>OY728161.1:999262893-1009018849 GCA_963277665.1 Viscum album
TTAAAAATAATTAACACTCATTTATAAAATCCTAAAGTATGACCCCATAGGCCTTTGCAGTGATAACAACAATTATGAATTTTTCACTCCATATTTGTAATAAAATAGAGGCCTCAAGAAATGAATCAATGATACTTATTCTACAAAGGGATCTAGCATGATATTTACCAAACACATGTATCTCCATATCTATATCCACTAGATATATCATATATAAGTATAGATAATTATATGATCCCTTTATCCAAGACATCGAGTGTCTGTGGGAAACAATGTATGTTAATCCCATATAACATAGACATATGTTCTCAATTCTATAAGTATAGAATGACAAGATGGATGGGCACATCTCATGCCATTCACCCAATTATATGAGTATATCACATTCCCCTCAACTAAATAGATAAGTAAATCACATGTACCTTATCTAGGTCAGACCATACACTTCCTTAGTTTATAGAAACCAAGGGGCTATATGTAATACTAATCATATGAGAGAAAAAATCCTATATTTTATAAGCCACAAATGATGACGTGATCTGTAATAGACCAATTTAGGTAAACCCATAACTTCACTTAATTTTTCCCACTAAAATGCTTGAAGTGTCTTCTTGATTACCACAAGATGATGACAAGAACCTGGGTATCTTGCAAAGGAGTTTGGAATGATTTCAACCTCAATAGACATATGATATAAAAGAAATAAATAGAGTACCAAAGTGGAAAACCAGAATATATCATATGTCAAATAACAACCATAAAGGTCACATATAATATCAGGATAACATTGTATCATAAAAAAATAGAATAACCATCCACAACATGAAACCCAAAACAACCCACGTTTCCATCTCTATGTGATAGCTTGTGACAACCATCCCAAACCACCAGAGAGGTAACATGAGAAATGAGAGATATCCTATACATTACATTCTTCCCTTGACCCATATCCTATAAAAACAAGTATAAAAATTCCCAAATTCACAAGTAGAGTGTGAGCTCAATATCATAGTAGGATACCACCAAGAATCTATATAATGTATAACTATTTGAATCCATTAGTTATTATTTAAAATATATTTCTAAAAAACTTTAAAATAAATAATTTTCATTTGTTAAACATCCTTCTGTTTTCCTTTTAAAAATCCTTCCATATTTAATAAAATATAGTAATATAACATATCACATTTTCAATGTCATAAACATATAAATAAATAGTTTTATAGCATCAAATTTAGATGATAATAGAATTTTGAAAGATATACATATTGAAGGATCGTACAGGTAAAGTAATCTCAAAGAAATTAAGTGGGAAACCATGAAATAAGTATGTGTACATGACCAAACCACTAAGACACACCAAAGAATACTAGACATCATACGTGACTCCTATAATATGGGAACCTCGGTCCCTTGGAAAGGTTACCCCCTAGGAACCATGGCATCAATTGAACCTCCCATTGTGATATCTTACTCCACTATGGATAGTCCTTATTTAGTCTTTACTTATACCCTAAGGTCAACCAAGTATGTTATTACATCATCATTACATTAAAAATAATAAAAACAATGTTTTATAAACATTTTATAATGCATAATCCATTTCCAAACCAATCCTACATTTTCATAAAAAAATTTCTATAGATATCCACACTATTTTTATGCTCAAAAAACCAATTCACTTCTTAAAATCATCATCAAGGAAATAAAACAACCATATTGTATATCTTGAATGGTTTCCATTAAAAAAACATTTTTAGAAAACATAACTATATACCTAAAATACTAAATCCATTAACAATAATCATTTTAATATTTAAAACCTATGGGAAGCATCAAAGAACATAATCCATGCCAAGGGTTAAACCATAGGATAGAGAAACCTACCAGGAGAATGATGAAACGATGTTTCCACTTTAAGACCAATGATGGGAAATAAAGAAATTAGATCCTAAAGAAACTAAATCTAATGAAAATAAGTCCAATTACCCATTTATATAATAGATCCAATGATCTAGTCCCATGATACATCATAAACATGAAAAAAAGGATAAATCAGATTATAAGGAGTCCCCTTATTGAATTATAAAGAATGGAGAGCCTAACCTTCGATTCGCACAATGATTCACTAAATGAGGGGGGTGGGGGGATCCAAAATTCCACCAAGGAGACTTTAAAATCCAAAGAAAACATATTAGGGTTTAATATTTGGATTAAGGGAGATTAAGAAAACATTTTGGGCCAAAAAGACAATGTGGCCCTTACTTATGCACGTCCCCTGTGATGCCACCAGCTAGCCGGTGGCCTCTATCAACTGGATGATGGATATTTGTGGAGATATTATAGTTATAGAGCTCTATCAACTATCTGGTGTAACCTTCAGACTTGTAGGATTTTTTATAGCTAACACTGACTCATTGATTTCCCTCACCAACTAACTAGTGGACTCTTGTTGCAACTAACTGCCTAAACTCCCTCTCCCAACCTACGAATGACATGAAAATGAAAAGAAAAAAACTTAAAGGGACCCATACCCAGTTCCACATAACCGGGTGTGATAACTCTACCCACCATAAAACATTTCTCTCTCCATAAAGGAACAAGATCATGAATTTGAGAAAATATAAGGCCATTACTGAAATATCAAGGTCTCATGCTCGCAGGTGTCATGGATGTCCCTGCCACATTTCCATCTCACTCGAACCAATGGGATCATCTTTCCACACAACACCATATCCTATTGGTCCACTATCTAAATAGGTATTTCAACCACCAAGGTGTCTAGTTCAATATTTATTTCCTCCCATTCATGTATATGGGATGGGTGCATATGATATCTCTTTATATTGGAATAATGGAACACATCATGTACAAACCTTAAAAGAGAATGTAAGTCCAAAAAATAATCCACCTTCCCATGTTTTTCCACATTATTGAATGGTCCAACATTACAAGGTTCCAAATTACCTTACTTCCCAAGTGCCTATGTACATACTGAGGTAAAACATTGAGAAAAATAGGTCACCTACCTTAAAGATCAATGGAAAACGATGCCTATTAGAATAATATTTATTGTGACTCTAAGATGTTGTAAACCTCTTCATAATCAATTTCCTTATATTTTTCATCTCCTAAACAATAATTTATCCAACCAGGGATCATTCTCTAACCTCTACCAAAAAAATAGGTAATCTGCAAGGCCTCTCATACAATGCCTCAAATGGTTCCATATAGATAGAATAACAATAAATATTGTTATAGCTACACTAAGTGTATATTCTTCTCCCACAATCCGCTGAAGCTAATAATACATGCTTAAAGATTTTCCTCAAGAATATGGATGGCTTGCTCAGTTTGACCATCCATATTTGGATGAAAATCCATAATTAAATTCAACTGAGTACCCATCTATGCATGTTATCCAATCCATAAAAAATATGTAAAGTGAGGGTCTCTATAAAAAATGATAATCAATGACCCAACATGAAGTCTAAAACCCCCCCTCAAGTACAAGTTTCTAATGTACTCTACCTTTTTCAACACCTTAATAGGTAATAAATGTGATTATTTTACAAGTAGACATATAATCCCCCAAATTTCATCCTTACCAATAGGATTACTTGGCATCCCAATCAAAAATTCCTTATATATATAAACCCATTTCACACAAGAATGGGTAAAATTTTCAATATGCTAATATTTTTCTGATGTTATAACTTTTTTTCTAACATCTAAGTTACCATGATATAATACCACAATCAGTCTTCTCATATATCAAATAATGATGCATCTTTCTAAATATAGGGTGCATGGACTAAATCAATCGGTGTCCAATATCCAAAAATTATTGCCTCAATTCTAATGGAACAACCATTCTACCTTTAAAGAACAAAACTCCATTGGGAGACTAAGACCACTCAACCAAGGTCTCCCCATCAAAAATATCCCTACAAAAACACTAACACCCTGTATCCTATTATATTTCCCAGCTAGGATCAATGTATCATTGAGAGGGGAAGGGGTTGAATCAGTGATATCTTTTTATTTTAAGTTTCCTTTATTTTAAAAAAACCTTCACCACCCGTTAAATATTTACCACTTTTCTAAAAACAAAACAATCACACATCCACAAGAACATAAGTATTTACAAGGTTCAATACTAAAAATGTGCAGCTACATCCTTGGTATGGTTTGGAAACAATCCAACACCAAACAATCCACTAGAAAACAATTCTTTTTTGTGGATACAAAAAAGTAGGATATACCCTTAAAATTTTGTAGCACTATGATCAATAAAAAAGTGAATATGATTCTTCTAGAAAAAATGATGTAATACAAGTCTATGTAACATGTTAAGAAAATTTCACCAATTTCTTCCAAACATGTTACTATGTTTCCTTATCAACTTTAATTTATATAAACTTCAAAACAATTCTTCACTTTCTTACCCTGTAGAAGGTAAAAACTTATTTAGACTTCATAATGATACCTAGTCCGATATCCCAGTATGATTCTTCAATCCAATTACTCAGCCTGGAAATATAATTCTTTCAAAATAATAATGAAACAATTTCGAATCGATTTTTCATCAGTCTAAAAATATCAGTATGATTTCCCAGTATGATGACCTAGTCTGAACTGAAAACCACCGAATACAATCTTCCTTATTATTATTCTTCTTCTTTTGTTCAAAAAAATTACTCAGGAAAACTATGTATGAAAACACCCTCTCACTAAATCTTCAAAACTTATCTCTCTTCATCTTCATGTGAACAATTTTATGACCCATCATAAATTACAATGTACTCTCCTCTATTTATTGGTGCGCCAAAATCGGTTTATGCGGGAATCTAAAAAGTTTCCCCGCTTAGATAAATTTCACAAAACATGAATTTCCCCTTAATTTATGTTCCATATTTGACTTATTCAGTGATTATAAACCCTTATTTATTCTTATTGAAACTTATCAAATCTTATTACATATTCATCTCACTAAAAAATATCAAACCATTCTTCAGTTCGATAATAATTGTCATTCTAATTTCTTGATAATGATGAAGACATTTTGACACTCTGATTTTCTTAACCCTCCAACTAATACACTAGAACTGAATACTCCTCATTATGATGACCATTTGAAAACAAAAACATTGAAACCATTCTTCTATAAACATAGTCTCAAATTCTAAAGAAATCATCACTTCTCCAACAACACTTCAACAACATTTTCAAACTCCCTTGACAATAATTTGTCAACTAATCTAATAGATTAGTCTCTATCTCACTTCGATGAATTAGTGTCAGTGCCATTACAATGATTTGTCACTATATTATGTCTGATGAATATTTAACCAATTGGAAACATATCATATTTATTTTTTTCATTTTTGACCTATTTGATAAACAATTCAACCTGATGAAAATGGTTGACTATATTATTGATTTTCATATGTTTGATCGGTCTCTAACTTTCTTACATGCATCGATCCCAAAAAACTACACTTATTTTTTTATTGGTCACAAAAACTCCCAAAAAAAATCAATTATGACTCTTATTGATCAGTGGAAAGCCACGTCCAATGGACCAATATCAATGAATTCGACTTCAACAACTTATTTCTATTCCTAATTTTATTAAAAACACACTTACAACATTCACCAACTTCTTTAAATATTTTTATCTTGTGGATTACTGGTCTGACTAAAAATCAACATCTTTATCTTCTCATGTTTCAAAAAATAAACTTCTCAGCCTTCAAACAATTCTATGTATGGTGATATCATACTGATAAATAGATACCAGAAAACATTGAATTCAAAGAATTACTTCTTCCACAAACTATTGTTTGTAATCATGACTTCCTAATGACTTTGAGAACAATTAATATCATCATATCATTATCAGATTTAGTATGGATACTTTCATACTCCAATACAATTTTTCATTACAATCAAAACTTTCATTCCAGACCCAAGGTGAGTCTGATGAACCTTTTCTCCCAGAAAACTTCATTACAAACCGATAGACTTTCTTAAGAATTTTGTGTCTAATATTCTGATTACGATGTAACCATTCATCCCTTTCATCCAATACTCAAAACTTACAAAGTGAATTGATTTCTTTTCTTAACAACAAAAGAAAATTCTTTCAGCACAAACTTCTTCCATCTTCCAAAAACAACTTCCAACAAACTTGGTTAAAAAAATATCCCCCTTTGGATTTTGTTATTAACCAAGGTTCATAAATCACTGAACTTTGTAACCTCAAGCAATGGATTACTTTTCAATAATTCTAAGCTTATGTATGTTAACTAATTATATGGAACAAGAATCATTAACAAAAAACATGCTTTCCAAAAGAAGTGGCTCAAGAAACTTCTTCATCTTTTCTTCACTTGTTCCTTCACGTTTAGATTTATTTATTCCACTTTTCTATAAACACAAGTTTCCTACAACCACTCCAAAAAACTGTTAGAATAGTTCAAACAATTCCATTCTAAGTTCATAGCTTACCTAAAACTCCCTTACATACATGATTACTTAAATTTTTTAGCACATATCAATGGATATATTTATAAAAAAGATCCCCCCTTGACAAAACTATCCAAAAAAAATATGAGAGAGTGGATAGACCCACATACCTCAACCTTTGAGAGAATGAGTCTGGAATCCCATGTTCAACTTCATCTTAAAAGATGATTCCTTTGGTAAAGGTTTTATGAATATGTTAGTAACTTGTTCTAATGTAGAAACATAATCCATGTTGAGTTCATTCTTCTCCACATGCTATTTTATGAAATTATATTTGATATCAATATGTTTTGAATAGGAATGTTGTACAGGGTTTATTTTAAGGTTTATGGAACTCTGATTATCACAACCCAAGTTTAAGGGTAACTTTATTTCAACAAGTAAGTCTTCCAACTGAGTCGTCATCCATATAAGTTGGGTACCGGTTTGAGTAGTAGCAACATACTCATCTTTATCTGTTCTAAGAGTTACTGAATTTTGTTTCTTAGTATACTAACTTACACAACTTTTCCCTAGTTTTAAAACTCCACCATATTTGGATCTTCTACCATCAAAATTTATTGTCCAAGCAGTATTTTTATAACTATAGAAATAAATACTTTTTAAGCTATCATACCTGGTTCTGATTTTTTTCTCCTCTGATATATCTGAGAATTATTTTTCTTACCAATAAATGTGATTATTTTGTATAAATCTTAAATATTGTACATAAGGTAACATCATAAACAATTTATAGTCTTGAGGTAGTCAAATACCACAAACTTTAGATCATCTTATGAAACTCTTTAGAGTCAACATCCTTACCTTCTTCATCTTTAGTCAACTTGGTTCCCATAGAAATTGGTGTGGAAATCAGTTTTGAATTTTCCATAACAAACTTATTTAGATGTTCTTTACAAAACTTTTCTTGAGAAAGAAATATGTGCTTCTTCTTTTGTGAAAATTTTAACATAATAAAGTATTTAATTTCACCCATCAAGGACATTTCAGACAACTTTTTCATCAGTTCAGAAAATATTTCACTAGTTATTTCATCATTCATAGCAAAGATAAAGTCATCAACATAAAAAATTATAATGAGGGTAAACTTATGAAATTATTTTATATACAGATTATTATAAAACCTTCCTTTCTTAAGACTCATATTTCTTAAACAGGTATCCAATTTGGAATATCATGCCCTCAGAGCTTGTTTTAGCCAATACAAGTCTTTATTTAACTTACACAGATAACTTTCATCCTTCTTAATAAAAAATCCACATAGTTTTTTAATATAGTCTTCCTCATCAAGTTCACCGTTCAAAAATTCTGACTTCACATCCATATAAATTTTTTTTTATCTTCATTTTACAAAAATAGAAAGAAAGATTCTAATTGTTTCCAACCTTGGAACTAGAGAAAAAGTCTCATCAAAATCAATTCCTTCAATATATGAGTGACCTTTTCACACTAACCTTGCTTTGTTTCTTATCAATTCACCATATATATTCAATTTTTTTTTTCATAAAAACCACTTAGTACCTATTAAATTTTTATCATTTGGATTAGGTACAAGTTCCCAAGTATCATTCTTATCGATTTGATAAAACTCTTCATTTATATCCTGAACCCATTATAGATTCTCAAAAGCTTCATTCACATATTTTATCTCAACTTTTGAATATAAATAAGTATGTGTAATAGATTTTTATGTTCTTATTGTTTCCACATTTTTACGTTGATCACCAATTATGTTTTGAGCTTCCACTTTGTTGCTCATTCTAGGATGATATTTTTGAGATTCTTCCTCATAATTAGAAATAGTTGAGTCCAATTATTCTTTTTGAATAGGATTAGATTTTTTTTCATCCTTATCTGAAATCTTTAATTTTTCTTCTTCTTGTCCATCTTTCTTATATAAATAATTGTTTTTATTTTCTTCCACACCTTTTAAAATAAGTTTTACGTCAACAGAGTCAACTAATATTCCTATATCTTTGTTGAAACATCTATATCCTCTTCCTTCTAGATAATATCTAAGAAAAATTTCATCTTCACCTCTGTTATCAAACTTTACAAGGTTTAAACCTTTCTTCTTTATGATGCATAGACTCCCAAAACTTATTAAGTGTTTCAAACTTAGAGTTTTGTCATAAAACATTTCATATGGATTCATATATGAACTTGGTTAATATAAAAACTAGTTTTTAATATACACAATAATGATCATGGATTGCCTCCAAAAGTAATGAGAGATGATATGTTCAACATAATCCATCCCATTTCAACAGGATTTCTATTTTTCCTTTCTGCAACACCATTATGTTGTGGTGTGTATATTGTACTGAACTCATGTTTAATTCAGTGATTATCAAGAGAACTTTCAAACTATTAATTTTTGTATTCACTACCATTGTCTATTATCAAATGCTTCACTAAATACTCACATTACTTCTCAGCTTTTCTCTTTAAACTTTAAACATTTTATGAGAATCCGACTTATGTTTCATATACATAACATAAGTAATATAAATAAATTCATCAATGAATGTAATGAAGTACTTATATCAATGAGTTGATTATTTTATCATTTTCCCATAAATATATAAATTAATAAGTTACATGAGTATTTTTGAAAAAAATTGAACTTTATTGTGCATGGATTTTGTAATAATTCCTTTATAACAAATTATGCAACACCAATATATTCTTCTTGATATATTAGGAATTCCACAGACACTATCTATCATTTATAACTTTATCATGTTTCTTTGACACATGTTTCCTAGCCTTTTATTCTACAAATGATTATCTTCTATCATACTTAAGTAATTAGATTTTTGAACCTCACCAACTTGGAAAACATTTCCTTTTGTACATTGGAATTTTGTAACTATATTTCCATATTCCTATATTTTCATAATAAATCTACATTTTCTAAAAATAACCTTTTTTTCTTCATCAAAAATTTGTGAAAAACTTATAAATTTATGTTTTAGCCCATAAAAAAACAAATATTTCTTGAAATTTAAATTTTCTCCCCCCATAACAGTAGATCCAACACCTTTGATTCAGAGGGATTCATCATTTCCAAATGTCACTATTCCTTTTTAAATTCTTTCATAATCTTCATAAATTTTAAGTCTCATATCATATGATAAGAACACCCACTATCCATGATCCAAGGTTGTTCTGTTTTTTTACCTTTGATAGTAGTTTCTATAATAAGATATTTTTATTTCCCTTTATATTTCTTCACATCCGGCTTCTAAGAATTGTTATAAATTTTTTTTGTGCTGGTATCAAAACAAGAAATAATTTTTCAATATTTCTAGGCTGTGCACATATTTCAAAAATAGTTTCCAAAGTTTGGAATCTATTTTCAACTTTCAAACCATCCTTATTTGGTTTCTTAAAAACATCCTTCTTAGAATTCTTCCTTTGAGTGGATTGACTCCCCCTTGATATTTTCTTTATGTAATTTGTGGAATAGTTGTAATGTTGTTGATTAAACCAACACATATTTTTATGTGCTCAAATCACTAAAATACCAGTAGTATCCATAAAAATAATATTTAACTCTATAACTTCCATACTGTCCTTAGTTGTGAGGATGTTTCTCTTCAACCTTCTTTTATTTAACATCAGAACTTTGTTTAGTCCCAAAAATTCTATTCTCAATCAAAAACCTATTCTTTTGCTCAATTTTATTTTCATCCTTATCAGAACCAGAAGTTGTAGGACTTTTTTTGGACTCAAATTTTTAAAAAATTGTTAACTTTTCTAATTTATTGATTTTGGATGCATACATAACTTTCCCAACTTTCTTCTTCTAAAAACAAATTCAAATTTCTACTTAGCCTTTGAAGGTAACTTTTTATCCTTCTCAGTTTCACCCTTTCTATAACTTTAGAAAACTTTAAAGATAGATTTATTGAAAATTTTAACCCTCTTATCATCTTTAGAAGGGTTTTTTTGAACAAGTTCCAATTCTTCTTCTTTTGATTTTAGCTCAACTTCCAAATATTGATTCTCATTTTTTCTTGCTCAATAGATTTCTTAAAGCAATAAATATATTCCTATAGATTAACTTTATCATCTGGAAAAAATTCTTGATTTTTTGATGAAATTTAATTTTTCAATTTCCCGATTTCTTTCTCAAGCCTCCCAATCTTTCTTAGACATTATTTAAATTATTATTTTAGATGAAATTCTAATCGAGTTTCTTGTTCTTCAGAACTCTAATTATGAACTCTTCATTATTAACTATTGAAATAAAAGCATTCTATCCATAATTCTCAGTAGACTCTTTGAATTAAACTTCATTATCTACATCTTCATCATTTTTAGACAAAAAACTTCTTCTTTTGGATTTGGATAATTTTTTATCTTTCCCTTTGTAATAAGATTTAGCCTTATCAACCTATTTATTACATGATCTTCTCTAGCTTCTATCATCTTCATCACTGTTTATTCATTCTTTATTAGGTTAAAATTTGAATCAAAGTTCCCAAAAACTCCATATTCAAATAATTTTAAGGGATGTATCCCTTTATACCTACCTATACATCTTTTCACATTTTTAGAAAACATGGATAAAAATTCATAAAGATTTTTACATTCCTCATTTTTGGATTCAGATTCCAAAACTTCATCTTCTTAAAGAAACTTCTAAGGCTTTACTTGCTTGGAAACCTTGAAGGATATTTATCAATCAAATTTTATTTGTTCCTTTCATAAATTTATCCCTTATCATTTCATAAGTGATTAGAGAACTATGAAAATCATCCAGAGATAATATTTCTGGATCTATATCTTCCAATGAAGAAAATTTGGCATCAAACTTGTCTGGAATAATTCTCAAGATCTTTTCAATAATAGTTGAGTCTTCCAAATTTTTACCAAGACATATTATGGTTCTTAAAATATAATTCAACCTTGTCAAGAATTCACCAAGAGATTCATAATCACCCATTTTAATATCTTCATACTTTAGCCTCTATATTTGTAACTTATATTTCTTCACCTTTGTAAACGTTCTTCATTTTTCCTAGATAACTTTGGCAGTAGAAACTCTATTTACTCTTATAAATTCACTTTCAAAAAGTGATGAGAGTAAATAATTCTTATCTGTTTTATTATTCTCATGATTCTTCTTATCCATATATGTGAGAGGAGCTTTCTCATCAATAGGTTGAAATCCATCTATAGCTACTTCCTGAACATCATACTCAAGAGACATAAGATAAGGAAAAATTCTATCTTTACATGTATGATAGTTATTCCTATAAAAGAGAATAATCCTATTACTATTCAAAAAATTTAGATTTTCTATCATAACTTATCTTTTAAAAAATTTAGCAAAGAGTATATGAAGGGAACCTTCACTCTGATACCACTTGATATTACCCAGCTAGGATAAATGTATCACTGAGAGGGGGAGGAGGTGAACCAATGATATCTTTTTTCCTTTAAGTTACCTTTATTTTGACACAACCATCACCACCTGTTAAGTATTTATCACCTTTCTGAAATAAAACAATCACACATCCATAGGAACATAAGTATTTACCAGGTTCACTAATCAACAAGAGTATCTACATCCTTGGCATGGTTTGGAAACAATAAAATTACACAAAATCCACTAGAAAACAATACTTTTGTGTGGATACAAACAAGTAAGATATAACATTACACTTGTGTAGCAATTTGATCAATAAAATTGTGCATGTTCTTCTTTTATCACAAATGATGTAATACAAGTTTGTGTAATAAGTTAAGAAACTTTTGTCAATTTATTCCAAACGTGTTATTGTGCTACGTTATAAACTTTAATTTATATAACATTCGAAATAATTATTCACTTTGATACCTAGTAGTAGGTAAGAACTTATTTGTACTTCATAATAATACTCAGTTTGATATCCCAGTCCGATTCTTCAGTCCAATTTCTCATTCCAGAAAACGAGTCTTCCAAAATAATATCAAAGAAATTCTAAATTTCTTCTTCCTTAGTTAATAAATATTAGTATGATTTACTAGTACAATGACCCATTCCAATCTGATAACCACTGAAGAAGATCTTCCTTAAACTTATTCTTTCTGAAAAAACTTCCTTAGGAAATGTCTATCCGTACACCTATTCTCACTAAAACTTTATAACTTTTCTCTCTTCATTCACATGTGAATAGTGTTATGATCCATTAGAAAGTAAAATTTACTCTCCTTTTTTATAGGTGTTCCAAAAGTGGTTTAGGATGGAATATGAAAAGTCTTCCCACTTAACCAAATTTCATAAAACTTGAATTTACCCTTCATTTCTACTTCATCTTTGACTTCCTCAGCACTTCTCAACCCTTCTTGATTCTTCTCTAAACTTATTGAATATACTAAAATATTTATCTCGATTCAAATTTTCTAACCATTATTCAATATGATAATAAATTTCATTCCAATTTCTTCATAATGATCAATATATATGGTCACTTTGATTTTCTTTACCCTCTTGCTAATACACCATAATTGAAGAATACTCATTACAATGACCACCTGTAAACAAAAATATTGAAAACATTCCACCATAAATACAGTCAAAACATTTATATAAATCCATACTCCCTAAATAACACTTCATCACTAGATTTAAACTCCCTTTGAAATACTTTTTCAACTCGTCACATGGATTGGTCAATGTCCCACTCTAATGGATAGTTGTTAGCTCTAGTCTGATGAGTCTTCACTAATTCATATCCAATGACTCTTGAACCAATTTTAAAAATATTAGAGTTCTTCTTTTGTTCTTGACCCAATTTACAAACAATTCAACCTGATGAAAATAGTTGACTATATTGTTGATCTTCATCTGGATGATCAGTCTCTAACTTTCTTTTACATATCACTCCCAAGAATATCCACTTATTTTATTTCTTATTGGTACCAAAAAAATGACAATAAAAACCATTCAGCCTCTGATTGATTGGTGGAACACCGCATCTGATGAACCAGTGTCAACAACTTTTACTCAATAACATCTTTCCATTCCTGATTGCAGCACACACACAATTCCAAAATTCACCAACTTCTTTCTCTTAATATTTTTATCTTGTTTCTTACTAGTATGAATAAAAACTAGTATCTTATTCTTCTCACGTTTCAAGAAAAGATTCCTAGACTTAAAAAAATTCTGTTTATGATGATCTTGTATCGATAAACTGAGATTCGAAAACTTTGACTTCAAATAAATTCTTCTTCAAAAAATTCATGCTTGTAATCATGAATTCCTCATGAATTTAAGAAAAATTAATATCGTCATAGAATTGTATGATTTATTATGGATACTTTTAAAATTCGATACAATTTCTTGTTATGATAAAAAATTTCATTTTGGACCCAAGGTGAGCCTGATGAACATTTTCTCCCTAGAAAATTCTTCACAACCTGATGGGATTTAATAAGAATTTTGCATCCAATCCTCTGATTACAATGGAATATTTCATCCCTTTCATCCAATCATAAAAACTTACAAAATTAATTGATTTATTTTCTTGACAACCAAAGATATAATTTCATCATAAACTTCTTCCAACTTCAAAAAAACTTCCAAAAAACTTGGTCTTAATATCCCCAGCCTTCCCAAGTTGAATATGATTATTTATGAGTAAACTAACCTAAGTAAAAGCTAGTAAAACCTATCTATCAACTCTCTATTCTTCAAAGTGTATCTTGGTGAATTGGATCATCAAGAAAAAATCTTATACTGATTCTTTCACTACCCAATTGAGTAATTTCCTAATCAAAGGGCCCGCAACAACATTACCTTTACTAGAGGTGTAAGAAATATCAAAATCAAAGGTTTAAAGATAATATACTCAATATATCTATCCTAGGTTGAGACCTCTTTAGGTGAAAATATACTTTATACTATTATGTTCTAAATACACCGTAAACCTCTCCCTAAAGAGGCAATGGTGCTAAGTCTTAAGTTCACACATCACTTCTACTAACTCAAGATCATGAGTGGGATAGTTCTTTACATGAGTGTGTATCTTACATGATAAATAATATACCAACTGTCTCCCATACATTATAAAAAAACCCAAACCCATACATGAGAATCACTAAAGAAATAAAAACCAACACCCAAGTAATGAAGAATCAATATTGGATTTTAAGTCAATATCACTTTCAACTTCTCAAATAGACCACTGGAACTAATTATTTCAAAAAAATTACACCATTAGAATTAAAATCTGTCCTAGGAGATGCAAGAATTGAGAATCACCAAACAAAGTGCCTGTAGTAACCTACCAAACCCAAGAAACTTTGGATCTCAAATAAATTTCTAGGTTTCTTCCAATATATCACCACCTAAATCTTTTTAAGATAAAAAAACAACCATATTAGAAATAACATGGCTCAAAAATCTAACTTATTGAATCCAGAATTGGAATTTTGATATATTTTCATATATATGATGTTCTCTTAGGATTCCAAGGATGGTATTTAGATTCTAAATGTAATACTACTTCGATTTGGAATAAAAAATAATATCATCCATAAAGAAAACTAAAAAGTAATCTTGGAACCAATGATATATTTGGTTCATCAATACCATAAACACCATAAGATCATTAGTAAGGCCAAATAGAATGAACAAATACTCATAATTCCCATACATGATCCTGAAATCCATCTTAGGAATGCATTCCTCATGAACCCTTAGCTAATGGTACCCAGACCTTAGATCAATTTACATAAACCATAAATCCCACTTATACTGATAAAAAAGATCATCGATTCTAGGTAATGGATATTTATTCTTTAAATTCACCTAGTTGATTTTATGGTAATCAATGAAAAGATATAGAAACCCATCCACCTTCTTTATAAAGAGCACTATCATTTCCCATGGTGAGACACTAGGATAAAAAAATCCATTAACCTCAAGATCAAAAAGCTTATCCTATAATTATTTAAATTCAGAGGGTTCTATATGGTATGAAGGTACAAAAATGGGTCCCATCACCAGAAGTAAGTTATAGAGAACACAACTTCCCCATGGGGTAGTAACCCATAGAAATCATTTGAAAAAACATTAGGATACTCACACAACACCACAAAAAGAGGGAAACTAATACATGGGCCAATGGAATCAAAGAACAATTATTAAATCTAGAAGGAAATCAAATCAAAACTGAGAATAATGAGACCTTCTCTTCACTATCATGGATCCCACTAACCCTTGAAAACATAAGTGTCTCTATTGGAAGAGAGAAACTGTACTTGGTGATGATAACAATTGATTTGATCTTTTTAGCTAATCATCCAATCCATGAGAATGATAATATTAAATATGTCAATGTCAAGAACTATGAAGTCCCACATAGTATTTCAATCAGAAATCATCACCTAACACTCGATAAATTTAAATCCTTATTCTGAATTCTTTCCTAGAGGGGTGGAAGGAGTCATTAAGAAAGGAATGAGCTCTGAACACAAGGCCAACTTATTGATAAGTTTATACAATATAAAATAATGAGTTCCACTTGTATCAAACAAATCTATAACCTTAGAATATTCTATAAACACCGTACCTCCCATGGTATCCAATCTAGTGTCTATATAGTTTGGTTCACACATCACTACATACTGATGTCCAACGAAATCTTTTATATTCTTTTCCACTTGAGCATCTCCCTTAGAAGGTGTCTTAGATCCCACCCCAATTTCTATGTTAGTTATAAACTGAGATCCCTTGGTGAAGGTGGATCCAACTATACTACCCTAGGATGCTCTGTCATAGAAACACCAAAGATAACTATATTTACCGCAAGTGTGACACACTATGGGTGCAACACGAAAATAAGGTTTAAGGTTCCCCTTTTCTCCACACTTTTAACAAACCACTTGACTATACCATGATTTCAGTTGCACACTCCTTCTTACACATTGCATATGGTCATCACACATCCTTTTCTAGTTGGGAAGAGAACTCTGGAGACCTCCCATTTTCACTAATGCTCTAAAGATTCATATCTTACCTACTATGTTTTCCTCAACCATAGATTCATTATCTACAAACTCTATATATTTGAGTATGCACTTAATAATAATCATATATCACACATATGATCTTAAAACCATTTCAAAACACCACTCTAATAATCATTGAAAACAATATCTGGATACAAGTGAAGTAACTCCAAAAAAATATTAGCATACTCCATGAAAGAACGAACTCCCTTCTCCAAAGTAATAAACTTCAGTGCCTTTTCCACCCTCTGAGTATTAGGATAGAAGTTTTGTTTAAAGTATTTCCTAAATGTTTTCCAAGTGATATAATTATGAAACATATATTTCATGATATATTCCAACCGCTTCCTCCTAGATCCATCAAATATATAAGTGTCAAATCCAACCTTGGATTCCTATGGAGTTTTGAGAAAGTGGAAAATACTCTCAATCCTTTGGATCCATTATTCAATATCTTTTAGACCCTTATCACCATGAAGGATCATTGTATGTTTTTATTAAACTTTGAAGCATGATCTACCTTTTGTTCGGGTTCAACAATGGTGACTTGTCCCATATATTGGACCATACAACTCATAGTTTCCACTAGAATCAGATCAATTTTAGGATTCAACTATGGGAATTGATTTTAGCCTCTACTTTATAGATCTTGAGAACTCTTCATAGATGATCCATAATATATGAAATAAGAAGATATAAAACATTTAAAACAAATAATTTTTTTTAATACAAACTAAAATTTAAAAAATGGCTAAAAATTTAAACAAGAATATTGGAAATCCCCAGAATACTCATAGTAACTCGAGTCCTATCATGAAAGTGCGATATTAAGGAACACCCCACACTACCTATTAAGTCTTAATAGTCATAATTTTTATTTATTTGTTTAATTTAACAAATGGATGGGTCATTCCAACACCACTAGACCATCATCACATGATAATAAATTAAGAATGATATCTTTAAATAGTATGTAATGTCTCGGATTTTTCTGTGTATTATTTAAATATTATATAAAATTATTACGAGAACAGGCGCAGAGACGACACATCATTTCGAGACCCGGTGATCCCGGAATGGTGGTTTGAAAATTTTTAAGTTAAGTGAGTCGGAACATGTGTGCGGTTGTGGCAGTTTCCAAATGGATGCCCAGATTAAAAATCTGAGGGAACCATTGCGTCTAGGATGATGAATTTACCTAAGAATGGGTCTAACCTTGACCGATGCGGGTTGAGGGAAAAAGTTAATTTTCAGACGTTTTCAGTAAAATGAAATAAAATAAATTCGCAATGTTTATTTTATTTTATATGGAAACATCTACTGCAGTGCAATGACAGGGAAACTGTTTCAATATTAAATGTCATGTCATAATGACTCAAAAACAACAATGCTGACTCATTAATACCGCAACGTATTTTGAATGCCAAACACATTTCCCTTTTTATTGGGATAATTGAATGTCGATCATTGGCAAAAGATTAAGAGGAAACTCTGGGGGAAAATATGGGATGCTTGGGAAAAAATTCTCGGCGACGAACGGCGACAGATCGAAGCTGCGAATCGCTGCACCAACGAAGATGAAGGATCTCAATGGTAATGGAAGTGTGAAAACTTCATCCAAGATCGATCCCTTATTAAGGTAGGGGTTGTTATTTAAATTATCTTTTCCCCATTTTTGGTTAGAAACGACGAACACGGATCAACCATGAACAAGTTGATCCGAAGATTCGTACGTTCTTGCGGTAGGGTTTTATTGGGATGATTCAGGGAATTGATCCATGTTAAATTGTTGTTGTTTGATTCTCATCCATTTAATCCTACTAATGGGAGCAGATCAATGCCATGGCAAATGATGGTGGAGGTTCGATCCTTGATTTTCTTATTGGATTTTCCTCCCCCTTTTCCTTTCGCACGTTCTTCGCGTCCTTCATGGGGCGATGAACAACAAATCATTGTGCTTCCGTTTTGTGACGCAATGATCCCAAATTGAAGATTAGACACCAAAAAGACCTTGTGGAGGTGCAGCGACGATAGAGGATGACGAATCAGACTGGATCGGGAAGGGCTGTTCTTTGAGCGTTCTTCACGTGGGTGGATTGTTGCACGTTTTCGGAGCCGATTGGAGGTCTGAAAACAACATAATCATCTCCATGTTGTTAGGGAAACCAAAAACTGTGAGTTTCATGGAAATTGGATGGCCTGATTGATGATCAGGGTAGCACGGGAGGTGCGCCAGCGAGGAGCGTCTTTTCTGGAAAATTCTGGGATACATGGTGTGTACTTCCAAAGAACACTCCGTGTAGTACCGGAGACAACGGCTAGGGTTTCGGGGGTCATAGAAGAATCACATGGCATGTGACCTCGGTCACAAGACGTGTTGTACTTTCCCCGAATCTCGGCGTGTATACAGGGGATACACGGACACGGGATGAAGTACACGACATGTACTCCATCACACAGCCAGGCGTGACCAGTAACGTGGGTCACCCCATATACCGATTACACGGGTTGGAGTACATGGGTTGAGGACCGTGTACCAGCACATGACCATCGTACACAGAGCTGACCCCAGTCACTCAGACATGGCTTGTACACCGTACTACATGCCATGTACTCACTTTTCTATATGACCAGCCTTACGACACGGTCCGTTGTACACGGGCAGTACCCAAGGTCAGACAACACGACGTGTAACTTTTCTAAACGTCGTGTACATTGTGGAAAATGGCATGGTCCTCTTGTTCACCATATCTTGGACGTCTTTCGTTTGGTTTAGTTCCCCTTCTTTTTGTTCCCCTGAAGGTCAGACATCATTTCCTTCTACAAGAGTATGATCCCTTCAACAGGACTTTCTGTGATAGGTCAGCATCCCTCCGAGAGGCCTAGAGAAATATCCTCTATCCATTCTTGACCCTAGGTAGAGTCAGGCATCGACGTGACCAAATATACCAGGAGTTGATCCTCTACCTAGCTGGTGAATCACCTAGTTATTGAATATGGATGAGTCGCAGTATCCGCCATGGCCCTGGCAGTGATCCTCATCTGTGTATCGTGATCTTTCCCACTTAGGAGTGTGTCTCCCGTAACGAGTGTATCTATCCATCACTCAGGAGTGTGTCTCCTGTAGTGAGTGTATCTATCTATCGTGATCTACCCACTCAGGAGTGTGTCTCCTGTAATGAGTGTATCCACCTCTCGTGGAGTTTCCCGATGAACAGTACTTCTTGGATGGACGTTATCAGAGCTACAAGACTCGTGGAGCGTGTTATCCCCGAACGAGTACTTCATGGAATCTTTTAACTGAATCCCTAGTGGGGGTATGTGATTGTTTGAATTGCCTCTAGACTGAAGGTCTAGGTTTTGAGTATATCTGGATTGTGTTTCACTTGCTATATGTTCTGTAGACATATACTATGTAGAGATGACTGTACCTTTACTTTGCGCATTGCTTTGTGGTTTTTGGGGTCCTATTCTGAGTATTGTTATACTCACCCCTGCACGGGCTTTTCCCACACGTGTCGTATCTTGTGCAGACAAGAATCATTTTGAAAGAGTCCAGGGCAGACTAGGAAAGGACTGAGATTTCTGAGTTCCCTACAGGATGAGGCATTACTTCAGCTACGAGAAGCAGTCCCAGTACCTCTTTGTGTTTTTAGGTTGAACTTTGCAGTTTTTTAGACTCTTGTTTTTTGTGGGCTTGTATTCTGGCCCAGTTTACTTTCAGTACTTCACTTTCTGTCGTACTTTGTTAGTTGGGTTTAGTTGTATGCATGCATTTTTGTTCCTTATTGGTTTTTACATTTCAGCTTTTGTGGGCTTAAAAATGGGTGTGTGTGTACAAGTTCTTAGGAAATGCCTCCCATTTTAGCGATATGGCTACTCGGTGCTAGTCACCAGCCCCTGGCCTATTGGAGGCAGGCTTGGGGAGTCACGGCGTGGTCCCCACTGAGATGGTTCATGAAAGAGTGCTTTCATAGGTGGTCGGTTCTACCTTGGGACCAAGATTCTGTGAGATTGGTTTGGTGTAACAATGTTCAGTGTTTTGAGCTCAGCTTTCAGGCCAGAGACTCTAGTGTTGGTGCGGCGGCCGACGTATCTATACACCAAGACTCTAATAAACTGCTTTTCAATTCGGTACATGAAAACACTGGTTGCGTGGAAATAAAATAAAGGTACATGCATCATATAGGAATGGGTTGTGTTTTCCATGTCCTTTGTGTCAGCTATCCAGATATACTCATTGACCATGGTATATCTTGTTTCCTTACAGGATGCCTCTGCGATGCATACCCGCTAGGATGCAGCAACAAGATCATGAGGATGACCCCCTCAGTGATGAGGCTTTGATACAGGGACCAATTCCCCAGGCGTTTCCACCAAGTGGTGCACCAGCTATGCCACCACTAATGGAGCAGCCCGTGGTACCTGCAGTACCAACTGACGAGGAGTGTAGGCTGAGCGCACTCCATGAGTTTCAGATACAAAGAACCTTCAAGTTACGAGGTGAGCCCAACCCTCAGGTGGCTGAGGACTGGCTTGAGGTGGTGACTAGAGTTTTCTATCTAGTGAGGATACCCGCAGACCAGATAGTGATCCTAGGAGCGATCCTTCTTCAGGGTTCGGCTGGACGATGGTGGAGTCTGACCACAAAGACTCACGAAGAGGAGAATCTTTCGTGGAAAGAGTTCGAGAGACTCTTTAGGGAGGAGTTATCTCTTGTTATGCTGAGATCGGTATGCATCCAGGAGCTTCTTTAGCTTCAGCAGGGTAGTTTGACGGTAGCTGACTATTCATCGAGGTTCACCAACCTCACCAGGTACTCGATGGATATGGTCAGAGATCAGTACTTCAGAGCTCGGACCTTTGAACAAGGTCTACTATGGGACATCCGAGCTAGTGTCATTCCTATATGAATTTTGACTTATGCTGGAGTGCTCGAGCGGGATTTGGTGATCGAGAGATTCTTGGTGGATCAGAGACAACCGACAATAGTCAGCAGCAGGCAGACATGTGCGGAGACCTCGACAGCATAGAGCCGACATCAGACACAGGGATCAGGACGTGAGAGACATCAGAGGAGGACCCGGACAGGGGATCAACAGTCTAGGGCTCACAGGATGGATCCAGTCATACCAGGGAGAAGTGGTGCTACGTGTGCGACGGTAGGGGACATCTCCCTAGAGATTGTTCGAACCGTCGAGATGCTAACAAGGAAGCGGTGGATGGACTGCCGAGGTAGAGGCAGAGAGTGGAGCAGACAGAACCTCCAAGTGGCGGACGTGGAATAGGAGTAGGGAAAGCTTTGGGTGGTGGTATATGCTTTGATTTACTTCTACCACCACCCCCAGAAGTTCCGCACCAGGCTCAGGGAGCTGGGGGACAGGGGAGGGGACAACTGTATGCGGTCGACGCGTACGACCCAGGGGCTCCAGGGATGATCCAAGGTACGATCTGTGTATTATCTACCTTAACTGTTGTACTTGTAGACATAGGTTCCAGTCATTCCTTCATAGCCACATGTTTTGTGCGAAACCTTGAGATTCCGGTCAAACCGTTGACTCGATCCTTACGTTTGGAAACACCTACGGGAGGAGACTCGACGATCACACACCTTTGCAGACAGTTTGATCTTACACTTGTAGGTGATATTTTCAGTTGGAACCTCTTGTTGGTAGCTTTGAGGCCTTATGACGTCATTCTTGGTATGAATTGGTTATCTTCAGTCCATGCCCAGATTGACTGTTTTAGGCGAAGAGTGCGGTGTGTCCGTCATGATGGAGTGAGGTTTTCCTTTGTCAGAGAAAAGGAGACGAAGGCAGCACAGAATGGGATCATGCATAAGAGGGTGTATCTGATCACTCATGAGATGGCTAGCCTAGCCCTCAGAGCATTAGATGTGATGAGCTCCCAGTTCCCAACAGTAGTGGCGGAGTACAAGGACGTATTTCCCGAAGATGTTCTAGAACTACCTACCTACCGAGAAATCGACTTCTGCATCGACTTACACCCCGGGACGACAACGATTTCCTCATCAGCATATCATATGGATTCCGCAGAG
This sequence comes from Viscum album, assembly GCA_963277665.1. Taxonomy (NCBI): domain Eukaryota; kingdom Viridiplantae; phylum Streptophyta; class Magnoliopsida; order Santalales; family Viscaceae; genus Viscum; species Viscum album. Next base: position 999,285,494 of record OY728161.1, read on the forward strand.
CTTTACAAGATGAGGGTGAAACTAGAGGATTTGCAGATCAAGGGTTTTGAAGACCCAGTGTTTCACCCTGGGCGGCCCCAGTCTTGTTTGCCAAGAAGGCAGATGAGATTTTGAGGTTGTGCGTGGATTACCGGTGCCTGAACCAGGTGAAGGTGAAGAATAAGTATCCAATATCGATAATCGACAACCTCTTTGATTAGATAAGAGGGGAACAATGGTTCTCTAAGGTTGACCTTTGATCAGGTTATCACCAATTACGGGTACGAGATGAGGATATACCGAAGACGACATTCAGATGCTACTACGGTCACTATGAGTACTTGGTGATACCTTTCAGCATGAGAAACTCCCCCACAGTGTTCATGGTACCAATGAGCTGGATATTCCAGCCGTATTTGGACCGGTTTTTAGTGGTCTTCATTGAATAAATCCTTGTGTACTCGGCGTCAGAGGAGGAGCACGCGAGACACCTGCGGGTAGTTCTATATGTACTCCGAGAGCACCATATTTTTGGGAAGCTCTCAAAGTGCCAGTTCTAGATTAAGGAGGTCCACTTTCTGGGACATGTCATATCAATAGATGGATTAGCTGTGGACCCAGCTAAGGTGGAGGCAGTGTTTGCATGGGATCCACCTCGGAGCGTGACGGAGGTGCGAAGCTTCCTTGGTTTGGAGGGATATTACCAGAGGTTCATTCCTAATTTCTCCCAAATATCAGTACCAATGACAGCCTTGACCAGGAAGGGGAAACCCTTCATGTGGAGGGAGAAGTTCTAGTAGGCTTTCAAGCAGTTCAGACAGAGTTTGATGAGCACCCCAATCTTGAGATTACCAGAGGAGGGTGTCGAGTACATAGTTTTCTGTGACGCATTAGGGACTGGGCTTGGCTGTGTCCTAATAAAAAGGCAGTCAATGATTGATTATGGTTCATTCCATCTTAGGACACATGTGCAAAACTATGCGAACCACGATCTCGAGTTGGATGTGGTAGTATTTTCATTGAATATGTGGCGAAACGACCTTTTGTGCGAGGGTTTTATCATCCACTCTGACCACAAGAGCCTCAAGTACATCTTCTCGCAGAAGGATATGAATTTGAGGTAGAGGAATTGGCTAGAGTTCCTATAGTACTGTGATTTTGTGATCATCTATACTCATGGGAAGGGTTCAAGGTGTTGTATGCTCTTAGCAGAAGGTCGAGCTCGCAGCTGTTGAGTGAGGCGACAAAGCAGTTAACCACGTTGCAGTTGTCATTCATAGACATAGGGGATGAAAATTACCTATAGTCGATGGTTGTCACCCCCCACTCTTACAATGAGTTAGGGAGGCACAACTTGGTGATGAAGACTATGAGGCTTTACGTGATCAGTTATCCACAAGACATGATCCTGATGGATATTCATAAGGTGGGTAGCACATACTTATTTTCAGAGGACACACTGTCATACCAGTGGTATTACGGGAAGAGGTTATAAATTAATTTCATAAATCCCCCTTGGTGGTACATCCTGGAGTGGAAAAGATGTACCAGGATCTTCAACAATAGTTCTGGTGGTCAGGCATGAAGAAGGCAGTAGCAGAGTTCGTCTCTCGATGCCTTATGGGCCAGTAGGTGAAGGCTGAGCACCAGGTTCTAGTAAGATTATCTCACCCCCTAGATGTTTCAGAGTGGAAGTGGGATGGAATATCGATGGACTTCGTGAAAGGATTACCACATACATCCAAGGGGCCTGATTCCATCTGGGTGATCGTCGATCGACTGACCAAGTTAGCCCACTTTCTAGCCATCAGGGAGCAGAGTTTTGTAGAGAGATTGGGAAGCCTCTATGTGACAGAGATAGTTCGGATTCATGGATTCCCTTAGACGATAGTCTCGGACCAAGATGACCACTTTACATCCCGGTTGTGGAAGGGATTGCAGGAGGCCTTTGGGACTCAACTACACTTGAGCATGGCGTTCCATCCCCAGACTGATGGTCATATGGAGAGGACCATTCAGGTTCTAGAGGATATGTTGCGGGCCTGTATCTTGGAATTCAGTCACGGTAGGGAGGACCACCTACCACTGGTGGAGTATGCGTACAATAACCGCTACCAATCCACCATTGGTATGGAACCTTTCGAGGCTTTATATGGGAGACCCTTCCAGTCACCGCTTTGCTGGACCGACCCCGGAGAGTCAGCACTCATGGGTCCAGAGCTGGTGCGAGCTACCACCAAGAAGGTGCAGATCATCCGGGAGCAGATGAGGACTACAAAAAGATGGCAAAAGTCTTATGCTGACAGGCGATGGAGACCCCTGGAGTTTGATAAGGGAGACCACATCTTTCTTTGGGTCTCACCTTGTCAAGGGTTATAGAGATTTGGCCGAGGCGGCAAGCTATCTCTGAGGTTCATAGGACCTTTCTAGATACTATGCAGAGCTGGAGAGGTGGCGTACTTCCTAGCTCTATCGCCACAGTTTCATCGGGTAAATGATGTCTTCCACGTGTTGCAGCTGAGGATGTACGTGCATGACCCATCGCACGTCATCGACTGGGGCGAGCTGGTCATCGAGGATGGAGTAACCTTTGCTGAGTACTCGGTGAAGATCGAGGATCGATAGGAGAGGATACTTCATGGGCGATCGATTCCCTTGGTGCGCATTCATTGGCAGCATAAGGATCTTCAGGAGAGCATGTGGGAGCGAGAGGCTCAGATCCGTGCCCAGTACCCCCATCTTTTTGAGTAGTCTTGTTTTGGCTTTTCGGGGACGTAAAGCCCTAAGGTGGGGAGAATGTAATGTCTCAGATTTTTCCGTGTATTATTTAAATATTATATGGAATTATTTCAAGACCAGGCGCAGAGACGAAACATCATTCCAAGGCCCGGTGAGCCCGGAACGGTGGTTTGAAACTTTTTAAGTTAAGTGAGTCGGCACATGTGTGCGGTTGTAGAAGTTTCCAAACGGATTCCCAGATTAAAAATATGAGGGCACCATTGCGTCCGGGACGACAAATTTACCTAAGAACGGGTCTAACCTCAACCGGTGTGGGTCGAGGGAAAAAGTTATTTTTTAGATGTTTTCTGTAAAATGAAATAAAATAAATTAGCAATGTTTATTTTATTTTATATGGAAACATCCGCTGCAGTGCAATGACATGGAAGATGTTTCAATATTAAATGTCATGTCATAATGACTCAGAAATAGAAACACTGACTCATTAATACCAAAACGTATTTTGAATTCCAAACACGTTACCCTTTTTATTGGGATAATCAAATGTTAATCGTTGGCAGAAGATTGAGAGGAAACTCTGGGGGGAAATCCGCGGCGCTTTGAAAAAACTTCATAGTGACAAACGAAGATGGATCGAAGCTGCGAATCGCTGTGCCAACGAGTCTGAAGGATCTCGACGGTGATGACAGTGTGACCCCTTCGTTAGTGATCGATCCCTTCTTGAGGTATAGGTTGTCATTTCAATTCTCCTTTCCCAATTTTTGGTTTTAAACGATGAACGAGGATCAACCACGAAGAAGTTGATCTGCGGATTCATACGTTCTTGAGGGAGGGTTTTATTGGGATGATTCGGGGAATTGATCCATGTTGAATTGTTGTTGTTTGATTCTTCTCCATTTAATCCTACTAACGGGAGCAGATCAACTCTGTGGAGAACGACGGTGGAGGTTCGTTCCTTGATTTGCTTATTGTATTTCCTCCCCCTTTTTCTTTCGCGCGTTCTTCGGGTTCTTCATGGGGCAATGAACAATGCATTGTTGCGCTTCCATTTTGCGACGCAACGATCCCAAATTAAAGATTCGACACCACAATGACCTTGTGGAGGTGCAAAGATGATAGCGGACAACGAATCAGACCTGATTGAGAAGGGCCATTCTTTGAGCGTTCTTCACGCGGGTGGATCGTTGCACATTTTTAGAGCCGATCAGAGATCCAAAAACAACAGAATTAGCTTCATGGTGTCGAGGAGACCAAAACCTGTGAGTTTCATGGAAATTAGATAGCCGGATCGACTATTGGGGCAGCACGGGAGGTGCACTGACGAGGAGCATCGTTTCTGGAAAATTCTGGGATACACAACGTGTACTTCCGAAGAATACTCCGTGTAGTACCGGCGATAGCGACTAGGGTTTCGGGGGTCAGAGAAGAATCACACGGCGTGTGACCCCGATCACATGGCATGTTGGACTTTTCCCAAAGCTCGGTGTGTATCCAGGTTATACACGGACACAAGATTAAGTACACGGTGTGTACTCCATCACACGGTCAGGCGTGGCCAGTAACATGGGTCACCCCGTGTACCGATTACATGGGTTGGAGTACACGGGCTGAGGACCGTATATGGGAACACGACCAGTGTACACAGAGATTACCCTCGTCACTTAGACACAACATGTACACCATACTATATGCTATGTACTCACTTTTCTACACGACCAGCCTTACGACATGGGCCGTTGTACACGGGCAGTACCCGGGGTCATACAACACGACGTTTAACTTTTCTACACGCTGTGTACATTGTGGAAAATGGCATGGTCCTCTTATTCACCGTATCTTGGACATCTTTCATTTGGGTTAGTGCCCCTTCTCCTTATTACCCTGAAGGTTAGGCATCGTTTCCTTCAACAGGAGTATGATCCCTTAACCATGACTTTCTATGATAGAGTCGGCATCCTTCCGAGAGGCCTGGAGCGAGATCCTCTATCCATTCCTGACCCTAGGTAGAGTCAGGCATCAACGTGACCAACTCTACTAGGAATTGATCCTATACCTAGCTATTGAATCACCTAGCTGGTGAATCCGGATGAGTCACGGTATTCACCATGGCTCTGGCAGTGATCCTCATATGTGCATTGTGATATTTCCCACTCAGGAGTGTGTCTCCTGTAATGAGTGTATCTATCCATCACTCCGGAGTGTGTCTCCCATAATGAGTGTATCTATCTATCATGATCTACCCTGTAAAGACCCGTATATTTCAAGGAATTTTTTTTTCTTAATTTTCTTTGGAATTTTACAAGAGCGCAGTTTCTGACGGCACCTGATTCCGAGGCCCTGTGTGCCCATAATCATTTTCTGAAGTTTAGCTCAGGTACGTTCAGTGAACAAACAAGCGGGTTTTTCTAACTTTTGAACTGGTGCTCGGAATCAAATTCCGAGGGCACCGATGGAATCGCAGCGCCGATATTTTCTTAGAAACACCTCTTCCGGAGTTGCGTTTACTCGGGTGTGGTTTTTAAATTTTTGGGGTTAAGTTAAGAAATAAATTAAAGTGGTGCGACAACTTTATTTTTATTTCACTTAAAGTCACTTAAAATCCACTTAAAGCCACTTGAGCTAAGTTGAAGTGGATAGGGTGCAATCCAAAATATCCTACCCTCTTGGTAGGATATTTGTGAGGTGAGGCCCGCAAGAGCCCCACCGTTTCTTTTCCTCTAAGTAACGCACCCGCGAAAACTCCTCATCAATGAAAGTCAACTGGGGCATTTCCTAAAACTCTTAAACGCTTCTATTAAATGGACAGTTAAGTCGTTACCATTAATTCACCGAATTAATGGTTCGTTTCTTAACATGTTTTCAAACTGTTGGCATAATAATAAAATAAGACCAACACCTTTTCTTTTTGTTGACGGGTTGATTTTTGAGAGGATTTGGAGAATCTGTACCTTCTTTCCCCTTCGCGAAGAACGCGAAGAACGCGAAGAACGCGAAGAAAGCGAAGAACACCGAACCCTCGGAGATCGATGACGCGACACCGTGTTCCGCGACGCTGACGATTCTCCTTCCACGACGCTTCTTCCGCGACGTTCTTCCCCGCAACAATCTCCGATCATCAACTGCTTGAGGTAGGAGATTCCGGATCTTTTAAATTTCCTTTGTGGATTTTATCCTTAACATGGATTTAATTCGTAAAATTAAATCAGTGTGTTTTCTTTAACCTTCGGAGATCGTCGATGCGACACCCTTCCGCGACAACGCGACGCCCTTCCACGACGCGACGACCCTCTTCTTCCGCGACGGTCAATTCCGCGAAGAACTCTTGTCCGAAGACAACTACAAGGTAGGGGTTTTATTTGAGAATAATATTTATTCCCATGGTAGTCTCTTATAAAACAAAGAACCCGGATCAAAGTTCAATTTTAATTCATTAAAATTGTGCCTTGTTATGTTTTTCATGTGTTGATTGTTATTACCTATTGTTATCACCTAACGCGAAGGGTGCGGGCCAAACAAACACGGCCTGACAACCCTCCACAGTTTTTTGTTGATGCGCGGATTGGCGGGCGATGACAAACGAGGCCGCAAGTTAATTTTGAAGGCTTTGTAGTGAAGTTAGAGTCCCAGAACGAGCACTGGCGAAGACCGCGCACAAATCAGATGACCGGAGCGCGTCCGGTGGTCCGCGGAACCCCCCGCCGGCGCGCCGCCGGGAAGACCCGCCGCGGCTGAAGCCGCGGCGGCGCTGGCCAGTCCCGCGGCCGTGCGGGACCGCGGAGGAAGGGACGCGGCTTTGCGCCGCGTCCGATGACACAGAGTGGTCCCACATGGGGCCGCGACTCTCCTTCACGCGGGGGCAGCGCACCCCCGCGCCGCTCGGCCGTAACTGGCCGAGCTGACCCCGGCGGCCAGGCCGGGCCACCCCAGCCGGGCCGGGCCACGCCAGCCGGGTCGAACCCGGACCCGGGTCGGGTCGACCCGGTTCGGGCCGACCCAGGGGGGTTGGGCCGGGTCGGTCCGGGCCCATACCCCCGTTTTCGGACCCTTTTCGGTATTTTGCTCATAACTTGAGCTAAGGGCCTTCGATCGACAGACCATCAGTGGCAATGCGATCCTTGGATCAATACGATCGTTTCGGTATATCACACTTAAGGTTTCAGAATACTTTGGGTTCGTCCGGGTTGGTTCGTACACGAAACCAACCGGGCCCTCGGAGCGGAAACACCCATATCTTGAGCTCTGGACGTCCGATTGACGTGCCGCTGACTTTGTTAGTTTCCTCTAAGTAAGATGGATCTTTTGGCTTACTCCTCCCGAGGTTTGGACGTAGGTGGAGTATGGTCAGGTTGGTTTTGCCTTAAGAACCAACCGAGCCCCTGGAACGAAAAAGCCAATAACTCTCAGACCGGGCGTCTGATTGACGCGCCGTCTGCGACGTTGAGTTCCTGTTGACGATACGGAACTTTTGGATACATCAACTCTGGACTATGTGTCAATTGATGTATCAAACTCTCGGCTCGTGGAGCGGACCCTCCTGAACGAGCTTGCTGTGTGCGGGAACCCTAGTGCTGGCTGCGACTACGACGACGACGACAGTACAGAGATCCTCAGTGGATTCGACGACGACTGTGCAGAGATCCTCAGTGGATTCGACGACGAAGACTACAGCACTCAGCGATCCTTTGTGGGTCAGTGCTACCGATCCTGTGTGGGTCAGCCCTCAGCGTTCCTGTGTGGGCCAGCGCCTATAGATCCTGTGTGGGTCCGATCCTGTGTGGGTATTTGCGGGGGTTAGTTACCTATAGATCCTTTGTGGGTCAGATCCTTTGTGGTTCATTGCGGGGGTTAGTTACCTATCGATCCTGTGTGGGTCAGATCCTTTATGGGTCATTGCGGGGGTTAGTACCTATCGATCCTTTGTGGGTCCGACGGCTTAGATGAATCAGTGGAAATATCTGGTCTTCTTTATCGTCATATGAAGAAGTATACCTGTGCGAGTTGAAACCCTGTTTTTCTTTCCTTTGTCGATTGTGTTGTGCTATCCTGTGTGGATTTACGTTTTTCTTTCCGGTGTGGACTGGGTTGTACTTGGGCTCGGATGTTGGAGCCGAACGAGAATTGATGACTTAGGTATATGTATGGGAATATACCTAAGAAATATCGGATGTTACTTCGTGATTGTATCTTTCCTTTGTGGATTATCCTTTGTGGATTCTGGGAGACCTTTGGGGGTCTCGGGGTCCCTACTGAGTATCTTATACTCACCCCTGCACAGGCTATGCCCGCACTACGTTGTGTTGGTTGCAGACGACATACAACGCTGATCGTGGTGGAGGCTTGCGGAGCAGGACAGTACCTGGAGGTGGACCACTGGGTGGGACGTACTCGGAGCGATCGGCTGGACCCGAGGAGCATTGGAGGCTATTTGCACCCACCCTTCAGGTGGGACTTCCAGTGGACAGCTCGACGTTGCGGCTTTACTTTTCAGTTGCTGTTTTCCCTTTCGAGTTGTACTTTACTTTCAGTTTGGGTTTGTAATCTGGCCCACTTACTTTCCGCACTTACTGTTGTACCAGTTTTTACTTAGTGTTTACTTCTGCCTGCTTGCTCTTTAGTTTTTGTGGTTTACTTTCCAAAGTCAATGCCTTCCTTTTTTCCGGTATTTACGCCTTGGTGATAGTCGCCATCCCCAGGACTATGGAAGGCGGGCTTGGGGTATTCACGACACGGGCCCCGAGGAAGGGTCGTGACAAATTGGTATCAGAGGAGTTTGGTTCTACCACAGAACTTGGGACTCTGATCTTTTTCTACGTGAAGCAATAGTGTTTAGCGTATTGGGTGTGGTTATTAGTCCAGGGAGTCCAGTGTTGGTGCGGAGGCCGACGTATCCGTACACTAGGACCCTGACTTCTGATTTCCGACTTAATGCACGAAAACATTGATTGCATGTGCGTTTCAAGTTTTCTTTGTGATTACTTTATGTCAGCTCACCAGGTATACTGTTCTGACCGTGGTGCATCTGTTTCCTTTTTTAGGATGGCCCCACGATGGTAGCCAGCTAGGGTTTCGAGAGTTGAGCGTGATGACAGCCCACCGAGTGATGAGGCCTCGGTGCAGGGCCCTTTGACAGCTGAGGCACCGACGGTACCTCTACCCGCCGAGCCCCCGATGCTTCCAGCCCCAGCCGTGGACGATGCACGTTGCCTTAGTGCACTGCATGAGTTCCAGTGCCAGCGACCGCCCAGGTTCTACGGGGAGACGGACCCCCAGGCAGCCGAGGACTGGATGGAGGTAGTGGTATGAGTTTTCCGGTTAGTGAGGACACCAGTAGACCTCATGGTGATCCTCGTAGCGAGCCTACTGCACGCGGCAGCGGGCCGATGGTGGAGCTTGATGCTCCAGGTGCACGATGAGGAATCTATTCTCTAGACGGACTTTGAGAGCCTCTTCCACTCGGAGTTCGTCCCAGCCACCCTCCGTGCGGTGCGCATCCAGGAGCTTCTTCAGCTGCGGCAGGGCAGCTTGACGGTCGCCCAGTACTCAGTGAGATTTACCGATCTCTCGCGCTACTCGATAGACATGGTATGGGACCTGTTCTTCCGGGATCAGACCTTTGAGCAGGGTTTGAGACACGAGATCAGGGCATCGCCGATCTCCCTCAGCATTCCGACTTAGGCAGGAGTACTGGAGCGAGCCCTTTTGATCGAGAGCTTTCTTGCTGAGCCTTCATCAGCAGCGAGACCTACCGCGGGGCGACACGTAGCAGAGTCTTCTACGGCAGGCAGTCGACGGATGACTCAGGGGTCCAGGCAGACTAGACCCTCATGCAAACGACCTCAGGACACTGACTCAGCAGTGTGGGGCACACAGCGTGGAGCCAGTCTTTCGAGAGGCAGGCAGTGCTACACATGCGGCAGGCAGGGCCACATGGCTCGTGACTGCCCGACCCACCGTGCCGAGGAGCAGCAGACGGTTGAGGGGCCATCCAGGTAGAGGCAGAGGGTCGACCGTGGCGGTCCGCAGGGAGGAGACGAACGAGGCAGAGGAGCTGGCCGAGTAGCAGGTGGTGGGCGACGCTTTGAGGCTCTACCACCACCACCACCAGGAGGTCCACTCCGGCCACAGGGAGCTAGCGGGCAGAGATAGGCACAGCTCCAGGCAATGGAGGCCTACGACCACGGTGCGCCTGAGATGATTCAAGGTACGATCTGTGTATTACAACCTTGTTTCAGTTCTTATAGACATAGGAGCGAGTCACTCTTTCATAGCCGCTGCCTTTGTTCGGAGCTCGGAGATTCCGACAGAGCCGTTGGCTCGATCCTTACTGCTAGAGACTCCTACGGGAGCAGACTCGACGATTACGCACTGGTGCCGGTAGTGTGAGATTACTCTAGGAGGCGAGAGCTTCGGCTGGAATCTTCTTGTAGCGGCGTCGAGGCCTTACGACTTCATCCTGGGCATGGATTGGTTATCTACATTCCATGCACAGATTGACTGTATTAGGCGCAAGGTGCGATGTGTACACACCGACGGGAGCATGTTCACCTTCACCGGCGAGAAGGGAGCCTTTGTAGCACAAGATGGACTTCCGCAGAGGAGAGGACAACCCATCACTCATCAGTTGGCTAGCCTCATCCTAGGAGAAATTGACGTGCGAAGTCCTAGTTTTCCCGCAGTGGTGGATTAATATGCGGACGTCTTTCCCAACGATGTTCCAGGGCTACCTCCTCATAGAGAGGTAGAATTTTATATTGAACTGTACCCTGTGATAGCCCCGATATCAACTCCAGTGTATCGGATGGCCCCCGCTGAGCTTCGAGAGCTACGGGTACATTTGAAGGACTTGCAGGGCAAGGGATTCATCTGACCCAGTGTTTCACCCTGGGCTTCCCCGATATTGTTCACCAAGAAGGCGGACGGGAACTTGTGACTTTGTGTCGACTATCGTCGCCTGAACCAGGTGACAGTGAGGAACAAGTATCCGCTACCAAGGATTGATGACCTCTTCGATCAGCTCAAGGGAGCACGGTGGTTCTCAAAGATAGACCTCAGGTCGGGCTATCATCAGCTCAGAGTTTGGGACGAGGACGTGCAGAAGACGACCTTCAGATGTCGGTATGGCCACTATGAGTTCTTGGTTATGACATTCAGCATAAACAATGCTCCAGTAGTGTTCATGGGCCTTATGAACAGGATCTTTCAGCCATACCTCGATCGATTTGTCGTAGTCTTCATCGACAACATTTTGATATACTCGACGACTGAGGAGGAGCACGCATGCCACTTGCGGGTTGTGCTGGACACACTCTGAGAGCACCAGCTTTATGGTAATCTCTCGAAGTGTCAGTTCTGGTTATGTGAGGTCCAATTCTTGGGGCACGTCATCTCTGAGGCGGGAGTTGTAGTGGATCCTATGAAGATCGAGGCAATACTAGCTTGGGAGCCACCCAGGAGCGTGACGGAGGTGCGGAGTTTCTTGGGACTAGCTGGATACTATCAGAGATTTGTGCCAGACTTCTATAGAGTTGCGGCACCACATTCAGCTCTTATGAAGAAGAGGAAACCCTTTTTGTGGTCAGACAGATGTCAGCAGAGCTTCCAGAAGATGAGACAGAGATTGACCAGCGCCCCTATCTTGAGGTTGCCTGAGGAGGGAGTAGAGTACGTAGTCTACTACGATGCATCAGGGACCAGACTCGGATGTGTCCTGATGCAAGAGTGGGAAGTGATCACCTATGGATCACGTCATTTGAGGCCACATGAGCAGAACTACGCTACCCATGACCTAGAGTTAGCAGCAGTGGTCTTCGCTCTGAAGACATGGCGACACTATCTGATGGGTGAGCGCTTTACAGTCTTTTCTGACCATCAGAGTCTCAGGTACATATTCTCTCAGAAGGACCTGAACCTGAGACAGCGGCGGTGGCTCGAGTTCCTCCAAGATTATGACTTTGAGATAGTCTATAATCATGGGAAGGGGAACGTAGTAGCCGATGCTCTCAGCAGGAGGATGGGCATTCAGCTGCTTGAGGAGGCGACAGAGCAGCTAGCCACCTTGCAGATATACTTCATGGATATAGATGGAGCAGCCTTCCTTCAGTCTCTCACAGTCTCTCCTCCACTACTACAGCGGGTCAGAGAGGCACATCGTGGGGACGCTAACTGTGAGACGCGGCGTGCACAGATATCCTCAGGTCAGGAACCTGATGGTTTCTCCTTTGGAGCAGAGCACGACGTCCTTTTCAGAGGACGTACCTTGGTACCAGTTGCCTTACGAGAGGAGGTGATGATAGAGTTTCACACTTCTCCTTTGGCGGTACATCCTGGAGTGGCGAAGATGTACCAGGATCTCAGACGACAGTACTGGTGGCAGGGCATGAAGAAGGCTGTGGCAGAGTTCGTTTCTCGATGCCTTACCTACCAGCAGGTGAACGCAGAGCATCAGGTACCAGTAGGCTTGGTACAGCCCTTGGAGGTCCCGGAGTGGAAGTGGGACCGAATATCTATGGACTTCGTGACTGGACTTCCACGCACTTCTAGAGGTCACGACTCCATCTAGTTGATTGTCGACCGACTCACCAAGTCGGCTCACTTCTTACCCATCAGAGAGCAGGGCTCAGTGGAGAGCTTGGGGCGTCTCTACGTTCAGGAGATTGTACGATTTCACGGTGTGCCATCATCTATTGTCTCCGATCGAGATGCTCGCTTTACTTCCCGGCTTTGGAAGGGGTTACAGGAGGCGTTCGGGACGCAGCTACGTCTGAGCACTGCCTTTCACCCTTAGACGGATGGTCAGATGGAGAGGACCATTCAGACTCTCGAGGACATTCTCCGCGCATGTGTCCTCGACTTTGGTCGCAGCTGGGAGGACCACCTACCCTTGGTGGAGTTTGCATACAACAACAGCTACCACTCCACCATCGGGATGACACCATACGAGGCGTTGTACGGCTGACCTTGCAGATCTCCTTTGTGCTGGACAGACCCTGGGGAGTCAACACTTGTGGGACCGGAGATGGTCCAGGCCAGGATAGAGAAGGTCCAGGTCATCCAGGAGCGGATGAGGACAGCTCAGAGCCAGCAGAAGTCTTATGCTGACAGGAGGCGGATGACACTAGAGTTCGAGGATGGCGACCACGTCTTCTTGCGTGTCTCACCTCGACGTGGATTACAGAGATTTGGACGAGGCGGCAAGTTGTATACACGCTTCATCAGACCATTCCAGGTCCTCAGCAGGATTAGAGAGGTGGCCTATCGCCTGGCTCTACCACCTCAGTTGCACTGGGTGCACGACGTCTTCCACGTATCTCAGCTGAGGAGATACGTGCACGACCCGACGCATATCATTGACCATGGGGAGCTAGACGTTGATGATGGGGCGAATTTTGCGGAGGTCCCGGTGGAGATTGAGGATCGATAGGAGCGAGTCCTACGTGGACGGTCGATTCCTCTTGTGCGCGTCAGATGATAGCACGAGAAACTCCAGGAGAGCACTTGGGAGTGGGAGACTCAGATGCGTGCTCAGTACCCACATTTGTTTCCCTAGTTTATGATGTATCTTTATGGGGACATAAAGAACTAAGGTGGGAGTGATGTAAAGACCCGTAAATTTCAAGGAAATTTTTTTCTTAATTTTCTTTGGAATTTTACAAGAGCTCAGTTTCTGACAGCACCTGATTCCGAGGCCCGGTGTGCCCGGAATCATTTTCCGAAGTTTGGCTCGGGTACGTTCAGTGAACGAATGAGCGGGTTTTTCTAACTTTTGAATCGGTGCTCGGAATCAAATTCCGAGGGCACCGATGGAATCGCAGTGCCGGTATTTTCTTAGAAACACCTCTTCCAGAGTTGCATTTGCTCGGGTGTGGTTTTTAAATTTTTGGGGTTAAGTTAAGAAATAAAATAAAGTGGTGCGACAACTTTATTTTTATTTCACTTAAAGCCACTTAAAATCCACTTAAAGCCACTTGAGCTAAGTTGAAGCGGATAGGGTGCAATCCAAAATATCCTACCCTCTTGGTAGGATATTTTTGAGGTGGGGCCCGCACGATCCCCACCGTTTCTTTTCCTCTAAGTAACGCACCCGCGAAAACTCCTCATTAATGAAAGTCAACTGGGGCATTTTCTAAAACTCTTAAACGATCCTATTAAATGGACAGTTAAGTTGTTACCATTAATTCACCAAATTAATGGTTCGTTTCTTAACATGTTTTCAAACTATTGGCATAATAATAAAATAAGACCAACACCTTTTCTTTTTGTTGACGGATTGATTTTTGAGAGGATTTGGAGAATCTGTACCTTCTTTCCCCTTCGAGAAGAACGCGAAGAACGTGAAGAACGTGAAGAATGTGAAGAATGCCGAACCCTCGGAGATCGACGATGTGACGCTGTGTTCCGCGACGCCGACGATTCTCCTTCCACGACGCTTCTTCCACGGCGTTCTTCCCCGCAACAATCTCCGATCATCAACTACTTGAGGTAGGAGATTTCAGATCTTTTAAATTTCCTTTGTGGATTTTATCCTTAACATGGATTTAATTCATGAAATTAAATCCGTGTGTTTTCTTTAACCTTCGGAGATCGTCGACGCGACACCCTTCCGCGACGACGCGACACCCTTCTGCGACGCGACGATCCTCTTCTTCCGCGACGGTCAATTCTAGGAAGAACTCTCGTCCGAAGACAACTACGAGGTAGGGGTTTTATTTGAGAATAATATTTATTCCCATGGTTGTCTCTTCTAAAACAAAGAACCCGGATCAAAGTTCAATTTTAATTCATTAAAATTGTGCCTTGTTATGTTTTTCATGTGTTGATTGTTATTCCCAATTGTTATCACCTAACGCGGAGGGTGTGGGCCAAAAAAACACGGCCCGACAACACTCTGCAGTTTTTCATTGATGCGCGGATTGGCGGGCGACGACAAACGGGGCCGCAAGTTAATTTTGAAGGCTTTGCAGTGAAGTTCGAGTCCCGGAACGAGCACTGGCAAAGACCGCGCGCAAATCAGACCACCGGAGCGCGTCCGGTGGTCCGCGGAACCCCCCGCCGGCGCGCCGCCGGGAAGACCCACAGCGGCTGAAGCCGCGGCGGGGCTGGCCGGTACCGCGGCCGTGCGGGACCGCGAAGGAAGGGACGCGGCCTTGCGCTGCGTCCGGTGACACAGAGTGGCCCCACGCGGGGCCGCGACTCTCCTTCACGCGGGGGCAGCGCACCCCCGCGCTGCTCGACCGTAACTGGCCGAGCCGACCCCGGTGGCCGGGCCGCGCACGCGTCGGCTGGGCCGGGTCGCGCCCAGGCCGGGTCGGGCCGGGCCGGGCCGCGCCGGCTGGGTCGAACCCGAACCCGGGTCAGGTCGACCCGGTTCGGGCCGACCCAGGGGGGGTTGGGCCTGGTCGGTCCGGGCCCATACCCCCGTTTTCGAACCCTTTTCAGTCTTTTGCTCATAACTTGAGCTACGAGACTCCGATCGATGCACTGTTAGCGGCGATGCGATCCTTGGATCGAGACGGTCGTTTTAGTATATCACACTCAAGGTTTCGAAATACTTTGGGTTCGGCCGGGTTGGTTCGTACACGAAACCAACCGGGCCCTCGGAGCGGAAATGCCCATATCTTGAGCTCTGGACGTCCGATTGACGTGCCGCCGACTTTGTTAGTTTCCTCTAAGTAAGACGGATCTTTTGGCTTACTCCGCCCGAGGTTTGGACATAGGTGGAGTACGGTCGGGTTGGTTTTGCCTTAAGAACCAACCGGGCCCCTGGAATGAAAAAGCCAATAACTCTCAGACCGGACGTCCGATTGACGCGCCATCTGCGACGTTGAGTTCCTATTGACGATACAGAACTTTTGGATACATCAACTCTGTACTATGTGTCAGTTGATGTATCAACCTCTCGGCTCATGGAGCGGAACCTCCCGAACGAGCTTGCTGTGTGCGGGAACCCTAGTGCTGGCTTCGACTACGACGACGACGACAGTACAGAGATCATCAGTGGATTCGACGACAACTGTGCAGAGATCCTTAGTGGATTCGACGGCGACGACTACATCAATCAGAAATCCTTTGTGGGTCAGTGCTACCGATCCTGTGTGGGTCCAATCCTGTGTGGGTCAGCGCTCAGCGGTCCTGTGTGGGCCAACGCCTACAGATCCTGTGTGGGTCCGATCCTGTGTGGGTATTTGTGGGGGTTAGTTACCTATCGATCCTTTGTGGGTCAGATCCTTTATTGGTCATTGCGGGGTTTAGTTACCTATCAATCCTGTGTGGGTCAGATCCTTTGTGGGTCATTGTGGGGGTTAGTACCTATCGATCCTTTGTGGGTCTGACGGCTTAGATGAATCAGTGGCAATATCTGGTCATCTTTATCATCATATGAAGAAGTATACCTGTGCGAGCTGAAACCCTGTTTTTCTTTCCTTTGTGGATTGTGTTGTGCTATCCTATGTGGATTTACATTTTTATTTCCTGTGTGGACTGGGTTGTACTTGGGCTCGGATGTTGGAGCCGAACGAGAATTGATGACTTAGGTATATGTATGGGCATATACCTAAGCAGTGTCGGATGTTACTTCGTGATTGTATCTTTTCTTTGTGGATTATCCTTTGTGGATTCTGGGAGACCTTCGGGGGTCTCGGGGTCCCTACTGAGTAGCTTATACTCACCCCTGCATGGGCTATGCCCGCACTACGTTGTGTTGGTTGTAGACGACGGACAACGCTGATCATGGTGGAGGCTTGCGGAGCAGGACGGTACCTGGAGGTGGACCACTAGGTGGGACGTACTCGGAGCAGTCGGCTGGACCCGAGGAGCAGTGGAGGCTATCTGTACCCACCCTTCAGGTGGGACTTCCAGTGGACGGCTCGACGTTGCGACTTTACTTTTCAGTTGCTGTTTTCCCCTTTGAGTTGTACTTTACTTTCTGTTTGGGTTTGTATTCTGGACCACTTACTTTCCACACTTACTGTTGTACTAGTTTTTACTTAGTGTTTACTTCTGCCAGCTTGCTCTGTGGTGTTTGTGGTTTACTTTCCAAAGGCAATGCCTTCCCTTCTTCCGGGATTTATGCCTTGGTGCTAGTCGCCAGCCCCTGGCCTATGGAAGGCGGGCTTGGGGTAGTCACGACACGGGCCCCGAGGACGGGTCGTGACATACCCACTCAGGAGTGTGTCTCCCGTAATGAGTGTATCCACCTCTCGTGGCATTTCCCGACGAACAATACTTCTCGGACGGACGTCATCAGAGCTACTAGACTCATGGAGTGTGTTCTACCGGAACGATTACTTCGTGGAATCTTCGAACTGAATCCCTAGCGGGGGTATGAGGTTGTGTGACTTTCCTCTAGACTGAGGGTTTGGGTTTCGAGTATATCTAGATTGTGTTTCACTTACTATATGTTCCGTTGACATATACTATGTAGAGATGACTGTACCTTTACTTTGTGCATTGCTTTGCTGTTTTCTAAGTCCTCTACTGAGTATTGTTATACTCAACCCTGCACTGGCTTTGCCCGCACGTGTTGTGTCTTGTGCAGATGAGCATACTTTTGACAGAGTCCAGAGAAGACCAGGATAGGACCGAGCTTTCTGTGTTCCCTGCAGGCCGAGGCGTTCCTTTGTCTACGAGCAGTAGTCCCAGTACCTCTTTGTGTTTTCAGGTTGGACTTTGTAGTTTTCCAGACTCTTGTTTTTGGTGGGCTTGTATTCTGGCCCAGTTTACTTTCAGTACTTCACTTCTCGTTGTACTCTGTTGGTTGGGTTTAGTTGTATTCATGCATTTTTGTTCCTTAGTGGTTTTTACATTTCAGCTTTTGTGGGCTTGGAGATGGGTGCGTGTGTACAAGTTCTTAGGCAGTGTCTCCCATTTTAGCGATATGCCTACTCGGTGCTAGTCACTAGCCCTTGGCCTATTGGTGGCGGGCTTGGGGAGTCATGATGTGGGCCCCACTGGGATGGGTCGTGACATAGTAGAAGAAGGTTGAGCCATGAAATATCTCATATCATGTAAAAATACCATTCAAAACACTATGGAATGATAAAATTCACCAAAACATAGTCTATTTGAGAATAGACCATATAGTGGTCTTAACAACCATGTGTTGTTTGTCCTTTAGTGATCATTTCTAATAGAAGGATCACCTTGAAAACTAATTATGGGAAAAACTTTAATTGAGTCTAGGGTTGCGGAGTAGGTTGAATAATCACAAAAAAATACATATTTTTAGTTGATAGTGGAACCTGAACACCCTTAGATTGGGGTGTATCACCACTATCATCAGTGGGAGGATTCTATTTTGGGGTAATTAACTTATAAAATAGTATATAAAAACTTATAATACACCCTTTAGGACTAAGTTCATCAATCCATAGCTAGTACCATTTATCCCTCTCAAGATATCCTATGAAAATTAATTAATAACACTATTTTAGAGCTTATTAGTTTTAATATAGGGATAAACAGTACACCCAAAGACCCTTTAATGTTCATAAAAATGAGTTAAGTTATTCTAGAGTTCTTATAGGATTTTAAAATGATTAGTGTTGTATGGGAACTAGTTGATTAATTAAACATCCATAGTGGTAGTCTTGACACAAAATAATTTAGCGAAATTACTCAAGAATGATTCAGTTCATGTGCTATGCTAACCCTTTTTACTGGGTAGTGTCCTTAATAATTTGAAGACTAGTAATACCATAATCTTAAAAGACCTCAAAAAACCCAGTTATAAATTATTAAATCCCATTATCATTCTACATATAATTCATTTTTTTTTCTACTTATGTTCTCAATAAAGGACTTCTAAATTTTAAAGACCTTAAAGACAATAATTTTTTTCTAAGAATTTAAAAATATACATTCCTATAAAATTTATCTATGAGTGTAAAAACGTATTATTATTCACTATGGGAGGTATTCCTAAAAGTAAATCACAAAATAGAGTGTAAATATTATGAATTATGACTATATTTGAACTTGGATATATTGAAACCAACTATCATGGATTTCCCGAGGACATAGTCTTTATAGAAGGGTTAGTTACTCTGTGAAAATTTACTTAGAATACCATACTTACTCAACTCCTCAAGACACCTGGAACAAGGATGACACATCCTCCTTTTGAAAAGCATAACATTATTAATGTTACTGATATAAGATATTCTCAATTTCCTAGATAATGTTTTCCCATTTATAGATACAACCCATTAACCAATGCTCCTTTGATAACTGTTTGAGATCCCTTGGTGAATTTAATTTAACCCAAGTTTGATCTAAAAAACAATTTATATCCTAGAAAACCTAATGAAATGAATTTTTTATGTATTATAGGGACCCATATCACATCATTCAAGGTGAAAATAAAATGATAATATAACTCTAATAGGATATATCCTCTACCCATGAACCTACAACTCTTACATTTTTTTAACAGTACCCCATATTCTTCACCCTAGGTCAATAGTGAGAATAAATTTATATTAGGTAACATATAAAAGTAAAATCTATAATATATCACCTAATCATCAAGTAATATGTGATGAGAAACATTTAACACCTCAACACTATCATATCCAGTATCAGTAAGTAAGAAATGTTAACTAGGATCTTTTAAAGTTTCACTTGATTTTTGTTTAGAGTAATGAATTTTAATGTGTTTAGGTTTTTTATAATGGAAGCATTTTAATAATTTGGATTTTGGATTAGAATGGATAGAATTTTATAATACTCTTCTCTAATTTACTCCTTGATGTTTAGGAATATAATATGATAACTAACTTGAAAACTCTGAGAATCACCTAATTATTTATTAATAGGGTAAAAGATATTTAGATGATGGACATGGATTTTTTAGGTGATATGGGAATGTATATATGGGGGGGGGGGGGTCACTGCTAAAATAGACATTGGATAAGGAGGGATTATTAAATTTTCATGGTATATTTATAGTCCCAATGAGAATTCACAAGGAGTTAATGCAATATTCACCTTACTTGAGACAAATAGTTAACCAAAGTAGATTTTTAGATCCATTATTATTATTCATGCACAATCCATTCCATTATGGAAATTTGATAATGTGACTATAGACTATGTTATGGGGATATCAGCTTCACCTTGAGGAACTAATGAGATTTGGTTTATTATAGATTAGTTAACTAAGGTGCCTCATTTTTTACCATCCTGATAGACATGGTCTTTTGATGATATGGGTAGGATATATATACAAGGTTTGGTATGATTACGTGGAGTGTTGAGGAGATTTTTTTAGGATGACATGATTGATTAAATTCTCATTTTTGGTAGTCACTATAATGGGCATCTAGTACTTAGGAAAAGTTAATTATTGTTCTTGCCATTATCTATACCATTATCTTTTCTTTTCCCTCAGAACTCAATCCTATATCTCAAAATCATAACCTATACCTCCAACTAAAATTATGTTTAGTGTGTAACTCATTAGAGAGTAGGGAATATTTAGATTCTTTTATTGTAAAATAATATCCTCCATAAATTATTCTCTCTCTAAGGGTGTTATATGAGATATTAAGTGAGATTAGCATAATTATGTCTTGGTACTTATCATTAACTTTGAAATTAATATTTGATATATCTAATAAATTCCTATTAATTTTTTTTAGGTGTGCTCAAATAGAGGTCCCAACATGTATTCTAAAGTTATATAATTTATTATTTATATATAGATGATCAACAAGAGATGATATCCTATAAAAAGATTATAATTTCAAATAAATAACAATAGCAGGAGTTTCATGAGATAATTCTAACAATATTTTATCACCAAAAGATAATAAAAGAAAAATATGAGATATATATAACACATAAATAGAGACATATCCATAGTTAGTAACAATATTTTCCTTATCAGAATGACTAGTGAGATTTTAATTAATTCCATCAGGGGTGTCAGGATGTCTTTGTTTGTCATGTAATTCATGTATCATGATTCATCATAGATTTCAGTAATTATCACCATTAAAATTGTTGATTTCAAACATAGTAAATTCCATTTCTATATTTATTTGGCTCTAAAGCCAATTGTTGTGGATATCATTGAGAAAAAATCTACACATAATGATCTACAAACACTGAATACATCACAGTTTCTCATATGTTCATGAATTATAAAATGATAAATACATATATAGAAAAATAGAAGTGATAATGGTGATCCAAGAAGCATGAGATAGAATTAAAGAGAAATAATAAAATATTAATATGAGGGTTAACATGATTCAGACTATGTTGGTCCTAAAAGAACAATAATAACACCACTCACATTCACAATTATTAATTCTAAAAAACATTGTGAACTAATACAAGATATTAGAATCAAATAACAACTAATAGAGGTAATAATACTGAATGAATAAGAATTAATCACTATGAATGAAAAAAAATCAAAATACATGAAGTAAGAGACACGGAATACTCACAAAATAGTTAGTTTTACAATCAAATGGTATTCTTTCTCAATGTAGGCATCGCCTAAATTCACTCCAGGAATCAAAGATCTTATGGTAAACAAACCATGAACTAGATAAATATCTCTTACTTGTAAGTCATAAGCTAATAATCTCTATCAAGATCATAATTTTTGGTTATCTATATATAAAGTTGGAAAGTTAGTAGGATGTAAATCCTCTAAGGATAGTCATGATTATGAATCTGATGATCTATAATGCTCACTCACTCACTCTCTCTCATTTTCAATTTGTAATGTTTAATATTTAAAAAATTTAATGACAAATACAATTATTAGAACCTCCTTGTTTTAATGCTCACAAATCACATTTCCTATGTTTCTAATGAACTTATTGTATTATGATATTATATTATTTTATAAATAAATTTGATGAAATTTTACTACGTATAGAAAAGATCCACTGTTATTAAAATTCTTCCACCACCAGAATATTCTACCGCCAAGAATTTACTACTGCCAGAGGTGTTCCACCACCAGAGGAGTGCCACCTATAGAGGAGTTATCCTATCAGAGTCTTTCCACCCCCATATTTCTACCACCATAATATATTTTCTACCTTATGGTGTGATACTACTATATTTCTGCTACCGCTATCCATGAGCTAGCATTAGATGAGATACCTCCAGAGTTTTTCTACTATTAGGAATCAGTTTCCACTAACTGTGTACCACCACCAAATGTGCCACCACTAGGATTGTGCTATCTCCAAAAGAGCTACCACCAGATGTGATACTTTCACCTTGATATATTTGATATTCTACAGTATTTGAATTTAATTCTCCCAACAACTAGTTTATGGGAGTTAAAGCTGAGGGTTTATTTAATAAATATTCCTAACCCATTTCATGGAATCATTGAAGGAAAATTCATATTCAGTACTAGGATCCATAAAATTTTGATTATTATTCTTCAATGGGTATTTTAACCTACAATTATATATATATATTTATGAGGTAATCCCTCATTCACTAGGTTCATGAGTTATCGAATACTAGAAGTGTGAGAAATTACACACTGATACATTTGAATGTGAAATATTGGGGTACACTAAAGATCTTGATCCTTTACTATGGAAATAAAACCCATACTTCATGACACTATGTTTTCTAGAACATTTAGAGATATGAGTTTTATTTCCTCACCTAGCCAAACCCAAGGAATCCTGGGCACCTAGAGCACTACAGACTAAGAATCACTACATTTTCCATATCATATTAATTTCTCTCTCTGCTATTTTTTTTACTTTTGAGAAGTTTATTATTTACTATGTTCATTTACACACACTAAATAATATGATTTAATTTGAGAATACTTGATATTATCTCTATCTATTTTCATTTGTTTACCCATGGTAATTGTGGAATAGGTCCCAGTGTGGCCTATGCTATTTTACTTCCCATGTATAATTTTGGAAGAGTATTTGATTCTGGATAGCTGGTGAATTTTTTTGTATACCCAATATAGGTTTTGGATCATATTATTTGTTATAGTATTCTTCTTAAAAGAGGATAGTTTCCAAGTGAAGGGGATTGGGTCTTGACTTGATACTGAACCCATTATTTATTTTGCTATGAATTTTAGTTTTTTTCTCCATTTCAAAGGTTTAACTGCATCTTTTTTAATTTTTAATTAAAATCGCTACATTGATAGTTAGTCTTAACTAGTGTTTATATATGGATTTTTTTAAAATAGATTGATTTAAAAAGTTAAAGTAAGTTTTCATATTTTTTAACTGAGCCTTAATTAGTATTTGGGAAATCATTTTAAAGATCAAACCTCTATCAAACTACTATTTTGATTAACTGTGAATATTTAATTTAATTTGGGGATTTTATTTTAACTTATTTTTAATATAAATTTTATAGGGTACTAAATTCACCACCCACTTAAGTTACTCACTCTGAACAATATTTGGTGTTAGAGGTTCATCACATATATTTCAAATTTGATTTTATTTTTCTTTGAAAGATCGTAAATTTATGATATTTTTCTAAATTTATTTATTTATGGATAATAGAAAAGAGGGTTATACTACCAAAAGACATCCTTATTTTAATGGAACTAACTATTTTCAGTGGAAAATTAAAATAAAAATTCATGTTGAGAGAATGGGTTTTGATATCTGGACAGTAATTTAAGATCAATATGAATTACCTCAAACTTCTAGGGTCACTTAGAGTGATGCTACTAAAGTTTACTATAATAATAACTATAAAGAAGTTAATTCTATATAATTTGATTTGGGTGATGTGGAATTTAATAGAATATCTTCTTGTAAAAATTCTATTGAAATTTGGGACACTTTAGTAATTTATCATAATGGAACATATAATGTAAAATCTTAAATACATATACTATTAAATATGATTATATTAAGATGAAACTTGATAATCCTATTTCTGAAATGTATCTCAGGTTCAATGAGATTCTGAAACAAATTCACTCACTATGGAAACCTATTTCTGATAAATACCAAGTGGTGTGACTACTAATATGTCTACCTGATAGATGGAGTGGAACCTTATTATCAATTGTAGAATCATGTTATGTTAAAAAGTTATTTTTTAAGGAGATTATTGGAAAAATAATTATGTATGGGTAAGAAATCAAAGTCAAAAGAGAGGGGGATGATGAACCAAAAATAATATATGTAGCCTTTAAATCTATTAATTCAAAATAAAAGGATAAAATTCAAGTTAACAATTTAGGTGATGAAGAATCACCTCCAGACAATGATAAAGAGATGACCCATCTGGCTAGAATATTCAAAAGGTTTTATAAGAAGAAGAATTTATTTCGGAAACCCAATTATAAAATAAAATATGATAATATAGTAAATTAGAGAAAGGATTGGAAGAATTATGATGGTTTGAATGAAATAATTTTATACGAATGTAAAAGGAAAGGGCATGTCAAATCTGACTATCCTAAGTTGAAATTCAAAAACAAATATTATGATAAGGATAAGAGATACATGAAAGCAATGAAATAAAATTGTAGTACTTCTGAAGACATCTCAAGTGATTTACACAAAACCTAAGAGGAAAATCATGATATAACCAACATGTGTTTTATGATAAACACATTTGAGGTATCCAATGTCCTTCCTGCTTCTCCTATTAATATTTATAATCATTCTAGAGATGAAAAAATTTATGAGAACATGTCAGATGAATATATTTTTAAGTACTTTAATAATATAGATAATACATTTAATGATATTAATGATAAATATAAGACATTAAAGAATCATTATTCTTTAAATTCTAATGTTAAGTTTAACCTTTATATTGAGATATAGAAAAATTATTCACTATTAAAAGATTATAATGAATTAAAATTTTATACTAAGAAATTAAAGAAAGATATATAAAGATTCACCAATGGAAGAAATAATCTTACACAAATGATTGGAAATAAGTCTTATCTCAAGTATACTACTAGTATTGGTTATCAACCTAGATATATGAGGATTGTTAAAAATAGTTATATTCCTAGTTCTAGTTCGGGTACCAGTTTTTACTCCTCTAGAACCAATGAATTATTTATCTATAAAAGTTTAATAATATTATTATAGGAAACCTTTTAAGAAATTACGGGTTCCTAAATCTTTAATTACTAACATTTATAGACCTAATAATATTTGGGTACCAAAATCATTTTTGGTATAAAATTTGTTTTATAGGAAACATGCTTGAAAATCTCCAGTAATAACCTATGGTTCCTAGATAGTGGATGTTCTAGACATATGAATGGAGATTACTCAAGTTTAAATAATTTGATCAAAGTTAAGGGTTGATATTTCACTTTTGATGACAATTTCAAATGGGAAATTATTGTCCTTGGTGTAATCGGTAATTATAATACTATTTTAACTTATAAAGTGTTATTTATAAGTGATTTAAAGTAAAATATTATACACATATAAAGGATATGTGATGATGGTTTTCATGTGATGGTATAAAATAATTCTTTAAATGTTTTTGATTCTACTAATGATTTAGTTTTTACTACCTTGAGAAATGACAATGCTTATACTCTTAATTTAGATTCATTATTTTATCAAAAATGATTATTGTCTAAGTGACTTTCAAAAATAATCTTGGATTTGGAATAGGAGACTAGGAAATTGAAATATTAACTCACTTATAAATCTAACAAAGAAAGGGTTATTCAAAGATATAATTAAACTATAATTCTCAAATGATGATGTCTGTAACCCTTGTCAAAAAGGGAAACAACACAAGATCTCTTTCAAATCCAAGAAAGAAGTTTCAAATTCTCAACCCTTAAAGTTGGTTCCCATGGACTTGTTTGGAAATTCTAGAGTTTATAATCTCAATGGTAAGCACTATTTTTATGTCCTTGTAGATGAATTTTCTAGCTATACTTGGGTATTATTTCTAGCTCACAAGATTGAAGCATACTCTTATTTTACCAAGTATTCTAAATTTGTAGAGAATCTTAGAAGAATTAGGATTATGACCTTAAGAAATGATAATGTACATGAGTTTTAAAATCAATAATTTGAATATTTTTTTCTCAAAAAATAGATATAATCATCACTTTTCAACTCCTAGTACTCCAAAATAGAATGGTGCTGTAGAAAGGAGAAATAAGGCCCTTCAATAAATTACTTATACTATGGTTAGTGAGTATGATATTCCTATTTATTTTTGGGCAGGGGATATAAATAAATCTTGATATATAATTAATTGAGTATAAATAATACCTATCTTAATGAAAAACCCTTATGAATTATGGAATGGTAGAAATAAAAAGGTTTATTAATTTAGAGTTTTTGGTTTTAATGACTTTATTCTTACAAAAAGGGTAATCTTGAATTTTTTTTCCAAGAGTGATGAATGAATTTTCCTTGGTTACTCAACTTATATTAAATCATATAAGGTGTTTAATATAATAACCAATATTATGAAAGAATATTTTTATGTAAAATTTGATGAAACAAATCCAAATGAGCCTAAGACCCCTTTATAAAAACTTGATGATGATTTGTTACCTTTGAATATCAATGCCAAACCTTCTAAAATTTCTGTGAAGCAAATATAAAAATCATCCTTTTATGAGAAAAATCCTAAACCAAAACATAAACCTATAGATGATTATTATATTTCTAGTCCTTATTTTTCTATAGTCGTTAGGACTCATAGACACCATCCTCTAGATGCAGTAGTTAGGGACCTAGATAGAGGTACAAAAACTTGAGATTCAATTTAGAATTAGGATGAAAATAAATTATATTATCACAAATTAAACCTAAAAATATCAATGATGGAATTATTGATTAATTTTGGGTGATTTTAATGCAAGAATAAAATAATAAGTTTGAAAGAAATAGAGTTTGGGAAATTATATTTATACCTAGTCATTCCAACTATTGGCACTAAGTGGGTGTTTAGGAACAAATTTGATGAGTCAGGCACTATAGTATGAAATAAATCTAGGTTGTTTGCACATGGATATAGTCAAGAAGAAGGTATTGAATATGAGGAAACCTTTTCACTTGTGGATAGACTTGAATCGATTAGAATACTGCTTTCTTATACAGTACATTAGGATTTAAAACTATATCAAATGGATATTAATAGTGTACTCTTAAATTATTATATGCCCGAGGATTGTTTTTTGAACAACCCCATGGATTTTAGAATCCTCATTTTCCAAATCATGTTTTTAAATTAAATAAATATTTATATGATTTAAAATGGGCTCCTAGAGCATGGTATGATAGGTTCATCTCTTTTATGATTTATAAAGGTTTTTAAAAAGGCATAGCTAATCCTGATCTCTTTATAAAATGAATTTCAAAGGATGTTTTAGTAGTTCAAGTTTATGTTGATGATATTATTTTTGTATCTTCTAAAAATTATTTGTGTATTGATTTTTTATAAATGATGCAAAGTTAATTTGAAATGAGTTTGATGGGTGGAATTAAATTATTTCATAGTTTGAAATTTTTTCAAAATAAAGATGGAATCAATTTATAGAAAAGTAAGAACACTAAAGACCTTCTAAAAAATTTCGGTTTGGATGAAACTAAATGCAGTGATAATCGCATGAGTACCACCTGTAAGCTGGATCTTGATGAAACATGAAAACCAGTGGATCAATACAATTATAGAGTTATGATTGGAAGCCTGATATAATTTATTGCTAGCCGACCTAATATTTTTTTAGTGTGTATATGTGTGCCCGTTTTCAAGAAAACCCTAAACTATCTCATTTACTTACTCTTTAATGGATCTTCAAATAACTCAAATAAAAAAAATTAGGACTCTTCTATCCTATACGAAAACCATTTGACTTAGTGAGTTATTTAGATACAGATTATTGATGTTGTACTTTATATTGAAAAAGAACCTCTAGAACATGTCATATTTTCGCAATAATATTTAGTATCTTGATGTATTAAGAATAAAAATCTCATTGTACTGTCTACCACTGAAGATAAGTACATAGCTGTAAGGAGTTTCTATGCCCAAATTTTGTGGATAAAACACACATTTTGAGAATTTGGATATAAATTCAGACATTTCCATATAAATTTTTACAACACAAGTGGGATAAAAATATCTAAAAATCATGTGACTTAGTTTAGGAAAAATAATATTGATGTGATACATCACTTTTTGAGCAACCATTTCCAAAAGGGTGATATAACTCTTGAATTCATAGGAACTGAACATCAGATTGTCGGTATTTTTTCAAAGCCTTTGAATTTTGAGAGGTTAAAATAAATCATACATGAATTAGATATGATTAATTTTAGTTGGTCTTTAGTCTTAGAGGATCCACTATTGGATAATACATTATTGGAAAATCCACTTTTGGAAAAGACTCCATTGGAAAAGCCACCGTTGGTGATCCACCATTAGTGATCCACTATTAGAATGATACACCATTGGACTGATCCACCATTGGAATGATCAACCATTGGAATTATCCACCATTGAAATGATCCACCATTGTAATGATCCACCTTCGGGATGCTATGATTCGAACCTCTGTTTTGCTGCCATTACTAATTTTCCGTGTTAAAATTTTTATTCAATTTAATCATTTAAATTTTATTATATTTTTTAAATTAAAATATATAAATGATTAATATGGATTAAAATCTAAATTCGAGTCACTCTCACTCATGCTTGATCCCTCTGAACCATTTCACCTTCCCTTTCTCTCTCAACCTTCAAACTTCTCATGCCCTCAGTTGAACCTTCATTTCACTAAAATGGTGATATTTAAGCATCCTGTAATGTTTTCTTTTAAATAATCGAGGCCTGTGAAGAAGTATAGAAGATAATAGAGCCGAGATATTGCAATATGAGGCACCCTCATCTTGTGAATCACATAGTTGTCTTTGAAAAGGAAGTGGATGATGAATGATTGTTATCAAGAAAGTATTTAGTGATTAGGGCGATCAAGGACTATGGATAAAAGAAATATTTCTACCCATGTTACAAAGGTTTTTATCCTAGGTTTGTTCATTGGTTTTATCAATAAGAAGAGTTCAGTTTTAGTAAAAAGAAAAATTTGATTCAGAGCATGATATATTGTAATGATATTTCTTTTTCTTCAAATAATTTGAAATGTTCATAAATGTGACTCATTGATGAGTTTTTAAAGTCTATAAAATTATATTCCCAAGGACAGTAAGTTGTTTTTTTTGGAAATTATTTACTAGAGCTGACTGGAGATAGTAATTTGAGAAGGCCTAGTGCTACTGAGTTGGATGGTGAGTGTAGACTTCTTTTCAAGTTCATTCACAATATGTTATTCCCTAGGAAAGGGGAATTACGTAATATATAATATCAGTATATGTAAATTACATTCCATATGAAACAATGAAATATTATTAATAGCTATAGATACCTCATGGTGAACATGATGGAGATATGCAAGTCATCATCTAGTTCAAATTCTATCATTTACCCTAAGTTGATTTTGGATATTCTAGAAGCCAAAGGATTGGTTGATGAGGAGGAGAAATATAAAGTCAAGTGTGGTTCTTTCTTCTTGATTAAATTTATCTACAAAAGTATGAAAGTGAATTGGAATCCATGGATGAGAATGTGAGTTGAAGATAATGATAATATCTATGAGGATTTTAATCTTATAGACTTTCTTACAAGAGCAAAGAACCTTATGGACCCTATCTTGGATCCATATGTGATAGTGTATTATTTTTATAAGGAAGAAGAAGTTTACACGACTTGATGAAGAGTAAGTGGAAACCTCTGTTGAGAAGAGAAGTGATCCAAATTTTGAAAATATCCATATTATCTATTATGGACCTGCTAGTCCTCATGCCTCTCTTCCTACCAAAGTGAGTCTTTTGAGTGAAAGTAATGATGAAGAGATTGAAGTCTTTGGAGATGAGATAATTAAAAGTTATTCTAAGTCTTATAAAGAAGTTTTAGAGCTGTCAAATGACAAAAATAATAATGGTAATAATAGAGATGATAATGAGGATAATGATGATGATGAGTATAGTGATGTTAGGGAACAATAATATCATTCATCCCCTACTAGTTCTTTTTAAGTTATGTTTATGGAGAGGCAGTGTTCCGCTAGATTTGTGTCTTTAGAGAGATTAGTTTCAAATCATCTAGTTGGTGATACTAACTCTATTAGAGGTGAGAATGGAGTATCTATCAAGGGAAAGGAATCCCCATGTTATGTCAAAGTTGACCCCTACTGATTTGATGTTTTCTAGAGTATAATTGAAAACTTATAACATCCCAAAAAGTATTGACACTAAATCGATAGCTAGACCAGTGGGTCACATGATCTCAAACACACCTCCCCATACACCAAATATTGCTGACTAGAAAATAGGGTCTAAATAGGTGATAGTGGGGAGGCTATACCCTCATATCAGAGTTTCAAAATGGTATAACATAATATAAGCAATAGATAGTAGTGGAAGAAGTAAATAATTGAATGAAAAGTAGAAGAAGAATAATATTAACCTTATATAAAATATGGACAATGACATCTAGAACAATACATGTATGTCCAGATGACGACATATAGAAGAAAGTAGTAACACATAGCATGCTTTATATTTTAGAATAAATAAAAGACTAAAATAAAGAAAAGGATCAGGCCTGAAGGTAATCTCCATGATCATCCTGAGCTCTAACTCAGTATTTTTCTCCTAACACTTCTGGTACAAGAAAACAACAAAATCATTCAACCTAGGTCCTACAAATATAAGGTATACTCGGGTACCCCAGTGCAATGGCAGCCTGATTTGGTTGTGAGACATAAATCTCTGTAGGCCGGAACCACTAGGGTCTATCCTAATGTATTAAGGATTATAAAATTAAGACAGTATTCCATATATAGAAATTACATAACAAATAATAGATAAAAAGACAACACCTTGGTCTGAGTTCCTAAACGGGCACCCATCCTTTACCACTAACTTTGGCTTAAGATGAGTGTTTGAAATAGGTACCTGTGCAATTCATAATATGTATACACAGGTCAAAGTAAAAATAAAAACAAAAAAGGCATACCCCCAAGCTTCTGATTTGACTTGGGGTCTAATTCATGTATTAGAAACTAAGCATGCTAGAAGCAAAAGAGATGTATTAAAATTCATAAGAAAAATCTATGAAATATCAATAAAAGTATATCAATAATTTATATCAATACCGTCAAGTCCAAAGGTGGAATCTGAGCCCGTCCCTAAGGTATCGCTATGGTACATCCATTTAATGTCCAATGCCATTGATCCCATCCAAGGTGATCCTTTTGGAATCCCAAGTATCGCTTGTGGTATGGTAACCCTGATCCTATATCGGTATCATATGTAAGAGATCGAGTATCACCCAAGGCATGGCCTATCCATATTGACAATAGGTCCATCCTCAGTTTCTCCTTAGGGAACCAATATCACACATTGGTATAAGAAATTTCTTGGGGAAGACCTTGCCCAGAAATCCAAAACACCGCTTCCACAACATGTCAAGTTATAAACCATCGAGCACGGAGAGTCTATCCATGATTCTTTAATACCAAAACCATGTTCTCTCCCCGCACCATATCAAGTGATCCACACAAGTAAGGCACATATCAATTCACATAAGAATTTTCAAAACATAAGAAAAAGGTGTGGAATTAACACCATTATAAACCATTGTAAACGAGTCAATAAATTTAATATACAATTCATAAGGCAATACCTCTTATTCAATTAAAAATCCAAGATCAATTCCATTATAACCAAAGCATTCAATTCATTTAAGGAAAATCATATCATCATGACCATGCCATTCCATTTGTTACAATTTATCTTAACCGTTCCCATTCAATTATATTTAGAGGCATTTTCATACCACCCTATTCAAAATATTTAATCAAACAAATTTAACAAGTCAAGTTCAACACCAAGACCCATTCCTAAACATCTCACCTTAGATGGCAACTCAATGTATTGTCCAACTCAGAAGGATTGTCTTTAATTTAACTCATGTGGGAAACAAGGTAATTGTCTACTTGGGAAATTCCAACTATAAGAGGACTTAACACATAAAAGGAGTCTTGATTCATTTAAAAATTATATAAAAAAGGGAAAAATATTTTTGGAATAAAAAAAGAGGCAAAAATGAAAAACATTCCATAACTAACATTGATATCAAGTGTAGAAGAATACCAATGCAACAAGACAAGAATGTATGAAAGTCTATCATTACTTTTTAGCTTGAAGGTAGCTCATCTCTATTGGAGGAGTTTTATTAGAAAACATGACTTGTTTTTCAAACAATTCCTTTTTCATATTTAAACATTTTATTCAAAGTTGGCAACTCAATTTATCAAAAAAATAACATAATTAAACATAATTTAAAGAAACAATTAAAGGGTTTCTTTAATTAAAAAGGGAACATGAAGAGACACCTACCTAAAAAGAAGAACCAAGCCGAAAACTAGGCACTTGAAACTTTTATCAATGGAAAATATAAGCTTCTCCATCCATCCTATGTGAATATACACCTTTTCATATACATACGTATGGACTAACCCCTATGTACGTATCTGCATGGACTTGAACATGCACAGGAGGCTACTTATATATATGCTCACATGCATAAGCCTGTTATCACCCACACATGTATGAATTTTCTATATATATACATAAGAACACCTAGACCATTATATGTAATCACGCTACCATGGGAGGATATACAAATAACTGGAGAACTTATTATATATATTCTTACCTATGCATACGTGGTGAGTTGCCTTTGACTCCGGTTCCTCGAAACTGCCTCAAGGATGATCAAAATGATATAATAAAATTATAAGGGGATCTAAAATCACTCAAAGAACCCAAATAAAAAATGGAAACCCAAGGAATCAGATAAAACTTACCTCAAATAGTGACCGACGAACCGAAATTGAGCCAAACCACCTTGCCTTCGGTAGTAGTTGTCGAAAAATAATGAATATGACTTAGGGAACCCATTTCAAGCTTCAAAATTGAAAGAGAAAATTAAAAACTCAGGTTAGACAAACCCTATGTTTGGTCAATCTCAAATAAAGTGACAAAAGAGGATAGATTGGCCAAAGTGAGGGAGGAAAAGGGATCTAAAGACCACACTTAGGCGAATCAAATGAAAAATGTGAAGAGATCTGGTGAGATCATCAATCGAAGAGGGAGGCCAAGAGGGGGTGCACACTACAGACCGAGCAGCTCCAGGGGGTGTTGCATGGAAGGAGGTTGTGAGGAGGGAGGCCCCATTATAGGGGGTCGTGAGGAGGGAGGTCATGCTATAGGGAGTTCGACTGAGGGAGCTCATGTGAGGGGGTAGGAGAGAGGGGGTGTCATGCATAGGTAAGGAGGGGGAGAAGGGTGTGCGATGCTGGATGGAGAGGGGGAGACCTTTGGGTCTCAAATAAAAAAACATAACACAATAATAATAATAATAATAATAGTAATAATAATAATATTATTATTATTATTATTAAAACATTTGTTTTTTTATTTGTCATTATTCTCATTTCACTTTTTTTTAATTTGAAATTAATTACTTTTAATTTCTCTAAAAATAAATCATCACTTTCAAGTGTTCCAACTTCTTAAAAATTCATTCCAAAACCCAGTTTAAAAAAAGCCTGTGTAATAAACAAATTTTTTAAAATTCCCCTGGATTTTTTTGTCTGATTCAATATGCGGTACATTACAACCATCCCACCATAGAACTTATCATCCCTGAGAATCCTTTGGGATCAATGAAAACATCACCCAACCTACAGGGGTCATGAAGTCTCATTCAAATGACCATGTTGCGTTTCCCAAAACCCAACACACCTTTCAAAAATTCTTAAACACACAACAATTAAGTTGTCAAAGCCTGAGGAAATACTTGTTTTTCCAACCAAAACACCAAGACAACACTTAACTATGACCATTTATCTAGATATATGATCACATCATTGTCTTATTAAAAATCAGGCCAAAGGTACTTCCCACCTTAGGCTTTAACTTTATAAAGGGGAAAATTCTATGCCACGACACCTTCCACCATTATAATTTCCTATAAAACATGCCATTAAGAGTTCTAGAGATGCTTCTTGTGTGGTTTCTGAAACTTTTAAAATGTTCAATTACCCATCAGCCTTAAACCCCAAGTCAAACCAACTTTTCATGAAAATCCCCAACCAAAAAAAAATCACACTCATCACATCTAACTACATGTTGGAAACGGTCCTTCACTGATCAATCTATTGAACAAGATAGAAAACTAGTCGAGCCACTCCAGCTGACTATTCAAGAAGTTGCTCATGTTATATGGCTTCATTTTTTTATAAACTAATCTATGATGCCTTCTTCTAAGGTTTCTCATATTCACCACGTCTACATCCAACGAAGTCCATATACTGGACTTTCAGTGACCTTACTTGATTTAAGCATCACCAAGCCTGAAAAAAATCTAGGATAACCTCAGATTTTAATGACTAGATTGAAAGGAACTAACATAAGGTAGTACATAATCCATGTTTACAAGTGATACATTGGTACAAAGAAAAGACACCCACATTAGAAAATTGACCGAGCCCAGAGAAACATCGGCATGGTGGTCATGTTAGATGAAATGACTGGTGTTCAAGATTACATCCAAGTTATTCCTACATAGGAATCCAAGGTTCAATTAAGATTAACCAAGCCTCTATAAGAACCATGCGTTCAGCATGAAACCAGATAGAGATTACCCAATAACTTTTAAAATTTAGTACATTGTAAGATCGATGATCTCTTAGAGAATCAAGGATGATGTCAAGAAATGGGAAATACTCATCCATAAACTAGAGTAAACTAGAAGGATTTAAAAAAAATAGAATAAAACTAGTCAAACAGTTATTGGTCAATACCTTATAAAAAAATCTGTTTCACCTGCCGATACACCATTACTAATCGATCACCAAGCCTTTACAACCTGAGGAATTACATGGTCATTTAAGATTAACCACCATAGTAAACCCATGATTTTTTTACTAAAGGGTTTCATACATTTCCAACCACACCAATGGTGTGTTTTTGAGCAAGCACATACATGATTTAAAGTTCAAAAGTCTCACGACATTTAAGTCAGCCCAACCATTCTCTAATGGTCCTATTTTGTTGTGTTCCTTCTATCCAGAAGGAAACATATTTAATAGAACTGACATGATACTCCCCACCTTATGAGTGTCCTAATCATAAAAAATAATAGATAAAATAACTGCTCAAAAAGTGTGCTAGGTCAGAACTATAATAAACACCAACGTTTAAATAATTGACATGAAGACCAAAACCAAACCGATCGGCGTGTCAAAACACCTGAGTCTCTAGAAGTCATCTCGATCATTTTGACGAACTTGAATTCTTTATTCCTAGGTTACTCTACTCTAGAGATGACCTGAGGCCACACTGTACAATATAAGGCTCAAAAATTCCACCGAACTCAACCACTTCATCACAACATGAAACACTCGACGTTTACCATGTATACCGATGTATACTAGCTAGATATTTCATGAGAAAATGACACATCCTAATTACTATCCAAAGGTTGTTCACCCTATTCATTATAGTATCATATGGTCCATACTCAGGATTTAAACCACCAACATATTACACCATACAACCATTAACCTGGATGAAACCATATCTAGTTGTGCATCATTAAGGAAAAGAAAGAGGCAAGTGGCCTACAAAGTGATAGACAATACTCGAGGAATGTCTAATAGGCTAGAACTGAGCATCACTCAGTTCTCACACCCATATCAAAGGAAAAAAAGGCATGGCCACCCATTCGAACAAGGGTGTCATTTTAAGAAAGGGGGGTCTGACTAGGGGCATCGGTACATGAATGGAACCCAAAGGCAGAAAATCATGGAATTAGCAAGGATTTTTAGTTATAAGGGTGTTACCTACCATGGGATAGCCCCTTATGAAGAAAAATCATCGAACCTAACACCAGGTCAGGCTAAAAGAAGTCACTAGGCTCAACAAATTATTATCTAATCCATTACTAAAGGAAATAACACCTACGGAAAACGTTCACGCTTCTGTTCAAAGGAAACTCAAAGAAGCTTTATCCACCCTTACACGAGGGTCTTAAATAGAGGACACCACTATAGGTTCCATTTACAATTCCTTTACATTTAAAACCATTTCATAATACAACATGCCCATTTTGGATAGTCCAGTCATATGAGTAGCCATCTACCAATCCATAAAATTCCCATACACTTTACATGTTGCATTTGACTCCTATCTAATTGCAACCAATCCATTTAGTACATGCAATGAATTTCATAAAAAAACAAGAATGTCATCAAAAGAACCTGACATAGGGAATACATGCTATAGGCATAGAATCATGGTATATTAACACCTAATAAGGTTATAAAAATAGGCATACTAATAAAGAAAATAACATGACATGACATTCAAGACACTCAATCATATCAGCATGCAACCTATGAATATAGCTACATGGAATGGAATATGCACGATATATGATTCCCTATGTGCCTATTATGATGCATGTAATGATTCATCCTTGTCTTAATAGGACAAGGGTAAAATTCCATAAACTCTATAAATCCATAAGCAGTGGAAATCAAACCAATCACTTGAGGTGAAATCATAACAACTGTAATATCAAAAAGAATGAACATCTATTCCTATCCATAGAAACTTGTTCATTTCTTTTATATGGTGTGATTGGTCCTTGGAATGGCTATTAACTAATAACTGACACATTACTAGTCTCCTGTCTACCAACCCAAAATAGTAAGACAAAGGATAATATACCTCCTCTAATACCTCTTTGTAACATCTTGACCCGACTTACCACTAAACCGGTAGCTAGACCGGTGGGTCACATGACCTCAAGCACACCTCCCCATATTCTAGAGATTGTTGACTAGAAGTAAGGGTCTAAATAGGTGATAGTGGGGAGATTATACCCTCATATCAGAGTTTCACAGTGGTATAAAAGAATATAAGACACCAATAGTAGCATAAGTAGTAAATAATTGAATGCAAAGTAGCGAAAGAATAATATTAACTTTATTTAAAATATGGAAAATTCTAGCTACAACAATACATGTATATCTAGATGATGATAGATAGCTGAAAGTAATAACACGGAGCATGATTTACATTTTTGAACAAATAAAATACTCAAATAAAGAAAAGACTCAAATAATGAAAATACTCAAGACCGAAGGTGATCTCTATGTGTATCGTCAACTCCAGCTCAGTCCTATGCTCCTAAATCCTCAGGTAAAAGCCAAAAGAAAAATAATTCAACCTAGGTCATCAAAATATAAGGTCTACCCAGGTACCCCAGTACAATGGCATCCCAATTAGGGCGTGATACATAAATCTCAGTAGGCCAGAACCACCGATGTCTAGCCCAATGTAATAGTGATTATAAAATTAAGACAATGTGACATATATAGAATGCATATAACAAATAATAGATAAACATACAACACCTTGGTATGGATTACTAAACAGACACCCATCCCATACCACATGCTTTGGCCTAAGCCAGGTGTCTGAAAGAGGTATCTGGGCAATACATAATATGTATACACATGCCAAAGTAAACATGGAAACCCAAAAATGCATACCCAAAGATTATGCTTCGTCTTGGGGTTTAATTCACGTGTCAGAAGCTAAGCATGATAGAAGCACAAGAGAGGTATCAAAATTCATAAGGAAACTCTATGCAATATCAAAAAAATTATCTCAAGCATTTATATCAATAATTTCAATCCAAAAGGTAGAATTCAAGCAATGTCCCTATGGTATCTCTATGGTACATCTATTTAAAGTCAAATATCAACAAGTCCATCAAAGGAAATACTTTTGGAATCCCAATTATTTCTTGTGGTTTGGTATCCCTAAGTCTATCCAAGTATCACACGTAAGTGATCGAGTATCACCCGAGGAATGGTGTAACCATATTTACAATGGGTCCATCCTTATTTTCCCTTTAGGGAACCAGTATCACAAAGTGGTATAATAAATTTCCTGGGGAATCCCTTTCCTAGTAATCCAAAACATCACTTCCTCAGCACATCAGGTTATAACCCATCAATAACGGAGAGTCCATCCATGGGTCCTTAATATGGAACCCATGTTCTCTCCCCGACTTGTATCAAGTGAGCCACACAAGTGAGGTATATATCAATTCACATAAGAAGTTTCAAAACATAAGAAAAAGGTGTGGCCTTACCACCCTTATAAACCATTTTATATGAGTCATTACATTTAATATACAATTCATAAGGTGTGAAATCTTATGAAATTAAAAATCTAGGATCAATTCAATTACAACCAAAGCATTCAATTCATTTAAGGAAAATCATATCATCATGACCATACCATTCAATTTGTTACAATTTATCTTAACCATTTTTGTTCAATTATATTTAGATGCGTGGTCATACCACCCTATTCAAAATATTCAATCAAATAGATTTAACAAGTCAAGGTCACCACCAAGAATCTTTCCTAAACTTCTTAGCTCAGATGGTAACTCAAGGCATTGGCCAACTCAGAAGGCTTGCCTTTAATTTAACTCATGAGGGAAACAAGGTAATTTCCTACTTGGGAAATTCCAAATATAAGAATACTCAACAACTAAAAGGAGTATTGATTAATTTAATGCTTATATACAAATGGGAGACATCATTTTGGAATAAGCAAATAGGAAAAAATAAAAAGCATGCCATAACTATCATTGACATTAAGTGCAGAAGAATACCAATGTAATAAGAAAAGTAGGAAAGTCTATCATTAATTTTTATCTTGAAGGCAACTCACCTCCATTGGAGGAGTTTTATTATAAAACATGACTTGTTCTTAAAATAATTCCTTTTTCATTTTCAAAATTTTATTCAAAGTTGGTAGCTCAATTTATCAAAATCATAACAAAATTAAACTTAATTTAAAGAAACACTTAAAGGATTTATTTAATTAAAAAGGGTTGATGAAGAGACACCTACCTCAAAATAAAAACCAAGGTGAACACTCAGCGCTTGAAACTTTTATCAGTGAAAAATCTAAGCTGATCCATCCATCATCTGGTCATATACACCTTAACATATACATAAGGATTCCCTAACCCCTATGTACATATCAACATGGCCTTGAACACAGACAATAGTATCCTTATATATAAGCTCACATGCATAAGAATATTATCACTCACACACATATGGATTTTAAATATATATACCTAAGAACACCTAGCCCCTTATACGTAATCAGGCTACTATGGGTGGATATACATGTAACATGAGAACCTATTATATATATGCTTACCTATTCATATGTGGTGATTCACCTTTGACTCAGATTCCTTGAAACCACCTCAAGGATGATCAACACACTATAATAAAATTACCAGGGGCTCTAAAATCACTAAATGACCCCAAATAAAATAGAGAAACCCAAGAAATCAGATAAAACATACCTCCAATAGTGACAGATGAACAAAAATTGAGCCCAACCACCTTTCCTTCGACATCGTTTATTGGAACATAATGAATTTGACATGAGGAATCCATTTCAAGACTTAACATAAAAAGAGAATATAAAAACTTGGGTTATCCAAAACCTAGGTTTGGATAACTCAAATCAAGTGACAAGAGAGGATAAATTGGATAAAGAGAGTGAGAATAAGGGATCTAAGGACCATACCTTAATGAATCGAATGCAAAACGTGAAGAGATATGGTGAGATTGACGATTGAAGAGGGAGGCCAAGAGGGGGGGGGGGTGTGATACATACTGAGTGACTCCAAGAGGTGT
Organism: Viscum album; assembly: GCA_963277665.1. Classification (NCBI taxonomy): domain Eukaryota; kingdom Viridiplantae; phylum Streptophyta; class Magnoliopsida; order Santalales; family Viscaceae; genus Viscum; species Viscum album. The sequence continues at coordinate 999,325,059 of OY728161.1, forward strand.
CATGTGAAGGGAGGTTGCGAGGAGGGAGGTCACGTCATAGGGGGTTGCGAGGAGGGAGGTCATGTCTAGGGGGTTCAGCCGAGGGAGCTCGCGTGAGACGGAAGGAGGGAGGGGGTGTCACGTGTAGGTAAGGAGGGGAGAAGGGTGTGTGATGTTGGAAGGGGAGGGGGAGACCCTTGGGTCTCTAATAATAAAAAACCTAACATAAAAATAATATTTATAATATAAATAATAATAGTAATATAAATATTAATAATAATATAAGTAATAATAATAATAATATTATTTTTATTATTATTTAAACATTTTTTTATTTTTATTTTCCATTTTTTTCATTTATATTTTATTTTAATTTAAAATTTATTATTTTTAACTTATTTAAAAATAACTCATCACTTTCAATTTTTCCAACTTCTGAAAAATTCATTCCGAAACCCAATTTTAAAATACAGCCCAAACAATAAATGAAAAATTTTAAATTCTCTGGGATTTTTTTCATCCGGTTTAAAATGTAGGACATTACAAAAATCATGATGAGTTTGAGAATTTCCCGGGGTATGTATATCTTGGACTAGACTACTCAATGTATATGGAAGTCAAATAAGAAGATGAAGACCTTAGAGATGCTCATGTTGGATCTGCCTTTGTAAAGGATGATGTATCATCTAAGGGGGAGCCATCCCCTGGTCCCAAATTGATTGGACTTTCCTATCTAGATTCAAATGATAATGGAAGTGGTAATGATCACAATAGTCCAGAAGAGCATGGTGGACCTACTGTCTTAGTTATTATTGGGATAGATCCTAAGAGATATTTAGTAGAGAAGATTGATGATGTAGTGAACTTCATGCTTTTCCTTCAAATGTAACTAATTGATTAGAGCCTCTAGAGGATTATACGTCCATTAAAAAGAGAGATACTTACCTAGTTTCTTTAGATGTTATTTCCATAACGAATTTAAAGTCCTTTAGATAGAGAGAGATAGAAAATTATTTTTGACTTCAGGGGTATTTTGAGATTTTAGGCACCTCCTTTCACTCATCTTAGTGAAGTTGATTCCAAACTTTTTTTTGAGTTATTTTTTTCCATATTTTACTTAATATTATTTTCAAGATTCAAGAAGTTGATATTGAAAATTGGATATTATCTAGTGAGATGGAGGCTGTGATATTTGTTATGGAGGAGATGAGGACCTCCTTTGCTGCTAGTCAGGATTCTTTATTAGAGAGGCTGGGGAGTTTTCCTTCTATTGCTTCTACATCCAGTGCTCCACATCCTTAAACCTCAGTTGATGCTGATTTGATTAGATTCGTAGTTAAAGATGAGCTACAAGCTATTATAGGTTATGTTCATACTTCTCATCAAAAGGGAATAGTGAAAATTCAACAATAGGATGATCACATATATAAACTGGTAATATAATGTTTAAATGAAGCCTGAAGTGATAGGGAAACAATCACTAAGTCCATAAAATATTGTTTTTTAAGGATATATACCAAACATGAGTTGAATTAAAATTTCAGGTTTTTAGCTAAAAACCTAAGGATTATACCTATTATTAAGTCTTTCAAGGAATAGGTAGACTAGTTTAAGGTGATGAACCCTCTGCTCAAGTTATTCAAGGAAGATAAGAAAAATTTCTTTAGTGATATAGAGAGAGGAGGAAACATTATTATGGTCTTTGTGAATATCATGATGTCTTTCATTCTTGTATCCAGTACTGTAGTGGTTTTAAAAAAAGAGATTCCCATGAAAACCTTATCACATTCTTTTTATTATGATCTTATACCTCCTTAGTGTCATCCATTCGGTATGTATTTGGTTGGAGTAGTCAGGAATCTTAGAACAGCTGTGATTAGAGAGCTAACTTAGACTACCTCATCACCCTCATCCTCTATATCAGTTCCTCCTACCTCTAAAAAAGGTAAGTAACCTGTTGATCCTACCTCCCAAGCTAAGAGTGATTTAGATTAGACTTAGTCTTTTATATGGAAATTGTTGTACTTTCCTTTTATTTCTTTTTTAGATATACTCCAATGATAAATATAATTTACCTCTTATTATTCCTGTCTTACTTATTTTATTTATTTATTCTTTTCTTACCTTTTTGATAATCCCAAAAAGGGGAGAAACTTTTGGATTTCATTTACCTTTGAAACCAACCTTATCCTTTGATATGTTACCATTGATACCAAATTTATCTTGGATACCAAACTAATTATATGGATTTCTTTTACCTTTTAAGTTTTAAAATTTAAGTGTTTTTTTGAATTTCTATTTTAATGTTTCAATTATTTGTATCCCATATTTTTCATTTGAAATGTTAAGCAGTTTTTTACTCTTTAAACTCATCTTATTATGAAAATTTTTTCTTTACAGATGGTTTATAAAATTCCATGATTTAAGATCATAAAAAGGGGGATATTTTTGGCACCTCCTTATTTTAATGCTCAAAAAACATGTTTTCTATGTTTCTAATGAAATTAATATTTTATGATAGTATATTATTTTATAAATAAATTTGATGAAATTTGGATAAGTATATAAAATAGCCACCATTAGTCAAATTATGTCACCACCAAAATGTGTTACCATTAAGAATTTGTTACTGCTATAGGCGTTCCACCACCAGAGGCATGCTACCACCAAAGGATTGCTTCCTTCAGAGTCCTACCACTACTAGATTTCTACCATCAATGGAGATTTTCTTCCATTAGTCATGATAGAACCAAATTTATACTATCTGTATCCATGACCTACAATCAGATGAGCTACTTCCAGAGTTTTCTACCACCAAGAATTAGCTTCTTCCAACTTTGTGTCACCGCTAGATACACCACCACCAGTCTTGTGTTACCTCCAGAAGATCTATTACAAGATGTGATACCATTTCTATTCTGATACATTTGAATTTAATTCACCCAATGACTATTTTATGGGAGTTAATAAAGAGGGTTTAGTTAATGATTATTCCCAATCCTTCGTATAGACACATTAAAGAAAAATCCAAGGTCTATACAAGGATCCATAAAATCTTGATGATTATTCTCCAATTGGTATTCGAACCTACAATGATATATATATTTTTAAGGGACTCCCTCAAGTGTGAGGGCTGTGAGTTTCTGATTACTGGAATAGTGAGAACTTTCACAGTGATACATTCAACTGTACAAGAGTGTAGTACACTAAATATCATGATCCTTTTATATGGACAAAAAAACACACTTCATGACACTCCATTTTACAGCACTTTTAGAGAAATATGTTTGAGCTCCTCACCTAGAAAAACCCAAGGACTCTTGATCACCCAGGGCACTATAGACCGAGAAACACAACTTTTTACATACTTCTTAATTTATCTCTATGATTTTTTATTTTACATTTGAGAAGTGTATTGTTTGTTCTGTTTATTTACACACACTAACTTATATGCTTGAATTGGAGAATACTTGATATTATCTCTGCCTCTTTTCTTCTGTTTACCAACGATAATTATGAAAAAGGTCCTTGTATGACCTGTGTTGTTTTAGTTCCCATGTAAAGACCCAATATTTCTTCAATGGAAATTAATTTCTTAGAATATGTCATAATCACATGAAATCACAACATAATGAACTAATAAGTTCTATGGGACCCTTAAACATAAGTTTTTCACTTCTGTGATGTGAATTTCAAAAATCTGACATACACAGTTGCAATCGGTAAGTTATTTGGAGTCCAATAAGGAAAACTTATTTTTTGGTGAATAATAACCTACCCTTATAAATAGTAACATACCCTTATGAATAGTGATATACCCTAATGAATAGTAACCTTACCTATTATAGTATATAAATAATATTTAAGTGAAAGTACAATATACCTATGCTTTGGAATAAGTAAATAAATGTTTTAAAACTGTTGTTTTTAAAATAAAATATGATTTTAATTAAATATTAAATTAATCATATTTAAAAAAATATTTTTGAAAAATAGACTTCATTTTTGGATTCTACATGTCGAAAAATGTTTAGGGTGAATTTTTGGTATTTTTATGAAAAACTCTAATTTTTGATGAATAGTGAAATACGGTAAAATACCATATATTCAAATTTTCAGTTAAATACACTATTTATGACATAACAAGTGATGTAATACCACATGGTTCAAAATCAAATGCATTTATTACTATTCTTGGTCATGAAATCATCACTATTTCGGGTCTTGTGAGAAATTAATAAACTAATGATTAAAAAATTATGAAAACTCTCATCTCCTCCACTATAAACCCCCATCACTCCCTATTCCCTTTACTCCTCTAAAGACTTGTTCCTTATCCAAATTCTGTCCAAATATCATCCCAAACTTCTATCCCATGTCCAAAAATCCTTGGTCTCAAAAAAAGACCAAAACCTCTCCCTTAAGGAGGCTCTCAAGGAAGTTTGGTTCAAGAGATAAATTCCTCTTTTCAATTCTTTGTCTTTCCTTTCAAGTTCATTTGTTTTCTTTTTCTATTATTACCTCTCCCTATACAAATGTTGTGATGACTCCAGTAACTTACATGTACTAGAATTTTTTCATAATAGTGGAATAAGTTATCATCATCTCTTTCTTTTACCTTCTTTTATACTAGTAGCAAGAACACCATCCGAGATGTGTCAATTTACCACATTCATGGACGATGGTATTACAATTTCTATTATCATTCTCAATTTTGGTCATGAAACCATTCTTGTTATGGTTGAACCAGATTATTATATATTTAATATAACCTATGTAAGGTTCTGTAATCCATTTGAACAAATGGTATTAAGATATAAATAAAAATGAGTTCTTTGTAATCAAAACCCACAAATTAACCGAAATAGTTATCATTAAAGTTATATATAATAATTCATCCTCATGCCAAGTAACCAAGTTATATAAATGAAAAATAACACCTGTGGATGATAATAAATGATATGTGAATTCAATTCAGGATATTTACATCTATTCCACATGAACTCCATTACTTAAGAACAAGTGAATCGATTATGAAAATAAAGAAAATGAACACTGCTGAACGATGAAATTCAATATAATAACTTATCAATAAAGGCATAAATTAACTAAAAATAATTATGATAAAATAAATAAATGTCTAATGGGTTCTGAAATAGGTTATTAATAAGTATAATTTCTTATTCTAGGATCTTAAGTTCAAGAGCGGAACACATTCGTATTTAAGGTAAGGGTTTTCCACCCGAACTCCCATTTTCATTTGGGTTACTTTGATTGTATAATTACCTCAATGAAATTATTATTTACTCCTCATAAATTCTGTGTGATTATTATATATATTTAAACCAACCATAATCCTTCCTTATTTTATGTATAGGTACACTTTTTAAAAGGAACTTTCAAAATTGTTTCTGAAAGACATGCCTGATTCAAGGGAATTTCTCAAATTCTTACCTATTATAAAGGGCGCACTATAATCTATTTTTTGAAAACATTATCTTTATAAAATCAATAATTTTATTGTGAAAATACTATCTTAGTTCACTTCTGGTTTTATACAAATATTTTTCCAAAATAACTCTTCTTTTCAAAGTAAAAGGGTTTTTATCTCAAGAATTACTTGAAGATTTTATAAGAGTATCTTCATATATTTCAACACTATTATTGATTATTATGTATTATTGGGATTAATATTTCACGGTATCATCCACCATATTTAATTTAATGGTTTATTATTATTTTTTATGTGGATGTACTATCTTAAAACCATTCAACAATTTACTCCGAATGGTTAGTGTTTATGCTTATTGTTCAGAGAAAGTTATTTACATTTCATATATTAGTTTCAATATGAATGTGTATGTTTTTTATGTTTATACAAGTTAATATGAGGAATTAATTGGACATATTAAGTGTCGGGTGGGCCCCGATTTATCCCCTCAGTGTATCGGTAGGTCTCATGAGACAAACTACGGTCTTGACACAAGGCCTTGACCAAATGATTATTTATGGTCTTGGCACGAGGCCTTGACGGTAGTGTTATATTGTCTCACATTATGCATTCCATCATTATGAAAATAGTATTGATGGTTCATGTGGTTATCTGACTAGTAGAATACCCATGATTATGTTATGTTATGTAAATATTTACTCAACTCATTTTTCTTCCATATTATGTTCAAGTTTATTTTTTAAAGGCATGTGTTTTCAATTATTCACCATGTCTAATGTTTATATTATCTTCCGCTATATTTCTTTCCCTTACTGAGCATTTAATCTCACCCTTTTCTTATGTTTCAATTTTTTAGGACACGAATAATTTTATTATGAATGGCATTCTGAAATAACATAGGAGTTATGGAAGTTTCCTAAGGAGTTTCTATGTTGTTTTTCATTTCAAGTTATAAAGTTTAACTTATGTATGTATCTTGTTTCCAATAATACTAAACTACTCGGTCCTTAGGGATGCTTATTCCCTATTTATATGCCAATGTAATAAAATAAGGCACTGGCTCCGGGAAATTGGGGTCGGGTCCTTACAGTTGGTATCAAAGTAAGTTTAGTAGAAAACTTGGAAACTAGATTTAGAAAACATAGATTAGGGAAGAGTCCCTAAGATAGTATTTGAGGATAAACATTAAAGAACATCCTAGTATTTTGGTAAGGAATAGATTATGTGGATCTTTTAAGAAATACATCCCTATCTAGATACGAGCAGGTAGAGGCGGCTCTGACAAAAATATACCTAAGAGTGAAAGCTCTGACAAGGAGTTTCAGGCTTGACCTGAGATATCCTGGAACACAACAACAGGCCTTGCTGCACTATTGGTTATGAAACTCCCAGGGGACATGCCTAGGATAATTCACATTTTATTTAAAAGAAATTATGAAGGATTTAAATGTAAATTTTTCCTCAAAGAAACCATTTTTATGATTATGGGATTAACCATGCATAAGATCTCAATTTATGCTAAGTATTTTGTTAGGTTAAGATTATACATTATGATTCATAACCTAATCTAGTGTATGACATTATCTAGAAATGGCGCCTAGTGGAAGAAATGGAAACCACATTAATAGGCATATCCCATGTAGGTATTTCCCTCAAATGCAAGATAATAATGTAGGCTCTGGTGCTATGACTGGTGCAGAGCAGCTTATAACTATACTGAGACAACTTACTCAGGTTATAAACAATAACCTTACTCGTATGGAGCATCTGGATCCTCCACGTGGAGGATCTATGTTAGATCTCTTTATGCGACAACAACCACCATCATTAAATGGGACTACTAACCCATTTGTAGCTGAGTATTGTATAAGTTCCCTAGAGAAGATATTTCTCGCTTTGGGATGTAATGAAAGCAAGAAGGACGTCATGGAAGTTTATCGTATATCGGGAGATGAAGATCAGTGGTGGTCTTTAATCCAAAACACAAAGGGGGAGGAAGAGATAGAAGAGATTGAATAGAGGGACTTTAATTAAATCCTCCTAGAGAAATACTTTCCAAGTGAATAGTGAGCAGATATAGAAAAGCAGTTTATAATTTTTAATCAAAAGGATGATGATAATGTTGAAAAGTATGAAGCTAACTTCACAAGGTTATCAAGGCATGTTGTATACTACATACGAAATATGAGGAGAAAAATTGATCAATTATTTGATGGTTTGAAACCATTCCTCCAAATGGTTCTATTATCCCAGAGTTTATCATTATATGAAGATATAGTTTCATGTGCTATCAAGATAGAAATTGAATTTTCCATGTCTTATGATTTTAAGGGAAATCAAGAGAAGAAGAGGGGTGATGAAAACTATGGGAAAGGAAATTAGGAAATAGGTAAGAAGGGAAGATTTGAATTTCCATCATATGATAATTGTGGGAAGAAACACCCTGGCACCTTCCTGAAGGGAATGTGAGTCTGTTACAAGTGCGGAGAAAAAGGCCACCTAACTCAGGATTGTAAGGGGAAGAAATAAGTAACCAATGTTCAATGCTAAAATTACAAAGAGGTGGGATATTATGCATATGAATTTCCTAATCATCAGGTAAATGTTCCCCAAAGAAGTCCAAGAGATCAAGTACAAGCTTATGCGGTCACAACTGCGGAGGTTGAAGTTTCAAATGATGTGGTGGCAGGTACTTTAACCATTTCTTCAAAATTAGCCAATGCCCTATTTGATTCTGGATCATCGCATTCTTTCATATCTTCCCAGTTTTTCAAGAAAATTATATATTTCCAATTTGACTTATTAAGGGATTTTTCAGTCAAAACTCCTAAGGGAAGTATCATTGCAACAAAGTCTTATGATTCAGTTACCATCATGGCATATAAACGTGATTTATCTATTGATCTTATTGTGATAACCATGATTGAATTTGATGTAATCCTTGGTATGGATTGGATTTCGAATCATGATGTGAAAATTCATTATAAGAATAAGGAGGTTACAATTTTTAATGATGATAAGAAATTTCTTATCTTTAGAGAAAAAACATCACCATCTAGTTCTCATCTAGATCTACCCCTAGTAACTCTAATGAATTCAATTATTGGGGAGGAAGAGAATGAAATAACTATGGGTGAGGAAAATAATGTTAAAACAGAAGACGTACCTATTGTGCAAGAATATGTTGATTTCTTTCTAGAGGATTTACCTAGACATCCTCCAGAGTGGGAAATTGAGTTTTCCATTGACTTAATTCATGGTTCAAGGCCCATATCAAATACCCATTATAGAATGGACACTGTGGAGTTAGTGTATCTAAATAAACAACTAGAATAATTGAGTGATAAAGGATTTATTCTCCCTAGTGTTTCTCCATGGGCTCCCCTGTTCTTTTCGTTAAGAAGAAATATGGGACTATGAGGTTCTGGATTGATTATAGGGAAATCAATGCTATTATAATAAATAATAAGTATCATCTACCACAAATTGATGATTTTTTCGATCAACTTCATGGAGCCCAATATTTTTCGAAGATTGATTTTCGATCTGGATATCATCTGTTTCTTGTGAGGAAGAAAGACATTCCAAAAATAGCATTCCGAACCAGGTACGGGCATTATGAGTTTACAGTAATGCCTTTTGGACTAACTAATGAACCATCTATTTTTATGGATCTAATGAATATAGTTTTCAAGGAATATATTGATGAATTTGTGGTTTATTTTATTGATGATATCCTGGTATACTCTAAAAGCTATGAAGATAATGAAAATCACTTGAAAAATGTTCTAAAGACTCTGAGAAGAAATTAATTATATGGAAAGATTAGTAAGTGTGATTTTTGGCTCCAATCAGTTTCCTTTCTGGTCCATATTATCTCTAAGGATGGAATATCTATAGATCCTATGAAGAAAAAGGCTATACAATAATGGAATACTCCAATGAACATAACTGAGGTACGTAGTTTTATTGGTTTAGTAGGTTATTATTGACGTTTAGTTCATAACTTCGCCCGTTTAGCTCACCCAATGACCAAGCTCACATGAAAAGGGGTTAAGTTTGTATGAAAAAAGGAATGTGAAGAATGTTTTAAAGAATTGAAGAGAAGATTAATGAATGCTATAATCTTGAATCTACCATTGGGGAATGATGGTTTTTATATCTATAGCAATGCATCAAAGAAAGGACTTGGTTGTGTCCTTATGAAGAATGATTGAGTGATTTACAATGCATCTAGTCAGCTAAAAATTAATGAAAAAAACTATCCAACTCATGATCTTGAGTTAGCAGTAGTAATCTTTAATTTGAAGATTTGGAGACATTACCTCTATGGTGAAAAATGTGAGATATATACAAATCATAAGAGTTTGAAATATATATTCTCACAGAAATAAATCAACATGAGAAAAAGGATATGGATTGATCTACTCAAAGATTGTGATTTCACAATACACTACCACCTGGGGAAGGCAAATATGGTTGTAGACACTTTGAGTAGAAAGGACCACGAAATTCTGAATAAGATGAGAGTTGAAAGGGATCCTTTGTTCGTGGATCTAGTAAAGATGGATATGGTAATTATCAAGGAAGGTAACACACAACTACCTTTTAAAATGGTTTCCAAACCCTCTTTACTAGAGAGGATAAAAAGTTCTCAGGCTGATGATGAGGAGTTTCAAAAGAAAATTAATGCTGTAAATGATGGGAAGTTGATTGACTTTGTATATGAAGGTGGAATTTTGAAATTTGGAAAGAGGATTTGTGTTCCCTCTATTCCTGAGATAAAGAGGAAACTATTGGATGATACTCATAGCTCTAATTTATCTATACACCATAGTAGCACAAAGATGTATAGAGATCTAAAGGAACATTTTTGGTGGGAAAATATGAAGAGGGAGATTACTGATTACTTGTTAAGATGTTTGGTTAGTCAACAGGTGAAGGCTGGAAGACAACATCCTGGAGGAGTCATGAAACCCCTTCCTATTCTTATTTGTAAATGGGATTATATTATGATGGAATTTTTCATGGGGATACCAAAGACTCCAAGAAAGAATAATGCGATATGGGTCATTGTTGATCGTCTTACAAAATCAACACATTTGATTTCTAAAAGAAAGATTTACCACTTGAACATTTATAAATACTATATATTAATGAAGATTCAAGACTTCATGGTGTACCCTTATCAATGGTTTTTGATAGTGATCCTCGTTTTACATCACAATTCTAGAAAAGTCTTTAGAAGTCCCTAGACACTAATCTTTGTTTGAGAACTCCCTACCACCGACAAACTGATAGACAATCAAAATAGACTATTCAAACTTTGGATTACATGTTGAGGTATTATTCACTTTACTTTCAAGGAATGTGGGATCAATATCTACCTCTCGTTGAATTTTACTATAACAATAACTTCTATTAAAGTATTCAGATGACACCATATGAAGCATTTTATAGAAAGAGATGTCATACACCAACTTGCTGGGATGATGTTTTTGAAAGAAAGCTCGTAGGCCTATAAATTTTTGAAGAAACAATAGAAAAGGTGAATATTATCCAAAACCATATCAAAAAAGCTCAAAGTAGGCAAAAGCGATATGCGGATAACCAAAGTAAGGATTGGGAATTTCAAGAAGAAGATCATGTTTCTTAAAGGTATCTCCATGGAAGGGTATTATATGATTTGGTAAGAAGGGAAAATTAAGTCCTAGGTACATCGGACAATTTGAAATTCTGGATCTCATTGGAGCCGTAGCTTACCATTTGGAAATGCCACCAAGTATCTCTAAAGTTCATAGTGTGTTACATGTATCAATGTTAAAGAAATACATGCCATAACCAACACATGTACTCACCTATGAAAAAATAGAACTTCAGCCTGATTTGTCATATTGTGAAGAGCCTATCAAGATTATTGATACCAGAGAACAAGTATTGAGAAATCATAAGACTCATCTGGTAAAGGTTCTTTGGAGGAACCATAAGATGGAGGAAGCAACATGGGAGTCTGAGGAGCTTATGTTGAATCCATACATGAATATTTTTAGGTAATAATTTTGTGAATTTCGAGGATGAACTTTTTTTAAGGAGGGGAGAATGTAACGAACCAATATTTCTTTAATCAAAATTCATTTCTTATAAATATTTCATAATCACATGAAATCACAACATAATGAACTAATAAGTTCTATGTGACCCTTAAACATATGTTTTTCACTTCTGTGATGTAAATTTTGAAAATCTTACATACACAGTTGTAATCAGTAAGTTATTTGGAGTCTGATAAGAAAAACATATTTTTTTGGTGAATAGTAACCTACCCTTATGAATAGTAACATACCCTTATGAATATTTATATACCCTAATGAATAGTAACTTTACCTATTATAGTATATAAATAATATTTAAGTGAAAGTACGATATACCTATGCTTTGGAATATGTAAATAAATGTTATAAAACTATTGTTTTCAGAATAAATTATGATTTTAATTAAATATTAAATTAATCATATTTAGAAGATTATTTTTGAAAAATGGACTTCATTTTTGGATTCTACATGTTGAAAAATGGTTAGGGTTAATTTTTGGTATTTTTCTGAAAAACTCAAATTTTTTATGAATTGTAAAATATGGTAAAATACCGTATATACAAATTATCAGTTAAATACACTATTTATGAAATCAAAAGTGATGTAATACCACTTGGTTCGAACTCACATACATTTATTACTATTATTGGTCATGAAATCTTCACTATTTCTATTATTGAGGGAAATTAATAAACTAATGATTTAAAAATTATGAAAAGTCTCCTCTCCTCCACTATAAACCCTCCTCACTCCCTCTTACATTAACTCCCATCAAGCCTTGTGCCTTCTCCAAATTCTATACAAATATCCTCTCAACCTCATCTCCCACTTTTAGCAATCCCTGGTCTCATAAAAAGACCAAAACCTCTCCCTTAAGGAGGCTCTCAAGGAAGTTTGGTTCAATATGCAAATTCCTCTTTTCAATTCTTTGTCTTTCCTTTCAAGTTCATTTGTTTTATTTTTATATTAATACCTATCCTTATCCAAATGTTGTGATGAATCCAGTACCTTAAATGTACTAGAATTTTTTCATGATAGTGGAGTAAGTTATCATCATCTATTCCTTTTACCTTCTTTTATACTAGTAGCAAGAACACTATCCAAGATGTGTCAATTTAACACATTCAAGGAAGATGGGATTTAAATTTCTATTATCATTATCAGTTATGGTCATGAAACTATTCTTGTTATGGTCGAAACATATTATTATATATTTAATATACCTTATTTAGTTTTCTATAATACCTTTGAATAAATGGTATTAAGATATAATGAAAAATGAGTTTGTTGTAATCAAAACCCACAAATTAACCGAAATAGTTATCATTAAAGTTATATATAATAATTCATCCTCATTCTATGTAACCAAGCTATATAAATGAACAGTAACACCTATGGATGATAATAAATAATATGTGAATTCAATTCTGGATATTTACATCCATTACATATAAACTTCATTACTTAACCGCCTCTCCCACTTCTAGAAAGCCTTGGTATCATAAAAAGACCAAAACCTCTCCCTTAAGGAGGCTCTCAAGGAAGTTTGGTTCAATAGGCAAATTCCTCTTTTCAATTCTTTGTCTTTCCTTTCAAGTTAATTTGTTTTATTTTTATATTAATACCTATCCTTATCCAAATGTTGTGATGAATACAGTACCTTAAATGTACTATAATTTTTTCATGATAGTGTAGTAAGTTATCATCATCTCTTCCTTTTACCTTCTTTTATACTAGTAGCAAGAACACCATCCGAGATGTGTCAATTTAACACATTCAAGGACGATGGGATTTCAATTTCTATTATCATTCTCAGTTATGGTCATGAAACTATTCTTGTTATGGTTGAACATGATTATTATATATTTAATATACCTTATTTAGGTTTCTGTAATCCCTTTGAAAAAATGGTATTAAGATATAATGAAAAATGAGTTTGTTGTAATCAAAACCCACAAATTAACCGAAACAGTTATCATTAAAGTTATATATAATAATTCATCCTCATGCCATGTAACCAAGTTATATAAATGAACACTAACACCTATGGATGATCGCAAATAATATGTGAATTCAATTCTGGAGATTTACATCCATTCCACATTAACTCCATTACTTAAGAACAAGTGAATCGATTATGAAATTAAAGAAAATGAACACTGCGGAATGATGAAATTCAATATAATAACATATCAATAAGGGAATAAATGAACTAAAAAAAATTAAGATAAACTAAATACATGTCTAGTGTTTTCTGAAATAGGTTATTAATAAGTATTATTTCATATTCCAGGAGCTTAAGTTCAAGAGCGGAGCACGTTCAGATTTAAGGTAAGGGTTTTCCACCCGAACTCCCATTTTCATTTGGGTTACTTTGATTGTCTAATTACCTCAATGAAATTATTATGTATTATTATTTAATCTTCATAAATTCTGTGTGAGTATTCTATATATGTACACCAACCATAATCCTTCCTTATTTTATGGATAGTTACACATTTTAAAAGGAACTTTAAAAATTGTTTCCGAAAGACAAGCCCGATTCACGGGAATTTCTCAAATTCTTACCTATTATCAAGGGAACTCTATAATCTGTTTTTTGAAACCATTATATTTATAAAATAACTCATTTTAGTATGAAAATACTATCTTACTTCACTTCTGGTTTTATACAAATATTTTTCCAAAAGAACTCTTCTTTTCAAAGTAACAGGGTTTTTATCTCAAGAATTACATGAAGATTTTATAAGAGTATCTTAATATATTTCAAAAACATTGTTGATTATTAAGTTTTATTTGGATTAATATTTCATGTTATCATCTACCATATTTAATTTAATGGTTTATGATTTTTTTTCTATGGATGTACTATCTTAAAACCATTCACCAATTTACTCCGAATGGTTAGTGTTTATGCTTAATGTTTGGGGAAAGTTATTCACATTTCATATATTAGTTTCAATATGAATATATATGTTGTTTATGTTTATCCCCATTTATATTAGTAATGAATTGGACATAGTAAGTTTCGAGTATGGCCTACTATAGCCCCTCAGTGCATTGGTAGGTATCATGAGACAAACTACGGTCTGGGCACAAGGCCTTGACCAAATGATTATTTATGGTCTTGGCATGAGGCCTTGATGGTATGGTTATGTTGTCCCACATTGTGCATTCCCTCATTATAAAAAATAGTATTGATAGTTCATGTGGTTATTTGACTAGTAGAATACCCATGATTATGTTATGTTATGGGAATATTTACTCAGATCATATTTCTACCATATTATGTTCAAGTTTATTTTCTAAAGGAATGTGTTTTCAATTATTCACCATGTCTAATGTTTATGTTATCTTCCATTGTATTTCTTACCCTTACTAAGTGTTTGAGATCACCCCTTTCTTATGTTTCAATTTCTCAGGACACGAAGAATTTTATTATGAATGAAATGCTGAAATAACCTAGGAGTTATGGAAGTTGCCTAAAGAGTTTCTATGTTGTTTTTAATTTGAAATTGTAAAGTTGAACTTATGTATGTATATTGTTTCCAATAATACTAAACTACTTAGTACTTTGGGATTCTTATTCTTTGTTTATATTCCAATGTAATAAAATAAGGCACCAACTCCAAGCAATTGGGGTATGGTCTTTACATCCCACATATAACTATGGAAGAGGCTTTGAGCCTAGAAAACTAGTGTTGTTGTTTGTATACCGAATCTAGGTTGTGGATCAGATTAATTGTTATAATAATCTGCTTGGTAGGGGTGATTTCCTAGTAGAGAGGATTTGGTCTAGACTTGAGACTGAACCCCTTGTTTATTCTAATGTAAGTTTTAGTTTTGTTTTCTTAATCTCAAATATTTAACTACATTTGTTTTTAACTTGTAAACAAAACCGGTACTTTGATTGTAAGTATTTACTAGTGTTTATATAAGTATTTGATTAATTAGATTGATTTAAAAAGTTAATGTAATTTATCATATTATTTTAACTGAGCCTTAATCAAGATTTGAGAAATCTTTAAAAAGATAAAACCTATATCAAAATAATATTTTGATCAACTACTCATATTTAATTAAATTGGGGGATTTTATTTTAAATTATTTTTTATAGAAATTTTACTGGGAACTCAATTCGCCCCCTTTTGGGTTACTTAGTTAGACTAACCACAATTAATCATTAAGTAATAATAATGGTGGTGCAGATCTCAATGTGAACATTTAATAAACTGAGGGAATCACAAAATAGGTGTATGAACCAAATAAAATGGATATGATACAAATTTGATCTGAAGGCTAGTGTTATAATCTACATGAAGGCCCCTCATTAGTTGGGTGGCCATGGTGTGGAATTTCCCCCAAAATAAATACGCAAGGAATGATTTTTTATCATTAGATTAGAGATAATGAATGTCTCAGATGAGCCCCACGTATGAATTAATATAGTTTAGAGGTGTCAAGAGTCACAACCTATTTTAAAACCACATATAAATTAATCCCAAAAAAATTATTTTGATCAATAAAAATAAAAAATATGTTTTAATTGAAAAAATATAATTTCATAAAACAAAACAATATATTTTTGATTATAAATACATATAATAATTCAATTCAAAAAATGTAATGTGAATAATATATATGATATTTAGGTAAATATAATTATTAAAACCACATTTAAGTTCATCCACTTTGTTATTTAATCCTTTTAAATCCTGTTAATGTTATTGGATTGATTATATATCAAACTATTTACTTCATTTTAATGATTAATTGATCATTTTTTCCTAAACCTTTTATCATTATTATTTATTTTACCATGATATTTTCATTATCTAACAACCATTGGCTATGAAAGTTTAGGGTTTTATCTCTTTTTTTTGAATTGATCTTAGATCATGAATTTTTTTCCTTATTTTCATTACCAATATAAATATTTTTTAACTGATATAAACCACATTGTTTAGTTTATATATGTTCTAGACTAATCATGGGCCAGTTTCATCTTTCACTTAAGATATATTTTTATAATTG
Source organism: Viscum album (assembly GCA_963277665.1). Taxonomy (NCBI): domain Eukaryota; kingdom Viridiplantae; phylum Streptophyta; class Magnoliopsida; order Santalales; family Viscaceae; genus Viscum; species Viscum album. Next base: position 999,341,617 of record OY728161.1, read on the forward strand.
TTTGGTTTAAATCAGTTTCCTCAATAATTTTAAACTAATCATGAATTCCCCTATTAACATTCATCAAAATATACATATGAATGTAATAAAAAATCCCAATAATGATCATCAAATACAAAATGAAACGTCTTGAAAACCATAAGAAAAACATAACAATGTGTTTCATTGTTTATGTTAGCAACATTATCACTTACTGGAATACCCATTTAAAACTTATAAACTTATACAAATAATAAACCTTTCCTAAAAGCACTTGAAAAAATATGCTTTTAATTTTTATAAGTCCTTGTCTGTTTTTAAATAAAAAATGTGAAATAAGTAGTTAGTGTTACTTTAAAATGTGTTATAAAAAATGATTTCATCTTAAATTTTAGTAAAAATGGAATGAGATATTTTTAAAATAATTATACACATATGTATAACTAAAACTATATATAGAAACATAATTTATCTCAACCCCTTCCCCCTTCATTATTCACTCTATTATGAAAATGTGAACCTCATTGAATGTTAGTCATGCACTGTATAATGCTCAATACCATTTATGATAGTGAGAGTGAGTAAGTGAGGGAGTGTTTGTGTATATGTGTTTGTGTAAAATATCATCCATTAACCACTTTGAAATTATAGTTTTTTACTAACCTCTAGATTCCCCCATAATTACTTGTATCACCATCCCTTCCCCCTATTACATTTATTATCAAATAATTTTTTAATAAATGGTCATCCTTATTTGATATCCACTTCTTTAATTCACCACCCTACACCTAGGTGTAGAACATTTATTTTTCAATAGTTTTATTCTCAATACAATTGGATAGCTTTCTATCTCATTTTTATTGCATGTGCATGTTGTTTTAACAAGTTTTTAATAATTTTACAAATTTTATTTTTTATCACTTTTATATGATATTAATAATAATATTTATTTCTATCTTTTTATTCGATATTTTTTAATGATTTAAAATTAGATTACTTATTGATAAAATTTATAGGTAAATTATTAATGAAAAAAATTGGCACGAAGACCTAAATTAATGAGTTTGAATGGTAATATACTATTTTTTTATTTTCAAATCATACTATAATGGCCTATTTGAATTTATCTTTAAACTCTCAATCTTTAATGGATGATGCTAATTGAATCATTATTTCATGATAAAACATACTTTTTTGGTTATCTAAACACATTAATTATGTTAATATTTTTTAAATATTATTTTTATAAGTTATAATTCATATTTTGAAAGTAATTAATATTTTATAATAATCAGTTTTTTGTTATATATATTTTTTATATCAATTTTTATAAACTATTAAAAATTTCATTTTGATTCAATTTTATGGATTTAGGTTTTTTTTGAGTTTACCAAGTTGAGATGGATTGAATATGGACACCGATGACCTGAGGAATATTTGATCAAACCAAATTGGCTTGCCAACCCAAAACTTTGATATTTTATTTTATATGATCACAGTCACTATTCCATGGTGTTTATCACTCAATCCCCTATACTCTGAATTAATATTAGGGATTTGAATTGAAAAATAAAGTCTTGTTCAGTATAAAACATTAATACTATTTTAATCTAAAGTTAATAAAGTGTTGTTGTCTTAGGGACATATTGTATCATGTAATGTATATCGATGGAAATACATTATAAAAAATTTATGTTTTTTGTATAAAACATGGGAGATGATATGATAAAAAACCTATAATATTTGAATATATAGGTTATGCCAGATCAATCATCATCATATTGGGTTGTGATGCTATATTAAGATCAATATGAGTAGGATCACTTTTATAGAGATAAAACTAATCACTCATAGGATTATTTTAGCATAATTATATTTAGATTTTCCCACTTAAAGTAAACCACATGGATTACCATATATATTTCATTGGTGTTACTTAAGTGAATATTGGTTAAGGATCCTTCAACTTGAGGTTTTTAAAGAGGTTCCCTACTTGTAAGGTTTTATAACTCGATACCTATCTAAAATCATCTGAGAACTTGTATTAATAGAAGGTAATTAAATTTGAAATTAATCAAGAAGTGGTGTTTAATTATCCATGATAGGATGTTTATGCCCATATAATGGGTTATCACATCAAGGTCATCAATTGAGTTTTCACTAAGTAAGTGCATGGACAAGATACTATTATTAGATGTGATGTAATTATATATGATTATTCAACTCTGAAATTTATAAAAAAGGATAATATGTATGATATTATCATTATCTTTATTTAATGGTTAATCTTTATGCCCAGGATAAATGAACTTCACTAATGGACATGTGGTAGATGAGTTCACACTAAACTCATTTTTTAATTTTGGTAGCTATGATGTGTTGGTAGATAGAAATCTTAGATTATTATGAATGAGATTCATAATTATTTCCAATTTTAAAAAGGGCCTTTAGGGTGACACATAATATAATACTAATTGGTATTTTTTGTACTTAAAGTGATTATTTTAAATATTTAAAATTTTATATTTATTGTATATGTAAATTGTATTTTTTATCTAAATATGAAATATTTTATTAAATAATTTTTAATCAATTAAATAATTAATGTTCCAATATAATATAAATAATGATTTATTTATATTATTATAAAATAAACATGATGAAATAAAAAATCCCAAATGGAATTTGGTCCTAGTCTTAGAGTAATGGATTTAAAAGACCCATTACATGTGAAAATTAATAAAACAACCTTTATAAACCTTTAAATTATGTCCTTTACTTGCTTTAAATAATTTGGAGGCTCATTAATGCACCTCCTATGGTTGTATGGTACTTAAGAAACTTTTAGATTCTATTTAACACTTTAAATAACTGTTGGAGGCTATTTATTGAACCTCCTTTGGTTTGCTATAAATTTATCTTCTTTGGAGGCTATTCAATTCCACTCTTTTTATAAATAGAAAGAAGAAGGGGGTGTAGTCTTCACTCCATTGAGAGAAATAATAGGTTGTTCTTAGTGTCTTGAGTGTTATTCATTTGAGATAGTTTCCTTGTTGGTGATTGGAATTATTATTAGAAACCAAAGGAGGATTCAATTCTATAATTTAAGCTTGATATAAATATTTAAAACACTTTTTAGATGGTATTTTTATTTTATTATTTTATTATTGGGTTGTTAATTTAATTTTTATAATCTTGAAAAGGGTTTATAAATGATTTCATTGTATATTGAGTATTGGTATCATTATTATAACCTATCCATGGTATTAGAGCAAAGGCTAAGGGTTAAGCAATTCCTAGGAACTCTCATGAATATACATGTGATGAAGTGAATATCTCCACCCAGGAGCTCCATTTTTAATGAAAATAGTTACATTTTTTCAAGGTGTTAAGGTATTGTGGTTATATGTTAGATTTATAAAAATTTCACATTTAATGTGTTCATATGAGGGATATGATCCTACTAATTTATAAGTGGTATCAGATACACACTCAATAAATGAAAATAAATTAACTAAATGTTAAAATATAATATACTTTTAGGATGTATTTACAATATATAAAATTCAATTTAGACTCACATGAAACATTAATGGAAAGTCTGATGTTGTGATCACTCTACTTAAGGGTAATTCTAGGAGGTGGGTTTTCTATTGACCCCTATGTGAATTATCACATGACCTATGATCTAGTCCACCAGAACCCTTAAGAATGATATATATTTATGTATTACTGAAATTGATATAGATAAATTGAATTTTTATATATAATTTGATCAAAGTATTAATGATTATATCAGATATAAAGTGAAATTAATTAAGCATTTAATTTTAATAAGATGTATTTAGTACTTATAAGATACATACTATTGAATTACTATGAATATAATATTGTAAGGTATGTATGTGATACATAAAATATAATAAGGTACAAATACCTTAGTAGAACACACACAATAAAAGAAAGACACCGAGGGACTTGACCCCAAATGCACCCCAACCCCTCCCCAACCCCAAACCACCCTCACACCAATGTGGGGAAATATATTATATATATAATATTAATAATGAAACTAAATAAAATACTCCATTAAATATCTAAGGGTTAAATGACGTTCAATATGAATTACATTCATCAAAACTGTGATTAATCCAATTGATGGGTCGTTCTTAGATGAGCTTTAATAATCTATCTTATTTTAAGTGAAAATGGTTATAATCATCTTAATATGAATTTTGGGTGAAACATAACTAGGTAACCTAATAGGATTTCCACCTAGAGTCATCATTTAGAGAATATTCATGAGGTGAATTTTTCTTGATTTTGTTCGCTCAATAATCAAATAGTTGTATTTGATATAATTAATAAAATTTTCAGACCAAGCAATAATTTTTCATTTTTTTAATATTTTGTAGCATATTTATATTTATTTTCCTTCAATTCAAAATAAAATATATAATTCTAGGAATTTAAGTAATTTTTGAATTTATTATAATTTTTTTAACTCTTGTGTTTTAAAAAAGATTAATTCACTTGAAGGAAATGTTAGACATAATCATAAATTAATTCTGTTGAATTTTGATATTTATAGGTGAGAAATGTAGCCATGTATGATAAATCACACATCCAAAAGGTCATGTGCTATTAAATCATCCAAAGTGTTACTTTCATAAGAATAATTGAGATGAAAAAAATGTTGTATTAGATTAAACATTGGAAAAATGGGCCATGATATATAAATTACACTACATAAATGGAGTAAAACCTCACCATTTAAGATCACATAATAATAATAGTCGTGTACTATGCCTTATCTATATTAATGTTGTATCCTAACCAACTCACATTAGATTAAACCACATTTACCAGTTGTTACCTAAGATTAATTTTTGTTATTTTTATGATATATAAAATTATCAAGCATGGGGGAGTGATACATATGAATAGAATCCACATCTGGAGTATCATGTAACATTAACTAGGGGGATATGTAAAATTAATTCCTCTCTTCCAATGGTGAAAAAATCATTATTTTTTATGTAGGGAATTCATTAGTGGAAGTTTAAAATTTTAAAGATATCACAATTTATGTTTGAAGGGATGTATCTTGGAGTCTATGTTGCTATATTCCTCAATAATTTTAAGACTCAATCCACCATAAAGATATTTTATCTATGAAAAATTCACATATTGTCAATATCAAGTGCTTAGATCACTTAGAAAGTCTTAGGAAAGAGTCATTTCATTCCTTCAAATTAATTGATCAAGAAAGAGGCCACATGGAGTGTGAAATCCCAGACCTGACTGTCACTTAACCCGTGCCCCAAGACCAGTTGGCCACATGAACCCTGACACAGCTCCCCATAAGCCAGGGGATGCCGATTAGTAGAGGGGGTGTTAAGGTAAAATGGCGGGGAGACTACACCCCCATGCCAAATTACACATCAGATGCAACATTAATAAATACTAGAGGAAGCATAAGAAATCATATAGATACAATAAACATATGCAACAAATAGTAGAAGAAAAAATAGATATAGTGGAAAACTGACTAAATGAATAATATATCAAAGGACTCATAGGAAGTGTCTGATACAAACATGATTACATGGAATTCTAGTAAAAAGGGAAAATAAGAGAAGGCAACAGGCATTCTAATACAAGAGAAGAAAAGAGGAAAAAAGACAAAAGTTGCTCTATAGAATCTCAACACTAAGACCGATCCTATAATCCTAAGCTCTAATTAAGTAGTAAGAATAAATAGGCTAAATATTTGTGTTTTCCTCTATCCATACCTATAAGAAAATAGACTTCTCAGGTGCCAAAGGCAGCTTGAGTAGGGTGTGAGATAAATCTCATAAGGCCATCACCAATGATGTCTACATACAATCCTAGTGGTGCTCATAAGTAAATAGTGTGGATCTAATAGCAGGAAAGTAAACAATGTAGAATAAACAATAAACCTCTTACTTAGGTTCTTAAAGGAAACCTAGTGGGTCTTCCTACTTTAGCTCAATGTTGGTATGTTTGATCAAGTCACTACATATATATATTTATAGAGGGTATCACTAGCATTAGGTAACCATTCTCTCATCCATACATGTATATATATAGAGGTTATCACTAGTACAAGGTAAGCATGCCTCTCATCCATACATTTAGATATATATAGGTGGAATGGGGTAAGGTCTCTAACCCATATAGATACTATAACTAGAATGAGGTAAGCATGCCTCTCATCCATATATATAAACATTATCATTGGCGTGGGGTGAGCATCCCTCCCACCCATAAATATATAGAGATCATCACTAGCATGGGGGTAAGAAATCCTCCCATCCATATATATCATAAGCTGACATGGGGTTTGAATGCCTCCCATCCAAAAATTTATATCATAATTCATAATCATAGAAATGTTATAAACATTCACATTATATAATGCAGGGAAAACTATCTTACATCATTTCAACTTTAATAAGAAATGACTTTATAACAAAACATAACAAGGGTGAGGCCATGACATCCCTAAAAACCATTCAATTTAAATCGAATTCATTAGAATGTTTAGACCATCTCATCCTAGACAACCTATAAGGTCCACCATCCAATTTTCCTGACATGGAAACCCCATTTCAAGTCAAGGGGTCAAGGCCTAAGTGTAAAATTCAAATAATCACATTCCCATTTGGAAAATTATAATTCAAATAGGGATAATAACCATTTAGGAACCTTGGTATACATAAAATACACATGGTAAAAAGGTAAATTCAATTTAAAACCAAGCCAAGAGATATAAAACGAATTCTATCTTATTGGAAAATTGGTATAAAATGGAAAATTTAGTTGGAACACCCTTTGGGTGTCTATACAGAGAAAGGGTGATATCTAAACCCCTAACCCAAACTCAATTCACCTATATTAAGGCACTGGGGTCATTTAGAAATAAAGGAACTGACACATCAAGGGTTCTCAACAAAGGCCGACTCATGACACGACAAATTAAATATCAAACAACCAAAAAAAATGGAAAACTTCATGACCCCCTAACTTAAGGTTGTAGATGAAGCCTCACTTGATATCAAACTCAGATTTGAAGCAGGTTGGAAGAGATCTGATTTTCAGTCCAATTCCCACAAAATAGGGCACATGATACTAAAGACAAATAGCATAATAGATGGAATGAAGAATAGAGACAAGATTAGAGAGACTAGGGATCCTTACTATTACAGATCCAATGACTCCAAAAGATTAGAGATCAGACCCCATACATATGGGTTATCAAAGATCCAATCCTTGGAGAATTTTGAGAGATTAATGAGAGGAAGTAAGGGTTCTGTCTGATTTATGTGAAAGAAAAGGAGAAATTATATTTTAAGTTGAGTGAAGGAAAAAATAGTTATTTTTCCCCAAAAATGGGCTCACACTGTTTATGTGAACAGGTTGAAAAACCGTGTGCAAACTCTGCTGGATGGCTTAGTCCACCATCTATAGTAGGCTGCAAGGTTGTGTGCTTAGATTGTATGGTTGCAAACAAACCATGCAGACTTACAGATTCCCCTATCTGAAACCGCAAGGTTTACCCAAACCGTGTAGCCTTGGTAGCACGATTTACACTAATAATGCGGCCCAGCCTACAACCCTCTTTTCCAGACCTCTAGAATCTAAACCATCCCTATACACTCCTCATACCTTTCCTAGTCAGTAGAAAACCTTTACCATGATTAAAGGAAACATTCAAAATGAAAAACCAATGATCCATACCTTGGTCAAAAGTCAGGTCGTTATGACCTCCCTTCCTTATAGAAACTCATCCTCAAGTTGTCCTTATGAGGGTAAATAGGTACTTTTAGCAAAGAGTTATAGCCACATATATTTTTTATCAGATTCCCTATCCCATTATGTATCCTCTACTCAGCCGTGTTTCCATATCACCTATAAAATAGGAACAAACCTTCCTCGAAGTTTCTTCATACTCTGATCAACAATACACACTGGATACTTCTCGAAGGAAGAATCCATATCCAGCTCAACCTCATCAGGATGAAATACATGATATGGGTCTAGATAATATTAGTGAACTTGAGATACATGAAAGACATCATGCATAGACTGATATCTCTGACGAAGTGCCAACTGGTAATCCACTAGTCCCATCTATTTCAGAATCTCAAAGGGACCAAAAAATCTTAGTGATAACTTACCCTGATTCCAAATAGGTCTATGCCCCAACTTGGGCAAGAATTTCAAGAAAAATTAGTCTCTAACCTCAAACTCAAGAGGTTTCTGATGTCTATTGTCATAAGACTTCTGTCTGGACTAAACTGTCAACATGCACTTCTTGATTAGCTGGACCTACTTTGTAGTCTGCTGCATGAGATGAGGCCCAAGAACAACTGATTCCCATGCCTCTAACTAGTAAAAAGGTGAGAAATAAGGCCTATAATACAAGTCTTTATAGGTATCCATCTCAATGTTATCCTATAATCTATTGTTATAAGAAAACTTAATGAGGGAACACTACTGGAAAACTAACCTATACCAATGGTTTGGAACCGTTGGTATAGGCCTCCAAACCGTTGGTATAGCCTATACCAACGGTTTGGAGAACTGTTGCCAAGTAAGCCGTTGGGATAGGTCTATACCAATGGTTTTGGAAACCGTTGGTATAAGTAATATGAAAATCTATACCAACGGTTATGGAACCGTTGGTATATGTATTTAAAAAAAACATTTGCTGGGATTTGATCCTAGGACCCCTATTTTATCATTGAACGACTTAACCACTAACCTAACATGACTTCTTTGAACATAATTACATAAATATATATATTTATTCTCATAATTATTTTAAATTTTTATTTATATAATGTTCTCGGTAAGAAGATTTGATAAAAAATCAAAGGATCTATACCAACGGTTGTCAAAACAGTTGGTATAGATCCTGTGAAATTCTGGGTGGAAGGTTGATTTATGGGGTGACTTTCCCAAAGGTTTGGCCAAAATGTTGGGATAGGTATACCCTTTCCCAACGGTTTGGCCAAACCGTTGGGAAAGGTGGCGACAAATTGGACTTTTCCCAACGTTTTGGCCAAACCGTTGGGAAAGCCATACCCTTTCCCAATGGTTTTTCAAAACCATTGGGAAAAGTGGACTCAAAGTGGGCTTTCCCAACGGTTTCTGTTGGGAAAGGGGACCTATACCAATGGGTTTTACAAACCGTTGGTATAGAAGCATTGGGAAAGGTCAGATTTCCAGTAGTGGAAATGTGTTTCTCCCAAGAAACCCCAATGCCAAGAATGCACACACTGAGTATATCCTCTAACACATGTATTTTACACTCTGTCTATCCATCAGTCTGTGGGTGATAGGCCATGCTCAAAAGTACCTATGTACCCAAAACCTTGCATAGACCCTTCCATAACTGCAACATAAAATAAGCATTTATGTCAGAAACAATAGACCGAGGTTCTCCATGAAGACGTACCACATCCTTGACATATATCCTTCCCAAATAATCTAATGAAAAGGTCTATCGCATAGGTAGGAAGTGTAAAAACTTCATCAAATGGTCAATGAAAACCCACAATACATCATTTACATTAGGTGATATGGGTAAACCAATCATTAATTCCATCAAAACATCATCCCATTTCCACTCAGGAAGGGTAAATTACTGAAGGAGCCCAGAAAAATGATGATGTTCCACCTTCACCTATTTATAGGTGGAACATTGTGTGATGAAACTAAATATTTAACACTTCATACTAAGACAAAAATATAGAAATCTTAGATCTTGATACATGACACCAGGGTGAACAACCCATGCAGAGGCATGGAAATCCCTCATTATATCCTCTTTGATGTCTATTGGGACCCATAAATGACCAAATAAAAATAGAGTATTGTCCCCATATACTTTCCAATCAGAATACATTTCATCATTTGTAACACTTTCCCATAGGACAAGTCCTTTAGGATCAAATAACTGTCTTGCCCTTAATAATTCTAGAAGAGTATATGCCACCGATAAGGAAGAGAGAATAGCCTGACCATGGTCCTCCTGAACCTCAATATGAATATCTAAGAATAAGGCCATAAGCTTCCATTCACCACTAGATTCTTGAACCATTTGAGTCTGAGTCTTTTGGCTCAGATCATAAACTACTGAATTACATTTCCCTAGAGTGTAGGAAAGTTAGAAATTAAATGATTGTAGGTACTCGACCCACCTGCACTTCCTGTGATTCTGATACCACTATGTGAAGATGTATTTGAGGTTTTTGTTGTATGTGAACACCAAAAAGTTCTCTCCAAGAAGGTAATTTCTCTAGAAGAATAAGGCATGAACAACTACAAAAATCTTGAGTTCATGCATTGGGTAATTCCGCTTGTGAGGCCTTAACTGATAAGAACCATACACCAAAGCTTTCTCATCCTACATTAGAAAAACTCCAAGCCTAACACCTGATGCATTATAGTAGACTATATAATCCATGCCTTGATCTGGTAGAATCAGCATCGATTCTTAATAATATAAGGCCTCAACCTTAAACATTACATAATCTTTAATTATGTTAATAATTTACATTGAGGATATTTTCAGGTGTAGAGATTTAGATAATTAGGTCATAACATATACATAACAAATTGAATATTATATGTAGACACTTCTACTCAGTATCCATTTTTTTCATAAAATAAAAACTATTTGAAAAAAATAGTCATGTATAGTTCCATGTTTTAGACAGAATGAATTTTCCTTGATCCCATCCTTGACCCTATTCCACTTTATGCCCTGTGAAAAACATTTCAAAAACTTGGGATGAGTATAAAAAGCTCAGTAAGAGATACACAAATAAGGAAAACTGTTAGTTTTTTAAAACAATAAGTAAACCATGAATACCTTATCATAAGTAATAATTTTTACCTTTATGAAGTAGTAAATACCCTTCACTGAATAAAAGATCATTTATTACCCATTTGTAACCAAAAGATTACTATAAACCCCATAAATAGAAAACATAACATATATAGGTAACTTGAGACATAAACATACTTAATTGGAATAACCATACAGTTTAATTCCACACATATCACTAAATGGAATAGCCATACTGTAACACCCCAAGCTTCTACGGTACGTTTCCCTTTGAATAATGTAATAGCGTGTGTTGTACGCAACATCGAGTTCTAACACACACCACAACCGATCAAACTAGCCGTTATGAATAGTAATACCTACTTTTTGAAATTATATATATTTTATATTTCAAAATGGACTTCATTTTTCGGATTCAGAATATCGAAATTATCCTAAGTTGAATTTTTGGTATTTTTCTGAGAACGTCCAATTTTTATGAATAGTGAAAAATACTTAAAAACAAATTTTTTAATCAAAATAATTTATAGTGATAAATTATATTATTTAGTGGTTTTAAAGTATAATTAGAATATATTTTTACCATTTTATCCAATGGTGTTCATTATAATTAATTTCATTTTGAAATTGGACATAAACAATTGTCAATCTTTTGATATATATTGTTTCTTAAAAACATGCTATTTGTTGTGAAAACGGGAATTAATTATAAAATTAATTAATAAAAATTTTATGTTTGTAATTTTGTAAAATAGACATCAGTTTTGAATTCGGAATATCAATTATAGCTTAGGGTGAAATTTTGGCATTATTCTGAAAAACTTCAATTTTTTTGATGAATAGTGAAACTACTAAGTGGTAGTTAAAAAACTGAATTTTTCATAAAACTTAATTTTACCACTTCTGTGATTGAAATTTTGAAAATCCGAGAGACACGGTTAATATCAAGGAGTAAAATGTGGTTCAATGAGATGAAAATAATTTTTGGTGAATAGTAACTTTTTACTTTTATTTACCACGGTTAAAAGTAAATAACGTAATTAAGGGTAAAAATGATATTAATATTACACTAACACATGTCCTAATTCTATTGGACAAGTGTATCTCGACCAAAAACAACCTTAGGAATAAAATATTATCATTTAGGTCCACTTGGATTAGATTAGGACATTTATTATTATTTAATTCAAAGAAGAGTTAAAAGAGTTAAAATCAAAGTTTATTTACTAAAACATTTTTAATATAGATTTATACATAAGATAAATTCGATTGTAAATATTCATTAGAAATCTAAAAAGATTTAATACATAATGATATTTTATTTATAATTTTTAGATATTAAATAATTTAATTTATTTATGACACAATGATGATGCAGGAATTACCATAATAGTGAAAAATTAAAATAATTGATATTATAAATACCCAAATAAATATAATTTGAGACTTTTTATGAATTAAACTAATTTTCTAGGTTAATATGACATATTAGGATTGATTTAATTTACTTTTTTCTAAGTAATAATTCTGTTATGAGTTTCACAAAAATAAATTATTGAATAGTGTCAAAATTGACATAAAAGAGTTTTTAAAACAAATATTATATTATTAATTGATATTAAATTCCTAAAAATATAAGGTTCGGCCAAGGGACTTATATAATGATATGTGTATCATTAATGGACCACTTTGGGGTCTCTTGTATGTATATAGTATGTTTATTAACCATATAATTTAAAAATACAAAAAGACATTGTAAAAGTGAAACTAATTAACTAAGAGTTAATACTTAATGATAAGGTTAATATAGTAACCCAAACCTATCTAAATTCTATTGGTTGAGTGGTTTTCGACCTATCCCCACCTTAACATTTAAATAATACACTTTGGAGCCATTAGAAACCGAATATGAATTTATTATAAAATAAGTTTTTTAGCTTTTCCAAAGGTGCCCCTCACCCCACTTATAAAAGGGCACTCTCCCTTCTCATTAACTAACACCTTAAAAGCCTTTTGGTTCGGCCAAACTCTGCCCAAATACTCTCTCAACTTCCCTCACTACAACCTATAGGCCTTAGTTTGATCAGAAAGCCAACCTAAGATTCCTTTTGATCAAATCAAAAGGAAGAACCCGAAGAAGAGGTAATGATTTCACCACCCTTTTTCAAGTTCCTTTCTTCTTCCACTTCTTATTTCTTTGTTATTACCATTCTAAAATAATAACTCCAGTATCTTATATATAATGTGATGTTATTATAAATATGGTACAATTTATATTTAGTATTCTATCCATCCTTTGAATGACATGTCACCATACGTGCGTACGTACGACTTACCGTCTCCACGTCGTGGTGTAATTGTTATTAAATAAATTATTATTTGTATGGGTATAATAATGATGCATAATTCATGTAAATAATAAATATAACATTATAATTATTCTGTATATATGATATACCATCCAATTATATATTATTTTAACATCAAAAGAATGATATTGTCGCTCGTGCGTACGTACGGACTACCGTCTCCACGAAAGCGATGAGATTCATTCTCCATCGTATCCATTCAAGTATAATTATCATTTGATGATTTAAAAATAATGTTTAAGGACTTTATATAATTCTGGATATGAATAATATACAACCTATCCATAACAAAAATGGCTTACGTAACAAAGAATACAAAGGAAAACGAGTAAGTTAACACCCAAAATGACGATAATACTAAGATATTATTAACAAATCAATGTTAAAAGATCATATATGATATCATATTCTTGTATAATTTAATAACAATTATTTCACCATTATACAGAAGGTTAAACTACCCCAACCAAGGAAAAGTACATGGTAAGGGTTTATTTCGCAATCTCTTCATTATCCGAGGTTGTTTATACGTAATAATCTACTGGGACTTCTTTATCATCCACATACATATTTCTTAAAAATGTATTTCAAATCATTTTTACTATTTAATAGAATATGGGTTAAAGTCATTTATAACCTTGTTGACTTTTATAAGTGGTTTATAAAGGAATCTTTCCATCTTTTTCCAAACAAGGTGCTTTTTTAACCTTTTCGACAGAATTAAGGTAAGAATATTTTTTAAACTTATAAGGCGGGTGTGGCTATTTTCCACCGTTATAAAATCTTAGAAGCTTCCATTAGAATATTATAAGAATATTTTCAAAGAAAATGTTTTATTTTAGAAATATATGACTCTTAAATGATTTCAAAATAAAAAGAGATATTTCTCTAAAAAGAGTTTTGATTTCATCTATGTCAACATCCTTTGACCGATTTTACGCTTATTTGAAGTTGATTTATTATGAAACAAAACTTCTATATTGTATTTAAGGTTTTGTGATATGTTTGAATGTGGATGTGTTATTTTTATACCATTCATGGTTTATGGATGAAGTATTTACATTTCATATGCTAGTTTTAATACGAATGTTTACGTTATGTTTAAAACTTTTCATATGGGAATGCATTGGACTTAATATGTGACGGGTGGAGCCCGCTATAGCTCCTCGATGAATCGGTAGGTCTCATGAGACAAACTAGTGTCTTGGCATAAGTCCTTGACAAAATCTTATTTGTAGTCTTGGCACGAGGCCTTGGATATGTGGTTATGATAGTCTAGCATTATGCATTCCATCATTATGAAAGTGGTTATTGATATTGCATGTGATTATTCAATTAGTAGAATATCCATGTGAATAAGTAAATGGAATTATTTCATTTTATTTTTTCCATACTATATTTAAGTTCAAGTTTAAAAGGCTTTTGTTTTAGTTATACAATGCCTTAAATGTTTATTCTTATTTATGAAAGTTTTTGCTATATTGTTATCCTTACTGGGCATTTGAGCTCACCCCTTTTCTATGTTTTATTTTTCCCAGGATGTGAAGAAGTAAATTATGAATGACCTGAAGGGATATTATGAGGGGATAATAGTGTAGACTATGGAGACAATATGTTGTTGTAGTATTTTTTCACTTTATGATGTAATGTAAAACTTTATGAATATATCTAGTGTTTCCAAGGCTACTGAACCAATCGGTCTTTTGATATTTGATCTTTCTTGTAATCATGCCAATGTTATGTAATAATGCACCGACTCTGGGTAACTGGGGTCGGGGAGTTACAGTTGGTATCAGAGGAAGTTTAGTACAAACCTTGGAATCTGGATTTAGATAAACTCTGATTAGAGAACATAGACCTAAGATGGACTTTGAGGATTAGTATAGAAGAACTTCCTAGAATTTTGGTATTGTAGAGATTTTGTGAGTTTTCCAAGCAATACATCCCTGTCTGGATACGATCATGTAGAGGCGGCTCTGGAACATATTTACCTAGGGGTAAAACCTGAAAACACCACTTTGAGCTAGACTCGAACGGGAACTGGTGCACGACAATGGGCCTTGCTGCACTCTTGGTTATGACACTCCCGGGGGATATGCTTAGGATAACTCTCATTTTCTTTACAAATAATTATTAAAGGTTTATGAGTATATACTTCCTCAATGAAAACATTTTTTTATGATTATGGATTATATCCATAAATATTTCAATTTATGTTAAGTGTTTTATAAGTATGGGATTATGTATTTTGATTTATAAACTGATCTAGTTTAAGCCATTGTTTAGAAATGGCGCCAAGTGGAAGAAATGGAAACCGTATCAATGCACGCACTCCATGTAGGGATTTCCCTTCTACTCAAGATAATTATAACGGAGCTGGTGATGCAACTGGTGCCGATCAGCTAATCACCATACTGGGACAAATCACTCAGGTTATGAATAATAACCTTACCCGTATGGAGCACCCTGATCCGCAACGTGGAGGATCAATGTTAGATCGCTTCATGAGGTAGAAACCACCAACATTCAATGGGAGTACAAATCCATTAGTAGCTGAGCAATGGATAAGTTCCCTAGAGAAAATAGTTCAGGCTTTGGGGAGTAGTGAAAGGGAAAAAGTTATCATGGCAGTTTACCGCCTCACTGGAGATGCTGATCAATGGTGGTCATTGATTCAAAACATGAAGGAAGATGATGAAGTATAAAATATGGAATGGAGGGAGTTTGAAGATCTGTTTTTAGAAAAATACTTTCCTCGTGACCATCGAGCAGATATGGAAAGACAATTTTTGAGTCTGAGACAAAAGGAGGATGAGAATGTCACAAAGTATGAGGCTAACATTACAAGGTTAGCATGGTATGTTGTAGATTATATACGTAACCCAAGAAGTAAGATTGATCATTTCTTTGATGGGTTAAAACCATTTCACCTTCGAGCATTAGTCTCACAATCCTTCTCGTCGTACGAAGACATTGTCTCATGTGCTATCAAAATAGAAAAGGAATTCTCAAAGTCTTATGAATTTAAAGAAAAGCAAGAGAAGAAGAGATCTACTGATCAATCTGGGAATGGAAATAAGGGGAAGAAGGTAAAGGTTGAATATCCATCCTATGGTAAATGTGGGAAGAAACACCCCGGTACTTGCCTGAAGGGAATGGGTGTCTATTACAAGTGTGGTGAAAAAGGCCACCAAGATCGTGAATGCAAAGGGAAGAAGGAAGCTACCAATGTTCAATGATACAATTGCAGGGAGATGGGACATTATGCAAATGAATGTCCTAATCGTCAAGGGAACTTACCTCAGAAAAGGCCAAGGGATCAAGACCAAGCTTATGCTATCACTACTATTGAGGTAGAAGCCCCGAAAGACATGGTGGAAGGTAATTTAATGGTTTCCTCAAGTTTAGCAAATGCATTATTTGATTCTGGATCATCACATTGTTTCATATCTTCCCAGTTTGCTAAGAAAATTAGATATTTACAATTTGATTTAACAAGGGAGTTGTCAGTTAAAACTCCTAAGGGAAGTATCATTGCAACAAAGTTTTGTGAATCAGTCCCCATTAGAGCACATAAATGTTCTTTATCTTCTGATCTCGTCATCATACCTATGATTGAGTTTTATATAATCCTCTGTATGGATTGGATTTTGGACTATGATGCGAAGATTTATTGTAAGAAGAAGGAGGTTACAATTTTTGATGATGATGATAAGGAACACCTTATCTTTTGAGCAAAATCATCACCACCTAAGTCTTATCTAGATCCACCCCCAATAGCTCAACTAAATTCAATTATTGGGGAGGAAGAGAATGAAATTACTGTGGGTGAGGAAAGGAATGTTCAAATAGAGGATGTACCTGTTGTGAAAGAATATGTAGATGTATTTCCAGAAGATTTACCTGGACATCCTCCAGAATGAGAAGTTGAGTTTTCCATTGATATAATTCCTGGATCAAGGCCTATATCGAAGACCCCTTATAGAATGGCCACTGTAGAATTAGTTGAACTAAAGAAACAACTATAGGAATTGATTAATAAGGGATTTATTCACCCCAGTGTTTCTCCATGGGGATCCCCTGTTCTTTTTGTTAAAAAGAAAGATGGATCTATGAGGTTATGTATCGACTATAGAGAGATCAATGCCATAACAATAAAGATCAAGTATCCCCTACCTCACATTGATGATTTATTTGACCAACTGCATAGAGCTCAATACTTTTCAAAGATTGACCTTTGATCTGGATACCATCAGTTTTGCGTAAAGAAGGAAGACATTCCGAAGACAGTATTTCAAACCAGGTATGGGCATTACGAGTTTACTGTAATGCCTTTTAGATTGACAAATGCACCCTCTGTATTCATGGATTTGATGAATAGAGTTTTCAAGGAATATCTCGATGAATTTTTAGTGGTATTTATTGATGATATCTTGGTATACTCTAAAATCTATTAAGATCATGAAAGTCACTTGCGCATTATCCTGAAGACTCTGAGAAGACATGAATTATATGGGAAGTTTAACAAGTGTGAATTCTGGCATCATGAGATTCGTTTTCTTGGCCATATTGTCTCTAAAGATAGAATCTCTGTTGATCCTTCTAAGACCAATGTAATCCAAGAATGGCTAGCACATACGAGTATAACTGAGGTACGCAATTTTATTGGTTTGGAAGGTTATTATCAACGTTTCGTCCAGAATTTTGCCCAATTGGAAAACCCATTAACGAAGCTCACACGTAAAGGGGTTAAATTTGTTTGGACAAAAGAGTGTGAAGAATGTTTCGAAGAACTGAAGAGAAGATTAGTCAATGATCCTATATTGACTCAACCATCGAGGAATGATGGGTTCGTTATTTATAGTGATGCATTGAAGAAAGGACTTGGTTGTGTCCTTATGCAGAATGATAAGGTTATTGCCTATGCATCATGACAGTTGAAAATTAATGATCAAAACTATCCTACTCATGATCTTGAGTTAGCAGCTGTGATCTTTGCTTTGAAGATATGGAGGCACTACCTCTATGGTGAAAAATGTGAGATTTATACTGATCACAAGAGTTTGAAGTATATTTTCTCACAAAAAGAACTCAACATGAGGCAAAGGAGATGGATTGAATTACTCAAGGATTATGATTATACGATACACTACCACCCGGGGAAAGAAAACAAGGTGGCAGATGATTTGAGCAGAAAATATCATGGAGTTTTTAACAATATGAGAATTTAAAGGGATCCAATTTTCATGGATCTAGTGAAGATGGACATGGGAATAACCAGGGAAGGAGAAACATCAATTCTTTTTCAAATGGTTTCCAAACCATCTTTACTAGAAAGGATTAAGAGTTATCAGATCGATGATGAAGAATTTCAAAAGAAGATTAAAGCTGTGAATGATGGGAGATTGAGAGACTTTGTGTATGAAGATGGAATTTTGAAATTTGGGAAGAGACTTTGTGTTCCCGATATACCTGATCTAAAAAGGGAATTGCTGAATGATTCTCATAGTTCCAATTTCTCTATACACCCTGGGAGCACCAAAATGTATAGAGATTTGAAGGAACATTTTTGGTGGGACAACATGAAGAAGGAGATTGCTGATTTTGTGTCAAGATGTATGATTTTTCAACAAGTGAAAGCTGGAAGGCAACAACCTGGTGGAGTATTGCAACCTCTTCCCATACCGGAGTGGAAATGGGATAATATTACGATGGAATTTGTCATGGGGATACCAAAGACTTCTAGAAGGAACGATGCAATATGAGTTATTATTGATCGTCTTACCAAGTCAGCACATTTTCTTGCTATAAGAGAAGATCTACCACTGGAACTTCTAGCAAGATTATACATTGATGAAGTTGTGAGACTTCATGGAGTACCCCTATCAATTGTTTCTGATCGTGATCCCCGTTTTACTTCAAGATTCTGGAAGAGTCTTCAGAAATCCCTGGATACTGAACTTCATTTGAGCACTGCCTACCACCCTCAAACAGATGGACAATCAGAATGAACTATTCAAACCTTAGAAGACATGTTGAGATCCTGCTCACTTGACTTTCAGGGTATGTGGGATCAATATTTACCTCTCATAGAATTTTCCTATAACAATAACTTCCATTCGAGTATTCAGATGGCACCATATGAAGCGTTATACGTAAAGAGATGTCGTACACCAACCTGTTGGGATGATGTTGGTGAAAGAAAACTTGTAGGCCCAGAACTGGTGGAGGAAACGATGGAAAATGTGAAGGTAATCCAAAATCACATCAAAGCAGCTCAAAGTAGGCAGAAGAGCTATGCCGATAATCGAAGGAAGGATTTGGAATTTCAAGTCGGTGATCATGTTTTCCTGAAGGTATCTCCATGGACGGGAGTCATACATTTTGGTAAGAAAGGTAAATTGAGTCCCAGGTACATCGGACCTTTTGAAATTCTAGAACGAATTGGGGTTATAGCTTACCGATTGGAAATGCCGCCAAGTCTCTCCAAAGTTCACGATGTGTTCCACGTATCTCTATTGAGGAAATACATGCCTGACCCAATGCATGTACTCACCTACGATGAATTAGAACTAGAACCCGATCTGTCTTATTGAGAAGAGCCCGTCAAGATTCTTGATACGAGAGAACAAGTACCGAGAAACCGAACGACGCGTCTGGTAAAAGTCTTGTGGAGAAACCATAAGATGGAAGAGGCAACGTGGGAACCCGAGGAACTTATGATGAAGAACCACCTGATTCTTTTCATGTGGTAGTATTCTAGAAATTTTGAGGATGAAATTATTTGAAGGAGGGGAGAATGTAACACCCCAAGCTTCTACGGTACGTTTCCCTTTGAATAATGTAATAGCGTGTGTTGTACGCAACATCAAGTTCTAACACACACCACAACCGATCAAACTAGCCGTTATGAATAGTAGTACCTACTTTTTGAAATTATATATATTTTATATTTCAAAATGGACTTCATTTTTTGGATTCAGAATATCAAAATTATCCTAAGTTGAATTTTTGGTATTTTTCTGAGAACGTCCAATTTTTATGAATAGTGAAAAATACTTAGAAACAACTTTTTTAATCAAAATAATTTATAGTAATAAATTATATTATTTAGTGGTTTTAAAGTATAATTAGAATATATTTTTACCATTTTATCCAATGGTGTTCATTATAATTAATTTCACTTTGAAATTGGACATAAACAATTGTCAATCTTTTGATATATATTGTTTCTTAAAAACACGCTATTTGTTGTGACAGCGGGAATTAATTATAAAATTAATTAATGCAACTTTTATGTTTGGAATTTTGTAAAATAGAAATCATTTTTGAATTCTTAATATCAATTATAGCTTAGGGTGAAATTTTGGCATTGTTCTGAAAAACTTCAATTTTTGATGAATAGTGAAACTACTTAGTGGTAGTTAAAAAACTGAATTTTTCATAAAACTTAATTTTACCGCTTCTGTGATTGAAATTTCGAAAATACGAGAGACACGGTTAATATCAAGGAGTAAAATGTGGTTCAATGAGATGAAAATAATTTTTGGTGAATAGTAACTTTTTACTTTTATTTACCACAGTTAAAGGTAAATAGGGTAATTAAGGGTAAAAATGATATTAATATTACCCTAACAGATGTCCTAATTCTATTGGACAAGTGTATCTCGACCAAAAACAACCTTAGGAATAAAATATTATCATTTAGGTCCAGTTGGATTAGATTAAGACATTTATTATTATTTAATTCAAAGAAGAGTTAAAAGAGTTAAAATCAAAGTTTATTTACTAAAACATTTTTAATATAGGGTTATACATAAGATAAATTCGATTGTAAATATTCATTAGAAATATAAAAATATTTCCTAAATAATGATATTTTATTTATATTTTTTAGATATTAAATAATTTAATTTATTTATGACACAACCATAATAGTGAAAAATTAAAATAATTGATATTATAAATACCCAAATAAATATAATTTGAGACTTTTTATGAATTAAAATAATTTTCTAGGTTAATATGACATATTAGTATTGATTTAATTGACTTTTTTCGAAGTAATCATTCTGTTATGAGTTTCACAAAAATAAATTATTGAATAGTGTCAAAATTGACATAAAAGAGTTTTTAAAACAAATATTATATTATTAATTGATATTAAATTCCTAAAATTCTAAGGTTCGGAAAAGTGACTTATATAATTATAGGTGTATCATTAATGGACCACTTGGGGGTATCTTGGATGTATATAGTAAGTTTATTAACCATATAATATAAAAATACAAAGAGACATTGTAAAAGTGAAACTAATTAACTAAGAGTTAATACTTAATGATAAGGTTAATATAGTAAACCAAACCTGCCTAAATTCTATTTGTTGAGTGGTTTTCGACCTATCCTCACCTTAAAATTTAAATAATCCACTTTGGAGCTATTAGAAACCGAATATGAATTTATTATAAAATAATATTTCTAGCTTTTCCAAAGGTGCCCCTCACCCCTCTTATAAAAGGGCACTCTCCTTTCTCATTAACTCACACCTTCAAAGCCTTTTGGTTCGGCCAAACTCTACCCAAATACTCTCTCAACTTCCCTCACTACAACCTAGAGGCCTTAGTTTGATCAGAAATCCAACCTAAGATCCCTTTTGATCAAATCAAAAGGAAGAACCTGAAGAAGAGGTAATGATTTCACCACCCTTTTTCAAGTTCCTTTCTTCTTCCACTTCTTCTTTATTTGTTATTACCATTATAAAATAGTAACTCCAGTATCTTATATATACTGTGATGTTATTATAAATATGGTACAACCATATTTAGTATTCTATCTATCCTTTGAATAACATGTCACCATACGTGCGTACGTACGGCTTACCGTCTCCACGTCGTGGTGTAATTGTTATTAAATAAATTATTATTTGGATGGGTATAATAATGATGCGTAATTCATGTAAATAATAAATATAACATGATAATTATTCTTTCTATATGATACAACATCCAATTATATATTATTTTAACATCAAAAGAATGATATTGTCGCTCGTGCGTACGTACGGACTACCGTCTCCACGAAAGCGATGAGATTCATTCTCCATCATATCCATTAAAGTATAATTATAATTTGATGATTTAAAAATAATGTTTAAGGACTTGATATAATTCTGGATATGAATAATATAAAACCTATCCATAACAAACACGTCTTACGTAACAAATAATATAAAGGAAAACGAGTAAGTTAACACCCGAAATGATGATAATACTAAGATATTATTAAAAAATCAATGTTAAAAGATCATATATGATATCATATTCTTGTATAATTTAATAACAATTATTTCACCATTATACATGAGGTTAACCATCCCCAACCAAGTAAAATTACAAGTTAAGGGTCTATTTCGCAATCTCTTCATTATCCGAGGTTGTTTATACGTAATAATCTACTGGGACTTCTTTATCATCCACATCCATGTTTCTTAAAAATGTATTTCAAAGTGTTTTTACTATTTACTAGAATATGGGTTAAAGTCATTTATACCCTTGTTGACTTTTATAAGTGGTTTATAAATGAATCTCTCTGTCATTTTCCAAACAAGGTTCTTTTTTAACCTTTTTGACAGAATTAAGGTAAGAATGTTTTTTTAACTTATACGGCGGGTGTGGCTGTTTTCCACCATTATAAAATCTTAGAAGCTTCCCTTAAAATCTTATAAGAATATTTTCAAATAAAATGTTTTATTTTAGAAATATATGACTCTTAAATGATTTCAAAATAAAAAGAGATATTTCTCTAAAAAGAGTTTTGATTTCATCTATGTCAACATCCTTTGATGGATTTTACCCTTATTTGAAGTTGATTTATTATGAAACAAAACTTCTATATTGTATTGAAGGTTTTGTGATATGTTTGAATGTGGATGTGTTATTTTTATACCATTCATGGTTTATGGATGAAGTATTTACATTTCGTATGCTAGTTTTAATACGAATGTTTATGTTATGTTTAAACCTTTTCATATGGGAATGCATTGGACTTATTATGTGATGGGTGGATCCCACTATAGCTCCTCGATGCATCGGTAGGTCTCATGAGACAAACTAGTGTCTTGGCACAAGGCCTTAACAAAATCTTATTTGTAGTCTTGGCACGAGGCCTTGGATATGTGGTTATGATAGTCTGGAATTATGTATTCCATCATTATGAAAGTGGTTATTGATATTGCATGTGATTATTCGATTAGTAGAATATCCATGTGAATAAGTAAATGGAATTATTTCATTTTATTTTTGCCATACTATGTTGAAGTTCAAGTTTAAAAGGCTTTTGATTTAGTTATACACTGCCTTAAATGTTTATTCTTATTTATGAAAGTTTCTGCTATATTGTTATCCTTACTGGGCATTTGAGCTCACCCCTTTTCTATGTTTTATTTTTCCCAGGATGTGAAGAAGTAAATTATGAATGACCTGCAGGGATATTATGAGGGGATAATAGTGTGGACTATGGATACAATATGTTGTTGTAGTAGTTTTTCACTTTATGATGTAATGTAAAACTTTATGAATATATCTAGTGTTTCCAAGGCTACTAAACCAATTGGTCTTTCGAGATTTGATCTTTCTTGTGATCATGACAATGTTATGTAATAATGCACCGACTCTGGGTAACTGGGGTCGGGGCGTTACACATACATCCAACTTCCATAACCAATGCATTGAAGGTTATAATGTAAACACCTATCTTGGTTTATCATGGTACCACCCATAATTTGGTTTATCATGTAACCACCCATCAAATTTCCAAGTACCATTATAAAATCATAACACATAAAATATTGAAAATATAAAAATTTCACGAATAACATTTCATTTGAAATCAAAAGAAATAATTTCAATATATTGAAATAATAAATCTATTTCAAAAACCATTTTCAATACCAAAACACCCAAAAACAGAATAAGGGATTTCTTTTCCTTTTAAAAACATTAAGGCTTATATTGGAAGCCAACTACCGATTACAGATGCAGAGAGGTCATTGTCACCATAGACGTTAAAAACATTCCTTTTTTCGTTTAGTAAAATGCTTCATAGAAAAAATATTCCCTTTCAATGAAAGTAAAAGTCATAGGGTTTTATTATACACCATATAAAAGAATAAGGTATACGTTATCTAAATATGGCTCAATGAAAGGAGATTGAGACGAAGTCTCTTACAAAGATCATATCCTTAGATTGAGGATAAATCAATGACGTAATTATGTGTGAAAAATAATAATACACCCAATATAAGTGGATATTTAGTGTAAAAAAATCAGAGTTCATTCACACATATTCATAGGATTACATAATCAAGAAGTAGAAGTTTAACCCAAAGAATTTAAATTGGGTTAAGAGGTTCTCTTACGAAATTTTGGCAGCCTAACGACGTCACTTAAAATTTCTTAAAAGGAGTTTATGAGAGAGAAAATGGTATCTCATCACTTTTACATAAAATTTAAAGCAATAAGGATATAAAATAACATATCCCAATATAAGAATATGTAAAATAACAAAAATAAGTCTTTTAAAAAGAGGAGGGTGAAGGGTTCCCTTAACGATTTGTTAAATTAAGAAACATAAACCCCATGAAATAATGATCATACAATGAATATGTAAATACCCATATATTAAATTAAATTACACAAATAATACAATCATGGTAAGTACATACACCGCACAAAAGTAAATAGTGTCAAACATAGCATGAATCTCATGGGAATAGAAAGTGAGATGAAAAACCCCTACCACGTTGTAATCAATCGATTCATATGACCAAAAGTTAATAAACACCAAATGAATCACATAATACCATGAATATAAATATAATCATGATAATATATATCAAATTATAGTATAATATATACCACATGCAATAAATAAGTGGCGAACAATGAAAATCTCACAAAATTAATAGTGAGATAAGAAACCCCTTACCTCAAGTCCGAATTGTCTTGTATGTTACTTGTTCATCATGAATAATAAAATTAAGTTAATTTATACTTTATTAAGAACATTTTTCAAGTTTATTATTCCTTTTATATCACTTATTACCTTGCTATAACAATTAGTTAATTATTTGAGTTCATATCAGACATTTTATCGATGTTCAAAACTTGAGTCAAAATGAACCTGTTATAATTACAAATTGTCCATGTGGTAAAAATTAAATTATCTCCAGAATAATATTCATGATTTAGATATAATATATATCATATATATACACTATATATATGTATTTATAATAGTACATAACATTTGGAGATAATAAATGAAATGCACCGTTCAAGGAGATAGTAAGTTGTACGTACGCATGAACGCTACATTCATTTCTATTTCATATTTAATGTAATGAAAACATAATGATAAATAAGTATATTATAATTCAGTATAATATAATATATAATTTAATTAGCTTTATCCTTTATACATTCCACGTATGGCATGAATGAGTCATATCACTTTGAGGGGGCGATAGTCCGCATATCCTCAAATGAAATTATCGTGTTTACTCATTATGGAAACCATAAAGGTATGATATAAATGAAAAATAAAGAAGCATAGAGACAATATAAATATAATATATATCACATATAAATATATTTCCATCATAATATCCACCATAATAGATGGCAGGTGAAGATTGAACAATCATCGTTTTGTGAGGCAGTAGTTCACCGTCCACCAAAACGGCATGTTCTTTACCCATTAGATGGAGGCGTGTGTAAGTGTAATTAAAATAATTCTCATAAAAACAACCTAGTATATTTAGGATACTGGTGTTGTTATAAAATAAAGGAATAAAAAGAGTTTAGGGGGTTGAAGAAGTAAAATAAAATAAAAGAACTTAAGAGAAGACGTTACCTTTAAATCGGGTAACTCTCTTTGGTTTGAACCAAAAGGTTTACTTGAAGTGCCTTATGCCTAAGGTAAGGCTTATATGAGGAAGATAGGGATGTAGGAAGATTAATTGGGTAGAGTTTTGATGATCCAAAGGGCTTCAGTGGTGTTTGAAATGGGTTAGAAGTGATGGATTTTTATAAGGGGGAGGAGGGGCTCTTTAGGAAAGTTTGAAAATATTATTTTATTATATAATGATTTTCGGTTTCTAAATGTCTAAAACTTATTAAAGTCAAATATAATATGGATAATGTTTGAAATAAAATTATCCTATAATAATTGGACATGTTTTTGATATTTTTTTAATTTTTATAATCTTATTTATTTAAATCATTCATTAATGAGGTAAACACTGCATCATTATTGTGTCATAAATAATTTTATTTATTTGATGTCTAAAAATTATAAAAAAAATCCAAGATGTTGGAAATATTTTTAGATTTCAAATTAATATGTATAGTTGAAGAGATAACTTATATAACCCCATGAAAAAATTGATTTACTAAAATATAGATGTTTATGTCATTTTTGTCTTTACTTTAAATTAATTAATATAAAGAGTCATTATCACTGTTAAGTGGCTCCATGGGGTCCTAAAATCAACCCAAGGATGACCATGGTGCGAAATGTATCAACCAATAGGATTAAGACACATGTTAGGGTAATTTAATATTATTATAATATTATTTTTACCCTGAATTACCCTATTTATCTTTA
Organism: Viscum album; assembly: GCA_963277665.1. Classification (NCBI taxonomy): domain Eukaryota; kingdom Viridiplantae; phylum Streptophyta; class Magnoliopsida; order Santalales; family Viscaceae; genus Viscum; species Viscum album. The sequence goes on from OY728161.1 coordinate 999,368,512, forward strand.
ACTACGGTAAATAAAAGTCAAAAGTTACTATTCACCAAAAAATAATTTCATCTTATTGAAACAAATTTTACTTACTTATAATAACCATGTATTCTGGACTTTCGGAATTCAATTCACAGAAGCGGTAAAATTTCATTTAAAATAAAAAGTCGGTTTTTTTAACTACCACTCTGTGTTTTCACTATTCATAAAAAATTGAAGGTTTTCAGAAAAATACCAAAAATTCAACATAAGATTTATTTGATATTACAAATTCAAAAATTATGTCTATTTTACCAAATTAAAAACATATAAGTTGCATTAATTAATTTAAAATTAATTCCCACTGTAAAAAAAGCGTGTTTTTAAGAAATAATAACTATAAAAAGATTGACATTTGTTTTTGCCCAATTTCAAAGTGAATTTACTTAAAATGAAAAAAATTGGATTTAAGGGTAACAATATAATCTAATAACACTTTAAAAACATTTAAATAGATAATCTAACCATATAAATAAATTATATTAAAAGGTTGTTTTGAATTAAAATACAGTATTTTTCACTACTCATTAAAAAATGAATTTTATCAGAAAAATAACAAAATTGTACCCAAAGTAAATTTTGATGTCCCGATTCTAAAGAATAATTTTATTTTGTCAAATAGAACATATAAAAGTTACAAAATCTAGATTTAAATAGGGTTTTCCATCAAAAGGAAGTAAATCGACCTTTTAAAAAATATTAGAATATTTATGCTTAAAATTAGATTCATTCACATTTTAAGCCTCTAACTTTTATTTAATAAATATAAAAACATTTAACAAACATATATAATCATATTTTAGTTAGTTATATTCATTACCACCAATACAACGAATATATGTTAACTACCATTTAAAACAATAGTATTATTATATTATTTTTCAGTATAACTCAATGTTGTGTGCAACATAAGATTTCAAAGAAAACCGTTGTTGCGTATCGAGTACGCTATAGAACATAGAATCCCATTTAAAGTAAAATTAGTATTTAATTCACAAATATTAATAAATATGAAAATGTTATATTCTTTATTTACCTGGGATGTTACATCTTTCTCCCCTTTTGGTAATTGCGTCCTCACAATTTAAAATTGGGCTTGGAAACTTCATTGAAAGTCCCACATCGGAAAAAGAGTCAATAAAAAATATCACTTTAAAATAAAGGAATAGAAGTACAAATATCACCCGAGACAACAAATACTAGGATTCCATGAAAACATGGATATGGAGGAGAAAAAAACCCATCAAGTTCTAATGGAGATTGATAGAAAACATGATTAAGAGAAAGTTAACCATGAGAGAATCCCAAAATTGTGATGGGTTAAATGGTACTTGATTCCCCAGTAAGAAAAGTTAATAGAAAATGTTTTTTTAAGTTACTTTTCATAAATTTGTGGAATTTATTTATGATCTTAACTAAAAACATAATGAAACATTCTTACTTGTCATGTAGACTTTCACCCTTTACTAAAAACCTACCACAAACTCATCTTTTATCCAAACTATGAGTATTCAAACTGACTTGGTAAGATAAAAAGTGCTAGAATCAACTTGTAGAGTATCACATAATCCACAAAAGATGAACTATATATTTCCCCTTTCTCTAGAAATCAACCAAAACCAAAATGGTTAGTACGAGATCAAATAATCCCTAAAAGGATAATCCTTTATAAAATGGAATAATACTCTTAATCTCTAAAATTCAACAAAAATAACCCAAAGTTCAAGAAAGACCATTAAATATACAATTGTCCTTAAAATTATTCAAAATAATCTAAACTAAGATTGAAACCCAAAACTCAGAAGGATTTAATCATATAGTCTTCCACAGTAAATCTTAACATTTATCTCCAAAAACATCGACTACTCTTAAAGTCTCATACAGAAGTGTAATTAACCTAATAACATATTCTCTATGGTAGGTTAGTCATTTACATAAATAACCCAAATCACCATATGTCCACAATAAAATTATAAAATTTCAACCATTACTCCACAAATGAGATCCTATTGTATTCTATTTTCCTTAAGCATATAATGTTCCCCAAAAGAGAGAAATTATTCCAAAATAACCTTTATCACTTAATCATTAAATCATTTTCCTTTATTAAGGATATAAGTTTTATAAAACATAAGTTCCCAAAATAAACTTATTCTTCATCCATAAAATCATTTAACTAAAAATAATAAGTCATACTAACCAGGGACTTCATGTAGGCCAATGGTAGGCGATGTACCCTTATCGCCCTTAGATTGTGGGTTCGATTCCCATGGCCCTACTGGACGTGATGGGTTGTCACCCATCTTATGGGTTGTCCTTTTTATAAAACTCAAAAATAACCCTAACATGATTTAACCTCAATGGTTGTCTTATATCTCTCATTTTATCCAAACTCATAATGACCTCAACATCTTAATTTATGAAGTCTTATATATATCGTCATTATTTTTCACCTCCATATGATAACATAAAACTATTACAAATAGAAATAACATCATACCTTAATCATGGTGTCCACATGGTTTCATCGTCATCTTGTTCATGTAGTTAGAAGGTCCATGCATTGCAAAAATGATCTAGAGATCCTTCAAAATCATTTGATTCCTTTATCCAAATACACCTCGTACAACTTGGGTCATATGGGTGATCACATAAAAATAGTTTTGTAAAATAATTATGTATGACATATAATTTCAAAACATCTGATAAAACTTCTTTCTATGAAATAGTAGGACTGAGTTTGAGTTGAAAATTTCAATAAATGGTCCTTTTAAAATACTATAAGTATGAGCTAAGAGACTATATTGTAAAATCAAATATAAATAGGCTGTGCAAGGGTCTTCTTCTTCAGCACCTTTTTCAAAATCATAATATGCTTCAAAATCTTGTTATAAGGTAAAATATTTAAAAATGCCTTGATAACATTTACCTTTCTTGAAAATATGGGAATATTGTGAAAATAGTATTTTATTAAATACAACCTATGATCCATGATGATATAGAGGTATAGTGGAGGTGTTTTATATTTTAAACAATTGCTTGCAAGTGATTTGTATGCTAGAAAACGTTTTACAATCATTTGAACAAGACTTTGTAATAATTATTACAAGCAGGTCATTAGGAAGAGATAAGAATGTCATTTGAGATCCTCCTCCTTCCATTTGTAAATAACTTTATTTGATCTGAAAAAGTTATAAAACAATGATTTAACTGAAATAATAGATATATGGACTAACCATGTGTTTAACAAAAACTCATAATCCCTAAAGTTGTCTAAACCGACCTCTGATACCAACTATAAGGTCCTAGCCTTAAACATTACATAATCTTAAATTAAGTTAATAATTCATATTGAGGATATTTTCAGGTTTAGAGATTTATATAATTAGGTCATAACATAAACATAACAACTTGAATATTATATGTAGACACTTCTAATCATTATCCATTTTTTTTCATAAAATAAAAACTCTTTGAAAAAAAGATTAATGTCTAGTTCCATGTTTTAGACAACATGACTTTTTCTTGATCCCATCCTTGAACATATTCGACTTTATGTCCTGTGAAAAACATTTCAAAAACTTGGTATGAGCATAAAAATATCATTAAGGGATACACAAAGAAGGAAAAATGTTAGTTTGTCAAAACAACAAGTAAACCATGAATACCTTATCATAAGTAATAATTTTCACCTTTATGAAGTAATAAATACTCTTCACTGAATAAAAGATCATTTCTCACCCATTTGTAACAAAAATATTACCATAAAAACCAGAGAAAGAACACATAACATATATAGGTATCTTGGGACATAAAAATACTTAAATAGAATAACCATACAGTCGACTTCCACACATATCACTAAATGGAATAGCCATATGGCCAACTTCTATACCCAATTCATTGGAGGTTATAATGTAACCACCCATCTGGGTTTATCACACCACCACCCATCATTTGGTTTATCACGTAACCACCGGTCAAATTTCAAAGTACCATTATAAAATCATAACACATAAACTATTGTAAATATAAACATTTCACTAATAAAATTTTATTTGAAATCACAGGAAATCATTTCAGGATATTGAAATAATCAATCTATTTCAAAAACCATTTTCAATACCAAAACACCCAAAAACAGAATAAGTGATTTCTTTTCATTTTAAAAACATTAATACTTATAGATGAATCCAACTAATGATTACGACGGTGGAGAGGTCATTGTCTCTACAAACATTAAAAACATTCCTTTGTCATTTAGTAAAATCCTTCATAGAAAAAAGATTCTCTTTGAATGAAAGTAAAAGTCAAAAGGATTTATTAATAAAACAATGACATAATTATGTGTAACAAATAAGAATACACCTAATATAAGTGGATATTAAATGTAAAACAATCATAGGTCATTAACACATATTTATAGAATGATATAATCAAGAAGTAGAAGTTTAACCCAAATAATTGAAATTGGGTCAAGAAGTTCTCTTACGAAAATTCGGCAGCCTAACGACATCACTTAAAATTTCAAGAAAAGTGTCAATGAGAGAGAAAAGGGTATCTCATCACTTGGACATAAAATTAATATCAATAAGGATATAAAAGAACATATCCCAACATAAGAAGATATAAAATAATAAAAAGAAGTATTTTAAAAAGAGGAGGGTGAAAGGTTTCCTTACCGATTTGGTAACTTATGAAATATACACCCCATGAAAGAAGGATCATACAATTAAGATATAAATACCCATAAATTAAATTATATTATAAAAATAATACAATCATGGATAGTACATACACCACACAAAAGGAAATAGTGGCAAATATAGCATGAATCTCACGAGAATAAAAAGTGAGATTAAAAACCCTTAACATGTTGTAATCAATTGATTCATATGAAAAAAAGTTAATAGCCACCAAATTAATCATATAATACCATGAATATAAAGATAATCATAAAAATATATATCAAATTTCTATACAAAATACACCACATGCAATAAATAAGTGGCGAACAATGGAAATATCACCGAATTAAAAGTGAGATAAGAAACCCCTTACCTCAAGTCTGACTTGTGTTGTATGTTCATTGTTCTTACTGAATAATAAAATTAAGTTAATTTATAATTTATTAAAAACATTTTTCAAGTTTATTATTCCTTTTATATCACTTATTACCTTACTATAAAAATTAGTTAATTATTTGAGTGTATATCGGACATTTTGTTGATGTTCAAAACTTGAGTCAAAATGAACTTGTTATAATTAAAAATTGTCCATGTGGTCAAAATTAAATTATCACCAGAATAATATTCCTGATTTAGATATAATATATATAATATATATACAGTATATAAATGTATTTATAATAGTACATAACATTTGGAGATAAGAAATGAAATGCACCGTTCATGGAGACGGTAAGTCGTACGTACGCATGAACACTACTTTCATAACTATTTCATATTTAATGGATTGAAAACATAATGATAAATAGGTATATTATAATTTCCAATATAATTTAATATATAATTTAATTATTTACATCCTTTATACATTCCATATACGGAATTAACGAGTCATATCACTTTGATTGGGAAGTAGTACGCACTTCCTCAAATGAAATTATCGCGTTTACCCATTATGGAAACCATAAAGGTATGATATAAATGAAAAATACAGAAGTATAGAGACAATATAAATATAAAATATATCTCATATAAATACAGTTCCATCATAATGGATACCATAATAGGTGGTATGAGAAGATTGAACAATCATCGTTTCGTGAGGCATTAGTTCGCCGTCCATGGAAACAATATGTTCTTTACCCATTAGATGGAGATGTGTGTAAGTGTAGTTCGAATAATTCTCATAAAAACAACCTAGTATATTTAGGATACTGTTTTTGTTATAAAATAAAGGAATAAAAATAGTTTATGGGGGTTGGAGAAGTAAAATAAAAGAAAAGAACTTAAGAGAAGATGTTACCTTTAAATCGGGTAACTCCCTTTGGTTTGAACCAAAAGGTTTACTTGAAGTGACTTTTGCCTAAGGTAAGGCTTCTAGGAGGAAGAGAGGTATGTATGGAGCTTAATTGGGAATAGGTTGGATGAGCCAAAGGGCTAGAGAGGTGTGAGTAATGGGCTAGAGGTGATGAATTTTTATAAGGGGGAGGAGGGGCTCTTTATGAAAGTTTGAAAATATTATTTTATTATATAATTATTTTCGGTTTCTAAAGGTCAAAAACTCATTAAAGTTAAAGATAAGATGACTCATATTCGAAATAAAATCATCCGATAAGAATTGGACAGGTTTTGGATATTGTTTTAATTTTTATAATCTTATTTATTTAAATCAATCATTAATGAGGTAAACACTGCATCATTATTGTGTCATAAATAATTTTATTTATTTGATGTATAAAAATTATAAAAAAACTACCATGATGTAGGAAATATTTTTATATTTTAAATTAATATTTATAGTTGAATAAATAACTTATATAACCCCATGTGAAAATTTATTTACTAAAATATACATGTTTATGTCGTTTTTATCTTTACTTTAAATTAATTAATATAAAGTGTCATTATCACTCCTAAGTGGCTCTGTGAGGTCCCAAAATTGACCCAAGGATTCCCATGGTCAGAAATGTATCTAAAAATAGGATTAGGACACATGTTAAGGTAATTTAATATTATTATAATATTATTTTTACCTTGAATACCCCTATTTACCTTTAACCGTGGTAAACAAAAGTCAAAAGTTACTATTCACCAAAAAATATTTTCATCTTATTGAACCAAATTTTACTTACTGATAAAAACCATGTTTTCCATATTTTCTAAATTCAATTCACAGAAGCAGTAAAATTTCATTTAAAATAATAAGTCTTTTTTTTATCTACAACTATGTGTTTTCACTATTCATCAAAATTTGAAGGTTTTCAGAAAAATACCAAAAATTCTGCCTAAGCTATATTTTATATTCTGACTTCAAAAACTGATTTCTATTTTACCAAATTAAAAACATATAAGTTGCATTAATTAATTTAAAATTAATTCATGTTGTCAAAACAAAAAGCATGTTTTTAAGAAATAATAACTATCAAAAGATTGACACTTGTTTGTGCCCAATTTCAAAGTGAAATTACTTCCAATGACCAACATTGGATTAAATGGTAGAAATATAATATAATTACACTTTAAAACCATTTAAAAAGATAATCTAACCATATAAATAAATTATATTAAAATGCATTTTTGAATTAAAATACAATATTTTTCACTATTCATTAACATATGAATTTTATCAGAAAAATACCAAAATTTTACCCAAAGTAAATTTTTATGTCCCGATTATAAATAATAATTTTATTTTCTCAAATAGAACATATAAAGGTGACCAAAACTATATTTAAAGAGGTTTTTCCACCCAAAGGCAATAAATTGACCTTTTAAAGAATATTAGAGTATTTATGCTTAAAATTAGATTCATTCACATTTTAAGCCTCTAAATTTTATTTGATAAATGTAAAAACATTTAACAAATATATGTAATAATATTTTAGTTAGTTTTATTTATTCCCACCAATACAACGTCTTTGTGTTAACTACTATTTAAAATAATAATAATATTATATTATATTTCAGTATAACTCAACGTTGTGTGCAACGTAAGATTTCAAAGAAAGCCATTGTTACGTATTAGGTAAACTATCGAACATAGAATCCCCTTTATAGTAAAATTAATTTTTAATTGAAAAATATTAATAAATATGAAAATGTTATATTCTTTATTTACCAGGGATGTTACAAATAAAGTCTACCCTTCAACTCTTAAAAGTATTCTTCACAAGATTTTGAAAATTCAAATTTCACACCATTCTTTTTTAAGCCCTTAAGCGGTGATAAAAAGCATGATAAATCTTTAATGAAGCATCTGTAATATCTGAAAATCCATTATAAACTCCTAATATCAAATACATTCTTGGCATATACCCAAGAAATTATGACTCTCACTTTTTCTAGGTCAATATAAACTTCTAACTCTGAGATGATATGACCCAGCAAGTGGACTTTATCGATCCATAAGTGGAATTTACTAATCTTAGCATAGAGATGATGCTATCTCAATTTATTCAGCATGATCTCAAGATGGGTTGAATGGTTGTGTCTGGAGCGTGAATACACCAAGATATCTTTGACTAATACAACCACAACTGAATCCAGATACGAGTGGAAAACCCAATTTATAAGAGCCATGAAGATAGCAAGTGCATTCGTGTGTCCGAACGACATAAACAGGTACTCATAGAGACCATACATGCACTTGAAAGCTGTGTGAGGTATGTATAAATTCATGATATGCATCTAATGATATCCCAACCTAATATTTATCTTTGAAAACACCTTTTATCCTCAGAGCTAATCAAAGAGGTCATTTATTCTAGGAAATGGAAACCTATTCTTGATAGTCAGCTAATTCAAATGACATTAATCCACAAAAGCCTAAGGGTAACATCCAACATCTTGGAAAATAGGATAGGTGAACCCCAATGATAAGTATTAGGGTATATAAAGCCTTTTGACTCTAGATCCTCCAATTGGTTCTTGAGCTCCATAAGCTCCTTAGGTGCCATCCTAGAAGGAGGAATGGTCATAGGTGTTACTCCTAGGTTAAGATCAATAGTAAAATATACCTATAAAACTAGAGGTAGAATAGAGAATCCATTAGGAAAAACATCTTTGAAACACTCCACTATAGAAGGTAAAATAGTGGGTTGTAACCCTTGGCCATCTAGATAAAGACTATTGACTTGTACTATAACACTACCCATAATCTGTTGCTTGGGTCTAGCTCATATCAAACTGAGATCCTATTCTCCTTTGTGCACATGTGTAATGACCTATGGTGATGTGAACACCACCCTCTAATGATAGTAGTTGATACGGGCTCTGTAGGGAACTAGCCAATCTATCCTGATGATTACATTGAATCTTGTCATGTTGAGAGAATACAAGTTCCATTTGAAAAGGTAAATGCCTATCTCAAGGGGAAAATTATGAAAATGGAGAAATCCCTATGAATGGGTACCTAAGGCTGTATCTAAAATCATGATTCCATGATAAGATTCACTATCGAGGACCAGACTCTCAATAATCAACTCATATATAAAAGAGTGAGACACACATGTATCAAACAAAGCTAGCACTAAAGTGGAGGTTACTAGAATAATTCCTCATATAGTAGATGGTTTGGTGCTCTAATCCTATGGTGTTGGCTAGAATGTACGTAACTGGCCTATACTACATACCTGAGTCACTACTTGACTACCTTGAGCAGGTCTGCTATGTTGATGCTGAGAACAATATTTCTGGTTGCCTCTACCTCGACTGCCACCTTGGCCTGATCGACTGGTGGTATTACAGCTGCCTGTCTATCATGACCCTATCAACCTAGCACCTAACAGAGGATTAGGAGCAGATCCCTGCTCAATAGGGGATGATGGAAAAGTCCTGCAGAAATGGTGGAGATGACCTATCCTACCAAAACCTCTACACTTAACTGGATTTTGTAGACACTGTCTCTTGAAGTTCCCTGGCACTCCACATGGGTGACAGATAAGAGAACTACCCATGAATGGAGCTTGAACATTACTACCACCATGAGATTCCTCAAAGCACAATTTTCATTTAGAAGAAGATCCACTAGAAGCCTTAGGTTCCAAAACACCCCGTATCACACCATCAACATCCCTTATATTTCTCTATGTAATTAGATCATGGTTGACGATATATGAAATTGTATTCAGCCTGAACACATTGACCAGTGATCAGATGGCATAACACAACCCATACCCAAATCTCCTAACCACCATTAGATCATCAACACCTATAGAAGGAATGAAATTATGTATCTTAGTAAAATGGGATAATTAATCCATAATTAACTTGGTCCCATGTTGCAGATTCATAAAATCTTTATCTCTATTAGCTCTTATAGCCTGGGGAAGGAAGTAGTCATAGAAGATGGTTTGAAAGTAAGACCATACTATATCCCTATGATGGTCTACCTGGGTGATGACATACCAAAAACTCTTGGATAAATCACATAGCATGTAAGTATCTCTCTTGACCCTCTACTTTGAATTCATATCTAAGTGCTCAAATATAGATATGATCACCTCATTTCATGACTCTGCAGCAAGTGGTCTGCCATCCCCCGTGAAAATAGGAGGATGCTACCGTTGAAACTCACGAGTCAACTCTGCCATTCACGGGGAAGGTTGCACTATTAATTTCATATTTTGTATCATACACAAGAATCCCTCTCGAAATTTGTTATTGGAACCCAAATCAAGTATAGGAGGAGATTCCATAGGTGGCTTGACTGGAAGAACAACTAGGAGCTCAAGGCCTGCCACCTCAGGAACATGATCGTCGCGAACTTCAGGGCGTGAAACTTGTGGACATCATGATGACATAACCCCATAATTTCAAACAATCATCTCAGAATATATTAATGAAATTTAGATGATTTAATTCATGAAAACATGACATATACTAAATCCTTCATATGAAAATGAGCACGTCTGTCTACTTGCTTCAAAAGCTAGTCCTAGATGATAGAATAGACCCTAATAGGAAATAAGAACAGAGAAACACCCACTACCCCATACCAAGGCTAGGTTCGGGTCATATTTTCTATGTTAGGCATGTGCAAGATGTATTTTCTTGAGTTTAAAGTTATTTGCATTTGAAAGAAAGCTCATTCAAACATTTAAAGAATTTAAATTGGATAAATCCAATGATATGCCATTTCCCAGCCCATAAGGGACCATACACCTTATGAACCAAAATATGACACTGAATTGGATGCCATTTTCATTTAAATTGTGCCTATCTATGTGATTATATCATTTCTCAATGGTTGAGCTAGCTGGAATTCCATTTTCCGATCCATAATGGCCCATACACCTTATGAGTCAAATAGTGTCACCCACTAAGCTCACACCATAGAGTGATCCAAATCCCACAATAAGTGATATAAAAATTTCATATATATATATATGACAAGTCACAACAATTATTCAATAATCAATGCTTATTGAAAACTTAAACGTGACATGACACAATGCATGGATTATTCATATTGTGCCTATCATGATGCATGTTCTAATATATCACCCTCATTTCACCGGGATAATAAATGTAATAATAATCCTAATATTATCAATATCAATAAAATCAAAAAACATGTGAATTATCCAATAATTAAATTGCATCAACTATAATAGTCATAAACAAGGAAATAATAATTCAACCAACATGGACCTTACCCAGTACATGGGTTCATGATGCCCAATCAAAGCTTGTGACCAAGTCCCAAACATTCTTAATCTTCATTATATTGTCTCCAAATAGTGAAGTAAAAAAGAACTCCTCTGATACCACCTTTTGACATCCCTGACCTGGATACCTCTTAACCCGTGCCTCGAGCCTGGTTGGCCACATGACCCCTGACGCATCTCCCCATAAGCTAGGGGATGCTAAAAAGCAGTAGTGGTGTGAAATTAAAATGGTGGGGAGGATATACGCCCATTTTAGAGTACAAAGTAGATGAAAAAATAATAAACAGTATTACAATCATAATCAATAATAAAGATACAATAAACAGATGTAAAAAATAGCATAATCATAAATAGATACAGTAGAAGACTGAATAACTGAATAAGATATCAAAGTCCTTATAGGTAGTGTCTGATAAAAACACGAATTCATGGAATTATAGTAAAAAAAGGAAAATAGTAATAGGAAATAGGTATGCTAATACAAGTTTCCAAAAGAAAAAAAAGCCAAAATTTTCTCCATAGCATCTCGAGACTAAGCCTCATCTTCTTCTCCTATGCTCCAACTAAGAAGTAAGAATCAATATCTTGGAGGGTGGTGTTTTCCTCTACCCATACCTATAGGAAAACATTCTTATTAGGTGAAAAAGGTGGCCCAATTAGGGTGTGAGATAAATAAAATTAGGTCACCACCAATGGTGTCTACATTTAATTTGAGTGGAACTCATTAGTAAATAGTGTGCAGTTAAAAGAAGGAAAGTAAACAATGCAGAATAAACAATTAACCTATCTCTTATGTTCCTAATGTATACCTGGTGGGTCTACTTTCTTCAGCTAAATGATGGGATGTCTGATCAAGTCAGTACATATATATATATGGTATCACTGTCATGAGGTAAGCATGCCTCTTGTCCATACATGTATATATATATAGAGGCTATCACTAGCATGAGGTAAACATTCCTCCCATCCATACATGTAGATATATATATATATATATATATATCTGTGTGTGTGTGTGTGTGTGTGTTGTGGGGGTAAGAATTCCTCCCACCCATGTAGAGAATATAACTAACCTGGGGTAAGCATTACACCATCCATATCTATAAATATTATCACTGGTGTGGGGTAAGCATGCCTCCCACCCATAAGTATATAGAGATCATCACTGGTGTGGGGTGAGAATACCTCCCACCCATACATATCATAATCTGGAATGGGGTATGAATGCCTCCCATCCAAACATTTACATCATAAGTCTTAATCATAGCAATGACATAAACATTCACATTATATAATTTATGGCAAACCATCTTAAATCATTAAAACTTAAACAAGAAATTCCTTTATAAAAAAACATAACAAGGGAAAGCCCATTACATCCTTGAAAACCATTCAATTTAAATCTAATTCATTATATTTTTTAGGCCATCTCATCCTTTCCAACCTATAAGGTCCACCATCCAATTTTACTAACATGAAAACCTCATTTCAATTCAAGGTGTCAAGGCCCAAGTGTCAAAGTCAAATACTCACATAACCATTTAGAAAATTCTAATTAAAATGGGGCTAAGAACCATCAAGGAACCTTGGTATACATCAAATACAAATTCAAAAAAGTTCAATTCAATTTAAAACAAATCTGGGAGATATAAACAGGATTCAATATTATTGGGAAATTGTCCTAAAATGGCCAATTTGGTTTGCACACCCTTTGAGTGTCCATATAGAGAAAGGGTGATCTCTAAAACCTTAACCTAAACTCAATTCAACTATATCAAGGCACTAGGGTCATTTATACATGATTAAACCAACACATCAAGGGATCTAAAAAAAGGCTGGCTCACGACATGACAGATTAAATATAAAACGACCAAAAATCAAATGGAAAACTACATGACAACCTACCTTAGGCCCGTAGGTAAATCTTCACTTGATATCAACCTCAGTTTTGAAGCAGGTTGTAAGAGATTTTAGTTTCAGTCCAATGACCTAAAAATAGGGCATATGAGCCTAAATTCAAATAGCATAATAGATGGAAGTAATAACATATATAGGAGTAGAGAGACTAGGGTGCCTTATCAATGCATGTCCAATGACTCTGACGGATTTGAGATCAGACCCTGGATGAAGGAGTTATCAAAGATCCAAGACTTGGAGATTTTGATAGCTCAAGGAGAGTAGGGGGGGGGGTCTGTCCATTGGATGTGTAAGAAAAGGAAAAATTATATTATAAGTTGAGTGAGGGAAAAATGGTCATTTTCCCCAAAAAATGGGCTCGCACAGTTTATGTGCACAGTTTGACAAACCATACAAAAACCATGATGAATTATTCTTTCCACCATATAAAGAATTCCACATGACCACGCACTAGGTTTGCATAGTTACAGACAAAAAATGTTGACTTGTAGGTTACCCTATCTATAACTGCACTATTTACCCAAATCTTGTACCTTGGTTCACACAGTTTACTCTAACCGTGCGGCCCAACCTAGAACCCTATTTTCTGGACCTTTGACTTCCAAACCACCCCTAGATTCTCCTTGGGACTTTCCTAGGATATATGACCCATTTACCATGATTTAAAGAAATATTCAAAATGAAAAACCAATGATCCGTACCTTGGTACAAAGTTGGGTCATTATATGGAGTGTAACATCATGTTAACCAGTTTCAGGTATTTCTCATCTCTATTTTCATTTCCCTCTTTATTTGGTTTCATTTTAGAGATTTTGAGGATGTATATAATTTTATGTGGAAAATGTCCTAAAGTTTAGAGAAATATGTTTTTTTTAAATTAATAGAGTATGGGTATAAATTTGTTAAAGGATTTGGGGGTTATCCTCATGATCAAAGAATCACGGTGTTAGTTTGGGATTTCGATCAGAATCTAGGGGTTTTTCTATCTGTTGGGTGATTACATTCCATTTAATGATTACACATCATGTGAATTTTACACATTATGTGTTGGTCACTGATAATATGTCATGAGTTTGAATTAGAGCATGAAAATACTACACATTGTAAAAAATATTCACATCCTATATTGGGTGCTATGAAGATGTCATGAAAAGGTTTATGGTGTGAAAGGTTTACATGCCATGAAAATATTACATGTTATGAAATAGTAAAAATATGGATTCTTAAATTAAGGTGATGCAATTTTTTTGGCATTTTTGGGTTTCATGGATTACAAAATGTGAAAGGGTGTTTCACATCATTTAATTATCATGGTTTGTATTTTTAGGGTTATATACAACTAATTTTTATTTCATTTAGTCATATATCTCTTATCTCTTGATCTAGTAGATCTCCCATGAAAATTTTGGGACCTCTGCTCTTTGAGATCACTTTGATTAGTGAATTATCTCCATTATGGTTGCATTGTATTTCTTTTGGGGAGTAATACCTCTTCTTGTTCATTTACATTGAACAAAATATTTCATTTATGTTAAATTATTGGATATTTTGATCTATGATTATAATCTTATTAATACTTTCTAGATCCATTGGGTGATCTTCTTCTATAGGATAACAATTTTATAGGTTGTAATGTGATGTGTGAGTTTAATAGAGGTATGTTGTGTTCTATCCTCTCCGCCAACCATTTTCTTGTTGAATTTATTTTGTTATGTGGGGACTGATTCTATGAACTTTGTTGTTTTCTTTGTGTTCTTCCTTATTGGTGGGTCCCATTGTAGGCATGTGAAACCTGAGTTTGAGGTAGGTGATTCAGTTCTATCCTACGTTGGATGAACTGGATTTCTCTAGTTTTATAAATTGGTTTGTAAATGAATTTTCATGATTGAAATGTGTATGTGGAAATATGTTTTTGAGAAAAGATGGGGTTTCCATTTTTTTTGTAAAAAAAAAGTTATGTTTAGAATATTGTGTAATAGATTTATGAAATGGTTTTAAATATTGTTTTTGATGAAATTGTTTTGAAAATAGAGCATACGAGAAGCATTAGGTACTTAGGTGGAAGGTGTACAAACATGCCTCATGCATTGATAATGTTAGAGGGTTCACTAATGGGGTGTCCCATTGATCTTTAGGACCATTGTTCTAGGGATTGGTAGACACTTTTGAGAGTTTTAGTTTCCAGGGTGTTCCTCTACTCTCTAGATTTGATGCATATGTATAGAGAGTCGATGCTTGTAATTTTTTATGCCTTGGTATGAGTATCCTATCCAACTTGTACTATAGTGATCCATGGTGTGATGTTACCTATAATTTTTGATTGTTCTATTTTAGCTTGTACTACCTTGGATTTTATATGATATGTGATGTATGCTATGATTTGATTTGACTGATTTGATGTATATGAAATGATTTTAAAATATTTTACTTGGATTATTTTGGAAATGTATAAAAGGTGGAAATTAAATGTTTTTTCATGATTTTAATATAAAAATTGTTTAACTATTTATCATCCCTTGTTTTCTTTAAAATTGAGAATGTTTAGATTATTGTATATAGACTTGTTATATAACACCTGAGTGGGATCCTACCAAGACTGTTAAATCACACCTTGGGTACCCCTACGATAGTGCATAGACCTTGTTATTAATTTCGATGTAGGGGAAGTCAAGATTCCTTAGTGATACGATGAGGTTTCTATCAGTTTTATCTATGTAGCTGGTGGTGAGTTGGTGGGAGTTTCCCATGCTATCACACAAAGTAGTCAATTTTATATTTTAGTTTTTATTTGATGTTGGACTTGTACATTGGGATGTTCTGACTACTTTTGAGTTGTATCATTTCTAATATCTTCTTTTAGTAATGGAATATGATTATATCTTCCATTGTTTTCCTTTGTTATATATATATATATATTCCTTGTTTTTTCTTCATGTTGGACAAAATCATTCTCTATGGTTGTTTTTTGTTGCCTGGGTGCTATTCGCCAGCCCATGGGGATCAGGAATGCCCTTTGGGTATGTAATAATTTAGGCCGGGTACCCATTTGAGAGGGTATCCAGGTCAGGTTTTCAACATGGATCCCATGTAAAGCATAAAGAGACCACAAGAATCTTTAATTATAATTTCCTAACTGAATTTGAAAAATATAACAATAAACATATAGATGGTTCATGATCCCTGAGAGAGAAGAATTCAATTGGGGTCATTGTAATACTTTGTTTATCCATGAATTCAAGGGTAGTTTTTCATTCCACATGGAGTAGATCAATCTTTTCAATTTTTCAGGGATATTATATAAGCCTTGTGAGGTTATTGATAACATTCATTTTGTACCCTATAAAATGGAATGGTGACCACTATTCGAGAGGGGGACCATTTTTTTATTTCCACTATTACTTTGCTTTATTCTATCCACTAATGGTACATTAGGATGATTGTGGGCGATCCAAGGAATTTTCCCCACCTATACTATTTAATTTAAATGCATTTATGTTAACTTATCTTTTGTTAAATCTCATAGATATTGGTTTGAATGCATAAATCATTAGGTTTTTTCCTTTATGATAAGAATTTTAATCCATTTTACTTTATGTTTATTTGGTTTTCACACAATTATTAGAGGGTTTTTATCATTTTGGTTGGTTAAGTATAACTCATGCAATGGATATTGAATGGATATATTTTTTATAGAAACACAAAGGGGGTATAATTTTTATGATCTTAGCTGGTTAGTGAGGAAATAAAATAGTGGTTAATTTAGAGAATCAAGACCTTGTGGGATGGGTGAGGTAATATCTAATATAAGGCCACTATTACCAAATTTATTTCTAAACACTTTTTCACTTTCTTGAATCACACAAACACTTTCATTTTACCTATAAAATTCACCCAAATGAACGTTCCCACATAATAGAAACTTTTAGGATGAATTACTCTTCAAGATATAGTTTGAGTCATATCACTATAATATATTTTTCCTCAAGTTAAAATTTATATTTCTTGAGTTTTGACTTAAATATACACACCATAAGTGGCTAGCTTAGTTGGGTTAATACATATAAAAGTATGGATATTAGCACACTAAATTTATGATAATGAAGGTTATTAGTTTAGTGAGGGTATATTTAATAAAAATACATGATAAAAATAAAGACACATATTTTATTATAGATTATCATTACATTAAACACAAAATAAAATTTATCAATGCGATCAAACCCTGAAAAGTAAAAAATTTATAATATAATTCTTGAATAAGAGGTGTAATTATACATTTTATTGTAACCCACACCATATGAGTTATTTTCTTATACTTCACATGAGGGAAAACATTCTTTTGAAAAGTATTAGAAATAATCATATGGAATACAATATATTATTCTATTTTACATGGTTTCCAAGATTTAAAAGATATATGAAGACATAAAATCATTCAATGTGATTGAGATAATTAAGAATAAATCATAGAATCATAGGTGTTAAAAGATATATGTTATAGAGATAAAATTTTCTAATTAGAAATCATGGGAATTAGATACCATATATGTATGAAATATTCACAATAATATGAAACTTCTCAAATATAATACGAATTTTATCAAGGGATAAATAAACCTATGAATTTTTAATAGAGAAAGAGTTGTTGTCATATGCATAGGGTAGTGAATCTACTTATTACTACTGGAGTATCATTAATTCAATAATAATATTATCATATACCATCAATAAAAAAAATATTATTTTTGTTTCTTTTCTAGATAAGGTGGGATTTTAATTCATAATGAAGAACAATTGTCATTCATTTTATACAAATAAAATATTTTATGGTTATGATAACATGTTTAATGGATGAAACTCCCATATAAAATGTAAATAATAATAAGGATAAAACTAATCATTTGAAACTTATCTTTGTAATTATCCTATAGGTTATATAAATAAAAATACGATCTAACGACTCCTTAATGATAAATTATTGGATTTGAATGGTTATGGATTATTTGATTAATTTGAATCTTGTTTATTAGGTAAAATATCCAAATATTATTTAAAGGGTAAAGGTAAATGAGTTAATGATTTATTATAACTCATACATATTGATTTATGTAGTGCGATAAGTAAAGCACCTCAAGGTGGATTTCAGTAATTCATTAAATTTAATAATGAATTTAGTAGGTATGGGTGTGTGTATCTTATGAAACACATGTATGAATACTTAAAAATTTTAAACTGTTTAAAAACTAAGTGCTAAATCAACATATGAAAATTATTAAACACTTAGATATGATCAAGGTAGAGAATATGTTAGCCTAGAACTTCATGATTATCTTAGATATTGTGGTATAATATCACAACTCACTCCACCTTGTACAAAAAATTAAATTGTGTATCTGAAAAGATAAATAAAATTATATTGGGCATAGTTCTATCAATGAATAATCATGAAGAATTTATAATATCCTTTTATGGGGTTTTTATAGAAACAAAATTAGTTACACTAAACCATGTTTCCTTAAAGGTTGTTCAAAAGACACTAAAAGATATGTGGATAGGAAAGCATCCTATTTTTTAATCTATAAAGATTTGGGTTTTTGAGGAATATATTAGACATATTAACTTAGGTAATCTTGAACCCAAAATAAGATAAATATCTCTTTGTTAGTTATCCCAAAGTGATAATGGGTTATTTTTTTATAATTTTTTTGAGAAAAAGTGTTTATAGAATGACGTGATAACTTTTTTGAAAATGATTTTTTTTCAAAAATAATTAGTTAGAATAAATTTAAACTTGATTATTTTCAGTTAAAAAAAGATTATTTTATTACTTATATTGACGAGTCAGAAACACAAAGTGTTTTGAAAAGTGAACTGACTCAATTTACATAAGAACCATAAATTTCTAGTATATTTCATCAAGAACGTAAGTGATGTGGATTTTTCATTTTTTATAAAGTTGGTATAATAGTTATAGGAGACGATAAAAATCTTAATAAGAGGCCATAATAAGTTATAACATTGAAAAATGGTAAGATTAAATAGAATCTTAAATTTAATACATGTACACTAATCAGGTTTGGGGCCTATTAGATCTACTAGAATGGGCATAACCCATTGGGATTAAGAAGATATTTCACAAGAAGTCTTACATGGATAATATCTATAAATTACACTTGGAATTTCAAAATTCTAAATAGATTAATGGTATTGATAATAAAGAAAACTTTTATATATTATTTATGATCAAATACATTGGAATTATTTTATACTTAACAACATATTTTTTATGAGATATATCAAATGGTTTTTAAAATTAAATTACATTATGAAATTTTTTTCATGGATTTATATACGATAGAACCCAAATATTTTGAATATTTGAGAAATTATATTAATATTTATAATCTTCAATAATATATTTGTGGGTAAAAATGAGCTTCTTGATGTTGAAATATTAATTTTTATGAAGCTATAAAATAGTTTTATATGCTAGTCGGTTAGTAGGATCATGGTTGAATTTTTAGTTTTTTATGTTGATGACATAATTGTCAAAACAAATGACATCCCAATGCTGTAATTAGTGAAAAATTGGTTGAGACCATTATTATTAATGAAATATCTTATAGAAGAAATGAACATACTAGGTATAAATATCTATATAGATAGTTCTAAAAAATTTCATGGCCTCACTAAAAACACACACATTAGGAAAGTGTTAAAAAGGTTTAACATAACACATACATTGGGAAAGTGTTAAAAAGGTTTAACATAAAAAACTCTAATAATGGTTTTTTACTAATGCTACATGGAAAGAATATTTCAAAGACACAGTGTCCTTAAAATATTGAAGAACAAGAATGCATGAGTAATATTTCATATTCTTTGGTAGTTTTTTCAATTATACATTCTATGTCATGTTCTTATTTGGATGTATCTTATAAATTAAGTATAATGGGTTGATAAAAAAAATCTTAGTGAAATTAATTGGGTAATAATGAATAATATACTTAAGTAATTTAAAAGAATAAAGGATTAATTCTTACTCAATGTTGGTGAGAAAGAGCTCATTGTAAAGGGTTAAACAGATGCTGGTTTCCAAAATAACAAATATGAATTTAGATCTTAGTCAAGATTTGTGTTTTTTTTGAATATTAGTGAGATAATCTAGAAAAGTTACAAAAAACCAAAATTTTATAATTAAAAAATAGATTCTGAATATATAATAGTATCCTTTACGACTAAAGTATCTTTTTGGATAAATAAGTTCATTATTGAATTGGGTTTTATCCTAAGCATATTGCATCTAATTAAACTTTACTGTGATAATAATAGAATAATTTCACATGATAAGGAACCCATGTCTCACCAAATATACAAAAAATATTCTTCATAGATTTCATATTAGTTGAGAAAGAATTAAAAAAATGATATTAAGATGAGTTAAGTTTATAGATAGGATAATATTGCCAGTCCCCTAACAAATTACCTTACACAATAAAAGATTGAACTATACACTATTTCTCTTGGTATTAGATACATGGTTGAATAAATTTAGTGTAAGTGGGTGATTATTTGTGTTTGTTACATAAATCCTGTAAAGTGTTGTTTTATTACGGACATGTTGTATCATGTAATGAATATTAATGGAAATATATTATCATACATTTATGTTTACTGCATAAAAAATGAGATATGTCATCATAACAACCCCAAGAATATATGTATTATCAGGTTATCCCAGATCAATGATCATTATATTAGGTTTTTGTGATATGATAAGATCAGTATGAGTAGGGTCACTTGTATAAATATAGAACTGATTACTGATAGGGTATAAGTCGATGAACTTGTATTCATATTGAACCACTTAATGTACACAACATTGATTGTTATATATATGTCATTGGTGTTATTTAAGTGAATATATACTATATATCCTTCCAATTTAGATTACCAAAGATGATACCTAGTTGCAAGGTTTCATAATTTGATACATATCTAAATTTATTTGATAATTTGACTTAATATAAGGTAATTGGGTATGATACTAATCATACAAAGGGATTCAATTAACCAAGATAGAATGATTATTCCCATATGTTCGGTTATGAAATTAAGGCCCAAAAATGATTTTTCATAAAGTACATGTATATAAAAATATAATTATATGAGATATAATTATATAAGATTTAGTTAAGTTGGGAATTGAGAAAAAGAGACAACCAATACGAGAGTGACATTATCCATGGCACGTGCTTAATCTAGATCTCAAGGAAAACAAAACTTTTCTAATGGACATGTGGTGGATTAGATCACCCCAAACCAATTTTTAATTTGGGTAGCTATGATCTGTTTTTAAATACCACTATTAGTTCATGATGTTGAAGGATATTCATAATTTTTTTCCAATTTTACAAAGGTCTCTTGGGTCCAAAATATAAGATAATTATAATTTATTTTTTTGACTAATGTGATTAGTCCATGCATTAAAGCGTTCATTTATTAAATAAAAAACATGATTTTTGTTTTCTATATTTGGAATATATAATTTAAAAATAGTTATTTAATTAAATAATATGGTATTATAATATAAATACTAAGTTATTTATATTATTAAAACATAAGAATGAGGAAATGACAAGGTCCAAATGGCATTTTGGCTTAGAATAATGGGTTTCCAAGGCCCATTAAATGTGAAAACATATAATCCCACCTCAAGAGATGATTTAAGAACCTAATCTTCCATCTTTATCAAAATTGAAGGTTCTGTAATGCAACTCTTAGGGTAGTCTGGGAGTCAATCCATTTTTTGTGGCTATTCAATGCTCTAAGAGACCATTGGATGCTATTTATTTTACCTCATTTGATTTTCCATGAACATTGATCACTTGGAGGCTATTTAATTACCCTTTTAAAATAAATAAAAAGTAATAGGGTTATAGTCTTCCTTCAATTGAGATAAATCATATACATTTCTTTGTGTTATGGAGTATTTTTAATTTGAGATAGTTTCATAGTTTAACTCATATGAGGGGTTATACAGTGTCTTTTTATTTACTTCTTCTATCCTTTTCCATAGAGGAGTGACTATAATCATTTTTATATAAAGAGAATACATCCAAGTAATTAGGGATTTCAATTTATAGTAAACAAAAAATGAGACTTATATTTAATAATGAAATATTAATCTAAATATTTCAAACCTTTTTAAAATAGTGTTTTTATTTTATTATTTTCTCACTATGTCTTGAATTTACTTGTTACAGTATTGGTTAGGTTTTAGTAATTCTTTTTTTCACGTACCATATGTTAGTATCATTATTAAAACCTATCACACATACCATTCCATGATTCATATTACCAATAAAAAATGGTAGTCATGAATGATGTAAAATTAAAATTTAATTAAGGTACAATATATATTTATTTACTTAAAAATATTGAATAACTACACATGAGATAAAATCATGACTTCAATATCAATAATTAGAAAATATGAAACAGAATAGGAAAGAAAATATTACAATAAATATTGGTTTCATAACATGATTTTATAATATAAAATTTAATTTTAAAATTAAATTATGTATTTTATTTGTGTAAACTTATTTCATATTATGGTTTTTATACTTCAATGGATGATTTTTATTATTTTAATTTTAATGATAAATTCATAGAGACTTTATTTCATGTTTTTCACAATGTAAGTTTTAAATATATTTCAGGTTTTCATGTGCCAACGTTGAGTTAAATGTTTAAAGAAAGAGTGTTGAGGTTAATGAAATATGAAAATTTAGAGCATCATTTGAATTAAAATTCTAAATATAAATTTATATTTCATAGACTCAATCTAGAGTGTACATAATTCAAGGTCATTGTAACTTATGTTATAAAATATATAGTGACATCAAAGCATCTCAAAGAATATAAGAATATTTACCAACAAAAAACTCAAGACCAAAAAGGAAAAAACCCATTAAATTAACACTAATACATATATAAATTTTATCATCCCATAATAAGGCCTTTGTCTATATTTTAAAATAACTCATAATTTAAATGCTAATAAATGTCGAAATTTTTTTATCACTAAACAATCATTGATAAAGGATGCCTTTTATCAGAACTACTTTTAACTCTGATAAAATTTAAATTTATTAATGATATATTTACTACTCATAAAAGACATATTTTATTAGTGATATAAGTAGCATTAATAAAATATCATTTTAGATGATATAGATGAAAGAACACATTTCAATAGTTAATATCAAGTAGAAAACATTTTATATTGAAAAAATTAAACCATTTTCGTATAATAGGAACGATATTTACGTTTTATAATTTCAATAAAAATAGATCTAAATTAAATAATTCCAATACAGTATTGTGACACCTATATTTTAGGTATGCCTCTTTTCAAATTTTATATAAATTTTTGTTAATTAATTTATATGTTTAGAGGTGGGTTTGAGGCATTTGGGAGGTTAGGATAGATTTTTATAGGGCTGGTGGACTTGCTGTTGCTTTTTGAGCTAAAAAAGTCCCAAAAGATCATTATGATGTACTATGGTAGAAGTGATTCTACATAGAAGCCACCGACAAGATGGTGGTTCTCTTGGGTATAAAAAAATATTACTAGTGGCCACATGCTAGCATGAAATATTCTAGAGCCTAGTGAGGTTGCTGAGATTGCGATTTTTTTTATAGCTGGACCCTTTTCCCCATTTTGTCACTTCTATTGATCCTCGTTCAACCCAAAAAATCCTATGATCCCATTTGGGTTTTTGGGTGATCTCCATCCATTTTGACTTCTCTGTTTGATGCTCAAACAACGGTTTGATCATAAACTTCCAATACACTGAGTTATCCTTCATTCTAGACTAAGATACTTATCCTATCCTTGATCAAAACCAAGTAAATTTTTGATGACTTGATCAGATCTAGGGTGTTTGCTTGGATCTAACATGGTATTATTGATCATTGATAGGATCAGCACCCAGATTCAAGGTTTTTGCATCTACACATTAATCAAACCAAGATTGTTGTTGGCGGTGGATCTTCTTGGGTATATTTGACCTTTAATTACCTTTAGGGTTTGCTTTCTTCTCAAATATGATCATAGGATTCTAAATCGTTTTAAATTGAGATTGATTCAAGGATTCAGTGGTGATTTTGTGCTTGGATAGTGACCCTTTCCATCGATCATCGCTACACCTTTGGTGGAATCCCTTGACATTAGTGTATGTTTTATATAGGTTATTGGCATGATTATTTGATTTGTGCGTGTAGCCTTGTGAGATCTATTATTTATGTTTATTCACATGAGGTGTGCATGAGTATCCCATGAGACCAATTATTATATTTCTTTCATGTAGATTATAATGATTATGATTCCCATCTGATAAGATATGATTTTTATTTTTCATTAGTATCTTGTATCATATATGTTATTATTCTATTATCTGTATCTTAGTATGTAGGTTGATCCTATTGGAATATCCCTTAGGAGGGATATGTCAGATATTGGAAAGAATGTACTTGGGATATCCTAACTGATGGGATGTGTCACACATGTTTTTGGGTTATTCCATCTGGTGTAATTTGTTAGGTAGATGGTCAATGTTCCTCCTAGTATGGATCTGAAGTAGGTAGAGATGATCTTCGAGGACTTAGCATATTGATTTCTATTTTGTGATATATTTCCACTTATCTATATTCTATTTACTTTCATGGATGTACTGGTATATCTTATGAATTTATGTCAAGGGATTTAGGGAGAGGAAGGGGATCTGTTTGTAGTGGAAGGTGATCTGTTTGTGGTATCAAGAAGATCCATGAGAAGTATTTCTTATGGAGTGGGAAGGTAATTAATAATACCAAAAGCAATATGTACATCTATAACAAGTGTTTTTATAGTAGGGTCACTTCCCTTTGTAGAAGTCTAGATATTCAATGCCGATCCTTCCTCATGGAGTACCTCAGAACTCCTATATCTCCAGGGAGACTTTATGTTTGTGACTTTTATCACATCATGAGAAATATCATAGGTCGGGTTCTTAACTAGAAGAACCACTACCTGTCTTTCAGGGGACTGATTGATTTGGTTAACATCATCCTGTCAGCCATTCCCATCTATGAACTGGACACTAGTAATGTAACTAAAGAAGTCATCAGAACCATCGACAAGGTTATGGCATGTTTTGTTTTGGATACTTTATCTGAAGGTAAGATGCACTGGGTCGACAAGGACTATCCATGATTGGGGGGGGGGGGGGTTAATTTGAGGAGTCTCAACTCCATGATCCACTACATACATGCTAAGATTTCATGGGATGTTATTTAAGGGAAAAATATATGGGGGAATACTATGTCCTATAATTGTGTCAGAGATGAGGAGGATGCTGGTGGTCATGCCTCCCCTATCGGTCCAAGATATACCCTCTCATCAACACCCTAAAACAGAACTCTCATTGGATTGTTAGAGAAAGTAATATTATTTTCTAGAATCACAACTAGTTAGTCTTTGTTATTGGATTTCTGGGTTCTTCTTCTCCTTTGATCACTTTTAATGAAGTAAGCCTCTATCCCACATTCATCAAGGTTGTCCTGGAAATAGAGAAGAATGTGTTTTTTGAGTTTATACTCATCAACTCAGACCCTAAAAAGTGCATTTTAACTACTTCCTCCTCGGGGAAATTCACTACTAGGGATTACCATAGGCTATCGATCCCACATAACCCCCATGAAAATAGAATGACACAGTTTGGTGCAAAATGAATTCTTCAAAATACAGTTTTCTTACCTGGTGAATTAGGAACCATAGAGTCGAAAAAAAGATAATATCATGAAGGTGGGTATCATTATGGAATCCAAATGTCATTTTTGTAACAACCAATAGGTTGATAGAATGGATCATCTATTATTTGAAGGTGAGTGGGCCCATGATGTCTGGACTTTCTTCATAGATCTAATGCAGTTCTCCTCTTGCAACCATGGTGATGCTTCGTTCTTAAGAAAATGGTTCCATGAGATGAATATTTAGGGTATGGAAAGGATGGTGAGGTCCATTGTATTCAGTGCTGGGTGTTGGTGTCTAGGGAAGGCCAAAAACCAATATTGGTTTGAAGGTTCTATGGCCACAGTGAGGTCAATTATCGTGCGTATGTGCAACCTAGTGGTGGAACTGGTTATGCTCATCAATAACTGTCGGGAGGTTCCTTTGTTGTAGCTCATACATCTTTGTATACCTCATGGACAATCTTTCTACAACAGACCACAGAGGAAATGGGTCTGTTGGGACACTCCAGACTCTGGTTACATGCTCAATACGGATGGATCATGCATGTTGGGTGACATGAGAGGAGGGGGAGTGGTACGTGACATCTAGGGAAGCGTTTTTTGGCTTTTACTATGTTTTATGGTAATGAAACCTCAATTCAGGCTGAGGCCAAAGCAATGCTCACTCGGTTATCACTATGAAATCAGAGGAATCTGGTCATCACTCTAGCCGATACTGATTATTTGATATTACATGAATCTTTTTATAGAAAAGGCTAAACCCCTTGGTTTATATCCTATACTATTAGGAAATTCCAAACCCTCCTCAAAAACAATGTTAGTGCGATCCATACATAGAATGAGGGGAAACAAGTTGTGGATCATCTTGTGTCCATGGTGAATCTAGGATCTAACATCACTTGCATCCCTACAATCAATTTCCTAACACCTGAGGGGGTTAATTTGATTATAGGGGACTCCCTCAGTTTACATTACTTTAGGTCTCCCTAATTTTAGTGCGTACTTGTTTCTTTTTTCTTGTTTCTTGTATCTTGTTGCTTGTTTCTTTGGACCTTTCTTGAAAAAAATCTGATGTTGGAGTGAAGGACTTCAGGTGGTTTCCTAATGAGTCTTGTACTTACACCCTACTTGGAAATTTTGGTGCACTTGTAGATTTCTTGGTCAGGGATATGGTGAAGGGAAAGAGCCCTGTGGTGGATGGTTAAACTTGTTTAGTAGGAGGATATAGATATTTTAGGATGGGGTTTGGGATGGATGGTTACTTCTAATTTTATTTACTATATCTACCACATACTTTGGATTGTTTTTTTTAGTTTTAGTTTTTGTATCTTATATGTAATATTGGTACAACATAGGATGGTTTAATTTTTTTTTTATGTTTTTACGTTGATGGTTATTTATTTATTCATTATTTTTTTGATAATTTTTATTAATTCCATTATTATATACTAATGTTCACCAGGTACTTAGGGCATAGTCTCCCCATGATGTTTTGTAGGAACTCTCCACTATTCGAAAACCTATTGTGTATGGGGAGGTGTACATGAGGTCATGTGGTATCCTGAATCATCCCAGTTGTTTGGGTTAGAGTGTTACAAGTACAATTACATTGATGTAAAATTAACTTACAAAAAAAACTAATAGAAAAAGAATTTAACTCAGAGGATACATTCTACAAGGACTAACTCAACCTCATATAAAAGAAGTGTGTTCCAGTAATAAAAATAATTCTTATTTTAGTAATACTATATAAATAAATAAAAATAAATTATAATTTTAAATACATAATGAATTTTAGTATTTCAAAGTATATTTAATTATGAAATATAATATATGTTTATAAAATAATAGCATAATATATTACAAAATATATTAAAAAGTAATACATGAAAAGAATAGTAAATATCATTTATATTAAAAAGTGAACTTTTAATCATTCTGAATAGATCAAAAATTGAAATGTGTTTTCTTGATTTGAGCATGTGATGCATGTTTTGAACTAAAATGTTACTTTTAAATAAAAAACACACACTATAATTCATACCCACCACAAGAAATATCAGAATGATATGATGTTAATTCATACATGTCACAAATAATTCAAATATCATTTTTATAGAGTTCTATGAAAAAATGAGTTTTTTTATGTTTATTTTGAAATAAAATGTCACTTTTAAATTGAAAACATTTAATTTCAGTCATATCATCCACAAAACATGTTAGAATGATGTGTGGAAAATTACTACATGTTACCAATGAACCAGTGACCAATTTTATAGAGTTTAAAAACAACCCAAGAATGTTTTGTTAGTTTTGATTATGTGACACCCATTTAAAACTTATTTAAAGATTAAAATGGAAATATGGACTTTAGGTCATTCCAACAACACCACACATCATAATGATCTGAAGTTTTTTCATTAAGGTCACAAAGGAATCAATGATCATTTTCATAGTGTTTCATGATAATTCAATATTGTTTAATTATCTTTGAGAATGCAATGCATATATTAAACTCAAATATCATTTTTATATTGAAAATGCACTTTTTAGTCATTACAACCACACCGCAGATTGGAATTAATTAAGGTTCGTTATCATAGGAAAAAAATGAATTATATATCATTTTACTAAAGAATCATAATAATATGATTGTTTTTTATTAGTTTTGAGCATGAGATACATGTTTTGAACTAAAATATAACTTTTAAATCAAAATCATATACTTTAAATCATATAAGATACACCATTAATTATAATTATACAAGTTTAATTTCTACATATCCAAATGAATCAAAGTTTTCATAGAGTTTTATAAAAATATAATTACATTTTCTAGATTTTCATTTTTTGAAGCATGTTTTAAACTAAAATGTTTCTTTTAAATTAAAAACACACATTAAGTTATAACAATCACACAACATGAATAATTACATGAGATTAATTACTATATATGAAAAAATAATTTGTGAACATTTTTTATATTTCTACAACAATATGAAATTGTTTTTATGATTTTGAGTATGTGATACACAAATTGAACTTATTCAACTCTTAAAATAGAAATGTTTACTTTAGGTTATTTCAACTAAAACATGCATCATAATGAGAATAAGTATTTTCATAAATGAGAAAAATGAATCAAATATCATTTTAATACAGCTTTATGATAATAAAATATTATTTACTACATTTTAAGCATGTTATGAATGTTTTGAAATAAAATGTGAGTTTAAAATTGAAAGAACACTCTTTTAGTCATTTTTACTACACCACATTCTATAATAAAGTGATATTTATTTATATAAGTAAAAAAATGAATCATGCATCATTTTAATAAATTATCCTGATAATCTGATTGTGGTTTCCTAGTTTTGAGATTCCAACAAACATTTTAAACTAAAATTTCAATTTTAAATTGAAAACACATACTTATGGTCATACCAATTCTAAAACATGTGAAAATTATGTATGGTTAATTCTTCAACATCATAAATAAATCAGTGAGGTCATGTAGGTTAAAGAAAGATCATCTATGGGGGGGGGGGGGTGAATAGACCAGATTAACAAATTTAATCAAATAAATTTATTACTTTAATTAATTCTGAAGGTTAATTATTAGAGATAGTTAGATTTAGAAATAAATAATGAACCTACATATTTTTATATTGGTTCATCCCAAAGTGGACTTAGTATAATCATATACATCTCTACATAGAAAGAGATACGTTGTGGACTACCTGATTTTTTAATGGGGAACCATAACCTAATTACAAAAACCTTTTCTAAGAGAGGGATATCTAGAGTGCGCTGATTTTTTATGGGGATTCACAATCTAATTACAAACTAAACTTTATACTACGAGATTCACAACCCGAACCACCATAAATTTAGATTCTAGGAGTCAAAAATCAAAGATAAAAAATTCATTTCTATGTAAAAGAATAAACATAAAAATAGAGTGTACGTAAAATATAGGAATAAGTGTTTTGGACTTAAGAAAAATAGATAAAATAGATAGAAGAAAAATAAAATATAGGTACCAGTTCTTTGGTATTTGATTAGCTTAATCATCTAACCAAGGT
This sequence comes from Viscum album, assembly GCA_963277665.1. Lineage (NCBI taxonomy): Eukaryota > Viridiplantae > Streptophyta > Magnoliopsida > Santalales > Viscaceae > Viscum > Viscum album. Next base: position 999,398,692 of record OY728161.1, read on the forward strand.
AGTAGAAGTCAAATAAATTTTTTCATCCCTTGATAGGTTTTCTAGTAGTAGTAAAAATAGTGTACATGATAACTTGAAGGTTCACAGAGTATACATAGTTTTTATCTCTTTAATTCGAATGCACTCATCATTTAATAATTTTATATGTTCATGTCTTTGTTACAGGAGGCCTCAAGTCCTTCAAATAAAAATCTATATGGACTACACACTCAAGTAAACCAGTACAGAAATTCAAAATAAGAAAAAAGATAAAAATGGATTATGAAGAGAGAGATAGAAAAAAATATTATCATTGCATATTTATCGCTAAATTCACAACTGAAATTTAAAACAATGAAGATTGATTCAATGAAATAGAAATAATTCCATAACAATAAGTCAAAGATTAAAAGATTTAATTTTAAAATATGAAATTCAAAATAGTCAATTTTAATATGGGATGTAAAAATGAGAATAAATTCAACACTTAATAATACCTCTTTAAAAAAATTAAATTTGGTTTGAACGAGTTTGATGTCATATAATAGTAATTTAGAAATAATAAAATCTATGAGAAAAACATAAAATATTTTTTTTGAGTTTTCAAGGTATATGTTTCATATGTAAATATAAAACACCATTTGATCTTTATAAAAAAATATTTAAAACAATGAAAATCACTTTACATAAGTTATGAATAATTAATATGAATTTATAATTTCATTACAACAATTTAATAATTATAAATAATTATTCAGCAAATTGGAATATGAAAAAAATTTAAAATATGGTATTTTTCTATAATATTTCTACATATCCAAATTCACATAGGAGAATTTAACATAAGAATTTCACATGTATGAAAATAAACATAAGTGATTCAATTCATAGGAAATTTACATATGGTAATTACCTAAGAGATTTACTATGTAAGGGAATTTCACATATCTGAATTCATCATGTAAGTGATTCACTAAGGGAATAAATAAAGGAGAATCATGTATGATATTCATGTAAGAAATTCTACATAGGTTATTTAATTAATCAGTTCATCACAATGGTGATTTTATCATGTATCCAAATTTCTCACCAAACCAATTTCACTATGTAAGGGAATTTTAGAAAACTAAAAATAAAATTCCCTTTAAAATTTCAAAGATAAAAATAACTTTGATAAAGGTAGAATTATATTTCCATCCTTTTCACTTATATTTAGAAAATTTAATTATCTTTCTAAATAAACAATAATCACCTTAAAAAATATATAAAAAATTTAAGTTATCATAAAAAAATGTATAAAAATTGTTTTTTAAAAAAATTACAGAAATTAGACAGAAAATATAAAGTGACATCAGAACTAATTTAAGAAATAAAATATATAAATTCATAAGTTTATGTATTATAATTAAATATAAGAAACATTATTACATTTATAAAAAATAAACTAGTCAATTTTTTGTTTTTTATCTGGAGATATTATCAAAATATAAAGGAAACTTGATTATGGAAATCAGCTATGTGGATTTTAGAATTGGCTATGTGATTCTTAAATTGGCTATGTTTGATATCCATTTGGCTATATGGGAACAACGGATTTTACTATAGGGAAACATGTTAAAACTCATATAAATGATATTAAAATTCCCCAAATGATTTATTTTTTCTAGGAACTCAAAATAAAACTTATAAAACATATCACAACAAATCAAAACATGAAATCTAAACAAATTTAAGTATAAAATATTATGATATAATCATGATTAAGTATAATTTAAATAAAACACAATTAAAATATATAATATATATAATAATATTAAAACTTTTAATTGAACATTATTAAACATTTAAAATAATGATAATTTTTAGAAAGTGTCAGATGAGTTGTATTAAATCAAAACAAAAAACATACAAGCACATGCACAAACAATTTCCCCATTTTTGTTTGATTACAAAACAAAAAATAAATAACCAAAATATTTCTCTTCATTTTTATAATTAAATAAAAATAAATTAATAATTTTTCAAAAACATGTAACCAAGATCCATGATAATGTCAACCACTTTTAAAACTTTGAATTAAATTTAGTTAGTAGAATTTTTAAAAGTTTTTTGAGAGATAAAAATTAGAAATATTTTAAAAAATAATAATTTATATAAACTAAAGGTTTAACTAGTAATTTAACATCATATATAATATATGATAGGTTTTAAAATAGTTATATAACGAAAAAATGTACATATTTTAAACATAACTAATCTGAAAAAAAGATTCTAGAATTTACAGATTACTAATAAATTTAACAATTTATGTATATAATAATACTAAAACTCCCCCTAAAAAAATTTATACATAAAAACTATTAAGATTTCAAAAATATAAGATTGAATTTATTTTTTAAAAACTGATAAAATTCTAAAGGCTTAGTGAATATATAGACATTTTGATTTTCTATAGGGATAAAATCTAAAAGCATTTCTACTTTATTCAGATGATCTATAATAAAATGAAATATAACATAAATATGATTTGTTATATAATTTTTTAAAGGATTATTAGAAATAGATATTTCAGATTTATTATCATAATAAATTGTCAATTTATCAAGATAAATATCAAAATCACATAAAGTTTTCTTAATCCATAATCTCTAAGAACAAAAACTAATAGCAAAAATATACTCAACTTCTTATAGTAAATGGAGAAATAGATAATTTATTCTTATAAGAAAAATAAATTCAAATTTTTATAACAAAATAAATCATACCTGATTTACTTTTTTATTTTAAATTTTACATCCTCTAAAATTTGATTCAAAATATGATATTAAATAAAAAAAATTACACTTGTAAAAAAAGAATTAATAGTTCCTTTAACATATCTAGATATTATTTTCAAATCTTTAATATGAATTTCTTTAGGATCAAATTGAAATATTTCGCATAAGACAATACTAAACATGATATTGGGTCTATATACAGTTAAATTAAGTAATCTACCTATCATTCCTCTATAACCTTTAATATTAATATATTTTCCAGATGTATCAACATCTAATTTATAACTAGTACACATATGAGTTTGAAAAGATTTATTAGTATTGATACTAAATCGTTTAACCAAATATTTATAATTATAATATTGATTAAGAAAAATCATATCTTTCCTTTTAGAAATTTGAAGTTTGGGAAAGAAATTTAATTCTTTGATTACGATCATGTCAAAATTAGATGAAATTAAAGTAGAAAAATAATTACATAGAATTTCACTAGATGAAACAAAAGCTATATCATCAACATAAATTTTCATAATTAAAATAAAATTTTTAATTATTTTAATAAATTTTTTATTATTAAAATTACCTTTATTAAAACCATTATTTAATGGAAATAAATAAATGATTTCATACCAAGAAAAAGGTTCTTGTTTGAGACCATACAAAGCTTCAGATAATTTAAAAAAATGATAAGGAAAATTTCAATTTTCAAAACTAGGTGGTTGAGACACATAAACTTCTTTAGTTATAAAAACATTTAAGAAATCACTTTTGATATCCATTTGATATAATTTTAAACCATAAATGTAAGAAAAATATAACAAGATTCTAATATCCCCTAACCCGAGAACAAGTGAAAATGAATCTTCAAGGTCTATTCCTTCTTCTTGAGAGTATCCTTGTCTAAAAATTCTGGATTTGTTTTTAAAAATCTATCCAAATTCATCCTAATTATTGTTAAATATCCATTTAGTTCTGATTAACTTCATATCCTCATAAAATTACATTGAGTACTAAATAATATTTCTAAAAAACTTATTAAGATCATATTCCATAGCAACAGTCTTGTAAGAATCATTTAATGAATCATTAACATTACTAGAAATAAAATTATAAATAAAATTAGAATTATAAAAATATTTAAATCATAATTTCTAATTTTAACACTAGAATCAACATTACCCATAAAATTTTCAACATGATTATCTATATGAGTCTTCTATGATTTTGGATCTGGTATAGAAGGAGTATTCTCCCCCTAAATTAATTTATCCTTATCTTTAGTTCTTTCTTCACCAAAATTTAAATCTTTTAACTCATCAACAAAATCATTATAATTAAAAATTAATTTAAAATTATATTCATCAAACGTAACATGGACAGATTATTCAATAACCATAGTTATTCTATTATATACTCTATAATATTTAATATTATTTTAATAAAAAAAATAACTTCATCACTTTTTTCATCAAATTTATCTAAATTATCCTTTAGATTTAAAATAAAAACTTTAAAAAAAAAACTATTAAGTAACCAACTTTAGGTTTTTTATTTTTAAAAAATTTATAAGAATTTTTCTTTAACAAAGGTCTAATTATAATTCTATTTAAAATATAACAAGAAAAAAAGTCTTCAAACCAAAAATATCTTGGAAAATTACATTCACTTAACATATTTCTATCAATTTAAATAAGTTTTCTATTTTTCCATTATACAACTCTATTTTGTTTCGGTGTTCTAAGATTATAAAATTTATGAAAATAACCATTAGTTTCATAGAAAAATTTCAAAACATAAATTATGAGATTAACCTCCTTTATCATTATGAATAAAAAATCATATAGACTTTTTCATTTTGAACTAAATTTTAAAAGGAAATAAATATTGATAAAGTATCATTTTTATGAGCAAGAAAATAAACCCATGTAAATATACTATAATCACTAGTAGTAAATAAAGTATATTTATTTCTTCCAAGACTGTAAATTTGAGTAGGACTAAATAGATCAAGATGTAAAAATTGTAAAGGTCTATTAGTAATTAGTTGATCGATAGGTCTGAAAGATATTTTGTATTTTTTCCATTTTATGTAGGCGTCACAAACATGAATATTCTCTTTATTTAAGGAAGGTAATTATAACACTTTATCAAGTTTTGATATATTATATAACATTATGAAATTAATATGAATTAACCATCGATTCCAAAAAATGTTATAATTCCAAACATCATTGAAATGCTTTACATTATGATCAATTAGTTTAGAAAAATCAATATTATAAATATTTTCATTTCAATTAGAATAAAATAATAAATAATTATATTTGAAAAAAATGTATTATTTTTTAATTTAACTTTAATTAAATTATTAAATAATTGATATATACTTATTAAATTAAGTTTTAAATCTTATATATATAAAACTTCAGAAATAAAAGTATAATTATAAATACCAACTTTACCAAAACCATTTATTTTTATTTTAAAATTATATAAAAATTTAACAGTGCTTCTATCACATGTGTTTTAAGTGTTAAATGTTTTTGGGCATCAAGATATATTCCTAGAGCATCCACTTTCCATGTACTATATGTTGTTATTGATACATAGAAGGAATTTTTCCTATAAAAATCAATTACTTGAAATTTTTGGTACCCAATATACTTTGGGTCCTATCATATTAGCAATAAATTTTTTAGTTACCCCTAAACATTTTGAACATATATTGTATGATACTATAGATAATAATGATTTAGAATTATGATTTTTTATAAATCCCAATGACTATTTGAGTTTAATAGAACAATAATTTTCATAGTGAACTTTCATGCCACATTTAAAACATGTAACAGTGGAAGTACATCGATTTTTTACATTTTAAAGAAATGATTTCCATACATTTTAGGTAGTATTATATAATATCCAATACTATATTTATTTTTATTCATTTTATTAAAATACATCATTGTATAATATTTTTAATTAACTTGAATAAAATTAAACAAATGTTTTTAGTACTATCAACTTCCTTTTTTAATTATTTTTTTAAATCTTGAGCAAATTTCAAATTATCATAAATTGTAAAATGATAAAGAGAATTAATATTTCTTAATTTTTCATTATACTATAATGTCACTTTATTTTGAGAAATAATATTTTCATTATTTTCTTTAACTTTATTTTATAAATTAGTATCTTTAAAATATATTTTTTCAATATTTCAACTTCCACATTTAATTTAGAAACATTAATATTATCAGAATCATATTCAAAATCAAAACATCTAGAATAAATTCTAGCATCACTAACCTTATCCAACGAATCCATGAAGCATAATTTAATTTATTCTTTTTCAAATACATTACTAGAATCAAATTCTTTAGTATAACTCAAACTAGTTTTTAGTGAATTTTTATCCTTTTTTTTCATTGGTCATTATTTTTTATTTTGGGATAGTCATGCTTGATATTCCCTTTATTCCTACACTTAAAACAAGTAACATATGAAGTATTATAATTAATGATGCTTTCTTATCTCCCTTGTGTTTTTCCTTTTGGGGGTTTCTTATAAATTGATTCTTGATTCCCTTATTTTTAATTTATTGATAAAATTCAGTCACAATCTGACCAATATCTTCCTTTTCACTATCCCATAGTTCAAAATTATAAGATTCAATAGAAAAAACATTTATGTATTTAAATGTTACAACTTTTCTATTTATTACCTCTTTGTTGGCTATGTTATTTAATTCTAATTAATATTGCATCAGTGATCCAATAAATTAATCCAAAGTGTACTCTTTGGAATTATTTCCTTCATTATTGGAAACCATATTTGTGTTCCATTTCCTTGGTATTTCTCATAGAACTCATTCAAAAAGTACTAGATTTTCCAATGCACATCCAAGTAAATTCATTCCATTCACAATGCTTCTGAATCAATGGAATATTTTTTATAGCCTCATCTTCACCCATCTTTAATTCTTAGTATTCAACTCAATGAATTCCAAGATTAGTCCAAATTAATTTTTTTTGATCCAAGGTGAGAAACTTATAGAATATTCTAAATCTCATGATCTGTATTATAAGAAGAAAAATGACTAAAAAACTTCTATTAATAATAGAGTATAAAATATTAACAACTTTGTAATTTAACACATATCTCATAACATCATTTCCAATAAGATTATCTGGGTTAGATTCTAGTAGTGTGTATGAAATCATTATATAATAACAAGTCAAAGATAAATCCCATAAAAATATAATGTTTTAATTTTGAAAATAGAAGATTCACACCACTTCATTTTAAAATGAGTAGTAAAAATACATAGAAATTAAAAAATTAAGAACAATGTAATAAATATATTAAAATAGGTTATAAATATATTAATATCATCTAATATTAATTTATAAATAATAAAATTAGTGAAAAAAATATAAAAAACAATTTTTTTAGTTTTCAATATGTATGTTTCATGTGTGAATATAAGAAACTCCTTGATCTTTTTAAAAAAATGTTTTAAAAAATGAAAATCACTTCACACAGGTTATACATAATTAATTTGAATTTATAATTTAATTTAAACAATTTAATAATTAGAAATAATTATGTAGAAAGTTAGAATATAATATAAAACTTTTAAAAATGTTATGGAAAATGAAAACATGAAATCTAAACAACGTTTATGTAAAAAAATATTATGATATAATCATGATTAAGCATACTTTAAATAAATCAAAATTAAAAGATATAAGATATATAATAATATTAAAACCTATAATTGAATATAATTAAACATATAAAAGTATGATAATATTAAGAAATCATGAGAGGATTTATAATCAATCAAAATAAAAAGCATTCAAGAACATGTACAAATAATCTCCCCTTTTTGATTGATTACAAAACCAAATAGTAATAACCAAAATATTTAATTCCATAAATATGTGAAAATTTATATGGTTAATTCTTAAATATCACAAATGAATCAAATATCAATTTTTTAGAGTTTTATTCTTATCTTAGTGAGTTTTCTTAGTTTTTATAATGTGATGCACATGTTGTACAAAAATGTCACTTTTAAATTGAAAATATTCTCTTTTAGTCATACCATCCTCACATTATGTCAGAACTACATGAAGTTAATTCATATATTCGATAAATGATTTATAAGACATTTTTATATATTTTAATCATAATTTTCGGTTTTTTTATTATTTTTGGGTATGTGATATGCGTTTTGAACTAGAATATCACTTTTAAATTGAAAACACAATTTCAAAGATATTAGACACTCCACGTATCAAAATGATTTGGGGTTAATTAATACTTGTAAAAAAATAATCAGAGACATTATTCATAGAGTTTTATAACAATGTAAGTATGTTTTATGGGTTTTGATTATATGATGAGTGTTTTAAGAAGAAATGTCACTTTTAAGTTGAAACAAGCACTTTTAGTCATACCATAACATCCTTTTATTCTTGAATATATTTAGCTATAAATTAATACTCTATTCAATAGCTTAATCTGCACAAAACACTGAACTAAAATGATCTATGACATATTAGATCAATATTTTTATGAAAATCATTAGAATAATAAAACTCGTAGTAAATAAAAAGTTATTACTCAACTAAAATTTATTACATTTAGGGGATAAATAATTAATATGATTTAATATTAAAATGATAATTCTTTCTCAAATATTTTTTTTAAAATGTTTTATTATTATCCTAATAAATTAAATCGACAAATCTAATAATATAACTATATATGAACTCATATATTTACATTATTTAAATTATAAATTAACATGAAATAATATTAAGAACTCCTGAAAAATTTAATTTTTCAATAAAAACAGTTTTTTATATTTTGTTTTTTATATCAAAATTATATTAAGAAATTTAAGAATTTAATTTTATAAAATGAAATTCATTTTTTAATTCATCCTATAAAAATTATCTTATGATGAATTTTTTAGGATATTTTTAAAAAATATTTTTTTGGTGAATGGTTAGAATAAAGTTTTTATTATCACCGTTTCATTTTTGACCTTATCATGATATAAGAATGATCCAAAACCATTATAAAACATTTTTTACTATTAATGTTTATATGGATAAAAATGAATAATTTAAAAAATATATATTGAATTTAGAAAACCCATGTTTAAAATTGTGAATCATAATTGATTTTTTATTCTAAATAATTTTTTTTCAACATTTTAATTAAATTATGTTTAAAAAAGTAAGATTTATATTTTGGATTAATTTTAAAGACACAAAAATCATATTTGGTTAATTATAAACCAATTTATTTTGTAAAATTAAGAACATTTATAATTTTATCTTAATCATAAAATTTAATCATAAAAATAAACTTTCTAGAAAAATGGTTTTCACACATCATGTGTGAAAATATTAAAATTTTTCTTTTAACCCTTGAAAATTTTATTTTAAAAAAATGATTTCATATTTTTATTCACTAGTTCAATTTTTTTAATAATTATTATTTTATTTTTCAGTAATAATTTTAAATTACTTAGGTAAAAACTAGTTACCACTATAAAAATAAAAAATGTAAAAAGTAAAAAATATAAAAATAAAGGGCTTAAAAAACATGTTAAAAACAAGTGTGAAAATGTATGGTTGAGTATTTATATACATTAACCTTTACCCCACTCTATTATTTTAAATTATTTTATCCACTTGACCTTTGTATAGTAACATTACCTTTTATATTATTACAAAAATATTATTCCTCTCCCTTATAAAAGGACCCATCACCACGCTAATTATCCTGTCACCCAAATAATCTTATATCCAAAAAAAATATAACTGAATAACACTCTAAAACCCCTATAAACTTATTATATATTCTTTTATTCTAAAAATACCTCTTCTCAATGCCTTAATCCAATTTTAAAAGGATCTCTTTCAAGGAGTAATGAAAAATTATCAATTACTCATTTTTCATTCCCTTTCCATTATTTCTTATTCCACCTCCACCAAATATAATATAAAAATGTTTAAATAATTAAATAATTATAATGAGAATAACCAAATTTTATTATGTTTATGAGAAAATTATTTTCTACCCTCCTCCCAACCATTCAAAAAACAGAAATATTGCTTGTGTTACATGAAAACTGGATGTGTTAATGGAGAAAAAAGGTATAAGGATAATAGAGCTTCTCCCCGAGGTAGCTTGCAGTGATGACCTAGGTCAGCGATGACCGAGGCTCCGGCCCCCTCCTCCCTGGAGGGGGGAAGGGGGACCCTTTCCTCGTCGGCTCGCCCCTTCATTCCCTTCACTAATCCGGCCTACCTCCCTCCCTTTCTGCCAATTTCACTTAGCCTTAAGGTTCCTGATATCCATGATGGTTCACCTTAGCTTGAGTTATCACTAAAAGAGTTTAATGCAGCTACAGATCTTCATAGATTGATGCTGGTGGCTCGCTTCAGAGGTCGTCGTCCATCGATTGATGCTTTCGATAGATTTGTCTTTGATTCTTGGGGGCTTCAAAATCGAGCGGTGGTGGGGCTGCTCGACAGGAGTCAATTGATGGTTCACTTCGCGTCAGAGGAGGATTTGGTTGTTGCCTGGTCCAACGCTCCCCGGGTGTTCGAAGGCTGCAGCTTCTTCCTTCTATGTTGGTCGTTTGATTTCAACTTGAATCGCAATCCGCCTTTGGCTGCGGTATGGGTTAGTTTTCTGGATTTTCCTCTACCTTTCCATAATTCTTCTATCATTTGTATGGTCGGGAATTTAGTTGGTCATTTTATGTGTTCTGATGATCGAACTACTGCAGTTTGTCATCCCATCCCGCCTCGCGCCTGTATTGAGGTTAATGTTTCAAAACCTCCAACTGAATGGCTGTGGATTGTGGTTGGAGAATAACTAAGGAGGAAGCAACATGTGGTGTTCGATTCATGGCCTGCGTTCTACTCGGGATGCTGCAGGATTGGCCATGTGGCTTCTGGGTGTCGTCGCGCGAATCGGGATGGGGCTTCGGTGGAGTGAATGGCTCCAGCAGCTAATCAGCAATCGCGTGGTGTTGAGTCTTTGGGGGAGCATGCAGGGGATCACAGGGAGGCTCCGAGGGAGATGGATTTGGTCGTTTTTCAGGATTCAAATGGGGAAGAGGCCAGTGTAAGGGGGGATCAGAAGTAGTGTCCTCCCATGATTCCTTCGAGGACGATAAAGCCTAGGCAACATATGGAGGCAAGCCCGAGGGTGTCTGCTATTTTTGGCCAGCTGAAGCATGATCTGGGTGTTTATGGAATTGGTGTGGAGAGTTCCTCAGAAGAGGCTATAGTGACCCCTTCAGTTCCATCTCTCTCGAACGAAGAAGGTGATGGAAGATTGTTAGGGAGTGAGGTTTAGCAATACACAGGATCAGAATTGGTCTAGGGGAAATCCTACCTGTCGGCTGCAAAATCCCTCAGTGGACAAGAGGAGTTGTCATAAGTGAATGTCTTGAAGACCTTAAATCCAAACTCCCTCAGTGCGAAGGCTGGGGCTGGGGGGAAAGGAAAATCCTTGGAGAAAAAGGAAGATAAGAAGCATACCATGTGTAATTCGGGCCATTGCAATGCAGGCACTCAGTTGCAGTTGGAGAATCGTTTTGATGGCTTGGAAGTTCAGGAGCCTACATTCTCTCAGGAGTATGAGTATTTAGGTGATGACGCCTACAGTCTTTCTCCAATGGGTAGTAAAGACCGGTGGAAAGGTACTCACAACCATCGACAGAAGAAGGGGAAAAAGGCATTAGAGATTCAGGAAAATGCATTGTGGTTCAGGGGAAGAAGTCTAAGGGGCGCAAGGATTATTCTCATCTGCCAAAACCAATAGAGACCAGGTCAGTCAAGAAGGGAAGGAATAAATAAAAAAATACACACAAGGTGGGGAACATGAAGGTCCAAGTAGCCTCAATAGAGTCAATAAAGAGGATGATGAGGAGTGTTTGAAACTCATCCTGCACTCCAAGGAGGAAATGCTGGAGTCAGCTATACGTCCCAATGTTTCAGAAGAGGAACTCAACAAAATTTATGAACGAAGGCTGCAAGTTGATTCCACAGAGGAACAAGAAGTGTGGTTGGATAAAAAAGATAGAATACTTGCACGAGGTTTCAATCAATATATAATTAACTCTAAGGAATTTGTTCAGATAATGGAAAGGATGATTACCCACCTTAAAGATCTTATCAGAGCGGATCCTGACCTCCAGGTTGGTATGTTGCACTGGGAAATTTACAAAATATCTGAGTCAAATAATATTAGCCTTGTGTTTAACCATTTTGTATGTTCTTTTAGTACGTAGTGGTGTACTGCTAGTGTACTCAGGTTTTTCCATTTTTCCTAAAATGGCATAATAAAAAAATTTAATTTGGTGGTGGTGTTACGTGAAAACTGCTGCCTCTATATAGGATGTGATCCATTTTTCATAACCAACTTAATTGGTTGGTTCATAGGGGATATTTAATTAATAAATAATATATTTAAAATATTATTAATATTTTGAAATTATATACCATTCCCTTTCTTCCTCCCATTTAACATAAATGAATGATCCGCTTGTGAGAATGTGTAAACTATCACCTCCTTGAAAGTGACATATTTTATTTTTTTATTTATCAAACTGTTTTAAAAGATGATTCACCACCATATAACCTTCAAATAATATTATTATGTTTTTCTAATAGTTATATAATTTCAAACTAATAACTTTCTTAACCATACCCACCCATGGATTATAGCTTGTTCTTATCAAGTTCGGTTTAACTAACTATTTAAAAAATTCTATAAATTTATATCACAAATTAATACTTAAACTTAAATATTGGTGTTATTAAAAATTATTGAGAAAATTATTTTTTTCTTTATATTTTTTTAATTTTATATTTTTATTTATCTTACTATTTTTGTACCGCCATTTTGTTTAATAAAAATTACCGAAAGAATCTCATCACAAAATTCATCATCACAAATCATAACTAAAATAATTATAAAATGAAATTAAAACACTTTAAATAATTATAAGTAATATATTCAATTACATATAATTATCTTACAAATATGAACTTTGAATCTTTAAACAAGAATTGATAACTCCAATAAAAAACTTTTACTAAAAAAATAATCAAAGTTAATAACATCCAATGATGAAAATAAAATATAACTAACTAATATATTTAAAATAAATGATTATAAATAAATTTTATTAAATGTTAATGGTATGAATAAGGTTATTAAATATGATATAAATATAATAATTTTTTATAGTATAAATTAAATAATTCTTGACTAAGCATGTAACATCTTGAATCTATCAACTTGAAGTTTGTGGTTACTTTAATACATTGGAACAAGAATAATGGATCACATCCGAAAAGATTAAATAGTTTAATATTATTGGGATACTATATAAATACATGATTATCACATTAAAAATAGAAACTTTAAATATAATATAATAATTCTAGGGATAAATTTATTATTTATTCTAGTAAATACTTGATTTTATTTATATATCCCTTCACCATATCCTATGGAAATAAAAACATAAAAAGGGTGATCTAATTTTCTTAGTAAGGGAAAATGTATAATACAATCTATCAAAAAATAATTAAAACATGAATAATATGGTTGAGATAATAAATAGTAATATATTCCATATAAATAATTCTATAAGAAGGGGACTAAATCCATGGATAACATAGAAACATAAATAATCAAATGGATAACAATAACTAGTTTTATAAGGATAGAATGCATAATGTAGGATGTCATAATCTTATCATTAAGGCCTTGTGCTAGGACTACATACATAAATAGGTATAAAATACACCAAATAACCAAATTAGTTTGCCTCATTAGGCCCAATGATACATTGAGGGCCTATAGTAGGCCCCAACCATCACTTACTAATTCTAATTCATTCATCATATGAAAGAGGTTAAAAAAATCAATATAATTTTTTTATTGAAAATATAGCATAAGAAATGTTAAAATTTTCTACAATCAATAAACATAATCATATTACATCCAAAGTAATAGTGTTACTATTATTAAAAAATTACATAAACAATAAATAATAATATTCACTAATGAATTTTGATTAAGATGAATATAATTTAAAAAGTTCAATGGAATATTTCTTGATAAAAATACCCTTTTCATTTTGAAATCACTAATTCAAAATCTAAATATTTCATAAATATTCAGGAAATAATTTTATTTGAAAGGAATATTTTAATATTTTAATGGAATATTCAAATAATTTGGAGATCATTATAGTGAAAAATTATGTTCATTCCATGTGTATAAAAATGACTGGGTTTAATATATAAATATCATATAAATCCCACAATAGAGACTAAAACATAAAAAATCTTGGATGATAATGAGATTGTGAAATAAACCCTTTCCTGAGGTTCTAATCTCTTTTTATGTAAATTTTAATCCATTATAATAAAGTCAAATATATTATAATTATACAACATAAATGTATAAATAATTATAAAATCACATATGATCCACTTATAATATTTCAATACCCATTTATTAATAGTTCTTTATTAAAATTGTTGTTTCTGAGTGTTATCTGTTCCAGTTTTTTATGTATGCTTCAGTTTAGTAGTTTTGTTCCCTATATCTTTGAAATATTTACAAAATATAAAAGATGTTAATAATTATATAAAAATAATATATATTCATTATTTATATATTTGGAATCATCCTTGAAATTTGGAGATAGTAAAATAAATTACACCATTCATGGATATGGTAGGACGTATGTATGCATGAATATTATTTTGATTTTTTAACGGATGTAATTAAATACAAGTAAATTATAATTCATGATTACATAAAAATTATTATATTATATATAAAATATATATTCATTAAATATATCATTATTATCATCCATGTAAAGTGGAAATGAAAAATGAATCACATCACTTCTTAGATGTGGTAGTCCACACATTCTCACGAGCGATGTTATTGTTCTCTAATGAATTGGAAGGTAAGAAGATTGATATGATATTATATTTTCAGAAGAAAAATTATTTCATAAATTTCATATAAATTAATTAGTTACATGTTTATAACCATACAAGTAAAGTGGTTATGAAAAACCTCTTACACCACTATGAGGAGATGGTAAGCCGTATGTACACATGAACAATGTTTTTTCATTTTTCATAGGATGAAAAAGTAATGTAAAATGGTTATAACATAATAATAATAATATATAATTATGTTTATTATACTATAGTTATTATTTTATTATGTTTACAACATATTTATAGGATGCAGAAGAAGAAGTAAATTTGAAAGTGTTATAAAGAATATTACCTTCTCTAAGAGAAATCTCATTTGGATATCATCTTAAGTACCCTAAGGTTGTTATTTTTCCTATAAAAAAACCTATATAATGTGTATTAGTATTTTTTTGAGATATTGTCTCTGTTTTTGGTCTAGAGTTATGTCTAAATAGGTGTGAATAATCGAGGATAGGAGGTTCCATTTTATAACTAAGGTGAGTGTCACACTTGTAACCTTTCAATGTTTAAAAAATTATTCTATCAACTTCATGAAAAAACAGCTCCAAATTACTAATATTATAAGTTGATAAGGAAAATGTATATATAAAATAAATCAATTAAGTTTATATAAGTTTTTAGTTCACTTTAACCCTTATATGTTTATATTAACAATCCGACAACACTTTTTGACCATAACCACGGTAACAACTTTTTCAATATTAAAGGGATATAATTTTGGTTATAAGATAAAATTTTTATTATAAAAAGTTATGTAATTACATTTTAAATCAGTTATAATATTATTTTTCATCTTTTAGGATTTTTATTATTCTTAATTAATTTAATAAAATATTGTTTTTCATAAAATGTCATTAATGTCATTTGTAACACTATGAATTTAATTTGGAATTAATGACATCAATATAGAAGTATAATTAAAATATAAAAACTTAAAACAATCATAATATATTATGTTAATCTATAATATTCATAGGAAACTATAAATCACCCAAAAATATCTCTTTTAGAGTTTTTAAAATTAATTTCATTATTTTTCTACTACCTGCACAAGCACTCTGTCAGTGTTGTGTAAGCATTTAAGGAAATTATTTCATTACTAAAAATTAAAAATAAATTATTATGATAAAAATATTTATTTAATATTTAAAATAAATATTTATAATAAAAATTATCCTCTTTTTATTATTATGTAAAAATATCATAGTTATTATTGTCAAGAGAGGGACATTTTAGAACTTATTTACTTTAAATAATATAAATGTCATTATCAAGGGTAAATGGAAACAAATACCATATATTCGAATATGGTATATATATAGACTAATTTATCCTATAAATTAAAATCAAATAAAGTATTGGGTTGATTTTGATACTTTATGCTATTGTTTTTACTTCATTTTACTCATTTTACCCTTACCTTTTGACAAATATTTACCACAATTACTACTCAAAATGAACAAAAATAAAAGGGAAATATTTAAAAAATTTAAACCAACAAATTAAAAATATGGTATCCATTTTTTGAGATTAAATTTCTACAAGTGTAAGAAATTAATTTTAATTAAATCATATAAAACACAATGAAAAAAGTTTTTAGAAAAATGAATTTTTATGCATAAATAAATTAACTTATATCAAAATCATGAAAAATGATGGAATTAATAATATAATTATAAATCAAATGTATTATATGTTAAGTTATGAATAAATCCAAAATATGATAGGTCTTTTAATTCTAATAATAATAAATGATAGTATTTAAAAAATAGGTATTTATCTACTATTCACTGAAAAATAAATCATTTTAGAAATATCTCAGAATTTCACCCAAAGTTAATTTTAATATGATGAAATAAAAAATAAAATTAATTTAATAAAATTGAATTTATAAAATTTTAGAATTTAGTTTGTAATCATATTCTTGAATAAAACTATGTGTATTGTGTAATTGTTTATTCTAATAAAATTTTACTATAATTAAACATTGGGTGTTATATTCTTCCTTCATTCAAAAGATTTCATCCTCAAAATTTTTAGAATGTCACCTAAAGAAGAGATTTGGGTTGTATTCATCATAACATCTTTAGGTTCCCTTGTGGATTATTATCTTTTGATTTCTCCAAAGTGCCTTTACAAACTGTATAATGACCCAATCTTAACGTAAATAGTCATTTCATCCTTTTTCTAGAATACATAATATATTAAAAAAATGTACATAGAAAGACCATCTTAGTTTAGTACATTTGGAAACATAAAAACATAAACACTGATACATGATTGAGTTACATTATCTTCCACTAGGTTCTCTAGGACTAGCACACTTCTTAGACATATTATAGATAAAATATATCATCATAACCTGGGGTAAGAAACATAAAAATGTGTAATATAAAATGATCAGTAAGGATAAACAAGGGATATATGTAACAATAAACCTGAACATACGTGTATGATAATGAGACCATAACATTAAAATATCATACAATGCATATCAAATATCATAAACATGAATTATGACCTCAATATTAGCAGTTCATAAGTCATTAATCATAAGGGAATCAAGAACATAAGACATAATAGAATAACATAGGAGTAAGACATGTAATTGTGGCATACACATAAACCTAC
This sequence comes from Viscum album, assembly GCA_963277665.1. Classification (NCBI taxonomy): domain Eukaryota; kingdom Viridiplantae; phylum Streptophyta; class Magnoliopsida; order Santalales; family Viscaceae; genus Viscum; species Viscum album. Next base: position 999,416,153 of record OY728161.1, read on the forward strand.
AAAATCACATGTCAAGGATCCCTACAAAGACCCTAATAACATGTTTGGATTGGGATATAATTTATGTACCTGCTTTGGGCTTGGGATAAAAAATTCTGCACCCTCTTATTTTTGGGGCTTGGCTAAACCCATGTACCCTTTTACTTTCAGGATTGGTCTATAACTTGTGAAACTACTTATTTTGAGGCTTAGGCTATAACCTGTGCAACTGATTATTTTTAGGCTTAGGCTATAACCCATGTAACTTCTTTTGTTCGGGCTTGGGCTAAAACCCCTGTACCCTTTGATATAATATACCATTTATCATTATGCAATTCATTAGAGGGAGATATAGGTTCCACCCACATCATAATGAAATCATACATAGATTTTCCAAAAAATCATGAACACTCAAACCATAAACCATGAAGTGAAATGGGTATCATAAAAATTTCATAATATCAACACCTATGGAGAAGATACAGGTCTCATAATATTTTTATCAAATCATAACCCATGAAAAGAAGTAGGTTTCAAATGCATATAACCCATAGAATAGAAACAAGTGTCATAAAAGTTATTCCATCAAAACATAAACCATTCAAGAAATAATATGAATGTTATTCTTGGATGATTTACCATAAGGTCATGAGTAACATAAATAAATTTCATATTATATGGAAAATAATCTTGAAATATATTTTAAAAACATTTCTTGAGGAAGGTACCCTTTGTTCTTTGAAAATAATTTTTAAAACATAAAACCTTTAGAGAACCATTTTATTTTAAAATGCATTGAAGTATTAGAAATTGGGCTTGAAATCATTGTGAAAGCTTTTTTCCTTGAAAAATTATAAAAGAATATTGAAAATATTTTGCAAACCATTTTCCTTAAAAATATATAAAAGAAGCTTGAAAACATGTTTGAAAACCATTTTCCATAAAAACATATAAAAGAAGCTTGAAACTATTTTGTAAAACTTTTTCCTTGAAAACTTATAAAATAATATTTAAAAAATTTTAAAAACCATTTTCATTGAAAACACTTTTAAAACTTATAAATAAAACATGAAAACGTTTTAAAAACCATTTCTTTGAAAATAATTTGAAAAATTATAAAGAAATATTGAAAACATTTTGAAAAAATATTATTTGAAAAAAAATTGAAAACTTATAAATAAAGGCTGAAAACATTTTTAGAACCATTTTATTGAAAACATGGTTTTAAAATAACATATATTTCCAATCGAAGAGAGAGGTAAAGTCAGACTTTATTAAAAAACTTTATTAATAATATTATGTACCAAAAATTGTAAAATTGGTACCAATACATGAAGATATCATGAATATATATATGGGAATAAAATTCATGAGTTCTCTTTAGAGATGGATCATAATATTTCATTGATGGATGCACAATCATAAACAATCTCTATAAATGATGATATTTTTTTCAATAAACTATTACACTTGGTAACATTGAATTATAATTTCCATGTAATAAAATTAAATTAAATTAAACTTAAAATTATATGGTTCAATTTTTAACATGTAATATGTATTACATACACCTCATAGAAAAATATAGGTGCATAACATGACATGTGTCTCAAAGAAGGAAAATTGAGACAAAATTATTTTAAAAATTTGGTAACTGTTGAAAAATAAAATTAATGAAAGAAAGATAATAAAATGGTTATGTAAATTTACATATATTTAAGTATAAGAATCATAGAATACATCTATGTTGAGTATAAACAACACATATAATAATTACAAGGTGAACATGACTTATGTCTCATGGAAAATAAAAGTGAGACGAGAAAACTATTACTACTCGAGTAACTTATGAATCATGATCCCCATGAAATAATAACATCATTTTCAATATTTTATTATAATTAAATAAATTAAATTAATTATATAACATGTAATATGGAAGTATATACACTAGACAAAATAATTTAGTGGAAAATATGGCTTGTATCTCACGGAAATAACAAAGTGAGATGAAGTTCCCTTACCTTGTGTCTTGACTCTCGGTGTACTCGTTTAAAACTCCTGTATAATAAATATATGTTTAATATAAATCTATGAAAGAACCATATTATTATATATAATATCATATATGGTTTTATTATGACTTTATATTACCCTCTTATTAATAATTCTATGTTAAGGTTTCATTTCAGGTAATATCTTCTTTGTTCTTCCAACATGTTTTCACTTATTATTCGCGACCATCTTACTTAGATCATGATTTACTTACCTACATTGTGTAAAAAATTATATAAATATCATAAATATTTAGTATATATATATATACATATTTATAATAATATATAAAATATATAATGCTAAAATGAAATACACCGTTCATGGAGACGGTAGGTCGTACATATGCATGAACACTGTTTCTGTTTTGTTGTCGTATTGAAATACAATAAGTAAATGAAATATATTTATATATTTATATAATATAATTATATTAGAATTATTATGTTATATATATTATATATTTTCACTGAAATAATCCTTAACACATTCTATGTAAAGTGTGAACGAATCACATCGCTTTGAAGAGGCAGTAGTTCACACATCCATAAATGATGTTATCATATTTACAAAAGATAGAAAGTATAAAGGTATGTGTTATAAAATAATTAAATAAGAATAAATACGTAATAAATATAATATATATCATATATATGTAAAATTTCCATCATAATTCCCAACCATGAAAAGTGGTAAAGGAAAAAACGAACAATCATTATTTTGTGAGGCTATAGTTCGTCGTACACATAAATGGTAAGTTCATTACTCATTAGATGGAAGTTTGTGTTGGTTTAGTTAAAAAACTTAGTATAAAAACATATAAGTATATTTATGATAATTTTTTTTGTTATATAATCATGGAATAAGGATAATTTAAATAGTTAACAAGGAATAAAACTAAAGAATTCAAGGAAGAATATTACCTCTTATTCAGGTAACTCATTTTGGTTTGCATAAAAGGGATTTCTTGGATGCCTTTGTTACTAATTGGATGAATCTAGGATGTGGTTAGGTTTTTTAATGATATATTTGGTTATATCTTGATCTATCCAATGTGGTTTGAGAGGTGTGAGGAAGTGTGAGGAGAGGAGGCCTTTTTATAGTGGGGGAGTGTCACTCTTGTAAATTTTTGGAGAGGGAATTCCACCCAAATTTTCCCTATTAAAGTGATTCCAATAATGTAAAAAATTCAAGATAAGAGAGTATATGTTATATATATGGCCATAAAATTTATTTTTAAAAAATTTCTAGGTCATTTTGGTCCTTAAGATTAAGGTTTAGTTCTTTATTAAGTTAGTTTTGTTCTCAATCACTATAATTAATTTTAATCACTTTAACTAATATTATTGATCAAAAACTAAATTGAAATTAATAGAAATTATAAATTATTATTATTCCAAATATTAATTCCATTTTTACAAATTATAATCACATAATTGGTAGAAATTAATTTAAAATTTATCCCACATATGGGAAGACACTGTAGGTTTTTAAAGTAAAAGTGATCAACATTTTGCTAGGATTTTATATTCAATTTCAATGTAAAATTGATTTTGATGACCTGAATTGGATTAATTTTTTATATATTTGATCTAATTATACTTTAAACCCAAATTAAAATATAATTTTACAACATAAATAAATTATATGAAAAATAAGTTTTGAATTAAAATTCAGTATTTTTCTTCATTCATCAAAAAATAAAACCTCACAAAACAAATAAAAAAAAACGCACCCTGAAAAAATTATTATGTTTCAATTTAAATTATTAAGTTTAGTTTTACATATATAATTTATAAATGTTCTAAAAAATGGATTTAAAATAGGTTATCCATTAAAAGGTGGTAAAAATGCCTTTATAAAAATATTGATTTTATATAAAAATTATTGGTTTTGTTCTAATCTTATGCTTACCAAATATATTGGATGAATATAAAAATATTTTATTTTATATATAATATGTATATTGTATTAATATCACTCACTAATTTTAATTAATTTAATTTATTAGGATAAAACATCTTTATGAGCATAAAAATAATAATATTTTTTATATTCAATTGGTTTTCGTATTCATTTCTAATTAATTTGTAACAAAATAATTCATTATATATTTGTATAAATCATAGATTTTAATAAGTTATTTAATAATATTTATAACCACTTATTTAACGGCTAGGATAAGTCTTATTATATGAAATAATAATATTTTGATAATATATTATTGTGCAGTAGAACTTGGCCTTTCGAGTTACAAAATCCATTGAGGAAGGTAATTGTTTCATGTAATGCAAACTAACCTTGGTGTTCTGTGTAGCACAAGATTACCTTGGTGTAGTTTATAATGAAATTCTGAATTAGTACTTTTAATATATATATATATAGAATATTTCTATTGTTTCCTGAAATGATAGATATCAAAAAGATTAAATTAATTCGAAAAAAAATAATTCACAAAATCTTGAGGTGTTTTAAGTCGAGTTGTCTGATTCTTAAACACTAGTTTTCTAGTGTCTATAATTTGGATAGGCTCTTCACAGAAAGATAAATCAGGTTCCAATTATTTTTCCTTAGAGGTGAAAACATATGTTGAATCTGGAATGTACTTCCTCAATAAGAAAATATTGAACACATCTTGTATGTTAGAGAGCCTTGGTGGTATTTCCAAATGGAAAGACACAAATATAATTATTTCTAAAATTACAAAAGGAATAACATACCTGAGGCTTAGTTTTTATTTCTTACCAAATCTCATAACACCCTTTCATGGATATACTTTCAAGAAAAAATGATCTCCCACTTGAAATTCCAAGTATTTCCTTTGGTTACCAAGATATATATTTTCCTTGATTTTGGATACTTTAATATGGGTATGAATAGTATTTACTTTCAACATTGTCTCCTCTATAGGTTTTGGGACTACAAGCTTCCTTTAACCAATTTCATCCCAAAAATTTGGACTACAAAATCACTTCCTATATAACGCTTCATATAGTTTCATTTGAATACTTGAATGGAAGTTATAATTATAAGAAAAATATACTAATGGTAAGTAAAAATCCCATATAATAGTAAAGTCAAGTGACCATGATTGTAACATATCTTCTAATAATTAAATAGTCCTTTCCAACTGCCCATCAATTTGAGGATGATAAGAGGTTCTCAAATGAATATCGATATAGAGAGACTTCTAAAGACTTCCAAAATTTTGGTGTAAATCATAGATTACGATTGGACACAATTTAAATAGGTACACCATGAATTCTTAAAAATTCATTAATATAGAGTCTTATAATACACTCAATTTGTAAATATTCTCTTATAGTGAGGAAATGCGAATATTTGTAAAGATGATAAAAAATAACCCATATGGTGTCATTTCTTCAAGAAGTCTTTGGTAATCTAGTGAAAATCTATAGTAATGTCATCCCATTTCAATATAGGAATAGGTAGAGGTTTCATGACTCATTTAGGAAGTTCTCTCTAAACCTTCACCTACTAACAAACCAAGCATATTGATACATAATTTTCAATTTCCCATTTTATATTATCCAACAAAAAAAAGTTCATTAAAATCCCCATAAATCTTGGTGCTTATAGGGTGTTTAAATAAATTAAAGCTATGACCATAATTTAATAATTCTCTATTTATATCAGTTATAGATAGAACAAGTAACCACTTTCCAAATTTAAGAACACTATCTTTGTAAACAAATTCTACTAGTTTCCCATCATTCACTACTTTAATGTTATTTTGAAAATTCTCATCATCAATCTGAGAAATTTTTAAAATTTCTAATAAATATGGTTTGAAAATAATTTTAAAAAGTAGTGATGTTTCTCCTTATTTAGTGATTTCCATATCAATATTTTCTAAATAATTGAGCATAGGATCCATCTTGATCCTCATCTTAGTCAAAAATCCATGTTCTTTCCTACTCAATGTATTAACCACCTTATTATCACTTATAGTGTGGTAGTGTATTACTAAATAATAATCCCTGAGTGGCTCTAACCATATCCTTCTCATCATACGGGGATATTTATATGAAAATATGTATTTCAAACTCTTATGATCTGTGTATATCACAAATCATTAGCTATAGATATAATTTCACCATATCTAAAAGAAAAGTATTATGGATTCTAACTCAAGATACTGTTTTGGATAATTTTGGTTATGTATATTAAAACTCATTGATGTATATGCAATTACTGAATTATTTTTCATATGGACTCATCTAAGTATCTTCTTTGATGTGTCACTATATATGAAAAATCCATCCCCTCTTGATGGCAGTGTCAACACTAGTGCATTGATTAACCCCATCTTTAATTGTTCATAACATTATTTATATTCCATCATCCATAGGAATATAACCCCATTACATGTCAACTTGGTCAATGGGTTTTCTAATTGGGTAAAGTTTTGAACAAAACACTATCAGTAACATGATAATCCAAGGAAACATGTACCTCAGTTATGTTTGTTCGCATATGTCATTCATTGACCGCCTTTTTATTTGATAATTCAGCTGATATTAAATCCATAGAGACAATTTATCCAAGAAAAATAACTTTTTAAAATCTAAAATTCACACTCTATAAATTTACCATATAACACTTTTTTGCTAAGAGTGTCAAGAATGATTCATAAATTATTCTTATAATCTTCATAAATTTTGGATTATACCAAGATATCATCAATAAATACCACAAACAATTATCAAGATATTTATTTAACACTTTATTCATAAGATATATAAAAATATAGGGTTTATTAGTGTAACACCCCAGGTAAATAAGGAATATGACATTTTCATATTTATCCATATTTGTGAATAAAATATTAATATGACTTTAAAGGGGACGCTATGCTCGATGGCGTACCCAACACGCAACAACGAGTTTCTTGGGAATCTTACGTTGCACTCTAATAATAAAATAATATTATTTTAAATGGTAGTTAACATGTAGCCGTTGTAATGGCGGGAATGGATAGAAACAACTAAAATATGATTATATATGTTCTTAAATATTTTTACATTTATAAAATAAAAGTTAAAGGCTTAAAATACAGAAAGAATTCAATTTTAGGCGTATATGCCCTAGTTTTCACTAAAGGTTCACTTATCACCTTTTGATGGAGAACCGTCATTAAATATAGTTTTGTTCACTCTTAAACATTCTTTTGGACCAAATAAAACTCTTATTAAGAATCAGGACATCAAAATTTACTTTGTGTAAATTTTTGGTATCTTTCCGATAAAGTTCATTTTTTTAATGAATAGTGTAAAATGTTGTATTTTAATTCAAAACAACTTTTTAATCTAATTTATTTATATGATTAGATTATATTTTGAATTGTTTTTAAAGTTAAATTAGAAAATATTTTTACCATTAAATCCAATAGTGGTCGTTGGAATCAATTTCACTTTGAAATCAGACTTAAACTAGTGTCAATCTTTTGATACTTATTATTTCATAAAACACGCTATTTGTCATGACAACGGGAATTAATTATTAAATTAATTAATGTGACTTATATGTTTTGAATTTTGTAAAACGGACTTCATTTTTGAATTCAGAATATCAAATATATCTTAGGGTGAATTTTTGGGATTTTTCTGAAAAACTTCAATTTTTGATGAATAGTGAAACCACTAAGTGGTACTTATAAAAACTGATTTTCCGTTTAAATGAAATTTTGCCATCATTGTGTTTTGATTTTCAAAAATCCGACATACATGGTTGTCATTAAGAAGTAAAATGTGGTTCAATGAGATTAAAATAATTTTTTGGTGAATAGTAACTTATTAAGTTTTTAATCGCGATTAGTGGTAATTAGTGTAGTTTAAGGTAAAAATAATGCTTTAATAAAATGATATGAGCTTGAAACATGTCTTACCCTCATTGGTTGTATCATGGCCGACCAATACAAGCCATGGGTCAACTTGGGGACCCCATGGATCCACTTTGGTTGGGAAATGACATAAATAACATTTTATTTAATGTAAAAGTAAAATTGGCACAAACATGATATGTTTTACTAAAGAAATTTTTAAGTGGGGTTATACAAGTCATATTTTTGATTATAAATATTCATTGGAAAGATAAAAAGATTTCCTACATCATAGTATTTTTTTTATAATTTTTAGACATTAAATAAATTAAATTATTTATGACATAATAATGATGCAGCGATGACATCATTATTTGACGATTTAAATAAAATGGAAAGATAATGTAAAATATATGAACTACACATGTCCAAAACTTATTGGATGAGTGTATTTATAATACTTATCACCTTATCCACGAATTATATCAATGTGGTACCTTTTGAAACCGAAACACATTTTCAAATAAAGTAATATTTCTTTACTTTCCAAAAGTACCCCTCCTCTCCTCTTATAAAAGGCCCCCACCTCTACCTCATTTAACACACTCCTCAAGCCTTTGGCTCGGCCAACCCCTGCCCATTTACTCTCTCCACATCCCTCTACTCATCCTAGAGGATTCCCTTTGGGTATAATCCTTTCAAAGGAAGCCTTTAGGCTCAAATCAAAAGGAGTTACACTTTTAAAGGTAATTCATTCTCTCATGTTCATTTGTTTTATTTTGCTTCTCCAACCCCCTAAACTCTTTTTATTTACTTATTTTGTAACAACACCAGTATCTTAAATATACTAGGATGTTGTTATAAGATTTATTCGAGCTAAACTCTCACACAACTACATCAAATGGTTAAAGAACATACGGTTTCCGTGGATGGTGAAATTCTGCCTCCCGAAACGATGATTGTTCAATACTCATTTAACACCTTCAAAGGTGGCCATTATGATGTCACTATTTTTATATATGATATATAATATGTTTATGTTTTATTTATGCTTCTGTATTTTTCATTTTTGTCTTACCTTTATGGCTTCCATTATGGGTATACGCGATATCTTCATTTAAGGAAGTGCGGACTACCGCCCCCTCAAAGTGATTTGATTCGTTAAATACCATATGTGGGATGTATAAAGGATGGAAATATGATATTATATATGATATTATACTGTAATTATAATATACCTTTATATAATTATTATTCAATTCTATAAAATACGAAATAGAAATGAAAGTAGCGTTCATGCGTACGTACGGCTTACCGTCTCCATGAACGGTGCATTTCATTTCTTACCTCTAAATTATTATGTAATGTTATAAATGCATGCATGTACTGGATTTATATGACATATATGATATCTACATAATGAATACAATTCTGGATATAATATACATTTGGCCACACGAACAACATGTAATTGTAAGAATTCCACTTTCGACTTAAGAACCAAATGTCAGCAAAACAAATATTATTAACTTAAATGATTACATAATGTTTATGACATGGTAATAAGTGGTATAAAAGTAATAATGAACTTGAAAAACGTTCTTAAGTAATTAGAAATTAACTCAAGTTTATTATTCAGGAGATTAAAGAATGATCGAGTCAAGTCGGACCCGAGGTAAGGGATCCTACTCCTCTCTTTCTTTTTAAGTACACACTTTTATGCCATTAATTTTAAAGCTCATATTTATTGTTATTGGGATGATCTTTTATATTAAACTTACTGTAATTTTTATGTTCATGTGATGAGAGACCCTATTCTCTCTCATCAATCCATTTTGGAAGTTTTGAGTGGCGCCGTTAGGCTGCCGAACTTTCGTAAGAGATCTAACCTCTCTCTTTCTTTTTAAGTACTCTCCTTTATGTCACTTCTTTTAAGCTTCTCTTTGTAATGTTGGGGGATGTTATTTTATATTCCTCTTTCTGTACATTTTATTGTAATGTGATGAGATACCCTATTTGATCTCATCAATCCATATTCGGAAGTTTTATGTGGCGCCGTTAGGCTGCCGAGTTTTCATAAGGGATTTTTCATCTCACTTTTATTCCCGTGAGATTTATGCTACATTCACCAAAAATTCCATTGAGTGGTGTATGTACTGACCATTATTCTACTCTTTGTGTAATATACTTTCGTTTATGAGTATTTACATCAATGGCCTATTGTCTTTCTTTCATGGGGTGTATGTTTTGAAAGATACCCAAGTCAGTAAGGGAACCTTTCACCCTCCTCTTTTTTAAAAGACTTATTTTATTGGGTCTTTTAATTCATATATTTTTATGTTGGGATATGTTCTCATACATCCTTATTGATGTAAATTTTATGTCCAAGTGATGAGATACACTTTTTATCTCTCATCAACTCATTTTGATGTGATGCCGTTAGGCTGCCAAGGGAACTTTTTAACCCAATTTCGATTTCTTTGGGTTCAACTTATAGTCATTGATTATGTCATCCATTGAATATGTCTGAATGACCTTTTATTGTTTTACACTTAATATACACTTATATTGGGTGTATTTATATTTTTCACACATATTTTTGAGATTTATTTGTCCTTAATTTAAGGATACCTTCTTTATAAGGGATTTCATCACATTTGACATTTCTATTGAGGGTTCATTGTTGTTATGCACCAATTCACTCTTATATGGTGTATATAATGTCCTTTGGAGTATTATATCATGAATCCTTTTATTCTCATGATATTATAAAGTTCTGACTAAATGTTATTCCTCGATTATTTTATTCAAGTGTCTCTAATTTTGGTAAAACCCCTTTAACCAAAATATCGTTTTAAATGTTTTAATTATTTGTTCTTATTAATATACATGTTTTCAAAATGGTTTTTAGGATTTATTTATATGGATATTAATGGTTTAAAATGTTAAAAGCTTCAAGGTGGTATGGGACACTTTGATTCAAAAATATCTTTATTAAATGTTTTAAATGGTTTTGGAAATGGTTTCTTTTTGAATGGATTCATTATTTCAATATCCTAAAATGTTATATTGTGATTGAAATGTGGAAATGTTATGTTTCCTTTATTCATGTTTATGTGATACGATTATGTTATGGTTCTTGGGCATTGTTATGAAGAACGGGTGGTTCCATGATAAACTAAGGGCGGGTGAGCCCGATATAGCTCTCCAATGCATTGGGTAACGCGAAGGAGTGAAACGTTAAGGTTTCTCCGAAGAGATTTAGGGAATATACTGTGATGGGTATTCCAAACGTAACCAAGAGGGTTACTCCCTACGTAAGAATGTTATGAATTCCTCAAGTTACCTTTATGTCTTATGTTTTCTATGATTTATTCATGATTTGATATGCCTATGTTTTATGGGTAAAGTATGATTTCATTCTTATGTATATATGAACTCATGTTTCCTTTCCATATTTTTATAACCCTTACTGAGCTTTTTATGCTCATCCCAAGTTTTTGAAATGCTTTTCACAGGTCAAGGGAAAGGTACATGATGTGACTATAGTGTCAAGGATGTGTCAAGAAAGAATCCGTGTTTTATTTTAAATAGGTTTCCATTGATGGGAAGAATGAATATTGTCTTTTATGTAACCACCTTGTTTAAATGTGGAATGTAATGCAAGTTTCATGATCTAATTCTCTAAAACTCTAAACCTGAAAAGATCCTCAATGTGTAATCTTGTAATAACTCAAGTTTAAGTAAGGTTTAAGGCTGGGGCCTTATAATTAGTCAATCCCAAGGTTATTACTAGAAACACATAATGTCCATAACTCTTATAAAATAACCCCTTTTAAATTTCATCCTTCCTTAATCACAATTTTTTATATGAAAAACAAAGATCAATATTTGAAAAATATTGTTCTAATTGAAGTTGATCAATTTGATCATAAATATAAGGTAGATGATATTTTTTCTTCATAGCGATGGCATTAAGTTACTTTTAATAAATGCACATCCTCATATCCCCATCCCACTTTTCCAAAAAGAGAACAAGAGATCCCCAATGTGAAAAACATGGGAGTATGAATCCATTATCACACAATTCTTATATATATATATATTTAAATTCACTATATCTAAAGCATCCATACTATAGTGAGTGTTAAATATTGTTTTTTTATTAGGGATGATTTAAATATAAAAATCAATATCATGCTCATGTGGATATCAAGGTAGTTATTCAAAAAACACAACAATATATTCTTGCACGATAAGAACATCATCTATCCTAGGGTTATATTTTCCTTCCATATTTTGTGCATTATCTTTATCTCTAAAAATTTTATTTAGGATATCTAATGAAGGTGGATCTATATATGATTCAGATATTGTATTCTCCCCTCTAAAGATAAATAATTCTATATCTTTATCATGAATCATAGTTTCTTTCTCTTTGAAATAAATGGTTGCATTACATTTTGAAGTCCAATCCATACCTAGGATTATATCAAATTAAATCATAGGTATAATAATAAAGTATGCAAATAGGGCCCATTTATGTGTCATAATTGGAACTGACTAACATATCCTTTTTGTGATGAGACTTCCACTAGGAGTATTTACTAAAAACTCTATTATTTAGGTTATAGGGTAATATATAATTTTCTTTGAAAAAATAAACAATATAAAAGAGTGAAAATATCTAGAGTAAAATAAATAATTATATAAATGTGAGGATATGGTTAAAATACCTACTACTAAATCTTTTGGATCTTCAACCATAGTTGCAGTTATTTTATAAGCTTGGCCTTGTTCCATCATCCTTTTCTAAGGAAAATTCCTTTGATTCCTAGAATATTCATTCATATAATGACCCATCTCCTTAATGTTGAATCATTGAACATTGGCAGATTATTTATTTCCCTTAAAATCATGATCCAAATGGAATTTGTATCCATATTTGAATAAAACTACCATTCCCATCAAGCATATTCCACATTGTTTGTATCCAAATTTATTATAAGTTAGAAATTCCACCCCTCCCTTTTCCCTCATCTTCTTGTTTCTTACGAGGAAAATATTTTTAAAGAAAATTTATTTAAAATCATTGCTATCATTTTTTTTATTTTCTACTCATACATAGTATTTTTAATTAATTAACACCATTGATATCAATCCATTGTAAGATGATAAACTTCCATGAAAACCTTTTCTCTTTCATTTCTTCCCAAAGAAAAAATATCTTCGCAAAGGAACTTATCCATTTATTAGCTAAAAATGGTTTTGTTTTCCCATTTAATGTTAGAGGTTATTGACACATGAAGTGTAAATAAATTTCTACACAATGCTGTGGATCCAAAGGCTACTCTATACGATCAAGGTTATTCGTTATAACATGAGTCAACTGTTCCAATATAGTTATATTTTTTATCTCAGTTGAAGCTTTATTAACTTTATTAGAAGTTATATCCCTAACTTGATTACAAGAATTGATATAATTTTTTTTCTTTATACTAGGTACCATTTATAAATAATGGAATACATATGATTAGATCAAAAAATTATGAAAAATAATGTATAATTTTGAAACTATCCAAACACTTAACATAAATCAAAAATTTATTCCTAACTAATCAAAGAATCATAAACTTGGTTTCTTTTGGAATATTATAAAATCATAAATATTTTAAATATTTTATAAATCTTAGTAAAGAAAATGTGAATTAACCCAAGCATATCTTCTGAGAGTGTCAAACCAGGTGTGAAGTAAGGGCACACTCACTGTGTACCAGAATGATGGTCAAGATAAACCCGACCAATTATTTTCTGGTTTATTACCCCTAGATACACCCATTCGAAAACCATTTCCTCTTGTAGTATCCATATAGGGATTTATTTATAGTAAAACCCCATAATCTCTACCCTAATTAATATTTAGGATGTTATCATATACCAAGACTTATCCTCAAAGTCAGTCATAAGGTTATGTTTCCTAATATATGTTTTTTCTAAATCTAGTTCCCATAGTTTCTATAAAATCAATATGATACCAATTATAACACCCCAGATGTAACATCCCAAGGTTTTCTAAAAATAAATTGAAAATGCTTGAAATTTTGTGGTATATATTTATAAGTATCCTTTTAACATAATTTTATTTCTTCTATGATTTGAATTTCAAGAAACTGTCATCTACAATTGTGTTCAGTATGTTATTTAGAGTCTGATGAAACAAACTTGTTTTTTTGGTGAATAGTAACATGCCCTTATGAATAGTAATATGAATAGTAATATGACCTCATGAATAGTAAATAATAATAATATTTTATTTTCCCATGGCAATAGGATAATGGGATCTTAATTAATTTCCCAATGTCACATAAAACTAATTGCACTTCAATATTGTTATTTTTCGAATTAACTGCGACCTTATTTAAAAATTAAATTAATAATATTTAGAAAATTATTTTTGAAAAATGGAGTTCACTTTTGAATTCTACACGTCAAAAAATGGTATGGGTAAATTTCTAGTATTTTTCTGAAACTCTTGAATTTTCAGTGAATAGTGAAATATGATAAAATACCGTATAATCAATTTATTAGTAAATATGCACTATTTATGACATCATAAGTGATGAAAGGCCACTTGATTCGAAATCACATGATATTATCACTATTTAGGGCCACTTGTTTTGAGATTATTCATAGTCTTGATAAAATTATTATAATAATGATTAAAATAATCTAAAAAACCTCCCCTCCTCCACTATAAATACCACCCTCACTCCCCTCTTCCTCCCACACCTCTCAATCCTTTAGCATTGTCTAAATTCTGCCAAATTCCCTCCCCAATCTTCTTCCCCAAGTCCTAGAGCTGATGGTCTCACTAAAAGACCAAGACCAAAGCCCTTAAGGAGGATCTCAAGGAGAAGAGATCAAGAGGTAAACATCCTCTTTCATTTTCATTCTTTTTTTCCATTTTATGTTATTCTATTCCTCTCCCTTTGTATTTTGTTGGGATATTTAATTAAATATTTCCCCTTACTGTCCAAATTTTGTATGATTGATGAGATATTCCATTCCTCTCATCAATCTTGTTTTTATGAAATTTTAAGAGGCGCCGTTAGGCTGCCGAATTTTTTTGTAAGAAATTTCTCATGTTTTCTTTATTTCATGATTACTTCCTCTTCTTTCTTCAACCCCTCTTATCCAAGAGGCATGAAATCTCCAGAATCATGTATATTCTGGATGTTTTCATGTTTATGGAAAATTACAAATCATTATTCCTCTTCTCTCTCACTTATTTAAACAATCAAAAAACATTGTCCATTTGTGTCGAATTACCGATATCGTGGATGATGTATTTTTAATTTCCATTAATTATTTCAAGTCTGGTCATGAAACCATTTATATGGTTGAACCAGGTTATAATATATGTTTTATTACTCATATAAGGTTATGGAATTCTTTTGTACTCATGATTCAAATTTATTAGACTAAATGAGGTTGTAATTATCAAGGAACCACTTAAATGATCTAAACGAACATAATTAATGTTTTAACTTATAAATCATAATCATATAAAGCATCAAAGTGATAAATGGTATAATTTATGGTATCGGAAATATGTAAATACTACTCCATTCCAATTCTGGAGTTTCACTTCCAATCAACAAGAATGATTCATCATGAACCGATCGTGAAAATCACAAAAGAACTCACCCAAAATAATGCAAGGAACAAAATACTAACAATTAAGGGGTGAAATGAGGTTATGAAATGACCATATAAGATGTTATAAACATGAACATGTTTCTGTAAAATACTAATAACAGTCTTTTAACCATTATATAGGAGGTTTTAACAAGTTTGAAGTAAGACAAGATTAAGGTAAGAGTTTCTTCATCTCACTTCCATTTTTGTGAGATATTCCGTAATCACTATTATTACTTTGTATGGTGTATGTATACTACCCATTATTGTCTCATATCATGAATATCTTTATTTTTATGATATTCAATTTATCATTTGACAATCATTAATTTTGGGTCATACAAATCAATTGATTACAAAGTTGTAAGGGGTTCCTCGTCTCACTTTCATTTTTGTGAGATTTTAGTCGTTCGCCGCTTATTTCTTGTATGTGGAATGTGTGTACTATCATTTGATATATATAATAACATGATTCTATTTATTTTCATGTTATTCAATGATCCAATTGATATTTATTAAGTTCTGGTCATATGATTCGACCGATCACATTGTTGTAAGGGAATTCTTAACCCGATTTCCATTCTTTGGGTTAACCTTCTACTTTATAATTTATGTGCCATTTAAATTGTTTGTGTGATGGGTTATGTTTATATTATGTTTAATTATGTGTATTTATAGAGTATATACATATTCCATCCACTCAATTAAGTCTCACTTCAAGTATATGATGTTTATAATGGACTTTTCTTCTAAAATCCTCTTTTAAAATTCTGTTTTATAAGATTCAAAGGAAATGTTTTTATGCTATTGTTTATGTTGTATGATTATGTTTTTGTTATTGGGAATTGTTTATGATGAAGGGTGGGACCTATATTTCCCTCCAATGCATTGGGTATGAGTAAGTTGGAGGTCGGCCGTATGGTTACTCCAAGTGTAACTGTGATGGTTACACAAAGTAAGGTAGCCGTGAGGGTTACAAATTTTAAGGTAGCCAAGATGGTTACAAGATTATGTAAGTAATGCCCCAATATACCTCTATGATTATAATTATGTTTGCGTGGATCTTGTGTAAATCTCATGTTACGCTAAGTAAGATTTTATGGGTGGAAAGCATGTCTTTTGAAAATGTTTTCATACGTCATGCGTATTCATGGACTAATGTGATTTTTCCTTCTTTTTCATACGTTACTGAGCTTTTGTGCTCATCCCAAGTTTTTAAATGATTTTTCACAGGTTAATTATGAGTAATAAAAGGAAGGAAGACATGTTAAATGTTGAATAATTGTCAAGGAGTCTTGTTTTGTGATTTAATGTTTTATATTCTGAGGATAATGGAAACTGATTTTATGGTATCCACTATGTAACAATGTGTAATGTTATGAATGTTTTGTCTTAATTCTCTAAAGCTCTAAACTTGAAAAGATCCTCAATGTATAATGAAGTGTTTTCTTAAATAAATTCAAGATTATTTATGAAATAAGTGCGGGTCCTTATAGTTGGTATCAGAGGAAAGGTTTAGACAACTTTAGGGATTATAAGTTTTCATTAAACATATGGTTAGTCTGTATGTCTATTCTTTATGTTAAATCCTTGTTTTATAACTTTTCAGATTAAGGAAATTCAGTTACAAGTGGAAGGAGGAGGATCTCAAATGACATTCCTATCTCTTCCCGATGACTTTCTTGCAATAATTATTGCAAAGTCTTGTCGAGATGACATTGAAATCTTTTCTAACATGCAACTCACTTGCAAGCAACTGTTTGAGATATCAAACACCTCCACTATACCTCGATACCATCGTGGATCATGGGTTGTTTTTAGACAAATACTATTTTCACAATATTCACATAATTTCAAGAAAGGTAAATATTATCAAGGTATTTTCAAATATTTTACCTTATCACAAGAATTTGAAGCATATTATGATTTTAAAAATGGTGCTGAGGAAGGAGACCCTTGTGCAACCTATTTATATTTGCTTTTAAAATATAGTCTCACATCACATACTTATGATATTTTAAAAGGACCAATAATAGAAAGTTTGAACTCAATTTCGGTCCGACAATTTTATAGAAATCATGTTTTATCAGATGTTTTGGAATTATATGTCATACATGATTATTTTCCAAAACTGTTTTTCTGTGAACACCCATATGACCCATGTTGTACGAGGTGTATTTGGATGGAGGAAGCAAATGATTTTTAAGGATCTCTAAATCATTGTTGTAATGCATGGGACTTCTACCTACGTGAACAAGATGACGATGAAACCGAGTGGACACCTTGATCAAGGTACCCTCACTTGTTTAATAAGTAAATAAAATTGCGAGGACGCAATTTCAAGAAGGTGGGGATAATGTAACATCCCAAGGTTTTCTAAAAATAAATTTAAAATGCTTGAAATTTTGTGGTATATATTTATAAGTATCCTTTAAACATAATTTTATTTCTTCTATGATTTGAATTTCAAGAAACTGTCATCTACAATTGTGTTCAGTATGTTATTTAGAGTCTGATGAAACAAACTTGTTTTTTTGGTGAATAGTAACATGCCCTTATGAATAGTAATATGAATAGTAATATGACCTCATGAATAGTAAATAATAATATTATTTTATTTTCCCATGGCAATAGGATAATGGGATCTTAATTAATTTCCCAATGTCACATAAAACTAATTGCACTTCAATATTGTTATTTTTCGAATTAACTGCGACCTTATTTAAAAATTAAATTAATAATATTTAGAAAATTATTTTTGAAAAATGGAGTTCACTTTTGAATTCTACACGTCAAAAAATGGTAGGGGTAAATTTCTAGTATTTTTCTGAAACTCTTGAATTTTCAGTGAATAGTGAAATATGATAAAATACCGTATAATCAATTTATTAGTAAATATGCACTATTTATGACATCACAAGTGATGAAAGGCCACTTGATTCGAAATCACATGATATTATCACTATTTAGGGCCACTTGTTTTGAGATTATTCATAGTCTTGATAAAATTATTATAATAATGAGTAAAATAATCTAAAAAACCTCTCCTCCTCCACTATAAATACCACCCTCACTCCCCTCTTCCTCCCACACCTCTCAATCCTTGATAATTGTCTAAATTCTGCCAAATTCCCTCCCCAATCTTCTTCCCCACGTCCTAGAGCTGATGGTCTCACCAAAAGACCAAGACCAAAGCCCTTAAGGAGGATCTCAAGGAGAAGAGATCAAGAGGTAAACATCCTCTTTCATTTTCATTCTTTTTTTCCATTTTATGTTATTCTCTTCCTCTCCCTTTGTATTTTGTTGGGATATTTAATTAAATATTTCCCCTTACTGTCCAAATTTTGTATTATTGATGAGATATTCCATTCCTCTCATCAATCTTGTTTTTATGAAATTTTAAGAGGCGCCGTTAGGCTGCCGAATTTTTTGTAAGAAATTTCTCATGTTTTCTTTATTTCATGATTCCTTCCTCTTCTTTCTTCACCCCCTCTTATCCAAGAGGCATGAAATCTCCAGAATCATGTATATTCTGGATGTTTTCATGTTTATTGAAAATTACAAATCATTATTCCTCTTCTCTCTCACTTATTTAAACAATCAAAAAACATTGTCCATTTGTGTCGAATTACCGATATCGTGGATGATGTATTTTTAATTTCCATTAATTATTTCAAGTCTGGTCATGAAACCATTTATATGGTTGAACCAGGTTATAATATATGTTTTATTACTCATATAAGGTTATGGAATTCTTTTGTACTCATGATTCAAATTTATTAGACTAAGTGAGGTTGTAATTATCAAGGAACCACTTAAATGATCTAAACGAACATAATTAATGTTTTAACTTATAAATCATAATCATATAAAGCATCAAAGTGATAAATGGTATAATTTATGGTATTGTAAATATGTAAATACTACTCCATTCCAATTCTGGAGTTTCACTTCCAATCAACAAGAATGATTCATCATGAACCGATCGTGAAAATCACAAAAGAACTCACCCAAAATAATGCAAGGAACAAAATACTAACAATTAAGGGGTGAAATGAGGTTATTAAATGACCATATAAGATGTTATAAACATGAACATGTTTCTGTAAAATACTAATAACAGTCTTTTAACCATTATACATGAGGTTTTAACAAGTTTTAAGTAAGACAAGATTAAGGTAAGGGTTTCTTCATCTCACTTCCATTTTTGTGAGATATTCCGTAATCACTATTATTACTTTGTATGGTGTATATATACTGCCCATTATTGTCTCATATCATGAATATCTTTATTTTTATGATATTAAATTTATCATTTTACAATCATTAATTTTGGGTCATACAAATCAATTGATTACAAAGTTGTAAGGGGTTCCTCGTCTCACTTTCATTTTTGTGAGATTTTAGTCATTCGCCGCTTATTTCTTGTATGTGGAATGTGTGTACTATCATTTGATATATATAATAACATGATTCTATTTATTTTCATGTTATTCAATGATCCAATTGATATTTATTATGTTCTGGTCATATGATTCGACCGATCACATTGTTGTAAGGGAATTCTTAACCCGATTTCCATTCTCTGGGTTAACCTTCTACTTTATAATTTATGTGATATTTAAATTGTTTGTGTGATGGGTTCTGTTTATATTATGTTTAATTATGTGTATTTACAGAGTATATACATATTCCATCCACTCAATTAAGTCTCACTTCAAGTATATGATGTTTATAATGGACTTTTCTTCTAAAATCCTCTTTTAAAATTCTGTTTTATAAGATTCAAAGGCAATGTTTTTATGCTATTGTTTATGTTGTATGATTATGTTTTTGTTATTGGGAATTGTTTATGATGAAGGGTGGGACCTATATTTCCCTCCAATGCATTGGGTATGAGTAAGTTGGAGGTCGGCCGTATGGTTACTCCAAGTGTAACTGTGATGGTTACACAAAGTAAGGTAGCCGTGAGGGTTACAAATTTTAAGGTAGCCAAGATGGTTACAAGATTATGTAAGTAATGCCCCAATATACCTATATGATTATAATTATGTTTGTGTGGATCTTGTGTAAATCTCATGTTACGCTAAGTAAGATTTTATGGGTGGAAAGCATGTCTTTTGAAAATGTTTTCATACGTCATGCGTATTCATGGACTAATGTGATTTTTCCTTCTTTTTCATACCTTACTGAGCTTTTGTGCTCATCCCAAGTTTTTAAATGATTTTTCACAGGTTAATGATGAGTAATACAAGGAAGGAAGACATGTTAAATGTTGAAGAATTTTCAAGGAGTCTTGTTTTGTGATTTAATGTTTTATATTCTGAGGATAATGGAAACTGATTTTATGGTATCCACTATGTAACAATGTGTAATGTTATGAATGTTTTGTCTTAATTATCTAAAGCTCTAAACTTGAAAAGATCCTCAATGTATAATGAAGTGTTTTCTTAAATAAATTCAAGATTATGTATGAAATAAGTGCGGGTCTTTATACCAGATATAGTAGGTCAGTCTTAGTGGTTATTTTACTATATTGTAACAAGTACATGGGATCATATCCTGATGGAATTAACTGTTTAATAGTCTTGGGAGACTAGATACATAAAAGATTCTCACATTACATCTCAAAACATGAAATATAATATAATAATTCTTATGATAACTTTATTATTTATTCTAGTAAATCCCTTATTTCATTCATATATCCCTTCATTGTATCTCGGGGAAAGGAAAACAAAATAAAGGGTGAGTTCAGATGCTCAGTAAGGGAAAATGTGTAACATAATCTATCATAAAATAAATAAATAAAAAGAATAATATGGATGAGATAATCAGTAATAAAATATTCTATATAACTATTAACAGAATAATCTATATAAATAAATGGATAACATAACAACATAAATAATAATATGGATAAAAATATAAAGCTTCATAATGATAGAATGCATAATTTCAGACATCATAATCTAACCATCAATGATTTGTTCTAATAAAAAATATATAAACAGGTAAGGAATACACTAAATACATAAACTAGTTTATCTAATGATACATAAAAATGAATATAATGTCTATAGTAGGCCTTAAATATAATTTACTAAGTCCAATGAATTTATCATATGAAATGGGTGAAACATAATCAATATAGACATTCATATTGAAATACGATCATTCAAAATGTTTATATTTTCCCTAATCAATAAACATAATCATATAATATCCAAAGTAATATGGTGAATGGTACAAAAATATTAAATCCCATATAAAACATAATATTCACCAAAGAATTTTGAAATAGATGAATATACATTAAAAATATCACTGTAATATTTCATAAGGAAAATGCCCATTTTTATTTTGAAATAACTAATTAAAAATCTAAAAATTTCTCAAATATTAATGAAAATTTTATTTGAAAGGAAAATTTGAAACTTGTAAAGGATTCTTCAAAGCATTTTATGGTCATGATAATGAGAAATTCTGCTCTTGTTGTGTATGTGAAAACAAATATTTCTTTCAATTTTTTGGTAAAAAGTCAAAATTACCTAATTCAAAAAATGACAAGAAGATTACTATGAAACATTGTTATATAAATTCAAACAAGGTTAAAAATGAATTTAAAAAAATAATAGAATAATATTAAGAAGAATATTGGAAACATTTTAATAAAAATATGGGCATGGAAGAAAAATATTCCCGACTGAATAAAGAAAGAAGTTGGTTTTCCTTAAAAAACATTCATTCAGTTTATTGAGTACTTAAAAGAGGAAAATTAAAGGAAAAATTATAATTTTAAAAAATAACTAGATGATAAAAAAATATATTGAGATTAATATAGAAATATCCTATATGTTTCCCAAAGGAGACTTGTAACATCTTAGAACCAGATTCCACTAAACGGTGCCAAGAGCTCAGTTGGCCACATCCCTCAAGTGCATCTCCCCAAATGTCATAGGCTGGTAACTAGAAAAGAGAGACTAGGATGTTACTGTGGGGAGACTATTCCCTATTTTCAGAGTGTAACACAACAAAATAATAATATTCAAATAAAGGAAGTAATATGACAATGGATAAATAGAATGAATATTTATAAAAAATGCCAGAAGGAATCTCATATAAAATGATGATCATGTCACGTGTCTCAAAAATATCCAAAATAGGTTTACAAGTATTAGTATAGTACATGTAACAAAATATAAAAAATATAAAAAAGAAATATCTCCAAATAGCATCATGAGCCTCATCTCGGTCTTTTTCTCCCATACTCCTAAGCTTGGAACAAAGTCAAGCATCGAACTATGGGTGCTTTCCCTGATCCATACTTGTATCCAAATAGTATGTCTAAGTACCCTATGGAAGCCCAAATAAGGCGTGAGATACAATATCAGTAGGTCAACACCCATAGTGTCTATAAAAAATCCTGGCTGTGAAATTAAAAATAAATAAGAGTGAATAATATAACATGTACGGCCGTACTAAAAGTAAAGTGCCTAAGGAAAATGTAACCAAAAAATTTATACTATAGAACCATACAATTCCCCATGTAAACAAGTGTCATGTTACTATAACAGGGCAACAATAAATAAAAATAAATTTAACACCGCACCCATACTGTATACACAATATCTCATATCATCCATGAACATTCTATATAACCTATAATTTAATATCAACCATGAACACACCACATAATCAACAAAATCATATCCACCATGACTGATCCATATAATCTGAAGTGTATGACCTTGCAATGTTGGATCCAAGGTGTATTAAACCAAGGAATCCTTGTTGAGTCCTAGCAGCATATTTATGGAACCTTTATTAGACATGGTTTGAGTTCTAATAAGCATGTCAATAGATCATGTCCACTGTGAGCCCAAAAAAGCTGAATCCAAGGGGTAGAAAGGCCCAAGGCATCCCAACTAATCAATACTTAAGTAACAATCTCATTCAAGGAATCCACTACAGCAATCAAGATCTAAGTAGTAACATACAAGGAATCTAATGGAGTCATTCACTATTCATTCCATTTATCAATTTAGAAGCTTTCAATTCTATGAGTTTACCCACTCATATAAAAATTCCTATTCAATTAAACTTAATGAGTTTACCCACTCATATAAAATTGCACATTTAAACAGTTTAACAAAACAACATCATGTATCACATGGAAAAAGAGGCAGAACATCTCCTAATCAATAAATTCAGGTCAATTCATTTATAAATGGGATTCCTTTAACTAGGAATGATAAAAAACACACCGCATGGGTGGTATAACAATAGAAATGAAAGGAACACCCCTTGGGTGTCCTAGGTTTGAGAAACAACCTCCATATAAACTCTAAGGAAATAAGGGAAGTCCTAACATATTCCAATACATTCAATTCAATTATTCAATTAAATTTTGGGGTGACATTAGAAATTATGGCTTACCACACAGTATAAACTATATCTATAAGGCACCAAACCACATGGTGAAAGGTATAAACCACCAATCATAAGTCCATAGTGGATTTGTCATCCAGTATCATATTTTGATTTAACTCAGATTCATAGAAAAATGATGAATTAATGAAGAAGCTAGAAATAGGGAATATTAGGTTGCACCTAAGAAAATTCGTTGATAACAAGAAGAACAAAGAATAGAAAAAAGGAATGGAGTACTCACCGGTGTGAATCCAATGAGATGATCGGTGATCGATTCCGAATTTGGATGGAGAAACCAAACCAAATCCTATGATTTGGATTTCAAGAGGAGATCTCCTGCTTGAGGTTCTATCAAATGAATCAAGGAAAGAATAAATTTAGGGTTATAACATAATTTAAGGGAAAATTGGTCATTTTTCCTCAAAATACTAGGACACATGGTTTGTCTATATGGTTGGACAAACCATGCACCAAAAATACACCCTCAACTATGCTAAGGGGGGCCCCACATGGTCACTATGCATAGTTTGACTAACCGTGTACAAACTGTGTGTTTTGGTTCTATTAAAAACTGAAGGTTCCTCACACGGGCATGTGCCTCCATCCCCATATTTTCCTAAAATAATCTGGGATCCTGATGTAAACCATTCCAAACTCACCTGGTTAGTTAGATCATGTGGCCAATCCCACATGGTTTTTACTAACCATGTGTCTTTCATATTATTTCCTAAAAAGTTTGGTTCCGAGCTCAAAATAAGACTCAAACACCCCCAATACTGCAATGAACACAAAAGTTATTCAAATTAAGCCTTAAAAAATAATTTAAGATGAAATTATAGTGATCTTTACCTCATAGGAAAACCCTAGATCTTATAAGTAATATATATAAATAACCCCCAATAATGATGAGATTATGAAATAAAACCTTATATCAGTTCCAACTTACTTTGAATATATTTTAGCCTCTTGTATAATGAATTTAATTTTTTTATACTCTAATAAAATAACCATATACATACTTATAATATTATATATGATCATATTATACCATTTTAATACCCATTTATTAATATTTTTTTATGAAAATACCCATTTCTAAGTGTCAAAATGTTCTATTTCTTCATGTATGTTTCTAACTTCCAAAATTTTCCGTTGTAAAAATTATTTCCTTCTCTTAGAGAAACCACATTTATATCTCTTACTAAGGACCCTAGTGTTGGTTTTTTGGGTAGAATAAAAGCTATATAATGTGAATAAGGATTTTTTTGGAGATATTTGTTTTGGGTTTTTATCTATATGGCTCAAGATGTATGAATAACTGAGGGGAGTAGGTGACCCTTTATTATTGAGGTGAGTGGCACACTTGAAATGTTTCAATATTTTAAAATATAATTAAGTCACTTTTTTGGAGAAATGGATAAAAAATGTATCATATTCTAATTTTATAAGGGTAAGGTTAAAATATAGTTAATTAATGAGGTTTATGTAATTTTTAGGTCATTTTTACCCTTATCATTTTAGATTTACCCTTCTGTAACCCGTTTTGAACTTAACAATGGTAACAAAGTTTTTAATATTAATGGGTTATAATTTCACATAAAAGAACAAAATTGGATCATAAATGGACATATAATTAAATTTTAGACCATTATTAATCTTACTTTTCTTATTTTATGTTTTTAAGTATATTTAAATAATTTAATAAAATATTAATTTCCATAAAATATCACTAATATTATTTTGGACACTATTCATTTAATTTGACTTCAAAGGTATAAATATAGTAGTGGAATTTTAATATAAACCTATTAAACATTATTAATATTATATATTTACATATAAAATTCATGCGGAACTATAAATCACCCAAACAATATTACTTTTAGAGTTTTTATAATTATTTACATGATTTTTCTACAACTAGCATAAGCACCGTGTTGGTGTTGTGTAACCATTTAATGTAACTATTTTATCACTAAAAATTAAAAATAAATCATCCTGATAAAATAATTAATTAATATTTTATATACATATTTAGAACATAAATTACCATCTTTAACTCTAATGTAAATTTTTTAGAGATATTATAGTCAAGAGAAGGATATTTTGGAATTTTATTTACTTTAAATAATATAAATGTAATTATTAATAGAAAATACAAGAAAATCGATATATCTAAATTTTGTATGGATACAAACCAATATTTCCTATAAAATTAAATCAAGGTACGTTTTGGGTTGGTTTTGTGACTTTATTTTTTGTTTTAACCATGTTTTACCCATTTTACCCTTATCGAGGTGACAAATATTTATCATAATTACTATTCACAATGAAGAAAAATAAAAGTAAATTTTTTACCAAATTTGAACCCCATGATTCAAAATATGGTATAAATTTTTAAAATTTTTAATTCATATAAGTGGTAGAAATTAATTTTAATATAAACATGTAAAACGCAATAAAAAACAATTTTAAGAAAAATACTTTTTTAAGAATAAAGAAAATAAATTATTTCAAAATCAAGAAAATTTATGGAATTAATTATATTATTATAAATAAAATTTATTATATATAAATTCATATAAAATTAAAAATGTAATGGTAATTTTCAATCTAATTATTTTAAATGACAATATTTGAAAGATCAGTACTTTTCTACAATTCCTGGAAAACTCAATCATTTCAAAAATATCACAAAATATCACCCAAAGTTAATTTCGATATGATGTTTTTAAAATGAAATTAATTTAAAAATAATAAAATTAGAAAATAATAGAATTTTTTAATCCAATTCTTGAATAAAACTATGTGTATTGCACACTTGTTTCTTTAGAAAGAAAAGATTACTATTATTAATGCTCAGGTGTTACAAAATGGGATTTAAGGTAGGGATGTTTCATCTCAATTTTCTTTATTTGAGGCATGATTTCTTTTATTCACCTAAGGTAAGTGTGTATAATACCTATTGGATATATAATATCCTGAATTTTCTTTTAATTATGGAAATTAAAGTTTAATTTCAAGCTCTCTGTTTCAAGGGGTTTCTATTAAAACATTTCTTAATCCGTAAGAGGATTTTCTTGGATAAAATTATTTTATTGAGTTGCAATGAATACTTTTTACTATGGTTATTAAAACAGGGTATTATTCTATTATATAATGATATTATAATTCTTTTCCTCATTATTTTATGGATAATTATATTGATGAACTTCTTTCTTCATAAAAGTTGACGATGTAAAGAATAATTCTCATTCTTTCTAAATGAACTCCTTTTATTACATATCTATTTTCACTATTCCGAGTCCTTTATTATTTTTAAATAAATTTTATCTATTTATTATTATCATTAAAATTAAATTTATTTCTTTTGAAAAGGACTATTTATCACCCTTTTTATGATGTGAGTTTTAATGAAGGTATTTTTCTCAAATGAAAAATGGTTTCACCTTCAATTTTGTAATTTTTATATTTTAATCAAAATGATATAACTATTACTATGTTATGTTTTATGAATCACCTTCTCAATTATTTTATGAAATACTCATTTTGGGGTGATTAAATTTTTGGTATCAACTGGTATATGTCTTGATGTTATTTTATGTGATACCATTTCAAAATGTTACAAAGACAGTTTTATTTCCATGGGCTCATTATGATATGATGAATTATTAGTTTTATTTGGAACAAATATGTATGGATTATTATTATATGATCAATGGTTCCTATATAACCCTATAATTCATTTGGTAAATCTTTAAATCTCATGAGATAATAATAGGAAACAAGTAATGATGCTCGATAAACATTGGAAAACATGAAGTAATTCCCAATACAATATGGGAAACGTAATGTAATTCCTGATACACTATGGGAAAAACAAAAAATACCTAATATATGATAAGAAACATGAATTAATTCTTGATATACTATGAAAAAAATATAATTCCTAATTTAATAAGGTAAACATGAAGTTATTCCTGATCCATGATGTTATGATTTTTATGCTAATTTTTTTGCCACTTTTCTAGTTTACATGCCTATAATTATTCTCCATGTATTATTTCACACTATTATGTCATGGTACATTTTTTTTAATTTTATATTACATTCCCTTATATCATTACTTCTATAAAACTATTATTGTTCCTTGTTCTTTTGATAATATATTTCTTCATGCTCTTGTCTTCTCATATGATTATGATCTGACACTTGATGATATAATGATAAGTTTTCCCTCAATGAGTGTTTTATATCACCCATTCTTATGTTTCTATTACGCAATTTATAAATATTGTTATACCTTATGAGAATTCTACAGGGGAGTCTAGTGTGGCTCAATTATGAAGAAATGTTTAAAGGTTTTGTAAAATAAGTTTCTTATATAAATTTTTATAAAAGATGCTAAACCATTTATTCATGGGATTATATAAGTATTTCAATATCAAATGTTTAAATTATTTAGATATAAATATTTCTTCTAGTTTGGGAAATCTAACATGGTACCAAATATAGTAATAAATTAAGTTTTTTAGAATTAAACCCAAGTGTGTGGGTTTGGGGCCCCTCAGTTGGTATTAAACCAAGGTTTAGTTATTTGTGATAATTAGTTTAGTTATTTTTGGGAATTAGGATGATATAGATTTATAAAAAACCCTAGGTATGAGTCAAATTATTGGGTAACATCTTAAAATTTTGGAAATTTTTAAGTATGTTTTCTTATAGTAATTAAATTTAAATCAAGATTTTGAATAGTGGATGTAGTCATGACATAAATTCATGTAGGGGTAATCACCTAGAAAAAGTCTAGTTGAGTATCAAATTGATCTTCACTCAGTGGACAATAAGTGGTTTGAAGAATGAGCACATGGTAGAAAATTATAAGGGATATGATTTAGTTAATTCATATTCTTTTTATGAACCATTATAGAAGGATTTAAATGAAAATGGAAGGATGTAACATATACATAGAATGGTTAGAGAACCTGATAGGAAAATGATCATGGATAAAATAGGTTAAACAAACAGAGTTATAGGATTAACCGATTGTGACTTAGTTGAACTGAAAACATTATAGTTTTAAATAAAGGTGTTATGGGAGAAGACATACCATGATTTAGTTTTTATAAGTTAATTTAATTTAATTTTATTAGAAAGTACCAAAACAATTTTTATAGTATTTGGATAGAAAAAATTTCATTAAAATAAGTTTGTTAAAGGCATGTATCCAGAAACTTATAATCCTTATAGATATCTAAGGTATCATGTTTGAAAAATAATGGTTGAAAAATATTAGTTTTATAGTCTTATCCATACTTGGGAAGTGAAAATTATATATTGAGTGTTATATATACTATGGATACATTTAGATATTTTATTAGGGAATGAAGATTAATTTTTTTAGGACAAAATTTATTTAAGAGAGGGAATGAAAAACCCTAAAATTTTGAAATATATTTTTCTCAATATTAATACCATGTTCAGTAGATTTCTCCAGATGCAACATTAAATTAAAATGAATTGTGTCATATTAAATGAATATTATTGTGAAAATCATAACAATAATAAAACCTATTGTAAATAAGAAGATATTAATCAAATAAAATATATTATATTTAGGTGAAAAATGATTAATTGGATTCAATATTAAAAAATATTATTCTTTATAAAATAATAGTTTTTAAAATATCAATTATTTTATCCTAATACATTAAATTTACCACTTTTAAAATACTATTATTTATGAAATAATATATCAATATTATTTAAATTAGAAATTTGTATAAAATAATATCAAGAACACTTAAAACAATGATTTTTCAATGAAAATAGCATTTCGTTATATTTTTTATTTTCATTTAAAACTAAATTTATAAATTTTAGAATTTGAATTTTATACAAAAAAATTCATTTATTAATTCAGGATGTAAAAATTTAATTAGGAAGAATTTTTGGGATTTTAAAAAAAGATTAAATTTAGGTGAATAATGAAAAGTACAGTTTTTGACATAGTATATTTTTTGAATTTCACATGATCTAAGAATGAAATAAAACTTATATAATTTTTATGAATTTTCTTAATAAGTAAAATTATTTCTTTAAAAATACTATGTTGAATTTAGAATACCCATGTTTAAGATTTTGAAACTTATGTATTCTTTTATTCTAATAAAATACAATTTTTTATATTTTTTATTTAATTATGTTTTAAAAAGGAATAATTCTATTTTGGATTAATTTTAAAGACATATAATGAACCAATTAATTTCATATAAATAAAAAAATTGGTATTTTTATATTAATCATAAATTTTATTTATTAAAATAAACTTTTATTAAAAATAGTTTTCATGCATCATGTGTGATATTATTAAAATTTATTTTTATCACCCTTATATTTTTTTTTTGAAAAAATATATTACATATTAGGAATAATTAAGTACAAATTATTTAATAAGTAAAATTTTATTTTTAGGAATTAAATTAATTTTTCTTAGGAAAAAATTAGTTACCACTGTAAAAATAAAAAATTATAAAAGTAAAAAATCTAAGTATAAAGGACTTAAAACATGTTAAAATCATGTGAGAAAAATTATTATTGAGGATTTATCAACCTTACCCATTTCCCCACTTTATAATTTTCTATTATTTAATCCACTTGACCTTTGAATAATAAATTTACCTTTTATATTATTACAAAAATGTCACTCATCTCTCTTATAAAAGAATCCATCATGAACCCACTTCTCCATACCACCTAAGCCTCTTAGATTAGACCAAAATATGCATAAATTACTGAAAAAATTCCAATAAATTCACTAGATGTTTTGGTCTTCTCAAAATACTACCTCTCAAATCCTTAATCCAATTTTTAAAGGATATTTTATAAGGAGTAAGGTGAAATTTTCAATTACTGCCATTTTATTCCATTTTTGTTCCTTTTTCTTCCACCTCCTCTGAATGTAAACTACCCTTACTGAATTAATTTCATAAGTATCATAATTTTACTTAAATTTCATTATGTTTATGGGATAATAATTTTCTACCTCCCCAAACATTCAGAAAATAAAAATACCTCTTGAGTTACGTGAAGACTAATACCTCGATAAGAGACATGATCCATTTTTAAAAACCACATTACATGACTGGTTAAATGGGGGTATTTAATGAATAAAAATGATATTTAAAACATTATTATTATTATGAAATTAAAATCCATTATCTGTATTCCTCCCATTCTATGTAAATGAATGGGTTTCCCATGCGTGCATGCAGACTACCACCTCCACAAAAGTGATGTATTTCATTCTTCATCTAGTTTTCTATTTATATGAAACTATTTTAAAACATGATTAAAAAACTATATATAATATCATTATATTTTTTTAATAATGATATTATTCCAATATAATGACTTTTATACTATACCCACCCATATATTATAGCCTGTTCTTGTATGAGTTGGTTTAAGCACTTAATTAAACAATTATATAAATTTCTATCATGAATGAATATAGAAACATAACTACCTATGTTATTAAAAATTAATTAGAAAATATTTTTTTTTGGATCTACAAACTAAATATTGATATTGAATTTATTATTATTGTACCTACATTTTTTTATAAAAATTTTCTGAAACAATCCCATAACCATGTTTTTCATCACAAATCATAAATAAAATTCTTATTAAATGAAATAATAAAATTATAAATTAGTTTAAAAAATGTATTCTTATATCTATAACGATCTCAAAATGATGAAATTTTATTCTATAAACAAGGATCAATACTTCTATAAAGAATGTAGTATTAAATAAACAGTCGAAGCTAATAACATCCAATGGAAAGAATAAGAGATAACTAACTAATATATTTTAATAAATTATTATAAATGAATTTTATAAAAGGTTATTGGTTTGAATATGGTTCTAAAACAGGTTATTAGGATTGTTATTTTTATTAAATAGTAATTTATAGAATGTTCGTCTAATCGAGATTTAAGGTAAGGTGTTTCTTCACAATATATCTTCTTTAAGAAATGTTTTATTTTATGCACTTTAATTTATTTAAATTAATTTAATAATTCCAACTAGAGATAACATCATGAATTATCATTTATTCCTAGTAATTGAAGATCAATTTTGATCCCTCACTTTCATGGGGTTTCTATTAAAACATTTCTTAAGTCGTAAGGTGTTTTTATAGACTCATGTTCTTTCATTAAGTCATAATGATCCCTTTTGACTATAGTTATCAAAATAATATCTTTTTCTATTCTATGATAATATTATAATTTTTTACTCCTTTTTTTGGAATTTCATTGATGAACTTATTTCTTTATAAATTTTTTTGATCTTAAGAATAATTCCAATTCTTTACAAATATGATATTTTCTTCTATATCTATATTTACTCTTCATACTAATGTTCCCCTTTATTAATTTGAAATACAATTGTTTTTTATTTCTAGTGATATTTGAAATTATCTCTATTTATTTTAAAAAGGTTTTTATATCTCCCTTTTTATAATCTGGGTTTCAATGAAGGTATTTTGAAAATATTTAAAAGGGTTTTTTTTTTATGTTTGAATTTTTATCCTTCACCCTAAATTTTATCAGGATAGCATTTATGTAATTCTCAAGGTTCAATTATTGGAGATTAATTTTATAATTTATTTTGTTTCAAATTTTTTCATTTTACTTTTCTAAAAAATATAATTTGAAAATGTATTATAATAACTTATTTACAACAATGATAAGAAATATTTTTAAAAAAGATCTATTGTGTTTAACATCCATGTTACTATCTATCTTCATGTGATAAAACTCGTATGTTGTTATTTTTTATGAATCTAATTCTAAAATACTTCATTAAATAGTCTTTTTAGGGTGATTGATTTTTTTGTATCAATCGAACATTGTCTTAAATTAATTTTTTATACCATTTAGAAATGTTAAAAAAAATATATATTTTTATTTCTATAAGTTCTTTATAACATGATGAATGATTGGTTTTGTGTAGAATATATATATGTATGGATGATTATTATGTGAAATTTGGGTCCAATATAACCATACAATGCAATTGTAAAAAATTTACATCTCATAAGATAATAACAGGAAATAAGTAATGATACTCAATCCACTATAAGAAATATGAAGCAATTCCTAATCCAATATTAAAAATAGTAATTAATACCTAATTAAATATGTTAAATTGGAATTAATGACTAATAAAATAAGTAAAACATGAATAAATTCCTGACACACTATGGGAAACAAGAATTAATTTTTAATCTACTAAGGGAAACACGAAACAATTTCAATTATAATTATTACACAGAGATTCAAAACGATGTGAGGTTAATTATTACTTTAAAAAAATTAATTATAGGTCATTTTTACATATTTTTTGGAAAATTGTGTCATTCAATATTATTTTTTAATATGTGATGTGAATTTTGAACTAAAATTTCACTTTTAAATTGAAAATACACACTTTCAGTCATACCGACCACTCCTCATGTCAAAATAAAATGAGGTTACTTCCAAGATGGCATAAATGAATAAAAAATAATTTTCATATATTTTTAGGACAATATGAAATTATTTTATTAGTTTTTATTATGAAATATGCATTTTGAACAATAAATTCACTATTAAATTGAAAACAAGCACTTTAATTTCTACTAAGAAAAACACATACCTGAATAATGTGAATTTAATTTCAAAATTTCACCAATAAATCAATGATCAATATTGTGGAGTTTTATGAATATATAATTTCATTTTATTGGTTTTGAGAATTTTCCATTCATTTTTAACTAAAATTTCCCCTTTAATTTGAATTCACACACTTTCAATCGTATTAATCACACCACATATTCAAATGAAAATTTGTTAATTATTTTATGTAAAAAATGAATCAAAGATATTTTTTATATATTTTTAGAAATATTAAAGAATGTTTTCTTCATTTTGAGTATATAATATGAATTATAATCTACTCTAACATTTCAAATAAAAGAAATACACTTTAGGTCATTTCGATTACACCGTACATCAAAATGACATGTTGATTATTCCTAAAGGTAAAAAAACTAATATCAATTTTTATAGAGTTTCATAACTCAATGATATCATTTTTGTAGTTTCGAGCATGTGACACACATTTTTAACGAAAATTTAATTTTTATATTGAAAACACACACTTTAAATACAAAAAAATAAAATTAAAAATAAACTATATTAAAATAAATTTTTAAGAATGAATATGGGGATTTAAATATTTGAAGAGGATTATAAATTTTTCCAATGACTATATAATTGTAAAAGTATATTAATAATTAAAAATAATTTTTTTAACATACATCATATATAAATTTATGGTGGATTATTTTAACTAATCATGGTATCACTATATTACTAATAACTAGCTAGTAGTTTTTTTTATCAAACCCAACCACTAATCCAAGATACTTGAATTATTTATATATGAAAAAATTTATTTGATATAGAAAATATCATTGATGACTTATATAAAAATTTATAACTAATTTTTTATTGAGTATATTTACTAGGACAAAGAGATTCTTCATACAAAAAATATCTTAGGTTTCTTAGTAGACTGGGTGGATTTTATAAATACAACTAGATACTTATTGGGAATTTTATATCATCATATTACATACACCCATTTTAAACTGACACTTTTGTGTTTAATTTTTTAATTAATTCAATATTCAAGTTCATTTAATAAGATTTTCATCGCATGGAAACAGTGTGAGATGTTGGAGAAAGAAAATTATGTCTTATAACCTTCATTGGTGACAACTCTTCCCTTATCCTTTGAAGTGACCGAATGGATTTCTAAAGATAAATTTTTTATTTATTTCAATATTTTTTATTAAAATTCAATAAATGATGAGTTATGTGGCTCCATCATAAATGTAAAATGAGAGGTTGTGCTAAATATTGAATAACTCGGTTGGATAACCTCAATTAAGCAAACCACATTTGTGATGATTGATGGGGATTTATCTAAGATAAAGATAAGTGTTGATGAAGAAACATGCTCTAGAATAGTTTGGATGACGACTTGGAATAGGTGAACTGGTGGGGAGATTGAAGGAACACTAGAAAATGTTATGAGAAACCATTTATGATTCACTATGTACATAAGCTAGTGTACCAGACGATGAATATTTTTTGGATGAGGATTGAAGTTGATTTTGAGTGATTGAGAAATTACTTTGAGGTATGGAAGTAATTATAAATTTATTTTAGTGAAGACATGAAAATATAGCTGAACCAAAATTAAGCCAAGTCTTAACTTCAGAAGAGTTATTTTGATTTTGGACTAAAAAAATTGGAAATTTTTAAGCATTTATAAGAGTAAATAGGAACTTTAGAAGATCCATGAAGACATTAGAAGTGTTATATGTGAGTTCAAAAAAGTAAAAAAAACTTTAAAATATTCATCTATATATTTATAAAAGTAAAGTATTACTTTAGAAGAATAACTTGGGTGTTCAGAAGAGTAAATACTGTGTGAGATTTTGAGATTTCTGGAGGCTTTAAAACTAAGATATTCAGATACATATTTTCTAAATAAAAGGAAATGAAAATTAAAAATGAAGAACACATTTTTTTCTTTATTGATGAAACATCATAATAATGTATTATATTTCAAAATGTGAATTTATAATTATATTAAAGGTGATTATTATTTGAGAAAGAATATTGAGATGAGTTATATACCATAATATGTAAGTTCTATATCACAATTTCATTCACACATGGATTAAATTAAAATTGAATTTATTTTATATATATTTTATGGAGTTTAAAATAATGAATAACCCTGAGTCTTTTATAGATTAAAAAAAAATTATTGACTGAGAATTAAAATAAGTTTGAATGAATTGATAAAATTAGGAATCTATGAACTGATTTAAAAATATGAGATTTATAATTATTAGATATATGGAGTTTCCCATATTCTATTTTTGAGACTAATATTTATGAAATTATTCAATGAATATATATGGGATGAAAATAATAAATAAATTTCTTGATAATACCATGAAAATAGTAAGAAGCTGAGAGAACCTAATACAAAACTAGATCTATTATAGAAGAAATAGATCAAATCTGGTAGCCATTCATAAATTAGGACACCTATTTTACCCTAGTATTTGAGTAACTAGGGAAGATCTTGATCATTAAATATTAGGAGAAGATGATAAAGGAAAAAAAATGACTATAGTCATAAGTCAATGAAGTTATTTAATAATATTAATATGATGATCTATAAATTTTGATATCTCTAAGAATAAGATAATTTTTATATGGTGATAAATCAACCAAGAAAAAAAGAAAATTTCTTTATTTTTCTAGGAAGAACACCCTTTGTAGCGGGTAGTGGGAAGTTATATTCTCCAGTGAGACTCTAGAGTAGGAACATAGTGGGAATCTATGTTAATAAGACTCTAAAGGTTATTGGTAAAATCACTTATGTTTATAGTAGGGAATCCATGATTAAGTAAACTAAAAAATAACAGTATGGATTAAGGTTTTAACTCTATACATTATAAATCCTTATGTGTTGTGCTTATTTTATTTTAGTTTCATAAATTGTGAGTATGAGTTAATTATTGTTGAGAAGATCGAGACTTTGATAGGTAAAAAATGTTAATTCTAAAATAAATAATTATAAAAAGTGTATAACTGATTTACCCCTCCCCCTCATTAATACCAACTAATCTGGGATCTATAAGTGGTATCAGATAAAATAAAAGTTTTTTTATGAAATATCTAATAAGTTTCAGAGTATATAGAATAAAAATTTTATGAATATAATGGGTTTGTCTATATTTAATATAAATAACACTCATAGTTAGAGAAATATGATGTTTACATACCTTCTACCACTTGGTTTGGTGGTAAGTTAAATTGAAATAGTGTGATTTCCACCTTTTAATGAGTTATCCACCATATAGTTTTACAATAAGAGAAATATAAAAGTACATGGAAAAGGATAAATTTCTATTCTAATGTTTATTTTAAGAAAACATTCATAGCAGTATTGGGACTCTAATATTCCATAGAAATTTATGAAAAATTAAAGTGTAGTTATGTATATACTATTAAAGGAAATGAAGAAAAATTGGGAATTTTGAGAAGAATATCTGATAATATTAAAATTTTTGTTGATTACAACATTGATGATTATTTTACAAGATTCAATGAGATTTTATTAAATATTCAGAGGTTTGGTGAGAATATGGATGATTATATTATTGGTAAAAAGTTGATGAGAAACATTCTCGATAATATTGATCCAAATATTTCATATTTGTAGGATAGAGAGTAGTTTTCCATGGATAAACTATATAATCTTCCCATTTCCCATTAAATGAGGAAAATTGTAATTTTCAAAATTAAAGAAAAAGATGAGATGTATTTTGAAGCCATAGGAAAGATTAAAATAAAATATAACAAGGATATAGAATCAATTGATTTTGAAAATGGGTAAGCTGATTAAGATTTGAATAAAATTATATCCCTTATATTAATAAGGTTTAAAATGGGAAAGTGAAAAGTAATGATCACGAAACCATCAAGGAACTGCATTTGTAATGACATTAGAATTTTTTATACTAAATAATTAAGTAACAAGGATATAAAATTAAAATATGATGAATAATATAAGAAACCTGAAAATAGAAATGGGTTAAAAGAAAGAATAAATGTTCAAGTAGAAATATAAGGAGTTGGTTGAGAAATAAGAAACAAGGAGAATCATCTTCAAGGGACTGATTAAAATATTAATCCAATTTCATGGTTCGTGTTGGGAAAAGATTTCATACCTCAAGAAGTGATGATGGATAAGGAAAGATACAGAGAGAATATATGTGAAAGATGATTTAGAATCCTCTCATGATCAGAACACATAGATCATAATTGAAAAGAGAAAAATGATAAAATAAAATAATAAAACATCATATAAAATTAAGGAGCATGTCAATAATGAAATATTATACATTTATATGATTAATAAATACAAATAAAATGTAGAAGATCAATATAATTTAATGTGATATATTGAAGAAAAAATCGTTAAGAAAAAATAAGAGTGTTTTAAGTCGCATTCTATATGTTTAAAATCTCAAAATTAGTTGAAGAAGATATGATAAGGATTCATTAATATAGTCGAGTTTAAGGGAAAATCTTCTCAAGTTGGTGACATGAAAGGATATGAAAAGAAATTTGAATTTATAATGAATGAGTTTCAAAACAAATCTATTATTTTTAATAGTTCAAGTTGAAAAACCAAACTAAAACCTTTTTATACTACAAAGACTGGTGAGAGATACTCTTATACATCAAATGAATAAAGAAAAATGAAAATAATACCACTAAACCTATGAAAAATTAATCTCAATTTGTATTATGACAACACTAACAATTTTTGTATGCATTTATCATCTATATAAAATATTGATGTTTTAAGGCCTTTTCGGGTGTTGTATAAGGCATAAACACAAATCCTATAAAATCAAGTATAAAATGTCATTTATAAGGAAGATTATGAACTAATAGAGATCCATTATTAGTATATGAGGATATAATATCATAAAAATATACCTTTAACTAATAATATATTAGATTCTTCAACCAAAAATAAATTTTTATATATACAATAAGTGTATGGTAGATGTGAATAGGAGAGTTATGGGGTTGAGCAATGCATGAACGGATTACTAAGATATGTTCTATATAGTTTAAAATGGAAGTAACTTCAAAGTATAAATTGTTTAAAGTTATATTCAAACAAGTCTCAAAAATGTAATGTGATAAATCTAATGTAGCATCCTGTGTTTTTAGACCAGTTGAAATTCTTGAAGGTGTTTGAATTTTCAGTTTTTTGGATAGTATATTTTTTAAATTGAGCTTTGGAATAAAATTTTGGGAATTGTAGAACTTAAATGTGTTTTTTTAGACTTGGTGTCAGTCATGAGGGTTTCCTTGGGTGTTCCATTGAGTTTTGGGAGCATCATACCTTGAATCCTCAAATCTAGAAGTGGATGATAGGGGAAATGGTTTGTCTGTAACCATGCGGTCTTTAGGAGAAACTATGAGACTAATCCAATTGACCTGGATTACTCACATAATTTGATCTAACTATGAAATAACATCCACATGACCATGTGCCTAGTTTTAGGTTTTTTATAGAGGGGGAAATGCACAGTTCACAAATGGTTTTTCAAACAATGTGCATAAACCATGAAAGCCTCCTTCATGGGCGGTGGACTAAGAATAGTTGGCATATAGTTTGGTAAAATGTGTAGGAAAACCATGCACCTCATTAAAGGGGATTTAAATTACCATTTCCACCACCTTCTTATTTATTTATCCCCCTATTTGTTTCTCCATGCGCACTAGGGGTAGTTGCTCGAGCTCCCTCTCTGTTTTTCCTATAGGTTTCCCAGTACCTCCTCTATTCAGTGTTGTAATTGAGCATCGTAATTATCATTATATGAATATGGGTAAGCTATTTTTCCTCTTGAATCTATAATTGTTTAATTCTATCTCAGTCAAGTTAATTTTTATGAGATAATTTTAGCTATTTTCAGGGTGTTTTTCTGTTTCTCTTTTTTCTCTCAAACCAGACTGAATCAAGCCTTGATATTAGATATGTGATCCTTACCAAGAATGAGGTATGTGGTCTGTATTTTTTTCCTAAAGTCTAGTAATTTATAAATTGTTCCATTATTCTATGCAATGTTATTTCCGTGTGGCACCTTTAAAATATAAAGCTTAATTTTTAGAACCTATTTACCTAATTCTAGTAGTCCTTATTTATTTAATTGGTTTGTTGATTGTAATGTAACTCAATATTAATCCACCCTTAATGGTGTGTACCTTAAATGATGTTAATTAATTAATTGTTGTCTAATAAAACCCATTACTAAGGTGACATGTCATATAAAATGTAACGAGTTAATTAATTGGTTTGTGGAAGGGTATATCCATCTAATATATTAACTTATAGATGCTGAACCACTATCTAGGGGTTGGAACTTACTCATATTAAAATGTTTTTTTATGAATTTGTGCGAATAGGTTAGTTATTATGGCCTATTTAATACCTATTTCATGTATGGTGTTATCTTACATTGACAGTACACCTGGTCTTAGTACTTTTATTAAATGATTTTAATTCCTTCATAAAGGAAATGACCATTTAAAGAATCAAATGATATATTTATGGGAATGGACCTATTTAGTTCCCTTTCAATGGGTTATGAAATTATTAGCACATTGAATTTAATATTCTTAATAATTGTAATGATTATTGGATTAAACCCTATTTTATATGGGGAGTTATGTTGTGGAATGTTTATGAATATTCCATCATTTAATTTTGAACATAATTTATGTAATAAACTATGAATTCATTAATCGTTAATTGGTTTCCTCTTTACAGAACACCTTGGATGGGCTCATAGGATATTGAGACTTCATCATACCTTGAGTGATACTTTGGTTTCCTTTTTAAAAAATTCCATGGATGGGCTTATAGGTTACAGAATTTTTATACACACCAAGAGTGATACTTGATATTCCTTGGACATGCTCTCCATTCATTTCATTACCTCATTAAGGGATACTAGTTCCCTAGGGGAGAACCCATAGATGGGTTTGGTGAAGATATAGTTTCACCATGTCACGAGCAATAATCACACACCTATATGAGATACTAGGGATAGACTCAAAGGTTTCTGACTTCAAAACATACCATGATTGATACTTGAGATTACATTTATGGATATCCTTGTATATACTATGATAATAATGGGTATTTATAGTGACCCTGGAGTGATACTTAGGATTATATTTATGAATAACCTTAGAAAGTATTAGGGTGACTCTTAAAATATTTATATTGATGACTTAAATGTTAAGAAATAATATTGCATAGCTGTTATCTAGGGATGTGTCCTCCAAAAAAAAATCACTTTCTTGGGTTCAATTAAACTTCCAATACATGTTTTTGATGACTTATTGTCACTAAACCCATATAAAATATATACAGATTGACCCTTGTTTAGTGACATTCTGTATTAGGTCAAAGTAGGTATGGTCAACTAGGTGACCTTAAGGAACCTTAGCCCAACATGTATATTTATTTATTTATTTATTCACCTATTTATTTTATGCTTACACATAGTCGTACTTTATACTCACATACTAGATTATTATTTTGAAAATTTTGGTGGTGTATTATTGAGTATATCTCACACCCTTCTTGGGTATCCATTGCATGAGGTTACCCAAGAAGACCTCATGTTCAAAGGTCTATGGATTATTGATTATATTGTGAATTTTGTTTGGGAGATAAGAGCACAGGACTGAGTGAGTACTCATGATGCTCATGAAGATCTCCCTTAGGGATTTCTATTCGTTATATTAGTTCATGTATTGTGATATATTGTGTGATGTAATTTTATACTTATATTGTAGCATCATCTAGACTTGCATGCATGATTGTATTTGGAATTGGCCAATTCTTATTATTTTATACCTGTTATTATTATTCTTCAACTGCTCTGCCTTACCTTTATTTATAATACTTCCATTGTTTTTCTCCTATGATATACCACCATTCCACTCTTATTAGGAGGATATAATATCCCCACTATACCACTATTAGATCATCAATTTTATTCGGTAGCCTCTAGC
Organism: Viscum album; assembly: GCA_963277665.1. Lineage (NCBI taxonomy): Eukaryota > Viridiplantae > Streptophyta > Magnoliopsida > Santalales > Viscaceae > Viscum > Viscum album. The sequence goes on from OY728161.1 coordinate 999,457,907, forward strand.
ATATGGGGAGGCAACTTGAGGTCATGTGGCAATTAGCCCAACTATTATTTTTATAATCAATTGGGCCAATATAATAAAAAATTGTTATCAATGTTTGTTTTAATTTGTATTAATATTTTGGGTTGGTAGATAGAAGACAAGGAATGTGTCAGCACTTAGTAAATTTCCATGACTATGAGTGATCTCCCTATGCATAGGGAAAAATCCAAGTAGCCAGGGATGGGTTTATTGTTCATGACATTCATTGTTACAGTGGAATTGTATTTCACCATGATTTATTGGAATAATTTCCACTTCTTATTGATTTATTAGATTTTTAGTATTTTACCCTTAGCTCAGTATGGAGAGGATATATCATTACATGCATCATTATAGGCACATATAGATTCACATGACATGCATATTCCGTGCTATGTAGATTGCATTTCTAAGTTACTTGAGATATGTTTATGTGCCCTGCATGTTTACTAGCATGCATGTTATATATCGTGTTAGGTGTTTTTATGACATGCTTAGATTTATACCTACCTAGGTATTTCATATTCATGCTTATTTTGTAACATGACTTGTGATTTAATTAGTATGTTTTCCTATAAAATCTTTTTATGTGATTTTAGTATTATTATTAGCATGCCTAACTACTTTCCACATTTAGGTGATTAATTAGTATGATGCTCTTTACATTCCATGCTTCTGTGATTATTTCTATGTTTAATTGTTTGTAATTTCTATATTTTGAATTCCTAGTTATAATTTAAGTATAAAATTGGTTATTAAAGTCCCATAATCGACCTAAATGGTGGTTTCCTACATAGATGGATGGTGACACCTTAACTAGCCAATTATGACATGTTTGAGCTATGTACCATTGGTAACATGGGATGAAACATTTATGGTTATGATTAAATGGGAGCAAATTTGTAATCTACAAACTTTATGACCACTTTATAAATTATAAAATGGTGAACTATATAATCAAACCATCCTTTTGATCTTACTATATATGCATTAAAACAGTTGTTTAAATCTAAATGATGTGAAACCTTAACTCTTAAATAAATTGGTTACTTATGGACCTTTCTCATGAGTTGACCCAATTAGGTCATTCTCGACCTATTATGGTTATGGGATAGACCCGAATCAACCTAAGTGGGTTGGTCATGGTGATAAATTCTTATCAAATGAGAATAATAAGGGTGTTTTAAATCTTAATATTTAAATTTTTTTGGCTTACTTTTGGTTAAATTCAAATTTTCTTAACAAGTTACTCATAGGTATCCTTTCTTTCTATAAAACTTTTTATTTAACCCTAGGGGGTATTTTTATGATATATGGTGTTGGTTATTTAAAATTCCCTCAACCACCTATATGGGTTCACATGTAAGCATATGGTGGAATCTTACTTGACCATTTCTCTCCTTAACCCATACATGAACTTTTATCTACTTTTGAGATTTATTATCTCTAAGACTTTTGTTAATTAAAATGCCAATTACAACATAAATGGTGATTTAATTGATATATTATAGTTTAAATTTTATTTAAATAAATCAATTTATGATAAAATTAGGGGTAAATAAAATAGATAAAATGTATTCAAAAGATAAATCGTCTGATTATGACTGGATGTTAGTAAAATAAGTAATGATCAAAGGGAAGGTTGAAAAAACCTTTCGCGTTCCTAGTGGCTTATGCTATATAAAGAACATTATATAAATGTTCTTACTAACTGGTACTTGATGTTAATTTGAGAATTTAAAATTCTTAAATAATTTAATTTAAATTAAGTTAATTACTTGAAATGTAGCCTTAAGTGGTGAACTTAGTCTTAGCCCTTGTCTAAGGGTGGGTTAAATGTTTTCCTGATATTTTCTTAGAATGGGAGAATGATCATCACCCATATTCCATTTTATAATATATATTAAACTTAAATTATGGTCCCTTAATCCCCTTTCATGCATGGAATAGATATAGTTTTGTAAATTTCTACTTTTTATAGGGATAACCGAGGTAGGTATCTCCCTCAGAACCTTAAATCATTTCTAATTGCTCTGATAAGCTCCCAAACACGTGGTTTGGTTTGGGTGCTATAGTCTTGTGTATGGATTTTAGTTTCTAAAATGACACATGGGATTATAGGTGGTGGTGTGGTGTTTTCACCCTTGTTATAGGAATAAGAATTAGGAAATGATCTAGTTCAGTGGATTAGACGTTCCTAGGGAAATGTCGACCGCTTAGTAGTTCATATGTCCCTTCTTCTCCTCCTTCATCTTTAGTGTTGGATGACTTTGAAGGTTATCAACATGTTTTAAAATCATGTGGGATAGTATTAATATACAATAGTTATTTTAATGGGCCATTATATACTAAAATTCAAAGAGATGATAATCATATGGATAGTATATATGATGTTCTTTTTTTCTTGTGAAATATTAGGGTAGTACATATTAATACACGTGGTACCTGTCGAGTTGATACATTGTTTAAAGAACCATGAGTTTGGTGTTAATCATTTAATATTGAGAATTTATTCTTGAATCATAGGTCATATATGAGGTATATTTACCTGGGCATTAAAGGAAAATAGTCTTGTTCTAATTCCTAGGATGAGGTCATAAAAAGGATCAGGTGTTTTGAAATGTTGGTCATTGGTTTTGGATTTTATGCCTGATGCTATGGAAAGTGTGGGAATAACTTAGGAAGAGTGTCACATGTAATTATAGAGTAAATGTATCCTAGTTTTCTTATAATTTTCCATTATTTATCTCTTTTTTATTTTAAGGCTTTCTAATGTGCGTTGGCCACATCCAAAACTGTGTTTTGTTGTCAGTGGATTATGTGTCATGAGATGAGTTTCATTTATCGATAAATCTAATGATTTGGAAACTACTAAGGTGGAGAGAATCATTACAATATAGTTGATACATGTCCTTCCAAGTATAATGAACACAACCTAGGCGGACCATTTGGAAATGGTTGATTTATCTTTAAATTCCCATGAGGTCGGTGATCTTTTAAATGTGTCGGTGCTTGTGAGGCAGCACATCGATGACATGGTTGGATATGTCCATAACCTTTTAAATCACCCTTGATCAGGAGTAGACTTTATTGGTTTTTCTTGAATGACCATGGTATGCCTTGTGTGATAAATACATCTTGGTCGGGTAGTAATGATGCAATAGTAGGTAAAGCCAAGCTTCCTCCAAAAGAAGTCACCCAATAAGGGTTTGATAACTCTTTTTTTAATAGATGGTTTACGATTGATCAATAACCCTACCAAGCACTTAATTTTAATATATATAGTATGTATAAGGTTGTTTTTATAATTATTTAAAATCTCTTAGTATACCCTTGGCTTAATGACGATCACGTCACATATATTGACATTGTCCAAGTACACTGAGAGGGCATCAGTTATACACCATGATAAGTTCAAGAATTGTTGGGATTGTTAAGTGAAACCCATGGAATTTATGCTTCAGAAGTATAGTGATTATCAATATATGGTTAGTCCCGAGTGATACATGTGTTCACAAGTAGGAAGTCCATGGAAATAATCATAAAAACCAACAAGTTCTTGACTTTTATACTATTGGTAATAATCATTATTCCTTATATGTGGACGTTCTACTTTGTACCGACATCAAAATTATAAATATGAGGTTAGGTACTATCTTGGATGAGATCCTTGGACTCTAATTGATAAATTTAGGGCTACCCTGAACTTTTTTTAGGCTCATATGAGTTTTTTTTTGTGTGATGATCCATGTGTGTTGGATTGGTTATGTACCCATGTTTGTGCAGAGGCATGATAGGTTAAAGTGAATGTTTGGGCTTGAGATGTCATAGGAAGTCTATTATGGGATTTAGAGGATGTTCCAAAAGTAAAATCAAGGTAACTAGGAAAATGGGTAGTTTTTTAGGTGTGTTATGATTGTCATCAATGATAAGTGTTTTGAGAATAGTTGGTTGGAAGGGACTCTACTTTCTTTATATTTTTTTTCAGTTAATGTGTTCGGTGAGGAACCCTTTCAGGCACACCATCAGGTTAATTTGGGTGTGAGGAAAATTTTAGATATTCATTTCCAAGAAATCTTGAATAACCAGTATTAGTTTGGTCAATAGAGATTCATTCTTTTTAATCAACTAAGGACCGCTTGATTTCCTTGACGACAATCTGATTTCCAAGTTGAGAAGATCACAAAAGGAGAGTTGTGAGAATTATTGAAGCATACATTGGTAGATAATTTAAATGGTAGAGATATTGTGACTCAGAATGGGTCATTAAATTCTAAAACCTACAATGAGAAGTTTTATAGGATATATAATTAAGGAGATGATGAGTTGATCATGTCACAACTTAGACAGGCTTGGGTAAGATTCATCTCAATGTTTTAGTTCATAATATGAACAATGGGTTGAGTTTCTATAGTTTATGTACTATATGACTAATGTGATTCTTGGAAGTGCATTGTGAATTTGGAAACCCAACATGTCCATTTGAACAAAAATCCAGGACCTGAGTATATCAAGTGTAGTTTTTGTTTTTCCCCAAGCCTTTTCGAGGATGAGAAGTTTTACAGTGGAGAGATTGCAACACCACATTTTCTTGGCCTAATTAAATTCATGAATGATTTTGAATTTTCATTTTTCTAGATGTTTTAAAAAAAAATGTGATTCAAAATGAAATTCTAAGAGTTACAGAACTTAAATGTGTTGTTTTTAGACTTGTTTTATGTCTCGAGGGTTTCATCAAGTGTTCTATCATTTTTAATAGCTTTCTCCCATGAAACCTAAAATCTGGAGAAAGATGACAGGGTACATGATTTGTTTGAAACTATGAGTCCCCCAAGAGAAATTGTGTAGCTGGTCTAGTAGACCTGTATGAATCAAAAATTTTGTTCTAACCATATGATGGGAGCCACATGACCATGCACCTAGTTTTAAGTTTTTGACATTGTGGAAATTCATGGTTCATGCATGATTTTCCAAACCATGTGAATGAACTGTTTGAGCCTCCTTCGTAGGTAGTGGATTAAGAATGGTTGGTGCATGGATAGGGCAACCATGCAACCAAACCATATTCCTTAATAAAGGGGATGTAAATTACCATTTTACCCTCCTCCTTAATTCTTTCTCACCCTCTTTTCTTTTTTCCATCGTACACACCATAGGTAGCCGCTCATGATCCATATCCTCTACTATATTCGCTATTATAATCAAGCACAATAAGATTTATTGAATGAGTATGGGTAAGATACTCATTCCTATTTAATATATCATTGTTTAATACTCTCTTAGTGGAGTTATTTTGGTGTGAGATAATTATCCCTATATTCAGGGTGTTTGTCAGTTTCTTTAATTTATCTTGAACTAGATTGAATCAAGCCCTGATATTGGATGTGTGGGTCATCCTAAGAATGATGTAGGTAGACTATTTCTTTCACTAAAAGTATAGTTTATTTATAAATTACACTTTTTTGTTGCACACCGGTATTTCCATGAAACTCCTTAAAAATTTGAAGTATAATTTTTAGAACCTATTTCCCTAATTATAATCACCCTTATTTATTTAATTGGTTTTTTTATTGTTATTTAGATCAAGATTAAACCATACTTAATGGAGTTTATGTTAAATTTCTATAATTAATTATTTTTTTCTAATAAAATCCCTTTTTGAGGTACTCTATCTTATAAGATGTAATGAGTTGATTACTTGGAATGTGGAAGGCTATATCCTTCCACTATATTAAATCCTAGTGTCCAAACCACCAATTAGGGGTTCAAACCTTCTCTTATTAAAATGTCTTTGATGAATTGTGTGTGAATAGGCTAATTAGAATGGCCTAATTAATACTCTTTCATGAATGGTGTTATCTTCCATGGGCAGTCCACCTATCCTTAGTAATTTTATTAAATGATTGGAATTACTTCACAATTGAAAGGAACATTTAAAGAATCAAATGACATGTTTATGTGAATGGATTTCTTTAGTGTCCTTGTAATGGGTTATGGAATGCTTATTACATGGAATTTAATATCGTTAATAATTGTAATGATTAATGGGAGAGGCCCTATTTTATATGATGAGTTATGTTATGGAATGTTTATGAACATGCCCTCTTTTACTTTTGAACATAAATAATTTAATAAAACATGAATCAATTGAGTGATACTCGAGTTCTTAATTAAAAAATAGCTTAGATGGGCTCATTGGTAGTTGATACTGCATCATGCCTTGAGTGATTCTTAGATTTAATTTTTATGGAATGATAAGTATGGGCTCATAGGTTACCTTATTTGTATATACTCCAAGAGAGATACTTGGTAATACTTAGATGATATCTCTCAACATTTCTTTTCCTCATCGAGTGATACCAATTCCCTAGGGGAGAACCCTTGCATGTGATTAGTGGTGAGATGGTTACATAATGACATGAGTGATACTCAAACCCCTATATGAGATACCTAGGATATACTCAAAGGCAGTTGACTTCAAACCATACTAAGAGTGATACTTGGGATTTTATTTATAGATCTCCTTAGATGGAATCTGATGGTAATGGTTTTTTTTATAGTAACCTTGGAGAAATACTTTGTATTCCATTTATGGATAACCTTATACGAGCTCATGGTTCATATTATTAAATTATAATGATAACTTAAATGTTAAAGACTAAGATTATATAGATGTTATTAATGGATGCATCCATCAAGACAAATGAAAAACTTCAGTTTGGTCCATCTTAAAATACATTTTTATAACAACTTATTTTCATTACACCCATATAATATATATAAAAGTTAACCCTAGTTTATAGAAATTATGGATTAGTATGAAGTAGGTATGGTTGGCTAGGTGACCTTGAAGAACCCGATCCCAACATGCATATTTATATATTTATTCACCTGTTTATTTTATTCTTGCACATGGTCATACTTTATACTCACAGACTATATTATTCTTTAGAAACAATTAGTGGTAGTCTACTGAGTATATCTCACACATTGTTCAGGCCACCATTGCACTAGGGTACTCAAGAAGATCTCATGTTCATAGGTCTAGGGATTATTTCTTGTGTTGTGCATTGTTCCTGGGAGATAGGAGCACCAGACTGATCAAGTACTCATGATGCTCATGGATATTTCTCTCGAGGTTTTTTATTCTTTATCTTGGGTCATGTATTATGTTGTATTTCCTGATGTATTTTTCTTCTTGTATTGTAGAATCATATGGACATAGGTGAATTGTTTTATTTTGTGTTGGCTATTTCTTATCCTTTCTTACCAATTATTATTATTCTTTCATTACTCTATCTTAAATTTATTTATACATATTCCACTATTTTTCTCTTGTAATATACTATTGTACCACTTTGACCATGAGAGTATAGTCTCACTATTATACCACCATTAGACCCTCACTTCTAGTCAGTAGCCTCTGGCATATGGGGAGGCGCGCTTGAGGCTATGTGGTGATTGGGTTGGCTACTAGTTTTATAGTCAATCGAGACAGAACGTTAAATCCAAAGAAGATTAAAATGATAAAATGAGTTCATAATAATTTGGATAAACCAATTATATATTGAATATAAAATTGAAAGAGAGCACAAATAAGTTCCAATTCTAAATTAAAACAAGTGTCTTCACATGAATAAATTCAATTTAACAACAGGTTTTTTAAAGGTGATGACTTAAAGATTCATGGAAATCTATGTGAGAGATTGTAATAATTGAACATAGCATTAATGATTTTTCTTACATAATACTATCTCAAGAAAAATTTATTATAAAAATAATGTAACCATTAAGTAATTAAATTATATTATTAACCGAGCTGAAGAAATACTCCACATATGGAAAAAATTCTAAGCAAGAAAATGTGCATCCAACCTATAAAGGATGATTAAAATTAATGAAGTATACAGAAATTTTCACATGATAAGATTGAAAGGAATTATAAGTCTTGGTTTAGAGTAAAATATTAACCTTTTTATGTCAATTGAGGAATTAATATGTTCCTTTTTATTCCATTATTTAGTAATTTTTTGTGATAATATAAAGGGAATTAAAGTAGGTTGATAGGATTGTCAATCTGAAATTTCTCAATAGATCTGTTAAACTGGATATTTTTGTATCAAAATCACACTTACATCCCTTTTTTATGATTATATTAAACATTTTTATAAAGTTATAGTGTTGGTTGATGAAAATATGAGAAACAATTTGGCGTGAAAATGACATTCACTTGAGTTAATCCTAAACATTTTATTGATAAAAATGGATAAGAATCCTCTAAAGCAAGTGCTATTGAGGAAGTATCACATTTAGTATAGTTTATAGATAATCTAGATTACATTGGTTATTCAATATTTTTTTCTAAAATAGGATTTACCATGTATACATTGAGTTGAATAAATAATGTATTATTGTTAAAGGAAACATATGAATAAATATTTTTCTCCACAAGTAAATCAAGATGAAATTTAGAATAAATGAAGGAGAAGAGGAAGATTTTAGATAATTGTTAAGTAAGATGGATTTATGAGATGAATGAGATTCACCCCTGTATGTATTTTTATTTTTATTCAATAAGTTTGAGTGGGTAACATTGAATTTGAAAATACTTTTGTTTTGAAGAAAAATATAATGGATGAGATTGAAGAGATAAAATAGATTTGTGAAAATAGATTTGTATTTTTTGTAAATCTACTTTATACAATGTAAATAGATGATAAGTTATATAAATCTATCATAAATAGAAAAGAAAATGTTGGGATACTATTTGAAGAACTTGTATAGATAGCCTCAATGAGGAATACCATATTTGTGATGATTTATTTTTTTTCTTTGATATAATTTAGTGACCCTAATCCCAGTATTATGGAACCAGTGTCCAATTTGTTACATTGGAATAATGTGAAAGGAATCACATCCCTAAGGACCAAATATTTTTGTAGTGTCATTAAACTATATATATAAACTATTCTCATATTACATATGAATACACAAATTACAACATATTTTTTTTTTGAGAATATAATTTTTCACTCTAGTATATTATTGCATATCTTTCATAGTACACTTTATGGATTCTTGTGATAGGAAACAAAAAAATGGTGAGATCAAATGATCCATAAGAGTTAAGTATAATAGAATATATCATGAATCAATAATAATAGTCAACGTGGAAGGGTTATTAACTGAACACACATTCCATATAATCAATAAACTAAGAAGTAAGTGCATCCAAAGATAATATCAATGAGAAAATATCATGGATAATAATCAATATGGAAAAGTAAATAACTGAAAACATGTGAAATTTAATTAATAACAAAACTATCATAAATGGATAAGGCTTAATAAATATGTAAAGGTAAATAACTGAAAAAACATGACATTTAAACATTAATCTGATAATGAAATTAATCCAGAGATAATATCATTATGTAAATATAATGTATAAAAAAACTAAATTATTAATGAAATAAATGCTTAATTATTGTATTCCATGATCTTATCCATCATAATACCTCTACCGTTAAGACCTTTCATAAGATGGTTTAAAACTAAAGGTAGAAACCCATTTATTGCAATATTTCTTATTTGTCTCATAAGACCTACTAATGCATCTATGGGATATATAATAACCGGACCCACCCATCATTGTAGGTCTAAATAATTCCTCATATATCGAATAATAAATTTAATTCATGCGAAATGAGCCTTAAAATCAAATACCATATTGAGTAAAGAATTTAGATTTATAAATATTTTATAGATAAAAAATGAATTTTAATATAAAACACCATATGTATAAATTATAAAAATTTTAAGAAAAAAACATATAAATGAAAAATAATATAGATATTTAGGGTAAATTTAATGTCCAATGATCATAAGAATGTAAATATTTCATGGGAATTTTATTGACCTTAAAAATGAATCAAGGAAATTAATGTCAATACTATCCTTGTTCAAAATAATCATAAACCATCCAAAGGAAGAATAAGGATTCAATCAATACAATATATCCCCAGTGGAGTATATATATAAAAAAGTATTTTCATATTTTATGAATATAAATACTTCAAAATATCTTAAAAATCATTCTTAAAGAAAATATCATATTCATTTTGACAATCATTTTTTAAAACAGATTTTTTTTTGAAAATCATTTTCTTTGAAAATAAATTTTTAAAAATAAGAATTTATAGAATATTAGAAAAAAATTATTTTAAGAATAACCTTGAAAAATTGTGAAGTAATATTCAAATAAATTATGCTCATATCAGTGGGTAATTTCATACATGCTGTATAAGTTAAAAAGAACATTCCTTTTTCACTGTAAAAAGGTTAGAGAAGTGACTTGTTTGGAAAATGAAAAGAAGTTTCTTTTTAATTTTTTTTAAAAGAAAAAATGGGAAAAAAATTATTTTTAAAATGTTAGAACCATTTTTTAAAACATTTTTAGAAAACATGTTTTTGGAAGGAAAAAAATTTCCTACTGAAGAGAGAAATGCAGTCGGATTTTTATAAAGACATTTTCTAATATTTTTTGGTACCAATGAGTGTAAAAATGGTAATATTACATTAAAATATAATAAATAAACATAGTATTATAAGGTTAAAAGGGTTTATTATGAAATGTTCAAATATTTTCCTTTAACTAAAATTCAAGAATAAACAATCACAATTAGAATGAGATTGTGAAATAAACACTTACAATGTTTATAAAGATGAAGTTATAACTATTCAATGAAAAAAGTATGTGTATCAACTATAAATCAAAATAAAACGAGTTTAAATAAAAATTAAATTAATTAAAATTAATTAACCATATAATATTATAATATCAATGACAACATACATGTAATATAACCCAATGAAAATAAATTGAGTTATGAAATTCAATAATACATGATAATTTTCAAGTCAAATCCAATTGGATGGAATAATTAAAATTGAAACAAAAAATTACATTAATTATTAATTAATCATGATATAACATGTCAAAATGAATAATATAAAAATAATATAAAATAAATTAGGTTTATAATATTACAATGAGCCTCAATGAAATGACATTGAGACGAAATCCATCACGTCACACTTCCTTTTGGTTGAATGTGATTTAACATTATGTATAGTGGGTTTAAACATGTTATTTAATTATAATAAAACCATATTAATATTTATAATATCATATATGATACTTTTATAATATATTATCACCCGTACATTAATAATCTTTCATTATTTTCATTTTTCATTTTTTAATTACCTTGTTTTCTCATAAGTGTTTCATCATGAAAGATTCAGTTCTTACACATATTATATAGTTTTATAATCTCAAAAATAATAATAATGATATAATTATTAATTTTTTTTACATATTTTAAATTTTAAACCAATCATTAAATATTCTTATGAAAATAAAATACGTTATGATCATGGATACGGTAGGTAATACGCACGCATGAGTAACGTTTCTATTTTTCAATGATCATTATGGAAATGAGGTAAGTAGTATTTTATATTTACATAATTATCATAATATCATATATACCATATTATTTCTTTAAATATACTTATATATATATATCAATCATGTGGTGTGGTGATGAAAATAGATTCCCATCCCTTTGTGAAGGTAGTATTCCACACATACACGAATGGTGTTATCATCTTTAAATGAGTGAAAAGGTAAGAAAGAAAATAACATAATGATAAATATGTATTAAATATCATATTTATGTCATTTATATCATATATAATCATTAAAATTATCCTTACCACCTTCCATGTAAAGCATTAGTGAAAGAAAAATTGCATTGATTCTTAAGGCAGTAGTTCACCGTACACATGAGGGATGATATCGTATCTCCTACAGAATAGAAATTAAAAATTTATATATTATATAATCACTATATAGGTATAATTATGTTATTAATATCATATATATTTATTATATACATCATTATACCAAACCTTGAGTGGTATTAATGGAAAAAAATGACATCGGTTCATGAGGCAGTAGTCTGCTGTACATTCGAATGATGATTTCGTAACCCATTTGAATGGAAGTGGAGATAGTTGGGGTGAATTACATTATTATAACAACATATTATTATCTTTAATATAAATATGTTATTATATGATCATGTTTTTATAAAATTTTTGGTAGGTGAATAAATAAATAAAATAAAAACGCTCATTGAAGAACGTTACCACTTATTTGGGTATCATCCTTAGGTTCACACCCAAGTCTTCCAGGTTTTAATTTATACCAAAAATAGGGATTTTTAATTAGGGTAAGTAATTTGGGAAGATATTTGGGTAGATATTTAAAAAAAAAGGTGTGATGCTTTTAATAAGAGAGGATAAGGGGTGACCTTTTATACGTGAAGTGAGCGGCACACTTTTAATTTTTTAAAAATATTCAACCATACCCATGTTTGTATTATGAAAAAATCATCCAAAATGGACTATTATCAAACATATAATATAATAGGTTAAAATATAGCTAGTCAATGGGTGTTTGAAATGTTGGTAGGTTGTTTTTAACCCCTATCTTCATAGTTTAACTCTAGGTAAATCCACTTTTACATTAACCATGATAACTATTTTTTACCGTTTTCACTATTCATTTTGGTTAAAAAATAAGTTAAACTTATTTGATAATATAAATTATTATTATTACAAATATGTATTCCATTCATCCAAATTAAATTAAAAAAGTGGTAAAATTTAATTTAAAATCAATCCTGCAGACATGATGAGAAAGAGGATTTTTAAAGAGAAAATGTTCAAAAGTTTAACAAGTTTTTATATCAAAATTCAAAATGGAAATTAATAAATTTACCTAAATTTAATTAATTGATATAAAATTTAACATAATTTAATTCAAAAAAAATTAAAAATACAATTTAACATTATAAATTATTTAAAAGTAAAAGTAGTTTTCAAATAAAATTCAATATTTTTCACTATTCATAAAAAATGAAACCTTTCTGAAAAATCCAAAAAAATCACCCTAAGTAATTTTTTAATTCACATTCAAACAGTGAATTTTATTTTTCCAAATAAATTTTCTAAAATTTAAATAAAATTATTTTAATTTATGTATGCAATGCGTGACTAAATGATCTTTTTGAAAACATATATTTTTTTAGAAAACATTTCTTTTTTATTTTAAATGACTATTATTTAATTTCTAATCAATAGGTAATCATAATTTTCATAATTTGGTTATTACTATTCATGCCCAAAAATTTTATGGCTAGGTTATAATGGAATACTATATTATAGTTCATTTCCACTTGGGGTTAGGTGTTTCACATGATATCAAAGAGATTAAATTTAAGGATATATATTTCTTTGGTTTTTTAGATCAGTTTTTCATATCACATACTCAATAAAAAATAATGTTATTATTTTAGAATTTTGGGGTGTTAAATTATCACTTCCATAAATAAATTTTTTCCTTGAAATTTAAACATGATCTTAATAATCAAGGGTTTGATATTTTCAAATTCTTTTATTGAAAACCATCATTGTAAAAAGAGTTAATAAAATATCATCTTAATATGTGAGAAAGGGAAGTAAAAAAGAACATATGTAATAATATAAAACTAGGTTTATATGTCAGAAAACATTGGTGGAAAGTGAAGATATGTACATGGAAGTAAAACATAAATAATTATAGATAGTGATAGAAATTATTGGTAGAAATAAAGTGAATGATCAATGAAAGGTTAAGGGCCTCAAAACCATAAATATGTGATGATTTAAAAGACCATATGATTCATAAGATATGAATTTAATAGGATTTTTTTCAAAATCCTTTTATTAAATTTGATGAATTCTTTTACTGTCTAAGAATATAAGGAAATATAAATTCTTGATATATTTCTATTTAATAATCAAAATTTCATCCTTTGGCTATGGTTCAATCAATTTCCAATTCATCCCTAACACCAAGAAGTGAATTTCTAAAAACGATTTTTTTATTCATGAAGTACTAACATTCACTTATAAAATATTGTAAGGTCCATAAAAGAGTGAAATGTTTTTCTATGTGCCTCTAAATATTTTACAAAACCAATATGGTTAGCACAAGTTATCCAATATACTACATTAATCTCTAAACCTCAACAGTCACACCACTGGTTGAACATCAATATTTATTTCCCAAGTCGTCTAATTGGTGATTTATTAACCATGATATCACGTATTGTAGTGGTAGGTGTTAAACCCTTATCCTTATTTGGTTATTCTTTCAAGACTCATGACATTTTCGGATGTGATGTGTTTTCACCCAACATAAAGGTTATCATTTTGCTAAACTAGATTAGTATAATTCCTATAATGTTACCAAAAACAAAAATGATGGAAATCCTTCAAATAAAATTAATCATCAAATAACCCTTTTCACTATGGTTTTCAATACAATTAATTAATTTATTATTTTTCCCATAAGTCTAATAATCTTATTTTACTATTATTAAAATTTAAATAATTATCATATTAAACCTAAAGGCTATAAATACCTCTAAACTAATGTATATAAAATGTTAAGGCCTTATTCCTCAAGTAACTTTTCCACTAAAACTTATATTTCCATAAATTTTTATAAAATGTCCTTAATCTTGGTATAATCCCATCAAATAAACCTAAAAAGAGTGTTTAATACATTAAAATTATGATAAAACATAAAATAATAAACCCGTGATGTTATCCAAAACAATTAAGTTAATGAAGACATATATTATTTTAAAATTTAGAACAATCATTAGATTTTTCATGATTCTTATAACCAAAATACCATTGGTAAAATACTTCAACAATGCAATTCTTGAATCACGATACATAAATAATTCATCTATTTTATTTACAATTAGGTCCTTCCTTGTTCTAGGGTTTAATATTTATAGGTGGGCATTGATTCAGATGATGCACAGGTTCATCAAATTTAATATGATGAGCTATAAATTGATCCCCAGGATGAAATTTATCTCCTTCCATCATACTCTTAATTTTTTTTAGAAATTCATTAATTTATTCCCTTATTTTCCACACATAAAACATTTTCCCATTACTTATAGACACCTTCTTTTAATCTAAGACCCCTTTGGTTTAACCTAGGACATTTATTGTCATCATCTGTTAAAATTATTCAAAATGTTTTGTAAATAAAATGTAAATTATCCTAAGAATAACCAATGGGAGTGTCAACACCAAGTGTAAATAAATGACCATTTTCATGCACCAGGTGATGATATGTTCAATCCCAATGCACCCTTTTCAGATTTATTACCCATATGTACCTCTGTACCAAAACCACATTCACCTATATTATCCGGAGAGGGATGAATTGAAAAGAAAAACCATATAATATCTACCTTGAAAAAACTTAGGATGTTCTTCTAAACTTATCCTAAAATTATATCATAGGGTTATGTTCCCTAATATATGCTTTCCATAATCTTGTTATTAGGGTTTCTACTAAAATTTCTCTAATACCAATGGTAGCGAACCTAACTCTAGCATCTCAGAGATAGTGTAAGATTTAGTATATTGGAATTATATAAAATTAATCACATATCTAAGTATAAAATAGTTTAGCAGTATTGGTAAGATAGATACATACATGAATCCAATATTATATTTGAATAAAAAAATAAAAGTCTTTTTTTAGTAATATCATTATTCACTCTAGAGTATTATTGAAAACATTTCATAGTAGAATTCTTGGATTTTTGTGAAAAGAAAAAATAAGGGTGATCTAAAATACTTAGTAAGGTTCAAGTACATCAAAATATATCATGAATCAGTGATTATAATTAACATGGAAAGGTAAATAACTAAAAACACATGCCATGTAATCAATAAATTGAGAAATAAGTGCATCCAAATATAATATCAATGAAAAAATCTCATAGATAATAATCGATATGTAAAGTTAAATAACTTAAAAAAGATTCCATTTAATAAATAACATGAATACATTAACTATATAAGGCATAATAAATATGAAAAAATAAATAACTGAACACACATTCCATTTAATCAATAATTTGAGAATGAAATACATCCAGAGATTATATAACTATGCAAATATCAAGGATAATAGTAACTGAATTCTTAATGAAGGAAATTATTAATTATTATACAACATGATCTTAGGCATCATGATATCTCTACCATCAAGACCATTCACAAGATGGTTTAAACTACATGTAGAAACCAGTTTAATGTTATATTTATTTATTTGTCTTATGATACCCACTGATGCATTGAGGGGACAATTAATATTGGGCTCCACCCAAAACTGTACATAAAAATCAAACCTCATATATCAAATAATAAATTTATTCCAAGAATAATGTGCCATATCATCAAATATCTATACTGAGTAAAGAATACAGATTTATCAATATTTCCTAGACAGACAATTGACTTTCAATATAGGAAATAGTTTGTATAAATGATATACAATTGGAGAAATAAACATATGCATGATAACTAAGAGGTATATTTAGGAAAAATTTAATGTCTAATGATCATATTAATGTGAACATTTTGAGGGAAATTTGTTAACTCAAAAAATTAATGAAGCAAGTAAATGTCAATACTAGACTTGATCAAAATAAGAATAAACTATCTATAGGAAGAATAACAATGGTATCAATATAAAATATATCAAGTAGAGTATATTTAAAATAAATTGGGTTTTTTCATTTATGAATAGAAATAGCATAAAATATCTTTAAATAATTATTGAGTAAAATATACTTTTTTATTTTGAAAATCACTTTTTAAAACATAAAACATTTTAAAAATCCATTTCTTTGAAAATAACTTTTTTAAAAACTAAGAATTTACATAATGTTAGGAAAAAAAATTTCAATAGAAATAAACTTGTAAAATTTCATTGGAATCACCAATGTAACAATTATCATGTTGGAGGTTAATTTCATAAATGCTGTACAAGTTAAAAAACATTCCTCATGTACATTAAAAAGTGTAGAAAAATTCATTGTTCAGAAAAATACAAGAAGATTCCATTCAATTTTTTTTTAAAATAAAAATTAGGTATACATTTATTTAATAAATTATTTTTAAAATGTTAAAAACATTTTTCTAATTTTTTTTATAAAACATGGTTTTTGGGAGAAAATATATTTCTAATCTCAGAGAGAAATGACGTTGGATTTTCTTAAAAAAAAATCATAAATTATTTTAAGTAATAAAGATTGAAAAAATGGTATTGTTACTTGATAATATCTTGAATAACTGTAAGAGAAGAAAATTAAATTGGTTGATTATTAAATTTTCAAATAATTACCTTCAACTAAAAATCAAGAATAAATAATCTCGATTAGAATGAAATTGTGAAATAAATCCTTACAATGATCATAATTATGAAGTGATAATTAGTCAATGAAAAGATTATGTGTATCAATTATAAATAAAAATATAAAAATTGTAAATAAAACATAGTATAATTGAAATTAATAACACGCATAATATTTTAATGTCAAAGGCAATTAAGAATAGATATAACACAATGAAAATAAATTGAGTTATGAAATTCAATACCACTTGGTAATTTTCAAGTCAAATCCCCTTGGATTAAATGATACCAATTTAAAATTAAAATACCATGAATTATTAATGTATCATGATATAACATGTAAAAATGGTTATTATATACACCACATAAAATAAATTAGGTGGATAACATTAAAATATTCCTCAATGAAATGAAATTGAGATGAAGTCCCTTACCCCATGCTTCCTTTCGATTGAACATTCTTTATCCTCATGTATAGTTGTTTTAAACATTTTATTATGTTATAAAAGAAATATATTAATATTTATAATACATATATGATCCTTTTATAACATCTTACCACCCATTCATTAATAATATTTCATTACTTTCATTTTTCTAGGTGTTAGTTTCCTTGTTTTCTCATTCGTGTTTCTTCATGAAATATCAGGTTCTTATGAATATCATACAGTTATATAATATATATAATTATAATAAAGATATAATTATAATATTTTTATACCATTTTTTCTTTTAAAACCAATAATTAAATATGTTTATGAAAATGAAGTACATTACCATCATAGAGACGATAGGCCGTACATACACATGAGTAACGTTTCCATTTTTCTGTGATTGTTATGGAAAGAAGGTAAGTAGTATTTTATCTTTCCATAATTATCATAATATCATATATAATATGTTATTTATTTAAATATGAATATATATATATATATATATGTCACTTATGTGGTGTGGTGGTCAAAAGAGAGTCACATCACTTCATGAAGGCAATAGTCCACACATAGACGAATGATGTTATCATCTTTAAGTGAGTGAAAAGGTAAGAAATAAAATTATATGTTATCTTTAAATAATTATTTATATGTCATAAATATCATAATTATTTCATTTATATCATATATAATCATTAAATTTATCTTTATCACCTTCCATGTAAAGCGTTAGTGAAAGGCGAGTCACATCTATTCGTGAGGCGGTAGTCCGCTATACACACAAGAGACATTATCGTATCTCCTATGGAATGGAAAGTAAATATATATAAATATATATATATATTATAATTAATAAATAGGTATAATTATGTTATTAATATCATATATATTCTTTATATCCATTATCATACCCAACTTTGATAGGTGGTAATGGAAAAAAATGACATTGGTTCATGAGGTGGTAGTCCACTGTACACACGAATGATGCTTTCGTAACCCATTTAATGGAAGTGGATATGGTTGAAGGTCATGATATTATTATAAAAAAAATCCAATTATATTAAATATAATGAGGTTATTATATCATCATGGATTAACAATATTTGAGGGAGGTGGAGAAAGAAATAAAATAAAAAGCGATCGTTGAAGAACGTTACCTCTTCTTTGGGTATACTTATTAGGTTTCAACTAAATAATTTAATGGTTTAATATATTACAAAAATAATTATTCTAGTATTATGGTTGAGAATTTTAGAAGAAATTTGGGTAGGTATTGGGTGGACAAAAAGTCTTTGAAGGTATCAAGTATAGTGGAGAGGGGTGGCCTTTTATAAGTGAGGTGAGTGACACACTTGTATTTTTTTGAAAAGATTTAATCATACCCAAGTTTTCATAATACCCCAAGCCTCAGAAATGAAAAATTATCAAACCTATAATATATGAGGTCTAAATTGTTATATTAAATTCTTGTATGAAAATTTTTAATGTCATTTTAACCCTTATCTTCTTAGTTTAACCCCTTATATATCCATTTTTACCTTAACCATGATAATTAATTTTTACTATTTTGAATATCCAGTTTGGTAAAAAATTACGTTTAAATTTTTATAAAATATAAATTGTGATAATTAAAAATATATAATCCAATTTTCTAAATTCAATTCATATAAGTGTAAAATTATAAATTAAAATTATTCCCATAGATGCGATGAGAAAGTTAGTTTTTAAAGAGAGAATGTTCAAATGTTTACAAAGTTTTTATATCAAATTTCAATATAAAAATTTATCCAATGATATAATTTGGATTAATTGATATAAAATTAATATAATTTTATTTTTAAACTAATTAAAAATATAATTGAACATTATAAATTATTTAAACTAAAAAATAGTTTTCAATTAAAAAACAGTAATTTTTACTATTTATAAAAATGAAACCTTTCAGATAAATCCCAAAAATTCACCCTAATATAGTTTTGGTATTCTGATTTCAAAAAAGTTTTTTATTTTATCAAATAAATTTTTAAAATTTTTTAAAATTAATTTTAAATTATATATGAAAAGCATGACTAAACCATCTTTTAGAAAAAATAATGTTTTTCAGAAAAAATTTCTTTTTATTTTAAGTGATTGTTATTTTATTTCTAATTAATAGGTAACAATAATTTTATTTATTTAGTTAGTAATATTAATAAATTAAAATTTAATGACTATGGTATAACAATATACTATATTATGGTTCATTTTTTACTTGAGGTTGTGTGTTTTACATGATATCAAAAAGATTAAATTTAAACAAAAATATTTTTTAGTTTGTTTAAGCTCGGTGGTACATGTCACATATTATATAAAAAATAGAACTCTTATTTTAAAACATTGGCATGTTACATATAGAGACCATTTTTTATGAAAAAAAAATTATTTAAAATAGTTTGAAAGAAGACTTGGATGTGGAAAAATTGAAGGGAGATTAAAGGAACACTAGCCAAATATATGAGAAACCATCCATGAAGCATTATTTACACAAGATGTTGTACCAGGTGATGAGGAATATTTGTATGTGGTTTTAATTTTATTTTGAGTTATTGAGAAATACCTATGAATGATGGAAGTTGTTTGGAATTTATTTTGGTGAAGTTTGGAGTTTGGAGCTGATGTGGATTTTGGATAAGTCCCGACTTTAGAAGAGAATGTTTGGAATTTGGAAGAGTATAACTCAAAACATTATAAAAGTCTTCCTACGATAACATAAAATTCATTTCAACTCTAGATTTGAAAATTTGAAAATTTCCTAGACTTCATAAGAGTATATAGGGACTTTATATGAGTCCTTAAAAATTTTATAATAGTCATATGTGTGTTTAGAAAAGTAAATACGATTTTATAAGAATTCTCACTAACTTTATAAAATTAAAGTAGTACATTGAAAGAGTAATAGGTGATTTCATAAGAGTAATGAATTAGTGATGTTTTGATATTTATCTAATCCTTAAAATTAGGATATTCAGAGAAATATATTATGAATAAAAGGATATTCAAATTTAGATGACACTCATATGATTTTCATCATTTATCAAACATCATGATCATGGATTATGATTCAAGATTTGAATTTAGTATCAAACTGAAGTTTATTTTAATTTTATAAGGAGTAATGAGATTATTTCTACACCAAAAGTTTCAAGGGCCACATCATAGTTCCATACACATGTGGGTTAAATTAAAACTTAATTTAATTGTTATGGATTTATAGAGTTTTATAGAAGGAATAATCCTTGGTCATTTAGAGATTTAAAAAAAATTATTTACTGTTAATTTAAATGAGTTTGAATAGAAGAATAAAATAGAGAATCTATTGACTTATTAAAGAGATGATATTATTTTAGTCAAGATTTATGGATTTTCTAAAATTACATTTTAGAAATTAATATTCGTGAAATTATTTTAAGAATATATATGTGTATAAAATATGAAGTAAAGTGCCTGAAAATATTGTGTGAATATCAAGAATATAAGATAACCTAATACAGAACTGTATTTATTAGAGAATAAGGAGATTAATATTGGGAGACATTCATGAAGGAGAAGACATGTTTTACCTTATTATTTGAGTAACTAAGGAATATTTAGATAATTTAAGATATATTGAAGGCAAGGAAGAACATAAAACTTGTATATACTCATAATCTACTAATTTTATTAAATAAAGAGATTATGATGATATGATAATTGAGATGTATTGAGGAGGAAGATCAATTTCATGTATTATTGAAGCAACCAATAGGAAAGAAAATATCTTTCCTATTATATGATATAAACCATATTATAGTGGTAAGTGGGAAGCTTCATCATCTATTGGTACTCTAGAGAAACAACATAGTTAGACTCTATGTTTATAAGACTAGTAAGGTCAATGGTTTAACCAATTGAGTTTATGGTGGAGAATATATGATTAGGAGGCTAACCACTCATAATAATGAGTATACTTTTAAGGCCAAACCATGTAAATCATTGTGTGTCATACTTGATTTATTTTAGTTGCATATCAAGTGAGGCAAAGTTAATTAATGTTGAGAGAATCAAGACTTTAATAAGACATAAAGATTCATTCTAAAAAAAATTGTAACAACTGTACCATTGATCCACTATTTCCAATCATAGTGGAACTAACTAATCTAGGAGATACATACTTACATAAATCATGTATAATCTATCCTTGATGTTATATTTTTATTTTCATGGTGCATTTAGTAATATTCCAATGAAACTATAACATAATTTTTTCTACATGCATGATATCAAGAAAATTCATAGCATACAAAGAATTCCAATACAATACCTCAAAGAAAACTGATATCATATTCTAGCCCATACCTATAAGGTTTTCCAAAAAAGGTGCACCAAAAGAGGTGTACATATCCTTTACTTTCTAAAATTGTTTACCACATATATATGGATAAGGTTTTTTACCATCTTCTAACTTCTTATCGAATTATGTTTTACAGATTAGTATTTATGAAATTGAGGTAAAAATTTATTATTTCCTAGAAACACTATCATCATATATTTTTTAGCCAAAACTAGTGTGTACCTTCTATGTTCATCTCTTTGATAGGGAGGACTTCGTGCGTGCCTGGTCGAGGGAGGAAAGGTGGTGCAGTCTTCATCGCTTAACTCTATCGTGGTGGGATTGGGAGTGCCATTATGGGAAATAATCTAGTATGGTTACAATGTGGATCAAGATTCCAGGTCTTCCCCTTACTTTCCATAACCCCTCGATTCTGAAGGCAGTGGGAGATTCCATGGAGAATTTCCTGTGTATAGATGATATGACGAAGAGCTTGATGGATAGATCTAACCCGCAGGTCTGTGTGGAGATGGATCTATCAGTGAAGTTTCCTTCATTATTTCTAATTCATTACCTGGAAGGGTTTATGTGGTGGCAGAGGTTGGTGTTTCTTTCTCCCCCCCAAGTTCTACTCTACTTGTGGATTTTAAGGTCATGCGGTGGAATTCTATACGAATGGAAAAAATAGAGTGCGACGTCGGGTGGACGAAGTTCCTAAGAGTATCCATCCATTAAAAACATCGCTTATCCCAGTACCTATTTCTAATGTTAAGATGGGAGATCACATCGGAGCCAGTGGGGAGGAGTCGGTGGGCGACTGTGCTTTATCTTCCTCAGTATGACAACTATTTTCGAAATTTCAAACGTTGTCAGACCCGGGGCCCCAAAATGGGTATATTTTTATAAAAAGTCTCTAGAGGAATAATTTTTGGCTAAGGTCCCTGATATTCCTCCTATGTTAACGTTGGGGTCAAGTCTTCCAGCTTAGACGGATGCTGATGGTTTCTCACTAGAGATGAATGATTCATTGGTTTATTTTATGCAGGACAAGGGGAAATCCATGGATTTCTATTTGTTTTTTCCTGCCATCCCAAGAGGGTTGGAACCTTCTGTTAGTGAAGTTTTTATTTCCTTTTTGGTGTCTGTAGGTTCGATGAAGCTTTTTGTGCTGGCCTCGGTAAGATGTGCTATCGACTCTCATCCAAAGGATTCTCCAAGGGATTCCCAGAGGGAGTGGTGAAGGAACTATCTTCGGCCCACAACTCTCCTCCCCGGTTGATGTTGGACTCTCTGATCCAGGAGAAGGTATTCCCAAATCCCCCTTCTAATGTGGTGGGGAAAATGTTCTCTTTATTATAGGAATCTGAAAACTCCTTAAAGAAAAATGTGATCCTTCCAAATAAGGTTTGTTCCACTAAAGGATCTTCCAGACCAGTGACTCGATCGATGGATAAGGAGGAGTGTTGCAGGGACCTATTCTTCCCGAGATCAGGTAGCATTGAATTAAAGGCTAATACATACCTTTTTTAATGTATTCCTTGATTATCTGGAATGCTTGAGGACTCGAGGGGCTGAAAAAATGTTCCTTTTTGGCATCTGAGTGTAGGAAACATGGGGCTTCTTTGGTAGTCATCTTGGAGCCTAAGAAGGACCCAGGAAGAATAAGATTATTTTCCAGAAATATGGGGGTTTTAAATCACATGCACAGTCATTCGGTTAATAAGTATGTATGTATTTTTTGGAAGAGTTTTATTCAGGTTGAGTTGGTGTAGGTTCTAGATCAGTTCATTTTGGTCAAGCTTGAATTTAGATGTTCGTGATCTTGTTCTCCTTCATTTATGCCAGTACTGATGTTATGGTTTGGAGGAACCTATGGGAGTCTCTTGGCTCCTTTGATGTGGGAGGATTACCCTGGTTTATTGGTGGCAATTTTAACACCATTGTCGACATATCTGAGAAGATAAGAGGCTCCGTGATATACAATAATGGTATGTTGGATTTTAATAGCTGAATTTCAAGTAAGGGTCTCTTGGAAATGGGTTTTTTCTAGGGGAAAATTCACCTGGTGTAATAATCATCGTGGGAGAAACTGCATCTAATGTAGGTTGGACAGATGCCTATCAAAGTTGCAAGGCCCTGAGTCCTTTTCCAAGGCCATGGTCACGCACTTATCACGTGCTCTTTCGGACCATGCGCCGCTGATTATCGACTTTAAGCAGGGAAATTAGGAGGGTAAATCTTTCTTGTATTTAGCAGATTAGTATTACATGGAGGGTTTCATGAAAATGATGAAGTATTCTTGGGTCCAGGAGGTGGAGGGAAGATCTTGGGTCGTATTTTCCAGAAACCTCAAACGTCTCAAGTGTGATATTAGTAGATGGTTTGTTGGTATCCAAATGGTGGGCCCGAAACATTCAAGACATATTGGGAATTCAAAGGAGGCATTTTCTTATGATCTATCTTGGGGCTCCTATTTCAAACGGTAGGGTAAAAATGGTCTTTTTTAGGACATTTTGAATAGAATATATGGGAGGGTTCTCAATTATAAAAACAGGTTCCTGTTCTTCAGTGGAAGGATGAATTTGATTAATAGTGTGGTCTTTTCTATTCTGATGCACGTCTTTTCGGGTATCACTTTGCCTAAAGGGATCATTGATGCTATGGAGAAGCTGATGAACAAGTTACTTTGGGATGCCAACATTTCTGAAAGAACTCACCGGGCTTCATGGTCTCAGTTATAAAAAACTTGTGGTGGAGGGTGGAGTCGGTCTTAGGGATATTTTGGTATGTTGTGGTTGATGAGTCACAATGCCGTGGACACAAACAACTCGGAAAAAACACAATGAGAGCAGAATGGTGCTGGCGACGTGAAGGTGAAGCAAGAACCAAGATGTAGAAAAGAAAGATGAAAGAATAGTAAAGAGAGACAAGATTTACGTGCTTCGGATCCTTATGGATCCTACTACACGGCAAGAACACCACACACACACACACATTTTATTGATCTCCAAAAGAAATTAATACATGGAAATACCAACAGGCTATAATGGCACAAAAACATGAAAACTATTACAGTTCTATATGGAACTCACAGAAGAAAAGAACAACTTACAGTGCCGGGAGAAATCACCTGGCAGTCCAGATCTCTTCTTCGTCTTGGATTCCGGAACTCTCCTTCTTCTCGCGGTCCAGAACGACCTCCTTTACACCTAGATCTGGTCCAAAAACACCTCGCGCGCTGGTCCTCGGAACTCCAAAGAAACCGAAGATGACCGTGACGAAGCTCCATCGAAAAGCGACACACCAGCAGTGTGCCGCGGAGTCCGCTGCCGCTGAGAATACCCCGAACAACTGGGGATCATGAACCAGGATCTCAGGGGAGTATCACCAAGAATTTATTTGTATGGGAGAAGAACCGGGGAGAACTAATCAACCACTCACTCAGGAGAAGCCAAACCAGAGGTGATCAAAGCCCCTGCAGGCGTCAGTTTCCCCGAGACGGAATGCCCAATCACCCGTCCCCAGGTATCACAGGGTGAAATAGAAATCAGAACAGTGAGCACGTGAGCCATGAAACGCTGCCCAGATGGACGACCCAGAGTAAATGGGTGGCGAAGTGGATCGACGGTCACAAGTGAAAAGGCAGGAGCAACCGGATTGCCAAGATGTAAAACATATGCGGGAGACATAACAACAGGTGGCATTAAAACTGAATAATCAAAAAGGAAAAAAACTGAATTTAATATAAAAACAAATTGAATTAAACCATATTAATTCACAAATCTCCACCATTTTTAATTAAAATTCAGTGATGTTCTTGCACCTAGGGGTCAAGGAATCCGAACCAAGTTTAATCTATCTAGGCAGAAATTAAACTTTGACAAGACCACAGCTTTAGTCAAACTATCAGCTGGGTTTATGTCAGTATGTATCTTGTTGATACACACAGTTCCAGATTCTATGATATCTCTAATAAAATGTAGTCTAATATCTATATGTTTTGACTTACCATGGAAAACAAGGTTTTTTGACAAATGAATAGTTGATTGACTGTCTGAATAAACATTAATAGCAGAATTGTAAATACAAAGTTCTGAAGCCATACCTTTGATCCACAATGCTTCCTTGACCGCCTCAGTCAAGGCAATGTATT
The DNA here is from genome assembly GCA_963277665.1 of Viscum album. NCBI lineage: Eukaryota > Viridiplantae > Streptophyta > Magnoliopsida > Santalales > Viscaceae > Viscum > Viscum album. Next base: position 999,484,204 of record OY728161.1, read on the forward strand.
CAGATTCTGTAGTTGAAAGTGCAATGACAGATTGCATGTTGCACTTCCAGGAAATGGTACCACCAAAGGTACTAAACACATAACCGGTTAGAGACATACGAGTGTCAACATTTCCAGCATAATCAGCATCTACATAACCACAGATAAGATCATCAGAATCAATGTTTCTACCATAACATAAACAAACATTAGGAGTACTAGTGAGATATCTAAGAAGCCACTTGAGAGCATGCCAATGTGGTTTCCCTGGGGTACCCATGAACCTGCTAAGGGTGCAGACTGCAAAAGCAATATCAGGGCGTGTAAAAATCATAGCATACATTATGCTCCCAACCATGTTAGCATAAGGAATATTGGACATAAATTCAACATCTTGTTTAGCAGCAGCAGCTTGTGATAGAGATAGTTTAAAGTGTTTAGCGAGAGGAATATTAACGGGTTTGAGAGTTTCAAACATATACCTCTTGAGAATTTTTAAAATGTAACTATGATGAGAAAGATAAATCAATTTATTGGGTCTGTCCCTTATGATTTCAATGCCAAGAATTTTCTTGGCCACACCCAGGTCCTTCATTTCAAAGGTGTTTTTCAACTGAAATTTAACAGAAGAAATAAGATTCATATCCTTGCACATGATGAGCATATCATCGACATACAAAAATAGGTAAATGATGCAGGTCCTAGTTTGTTTGAAGTAAACACAGGCATCGTATTGACTCCTAGTGAACTTATTCCCTAACATGAAAGAGTCGAACTTTAAGTACCATTGTCTTGAGGCTTGCTTCAAGCCGTATAGAGACTTATTCAGGAGACACACTTGATGTGGTTTGAAAACACTAGGATAGCCTTCAGGAGGCTGCATATAAATCCTTTCTTTCAGGTCACCATGTAAAAAAGCAGTTTTAACATCCAACTGCTCGATGTGGTAATCTTGATAGGCAGCATAGGCTAACAGGAGCCTGATAGAAGAATGTTTTACAACTGGGGATAAAATTTCAGAGTAATCAATTCCCTCCCTTTGGAGGAAACCCTTAGCTACTAGTCTAGACTTGAACTTGATTTTATTTCCCTCAGTATTATCCTCTTTTCTTTTGAAAATCCATTTGGAAACTATTACTTTAGCATTAACAGGTTTGTTCACAACACTCCAAGTATGGTTTTTCATTAAAGAGTGCATTTCTTCATTTATAGAAAAAACCCATTACTTGGAGTCTTTGTCTTTCAACGCTTGCCTATAAGATTGAGGATCATCATCAATGAGATCCTGGGATACATGGAAAGCATAAGAAGCCATGTCATACTGGCTGAACCTAGCAGGGGGTCTGAGGACCCTTCTTTGTCTATCACGGGTCAATTGATAGTCTCTGTAGGTGTCAGGAGGTTCATAATTCGAATCTGAACCAGAGCTGCTTTGATGATCAGCCCCATTATTGGGCTGAGGAGCAGGCTGATCAGGCTGAAGATCAGTTTCAATCTGAGCAAAGGGCTTGGGTTCAACAGGCTTGGAAAAGTCTGGTTCATCACTGTTTTGATGTGTGGGTTTGGTCTTGGTAGAGGATGACTCATGGAAAACCACATCCCTACTGATAATGTGTTTCTGGTACCCTGGTTTATCAATCCAGAGTTTATATCCTTTGACCCCCTCGGGGTAACCAATGAAAATGCATTTCACAGCTCTTGGTTCCAGTTTATCAGTCCTTACATGGGCATAGGCCGTGGAACCAAAAACCTTAAGGTAGGAATAAGAGGGAGGCCGACCAGTCCAAAGTTCTTCAGGGGTTTGAACTGGTTAGCAGAGGAGGGACATCTATTGATGAGATACACTACAGTGCTAGTGGCCTCAGCCCAGAAAGACTTGGGGAGCCCAGAGTGCGCAATCATGCTTCAGACACGCTCTAAGATGGTCCTATTCATCCTCTCTACTAGCCCATTCTGTTGGGGAGTTTCCCTAACAGTCCTATGTCTTTTAATCCCTTCTTTTTCACAAAATTCAACGAAATCAGTAGACAAATACTCTAAACCATTATCTGTTCTCATGGTTTTTATTTTCTTTCCGGTCTGATTTTCAACCGAAGCCTTCCAGGTTTTAAAGGTCCGGAAAACATCTGACTTATGCTTCAGGATGTAAACCCAGACCTTCCTGGAAAAATCATCAATTAAGGTGACGAAGTAAGATCCTCCACCATGAGAGGTAGTTCTCGCTGGACCCCATAGACCTGAATGGATGTATTCAAGTGGGGCAGCGGCTTTCAAAGTGGATCTATTGAAACTAACTCTTTTAGCTTTTCCCATTACACAATCTTCACAAAAGGGAATGTTTGTTGGTGTTATGTCATTCAGCAGCCCTTGCTTATTGAGTTCTTCCAATCCCTTGGAGCTTACATGCCCCAAACGTCTATGCCAAAGCATAGTATTTTCAGTGTTTGTAATGTAAACACTACCCAACAGCCTTGAATGGGTCTTACCATCCAAGGTATAGAACCCGTTAGTGAGAGACCCTTTAATAATGGTCCTAGATCCTTTAGAGATCTTAATTGATCTCGAATCTGATCTGAAGGTATATCCTTTTTGATCAAGGACTCCTAAGGAAATTAAATTGCGTTGGAGGTTTGGAACCCACCTTACATCAAGTAAGGTAATCATAGATTGATTGTCAAGTTCTAATAGAACAGATCCTCTACCTTCCACTTTGCACTTTTTATTATTTCCTAACAGGACATCCCCTTACACTCTCTCTACCAGCTCTGAAAATGACTCTTTGTATGGACACATATGGAAGGAATAGCCGGAGTCAAGGACCCACTCTCTGTCGAGTGTATGGCTGGATACATTTAACACTTTAGCAGTGTCATAACCAAAGTCAACAATGAGGGACTGGTCAGTGGGCTGAGCACGTTCTTGTTCACGCTTAAGCTTTCTACATTCGGGCTTGATGTGGCCAGGCTTGCCGCAATGGAAGCAGGTGACTTTTCGTTCTCTATTATTATTACTATCTTTAGGTCTTGGTTCTATCTTAGGTTCTTTACTGCCTCTACTTTTGTCTCTTTTGAATTGTTTCTTTTTGCCTTTAATCTGGGGTCTTCCCCTAGTGAACAAGCTCTCAGCCTCTCCTTTGGTCTTAGGTTTTGAGTGAAGGTCTTTAGATAGAAGGGCAGACTTGACTTATTCTAGAGTCAAGGAGTCTCGACCATACATCATGGTCTCGACCAAGGTGCTATAACTATGGTCAAGAGAGATCAGGAGAATGATGGCCTGATCTTCATCATCTACCAAGACATCTATGTTGGCTAGATCTAACATGATTTTGTTAAACTCATCTAGGTGATATTTCAAGGTAGCCCCAGGTCTCATCCTAAAGGTGAACATGCGATTCTTCTTATACAGTCTACCTACAAGGGAGGCATTCATGTAGAGTTTTTCCAGCTTAAGCCAGATGCCGGCAGCGGTAGACTCATATGCCACTTCTCTAAGGACTTTGTCTCCTAAGGACAACAAAAGGGAACTGTGGGCTTTAACAAGAATGTCAGGGGGGACAGGCTGGTATTCAGTTACAGTTTGACCAGTTTCATTTACAGATGTAATGGGTTTAGTAGGCCCGGAGATGGCATCTATGAGAACTTGTTGGACAAGCAATGACCTCATTTTTATTCTCCAAAGATTGAAGTCATTGTCTCCATCGAATTTTTTGATCTCATATCGCATTGTATACATGTTTATCCAGATGAGTAGATGCTGAATGATTGGGGACAACGATAAGCGTACGCCCCCAAAAATCGACCGATCTCACTGGGTATACGTGTATCGTGGGATATGAAGACAGAAAAGGTTCGGTGAATAAAATGATTTCACCAAAAAAGAAGAAAACTGAAAGGAACAACAACAAAAATCAGGCAGAATTAAAAAGACACAAAGAATGCGGAAGAAAGAAAAAAACAAAACCAAAATTGTAAAGAACTATAAACTTGTGAACCAAAATAGTGAGGAGAATGCAACCGAACAGATATGAAACAAAGATGTAAAACAGTACGAAGAAAGGGAGTGCCCGTAGGGTACTGGCAACCACAATTACAGCAGGATCACGAGGTAGATAACAAGGCCCTGCAAAAAAGAATTACAAGCATGCAAGGAGGTTTCAGAACACAGAACAAAATTATATAAGAGCAATTCATCAAGTCAATCAGCAAGACTGTTAAAATGAGAAATAATGCAACGAAACAGAAGACAGAGAACTAGGGGCAGTGTACATAGTAGGTCAGATGAAGTCAGCGCAGCAGCCAAAAGTGGCTCTGATACCACTTATTGTGGTTGATGAGTCACAATTCCATGGACAAAAACATCTTGGAAACAACACAATGAGAGAAGAATGGTGCTGGAGACGTGCAGGTGAAGCAAGAACCAAGATGTAGAAAAGAAAGATGCAAGAATAGTAAAGAGAGACAAGATTTACGTGCTTCAGATCCTTATGGATCCTACTGCATGACAAGAACACCACACACACACATGTTTTATTGATCTCCAAAAGAAATTAATACATGGCAATACCAACAGGCTATAATGGCACAAAAACAGAAAAACTATTACAGTTCTATATGGAACTCGCAGAAGAAAAGAACAACTTACAGTGCTGGGAGAAATCACCCGGCAGTCCAGATCTCTTCTTCGTCTTGGAGTCCGAAACTCTCCTTCTTCTCACGGTCCAGAACGTCCTCCTTTCCTCCTAGATCTGGTCCGAAAACACCTCACGCGCTGGTCCTCGGAACGCCAAAGAAACCGAAGATGACCGTGACGAAGCTCCACCGAAAAGCGACACACCAGCAGTGTGCCGCGGAGTCTGCTGCCACTGAGAATACCCTGAACAACTGGGGCTCGTGAACCAGGATCTCAGGGGAGTATCACCAAGAAGTTCTTCGTATGGGAGAAGAACCGGGGAGAACCAATCAACCACTCACTCAGGAGAATCCAAACCAGAGGTGATCAAAGCCCCTGCAAGCATCAATTTCCCCGAGACAGAATGCCCAATCACCCGTCCCCACGTATCACAGGGTGAAACAGAAATCAAAACAGCGAGCGCGTGAGCCACGAAACGCCGCCCAGATGGACGACCCAGAGTAAATGGGTGGCGAAGTGGATCGACGGTCACAAGTGAAAAGGCGGGAGCAACTGGATTGCCAGGATGTAAAACATATGCAGGAGATATAACAGTAGGTGGCATTAAAAAAAAATAATCAAAAAGGAAAAAAAAAATGAATTTAATATAAAAACAAATTGAATTAAACCATATTAATTCACATGGTCTCAATGCAATCCATGCATACTCGGTTATCATGTGATTTTTTGGAGGGCCATTTGTTGTGATCCAAAACTCTGAGGATTTAATATAGTCTGAACTAGGAAGAGTGGGAGTTCAGGAAGCTGTCTAGACTGGGGAAAACGGTAGGACGTCATCTAGAAATCCTCTAGGAAGCTACTCGATGGGTTGTGGGATGTGGGGATATCAACCTGTGGAGATACAATTTAGATGGGGAGAATCTCTTCTTCTCGTACTGCCCAGTTTCAGATTTTTCTATTAAAGAGGCCAGCCGTCATCCCAGGTTGCTTGAAGAAATTATTAGCTTGAAGAAGATGGAAGTTTTTAAAGAATTGATGTTATTGAAGGAGGTTGACAAAGTCTGTTTCACAAAGGCTAGTTCAGGGAACTTCAACAGATAGAATTACTGTCATCTGATCCGTTAGGGGGGTGTCCAAGATGAGTGGGGATCACGATTATAGTGTGGAGAACTTCCCACTAAGATGTACTTTATGGTTTTGAGAGAGAGAAACCAAGCCCTGCCGATAGATGAAAATATTCAAAAGAATAAAATAAAACTGGCTTCAAGATGTCTATATTGCTCTCATCTGCAGGCCGAGTCGGTGTTTCACTTATTTCTTAAGAGCGACTAGGCTGTTTGTCTTTGGTCCAGTGTGGATTTATGGGAAAGATACAACGTAGCCTTATATTCCATGCAGGAGTTCTTCGCCAGCTAGTTCTCGAGTATGGTCCAGAATGAGATGGAGTTCAAAATCTGTATCATAGTGCTTACAACAGTTTTCTGGACAACCTGGGAGGTGCGAAACAAGGTTCACTTAGAGGGTCAGTGGTCCCCCTTTTTTCTACTGGTGAAAATGAATGGGTTGGTGCATGACTATGGTATCTTCTTAAAGGAGGTAAGCACTCTAAAACCCTCTGTAATTTTCTAGATAGTCCAATGACGTGTACCAGGTCGTAGGGCAGCTGGTTAAGGTGGAAACCTCCGAAAAGGGGATTCAAGCTTAACATTGATGGCTAGTTCGGGGACGGGCTGATGCACAGGGGTGGTTTTGTGCGTGATGGGAATAGTTCAGTCATTATGGCCTTAAGTAGCTTTCATAGGCCGGGAAACTCACTGGGTGCAGAAGTACATAAGTTATACATAGGTGTTGATATCTGTACCAGGTTCTCCTTGGTGTGTGCAGAAGTGGAATCAGACTCTGAGATCTTGGTTTGGGATTTGTAGGGGAAAGAGAAGGTGTCTTGGGCCTTAACATAAATTGTTAGTAGATGTGTTGATATGATTCCAAATTATTTATCTATTCATCATATCCAAAGAGAAGATAACTTTGCGGCATACGCTATTTCTAGATAGAGTAGTTCGAAGGAACCCTAAAGGGTGTTAACCAATGTGGGATCTCTACCCTAGGTATTTAAGTATTTTGTACAAGGATATTCCCTGGGTCTGCATCACTTTAGACCACCCTGACCCTTTCAGGGATGGGTCTTTTTTTCTTTATGAATATTAATAATAAAAATGCAATTTTGGATCTATAGATAACCCAAGAAAAAGTTTTCTATAATTGTTTCTAAAATATAGGTACTCATGAAAAATTTTCTTCCATTTAGGATTGTATACTGAGTGATGAATTTTCCCATATTGAATTCTTTTTTCTTTGTACACTATTAATTGACTTACAATATCCTAATTTTTATATTTCTATCTAATCCTTTGAATAATTGGAAGGTAAAATATAGATTTTAATGGACTTGATTACTATTTCTTTTATCAAGTCACATTGCACTTATGAAATTTTTAAGCAAATAATTATTCCAAAAAAATAATATTATATTATTTAGATAGACATGTATTCTTTCATATTCAATAGTCATTGGACTTTATTTTTTTAACATCATATATTTGATAAAGAAACTCCTAATTTACAGATAAAATATTATTTAAGAGAGAATAAGTTCTATGAAGTTGGTGTCAATTAATCCATTAACAACTTTTAAATTATACAAAATATTAAAAAATATAAATTATCTATTTTTTAGTTAGCTATGTTTATAAAAACAGTCAATTCATTTACTAGTGTTTATAAAAAACATAGCTAAACATTGGAAAATAGGGGTAAATAGTGTATAGATAATTAGATATGTTTTCAAACAAAGTTAAATAGATATGTTTTTAAACAATACTAATTACCAACATATATAGAAAAATAGATAATTATCTATTTAAAAAAATATCATCCATGTTTTGATAAATGTGGGTAATTAGCCATGTTTAGAAATTTGGGTAGTTAGCTACATTTCAAAACATTTCTAATTACCTGCACTATGTTTACTTATATTTTTTTTGAAAATATTGGATTGCATCTTTGAAAAAACATATATATAAATAATCGAATAATATATTATTTTTAAAAACATTGTGGTTAGCCACCAAGATCCCCTTCATTGTGTGAATATACATTGGTGACTCCCACATGAACAAGACCTTCCCATGTGGCCCTCCACCCCTAACGATCCCTTCTCCACACACACAAGAAACTGACATGTAAGAGTTTTAGTTTTAGTGATTATGCCCTTTGGATATTTTGACTAACATTTTAAGATATAGTCATGGTGTTGTATTGTGTTCTTGGGTTTTTTATCCCCTATGTTTATATATTAAAAATATTAATATTAATTCATACAGAAACATAATTTTGGAAACAATGGATTTTCTTTTTAATGGAGTCCCGAATGGGGAAACTGTGACCTCCTTCAAAATCATAACATGGGTGTTACCATAGGTGTGAAATAAAAATTTATAAAATCAAACCTTTAGAGGATGAATATTTTCTAGTAGATTTTAGATGAAATAAACAAATTAAACTATTTATTTATTTATTTTTTATGATTAAATGTCTAAACATATAAATCTCTTTTTAAAACCTCATTTTGGAAGATCTATAATGATATACACATAAACTTGATATATATATTGAGAGGGAGAGTCACTATGATGGGATTTAGGGGATGATAACTAGGTTCAGTGGAAATCATGGATTAACAATAAAATTGATGGTGATTTCCAAATCCGTTGTTGTGGACTCGATATTCACCAATGATTGATCCAAAAATGAGGTAGGGATATTATTTTATATATTTATTCTCATTTTGGATATAATTTTTTTGGATTAATTATTATAATAATATAATCTAGGAGTGAAAAAATCATGACCCTATTAGTTATTATTTTAATATAATTAGGAATTTTTAATTTATTCAGTTTTGGGATTTGCTGCTTCCTTGATTCCTTGCTTCCCCCATCAATAAAATCCAAATCGAGTGTGGAAATTGTTGATTAATTGAAATTTTTAGTTTATGGTTTCCCCCATCCATTATTTGTATACTTATAAACATTATTTGGTTTGTAAGGTGAATCAAACCTAACCCATAGAAAAATAATTTTCACAATTGGTTATTGGTTCCATGGATCATTTTTTCAGGTTAAAAATTCTTGTTTGTAACCTAGTGGATGACTGATGCCGATGAAAAAACATTATTAATGGTAGAAAATAGTATAACACCCCATGTTTTTATGATTTTTTTTCAAATAAATTAAATTTCCTTGATATCTTTCATTACATGCAACACCGAGTTTAACTTGTGTTACTGTAACACTGAATTTTGACAAACTATGATATATTATTAATATTATTATCTAAATGTGACTATTATAACATATATGTTAAACTTATAGGAATGAATAATAATAAATAATTTTTAAATATTTTGTATAAAAGTTTTATATAAATAAAACATATTGATAAAAGTACATAGTTTTTAGAAAAGTCTTTATATGTTTTGAAAATACTATTTTCTCATAATTGTTTTTTATTTCTTTTTGTAAAAAATAATAAAATTAGTTTTTGAAACTTATAGAAAATTAATTTCATAAAATAAAAATAATTTTTTTAATCGTCAGGTCAGAATTATCTTAGGTTTAATTTTTAGTATTTTTCTGAAAATGTTAATTGTTTTAGTAAATAGTGAAAAAATACTAGATTTTATTGAAAATTTCAATTTCATTTTAAGAATTCATAATAATTTTTTTTAAAATTGGCTTAAAAGTAAAATTTCTTATATATATATATATTAATCTAATTTAAGTCATTTTAGTAATTTTCATATTGAATTTTGATATAGAAGATTTTTAAAATTTTGAACATTTTCTTTTTGAAAACTCGTTTCTCATCAAATCTATGAGATTAATTTTAAATTAAAATTTTACAATTCTATAAATGGAATTTGAAAAAATTTATTTAATGTTTTTAATAAGAATAATTTATATTATCTAATAATGTCAACTTAATTTTTGACCGTAATGAACGCTACTGCAAATAGACCCTTTAACAACGCTAGTAAAAGGGTTTTATCAGTGCTTCAAAAGCGTTAATATTGAGAGCGGTGTTAAAATATGACTTTTAACAGTGTAGAAAAACACTATTTAAGGCTTGATTTTAAAAACTATTAAAAAATTGAAATTAATTTTTTTTAAAATAATTTTTCACACACCCTCAACACCCCCTTTTTTAGTGCTTACAACACCTTATCTTAGCACTTTCCACTACCTATCAATCAATATTCACCACACCCCTTCCTTAGTTCTAGAAGGCTACCCAAAATACCTGTATGAACTTGGATTTGGTCCTAGGAAATCCCTTATTTGATTGGGTTCTCAAATAAAAACTATGTTTTGGTTGTCGTCTGGGCCTTTTATGGACTCAAATAGTGTGGTGGAGAGTACCCCCGATCATAAGGATGTCAAGATCATCAAAATATTAAATTTGATAAGTTCTTGATCCCAAAAGGAAACCCAAAAAAATTTATGGCCTTTTGAAGTTTGAGTTTCTTTTTCAACTTATATTAGATCTTTTGTTAATTTTTTGATTTTTTATCTTCAAAGTATTTTTAAGTGACTATTATGAAATAATAAAAAAAAAATAATTAATTATTTTAAAAACCATTTTCACTAAATATATTATATATTAAGTGTAAATGTATATATAGTCTTACCTAAAACATATTTAATATATATATATATATATATTATATATATCAATATAAATATATTTATATATTAATATTTTATTTAATGAAATATTCTTTTGGAAATTTACCCTTTATTAGCACTTTATTACTAGCACTGATAAAGTACCACCCTTTATCAGTGCTTTTTAATAGCATTAATAGGGGGCTTTATCAGTGATTTTTTACAAGCACTAATAAAGGACCCCCTTTAACATCACTTTTTAGCACTGTTAAAGACACCCTTTAAAAATGCTAAAAAAAGAACCATTGGAGACACCCTTTAACAGTGCTTTTAGCTAGCACTATTAATTCCCCAGTTGTGGATAAACTCAGTTTTGTAGTAGTGTCGAGTAGTGAATATAGTAAAACATATTTACAATATTTAAGAGGAAAAAACTTACCTGGGGGTTAAACATAAATGATAAGGGTTATAAATGACCCATATAGTATTCACAATCAATTTTATGACCATATTTCAATCTTACCTCTTCGAGGCCCAATGATGGTCTATTTTTGAGCCATGTGGCATGTAAAATATATGGAAACATATTTTTATTTTCAAAAATTACATGTCTTTCACTCACCTCACTTATAAAAGGCCACTGCCTCTCATCTCTCCTAAAAAATTTCAGAACCCATTAGTTTGGAAAAGTCCTAGTCAAATAAATTTCATATGAGAAGACTTATTTTGGTCATAAATCTAACCTAGTAAGGCTTTTGGTGCAAACCTAAGGAGGTTACTCGAGGAAGAGGTAACATTCTTCAACGCAAATTTTTATTTTATTTATTTCTCCACCTCATTTAATTGTTATTTAAAAATACTAACATAAAAACCTTAGTATCTTCCATATAATGAGAATTTTCTATTCTAGGGGCATGACCTACAACCATCTATTCTTCTATCAAATGGGTTACAAAATCATCATTAATGTGTACAACTAACTACAGCCTTACAAGATGATGTTATTCGTTTTCCATCACCACATCTCACGATTGGATATAATGATGCATTAAATGTTTTTTATTATATATATGATATTATTATACTTTTTTTAATTATTATATCATATATACTATCATAATTTTCATTCCATGGGAATACAATAACGTTTCTCATGTGTATAAAGGATTACCGCCTCACGAAGCGATGCTTTAAATGAAAGGGAATAAAGATGGTTTTAATGAACATTTGTGATATATATGACATAAAAAATATTCTATAATTGTAATATATTATTTACCTTTATTTATTTCAATTTTTGAAAAAATTGAAAAAATGTTCATGCATATGTATGACCTACCATTTGCATGAATGATGTATTTCATTTTCAATATCTAACTATTATGAAATACTCTAACAACATATGTACTTAATATATATGATATTTATATCATGGGTAAAATTATATTTATGATGGAACCATGATCAATATAATAAGAAATAAATCATATAATGTTTGATATATATATATATATATATTTATGGTCATATTATAGATTTATAACAAACTTATATTTATTATATAGGAGGTTTGAATGTATATGAAGGAAGTCGAGACTTAATGTAAGGGATTTCCATCTTACTTTTATTTTTTATAAGTCAAATTCCATATTCACCACATGTTTCATTTATGTGGTGTGTATATTGTATATGAATATTTTTTTATTATTATCCTTAAAATTATGTGCAAAGTCCTGACCCAGCTTACCATTGAACTGGTAGCGAGACTGGTCACCACATGACCTCAAGCATGCCTCCACGTAAGACAGAGGTTGCTGATTAGTAGTGAGGGTGCAAGGATAGTCAATGTGGAGACTATACCCTCATATCAAAATTTTCATAGTAGTATAACAACATATAATAGATGTCAACATCAGAAGTATTATAAATCAATTACTAATGCATCGTAAGTCAATTGTAATATCAACTCAATAAAGAAAATGTCCAATGCTTGTTTATAAAATGTATGCATGTTATGATGGAACATATCTAAAAGTAATTAAAAAATCAGCATTATTTACATCTTAATAAAAAAAGGACCAAATCCCCAAGAGCGATCTCCACAAGCATCTTGAGCTCCTCCTTGGTCCTTTGCTCCTAACTCCCAGGTACAAGCAAACAACAACAAGCAATGTCCACATCCTGTAAACAAGTAGAGTTTACTCGGGTACCCCAATGCAATGGAATCATGAATAGGGTGTGAGATATAAATATTAGTAGGCTGGGACCACTAGTGTCAAGCTCAATCTAGAAAATACAATATAATTAAATAGCATGAAATTATATCTAAGTAATAACATAATTGAATAAATAACCATCAACCCATCCAAGTTCCAAAGGGACACCTGATGATGATACCTTCTTCAGATCGTAGCTGAAAAAAGATTATGAATAGGAACAATATATATATAAATGATGTATAATGAACTATTTATCACATTATTTAATACTCTTTGTTTAACTACACAAAAGAATGGGCTTTTTACCATTCTTATATTTCACCCATTTTAATGACGTTATCATTCCATAGCTCGCACAGACTTGAATGTCCAAGTTATCATTCCAGGCTCTCCCACCCCCGAATGTCCATGTTACCGTCCTATACTAATGCACCCATAAATTTACATGTTAACATTCCATAATCACCAACCAAAAATTTCCATTTTACCATTACATACTCATGCACCCATGAGTCTCCACGTCACCATTCCATACTCATGAACCCATGAATTTCGATGTTACCATTCTATAATCATGCACCATGAATGTCCATGTTACCTTTACAAAATCACACACCAATGAATTCCCATTTTACCATTCCATACTCACACACCCATTAATGTACATGTTACCATTCCATACTCACACACCAAAAATTTCCATGTTACCATTGCATACTCATGCACCCATTAATGCCCATTTTACCATACCATACTCACACACCCATGAATGTCCATGTTACTATTCCATACTCACACACCATGAATGTACATGTTACCATTCCATACTCACACACCTATGAATGTCCATGTTACCATTCCATACTCACGCACCCATGAATTTCCATGTTACCATTCACTGCGTCATGATATAATTAATTCATCAATTAATTATCATCATCAATCTCATGACTAATTCAACAATTAGTTAAAAAGAACAAGTCATTTAGTTAAATCAACAAATAACTTATCACAACCATTACTCTAGTTAATTCAATAATTAAATAGTCATAATCTAACCATGTCAATACCACATAATTAGTTCATAAATTAATTATCTCCAGGAAACCATCTCTATTTCATGTAATTAATTCACAAATTAATTATCTCAGATTAGCCTCAAATCAAAATATCTTAATTAATCTCCTGATTAATTATCTGTATATAAATATCATAACACAAAATTAATTTATAATTAATTATCTCAACTTAACCTATTTAATATCTCATAATTAATTCCCCAGTTAATTATCATCTTGAAGCACATAATTAATTCATAATTAATTATATAATCTTAACAAATTTAATATCTCATAATTAATCCCTTGGTAATTATTATCTCAAAGCACAAAAATTAATTCATAATTAATTAGATCATTTTTACCAATTTAATATTTCATAATTAATCCCCTGATAATTATTATCTCAAAGCACATAATTAATTAATAATTAATTATCTTATATTAACCAATTTAATATCTCAGAATTAATCCCCTGTATAATTATCTCAATTTCAACCAAAAAGCATATAATTAATTAACAATTAATTATCTCATCCCACCAATAAGAAATTTATTAAAACATTACAATCAGCTTTGTCAAAATCAGTAAATAAAAAAACTACAATTTATTAATTAGGAAATATTGAGAAACCTACCTCAAAGAATTTGGCCAAGCCAAAGCTTCCTAACTCAAACCATGACCCGCTCACATACCCGCACCACAAAAAAACACACACATACTCAGAATTTATCATCAAAACTAACAACCATGAACTAAAACCCACAATTAGTGCGGTGTAGACCAATGCACACAAAAAACATTAACCACAACACTGAACAAAAATAACCATCTAATTCAAGCAGTGAAAAACCAATTATCTGGTTTATAGCCTTAACCAAAAATGAGGTTGGTGAACAAAATCGAGCCGAACCACTTCGCCTTTAGTGGTGGTAATCAGAATACGGACCAATGAGTCCCAAGACATCTTCTTCCCCACCTAGATCCTGAAGAAAAGAAGAAACCAAATTAAACACAAATATAGGGTTTCAGCCTAACGGAGACTGGATGACAGAGTGTTGAAATAACTGACGTGAATGATTAAATGAATAGAGAAGTAATCACCTCACTGAGACGAACAAATTTCATGAAGGGACCATAATGGGATAGCCTCCTTAATAGGAGCTAGGAGGATGAGTGGTGGGCCACCATGGGAGAGCCAAGAGGGGCGTGGGGTGGGGGGTGGGGGGGGGGGGGGGCTCACCCAGGCTGTGTGCCTCTCACTCTTTATTTCCCTTCTAATAATTATAATAATTAATATAATAATAATAATAATAATAACACCCATATTATTATTATTATCATTTAATTAAAACTCTTCTTTGATAAACCCCAAACTCCCCATTTAAACATCATTTACACCCCATTCAATTAAATTTGTTTCAACCGAATTTAATTAAATAAATTATCCAAATAATCATTATTTCATTAAATTCTCTCACACAATTTATTTAAAAAAACCTGACACCACATTGATCATCATTTAATTAAATTCATTCGAACTAAATTTGGTTAAATAATTTATCCAATTCATGTTATTTAATTAAAACATCTAAACACAAATTTAATTAAATTAAGAACTTCAACTCATAACCATTATTTTATTAAATTCTTCCATCCTTAATTTAATTAAATAATAACCCCCATTTCATAGTGAAAAATTAAATTCTTCTAAACCTTGAATTTAATTAAATAAAACGTCCATTTTGCATTAATTAATTAAATTACTCTTTACCTTGAATTTAATTAAATGAAATCCTAAATCATTATTTACACATCATTTAACACTACCATTTAATATTACCCTTCTCTGATAACCCCCAACTTCTCATTTACAAGTCATTTAATCAAATTATCCTCATCTCAATTTAATTAAATAAAGACTCCAACTCATCATAATTTAAAATAAATTTAATTCTTTTGATCTCAATTTAATTAAATAAATTCTCAATATCAACAAAATTTAATTAAATTCTCTCCACATTAATTTCATTAAATTAAACCCCAGCTCTTCATTTATATGTCATTTAATTAAATTCCTCTCATCTCAATTTAATTAAAGACTCTAAAAATAACATTTTAAAATAAATTAAATTACATTCATCTAAATTTAATTAAATAACTTATCCATATCAATGTAATTTAATTAAATTACCTCAAATTTAATTTAATTAAATTAATCCCCCAATAGCTCATTTAATGAAATTCCTTTCAACCACGAATTTAGTTAAATTAATTTAACATGAAACTCAAAACTGGGTAAGACTGACGATTTAACTTGCACGGTCTAATATACCGTGCGTAGACCATGCACCCGCTACCAGATACTTGAAGTATCCTGCATGGATGACCCAAATGGTTTGAATAACTATGCTTATCCAATGCGAACACCTCTACCTTGCCTTTTTTAAAACTGAGTTTCTGGGTCCGGTGCTCCCAAAACCCATCGAGACACTTGAGAAACTCATAAAGCCTTTACTCAAGCCTGATATCAATAATTTAGATGACCCCAACCTGCAAAAATTCATCCCAAAGATTGGTTTTAAAAGTTACATGAGCATTAAACAAAAAAGTTCATGAAATCATATTTTAACCCGATTCAAAAACATGAGATTTTATAATCTACCCACCTTAAAAAAACTTCTCATCCCCGAGAAGCTATCAGGAGCTACTACAACACTTACCAACCCACCAAGGTCAAGAAGTGTCATTTGAACGATCATTTTGCATTCATAAATTCCCAACACAAATTTAACCATTTTCAAACCCCAAGCCACAACTCTTTCCTTGAAAGACATCGTCGACCCATGAAACCCATAACCATTGTTAAACTAGTGACATGCCTTTAAAACAATTTCAACACCAATAGAATGTATATGAAAGTCCCTACCCAACATCCAGTGACTTTCCCAAGCCAAGGAATCACTTGGCTATTTCAAAAAAATTATCATTCCCCATCAAGAATAAAGGCCTAACCCAAAGAACCACACATCCCGTATGCATCCCAAATGACAACTACTTACAAAACCTAATGACTTTTAGATCTATATCACAGTGTAATACCGCCACTATCTCAGTGTCTCCTGGAAAAGGCCAAGATATGGGACATGCTCATCTCATTTAGAAGAGCACACAAAGAGTAAAACCAGGTCATGAAATGATTAGTCAAGATACTACCGACCGACTCTTTACCAAAAGGATTGGCTTCCCCTACTGATGCATCATCACCCAAATCCCAATGAATATTTCACCCAAGGAATCCATGTTAATTCAAAGATTACCACTGAAAATATTCCAAAAACTAATATAGTTTCCAAAAGTTTTTCATACTTCACCAACCTTATTAAGTCCTGCATCCATGCAAGCACCGACATATTTACCAAAATCGATGTGACACTACCCACCTTAGGAGTGTCCATGTATGGAAAGAAAAGACTAGCTTCTCTCAAGAGCGATATTTTCGAAACAACATAAACACATTTGTGGCATTCGATAAACCATGATGACCATGTTAACATCTAGTATGAAAACCAAAAATTTAAACTCACTGGTGTGTCAAAAAACTTGAGTCCCAAAAATCCTCCTGAGCAGTGGGATGAGCTTACCTTAATGCCCAAACACTCAACTATAGAGTTAACCTAAGGATGTCTTTAACAGCTAAACATGATCGAGGCATGTATAAACTACTGAACAAACCATTCCCCTATTCTTATTCCTATATCAATAGTAAAGATACAATGACCACTCATCCAAAAAGGGTGTTTTTCTTTGAATCCCAAAATTCATAATAGGGACAACAGAACCCAAATGGTACTGACATCAAAAAAAAAACTCACAACAGAAACAAGACATCTCAGCTCTAAGGGTGCTACCTACCATGGGATAGTCTCTTATAAAGAATACACATCAACCCTATCTATTGGTCACAAAAAACAGAAAACACTAGGCTCAAAAGAACTTTTTAATTTCATCCATTTCATTAATTAATTTCAACCTTTTAAACATTTGAATGATTTTTTTTTATCAAACCCACAAGTACTATTTCACAACAAGGTACTTGGTTTTAAATCAAAACCCCACGGTAAAAACAGGAAATCTATAACAAAATTCCTCTTTAAACATTTAACATTCAGTTTCATTACATCAAAAATAGGCAATTTAGCATCTAAATTACTTTTAACAAAGAGGTGACCTCTGAGGGTCCCATTTATTCAATCGAGGTTCTTCAAAAAGAAACCCCACAATAGTGAATTTTACAAAACTGAATACTTTTACATTTAAAATAATTTACAACACTATATGGTTAAACAAGGCTCAGTCACAAGGGTGGCCCTCTACCAATCAATAAGGCACCCACGAACCTTATCGGTAGTATTTGTCTCCTATTAATAACATACAATTTTCCCTTTGAAATTTTAACATTAGCAGCCCCTTTTCAATTTTTTGAATACACAGGTTACAATTTTTCCAGTCATAAGGCTCCCACACACCTTATAACTAAATTTGGCTCCTGTCGTAAATGAAACCAATAAAATTACACCAATGCATCCATTTACACATCAAAACATCTCTAGCATGTTATCATAAGGAGTAACAAAACAACATGCTATAACAAAAAAACATGCAACAATATAAAAATAAGATAATAATAGAGGAGAAATTGTATATAAACACTCAATAATATTAAATCTATCATGGAAACATGCTATCTAAAGATGCATGTTAAATCAGATCAAAACATGGAATGACACCAAAGGTACACAACCAAAATTATTAGGAATCCTACTAATACAACTGCATGGAATGTCATATGTACGACATGTGAATCTCTAAGTGTCTAAGAATATTCATGTAATGAAACTTACTTGCCATATTAAGCCAAATAAAATTTAAAAAATTATCAAAATCAATAAGCAGTAGAAAGTACACTAGTCACCTAAGGTGAAATCATATCAATTGTAACAAAAAATTGTATCAACATCAATTCCCAACCCTGGCCACATGGTCATTCCCTATACGTGGGGTGACCAGTACCAGGCATGGCTATTAACCAAGTTCTGAAACTTTCATAGTCTCCTATCTACCATCCCAAAACAGAAAGACAAAGGAAAATGAAAGAAAACCAGACCCTCATATACCACTTTGTAACATCCTAACTCATCTTACCATCGAACCGATTGCTGGACTGGTGCCACATGACCTCAAGGGAACCTCCCCATATGCCAGAGGCTGCCAACTAGAAATGAGGGTGTAAGGATAGTCAGTGGGGAGACAATTCCCTTTTATCAGAGTTTGAACAATAGTACAACAATATATAAATATATGAAAATATCATAAGCAGTATAAAGCAATGAATAATGCAGCAGAAGTCAATTTTAATATAAAATCAATAAAAAATGGCCATTTCTAGTTTATACAATGTATGCATGTCATGATGGAACATATCTGAAGGAAGTATAAAAATAAGTATGCTTTACATCTCAATACAAACAAAATATAATAAAAAGTACCAAATCCCCAAGGGCTATCTCCATGAGAATCCCGAGATTCTGCTCGGTCCATTTCTCTTAACTCCCAGGTACAAGAAAACAACAACAAGAAAAGTCCATGTCCTGTAAACATGTAGAGTCTACTTTAGTACCCTAGTGAAATGGTGGCCGAAATAGTGTGTGAGATATAAATCTCATTAGTTCGAGACCATTAGTGACTAGCTCAATATAGACAATTCTATAAAATTAAACTGCGTACAAGTATATTGAAGAAATAATAGAATTGAATAAATAACCAACAACCCATCTAGGATTCAATGGGAAACCAAACGACGATACCTTCTTCAGCTCGTAGCCAGAATAAGAGTCTGAATAGGAACAATATATATATATATATATATATAAATAATGTATAATGAACTATTTGTAACATTATTTAATATTATGTGTTTAACCAAACAAAATAATGAGCATTCTACCATTCTTATATTTCACCCATTTGAATGACATTATCATTCCATAAATCACACACACTTGAATTTCAAAGTTATCATTCCATGATCACGTACCCACGAATTTCCATGATACTAGTCCATACTCACGCACCCATGAATGTCCATGTTACCATTCAATAATCATGCACCCCTGAATTTCCATGATACTATTCCATACTCATGCACCCATGAATGTCCATGTTACAATTTCATACTCACACACCCATGAATGTCCATGCTACCATTCCATACTCATGCACCATGAATGTCCATGTTACCATTCCATACTCATGCACAAATGAATGTCCACATTACCATTCTATACTCATGCACCCATGAATGTCCATGATAGCATTCCATACTCACACACCATGAATGTACAATTTACCATTCCATATTCATGTATCCATGAATGTCTATGTTACCATTCCATAATCTTGGACCCATGACTGTCCATGTTACCATTTAGTACTCATGCACCATGAACGTCCCTATTACCATTCCATACTAATGCACCCATGAATTTCCATGTTACCATTTCATGCTCACACACCCATGAATTTTTATGTTACCATTCACTGCTTCATGATATAATTAATTCATCGGTTAATTATTATCATCAATCTCATTACTAATTCAACAATTAGTTAAACACAACAAGTCATTTAGTTAACTTAATAATTAACTTATCACAACAATTACTCTGGTTAATTCATCAATTAACTAGTCATAAGGAAACCATTTCAATACCATAAATTAAATCATAAATTAGTTATCTCTACGAAACCATCTTTATATCACGTAATAAATTCAAAAATTAATTATCTTAGCTTAGCCCCAAATAAAAATCTCTAAATTAATCCCTGATTAATTATCTATATTACAATATCATAACACATTATTAATTCATAATTAATTATCTCAACTTTACCTATTTAATATCTCATAATTAATCTATTGATTAATTATCATCTTGAAGAACATAATTATTTCATAATTAATTATCTCAACTTAACTAATTTAATATCTCATAATTAACCACCCTATAATTATTATCTCATAGCACACAATTAATTTATAATTAATTATCTCATCGTAACAAATTTAATATATCATAATTAATCCCTTAATAATTGTTATCTCAAAGCACAAAATTATTTCATAATTAATTATATCATCTTTACTAATTTAATATCTCATATTTAATCCCCGGATAATTATTATCTCAAAGCACATAATTAATTCTTAATTAATTATCTCATCTTACCAATTTAATATACCGTATTTAATCTCATGACTAATTATCTCAATTTCAACCTCAAAGAATATAATTAATCCACAATTAATTATCTCATCCCAATAATAAGAAATTTATTCAAACATTACAGTCAACTTTATCAAAATTAGTAAATAAAAAATGGAATTTTATTAATAAGGAAATATTTAGAACCCTACCTCAAATAATTTGGTTGTGCCAAAGCTTCCTTACTCAAACCGTGACCTGCTCACATACACACACCTCAACAAAAGCACACTCATACTCAGAATTTATCGTCGTAACTAGAAACCATGAACCGTTACCCATAATTAGTGCAGTAGGGACCAATGCACACCCAAAACATTAACTACAACACTAAACAACCATAAGCATCTAAATAAAAGAGTAAAAAATAAATTATCGGGTTTATATCCTTACCTGATAATGATGGCGGTGGACCAAATCGAGCTGAACCACTTCACCTTCAGTGGAGGTCATCAGAATATTGACCCATGGGCACTGAGACCTCTTCCGTACCACCTAGAACCATAAAAAAGAAGAAACCGAATTAAAACAGACTATAGGGTTTTAGCCAAATGGAGATCGGGTGATGAAGAGCCAAAAAAACTGATGCGAACAATGAAACGCATGGAGAAGGACTCACCTTTCTATGATAAAAAATTTTCATGATGGAACTAGTAGGAGATAGCCGTGTGAAGAGGAGTTGGGAGGATGGGTGGTGTGCCACCCATGGGAGAGATGGGGGGTGGGGGTGGGGGTCACGCCTCACCCAGGATGTGCACCTCTCCCTCTTTATTTCCCTTCTAATAATTATAATAATTAATATAATAATAATAATAATAACACCCATATTATTATTATCATTTAATTAAAACACTTCTTTGATAAACCCCAAACTCCCCATTTACACCTCATTTAATTAAAATTATTTCAACCAAATTTAATTGAATAAATTCTCTAACTCATAATTATTTAATTAAATTCTCTCACACAATTTCATTAAAAAACCCCCAACACCTCATTAATCATTATTTAATTAAATTCATTCCAACTTAATTTAATAAAATAATTTATCCAATTCATGTTAGTTAATTAAAATCTCTAAACAAAAATTTAATTAAATTAAAAACTCCAACTCATCAACATTATTTAATTAAATTATCTCATACTAAATTTAATTAAATAATAAACCCCACTTTGCAATGACTAATTAAGTTCTTCTTAAACTTGAATTTAATTAAATAAAACCTCAATTTCGTATTAATTAATTAATTTTATCTTTACTTTGAATTTAATTAAATGAAATCCAACACCTCATTTAAACATCATTTAATATTATGATTTAATATTACCCTTCCCTGATAACTCTAAAATCCTTATTTACAAGTAATTTAATTAAATTTCCCTCATCTAACTTTAATTAAATAAAGAGTCCAAATCATCATCTTTTAAAATAAATTTAATTCTTTTCATCTCAATTTAATTAAATAACTTCTCCATCTCAAAGTCATTTAATTAAATTCTCTCAACTTTAATTTTATTAAATGAAACCCCAAATCCTCATTTATATGTCATTTAATTAAATTTATCTCATCTTAATTTAGTTATATAAAGAATCCAACTCATCATCATTTAAAATAAATTTAATTATTTTCATCTCAATTTAATTAAATAATTTCTCTATCTCAAAATCATTTAATTAAATTCTCACAACTTTTGTTAAATTAAATGAAACCCCAATGTCTCTTTAATTAAATTACTTTAAAACTTGAATTTAAGTAAAATAATTTAACTCGAAACTCAAAACTGGTTAAGACGCATGGTATAACTTTCATGTTCTGACAGACCATGCACAAACCATGCTCCTACAACCAGATACATGGCGTACCCTACATGGCTAAGCCACACTATTTAACTAACCATGCATCGCCTGTGCAAAAACCTCTTCCTTTACTCTTTTAAAACTTATTTTTCAGGTCGAGTGCCCTGAAAACTGATTGAGTCACCTAAGAAACTCTTAAAGACTTTACTCAAGCCCGATATCAATACATTAAACAACCCCTACTTGAAAAACATTATCCCAAAACATGGTTTTCAATCCGACCTGAGCATTAAATAAAGCAGTTAAAAAAATCGTATTTTAACCTAATTTAAAAACATAAGACTTTATATTATGGGTACTTACATATCAATTTGAGGATATCTTCTTTATGGAGTTTATAGATCAAAAGTTACCAAATCGGTACAAGATTTTTGTCTCAATTTGAATTCATTGAGACATATGTTATGGTATACACCTATATTCTTTTATGAGGTGTATATATTGACCCTTTTACATATTATATAATTAATATCTTTATTTTAAAGATATTTTAAGTTTCATTTCATGTTATTATTTAATTGTTATTATGACTCAATGTTATTAAAGTGGTAAGAGGTTTTTGTTAAAATCTCTTTGATTTTCAGAATTGCACATGATTACACTTCCAATGATGAAATGTTATGATATATCTCTTAATAAACTCCTGAATTTTCTTATCATCTATTTTCAATAAAATTTTCCATTAATTTTCCTCCCTTTATGTATCCACGAGTTCAGAAGAATATTTTTAAGAAAAATCATCTTTATTTCTTTCTTTGATCAAAAACTCATTTTTCACCTAAAACCATGTTTTTTAATGTTTTTTCTGATATGTTTAATATATTATTCAAATGATTTATTAAAGAAAATTTAACCCATGTTTGATTTTTTATGAAATTTTTTGAAATGAATCTTCACATTATTTTTCAAATAATTCCCATTTTGATTTTACCAACAATGTGAAAGGAATATTCATTTTAATATGTACGACATGAAAATAATTTCTCACCATCATGGAAAATTTTTATATTAATATTACTTTATAAATTTTCAATATTATTTTAAAATAAAAGTATTTTGAAAATGTTTTATGTTTTAAAAATCCTTATTTCAAATTGAAAATGTTGTTTTCATTAAGAAATGATTAAAATGATTTTTAAATATTCCTTTACTAGTTTTCGATGTTTATTATTAAAGAAAAGTATTTCTAAAAAGTATTATAAATTTTTAGTTTTAAAAAGTGATTTTCAAAGAAAATTAACTTTCCTCATGAAATGTTCCAAGTGTATTTTAAAAATCATTTTCTATCTAATATGAAATTTGTTGATGTTATATATTCCTTACTTGGGATATGATCTAACAATATCATTCTTATTATTTCTCTAAATGGTTTATGTTTATGATGAAATGTTTTTTATGAAACCTTATTTTTTACATGGATTATATTATGATGAAATGATGAAATTATTATGAAACCTATATATTTTCCACATGTTATGATATGGTGAAATGTTTATGAAACCCATTTAATTTAATTGGTTATTATATAATGAATGTTTTATGATTGTATAAAATACATACATATGATTTTCATTATGTGATGGGTGGTACCTATATCTTCACCCAATGAATTGGGTTAAGATTTATATCTTATGAGATATACATAAAGGGAATGAGGAGTCAACCCATTTTAGTAAGGGACTTTGTCTGGTATGATGGTCTTGGGATTGATCCTTGACTATTATGCTGGTTTGGGGAGTAAACCTATTCCACTATGATTTCATTCAAAGTTATTCTTTAATACTATGAAAATTATTTTCTATGCATATTATGGGTATTCCATAATTTCATGTCTTATGTTATTTTTATGATCTCATGGATCATGTTATTTTATTTCATTATGATTCATTTCATATGAACTTCTAATATTAATTCCATGACATAAGGGTTTGATATTTTATATGTGGGGAATGGTTTTCAAATGTTATGATCATGTAATCATACCCATATACTCACATTATTTTTATATTTTTTTAGTAGGGTATTCCTATGAAGAGTACTAAATGATATAATTTTTACAGGAAACATTGAAGATCATTCACTAAGTAAGAAGAATTTGTACCTAGTCTCCGAAGACACTAAACAACTACAATCCTTAGGAGTGTGTTTGTGTAATATAATGAATATTCATATAAAAATATGTAATATCTATGTATTAAAATCCTGAGTCATTATAAATAGTCATTCCATAGTTTTGGTTGTTCGAGTGAAATTGAGAGACGATGGATGTTCAATTTTCCAATGAAAAATGGTTGGGATTCAATTCATGACATGGAATTAATATCATTAAATGTGTTTTTAGATATCATTCTTTAAATTATAATAAAGTAAGTGGTAGTGGAGAAGCTTGTTGGAGAAGATGACATATCTGAAAAAACCTAACTACATGATATATCATTCAGAAGAACAATTTTTATGTTCCCTCATGAATGTAGTGGAAAAGTTTTTTTTCATTAAATATAACACGCCAAGTGTCTTTCCCCCAAAAACCATGTAAACCACTACTGGCTAGGTCAGTGTATTCTAAGAGTACACACCCAAGACCCCATTTTACCTGATACGATGTGTGGATTAATCCACACATCCGAGTCACTTGACTACCAAACTAGGCATATGCTAAAGAACAAAACCAACAAATAGAGTAGTTATTCACATCATGTAACATAAAAAGATACTTTATATAATTTATATTATATGAACAATCATCTGTATATCTTATTTGGGCTCTGTGATGGGCCCATAAGTGGTCCCTTGTGGGTAGAATTCCATGTATGAAACAACTCTAGCTATGATGATGAAATCATATATGTAATATGGGTTGGTAGATGAAGGTTTCTTCCCCCATTAATGAATATAAAACAAGAGAGTTCAAGTGTGATCATCAAAATTGGTGTTGGGATCAATAATCCCCTAATGGTGAGACTTTTTTAGGATACAAGTCTCCCATATCATATATACAGGTAAGATCGATACTCTCCTATGCACTTCTGATGTGAAGGTCCTCTATATTATGAGTTTGTACTTCCCCATATAAGAATTATGGTAGGGTTTGGGTCCTCCAATGTAGTTAGTACTCCCTCAGATTAGGCATCCATTAATGAGGTATGGGTCCTCCATTATGATTCTTTTGTGGTTATAAGGGTACTCAAGATAATTAAGGAATGTTGTGGAATTATTTTGGTTGGCTATAAAGACTGAGACCATACTCTATGTCTTTAGTACCTTTTATGATCATATATGGGTTCCCAATTTTCCTTAGCCTCTTGTTATAGTTTTGAGTTGACTATCTTTTTATGTTTTACTTCTTGGTAATTTCAGGGTGTCATATTGGGTTTGTATATAGTCACCCCTACATGTTCTCTTCATGTATGTGTCATGTAGTATGCATATGAAAAGTTATTTGATAGATATAAATATGTGTACTTGGTGTGGGTAGTTAATTGTGTTTATTGGTGGTGGAATTAGTAGAATTGTGGTTTAAATTTGAAGGTTTTATATTGATATAACACTCTCTTTGATTATTAGGTTGGACCTAACAACTGGTATTTGGGCCAATATTTTTCACTTTGTACTATGGTTTTATACCATAATACTCTATTGTTGGATGTTAGAGGTTGCATATATATATATTTATTACTCTAGTTGTTGAATTTTACACATTACTCTAGAGTGTATAAAAATCTATGTGCATTTGTATATGTATATTATCCGAAGACCTGCCATTTTTGTTATACGACTACTTGGTGCTATCCACTTTCCCCTATCCCATTGGGGGTTGGATTAGGGAATAAAATTCAATTTACTAAAGGAAAGGAGGACCCTAGTGGATTAGTTCATTTTAGATTAGTATCAAAACCTAGGTTCTTATTGGACAAAGTTTGGAGATATATTAGTTTTGAGGATAGTTTTGGGATTTAGGGAAATGGTGTTGATGTTTCTTGAGTATTTTCCTAGGAGAAGTACCCTAATTATAGTGACTCAGTTGGCATATCCATTCACAATGACATTGATAATAATCTTATCAACTTGGTACACTCAGACACCAGTTATAGAGAAAATATAGAACATAAATCATATAAGAATGAATTTTGGTTCCTATGTACATCTTGATTTAGATATTTAGATATAATATTAATTGTGAAACATCTTAAAAATTATAAAATGCATTTAGTAGATAGCCATTTATGATTCCATGACTGTATCACAATAATGATCATCTTCGTGATGGGTCCTTAGTTCAAGGGCCTGTGCAAGAGGTATTTACTATGGGTGGATGGTGAGAAACAATTCCACACATCAAGTAGTGAGATTAAATACACCCAGTAGTACAGAAAAATGCTTTTTTTGAATTAGGTAGTAGACCATTCTAGAGATTCAGGATAATGAACCATATAGGATAATCATTCTTTATGTGTTCTAGATGTATATAATGCCTAACATCCAAGGTTTTTTTAGACCCATAGGAAGATGAGGATTGGTTAATGTTGATGGTTTGGGTATTGTTTCTAGTTTAGAACCCCCTTTTCCAAATATTTTTTCTTACAGCTGGCCGATGGCCATCTAGTAGTGGGTGATGTTAGTATCCACCACTAGGTAGAGTCATTGATCACTGCTGACTTTCATCGAGTATCAAGCTCTTGTAGTAGGAGGAATACATATACCCAGACTCAAAAACCAGGACCAATAATGCAGGTATCCTAGAGGGGATCAACTCATCCAGGGGATAATATATTCTTCACCTATAAGGGATGATTTTATATTTAATGGGACTTCATGAACTACCATGAAAAAATAGATAGATATGAAGTGGATAAGTTTTCGAGGTAGAGGAAATGGCATGAGTTAGATGATCTATAGGGAAGAATTGATGGAAGAGGATTTTTGAATGATGAATGAGGCTACAAAAATTATAATCTAATACAACCACTGCCACCTCTATTTGGTCTACGTTAAGCTCAGGGTGATAGCAGCCGAGGATATATCCAGTTGTAAGAAGTTGATGCTTATAATATAGAGGCTCCCAAACTGAATTTAGGTACCATTTTAGTCTTTTATACCCTATAATTAGTTTTAATATATACATTTATGATCTATTCCATAAAATACTTAAACCTTGTTTGATAATTAATGACTCCAATAGACCTTTTAGTCTAGCCTATATTATCTGAGACTCCCAAAGGAGGGTTTTCTATGATCACACTTTTCTATCATGAATGTGACTTAACTCTTGGAGGAGATAATTTATTATAGGACATATTTTTAGATATTATTAGACTTTATGATATCATTCATGGTATCAAATAACTATTTACCATCCATTATTATATTAATTATTTTTGGTGGAAGATGTAGTGGGCCCGGGTTGATAGGTTGAGATTTTACTTCACTATAAATAAGGAGTTCCATCCAAATAAGGAGCGACCAATATATTAGAGATTATATATTATTTATTATCATTCATATAACATGAATATTTCTTTAGAAAACTTGGTTGATGTTCAGTTCTCAATAGTTGTATAGGAGTATCTAGATGTATTAGTAAAATATATTCATAGTTTATTTCATAATTCAGAGGTTTATTTCTATATCAAATTTCACCCAGAGACTAATCTAATATATTATTAGCATATCAGATGTCCCATGATGTGATTTTATAGTTGAGGGTTTTTTTGGATGACCTTCATATGATATGATTTATTAGACCCATTATGTCATCCTGGGTAGCTCTAGTATTATTATTCAAGAATTTGGATGGGAGACTAAGGTTATTTGTCAATTACTTTCACTTAAATTAGGTAACAATCAATAATAATTATCCAAAATGGAGAATAAATTACCTATTTGACCAACTAGAAATGGAAAGGTTATTCTTTAAGATTATCCTTAGGTTAGGTGATCAACTAACATGGTTTCATGATCATGACATACTAAAGATGACATTCTTATGTCTCTAAAATCATTATGAGAAATTGGTATTGAATGTTGGAATAAAAAATACCCCCTAATTGTTTATGGGACTCATGAAATGGATATTTCAACCCTTCTTAAACTAGTTCTAGTTATTCTTTATAGATGTTATTCTCATTTACTTAGTATAAATTACTAGTAATGCAACACAATTTAGGATAATTTGAGTTTTTTAGAGAATTTGTAATATGTAACTCTCTAATTAGTAGCTATGGATTATAGAGATCCAATTTTTTTAGGATATGTTATCTCAAAAGAGGGAGTAGATATGGATATAGTGAATATCAATCCAACCCTAGCTTATGATCCACCCAATATCATGATAGGGGTGTTAATATTATTTAGGATGACTAGATATTACCATAGATTCATTCCATATTTTTATAGGATTACAGTTTCCTAGAATATTTTGATCCAAAAAATTATCCTTTTATTTGATCATATATGTCTGAGATAACCTTTGAGGAGTTATGTTAGAGGTCGGAAAACATTCCTTTCTTGAGGTTTCTAGAGGAGGGAGTTGAGTATATGGTGTTTTATGATTCCTGTGGAGCCGGGTTCAGGTGTGTGTTGATGAAAAGGTAGGAAATAATTATTTATAGTTCCCATTAGCTTTTATACCATGAGTATAACTACATAAAAAATTATTTTGAAAAAGAAGTTGTGGAATTTTCTATGAATAATTAGTAATAATACCTTATTAGAAAGCAGTTTGTTATTTATTTTAACCAAAATATTCTTAGGTAAATATTAACTCCGAGAGATCTTGACATGATATAGAGGTGATGGTTATAGTTCTTAGAATACAATGACTTTAAAATATTATATACTCATGGTAAATGTAATGTGGTGGTATATACTTTCATTTGGAGGTCTTGTTCTTGGTTAGAGGGTAAGGTGTCAGAGCAGTTGGCCTCATTACAATTATCCTTGGTGGATGGGAAGGAAATAAATACCCCTAATTGACGGTTGTGATCCATACACATATATATTTTATGAGGGAATCACATCTTGGAGATATTTATTATGAGGTATTACATGAGAAAATATTCATATTACAATCTATATAAGGATTATTGGATGTTGGGGAGAAATTCCCCATATTTCAAGGATGGAAAATGGTTCTTGTCGTGATTTGAGAGGAGGTGCTAAGAGAGTTCCATATATATTCTAGATAGTATATATTGGAGTAGAAAATATGTACTAGGATATTTTGTGGTAGTTGGAGTGTATATTGATGAATAATAATGTTGTGGAGTTTATCACATGATATGTTATCTCTCAGGAGTTAAAGGCTGAGCATCAAGTTCAAGAAGGGTTGGACCGTCCTCTTGAGGAACTAAAATGAAAGTGTTATTGTAAATAAATTTATTTAATGATGATTTTTTTAATTAATAATGAGAGAAAATGATGATATTTTAGTGATCTAATATTGACACACTATGCCAGGCTTCTTCAAAGCCATCAGAGAGGAGGTTCTGGTGAAGAAATTGGAATGCTTATACATTCAGGAGATCATTTGACTTCAGTGTCCCTAGGATGATTGTCTTAGATCATGAATATTATTTTATGTCTCGAATATAGATTGATTTATTATATTTTTTTGAAACTTGGTTGCAAATGAGCCTGGCATTCCATCTATAAACTGATTACTAGATTGAGTATACCATTTACATCTTGGAGGATATGTTATAGGATTACAAGTTATACTTTGGAAAAAGATGGGATGATCACCTAATCTTAGTAGAGTTCGTGAATAATAATATCTATTAGTATAATATTGGTTTGAATTCCTTAAATTTCCTTTGTGAGATACCTTACATGTCACCACTATTTTGGTCAGAGTTGGGAGAATTGTAAAGACCATAACTATAGTAACCCAAAGCCAGTGGCTACTTGATTACATTGGTTTTAGATATAATATATCATATCCTAAATTATTAGATACTTTATTAGTATTGAATTAATATATACATACATTATTCCCATTTTACATTGGAAATAAAATATTAGACATAATAAAAGAAAATGTTTGGTATCCTTGAAATTTATTCAAATATTTTTTCTTTATATCATTGGGAAAGGAAAAAAACAAGGGTGAGAAAAAATACTCATTAAGGGTTAATTATAATAGAATATATTATGAGAAAATAAGGAATAATAAATATGTCAAGTTAAATAACTAAAAAATCATTCCATTTAATCAATAATTGATTTTAATGAGTACCCATGGATAATATCAACATAACAAACACAAGGATAATAGTAACTAAATTCAAAATAATGGAAATAAATAATTTTGGATTTCAAAATCTAAAACATCATGATATCTTTACTTCAAAGGCCTTTCACCAAGACACTTTAAACTATGGGTAGGAAAACACGAAAATCCCATTTAATAAGGCTAGCCAACTAGTTTTTTCCTAAGTTATATTGATGAATCAAGGGGCTATATAATTATAGATCCCACAAGTCACTTAATTTCCAATGCATTACTCATATGTTTAATGATAAATTTTATTAATAAACAACATTAATTATCATCAAATGTTCATATTGAGTAAATAATATAGAATATCAACATTTCCCTAGAGAATCGAATAACTTTCAAAGTAAAATATTGTATATAGAAATGTTATATAGTTTAGGAAATAAAAATATCCATGAGAAAAAGAAAATGGATATTTAAGAGAAATTTAATGTCCAATTGTCACAGTAAAGAAAATTTTTCATGATAAATTTAATGAATAGAAAATTATTAAGAGATAAAAGAAGACCATCCATTTTTCAGAAAATTAGTTTTTTAGTAAAATAAAGTCTTTTAAAGAGTAGAAGAAATTGGAAGTGAAACATATAAAATAAATTTTCATGAATATATTTATTTTTATAATCCTTTAAAACATATAGTAGAATCAAAATAGAGAAAATTGGTTATAGTGGTGGGAAAATCTGTTAACATTGTATATGTTGAAAAGAAAATTCCTTTTAAAATTTTATAAAAGAAAGTTGATAATAGATCATTTATAAAAAATTAAAAATATTACTTTTAAACATTTTGAAAATTCATGGATTATAAAATTTCCTTTATAAATCATTTAATTAAATAAAAGGGAATTTTGGAATTTGTTTTTGAAAAATATATCCATGGAAGAAAAATATACCAGATCAAAAAGGCAAATAAGATCAATTTTTTTTAAATATTATTTTTCGTAATTTAAGTTTCATAGAGAGGAAAAGATGAAATAAAATATGGAAAGTACATAAATATATAGATTATAATTCAATATATTAGTTATGTAAAGGATATATTTTAAGTTTTCTTTAATAAAAAGAATTCCCAGAAAAAATGAGACTATAAAATAAATTCTTACCTCTTTGGAAACTTTTAAAATGTAACCCATTGTAACTATAAACATGAATTTAATGTTTTAATCATCATAAATGAAATTATATCCATGTTAAAAACATAAAATTGGTAGTATATAAACATCATAAAAGTAGATATATGCATAATGGAAAATATGTCTCAATAGAGTAGAAATTAATATGAAATCCATTATAAAGATCACATCATTGAAGTATGAATTAATAAATGAAGTAATTATATGTGAAAATTTAAATATTAACAAAACTAGTGGAAATAATACACAATACAGTCAGATTTTATTTCAAATATAACCATAAAAAAACATAGTCAATGAAGTAGAAGTATAACCCATTGAATAGAAATTGAGTTAAGAAAGCTATTACAAAGACCGTGTTGTTGAAGTGAGAATTAATTAGTGAAGTAATTAGGAGTAAAAAATGAAAAAAAAATAAAAGTTGAAATAAAATATATTGAAATTTAATATTACTTCTCACATAATCTTGGTATAAAAAATCAATGAAGAAGTGATATAACCCAACAAATGAAAATTGAGTCAAGAAATCCTTTACCACACATTTCTTCTTTGTTAAATGTGGTTTAACCACATATATAATAGCTTAAAGAATGTTATAAATTTATATTAGAATAATATTAATATTTATAATATCATTAAAGTTCCTCTTATATCATCTTATCACACGCACAATATCAATTTTTCATTATTATCCTTGTTTTGGGTGTTAAGTCCTTTATCTTCTCATACATGTTTTTTCATGGAAGTTTTGATCATTGTACTTTGATTATATGGTTCCATCATATAAAAAATGTTAATAATTATATAAATATCATATATATTTATTAAATATATCATTATTACCATCCATTTAATCAAAAATGGAAAATAGATCACAACACTTCGTGGAGGTAGTAGTCCACCCGCATGGACGAGTGATGTTATCATTTCCCAATAGATTGGGAGTTAAGAAGGTTGATATAATATTAGAATCCTAAAATAATAATTATTCCATAAATATCATACATATTTATTATTTTTATCTTTATAACCATCCATGTAAAATGGTGATAAAAAATGAATTACATCGCTATATAGAGACGACAAGACATATGTACGCACAAGTGATGTTTTGACTTTTCATTAGATGGAAAATAGGGGTAAAATTGTTTTATCATTATAATGATAAAATATAAGTATATTTATGAAGATTTATTCTTTATTTTATATTGGGTACAATAGATTTAGAGAAAGTATAATTAGAAATAAATTAATAAGATTCGGTAAGGATGATTACAAATTTCCCGGTAGACTTCCTTTATACATCCTCTCAAGAGACCTAGGGTTATAATTTTTTGGAATGAAAAGAAATTATAGAAATTAGATAAGGATTTTATGAAGAGAAATGAGAATGGTTTTTTCAAGATATGTTTGTCAATGTTGTGTAAATAAAAAAGAGAATGAGAGTTATTTTATAAGTGAGGTGAGAGGAATTCATGGAATTTCATAATGTATTAAATTAATATAAATTATTTTTCATATAAAAATGGTTAAAATTGATTTAATTATAATATAATATGATTAAAAGTCTAAATGATCTATTCCAATAAAACTTGGACAAGTTATGGTTATTTATTCACTCTTATCTTTTAATTTTAACCCCTCTTAACCCTTTTACAATTACCACAATATTCAAGTTTTATACTATTTAAGAGTCAAGAATGTTACCATAAGAGGTAAAAATACCTATAAATGGAACATAAATGATATTTTCAACCATATCACATTAAATTGTATAAATTTTTTTATTTTTTTTAAATTTTAAATTATTTAATAAAATATTATTTAATTTATAATAACATTAAAATCATTTTTGGAACTATTCATTTATTATAAATTTGAAAAGATCATGAAAACTTCCAATTTCAAAAATAATATCTTAGATAATAAATTATACTTCTTTAATATCTATAAAATTCATGGTATACATAAAATAATTTAAATATTAAAATTTAATTATTTTTAAAATCATTTATTTAATTTTTTATTGTTCTCATATACGTTGTGCCATCACGACGTAAGTGTTTGAGAAAAATATAAAAATTTAAAGAAAATAAACTATTAAGATAAAAAATATATCATACACATTTTGTATCATTTAAATTCGTTAATAATGAATATATATTCCCATTCATACTAAGAAAACATATTTAATATGTTATTTTGAATTTTCGCGCCTTATGCAAGCATTGAACAAGAATTTGGATATGATTCTTGTTATATAACCCCAAATTTTGAAAATATAAATGAAAATAATAATTTATACATAATACTGAGTAAGAAATGAATTAAAATGATATTTATTTCTCAATTATTATCATTATTACACCAAATTTGACTTTTTCAGTGTTACTCAAGCATTGTTTCGACACTAAAAATGATTTTCATATTTATTCTGAAATAAATTATAATATATATATATTTATATTGAAATATTTTTTATGTTATTTTTATTATATTTTCATAAATTAGTATTTAAATAAGTTTTTTCTATATCATAAAAGATATCATATATCATAAAACTGTATTTTTTACTATTCACTAAAAATTAAACATCTTTAGAAAAATATCATAAATTAATAATAGGATAAAATTTTCTTGATAATTAAAAAAATACAGTTTAAAAAATCAAATTCCTATAAGTGAAAATAATTACTTTTAATATAAATTCATAAAATATAATAAAAACAATTTTCAGAAAAAATATATTTTAAGCCCAAAAATAAACTTATATAAAAGTATAATATATTATCGATTACTATGTAATTTTTGGGAAAAAATCCCTCAAGGTATCATTGAATCATTTTTGATGTGATTGTGTTTGTTGACAAAGTGGACATCTGTGTTGTGATTGTTGACAAAGAAAACCATGACATACAAATTTTTTGACAAAGGGGATTGCATAGTGGCATGTCGAGTTCAAGGGCTATGGTTAATGATCCATGTTTGATTCAAGAAAATTGAAAAAGGAATGGATGATCTGGAGGTGGTACAAAAAGAAAATATACAAGGTGGTGCCATTTTCCAGTGTTTGCCAAATATTTGGGCCTAAAAATCAGCAAATGAAGAACAATGGTTTTTGGAAAAGTGACTTGCGCGCCGTGTACTTATAGGAGAAGAAACTTGCGATCCATATGTTTTTCAAGATCACATCATCAAAATATGGCAAAGGAAGAAGGGTCGTGCAAGTTTTAGAGTTGGTCGTCCAAGTGATTTGCACAACAGATACTTGTGCGCCAAAACTTGCGCGCCGAGGGGAGACTTGCTCGACGTCGCGCAGGGTGTCCAAATGCCTATAAATACAGGTCGACCCCTCCTCATTTGGTGATGAGTTCAAGACTTAGAGAAAATCAGAGCTCCCGTCGTGCAGGTGTGGTGGTTGCGCAAGTGGTGTGTGGTCGTGCAAGTAGAGGTTGTGCGCCAGGTGATAGTTGCACGCCCAAGGTGGTCTGGGCGAGGAAGGAAGAGAGTCTCGCAAGTTTGGATTTGAAGAATATTGTGTCGCGCAAGTGGTTTAGGTGGACTTACGCGCCAGTTTTTACTTGAATGCCGAGACTTCCGTGCCATCTTAGAGAAGGGCGCCAAGTAAGGTTGATTCACATCAGAGATTCAGGGCTGCGTGAAAGCTAGAAGATTACCCAATACCTTTGGTGCAAAGTGAGATTCATCTACTGGTGAAAGTTGGACTTCAACAGAGCATCTAAATACAAAATAGGATGTATTCATTAGTAATAATGAATAGACCTACAGGTATATAAACTGTGAGTGGATCCTTTTCGGAGCAGTGAGAAAAGGAAGAGGAAGAAGGTGATCCTCTCCATCGGTAGTGAGCCAGAGAGAGAGAAACAGGGAGTGACCCTTGGGAAAGCAGTGAGCTGACCCTAAACTTTGTAAAGACAGTGAGCCTGGGAAAAGAAGTGATCTATCCTGAACATTGTAAACATTATTTGCAGTGAGCCTTAGTGGATTTGGTACAGAGGAACATCGTCATTGTATGCTCTTTGGACGTAGCCTAGTGAGGGTGAACCAAGTGAAAATCTCTGTGTCTACCTGATTTCTTCCCTGCATTGCATTCAAATCATCACCATCAGACAAAGAATAAAAATAAGTGATCATAATTAACACACAAGTGTAAATAAAGTGACCCTTTTAATAAAGAGGTCAAGATCTAGTGGGGAAGGACGAATTTTAAAAAAGAATATCTATACCCTAATTCACCCCCCTCTCAGGGTACATAAGCCCCTATTGGTCCTAAAAATTGGTATCAGAGGGAAGGTTGATTTTATCAGATTTTTTTTATATGACTTGGTGTAGTAGATCTGGGTGGTTAAATAAGTCTTCTCTTATCTCGGTGTGCTATGGAAAATGGAAAAACATCAAAGAATAATTAGAAGTCAGGTGGTATCTCTTAGTGTGGAAGTGTTTATGGAAAAAGTGTGATTCAACTAAAAGAATCAAACAGCTTAATGATGGAAGGCCTGGATGAATCTGATAGGGAAAATATTGATTCACTCAATCATGATGTAGGAATGAGTGAAGTACTTTAACTTCAAAGTGTTACCTAAACAACTAATGATGAAGAAGTTTCAAGAAGGAGGCCACCAGTAGATATTGTCAATATGACAAAGAAATTGGATCAAAAATTGGATGAAAAAGTTAAATCTAAAGATATCCAGATCCAAGAATTAGAAATTAAGGTCAACAAGATAAGAGGATTAAATCAAAGGCTTATTGATGTGGCTACTGACCTAAGGGAGAAGAATGATTCTCAAGGTGAAGAAATACAAAAGATGGCTAGAATGAAAGGAAAACAAAATGCTGATGAATATGATGAGAATTCAAAGTCATATGAAGTTCTGAATATGAAAGACAAAAATGAAGATCAAGATACACAATTGTCTGAACAAGTTCAGAATAATCAAAGGCTACAACAAGAGAATGTATCTGTCTCTAAATCTGTTTCTCATGAAAAATTGAAAGTAAAGTAGCAAACTGACATGGTAGAAAAGATCACATGAGAATTGGAAGATGATATGAGTTGTGGAAAGAATCTCAGAAGATAACTCAATTCCCAACTTGAATCAAGGGACATGAAGATTAAAAAGTTGGAAGAAGAGCTAGAATCAGTGAAGAAGGAATTAGAGAAATTCAATGCTAGAGGAAAGCCTAAAATGAAGGATGCCTTCCACTTACTATTTAATTATCCTTTGGTAGGAGATAATGTAATAAAAGTTAAATTTTCTATTTCTGAATGAAGATAAGGAAAAATTTTCTCAGCTCAAATACCATAATGTTTGGGAACAACTGGTATTATATTTGATGAATCACCTCCCATGAAAGATAGAAAAAGTACTGTGAACAATTCTAGATATGGAAAAATCCTATCGGTGCTGGAGATAGGCCTAAGTGGACAGTTACAAAAAGTAGTGATGGCATGTGATATTTTTGTGGGATTCATGGCCACACATTAATATTTTGTTCAGAGGCTCAGGAATACATTTCGGGATGTGAAAATACAGAAATTACAAAATTTGAGAATAAGAAGAAGTGTTATGAGAAATCTGGAAGAAGAGTCTCTCAGAGGAAAGCATTTATTAAATGCTATTGCAATGGAAGAATGGGACACACCATGAGTATGTTTTAGGAAGATCAGGAGCTCAATGTCAAAGGAATAACTCAAGATGTATCAACATCTCGACAGAGAAATGATAAAATGAGGTATTCCTTTGATGGAAAATGTTTATATGTTCTGATTATGGTCATTTGGCAAGACATTGTAGCAAGAAGAAAGCAAGAAAGGGAAAGGAACTTGAAAGGAGATTCACGAATCCAATGGTGTATAATGAGAAATCGTACACTGGAAGACTAAGTGGTAAATTAGAGAATAGGTTTAGAGCCTCAGGGGAATCACATGGAGCTGAACAAAAGGTGTATCAATCACCTCCTCTATCACACTCACAACCGCTCTCTAATAATGAACATGAAAAAATCTGGATGAAAAAGGGAGGAAATTCTACAGTTGTAAGTAAAAAGAATTTACATTCAGTGAAGGACCTACCACCAATGAAAAATAGTGCGGTGACTTAGAAATATGATAAAATAATGATGAACTAATAATGCATTGAAAAATTCGCATGTAGTGTTCTGCAACGAGAAGTGGAGGAAAGAGAAAGACCCCTCCAATGGTGGAAGAAGAAAGGGAAGGTGACAAGTGGAGATATTTCTACCGAGATAAGGAATCAAGGGAAATGAAATTTTGGTGTAAAATCAATGAAGGAAGTGTGTACTTGTGGGTTTAAACCTTATATTGTGAAAAATTCCAGGCCTGCAAAATCTACATATCAGAAAAAGGCTCAAAATGTGGGTAATGAATGATTAGTCATATGGCCAGAGTAGTTGAAGTTGTCTAGGAAGCTAGAAGAAGCAAGGAAGGAGTGTGATGATCTGCAAGAAAGAATCAATGGGTTGACCCATCATGATCAAACACAATCCTCCTCTTGAGGATTCTAGAAAATACCCCTCTCCCTATGTATATAAATGTTGTTAACTGATGATTAAAATGTTTCAAGTTTTAGGGAGATATGATCCAAGGGGAAGTTGCATCTAAAGATGCAAAGTGGAGAAGTGATATGCTTCAAAGTTACAAGACCCAAATCAGGAAATAAAGTTGAAGAAGAAATGGAGCAATATATCACAATATAAAGTGACTGTGTTATTAAATTTATCTCTTGTTTCCTACACCGAGTTTCAACTCAGTTGGATTAGAGATGTTGTTAATGGCTCAATTCCGAGTGGAAGATGAGAATAGATGGTGCAGGAGAAGAAGAATGTTTATGGGTCTAAAAGGTGGGCCTAATTGTAACGCCCCAACCCCAGTTACCCAGAGTCAGTGCATTATTTTAGTACATTGGCATGATTACAAGGAATCAAGTCCCAAAGGACTGATCAGTTTAGCAGTCTTGGAAAATAGATTACATACATGAATATTACATTACACTTTATAACATACAAAACAATATAAATAATCCTTTATGAACACCATTATTCCCTTGTCTAAACCCTGCATATCAATCACAATACACTTCTTGGAATCATAGGAAAAATAAAACATATAAAGGGGTGAGATCAGATTCTCATTAAGGATAATAATATAGCAGAAACTTTAATAAATAATCATAAACATTTAAGGCAATGTAAAACTAAAACAAAAGCCTTTTAAACTTAATCTTAAACATAATATGGAAAAAATAAAATAAAATAATTCCATTTACTTATTCACATGGATAATCTACTAGTCGAATAATTGCATGCAATATCACTAACCACTTTCATAATGATGGAATGAATAATGCCAGACTATCATAACCATGTAAACAAGGCCTCATTCCAAGACACTAGTTTGTCTCATGAGACCTACCGATGCATCGAGGAGCTATAGCGAGCTCTACTCGTCACTTACTAAGTCTAATGCATTCCTCATATGAATAGGTTTAAACATAACATAAACATTCATATTAAAACTATCATACGAAATGTCAATACATTCTCCATAAACCATGAATGGTATAAAAATAACACATCCATAGTCAAACATATAACAAAACCTTCAATACAATATAGAAGTTTTGTATCATAATAAATCAACATCAAATAAGCTTAAAATCCATCAAAGTATGTTGAAATAGATGAAATCAAAACTATTTGAGAGAAATATCTCTTTTTTTAAATCATTGAAAAGTCACACATTTATAAAGGAGGTAATTTAAAAGGGATTTTTGAATCAAAGTGTCCCACACCACTTTGAAAATTTTGAAAAGAAATATCATTTCAAAACATTCATGTACATATAAATATATCCTTAAAATCATTTTGAAAACATGGACATTAATTAAAAATATTTATAAAGATAAATCTTTAAAACATTTAAAATTCTGATCTTGATAAAGATAACCTTTCACAAATTCTTAAAATATTCATTTTTAAATATTTTAAAAGTCACAGAATTATAAAATAAAACATTTACTTTGAAAATATTATTATAATATTGTATGGGAAGCTTCAACGATTTTATAACGGCGGAAAATAACCGCACCCACCATATAAGTTAAAAAGACATTCTTACCTTAAATTTGTTGAAAAGGTTAAAAAGTACCTTGTTTGGAAAATGATGGAAAGATTCATTTCAAAACACATAAGGGTATAAATAACTTTAAACCATTTTCTAGTAAATAGTAAAAATGTTTTTAAATACATTTTTTA
The DNA here is from genome assembly GCA_963277665.1 of Viscum album. NCBI lineage: Eukaryota > Viridiplantae > Streptophyta > Magnoliopsida > Santalales > Viscaceae > Viscum > Viscum album. The sequence goes on from OY728161.1 coordinate 999,524,704, forward strand.
GAATCATTAATGTGGATGATAAAGAGGTCCTATTAGATAATTATGTATAAACAACCTCGGATAATGAAGAGATTGTGAAATAAACCCTTACCTTGTACATTTCCTCGGTTGAAGGTAGGTTAAAATCCTTTATAATGGTGAAATAATTGTTGCTAAATCATATAAGAATCATATACATTAATATGATATCATATATTATCTTTTAACATTTATTTGTTAATAATATCTTAGTATTATTATAATTTCGGGTGTTAACGGATTCGTTTTTCTTTATATTTTTTTTTATGTGAGCTATATTTGTTATGGATAGTATGTATATTATTTATATCCATAATGATATCATGTCTCTAAAAAATATTTTTAATCATCAAATAAAATTTAATCTTGAATGGATACGATGAGGAATGAATCTCATCGCGTTCGTGGAGACGGTAATCCGTACGTACGCACAAGCGACAATATCATTCTTTTGATATTAAAATAATATATAATTGGATGGTATATAATATATACATAATAAATATCATGTTATATTTATTATTTACATGAATTACACATCATTATTATACCCATCCATATAATAATGTATTGAATAACAATTACACCACGACGTGGAGACGGTAGGCCGTACGTACGCGCGTATGGTGACATGTCATTGAAAGGGTGGATATAATACTGAATATGGTTGTACCATATTTATAATTACATCACAGTATATATAATATAATAGATTTATTATTTTATACTGGAAATAACAAATAAATAAGAAGTTTAAGAAGAAAGAAACTTGAAAGAGGGTGGTGAAAACATTACCTCTTCTTCAGGTTCATCCTTTTGATTTGATCAAAAGGGATCCTTAGGTTGGCTTTCTAAAAAAAGTAAGGCCTCTAGGATTAAGGGAGGATAGTTGAGAGGGTATTTGGACATAGTTTGTCTGAACCAAAAGGCTTTTAAAGAATGAATAATTGGTTAGAAGTGGTGTCCTTTTATAAGGGGGAGGAGGGTCTCTTTAGAAAAAACTTAAAGTATTAATTTATAATAAATTCATATTCGGTTTATAATGGCTCCAAAGTGAATTATTCAAAGTCTATGGTGGGGATGGGTCTAAATCCTTTCATCCAATAGATTTTAAATAGATTTGGGTCTCTATATTAACCTTATCATTTATATTTAACTCTTAGTTAAATAGTTTGACATTTACCATGTCACTTTGTATTTTTAAATTATATGGTTAATAAACTTACTATATACTTCAAAAAGACCCCCCAAGTGGTCCATTAATGATACAACTATCATTATATAAGTCCTTTTGCTGAACCTTAAATTTTTAGTAATAGAATATCAATTATTAATATAATATTTGTTTTAAAAACTCATTTATGTCAATTTTGACACTATTTAATAATTGATTTTTGTTAGTCTTAAAAACTTTATTAATTCGAAAAAAATTCATTTAAGAAATCCTAACATGTCATATTAACTAATAAAATTCATGTAATTCATTAAATGTCTCAAATTATATTTATTTGGGTATTTATAATATCAATTATTTTAATATTTCATTAATAAGATAATTACTGCATCATCATTATGTCATAAATAACATAATTTATTTGATGTCTAAAAATTATAAAAAAATACCATGATTTATGAAATATTTTTATCTTTCCAATTAATATTTATAGTCGAAAATATAACTTATATAACCCCATGTAAAAAGTAATTTACTAAAAGATATTCGTTAGTGTCATTTTTCTCTTTACTTTAAATTAATTAATCTAAAGAGTCATTATCACTCTCAAGTGGCTCCATGGGGTCCCAAAATGGACCCAAGAATTCCCTTGGTCGGCCAGGACTCATCCAATAAGGTTAGGATAAGTGTTAAGGTAATTTTGAATTATTATAATATATGTTTTATCTTGAATTACCCTATTTACCTTTAACCGCGGTAAATAAAACTCAAAAGTTACTATTCACCAAAAATTATTTGTATCTTATTGAACCACATTTTACTCCTTGATAATGACCGTGTCTCTCGGATTTTTGAAATTCCACTCACAGAAGTGGTAAAATTAAGTTTTATGTGAATTTGTAAATTCTTCTAGGAGGTGGGTAAAAGACGGTGAAAAGTTCAATAAAATTTTTATATATCTAAAATTATTATAAACTGACTCCAATGAATTACATTGAACTTATATAGGTAGTATGTATCTATTTTGATATAAAATAAATTTAAATAAAATAAATAATTATTTAAATAAAAATTCGGTTTTAAACTATAACTCAGTGTTTTTCACTATTCATCAAAAATTAAAAGTTTTCAGAAAAATACCAAAAATTTACCCTAATATAATTTTGATATTCCGAATTCAATAATTAATTCTATTTTACCAAATTCAAAACATAGAAGTTTAATTTATTAATTTAAAATTAATCTCTGTTGTCAACACCAAAAGGCGTATTTTTAAGAAATAATAACTACCAAAAGTTTGACACTTGTTTATGTCCAATTTCAAAGTGAAATTACTTACAATGACCATCATTGGATTAAATAGTAAAAATATAATCTATTTATACTTCCAAAACATTAAAATGTATAATTTAACAATATAAATTATTTTGATTTAAAAAGTTGTTTTCAGTTAAAATAATGTATTTTTCACTATTCACCCAAATATGAAAGTTATCAGAAAACACCAAAACTTTATTAAAACTAAATTATTATGTACCAATTATAAATAAGAAGTTTATTTTGTCAAATTGAATATATTAAAGTTTCAAATATTGGATTTAAAAAGGCTTCTCCATTAAAAGGCGGTAAAATTGCATTTTTTTAAAAATACTTCTTTTATCTGAAAGAAATGTATTTGTTCTTACATTATATCTAAGAAAATCTTAGCATGGATTAAAAAATTATAAGGATTATATAAAGTTTAAAATTCAGTTCAAACTATTCATAATTGCTTTTGAACGACTTGTTTGGTAAGTCATGGTGCGCTAGAACTCGGTGTTGCATGTAGTGGAAGTTATTGAATTACTTTGAAGAAATAATGTACTATGATATCTTGGGGTGTTACAATAATACTGGGAAGTGTTTTATAACATTGGAAAAGAATTCATTATCATAATTAGATGCAAGATCTATCAAAGAAATAATTGGATGACCCAGCTCAGGTTTTGTTTATCAAGATAAGACATTGCCGGAGAAGCAGAAAAAATCAAACATCTCATTATTATCTATTTTGTTCTAACAATTTGGTATCAGATAATTGTTTTCAGGATACTAAGAAGATGAGAGAGAGTATCAACAATGTTTTAACAAGAAGATCAGAAAATTAGTTGAAAGAAATGACGTCATTGAACAATGACACAGTGACAAGTTTTCTGTTGAAAGTGAGGATGTGGTAAGAGACTTAGGGAGAAGTGGAAAAAGATAATTCAGAAGAATATACTGATAATGAACCTAAGGAATTCAATTCTATATCATCATGAATGTTGAAGAGTCAAGCTACAACTGAACATGAAAATCATAATTGGTAATTAGACATGGGAAATTTTTTCGAGGCCAGCAGATAAGAATGTCATCGGGACTAAATGGGTCTATCGCAAAAAGATTAATGAAGATGGCACAATGATTCTGAACAAAGCATGACTAGTGTTCAAGGGGTACTCCCAGATAGAGGGAATAGATGTTGATGAGACATTTGTATTGGTTGCAAGGCTGGAGACAATCAGATTATTCCTAGCCATTGCAGTGCAACGGAAGTTGAAAGTGTTCCAGATGGATGTCAAATCTGCATTATTGAATGGGATTCTAGAGGAAGAAGTGTATATTGAGCATCCAGATGGTTTTCTCATTCATAATGTTGAGAACAAGGTTTGTCAGCTGAAGAAGGCGTTATATGGTTTGAAACAAGTACCGAGAGCATGGAACATTCATTTCTCAATCCAAATATTCCATGGAGGTTCTAAGAAGGTTTGGAATGGAGAATTCTAAGGAAATGAAGACTCCAGTTTCTACTTGGATGAAATTATCAAAATATGATAGTGGAAAGGCAGTTAATATCATAGAATATAGGCACATTATTGGAAGTTTTTTTTACTTGATAGCAACAGGGCCTGGCATTGTTTTCACCACATGCCAAGCAGCGAGATATCAGAATAATCCTAAGGAAAGGCACATGCATGTAGTGAAAAGAATACTTCGGTATATCAAGGGCTCAATGGATTTCGGCTTGATATATAATGACAAATCTCAGAAAGATTTATTGGGATATACTAATGCAGACTGGGTCGGATCAACAGATGATAGGAAATCAACATCAGGAGGTGCATTCTATTTTGGTGGATTCTGTATTTCTTGGCTAAGAAAGAAGCAAGACTGCATTTCATTGAGCACCGCAGAAGCTAAGTATATTGAGGCCACTCAAGCATGGACACAATTATTGTGGATGAAGCAACAACTTGAAGATATGGGAGTTAAAGGGAAGTCTCCGATCAGAATCCAGTGTGATAACTCAAGTGCTACAAATCTTAGAAAAAATCTTGTACATCACTCAAGGACAAGGCACATTGAGATAAAGTATCATTTAATCGAGGATAAAGTTGAACAGGGAATCGTGAAGTTGGAGTATGTGCCTATAGTGCTACAGGTTACAGACATTATGACAAAGGCCTTACTCAAGGAAGCTTTTGAGAGGCATTGACTGGCTCTGAGAGTTCAGTCGACTCCCCGTACTTGAAAGAGTGTGGATGTGGAACACCTCCCCTCTCCCCGAGGTATGATGTGTTTTCCCTAATGTGCCAATATGTGTTATCTACTCTGATACAGACTGCAAAGGAGAGCCCTTTGGGTTATTTGACAATGGGGGAGAAAATAGTGATTGTTCAAAGGGGAGACAATGTGGCAATTTGATAAATCATAATTGATATGGGGTGAATCTGAAAAGTGGAGCAGCGAGATAGGGGGACCAATGAGTAAGGGGGAGAGTATTAAATCTGACGATGCTAGAAGTGATCGATCACAGAATAAATATCATGACAGCTGAGGATCATGATAAAAGTAGAAGCGTGGTGTTTGAATGTGGTAAGAATATTTCCAAAAATTGGTATCAGTTTGATGTCAACAGTGGGTGTCATAGATGAAGTGATTCATTAATGAAGTTATCATTTACTATTGTTTCCCATGCCAATCATTGCTCATGTGGGCTTAGAGTATGTGTTGAGTAAATCCTTGATCGCTATCAAAATCGCAATAGGCGAATGGTGGATGAAGAATTAATTATGTATCTTTTTATGGAAGAGTTGTGAACAAACCCAAAGGGGGAGATTGTTGGGAAAAAATCCCTCAAGGTATCATTGAAGCATTTTTAAGGTGATTGTGTTTGTTGACAAAGTGGACATTTGTGTTGTTATTGTTGACAAAGAAAACCATGACATATAAATTTATTGACAAAGGGGATTTCATAGTGGCATGTAGAGTTCAAAGACTATGGTTAACGATCCATATGTGATTAAAGAACATCAAAAAAGGAATGGATGATCTGGAGGAAGTACAAAAAGAACATATACAAGGTGGCATCGTTTTCCAGTGTTTGACAAATTTCTTGGCCTAAAAATTGACAAATGAAGAACAATGGTTTTTTGAAAAGGGACTCGCGTGCCGTGTACTTGTGGGAGAAGAAACTTGCGTGCCATATGTTTTTCAAGATCACATCATCAAAATGTGGAAAATTATGAAGGGTCGTGCAAGTTTTAGAGTTGGTCGCGCAAGTGATTTGCACGACAGAGACTTTCACGCTGAAACTTGCGTGCCGAGGGGAGACATACGTGCCGTCGCGCAGGGTGTTCAAATGCCTATAAATACAGGTCGACCCCACCTAATTCAGTGATGAGTTCAAGACTTAGAGAAAATCAGAGCTCCCGTCGCGCAGGTGTGGTGGTCGCACAAGTGGTGTGTGGTCGTGCAAGTAGAGGTTGCGCACTAGGTGATAGTTGCGCGCCCAAGGTGGTATGGGCAAGGAAGGAAGAGCGTCACACAAGTTTTGAGTTGAAGAATCTTGTGTCATGAAAGTGTTTGAGGTGGAATTGCGTGCCAGTTTTGACTTGCATGCTGATACTTGCACACCGGCTTAGAGAAGGGTTCTAAGTAAGGTTGATTCACAGTAGAGATTCAGGGATGCGTGAAAGCTGGAAGATTTCCTGATACCTTCGGTGCAAAGTGAGATTTATCTACGGGTGAAATTTGGACTTCAACATAGCATCTACATACAACATAGGATGTATTCATTAGTGATAATGAAGAGACAAATAAGTCTATAAACTATGAGTGGATACTTTCCGGAGTAGTGAGCAAAGGAAGAGGAAGATGTGATCCTCTCCACAGGCAGTGGGCCAGAGAAAGAGAAATAGGGAGTGACCCTTCGGAAAGCAGTGAGATGACCCTAAACTTTGTAAAGGAAGTGAGCCTGGGAATATAAGTGAACTATCCTGAACTTTGTAAACATTATTGGCAGTGAGCTTTAATGGATTTTGTACAACAGCACATCGCCATTGTATGCTCCTTGGACGTAGCCCAGTGAGGGTGAACCAAGTAAAAATCTCTGTTTCTGCCTGCTTGCTTCCATGCATTACATTCAAAGCATAATAATCAGATAAAAAAGAAGTGATCATAATGAACACAAAAATTCAAAGAAAGCGACCCTTGTAATAAAGAGGTCAAGATCCAGTGGGGCAGGAAGAATTTTGAAAAATAATATCCATACCCTGATTCACCCCCCCTCTCAGGGTACATAAGCCCCTATTGGTCCTAACAGTAATTAATTATATAATTTATAAATAAAAGAGAATTATTTTAATTTATTATAAAAATAAAAAAAGTATGTGTAATTTTCAATTAAAATAAATGCATGTTTAAAAAAATAGATATTTTCCTCTATTCACTGAAAAATAAATTATTTCAGAAAAATCCCAAAAGTTTACCAAAAGATAATTTTGATATGAAGATTTATAAAATGATACTATTTTGATAGAATTAAATTTCTAATAGTTCTAAAACCTAATTATAATATTCATCCCTTAAAAGAAATAAAAATTCATTTTGAAGAAAATATTTTTTTGAAGGTTAAAATGAATATACTAAAAATTGATTGCATATTTAATTAGAAAGATCAAATATGTTTATATTTTCTATGACCTTTATATATAGTTCATAATTTGGTTAATAATATTAATTCCAATATATTAAGCAGCTAGCTTATAGCTGTAACATTTAAATAGTATTATTTTAATAGTATACTGCAGTCCATTTAAACTTGGTGTTGCATGTATCAAAAGATATAAAAGAAATTAAATTTAGTTAAAGATAAATATATTCTATAATCTTAGGGTGTTATATTCTACTTCCTTAAATAAATTTCTCCCTCAAAATTTTATCTCATTCATTAAAGATTTAACCTTTGTTAAAAAACCTCTTCATACAAAGATATGATAAAATTTTTTTGAAAAGGGAAAGTGGGAAACATAAAGATTATATGAAATATCTAATATTGAAGTTCCTAGATAAGGGGAAAATTGATTAAAAGATAAAATATATACCTGGAGGATAAAAATAATGTCTAAGGAATAGTATAGAGTGATAGAGAACATGACCATGAGAAACTTAATGACCAAAAAAACCATAAATCAATAAGGAAATAAAATACTAGTATTTCATGTGAAATGACGGTAAAAAGATACCTTTTTATGTGAACACCCTTTCCTAAAAAGTGAAGGATTATTTTACTATCAAGATAAAGAACGTGAGAAAATTTACTTACTTAATTTTCTTCCATTTCATAATTATAATTTCATCCTTTAGTTGTGATTTGTTTAATTATACTTCATTTATTACTCTATGAAATGAATATTCAATATGAATTATTCATGCCAAAAGCACTAAATTAACATTTAATATATAATAATATCAATAAAAAAATGACAATATGTTACAAATGTATTTATTAAATAAAACATGGTTATCACAATTTAAGATAATACCCAAAATTAAATAACCTTAATATGAAGAAATAATACATTAATATAAAAAATTCAACAATAAAACCAAAGGTTTAACATAGATCATTCCTTAAATAAATAACCCTATGTTCCAAATACCCTCAATAATGTCAACATCAAAGAACATTTTAACCTCAAAGGTAATCTCATAACCTTCATCTTACATATCAAAAAGCATAATATAATTCTTAGAAAATAATTCTTTATATTAAACATAAATATTATATGTACCTTAACCTAATAAAACTTATCTCAAAATATCATTAATCACTAAAAAATCCCAAAAATTTAAAAATATTTGATCCTATAATATGCTATCAAAAAACAACTTAATCCATATTTGTCACATAATTTAAATAAAAAAAATTTCATAATAATATTGACATCATATAGTCTAGTTTTAAAAACCTAGGTAATGATAGAATAGACCACTTTATTTTTTATTATAATTAATTAGATATTTATATTCAATATTAAAAAATTATGTAAATTTTAAATCAAAAAGGAAATTGTTTTAATTAAACTCCATTATTATAAGGTTACATTTAAATATCTAATTTATAAATTATATAATTTTAATTTGAAAAAATGAATTTAACTTTGAAATAATCATATCAAAATTAACTTAGGGTTAAATTTTGGTAGTTTTCAAAAAATATTGTTTGTTTGGTGAATAATAAAAATACCAAATTTTGTACAAATATCATTTTTTCAATAAATTAAGTAATTTAACTGTAATTTATTTGGAATAGTATTTAAGTAAACATAAGTATTATTTAGTTATATTTAATCAGCTTAATTAATTTTTAATCAACTTTATATCGGATTTTAGTATCAGTTTTTTTTGGGTTTAAAAAAGGGATTTTTTGTGAAACTGTTTTAATCTTCATAATGTTTATTCATTTTAATTAATTAAAATAACCCATATTGAGAAATTATTTAAATTATATTTATAGATTATATATCAATAAATATTAATTTTAATTTTTAAAATGTTTATACTAATCTTAGAGTTAATATAAAATCATCTTTTACTTGAAAAATACACTTCTTGAAAAATCATTTTTCATCACGTTTATAGGTTTACTTTTAATTTTAATTTTTACACATATGTGAATTTATTTTAGTAAAATGGATTTAATATTTTGTATTAGAAGAATTTTTATTATCTAATATGGTCAAAATTATTTTTTTACCATAATAAAGTGTGAAAAAAATAAAAATTAATTTCTGTGGTTTTGGTAAAAATGGATTTATCAGGGTGTTAAACTAAAATGATAAGGGTTAAAATGACATAAAAACATGTTTAAAATATATTTTATGGAAATATTTAATCCTTATAATATCTAATTATCTATAAATATTCATTTTTGATCCATTTTTCATGTGAAAAAATGTGGGTACACCTTTTTCTTTTAAAAAATTACAATTGTGCTACTCAACTCCCTTATAAAAGGCCATCCCTTTTATCTCCTCTTCACACATTAAATTCCATTTTTATCAAAAACTAACAAAACAATGTATTTAATAAATCCATACCCATATCCTAGAATCATTTTTTGATAAAAAATACATACTATGAAGGATTTTGGTGCTAACCTAAGGAGGTTATCCGAAGAAGAGGTATCAGGCTTAACCGAGAGTTTTTATTTTATTTGTTCTTCAACCTACTTAATTTTTTTTAAATTATGATTATATAATAAAATTTTATATTACATATAATTATATTTTATTATATTAATTCCATAACCTAAATACATATCCTCTTCCATCAAATGGGATACCAAATCATTATTCCCGTGTACGAGGGACTACCACCTCACAAATCGATATCATTCATTTTCCATCATCAACTCTCAAAACTTGGTATAATGATGAATTTAAAGTAAAAAATATTATATTTGTAACATATTTATACTTATTTAGTTTTAATATCACATATACCTTCTTATATTCCATTCTGTGGGGTATACGGTAACGTTGCTCGGGTGTACAGTGGACTACCGCATCACGAAACGATGTGATTCATTTTTCACTAAAACATTACATGGAAGGTAATAATGATAATATTAATGAATATATGTGATATAAATGAAGAAATTATTATATTCATGAAATATTTAAATTTATTAAATGATAATATATAATTTTAATTGTTATAATGAAAAATTATAATGTCATTCATGTGTACATGTGGACTATCACCTCCATAACGTGACATAATTCTTTTGTTCTTCACCAAAACACATGGATGATATATATAAGTATATTTGATTAAATATTATAGTATTTAAGAAATAATTATTATTATTTAAATATAAAATAGTACTCTTCTTCTTTCCATAATGATCGTTGAAAAATGGAAACATTACTCATTCATATGTACAACCTACCATCTCCATGATCATAACATAGTTCATTTTTCATAGATATATTTCAAAAATGGGTTTTAAAGTATAATTTATTTATATAAATTATAATTATATCATGAATTTTATTTTATATATTTTAAAAAAATACCTCTTTTACCATAGTCAACCTACTAAAGTCAATTTAGACATATAAGCCAAATAACATCACAACAGCCAACATAAACTTAATTGATTAAGTAACTGTATATAACATGAAAATAAGTAAAATAAAAGAAATAATAAAATTTAAATTTTTTATTAAGAATATAAATAATTAACATAAGTATATTATTCATGAATAAAAATAATATACGTGAGGATTCAGACTCAAGGTAAGGGACTTTATCTCATTTCCCTTTCATTAAGGAATATTTTTATGTTATGCTCTTATATTATATTATGAGGTGTATATACCACCACATTAACATGTTATATAATTAATTAATCCATTATCTTGATATTTAAAGTTTTTTTAATGTTATTATTTCTTGGAGATTATGATTCAAATGTTTCCAAAGTGGCAAAAAAAATTTCTTTTATTTTTTAAAAAATAATTATATTTTAATGTTCTCATTAAAAGTCTCCTTTTTGTCCATGTGAATGTTTTTAAAAAGATTTTAATAATAAAATTATATATAATTGATAGTTTTATAAAATTACATTTATTTATTTCTTTTAATGTTAAAAAAAGAATATTTGTATGGAATGTTGGAATTTCTTTATAAATGACAAAAGGAATGTTCTATTTTAACGTATACAACGACAATGAATTTTCCAACTGATGTGACCATTATTTAAGTTTTTATTTACCATAGAGTAACATGTTATAAGGGAAACACTTCATGAGACAACATCACATATATTTTTAGCGGATTATCTAAATTTGTGGTAGTTTAAGGATGTATCAATGATCTGGAAAAGATATTTTAAGTGATGGGATTTTTGAAATGTAAAATGGAAACCCTTTTCATTTATCATTTTGAATGTGAAATTTATCAATGGTGGACTTTGGTTACAAATACTAAAGAGAAAGATGATCTTGATGACATGGAATAAGACACAATTAAGAATATTTTTCTAGATAAATATTTCCTTAAGGATATTTGAATTAGTATGGATAAAAAATTCTTTTAATTGGAAAAAAATATGAAGATTCTATAGCTTCACATGAAGAAAACATCATAAGATTGTCCAGTTATGTGCAAGCTTTTTTTCCCGGAATTCGGTAATAAAATTAATAGATTTTAATAATGGTTAAAAATAGGTTTAATAATATATTTCTTCATATAAGTATTTAAAATTTATAAAAAAATGATTCATGGTGATGAGAAAGTTGAGATGGATTTTTTTGACACATATGTTCCCTATGATAAAATAGTAAAAGAGGTAAAGGTTGTATAAAATAGATAAGAAAATATAATAATTATGGAGGTAAGCCCCAAAAATGTTCAAAGTGTGGTAAATTAATTTTTAATTAATGTTTGATATAATTTATAAAGATTTTCTAGAGTGGTTAGTTTGGTCACATGGCTTGTGACGATAAAGAAAAGAGTCCTGAACAACAAAAGAATTGGATGACCGATAACCCTCCAAATGGTGATGTTTTTTAGTTTCAATGAGTTGTTCATTATTATAAAATGTTTAAAAACATAGTTTCATAGGATGGAAATATTTATGATTAAAAAAATAATGTTTAGCAAAGTCATTTTCTACTAATACTGTTGATGTTGAACCATCGAATGAAGTGGTGACCTGTATGATACTTGTTTATTCAAATTATGCCAATACTGAATTTGAGTCTGGATCTTCATATTATTTTATTTTAGATAAATTTTCATGTAAAATAGGAATATCACCATGATAAAGTAATATTTTTTTTGAAAACTCCATGTGTAAATATTAATATAAACAAGATTTATAAGAATCTCTATATTGTTGTCAGTGGAATGGTCTATCCTATAGATCTTATTGAACTTCCCATAGTAGAGTTTGATTATATAATTGATATGGATTGGATTTAAATTTATCATTCTAATATAGATTACAGGGACAATAAATTCTTATTAAATGATTTTACATATTTAATAACCTACCAGAAAGATGAAAATTGATTAGAAATGGTAGTGAATGTTACCTAGCTCATATTGCTGAATATAAAGAAACTATTCTAATTGGTGATGTACCTGTAGTGAGTGAATAAATGGATGTATTTCATAAATATTTTCTTAGTTTTATTCTGAACTGGGAGGTTGATTTTACTATTGACTTAGTTCTTGATTCTAACAATATTTCTAAAACACCTTATCAAATGACTCAAGTACAAATTTTAGAAATAAAAAATAGATTATTAGAGTTGTTAGATAAAGGTATCAATTTAACTAGTAATTAACTCTAGGTTGTGATAGAGATAATATTTTAATAATTTATCATATGTATTTTTATTATTTAATCCATTCCAATTAAATAATTTGAGCTTATTTTCATCATTTTTGGATTTTGGGTGAAATTTGGGCTAAAATGTAAAAATTTATTAATTATGGAATTTTAATAGTTTTATACTACTTTTGTATTTAGAGAATTAAATTTTATTATTTTGATCAAATTGGTGAGATTATTTTTTAGGATTAATTTCTTCATTGGATTAAAATTCTTATTTTGCTCCCAAATCTCATTCAAAACACAACAGGCCCAAACAAATCAATTAAGGTGAAAAATATTTCTGGATGACAGAATGGACCCCAACTTAGTAAATGAGGTATATCATATCCTAAAGACCTCTATATGAGATTATTAAATTAATATTTTAAATATAAATATAATAATAAAGTTTATATTTAATTTTATAGATAATTTCTCTCGTTGATGCAGCCATGGAATGCACCAAATTGGAGGAAGTTGAAGAGTCTCCTTGGAATGAAAAAAGTATTATTAAGTAATTAGGGAATAATTTTTTCTAAAAATGTCAAACCACATTTAAATTTTTAGGGAATACATAAAAATAATTTTCAAACATCTTTTAAGAAGAGACTATAGAGATTTTATGCCTTCTATTTTTCATAAAATTAGAAAACTTCTGGAAGACAGATTCTGAAGAAGAAATTTTCTATTCTTCCTTTTAACTCTTTTATTTGTTTTAGTTTTTAATTCCTTATTCTTACCCTTATTCATGGGTTCAATTAAAATAGTGGGGTAATATTCTAAGTGATTAGGTAAGGGGTGGTTTTACCTTTTGTAATTCTTTTTTTCAGGCACTTAATGGTATAAAATCCCTTATATCTTCTACGATGTTGGTTTCAGTTTCTACTATCGGTTTTTATTATCATGTACAACCGTATTTGGTTTTAGATTCTATTATTGATATTTCTTGGATAAATGACAGTTTTCACCCTCCATTTGGTTCTAGTTTATATATGATGAAATGGAGCAGGAATTACTGGTGAAGTACTTAGCGATCATTAGTATGTGCGGGAGGGGTAGTGGATATTTTTATTTTTTTTGATAAACAAGACCCGATTGGGTATTTCTTATGTCAATTAAGGGTATTCACTAAAACTATCTTTCACATAGGATAAAGAGTAGACTAAGATGAGATCTTAGTAGGGTTTACTATCACCATCAAAATTTTACTGAGGGAGTGAGAGGAATTGATTGTGAAATATCACTTTAATCATCTTAGAATAAGTTTATTTGATAAATTTAAACTAGGATATAATTTAAATTGAAAAAATGACACTTAACTGATCACCCAATTCATATAACTATTTTTAATCACTTACATTTTCAATTTTTTTTCAATATTTAATTTAATTGATTTATTTTTTTACATTTCTTTAGTTTGTTTTTAAAATCAAACAATTTTGAAAACAACCAATTTTTCATTTAATTAAAGGTGGTAGATTTATTGTTGTGTGATCCTCTCTAAAGAAAACCTAAGCTAACCCCTATGTTACATTTTAAATTATGAAATAATTGATTTTCCAAAGCCCATGACAATCATATGCCAAAACTTGGAACCGTTTTCAGAGTGGCAGTGCCAAAAATCTAATTCTTATATTTTTCAAATATTTTATTTATTTTCATTTAAAAAACTATTTTTTTTATTTTTTTATGATGTATTTAAATTCAAATTATTATCCATGTAATAGAAACTCATTAGTGAAAGGAGAAATAGTAGAAAATTATGAGGTTTTACTCTTAAAAAATGTTAATTAACTCACTATTTTGATCAAGAAAATACTAAGTGGACATGTTACAGGTTTCCGTTTTCATGAAATTTTGGAGAAGTTTAATCAAGTCAAAATAAATTATCAAAGATTTAAGTACAAAGAGTATGTACCATCAGATAAGGGACCTAATCCTAAACCATGATCAGGAATAGGGGAGGAAGATAATTCTCCACTCATTATTTAAATAGGGGAACCTACATACCTACATTGATATATTAACCCTCTACTATATGAAGAACATTCCATTGAAGAAGAAATTCAAGTCATGAAAATTAAGGGAGTTTATCTTTTCTTAAACTCATTATATTTAAATTTTATTGAAAATGAATTGTGTATTATATCTCCTTGTTTTAAATTTTCAAGTATGGGAAATATTGTTTTTTACTTGGAGGATAAAGATGAAATAGAAGATTTTTCTGAATAAGAATATCTTGATCTCCCCAAACACATTGAAAACTTATTGGAGGGATTTCATGGGAAGATTAAAGTGATTTTTCTTGAAAAAGTTGTGCCAAAAGTTTCTTACATAGAAGGGGAATAATTTTACATTTATTTTTCTTGATTTAATTTTATTAAAAAATATTTTCTCTCCAAATTTGACTTTTACTAATATTTTTATCCAAAATTCATTGAGAAACCACAAGAAAATGAAGAAGAGGTTGTGCAAGTGGAAATGAAGAAAGGGGAGGATCAATTATTTTTCATATAATCACCATGCAAGATTCATCTCATTTCCAATCGGATGTATTTGGTATACTCTATATATAGAACCCTCAATGAAAAGGGTGAAGTGAAATCTATAAATAATAAGTGACAGTGGTTCATATCAAAGGAACTCTACCCATTATCAAATTGAGGATAACCAACTGGAACTGCACATTTAGAGGCAATAAAAACCTAGGGCCCACTTGGTGGATTAAACCAAGATATATCCTTCTATTATCATTTTATTTATATTTTAATTTATTCCAATAAATTCTTTATGATATATATTATTTTTTTGGTTGTAGGTTTTTAGTGTGCATCACTTCGGAGCTTAACTCAATGTTTCATTGCTAATAAGTCAGGTTGTACCTCTCCTTGAAACATAACTTATTGTTGTTATTGAATTAAAAATATTATTATATGTAAAAATATACTTGAATAAATTGATTACACTAAATCATTTAATTGTGGTGTAGGAAACCCTTTTTTTTAGGATTTTTAATTTTTTTGTTCTTTAAAAAAATTGTGTCCTCAATTTTTTGTGTTTTTATTTTTTAATTTTTGTGCGTTTTTGAAACTTTTAAGATCAAATAATTATCTTTTACATTTTTTAAACCCATTTAAATTAATTAAACAACTCATACCATGAAATTTATCTTAAATTAATGTTGAAAATCACTTTGTTTCATGTTCAAAAATTTGGTAATTTCCTGAAAATTCCTGTAACTTTTTGAATCCCATGCCACATCTCACAATCTTTATATTTGAACTGAATTTACCATGAGGATTTTTAAACCATTTTTTTCATATTTTTTTCATTCACCTTATTTATTGGGAGAAAAAATACATGATTTATTTAATAAGAGTTTGATTTATTCCTATAAAAACTTTCAGGTTTTATGTACTTGGGTTTAAAATGATTGAGTTGTTTCTTTGGTTTTCAAGACCTTTTTTTAAAGATAACACTTTTTATTCTAGATTTACTTATATAATTAATACTTATAACCCTTAGAATATATGAATAACCTATTAGGTTAGCCACCCTATAAGCCAACTTTCCCTATCCGACCGACTCTTGAAATGAAATTATTTTATCTAGTTGAAACTAAGTGTGGTGGAAAGCTATCTTGTGTTGTAATAACTCATTTGGTGATAGTTTGGGTGGAAAAGAAAATGTTTAAGAGATGTTTTTATTTCTGAAAAATTCATTTTGTAAAATTTATTTACTTTTAAGGGATTTCATGATAAAATATGTTGTGCCTTTCCGGAGATTCCAAAGGAGAAATATCTATTCCTTTCTTGAACTTTTAAAGAAAATAAATCATAAATTTTGGGAAGTAGTTCCCATGATAATGATGAATAATTATATAATCTTTGGGATTTCCATGAAACAATTTTTGATATTATTCTGGAGGTTATTTTATTTTAAGGGGAGTGAGGAGGAGACTATTTTTAGGTTCTAAAGGGGCCAAGATACCCTGAGGGGTGGGGGGTGGGGGGTGGGGGGGGGGGGGTGGGGGTTGGATCAGGGTATTGGATATTCTTTTCAAAAATGATTCCCAGACCACTGGATCTTAACCTCTTTATTATTAGGTTCACTTTTTTTCTCTTTAGTGTTTATATTTCTCTTATCCTTTCCAACTTTATATGATTATGATATATATAAAGTAAAGATCGAAATAAAACACTTGGACACACAGATTTTTACTTGGTTCACCCTCACTAGGATATGTCCAAGGATCATACAATATATAATGTACTGATACAACCAATACACTAATTCTCACTAATAATACATAGTTTGAGCTATATCAATTATATTCATCGAATCACTAACTTTATAATAATTTGTGTCATCTCACTATTTACCATGGTTAACTCCCACAATCTATCCTTCAATAGCTCATTACTAGCGGAAAGGATCAAATTCATCATCTTCCATTGATAACTAATTCAGAAAGGATCCACACACAGTTTATGGAAATGTAGGTCACTTCATTAGCTATAATTAATGCATCCTAAATTATAAAAAGATACTCTCTTGAAGTTATTTTTTGGATACTCCTTCACTTCTGTGAAAACACCATGAACCAACACTTCCACTTTTTAAACAACTGGAAAAAACATATCTTTACAACAGATATGGAAATTAAAAACTCATGCTTTGAAAGGATCTCTTACTAATGCCAATTAATTTATTTTCTGGATTGGATGTAGTAGTGAATGATCATCTTATAAAATATTTGTTAAATGTTAAATATCATATATCTTTTTCTTCTTCTTAAGAAATTAGATATGAAAATATTACTCCTAATAGGGTAATGTAGGTGAATATCTCATTGTGAAAGATTATAGTGTGATATCCTTGTGTGAGACCCTAGATCGTAACCCCTTGTGCGAGATCCTAGATCGTAAACCCTTGTCTGAGATCCTATTATGTAACACCTTATGTGAGATCCTGATGCAAAACCCCTTGTGTGAGATCTGGGTGTGAGGCCCTTTTATGATTTATGTGAAATCTTGGCATGAAATCCCTTATGCGAGATCCTGGTGTGATACCCTATCATCATTTTCATGGTATCCTAGCACAAGACCCTTTCAATATTTGCGAGATAACATAATGCATAACTCTTTCACACTTTTCATGAGGTCCTTGTGCCAGACCCTTTCCCCTGAGATACAGGCATGGAACCCTTTTGTGAGAGATCTAGGAATGAGACCCTTTTCGTGAGACTTTTTTCAGATCATGCAAAAAACTTATGCAATGTCAATCGTGTATAATCTTTTATGATATCTCTATGTTAAATTTTTTTATATATCTCTCTAAGAAACTCCATCTCAGACATTTCTTCAGATAAATATTTTAAGAAAAAAATTTCACCTCTTATAGATGGGTCATTGGGTATTTATTAGAGAGGGTCCACCACCTTAACTCCACAAATCACAAACAATCATCTGTTCCACTTCCACAAAAAATAGCATCACACACTCTATAATATCCCATCACAAGATTAGTTGACAATCATGTGATGGTCAAAAAAGTTTTCTTAGTGTTCTTGGATGATCCATCACGATATCCAAAGACAATAATGAGTGTTTTGTGAGATCCCATCGCGATATCCATAGAAAATCATATACTTATCAAGACCCCATCATGAGATCCTTTAACAATCATTCTTTTTCATAATTCACTTCGCAAGATCTTAATGCGAGATCCATTTATAATCATGGTTTTTCATCGTTTAATTCACAAGATCTCAATGATAGATCATTTGAAAATCATTCTTTATCATCATGTGCTTCACAAGATCTCAATGCGAGATCAGTTCAGACGTTAGTACTCTGTGAGATTAGTTCAATCATTCATGCTCTGGGATATTGGACTCCTCTCCCTCATGAAAGATAAAACATTATGTGATTTTGTGAGATCAAAAACTTCTCCCATGCATGATATTAGGCATTTCACTCTTGCATGAGATCATACATTTCACTCTTTCACAATATCAAACATTTTTCCCTTGCATGAGATCATACAATTTTCTCCTTCATGAGATTATACATTTAATACTTCAGAGATTTCAATCTTTAAAAAGTTCATATATGTTTCTCTTTCATTATATTAGACATCTCCTGATCACTATTCATGTCTTATTTGACAATCAACCATTATCAACAACCCCAAACCTTGTCAAAAAACACAATCGACCAAAAATAACCATCATAAGAAATTTTTTCCCAACAATCTCCCCCTTTAGGTTTTATGAAAACTCTTCACACTTTGATACAAATTTAAATCTTCTTCCATATTCTACCAAAAATTACCTTCTTTTGATTCTGATAGTGATCAAATATTTACTCAACACACACTATAATCCCACATGATCCATGATCAACATATTAAATAAGATTAGCCTGAAATGTTCATCAGTGAATCACTTAAATCCAAAACCAGTCAAATTATTTCATTTAGAACCCCATATATTATGATATATAACCTTCCATTAAACATATTTAGCATTTTCAGATCTAAAACTCCCCATAATTCTCCACTCCACATATCATCTTCTCCACTATCTTTATTAATAAATTTTCTTTCCTTTTATATCCAAAACTTCTCCCCCATTGTTAACTAACTCGATGGTCACTCATTGGAAGTCTTCTATAGGGTAAAGAACAAATATCAATACATTATGAAAAACTAAACCATACCTCAGGGAGAGGGGGTCCCACACCCACATTTTTTCATTTGTGGGGAGTCGACTAAACTAAAAGATTCAGTCGATGCCTATCAAATTTCTATTCAGGTAAGGTCTTATTTAGAATGTATTCAAACTACAGTTCATAGGCCCATACTCCAAATTCACAATCCAATGCAATATATTCTTCTTAATGATATGATATTTTATTTTAATTTTCTTTTTCCCTAGACGATGAACAATATTTTTTCTAATATCAATATCACTTGAATTATCACCATGGATACAAATCAGATAAGTCACTTCAGTATCCCGATTTCACATATAATTAAATAGGGTATTACTTCATTTATGAATTTACTCCCCATTAGACAATGTTCTACATGAATAAAATTTTATCTAACAAAAAAACCATGAGGGAACAAAAATTATTCTTTTATCTCCAGAAATCCAGATAAATAGAAATTACTCCCCCCTTTGTTTATCCACTTATTCATAGCTCATGGGACACCATAGGTTTACATTTTAATACCACCAAGATATGTAAAATATATGAATTTTCACCTTTGAATCCATTTATAAACTTTGAATTGAAACTTTGATTCTTTTAGAACTTTTTAATATCTAAGTCATATTATTATTTTATAGCTTCACAATGCTATAATATTTTCATCATGTGAAATTATCACTTGGAATTGAGTAATTGAAAGACCCTCTATGACTAATGTGAAAGAAATATTTATAGGAAACAAGAGTTTATGCCAATAAATGTAAATGATTTTCATTTCACCTACTTGCTTCCCTGGATTTTAGAAGCATGACTCTCATCAATTCTTTATAGGGATATCTTACTAGTTAAGGCTATATAAATTGATGTGCATGATGCCTTATCTCACTGAAAACCTATCATTTTTTATATCCTAAAAATAGTTAGTTGATACCACATTATAAGAGAAAATAGATAATAATTAAATACATGAATGTTTCTACTTCCTACCCAATCAGTATTCTCTCAGTAGAATTGAACTAAGGAATGATACCATTGGTTGAATATTCAATGTAAATTTGAATTTGTAGATCATTAATGTATAGATTTGATGAAACTTTAGTTTCATATTAGGATCTTCATAATATAATCTCTTTATTCAACAACATACACTTTTTAGAAAAAGATTTATGAAATAGAGTTATTGTGTACCACCAATTGCTGAATATGATAACATATGTGAATTTCAAGAGTTTAGATTTTTTTTCATATTTCATGTATATCATTTAACTAATGCACCTATTCCCTTTCAACACAAACACCCCTTTGATCATATCTCCACTATATTTTTTCACAAATTCTTATAGTCATGAGAAAATTTAATATATTTGGAGTGGGGTACCTCTTTAATTATCAAAAAATGGATTTTGTTCAATCCTAATAAA
This sequence comes from Viscum album, assembly GCA_963277665.1. Classification (NCBI taxonomy): domain Eukaryota; kingdom Viridiplantae; phylum Streptophyta; class Magnoliopsida; order Santalales; family Viscaceae; genus Viscum; species Viscum album. The sequence continues at coordinate 999,545,728 of OY728161.1, forward strand.
TCAATCCTTTGATACCTACTTGTAATGAACTGCAATATTTTTGTGGTTGTTCCAACTACCTAGACAATTTAAATTGTTCTAGACATATGAGAAAACATTTTTTCCCCATATGTCGAGTCTTCTAATGATATTCAGATTTTATAGGCTTGGCCTTTTTCACAATTTGGGGTTTAAACCCATAAGTTGAATTTCCTTCTTTGATACTCCACCAATAATACATTTTTTACTACTCTTTGATATCATTCCACTTATTGTCTTATCTTAATTATTCCTCCATTGGATGGATATTTATCTTTCCTTCACTTCTAAACATGTGGCATGAAATTTGAATTTTAAAGGAATTATTTATTAATTTTTATTTTATAAGTTATCTGAGTGAAGTCACCTTTTTTGTTGGGGGTAGAATATTCTACTAAATTTCCATTCTTTTTAATCATAAATGGAGAATCTCTACCATTTTTTATTCTAAGTTCATTCACATTATTTCCAAAAGATATACTATGAGTGTAATTGGGGAGGTGATTTATATACCTTTCATTGATATAATTTTGATTCCCCTAGGGCTACAAACCTATTTTTCAACTTAACCTATTTTCTTACAATTTTTTTGTTTTACACTACTAGAGTTGGGGATCTCCTTCCAGGTTTTTTTCCTTCCATTTTTTCTTCTTGCTATAATGTCTTTATAAATTCCTATGATTAGTACATATAAAACATCTTACATTAAAGAAATACCTCATTTCATCATTTCATGACTAATATGTAGATGTATCCAAAGTTTTTATTATTTTATTGAGCCCTCGAGTTTCTTGAAACATAATCACGATATGTCACTAACTTTTATAATAATAGAATTTGGTGACTAATTTCTTATGAGAGTCTTTTCTTTTATACCATTCACGAATCTTATCATTATTCTCAGATTTAGAAATATTTCTATCTTCACAATATGAAATATATTCTAATACTTCAAAATAGAAACTTGAAATATGACCATGCCTTCCATAGAAATACATCAAGTTTTAATTACATCCTATAAAATCCTTTTTAGGTATGTTTCCATCATCTGAAGGATTTTTTTATTTGTGAAACTATCTATAGATATATTTTTCTCATTCATGGGAGAGGGTTAATCATATCTAATAATAGATTTTCCAAAATGGAATGGCCTCTGGGATGAGATAATCACTCCATTTGTTTCCTATGAAGTAACATATTTTCTTTTCATTTTGTTATCACCTGTAAAAGGATAATCAAATAGTAAGTGGAGAGAATCCTTTAGTTTGGGATTTTCTTTACAATTATATTGATTTACTTAATTATTGATTGATTATATCTTTTATCCAAATTGGTGAATCATCTCATCCCTTGATTCATGTTGATCATTAAGTTCTCTCTTGATATTGTTCTCTCCAGTAATTTCATTTTCTAATTATCAAGATATATTATTTATCATGTCAGATTTATTATTTATTTTAGAATTAATTTGAGAAAAAAATCATTACATAATTTATTCTGATATTTTATCCTTTTCCTATCCAGAACAAGCTTATACAGGTGTGTAACAAGATCATCATTTATGGCTTTAAAAATTAGAATTTTATCCAAGTCCAGATTCTTTCCCATTTCATCAACATTCATTTTTTGCAGTTCTTGAGCTTGGGAATCAATATTCTCTATTATATTTGTGGACACTTCAACAAGCCTTTTATTTAATCCTTTTTTGAATTTTATATTCAATTTATCATAATTGGATTAATATATCATTAGATTTAATTTATTCATCCATTTTCTAATCCTATTAATTTGTTTTAAGGGAAACTTCCATTTTTTACTTCATGGAGTTTCTTTATCATCAGTAGATTCAACATCACATTGAATAATAGGTTATTCACTCATTCCTGTAGGATCATTGAGTGATTATATATTTAAATTATGTGTTCCATCAAAAACTTTCTTCAGTTCATTGTGGGTTTCATTAAATTGAATCACACTTTTTATGTAGACAATTCCACACTAAGGAAGAACACATGACTTCTGCTTCTTCTTTATAGTTCTTCTCTTTACCATGGAATACTAAGATAAGAGAAAACTGAAACATAAATCCCAACAGTAGAGTAAACCTTGTTAGATAAAACAAATAAAAAAAAGAAACCTATCCTCTAACACCAATTATTTGGTCCTAGAGGTGGCTAGATACCCTAAGGGGAGGGGATTGGGGTATGTATGTTCTTTATAAATTTTTTTCTACCCTTTGGATGTTGACCACTTCATTATAAGGATTAATTTTTTTTATATTTAGTGTTTATAATTCTCTAACCCTTTCCAAATTTATCTTTTTATGATACATAGAAATTAAAGAAGTTAATAAAACCCAAGGAAACATAGATTTTTAATTATTTCACCCTCACTGGGAAACATCCAAGGAGCATAAAATTGAAAATGTATCTATTTACCATAACCAATAAGTATCACTATGAATAAATTCTTTTTTATAGATCACCTAAATGACCATACTCACTACCTTAATATATTTTAGGGATAGATCACTAATTTCCAAGGGTTAGTCCATTAATCTCTCCTTCAATGGATCACTTATAGTGGAAGGATCACCTTGTTCCTAATAATTTTATCACTTCATTAGAAAGGATACACACATAGTTTATAGATATCTAGGTCCATTATTTAGTAATAATGAATGGATCCTCAATTTTAGGTAGATTCTCTGTTGAAGTTCTCATTGGGTTTCTACTTCACTTTGGTGAAAAAACCTTGAACCAACACTTAAACTTTCTAGAAACCTAGAAAAAACTACTATTTAATGTATATACAATAATTAAAACCTCATTATTTGGAAGGATATTCAATGGATGCCAATTTTTATTTTCACTGGATTGAATGTAACAGTGAATAAAATTATTATGCAATATTTTTTGAATGGTGTAGATCCTTTGTTTTCTTCTTTATAATTCAGATATGAAAATTTTACTACTTATAGGGTAATGTAGGAACATGTATCCTGATGTAAGATTCTATTGTGATACCTCTGTGAAATACCCTGACGCATAACCCCTTGCATGAGTTCCTAGCGCGTAACCCCCAGCATGAGATCTTGGTGTGTAACCCTTTGCACAAGATCCTATCACATAACCACTTGCATGATATCTCATAGTGAGAACCTTTTGGGATTTATGAGAGATCGCGGTGCATAACCTCTTGAGTAAGATCCTAGAATGAGAAGATTTATCACTTTACATGAGAGCCTAGAACGATACCCTTTCATGATTTACAAAAGATACTAGTGCGTAACACTTTCTCACTTTTCCTAATATCCTAGAAGAAGACCCCTTTTTTAAATATCTAGGCGTGAGAACCTTTTTCGTGAGATCTGGGCATGAGACCCTTTTAATAGGCTTTGTTCATATCATGTACAACACTTATGCGATGTCAATAACATATACTCCTCCATGAGATCTCTCTGTAAAACACCTCTATGTGATCTCTCCATGAGACTCCATCTCGAACACTTCTTTAGATAAATATTTTAAGAAAAAAAATTCACCTATTATGAATAGGTAATTGGGTATTTATAGGTGATATTCAACTACCTTGACTCTAAAAATCATAGAAAACTACCAGTTCCACTGCCATAGAAAACGACATCACGCACTCTATGAGAACCAACTAAAAGATCAATTGAAAATCATGTGATGGTCCGAGATATTTTCTATCATTTCTTTGTGTGATCCATCATGAGATTCAAATAAAATCATGATCACCATATGAGATCCCTATATAAGATCCAAATACAATCATGCACTTTGTGATATTCCATCGCGAGATCCTTTGACAATCATGCTTTGTCATCATGTGGTTCACAATATCTCAATGCGAGATATTTTGATAATCATGATTTTTCATCATGAGATTCATAACATATCAATGAGAGATCATTTCAAAATCATTATTTTTCATCATGTGCTTCAAAATATCTCAATGCGATATCAATTTAAACATTCACAGTCTATGAGATCAGTTCAAACATTTTCACTCTATGAGATCATACATCTCCCCCTCACATAAGATCAGACATTTCATGATTTTGTGAGATCAAATTTTTTTCCCTTTCATGATATCAGACATTTATATATTGTGAAATATCACAAATTTCACTATTTTTCAAGATCAAATATTTATCTCGTGCATGAGATCAGACATTTCACTCTTATGCGAGTTTATACATTTAACATTCAAACATTTCATGCTAGTGCAAGATCAGATATTTCACGCTTGTGAAAGATCAAAAATCATGCAATCAATATTCATGTATTATTTGAAAACAAGACTTAATCAACAACCAAAAACCTTATAAAAAAATAAAATCAGCCAAAAATCACAATCAGGTGGGATTTCTTCCTAACAACTATACTTGATTGAAAATTAGAATCATGCATTTTTACTCAAAAAGATCCATGCCCTCCTTATTCAGCCTCAAAAAATTTGACATATAAATCCGACCAACTAAAATCAATAGAAAAACCGTGAAAATTACTCATGATAAACACATGTACTTGAATCATATCAGATGGAGATATAAGAATTTATCAAGATTATGGTGACTCTTTTGTGGGTTTGGATGAGAAAATATTTTTTGAAAAGTAGTATTTGTGAGATGAGAGAAAATTCATACGAGGTAAGTGTTTTGTGAGAATGGGAAGATAAATATAGTGTAAATGGACTGATGATATGAATAGAGAACTTAAAATAATGTTTCTAGGAGGCATGATATCTTTTGTTTCTTATTGTCAAATTGGTTGATCTCATGGGTATGCGTTTTGAATTTTTCTTTTATTTTATTTTGATTCTTGTCTAGGAGTTTAAGTAATAAGTGTGGGTGAACTGATAGAGATAATATTTTCATCAATATTAATATGTATTTAAATTTTTCAATCCCTTTAAATTTAATAATCTGATCTAATTTGCATCATTTTTGTATTTTTGGTGAATTTTTATCTAAAACATAAAAATTACTTAGTAATGTAATTTTAAAAGTTTTCTACCACTTCATTATTTTGAACATAACATTTACATTTTTATCAAATTAGAGTGATTATTTTTTATAGGATTAGACTATAAATTTTATTAAACTTCTTCCTCAATACCTAGAGTTCATTTGAACCACAATAGGCTTAAAAATATTAATCAATGTGAAAAATATTTCTGGATGATATAATGGACCCCATCTCAGAAAATGTGGTATATCACAACCTACAAAACTCCAAATGAGGTGATTCTAGCTAGATCTGATAGGGGAATCAAATAATCATGTTAAAGTCAAATTACAAGGAGAATGTTTCTCATTTATAAAGATATGGAGTATGATAAAGTGGAGGAAGTGGAAGAATTTCCTCAGTCAGAAAACATGTGCTTAAGTAATTAGGTAATAAATTTTTATACACATGTAACAATGTATTAAAATTCTAACGTTCAATATGAAATTAAATTTTGAACAAATTTTAATAATATAACTTATTGTTTTTTAGATATCTATTGGGAATAACTGGAGAAAACTTCTGGAAGATAAATTCTTGAAGAGAGATTATTTTTTCTTCCTTTTTAATTTTTTTGTGATGCCTTATTCATCCCCCATATTCAGGGATACCATTCACATTGAGGGTTAATCTTATGAGTGATTGTAGTTGGAGATTTTTTAACTTTCATAATTATTGTGTGCATGCACTTAATTGTATAAATTCCTTTATCTATTCTATGAAGAAGGTTTCAATTTCTAATAGGGTTTTTGTTATCATGTACAACTGTATTTGGTTTTAGATTCTATTGTTGAGATTTATTTGGCCAATGATAATTTTTCTTACTCCTCTAGGTTACAGATTATATATGATGTAATAGACCAGTGCATACTGGTTATGTACTTGATGATCGTTAGTACATGTGGGGGGGGGGGAGTGAATATTTTTTGAATTTTTTGGGATAAAAAATACTCCATCTGGTATTCACTATGTCAATTGAGGGTATTTAGTGAAACTCAATCACACATAGAAATAATATTAGAAGGATATGAGATCTTAGTTAAGATTAATCTTACCATCCCCATTTGACCAAGGGAGTGAGAGGAATGAATCATGGAATCTCACTTTAATCATCTTAGTAGAACAGTATTGGATAAATTAGAACTAGGATAACATTGAAATGGAAAAAACAAACCTGACCTTATCACCTAATTAATATCACTATTTTAAATTAATTTATTTGTCAAATTTTTTCAATATTTTGTTTAATTGAATTCTTTTTTTCACTGCATTATTTTTTTTCAAAATCAAACTATTTTAAAAATAACCACTTTTTACTATAATTAATGGTGATAGGTTCATTATTGTGTACTCATCTCAAGAGAAAACCTAGGTTAAGCACTAAACTACATTTTAACATAGGAAATAATTTTTTTACACACCCTATTATAGGAATGTGTTAGAGTTATCATATTTTTTTTTGTTAAAAGGAAATATGGTTTAATGAGACTTTTCATTGATTATCGATCCTTGAATAACATCACTATTAAGAAAAAAATATCCTTTTCCTTATATTGATGATTTTTTTGATTAGATCCAGGGAGGTCAATATTTTTCAAATTTTGATCTATGGTATGGGTACCATCATCTGAAGGTGAAGGTGGATAACATTATGAAGATAGTGTTTTGGACTAGTATGGGAATTATGAGTTTGTGGTTTCTCCCTTTGGGTTTTCTAATACAAATTCTATATTTATGAACCCTATGAATAGATTTTTCAATGAGTTCTTGGATAAATTTGTGGTTGTGTTTGTAGATGATATTTTTGCATATTTTAAATTATAGGATGAATTTGAAGGACACCTAAATATTGTTCCTAAAACCTTAAAATAAATGAAACTGTATATAAAATTTAGTAAGAGTGAATTTTGTTTGCAAAAAATCTATTTCCTTGGATGCATTGTTTCTAAATATAAAATATCTATGGATCATAATAAATTAAAAGTTGTTTAAGATTTTCCAAGAAAATTTTTTTTATAGAGATTTATAGTTTTCTTGGTTTAGTGGGTTACAACCGGAAGTTTGTTGAAAAAATTTATTTGTTTTATGGACCATTGAAAAATCTAACATGAAAAGGACTTAAATCCATCTTGAAAAACTAAAATGATGATTGATTTCATGAACAAAAAATATGATTAGAGAATGCCCCATTTTTTCCCTTTCCTTATAAAAATTGGAAACAATTTATCTTCAATGATGATTAATTGAAGGGGCTTGGTCATTTCATAATGAATAATGATCAGTTGTTTTCTTATTCTTTACATCAGTTGAAATCTATCTAGTTAAATAACCGAAAAAATGATTTGTAATTAGTAACTATGGTTTTTATTTTATTTTTTGAGGCATAATTTATATAGAGTAAAGTGTGAAATATATACTGATTATAAAATTTTGAAGTATATATTCACTCATAAAGAATAGAACATGATATAAATAAGGTGTTTGTAACTGACAAAGTATTATGTTATCATGACTCATTACCATCCTGGAAAAGAATACAAAGTGGCCGATGCTTTGAGTCAAAAAAAAATACTACATTAACAATGTTTTATTTACAATATAAACCTTTGGTTAATGATTTGATGAATTTTTTCCAAGAAGTTGTGGATGTTGGGATATCCACTATTTTGTTTTAGGTTTCAATGTAATCAAATCTATTAGAAATAAATAAGAAATATAAAAATGAAGATCATGCTCAATTTGAAAAGGTAGAATTCATGGAGATGAGTAAGTTTCCTAAGTTTAGTGTTGATGATGAAGGTGTTATCAGATTTAGAAAAATGTTATGTGTGCATTGTGATTCACAGTTAAATAGAGATTTGTTGAGTGATGTTCATAGTTTTGTTATTCATTCATATGGGAAACAATAAGATGTATAGAGACCATTAAAAGTATTACTGGTAGGATGGGATGAAAAAAGATATTGATGAATTTATCATGAAAATTTTTACTTGTGAGAAGGTTAAATTATAATGAAAATTATCAAAGGGAATGTTACATTGATTTTCTGGTGATGGAGTAGAAATGGTAAAATATATATATGGATTTCATAGTGGCATTTAAAAATACATATGAAGGTAAAAATTTGATTTGGGTTATTTTTAATCGATTAGATAAATATATACATTTTCATCCCATTAAGTATACTATGTCCTCATATTATATTCCTATAATATACCTAAAGAAGATAGCCAGATTACATTGATTTAATCTCTCTATTTTTTCTCACCATAATCCCTACTTTATTTTTAATTTCAATAAAGGACTTTAGAAATCATTGGCTATTGAATTAAATTTTAGTACAAATTTTCATAGACAAACTGATGGTCATTATAAGATAATGATTCAGAATATGTAATATATGATTCATTATTGTTCAATGTATTTCAAGGTAATTTTGGATCAATATATTTATTTGGTTGATTTTTCTTTATAACAACAATTTTCAATCTAGTATAAATATGTCACCTTTTGAGGAATTATATGGAAAGCTATGTCATACACCATTTTTCTATGATAAAGTAAGAGAAAGGACCTTGATGGAACTAAAATTAGTGGAGTAAATGGTTGAGAAGGTGTATTTGATTTGAAAACATATTAGGATAGCTCAGAGTAGGTATAAAAGTTATGCGAATAACTAGAAGAAAGATATTTCTTTCGAGGTAGGCGATCATGTAGTTATCAATGTATCTCCATGGCTAAGTGTTATGTGTTTTGGTAAAAAGGGGAAGTTACGATCATGGTTCATTAGACAATATCAAATATGATGTAAAGGTGAATCCATTTCTTATTTAGTGGACTCACCTCTGAGTTTATTCAAATTACACAATGTGTTTCGTGTTTCAATGTTAAGGAATTTTGTGCTAAATTCATCACATGTTTTGAACCCTGAAGTAGTTCAGTTGGAAGAGAACCATTATTTCGAGGAACATAGTATTAAAATTCTTGACCATATATAGAAATTATTGTGGAATAAGTTTATTCACTAGGTTAGGGTTTTATATAAAAACCATATGGTTTAAGTGGCAACACGAGAATCTAAAAATGCTATGAGGAAAATATACCCTCACTTGTTTAATAAGTGAATAAAATTACGAGGACATAGTTTCCAAATGGGGGAATAATTTAACACCATATTTAATGATATAATAAATAATTTTAATGTTTATTAATATGAATTGTATAGTTATATTCAATATAAAAATATTAAGTAATTTTAAAATAAAAGAGGAAATAGTTTTAATTAAACACTTTTATTATAAGGTTTTATTTATAAGTTTAATTTAAAAATTATGTAATTTTATTTTTAAAAATAAATTTAATTTTTTAAATAATAATATCAAAATTAACTTAGGGCTAAAGTTTTGTATTTTTCAGAAAATATCGATTTTTTGGCAAATAGTGAAAAATAATATTTTTTGTGAAAATGTCATTTATTTTCAAAAATTATGTAATTTAAAAGTTCCATGATGTTTAAAATATTATTTAAATTAACATAAATATTATTTATTGATATTTAATCAAATTATTTACTTTTTAATCAACCTTATTTTTGGATTTTAGTATAATTTTTTGTGTGGTTAAAAACAACATTTTTTTTAAAAATATTTTAATTGGAAAATGTTTCTCCATTTTAATAAATTAGAAAGACCCCTAAGAAGGAATTATTTAAATTAAAATTATATATTATATATAAAAAATTTTAATTAAAATTCATGAAATTATGATACTAGTCATATTGTTAATATAGAATCATCTTTTTCTTGAAAAATACAATTCTTGGAAAACTGATTTTTATCACATCTTCAAGTTTTGTTTTAATTTTTTTACACTTATGTCAATTGATTTTTTTTAAATAAATTAAATATTTATAATAAAAATTATTTTTATTATCTAATAAGGAAAACTTAAAATTTTACCATAATTAATTGTGAAATCAATAAATATTAATTATCGTGATTAAGTTAAAAACATATTTACCAGGGGTTAAACTAAACTTTTAATGGTTAAAAGAACTTATAAAATTGTGTAAAATATATTTTATTAACATATTATGATATTATAAATTATAAAAATCAATAATGGTTCATTTTGGAGAATTTTGGAATGTCAAAAACATGGGTACACCTTTTTCTGTTAAACAATTACAAGTGTGATAGTCACCTCACTTATAAAAGGCCACCCCCTATCCTGTCCTATTCCCAATTCAAAGACCTTAGTATTATAAAAAACCTAACCAAACACATTCTTCAATTTCCTACAAAAGTTCTATAATCATTGTATTGATCATAAAAAAATCATAATAAGGCTTTGGTGTTAACCTAAGGATGTTGTTCGAAGAAGATGTATCATGCTTAATTGAGTGTTTTTATTTTATTTCATTTCCCATGTCCATAAAATATTATTAAATCATGCCTATATAATTAAACAATTATCTAAAATATACTTTAATTTTATTTATTTAATTTAATAATCTAAATCTATCTCCTATTTGATCAAATGAGATATGAAATATTCATTGGTGCGTACGATAGATGACTGCCTCGTGAACTAATGTCATCCATTTTCCATCATCGCCTTTCAAATATTGTTATAAAAAAAAATTAAAGTATATATATGATATTTATAACATATTTATAATTATTTAGTTATGATATAATGAAGACCTTTTTACTTTCCATTACATGGGGATACGATACCATGACTCGTGAGCACAATAAACTACCACCTTCCGAAGCGATGTGATTCACTTTTCACTAATGATTTATATGAAAAGTAATATAGATAAAGTTAATGAATATATGTGAAATAAATTAAATAATTATTATATTTATTACATAAATATTATAATTAAAATATAACATATCATTTTCATTATTACACTAAAAAATTATAATGTCGTTCGTGCGTACATGTGAACTACCACCTCCACGAAGCGATGTGATTATTTTTTCATCACCCAAACTCATGGAGGATATATATAAATATATTTAATGAAATAATATGGTATTTATGATTTTATTATCATTATTTAAAGATGAAATATTACTTACCTTATTTTCATAGGGATCATTGAAAAATGGAAGCTTTACTCATGCGTACGTACGACCTACCATATCTATGATATTAACATAGATCATTTTTCATAATCATATTTCATTATTGGTTTTAAAAGTATAATTGATGAATAAAAATGTTAATTATTCCATTATTATTATTATTTAGATGTTTAAAATGACGTCTTTGACCATAGTCTATCTACCAAAGTCATTTTGTACACATAATCCCAATATCATCAAAACATATGATATAAACATAATTGATTAAGTAATTATATATAATATGGTAAGAAGTGAAATAAAAGGAATAATAAACATGATAAAGTTTCTTAAAGAATTAAATAATTAACATATGTTTATTATTCTAGAGGATAAGAATGTACATGATGAATCATACTCAAGGTAAGGGATTTCGTCTCAATTTCCTTTCATTGAGGCATATTTTGATTTTATGTACCTATGTTATTTTATTAGGTATATATATAACCCATTTGATATTTTATATCAGTAATATATCTATTATAATTACATTTAATGTTTTTTTAATGTTATTCTTTCATGGTGCTTATGATTCAAATGTTTTCAAAGTGGCAAGAGACTTTTAAAAAAACATCTTTTAAAGTTTTTATTCAAAATTTATTTTCATTAGATGTCCATGTTTTTAAAATAATTTTATTAATGAAATTATATTGAAATGATTTTATTTATAAAATGAAATTTATATCTTTCTTTCTAAGTATTTCAAATAGGAATTTTTCTATGAAATTTTTGACTTTTTTTACAAATGATAAAATGAATGTTCAGTTTCAACATATATGGAGATAATGAATATTCCCACCACCATAATTATTATATGAAGTTTTTATTCCTTTAAAATATATCCATTTTTATTCAGAGAAAATAAATTTTCCTGGGTATTTTGGAATTGAAAATAGTTTTTTAAAAGAAAAGTGTATTTTGGTATTTAAAAAGATTTTTAAAAGAAAATGAGTATTTTGATATCTGTAAGATATTTACATACAAGTTTAAAAGGGGTTTTCAAATGTTTTATGTTGAAAAAGTGAAATCATAAATTGTTTTATTCATGATATTACACTGGAGAATTATATGAAATGGGTGACCATTATATATCTTATGTGATGGGTGCACCCAGATAGTATCAGGCGAGCTTGATATAGGTTAAACGATGGGTGTACACAGATAGTGCTGGGTGATCCCAATATATCTTATATGATGAGTGTGACTAGATATAACTCCAATTAATTTTGTAATATTACTTGTATTAATTTTAAATATTGATGGAATTACTAGATTATTTTTTCCAATGTATTTAACCTGGCTCAAATTATTTATAACACATGTTTAAAATAGGTTATGAATGTGATGCTCTAAGTTGTGAAAAATGGTTTTTTTATTTCTATGGGTTTTAATGATTTTATTTTAAAAATAAGTGTGTTTTTTTTCATGTGAAAATGATTTATATCTTTATCTCAAAGAACATTGAGATAAAGGTAAAACATTTCATGGATTTTAATGTTTTTCATTGGACTTATGGGTTTTCATTATTTTTTATGTACCATTATAAGATTTTTATGCCCATACATGGTTTTAAAATTTTTCACATAGGTTTTAAGAATGGATAATGGAATTGATGAAGTCAAATTAAAAGCAGTGAATATTTTTAATGAAAATAAATCATGTTGTACTTTAAAAGTTTTATATTGTGAGAAAAATTGATAATTATTATAAGTGTCCATAATATATATATATATATATATATATATATGAGTTTTTTAAATACTAATTCAAACCTATATCAATAAAACTATAAACCTGAAAGTTATTTGGGAATGTAAGTTAGTGAATTCCAGTTAAAAGTCACTAGAATATGTAATGTTTCACAATGAGTCCTTACACTAGTGGTAGGCTATACACCCTTCTCTCCCTTTTATTATGTGTTCAAGCTCCATGGAATTTCCATATGTGATGGGGTTTCACCTTTCTTATGGGTTATCATTTTTTCTTATAATATATTAAAATAATTTCTATAATGTTCCCAAAAATATGATAATGATAATAAAATATAATATTAATTATCAAATATTTTATTAACCACTAAGGTCTTCTATATAGCTTATTTTTATAAAAAATAAAATAATATTAAGTGAATACTATTTCCTTAACATCAATGATTATATTAACCACAAAGGTTTTCAATAAATTTAATCATATATCTATGAATATATAAAAAATTGTTCATAAAATACACTCCCACTGAAACGCACACTAAACCAAAAGGTTTCATTCACATAAATTTCTCAAAAAGTATCTTTAATCATGTTAATCTCTCATCACATAAAACCTAAAAAGGGGTATTTGTGACTTTAAATGTAAGATAAACTATAGAATTATAAACACCAGACACTTTAGGATTATCCCATGCCACTATGGAATATCACATGCTTCCATAGGTTCTATTATCTATTTCTTGATAATGGTTTATAGAGAAAATGTGAATTAATCCAAGAATAAATCAAAGGAGAGTAAAACCAGATGCATAGTAAAAAAACCTTTATAGTGAACTAAAATAATGATCGAGATATCATTGAAAAACTCTTTGAATGGTTATTACCCATAGATGAATCTTTTCTAAAACCATGTCCACTTGTAGTATCTTGAAAGAGATATATTTATAGGAAAACCACATAATATCTACCTTATAAATATTAATGATATTATCCTATGATTATACATATCTTCAAATTAATTTATAGGATTATGCTCCATAATCTATGTTTCCTCAATATATTTCCCAAGGATTCTACTATGCTTCATCTCGTACTAGCTGTGAATACCCTAACCCCAATAAACCAGAGTCAATATCTACTTTATTATATTAGTATAAGATAAAAGGGATATAATCCTAAAATATTTACCTTTATAGTATCCTTGAAGAACTAGATACATACATTATTCCTATTTTACATTGAAATAAAATGTAAAACATTAAAAAATCAAATATTTATTATACTTGAAACACATTAAAAGATTTATTCTTTATATCCTATGGGAATGAAACAAAATAAGGGTGAGATAAAATTATCATTAATGGTTAAGTACAATGGAAGATATTATGAGTGATTATAGAATAATCAATATAGAAAAGTAAATAATAAAAAATAAATTTAATTTAATAAACACTTGATTTCAAAGTGAATCCATGACTAATATCAATATTGAAAACACATGAATAATAACAACTAAACCCTCAATAAAGGAAATCCATAATTTTGGATGTCATGATATTAGACATCATGATGTCTTTACAAAAAAGGCCTTATGCTAAGATAGTTTAAACTATGGGTATCCAACCACCAAAAACCCATTTAATAAAGATAGCCATCTAGTTTGTCTCATGTGACTCATCAATGCATCAAGGGGATATATAATTTTGAGCCCCACCTATCACTACATGAGAAATTCATTCCTTATAAATTTAAAGGTCAATTTAATTCATAAAAAAGTATTCCTTATCAAAAAATGTCCATATTTAATAAATAATAAAAAATATCAATATTTCCTGAGTCAAACAAATAAATTTCAAAATAAAACACTTTATGTATAAATCGTATTCGATTTATGAAATAATCAAACCATGATACAAGGAATATGTATATTTAATAGAAATATAATATCCCATAATCCAAAGAATGTGAATGTTTCAAGACAATGTTAACGACCAAAAAATTAGTAAGAGATAAAATAATCCCATTAATTCATCAAAAAAGTATATTTTATAGAAAAATCGAGTCTTTTAAAGAATAAAATAAATAATTATTGAAAAATATAAAGTAAGTTCTCATGAATAGAATTATTTATAAAATCACTTATTTTTTTAAAAGAAGATAAATAGAATAAAATGGTTATTCTAGGGGAAGATCTATTAACACCATATACATTAAAAATAAAAAAAATCTCTTGACTTTTTTTAAAAGAATCATTAAAATGATCCTTTCTGAAAACATTTGAATGATTAATTTTAAACCTTTCCAAAAAATTTAAGGATAAAGTAAAATTTCCTTGATAAATTATTAGATAAAATAAAAAGGAATTTTGTAATAAAATTTTGAAAAATAATGACATGGAAGAAAAATATACCTGATTAAAAATATAAAAAATATTGGGTTTTCTTTTAAATATTACATTGCATGATTACTATTAAAAATAGAGGAAAAGTTAAAATAAAAAATAGAAGCTCCACAAATATCTGGAGGATAATAAAATGGATGGATCTTATGAAGGATAGATTATATGCTCCCATCAATGAAAAATATAATCAATCCCAGAAGAATAAGATTATAAAATACATTCTTAACTATTTGGTAACTTTTGAATTGTATCCTATTGAAAGTGTAAAGTCGAATTTAAACATTATTCATCATGTATTTAAATATAGTAATTTTAATTACATCAAAGGGATACTATATACACTACATAATTTTATATAGGTACATAATACCAAATATGCCTAAATGGTGTAGAAATTGAGATGAAATACCTTACAAAGATCACATCATGGAAGTGAGAATTAATTAGTGAAGTGATTATCATTGAAAAAAATATATCCAAAAAATTGTAAAAAAAATATAATAAACTAAAAGGTCATTTCACAAATAACCATGGGATACCATTGTCAATGAAGTAGATTTATAACCTAATAAATCGAAATTGAGTTAATATGCCCCTTCAAAGATCATACTGTTTAAGTGAAAATTAATCAATAAATTAATTATTTGTGTGAAAAGTATATTTAAAAAATTGGAAATATAATATATAGAAATTAACGTTTATTTATCACATAATATTGGCATAACATTATTAATGAAGAAGTGATATAACCTAATGAATGTAAATTGAGTTAAGAAATCAGTTACCTCATATTTCTTCTTAGTTAAACTTGCTTTAACCTCTAATATAATGGGTTTAAAAATTTTATTAATTTATAATATATATATATACATACATATTTTTAATAGAATATATGATACTATTATAACATATTATTACCCGTTTAGTGATAATATTTCATTATTATCATTGTTTTGTGTGTTAACTGCTTTATTTTCTCATGCATGTTTTGTCATTGATGTTTTGGTCCCTATAATTTGATTATGGTTCCATAATATCTATAATTTTAGTAATGATATAATTATAATATATATTTATAAAATATATCCTTATTTTCATCCATGTAAATTGGAAATGAAAAATGGATCACATCACTTTGGAGAGGTTGTAATCGACACACATGCACCATCGACGTTATTGTTTTCCAATTGATGGAAAGGTGAGAAGGTAGATATGATGTTATTTTAAAAAAATCACAATTATATCATAAATATCATATATATATATATATATATTCATTTGTTCCATATTTATACCCATATAAGTAAAGTGTTTATGACAAACGAATTACACCGCTATGTAAAGACGGTAGGTCGTACGTATGCACGAGTGAAGTTTTCAGTTTCCAAAAGATTGAAAATAGGAAAAAAATGGTTATACCATAATAATAATAAAATATAAGTATATTTATGATACTATATTCATTATTTTATAATGGGTACATTATATTTATATAAAGTATAAGAAGGAATAAATTAAAAGGAGTCAGTAAAGATGATTACCTCTTCTCCAGTAGACATCCTTTGGATCTCCTATTAAGGGACCTAGGGTTAGTATTTTGGAAAGATAAAAAAATATAAAAAATCATATAAGGATATTGATGGGATAAATGGGTGGGGTTTTATTTATCTAGGTTTATCAATACGATGTAAAGAAAAGAGAGAAGGGGTATCCTATTATAAGTTAGAGGAGGGGCATTCTTGGAATTTCTTGTATTATTAAATTAATATAAATTATTTTCAAGTAAAAATGATTGCGTATATATATAATTATAATATAAGAATAACACGAGTTGAAATAATCTCATATAATAAAATTTGGACACGTTTGGTTATGTTTTCAAGCTTATCATTTAGTTTTAACCCCCTATTAACCCATTTGATAATTGCTAGAATATTAAAGTTTTTTATCATTTAAGGGTTAATACTATTACCATAAGAGGAAAAAATTACCCATAAATGAAGCATGAATGATATATTAAACCATATCCTGCTCACTTAGCTAAAAATTTATTTTTTATAAATTTTACATCATTTAAAAAAATATTATTTATTATATAAATCATTATTTCATTTTAGAACTATTAATTTATTTTGACTTTGAAAAAAATATGGGGAATATATATTCTAATTCATACCATTTCAATATATTTAATATGATATTTTTACTTTTTTTATCTTTCACATACATTACACAATCACTTGGATAAAATTCCGGTTATATAACTCTAAATTTTGAAATTCTCAATCAAAATCATCATTTATACATAATAATGAGTAATCAATTCGTGAAAATATTTTTCATTTCTCAATAATTATCATTAAGACACCAAATATGGCTTTTCCAGTGATGTGCAAGCACCACATCGACACTGAAAATTATTTTCATATTTATAATGAAATAAATTATAAATTATATATTTTTAATTATTTTTATATGATATTTTTGTATATTTTCATATAAGGTTCTTTCAAGAATTTTAATAAAACTAGTATCCAACCCATTCATTTTCATGAAATGATCATTTGATTACGAATTTTTATACACACTTAGAAAATAATGGTAATGATATACGAAATTTGTGTCACTCATTGGGAGAGTGGGATTAAATTGGAAGAATAAATTTAGTGAGTGAGATACTCATAACACATAAAGATTGAGTGAAGACTGCTAGTGACAAATATAGGTGGAATCATTCCACAAAACTATAGATGTGAATTTATGTTCATAGGTGTATATAAATTTACTCATTGTATGAATAAAGTATTTATAAAAGTGTATGTGATTTCAATTAATATAGTTGGAAGCATTCGATAAAACTATATATGTGAACTTTTGTGTATAGATATATATAAATTATATTATCGTATGTATAAAGCATGGATGAATAACACCCGATCATCTAGAGGATTATCGACTTCTATAGGTGAAGGTCCCACACCCCATCATGTGGGGGATTACTGACTCCAACTATAGTATGGGGACCCACACCTTATTGGGATCAAGGGAGTGATAACCCCATACCTAACTACTTTATACGAAGGAGTTATTTCCCAAAATAGTGGAGTATTAACTCTATGATTAATGTTTACCTTGACCGTAGAATTTCACTATAGGAGAACCTGAACCCAATATTTTCTTCAAATTTCTTGACCAAACTCTATCACCTACTTTGTAGAGCTAAGATCCCAGAATATCACAATATGCATTGAAATTGGTCTCTTATAAATATGGGAATCATTCAATTGTGATATATATGAAAATTCAATTAGAATAGACTATTTACTTGTCTGATTCTGACACCCAATAAATAAGATACAAAACCACCAAGGAAAACATAGTACATGATATATACTCTTCTAGTCATAGAATATTCTGGGCAAGTACTGCTACCCATGAAATATGAAGTCTACCCCAACCAATGTCGAAAAGGGGGTTCGTCTTATACTCTTACACTCTTTGGGTTATGTGGTTCTACAGAACATGTCGTGTGACCTACAGTCTCCCCATATGTGATATCCATACATAAAACACTATTTAAATTAAGAGATACATGAAATTCATGGAAGTAATTTAAAAAAGAAAATATAGTTAAACCATTCTCTCATTTTTCATTTTCTTATGAATGAGATTAGAAGAAACTAGAAATCGAATATCATTGACTAGAATCCATGTTAAATGTGCATTTTCCATTTTAATTTGAATTTTATCATTGATTTTTTTACAGAATTGTTTGCATAAAAAACAAATAATTATTTTATGAAACAAGAATTCATACTATAATATATTCATATAGTCCAGTTAAAAAAACCCAACGATGAATTTTTAATGTACATATATATATAGAATTAATATTATATATTGATTATTCATAGTGTATTATGAATATTGTGAAAAAAATATTATTGTGTATTTTATGATGACATGTTTTACTTTAATAAACCACCAATAACCCAATTTTTAAATATTTCAATCTAAACCAATTTATACAATGAAAATATAATGTCATGGTGAGAAAAAATGTTATTAGTGTGAATACTATGTAATGCATGTGTAATCAAATGAAAATATAACATAGAAAAACTCTACCTATCAAGTGGGATAATCATCTAAATTTAAAAATTAATGTAACCTAAAGTATGATTGGATACAGGAATCATATCAATCATTATTATCAGTTGTACTAAATGGTTTAATTAGTCCAGAGTAAAAACATAACATATATATATATATATATATATATATATATATATATATATATATTAAAATATCAAAAAGATATGTAAAGGAACCAATTGATAGAAGTTCCTATTGTGTATTCACCAATAATGTCAACATTTTTGCATGTCATTAACATAATTACATAAAAAAATATTTAATTTGTAATTGTCTAGAAATAAATATCATAGGGATGCACTTTTGAAACAAACCACCAACACAAATTCTAAATGTGCTATACAAAAAGTGACTATGAAGACGAATTTTTTCATGATCATATCACAATTTAAAAAATTCAAAGTGTAATTATGTTGTGTTTAAGTATTGGAGGATCTGGTGGTCAGTGAATACAATGTAAAATACACTCATAAACACCTAACAATGAAATCTTATAGTTTCATGATTAAAATACCTAAGTCAACTCTATTGGAGCAAGATGGATTAATGAGGATGGATAAAAATAGATCCTTTTTTCTAGGCCTTAGTGATTCCATACCCATCCCCCCCTTGCTAAAAAATGTGTGATCATTAAATTGTGTTGGAATTAATGATCACAAAAAACTCAAAAACCATGTTTTTTCTCAAACATGAACTTTTTTAATCTCTTGCATGTCTAATGGATCAACCCTCTTATGTGATCTCAAGAAACCTCTTCTAACTCCCCCATATTAGTCCTGTAGTACTGGATAGACTTACAATTATCACCTCTTGCAATATCTTCCTAGTTAAATCATGAAAATAACTAATGAAATTATATGATAGGAATGATTTTAGAAAAAATAAAAAAAATAAAAAATAATTTTAAATGAATGTACCTAAGAGGTCCCTAGATCACTATATAATAGAATGAGAAGGCTATAGTAGAATAGTATTGGTGGTATAATGTTGAGATGATCAAATAGCTCATAATAAATTTTCTGATCTTTTAGTTTGTTGAAAATTAGTGATAAGGGAGATGACAAATGTTATGGAAACCATCCCATTATCCAAGTATTCATCCAGTTTCAGATTGTATTTGTTTTGAATCCACTTGGTTTATTTAAGGAATTACTTTCACAACATTCCAAACTAAATAAAAATCATAATAGAAACTATAATTAAACAGATTATCACTTTATCTAAAACAATTCAAAATTAATCATAAAGCCTATTGTTATTTTTCATGAAATTGTTAGGTAAAAAGGGTAGAGAGAGACTAACCTCGTTTTCTATGTGTGGTATGTCATTGAAGCCTTGATCTTTGAAGTGTTCATATTCAATTTGGTCGGTGGGGATGAATGAAAAAATAAGACCAAACAAATGTTTCTGGTTATTTTTTGAATAGCATTGGTGTCCCACCTGAATCATTTGATTAAGAATAACAACCAATCCAAAAATTCATTATTAACACTATTGTTAAATTATAATAAATTATGAGTGCAGTGATTATTCATATTATTTACCTGTTAATAGAATATGGGATGATCTCATGTTCCTGTGGTGTACAATAAAAATCATATATATCATCAATAATGGTTATAAAAAATATTTGTCTAGATGCTGCCTCTCTAACTTTGTTATATACTATGACTTAAACGACCTTTTACAAACTCACTTGAGGTTTTTTAACAGAGTGATTTTATGAAAATATATTTTTTCTATACCGAGTTCCACCCACCAACTACACCTAAAAATATAGACGAAGAATATCAAATTTAAAATAGTTTTGTGAGAAAATTGAAAATATAATGAGGGAGTCCTGCATACGTTTCTACGTTTTTGAGATATTTTTGGTGAATTGATTACACTATCTCAATGTCTATATTTACAAGCCTCAGTAATTTCGGGTTCTAGTTCTTATGTTTATCATACGACCAGATGAACCACATTTCCTCTAACCTAGTAGTAGACTAGAGAAATAGTGAATCCAAGGCATGATCTACAAGTCTCTTCAGGGGGAACCAAGGGAATTTTCCAACACCCACTCACCTTCCCACCCTAGGAAGGACCCCTTGTCCAGCAACCACTCACCTTCCCATTTTCATTTCTTCAACATACATAGTTGTGACACAAAATAAAATTGTACATCTGTTTAATGAGTCTCTACATCAAATCTATTAAAAAATGTATGAATCTGTACATGAAGAAATGATACTCTATTTTCCCAGTACAGTGACATGCATTACTTTAACTGATTAACATAATTCACGATTTCCAATCCAGATTATTATAACTACTTAAAATAACATCGAGTAGTTCTATCAGCATTATGTTATCATATAACATAATTTTGAGAGGGGGAAAGAATGTTAGGATTATTAAAATGTGTTTTTCATTTAATAGAGAAAGTCAAACATTGATTCAATAAGAAAGAAATATCTGATACCATTGATGGCTATTAGGGCATTATCATATGAACAAAACCAATGAAATAAAACCCATATATATGCTTGAGCAATCCTTTACAGAATAAAAAATAATTGGAATTAAGAATATAAATAAGTCATACCTGAAGTGATATGTGGTCCATCCTTAACTTTTCATTATACGACTGATAAAATCAAATATATATGAAACTAAAGTGTGAAAAATCCATTAATTAGTATCACATAATTGATTTACAAAGGCATACTTGTTCTAATAATTACTTCTATGCACTAACTTCCTAACCCCCAATGCATCTGACTGCCCTTAACTAGTTATATGTTTTTTGAAAAAAATGGATACAATCATCCTTTTAAATATGTTATACCAATATCTAGTGCAATTTTTATTATCAATATAATATCATACAATGTTCTGTTCATATTTTTTTTCATGTTTTAAGTGAACACTATAAGCACAAAATATCATCATTTGCAATTTCTAGAGAATGTAAAATATTAAAAATTTTCCCCAGCCAAGTAAAAGATGAGTCACTTGAATCAACACAAAGTAACCACAACATACCTTATAGAAATTTCTATGTTTTAGTTAGGCATCATAAAATGCAGGTTTCAGTTTTACAACTTCCTAGATGAAATAAATTAATAAGAAGGAAACAAAATTCAAAAATGGGAAAGCTAACCAAAGTCACAAAGTGGGGGAATAAGGGGAAGGGGCTTGTTGGTAAGAGGAAACATTATATACAGTGCCTCGTTATTACATACAAATATTAATTTTAAAAACTACAAAAAATCATTCATTTTTTATGTATAAGGAAATAAAAATTGAAAACAAAATTCTGGTAGTTAAAATACAATGAATTGACAGATATATGCCACCATAAATAATAATAAAAAAATAATAATAATAAAAATAACAACATAGAAGGAAAACATTTGGTACAACATACCTTATAATATTGGAGATATCTATTCTAATAACCAGACTCTATAAAGAGGCTAACAAGATTTGACCATATAGTAGAAAATATTGTCTGTATTTGGAGTGCCTCTACATAGAAATTGTATGTTAGTAAAAAATGTTAAAATGAAATTATTTTCATGATCAATAATGTATGAAATCATGTTATAAATGAAAACTTACTATAGTGAGGTGAATATTGAGAACAATAACTCCTATGAGGTAAAACAAATTCTTAGATAACAACACAGAGGAAAATCTCAGACGTACAAGGGACTACCACTAACTTCAATGGAAACTCCTTCTCAAAGAGCTCTTCCATTTTTTAGAACACTCAACTACACTTATTTATATAATTTTTAAATGATTCAAACATGAAGGAGTGTGATAGACCCCCTATCTTAGTAGCCGAAAACAAAGTATAGCCTCGTAAAGTCTAAACTTCATCATATGTTCCTTCATTGCAATGAAAGGGCCTAAACCAAAAACAAACAAATGATTTTAGTATGTAAGTGAACATATATAAATATAAAAGAACAGGATTATAATTTCAAAAACTTAATTAAGTTAATATGATTAATATATTATTTAAATTTCAATAATAGTTTCCAAGTAAATAAGAAAAAAAGACAGGGAAACCGATTAAGTTATAAAAGAATATTCAATCATACACTTCTAACTTCTTAAAAAAATATAACATAATAAATGATCAATAAAAGAGTGAAATAATAACCTGATCAACCATTTATAGTCGACTTATAATGGAGGTAATTGATTGTTAAATATATCTTCCTTTATCTGGTACAGAACTAATGAATTTCTTAATATTTAAATTCCCTAAACAATCCCAACGTAATATATTTTCATGAAAAAATATGAGAGTTTTTATTTATGAATCACACAGGATAATAATTTGGAGTAATTAATACCTTCAAACAACTGCTTTATTAGAAGATAAATAAAAAAAGAGTAAATAATAGTTGTCAAGTAAATAAAAAATGAATCACAAATAAAAAGTTGAACATAGTAAGTGAATTTTGGTAAGTCTATTCAAAATTTAATTTTATCTTACATTATTGTTCATTTATATGATCCTATAATACTGAACCATATTTAATGATTTATATGTTTAATTCCACACCTATATTAAAGATTTATTGATCAAATTCATGTTCTAAACATCTTTGAAGGTAATATTTTGATTAAAATGAGAGAAAAAGTCAAAAAACTAAAATAAGATAAGGTAATAGTAGTTTTAAATGCATAATTCATATCCATAAATCAGTTATATAATTTAATTTCATTTATTTTAAAAATTATGAAATTCAAAATGCATTTAAGTATTACTAGAATGAGTTTTATAATATGAAAACATTTAGTGTAATTTTAAAGTACAATAATGTGGTTTATAGCCTTTCAACTTTTATTCAAGAGTCCCATAAAGTGCAGAGGATGAGAGAAGTATGAAGAATTAGTTAAGAATGTATTGAGTATAATTCTGGTCCATAATGAGTTATTGAAAAGTTATTGAAGAGATTAAAGTTATTTCATCATGAAAATTGGATAGAGAAACCAAAAATGAAGGGCTTGGGAGAATCTTTTTAACAAATGGAAACATCCATTAATAAAATAAATGACATTAAAGGAGGGGATTGTGGTCCTTAAGTAATCACATTGAAAATTTCATACTATAATCATATTATCCAATAAAGAGACTATAATTAGAGTACTTAAATTGAAAACACTAAATTAATAAAGTACTTAAATTCCTTCTAAACTGAGTTATAAAATTTAAATGTGTTTCCAATATAAAATGTAAACAGATAGGGAAGAAAATATGTCATACCATTGGGTTTGATGATGAAATTCTTATAGCACTTGAAATAGATTTCCATAAGGTTTCATTTTAAGGAAAATTATATTGGATGAAACTTATTGTGAAGAATAAAAAAGTTACTATATATGTAATGAGAAATGGGTTTTATTTCTGTAATATAACTTATTTTTCATAGATCTTGAAATAACTGATTTTTTCCATACTATCTATAATATAGAGAAAATTTAATTTATTTTGTTCCAATGGGAACTATATGTTACATATATTGAATTCCAAAACTTCAACACCGATAAGAATGGTTTTATATTTGAATACATGAAACCCCGTTAGAAATCAACACTCATCATTCTACTACATTTTATAAAATTGTTTCATTAAAATTTTAACATACATAATAAAAATATATATAAATATCAATAATTTACATGAATCATCAACTCCTTAAGCTCTAAATCTATTTTTGATATAAATTTCATAAACTATTTTTCAAATAGGATGATCGAGATAGATTCATCATTATCAATGATTAGTTTTTTCACTCAATATCTGATAGAAGAAAGTATGAAAATAAAACAACATAAATTTATACAAAAGATTCTATAATTTTATAGTTATGAAATACACAATTTAATTATATCGACAAATTATGTAATATATAAATATAACATGTTTTATTTTGTAATAATAAAATGTTTTAAAATTGTTAATGCGATATAGAATCTATTGGGTGTAACATGAAAAGCATTATTTAAAACCTAATGATCATTACAGACTAAAATATGGTAGTTAGAAAATTTTATAAAAAAATAATTTTAGGATGGAAATGTATAAAAATTAACATGGAATAGTAAAACGAGGTGATGCATTACAGTTATGATACAAAATATTTTTATTCAAGTAGTCAACTTTTTTCTATAAGAAATGCATGATTCATAATACCAATTGTAGTTTTGTTGATTTTTTTATAGAAGACACTATTGTGCATTTTGTAACCTATAATTCAAGAAATAAATCATTAATTAATATCAACATTATACTATATTTTTCATGAATCGAATAAAAATTTAATTGTTACTAATGAAATCCATTATCTAACTTGTTTGCATGATCTAATTTCTTCAATTGTTTTCTTCTTTTAAATCATCTGAAATAATGATCCAGATGTTATAGAACATACTAGGGAAGTTTTTATTATGTTTTAACATGGTTTTTGGAGGGCTTTTCAGCATACTAATGAATAAATAATGTTATTATACTTTCAAAATAAATATCAAAACTAATTTAAAATGTTTTTACAATGAATAGATAGTTGCAAAGAAATGGAAGTAAATTGATAATGTATATCCATACAATAGATCCATATTTTAATGTATATGCAAAATTAAAAAAGGTTCATTGAGATGCAACTTAGTGGAAATAAATAATATATTAGTAAGTTTTGAATGAAAGATAATATATAAAAAATAATATTCTATTTTTAGTTGAGTAAAAAAAATGATTACCTGTTTCCAAAATACTGTACTACAAGAATTTCTGGATTCAGAAATATCTTTGTTTCAATTATGCTTGTGGTCACAACTACTATCTCTAGATAAAGTTGAAAGAGAAATAATGAATTAATATTGTCACATTTTTTTGGAATTTAATATTAAAAATTTAAGGATTATTGAAAGAACATACTACTAAGTTGCTTTTCATGGAAAAGTTGCAGTACCAAAATGTTAGTTCATTCAGTTTCATCTTTTATAATTATTGTATGTAGTTCACCAAATTCATCCCACAAAGTATAGCTGATAATTTTACAGTATGAAATTTAATTATAAACACAGTATAAATTTATTTATAAAATTCAATCATCAAGACTAATTTGGAAATTGAATTTTTATTTACCTGTCATAAATCATAGTTACTTGGATTCTTTTATTATTTTCCCCCATGTTTGAGTTGGCTGATGATAATTTTTCTTTACAATAAAATCTAATATAAAGTTTTCACAATCTATACTTTTAATTGAAAAATTGAATCTATTTAATGTTGGATAATGATAAATGTAAAAGAAAATTTACAAATGAAAATATTCTCAGGAACCCTGTTTTGTTTGATGTATGAAAATGGAATGAATTGGTATCTGAAATGGTGAAGTTGCACATCAAAAGGTTTTATAGGAGTTCTCTGGTTAAAATGATTATGAAGTCGTGCCGGATTTCTAAACAATTTCCTTTACTTTCGATTACATGAAGTTTTTGTATCAAATAACACATGCCATCTCGTAGAATAGTTTTAAATTTTTTAATATGTTTTCATCCACTAATTGTTGCTTGAAATGTTATTACCTAAAAAATTTAAAAGAACTCATATGTTTAAAATAATAGTATAGATAGTGGTAAATAAATCACATTGATTTTTTATTTTAAGAAACACTTATATTTATTAAGTAAATATAATTGAAAAAAATATAACTGAAGTAAAATGAAAATTTAATTGAATATAATATATTAAAAATAAAATATGGAGGGGATATAAAACAATATTCTCGATTTTTGGTACATTTCATTAAATATATTTCAATGTATATAATCCTATACATTTTAGTAGGATAAACACAATGATTAATTAATTTGAAAACATATATAGACATCTTGCTTAATACAATGTAAAAAAGTATATTAGAAAATATGTTTTTTTAATTTGGTCATAAAGATATAATATATAACTCAAATTTTCATTGATAAGGAACAAATCAATGAATGATATTTCATCTGAAAATTTTGATGACATTGTGAAGCCCATCCAAATGATTCATACATCAATTTTCAATGTTTCATCATATTCAATGGAAAAGTTTCATAAATTAGTGTTCAAATGGGCTGTATTTAAGAAACTACATTAATAATGAAAATATAAATTTTAGTGAATAAAACAACATTATGAAATGAAAACTATAAAAAATCACAACACTAAACCAGTAAATTTGCATCAGATATAATAGCTAAAATTTATTTATACCTAATGTATGTTTTGGAAGATTTATTTATGAACAATATTAGTTATACTCCTCAATAGTTTGTTTTCATTGTCACATATTAGTATTTTTAAATATCTCTTGTTTTTTATTATAGATATTACTACATATATCTATCCATGACAAAAAAACATGTTGTTATATGTATATTTTAACTGAAGATAGATACTAGGATTGACTTTTATTGATAGTCATTGAAAATGAAATAGTTAAAGGATACTGTTTACTTAGACACCTGAATGGCCACCTAGAATCTGAATGAGTCATATTTACTCTGGTTATGAAAGCATGCTTTTAAGAATGAGTCCCAATTATAATATGAGATCTGATTACATGAGCTCCCAAATATGTGACTGTTAATCATGTTCCATTACATAGTTCATAAGACTGGTCAATATTTCTTAGCAACATTATCAGTACCCCCACTTTGATAATTAACTTATGACATAGTAAACAATATATGTTGACTTCATTTAGAATGTATAGTGTATATATGTTCTACAAAGTGTATCTATCTGAACTTTCTTTATAGGCTAAATTAGAACTGAGAAAAATGTTTTCCTATCCTATAATTAATGTTAACATGTAATCATTCAATTATTGGACAACATACCATGTTGGTGCTAAAATAACCCATTCCTATAAGTATTCTAAATCATTGTAATTTTTAGATAAATAGTGGTATATTATTTGAACAATATCATAAATTGGGTTTTGTAATGTAGAAAGTAGAGAATCGTCTAGAATTTGAATTTCAGTATCATCATCTATTTGATCACCAAGCACACCATCACCAATTTTTAGAATACAACTTGAAAAATCTTCACATTCATAAGAGTAAATAGAGGTATTGAAGGAATGTAGTTTCATGTTAACCATTAGGTGAAGAAAACAACAATTCTTCCATAGATGAGAGTAATTTAGACTTGAAAAAAAAATTGCTTCTGTTCCCTTGATGTATAGTTGGTAAAATCTATTGAAAATATCCACAAAAAACAACTATTTTTCCATCGAATAGTAGACCATATTCACATAAAATATTTGTTCTTATGATGTCCCTCATTGTACGATCCATTGATTCAATGAAAAATTTGTGTACCATTGGTACCTTATCCCAAATAATTAATTTCACCCTTTGAATAAGTTCATCCAACTCACTACCTTGTTGAATGTTACAATTTGAGATTTCTGTAATAGAAATTGGAATAAAAAATCGATAATGTGTGGCTATACCACTAGGAATCAGAAATGATGATATACCACTTGAATATATAGAAAGTACAATATATCCTTTCGAACATAGTTTTGATATTATTGTTTTCATAATATATTTTTACCTATGCCTCTATATCCATGGTTAAAGAAAAAACTTCTCATTAGTGTGTTTGTTTAATTAATAATTATGGTCAGTACTTCATCTTATTTTTTCATCATTTTTCCACATAGAATAGAAAATTATTCTCAAAGGCTATCCTTATTATTATTTAGATTTGATGCAACCAATAAATTTACAATGACTGTAATGGAAGAATCTAGAATATGTAAAGGAAGATAATTATTCAATGATCTTTCATGGGAGTGAAGCATGTTGTCAATATCTAATAATGAATATTTTTGGAGTTGATGATCTTTGATATGTATTTCTATTTTCATAAATATTTGTTATTTATAAATAAAATTTGTATTTCTAAAATAAATTTTATCAACAAGTCAAATAATTTTTTTGAGGGTGAGACCCAACATATATATATATGGAAAATAAATAGAGGTAAACTTCTATGAATGAGTTATTTATTTCAATAGTGGTTTCTTTATACCATATAATTTGTAATTTTTTAATTTAATTATAAGATGCCAATTGAAATTTTTTAAATTACTTTTGGGCACAATGTTATGTAGCAGTGGAATACATTTAAATTTATATGATTGAGTTATTTTTTTGAATCAAAGTATAATGGTTTCTTTAAAGCACATAGTTTGTAAATATTTGAATTGAATTATTTAGTTATTTTATTTAAATTAGATAAAATATCAACTGAATTTATTTCAATTCTTTTCTCAAACAAAGTATGATAATTGTTCCCAAAATATAGTTATAACACATGTATCAATGGGCATAAAGTTTGTAACAATGTATCCAATTATCAATGGGATTTTAAAAGTGGGAATATATTGGATATACTATTTTCAAAACTAAAAAAATAGTAATGGGTATAATTTTTTGTATGAGTGGAAGATAGTTAAATTTATAAGATAGAGTTAGTTATTAGAAAAAAAGTACCATGGTTTATTTAAAGAATAAATTTTGTAATTATTTTAAATGAATGAGTCAGTTATTTTATTTAATCAGGATAAAAAATAAACTGAATTTATTTCAATTAATTTTTATAAGACTTAGAATGTATTTTTTTCATAGAATCATGATTTACTACATGTAAGAGTGGGAATAAAGTTTGCAACAATGTGGGAATGTAGAAGTGGGCATGTAGTAGTTGGTATATAGTACTTGATATAATCTTATTTACACCACTTTCATAGTAGGAATAAAATACTATTACTCAAAAATAATATTTCCAGCATTGAAATCATTTTAAAATTATAGTGGATGATTTTCAAAATATTTAAAATTCACTGGAAATCATTTTAAAATTGTAGACAACAATTTTCACAATACATGAGAATATTCAATGTTCACTCTACAAGAATTTTAGTGATTGTAATCTTATTCCAAAATTTTTGTATTAAAATAATTAAATAACGAGAATAATATGGAAATGGGAAATACATTTATTATATAACATAAAGTTATGTTAGAAAATTTACATATCGATAGAATAAAGTAATATCATAACAAAAAATTTATATACCTTGGATTTGTAACTTGTTTCATTGAATATATTCTGTATTTTTAAATAGTATTTCCTATATGCTACCCCATATATGGTTTGGTTGTGAAACTATGTTTGAGAATAGTAACTTACCAAACAACTTGTGTAAGGAATTCATTGTTTCCCAAACAAGAAGCCTATGTGATAGCCTCTGTGAATTCTGTGTCATCACTAAGTAATACCAAAGCATAGTAGGCTTCTCATAAAGTTTGATGTATGGTGTGATTGAAAGTCAAGACATCATTAAAAAAGGACAATCATTTTACTTTAGTGATAAATATTCTAAGATAAGTTAGCTCTCCAATTTTGGGGGGAATATAATATAATCTACCAATAGAAAATGCTCACTTTCTAGGATAACATTTTCTTTCTCTAGTGTGGTATTTTTTTTTAAGAATTTCGGAATATGTGAGACATTTTTCATCAAGGTAATCTGTGTTTTCTTCAAACAATGTGGTTAAAATTGTTCGGGAGATCATTTATTTTGATATAAATACATCAAGCTTGGATCCATCTGAATAAGTTATGATTTTATTCACCATGAAAATGGAAATATAACCTCTCAACAGAGGGAAACATAGAATAGATTTAATAACCATATATTCCCCATGAATCTTCATATTGTGAAATATATTGATAGATATAATACTTTTTAATCTCATCTACATGTTTTAGACCTTCCTCTATATTTTTTCTTCTATATAATGCACCTGTGACTCGGTCATGACCTTTTTTGATATATTTAAACAAATAATTTATTGAACATGTATGATTACAAATTTCAGTTTTGAGGTGAGCTTAGTATTTTACCAAAAGAGTTGGATTATAAGGGATAACATAACGATTGTCCAGTTCAACACCATTTTTCATTCTGTTCAACCACTCTCTTATCTTCTGTAGGTAGCATTTCCATCCTCATTTAAACATAAAGTACTAATAAAAAACTTTGGAAAAAATTTAAAAACCTTTTTTTATAAATGGTGATTGTGTGTTATCATCACCACAAGGTCCATGAATCATGAAGTTTTTTACACATTTATATAAAAGTGGTTTCTATCTTTTTTCTAGTATTTCAAGTGACAGTATTTGATTTATAGAAGTTTATTTTGAAATTTTATATGGATGTTTTAGGAATAAAAGTATATGGACATAGGGGAGGCCCCATTTTTGAAATTCAAGGGTGTGAACAACTGGATAAGTAGATTAAACTAGGTTGAATACATTTTTAAAAAATAATTATAACGACATATTATAATAAATTTGAATATAAAAAATGATACATGCTTGGTACTTTCCAAAATAAACCCATCTTTAAATATTTAATTAAATGGTCAACCTCGATATTTAAAACCCTTGGTAGTATCTAGGGAAAATATTCTAGATGAAGGATCTTACTTTTAAGAAATCATGTAATTTTAGGATAACATATGTTTCATTTGAAAGTGAGGAATAGATCAGGATAACCAGCCCAACTACAAATTTCAATTGCATCTTGATAATTATGACTCACATATATTTCTCCACCAGTGAAACTTGAATAAAAAACAATATGTTTTCCACAAAGTGTACCATGACACTCACCTATTAAGTAGGATTCTAGAAAACCACTTTATATCTAAACTTTTAATTATTTTTTATTAAATCGAATGAAGGAAAAATGTTGAGATTAAACCATTGTAAATGTGTCAACTAAAAATTATTGAAAAAGTCATCTTGAATGTAATAGTATTCTCTGATGATTTGTTCTGAATTGAATATGGAATGAAAAGTACTATCTCAATGTTACTTTTTGAACTCTTGAAGTTATTAAAGAAATTTTTTTGTAAACATTATTCGAATACCCATCACCACTGGGGAAAAAATAATGGTATATTACAATGGAAGATATAGAGGGTGAACTTTATATATAAATTTCAACTCACTTGATTGTGCTTGTATGATGGCATCTCTTTCATCATTAACTTCTTCAATGTCACAAACTATTAGAATTAAATTTTTTGATGATGTTGTCAAGTTGAATGTATGTGAATCCAATCCCCTTTTAATAATTTTCCTTAGCTTCAAATTCGGGCCAGGAGTTGCATTAAATAAATCCCTTGTAGTTCTAAATTGATTAATTAACTGATTGTATTCATCAAACCAAAACTATAGATTGGCCAAAATGATAGGGTTAATAGAGGACACCATATCATTTTTTTCGAGATGTGGAAGTTTTTTTTTAAATTGAAAAAAATAAAATAATAAATTGGTAGTGCCTTAGTAAAGTGTCTTTAAATTACCTCATAGACCAGATTCTATTTTGTACTTCATTTGAAGTGTTAACAACATAGAGTTGGGAAAACCTTGGGTCGTGACCAACATGTGGAAATAAGCTTTAAATATAGTGATAGTTTTGTCTATTGAGCCTATAAATATAATGGCCACCTCCAGTATTCATAGAATTATCAATTATTCCTCCCATTGATGTAAAAGATTTTTTTTGTATTGGTGGATAGGATCCCAAAAGTTTCATCCATATTTTGAATTATCATAAAAAATATGGGATTTCAAGTATCCAGGATGGGTATCTAATTCCTGCAGTTTTATTTTATCAAGAAAACAACATAGTGAAAACTTAGGAGAATTATGTTCTTTGTATCGTTTAACTCTTTCATCATACCAAACAATAGCACAAAAATACATGAAACAATGTTGAGTATCACCGATATCAAAGTAATCTAATACTAGTTAATATATTTAGAGTAACAATTTAAAATCATAAGAAAACTGAGAATCATTATTTAAAAAATATAGTGGGTTACACAATACCAATATGTTCAACTGAACTACACCCAATTGTATGTATTTCCATTTTTTAACATTTTAAGAATAGATATTTTCATAATTAATATATTGAAAACATTTTTTGATAGAAAATATTTGATTTTAATAATTTATATAAGGCATGATATAGAAATTTATATCTATATTGAACATAAAAAAATTCACAAGATCTCATACCTTCATCATAGTAAATATTGAGATCATTGTTTAAATTTGTTTATAAAGCATTCCTAAAAAACACATAAGCTACATTAATATGAAATTTTTTTACTATGAAATGATAATAATTTTTTTACAATCCACAGTAATGGCAGAGAAAACCACCATTGATGACACAATGTTGACATGGATGGTTGACAATCACAAATCAACAACAATCCTTTAATTGATTATATTGTGTTAATTACATATTTTATAGTAAAATAGTAAAAATTCAATTATTAATAGATTAAACTATTTTCAAGTTACCAGAATCTTGAAATCTAGGCACAGGAAGATGAATTTCATTTCATACAATACTAACCTCAATGGTTGTAGGAGATGTGGCAGTTATATTGTATAACTGGTTAGAATATAAAAAACTACAAGGAGAACATAAACCTATAATGTTGAAGGTATAGTTAGTAAATACATAATTATTATAGAATGTAGTCGTCAATTTTTTCTAATGGAGATTATAGTTTAAATAATACACATATTAGTGTCTTTTGATGTTTGCATATGAAGTTTTCATTTTATTTTTGCCTCCTTTGAGAGTAATGTTTGATTTGTATTGGAATAGTTGGAATATCTATATTATCATGTGAAACTTTAATCTTTTTTCATGAATATATGGTGAATGGTTTTGAATGGTTCTTGGTTTTAAATTTACATATTGATAAAGATTCAGTGCATATATTTTAGTAAATTGATAAAAATTCAATAAGTTTTTATAGTAACCAAATAAGAACGCAGAACACCATTAATCAAAACTTCTTAGAGAGAAATGTGTGATATAGTTTGCATGTTGGTGTCCATATATGATGGTGGGTGTGATTTAAAGACATTGATTATTTGATTAGCTACACTTGTCAGACTATTGTGAATATAAGAACATGATATTATGGAGTTATCCATATAATAGATTTTTCCTATATATATATATATATGTATTTGAAAAAAAACTAAATCACCCTAAATGTATTTTGCATCTAATATTTTAAGAGAGAGAGAGAGAACATAAGGAAAAACCTATGGCAATGTTGTATTTATTTTTCATTTTTATTGTCCTTTGATTCCTGGCCTCCTTACACAATGCTTTTTGATGTTTATTATTTTTTAACATCTTTATCATGGAGTATAATTAAATTTTTACAAAAAAATAAACAATAAATGTCAAGGGCTTAATGAAAAAAATAATTAATTCATATCAAATGTGCTCTATTAACTAAAGAAAAACTAAAATAGGAATTAAATGATTAATAAGAATTAAGTCAACATTAAAAGGAATTTATTTAGAGACATTTTTGGCTTGAATATCTTATTTGGAATATTACGTATGAATTATAGTGGAAGTAATATTAATTAAAATAAAGATAATGAAAATGAAAAAATTGAACCTTCAAGATAATAGAGAAGTTATGAATAATATATAGGAAATTATTCATATAGTAGATGGTGATTGTAGTTGTTACCTTTTGTGAGTCTATTTCAAGATGGTAGACATCTATTTTTGTAAAATTTATGAGGAAAAGGAATATCACATATAAGATAAATTAGAAAAATTAATTTAAATTAATATACAATAAAAAATCATGTCAAATTACAAGTATGTATACACCTAGATATTAAAGTTTTTATTCCTAATAATAGTTAAAAATCATCAAATCCTTATATATATATACACAAGGATGGTAGGGTATATGTTATATGGTACCTTGGAAATCTGAAAGTATTCCGATGATTACTTTAAATTCCAACGGTTTATCCTCAATGCATTAGAGAATAGCTTTTATCAACAATGAATTTAGATGATAGAGTGAGTATTTTTAGTAATGCAGTTTTCAGGACATGTTCTATAGAGTGTTTTAACTAGTATTAGAAATATATATTGACCAAAACATTGGAAAATAAGATTTTCTTAATTGTACAATGATAGAATTAAATTTTCAATTTTATTTACAAATTCACAAAATAAATGGTTTCTATGAGCTAAAAATGGAGAAGAACATATGCAGGGTCATAGTAGAAAATAAAATTTGGGATTTGTATATATTCTCCATTCAGGCTAACTACCCATCTATCAAAATCCAACTCTAGGATGATAATATATACAAATCCTAGTGAAAAGGTGAAAAAACAATGTGTACTCATAGTACATGTCATGTTGACCCAAAGCCTCCCTCTAGGTGTGTCCTCAGACCAACTTGATTTGTACTTATCTAATAGATGGGGTGTCCCTACACTGGATGGGTTTTAGGGGTACATGGGTACCTAGCCAAGTATTCCACCCTAAGTTATATCGTGTCACCCCACATTTTATGTTCAAGTACTTTCCCATGTGTCTCACACCGGTGTTTGGCTGTATACATGGCCATACCCTATGTCATGTGACCTTGGGTTCCACTTGATGTGTAAATCAGACCTATACACCATGAAGACCCCATATCTAACCTAAGATGAATAAAATAAGTACATGATTTGTGTTATTGTGACTAATCCCCAGGTTGTTAGAAATTTAGAATGCATATCACCTGTAACGTGATGAAATCTTCATCGAACACTCAGATTCAAATCATGGAAAAAGGGAAAAATAAAAATTAGTCTATCCACAATACAAATGAAAGTTAGGAACAAAAATTGAATCAGAAAGAGAAAGAATCTGAAATAATCATTTCTACCACTTGGAAGATCATCAGAGCTTTTTCAAATGTGTGTTCTTGTGACCACTCCCAACATTGTTAGAAATTCCGAATGAATACCACTTGAAACAAATATTCATTAGACACTCAAATTCAAGTCAGGGATAAAGGGAAAATAAAAACCTGTATATCCACAATCTAAAATGAAAGTCAGGAAAAACCATTGAACCAAATATCTGCACCATAATTGTATATGTAATATTCATTCTGATCAAGGATGATTCATTATATCTGCTCTATGGTGTTATTCATTAAAAAAAGATTTTTTTTTTCTGAAAAAGGAGCTGAGTGTTGTAATAATAATAGAAAGACCAGAGAACATAGTAAAAATAACTTAATACTAAGAAACTTGATCACCCACGATGCTATTCATATAGAGTTCTGTAATAATAACAGCCTTGATCATCCATGGTGCATATATAATGAATAACACCATGGCGCATCTTGAATCAAGGCTGATTTTATTTATGATTTCTATTTATGGTTACTAATGTTAGTATTACTCATTAAATAACACCATAATGATGATCAAGGCTGTTCACAGATCACTAGAGCTGTAATATAGTTCTACCATATATCTCTTTTATGAATACTCATCTTTCATAATGTGTTAAATTTCATAGAACTTCATTTTCAATCCAAGAATTTATTCATAATTTATTTACTATTTGAACAATTCTTCATGGATTTATTTCATGTTTTTTTTACTATTTGAAAAAAAATAATTTTGAGTTTTAGTTATATGTTGTTGTATTGTCTGGTGATATCCTTCAAATACATATTACAATATTATCTGATTCACATATTGATCAATTGAACTCTACATTTCCTAGTTATATGATATTTTCAAAACAGTTTACATCCCTATGTAATTGAATAATATTGAGTCTATTTTTCAATATACTATGGTATTTTCAATCAATACATTGAATTTCATACCTTCATTATAATGTAAAAAAATTGTTAAATCAATACAAGATCAAGATTTTTCTTTTTTTAGTCTATCAAAAATATGAAAAGAAAGGCAGGAAAAACCATTGAATCAAATATCTATGCCCTAAATATATATATATATATATATATATATAAGATTTAGGCTAATCGAGGTTGATTCATTATATATGTGCCATGGTGTTATTCATTACACAGAAATATTTCTATCTGAAAAAGAAACTAAGCGTTGTAATACTAACAGAAAGAATAGAGAACATAGTAAAAAAACTATTAATAATAATAGACTTGATCAATCATGTTCTTATTCATATGCAGTAATGTAATACTAACATTCTTGATCATATAAGGTGCAAATATAATGAATAACACCATGGTACATCCTGAATCAAGGCAGATTCTATTTATGATGTCTATTTATGGTTAGTACAGTAAGTGTTATTCATTAAATAGCACCCTGGCGATGATCAAGGCTATTCACGGATCATCATAGTAGTAATATAGTCCAAAACGATATCTCTTTTATGAATACTCATCTTTCATAATGTTTGAAATTTCATATCACTTTATTTTCACTCCACAAATTTATTCATAATTTATTTACTATTTGAATAATGCCTCACAGATTTATTTCATGTTTTATTTACTATTTGAAAAAACTAATATTGAGTTTTAGTTATAAGTTTCTATATTGGATGGTGATATCCTATAATTCTAATGAAATATTCATCGAACAATCAGATTCAAATCATGGAAAAGATAAAATAAAAAACAATCAACCCACAATCCAAAATGGAAGGCAGGAACAAATATTGAATAAAAAAGAGGAGGAATTTGAAATAACAATTTCTACCTCTTTGAAGATCGTTAGAGATTTGAAAATGTGTATTATAATATTTTTTCTATGTTTTTTTTAGAAAATATTAATTGCAAAGATAGGTCATGTAGCTGGAATCGATATTAGAAAATTACCATGGAAATTTAGCGGTCGGTGGACCATTTTTCATTGACAATGGATATTTCAGGATGATGGGATCACATTACAGTAGTCAGTCAAAGCATCTTGTAGTACATGTTCAATATTTATCTGGAACTATTTTGGTGATGACGAGGTCGAGTTGCGAATGAAAGGAGATATTTAGTCGAGGAGGGATATGAGATTGCAGGGTAAGGGAGATGATATTTTGTGGATCCCTAGCATAATTGACGAGGGAGAGAAGATTTCAGGAGAGGCAATTAGAGAATAGATATTACAGGGAGAGGGAGAAAATATTTCATAGAGTGCCATTATTAATGAGGGAGAGAAAATTTTGGGAGAGGCAAATAGAGAATAGAGGAATTAGTTTTCAGAGAGATGGTATGGGTATCGATTCTGAGAGAGGGTTGGACATGATTTTATATTAGGTTGAGAATGAAAGAGGTCAAGACATGTGGAGGGATAGGGGACAAGATGTAGTATAGATAATGGATTTTATATCATATTTATGTGTTGCTGATATCCTTGAATATATTTTATTTCATACAAACCATGTTTTTTAATATTCACAAAAAATTTAACTATTTTCAAGAAATATCATAAATTTATACAAGGATAAATTTTACTTTATGAATAAAAAAATCTATTTTATCAAATTAAATTGATATAATTAATAGAAATTTATTTTAATATAAATGCGTAAAACAAAAATAAAAATAGTTTTTAGATAAAAATCGTTTTTAAACCATAAAATGGAGTTATACAAAATTCAAATATAATAATGATTCATATATAATTAAATAAATTATTTATAACTAAAGGATATTGATATTAATTTATTAACAAATTTAAAACATTAAGATAATTTTCTAAATAAAATAAATGAAAATTTCATAAAAATTGGTATTTCCACTATTCATTAAAAAATCAATTATATTAGAAAAATCACAAAATTTCACTTTAGGATAGTTTTTATATGATGATTTTAAAAATGGTATAATTTCGACCAAATAAAATTTCTAAAATTTTCAAAAATTAATTATAATATTATCTCACAAAAACCAATAAAAATTCTTTTTCTGGAAAACATATTTGTTTGAGGAATAAAATCGCTTTACTAAAAATTGAGTGCTTATTTCCTAAGAAATAATTGATACATATTTATTGAGTATGATATATATATATATATATATTTATTTAATAATGTGGTTAATACTATTCATTCCCACCAATTAAATAGTTAGGTTATAAATGTTACATCTAAATAATAATAGTTTAATAGTATATCATGGTTCGTTTAAAACCAGTGTTTCATGTATCACAAGCTATTAAAGAAATTAATTTTATTTTAAGAGAAATATATTCTAAAATCTCAGTGTTATATGAATCAACAATTATAGGGTTGGATTGATATGAGTGATGAAAGAGAAGTTTTAGATCTTCTAGGAGTGGATGAGGATTGCTCAGAGCCTCCAGAAGTACTATACACAAAAGTGTTAGAGGAATTTGGAGTTTAGGGATGGAGAGAATATGTTTTTGAAGGTTACCAATCAGTGTATTCTATGGAAATTTGATAGAGGTGGTAAGATACCCTCTAGGTTCATTAGTCCACTTAAAATTCTATAAAGTATTTACAAGGTTTCATACTTCCTATATTTACCACTGTAGTTGAATCGAATTCATGAACTATTCTATACATTTTAGTTGAGGATATATGCATGAACCATCACATTTTTTGACTGGGGTAAGATGGAAAATGAATATGGGGCCACATTTTCAAAGTACTTGGTGGTTATTGAAGATAAATATGATAATATCTTTCATGATGGAATGATTCCCCTTGTGCACATTCTCTAGAAGCAAAATAATCATTTTCAGAGCTCTTGAGAGTCAGAGAACTAGATGCGAGCCCTATATCCTTACCCATTTGAGTTGGTCTTGATTTTTAGGATGAAAATCCTTAAAGGTGGGGAGTGTAATGGTTCTAGTTTTAGCAATTTTACAATTTAGATATTTTAAATAATATTTTCAAAGATAGTCTTAGGATCAGTATAATGTATTTGGGTTTCCTTCCTCCCTGATGATGATATATTAAAAATATTAATTATATTAAATTACATGAACACATAATTTGAGAAATAAAGGATTTCCTTCTAAATATAATATTGGATGGGAAAATTGATACTTCTATTAAATCTCTAACTTGGGTTTTACCCTAGGTTATGTATAATTCTTGATCACATCAAACCCTAAGATGATGCATAGTCACTAGTGGATATTAGATGAAACTATTAAATTAAATTAATTTATTAATTTACTTGTCTAATTAAATGTATAAACATGTATTTTTTTTAAAACCTTGTTATGGTGAATATCCAAGATTAGCTACATAACCTCGAGAGATCTAAAAAGAGGGAGAGTCCCTACTAGCTGATTCATTGGACAATGATAAGGTTGAACAAAACTCAT
The DNA here is from genome assembly GCA_963277665.1 of Viscum album. Lineage (NCBI taxonomy): Eukaryota > Viridiplantae > Streptophyta > Magnoliopsida > Santalales > Viscaceae > Viscum > Viscum album. The sequence goes on from OY728161.1 coordinate 999,586,473, forward strand.
GGATTAACAAATAATGTGATGGGGATCCCCAAAGACATTATCACAGACTCATTCTTCACCAATAATTGATCTAATGAAAAGGTAGGGATATTTTTTATTGATTTATCCCCATTTTGATATATTTTCATTTTCAAATTAATTCTTATAATCATATAATTATATAATAACAAAAAATATTTCCTTGTTAATAAATTATTTTCCTCAAATAAAGAATTTGGAATTTATTTGGTTTTGGAATTTTTTCTCACTTGATTCCTTATTTTTTTCATATAAAAAACAAAAAAATCAAGTACATCCATAATTTATTACTCACATTTTATTGTTTATGTTTTTACAGCTTATTTAATCATATTTCCACCACTAATATTATTTTTTGATTGTAATATAACTCTTCCACAAAGACCAATACTTTCTATGATTGATTATTAGTTTCATAAATCATTGCTGCAGGTTCAAATTTCTGGTTTTTGGACAAGACGATGATTGAAAACTATGGGAAAATACAAGGAATGGCGGATGAAAGGTATTTTATGGTCTATGTTTTTTGGATTATATAGGGAGACAAATGATGTTTTATTTTCCAATGAATGGTGGAAAAAATTCTATACTCTCTTTTACATTGATGTTATTCGACATGTTTGTGGATATCATGGAAAAAATAATTATGAAGGTGATGACATTGATGAAACATGCAGGAAACGATAACATGTCTAGAAAACCCTTACTTTATAGTGTATAGTTTGAAAAAATTCATAGAATCATAAATTTAACAAATTTGATTCAACTTCCATTAAATATATCATGTCATATAGCTTTCCCCCATGTGGAATGGAAACACCCACCAGCTCGATCATTGCATACTAGGAGCACATGACCAAGACCCTAGGTGATCTAACATACTAGGTGGAATAATCCAAACACCGTGTGTCTACATAAAACTATACACAATGTGTTCAATTGGATATGAATAAGATCCCGATTAGTGATACACATCATATACCCCTGAAGGACACGTTGTTTGCTTTTCCTAATATGACTTACCTTATGTATATCCTTCTTTGGGATACGATATTAACCCATAAGTGATCACCTCTGAGTAGAATTATATATATGATGAAATAGTGGATAGGGTGATGAAACAGGATATGTGACATGGGTTTTCACATATAGTCTACTTTAGCTAGTAATGGTTTACTAATTAGAGATTTTGAGTGCACACATTAAAGTTGGTGTTGGGATTGGTACTCCCCTGATAATGAAACTCTTTCCAGGTGTGGGTATTCCATATCCTATATATTCTTAGGGTCGGTACACTCCCATAAACTCATGGGGTGTGGGTAATCTATCAACAAAGTCGGTACTCCTCCATCATAGAGCTTTGGTGGGGTTATCATCTTCCACTATAGTTGGTACTTCCTCTATTAAGGCATCTGTCTGCAAGGTGCACTTCCTTCATTATGAATCTTATGAGGTTACACAAGTAATATAGGATAATTAAAAAATATTTTATAATTATTTTGGATGGCTATAAAAACTGAAATCATAATTTATGTTTTGAGTACCTTCAATAAGACAATATAAGTTCCCCTTTTTTCATTAACCTCTTGTTATAGGTTCTACCCTACTCTATTTTGATGTTTTACATCTTAGTGACTTCAAGGTTTCCTGTTAGGTATGCATATACTCATCCATGCATGGGATTATCCCACATGTGTTGAATCTTATGAATATGATAGGTTGTTTTATAGTGATCTAGGTTGGCCTACTGTGGGTGGTCCTTAGTGGTTCTTGGTGGCTGAGGTAGCAAGATCACAATTTAACTTTTGAGGTTTCATGTTGAGACAATAGTTTCTTTGATTGTTAGGTTGGAAATGCCTTTTTTCTTTTGGAATGTATTTTTCCCATTGTAATTTGGTTAGGTGATTCCATTAAATTTTGTGTAATGTTAGAGGTTGTAAATGAATTTATTAATACAATTTTTTACTTTTCCACGTACTCTACTATGTATCAAGACCCATGGATGCCTGTATAGGAATATTAGGCTAAGGCCTTCCATCTTTGTAATATTCCCAATCGGTGACAGTCACCATCCCCTAACCTATTAGGGACAAGCTTGGGATGACATACTCAGCCTATCTTCATCCAGGTAGGCCACAGTGTGTCTTGTCATGTCACGACTACCCACCCTATTTGTGACACCTCACCAGATGATCCCCAACCCACACCCAACATGCCTCCAAAAAACATCCATTGCATAGTCCTCCTCTTCTGACAATCCAACCCAAATCTCACATGTGCAGTGTACCCCCAATAAAATGCCCCATGATTCCCCCATGAAATTCCATTGAACCACTAACCCTTGCACACGCAAATCCCACTATGTGGTCCTCTTTCCTTTACAATCCCCACCCTACACAAAAATAAAGCAAACAAGACATGCCCACAAGAAACTCCTTACTTGAAAATCCATTCCCCACACTATACATACTGTTGAGAAATATCCCATATGTTGTAATCTTTTTTCAATAGTCCTCCCTTGAATCCAACATGCATAGTGCACCACTAACAACCCACCCAATGAATTCCCATATCATTTCCCACTATTTTCTTTAAACATGTAGGGTGAGTTTTATCCCCCACATTAGCAGGGAACAAATCAACACGCAAGACAACTGACCAGATGAGATTTTGTTTATATTTAATAATTATATATATAAATATATATATATAGGTATATTTTTTAATATCATATAATACAATAATATATATAATTAAAATTTTTAAATATAAAATATAGAAATAGTAATAATTTTTTTTGTAAATTTGTATATATTAATTTATTGTATGAAATAATATATATCACATGTACATTTAATATATATTATTTTTTTTAATATTGAATAATAATATTATATATATTTTTATATTTTTATTTTAAATTTTTTATGATTTCATAAATTATGAATATATTTATAAATTTATGTGAAATTATTTTTCTACTTTAAAATTTTGATTTTAAATCTATTAAAAACATTTTTCAGAAAATGTACTTACTATATTTAGAATATAAATTTTTGAATATACATATATTTGAATATTAACCCTCTTATATAATTTAAAATATATAAAAATATATAGGAAATTTAATTTAAATAACATATATACATATTTATATATGTTTTTAAAGTGTCTATATATACAAACACAAACAAACACACATACATTTGTATATATATTTAATATATATTATTTTAAATATTATATAATTGTATAATATAAATATATATATACATATTTCTATACACACACACACATGGAAACAGATTTATATTTTTAAATATGAAATTTTAAATATAAATTTATAATATATTTTTGTGTGTGTATGCATGTATTTCTATAAATATATTCATATGTGAATATATATATATATATATATATATCTAAATATGTTTACTTTTTTGAAATATGAATTTATTAATATAAATTTATAATATATATATATATATATATAATAGTGTATGTGTGTTTTAATATATAAATATTATTTAAATAAAAGTTTCTCAAAAAATATATAAACATATTATTAATTTATATATTATAAATTAAATATACACATATAAATAAATGTATATATATATATTATTCTAAAATTATGATTTTAAATAAAATGAACATGTTTTTTTGAAAAATGTCATTAATTTACTTAAAATAAAATTTTTAGAATAACATATATTTTAATATAATTTCATATAAACAAATTAAGTTATATAAAAATATTTTTGAATATTTCTAAACTGTAAACACAGACACACACATTTTTATATATATTCAATATATATTTTAATATTGTATAATTATGTATTATATATATATATATATATTTGTACACACACATGTTTATATTTCTAAATATGAATTTATAAATAAAAATTTATAATATATGTATGTATATAAAATTTTGTACATATATATTTATATGTGAATCTATATATTTATATTTAAATATTAATCTTCAATGTTAGAATATAAATATAAATATATATATATATATATTAAATTATGATTAATTTTAGAAAATACATAAATTTATTATGATTGTAGATACTATAAATTATATATATAAATCTATATTAAAATATATTTAGATTCTAAGATTGAAATTTTAAATATATTAGCTATTGTTTTCATCAAGCATTCATAATTAGTAACATTATCTGAAAAACATGGATAAATTATTCAGAATAAAATAGTTATAAAATAAACATAGTTTAATATAAATTCATATGAATAATTTATAATATACAAAAAAATTTGTATATATTTTTAAAGTGTATATAAACAAAAATTTATTTATTTATTTGTATATATATACACAATATATTATTTCTAATATTATATAATTAATATATATAGAGATTTATATATTTGTACACATACATGTTTATATTTCTAAATATGAGTTTTTTAAAAAACATTATAATGTTTGTATATATGTATGTTTTTATTTTTTATATATATATATGTATATGTGAATATATATATATATATGTTTATATTTTTAAATATGAATAATTAAATATGATTAATATATATATATTTCATTTAAATTAACTTTACTTTGAATAAATTTAAATTTATTATAATAAAATATATTAGAAATTATATATGTGAATTTATATTAAAATATATTTATATTCTAAGACTTTTTCCCAAATATATTTAATTCTTTTTTTGTAAAATTGCTCATTAGATATATTTTCACAAAAATATAGCTAACCAGCTTTTTTTTTGAAAAATGGAGCTTATTTATTTTAAATCAAAATTTTAGAATATACATATATTTTAATATAAATTCATGTATATAATTTATAATATATAAACACAATTTTATATATTTTTAATGTGTGTGTGGACCCAAAAATTTGTATATATATTCAATATATAACCATTTTTTATATTATTTAATTATATAAAATTTATTTATATACATATTTTCAAACAAAAAAAATGTTTATATTTTTAAATATAAATTTGTAATATATATATATATATATTTATATGTTTGTATTTGTGTGTGTATTTATCTTTTATGTATATATGTATGTGGATATATATATGTTTATATTTTTAAATACGAATCCTTAAATATAATTTTGTAATATATATACTATTGGAAATAAATTTTCTTTTAGAAAACTTAAATTTATTATGATTTTATAATTTATAAATTTAATATGAATTTATATTAAAATATATTTATATTCTAAAATTTTGATTTTAAATATATTAGCTATGTTTATCATAAAGTGTTGCTAATTAGAAATGTTTTTTTAGAAAATGTAGCTAATTAGATATTTTTCTCAAAACATGTAAAATACATATTATTGATTGCCTTTTTTCTATAGATAGTTTCATTATGACAGAGAATGATGTATATTTATTATAATTTACATGAAATGACAACATTAGAAAATTATTTAACTTCTCAAATAGCTTCATACAACTATTAAGGCCATCTTTAAACATCATTGTCGTTCTCTTATTGTGGTATACATTATCATTTATAGTTGTACTGATAGTAGATGATATGTAAACCAAATAGTTATTCACGTTACTGGATACTTTCAATTATTCCTTATGTTTAGTCAAACATTTATAACTTCAATTTATTTCATGATAGATCATATGTTTTTTCAAATCATCTAGGCAAATATTTCTTGGATAAAAAATCTAAACATGGAAAAATAATTTAAAAAGGGTTATTTTCATGCTTTGTTGTAATTTATATGAACTCTTCAATTCCATCCTCCGACTAGTTTATCAGACAATTTACATCTATCCATTTTCAATTCATATTCATCTTATTTGGTTCAATGATATTCATATTTCTCTAAGAATTAAATTGACATCATTCATTCATATATTGTATATTTTTCATGTATATAAATTCTATAAAATATATTTTTTTTTGAATATGATTATGAAATATAACATATATGTATATAAAGTATATAAAAGAATACATATAATGTATAATTTTTTATACCTATATAAATTATAGATATATTTTTTAAATAAATTAAAACTAAATATATGACTACATACACACACACAAAGAAACAAACAAACATACATACATACATACATACATATATATATATATATTATATTTAATACCATGATATATTATGATATTGTTTCGATGGAGAAGAGATGACTTGGAACCCCTTGTTGAGGTGGATTAGGTTTGGCCCGATGTTTAGTTGTGAGGGGTTTAGTTATTTCATAATTAAAAAACATAGAGTCACCATTGTAATTCCTAGTAGAAACTCCCAATGGTTCTATCATCCATAACCTGGTATGGACCTTCTTTCTAAAGACTGGTGGTCAATTGGGGTTTCAAACCCAACGATACTTTGGGAATCACGTTGGTCGAGTGGATGAGAGGCCAAGCTCATCACACCCTTGGGGGGGGGGGTGATTTTTCCTACTTCGAGACTCTCTTATAGATTTGAGATATGTTCATTAATCTCTTACAAATCAAAATATAAGACTATTTACTCTAAAAAAGTGATTTATAAGATAAGTCTATATTATGTGTAGAAGATGGGGATCTCATTAGTGAATCCATCTATATGTATATGAGGTTCTTCATCCGTTTCCCTAATAATGGATAGTTTCTCATGTGTTGAAACCATATTACTAGGTAATTGAGAATTTTTTGCCATGTAGGGAGGCAGTTAATATTATGAGGAAGGCACTAAGCCACAATGATGAGTCCAATATATCTTAGCTATTATAGGAATCAAAACCCACATAGTCCATTAAATCCATGCGGTTTAATGTCATGTAGAAATGACATATGTCTAGTCATTTATGAACCAAATATTTGATTCTGAGTCTCGAGGAGACATCCTATGTATCCTTGTTATAGAAGGAATAAAATTTATCATAGTTTGATCATGCCTTTTGGACTGGAACTAAGGTAGATAAACCCATATCTGGGATATTTATATCATCCAATCATCGGGGCTTACTTACTGAGACCACCTTATCTAGTGGATATTAAAGATGTTAATGATTTTTCCATCGCTTCTCTGTAAGATGATGTGAGCTATGATTGGTGTGAGAAATAAAGGTTAGAAAGTGGTCATCATAATTGTATATGGATACAAGACTTAGGTACTCAGACAACCCTTGGATATTAATATTGAACTTAGGCCTCAAATAGGAATCCTACATATCCTGGTTATGGTAGGAACCATAGTCATCATATTTTAGTTTATTTCTATGTCCACTGATAAATGAGGTAGAGTGACCATCCCCTGGGAATGATTGGGTCTCGATGGTCAAAATTTCAGAGACATGGGGATTACATCAAAATGGATTCTTATTTGAGATCTGGCCTTAGGAAGGAGTCCTACGTATCCTGGTTATTATTGGAATCAGAGTCCTCATAGTTCAGTAGATCAGGTCTTACATGCAGAGATTTCCCTATATGTATTGATTATCATACTATGCCGCTGATCATGGTTTAAACTAAGTGGATATCCTTGCCTTTATAGAGGCTTACAATGAAAATGATATGAATATTTTCACTATCTAATCCCATGAGAGCTATGCTCATTTGGTTATTATGCACTGACATTTCTCTATTTGTGGGACATATCATATTTTCTCCACTGATCAGAGAATACAAAATGGTGTTTCCCTTTTTCTTTGATAGAGTATTATGGTGAAAATGAGATGATTATTGCAATTCCATAAGACCACGTGAGTTATTCTTGGTGTGATAAACAAGGGATGAATAATGAAAAATCTCATTTCTTATCGATGTAGGATATAGGTGTTGAGACAACCATTTAGATGATTAATATAGAACTCAGTCCTCAAAGAGTCATCCTAAATATCCTGATTATGGAAGGAATTAGAGTCCTCATAGTTTAGTATATTGGGTCTTACACACTGATTTTTTCCTCTAGATGGGGCTTACACACTGAGGGAAGAAAAAGTTATCAAGCCCTGGTATGTCTTAACTGACCTGGCTTACTTACCTCCCTAAAACTCTTAAATTTTTACTTGACATACCTTAGTTGCCTATTTTGACATGTTAGAGGATGTATGGACATGTCTTGTTATATTTTGGGCACATCCAATGACAATCACATGATCCATATGGCATGTCTGAGAGATGTTGTGTATCCTGGATGGCTTGTTTGATGGTCATCACATGATCAAAACTGACTTGCATGTAGGTCACTACAAGAACTAGCCATTTGATCATGGAAGCCATCGCATTATCTTAGCTAGCTTATCTAAAGGGTGTCGCATGATCCTGATGACATGCCCCAGTGTCATCAAAAGAGTTGGATGACAAACTTGAAGGAAATCACAAGAGTTAATGAGATATGTCATAGAGGGTGTCACATGTCCTGAATGTCATGCCTAGAGGACATCATGAAGCCTGGATGGCATGTTCGAGGGACATCGAAAGAGCTTACTGGAAAGCCTAGAGGGTGTCGCGAGAGTCAGTTGATATTCTTGAGGTACTATTGTGAAACTTTTCTGAAATGAATTACTTCCGCCATATGCGTCATGAAATATGTCTGAAGGAAATTGCGAGACTTGGGTGGCATGCCCAAGGGGCACCATGTGACTTGCTTTGTCATTTCCAGAGGACTTCTCATGACCCAAATAGTATACTGAATCAGCGTCGCATGTTTTGGGTGACATGTCCTAGTTCTATCTCATGTCCTGCATGGTTCACGTGGAGCACATGAGGGTCAAAATATACGTTCTTCACACAATTCTCCCATATTTAGTCTTTGTTCTGGTTTTTATATTTATAATTCCATAGATTTGCTTAGTGTTAGCATATTTTAAGTCCCTCGTGATTTAGAATATATGTGAGTTGTTCATCATGTCTCCTTCCAGAAGTCCTTCACCAGATCTATAGAGACCACAAAAATTGATTATGCATGCTCTAAGATTTCTTCAGATATTCGACGGGTCTTACCTAATAAGAAACTTACCGGTTGTGAGATTAACCGATATGAGAAATAAACTCTAGTGCATGGATTAAAAAGTGATGACTTCTCATCTAGAGAGTAGGGGTGATTTTTTCATTCTATGGTGGGGGATTTATAGGCCTTTCTACCCCGATTGTCTGCCACTTTGAATGGCTCATATCACAAAAATCAAGACTAGAGTCAGTGGAGGGACTTGACATAACACGTCTTTATAAAGTCCTACAATAGGTTGGCCTAGAGACGTCATCTGATTTTTAGGGATTACAAGATCATTCTCAAAATTCCCCATTTATAGGATTATTTTAAATCAGTGGGGATTTTTTGAATCATGCATACATTTCAATGAACTTTCAGGTTGGATGGTTTACTTGTCTAAGGGCCTTCATGAGATCAGGGCACCTCTAGAATGCCTTCGTGTGATCTTAGGTGACTTGTATGGGAATTTCCATGAGATAAGGATGGATTTCCAAGGGGACTTCATGGGATTAGGCCTACTTGTCAATGGGTTTTGTGAGACCATTTTGTGGATAGACATAGCGTGTCATGATAGTTTTATGATCCTGAGAGGCTTTTCCTCCTCCCTCTTTTTATTTCCTTTGTTTATTTTACAAAGTTTTGGGAGTTTGTAAGGTTTTTTGGGTTTAATTGGGGACTATCACCTTACCTTCTGGTGATGAAAAATGTGACTACAAAAGGTCCTATATAGATGCGTGATCATTTCATAGAAAATTCTATCTTCTTTTCCTTAAGAAGATGAAGGAGGAGCATGCCATTTTTTGGAAAAACCCAAGGCCCTTCGCGAGACATGGATAAAGATACAAATAGATTTCATGAGATGAGATGGGAACTTCACTGAGTGCTTCCAGTGTCTTGCAAATCACTAGGGGTGTATCACATGATGTTTTTGATCCCAAGAGGCTCCTACATACCCTTTTTTATTTACTATTTTTTATTTTACAAAGGATTGGGGGTCTCATGAGTTTTATTTAACATTGTTAAGGGCGATCATTATTCCCATCAGTGATCTATCATGTGAGTTTTATGACCATAAGAGGTCTTTAAATTTTGGGTATTTCCCTCCTTTTTTCGAATCAATTCTGGAAGGGTTGTTAGGAATTCACCAGTTAATAAGACGTATGACCTAGGTAAACTTATTTTACTATCATCGCATGATAAGTGGTTGTCTGGAGTATCTTCTCAAGATAAGAAGGACTTTTCAAAGAAGTTGTGGGATCTTATATGGGTTTTTCACCCCACATAACCATTTTCATGACCTTCTATAGGTCATGTGATCACATATCTACTAGGGGTTTATGTGATTCACATGTCTTTGGCCACCTTATTCTTCCTTTTATTTGTGGAGAAAATAATACCCATATCTAGGTAATTTTTCTTTACGATTTTTTCGATGCTCATTTGGAGGGTGTTAACATATGACCCCCTTAAGAGTGAAATTTTAGGGGACAAGGGATCAGTTTTATGGAATGTAAATTCCAATATGAGTCTTTGGTTATGTCACAAATTAGTGTCTTGGGAGACTATTGGTCTATTGGGAGACATTTTGTATCCCATGGGAGTCTCTATAGATAAGGAAGGGGAGAGCAATTCATTAATCAGCTTCCTATTTATCTATAGAACACTCTACTTGCTTATGTCATGTTCCCTTATTGGTAGACTGTTTTGTAAGACCTGATCACGAGACCCTAACACGATCCCCTTTTGTGGGAACTGTTATGCAAGTTCATTTTTTCTTAGGAACCCCTTCAAACAAACCGGGAACTATACTTTGGTAATTTTTTGATCTTTAGCTGTGAGGATGAGACTGTCCTAAGGGTTCCATGGGATCTTCTAGATTGATCATATGATCCATTGAATTTCATGTGGTTAGAGTGACCATGTCAAGGTAATGAAATTTCATGTCTTTGAGGGAAATGAAATTGCATGTTTCCATACAGTTTTATGAACCCCACAAGATCTTTGAGGGTCAAGCCATTCATGAACCTTTTATGATATTCACAAATTCCTTCATTTGTTCATGCGTTTTTCATGATGATGTAGTAATTTTCTATCTTTTATTTGACAATATTTTCTTTTATCTTTTTCAATTATTTCACTTACTTCTATTTAGATGGATTTTGGTTCTCACCAAGTTTCCATTGAAACAACCCATAAAAGGTCCATGAATTCTAGAAAATCGTAATGCTGACCCCCAATATTGCGTGTATTCTAATAATGAGATTATGAAGAGCTTCCTCTTATCTAAACATCAGTATTATCCTCTATCTCATCAGCTTCCTCTATACGAGTTAAATGTTTTTTATGATGTTGTCATCCCTCAATTGGAATTTAATCTTCCATCTCATTCGGTGTCAACTTCCTCACACTAAATTCATATGACAATTTCCGAGGAAGGACCACTAGTCACATCTCAACCCTGAGGTTTTTCTTATATGTTGGAAAAATCTCCATTGGGGATGGATGGATTTGTTTTCTCTCATCATCCTATTTCTCATAACTACTCAAGTATATTTTCCTCTTATATGAACAAACCATGGGGTGGATGGATCTTGAAATGAGATGTACGTCATGGTGGTAATTTCTTTGAGGAATGGGCATGGCCATTCCGGGTCAGACAAAGTTTCATAGGGTTCACTGATCAGTTATACAAGGTCCATCTCTATGAAGCCCTATGGATTTTATGATTTTTCATTTATCACTAGCCTGGCCTTCTTTGAAAAATGATCAATAGTTGGTGCTCTAGAACCAAAACATTCCATCTATCCCATGGTTAAGTAGTTATCAATCTATGGGAGATCTACCAACTGGGTGAGATTCCCACCTATTATAGAGACAAATAATGAGTTCCTCCCTGCTACAGATATTTAGAATGATCCCTTAAAGAATCCAATTTTTTAAAGGTAAATGATCACCATTGTAGAGGAGAAGCCGAGGAAAGATCTGATGATGTGATCTATCATCTATTTTAAGTATTTGATTGATATTTTTCTTTTCCACAATATAGTTTGAACAATTACTATCGACCCACACCAGTTCCCCTCCTAGTAGGTATACAATAGTTTTGGCTCATATTGGGAAATTTTGGAAGCTAAGGAATATAATTCATGGGGATACCAAGTGAACTCACAAATATCTCATATCCTTAGGCTAGTAGGATTTGTGGCCATATTTTTAGAGGATTTATTTTCTTGGTTAGGGATGTGCATTCATGGATCTGTGGAAGTACATTGGTGATGGAGGAACAAATATAAAGGACAACACCTCAAATTGGAAGTGTCAATCCTTTCAAAACTTTACCAACTCATGGGACAAATTCAACAAGAAAAAATCCCCTATACGATCAATTTTCCTTTCCAATTTTTTTGGGTTGTATAAGGAAGGATTAACATTGTTATGAATTTTTCAATGCCACTAGGATCCATGATGCTTTATCTCATCCTAGACTGCTGAACATATTTGGTATTGGGGATATATCATTAAGCCTTTGTGAAGTTAGAGATGCATTGATATGATACGAAAGCTTTGATTTCACCCCTTATCATGCACTGAATGAGATGATTATTGATATAAAAATAGGTTCTATTGACGAAAATTCATATATGATCTCTCTTTAGGATGAGGATATTGTAGCCAGGATGGAAGAGTTGATCATCTTTGATCCATATACACCCTATCAGTTTGTTCATTAGTTAGGATGCACCCAAAGGGTATCCCCTCTTCCTTAGGACTATTTCTGAGGTGATCAACACCCTAAGAGCACCCAAAAGTTTGAATGATGATTCCATGTGAAGATATTGATGATGAGATCATTGTTATTCCTACTGATGCTCCCTCTTTCCATACCCAAGATTATGACCTGACTTGGGTAGCAACTTACCCATATGGTATTTTAGACCAAGTAATTCATCATTTGGACATGAAATTTTCTTCACCACCCCTGATTTTTGATGTGACAATGGAGTTGATTCAGAAATTTAGTGATACTTTGAGGAATCTCACTCATCCTAGTGATGATTATCCTAATATTGGGAGTGAATATTTTTAGGAAACTAGCCATCTGATATAAAAAATGAGTGATTCCTATATTAATGTGGTGATATTCGGGGGATCCTATCCTTAATCCTCGCCAACTCAACCAACTAACCTTCCTTCTCGCACACCTGTCCTATCAGTCTTAATGGATTAGATAAAATATAGGTTTATCGCGAAACATATTCATGTCTTTTTCACTAAGACACATTTGGAATAATTTTATGACCAAGGGGAACACCTTCATTATCTATTCAATGACTTGGGGGTAGATGGAGTTGATCACCTACCACTATAAGAAATCATGAAAAAAATTTGTTGACTCGGATAGATTTTTTCACCAATGAGAGGGACTTGTGGTATTCTGAAGATGAGGATCCCCTTACTGGGAAGATAAAGGAGGCATTTGAGGAATTGTAGTAGATTTTCTAATTTATATCTAATTTGAAAGACTAGATGGATGTATAGATTGTGAAAATATGAAGACATGAATAAATCATAGCTTGCTTGAGGTATGATATCTCAACAATACTGTCCTTTTTGAAAACTGGTAAGAAGAGAGTTACGAAGCTGGCTACTTTAGTTGAGACTCTCCATCGCGATACAATAGGAGAAGAGGTAGGATGAGAGGAAATTATACAATCAATTGATGCTATCACTAGTCTCTGGAAAACTTGAACAGTTTAGATGATCTAATTTTATTATAATTCAATGTACTCAATTTTTGATGAAATTCATGGAGAAACTCTGAAATGAGTAGATTCCTCATCTTATTTGTTATCAGTGAATAGGTCCACTGAACTTTATATGAGTTGTCTAATTTTTCTTTAATTCATGATGTGAATTATTTTTCCATTGATTTAATATTATTTTAACCATCAATGATACCCATCCTTTTCATAATACCAAGTAAACTTGAATATATGGATATAAATATTTTTAACATAATAGATTCTTTTTAAGGACTCATGAATTCCCACCAACATTATATTCATTACAAATAAAACTTCTCAAGTTATCTTGAGACTACTTGTTTTTTAGAAGGAAAATTCATTAGAATATATGTCTCTAAGGGGGAGTGGTCTTCTTTTGTTGAATACTATAGGCTTGGTGAGCATAGATTGATTTTTCTAAGGCCATATAGTGGGCCTTACAAGATTTTTTATTTTTTCAAATTAGATAACCATTGTACTGTAGTTTAGGGTCTTTTAGGTCTAACCTTATATTGATATATTTTAGGGTCCTTTAGCTCATACATTCTATTGATTTTGTTTAGGGTTTTTAGCTCTGACCTTTTATTGATTTATTTTAGGAACTTTTATATCAGAACTTCTATTTCTTTATTTTAGGGTCTTTCAGCTTGAACCTTCTTCTTATTTACTTCAGGGTCTTTTAGCTCAGACATTATTGATGATCATGGAATATGGTGTAGACTTGATCATAATGTCCTAAACTACTCCAGGGTTTTGGGTTCTACCATGGTGTTCTCGAGGCTCACAAATACTAAAAATCATTTCTTATAAGGAGGAGATACCTCTGGTTTTTGGGTCAAATCCCTTATTCATTGGTAGAATCATCAAACAGAGGTGTCTCCATTCATTTCCAAGGGGATTAAAAGATTTATAGGGGTAGCATTAGTTGAGGGTAAAATTCTAGAGATGCTACATCCACTAAGATAATTGGAATATGGGTGATGTAAGTCATAACCCAAGTGGTTGAACTCATGAATATGAGAAAATGAATACATGTTGAGGATGACCCATAACACTATGAGGTGATAGGTTCCTCTGTGGTGTTGTAAGGGTTTACAAGGATTGAAGATCCTTCTGTAGCAACTTGAACCTGGAGAGCCCTGATATGGTGTTTACTACTATTATATTGACATGATTACGAGGAGCCAAATCCTAAAGGATTGAAGAGTTTATTGGTCTTTGTAAAGAAGATACATACACGAGTCTTTTATTATAAATTAATACACTAATTAGAATATATATATTTTTTATTTTTAGGATAACGTTATTCTATATAGTATATCCCTGAAAATATTTCATAGTATGCTTCTTGTATTCTTGGGAAAAGGAAAAAAGATAAGGGTGATCTCAAATGATCAGTAAGTGTATATAATACGAAATAAATAATGAATCAATGAGAATAAATCAACATGTAAAGGTAAATAACTGATAACACATTCCTTTCATATTTATAGATAAGGAAAAATAAATATGGAGAGGTAAGGAACTGAAAAAAATTCCATTTAATAAATGAAATGACAACGAAATTCATCCATAGATATGTTGATGAAAAATCTCATGGATAAATAATAAATGAATCCAAATGAAGTGAATTACTAATTATCGGATGACATATCTCTAACAAAAACCTATACTGTCAAGATCTATCCTCTAAAAAGTTTAAAAATATAGGTATAATCTTGTTTAATTTGTACAACTTATTTATCTAATTATTTTTGATGCATTAAAGGTATATTTAAAGTACAAGCCCCACCCATCATTGAATTTTCAAATCATTCCTCTTATCTAATAATCAATTTAATTAATAAATAATATTCCTTATAAAATATCCATATGGAATAATGAATAAAGATTTGTCAATATTTCACTAGATAAGAAAATAATTGTCAAAATAAACACTGTATGTAAAATGATATACGATTTAGGCAATAAACATATCTATGATGAATGATATGAATAATTAGGGAAAATTCAATGTGTAATGATGATAGGAAATTGAATATTTTAAAAGAACTAACAATAGAACCAAGGAATAGAATGTTAATACTACCTTTGTACAAATCAATAATAAACCATATAGAGTAAGAATGAAGATGGTTTCAATACAACATATCCCAAGTGGTATAGAAATAAAGGGTTGTTGTTATTGATGAATAGAAATACTATAAAATTTATTTTGAAAAACATTATTGAAGAAAATATCCTTTTATTTTGAAAAAAATTTTGAAAATATTTTTCTTGGAGAATCACTTTTATAATCATTTTTGTAAAATTTATCCTTTTAAACTTTCAAAGCAAGCTTCAAAGAAATAATAGTGGGTAAATTCATACATACTGTACAAGGTGAAAATAACATTCCTTTTGTAGGTTAAAAGGATAAAAAAAACTCATTATTCAGAAAGAAATAAGAATATTCCTTTGAAAACATGGGTAAAAGACAAAAATGGTAAAAATGTATTTAATGAATAATTTTGTAAATGTTACATTTTTTTGAAAACCTTTTTAGAAAATGGGGTTTTTAGAAGAAAACAGATTCTCTGACTAAAGAGATAATGATGTCAGGTTTTCTTAAAAACATTTTCTAAAACATTTTGAGTAACAAAGAGTGGAAAAATGGTAGTATTACTTGAAAAGGGTCATGAATACCCAGAGGGGGATAAAATGAAAGGGTTTATTAGAAATTGATCAAATAATTTGTAAAGACCCGACCCAATTTCTCAGAGCCAGTTGAATTATTACATTACATAGGATTGATTACAAGAAAATCATATCCTGAAGGAACAAATAGTTTATTAGATTAGGAAATCTAGATACATATATAAGGTTAAAATTAAAACTTGAAATGAAAAACTACAAATAAGTTGCATTGAGAATATCCACCACTCTAAGATTATCCCTACAATCCAATCATAATATACCTATTCATGTACTAGAAAAAATGAAACATAAGAAGGGGTGAGCTTAGATGCTCAGTAAGGGTAGAAATTACAACGAAATATAACATAAACATTAGGCATGGTGAATAACTAAAAACACAAGACTTTAAAATTAAATTTCAACATCATATGTCAGGAATATGAGATGAGTAAATATTTCCATAATAAAACATAATCATGGTTATTCTATTAGTCGAATAACCACATGAAATTTGACTTTATAGATTCATAATGAGGGAAATGAATATTACAGACATTCTGAAACATACAGTCATGGCCTCAACCAAGAAATCTAAAAATGATTAAGGCCTTGAACAAAACCATATCTAAAAATTGGAAAGGCCTCATCCAAGTATATATATATTTTTCTCATGAGACCTATCGATCTATCGAGGGGTTGAAGCTGGCCCCACCCATCCCATAATAAGTCTAATTCATTCCTCATATGAGCAGGGATAAACATATACATTCATATTAAAACTAACATATGAAATGTAAATAAATATTCTTAAACATTTATCATAAACACTAACTATTCGGAGTAAATTGGTGAATGGTGTTAAGATAGAACATCCACAGTAAAAATAATCATAAAAAATTAAATTAAATATGGTATATTATATCATAAAATAATAATCCAAATAATACATATGAATTAAAAAGAGTGCCGATGTAATGTCCTGGAATTTCTGTATAATTTTTTTAATTGTAAGGAATTATTTCAAGACCGCTAAATCTGACGGTGCACAATTCTGAGGCCCGGAGTGCCAGGAATGAACCGTCAAAGTTTTGTTAAGCATTAATTAAAGCGTGTAAGAAGTGTTCCTAAAAAAGTGGAATAAATCTTAAATGGTTTCCCATATCAGAAATCTAAGGGAACCGTTGTGCTCAAGATGGTGGGTTTACCCTAGGCGCGACTTAAGTTTAGTCGGCACCAGCCTATGGTGAGAAAACCCAAAAAAGGCATAACCATAAATAAAATAATTAGATAAAGTAATTTTATTTTTAAAATGCTTAAAACTCATGAAAGGTTACTTAGATTAAAAATCCGAGACCACCACTGAACTCGTGAGGGTATTCTTTCTTTAGGAAGATACAAACATTGGCCAGCGTGGGATACTAGTGAAAGTTAGTTTGTGGCCATAAATAAAATAATTAAGTGAAAATTATTTTATTGTAAAATCTATAACTTCTAAATAGTAACTCAGATTAAAAATCCGAGATTACTGTTGAGTTATTTGGGGCGTGTTTCACCTAGGAAGAGCCTAACCTCGACCGACATGGGTTGAGGATGACTGATAATAATTTTCCAAACATTTTTTGGTTACGTTCAGTAAACTCATTATCGGCGTTTTGTAACTTTTGGACCGATGCTCAGAATTGAAATCCAAAGACATTATTGAACTCATAGCGCTAATATTTTCTTAATGAGACCTTCACCTCGACCGTAGTAGGTTGAGGTTGGAAGTTAGTATTTCAGTTTTTTGTGGGAGAAGAAAAATAAAATAAATAACATTTTATTTTACTTTTGAAACCTCCTTTTTGAATTGTAGAGGTGGGCACCACACGAGGTTGGTTGGGAATTTAAGGGTGGGGATTAAATTCCCAGTTACACAAATTATGTAACCCCAAATCTCTTTAATTAACAGGGTTTATTAAATCTAAATTAATGAAACAACTTACTAATTAAGAGTTATTTTATTAACTCTTATTGAGAGAATTGAGGGTTGTTTCTCCATTGGAAAAAGGGAGAGGAGGCCCATGAAGGAAGATCCTCCAAAAAAAGATCCTCTACTGAAGAACCACCCCCAATAAAAAACGAGGATGACACTCGAGCCAGGATCAGAAGCGTCTTGTGAGAGCAATGAACGCCGACGTCACCATCATCGTCTTCCTCCTCACGACACCTCCAACGGACGATCCAGGTAGGGGTTTTAATTTGAAGTATGATTAAATATTTTTGTCGATTATTCATATTCATGATTCAAAATGACAATGGCCAAACAGACATGGCCATCGTTCTGCACTCATACCTTGACCCTTCTCTTTCGTTCTTCATGCATTCTTCATGTGTTCTTCAATGCCTAATAAATAAGTGCACTGGAAACTCAATGTTTCATTGAGCGCAACATATGGATGCGGAGATCTCGACCTGAGGATCATGAATATGCGGACATCAAAATTTTTGGGCTTGGAACGAAGCTTTGATAACACGCGGAAGAAGGCGGTAGCCAACACACTGGCCGACCGTGTGGAAGAAGGGAGGCGCACGTCTGTGCTGCCGGTAGAGGAGGAGGCCGTAACTATTGAGTTGCAGTGGTGCACCTGAAGGGTAGTCGACACCTGTCCGACTACGGTTCGAGCGGGTGATGCACCCGGAGGGCGGCTGGCACACCGACCAGCTACATGGCAAAGCGGTGGCGCACGTCCGTGTAGCGAAGTGGAAGCACATGTCCAAGTGGAGAAGTGGCAGTGCATATATGTGCTACCAAAGCAGGAGACCGCAGCCGCTTGGCTATGGCGGAGGCCGAAGGGTAGCCAACACCTGGCCGACTACGGGAGGATGGTGGCACCGTCACGCCACTGGGAGGAGGACCGACTGAGAATCCTATTGGTCATGTCACACCGAGTAGGACCCGCTTCTACGGATCCCATGCGGCCGCAGGCACCAATTGAATAGTTTGTGGACCGTTTGGAATACCGGGGGGCGCCCTCCCTCCAGGTAGCGGCTAGGGTGGGCCCCACCCCGATGGACCACACCCAGTCGAGCGGGCCGTGCCAGTAGGACACAATGTATCCCGCATCGCAGCGGGCCGTGCTAGACCCAGATCGGGTTGGGTCGACCTGAACTGGGTCATGTCGGCCCAGGCCGGGTCGAGCTGGGTCAGACTGGACACGGGCCCATCTAGACCCAGATACGCCTTTGTTGCCATATCTTGAGAACCGGGCGTCCGTTTGATGAACCGTATGTGGCATCCGGATATTTATATCAAGAAGATTCTATGGGTATACTTCAATTGAGTTTTGGATAAAGTTGGAGTACGGACGGGTTGGATCGAACCTGAATCCAACCGGGCCCTCAGAACTGAAATGCTAATAACTTACTGACCGTGCATCTGATTGACCTACCGTATGTCGCTTTGGGTCCCTTATGACATGGAGGACCTTCGTGGTACTTATTTGTGGTAGTTGAAGTATTGATCAATGGCTTAAGGAGAGGAACCTCCTAGAATCAAGCATGCTTAGTGTGATGAATCCTATGACAGGCTGTAATGTGAAGAAAGAACATCAATCATGTGTGGGTCAATGCTTAGTGATCCTGTGTGGGTCAGTGCATACCAATCCTATGAAGGTTAGATCCTATGTGGGTCAGTGCTCAGCAATCCTATGTGGGTCAGCGCATACCAATCATGTGTGGGTCAGATCCTATGTGGGTCAGCGATCAACGATCCTGTGTGGGTTAGTGCATATCGATCCTGTGTGGGTCAGATTCTGTGTGGGTCAGTAGGGCTTAGTTACCTATCGATCCTGTATGGGTCAGAATAAGTGATAATTAATAGAATAAGATGATCTAGCCTTACAACTAACCATCTGTACTTCTGTACTTACGTTATACCTGATTATGAGATGAGTCACTTCTATCTTCATGGTCTAACCTATGTGGTACATCTAGCTTCATGGTGTTACCTGTGTGGTACTTCTACCTTCATGGTGTTACCTGTGTGGTACTTCTACTTCTATCTTCATCGTGTTACCTGTGTGGAACTTATACCTTTTTGGTGTTACCTATGTGGTACTTGTATCTTCGTGATGTTACCTGTGTGGTACTTCTACCTTCGAGTTGTTGTCTCTGTGGTGTTACCTGTGTAGTAATTCTACCTTCGTGGTGTTACCTTTGTGGTATTAATCCCTTATGTATGAGTTGAGTATGTCTTGATAACTTAGTTATATGTATGGGCATATACCTAAGTAGAGTTGATGTCTATTTCTTCGTTCTTCGATACTAAGGTCTAGGTTTGTGGTATTTCTTTTGTGGAACACTAGGAGACCTACGAGGGTCTCGGTGTCCCTACTGAGTACTTTTGTACTCACCGATGCACGGGCTTCGCCCACACCTTGTTGTGTCTTGGGCAGACGATAGATAACATTGATCGAGGCTGAGGGAGCCATGACTGGACCGTGCTTGTAGGTGGACCATTTGGCATGTCGTGACGCGAAGGAGATGAAAGGACGAGGAGTGATGGGGAGGTGATCTGTACCTACCCTTCAGGTAGGATCCTTGGAGGATGGCCCAGTATATGTTTTCCCTTTTTCAATTGTATTGTTTATTCAGTTGTACTCGTACTCTTACCGTTGGGCTTGTATTCTGACCCCTTTTACTTTCAACACTCTTTTACTATAGTAGTTTACTTCACAGTTGCTTCTTGTTGTGTTCTTAGACCATGTGTTTGTATAGGTTAAAGGAAATGACTTCCCGTTTTAGGGAATATGACTTTCGATGCTAGTTGTCATCCCCTGGCCTATGGAAGGTGAGTTCGGGGTATTCACGACAGGGGCCCCGGGGGACGGGTTGTGACAAAGTGGTATCATAGGAGTTCGGTAATACCGAATTACTTGGACTCTGATCTTTTCTGTGTGGAAATATTGTTAAGTGTTATGAGTGTGGTTTTCAGTTTGTGGAATCCAGTGTTGGTGCGGCGGCTGACGTATGCATACACCACGACCCTGAGTTCCGATTTCCGACTCAACGCACAAAAACACAGATTGTGTGTGTTTTGAAAAGACTTTCTTGTATTTTCTTGAGTAAGCTCACCAGATATAACTTAATGATAGTGGATCACCTGTTCTTTATTTGGATGACTCTACATACACAACCATATAGGATTCCTGAGAGAGTATAGGATGACAGCCCACTGAGCGATGAGGCTCTGGTGTAGGGCCCTCTTACTGTGTTGGCACCTTCAGGTTGTGTACCAACAGCACCACCACCAGTTGGGCAGCAGTTACCACCAGCCACACTGGCAGACGGTGCACGACGACTGAGCGCATTTCACGAGTTCCAGTGGTTGAGGCCTTTGAGATTTCGAGGTGAGATAGATTCCCAGGCAGCTGAGGACTGGCTGGAGGCTATGGCTAGAGTTTTCATCCCAGTTGATACACCATTAGAGCAGATAATGATCTTACCAATTATTATTTTCTAGTGACTGACCATGAGGATGTTCCTCATAGTGACGAGGCTTCGTTATGTGGATCATTTCCTGAGATGGTACCTTCGGGTAGTGTGCCAGCTATATCAATACCCATTGGTCAGTAGTTACAACCAAAAGTACTGGTAAAGGACACCTGTAGGCTTAGTTCCTTACACATGTTTCAGAATCAGATACCCCACAAGTTCTGAGACATGGTTTAGGTTACCCTGATCTTGCGAAGAGGTGAATTTTTCATTGACAATCTTGAGAAACTTCCTCTGAGAAGGGGGTCTCTTTCTATAAAAGATAAGGGATGAGAGTTCCCTAGAGATTCTATAGCTTCGGCAGGATGAAATTTTGATAGCTGAGTATTCATGGAGGCATACTGACCATACCAGTTACTTGATGAATACAATACAGTCAGTGCTTCAGGGCTCGGACCTCCGAGAAAGGTGTTTTTAGGGACATATGAGCCATTAATTTTCCTCTATGAATTCCTACTTATGTTAGGGTACTAGAGAGAACCTTTATGGTTGAATGTTTAATTGACTGAGCGGATGTGGCCAGCGAATGTTAACAGCGGGGAAGTAGGAAACTGATGTCAGTCTTTAAAACTTGGGCATGTAAAAAGTATCAGGAAGAGGAAGTAATAAGGACATATGAATCTGTAGGGAAGAAGATGAGGAAGAGGATCTAGGAGAGAAGCAATAGGTGGTACACATTTTGAAATGTTACAACAACCACCCCAATGTGGTCCCCACCATGCTCAGGGAGATGGAAAAAATGGAAAGGGGGTAGCTACATGTGATCAAGGAGTGTGACCCAAGGGCTCCAGGAGTGATTCGAGGTACGGTCTGTGTGTACTACTAGCTTCCGTATTAATAGACATAGGTACCAATCATTACTTTTTTCCACAAAACTTATTCAAGACCTAGTGTTTTTGGTTAATCCATTGACTTGACCCTCATGTCTGTATATACCTTTGGGGGGAGACTCGATAATAACACTTATGAAAACAATGTGATCTGACCCTTGAGGTGAGAGTTTCGGTTGGAACCTCTTGGTGGTAGCGTTGAGGCCTTACGACATTAGTTTGGGTATGGATTGGACATATACAATTCATAATTAGATTAACTGTATTAGGAAAAAAGGTTGTGGTTTCTCAAAAACATTGGAATGGGGTTTTCCTTGATCTGTGAAAATGAAACCCATGCGGCACTGGTTCAACTCATGCATAGGAGGGTGGAACCAATCACTCTTGAGGCGGCCAACCTTACCCTCATGGAAGATGGAGGTTTGATTTTACAGTTCCCAACAGGAGTGGCAGAGTGTGGGGAAATCTTTTCAAAGGATGTTTCCATGATTACATCCCCAACGGGAGAGGGAATTCTGCTTTGGATGGGTACTACCTAAGATTTATACATGACTTCTCCAGGGTAGAGGCAGCCTTGTCAGTTTTGACGAAGAAGGGGGAGCCTTTCCTGTGGACGGAGAAGTGTCAGCCGAGATTTCATGAGTTTAGACAGTGAAAATGGCCATATTTCATCTAGGAATATGACTTTGAGATAGTCTTTACTCCTGGGAAGCGAAACGTGATAGCAGACGCACTCAGCAGAAGGTTTGGTCACCAGCTACTGAGTGAGGCATCAGAGCACCTAGTTACACTGCAGATAACCTTCGTGGATAAAGATGGACCATCTTACCTCCAGTCTATGACTATCACTCCCCCAATTCTTCAGGGAATTTGGGAAGCACAGCTTGAGATGTTGACTATGAGGCCCAACATGCTCAAATATGCTCATGACGGTCTCCTGAAGGATTTTCTGAAGGTGGGGAGGATGTCATCCTTTTCAGAGGATGCACCATGGTACCAGTGATGCTTTGGGAGGAGGTGTTGAATTTGATCCATACATCCCATTTAATGGTACATCCTAGAGTGGATAAGATGTAACAGGACTTACGGTTTCAGTATTGATGACCAGGGATAAAGGAATCAGTGGAAGAGTTTGTATCATGATGCCTCACTTGTTAGCAAGTGAAAACTACTACGAGCCGACAGATGTCTTATGCCGACAGGAGGATGGAGACCATGAATTCCTATGAGTCTCAACTCGATGATGTTTGGAGATATTTGGCCAGGGAGACAAGTTAACTCCAAGGTTCATCAGACCTCTCTAGATTCTCAGCAGAGTGGGTGAGGTGGTATACCATCTATCTATTTCCCCACATATATAGAAGGTGCATAATTTTTTCCATGTGTCATAGCTGAGGAGATTCGCGCATGCTCCATCGCACTTTATAGACCATGATGAGATGGAATTAGATGATGGGGCGACATTTACGGAGGTTCCAGTACAGATTGAGGATTGATAGGAGTAGGACCTTCGTGGGTGGTCGATACCACTGGTGTGCATTCACTGGCAGTACGAGAACCTCCAGGAGAGTACATGGGAGTGGGATTCTCAGTTTCATGTTCAGTACCCCCCATTTGATTCCTTAGTCTATGTTGTGGATTTCTGGGATGTAAAACCCTAAGGTGGGAGAATTTAATGTCCTATAATTTCTGTATAATTTTTTTAATTATATGGAAATATTTTGAGAATGCGAAATCTGACGGCGTGCGATTCTGAGGCCCAGAGTGACCGGAATGAACCATCAAAGTTTTTTTAATCTTTAATTACTTTGTGTAAGAATTTTTCATGAAAAAGTGGAATAACTCTTAAACAGTTTCCCAGATTAGAAATCCAAGGGCATCGTTGTTCTCAGGATGGCCGGTTTACCCTAGGAGCGAATTACGTTTAGTCAGCGCAAGCCTACGGTGAGAAAACCCGAAAATAGAATAACCATAAATTAAATAATTAAATAAAGTTATTTTATTTTTCAAAAGCTTAAAACTCATGAATGGTAACTCAGATTAAAAATATAAGACCACTGCTGAACTCCTGAGGGTATGGTTTCTATAGGTAGATACAAACATCAGCCAGCATAGGCCACCCGTGAATGTTAGTTTTTGGCCGTAAATAAAATAATTAAGTGACAATTATTTCATTGTAAAATAAAAAACTTATAAATGGTAACTCATATTGGAAATATGAGAGTATCGCTGGGTTTATTGGGGAATGTTTCACCTAAGAAGAGCCTAACCTCAACCATCATGGGTTGAGGGTGATTGATAATAATTTTCCAAACTTTTTTTCAGGTACGTTCAGTAAATGCATGAGCGACATTTTTTCACTTTTTGAACAGTGCTTGGAATTGAAATCTGAGGACACCGTTGAACTCGTAGCGCCAATATTCACTTAAAGAGACCTTCACCTCGACTGTATTAGATCAAGGGTGGAAGTTAGTTTTTTAGTTTTTCGTGGGAGAAGAAAAATAAAAGAAATTACATTTTATTTTTCTTTTGAAACCTCCTTTTCAAATTGTGGAGATGGGGACCACACGACGGTGGTCAGCCATTTAAGGGTGGGCATTAAATTCTTAGTTACACAAATTATGTAACCACAACTCTCTTTAATTAATATGATTCATTAAATATAAATTAATAAAACAACTTGTTAATTTAGAGTTATTTTATTAACTCGTCTTGAGAGAATTGAGGGTTGTTTCTCCATTGGAGAAAGGGAGAGGAGGCCTTTGAAGGAAGATCCTCTAACAAAGAAGATCCTCCAACGAAGAAAAACCCCCAACGATGAACGAGGATGATGATTGAGCCCGGATTGAAAGCGTCTTGTGGGAGCGACGAACACCGACGTCACCATCATCGTCTTCCTCCTCACAACACCTCCAACGGACGAACGAGGTAGGGGTTTTAATTTAAAGTATGATCAAATATTTTTGTTGATTATTCATATTCTTGATTCACAATGATGATGTCCAAAAAAAAATGGCCATCATTTCGCACTTATACCTTGACCCTTCTCTTTCATTTTTCACGCATTCTTCATGCGTTCTTCAACGCCCAATAATTAAACATGCTGGAAACCAAAAATTTCGTTGAGAGTAACATATCGATACAGAGATCTCAACCCGAGGATCGTGAATATGTGGAGGTCATAATTTTTGGGCTTGGAACAAAGCTACGATAGCACAAAAATGAAGGCAACAACCGACACACTGGACGACCACGTGGAAGAAGGGCTGCGAGCATCCGCGCTACCGGTAGAGAAGGAGGCCACGACTGTCGAGCCATGGCGGCGCACCCGAAGGGTGGCCGACACCTGGCCGACCACGGTTTGAGCAGGTGGCGCACCCGGAGTACGGCCGACCATGTGGCAAAGCGGTGGCATGCATCCGTGCTACCGGAGCAGGAGACCGCGACCGCTCGGTAGCAGTGGAGGCCAGCACCTGGCCGGCCGCGGGGAGGACAGCGTTGTTGTTGCACCGCTGGGAGGACGATTGACTGGGAATCCGGCCAACCCTGTCGTACCGAGCAGGACCCGCTCTTGCGGGTCCCAAACGCCAGCTGGTGCCAGCCAAACAGTCCATGGACCCTTCGGAATACCAGGGGGCACCCTCACCCCTGGGTAACAACTAGGGCATGCCCCGCCACGACAGACCACACCCAGCCAAGCGTGTCTCACCAGTAGGCCTCACAGCGGGCCGCACCGCAGACTGGATCGCAGCGAGCCACCACAGTTGGCCATGATGGACCGAAGCCTAGTGGTCTAGGGCCGCCATTGTCCTGGATATCCAGGCTAGACCTAGATCAAGTTGGGTCGACCCAAACCAGGTCGGGTTAGCCCAGGCCGGGTCGGACCGGACCCTGGCCCATTTGGACCCAGATACGCCTTTGTAGCCATATCTTGAGAACCGAGAATCTGTTTGATGAACCATATATGGAATTGGGATCCTTGGATCTAGAAGTTCCTTTGGGTATACTCCACTTGAGTTTTGGATAATTTTGGAGTATGGCCAGGTTGGATCGAACCCGAATCCTATCGGGCCCTCGAAACGGAAACACTAATAACTTACAGACCAGGCCTCCGATTGATGTACCGTCTATCGCGTTGGGTCCCTTATGACATGTATTAACTTCATGATACTTATTCTTGGGAATTAGTGGTGGTTGAAGTATCTAAAAATGGATTGAGGAGTAGATCCTCCCAGAATCAAGCAGGCATAGTGTGAGGAATTCCACATGGTAGGTTGTAACATGAAGAAAGAGCATAGATTCTATGTGGTTTAGGGCTCAGTGACTCTATGTGGGTCAACACATACCGATCTTGTGTGGGTTAGATCCTGTGTGGGTTAGTGCTCATTGATTCTGTGTGGGTCAGTGCATACCGATTGTGTGTGGGTCAGACCCTGTGTGGGTCAAGTCCTGTGTGAGTCAGCGGGGGTTAGTTACCCATCGATCTTGTGTGGTTCAGAAGAAGTTCTACATAATAGAATAAGATTATATATACTTATGAATAATCATCTATACTTCTGTACTTAAGTTATACCGGATTGTGAGTTGAGTCACTTCTATCTTCATGGTGTTACCTATGTGGTACTTCTAGCTTCGTGGTGTTACTTTTGTGGTACTTCTACCTTCATGGTTTTTCTTGTGTGATTCTTCTATATTCATAGTGTTACATGTGTGGTACTTATACCTTCATGGTGTCACCTATGTGGTACTTATATCTTTGTGGTGTTACCTGTGTGGTACTTCTACCTTCGAGGTGTTGTCTCTATAGTGTTACCTATGTAGTACTTCTACCTTCTTGGTGTTACCTTTGTGGTATTCATCCCTCATGTATGAGTTGAGCATGTCTTGATAACTTAGTTATATGAATGGGCATATACCTAAGTATATTTGATGTCCATTACTTTGTGCTTTGATATTGAGGCCTTGCTTTGTGGTATTTCCTTTGTGGAACTCGAGGAGACCTATGGGGGTCTTGGGGTTCCTACTGAGTATTGTTGTACTCACCCCAACATGGGATTTCCCCAAACCTTGTTGTGTATTGTGCAGATGATGAACAACATTTATTGAGGATGAGGGAGCCAGGACTAGATAGTTCTCGGAGGTGGACCATTTGGTGTGATGTGACGCAGAAGAGACGAACATACAAACAGTGTTGAGGAGGCGATCTATACCTACCCTTCAGGTTGGGTCCTCAGAGTATATCCCAGTAGATTTTTCCCATTTTTTAGTTGTATTGTTCTCTTAGTTGTATTCGTACTCTTAAATTTGGGCTTGTATTCCGACCCCTTTTACTTTCAGCACTCTTTTAATACAGCAGTTTACTTCATAGTTGCTTCTTGTTGTGTTCTCGGACTATGTGTTTGTACAGGTTAAAGGCAATGCCTTCCCATTTTAGGCAATACAACTTTTGGTGCTAGTCTCCATCCCCTGGCCTATGAAAGTTGGGCTTGGTGTAGTCACAACATGGGCCCCGGGGGACGGGTTCTGACAGCTGAAACTGATGAAGATACTCTTATAAAATCATTGAGTAATTCTTGAGATAAATACTCTTTTACTTTGAAAAGAAGAGTTCTTTTGGAAAATTATTTTTATAAAACTAGAACTGAAGTAATATTGTAGTTTCAAAATAAAATGAGTGATTTTAGAAATATAACGGTTTCTAAAAACATATTATAGTGTTTCCTTTAAAATATCTAATAATTTGAGAAATTACCTTGAATCGAGCTTGTATTTCAGAATGAATTTTGAAAGTTCCTTTTAAAATGTGAAAATAAACATAATATGTTGAAGGATTTGGGTTAAAAAACATATATAGAAAATTCACATAGAAATTTAAATTAGTACATAATAATAAATAATAAATTCATTTAAGTAAGTAGACAATAATAGTAACTCGAATGAAAATGTAGGTTCGGGTGAAAAACCTTTACCTTAAGTCCGAAGGTGTTCCTCACTTGATCATAATTACCTGAATAATCCAATTTAGGTTCATATATTAGTGATTCCAGAACCTAAAATACATTTAATTTATTTATTATAACCTTATTAGGTTCATTCATGGCCTTTTAATGGGTTAAGAGATTCAATTTCACTGTTTGGAAGCATTTTCTTCCTTGGTTTTCATGATCGGTTTACTTATATTGATGAATGAATAAGAATGTAAAATGAGAATGGTTTTACAAAAAATATGTTGTATTTTATTTGTGAAAAACCAGTATATTAAATGGTTACAAAATTTTATTGGTTATTGGGAGTGAAGATGAATCATTATATAAAACTTTAATGACAATTATTTGGGTTAATTGGCGGTTTTTGATCACAATGAAATCATTTGATTTATAAATTAACATCATGTGTACAAAAGGATTCATGAAACTTACATTAATTTTAATAGATATATTATATTCTCTTTCAACCATCACAATGGTTTCATGACAAGAATTGAAGACGGTAATGGAAATTGAAAACCCGTCGTCCTTGAATGTGAAAAAGTAACACATCTCGGATGGTGTTTTCATTTCTAGTAGAAAGGAAGGGGAAATGAGGGATGATAATGAATTATTACTTTATCAAAACAAAATTACATTACATGTAAGGTACTAGAGTCATCACAACATTTTTATTTAAGGAATTTATGAAATAAAATAATTGAACTTCAAATAAAAGAAATCAAAAGAGGAATTTGCCTCTTGAAGAAATCTTCCTTAAGAGCCTCTTTAGAGGAGAGGTTTTGGTTTTTTTAATGAGAAAAATAGAATTTTTACGTGGGGGAGGATCTTGGGAGGATATTTGGTCATAATTTATAGAAGGAACATGGCTTGAGAGGAGTCAATAGAAGAGGGAGTGAGAGGGTTTTTTATAGTGGAGGAGAGGGGTGATTTGTGAATATCTTATTCATTAATTTATTACATCCCTCAAGACAACTAATAATATTGATTAATGTGACCAATAATAGTAATAAGTGAATTTGAGTTATAAATAAGTGGGCTTATATCATCCATGATTCCAGGAATAGTGAATTTAACTGATAATGTATATATATGGTAAATTACCGTATTTTACTATTCATAAAAAAATTGAGTATTTCGGAAAAATACCAAAAATTAACCCTAACCCTTTTTAGACATGTAAAATTGAAAAATTAAGTCCCATTTTTGAAAATAATTATCTAAATATGATTAATTTAATTTTTAATTAAAATAAAAAAGTTTTCAAAAAATAAAAATTTTAAAACTATATTTCGTTTTATATTACTTTGAAAAGTTAATCAAGATATCATTATATTATAACCTTAAGAAAAATAATATTAATATGATTTACTATTAATAAGGGTCATATTTCTATTCATATTACTACTCATAAGGGTATGTTACTATTTATCAAAAAATAAGTTTGTCTTATACGACTCTAAATATCTTATTGAACGCAATCGTGTATGTTAGTTATCTGAAATTCAAATCATAGTGGTGGAAAAATTATGCTTTATGGCTAGGTTAAAAAATTTGGTGTTTTAGGGATACTCAATTTTTCATTCATTTATTTATAAATATTTTCGGTGTTACATAATTTCTTTTAATGTAAATTCTAGTGTGAATAATCCAAAACAAAATGAGATTGTAAACTAAACAATTGAGAAGATTATAATGTTGTAGTGATAATAAATCAATTATTAGATTATGTATATCAACTATAAATAAAAATGTAGAAGTGGAAATACATTAATACATAGTCAATGTAATTATACACATAATCATGGAATATTAATAACAATGAAGAAGTAATATAACCCAATTGAAATAATTTGGGTTATGAAATTATTTTCCACATGGTTTCTTTTAACTCAAATATCTTTAGATTAAATAATTCAAATTTAAACTAAAAATATCATGAAAAATTAAGTGATCATGATATTATATGTAAAAGTGGTAGTATATACACCATATATAAAAAATTAGATGTGCAACAATAAAGATATTGTTTGAAGAGAAAGTTAATAATCAAAAAAGGAAGTGAGATTGTAAAGATAATAATTAAAAACACTCTTGAGGATAATAATATTTAAACATTAAAATGTGTCCCATATAACTTAGAAACATTTTAATCGTTATATCTATGAAAGAATAAGATTAAATGAATCTAAATGCACCGTTCCTGGAGACGGTAAGCTATACATACGCATGAATGCTAATTTCATTTTTTTGTCATATTAAAATAATGAAAAGTAAATGATACATATGTATATTATAATTCCATTATCATATCTATGTAATATATGTTACATAAGTTTATTTGAATCATCTTTAATACATCCCATGTATAGTGTGAATGAATCACATTGCTTTGAGTGGGGGGATAGTCTACACTTCCATAATAAATGTTATCATATTTACACAAAATGAAATACCTAAAGTTATGTTTTATAAAATATTAATAAATAATAAAGAAATTATAAATATTATATATATTGTGTACAAACATCATTTCCATCATAATTCTTAACCACAAGAGGTGGTAAAGGGAAAACGAACAATCATTATTTCATGACGTAGTAGTTCACCATACACATAATGAGTAAGTTCGTTAACCATTAGATGGAAGTTTTTATAAGTTTATTTTGAACAATTATAAAAAAAATATCACCATATTTATGATACTGGTTTGATTATATAATCATGTAATAAGAATATTTGAGGGGGTGGAGAATGTAAATAAAACTAAATATCTTGAGAAAGTTTGTTACCTCTTATTCAGGTAACTCCTTTTGGTTTGAACCAAAGGGATTCCTTGTATGGATTTATGACAAAGGAGTGGATTCTAGGTTGAGGGGAGGGATTTTTAGGAGCTATTTTTTCAGATCTTGGTTGAGATGATGTGGCTTTAGGGTTGTGAGGAAGTGGGAGGGATGATTGTTTTTTATAGTAGAGAAGGAGTGACTCTCTTGTATATTTTTGGAAAGGGAATTAAACCCCTATTTTTAACTTTTCAAGTGGCTACCATAATGATAAAAATTAAATAAAAGGTAATATATGTTCTAAATATGAAAATAAAATGATTTTTAGACATGTTTCTAGAGGATTTTGTCTCTCAAGTTTAAGATTTAGTCCATTATTATGTTTAATTTTTCCTTAATCATTGTAATTAATTTTAATCACTTCCACAAATAGTTTTGGTAAAAAACTATGTTTACCATTTCATAAATTATAAATAATTATGATTCAAATTATTTAATCCATTTTTCTAAATTCCACTCACATATGTAGAAGATATTAATTTAAAATTAATCCTACACACTGGAGGACAATACAGGGTTTTAAAGTAAAAACGTCAAAGAGTTTTCTATGTTTTTCTATCAAATTTCAAAGTTAAATTGATTTCATGGACATAAATTAGATTAATTAATAAAAAAATGATCTTATTAAACTTTAAAAGAAATTTAAAATATTATTTATCCTTATAAATATGTTATAAGAAAAAGCAGTTTTGAATTAAAATTTAATATTTTTCAATATTCGTTAAAAAATGAAATTTATAGAAAAATAGTAAAAATTCACCTTAATCAAAATTTTAAATTTCTATTTAAAAAATAAGTTTATTTTTACATATATAGTTTATAAAATTTCTGAAAATTTTATTTACAATAGGTTATCTATTAAAATGATTTAAAAGTGCCTTTATAAAAATAAATGTTTTTTCGTAAAATTGGGATTGTTCTCATCTTATTATTATAAAGTAATGTGTATTAACTTCAAAATGATTTGATTTAATATATAATATATTTATATTAAATTAATATCACTCACTAATTATTATTAATTTAATTTATTTGGATAAAACATCTTTGTGAACAAAGAATTGTTTTCTATAAAAACATTCCCTTTAGATTCAATTAATTATTATATTAATTTATAATTAATTTTTAATCAATCAACTCATTTTATATTTTGTGTAAAACCCATATTTTTATAAGTTAGTTAATCCTATTCATAACTACAAATTTAATGGCTATGTTATATCTTTTTATGTTAAATAATAATATCTTAATAATATATTATTGTTCGATGAAACTCGGCCTTACATGTAGCGTAAGCTATCAAAGAATGTTTTGTTTCATGTAAAGCAAGATGGCTCAGTATTACATGAATTTCAAGCAATATCATAGTTTTAATTTATATAATATAGTAATTATATATCAATTTCTTGATAAATTATATCCCCTTAAGCAGTTGGTGTTGCATGTCATACATGCTATCGAATACAATATGCTTACCTTAGAATTTCAGGGTGTTACATCCACTCACCTTAATTAAATTGCATCCTCACATTTTAAACTCAACCAGGGTAATATTTTTTTTTATATTTTTTATGTTGAAGTCCCACATCGGGATAAGGATTCATAAAATATCCTCTAGAAAAGATAGATTGGGAGGTACAATGGTCACATGGACTAACATATAACTAGGTCTCTATGTAGGTGAATATTAGTGGAAGGTAGAGATATGTACATGGAGAAAAAATTTAAATATATATAGGGAGTGATTTAGGTCATCAATAACCAACAATTTAATGATCAATGGAACATTGAGGGCTTAAAATACATAAATCTTTGATGATTTAGAAGACCATCGGTTCAACAAAAAATAAGGAATTCGGAAAATATTTTTTTGATCATCTTCCTAACGCATATTGATTATTTTACTGCCTAAGTATAAAAGGAAATATACTAACATGATATATTTATATAACAAAAATATGATAATTTGGTTTTTATTTAATCAATTTAAAATTCATCCATTAATTCAAGAAATGGATATCCAAAAATTAACTTTTATGACAGAAGCACTAAAATAAACTTTTAATGGATCTTAAGGCCCATAAATGTGTGCAATGTCTAACCATCAGTCTCTAACTATTCTCCAAAACCAATATGGTTAATGCATTAATCTATACACATAAAAAGTTACACAAATGGTTCATAATTAATATTTATTCATCAAATTGTTCATATAAAAACACTGATATATTAATCAAGAAATTTTGTAGGTCAGTAGTTGGAGTTAAACCCTTATTGCTCTTAGGTCACGGGTTCAAGTATTACGACCTTTACAGATTTTATTTGTTGTCACCCAATATACAAATTTTACATTTATAAAACTATATTAATATAATTTAGAAAATAAATATGTTGGAAGTCCTTAATATAATTTTAATGCCTAAACAATATTTTAAGTAAGGTTTTCAATACAACACCAATACATAAATACTTTATCCGTTTTTATTTTCACATAGGTCCTTAGTCAAGGGTTTAAACAAGGTTCATCATTGTCATTATTTATTCAAATAAATTGAAATAGTTTTTGAATAAAATTTGAATTATCCTATACATATCCCCTAGGAGTGTCCAACCAGGTGTCCAGTAAGGCCCGTTGTCCTGTGCTAGGTTATTCTATGTCAGACCCGATACACCTTTTCAAAGTTGTCACTCCTAGGTATATCTGTGAAATAACCACATCCAGTTGTAGTATCAAAACATGTATGTTTTTTTAGGAAGACCAACATAATCTCTACCTTACGAAATTATAGGATTTTATTCTATACTTATACTCAAATTCCACCTTAGGCTCATGTTCTATAATCTAAGTTTTCCTAAATCTAGTTCCAAAGGTTTCCACTAAAGTTTCTCTGATACCAACAGTAGTAACCCAACCTTAGAGAGACCAGAGATGGTGTCTAAAACCATTACATTGGAATGATTACATGGAATCCAATCCTGGAGGACCAAAGAGTTTCGTGGTCTTGGTAAACAAGATACACACATGATTCTTGTATTACAAATGAATACAATAATTATAATTTATTTTCTTATTTCATAGACAACTTTATTCCATATAGTATATCCATGCATATCATTCATAGTCTACTTTCTGGATTCCTAGGGAAATGAAATATGATAAGTGTTAGATCAAATTCTTAGTAAGGGTAAGTAAAGTGGAAGAAATAATGAATTAATGAGAATAAATCATCATGGAAAGGTAAATAACTAATAACACACATCATTCAAATAACTGTATAAGGAAAATTAAATATGGTTAGGTAAGAAATTGAAACACATTCCATTTAATCAATGAACTGAGAATGGAATGAATCCAAAGATATGTTAATGAAAAATATCAAGCATAACAAATAACTAAATAAAACTGAAGGAAATGCTTAATTATGGTACATCAGGTATTAGGCACTTGAAAACTTCTACTATCAAGATCTATCCAAAAAATATAAAACACTAGGTAGAAACCTATCTATTTTTCATTATTTATTTGCCTCATGAGAACCTGTTAATTCATCAAGGGGTTATATAATGTATATGAACAAACCTTCATTTCATGTCTAAATAATTCATTATATTGAATAATCAATTTAATTAATAAACAATATTCCTGATCAAATATCCATATGGAATAAAGAATACGGATTTATCAATATTTCCCTAGATAATAAAATAACTATCAAAGTAAGCACTCTATGTAAAATGATATATGGTTTTGACAATAAACATATCCATGATAAATGATATGAATTATTAGGGGAAATTCAATGTCTAATGATCATAGAAAATTGAATATTACATGGGGACTAACAAAGGTATCAAGGAAGTAAGTGAATATAAATTCTACCCTTGTACAAATCCATCATAAACCATCTAAAGGAAAAATAAGGATGGTATAAATAAAATATATCCTAGGTAGAGAAGAAAAAAGGGTTGTTATCATTGATGAATAGAAATACTATAAAAGATGTTTTAAAAAACATTCTTGAGGAAAATATCCTGTTTATTTTGAAAAAATATTTTGAAAATAATTTTTTTTAAAACCACTTTTAAAAACATTTTTAAAAAAATTAACCATTTAAACTTGAAAAGGAAGCATTGAAGAAATGATGGTGGGTAAATCCATACATTCCATATGAGGTAAAAAGAACATTAATTTTAAATGGTAAAAGGTTAGAAAAATTCCTTGTTTATAAAAGGACAAGAATATTCCCTTAAAAAAATGGGTAAAATACCAAAATGTTAAAAATTTCTTTAATAAATTATTTTAGTAAGGTTAAAAATATTTTTTTGAAAAGATTTTTAGAAAACATGGTTTTTTAAAGAAATCTATTTCTTCAACTAAAGAGATAATGAAGTTAGTTTTTCTTATAAAAATTTTATAAAACTTTTTGATTACCAAAGAGTAGAAAAATGGTACTATGACCTAAAAAAGGTCATTAATAACCCTAGGAGAATAAATATAAAGGGTTTTTATAGAAAATGATCAAATAATTTCCTCTGATGGAAATAAAAGTGTAAATAATCTTAATTATAAAGACATTGTAAAGTTAATCCTTTAAATGATTGTAAGTTTATAGTGAGAATCAATGAATGATTAAATTATATATATCGACTATAAACACACTTACAGAAGTGGAAACAAATCAATTCGTAGTCAATGTAATTATACACATAGTCATATAATATTAATGACAATGAGGAAGTAATAAAACAAAATTAAAATAAATTGGGTTATGAAATTATTTTCCACTTGGTAAATTTTAACTAGAATCCCCTTATATTAAATAATTTAAATTGAAACACAAAATTTCATAAAGAATGAAAGAATCATGATTTTATATGACAATGTGGAAGTATGTACACAATGTATAGGAAATTAGTTTCACAATAATAAAGTAATTATTTAAATATAAATTTAACAATAAAAAAAGGAAGTGAGATTTAAAATATAATCATTTAAAAACGTTTTTGAGCATAATAATATTTAAACATTCCAAAGTGTCTTATACCACGTTGAAACATTTCAAATGTAGTATCCATAAAAGAATAAAATTAAAGGAAACATATAATATAAATATAATAATGTGATTAATGATATAAAATTTCAATTGGAAGTAAATCTACCATATAGGAGAAAATAGGTGCATAACACCAAATAATTATCAATAGAATGTAAATTGAGGCAAAATCCTTTACCTTGAGTTTCCTTTTTTTGGGTGAACATAGTTTAACATATTGTATAATGGATTTAAATATGTCAATAACTAATACAAAAACCATACTAATTTATAATATCATATATTAATTTCTTATAATATGTTATTCCCCATTTGTTAATAATATTTCATTATTTTCACTATTTTGGGTGTTAATTGCATAGTCTTTCAAGTGGGTTTTAAATTGTTACTTGTTGTTCTTATTATGTTAATCATGGTTTAATTATCTCCAGAATGAAAACCATGATTTTATTATAATATATATTCAGTATATATGTATTTATAATAATATATAGTATTTATATATATGAAATGAAATGCACCGTTCACAGAGACAGTAGGTTGTACGTACGTTTGAACGTTACTTTCATTTATTTTTTGTATTAAAAGAATGAAAATTAAATGATAAATATGTATAAAAAATCATAGTATCATATCTATGTCATATATTTTATATAATTTTATTGTAATAATTTTTAATACAATCCATATATAGTGTGAAAAAATCACATCACTATGGGGGGCAGTGTCTACATTTGCACAGACGATGTTATCGTATTTAAAAAAAATGAAAAGATTAAAGGCATGTTTTATAAAATAATTATAAAAGCATAAAGAAATTATAAATATTATATATATCATATATAAATATTGTTTACATCATAATTTTCAACCATGATAGGTGGTAAAGGAAAAATGAACAATCATCATTTCGTGAGCCGGTTGCTCTCCGTACACATAAACAGTAAGTTCGTTACACATTAGGTGGAAGTGTGTGCTAGTATAGGTAAGATTATTAGAATAAAAAAATATGGATATATATATTAATTTTTTTGTTATATAATCATTTAATAATAAGGTTTTATGGGATGGATAATGGAAATAAAACTAAAGAGCTTTAGGATGTTTGTTACCTCTTATTCAGGTAACTCCTTTTGGTTTTCACAAAAGGGATTCCTTGGATGGATTTCATCCCAAGGTGAAAATTATAGTTTTAGGGGATGAATGTTTATGATTTATTTGGTTAAATCTTGGTTTATCCAATATGGATTGAGGGTTTTGAGGAAGTGGGATAGATGAGTGCCTTTTTATAGCAGAGGAGGAGTGACACTCTTGAAATTTTTTTGAAGGGGAATTCCACCCTCATTTTTACCATGTAAAGTGGCTCCCATAATGGTACATATTTGATAAAATTTAATATAGGGTTGAAATATTTGCGTACAATGGATTTTGGACATGTGTATAGGTTATTCCGGCTCTTAAGTCTAAGGCTTAGTCCCTTGTTAAGCTTAATTTCACATTAATCATTGTAATCACTTTTAATTACTTTCACTCATATTTTTGGTCAGAAACTAAGTTTAAACTATTAGAAATTATAAATTATTCTCATTACAAATATGGAATTAATTTTTAAAAATTATAGTGACATAATTAGAAAGAATTTATTTAAAATTAATCCTGTAGACAAGACGATAATGAAGGGGTTTAAAATAAAAATATCCCAACTTTTTCTAAGTTTTTATATCCAATTTTAATGTGAAAATGATTCAAATGAATTAAATTGTATTCATTAATAAAATATATATCCTATTATACTTTAAAAAAAATTTAAAATATTATTTATCCTTATAAATAAATTAGAAGAAAAAATAGTTTTGAATTAAAATTAAGTATTTTTCACTATATATTAAAAAAATGAAACATTACAAAAAATACAAAAAATTCACCCTAACCTACTTTTTATTATTATACATAAAAAATGATGTTTATTTTGACTTATAAGGTTTATTAAAGTTCAAAAAAAGTTATTTAAAATATGTTCTCCATTAAATGGTTGTAAAGGTTCCTTTATAAAAAAATTGATTTTTATGTGTAAAATTGGGTTTGTTCTCATCTTATTCCTGTAAAATCAAATGGATAAATATTAGAAATATTTGATTGAATAAATAATTTATATATTATATTAATATCACTCAATAGTTTTAATATTTAATTTATTAGGATAAAATGTCTTTGTTATCATAGAAATGGTTTTCAATAAAAACATTTCCTTGAGATTTAATTGGTTCTTATTTTCATTTCTAATTAATTTGTAACCAATGAATTCATTTTATATTTTATATAAACCACATATCTTCATAAGTTAGTTAATAATTTTCATAACCACTAATTTTACGGCTATGTTATATATTATTATATTAAATAATAATATTTAAATAATATATTATTATTCTGTAAAACTTTGTCTTGCGTGTAACGTAAGCTATCGAAGAAAGACTTTGTTATGTGTGACATAAGATAACTTTATATTGTAATAATTTTACTCTATATCTTAGATTTAATTTATCTAAAATAGTAACTATATTCTAATATCTCATTAAATTATATCCCTTACGTTCTTGGTGTTGTGTGTCATACATGCTATCGAATATAATATTATTACTTTACAATTTATAGTCATTGCAACTTTTTGGTAAAAAAGAGATGCCTTTAGTTGGTGGGGTAAAGAAATTATTCATTGGTATAATTGTCAAGAAGATATGATATCCACTCCTTTATATGGGAAATGGAAAATTTATGAAGACTCAAATGTCTAGATAATGAGGTAAGGTATGGAAGGAAATATATCCAGGAAGGGTTCGAGCACCGTAGGGTATTTCAGTTATTGATCTTAAAGATCAAGCCTCACATGTTATGGTTTAGAATCATGAGGTGTGGTCCATAAAATATTTGGGAATATAATGTCACATTTCGGGATTTATAAAGGGTTCAAAACATGGTGACCTAATGTAGAGGATGTAAAATCTACTCAGATAGTTTGGTATGAATATTTTAAGTCATGGTCTGAAGTGCTTGGGTCAAGGTGATGATAATGGAAAATCATATAGGGCGTAGTTCATATCACACCAAGGTGTTGAGTTCTTCTTTAGTGATGTTAGGGATAACAAGGATCCGAAATACCTTTTTGTATAGTGGCATATTTAGTTGATGACCATAAGCGCATATGTAGGAGCTAGAGGCATACATGAATAGTTAAGGAAAGTGTCCCTTGAAGCCAAGTATATTTTCCAAGAGCCATAGAAAGTTTATAGTGGTTTTTGGCACCCAAATTATAAAGTATGTTTTTCAGAACCTAATATACAAGAAGGGTTAAAGCACCCAAAATGACGTGTCACCATCTAGTGAACATATTATCTTGGTGAGGAGATATGAAAAATCATTACTCTAATTTTTTCATGAACCAGGGGGTCTAGTGAGAATTTGTTAAATTTTACTAGGGCTATAGAGTAGACCCTATGAGCGTTATGCATTATTTATTTGTGACCTAATTTTTTTTCTAAA
Source organism: Viscum album (assembly GCA_963277665.1). Lineage (NCBI taxonomy): Eukaryota > Viridiplantae > Streptophyta > Magnoliopsida > Santalales > Viscaceae > Viscum > Viscum album. Next base: position 999,626,724 of record OY728161.1, read on the forward strand.
CTCTTGTGATAACGATTTCAATGAGTAAAGACTTGAATTTTTATCAGTGTACCCTTTTCATGTTTTCAACCTGAATAGTTTTTTGCATCTTCCATTAATAGTTTAAGGTCTTGAAAGTTGGACCATTATGGGAGAGTTATTGCTCATACAAATTTGACTAATGTGAATACAATTTAATGTTATGAAACACAAGGACCTAATAAGAAGAACAATACACATGAGCCTAATTAGGAAAGATAGGGTTAAGAGTATCCCAAAATCCTTCTGAGCGGAAGATGGAAATGTTATAAATTAGGGATTGAGTTTCTCAGGTCATGTGTAATGATATTGGACAATAATATTGGGAGTAGTTCAGATCACTCTAAGGTGTTGAGTTCTTCCCTGGTGATGTTAAGGATCAAAAGGGTCCGAAAAAACTTTTTGTAGTGTGAAACATTTGTTGACGACTGTAAGAACATATGTAGGAGACACAGACATATATGAACAGTAAAAAAGGGTCTCTTGAATCCATATATCATTTCCAGGGGGCCGTGGAAGGTATTGAAAAAATTAGGTACTTGATAAATGAAGTATGATTTATGGATTGAGATGCTTAGAAGATGATAATATCACCCTACACTCTAGTTGACTTGGGTAAGGATTTCCTAGAACATTGATAAAGGAATGACAATGGTTGATGCTTTAAAAAGTTTAAAATCTTATAGTGGGGATGTCTTTTGTGCAGTTTAACATCATGTGGTAAGGGAATTTTCCGTGAATATTATCATCATATAGTAATGATGTTTTTGTCATGCAGTTTTAATCTCATGTGACCTGGAATTTTGGCTTGATGTTTTAAATACTTTGATAAGGAAGTGGGAACTAATGTGAAAAATTTTAGATGGTATATTGTGTGCACAATAAAACTATACATAGTTCTAGATCATATATAAGAAAAACTGAGTTGTATGAATTGACCACAGTGCAGTTGGGATGCATTTTTTATAAGTTGTTTTAGCTGGGCCCAGGTTTGGAGATCTAGGCATCACTACGCATCATGTGATGATAGGAATCAAGCTACACATAGTTCTTAAAAAAGAAACTCTCTTTTCAAGTCAGACCCATACACAGAGGTGGGAATTGTTTTCATTAATTTTTTTTAGCTAGGCCCAAGAAAAGATATACATGCATCATTACATATCTTGTGATGAAAATAATCAAGACACATGTAGTTCTTGAGAAAACATGCAGTTTAACATCATATGAGAAGGTCATGGGATTTTTGATTTGAAAAGGGGAATTTTGTCTATGAAAAATATGGATATATAATAATAAATATGTATCATATGGTAATATTATTCAATACAAACATAGTTCTTGAGGAATTAATTTTTTGTGCAGGTAAATCCTATACACATATAGGGATCATTTTTTATCACGTGGTGGCTGGATCAAGATATAGGATCAAGACATACCTATTTATATCATGGAAAATGAGAATCAAGACATACATATTTATAGAATAGAGGTGTGGGAGGATACTAACACCAACAATGGTGGTCCTCTCTCGAGAGGTTCATAGGGATGTACCATTTTATTTCAGGCATGGGATATAAACCATGCAGTTTAACATCATGTGGTGAGGGATAATGATATTCCTTTTATGGACTTGCATTTAAGACCATGTTGAGCCTATCATGAGATTCTACACCCTTTTTCATGCAGGTAAGCCCTTACTAAAATTCCTAAGCACATGTAAGCTATGATCAGCATTATAAATAAGGAATGGAAAGGGTTCCTCTCACTATATAAAGTCAATTAAGGATAAGACATAGTTATTTTATATCATGTGGTGTATGTATTTATACCAAGGCTATTCTTTATTGGAAATGAAGTATGGTTTGTGTTTTTGTCTATCCATGTTGGGTTGATCAAGGGGTGTTCAAGGAATTCAGTCTTATGATTGAGGTTGAAATCTATATTGAAGGTGCTGAAATTTCCCGATTTTTGCCAAATTTTTGGGCCTCAAAAGTAAGAGTTTATTTTTTGTAAAAGGAAGAGTTTCAAAAAAGGAATTGAATCATGAACCACATAGCAAGAACAATCTATGGATTACGAAGTATGGTATATAGAATGGTGCACCGTGAAACATGATACTGGAACCATTTGTGGAAAAAAATGGTTCGCAGTGAAGACTTGTCGTTTATGGGAAGGATCACAGTACGAAGAAGGTGTGAAAGTTTGTTTGATGGCATGTCATTCATGAAAATAAGGAAGAGAGGTTTGAAAAAGATATGGTTTATGGGGTGGATTGTCATTGGATAAAAGGAGATGGAGATCAGTTCACAAAAGAGTTCGACCACCATGTAGGGAAAATGGTCGTGCGTGGACCACATAGAGTATATGGTTCATGGGAGATGCATGGTACGTGGTACAAGTAGTGTTGTATCAAATATTTTGTATATATAAGTTTATCGGATTATGAGGATCTACTATTCTATATAAGGATCACTAATCCATTCATTATAAAGAGACACCGAGATTAAAAATCTGGGAGGAATCCAAAAATGTGTATAAATGTTAACGAGAAGACAACCTCGCAAAAGAGACTTTTGATTATAAATATAGGATAAATTTGGTAATGTCTAAAATTGGTTCGTGGGAAGAAAACCCCACGAAGGAGAATAGGATCGTGAGGAGGTTTCGTAAAAAGGAGAAGAGGTATGAAGAGACAGTCTGTGGAAGGGGTTTTGCGGGGCATTAAATCCTACAAAGGAAAATGGTTTGTGTACGACAATTAGCAGAAGAGGAGTTAGTTCATAGAGAAGAAGTGTTATGCGAAGGTGGTACATGATGGAAGCTTGCAAAGGGAATACACGGAGGTGGTACATGACGTAGAGCATTTGTAATTCCCCAACCCCAGTTACCCAAAGTTGGTGAATTATTTTAATACATTGGCATTATTACAAGGAATCAAGTCCCAAAACACCGATCAATTTCGCAGTCTTGGAAAATATATTACATACATGAACGTTATATTACATTTTAAAATGAAAAAAAAACAACAAAAACATTTTCTCCATTGAACACATTAATATCCGTTAGACTATTCATATAGGTCAGTCATAATATACTTTTCGCATCCTAAGAAAAATAAAAAAAAAGAAAGGGGTGAGCTTAGATTCTTAGTGAGGATCACAATATAGCGGAAACTTTCGTAAATAAGCATAAAAATTTAAGACAATTTATAAAACTAAAAAAAGCATTTTAAACTTAAACTTCAGCATAATATAGAAAATATAAATCAAATGATGCCATTTACTTATTAATATGGATATTATACTAGTTGAAAAATCAAATGTAATATCAAAAGCTAATTTTATAATGATGGGAGTCATAATGCCGGACATTCTGAAACATCTTGTCAAGGCCTCATCCAAGACATCTAAAAATGATTTAGACCTTGGACAAAACCATATATCTAATTGGGAAAGGCCTCGACCAATTCCACATCTAATTGTATCATGAGACCTATCGATGCATCTATGATCTATAGCGGGCTCCACCCATCACTTACTAATTCCAATGCAATACTCATAGGAAAATGTTTAAACATAACATACATATTCATATTAAAACTATAATATGAAATGTAAATACTTTATCCATTAATCATGAATGGTATAAAATAAAAAATCAATAGTCAAACATATCAAAAAACCTTTAATACAATATGGAAGATTTTTATCATGATAAATCAACCTCAATCAAAAAGAATATCGAGTAAAGTATGTTGATATAGTTGAAAATGATCAGTAAAATTCTTTGAGAGAGATACACCTTTTCATGAAATTGTTTAAAAGTCTCACAATTTTTAAAGGAAGTCATTTAAAAGAGATTTTGGAATCAATGTTTCCCATAACAATTTAAAACTTTTAAAAAGAATTAACAATTTAAAAGAATTATGTCCATATGAATAAATATTTAAAATCAATATGAAAACATGGACATTAATTAAATAGATTTAGAAAAATAAATCTTCAAAACATTTAAAATGATGATCTAGTTAAATATACCCTTCTATAAAACCTTAAAATATTGCTTTTGAAAATATTTTTATGAAACATGGACATGGATGATAAATATATCCCAGTAAATACATACATATAAACAATCTCAGATAACAATGAGATTGAGTAATTAACCCTTACTTTGCACTTTCCTTTCGTCGAGGGTACATTTAACCTCATGTATAATGACCATAGTATGTTATTAAATTATACCAGAACCAAATTCATATTTATTATACCATACATAATTTATTTATTACTTTATACTACCCATTTAATAATGATTTCCACGTTAAATTAACATTTCATGTAATAATCGCTTTCTTCACTACTGGAAATCATTGTTTTCCCAACACTTGTATACCAATGGCTCAAAATAACCATTGATATAGGTGTTCTTTACAAATGGTTTGCATGAACCATTAGTAAATATGGAATTTAGATGAAATTTCCCAATAGTTTCATCAAACCATTGGGAAAGAATTGTTCTTTACCAACGGTTCATAAGAACCATTGGTAAAGATGGATTTTAGATGAGTTTTCCCAATGGTTTCATAAAACCGTTGCGAACGAATTGTTTTACCAATGGTTTTTAATAACCGTTGAAAAAAACCCAATTTTGACTAAGGCAGGTGACCCCCCCCCCCCGATTCCAGAAGTTTTGTAGAAGCAAATTGTGAAACTCTAGAAGCGCTGCCTGACTCCCAGAAGCCCTTGAGAAGCCCCTGCACAAGTGCACCTCTTCCATACGATCAGCTACCAGGTTAGAATCCTTCCAACTATTCATAAGGACATCCTTCCACCTCTTCTCAAGGATATCCTTCTATTCTCAAGTATATCATTATTCCCTATTTCTATGGATTTTGTAAAATTTTATGATTCATTACTCCACGAATTGTGTACTCAAATCACTACATCGGTGTACACATTTTCCAAATAACGTTTTCATTACACATATAAATTTACAAGGGAATGGTTTCTCTTTCTTGTGTTCTAATTTTAAAGATTCATAGGTTTTTTATAATATCAATGCTTCAAATATTATAGCTTCATGTATATGAACTCATAAGAAATTGTTTGTAATATTTATTCATAGTATTTTATGAAAATAACTCCTATCCTTAAGATCATGTCAAACATGAAGATCTTATTCATCTTAATTTTTGTACACTATGTGTATTACATAACAAGTATGTATCATGTTTCTATCAAAATCTATATATATATAAAATGACACACTGTTCACTTATCCTTTGCACAATAGAGCATATGGAATATCTTCTTGAACTTTAAAAAATAGTATGTGGTCGTTAATTATTCTTCACATAAGAAATAAGAAATACTTAAATGCACAATCCAATGTTCTTTATGAATAAAATATATACAAAGGGAACTCTCAGTGGGACCTCTCCTTTTCCCATGTAGTACTTCTTCCTTCTTCATGAAACTAATTCACAGAATGTCAAATTTGCAATATTAATTAATATTAGTATTCCTAATATAACCATTAATCATTCAACCTTCAACATCATACATGAATTATTCAATCACCTTTTTAAAACACAATGAACGTTTTCACTGATTTGGGGTTCTACAAAATACTTTGAAAAGTCAGAAAAACACATGTATTGAATCATGCTTCTCATATGGTTTCATGGATACAAGTTCATCTCGAAAATCATGACTGCGTGGTTCAAATATCAATAGGACCATGGGATTATTATTCTTCACAAAAATTAAGTTGTTTTGATCTCTTCCTTTTGTGAACACAATGCTCATGATCCACTCTATTTCACTCCCAAAAATCATTATTCGTATATGAGATAAAACACAATAGAACTTTTATGGAATGGATGGATATGGAAATTTCTGTGGGAAATGTGGTTTTCCTTTTTTAGTGGGGTGATATGGTACTTTATGTGGACTTTAGTGTGGGTTTTATGAAATGTAATAACTTTTCAAAATATTTTTATTTTTTAGCATTAATAACTTATTTAAAAATCTCTCTTTACATGGTTGTGGGTGGTCATTTAGGATGTAATATAGTATGAATTCATTTTAATTGATATATCCAATATTATTATTGATTTATTTTTAATTTGATTATCTTTGACAAGTGATGTTGTTTAATAAGTTGATATTAATGGTTGTAATAATGACGATATGGTATAAGGGTTCACTTGGTGTGTATAACAGTTGACATGGTGTCTACGATAATCTAGTGTCCTGGGAAGGTACATGGGAATGTACACATAGTACATGACTTGGATAGCCATGTAAATATACATGGAAAATCCCTTATGGTGAAAAATATGTTTGGCCAAATGGGGTGCTGAAAACGTCCCATTTACACATGGATTTGTTTCATGGGTATTCCCACATGATGTGTTGGCCATACAATAGAATAGGTAGTAATTAGCTCAGTCAAAACACTTTCATTCCTGAAATTCAAGACTACATGGTTAAATGGAAGAACCCATGTTCTAATGACATGCCTAATATGGTTTCTAACTCACCTCACCTAATAATAAACTAGAACACTGGTTAAATGCAAGAATTCATCCTAAACATACACTATAACATTGGTTAAATTGAAGAAATCATCCTCGTTACTGAATTCCATACACATTTGGGAAACAAACATCATTCACGAACATCACTATAATGTATAGGCTTTTCAAAAAACACATATCCCTTAAATTTCATGAAATTGTAGTAGGAACTGATTTAAAATTATCATGTTTATAGGTGGAATCTTTGTAGATTTGGATAGTATATTCTCAGAACTATAGAGTGGAACCCCATTCGGTGTTTTGAGGTCCACCGAGGACAACCCCTTCCTTCCTAGACCCAGGACAACCCCCCTCCTTCTTGGACCGTGGACAGCCCCCCACCCTCCTCCCTGGACCCCAGACAGCCCCTCACCCTCCTTCCTGGACCCTAGAAAGCCCCCCTACTCCCTGGACCCTGGATAGCCTCTCACCAACCTCTCTGGACCCAGGACAACCCACCCTCCTTCCGGGAACCTGGACAGCCCCTCACCCTCCTCCCTGGACCACAGACAACCCACCACCCTCCTCCCTAGACCCCAGACTGCCCAAAAATCATTATTTGTATGTTAGATAAAACACAGTAGAACCTGAAGGTCCCTCTCCAATGAGTGGCCATCTGGGTTTGGGTCACTAATGAGTAGAATCCTAGTTTGGGACATCACAATTCCTAGATATCCTTTTTATAGGTGTTTCTAATCAAATCCATACCTATAACTATTTAAGATCCATCTTAAAAATCAATTGGGACATGATTCAATGAATACACCCTACCAACCTATGATCTATGGCCCTAAACCTAGGATCCTTTAATCAATGGTTAAGGTGAAACATGATGAGGCCATAACTACTTTTGATATGATCCTCATCCTATTCCCCATCCTGATCTTCCTGAAGAAGTTAAAGTATAAAAGTCATGTACTCCCAACTAGACCCTTAAGGATTATGTATTCCTTGAACCACTTCCAATATCTTACTGGGAAATCCTTCAATACAAGCATTATAAATTCTGTATCTTATTTTATTATATACACTATATTTTGTTGTATTTCTTAATATGATTCTCATATGGAGTAATGTGTCAGTTATGCTTTTATTTAAACTAAACAATTTTCATTTACCTAAATATTTTTTTGATTGAACTTCAATATTGTTGAATTTCTTTGAACTGAATTATTTAAAATTTTTTAAAGAATAGATAGAAGTTGGATGTACGATACTGATCGGATTTCAACCTATTTTTAAAATAATTTGAACATCTTTTTAGATTTTGCATTTGACAAGGATTCAGATAGTGGTCGCATACACTGCCCATGTTCTAATTGTGTTGGAAGACCTTGGTTGAGTCATGAAGCAGTTATCTATCATTTAATAAAATATGGTTTCCAAAAAAACTATTATATGTGGTATCACAATAGAGAGAAAATGGAATCTCAAAATGTTGATGATCTAAATGATAGGACTAAATTGGAGAGTTTGATATATGATCAGTTTCCATTTATTCAGCATCATGAGAAGGAAAGGATGTCCAGCAAACAATATTTCAATACAAGAACACATGATGCGTCCAATGAAAATGATGATGTTGATAGGGTGAAAAAAATTAATGATTCTACGACGACTATAGTATATCGGCAATGTGGTAAAATGAAAAAGTTAGGAATTTTTAATTTGATTGTTTCATGGGAAAACTATGTATGGGATTTCGAATGCAAAAATCGATTACATTCTTACCTTCTTGAATTACTTACTTCTAGATGATACATATATTCCCTCAAACCACTATATGGAATGGAAGTTAGTTTATGAACTTGGATTCTCAAAAAAAAAATTCATGCTTGCCCGAATGATTGCAGCTTATTTTGGGAGGAAACTGCTGAGAGAAATGATTGTATCAAATGTGAAACCTCCTGATAAAAGCCAAAAGATGATGGAACACCATCTCGTGTGCCAAAAAAAAGTAATGTGGAACTTTCCATTGATCCCCAGATTATATAAAATTTTCCTGTATGATGAAATATCCGTAAAAATGTGATGGCATGACACCAAGAGAAAAAAGAATAATGAAGAGTTGGTTCACCCTTCAGATGGATTTTTGTTGCAGAGATTTGATGCTTGATATCCTAAATTTGCAGTCGATGTGTGTAATGTGAGACTGGGTATTTTAATAAAAGAGTTGAAACTTCTTGGGGATGTGGGTGTGACCACATACGATGCATGTTCGAAAGACATATTTCAGATGCGTGCTACAGTTATGTGGATGATCAATGATTTTCCTGCTTATGCAATGATATCTGGATGAAGCACAAAAGGAAAATTGTCATGTCCTGTGTGTATGAAGAATACTCGATCGAGAAGACTAAAATATCTTTATAGTTTTAGTTTTATGGGACATCGATGATTTTTTCCAATGAACCATCCATATAGAAACAATCGTTGAAGATTTGACAATACCATGGAGACTGACGATCCACCTCAGTGTGTGTCTGGAACTGATGTTCTTAATGAATTAAAATATTTAAGTTATTCATTTGGGAAGGGTGTAATGAAATCTAGAAAGAGGAAAAATGTTTCCAATGATACCTGTTACAATTGGAAGAATAAGAGCATATTCTTTGAGTTTTCGTATTGGTCAACCAAGTTGTTACGTCATTGCTTAGACGTAATGCACATTGAAAAGAATATATGTGAAATGCTGCATTCGATTATTCTAAATGTCAAGGGGAAGAAAAAAGATGATTTACGATCTTGGAGTGAATTGGTAGATTGGGGGATAAGAATAGAATAACATCCTATCTGTATCAGTGAAAATAAATGGCACGTTCCATGTGCTTCTTATGTGATGACACCTGCTGAAAAAAATCAATTTCTCGAAGTGCTAGAGACTATTAAAGTTCCTGACGTATATTCAAGAAATTTATCAAAACGGGTCAACAGAAAAGATTTAAAGCTGAAATCTTTGAAGAATCATGATTATCATGTCCTTTTTCATGATTTGATTCCAATATCAATCCTTCATCTATTGTCCAATAATGTAAGAGTCTCAGTTATTTGGTTGTGATATTTGTTTATATATCTTTGTGATAAGAAGTTATCTAAATCATTCATGAAAAAAATATTGGCAAAGACACCATTAATTTTGTGCGAGTTAGAGAAAATATTCCCTCCATCATTTTTTACATGAATGTTGCATCTGATTATCCATCTTCCGATTGAAATACTTGTTGGAGGACCCGTTGCTTTCTGTTGGATGTATCCAACTGAAAGAAACATGTACACATTGAAATCATATTTTTGGAATAAGAATTATCCCGAAGGTTCTATTGTGAATGGTTACTTGGCTCAAGAATGCATGTATTTATGGTAAATGTATTTTTTTGATCTTACTACGAGAATAAATAGACCAATGGTAAATGAAGAAGAATAGTATGAGAAAATTGAACCCAGTTTTCCATCACTTCCACAGATAGGAGGAATTCTAGGATCATATACATTGATGACATTAAGCCTTGAAGAGTGAGATATGACACATCGCACAATGTTGTTCAATTGTGATTTGTTCGATGAGTATATCAAGTAAGTAAATTGTACATGTATCTCTTATCTTTTCTCTTGTAATTTTAAATATTTGTTAAACTATTATTATTTTTATCCATAGGGAACATAAAGAATTGATATATAGAAAGCATCATTATTTATCTTTGAGAAGGAAAGAGACTTTTCATAGAAAAGGGTTTTCTTCTTGGTTGAAATTGAAGGTAAAAATATTTCTGTAATAACTAAATAAAAATAATATTTAAGTAAGTTTACTATTTGTTTATATTTTAGGTATCGAGTTTGCCTACAGACTCTGTTTCTGAGGAAATAAGAGCTTTGGATTTTGGTCTTAATACCATGGTTCATGCTTGTAAATCACTTTTGATCAATGGATACAAATTTATTATCACTGAACAAGAAAGAAACATGAGATCACAGCATGATGGTGTTATGCTAACTACCGCAACAGACTATTATTCTAGTTCATCAGATACTAGACTTCGTTATGAAAATGTAGCTTATTATGGAGTCATGGAGAAAATAATAATTTTGGATTATTACTCACATGGTCGAGTCATGATGATAAAATGTCAATTGTTTGATTCAATGATGAGGCAAGGAGCCTTTATTGATGACTGTGGATTTGGAGTTATTGATATGATTCGCACTCTTAGCACTGATGAATCATATGTATTGGCATCAATGGTGAAACAAGTTTTTTATGTCAAAGATCATCGTCATCCTAAATTCAGTGTAATTATTGAAGTAAATCCCATACATGTTTTTGTTGATGGTGATGATGAAGTTGACACTATCTCTACTGCAATTGGAAGCAATCCGTTTATTACTTATGATGAATCCAATAGCTCAATTGTCAGAGTTTATTGTGAACCCGAAGTTGTGATGGGAAATATATAGAATCATGCAGTCGTGTTCTCACCTACATGTTTCAATTAAATTATTCAGAGTGTGTATCCTTGTACTTACCTTAAAACCACCATAAATCTTCTATTTCTTTATGTTTTTTTATCAGAATGGTTTATCGGTATTTTGTTTTTTGGGTTAAACATTAGTTATCTATTTCTAATTACTTTCATATTTGTTTTCATTACAGGAAATAAAACCAATTGAAGAGAGGCGGCAGAAAAATATGATAGAAAATAATCATCGCATGATACAGATGGGCGTTCCTCCACTCATCCCTGTTGTGAGTATTTTATTTCAAATATATATATTTCAATAACTTATAATATCATGTGTTTACTTTTTTGTTAAACTTTTTTTTCAGGATCCACCCCCTAGATGAGAGATATCCGATGAGGAGCCTGATATTGCACCCAGTACAAAGGCTAGTTGTAGGAGGGGGGGGGGTGTCAGAGTTAGACGATCATCTGGTGGTCCTGGTTCTGCGGCTGGTGGTACGAGGGATCATGGTATGAGAGTTAGACGATCCACTGGTCGTACCCGATTAAACTATGCCCCTACCAAAAACGTATCTTCTATGCCCATTTTGATCCTGGTGTGTCTTTAGGGACACACAGGATATTTAGGCCTTTGATGTTTACACTACCAGTTGTCTAGACATCTATGCCATCATCTTTTTCTTCTGGTTCATTATCTATGAGCTATTATATTCCACCTTCTTCAACTCCTGCTCTGACACAGTATGTGGCTGAGGAGCATGCACTGAGGGACACTCCACCTGTGAAGTATATTCCTTCATCTCATGCACATCCAGTGACACCCATTGATTCGACTACCATAGGTATATTTATATAACTCTATCAATTTTTTATACCAAAATTTATTTTTATTATAACTTGTACTGATATTTTTTTTCATTAATAACAGATTCATCTACTGATAGGAGGTGGGGGAGGGGGAATACTCGCTTTCATGCAGTATGGAACCACCAGACACAGTTGATGGTTGAATATAATTATGATAGATAGATGATTGAGAAATCTGGGCAGGAATATCGGGTTTTTTTGGCGACGCTAGCCAAATACTCCGACATCATTCCGGTCAGCCCTCTTTCTTGGAGACATCTTCCACACAAAGTCAAGGATAATGCATGGGAACAAATATGGGTAAAAAATCTATTGGATTTAATGTAGTATTTTTTTTTGTATTTATATGAATTAATCTATTGGGTGTCAGCTTCAGTTTAACTTCCCTGATGGCGAAGGTGCACGACCAGCACATTTAAAGGATCTAGGAGAGCTTTGGAGAGCTTATTAGAATGAGTTGTATGTTGGCTGGTGTGATAGAGTGGGAACGGAGTTGGAGACATTACCTATCAGGGATGACTTCCAGATAGAGCAATATCACCAAATTATTACCCATTGGGTGACTGCCAAATTTAAGGTATTAATCACATTTGAGGTATTTAGATGTCAGTTTTCATATTTAGAATTAATATTATCTAATTTATTATTAAACATTATTTATGAATCATCTGAAAAAACAAAAAAAAACATTGATTCAAAGCAATACCTCCACAGTTTGGGGAGCACTACTATGTCAGATCATGAGAGGCAGCTGGTACGATATAGTTGTTTATAATTTTTCTTTAGGACTTTCCCTTTTTATTGTTTCCTACTTAAATTATGTGATTTATTGAATATTAAATATATGATTATACTTGCAATTTATATTGTTTCAATCTCATTACAGAAGCACAAATTTATTATTGAATGATGTATCCCGCAAGCAAAATTGTTTTGCTTGAGTAGAATGAAAAAAGATGGAACTACAGTTAATGAAATGGCACAAGAAAAGATTGTAATCTCTAATTTGTTTATTTAAAAGTTTAATATATATGTTGAAATTTAATAATCTATTAATATTTTTAACATTCTACTTTAGAGTCCCTTGATTCCCAGGAGCATAAAAATTTAGGTCCACGCGATCATTTATATCAGGTTTTGGGAGATGAGCACTCTGGTCAAGTACGCTGCCGACCTGGTAAGAATATAGTCCTGATGAGGTATTGGTCCTCTCCAAGTATCCATTCTAGTACCACCGAGTTAGAACAGGTCAAGGAGAATGAAATACAATCTGATAAAGGGGTCACAGAGTTAGAATAATAGGTTCAAACGAGGGAGAAAAAATTTATGAAACTGATCAAAGCTTTATCTTCATCACTTCCACCAGAGGCCAGTGCGGCTTTTCAGACATATATGTCATCAATGGGTGCATTATCCAATGCACCAGGCAACAGTTATAGTGGAAGTAAAGATGATGACATTCCTGGTGATGATGAGGATACTGAAGAGGATGAGGACGAGGATGAGGATGAGGCTGAGGGCGAGGATGGGGCCAATGGCGAGGATGGGGCCGAGGGTGAGCATGGGGCCGAGGGTGAGCATTGGGAAGATGGAAAGGATGGGGCCGACAGTGAGAATGAGGCTGATGATGACAGTGGTGATGGTGATGGTGATCAGGGGAAAATTGATCCATTATATTTTTAAATTCTGTATAACTCTTTATTTTTGAACCTGGTTTTTCACACTGGTTTGGATATTTTTGAAATTCAGTATAACTCTTTATTTTGGACCAAATATTGAATCCTAATGATGTTATAATGGTTTGGAGGTGAGTGATTCTATATGAGATTATATGGGTTATTGTGAGGAGTTTTTTGCACTTTAATTGATTGGTTCATAAAACATAAGTTGGTGTTTCATATATTATGTAATTGGAATTGGTAAAGTAAAATTTTGGTCTCGGATTTCTGAGTTGGTTATTTGGATGGTAGTCTCTATTAAAAGTGGGTATATCTCTATTTACTATGGGTGTATTTTCTAATTGAATAATGTATTTATTAAATTGACCATTCAATACACATTTCCCACAATACGGAAGCAACACAAAAATCATAGATAGACACTACACACAATAAGAAACCTATGGGAGACACCCCTTGAGGTAGAGTCCCTCTCGTATCCTCTTTAATTTCAGAATGTGTTAAATTGAATTTAGATTCTTTCTTAATTATGCTTAATTATATTGAATATCATATCTTGAATAAGTTTTCTTTATTATAATTGTTTCATTTGATAAATAAAGTCATGTTTTTATAATAAAACTCCTCCAAAGGAGGTGCGATGTCTGCGAAAACTCACAGTGATAGTTTATGGTGTGATAATTTGACTCTCAATCAGTAGTTTCAACTATCTAGTACAACTTTAAAAAAAACAAATATAAAATATATATCTTTATCATACCATAATCCCGAATCAGGAGTCTATTTTTATAACATAAGATCAGTTTCTATAATATGAAGGACAACTACATAGGATTTATTTGGAATCATGGCCGGAAGATGCTACCCTGCGGATGTCGTTGGACCGGGCCAACACGCCTCGGTCACGCCACGGTCATGCTGCGGTCACACCGCGGTCATGCCCTGGTCACACCACGGTAATGTCGTGATTTGTCCCTGCTCCAGGATGACACCCCGCGACGATTCAAATTCCTGTCATAATTTGATGTATGATACCTATATAGAGTTTTAGATACATTACCCACCCTCCTCCATGGACCCCAGAAAGTCCCCCCACCCTCCTCCCAGGACCCCAGACAGCTCCCCAGACAACCCCCCGAACAGCCCCCCCACCATCCTCCCTAGACCACGAACTGCCCCCGGACAGCCCCCCCCCCAACCCTCCTCCCTAGACCCCAGACAACCCACTGACAGCCCCCCAACCTCCTCCCTGGACCCCAGATAGCCCCCCAAAAAGACCCCCCAACCCTCCTCCTTGGACCCCGGATCCCAATCTATGCTCTCTTCAAGATTCACCCTAAATCCCAACGGAAAAAAGGGTTTTAGAGCTTTAGAAGAAGATGAGATAAGAGTGAAAACCCTAATCGAAAAGAGGAAGAAAAGAGAGGATTAGACTCAACTGGATCTTCAATCAGCACTTGATGGAACTCAAAACTCCCAAGTGATGTGTATGAGTCAACCTCACCTCAATCTGAGGCGCGGTGTGGCCGACACCACTCAAAGTGTCTCACTTTTCTTTGAAATAGACAACATTTTAAGTGAAAACAACAACTGACATACCGAAAACCGACCAAACGCATTCAGATTCTATGGATACTTTAGGAAAAGGATCTATAGGTCATTTTTGACGTATAAGATTCAACCTCGCCTCAATCTAAGGCATGGTGTGGCCGGTACCATTCAAAGTTTCTTTCTTTTGTTTAAAATGGATACGCTTTTATGTAAAAACAACCGGCATACAGAAACCTTACCAAACGTATCCGGATTGTGTTGATACTTTAGGAAAACGATCCATGGGACATTTGGGATGTGTAAGAGTCAAGCATGCCTCAATCCGAGGCGTGGTGTCACCGTCACCACTCAAAGTGTCTCACTTTTCTTCGAAATGGATGACATTTTAAGTGAAAACAACAACTAACATATGGAAAACTGACCAAACGCATTCGAATTCTATTTATGATTTAGGAAAAAGGATCCATGGGTCATTTGTGACCTGTAAGATTCAACCCCGCCTCAATACAAGGCATAGTGTGGACGATACCACTCAAAGTTTCTTTATTTTGTTTAAAATGGATACTCTTTTATGTAAAAACAACTGGCATATAGAAAACTGACCACACATATTAGGATTGTGTTGATACTTTATGAAAATGATCGATGGGTAATTTGTGACATGTAAGAGTCATCCTCGCCTCAATTTAATGTGAGGTGTGGCCGACACCACTCAAAGTGTCTCTCTTTTGTTTCAAAAGGATGTCATTTTAACTAAATACAACAACTGACATACATAAAACTGACCAAAGGCATTCAGATTCTGTTGAAACATTAGGACAATGATCCATGAGTCATTTTTGACGTGTATGAGTCAACCTTGCCTCAATATGAGGGCCAGTGTGGCCGAAACCACTCAAACTGTCTCACTTTTATTTGAAATGGATAGGATTTTAAGTGAAAACAACTACTAGCATACAGAACACCAACCAAATGAATTCATATTGTGTTGATACTTTAGGAAAACGATCCATGGGTCATTTTTGACGTGTACGAGTCAACCCCACCTCAATCCGAGGTGCGGTGTGGCTGGAACCACTCAAAGTTTCTCTCTTCTATTTCAAAAGGACATCATTTTAAGTGAATACAACAACTGACACATGAAAAACTGACCAAAAGCATTCATATTCTATTTAAACTTTTAGAAAAAGATCCATGGGTCATATATGATGTGTACAAGTCAACCCCGCCTCAATCCGAGGGACAGTGTGACCGACACCACTCAAACTATATCACTTATATTTGAAATGGACATGATTTTAAGTGAAAACAACAACTGGCATATAGAACACTGACCAAACACATTTTGATTGTGTTGATAATTTAGGAAAACTATTCATGGGTAATTTGTGACATGTAAGAGTCAACCCCGCCTCAATCCTAGGTGCGGTGTGGCTGACACCACTCAAAATATCTCTCTTCTGTTAAAAATGGACATCATTTTAAGTAAAAACAAAAACTGACATATGAAAAAGTGACCAAATGCATTAGGATTCTGTTGAAACTTTAGTAAAACTACACATGGGTCATTTTAAATGTGTACGAGTCAACCCTGCCTCAATCCGAGGCACGGTGTGGCCGGAACCACTCAAAGTGTCTCACTCTTCTTTGAAATGGACAACATTTTAAGTGAAAAAAAAACAACTGACATATGGAAAACCGACCAACTCATTCGGATTGTGTTGATACTTTAGGAAATTTATCCATGAGTCATTTGTGACGTGTATGAGTCAACCCTGCCTCAATCTGAGGTGCGGTGTGGTTGACACGACTCAAAGTGTCTCTATTTTGTTTCAAAAGGACATCATTTTAAGTGAATAGAACAATTGAAATATGGAAAACTGACCAATGGCATTCAGATTCTATTGAAGCATTAGTAAAACAATCCATGGGTCATATGTGATGTGTATGAGTCAACCCTGCCTCAATCCGAGGGCTAGTGTGGCCGGCACCACTCAAACTATCTCACTTTTATTTGAAATGGACAGTATTTTAAGTGAAAACAATAACTAGCATACTTAAAACTGAACAAACACATTTTTATTGTGTTTATACTTTATAAAAACGATCCATAGGTCATTTGTGACATGTAATAGTCAACTCTGATTTAATTCGAGGCATGGCATGGCCAACACCACTCAAAATGTATATCTTCTGTTTAAAATGGAAATCATTCTAAGTAAAAACAACAACTGACATATAGAAATATGACTAAACGCATTCAAATTATGTTGAAACTTCAAGAAAACGATCCATGAGTCATTTTTGACATGTAAGAGTCAACCCCACCTCAATACGAGGCACGGTGTGTTCGACACCACTCAAAGTTTCTCACTTTTATTTGAAATGGACAATATTTTAAGTGAAAATAAAAAATTACATACGGAAAACTGACCAAATGCATTAGGATTGTGTTGATACATTAGGAAAAAATTCATGGGTCATTTTTGACGTGCACGAGTCAATCCCGCCTCAATAAGAGGCATGGTGTGTCCGACACCAGTCAAAGTGTCTCTCTTTTGTTTCAAAAGGTCATCATTTTAATTGAATACAACAACTGACATATGGAAAACCAAACAAAGGAATTCGAATTCTATTAAAAATTTAGGAAAACGATCCATGGGTTATATATGAAATGTAAAATTCAACCCCACCTCAATCCGAGGGCCGGTGTGGCCGGAACCACTCAAACTGTCTAACGTTTATTTGAAATGGACTAGATTTTAAGTGAAAACAACAACTGACATACTTAAAACTGACCAAATGCTTTAGGATTGTGTTTATACATTATAAAAACGATTAATGGGTCATTTTTGACATGTACGAGTCAACCCTGCCTCAATCTGAGGTGCAGTGTGGCCAACAGCACTCAAAATGTCTCTCTTCTATTTAAAATGGACATCATTTTAAGTAAAAACAACAACTGACATATGGAAAACCAACCAAATTCATTTGGATTCTATTGAAACTTTAGTAAAACAATACATAAGTCATTTTTGACGTGTATGAGTCAAGCCCATCTCAATATGAGGTGTGGTGTGGCTGATACCACTCAAAGTGTCTCACTTTTCATTGAAATTGACAACATTTTAAGTGAAAACAACAACCAACATACGAAAAACTGACCAAACACATTCATATTTTGTTGATACTTTATAAAAACGATCCATGGATTATTTTTGATAGGTACGAATCAACCCCACCTCAATCCAAGGCACAATGTGACTGTTATCACTCAAAGTGTCTCACTTTTGTTTGAAATGGGCAACATTTTAAGTGAAAACAACAACTGACATATAGAAAACTGACTAAACACATTCAGATTCTATTGAAACTTTAGGAAAATGATCCATGGGTCATTTTTGACGTGTAAAAGTTAACCCCTCCCCAATATGAGGCACGTTGTGGCCGACACCACTCAAAGTGTCTCACTTTTCTTTGAAATGGACAACATTTTAAGTGAAAACAACAACTGACATATGGAAAACTGACCAAACACATTCAGATTGTGTTGATACATTAGGAAAACGATAAATGGGTCATTTTTGACCTGTAATAGTCTACCCCACCTCAATCCGAGGTGTGGTGTGGCCGACATCACTCAAAGTGTCTCTCTTTTGTTTCAAAAGGACATCATTTTAAGTGAATACAACAACTAACATACAGAAAACTGACCAAAGACATTCATATTCGGTTAAAATTTAAGAAAAACTATCCATGGGTCATATGTGACGTGTACGAGTCAACTCAACCTCAATCTGATGGCCGGTGTGTCCGACACCACTCAAACTTTCTCACTTTTATTTGAAATGGACATGTTTTTTAGTGAAAACAACAACTGGAATAATTAAAACTGACCAAACACATACGGATTGTGTTGATACTTTAGGAAAATGATATATGGGTCATTTTTGATGTGTACAAGTCAACCCTGCCTCAATCCAAGGCATGGTGTGGCAAACACCACTCAAAATGTCTCTCTTCTGTTTAAAATGGACATCATTTTAAGTCAAAACAACAACTGACATACGGAAAACCGACCAAACATATTCAGATTCTATTAAAACTTTAGGACAATGATCCATGGGTCATTCTTGAAATGTAAGAGTCAACCCCGCCTCAATCTGTGGTGCTGTGTGGCCATCACCACTCAAAGTGTCTCACTTTTCATTGAAATGGACAACATTTTAAGTGAAAAAAACAACCAACATATGAAAAACCAACCAAACACATTCGGATTTTGTTGATACTTTAGAACAACGATCCATGGATCATTTTTAACGGGTATGAGTCAACCCCACCTCAATACAAGGCACGGTGTGACTGGTATCAGTCAAAGTGTCTCACTTTTGTTTGAAATGGACAGCATTTTAAGTTAAAACAACAACTAACATACATAAAATTTTCACGAGGCTACACATAGATTTTTGAAATTAAGGGATAAAAAATAAAATATGGTCTATTGGTAATACATTATTAGAAGAAAATATTCACAAGGAATAGATTGAAACACAATGGGTTATAGTATATATAGAAAAACATGAATTATATTAGGAATAAGTCTCGACATCCCATCATGAACATGCACCAACATTCAAGTTCTAAATCTCAATCACAGGTCGTTCATTATATACAATAACATATAATAAATAAATATCATATAGTGATTTCATATGAAACCTATGAACACTCAAGCATACCATATAACAAATTGGTCAATAAGGCTACACATAGATTCTTGAAAAATAAGTTTCAAAGTCATAAAAAAACCCCAATGGTGAGGAATACATATAGTGACACCATATACCCATGGATGACCTGAATCCTATCCTCAAAAAGTGGGTTCTAGGACCAAACCAAAGTCCCTTTGGGAACCCAATACTAAAGACTTAATTGAATATTCATACCTACTACCCAAGATGGGGATTCATCTCACATCACACCCAGGAGAGAAAATTACAATTAGCCACATACCCCCTTATTATAATTGAAAATTATATGAAAAACATTTAGGCTATTCCAGTAACCCATCTCATATGTCGATATTGGCCAATGTTTCCCACTAACACATCAGAAATCATTTATACATGGATACATAATCATTAGAGGAATATAAACATCCCATGTGCTTCCTACAACACATCCTAGGTCTAAGAACATGACCACTACCATTGTATATCCTATGGGTATCATGATCCTTGTCCACTCTACCCAAGTTTTTCTGTTGGTTTTAAGATACTCAACCCAAGAGCATGAATAAACATCCCATGTGCTTCCTATAACATGTAGGTTTTTTATCTTATGTGTATTGGTCTTGTGGTTTGAGTGAGGAATGAATTCTAAATTTTGAATACTCTTATGTGTGTTGGTGTTATGGTTTGAGTGAATAATGAATTCTAAATTTATAATAATCTTATGGGTGTTATTGCATTTCCTATAACATGTAGGCGTTTTCTCTTATGGGTGTTATTGCATTTGAATTTCTAATTTTCTAATTTTCTAAATTCTGGAATGAATTATAAATTTTGAATGCTTTGGATGGGGATTTTATATTGTTGTTGGTGTAGTTTTGGAGAGGGGGAGGTATGTTGCTTTGGAGCTGTGTTGTTGCAGGTTGGAGAGGGGAGAGGGGCCTGCAGCAGCTATGGAATTGAGAAACTGTATACCAACGGTTTTAAACCGTTGGTATAGATGCAATAATATAAATATACCAACGGTTTTGTTATAACTGTTGGTATAAACCTATAGAAATGGTTATAAAAAAACCATTGGTATAGCCTTATGGATTTCCATACCCTTTCTATACCAACAGTTTTACAAACTGTTGGTATATGTTATATTTGACACACATATGCCAAGAATTTGTAGCAAACCGTTGGTATACCTTCTATTTTGAAACATATACCAACGGTTTTCAGAGAACTGTTGGTATAGGACTATTGTCACACCTTATTATGCCACGGTTGAGGGAACCATTGGTATACTATATACCAACGGTTTCTAGGCCTTTACTAATGGTTTTGAACTGTTGGAAAAGTGTAAAATTCAAGTAGTGCTTTATTGTATGTGTTTTAACTTGTTATTCTGAATCGTATCATTTAGACCATAATTTAAATACTACCAGAATATAAACCTTGATTTATATATCATATATATTTATAATATATTATTTATAATAGATAGATATATTAAATGGAAGGCACCGATTATGGAGACGGTAGGCCATTTGTATGCATAAACTTTGTTTCCGTTTTCATATCGTATTGAATGGAAGTATGTGAATAAGATATATGTAAGTGAATATATATATATATATATATAACTCTCAAGTAGAATTATTATATCAAATATTAAATACATATTTATAATATATATTTTTATAATCATCATTAAATGGTGAATGAGGAAATGAATCTCATCGTGTCGTGGAGATGGTAATCCGTACGTAAGAATGAGTGAAAATATCATTCTTTTGATATTAAAATATTATGTAAATAGATGTAGTATAATGTATACAGAATAATTAACATGCTATATTTATAATTTACATCAATTATACATCATTATTATACCCATCCAAATAGTAATATATTGAATAACAACTACCCCACGACATGGAGACGGTAAGCCGTATGTGCGCACGTGTGGTGACTTTTTCATTAATATGATGGATAGAATGATGAATATGGTTGTAAATTTTTTATAATAATATCAAATTATGTATAATATACTGGATTTATTATTTTATAATGGAAACAACAAAGAAATAGGAAGTGGAAGAAGAAATGAACTTGAAAGAGGTGATGAAATACTTACCTCTTCTTCAGGTTCTTCCTTTTGATTTGATCAAAAGGGATCCTTAGGTTGGATTTATGACCAAAGGAAGGCATCTATGATTAAGTGAGGGTAGTTGGGAGTATATTTGGGCAGGGTTTGGCCGAGCCAAATGGATTTGGAGGTGTGATTTTGAGAGAAGGGAAAGTGCCCTATTATAAGAGGGGTGAGAGTCACTTTAGGAAAAGATTAAAGTATTAATTTATTATACAATAATATTATGTTTATAGTGGCTTAAAATGAATTTATTTCAAGCCTTAGGTGGTTATGGGTAGATATACTCTCAAACAGTAGGTTTTATACAAGTTTAGGTTACCATTGTAACCTTATTTGTTAGATTTATCTCTTAGTTAAATAGTTTAACTTTTTACCATGTCTTATTGTATTCTTACAATATATAGTTAATAAACATAATATAAACTTCCAAGATAACCTAAAGTGGTTCATTAATGACATATATAATATTATTTAATCCCTTTGGCTGAACCTTATAATTTTCGGAATATTATATCAACCAATAATATTGAATTTGTTTTAAAAATTAATTTATGTCAATTTTGACAGTATTTGGTATTGTGTTTTTGGGAAATTCATAACAACCTTATCAATTCAAAAAAAATTTATCTAATCAACCCTAACATGTAATATTAACCTATAAAATTAGTGTAATTCATCAAAAGTCTCAAATTACATTTATTTGGATATTTATAACTTCGATTATATTACCCTTTCATTAATAAGGTAATTACGACATCAGCATTGTGTCATAAATAAATTTAAATATTTAATGTATAAATATTATAAATAAAATACCATTATGTAGGAAATATTTTTATCTTTGTAATTAATATTTATAGTCTAATTTATATTATGTATAATCCTATATTAAAAATGTTTTAGTTATGAAAACTTGAATTTAACACTTTTAACTCTTCTTTAAATTAAATAATAATAATTGTCCTAATCTAATCCAAGTGGACCTAAAGGATTATATTTTATTACTAAGGCTGTTTTTGGTCAAATTACACTTATCCAATAGAATTAGGACATGTTTTAGGGTAATTATAATATTTTTTTTACCTTTAATTACCCTATTTACTTTTAACCGTGGTAAATAAAAGTCAATAGTTTCTATTCACAAAAACTTATTTTCATCTTATTGAACCAAATTTTACTTACTGATGTCAATCGTGTCTCTTGGATTTTTTAAATTCAACTCACAAAAGTGGTAAAATTATGTTTTATGCAAATTTGCAAATGATCCAAGAATGTGGGTAAAAGACTGTAAAAATTTCAATAAACTTTTATCCATCTATTTTTTTATAAAATTACTCCAATGAATTAATTTTAACTTATATAGGTATTATATATCTATTTTTACTAAAAATAAATTTAAATGAAATAAATAATTATTTAAATAAAATGTCGATTTTTAACTATAACACAATGTTTTTCACTATTCATTACCTATTGAATGTTTTCAGAAAAATACAAAAAAATCACCATAAGAAAATTTTTATATTAAGAATTCAAAAATGAATTATTTTTTGCCAAATTTAAAACATATAAGTTTCATTAATTAATTTAAAATTAATTCTCATTGTCGAAACCGAAAATTGGGTTTCTAAAAAGTAAAAACTTTCAAAATATTGACATGTATTTATGTCAAATTTAAATGTGAAATTACTTATAATGAACTACATTGTAATAAATGATAAAAATATAATATAATTATACTTCCAAACCATTCATATTCATAATCTAACCATATAAGTTATTTTGATTAAAAAATCTTGTTTTTAATTAAAATTTAGTGTTCTTCAGTATTCATCAAAATATGAAAGTTATCAGAAAAGTACCAAAAATTTATTGAAAATAAATTATTATCTCTTGATTCTGAATAAGAATTTAATTTCAAGAAATCTAATATATAAAAGTTTCAAATATTATTTTTAAAAATGGGTTTTCCATTAGAAGGTGGTAAAATTGCATTTTTTTTAAAAATACTTCTTTTATCTGAAAAAATGAATTTGTTCTTATATTATGTATAACAAACACATAATATGAAGTCTAAAATTATATTGAGTATATAAAATTCAAAATTCAGTTAATACTATTCATAACCACTTTTGAATGACCAGTTTGGTAAGTCATAGTGAGCTGAAACACAGAGTTGCGTGTAGCATAAAATATTGAATTACTTTAATGAAAATTACTTACTATGAAATCATGGAGTACTAAATTCTTCCCCCCTTTAATAAATTGTGTCCTCGTAATTTGAAATTGTTCTTCGAAAATAAAAGGTTCAAAATAGAAAAATACCATTGTGGAAAACCCACATCAGAAATAGGGTTAATAAAATTTATTCTTAATAAGAGGGAAAGGGAAATAAAAAAGTCACCACCAAATTAGGGTTTCGAATAGGAGAACATTGGTGGAAATTATAGACAAATAATTTAATGAAAAATGTAAATATTTATAGGGAGTGATTAAGGTCATCAATCGCAAACAATTGTAAAATAGAGGGCCTCAAAGCCATCAATCTATAATGATTTAAAATACCATCATCTCAACAAAACATAAGGTATTAGGATAACACATTTTTGGTTTTAAGATCCCTTCCCTAAAGTTTAAAAATTAATTTATTCATAGAATAATAGGAAAAAAGCTATACTTATTATATTTTCATCCTTCAACTAATTCCTACCACACACTCATCTTTCACTCCAAAAGATAATATAATTAAAAAAATATTCTATTTATCCTAATCGTATAGGGTTCCAAAAATAATAATTTTATAATTCATTTGTTAGAATATTAAAAAAACCTACATTATACAAAACAGGACATCACGTAGGCTAGTGGTAGGTGATGCACCCTTAACACCCTTCGGTTGAGGGTTCAAGTCTCACAGCCTTGCCGGACGCGACAGGTTGTCTCCTAACCTTTGGGTTGTTCTTTTTATAAAAATCCAAAAATAATTTTAACAAATGTTTTAACATTAAAAATAGTATCCAATTTCAAACTTAATCAATTCCAACCTTTATAATTATCCAAAATACTTTTTTCCAAACTCACAGTCCAGAATATATAAGGAAGGTAAACATAATGAAGATCTTTTTTTCCATGTAATAACATGTGAATACCTTCATCATGTATTCTTTTAAAACACAATAACACCCTGAATTACCATAAAACCTTAATGATTACAATCATGCTCCCTTATTCCATATAGAATAGTAGATATACTCTTTATATCCAAAAATGTTGTAAACTCCAAAAATAACGGAATAAAAAACAATTAATTAGTTTCAAAGTAGTCAAGAATATCAAATATAATTTAATCAAATCAATCATATCTTATTCAAAAATCACTACCTCAGTATCAGAACCATATTAAGGTTTATCTTTCCTTCAACCATGTATTTTCCAAAAAGTTATAACTTGCTATTGAGTAACTTTTATTAGAACAATATAATCTCAAATCCTTAATGAAATAGTACTGTATTACAATCCTTATTTATTTTCATTATTCATATAACCAGTACATAGTTGATACAAAACTAAAATGAAATAATTATTTAATAACAACATAAGAAAACTAGTTTTTTTTTCTTCATCTGTGGTAGTATCATAACTTCATTATTATCCAATAGCATCATTTGGGGCATACTTGGATGATTTGGACATTGATTTGCATAGTGTCCCAACTCATTGTAGATGAATCCGTGTACATTTGAAACCTTTTTCTTACCCTTGCATTCATATACGTGGTGTCCTTTTTCTCTACACTTATAACAAAATCCCATTCCCTTTAGGAATTTACCAAGGTGATTCTTACCATAGTTATCACATATGGGAAAATAATTCTTTCCCTAATTCCCTTTAACCATCTTTCTCTCTACCATCCTTTTCTTCTCTCACTTCCCTTATATGACATAGGACTCATAAAACTCTTTAATTATCTTATTAACACATTATACTATTTCTTCATATTATGATAATACACAGGAGACTATTTCCTTTCTAAATTTTGGCTTAATACCATGAGGGATATGATCCTTCTTACTCTTTGGATCATGCGTATTGCTGGAGTTCTCATTCCATCTACTGGGCGCCATTTCTAAACAATAGCATACAACATGTCGGTTTATGAATCATAATTCATAATTCCAAACATGTAAAATTCCTAACGTAAATTGAAAAGATTATGCATATAATCTATAATCATAAAAAAATTTCTTTAAGGAATTATTTACTCTTAAATCCTTCATAATGGCTTGTAATGAAAATGTGAATTATTCTAAGCATATCCCCCCGGGAGTGTCATAACCAAGAGTGCAACAAATCCCATTATTGTGCACCAGTTCCCATTTGAGTCTAGCTCAAAGCATTGTTTTTGGGTTTTACCCCTAGGTACATATGTTCTAGAGCTACTTTTACCTGCTCGTATCCAGACAGGGATGTATTGCTTGGAAGACTCACAAAATATCTACATTACCAAAATTCTAGGAAGTTCTTCTATACTTATCCTCAAAGTCTATATTAGGGTAATGTTCTCTAATCAGAGTTTATCTAAATCTTGTTTCCAAAGTATGTACTATACTTCCTCTAATACCAACTGTAACGCCCTGACCCCATTTACCAAAAGTTGGCGCATTATTTTAATACATTGGCATGATTTCAAGGAATCAAGTTCCGAAGGACTGATCAGTTTAGCAGCCTTGGAAATTAGATTACATACATGAACGTTACATTACATTATAAAATGAAAAATAACAACAAAATTATCTCCATTGACCACATTCATATTCCTTAGAATATCCCTCCTAGTCAGTCATAATATACTTCTTCGCATCCTGGGAAAAATAAAACATAGAACGGGTTGAGCTCAGATGCTCAGTAAGGATAACAATATAGCAGAAACCTTCATGAATAAGCATAAACATTTAAGGCAATGTATAAAACCAAAAAAAAATCCTTTTAAACTTAAAATTTAGCATAATAATGTAAAGATAAATAAAATAATTCCATTTAATTATTCACATGGATATTATAATAGTCGAATAATCACATGAAATATCAATAGCTAATATCATAATTATGGAATGCATAATTCCAAACATTCTGAAACATATTGTCAAGGCCTTGACCAAGACATCTAAAAAATATTTACGCCTTGGCGAAAACCATATATCAAATTGGGAAAGGCCTCAAAGAATTCTAAGTCTAATTGTCTCCTGAGTCCTATCGATGCATCGAGAAGCAATAGCAGGTTCCACCTGTCACTTACTAAGTCCAATGCATTCCTCATATGTAAATGTTTAAACATAATATAAAAATTTATATTAAAACTAGAATATGAAATGTCAATACTTTATCCATAAACCATGAATGGTAAAAAATAAAAAATCCATAGTCAATCATATCACAAAACCATAAATATAATATATAAGATTTGTATCAGGATAAATCAACGTCAATCAAGAATAATATCTATTAAAGGATGTTGACATTGTTGAAAATGATTAGTAAAATGATTTAATAAGGATACCCCTTTTCATGAAATCATTTTAAAGTCTTAGAATTTATAATGGAATCCATTTAAAAGATAATTTTTAATCAAAGTGTCCCATACCAATTTGAAACTTTTTAAAGGAATTAACAATTTAAAATATGTATGTCCATACGAATAAATCCCTAAAATTATTTTGAAAACATAGATATTAATTAAATAGATTTAGAAAAATTAATCTTCAAGATTTTTAAAATGATGATACAGTTAATGATTCCTTTACATAAAACCTTAAAAGATTAATTTTTAAATTGTTTTTATGAAACATGGACATGGATGATAAATATATCCCAGTAAATACATATATATAAACAATCTCAGATAATAAAGAGACTGAGGAATTAACCCCTACCTTACACTTTCCTTTGGTTGAGGATAAGTTTAGCCTCTTATATATTGACAATAGTATGTTATTAAATTATTCCAGAACCATATTCATATTTATTATATCATACATTATTCATTTATGACTTTATACTAACCATTTAATAATTAATTCCATGTTAAATTAACATTTTGTGTAATAATCGATTTCTTTATCGTATGTGTTTTAACTTATTATTCTTGATCATATCATTTAGATCATGATTTAAATACTTCCAGAATATAATCCTTGATTTATATATCATATATATTTAGAATATAATATTTATAATAGAGAGATATATGAAATGGAAGGCATCGTTTATGGATATGGTAGGCCGTACGTACGCAAAAACGTTGTTTTCGTTTTCATATCGTATTGAACGGAAGTAAGTGAATAAGATATATGTAAGTGAATACATATATATATATATATTCACTAGAATTATTATGTAATATATTAAATACTTAATAATAATATATATTTTTTATAATCATCATTGAATGGTGAACGTGGAAATTAATCTCACCGCGTCGTGGAGACGGTAATCCATTTGTACGCATGAGTGAAAATATCAGTATTTTGATATTAAATTCTTATGTAAATAAATGTAATATAATGTATAAATAATAATTACCTTGTTATATTTATTATTTACATCAATTATATATCATTATTATACCCATCCAAACAATAATGTATTGAATAACAACTACACCACGACGTGGAGACGGTAAGCCGTACGTACACATGTATAGTGACTTTGTCATTCATATGATGAATAGAATAATGAATATGGTTGTAAAATTTTTATAATAACATAAAAGTATGTAGAATATATTGGAGTTATTATTTTATAATGGAAACAATGATGAAATAGAAAGTGGAAAAAGAAACGAACTTGAAAGAGGTGATGAAATATTTACCTCTTCTTCGGGTTCTTTCTTTTGATTTGATCAAAAAGGATCTTTAGGTTGGATTTATGACCAAATAAAGGACTCTATGATGAAGGTAGGGTAGTTGGTAGGATATTTGGGTAGGGGTTGGCCGAGCCAAATGGCTTTGGAGGTGTAATTTTGAGAGAAGGGGAAGTTCCCTTTTATAAGAGGGGTGATGGTCACTTTAGGAAAAGATTAAAGTATTAATTTATTATACAATCATATTCAGTTTACAAGTGATCAAAATGAATTAACTTCAAGAATTAGGTGGTTATGGTTCTAAAGGTTCTCAAAAAATAGGTTTTAGACAAGTTTAGGATACCATTTTAACCTTATCCTTTAGATTTAACTTTTATTTAAATAGTTTAACTTTTACCATGTCTTATTGTATTCTTACACTATATGGTTAATAAACTTACTTTAAACTTCCAATAGAACCTCAAGTGGTTCATTAATTACATATATAATATTATTTAAGCCCTTATACTAAACCTTATATTTTTAGGAATATTATATCAACCAGTAATATAGTATTTGTTTTAGAAATTAATTTATGTCAATTTTGACACTATTTGGTATTTTGTTTTTGTGAAAGTCATAAAAACCTTATCACTTAGAAAAAAATTTATCTAATAAACCCTAACATGTCATATTATCCTATAAAATTAGCATAATTAATCAAAAGTCTCAAAATTAAATTTATTTGGACATATATAACCTCGATTATTTTAACCTTTCATTAATAAAGTAATTACTGCATCCTCATTGTGTCATAAATAATTTTTTTTATTTAATGTCTAAAAATTATAAATAAAATTCCATTATGTAGGAAATATTTTTATCTCTATAATTAATATTTATAGTTGAATTTATCTTATGTATAAACCTATATTAAAAATGTTTTAGTTATGAAAACTTGAATTTAACACTTTTAACATTTCTTTAAATTAAATAATAATAAATGTCCTAATATAATACAAGTGGACCTAAAGGATAATATTTTATTCCTAATTTTTTTGTCTAATTAAACTTACCGAATTTAATTAGGACATGTTTTAGGATAATTATAATATCACTTTTACCTTTAATTGCCCTATTTACTTTTAATCGTGGTAAATAAAAGGTAAAAGTTACTATTCAACAAAAAATATTTTCATCTTAATGAACCAAATTTTAATTACTAATGTCACCCGTGTCTCTCGAATATTTTTAATTCAACTCATATATGTGTTAAAATTAAGTTTTATGAAAATTTACAATTGCTTCTAGAAGGTGGGTAAAAGACGGTAAAAAGTTCAATAAAATTTTATATATCTAATATCATTATAAAATGACTTAAATGAATTAAATTAAACATATATAGGTATTATGTATCTCTTTTTACCTAAAATAAATTTAAATAAAATAATTAATTATTTACATAAAAAGTCAGTTTTAAACAATAACGTAGTGTTTTTCTCTATTCATCAAAAAATGAATGTTTTCAGAAAAATAAAAAAATTCACCCTAAGTTAATTTTGATAATCTGAATTAAAAAATGAATTATATTTTACCAAATTCTAAACATATAAGTATAATTAATAAATTTAAAATTAATTCCCTTTTTCCAAACCAAAAAGTGGGTTTTTAAGAAGTAAAAATGTTCAAAAGATTGAGATGTGTTTATGTCGTATATAAATGTAAAATTACTTATAATGACCTAAATTGTATTAAATGATAAAAAATATAATATTATTATACTTCCAAACCATTCAAATGCATAATTTAACACTACAAATTATTTTGATTAAAAAATTTGTCTTCAATTAAAATTTAGTATTTTTCACTATTCATCAAAATATGAATGTTATCAGAAAAGTACCAAATATTTATCCAAAATAATTTTTTTGTCACAATTCTAAAAAAGAATTTAATTTCATTAAATTGAATATATAAAATTTTCAAATATTAGTTTTAAAAAGGGTTCTCTATTAAAAGGTGGTAAATTTTCATTTTTTGAAAAATACTTCTTTTATCTAAAAAAAGAATTTGTTCTTATATTATGTCTAAGAAACACATAATATGGATTAAAATTATATGGAGTTTATAAATTTCAAAATTCAATTAATACAATTCATAACCTCTTTTTGAATGGCTAGTTTGGTAAGTCGTGGTGCGCTCAAACGTGGTGTTGTATGTACTGCAAGTTATTGAATTACTTTTGAAGAAATAACATACTAGGAAATCTTGGGGTGTAACAGAGGTTTACTAGGGAAGCACTCGTTGTATGTAGTGTAGTGTGGTACGTGGAGGAATAAGGATAGTTTTCCATAGACAAGTTTACAAATGAAGAGTATGTGGAAAATTAGATTACATCTATAAGGGAAAATATGACTTCAAGAGAGCACCTATTTATAGTTGAGGATGCATGATTTAATTACAACACATTGAAGTGAACATCAAGTTGACTAACTGAGTTTAGATTCTTCCAGATGTATGAGAAAGGGGAAGTAAAAAGAAGTGATATGAGAGATGTAGTGTTCTATCCCTAAAATCTTGTAAAGGGAGTGCGCCTGGCACATAGCGACAACGCTAAACTTTTGGACTCCACAACTAGTAAATATTAGTGGACTTTGGTATGACCAATAACTTGTCAGTGTATGCTCCTTGGATATAACCCTTAGTGGTGAACGAAGTAAAATTATTGTGGCTTCACTTTTCATGTGATTATTTGTTTTTTTAGTTTCTTATTAGATAGGTTTAACAAGTTCCAACCAACTTGGGAACAAGATCCATCACTCAAAAAGAAAAATTTGACACCCTGATTCACCCATCCTCTCTTAGGGTGTTCTGGGTTCCTTCAACTGGTATCAGAGCATAAACATCACCGGTGTTAAATATTCCCTCCATTTTTACTATGAAGAATATAATGAATTCCAGGGGAGTCCCCATCTCTGATAGAAGAATATTTCAGATCTGGAAGAATTGGATGATATCTCATCAAATATCTCTTGGAATTGAAGTCCTATTTCCCACGACACAAGGAATACAAGTCACCGATCCAAATGAGTTATCTATGACTGATATAGATAATAAAATTTATTATGTATATTCCAAAGCATAGAATTCCCTTACTATTTCCATTTCTGATCAGATATATCTAAAGGTGACAATTTTTAAATCATTAATGTATATCTGGAAAAAATTTGAGAATATTTTTGAAGGTGATAGAAAAGTGAAGGAAGCGAAACTATAAGTTTTTCACAATAGGTTTGATGATCTAAAGATGCATCATGACGAAAATACAGATTCCTTTTTCAGTTGAATTGCTGATGTTATTGTAGAAATATGAGGAATTGTTTAAGAAATCAAATAAATTGATATTGTGAAGAAAATTATGAGAAGACCTCCAACTGCTTACAATTCAAAGTTGTCAACCCTTGAGGAAAGAGATCTTTCCAAACATTCTATGGATGATCTTCTGGTCAACCTCCTAGTATGTGAAATGAGATTCAAACTAGAATATGCAATGACTCGTGTAAGTAAGGAAATGGAATTCAAATACATAGAAAATTTGAAATTTTATGAGATAGTATTGATGAAGATAATTAGGGAAAAGAAATTATTTCTCTCATTTCCATGAAATTCAAGAAGGAAAAATGGATATTTTAAGGTATGTTACCTCTAGTTTATTTTCATTGTGGTAGAGTTGGACACATTTCCTCTCGATGTACAAGAAAGTTCTATAATGAAGAAAGTGAAGTTGGAGACATATATAATCCTTAGAAAAGGTTTTTCATAATGGTAGATTTCATGTCTGGTTTGAAACTATAGAGAAAGGTTTTTTTCTATCATGAAGAAGATGATTATAGTGAATTCTTTGACGAAGAAGAAATGAAGTTTAAATATGGAACCCATGCTTCAATGATGGCAACCATTGAAATATCAAATCCATCAGGAGATGAATCTTTAAATGATCTGTTGAACACTAATTTTTATAGCAAGTTGAAACTTAAGGATAATTTTTGTATGATTAATAATCAATATAGGAGATGAAAAAATTGGAATTGAATTTTGGAATAGTCATTAGAATATGTTGATATAATAGAAGATAAAAGTGTTTGACTAGAGGAAGTAGTAAAGGAACATTAAAAACATTTGAAAAATCATACGATACAGTTGAAATAAAGCTCAAAATTAAAGAAAATGCAAAGGTTAGTAATTAACTTACTTCTAGACTGAAGGGGATGTACAAAAATATTTAGGTACTTGAAGAAGAAGTTTATACTCTTAGGAGTAAACTTGAAAGTGAATCAAGTAAAAAATAAACAAAGAATAAAATACAGTTTGTAAAATACTTAGATGATGAGCTACTAGGGAGAGTTAAGCATGGCTCTGATATAGTTTAATAAGTTCTAAATGATCAAAGACCCTAATGCATGGGAAATATAGGAATGATTGAATGATGAAACATAAAATTTTGGAAGTAAAATGTGTCAAAATAAAGGTATGATGAAAGTCAAACATATCACAAAAAAACTGAAGTCCGAAAAAATAAAGTCTCAAATCAGACTGAATGAAGGTCTGAAAACTATCCTCAAGTTTCCCATGATTATATAAAGTCAAAATATCCTTCTAAGTAATTTTACCTGAGGATGAATAGAAGTGAAAAGACATTTCCACTAATGAAATGCCAATTTTGTGGCTATCTGGGCCATAACATGTCATACTGTAAATAAGTAAGGAGATATTTGAATGGGGAATAGATAGAAATTAAATAGATAATAAAAAATTTATATCCTAATTCACGTAGAAGAAAAATTTTCTATTTATATTTTTTTATTATTCTAACTTTGACCATAAAGTTGTTGATTGCAGGTAGAGGAATAACGGGAACAATTCGTATAGAACTCAAAGACAATTTAATACTTTCCAGCCACACAATGTTGTTCTTAAAAAAAATTATCTTCTATATAAGAAGAGTATTCGTATGATGAACCTATTCACATGGAAAAAATATTTGAAAATATATCTATATCCTTTGCTCAAACTAAAATTTCTCAGAAGGGAAATAAGAAAACTGAAAAATATAACCATTCAGAAGCATATCTCAAAGCAACCAAGAATAGAAACACTTGGATTGTTGATAGTGGATGCTCATCCCATATGATGGGAAATGTAGAACTATTAATGAATGTTAAGAAAAAGGATGATGGAATCGTGAGATTCTATATTAATGATGTTACTTTGAGGATCAAAATAAATGGAAGTACTGAACTAGCCAATGGCGAGCTGAAGAAGATCAAAGTTATTTATGTGGACGAGTTGTGTCACAATCTCTTGAGTGTGACTCAACTCCGTGACTCATGAATTATAGTGAAATTCAATAAAAATGTAGTATAAAATGAAGGACATGAGAATCTCTCATGAAAGGTTACAGAACAAATGGAAACCTATATCAAGTTGATAGTAAAGAGATCACTTTCTATATGACTGTTGAAGAAGAAAACAACTTGTGGAACCAAATGTTGGGTCACATCATTCAACAAGATATGGAAAATATATCTATGTTGAAGATAGTTATGGATATCCCCAATCTGAATCATGAACTGGAAAAGGCATATGATGTTTTCATTTGAGGGAAGTTGGTCTACAGTTCATATCGGTCAAAGAAGATAAGATCATTAAATATTCTTGATCTCATTTATATATATGTATGTGGTTCAATAAATTATGATGGAACTCATGGAGAAAGGTACTTTTTTATTTTCATTGATTATTATAGTAGAATGTATTGTGTCATGGTTATATATAGGAAATGGCAAGTTCTTGATTGCATGATAACTTATCACCAAATAGTCAAGAATGATATTGGATGGACAATAGATGTTATGTAGTCTAAAAATGGAAGATAATATACATCCATTGAGTTTTAAAACTACCTAGAGAAACATGGGATATAAAATGAGGATGATGATGTGAGAACCCTAGAAAAAATGGAGTTTTTTAGCACCAGAATAGACAGGTGAACAATATAGCCAGAACTATGATTATTGAGATTCATATCCCTCACCATTACTAGAAAGAGTCTGTTCAATCTACAATTTATATTCAAAACCAAACATTGACTTATATTATGGAAACCAAGAAACCCCATGAGTTATAGAATGTAATGAATCCCTCTTTGAAGTATTTTTAGGTTTTCAAATGTAAATGATTTATCTAAAAAAAATAAAATAAAATTAAGGCAAGTATGGTGATGATGTTGATGAAGGAATATTCCTAGGATATTCAATGAATATGAAATCCTACAAATGTTTTAATAAATGTCTTGGAAATTATTTGGAAAGTAGTTATGTGAAGATCATTGAAAACAAAACCACAAATTTCTTAAATAATTCTTATGATGATGTAATAAAAGGTGAGGAATAATATAAACATGAAACAGATCCAAATACAAAAGTAGCGGAAGGCATTCAAAACATCTATGATTCACATCATGATATTGGCTCAGAAGAAGAATAAAAAAAAGAATCATTGGATGAAGAAAATGATTTTGAACCTCATAGAAGAATCCAAAGAGAATAAATTGATCGATCCAACATCATTGTGATTAGACATCTCCCATGGAGACAAGGAAAATTAGGAATAGTGCATAATATGTATTTCTTTCAATTATGGAACCATCAACATTTGAAGAAGCTATAAAGGATGAATCATGGGTTAAGGCCATGAATGAAAAATTGGATTAGATTTATAAGAACCAAACATGTGATCTAGTTAAGAGATCTGAAACCCACAATGTGATTAGTATGAAGTGTAGTTTTAAAAATAAATTTGATGAACATGGAAATGTGACCAGAAATAAGGCATAGATGGAATGTAGAGGATATTCACAGATTGAAGGTGTCAATGTTGAGGAAATATTTTCTCCAGTAGCTATACTAGATTCAATAAGACTATTTATCACCATGGAAATTAAAATATGATACAAATTATATCAAATGGATGTTAAGATATCTTTATTAAGTGGTGTTCACGAAGAAGAAGTCTAAATTGAACAACCAGTGATTTTTCTTCTTAGTAATTATGAACTGAAGGTTTTTAGATTATAGAAGGCTCGATATGGTCTAAAACAGAAACCACATCCATGGTACTCTTAGCTGGATTATTATCTAAAGAAGATCAAATTTAAAATAGGAGGAGTGGATCACAATATTTATGCAAAGAATTATCGGAAAGATTAGTTCAGGGTTTTGTGTATATAGATGATATTATATTAGGAGGAAGTGGGTAGGGATCAATAGATAAATTTTACAATTACATGAAATTATAATTTTAAATGTATATAATTAGTGAAATCACATACTTATTAGGGCTATGAGTGATTTAGAGGAAAGACTACACTTTCATTTATCAGGAAAATTAGGCAAGTGGGTTGCTGAAGAAATTCAATATGCATGAATCCAAACCAATGTCGACTCCGATTGCAGTTAGAACTAGAATTGGAAAACATATGGATGAGAATTCTGTAGATCCAACAATGTACATGAGAATCATTGGAAGCTTATTATACTTGAATGCAGCATGGATATATATTTACATTGAAACATTATTAGTGGTCTGATTTCAATGTAATCCAATACAAGAACATATGAAATTAGTGAAAAGAATCATGAGGTACATTCAAGGAACTCACAATTATGGCTTATAATTATCTACAGAATGTGATAGTGAAATATCAGTATTTTTTTATGCCAATTGGGCTGGAGATGTTTTTGATAGAAGTTCCACAAGTGGTGGAGCATTATTTATTGGAAAGAAATGTGTGGGTTGGCTGAGTAAGAAACAAGAAAGCACTTATCTTAGTACTGCTTAAGCTAAGTATATATCCTATATAAATTATTTCACTCAACTACTATGGATGAAATAAATACTAACTGATATTGGTGATGAGGTTAAACAATCAATGGTGATTAACTGGGATAACAAGCGAACAATTGATCTTTTAAATAATCATGTTTAGAATTATCATATGAAACACATTTAAATTAGGCATCAGTTCATCAAGGAAAAATTTGAACAAGGCATGATTAAAATCGACCATGTTAGAACTGATGATCAAGTGGATGACATACTAAACAATCCATTTCCATCACATGTGTTTGAGAAGTAGTGGTTGAACATTTGTGTTCAACCACCTCTTAGTTCATGAGGAGGTTTTGAAGGTTCCCCTCTCCTCGTTTTTGATAAATTTTTTAATCTATTTGTTAAAGTTTTGCAGGTTTATAGGGGATATATGTTCTAGGGGGAGTGTGATTTGATCTCTACAAGTGATAAATGTGATTTTTTGGGTTTA
Source organism: Viscum album (assembly GCA_963277665.1). Taxonomy (NCBI): domain Eukaryota; kingdom Viridiplantae; phylum Streptophyta; class Magnoliopsida; order Santalales; family Viscaceae; genus Viscum; species Viscum album. The sequence goes on from OY728161.1 coordinate 999,663,967, forward strand.
TTTCTAATAGGGGAAAATGGATAAATTCAATGTTTTGTGATTTAGAAGAGGTGAAGGAAATATGAAATGTTTTTTTTGCGATGAATGGACAATGAAGAATAGAGGAAATTAAAAATGATAAAATGGGGTAGAATGATGAGAATAGAGAAAAAAATTCAGTGTTTAGTATTAAGAGGTCCCAATTCATGCTTTCCATATTTTTTTCTACACCGAACAATGCTCATAGAGACATAGAGAGTTGGATGGGTTATTTTGGTTTTGTCTGTGGATAGTGCTTCATTGAATTTATCTACAGATTACAAGAAAACCAAATGAAGGATATTGTTGGTACCAAGGAAATTCTTTGTTGGAAATGGTGTATTCCTTATTTTTATTGTCAATCCATATTTGGTTGATAAAAGAGTTTGCATGTAATGTGGTCATAATGTTGAGGCTAAAAGTAGTATTGAAGGTGGTGTAGTTTACCAATGTTTTTCAAATTTTTGGGCCTAAAAATCAGGGTTTTGTTTTTCGAAAAGGATGATTTTTGGAAAAGAAAGATAACTACGAACAAAATAGAGGGAACAATTTTCAGATCACGAATTATGGTACGTTTTTTGAAAGGTAATTACTTGGTCAAAGAACAAGACATAAAATATTATTAAAAAGGAAAGGGAATATTACATGAGCCTGAAAGAGGAAATTTTATTACAATCTTTCTCATATAAAGGGTAGAGCTCAACCAGTATGTCATCTCTCCACATATTGTCCTGGTTGATTCCCTTGTTTGAAAGACCATCCACCACCATGTTTAGTTCCCAATAGGCATGAGTGGCAATGTATATAATCTCCTATAGCGAGTTAATACATTTCTTCCAATGCGCTGTGAGAGACCCCACAAGGTGAACCACACCATTCCAGATAGCTTGGATAATGGTGGTAGATTCACTTTCTATCCAAATGTTATTCCATCCTCTTAGCTTAACAAATTTGACCGCATGAATCACTGCCCTCATCTTAGCCTCAAGGGAAGAGGCAAACCCACAACCACAAAAGAAGTAACCATGAGAATGACTAAGAGAGTCCCTAAAAATGGCCCCACAGCCTACGGGACCTGGATTTACTTTGGAAGCACCATCAATGTTGATTTTTATCTATCCAGGAATCGGGGATTACTAGAACAATTCAAAAAAGAGCTTCGGGTGATTGTAGATCCCTTTGATTCTAAACTGTTGAAGAATCACTAAGTCACCAACCAAGTTATGGTAGTGGGATTTTTGAAGAATAGAAGCATCCTTAATAGAAATAAGAATTCTAGCCCGACCATCATTAAGATTAAATGATTAATTTTTGTGAATAATGTCATTTCTATCACACTAGATAATGTGGAGGAGCACTGCAACTGTGGAAAGAAAGAGATTTCTGATTTGTTGAGAAAAGTCGAGCTCAACATAACATTTGATCAAGGAGAAAATAGAGTCAGGAAGTAACCATCTCCAGTCAAAGATATCAGTAATATAATTCCAATGAGCAGTAATTGTGGCACAAGATAAAAATAAATGATCGATGTACTCCCTATGTTGATGTTATAGGTGACATCTCAAACTAAGTTGGACACCAAAGGACTGGAGAGAAACCTCAGTAAGAATACGATTATGAGAAATATTCCAGATAAGATTAAGTCTAGAAGGTTGGATCCAAGGCTTATAAAACAGTTTCATCCATGTGAAATTGGTTTTAGAAGAAGAGAAAAATTGGTTGTAATATGTTTTAGAATCAAGAATAATATTTTTGGATGGTTCCCAAATAAGAAAGTAATCACCATTAAAAAAAGTGTTACCATCAACAAGATGATTGATATGATCAGGGGGATCTATGTTAGGAGAATGAATCACCTCCTTTATGGTGAAAATTATGGAATCTGGAGTGGTATGAGAAGAAATCATAGAATTGAGAGGAACCCCAGTCCAGTTGTCAAGCCAGAACTTCAAATTTGATTCAATGCTAACCATCCATCTAGATTTATGCATGATATTGACAAAGGAATTTCTAATGGATGTCTAGAGAGAAGAATTGACGTGATTCGAATTTTGATTTTTATGTTTTTCCAGGAAACGATTTTTAAGAATAGAAATTGAATCATCTTTTTGATTTATTAAATTCCAAGTGAGTCTGTCTTGGAGGGATTCATTAAAGAGCTTGAGGATTATGATTCTAAGCCCTCCTTTCTCGAGGGGTTTACAATGGGTAGACCAAGGAATGGTCACAAGCTTCCTTTCAAGGATACTACCAGTACAAACAATGTTCTTAATGTAGGAATTGATTTTCTTATTGAGACTGATAGGCCACTTGTAAATCATTAGAGAATAAACCATTTTCGAAAGAATAGATGATTTATCAAGGATGATCCTTCCAGCCATAGAATGAGATATTCCTTTCCAGGACACTATTTGATTAAAGATTTGGTCAGTGATAAAATTAAAATATGAAGATCTAGGCCTGCCCCAAAATATAGGAACTCCCAAGTAAAAGTAAGGGACCCTTCTTTGATACTAAGACTCTCAATGATGTATTTTTTTCTAAAAGTAGGAAAAATTTTATCAAATAAAATAAACGATTTTCTCTTACTAATGGATTGGCCCGAGATTTCTTCATAGTGAGATAATGCAACTTTGAGATTTGAGATGTTGCATTTTCTACCATTAAGGAAAAGAATTATGTCATCAACATAATGAAGATGGGTCAGAACATTAAGTTTTCGAGCATATTGTATGGGAATATTTTATTTTTTTTAAACTAGGGACGTGAGGAGGTGACTAAGGCAGTCCTCTACAATAGAAAAGAAGATACCAGAGAGGGGATCACCTTGTTAGAATCCCAGTGAAAATTTGAAATAACTCTTAGGTGAGCCGTTAATATGGATGGAGATATAGGCTAAGTTTAAAAGGGTATTGATTCTACTTATGAAAACATTATTGAATCCAAAACCCTGAAGAAGCTTGAAAATGAAACTCCAGTCTATTATGTCAAAAGCTTTCCGGATGTGAAGCTTAATAGAAATGTTACCACCTCTAGACGTTTTATTGAGTGCATTGGTGAATTCGGAATCCAGGCATATGCAGTCTTGAATAGACCGACCCTTTATGAACCCAAATTGGTTCCAAGATATATATTTTTTACACTGTGAGGATAGCTTGTTATCCATGAGCTTGGTAATGATTTTGTACAGGGAGTTGATAAGAGAAATTGGTATATACAGGTGAATTTCAGAGGCATTTTCCACCTTAGGAATTAGGGTAAGGAATTGATAATTGAGACCATAAAGAAAGAGACCATTATAAAATAAGGTCTTAATAAGATTACAAACATCCACATGGACTACATCCAAATGGTGCTGAAAGAAACCATTATTAAAACTATCAGGTCCTGGCGCACTATTAAGGTTGAGACTAAAGACATTATCTTTTATCTCATGATCAAGGGGAGTGATCAAGAGAAAAATGTTGTCTTCCTTTTGGACCAAAGACGGGATGATCCCAGGGATAATGTCCTTATTAATACAACGCCCATAGAATATATTGTCAAAATAAGAGACCGCATGATTTGAAATGGCAGCCTCAGAATCATAGAGGATGTCATTGTCTTTAAGAAAAGTAATGGGATGAAAGATTTTCCTAATTCTTTGCAGGGCATTGTAGAATTTGGTGTTTCGATCACCGTCAGTGAGCCATTTAGTTTTTAAGAATTTTTTTCGGATGAAATCCTTATGAACCGAAAGGGAGTTGAGCTTCATATAAATGTTGACCTCATTTTTAGGGTCAGAGGAGAAGTCAAAATGGGTGGTATTGTTTTGAATTTGATTGAGGTCATTCTCAAGAGAGGATATGTCTTTATCAAGTTGTTTCTATTTAGTTCTACACCAACCATTGAAACAATGTTTGAGATGCTTGATATTTATAATACAAGCAAATACATCCGTGTGATGACTCATAGAATTCCAAAAATTCTGAATAATATTAGGGCAGTCTAAGTCCTCTGACCAGGAATTGTTAAATTTGAAAGGAATAGTGGGCTTTATACGCATGGAATGGAAACTAACTGAGATAGAATGATGATCCGAGCTAAGCCTATGTAAGGTAATGCTAGAGATGGTGTCCTAGGCATCTAGAGCAGGGACATTCACAAGGGCCCTATCAAGTTTACTAGAGACCATCCTATTGTAATGATTCTATACCAAGTAAACTTACAACTAGCTAGATTAACTTAAACTAGATTATAGTCTTCTACTAAGGTTCTAAACTCCCTAGAAGAAATATGAGAATGGGAAGGAATAAATTTTTCAGCAGGGGAAAGAATAACATTGATATCTCCAATCACCAACCAAGGGTCAGAGATGGAGTTAGATAAGCGAGACAGGTCCTTCCAGAGAGGCCTATGATCCTGATATCTATTCTTAGCATAAACAAGGGAGAATTACATATGAAGTTCATTAAGAATAAATTCACAAGTGAACATTTTATCAGAGATATTTTGAACTTTAACATATTTCAGGGAAGTGTGGTAAAAAATCCATAAGGTTCCTATCGCACTACTATTACTGCAAGCACCTAAAAAATTATAACCAGAGGTAGAAAGGTGCATAAATTTGAAGTAAAATTAACTTTAGGTTTATCAAGAGCAATAATTTTAGGTTTATTCATCAAAATAGTTCTTTTAAGAACATAAATAGTGTCAGAGTTGGCTATCCCCAGACAGTTCTAAAAGATAACATCCATTAAAACATGTGTTTGGAGTGGGGGATCCTTTTTTATTCTCACACTCGAGCCTTTGTTCCTCTTCGATCTCCTAATATTTTAAGAAGAGGCCGGAGTAGTCTTCAAAACCTATGTGATCATAGGGGAATCAGACAAAGTGTTAGCACTACCTGAGATAACAACTTCATTTATTTTAGCAGGTGACTTAAGAGCTATATCTGAGGAGTTAAAAATGCCAACAGGACCAATAAGTAAGCTTGGAGTCTAAATAGTAGACAAGACAGGAGAGGCCTTCATGTCTATTGTCCGAGACGACTGTAAATATGGATCCATATCAGACGAGTCAATCAATTTAACACAAAAAGATTATTTTGGAAAGTCAGAGTAAATACCAGAATAAGAATTTTTTTCATGCTGGAATGGATTGATAAATAAGGGGAACTGAAATAGCAGTGTGAGGCATAGAATGAGAGGCAACCTGGATAGTGTGAGAGACTGTGCCTCCTGCAAGATCAGTAACCCTTAACACTGCTTCCATCGGGGATGCAAGTGAAGCAAGTGTGGTGTCAAGAACCATGTGAGCCAGTGGCTTGGGCATATTAATCTGCGATAGCTCATGGGCGGGCCCATCCTTTACAGAGACCAGGGGCTCATCATTTTCTAGAATCATAGGAACTGAGTCATCCTTCGATGAAAAATTCAGAGGAAGGTCGAAGACATCCCGAACCATCTGTTGAATGTCTTCCAAAATAGAAATATCAATATCAGCATCTTTTTATGCCTCAACTTGGTCTACCAAAGTGGCTCCCGAGCTCTCACCCGGAAGATTAACCCTCTTGACCCAAACCTCTGAGTTCTTCTTGTGAAGATCAGGAATGGACAAATCCATAACTTTATTTTTCTTCTTACGCTTTACCTTCATCCATCCATTGTCAACAGAATGAGAAAAATGACTTTGAACAACACGAAATTTCAGAAGAGAATGTCCAACAATCATACAAAACTCACAAAATGGCTACATTCTCTCATATTCAACTCAAATCTTGGTTTTGAAATCATTTTCAGTGAACGCAATGACATCCAGGATCTTGACAGATATATCAACTTTGACCATAACCCGTGCATAAAGACCGATATCAGCATTCAACGTACATTGATTGATTTTAAGAGGCTTACCTATGCAAGAAGAAATGTCATTGAGGATTTTTGGAAGCCAAAAATATCAGCTGAGTCCGTGTAATCGAACCCAGATTTGCACCATGGAGTTCCTTGTTGTGTTCGGGATGAATTCATAGCCCCAATCAGAGATGTGAAGGACACGAGGCTTTAGTTTCAGATTTCCTAATCTCCAAACCCAGTCGAGAGCATCTTGCATATTTAAAATCATATGGAAGTATCCTTTTTTGATTGGAATCAACTTCCAATCAGAGAATCCCTAGCTGTGGGATATTCTTGATTTGAGGTCTGGATTGGACTAGGTCTTATCACCTTTGAGATATGATATCCTCCCCATGATCGAAAATTTACACATCTATGACCGTTGCTGGAGGGAATCGGGGCCGACTTCAACCATAAATTTTTCATCTTCCATCTTTTTACAGAGAGGAGTACGCTCTGCCGAGACATTGCAATATATCTACACCCTTAAGAGATGTGAGGAAGGAGATTCCTTGCTTTCACAATGGAGGAGCATCATTATTTTTCTCGTTTCCTTTGCAAATCACATCAACGGTCTCCCATTCCTGGTCAAATCCAGCCATTTAGAAGAAATCAAAACGATACCAAAAAGTATCAGCGCAATCCCAGTTCAAGGAAAACCTAGATTTGGAGAGGAAAGCAAGAGCGCATCCTCAAACAGTCATTTAATACATCTCCTGTATGTCATACATATCATATAAAGTCTTTTTGGGATCTTTTCACGATGTATGGTACATTGAATGGAAGAAAATGAACCATGTTGTGGGAATAGTTTATGAAATGAAAAATGATTCATAGTGAAGACTTGTGGTTTGCTGGAAGGCTCACAGTACGTGGAAGTCATGAAAGTTTGTGGGATGGTGGGTCATTGAGAAAAATGAGGCATATAGGTTTGCAGAATAGGTGGTTCATAGGGTGACTTTTCATTGGAGAAAACAGGGCAGAGATCAGTTCACAAAAGAGTTTGGCCACCACGTATGGATAATGGTGGTATGCGGACCGCATAGGGTATATAGTTCATGGGAGATGAACGGTATGCGGTAAAGGTAGTTCCATATCAAAGATTTGGTAAATATCGATTTAGCGGAATATGAGGATCTATTTTCCTATATAAGGAGCACAAATCCCTTCATTAGAAAGAGAAAATGATGTTAAAAATCTTGGAGGAATATGAAAAAGTGTAGAACAATTTGCTGGAAGAAAACCCTACAAAAGAGACTTTTGATTAGAAATCTGGGAGGAATTCGATAAAGTCTAGAAGTGGTTCATGGGAAGGGAACCCCATGAAGGAGAAGTGGTTTGTGAGGAGGTTTCTTTGAATGGATAAGTGGTATGAGAAGACAGTACATGGAAGGGGTTTGGTGGGGTACTAAATCCTATAAAGGAAAACAGTTTGTAGAACACAGTTCAGGGAATATGGATAGTAGAAGAGGAGTTAGTTTATAGAGAAGAAGTGGTACATGAAGGTGGTACACAATGGTAGCTTACAGAGGTGGTACACGGAGATGTGTGGTTCATGGAGAAAGAACACACAGTATGCGGTGCAATGTGGTATGTGGAGGAAGAAAACCAATTATTAGAGGACATGTTTGTGAAAGGACAACACATGGAAAAGTAGATTACATCTATAGGGGAAAAGAAGACTTAAAAAAAGCATATATATACAGTTGGGGATGGATGACTTAATTCCAAACCATTAAAGAGAACTTTATGTCCATAAACTGAGTTCAGATTCTTCCCAACGTAGTGAGAAATGGTAATTTTCCAAAATTTATTTAAGGGATGTAGTGTGCTATCCCTAAAACCTTGTAAAGGTAGTGCGCCAAAAATAGACTGACTGTGCTAAACTTTTATACTCCACAACTAGTGAATCTTATTGGAATTTAGTATGATTGAAAATCTATCGGTGTATGCTCCTTCTACATAGCCCTTAGGTATGAACCATGTAAAATTAGTGTGTATTCACTTTTCATGTGATTATTAGTTTTCAACACTTTATCATTAGACATGTTTAACGGGTTTATACAAACATGGGAACAAGAACCATCGGTATAAAAGAAAAATTTGACACCTTGATTCACCCCCTCCCCTCTTAGGGTGTTTCAGGGTCCTTCAGGATGAACCAAGATATCATATTGAGGAATCCATGCATATCTCATTGAAAATGAGAATCAAAATGTACACAGTTCTAGATACCCATGAAGTTTAATGTCATGTAGAAAGGAAATTGGTCAGTTGACATGATATAAAAGGAATGTTGTAGCTAAGACTAGGACTAGAGGTTCAGGTGTCACTATGTTTAATTTGGTGATAGGAATAAATCCATACATAGTTATTAGTTTATGATATTCCCCTGGTGAAGCTAACTCTTATATAAAGACGAGGGAATTTCATCCTTCCTTCATAGAGATATAGCTCATGTGCGGTGTGTCATTAGTGACATGGGGTTTTCTGTGCAGTTTAATGTTATATGGTGAGTAGTTCAGCCATGAAGTTTAATATCACACAATGAGGGCTTGTTCCATGCAATTTATTGTCATGTGGTTAGGACATCTCTGTACGGTTTATCATTATGTGGTCAGGACGTGAGACCTAGTGTATTTTATCGTATGGCTGTTAGGACTTGAGGTGATACAAAGTTTATTATCTTGATATTAGGATGATCTTGTGGAGTTTAATGTCATGAAGTTTGGGTTTTTGATTCATGATGATAGATATGATTTTTTTTCTTGAGAAATATCTCATTGGTGGGTGGTGTAACACGCTCCCTATCCATGGTGGCCAATGAGTAAGCTCCATTTTGATGGGCCTTATATATGATGTACGAACTTCCCATTTATGTTCCAACATTAAAGACTTCTTAACTGGTATCATTGAGGTTATGAGAACCAATAATAATTCTTATTAGAGTAATTAATAGAGGTAAATATTTTTATTAAAGTCTCACATAATCAAAATCTGATGGACTACAAGGTTGTTCAATGTACACCAACTATTCAAATCAAACCAATATATTTCATCTTGCCACTTTTGAGTTTTATCATCATCTGAGAGCTGTCCACAAATAGATATTTGGACTGATGTAATATCTACTTATATGGGTAATACTTCCTCATTCGTACATCAATGAGTATGGTGCTTCTTGTGTAGTAGTACAGATGGTGGTATGATAGGACAATAAATCATTGAGGAGCTTTTCCATCCATGAATTATTATCTTTATTCACCATATTCTAGAGTATATTTTATATATTCTTATTAAAGGCCTCTACCATTCCTTTTTCCACAGCATGAAAGAGAGATGAGTGATTGGACATGATATTTTACTCTTGGAATAATTTATTCAACTCCGTAGAACAAAAGCTGGTGCTATTTTCTATCAATATTGTGTGAGGGACTTCGAACCTGGTGATGATATGGGACTCTAAGAAGTTGATGATTTTATTTTTCCTAACTTACTTGAGGGGTATTGCCTTAGTCAATTTAAAAAATATATTAGTTTTAGTAACGATGTACTTAAGCTACTTAGTCATGGCTGGGGGATATTTCCCCACAACATCCATATACCAAACGACAAATGGCTAGAAATATATAGAAGCATGTAGATATTTTGGGGGTTGATAGATAGAGTTTTCATGGACCTAGAATGCATGTAATTTCATGGTGAATTCCAAATAGTCATGTATCATGGTTTTTCAATAATAACCCAGCCTCAGGATTTGGTGGGAGAGCCTAGTCACAAACTGTTGGGTGCCGTAGGACCCAACATGTACTTCTTCCATAATGGTGAGAATCTCTCCATCTATAATTAATCTGATGAGTATTCCATCCAATAAATTCTTGTAATGAACCCTTTGTTAATTTGGTCTGTTATAAAGGTTATAATTTATTGTATGATGCCGAATCTGTTCACTCTCAGCTTGATCTATCGAGAGAGACCCATTTTGGGGATAAGTGATTATGGGATCTATCTATGTAGGGGTGGAAACTAGTTCCTTGATATCTGGGGAAGCGTTGGATAGATTTGTTTATTTCATATCACATATGAAGATTTATGAGATCATTCTTCAATGTCTGATATAAAATACTGCTTCCTCCTAATCAAGGTTGTCTTGGACGATGGATGCATTATCCAATGTGTCACCATGGACATTCTGTGATTGGTTAACATGATGAATAATGGGATCAAAATGGAACTATACCATTACTCTTATGATGTATCTAGTGAGAGGGGACAGTTCTTCCATTTGTATGGAATATTATCCTTTGTTCTTATTTATCACTAGTTCTAAATCATCTTTGATATTCAGGTAGGATATCTATAGCTATAGGGACAATTCCAAGCTAGCAATGAGGCCTTGGTATTCTGCCTCATTATTCGTGCAACCTTTGGATTACGATAAAGATTTGGAAAAAAATTATTTTTTAGAGACAAATAAAATCCCTAAGCCAACCCAAATTATTTTCAAGTTTCCATCCTTTTTTTCAATAGGACATTGAGAGGAACCATTAAAATACATCTCCCATATCTTAGAAGTTTCAAGGGGCATAGAAGACTTCCATATATGGAAGCTCAATGTCCACTAGTATATTAACAGAAGTAGGATTTACTGCAAGGAAATAATTTAGGGATTTTAATTTAACGGACATTTGTGAGATGAACTATATGTCATATTATTGCAGAATGACTGGCCATCAGGCCAGATGATGAGTCAGTATGGGATCGCCAAGGGTGTAGTTTAGCAGATTTATATGAGAGACAATATGGAATTTATGGTGATGCAAGTATTACCTTATCATTTTCACTGTGAAGATGAGTTCAATGATGATATTCTAAGCATTATAGTATTGGGTCTTAGTAACTAGAATTGTTTTGATGAGGTATTAGAGACTGTGCTTTCTCCCCAAATCATTTTTATGTGCAAAGAGGGTTCCTAGCGAGAATTCCATGGAGTCCACATACAAGATGAGTGGTCTCCCTTCAGCTAGAGGTATTTTAATTGATGGGTGTATTAAATACTGTTTTATAATCTCAAAGGCTTCATGGAAGTCATCATCCCATTTATAGAAGATTCCCTTCTTCAATATCCTGGTGAAGGGAAGACATTTTCTTGCTAGGTTGGCTTTGAGATAATGATGTTATGAAATGTTACCTTAGACCCCCTTAGTTATTTGATATTGGGGGGGGGGGGTAACTTTTCTAGAATAGCAATAGTCTTTTCTTGGTCGAAATTGATGCCCCGTTGGCATACTAAAAATACAAGTAACTTCCTTGATGTTACCCTGAAGGTGGATTTTATTAGATTCCTATTTAGACTATAATATCATAGATTGTCAAATACTATTTAATGATATGTGAAGTGATCACTTAGTTGGAAGGATTTGACAACCAGGTTGTCAACATCGCATTTGGATTTTCTTCCCAATAATTGAATAAAGATGTGATGCATAGTGCATTTATATGTGGATTCAACATTCTTGAATCCAAAGGGAATGAATTGGTATAAAAGGGTCCCTTGAGGTGCTATGAAGGTAGTGGATTCTTCATCTTCAAGGCCCATCATTATTTGATTGTACCCTTAAGACCCATCCATGAAGGAAAGGTCTTGGAAGCTAGTAGCTGCATCAATCAAGAGTTATGAGATAAGAAATAGGAAATAATAATTTGGTAAATGTTGATTATGGTCTATAAAATTGATGTATACCCCAATTTTCCCATTACTTTTATTGATAGTGATGATGTTGGTAATCCATTTTAGGTATTTTACTTCTATGAAAAAGTTATCTTTGATCAATTTTTCAACATCCACCTCTACATTGGCGGAATGAGATGGGTGTATCCTCCAAGATGACTGCTTGAAGCCTTGACACACATTAGAAAATAAAAGATGGTGTGTATCCACATCTAGATTCATTCTGAGAATATTTTTATAGTTATAGGTGACCACATATTTGTGTTTCCTTAGAAATGAAATATAAATATCTTTCTCATTAAGGGGAATGATGACAATAATCAGTTTCCTGGATTTATATAACTAAGCTAAATGGTGGGGGTAGAGAAACCTTCCTTTAACGTGGGAGGGGTGTTCCCGAGGTCAAACTCATCTTCTTCCACCTCCATGTCTATGGATACATTTCCAAACAAAGATGGTAGTCTGGGGGAATCTCCCTCACTATTAGGGTAAGAGAGTCTATGAGAATAGATATTATCATCCCCTATTTCCTGAGTCATTGAATAGAAATGCCAGAAAAAATTGAATTCTACATTTTCACTAGGTACAAGAAGAACTTATACCTCTAGGGTCAATCCTATCAACTCTACTAGATTTACGGGTAGTACATAGTCACTGCCGAGCATACTTCAGGGATTCGAAAGGGCGGCCCCAAGCCATTGGGGGATGAAACCTGTATATCATCATCCACCATTTTTTGTTTTCCTCCACTTTTTTAGAAATTTTATTTTGAATATGTGGATATTAAAGTCTTGAAGGGGGCATTTTCACCATTTATTATATCGACATTTCCACCAATGCGGTGTTTCAAAAACTAATGGAATATTGAAGGTGCCTCCATGTAGATATGGATCCAAGGCCTTCTGAGTAGCACATTGTATATGGTTTCTTACTGGATAACCATAAAATCATCATCAAATATAATATCCTCAAACTAATATTTGAACTTGATCTTCACAAGATGTCCTTTCTCAATCTTATCATACCCTTGAATGGTTAGATTTTTGGGAGACAAATCCCCTTCTCTATATCCCAAACATTAGAGGGTTCGAACCAAGAGGAGTATGATCCCTGGACCATTATTGATCAGAGACATTTGGAAATCAAAATTATTGAGTCTTACTAAAACATATATGGCCCTAATGTGACCATTTTTGGCCTCTTCCAGATCCTAGTCAGTGAATTCAATGGAGACATGACATTCTGATGGAATGGTCTCCACTCGATAAACCTCAGCAAAAATGACACCTATCCTGAATTATTGTGGGATTTGTAATGATTCAAAATGTTCCTCCTAGAATTATTTTGAATGATGGAGCACATTAAAGATTCATATCTTGGATTGGATAACCAACAACTATTTTAAAGAGTTGTAATTTTTTTCCAAAGGTTCGTGCTTCACGATGTGTAGTTTCACTTTGACATGTGGCTCAGGAGCTGAGGAATTTGAAGTGTGTATTCCTGGTGCTTATGTATAAGTCATGGGAGGTTCTTCTTCTAGTGTAGTGGGTAATTCCTACCTTCCCCACTACCTATATTGATTGGATAATCTAACACCCACTAGGTGTTTATGCAAGAAAAATGGGTGCAGATGACCACTAGAGGGTTTTGGGACACCTCCTTGCCACTTTTAAGCTAGCTAGATTACTTGACCATGAGTATCTACTGGATATGTATCCTTTGTGAAGATTTTACTGAAATATTGGGTTTGACCATGCTCATGTTTTCCCCTATATCCTTGGTTCCTATGCATGAAACCTCTCATTCCCTGACAATGCATGGGAAACCCAAGATTTTAGGCATATTAATCATTAAAGAATGGGTATCCAAAGTGTACCATAATGAAAGAAAAAAATACAAGATCTTTTTCAGATAATATTTTGATTTGGTAAGGTGTTTTTCATGCTTTAAATATTACACATAATAAATCTACATGAGTTAGAGCTTGTGTTGGAGTAGAATATGACTCCTCCCCTTCTGTTCCTTCTTACTTCCAATAGCCACAACCACCTTTTAGAGGGAATAAAGGCATAGAAAATATATGTACTAATTAAAAATTTAGAGTTAAGGGACTCAAAATGGTCCAATTTTCCAACCGATTTGGGCCCTTGGGAGAGGATGTCCCGATCTTCAAGGGGTACATGGTTTGGAAATCAAAGAGATCCAGAAAGAAGAAGAAGTAATCCAGAGGTGTTTAGGCATGTCAGGTGGTGAAAAATAATTTTTATCATGATTCTATTCACACTAATAGAAGAGAGATAAGATATAATTCTGCTTATAACTAGGAATATGATGTTCTTATTGAAGGCTTTTCCCACTCAGGAAGGTAGAAATGGAAAAAATAATCTCTGGATTTTGGGGAATTGTTAGCCCTGACCAAGAAAGTGAATAAGAAAAGGAAATACTAATCTTACCTTCCCAAACCTATGATGACTAAAAAAGAAATAAAGAGGGGTGTTTCCTGAGGATCCATGGACCACAATTTCTAGGGAACTTAAACTGCAGAGGCTCCATTAGACTCCATCCCCTTGAAGGTGGGTGAATCACCTGGAGGTAAGAAGGGAGACTCAGTGAGATCCTCAATTTTTATTGGCAAGATGATAGCATCATTAAGTATGTTTTGAAAGGATAAAAAATAATATATCATTAGGTCAAGACATGGGAAAAATTCATTGACATAGGTGGAGTGGGACAAGCTTGATCAGGGGAGATATCCATAGAATCTCATCTTTGAACAAATGGCATGGTACCCCTCGCAACTTGTTGTCTTATTCCTATATTTTGACCCTTAATTTGATATGGATTAATTTATAGAGTTAAATAATTTTATTTTAATCAAATTATAGGGTTTCATCACCTCTCACCCAGATACTAATATTTGAGATATAAGATGGAAGTACTAGGCTGATCCAGCTGAGCAGCCCATCCATTGAGGTATGGTTTGGTTTGCTTTTTTAGTTGTCTCTTATTATAGTTTTCTTCATTTTTTTATGGTTTTACACTTTTACCAAATGTATCCCATCCAAAAAATGAAATAAAAAATAAATTTTGAGGAGGTATATCTACTATCTCATTCCTAGGTGGTGGAGCTATTGTGGGTCTGCACAGCTGTTCTCTAAGGTTGGCACAAGCTCAGTAAACTTTTTTTGACTCATCTAGTTGTTGAACATCCACTCACACCTGGGAAAAAAATTCTTCCAATCATCTTATTATTTTTACTAGACAATGGTTATGTTGTCCACCATCTTTGTGGGGTTTTTTAACACCAAAAGTCTGGAATTTTCTATTCCTTGAAGGAAATATTTGGTGATGAAGTAGTCAGGGATATTATGACCCAGCCTTCTATGGGAGGGGAATTAATCAGAAAGGTTGGGGAGGTTGACCTCATCAGGTTTCCTAGGTTCTGGTAGCGTAAGAAAGTTATAGTCTATGAATGCAAAGAAATCACCGATGACTTGTTTATTTCAGAAGGATTATGATTTATTCATCCATTACTTGAATCCTTAAAGACCCAGATTTCTCTATTTTTATGGCCTAGGGTGTTTATATAGTGGCCATCCCTCGATAGGAGGCACTGGGTGGTTCAAGAACTACCTATGTGAATGGATGGGTATTGCATCTATATTTAGTGTGACGGCTATAGATCATGCTTTGGGTGGACTTTTACCAAATGTTGTGGCATGAGTTATGTTTTGGATCATGTTTGTTGAATGAATTCCCCAAGACATTGTGCCATTTCTGAAAATTCATGGAACCCACCTGGATACTTCATGTGGATAAGAGGAGTTTGGAACTCATCCCAGATATTTTCAATATAGATTTCTAATAGTTTATCCTATGAGAGAGGGATGTTGAATAAATATCTTAGACATTTCCATCTAGTTATGAAGTCAGACACCCTCTCATTTTCACATTTCATGTAATTTTTTAGGTAAAAAATGTTGTTTTCCTCAGTGTAGAGATGAACTGATAAAGTAACTAATGAAAGAGGCCTTCCCATCCTATAATGAATCCTACTGTAAGGATGTTGTACCATATAAAATTTATCCTTATCAGAGTATGTATATAAAATATCATCGTTTTTTCCTCCTATTGATCTATAGTGCCCATAATCAACCCATATTTGGATACAAAGTGTGTAAGACTCTATTCAAGGTTTTCCACACCATCAATGGTAGAAAAGGTATGATTTATGAAATTAGGTGGAAGAAAAGCGTCATCCACCCACTCGGGATATAGCTTCCTCTCCGGATACATAGGTGTGAGTTTCCCTTCAACATTTTCCATTCAAGTATCATGGGGCATGATGATCTTAAGAAGCTCTAGGGGAAATTCTATCTGAGCAATATCCTATCTGCAGAGAGTGAGTGATGATCAGTGAGGTGGCCCTTCCTTTTTCTCTTACCGATTAATGATTATTCCTATGACTATATGACCACCAAGGATTGGGAGAGGTTATCACCACAATAGAGGGAAGTTATGATCATTTTCATGTTCTACATTTATGTAGACCAGTTGTATGGATTTCGAGTCATTCTGATTCTCAAATACCACTATTACTGAAGGTCATCTATGTGGGGGAGAATATTCACCTCATCTTAAAGATAATACCCAACAAAAATATTTTCCCTAATTATATTCTCATTGAGTTGTTTGAGAGTTTTTAACTCACTCTTATATTTGTAAAAATTATTCCACTATGGAAGGAACCTCAAAACATCAGAGTGGTGATTGGGATGTATCCACACCTTTTTCTTTATCTTTGGAAGTGTTCTTCTATAGTGGTGGAAACTTGATTTGAGAGGTGAGATATTTTGGAGCCTTCTTTGGTTCTGGGTGTGTGTTGCCTCAGTTGGTGAATCCAAATAACCATTCTCTCGGTGTAAATTTTCCATTCTACGGACCTCTTAATTTTCTTCTTGATCCACTGTATCTATCGTGTTGAAGGTGATGAAATTCAGAGAGGAATATAAAGAAATGTTTTTTGTACCATTACTTTCGAGGCAACATGCTAATTCTACACTGCCTTTATAATGGTTTCTATTCAAACCCCTAGACATATTGGGCCATTTTGGCTTGTGACCCCTATGGGGTATGATCACCTTCCCGTATACTCCTCCAAACCTGGTATATGAATAGTGATCTTGAGGGAGTTTCTAGTCATGCTTGTTATGTGGGCCCCAACCAGTAGAGGTTTTTCATGTGGTGGGAGAAACATGTGGGATATCGAACATTGATTTCCCCCAACCTATAGAGAACTGATTCCCTATGTGGTGAGGATGAGGATAAAAATTACCCCAACCCTATGGGGTGGGGGTTATTTGAGTTCACAACTGGCATTGATTTATCCTATTATTGTGGATCCATGGATTTCTATCAAGGATTTTATGACTCTCGAGAAGGACCTGAAGATGTAAATTCTCCTATCCTAGCAGGAAGGGGTTGTTCTAGAATCACCATTGACTTCCCTATTACACTCTCAATGGATTATGAACTTGGTGATGGTGATTGAGATATAAACTCCCCCATCCTATTGAGATGGTTTTTTGTAACTATTTCCAATGTGTACTAAATCCTCATGAGAATTGATGATCTGAATGGTGGAGGTGGTGGTAGATATTACCCTAGCCTAGGGAGATAGGTCCTCTCCTAGATGGAAGTTCTGGAAGCTACTACCATGGACTGTTGGATGTGGAATAATTGTTCTCACATAAGAGATGGGTATGATGGTAACCCATGGTGAGAACCATTCTTTATGGGAAGTTGTCCAGGCGATTGAAACTTTGATCTCCATGTCTGAAATGAATTTTAATTTCTTCAACAGGACCAGTTCAAATACTTTTTGACTATCATCTCCCTATGTTCATGATGCCTAGGAACTATTGAAATGGGGGAATTATATTGTAGTGACTAACTAGCCCAGTCGTTATGTAATCCCTTGATTTCTGTTGAGGCAATGACATTAAATGACACCGTATTTGTGGGGTTATGCTATTCCAGGTGTGAGAAAAGGTGTAACAATCCATAATCTCCCCATATTCAAATAAAAATTCATTCCATGGCTTTGGATATAATTTTCCAAAGAGTTGTGATGCAATTGGATCAAGCATGTTGTAGATTTGTACACTGTTTTTCTAGTTTCAAATTCTATTTCATGAAGATTTCATCTAGGTCTAGATTAAAAAATTGTATTTTGATGGTTTGAAGGTTACCCTTCTATACTAGATAAGTGAGGTGTCTAGCATTCAGTTTTTGATGACTACCCCACATATTTTGGAATAGATAAGTAATGAACTCCTTTTATAGATCATATGGGATCTCATAGTCATAAGTGGCAATGGGCTAGAACATGTTGGTGAGGTTGTTTCCAGCTAACTCTCTCCACATGTCAATGTCAGACTCCTCTTCATCAGACTTAATTTCCTTAATCTAGAAAGAAGAAAGAAGATACTTCTAAGGGTTTCCTAATGAACGGAGTAGAGTATAGTTGGAAGTTAATGGGGATCTATATACAGTTGAACCTGATTATTTGAGAACCTCTTTATAAGAATGTGGTCAAGTTTTGACCACCTATATTTATGAAGTCGTCTGGGAAAGTGGAGGATTTTATTATTCATGGGAGATATTTCCATGAGGAGGTTGACCATGATGAATATCATGTGTAGAGTCCCTTTGATTCAAATCCACACAACTATGAGGAGGAATATTGAGTTAATGATCATATTCTACTTGGTTGAAGAGTTAAAAGACCCTTGGGGTGTTGATAATGTATCTCAAATAACCTAAAGGACAATGAAATTGAAAAGAATAGAAATATGGGTCACATTCTGTTCCATGGCTAGAATATGTCGACTTACATTTTGGAATTGTGTTGGTATATTAGACTACTGTATGGTGGTTTGTAGAAATTGTTTATAATTTTATGGTGCATCGGGAGTATGAGCCCACTGTTGATAACCTTATGGAATATTCCAATGAGCCATACCAATATTGATAGGAATATAAGCTGTCTCGAGGCATGTTCCATTCTCACATGGTGAGCCTTAGTCAGAAAGGGAGTATGATCCAGAACCTAATCCTTTGAAATATTCCACTAGTTTTTTTTGAAATGAGAAAGATCTCACCTCGAGGTATGTGCTGCTCTCACTTGGTGAGCCTCATTTGGAACAACAATATGAGCCTGGTTCGTATATGGATTCCCCACTAGAATATGTCGATGGACCCCTAGAATGGGAGAATGGATTTGAGTGTCCTATTATATTTCCTCAGAATGATGTTGGTGCAGTCGTTCATTGGTAGAAGTAGGAATATTCACCTCGATTCCTTGGTCTACTGGAATATGACAGACGAATTTATTGATAAGAATATGATCCTATCCCGAGGATTTTTTCATTTTCACTTAGTTATACTTGTCCAAAAAAAGGATATATTCCTAATCGTAGGAATTGTAGTATGCCGCTGGACTTCTTCAACAAGAATATGAACCTCTCCCAAGGCATTTTCCCCTCTCAATTGGTGAGCCCCGACTAGAACAGGGATATGAGCCTGATCGTGGGAAATTGGAATATGCTACTCAACTTATTTTATAGAAAAATGAGCCTATCTCAATGAGTTTTCCCCTCTAACTTTGTGAACCCCAACCATAATGAGGATATGATCCTAATCCTGGGCCTCTGGAATATTCCACCAGACTTTTTCAAAATGAATGTGACCCTATCCCGAGGTGTGTTTTGCTATCCCTTGGAGATCCCTACTTGTAATGGGAATATGATCATGGTCCGATGGATCATACTTTATGTGAGTATGTAGATAATCCTCATGGATGGGAGCAAGAATGTGTTCTTTCTCAAGAGTAGACACTTGTTCACAATGATCGGTGTTTGTTAGGTGTCCAGGATGTAGAGATATGAATATTCACCTATCCCTACATCTAAACTAATTCCAGAATATGCTGGAAGAGGTCTTTAGTTGTTTCTAAAATATATTTTCATTTTAGAAAAATGATCAAAGATATAAGACTTCACATTTTCCATCACCATTATATACTGAAATATGGATTCAATTAAAGTATGAATATGACCCAAATTTTTTCCTCATTGTTCCACCATAATATGTCGGTGGAATTCATGTGTGAGGGTATAGATATGCACTTCCCCCATTCCTGTTGTGGTAATATACCTGCAAACTTATTCCGAGTGACCAGGGATATGAACATACTCCCTGGTCACTACTAGAATATGATGACAAAAATTGTTTACAAGATTGGGGGCTTGAGACATGTCCGGGATATTTAACTTATTACTTGCCCGATGTGACTTCCTTGTGACCTGTGAATTGGCATCATAGGTGACAGTGTGTCAGGTGGTACCCTCAGTAGGAAACTAATGAGTAGAAGTGGGATGATGAAGAGACAATTATTGACTAGTTTCCTCTTCAATTACACCTGAACTAGAAGGTATCTATGTTAGACTCCATGTTCTAACAAAATTATAGACTAAATGTGGTATTTTTCATGCTCTGGGGTAGGCCCCCAAAGAGATTGTCTCTAGAAATGACGTCCACTAGATTAGTAACATCTTTCCCTTCGTGATGCAAACTCATCCGTTTTCATGCTTGGAGACCCTCACGGGTTGCCTCTAGGGTTGGTATTGCACTATGTTGATGGTATTCCTAGACTATTGTGTTCACCACTTGATGTGGAAGCTGTTAGATAGGTGGGATCATTTTAAGACCCATGGGGGTTATAGGCATAGGTGATTTACTATACTAATCATTGGATGATGAACACATTTTCTCAAATCAGGATGCTATTAATGAGAGTAGTATCTACAGTCATATAGACAACTTGGAACAAGTTTAAAAATTAGTGAAATTTCATAAGTATGATGTGTGCATAATCAAATATTCATGTTTACCACAATTTTCCTTTTATTCACAATCTAGCCATTCTTCTCACTTGAACTTGTCAAAGTGAGGATGGACTTATTTATGGGAACCCCAATTACTAAGGATCAGCTATAAAATTCATTTAGGGATTACATCTTTATTTTTTTAAGTTGTGAAAAACAAAGTGTCTAGATTTATGATTCACCGATCATTATGTTATTTTAGATTTTCACATCATTATTTCCATTTTTATGTATAGCGTGATAAAGTGGATTTATGGATGATAACCTACTCATTTTTTATTTGAGATATTCACATCAGATTCACCATTTTTTCCTATAGTGTTCAAACAAAATGGATCAACACATGATAACTCAATCATTTTTTATTTGAGAGATTCATTTTGGGTTCACCATTTTTTTCCATAGATAAGAGACATCCTGGAACCCCCTGTCAAGGTGGATTCAGTTTGGCCTAATGGTTTCTTATGAGGGGTTCAATTCTTGTACAACTAGAATCAACAAGTCTCCATTGTCATTAATAATGGAATCTCACAATAGTTCCACCATCCATAATAGGTTATGGAACTTCTTTCCAAAGGATAGTGTTGAATTGGGGTTTCATAACCAACAATGCTTGGGGACTCACACTAGTCGAGAGGATGGGAAGTCGGTCTCATCACACCCTTTTTGGAGAGAATTTTGGCCTACTTTGGGAATCTATTTTAAATTTAAGATATTTCCTTAAATCTATTCCTAATCCTGATACGAGACCAGTTACCCTAACAACACTATTTATAGGTTAATTCTATTTTCAATGCAGAACAAGGGGATCTCATTAGTGAATGTATCTATATGTTTCTGATGTTCTTAATCCATTTCCCTAGTAATGGGTAGCTTCTTATGCACTGAAGCTATATAACTGGGGATCTCAAAATTTTCTTCTGTGTATAGAGGTGGTTAATATTTCAATGAGGGGATTGATCCATTATGAGGCATCCTATGTATCTTAGTTATTTTAGGAATAAAAAATCTCATAGTTCATTAAACCCACACAGTTTAACATAATATGGAAATTACATATATGTGGGAACTTAGGCACAAGATATTTGAGCTTGAGTCCCAAGGCGACATCCTACGTATCCGAGTTATGGGTGGAATTAGAGTTATTATAATTTCATCATGCCCCTAAGACTAGACCCAACGTAGATGTCTTTATATGTGGGACATTTGTATAGTTCCACTTATCAAGATTTACGTACTGAGACTAATTGGATAGTTTAAATTCAAGATGTTAATTATGTGTCCATTTATACTCCCTAAGCCCATATGATTCACATTTGGTGTGAGAAACAAGGGATAATAAGTGATCAACATCATTGCATATGGATGCATGAATTAGGTACTGAGGCAAATCTTGGATATTAATATAGATCTTGGGCCTCAGAGAGCCATCCTATGTATCATCATTATGGTAGGAATCATATTCATCATAATTCAGTTGATTACTCAATCCTCTAAAGGATGAGGTAGAGTGATCATCCCATGGGAATGATTAGGTCCTGATGGTCAAAATTTCATAGACATTGGGATTATGTAAAAAAGGATACTTAATTGATCTTGGGCCTTAGGAATGCATCATATGTATCTGAGGTATCGCAAGAATCAGTTTCCTCTTTGTTAAGTATTTTGAGTCTTACATGATGAGATTTAACTATATACGGGACATATCATATTACGCCATTGATTGAGGCTTACACTTCAAGACTTACCTTTACTTTGTAGAGGCTTATGATGAAAATGATATGATTAGTGAAACTCCATAATCCCATGTGAGCTACGATCAATGTGAGAGACAAGGTATAGAAAATGATTCGTCTAATTTCTTATGGACATAATACTTAGGTACTAAGACAACCCTTTAGATGATTAATATAGAGCTCGGGCCTCAAAGTGGTGTCATACATATCCCAGTTATGGTAGGAATCAGATTCCTCATAGTTCCCCATAATATGGATTGCACACTAATGTTTCCCTCGAGCCAGTTGGGGATTACACACTGATGTTTCCCTTTAGGAGGGACATATAATATTATGCCACTGATTAAGTATTTCACATTGGCATTTCTCTTTTCTTTGATAGTGGCTTATGGTGAAAATGAGATGATTATGGAAACCCCCTAAACCCACATAAGCTATTATCGGTCTGAGAAACGAGGGATGAAAAATGATCTATCTCACTACTTATGGATGTGAGAATTAGGAATTGAGACAACCATTTGGTTGATTAATATAGATACCAGGACTCAAATAGGCACCCTACATATCTTGGTTATGGTAGGAATTAGATTCCTTGTATTTCAGTAGATTTGGGGATACAGACTGACATTTCCCTCTAGTCAGGTCTTACACAACAAGGGTCGAAAAAGTTATCAGTCCTTAGGATTCACTTACTAACATGGTCTACTTTCAATCCTAACATGTCCATCTTCCTTCCTGACATGCTTTTATTTTCTATTTTGACATGTCAGAGAATGTCTGGACATGTATTGTTATATTTCTAGCATGTCCAAAGACAATCACGTGATCCAATAGGCTTGTCTAAGGGACATCGCATATCCTAGATGGTAGGTTTGAGAGTCATCACATGATCAATGATAACTTTTCTGGAGGACATCACAAGACCGGTCCATTTGATCATGGAATCCATCATATGATCTTATATGGATTTTCTATATGTCGTCTCATGATCTGTGTGACATGCCCTAGAATCATCATGAGATATGGAAAACACACAGGAAGTGCCTCATGAAAGTAAATATGGCTTATCTCAGAGGTTATAACATGTACTACCTAACAAGTCTAGAGGACATTGAAAATATTATCTATAATGTTGATAGATATCACAAAAGCTGAATGGAATTCTAGAATGGTGTCGCGAGATTCAGTTAACATGCGCAGGTACTACTATGAGACTTTTCTAACATGAATTTGTACTGCCACATGGGCTGGGAAACATGTCTTAATGACATCACAAGAATTTGATGGTGATCCCAGAATGTTTCGTGAGACTTGGGAGGCATTCTTGGGGGGAACTATGTGACTTTAATTGACATGTATAGATGTCTTAAGATAACCCAAATAGTATAACAAATGATCATCATGAGATTTTAGTGATATGTCCTTGTGATATCGCGTGTCCTAGATAGTTTATGGGGAGAACTTGATGGTCAGTTTGTATGTTCTTCTAATAAGTATCCCAACATTAGTGTTTTCTATAACCTTTATATTGTGAATGCACTAGATTTGGTCAGTGTTATCTTATTTTTTGTCCGGTGTGATTTATCAGATATGAGGGATTTTCTTCATGTGTCCTACCATAAGTCCTTCACCTGATCTATAGTGATCACATGAAGTGATTATAAACACTACATGATTGCTCCGGATATTCATCTAATTTTAACTAATGGGAAACTTTTTGGTCATCATATCAGCCACTCCAAGAAATTTGATATGGTGTTTGGATAAAAAATGGTAAAATTATGGTCCAGTGAGTGGTGGTGTATTTTTCATGCTGGGGTGGGGGATTTATAGGCATCACCACCCTAGTTTTCCACCACTTTTCATGACACGTATCATGTGAATCAAGGATGGAGTTAGAGGAGGGCCTCAACAGAATGCATCTTCATGAGGTCCTAGTATAGGTAGCTCCAGATATGTCACCTGATTTTCAGTGACCACATGATCATTTCATCAATGCCTCATATATTGGATTATTTCCAATTATTGGGGATTTTTTGAATCATGTAAACTTGTCTTGGAACTTTCATGTTATTAGGTTGGTATGTACAAGGGACTTAAAGATATTAAGACGCCTCTAGAAGGCCTTCACATGATCTCAGTTGAATTTTATGGGAATTTATCCAAGGCCATTATGGATTGTTAAGGGTAATTCATGGGGTAAGTCTCACTTGTCAAGGGGTCTTGCAAGACAGTGTTGTAGACATCATTAGCATATCATGAGCATTTCAAAACTATAATAGGCTTGCATATCCTCCCCCTTTTTAATTCCTTTTTTGTTATTTTATAGTGTTTGGGGAGTTTGTGAGGTTTTTTGGGTGTTTTTGGGGACAATCACACTACCTCTTGGTGATGCATCTCATGGCCACAAAAGTTCCAATGGAGATGTGTGATCAATTCATATATAATTACATCTATTTATCCTTAAGGAGAAAATGGTGAGTGTATGGTTTCCTGTACATACTCGAGGTGCTTCACAAGACTATAATGAAAAGCCAAAGGGGTTTCATGATATTAGATAGGAACATATTTAGGTGCTTCCAGTTTCTTGTGGATCGCTAGGGGCGTATCGTGTGATTCTTACAATCGTAAGAGGATTCCACCTCCATCCATTTTATTTCCTTTATTTTTTTATGAACGCTCGAGGGTCCTATGAGTTTTATTGAATTTTTTAAATAAAAATAATTCTCTCCATATATTATCCATCAGGTGAGTTTTATGATTTCAAGAGGCTTATACCTTTTGTATATTTACCTTCTATTTTCGAAGGATTTTTAGATGGGTTGTTAGGCACTCATCATTTGACAAGCCACGTAAACTGGGGGAGTTTATTTGGATACCTCCACGCGACTAGTGGTTGTATGGAGGGCCTTAAAAAGAGAATAATGACTTTTCAAAGGGTCTTCAGGTTATTTCAAGTTTTATGCCCCATGCACGACCATTTTCATGACCTTTTTCAAGTCATTCGATATCATATCACCTTGGGGTTTATGAGATATACATGTATTTTTTCCCATTCATCTTCCTTTTCTTTGTTGGGAAAATAATACCCATATAAAGTTATTTCATCCTTTTTGAATTTTCTGATTCTCATTTGGAGAGTTTCAACAAACATATTTCTCTTCAAATAATTTCATTTTGCTGATATCTTTTGTTACATACAATACCAATTTTAAATGTACTATGACATACTATTGAATTATTATTATTATTTAAATAGGAACATTATAACCTAGACATTAAATTTTTTGTATGAATAAGAATAACCACAATTTAAAAAATATTTTTAAATGTTTTTATATATTTATTAATTCATAATAAATAAGTACTCATTTTTCAGTGAACTCATTTTATGCTTCAAAATTATGTTTTTATTTCAAAAATGGGGTTTATTATTTTATGTGAATGGAAATTAAAAATAATTTATACATCTATTAGAAATTATATTTTAGTAAATGAATATAATTATTGAAGTCATAATTTCAATATTAACTTATGGGTTTTCATGATTTTTTCTTGAAAAAATTGTTTTTTGAGTAAATAGTAGAAAATACCAATTATATATAAAAATATCCTTACTATTAAAGCATTTATAAAGTACCATTTTTATTTTAAATTAAATTAGAAAAGTAATTATTTAATCTTAATTAATTTTTATCCAATTAAGGTCATTATAATTTATATTATTCTTAATTTTGGCATAAAAACATTTTTTTACTCAAAACAATTTTAAAAAAATACATATTTATCGCATTTTGTGGGTTTATTTTAAAATATATTTATTCCAATTATAGGGATTGAATAATATAAAATATATAAAATATTTTGAATCTACATAATTAATATTATTAAATGAGTTTAACTTAATTTTTTTCCATTATGAATAATAACTGATTTGAAAATTCAATACAACTGTAAATGTTTAAAGGGGATAACAAGGGGTTAAAATAAAACAAAAAGGGTTAAAATAAAATAAAATATTATCTAAGTAATATTTTATGGTAATATTTTGAACTTATCTAATATATTATTCAAATACGAGTCATTTTAGATCCATTTTTATTGAGTTAGATGTCAGTATATTTTAATCTTTTCCAAAAATTCCAAGTGTGTGCTCACACTCACTTATGAAAGGCCATCACCTAACTTCTCTTATACACACTTATATATCCTATTATCTTAGAAAACACGAACTTAAATACTTTACTGACATCTCTCAACATTTTCTAGAATTTCTGGTTTGATCATAATAGTATCTTAAAAAGGATTTAGGTATAAACCTATGTAGGTAGTCTGAAGAAGATGTATAGTTCTTAACTGATATCTTTTAATTTTATTTCTTATTATGAATTTTATAAACCTATTTTATCCATAATAACATGATTAATCTAGTGCCACCAATATTCATATATTTCAGTATGATGTTTTTACAACCATTATACACCTTCTTTCTATCAAATGGGAAATTAAAATATCACTTGTGCGTACGTTTGGTCCACAACCTCCACATAGAGATATGATTCATTTTCCATCACCCACTCTCATGGATATATATAATGACAGATTTAATGAATATATATAATATATATAATATTATTATGACTCTATAAAAACAAAATATTATTTATCTTTCTTTCCATCTTTTTATTGGAAGATGAAAACATCGTTCATGCATACATACAAATTATCATCTCTATAAATACTTTAATTTATTTTTACAACCATTATACACCTTCTTTATATCGTTCATTCATATATGATATTTATATAATCATTAATATTCTATTTATTATGTAGTAATGATAAATATTCAAAGACTAGCACTATTGAACCAAAACAAATATGAAACACAAAACAGTTAACACCCATAAATGATAATTTAAGTAATTAATTATCAATAAATGGGTATTTAACTATTAAAAGTGGATAATATAAGATATTATAAGTATTTTTATGGTTCTATTATATAATTATAATAAATTTAAATTTTTTATATATGAGGTTTGAGCACTTATGAGGAAAATCAGGCTTAATGTTAAAGATTTATGTTATAGTCTCATTTATTTTTAGTATTACTTACAATAAATTTATATTAAGGGAAATAATATATATCTTATCCTTTAAACACTATATATTTTCTTTTACTCTATAATTTTTATGAAATAATATCATTTTCTTCTCATTATTATGAAAAATGAAAAGAAAATGTTTTTATAAAAAACTGACCTTATTTCCTCTTTGGCCGAGAATCTTTTTCTTCCATGTCTATATTTTCATTAAAAAAATTGAAATAATGTTTTTAATATTATACAATGATTTATTAAATTCAATTTTAACCATATTTTACTTTTTATAAAATATTTTTAAATAAATAATTTCTTTATTTTCTAAATGAGTAACATTTTACCCAAAGGATGAATGAAATATTTATTTTAATGCATAACATTTGACTTAATTTTACTTACATAATGAATAATATTTTCATATTATCTTTTTATAATATTCAAGAAATTTTGAGATGTTTAAAAATTGATTACAAAATGAAAAGGGTATTTTTTGTAATAAATATTCTAGTGATATTTTAATAATATTTTCATTCATGAGAATGTACTTTGATGTTACATATTCTCCAGTAGATACATGATCCAATGATATCATCCTTATTCTTTATTTGTATAATTATTGATTATGATGATGAAATTTTGATAAAACCCATTTTCTTTTCAATGGGTTAAGCTATGATGAAATGATACATGTTTTCTTTACCTTTTGGAATACATATGAACATATTACTATTATATGATGGTTCGGTCTATTATAGACATTAATTCATTAGGTAATTTTATATAGATACCTCTTATGTTGATGATGAAAATCATGAAAATTATTGTGGATATTTATGCTCACATTTTGATGTCTGAGTGTGATTTATTCTAGAAAAATTTAAAAGAATATACAAGGATATGATTGTGTATTTCCATGTTCATATTTTGATACATTATTATGATAACTAATATCTACACTCATAAGATTATAGATGTACATGATTGAAAATAGTTATGCTCACAAGATTTTTATTTCCCTTGATTTTAATTCCACATGCCTATGTTATGATTCTTAAATGATTAATACTACTTTGACACACTTATCAATCATGATTATGGATATGAATTTATTTATGAAATTATTATCTAAGATTTTATGGGTATGAATCTTCTACATTGAGAACATTCACTTGATTATGTTAGTATACCCTAATGACCATCCTATTCTCCCTTATGATTGATATTTCCCATGTTTTATCTTATTGAACATATGTGCTAACCCTTTATTATGTTCTCTATATACTGGTTTTGATGGATGGTTCTAATTATGATATTTCTAAAAGGTTATTAATATGATGATATTTGTGGGATTTGTTAAAGGTATTTTAATTTTTTTATCATGTATCTAGTATCCAAATAAACTAAACCTTTACGGTCCTTGATCATGTATAATTGTGATATGTTTTAAATATGCATCTAGAATGATTCAGTTTTTATGTATGTTATGCTTAGGACAATTTAATATACATGTATATATACATATTAACTAATTAAACATTAGTGTGTGAGTTTGTATAAACAAATTACACATGCAATCACACACACACACATATTAATAACTATATATTTATATAAACATATTAAACATATAGAAAAGACCTATATAAGGAATATTCTATGTGGTCTATCCATATATATATAAATTATAAAAATGGAAATCTATCAAACATAAACATGAATTTGATCTATAATGGGATTTTAGGCCACCCAAGTTAGCTTTCTGAGCTGTTGGGTCTCCAGGGAATCAAAGGCCTTAAATCCATAGGGCCTCTAGGCCATGAAACAACTTAGTTGGTGTGTGAACTATGGTGGTATAGAGAGTTTGAACATGGGGATTTCATTAATGGTGTAGCAATGGTGTGACCAATCATTGGAAGTATAGAATGACTATAAACAACACACAATATGCCAGTGTAGTTAATGAAGGGGATGCAGATGTGACATGCTTGTAGGGATAAATGAAAATATTATAGGAGGATCTATTTTTATTTAGGACTTGTTCTAGCTGGCCTTGTTCTAGTAGGCCTTTGATCCATGTATTCTAAGGCCTTTGTGACTATGTACCTTCTGTTCAAGTAAATGGGTCACTGTCAACCAAATTAAAAAAATTTAGATTATCCATAAATAAATTTAATGTATAATTAATTGAACAAAGTATCCAATTAGTTTCTTCAAGTACATGTCATTGGATTAGATGTTATTTTCTCACATGATCAAGTGAAAATACTACA
Organism: Viscum album; assembly: GCA_963277665.1. NCBI lineage: Eukaryota > Viridiplantae > Streptophyta > Magnoliopsida > Santalales > Viscaceae > Viscum > Viscum album. The sequence goes on from OY728161.1 coordinate 999,693,648, forward strand.
ATGATTCAAATACATGAAAGGTCAACCATAATGAATGAATGATACACAGTGATAGATTTATTTAGAGAGGGATAGGAATTTATCAACACGTTTTTAAATCAATGATAAAGAGACCTTTTATCAGTGATAAAAATAATAGCACTGATAAGAACAAGAAATTAATAGTGCAAAAAATAACTCTGAAAAAATATATCATATATAAAAAAATTGACCTACCTTGGGTTTTTAGTGGAATTTTATCTCAGGCACTCGAGGTAAGGAGTACAATGAGCAACCACTCATCCCTGTGAGCTAATCTATTTTTTCATTAGGTTTTTAAAATATACAGATATATGTGTATCATATAAGTATTTAATTTTTTTTACATGTAAATATATGAAAATATACTCATATATAATTAGAATATTTAAATACTATTAAGTATATTTAAAAAATATATACATTCAAATTTATGATATATAAAATATATTATTAATTATTAATTATATTTAAATATTAGTAAATTTATATTAATTTTCAAATTATATATAATGATTTTTAATTTATATGTGAAAAAATATTGATATTGATAATTATAGATGTTTAATATTTATATTGTTAACTATATTAAAAATTTTATTATAAATTCTTAATCATCAATAGTAGCATTTTAAAAAATTATTATATATATACATAATATTTTTATTAATTATGTAATACCATATATATGTATATATAAAATAACAAGATAATTTATATTAATGATTATAAAAAATAATATTCATTTTTATTTTTTTATTTTAACAATATTTATATAAAAATTTATATTAACTAATATAATTAACATTATTTAAATATAATTATATATATACATGAAATATAATTAATTATATTTAAAAAATATATATTATTTCTTATATTTTAGATAAATATTAATTATATATATTATTAAATTAAAAAAATTATTATATTTTAATAAACATAAATTAAACATAAATTTTATATATTTAAGAGGGAGAATGGATTTATAGAGAAATCTCATGGTGACTCCGATGGCGTTACATGATTTTTGGGTTTGATGGATCTTCCAAGGGATCATAAATTCTATCTTCTTGTCAGAGGGGATCTTAAACCATCGATGAAGTCAGGATCTGATGATCCAATGTCATCTTTCATCCAATCTCATGGATTTAGATTTGGTGATTCAAAATGAATCTTCTTCCAAGGAAAAGATATTGTTGCTAAAACAATTTATATGAGGTAACTCGAATCATATTCATGTTGACCAAGATTTTATTCTTAACAGGTTCATGATTTATAAGCACTCAATTATCACAAGATTGGTTTTTTCATCTAGTCATAATTCATTGAAAACTGAGGATCTAGAATGATGGTTAACCATATTCTGGGGATTCTGAGATGGGAAATGGACTCCCATCTGGAGGGTCCATTTCCACATCCACTTAACCTTGGAAGATATGAAATGAAATGCCTAAGGGTTTGGTCAAATTTTGTTCAAGCTAGAAATGATGTTAATCCTAGATTGGGAGCCTAGTTTTAATACCTTTGTAATTTTAAATGAAATAACTTAGGATCAGGTTCAAATTTATGGTTTAAATTTGTTTTTGTGGCATCCAAAAATTTTATTTAATATTTCCTTGGAAATTGGGGCCCTGATCAAACTTGGTTGTGGAATAGAATAGATCTTCTTTGGCTTTTTTGTGCATTTCTTGGTGGGGGTGGATCTCAACTCAACACCAATAAACAATGTGACCCTATACACATTAGATTTCATCTTTGATTTAGTAATAAGTAATGATAAATTACCCATGTTCCATACTATTTTTCAGTCTATCAGGCATTCCATAGAGAAATTCCATAAAGGTATATGCTATTCGGTCTATAAATTAGAAGGAAACGAGGCAGTTGGATGTTGGTTGAAGAAGTCTGCAAAGGATAAGCACATGGAGGTCTCTAATACCTATCTTAATGGTGATTTTAGAACAAAAAGGGAATATTCTTACAAAATTAACTATATGGTCTTTGAGGATAAGGGTAAGGGAGTAATATCTGTCATTGTTGGAACTTCTTTGGTTATCCTGGCTATGCAGAAGAAGATTAGGACATGGGATGATGTTGTACAAGAGGGATCTTCTCATATTATGAGATTACTACTCTAGAGTTTTCTATTAATCCAATGGAAGAAATACATGTTAAAAAGGAAGTTCCCTCATACATGTATATGATTGTTGCATCTTTTGGGTCTTCCAATTGGAATCTTAATGGTCCAGGAATGAATATTTTAAAATCTTCTAATCCCTCGCAGCTTGGAAGGATGATAATGGATGGTCCTTGTCCCATCCCACAACCATTCTCAGATGCTACCATTACATCTAAATCACCGATTAAGCCCAAATATTCTACTACAGTCATTACATCAATAAATATAATAGTAAATGTCCCAGAGGGATTGGAAAATAGAAACTTGGGTAAACACCAAGCCATGGATGGTGAATATTTTGATAAACCAATAAATGATAAATCTATTAATAAGGATTTTATACAAGTGTTATCTGATCATTAATTAAGGTAGGATTAGATAATTTCATCAAGGTATTTTAAGTGTAAACAAAAAATAATAGATAAAAAACTATGAGTACCAATATAATAAAGGATGAGTGGGTGCCTTATACATATGCTGGGCACTCGGGGCACCATACTAGAAAGGGAACTAATTTTTCTTATCAAAAAATAGATTTAGTTCTCCAATCATTTGGAATACAATTTTCAAGAATCACATGATACAAAAAACAAATAACATGTAACTAATCACAAACTTTATAGAGTTCTTGGATATCTTAATTAAGAGAATGAATTAGGTGAGCAAGATGTCTGTCTGGTATATGGTAATGTGGTTGTCTCGAAATATTAGGTAGATGTGGTTGATCCCATTAAATATTAAGTTAGTGAGAATAAATTTCTTGATATCCCATATAAGATGGTGGAGATTTAATTAGATACTGGAAAAACTAAGTTGGAGGATAGTGACATTGAAGATATTTAGCAGAAAGTGAGAACTTAGAGGATAGGCCATCACCCTTTAGGTCATGGCCATGGGTGAGGATGAATTAATTGGAGTGAAATAAATGATTAGGAACATAGTATTTGGGATGAAATTATAAAAAAAGGTCTCTCACTATTTTTTGTGATGATTGATGTTTTTCTATGTCTAACCCCATACTTTTCATTTTTGTTTCTTTTATCTTTAAATAAAAGTGTTTCATCCCTACCTTTAAAATAATTTTTTTCCTGTATTTAATTATACTTAAAATTATTAGTACACACATATATAGACGTATATTATTTATCATAATTATATATATATGTAAGAAATTGTGGAATTTAATTTCTAAAATATATTTTCCTTGTTAAATTTAAATTAATTCATCTAAATTTTAATGTTACATTTAATAATTGAATTTAGATTCAAACAAAATATATATATACATAAATACTTGTAATAAATATTCATTTACACACACACACACACAAATATACACACATAAAAACATACATACATCAAATTTATTTAATTATTTTAATTTCACTTTAATGTTCTTTCATATATTAAAATATATTATATGTCTAATAAAAAATATAATCATTGATATACTCTGTTAGGAGTCATACATGAAGGTTATATCATTGAAATAAAAATAAATAGGAATGTATATATGTATGTGTATGTACATATATAGTTTTATTAGTGATAGATTGTGGGTAGGAAAAATGAAAAATTAATTAGTGCTAAAATAAGTTCTGATAAACAATAATTTGTTATTGGTGTTGGTGGCCAAAAACCAAATAATTTGTACTTTATTAATTAAAAAATAAGTTATCACATCTTGATTGTTCTTATGCATGAAAATGTATGTGATAATGTCCTAAGGATTGCTGTTTTATTAAAGGTTCATAGCAGATCCCTGTAATGATAAGAAACCGGAAGTGTCATAACACTGTTATTGAATATATGTTATATGGATGGATGATGTTATTTGAGGGAAAAACATAATATAGGAAATTAAGGGTGAGGACTCATAAAACTTTGAGGCACCTTCTCATGGTGTCTGCACATGGTAATATCTAGGAGTATATTATGAGAACGAGACCCACCAATAGGAAATACACATTTCATAGTGTCATTGGATGTTTCTATCTGTGGACATGTGTATTGGTCTTTAGATGTAAAGATTAATATTAATGGGTATTAAAACTCACACACTTAGATGTATTGATTAAAACTTTGATGACACACTGTTCACAGTGAGGTAGTATACATTAGGTGCGTCACGAGTGATACTGCATTAATAGATAATGTGAGAAATGATTTGTCCCTTCTGTTCCATAATAGAATTATATATCTCAGGACCTTTGATAGAATTGATATAGCCTAAGTAAATCCATGGCCATGGTGAGTAATGGGAAATTTAAATTCCATAATGTCAAAGAAAGAATAATCGAGCACATGGGTTGATGGCACTAGCATGCAAGCATCATGATTCGAGATATCGAGACAAAGGGACTATATTACACAGTAAGCATTCATAAGAGGTGAAACATCATTACGACATTAACTTCTTTCTCTATAGGTTCCATGGAATGTTACTAGATGCTAACCTTGGAATTTAGGTAGGCTCCGCCTAATGCCACTGAGAAGGATTCCTAGAGGGTCACACACTAAGTGTGTCTAAGTATCTTAGTTAAATATTAATTTCACAAGTTGAATAAATATTATTCCCGACTATGGTTTAATATTTATTTAAGAATGTCTGATCACAATTATTTCTACACTAGTTATTCTAGATAATATATTATGGGTAAAATAATATATTTATTATAGAGTAATGTAATGATATTTATTTTAGAAATAAATAGCCATTATTCAAGGTCTAATAAGTGCGGTGGAAGAAATAAAGAAAAATGATAAAATAAAAGTACACGCCATGTATATTAAATATACACACCGTGTATTTTTTCTAGGAATTTTTTAGAAATAAATAATATTTATTTAATTAAATATTATTAGGTGTAATTTTCTGGGCGCATGTTAAGTAATAATAATAGTCAAGTTTAATTATTAGACATGAGGTATTACTAAGAATTAAATGAAATGAATAACCACTTTTCGGTAATTAATTCATTTTATTATTCTATGTAATTAAAATCCCAATTATATAATTCTTATTAGCCTAGCCATTTTTGGGGTGTGCACAATGGATTTAAAACATCTCTCAAGACAAGAGAGAATTCCATTTTCCACCAAGAATGCTCTCAAGCTACAAGAGAGAGATCCACCTCCCTCGGATCAAGGCGATCAAAGGCGGACCTCGCAAGCGAAGGCTCTTCTGGCCTAGCACTCGAAGATCCCTTCGGTGAAATCCAGAGATACATGGAGCACATGTGGATCACCACTAGAGGAATCCTACACTTGGATTCTACGACGCAAAAACAAATCACATCGGATCGTGATAATAAAAATCGACAAATAAATAATTCCATCAAGGTAATTATTGTTAACTAATTAAATTAATTATAACCAACATATGATGATCCTATCTTTAGTTATAGGACTCCCCTCTTTCTTTTTTTGTTCTCCATTAAATTCAAAATATTCTGTGTTTTATTATCGTGATGGATCTCAGATTGATAATTGTTAACGCTAAAATTAAAGTTGGGTACACCCACCAAGGTTGTTCCACTGTGCCCGGAATCTATAAGTGGTATCAGAGCAGTCATATCGTTGATTATAATTATTTATTTTTTCATTGATGATTTACACATTTAATAGTTTAGTTGTTTCAATTCAAGATTAATTGTTCTGCAAATCTGAATCTTGATATTTGTTCCTTCTCTCTCATTTCTCGTTCACCTTATAGAAACAAATTTTTCATTTAATTTTGATTAAAATAAAATTGAGGATATCATCCGGAGGTTCCAAAAATTCCGGGTCGTACAACAGCATAATATATGGCGTGTATTCATAATTACATGTTGTGTAGTCTAGGTTCATGCATTGGACTGGTCCGCCAAATCAGGTCGTGTAAATGGATCCTTTCTAATTATTTATGACACATGTGCTGACCAATAACAGGTGGTGTATAGTTTCCGAATTACACACCGTGTGGTCCACAAAACATGGTGTGTAGTCCCTTTGAGATAGGGTTGCACCCTGTACCCCTTACACGGATTTCTCGGCTGGAAACCATGTAACACGGATACTATACATCGTGTTTCCGATTGAACATGCCGTGTACTCCAAAATTTTTTGATTTACATCTACATGCCATGTCCTCGGGTGTGTACTTCAAATGGACGGCGAACAAAAGTACACACCATGTAGTCCGAACTACACACTGTGTACTCATCCAAATTACGCAAGATTTGTTAAAATTTATTATTATATTAAACAAACCCTTGATACGTGTACCATAGTACAGGCGTGAAGTTGAGGCACAACACATGATAGGTGTTTTTTATATATGTTTTTAATTTAACAATCCAAGTAATGTTCATTTCTACTCATTGGGTAGTTATGAACAGGAATTCCCCAGTTTTCCACCATGGTACAAGTTATGTACAATGATAATTTTAAATGATTTTATTTGTTTAATATTATTATGGATTAGAATCTCATGGAGATTCAGAAAAGGGTTTAAGAAAAAAAGATTGATTAATTAAAGACAATTAACTGATTTGAGTGTGATTTATGTTAAACAATAACAATTAAAGAATTGAATTCTAGTTTTATTTATGCATAAATATCGTTGCATGCATGGATGATCATGAGTTAGACCAAGACCTTTGTATGTGAATGGTTTCTTTTAATTAATTTATTTAAATTAAATTTGTTGTCCTACGAGACATCCCCTCATTAATATGTAGGGCCTATGTTCCCAATGTTTATTTTATGTAAAAACCCCCCTTTACCCCTCACCTTCTTGTGAGATAAATGCATATGTAATGGATAGAGCTCCCAAGCTAGTGGAAGCAGCTCAAGTCAGAAGCCAAGGTGAAACCAATCCAAGGAGATATAAAGGTAGATAGGTGGAAAGCTGTAAACACGACCCCGAAAGGTCTTGGGTTAGTTTATCAAATTCTAGATACAATAACCAATAGAACAAGCTCATGATCATACCATTTTTTTTCTGTCAGTTGCATGGTTTATTTATTGTCGATGTGCTGTCACGATCACACAGTTAATGAATTAAACAAGCATGCAAGATGAAACTAAAATAAGACCGAATTATGGGTAAATATTATATTAGACATGGTTAATCACTTAAGTATATCTCACATATTATTAACAAGCATGTAATAAAAGATAATAAATTTGAAATTTACGTATAAGGATAAAATACCTCAATGAAATATTAAGTTGGTATAGCCTTCCATAATCTTGGTTAGAATCAAACCATAGTTAAAAGTGCTTGACCAAACATAGTTGGGATGCTTTCAATTATCGGTGAATTATAATTCATGGTTTTGGGTCTACATAACATGGTTCGAATCATGGGTTGACTATCATAGCAGGACTTAGTGTGAATAAGAGGCAAACGTTGGGGAAATCCAAAATAAAAGGGTTTCAGGACTGGGGAGTCCACTCAGAGGATCAAGGAGGTGCGATTTAATGCATTTGGCATTTGGAATACCTACCTAAAACCCTTAAAGTATCATTACCCACTTTAGTTGGGGTAATGATAAGGGAAATATGGATCCTTTCCAATAGAATATTCCGGAAACAGAATATTCCGAAGTCAATTGTGGGGGATATTGGATTTCAATAAAATAGTGGGAGACTAATAAGTATTAATTTATTTATTCATCTCAGTTTTTATAATAAAGTACTAAAGCTTTGCTCATCTTAATTTGTAGAAACGGCCAGAAAATGAATTCAAACATATTATTACGAACCATACTCGAGAAGGAAAACCTTCTCACTATCACCAATTTCTGAGAGTGGAAGAGGTGTTTACGCGTCATCCTTCGCCACGAGAGGAAATTGTATGGGCTGGAAGAGCATGTTCCAGATGTGCCTGGAAACGAGGACTGTGATGAGGAACTATTTCTCTATGTGAAAAAATATGGATAATTCCAAAGATGTCCAATGTTTTATGATATCGTCCATGTATAATGAGAACTTGAAGCAACATTAAAACATGGACGCGTATAGCATGATGTCTCACCTTAAGGATCTCTACCAATAGAAGGAGAGACAAGAGAGATATGAGATCTTCAAGGCTTTGTTTATAAGTAATCATGGAGAGTCTGTGCGAGCGGGGCCTCATGTAGTCAGGATTATTGGTTACATTGAATTCCTAGAAATCTTAGGGATTAAGTTCATGGATGATTTGCATACAGATCTCATTCTATCTTCACTTCCCAAGACCATCTCTAGCTTTATTGTCAACTACAACATGAGAAACAATGAGAAGAGTCTATCAGAACATCTGACCTTAATTATCTAGGTAGATAAGGACATGGGTCATGACAAACCCATTGTACTTATGGTGAATAAGAAAAGGAAGGACAAGGAAAAGGGGTGGAATACTTATAAATGCTCTGAACCCCTGATCACTATCCCTCCAAGAAGGGGAAGATCCAGAGGCAGGGTAAGGAATGAGAGGCAGTATGTTTTTCATGTGGCAAGAAAGGCCACTAGAAGAGGAATTGAACCCAAAAGCATGGGGACACTAAAGTTTCATTCATTATGGAGTGTAATATTTCCATTTCTACACATTGGGTATTAGATACAGCTTGTGGGGATCACATCTGTATTCAAATGCACGAACCAAGTATATTTAGGAAGATTTCCAGAGGGCAGGTGGGTCTTCAAGATGCCAATGGCACAAGGCTGGCTGTGTTGTCAATTGGCGATTATCACCTCTCATTTCCAATTCAATTGATTTTGGTTTTACATAACTGTTATTATGTGCCTAGTGTTACCAGTAACATAATTTCTGTATCTTATTTAGATTGGGATGGATTTATTTTCATGTTTGGAAATAAGGGTTTTCTCTTTTATAAGAACAATGTATTTTATGGTATGGAATATTTAAATAATGGTTTTTATGTATTACAATATGAAAACCAAGTGTTGGAAATCGATAACGAAATAAAATCACATGACTCATACATCACCCAGTTGTGGCATCACTGTCTCGGTCATGTAAATAAGAAGCTCTTGATAAAGCACTGCCAAGATGTTTATTTAGAATCTACTGAGATAAAACCACTTGATATATGTCACTCTTGTTTACAAGGTAAAATGACCAAGCCGCCTTTCAGTGGATAGGGTTAAAGGGCCACATATCTTCTAGGATTGGTGCACACGGATGTGTGTAGACCATTTCCAATAGAAGCTATTGGTGTATATTATTACTTCATTACTTTAACTGACGATTTGAGTAGATATGGATATGTCTACTTAATGAGGTATAAGTCAATGTCCTTAGAGAAATTTAAGGAATTCAAGAATGAAGTAGATAATCAGCTTGGTAAGAAGATAAACAAGCTTTGATCGGATTGAGGTGGAGAATATATGAACCAAGAGTTCATTGATCTTCTACGGGAGTCTGGGATTCTATCTCATATCACTCCTCCTTATACACCACAGTGGAATGGTGTTTGTGAAAGGAGGAACCGCACCTTGTTGGACATGGTGAGGTTGATTAAGGGTCTTGCATATCTTACATTATCCTTTTGGGGATATGCATTACCAACTGTAGCATACACATTAAAATGAGTACCAACTAAGGCGGAAAATGGAATCTATTCTATGTTATGGAATGGAAAGAAACCCATTCTATCACACACACGTGTATGGGGATGTGAGGAATTTGTTAAGGCCTTCTCAGGTAACAAAATAGCACCCCGGGGCATGAGGTGTGTCTTTATAGGATATCCCAACGAAACGAAAGGATATTACCTATATAATCCTTCTAACAAGAAAGTGACTATCGTTAGGAAATCCGTATTTTGTGAGAGGGAGCACATCCTAAAAAAGGATAGTGGGATCAAGATTGACTTCGATGAAGTTGATGGTCAAGATACACATGATTTGGTATAGGAAAAAGTTTTACAGGTCCCTGTGGAAGAGGTTCCATAAACACAAGTACTATATAGGAGCTCAAGAGAGGTAAGGGAACTAGAGAGATTTGGTTTCCTAGTCACCGAGGATGGTGAATCATTATTGATGGAAAATGATGAACCTCTCACCTACAAGGAATCAGTATAAAGCTTAGAAGCTACAAGATGGCTAAAAGATATGAATTCTTCTATGGATTACATGTATCAGAACCAAATCTGGGTTCTAGTCGATGAGTTAGTTGATGTAAAGCCTGTTGGATGAAAATGGGTATTCAAGAGAAAACTAGACATGGAACGTAAAGTTAGCACCTATAAAGCAAGGCTAGTGGCTAAAGGATTCAGGCAGTGTCAAGGAATTGAATATGATGAAACCTTATCTCCAGTTACCATGTTTAAAACCATAAGAATCATAATTGCCATAACAGCTTACCATGACAATGAGATTTGGAAAATGGATGTCAAAACAACATTAGTTAACAGGAACCTTCAGGAAGATGTTTATATGACACAACCAGAAGGGTTTGCGACACTAGGTGAAGCCAAACGGGTTTGCAAGTTGCAATAATACATTTATGGATTAAAGAAATAATCTAGGACATGGAACATTTGATTTGATGAAGGAATAATGGAATTTGCGTTCATTAAGAATGAATGTGAGCCATGTGTTTATAAGAGGTTTAATGGGAATGAGATAATTATCATAGTAGTATATGTTGATGACATATTGCTTATTGGAAATGATGTACCAGTTTTATATTTAGTTAAGGACTGGTTGAACAAGTGTTTCTCCATGAAGGACTTGGGTGAAGTAGCCTAAATTCTAGGGATCAAGATCATTCGTGATAGATCCAAGAAGATTCTTGGACTATGTCAGGGTACATACATTGACCAAATACTAATGAGATTTAGTATGGAACAATCCAAGAGGGTATTGGTTCCAATGTCACATGACCTAAATATTTTTAAGAAAATGTTTCCTTAGACACAACAGGATAAAGATAGAATGAGTAAGATCCCATACACTTTGGCTATAGGATCCATCATGTAATCCATGCTATGTACTAGGCTTGATGTTTCCTATACACTGAGCATTGTAGGAAGATATGAAGCAGATCCAAGAGAACAACATTGGACTTTTGCTAAGACTATTCTTAAGTATCTAAGAAGAACTAAGGATATGTTCTTGGTATATGGAGGAGACGTAGAGCTTGTCACCCGAGGGTATGATAATGCTGGTTTTCAAATAGATCAGGATGATATGAAGTCACAATATGGATATGTTTTCTGTCTCAATGGGGGATATGTGAGCTGGAAGAGTTCAAACCATCCAGTTGTCACTGATTTTATAGTAGGGTCGAAATATATAGAGGCTTCTAATGTAGCCAAGAAAGCTATATGAATTCAGAACTTTTTCTAGGAGCTTGATGTGGTTCCTAGTAGTAACGACACTATCATGTTGTACTGGGATAATACCACAGTGGTAGCTCTTACAAAAGAACCAATGTCACATCAACAGACAAAGCACATACTCTTGAAGTATCACCTCTTGAGGTATTTATATAAGAGGGGCGAGGTTTCAGTTAGGAGAGTGTCCACAGAAGAGAATATGGTGGACCCCATGAAAAAAGAGCTATCTCAGCAGAAGCATGGATATCATGTGAGAGCTAGTGGGTTAAAGGTTATTAGCAGTTGGCTCTAGTCCAAATGGGAGTCTATTGGAGTTGGTGGCCTAGAACCAACTAATTTGTACTTTATTCATTAATAAATACCTTATCACATCTTTATTGTTCTTCTACATGACAACACATGTGATAATGTCCTAAGGATAACTATTTCATTAAAGGGTCATAGTAGATCCCTGCTATGATGAGAACCTGGAAGTGTCATAACACTATTCTTGAATATATGTTCTATGTACGAATGATGTTATTTGAGGGATACAAATAATATTGGCCATTAGGGTTGAGGAATAATAAAACATTAAGGCTTCTTCTCATGGTGTGTGCCCTTGGTAATATCCAAGAGGATATTATGAGAACAAGACCCGCCAGTAGGAAATCCACATTTCATAGTGTCATTAGATGTTCTTATCTGCGGACATGTGTATTGGTCCTTATACTTTAAGATTATTATTAATGGGTATTACAACTCACATAATTAGATGTACTGATGAAAACTTTGAGGGCACACTATTCATTTAAAGGTAGGATACGTTGGGTGTGTCACGAGTGATACTGCATTAATAGATAATGTGAGAAAGGATTTGTCCCTTCTGTTCTATAGTGGAAGTAGATATATCATTCCCTTTGATGGAATTAATTTAGACTAAGTAAATACATGGCCACGGTGGGGAATGGAAAAGTTCAATTCAAGAAATTCAAAGAAAGAATAATCGAGCACATGGGTTTATGGAACTAGCATGCAACCCGCTTGATTCGAGATATCGAAACAAAGAGACTATATTACACGATAAGAATTCATAGGAGGTGACATGTCATTGCGGCATTAAATTATTTCTCCATGGGTGCCTTGGAATGTTCCGAGATTCTAACCCAAGACTTTAGGTAGGATCCACCTAATGCCACTGAGAAAGAGGCCTAGAGGGTCATACACTAAGTTTGTTCAAGTATCTCAGTAAAATATTAATTTAACAAGTTGAATAAATATTAATCATGAATGTGGTTTAATAATTATTCAAGAATGCATGATCACATTTATTTTGACACTAGTTATTTGAGAGAATATATTTTGGGTGAAATAATATACTTATTAGCGAGTAATGCGGTGATATTTATTTTAGAAATAAATAGCCATTAGTCAAGGTTTAAAAAGTGTGGTGAAGGAAATAAAGAAAAATGAAAAAATAAAAGAACACATCGTGTATATTAAATATACGCGCCATTTATTTTTTCTAGGAATTTATGAGAAATAAATATTATTTAATTAATTAAATAATATTAGGTTCCATTCGCTGGGCACATGTCGAGTAATAATAATAGCCAACTGTTATTATTATACATGGGTTATTATTAAGAATTAAATGAAATGAATAAATGATTTTGGATAATTAATTCATTTTATTATTCTATGTAATTAAAATCACAATTATATAATTCTCATTAGCCTAGAAATTTTTGGGGTGTGCACAACAGATTTGAAAAAGCTCTCAAGCCAAGGGAGAATTCCTTTTTCCATCAAGAACTCTCTGATGCTATGAGAGAGAGATCCACCTCCACCGGATCAAGGCGATCGGAGGCGGACATCAAAGCAAAGGACCTTATAAACTAGCACCTCGAGATCCCTTCAGTGACGTCTAGAGATACGTGGAGTGCATGTGGATCACCTCTAGAGGAATCCTACAATTGGATTCTACGATGCAACGACAGATCACATCTTATCATGACAGAAAACATCAACGAAGAAATAAATCCATCCAGGCAATTCTTGTTAATTAATTAAATTAATTATAACCAACATATGATGAACCTATCTGTAGTTCTAGGACTCCCCTCAATTTTTTTGTTCTTCGTTCTATTCCGATGATCTGGAGTTTTATTATCGTGACAGATCTCAGATTGATCATTGTTATGGCTAAAGTTAAAGTTTGGTACACCCACCAATGTGCTTCCACTGCGCCTGGAACCTATATTTATACTAATGCTTACATTTATCTCTAATAAAGGCATCCATTATCAGTGTTTATTTAAATCACTATGAAAGTGTACCACTTTATTTTTGTTATTTTTTAGTAGTGTAAGATATAGATTTTCTAAAAAACAAAAATGTATTATTTAAAAAATTAGATATTTTAATTGATCTAGTCTGGAAAAAACTACAATACAGTTACAAAATACACTACTAATTGGATTATTATAAAAATATTATATCCAATTAGGCGAAACATCACATAGAACAATCCATAAAAAAATTAATCCTTATGGATAATTTTCACTACATGATACTTTAACATGTACCGACATATACACATGAAAGTAACACAAAATCCTCTACAATATTATCAAATATAGAATGCGATGTATTTAAAATCATAAAATAACACATAATAAATTGTTCCATATTCATCTATAAAAAACCTTATCACTTCATGTAATCACTATTTAATACTTTTATAAATATTTAAATAGTAAATTTTTCATGTAAGAACTTGTAAAAAATGTTTTAATTTTTTTTACTTTCACATAAATTTTTCTAATAATCAATGTGAATGTGGTGTTTAGCATTATTTTATAAATATATAATTTTAAATGCAATTAGAAAAAATGATTCCTTGATATTTTTTAATAAAATATACATGATTTATTTTTAAAATATTTATACATACTTTATTTACTAATAACATGGTGTCTAAACATTATTAACATCACGATACCCCCCCCTTATTTTTTTGTTCAATATCTATCTTGTGAAAATTAACCCTATTGAATTAAATCACTATGTCATCTAATGACATAAACTATCTATAACCATAATCCCAACTTCTCCTTCACCCTTAAAGTGTATCTTTGTGTGGATGGGGGTTCCAAACATTATCCATTAGTGACCTAGAAATTATAGTTTCATTGTTTTCCAGTAACTTCTAAAGTCCCCATGTCATTGCTAGTAATATCCAATCCCCATATTAAATCTAATTGATATATAAATAAACATTCCATATTATAGTATATAATATTATAAGTACATGAGAAATGATTTTATAGTTTATTCTATTTGAGTTATATAAACATATGTCTTAGTGGGAAATATCATGACAAGAGTAATCATCATATGTTAAAAAAGTTGACAAATATCATTTTCATTTCATCTCTTCCAATTAAATCTATCATATATATATATATCTTAACATAATTATATAGTGTTTATGGGATCTAAAAACCATCTTAATGAATGTTTAATTGTTAAACATTCTTAATAAATATTCTTTGAGAAAATAAAGTGCATGTTACAAGCATTGTAATGAATATTGTGTTTATAAAATGCTAAATTTTTTAATCACATGACCTTTGGTGTATATAAATGATTACTATATAATTAATTCCAAACAAAATCTATTGTTATCCAATTATTGTTATGAAATTATCTATAGAACTGAAATATATAGGCACTCTTTCTTCTCTAACCTATAATAATAATATATCATGAATTTTTAAAAGAAACAACCCAAATATTGTTTGATTCATATAACTAGTGGATACCAATAGAGATAGGAGTTTATTAGATCATATTGAGTGATAATGGATCCTTTTAATGAGGTCCCACAAAAAAAGTTTTAACATTATTAATCTATTCGATTTAAAAAAAATCCTCTAAAGGATATTTTATATTTAGTTCCATGTTGTCACTTTATTAATGTCTTCAATTGTTTTGACATATGTAAATGTTAAAAACAGGGGTTTAATATTTATATGGACAAATTATCAAGAAATAAAAAAGTTACTTCAAGTAAGATAATAATATGATTTCAATTAATTCTAGATTAATACTTTATTTCCTTTATCCTTCAAAATAAATAAATAAATTTTCCTCATGATTTAACTACCCAATAAGAAAAATATATAATCATAGACATCCTCACCTTGAGTTATTCAAATGTTGAGAATAATACACTAAGATCTCAATGCATGATCTATTTCCAATGTGATTTGGTTAATTCATTTAAAATCACCAATCATTTCAATTCCTATCCCAAAATCATTATTTTTATTCACATTAAATGTAGATATGAATTAGAATTATATAATTCATTGTTACTCACATAAGAGTTATTGAAAATCTCATAACTCATTTTCCAATTCATTCAAATTTTATATGAATTGACTAAAGAATTAAATAAAACAAGTTAACTACATATGAAAAAAGAATTTATTCGAGAATAAAAGTATAATCATCATGTTCATTCAAGAATAATTACTTTCTTATATTATAATGAATCATAAAAAGAAAAATTGTATGTAAAAAGGCTTGGGATGTTTTTCATAGATGTTTTAAAAAATGAGGTATAAGATACCTATACTTCTATATTAATGGATCAAAATAGTCTTTTTCTCATATTATATTTCCATTGATTTAACTCATAAAATTAGATTAAAAATACCATATTTTATCTTTATCAAACCATATCCTCTTTTTATATGCATCAGAAGAATATTATAGAAATTATTTTCAAATCTTATCTAAAATGGTCCATGTGGAGTTTGAACCTTTTGGATATCATTACACTATATTATATTATATTTAGTCATTAAATACATAAAAAATCATCAAAATTAATTTTACTAAGCTCCACCTAAGAATCCTACATCTATTTGACAAATACCTTTCAAACCTTCCATATATTTTATAACTCTTGTATAAAGATTAATATTTTTGGAATGTAAGTAGTAATTCTAAATGGATAGTAGATTATATCCAATATTGTTAATACTCTTATATAATCCTTTCAAGGTTTCCTTAATCAATGTATAAATTGATTTTTACAAGTATCAAGTTACAACTCATTCACTAAATCACATACACAACTTCAATAAAATTTCTTTTACAAAATTACAATAATAATTTAGGTAATATTTGAATTTTATAATTCATTCATACATAAATAGTTTAACATATTTATAATAACATATAAAACTCAAAAAAAAATCAAATAAAACTTATATAAATAGTTTATCTCCTTAGTAATTCTAATAAAAAGATTCCAAAAATTTATGTCAATATTACATATACACAAAAAAATTAATCTGTGACCATTATGTCTTCCATGTCATGATTACATGTATGAATTTATCTATTATCTAGTTAAGTCACTGAGAATTTTCCCCCTTTACATCAGTTTTATTATGCTCATTTTTATATTCAATGTCTCTTCATTCAGGGTCAGCAAAAATATCTCATACAGGGTTGGTTTTAAAATCATCATCAGTTCAACCTACCATGAATAATTGTTCATTGTAAATTCAAAAAACATATTATATTTTAAGGAATAATCATAATCATTTTAACTAATTATGGAAAATAATTTACAGTAGGTTCAACAGACAGTCACAATCAATTAAAATGACCATGAATGAAAATTCATTATTCATTAGTCTAACTAATATTATAATAACCTACACATTATCAAATAAAACATATCATAGTTTATCTATAAATTAAAAGAGAAAATAATATTTAAATATTTTAATTCACATTTTAATCTAAATTTTAAACCACTGATAGAAATATTTTTAGGTAAAAAGGCTTTGCTAATTCTTCTACTATTTAATGGGTTTTAATGGAATCTAAAATATATAAATGAAATGAAAACATAAAAACCATCAATTGAAGATCATTAAAATGATAATAAAGAAGAATAACATGGATAATAAAAATTAAAAATACCATTTTTCATATATCGTTCATAATTATTTAATTATGAACACTCAACAACATCCAACTAGTTGTTTTCTTTAAAGATGAAAAACACTTTATAGAATCTACAAAAAATTTTGGAATAAAATTTTTTATATTTATAATATATTATAGTATTAAATCTTGGTCAGTGAATGAATAAAGAAGAATAATCTAGATATTACAAACCAATATCTCATTCTAGTATTCATGTATTTTACAAATGAGTTTCCCCAGACACGTTCTCCAAGATTTGGCACTAAAACACCTTCTTTAAACACTAGATTTCATACAAAATAGGATAAAAATATATTTTTTGCATAATTTCCATAAGCTAAAAATTATATATAAAAAATAGTAACACAATATCAGTAATGGAAGTTTTAGTGTCATTATGGATTAGTAACATAAAAAACTTAATTTACAATACTTGTAAACATTTCCTTATAACTGGTCCACAATACACTCAGTTTTAGAATTCTCAGAAGTTATACCCATATTCATTAACTAGTTAATAGAAACATAAGAAAGGTGTGAGCTAAAATTCTTAGTAATGAAAATATTTTTAACATTTAATCTAGGAATATTTACTAAGCATATGAGAAAACCTGAACATTTTAGAAATAACTTATTAAAAAGAAAATGGAACAATAAGAGTTTTTTTATAATTCATGATTAAAGGAATTGTAATATAAAATGAAAAATATATACCATAGAAAAGAGTTTGGATTCATAATATAATTAAGATGAATCATGGAGAGTAATCATATGCATATGGGATATAAATATTACATGCCCTTGGAATATAGAATAATAAAGTACTTTATCAAAAACATAAGCACATAAAACTTCATATTGTGAGAATATCAAAGAAGGGATACCCTTTAATTTGAAATAATATAAAATAATACCATTCATATTGCGAGTTAAATCAATGAAGTATCAAGCTTTATATTGTGTATGTAATCAATGAATTCTCACCCTTTATGTTGTAAATAAATCTAGTATGTCAACACTTTATTATCTCTAGAGATATAAAACCTTAACCAACACATTGGAGGGTTATATAGAAATCCACATGCAAATATTTTATACATATGTGTACCACATTAAATCAATCAATCATCATATTATAAATAACCCATGGAAAAAATTGGTTTCTTTCATAATATCATAATGAACCAGTAGAAAGAAAATTTGATTCATTATATTCCCAAATGGTCTCATATAAAATTACTTTAGGATTTATATCAATTAAGACCAAAAATTAAATCACCCAAAATGATTATGTCACAAAGGTATTTTTAGGATGATTTAAAAAACATATCTCTATAGGAGTAAGATATTTTAAAGAGGACATTTGAAACAGAACCATGAAATAGAAATTTTAAAAAATAATTCATAAGATTTTCATAAAGTGATGAGATTGAAAATCACTTCAAAAAATAATTTTTATGAATGTAACATTATTTTTTAAACATCACTTTCAAAGAAACAAAAATAATTAATCCATGAAATATATTTAATGGATTTAAATAATACATGTGGAGTGGAAGAGTTAACTGGTATATGGAATAAAAAGATCCCATTTAGAGAGAATGAGAATTATTATTAATGTCATAAATTGTTTTGATGAAAAATATTCATGGATGAAATTCCAGATTAAATAATGTGTAATTGAATTATAATATCATCATATAATGAAATAAATCCATAATATAAAATAATATTTAAAGAGGAATCATTATGATTCATGTAAATAAGTTGAGTCATGAAAAACCCCTAATGGGTTATGAAACATTTTAATCAAGACCCATTAAAAGAGAGAGATTGAAATTAAACTTCAAATACCCTGAATAAAATATATTTTAAATTATATATCAAATAGGTAGTATACATAATGTTTAAATGAAATTAGGCTCATAAAACTGAACATGTCTCAATTAAAGGAAATCGAGAAGAAACACCCTTACACTTATCATAATCATTAAAGAATTAATACTTTAGAAAAGGAGTTAATTTGAAATAATTATAAATCCATATAAAATAAAGTTGAATTAAGTTTTTTACAACAATAGGATAAAATAAATTAACATATAAGAATGGGTTTTATGAAAAATAATTATATCTCAAGGAAAGGAAATGGAATTATAAAAACCCTTACCTTTGATCCGACATAGTTAAACAAGATCTAAAATATTATATATAAAAAATATATGTATTAAGAAAATATTCCAAAACCTTATTCATTATTATAACCTTACATGAACCTAATTTATAATCATTTATTATGAATATAATAAAAAGTAAAATTTTGTTTTCGTCATCAGACGTTGTTAGATTTTATTGTTTTTTAATACTAGTATGATAAAGGTAGTTTATTATTATTATTTATAGATTAAAATTTGATAATATTAAAATACTTATATGTAATTAATATATGTTTTGTAATTGTTTAAAATGTTTATTTTCATATCATAATAATTTTAGATATGATTTTTGATAATGAAGTTAGTGAAGAGCTTCTTTTGGTAACTTTAAAAAACAAGGTGTGGTATTTTAATGAGAGGTTATATATTTCTATTACCATTAAAAAAAAATTATTTACTCATTATTTCCTAATATTATCAGAAATTATGAATCCTTATTTATTCATTACATATATTTATATCATTTTTCATTTATGTGGTAAAACTGATCCAAACCAAAACATGCTATAATCAATGGGTATGTCTGGTTAAAATTGTGATTACTTTAAAAAGATATAATTATTAATGGAGAATAATGATAGTTTTGAGATTTTTAATGTGTAAAATAATTTTATATCAGATTTTTATAAATAATAAAAACTATATTGTAAACTGAAATACTTCACTTTCATGGAGGTGATAGTTTTCACCTACGCACAAGAGACACATTCTTTTTCCATAGATCGAGAGAAATTTTGGGAATGGTTTATAATTTTATAATATTAATAATTTTATTAATATAATATTAATCATTTAAATTTTCATTTATTAAAATCCTTGTAATGTAGTGATGAAAAATCAAGAATGAAATTCATAGAAGTGGTAGTCCGCACACACGTATGATGGCATCTTCATATTTGAATGGTTTGAAGGAAGTTAAGAAATGAAAATTAAATTAATATATTAACATTTAAAAATATTATTAATATTTATTTCATCATAATTTAATGGGTATTATATGTTTTAGGGGGAAAAATAATAAAATATCTAAGAGAGCTTAGTTGAGAACATTACATCTCCCTTTGGATATTCTCCCTTGGGAAACACCTTGGGGTTCCTTAGCTTGATCTTTTAGAAAGATCAAGGATTCTAATATGCATAGAGATAGTATAGGAGATACCAAGGTAGTTTTTTAGTTGAGATAATACTTTATAATGAGTTTATAAATGTTGTGAAGGTGATCTCCTTTTATAGGTGGAGGGAAGACCATTTTTATAAATATATCTTTTTTAATATAAAGAGAGAACATGCTTAACATGAAAAGTGGATAAATAATAAAAAAAATATTTTTGGGGATGATTTAAGGCAAAAAAATACCTCAACCATTAATTTAACAAATATTTTAAACATTATTTTAAATCATTTAGTCTTATATTTTTTACTTTTACCATTTTTGGTTTTAATTTGGGTAATTAATTTTTAACAAAGCAATTTAATTTTAATTCTAAAAAATAAAATGGTCTTATTAATTAATTTGGACCAACTTATTCCAAATATAAAATAAATATTATAAAATAAAAGTTATATATTTATTAAAAAGAAATTTTAACATTAGCTTATGTAACATGTAAATTTTTATTTTAGAAAAAGTGAATTATTGAGAATAAATGTTTTATTTAGGATAAAATTATCAATATCTTTGATTTTAATGTCATTAATTGGTTTATTATAAAAAGGGAGATATTATTTACCTTAAATAATGAAAAAAAAATCTAATTTAACTTATCAAAAACTTAATTAATAGAGAAATAATAAAAATAGTTTTTATTTGAATAAAATATTTCTTAATTTTTAAAATGTCAAAAATGCGTTTTCTAAAATAAAATTTGTATTTTGAAATGAATAATTTTATTCCATAAAGATATTTTTTATCTTAAATTTATTTATATTTTTTCAAGTTATAATTATTTATTGATATAGTCATAAACACTATAGTTCTGTTAAAAACTGTATTTTTTTCTATACACTTAAAAATCAAATATTTCAAAAAAATACCAAAATTTAATACTAAGATAATTTTAAAAATTTTAATTGTAAAGTTAAGTTAATTTAATTATATTACTGTTAAAAAATTAATAAATTCATCTTTTAAATGAAAATAAAAAATATAAAGAAAAACTGTTTTTATTGAAAAATAATTTTCTTAAACATTATGTGTTATTAATATTATTTCATATAAATTTATAATTTAAAGGATGTTAATATATTATTTCCTATATAATAATATTTTAAAATTGGTCAATTTAATTTATTAGGATAAGAGAAATAACACTTTAAAAAATTTATTTCATAAGGAAAAATACTTTTTAATAGCAAGTCATATAAATTATTTATCATATAATGTATGAAATTTTAGTTGAATAATATATTTTTATTTATAGTGGTTTCATTATTCTTAATATTTTCTTAGTAATATTAACCAAATATGTTATGACTAGTTTAATTTTAGTATTTTTTTGTTATAAATCTATCAAACACATTAGATTCATTTAAAGGAAATATATATATTAAAATCTTATGGTGTTACAATAAATGAAACCTTGAACTCAATTTTATCAACCTCCATATTAATGAAGGAATCTATTTGAGTTTGATCATTTCAAAAATACTTAACCTACTATTTGACTATATACATTATAAAATATAACTTACTATTCATTTATCATAATTGGTAATTGAACTCTTTAATAATCATGAAGCACCTTGATTTTTATTTATTAATTAAATATATGTTTTAAATTATTTTTTAGTTAAAAAATAATTTTGTTGATAAAATTTGAGTGTTGATAGTTAAATTTATGTATTTGTAAATTGTTCAGAACAACCATGTAATGTTAATGATGTGGGACTGTATATGACACATGGTCAATATTCCAATTTACTAACAATGAAAGGTTATCATGAATGAATTAAATTTTTTATTGATTTTGTTTATTTGGAAACTCTAATCATCTTAAGATTTATCTTATATCATTAAATATTTTTTTTTGTATTATAATGTATTAATTTATTTTATTATTTTAGTTGTAATAGATTATTTATTGGTTATTAAAGAGAAATATAGTGTTTTTATTATTATCTATTATTATATTCCAATGGATTTTATGTGAAATAAAATGGGGATTTTTCCTACCCATACCACAATCACACGTAGAAAACCAAATGGGGAGAGAGATGTCCCTTCCTCTTTATCCTCCTTCTCATATGCTTCTTTGGAATGTATGATATTTCCATTTAATACCAAGATAAACACATATATAACATATATACATATCATTATACTTTATTATTCATGATAGATACTAATAAATTGCACCACCAAAACCCAAAGGTTTAGTGCATTTAGAAAATAGATACATAACATTCTTATTTTACAACACAATGAACATTTATTCCACAAATGTGTCACAATTGAATCCATTATAGATATATCATATTTAATATTCTTTTTTATTACATATTGAATGGAAAATATAATACATTAGTGAGATCAGGACCCCAATTAGTTGTAAAGCATAATATA
The DNA here is from genome assembly GCA_963277665.1 of Viscum album. Taxonomy (NCBI): domain Eukaryota; kingdom Viridiplantae; phylum Streptophyta; class Magnoliopsida; order Santalales; family Viscaceae; genus Viscum; species Viscum album. The sequence goes on from OY728161.1 coordinate 999,716,949, forward strand.
TATCAATAAAATCAATATATGGGATCATATAAAAGATTATAAATGAGTAACAATAACAGAAAAATATAATTATAAGAATATAATCATAAAATCATACCAAAAAAAATAATAACCATGGAACATAACATGAATAATAACACAAAATGGTAGAATAAAATTGGAATGTAGCACATTAATAAGAAAAAAAATTATAGATTATGTCAAGTCTCTCTTTAAATATCATCATGATATAGTGGAGAAACATGTTTCATAACATATTTGACAAGTATAACATTCCATTCCCCATAACAAAACATCTTAAGAGATATAATATCTACCCAATGCATTGGAAGGATTTATAATTCTAGGACCATCCATCATATAATGATAAAACATACATATGTGTTTCATGTGAACATTAAAATAATTCATCAAAAAATGGTTGGATTAACCCATGAATAAATGTAGGTCACATAAAACATTTCACAAGATATAAAAAATCTATAGATAATTAAAATGGATGATTAAATTATAATTTATCTCAATGAAACATAATAAATATCAAAGGAGTGAAACATAAAATTGTATTCATATAGACAAAAAACTATACAGTGTAAGTTAATAAATTTTATAAAAAAGGTTGTAATATGTTATACATATTTATTTTAAAAATAATTAAATCATAAAAAAACATTTCAACGGGAATTATAAAAGAACCCAATTGATGGGTTTTAGAGGGATTAAACTATCCTAGACCATCCATGGGTACCCTATCCCCATACCCACGATGGTCCAAAATATGGATCGAAGTATGTTTCTAATCCCCATGGGATGAAAATAGTTTTGAGGCATTATAATATACTCTAATGGAAATGACTTCAACTAATAAATAAGAGTTAAAATGCAGAATAATTATTACTAGGAATATAGAATTATTCATCCATTCATTGGAAATTAATGAAAAATTAAATAAATAGTTTGAAGTTGAAAATAAACAAAACAATCAATAATTTAAAAATACATAAAAAAATAAAAGAACAAAATAAAAAAACCAAACAAGGATCCAAAGGTACAACAAAAACTGAATTGGATGATAGATGAAATGAATAATATAAATAAATGAACCCATTATACTAAACCAAATAACTCTTCATAACTACAAAGTCACCATCCAACACTACCATCAAAAATCTCCCCAACAATGACCAATGAAAAGAATTATATAAGGAGGAGATTCCAATATGAGGACTTTAACTTGTAAAATCTAGTTGTTCTACAAACATATTATGGCGAAAGTAAGGTGTGAAAATAAAAAACCAATATCTAAATGTTCTAGGAGGTAGGATAACATGATCTAAAGAAATTATATTAAAAATATAAAGTGCCAAACAAAAAATTAAAATGAGGTTTTACAAAGACAAGTGTGCAAATCTCCACAACAATCAGCCTCAACTAAACCAGAAAAAAGGTAAAATACAGGACCAAAAAAATCTCACCCCCATGATGTCCTTCTTCGATAAGGAATTAGTGACATGATTTTTCTCCCTATAGACATGCATAAAATCAAAAGATATGGAATCAGAAAGGAAAAGTAAGTCAATCCAGGGCAGCAACATTCTCTATGGGACATTCTTGGAATGACTTTTAAGAATTTACAGAGCCACAATAGAGTCAGATTCGAACCACAACATATGCCATCCAAAATTGGCATTATAGCGAATTCCATTTATCATCACCCATAACTCAACTTAAATTTCAAGTCCATTTCCAATGAAATATAAGAATCAGCCTTTAATGAGACCCTGATGGGTGCAAAAATATATTTTTAACACTATGAGGAAAACAATCACTACTATTTCTCAAATCCTTTTTTTATATAAAAAAAGTTATTTAAACAAAACATTTATCTTTTCATTTTAAAGAATATTTTAAAATCTTACTTCACAAAAATAATATCCAAACTATTTTTTGAAAATACCATGGAGAACACTCAAAAATACAAAAATAAAACATCAAATAAACAAGTACATCTAAGATGAAAAATAAAAAAAAGTAAAATCTATGTATGTAAATATCTAATTAAGTTCTTATAAAACCATTGAAAAGGATTTGAATCAAACCATAAAAGAGAATATAAATGGAAGCTTATATCATGATAGAATAATTAAGAAACACTAAGTGGAATCATAATCAAGTGAAGAAGTAAATTAATCAAGGTAAATTATATATATTCAATGGAAACTTCTAATGTTTTATTGAGAAAATATTAAACATACTCAAACACATGAATCCATAGTCTAATTGTTGAATTTCAATGTCAATAACCTCCCATATTACTCAAACTTATCCTCACTGGTGGAACTATCCATAGTTAGAATCAATTTATGTACTAGGGAACAATCGCCAGTATCATAATGAATAACATACCAATCTTCTCTCATCACTTACTAAAATTCATAGGATCCCCATGATTATATATATATGAGGTAGGGAAACATTTATCAAATATAAATTATAAATAAAAACATTAAAATAACATATCCTAATCCCATATCCATACATCCTCTAATGCACACACCATCTTTAATATACATAATAAAATCAACAAATCACATCAATTCCCCAGCTCACACATAATCTGATAACATGGGTCTTAATATAAGGGTGAAACTCAATTAGTGAATGATATTTATAAAAATTACCAATTTATCCTTGGGTATTATAATAGTAATGACATTCATAAAATTTCTTTCCAAAACTAATCAAACTAATGATACACACAAACATTTATTCCAAGCTGACAAATGAGCCTTTGGATTATAATTTATAAACCACACTTAACAACTCCTTAAAACTATTTTTTAGATCCACATTATTTATAAAAAATATTTTAAATCATAAAAAATATAGTTTTGGTTTAAAACTATACCTAACATGGTACGGACATAGAAAAAATCATTAAAAAACTTCAAAAATAATAATAATTATAATTATTATAATAATTGTTCTGGTGTAAACTCATTTAAATCCTTTAAATAAAATGTATCAATAAAGAAAAAACAAAAGCAAATAAATATCTCCAATTTATTTTCTTTTCCTTTCAAGATTACCATTTTTAATGGTTAATGTGGGAACCTACTATAAGGCCCTAGTCTTAAACATTTCATAATATTGAATTAACTTAATAATTCACATTGAGGATCTTTTCAGGTTTAGAGTTTTAGATAATTAGGCCATAAATTTTATATTACATATAAAATATTAAAATTTTGACACTTCTACTCAGTATAAATTTTTCTCATTAAATAAAAACTATTTAAAAAAATAGATTCATGTCTAGTTCCATGTTTTAGATAGCATGACTTTTACTTGATCCCATTTGTGACCCTACTCATCTTTAAGTACTGTGAAAAATTTTTCGAATTTTGGGATGATCATAAAAAGTGAAGTAAGGGTTATAAAATAAAGAAGGAAAAAATTAGTCCATCAATACATAAAAAACATAAGTTCTTTAACATAACTCATGAAATGATAAGATTTATGAATAACACATAGAAATCATAAATCATAAAGGAAACCTGTGACATACATATCATACTTACATTGTATCTTTCACAGCTATATAGGATGTTATGTTGGAATACCCATCATAGTATATTCAATAAATATCATAGGAGAAACATTAACCTTTACCTCTGTCAATTTACCCAATTCATTGGATAGCTTCTTGGTCTCACCCACCCTAGGTTTATCACGTAACCACCTATATACGTAAACAATGCCAAAGAACAATAACATAATTATAACACATAAAACAAGTATAAAGGTAAGATAAAATATCCACATTGCATTAAAAATATATATTTTTAATTAATTTAAATAATCAATAAATTATCAAAACCATTTTCAATACCAAAATATTTAAATGAGTATATGGTATTTATTTTCCTTTTAAAAACATTACATATTGTTAAGTAATCCAAATATCAAATAACGCTCGCGGTGGCTAAAAGGTTGTTGTCACCACGTACATTAAATAGAAACATTCCCATTACCATTTAGTAAAATTCTAAGTATAAAAAACATTTCATTTGAATGAAATGAAATTTCAAAGGGGTTTATACAACGTATAAAAAAAGTCATGTATAAATCAAAATATGCCTTGATGAAAGGAGATTGAGACAAAGTCCCTTACCTCGTGTCCAAATTTACTCTTTTGTTCTTAAATCTCCTGAATAACAAACTAAAGTTAATTTATACTTGATGAATAAAATTTTAAAGTTTATTATTCCTTTTATATCAATTATTACCACCTTATATTACATTATTATTTGAGTTAATAATGGTCGTTATGTCAATATTTGGTACTTGAACCAAAAATGAACTTCTTATAATTAGAAGTAGCCACTGTGGTAAAAATTAAAATATATGCAGAATGATATTCATGATTTAGATATCATATATATCATATATATTAAGTATATATATTTATTTATAACATTACATAACATTTGGAGATAGAAATGAAATGCACTATTCTTGGAGACGGTAATCTGTACATACGCATGAACACTACCTTCATTTATATTTCATATGTAATGGAATGAAAATGTAATGATACATAGATAAATTATAATTCCAGTATAATATCACATATAATTTTAATAAATCCATCATTTATACGTTCCACATATGGCATGGATGAGTCATATCACATTGAGGGGGCAGTAGTCCGCACTTCCTCAAATGAAATTATCGAGTTTACCCATTATGGAAACCATAAAAGAATGATATAAATGAAAAATAAAGTATTATATAGACAATATAAATATAATATATATCATATATGAATACATTTCCATCATAATGGACATTATAAGTGGTGGTAGGAGAATATTGAACAATCATCGTTTTGTGAGGCAGTAGTTCTCTGTCCACATAAACTGCATGTTCGTATCCATTAGATGGATGCATGTGGAATTTTAGTTAGAATAATTCTCACAAAAACATTATAGTATATTTAGGATACTGTTTTTTCATAAAATAATTGAATAAATTGAGTTTATGGGGTTGGAGAAGTAAAATAAAATAAGAGAACTTGAGGGAAGACATTATCTTTAAATTGGGAAACTCTCTTTGGTTTGAACCAAAATGATTTCTTGAAGTTCATTATGACTAAGTTAAGGCTTATAGTAGGAAGAGAGGGATGTTTGGATATTATTTTAGAAGAGTTTAGACTAGTCCTGTGGCTTTACAAGTGTGTGTAATGGGTTAGATGCAGTGGCCTTTTATAAGGGGGAGGGGGGCTCTTTAAGATTGTTTGAAAGAATTGTTTTATTATAAAATTATTCTCAGTTTCAAATGGTCCTAAACTCATTAAATTCTAATATAAGATGAATATTGTTCTAGATAAAATAATTAAATAATAATTTGATAGGTTTTGGATATTTTTTAAAATTTTCTAATCTCATTTATTTAAATCATTCATTAATAAGGTAATCTCTACATCATCATTGTGTCATAAATAATTTTATATATTTTATGTATAAAAATTATAAATAAAATACCATGATGTAGGAAATCTTTTTATCTTTTAAATGAATATTTATAGTCGAAAATAAAACTTACATAACCCCATTTAAAAATTTATTTACTAAAATATATATGTTTATGTCATTTTTGTCTTTACATTAAATTAATTAATATAAATTGTCATTATCACTCCCAAGTGCCTCCATGGGGTCCCAAAATAGACCCAAGGATGACATTAGTCAGAAATATCTAATCCAATAGGGTTATGAGAAGTGTATGGGTAATTTACTATTATTATAATATTATTTTTCCCCTTATTTACCATATTTACCCTTTAACCATGGTAAATAAAATATTTACTGATGTCAATATTCAAAATGTAAAAACATAAATGTTACCTATTTACACAATTTGAACCTCATGATTCAAAATTTAAAATCTATTTTTCCAAATTCAAAATAAAAAGTGGCATAAATTAATTTAAAATTAATTCCTGTTGTCGAAACAAAAAGCGTGTTTTAAATAAATAATAACTATCAAAAGAGTGACACTTGTTTATGTCCAATTTCAAAGTAAAATTAAATCCAATGAACAAAATTGGATTAAATGGTAAAAAAATAATCTAATTACACTATAAAACTAATTAAAAATATAATCAAACCATATAAATAATTTAGATTAAAATCCAGTTTTGAATTCAAATGCAGTATTTTACACTATTCATTAAAAAATGAACTTTATCAGAAAAATAGAAAAATTTCATCCAAAGTAAATTTTGATGTCTCAATTCTAGAAAAGAATTTTATTTTGTCAAATATAACATATAAAAGTTACAAAAATTATATTTAAAATGGGTTCACCATCAAAAGGTGTTAAAACGACCTTTTAATGAATATTGGAGTATTTATGCTTAAAATCAGATTCCTTCAAATTTTAGGACTCTAAAATTTATTTTATATATGTAAATTTTTTTATCAGACATGAATAATAATATTTTAGTTAGTTTTTTTCATTAATTCCATTATAATGGGTCAGTGTTAACTACCATTTAAATTAATAATATTATATTAATATTTTTCAGTATAACTCAACGTTGTGTGCAACATAAGTTTTCAAAGAAACCTATTATTGTGTATCAGGTAATCCATAGAACATAGCATCAAATTTAATGTAAAATTAATATTAAATTAAAATATATTAATAAATATGAAAATCTCATATTCTTTATTTACCTAGGATGTTACATTCTTCCCCCCTTTTGAAAATTACGTCCTCATAATTTTATTCATTTATCAGATAAATGGGGGTATTTATCCCTCATATCATTTTTATATTCCCACATTGCCTCTTCAACCATATGGGTTTTCCAAAAAACTTTTAATTGATGAATTGCCTTATTCCACAACACTTTCTCTCTTCAGTCAAGAATCTGGATAGGCTGTTCCTTATAAGGGAGATTCTCTTCCAACTGAACTACCTCTAGGCTCAAAACTTGAGATGGATATGGAAAATAGTTTCTCAACATTTAAATATGAAAAAATATTGTGTACATGGGATAAAAATAGATGTAAATCCTCTCTATAGGAAACTGATCCCACTTTCTGTCAGATTTTATAAGGTCCAATGAACATCGGACTAAGCTTTCCCTTCTTACCAAAATGCATCACACTTTTCCATGGAGAAACTTTGAGAAATAAATGATCACAAACCTAGAAATAATGATCCTTCCTTCGATTATTTGTATAACTTTTCCGCCTGATATGAGCTGTTCTCATGTTTTTTTAAATCAATTGAACTTTTTCTGCCATATCTTCTACCAATTCTAGTCCCATCAGCTTCCTTTCACCTACTTCATTCCAAAAATCTAGAGTCCTACACCGCTTCCCATATAATGCCTCAAATGGAGCCATCTGTATACTGGAATGAAAACTGTTATTATAAGAAACCTCAACCAAAGAAAGATGTTGGTCCCAAATTCCCTATTAATCCAGCAAATAAGCATGTATCATATCCTCCAAGGTCTGAATTCTTCATTCGGACTATTCATATAATTGAGAATGAAATGTTGTACTAAAATTTAATTCAGTACCCAACAACTTCTGAAGGCATTTCCAAATGTTTGAAGTAAACCTGAGATCATGATCAGATACAATGGAGAGATGAACTCCATGCAACATGACTATCTATTTATCATACAATCGAGAAAGATGATCTAGAGATATAGTATCTCGAATAGAAATGAAATGAGCATATTTAGTCAATCGATCATCAATAACCCAGATTGTATTATTAACTTGAGATGTATTCGGTAATCCCACAACGAAGTACGTGGATATATTTTTCCATTTCTACTCTCGCATCGGTAAAGGATGACACATCCCTTTCGGTAACTTCTACTTTGCTTTAACATGTTGAAAAGTCAACCACATCACAGTAAAGTCAACAATATCTCTTTTCATTCTATCCCACCAGTAATACTCCTAAAGAACTCTATACATCTTAGTACTTCTAGGATGAACTGAAAATGGAGAACTATAAGCTTCACATAATAACTCTTTCTTCAACTATGAATCACAAGGCACACATAATCTGTTCCCAAATCTAAAAATACAATCATTATCAATGTTAAAGTCAAGAAACATACCCTTCTGAACCAATTCTATATTTTTATACAACTCACTATCTTCCTTTTGTGCTTGCTTAATTCTATCTGATAAAGATAGTTTCACTGACACCTTATGTAAAATATAGGAACTTACAACACCAAAAACTTCTATGTCAAAGTTCATCGAATCATTAATCAAAGGATCTTGTTCCAAAAATAACATGGTTAACATAACACTACTTTTTCGACTCAAATAATCATCCACTATATTTGCCTTTCCCGGATGGTAATGGATCATGTAATCATAATACATGATTAATTATAGCCATCTCCTCTGTCTCATGTTCAATTATTTTTGAGTGAATATATACTTCAAACCTTTTTGATCAGTATATATTTCACATTTTACTCCATACAAATGATGCCTCCAAATTTTTAAATCAGAAACAACAGAAGCTAATTGTAAATAATGTGTAGGATAATTTAACTCATGAGGTTTCAACTGACGTGAAGCATAAGTAATTACCTGATCATTATGCATTAGGACACAACCAAGTCCTTTCAATTAAGAATCACTGTAGATAACAAACTCACCATCTCTGGAAGGTAATGCCAAAACTGGAACATTCACCATTCTTCTTTGTAATTCCAAAAAACAATCATCACATTGTTTTGTCCAACTGAACTTAACACCTTATCGATTTAACATAGTCAGTAGTCTAGATAACCATGAAATTCTTTCAACAAACCTCTGGTAGTAATCTTATAACCAAAGAAAACTATGGATATAGGTTATATTTGGGGATCTTGGACATTCTTCAAAAACTTTTTCTTTAGTAGGATCAATAGTTATGCCTTCTTTAGAAATAATGTGACAAAGGAAAGAAATTTTTTGTAACCAAAACTCACACTCTCTGAATTTTACATACAATTTATTTTATTTTGAGTTTTTTAAGTCAACCCTTAAATGAATTTTATGCTCATATTTACTTTTAGAATAAACCAATATATCATCAATTAACACAACCAAAAACTTATCCAAAAACTTATGGAAAATTCTATTTTTAAGATCCATGAATACAGTAGGTGCATTGATTAACCCAAAAGGGATAACTAAAAATGAATAATGGCCATATCTAGAATGAAACATGATCTTTAGAATGTCTGCTTCATTTACTTTCAACTGATGGTACCATGACCTCTAGTCAATCTTTGAAAAAATCTGAGCTCCTTGGAGTTGATCAAACAAATCATCGGAATGAGGAAAAAGATACATGTTCTTAACAGTGATGTTATTCAAGGCTCTATAATAATTGAAAGGTCTCATTGAACCATATTTCTTTTTAATAAAAAAGATAGGAGCACCCCATGGTGATGTGATAGGTCGAATGAAACCTTTATCTAACAATTCCTGCAATTGTTTCTTTAACTCTAAATGTTCAATTTAATCCATTCAATAAGGGGTTTTTGAAATTGTATTAGCATCAATAACTAAGTCAACAGTAAATTCTACTTCCTGATCAGGTATTATACAAGTCAACTCATCAAAAAAAAATATCAAGGTACTCATTTAATACTAACACATCATTAATCTAAACAGTTCCTCTATTTTCACCAATATGTGTAAGGTGACATTCATTTCCATATTTTACTAGTTCCTCAGCTTCCTGATATGTTATCAAAATTATTGTTTCATTATTGTACACAAACTGAAAATATTTATGAAAAGAAATCTCTTTAGATCTACAGTCAATCTTAGCATGATAAACATAAAGCTAATCCATACCCAAAATAACATGAAACTCTACTAGAGGAAAAACAATAATGTTTTCATGTTGATTCTTTCCGCACACATGTACAAGAAGGTTATTATGATTTATTTTTGTCTCAAAATTTCTTCCATGTGTTTTTACCATAAGTTTAGGATTCATATCTTGATATAGAATTCTCAATTTACCAGAAATTTTTTGAGAAATGAAAGACTGTGTAGACCCTAAATTGAACAACACATTGGCATAATCTGAACAAACAAACAATGTACCTGATATTACTTCATTTTATGGCCTAATATATGATGAAGTAGTTTCAAAGGATTTAACCACCCCTTTCTTATTGTAGTCCGAATGATTTTCCTCAGTTGAGTTCTTTGTTGGACACTCATTTGCATAATGACCCATTTCATTGCACTTATAAAATTCTACTTACTGTAAATCATATTTTGTCTTACCATTACCCTAGTCTTTTTCAGTGAAATTAAGAGCCTTATGCCCCATTTTATTATATCAGAAGCACTTACCAGAATTCAAAATACTTTTCCGAGAATGGTTTTTAACACAATTTTCACAAACTTTAAACTTAAGTTTCTTACCATCAGTTTTTTTGAAGAGTTTTTCCCCTTTGTCTGCCATCTCGACCTCTTATTCTGTTGTTTGTCAAAGAAAACATGATCATCGAAAAACTCCATTTACACCTTCTCTGTACATCAAACTAGTTTTTCATAACTTTTGAACTCATGAAAAACTAAATCCCTTCGATACATTGGATTTAATTCTGAGTAAAAATGATTGATTTTACTATCAACATCTCGTATGAAATTTGAAGAATACCTTGCTAGTCGAGTGAATTTTTCTTCATAAGCATCCACTTAGTCATCCTCCGGCCTGAATTCCAAGAATTTTTTTTCCATCCTAAGACGTACCACCTTAGGAAAATATTTCTCAAAAAACATACCTTTGAATTCATCCTAATCAAGAGAATCAATCTCCCCAATATCCCGGATATTTTTCACCATTGACCACCACTGATCAGCTTCACCTTCAAAACGGTAAACAACGAGACTAACATTTTGATGTTATGAACACCCCAGGACATCAAAAATATTTTACAGCTCTTTAATCCACCCTTCAGCTAGCACAGGGTTTAATGATACTCTATATGATGGGGGATATTTCCTCTTGAAATGCTCTACTATTGACATGTTCCTCTGTGGTTGATCTAGCTGATTTCATACATGGATACCACCACCATTTATAGCTTGAGTCTATTGTGCCATCACTGTAAAAAACAATTCAGTTCTGATTCCAACCATATTAGGTTTCTGATTTGGAATGTTTTCTTCCTCCTGATGTCGTGTAACACCCCAAGCTTCCACGGTATATTTCTCTTTGAATAGTACAGTGGCGTGTGTCGTACGCAACTTCGAGATCTAACACACACCACAACCAATCAAACTAGCCGTTATGAACTGTAATACCCACTTTTTAATATTTTATAAATTTTATCTTTCAAAATGGACTTCATTTTTTGATTTAGAATATCGAAATTATGCTAGGTTGAATTTTTGTTATTTTTCTGAAAACTTTCAATTTTTGATGAATAGTGAAAAACACGGAGTTATTGGTTAAAACTGACTTTTTATTTAAATAATTATATATTTTATTTAAACTTATTTTATGTAAAAATATATTCTTAATACCTATATAAGTTCAATTTAATTCATTGAAGTCAGTTTATAATAATTTTAGGCATATAAAAATTTTATTGAACTTTTCACCCTCTTTTACCCATCTCCTAGGAGAATTTGCAAATTCACATAAAAAATAATTTTACCACTTCTGTGAGTGGAATTTAGAAATTTCTAGAGACACAGTTAATATCAAGGAGTAAAATGTGGTTCAATAAGATAAAAATATTTTTTGGTGAACAATAACCTTTTACTTTTATTTACCACTGTAAAAAGTAAATATGGTAATTAAGGGTAAAAATGAAATTATTATTACCCTACAACAAGTCTTAATTATTTTGGATAAGTATAATTCGACCAAAAACAATATTAGAAATAAAATATGAACCTCTTTGGTCCACTTGGATTAGAATAGGACATTTATTATTATTTAATTCAAAGAAGAGTTAAAAGAGTTAAAATCAAAGTTTAATAAATAATTTTTTTTAATATAGGGTTATACATAATATAGATTGTATTATAAATATTAATTATAAATATAAAAATATTTACTACATAATAGTATTTTATTTATAATTTTTAGACATTAAATAATTTAATTTATTTATGATACAATGGTGATGCAGTAATTACCTAACTAATGAAATATTAAAATAATTGATATTATAAATATCCAAATAAATATAATTTGAAACTTTTTATGAATTAAAATGATTTTATAAGTTAATATGACATATTATTATTGGTTTTATGAATTTTATTCAAAGTAATAATGCTGTTATAAATTTATCAAAAACAAAATACCCAATTATGTCAAAATTGACATAATAGAGTTTTAAAAACAAATATTATATTATTAATTGATATTATAATCCTAAAAATCTATGGTTCGACAAAAAGACATATATAATGATAGGTGTATCATTAATGGACCACTTGGGTGTCTCTTTGAAGTATATAGTAAGTTTATGAACAATATAATATAAACATACAAAGAGACATGGTAAATGTCAAACTATTTAACTAAGAGTTAAATTTAAAAGATAAGGTTACTATAGTGACCCAAACCTGTCTAAAATCTATTGGTTGGATGGTTTTCGACCCATCCCCACCTTATACTTTTATTAATCTACTTTGAAGCCATTAGAAATCGAATATGAATTTATTATAAATTAATACTTTAAGTTCTTCCTAAAGAGCCCCTCCTCCCCTTATAAAAGGACACCACTTCTAACCAATTACTCACACCTCTCAAGCCTTTTTTATTGTCCAAACTCTCCCCAATTAAGCTCCCTACAACCCTATACTCCTCCTAGAATCCTTAACTTAGGAATAATGAACTTCAAGAGTCCTTTTTGGTTCAAACCAAAGGTAGTTATCCAAATTAACTATAATGATTTCTCTTAGATTCTTTTATTTTATATTACTTCTCCAACCCCTAAAATCTTTTTATTCTTTTATTTAGTAAAACACCAGTATCCTAAATATACTAGGATATTTTTACGAGAAGTATTCGAACTACAATAACACACACCTCTATCTAATGGGTGAAGAAAGTAATTTTTCTGTGGATGGCAACCAAACGCATCACGAAACGATGATTATCCAATTTTCTCCTACCGCCTCTCATGATGGCCATTATGATGGAACTATAATTAAGTATTATATTTATGATATTTATTTTATATATAATCTTCTGTAATTCCATTTTATAGCATACCATTATTTGTTTCATGTTATATATATATTATAATTTCATTTGAGGAAGTGCGGACTACCGCCCCCTCAAAGTGATATGACTCGTTCATACCATACATGGAATGTATAAAGGATGGTATTAATGAACTTAAGTAACAAATATAAGATATTATATTATACAGGAATAATAATATACCTATGTATCATTTGGTTTTAATTCCTTTTTAAATGAAAAATGAAATTGAAGTAGCGTTCGTGCGTACGTACGGACTACCGTCTCTACAAACGCGATAATATTCATTCCCCATCCTATCCATTCAAGTATAATTATCATTTTATGATTAAAAATAATGTTTGAGGGATTGATATAGTTCTGTATATTAATAAGATACAACCTATCCATAACAAACACGGCTTATGTAACAAAACATATAAAATAAAACGAGCAAGTTAACACCAGAAACGACGATAATACTAAGATATTATTAACAAAGTGATGATAAAAGATAATATATGATATCATATTAACGTATATGATTCTTTTATAATTTAATAAAAATTATTTAACTATTATATAGGAGGTTAACCTACACTCTATCAAGGAAAAGTACAAGGTAAGGGGTTTTTTATCTCACTTTTAATTCCGTGAGATTTCCATTGTTCACCACTTATTTATTGCATGTGGTGTGTGTACTTATGAATATTGTATTCATTGTGTAATATACTATAATTTATGGATATTTACATCATCATTGTATTATCCTTATTTCATGGGTGTATGTTTCGTAAGTTACCAAATCAATAAGGAAATTTGAAATTTCAATTTCCACTCATTCGACTTTACGCACACTTCATTGATTATTTTACTCCAAGATTATGTGTGGAATCACTACTTATTTGCTTATGTAATAATTTAAACTCCCCTTTCTTTGGATATACTTTTGATACACATAATCACTCCATTGATAAATTATCAAGTCATTGATATGAACTTGATACGAGTAATTTTAACTCAATATCCATTTATTGAGTTAAACATCTAATTCATTAGTGTTGTTTTTACAAGAATATGTGTGAATGTCATTTGATTTTTTTACAATGAATATCCAATCATATTGAGTGTATTTATATTTGTCACAAATATTTATCTCATTTATTTATCCTTAACCTAATGATACGGCCTTTATGAGATATTTCATCTCAATTTACATTCCATTGAGACTCCTTTGTTGTTATAAACCAAATCACTTTTATATGGTGTATATAATGTAATTTGACATAGTATATCATGAATCCATTTATTAACATGATATTATAATGTTTTTATTACCTCAATTATTTTTATTCAAGTGTCTCTATTTTGGTTAGGAACTCTAACTAAAATATCATTTTAAAATTTTCTAAATATTTATTATTCTAAAGCTTTCTCATTAATGTCCATGTTTTAAAAATGGTTTTAAGGATTTATTTATATGGACATTAAAGTTTTCAAATCAAAATTCCTTTTAAAAGTTTCAAAGTGGTATGGGACACTTTGATTCAAAAATATAGTTTAAATGGATTCTTGACAAATAGTGTGACATTTAAATGTTTTCAAGAAAAAGGGGGATATTTCTCTCGATAGTTTTATGATTATTTTAATCTATGTCAATATCCATCATTATTATCAATTGAGGTTAATCTGATACAATACAATCTTCCATATTGTATCGAATGAGTTATGTTGACTGTGTATGTGTTATTTTTATATCATTCATGATTTGTGGTTAAAGTATTGACATTTAGTATGCTAGTTTTAATACGAATGTTTATGTTATGTTTCAAAATTTTCATATGAGGAATGCATTGGACTTATTAAGTGACGGGCGGAGCCTGGTATAACTCCTTGATGCATCAGTAGGTCTAATGATACAAACTAGTGTCTTGGCACAAGGCCTTGAAAAAATCTTATTTGTAGTCTTGGAACGAGGCCTTGGCTACATGGTTATAATAGTCTGGAATTATGCATTCCCTCAGTATAAAAGTGGTTATTGATATTGCATGTGGTTATTCGACTAGTAGAATATCCATGTGAATAAGTAAATGGCATTATTTCATTTTATCATTTCCATATTATGCTGAAGTTTATGTTTAAAAGGCTTTTGTTTTACTTATACATTTCCTTAAATGTTTATGCTTATTTATGAATGTTTCCGCTATATTGTTATCTATACTGAGCATCTGAGCTCACCCCTTTCAATGTTTTATTTTTCCCAAGATGTGAAAAAGTAATTTATGAATGACCAGCAGGAATAGTATGAGGGGATATGAAGACAAGATGTTGTTGTAGTTTTTTTACATTATGATGTAATATAAGACTTATGAATATATCTAGTGTTTCCAAGACTACTAAACTAATCGGTCTTTCGAGACTTGATATTTTGTGATCATGCCAGTGTTATGTAATAATGCACCGAATCTGGGTAACTAGGGTCAGGGTGTTACATGTCGTCCCATCATAGATATTCTGTTTCCCCTATATAAAACCATTATAAACACCAAAATATCTTAGGCAAAGAAACATGGTAATATATAAATTCTATATCATTTCAATATTACCATAAATTAAAAATAATTTAAGGATATCAATTTAACAATATCATAACTTTTAAAGTTGTCTAAACTGACCTCTGATACCAACTATAAGGCCTTGATCTTAAATATTTTGTAATATTTAGTTATGTTAATAATTCACATTGAGTATCTTTTCACGTTTAGAGTTTTAGAGAATTAAGCCATAACTATTACATTATATCTCAAATATTACAAAGTAGACACTTCTACTCATAATCCATTTTTTCCATAAAATAAAAACTCTTGAAAAAAAAGAGTGTGGTCTAGTTCCATGTTTTAGAAAGAATGACTTTTCCTTGATCCCATCCTTGACCCTATTCATCTTTAAGTCCTTTGAAAAACATTTCAAAACATGGGATGAGCATAAAAAGCTTAGTAAGGTTTATAAAATAAAGAAGGAAAAACATTAGTCCATCAATATATACAAAACATTAGTTATTCAACACACCTCATGAAATCATAACATTTATGAATTACACATAGAAAACATAAATCATAAAGGTATCTTGTGGCATCCATATCAAACTTACATTATAGCTTTCACTGCTACATAGAGAGTTACGTTAGAATACCCATCATTGTATATTCAATAAATTTATTAGGATAAACATTAATATTTTCCTCCATCACATTACCCAATACATTAGATAGCTATCTCGGGCTCACCTGCCATAGGATTATCAAGGAACCACCTGTATACGTAAACAATTCCAAATAACCATAACATAATCAAAAAACATAAAACAAGTATAAAGAAAAGATAACATTTCCACATTGAATTCACAATATATCAATTAAATATATTGAAATAATCAATCCATTATCAAAACCATTTTCAATAAAAAAATATATGAATGATTATATGGTGTTTATTTTCCTTTAAAAAACATTATATTTTGTTAAGGAATCCAAATATCAAATAACGCTCGTAGCGGCAGAAAGGTCATTGTCATCGCGTACATTAAAAAGAAAAATTCCCTTTGTCATTTAGTCAAAAGATACATATAAAAAAGATTCCCTTTGAATGAAATGAATAGTAAAAGGGGTTTATACACCATATAAAAGAAATTCATGCATAAATCAAAATATGCCTCAATGAAAGGAGATTGAGACAAAGTCCCTTACCTCGTGTATGACTTGACTCCTTCATTCCTTAATCTCCTGAAGAATAAACTAATGTTAATTTATACTTTGTTCATAAAATTTTTAAAGTTTATTATTCCTTTTATATCACTTATTGTCACATTATATTACATAATCATTTGAGTTAGTAATGGTTATTTTGTTGATATTTTGTACTTGAGCCAAAAATAAACTTCTTATAATTACAAGTTTCCCTTGTAGCCTAAATTCCATTATCTCCGGAATGAAATTACTGATTTAGATATCATATATATCATATATATTAAGTATATATATGTATTTATAATAGTACATAACATTTGGAGATAGAAACAAAATGTACTGTTCATGGAGACGGTAAGTCTTACGTATGCATGAACGCTACTTTAATTTCTATTTAATATATAATGGAATGAAAACTTAATGATAAATAGGTATATTATAATTCTACTACAATATTATATATAATTTCACTAACTCCATCCTTTATACATTTCACATATGGCATGAATGAGTCGTATCACTTTTAGGGGGCGGTAGTCCGCCCTTCCTCAAATGAAATTATCATGTTTACACATTATGTAAACCATAAAGGTATTCTATAAATGAAACATTAATAAGTATAGAGAAAATATAAATATAATATATATCACATATAAATATAATTCCATCATAACAGCCACTGTAATATGTGGTAAGAGAATATTGAACAATCATCATTTCGTGAGACAGTAGCTCATCGTCCACAGAAACAGTATGTTCGTACCCATTAGATGGAGGTCTGTGGAAGTTTAGTTCGAATAATTATAATAAAAACATTCTAGTATATTAATGATACTGGTGTTGTCATAAAATATGGTAATAAATAGATTTTATGGGGTTGGAGATGTAAAAAAAAGAGAACTTGAGGGAAGTTGTTACCTTTAAATCAGGTATCTCTTTTTGGTTTGAACCAAAATGATTTCTTGAAGTTACTTATGCCTAAGGTAAAGCTTCTAATAGGAATAGAGGAATTTTGGGAGATTATTGGAGCATATTTTGGAAGATTCAAGAGGCTTGATAGGTGTGTGTAATGGGTTATAGGTTGTGGCCTTTTATAAGGGGGGAGGGGCTCTTTAGGAATGTTTGAAAGTATTATTTTATTATAAAAGGATTATTGGTTTAAAAAGGTACAAAAATAATTAAATTATAATATTAGATAAATATTTTTCAAAATAAAATCATCCAATAATAATTAGACAGGTTTTGGGTATTTTGATTAAATTTAATAATCTCATTTATTTAAATCATTCATTAATAAGGTAATCACTACATCATCATTGTGTCATAAATAATTTTATTTATTTGATGTATAAAAATTATAAATAAAATACAATGTTGTAGAAAACTGTTTTATATTTCAAATGAACATTTACAGTTGAATAGATAACTTATATAACCCCTTGTAAAAATTAATTTACTAAAAGATATATTTTTTTGTCATTTTTGTCTTTACTTTAAATTAATTAATATAAATTGTCATTATCACTCCCAAGTGGATATATGGGTTCCCAAAATAGACCCAAGTATTCCCTTAGTTATAAATATCTCATCCAATATGGTTATTACATGTTTAAGGGTAATTTACTGTTATTATAATATTATTCTTTACCCTTATTTACCAGATTTACTCTTTAACAGTGGTAAATAAAATATTTACTGAAGTAAATATTCATAATGTATAAAAATAAAAGTTACATATTTACTTTATTTGGATCTCCTGATTCCAAATATTTAATTTTTTTTCCAAATTCAAAACACAGAAGTGGCAGAAATTAATTTAAAAATAATTATCGTTGTCAAAACAAAAATCGTGTTTTTAAGAAATAATAACTATCAAAAGATTAACACCTGTTTATGTCGAATTTAGAAGTGAAATTACATCCAATGAACAGAATTGGTTTAAATGGTAAAAACATAATCTAATTAAACTTTAAAATCAATTAAAAATATAATATAATTATATAAATAAATTATATTAAAATCTATTTTTGATTTAAATTGCAGTATTTTCCACTATTCATTAAAAAAATGAACTTTATCATAAAAATACCAAAATTTCATCCAAAGTAAATTTTTATATCTATATTATAAATAATAATTTTATTTTTTCAAATATAAATTATAATATTGACAAAAACTATATTTAAAAATGGTTCACCATCAAAAGGCAGTAAAATGACCTTTTAAAGAATATTAGAGTATTTATGCTTAAAATCAGATTCTTTCTTATTTTAAGTCTCTAAAATTTATTAGATAAATGTAAAAACATTTAAAAAACATATTATATTATATTTTAGTTAATTCTATTCATTATCTCCATTACAACATCTAGGCATTAAATACCATTTAAAATAATAATACTATATTAATATTTTTCAGTATAACTCCACGTTGTGTGCAAAATAAGTTTACAAAGAAACCCATTGTTGCATATCAGGTATGCCATCAAACATAGAATCACCGTTAAATGAAAATTAAAATTTAATTCACAAATATTAAAAAAATATGAAAATGTCATATTCTTTATTTACCTCGGATGTTACACCTACACATATTATCCATCAAAAACCATATCACCCAAAACATCATATAAAACCATAATACCAACTTCTAAATTCAAATTATATTTTCAGATGTAAAAAAATTTTATCCATAGAAAATAGATATCCCTCAAGACTAATTCCACTAAACTCAAGATGTATGATTAGAGAATCATATCCTCAGTCCATGAGGCTCACTAGTCACCATATTAATGGAATACCACCCCTGATGATCCCTACCCTCATTGATAAAAACAAACACCACAGAAAAAACGATAACCAATATGATGAGTAATCTAGAGGAACCCCATAAGAAAAAAATACACATAATATCATAATAAACTTTATAAACAAAAAAAATATACAATAAAAATCCAACTTTCCACCATATTCCTCTAACTTCATAGTCTCCAAAAATTAAAACAACCTGAGAAAAAAACCTTCAAAGCATCTCATAAAAATCCTAATATGGATAGATTCAACAAAAGAGATAAAAAACTAGTTAAAGAATACACACGTTCACAATATAAAGACTAGGTAATTTAATGCGAAAATGATGCTAACAGTACTCACATAACAACCAAGGCTCGGAATGCTAGAAAAGAGCGGAAATAGGCCAATTTAAAAGAAACATTGAGAGGGGAATTGAGACATTTATGAAGTAATAAGACTAACTATAATTTGTTCCTATTGGGTCATTAATGATGTATAATCCCTCATATCCCAAAATACACCAAAAAACCAGTGAATTAGACCCATATGGGTTTAGAAGAAGACATATGGATAACAAATGATGGCTTTAATATAGGAGAATAACCACACAAGACAATATAATGAGTTCAACCAACATGTTGGGATCCCAAAACCCCACACCCTTCTAATTCATCATAATAACAATCACTCTATATGAGGGATGGATTTTCATATTGTGGGAAGGAAAAAAGGACACATGGGGTGAGTGTAATCTGAGAAAGTGAATAAATCACCGTAAAGAAAGAAACACAAACCATAGAGAAAATATAATACTGATTAAGTGGGAGAAAAACCAAGTAATATCGATAGAATATTGATTAATAGATCTATTGGGACCTATGGATGGATAAAATTAAAATATAAGGGGTAAACATTGATAGAGAGGCATCACATAGGCTCTCCCTCCCATTCAACATAGAAGAAAACCCAAGATTTAGAGAGTTTGTTGGGACTCCACTCTGAGGATACTAAACCCATAACCCAGTTAATTTAAAATCATTTATTAAACCAAAAAATAATTTCAACATACTATAACATTTGATAGAAACTTTTTTCTTGCATTTTTTGAACACATAGTATACAAAATTATGACTTACTAGCCCATACCAGTGGAAACCCATGAAAAACCATTTTCTTAAATCAATTAATGGAATCATAAATATCTCAAAAATTAACTTATACTATATCATCATAGTGAAAAAATAAAATAAATTTTCAAATAAAATAAATTTATAAATATTTATAAAGACATATAAATCATGCCATTAAAAGGAAAAAATAATGAAACACCTAGTATATATCATCATTTTTGATAACCAAGACCTAATTCATCTTTAAAAAGACAATTAACATTAAAAAGATGATATAAAACATAATAAAATATATCAACCATATCAATATTGAGGGTAAGTGACATATGGGTTATTAGTATCGTTATATGGCTAAAAGAGAGGGTAATAATAAGAAAATAATGAGATAAGAAGAGAAGGGGGACCTAAACATGTAGAATATATGAGAAAATAGATGGGAGGAAGCCAAAAACACAAATAGATAGAAAGGGGAATCACCAAGAGATATCATTTGGATGAGACATATGGAATGGTGGAGAAGAATGACCCATTTTGGGTTTAATGTTGATAGTGATAAAATTAGAAAACCATAAAAATAAAAAATTAGGCACATTATTACCATGGAATGACCCCCTTTTCATGGAATGACTCATTTCTGCCTCCTAGACTCATGGAATAAACTAATACCTCCAAATAAAAAAGTCATCTTCCATAATCCAATAAGACTTTTTTTCATTCTTATTAGGTTTATATCGCAACATGAACCTACCTTTAAGATGTGACCCCCCCCCCCCCCCGCGCCATACTCAAAATTTTAGAAAGTCTTTAGGACCTATCCTGGAATAAACTTCCATGGTCACAAATTGACTTATTGTAGTATAAGACTATAAATAAACAAAAAAACTAGGTTGGAAACGAAATTATGAATATGAATTAAAAAAATAAATAAATAATTAGAATAAAATAAAATAATGCTCTAGGTGTGATTTTTTTCCAACAATATCAATTTTTACCATAATAAAGTCATTGAATACTAAAAAAATTAGGTAAGAAACCTTACATAGAATATATGTGAATATCTAATTCAAGGATAAAATAAAAGAACTAGATAATTATTGAAGAAAAAAATCATCCAAAATTTCATTAGATCTATATATAACACTCAAGAAATGATAAGGATTTAATCAAAAATAGAGAACCATAGTGAGTCTCCCCACTATATAATTATTACCCAAACATAGGGAGTAAAAAAACAATACAGCCAAATGGAGATTCATTATAATGCATATATAACTCCATAAATTTAAAAACCTAAAATGGAACCCTCATTCAAATGGTAGACCCAAAAATTAAAAAAATAACTCTAAAATTGAAAAGGAAATCAAACAACACCAAGGAAGACCGAATAGATCAGAGGGATAAAAAATTAATGAAACAAGAATGATAAAAAAGGGGGTACATATTACTAGCTCTACAACACTACTATCAATCGCTAGAATAATTCCAAGACTTGTTCTTTATCTAATAATGCGTTCCATATAATTTCTAAATCTTTTCCATCTAAATATAATAATGGAAGGTCTTCAATGTATTCTAAAAAGTGGGCCTAGTATGACTGAAACAACCACACTTAAAGCATATAAGGGATCACTTATTCATAAAAAGAATATTAATATTTTGAGAATATTATTATATATTATCATAATTATCAATATTAGGTTTTCTTTTACTGTACTTGTTGCTAGAAAGGGAACCATAAATAGTACCATAGGAAACATAGATGATACCTACCTTGGGTCACCTTCAAGATATTAGCTCTATTATAAAATCATAATAAACTAAATCCCTAAATTAATAAATAATAGATGAAAACCCTCTATATTAGAGCCCTGGAAAAAGGCCATTCATAAAAATATAAAATCCCAATGAACCACTTGATACTACCTTGGGTGAAAAAAGAATTAACTAATAATAATAGTCAACATACTCCTTTACTATTTTCTCACACTGCAAAAGATTTATATGTCACATCACCTTCCCCGCATTCACCTACTCAGGTAAGTTCAACTAAATAAATATGGAATTAAATAACTCTCTGGTTATTTTATTATACAAATGGGAAGGGATGATGATCTTCCACCTTTCCTAAATTGGTCTGTAGAATAAATCCCAGATGAATCTCATTTTCAATGGTTCAGAAGTAACCTGAGGCATGTAGATTTCATAAATCTTCTCTATCCACTCTATATCCTCTTAAAGACCCTAATATCAATTAATTGATAGAAAAAAATGATAATAATTAATCTATAGCACTCTATCTAGAGTCTAGGTAGAGTCTAATACTTGGAAGGCTATATCATATCATAGATAGATTCTACACTGAGAAATATCCCATGATATATAACTCTTATATTTCATCGAGACATTATTAAGAGGCATACTTTAAATAAAAAATAAATATAAAAATTAATTAGAAATATTAAAAATTCAAATCATTCTAGAAAAAACAAACCAAAGGTCATACACACCAGTTTAAAAATATTTAAATTATAATTGAAAGTTGTTTTTAAATTTCACAATTTCATCATTGAAAACATTTTATAGATTCATATACAATAAATCCTTTTTAAAAATTTTCACCAGATTTCACTCCTTATAAACCAAGATTTTCATATTTAAAACAAAATTCCATAAAAAAATATCAACCAAATCTAACCACATAACATTATATAATCATAAAACTCCCCTTTAATTCATCTAAATAGTTATGAATCTTAAACCAAAATTAAATCGAAATAAAAAGTGTTTATTTTTTTAAGGGGTTAGTATATATCCATGGTTTTGTTGCATGATTTTATAAAACATTCACTAATATTGTGACCACTATTGAGATATTCTCAGAACCATGCGCACAAACTCCACATGGGTTTTCAAACATTTCAATCGCCTCGATTCCTTCACCCATTTTCACTTTAAAACAAGTAAAAACTTAATTCAACAAACATAATCTCAATATAATGTAAAATAACCATAAATATAGATCAAAATACATCTAAAATATATGTTTCTTTATTTAAAAATTTACAACTCCTAGCCTAACTACCTATTTTAACTCAAGGATATGTGTGGGAAAGATCTAACTAGACTCTCCCCACACCTTGATTTTGAGTTATAAAACACCTATTTCCAATATTACATTACATAATAAATAAAATAGGGTTCTGTGAAAATATTTTTCCCTGAACCAGCCTAGGCTAACCTATCCCAGTACCTGAGATAGTCCACGATAAGGCCTAATGTTATCTCCTGATCCTTATAGGATAATAACTAGTTTCAAGACATGAAAATATACTCAAATGGTAATGAATTTTCTTGACAAAAAAAACATAAAACTAAGTTCTTATCATAAATCCATCTTGATTATTACATATATTGGATTTATATAAAAATGTAAAAACAAATTTAAAGATAAAAATAAAATAAGTAAGTAATAACATCAAAATAACAAAAAAATCAAAACAAACAATCAAAAATTGTGATATAAAGGTAAAAAAAGTCCAAATTGGACAATAGATATATGGTATAACAAAAATAATGAAAACCAAAATACTAGAACAACTATATCCTTGGGACCCCAAGATCTCCATCCAACACTACTATCCAAACACACCATATGAACGATATGTTAAAAGGATTTCACAAGAATGAACTCCCAACTCCAGTACCCCAACCTTTAACAGATACTCCCTCTATATACATCGAGTGGTTCAAGTATGATATATGAAAAATAGATGAGTATAATTATACCAAGGACTCTATGAATATACTTTTTTCCCAATATTTCATAAATTATAGTTTTAAATATGATATATTAAAATATATTTTTAAAACATTGGAAAAAAACAGACTTGAATTTCTCAAATACATTTTAAAATATAAATGATTTTTTAAGAAAAATTTTAACTTTTCATTGAAAACCCCAATAGAAAAACAGACATCCCAAAAATCAATTTTGAATTTCTTTTAGAAAATATTAAGTATAAAAATATGAAATATCCAAATAAATCATCAAATTAATAAGTACATCTAAGAAACATGATTCGAAAAGAGGCATCTAAATAATTAAATATCAAAATAAGTAATGATTTAAAAAATAAGATCATTTGAATAAAAACATAAGAGATACTTAAAAAATAATCTTATATTATGATACAATAATAAAGGAAAATGATGTAGAATAATAATCAAGTGAAGTAGTAATGTAATTAAGGTAAAGTATAAAAAATAATGGGAAAATCCTAAGGTCCCAGGGAAGAGATCCTATATGGTCTCGATCAAAACGATCATTCGACCTATTGATGATGATCTATGTCAATAACCTCTTGAAATAATCTAACCTTGCCTCACCAATTGTAATCTCGATATTACAGGGTGGGTCGTGTACTAGGGAAAATTAGTTAGTTAGAACATTACAAGAATATTATTTATCTCTCACCTCACTATGATTTGTAGGATCATCATAAAGATAATGAAAATAGGTTGGTAAAAATTTATCAAATATTAATCACTAATAAACACATTAAAATAAAATTTCTTTATGAAATCTCCATAAAAAAATTTATATATAGCCCATATTTAATATAGACAAAAAAATATAAAAATCAAATCAATTCACAATATCACACCTAATATCCAGACATGGGGTTTTACATGAATGTGAAACTCAATTAATGAAATCAATTTATAAAAATAACCAATAGGTCCTTAAAATTTAAAATAGGAATGAATCCCAAAAATTTTATTTGAAAAACTATATTAAACCATCAATATTTTTAAACCTAATATCTAATGTACTAAATGAGCCTTTGAATTAAAATTTACAAATTATACTTAAAATCCTCCTTGAAAACCATTTTTAGGATCAAGATTCCTTTTAAAACTTCTTTGAAATGATGAAAAATAATTGTAATATAAAAAAAATCCTTCAAATGGTACACACATACGTAAAAAAACATTTTTTTCAAAAACCCACAAATATAAATCCCATAAGAATAATCAATGAGTAAACTCATTTAAATCCATGAACTAAAATTCCAAATAAAACAACTCCTAAAACCTGCAACTCAATTAATATTAAATCATTCTGAAAAATAAAACATCATTTTAATATTCGAAAATCATTGAGAGAAAATTTTTAGTATTTTTTTTAAAAAATATTATAAAAAGTTATTAGTTAAGAACTCATAAAGGTATAAACCCATGAAAAACAATTCTCTAAAATCAAGAAATACAATAATAAAAACTTCACTAATTAATTTATACTATCACTATGGTTAAAAAATAAGATAAATTTACAAGGAAAATAAATATTACGATCTCAGTAATAACATTTCATGTTAATAAATGGAAACATCATAGAAATACTTACCTCATATTTATTTTTTCAATAATCCAGATATAATATATCTTAGAAAATCCAATGAACTCAAAAATTATAACAGAAACCCTTATCCAATAGAACCTATATATAAATATCGAGGGGAAAAACTTATTTTTTGGGACCATTATAGTGCTAGAAGAGTGGATTATAGAAAGAAAATAAGTATAGAATAATAGAAAGAGGGATTAAACATATAGAGTAAACCAAGAAATAAAAGGGAGGAATCAAAAAATTCAATGCGGGAGGAATGGAAATTGCCATGATCTCTCTTTAAGTTTTGATATATGGAATGTGGGAGAAGGAAGACCCATTTTGGGTTTTACTTGAAAATAGTAAAAAAAAATTAAATAAAATGTTCATCACTCCCCCACCATGACATGACCCATTTGTCATTGCATGAAAAATTTACCTGGACCAACCTCATGATACAGACTCATCCCCCATAGTGAAAAAAACATCCCCTAAGACAAGTATAATTTTAGGATTTCTTCCAAGGGTCACTATAGAGACCCAAAATCTTTATACATAAATAATATATCTAAATAGTTTAATAATCATCACATTTTACAAAAAACACATTTGATGGTAATAAAGGTTTGGTGTATTTTGAATCTTGAATACATACAAACTAGCTTATAAGTGGACTACATCATCTACCATTAAGTACTTAATAAATAACACCCTTCTTCAACATGTCATATTGAATACCTTCCTTAACAGCCTAGGGAAAATGATACATAAGAAAGAGTGAGATTAGATGTTCAGTAAGGATATAAAGGGATATATAAATGATTGATTAAACATTATTTGATTATAAGGGCATGAGAATATAAGGTCAACATTTTTAAACCATAACATATATATTAAAGATCATAATCTTGAGTCATAGAGTAATGCTTGGTAGTTCATAAGACAAGAGTCATAAATGAATAGAAGAACATGATCCACAAGATAATAAAATTTCAATAATACATATGTTTTTGGAAAATAATTAAACATAGAAAATAATTTCCTTAGTAGTGAAGGCTCACTGCCAAGTCTATCATAGTGAAATTGGGTTCACTCCCCATTCTATCATGGAAGTCAAGATTAAGCCTCAACGCTATCATATTTAATAGTATCCATTACAGAACTGGGTTCATTCCCTTTTAATCCTATTTATCTTATTATATATCTAACATTAGTCAATTCATAGGTTGGTTATATAATTCTTGGACCACCCACTACATAAATAAAATCATACATATGTGTGGAAACTATTATAAAATAATCATCATATTATAAACCATGAAAAATAAATGAGTTTCTTATGTCATAAAATTTTCATCATGATATAACCCATGTAAATGAAATGGGTTTCATAAACATTTAATCATATTATAACTCGTAAAAGAGAAATGAGTTTCATAAAAATTTTATTATAGAATTACCTGTGGAAAAATAAATGAGTTTCATAAACATATAGTAATTAAAATCATAAAAAATATATAGAAATAATAAGGATTGAATAATTGGATCCTATCCCCCTAAAGATTATGTAACATACAAGGATGTAATCATAGGAGATAATTCATTTAAAATATTACTTTAACGTTTCTTGAGGAAACTACTATTTTCACTTTGAAATCATTTATTCAAAATCAAAAAATTTCCAAAATATTAAGGAAAAAATTATTTTTTAAAATAACCTTATAAATAATAAAAGAATCTTCAAATAATTGATTATTCATGATTTTAGGAAATTATATTCATTCCGTTTAAATTAAAAAAAACATTCCTTACACAATTTTGTAAAAAATTCCTAAAACACATATTTTTAGAAAAATACAAGTAGATTCTCTTTTTTTTGAAAATTTAGTTATGGGTAAATATTAATTTAAATAGAGACATGAGAATAATAAAAACATTCTTCAATCAATTTCTATAAAACATGGACATGGATGGGAGAATTTTTGACTGAAGATAAAAATAAAATCATTTTTCATTAAAAACCATTCTTTTGGCCTCTTGAGTACATAAATTGGAAAAAATTAAAGGAAAACATATATTGTCAAGAAATATATATAGGAGAGAAAAATCATGATTTTCATGATAGGTATATCATAATATTTCATCATTGAAAACTTTATAAAGAAATCCTGATAAACAATATGATTGAAACATATAACCCTTACCACTTTGGTAACATTTTAATTGTGAGCCCACTGAAAGAATAACTAAAAATAAATCATTAAATTTCATGAAAATAAGTGGATTTATTATATAACATGTCAAAATGGGCCATATATAGACCTCTTTAAATAAGATACAATTTTAATATTACATATTTACTAAAGAAGAAAAATTTAGACAATAAAACAATACCTCAAGTTAAACTTCCTTTGAAAGTTCACTATCCTCTAGAACAAAAAATTTAAATTTATTATACTTATATACCTGAGTCATGTACATGTTAGAGATGGTTCTCTTGAACTAAATTTTGTTTACTTTATGATAAAATGCATTCATTTTTTTGATAAACTTATTATCACATTATGATTGTACTTATGTGTAATGTAGTATGTGATAATGTTATAAGAGTCATTGTCACACAGAAAAGTAAAAATAGTTCCCTGCAATGATGATAACCAAGAAGTTCCATGATGGTAAAATTAAATATCTGTTTTATAGATGGATGAAATCATTTGAGGGACACAAATGATATAGGCTTTCCTGAATGGAGAATATTAGGACTTTGAGGAAGATTATCATGGTGTACAACCATGGAAATATCTACTATAGGATATAATGAGAACAAGACCTAGTAGTAGGAAATCCACATTTATATATTTCATTAGATGTTCCTATATTCAGACCTGTGTATTGATCCTTATACTATAATATTGTTATTAGTGAGTGTTATAAGTTTTGTACTTGGATGTATTAATGAAAAGAGTTAAAACATATATTTGTTATGGGGTATGATATATTGGGTGTGAAATGAGTAATATTCTATTATTGGATAATGAGAGAGAGTATTTTCAACTAATTTTATTTAATAGAAGTTGATATCTTAGGTATTTTGATGGAAATGATATAGCCTAAATGAATCCCCGTCAACAATGTTTCATATACATGTTTAATTTATGTAATGTTAAATAAAGATAAATCAAGCACATAGATTGATGGCACCAGAATGAAAACTGTTTGATTATAGATATCATAATAATTAGATTATATTACAAAGTAAGATTTTGTATGTGGTATTATGGTATTTTGAGATTAACTTATTTCTCTATGAGTTTTTTGTCAGGTTACAAGATGTTAGTCTTGGAATTTTGGATTCGTGACCTAATACCATTGAGAAAGAATCCTAGAGGGTCAAACACTACGTGTATCCAGAATCATAGTTAAAAATATATTATTATTTATTGTTTAAAAAGTTGAGTAAATATTATTCCCACACGTGGTTTAAGTATTATTCACATTTTTTGGATTGTGTATACTCTATCACAAGTTATTTGAGATCATATTATGTGAGTGGAATATTTAATAAATATTTATTTACTATTTAATATATATAATATATAATTATTTATTAGAAAAAAAATTAGTGATATTTATTTTTTAAATAAATAGTAATTATTCACGATTTGATAAATATTGAGGTGGAATGGTGACTATGTTTAATGGTTTGATGAGAAATAATATATATTGAATATTATATTAATAAGTAATAATTAATTTTAATTTGTGAGTTTAGTGCATGATAAAAAATAAAAAATAAAAATATTATTATAGCTGTGGGGTTTTGTCGAAATTAAGTAAATAATAAAGGGAACCTGTAAAATTATTTATTCTAACCCTATCAGTATATAAACCCAATTATATTATTTTCTTAGGAGATCTAATTCATTTTTTGTTCTGCACAATGAGATCCAAAAATAACCCTCTCAAGCCCTAGAGAGATCCCTCTCCCAGAATTCTTCTATGAATAGAGAGAGATATCCCATGACCATCTACTCTTGATTCTAAAGAGATCAAGAAGAATCCTTTTTTTTGTGATTCCTAGGATGATCAAAGGCGAATGATGCAAGTGATTGGATCTACTGTGATAAAACTAGTAGATTCCTATAACGATGTTTCATGATTCATGGAACACATTTCGATCACTAATAGAGAAAATATATTGTTGATTATAAAAATGTGAAGATGTTTTGATGATGATTTGTTATCAGATCCATCAAAAATGAAATTATTTCTCATAAGGTAATTCTTTAATTTCATAAATTATTTATAAATAATATGTGATGGTCCTATGCTTTGGTTTAAAAATTTATCAACTATATATATTCATTGATTCAATTAAATTGATCACAACATTTATTATTTTTTAAATATTCGATTAATCATCGATCATGAAAAAAATTAATGTTGGGAACATCCTATCAGACAATTCAAATTTTCCCATAACCTTAAAGTGGTACAAGAGGGCTCAAATAATTATTTAAAGTTCTTTGATTTATTTATGATTTTTTATTTTGTTTTAAATTCCAGTTTAATAATTCTTTATTCCAGATTAATATATATCATTAATTCCTCTTAATTTCTTGAAAATATAATCAAATGTATTAATTTTGTGAAAAAAATAAAATCAAAGATCTCATCTAGAGGTGCTAAGGAGTCTTGCAGGATAACACAAGTGTAAAAACTGTGTAACCTGTAGGTACACATTGTGTACTAGTGTTTAATGAACCATGAATTAATTCAATGAATTTTAATTTTATTAAACATGGTGAATTTAATTATATACCATGTTTTTATTGGGCTAGCGTAGTGCATAGTCAACCAGATTATATTCCTTGTAACATTAGTATATGATCTGTACTCCTTTAGTCACAAATGAGTTGTGTATTCTCTTACATGACCTACATGACCGGTGGTCGTGTAACTCAGAGACAACACACAATGTATCCCATGACATGTCGTATAGTCCAAAATATTCCACAGAGCCATGTCCCTCAGTATGTGTTGCAGATAGAAGATGAGAAAAATACAGTCCATGTAACTTTAATGTACACATCATGTACATTAACCAAATTACAGAGAATTTAAAATTAATATAATATTACTTGAAAACCTTATCAACATGTGTTACATATGGTCATTATATTGAAAATACACACCATGTGATGAGTTATATATATATATAGATTTATAATTAATTATTGTATAATTTTTATATCTGCAAATCTTGTATAAGTCATATTATATTTATTACTATACACATAATGAATGATAACACTCTATGTAAATACCATTTGTTCTGTGTGGACATTAAGTTGATAGTATACACCATCAAACTACATTATAATTCATGTATGACACATGTTTCAAGAGAAAAGAATATATGAGTATAATACACAATGGGTAGTTTAGATGGTCACTCAAAGTGTTGTCTCTAAGGTATATTTTATAAACATTTAATTTTTAATAAATTTATTTAATCTGTTTAAAAATTTATTTGATGATAATCTCAAGAAAATTAAGATGATAATTAATATCAATAAATTTATTAATTAAAGAAGATAAATAATTGATTCGAGCACAATTTATCTTAAATAAGAATGATTATAATTGAATTATCATTTTATAAAATTCATAATTCATTTCATGCTTGTAGATGATAATGATATGAGACAAGACCTTTGAATGTTATTGGTTTCATTGTATTTATTATTAAATTAAAATTTTGTACTTTTTCTCATATCTCTAATCATTATGTATGGGCCTACCTTCCCACAGTTTCTTTTCTATAAAACAGTTAAACAATCCTTTGGTTTCCTCACCAGTGTGTGAGTAAAATAATATGTAATGGATAGAGCACCCAAGATAGTGGAGGTAGCTCAAGTTTTGAGCTAAGGGAAAACCAAACCAATAGAGATTCTTATGTGGACATGTGCAAAGATACAACATGAACCATACATGTTTCAAGGAGTTTTTCCCCTAGGGTGATGGTTAGTTTATCATTCGTAGATAAACTAACCATTAGTAAAAGATAATGACTGTACAACATTATTATTTTATTTCATTCAAGATTCAAGGTTATTTCATTAATGTATGTTTTTTAATGATCACATGAATTAATTTATTTAAAATAACAAAAGATAAAACTAAAATAAATTGACTTATGTGTAAATATTATCTAATACATAGTTAATCACTTAAATCAAATCCAATTAATATTAATAAAGAAGTAACACAGATAATAATTGTAAATTTAATCATAAAAGTTAAAATTCATTAATTATATTTATTAAGTAAGCATAGACTTCCTCTACTTTAGTTAAATCCAAACCATAGTTCTTTGTTCTTAACCAGCCAAATTTGGGGTTTTTTCAATTACTATGGAATTATAACCCTGAGGTTTTGGTTTGACTTAACTTAATTCAATTTAAGGGTTGGCTTCCAATATAGGACATTGTGTAACTGAAAGGAAAAGGTTGAGGGAGTGCAATTTAAGTATTTTGGTATTGGGGAGTCCACTCAAAATATCATGGAACAATGAGTTAATGTAGTTATCATTTGTATTTCCTAACTAAAATCCTTTAAATTACATGACCATCCAAAGTTAGGGTGATGAGAAGAGGAATATGGTTCTTTTCCACTGAAGTTTCCAAGAAATGGTATATTCCTAAGACAATGGTGATAACTATTGGGTTTTGATAAAATAGTTGAAGATTAATAAATATAATTTCTATTTATTTGTATCAATTTTATCTGATAAAGTACTTAATATAATAATTTTATTTGTAGAAATAAAAATAAAAATCACTCCAATCATATCACTATGATCCATACTTGATAAGGATAACATTCTTTCCAACACAAATTTCCATGAATGAAATAGGTGCCTACAGATTATCCTACACCATGAAAGGAAATTGAATGTGATGGATGATACTATTCATGATGTGATTGGTAATGAAGCTAGTGGGGAAGAGTTGAATATATAAGAGAAACATTTGAATGATTCTATATATATTCTATGACAACCCTTTTTTTATTACACAATTAAACAAAATTTATTACATAAAAATCAATTGATACAACATAGAAGATAGATATGTCTAGTGTCTTTGGGGCTTAGGATCATTACATAACCACTTAAAACATGAAAAATAACATCTTTATTGAAAACATCCTTTACATGACCACTGCATTCCCTCGTACTTAGCATTGCATGGGATGACCTGAGGACATGCATAAACAAAGGGTGAGCTATAAAGTCCAGTAATGGAACAATCACGGAATAAAATACATTTTAGAAAATAGGCATATCAATATAGTACAAGATAAGAATAAACATAGAGGCATTATAAATCATGATAATCATAACATGGAAATGTGGTAACAACACTTAACATGGAATTAGCACGAGCCAAGGCTCATTGCACATGAAGCATGAGTAAATCCTCATTGCACAAGAAGCATGAGTAAAAACTAGTTGCACTTTTATTAGAATGATACAAAACCCATTGCACATGACGTATCATGATACTATACTTTACCCAATGCATTGGAGCGCTATAAGGGAACACCCTTCTTAAACCTTTCATTTCATGCATAAGTGTGCCACATGGATCATATAACATGGATTCATAAAACTTCATCATTTAGTAAATGATAAAGGAATTCATAATTCATACATGATACTTTATAATCAATAAGTAAATGTGCATAAAGTTGAATACCCTTGATAGAGAAATGAGCAAGGTATTCACTACACAGTGGCATTGGCTTGGAAAATCGGTGCAATTTCAGCAGCATAACTGCGTGACGTAAGAATTCATAAAAAAAGTTTATGAGAGAGAAAGGGGTGTCTCATAATATTTACATGATATGGAAAGTAATGGGTTCATATATATACATGTACCAAAAAAATTAATGGAAATTAGATTCATGATACAAAATAATTTCTTGAATGTAAATGAGGGGAGAGAAATTCCTTTCGGAATTTCAGCATAATAAAGGGTGTACATGGGAGGAATTTAATGAGAGATAAAGGGGTCTGTCATCATTAAAACATAAAGAGGGAAGAATTTGGAGGTGA
Source organism: Viscum album (assembly GCA_963277665.1). Classification (NCBI taxonomy): domain Eukaryota; kingdom Viridiplantae; phylum Streptophyta; class Magnoliopsida; order Santalales; family Viscaceae; genus Viscum; species Viscum album. Next base: position 999,751,397 of record OY728161.1, read on the forward strand.
TAAACCATACCCCATTATTTATAATTGAAATTAAAAGGGAACAACAACATTAAGAAAATTGCAAAAAAATGTGAAAGGAAGAAAGACCCTTACGTGGAAGTGTGCTTCCAAAGGATTGAGAGAGGCTTGAGAGAGGCTTCTTGGGAGATTGTGGAACCTTGGGAGGATTATAGAGAGAGGAGGGAAGAGGTTAGATGAACTATATAGGCTTTGAGTGAGGAGGAAGTGGGAGCATGGGTGGGTTTATATAGAAAAGGTGAGGGAATTCTTTATTATTTAGGTTTGGGACCCTCACATTAAACTAATCCAAACCACAAAACAGCCCATGGTTTTTGCTCATGGTTTTTGGAAAAGGGAAGTGGAAAACAATATTTTATATGAACAAAGTCCTAAATTTATAAAATAATGGGGTTGCTTATGTGGAGGTGAGTCACACTCCCAAGGAAGACAATTTAAAAAGACAAGATGTTTAATAAGTACTGAAGGGTCCATTAATGCTTTCTAAAATAAGTCGAATAAACCCAAAATCACATTATTTTAATTTTAAAACATATATTGGCCGAAAATAAGGCTTATAGTTTTTTATTACATTACTATTGGGTCATTATAATGTCATAAAACACATTATATATTTAATAGGTATTTAATTTTTACCCAAAAATTTGATTGTCTCAGAAAATTATTAAAAATTCACCATTGTAAAATTTCAACATCCTAATTCTAGAAATAATATTTATTTTATCTAAATAATTTTCTAAATATTTTAATTTTCACTTTTAAAATAAAAACCGACATTTATCGAAAATTCTTGGGTTTTGAGAAAAATGGCTTTCAAACCTTAAAAAAATTACAATTGCATTCATAAAATTATAAGATCATTTATATTTAATAAAAAAAATAATTTAATAATAATAATATTTTATTAAAATATAATTTAATTCAAAAATCCATTAATTCATCAAAATAGATTTCTTAGTTGAACATTAACTAAAAATACTATTTGTGCTTTAAAAACTATTTATAAGGTAACAATAATAAATTGAATTTATATTAATTATTATATAAAAAAATAAGGTACATTACCATAGTGATAATTTCTTGTTACATAACCCCTTATAACACCTGCATAAAACTGAAGAGTAAGGTGTGCGATGGAGACAGACTCTTGGGGTGGCTCGAATAACATTTCTCGGGTGGTAATATCTATCAACATCAATTTATCTCGTAGGAGGTCTCACTCAATATTAAAATATTCATGATTGTCTTGGGATTGGTCAAGAGCTAAGCCCAATGACACCACCTCATTTCAGAGCTTTAAAAAATGGGCTTCGTATGGAGCAATTCCACTGGATGAGACCATCGCTTCCTTTTTCTGAATAAATTAGATTGTTAAATCCCTATATTTATACTAATCATGTGATCACTATTAAATGGCAATATTAGAAACAGTCACAATCCATAAAATAAAATCAAAGAAGTTGTTATTTTATATATACTTTTTACATAAAGAGACATTTAATTAGATCAAGAGGGATTTCTATTAATGAAAGTTTGGGTAGTTACAATCTCCCCCCTTAAGAAATTTCGCCCTCAAAATTCCCTTTTCTCACACTAAAACAAATGTGGGTAACTCTACTTCATCATTTCCTTTTATTCCCACATCGCTTCTTTAAACTTGTGGTTTCACCACAACACCTTGATGAGGGGCATTGTCTTATTTCGTAGAACGTTTTCTCTATGATCTAATATCATCACTGGTTTCTCCTTATAAGAAACATAATCCTCTAACTATACCACCTCTTAAGAGAGTACATGTGAAGGGTTTGTTATGTACTTATTTAAGAGGGATACATGAAAGACATAATGTACTTTTGCCATGGTAGGTGGAAGTGCTAGTCAATAGGCCACAACCCCGACACGATCAAGAATCTCGAAGGGACCGATATACCTTGGACTTAACTTCCCTTTCTTTCCAAATATCAAGACCTTTTTCCATAGAGATATGCATAGAAATTCCATGTACCCAACTTTAAACTCAAGGTCTCATCGATAGTTATCTGTATAACTCTTCTATCGACTCTTGGCTTCCTTGATATGCAGCTGAATGGTTTTCACATTCTCCACCATTTCTTCGACCATTTCGGGTCCAAGAATATTATGCTCCCTGACCTCATCCCAAGATCCAGCTGTTCTACACCTTTTCCCAAAAAGGGCTTCATATGGTGCCATTTGGATGCTCAAGTGGAAACTATTATTATAAGATAACTCAACCAGAGGAAGATGTGGATCCCATCCTCCTTAAAAGTATTTTCATCATGCTCTCAACATTTCCTCAACTGTTTGAATAGTCCGCTCGGATTGTCCATCAGTTTGAGGATGATATGTCATACTAAAGTTTAGTTCAGTATTCAGAGCATGTTGAAGACTCCTCCAAAACATAGAGGTGAATCATAGATCTCGATCAGACATAATATATAGTGGTACTCCATGCAGCCTTACAACTTTCCTGATATATATTTGTGCCAGTTGATCCAATGAGAAATCCTCCCGAATAGAAATGAAGTGTGCAGCCATTGTAAGATGATCCACAACAACCCAGATTGCATTGTTGCCTTTGGATGTCTTCAGAAGTCCGGTGACAAAGTCCATGGTGATGTTCTCCGATTTCCATTCTAGTATGGGCAATGGTTGTATCATCCCCTTAGAGTTCTTCCTCTATACCTTCAATTGCAAACACACAAGGAACTTTGATGTATATTCATTGATCTCATTATTCATATTATCCCACCAATAATTCTCTCAGAGATCTTGATACATCTTTGCGTTTCTTGGGTGAATAAATAAATTTTAACTATGCGTATCATCCAAAAGTTTCTTCTTCAGCTCCGGACTTAATGGAACACATAATATTTTCCCAAATCTCACAATTCCTTCTTCATTAACAATAAACTCCGAGGATTTCCCTTTTTTGATAGCTTCTAATTTTTCCAAAATTCCCACATCATCCTTTTGAGCATCCTTTAAATTTTCCAAAAGTGATGGTTGAGAAATAATTTGTGAAAGGATTGATGATGTTCCCTTATTTATGATTTCCATGTCCATCTTCATCAAATCTAGGAAGATTGGATCCTTTTTAATTCTCATTAAAGATAGAATCACTGGGTCCTTTCTATATAGGGAATCCTCCACCTTGTTCACTTTCCCATGGTGGTAATGGATTGAGCAGTCATAGTCTTTGATCATCTCTAACCATCTTCGTTGGAGCATGTTCAACTCTTTCGGTGAGAATATATACTTGAGGCTTTTGTGTTTCGTATATATTTCATACTTCTCCCCAAAGAGATAATGCTGCAAAATTTTCAAAGCGAAGATCATTGCAGCTAACTCAAGGTCATGTGTTGGATAGTTCTGTTCATGAACATTCAATTTCCTTGAAGCATAGGCAATGAATTTTTCATTTTGCATTAACACACATCCCAGGCCCTTCTTTGAAGAATCACTGAATACCACAAAAAGTTTTCCACTTGTTGGTAAAGTGAGCACGGGCACTGTGATAAGCCTCCTTTTCAACTTCTGGAAACTTTCTTTGCATTCATCACTCCAAGAAAACATTACTCCCTCCTGAGTAATATTGGTAAGAGGGTTGTAAAATCGTGAGAAATTTCTCACAAATCATCGATAATATCCAGCTAATCCCAAAAAGCAACATATATCTGTTACCGATGTCGGCCTTAGCCATCCCTCAAATGCAAATTTTTTGGAGGGATTCACAGATATCCCATTTCTTGTGATGATATGGCCCAAGAATGAGACCTCCTTCTACTATAACTCACACTTTCAGTACTTTTCATAGATCTTATCCTTTCACAAGGTCTCTAGTACAGTTCTTAGATGCTCCTCATGATGCACCTTGGTTTTGGAGTATATCAGAATATCATCTATAAAGACTACCAAAAATTTGTTGAGGTAATCTCTAAAGACTTTATTCATCAATTCCATGATGATTGATGTAGAATTAGTGAGTCTGAAAGGCATTACTATGAATTAATAGTGCCTATATCTTATACGAAAAACAGTCTTGGGGATATCTTTCTTCTTCACTCTTACTTGATAATATCCCAACCACAAATCCACCTTGGAGAAGTATTGTGCTCCACCCAGCTGATCGAACTAGTCATCAATTCGTGAAAGAGGATACTTGTTCTTTATCATGATTTTGTTAAGCTCATGATAATTGATGGAAAGGGGCATTGACCCATCCTTCTTTTTGATGAAGAGGACTGGTGCACCCCATGGTGAAGCACATGGGCATATAAACCCCTTTTCCAGATTCTCCTGTATTTGTTTCTTCAGCTCCTCAAGCTCTACAATAGCCATTCTATATGGAGTCTTTGATATTGGCAACGCCCCAGGTATAAGATCAATCGAGAATTCAATATCTATTCTAGGAGGAAGACCAAAAAATTCCTCGGGAAATACTTCAGCTAATTCCCTCACAATAGGAATGTCTTCTAAGATGGTTGCCTCCTTAGACTCAATCATCTGTGTTGGTTGGAGTGGATACTCAAGAGGGGGGGGGGGAATTGAGTTCCAATTAAAATTTCTATTAAAATATTTTCTATTTAAAATCCCCCAATTTATAAAACAAGTTAAACTGCAGTGAATTTATACAGATTGTAAATGTTCACTTAGCTTCTCAGAGATTGATTTGGTCTCAGTTAATATAACCACAAGATTAAACTAACTTTTGAAACTAACCTACTGATCTACAATAAGTGTAAACACTTTCCAATTTAACTATCAAAGTAGCTTTAATATAGTTTTTTTATTTCGAAGTAATAGCAGCGGAATATAAAAGATATATGTAGTATACATTAAACTTAAACTAAAGATGCACATCAGATATAACAAGAGGTTCAGTCTCAAGCTGAGACTTAGTCCTCTCAAATTTGTATAAATTTGATCCATACCCTAGATCAGGGTTAACAACATTTTACAAAACTATCCAGGCCACACAGGGACTTCTACCATAGTTCTTCTTGGGAGACAAAACAAAGACCAGGCCGCACAAGGACCTCTTCCATAGTTGACATGGGTAAATAGAAGTTATGAGTTCTGAAGTGAGGATTTTGATATCCTCCAGTTCAGTGAAAGAGATAGTGTGTGTGTAAGATATACAGAGTACACCACACTGCTCGAATGTAAATAAAAAAATCACTTAGAGAGAACAGATAAGAGTTTGAAAAGCTCCAGTGATTAGCAATGTAGCTCTGGACTTGTTGGATTCACCAGAAATGTTTCTGAGTCCTTCTCTGGTTTTTCTATTGAATAAAAGAGTGTCGTAGTCTAGCTTGTGTTATACAAGAGTGAAAATGATCTCTTGATTCGTCGTTTGTTCTTTAGTGGTGTTGGATTGCACTCATGAGAGTTCTTTGAAAGTCTTGTAGTCTCATTCTTGATCACGATTGTTCTTCTTATTCAGCACAGTGCTCTCGGGCGTATATAAGTTCTTCTTGTTGTATCATCACACTTTTTGCTTACACGTGTACTGCATCTCAATCTTCCTTATATTCTATGAGTTCTGGCAGTAAGAATGATTCCCTTTTCATAGGTACGAGATACGATTTCCTAACATGCCAACAAATATCATTAAATAACATTAATTACATTAAAAACATCGAATATGACTGTTATCATTATTTAATTAATATTGACAAAAAAGTTAAGAAATGATGTCATAGTGATTATGTAAACGATGTCTTCTTCACGATATGGTCTTCACGGTATGTGGTTCACAATATGTGCTTCACGGTGTCTCCATGTCACGGTGTGTGGGTCACGGTTTGTCCTTCACGGTGTCTGGGTCACGGTTTTTCCTTCATGGTGTCTGGGTCACAGTTGGTCCTTCATGGTGTCTGGGTCACGATTTTTCATTTACGGTGTCTGGGTCACGGTATGTCCTTCACGGTGTCTGGGTCACGGTTTGTCCTTCACGGTGTCTAGGTCACAGTGTCTCTATACTTAGATGAATATCTGTATTTAGAATTGGACCGTAATATGTAGAATATGAATTAAGTTTAACCAGTAGAGAGTAAGAGAACTTGAATCATAAATATAAAGGCTTGATAATATAAGTGAGATTTGTGATCGTGCATAAGGCTTGTAAATAATAAAGAGTGTAATTAACATCAATAAGATTTTTTAGCATTAAAACATGATGTGTAGTTAAGATTGAGATTAATTAACAGTAATAGGATTTTTGATTCTTAAATCATGATTAATACATGAGGAGTCCAACAATCATCCCTTTTTGATGATCACAAATCATATATAGTCAAAATATAAATGAAATTTAACATTAAAGAAACTAGCATATTAGAATAAAAAAAATATTAGAGAATAATAGATTCGATAATAACATATCTCATTATAGTATGGATACTTGTAGTTTGTAGTTTTTCTCCCCCTTTTGGGATTATAAAAAAGTAGAGAAAATGAAATGAAACACTGCATTTGTCATTAAAAAGGGTTCGGAATATAACATCCAAGAGAAATAAAAATAGTAAACAACAAATGACATCCCATCAAAAAGAAAATAGTCCCTGGAGTCTTCAGGGATCCACCTTTTCCTTACATTTATCAGCAGCATGAGATGGTTCTGAAGTAGAATAAGGCATAGATGTGGTAGATAAAGAGGGCAAGGGTAGAACTTCAAAAACGTATGGAGCCAAATTAGGAGCAGTAGAAGATCTAGGTTGTGGTTGGTCAAGAATGACTGGCCGGATTTGAGAAAGAGCTTGGCTGACTGACATGGTAGTGGAGGCAAGGGTAGGAAGACCAGGTCTAAGGGGTGCAGCAGCTGAAGCAACTATAGAAGTACTCTGCATATGAAGTTATGGCTTCAAATGATTGATTAAATAAGTAATGATTTCTCCACCATATTGCATAGCCTTTTCAAAATCTTCTTTATTCTCCATGAATTTGTCCAATAGTCTGGTGAATTCTGTAATCTTCCGAACTTGAGCTTTAAAAGCTTGTGTTATAGGAGGGGTTTTCAGGTTTTCCACAAGATATCTAAAGTGATCTATCATATCACTTTTAGAGAAAATCCGGGTGAGATAAAAATCTATTTTCTTAGTGATCTCCTGTTGAGCATCATTGGCTATCTTAGAATGAATTCTAACCAAGTCCAATTCTCGATCACTGTTCTTAACCACTTATGACAAAGAAGACAATTCCAAGCCACTGAAGGCATTCTGAAGTTCTTCCTTGATTATGGATCTCAGCAGAGAATCATCCAAAGGAGGAACATAAGGTTGAACTGAAGCACGAGAAGATTTTACAGCTATGGATAGAACATTGAGCTATTTCAAAACATTCTACAGGCACCCATTTTACTCATCTGTGAGTTTATTCAAATTTTCCACAAGCTCCCTCATGCGTTCCATCATTTTTGTGTGTCTTTTTCCAATCTTTTCATCAAAAGAAAGTAGATATGGATGAACTTGAGACACAATTTCCCTAGCAAGGGTGGAATCAGTTGGCTCAGGAGAAGCAGCAACAGGTGCATGGGCAGAAATAAGAGCAGCCTCTGATCTCAAAGACAACTCATTCTATAAGTTTGCTAATATACTTTTCAGTTTTGAAACATCATCACTCAGCATCTTATTTTCTACTCTGAATTTTGAATTTCTTGGATCATCCTTGGTTGAATATGCAATATAATATTTTCCAAGATAATTGATGCATCTTCTTGACTTAACTGAGTCACTAGACGAGGTTGAGTGGATATTATTTTCTCAACTCCAGCTAACAGAGTCTCTACAAAAACTTTCAGATCATCTTTAGTTACAAAGGAGTGTTGCTCAAGTAAGAGTGCAGGTAAAGGTAGTGAAGCAGGTTCTAGTTGCGGTTTAAAGTCATCTTCAGACTCAGATTTTGATTCAGATTGAGGCTCTGGTTCTAGATGAGCTACATAATTTAGTTGAAACATAGAAGAGAGATCCATTCCAGTTGTAGACACTTGTTCTGACTCATTCACATCATAAAAGCTTGGGAAAACATAACTTGTGTACACAGAATATTTGACAGTAGGATGAGAAGGTTCAGCAGATCCAGCTTCCATAATCTCAAGGTTTTAAGTTCCCCCCCCCCTCAAGTTGTGCTTCCATTTCATAGACTACAGGCTCAGAAACATGGTCAAGATCTACAGGATCATCTCTAATATCTTCAGCAAACTCTTTCCTTGCCAGTTGAAATGAAATTTCCATCATCTCTTCAATAGAGGGAATTATCTCAAGAACCGATTGTTCCACTGGTTATTCTTCTAGATTAACTTCTTTCTCAACAGGGATATCCTCTTCAACATGATCTGTCTCCACCACTGCTTTCTGCTCTAAATTATGAAAAACAAATTTTCTTGCAGCCGTAGGATGAGTTTCTGGATTAACATCCTCACTAGAAGAAGGAGATTTCTCTTCTCTTAAACCAAAAACAACTTCCTCTCCTTGAGGCATTTCAGTAGGGAAAACAACAGGGACAACAACCCTTTCTTTTTCAATAGGAGATATTTCCATTGGGGGTATTCCATATTCTTCTCTAGGTGAAACTTCAGCTGTCACTTCCTCTTCTTCTTCTTCTTCTGAATACTCAGCCACTTCATCTAGTTCCAAAATAAGATCAGCTAGATTCTTTGGCCTTCTTGGGTAATCAAAACGATAAAACTTTTAATAAAGCTGATCATTATCCTCAACCCACTTCTTCTTCCCGGGGTTATAGCTAATATTCATCCTTCTGATGATAGGCTTGGATAAGCAAAAAATCAAAGTCCTCTAGCTTTTCTTCATTCGGTCCAATGATCCCTTTGGAAACTAGCATGGCTGAAATAATCCTCGAGTAAAACAAGGAGGTGGATTTGGAAGTGTCTTTAATCAGCTCACAGATATGGTTAATAACATTATTGTATAGGTTGATCTTATGGCCATTCTTCAATAGGAGAATCAAGAACACATCCTGATACTTCATTACAGAAAAATCCCCTTTCCTTGGACTGATCAAATTCTGAACAAATTTGAATAGAAGTCTTGTTTATCTATCTAATTCTGTAGCTATAGCCCTTCACTTGGTGCCATTACCAATTATAATTTCCAAGGAATTTTCTAGATTAAAGATATTAGATGATGGAGGAGGGTCACTCTGGTAGTCTTCACAAACTCCTTCATGAGAAATCCGTAGGCGTGCAGCCCACAACCTCGAGGTGAAAGAACACTTCTGACCATTGATCCAGCTGGTCACCATAAAGTTTTCTCCAAAATCAATGGAAAACGTCACATATTGATAGAATTGAGATACCAGCCTCAGGTAAATCGGTCTATTTTGTCCAGAGAACCATTCAAGCCATCCTTGTTCTCTTAAACCTTTCAAAACTAACAAATTGCTAGTTAGTGGCCACTCAGGGAAAATCTATTTTTCATGTACAACAGTACGGCTTACCAAGTTTGGGTTTAGAGGTCCTTCGGGAGCTATCCTCATTATTATATTCTGTTTCTTAGAGCGTCTCTTCTCAGAGAGGGTGAAGACGGACGCTTCATCCTTGGCATCCAATAAAGGTTCGGGTGAGAGAGGATAGGGTTTTCAAGAGTGAGAAGATTTAGGAGAGAGTTTGGGTAAGGAATCGAATGAAACCCTTATGTTTTATCATTTGGGAATGTCAAACGTCATAAAAATAAAAACACGGGAAATCAAATATTGGAGAAATAAAAATTACCGCGATACGGGTTAAAATAAGAATATAAGTAATCTTCACGGAGAGACCGTGAGTAGGAATTACGGTGTGATGAAAACCAGTCATCACAGTGAGACAGTTGGTGGTCGTCACGGTGATACAATGACCAATCTATGCATTCACAGTGAGACAGTGAGTTGACAGACCGTGAGCACAAGGTCTTAATGGTGAGACCGTATGCATGAAACAGTAACTATGAAATAGTGAGCATGAAACCGTAAAGTAAAATACAGTAAAGTATTAAACATTAAGATCAGTAAGATATCTATTTATGATTAATCATACCAAGATCATGTATAATGTAGTCTAATCTTTCAGAATTTAATGGTTTACTGAATATATCAGCAAGTTGATATTCAGTACCAATGAATTCCAAAGTGATATCACCTTTTTGATAATGATCTCTCAAAAAGTGATGTCTTACATCAATATGTTTTGTCCTAGAATGAGAAACATGATTCTTAGAAATATTAATAGCACTTGTGTTGTCACAATTTATTGGGACATGTCTGAATTGTTATATATATTCTAGTAATGTGTGTTTGATCCACAAAATTTGCGCACAAAAACTGCTAGTAGCTATGTATTCAGCTTCTATAGTAGATAATGCAATAGAATTTTGTTTCTTACTACACCATGATACTAGTGACTTGCCTAAAAGGTGACATGTTCCATAGGTGCTTTTTCTATCTAACTTACATCCAGCAAAATTAGTATCAGAATAACTAACTAAATCAAATGATTGTCCTTTGGGATAGAACAATCCTAAATTGGGAGTATGCTTGAGGTATTTGAAAATCCTTTTTACAACATTTAAATGTGACTCTTTAGGGTTTTCTTGAAAACGAGCACACATACACACACTAAACATAATATCAGGATGACTAGCAGTCAGGTATAGTAGACTTCCAATCATTCCTCTATAAGTGGTTTGATCAACAAATTTACCATCTTCATTAATATCCAACTTACAGGTGGTACTCATGGGAGTGTCACTACATTTTTTGCTATCCAATCCAAAATGTTTTAAAAGATCTCTAGTATATTTACATTGAGTTAAAATAATTCCATCATCATTTTGAATGATTTTTAATCCAAGGAAAAATTTGAGTTCACCCATTAAACTCTTTTCAAATTGATTTTGCATCATTTTAGAAAAATCAGTACATAGGGAATTTCTTAAAGATCTAAAAATAATATCATCAAAATAAATTTGTACAACTAAAACATCTTTAGAAATTCGTTTTATAAAAAGAGTAGGGTCAGCTATACCTTTTGTAAAACCTTTAGAAATTAGAAAAGTACTTAATCTATTTTACAAAGCTCTTGGAGCTTAATTTAAACCATATAAAGCTTTTGATAATTTGAAAATATGATTTGGAAAATGAGGGTTTATAAATCTAGGTGGTTGTTCAACAAAAACATCCTCAGCAATATATCCATTTAAGAATGCACTCTTGACATCCATTTGATATAGTTTGAAATTTTGATGTGCAGTATAAGCAAGTAAGATCCTAATAGCTTCTAATCTGGCTACTGGAGCAAAAGTATCCTCATAGTCAATTCCTTCCTCTTGACTATAGCCTTGTGCAACTAGCCTAGCTTTGTTTCTAACTATGTTCCCAGATTCATTTACTTTATTTCTAAACACCCATTTAGTGCCTATTGTGAAAGTGTCCTTAGGTCTTTCAACAAGATTCCAAACTTTATTTCTTTTAAACTGATTGAGTTCTTCTTGCATAACAATCACCCAAAATTCATCATTAATAGAATCATCAATGTTTTTAGGTTCAAGATGTGACAAGAAGGCTTGATGTTCAACCTGATTTCTAAGACAAGCTCTAGTCTGTGTCCCTATATCCAGATTTCCTACAACAGCATCTAAAGGATGATTATTTAGAATTATAGTTGATCTAGTAAAGGTAGGACTATAAATTTCAGGTTCTTCTCTAGGTTCGGGTTCATTAGGAGAATATTCTGGAATAAGTCCAAAACTGGTTGTCTTTATAGCAGGTTCTTTAGATTTGTCATTAAGGTCCAGAACACTCAAATCTTCTTTAAGAGTTTAAAGAGAGGTTTTAGACTCATGTGGATCAGTTTCATCAAATTTTATGTGAACAGATTCTTCCACACACTTGGTTCTCTTATTGAAAACTCTATAGGCTTTTCTAGTTAAAGAATATCCTAAAAATATTCCTTCATCACTCTTAGAAGCAAACTTATCCAGATTATCCTTTGTATTAAGAATAAAGACTTTGCAACCAAATACTCTAAAGTAATTGACTTTAGGTTTTCTGTTGTTCCAAATTTCATAAGGAGTCTTCTTAAGAACAGGTCTAATCAAGAATCTATTGATGATATAACAAGCTGTATTTATAGCTTTAGCCGAAAAATAAATAGATAGATCATACTCATTAAGAATAGTTCTATCTATTTCTTGAAGATTTCTATTTCTTCTTTCTACTACACCATCTTGCTGAGGTGTTCTAGGAACAGAAAAGTTGTGATTATAGCCATTGTGTGAGAAAAGGATTCAAAATCTTGATTTTCAAACTCACGACCATGATCACTTCTTAGAGTTTTAATCTTAAGTACACTAAGATTTTCTACAGACTTGGATTATTTAATAATGTAAGAACAAGCTTCAATTTTTTGATCTAAGAACTATACCCAAGTATATCTAGAAAAGTCATCTACTAAGACATAGGCATTGTGCTTCCAATTTAATCTAGAAACTCTAGATGGTCCAAACAAATCCATGTGAACCAACTCGAGAGGTTGAGATGTTGAGACTTCATTCTTTGGTTTAAAAGAAATTTTGTGTTTCTTTCCCTTTTGACAGGGATTACACACTTTGTCATTTGGAAACTCAAGTTTAGGTAGGTCTCTAACCAAGTTCTTCCTAGTCATTTTTCTAAGTTAATGGATGTTGCAGTGTCCTAATCTTCTATGCCAAAGCCAGGACTCTTTATGAAAAGCATTTAAATAGGTAACATTTTTCTTAGCTAAGGAATTTAAATCCATAACATACACATTTTCATTTCTTAATGCATAAAATACTAAATCATTCTTAGTATTAAAAACATTACAAGAATCATTTTCAAATTTGACATTAAAACCATCATCACACAATTGAGAAATACTTAACAGATTATATCTCAGTCCAACAACAAATAAAACTTTGGAAATTAAAGTAGAATTTGTGTTACCAATTTGTCCTAGGATGATGATCTTTCCTTTAGAATTATCACCAATGGTGACATAGCCTCCATCAACCTTTATTAAACTCTTGAATCATGAGTAATCCCCAGACATATGTCTTGAACATCCACTGTCCAAATACCATGTCTTCTTGTGGGAACTCTTCAAGCAGGTTTCCTACAAAACAGATTTAGATAGAAAATGATTTTGGTACCCAGATATTCTTGGGTCCAGATAGGTTAGCAATCAAAGCATTAGGTACCGATATTTTTCTTATGGGTCTCATATAATTTATAGATTCAAAAGACTTTGAGGGATAAACTCTATTTGATTGATAACTATGTGAATAACTAGTTGAAGCATATGAATGTCCAGAACTAGAACTAGCAGTATTCTGTCCAGATTTAGGAATAAATCTATTCTTAGTAATCTGTCTCTGTCCAGGTTTGTAGCCTATTCTAGTAGTGTATTTATCTTCCACTTTCTTTCCTAGAATTTGAGTTAGTGTAGCCTTTCAATTTGTGAACTTCTCTAAGTCTTTTCTAAGTTTCTCATTAGACATTTTCAGTTCAGTGTTCTCTTTAACAGTTGATAATTCTTCTATTTTTCGATAGTAAGTTCAGTTTTAAGAGTTGTAGTGAGTGCATTCTGTTTCTTTAATGATTTTTATTTATCCTTAAGTTCATTGCATGTCTCTTCCAGTATATTATAGTATTCAAATAATTCCTCACTAGTCATGTTTTCAGAATCAGAATAAGAGTATGCATCATCTACAAAATAAAAAGATTTTAAAACAGGAGTATCTACGGTTACCTTAGATGTGTTTTTCATGAAACACATGTTGGCATGATTTCTTTCAGAATCAGACAATTCAGATTCACTTGTGTTGTCTTTAGAATCACTCCAGGTAGCCTTCATAGCTTTCTTGTACTTACTGTCCTTGTAATGATATTTCTTCTTGAATTTTAGCTTTGGGCAGTCTACTTTAATGCTTCCTTTTCTTATGCACTTGTAGCAAACAACTTCATCATTTTTATCTCGCTTTTTCCAATCCCTCTTCGAATGTCCCTTATTGTTATACTTTCCCTTGTAATTTGATTTTCTGAAAAATTTCTTCTTCCTATAAAATTTCTTAAATCTTCTGGATATCTGATCCATTTCAGCATCACTGTTCGAGTCTGAGCTTTCACTTGTTGAACTGTCAATTTGTATTTGAGCTTTTTCTTTGTCCTTGTTCTTTGAAGCAGTAGTCTTGAAAGCCACTGATTTTTCTTTTGGTTCATCCTCTTCCTGTTTATTCACCTTGAGTTATTCCTCATACATCATAAGCTTACCAATGAGTTCTTTGATAGGTAGATCAGCAATGTCACATGACTCTCTGATTGAAATAGATGTGCCTCTCCATCGTTCTGGCAGACATCTCGGTATCCTCATAATTTGGTCCTTAGCTGGAACACCTTTTCCATGTGAACTCACTGTATTGACTATCTCATTGAACCTAAGATACATATCAGAAATGAGTTCTTCAGTCTTCATTTTAAAATTATCATATTTAATAGTGTAAGTATTTAATCTCATTTCTTTAACATTAGTCGTTCCTTCATGAGAAACACCCAAAGTATCCCAAATTTCAAAAGCAGTTTTACAGGCAGAAATTCTGTTAAATTCCTCATCTCCTAGTGCACAGTATAGGGAATTCATGGCTTTACAATTATTATTATAAGCAGTCTTTGTAGGTTCATCCCATGTTCTTCTTCGGGTTTCTGGAATTTTATATTGAGATTCTATACCAGTCCAAATATCAAAACCCATGCTTTTTAAATGAATTTTCATTTTCAATTTCCACTGAGCATAGTTTGTGACATTGAAGAAAGTTGGCATGTTAGTAGCAGCACCCTCTAGTCTATTATCCATAACTAGATTCTAGAAAATATATTTAAAGAGATAAAAATTTAGAACTAACATAAATTTAAGATCTTTAAAGATGCAACTAAAATAACAGTTAAAAAACAGAGTATTTCCAAAATCCTTTAAAAAAAATCCTTTGATACCAAATATTGGTCGGAGTGGATACTCAAGTGGGGGGTTAATTGAGTTCCAATTAAAATTTCCGTTAAAATATTTTCTATTTAAAATCCCCCAATTTATAAAACAAGTTAAACTATAGTGAATTTATACAGATTGTAAATGTTCACTAAGCTTCTCAAATATTGATTAGTTCTCAGTTAATATAACCACAAGATTAAACTAACATTTGAAACTAACCTACTGATCTACAATAAGTGTAAACACTTGCTAATTTAACTATCAAAGTAGCTTTAAAATAGTTTATTATTTCAAAGTAATAGTTGCGGAATATAAAAGATATATGTAGTATACTTTAAACATAAACTAAAGATGCACAACAGATATAACAAGAGGTTCAGTCTCATGCCGAGACTTAGTCCTATGAAATTTGTATAAATTTGATCCACACCATGGATCGGGGTTAAAAACAGTTTACAAAACTGTCTAGGCCACGCAGGGACCTCTACCACATTTCTTCATGGGAGGAAAAACAAAGACCAGGCCGCAGAAGGACCTCTTCCACAGTTGACGTGGGTAAACAGAAGTTAAGAGTTCTGAAGTGAGAAATTTGATATCCTCTAGTTCAGTGCAGGAGACAGTGTGTGTTTAAGATATACCGAGTAAACCACACTACTCGAAAGTAAATAAAAAAATCACTTAGAGAGAACATATAAGAGTTTAGAAATTTCTAGTGATTAGCAATGCAGGTCTGGACTTATTGGATTCAGCAGAAATGATTCTGAGTTCTTCTCTGGTTTTTCTGTTGAAAAATAGAGTGTCGTAGTCTAGATTGTTTTATATAGGAGTGAAAATGATCTCTTGAATCGTCATGTGTTCTTTAGTGGTGTTGGATTTCACTCATGAGAGTTCTTTGAAAGTCTTGCAATCTCCTTCTTGATCAGGATTGTTCTTCTTATTCAGCACAATGCTCTCGGGCGTATATAAGTTCTTCTTATTGTATCGTCACACTTTTTGCTTGCACGTGTACTGCATATCAATCTTCCTTATATTCCATGAGTTCTGGCAGTAGCAATTATTCCCTTTTCATAAGTATGAGATACGGTTTCCTGACATGACATCAAATATCATTAAATAACATTAATTGCATTAAAAACATCAAATATGACTGTTAGCATTATTTAATTAATATTGACAAAACATTAAGAAACGGTGTCACAATGATTATGTAAACTGTGTGTTCTTCATGGTATGGTCTTCACGGTATGTGTTTCACGGTATGTGCTTCACGGTGTCTCCATTTCACAGTGTGTGGCTCACGGTTTGTCATTCATGGTGTCTGGGTCACGGTTTTTCCTTCACGGTGTCTGGGTCACAGTTTGTCCTTCACGGTGTCTGGGTCACGTTTTGTCCTCCACGGTGTCTAGGTCACGGTTTGTCCTTCACGGTGTATGGGTCATGGTTTGTCCTTCACGGTGTCTGGGTCACGGTTTGTCCTTCACGGTGTCTGGGTCACGGTTTGTCCTTCACGGTGTCTGGGTCACGGTTTGTCCTTCACGGTGTATGGGTTATGGTGTCTCTATACTTAGACAAATATCTATATTTAGACGTAGACAATAATATGCAGAATATGAATTAAGTTTAACCAGTAGGGAGTAAGAGAACTTGAATCATAAATATAAAGGCTTGATAATATAAGTGGGATTTGTGATCATGCATAAGACTTGTAAATAATAAAGAGATTAATTAACATCAATAAGATTTGTTAGCATTAAAACATGATGTGTAGTTAAGATTGAGATTAATTAATAGTAAAAGGATTTGTGATTATTAAAACATGATTAATACATAAAGAGTCCAACAATCTGAGCCAGATATGCATGCTCATAGGGCATTAATCCACGCTTGAGATGATGGGGATAAATGAGATTCATTTTTCTCCTTGCACTTGTAAAGAATCAGGGGTTGATTCTCCACATGGAGAGTGATTTCCCTCTCACATCAATTTGTGTTGGCTCTATATAAGGAAAGAAAATCCATGCCAAAAATTTCATCAAATTCCACCAGAGAGAGTATGAAGGGGTTCGCCGAAAATTTCAATCCACAGATTAAGATAGGAGATGATTTATATTCATGGGACGTAATTATTGCCCCATATTCCATACTCACGGTCATCTTCATATCCATGATTTTTCGTGGTGCTGAGATTGTTCTAATAAACTTTTGAGATATAAAAGAATGCGTAGAACCTGAATCAAAAAGTACATTCTCTATTATTTAATGAATAACTTGTGTACCTGTCACCACTTCGGTGTCAGATTTCACTTCAGCAGTAGGGATGGAAAAAGCTCGCCCTTGCTTCCTTGGAGGTTGTTGGTTGCCTCCAAAGACCCTTGGCTTAGGGAACTAATTTGAAAGATACCCTGGTTTTTTGTAGTTGTAGAAGTGAAACACATGTTGAGGTTCGAATGGAGCATTCCTATCCTCTGTCGCAGCCGAGGGTATTTCTTTATGATAGTTAATAGCTAGGTGGCCTTCTCTTCCACACCTATATCATTTCCTTGTACCCTTCAGGAAATTCCCAGGGTTCTTTTTTCTACACCTTTGGCAAGTGGGGTACTAGATCTTCTTAGAACCATTGAATTTATCCATCAGACCACCAGAATTGAAGTTCACCTTATGCTTTTTATCCCTAGGATAACCCTGAGATTCTCCAATTTCCATTTTGACCTTGAGGGAACATCAGACAATTTCCTCATAGTAGTCAAAGTCACGGATCACCAGCGCTTTTCGCAGGCTAGGTTTCAGCCCACCAAAGAAGCGGTCATCCTTACATTAGTGTGTAACAACAATGCCGAAAGCGTATTGTGAAAGCCTTTTGAAGTTTCCCTCATATGCTCCAATAGATTCGTTATTATTTTTCTTGAGGGAAAGGATGTCCCTTTCCATCTTAAGCTGGAGGGTGCGAGAAAAATATTTATCGAAAAACATCTTCTGGAAATCCTTCCATTCCAATGCCTTGATCTCCTCCATAGGCTTCGTATTTTTGATCAACATCCACCATTGATCAGCTTCACCCTCCATATGATAAGAATCTTGGATAACCTTCTCTTGTTTAGAACATTGAAGGATTGAGAAGATATTTTCAATGGATTTGATCCATTGTTCATCGATTGAGGGATCATATGATCCATTAAAAGTAGGATGCATTTGTCTCATGAAGCTCTCGATAATAATTTGTTCTTTCTTAGGGGGGGATTGAACGTTCCTCTTGACCCATGTTTCTATTTAAATCTTGAGTTATCTGAGAGAGAAGCGTGAAAATGTTCTTGATTCTCACTCCCATTGGATTGGGCATCTCATTAGTACAATCAACACAATGATCTTTCCATCTTTTGTTAGACTGAGTCCTCCTATTACCGGCCATTGGCTAGAATAAAAGGAAAGTTAAGGGTAACACATAAAGGGTAATACAGGGACAAAACTGATGACTTATAAATAAATTTTATTTCTATAACATATGAATCTATTGGCTTCAGTCTATGTTATCCATGATATACTTTCTAACATATATTCTTAGAGCATTTTTTCCCTTAATAATGGTTCATACTAAGCTTGTGAATTTACCAAATCATATACCCTAGGAGTATCGTAACCAAGAGTGAAGCAAGGCCTATTTTTGTGCACTAGTTCCCATTCAAGTCTAGCTCAAAGCGGTGTTTTTGGGGTTTTCCCCTAGGATACATCTGTGCCACAGTCGCCTCTCCCTGGTTGTATACAGAAAGGGATGTATTTTCTTGATAAACCACTTAATCAATATTCACCAAAACTTAGGGATGTTTTTATTATACATAGTCTTGTCTCTAAGGCTTTACTAGGGTTTTCTAATCCTAATCCCAATAATAACTAAACCTATCCTCTGATATCAATTATGAAAACCCTTTTTTTATTACACAATTAAACATAATTTATTACATAAACCTCACTTGATAAAAAATCAATGATCAAGAGGTCTAGTGTCTTTGGGGCTTAGGATCATTACACAACCACTTAAAACATGAAAAAAACATCTTTATTGAAAACTTCCTTTATATGACCACTATATTCCCTCGTACTTAGCATTTCATGGGATAACCTAAGGACATGCATAAAAAAAGGGTGAGTTATAAATCCCAGTAAGGGAATAATCATGGAATAACATGAGGAATAAAATGAATTTTAGATAATAGGCATATCAATAGACCAAAAGATAAGAATAAACATAAATTCATGGTAAAGCATGATAATCATAATAATTAAATGTGGAAACAACACTTAACATGGAATTAAAATGATCCAAGGCTCATTGTACTTGGAGCATGAGTAAATTCTCATTGCACATTAAGAATGTGTAAAACCTCATTGAAATTTAGTTATCATGAGTCAAAATCCATTGAACATGAAAAATCATGATACTATACATTACCCAATGCATTGGAGCACTATAAGAGTGTACTCTTCTTAAACCTTTCATTTCATGCATAAGTGTGCCACATGGATCATATAACATGGATCCATAAAACATCATCATTTATTCCACGATAAAGGAATGTAGAATTCATACATGAAACTTTATAATAAATAAGTAAATGTGAATAATGTTTAATACCCTTGATAGAGAAATGGTCATGGTATTCACTACACAATGGCATTGCCTTGGAAAATCGGTGCAATTTCGGTAGCGTAATGGCGTGACGTAAGAATTCATAAAAAAGGTTGATGAGAGAGAAATGGGTGTATCATAATATTTACATGACATGGAAAGTAAGGGGTTCATATAGATAAATGTCCTAACAAATTTAATTTAAATTATATTCATTATAAAAAATAATTACATGAATGTAAATGAGGAGAGAGAAATTCCTTTAGGAATTTCGGCATAGTAACATGTGTACATGGGAGGCATTTAATGAGAGAGAAAGGGGTATCCCATAATTAAAACATAAAGAGGGATGTATGGGGGAGGTGTGAAACCATACCCCAACATTTATAATTGAAATTAAAATGGCATAACAACATTAAGAAATTTGGACAAAAATGAGAAAGGAAGAAAAAACCTTACATGGTTGTGAGCTTCCAAAGGCTTGAGAGAGGCTTCTTGGGAGCTTCGGGCACCTTGGGAGGATTATAGAGAGAGGAGGAAAGATGTTGGACGAACTCCAAAGCTTTTTAGTGAGGAGGAAGTGGGAACTTGGGTGAGTTTATATAGGAAAGGTGATGGAATTCTTTTATTATTTAGGTTTGAGACCCTCACATTAAACTAATCCAAAACACAAACCAGCCCATGGTTTTTGGAAAAGGGAAGTGGAAAAAAAATATTTTATAAGGCCAAATTCCGAACTTCATAAAATAATGGGGTTGGTTATGTAGAAGTGAGTCACACTCCCAAGGAAAACAATTTAAAAAGACAAGATGTTTAATAAGTCTTGAAGGGTCCATTAATGCTTTGTAAAATAAGTCTAAAAAACCCAAAACCACATTATTTTAATGGTAAAATAGATATTGGCTGATAATAAGGCTTATATTATTTTATTACATCACTATTGAGTCATTATGATGTCATAAAACACATTATATATTTAAAAGGTATTTAATTTTTACCAAAAAATGTGACTATCTCAAAGAATTATGAAAAATTCACTGTTGGATAATTTCGACGTCCTGATTCTAGAAATAATATTTATTTTATCTAAATAATTTTCTAAATATGATCAATTTTTACTTTTAAAATAAAAACTTACATTTATAAAAAATTCATGGGTTTTGACAGAAATGGCTTTCAAACATTAATAAAAATTACAATTGTGTTCATAAAATTATACGATCATTTATATTTAACAAAAAGTTAATTTAATAATAATAATAATATTTTATTAAAATATTATTTAATTCAAAAATCCATTAATTCATCAAAATAGGTTTCTTAGTTGAACATTAACTAAAAATACTATTTGTGTTATAAAAACTATTTACAAGGTAACAATAATAAAATGAAAGTATAATCATTATTATATAAAAAATAATACACATAACCATAGTGATAAGGTCTTGTTACATAACCCCTGATAACACCCGCATAAGACCGAAGAGTAAGGTGTGAGATGGTGACAGACTCTTGGGGTGGCTCAAATAACATTGCTTGTGTGGTAATCTCTAACAACTTCCATTTCTCTAGTAGGCGGTCCTGCTCGAGCTTAAAATATTCAATCTCAGCTTGGGCTTGGTCAAGAGTGAAGCCCAATGATGCCACCTACTTTTTGTGCTCTGTCAAATGGGCTTCATATAGAGAAATTCTACTTGATGAGTCCATCGCTTCCATTTTCTGAGTAAATTAGATTGTTAAATCCCTATATTTATACTAATCATGTGATAACTGTTCAAAAACTATATTAGAAATGATCACAATTCTTAAAATAATACCAAAGAAGCTGACATTTTATATAAACATTTTACATAAAGATACTTTTAATTATATCAGGAGGGATTTCCATTAATGAATGTTTGGGTCGTTACATGTTCAATGTTTCATGCAATTATCCACGCCAAATGTTCTTCTGATGTAACATGAAGACATGGATGCATATAAAATGATGTCTCACCTTCGAGATATCTATCAAGAGATAGAGAGACAAGAGAGATAGAGATATATAATTCTTTTTTAAACTAATCTTGGATTGTCGACACCAGCTGGGCCTTATGTAGTCATGTTTGTTAGATACATAGAATGCTTAGACATATTAGGGATTAAATTCTCAAAAGACATTCACACAGATCACATACATTTTTCACTACCCAAGACTTTATTCAGTTGTATTGTTAATTATAACATGAGGATTAATGAGAAGATTATTTAGGAACTTATTATTCTGGTTCTCTATGTGGGTAAGGACATGGGGTGTCACAAATATGTAGCCCTTATGATGAATAAGAAATGGAATAACAATGATAAGTGGCCCAAGGATCATAAAAATTTAATTATTTGGAGGACCGACCTTCCAATAAGAGGAATATGCATAGGCATGGTAAGGAAAATGAGGTAGTATTATTTTCATATGGAAAGAAAAGCCACTGAAAGATTACCTCAACCCAGAAGAAATGGAAATATATATGTACAGTTTTTATCGAGTGTAATATTTCAATATCTACACATTGGGAATTAAATATAGGTTTTGGTTCTCACATATGTATCAACAGGTATTAACCAAGAATATTTAGACATATTTCTAGAGTATACGTGGATTTTAGAGTTTCTAATGGCGTGCGTCTTGATGCTCTATCCATTGGTGACTGCCACCTTTCATTTCCAACTCAAAAGATATTGGCTTTAGGGTATTCTAATTATATACTAACTGTTACCAAGAAAATAATTTCTATATCTTATGACCCACCTTCTTGAAGATGATGGATGGGATAACAAGATGTCGAGACTGTCCTTCCTCAAGATTAAGGAGAGATAATGACCCATGAGTTCCTCCTCCAATAGGCCATAGGGTGGTGAACATCACCAAGGGGATAAAAATATCACAAAATGAGAGGAATTACCCTTTTTATAGTAACCCCGATCAGAATATAAGATATATCCACCACAAAAAAATCCAAGACACACACACACACACACACACACACATATATATATATAAAGAAACCCAAATCCATCCACCATGCATGTTTAAAGAAAAATGACTTAAAATACATTCAAAACACCAAAGTAAGTACAAAAATAAAACTAAGAAGTGACATAAAAAACATCCATAATGTCTGAGCTAGTAAGGTATAACATGGTCCGCATAGTCTCTATTGAAACTAGAAAACATTTTTATACATGTTTGGTGAGCATATAGGTATACTCAGTAGGGAAAAACCAAAGTTACCCATGCACAAGTGGGATAAGCATACTAATTCCCCTATGATAAAACAATAGAAACTCAAAAGAAACAAACAAGGTATACTATCCACCCCAACCTCACTAAGGCATTCTAACCAAATAACACAATTCAACTAAAGTAAATTAGTAATCACATCAATATTTGGATACCTGGCACGAATTCCAAATGGTTAACTTCTCATCTCTAATAGAAAACATCTTGACACTACCACACTCTCCCACAAGCCCCACTATCACAACCTACCCGCACACACCTGGGACACATACCTCATCACATCTTGCATGAAAAAACATGGTACACAAACCAAAACCCCATCCTGAAGCCACCTGGGAATCACCACACAACTCATCCCGAAGACACCTGAGAAGCAAACCTCGATTGAAGAAACCTGGGCCTCACAACCACACCACAACCTGCCCGAAGAGTCTAGGGATTCTGATTCTTAGAAGAGGGAGTAGAGAAAATACAATAAAAATCCATCCATCCACTAACTAGGATGTTGGGAAAATAACCCCTACCCCATAATAATGTTGGTGTTTCGAACATAGTGCTCAACATGGGTGGGGTACATAGACAAATCACAAGTAACTACAAGTATATATATAGGTACCAAACACTCAACCCAACCTATGGGTTTTCAAAACAACAACCACCCCACACCAAAACCAATCTTGCTTCAAACCGTACATGCACATACCACAATGAATAATGGTCACTTTCATAAGTTGATAAATGAACACCACTTCACTAAAAGTCACAACTCGAAACATACCTCCATCCAATTCATTTAACCAGTTGTCAATCAGCTTTATCAATTTTTTTATTTATTCCATCACTACCCGAGCAACTACGAAACACTGCAAGTGTTATAAGGAGAAGAAACCAAACCAGCCACTACCAAAGAAAAACAAATAATGAAGGGCCAAGGTAAAAGAATCCATTCTAACACCCATTAAAAAAATGAACAAAAATCAACTAGCTTGCAGTCCTACTGCACACTCCCCCTTCTTGAACACTAGTTCAACCATTAGCACCATCATTCTTCAATGTAATGTCACCATATCCTTCCTCTCAACAAGTAAAACCCCAAACACACCTTATTACTACAAAACTTTGCAGCCACAATGTATAAAAATGCCACACCCATCACACCCATAAACATGAACATGACCCAACCCGGTACTATAGCCCTGCTGCTCAACCACTACCCAGATGTAGTCCCAATGCATTAAAAGTTTATTCATTCTACAATCAATCATTCTATTATCCTGAGATACCATTACACCACCAATGGAACCCCGTATTCACAACCACACTCCCAACCACAACACCACACAAACAACATAGAAACAATGCCAAACAGAACCACACACAACACACAACAACACCAAAAACACATGGTTTATTCAGATTTAGGAAACACTCGTGCTTTAATTCCACTTGATAAAAAGGGTTTATCGTAGAACATGTTTTATATTGGGGTATCGATTTATTTATCCAAATATATGTGATTAACCAGATTCCAAATATTACAGTAGTGATTCACAATAAATATGGGTGCAAAAATAGAGACCACCATTGACCATGATTTTCAGAAGAAAAAAACCCATAAAATTCACAACATGGATCAACGATAACATATAAAAAAACGATCACCATCATCGCACTCCCAATACCTCATTTATTACTTCTTAATATCTTCATTAAATTGGATTCAACTATATTCACAGGGGAACATAGGTACACACACCCCACATGATGCACAAAAGAATGATTGATGAAGGAATCCCTACTTGTAACAAGAAGTGATCAAAAATTATTCCTTGTGAAAAAAATTGGGGGTTGTGTGAGAAACAAGAAACTATCCAGGTAAATACCCAACAGAATCCTTCAAAATGGGTGCAGAAATACTCGAGGAAGAAATGTTATCAGATCACCAAGAGAAAATGGAAGGGTTTAAAGAAAGGGAGGACTTCGACTTTAGAAAGTCTAGATCCTAAATCTATGGGAGAAACTATTTCAAATCCATTGAATCTATATCCTGATCAACACCACATAGTTTAGGAGTCAATGGAAACTTCATGTTTTTAAGACATAAATACCTTTTGAAACAGACCAAAAACCCATTAAATATTACATTTAACTCATTTATCATCAAATGAGATGTCAAGGGGGTGAAATCAGAAATGACTCACTGATGGGTGATTCACCGATGTGAGTCACCGATGCATAACTCAATGAAGAATGAGACATCGAAATTGAGCCACCTAAGCAAGTCACTTACAGCAAGTAACCAATGCAACTCACCAATAGCGAGTCCCTGATGCCCAACATACTGACGCCTCGACCTACTGAGCGATGAATAAATGGTAAATTTAGAAAAAGCTTGAAATGAGAAACCTTTTCCTCCAAAAACACCCTAGGAACTATATTTTGTCAAAGTAATGGACCATAGAGGTCTATGAAATTATATTATATACCTCTCAAACTATTATTTCATTCAAGAATTCAAAACCAAACCTAAAATAAAGAGGGGTCCGAACAACAACCCCATAAGATACCTCTCAAGGATAAACCACCATGTGTTGTTCTAAGGGTGGAAAGAAACCACATAATCCAAGAACAAATAATCCCACATATGATAACCCAAACATTCAAAAGATACCTCACACAAGAACCATCTGTCTAGACGCATGAATTAGGGAATTCCTTCCTCCATGTCATGATACTATCTATTCTAGGTGGCATTGACACTCCATCAAATGTTTAATCACATCCAAATTAATGTTTTATGATTAGAAATAATGTCTCCCCATTTTCACATGTTACGAATTCATCACATATTGTAGAATAAGGAAAAAAATAATCTTATAATAAAAAAGGTTCAATAACTACATCACATATCAAAACACAAAAGAAAAACTCAAAACAACTCTGGGTACACGGCACACATTTGCGTCTCCCACCTCCAAGTATTATCCACCAGGACACCATACCTCCACAAAAAATGAACCAAGGGAATGGTCTGTCCACACAACACCATATCCTAATGGCGATGGATATCTACTAGCTACTCCACAAATGTTTTATCCTATTCGATATCTAACTCTCCCCTATTAAAGACATGAGAGTCATCATGAAGATAACGACGTAGCTGGGAGACATGAATGACGCTGTGGATCCTCCTCAACTACGGTGGAGACACCAAATAGTATGCCACCATTCCAAATCATATCAACACCTCAAAGGTTCCAATGAACCTAGGAGAAATCTTACTCCCTCTCCTAAACATCTACTATCAACACCAATGGGAAACCTTAAAGAACATGTAGTCCCCAACCTCAAACTCTTGGGGCCTTATCCTAAGATCGACATATGACTCCGACCAGTCCAGTGCTACCTTCATCCTTTCACAAACAATCTGTACCTTCTCTGTCATAATTTTCGCCACGTCCTAACAAAAAATTTTTACCTCCCGAACTTCTACTTATAACAAGGGAAAATGACACGACCTTCCATATTGAGCTTTAAAAAGAGCCATTCCAATGGAAGAGTGATTGCTATTATTGTAAGAAAACTATTCTAATGGAAAATGTCACACCCAAGACCCACTAAATTCCAGAACACATACCCACAACATGTCCTCTAATGTCTGGATGGTCCTCTATGTTTTCCCATCAATATGAAGGTTAAAAGCAGTGCTCAGGCGTAACTAAGTGCCAAAGGCATGGTGTAATTTCCTTAAAACTCATGATGTAAAATGTGTATCCATATATGATATGATGGATCTATTAACTCGATGAAGTTAAACCACCTCAATCACACACATCTATACTAAGGTATCTATTATGCTCAACTCTTTGATTTATAAGAAGTGAGCCTATTTTGTCAACCGATCCACTACAACCCAAATTGCATCAAATCCTCCCTGAGGATTGGGTAACCCTAGGAATAAATCCTTTGAGATTTAATCCCTCTTCCACTTGGGGATATCTAAGGGTTGCAACAAACCATAGGGAACACAATGCTCAACCTTCACTTGCTGGAACTCCAATAACTTTTCCACAAGAACCATCACTACTCACTTCATCTTGGGACCCAAGAACTATTCCTTCAAGAAGAAGTACATCTTGGATATCCCTATATATATCACTAGGGGTGAGATATGAAACTCATAGATAACTCTGCCAAGGATCACCGTGGGAACAAACAACTTCCCATAGAACATCATTTAATGTTGTCCATCCTCTGACCATCACTTCAGAAAATCACCCTGGTCAATCTGATCATGCATCACCATACCCTTTGAGTCTCCCCATAGTCTCCTCCACTTGCCGAACTAGATAAAATGAATTATCATCTGAAACATAAATCCTCTACCACCATCCATTCTTGTATCTAGGTGTATGGAAACCAACTCCTCCATTACTCTCCAAGCATCCACATACTCTCAAACCATTTCCTTCTGTGACTTCCTTCTCAAAGAATCAGCCAAAAATGTCCACTTTCTTAAGGTGTAGGAGATATGAATGTCAAAATATAGAAGAAAATCCATCCACCACCACTGTCACAAGTTTATATCTCACTGGTAAAAGATGTATCTCAAGATTTTGTGATATTTGAAGACCAAAAAGCGCTCCCCAATGAGGTAATGAAACCACAAATTTACCACAAAGATGATCACTGATAGCTCAAGATCATGGGTGGAATAGTTTTGTTCATGGGGATACAACTATCTAGACCCATAAGAGGTCACTCCCCATTGTTACATCAGTACACACCTTAAGACTCGATGGGAAGCATCACAAAACATCTTGAACATCACCTCTTCCAATGGAAACTTGAGCACTAGGGAACTGAACAATTTCCCCATTGGATATCTGAATGTTACCTAGAACTACTCGCTCCAAACAAAATCTTGGCCCTTTCTAGTCAGAGTCATCAATGGATCTAGTCATTGAGAGAAATTAGGTACGAACCTCTGATAATACCTTATCAGAATGAGAAATCTACAAACTTATGCCACATTCTTAGGTAATTCTCAAGAAAATACTGCCTTGACCCTCAATGGGCACACTGCTACACCCATCTAAGACACTATATTTCCATGGAAGTGGACCTTACATTTTCAAAACATTTACTTTGATAGATTTCTGTAGAGCTGGTGGTGCCGAAGGAACTCTAGGATAATTCAGAAATTCTCAGTATACTCCTCCACTGAATTTGAGTAGATAATTATTTCATTGATGAATGCAACGATAAACTAGTCCAAGAATTCATGAAATATGGAGTACATAAGCCTTGGGAACATGGACAGTGCATTCGTAACACCGAATGACATAACCACGAACTTGAAGTGACCATTCATGAACCTGAAAGCAGTATTTGAGATGTCACATTCCTTCACCCTCAACTGGTGATACACAAACTATAGATCGACCTTAGAAAACTAACTTTCACCCCTCATATTTTGAAAAGATCATCTATCCTCAGGATAGGGAAACAGTTCTGGATTTTTACCTTATTAATACTTTGATAGTCTACAAACAACCTCATAATTCCATATTCATTATTCGTAAACAAGACTAAAGCACCCCATGACGGCATAATAGGCTAGATAAATCCCTTCTTCATTAGATCATAAATCTTGATCTGCAACTCCCACAGCTCATAAGGTGTCATCCGATAAGGATCCATAAAAATTGGACGAGCACCAGGTTGTAAGTCTATCCCAAACTCAACATCTTGTAGAAGGGGTAGATTCACAACCTCCTTAGGTAAAACATAAAAAAACTACCATAAGACTCCCAAGACCTCCACTTAGCATCCATAGATTCCATAATAGGTTGGCCAACAAGGAATGGAAAGGATCCACACACCGACTACCCATCTGAAAACTCAGCTCACCAATGAAATCTACATGCTGTCCAACCACATCTGAAAACATGACTCTTATCTAGAAAAAGTCAATAAGATCAAACATAGAGTACAACTGATTGATGATATGGATAACATTGTATGGTTACATCTGTAGCATAAAGAGATCCACACTGGACTGATCTATCCCCAATATAAGTCTACATCCCCAAAAAATATCCAACATTATAGTTTGACTTCAAACTTGTGTACTCAACACCAGGGGCGCAAAATGTATCTCTATGTCAATTCATAGAGTATGGGATATACCGGGTGCGACAAAGGATGTGAAGGTTCTGAATCAAACTAGGCAGAAACAAGATTATTGAAAAAACTGATTGTACCTAGAACGATCTCAGGACCTGTTGGAACTAATGCCTATGTGGCATGCAACTTTCCACACCCATATCGTCTACCCCTCTGTTGTTGGCCACCTCCATAACCATGCCCAATTCAATTTCCTTGTGGAATGACCTATGGTCAGCCTCCACCTACTCTATCTCCCCTCGTTGGAGCAAGAGCCTGTTATCCCTACTATTGAAATGGCCTGACTGACAACAGCTGCTGAGGTGAGCATTAGTTCTTCCCACCTCCACTATAATGAGCTCGAATAGGGTAGGGAATCTAAAGGCTCCTGCGACCTCCACAGGAGAAACACCTTGGTCCTAGGCCTACAAGAAAAGTACGAGGGCCAAAATTTTGGAACTAAAATAGTTGGGGTAGGATCCCCACAGGCCAAAACCTAGAAGGTCCTGGCATAGAAGACCTGCTACTGACAACCTTCACCTTTGAAGAACTCTACTAGATCCCCTCATATGGATCACTTCCTATGGAACATATTACTTTTTCAGATCCCAGATCAAGGTGAAAGTGATCACTATATCCTCGAGCTGACTCTCTGTCTCTACATCTAAGACACTACCCTTGTACTTTCCAAGAGTCTATCACTGGATAGAACACATGGTCTTCTACCATTGGTCATCATCATATACTCGGTTAACCATCCGTCAGTCGATTGGGCCAGCCTACTGAGCCTCCACCGGTTGAATCACCCACATGCAGTGTTAGAGATCCATAACTAAAAGGAAAATAGGGAACTCCTAAGCTCGAGTAGTATGTAATTTATTTAGGCTTCATTTTAACTCATTATTTATATTAATTTCAAGACAATTCCCAAAACAAACAAGTACACAAGTCATCATGATGCATGAACCTTTCCTAGGGTCTCTACCCCAAAACCTATGTTGTCTCACTTGGTCCTTTAGTAGGCTTAGATTCCTTGCATCAGATCATGGGGGGCACTAAAATCCCATTTACTAGCTATTATTCCCTAGCCTATGTCACACACCAATATTTCCTAACAGTATTCCCATACCAACCCATGCAATCATCATTGTTCCTAACTCCAAACTTCATCTTATCTCTCAAACATCACCTCAAATATGATTTTGTAATGACTCTCCTTCTTCATGATGAGGTAAGGGATAAAAATATACCGAGACCTTCCTTCCTCAAGATTAAGTATAGATAATGACCCCCTGAGTCCTACCTCTAATAGGCCCCATGGTGGCACCCAGTACCAAGGCTATACAAAATCTCATATAAGGGAGGAATTACCCTTTTTTATGGTAACCAAGATTGGCATATATGATTTATAAAACTCAAAAAACTCTAAGACACACATATATAAACAGAGACAAAAATCCATCCCAGATGCATGTTTAATGTAAAATGGCTAGAAATACAAAGAAAAATCTAAAGTATGTACCAAAATTAAGCTAAGTAGAAACACAACCAATGTCCCCAATGTCCGATCTATTAGGTCAAGCATGGTCCGTATGATCTCCATGGAAACCTGAAAATAGTTTTATATATGTAGGGTGAGCATACACGTATACTTCATAGGGAAAAACCAAATTCACTCATGCAAAAGTGGGAGAAGAATAATAATTATCCTATTAGAAAACAATAGAAACTCAAAATCACCTAACAAGTTATACTATCCACCTAACCTCACTAAGGAAAACTCACCGAATAATGAAAGTAAAGTAAAGTAAAGTAGTAAGAACAATGATATTTGGGTATGATGCACCAATTCCGGCTGGTTAAATGCTCATCTATAATGAAAAATGTCGTGACTCTACGACGCTCTACTACAAGACCAACTATCACACCCTAACCACACACACCTAATCCACATACGAAATCACATATCACCACAAACCTGTGGGCCATGAACTACAACCCAATAATGAAGAATCCTAGGAATCACCACACAAATCATTCTGAAGACACCTGGGAAGCACACCATGCCCACAGACACCTGAGCCTCACAAGCACACCACAAACTGCCCAAAGAGTTTATGGATACTAATGAATTGAAGTGGGAGTAGAGAAAATCTAATAACCATCCATCCATCCTCTCATCCGGATGTTGGGAAATGACACCCTCCTCCATAATAATGGGGGAGTTTTGCACATAGTTCTATAAAATGGTGGGGTGTGTATAAAAATCCAATGGATCTACCAGTATATAAGTAGGTACCAAACACTCAGCCTAACCTCTGGGTTTTCAAAATAACAAATAGCCCACACCATAACTACCCTTACTACCAATCCTAAATGAACATACCTCCATTAATGATGGTCACTTCCGAAATTCGATAAATTAACATCACTTCACTAAAATTTACAACACGAAACATACCCCCAAACAATTCATTTAACCAGGTTTCACTATACAATATCAATTTGTTTATTTATACCATCCATACTCAGGAAACTACCAAACACTGAAAACATTATAAGGTGAAGCAATAATACCAACCACTGCCAAATCGAAACAAATAAAGAAGGAATAAGGTAAAAGACACCATTCTATCACCCATTCAAAAAAATGAACAGATCTCAACCAGCTTGTAGTCTAACTTCACACTCCCTATTTCTGGGAACCAATTCAAACACTTCCACCATCATCATTCAATGTAATGTGGTATTGTCCTTCCTATCACCAAGTAAAACCCCCAAAACACCTTTTTACTACCACACTCAGAAATCCCACTGCATAATAACACCCCAACCAACACAATGATAAACATGAACGTGACACAACCTTGTCCTGTAGCCCCAAAACTAAACCACTGCCCAGATGTAGTCCCACTGCATTAAAAGTTTATCCATTCCATAATGAATAAATATCTCAGCATTATATACCATTACACCTCCCATACCATCCCATAATTACAACAACACTCCCAACCACAATGCCACAAGAATAGCACAGACACAAGGAAGAACAAAACCACAAACAAGACACATCCAAACCAATAAGGGAAGGTTTATTCAGACTTAGTAAACACTCATGCTTTAGTTCAACTTGATAAAATAGGGGTTATTGTAGGACAAGTTTTACCATGGGGAATCCATTTATTTAAACAAATATTTGTGATTAAATATATTCCAATTCTTATAGTAGTGATTCAAAATTCATATAGGTGATCCAAAAGATACCACCAATGACCATGATTTTCAAAAGAAAACAACCCACATAATTCACAACATAGATCAATGATAACATATAAAACAAAGTGATCATCATCATCACAATCCCAATCCTTCATTTAATACTTCTTATTATCTTCATTAATTTGGTTTCAACCATATTTAATAGGTAACATAGGTACAACCACCACTTATGATACAAAAAAAAGAGATATGAAGAAATTAATACTTGGAACAACAGGGGATCAAGAATTATTCCTTGTGCCAAAAATTGGGTGTCGCGCAAGCAGCAGGAAAACATCAGGGAAAAGATAAATAGACTAACAAAACACAGGCACATGACTCATCAGGGAAGAAAGTTTCTCAGTACACCAATAGAAAATATAAGGGTTCAAAGGAAGGGTTGACTTCAGATTTAGAAATTCCATATCCTAAATATACGAGGGAAACTATTTCAAATCCATTAAATCAGGATCATGATCAAGACCATGCAGTTTTGTAGTCAAAAGAAGATTTTGTTTTTTAGAAGATAAATACCATTTAAAATGGCCTAAAAGCTCATTAAATATGGAATTTAACACATTTATCGACAAAGGAGACATCAAAGGGGTGAAATTAGAGAAACTGGGAAAAACTGGAAATGAATAACCGATGGGTGAGTCATCGATGCGAGTCACCAAAACCTGACTCACTGACGGTTGAGACACCGATGCTGAGCTACTGATGTGACTCGCCAATATTCTGTCACCAACATGACTCACTAATTCCCTACCTACCGATGCATGACCTACCAAAACCTCAACCTACTGACTTCTTGACATACCGACGCCTCGACCTACCGAGGCCTCGACCTACCGACACCTCGACCAACCAACGCCTGACCTACCGACACCTTGTCCTACCAACACCTAAACCTTCTGATGCTTGACCCACTAACATTAAGCTTTCATCCCAACTCAATGACACTTGACTCACCGATGAAAAAACGATAAATTTGGTAAAATTTTGAAATGAGACATTGTTGTGTCCTAGAACACATAACACATAGTATTTTGAGAAACTAATGGACCATGGAGTTCTGTGCATTACACTATAACATTCCTAGATATATATGGTTTTATTTTCATGTTCGGAAATGAAAGTTGTTTTTTTATATAAAAAACATATTATATATTATAGAATATTTAAATAATGATATTTATTTGTTCAATTATGAAAAATTAGTATTTAAAATATATAACGAATCTTTTTCAAATAACCCATATAGAACCAATATACGACATACCTATATTGGTAATGTCAATAACAAAAGTTTGATAAATCTATATAAGGATGGTTATTTTGACTCTTTTTTGAAAAAACCACTTGAAATATTTAATGCTCATTTGGAGGGAAACATGAAAAAACTACCATTCAATTGATAGAGTGAAAGGGACATAGAGATTTTAGGATTGGTACACACTACTGTGTGTGAATAATTTCTAATATAAGCTAGAGGTGGGAATTCTTACTTTATAACATTTACTGATGAATTGAGTAGATATTGCTATGTTTAATTAATGAGGTATAAGTCAGAGTCCTTTGATAAATACAAATTATTAAATATTTAAGTAAGAATCAAATTAGATATAAGATATTGATGGTTAGACTAGATTGAGTTAGTGAATATCATTAGAAAGAGTTTATCTACTTTTTAAGGGATTTTGAGATTCTATCTCAACTGAAGCCACCTTAAACACCATAGTGGAATAGAGTATGTTAAAGGAGGAACTGTACCTTGTTAGGCATGAAAAGGTCAATGATGAGTCATGAAGATATTTCATTATTATTTTAGGGATATTCATT
This sequence comes from Viscum album, assembly GCA_963277665.1. Lineage (NCBI taxonomy): Eukaryota > Viridiplantae > Streptophyta > Magnoliopsida > Santalales > Viscaceae > Viscum > Viscum album. The sequence continues at coordinate 999,785,594 of OY728161.1, forward strand.
TCAAACTATTTAATATACATTAAACCGAGTACCAATTAGTTCTGGAAACCAAATTCCCTTCGAGTGATGGTGTGTAAAGAAACCTATTTCGTCACATACATGTGTATAGGGTTGTGAATCACTTTTGAAGTCCTTATCAGGTAACAAGATAGAACCCTTGGGGAAAAAAGTGTATCTTTATAGGGTATCCTAATGAAAAAAGGGATGTGAGATATACAACACCAAAGATAAGAAAGTGTATGTTGTCAGAAATGATGTATTTCATGAGAGGGAGGATATCCTCAAAAGGAATTGCAGGAACAATATTGATTTTGAAGAATTTTTTGATTAAGATACAAAAGTGTTGGTACATGAATAGATTCCACATTTCCCCATAGTAGTAGTTACAAAAACACAAGTACTATGTAGGGCCACTAGAGAGGTATGTAAACCAAAGAGATATGGTTTTCTAGTCACTGAATAAGGTGACTAATTATTGGTTAAAAATGATAAACATATCTTTTATAAAGAGTAAGTAGAGATATAATAATATATAGGATGAAAATAATCCCTGAATTTTGAAATGGATTCCAAGTATCAAAATCAATTTTGGGTTCTGGTTTATGCTATAATTTATGTCAATCCCATAGGGTGAAAATGGGTATTAAAGAGAAAACTGGATAGGGAAGGCAATGTAAATACCTAAAATGTGATTATAGTGGACAAATGATGTAAATATCATCATGGAATTGACTATAATGAAACGTTTTCACCCATTAACATGTTTAAATCCATCATAATTTAACTTTCTATAACACCTAACCAAGAATATTTAATTTAGTAGATGGAGGTAAAAATAACTTTCCTAAATGGGAACCTTTAAGATTTGTATACATGGAACAACCAGAAGGATTTGTGACTCTTGGTGTTTCCAAAAATATTTTCAAGTTGTAGAGAAAAATTTATGGATTAATTTAATCATATATGCCATATAAAATTCAATTTGAAGAAGCTATAAAATAATTTGGTTTCATTAAGAAATAATGTGAGTCCCATATGTAAAATAGATTTAGTGGTGATGCAGAAATTATCCTAGTATTATGTGTTAATATAATATTATTTATGGGAAATGATATACCAATATTGCAGTTTGTTAAGGATAGGTTAAAAAATTGTTTCTCCATGAAGGCATTATGTGAAAGAACCTATATTCTAGGGATCAATATCTTTCGTGATAGATACAAGAGGCTACCTAGACTATGCCAAAATATATACATTTACCAGAATCTATCTTGATTTAGTAAGAGCAATCCAAGAGTGGATTGGTACTAGTGTCATAAGTTAAATATGTTTCTATGAAAATGTGTCGTTAGACACAAGGGGAGAAAGAGATAATTACTAAGATCCAATATGAATCACTTATTGGATTAATAATGTATTCCATGTTGTGTATTAAACATTATGTTTCTTATTCATTGAGAATGGTTGGAAGATTTCATGTTGATCTAGGAGAGTAACATTGGTCTATTGTTAAGGCTAAAATGAAGTATCTGAGAAGAACTAATGATATGTTCCTGGTGTATAGAGGATACGCAGAGCTAGTCATCAAGGGTTATACTGATTCTAGTTTTAAAACTGATTATAATGATTTGAAGTCATAGTAAAGATATGTTTTATGTATCAATAGAGGAGCTGTGAGCTAGAAGGGTTCAAAGAAGAAAGTTGTCACTGATTCTATAGTGGAGTCTAATTATATATCATCTTCTGATGCATCCATGGAAACAGTTTAGATATGAAAATTTTTCTGGGATCTTGATGTGGTATCTAATAGTAAGGAACCTATAACATTGTATAGCGATAATAGTGCAGTGGTGGCTCGGGAAAAAGATCCAAGGTCACACCAATGATCAATGCACGTACTTTTAAAGTATCGCATATTGAGGGATTTTTCTAAATGGGTTGAAGTTGTAGTAGGAATATTTCCCAAAAATTAAAACATAGAGAACCCCTTTACTAAAGGCGAATCTTAAAAGAAGCTTGAGTATCATGTTTGAGATTGAAGAATAATAGTATTTAGGAGTTGGATCTAGTGAAAGTGTGGGTATGTTTGATTATATTCTCTATAGAAAAATTATGTTTACTTTTTGATAACCTATTTCATTTTTTTGAATTATAATAAACTCTTTATTACAACCTGATTGTTCTTATGCGTAATACAATTTGTGATAATGTCCTATGAGTAAATGTCACACTAAAAGGTCATATAAGTTGTCACCTTTCATGAGACCATAGAAGTTTTTCTTGAATTTTTTCTTAAATATATGTTCTATATCCAGATAAAATCATTTGAGGGACAAAAATTATACAGGCTGTCAAGGGCTGTGACTCGTATGATATTGAAGAACCTTCTAATTGTGTATTCCCTTAGAAATAACAAACATAGAAGATTATAAGAACATGATCCTCCAGTGGGGAATCCTCATTTATATGTGTCATTGGATCTTCCTATATTCGTGAATTTGTACTAATACATAGAATTTAATATCATTATTAAGGAGTGTTATATTTTTTTTTACTTTTATGTATTGAAAAAAATATGATGGCATAAGCTTATGGTGAGGTTGGATACACTGGGTGAATCATGATTAGTATTTGATTAATGAATAATGTGATAAAGTATTTGTACCTTATATTATTTAATAGAAGTTGATATCTCAAGACTGTTGATGAAAATGGTATTTCCTAAATAAATCCAAGGATATGTTGATCTATATAAAAGTTCAATTACTAGAATGTTAATGAAATGGACATTGGGCATATAGGTTGATGGAATCAGCATGTAACCTTGTTGATTAGAGATATCATGACAAATAGATTATGTTACAAAGTATGCATACATATGAGGTATTAGTTCATTTCTGCATTAAATTCATTATCTATGGGTGTTTTGGAATGTTGTTCGATTCTAAAGTTGGACTTTAGGTTACATCACCCATACACACCAAGAAACATGCCTAGAGGGTGGAAAACTAACTGTATCTAGAATCTCAGTTAAATAATATAATATTATTTATTATTTTAAATGTTAAATTAATATTATTATTACACATGGTTTAATTATTATTCATGTAAACCTAACTTCATATATTATTTCTGCAGTTTTTTAGGAGAATATTATGTGAGGAGAATATTTAATAAATATTTATTTACTATTTAATGGGTATAATATATATTTACTTATTAGTGAATAATGTAGTGATATTTATTTATTAAATTAATAGTCATTATTCAAGGCCTGAGAAATATTATGGAGTAATGGAGGACCAAATTTATTAGTTCAGTGAGAAATAATATATTGCATATTATTTGGACAAATATTATTTAATTTAAATTAATGGGTTTAGAATATGTAAAGAAATAATAATAATAATATTATTATTATAGACATGGGATTCTGAGTATATTAAATAAATAATAAATAGAACTTGTGAAATTTTTTATTATAACCATAGCAATATGTAAAACCAAATATATTATAATATTTTAAGATAAAAGTAATTTTTTGTTATACACAATGAGATATAGAGAGAATCCTCTCAAGACCTAGAGAGTTCCCTCTCCCAGAATTCTCCCATGTATAGGGAGTGAATTCCTCCAAATTCCACTCTCAGGTCCAGAGAGACCAATGAGAATACTTTGGAAGTGATTCTAAGGACAATCAAAGGAGAAATATTCAAGTGATAGGATCTACCGTGCTAGAACCCAAATACTCATATGATAAGGTTCAAAGATTCGTGGAACACATGTTGATCACTATTAGAGGGAATATATTCTTGATTAATACTATAGAATGATGCTATGACGTAGATCCTATGTTAGGTCCATCAATTAAGAAATAACATCTCACAAGTTAATTCTTTAATTATTCAGATTAATTATAAAGAATATGTGATGATCAAATGCTTGAGTTTTAGTTTTTATCAAAGGTTTATACTCGTTGATTCAATTCCATTGATCACACCATTTATCTTTATATACATTTAAGATTAGTTATCAATCATTATAAAAATAATATTTTGGAATGTCTCATATAATGATTCTGCTTTCTTTTTAGCCTTCAGTACATACTCATAATATCATATATGATACCTTTATAACATTTTAACACAAATTTATTAATTATTACCTATTGAAAACATTGTTTATGGGTATTAATTGTTTCATTATTTTCAAAATAACTTCATTTTTTTAGTTTTGATCATTATACACTGATAATGGATTCATTATCTCTAGAAAGTAAATCATGATATAAATATCATATATATTCATTATATATATATAGAGTCATCCATAAAAGTTAGAGAGAGAAAAATGAATTTCAACATTCATGGAGATGGTAGGTTGTACTTATGCTTGAATGCTGATTTAAATTTCTTATAGATGGAATGAAATATAGGTAAATAATAATTAATCTTTAAAGAATCATTATTATATCATATACATCATATATATTCATCCAATGCATGCATACACATGAGTGAATTTATTGTTTTACAACAGATTGGAAGGAAATATGGTATATATGATATTATCATTATAGAAGAATAATTATATCAAAAATATCATATATAAACATTAAAAGTAACTTAATACCCATATATAAAACATGGGGATGAAAAATGAACTATATCATTATGTGGAGACTATAAGAAATACTTATTCCTGAGAGATACATTTAATTCCCTTTTAATGGGAAAGAGGGTGGATAATAGAGGTTTCATAATCATAATAACATATATTATATTCAGGATAATCAAGTTATTATTTTATGATAAATAACATAGATGAAAAGGAGGTAAAATATTAAGTAAAAATAATATGATCAATTAAAGCAATTACATCTTCTTTTAATTATCTCCTTTAGATATCCTATTATGAATCCTAAGGTTGTAATTTTTAGAAGATAAAAATCTATTTAATGTGGCTAAGGATGTCGAGAAAATAATTTGGTAGGGTTTGGTAGAGATATGGTTGGGTTTGGTAGAGATAGAAGGATCAAAGTGGTGTAAATAAGAGAAAGGAGGGATTTCAATTTATAAGTTAGGGTAGGGAAAATCTTGTAATTTCTTAACAGATTAAAATATAAAAAATTCATTCTCTAGAAAAATACTTCAAAATGGATAGATATTCGATTATATGGTAGTATTTTTTTAAATACCATCATCCTATAAAATATTGATTGGTTTTGTTGTGTTTTAAACTTTATATTTTGGTTTAACCCCTTAGTTAACTAATTTTAACATTAATTTTGGTAAAGAAATTTTTACTCATAAGGGTTATAATTTTTCTTATAAGGTGAAAATTGGATCATAAATTGTCAAGGGATGAAATTTTAGACTATATCTCTTCCAGATTATCTTATTTAAATAATAATATTATTTTTACGTATTTTAATTATATATTATTTCATAAAATATAAATATGTCATTTTTTTCAATATTTATTTAATTTTAATTTAATGACACCAATAAAAAGATGTTATTTGAATACAATCCTTTTACACATCCCAATTTGGTTCATAGTTATCTATAAAATTTGTGTAACAATATAATTCACATAAATTTTGTTACTTTTAATTTTTTTTAAATCACTTATTTTAATTTTATATTAACTTAATAAATACAATGTCAGCTTTGTGTAAGAAAATAAAGTAATTATTCAGTTAGTAAAAATTATAAATAAATTAATATGGTCAGAAAATTAATTTATCCTTAAAATATATATTTATATATGATCTTATCTTATATAACATCTTTATATTTTTAAATTATAAAATTATATTTGATAGCATAAAGGGAACACAATAAATAGTTTATCATATGATACATATAACAATGGGTTTGTTCAATAGCTTTTATTAGATGCAAGACTTAGTTTTACCGAATAAAAATATACTATTAATATTATTATTTGACATGATAGTTATCACCTACCCATTGGAATCGAGGGTATGGATATGATTAAATAAATTATAAAAATATATATCTTTCACATTTTTATTAGTTATATTTTGATCAGAAATAAAATTAGAATCATTTTAAATCCAATGGAATGTTTTCTATTTTTATATTCTAAAAGATGGTTTAATCCTACATGGTGAACGTAATTTTAAAGTAATTTTAATCACTTTTATAAACATTATATGGAAAAATAATCTTATTATTTTATATTGTAATACCAAAATTATCTTAGATTATATTTTACATATTTTTATGAATTGTTTCATTTTTTGATGAATAGTTAATAATGCTGAATTTTAATTGAAAACTGTGTTTTCATCTAAATAATTTATAATGATAAATTATATTTTGTATTATTTTTTTGTAAAAATATATTAATTATACATATATTAATATAATTTAGGTTCTTCGAATCTTTTTCATGTTTAATTTTTATATAAAAACAGTGTAAACTTTTGAACATTTTCTTGTTAAAAAACCTACTTTCTCATCACGTCTGTGAGATTAATTTTAAATTAAATTCTACCAGTTACCTGATTTGAATTTGAAAAAATGTATTCTATATTTTTAATGAAATTATTATTCTATAAAATAAGGATAACTTTTAAAAAAAATAACTATTCCTGAAAAAAATCAAAATTAATTACAGTGATTAAGGTAAAAATGAGTTTACATAGTGATTAAACACAGAATATATGGTGTAAAAATACCTACCAAATTGTATTAAAGTCAATTTATAGCTATATATTAACATTTATGACCCTAGGGTAAATATATATGAGTTACTGGGAAAACAATTCCACGAAAGTGATCTATATAATAAGTTATGTAAAGAAAAAGGCAAAAACGGAACCTTCTTTGCCTTTAATATCTATAATGATTTTGGATAGGGGAAAATTATATTTATTTATACATAATATTTTTAAAGGAGAATGTGTTTTTTATCATAGTAATTTATTATTAATTCCTATTTATTAAATAATAACTTAATCTTCCTAAGAAATGAAAATAGAGAATTTTTTTAGTTAACAATTAAAAACAATAACAATACTAAAAATAATTAAAGTAAATAAAAATGAATGAATTATTTACTTCAATTGATTTTGAATATTATTATGTCATGTTAAATATGTGTGAACTTAATATATTAAAATTCTATAATTTTATTGATATCTTTCAAATTCAAATTAAATAAATAATTTCAAAATTAACATTAATGTTATTTTATATTAAATGATATGTTATTAAATGATCTAAAATTAGTAAAAAACCCTATCCTCTTATAAGTGATGTTAAAGTGATAATAATATATAATATATTCTATTAATATTCCAATTTATCATTTACAATGAATATATTAACCCCAAAATAGTAAAAACATTGTTAGCACGGTTAGGGTTAAAGTAGTGTTTTCGTGTGTCACATGCACTTCTGTTAAAATTAATTTCTAACACACATTACATTTTAATTTTATTAATTAAATAAAATTTATATAATAAATGGGTATAAATTTATTATTATTTCTCACTTTAATTTAGTCTTAAAGGGTAAATTACCTAGGCAAGAAAATTATTTATCTTGGTAAAACCCAGAATAATGAAATTGAGTACACATAAATAATAAGGAATAAAATGCTAAAAATTATTTTCATTGTTTGTGTAGTCAAAGTTTGGATGAAAATAAAAATCAATAAGCTCAATTATTTTTTTATTTTTAAGAACATGAGGTATGTGAGACCTCATAATAGTGAATAATTTTTAGTATTTATAAGAATGACACTCATCATCCCCTATAAAAGGGAACTCACTCTCGCAACTTCTCCACAACCATAAAGATATTTGGATTATTTAAAACACAAAATAATCACTCATAAATTTCCCTAACATCATAATATAAGAATTATTTTTTTAATAAGTCCAAACTAGGAAGGTTATAGGACAAACCAAAGGAAGATACTTGAAGAAGAGGTAATGTTCTTCAATAAGAAACTTAATTTTATTTCCGTCTACAAATCATTCGATTATTCTTACATCATGATTATATAATAACTTTAGAATATTCAATATACTTATATTTTTTTATGTTAATGATATGATAAAAAACTAAAAAAAATCATAAAATGGGTTATTAAATAATCCTTCATGTGTACAACAAACTATTACCTCACAAAATGATGTCGTTCATTTTTCCATTACCACATCTCATAGGTGGGAACACTGATGGGAAATATGTTTGTATATGATATTTATGATATTTATAACATAATTAATCCTATTGAGTCTTTATATCATATACATTCTTATTAATTTTCATACCGTAGGGGATAAGATAATGTTTCACGTGTGTAAGGTGGACTACCACCTAATGAGGCGATTTGAAGAGTTTTTCACTAACGTGTTAAATGGAAGGAAATAATGGTAAATAAAATGAATATATATTATATAAATAACATAATTATTATATTAATGACATAATTATATTTTTTAAATATAATTTATCATTTTATTTCATACCATTTGACACATTGTAAAAGTGATAATGTTGTTCATGAATGTGGGGACTTCCACCTTCTCGAAGCAATGTGATTTTATTTTTCATCACTACATCACAATAGTGTTATACATATATAATTATATATAATTAAATATATTTTTATTTAATATATAAATATCATTACATAAATATAAAATATTATAAATGTAGAGAACCAATCTTAACATACATGGACATTACATTACTTCTGCGAAATACCTAATACATAACAAAAACAGACACCAAAGGACTGTAATAGTTTAGTGTCTTTGGAAACTCAGAATATAATCTTATAATCTTGGTTAAATTTCATCAGCATCTCCCATAAATATCATCCTTTTTTTCTTACCTAAAACCTTTCTTTATATCCTGGGGAAAATAAAACATAAAAAGTTTGAGCTTAAATTCTTAGTAAGGGTAAACATAGAGAACATAAAAAATCCATAAACATTTGAATGCAAAAAATTGAACATGAAATCTAAACATCAAAATCGTGAGCAAAGACATAAATCATGGAAGTAAGTAAGACATATATCATAAAGGAACATCAATCATGATAAAATATCATGGGAATAAAGCATGTAATTGTGGAAAACCATTAAGCATTGGATATGATTTCCATAGTATCCAAGGCATTGCAGCCAAGACAATCTTAGTGGACAAAGCCCCTTTCTGAATCGAGTTCACTCCTCATTCTAGTCCTGTATCATTGAACCAGATTAACATACCATTCCATCCATGTCTATATCATGATATATAAATCTTTACCTAATGCATTTGAGGGAGATATACGTCCCACCCATCTCATAATGAAATCATTCTTTCATGTGCCACAACATAAACATAAATCATTCATCATAACCCAAAGAATAAAATGGGTTTCATAAAAATCATACCATCATACCATAATCCATATACAAAAATGGATATAATTTCATCATAAGAAAAGTGAAACCATGTAAATCATAGAGACATTATACTTGAAACATACACAAATGAAATAATGTCATCTTAAATGGAAAATGGTTTTGATAAAACACTTGAAATGAATTCTTGAGGAAAATATCCTTTCTTCTTCAAAATCATTTTATTTTCACAAATTTCCACCCAATTTTAAAAGAAAATGATTTTATTGAAAATAACCATGAAAACTTGTATAGGAAGCTTCTTGAAAATTAGGTGATATGAAACTGTAAAAATCCGTTCATGCTGTATAAGTTAGAAAAACATTCTCCTCATACTTTTGTCGGAAATGTCAAAAAGTTACTCGTATGGTAAACAAAAGAATGATTTCCTTTCATAACATGTGGTAAAATTAAAAAATGGGTAAAAAGGACATTAAACATACATGAAAACATTTTTATAAAACATAGACATTGATGATAATAATAACCCTAGTAAATACTTATGTATAAGAATTCTTAGATAAAAATGAGATTTGCAAAATTATCCCTTACCTTAGGTCCGATATGCTTCATACGTATCCGAACCTCTGGTATAATGATTTAAATAATGTAATTGACTTATTACAGAATCATATTCATTATTATGATATCATATATGGTTCACTTATGACTTTATATTACCCGTTCTTTTGTAAATTCTTTGTTGAAGTAGCGTTTTGGGTAAAATCGTTTTATTTATTGTACGTGTTTGGACTTGTTGTTATTGATATTATTATTACTTATATCATGTTTTAATTACTTTCAGAATTTAAATAAAGATTTATATATCATATATATTCAGTATATATATATATATAATATATAGATAAATGAAATGAAATACACCGTTCATGAAGACGGTAGGCCGTACGTACACATGAACACTGTTTTCCTTTCCTTATTGACTTGATTGGATGTAAGTAGATGTAATATATATATATATATACATAAATCTAGTAGCTTTATCATGTCATATAATTCATTATTATTCATTATATATCTGTTATAATCATTCTTGAATGATTAACATGGAGAATGAATCTCATCGCGTCATGGAGATGGTAATCTGTACGTACGTACGAGCGATGATATCGTTCCCATAATTATTGAATTGAATTGGAGTGGATAACATAATATCTCAGAATCAGTATGATGTTATAATAACTATATATAGTTATTCTTTAAACCATTATACCCATCCATGTAAGGTGGTGGTGGAAAAACATATTACACCACGGTGTGGAGACGGTATTCCGTACGTACACACATGTGGTGATTTCATTTTCCATAGGATGGATAGAAGGTGAAATGGGGTTGTTTAATATTTATAATAACATATCATTATATTATTGATAATTATTTTATTACTTTATTATGAAACAAAATAAGAATAATTAGAAGAAGAAATGAATTTGAAAGAATTGGTAAAGGATATTACCTCTTCTTTGACGCGCCTCTTCTAAACCTCCTCTTAGGTCACTAAAGATGGTCTTTGAAGAATAACATAACCTATATTATGTTTCTGGGAATGTTGGTAATGGAAATGGGCAGGGGTTGTCTGATCTTGACGGCTCAAAATTGTGTAAATAGGAGAGGGAGGAGGTGCCCTTTTATAAGGGAGGAGAGGGGAACCTTAGGAAAAACATAAAATATTATTTTATAATAAAGTCATATTCGGTTTATAATGGATCCAAAGTAACTTATTTCGAAGGTAAAGTGGGTATGGGTTGAAATATTTTCAACAAATATGTTTTAGACAAGTTTAGGTTACTATTTTAACCTTATCATTTAGATTTAACTCTAAGTTAAATAATTTAACTTTTACCATGTCTTCTTGTTTTATTACACTATATGGTTAATAAAGTAACTACAACAAGCCAAACGAACACCAAGTGGTTCATTATTAATATCTATAACCTTATATAATTAATTTTTCTGAACCTTATATTTTTAGTAATATAATAACAATTAATAATATAATATTTGTTTTAAAAACAATTTTATGTCAATTTTGACACTATTGGGTAATTGATTTTTTTGAAAATCATAACAGCATGATTATTTCGAAAAATGTTAATTGAATCAATAATAACATGTCATATTAACCTAAAAAAATAGTTCAATTAAGAAAAAGTCTCAAATTACATTTATTTGGGTATTTATTACACAAATTATGTTAATATTTCATTAATAAGGTAATTACTGCATCATCATTGTGTCATAAATAAATTAAATTATTTAATGTCTAAAAATTATAAATAAAATAAAATTATGTATCAAATATTTTTTTCTTTATAATGAATATTTATAGTAGAATTTATCTTATGTATAACCCTATATTAAAAATGTTTTAGTAATTAAACTTTGATTTTAACTCTTTTAACTCTTTTTGAATTAAATAATAATAAATGTTCTAATCTAATCCATGTGGACCTAAAGGATAATATTATATTACTAAGGTTTTTCTTGGTCGAATTATACTTATAAAATAGAATTAGGACATGTTTTAGGGTAATAATAATATCATTTTTACCCCTAATTACCCAATTTACTTTTAACCGTGGCAAATAAAAGTAAAAAAGTTAATATTCACCAAAACTTATTTTTATCTTATTTAACAACATTATACTCCTTGATATTAACCATGTCTCTCGGATTTTTGAAATTCAACTCACAGAAGCGGTAAAATTAAGTTTTATGTACAATTGCAAATTCTCCTAGGAGGTGAGTAAAAGACGGTGAAAATTTCAATAAAATTTTTATATATCTAAAATGATTATAAAATGAATACAATGAATTACATTGAACTTATATAATTATTATGTATATATTTTTACCTAAACTAAATTTAAATAAAATAAATTATTATTTAAATAAAAAGTTGGTTTTAACCAATAACTTAGTGTTTTCACTATTCATCAAAAATTGAATGTTTTCAGAAAAATACCAAAAATTCACCCTAGGATAATTTTGATATTTTGAATCCAAAAATTAAGTCCATTTTAAAATATAAAATTTATAAAATTTCAAAAAGTGGGTATTACAATTTATAATGGCTAGTTCATAATAATATTATAATAATATCTCGTTTAATGAAACTCAGTATTGCGTATAACATAATATATCGAGGAAGGTTGCTCTGGCGTGCTAGACAAGCCTAGAATAGTGTTTGCGTATACTGTAAGCTAATACGGTGTTTCGTGTAGCGCAAGCTAATCATGGTGTAGCGTACAAAAAAAGATATCAAATAAATTAAAAATAATAATTCCCATAAAATATTGGGTTGTTATATTCTACCCCCCTTAAAATGAATTTCACCCTTGAAAATTGTCGGGATTGTAAATGGTTTTATACTAGATAATTTATTTAATAGAAACCCACATCATAAAAAGGAATACCAAAACTAAACTTTAAAAACTAATGTTTGAAATGTAACGGTTACCCAAATTAACTAATCACTCAATTTCCACATAGGAGAACATAGGTGAAAATATGGATATGGAAGAGAATTCTAACCATCATGTTCTGATGGAGAGTGGTAGAGAACATGACTATGAAAAATCCAAGAATCACAAAGCCATAAATTTTTTATGATCTAAGGTACCATCTGATTCATCAGATATGAGGGCAATATGACAACATATTTGGTTTTCAATATCATTTCCCTAATGTTGAAGAATTTTTGAATTAAAATAAATACTTACTTGATTTTGGTACAATCTCACTGTTGTTCGTGACTTGAAATCCTGTCACACTTCAGTTATGGGTTCGATTCCAACAGCCTTGTCCGATGCGACGGGTTGTCGCCCATCCTGTAGGTTGTCCTTTTTTTAAAACTAAATTATTATAACATCCCATCAATAATATCAAAAAAAATTTATCCTTAAACAATAATAACTTATGTCCAACATAATCCATTCCAATCTTTAGTCTTATCTAAAATACTTCTGTCCAAGATCATATTATAAAGAAGACAATTACTAGAAATGTCATCTACCGAGCATGTGAATACCATCATTTATCCCCCATATATCATACGATATAGCTTGTTGTTCACATTCCAAAAAAGTGAATACCTTAATCATGTATTCTATTGAAAAATGAATTCCCATTTAACCTTAGTGAAAACACGAATGCTGTCAAAAGTTAACCCTTTCTACATACCAAAATCCCAAAATTTATATATACACAAACCATGATATCAGTCATTAGATCATTTAATTTTCTCTTTATCCCTTCATTATGGGCATATCATCTTCTTTCCATAAATATTTCAATAAATTTTCATAGTTATCGACAACATATAATTATTGAAAACCAATACATAGATATTCCAAAATTCCACGATACCATAAATGAGATTCCATGATACTATTTTGAAATCCCATTACATAAAAACTTAATCATTCCAAAACATCATTTTCATACTCAACATCACAAATAGTGATCACATGTGACTTCCCTTTATCCTTTAACTTAAGATGTTGTTGAGGTTGATCATCATTAAACCTTGGATTAGGGCATTGATTAGCATAATGCCCCATTTCCTTGCACTTGTAGCATTGAAGTGTTGGTGGAGCATTCTCTATATTATTTTATCTATTCACATCATTAGAAACCTTTTTCCCATTACTTTGACACTCAACTGCTCGATGACCTTCTTTTCCACACTTAAAACATTTTCTAGTACCTTTTAGGTAGTCTCCACCATGCTTATTTCCACACTTTGAGCATAAAGTAACATTCATATTATTTTCACCATTGTTCTGAGATTTTTCCTTGAACTACATCTTTCGTTTCTTGTCAAAAACATGAGATGGATATGTAACACCAACTTCTAGTTCTACCTTGATAGCACAACACACAATTTATTCATAGATAATGAAGTCTCTTATAGCTAATGCCCTTCGAAGACTTGATTTTAATCCACTGAAGAATCGATCAACTTTACTTTCAGGTTGGATGATAAAGCCATATGCATACCTTTCAAGCCTTGTAAAATTATCTTCGTATATACCCACAGATTCATCATCCTTTTTCTTAATCTCAAGGAACTTCTTTTCCATCTTTGTTCAAAGAATACGAGGGAAGTACTTATTGAAAAACAAGTTCTTGAACTCATCCCATTCCATGGATTGAATTTCATCTTGGGGCCTTTTATTCTTAATTAGAGTCCACCACTGGTCTTCTTCACCTTCTAACCGGTAAACAACCAAAATGAATTTTTTCATGTTCTGAACATCGAAGTATCAAAAATATATTTTCAATGGTTCTTATCCATTGTTTAGTAACGAGTGGATCAGAATACCCACTGAAAGAAGGTGGGCGTTGCTTCATGAAGGACTGAATGGAATATTGTTCATTTCTCTCATCATTTGGATGTCCATAATGATTCATATATTGTGTAAGTATAGCAATAATATTTTGCACTCCATCTCCCATAACATTTGTTTGTTCAGGAGGAAAATCATTGCATTGTCTATTACATTGATCAACACAGTTCCTTCAGGTTCCATCCATCGTCTAAAACCCAAAAAAAAAACAATGTGAGAGGCAAAAACCATGCTAGGAAAACAACATAATAAAGGGGGATAACATTCAATATATAAAATCTTAGGTTTAATTATAAGATTGTTACCATAATTCTAGGACTATAACCTATACTTATACTTATCCTTAGGGACATACCTAGACATACCTTAGAAATATCTCTAGGGATTTCACTAAAGTTTTCACATCCTAGTTTCCAAAGGTTAACTAAACCTTTACTATGATAAAAATTGTAGAAACCCCAAACATAACGTACATGGACATTACATTACTTCTGCAAAATACCTAATACATAAAAAAACATACACTAAAGGACCGTAATAGTTTAGTGTCTTTGGAAACTCAGAATATAATCTTCTAATCTTGGTGAAAGATCTTCAACATCTCCCATAAAGATCTTCCTTTTTTTCTTACCTAAAATATTTATTTATATCATGGGGAAAAGAAAACATAAAAAGTGCGAGCTCAAATGCTCAATGAGGGTAAACATAGAGAACATAAAAGAATCCATAAAAATTTGAATGCAAAAACTTGAACATAAAATATAAACATCAAAATATTGAGCAAAGACATAAATCATGGAAGTACATAAGGAATATATCATAAAGGAACATCAATCATGATAAAATAACATTGGAATAAAAAATTTAATTATGGAAAACCATTAAGCACATGATATGATTTCCATATTAGCCAAGGCATTGCTACCAAGACCATCTTAGTGGACAATGTCCCTTTCTAAATCGAGTTAACTCCTCGTTCCAGTCCTGTAACACTGAACCAGATTAACTTTCCGTTCCAGCCATGTATATCTCATGAGATATAAATCTTTACACAATGCATTATATTGAGATATAGGTCCCACCCATCTCATAATTAAATCATTCTTACATGTTCCACAACATAAAAATAAATCATTCATCATAACCAAAAGAATAAAATGGGTTTCATAAACATCATCCCATCATAACATAATCCATATAAAAAATGGATATCATTTCATCCTAAGAAAAGTGAAACCATATAATAATAGTGACATTATAATTGAAACATACACATATGAAATAATATCATCTTAGATGGAAAATGGTTTTGATAAAACACTTGAAATAAATTCTTGAGGAAAATACCCTTTCTTCTTCAAAATCATTTTATTTTCACAAAATACCACCCAATTTTAAAAGAAAAGGTATTTTATTGAAAATAACCATGAAATATTTTAGAGGAAGCTTCTTCAAATTTAGGTGATATTAAACTGTAAAAATCTGTTCATTTCGTATAAGTTAAAAGAACATTCTCCTCGTACTTTTGTCGGAAAAGTCAAAATGTTACTCGTATGGTAAACAAAAGAAAGATTTCCTTCCATAACTTGTGGTAAAAGTAAAAAATGGGTAAAAAGTACATTAAGAATACATGAAAACATTTTTATAAAACATGGACAATGATGATAATAATAACCCCAGTAAATACTTACGTATAAGCATTCTCAGATAAAAATGAGATTTGAAAAATTATCCCTTACCTTAGGTCCGATATACTTCATACGTATCCGAGCCTCCTGTATAATGATTTAAAAAATGTCATTGACTTATTAAAGAATCATATTAATTTTTATGACATCATATATGGTTCACCTTTGACTTTATGTTACCCGTTCTTTTGTAAATTCTATGTTAAAGCAGTGTTTTGGGTAAAATAGTTTTATTTATCGTACGTGTTTAGACTTGTTGTTTTTGATATTATTATTACTTATATCATGTTTTACTTACTTCCAGAATGTAAATAATGATTTATATATCATATATATTCAGTATATATATATATAATAGATAGATAAATGAAATTAAATACACCGTTCATAGAGACGGTAGGTCGTACGTATGCATGAATGCTGGTTTCCTTTCCTTATTGACTTGAATGGAAGTAAGTAGATGTCTTATATATATACACACACACACACACACACACATAAATTCAGTAGATTTATCATGTCATATATTCCATTATTATTCATTATATATCCGTTATAATCATTCTTGAATGGCTAACATGGAGAATGAATCTCATCACGTCGTGGAGACGATAATCCGTACGTACGCACGAGCAATGATATCGTTCCCATAATTATTGAATTGAATTGGAGTGGATAATATAATATCTCATAATCATTATGATGTTATAATAACTATATATTGTTATTCTGTAAACCATTATACCCATCCAAGTAAGGTGGTGGTGGAAAAACAGATTACACCACGGCAAGGAGACGAAATTCCGTACGTACGCACGCACGGTGATTTTGTTTTCCTTATGATAGATAGTAGGTGAAATGGGGATGTTTCATATTTATAATAACATATCAGTATATGATTGATACTGATGTTATTACTTTATTATGAAACAAAAGAAGATAAAGTTGAAGAAGAAATGAATTTGAAAGAATTGGTAAAGGATATTACCTCTTCTTTGAGGCGCCTCTTCTAAACCTCCCCTTAGGTCACTAAAATTGGTCTTTCAAGAATACCAGAACCTCTATTATTTTTATAAGGATGTTGATAAGGGAACTGGGTAGGGGTTGGCCGAGTTTTAAGGCTCAAAATTGTGTAAAGAGGAGAGGGAGGAGGTGCCCTATTATAAGGGAGGAGAGGAGAACCTTAGAAA
Organism: Viscum album; assembly: GCA_963277665.1. Lineage (NCBI taxonomy): Eukaryota > Viridiplantae > Streptophyta > Magnoliopsida > Santalales > Viscaceae > Viscum > Viscum album. The sequence goes on from OY728161.1 coordinate 999,803,280, forward strand.
AAACATAAAATATTATTTTATAATAAAGTCATATTCGGTTTATAATGGATCCAAAGTGACTTATTTGGAAAATATAGTGGGGATGGATCTAAATAATTTCAACCAATAGGTTTTAGACAAGTTTAGGTTACTATTTTAACCTTATCATTTAGATTTAACTCTTAGTTAAATAATTTATCTTTTACCGTGTCTTCTTGTTTTATTACACAATATGGTTAATAAACATACAATAACAAGCCAAAAGAACCCCAAGTGGTTAATTATTAATATATATAACCTTATCAAAGTCATTTGGCTGAAACATATATTTTTAGGAATAGAATAACAATTAATAATATAATATATGTTTTAAAAACTATTTTATGTCAATTTTGACACTATTTGGTAATTGATTTTTTTAAAAATCATAACAACATTATTATTTCAAAAAAAGTTAATTGAATCAATAAAAACATTTCATATTAACCTAAATAATCATTTTAATTCATAAAAAGTCTCAAATTACATTTATTTGGGTATTTAATACATCAATTATGTTAATATTTCATTAATAAGGTAATTACTGCATCATCTTTATGTCATAAATAATTTAAATTATTTAATGTATAAAAATGATAAATAAAATACCATTATTTAGGAAATCGTTTTATCTTTCTAAATAATATTTATAGTAGAATTTATCTTATGTATAACACTATATTAAAAATGTTTTAGTTATTAAACTTTGATTTTAACTCTTTTAACTCTTCTTTGAATTAAATAATAATAAATGTCCTAATCTAATACAAGTGGACCTAAATGATAATATTATATTCCTAAGATTGTTATTACTAATTATACTTATCCAATAGAATTAGGACATGTGTTAGGGTAATAATAATATCATTTTACCCTTAATTACCCCATTTACTTTTAACCGTGGTAAATAAAAGTAAAAAAGTTACTATTCACCAAAAATTAATTTTATCTTATTGAACCAAATTTTACTCCTTTATATTAACCGAGTATATTTGATTTTAGAAATTCAACTCATAGAAGTGGTAAAATTATGTTTTATGTACAATTGAAAATGCTCATAGGAGGTGGGTAAAAGACGGTGAAAAGTTCCATAAAATTTTTATATATCTAAAATTATTATAAAATGACTCCAATGAATTAAATTGAACTTATATAAGTATTATATATCTATTTTGACCTAAAATAAGTTTAAATAAAATAAATTATTATTGAAATAAAAATTCAATTTTAACCAATAAGTCAATGTCTTCACTATTCATCAAAAATTGAATGTTTTCATAAAAATACCAAAAATTCACCCTTGACTAATTTTGATATACCAAATCCAAAAATGAAGTCCATTTTAAAAGATAAAATTTATAAAATTTCAAAAATTGGGTATTAATATTCATAACAGATAGTTCATAATAATATTATAATAATATCTCATTTAGTGAAACTCGGTATTTCGTATAACACACGCTATCGAGGAAGGTTTCTCTAGCGTGCAACACAAGCCTAGAATAGTGTTCACGTATACTGTAAGCTAATACAGTATTGCGTGTAGTGCAAGATAATCTTGGTGTATAATACAAAAAAAAGACATCAAATAAATTAAAAAGAATAATTCTCATAAAATCTCAGGTAGTTACAATAAACATTCATTCCATAGTGATCATTAAAAAATTGAAATGTTACTCATGCATATGTATGATCTACCATCTCCATGATCATAACATTAGCTCATTTTTTCATAACCATATTCCATTATTGGTTTTAAATAAATAATTGATGTATAAATAAAATTTATATTTCAAGATTATTATTATTTATATGTTTAAATATTGACCCCCTTTGACCATAGTTGATCAACCAAAGTTGTTCTTAACACATAAATTGAATATGGTAAAAAATATGAATTAGAATTAATTTATTAAGTAATTGTATATAAAATGTTAATAAGTGAAATAAAATTAATAATAAACTGGGAAAAGGGTCAAAATAAAGTAAATAATTTACATAAGTTTATTATTTAGAAAGATAAACAAACACAAGATGAATCAGACTCAAGGTAACCGACTTCATCTCAATTTCCTTCCATTGATGCTTTTTTTTGATGTTACGAAAATATATTATTTTTTAGGTGTATATACAGACCCATTGAACTATTATATCATGAATTTATCAATTATCATAATATATAAAGTTTTCAAATTTTAATTATTATTATTTATTATGATACAAGTGTTTCCCAAGTGATATGGAACTTTTCCTTTAAAAATATTCAATTAATGATTTTCCATAAAAAGACATTTCTTTTTAGTGTTTGTGTTTTAAAAATGATTTTATCAATTATTTTGAAAATGGTTTTTAAAATAAAATGGTATTTTTTTCTTCTGGAAGTGTTATTTATATGGTTTGAAAAGAGTTTTCAAATTTTTTTAACGATTATCTGGAACATGAGTATTATATGAAATGGGTGAGAAAGATTCAACTTATACGAAGGGTGGAGCCCCATTATAGCTCAAGGGTGCACCTATTAGATCTTATACGAAGGGTTGAGCCCCATTATAGATCACAGGTGAGCTCTATATAGCTTATAAAATGGGTGTTCCCCATCATGGATTTACAATTTTTTGGATAATTATTATGTTGTATTTCATCCGTATGGTTATTCTAATTAAAATTGTTTTCAAAGGGTTATTTTAATATGATTCTCTAAGTAACATAAAATGATTTTTAATTACTTACTATGGGTTTAAAAGTTTCTATTTGACATAATGTGTATGTTTTTTCTTGTGAAAATGTTTTATTTATTTTTCTAAATGAAAATTTATGTAATGATAAATATTTCATGGGTTTTTATGTTTTTTTAAACTAACAACTTATTATCTTTTTATATCCCTTAATAAGAGTTTTTTTCTCAAACAATGTATTTTAAAATGTCTTGAACTTGTTTAAGGATGGGTACGGTAAAGGAAGCAGTCAAGTTATATATCGTAGATAAATTCCATTAAAATAAATCATAATTTATTTGAAAAGGTAAATATTATGGAAAATGGATAATAATATTAAGTTTCCACTTTGTATTATATGGTTCATTTATGTTTGAGTTATGGCATAATTATCTAAAAATCTAATCCTAAAAAGATCCTCAATGTTAAATAAATTAAATTCATGATGAAAAATCAAGATCATATAATATTTAAGGTTGAGTACTTATAGTTGGTATCAGAACAAAATTTTAGATAAATTTTGAGATTATGGTGTCTTCATGTGAATTTACTATATGATTTATGGATACCCTCATAGGTATATCATGAGTTCAAAGTCCTAGAAACCCCATTTTTGGGTTTTAAGTAGTAAATAATTAGAGCTTATTAACGAAATTATTGGAGACATTTTTTGGGGTTGATGTATTTGTAACCCCTAATATCAACATGAATTTTTATTTAGAGTGTAATTATTTTTCATGTTGAAATAAAAATGGAAAACCCATATACTGGGTGAAAAACCATCATATCTAGATATGAAGTGGGGTATTAACCCATTACTGGAGGATGATAAGGGTTATATGCCTACCATTGTCCTACGTGATTTCCTATTTATTATGCCATTTTGTGGTAAACATTATGTATTTAAGTAACATATGGTATTTTAATTAAGGAATAATGGTTTATTTATATTTTAATAATATATAATCAAATCCCTATAATCTTTTTTTGAACTTACTCTATATATGATTGATTGATTTTAAGGATATTTATTTATGGAATGCCTGGGTTTGATATTTGGGTATTAATTTTAAAGATTAATGTATAATACAAAGGTTTTTTCATTTTGGGAATTATATTATCATTTTATAATTATTTTGGTTTTGGATAATTATCAATGACATGAGGAATATATTTTTATAATTTTAAGGATTATCTGGTCCATTAAAAGTATATTTTAGTTCTTCAGATATTAAAAATTCATCACGAATAAACATCGTTTAGAGGAAAACATAATTTTTGGGTATAAAATGATTAATGTATTAAATTATAATAATAAATTAAGAATAATTCCTTATTATATTTGTCTAGGTGTTCAGAAAACTTCTCAAATCTAGGAAAATGATCTTGAATTTTTTTTTTCAAATGTCCATTCTTTAATTACCGAGATAATTTTCAAATTGTGAGGTGAAATTTATTGAATGGTGAGGATGTAACAAAATTATATTTTAAAATAATAAAAGTATATTCAATATCATAAATGTTACAAAACAATGATTTTATCTTATGATACATTCAACAAAAAGTTTGTTCAATAGCTTTCTTTACATGCTAGACTGAGTTTTATAGAATGACAATATAATATTATTATTATTATTTAGCATGATAGTTATCACCTAGACGTTGGGATGGTGGGTATATAGAGGACTAAATTAATTATCAAAATATATATTTTAGACATTTTTATTATTTATCTCTTTATTATAAATAAAGTAAGAATCATTTCAAAGAACAATGAATGTTTTCTGAAAAAATGTTTTTTCTTCTAAAAGACTGTTTAATCGTGTTTGGTACAAAGAAATTTAAATTTATTTTTTACCTATTTGAGAATTTTTTTAAAAAAAAATCAACTTAAATTTTTAAATTTTAGTAGGAAAATTATTTTAGACTGGATTTTTGGTATTTTTCTAAAATGACACATTTTTTATAAATAGTGAAAGGTACTAGATTTTAATTTAAAAATACATGTTCATATAAATAATTTAAAATGGAAAAATATATCTTGAATTGGTTTTAAAGTAAAAATATTTCAATTGTAAATATATTAATCAAAATATAGGTAATTTTAATCTTTTTAATATTTAATTTCAATATAAAAACATTGTCAACTTTTGAACATTTTTTTTAAAGAACCCTCATTCTAGTCACTTCTACATGATTAATTTTAAATTAAATTATTCCACCTATGTGATTTGAGTTTATAAAAATGGATTAAATATTAGGAAGAATAATAATTTATATTATATAATAATTTCAACTAGGTTTTTCAAAATAATGATTTTTGAAAAGAGTAAAAATTAATTACACTGATACAGGTAAAAATGTGTTTACATAGTGGTTAAACATAGAATATAGGTGTAAAATGACCAAAAAACGTGTCCAACACACATTTTATGGAAATATTTCAACAATTAGCCCCTTATTATTAATTTTTATGAGTTATATGGAGAAATATTTGATGAACATGACCTATATAATTTGTTAAGTAATGAAAAAGACAAAAACGAAACCTTCATTGCCTTTGATTTCCATAATTATTTAGGATAGGGGAAAAAGAAACATTGGTTAAGTTATGACAATTTATGAATTATAAATGAGTTTTTATTATCAGTATAATTTATTTTTAATTTTTATAGATGAAATAATTATGTCCAATGATTAGGAAATGAAAACATGGTAATTATTTAGTTAAAAATTTACTAAAATAATGATACTAAAACTATTAAAAGTAAAGTAAAATTAATGAATTGTTACCTTAAGATAATTTTTAGATTATTATATAATATAAATAGGGTTTAAAATTACTATATGAAAATTAAATTAAATTATTTATATTTTTAAATTCAAATTAAAGAAATATTTTCAAAATTGAAATTAATGTTATTTTATAATAAATGATATGTTATTAAATGATTTAAAATTAATAAACAATACTATCCTATTACAATATACTTTTAAGTGTTAATAAATATAAAATATGGTCTATTCAGGGAACAATTTATATTTTACAATGAATATATTTTACCCAAATAGTTAAAACTTTGTTAGCACGGTTAGGGTAAAAGTAGTGTTTTTTCATGTCACGTGTGCTTTTGTTAAAATTAATTTTCAAAACATAGAATATTTTTCTTATATAAAATCTATATCATATTTTTAATTAGTGGGTATAAATTTTAAAAAAATACTCACTTTAATTAAGTCTTAAATGATAAATCACCTAGGTTTGAAAACTAGTTTGGTAAAAAAAGGTATGATGGGATAAACTTAAATACAAAAGAATAAAATTATAAAAATCATCTTATTTTTATATATTCAAAGTTATTATCCAACATAAATTCCATAAAATCCATGATTTTTAATGTTTTAAATCACATTAGGTATAGGAGACATCCAATGGTGAATAATATTGAGTATTTACAAGAATACCACTCCTTATCAATTATAAAAGGGCACTCACTCTTCCCAATTCTTCATACCTCTCATGATATTTGACTCATAAAAAAACCTACCCAAATCACTCCCAAACTTCCATAAATTCATAATAGGAGCCTTATTTTGAATTTATATCCATCCTAGTAATGGTATAGTGGAAACCGAAGGAAGATACCCGAAGAAAAGTTAATGTTCTTCCACAAGCTTCTTTACATTATTTCCTTCTTCAAATCCTATATTAATTTTTATCCCATTAGTATATAATAACATTACTATCATAAATGTAATTATATATTGTTTTTATATGGTTAAAAAATAAAAACAAACATACTTCCATCAAATAGGGTTTCCAAATCATCCTTCGTGTGTACGACAGACTACCACCTCATGAAATGATGTTGTTTGTTTTTTCCATTACCACCTCTCATGGTTGGTAATAATGATGGAAATAATATTTATATGTGATATTAAAAACATAATTATACCTATTAATTAATTATATCATATAAAAAACTTTTACCTATCATACCTTAGGGGGTATGATAACGTCGGTTGTATGTATGACAGACTACCGCCCAACGAAGTGATGTCAAGCATTATTCACTAACGTGTTACATGGAAGGTCATAACTGTAAATTAAATGAATATCTATGATATAAATAGAATAATTATGATATTAATGACGTAATTATATTTCTATAAATATAAAATATAATTTTATTATTACCTTTTCACATGTTGAAAATGTTATAACATCATTCGTTGATGTGTGTACTACTGCCACCTCGAAGCGATGTGATTATTTTTTTTTCATCACTGCAACACATTAATAATATATTTAAGTATATATAAATAAATATAATGGTATTTATGATATAATTATAATTATTTAAATATAAAATATTAAATAAATTTTTTTAATAGTGAGCATTGAAAAATAGAAACGTTACTGAAGCGTATATACGACCCAACATCTCCATGATCATAATGTTGGTTATTATTTCATAACCATATTCCATGACTAGTTTTAAAATAATTATTTCAGTATAAATATTAATATTATTTCATTATTAATATTATTTTTATGTTTAAATAATGAACACTTTTACCATAGTTTACCTTCCAAATTCATTTTTGATACATAAACTGAATATGGTCAAAACATCTAAATTAAACTTAATTGATTAAGTAATTGTATATAACTTGTTAATAAGTGAAATAAAATTAATATTAAACATGAAAAAGTTTTTTATGAAATTAAATAATTAACAAAAGCTTATTATTAAGGAAGATAAGGAGACACGTGATGAATCAGACTCAAGGTAGTGGACTTCATCACAATTTACTTTTATTGAGATAGTTTTTGAAGATATGTTTCTATATTCTTTTATAAAGTGTATATAAATCCAATTTTACATGTTATACCATGAATTAATCTATTATTATTATATTTAATGTTATGTGTAATGTAAATATTTCACGGGGTTTATGTTTCAATTTTTTTCCCAAGTGATAATGGGATTTTTTATAAGAAATATCCTTTTAATGTTTTCCCATAAAACTCTCTTTATATTCCATATAAAGTTTTTAAAAATGATTTTATTAGTGATTTTATATGGATGAAAAATATTTATAAACTATATTCTATATATGTTTAATTTGTTTAAATGGTTTTAAATAATTAATATTTTTATGTGTTTTATATGAAATGTTTCATCAAATGAAAAGAGGGATGTTATATTCTTATAATATATGGTGATAATGAATTTTCCATCATTGTGAATAATATTTTATTTTTATATTCATTTGAAATATTAAATGTTTTATTAAATAAAAAACACACTTTACCAATATACACATTTTTTTATTGAAATGGGTTTTAAATTAAAATGTTGTTTAGCTATTGAAAATGAGGTTTTAAAAGAAAATATCATTTTTCCCAAACTTGTTTTTCATATCGGTTTATAAGACCTCTTAAAAGGGTTTTATGATGAATGTTTTTTTTGTTATATGATAATTGAGAATTATATGACATAGGTGATCCCAATACATCATATACGAAGGGTTATTCCTCATTATCACTCACAAGTATGCCTGATATAGCTTATACAAATGGTTGAGACCTATTTTAGCTCATAAAAAATAGGTGAACCTGATATAGATTATACAGAGGGTTGAGCCCCATTATAGCTCATGAGTGAACCTAATATAGCTTATAAGAAGGTTGGTCTCCATTATAGATATCCAATGCATTAGGTAATCATTATATTCGAAGTCAACTATATGGTTATTCTAATTAAAATTATTTTGAATGGGATTTGTGAATATGATGCACTAAGTGACCTAAAAGAAGGATTAATTACATGTTATGGGATTTAAAGGATTTATTTCTAAAAAAAATGTGTTTTATTTTTTTTGAAAATGTTTTATTTATTCCACTCCAAGAATATGATGTAAAGTTAAATAATTCCTAGGGATTCATATTTTTATTGAACCAACGGTTTTCTATATTGTTATATACCTTTATGATATTTTGTGCTCTTATCATTTTTAATAAAACAACAAAACTATGTTTAAAGATAGTTAATGGAGTGAAATAATTCATGTTCAAAGTTATGAATATTTTCTATGAAAATAAACCATTCTTTATTTTAAAAGTTTTTTATTACGAAAAAATGGAAATAAATCGAATGTGTCCAATTTGTATTAAATGGTTTTGTTATGTATGAGTAATGGACTAATTATTTAAAAATATTTACCCAAATATATCATCAAAGTAAGGAAAATTAATTTATTTACTAAAAACCAAGATCCCAGAATGTTTATTCTCAGGTCCTTATATCCTCTCTTTATCATAAAATAAATTTTTAACGATATTAATGCCAAGAGAGTGATATTTTTTATTTTTGTTTTATTTAAATATTATATAGTTCATTTTCATGGAAATGTTTCCTTTATACAAATAAATTTCAATACAAAGGGAATAAGGGTTGAATTTCTCATCAAATTATAATTAATACTATAAATTCTGACATTAACATTTATTTATAAAAAAGGTTTACCTAATTTCCCTTTATTGAGGTGATAAATTTTACCATGGTTACTATTAATAATAACTAAAAATAAAATGGTTATATTTAAAAAAATATTAACTCTTTATTCCAAATATGGAATCCATTTTCTAAAATTCAATACTTATAAGTATTATAAATTTATTTTAAATTATGTGTGAAAAACATGAGGAAATCATTTTTTAGGAAAATATATTTTTAAGAATAAAATTTTATTTATTCCTATATCATTCGTAGAAAAAAAATATGCGATTGGTAAAATATTTTATCAAAAATATAATATATAAATTTAATTTAAATCATTCAGTAGTAGTGATTAATTTAATTTATTAAGATAAAAATACATTGCGTGCATAATTTTTTTTCGAGAAAAACACCTCTTTTATTTTGAAATGTTTTTATTTTTCATTTCTAATTAATTGATAACCAATGAATTAATTTTATAAATATTGAAACGAGAAAATTTTCATAATTTAGTGAGTCCTATTCATATCCCCCAATCTAATGACTATGCAAAAACTGGAAAATTAAATTTTAATATTTTAATAGTGTATCATGTTTGATAAAACTCATTGTTGTGTGTAAAAAATTAATTTAAAGATTTTTTAAAGGAAAATATATCATAAAATAGTATATTCTTACATTGTATCCCCATTAAAATGATTTTCCCTAAAAAATCCATCATTATGATTTAAAAAAATAAGGATATGCCTTTTCCATTACATCCTAAGGTTCCCAAGTAGCTTCTTTGAATTTCCGATTCCTCTAGAGAAATTTAACTAAGTGAGTAGTCCTATTCAATCTAATATTTTATTTATGATCCATTATTTATGATAGTTGTTCTTTATAGGAAATATCATGATCTTGTTTTACAACCTTTGAGTTTTGTACATGTGATGGATCAAGTATGTACTTCCCTAAGATAGATATGTGTAATACATTGTGAACTTGAGAGAGTTTTAGTGGAAGAAAAAAAATGATAAGATACAATCACTACTCAATCAATAATATAAAAAATGGCCAATTTACCTAGGTCTTATATTTAACTTATTTATGAGTCTGATAACCTTATTCCTTGTAGAAATTCCCAAAAATACCTTCTAACCAACATTGAATTCCATATTTCACTGAGGATTTTTAGCATAACTTTTCTACTGACATTGGGATTCCTTGAGATGTTGCTGAATAGATCTGAAATTTTCTAATATTTCTTCAGCTAACTCTGGTCCCAATATCTTTATTTCTCCAAATTCATTCCAACATACTATAGTTTTACACTTATTTCCATAAATTTCATTATAAATATACATCTCAATTATTTAATGAAAGATATTGTTAGAAGAGAATTCAATAAGAAGAAGGTGTTGACCCCAACCATCATTGAAATCTAAACAATATGACCTAAGCATATCCTTAATTTTTTGAATAGCCCTCTCATATTTACCACATGTATAAGGATGATAAGCATTGATGAAACAAAAATCTGAATCTGTAGTCTTCTTAATAATTCTCCATAACATCGTGGTAACCTTAGATCCCGATCAGAAAAAATATAATCTGTTACGCCATGAAACCCTACTGATTTCTTAATTTATATTCATGGAAGATAACGAAGAGAGAAATATTCTCTAATAAGAATGAATTTTGATGAATTTTTAAGGACGTAAGATATAACCTATATAGTATTTTGGCCTTTATATATTTTGTGGGAGTCCAATGAAAAAATCCATGGTGATGTTTTCCAATTTTAATTACATCTTGGGTAATGGTTGTAGAATCCCTTTAGACTTCTATTTCGTAGCGTAAACGTGCTAACATATCTATAAATGAGAGACATACTAAAATATAACTCTTTTCATGTTGTCCCATAATAAATACTCATTCATATCTCTATACATCTTTTTTCTTAAAGGATGAATTGATAATGTTTAATTATGACCTTTATCTAATATATCCTTTATAAAATTTTCTATGTATAGAACACTTACATTGTTATTGAACCTTATAATTCCATCATAATCATAGTTGAAATTTGGAACATTTCTCACCTTTTTTTGCAGTTCTAGATAATTCTTATGTGCCTTTTCAATCCTTACATGTATAATTGGTTGAACATTCATTTGACCAATATAAGATTTGTCCCCTTCCATCAGGACTTCTAGATCCATTCTTTCCAAATATTGAAATTTATATCTTTTTTAATCCTCATCAGAAATAAAAAAGCATGATTCATTTGACTCAGATCATCTCACAACTTTTTTCCTTCCTAGGGTGGTAATGTATTGAGTTTTTATAATATTTAGTCATCTCCAACCATATTCTCTAGAACATATTCAACCATTTCTATTTAGATATATGCTTAATTTTTTAAACATTATATATATAAAACCTTTCTCTATAAAGATAATGCCACTATATATTTATTATAAAAATTACAGCATCTAACTCTAAATCATGAGTTAGTTAATTTTTCTCATGATCCTTCAATTTCAATGAGGCATAAGCTATCACTATATATTTTTTCATGAGATTAGTCATAGTCCCTTATTATATTCATGACTATAGATTACAAACCCTTCTCAACTATAAGGTAATGTTAGAACAAGTAAAGTGATTAACATTTTATTTAGTTCCTTGAATTTTTCCTCATATTCAAATATCCAAAGGAACTTGACTCCCTTGTAAGTTAACATGGTGAGTAGATAAGATATTTGTGATAAATTTTCCACAAATCATAAAAAATATCTACCAAAACTAGAAAACTATTGATCTCAGTCATAGTGGTTTGTCTAAGATAATATTTAGTAACTTTATTCTTTTATGGATACCCCAATATACCATTTAATGGGATTATATGTCCCAAAAATGAAATTTTTGTATCCAAAATTTGTATATTGTAAATTATCCATACAACTTATCCATCCTTAGGTCTTTAGTATAATCCTCAAGTGATCCCCATGCTCTTCCTTTCCCTTTGAATACATAATAATATCATCTATATAACTACTAAAAACTGATTATTGTAATATATAAAGACTATATTCATAAAATCCATGATTATAGAGGGGGAATTATTAAGACTAAATGGAATGAATATTTCTTCATATTGTCCATACAATATATGAATTTTTTTTGGTATATACTCACTCTTATCTATCAATTGATGATATCCCGAAAGAATATCAATCTTGGATAAGTATTGATTTTCACACAGTTGATAAAAAAATCATGAATATGAGGTAGAGGATACTTATTCTTGAATTTGAACTTGTTAAGTTCTTAATAATAAATATAGAGTCACATTGATACAAATTTCTTCTTAAAAAAATTATTGGTGCACCCCAAGGTGACACACTTGACTAAATACACCTCTTTTCAACATTCTCGTAGAGTTACTTATTCAATTAATATAAGTCAATCAGTGCCACTATATAAAGAGTACCCAAAATTAGTGAATCACTAGGTATGAGTGATATTGAGAACATAACTTCACGATTTTGTGGAAGACTAAGAAACTCTTCTGGAAAGATATCAAAAACACCTACATAATGGTTATATCATTAATGTTTATTTTATACTAACCCAAATGAGACAAACAACCCTTTTAAATAGGAATAATGACCCATACAATGGATTACATTTCTATTGGAATTTGTATTTATCATTCCACATATATAAGATCATAGGATAGTTTAGAATATCAAACATGATTCCCTTTATATGAAATTTATTATTTATTTATTTAAAAAAATCTAATCCATTCCCAAAATAACATCTAATTCAACTAGAGAAAGAATAACATGATTTTATGGAATCATATTCTAATAAAATTCAATCGAATAAGATTCACAGACTTATTATGTGATCATTATTCCATTATAGGGTTTCACTACTAATTTGATATCTAATCATTGAGTATACCAATAAACATGCCTTGATACTTTTCATGATATACATGAAATCATATAAGTAAAATAAAATAGGTTAATTCAATATTTTAGAATATCTATTATCACCTAAACTTTATCTTTATATCTTCAATACCATACTACAAGAAAAATTATTAGAATTACTATAATGAATTGTTAATAAGAGTGATCAATAATGAAACACAATTCTTAGTATGTATAAATCATGAAATATTTTCAAATTATGACAAATTTGGTTTAACCTAGGTCATTTATGGCCATAATTTATTCAAATCCATCATAATAGTTCATAAATAAAATGTTAATTAACCCAATAATATCCACATCGAGTGTCAAACCAGGTGCCTAGTAAGGGAACACTCACCATGCACCAAAATGAAAGATGAGATACACTCAAACAACACTTTTTTGGGTAATTATCCAAAGATTCATCTATTCAAAAACAAAATTAACTAATAATATCTAGATAGGGATGTTTTACTAGTGATCCCACACTCCTTTATATACCATAACATAGTACAATATCCTATACAAAGGATTATCCTAAGGGTTCTCACTAAATTTTTCACATCCAATTTTTCAAAAGTTAGAATAACATTTATCTAATACAAACTATAGTGACCCAGACATTCTATAGATAGATATTACATCTTAATAGATAAATATTCATTGAATTTTACAAAATCATGCTCGACAACCATAATGGTATAGTGTATTTGGAAGCTTATATACATAAAAAATAAGTTCATAAGTGAACTAAATCATATCCCACTAAGTTCTTAATAACTATCATCATTCTTAGACATATCATACTTAATAATATTCTTTATAACCTATGGGAATTGAATCATAAGAAAGGGTGAGATCATATGCCCAGTAATGGTAAACAGAAGAGATATCAATGTTCACTTAAACATAACAAGAAAATAAGGATAAGATAACATGATATTTTCATTTGAAAACCATACCATGTACATAAAATATCATAATATTGGGTCATGGAATAATGATTAGTTGTTTAAAAGACCTGAATTTTGAAGGAATTAAAGAAAAAGAGCCTTGAGATCCTAACATTAGAATGATAAATAAGTTTGTTTCTAATATATAATTATAATTTAGAATTTATCTAGTATTCAAGGATCATTTTAAATACTATTATAGTGGATTGGGTTAACTCTCCATTGCAAAATTATATTCATGGTTCACTCCCAAGACTATCAGATTTGATTGATTACCAAGCTAAATTGGGTTCAATCACTATTATATTCATTTTTATCACATGAGATATCAAAATTTACCCAATTCATATAAGATCTATATAATTTTGGGACCACCCATCCAATATAAAAAATCATACATATGTGTGCCCTAGGATCATAATACATTCATCATATAAGAATCCATAAAAATCAATTTGTTTTAAAATATATATGTACTTCGCATAACCCCTCTAAAAGAATTTAGTTTGATAAACATTTCACCACATCATAACCCTTGAAAAGAAATCAAGTTTCATAAACATTTTAGCAGATTTGATAGTAATAAGGTAGATATGATATTATCATTCAAAAATAATAATTATATCACAAATATAATATAAGACATTAAACCCAACATAATACCTATCCATAAAATATGGTTATGGAAAAATAATATTATTACTATGTGGAGATGGTAAGTCATACGTACACATGAGTGATAATATCACTTTACATTTGATGAGAAAGTGTTCTTACAATGATGGTTTAATAATAATAATAATAACATTTTAGTATATTTAGTATACAAAAGTTTTTAATTTATGATAAAAAAACATATATAGAGGAGGTAAAATAATATGTAAAAAATGTGATAGGTTAATGTGATTACATCTTCTATGGAATAAATCCTTTAGATATCATCTTATGGATCCCAAGGATGGTATTTTTGGAAGAATAAAATAGTTATAGTGTGTATGATGATGTTGAGAAGATGATTTTCTAGGGGTTTTTCGATATAGTAGGATCAAAGTGGTGTTCAGAAGATAAAGGATGGATTCTCTTTTATAAGTGAGAGGAGGGGCGCTATTCAAATTTCTTAAAAGATTAAAATATAAAAAAGTAATCATCTGACCAAATGAATAAAAATGGACATATATTTGTATATAATGTTTTATTTGGATGATATAAAATCACACAATAAAATTTGGACATATTTATTTTGTGTTCTAAACCATATCTTCTAGTTTAACCATTTAGATAACAAATTTTGACATTAACCAATGTAACGTTTTCACTCTTGAAGTGTTATAATTTTATATAAATGTAACAATTACATCATAAATTAGAAAAGGCTGAAATTTCCAATCATATATTTTCCAAATTTTACTCTTTCAAAATTTTTAAATAATTTAATAAAATATTATTTTCCTAAAATATCAATAAAGTCATTTTTGATGCGATTCACTAAATTTAAAATTAAAAACACCAAAAAAAGAAAGAATTTTAATAAAATACTTTTAAAAATAATAAATATTTTATAGTTATCTTTAGAAGTTATATAATACAGTAATTCACTTAAATTGTATAAATTTAATAATTTTAAAATCATTTATTTTATTTTTCTATTAATTGAAAAAATATTGTTTCGGGGTTGTTTATGAATTTAGATATTTATTAAATTAATAAAAATTATAATTAAATTAACATGATATAAAAATTTATTTCTTTTTAACATAAAAATTTATAACCAAAAATAACCTCTTTTTTCCTTATGTAAATATTTTAGAGATATTAATGTCAATATAGTGATATTTTTTTTTGTTTCTTTTATTTAAATATCATATAGGTAATTTTTTTGGAAATGTGTCCCTTAAATAATTAAATTTTTATCCTAGGGTGATAAGGGTCGAATTGAATTCATCCAATAATAATTATGATAAATAAATTGTGACATTAACATTTAGTTTTAACAAGGATAACCTTATTTACCTTTCAATGAGGTCATGAATATTACCATGGTGACTATTAATAATGCCAAAAATAAATGGGACCTTTTTAAAAAAATTGGACCTCATTATTATAAATATGTTATCAATTTTTCAAAATTCAATTTCTATAAGTAGTAGAAATTCATTTTAAAATAAGTGTGCGAAACATGATCGAAATAATTTTTTAGAAAAATACATTTAAACATAAAAATAGATTTATTAATATCCCATTCCTAGAAAAACATTATATGGTTATTAAAATAGTAGATTGAATATATAATATATAACTTTCATAAAAATTATTCACCAATAGTGATTAATTTAATTTATTAAGATAAAAATATATTATGTACATAAAGATAATTTTCCAAAAAGAAAAAATATCCTTTATCTTAAATATTTTTTATTTTGAATTATAATTTATTGATAAATAATTAATTCATTTTAAAAACATTTTAACAATATAATTTTTATTATTGGGCTAGTTCTATTTAGGCCAACCAATCCAAAGGCTGGGCAATAACTATCACATTAAATAATAATATTTTAATAGAATACAGTGGTTCATTTAAATAATATGTTTCATCTAATGAATTCTATCAAAGAAATTTTTTATAGAGAACTATGGCATAAGATCTCATGGTGTTACAGTCGTATCATTCTATAACCCTACATTCGCAGTTTGGCCTCCCCTCACTCAAAATTTTAAAAAAATCCCAAAGACCCATCACATCAAGACTTCCCATGGTTTTGGTATGGCCTACTATAGACTAGTATTAAAGAAACCAAAATAAAAAATATGATGAAGGAAAAAAATTATTTGATTAAGAAATGGATAAATAACTAAAAAATAAGAAATTAAATGTTATGGCACGACATAAATTCTCCCTAAATATATTTAAATACAACTCCAAAGCCCAATTAAACATGGAATGTATTTATAAGTATTTAAGGAATAATAAAATAAAGGAATAATGACATAACATAAACGATTGATGACCAAAACATTAAACAGGTTTCTAATAGTGATCAATGGGGAGAAATAAATGGGTTCTTCACTCTTAGGGTTCCCCAAGATTGAGAGAATCTACCAATTACTTAGAAGGATATATCTCAAATACATGGTTTGTTAATAGAGCATGATAATTCCAACAATTATAAGTTCTAAAAATAATATATCCCTTTCATGATGATTATACCAACTTATATAGTAATTAAAGAACTTATAACTTCATCCATATAATTATTATGTATTTAAAACATTTAATCTAAAGGTTTAAAATTGGAAATGTTCAACTCAATCTCCATGTTTAATGTTTAATGTTATATTTTTTCTCTATAAGTCATCTGTATTATATTCTAACAATAAGTAACATGTTATATCAACTATTATGGACGCATATGATCAATTCCCACATGTTATCCGATGAACTGATATTTCTTTGAAAAAATAACCATGGAATAGTGAGTCACACCATATTATGATTCACACATAGATAAACCATTATATGGTATAAACCACCATGTTTTGGTGGTTACTTTAGTGCACAAATCTATCAATATTCAGCTTACTCAAAATCCTAATTTAATCAATATGATTTCACCTTATTTCATAGAAAATTAAATAAATTCTGAAACCATATCAAAACTTGTTTTGGTTATTTTCCAACGTCAAACCCACAAGTATACAGAAAAAATATTAATTAAATTAATATAACTGCTACATAAAGTAAAAAATATAAACTATCAAAAAAGAAACCACGTGAATGGTGATGTACTATGCAATTTCATCTTTCGTATCCTAAAATAAAAAATTATAAAAATCAATAATAACAATCATGAAGTTTTCATAATTAGGTCTTAATGAATCATATAGTATTGGTAGACACCCTTCACACTCATAAGCTCAATTTTTCTCATGGTCAAGTACTTTAGGTCATTAAATAAGGTAGATAATTCAAAATAATATTTAAAAATAATACAAGAATTTAAACAATGATCATATTGGAAGTATCATTCTAGAACTCACACTAAAAGATACCTTAATACTCAATGTAAATGGTCATTCTCATGTGAATGAAAGATATTAAATCACAATTCCCAACCACCTAAAATATTATTCATGAAAAAGTAAAATAAAATAAAGGATATAAATTAATTTATAAAGAATGAGAACACATTTTAGGAATCATAAAAAGAAATTAGTTTAAATAAAGTGGTACCCTCTTACATGAAAATTACAACGTAAAATCCAAGCTTCTTATTCTATCCATGAGAGGTTGAATATAAAATAAAATGAAAAAACCTAAGTGAATATCTATAAGAATAATCTTGTTGTTGTTAGTCAATTAAGACTCTTCCAAATTTTGATCCCCATGATTTATAGCCACTAACTTCTTTTAATCACCTAGAATATGCTAACTTACCCACTCATACATATCACACTATATTGTTTAATGATGGATCCACCCTCGATATTTGTACTATCTCTCTCATATTCCATATATGCTATAGTTTTGATAGTTTTTTATAGGGTTCCCTTTCTCTATCTCTCTCAAAAAGTATTGTTTTACTCTCATCTACCATATTGTACGTATAATATTCAGATCATGGTGCACCGATTCCTACATGCATGTAGTCTCCTATAATCCTTCAATCATAACTTGTTCTGGATTTCCCCCATTAAAAAGTGCAAACAAACTCTCTTTAGTGAACATTCTATTCCCCCATTATACCCACCACCCCATTCCATCTTATCCTTTTTTAATTGAAGATTCAGGAAATAGTGGATAGAATCCTAGTTATATCTCTTTAATTGGATGAGTTTGAAGTGGTAGTGGAATATGAAAAGTGGCTTCTCATTGATAACTGTGGTCTAGGATACCCCTACCATTTTATTTTTACTCATTTTATCAAATCATGAAAATTGGATATCCCTGTATCTATATCCATTACAAATATAATTTCATTATTTGTCGAAATGTTCTCTGATATTGGCTTCATTTTAGTCTGGTATAGGGAGGATTGAACTTAAGAAAGGTGGAGGTTCATTCTTCTTCACTTTTCCATAGATTCCCATAGAGGTAGAGACTCTTCCTTATCAGTAATTTGAATCCAGCTACTTATTCTACCCCGATAATACCATAATATTTATATTCTTAAGGAATTCTTTGACACTTTTTATCAATTATTAAGTGATGATGTGGTCAAATTATGGATTTAGTTCACCATGGTAATGCACATTTTTATTAATAAGAATCTCTTTGCTATGCTTCCCCAGTGGATCCTCATTCTTATAAAACATGATATTTCTTTTTTAGAAGAATATATTATACTAAATTACCTTGGTGTTTTTCTCAATTATCCACATCTATGTACATGAGTATTTAGTATTCAGTATATTAGAAAATCCTACTCCTTTTGTGGGAACAAATACACCTTTTGGATCCCCTATATGGGTTCCCATTTGACCCTATTTCAGATCTATACCCCCATGCCCCAAGTGAGATTCTCATTCAATATCACAAGGGTTTTAGGTTTAGGGAAGTTTGATATGATTAAAAAGATTTTAATCCTTTAGTCCACCCAATATAGGTACCAAATTCTTATATGATATTGGATCCTATTACAGAGGACTTGGAGTTCTTAGTTAATGTGTTAGGACCCTAGCCCAACTCTTCTTCTCCAATGGATAAACCAGTTTGATCACCTAGAGATGTTTATGGGATTGTTTATCCTCTTATTCATTATTGTAAGTATTTAGTCAATAACCATATAGCTACACACTACATTCTCAAGGTAAAACCTCCAATAGGTTGTACTTGTGATTCCACCCCTCCCCCCATAAGATCTAGCGATGGATAATCATAATTTTCTAGTTCTACCTACTCTTAAAATCACTAAGGTTCATTATCCTTCTATTCTACAATGATTCATGAAGTTCATAGGGATACTCATTAGATCCTACATGTAGTTTCATCCCACCTTTCTTAGTGGAACCCATATCTTCCCCTAACTCTTTGTATCCTTACTCTAATTATTGATGACATTTTCTTATCACCTACAGTTTTAAATTTAAGAAGGAAGAACAAAACTATAACTAAAACAACAATAGTGTGGTGAAATGTTCAATTTCCAATGTATAGATGGGTTCTACCTTCCCCAAAATTTAAGGTGTTATAGGTTCCCAAAAATACTCCTCCATTTAAACCCGATCCTTAGAATTTTATAGAATGGTAGTGGAATAGGATTCCTAATCAAATATGAGTATCCTTTCAACATCATTCACCATGACCACATTTCTATCCTTTTAGTATTGAAACCTAAACACATGGAACATTCAATAATTTTTTTTCATTAAAACAATACATGGAAAACCTCATGCATGGAAACCCATTTAATTCTCATATTTGTATTTTCTAGGTGAACCAGTTTCAAGTGGACTTCATCGATGTTTTCCCATAACATATTATCATTAAGGTCTTTAAATACCCAATTTCATTCTTTATTTCTATCATTTATGAAAACATTTAGGTTATTGAAAGAGGATATTTCAATAAAATACTCTTTAAATTCAAAATTGAATCCTATACTAGGTATATAAGGTTGATTTCAAAACCATCCTTGATTGGTCTAAAAATCAGGGAGGGGGCCTCTACTCCAGTAAGACTATGAATAAATTTTATAAAATTATTTATTATAATAACAAAATGTATTTTGGATTCAATGGGGGATATTTTAACATGATGTAATAATAATAGAGGTTGTAATAGAATATTGAGTTATTTATATAGATTTCTATCTATCGCACATGATATCTCTAATTTCCCCAACCATCTATCAAGAAAATGGATATCTCATTATTTAGATATTATCCCCTAGTTCTATTAGTACAATTATTAATTAATTTTGACCAAATATTCTCATACAATATTGTACATATATAATATAATGTATTTAAGGAGTTAGTTCTCTCATCCGGGATAGCTCCCATGAAAGGGTATCTTTGGGGGGTTCTCTAAGATGATCTAATATGTTTTAAAGGTAAAATTGGAATAAAATTCAGCATATTAACAACATAAACATAGAATAGATTCAAGAAGATATTTTCCAACTATATAAATTCATACTAGCTCAATGGGAAGATTCCACTTTTATTCTCCACACAGTTAAGAAAATTCATATAGAGGAGGAGTTTTTTAGGAAGAGAGAGTGTGTGGAGAGAGATCTAGATATATGTGGTTGATGGAAGGATAAATGAACACAAACCTAATTTCCTGATTGAACAAGGGAGATGAAATTCATTGGTAAAGTCAATATAAAACATGAGTATAGAACCAAAATAATTTATGTTAGTATTATAGGCACCGTTATGATTTCATATTATATAATACTACTTTTGGGCTCATGAAAGGGGACAAGAGAGGATTTTCCCATGGATGATGTTAATGAAATAATTCTAAATAGAATACTTATAAATATTGTTGAAATTACTTATATTAACCATTTTGATGGTATTTTCAATAGAACAATGAGAAGGTTATTTAATTGAAGAATTTTATTTCTCTATTTTGGAGGATGGTCCACTTTGGTTTATTGGGTTATATGTCCAATTCCTATAAAATTGATTTCAGTTTTCATGAACCTAAATAGAATGATAAATAAAATTGACAATACACCTAAATGATTTAACTGGGTATCATAATAAGGGAGATAATACCATTGGGCCATCTAGACTTGTATACATAAGTAAATTGAATATGGGGTATTAATATACGAAGAATTGATGAAATCATGTAGTTCATACATGATAAAATATTATAGGAGGTCTTTGGTAAATATCTCTAAGATAAATTTATTAGGAATAAATTTTAAATCTCCCATATTTGTTGGATTGGTGGATATAATAACTTGTAGAAATGGATTAGCCAAAATGATTATTCGTGATATCTATGATAGGTCTTACTAGAATATAAGTAGAGGAAACATTGATTTATTAAAAGAAAATTGGGTAGTAACTCCACTGTTATTCCCAAGATATATTTTCCCCAAACTCAAATTCAAGGAGGCCAATGATCATCCCTCATTCATAGAGGTCATACTAAATCAATATCATAGGTATTTGTATAGAATCATCAAATTGGATGATGATCCTGACATGTTTTTCTTCACACCTCCATTGTTGTGGGCCTTCAAAATATGAGACTACCATAAAATTATTCTTGTTATCAAAATAATAGATGAACTATAATCAAACAATACAATTTAAATTACATAAATATATACATGTTTGAATCAGATTTAATTTGGGTGGTCAATTTTTTGTCTCATCTCCCAACCATTGGATCATAGGCTATATCATTACAGTTTTCAGAAGAATCCTCTATTAGGATATGGAAATATTTCACACATCAAATGAGGGGAATAAATTGATTACTCTTCTTGAGTATAATGGAAATTAGGAATAGGTATTCATATGTTAATAAATAATTATTTATTTACCTTTGTATTGTATTATCATTTCCCAAGGGTATACCGATGGGATTTATCACTTATTTCCTCGATGAAATTGTTCGATTTTCCCCTTTCTATTCATAATAAAATTATTCAATTGTTAGTCAGTATCCCTAAAAGTTTCATAAATATGATACTCATTTTCAAAACCATAATGTGTGACAATATGTCACTTTTTATAATTTAAAATAATTAGGAATTCTATAATCTAGAAATTAAATTAAAAAGAAACCTCTATCTAAGAATCAAGGCTAATTAATTTATAAAGGGGCCTAGTGTGATCCCTATCAAACTCATGGATCTCCAAATTAATGTCTACCATATTTATTATATACATGTATAAAAAATCATCTAATCCCTTTTTCCATGATCTAATTAATAATGAGGAACAAATAATTTCAATCACATATAGTCGATCATATATTCTCAATTCCTTGAGTTTATATTGACCAGGTCGATGAATAAATCACATATTATTCATTTATGGGGAAAATATTATCATATTACCATAATATGGATTGATAATTACATAACATAGACCTTATTAAGGTACGTATATATACTTTTTATGATCTATTAGTTTGATTTTTTTAGTTTTTCATATTTTTTAAATGTTTTTTATTTGATGGTTTTTCTTTTTTAGGTGAAAACGAGTTGCTAAATTATCAAAAAGAAGGTTTAAATACTATTTTTTTGAATTAGAATATTATTCCCTAATTATTTAAAGTTACAATAATTATTATTATACTAATATATACACAATTATAGATGGGTTTTTTATGGATAAAGTTATAAAAATTTTGAGTCATGAAATCCTAGATTTTTTTCTATATGAAATTTGATCTCTAATGTTAAGATTGGACAAAAAATGATGAAATTAAGACTTTGTAACTCCATATAAAGGGGATATCTTCACACCATAATATAGAAATTTTTTTTGAATCTATATATGGTAGAAATTTGTGATAGTTCACTAGATGACGTTATAATGGAAAAAAGGTAAAATTGATAACTTCAATGGATATAGAATGTTGAAGGTCACTGGAAAATGAAATGTGACTTCATTAGACTATGGTATTTGTATGGAAGAAGGAAATATTATTATTATATTAGATTAAATTATTTAAATATTGGAAACATATGTAGATAATCAGATAGAAAAATCATGAGATCATCAGGTGAATAAATGAGAAGGGCATCAGTTTGATAAGTGTGAATTCATTAGGAAAGGTTTCCTTTGTGTTTATAAACTCCAAACCTGAGTTCATTAAAAAAATGCTTATAAATAAATGAGAAATTAAAAAAGAATAATGGGATACATAATTACTAGATAAATAATTTCTTATGATGAACTAAAAAATAATTTATTACTCATCAGATAGAGCTTTATTTATGACTATACACTCTAAACATTGTGATGGGGATGAGATGTACTTTAACAAGTTGTTAATATATCCAATACTTGATCAAATTTTTAATATTATATTGTTGATGATATTCGATGAAGTTTTGATGTGTTCATTGATGTTGATATTTGAGTAAACTTTAATTATGCTTGTTGACTCTGATTTGTTTATAAGTAATGAAGGTAGTCAAACGAAAAATTTTTTGAGTGGGAAATTAAAAAATAAAGACCATAATTATTTCATGTTTTTAGAGGGAATATCAATATATAAAATAGGAGAGTCTCATTGTGATTTTTTTCAACAGAAATATATATTTTGGATCACTTTTATAAATCGCCTTTGAAGAGAATAGTTTGAGAAGAATAGAACATCAGTGTTTAGAAAAAGAAGTTATGGATGAAGTGGGTCAGATGAATAATGGTCATATGAATGAGTATGGGATGAAAGAGTACTGAATGATGAATAAATGGATGGAGAATTTTTATATGAAGAGTAAGATGAACTATATAGGGGATTTTTAGAAAGAGATGGACTAGAAAAATAAATTTTAGATAGATTTCATAGTGAGTAATTTTGAATGCTCTTATTTTGATTTGGGTTTAAATAAGAATTTAATCTTAATCTAGAAGGAATGAGTAATACTTCTCATTGGAAGATATAGGGACCTTAATGGTATTTGACTCATTCGTATGAACTTTCATTATATAGTGGATATTTTTTTATCAAGGAGAGTCAAAATGGAAATTACTAAATACCCACATTAGAACTATAAATTGTAAAAACTTGTGTGCCTTTTTTATTTACTATATTTTAATTTGGGTGATTTTGAGTTATAAATTTGAGTGGATCAAAAATTTAACAAGTTGCATGGGTTAACTTAAAGAGAAATGAAATTATAAATGATCATTACTGATTTTACCGCTTTTTTAGTAGTCAATATATTCCTAGGAACATCAGTTGGTATCAAAGGAATGGTATGTATATAAGGATATTTATTTTATTTATTATGGATAATCTCATAAAATTTAATACTATGAGTATTCATAGTTTCGATAGATAAAATTATCAAGGATTGAAAAAAAACCGCAATATCCTATCTTTTGTCTCTTAATTAATAGGTGATTATTGAAACAACTATAGGGTTTCCACATATAGATAAATATACTCCTATTCTATTAATTGAAAAATTGAATTTCTTGGCTTATGTAATATCTCAAAATTATATTCTAATTTCATTATCTGAAAATTTTTATATAAATCTAACGAGTCTCAAAAATAGTGAAGGAAACATGGGGAAAACTATAAAGTAGCCTTAATAATAACATTAAAGAAAAATAAGTAAATATTTATATATTGAGAATTAAGATTGAAGATTTAAAAATTATGGAATATGAAAATATTTATGATTACTTCACCTTAGTAAATGAAATTTTTTGAAACATCAGATGATTTAGATATATCTTTGAATATTAAAAAAAATTGATGAGTAACATTAACGATATGTTTGATCATAATATCCCAATGATATAAAATAGATATAATTTATTCCTTGATGAACTAATTAAAATTATTTTTTTGTATGATATAAGGAAATACTTTTCATTCAAAAAGATTATCTGGTAGGAGATAACTTTTGAAGCTATGGAGAAATTAAAAATAAAATAACAGAAACTGAAGGTATTGAGTTGTAATGAATCAAAAGATATGGAATATGATTCTGAATAGAATTATAATATTATGTCCCCTATTTATAAAATTTTATGAAAATATAGAGGAAAGTACAAAAAAACATCTACTCAAATGTTTTGAATATAGAGGGATCATACAATTTTTTAAAAACTATTTGAAAATAAAATATAGGGAATATGATAATGATTATTATGAAGAAAAATTACAGAGGAAGAAGTTGGGTAACACTTATAAGGATGCAAAGAAATCCACCAAAAGTAAGTAATTTTTCATCATAAGGAACAAAAAATGTATGTTTTGTAAAAGGGAAGAGTATGAATTTACTAATAAAAGTTTATCAAAAGATGAAATTACAGAGAATTTCAGAACCTTCATGGATCATGTTGAAAGAAATAAAAATAATTTAAATAATATAGAATAATAATATGAAGAAACGTTTATGGAATATATGATTAAATAAGAACATGTGGGTTGTCTTGTTAAAAACAGAAAACACAATAAAGAATATAGAGCATTGATGAAGGAATATGAAAAGAAGAATGAATAAAAATAATAACATCTAAAAAAGGAATATATTGATATAATAGAAATAAAAAACCTCAAGAATAAAGTAATTGAAGAAGGGAAAATGATGAATAATCTTGATAAAAAACATACTTCTTAAGAATAAGTTCTATGTAAGAAAAAATAAATATGTCTCATGTTTTAAAATTCCTTGAATAAAATTAATATGAATTTCAAAAAATATTTAAAGGTAAAGGATAAAACATTTTAATATGATGGAAAAACTCTAAAAAGTGAGGCGAAAAAAACATATAATAAATATAGAATTTCATTTTATTATAATAACCATGAAGGTTTAATAATTAATAATGAGAGATATTGGGTTGAGAATGGATGTGATAAGTACTTCACATCAATAAAAGTGAAAAAGAAATTCCATAAGAATGATTCTCTATGCCAAGGGAAATAATATACTCTAACTTACATTGAATATCAACAAACTTATCATATGGTAAAGATATAGTTCTATAAAATATCGAGGTTCAAAATTTATTATCGATGTTGTGGGATATTTCAAAGAAATTATATAATTATTTGAAAAACATGTCTCTCTCTGGGTGTAGGAAATAACTGAGATGAAGAAGTGATGGATGAAAAGGAATTTTTTTATTGAAGTCATCATAAGTTAAAGATTCATCAAGGAAAAATCAATATGGCAGCCTAGAGATTTTTTTCTAAGTGTTACCAACAAAGTCACTATGCTGAATATTTCCAAATAACCCTTTCAAGACATGTTACTTGTACCAGAAAAGAAAAGGAATCTTTTAAAACGAATATTTGAGACACATTTTATTTTTATGATTTCTATAAATGATAGAAAAATGAATAAAACATGGATATTTGATAGAGGTTTTTCGTCACATATGACATGTGACATGAAAATCTTTAAAAACATTAATGAATATTAGGGAGGGTTAGTCACTTTAGGAAATGATATTTCCTTAAAATTTATAGGAATTAATACTACTAAAAATGATGCTCATAAGTTTAAGTAAATGATGTTATATTATTTCATGGACTTAAAAGCTACTTACTGAGTGTTAGAAAACATTTTTGGTAATTTAAAAGAACATATATTCATAAAATATTCATGTATCATTTTATGCTTGAAGGATAGAAAAGTTATTACCAAGGGAGATAAAACTAGTGATAATCTATTCCAGATTAGAGATCCTAGTAATTATAGATAGTTGACTAGTGAGTATGAAAAAAATATGTGTCACTAGGGACATATATATTATGGATACAATAACATGTAACTATTTTAAATGAATAATTCCTAATAGGTTTACTATAACTAAATAAATAATATGATGTTATTTGAAAACGTTTTCAAAAATTAAAGATGTTTTATGGAAGTCATAAGAAACTTAAAATACAATCCACTGGAACTCTTGAGCTCATACATTCCATCCAATGTGGGTAAATGAGACATCAATAAAAAATGGTTAATTTATACTTTATTAATTCAATATATGGTATCAATCGGATGACCAATTTATTGTTTAAGAAACATAATGTGGTGGCTATAGAGTTGTTCAAAAGTTTTAGAAGGTAATTTTCGACAAAGATGATTGTATATATTCTGAATTTGATAGTGAAAAATATATATTATTACCTAAGTAACATTTTCAATTCCTACCTAATGAAATAAGGAAGTAAAAACTAATAAAGTTAACTCAACACTCGTCAGTAAAATGGAGTAGTAGATTGAAGACAAATATAAGTTTAGTTGATATGGTAAGAAACATGCTTGATGAATATAATATTCAAAAATTATTCTTGAGATAAGCTGTAAGTGAAAATTTACATCTTCAAAATTGTTTTTTATTCAACCATAATAAATAATTGACTCCCTATTAGATATCATATATCAAAAATCCAACAAAAAAACTCTTTACTGTTTTTGGTAGTCTAGGCTTTGTAATGGTAATATATTTAGATTTATGGAAGTTTGATGAAAAAGTGGAAGAAGTTATTTTTATGGGTTATTCATTCAATGAAATAAGTAATATGTGATAGAATAAATTACTATATAATTTGGTTGATTCATTTTATGTAAAAATAATTGAAAACTAAACCACCTTAATAGAAGTTGTTGAAGATGATGTGGATGGTGGAACAAATGATAAACTGAAATCTTCAAGAGTTGTTAATGATAAGGAAGACAACTGAGAGCCTAATCATGTAAAGGTTGATCCTGATCAGTCTACTGATGAGGAAAGTAATACTGGAAGAAAAAAATTCATTATTTAAAAAAACAAGATGAATATGATAATATCATCCAAAATCAAGATGATCTATTTCAGACTAGACAAAATTTATGTTTGATAACCAAATATAACTTATCTCACAGGTGGAACTACAATCTGTTTTGGAAGTAGTTGTGAAAAACTATTGCCTAAAGGTTCTGAATGAAGAGTTGGATCAAAGTACGAAAAATAATACATGGGATTCTATTCCTAAATGAACATAGAGTAATATCATTAGAACAAAATGGGAGTTCAGAAATAAACTCAACGAACAACGAAAAGTTTTATGGAATAAAGATTGACATTTATACAAAAGATATTCACAAGTATAAGGTGTTGATTTTGATAATTTTCCTTATTTGTAAGACTAGAAAATATCATAATTTTATTGCCTATTTCTAATTATCAAAACTATAACATCTATTGGATAGATACTAAGTTATAATTCTTGAATGAATAAATTGATTAATAAGTGTATATTTAGAAAAATTATGGGTTAAAATTTGATAATTATGGAATCATGGTGTGTAAACTGAAGAAAGTGTTTTACAGATTAAAAAAATCTCCTCATGCCTTGTATTCATAACTTAATGATTATCAAAAGTAGTGGAAATTTTTTAAAGGAAATGGAGATTGAAATTTGTATGTGTAGGATATGAGTATGAAAAACATGATTTTCATTGTTTACATTGATGATATATTTTTTACTGGGGTCAAGGGTAAATATTATGAGTAATTTATTAAATAGATGAAGAGGATCTTTTTTATTTCAATGCTTGAAGTATTGAATTTCGTTTTGGGACGACAAGTTTAGAAAAATGGTATGTGAATATTTCTTTCACAATTAAGGTACCAAAATGAATTATTAATGATGTTTGGAATGAAATATTTATCGGTTTTATCTACACATATTTCAATTTGTTATAAGAATAGTAAATACAAAGATGGAAAATTGTAAATTATAAGGACTTTTGAAAGTTTATCAAATGTTTAATCTTTCTTTTTACATCTTTGCTAGTAATTGTTCATGCCATAAAATTGTGTATTAGTAATGAAAGTGATCATAAAAAATCTCATATGATTTTTGGAAAGTTAATTTTAAGGTATATCAAATGAAAATTGAGTTATGGATTTCATTACAAGAAAATTATTAATTTAAAGTTAACTGGGTTCAAAGATGTTGATTGTGCTGGTAATTTAGATGATCTAAAATCTAAATTTAGGGAAACATTTTTCTTGTGAGTGTTCTATGTTTATTGGAATACTTTGAAAAAGATATCAATAATAGTTAGTACATCTATATATGAATATGTTTCTACAACCCATGCATGCACTCAAAAATATGTTGATGAATGTTTAGCCTGGATAATTTAGTGTGAATATTAAAAATTCGTTAATTATTTTTTTTATAAACAGAGTGGAATTCATCTATCCAAAAATATAGTGAAACATTCAAAATATAATCACATTGATATTAAATATTATTTCATCAAGGATAAGGTTTATAGTGGAGATATAATAATTGAATAAATTTCCACGAATGATCAGTTTTTTGATATTTTTTACCAAAGATATACTAAGGGAAAAGTTTGATGAATTGAGGATAAAACTACACATTCATCCTCTAACAATAAATTAACAAATTTCATGATTCATCCCCCATTTATTATTTGGTTTTTTTGAAAAAGGGAGAGAATATATACATTTTTTACTTTATCTTTTGTGAATGTAGAGATGGTGTTTTCATTGAAAGGGAGATTAAGGGATTTTTAAGTTTATCAAGGTGGATTTTTTCAATATCATTACTAAAAAAATTCTTGTTAGATATGGATATAATTCCTTCAAAAACATTGCATAATATTAAAGTAGGAAATTAAGAAAAATCACTATGAGAAAGTATATGGTTTGATGAAATATATGAAAATAGTTATAGAAAATGTCTCTAAAAAATCAAGTCGGGGGGGGGGGGGGGGGTTGAAGATCCTACAGTTTTTTATAAATTTGTTTTATTTTTTAAGTATTTTTTTATGAATGATTTTGGATTGTAAGTGTAAATTAGTTGATTCATTATCATGTAGAAGGTCGAGTTACTCTTTTGTAAGTAATATAATGAGTTTTTGATTCTTTTATGTAACACATATCATGATTATAGAAGATTTTTTTCAAAGGATGAAGTTATCTAATGTTTGAGATATGATGTCATAGAGTTGTAACTATACAATGTTTGATATATGAAGTTATGATCATATATAGAATGATCATATAAATTTTTTTAATTGTATCTAAAGGATAGTTAATTAGTCCAATGGATAGAGAATATTCATGAATCCATTAGATATTGAAATTATCAATAGCTCTTTGGATAATGTTTTATCAGATAGAGAAGAAAAATTGTGAGTCTCACTGGATCAAGAAAGTTTAAGGTCACTAGATGAAGAAATGTGACTTCATCCAGATAAGATATTTAGAAGGAAGATGGAGGAAATAAGTTGAGTTTACTAGAAATAATTCATCAAATAGTGGAAACCTATTGAGATAACTTGATAGAGAACCCCTAAGATCACCAGGTGAAGAAATGTTAAGATCACCAGTTTGAGAAATAAAAATTCATTACGATTGTAAGTCTTCATATTTGTAAATTCAAAACTAGAGTTCATAAAACCTTAGTTTTCAAATAGAGGGGATATTGAAAATTAGCATTTAATGGATAATTTATGGATAGAAAATTTATTATAGAGAACTATATGGAGAAGTCAATACTCTCTAACAAATAGAGATACCCTAATGTTTTTACACACTAAAAAATGTGATGTGGCTGAGGTGTACTTTTAATGATTTTTAATCAAGATGATATTTGAGTAATTTTTTATGAGTTTTTTTATTTCAATATTTGATGGTTTTTTTAAGAGTGTATTAATGCTGAAATTTGAGGAACATTTGAAGATGTTTGTCGACTCTAATTTGTTTGAAGGCATTGAATAAATTCAAAAGAAACATGAAATGAGTGTACAATTCATAATTAGTACCCACAATTCATCCATATATTATATAGGAAGTATGATTATATAAATTAGATTATGATTATTTTGAGTTAAAATAGGTTATATGGAGATTTTATATTTTTTTTGAGAGATGCACATTGAAGAGGATAGTTTGAGAAGACCGAAACATTTGGTTCTGGATGAAGAAGTTCTAAATGAAATGAGTTGGATAGAGAAGAACAAGATGAAAGAGTACCTGCCAAAGAGAAACCACATGAATGATATCAAGATAGAGAGGAAAAAGAACTGGATAGAGGATTTATTTATGTATAGGAACTGAATAAGGAAATTCCAGTTAGAGTTCATTGTGAGTAGTTTTCAAAGTTTCCATTTTGCTTTGGATCCAAATGAAAAACACATCTTATAATAGGTGGGAACCTATAATATTTCATTTTTTGGGAAATAAATATCCCAATAAGAGTTTGATTACTTGATTTCACATGAATTAAATAGTGTATATCCAAGGATCAATGATTGTTTATAGGAAAAAAATAGTTACCCACATTGGGATTGAACTGTGTATAAATTAGTTTTTCTTGCATTATTTACTTATCATTTCATATAGTGGAGGTTGAGTGATTAAAATTAGGTTATTGAAAATTTAGTAAGTTATTGAAGTAAATTTTAGGAGAAAAAAATTATAAAAGATCACCACTGATATAAACCACCTTTCTTAGTTGATTTCATATTCATAGGAACTTCAACTTATTTTATGTTTTTTAATAGATATCCCAAATGGAATACCCATCACATGAAAAGAAATATCACATCTTTGTTAATCCTCAACTGTTTATATAACTAAAAACATACCCAATAACCCATAGATTATCTAATCCTCATGGGTTTCGTAGGAAAGGTATAAAAGTATAAGGTTTCTCATGTTAATTATTTTACTAAACTCAGTTATAGAGATTCAATATATAATAAAAATCCTTATTATAACAAATACATAGTGTATGCCAGTCCATATGGTATAAATTATGGCTAATCCAGTGCACATATTATGTTTCATGAGATTATTTTTTATCATTATCCAAAATTATACCCACAATAACTCTAATATTTCATCACATCCTATAATACTCCACGATGAACACTGATATGAATAAAAAATGGTTATATTTTGAGGGGTTAATTATAATTTCACTTTACATGCTATATATAACCAATATGATAAAATAATAAAGTAGAGACTAAATTCTGTATTACATGATGAATTTTATATTCTTAAACTCTTCTAAGAATACTAAAAAATCATACATAAGCTCTTATCTAGTCACATCCCATATGATAGAGCACCAAAGAGGCCATACACTCACTGCACTTTTAGGGTTTTTTCAACTCATTACATATTTATGTTAGTAAAAGCACATCCTTATGTGACCATAATATAAAACCTCATACTAAAATCCTTTAGTGAGTAATATATATTAATAAACTTTTCTTTTTGAATAATTTTGATAATTAGAAAGAATATTCCTAATTTTTAACTCTTTTAAAATAGTATTAAAAGTAATTTACATCATGACATCAAATATTAAGATGTAAATAAATTAAGTTGTCTACTTAGAACACTTTTCCAAGTTCATCATCATCATATTGGAAATTTTCTTTTAAAAAATTTCTTGTTGAATTATTTGGTAAAAAATGTAACACTTTACATTAACATATCTTTACCAACACACCCTAAACACTTTTACAATATAAAGTGATACTCACTTCATTATGATAAATAAATTAAACTCACATTTTTCATTATCTATATAAATTAAAATCTTTTAGAATATTAAGTTATATTAAATTTGAATTATATTGGTTCAGTATTTTATTTTGTATACGTTTAACACCTCTAAGTCAAAAATATACTCCCACTGGTGTCTTAAAAACAGTTATCTCTACATAATATTTTATTAAGATATACAAAATCATTTTTTATAAAATAATTTTTTTTTCATTTTAGTGGGAATATTTTTCAAATAAACTACTATGATATTTATCTTATAAGATGTTTAATGTGTTTAAATAACAATTTAATAAATATATATCATTCATTAAAATATTACACAGGATTTTTGGTAGGAACCATTTCCTTCATATTTTAATAAATAACATGGATAAAACAATTTTATCATATATAAAGATATATTTATCCTTATATTTATATCATATTGGTTATATAATTTGACGAATAATAAATCATATCCATTAA
The DNA here is from genome assembly GCA_963277665.1 of Viscum album. Taxonomy (NCBI): domain Eukaryota; kingdom Viridiplantae; phylum Streptophyta; class Magnoliopsida; order Santalales; family Viscaceae; genus Viscum; species Viscum album. Next base: position 999,837,125 of record OY728161.1, read on the forward strand.
AACCATAATCTCTTATTAATATTAACAATTATTTATTAAGAAACAACTTCTCATATCATATAAGAAAAATAAGTTGAAAATAAAATCATTTATTTAGATCTATAAGATCTTGAAATATTCTTTTTAATTATAAATATACATAATTTAAATAGTTTATACTTTATTTAAATACAAAATAAAAGTTTAATAAATTATTATCCATATTTTAAACTCATGTATACTTGCAGTATTTTTAAATATATATTTTGTATTATAAATCCTTTTAAAAAAATAATCCTTGTATAATAGAAATACCTATCATAGAATCTCCATGGAGTTTTATAAACCTCTTTTATTATTATGAAAAATTACATATCATATAGATACATTTCCATTAATTTATAATATCTCATTCATGTTTCATTAACCTTTATAATATTCTTGATGAGAAATTTCTTAACTATCCATAAACTTTTCTTCTTCATTTTTATTCTTTTAACCTATTTTACTATCAATTACACTACATAACATGGACATATAACTCCAATTAAATATATCCACAAAAATAAATTTAAAAAAGTGTGGAATTTTATTAAACTAATTCACATTACTAAAACATTTCTAAAGATCATTATAGAATGAATTCTAGTACAAGAACAATATTTAATCAATATTTCAAATCTCTGAAAGTCATTTTCATTCACAATAATATTGAATATATGAGTGGAGAGTAAAATCAATTGATTTTTCTCAAATATAATTCCTTTTAAACCTATGTTAATTCATCTATTATTCTTATAAGAATATAGATACACTTTTTCAATAAATTCATCATTTATTTACTCAAAAAGTTGATATTGTAACACATAAAATTTTCATTTCTTACTTAAGAATGATTCTTATGTTTATTTACCAGTGTCATAAATTTCTTCCATTATTATTTCTATTTTCGTAAAAATGATCTTAAAGTCATTTTCAATGATTTTTATACATTTTATCTAAGAAAATATTTTTTTCAGTTGAGTAATATGTTTTACAATCATTTAATTAGTACGTATATTAAATGCTTTCCTACTAAAACTATGGCCCATTTTTAATTTTAAATCTTATCTATTAGTGTTATTGGATCAATATTTTACTATGTAATGACTACACTTTGGCATTAAACTCATAACATTAACCTTTTAGATATAAATTTATTCAAATCATATCATATATGAATCTTGAATTGTTGAGAGAAGAACTCCTTTCCCAATCCATTATATGGATAAACTCAAAACTATTTCTATTGAAACCTTCCCATAGGTTTTAAATATCTGTTTAACCCAATGTAAATGAAAAAACATACAAATATTAGAGTCATATTGTTTCTTGGTTTCTTAAAATAAGTAAATCCATGGGAACCCTTTCTTTCATGAACATATCCAATTGGATGATTGGGTCTATGGTAAGTGTTTTTCCTTAGAAATAACCAAACACCAAATATTTTTAATGGGATTTTATCTCGTTGAATTTTCTCATGTATTACAATTAAAAATATGAATTCCTCTAATGTTTTATCTTGGTATCTCTATTCCTTCCATTAAATCTCAAATTTAAACCGTATTGATTTACAGCTCTTTATACAACTCATAATTTTTGTTACTAACCAGAATTAAAAGAAACTCATATTTATTCATGTAAAAATAAATCATAAGTTAAATAAAACCATTTATTGTAAAGTAATAGAATCATATTAATTCAATAATACCCATAATGGTAACCATGATGAGATATGTCATGACCCCCTCCCCTCAAAGTGTACCCCTCCTAGGCCGGCAATGTGAGAAGGGAGATAATGACCCCCGAGTCCTACCTCCAATAGGCCCCGAGTTGGCGACTAGCACTAAGGGTATAGTAAAAACAAAAATGGGAGGCATTACCCTCTAAGAGAACACATTTAGTAGTGAGAGATATGATAGAAACCAATCAACTCCATCTCAGAACTGGAATAATAAAGAAACCCATGTTCATATATGAAATTCCATGCAAAATTACTACAACTAAAAGGGAAAAACTGCAAGTACCCAAAAGAAAATAAAAACATAACCAACCACAATCCCGAACAGCTCCTGCAACCCCAAGCTAGTAGAAACCAGCTTGATCTCCAACCTGCTCCAAGTGACCTAAAAAATGGTTTATATATACATAGGGTGAGGATAACTATATACTCAGTAGGTTCCTACCCGATGAATCTCGTGAAAAAGTAAAGAAAGCATACTAAAGCGCAATGAACAACAAGTGAAACTAACTCTTTACCTAAACATGTATACAAAGTTCCCAACCTTACCATGGCCACTCTCACCAAGTAATGCATACAATAATATAGCATATAGTAAAGAATATCAAGGGTACCCCACTACTACTTCCCCACTGTTTTTCCACTTTTACCCAATGTCGCATATCCTAAGCATCTCTCCCCAAAAAGGCTTGCCCACAGACACCTGGGTGAAGCACCACAATCTGCACCTCGTGAACGACAAAGGCTTTCCCGCAGACACCTGGGCGAAGCACCACACCATCCTCCCATCCAAAAGTAACCAGTTAAGTTCCAGGAACCACCACAGACCCCATAATGTGTATCATACGTTGGGTATTATAAATCAATCCATTACATCACATACACCGAGTAAGGATCCTCAAGCCATCACATCCTATACACATTACACCTATAGTAGTCCATAGGATACTAAATCTAGAATATATGTTTTTGAATAACCACAATCCATTACAGCCCTCTACACACATATATGGGGAAAAACTGTAAAGACCTAGAAATTTCAAGGATTTTTTTTCTTAATTTTCTTTGGAATTTTACAAGAACGTTGTTTCTGACGGAACCTGATTCCGAGGCCCGGTGTGCCCGGAATCATTTTCCGAAGTTTAGCTCAGGTACGTTCAGTGAACGAATGAGCTGGTTTTTCTAACTTTTTAACCGGTGCTCGGAATTGAAATCCGAGGGCACCGATGAACTCGCAGCGCCGGTAATTGCTTAAAAACACCTTTTCCGGAGTTGCGTTTGCTCGGGTGTGGTTTTTAAATTTTTTTCTGGTTAAGTAAATGAATAAAATAAAATGGTGCGAACAACTTATTTTATTTAAGTCACTTAACCTGTGTTAAGTGGAGGATGTGGGACCTACAATATCCTACCCACTTGGTAGGATATTTTGTGAGGTGGGACCCACACAAGCCCCATCGTTTCTTTCCCTCTAAGTAACGCACCCGCAACCCTCCTCTTTAATGAAAGTCAACCTTGCGTTTTTCTGGATAATAAATGCCTCATTAAATTGGGCGGTTAAATCGTTACAATTAATTCATTGAATTAATTGTTCGTTTCGTTTCTTTGGAAATTCAAACGTGTCATGTGCATTAATAAAATAAGATAACTCTTATTTTATTTCTGTTGGAACTTGTGGCATGGGGAGGATTTGGAGGAAAGCGTTCTTCTTCGACGAAGAACGCGAAGAACGCGAAGAACGCGAAGAATGCACCGACCTCCGACGAAGAACGCCAAACCCTCAGAGATCGACGACGCGATGCCGGGTATCGCGACATCAACAACGCTTCTTCCGGGACTCCCCTTCTGCGATGCGACGAACTCGCTTTCAACGACAACGTTTAGGTAGAGAATTATGTTTGAGAATGATTTTATTCCCTTGATTTCTTTTTTCTAAAGAAAAAAAAGAACATGGATCAACTTATTACCTAGTTGATCCATGGACGTTTTCCTTGAGGGTTGGGAATAATCTGTTGTGGGGAAAAATTGTTTGGGTTGATTCTCTTTTGTTTGTGAAAATTCCTTGTTGTTCTTCGTCTTTTGGGCCACTTGTTACTAACTTAACGGGAGGAGGTCGGACCGCACGAACATGGCCGACCCTCCTCCCCCTTTGTTGTTTTTATTCGTTGTGGCATGAACAAAGGTAGCACAGTGCAACGGCACCGTGCAGACACGAGAAAGAACGCAGCGAAGAAGCACGGCGCCATCACGCCACGTCGTTGAGGCTGAACAAAACCGCGACCGGAGTCGGGGCCGCGGAGGCGATTGAAGACTCCGCTGATTGATTGTTGTGCACGGATTGACGGGCGACGACAAACGGGGCCGCAAGTTAATTTTGAAGCCTCCTCAGTGAAGGACGGGTCCCGGGAGGACTGTTGGTGAAAGCGGAGAGCAAAACAGACCATCGGAGTGCGTCCGGGGGTCCGCAGAAGACTCCGCCGGCGCGCCGCGCCGGCATGGCGGTGCCGGCGGCGAGGAGGCGGCGGCACCCGGCGCGCCGCCGGGAAGGGGCCGCTGCGGCTGAAGCCTCAGCGGCAGGAGGCTGGTCCCGCGGCCACGCAGGACTAGCGGGACGCGGAATTATGCCGCATCAGTTGACTGGGAGCGGCCCCCGCGCGGGGGCCGCAGTTTCTTCCAGGGGGATGGTCCCCCTTGCATGACCGCTTGGCCGGCGCCAGCGAGCCAGCGCACCGGGCCGAGCCACCCGGTCGGACCGCCAGGCCGGGCCGCGCCAGCCGGGATGGGCTGCGCCCAGCCGGGTCGGACCCGGGTCGGGTCAACCCGGTTCGGGCCGACCCAGCGGGGGTTGGGTCGGGTCGGTCCAGGCCCAGACCCCGCCTTTTCGGATCACTTTCTGTATTTTGCCCATATCTTGGGCTACATACCTCTGATCGACGCACCGTCAGTTGAATAGCGATCCTTGAATTGAGACGGTCGTTTCAGTATATTACACTCAAGGTTTCAGAGAACTTTGGGTTCAGCCGGGTTGGCTCGGATACGAAACCAACCGGGCCCTCGGAGTGGAAACGCTTATATCTTGGGTTCCGGACGTCCGATTGACGTGCCGTCGACTTTGTTGGTTTCCTCTTGATGAGACAGAACTTTTGGCTTACTCTGCTCGAGGTTTGGACGTCGTCGGAGTGTGGTCGGATTGGTTCGCTCATGAAACCAACCGGGCCCCCGGAACGAAAAAGCCAATAACTCACAGACCGGGCGTCCGATTGACGCGTCATCTGTCTCGTTGAATTACTCTTGATGAGACGGATATTTTGGCATACTTCACCCGAGGTTTGGATGCAGTTGGAGTATGGATGAGTTGGATTGTACCTGAAATCCAACCGAGCCCCTGGAACGGAAAAGATGATGTCTTTCAGACCAGACACCCGTTTGATGAACCGTCAGCGGCGTTGGTGATCACGTTGAGAAAAGGTCCCTATGAGTATACCCTATGAGAGTTTGGGGTACAGTTGAGATACAACCGGGTTGGATCGCACACGAGACCAACCGGGCCCCTGGGACAAAAAAGCCAGTAACTCACAAACCGGGCGTCCGATTGACGCGCCGTCTGTTGCGTTGAGACCCCTGTGATGAGGCGGTCCTTTGAGATACTTCTTAGTGAGACTTTGAGATACTTGTGGTATCGACCTGTAGCTCGTGGAGCAGACCCTCCCAGAGACGAGCGTGCGGAGTACAGAGACTGTGTAGCCGACTGAGACCCGACGACTGCTTGACCGACTCGACTTGGAGTGAGTCGACTAGCCCAGTGGACAGAGCACTACTTTGTTTGGGTGCAGACCCATGGAGGACGGAGCACTACCTCTGTGACAGTGCAGACCTGCGGTACTCGTCCGGAGAGTACCTCTACAGGCTACTAGGGGGTGTGCACTACTGTGTTTGGGTGGTATACCCCGGCGGGAAGCACTACTGTGTTTGGGTGGCTGGCCCACAGTACTCGATAGGAGGAGTACCTCAACAGTCTTAGGTTAGCGAGCAGTACCTCGGAGTCGTGATAGGACCACTGTACAATCCAAAGACGGGGCTCTTCAGCAGTTACGGTTTCGATAATGAAACTCCTGGTTTGAGCTGAGACTTTTGACCTTTGTGTTTACCTCATGATTGAGATGGGTCACTTGATAACTTAGGTATATGTATGGGCATATACCTGGGTAGTAATTATCTGTTGATTTCATGATCTTGGTGTTTTCCTCATGATTGAGATTAGTTACTTGATAATTTAGGTATATGCATGGGCATATACCTATGTAGAGGTTATCTGTTGAGATCTTCTTTGTGGTTATCCATGTTGGTTTTAGTGAGACCTTGAGGGTCTTGGGGTCCCTTCTGAGTATCTTTGTACTCACCCCTGCACGGGCTATGCCCGCACCTCGTTGTGTTGGTTGCAGACGATGGGCAGCGCTGACGGAGGCTGAGTGTTCGAGGATTGGACGGTACCTGGAGGTGGACCACACGAAGAGACGACACACGGAGGAGGTTGACGGTTGAGAGTGTTATTTATACCTACCCTTCAGGTAGGATCCATGGTGGATGATACAGGAGACTCACCATCTGTACCTACCCTTCAGGTAGGATCCGAGGAGTACGACCCAGGAACCGCTTCCGTTCTTCCAGTTGTTGTCTTTTTTCTGTTGTACTTTGTTCAGTTTCAGTTGTATTTTCAGTTGGGTTTGTATTCTAGCTCATTTACCTTTCAACACTTCTCTTTGTACATAGTGTTTTACTTCCGCTTGTACTCTGTGGTGTTTTGTTTACTTTTATAAAGGCAATTCCTTCCCAGTTATCGGGATTTACGCCTTTGGTGCTAGTCGCCAGCCCCTGGCCTATGGAAGGTGGGCTTGGGGTAGTCACGACACAGGCCTCGAGGACGGGTCGTGAAAAATTGGTATCAGAGGAGTCGGTTCTACCGCAGAACTTATAACTCTGATATTTTTCATTCTGTGAATCAATAGTGTTAAGGGTATCGAGTGTGGTATTCAGTTCAGGGAGTCCAGTGTTGGTGCGGGTGGCCGACGTATCCATACACCGGGACCCTGAAAACTGATTTCTGACTTTGTGTACGAAAACACTGATTTCGTGTGTGTTTTCAAAGGTTTTCCCTTAAAACAGCTCAAACCAGGTCAGCTCACCAGGTATAATCATTTGACCGTGTCACGTTGTTTCTTTCAGGATGCGTTTTCACGGACGACCAGCTAGAGCCCAGAGGGATGTGTGTACTGATAGCCTGCCGAGCGACGAGATTTCAGTACAGGGCCCTCTTGCAGTTGAGGCACCAGCGGAGGCGCCAGCGGTACTACCATACGTTGGGCCACCGATGCCACCAGCCCCAGCAGTAGGAGATCCACGCCACTTGAGTGCGCTGCAGGAGTTCCAGTGCCAGAGGACACCCAGGTTCCGGGGAGAGACGGACCCGTAGGCGGCTGAGGATTGGATGGAGGCTATGGTGAGAGTCTTCAGGCTAGTGGGGATGCCAATAGACTTCATGGTGATCTTTTTTTCCATCCTTCTTTAGGCAGCAGCAGGCAGGTGATGGAGCCACTTGTTCCAGTTTTGCAATGAGATGACCTTCACATGGGAAGACTTTGAGACCTTCTTCAAGGTGGAGTTTGTGCCAGTAGCTCTACACCCCGAGCGTGTACAGGAGCTTCTGCCTTTGCCGTAGGGTTTTTGATTAGTAGCTGAGTCATCTGTGGGCAGTAGACAGATGATGTAGAGGTCCAGGAGGACCAGACCAGCAGTTGGGTGATCTCGGGTTTTAGGATCGGTGGTGCGGGGCACCCGGGGTGGGGTCAGACCCAGGCGTGCCAGAAACAGACAGTGTTTCTCCTGCGTCAGGAAGGGTCACCTGGCACGTGACTGTCTGACTCCTCATACAGTTGATCCGCAGGCTTTGGAGGAGCCATTGAGGCAGAAGCAGCGGCGGGTTCTTGAGAAACAGCCGAGCAGTGGACAAGGCAGTAGATCTCCGGGAGGAGGTGGACAGGAGCGGAACTAGTGGATACGTCCCTTGTACTTCTAGTTCCATGTTATTGTTGTATTCTTGTCTTTGTACTATGAGGTACAATAATAAAAATACACTTATCTTTGTTTGCTTTCCTGTCCTTTTGTTTGGTTGATACTGAGTGCTCCCGGTTAAGACTGTTGACCTGACCCTCACTTTCGAGATTTCTACTGGAGGAGACCCAGTGACCTCGCACTGATGCCGACAGTGTGACTCAACCTTTGGAGGCGAGAGTGACAGTTGGATCTCTTGGTAGTTACGTCGAGGCCTTACAACATCATCCATGGAATGAATACATCATTCATGTCAGGATTGACTGTATTAGGCAATGAGCATGGTTCATCCAGAGGATGAGACCGAGTTTCTCTTTTCAGAAAAGGAGAAAATTTAGCAGCTCTTTCAGATCGTAGGCAAAGAAGGTGAAGATCATCCAGGAGAAGATGAAGACTGCACAGTGTAGTAAGAAACAGGAAACGAGCACCCGTCTTAGAGACTCGGGCATGTTAAATGTTTCAAGAAGTGGAAGATTAAAGGAGAGGTGAGTCTGTGAAGCAACATATGTGGAGGCAGAGCTAGGAGAGCAGCATGTGGTGGTGTACATTTTAACATGCTACAACCACCTCCTTAGTTACCCCCGCCAGGCTCAGGGAGCTGGAGGGAGGAGGAAGAGAGTAGCTGCATGCGGTCAGGGAGAGTGACCCAATGGCTCTAAGAATGATTAAAGGGACCGTCTATGTCCACTACTAGTTGCCGTAGTAATAGGCGTTGATACGAATCATTCCTTCCTTCTAGAAATCTTATCCCATACCTAGAGTTTCTGGTAAGCCGTAGAATTGACCCTCACGTCTGGAGATACCTTGGGAGAAGACTCGATAATCACACTTATGCCGACAGTGTGGTCAGACCCTCGAGGAGAGAGTTTCGGTTGGAATCTCTTGGTGGAAGCGTCGAGGCCTTATGACGTTGGTTTGAGTATGGACTGGGCAATCACAGTTCATACACAGATTGAAGGTATTAGGCAAAACGTTTGTGGTTTAACTACGACATCAGAATGGGTTTTCCTTAGTCGGCGAAAAGGAAACCCCAAGCAGCACAAGATAAACTCATGCACAGGAGGGTGCGACCGATCACTCTTGAGTCGGTCAAACTTACCCTCGTGGTAGAAGTCATTTTGAGTTCCAGTTCTAAATAGGAACTGGAGACCTCTGGAGTTCGAGGATGACGATCACGTCATTATATGGGTCACACCTCGATGAGGTTTACGGAGATGTGGCCAAGGCGGCAAGTTATCTACGAGGTTCAGCAGACCTTCTTAGGTCCTCAGCTGGGTAGGCGGGGTGGTTTACAGCTTTACTCATCTACCTCAGTTGCACCAGGTGCACGACAACTTCCACGTATCTCAACTAAGGAGATACGTGCGTGATCCTTCACATATCATCGACCATGAAGAGCTGGACGATGACAATGGGGTGTCTTTCATGGAGGTTCCTGTGGGGATCGAGGATCGACAGAAGCGGATCCTACGAGGACGATCGATTCCTTGGGTTCACTTTCTTTGGAAGTACGGGAACCTCCAGGTAAGCACATGGGAGCGGAAGGCTAAGATGCGTGCTCAGTACCGCTTTTGTATCCCGAGTTTGTGTTAAAGCTTTACGGGGACGTAAAGCTATGAGGTGGGAGTAATATAAAGACCTGGAAATTTCAAGGAATTTTTTTTCTTAATTTTCTTTGGAATTTTACAAGAACGTAGTTTCTGACGGAACCTGATTCCGAGGCCCGGTGTGCCCGAAATCATTTTCCGATGTTTAGCTCGGGTATGTTCAGTGAACTAACGAGAAGGTTTTTCAAACTTTTGAACTGGTGCTTGGAATTGAAATCTGAGGGCACCGATGAACTCGCAGCACCGGTAATTGTTTAAAAACACCTTTTCCGGAGTTGTGTTTGCTCGGGTGTGGTTTTTATATTTTTTCCGGTTAAGTAAATGAATAAAATAAAATGGTGCGACCAACTTATTTTATTTAAGTCACTTAACCTGTGTTAGGTGGAGGATGTCGGACCTACAATATCCTACCCACTTGGTAGGATATTTTGTGAGGTGGGACCCACACGATCCCCATAGTTTCTTTCCCTCTAAGTAAAGCACCCGCAACCCCCCTCTTTAATGAAAGTCAACCATGCGTTTTTATGGTTAAGAAATGCCTCATTAAATTGGGCAGTTAAATCGTTACAATTAATTCATTGAATTAATTTTTCGTTTTGTTTCTTTTGAAATTAAAACGTTTCATGTGCGTAAATAAAATATGATAACTCTAATTTTATTTTTGTTGGAACTTGTGGCGTGGAGAGGATTTCGAGGAAAGCGTTCTTCTTCGACGAAGAACGCGAACAACGTGAAGAATGCTCCGACCTCCGATGAAGAATGCCAAACCCTCAGAGATCGACGACACGAAACCGTGTATCGTGATGTGAACGAAGCTTCTTCCATGACTTCCCTTCCGCGACGCGACGAACTTGCTTTTGACGACAACATTGAGGTAGGGAATTATGTTTGAGAATGATTTTATTCCCTTGATTTCTTTCTTTCTAAAGAAAACAAAGAACACGGATCAACTTATTACCTAGTTGATCCGTGAACGTTTTCCTTGCAGGTTGGGAATAATCTGTTGCAGGGAAAAACTGTTTGGGTTTATTCTCTTTTGTTCGTGAAAATTCCATGTTGTTCTTCATCTTTTGGACCGCTTCTTACCAACTTAACGGGAGGAGGTCGGACCGCACGAACACAGAAGAATATCCTCCCCCTTTTTTGTTTTGATTCGTTGTGGCGCGAACAAAGGCGGCAGAGTGCAACGGCACCGTGCGGACAAGAGAAAGAATGCGGCGAAGAAGCGCGACGCCCTCGTGCTGTGCTGTTGAGGCTGAATGAAACCGCGACCGGAGTCGGGGCCGCAGAGGCGATTGAAGACTCTGCTGATTGATTGTTGTGCGTGGATTTACAGGCGACGACAAATGGGGCCGCAAGTTAATTTTGAAGCCTCCGTAGTGAAGGACAGGTCCCGGGAGGACCGTCGGAGAAAGCGGCGAGCAAAACGGACCACTAGAGCGCGCCTGGTGGTCCGCGGAAGACTTCACCGGCGCACTGTCGGGAAGGGGCCACCACAGCTGAAGCCTCGGCGGTGGGCGGCTGGTCCCACGGCCACGCGGGACCAGCAGGATGCGGCATCGCGCCGCGTCCGTTGATAGGGAGCGGCCCTCGCACGGGGGCCACAGTTTCATCCAGGGGGACGGTCCCCCCTTGCACGGCCGCTTGGCCAGCGCCAGGGAGCCAGTGCGCCGGGCCGAGCTGCCTGGCCGGACCGCCAGTCTGGGCTGCGCCAGTCCGGGCTGGGCCGCGCCAGCTGGGCTGGGCCACGCCCAGCCGGGTCGGACCTGGACCCGGGTCGGGTCGACCCAGGGGGGTTGGGCCGGGTCGGTCCGGGCCCAGACCCCCCGTTCTCGGATCACTTTTGGTCTTTTGCCCATATCTTATGATAAAGACCTCCGATCGACGCACCGTCAGTTGCGTAGCGATCCTTGGATGGAGACGGTCGTTTAGGTATATTACACTCAAGGTTTCAGAGAACTTTGGGTTCGGCCGGTTTGTTCGGATACGAAACCAACCGGGCCCTCAGAGCGGAAACACTTATATCTTGAGTTCCGGACTTCCGATTGACATGCCGTCGACTTTGATGGTTTCCTCTTGATGAGACGGAACTTTTGGCTTACTCCGCTCGAGGTTTAGACATTATTGGAGTGCAGTCGGGTTGGTTCGCTCACGAAACCAACCGGGCCCCCGGAATGAAAAATCCAATAACTCACAAACCGGGCGTCCGATTGACGCGCCGTCTGTCTCGTTGAATTCCTCTTGATGAGACGGAACTTTTGGAATAATTTGCCCAAGGTTTTGATGCAGTTGGAGTATGGAAGAGTTGGATTGTACCCGAAATCCAACCGGGCCCCTGGAATGGAAAAGCTGATATCTTTCAGACCAGACGTCCGTTTGACGGACCGTTAGTGGCGTTGGTGATCACATTGAGAAATGGTCCCTATGAATATACCCTATGAGAGTTCGGGGTATAGTTGAGATATGCCTAGGTTGGTTCACACACGAGACCAATCGGGTCCCTGGGACGAAAAGGCTAGTAACTCATAGACCGGGTGTCCGATTGACGCGTCGTCTATTGCATTGAGACCCCTATGACGAGGCGGTCCTTTGAGATACTTCTTAGTGGTACTTTGAGATACTTGCAGTATCGACATGTAGCTCGTGGAGTGGACCCTCCGAGAGAAGAGCGTGCGAAGTATGGAGATCGTGTAGCCGACTGAGACCTGATGACTGCTTGACCGAATCGACTTGGAGTAAGTCAACTAGCCCAGTGGATGGAGCACTAATTTGTTTGGGTGCAGATCCATGGCGGATGGAGCACTACCTGTGTGACAGTGCAGACCCGCGATACTCGTCCGGAGAGTGCCTCTGCAGGCTACTAGGGGGTGTGTACTAATGTGTTTGGGTGGCATACCCCGGCGGGAAGCACTACTATGTTTGGGTGGCTGGCCCGTGGTACTCGACAGGAGGAGTACCTCAGCAGTCTTAGGTTAGTGAGTAGTACCTCGGAGTCATGACAGGACCACTGTACACTCCAAATACGGGGCTCTTCAGCTCTTACAGTTTCGATAATGAAAATCATCGTTTGAGCTGAGACTTTTGACCTTTGTGTTTACCTCATGATTGAGATGGGTCACTTGATAACTTAGGTATATGTATGGGCATATACCTGGGTAGTGGTTATCTGTTGATTTCATGATCTTGGTGTTTTCCTCATGATTGAGATGGGTTACTTGATAACTTAGGTATATGCATGAGCATATACCAAAGTAGTGGTTATCTGTTGAGATCTTCTTTGTGGTTATCCATGTTGGTTTTAGTGAGACCTTGAGGGTCTCAGGGTCCCTACTGAGTATCATTATACTTACCCCTGCACGGGCTATGCCCGCACCTCGTTGTGTTGGTTGCAAACGACGGGCAGCACTGACAGAGGCCGAGTGTTCGAGGACTGGACGGTACCCGGAGGTGGACCACACGACGAGACGACACACGGAGGAGGTTGACGGGCGAGAGTGTTATCTGTACCTATACTTCAGGTAGGATACGTGGTGGATGATCCAGGAGCTGCGCCATCTGTACCTACCCTTTAGGTAGGATCTGAGTAGGACGACCCAGGAACCGCTTCCGTTCTTCCAGTTGTTGTTTTTTTCTGTTGTACTTTGTTCAGTTGCAGTTGTACTTTCAGTTGGGTTTGTATTCTGGCCCATTTACCTTTTATAACATCTCTTTGTACTTATTGTTTTACTTCCGCTTGTACTCTGTGGTGTTTTGATTACTTTTATAATGGGAATGCCTTCCCAGTTATCAGGATTTATGCCTTTGGTGCTAGTCGCCAGCCCCTGGCCTATGGAAGGTGGGCTTGGGGTAGTCACGGCACGGGCCCCGAGGATGGGTCGTGACAAAACTAACTGTTGTGCCTATTGGTACTAGTATCTACCAAGAGAAGAGATCGGGGCCAAATGGGGTAGTCAGCCATTCATCCTCCAATCGGAATGTTGGGGAAAACACCCCCCAGGGCTCAGAATCCCCTGGGTGTCAGTTTCCCTAATGACAGGGTGGAGTAGCGTATAGAAACACAAAAATTATAGGATATATTATATCTCACAACCACACTATGGGAATTACCTAGTCTTAGACACAACTGAAACTAACATCTCTCAGACTCCTGGCTACTACTTCTAAGACTAGGTATCCTATAAGCACACAACCATTTCAAGAGATTTATTAGATTATTTCATTAACTTCTTATCAGTTCAAGTGTATGTTAATTAATTCTTTAAACATTAACCATGAACAGTTCCACATTAAGTTCTATTAGCATCACACCCCAAGTTAGTTGTTCTTTAGAAATTACAACCTCATCATTATATTCAAGCAACCCCATCTCTATGGGTTAACATCGAAACCTTCATTACAGAATTACTTTCCCATATTCCCAGGCATTCTAGAAAAGCATCCAAGGCTATTAACACATGGGGATCAACACAGTGTGTATATGTACTACCCGTCGAATCTTTGATGCCTATAGAAAGAGCGTAGACCCATCCTCCCTAGAGAAGCTAAACAAAAAAAGCACGCGGCATACCCCGTGCGTCTTCGCCTCTTTCAGAAGGAGGGTAACACTACTATAAATAAGGCCATTAGCGACTGCCATTGGCAGTCGCTAAAGGGCTTTAGCGGCCGCGCAGCGACCGCCAATGGCGGTCGCTGTTGCCTCGTCGCTAGAGGCCTTTAGCGACCGCCAATGGCGGTCGCTATTCTAAAAAAAAAAAAATTTAAAAAAATTTTTTTAAAAAAATTTTATTGAATTGAATATAAATATATATATATATATTTAAATATTATATTTTAAATGTTTTAATATATATTTAATATATATTTAATATATATATAATATCAAATCATTGTGCTATAATATATATATACTATTAAATACAATATTTTAAATACAAATCATTGTGCTATAAATATATATATATATACTATTAAATACAATATTTTAAATATATATATATATATATAATATTTTAAATGTTTTAATATATATTTAATATATATTTAATATATATATAATATCAAATCATTGTGCTATAATAATTTAAAAACTTCGATTCAAGAAATAATCTCATTTCAGGTCGTTCAGAGCACGTTTGCTCCGAATCGGACTGCCGCACGCCGTTTTGGTGTTTAACGGCGCCAGAAACGCGTTTCCGGCCGCCGCGGTCACACGGCACCTCCGAATGAGGTGCCGTCTGGCCGACCATTTCACAATTGACGCCCCGGATGTTGTCGTACGGTTTCGTGGCATTCGGAGGTCGTTCGGGTGGTTTTGACCCCCCAACGCGCCATTTCAGCGCGCGCCGCGCTGCTGAAAACGACACAATCGGACGTGCCGCGCGCACCGCACGTCCGATGGACGTGCGGCCTCCTCCTGCATCTCAGGAATAATATTCCTATCGTTCCCGTGCGGTTTCAGGTCGTTCGGAGCACGTTTGCTCCGAATCGGACCGCCGCACGCCGTTTTGGTGTTTAACGGCGCCGGAAACGCGTTTCCGGCCGCCGCGGTCACACGGCACATCCGAATGAGGTGCCGTCTGGCCGACCATTTCACAATTGACGCCCCGGATGTTGGCGTACGGTTTCGTGGCATTCGGAGGTCGTTCGAGTGGTTTTGACCCCCCAACGCGCCATTTCAGCGCGCGCCGCGCTGCTGAAAACGACACAATCGGACGTGCCGCGCGCACCGCACGTCCGATGGACGTACGGCCTCCTCCTGCATCTCAGGAATAATATTCCTATCGTTCCCATGCGGTTTCAGGTCGTTCGGAGCACGTTTGCTCCGAATCGGACCGCCGCACGCCGTTTTGGTGTTTAACGGCGCCGGAAACGCGTTTCCGGCCGCCGCGGTCACACGGCACCTCCGAATGAGGTGCCGTCTGGCCGACCATTTCACAATTGACGCCCCGGATGTTGGCGTACGGTTTCGTGGAAATCGGCGGTCGTTCGGGTGGTTTTGACCCCCCAAAGCGCCATTTCAGCGCGCGCCGCGCTGCTGAAAACGACACAATCGGACGTGCCGCGCGCACCGCACGTCTGATGGACGTGCGGCCTCCTCCTGCATCTCAGGAATAATATTCCTATCGTTCCCGTGCGGTTTCAGGTTGTTCGGAGCACGTTTGCTCCGAATCGGACCGCCGCACGCCGTTTTGGTGTTTAACGGCGCCGGAAACGCATTTCCGGCCGCCGCGGTCACACGGCACCTCCGAATGAGGTGCCGTCTGGCCGACCATTTCACAATTGACGCCCCGGATGTTGTCGTACGGTTTCGTGGCATTCGGAGGTTGTTCGGGTGGTTTTGACCCCCCAACGCACCATTTCAGCGCGCGCCGCGCTGCTGAAAACGACACAATCGGACGTGCCGCACGCACCGCACGTCCGATGGACGTGCGGCCTCCTCCTGCATCTCAGGAATAATATTCCTATCGTTCCCGTGCGGTTTCAGGTCGTTCGGAGCACGTTTGCTCCGAATCGGACCGCCGCACGCCGTTTTGGTGTTTAACGGCGCCGGAAATGCGTTTCCGGCCGCCGCGGTCACACGACACCTCCGAATGAGGTGCCGTCTGGCCGACCATTTCACAATTGACGCCCCGGATGTTGTCGTACCGTTTCGTGGCATTCGGAGGTCGTTCGGGTGGTTTTGACCCCCCCAACGCGCCATTTCAGCGCGCGCCGCGCTGCTGAAAACGACACAATCGGACGTGTCGCGCGCACCGCACGTCCGATGGATGTGCGGCCTCCTCCTGCATCTCAGGAATAATATTCCTATCGTTCCCGTGCGGTTTCAGGTCGTTCGGAGCACGTTTGCTCCGAATCGGACCGCCGCAAGCCGTTTTGGTGTTTAACGGCGCCGGAAACGCGTTTCCGGCCGCCGCGGTCACACGGAACATCCGAATGAGGTGCCGTCTGGCCGACCATTTCACAATTGACGCCCCGGATGTTGGCGTACGGTTTCGTGGCATTCGGAGGTCGTTCGGGTGGTTTTGACCCCCCAACGCGCCATTTCAGCGCGCGCTGCGCTGCTGAAAACGACACAATCGGACGTGCCGCGCGCACCGCACGTCTGATGGACGTGCGGCCTCCTCCTGCATCTCAGGAATAATATTCCTATCGTTCCCGTGCGGTTTCAGGTCGTTCGGAGCACGTTTGCTCCGAATCGGACCGTCGCACGCCGTTTTGGTGTTTAACGGCGCCGGAAACGCGTTTCCGGCCGCCGCGGTCACACGGCACCTCCGAATGAGGTTCCGTCTGTCCGACCATTTCACAATTGACACCCCGGATGTTGTCGTACGGTTTCGTGGCATTCGGAGGTCGTTCGGGTGGTTTTGACCCCCCAACGCGCCATTTCAGCGCGCGCCGCGCTGCTGAAAACGACACAATCGGACGTGCCGCGCGCACCGCACGTCCGATGGACGTGCGGCCTCCTCCTTCATCTCAGGAATAATATTCCTATCGTTCCCGTGCGGTTTCAGGTCGTTCGGAGCACATTTGCTCCGAATCGGACCGCCGCACGCCGTTTTGGTGTTTAACGGCGCCGGAAACGCGTTTCCGGCCGCCGCGGTCACACGGCACCTCCGAATGAGGTGCCGTCTGGCCGACCATTTCACAATTGACGCCCCGGATGTTGGAGTACGGTTTCGTGGCATTCAGAGGTCGTTCTGGTGGTTTTGACCCCCCAACGCGCCATTTCAGCGCGCGCCGCGCTGCTGAAAACGACATAATCGGACGTGCCGCGCGCACCGCACGTCCGATGGACGTGCGGCCTCCTCCTGCATCTCAGGAATAATATTCCTATCGTTCCCGTGCGGTTTCAGGTCGTTCGGAGCACGTTTGCTCCGAATCGTACCGCCGCACGCCGTTTTGGTGTTTAACGGCACCGGAAACGCGTTTCCGGCCGCCGCGGTCACACGGCACCTCCGAATGAGGTGCCGTCTGGCCGACCATTTCACAATTGACGCCCCGGATGTTGTCGTACGGTTTCGTGGCATTCGGAGGTCGTTCGGGTGGTTTTGACCCCCCAACGCGCCATTTCAGCGCGCGCCGCGCTGCTGAAAACGACACAATCGGACGTGCCGCGCGCACCGCACGTCCGATGGACGTGCGGCCTCCTCCTGCATCTCAGGAATAATATTCCTATCGTTCCCGTGCGGTTTCAGGTCGTTCGGAGCACGTTTGCTCCGAATCGGACCGCCGCACGCCGTTTTGGTGTTTAACGGCGCCGGAAACGCGTTTCCGGCCGCCGCGGTCACACGGCACCTCCGAATGAGGTGCCGTCTGGACGACCATTTCACAATTGACGCCCCGGATGTTGGCGTACGGTTTCGTGGCAATCGGCGGTCGTTCGGGTGGTTTTGACCCCCCAAAGCGCCATTTCAGCGCGCGCCGCGCTGCTGAAAACGACACAATCGGACGTGCCGCGCGCACCGCACGTCCGATGGACGTGTGGCCTCCTCCTGCATCTCAGGAATAATATTCCTATCGTTCCCGTGCGGTTTCAGGTCGTTCGGAGCACGTTTGCTCCGAATCGGACCGCCGCACGCCGTTTTGGTGTTTAACGGCGCCAGAAACGCGTTTCCGGCCGCCGC
Organism: Viscum album; assembly: GCA_963277665.1. Classification (NCBI taxonomy): domain Eukaryota; kingdom Viridiplantae; phylum Streptophyta; class Magnoliopsida; order Santalales; family Viscaceae; genus Viscum; species Viscum album. The sequence goes on from OY728161.1 coordinate 999,855,220, forward strand.
GGTCACACGGCACCTCCGAATGAGGTGCCGTCTGGCCGACCATTTCACAATTGACGCCCCGGATGTTGTCGTACGGTTTCGTGGCATTCGGAGGTCGTTCGGGTGGTTTTGACCCCCCAACGCGCCATTTCAGCGCGCGCCGCGCTGCTGAAAACGACACAATCGGACGTGTCGCGCGCACCGCACGTCCGATGGACGTGCGGCCTCCTCCTGCATCTCAGGAATAATATTCCTATCGTTCCTGTGCGGTTTCAGGTCGTTAGGAGCACGTTTGCTCCGAATCGGACCGCCGCACGCCGTTTTGGTGTTTAACGGCGCCGGAAACGCGTTTCCGGCCGCCGCGGTCACACGGCACATCCGAATGAGGTGCCGTCTGGCCGACCATTTCACAATTGACGCCCCGGATGTTGGCGTACGGTTTCGTGGCATTCGGAGGTCGTTCGGGTGGTTTTGACCCCCCAACGCGCCATTTCAGCGCGCGCCGCGCTGCTGAAAACGACACAATCGGACGTGCCGCGCGCACCGCACGTCCGATGGATGTGCGGCCTCCTCCTGCATCTCAGGAATAATATTCCTATCGTTCCCGTGTGGTTTCAGGTCGTTCGGAGCACGTTTGCTCCGAATCGGACCGCCGCACGCCGTTTTGGTGTTTAACGGCGCCGGAAACGCGTTTCCGGCCGCCGCGGTCACACGGCACCTCCGAATGAGGTGCCGTCTGGCCGACCATTTCACAATTGGCGGGGGGCTGTACGGGGGTGGCGGGGGGCTGTACGGTGGTTCGGGGGGCTGTACAGGGGTGCGGGAGGGGGGGGGGGGGGCTGTACGGGGGTGCGGGGGGCTGTACGGGGGTGGCGGGGGGCTGTACGGGGGTTCGGGGGGCTGTACGGGGGTGCGGGGGGGGGGGGGGGGGGCTGTACGTGGGTGCGGGGGGCTGTACGGGGGTGGCAGGGGGCTGTACGGGGGTTCGGGGGGCTGTACGGGGGTGCGAGGGGGGGGGGGGGCTGTACGGGGGTGCGGGGCGCTGTACGGGGGTGGCGGGGGGCTGTACGGGGGTTCGGGGGGCTGTACGGGGGTGCGGGGGGGGGGGGGGGGCTGTACGGGGGTGCGGGGGGCTGTATGGGGGTGGCGGGGGCCTGTACGGGGGTGGCGGGGGCCTGTACGGGGGTGCGGGGGGTTGTACGGGGGTGCGGGGGGGCTGTACGGGGGTGCGGGGGGCTGTACGGGGGTGGCGTGGGGCTGTACGGGGGTTCGGGGGGCTGTACGGGTGTGCGGGGGGGGGGGGGGGCTGTACGAGGGTGCGGGGGGCTGTATGGGGGTGGCGGGGGCCTGTACGGGGGTGGCGGGGGGCAGTACGGGGGTGCGGGGGGTTGTACGGGGGTGCGGGGGGGCTGTACGGAGGTGCGGGGGGCTGTACGGGGGTGCGGGGGGCTGTACGGGGGTGGCGTGGGGCTGTACGGGGGTTCGGGGGGCTGTACGGGGGTGCGGGGGGGCTGTACGGGGGTGCGGGGGGCTGTACGGGGGTGGCGTGGGGCTGTACGGGGGTTCGGGGGGCTGTACGGGGGTGCGGGGGGGGGGGGGGGGGCTGTACGAGGGTTCGAAGGGCTGTATGGGGGTGGCGGGGGCCTGTACGGGGGTGGCGGGGGGCAGTACGGGGGTGCGGGGGGTTGTACGGGGGTGCGGGGGGGCTGTACGGGGGTGCGGGGGGCTGTACGGGGGTGCGGGGGGGGGGGGGGGGGGGGGGGGCTGTACGGGGGTGCGGGGGGCTGTACGGGGGTGCGGGGGGGCTGTACGGGGGTGGCGGGGGGCTGTACGGGGGTTCGGGGGGTTGTACGGGGGTGCGGGGGGCTGTACGGGGGTGCGGGGGGCTCTCCGGGGGTGCAAAGGTCATCCCATTGATTACAAAAGTGAAAAATAAAAGTGATAACATCTAATTAATACATATTTCTTTTATCGATACCATACAAATATTTATAAAAAATATATTGGATAATACATGATCTATAATATCAGATTTATTGATCTGTTGGAATTAGTTCGACTTTTTCAAATGTAGAATCATTCAAGATTATCTGATCAAAAACTCAATATGTGTATAAAATATTTAAAAGACCACCATGGATGGTAATAATGCATTACTTAAATGAATAAATACAGTACATCAATGTCAACCCTACCAGTAAAAACAAAAAACATATCTCGTGACTATATGGTGCGTCACGCGTTGCCATCACTGTTACCTCCTTCTGGTGGGCCAGGTGCCTACAACAAATAAACATTATAAATATTTTAGTAACAAAAATAATTTAAATTAAATAAATAAATACAGTATATACCTGCGTCGTATGATCCCCTGTACCATCAGCTCGACGCACATATTCCCGCAGTGCTCTAACCTCAGCTGTCAATTGCGCATTTGTCTCCTTGGAAGCGCGCAGCCGTGCCTCAAAATCTGACATCTGCTGTGTCATATGAGCAACAGCAGGACCGACAACCGCAGCGCGTGACACTACAGAACGAGGAATCCCTGCTCCATAGGTCAAACTATAGCCATGCCCGTCCCGACCAATAATGCGATGAAAGATCTCATCCCGTCGCATGGGAAGCTGTCGCTGGTCCTCTGGCAGATGTTCTAACTCAGCTTCAAATTGATCCTGTGAAATATTTAAATATATATAAATATATATATGTTAATATAAAGATTTATGTAATTATTGGTAAGTACAAACACTTACTATCAATGCTGCAACCTCTGGATCATTGCGATCACGAGTCCTTATCCACACCGACATTTTATCAGTTGCTGCACCTTGCCCTCACAACTGTATATTAAAAGAATATAAACACAAAACCATATTAATTAATAAATTAAAAAGTGAATAATATATACCTCATGTCGGATCTGAGACACGTGACGAGTCCCGAGCCTGTGAGCTGGTCCCTGCAACGCTCGATTCTCCGAATGGCGTGTTGGCACCTCCTACATTCAATTCATTCAAATTTCAAACAAATCACATATTCTTGAAAATATATATACAGCAAAATAATTAATATACAAACCACAACACCCTCAGTAGACCAATATGCAACCAAGTCACGCCACTGAGCCGGGAGGACACCTCTCGGGACTTTTTCCAAAATGTCAGGGGCACCCACATTTGGTACCCAGTGGTCCCTCTTCACTTTGCCTTTATAATCTTTCCACAGCTTACGGCATTTGCTCATACACACGGGCCGAAACTCTTCAGGGCATACTTTCAAATTTTTCTATAATGAAAATAATCAAACATATTAGTATTATTTATAAATAGAAAATAAAGTAAAATTATTTTCTTACCTGAACCTCCCTCCATAGACGATCTAATGTGTCCTGAGGGATAGAAGCCCAATCACGCGTGGTCAATGGAAATCGATGTGGGTCACGTATGATATGACCCAGCTGACGAATAAATGTCGGGGCATTCGGTCCCACGGGATGAAATACCTCATCAAATGAAACATCTATCGTCGTGTCGGAATTCCATGCTAATATGCCACGACCAGGGCCTCTCCTGCGAGAGGAAGAAGCAGCCGAGTCTGATCCTGTTGAAAACAATTTTATATATAAATTGACAAATGTTATATATATATATATATATGTTAATTACATAAATAATATAGATAATGACTGTCAAACATACCTCGACCCTGAGACGTAGATGCCTCAGATGGATGATGTGGATTTTCTGCCTCTTCCCCTGACATGTCTGCAATCATACAAAATATCAGTAATGAGTCCAAAGTGTTTAAAAGATAAATTGGATTGTTCTTAATAAATCAAACTTGTACAACTGTTAATCAAATAAAAAATGAATTGAATAATTAGTTGTGAATGAATTTTAAAAAATTAGAAAGTTAATCAACCTAAATATTTATGACTGAATTAACTTACAAAAGTGAGGATTAAAACTTATAAGGATTTATAAAATGATTAGATAATTTATGATATCATAGGACATTCTACTGAATAGAGGGAAAACAATTATACCTTTCATTAAGCATGCAAATCGACCGTTTCTCCTTCAACAGCCGCTCTGACCCAATAAATATCTTCTTCACGTTGAACTACGGTATGTTGATCAAGTTGTTGGTAAACAAACGGAACAGTCTCGGGTTCATCTTCTTCAAATAAAAACACTCCTCGCCGAGACATTTTGACAACAACATGCCAACTTGGATCCGAAGGCAAAGTAACGAAGAATACTTGTTCCGCTTGTGATGTCAAGATGAAAGGTTCATTCTCAACTCGTTCATTATTTCTGTATTACATGTAGTTAAAATTTACCAATGAAAACTGATATTGATCGACTTTACATCCACGCACTGGATCAACCCAATTACACTTTAACAATATGTACTTCAAACCGTGTGTGTATACAACTTCAATGATGTCTATCAATTGGCCATAGTAATAACCAGAATCGACAAAGGGACAACCGATTCCACTGTTTTGTGTTGCTCGTTTGTCGTCAACATCTTTAATGCGAAATCGAAAACCATTAGCATCAATAGCTTTATAACGACGAGCGGTTATAGATGGACCCTCAGCCAGTTGGATAAATACTTCAGGTAACGTGGGGTCCCCTAACTCCCTCAGCTTACAAACCTACATAATTTATAAAAATCAATACTGATATATGCAGAAATAATTAGTTTAATACTTCACTCATAATGAAAATCAATTTATACATACATAATCCTTGAACCAATCATGAAATGCCGCATAATGAGATTGTTGAATTTGCAACTCAGTCGCACGATGCATCTCTTCTTTTATCTCATTAATGTGTTTCCTGCAAATGATTACGCGATGTTTAAAAGATCAACTTATGCAAAGAAAACATGTAAAAGTTATACAAGCACATTGATAAGATACTTACTGCATTAATGGTGCAACTGATGGAGTATTGAACAAGATATATCGATGTGCTTGTATCCACTCGATGTTGTCCATATCAAATGTGGTTCCTTCTCCAACTGGACCATCATGAATCCGAGAGGGCTTTTCTAATTTTGTTTCAACATCCGTAAGATATTCTGCACAATAGGTAGTACACTCGTCCATCAAATAACCATTGGCTATTGATGCCCCTGGACGAGCTCTGTTGCGTACAAATCTTTTCAATGTAGTCAAATACCGTTCAATAGGATACATCCACCTGAATTGCACTGGACCAGCAGCCATTACTTCATCAGTTAGGTGCACTTTTAAGTGGACCATAACATCGAAAAATGAGGGGGGGAAAAGTTTCTCAAAGTGACAAAGCGTCAGTACAATTCGGTCCTGCAAACTTTTTAAATCACTCATTCGTTGATTTCTTAAACAAAGCTGTCTAAAAAAATTACTCATCTCAATCAAGGGCTGAACAACATTGGGGGATAAACAATCACAAATTGCGATTGGAATCAACTGCTGAAGTAATATGTGATTGTCATGACTTTTCAACCCTTGCAATGTCTTGCTCGTCAGATTCACACACTTTGAAATATTAGAAGAGTAACCATCAGGCACCTTGACCATCTTCAAAATGGAAAGAAATGTCTCTTTCTCCTCTGTAGTCATCGAATACTGTGCAGCAGGCATATATGCCTTGTTTCCCTCAGCTAACTGTAAATGCAACTGTTTCCTTAAACCCATTTCTTCCAAATCACGGCGTGCATTAACATGGTCCTTTGACTTTCCACTGACACCTAAAATGGTCCACAATATGTTATCACAAACATTTTTTTCAATGTGCATGACATCCAAATTATGCCTCAACATGTTAGTTTTCCAATACGGAAGACTATAAAAAATACTTTTCTTTTTCCAATTGTGACTGCGCTGCCTACCCGCAGCACGAATATTACGTACTGGAGGAGCCACCAAATCCTGAATTTCATATACCGTGCGGATGTTTTCTTCCTCAATCTGCGATAACATTTCGACTCCTGTCATGATCTTTGGTGCTGGGCTGAACTCTCTAGAACCATCAAATGCCACTCTGTCCTTTCTGAACCTGTGCTGGGGAGGGAGAAAACGCCTGTGACCCATGTATGCCCATTTTTTGGAATGTTTAAGCCATACAGATTTTTTTACTTTTATTGCAACAAGGGCAAGCGAATTCCCCTTTCGTACTCCAGCCTGATAAATTTGCATAAGCTGGAAAGTCATTGATTGTCCACAATAAAGCTGCATGCAGTTTGAACATTTCATTCGTTTCGCAGTCATAAGTCATCACACCATCGCCCCAAAATTCATTCAACTCATCAATCAATGGCTGAAGGTAAACATGAATCTTATCCCCCGGACTTTTAGGTCCATCAATAAGAGTGGAAAGTAATATAAATTGTTGCTTCATACAAAGCCACGGAGGAAGATTATATGGAACCAACACCACGGGCCATGTGCTATGAGTTGCACCAACCATAGACTTGAATGGATTGAAACCATCTGCTGCCAATCCCAATCGGACATTACAAACATCTTTAGCAAAGTCGGGATGTCTCTTATCAAAATCCTTCCATGCATGAGAGTCTGCCGGGTGGGTTAACATGTCACTTTCATGAACTCTTTCTGCATGCCATCTCATTAAATTAGAAACTTTAGATGACATAAAAAATCTTTTCAACCTCGGGTTAAGGGGAAAGTAACGCATTTGCTTTACGGCAATCGGTTTCCCCTGTATCGCAATCTGACTTTGATGAGTCTTATTTCCCCTGTTCTCTTTCCACCTGGAAGCGCCACAAACCGTACAGATATCCAAATGAGCAGTTTCATTTCTAAACAACATACAGTTGTTTGCACATGCATCTATAGTCTCATATGTAAAACCTAAGTTCTCTGTCAACTTACGAGCATAGTAATACGACTCAGGAATCTTAGCGTCGACAGGAAGAACTTTTTTCAATAAAACCAAAAGCATGTCGAATGATGTGTCTGACCAATTGTTCAAAGTCTTCAAATGCAACAACTCCACGATGAACGACAGTTTATTGTAAGAAGTACATCCAGGATATAATTCTGTTTTCGCATCATCAAGTACTTCATAAAACCTCCTCGAATCACGATCTGCACCAGAGCGAAGATTTATCTCACCGGTCTCAAGATTCTGGATGTCAATGCCTTCAGGATCAAACCCACGTACCATTTCAGTAAGCATTTCATGCATTGGATCAGTCATCCTTGCATCAACATCCATCTGAGCTGCATCTGTATTTTGACAACGAACATATTCTTCTCCATGACGAGTCCAACTCTTATAATTTTTCAGAAATCCATTAAAGAAAAGGTGCTCCCTCACAGTATCTCATGTGAATTGATATCTGTTAGCACATTTTCTACATGGACAACTAATATAGTCACTTTCAAATCCTCTCGTGAAGTCAATAAACTGCATAATGCCATTGAAATATTCTCTAGACGTTCGATTTGGAAGATCAATCCAACTCTTATCCATAATAATATCTGTATAACAAACATTTACACAATACTTATTACATTTACATTTTTCAAATCAACTATATTAAAAATAAATATTAACCATTTGTTTATGAACCATTGATAAAATAATAATGTAACTGAAAGCTCATGTTACCTGATTGAGCTACAAACCTGAAAGGGAGGGGAGCCGAAGGCGGTGCTGCGAGGGAGAGGAGGCAGCGAAGGGGAGCCGGAGCCAAAGGCGGTGCGGCAAGGGAGGGGACGGGCGGCGGGTGGCGGCGGGGAGCTGGAGGAGAGGAGGTGGTGAGGGGACGGGGGACGAGCAGCGAGGGGGGGTATCCGGGGTCGGGGGGGGGGGGGGGGCTGTTCGAGGTGCGGGGAGGGGTGTACGGGGTGTCGGGGGCCTGTCAGGGGTGCGGGCAGGGGTGTTCGGGGTGCGGGGGTGTCCGGGGTGCGGGGGAGGGGGGGCTGTCTGGGGTGCAGGGGGGCTGTCGGGGGTGCGGGGTGGGGTGTCCAGGGTGCGGGGGGCCTGTCCGGGGTGCGGGGGGGCTGTCCGGGTTCGGAGGGGGGGTGTCCGAGTGAGGGGGGGGGGGGGGGCTGTCCGGGGTGCGGGGGGGCTGTCTGGGTTCGGAGGGGGGTGTCCGAGTGCAGGGGGGGGGGGGGCTGTCCGGGGTGCGGGGAGGCGTCCGGGGTGCGGGGGGCGGTCCGGAGTGCGCGGGGGGGGGGGGGGGGGGGGCTGTCTGGGGTGCGGGGAGGCGTCCGGGGTGCGGGGGGCGGTCCGGAGTGCGCGGGGGGGTGCTGTCCGAGGTGCGGGGAGGCGTCCGGGGTGCGGGGGGCGGTCCGGAGTGCGCGCCGGGGGCTGTCCGGGGTGCGGGTGCCGTCCGGGGTGGGGGGGGGGGGAGGGCCGAGAGGCCGGAGGGCGGCGGCCGAAGGCCGGAGGGCGGCGGCCGGAGGCCCGAGGGCGGCGGCCGGAGGCCCGAGGGCGGAGGGCGGCGGCCGGAGGCCGGGCGGCGGGGGAGGCCGGGCGGCGGGGGAGGCCGGGCGGCGGGGGAGGCCGGGCGGCGGGGGAGGCCGGGCGGCGGGGGAGTCCGGGCGGCGGGGGAGGGGAGGGCGGCGCGAGGGAGGGCGGCGAGGGAGGGTTAGGGCGAGAGATCGAGGGAGAGGGCGCGGGGGGGGGGGGGGGGGGGCGCAGAAACCCCCCGAAATTTTTTAGGCAGCTTAGCGACCGCCATTGGCGGTCGCTAAAGGTGAGCTATAGCGACCGCCAATGGCAGTCGCCCGAGTCTGGGGGGCTCCAATGCCCCCTTTTCTAGTAGTGTAAGCAAGACCAGCTGACTTGAGCAGTGGGGAAAAGCAAAGGAGATAAGCAACCAATTAAAATCACCAAGCATCCAACAATCACATCCATTCCATTCAATCATCCCTAGCGTCCTCCCCGACACCCACATGTATAAACCAATGCATCTCGCCACTCTAGGCGTCATCTGCTGCCACAACCAAAAGTCTCCAGGCCTCCACATATCACAACAGCCATACAGGATCACATTACAGCACAAGAAATAGGAAAAAAACGTCACATCCATGGTCTCTTGGCCCTTAAACAATCAAGAGGGTAACTCAAAACCATTTTAGAAATTATCAAACAAGCAGTGCTTTAATCCATCTTGAATTAACATATTTATTAAACGTAGGTTCCAAAATTTGGGAAACCTAATCAGTAAGCTATCAAAAATAAATAAACATGCTTACTGCACTAATTTGATTAACATAAAATTACAACATGAACCAAATTCGTTTTCATGGATCTTTATCTTTAGCCAACACTTATCAATTCATCCTAATTTATGTTCTTTACCGATTTCCATCAAGAACGAACAGCTAATCAAAGAAAGCATAGATATCACACTATCTAGCAAAACATGTGGAAACAACATACAATCGATATCAATTTATTTATTTGGTAAAGATATTTATTATGTCAATTCCATTGTCATCTAGTGGGATTAAACATGCTTACAATACAGTTGCGTGTAAAAGAAAAGAGAAGCAACGAATCCCCTACCTCAACAATTATTGACGTTCTTTATCCACACAATGGGTCACAATCCTCCTCTCGCGGCAACTGCATCCACTCGAGGATTCCACGGTACGACATCACCAACCAAAACCCAAGAAAAACCCATTAGAAGCATGAAGTTTACATGCTATAATTTGGAAAGGAGAACAAGAGAAGATGAACCCCAAAATAACGACGATACAACATACCTTATATCGAAGATTGATCCATATAGCTTGGTTGCATCAAAATATAGCAGAACCAATCCTTGGAGTAATGTTTGATTGTGAAACTTCTACAGGAAGGATTGAAAGGTTCTAACATCTCATAGACAATAATAGAGATGAAGAACATGGGAGAATGATATCTTGTCCCTTTTTGAAGATTTAATGGGGCGACAGTTTAAGATACGCTTAATTCTCCATTAAAAGAGGATCGCATTAACCCACACAGTTTGACCAAGTAAAAACATCCCAAGATATAGGGATAATTAATATAGGATTTATGGCATTTGAATCAGCCTTAAGAGTCCTTAAAATAAGGCTTTAAATGTATTTTATGTCAAAGGAAACGTCAAAGGGGTGAAACTCTAGGAAGCTGGAAACACTGTTCACATACTCAAACTTTGGCAAAGGAAAGAAAAGGTCACTGTTAGACCTCACCATTAGGGGTTACTGATAGACCTAACCATTATAGGTTACCGATAAACCTCACCGTTAGAGGTTACTGATACACCTCACCGTTAGAGGTTACCGATAGATCTCACCGTTAGAGGTTACTGATAGACCTCACCATTATGGAAACACTGTAGACCTATTGTTCTGGAAACACTGTTCATGTCCACCTTTAGAAGGTCATTGTTAGAACCGCACCATTCTGGAAACACTGTTCAAGTCCACTGTTAGAACGTCAATGTTAGAGCCTCACCGTTATGGAAACACTGTTCAAGTCCACCATTATAAGGTCACTGTTAGAACCCCACCATTCTGGAAACACTGTTCAAGTCCATTGTTAGAAGGTCACTGTTAGAACCTCACCGATAGAACACTGCTCACTAAACCTCACTGATAGAATACTGTTCACCTACCGTTACTATTCATAAAAATGGAAACACTATTCACAGAACTAGAATTTTGGAAAAGTGTTGGGAAAAAGACACCCTAACCTCCCAGAACACCTCCAAAACCATAATTCAACAAAGGAATAGACCGGAGAGGTCCGAGCCATTACATTAGATACCTCTCAAAACATTCTCGTCCTCGAGAATTAAAAACCAACCCAGAAGAAAAGAGGGGTCCGGACAACCACCCTGTAAGATACCTCTCAGGGGATAACCACCGTGAGTTGTTCAAAATCTGGAACAAAACCACGACATCTGATAGAAAGGGAACAAACATTTCATATCCAAACAATTCAAGCATAACATCACATAAAAGGTACATAAAAGAAAGGATCAAAGGAAAACACAACACACCAACTTAAAATAGATATGGGTACTGGACACACATCTGTGACTCACGTTCCCAGGTACTCTCCTCCATGCCACTGTGTCGCCACAAGACACGAACCAGGGGAACAGAACATCCACGCAACACCTTCTCCTTGCGGTCTTGGATCTCCATAGGTTGTTCCTGAAAGGTTGCATCATCATCAACATCGATCTCTCCCTAATGGATAATGTGAGTGTCATCACGAAGATAACGACGAAGATGTGATACATGGAAACATCATGTATCCGACTCATCTGTGGGGGAAGTGATACTTGATACTCCACAGCTCCAACATGTGCTAACACCTCGAAAGGCCCAAAAAACCGGGGAGAAAGCTTACTTCCACGACCAAACCTTCGCTGCCCACGACGAGGAGTCACCTTCAGAAACAAATGATCCCCAACATTAAACTCCAAGGGTCTCCTCCTTTGATCGACATATGATTTCTGATGATATTTCCCTATCTTCATACTATTAAGAATCACCTAAACCATCTCCATTGTATTCTACACTAGTTTGGGTCCGATAATTACCGACTCTCCGAACCCCGTCCAGCACAATTGAGAATTGAAAGGCTGGCCATACAAGGCTTCAAACGGCGCCATACCAATGGTGGAGTGAAAACTATTATTGTAAGAGAACTCCACCAGGAGTAAGTGCCTCATCCATGAGCCTCCAAAATCATGAACACAAGAGCGTAACATGTCTTCAAGAGTCTGGATGGTTCACTTTGTCTAACCATCTGCTTGAGGATGAAAATCAGCGCTAAGGCATAGTTGCGAACCGAAAGCATGTTGGAGACCTCTCCACACCCTGGAGGTAAAACGAGGATCTCAATCAGAAATGATCAAACTAGAGACTCCATGATGTCTCACCACCTCCTCTAAATACTGCCTCGACAAAACTTCCACTGAGCTCAACTCCTTGATCTCTATGAAGTGGGCCGATTTTTTTAAACGATCCACTAACAACCAAATAGCATCATGTCCTCCCAGAGCTCAAGGTAATCCTGTAAAAAATTCCACCTAGATGTTCTCCCACTTCCACTGTGGAATCTCTAATGGCTGGAGAAGACCACCAGGAACATGGTGTTCAGCCTTCACCTTCTGGAAAACTAAACATCAAGACACAAACTCTACAACCACACAATTTAGCCCAGGCCACCAAAACTGACTCCTCAAGGATCAGTACATCTTTGTCACACCAGGATGTACTGCTAAAGATGAACTGTGGAACTCTCTGAGAACCATCTCGCGCATCGTCAAGGGAACGAAAAACCTTCCTTGGTACAACACTCGGTGTTGTTCATCCTCAGACTCACCATCAGGGGCCTCAACACAAACAACTCGGTCTCTCCAGACCTCCACCTCTAGATCCCCCAACTGGGACTCTTCCACCTTCTGCATCAGGGATGACTATACCGTCATCTGAAAAAGTCAACCTATTCCCCCAACTTCTCCCATATCAAGATGTAATACTGAAAGCTCTTCCATTACTCTCCAGGAATCCCCAGATTCACACACAACATCACTACATGACTTTTGGCTCAGCACATCAGCTACATTATTCCCTTTTCCAGGTGTATACGATATTTCGAAGTCGTATTCCTACAAGAACTCCATCCACCGACACTGTCGCATGTCCAAGTCCCACTGAGAGTAAACATACATCAAACTCATATTATCGGTGAAAACCACAAAGCGCTCACCAATGAGGTAATGTCTCAACAACTTCAGAGCAAACACCACAGATGCCAACTCAAGATCCTGAGTGGAATAGTCATGTTCATGGGGATGTAACTGTCGAGACCCATAAAAAACAACTAACCTCTACTGCATGAGGACACATCCTAACTCCATATGCGAAGCATCACAAAAAACATCAAATTGAACTCCCTCCGCTGGAATACAAAGAACTGGAGCACTTAATAACTTCTCCTTTAGATACTCGAAAGATACCTGACACTGATCAGTCCATATGAATGCTTGATCCTTCATGGTCAAAGATGTCAGAGGAGTCACAACTCGGGATAAATTGGATACGAACCTCCTCTAGTATCCTGTGAGCCCATGGAAACTTCGCACCTCTGAAATTGTCTTGGGGGCTGCCCAAGACACAACTGCTTCTATCTTAGATGGATCCACAGCTACTCACTGCTAGGACACAACATGCCCCAAGAAATGGACTTCTCGAGCACAAAACTCACACTTTGACAACTTCCCAAAAAACTTATGTTGACGAAGAACTCCCAATATGGCTCGTAGATGCTCTGCATGATCCTCTTTAGATGTGGAGTACATAAGGATGTCGTTGATGAAAACTTCAACAAACTTGTCTAGGAACTCATGGAACACAACATTCATCAATCCCATGAACACAGCTAGAGCATTCGTCATGCCGAACGACATTACAATGAACTCATAATGCCCATGACGACAACGGAAAGAAGTCTTCGTGATATCCTCATCCTTCACATGCATTTGATGATATCCTGACCGCAAGTCGATATTTGAGAACCAACATGAACCCTACAGTTGATCGAATAAATCATCAATTCGCGGAATAGGATAATGATTCTTTATTGTCACTTTGTTTAAGCGATGATAATCGACACACAACTGTAAACTGCCGTTGGATTTCTTCACAAACAAAACTGGTGCACCCCATAGTGACACACTTGGCTGAACAAAACCACACTATAATAGACCATTAATCTGTATACGTAGGTCTCGTAACTCAGAATGGGCCATCCTAAATAGATACATAGAGATAGGAGATGCTCCTGGGTGTATCTCGATCCCAAACTTGATCTCTCATCGAGTGGGTAATGCTACAACCTCTTCTGGAAAGACATCAGGGTACACCTCTACGACCCTAGGAAACACCAACTTCTGAACCCTTTAAGAACTCAACATCCTCTCAGCCATCATGGATGATAAGAATGGAACGCGCCTGTGACCCATCTGAGGATCTCGCTCACCTACGAACACCACTTTCTCTTCATCAGCACCAATGAATATGACCTTCTTCCTAAAGCAATCCATAATAGCCTGCACCGAATACAACAAATCCATGTTGAGGATGACATCATATGGTTGTATTCATAAACATAGGAAATCTCCCCAAGAGCGGTGTTGCCGCAACACTATCTCACAGTCTCTACATACTTCAAACAAGTCGGCTCGACCTCCAACCGGTGTAGTCAATGCCAAGGGCACATGAAGCCTCTCTACCTCAAGTCCCAAAGCATGGAAAAGGGTAGGTGATATGAAAGAGTGTGTCGCTTCTGAATAAAACAAGACATACACCATGGTAGAAAACAAGAAAAGGGTACCTCAGACGATGTCTGGCTCACCTGGAGCTGGCAACGCTAGAGCATGAAGCTGACCACGACCTCCTCCATGGCCCCTCTGACCCTGATGACGACCACCACCACTGCCACGATCTGCTATTTGAGGACGAGGAGCATCATAAGGATGTCCTCTACCTACCCCATATACCCTCTGCTGATCTAAATCTGGTGCAACCGACTGCTGCTGCCTCGGCTGGAACTGCCTCAACGGAGGGACCTGGAGCGTAGTGCCCGGTGCATGATGACCGCTCTGAAAGGTTGAGCAGTCACGCTGCTGATGACCATGACCACCACAAGAAAAAAACACCTGATCCTTTGGTATATGCCTAAGATTTTCTGCCCCTAGATAAACGAGACGTGAAGGGCTGGTACCTACCCCCGGCTGAACGAAAACTCTTCTGCCCTGAAAACTGGGAACCCCGGACAATAGCTCTGCTCCGTGAGGAATCATGACGATTCCCCTATCAGGATGATCCGGTCCAAGAAAAAGTCCTCGCGACATCCTCTGCCCTCACCAGTACCTCAACATATATTTTCAGTATAAATGGGGTGACCTAGCACTGGATCTCTGGATGCAAAGCCTCCTCAAAATGCCTCACCCTGGCCTCCTCATCTGGAAGTAGGTCTAAAGCATATCTTAAAAGGTTCATGAAATGGATTCCAAACACTCAAACACTGGAGCTCCCCTGTCAAAGGGTAAGAAGCTCCTAGCGACATGACACCTTTGTAGTCGAAGAATGAAACTCAATTCTAAACATGTCTCGGAACTCCTCCCATGATATCGCTGACTCCTCACGGTCCCCAAGGAATAAGAACCACCACGACCTTGCAGCTCCATGCAACATCGTCACAACCAAGGACACCCAGTGCTCCTTCCGGGCACAGATTGAACTGAAGCCTATCTCTAACTCCTCCAACCAGTCTACCGTGACTGCATCTGAAATGGATCCCTCGTAATTTTGCAAACTCTGGTGCTGAAAATTTCAGAGTGTCTTCCTCCAATTGTCGTCGTCATCAACCTCTACCCAGCAGCGATCTGATGGCATAGCCTGCTGGGAATCTTCTATCTGAGCCTGACAAGGACGTCAACCTGGATCCATACATGAAAAATAACAAACACTTAGAGCTCCTAAACCTAGAATAGGGAAGACTCAACATTAATTAATTAATTGTTTTCTTTTGTTCATTTTAGGTTAACCTATCCCAAGGACTACCCATTCAAACACAGGCACAAAGAAAAAATGATGCATGATCCTTTCCTAGGTCTCTACCTCTGCAACCAGTATCACCTTGTTTAGTAGCCACTGTAATCTTAAAGGTCCGTACATCATATCATAGGGGGCCCTAAATGCCTATGTCTCAGCTGGTCTCCAGTGTTTACCTCACTTGGTAAACATAAATGACACAGTTTCCCTACCAACCCACGAAACCTCACTAGTTCCTAACTCCAAACTCCATCCTATCCCTCAACCAGACCTATGATACCACTCTTTCAGGACCCCCTCCCCACAAAGTGTACCCCTTCTGGGCCAAAAATGTGAGAAGAGAGATAATGACCCCTAGAGTCCCGCCTCTAATAGGCCCCAGGTTGACGACTAGCACCGAGGGTATATTAAACATACAAATGGGAGGCATAACCCTCTAAGAGAACACATACGGAAGAGAGAGAGATAAGATAGACACCAATCAACTTCAACTCAGAATTGAAATATAAAATAAAACCAAGTTCAAATATGAAATGCCATGAAAAAGTACTACAACTGAAAGGGAAAAACTGCATGTACCCAAAAGAAAATAAAAACAGCAGCAACCACAAGCCCTAATAGCTCCTGCAACCCCAAGCTAGTAGAAACCAGCTTGATCTCCAACCTGCTACAAGTGACCTGAAATAAATTTTATATATACATAGGGTGATTATAATAGTATACTTAGTAGTATCATCCCTGAAGACTCTCGTGAAAAAGTAAAGAAAGCATACTAAAGCATAGCGAACAACATGTAAAACTAACGCGTTACCTAAACAGGTATACTAAGTTCCCAACCTCACCATGTCCACTCTGACCAAGTAACGCATACAAGAATATAGAATATAGTAAATAATATCAAGGGTAACCCACTACTGCTTCCCCAATGGTTTGCTACTTTTCCCCAAAGCCGCACGTCCTAAGCATCTCTCTCCAAAAAGGCTTGCCCGTAGACACCTGGGCGAAGCACCACAATCTATACCTCGTGCACCACAAAGGCTTGCCCGCTGATACTTGGGTGAAGCACCACACCATCCTACCAACCAAAATTAACCATGTAAGTTCTTGGAGCCACCACAACCTGCATAACGTGTATCATATGTCGGGTATTATACCTCAATCTATTACATCCCATACACCAAGTAAGGACCCCCAAGCCATCACAACCTATACACGTTACAACTATAGTAGCAAATAGGATACTATATCCAGAATATATGTGTGTGAATAAACACAAGCCATTAAAACCATCTACACACATGTATGGGAAAAACTAACCGATGTGCCTACTGGAACTAGTATCTACCAAGAGAAGAGAGCAGTGCCAAAGGTTGTAGTCAGCCATTCGTCCTACAACCAAAATGTTGGGGAAAACACCCCCCCAGTTCTCAGAATCCCCGGGGTGTCAGTTACCCTTACTGACAGGGTGGAGTAGCGTATAGAATCACAAAAAGTAAAGGATATATTATATCTCACAACCACACTATGTGCATTACCTAGTCTTAGACACGATTGCAGCTAACATCTCTCACACTCCGGGATGCTACTTCTAAGACTAGGTATCCTATAAGCACACAACCATTTAAAGAGATTTATTAGATTACATAATTCCCTTCATATCAATTCCATTGCACATTAATTAATTCTTTAACCATTATCCTTGAATAGTTCCACATTAATTTCCATTAGCATCACACCCAAAGTCAGCTGTTCTTTCAAAATTACAACCTCATCATTATGTTCCAGCAACCCCATACCCATGGGTTAACACCAAAACCTTCATTATAGAATTAATTTCCCATATTCCCAGGAATTCTAGTAAAGCATCCTATGCTACTAACACAAGGGGCTCAACACGGTGTGTAGATGTACTACCCATTGAATCTTTGCCGCCTATAGAAACAGTGTAGACCCATCCTCCCTAGAGAAGCTAAACACGGAAAGCACGTGGCATACCCCGCGCGTCTTTGCCTCTTTTGGAAGGAGGGCATGAAAGACCAGCTGTATTGAGACGTGGGGAAACGTAAAAGAGATAAGCAACCAATTAAAATCACCAAGAATCCAAAAATCACATCCATTACATTCAATCATACCTGGTATCCTCCCCGACACCCACATACAAAAACCAATGCATCTTGCCACTCTAGGCGTCATCTGCTGCCACAAACAAAAGTCTCCAGGCCTCCACATATCACACCAGCCATCCAGGCTCACAATACAGCACAAGAAGCAGGAAAAAAAAACATCAAATCAATGGGATCTTGGCCCTTTAACAATCAATAGGGTAAATTAGAACCCTTTTAGAAATTATGAAACAAGTAGTTATTTAATCCATCTTGAATTAACAGATTTATTAAATGTTGGTTCCATAATTTGGGAAACCTAATCCGTAAGCTATCACAAATAAATAAACATGCTTACTGCACTAATTTGATTAAAATCAAATTACAACAAGAACCAGATTCATTTTCATACCTCTTTATCTTTAGACAACAATTATCAATTAATCCCAATTTATCTTCTTTACCGATTTCCATTAAGAACGAATAGCTAATCAAAGAAAGCATAGATATCACACTATCTATAAAAACATGAGGCAATAACATACGATTGATATCAATTTATTTATCTGGTTAAGATATTTATTATGTCAATTCCAATGTAATCCAGTGGGATTAAACATGCTGAAAATACAGTTTCATGTAAAAGAAAAGGGAAGCAACGAATCCCCTACCTCAACAATTCTTGACGTTCTTTATCCCCAAAAGGGGTCACAGTCCTCCTCTCCTGACAACTGCATCCACCCAAGGATGCCACAGTACAACAACACCAACCAAACCCCAAGAAAAACCATTAAAATCATGGAGTTTACATGCTATAATATGGAAAGGAGAACAAGAGAAGATGAACCCCAAAAGAACGATGATACAATATACCTTATATCGAATATTGATCGATACAACTTGGTTGCATCAAAACAGAGCAGAACTAATCCTTGGATTAAAGTTTGATTGGGAGACTCCTATGAGAAGGATTGAAAGGTTCTAGCGTCTCATAGCCAATAAAAAAGAGTAAGAACAAGGTAGATAGATATCTCGCCCCTTTTTAAAGATTTAGTGGGGAGACGGTTTAAGATACGCTTAATTCTCTTTTAAAAGAGGATCACATTAACCCACATGGTTTGAACAATTAAAAACATCCTGATCTATAGGGATAAATAATATAGGATTTATGGAATTTGAATGATCCTTAAGAGTATTTAAAACAAGGCTTTAAAGGTATTTTACATCAAAGGAAACGTCAAAGGGGCGAAACTGTAGGAAGTTGGAAACACTTTTCACATACTCAAAATTTGGCAAAGGAAAGAAAACGTCACCATTAGACCTCACCGTTAGAGGTTACTGATAGACCTCACCATTAGAGGTTACTAATAGACCTCACCATTAGAGGTTACCGATACACCTCACCATTAGAGGTTACCGATAGACCTCACCATTAGAGGTTACCGATATACCTCACCATTCTGGAAACACTGTACACCTAATATTCTGGAAACACTGTTCAAGTCCACCTTTATAAGGTCTCTGTTAGAACAGAAATATTCTGGAAACACTATTCAAGTCCATCGTTAGAAGGTCATTGTTAGAACCTCCCCGTTCTGGAAAAACTGTTCAAGTCCACGGTTAGAAGGTCACTGTTAGAACCTCACCATTCTGGAAACACTGTTCAAGTCCACCGTTAGAAGGTCACTGTTAGAACCTCACCGTTCTGGAAACACTGTTCAATTCAACTGTTAGAAGGTCACTATTAGAACCTCACCAATAGAACACTATTCACTAAACCTCACTGATTGAATACTGTTCACCTACCGTTACTGTTCATAAAACTAGAAACACTGTTCACAGAACGGGAAATTTGAAAAATTGTTGGGAAAAAGACACCCTAACCTCCCAGAACACCTCGAAAACCATAATTCAACAAAGAATGGACTAGAGAGGTCCATGCCATTACAATATAGGTATCCATCACTCAATTTTATATATAGAGCCTAAACTCTAAGTCTAGTGAGCATTTAGACCCAACGACCCACTATCAATAATTATTTACTCATGTAAGAACCCAATTTCATCACAATTCTAACAAATTATATAAACATTTAATATTTACATTTACAAATCATTCATATAAAAATATAAAAATTTAATATTTTACTCAATTTTATAATTTATAAACAATTTAAAAATTATTCAAATATATAAAAATAAATTTAATATTGATAACATATACTATAAAACATTTTTTTATGATTTAAAGACCATAGGGGCCATAGTAGTTAGTTTCACTGAAAATTTAAAAAATATTGAAAATTATATTCAAAATGGATTACACCATGACTTAGTCTTCCCCATAGAGACAAATATTATTACACCCATGATGTTTTTACATTATAACCAAGTCATTTTGGTTTATGATATTGCATATTGGCTCCCCATATGACACAATTAACCATGAGATGCACAATAACCATTTTAGGTTGGAATTTTTGGACAAGAAAACTATTTTGGCCTTATCATTTTGATTATGAGAATTTTGAGATGTAACTATTTAAAATGGATTTTTCATTTATATAATATTAGTGAAATTATTTCTATCATATGATCTCACCAAGGGCCTAAAAATTTAGTAATGCTATGTGGGATGTAAATTGTTTTGGATCAATGTATTTTATCCATGTTGTTTCACTTGTATAGATGAATTTTAGAAGTAATGAAAAATTCCCAAAATATATTGAAGAAATATACCATAGTGTGGTTTGATACTACTGTTCGCATGACTATAGAACAAAAACCTATTAACCATGGAATAAAGCATCAACCTATGATGTTTTTAATTTTTTTTATATTTTCCATATAATAACCAATTTTGGTTGAATAAAATATATATTTCATGGTCTATTAATTAAATATTTTTGGTCTAATAATAAAAAAATAAAATAAATATTTTTTATAATGCTTATATCATGGTCCTTTGACATGAAGAACCAAAAATTTGGTTTCATCCTATGTTATGATGTGATACCTAGAAAAATCTTCTCAATGTTTATTATTATATTTTTATATTAATTAAAATATTTATAGAAAATGATTAGATACCAAAATTGGATTTCAGATGGATGACACTGACCCTAAACACTATAGAAGGCAACTATAAAATCCAATTAATCTTATAATTCATATATATGTCTTGAGTGAATAAGGAAATATATAAAGAACAATATATATTACATATTTGATTATTTAGAAATAAAAAAGTTTTTATAATGATAACTAAGTATAAATCAATGATTTACCCTCTCCTAGGATATTCAAATATTATTAGAATCTCCCGACACTTAGTAAGAATACATATTTAATAGAGGGTTTACTGGAAGCTTTAGTAAAATGATAAAGGGACACAGGAGCATTATAAATTTTTAATGTTTTAAACTACCATTATATAATGGTTTTAGTAGTTGGAAAATATATCACATTTTTTTAATAGATTTAAAATAATAAATCTTCATAAGGAATATGTTTCCATAAAATTAAAGAAAGAGGTTAGAGAAAATGAATGAGTAAGAAACATGAATGAAGAGGGAGAAAAATATCCCATTCAAACCATTAGAAGTAGGTAAAATTTAATAGAAATAGACTTTAATAATTCATATAAGTATAAGTAATTAGGTAAAATAAATCAATGAATCATCAAACACAACATATATATAGAGGAGAAATATCTCATCTAAAAGGATATGAAGACAATTACTTTTAGAATTGTTATAATCCGGTATGTATAAATCAATGTGAATAAAAATGGTAAATGTATATGAAAATCCTATAAAATAACCATATGAGAAGAAAATTATGATTTTAAATGGAATTTATATTAATTTTATCCCAAAATTAACTTTAAGCATCAATAATATTAAATAATAAGAGTGATTAAGAGAGAACCCCTTACCTTCACTTTCAAATTTGAAAAAAGTGATCTTAATCCCATATTATGAAAACTTACATACTTTTAATCCATTTTATAACATTATTTATACTGATTACCTTTTATAATAATCAATTATATTCATTTATTACATATATATTTGATAGCCATAGTATACTTTTTCAATGGAGGTTAGCTGTTTCAATTGTATGATATTTTTTGGTAAGGTGGTGTGGATTATAATTATTTTACTATAATTGAATCACATAAAAAAGAAAAAATATAGTGGAATAATATTATTAAAATTATTATTAAATTCCTATGTTCATTTTTCATAAGTTACTTCTCTGGTTCATTAAAACAAATTTACATCATGCAAGTTTCAGATAACCTTACTAATAACAATGCATTACATTATGTAATTTATTTGAATGTCACCATTTTAAAACCTTAATAATATAACAAATTACATATTAATATAATATATTATAAGGATATATTTTTTTATACTCATCCATGATGAAATTTATGGATATTGAATTCATGTAGGTTATTGAATTGAACCATACAAGAACATGCTATTCAAATGAGTGAGTAAGTGTATGAATTGATTTGATTATAATATATTTTTTAGAACAATAATTAAGTTAATAATAACCAATTATAGTATTTTATAATATTAACAAATAGTGGATATGTGAAAATAAATGTAAAAGTTAAAAGAGAACTCTTTGTTACTTTGATGGAATTACACCTTCCTAAAGCAACTTCCTTCATAATAATGGATTTAGTCCTCCATCTTGCAGCCTGAAGCTACCAAATTGAATATTGATATTTTTATAAGGAAATAAAGGAAGGTATTCCATATGAAACTCAACAATATAATTTGTTTTGAATGGGTATATGAGGGGTCCTTTTATAAATGAGTTTTAGTGGCAGGTTTTCAATTTCTCACCCTTTAATGGCTAAAAAAGGTAATTTTAACGTGGAAAGTGGATCATAATATAAATATTAAAGTATATTTGAGATTACATCTGTTATAGACATGAATTTTCATTTTTATGATATTATACATCATTTTAACCATATAAACTCTTTAACCACTATCATAATTTTATATGTAACTCACTATTCACAACAATAATTTATTTTTTAAAAACTAATAAAATTAACCATTTTATCTTATTTCAATTCCTTTATTCCAAATATGAAATCAATTTTTTCAAATTTAATATCTAAATATCTTAATTTTTATATTTAAAAAAATACACATAATACTTTAGATGAGAAAATTTTCTTAGATAAAAATATTTCATATGTACTGAATGGTCATATTTTGATTCATTGGCATTCCTTAATTATTTAATCAATATTATATATTTAATATTATATTTAAATATTTAGTTTTAAATAAATTATTCAAATTCAAAAAGTGGATATATTTCCATATGTATGTTAGGTAGATGTAACGACCATATCCCTAATGATAGTATAGGCAATCACTTTATAATAGTCATATTTACCTTTTACATTGCAATATATAACACTACATAATTATTTAAAAATAATTCATCCCAATACCAAATTTAATTATCAATATATGTGTCATATTTATAATGTTTTTCATTATTTTTAGAGCTATCATCAATGATATAATCTTCATGGGATATCCTGATAATGAATATTTAATTCTATTAATATATTTAATTAAATATTGTTTTATTCTATGTTTAATTTTTTTAATTTTTTTTAATTTTTTAATATTATAAAATATTAATTTTTATTTTATTTTATTTTTAAATATTCCCCCTTAATGAAATAATGAATTATTAATTTTAATTCGCCATTGTGTGGAAGGGAAGTTATCTAATAAATGGCACTTATTTAAGGGAATCTCACACTAAAAATAAGTGGTGTTATATTATCCTCCCTTAAATTAATTTTACCCATTATGATTTATCTATCATATTAGAACATATTATAGTACATTCATAATATTATATCTTTATATTTATAGGATTCTTTAACAAATTTTTGATTTATCCATAGAACATTGACTAGGTGAGAGGTATTGTTTCACATTAATATATCCACATGGTCCAAAAGCTCTACTAGTTATTTGTCACAAGAGAGATCATCTTATAGATTTAAATTTTTTATTTTAGTACATTTGATATATTTTTTATGAATAAAAAAAATTGATACATGGAAAACATCATTCACTTATGAAAGGTTTGATGTAAGAACTAGGAAATAATATATAGTCCCTATACAATCAAAAATATCCAAGGGGATAATATATCTAGGGTGAAATTTTTGCTTCCTATATAATCTCACAACACAATTCCATGTAGATATTCAAAGGAATGTATTTTTTATATCCTCATACTCTAAATAATTTTTATCATTATTAGTATAAAACATTTATCAACTCCAAAACAATTTAATATATGGATTAATGATTTAAATATTATTTATCATCTCTTGAGAAATATCGAATAAAAAGAGCTTTAACTAATTGAATTAATCCCAAAATGTTATATTTTTTAGCTCATATAATAAAGATCTTTATATGGTTCCATTTGAATACTTTAGATGAAACTTCTATTATATGAGAACTTAACCAATGGAAGATATTGGTTCCAACCTCTTTCAAAATCCCCAAAGTATGATATCAAAATATCTTCTAGAGTTTGAATATATATTTTATATTGACTATTATTTTGAGTTTAATAAGTAGTGATAAATCATATTAGGAATTAAATTCCTTTTTAATACAGTATTATAACTTCTAGAAAAAACATTGATATAAATTCGATGGAATTGAAATTTTTACTCCACTAAGACCTTCTACTTTATTTATATATATATATCTAGTAGATTTGATTTCATGATAAATTCCTTTGAATAAAAATTAATTTTGTAAACATTTCATGTTAATCAACCATAACCCAAATGGAATTATAGAATTTAGAGGCCTTTGGAATACCTTCCCAGAAATCCATGGTGATTTTCTCATATTTCTATATTGGTATGGGTAATGTTAGAATCATATCCTTAGACATTTAGAATTCAACCTTAACATGTATGTAACCCAAAAATCATGATTAATACTCTAAAATATATATATTTATGTTATACCACTAGAAATGAACCATGATATCTCTATATATCTTTATTCAATAAGAATACAGAGTGAATGAAGTTCTATTTTCATCCTAAAAAATATTATTATATAGATATATTATATATGGGACATATTTTCAAATTCAACTTCTTATAATTCAATTATTTTAAAGGTTAAATTATATAATAATTCATAAATCTTTATATAACTCCATATCATCCTTTTACAAATACATTATCTTTATATAAATATATGGTTAAGAAATAGTTCTGTAAATATATGATTTAATCTATTATATTATGATTTTCATATCCATTATTTTTAGATCCATGAAGATCAAGTCTCTTCAAATCCCCCCATGGATATGGTGACAGGATTATTTATACTAAGATCATCATCTAATTTGTTTACTTTTCTATTTTGGTAATTTTCATAGAATACATAATCCATGAACTCCTTCAACCATATCCTTTGGCATATTTTCCTACCCTTCAAAGTGAATATATTCTTGAATATTTTATGATCATTTCATATATCTCCCTTCTCTCCCTAGAGATAATTCCCCCAAATTTATAATTCAAAAATTTATGTTACTAACTCTAAATCATGAGATAGGTATATATGGAACTCTTATTTACAAAACTCATAAGATACGTTAATTTTATTTTATATAAGGAGACACCCAATCCCTTATTTAATGGATTATTGTATAAAAAAATTCACTACAATGTAGTTCAAGAATATGTTTAGTGACCAACCTATTTATAATATCCTTGAAGAAATTTTTAGATTATTCGATCTCACAAAACATGACTCCATTTCAAGTTTACTTGGTTACTATATTTAATAATAAGGAAACATTTCCCACAATGTTTCAATTTAATCCAAAAAATCCAAGAAAACTATGGATTACTTTCATAGTAGTTAATCTATGTAATTATTTGGACAAATTTTTATTTGAAGGATCCATATATATAACCTATACTATTATTACATAGCCCAATGAGGATAAATTTTAGAAGAAAAATTCATAAAATCTAAATTTAAAAAAAAAAACATTTCTTAAGTTTTTCAACACAATTCTTAAATATTCTTCATGTTCTTTCCAAATTTTGGAATATATGAGAATATCATCTATAAAGGCTTCTAAAAATATATCAATGTAATTTTTAAAAAATTTATTCACGACATTTTTTATCATAATGGGGATATTATTTAGTTCAAAATGAATAACATTGAATTCAGAGTTCCTATATCATATCTGAAAGGATATCTTAATTATATCCTCAATTTTGAACTATAAATGAAGTTATCCTAATCTAAGATCCACCGTTGAGAAATTTGGTGACCTTCTATATTGACCAGATAATTCATCAATATTTAGTAAATGATACATTTTATTGATCATGATATTGTTAAGATCAGGATAATAAATACATAGATTCACAGATCCATAATTCATATTAAAAAATAGTATTTTTTAATCCCATGGAGAACCAATTGGTCATGTAATATCCTTTTCTAATTTTTATTATAGTAGAATATAAATTTTTCAAATTCATATGGGGATATAATTTAATAAATCATTAATATAGGCATAACACTGTACTATTTTAGTTGAATTCTCAACCTCATGATCTAGATGAAGTCTAGAATTATATTTAAGAAATACATCATTTTATTCCATTAAAATCAGTATATCCTTAATATTTTTCAACTCCCTAATAATGTTATCCAAATATCCCATATTTGTTGGTATTACGACCCATTTAAAGGGTATTGTTTACATAAGAGGATCATAATAACCATTTCCTTGATAAATGATCATGGGGTGATCTGGGATATGAAATATTATTTTATTATCTAAATCATTGACATTGGATATATGTAGTGCAATTCAATATATGGCTAGTATTACATAAAAATTCACTAAACAAAGAGTAACTAGATTTTCAAAATGTATCTTCCCCTAGATACCAAACAGAAAAGAGTAGTATAAATGAGATGAAATAATTTATCCACTAGGTGTTTATCTATAATTCAATATTGAATTGTTAGGGTGGTGAATTATTAATGTTAATAAAATATCTAGATATTAAGGAGTGTAAAGAACCAAAATCAAAGATGATGTTTTCAATTATTTAGTTGGAGGTAAGTATACCTTTCACTACATTGTCTTCATGATCCACTTTAACATTAGTGATTTTATATTTTTTTACCTTTCTATATTTCTTTTAGAATTGGATGATGTCAATTTTACCTATTAACCCATAGATAATCTCATTAGTTTTCATAATTCTAAATAAACTTACAATTAAAACATTTGAGAATGAGTGTTTCATTAGGTTGAGGTTTATTTTCATATGTTTTATTGATTATCATATTTATTTCACTTTGAAATAAATTTTAATTGTGTCCTTAATTTATAGGTGTAATATAGTTTTCATTTCCTTTGAGTAAATTTCTCAAGTTCCTCTTCCCACATTGTCATCAAGTTAGAATATTCATATTCTATCCTCTATGAGATTTATCATTCAAGTTTCCAAAAAAATACATTTTCCTATTATTTTCACCAAAACCAAGAGTATAATAAAATTTTAAAATTTCTATTTAATGTATTCGTGAATATAAAAAAACTTCCCACAACTGCCAAAGTCACATATAACTAATTCTTTTTGGAGACCTAGTATTTAGCTACTAAATATTTCATCATTTTTACATTCATGATCAATAATGAGACTAGATATGTAAATTGGATTTATAGTGATGTTTTGTTCATATGAACCAATAAATTTTCCCTCATTTTGTTTTTTTATCAAGAAATTATATCATTATTTTAATGGAAATAGATAAGGGAAATTATTTTTTGAATAATAGTTTCTTAAACTCATCATATTCCATAGAGTCTATTTATTTATTTTACCACACATTATTCATGAGAGTACACCATTGAACAAAATCACCATTTAAATTTTAAAAAGCTAATATAACCATTCCACACACTAAAAACTAACAAAAAAATAAGTTTTCTGTTTATTGTCCAATTTGTTAGAAATTAGTGGATTAGAAGTCCCACTAATGGTTTGTGGTTATTATCACATGAAAGAATAAATAGAGATTTGTTCATTTTTTTATGAGTTTGGGAAATAAACTTGGTTTATGTTATTATTCATTAACTTATATAATTGGGTATGTTTATCTGTGAATCTTTTACACAAGATACCATCTTATTTAGTTTTTCATTTGGAAAATCATTTATTTTTCCATCACATTATTCAATCACTTGATTCTTTATGATTCCATCCATTGAATAAAAAAAGCTTAGTGTGAGTACTAAATAATTATATATAGAGTAAACAACCCAATGATAATGAAAAAAAACCTAATATTTTTTAACTAATGAACTCCTCATTTCAATTTATGAATCTTTTGGTTCAATGTACACTGATTTTGATTTTTACCCTCTTGTACTTTATAACACAATCCCTAAAATTTACTAAACCCCTCCTTAGTAAGGACTGATACAACTGAAATATAATTTAATATATATTATTTCATTATAATTGATTATCCATTATAACCCCTAGTAATTCACACCCCCATAAGTAAATGGTTAAGTATATTTTTAGATTATATACACAAATGCTTTATTTTAAAATACAATATAACATATATTCAAAAACTACTATATACATCAATCCTTCAAGACATTTCATATTAAATATTATTCATCATCACTCAAGGAATAGAAAACATAAGTCAATGGTGATCTCACATGCTCTTTAAGTGGTAAAACATAATAGATATCAATTAAATCAATATATGGTGTCTCAAAAAATATTGTAAAGGAGTACGCATAAAAAACAATAAGTTATGAAAAAAAAATTATAAAATAATACAAAAAATAATAAGATACATGGAACATAGCATGGAGAATAATATAATATTGTTTTATAACATATGAATGAATTATATATAAGGATAGAAAATCATAACTTATGTCACAACTCTCGTATATGCCCATCATCACATAGAGAGAAAACATGTCCCATAAAAATTAGACTAGGATATTTTTCCGTGTAATATGACATAATATATCCTCATATATAAATATTAAATAATGTATTTAAGGGATATATAATCAATGACCTAAGCATAACATAATAAAAAAACTTACATATGTGTGCTACATAAACATTAAAAAAATTCATCAAAACAAAGCATGATTAACCAATGAAAATCAGATTACATACTACCATTAAAAAGAAATAAAAAAAATATTTTAAATATGATAATTGAATGATTACATTAATATTTATCCCTAGTAAAACATAAAAAATTTCATGGGGTAATATATGGAGGTATTGACATAGTTGATAAACTCTTAAGATAAATATAATGAATTATATAAAAATAAGTTGGATTATATTTTATTTTTTTATTTTATAAAAAAATAAATCATAAATAATTGTTTTAAAATGATGGATGAAATAAAAAATACTGTATTTTAAGAATATTTAATTTAATTAAGCTTCATAAATAAATCTGAAGAAAAGAGTTGAAGAAAATGACCTAGCGAGGAACCTATATGAATAGAGATAAAGATAATCACTTCACACATTCATAAGTGACTAAAATTTATTTTAATGTGATATTAATAAATAATACAATTTAAGGGACATAAATTGAATACATAAATGACACATCATAGATAACATTGAAATATGATAGAAATATTTTAACTAAAAAAGAGATAAAGACAAGTCCCCTTAAAAATATCGCCTTAAAAATGATATAATCAATGTAGTATGAGTGAATTATTGGAAAAATTATAAAAATTAATATAAATAACATAAAATTACCATAATAGAATAAAAATGGTTATTTAAAATTGATTATACATATTTACACCCCCATAGTATCCCTAAGCATCATTAATTTCAAAGAAGAGGAGGGAATACCTTACATTCATTCCCAAATTTCTTGAACATGACCTAAATCCTTGTATTATCAACATAGATATATTAATTTTCTTGTTCTATATTATTTATATTTATTAAAAAAATTTATAAAAAATTTATTCATTTTTTATACATATATTAGTTAGTCACAGTTTACATGATAATTGGTCTTTAGTTATTTCAATTTTATGATGTTTTTTGGAAGGGTAGTATTAATTATAATTAATTTTTCATAAGTGAATGATATATTTTATTTGATAGTGTTATCACAATATTAAAGTTATTTATAATTTCACAAGTTCATTTTATAGTAGGTATAGGTATGGTTTACAAGAATGAAATTCATATTGCTCAAATTTCAGATAACTTTTTATATTATAACGTGTTACATTATAATGACCATTCTTTTGAGTGTCTGAATTTGAGAATCATAATGATACCATAAATTACTTATTAATATCATATATTAATATTGTTTATGTTTTTATATTCACCAATGATGTAAATTATGAATATGGTATTCATGTAGGTGATTGAACTGACCCAAATGAGAATATGTTATTCAGATGAGTGAGTAATAATACGGATTTATAAAATTGTTGTAACTCCCCGAACCATGAAGCCCAGAGCTAGTTCATTGTTTTATTACATTGGAATGATTATAAGGAATTAAATATAGAAGGGATGATCAGTTTAAAAGTCTTATAAATCTATATTACATACATGATACACATAATACATTGGTAAATAAGAAATAAAAACACGATACTTAATAAAAATAAATTAACAACATCCTTTACTACTACAAAATAGGTTTTTATAAGTGCTAAAATGGCCATGATATTCGAGGTGCTATTAAAAGGGTGTCCCTTTTACCAATGTTAAAAAAATCACTAATAAAAGGGTTCTTTATTAGCACATTTTTTTAGCGTTGATAAAAATTTATTTTTTTAAAAAAAACTAAAAAATATTTATGAAAATAAGAGGGTTTTAACAGGGCTTGACCCCTTCCAAGAGTGCTATGTGATGGCCCCACCCCTACATGTATTCCTTATCCACCCCTGCCTGCATGCCCAAGCCACCCCTCACCCTTTAATACCCATGCCCGCATGCCTAAGTTGCCCCTCATCCTTTAATAGTGCTATGCCCAATTTCACCCGTGCACGCGCCCCTGTCTCCACCAAGATTCGAACTCAAGACCTCCCCTATATGTGCTTGGTCCCTTTACCACTCCTCTATATTTATTTTTTCTCCATTTAGTGATATATATATATATATTTATATATTAATATATTTTTATATTTATATTTATATTTAGTTATATTAATCTATATATATTTATTCATATGTTAATATATATATATATGTATATATTCATAGATTAATATATATAAATTAATATATGTAAATTAATATATATAAATTAATATATAGCTACATATATAGTTATATATATATATTTATATATTTATTCATATATTTTTATATATATAGTTATTTATATTTATATATTTATATTTTTACTCATATATTAATATATATTAATATATATATATTTATATATATTTAGTTATACTTTTTTACCTGTATATTTATTTGTACATTAATATATATTTATAAGATCAGTTTTAAATATATTTATAAAATACATTTTTGGGTGTGTGTTTATAAATACATAAATAAATACATATATACAACACACACGCACACAGATATATATATATATATATTATGTGTATTTGTAAGTATAATTATATATATTTTTATATTTTTAAATATATTATATATTATTATGTATATACATAAGTTAAAATATATAGATAATATATATCAGTTTGTTAATACAAAGACACACAAATACACACACACATTATATTTGTAAAAAAATAATCATATATTTGTATTTTTAATAAAATTTATTTGAGTTTTTATTTAGATAAGTCTTATATATTGAGAAATATATTTTATATATAATTTTATTTATTTAGTTATTTATCAAAAGAAATTTTTATGTTCAACTATATAAAAAATATGTATATATTATTATATATTTGATTATAAATAACATCAGATTGTAAAAAACAATAAAATTTTAAATCTATAATATCAATGTGAATGTAACTGCTCAGAATAAATTCAGTTCCCATTGAAAAATGAAAAAAACCCCGTAAATGAGGCTAAAATTCCATCGAATCTTAAAACTTTAGGGTACCCCGACTAAAAAAATTAGTTTTATAGGCCTTATGGGCCTTTTTTCCTTGAAAAAAGAGACAGAGAGTCTATACCGAGTTATAAAGGAATAAAATTCATTACATGATTTGATTCGATATGTGGTAGATCCCAAACGGATACCAAGATCAAAATTTATGGCTGTTTTAATTTTGTGTTATGTTTTAATTTTACTTTAGATCTTTTATTAATTTTCTGATTTTTTTCTTCAAATTGTTATCAAATGACTATTACTGAGTAATAATTAGAAAATTATTAATTAATAATATTTTTTAAAATATTTTATAAGCCATTTTCACTTGATAAATTATATATTAAGTGTAAATGTCTATTTATACTTATCTATAATACATTAAGAAAATTATACCTTATATTTATAACAATATCAATATATTTATATTTTTATATATCATTATATTATTTTTAATGTTTTTTTAATATAACATTTATCATTACTAGTAAAAAAAGTTCTGATAAAGACCCCCTTTATCAGGGATAATAAAAAAAGAACTGATAAAGGTGGTCCCTTTAACAACGCTAGAAAAATCATTGATAAATTGGGTACCATTATTAGTGCTAAATAAAAGAACTAATAAAGGGGAAGTTATAACAGTTCTTTTTTAGCAATATTAAAAGTACCATTTAATAGCGATTTTTTTTATTTCTTATAAAGGTATCACCTTTAGGAGTGCTTTTTTTAGCATTTTTAAAGTGTAACAATGCACATGAGCTTCAACCCAGTTAGTGAGGAATCCTTAAGTGCATCCAAAAGACCCAGGTTCAAAACCTGGTAGAGGAATATTTTCGAGTTATTGTAGTAGTATTATAGCAGGAACTGTAGTAGTACTGTAGCAGTACTATACACTGTGTGGGTGCTGTAGCAGAACTGTACACTATACAGGTACTGTAGCAAAATTGTACACTGTGTGGGTACTGTAACAAGAACTATAGCATTTTTTGTACCATAAACTGTTCGGTACTGTAGCAGCTGAAACTATTCACGTTGGGCCACTAGTTTGGGCTTGGAGTCCTTAAAGAATTTGGGCCACCAAGGCCTTTGGGTCATTAGGGTTTTCGGGCCACTATTAAGGCTTTCGAGCTACCTCAAGGCCTTCGGGCCACATACAGTTTCCCCAGACACACTACAAAAAAAGGCGCAGCCCAAGAAGAGGATTCAGAGCAGGTGCACTCACTAGAGGAGAACCAAATGGATTTGTCTTAATGAGAGGGTATGGATATGCCATTGGGACCAGCCTGTGCTTGCTCATGAAGCCTATCCAGACATCCATGTGATAGTTGAAAGCTACTATCATGATGCAGATGATGGGGAGGGAAAATTCCTTGTAGATAGTCTGGTTGAATTTCCTAAGACCTTCGGGTCATGTAAACTCCTAATCCTATGGGACATGTAATATCTGAGCCTACGGGCCTTGTAAGGGTTCCCCCCTCATCTCTTGAAAGGTGGGTTATCAGAAATCAATAAAAATGAAGGCCTTTAGGCCATTCAGGCTGAAAAAGTGTAACACTATGAAAATCCATATTTGTGGTATTGATTGAATGCTTATTCAAATATTTCTTTTTCATAAACTGAGGAAAGGAAACATAATAAGGGAAATCTCAAATACTCATTAAGATTAAGTATATCATAATAAATAATGAATCAAAGAGAATAAATCAACAGGGAATGGTGATTAACTAAAAAAACATGCCATTCAATAACTAGATAAGGAAAAAATCAATATGGAAAGGTAAGAAACTGAAACACATGCCATTTAATCAATGAGTTGAAAATTAAATGTATTCATAGATATGTTGATAAAAAATATCATGGATTAATAATAACTAAAACTAAATGAGGGAAATTATTTATTAATTTATGTCATGTCTGAGGCACATGAAGAACTATACCATCAAGACCTTTCACAAGGCGGTTTAAAACTTCAGATAGAAGTCTGTTAAATTTTGCCAACTTATTTGTCTCATGAGAACCTGTTGATGCGTCGGAGGGATATATAAAGTCTGGGCCCCGTCCATAATTTCTATTCCAAATAATTACTCATATTGAATAATCAAAATATATAATATTCCTTACCAAATAACCATATTGAGTGAGAAATACGAATTTATCAATAATTCCCCAGTTAATCAATTAACTATCAAAGTAGACATTGTATGTAAAATGGTATATGGTTTAGGAAGTAATAATATACATCAAATAATAATTAAGGAAATATACAATGAAAAATTATTAAAATAAAGATATTTTTCCAAATAAATTTAACAATCACAAAATAAAGTGATACTGAAAAGATAATCATTAACAATATTCTTTAGAAGAATAATAATTAAACATCCCAAAGTGTCCCAAACAACTTTAAAACATTTAAATCATAATAATCCTGATGGTATGACATTAATTGAAACATACAATACCCTAAGAATATGTCTGTTCATGATATTATGTGTAAAATGGTAGTATATACACCATATAAAAGAAACTAGGTGCATAACTATAAATAATTCTCAATATAATATTAATTGAGATGAAATACCTTACTATAACCTTCCTTTTTGGTGTGGTTCTTATCTTAATGTATATTGATTTTAATATGTTACTAACTTATACCAAAACCATACTCATGTTTATAATATCATATATTTATTCCTTGTAATATTTTATTACTTGTTTGATAGCACTCTTTCATTATTTTAACTATTTAGGTTGTTAATTGCCTAGTTTTCTAGAGTATATTTTTAACTAGTAATTTTTTTTCATATTAATTAGATTATGATTTATTAATATGAATAATTTAATCCATGAATTAATTAATATATATTCATTATATGTGAATTTATAATAATCTATAATGTTTGGAGATAAGATATGAAATACACCGTTTATCGAGACGGTAGGCCATACATAGACATTAACATTATGTTCATTTTTTTATTTTTTTAAAGAATTAAATTTAGATAATATATATATATTATAATTATATTATCATATATTTTTAATATAAGTTAAATAGTTTTATTAATACCATCCATTATACATTCTATGTGTGTCATGAATGAGTCACATTACTTTGGGGGGGGGGGGGGGTAGTCCAAACCTCCTCAAACAAAATTAACATATTTATAGAAGATAGAAAGCATAAAGGTATATTAAAAATAAAAATTATAGAAGAAGAAATAAATTATAAATATCATATATATCATATATAAACATATTTTCAATCATAATGGCCAACATGAGTGGTGGTAAAGCTAAAATGAACAATCATCATTTTGTGAGGCAGTAGTTTGTCGTACACAAAAACAATATGATCGTTACCCATTAGATAGATGTGTGTGTAAGTGTAAGTAGAAATAATAACATAAAAAAACTAGAATATTTACAATAATTTTTTTGTAATGTAATCATGAAAAATAAGTTTATAGGGAGTGGATAAGAAAATGAAAGAAAAGAGATAGTTGAAATACATTACCTTAAAATCAGGTAACTCATTTTGGTTTATACCAAAGCGCTTCCTTGGAAGGATTTCTACCAAAAGGGAGGATTAAAGGTTGATGGGAGGGATTTTGGGAAGCTATTTGGGAAGATATTATCTAAACCTAAGTGTTCTGATAGGTGTGAGCAATGAGAAGAAGTTGAGGCCTTTTCTAGTAGAGGATGGGTGACACGCTTGTAATATTTTGACAAAGGAATTCGCCCCACATTTTTCATATTGAAAGTGGATCAAATAATGGAAAAAATTATAGAAAAAAGAGGATAGGTTTGAAATATTTCCATCCAATAGTTTTTGGAAATGTTTATAGGTCGTTTTGGGTCTTAAGGTTAAGCTTTAGTCCCTTGTTATGCTAAATTTAACCTTAATCATTGTAATTAATTTTAGTCACTGTCACTAATTTTTTAGGGTCAAAAACTAAGTTGAAATTACTATAAATTAAAAATTATTCTGATTAAAACTATTTAATCCATTCTTTAAAATTATAATTTTATAATTTGCATAAATTAACTTAAAAATCATCCTGTGTTTTGGGTGACAATGGAGAGTTTCAATGTAAAAACATTTGAAAGTTTGATAATTTTTTGTATTAAATTTCAATATGAAATTGATTTTAATTACCAAAATTGTATTAATTAATTAAAATTTAATCTAATTATTTTTTAAAACCAATATAAAATATAAATTAACCTTATAAATAAATTAAATTAAAAAAAAGTATTGAATTAAATTTCAGTATTTATAACTATTCATTAAAAATGAAACTTCACAAAAAATACCAAAAAGTTACCCAAACCTTATTTTTGTGTTATTAATTCAAATATTATGTTTATTTTGACATATATAATCCTTAGAAGTTCCGAAAATCATATTTCAAATAGGTTCACCATTAAAAGTTGGTGAAAACACATTAATAAAAATATAGTATTTTATGCATAAAATTGGAATTTTTTTGTCATAATACTTTAAAATATATTGAATGAATATAAAAAAGTAATAATATACATAAAAAATTAATATAACACACTAATTGTAATTAATTTAATTTATTAGGGTAAAGTATCTTTTTTAGCATAAAAAATAAAAACACTTTCAATTTTATTCAATCAGTTTTCATATTCATTTATAATTAACTTGTAACTAATGGATTTATATGTGTAATCCATATATCTTCAAACATTATTTAATATTTTTTATAACTAATACTTTAAGAGCTCTATTCTATTAAATAATATTTTAATAATATATCATTATTCAGAAAAAATTCGGTCTTGCATGTATCACAAGACCTTGAAAGAAACTCGTTGTTGCATGTGATGTATATTAACCCAATAATGATATATCATATATTTTATTTACATAAAATAATAAATATATAGTAGTGATTCCTAGTATTATATTCCCTTACTCTCATAGTGATATGTGTGATGCATTATATCAAATATAGTGTTCTTGCTTTAGATTTTCGGGGTGTCACATTCTCCCCACCTTAAATATATTACACCCTCACAAATTAAACTTTACCTTAGTAATAGAGGGACTGAAAATAAACTATTTTTTAAAAACACACATCATTAAATGGTTAATAACACATATTTTTAATAAGATAGAAATTCAAGTACAATGATCACATAACTATGTTCTATAGTAGGAGATGGATGGTGAGAAATAGAAACATGGATACATAGGAAAAATGTAACAATCATGTTATGATGGAGAGTGATAGAGAGAATGGTTAAGAGAAATTTAACAATAAGAATGACCTAAATTCATTAATTTGGAAGGTATATTTGATTCATTGGAAATAAAGGTACTATAAAAACATTTTTCGTTTCAAGATCATCTTTCCATGATTTGAGTAATTATTTCACTCTCTAAGAATATAATTACATACACATTCTTAGAATGCTTCTCTAAGTACAATCTTATCTTTTGGTCTTTCATTGAACTATTTATACTTTTATTCTTATATTGTGAACTAATATTATAATTTATATAACATTTTCCATGGACCAACTTAAACCATTTCTTAAATGGTTATATTTTCTAAAATATTGTTATCAAACTCCTTTGAAAAAATGTCACTGAATTGAAAAAATTAACATATCACTAGCCTTTAATCAACACGAAGAAGATCTATATTTTCACATTCCAAACATTTCAATAACATCATCTTGTATCCTATTAAAATTTGGTATTAACTCGAACCAATATAAAACCATATTCAGAACATGCATTATTCCTAATTCCTTTTGTACGAAACATGTTATTGGATATATTCCTTAAATCCAAAATTCTTGTAAACTCCATCACTGATAGAATATAAAACATGTTTAAAACACATTAATCAGTTTCAAGGAAGTCATAGCTCATCCAAATAAATCATTTCCTCATCATTACCTCAACATAAAGAACATATTATGAGTTTTCATTCCTTAAATCGCGTGTTTTCCAAAAATTATAACTTTCTAATGAATAAGTTTTCTTGGTACCATTCATTATATGATCTAAAATACTTAATGAAATATTACTACTGTACAATCCTCATATATTACATAATTCTTATAACCAGTACATTGTTGATAAAATATTCAAAATAAATAATTCTTGAATGTGCATATTAAGCATCCCTATTCACTTCAATAATAGCATAACTTGATCATTATCTAATAGAATAATTTGGGTTATATCCCTTTGATTCTATAAAAAATTATTTTTATAGTTTGCCATCCCTATTTAGTTGAAGCATTGTACATTGAAAACCATTTTCTTACCCTTGAAATAAAAAACATGGTGTCATATCTTTCTACACTTTTAGAAAACTCCCATTCCATTTAAGCTAGTACCACATTGTTTCATTCCACATTTATCACATGTGGAAAAGTACTTATTTCCCATCACCCCTTTATACATATTTTTCTATACCATTCTATTCTTTTATTACTTCCCATAAATTCCATAGTTCATGGATAATTATTTACCTATCTCATTAGCACATGATACTATTTCCATTTATGATGAGAATACTTGGGAGAGTACTTCCCAAGAAATTTTTTTCTTAATACCATTAAATATATGACCCCTCTTACTCTTTGGATCATGTGCATTTTTGGATTTTACATTTATTTTTCTTGGATCCATTTTTAAACAATTCAATACACTAGATTAAATCATAAAACAATGTGTAATCCAAAAACAAGTGGAACACATAACATAAATTGAAAAAAGTTTATAGTTAATCACATAATTGTAATCATTGTTTTGTTTTGGATATCTTTACATTCAAGTCCATCATCATGGTTTATAAATAAAATTTGACTTATCCTAAGTGTATCCCGCAAAATTTTCAAACTATGTGTACCGTAAGCCCCATAATTGTGTACCGGGTTACACAGAGTTAGACCCAACATACCTTGTCAGAGTTGTTACTCCTAAGTACATCTATTCCCAAACCACTTCAAATTATTGTATCCATACATGGATATATTTTTTGCAATACCCACATAATCTCGACCTTACCAAAATTATTATCAATCTCTATCTATGGTTGTGCCACCTAATATATGTTTTCTAAATCTAGTTTCCAAGTTTTCTTCTAAACATCTTCTGATACAAACTATAACACCCCAACCCCAGAATCCCAGATCTGGTGCATTATTTTATTACATTAGTATGATTTTAAGGAATAAAATATCAAAGGACTGATCAGTTTAGTAGCCTTAGAAATCTATATTACAAACATTATACCCATAATACAATGGAAAATAGGAAATACAAACATGATACTGAATAGAAAGAAATAAATAGCATCCTTGAATGCCTATTCAAAAATATTTCATCTTCGTGACATGGGTAAAGGACACATAATAACGGTGAGATCAAATGATCAATAAGGGTAATTAAAGTTTGATAATTAGTTAATCAATGAAAATAAATCAACATTGAATGGGGATTAACTAGAAACACATTCCATTCAATAACTAGAGAAGAAAAATCAACATTTCATGGTATGAAACTGAAACACGTTCTATTTAATCAATGAACTAAAAATTAAATGTATCCATAGATATATCAATAAAAAATCACATAGACAAATAATAACGGAATATAAATGATGGAAACAATTTCTTAATGGATTTCATGTCTAATTAACTTGAAACCCTATATCATCAAGACCTTTCATAAGATGGTTTAAAACTACATATTGAAACTTGTTAAATTTTTCCAACTTATTTTTTTCATGAGAACATTTCGATGCATTGAGGGACTATATAAATACCAGGACCCACCCATCATTTAAAGTCCAAATAATTACTCATTTTTAAAAATCAAAATATATAATATGACTTATCAAATAACCATATTGAGTGAGAAATACAGATTTAACAATAATTCCTCATTTAATCAAATAAATGTAAAAGTAAACACCGTATGTAAGAAAATATAAGGTTTAAGAAATAATAATATAAATCACCCAGTAATTAAGGATTTTTACAATGATAAATTATTACAATAAATTGATTTTTTATGATAAATGTAAAAATCACAAAAATAAGTAATATTACAAAGATAATCTTTAAGAACATTCCTAAGGAGAATAATCTTTAAACATTCTAAAGTCTCCCATACCACTTTGAAACAATAAAATCATAATCCCAATGAAGTTATTATAATAAATGAAACCTATAACACTATTAGAATAATAATAATCATGATATTATGTGTCAATGTAAAGTATATACATCATATAAAAGAAACAAGGTGCAAAACTACAAATATGTCTCAGTGGAATGTAAATTGAGACGAAATCCCTTACCTTAACTTTAATTATTTTGTGTGATCTTTATACTATATTATAGTGGTTTAATGTATGATAATAAATTATAATATAACCATAATAATTTATTTAATATCATATATTAATTAATTATAATATTTTATTACCTGTTTGTGATCACTCTTTGATTATTTTAACTATTTTGGGTGTTAACCGCCATGTTTTGTCAAGTAAGTTTTTGACTTGTCAATTTTTTTCCTATAAATTAGATCAAGTTTTAATCACCTAAATAATTTAAATAATGTATTAATTATATATATATTCACTATATATTTTTATAATTATCTATAATGTTTGGAGATAATAAATGAAATGCACCGTTCATGGAGATAGTAGGTCGTACGTACGTATGAATGCAAAATTCATTTATTTGTTGTATTGAAAGAATTAAAAAAACTATATATTTATACTATAATTATAGTATCATATATATGTTATATATGTTATATATTTTTATTAATACCATTATTTATACATTACATGTATGGTATGAACGAGTCACATCACTTTGAGGGGGAAGTAGTCCACACTTCCTTAAATGAAATTATCATATTTACAGAAGATGGAAAACATAAAGGTATGCTAAAATTAAAAATTAAATTAGTAAAAAGATATTAAAAAGATCATATATATCATATATAAATATGGTTTCCATCATAATTTCCACTATTATAGGTGGTAAAGGAAACATGAACAATCATTGTTTTTTGAGGTAGGAGTTCACAACACACAGAAACAATATGCTCATTACCCATTAGAAGGAGGCGTGTGTTAGTGTATGTAGAAATAATAAAATAAACACATAATAGTATATTTATTATATTAGTTTTTTAATTTAATATTGATATAATAAGAGTATAGGGAGATTAGAAGCAAATGAATGAAAAGAGATCGTTGGAAAACATTACCTTAAAATTAGGTAACTCCTTTGGTTTTATACCAAATTTTTTCCATGGAATGATTTCTGCCCAAATTGAGGATTCAATGTAGAGTGGAGTTATGTTTTGAATATATTTGGGCAGATCTTTTCTGAACCTAAGTGGTTTGAGAGGTGTGAGGAATGGGGATAATTGGTGGCCTTTTATAGTGGAGGAGGAGTGGCACTCTTATAATATTTTGACAAAAGAATTATCACCATGTTTATTATGTTGAAAATGGATCCAATAATGTAACCAATTCAAGAAAAAGAGTATAGGGTCAATATATTTTTATCCAATATATTTTGGACAAGTTTATAGGTCATTTTTTTCATTGAGGTTAAGGTTTATTCCCTTATTAAGCTTAATTTAACATTAAGCATTATAATTAATTTCAATCACTTTCACTAATATTTTTTATCAAAAAATAATTAAACAGTATTTGATATTATAGATTATTCTTATTACTAATATTTAATAAATTCTCTAAAGTCTAATCACAAAATTGTTATAAATTAATTTAAAAAACATCCCACAGGTGGGACAACAATGCATGTTTTTAAAGTAAAAATGTCTAAACATTTCATAAGTTTTTGTATTCAATTTCAATGTGCAATTAATTTTAATGACACGAATTATATTAATTAAACAAAATATGATGTAATTATACCTGAAAAATAATATAAAAACTAATATATCCTTATAAATAATTATACTAAAAATAAGTTTTGAATTAAATTTCTGTATTTTTCAATATTCATTAAAAAATGGAACTTCACAGAAAAATACCAAAAATATAAAGTAACCTATTTTCTATGTTAATATTTAAAATATGAATTTTATTTTCAAATATATAATTCATAAAATTTCAGTAAATTGTATTTAAAATAGGTTCCCCATTAAAAGGCTGTAAAAACACCTAAACAAAAATATAGCATTCTAGGTATAAAATTGGGTTTGTTTTTATATTATCCCTATAAAATATATAGAATGAATATGAAAATATAATATATATTTATATATATATATATATCACAACAATATCAGTCAATAATTTTATTTAATTTTATTTATTAGGTTAAAATAACTTCATGAGCATAAAAAATAATAATATTTTTCACTATTTCTAATCGGTTTCTATATTCATTTATAATTAAAATGTAACTAATAGATTTATAGGTGTAAACCATATATTTTTAAATGTATTTTAAACTTTTTCAATAATTACTATTTTAACAGCTATGATATATTAAATATTATTTTAATAATATATCGTTATTCGGTAAAAAATCAGCCTTTGTGTTACCCAAGACATTTAAAAAAACTCATTATTGCATGTGACGTATGATAACTTAGTTTCAAGTTCATTGAAAGATATATAATAGATTTAATTTACATAAAATATTAAATATATTATAGTGTTTTAGTGTATTATATTCCACTATGTTCTTGGTGATACATGTGATACCCGCTATCAAGTATAATGTTCTTACTTTATAATTTCAGGGTGTTGCAATTATAATATCATTTTAAATAAAACATGATTTTAATAATAAATAATTTGTTTTGTGAATAAAATTTATGAATATTAGATATGAGAAGATAAATGGAAATTATTAATTATATCTTTTTTACTTACATGGATGAAATCACTCCTCATAACAACATCCTTCGTAACGAAAGATTTAGGATACCTTATTATGAGTAGAAGATACCAAAAATGATTGAGGTAGTTTATGTTAAAAAAAGGCATTCAAAAGGAAATTTAATAAGAAAAGTTTCTAGTAAATGATATAGTAGGTGGCCCATTATAGATGAGTTTGAATAACACAATTATAATTTATAATTCTTTAATGGTTAAAAAGTTAATTTTAAAATGGAAGTGGATCATAAGAGGAAAAAATGGTGTTTAGATTACCTAAATTATGTCCATTAATTTTTATATATATTTGTTTATAAATTAATTTAATCTTATATAGAATTTCATTATTTTCACTATTTACCAACATAACTCCAGATTCACCTGGTATTTTTTTAGTTTAACAAAAAATAAAAAACAAATTTTTAACTAATTTCAATATCCAAATTCCAAATATAAAATTAATTTAATCAAATTAAATCTCCAAATATTTAAAAATTAACTTTTAAATAAAATTTAATATTACTTTATATGGGTTTTTTATTGAATAAAAAAATTCATATATAATGAATGATTACATTTTGATTTATTATCACAGCAAAATTATTTAATAGATGTTAATTATTTATTATTCATGTTAAATTAATGTTTTATATTATATAATTTATTTATTTGAACGGTTTATATTTCTAGATACCCATTTTCTATTTGTAGTGATTATTTTTCCACTAACCATATA
The DNA here is from genome assembly GCA_963277665.1 of Viscum album. Taxonomy (NCBI): domain Eukaryota; kingdom Viridiplantae; phylum Streptophyta; class Magnoliopsida; order Santalales; family Viscaceae; genus Viscum; species Viscum album. Next base: position 999,898,755 of record OY728161.1, read on the forward strand.
TCCAATGACCATAACTGTTATATTTTCCCTTGAGTTTCTTATATATAAGCTTAAATTCTTCATGGAAAAGTCTTTATACAATTCCCTTAGTGTTTTTGTAAATATTTTTATCATATTTATAATATTTTCCATTTGTTCTATAGTTATTATCAGTGGTTTTATCTACATTTTTGGTTGTGAGGTTCAATATTTCAATCTTTCGATGTTTTTATTTCATTATAGTTTTATTATTCTTTTAATTTTACTAATTGAAATTTTTTATATATCTTTTAAAGTATTATAATTTTTTTATTTTATATTTTAACAATATAAATTAATAAAATAAAAAATTATTGTGACATATTATTACTAGTTTTCAGGTTATTCTCATCCCTCCTTTTGACCATTCTTTGGTTGGGTTTTATCTCCACTTGTTTCTTTGGTAAAGTTGAAATTTTGGGAAGTTTCTGGGCTGTGTGTGGTTGGTGTACATTTTAACCAAACTATATTCCCACGTATTGAAAACATTGCTGGATTGGGAAATGGGGGTTTACACAATGGGTTCACAGTTTAAAAACCCATTCACCCACCTAGTAGAAATTGTGTCCCCCAGTAGAGGGGTGCACTGTTATAGAGCACAATTATTCTAACCTTGTTGCCCTTCCCATCTAACCATGAAGAATATACTTTTTTATTTCAAAAATTATTTTAAAAATTAAAAAACATCTATTTAAACATATTATCAACCCTAACTCAACCATGAATGATTTCCTAGATCTTAGAGGTTCTCAAGAACCCCTTTTGACTCTTCAAAACCCCATATTTAATGAATCAAAGCACTGGTGGAAGATCTAATCCATCTCTGAAAAGTTTATCTTCTCTTATTCTATCTATCCCTATCTATATTTCTATCATCCATAGTGTTTTTAGATCATCACATATTCGATAGATCTAAAATCCTTGGATTTAGATCTTGAATTTAGCTTTTATTTCATGATATCCTTTTTCATCATTCTTCATTGTAAAATCCTATTGTAGGTGTTGTATTTTTGTTTCATAATTAATGGTATGTGGTTTATTTTGAGATTAGACATTTTAATAAAATTTTATTTTCTTGATTTGATTTAAATTTATTTATATTGATTTATGAAAACCCAATTTAAGATTAATTGGAATGGTGATTTTAATTTGCATGGGAATTTTAGAAAATCACCCAATTCCAATGGAATTTGAATTTGGGTTGTATATTGCAAATTGATAGAATTAGTGAGTATTTGAATTGATTTTAGAAAATTTAATAAATTTTATTGATAAAAACCTATTTTTTTTTTAATTACAGACATTAATTTAGGAAAACCCATGTTTTGGTTTTGAAATTGAATTGGAATTTTGAATAGAGAAATTGTGAATAATGAATTATTTGAAATGAAATTACTCTCTCTTTTTTGTATTAATTGATTGGGAAAATGAGATCCGAATTAGTTGGGATATTATTTAGTGCAAGAATGCTAGGATGGTTTTTCCCTAGAAAAAGATTGAGGATCAAAACTCTTCCAAAAACCTATTTAGGACGATTTTATACACGATATGATATTGATGAGTCCTATTTAGCCTAAGCCTGAGGGGAATGTGTAGACATATGCCATGATCATGGGTATGAGAGGGAAAGGATCCTATAAACAGAATCTATCGTTCCATAGTTTATAGGAATATACTTATTTTTTTAAATATTTTGATATATATTCCATTGATTATGAGACTATTTTATTCATTACTGATGATTTTTATAAACCATTTTGATAAAATGTTTATTAAGACATCTTAAAAATGTTTTACTTCATTATTAAATGAAATAATATTTTTTTTAAATATGAATTTGTTTCACCATTCCAATTTTTTTAAAAAAAATTAATAATGATTTGGTTTATTATTATTTCATCCTATTATGGAACATGTGGTGAGACCCTACTGGGATTTTGAGGTCACACCCTACATTTTCCTTTGAGTGTTTGTATATTTCCTTCATCTAGGTCTGAGCAATGGTAAAGAACCTCTAGGAGGAGGAGAATTTTCTTGAATGTTAGGTATTAGAGTGATGTATCCCTTCTGTTGTTGAGATTATATTTTTTTTTATTTTAAGTAATTTGACAAGTTAAAAAGGGTGAATTGGTTGTTGAAGATTAATCTTTGATCTGATTACCACCAGTTGAAAATAAAAGAGTCATACATTTGGTAAGTCACCTTCCAGAGAAGGTATGTCCATTATGAGTATCTTTTTATTCAATTTTGTCTAACCAATGCTCCTATAGTCTTTATGGATTTGATGGAAAAAATATTCAACGATTCTCTTAATATGTTTGTGGTGGTGTTTGTTTATAAAACACTGGTTTACACTAAGTATGAAGAGGATTATGTGTGTCATATGATATCAGTTGTGAAATTATTGAGAAATCATAGAGTTTATTCTAAGTTGTTGAAATTTGATTTCTAGATTTTGTTTGAAATTGTCTTGGGACATGTGGTTTCAAAACATCATATCTCAGTTGATCACATGAAGGTGAAATCTATCAGGACATGGGAGAAACTTCAAAAAGTTTTCAAGATTCAATGATTCTTGGGTATAGTAGGTTATTATCACTAGTTCAAAAATTATTTCTCAATATTATCTTCTCCGATGAACACTCTCACTTAGAAGGGAGTGAAGTTTGTTTGGGATGAGAAATGTTAGAGTTATATAGTTAAGATAAAATTTATTTTGGATTCTACACTATTGATGACTCTTCTAGAGTCTATGATGGGCTATGTGGTATTCTGTGATGCATTCAGTTTGGGTTTGGGAAGTGTTCTTATTCAGCATAATCACATGGTAGACTATGGATCTCAGAATCTTAGGACACATGAGAACAATTATCCAACCCATGACCTTGAACTTGTACAGGTGATTCATATTCATTACATTTGGAATAACTACCATTGTGGAGAATTGTATACCATTTTTATGACCAGAGGATCTTATGTAAAATATTCTATAAAAAATATTTGATTCTCCTCTAGATGCATTGGGTGGAGTACCTAAAATTTTTTATTTCAAAATTGAATATACCTCAGGCAAAGCAAGTGTCACCAGACATACCTTGAGTATGAGACTCTATAACCACGCCATGAAATTATCATCTAAAGGTTGGAACATGATAGATATTTTCACAAAGATTCATATAGGATTCTGGGAAATAGTGGCTAAAGTTATCTTGGGTAGTGTTTAATTGAATTATCATCTTCTCGAGATGATTCTTCAGGAGCAGTAGATTGATGATTAGTTCTATGTAATAAGATACTATCTTTATAGTGGGGAGACTATTACTGGGTGAAATTTATACTCTATGGTTATTCTATGTTTTTAGAATAGTTTTTTTGTTTCATTATCCATGAGGAAGGATGTGATGGTATATTTCTGTAATTAATAGTGGGTTTTGAACATGGAAACCACAAAGATGTTTTATTACATACAATGATTATTTTGAGGGCTATTTATCAGATGAGGCCTTTATAACTTTCAAAATTTTTGTTATACTGTCCAACATGATATGATTGAGCATCTGATACCTCTGAGTTTTCTTCAGCCACTCCATGTTACGACATGGAAGTGTAAAAATATTTCTATGGATTGTTTGATTTTATTTCCATGTACCAAGGGAAGGATGAATGTGATATGAGTTGTAATCGGTAGGCTAACCAGATCGGCTCGCTTTATACCCATTCATGATATAAACATAGTTGAGTTTCCTTTAAATCACAATATGAGAGATGTTTTTCATTTTCAAAGAGTTCCATCTATTATAGTCTCTAATAGAGATAAATTTTTTACTTCTATATTTTAGATAGGCCTCAAGGTTTAACTGAAATCTAGGGTTCGTTTGAGGATGGTATACCATCAATAGATGGATTATCAAATAGACAGAACTATGGAGATTATTGGGGATATGATTCATTTCTATGTCATCAATTTTTGTGGATCTTGGGATGACAATTTGGGATTAGTTGTGTTTTATTATAATAATAGTTACCAATTGGTGATATGACTTGATCCTTTTGAGAACTTGTATGGCCAAACTTGTAAATCTATGTTATGTTGATCAGATATTGATTAAATTTATTTGGTTTGATAGATCTTGGTTTCAAATAAAATAAAAAATATTCATTATTTTTGTTATAGTATTTTTACTGCGCCAGGATGATATAAATCTTATGATTATTTCCATCAATGATTTTTGGAGTTTTCAATCGGTGAAAAGGGATTTCTAAATGTTTCACCCTCTATGTGTCGGTGAATTCTTGGGAGGAAAGGGAAGCATACTCCTAGTTTTGTGGGACATTTCTGGTTAATTATTAGGTGGTTAAAGTTTCTTAACATTTATAATTTCATTTATTATTGACATTTATACATAATGTTTTCCATGTATTTCATCGACGAAAGTATATTTTGTATCCGCCTCATGTCATGAGCTAGGGAGATCTTGAGGTTGAGCATGATTTTTCCCTGATTCAGTATCTAGTCTGGATTGTTGATTCTAATTCTATGGTACTTCCTGAAAAGGTGATAACTTTGGTCTGTGAGCTATGAAAACATGGTTCTAATTCACATGATACTTGGGAGATGGAGGCACTGATGAAAGAGTAGTGGCCTCATCTTTTTGAAATGGAAGCTTCTTGACAGAATTTATGAAGATAGAAAGTTTATATGATGGTGAGTTTGGGACATACTGTTAATTGTTTGTAGGTACTCCTTTAAAATATATTTTTTTATCACACTTTGTTTTGTCTTTATATAAAGCTGTTTCAGGTGGAATATTGGAAGTTTTGGGAAGTTTTTAGGCTCTACGTAGTTGGAGACTGATTTTCTTAAATAGTGCACCCACATAGAGAACACCATGAAACTTTTGGTAGTTGGGGTTTTCATGGTTGGTGAAAGATTTCAAAAACCATGTTCCCACCTAGCACAAACTATTCACCATAGTAGAGGGGCACATAGTTAAGGTGCACAATTTTTCTAACTGTGCATCCTTGTCTAGATAAACATGAGGATGGAACATTGTATTCCAAATATTATTTTAGGAATTATTGAACCCCTATTTAAATATCCTATAGACACTAACTTGACCTTGAAAAAATTATGAGGACTTGGATACCTCCAAGAACCCTTTTTGGCTCCTGTAAACATCATCTTTGATGAATTGAAGTGATGACGGATGATCTGATCCCTCTCGAGTAAGTGTATCTCCTTCTGTTATTTCTCTATTGATACCTATTTCTTTCCCCCATAGAGTTTATTATATCATAATGTTTTTTATGGATCATAAATCCACTGTTTTGGATCTTGAATCTAGGTTTGATTTCATGTTCTCTATTCCCATCATTCTACATTGGAAAATCCCACTGTGGGTATTGAGTTTTGGTTCCATGATTAAAGGTAGGTGGTTCCATTTGAGATTGAGGATTTTATTAAACCATAATTTTATTGTTTTAATTTAAATTTATTTAAATTTAATTATAAATACCCAATTATAGATGAATTGGAATTGTCAAGGCCTGACCCATGCTAGGGCTCGAGACACCGCTACCCTAAACCCGCCTCCATAGGCCAGGGGGTGGCGATAAGCACCAAAAGAATAACTAAATTGGGGAGGCCATTTCCTAAGTAATTGTATGAGCACACACAACCAACTCAATAAAAAAGTGTAGAGGGAAATAAGGAATTGATGAAACACAATTATAAACCTCTAGATAGTACAAGATTACGGTAGTGTAAATTGAATGTAAATGAGAAAAAATACATTCCTAACAAAAAATATGTCCCAACCTCACAAAACTGGAAATGTAAGTAGATGGAGAGAGATCCACTCCTAAATCCCAAGCTACAACCATTGTATACGATTCAAACACCCAGTATCCCTAAGCTTCTATATAGTCATGGTCAACCTTTTCATCCTCTTCATAAGACATGACACATGTGGGAAAACTCTATGCACAGGTGGGAATATACATACCAATTAGAACACCCCAAAAGATGATGGGGGAGAAGTAAGAGATAAAAAGGAAGAGAAACATAGTAGATAAACAAGGTATAATGAAAGAGTACATCTCAACCCAATGAGGAGTGAATGCATTCTCTTCTAAGAACAAGGGGTAAACACGATGAGTAGATATACTACCTTATGAGTTTTCACCACCTATAGTAGAATATTAGACTCATATAATCATGAGAAAACAGACATGTAAAACCCATGGCATACCCCACATGTCTTTTCCTCTCCTTAAGGAGAGTAACCAAACCCAAAGAGTTGGTACAGAATAAAGATATATATATATATATATATATATGCTTGGTACAAAGAATTCCAAATGATAGAGAAAGGGGATCTCCATCTCAGATATCCTCCCAAGAAAAAGAGTATCCAATTGTTATAAAATTCCATCATTGATTCCCAACATCTAATGCATCTACCATGAATACACAAGTCTATTGAAATCATTCTCCACACCTTGATATTATCTGCTTTGGGTGGCGCAGACTCGACTGCGTGGTTTGGGCCATGTCTAAAAAAAACTTCTTAGAGGGTAAAGTGTTCCTCTTCCACATGATTCCATAAATACATAAAACCATTCCTCATCAGTGTGTGGTATAGTCTAGGTTCCAAAAACTCCAGGTAGAGGACCTATTCCCTTGTATAATAGGAGGGTTACACTCTGATGGTCGATGGAGGACCCATGCCTTGTCCAGTAGGAGGGTCCCACTCTGATGGTAAATGACTCATGTCCAGCTTGGCTGGAGGGTTATAATCTAGAAGTCTATAAAGGACCCATGCCCTAGGCCAATAAGATGGTTCCACTCTAGGATGTAGGGGACCCATACCTAGCCTGGTCGGAGGGTTCTACTTTGAAAGTCATCAAGGACCCATGCCCAACCCAGCTAGAGGGTTCCACTCAATAGTCTGTATAGGATCCCTACACAGGCCAGCTGGAGGGTTCCACTATAGAAGTCACTAAAGACCCATTACCAACCCACCTGGAGGGTTCCACTCAAAATGTAATGCTCTAGTGATCATTTGTGACCACTACCATCATCGAGAATCACTTAATAATGTTTCATGCCTAGAACATTCCACATCAAATCTCAAAATCCACAACTGATGATACCATCACGTTCTATGTGAAAAATCTTTTTCGACATGCTAATTGCATGACAAAATACCCATTCCAAAGAAGTAGATATGAAATAGTTAATGTTGATTGAAAGAGATCAAGGGGTACACAAAAGGTGAGGGGACCCACATGGTGTGTGGCCCCACTTTACAGCCTACACATGTCCCTAGATGGTACATGACTCCCATCCATGTATGAGTACACATCATTCATGGGTAATACAAAGTGTGTCCAACCCATCCATAGATTGGGTCGTGTGTAGTTGGGCATGTCTGAATACTCGAACCATGTATCCATGTACTATCGTACACGGTGGGTCAAGGTGTGTGATATGTCACCCATGTAGTATGTCCATGTCCATGTACCTGGAACATGGAGTGCACTCAGTCATGTGATCAATCACATGGTTCACTCACATGGAGGAAGCGATAGACAACATGTCAGGATAAGTACACGCCATGCCATCTTTATGGGTTTCCACAACCCTAGATGCCACCAGTAAAGGGGCACACACCGTGTATTCATCCATGAACATAATGTTTAGTTAGGTTTTCTATATAATATTAAGATCTCCTGATCTTGTTTTCTTGCCTCAAATTAGGAAACAATTCATTAGATTCCTCCTTGATTCATGTTGAAATCTTTGGATCTGGAAGTGGATTGTTCTCTCAACCCATCAATCACCAGAAATCGGATGTATTTTTTAGGATGGGTTTTCCACATGTTCTACGAACCACTGTGCCTATTTTTTCGTGTTCTTAATGTTTAACCATGGAATTTATCACCCTTTCTTCTCCATGATTCATGATCTTTGCTCGTTTCATCAAACCATTCATGTTCGTTGATCCTCCATGGATTTAGGGGTCCGATTGGGCTCATTATGACCCAGAAAAGATGAGCTGGGATCACAGGGATCCAACCATCCAAGAACATAAAGAAATGAGGATAAAAATAACCAAAAACCAATGTTTAACCATTTTTGTCCAAGTTTTCTTCAAAAATGATCAAGGAAACACATAACAAGGTTAGAAAAACATTGATTAAACAACTTAAATTTGGTATTTAGTCTCATGAAAAGTCCACATGTGGAAAAAATCCAAGAAGGATACTAGATATTTTTAAAAATTTAATAAAATGACATAAAAACACCAAATGAAGAGTCCTACGTTGGGTTTTTATCGATCTTTGAAAAATAACGTATTCCCCAATAGTTTGGGTGGAGTTGTTGCATTTGTTTCATCCTAATTTTCTTGATTATTAAGTTTTGTCATCGTTCGAGTTCTATTCACCAACAAAATGGGGAGTGGAGAGCTAGCCGGCGAGGTTAGGATTACATGACCAACCCTAGAAAAAATCAAAATCGATTCATTTATAATCAATTTAGTTTAGGTTAAATAAAATATTTAATTAGTTAAATAATTAAATAAATTCACTTAACATACCACCAATGAGTGAGGGGTCTGAACATCATGTGATGAATTATTTTTTTATCATACCTAGGGAAAAACCATGTTATGAACCCAACCACTATCTCAGATTTCTAATATGATCATATGTTTAAGAGTTATCACATTTTCATTAATAATTTTCATGTTCACAATATATAATATATATAATATTTTATAAAAATTAATTTCAGGCACACTGGGATTCAGAATTGAATGTTGTCTCAGTGACTAGCTCATAAAATATATCATGAAATATTTCAAATTATTATAATTAATAAACTAGGTCTCTATATCATTCACTCCTTCAATATGTTTTTCCTTGAAAAGTAAAATTAAGAAAACAATATAGTATACTGAGCCTATACTTGGCTCTCCCACTCTCATGGAAATTTTTTTCCCATTTCCATGCTTCCACAAAATGAAAACCAAAGGGATTTTCAATTCATGTTGGGACTGCTTCTACTGGTCCTTGATTACAACTAGGGGATCTACCAAGGTGGATCCATACCTGATGTCTATCTCTCCATAGTCAACGATGTGCATGGGGTCATGCACGTATCTCCTTACCTATGAATCGTGGAAGACATTGTGCACTCACTCTAGATGTGGGGGTAAGGCAAGGTGGTAAGCGACCTTACCAACCCTTTGATGATCTCAATTATCCCAATTAACCTTGGGGATGACTTGCCTCCTTAGATGAACCTCCACAATCTATGTCAATGTGAGACTCTCAAGAAAACATGGTCTTCCAGCTCAAACTCCTAGGGTCTATGAATAAGGTATGTGTAATATTTCTATCTTCTGTAGGTCGTCCTCATCTGCTAACAGATGACCTATACTTTCTCTATTTTTCCTGCACCATCTCTGGGCCCATGAGAGATAAATCACCAATATATTTCCAAAATAAGGGTGTCATTAAGGGTCTCATAGATAGGGTATGAAAATTCACCATGTCAATGGTAGAGTGGTAGTTTTTGTTGAATGAAAACTCTTCCAAGGGAAGGTGATCCTCCCAGCTATAGCCAAAGTCCAAAACACTATCCCTCAGTATATCCTCTAGCACCTGGATAGTGTGCTTGGTATTCCCATTGGAATGAGTGTGAAAGGTTTTACTAATCATCAATTGGGTCTCGAATTACTCCTATAGTCTTGTCCACAATCATTACATATACTGCACATCATGATTGGAGATAATCATTGAAGAAACACTAGGAAGGAGAATGATCTCCCATAGGCAGAACATCCCCAAACTCTCTACTGAACTCTACTAATTGATAGTAAATAAGTACAATGACTTCATGAGTTGGTTAACTATCACATATATGGCATCATGACCCTTCATTATGCCTGAATTCCCTATGAAAAAATTCATTGATATTCCATCCCATGTTCAATTTGGGATATCAAGGGGTTGCGATAAACCTGCTAGAACATGGTGCTCAACCTTTACCTATTAAAAGTTGAGGCACTAAGAGATGAACTCTGGTACACATTTTCTCATTTCAGACAACCAAAAATTCTTCTAATGATATATTTACATTATCCCCACACTGGTATGTTCAGCTAGAGGAGAAGTGTAGAACTCCCAGATCACCTCCTCCCAAAACATGATTGGAACAAGTATTCACCCCTAGAATAATATGACATGATTCCCTCCATTATAATATCAATCTTGTGGAAATATGATCACATTATAACTTTCAGTCGATGTCTCCTATCAGAGACTCTCTCACATGCTCAAGAAGCTAAATAGTCAACACCATCAACTGATGAAAGTCTTACCCTCATGGCCCACTAGGGTGAGCTCTAAGGAAGCTAACTAATGCAAATATTGCTGCACTAGGTGATCATGGGACTTCCTACTAAGTGAATCTTCCATAATTATTCTCTCCACTGGAATATAGTCTATCTCAAAGTCGTAGTCCTGTATGAACTCTAACCAACTTCTCTATCTCAGGATCATTTCTCTCTATGTAAAGACGTACCTGAGACTCTGATGGCCAAGTAAACCACAAAGTGCTCCCCCATAAGGTAGTGTCTCTACATCCTCATGGAGAAAACTACCACCTCTAGCTCTAGATTGTGATTTGTGCATTTTTTCTCATGGGTTCTAAACTACCTTGACCTATATATGATAAATTCTTGTTTCTACATATTTATGTAGATGAGACCTACTCCCAAGTCATTGTAATACAATACGAACTCAAAATCTGCCTATGGTAGTGTCCACACTAGAGCACTTGTCATCCTCTTCCACAACTCCTTAAAATCCCTCTTTCACTACTCAGACCAGATAAACGACTACCATTTTTCACATAGGGCAATCAAAGGGGATTTGTGTCACGACCCGCCCTCGGGGTCCGTGTCGTGACTACCCCAAGCCCGCCTTCCATAGGCCAGGGGCTGGCGACTAGCACCAAGGCGTAAATCCCAGAAAAAGGGAAGGCATTGCCTTTGTAAAGTAAACAAACACCACAGAGTAAGCAAGCGGAAGTAAAACACTAAGTACAAAAAGAAGAGCTGAAAAGTAAAAAGGGGCCGGAAATACAAGCCCAACTGTAAAGTACAACTCAAAAGGAAAAACAGCGACTGAAAAGTAAAGCTGCTACGCTGAGATGTCCACTAGAAATCCCACCTGAAGGGTGGGTACAGATAGCTCCTCTGCTCCTCGGGTCCCGCCTTCCGCTCCGAGTATGTCCCGCCCAGTGGTCCACCTCCGGGTACCGCCTCGTCGTATAGTCCACCTCCAGGTACCGTCCAGTCCTCGAACCTTCGGCTTCTGTCAGCACTGTCCATCGTCTGCAACCAACACAACGAGGTGCGGGCATAGCCCGTGCAGGGGTGAGTATAACGATACTCAGTAGGGACCCCGAGACCCTCAAGGTCTCACTAAAACCAACAAGGATAAACACAAGAAGATCTCAACAGATAAACCCTACTTAGGTATATGCCCATACATATACCTAAGTTATCAAGTAACCCATCTCAATCACGAGGAAACACAAGAATTGTGAAAACGACGGATAACCACTACCCGGGTATATACCCATACATATACCAAAGTTAGCAAGTGACCCATCTCAAACATAAAGTAACACAGGGTCAAAAGTCTCAGCTCAAACCAGGATTTTCATTATCGAAACCGTAACTGCTGAAGAGCTCCGTCTCTGGAGTGTGCAGTGGTCATGTCACGACTCCGAGGTACTGCTCACTAACCTAAGACTGCTGAAGTACTCCTCCTGTCGAGTACTGCGGGCCAGCCACCCAAACACAGTAGTGCTTCCCGCCGAGGTATGTCACCCAAACTCCGTAGTTCACACCCCCTAGTAGCCTGCTGAGGTACTCTCCGGACGAGCACCGCGGGTCTGCACTGTCACACAGGTAGTGCTCCGTCCGCCATGGGTCTGCACCTCAGAAAGTAGTGCTCCGTCCACTGGGCTAGTCGACTCACTCCAAGTCGAGTCGGTCAAGTAGTCGTCAGGTCTCAGCCAGCTACACGGTCTCCGTACATCGCATGCTCGTCACTGGGAGGGTCCGCTCCACGAGCTACAGGTCGATACTCCAAGTATCTCAAAGTCCCACGAAGAAGTGTCTCAAAGGTCCGTCTCGTCACAGGGGTCTCAACGCAACAGACGGCGCGTCGATCGGACGCCCGGTCTGTGAGTTATTAGCCTTCTCGTCCCAGGGGCCCGGTTGGTTTCGAGTGCGAACCAATCCCGGCCGTATCTCAACTGTACCCCGAACTCCCATAGGGTAAACTCAAAGGGACCGTTACTAAACGTAACTACCAACGCCGCTGACGGCTCGTCAAGCGGACGTCCTGCCTGAAAGATATCAGCTTTCCCGTTCCAGGGGCCTGGTTGGATTTCGGGTACAATCCAACCCGGCCATACTCCGGCTGCATCCAAAACTCGGGCGGAGTATGTCAAAAGTTCCGTCTCATCAAGAGGAAGTCAACGAAACAGACGGCGCGTCAATCGGACGCCCGGTCTGTGAGTTATTGGCATTTTCGTCTCCGGGGCCCGGTTGGTTTTTATGGAAAAACCATCCCGACCGTACTCCACCTGCGTCCAAACCTCGGGCGGAGTATGCCAAAAGATCCGTCTCACTAAAAGGAACACAACGCGACTGACGGCACGTCAATCGGACGTCCGTAGCTCAAGATATGAGCGTTTCCGCTCCGAAGGCCCGGTTGGTTTCGTGAACGAACCAACCCGGCCAGACTCAAAGTAAACCGAAACCTTGAGTGCGATATACCGAAACGACCGTCTCGATCCAAGGATCGTGTTGCCGCAGACGGTTCGTCATTCGGAGGTCCGAGGCTCAAGTTATGAGCGAAAAACCAAAACTGGTTCGAAACGGGGGGGTCCGGGTCCGGGCCGACCCGGCCCGACCCCCCCCTGGGCGGCGGCGGCGGACGGCGGCGGTGGGCGGCGGCGGCGGGCGGCGCGGCGGCGGCGGCGGGGGGCCGCGGTGGCGGCGGGCCGCGTCGGCGGCGGGCTGCGGCGGCGGCGGTAGCGCGGCGGCGGTAGCGCGGCGGCGGGCCGCGGCGGCTGGCGCTGGCGCCGCTTAAGGAGGCCGCGCGGGGGGAATTTAATTCCCCCGCTGAAGGAAAAGGCGGCGCGGCCTTGTGCCGCGCCAATTTCATGAAACGGCCCCCCCGCACGTGGGGGGGCCTGCTGGCGCCGAACCAAAGGGGGCCGGTTGCCCCCTTCCCTCAAGAACCGCCCCCCCTCATTAAGAGGGGGGTTTTAAAGATCCGGTCGGGGGATTTAATTCCCCCGGTTTTAAGTCATCCGGCCGGCCAGCTGGCCGGCCGGTTTTTACCAACGGGACCGGAAATTCCGGTCCCGCCTTCGACTTCCGACGCCGGCGGCCCGGCCGCCGGTCTTCACACCCCGCCGCGGCCCGGATCCGGCCGCGGTCTCCTCGTCCCGCCGCGGCCCGGAACCGGCCGCGGTGTTCGTCGTCCGGCGCGGTGCGACGGCACCGCGCCCCTTTCGCCGTGCCATGATTCTTTTCAACGCGGCGCGACGGCGTCGCGTTCTTGAAGATCCTTCCATGGTGTGCGCGCGACGGCGTTGCGTAAAATAAATGCACGATCAACCGCGTGGTGCGACGGCACCACGCCACTTGCTTCCACCCGCAAGAACAAACAAGATCGTTGGAGGGGGTTCGGCCGTGTTCGTGCGTTCCGGCCCCCTCACGTGAAAATAATAACGCAACTTTAAATAATCAACATCCTCACGTTAGTCATACGAACCACGAGCAAGAATGAGATAATTAAATATTAAATCAACATTCCCTACCTCGGGTTTAAGATTCGAAGAATCGTCTACGTTCCGCGGAAGACGGCGTCGCGGAGGTCGGGCGTCGCGGTCGTCGTTCGTCAAATCCGTTGACGAAGAGTTATGCCCGAAGAGATACGTCGTTGGCGAAACTTCGTTTGCCGACGAAGAAGGTTGTCCGAGGAAGGTGCGGTGTTCTCTCTCGTTGACACCGAAGACGAAGAAGAGCGGAGCGGCGTTCTTCGTCGGAACTTGAGCGTTCTACGTCAAGTCTTGAGGAAAGTCAAATAAAAAGGAAACAACGAACTCAAGAACCCTTACCTTGATAGTCGCACGTTGACGGAGTCGTGGAATATCGGTGACGATTCCTTTGACGTCGGAGGAAGAGTCGTTGTCGAAGACGTTCGTCGCGGAAAACCGTCGCGGAAGAGATGACGCGGAAGAAGTACGTCGCGTCGCGGATACGGCGTCGCGGATGGATCGTGTTCTTCGGCGGAGAAGTTCTTCGTTGAAGAAGGACGTTCTTCGCGTTCTTCGTTGAGTTTGAAGAAGAAGAAGAGGCTCTCCAAAAGCTCTCAAGGAGACAAAACAAACAACCCAAAATAAAATAAGACATCTTCTTATTTTATTATTACAATACACATTAGAATTTCAAAGGTTTGAAATTCAAAAAGGGTTTAACTCCCTTAATTAATTAAGTAACTCAAGTTGACAACAATTAATGAAATGAGTTTAAGGGGAGGTTTTGAGAGAATATGAGGAGTTGGGGTTCGTGTGGACCCCACCTCACTTAATCCTCCCAAGGGAGGTTAAGTGGATGTGGGTCCCACTCCCAACTCCCTTTGGTAGGACTTAACTAGATAAAAGTAAAATTTGTTCCTCACAAATTTTATTTAACTTAAACTAAAAACCCAAAAACTAACTTTCAACCCGCAACAAACGCAACTTCCGAAAAGGTCTCATTAAGCGAATATCGGCGCTGCGAGTTCATCGGTGCCCTCGGATTTCAATTCCGAGCACCGTATCAAAAGTTAGAAATTCCCGCTCGTTCGTTCACTGAACGTACCCGAGCCAAACTTCGGAAATTAATTCCGGGCACTCCGGGCCTCGGAATCAGGTGCCGTCTGGAACCGCGCTCTTGTAAAATTCTAAAGAAAATTAAGAAAAAATTTCCCTTGAATTTTACGGGTCTTTACATTACTCCCACCTCAGGGCTTTACGTCCCCGTAAAGCTACATCAAAAACTAGGGAAACAAAAGAGGGTACTGAGCACGCATCTGAGCCTCCCGCTCCCATGTGCTCTCCTGGAGATTCCCGTGCCGCCATCTGTTGCGCACAAGAGGAATCGATCGCCCATGTAGGACCCGCTCCTGTCGATCCTCTATCTCCACCGGGACCTCCGAAAAAGTCGCCCCATCGTCAACGTCAAGCTCCACATGGTCAGAGATGTGCGTCGGGTCGTGCACGTATCTCCTTAGTTGAGACACGTGGAAGACGTCGTGCACCCGGTGTAACTGAGGTGGTAGAGCCAGGCGATAAGCCACCTCACCAACCCTGCTGAGGACCTGAAAGGGTCCGATGAAGCGCGGAGATAACTTGTCGCCTCGGCCAAATCTCTGAATACCATGTCGAGGTGAGACCCGTAAGAAGACGTGGTCACCATCCTCGAACTCTAGTGGCCTCCGCCTCCTGTCAGCGTATGACTTCTGCCGGCTCTGTGTTTTCCTCATCCGCTCCTGGATGACATGGACCTCCTCTGACGTGGCCCGGACCATCTCTGGTCCCACAAGAGCTGCGAGATTTCTTCTTTGCCGATAAGAGAAACCTGGTCTCATCCCCTGGATGAACCACATTCTTTGCCTAAAACAGTCAATCCTAACATGGATGATACTAATCCATACCAAGGATGACGTCGTAAGGCCTCGACGCTACTACTAAGAGATCCAACCGTTACTCTCGCCTCCAAGGGTTGAGTCACACTGTCGGCATCAGTGTGTGGTAACTGGTCTCCTCCAGTAGATGTCTCACAAGTGAGGGTCAAGTCAACAGTCAACTGGAACCTCTTAGTAACATCACAAAAGAGGACAGGAAAGAAAACATCACAAAGGTATGCGTCTTTTATTATTGCAGCTCATATTAAAAGACGCTACACAAAAGCAACATCAACATGGAACTAGAAGTACAAAAGACGTATCCACTAGTTCCTCCCCTGTCCACCTGCTCCCAGAGCTCCAGCATTTGTCGCTACCTCAACCTCGGTGGCTCCCTCCAAGCCTGCGGATCGAGGAGTCGGACAGTCACGTGCCAGGTGACCCTTTCCGTCACAGGAGTAACATTGTCCGTTTCTGGCACGCCTGGCTCTGACCCCACCTCGGGTGCCCCGCACCACCGGTCCTAAAACCCGAGATCGCCCAACTGCTGGTCTGGTCCTCCTGGACCTCTGCATCATCTGTCTACTGCCCACAGATGACTCGGCTTCTGATCGAAAAACACGCGGCAAAGGCAGAATCTCCTGTACACGCTCGGGGTGTAGAGATACTGGCACAAACTCCACCCTGAAGAAGGTCTCGAAGTCTTCCCATGCGAAGTTCATCTCATCGCAAAACTGAAACAAGTGGCTCCACCACCTACCTGCTGCTGCCTGAAGGAGGCTGGTAGCAAAGATCACCATGAAGTCTGCCGGCGTCCCCACTAGCCTGAAGACTCTCACCACAGCCTCCAGCCAAACCTCAGCCGCCTGCGGGTCCGTCTCTCCCCGGAACCTGGGTGGCCTCTGGCGCTGGAACTCGTGCAGCGCGCTCAAGCGTCGTGCATCGCCTACTGCTGGGGCTGGTGTCATCGGTGGCCCAACGTATGGTAGTACCGCTGGTGCCTCCGCTGGTGCCTCAACTGCAAGAGGGCCCTGTACCGAAGCCTCGTCGCTCGACAGACTGTCAGCACTCTCATCCCTCCGGGCTCTAGCTGATCGTCTGAGAAAAGACATCCTGAAAGAAACAACGTAACACGATCAAACGATTATACCTGGTGAGCTGACCTGGTTTGAGCTGTTTTAAGGGGAAAAACTTTTGAAAACACACACGCAATCAGTGTTTTCGTGCACAAAGTCGGAAATCAGTTGTCAGGGTCCTGGTGTATGGATACGTCGGCCGCCCGCACCAACACTGGACTCCCTGAACTGAAAACCACACTCGGTACCCTTAACACTATTGCTTCACAGAAAGAAAGATCAGAGTCTGCGGTAGAACCGAACTCCTCTGATACCAATTTGTCACGACCCGCACTCGGGGTCCGTGCCGTGACTACCCCAAGCCCGCCTTCCATAGGCCAGGGGCTGGCGACTAGCACCAAGGCGTAAATCCCAGAAAAAGGGAAGGCATTGCCTTTGTAAAGTAAACAAACACCACAGAGTAAGCAAGCGGAAGTAAAACACTAAGTACAAAAAGAAGAGCTGAAAAGTAAAAAGGGGCCGGAAATACAAGCCCAACTGTAAAGTACAACTCAAAAGGAAAAACAGCGACTGAAAAGTAAAGCTGCTACGCTGAGATGTCCACTAGAAATCCCACCTGAAGGGTGGGTACAGATAGCTCCTCTGCTCCTCGGGTCCCGCCTTCCGCTCCGAGTATGTCCCGCCCAGTGGTCCACCTCCGGGTACCGCCTCGTCGTATAGTCCACCTCCAGGTACCGTCCAGTCCTCGAACCTTCGGCTTCTGTCAGCACTGTCCATCGTCTGCAACCAACACAACGAGGTGCGGGCATAGCCCGTGCAGGGGTGAGTATAACGATACTCAGTAGGGACCCCGAGACCCTCAAGGTCTCACTAAAACCAACAAGGATAAACACAAGAAGATCTCAACAGATAAACCCTACATAGGTATATGCCCATACATATACCTAAGTTATCAAGTAACCCATCTCAATCATGAGGAAACACAAGAATTGTGAAAACGACGGATAACCACTACCCGGGTATATACCCATACATATACCAAAGTTAGCAAGTGACCCATCTCAAACATAAAGTAACACAGGGTCAAAAGTCTCAGCTCAAACCAGGATTTTCATTATCGAAACCGTAACTGCTGAAGAGCTCCGTCTCTGGAGTGTGCAGTGGTCCTGTCACGACTCCGAGGTACTGCTCACTAACCTAAGACTGCTGAAGTACTCCTCCTGTCGAGTACTGCGGGCCAGCCACCCAAACACAGTAGTGCTTCCCGCCGAGGTATGTCACCCAAACTCCGTAGTGCACACCCCCTAGTAGCCTGCTGAGGTACTCTCCGGACGAGCACCGCGGGTCTGCACTGTCACACAGGTAGTGCTCCGTCCGCCATGGGTCTGCACCTCAGAAAGTAGTGCTCCGTCCACTGGGCTAGTCGACTCACTCCAAGTCGAGTCGGTCAAGCAGTCGTCAGGTCTCAGCCAGCTACACGGTCTCCGTACATCGCATGCTCGTCACTGGGAGGGTCCGCTCCACGAGCTACAGGTCGATACTCCAAGTATCTCAAAGTCCCACGAAGAAGTGTCTCAAAGGTCCGTCTCGTCACAGGGGTCTCAACGCAACAGACGGCGCGTCGATCGGACGCCCGGTCTGTGAGTTATTAGCCTTCTCGTCCCAGGGGCCCGGTTGGTTTCGAGTGCGAACCAATCCCGGCCGTATCTCAACTGTACCCCGAACTCCCATAGGGTAAACTCAAAGGGACCGTTACTAAACGTAACTACCAACGCCGCTGACGGCTCGTCAAGCGGACGTCCTGCCTGAAAGATATCAGCTTTCCCGTTCCAGGGGCCCGGTTGGATTTCGGGTACAATCCAACCCGGCCATACTCCGGCTGCATCCAAAACTCGGGCGGAGTATGTCAAAAGTTCCGTCTCATCAAGAGGAAGTCAACGAAACAGACGGCGCGTCAATCGGACGCCCGGTCTGTGAGTTATTGGCATTTTCGTCTCCGGGGCCCGGTTGGTTTTTATGGAAAAACCATCCCGACCGTACTCCACCTGCGTCCAAACCTCGGGCGGAGTATGCCAAAAGATCCGTCTCACTAAAAGGAACACAACGCGACTGACGGCACGTCAATCGGACGTCCGTAGCTCAAGATATGAGCGTTTCCGCTCCGAAGGCCCGGTTGGTTTCGTGAACGAACCAACCCGGCCAGACTCAAAGTAAACCGAAACCTTGAGTGCGATATACCGAAACGACCGTCTCGATCCAAGGATCGTTTTTCCGCAGACGGTTCGTCATTCGGAGGTCCGAGGCTCAAGTTATGAGCGAAAAACCAAAACTGGTTCGAAACGGGGGGGTCCGGGTCCGGGCCGACCCGGCCCGACCCCCCCCTGGGCGGCGCGGAGGCCGGCGGCGGCGGCCGGCGGTGGCGGACAGCGGCGGCGGCGGGCGGCGCGGCGGCGGCGGTGGTGGGCCGCGGCGGCGGCGGGCTGCGGCGGCGGCGGTAGCGCGGCGGCGGCGGTAGCGCGGCGGCGGGCCGCGGCGGCTGGCGCTGGCGCCGCTTAAGGAGGCCGCGCGGGGGGAATTTAATTCCCCCGCTGAAGGAAAAGGCGGCGCGGCCTTGTGCCGCGCCAATTTCATGAAACGGCCCCCCCGCACGTGGGGGGGGGGCCTGCTGGCGCCGAACCAAAGGGGGCCGGTTGCCCCCTTCCCTCAAGAACCGCCCCCCCTCATTAAGAGGGGGGTTTTAAAGATCCGGTCGGGGGATTTAATTCCCCCGGTTTTAAGTCATCCGGCCGGCCAGCTGGCCGGCCGGTTTTTACCAACGGGACCGGAAATTCCGGTCCCGCCTTCGACTTCCGACGCCGGCGGCCCGGCCGCCGGTCTTCACACCCCGCCGCGGCCCGGATCCGGCTGCGGTCTCCTCGTCCCGCCGCGGCCCGGAACCGGCCTCGGTGTTCGTCGTCCGGCGCGGTGCGACGGCACCGCGCCCCTTTCGCCGTGCCATGATTCTTTTCAACGCGGCGCGACGGCGTCGCGTTCTTGAAGATCCTTCCATGGTGTGCGCGCGACGGCGTTGCGTAAAATAAATGCACGATCAACCGCGTGGTGCGACGGCACCACGCCACTTGCTTCCACCCGCAAAAACAAACAAGATCGTTGGAGGGGGTTCGGCCGTGTTCGTGCGTTCCGGCCCCCTCACGTTAAAATAATAACGCAACATTAAATAATCAACATCCTCACGTTAGTCATACGAACCACGAGCAAGAATGAGATAATTAAATATTAAATCAACATCCCCTACATCGGGTTTAAGATTCGAAGAATCGTCTACGTTCCGTGGAAGACGGCGTCGCGGAGGTCGGGCGTCGCGGTCGTCGTTCGTCAAATCCGTTGACGAAGAGTTATGCCCGAAGAGATACGTCGTTGGCGAAACTTCGTTTGCCGAAGAAGAAGGTTGTCCGAGGAAGGTGCGGTGTTCTCTCTCGTTGACACCGAAGACGAAGAAGAGCGGAGCGGCGTTCTTCGTCGGAACTTGAGCGTTCTACGTCAAGTCTTGAGGAAAGTCAAATAAAAAGGAAACAACGAACTCAAGAACCCTTACCTTGATAGTCGCACGTTGACGGAGTCGTGGAATATCGGTGACGATTCCTTTGACGTCGGAGGAAGAGTCGTTGTCGAAGACGTTCGTCGCGGAAAACCGTCGCGGAAGAGATGACGCGGAAGAAGTACGTCGCGTCGCGGATACGGCGTCGCGGATGGATCGTGTTCTTCGGCGGAGAAGTTCTTCGTTGAAGAACGACGTTCTTCGCGTTCTTCGTTGAGTTTGAAGAAGAAGAAGAGGCTCTCCAAAATCTCTCAAGGAGACAAAACAAACAACCCAAAATAAAATAAGACATCTTCTTATTTTATTATTACAATACACATTAGAATTTCAAAGGTTTGAAATTCAAAAAGGGTTTAACTCCCTTAATTAATTAAGAAACTCAAGTTGACAACAATTAATGAAATGAGTTTAAGGGGAGGTTTTGAGAGAATATGAGGAGTTGGGGTTCGTGTGGACCCCACCTCACTTAATCCTCCCAAGGGAGGTTAAGTGGATGTGGGTCCCACTCCCAACTCCCTTTGGTAGGACTTAACTAGATAAAAGTAAAATTTGTTCCTCACAAATTTTATTTAACTTAAACTAAAAACCCAAAAACTAACTTTCAACCCGCAACAAACGCAACTTCCGAAAAGGTCTCATTAAGCGAATATCGGCGCTGCGAGTTCATCGGTGCCCTCGGATTTCAATTCCGAGCACCGTATCAAAAGTTAGAAATTCCCGCTCGTTCGTTCACTGAACGTACCCGAGCCAAACTTCGGAAATTAATTCCGGGCACTCCGGGCCTCGGAATCAGGTGCCGTCTGAAACCGCGCTCTTGTAAAATTCTAAAGAAAATTAAGAAAAAATTTCCCTTGAATTTTACGGGTCTTTACAATTTGATTCTAGAGAATTCTGCCACAAATATCATGTCGTACCCCCAAATCCTAAGAAGTTACACACCTCTGACACATTATTTGGTGGTTACCAAGCATGTAATGCATATTTCTATGCTGGATCCTTGGAAAACCCATGCTCAGAAATGAAAAGCCCCCAAAAGTGAACCTCATGAATCCAAAACTGGAACATAAAAAGCTTTATATAAAGCTGGTACTCTAAAAAATCAAGAACCATACTCAAATTATATATAGGATCCTCCTATATGTAATATTAAATAAGTATATCGTCGATGAATACAACAACAAACTAGTCTATGTATGGGCGGAATAATTGGTTGATCAAATCCATAAACACCACATGGGAATTCGTCACACTAATGGGGATCACTAGGGACTTATAGTTACAATAGTGACATCAAAATACCAAATTTGGAATATCATCCTTGTGAACCCTCAATTGGTTGTTGTAGATCAATCACTGAGAACCATATCACAACATTTAACTAGACAAAGAGGTCGCCAATTTCCAAAAAGGGTTAATTTTTCATTATCAGGATCTAGTTCAGGTGATAATTATACATGCAAAGCCGCAAACTCCCATATACCTATTTCATGAAAAAAACTGATGTTTCCCATGGGGACACATTAGGTCTGATGAAACCTTTCACTTGAAGATCCTGTAACTGCAACTGTACCTCATAGAGCTTGGGGGTTCCATCCAGTATGCTGTAGATGATATCAGGGCTGTCCTTGGATGCAAGTCTATGCAAAACATCTTCTCCCACCGCAAAGGTATTCCAGTAATGGATTTATGGAAGAAATCCATTAAATAATACAAAAATAAAGGAATACAGATACCTAAATATCCTTTTAAACCATGTAATACACTTTCTAACATATGGGTAATAGGTTGAAACCTCCTACTAATAGAACCAATTTTTCGTGTCATAATATTTATCTTACCAGAAAAGGTGAAACTCATCCCATTAGTGTGTAGGAATCTGACTAATCTATAGTGACATTAAATCTAGGATTGGGAAATCGAAATAATTCTTTACCCAATATGATGTCATATGGTTTCACCATGATGAATAAAAGGTCCCACATGAACCTCACTTCACCAAAAATATAGCTCACACTGCCAGTAGATGAACGATTCAGAAGAATAATTCCCTATATGAATCACAAGAAAAAGAAATTGATATAACACCTCAAATGGGAGCTCCATCTCTAACTCTAGTATTAGTGAGATGAAGTAATTATAAGAACACATGTCTACTAAAAATGATGAAGTAATGGAATAAACATTGATCATACCTCAGATCATATCATATGTTGCAGGATCATAGACATCCAAAGCCTTCATCTGTCTGTAGACTAGACCACCGTCCCTCAGAGCCTGACATGGGACACATGATTTTGCTAGTGGACGGACCTCATAGAATCATCCTTCACCTATATATCCTCCTACCCCTATACTATCCATTCCTCCCTCGAGACCACCTAGTCCATGCTTAGGAGATCCCTAATCATGGTGCTTCCTCTACCGTGGTGATCCATCAGCTATCTGCACGGGATAATTTTCATGTCTGGTATGATAGTCTCATGAGGTGTTACCAATCTCATCATAAGTAAAGCACCACATCTCTCTGAGATTCCTTGGGCTTCCATGCTTCCTATGACAATCTACCTGAGTCTGATCATGGAAGGATCTCCTATGCCAAGATCCTGACATCTGACTTCTGCTAACTGCTATAGGGGACTCAGATCTATGATTCCCAATGCTAGCTCTAGCTATCTAGAATCCCTTTGATATAAATATCTCCATCACTAGTATCCAATTCAACACCCCAACGTGGGTGGGGATGAACAAGGTCACTATGCTGGCTGATATCTCTCTGCGATGTCCCTACTCAAACTTCTATATTTGGAAGTAACTGTATGGATCATGTCAAGGAAGTAACATGTAAGGTCAGTGAATCTCACTGTATACTCAGCCACCATCATCCCTCCATTCTCCTGTTACAGAATATCATGGGTCTAGACTGAGCACTAGTTAGTGGGGAAGTACTCCTCATGGAATAGATGTTGGATTTCATCCCATGAGTGTTATGAATCATCATGCATCTATGTAACAAGGACCCATAAACACCCAACTACCCCATGGAAAAGGTTGGATGTCACTACCACTACATATTCTTTCAAGTCCTGAACAAGCCTAATGATATAGACCCCAATCTATATCCAATCTTCTACTGCCTGTGGATCTAGATCACCATGGAACCTCAATGGTCTGTAACAATGGAACTCGTAGAGTATGATAATCCTACACACTTCATAAAACTACTCTTCTAGGTATATCTACTACTCAATAGGTGGAGGTGCTGATACCTACCCACATGGTGGAAGAGGATCATGAGAAATACAATGATCAGAGGTCCTGTCACTCATAGGATCATTATCATGAATCAGAGCTGGTATCCTGGCTGTCCATCATCATGGAGGAATCCAAAATGTTATCAAGGAGTAATACAGTCAGATGAGCATATATATATATATACATATAAACAAAAATGGGGAGTGTAATCATAAAGTATAGTCATAGAACCAATGCTATATGATTCAATCACCAATAATACCTAAAAAATGTCTCATCATGTCGAGTCAACAAGAAGGTAGTTATGGTACTGGTGAATGGATTCATCAGCCACCACACCATCACTGGACTCCCTGGACTGAGAACCACACTCAATTCAATTTTAATGTTGGCCTAAACCCAAATAATCCTTTGAAGGGGATATGATTGAAAAACTTTCCAATGAATGAATTTTCTCTTATACAAATATGTCTCAACCCAACCCATGCTAGGGATTGAGGTGCAACTTCCCCAAGGACTCCTCCATTAACAAGGGGGTGATGAGAAGTGCTGAAGGAATAACTAACCTAGGGAGGCCTTTACCTAAGTACCTATATGAACAAACACAACCAACTTAATTAAAGAGTTTAGAGGGAAAGAATAAAAAGATTCAACACTACTAAAAAATAAACAAAACATGCATGAACGTATAGACAATACAAGAATACAGTTGTATAAACTGAGAGTAATGTTGTAAAAATACACATCCAACCAGAAATATGTCCCAACCTAAAAAATTGGAGAAGTAAACAGATTAATAGATCCCCACTCCTGAATCCCAAGCTATGACTATTATAGGCTGTCCAAGAACCCGGTATCCCTATGATCTTTTATAGTCACGATCAACATATTCGTTGTCTACATAAGAAAAAACACGTGTGGGAAATTCCCATGTATGGGTGAGTGTATACATACCTAGTAGCACACCACAAAAGATGTGTGGGGGTAGTAAGAGATAAAAATGGAGAGAAATGTAGTAGATAAACAAGGTATAGTGAAAGAGGATAGCTCAACTGAAAAAGGAGTGAAAGTAAGCTTGTCCAATCATAAGGTTATAAACATGGTGAGTAGATGAACTACTTATCAGGTCTTCTCCACCTATAGTAGGAGAGTAGACTCATCCAACCACAAGAATCTAGACACATAAACCACTTGGACTACCACATGCATCTTCGCCTCTACTAGAAATGAGAGTAACCAATCCCAATAAGTGGGTACAGAATATATATATATATATATATATATATATATATTTGTGTGTGTGTGTGTCTGTGTACGTGTGCGAGTTCAGTCAAAAAAACCCAAATAAGATATTAAGGGGATCTCCATCTCATAGGTCATCCAAAAAATAATTGGCCAAAAATTGCAAAAGTTTATCAGTGATTCCCAACTTCTCATGTTTCTGCCCTGAAGAAAAAAGTATAATGAAGTTGTTCACGACACCATTCTTATTTGGGTGGAACTAACTCACCAGCATGGCTTTGACCATGTCATAATAATTTTTCTTAGTGGGTAAAGTGATCCTCATCCACATGAGTCCCGAGATACCTAAAACCATATACATTTACTGTACCACATAATCGAGGCACATGAAGATCTAGGTAGAGGACCCTTGACCTCATAAAATAGGAGGGTTCCACTCTGATGGTCAATGGAGGACCCATTCCCTACCCAATAGGAGGGTTCCACTCCAATGGTAGTGGACCCATTATATTCCATTCTGGAGGGTTATACTCTATAATATTGTAAGGGACACATGCCCTATACCAATAAGAGGGTTCCACTTTTGGAGGTTGAGGACCCATACCCATCCTGGTTGGAGGGTTCTACTATGAAATTCATTGAGGAACCATGCCCAACCTAGTTGGAGGGTTCCAAATGGAAAATAATCATATGTTGATCCTATATAACCACTAATTTCATTGAGAATTTACTAAGAATGTGTTATTCCTCGAACATTCTATATTACATCTAAAAAGATGAATATGAGGTGACCATCATTTTCTACATGAAAAAACACTCCAGATAGGCTATTTTCAGTACATAATTTGAGTTCAAACAAAGGAGATATAAACATTTGATGGTTGATTGAATGAGATCAAGTGGTATATGGAATGCGAAGGGACCCACATGGTGTGTGGCCCCACTTCATAGCCTAATTATTTCCCTAGCCGGCACACAGTTCCCAACCATGTACGAGTAAATTTCTTGTAGGTGAACTACATGGAATGTACAACCTATCATAGGATTGGTCCATGTACTATAGGTTGTATCAATGTACTCAGACCTTGTGTCAGTAAGAACCCAGTTCTTCTTTTGAGGTATAATTTTCTTCTAATACTTTTCCTTGAGTTATTTTTGAGAAAAGAAGGTAAATTTCAGAAAAATGGATGTTTTAGGGTTACAAATTGTGTAATCCTTTATACATTCCATGTAGTATGGTAGTGTAAGATATGGATACCTGTCTTGTGAGCATGTTGGTATGGGAGAGAAGAAAAAGTCACTACATGCCATGTACTTTCAGATACACGTTGTATAATCATGTCGGCAGGTCGGTGCGGGACATGTAAATTAAGTCGGCAAAACTATGAATAAAAAAATGATATGAACTCCATTTATATAAGCATACACACTGTGTACTTCTATTTTTTTTGATTAAAATAGTTATTAGACCCATTTTCTTCTCATTTGGGTAGGAGACTCATCGGGTTAAAGAATAAGGATGTCGGAGCACATTTTTTCTCTTGAAGCTTCATCTGAACTCTGATACATTCATCGTTTGTCTTGTTTGAATAATTTAGGTAAGAGATATCTTATTATAGATTTGTTCTTACTACTTTATATTCATGAGAATGTTATTTAGGGTTGAATTGTTTCCCCCTTTTCATATATCTATTCAAATTATGGCTGATTGAAGGGCCGATGAGGAGTATATCAATTGTATGACATCGAGGCAGGTGGTCTCTTACCTCTCATTAATTTTAGAGATGTTTATATGCTTCATTTCTCTGCATTTCCATGTATAGGTTGTTTCCTTGAATGGAATTTGATCTTTTTTATTACCTAACATTGTTCTGGTAATTAATTCAATGAATTAAAGAATGTTTATCCTTATTCTCTAATTAAGGTCCACCCCATGGCTGTGTTTCCCATGTATGAATTTTTTATAGCCATTTTGTCCTCAGATGTCTATGTACATGACTTTGTTTTCCCTTTTTGGGTTGTTTAAAATGATCTTGATTTTTATCTGGAATTTTATTTGTGTAGAAATTGGAAGTGTCTGGTTATGGATTTGGAATTGTGTTTTCCTCTTTCATATACAATGTTTTTTATTCATAAATAGGTTGGAATGTTTTAATGAATTTTAATGAGTAAATGGTAAATAGAATTCAGTGATACATGGATTCAGCTAAGAATGCCCTAAATAAAATCACATGACTATTGTACCTTGCTCCTTGAGTGATACATGGGTTCAGTTTAGAACACCCTGGATGGACTCAATAGACTTTTGATTTATATGTCATTAGTGGTACCTGGGCTCCCTAGTAGGACTTCCAGGGATGGACTAAATTTATATAATCTTATATTTCATATAGAGTGATACATTGGGCTCTCTAGTAGGACCGTTGAGGATGGACTCGCATGAACTTATACCAACATCGAGAGTGATACTCAGGGCTCCCTAGTAGGACTGATAAGAATGGACTCGTAGGATACCAGTAGAATTACAACTATAGTGATACTTGAGTTCCAACATAGGAATCTCAAGAATAGAATCAGGTTTCACATAAATCATGTAATGGAATGATTTGTATTATGTCTTCAAAAACAAAGAACAAGCTGTAATTCAGTCTTTAATTCTAGTTAGAAGGTCTTTTGAGACTTTTGTTGTTCTTACTTTGCTACGAGGAATTTTGGGCTTAGGTCAAATTATGAGACCTAAATAATTCAAGTAAATGATCTACTAATGAACAATGTAATCTTGATAAATTAATACCAATACTTGTAGGATTTTTTACTTCTGACTGCCTACTAGTTTATTTCATTTCATTAATATAAACAACTACTGCATATACTCACAGATAGATGGGCATAGACCTTTGGTGGTTTCCTACTAGGATTCATTTCTCACACCCTGTTTGGGTCATGATTTTGGGCCCAAATAGACTATATTTCTGAAGGTGTTGATAGGGGAAAGGCTCCCTATATAAGTACTTGATTGCTACTTGGGAGAAGGAGAGCATGGGACCAAGACAAGGCTTGCGATGCTATTGGGTTTCATTTGGTTTTATCGTACCTTGGTATTGTATCATACTTGACTCCGGTGTATCTTATTTCTCTATTTTCTTATAACATGTTACATGCTGCATCAGTTTGATATTATATGCCTTCTGGTTAATTTTATCCTTTAGTTTTAAGTTGTTTACTTCATTTTCATGTTGTTTACTACTTTCTCTATTGGTTAATATTTATTCCACTATGTTACACTCTGCCAATGAGGGAATAGTTTCCACATTATCACACCCTAGGCCCTCATTTCTATTCAGCAGCCTCTGGCATTTGGGGAAATGCTCTTGAGACCCTGTGGCCAACCTGGTACATGGCACCATTTAGTGGCATCTAGATCCGCGATGTTTTAAAGTGGTATCAGAGGGAATATTTCTTTTCTGCTTTGTCTTACTATATGGATCCTATAGATAGGGATAGGAAGGAATAAGTATTTAGTAATTATATTTTCATAGTAGTAGCTACCATGTGTACAGTGAAAAGTTGAACTACCAAGAATTGACTTACGATCTTTAGATTTTGAGCTATTACAGTTGATTCAATTTTACCATTGGGTGACACACTTGATTTTTATTACTACTATTGATGAAATTTTGAATTCAATTTTAGTTGCAAGCCAATGATATGAGGGTGTTCCATCTCATTCATCATATAGACACTTGTTAGAATCACATGCCATGCATTATGTTATCCCATATAGGATGCATTAGTTATCACATGTTTTTGTGATAGATGATGTGATAGCTATGCCTGCTATTGTGATAGGTGTCTTGGTACATGCTATGGTTTGGATTGAATGGACACTAAACTTTGGCTCCTGAGGTGTATGGGCCCTCTTGGACAAAAATTTAGCGGGTCATGATTCATCTTTTTCTCTATAATTTTACTATGATATGTTCTTCTTGGGTGACAAACATTGATTTGTGGGGTGTATTATTCCTCACAGATCAGAATTTGGCAACTTGCTGGGGTTTTTTAAGCAGAACAGGGATTTTATGGGCAATTTTTTTGGTTCTGTCCAGAAAAACCCAAAATACACGGTGTCTATACTAGCCAAACACATAGTGTGTTCTTCCTATTTGTGGAAGAAGGTGTTCCATGTTTTAATAAGAACACGTCGAGTACCATGTGTACATGACATTCATTCCTTGATCATGTAACTTGTCATGTGGAAAGGGAACACAAGTTATAGAACTTTGAGTGGGACACACTGTGTAATGGGAGTACACACCATGTTGAAGTCGACCATGTATCCGATCGTGTGACTAAGGACACGAGTGGATGAATTAATAGTTTTATAATCTGTTTCAAGGGTGAACCCGCTGTCTAGTATTACACTAGAAGAACCATGTGGTTTTATCCGTGTTGATGTACCTTGGTGGGAAGAAAAAATCCAATTACACAACGTGTCTCAGGAGGAACAATCCATGTGCGTGGTGTGTTACATGACTATGTGGGGAAGAGGTACACACCCATGTAATGGCCTAGGATAACAATCCATTCATGGGGTTATACACCCCATGTACCTCTGTTTTGTCAAAACTTAAATGATTTCCTCTACTTGTTCCGTTCTTTCACTTCTTGGTTACAGTTTTATTTTGTTAAGCTGCTAGTAAAGATTTTTTGCTGGGCTCTATAGAGTAATTTCACCAAGACGACCGCGAGATGTACTCCAGAAGAGCTGCAATGAGCATACTCTAGAAATGGTGGTCCATAGGCTTCTAATGGACCCTGTAGTTGTTCCATCTATGGGACCAGCCGTTGTACCAGATGCAGGTGCAGACCTGTAGTTCCAAGAAGGTTTTGTGTGGTTCATGTAGACCTTCCAGGGATAACTACAGGCTTCCATATAAATGGAATAGATAATGTGTATATTCTTTCAGCAACATAGTCATATGTTTTTAGGGGATGGAAAACCATAGGTTGTGGAATCATGGCTCGAATTAGTGCTGACTAGCTTTGATCATCTGAAGACGCCTCTCGAAAGGACAGTCAAGATCGTGACATATTTCTTGTGTGATTCTTCCAAAATATGGTTGGATGTTATCACTGATGTAGGATGTCAGTAAGATATGACATGGGAATAATTTCAGGTACCATTATATTATTATTATTTTCTTAATACGCTGAGGCATAACCAAGCGTGGGAGTTCACGCACTTGGAGTAGGGCACACTATTAGTTATGGATTATTATGTATGGTTTAATGAGCTTCAAAGATTCAAACCTATTCTGATGGGTGATGACTCATCAAAATCTAGTATATTCAAGGGTGGTCTACGGTTTGACATCTTTTCCCATGTGAATATCATCAGGTTTCCTTTGGTCTTTTCTATTGTAAATCAGGCGATGATTATCGACTATAATTTGTGGAATGCTGGAGGTGCGAGCTTGGGTGGATGGGCACTATGATCTGGTACTGTCTTGGCTAGAATCCAGAAGTGTTGTATGAAGATTTATCGTGGGGATACGAGAAGCCAGAACCTTTCTTTCAGTAGCTAGGTGAGGTGCTACCAGTGCGGTAGGCTAGAACATATGAGGCCCCAGTGCCCAAAAGAACTAGTTGAGTGCCATGTTTTTGGAAAGATGGGACATATAAAGTACTTATACTAGAAATTCCCACCAGTGTATATTAATGGAGGTTCTGTATGTAGGCCATGTGTAAGACAAGGTTACGTATCTTCTCACTAGTCTGAAAACTAGAATATGTCTAGGCATTCAGTCCAAGGCGGTGGGTGTGGTCGTGGTAGCCAGGCCCTAGGATCTCAGTGACAGTAGGGTGGGTCATCTTAGGTTATCCAAGCGGTGTCTCGGGACTACAGTTCAGGTCATACTTATGCAGTGCAATAGACCCATCAAGAGTAGGATCCTAGACCTTTTCTATCAGAGTTGCTATCCTAGTCACCTCAATTTTATCTTTTACACTATTTAATGCTGGTACAAGACATAGTTTTAAATCTGTGGCCATTTTAGAAATCCATGGACTATGTGTTTATACTTATTCTAATGTGATGATGCTAGACACTTCGTTAGGGAATAGAACAGAAGGTGTGCGTCAGTGCAAGGAGTTCCCCCTTGATATTAGTGGGTGTTACTTTCTATGGAACCTCTATATCTTAGAGATGACTAGCTTTGATTTCATTTTCACAATGGACTAGTTGGTTTATTTTTTACCCTTTTTTGATTTCTATCATCGTAGGGTGAGTTTCACATCACCAGGTGGCAGAGAGTTTCTATATAAGGGATAATGGGATGTCCAGGAAAGTATAGTTGGACCCGAATATCGTGGGATGGGTTGGAGAACATCCCATATGGAGAGTTTATATCTAGATGATTACTGAACATTTATGGTATATTTCCCTTCAGTGGTTGATTTTTTTAAAGAAGTTTTCCCCAAGAACTTTTCAGTCTTGCCTCCAGTCAGAGAGGTGGAGTTCACTATCGAGCTAGTGCCAGGAGCTACACCGATATCCATTCCTCCTTACCGGATGGCTACAACGGAGTATCAAGAGCTCAAGAGGAAGTTATAAGATCTAGAAGATATGGGTTTTATCCGACCCAGTACTTCTCGTTGGGGTTCACATGTCCTTTTCATGAAAAAAGAGAACAGAATCCTTAGTCTATTCATGGACTATCAGAGGCTGAACTAGTTAAATGTCAAGAACCAATATCCCTTTCCATAGATAGATGACTTGTTTGATCAACTTCTTGGAGCTCTAGTGTTCTTGAATATTGATATAATGTCAGGATATCACCAGGTACATGTTCTTACTATAGACATACCTCATACATCCTTCGGTAGTCAGTATGGTATATATTATTACTTGGTTTTTCCATTTGGTCTCATGAACATGCCAACGGTTTTCATGGTGTTGACGAATAGAGTGTTCCATCCCTACTTAGATTCATTTGAAGAAATCTTTGTGGACTGTATCTTGGTGTATTCTCACAATCGACATGACCATGCCAAACATCTTGATATCATATTTAATACACTAAGGGTGCCTCAATTATATGCTAAGCTTGCAAAATTCTATTCTAGATGGATCAAATTCACTTTATGGGTCACGTCATCTAAGATACTTGATTACCTGTGGACCCAGAGAAAGTGAGATCATTAGTTACCTAGAAGCATCCCAAGAATGTTTCTGTGGTACTTAGTTTCATGGGGCTAAGTAGTTACTAAAGGCATTTTATACATGACTTCTCATGCATACCAGCACCGATTATGGGATTGACTTAGGAAGTTGTGAAGTTTTAGGGGTCAAATTCTTGTGATGCATCCTTTTAGGAGTTGAAAGGATATTTGAATTAATCTCTGATCCTGATTTTTAAAGAGACAGGAAAGAGATACACTGTGTACTGTGATGCATCGGGTATTAGACTGGGGGTAGTGCTTATTAAAGGAGATTGAGTTGTCATGTACGAGTCTCTCCAGTTGAGGCATCAAGAGATGAATTACCCGACGCATGATCTCAAGTTAGTTGTAGTTGTCCATGATTTGCACTGTTGGAGACATTATTTATTGGGAGAACATTTTGTTGTGTACACGGACCAAAAAAGTCTCAAATACATATTAACTCAGCATGATTTGAATATGAGACAACAAATGTGGTAGTAATACCTTTAGTCGTTCAATTTTGAGCTTCCCTATACACCTGGAAGAGGAAATGCATTGGATAACGCATATAGCAGGAGTACTTAAATACATGATGTGAAGGAGGCCAGGGGTGAGTGGAAGCTTATGGATTTGTTCTCCGATATGCATTTAGAGGTGCACGAAATTTAGGGAAAGACTTATCTTTCATCTTTGGTTGTTACCTCTACCCTACTGGATAGAGTGAGGATGAGAAAACTATTAGATTCTGATGGCCTACTCCTCCTAGAGAGTGTGGATATGAGGACCCTCCTCGTGGATGGACGATTGACGATGATGAAGTTCTATATATCCATGGATTCTTGTGGGTTACATGGGATATACACAAGGATCTGATGTTGGAGTTTCATGATTCAGCTTGGGCAGTTCATCTCATGGTCACCAAGACATACAATGACTTGTGCCATCAGTACTGGTGGCTAGGTATGAAGCGAGAAGTAGCTGGTTTTTTTATGAGTTGTTCCCAATGTCAACAGGTGAAGGAGGAACATCAAAGGCTAGCTAGACTTTTATAGTAGCTACCCATTTTTGAGTGTATGTGGGATGATTCCTCGATGGATTTCTTAATGGGGTTACTGAGGTTTTTTAGAGGCAACGATGTTGTGTGGGTCGTAGTTGATAGGCTTATGAAGGTCGCTCACTTCTTACCGATCAAGGAGACCTTTGGTGTTGATAAGCTCAGAAATCTGTATATTTGAGAGGTTTTATGACTTCATGGGGTTCCTTGTTCTATCATTTTAGATAGGGATTTCCACTTTATGTCTCATTTCTAGTAGAGTTTATAGAGGGTGCTGGGCACATAGGTGCTTCTGAGCACATCATACCACCCTCAGACTGATGGCCAGTCAGAGCATATGATATTTGTTTCTACAAAAAATTTCTTCCACATACATCCCTGACTTTGGGGGATCTTGGGAGATGCATATACCCCTGGTTGAGTTCACCTATAATAATAGCTTTCCGGATACTATTCATATGGCTCCATATGAGGCTTTATACGAGAGACCATGATGATCAACCCTGTGTTGGCTGGAGGCAGGGGAGGCAGCTATGTTGGGACCTCGTCTTGTCTAGGAGACTACTGAGTAGGTTTAGTTGACTTGGAAGTGGATGTATACTACGCAGTCTTGTTAGAAATATTATGTTCATCACCATAGATGACCTTTGGAGCTTGAGGTTGGGGATCAAATTTTTCTATTTATCGCATCGAGGCTGGGGTACAAGAGGATCAAGATATAGGGAAAGATTCCACCGAGATATGTCAGACCATTTGAGATTATTGAAGGATCCAAGTCAGTTTCCTGTCAGTTATAATTACCTCATAGGGAGGGATTCATGCCAGACATTTTCCATGTATCTCAGCTACGTCGATATCATTCAGATGCATCTCACATTTTTCAGCCTAATTATGTTGAGATTCAGGTCGATTCATCCTTTGAGGAGCATCTGACTCAAATAATTGATAGGAGCACAAAGGTTCTCAAAGGCCGGTCAGTTCCCCTCGTGTGGGTGATATGGAAGCATGGCCGAGCTCAAGACAAGAATTAGGAGACAGAGGCTGACATTCATGCTCAGTGGTCAGAGTTATTCTAAGATATTCCATCACCACCCTTGGAAGGGAAATTCGGGGATGAATTTCTTTATGGGGGAAGTTTGTAAGAACCCGGTTCTTCTTTTGAAGTATAATTTTCTTATATTCTTTTTTTCCATGGGTTATTTTTGAGAAAAGAAGTTAAATTTAGGGAAAATGGTTGTTTTAGGGTTACACGCAGTGTAATCCTATATACACACCAAGTAATATGGCCATTTAAGATAGGGATACATAGAGTGTGAGCATGTTAGCATGGGAGAGAAGAAAAATCCACAACACGCTGTGTACTTCCTGATACATGGTGTGTAGTCATGTCAGTAGGTCGGTGCGGCACATGTAAAGTAACCCAGCAAAACTATGAAAAATAAAATGATATACACACCATTTATATATACTTACACACTGTGTACTTCTATTTATCACCTTAAAATAGGCATTAGCCACTTTTTATCCTCATTTGGACAGGAGACTCATTGGGTTGAAGATCAAGGAGGTCGGATCTCATTTTTTCTCTTGAATCTTCATCCAAACTCTGATCCTTTTTCTGTTAGTCTTGTTTGAATCCTATTGGTAAGATATTTCTTAATATATAGACATTCTTTCTAATTTCTATTAATGATGAAGTTATTTAGGGTTGATTTATTTTCCCCTTTTCATAGATCTACACCATTCTAGGTAGACTCAAGGGCTAGTATCGATGTTTATCGGTTGTACGACATCGAGGAAGGTGGTCTCGTGCCTATAATTAATTATCAAGATGTTTATATGTGTTTTTGTACGGAGTTCCCATGTATAGGATTTTACATTAAAAGAAATTTTATCCTTATTATTACCTAACATTGTTATTGTAAATAATTCAATGAATTAAAGAATGTTCAGAATTGTTTCTTGATTAAAGGCCACCTTGTGGGTGAATTTCCCTTGAATGAATGTTGTATATCCATTTTGGCCAAGAAATTCTATGCACATGCCTTCATTTTCCCCTCTTGGGTTGTATAAAATGAACTTGGTTATTATCTGAAATTGTATTTGTGTAGAAATTATAAGTGTTTGATTAATGATTTGGGATTTGGTTTCCCCTTTGCTGTGAAGCGTTTTTGATTGTTAAGATGGTTGGAATGTTTAATGAATATTAATGAGTAAATAGTAAATAGAATTGGGTGATACATGTATTCATCTTAGAACGTCATGAACTAACCAACAGTACTATTGTACCTTGCACCTTGTGTGATACATGGGTTCAATTTAGAACTCCATGGACAGACTTGAGAGGATTTTGATTTACATGTCATTAGTGATATGTGGGCTCCCTAGTAGGACCACCAGGGATAGAATAAATTGAAAGAAGATTATATTTCACACAGAGTGTTACCTTGGGATCCCGTGTAGGAACAGTGAGGATAGACTCACATGAACTTATACCAACATCAAGAGTGATACTTAGGGCTCCCTAGTAAGACCGCTGAGAACAGACTCATAGGATGATAGTAGAATTAAACCTATAGTGATACTTGAGTTCCAATATAGGAATCTCAAGAACAGGCCTGGGTAAATGATGTAATGGAATGAATTGTGACATGTCTACCACACAAAAGAACATGATTGAATTCATACATTACTTCTTGTTAGAGGGTCATTTGAGACTTCTGTTGTTCTTACTTTACAATGGGGAATGTTGGGATTAGGAAGAATTCAGAGACCCATATACTTCATGTAAATGAACTACTAATGAACATAGTAAAATTGATAAATGAATAACATTACATGTAGTAATATTTACTTATGAGTGCCTACTAGTTTATTTCGGGTCATTATGATACACAACTCCTGCATATACTCACTAATAGACTAGAACAGACCTTTGATGGTTTCATTCTGGGATTAATTTCTCACACCCTTTTTGGGTCATGCTTTTGGGCCCAAAAATACTATATTAATTTAGGTGTTGATAGGGGAAAGTCTCTCTATACAGGTACTTGATTACTATATTGGAGTAAGAGAGCATGGGACCAAGACAAGGATTGTGATGCTGCTAAGGTTCATTTTGATTTATCATACATTAGTATTATATCGTACTTTTCTGTAGTGTATCTTGTTTCACTATTTTCGTAGAACTTTTGATATGCTGCATCAGTATGATATTATATGCCTTCTGGTTAACTTTATCCTTCAGTTTTTAGTTGTTTACTTAAGTTTCATGTTGTTTACTTCTTTCTCTATTTGTTAATATTTATTCCACTGAGTTACACTCTGCCAAAGAGAGCATAGTTTCCCCACTATCACACCTTGGGACCTAGCTTCTAGTCGGCTACCTCTGACATTTCGGGAAATGCCCTTGAGGCCAAGTGGCCAACCAAGAACATGGAACCATTTAGTGTCATCCAAAATCGGGACATTATAGTTTCAATGTACTATCATACACGGTGTGTAAGGACACATGAGATATCACTCATGTGGTGTGACTGTGTCCATGTACTCAACACATGGAATATGCCCAACCATATTTGTCACATGGATCACTCACACGAAAGAAGTAAAACATAGTGTTTCAAGAGAAGTACATGCTATGACATCTTTATAGATATCCAAAACCCCAACTACTGTGGCCAAAGGCCAACATGTCATGTGTTCATTCCTGAACACAACGTGTACTCAGGTTTTTTGCAGAATCATCATATCTTCAGATCTGGTCTTCAACCCTAAAATCAGGCCACACTGGTATAGATTCTTCCTCAGTTCCTTCCAAAATTTTCAGATCAGGGCATGGATCATGCTCACCAGTCGTTAATTGCCGTAAATTGGATTTAGTTCATTAGGAGGGTTTTTCTACATATTCTGCACACTACCATGCCTTCATTGGTCAATATTTTGTTTTTTAACCACCAGATTGATCGTATTGCATTTACATGATCCTAGATCTATGCTAGCTTCATCAAACCATTCACGTTCATTGATCTGTCATAGATCAGTGGGTCTGATCACACTTGATACAGTTCGACAAAGTCGATTTGGGACCACGTGGATCCAATAAGTAAAAAATTTGATAAAATGAGAAAATCACCAAAAAACAAGGTTTGAACATCATTAGTGAAGTATTATTGTCCAATGATCAAGAAAAAGTATAATGAGGTTATAAAAACAATGATTAGTTAACTTGAATTTTGTACGTAGGCTCATGAAAAGGCCATAGGTGGCACAGATCCAAGAACAAGAATAGAACTAATCAATAATTGAATAAAAGGGTGTAAAACACCAAATTAAGTGTCTTAACTTAGTTTTTGATCAATCACTATTAGAGAACACATTATATAATAGTTTGAGAGGAGTTTCTATGTTTGGTGCATCCTGATCTGCTCGATTATGGAGTTTTGACATCGTTTGGGTCTGATTTTCCAATAAAAGGAGGTTGGGAGAGATATATGGTGGTTTTAGGGTTTTGGGACTAACACTAAAAAATACATAATGATACATTTTTAATCACTTTTGTTTTTGATAAATGAATTATTTAATTTGTTAAATAACTAAATAAATTCCCTTAATATACCACCAATGAGTGAGTGGTATGAAGTTCTCATGGTGAGTTATTTAAAGTCGCAGTAATAGAAATCACAATGTTTTAGACCCAACTGTTGTCTCATATTTCTAATCCAATCAACCTTTTTAGTGTTATCGAATTTTAATTATAAAGATACACATGTGAAACATAGAATATAGTTTAAAATTCTATAAAATTAATTCTACGCACACCGAGCCTCGAAACCGCACGATGTTTCATCACCTTTCTCTAGATATATATCTACAAATATTTCAATGTCTTATAAGGAAAAAAACTAGCTCTCTATATGAATGGTTATTTGAATTGGCATGGTAATTTTTGGAAAAGCCCCAATTCTAATGGAATTGGTATTTGGGGTATATTTTGGAAATTAATGGAATTTGTGAATGTATTTTAAAATTTATTGTATAATATTTCTAAAATTGAATTGATAAAAACATTTGATTATTTTTGTATTAAGAAATAATAAATTTATGAAAACCCCCTCTTTTTCTTTTTAAACTGAATTAGAATTTTAAAAATAAGAAATGTAAATTGAATTGTGAATAATTATTCATTTTAAATAAAATTATTTCCCCATTTTACTATTGATTGATTGAGCACAATCAAGCCTAGGGAGTTTGTTAGTTAATTAGGGAAATCATGCTAAGGTTGTAATTATTGAGAAATGGATTGACTGTGATAACTCTAACAAAAATATAGTTAGTCAGATCTTATCCCTGATGGAATATTGATGATTCTTATTATTCGTAAGCCTGAGGGATGCGTGTACACATATTCCATGATCACTAATATGTGTGTGCGAGGATCCTATAATTGGAAACTATCGTACCACATGGAATATGACAATGGTTCATTTTGTGTTTATTTTGATATATATTCCACTGATTATGAAACTTTTTTATTCATTTCAGTTGATTTATATAAACCATTTTACATAAAT
The DNA here is from genome assembly GCA_963277665.1 of Viscum album. NCBI lineage: Eukaryota > Viridiplantae > Streptophyta > Magnoliopsida > Santalales > Viscaceae > Viscum > Viscum album. The sequence goes on from OY728161.1 coordinate 999,937,539, forward strand.
TTTTTATTAATCCCTGTTTTAAATGTTTTTCATCTTTCTAAAATAAAATCATGTTTTGATTTAAATATGAAATTATATCACCACGAACTATTTTATGAGAAAACTAAGTATAATTTATTTATTATTATGGAATATTATTATGGAACACTTGTTGAGAACCTACTAAGATTTTGAGCTCACTCCCTACTTTTTTCCATCTATTGTTTGTTGATTTCATTTTTCTAGTTCCAAGAAAAGGGAAAACGCCTTTGGGAGAGGTGGATGTTCTTGATTATTTAGTCTTTGAGTGATGTGTCATTTGGAACATCATGTTTATATTATTGGATTTTGAGTAATTTGATGATAAAATATTTTAGGGTTTTGGTATACCTATTTGGTTATTGGTACTATCCCCTTTCAAATTTTAGAGCATACTGATATGTAAATTTATCTTCCACCATTTATGTGGAAAATTTCATTCCCAATTTTATATTATATTATTATAGGTGCTAGTATCCAAATCATGGGGATCAGTAATTCTCTTTGATCCATGTCAAAATTAGATCAAGTATCAGAGTACCACTGTATCTGGGATGGTTCATGCCAATTATTCATTTTAGTTCAACATTACAAGATAGAAATGTTGAAAATAAATTTGACTTACTAGATTCAATTTTACACTAAAGGTATAAAGTGTAATAAATCTCCTCTATATTTATTCTTTTTAATCATCATCTACTTTCTATTCTTTTCTATATGGATGCAATTTTTCTATATCTAGGGATTTAAAATTCTTGTACCTCAATAATGAAAGATAAACCTATGATATTTTTGTTTTAATGTGAACAAGAATTGTACCAATATGAAAAAAACCATTTCCCCTTGATCCGAAAATAGTTTATTTGAATTTAATGTGAAAATAATTAATATTCACATATATCTTAATTTTAAAGAGACTAAGATTTATCTTAAATCATGGTTGAAGTAGATCCCTTAAAATCATCTAAAAAATCCTCCCCCAAAAGGTATCCACAAAGATTTATAAATCTCTTAAAACATTGAAAGAATTTATCTATTTCTCATGAATTTATGGAGGATATGACATATTAGGATGTTAGAATATTTTTAAGGAGAATTATACATATTAAATTAATGACTTTAGGTCAAATATTATTTATTATTTGGATATAAATGTTTATTATTTTATTCCAGGTGAATATATATGCTTTATTTAGATTTTCATATTTATAGAATCAATTATTTATTTTTTAATAGGGATTAATTACTGAAACCAAAAGTAGGAAACTATGATATTATTATATATTTGATATAAAAAATATTATTTCAAGTAATAAAAGGTTTTAAAAAATAATTTTTAAATTTAAAATTCATTCATAAAAAAACACTATTATTCATTTTTGAATTTCTATTGATATATGAGCTTGTAAATTACTTTTTTTGGTATATATTTTGATGTTAGATATTCTTATTGGTATTGTATAAATATTTATCTCATGAAAAAATTATACTGTGGACAGTTTGGTTAAATTTTGTCTCATAGAGCTACGAATGCTTATTGGACTTTAGACCAAGTTGAAATTAATTATTTCAAGGTGGGTTTGAATTAAATGTTATTATTATTTTAACAAAAATGACCTTGATAGGTATAATAAAACCAAATGGGTTTAAGGTGTAATTATAAGGATTATGATTATAAGAAAATTTGGAAATCTGTGAATAATTCACAGATAGGCCGATCGTCAATTAGATAATCCTTTATTATTAAAACTCTTAATTATAATTGGATAAGGATTATTTATTTCACCATTGGGTGATGATTTAATTAGGTTATGGTTATTTTTACTTAGTGATCTGGACCCATGATACTTTCCCATAATTACCCTCATGAGTGGTCCACTCATTAAGGGGTTTTTTGAGGAATTTTTATACCAAATTGGGTTGGAGGATTCTTATGGATTCCTTATTCCCCCCTAACCATTAAAAAATATACTGCAATTTCACATATGGTGTGTTTTTTAGTTAAATGAAAGTTAAAGAGTATAACTCTTAATTTAAATTTTAAATCCTTAATTTCATGAACCAATTTTTTTATTTATGTGGTGATATATATTTTTGATTGATTTTTGAAAATATTTATTTAACATATTGAAATATAAAATTTATAAACTCATGGGTTTTAAAATTTCAATCTATTTTTTGTTCATACATATGAAATTTTATTGGAGTAAGTAAAAAAAATCCTATTAGGTGGTTTTCTCACCCCTACATATGTACTATGCTGAAAACATAACCTTCATTTGTAGAGTTTCATGTTTGGAAAGGGACGTCACACCCATAATTTATTGATGAATTATCTCTCCTTTAAATTATTTATAGGTTGACAAGTGATGGACATCTGTGGTTTTGTAATAAGAAATATAGGTTTTGATTTGGAATTATTAAGGGAATTTATATATTAAATATTATTATAATTATTACATTGAATCGAAATGTATAGATTTTATTTTTACTTTTTTATATTCCATGAATGTCATTTTTTAGATTACATTTATTATTTTAAAATGATTTGTCTGGGATAAATAGTCCCTTAATGGAATGAATTTTTATCACGATACAATTTCACTAGAATTCCTCCAAGGTTAGTAATAGATCTTTGTGTGATTCTCAAAACCCATGCCCAATAGGATATGAGTAAAAAATTACCATTGAGGGTATAAATCTTATATGTTGGTGGAATTATCCACTCTGGAATACAAGAGAAGACTATAAAAGATACTAACACCAAAAAACCATAAAAAACAATCTTTAAACAACTGATATCATATGAATATATACAATATAAGTGTTTTAAAAACAAAATCGAAATTTAAGATAACTACAACCGCGACAAGGTAACAACTAAATCATAATGATGTAATGAAATATAGAAAAATCATATGCCTCAATAGTATATGAAATATTCCTCCAATACCAAACTCTTACTATCCACATCGGTCACAAATAATGATATAAAAACAATTTATATTGATGGTTTTATTATCATGGTTTTCCACACTATGACTACGGGTATCCTATTGTCATCGTTTTACAAAACCATCACCATTGGGTAACCTATTATCATTGTTTTAGAAATCCATGGTACTAGTTTAATCTATGGTCACAGTTTTCTAAAACCATTATTATAGGATACCAATGGTCATGATTTAAAAAATCATGAACATAGATAAATAACAAAAATATTATGTTCATTTGAGTTTGGAACTCCTCACACCCCACTTATATAAAAATGGAATATCCACAATACCATGAAAAAAATCAATAACATAAAAATAGATACACACACACAGACACACACACACACATACATGCATATATATATACACTCATGCATACAAATATATGTATATATTTATTTATGAACTCAAAGTGTTTATTTTATTTTTAAATATAAGATCAAAATAAAATTTATATTTATATTTAAAACACATACAGAAACAAAGAGAAGAATGTTTGTGTCTAATTTTATATATTTATAATTTTGAAGTGTTAATTTTTATTTTAAATATAATATCAAACTATAGATGAATTTAAAATTTTACATACGTAAATATATACATAAATACATATATACATACAAACATACGTATGTACAGACAAACAAACAAACAAACACACACACACAAACAAACAAACAAACAAACAAACAAACATACATTCATATACACACACACAAACAAACACACACATACATAAATACAAACATGGATACATACATACATACATACATACATAAATACACACACACACATATATATATATATATATGAACAATTAATTTCTTTTTGGAATATATTTTCTAACTCAAATATAGAGCACACACACACAAACATATATCTATATACATATATAACATAAAGAGACATTTGATATGTATGTATGCATATATGTATGTATAAATGTATTTATATATTTAAATAGATAAATTTATTTTCAATTATAATACAAATTACAAATGAAATTTAAATTCTAAACATACATATATTCAAACAAACACACACACACAGACACACACACATACATACATACATACATATTTACATGCATGCATGCATACACACTTACATTCACAGACACACACACACATATTCAATTATTTAAACAATTAATTTTTATTTGATTTATATTTTTTAACTAAAATATAGAACACACACACATATATCTCTATATTCATATATAACACAAAGAGACATTTGATATGTTTGTATGTATGTATGTATGTATGTATGTATGTATGTATGTATGTGTGTCTGAATGTATTTATATATTAAAATAGATATTTTTTTTTGAATTATAATATAAATTAAAAATCGAATTTGAAATTCCAAACATACATACATATATACATTCAAACACACACACACTTACACACACACACACACACACACATACATAAAAACATACATACATACATACATACATACATACATACATACATACATACATACATACATACATACATACATACATACATACATACATACATACATACATACATACATACATACATACATACATACATACATACATACATACATACATACATACATACATACATACATACTTACTTACATACATACATACATACATACATACATACATACATACAGACACACATACATACATACATACATACATACATACATACATACATACATACAGACATACATACATACATACATACATACATACATACATACATACATACATACATACATACATACAGACACACATACCTACATACATACATACATACATACATACATACATACATACATACATACATACATATATACATACATACATACAGACATACATACATACATACATACATACATACATACACACATACAGACATACACACATACATACATACAGACATACATACATACATACATACATACATACATACATACATACATACATACATACATACATACATACATACATACATACATACATACATACATACATACATACATACATACATACATACATACATACATACATACATACATACATACATACATACACACAGACACACAGACATACATACACACAGACACACAGACATACATACATACATACATACATACATACATACATACATACATACATACATACATACATACATACATACATACATACATACATACATACATACATACATACATACATACATACATACATACATACATACATACATACATACATACATACATACATACATACATACATACATACATACATACATACATACATACATACATACATACATACATACATACATACATACATACATACATACATACATACATACATACATACATACATACATACATACATACATACATACATACATACATACATACATACATACATACATACATACATACATACATACATACATACATACATACATACATACATACATACATACATACATACATACATACATACATACATACATACATACATACATACATACATACATACATACAGACATACATACATACATACATACATACATACATACATACATACATACATACATACATACATACATACATACATACATACATACATACATACATACATACATACATACATACATACATACATACATACATACATACACACATACATACATACATACATACAGACATACATACATACATACATACATACATACATACATACATACATACATACATACATACATACATACATACATACATACATACATACATACATACATACATACATACATACATACATACATACATACATACATACATACATACATACATACATACATACATACATACATACATACATACATACATACATACATACATACATACATACATACATATCTACATACATACACACACACATACATACATATATACATACATAGATATATATATTATAAATTCCCTTTTTAATTATAAGATAAAATTCAAATCTAAAGCACAGACATATACATATTCATACATCTAAAAAATTAATTTACTTTTAAATTATAATATCACATTAAAATTTAAAACAAAATAACATATTTTAAATTGGGGTAGTGGTTTGTAGATTAAATTTAATGTTGTGGTTCTGCATTCAAATCCCATGGATGATTTGTTTGTTATTATTTTAACCTGAAATCATTGTGATTTTTCCATCACTATAAATGACCTATAATCATAATTCTCTCAAAACTATGACTATTTTTTTACTAGTACAGATTATAGCATCATCATTTCCATAACCATTGTAGTAGACCATATTTATGGTTTTTTGACCTATTATCTAAATTTTATGCCTTGAATATGAACTATATTTCTAGTAGTTTAAGCTAGCACTTCCTAAAAGGTCAAACATGTTAATATAATCCTATATGTAAAAGTGGGGGTGTGTATATCCACATAATCATTAAGAGATCCACTACAATTGAACAACTATGTCATAACTACAATGCATCATAATCAAAGTAATAAAATCATAATTTATAGTCACATTATCACTAACCAAATCACCCAAGAGAAAACTAGGTCAAACATTAACTAGTGAATTATCATAACCTCAGGTCACATAAAATAGAATGTTTTCATCACTTTCATCTTATATGTCATATCATCTTTATTAATAAATTCAGGTCAGTAGAGTATTTTGATCCTAGACTCCCCACAAACATTACTCACCCAATAAATTGGTATATATATTATAACTCACATTTTATAAATATAACTAGTCCTCCATAATTGAAATCCCACTAACTTGGCTACCAATAGTCCTAATGCCTCAAGTCATGAAGCACATCAACCTCATTACCTTATCCTTATGAACAAATCATTCTCATAAACACATCATAAATGATATCAATCTTATTTCTTCCAACTCATGAACATATGAATGATATATCTTTATCATATCCACATCCATGGACAAGGAGGGGACTTGGTATACTATTTGGTTGTCACACTATCCCTCTCATTCAATGTGTGGTACCCCAGACCCACACACTTGGATATAATGCTATAAACACAAACATTATATACTCACCTTGATACCAGTTACAACTTCCTTGATATAACCATCCTTTATTACAAAATAAAAGATTATTATTACATATTTTACTTCCCATATATATATTTAGGTTTATATATTTATATAATTAGGACGAATAATAAACAAATAAAGACCATGTATTTCACAATTATGGACATTTTTTAAACTATAAAGAAACATAATCCATGATAAGTCTTCAATATCACCGAAAAAATACTCTACATGTGATATCCTTCTAAACATGTCACATTTATTAATTTTACTATGACCATGGGGAATAAAAATATTATAAATAGACGATATCAAACACTCAATAAGGGGAACATATCACTAATGTTGTAAAAAACCTAAGCATGGTATACATATAATGATAGGAGTAAATAATATGAAAAAAATCCATAATGCACATTAAATGATATCATGTTATATCTGTGAAAATTGAAATCATGGATTATAATAATCATAGATCTAATACATATGAAATTCATAATGTTGGAAATCAAAACATATTTTCAAGGTTTTCACCAAGACACTATACTGATATTTGGAGAGGTGTACATCAAAACCTAAAATGATTTATATCATGAGACTATTTAATACATCTAGGGGTTATAAAAAATTGGTAGATTATTCGCCACTTTTAATTCCAAGAGAATGGTCATTTCTCAATGAATGAAAATTGAGTTACTAAAAGGCATCAAAATTTATATAATAATTGATTAAAAGACATTTAATAAAAAGGAAGTAATTTGTCTTAGTATTTAATGTGAATAAAAAAATATGACAAGGATACATACATGAGAAGTTATTACCCCATTAAAAGGAAAACATTGTGCATAAAATAAACATGTCTCAAGAAATTAATGTTTGAGATAAAGATTTCATCTTGAGTAACATTTGAATCAAAAACCATTGAAAGATAAGTATTTTAATTAACATTTAATACCATGATTAAAATATTTTCCATAATATTATATCTAAAATTGGAAGTATATACACCACATGAGTTAAATTATGTGGACAGTAACATTCATGTAATAGAAAAAGGAATTTTAGATGAAAACTCATACCTTGGTACTGATTCATCTATCACATGCACCAAACATCCTAAAAAATTAAATTAAGTTAATTTAATACATACCCAATAAACTTAATCATAACTATAACAATTTATACTCCTAATTTATGATCATTATATATATATTAGTTATTTTTTACATATTTTCAACACCAGGTTTAAGTAATATTATTAATTTGAATCAGTTTTTTAAAAGTAGCATTGGTGTCTATTATGCTTAAAAAAATATCTTTTATATAATATCAGGAACTATAAAGATGTAAAAATATAGTTTATAAAACAATTATTTTATTTCAAGGTAGTTTTGGTAGATCCTGACCCTAGTAATCCCGAAATCGATGTCTAATACCATTACATTTTCATGATTAAAAGGAATCAAACCCCGAAGAATTGAAGAGTTCAGTAGTCATGGTAAACCAGATAAATACATTAGTCTAATAATACAAATGAATATAATAATTAAATAATTTTTTTCTTTGGAGTAAAAATTTATTCCCACTTACCATATCCTGTCATATCTTTCCAAGATCACTTCTCGGATTTTTGGGGATGTAAACAAAATAACGGTGATCTAAAATATTCAGTAAGGGTTATGTATAATAGAAATAATATTTAATTAATGAGAGTAATCAGTATGGAAAGTTAGATAACTGAACATACAATTTATGTAATCTATAAACTAAGAGAGATTGAGTAAACAAAATGGAATGGTAAATGACTAAAAACACATTCCATTTAAATAAATAGATATTGAATAATCAATATTGAAAGGTAAATAACTGAACACACATTCTATTAAATCAATAAACTAAGAATGAAAAGAAATCTGTAGATAATTTCAAATAAAAAAATCTCATTGAAAATAAAAATAAATTAAATGAATAAAATGATTAACTATCAGACATCATGCTTCCTCGGAACATGACACATTTACAATCAAGAAATACTCTCAAGACGGTGTAAGTTTTTGGGTAGAAACTAGTCTATTTTTATTGGAAATAGACTCGAAGGGTTTTTCACTAACTAAATTTTTCTCTTGAGACTACTAATTCACCAAGGGGATTATATTAACTGGCCCCCAACCCTATAGTACATGTCCAATGCATTTCTCATATATTGAATAATTGATTTAATTAATGAAAAATGTTCCTTAACAAATATATGTATTGTGTAAAGTGTATAGATTTACCGATATTTTCCTAGATAATCAAATAATTATCAAAAAAATATCATATTTAAATACTCTATATGGTTTAGTCAATGAAAATATCCATGATAAATGATATTTATAATCAGAATAAATTAAATGTCTAATTATTGCAATAAATTGAATATTTCACAGGGAGAACAAAAATGAATCAAGGAAGTGAATTTCAATACTATCCTGGAAAATATCAATCAAAAATCATCAAATGGAATAATAAGTATGGTATCATAAAAAAATAACCCATGTGGAGTAAAAATAAAGGTTTACAGTCATAGATGAATGGAAACACTGTAAAAATATCTTATAAAAACATTCTTGAGGAAAATATACATTTCATTTTGAAAAAAATTTTAAAAATCCGTTTAATAGAAAATCATTTAAAAAAATGTTTTATTACAAAATGAACATTTGAAACATGAAAATTAAGTATTAAAGAAATACCGACACGTAATTTTGTACATGTCATAGAAGGTAAGACGAACATTCCATTTCAAGGTAAAAATGATAGAAAATTTCCTTATTCAGAAAGAGAAAAGAATATTACATTGAAAAAAATTGAAATCGTAAAGGCGTAAAAAATTATCTAATAAATAATTTTGGAAAAGTTAAAAAAAATTTAAGACTTTTTTTTTGAAATTGTGGTTTTTATAAAAAAAATAGTTTAACTAATTAAAGAGAGAAATGATGTATAGTTTTCTTAAAAACATTTTATAAATATTTTTGAGTACCAAAGCATTAGAAATGATACTATTACTTGAAATAGGTCCTGAATAAACATATAAGATAAAAATAAAGGGTTTATTAAATAATTATCAAATAATTTCCTTTAATGGAAATTCAAGTGTAAATAATCCCGAACAAAATGTGATTGTCAATTAAACCCTTGAAAAGGCCATACCGTTCAAGTGAGAATAAATAAATGAATATGTTATGTGAGTCAACAAAAAATCCAAATAAAATAAGTGGAAATAAAACAATATATAGTAAACATTTATTACACATATAATTTTAAAATATTAAGGATAATGAGAATGTAATACAATCCAATAAAAAGAAATTGGGATATGAAATTTCATTACCATATGGTAAATTTATATTGAAATCCCCTTAGCTAAAATAATTAAAATTGAAACACAAATTACCTTGAATAATGAATTATTCATGATATTGATAAGAATAGGGTTATTATATACACCACACAAAATATATATGTGGTGAATATGGTGTATGCCTCACAAAAGTAAATGTGAGATAATAATCCCTTAACATGCATTTATTTTCAGGTTAACATACTTTAACCTACTATATAATAGTTTCAAGAATGTTATTAAATAATAAAAGAACCATAATAATATTTATAATATTATATAACTTCTTATAATATCTTATTACTCTTTTTTTAAAAATCATAAATTATTTTTACTATTTTGAGTGTTAATTGCCTTGTTTTTCGAGTATGTTTTGACTTTAATTTTTTATATTCTTATTTTAACCATGATTTATTATTATCCAGAATGTAAAAATGATTTATTTTTCTTATATATTTAGTATATATGTATTTATAATTATCCATAATATTTGTATATAGTAAATGAAATTCATCGTTCATAGAGAAGGTAGGTTTTATGTAGGCATGAAAACTACTTACTTTTCTCCGTCGCATTTAAATGAATAGAAATTAATTGATATATTTATATATTGTAATTACATTATGCTATTTTTCATATTTTTCAAATATTTTAATTAAATATTTTCTTAATAAAATCCACGCATTGTGTGAATGAATCACGTTTCTTTGAGGAGACGATAGTCCACACGTCCACAAATGATGTTATCTTATTCCCACAAAATGGGAGGCATGAAGGTGTGGTCATATAAAATTTTATATAATCATAATGAAATTATATATATATATAAATATATATATATCATATATATCATATATAAAATCTATATCCATCATTATTATAACTTTTAATAGTGGTAAATGAAAGAAAAAATGACATTGGTTCATGAGGCGGTAGTCTGCTGCATGAACGAACGATGATTGTGTGTCATATTTTAAGGATGTGTGTGAAACTAAAGTTATAACACATAGATTAATATAATATCAGTATATTTAATATAATTATTTTATTATATAATTATTTTATAAAAATAATTGAAGGGTGGATGATGTAAATGAAATAAAAGTGACCATTGAAAAGAGTTAACTCTTAATTTTGTACCTCCTTTGGTTTATACCAAAATACATTATTGGTTTACTTTCTAAACAAAGTGAGGCTTAAATGAATATGGTATGGATTTTGGGATCTATTTTTTGGATGATTTTGGACAATATAAAGTTATTGAGTGGTGTGAATAAGTTGGAGGGGTGAGTGTCTTCTTATTGTGGAGGAGTGACATTATTGTAAATTTCTGAAAGAGGGAATCCCACAAACATTATTTTCTTGTAATGTGGATTAAATAATGGAATTAATTATATAAAATACTTAATATAGGATAACTATTTAGATAAAATGGAATGTTTAAAATTTTCTAGGTCATTTTGTCCCCAATGTTTAAGGTTTAGTCCCTTATTAAGATAATTTTTCTCCTAACCGTTGTAATTAATTTTATTTACATTCCCTAATATTTTGGGATTTCTTTTTTTACTTTATTTGACAATATAAATTACTAACATTCCATATATGGAGTCCATTTTTTCAAATTACTATCACATAATTTTCAGAAATTCATTTAAAATTAATCCCATAGATGAGAAAACAATGAATGTTTTTCAATTAAAATGTTCAAAAGATCGAAATGTTTTTATATCCAATTTCAATATGAAATTGATTATAATGACCTAAATTATATTAATATATTTATAATTTAACCAAATAATCTTTAAAAACAATTTAAAAAATAATTTAATACAATAAATTATTTACTCAAAAAAGCATTTTTCAATTAAAATTCAGTATTTTTTCACTATTCATCAAAAAAAGAAACTTCACATAAAAATATCCAAAATTTACCATATGATAATTTTAATTCTATAAATTAAAAAATAAAATTTATTTTTACATATAAGAATTATAAACGTACCCAAAATTGTATTTATAATAGGTTCTCCATTAAAAGGCGACAAATCTACCTTTAGAAAATTACAATTTTCAACCATAAAACTAGACTTATTCTTATTTTATAATTATCAATTATATTGGAAAAATATAAAAAATATTTTTTTTATGTAATTCATATATATTTAATTAATATAATTCTCCAATATTAATTAATTTAATTTATTAGGGTAAAACAATTTTGTAAGCATAAAAACATTTCATTTATATTCAATTAGGTTTGATAATTATTTCTAAATAATTGGTAACTAGTGGATTCATTTTATATTTTTTAAACCATATATTATCATAATTTATTAAATACTATTCATAACCATTAATTTAATTTCTATTTTTTTCTTATTATATTAAATAATTACATCTTAATAATATATTATTGCTTAGAAAAAATCAGTCTTACGTGTAACACAAGTTATCAAATAGAGTGTTTGTAGTGTGTGATGTAGGATAACTCAGTATTTTGTGAATTTCAGGATATAGAATAAATATAATTTATTTAAAATATTAAATATTATATAAATTATTGAGAGGTTATATTATTTTATAAATTTGGGGTATCATGTCACACACACTATCAAAGAAAAGTTACCCTTTCAGAATTTTCATAGTGTGACATTTCCTTACCTTAAATAAATTGCATTCTCATAATTTAAACTTGATATTGGTATTCTGAGGATTGATATTTGGAAATTGGTTTATTGAAAAACCCCTATTGTAAAATAATTTATAAAATATCCACTAAATAATATAGAATGATAAATATAAAGGTTACATGGAATGACATATAACTATGTTTATAAGTAAGAAAACATTAGTGGAAAGTGGAGGTATGTACATGGAGTAAAAGAGTAAATATTTATAGGGGCGATTGAGGTCATTTATCACAAAAAATTTAATGATGAATGTAAGGTTTAGGACCAAAACCCATTAATATATGATTATTTGAATGACTATTGTTTTAACAAAAATAACGGTATTATGATAACATTTTAGTTTTAAAATACTTTTCCTAATGTTGAATAATTCTTTTATTGACCAAGAATTTAAGAAAATATATTTACATGATAGGTTTTAATTTCCTAATAAAAATTTCATTTTTTTTCTTCGAAAAAATTCTACATCATCCATTACTTTATGAAATGAATTCCCAAAAATGAATTTCAAGGCCTGAAGTACTAAAATTTTAATTTAACAAATCGTAAGATCCATAAAAAAATATTTATATTTGTCTCTAACTAATTTCCAAACCCAATATGGGTAATACATAAATATCTAAACCTACAAAGTAATAAAATTGGTTTCTTGTTAATATTTATTCATCAAATTATTTAACAACTAACAATGACATATTAACTAAGATATCACGTAGGACAGTGCTATGTGTGAAACCCTTGTGTCCACCAGTCATGGGTTAAATCACAACCACCATTCTGGATTTGATGGGTTTTCACTCGACATACAATTTTCACTTTTTTGAAAACCATATTAATATAATTCATATAATGTTTTTAAAATTATGACGGATATCCTTGAAATGAAATGTGTTATTAAATGACCTTTTTTACTAGGGTTTTCAAAACATCTTTTTTATATCAAAATTTTAATAATCTTATTTTTATATATACCCTAATGTTTATCAATAATGTAAACTTATACCTATTAAATTTAAATGAATTATTCCTAAAATAAATATTCCACTAAAATATATACTACACTAATGGGTTTTATTGTAATAAATTTCTTCCGAAACATCTTCTATCTAGGTAGACTCTCATCACATAAAACCTAAAAAATTAGTTAAGTCATTGATATTATTTTAAATTTAACTCGTCTTATATTTAACATTCATTACTCATTTTCATCACCTATTTAACTCTTTTATAATTGTTTTTAAAGAAAAGGTGAATTTTCCTAAGTATATCCCCCGAGAGTGTCAAACCTGGTGTGCAGTAAGGCATGTTTTCATGTACTAGGTTACACTCCTGTAATTCCTAACACACCATTTTAAAGTTATTTCCCATAGGTAAATCTGTGCCAAAACCACATCCACTTGTATTATACAAAACAGAATGTATTTATAAGAAGATCCATATAATATCTACCATTCTAAAATTCTAGAATTTTCTTATATATGTAGCCTCAAATTCTGTATTTGGGATATTTTTTCTAATCTATATGTTCATAAATTTATTTCCCAAGGTTTATACTAAACATCCTTTGATACCAATGGTTGTGCACTGAACCCAGTAATCTAAGATATGGTGTCTACTACAATCACATTGGAATGATTATAGAGAATAAAATTGTAAAGGATCAAAGAGTTTAGTAGTCTTGTTAAACATGATACATACATGAGTCTTGTATTGAAAACAAATACAATAATTATATGTTAATTTTTTTATTTGGAGTATAAAATTATTCCTAACTAACATTTCATTTCATATCTTTCTTAGAACACTTATTGGATTCTATGGAAAGGAAACAAATAAGGGTGATATCAAATTATCAATAAGGTTTAAGTAAAATAATAATGAATCAATGAGAATAATAAATATGGAGAGGAAAATAAGTGAACACACATTACATGTAATCAATAATATAAGAGGGAGTGTATAATCAATACTGAATGTTAAATAACTGAAAAAACATTCCATTTAAATAACTGTATAAGGAATAATCAATATGAAAAGGTAAATAATTGAACCCACATTCCAATAAATTAGTAAATATTGAATGAAAATGAATCCAGATATAATGTTAAATATGAAATCCTATAGATAATAACAGTAAAAGAAATTAAGAAAATTCTAAATTATCATACATTCAGTTTCCTAGGAACACGGCAGCTTTACTATCAAGACCTACTCTATATAGTTTAATTCCATTGGTTGAAACCTATATTTTCTTCTTATAAACAAGATAGAAGGGTTTGTATCCAACTAAATTCATCTCATGAGACTACTGATGAATATATGGGCTTGCACTAACCACTCCCCAACCCGTATAGTGTAAGTCCAAAGCATTCATTATATATTGAATAGTCGATTTAATTAATTAAAAATGCACCTTATAAAATATAATTATTGAGTAAAGAATAGGGATTTATTAGTATTTACCCAGATAATCAAATAACTATAAAATTAATTTATATATTTAAAAAATTTATATGGTTTAAAAATTGAAAATATCCAAGATAAATGATATGCATAATTAGGGGAAATTCAATGACCAATGATCAAAAGAAAGTTAATATTTCAAGGGGACCACAAAAAAGAATCAAGGAAGTGAATTTCAGTACTATCTTTGGCCAAATAAAAAAAAATCCAATCAGAGGAAGAATAAGTATGTCGTTATTATGATATATCCCAATTGGAGTAAAAATAAGGGTTGTTGTCATTGATTAATGGAAACACTATAGAAAGATATATTCAAATTTTTTTGAGGAAAATATAATTTCCATTTTTATTTTTTTGGAAACCTATTTCTTAGAAAGTATCTTCTCAAATAATTTTATAAAAAAATTAACCTTTTAAACATTAAAATAAAGTTTCAAAGAAATAGAAATGATTAATTTCGTAGATGATGTTCATGGTAAAAATTATATTCCTTTTTAAGGTAAAAATGGTTAAAAAGTGCCATGCTTAGAAAGAGACAAGAAGACTCCTTTGAATAAAAATTGAAGAAAAAAACAATAAAAATTTAAATAATAAATCATTTTTAAACGCTATTTTTTTAAAAACCATTTAATAAAGTAGGGGTTTTAGAAGAAAAAAGGTTCTCTAACTAAAGAGATAAATGAAGTCAAGTTTTCATAAAAACATTTTATAGACTATTTCCAGTAAAAAAGAGTAAAAATGGTACTATTAATTGAAAATGTTCATGAATAACTAGAGGAGAAAAAAATTAAATGTTTTATGAAATAATGATCAAATAATTTCCTTTAATGTAAATTCAAGTGTAATCAATCTCGAAGAAAATGAGATAGTGAAGTAAACCCTTGAAAGCACCATAACATTGAAGTGGTAATAAATATATTTATATATTATGGGTTTCAACTATAAATAAACATAAATAAATTATAAATAAAACAATATATAGTAAAAATTTATTACACACATAATCTTATAATTTAAACGACAATGAAAATGTAATTTAACCCTATGAAAGTGAATCAGGTTATGCAATTTCTTTACCACTTAGTAACATTACGTTCAAATACCCTTAAATGAAATAATTAAAATTGAAACTGAATATACCATGAATAATGACATATTCATGACATTAAATACATTATGGATAGAACATATGGCACCTAAAATTATAAGTTGTGAAAATGGCGTATGGCTCATGAAAGTAAAAGTGAGACAATAATCTATTACTTTATTCTTGATTTTTGGAGAACATGATTTAACCTTTTTATAATGGTTTTAATCATGTTATTAACTTATAATAAAACCATAATATTATTCATAATATCAAATATTAACTTCTTATAATATATTATTACATTTTTTCTAACAATCTTTCATTTTTTCACTATTTTAGGTGTTAATTTTATAGTCTTTCAAGTATGTTCTGACTTGTTATTTTTGTTCTTATTGCATCGATCATGATTAAATATTTTCTATAATTTTAAACATGATTTAATCATAATATATATTCAATATATATGTATTTATAAAAATCCATAATATTTTGAGATAGGAAATAAAATGCACCATTCATGGAGATGATTGGTCGTACGTATGCTAGAACGGTTCTTTAATTTCATTGTCACATATAAAAGAATGAAAATTAAGTTATATATATGTATATTATAATTATATTATAATATTTTTTTCTTGTATTTCATTTATATTTATTAAAAAAATTATTAATACATTCAATGTAAAGTGATAAAGAATCACATCGCTTTGAGGAGGCGGTAGTCCACACGTCTATAAACAATGTTATCGTATTACTATAAAATGGGTGGTATGAAGGTATCATTATATAAAAAGTTAAAAATTCATAATTACATTATAAATATATTATATATCAAATATAAACTAAAAATACATCATTATTACATCCATGAATGGTGGTAAATGGAAGAACGAATGACATCGGTTCACAAGGCGGTAGTCCGACATACAAACAGACGATGATTGTGTATCCCATTAGATGGATGTGTGTGAAAGTGTAGGTATAAATCATCTAATAAAAATATATATTTATATTTTATAAACTTATGTTGTTATATAATAATTATATATAAAATAATTAAAGGGGTGGGGAATTAAATGAAACATAAGTGACTGTTGAAGATAATTACCTCTTATTCAGGTAACACTTTTTGGTTCATACCAAAATAATTTCATGGAATGATTTTAGAAAAAAATGAGGGTTATATGATGAGTTTAGGGAAGTTGGTATCTTACTATTTTAGAGTTTTTTTGAGAAACATTTCATCATAGGTATGACTATGTGGAAGGGTCGAGTTCTTTTTTATAGCAGCGGATGAGTTGCATTCTTGTAAATATTTTAAATAGGGAATTCCACCCACATATTTTAAATTTATAGTGACTCCAATTGTCACAACCCGTCCCCTAGGGCCTGTGCCGTGACTACCCCAAGAATTCCTTCCATAGGCCAAGGAATGGAGACTAGCACCAAAGATGTAAATCCCTAAACTCGGAAGGCATTGCCTTTAAAAATTGAAAACACACACAACAAAGTACGAGAAGAAAAAAAGAAATTAAAGTAAAACTGTATAATAAGAGAGTGCTGAAAAGTAATCGGGCCGGAAATACAAGCCCAACTGTAATGTACAAGTACAACTAAAAAGAAAAAAACAACGAAAAGGAGAAAAGAAGCTCCTGGGTCATCCACCACAGATCCTACCTGAAGGGTATATACAGATAGCCTCCAAAGCACTCCACGTTCGTCCGTCTCCTTCATGTACCGTCACACCGAGTGGTCCGCCTCCGGGTACCATCCAGTCCTGGTACAATCAGCCTCAGCCTACACTATCTGTCGTCTGTAACCAACACAATGAGGTGCAAGCGTAGCCCATGGAGGGGTGAGTATAATGATACTCAGTAGGGACCCCGAGACCCTCAAGGTCTCACAAAATCCAACAAGGATAAACACAAAGTATGAATTCAACAGATAACCTCACTTAGGTATATGCCCATACATATACCTGTGTTATCAAGTAATCCATCTCAATTATAAGGAAAACAAAAAAGTTACTGACTTAGATCAATCCAGGATTTTATTCTTGGGGTAGTATCAAGTAACATCCCTAGTCACACTGTCGAAACCTCAGTTGCTCATGAAATCCTCCTCTATTGAGTACAGTGGGCATGCCACGACACCAAGATGCTTCCCACTAACCCTGGACTGTAGAGGTACTCTTTTTATCAAGTACCATGGGTCTACTACATCATCAAGGTGCTCCCAACCATGGGTATGCCATGCCACCAAGGCTCTCCCCCTCGTAGCCTGCTGAGGTACTTTTCCAGTCGAGTACCTTGTGTCTGCCACAACACCAAGCCACTCCCCACTTTGGTTCTATCATGAAACCAAGGTGCTACCCAATGGGATAGTAGAGTCACTCTGAGATGAATCGGTCAGCATTTGTCAGGTCTCAGCCAGCTACTAGGTCTCTACTCTATGCTCGCTCGTCTCTATGAGGGTCCGCTCCACGAGCTACTGGTAGATACTCCAACTATCATGAAGTCCCATGTAAAATTATCTCAAAAGTATTTCATGTCATAGAGGTCTCAACGAAATAGACGGCGTGTCAATCGGACACCCGGTCTGTGAATTATTATTCTTTTAGTCTCGTGGGCCCGGTTGGATTCGTGCATGACCCAACCTGACTGTATCTCAACTATAACCCAAACTCTAGTGGGGTAAACACAAAGGGACCGTCATGCTCCAAGAAAAAAACACCGCTGTTAGTTTTTCAAACTGTCATCTGATGTCAAATATATGGCCAAGTAAATTAAAGGGTCAGTCGTGGGCTCAGGTCCGGTTTGACCCTGTCGGACCGAAAAGGTATGACCCGGTCTGGGTCGACCCGATCTAGGTCGATCTGGTCAGACCTGATGGGTCTGGCCCATCCCATTGTGTAGGCTATCCTGTTAGGTTCAGCCTAGCCCTAATGTTATTAATATTTTAATGACTTATTATATAATCCCTTTACTGATTTTATATGAAATGTGCATAATGTTTGTGAAATATTAATGTTTTAATACTAAGTATAATTTTTTAGCATTTTTAGAAGTAGTCCAATTGAGTCAGTTTACTATTTTATTTACAAATCTCACCATAATGATAAAAATTGTGTTGTTATTGTTTTTTAGGATTCCTAATTCAATATAAAACATTTCATTAGAAGGGATCTTGAGCCAATTCTTCCATTTGAAGGATCACATTTACCACACAGGATGACCCAAAGAATTTGTGAAGAAAATGGACCAGCCATGATGATTGAGTTTCTGGTCTAAATCTCGAAGCCCAAATTTTATTAAACACTACCATATGTTCTTGATTATCCAAAAGAATCTTGGATTGAATATTTCAGGGCCCAAATCCAAGAATAAGGGGCCCAACATATGCATTGAAGTCCAGCCCACTATTCTGGATGAGAAATAAAATCAGTACAGTATGAATGACATATATCATGATGTAAGCATCCAATAAAGCTTTGATTTTGCAGTGTGAAAGAGGAGATATAGGAAGACGACTTTTTTGAAGAAAGAATTAGTATTTTAAGGCATCTTACTATTCAAAAACCCTTTCACATTTTGGACATCAAAAAGACTGGATTGAAATGGAAAAATTAAAATTGTTTAATCCGATGGCCATAACTTTTTCTACATAGGTCCAAATTCCTCCAAATTTTAAGAGTAGTCGTAAAACATTATTATATACAACTTTTATGTAGTATATATCTCGAGATTCGGATTTCGGAATAGCCAACATGGTGATGAATGTAGAGGGAAAGATTGGGAATGCAAACAGTCCACTCCTTGGGCTATAAATACTATCCCCTTCCTTCCTTGAGAGGGGTTGGAATTTCAGAAGAGAGGAGATCATATTGTCATGACGAAAGCCTTGAAAAACGCTTGGGAGGATCTTCCATACTCAATTTTTTACTTGAGAGACATTTCCTATTCTCTTTTTTTTCACTTACTTTCGTGTTCTACATTTTTGAAATCTTGTATGTCTCTTTCTTTGTAATTCTGTTTTAATGCAAGTTACATCTTAAATATCTCTTATTCACATACACAATCTGTAGTTTCATATTAATGTTCTTAAAATAGTTTAAATTCAGTTGATTCCCCTTCCCTTCTTTTCCTTCCTCATTCAATCAAAAATCTGTTTTTACTTATCATCATTGTCCGTGTGTGTATGTTCGACTTACCACTCTTTTCTAATACCTATATTTTTCTTCTATTATTAATTTATCATCATAATTATTATAACTAGACTATTAAACACCCAAATGGATGAGTTAATATATCATTGGGGTGAGTCAAAATATAGGGATGTTAAGTGATTGAGAGTATTTTCTCGATGAGTATTCATTAATTTAGCATTGTGTATGTTGGAATTAATATGTCATGGATTAAAGACATATTTTGTTTAGCATGTGGTTTCCATGGATTATTGGAACCATAAATACACTACCATAAACAATTATTGATTGAGATTAGAATCCTAGTTAAGTTAAGGCTTGGATTAAAGCTTTAACACTTAAAAATTATAATCGACGTCAACTTGTGAAGTGGGTGTTAATTTAAATGAAATATAATGCAAAGATCAAGGATATCACAAGCTTAACTCCCTAATAATGAACTCACCCAAATCTTTATCAATTTGTTAAATCAATTAGAGTCAATAAAAAATTTCAATTTTTCTCTGAAAACAAATCTCCCTAATCAAAATACAATCAATTAAAAACAAATGACTATTACAAAGTATCATCGTCGAGGATTCAACCCAAGTGCTGCTATACACATTAGGAGAGCACTAGAACATTGACCGGTCGATAGGTGACAATCAGCTGTGTGTTTAAAATGGCGCTGTTGCCGAGGATGGTGGTTTATGTACTCATTATTTTTTGGTTATTGTACAAAAAAACAAATTTGAAAAAAAATTGAAAAAAAACTCAAAGAAAAACCATTCTTCTCATAAAAATAATAAACTGAAACAAATAAAAAGAAAAATCCATCTTCCTTTTTCTTCCAACATCTCTCTGAATGCCCCATAGCCTCCCAAAAAATCCCTCGGATTTGTTTGACCCTGAAATTCAGAGAACACTTCACCAACTTAGGAGGAACATAAGACATAATCAACTCCTTCAAGAACCAGTCCTCATCCAACCGGTTGAATTTGAAATGGCCAATCCTAGGGAACAAACCCTTAAAGAACTCGCTTCCCTTAATATGAATTACCAACCTCCTAGTATTCAATATCCAAACATATAAGACAACTTCAAACTCAAATCAGGTTTGATTCATCTTCCTCCTCATTTTCACGGGCTAGCAGGTGAGGATCCACATATCCACCTTAAAGAGTTTTATGTAGTGTGATCTACCATGAAGCCTCAAGGGGTTTTTGAAGAACAAATCAAACTTCGAGCATTACCTTCCTCCCTAGATGACACTGCTAAGTCATGGATCTACTACCTTCCTCTTGGTTCCATAACCACATGGAATGACATGAAGTGACTATTCTTAGAGAAATTATTTCCTCCTTCTCATATTTCTTTTATCCGAAAGGAAATAAGTGGTATCCGTCAGTTCCCAAGTGAATCACTCTATGAATACTGGGATAGGTTCAAAAAGCTTGTTTCAACCTGCCCACATCACCAAATACTTGATCAACTCTTGATCCAATACTTCTACGAGGGGTTATTGGCTATGGAGAGAACCCTCATTGATGCCTCAAGTGGCAGTGCCCTTGTTGATAAAACTCCCGTAGCTGCAAGAGATATCATAAGTAACATGGATGAAAACACACTACAATTCCATACTCGAGAACATGCTAAATTCAATCAAGACCAAGATAATCAATTGATTGAGCCGAACAAGATGACTAAGTGGATGAGTGAACTTATAGGTCTTCTACGACAACTAGCTATAGAATCCAAATACCCAACCTCGTCTTCTTCGCAATCACTGTTTCCTGGACCCGTCAAAATCTATGGAATCTAAAACTCTCTATCTCATCCAAGAAACACATGTCCACAACTTCAAGAGGATCAATCCGATTCATCTGGACCAATGTAGCTCAATGCAGTATATTCTCAGAGGAACACCAACCCTTAACTATCAGGTCAGTTCATTAGAAACTTCAACCAACCTCACTATGAACCCTTCTCTTATTCTTATCACCAAGACCATAGGTATGGTATTCCCATATCTCACCCTCCTCAATTCACTCCTCAAAAACCAAACCAATTCCAATATGGTCAAGGTGCTGGTATCTTCCAACATCCTTATCCTTTCATTCCTCAACCTCAAAGGAACAATCCTCCTCCAAGATTCCATTATACTAGTGAGACTTCCTAATTCCAAAACCAATACAATCGATTTCCCAATAACCAAAATCCAGGTAATCCCAATCCGGGACAAGCCTATTATTCTACGAAACCATGGGAAAGTAAAGTGGAAGATCTTGCCTCCTTCACCCGTTCAAGCCTCAAGAACATTGAAACCCAAGTTTGTCAACTTGCATCCCACCTAAGTCAGCAACAACCATCCAATTCCTCCCAACTTCCAGCTCAACCATTAACCAACCCAAAGGGTAATGTAAGTGCAATTTCACTTAGATCAGAATGCAAAATTCTATTCCTCAAGATAAGTCCTCAAACCCTCCTTTGAATGTTGACCAAGAAAATGAAAGGAAAAATAATCATGAAAAAGAACCTGAAACAATTCCCTCATCTCCTTCAATTCCACTTAAGAAACCAATTCCTTTTCCTCAAGCTGTTTTTATACCAAAAAGGTCCTTTGAACCTGATCCTGAAATACTCGACATGTTTAGATGTGTTGAAGTCAAAATTCCTATCTTAGATGCGATAAAACAAATTCTTAAGTATGGCATGTTTCTTAAGGAATTGTGCAACCACAAGAGGCAACTTAGGACCTTTGAAAAGGTTTCCACCCAGCAGTCTATTCCCATAATGTGCAATGATCCAGGGTCCTTTATGGTTCCATGCCAAATTGGAAGTTCTAACTTTGATGATGCACTCATAGACCTAGGAGCCTTAATTAATGTCATGCCCAAATCCATATTCTCCAACCTTGGTCTAGGTCCATTACATCCAATGGGTGTTGTCATTCAATTGGACAATCGAAGAATAGCTAGTCCTGAGGGAATAATTGAGGATGTCCTTGTCTGATTCAATGATCTTATCTTCCCTGCTGATTTCTTTGTCCTTGACATGGAAGGTGAGACAGACTCTTCTCGATCAACCCTAATTCTAGGAAGACCATTCCTAATGACTGCAAGAACCAAGATTGATGTCCATTCATGCATCTTATCCATGGAATTCGGTGAGCAACTGGTCAAGTTCAACATTTTCCAAGCCATGTGATACCCATCTGAGGATCACTCTGCATTATCAATCCATGCATTTGAGGACACTTCTAAGAGTCAATTGAACACCAATCCACCATGTTCTTCATGTTCTAATGACAAAGGATGTTGTGAAATCTGCACCATGATTAACCAAGTCATAAATGGTGAAGTTGATGTGGACCCCTCATTCATAGACTCCATCAATCTAGAGGAACTTGAAAACTCTCTTGAATCCCACATCAACTCTGATCTCTACTGCTCCACTTTGGACAATATTAAGGAAAATGAATCTGAAGCAACTGAAGTCCCTTCCTCCATTCCTGAGTTTTCTAACCCACAAATAAAAGATGATATTGATCTGAAACCTCTTCTTGAACACCTGAATTATGCATTCCTTTTCCATAATCAATATTATATTTTCCTTATCTCTTCTTCACTTACCAAAACTAAGGATTCCAAACTTGTCCAAGTGTTAGAGGAAAACAAAAAGGCCTTAGGGTGGACCTACATGACATAACAGGAATCAAACATGCTCTTTTCATGCATCACATCCATATTGAAAAATCATCATAACCAATTAGAAAACCACAAAGAAGACTCAATCCACTAATCCTTGAGGTAGTTAGTAAAGAGATCACCAAGATTCTACAAGCTGGTATTATCTACCCAACTTCAGATAGTGAATGGATTCGTCCAATTCAAGTTTTACCTAATAAGGGTGGGATAACTGTTGTCACAAATGAACATGGAGAGGTAGTCACAACTTGAGTAAGGAACAAATGGTGTGTGTGCATCGACTATAGGAAATTGAATGTTGAAACAAGAAAAGATCACTACCCTCTTCCATTCCTTGATCAAATGCTAGAACGATTAGCCAAAAAGTCACACAATTGCTTTCTTGATGGATACACCGGCTACTTCCAAATCCCAATCGCACCTCAGAAACAAGAAAAGACTACTTTCACATACCCCTTTGGAACATATTCATATAGAAGAATTACTTTTGGCCTTTTAAATGATCCTACAACATTCCAGAGGTGTATGATGAGTATCTTTTCTGAATTCATTGAACACTGCATGGAAGTCTTCATGGATGACTTCACCATTTATGGTGAGTTATTTGAATCTTGTTTGAATTCACTCTCTCTAGTCCTCAAAAAGTGTGTCAAGTGTAACCTTGTGTTAAATTTTGAAAAATTTCACTTCATGGTTACAAATGGGATTTTTCTAGGGAACATAGTTTCAAAAGATGGCATTGAAGTTGATCCTGCCAAAATTGAAGTGATCCAATCACTTCCTCAACCTACTTCTATTCGAGACATCCGTTCATTTCTTAGTCATGCCGGTATCTATCAGTGATTAATTCATAATTTCAGTACAATTTCCCTCCCACTCACTCGGTTTCTCCAAAATGATGTCCCTTTCCATTTCAATGAGTTTTTCATGAGAGACTTCATTGAACACAAAACTGCTCTTTCATCTGCCCCGATAATCCAACCCCCAGATTGGTCCATACCCTTTAAGTTGATGTGTGATGCTTCTGATAGAGCTGTTAGGACTGTTCTTGGTCAAAGAAGAGAAAAATTTCCTCATTTCATCTATTATGCCTCAGAAACATTGGATGAAACTCAATCTCACTACATTATCACTGAAAAAGAACTTTTAGCAGTGGTTTTTCCCTTAGATAAATTTCAGCCCTATCTCTTAGGTGCCAAAATCATTATCTTCATAGACCATTCTACTATAAAGTTCTTACTCAAGAAAAGTGATTCCAAACTGAGGCTAATAAGATGGATCCTAATGCTCCAAGAGTTTGACTTTGAAATCAAAGATAGACCAGGAAAAGAAAACCCTATGGCTGATCACTTGAGTAGAATTTCTAATTCTTATCATTTTGAAATCATCGATCATGAATTCCCTACTGATCACCTTTCATCTCTCACTCCAAATAATACCATGGTATGCCCCTATTGTAAATTACTTGGTTTCTAGTGTTTTTCCTGAAATGTTTTCAAAAGAACATAAAATGAAGTTGAAAAGTGAATCAAAATACTATTTTTGGGAAGAAAATAAACTTTGGAAAACTAGAGATGACATGGTAATAATGAGATGTGTCGATGAAAATGAACATATTTCCATATTAGAATTCTGTCACTCACTTTCTGGAGGTGGCCACTTTGTACAACAAAGGACATTCTGAAGGGTCCTAGACTCTGGATTCTTCTGGCCTTCACTCTTGAAGGACTCACATGAGTTCTGTCAATCATGTCCCACTTTCCAAATTTTTGGCACAATTTCTAAGAGAAATGAAATGCCACAAAAGCCTTTAATTTTCTTCGAGATCTTCGATGTTTGGTGTATCGATTTCATGGGACCATTTCCCCCTTCCAATGAATTATCATACATCCTTCTTGCAGTTGATTTTGTTTCTAGGTGGGTCGATTCCCAACCACTAGAAAGGATGATTCACATACTGTTAGTGAGTTCCTAAAGACAGACATCTTCCATAGATTTGGCACACCTCGTGCCTTGATCAGTGACTTAGGAAACCATTTCTGTAATAGAACCACAGAATCTCTTTTTAAAAAGAATGGGGTTGTACATAAAACTTCAACTACATATCACCCCCAAACAAATGGCATGGCTGAACTTTCTAATAGAGAAGTGAAAAGAGTGATTGAGAGAATTGTAAAACCCACCATAAAATACTGGACTGAAAGACTTGGTGAATCACTTTGGGCTTATCGAACTGACTATAAAACACCCATTGGGATGTCTCCTTTTAGTCTATTTTTCTGGTAAATCATGTCATTTTCCAGTTGAAATCCAACATAAGTTATTTTGGGTAGTGAAAACTTGTAATTTTGATGTTGAAAAATCTGGTGAAGAAATATTGTTGTAATTGGATGAACTGGAGGAGCTTAGACTTGAATCCTATGATAATTACAATCTGTACAATGAAATGGCTAAGTTACTCCATGAAAAACACATCCTAAGAAAGTTATTCCATGAAGGTGAAAAGGTAATTCTCTTCAATTCTCTATTTTGGCTTCACCCAGGTAAGCTTAATTCTCGTTGGGAAGGTCCTTTTGTTATTACTAATGTTTACCCATTCGGTACATTGCAAGTCCAAGACGCCTCTTCCAAATGGAAATTCACGGTTAATGGACATCGGTTAAAGCATCACCATGAGAGGATGCACAATCTTGGATCAACATCGACTTCCACCGGATCCCCAACTTCTATAGTTGACCCACCACTGGATGGAGATGGAAACCCAAAAAATCCAAACCAGGGGGCACCTCTTTCCCTTTAACTCTCTCTCTCTCTCTCTCTTTCTTCTTCTTCCTCCCTCATTCTCATTTTTTTACCATCTTCCTCATCAAACTTTTTTTATTTACTCATTCTCTTTTGTGTGGGTGTGTCTTTATAAGAAAAAAAACCTAAAAACAAAAAAAACAAAAAAAAATCATCTTAACAATATATATATATATATATATATATATATCAAGATTCATGCTTACTCACCATCGAGTTTTGAAATTTTGTCCAACCATTTTTGGGAGTTAACACACATTTTTTCATCTCATTTTTTTATATTTTCATCATGACTTTGGATAAGGAATTTTGTGTCAAGATTAACAAATTTTGAGTGCTCAGTTTTTGATTTGGAAAATGCTTTTTCCAAACTGTGAGGAACAACATTTGCTTTCATGCCAAGCCCTCCTATGGACATTTTTCAAAATGTGTGTTTTAACCCCCATTTGTGAGTCTTGAGTTTATCGACTTTTGAGCTTAATTTCCTACTTTAGTGTGCATTTATATGATAGAGGAATTTTTTGAACCACATGAGAATCACAATAGCCAAATAGCCTCCAATTTTTCTTACATTAATCCTCCCTTTGAAAGCCCCTTTGAGCCTATGAAAACCTTTTCCTTGATAGCCACATTATAATCCCAATACCTTTTCCCACCCAATATCAACATGGGTTTTCATTGCATAATTTTTTTGAAATTTAAGTGTTGGGGGAATGGATTTCATTGGTTGGGTACCCTATTATTGATTTTCAATGAGTTATCATCTGCTTGAGGGAAGACATCCATTTCAGTGTGGGGGAGAGGTTGTAATTCATTGTGTTTTGGGTAATGTAATGTAATTTCATTTATTTAATTTTTTAAATGTTATTGACAAGTGTTCAAAAAGAATTATTAAAAAATGAAAAAAAAATAAAAATAATAATAATAATTGGGTTGTTTCTTGGGTAGGTCAAAAATCACTCTTTCTCAACCTTTGATCTTGTTATAACTATTACAATTAGTGTCATTAGGATATCAACCATGGTTTGGGATATGAGTGTGAGATCTTTTCCAAGTTCAACTTTTGAAAAAAGAAAAAAAATAAAAAGAACACTTGCATTATATTCTTATGTCATTAGGAGAAGTTTTGTGGTTTGTAAATATTTAATATTCTCATCCTTTTCAAATTTATATCCTATATTGTTTCTTTCTTCACAAAATCATTCCCTTGTAATATGTTTTTTCATTTCCATTCATTTTTTATTTAAAAAAAATGTGCATTGATTTTTTTATGTTGTTGTTTTAACCCTCTTCTTCTCTCTCTTGGAAATTATATTACTACCATCCCATAGCCATAGAAAAACCCTTTAAAAATACCTTTTGATTATTTTGCACTTTGGATAGGTATTGGAAGCTGAGAGCTCTTTCAAACTCTAAGATTTTCACTTTTGGTTGGTGAAAGAGTGAACCTCCACAAATGAATTTTATCATCTTGAGAAGTGTGAGTTTTTGAGTGTCCACATTTCTATTTCAAAATTTGAGCATGAAAAAATGAATTAGTTTGGGAACATTGTTTCTATAACAACATGCGGTGGAATTCAAAATCGATGAGTGAAATAGTCTAAACCTCCCTTGATTGGAGAAAACAAAATTTTAATATTTGTTGGTGAGTGAAAATTATTTTGTCATGTTTTTATATTTGTTTCACATGAGGACATGCACAAGACTAAGTGTAGGGGATTTGAAGTTATTAATATTTTCATTAATTATTATATACTATCTTTAATGATTTTATATGAAATGTGTATAATGTGTGTGAAATATTAATGTTTTAAAACTTAGTATAATTTTTGAGCATTTTTAGAAGTAGTCCAATTGAGCCAGTTTAATATTTTATTTATAAATCTCTCCCTAATGATCAAAATTGTGTGGTTATTATTTTGTAGGATTTCTAATTTAATATAAAACATTTCATTAGAATGGATTATGGGCCAATTGTACCATTTGAAGGATCACATTTACCACACAAGATGACCCAAAGAATTTGTGAAGAAACTGGACCATCCATGATGATTGAGTTACTAGTATAAATCCAGAAACCTAAATTTTATGAAACTCTACCATATGTTCGTGATTATCTAGGAGAATTATGGATAAAAATTTCAGGGCCAAAATCCAAGAACCCGAGGCCCAACATATGCTTTGATGTCCAGGCCACCATTCTGGCCGAGAAATAAAATCAGCACAGTATGCATGACATATATCATTATGTAACCATCCAATCAAGTTGGGATTTTGTAGTGTGAAAGAGGAGATATAGGCGGCCGACTTTTTGGAAGATATAATTAGGATTTGAAGGAATCTTACTATTAAAAAACTCTTTCACATTTTGGAAATTAAAAAGACTGGATTGAAATGGATAGATTAAAATTGTTTAATCCGCCGGCCATAACTTTGGTTAAATAGGTCCAAATTCCTCTAAAGGTTGAGAGTAGTCGGAAAATTTCATTATCTACAAATTTGAAGAAGAATATTTCTCGACATTCTACTGTCTGAATAGCCAACTTGGCGATGAAAGTGTAGGGACAGATTGGGAATGCAAACAGTCCACTCCTTGGGATATAAATACTCTCCCCTTCTCTCCTTGAGAGGGGTTGGCATTTCAGAAGAGAGGAGATAATATTGGAACGACCAAACCCTTGAGAATGGATTGGGAGGATCTTCCTTACTCATGTTTTCACTTGAGAGACCTTTCTTCCTCTCTTTGTTTTCACTTACTTTCTTGTTCTTCATTTTTGTAATCTTGTAAGTCTCTTTCTTTGTAA
This sequence comes from Viscum album, assembly GCA_963277665.1. Lineage (NCBI taxonomy): Eukaryota > Viridiplantae > Streptophyta > Magnoliopsida > Santalales > Viscaceae > Viscum > Viscum album. The sequence goes on from OY728161.1 coordinate 999,967,770, forward strand.
TTCTGTTTTAATGCATGTTACTTATTAAATATCTCTTATTGTCATAAACCTTATGTAGTTTCATATTTATGTTCTTAAAATAGTTTAAATTCAGTTGAATCCTCTTCCCTTCTTTTTCTTCTTCATTCAATCGAAAATCTGTTTTTAATTATCATCATTGTTCGTGTGTGTGTGTTCGACATACCACTCTTTTCTAATCCCTTTCATTTTATTATATTCTTAATTTATCATCATAATTATTATAACCAGAATATTAAACACCCAAATGGATGTGTAAATATCTCATTGAGGTGAGTAAAAATTTAGGGATGTTAAGTGATTGAGAGTATTTTCTCGATGAGTATTCGTTAATTTAACATTGTCTATGTTGGACTTAATATTTCATGGATTAATGACATATTTTGTTTAGAATGTTGTTTCCATGGATTATTGGAACCATAAATACACTTCCATAAACAATTAATGATTGATAATAGAATCCTAGTTAAGTTAAGTCTTGGATTAAATCTTTAACACTTAGGAATTCTAATAGATGTCAACTTATGAAATGAGTGTTAATTTAAATGAAATATAAAGAAATGCTCAAGGATATCACAATCTTAACTCCATAATAATGAACTCACCCAAATATTTATCAATTTTTTAAATCAATTATAGTCAATAAATCATTTAAATTAAGCTCTGCAAACAAACCCCCCTCATCAAAATACAATCAACTAAAAACAAACGTCTATTACAAAGTATCATCGCTGAGGATTCGACCTGAGTGCTGCTATACCCATTAGCAAAGCACCAGAACCATGAACGGTCGATAGGCAACAATCGTCCATGAGTTTCAGGCCCACTGGGCCCGAACCAGTAGGTCGTGTCAGCGGTTCGGCCCGGGCTCGTTGCCGGTTCGTCCTGGAGCGCCATGAGGGAGCGACTTGGGTGGAACATGGTGCTTGGGCCAGCGTGGTTCGTCCGAGCGCATAGGAGGTGGTCAGGTAGGCCGGGAGGTGGTCGGCGGGCGGCCGACTAGGGCGCCAGGCAGCCGGGATGGCCGGAAGGCAGGCCAGCGGGCGGCTGGGTTGCGGATGGGCAGGCTGGGAGGCTGGGCCGGCACGGTTCAGCGGGGCTCGGGCCGGTGCGGTCCGGCGGGGTTTGGCCGGGGCACCGGAACACTGCGGGGCGGCACGGTTTGCGGAGGCTATAGGAAGCACGACCTTTTCCTGTTGCCTTTGTCGCCTTCAACGCCTCTTCTTTGTTACTTCGATATGCCAAAGATCGTCACAAACAGGAATGGAGGAGGGGTCAGGCCATTTTGGTTTGGCCTGTAACCTACACGTTTTGGGTGGTAACACTTGGCTAATCAAGGTAGGAGAACGATGAACAAAAAATCACCTGCAAAAGTAAGCATAACCTCACTATTCATTTTGAAAGGAAAGAGTAACATTGCACAAAAAAAGAAACAACCCCTACCTTTGATCGTTATTCGATGATGAATTCATAGAAGGAAGATGAAGGAGATCATCGCTCATCACGTCTGCCACACCCTTCCAATTTCGAGTTCACACGACATTCATGGATGATGCTCTCCGTTGTTTGGATTCCTAGGAAGAGGATCAACGGAGATCGTTGGCAGAATTCTTCATTCTTTGTTCTTCGTTGGGAGCTTTTTTCTCTTCCCCCAAGTTCCACAAAAGGGTAATGCCAACCAAAATAATAAGACATTGTGATATCTTATTAATTCGTTGGCACAATATTCAAATTGGATGAATAAATTTAATTGGATCCAGCTAATTAAATGTGAAGTATTTGGCATAATAAATTATGCGTTGGCTCAAAGAATTAACAGGGAGGTGGTGGAACCATAAATGGTAGAGGATGTAAAGGGGCTCCCACTCATTAATGAGGAATGTTGAGAGATTTTCCTCTCCTCCCATTAATAGGGGGTTTAGTCCCTTGAGGTCCTCACGTTGTAACCTCTTACGAGAGGTTAAGTTCGGGTGGGCCCCACCAACATAACCTCTCATGGGAGGTTAAGGTGTGGTGGTCCCACCTCCAACTTCCAACCTCCACAAGGAGGTTATAGATCTAGTGGGACCCACCTCCAAACACCCACATGGCGGCTCAAATAGAAATAAAGTGAATCTCACTTTATTTTATTATTTTCCACAGAAACCCAAAATCTAACTTTTATTCTCGACTCACTACAGTCGAAATGAAAGTCTCCTTAAGCGAATACCATCACTGCGAGTTCAACGGTGCCCTCATATTTTGATTCTGAAAACCGGTTCAAAAGTTATAAAAAAACCCGATCATTTGTTTACTGAATGTACCTGAAAAAAACTTCAGAAATTGATTCCAGCCACAACGATCCTAGGAATCATGTGCCATCATTTTTTGCAGACTCGTAAAAATCCAATGTATTTTAAAAAATAATCCACTGAATTTACGGGTGTTTACATTCTCCCCACCTCAGGGATTTACGTCCCCATAAGCAACAACTCGAACTAAGGGAACAAGTGGGTGTATTGAGCATGCATCTGAGCCTCCCGCTCTCATGTGCTATCCTAGAGGTTCCCCTGCTTCCAGCGAATGCGCACCATAGGTATTGATCGTCCACATAGGACCCGCTCCTGTCGATCCTCAATCTCAACTAGAACCTCGATGAATTTCTCCCCATCGTCGATATCCATATCTCCGTGATCGATGATGTGAGAAGGGTTATGCACTGATCTCCTTAGCTAAGATACGTGGAAGATGTCGTGCACCTGGTGCAAATGAGGTGGAAGAGCTAAGCAGTAACCCACCTTGACTACTCTGCTAGGGACCTATAAAGGTCTGATGAACCTCATATATAACTTGATGCCTTGACCAAATCTCCATATTCCTCATCGAGGTGAGACCTGTAGAAAGATGTGGTCACCATCCTCAAACTCTAGAGGTCTCTGTCTTCTGTCAGCATACGACTTATGTTTGCTCTGTGTAGTCTTCATATGATCCTATATGATCTGCCCCTTCTCCATGGTAGCTCGTACCATCTCTGGTCCCACTAGTGCTGACTCTCTAGGGCCAGTCCAGCACAAAGGTGCTCTGAAAGGTCGCTCATATAATTCCTCAAAAGGTGCCATCCCTATGGTGGTGTGATAACTATTATTATATGAAAACTTCAACAAAGGTATGTGGTCCTCCCAGCTGTGACCAAAGTCAAGAACACATGCATGAAGCATGTCCTCGAGGGTCTGAATGGTCCGCTCAGTCTGACCGTCCTTCTAAGGATGGAAGGCGGTGCTCAAAAGAAGATGCGTCCTTAAAGCCTCCAGCCACCCCTTCCATAGCCGGGAAGTAAACCGTGCATCATGATCAGAGACAATAGAATAAGGTAATCCATATAGCCACACAATCTTCTGCACATAGAGGCATCCCAATCTCTTTAGTGAACCATGCTCTCTGATCAGTAGGAAGTGGGGCGACTTGGCGAGTCTATCTACGATCACCCAAATCGAGTCATAACCCCTGGTTTTATGTGGATGTCCTATTACTAAGTACATTGATATCCCATCCCACTTCCACTCTGGGACCTCTAAAGGCTGAATAAAGCCTCTTGGTACCTAGTGCTCTGCCTTTACTTGCTGACAAGTGAGGCACCGATAGAAACATTGTCACATAAATAGCTTAATTTAAATTTATTTTTATTTTAATTTCCATTAATGCTTTATTTTGGGGGTTTCCAATGGTATTATAGAGAATAGGTGAGTTTTCGTGAATTGGGCCAAACCGTGAGCCTAATTCCAGATTTAAAAATAAATTTAGTGTCTTTTATAACTTATTCATTTTTTAAACTTTTTCACTCATTACAACTCCTAAATGTCCTCCCCTGATATATTAACACCGCAATTAAAATTTGGAGCCTTTGGAAATCCATAACCAAGGTTTATTTTTGTTTTTATTTAAGGGATTGGGATTTCCCGGAATCCCATATCCAATTTTAAAAATTAATTTTATTTATTTAATAACTTATTCAATTTTAAGTATTCATTGGTGATTCCAAGCCTCATATGCGTCCCTTACTCCCAGCCGCTCCCCTAGCCTCTTTACCCCCTATTTGGATCTTTTAGGAATCGCAATTTAGGGACGAACATCTTAGGGTTTCTAAAATCGGCCAGATTTGATGAGGTTTGTTCATTCAATCATAAGTCTCTCAATTAATACTCTTTTCCATCCATTCTAATTCCTAAATGACCTACTAATTATTTTGAGAATAGCCCCTATGTTTTGGCAGTTTTCAATTTCAGATACTGGTGTTTTTGGGAGATTCATTCTACATTTCTCAAGTAAGTTAGTCCATTTCATTTCCCCTTTCAAATTGATTAGGGTTTCATTCTATTTTTTAGGGTTTCCTCCATTTTAGTTGAAGTGAAAAATGACCAGTGGGTAGGGGTTCGAACCTAATGTTTAACCTTGGGTTTTCTTGGTCCAATTTTCTATTTTTAGGTTTTATCTACCCTTCTTGAGGTGCGGCGGTGGTGCGTTTGTGTTTTCGCACAAAGGATTCAATGGTTTCATTTGATTTGGTAGGTGATTCCAATGTTGATGCAATATTTGTATATTAAAATGCTGTATTTATCATATTTTCATATTTATATAATTTTATTATTGCTGCAAAAACTGGTTCTAATGATGTTTCTATTGCAATTGAATTTAAAATGCCAATTTGGTGTGAAATTGGGGGTTTTCCAAAGAAATGTTTTATTTGTTTATTTGGGAATGCCCTATAAATACATAGTTGTTTTTATTGATCTATAATAAGGAATAAAATTCTGTTTATAATGTTTATCCCCTTTGGTTATTGCTGTAAAAATGGGTTTTAATTGTGTTTGTAAAGAAAGTGAAGTTTTGGTTCCACTTTTGTGTGAAAATGAAGGTTTTACAAAGTCAACACTTCTTGTTTAACATGAGGATGCCCGAAAATTGATTTTTTATTTTAATTTAAATTTATTGGGCTGCATTTACTGTTTTGGAAACTTACAAGTGTGAACATAGTGTACAAGTGGGTTTCTTAAGGGGGTTTGTGTGCAAAACAACACAGGATTTTGAGAAATTGATTTATTCAAATTCAAAGAGTTTGTTGTGTGTTTTAAGTGGTATAAACTGTGATAGATACTGTATTTGGTGTATGTGAATAGTAGTGGTGTTTTAAATTAAAATGGATATGTGTTAAATCCTGAAATTGTATGAGCACAAAGGAGGAAGCCCGGGTACCTAGGTGGGGTGGATTTGTACTAGTACGGCTATTGGACCAGATGGGTTTTGTCCCTATTTCACTTAGAATTTGGATAATGACAACTCTAACTAAACTATGTGTATGATGATTTGGGACCACTAGGTTATGGGTATGTTCCCTACTAGTGTATCGTGCATGAGAATGGATTTTACTATGGTTACATTACACCGAGGTACGAGGTACATGGGGCCTGAGACTATCTAGTGCCTAGGGGTGTTCTCGATTTTGTTTCTCATTGTATTTGTGGTATTTTCCCTTTTATTTGTGTGTATTTGGAATTATATTGTATTATCTAACATTCCTATTTAAATTTGTTAACATTCTGAATGTTTTATCTTGAAAAATGTTTTCAATTCAAAGTTCCATTTCTTTGAATTTGTCACCGATTTTCATTGCATATTAAAACTGCTTGCTTTTTCACCTTGTATTTCATGCACCTTAGAATCATAGGGTGGTATCTTATTGGGCTTAGTCTCAAACACTACTTACACCCCTTGGGTGTAAGTAGACTTTTTTTGACCCAGGTAAAGGAAAGGCTAAGGGTGATGGCGGTTCAGGGTGTTAGTCCTCATCCTTGGGGCGGAGTAGTGGAGATGACTTTGGGGTGATGAACCCTTGTCATGTGGAGTCCATGGGGATATTTTGTTTCTATTCCATTGTGTCTTTGGACCTTTTGTATTTCATTTGAACTTATGTATTCATTTCTGGATTTTTTTATAATCCTTGTTGGTATGAATTTTTCAGATTCATTTTATCAAATCTTTTTGGTGTTTTATCTATACAAATTTGGGTAAATCATTCCCAAACCAAGATAAATGATACCCGGGCACTTTTTCCAGCCTGTAGGGATAGGGAACGCCCTTCGGGCCTTGTTACGGGCTGGGTTGGGTGCTGGTTTTGGCGGCCACCAGATTCAGTTCGTGACAAAATGGTATCAAAGGAGGTTCATGTTAACTCTTTGGGTCATGTTATTTGGGGAAGAGTCAGGATATTATGGAGTTAGGATTGTAGGGACTTGGTATTCTAGTTATGGGTAGTGTGCCTAATCACCACACATCATGACAGGATTCAAGTTTCCTGGGGAAGTCAGGATTTATCTATGTCCTTTGGTTTTCTTGTTTTAATGATGGTTAGGGGAAATGAAAAGAGAGTTGGGTTAATGGTATTAGTGAGCTCGCAGGGCCTGGAAAGCCATGTGGAGTCGGGGATAGAACACTCTTTTTGACTGTGAATTGATTGGGGTAAGGTCACCAACCATATGTCCAAGTCACCCACTGAAACTAGTTTCCTCTTGCATTGTCTTGTGTTCTTTAGTTTTAAAATCTTGGAACTTTGGTTTTAAAGTGACTTGGTTTTAAGAAGCGTAATTTTTTTTTAAAATGATTTTCAAATAATGAGGGAATGGTTTTGTTAATGAAATGGTGGAACTGAATTTTCAGAATTATTTTAAAAAGTAAAATGGTGTGCTTACACATCTTTTGAAACCAGGAACTATATTGATTTTGGTTTGGGAAAGTGTTTCCAATAGAGTTTTCTAAACTATCAAAAGGTGTTTTAATGGGATGAGATGTTTTGAAATTGTTGTGAATATCTTGAAATTGAGTTATTGTATAATTTTTTGTGTCTTTATAAAAATTTTAGTAATATTTTAATTTGGATTTTGATCTCCTGGTTAGCATTTTTGAAAAAAAAAATCATGTGTTGGTTGACCGTTTTGGTTTTGAAAAGTGGAAATAATATTTGTTTTAACCTTTGGTATTTCCATGAGTAACCACATTCATGGGGTTATATGGGATGATGGATGGTTGATGGAATGACTTGATGAGTGTTGGGACGGATATGAGGAGGGTTCCCGGTGTGGCACAAAAAAAATGCATGTGTGAGGCCCATGGGGTACCATTGGTGGATATGCTTACTGCTAAACAGTTTGTTTTCAAAGAAATAGTTTTAAAGAAAAAGATGATGTCTTGATGAATAGTTTGATATAGTTTTTATTATGGGTTATCGATAATGTTGATGTTGTGGGATGTTTGGAGTCCAAGAACCCCTCCTGTTTGAACTGTGTATTGGGTTTCTGTTTGGTCGGTGAGCTATGTTGTAGGGATGGTTAGTGGTCTCTTTTGAAAAATGTTGTGGGATTCCTTTGTGGTGGTTCCCTTCATGTGTTTGGATCTCGATTTTGGTATATCGTGACCAATGGACTATCTTTTTTGGGTCCTTTGGTTCAATCATTGGATAAGGTACACCCCATTAAGGGTTAGTGAACAACTGAAGTGGAACCCGGATTATTTTTCCTTTTGAAGACCATCCAGTTGACCAATATAAGGAATCATTTTCTTGAGATTTTTAGATTGAGTCTACACCCGTTCCTTTATTTGATTTTTAGATCCTCTTGTAAAGTGAGAGTGCTCATGGAAGATTGAAAGAGACCTTAGTTTCTTAAGTTTCTTGATATGTCGAAGGTGGATGTGGTCTAGGGTTGTTACTGTGGATGAGTGTCTCGATGGTGTCTAAGAGGACCTTTGGGTTCTTTGAAGTTTCTTTGATGCATGAATTCATGTTAAACCACCGGTGTGGGAAATATGGCCATGATAGGATATGGTGGCCACTTTCTAGAATTGTGTGTTGTTTAGGGATGTTGTTTAATGTCCATCTCCATGAATTGTTTATATCATTCGCAATGGTCATGTTCGGTGATGCCTTATGATGTCATGGGCTCGATTGATCATAAAGGTGAAAGTTGGTCAATCATATGAGAGACTCTGTTATGTTGGGAGAATGTATCCCTTGGAAAAAAGATTAAAAATATTCCATTTTAGAAGAAGGTGAGTATAGGTTTTCTTTACTTATATTGTTTCTCACCCGAACAAACAAGGTGTGATGTGTGTGCATATTTTAAGGCCTTGTTTCAGTGAAATATCGAGTTAGGGTAAATTGATTTTGGAGTGTGTTATGTCTTGGAAGACTTATCGGGGATTGCATTGTATTTTTTGGTTGCATCGAAAGAATAATTATCATTCATGGGGTTTCCAAATCCTATCTGCGAGGCCGAAGATGCTTCAATCATTTGAGCTCCAGCCATAGGTCTCAGAGAGAAGCTGGCTCGTAGTTAGGGGGAATCATAGGGTTATTTAAACCCTTGTACAAAGTCATATCCTTAGAATGAAAGTTAGGAAGATTTTAAACCTATGGTGTCATAATCTTTCTTTTGTTGTCCATGTTCGGCGGAAATAGGTGGAGGGCCGTATAACCATGTCATCTCCCAATGTTATTCCCTCCCCCTTTGGTTTCCACTGAGTCTTTGGAGAAAGATTTGAAGTTTTTCTACACTATTTGAGAACACGGTTTTCACTTGATTAAAAGTGACCATTCCCCAGAAAAGAATGTGGATAGAAGGATCCCCACTATTAGTGTATGGTTTCCCAAACCGTTCAAACTAACCATGTGGTCGCCCCAACTCTTTAAATTTTGGGGTCTTTCTTTACCAGCTAGTGATGGTTGGTTAAGATGGTTGGTTCTTATGGTGGGGAGACCCACAATGAGTCTTATATAATTTCTTTTTTAAATATCTGATGGAATTATATCCTTTTTACCAGTGAGTCCATTTAGGCCTCCCCCTGTTAGTCTCTTGATTCTGTCTCGAAAAAAAATTTATTGGTTGTCTCTTATGGTGGGGAGCGTATTTGTGTCCCCTCATACTAGTAATTTAGATTTTTCCATGGTCTTGGCTTGGTGTAGATAGTCTCGTTCAGAGCTATCTAGCTACCAACATCATTCTTGAGTAAACTCTGGGACTGGAGAGAACCCAATGGTTTAGTTAAAGTAAGGTATGTGTAACCTTGTTCAAAGTTGTTGTTTGTTTGGGTGAATTGCTTGAGTATTGTTCAGATTGTGTTTGAAGAGTTTTCATTTGGGATAAAGCCTGAATGTTCTTGATGGTTTTAGGAAAGTGGTGTAAGTTTGGTTTGTGAGATTATTCCTTCCTTCATTGATCACTGGAGGTGTTTTGGCCTTTGGGGAAGAAACCTGGCAAGGGAGTACTTCTTGGTTTCTCAGTTGGGTTTGGTTGTTTCTATGGCCTTGCTGTGACTTTTCGGAGTGGAAAGTTTTCATGGTGGGGAGAATTTTCACACATATAGACTATTTTAAATTTATTTTTATTTTAATTTCCATTAATGCTTTGTTTTTGGGGTTTTCAATGGTTTTATGGAGAATAGGTTAGTTTTCGTGAATTGGGCCAAACCGTGAGCCTAATTCCAGATTTAAAAATAAATTTTGTTTTTTTATAAATTATTCATTTTTTAATATTATTCACTCATTCCAACACCTAAATTTCCTCCCATGATATATTAACACCACAATTAAAATTTGGATCCTTTGTAAATCCATAACCAAAGTTTATTTTGGTTTTTATTTAAGGGATTGAGCCTGCCCGGAAGCCCATATCCAGTTTTAAAAATTAATTTGTATTTATTTAATAATTTATTCAATTTTAAGTATTTTTTGGTGATTCCAAGCCTCATATGCGTCCCTTACACCCAGTCGCTCCCCTAGCCTCTTTACCCCCTCTTTCGAGCTCTTAGGAATCGCGATTTAGGGACGAACATCTTAAGATTTCTAAAATAGGACAGATTTGATGAGGAATGTTCATTCAATCATAACTCTCTCAATTCATACTCTTTTTCCTCTATTCTAATTTCTAAATGACCTAATAATTCTTGTGCGAACATAACCTAAGTTTTGGCCATTTTCAATTTCAGATACTGGTGTTTTTGGGAGATTCATTCTAGATTTCTAAAGTAAGTTAGTCCATTTCATCCCCCTTTCAAATTGATTAGGGGTTCATTCTATTTTTTTAGGATTTAATCCCTTTTCAGTGAAGTGAAAAATGAACAATGGGTAGGGGTTCGAACCTAAGGTTTACCCTTGGGTTTTCTTGGTCCAATTTTTTATTTTTAGGTTTGATCTACCCTTCATGAGTTGCAGCGGTGGTGCGTTTGTGTTTTCGCACAAAGGATTCAATGGTTTCATTTGATTTGGTAGGTGATTCCAATGTTGATGCAATATTTGTGTATTAGCATGATGTATTTATCATATTTTCAAATTTATATAATTTTATTATTTCTGCAAAAATTGGTTCTAATGATGTTTCTATTGCAATTGAATTTTAAATGCCAATTTGGTGTGAAATTGGTGGTTTTCCAAAGAAATGTTTTATTTGTTTATTTGGGGATTCCCTATAAATACATAGTTGTTTTTATTGATCTGTAATAAGGAAAAAAATACTGTTTATAATGTTTATCCCCTTTGGTTATTGCTGCAAAATGGGTTTTAATTATGTTTGTAAAGAAAGTGAAGTTTTGGTTCCACTTTTTTGTGAAAATGAAGGTTTCACAAAGTTAACACTTTTTGTTTAACATGGGGATGCCCAAAAATTGATTTTTTGTTTTAATTGAAATTTATAGGGCTGAATTTACTATTTTGGTAACTTAAAAGTGTGAACACAGTGTAAAAGTGGGTTTCTTAAGGGGTTTTGTGTGCAAAACAACACGGGATGTTGAGAAATTGCTTTATTCAAATTCAAAGAGTTTGTTGTGTGTTTTAAGTGTTATAAAAAGTTATAGCTACTGTATTTGGTGTATGTGACCAGTAGTGGTGTTTTACATTAAAATGGATCTGTGTTAAATCCTGAAATTGTTTGAGCACAAAGTGGGTAGCCCGGGTACCTAGGTGGGGCGGATTTATACTAGTACGGCTAGTGGACTGGATGGATTTTGTCCCTGTTTCACTTAGCATTTGGATAACAACAACTCTAACTAAACTATGTGTATGATGAATGGGGACCACTAGGTTATGATTATGTTCCCTACTAGTGGCTCGTGCATGAGAACATATTTTACTATGGTTACATTACACTAAGGTACGTGGTACATGGGGCCCGAGACTATCTAGTTCCAAGGGGTGTTCCAGGTTTTATTGCTCATTGGATTTGTGGTATTTACCCTTGTATTTGCATGTCATTGGAATTATATTGCAGTATATAACATGCCTATTTAAATGTGTTAACATTCTGAAAGTTTTATATTGAAAAATGTTTTCAATTTAATGTTTCATTTCCTAGAATTTGTCACTGCTTTTCATTGCATATTAAAACTGATTTCTTTTTCACCTTGTATTGCATGCACCTTGGAATCATAGGGTGGAATCCTATTGGGCTTAGGCTCACACCCTACTTACACCCCTTGGGTGTAATTAGACTTTTTTTGACCCAGGTAAAGGAAAGGATAAGGGTGATGGGGGTTCAGGGTGTTAGTCCTCATCCTTGGGGCAGAGTAGTGGAGACCACTTGGGGGTGATGACCCCTTTTAATGTGGAGTCCATGGGGCTATTTTGTTTTTGTTGCATTGTGTCTTTGGAACTTTTGTATTTCATTTGAACTTATGTATTCAGTTCGGGATTTTCTTTATAAACCTTGTTGGTATGATTTTTTCAGATTAATTTTATCAAATATTTTGGGTGTTTTATCTATATATATTCGGGTAAATCATTACCAAAACAAGATAAATGATACCCGGGAACTTGTGCCAGCATGTGGGGATAGGGAACGCCCTTCGGGCCTTGTCACGGGCTGGGTCGGGTGCGGGTTTTGGCGGCGACCGGATTCGGTTCGTGACACAAACTCTGCAACTACCTTCTTCATCCCCTACCACCAGTGCTATCATCGAAGGTCCCGGTTCATCTTCGCAACTATGGGATGTACCGCTAAAGGGAATGTGTGGAACTCCCTCAACACTTCCTCCTGAAGTGACACTAATACCATAGTATGTCCTCGAAAGAGGATGACATGCTCCCCACCATCAAAAAATCCATAAGGTGCTTGCCCTGTGGATATCAGAGCACGTCGTGTCTCGCAGTCAGTGTCCCCACACTATGCCTCCTTGAATCGTTGAAGACATGGGGGAGTGACTGCAAGGGACTGAAGGAAAGCTGCTCCATATCTCTCAACAAAGGATATCAGCAAAGCAGTCAGCTTCTCCGTCACTTCTCTTATAAGCTGTATACCAGATCTCTTGCTGAGTGCATCTGCTACAACATTCCCCTTCCCAGGAGTATAGACTATCTCAATGTTATAGTCCTGGAGGAACTCAATCCAATATCTTTGTCTCAAGTTCAAGTCATTCTGAGCGAAGATATACATGAGACTCTTGTGATCAGAGTACACGGTAAAACGTTCTACCATCATACAGTGTCGCCACATCTTCATGGCCAAGACCAATGATGATAACTCCAGGTCATGGGTAGCGTAGTTCTACTCATGTTGTCTCAGCTACCGAGAACCATATGCGATCACTGCTCACTCCTGCATTAGGACACACCCGAGTCCTGTCCCTAATGCGTCGTAGTAGACTATGTACCCAATGCCTTCCTCTGGAAGCCTCAAGATGGGGCACTAGTCAGCTTCTTCCATAGCTCTTGAAAGCACTGTTGGAATCTCTCCGACCACAGGAAGGGTTTCCCCTTCTTCGTCAAGGCTGATAGTGGTGATGCAACTATGGAGAAATATAGCACGAATCTCCGATAGTACCCAGCCTAACCTAGGAAACTCCGTACCTCCATCACACTCCTGGGTGGCTCCCAAGAACATACCACCACAATCATCACTGGATCCACTACAACTCCAGCCTTTGAGATGACATGCCCCAAAAAGTGTACCTCTCAGATCCAAAACTGGCACTTTGAGAGCTTACAATAAATCTGGTGCTCTAGGAGTGTGTGCAGTACTACCTGCAAATGGTAGGCATGCTCCTCCTTAGTATTCGAGTAGATCATAATGTTTTCAATGAAGACTACGACAAAGTGGTGAAGGTTTGGCTGAAGGATCCTGTTCATGAGTCCCATGAAAACTCCTGGAGCGTTGGTTATGCCGAATGGCATAAGCAAGAACTCATAGTGGCCATACTGACATATGAAGGTCGTCTTCTGCAGATCCTCATCCCAAACTCTGAGCTGGTGATAGCCCGATCTGAGGTCTATATTTGAGAACCACCGTGCTCCCTTTAGATGACCAAAGAGGTCGTCAATCCTTGGGAGTGGGTACTTGTTCTTCATGGTCACCTGGTTCAGGCGACGATAGTCGACACAAAGCCTCAATCTCCCATCCGCCTTCTTGGAAAATAGAATAGGGGTTGCCCAGGGAGAAACACTGGGATGGATGAATCCCTTATCTTGAAAGTCCTCTAGATGTACCTGCAGCTCATGAAGCTCCGTAGGAGCCATCCGATACGCTGGTGTAGATATTGGTGTCATCTCGGGGTACATGTCAATGTATAATTACATGAATCTATGAGAAGGTAGACCTGGGACATCATTAGGGAAAACATCCGCATACTGGTCCACCACTACAGGATAAGTCGGACTCTCCACATCAATTGATCTGAGGGTAAGGCAAGACAACTAATGCATGATAGGTTGTACTCTCCTCTGGGAAAGTCCATCCTGTGCTGCCATGGCTCCCTTCTCGCCGATGAAGGTAAACCTAGTCTCATCTATGCAGACACACCACACTTTGTGCCTAATACAGTCAATCTGAGCATGGACTGTAGATAACCAGTCCATACCCAAGATGACGTCTTAAGGCCTTGATACCACAACAAGGGGATCCCAGCCGAAGCTCTCACCTCTTAGAGTAAGCTCACACTGCCAGCACCAGTGCGTAATTGTATAGTCTGCTCCCGTAGGAGTCTCTAGGCGTAAGGATCGAGCCAACGACTCCATCAGAATCTCCGAGATCCGAACGAGGGTAGGGAAATGAAAGAGTGACTGGCACTTGTGTCTACAAGAACTGAAGCTATGGTAGAGTATACATATATTGTATATCGAATCATCTTCGGAGAACCGTGATCGTAAGACTCAGCTCCCTAGGGATGAGCTCTCACTTGTCCACCTACTCCCTGTGGCTAGGGTGGACCTCATAGTGGTGGTGGTGGTAACATCTCAAAATGGCATCCACCTCCAGCTACACGACCAGCTCCTCTGCCACATCCGCTTTATCCCTGCGTAATACCTCGATCGAATCTCTATCTCTGCCTGGGAAGTTATTAGACCGTATACTGATCATTCGAACGGTGGGTCAGACAATCACGAGCCATGTGACCCTGGCCACCGTATGAGAAACATGGCCCGATCCTGGCATGTATGTCTCTGCCCCAGGTTCCCCACACAACTAATTCTGAGTCATGCAGTCGTCCACCAGTAGGTCTGGTCCTCTGGGACCTTTGCGACATCTGTCAACTACCAACTTCAGAAGACATCGTTGCATGTCGACTAGTGGGGGGTCTCACTGCAGGAGACTGCTCAGCAAGGAAACTCTCCACTAAGAGGGATCACTCCAACACCCCTTCCTGCTTCGGGATACTGAGGGAGATCATCGAAGCTCTGATCTCTCGACTAAGCCCTTGATCAAAGGTCTGGGTCCTAAAGAATGGATCGTGTACCATATCGGTGGAGTAGCACGAGAGGTCAGTGAACCTTGCCGAGTACTGATCAACAGTCATGATGCCCTATTGAAGATGATGTTACTCTTGAATAAGAACTACATGGAGAGTCGTTGGAAAAAACTCTGCCCGAAACAGGCTCTCGAATTCTTCCCAGAGAAGCGTCATCTCATCAGGCACCTAGAGCATCAGGCTCCGCCATCTGCCCGCTGCTGCCTGTAGAAAGCTGGCAGCAAGAATCACCATGAAGTCAGCTGGTGTCCCTACCAGTCAGAAAACTCTCACCACAGCCTCCAGCAAATCCCCAGCTGTATGGGGGTCCGTCTCTCCCATGAAACAGGGTGGCCTCTAGTGCTAGAACATGTGAAATGCGCTCAAGCGGCATGCATCGTCTACTTCTGGGTATGGTGGCATCGGTGGCCCAACGGGAAGTAGTACCGATGGTGCCTCCACTGGAAAAGGGCCCTGCACCGAGGCCTCGTCGCTTGGTGGGCTATCTACCCATATAACTCTCAAGGATCTAGTCGGTTGTCTGCGGGGAGGCATCCTGAATGAATCAGATGTGACATGGTCAAAGATTATACCTGGTCAAGATGACCTGGTTGAGTTGACATAAAGAAAACTTTTGAAAACATAGACGTAATCAGTGTTTTTGTGCACTGAGTCAGAAATCAGTAGTCAGGGTCCCGATGTATGGATACGTTGGCCGCCGCACCAACACTGGACTCCCTGAACCGAAAACCACACTCAGAACCCTTAACACTATTGCTTCACAAAAAATATTAGAGTCCTAAGTTCTGCAGTAGAACCGACTCCTTTGATACCAATTTGTCACGACCCGTCACCTGGGGCCCGTGTCGTGACTACCCCAAGACCTCCTTCCATAGGCCAGGGGATGGATACTAGCACCAAAGGCATAAATCCCTATATTGGGAAGGAATTTCCTTTAAAACATGAAAACACACAAAACAGAGTAAGAGATAGAAACAAAACACTAAAGTAAAACTGTATGACAAGAGAGTGATGAAAAGAAAAGGGGCTGAAAAGACAAGCCCAGATTTAAAGTACAAGTACAACTAAAAAGGACAAATCAAATGAAAGGTGAAATGCATCTCCTAGGTCATCCACCACAGATCCTACCTGAAGGGTAGGTACAGATGGACTCCATAACACTCCATGTCTGTCTGTCTCCTCCGCGTACCGTCACACCGAGTTGTCTGCCTCTGGGTACCGTCCAGTCCTAGTACACTCAACCTCAGTCAAAGATGTCTATTTTCTGCAACCAACACAAAGAGGTGTAGGCATAGGCCATGTAGGGGTGAGTATAACGATACTCATTAGGGACACTGAGACCCTCAAGGTCAAAAAAATCCAACAAGGATAACAAAAAAGTATGAATTCAACAGATAACGTCACTTAGGTATATGCCCATACATATACCTAAGTTATCAACAAATCCATCTCAATCATGACAAAAACAAAAAAGTTACTGACTCAGCTCAATCTAGGATTTTATTCTAGTGGTAGTATTAAGTAACATCCCCAGTCACACTGTCGAAACCTCGAATACTGGAGAATTCCTCCTCTATTGAGTACAGTGGGCCTGCCGCGACACACATGCACTTTACACTAACCTTGTAATGTTGAGGTCCCCCTCCTATCGAGTATCGTGGGTCTTCTGCATCACCAAGGTGATCCCTACCGTGGGTCTGCCGTTCCACCAAGGCTCTTCCCCACGTAGCCTATTGAGGTACTTCTTTTGTCGAGTACTGTGGGTCTACCGCAACACCAAGGCGATCCATACTGTGGGTCTGGCGCGACACCAAGGCACTCCCCACTGGGCTAGTCGATTCACTCCGAGTCGAATTGGCCAGCAGTCATCAAGTCTCAGCTAGATACTAGGTCTCTGTGCTATGCCCGCTCGTCTTTGGGAGGATCCACTCCATGTGATATTTATTGATACTGAAACTATCACAAAGTCCCATGTCGAAGTATCTCAGAATTCCGCCACATCATAGAGGTCTAAATGCAATAGACGACGCATCAATCGGATGCCCAGTCTGTGAGTTATAAGCCTTTTAGTCCCAGGGGGGGTAGTTGGATTCGTGCAGAATCCAACCTGACCATATCTCAACTACACCCTGAACTCCTATTGGGTAAACTCGAAGGGACTGTCACGCTCCAAGAAAACCAGCGCCATTGACGGTTCATCAAATAGTCGTCTGGTGCCAATGATATGGCCAAGGAAAGTAAAGGGTCGCTAGTGGGCCTGAGTCTGGTCTAACCCGGTCAGACTTGATGGGTTTGACCTGAACCATTGGGTGGGATAGCCTGTTAGGTTCAGACCGGCCCACTCGGCCCAGCCCAGCAGGCCGCGTGGGCTGTTCTACTCAGAGTGCTGCAAGGGTGCGGCTTAGGTAGTATAGGGCGCGCCCGCCGGCGCAGTTCAGCTGGGCGCATGAGAAGCGGCCAGGTAGGCCGGCCAGCAGGTGGGCCAGCGGGCGGCCATGTAGGGTTCCAGGTGGTCGGGCAGGCTGGTTGCCGGACCAGCGCGGTTCGGCGTGGCTCAGGCCAGCGTGGGACGGCGGGGTTCTACTGGGGAACACCACGGGGGCGGCGCTGTTTGCGGAGGCCACAAGAATAATGGTCTTTGCCTATTGCCTTCGTCGCCTTCAATGCTGCTTCATTGTTACATCGCCATGCTGAAGATCATCACAAACAAGAACGATAGAGGGGTCAGGCCATGTTGGTTTGCCCTGCACCCTCTGCATTTAGGGTGGTAACACTTGGCTCATCATGGTAGGAGAACGATGAACAACAACTCACCCACAAAAAGAAGCATAACCCAGTTCTTCGTTTTTAAAGGAAAGACGAACATGGAACAAAAAGGAAACAACCCCTACCTTTGATCATTGGTCGACAATGAAGTCACAAAAGGAAGATGAAGGAGATTGTCTTTCATCGCGTCAACTGCACACATCTAATTCTAAGATCGCACGTCGGTCGTGGAAGATGCTCCACTTTGGTAGGAGTCCGGGGAAGAGGATCGAAGGAGATCGTTTCCGACGTTCTTCATTCTTCATTGGTATCTTTTCTATCTTCTACCATGTTCTACAAAAGATAAATGCTAACCAAAATAATAAGAGACTGTGATATCTTATTAATTTGTTGGCACAATATTCAAATTTTATGAATAAATTTAATTGGATCCTCCTAATTAAATGTAAATGATTTGGCATAATAAATTATGTGTTGGCTCAAATAATTAATGGGGAGGTGGTGGAACAATAAATGGTAGAAGAGATAAAGGGTCTCCCCCTCATTAATGGGGAGGAGTTGAGAGATTTTCCTCTCCTCCCATTAATAGGGGGTTTAGTCCCATGTGGTCCCCACGTCGTAACCTCTCGTGAGAGGTTAGGTTTGGGTGGGGCCCACCACCATAACCTCTCATGGGAGGTTAAGGTGTGGTGGTCCCACCTCCAACTTCCATCCTCTACAAAGAGGTTATAGATCTAGTGGGACCCACCTCCAAACACCCACATGGCGGATCAAATAAAAATAATGTGAAGCACACTTTATTTTATTATTTTCCATGAAAACCCAAAACTAACTTTTATTCTTGACTCACTACCGTCGAAGTGAAAGTCTCCTTTAGCGAATATCAGCACTGCGAGTTCAACGGTGCCCTCAGATTTTGATTCCGATCACAGGTTCAAAAGTTATAAAAAACCCTACTCGTAGGTTTACTGAACATACCTGAAAAAAACTTCAAAAATTGATTCCAGGCACACCGGGCCTCAGAATCATGCACCGTCAATTTTCGCACACTCGTAAAAATTCCCTGTATTTAAAAAAAAATTCTAAAACAATTTCGGGTGTTTACACCAATAATAAAAGAAATTAGATCCAATATAGTATATGGTTGATATATGGCTTTAAAATGGATTCTTGATAAGGGTATATGTCATATTAGACCGTAATTATATGGTTTAGTCCCTTTTGAGGCTAATTTTTCTCTTCATCACTAATAAATTTTAATTACATTCACTAATATCATTGTTAAAAAACTAATTTGAACATATTATATAATATAAATTATTCTTATTACAATTATTTAATCCATTTTTTCAAATTCCAATCACATAAGTTTCAGAAATTACATCGAAATTAATCTTGCAGATAGACGACATAACGATGTTTTAAAATAAAATATTCAAATGTTTGAATCGATTTATATCCACTTTCAACATCAAATTAATAATAATGAAATAAATTGTATTAATTTAATTATAATTTGACTTGTTAAACTTTTAAACAAATTTAAAATAAAATTTAACACCATATATTATTTATATGAAAAATCGGGTTTCAATTAATATTCAGTATTTTTCCCAATTTATCAAAAAATTAAACTTCTCAAAAAACTACCAAACATTCACCCTAAGGTAATTTTTTTTGTTAAAATTTAAAAAATTAAGTTTATTTTGACATCTAAAGTTTATAAAAGTTCAAAAAATTATATTTAAAATACTCTCTCTATTAAAAGGTCATAAATATGCATTTAGAAAAAAAGAATTTTATGCATAAAACTAAATTTATTTATTCTTATACTAATCAAATATTTTTGTTGAATATTAAAATATTTTTTTTGAGGATATATAATATATATTCCATTTATATCATCTCATAATCATAATTAATTTTAATTATTAGGATAAAACACCTTTGTGAGAATAAAAACATTTCTTTTATCTTTAGTGAGTTTTTATATTCATTTCTAATTAATTGGTAACCAATGGATTAATTTTATATTTATGTAAACCATATATATTAATAATTTAATTAATCATATTCATAACTATAAATTTATTGTCTCTGTTATATTTTATTATCTTAAATAAAAAAATTAATAATTTATTATTTCTCGGTAAAACTCAGTCTTATATGCAATATACGCTATCGAAGAAATTATTTATTTCATGTGATGAAAGCTAACTCAGAATTTCATGAATTACAAGGTATATAATATCTTAAATTAATTTAAAATATTAAATATAACATAAATACTCAAGAGGTTATATTCCTTTCCACATTTGGTATTGTATGTCCTATACGATATCAAATAAAAGTTACTATTTTAGAATTTTCAGGATGTTAAAATTTTGGGTATGATCCATGATGATGGACTCGACAAAAATCATATTTTACTGATAATAAATGACTTATGAGATATGTATTAATTAAATAATTAAATGTTTATATAACTATAAATCATAAAATAAAAGAATTATATATATATATATATATTTACATCATATTATAGCAGTAAATAAGTTCTAATAGTGATCCATGATATAAATGCATTGTATTGTTAAAGTAGGTTGCTAAATCAACCCAAACATGAACCTATCATGAACCATAGATGATTATGAGGTGGATTATTTCTAATAACATAAGCATAATGATATTATTTTTTGATTATTAGTTTGTTTTATCATAATTTCAAAGAATTATAAATTAGATATAATTTATATAAAGGAATTAATCATAAAGAATACATCATTTTCCCCTTAGTATACTTGTTTAAAGAAATTGAATTAATGATAATAATTTTTAATCATATCAACAACAGATTATATAATTTTACATTTAAAAAATTTAATTATATTACAAAAGTAATATATATCCTTTATTAGAATCCTTATATCCATTCAAAAAAGTTGTAATGAAGAAGGAAATATATGCTTCCATGATGACTGTCGTCGACACATAAACATGGATGATGATTTAATTTTCATAAAATAGGAGGATGGGTAATATATTTTATTATTTTAGAATAAAACATATGTCAAAAATATGTTACTTATATATTAAATTCCCCTTATTACTATCCGTGTATGTTAGTGAAGGAAAATGAAACATGACATTTTCCAGACGTGGTGATCCACACACAGACAAATGTTGTTCTATATTTTCTTAAGGTAAAAAGTGAAAACTTGATTAATTATTATTCCTATAAAATATTAACATTAATTATATAACAAATACTGATGTAATTTCATAGGGGTATTACAATTAGTCTAGGAAAATAAAATTATAAAGGGAATAATTTGATTAAAAATGATTACTCACATTGAGAACTTTGAGATTTCTTTCGATGATCTCTTAAGAATGGTTGAGAAAGGATAATATATTGTGACCAGAATATATTACATGTGAAAGTGTAAAATAGGGTAATAAAAAATGTACTAGTTTTAGGAGGAAACCTAATTTTTAGTAGTTCCTTTAAGGGGTGTTGAGATGCTCCTTTTATAAGTGGTTACAAAGACTTTTTTTGTAAATATTTTATGTTAATATAATGTTAGAACATATTAATATTATTAAATTTATTAAAAAATAAACAATAATTTAGGGTAGGGTGAGATAATTTTGGTATGTTTTCAAAAAAATCAACTATAAATATGTTTTTAACATATTTAAATCCCTTCATATCTTGAATTATTAGTTTTTACATTTATTTTCATACCACAGTAACAAGTTTTTACTTAAGGAAACAGAAAATTTATGTAAAAAATGAAATGGTTAATATTATATAATATGGACCTAATTATTAAATATTTGAAATAAATTTTATTTTATTTCAATTTATACAAGTAATAAAAATCAATTTTAAAAAAATAATTGTATGATGTATTATTATTTTTTAGAAAATAAAACCTAAGTTATAAAATATAAAATAAGGATTTTTAAATTAAAGCCATCATTTTTAAAATTATAAATTCACTTATAATGAACATATTTAGTCTTATGAAAATGTTTCAATAATTTATAATTCCTACTTATCTAAAAATAAAGTCATAAGAGTCATATTATTTTTAAAAACAGTATTTATAATTATTCAACTAAAAATTAATAATCTTAAAAAAATAAAAAAAATCATCCTAGGAAAATATTATTATGAATTATAAAAAAATAATTTTACCTTTTTGTATTAAAATTTTATATTTTATAAATTTAACATTTAAATAAAAATATGGGATATAATAAAAAAAATTATAGAAATTTTTTTTAATAATATTAACCATACTCATTCCTATTTCATATCATTTAGTTAACAATATAGTATTAAAAAAATATTTATATAAAAAATATTTTTATATCATTAATAATAAGATTATTTATGTATACATTAATATTGAATAAGAAATCAATTTTTCAAAAAATACTTTTTGAGGAAAAAATGACTTAATTAGTCTTTTTAGGTAAAATAATTGAATTTTATTTATATTAAAATTAAAACTTATATTATTTATACATATATTTCACAAGTCATTAACTTATTTTTTATTTTAATGGTTATACCTAATAATTAATTTTTTATCTAAATAAATCTGGAATTCATTTTATTTCGGTGTTGTGTGTGGAGAAATCCATCGAACACATTTGGCTCATATAAAGAAAGTTTTATATTAAAACCTAAGGATGTTATATTCCACCATTTAATATATTGCATCCTTACATTTGTTATTTTCACAGAGAAAAATATATAAGGTCATACATAGGGTAGAAATAACTTTATGTAACCACATTATCAACATAGGTAAGGATAGAAAACCAATATATAAGAATATCTCCATATTTAGTTTATTTCAAACCATTTGAGAAAAAAACCAATCATGGTTGTGTGTTGAGACCTATTATATTTCTCTAACCCAATGCATTTTTAAAGAACGATTATATTTTAAGTAATCTGGCTACGATTTAGTGGATAAAGAGTCTATGTTGAAATAATAAATCCATTACTAGAATCACATAAATTCTTTCTAATGGAAGAACAAAAAGATCTATATTTATTTAAACATAAATTTGGGATAGAATAATCTCATTGATATAAGTTTCTTTTGAAAATAAAATCCTCAAGGTAATAATTAAATGGTCAATGAAAACCTACTAGACACACTAGATTAGTTTTTATAAATATACAATAAGGCATTCAAAACTCTAGAGTGGAGAAGAAGTGTACATTATGCCTTTAATTTTCATCATCAAATTCTAGTGGTAGGAGTATCAAAGTCTATCCTAATTTATTTTATCTGCCAATATATTAATGTTTATCATGATAATTGGTCTAATGTTCATTTATTTTAAACTGTATCCCTAATATTTCAACATATATCAACCATAGATCAACAAATTTCATTCATGGTTTAACAATGGCTACTCATTATATGAGTATTCTCATACCCCTGAACCTAATTCTTGATGTTACTATGAAATCAGTCCTTTATTTTGATTTTTAAATCTTATGATCAACCAATAAATATACCCCAGCAGTGTCAAACCTTGTGTGTAGTTAGTACTATTTATTATTCATCTGTTGATGATTTAATTAATACCAATCAACCCTTTTCAGTGTGATTACTTCTATGTAAATCTGGTATAGATCCTATATCCACATGTAGTTTCCATATGTGGATTTAATTTCAATGATAAGAACGCAATCCATAATTTTCACAACTTTAAGATGTTATCCTATAATCATAATTATCCAATAGTATTATCCCTTTAGTTTTAACTAAAGGGTTATGTAAACCTTTGAGATTACGCTCATCCTTTAATTATTATCCCTTTAATTATTCTTAACTGACATCATAATTTTAGAGACCCAAAGCTTGACGTACAGGGACATTATATTACTTTTTCAGAATACTTAATACATGAAAAAAACAGACACCAAAGGACCCTAATAGTTTAGTGTCTTTGAAAACATGGAACATAATATTCTAATCTTGGTGAAAGATCTTCAACATCTCCTATAAAGATCTTCCCCCTTTTTTTCTTACCTAAAACCATTCTTTATATCCTGGGGAAAAGAAAACATATAAAGGGTGAGCTCAAATGCTTAGTAAGGGTAAGAATGGAAAAAAATAAAACATACCATATACATTTGAACTTTAAAACATGAACATAAAGTTTAAACATCAAAATCTTGAGTTGTGAAATAAATCTTGGCAGTACGTAAGGCATAGATCATAAATAAACATTAATAATGATAAAATATCAAGGTAATAAAACATTTAATTATGGAAAACCATTAATCACATGATATGATTTACATAGTAGCCAAGCCATTTCTGCCAAGACCATCTTAGTGGACGAAGTCCCTTTTTGAATCAAGTTCACTCCTAGTTTCAGTCATATAACACTAAACTAGATTAGCTTACCATTCCAGCCATGTATATCTCATGATATATAAATCTTTACCCAATTAATTGGAGGGAGATTTAGGTCCCACCCATCTCATAATGAAATCATTCTTACTACAACATAAGCATAAATCATTTATCATAACCCAAAAAATAAAAATGGGTTTCATAAACATCATCCCATCATAACATAATCCATATAAAACAAATGGATATCATTTCATCATAAGAAATGTAAAACCATGTAAATCATAGAGATATTATTCTTGAAACATACACATATGAAATAATGTCATCTTAGATGGAAAATGGTTTTGATAAAACACTTGAAAAGAATTCTTGAAGAAAATATCCTTTCTTCTTAAAAATCATTTTCTTTTCCCAAAATGCCACAAAATTTTAAAAGAAAAGGATTTTGTTGAAAATAACAATTAAATATTGTAGAATAATCTTCATGAAAATAAGGCTATATGAAACCATAAAAATCCGTTCATGCTTTATAAGTTAAAACAACATTCTCCTCATACTTTTTTCGGAAAAGTCAAAAAGTTCCTCGTATGGTAAACAAAAGAAAGATTCCTTCCATAACACAAAGTAAAAGTATACATGGGGTAAAAATGAAATTAAAAATACATGGAATAATATTAAACACTTTATGAAAAACATTTTATGGGCATGGATGAAAAATATAATCCCAGTAAATATTTAGGTATAAGAAATCTCGGATAAAAATGAGATTTGAAATATTATCCCTTAACTTAAGTCCAATTTCTTCCGTATGTGTATGAGACTTTATTATAGTGGGTTTAAGCATATTATTAACTTTTAACATAACCATAATAATATTTATGATAACATATATTATTCACTTATGACTTTATATTACCCGTTCATTTGTCAATTCCATGTTAAAGCAGTGTTTTGGGTAAAATCGTTTCATTTATCATCCATGTTTTGACTTGTAATTATTAATATGACTACTTAGATAATAATTAATTAATTCAAGAGTATAAAACATGATATATATATAATATATATTCCTAATATACATATATATAATATATCGATAGATAGAAAGAAATACACCGTTCATGGAGACGGTAGGCCGTACGTACGCATGAACGCTGTTTTTCAATTCCTTATTGAATTGAATGGAATTAAGTAGATGAAATACATACATATATATATACATAAATCCAGTATAATTATTATTTCATATATGTCATTATTACTTATTATATATAATTTATAATAATTCTTGAATTGCTAACATGGAAAATGAATCTCATCACGTCGTGGAGACTGTAATCCGTACGTACGAACGAGCGATGATATCATTCCCATATTTATTGAATGGAATTGGAGTGAATGATATAATATCTCAAAATCAGTATGATGTTATAATAATCTTATGTAGTTATTATTTACGCCATTATACCCATCCAAGTAAGGTGGTGGTGGAAAAACATATTACACCACGACGTGGAGACGATATTCCGTACGTACGCACACACGGTGATTTCATTTTCCATAGGATGGATAGAAGATGGAATAGGGTTGTTTCATATTTATAATAACATATCAGTATATTAGGGATACTTTTGTTATTACTTCATAATGAAACCACTGAAGAAGAGGAATTATAAGAAGAAAGAAACTTGAATGAATCTGTAGAAGGTATTACCTCTTTCTCAAAGTGCCTCTTTTGAACTTCCTCTTAGGGCACTAGAGTTGGTCTTCTGAGAAGACCAGTACCTCTATAAGGTTTATAGGGATGTGGGGATGTGAAATGGGAATCGTTTGGCTGAGCTTCAAGGATAAACATGGTGTGATGAGGAGAGGGAGGAGGTGCCCTTTTATAAGGGAGGAGAGGGGCACCTTTGGCATTATAAGAAATATTAATTTAAAATAAATTCCAACCCAACTTAAAAACCTCCAAAATGACTCAAATCCAAATATTAGATGATATTGGGTTGAAATATCATCAACCAATAAAATTTAGGCAAGTTGGGAATTTATTGTAAACATTATCAACTTGATTTATCCATATATAATATATTTAATTTTTTTTTGTGGTAATAAAATTATAAATTATAAATCATTATAAATAATTACTTATATTTTGTGAATTTTCCATAATTGTATTATGTATTAAATTTTATAACATATAAATTTAAATTTATTAATTTGATATATTTTTTTTTGATTTTTGAACAATTTTATAATATGTAATTTTTATAAAATAACAATAGTGTCAATTTTGATACTATTCATTTATTTGAATTTAAATAAAATATATACAGAATATATGTTCGAAACAACAGATTTAATAGATTCATAACATGCCATTTTTATCTATAAAATTAGTGGATCACATTAAATAGTTCTTCTATTATTTATTTTAATACTTTTAAAATCATTTATTTGATAATTCAATCAATAAAATAATTTCAACATCACTATTGTGTCACAATTAATGATTATTATTTAATCCATATAAAATATAAAAAAATTCACATGATGTAGATAATTTTATTAGATTCCTGGATACTATTCATATTTTAAGTTTCATGAAGATTATAACTAAATTAAAATAATTATACTTATAAGATTCAAGAGAGTGACATGTTGTCACTTTCTTTAGTTTAAATAATTATTATATTATTTCATGGTCAAAAGTCCATGAAATGAATCTAGTACTACCCTTAGATGATATGGGTCGACTTTTATTCATCCAATAGGATTTATGAAAGTGTTAGTGTAATTTTATAATCTTATATTTATCCTTAATTACCCGATTTACCATTAACTGCAGTAAATAAAAATTATCGTAGTTACTATTCATAATCTAAAAAAAATAAAAGTAACCTACTAACATAATTTGGACCCACTGAATTAATATATGGAATCCATTTTTAAAAAATAAAAACATAGAAGTTGCAGTAATTAATTTAAAATTAATCCCATTGTAAAGAAAACGGGTTTTAAAAGTTAAAACATTGCTAAAGATTGAAATGTTTTTACCTATGAATTCAATGTATAATTAATGCTAATGAAATAAATTATATTAAATGGTAAAAATATATTCTATTTATAATTTAAAACCATTCAATATTATAATTAATCCATATAAATTATTACGATGAAAAAGTTGTTTTTAATTAAAATATAGCGTGTTTTTACTATTCATTAAAATATAAAAGTTATCAGAATAATATGAAAAATTTATCGAAAGGAAATTTTTATATCTTGATTCCAAAGAAGAATTTTATTTTTTCATATTGAACTTATAAACTTTTCAGAAACACGATTCAATGTCGGTGCGCCGTCAAAAGGCGGCAAAACTGCATTTTTTGAAAAATACTTATTTTACCAGAAAAATTTATTTTGTTCTCATACCATGTTCTAGAAAATATGTAAGATGAATAATAATGTTATAAAATTCAAAATTCAATTAATACTATTCATAATGGCTAGTCCATTATAATATTATAACAATATATCGTTGTTTAGTGAAACCCGGTATTGCGTACAACACACGCTATCAAGGAAGGTTTCCATTGCGTGTAATGAAAGCCAGGTCAGGGTTGCATGTACTGCAAGACTCCTTTGTTGTTGTGTATAAAAAAATCCAACCATATTTCATTTATACATTGAATATATATATATATATATATATATACTGAATGTTATGTAGAATAACTACTATCAAACAAACTTGAAATTGCGTGTAACACGATCCAAGATTAGTGTTGCGTATACTGCAAGCTAATACGGTGTTGCGTATAGTGCAAGATAATCTTGGTGTAGCATACAATAGAAGATATGAAAGAAATTAAAAATAATATATCTTATAAAATCTCAGGGTGTTACATTCTACCCCCCTTAAAACAAATTTCTCCCTCAAAATTCATCGGGGTTATAAATCGTTTACTACCTGAAATTTTCTTTAATGGAAACACACATCGTAAAAATGAATACCAAAACATAACTTTAAAAACTAAATTATGATACATAATAGTTACCCAAATTACCTAATCACTGGGTTTCCACATAGGAGAACATAGGTGAAAATATGGATATGGAAGAAAAATCTAACGATTATGTTCTGTTGAAGAGTGGTAGAGGACATGGCTATGAAAAATCCAACAATCACAAAGCCATAAATTTGTGATGATCTAAGGTACCATCTAATTCATTGGATATGAGGGCACTAGGACAAAATTTTTGGTTACGAAGATCATTTCCCTAAATTTGAAGAATTTGAATTAGAAGGAATACTTACTTTATTTCGATATAATCTCACCGTTGTTCGTTCCTTGAACAATTTCCACTTCATCTCCTAAAGAAATGATGTTGAATTTGTTATTCGTGAAGTGTTAGCAGATCATTTGATAGAATGATGGGTCATTCCATCTGTCTCAAACAAAAGGATGGCAATAGTTATATACATAAGTCCATCTATTGTATATCATTCCAAAAATGGACTTGTACTTCATCTATCATACCGCTTAATAAAATAAAACTAGTTTCTACTAACCAGGTACTTCCTGTAGGCCAGTGGTAGGAAATAAAGGCCTCTCACACTTCAGTTGTGGGTTTGATTCTCGCAACCTTGTCTGACGTGATGGGTTGTCGCCCGTTCTGTAGGTTGTCCCTTTTCTTAAACTGCACTATTATAACATTCTATCAATAATACCGAAAAAATTTATAGCCTTAAACAATTCAAACTTATGTTCAACATAATATATTCCAATATTTAGGCTTATCCAAAATACTTCTTTCCAAACTCATAGTTTAAAGAGAAAGATTACTAAAAAGGTCATATATCAAGCACGTGAATACCATCATTTATCCCTCATATATCTTGTTGGTCACATTCCAAACATGTGAATACCTTAATCATGTATTCTTTTGAAACATGAATTACCATATAACCTTAGTGAAAACATGAGTGCTGTTAAAAGTTAAATCTTTCCACGTAAAAAAATCCCAAAAATTCTATATACTCAAACCATGATGTCACTTATTCCATATATCAATCATGAGCTCATCAAGACTATCAAACAATTTATTTTATCCTTATCCCTTTATTATGTGCATATAATCTGCTTTCCAAATTATTTGAATTACTTTTCATGGTTATCGGTACCATTGAAAACCATAATAAACCAATACATAGATATTCCAATATTCCACAATACTATAAATTAGATTCCACAACATTATTTTGAAATCTCATTACATAAACACATAATCATTCCACTACATCGTTGTCATACTCAATATTTCCAATAGTGATCGCATGTGACTTCCCATTTTCCTTTTCCTTAAGAGGTTGCTCACATTGATCATCATTATCCCTTGGATTAGGGCATTGATTAGCATAATGCCTCATCTCCTTTCACTTGAAGCATTTAAGTATTGGTGGAGCATTCTCTATAGTCTTTTCTCTATTCACATCATTAGCTACACCTTTTCCCATTACATCGACACTCAACTGCTCGGTGACCTTCTTTTCCACACATGAAACATTTTCTAGTTCCTTTTAGACAATCTCCACCATGATTATTTCGAAATTTTGAGCATAAATTAACATTCATTATCTTTTCACCATTGTTCTGAGATTTTTCCTTGAACTCTATCTTTCATATCTTGTCAAAACAATGAGATGGATATGTAACACAAATTTTCAGTTCTACCTTGATAGCACAACACACAATTTCTTCATAGCTACTGAAGTCTCTTAAAGCAAAGGCCCTTCGAAGACTTGGTTTTAAGCCACTGAAGAATCGATCAACTTTACTTTCAGACTGGATGATAAAACTAGATGCATACCTTGCAAGCCTTGTAAAATTCGCTTTGTATATACCAACATACTCATCATCCTTTTGCTTAAGTTCAAGGAAATCCTTTTCCATATTTGTTCAAAGAATAAGAGGGAAGTAATTATTGAAAAATAAGTTCTTGAACTCATCCCATTCCATGGATTCAATTTCATCTCGGGGCCTCGTATTCTTAATTAGCGTCCACCATTGATCTGCTTCACCTTCTAAATGAAATATTGCTAAGATGACTTTATCATGTTCAGAACATTTTAGGACTTAAAATATCTTTTCAGTGGTACTGATCCATTATTCAACCACTAATGGATCAGTAGACCCACTGAATGAAGGTGGACGTTGCCTCATGAAGGATTCAACAGAATATTGCTCCTTTATCTGCTCATTTGGAAATCCAGAATTATTCATAGCTTGTGTCAGTATAACAATAAGATTGTGCACTCCATATCCAATAAAATTGGTTTATTCAGGAGGACAATCATTGCATCATCCATTACATTGATCAACACGGTTCCTTCAGGTTCCAGCCATCGTCTAAAACCCAAATAAAATAGTGTGAGGCAAAAATCATGACAGGGAAAACAACATAATAAAGGGGGAGTAACTTCCATATCTAATATAATAGGTTTAATTATAATATCGTTACCATAATTCTAGGACTATAACCTATACTTATACATAACCTTAGTGACATCCCTAGACATACCTTAGAAATATATCTAGGGATCTCACTAAAGTTCCCAGATCCTATTTTGCAATGTTTGACTAAACCTTTACTTTGATACCAACTGTATAGACCCAAAGCTTGACGTACATGGACATTACATTAATTTTGCGGAATACTTAATACATAACAAAAACAAACACCAAAGGACCGTAACAGTTTAGTGTCTTTGGAAACTTGGAACATAATCTTCTAATCTTGGTGAAAGATCTTCAACATATCTCATAAAGATCTTCCCCCCTTTTTTTCTTACCTATAACCTTTCTTTATATCATGGGGAAAAGTAAACATATAAAGGGTGAGATAAAATGGTCAGTAAGGGTAAGCATGGAAAAAAAATTAAACAAACCATATATATTTGAACTTCAAAACTTGAACATAAAGTTTAAACATTGAAATCTTGAGTTGTGAAATAAATCTTGGATGTATGTAAGGAATAGATCATAAAGGAACATTAATCATGATAAAATAGGATGGGAATAAACATTTAATTTTGTAAAACCATTAAGAACATGATATGATTTCCATATTAGCCAAGGAATTTCTAACAAGACCATCTTAGTGGACAAAGTCCCTTTCTGAATCGAGTTCACTCCTCATTTCAGTCCTGTAACACTGAACCAGATTAACTTACTGTTCCTTCCATGTCTATCTCATGAGATATAAATTTTTACCCAATGTATTGGAGGGAGATATAGGTCTCACCCATCTCATAATTAAATCATTCTTACTTGTTCCACAACATAAGCATAAATCATTTATCATAACCCAAAGAATAAAAATGGGTTTCATAAAGATCATCCCATCATAACATAATCCATATAAAACAACTAAAAATCATTTCATCATAATCAAATTGAAACCATGTAAATAATAGAGATATTGTACTTGAAAAATACACATATGAAATAATGTCATCTTATATGGAAAATGGTTTTGATAAAACACTTGAATAGAATTCTTGAAAAAAATATCCTTTCTTCTTAAAAATCATTTTATTTTCACAAAATGCTACAAAATTTTAAAAGAAAAGGATTTTGTTGAAAATAACCATGAAATATTGTAGAGTAAACTTCATGAAAATAAGGTGATATGAAACCGTAAAAATCCATTCATTACGTATAAATTAAAACAACATTCTCCTTATACATTTTTCAGAAAAGTCAAAAAGTTCCTCATATGGTAAACAAAAGAAAGATTCCTTCCATAACACAAATTAAAAGTCAAAGCGGGGTAAACATGACATTAAACATACATGGAAAAATATTAAACACTTTATGAAAAACATTTTATGGCATGGATGAAAAATATAATCCCATTAAATATTTAGGTATAAGCAATCTCGGATAAAAATGAGATTTGAAAAATAATCCCTTACCTTATGTCCAATTTCTTCCGTATGTGTCTGAGACTCCATTATAGTGGGTTTCAACATATTATAAACTTGTAACAGAACAATAATAATATTTATGATATCATATATGATTCACTTACGACTTTAGATTACCCGTTAATTTTTCAATTCCATGTTAAAGCAGCATTTTGGGTAAAATCGTTTCATTTATTGTCCATGCTTTGACTTGTAATTATTAATATGATTACTTAGATAATAATTAATTAATTCAATAGTATAAAACATGATATATATATATAATATATATTCCGAATATTCATATATATAATATATCGATAAATAGAAAGAAATACACCGTTCATGGAGATGGTATGTCGTACGTATGCATGAACACTGTTTTTCATTTCCTTATTGAATTGAATGGAATTAAGTAGATGAAATACATATATATATACATAAATACAGTAGTATGATTATGTCATATATTTCATTATTACTTATTATATATACTTTATAATAATTCTTTAATTGTTAACATGGAAAATGAATCTCATCGCGTCATGGAGACGGTAATCTGTACGTACGCACGAGCGATGATACCGTTCCCATATTTATTGAATGGAATTGGAGTGAATGATATAATATCTCAGAATCATTATGATGTTATAATAATCTTATGTAGTTATTCATTATGCCATTATACTCATCCAAGTAAGGCGGTGGTGGAAAAACAGATTACACCACGACGTGGAGACGGTATTCCGTACGTACACACGCGCGGTGACTTCGTTTTCCATAGGATGGATAGAAGATGGAATAGGGTTGTTTCATATTTATAATAACATATCAATATATGAGGGATACCAATGTTATTACTTCATAATGAAACCACTGAAGAAGAGGAAGTATAAGAAGAAAGAAACTTGAATGAATCCGTAGAAGGTATTACCTCTTTCTCGAAGTGCCTCCTTTGAACTTCCTCTTAGGGCACTAGAGTTGGTCTTTTTAGAAGACCAGTACCTCTATAAGGTTTATAGGGATGTGGGGATGTGAATTTGGAAGAGTTTGGAAGAGCTTCATGGCTAAAAATGGTGTGAAGAGGAGAGGGAGGAGGTTCCCTTTTATAAGGGAGGAGAGGGGCACCTTTGGAATTATAAGAAATATTAATTTAAAATAAATTCCAAACCCACATAAAAACCTAAAAAATTACTCAAATCCGAATATTAGATGATATTGGGTTGAAATATCATCAAAAAATACAATTTAGGCAAGTTGGGAATTTATTTTAATCATTATCAACTTGATTTATCCTTATATAATCTATTTAATTTTATTTGTCGTAATAAAATTATAAATTATAAATCATTAAAATAATTACTTATATGTTTTTAATTGTCTATAATTGTATGATGTATTAAATTTTCGACCATATAAATTTAAATTTATAAATTTTTCAATACTTTTTTGTTTTTTGTACAATTTTATAATATATATTTTTTATAAAATAACAATAGTGTCAATTTTGACACTATTCATTTATTTGAATTTAAATAAAATATATACAGAAGATATGTTTGAACTAAAAGATTTAATAGATTCATAATATGTCATTTTTATATAGAAAATTATTGTATCACATTAAATAGTTCATATAATATTTATTTTAATACTTTTAAAATAATTTATTTGATAATTCAATCAATAAAATAATTTAAACATCACTATTGTGTCATAATTAATGATTATTATTTAATCCCTAAAAAATATAAATAAATTCACATGATGTATTTAATTTTATTATATTTCTGTATACTATTCATATTTTAAGTTTCATGAAGGTTATCAGTAAATTAAAATTATTATACTTATAAGATTCAAGAGAGTGACATGTTGTCACTTTCTTTAGTTTTAATAATTATTATATTATTTCATGGTCAAAAATCCATGAAAAGAATCTAGTCCGACCCTTAGATAATATGGGTCGACTTTTATTCATCCAATAGGATTTTTGAAAGTGTTAGGGTAATTTTATAATCTTATATTTACCCTTAATTACCCGATTTACATTTAACTACAGTAAATAAAAATTACCATAGTTACTATTCAGAATCTCAAAAAAAATAAACGTAACCTATTAACATAATTTGGACCCCCTGAATTCAAATATAGAATCCATTTTTCAAAATTCAAAGCACAGAAGTTTCAGTAATTAATTTAAAATTAATCCAGTTGTTAAGCAAATGGGTTTTAAAAGTTAAACATTGCTAAAGATTGAAATGTTTTTTCCTTTGAATTCAATGTATAATTAATGATAATGACATAAATTATATTAATTGGTAAAAATATATTCTATTTATACTTTAAAACCATTCAATATTATAATTAATCCATATAAATTATTACGACGGAAAAAGTTGTTTTTAATTAAAATATAGTGTGATTTTATTATTCATTAAAATATGAAAGGAATCAGAATAATATGAAAAATTTATCCAAAGTAAATTTTTATATCTTGATTCCAAAGAAGAATTTTATTTTATCAAATTTAACTTATAAAATTGTTAGAAACTGGATTTAATGTTTGTGTGCCATCAAAAGGCGGCAAAACTGCATTTTTTGAAAAATAGTTATTTTACCCGAAAAATTTATTTTGTTCTCATACCATGTTCTAGAAAATATGTAAGATGAATAATAATTTTATAAAATTCAAAATTCAGTTAACACTATTCATAATGGCTAGTCCATTATAATATTATAACAATATATCATTGTTTAGTGAAACCCGGTATTGTGTACAACACACGCTATCGAGGAAGGTTTCCATTGCGTGTAATGTAAGCCAGGTCAGGGTTTCATGTAGTGAAAGACTCCTTTGTTGTTGAATATAAAAAAATAAAACCATATTTCATTTATACATTGAATATATATATATATATACACTCAATGTTGTGTAGAATAACTACTTTCAAACAAACTTGAAATTGTGTGTAACACGATCCAAGATTAGTGTTGCATATACTGCAAGCTAATACGGTGTTGCATATAGCACAAGATAATATTGGTGTAGCGTACAATAGGAGATATGAATGAAATTAAAAATAATATATCTTATAAAATCTCTGGGTGTTACATTCTACCCCCCTTAAAATGAATTTCGCCCTCAAAATTAGTCGGGGTTATAAATCATTTACTACTTGAACGTTTCTTTAAGAGAAACCCACATCGTAAAAATGAATACCAAAACATAACTTTAAAAACTAAATTATGAAACATAATAGTTACCCAAATTAACTAATCACTGGGTTTCCACATAGGAGAACATAGGTGAAAATATGGATATGGAAGAAAAATCTAACGATTATGTTCTGTTGAAGAGTGGTAGAGGACATGGCTTTGAAAAAGACAACAATCACAAAGCCATAAATTTGTGATGATCTAAGGTACCATATAATTCATCGGATATGAGGGCACTAGGACAACATTTTTGGTTTTGAAGATTATTTCCCTAAAGTTAAAGAATTTGTATTAGAAGGAATACTTACATTATTTCGATATAATCTCACCGTTGTTTGTGCCTTGAACAATTTCCACTTCATCTCTTAAAGAAATGATGTTGAATTTTTCATTCGTGAAGTGTTGGCAGATCATGTGATAGAATGATGGGTCATTCCATCTGTCTCAAACAAAAGGTTAGCAATACTTATATACATAAGTCCATCTATTATATATCATTCCAAAAATGGACTTATACTTCATCTATCATACCGCTTAATAAAATAAAACTAGTTTCTACTAACCAGGGACTTCCTGTAGGCCATTGGTAGGAAATAAAGTCCTCTCGCACTTCGGTTGTGGGTTCGATTCTCGCAACCTTGTCCGACGCGACGAGTTGTCGCCCGTTCTGCAGGTTGTCCCTTTTCTTCAACTAAACTATTATAACATTCTATTGATAATACCGAAAAAATTTCTAGCCTTAAACAATACTAATTTATGTTCAACATAATCTATTCCAATATTTAGGCTTATCCAAAATGCTTCTTTCCAAACTCATAGTTTAAAGAGAACGATTACTAAAATGCTCATATAGCAAGCACATGAATACCATCATTTATCCCTCATATATCTTGTTGGTTACATTCCAAACATGTGAATACCTTAATCATGTATTCTTTTGAAACATGAATTACCATAGAACCTTAGTGAAAACATGAGTGCTGTTAAAAGTAAAATCTTTCCACATAACAAAATCCCAAAAATTATATATACTTAAACCATGATGTCACTTAGTCCATATATCAATCATGAGCTCATGAAGAATATCAAACAATTTATTTTCTCCTTATCCCTTTATTATGTGCATATCATCTGCTTTCGAAATTATTTGAATTACTTTTCATGGTTATCGGTACCATTGAAAACCATAATAAACCAATACATAGATATTCCAATATTCCACAATACTATAAATTATATTCCACAACATTATATTGAAATCTCG
The DNA here is from genome assembly GCA_963277665.1 of Viscum album. NCBI lineage: Eukaryota > Viridiplantae > Streptophyta > Magnoliopsida > Santalales > Viscaceae > Viscum > Viscum album. The sequence continues at coordinate 1,000,004,158 of OY728161.1, forward strand.
CTACATAAACTCATAATCATTCCACTACATCGTTTTTATACTCAACATTTCCAATAGTGATCGCATGTGACTTCCCTTTGTCCTTTTCCTTAAGAGGTTTCTCACATCGATCAACATTATCCCTTGGATTAGGGAATTGATTAGCATAATGCCTCATTTCCTTTCACTTTAAGCATTTAAGTGTTGGTGGAGAATTCTCTATAGTCTTTTCTCTATTCACATCATTAGCTACCATTTTCCCATTACATCGACACTCAACTGCTCGGTGACCTTATTTTCCACACTTGGAACATTTTCTAGTTCCTTTTAGATAATCTCCACCATGCTTCTTTCGACACATTGAGCATAAAGTAACATTCATTATCTTTCCACCATTTTTCTGAGATTTTTCCTTAAACTCCATCTTTCATATCTTGTCAAAACCATGAGATGGATATGTAACACTAATTTCCAGTTCTACCTTGATAGCACAACACACAATTTCTTCATAGCTACTGAAGTCTCTTCTAGCCAAGGCCCTTCGAAGACTTGGTTTTAAGCCACTGAAGAATCGACCAACTTTACTTTCAGGCTGGATGATAAAACTAGATGCATACCCTGCAAGCCTTGTAAAATTCACTTTGTATATACCAACAGACTCATCCTCCTTTTTCTTAAGTTCAAGGAAATCCTTTTCCATCTTTGTTCAAATAATACAAGGGAAGTAATTATTGAAAAATAAGTTCTTGAACTCATCCCATTCCATGGATTCAATTTCATCTCAGGGCCTCGTATTCATAATTATCGTCCACCATTGATATGCTTCACCTTCTAAATGATATACTTCTTAGATGACTTTATCATGTTCAGAAAATTGTAGGACTTAAAATATCTTTTCAGTGGTACTGATCCATTGTTCAGCCACTAATGGATCAGTAGACCCACTGAATGAAGGTGGACGTTGCCTCATGAAGGATTCAACAGAATGTTTCTCCTTTATCTGCTCATTTGGAAGTCCAGAATGATTCATAGCTTGTGTAAGTATAACAATAAGATTGTGCACTCCATCTCCCATAACATTGGGTTGTTCAGGAGGACAATCATTGCATCATCCATTAAATTGATCAACATGGTTCCTTCAGGTTCCAGCCATCGTCTAAAACCCAAATAGAATAGTGTGAGGCTAAAATCATGATAGGGAAAACAATATAATAAAGGGTGAGTACCTTCCATATCTAACATCCTAGGATTAAATCTAATATCATTACCGTAATTCTAGGAATATAACCTATACTTAAACATAACCTTAGGGACATCCCTAGACATACCTTAGAAATATATCTAGGGATCTCACTATAGTTCTTGGATCCTAGTTTCCAAAGGTTGACTAAACCTTTCCTTTGATACCAATTATAGAGACCCAAAGCTTGACGTACATGGAAATTACATTACTTTTGCAGAATACTTAATACATTACAAAAACAGACACCAAAGGACCGTAATAGTTTAGTGTCTTTGGAAACTCTGGAACATAATCTTCTAAGCTTGGTGAAAGATCTTCCACATCTCCCATAAAGATCTTCCCCCATTTTTTTCTTACCTAAAACCTCTCTTTATATCCTTGGGAAAAAAAACATATAAAGGGTGATCTAAAATTCTCAGTAAGGGTAAGCATGAAAAAAAATAAAACAAACCATATACATTTGAACTTCAAAACTTGAAGATAAAGTTTAAACATCAAAATCTTGTGTTGTGAAATAAATCTTGGAAGTATGTAAGGCATAGATCATAAAGGAACACTAATCATGATAAAATAGGAAGGGAATAAAAAATTTAATTGTGGAAAACCATTAATCACATGATATGATTTCCATAGTAGCCAAGTAATTGCTGCCAAGAACATCTTAGTGGACAAAGTCCCTTTCTGAATCGAGTTCACTCCTCATTTCAGTCCTGTAACACTGAACCGGATTAACTTACTATTCCAGCCATGTCTATCTCATGAGATATAAATCTTTACACAATGCATTGGAGGGAGATATAGGTCCCACCCATCTCATAATTAAATAATTCTTACTTGTTCCACAATATAAGCATAAATCATTTATCATAACCCAAAGAATAAAAATGGGTTTCATAAAGATCACCCCATCATAACATAATCCATATAAAACAAATCCAAATCATTTTATTATAAGAAAAGTGAAAACATGTAAATAATAGAGATATTATACTTGAAACATACACATATGAAATAATGTCATCTCTGATGGAAAATGGTTTTGATAAAACACTTGAAAATAATTCTTGAAGAAAATATCCTTTCTTCTTAAAAATCATTTTTTTTCACAAAATGCAAAAAAAATTTAAAAGAAAAGGATTTTTTTGAAAATAAACATGAAATATTGTAGATTAAGCTTCATGAAAATAAGGTGATATGAAACCATAAAAATCCGTTCATTACGTATAAATTAAAACAACATTCTCCTCGTACTTTTTTAAGAAAAGTCAAAAAGTTCCTCGTATGATAAACAAAAGAAAGATTCCTTCCATAACACAAAGTAAAAGTCAAAGCGGGGTAAAATGACATTAAAACTACATGGAAGAATATTAAACACTTTAGGAAAAACATTTTATGGGCATGGATGAAAAATATAATCGCAGTAAATATTTAAGTATAAGCAATCTCAGATAAAAATGAGATTTGAAAAATTATCCCGTACCTTATGTCCAATTTCTTCCGTATGTGTCTTAGACTCAATTATAGTGGGTTTATAAATATTATTAACTTGTAATAGAACCATAATAATATTTATGATATCATATATGAATCACTTACGACTTTAGATTACCCGTTTATTTGTCAATTCCATGTTAAAGTAGCGTTTTGGGTAAAATCGTTTCATTTATCGTCCATGTTTTGACTTGTAATTATTAATATGATTAATTAGATAATAATTAACTAATTAAAGAGTATAAAACATGATATATATTTAATATATATTCCAAATATACATATGTATAATATATCGATAAATAAAAAGAAATACACCGTTCATGGAGACGATAGGCCGTACGTACGCATGAACGCTGTTTTTCATTTCCTTATTGAATTGACTGGAATTAAGTAGATGAAATAAATATATATATACATAAATCCAGTAAAATTATTATGTCATATATCTCATGATTACTTATTATATATACTTTATAATAATTCTTGAATTGTTAACATGGAAAATGAATCTCATCGCGTCGTGGAGACGGTAATCCCTACGTACGCACGTGCGATGATATCGTTCCCATATTTATTGAATGGAATTGGAGTGAATGATATAATATCTCAGAATCAGTATGATGTTATAATAATCTTATGTAGTTATTCTTTACGCCATTATACCCATCCAAGTAAGGTGGTTGTGGAAAAATAGATTACACCACGACGTGGAGACGATATTCCGTACGTACGCACACGCGGTGATTTCATTTTCCTTAGGATGGATAAAAGATGGAATAGGGTTGTTTCATATTTATTATAACATATCAGTATATGAGGGATACTGATGTTATTACTTCATAATGAAACCACAATAGAATAGGACTTATAAGAAGAAAGAAACTTGAATGAATCGGTAGAAGGTATTACCTCTTTCTCGAAGTGCCTCGTTTGAACTTCCTATTAGGGCACTAGAGTTGGTCTTTTGAGAAGACCAGTACCTCTATAAGGTTTATAGGGATACGGGGATGTGAAATGGGAATAGTTTGGCTGAGCTTCAAGGCTAAAAATGGTGTGATGAGTAGAGGGAGGAGGTTCCCTTTTATAAGGGAGGAGAGGGGTACCTTTGGATTTATAAGAAATATTAATTTAAAATAAATTCCAACCCCACATAAAAACCTCCAAAATGACTCAAATCCAAATATTAGATGATATTGGGTTGAAATCCCATCAACCAATAAAATTTAGGCAAGTTGGGAATTTATTTTAAACATTATCAACTTGATTTATCCTTATATAATCTATTTAATTTTATTTGTGGTAATAAAATTAAAAATTATAAATCATTATAAATAATTACTTATATGTTTTGAATTGTCCCTAATTGTATGATGCATTGAATTTTCAACCATATAAATTTAATTTTTTAATTTTTAATTTTTTTTTTGATTTTTGAACAATTTTATAATATGTAATTTTTATAAAATAACAATAGTGTCAATTTTGACACTATGCATTTATTTAAATTTAAATAAAATATATACAGAAGATATGTTTGAACTAAAAGATTTAATAGATTTATAACATTTATAACATTTCATTTTTATCTTTAAAATAAGTGGATCACATTAAATATTTCATATAATATTTATTTTAATAATTAAAAATCATTTATTTGATAATTCAATCTATAAAATAATTTCAACATCACTATTGTGTCACAATTAATAATTATTATTTAATCCCTAAAAAATATAAATAAATTCACATGATATATATAATTTTATTAGATTTCTATAGACTATTCATATTCTATGTTTCTTGAAGGATATCACTAAATTAAAATTATTATACTTATAAGATTCAAGAGAGTGACATGTTGTCACTTTCTTTAGTTTTAATAATTATTATATCATTTCATGGTCAAAAGTCTATGATATGAATCTAGTCCGACCCTTAGATGATATGGGTCTACTTTTATTCATCCAATAGGATTTTTTAAAGTGTTAGGGTAATTTTATAATCTTATATTTACCCTTAATTACCCGATTTACCTTTAACTGTAGTAAATAAAAATTACTGTAGTTACTATTCATAATCTCAAAAAAAAATTCAAGTAACCTATTAACATAATTTGGACCCACTGAATTCATATATGGAATCCATTTTTCAAAATTAAAAACACAGAAGTTGCAGTAATTAATTTAAAATTAATCTTGATGTTAAGCAAACGAGTTTTAAAAGTTAAAACATTGCTAAAGATTGAAATGTTTTTACCTATAAATTCAATGTATAATTAATGATAATTAAATAAATTATATTAAATGGTAAAAATATATTCTATTTATACTTTAAAACCATTAAATATTATAATTAATACATATAAATTATTACGATGAAAAAGTTGTTTTTAATTTAAATGTAGCGTGTTTTTACTATTCATTGAAATATGAAAGTTATCATAATAATATGAAAAATTTATCCAAAGTAAATTTTTATATCCTGATTCCAAAGAAGAATTTTATTTGGTAAAATTTAACTTATAAACTTGTCAGAAACTCGATTTAATGTTGGTGCGCCTTCAAAAGGCGGCAAAACTGCATTTTTTGAAAAATACTTATTTTACCTGAAAATTTTATTTTCTTCTCATACCATGTTCTTGAAAATATGTAAGATGAATAATAATGTTATAAAATTCAAAATTCAGTTCATACTATTCATAATGGCTAGTCCATTATAATATTATAACAATATATCATTGTTTAGTGAAACCTGGTATTGCGTACAACACATGCTATCGTGGAAGGTTGCCATTGCGTGTAATGCAAGCCAGGTCAGGGTTGCATGTACTGCAAGACTCCTTTGTTTTTGCGTATAAAAAAATCCAACCATATTCCATTTATACTTTGAATATATATATATACACTCAATGTTGTGTAGAATAACTACTATCAAACAAACTTGAAATTGTGTGTAACACGATCCAATATTAGTGTTGCATATACTGCAAGCTTATATGGTGTTGCGTATAGTACAAGATAATCTTGGTGTAGCATACAATAGAAAATATTAAAGAAATTAATAATAATATATCTTATAAAATCTCGTGGTGTCACATTCTACCCCCCTTAAAACGAATTTCGCCCTCAAAATTTGTCGGGGTTATAAATCGTTTACTACTTGAAAGTTTCTTTAATAGAAACCCACATTGTAAAAATGAATACCAAAACATAACTTTAAAAACTAAATTATGAAACATAATAGTTAACCAAATTAACTAATCACTGGGTTTCCACATAAAAGAACATAGGTAAAAATATGGATATAGAAGAAAAATCTAACGATTATGTTCTGTTGAAGAGTGGTAGAGGACATGGCTATGAAAAAGACAACAATCACAAAGCCATAAATTTGTGAGGATCTAAGGTACCATCTGATTCATCGGATATGAGGGCACTAGGACATCATTTTTGGTTTTGAAGATCATTTCCCTAAAGTTGAAGAATTTGAATTAGAAGCAATACTTACTTTATTTCGATATAATCTCACCGTTGTTCGTGCCTTGAACAATTTCCACTTCATCTCTTATAGAAATTATGTTGAATTTGTCATTCGTGAAGTGTTAGCAGATCATGTGATAGAATAATGGGTCATTCTATCTGTCTCAAACAAAAGGTTAGCAATAGTTATATACATAAGTCCATCTATTGTATATCGTTCCAAAAATGGACTTATACTTCATCTATCATACCGCTTAATAAAATAAAACTAGTTTCTACTAACCAGGGACTTCTTGTAGGCTAGTGGTAGGAAATAAAGCCCTGTCTCACTTCGGTTGTGGGTTCGATTCTCGCAACCTTGTCCGACACAACGGGTTGCCTCTCGTTCTGTAGGTTGTCCCTTTTCTTAAACAACACTATTATAATATTATATCAATAATACCAAAATTATTTCTATCCTTAAATAATACTAACTTATGTTCAACATAATCTATTCCAATATTTAGGATTATCCAAAATACTTGTTTCCAAACTCATAGTTTAAAGAGAACGATTACTAAAATGGTCATTTAGCAAGCACGTGAATACCATCATTTATCCCTCATATATCTTGTTGGTCACATTCCAAACATGTGAATACCTTAATCATGTATTATTTTGAAACATGAATTACCATAGAACCTTAGTGAAAACATGAGTTCTGTTAAAAGTTAAATCTTTCCACATAACAAAATCCCAAATATTCTATATACTCAAACCATGATGTCACTTAGTCCATATATCAATCATGAGCTCATGAAGACTATCAAACAATTTATTTTCTCTTTATCCCTTTATTATGTTCATATCATCTGCTTTCCAAATTATTTGAATTTATTTTCATGGTTATCAGTACCATTTAAAACCATAATAAACCAATACATAGATATTCCAATATTCCACAATACAATAAGTTTGATTCCACAACATTATTTTGAAATCTCATTACATAAACACATAAACATTCCACTACATCATTGTCATTCTCAACATTTCCAATAGTGATCGCATGTGACTTCCCTTTTTCATTTTCCTTAAGAGGATGCTCACATCGATCATCATTAACCCTTAGATTAGGGCATTGATTAGCATACTGCCTCATTTCCTTTCACTTGAATCATTGAAGTGTTGGTGGAGCATTCTCAATAGTATTTTCTCTATTCACATAATTAGCAACCATGTTCCCATTACTTCATCACTCAACTGCTCGATGACCTTCTTTTCCACACTTGAAACATTTTCTAGTTCCTTTTAGACAATCTCCACCATGTTTCTTTCGACACATTGAGCATAAATTAACATTCATCTTCTTTTCATCATTGTTCTGAGATTTTTCCTTGAACTCTATCCTTCGTATCTTATCAAAAACATGAGATGGATATGTAACACCAATTTATAGTTCTACCTTGATAGCACGACAGACAATTTCTTCATAGCTACTGAATTCTCTTATATATAAGGCCCTTAGAGGACTTGGTTTTAAGCCACTGAAGTATTGGTCAACTTTACTTTCAGGCTGGATGATAAAACTAGATGCATACCTTGCAAGCCTTGTAAAATTCTCTTCGTATATACCAACAGAGTCATCATACTTTTTCTTACGCTCAAGGAAATCATTTTCCATCTTTGTTCAAAGAATACGAGGGAAGTAATTATTAAAAAATAAGTTCTTGAACTCATCCCATTCCATGGATTCAATTTCATCTCGGGGCCTCGTATTCTTAATTAGCGTCCACCATTGATCTACTTCACCTACTAAATGATATACTGCTAAGATGACTTTATCATGTTCAGAATATTGTAGGACTTAAAATATCTTTTCAGTGGAACTGATCCATTATTCATCCACTAATGGATCAGTAGACCCACTGAATGAAGGTGGACGTTGCCTCTTGAAGGATTCAACAGAATATTCCTCCTCTATCTGCTCATTTGGAAGTCCAGAATGATTCATAGCTTGTGTAAGTATAGAAATAAGATTGTGCACTCCATCTCCCATAACATTGGTTTGTTCAGGAGGACAATCATTGCATCATCCGTTACATTGATCAACACGGTTCCTTCAGTTTCCGGCCATCGTCTAAAACCCAAATAGAATAGTGTGAGGAAAAAATCATGATAGGGAAAACAACATAATAAAGGTGGAGTACCTTCCATATCTAACATACTAGGTTTAATTATAATATCATTACCATAATTCTAGGACTATAACCTATACTTATAGATAACCTTAGGGACATCCCTAGACATACCTTAGAAATATCTCAAGGGATCTCACTAAAGTTCTCAGATCCTAGTTTCCAAAGGTTGACTAAACCTTTCCTCTGATACCAACTGTAGAGACTCAAATCTTGATGTACATAGACATTAAATTACTTTTTCGGAATACTTAATACATAACAAAATACAGACACCAAAGGACCGTAATATTTTAGTGTCTTTGGAAACTTGGAACATAATCTTCTAAACGTGGAGAAAGATCTTCAACATCTCCCATAAAGATCTTCCCCCTTTTTTTTCTTACCTAAAACCGTTCTTTATATCCTGGGGAAAAGAAAACATATAAAGGGTGAGCTAAAATGCTCTGTAAGGATAAACATGAAAAAAAAATAAAACAAACCATATGCATTTGAACTTGAATACTTGAACATAAAGTTTAAACGTCAAAATCATGAGTTTTGAAATAAATCTTTGAAGTACGTAAGGCATAGATCATAAAGGAACATTAATCATGATAAAATAGGATCGGAATAAAACATTTAATTGTGGAAAACCATTAAGCACATGATATGATTTCGATAGTAGCCAAGGCATTGCTACCAAGACCATCTTAGGGGACAAAGTCCCTTTCTAAATCGAGTTCACTCCTCGTTTCAGTCCTGTAACACTGAACCAGATTAACTTACTCTTCCAGCCATGTCTATCTCATGAGATATAAATCATTACCCAATGCATTGGAGGGAGATATAGGTCCCACCCATCTCATAATTAAATCATTCTTACATGTGCCACAACATAGGCATAAATAATTTATCATAACCCAAAGAACAAAAATGGGTTTCATAAATATCATCCCATCATAACATAATCCATATAAAACAAATAAAAATCATTTCATCATAAGAAAAGTGAAACCATGTAAATAATAGAGATATTATACTTGAAACATACACATATGAAATAATGTCATCTTAGATAGAAAATGGTTTTGATAAAACACTTGAAAAGAATTCTTGAAGAAAATATCCTTTCTTCTTAAAAATCATTTTCTTTTCACAAAATGCAACAAAATTTTAAAAGAAAATGATTTTTTTGAAAATAACTATGAAATATTATAGAGTAATCTTCATGAAAATAAGGCGATATGAAACCGTAAAAATTCGTTCATTACGTATAAATTAAAACAACATTCTCCTCGTACTTTTTTCAGAAAAGACAAAAAGTTCCTCGTATGGTAAACAAAAGAAAGATTCCTTCCATAACACAAAGTAAAAGTCAATGTGGGGTAAAAATGACATTAAAAATACATGGAAGAATATTAATCACTTTATGAAAAACATTTTATGGGCATGGATGAAAATTTTAATCCCTGTAAATACTTAGTTATAAGCAATCTCAGATAAAAATGAGATTTGCAAAATTATCCCTTACCTTATGACCAATTTCTTCCGTATGTGTCTGAGACTTCTGTATAGTGGGTTTAAACATATTATTAACTTTTAATAGAACCAAAATAATATTTATGATATCATATATGATTCACTTATGACTTTAGATTACCCGTTCATTTGTCAATTCCATGTTAAAGCAGCGTTTTGGGTAAAATCGTTTCATTTATCATCCGTGTTTTGACTTGTAATTATTAATATGATTACTTAGATCATAATTAATAAATTCCAGAATATAAAACATGATTTATATATAATATATATTCAGAATATACATATATATAATATATCTATAAATGGAAAGAAATACACCGTTCATAGAGACGGTAGGCCGTATGTACGCATAAACACTTATTTTCGTTTCCTTATTGAATTGAATGGAATTAAGTAGATGACATACACACATATATATATAAATAAATCCAGTAGCTTTATTATGTTATATATTTCATGATTACTTATTATATATACTTTATAATCATTCTTGAATTGTTAACATGGAAAATGAATCTCATCGCGTCGTGGAGACGGTAATCCGTACGTACGCACACGCGATGATATCATTGCCATATTTATTGAATGGAATTGGAGTGAATGATATAATATCCTAGAATCAGTATGATGTTATAATAATAATATGTAGTTATTATTTATGACATTATACCCATCCAAGTAAGGTGGTAGTGGAAAAACATAGTACACCACATCGTGGAGATGGTATTCCGTATGTACGGACACATGGTGATTTCATTTTACTTAGGATTGATAGAAGGTGGAATATGGTTATTTAATATTTATAATAACATATCAGTATATGATGGATACTGATTTTATTACTTCATAATTAAACCACTAAATAAGAGGAAGTATAAGAAGAAAGAAACTTGAATGAATCGGTAGAAGGTATTACCTCTTTCTCGAAGTGCCTCCTTTGAACTTCCTCTTAGGGCACTAGAGTTGGTCTTTTGAGAAGACCAGTACCTTTATAAGGTTTCTAGAGAAGTGGAGAAGTTAAATGGGTAGATTTTGGCTGTGATTCAAGGCTCAAAATGGTGTGAGGAGGAGAGGGATGAGGTGCCCTTTTATAAGGGAGGAGAGGGGCACCTTTGGAATTATAAGAAATATTAATTTATAATAAATTCAAACCCCACATAAAAACCTCCAAAATGACTAAAATCTAAATATTAGATGCGATAGGGTTTAAATATCATCAACAAATAAAATTTATACAAGTTGGTAATTTATTTTAAAAATTATCAACTTGATTTATCCTTATATAATCTATTTAATTTTATTTGTGGTAATAAAATTCTAAATTTTAAATCATTATTAATAATTACTTATATGTTGGGAATTGTACATAATTGTATGATTTATTAAATTTTCGACCATATAAATTTTAATTTATATTTTTTAAATATTTTTGTGATTTTTAAACAATTTTATAATATGTAATTTTTATAAAATAACAATAGTGTCAATTTTAACACTATTCATTTATTTGAATTTAAATAAAATATATACAGAAGATATGTTCGAAATAAAAGATTTAATAGATTCATAACATGTCCTTCTTATCTATAAAATTAGTGGAGCACATTAAATAGTTCATATAATATTTATTTTAGTACTTTTAAAATCATTTATTTTATAATTCAATCAATAAAATAATTTCAACATCACTATTGTGTAACAATTAATAATTTTTATTTAATCCCTAAAAATTATAATTAAATTCACATGATGTAGATAATTTTATTATATTTCTGGTTACTATTCATTTTTTATGTTTCATGAAGTTTATCACTAAATTAAAATTATTATACTTATACGATTCAAGAGAGTGACATATTGTCACTTTCTTTGGTTTTAGTAATAATTATATTATTTCATTGTCAAAAGTCCATGAAATGAATCTAGTCTGACCCTTAGGTTTTATGGCTCTACTTTTATTTATCCAATAGGATTTTTACAAGTGTTAGGGTAATTTTATAATCTTATATTTACCGTTAATTATCCGATTTACCTTTAACTACAGAAAATAAAAATTACCGTAATTACTATTCATAATCTAAAAAAAAGTAACCTATTAACATAAATTGGACCCACTGAATTCAAATATGGAATCCATTTTTCAAAATTCAAAACCCAGAATTTGCAGTAATTAATTTAAAATTAATCAAGTTGTTAAGAAAATAGGTGTTAAAAGTTAAAACATTGCTAAAGATTGAATTGTTTTTACCTATGAATTCAATGTAAAATTAAGTCTAATGACAAACATTATATTAAATGGTAAAAATATATTCTATTTATACTTTAAAACCATTCAATATTATAATTAAACCATATAAATTATTATGATGAAAAACGTTGTTTTTAATTAAAATATAGTGTGTTTTTACAATTTATTAAAATATGAAAGTTATCAGAATAATATGAAAAATTTATCCAAAGTAAATTTTTATATCATAATTCCAAAGAAGAATTTTATTTTATCAAATTTATCTTATAAACTAGTCAGAAACGTGATTTAATGTTGGTGCGCCATCAAAAAGCGGCAAAACTGCATTTTTTGAAAAATACTTCTTTTACCTGAAAAATTTATTTTGTTCTCATACCATGTTCTAGAAAATAGGTAAGATGAATAATAATTTTATAAAATTAAAAATTCAGTTAATACTATTAATAACGGCTAGTCCATTATAATATTATGAAAATATATCGTTTTTTAGTGAAACTCGGTATTGCGTACAACACAAGCTATCGAAGAAGGTTGCGATTGCATGTAATGCAAGCCAGGTCAGGGTTGCGTGTAGTGAAAGACTCCTTTGTTGTTGCATATAACAAAATACAACCATATTTCATTTATACATTGAATATATATATATATACACTCAATGTTGCATAGAATAACAACTACAAAAAAACTTGAAATTGTGTGTAACACGGTCCATGATTAGTGTTGCATATATTGAAAGCTAATACGGTGTTGCGTATAATGCTAGATAATATTGGTGTAGTGTACATCAGATGATATGAAAGAAATTTGAAAGAATATATCTTATAAAATCTTGGGGTGTTACAATAATCACAAAAATTTCCAAAACCATACTCTAACACCAACTGTGATGCCACATACCCATGCTATCATATCTAGTTCCATAAACACACACGTTAGAAACTTTATTTGACTCCAGTTATAAAATACTAGATATAACCATCCTTTATTAAAAAATAATTAATGATTATTTCATATTTTACATTCTAATGACCATTTTTGGTTTATAGATATATATAATTATGAAAAATTATAAACAAATAAATGCCTTGTGTTTCTCAAATAATTAATTTTTTCACCATATAATTGTGGTGAACCAGGACTAAAAGAATATTACATCATTTTTATGAATATTTAATACCTCTCATAATAATACATACACCATAATATTGAAGGCTTAGTGTCATTGAATACTAGATATATAGTCAATTTATTTCATTAAATATCTTCAATATATTCCACTATGATCTTAATATTAGTACCCTTATAGACATAGCACACTTAGAACCTTACATCTGTACATAGGGAAGGAAATACTAAGAATGGGTGAGCTTATACTCCCAGTAAGGGTAAATATTAAATATACCAATCATTATAGAGTATCATATAATCATATGTTTATGATCACATAATCAATTGAATATTCTAAAAAAATATTAATACCTATAAATTCATAGATCATAAAATAAAAAACCTAGTCATGTCCATAAGAAGGATTCATAAGTGTATACAAGTAGTAATCATCATTCAAGAGTCATTACATAGGTATGTGTCATCATAAACATAGGGATTCATAATCTTGTAATCATAGTAATTCCAAATCATTTACCCTCATAATTTTGTGAGAATATCTAAAAGAGATCATACTCATGCATCAAAATGTAATCATATACATTAAAAATCATGTCCCCAGATAATATTATGAGAATATCAACAAGTAATCATACTCACACATCAAAATGTGAACAAAGATATTTGAAATCATTTACAAGATCATCATCATCATCATCATCATCTCATGATATTTCTGTATCACATTACCCAATATATTTGGTGATTATGATGGAAATAACCATCACAAAATCATTATTCACTTATATTTATGCCACATGACTTGGATAACATTTAACATTTTTTCATAGCATAACTGATGGAAAATGAAATTGGTTTCATCAATTTTTCATCATCATAATCAATGACCATTCAAATTAAAATAAGTATGATATCAATTAATCTTCTCCCAAGTAAAGCATGAGTAACATTAATTTATATTCTCATAGATTAAAATACTGTTAAAATATTATTGAAACATTTCTTGATAAAAACAACCTTTTTATTTTAAAATCACATATTTAAAATATAAAAAATTCTAGAATACTAGGTAAAAATTTTCTTTAAAAATAACCATGAAAAATTTAAATTTAAGACTCAAGGAAAAGTGTATTCGTGATAGTGGGATAATACATTCATGTGGTAGATATAAAAATAATGTTTTCATTCAAATATTTAGTAAAATGTACCTCATTTGGAATATATATATATTTAAAAAAATTATTGAAATTCAAATATAGATAAAATTACTTTAATATATAAATATTTTATAGTAAAAATATTGTTGAAAACATTTTAATGAGAACATGTACTTAGAATAAAAATTCCCAACCAAATTGAAAATAAAATAGAATTTGGTTAAAAAACATTTTCTTAGTTGTTTTAAGTATAGAAGATAGGATAATGAATGGAAAACATGAAAAGAAAAAACCAATAAGGGAATAAAATAAATGAGCCTTAAAGTATTAGTTTTATATAATTACCATCAATAGAAAATTAACATAAATAATCTTGAAAAAAATGAGATTACAACAAAAGCCCTTTACTGCTTTGGAAGCTTATGAATCATAACCCCCATGAAAGAAATACCTTTAAAATGGAAATAAATACAAATAATAAAATGATATTTATTATATAATATATATAATTGGGACAATGTGTACCACACTAAATAAATAAGTGCTGAATATGGCATATGTCTTAATGAAATAAAAGTGATATGAGAAACTCTTACCTCAAGTCTCATCTTTCCCCATATATGTTCAAACATCCGATATAATAATTATATATTTATTATAAATATATTAACACATATAAGAACAAGTATTATATACTTTTAACATCTCATCACCCATTTATGAACAATTATTTATAAAAATCAGTATTCTGGGTGGTAACTGTTTCATTTTTCATGAGTGTTTTAGTTCAGCAATTCTGGTTATTGAAATTTGATCCTAGTTTAATGATATCCATAATTTTAATAATTTCATAATTATAAAATGTAGGAAATAAAAACTTTTATAATAATTCATATAAATTGGTGATGAAAAAATAATTACATCACTTAGTGAAGATAGTAATATGTACATACACATGAGTGATGTTTTTACTTTTCGATACATAGAATGAGCAAAAGTAAAATAATAATTCACATCTATAGAATCATTATTATATCAATAATATCATATATCATATATTTATGAAATATATCCTTTTTATTATCCTTATAATAAGGAAAATAAAATTGAATCACATTGCTTCATAGAGGTGGTAGTCCACAGGTACCCATGATTGATACATTCTTTTCCCATGAGGTGGATTGTGGGTGAAAAACGGTTGTACCATAATCATAAAAATAATATATATATACATATATATATTTATTATACTGTGTATATAATTTTAGGATATATAAAACATATATATAGGAAGAAGAATATAAATAAACATTGTAATAGTTAGGTACGATGATTACATTTTCTTTGAGAGAACATATTTTGGTTACACCTTAAGACTTATTTGGATAGTCTTACGGAAAGACCAAGATCCTAAAAAATAAGTTAAGGAATATATAAATGATTTTAGTTAGGTATTGGATAATATATAAGGATAAAATTTTGTGAAGAAGGGTGTAAATTTGGTTCCCTTTTATAATTGAGGAGAGGACATATGTGGAATTACTTAAAATATTTAAATATAACTAATGTATTTATCTAGTATAATGATGACAAATACCCATTTATTTAAATAAAAATAGAATAAGGTTGGAATATAATCATAAAATAAAGTTTAAACCTGATTTTATATCATTTTAAGCATTATATTATAGTTTAACCCTTCATTAATTATTTTTAACCTTAACCATGATAACACATTTTTTAGCCATTAAAGGTCATAATTTTAATTATAAGGTGAAATGTGGCTCCCAAATGGTTCATGGATGAATTTATTTACCATGTACCATTCCAAATGTATTGGTGATTTTTTTTGTTTTTAAATCATTTAATAAAATATTATTTAACATATGATATCATTAAAGTCATTCTTGGGACTATTCCCTTAATTTGACATCAAATACATCATGGCAGTAATGATATTAGAATATAAACACATTTAAAAAATTTATAATTTATAAAGAAAAATAAAATTCATGGAAAACCACAATTCATTGAAAAAATATTAATATTTTTTAAATCATTTAGCTCAACTTTTCTATTGCTCACACAAAAACTGTATTGGCGATGTGTTAGCGTTTAAGGTTATTATATCGTCAATAAATAATAAATAAATTAATATCATAAAAATAAATTATTATTAATCAAAATAACCTTTTATATTTGTTCATAACTTCTTTTTAACCTTATAACAACATCTAAGATAAATTAAATTCAAAAAAGTGACATTTTCTATTTATAACTTTCATAAATTGAAAAAAATATTATAATAAAAGGATAAAGGAAATAGATTTCCATATTTTAATATATGAGATATATTTTTAAAAAACCACTCTTTAAATATGATAAAATCAATATTTAGGGATATTTTTGGGCCTTATCACATAGTTTTAACCCCATTTTACTGTTTCTACCCATACCGAGGTGACAATACTAATCGTGGTCACTATTCATTATGACAAAAAATAAAGGGGACCTATTTAAATAAATTTAACTTCATAATTAAAAAATAAATAATGAAATTTTCAGGATCTATTTTCTATAAGTTAATGAAATCAACTTTCATATAATTGAGTTAGACGTAATGAAAAACAGTTTTCAGAAAAATGAATTTTTAAGCCCAAAAAATGAACTTATACTAAAATAAAATATTATGTTGATTACTATTTAATTAATTATATTATTTATTATTTAAATGTAATTATATGAAATTAAGATAAAATTAATAACATATTGGGACCTCTAAATTACTTGATTTTATGATAACTGTGTATTTTTTAATTTTTTCACTATTCACATTAAAATAGTTTTTGTAGAAAAACAAAAATAATTTAACCTAAGATAATATTGAAATTAAGATTTCAAAAATTATTTTAGTTTCCTTAAATAAATTTTAAAAATATATTAAAAATTAATTATAATGTCTATTCACAAAATTCCACAAAAATAATATTTGAAGGAAACATATTCTTGAAGTGAGGAATTACTAATAAAAATGGAGTACTTATTTATTATAAATTAATATATATATTTCATTTTATAATTACTTTATAGTTATTTTTAATAATTGGTATGTGTCTATTAATATCACCAATTTAACTACTTTGTTCTAATATATTATGGTTAATTGTAATCTCGATGTCACATGTTAAGAATACTATTAAACATTTATAGTTTATTTTAATAGAAATATATTCTAAAATATTAGGGTGTTGTGATAAGAAAAAAATCATTCCATGATATGTCTTTAAAATATCCAAAAAATTATTCTACACATGTTATCCTTCTAATAATGTCACATGTATAACTTTTCTTTATTACATGGGGAGTGGAAACATAATAAATGGGTGAGCTCAATCTCTTGGTAGGGGAACAATTTAATTAAAGCTATCAAAAAATAAGGATGATATATATAATATTTTAGGAATAAATAATATATAATTCCATTATAAAAAAGTTCAATTAATATCATTGAAAATAAATTAAAATATTTATAATAATAATTTCTAATCCCGTAAAGACGGAATTCATAATTCTAGGAATCAAAACATGTTTTCAAGGCCTTGTTCAAAAACACTATACTGATATGTGGAATTTTATTCACCAAAACCAAAATTATTTGTCTCATGAGACCTATAAATGAATGAGGGGGTTATATAATTTTGATCCCTACTCATCACTTGATTAAGTCCAATTCATTAACTATAAGAGTTAACGAGACATTTCATACCATTCCCTAAGTACAAAATTTCTGAATAAAAAAATGGCTGTATATATATTGAAAATATGGAATTTAAATACACAATTAAACTATATTATAATTAAATAATCATCTAAAATTTCAATAATTGTATATCTAAAAAATAATCTTTCTTTTTATGTGAATATCCTTCAATATTAATTTTACAAAAATGAGATGTTGACACTATATAGGATAATGAATATATAGTTAATTTAATACTAGAATAACATGATCACAATCCATATAAAGAAACCAGGTGTATAGTTTTTAAAATAAAATATTCCCAAGGTAAAATCAGAAACATTGTAGGATATTGGCATTAATTTAAAACCCCACCGTCAATGAATTATTCGAACATTATCATAAAATAATGGACTGATTATTGAATTTTTTGATACCACGAGTTCAAAACCCTAATTAATAGATATATATATTAGCATAAAAATCATGAAAAATGCACCCCATTAAGATATATCCTTTTAAAATTTATAAATGATATGTAAACAAAAATTTCAAAGAGATTTAATTTTTTTAACCTTAATATAAACTAAATATTTACATGTCTCTTTGAAATGTATCTTTTGAAAAGGTTACATGAAAGTGTTTGAAAACCTTAATTTTTTTAAAATATTATTCAATAACATATCCATGGAAATTAATAATTTTTATCTTTTATAAATAGGTATAGGAAGAAAAAACATAGAAAATTGAAAGGAAAACCCCTTTTAATTATTTATAACAAATATGTTTTCAAAAATCAAATTATAAAAATAGTAATAAAACATTAATTTTTAAAAAATATCATATTTTATAATATATGTATATAAATTTACATATAATTAATTTTATGAATGAATAAACCAAGAATTGATGAAATATGTTTATGATGAAACAATAGAACCCACAGAAAGAAGACTTGAGTTATCAATCTCCCTTATGAGGAACAAACTCCAAGATGTAAGAAATATTTCAAAATGTTATTTATGTGGTATAAATTTAAATTAATATAAATAATTTAATACCACATAATATAATCAATTTATTTAATTTACCCATCATTTTATTAAAATATTATGATCATAACATAATTAATTAAAATTGAGTTACTAAAAATCTTTAAAACATGGGTAACAATTTAGTTAGATACATTTTATAAAATTGAACTTATTTGGATTAGTATTTCATATTAATAATAAAAATATATGATAAATATAAATCCATGGGAATAAATAAATCATTGAAATGAAAACATGGAGCATAACAAAAACATGTCTCGAGGAATTCATTATTGATATAAAGAGCCCTTATGGATTAAATAACATTTTAATCAAAATCCCTTGAAAGATAGATAATGTAATAAAACATAAAATACCCTTATTAAAAGATATTTAATGATATGATATATCAAATAGGTATTATATACAACACATAAAAGAAACTCATTGCATAATACCTAATATGTATTTGAGAGAGAAATTTTAGATGAAAAAACATACCATCGCCCCTATTTATTCTTCAATTACACCAAATGTAATAAATAAATAAATTAAATTAATTTTACACAAAACTAATAAATTTATTCATAACTATAAAAATTTATTATCTTCATTTATAATCTTTATATACATATATATTAGTTAGTTTTCACCTATTTTCAATACAATATATAAGTAATATTTAGTTCTTTGAACTAGTTTGGTAAAAGTGGTGTCTGTATATATTATATTTTCAAATTACATCCTTCATGGATCAAATAATTATTCATAATAATTTTTATAGGATATTTTATAAAGAAATAATTTCATTTCATGGAAATTTTAGTTAAGATTCATGAGGTAGAAATCAGTAAATAGCATGTTTTGGCCATTATTAATGAACAATGGGTTATTTTTAATTATTGAGTTAAATTTTGATATAACCTTAACAAAAAAAATATTTACTTATGTATATCATATTATATTATTAAATAATTTCACACAGTTTTTTGTGATATAAATGCATAATATTTTTGATGTAGATTGTTAAACCAACCCAAACATTAACATATCACGATTGATGAATGATTATGAGTTGGTTTAGTTATAATTTTTTGTCATTATTAGTTTGATATATTAAAATTTTAAATAATTATAAAGAGTTTATATTTTATTCAAATACCTTACTTCTAAATAAGAGATCATTTTCCTATTAGAAGATTCATTTTAAATTATTTAATTAACAATAGTTATTTATTGATCATATTATTAATATGTTCTCCAATTTTTCAAAAAAAAAACATCATGATATAATAAAAATAACATTTATCCTTTAATCCCATCCTTATACCCATACAAGAAAGGAGGTAGTTAAAAATAAAATACACCATTCACCGGAGGCAATAGTCTGTACATACACATACACATAGATAGAGATTTTATTTTTTATAAAATGAGAAGGAGGAGTAATATGATATTTTATATTTGAATATAAATTATTTCATAAATACCATAATTATATATTAAATTACCTATTATGACCATCCTTGTATTGTGGTGAAGTAAAAATATACATGATTTTGTGTAGAGATGATAGTCTGCACACACACACACAAATACCATTTTCACATTTATTAATGTAAAAATGGAAATTGTGATTAATATTTTTCATCATATCATAATAAAATTAATTATATAAAAAATAATTATTTTATTATATAAGTATTAAAAAAATATAAGTAGAAAATTATAATAGAAAGGAATCAATTTATGAAACAATGTTTACATATGGTGAGAACTTTGAGATTTCCTCGGAAGATCCCTTGGAAATGGATGAATTAGGATAATACCATGTGGCCATATGATAAATATAATAATATATTTTATACAGGAAGGAAATATTTAAGGGTTTTATTAGGAAAACAAAATTTTAATAATTAACGAAAGGGTTACAGTGTGGACCCTTTTATATGTGGTGACAAGGTCATAATTAAAATATTTCAATATAATATAAAGTGAGAACTTTTTTATCTCATCCTAGATCCAAAAATAATTTTTTTAATGTAGGTTGAAATAAGTACAATAATATCTCAAAAAATATTTTAGAAATATGTTTTTATAATAACTCAATACCTTTCTCCATTTAATTGTTACATTTTTCATTTAAACCTTTTCTGCATTTACTACATTTTACCAAAGGTATATTATACTTTATACCAAAAAATAAAATTTCCCTTATTAATTAACTTTTAACAAGGGATTAAAAATCATAGTTCCATTTTATTTGATTCAATTTATAATAGTGATAAATATTAGTTTTAAAATATTAACTTTTTAATTTATTATTATCTTTTTATAAATATTACTTATGTTCTAAAATGTCAAACATGTGTTTTTAAATTAAAAAAACATATTTACAATTATAAATTCACTTATAAAATAAATATTTTGTATTATAAAAATATTTCATGAATTTAAAACTCAAATTTATATAAAGTTAATGTCATAAAATTCATGTTATTTATAAAAACAGTATTTTTACTATTCACCTACATATATATTTAAAAAAACAATCAAAATAATATATTTTGATAAGTAATCAAAAAATAATTTTATTTATTTTAAACTAATGTTAAATAATTTATCAATTTATCATTTAAATAAATAGATGAGATATAATTAAAAACTATTTTTATAGGAAAATAGATTTTTTAGAACCTTAACCATTCTAATTCATATTTCCAATAAAATTCTATTAAAAAATTGTTTATATAAAATATATTTTATCATCAATCATAAGTTTTTTTGAAGTTTAAATTCAAATTATATAAAATATATTTTTTAGAAAAAATATTTTCAAAAAAATATTATTTGTCATTTTAGTTAAACTAATTGAATTTAATTCATATTTAAAGTGTCTAATATTTTATTTATAAATATATTTAAAAAATATATTACTTATATTTGTTTTTAATGGTTGTAATTTTATATTTTTTATATACATATAACACAATTTCATTTTAGTTTTTTGTTACATGTGAAGTATTCTTTCAAACACATATGGATTATTTAATAGAATTATTATATTAAAATTTATGAGTCTTTCACATTAAATATTAGGTTAAACCTAATAAAATCATCCTGATGGGGTTATTTCATATTGATCTGTATTTTTATGACATGATACAACAAGAAAATATAATATAAAATATATAACATAATCCCCAAACCCATAATCAATCTATGAACCTATGCTATCCATGTAACATATACATAATCATACTATCTCTCTCATTAATTCCATTATTACACAATCAATATGATCATAATATACCAATATATAACCATCAAAAGGATAAGGTATTTATACTAGTAACCACGAAATTACCTTATGCCTATGTTGAAATCTCTAAGAAGAACAAGATATACATTATTATTATATGTAGTCCATATAATCATTACATAAAATTATTAAGTGGATATAATTAAATATATTTACACTCTTTGACGAAACTAGTCTGTTAATTATATTTCAAAATCATGTCAATAATAAGTTGTTCATTTAATCACAATTGCATAAATAGACATTGTATAATGGATCGACTATCAAAGGAAAACACTATACATATACTACCCTCGATAGAAATAGAATAATAATTAACAAGAAAATCATAATAGATTCAATCACATCATCTAAATATTAATGATCATAGAATTCACCCACAAATTTTTTTCATCATTTATGATTTGTTGTTTTTTCTAGGATTCCGTTATAAATTACCTATTTTAAATAATAGTATTATGATGATTTGTGTTTGTGATGGACCATCACTAATATGGCGAGAAATAATTTTTTTATGATTGAAATTTACATCTACTAAAAATACCATTTGTGATGGAATAATATTTTTACAAATATTATTCACCTAAATTATTTTAGATGGACTTTAGTTATCCATCAAAAATAATTAATTATTGTATCTTTTTGATGGAAAATTCCATAAAAAATATGTAAAAAATAAAAATAAATAAAAATAAATAAAATATAAAATACAATATAAAATAAAAATATATATAGAATAACTAATTAAGTATTAATAAATATTTTACACATGATATATTTATCCAAAAATTATTATATAATTCAAAGGGGGAGAGGTATCAGTAATAAGAGGACCATCAAGTGGAGGGAGCCTCATCTTTAAATCACATTTAATTTATCACATATACTTCATCATCTAATCATGATGATTCACTTATTGTTAATAGTGTTACTACTACGATGGAAATTTCTATCTTAGATCTCTACACAATTTTTTAGTGTCAACCCATTATCTAGCCTCTCCTTATACACTAAAACTTTTAAAATCAATTGTCATATAAAATATCCCTTAAAGATGATCAATATCGTCACTACAATACCGTAATAATGGGAAAAAATTGATCGTTAACCAATATCGATCCCTTGACCTTTCATGAAACCACACATAGTCACTTGTATCTAAGAGGCCCCATGAAAAACAGAACTTGCATGATCCCTCATCATTTTTACGCTGTATCAGAACATTAATATTGTATATACAAGAAGTCTCATCCAAATACATTTTTTTCAAGTGTAATTAGAAATTTAAATGGTAAAAAAGAAGATATTTTATGTTAAATTTAAAACCAAAAAAAGAAACACTAACTATAATTTTACACTATTTCTCACCAAATATCTATCACATTGTATGATCACTGTACACCATAATATAAACATAAGACTCTATAACAATAGGATCAATCACAAACTTTATAAATATAACATATTAATTTTTCATTTAAAGTATATATAAATAAATTATAAATATTACTTACAATATGTCATAGATGTATACTACACATAACAATACCAACTTTGTATGGGATATTCTATCTCCCTTGATTATATTAATCATATTATGACCTCCTCCTGAATGTTTCTACTCTCTAGTGAATTTAAAATTCATCCCAGGACTTGAGGAATAGGTAGTTAGTTTAATACCAAGAAAAAGAGTCACACAAAATTATAGTGGAATCAACCTCAATAACCCTCTTTCTATGGTTATATAAACGAATATTGAAATGCTCATGCATACCTTTACCTCGTGCCTCCCAGATAGAGGGACTCATACTATCATCAAAATAACAAGATAAACCCATCAAAAAACTTAATATTCATATGTTATTAATTAAATAAATATCAAGTAAAATTTATAAATTATTTTTATTTTATCCAGTGGTTGATCATTTGATGCCAAATATCAATGAAAACATGATCCTATTACACCCATTAAACAAAAATAATAATATTTCAAAATTATAGCTACCATCTTCACAACTATATGTGAAACGTTATGCATGTAAGAACACATGGTTAAAAAATTAAATGAAAATAAAATAAATAAAATAATTAAAATTACATCATCTTGTGTGGATTAAAATGAAGATATAGACATCACCCATGAATAGTATATTGAATTATCAATTATTTTTGTTTGTGACCCCACCTAGTTGATGTGAAATAACAACATCTTGGGATTGTATGATGACCATGCAGTTCATCTGTATGTAGCACAAACTTAGTGAGGGTAAAATTTAAAATTTCCTAGTCCCCTTTATCCATCTAAAAAACAAAAAATAATATTACCTCAAAGTAATTGTTAACACAAAAACGTAATATAATAAAAAAATTGTGTTTTTGAACTATGAATAAAACTTTACCCCATCCATACACTGAAATTATATACTTATAATAGAAAATTTTAGAATAAAATAGGAAATCCAAACAAAATAACCCAAAAATAGAAACAAGAGTTGATATACATTGGACTTCATCTTACTCAATGGGATAAATATGCCTCTTTATTAATACCAAAAAATAATCATATTGAATTTTGTATCACGTGAAATTATATTCATAAGTTACCCTTCCCAGCATATTTATTGTATGGATTAGCTAATGAAACCACCACCACTACTTATTAATGTTTTTGGATGACCACCACTTTGACTATTAGCAGAGATTGAATGAAATCACCTCAACTAAATCATTTGGTGAAAAGTTTACTCTATTCATATATACCTATATAATTATTCTTACAAAGTATTTGAAAACGTATATATTTTATTGAAACATAAATATATTGAGTCCTTCAGAGATACTACTTTTACACCCATATCATCAAAAAGTAGTCACTAGCCAATTGGTTATGGAACATTGTCTTCCAGATCATGAAAAATTCTTTATGTATTCAACTACTATATTATTTACTCTAGATTTAGAATATACGTTATAGATTATATCATTAATGAAGAAAATAAAATAAATCATGGAAGGATTTCTCACAATTTCTTAATAATATCCCTCTTAAATATTCTACTCAAGGATTTAAGGCAAGCACCAACACATTAAAAATTTAAAAAAAATTCATATTCTTTAGAAATAATAAGCTTGTCTCCATTTATTTTTCTATTCATTGAAATCCCATAGAGGAATAAGTTTTTTCTCAAACATTTTTGAAGTATGACCTTTGTAAACCTGTCAACCAAATTTTTACTTCTTCTTATTTTCCTAGAACCATCACCCTATCCCCCAATAGATTTTGGATAAAATAATAATTAATTTCTATCTATTTCATATGTGAATAAAACATAATAATATTATTTATATAAGTCATGTTATAAATCTCATATAAAAATACCATAATTTCATGAATGCTTATGAGTTCTTCCAATAAACACTTCAGGCAAGGAAATTCATTCTCTGCTTCTGTGATGACCACATACTATTCTTTCATAGTTTAAAGGTAAACCACCAACTACACTCTTAAAGTCCAAATTATTGATATCCCCCTAAAAATGGAAAAAAACTCTTATCACTCTTCCATGAATCTATATCCTATACAATGTACACATCAACATACCCCAATAATGGTTGATATATTTTGAAAAAAATTGATATTTTATTAATTGCTTTATAATATCAAAGAATATACTTGAAATATTCTTAGTGATATATTCCCAAATTAACCATATAATGGTTGAAAAATCCCAAAAAACGAGTAATTTTAAACATTATTCCAACCATCACATACAAGAAACTTCCAAAATGGATGTATAAAAAAATATCACCATGTACTTAGCCACATTTTAGGTGTTTTTATTTAGGTAACATGAATTATCTAGCCAATAATGTGGTCACAGGTTTACATATCATCATTATAAATCTTTTAATGATTTTATGGATGAACTCATTTTATGACATAACACTGGTTTCAGTTTTCATGTCCCTCTCGATTCATATACCCAAAAAATGAATGGATTTATTGTTCCTTGATATCAAATATTTTAGAAAAATTATATTTTAACATCTTAATATAATCAATATCTATATTTGTAGGAGCTTATTATTCACATAAAAGAGAATAATTATATGAAGTCTATATTTTAACACATTAATGTAAATGAAATAATCTATGTTACTCAGGGAAAATTACTTTTTATCCATAAAGGCTTTGAAATTCTGGTTCTATAGCATTAGAAGTCGGTTCTAACAATATAATACCCATTTAATTATAAAAACAAAGTCTTCATTCATTTTATCCAACAAATACTCCTTCTACATTTTAAAAATCTCCTATTCTAAATCACCATGATGGAAAGATGTTTTTGAACTCTAACTATTCAAGATTTAAATCATTTAAATCTATCATACATAGAATTTTTTGAATTACTGTATACTTGAAAATGGAATAAAATATTTTAGAGAAATATATTCCTTTATTATTTTGAATGTTGTTAAAAAGTAACATTGACTTATATCAATTTATACCATCCATTTCCTCCAACATTCAGTATACCCATTTTTCATAGAAAACTTTTTTTCCTTATGGCAATTTTATTAGCTCCTAGGTTTTCTTTTCATGTAAATAATTCATTTTTTCTTTACCATCTAACTCAAAAATTCTAGAATCATTGATATTCACCCCAAATTTTGGGTTCTCGAACTATCCTATATTCATTATAACAAAATTATTAATGAATTTATACAAATCCTTAAACCAATCATCTAAACCTAATATACCTAATAAACAATACTTTAGGTTCTGTTCATTTCAATGCTACATATTTCCAAACTCCTCCTTGTGAATTCAGAGTCTCTATGTTTTTGGTACATCAAGCCTAATGTGATCTTCTTGACTTCTAGTACATATTGAAAATTTTAGAATATATTGTTTTATATTTATATCAACATTTATTTTTTTATGTTCATTTTCATTATCAACTCTATCATCAATTAATTTTTAATATTTCTAAAAGATATTCTTTTTGAAGAGAGAATTCCAAATTCTCATGAAATTGAATTTGTAATTATCACAAATCCCAAAACCATAGTTTTAATTGATATAACATATAAAAAATATTAGTAATTTTATTTAGGATTTTCCCTACCACTGGAATCAATATTAATGTATGTGACACTTAAAAAAATATTATTGTGAGAATCATAAATCAATTTTTCGGAGCACAACTATTTCAGATTCTCATACCCAATAATAATGGATGAAATTTTGTTAAATAAATAAGATAAATAATTGAATGTTTCATCCCAAATATTATTTGGGAACCCTATAATAAAAAGCATTCTCTAAGATATATTATTTATCATATTGTTTATATTCTTTTTTAAACCATTTTTTATATCCCATATATGGAATTATTGAACCTGAATCCTTTCATATATCAAAACCATTGAAATTCCACGATACTATACTCACCTCCACTGTATGACCTTAATAATTTGAGCTAATTTATATCATATTTATCAATCATATATCTTTTTCAAATATACACTCTAAAAACATTAAAAAATTTATTATGTAAATATACACATACCATTCTTGTCATTTCATTGAGGAAAGTAATAAAATACTATGTCCCTCCTTGATAATGGTTTTTAAAAAATTCCAAAACACCTCTATATATATTAGATTAATCTTTTAATATTTAGGTTTCCATACATTTTTTATAAAAAAAAATCACTTAAATTTATTAGAATAAAACTCTAACATATTCCAAACTTCTTGAGAAAGATCATTGACAACAATTCAGCATATAATAATCATATATTTTTCTCCCTTATCTTCAAAAGATGATAATTTCATAACATTGAAATTTTGGAAGTTGATACTGTAGAAATCACCACTCCATCCAAATTTCACATTGGATATAATGTTCTATATATGAAACCTCTTGACACAACTATATATTAATGAAGGATTTTTTATAACCCTCTACCACCTAAGATGTTGCAATGAGGGGATAGAGATAATAACCCCTGAGTTCCATCTCTATTAGTTCCCAGGATGTAAACTAGAACCAAGGATATAAAAATCACATGAAATGGGATGTATTACACTGTATAATAATATATGATTAGGAGATAATAAGAATCATCCAAAATAAACACCATGCAATAATATAAAAAGAAAATAAAACCATACCACAATGCATATATAAATAAAATAGGTATAGATAAAATTATCTAAAATTAATCTCCCAAAATCGAAGCTAAAATAATGAAACAAACTATCCAGACAAGAATGAGCTAGTATTGTCCATCATGATCAATGTAATCCTCCTAGAAACATGAAAATAATTTTATATACATAGGGTGGGCATACAATAATACTCAGAAAACCAAAGTCTCTCGTGCACATGTAAAATAAGTATACTGATGCACCCATGATTAAATAATTGAACCAACAACACTTAAATAGTTCAAATATCCATACTAAACTCACAAAGGCACAATCACCAAATAACGAAAGCCAAGTATAATAACATAATAAGAAGTATGTTGATAAATTGTGACTAACACCACATTACCAATAATTTCCTTCTCTCACACCCCAATATTATACATACTTGTGCTCTTGTATCTTCTAAAAAATATATACCACATCCCCACAAGAAAAGTCACCTCACATCATACCAGTAGACAATTGGGCTACCACCCCACATCACTGTCACATCTCTTCTATCCTACTGACACATACGCCATCACATAATAACCATAAAAAGAGTGGTTGGGTATTGTAAACATGAAGGACATCAACAACATTCCCTTGTGCATCCATGCATGACAACCACTATAAGATTCCCCACAAAACCAACATATCTCATATCTCACCTAAAAACACCTGGGCCACAGCCCCACAACACAGTCATATCACATCTCGCACAAAGACACTTGGGCTATCACATAGTTCACAAATAGACCTCCGACCATCATAGACAATGAATTTCTACTCACTTGTAATTGAGAGTGGGAATGAGTTGGTAGTCATCCATCCATCCTATTCACTAGTATATTGGAAAAAACATCCCCAATGTAAAAATACAGGTTTTGACACATAGTGCTTGATGCCAGTGGGATGTGTAAAGAAATAAATATCAATATAAAAGTATATATATATAGCCACACATAATACCATCATATGGGTTCAAAACAACACTAACCAACTGAAAATATCACTAGTTTTTCTTACAACACTAAATGGATAATAACAAATAAACTATAATCCACATATCACACAACTATGTAGTCCCATTATCCAGCTCATTCATTTCATTATTATGCATCTAATGTATTTAACCACATAGACCATAATTTATTTGGTCATTTTATAGTTCTGTACCATTAATTAAACCAAAAACATCTATTTCAATAATTATTAGATAAATAATCCATCACTACCAGAGCATCTATCATGGCACAAACACACCTCACTTGTAGCTTATCATTTCCATTGAACCATTGCCTCACTACCCAAAAAGTACACCCAAAATAAAGATAACCACACAACCCAAAAGTATGACCAAATAAATTATCACACCACCACCTCAAAAGAAAAACAAAACAAACCATTACTATACCACCAAAAATAAGAACCAAACAACCATCATCCTCACTACCCCAAAAGAATGACTAAATAAAATACCTCCTCTCCACCCAAAAATATAGACCTAAAAACCCATACATCACCCCAAAATGCATAAAAATTGCACATATCTTCCCCAAATGCATTTCCACACATCACAACACATAAAATACCATTTTATATTTTTAATAAAGGGTATTATATCCCATTTTACATTATTTTAGGGGCATTACCACACAAGCCATAAATCCAGAGTTAATCATTTCATTTTCAAAATATATGTTGTTAGACAATTTCTATTTTAGTGTGATATAAAAACAAAATTAGACAAGGATTCCATGTCACATAAACTACAACACAAGAAAATGATCCCAATAGACTTGATTTTCAGTAGGGTATTCAACCTTATCAAACATAACATCAAAATAATATCAAAGCTATAAAAAGCATACGAATCATTGACTTTCTACATATATTTTTATTAACTGATTAATTTATCTTGATTGTTTTAGTTAAAACCACGCCCATGGATATAAAAGAGTAAACCATTAATGTGTGATAAAAAAATTGAGAAATGAGGGATTTCTTACAATAAAGATGTTTTAAAAATTCATTGCACATAGTGGAGTGAAGATGAAATTTCCATAAACCACAACCACAAATAAAGATCATGGATCAACCTACATCACATCAAAGATACATAAAAACAAATCCTAAAAACACCAAAAACCAAAACCACAACTCCATAGATAAGACGAGAAGAAGATCAGAAGGAAAATAAGGTATAAAGGGTGGAACTCACTATAGATTCCCAATGAAAAACCATAAAAAATGTAGAATCGGAGATGGAGTAAAAGGGATGGAAGATCTTCGAAATGAGTGTAGGGTTAATACAAAATGAGAGAGAGAAGGACATATACAAAGGGATAAATTTTTCCAAAAAAGTAATTAAAATCTGGAATCTCAACACTTTCAGGGCTTGTAACCCATTAATGACATGAAATATATGGGCTTTCTTAAAATACAGACTTCCACTAAAAATTTCATTACCTAAACCTTTATTTAATTATGTACTATTACTTATTTTCATCATGTGAATCTATTACATTAGTTCCCCCTCATCCAAATATAAGCTATGAATCCATTCAACTAAAAAAATTATGAAACAACAGTTCACATCATGTAAACCTTTTAGGACGTGAATTTTTTGTAGCAGATATGATGCACCTCTAACCACCACTGAACCTCCTCAAGCCTCCTCAAAAACACCTCCAACTCCCAAAAATGAAACATTAAATGGAACCAATGGCATGTTCCATTACATCAAATGCCTCCCTAACAGTTCTTCCACTTGAGAATCCAAAAATAATCTTGGAAGGAAAAGGCATCCAAACTTCCACCTCATGAGATTCCTTTCAAGGATCTCATTACTATTCAATGCTAACACTATCCAATAATTCCATCCAAAACACCCATGAAACACTATAAAATACCACAAAATTACTCCATTCACACAACCACACCACTAAACAACCCCTACACAACCATATCAACATCAATGTAGCCCAAACCAGCAACCACTACAAACCAAAAACTATACCACCCTGAACACATGAACTAGGTAATTACATAACCCATGTAAAGATATTATCCAATACGGGTGGTATTTAATATTCTGAAATGTTTAAATTGTGTCATAGTATAATTATTATCGATTTGGAATTAGTTCCCCCCATTTTCATATATCATTAATATATAAAACAACATACATCAAGACAATATAAAATATCATAACACCATAATATCCAAACGCCACATCAAAAGAAAAAAAGAAAATGGAAAAACTCAAAATAGATCTAGAAAATGGTTTGAAATCTTCATCTAGCATTCCCAAGTACTCTCCTCCAAGACACTATGCCTCCAAAAAATACAAATCAAGGGAATGGTTCATCCTTATGTTTTATTCTCTTGGATATCTTAGATCTCTACTACACGCTCCACAAATCTCACATCATCCTTAGTATCCAAATATCCCCAATGAATGACATGGGATTGATCATGATGATATCAAAAAAGGATAGAGTCGTGGAAGATTTCATAGATCTTATCTTGGCCTGGAGGCAACTGCAATGGATATTCCACATTTCCAACTCACCCCACACCTTAAAGGGAAAAACAAAACTAGGATAAATCTTAATACTCTATCAAAACACTACATCCAACATCGAGGGGAAAACAAAAATAAAACATGGTCCACAACCTCAAACTCTAGGTGCCACCCACTATGATCGACATAATTCGTCTACCAGTCATCTGATACATCCATCCTCTACTAAACCAACTGAACACTTTTTCGTGATCTACACCACATCAAGACCAAGAACTACTACCTCCCCAACCTCTATCCAGCATAATGACGAATGACATAACCTCTCCTATAAATACATAAATTGGTCTGTGCCGATATATGAGTGATAAATGATATTTTAAGGCATCTCAACCAAGGGAAAGCTCTTTGGACACAGTTATCCAAAGTCTCAAATGCATGCCTTAAATATATCTTCTAATATATAGATAGTCTTCTCTGTATTATCATCTATCTGATGATGGAAATAAGTGATGAGGTGTAACTGGGTTCCAAAATATTTATGTAATACCCTCAACATTCATGAGTTAAAATGTGATTGTCAATCCAAGACAATGTTCCTCAGAACACTATGAAACTACTCTACCTCATCCACATATATCATCGCAAAATAATCCACTGTTCTTGAATCATTGGTCCCTAAAAATTGGGCCAATTTCATCAACTGAACAATGAATCATTAGATGGCATCACAATCTCTTTGATATCAGGTTAAACCAATGAAAACAATACATCATGATGTCATTACATTTATTCTGGATAACATATAAATACTTCTGCAAACCACCATTAACATGATGATTTATTTTTACCTACTGGAAAACTTAGAATATTTCCATGAACTCTACAACTGACCATTTCATCTCTGGACACTAGAACTACATACTCAATCCATGGTATATCTTGGAAACATTATTCTATACAATTAAAGGTGATATATCAAACTCATGAAAGAATATCTCTCTTATAACTACTGGAACAAACAACCTACTATGAAATAACATCCTGTTCAGACCACCCATCCAAAGCATCATTGTGGTAAACAGGATCATGTGTCCCCACTACCTCTTAATATCCCCACTAATACTCCTCCACCTTCTACATTAGATAATACTACACCATCATCTAAAACAAACAAACTCTACCATCAAACACTATTTTATCTAAGTCTAAGGATTCTACCTCCTCCATTATTTTCCAAAAAATAGTAAAATCCAATAAAAATCTTTCCCTGAATTTCTAATCAAAGTGTTGGGCACAACATTTCCCATTGCTGAGGTGTGGGATATCTAAAAATCAAAATACTAAAAAACATCATCCTTATACACTTAATCATATCCATAAAATGATGTGAAAATATATACCTCAAATTATTTTGATATGGGAAGACCACAAAGTGCTCCCCATTGAGGTAATTTCTCCACGAATTTAGAAAAAACACAACCACTTCTAGATCCAGATCATTGATGGAATAGTTATGATTATGTTGTTTTAACAACCTAGATATATAAGATATCACTTCCCCCTACTAACTTTACATACATCTAATGAATAGATGGGAACCATCACAAAACACCTTGAACAATACACCCTCCTTAGACAACTCATGTATTGTATCACCAACCAACTTCCCCTAAAAGTAACTGAACATAGGGTAGAACTTATAATTCAAAAAAACAATCCTATTAATTCCATATTAACCAAATAAATGATCCTGAAAAAGAATATAAATTAGTCAAATACCTCTAAAAATAGTCTATAAGACCATGAAAACAATGGACCATTTAACATTATTTGGTTGCACCTAGAAAATAAATACCCCGAATTTCGACATGTTTACTACCACACCCTATTGAGACCCCACATTCATGATTAAATAAACCCTCTCATATCCAAATATTACATTTGGATAACATTCCATAGAGATGCGGTCATCAATGAACATACAAGACAAATTGGAGATGATTAGCCTGCTCCTCCTCTGACTTCGAGTATATCAATATGTTATTAGTGAACATGGATTTTAACTAGTCTAAGAAATAAAAGAAAAAGAGTTCATGAGTCCCATAAACATATATTGTTTGTTTGTAACACTAAATGACAATACTACACATTCAAAGTGTCGATACGTACACCTGAAGGAAATTATTGGGATATCACTCTCCTTCACCCTCAATTAGTGATATCCATACCACATATCAACATTATAAATCCCACAAACCTCTCTCATCAAGTGAAAAATATAATATAACCTCATAATAGGGTAATGGTTCTTGAACTTCAGTAATTCAACCTCAGGTAGATTATAAACAACATCAGACTACCACCATTCTTCTTGGAGAAAAAAACCGGAGAACCTCGTGATGACACACTAGGATGGATAAAACCCTTCTACATTAGATCAACTTTCTAAGTCCTTAACTACCACAAATTAAAGGGTTTCATCTGATATAATTCCATCAGAATTAGAAAATAACAAGTATAGACGTCAATTTTGAACTCAACCTAACGTTAATGGGGTTTCAACACAACCTCCTTGAGGAAAATATCCAAAAACTCCCCAATTATTCCATATAGCCCAACTTTCCTAACATCCTATAGTTCCACTGAAAACTCATAAATAAAATAAATAAGTGGCTCTAAATTCCAACTAACCCCTTGATAACCCCACTCAAAAAAAAAACAACAACAACATGCTAACCATCCACATATGAGAACATGAGTTTCCTCCGAAAGATGTTGATATTGGAACATATGAAATACAACTAGTAGATTCATAGGATGAAATTGTATAGATTCATATATATTATAAAAATATTCACATGGGACTTATGTGGCCCCATTATCAATTTACACCGATGCCACACATTAAACAAGATGAGATAGCCTATGAGTAGCATATTCAACACCAATGGAAAGGGAAGCCTCTCTACATCCAGTCCTAGAGCATATACTAGAGAGGGTTAAACAAAGGAGTGTGAGTATCATAATTCAAACAAAGAATAAACATGTGTATACAAAAACTGAGAATACTATGAATTATCTCTATCCCCTCTAACACTACCACCTCCACTACATGAAATTTATCACTCCCATCTCCTCTACATCTCTTCTAATGAATACCTTCATGACCACGCTTGGGTCAAGCCCCATTAATATGAGGAACATCCTAATATATGAATCTAACCTCTATATCTCCCCTAAAAAACATATTCATTCTACCCTTACTCTTATAATGGTCCCACTAGACACATCTGCTGAGGCAGACGTTGAACTTGTCCTCCTCCGATAAACTAGATTAAAGAACCACTGGTCACTAATTCTATTAATGACCACAAAACCCATAATGAAAATACATTGGATAGATATCCCCAAAAATAAAAATAAAACCATTTTATCTAGATGTATGGAAGGTAATATTGTAATTTCGACTCTTTATTAGTCAAAATATTAGAGTTCATAGTGACTGAGACCTTCCACTGAGAACCCTTCTTCTAAATGAACTATGATGATTCCCCTATCATGGTAAAAATTGTCATGAGTGTATTTTCTCAATCACCTCGACCTTATTCTAAATCTCTATATACATTAGAAACATAAAAGGAGTAAATACATACTGTAAATAGGGATGAAGTGCATCCTCATGTTTTCTTTCATGAGACTCATCATCAGGGAAAAGATCTGGGGAAACGTTCATAAGGTCCTTGGACTTGATTCCCAAATCCCACACAGAACTACTCCCATTCTGAAGAGAAGGATGGTCCAATATCTTCAATTCCTTAATATTTTATGAAAGTAAATTTTCCCAGAGATGGTGTTTACTTTATTTCACTGACATAAGATACAGGTAATCACTTACCCAGAGGCCAAATAGTATAGTAGTCTTGGAAAAAAAGATACATAATTTAGTCTTGAATTACAATTTAATACAAAAATTAGAGCATATTTTTTATCATAATAAAATAATTCCCTCCTGAATATACATGAAAATCCAACATAGTACTCATCATGGAATCATGGTAATGGAAAAAAAATAAAGGTAAGATAAAATCCATGGAAAGGGTTAAGTATAGTGAATGTAATCATGAATAAACTAATCATCATTGATAAGGAATGAACAATGTGGAATTGTAAATATTTAAACAAACATCCCATTTAAAAAAATGACTAAAATAATCAATGTAAAGGTAGATAATCATAAAATATATAATTTAATAAATAAAGTTAATATCATAATTGGATAACGAATAATCAATATGGATATATAAATAACTGATAAAATAAAACTTAAAATAAAAAACTGATAATTCTATGTATCTATAAATAATATCATTGAAAAAATATCATGAATAATAATAAATGAACTATAAATGAACGAAATACTTAAATATCAAATTTCATTTTCCCAGGAAAATGATACCTTTACAGTATAGAACTTTCACAAGATGGATTAAAATATACTAGGTGAAAAACGATTTAACTAATTCTAGCTAAGTGATTCATCCCATTATACTAAAAATGCATATAAAGGATTAATACAAATGGTATCCAACCCATATAATGCATATAGAAATAATTACTCATATATTTAATAATCGATGTAATTAATGAATAATATTCCTTATCACTATAGATTTACATTGATTATTGAATATATTTTTATCAATATTTCCACATATGAAGAAATAACTTTCAATGTAAACCATATATGTTAAAATTTTATATGGTTTAAGAAATAACTATATCCATGAAAAATAAAATGGATATATAAAGAAAATTTAATGTTTAATGATCACAATAAAGTGAATATTTCATGTGGAAGTTACTGACTAAAAAATTGAACAAGGAAGTTAATTTCAATACTATCCATGGTCAAAATAATAACATACCATCCAAAGGAATAATAAGTATGGTTTTAAAATATATCCACTAGAGTAATAATAATGGTTTTCTCTCATTTATGAATATAAATATCATAACATATGTTTAATAATATTCTTGAAGAAAATATTATTTTCTTTTTAAAAAAGAATTATGAAAATTTATTCTTTGAAAATATCTTTTAAAAAGAATTTCTTTAAAAATATCAGTGTAAACATGATAAGGAAACATCAATTAAATGATGGAAATTATGGTGTTTAATTACATATGTTTCATAAAATTTAAAATGAACTTTATTTTATCAATTTTAAAAATATTAGTAATTTTCCTTGTTCAAAAAATGATAAAAAGATTCTTTTCACATTTTTAGTAAAATCCAAAACGAAATTGTTCTAAAAAAACATTAGATTCATTTGAAAAAATTTCTAAAAGTGAATTTTTTTTTAAAAATATATTTAATAAATCATTTTTAAGTGGTTAGAAACATTTTTTAATCATTTTTTGAAATATTGTTTTGAAGAAAATAGATTAATGACAGAAGAGAGAAATGATGTCTGATTTTATTAAAGATATTTATCAATTATTTCATGTACAAAAGAGTGAAAAAATTGCAACATTACTTGAAAATATCATTAATGAAAATAAGATAATAAAATTAAAGGCTTTATTAGATAATGATAAAATAGTTTCATTCAATTGAAATTCTAGGAAAAATAATCTTGATTAAAATGATATTGTAATTTAAACCCATGTAAAGATTATGATGTTTATGTGACAAGATACCATTGAATCAATGATTTTTCTGATCTAAAAATCCATATAACACAATTTTAATTACAACATATGTTAATAAAAAATCACTATACACATAATCTCATAATACCAATGACAACAGAGAAGTAATATAACCCAAGGAAAAGAATTTGAGATATGAAATTATTTACCACTTGGAAAATTTTAATTAAAATACTCTTAGACGAAATAATTAAAATTTAAACATAAAATACCATTAAAAATTAATTATTCATTATATTACATGTCAAACAATTAGTATATACACTATATAAAATAAATTGTGTGCATAACATCACAATATCCCTCAAGGAAATGAAATTGTGGCAAAATCCCTTACCTAATGATCTCTATTAGTTAAACATGACTTATCCTAATGTATAGTGGGATTTAAAATGTAATTAACTCTTTTAAGAACCATATTAATATTTATAATATCATATATGACCCTTTTATAAAATCTTACTACCTGTTCATTTATAATTATCATTTATTTGCAATGTTTTTTATTAATTGCGTTATTTTATAATGCATGCTTTGTCATGAAAGATCCCATTATTTTACATATTAAATAGATATATCACATCCATAATAGAAATAATGACATAATTATCATATTTTTATCAAAAAATAACTTTTAATGGAAATCATGATTGATGGTTATGAAAAATGAATTATTTCACGATCATGGAGATAATATGGTTTACGTATGCATGATTAACACTTCCATTTTTCAACGATAATTATGTAGATGAGGTAAGTAATATTTTACATTTAAATAATGATAATAATATCATATATATCTTTTTTTATACTTATATATATCATCCATGATGTGTGGTGATGAAAAGATAGTCACATCGCTTAATGAAGGCGGTATTCCACACATACATGGACGATGTTTTCATCTTTACATGAGTGAAAAAAAGAAATAAAATGTTATACATTATATTTAAAGAATGATAATATTTAAATAATATCATAATTATTTAATTTAAATAATATATAATAATTAAATTTATCTTTGTAACCTTCCATGTGATGCATTAGTTAAAGACGAATCAAATTGCTTCATGAGGCTATAGTCTACTGTACACATGAGCGACGTTATTGTATCTCCTATGGAATGAAAGGATATATATATATATATTATAGTTACTCAAGAGGTATATAGAATTTATAAATGTCCTATATATGCTTTATATCAATCATTACACCCATCCTTTATATGTTGAAGGGAAAAACGGACAACATTGGTTTGTGAGGAAGTAGTCCACCATACACACGAAAGATGATTTCATAACACATTCGATGGAAGTGGAGATTCTTTTAGTTTAGGACCTTATTATAACAAAATTCAATTATATTAAGAATACATTGGTTATTATATAATCATTTTTAGAAAAAAATTAAAGATGTGGAGAAAGGAGTAAAATAAAGACACACGTTGAAGAACATTACCTCTTTTTTAGGTATCCTTATTGGGTTTGAAATAAAGACTTCGTGGATTTTTTCTGCACAAAATAAGGCTCAGAAGATGATTTTTGAATATTAGGCAATTTATTGGTATAATATTTTTAATGTGTGATGTTGTGATGATAAGGAGTGGCCTTTTATAAGTGGGTGACAGTACACACTTGCTATTTTTGAAAATAATTGAGTGCCCCATGTTTTTCATATGTCACAAGGGTCCAAAATGGGACATTATATAACCCTATAGGTATAAGTGTATAAATATTTCAAGAAAATATTTTTTAGACAATTTGAGTGGTTATTTTATCCCTATGTTTTAGTTTAATCTACAAAAGCCCATTTTTAACTCAATTGCAAAAATTATTTTTATTGCATTCACTATAATATTGGGTCAAAAATTAAGAGTAACATATTATTAATTTTACATTATTTTGATTAATATTATATAAACCATATTTTTGAATTCAACTCACATAATTTTAGAAAATTATTTTAAAATTATTCACGCACACACGACGAGAATGAGAGTTTTTAAAGTGAAAGGGTTCAAAAATTTACAATGTATTTATGTCAGAATTAAATATGAAAATGATTCCAATGAAGAAAATTTTATTAATTGATAAAAATTATTTAAAATTTTACTTTAAGAAAAAATCATATTATAATTTATCAATATAAATGTTTTAAATTAAAAGGAATCTTTCAATTAAAATTTAGTCTTTTTTACTATTAATCAAAAAATGAAACTTCTCAGAAAAACCACAAATATCCATCCTAAGAATATTTTTATATATAGATTTTAAAATTAATT
This sequence comes from Viscum album, assembly GCA_963277665.1. Taxonomy (NCBI): domain Eukaryota; kingdom Viridiplantae; phylum Streptophyta; class Magnoliopsida; order Santalales; family Viscaceae; genus Viscum; species Viscum album. The sequence goes on from OY728161.1 coordinate 1,000,044,406, forward strand.
TTAGTTTTTTAGATAAATTTTCTAATATTTGTAACGAATAATTTTAAATTATGTGTGTAGATAGTGATTAATCCGTCTTTTAGAAAAATATAATTTTTTCAGAAAAATATTTATTTTTTTGAATGATTATTTTTTTTAATAAAGAATATATAGATAATAAACATACCTAAAATATATACATTCATTAGTTATTTTATCCTATTCATACCGTACATTCTATTTTCTAGGTTATAACTATCATATTAAATAATAATATTAATAGTATATTTTTGTTCTGTAAAACTCAGTCTTGCATGAAATGAAGGCTATCAAACGAATTCATTATTACCTATATATTTATATACTGAAGAAATTAAATTCATTAAAAAATAATATATTTTAATTTATTAGGGTTTTATATTCTCTTATTTTATAGGTGCTTCTTGTCGTATACACTTTGAATAAAAGGTTATTCTTCTTGATGTTCTGGTGTTATATTCACCCCACGTTAAATAAATTGAGTCCTCACAATTTAAAGTTGATATTGGTACTCAATGATTTTATATTTGAAAAATACTATGTAAAAAAATACCTATAGAAAAATTTGTAATAAAAAACTTCTTAATAATAGTAAAATAAACTTAGGATGGTTATCTAGCATAACACATAACAGGGTTTCCATGTTAGAGAACATATGTTGAAACTAAAAACATGGACATAGGAGAAATGAGTAAATAATTAAAGAGAGCGATTAAGGTCATTTATCACACAAAATTGGTGGATGTAATTTATCATAAGAAAGTGAATGTTAAATTGAAATCTAAGGGCCTCAAATCAATAAGTATATAATCAATAAAAATACTATATAATTAATCGGGTATGAAGGTAATATGATAATTTTTTTGTTTCAAGATATTTTTCCTAATGTTGAGGAATTATTTTACTATATTAGTATATAAATAAATACACTTATTTCATACATTTATAATTTATAATAAAAATTTAATCCTTTGGTTGTACTTTGATTAATTTTCAATTAATCCTTTACTCTAGGAAATGAATATCCAAAAAATATTTCTTTATATCTGAAGCACTAAAATTCACTTTTAACGGATCATAAGATCCATTAAAAATCCTTTATGTTAGCCTCTAACTATTTTAGAAAACCAATATGGTTAGTAAATATTAACCAACATAATATATTAACTCCAAACATAAAAAGTAACACCACTATTTTATCATTAATATTCATTTTTCAAATCATTTAACACCACAATGTGACCTTTTTAGTGTTATTACAACTATGTACTTCTATTCCAAAACCACATCCACATGTAATATCTTGATAGGGATGTATTTCTAGATAAAACCATATAGTATCTACCTTACCAAAACATTAGTGTGTTTTTAAATACTTATCCTCAATGTTTGTATTAGGGTTATGTTATATAATATTTATTTTTGAAAATATAGTTTCACTGGTTTCCACTAAATCTTCTTCGATACCAACTATAGAGACTACAACCCTAATATCTCAAAGGTAGTTGTTGATTTTTTAAATGGAATAAGATACAAGGAGTCACATCCTGAATGACTAAATAGTTTATTAGTATTGTTAAACTATTTATATACTTATTATTGAATTATAAGTAAATATATAAACTTTTACATAATTTTTTGAGTTTAAATTATTCCTTCTATCATATATATTCAAATAAAACATAGCAATATTTATGGAAATCAAGGTAATGGAAACAATAAAATGGGGATCTCAAATGATCAATAAAGTCTAAGTACAATAGAATAAATATTGAATAACTAAAATATAATTAATAAGGAGTGAAAAAGGTGGTAAGGTAAATATCTAAAAATAGATTCCATTTAAATAATTGACAGTCATAATAAATAACAAGGTAAATAAAAAAAACATACATGTTAATCAATAAATGTACTATCATTAGTGGATAAGGTGTAATTAATATGGAAAGGTAAATAACTAAAAACACATTCCATTAATCAATAACTGATAAATAAATGCATTTGTAGATAATATCATTGAACAAATATAATGGATAATAATAACTAAACAATGAATGAGGGAAATTATTAAATATTAAATGTCATGTTTCCTAGGAACATGATAGATTTACCTTCAAAACCATTCATATGATGATTTAGAACATACTGGGTGAGAACACATTTAACTAAGGTCAACCAACAAATTTATCCAATAATACTACTGATGCATCGAGGGATTTCTATAAATGGTTCACAAACTATGTCATGCATGTCCGAAGCATTCCTTATATATTCAGAAATAAATTTAATTCATGAACAATGTGTCAGATCCTTAAATATCTATATTAAGTAAATAATACAGATTTATTAGTATTTTCACAAATTAAAAATAAACATTTAATGTAAAAATTTTATGCTAAAATGGTATACAGTTTAAGAAATAATAATATACCTGATAAAAAGTAAGGATGTTTAGGGGAAATGAAATTTCCAATGATCAAGGGAATGTGAATATTTCAAAGGGAAGGTAATGACTACAAAATTAAACATGTAAGTGAATGTCAATACTATCCTCGGTCAAAATAATCATAAAACATCTTGAGGAAGAATAATTAAGGTATTAACATATAAATATTTTATTGTGAATTAAGGGTTGTTGTCAATGATGAAAAAAATTCTATAATAATATTTTTTAAATATTCTTGATGAAGATATATTTCTTATTATGAAAAAAATAAAAATCCATTTCTTTGAAAATAAATTTTACGAATTTTTTTTAAAATATTGTTGTAAACTTTTAAAGGAATCATATTTTAAATGATGGTAATTATAGAGGGTAATTATATAAAATCGTTAAAAGTTACAAATTAAATTACTTTTTCACTATAAAAAATGTTATAAAAGTGACTTTCTCAGAAAACAACAAGAAGATTCCTTTCATATTTTAGATTTAAGGAAAAAAGTAATTTTCATTAAAATGACTTAATATTCCTTTGGAAGAATTTTTTTAAGAGTAAAAATTGGTAAAATGTATTTAATTAATCATTTTTAATATGTTAATAACATTTTTGAAGAAAAATTGAAAATGTTATTTTGGAAGAAAGTAGTTTTTTTATCAAAGAGATAAATGAAGTCAAATTTTATTAAAACAATTATCATTTTTTTAAAGTACCCAAGAGTTGAAAAATTGTACTATTACTAGAAAATATCATGAATAAAGAGAGGATTATAAAATTTAAGGGTTTATTAAAAATTTAACAAATAATTCTCTTTAATTGAAATTAAAAAATAAACAATCTCGATTAAATTAGATTTTAATGAAAACACTTATATAGATCATAATGTTTGGGTAATAATAAAAAAATTAATAGATTATATATATCAAATACAAATAAACATAAAAAAGTTTATATACAATATAAGTTAATAATAATTCATTATACCTAATTCTTATAATATAAATGACAACAAAGAAGGAATATAACCCGATGAAAAGAAATTTAGTTTTAAATTTTTTTACAAATTGGTATCTTTTAAATAAAATCCCCTCAAATTAAATAATTCAAATTAAAACATAAAATAAAATTATAAATTTATTAAACAATATATTACATGTTATCTGGGAAGTATATACACCATATAAAAGAAATTAGGTGCATAACATTATAATATGCCTCTATGAAAAGATTTTGAGATGGAATCCATTACTTTACACTCCCTTTTGGTTGAAAATTATTTAACCTCATGTATAGTGGTTTTAAATTTTAATTATATTATTATAAAACCATATTAATATTTATAATATCATATATTATCCTTTTATAGTTTCTTATTTCCATTTCAATAATAATCTTTCATTAATTTCATTGTTTTTGTGTATTAATTTCCTTTTTTTCTCATGCAAGTTTCATCATGAATGATTTAGTTGTTATGTATATTATATAGTTATATCATATATATAATAATAATAATGAAATAATTATCATATTTTTACATTAATATTACTTTTAAGACCATTCATTAATGATGGTAATACCAATTGAAGTATAGTACAATCATGGAGACAGTATATCATATATACACATGAGTATCTTTTCCATTTTTCCATGATCATTATCTAAAGGGGAAAATAATTTATTAACTTTATATAGTAAAATAATACCATATATAAAAAATTATAAACTTATATATATCATCCATGCAATGTGGTGATGAAAAGAGGGTCACATCGCTTTGTGAGGGCGGTAGTCCACGTGTACATGAATGATGTTACCATCATTACATAAGCGCAAATGAAAGAAAAAAAAGTTATATATATTATCATTATATAATGATAGATATTTCACGAATATCATAATTATATCATTTATATATCATAAAATAATTAAATTTATCTTTTTCTCCAATCATGTGAAAATTTAGAGAATGATAAATCAAATCACTCCATGAGGTGAGAATTCAAAGTACATACAAGCGATGTTATCATATTTCCTAATAAAAGAAATGTAAAACATTTATATATGATATAGTGACTCTCGAGGTAAAAAATATACTATAAATATCATATATATATATACTTTATATTCATCATTGTATTAAAAATTGAGAGGTGGAAAGCCAAAAATGAATGGCATCAGTTCTTGAGGTGGTAGTATGTCGTACATGCGAACGATTTTTCCGTAACCCATTTGATGGGAATATAGATAGTTTTAGGTATTGAAATTATAATAAAAAATATAAATATATGGAATATAATTATATTGTTATATATTTTTCGTTTAATTAAAATTTAAGTGTGTGTATAAAGGATTACAATGTAGGAAGTCATTGAATAACAACACCACTTCTTCAGGTATCCTCCTTAGGTTTGCACTAAAGCCTTCCTAGGTTGGATTTCTGCCCTAAATAAAGATTATTGGATGATTACAGATATGTTTTTATGTTATTTGGATATGTATTGGTAGAACCAAAGTTATATGATGGTGTTAGGTGGAGAAGATCGGGGTGGCCTTTTATAAGTGGGGGATATGACACACTTGGTATTTTTGAAATTAATTGAGTGCTCCCACATTTTTCATAAGTCAAAAGGGTAAAAAATAGTACATTATAGAAACATAAAAGTTTATTAGTAGAAATATGGCCGTAAAATATATATTATACATGTTCATTGTTCTTTTTTTACATCAACCCCAAGTTAACCCATTTTTACCTTAATTGTGGTAATTAATTTTTACTACCTTCACTATTTTTTTGGTCAAAAATTAAGTTGATATTATTGAAAATTATAAATTATGATTATTTTAAATATGGAATCCATTTTGAGAAAATAAATTCAGAAAAGTAGACGTTTTTCATTTAAAATTAATCCCACACGAGTGATGAGAATGTAGGTTTTAAAAGTGAAAATGTTGAAAAGTTTACAAAGCTTTTAAATCAAAATTAAATATGATAATAATTATAATGAACTAAAATAGATTACATGATATAAAATTTATCTAATTTTACTTTAAAACCAATGAAAAATATAATTTATCATTGTAAATTGTTTAAATTAAAAGATTGTTTTCATTTTAAATTAAGTATTTTTGACTATTAATCAAAAAATAAAACTTATCAGAAAAATAAAAAAAAATCAATATAAGATAATATTGATATCATAATTTCAAAATGATATTTATTTTTAATATTAATTTTAAAAAATATAAAAATTTAATTTTAAATTATGTGTGAAACATGATATTAATCTGTATTTTATAAAAATACACTTTTTTCAGAAAATATATATTTTTCTTTTAATGGATTTATATTTTATTAATAATCATTAGGTAAAGAATAAAAATGTCTAAAATATATATTTTCATATTTTAGTTGATCCTATTCATAACATTTATTTCAATTTCTAAGCAAAAACTATCATATTAAATAATAATATTAATAGTATATTGTTCTTATGTAAAACTCGGTCTTGGATATAACACAAGCTATTGAAGAAAATAATTTTTGTGTGTTTCATAAGATATTAAAGAAATTAAATTTATTCTAAAGTAAAATTATTTGAAATGATTGGGGATTTATATTCACTTATAATCTATTTTTTAGTGTCACATACAATATTTAATAATATGTTATTATTTTATAATTGCAATTAGTTACACAGTCGTAGATGTTACACAGGATAAAAAATCTTAAAAGGGAGCACTGACAATGACCTAATTATCACTTCATGCTTGAAAAAATGACTTACTGTTCACTTGGTTTGACACTCATTGGGGATATTCTTTGGGTAATTTAAATTTTATTTACAAACCATTATAATGTATTTGAATATGTGATGATAATGAAAGACCTAGGTTAAAAATAAGGTATCTTAGATTGAAAATAAGGAGTCCTAGTGAAATGAAAAAATTATTTATGTGTGGAATACAGATGGAATTAAAAAATAATATCTAATGAAAATTAGGAGTATGATGGAAGAACATAAATATTGTCCTAAGTTTTTATTTATAGTTTATTATCATAAATGTGGTGAAAATGGGAATTTTCTATGTCAATTCCCTCTTCTAATGGTTAAACTATACACCATGGAAGGACATATTTTAAAATAAAATTGAATAATAATTTTTGAATTTTGATTTAATGATTAAATTTTAGAATTTTTTTCAAATGGTATTTTTCATATCAGAATCATAAAATATCTAACGATTATGTTAAATTTTATAAGAATATGAGAATTTATTAACTTATGCATTATGAATACCATCATGGGTATATTATTTTATGATTTATTATATGTTCAATTCATAAACACCCCTTTTTATGTTTTATATTATGGGATTCTACAAATATTAAGGATATTTTGGGAGAAATCTTGGCCAAGTATACGTTTCAGTGGAATAGTTATTTGAGGAATAATTACTTTAAATTTTACACACATAAATTTAAAGGTACTGATATCCTTTAGGGTAAATATTATAATTGATGTAATTTTAATAAAAGTCAAATGATTTTGTTTGAATTTAATTTTTTTAGTAAAAAAAATAATAAAAGGTTTATTTAATGCTTAATTTTATTTCAAGAATACCCATGATATTTTTTTGGAGGAAATTATAGAAATTATATTAATTTGTTTTTAGAAAATGGATAAACCCCATGCTGGGTGAAAACCTGTCATGTTCGGAAAAGTTTTGGGGGTTGAACCAATGGACAAAAGATGATAAGGGTTTAACACATACAACCTTCTTACATGATATTATGGTTAATGTTTGAGTAGTTAAACTATTTAAAAAATAAATACTAATGATGAACTAGTAGTATTACTTCTGCGGTTCATATATTAATTTATTATATTTGATAACTTTTTTAACGAAATTGGTTTTGGAAAATAGTTAGAGATGGATAGGAAGACTTGGAACTACTTTATTGATCTTATGGTCCATTAAAAAAGAATTTTAATGTTTCTGGATTAAAAAAAATTAATTTTTGGATATTCATTTACTGGGGTATGGAATGAATTGAAAATTTATTAAATCACAACCAAAGGATGAAATATTTATAATGACTTAGAGAATTATCAAGTAAGTATATTTCATTATATTCTAAGAGAGTAAAATAAATCATCAAATTTAGGAAAAGGAACTTAAAATAAAAAATATATCATACTACATTCATATCTGATGAATCATATGGATTATTAAATCATTAAATATTTATGTTATTTATTCTATTAACATTTCATTTACCATTCAATTTCTCGTGATGTATGATCTAAATCACTCTCTATAATTATTTACGATTTTTATTCCATGCCCAAATATTCACCTACCAAAAATATTCCTTGACATAGAAACCTAGTTATATTTTATTCCATACGACCTTTTTTACTTCCATTTCTCTATTATTAATAGTAAATTTTATAAACCCAATTTATGATGTGGGTTTTTCAATAATGTTTTTTCAAAATATCACAACCTAGATTAACAAGATCAAGAATAAATTAAAAGGCTGCAATTTATTTAAGGTGGTGTGAATGTCAAACCCTAATATTTTGAAAGAAAATTATTTTCATTAGTGTTCATGAAACAAAACACCAATCATAGAAGAAAATATAACACCTGAGACTTTATGAAATATTTATCTCTAAATAAATTTAATCACATCGATGGATTGCAGAACATGCAAACTCGAGTGGAAATGAACCATAATATAATATATTGTTATAACCAAGCCATTAAATTTGAGGGTATGAAAATAACTAACTAAATTATGAAAATTATTATTATCTATTTATTATAAATAAAACAATAACCCCTTATTTGAAAAATAAACATTTTCTGAAAGACTATATTTTTTCTAAAAAATAGTTACTCGTATTTTCCGCATATAATTCAAAATTATTTTTTAACATGTTTAGAATATTTATTTGAAAAATAAAAAAAATAGAAATAAAAAATATTGAATATATCATTTTGTTAATTTTTGGGATTTTTTTTAAAATTTTCATTTTTTGATGAATAATTATAAATACTAAATTTTAATTGAAAATGGAATATTGATTAATTAAATTATAATGTTAAATTATATTTTTAAATATTTTAAAAGTAAAATTAGATAAATTTTATATCAATTTATATAATATATATCATTAGAATATATTTCATATTGATTATTGATATAAAAACTTTATAAACCGATCAACATCTTCTCCTTGAAAATCCTCTTTCTCGTCGCATCTGCAGGAATAATTTTAAATTAAATTTTAAAAATTATGTGAATTTAATTCTAAAAAAATAATCAAATATTTTTAATTATCATAATTTTTTATTTCTAATTAGTTCAAATTTATATTTTACTAAAATAAATAGTGAAAATAATAAAATTTAATTCCCGTGATAATTATAAAAATTAGGATACTAAGGGGGTTAAACTAAAAATAATAATGTTTAAAAATTACTAAGAACTTCAGTAAAATATGATTAATTGAAATATTTGTAACTTATATATTCTAGGATATATAATGTCACATTTTAAATTATTTTTTCATGATAAAATCATGTGTATGATTGGATGATTTAAACAAATTTCATGTGTGCCAGTACCCTCACTTATAAATGGAAACCCTCCCCGCTATTATTCACAGATTAAATCCCTATTTTTTGAAACAAAACCTAAAGAATCACTTCCCAACAATAATTTTTTCATCTAAGAAGACTCATTTTGGGAATAAAGTTACCATATAAAGGATTTTGGTGCAAACCTAAAAAGGATACCTGAAGATGAGGTAACGTTCTTCAATAACCGTATTTATTTTATATGTTCCTACACCACCTTAAATTAGTATTAAACAGTGAAGAGATAATAAAAATAGTATATTAAATATAATTATATCTTTTATTTTATGTGAATTAACTACAACCATCCCCACTTAAATAAAATGTGATACAAAATCATCATTCGTGTTTACGATGGATCACGGCCTCGCAAACCGATGTCATTCATTTGTTCCAATACCACATCTCATAGTTGGTTATGAATATAAAAATATAGAAATATATGATATTTATAATATAGTAATACATATAAATTATTATATCACATTTAAATTTTTTACTCTCCATTCCGAGGGGATATGATAACGTCGCTTGTGTCTATCGCAGACTACCACCACTTGAACCGACGTGATTTGTTCTTCACTAATTCTTTACATGGATGGTAATATGGATATATTTAATGAATATATGTGATATAATTGTTATAATTATTTTATTAAAAAATATATATATTTATAAATATATAATATATAATTTTATGTATTACCTTTTCACATAGTTAATGATAATATCATCATTTATATACATGTGGTCAACTGCCTTCACAAAGCAATGTTACTATATTTTCATCCCCACATGGAATTAAAGATATGTATAAGTATATTTAAATAAATAATATTATGTTATGATCGTTATGGAAACCTAAAATATTACTTACCACCTTTCCATAATGATTTTTGAAAAATGGAATCATTACTCATCGGTAAGTACAACAAACCATCTCCATGATCGTAACATAATTTATTTCTCAAAAAAACATTTCATGATTAGTATTAAAATTATAATTGGTTTATAAGTATTATAATTATTTCATTATTCTTATTATATATATGATTAAATTATATAATATGTGCAAGAACTGATTCATTCATGACGAAACACGCTTTATAAAAAAAGGAAATTAAGACCTGAAACAATAAAATTAATGAAATATTATTAATCAATTGATGATAAGATATTATAAAAGGATCATATATGTTAATAGAGACATTATTTTGGATCTGGTATAATTTAATAACATTCATAGAACCACTATAGAAAAGGTTAATTCATGTTCAACAAAAAAGAAGGGTGAGGTACGAGACTTTTTATCAATTTCTATTCATTAAGGAATATTGTTATTTTATACACCTAATTACTTTTATATGGTGTATATACTACCCATTTGACATGTAATATCCTACCTAATTCATTATTCATGGTTTTTGGATTTTTAATTGTAATCATTTCATCTAAGGGGACTTGAATCAAAATTTTCCAAGTGGTAAATAATTTCTTAACTGAATTTCCATTCATTGGAATAAATTTATACTTAATTGATTATGTCATGATATTAATATGTGTGAAATGATTTTTTATTATCTTTTAATATTTTTACACTTGTTTTATATGGATATAAAATTGATATAGATAATTTAATCATTGATTAATTCTCACTTCAATGCCATGATCATTATAAGGGTTTATTTCACAATATCATTCTCATCAAGACTACTTATTGTTGAATTTCAATTGAAGATGATTATTTGATTATTATATAATAAAACAATTATGTTTATTCTCCTCTTTTTATTCATGAAATGTTTCATGTAACAGTATAATGTTTACACTCTTTGGTACTTATAATAATTGAGAAGATGTTTCTAAAAAAATATGACTTTATTTCTATCTTCAGATGGAAATTTTTTTTTATCAAAACCCATATTTTATAGAAAAAATAAAACAATGTAACATTTTCAAAAAAAATTATTAAATAAATTTTTACACTTTGTTATTTTTAATTTTTATTATTGTCATATTTATGTCCTTTTCAAAACAATTACCATTTTAATTTACAAAAAATGTGAAAGGAATTTTATTTACATGTACCCAGCATATAACAGTCTGAAATTTCATACATAAATATTAAATTTATTTATATATAAATTAAATAAAAAAATATATACATTCCAAAATTTAAATCATTAGAGTCATTGGAGATTATATATATAATCATAATATTTTATTAATAATATTTAATATCTCCCACAATTATCTTCTCACATAGTACTCCTATTAGGAATAGCCTATCTAAATAATTCATCATTACCTATGGAAGGAAACAAAAGAAATGGTGAGATCAGATTCTCAGTAAACAAAACATATGGTATAAATAATTATAACATGAGAAAAAGGATATGAGGCTATGACCATAACATTTGAAAATCTATACCCTGCATATCATAGTTTCATAATTTTGAGTCATTGAATAAAAATCGATAGTTTATATGACAAGATACATAAATTATTTACGAATATATGTCATGAGAGTGTAATATTGACATGAAACATGGAATTATTTCATACAAATAAATTTTTAATATTTTGGACATGTATAAATAGAAAATGGTTCACTTATTAAGTTTAGGACATGAAATTAAGCCCTCATATAAACTTATGTACATTAAATTAGGTCCACATATAATATGATAAACATAAAATAAAGGCTCATGTATAAAAATATAAACATTTATTCATGATCATTCATAACATTTTGGTCATGTAATCAGGTACATTCATAATATTTTGAACAAGTAATCAGGTTTACTCATAAAAGTTTTGAACATATAATCAGGTTCACACACAACATTTTTACTCATGAGTTATCTATATATATCCTATACATTTTATGGAGATATAGGTCCCATACATTAAATAATTAAAAATATACATATCAATTCCATAACAACATAAAACATTGACCATATCACATCTCATGAAAAAAACAAAACGATAACACATTGTAAAGGGGATTGGGATTCATAAACATCTTCTCAACATAAACATAAACCATCCAAAAAATAATAATGTTGGTATAGTTGGAAAATATCCCGGGTAAATAATAATAAACATAAAATAATGTCATCTAATATGGAAAATCATTTTTAATGATCACATGAAATAATTCTTGAGGAAAAATATCGTTTGGATTTTGAAATCACAATTTTCAAATGCCACACAATTATAAAAGATATTTTTTAAATAAACACCTTAAAATTTAATGGAAGAATTAAAACAATATTTATTTATTAAATTATTAAAATTATATCATGTTTGATAAGTTAAAAAAACATTTCTTTTCACTTTTTCTAAGGAAACATTATAGGATTTTTAAACGAATATCCCATATAAATAGAATATAATTAAACTGTGAATTAATAAAATGTACTGATTATGTGTATCCTCTGTAAGTGGAAATAAAAAAACATTAAATAAAACATAATATAATAAAAATATCTTTCATACATAATCCTAGCATGACATGATTATTGGACAATATGTTTAAACAATTGAATGGAAATTGAGTTAAGAAATACCTTACCTCAAGTATCAAATTTATTTTTTCACATCCAAAAATATTGTATACTAAAAATGAATTTATTATAAATTTATTACATATATTTACATCGATCATAAATTTTATGATTTTTTGTAAATTCTTATCACCCATTTATTATTTTTTATTAACATCACTATTCTGGTTGATTACTGCTTCATTAACCAAGCATTTTTTGGTTCGGTGGTCCCAGTACTTATACATTTATCATGGTACCATTGTTTATATAATTTTAATCATCATATAAAATGCATAAATATTCATTATATACATATTTATAATAATTCATAAAATTTAAGGATAGAAAAATGAATTACACCATTTATGGAGACGGTAAGTCATACGTATGAATGAATGTTGTTTCCATTTTTCATATAATAGAATAAAATAAAGGTAAATAATAATATAACTTTACCTAATTTTTATGTAATATATATATTATGTTTTGATAAAAAACATCCTTATTACCATTCATGTAAAATATAAGTGAAAAAATTATATTTCATCATGTAGATGATAGTCTATACGTACGCACAAATGATGTTATTATTTATAAAAAGATTTTATTTTCATAAGGTAGAAATAATATGATCATTAGAGAAGTCAAATAAATTCATAAATACAATATATAAACATTAAAACCATCATAATTCCAATCCATAATACATAGGTATGAAAAATGAACTATATCTCTACGTAGAGAAGGTAAGCCATATCTGCACATGACTGACACTTTCACTTATGTTTTGATATAAATGATGGTATATATTTTTAATTTAATAATCATAGTAAATTTTTATCATATTTATGATACTGAAGTTCTAATTTTATGATAATTATCAAAGATTTAGAGTAGGTAAGAAAGAGTTTAAAAAGAAACTGATAGATTAGAGCGATTATATCTTCTTCAAAACATCTCCTTTATATATCCTCTAAATGGATCTAGGGTTGGTATTTTGAGAAGCCCAAAACCTATAGAAAGTTTCATTAGAGGAATAGAAGATAAAATTTTAGGGTATGGTTTTCCTTGATGGCTCAAAGTGTTGTAAATATGTGATAGATGAGGTACCCTTTTGTAGTTGAGGTGAGGGGAACTTTTGGAATTTCTCAAATTAATAAGATATAATAAATTAATTTTCATTCTAAATACCACCAAATAGACAAGTATTATAATATAATATAGAAAAAGGTTTTAATATCACCTAAAAATATGTTTTAGACAAGTTTTCATACTATTTTAAACATAATCATTTTAATTAACTCTTAATTTACCTCATTTAATTTTAATGGGGTAACAAATGTTTTAATGTTAAAGGGTGTTAATTTTACGTATATGGTGTAAATTGATCCATAAATATTAAAAGTATGAAATTTTAGACAATTTTATAATAGTTTTGTATTTTTAAATTATTTTATGTATTTATTAATATTTTAGTAAAATATTAATCCCATAAAATATAATCATTTTCAATTTTGAAACTATTCATTACTTTGACTTTTAAAAATATCATGAAAACCTGTAAAATTTTTAAAAAAGTATTTCATTATATCTCTAAAATTTTAAAAAAATATATAGGATTTTTTTCCACCTTAAATATCTCATATTATATTACTTTCAATATTTTTAATATCATTTATCTGATTTTTCTGTTAATTGAATAATTATTGTATCATCATTGTGTAATAAATTAAAGTAATTATATAATTTATAAAAATTATAAATAAATTACCATGATGAATATAAATAATTTATATTTCAAAATACTATTGATATTTTAATATAATCTATGTATAAACCTATATTTGAAAATGTTATAATTATTAATAATATAAATATATGTCGTTGAATTTTATTTAATAAAAATATTATAAATGATGTAATATTATCAAAGTGGCCAGAAAATTAATAAATAAATTTATATCATGAAATTAATTTTACCAAATTCAATATTTAGGCTAATATTTATTCATAACCTACATTTTTCCCATGTGGACACATAATAAATATAAATAAAAAAGAAAGTGAAATTTTGTGACTTTATTGTATTTAAATAATATATTAGTCATTTTCATATAAAATTGTCCATTAAAGAACTAAATTTCTAACCTTAGGTGTTAAGGGTTATATAAGCTTCATCCAATAAAAAATAATTTGAAAAGGTATAGCCTTATCACTTAATTTTAATCCATATTAACATGTTATTCTCTTTACCTTGGTAATATGTTTTATTATAGTTAGTATTAACATTAAGTAAACAAAAATTGGGAAATATTTAATAAATTTGGAACCATTATTCCAAATACGGAATCAAATTTTCAAAATTCAATAAATTTAAATTCTATGTTTTAATTTAAAATAAAACTAGAAACACAAAATGAAAAACATTTCGTTTTTGAGAAAAATAAATTTTTTTTAATATAAAATGTTTTTATACTAAATACATGTATTAAGTGCACTTAAAAGAACCATCATTATATTATTTAAATATAAATTAGATTATTAAAATTTAAAACTAATCCAAATTTTTCACTTTTTACACATTTCAAAAGAAAATATGGTTTTCAATAAAAATATGTATTTTTTACTATTCCATGAAAAATATATGTTATCAAGAAATTATAAAAAATAATTTTAAGATAATTTAAATATAATTAATTCAAAATAGAAAATAATTTTTTCGAATACCTTTTATAAATCGTTTAGAAATTAATATTTGCTCATAAAATGAATAATAAATCATTATTGAAGAAAATATGTTTTTTAAGAATAAAACCAGTTTACTAAAAAAATAGTATCATAATTTTCTAAGAACATACCATTAAATTCACATTGATTTTGATATTTATTTCATATATTAGTAACTTTTAGTAATTATCACCAATTTTTAAAGCTATGTTATAATGGGAATATAAAATTTTAATAATATTTCGTGGTTCGTCTAAATATGTTATTGCATACAATGAAAGCTATAAAGTTATTCAAAAAATTTATTTTATAAAAATTTGGGGGTGTTACAGTATAACCCTTTAAAATGAAATTTTCTCTCATAATTTATCTATGTCATAAAAGTTTTAAAATTTGATAATTAATTCATAGAATCCCACATCGCACTGATAAATAATAAACCATTCCTTAAAAGGGGAAATTAGGAAAAATAAAGTTTACTTGTCGCAACATATAACATGTTTTACATAAAGATAAATCATTAATGGAAAATAAAAAAATGGATTTTGAAAGGAAAATTAATTCCTAATAACTAATAAATAGTGGTAGAAAATATGGTCAAGATAAATTTATTAACTAAAAATTCATAGAACAAATAGGTCTGAAAAGGTCGTTAATATCATCAGAAATGATGATAATTGGATAACATTTTATTTTAGAATCCTTTTAGAAGATATAATAACTTGATTTCATTTCATAATTATAATCTCACTCTTTATTTTTCCCTTGATCAGTTTTTGCTTCATCTCATACTCCAGGAAATGAAAATGAAATTGTAATGCTTAAATAACTAGTGGATCATAAGATCCATAATGGGATGACAAGTCATTCCTTATATCTCTAGTTATTGTCATAAAAAAATTATTAGAACAAGTTATCCATTACATATAAATATTCAGGTGGTCTTGTGATACATTAATCTATAAAACCTTAACCAGTATTCAAATTAAAAATTTTAGAAATTGTTGCCCTTATGAACCTTCAAAAGATTAAAATCAAAGTCTTTTCAAATAAAATCACTAAATTTATAATATTAACAGATAATTAAAACCCCAAAATAATTAACATTGCATTTAATTTTCACACACAAAACATGTGAATACCATTATAATTTATTTTATTGAAACATGATAATATCTTTAATTATAAAAAAAATTAGTGAAAACATGAATGTTTTAAAAATTAACTCTTTACACATATCATAAATACAAAAATTATATAAACTCAATCCATGATATCATAAACCACATTTTCATTAAATTATTAATTAGATCCAAGTTCATCAATACTATCTGGTTCATTCTATCACTATAAAACATCTCTTTATCTCATTATTATCCCAACAGAATGCACATATAAAGGGTTATCTTTCCCTTAATCAAGTGTTCTCAAACAATATCACCTTATCACCTAAATCTATATTTATGGTTACTAGTACCATTGATCAAATTCTTTCAAATAATTATGTAAAAACAATAGTGGACCCATCAATTTATGTTTCATTATTCCATAATACCATAAAATTAATTCTAAAAATTTATTATGGAATTTTAATACATTAACACCCAATCATTCTAATACCTTATTAAACTATAAAATATGTTTCATGGTTTTATTTCATAACTCTACTTTTATCTCATATGTCATTCGTAGTATCTTAAACACAAGTAATATAACCATTACTCGTACAACCTTTCCAATTCTCCTCACGAGCTTTCCCATTAGTTGTTTAATTTTCATAATTCCCATACCTTTCAAATTTAAAACATTAAACTATCGATGATGCCTTTGGAATACCATTATTCTCATACATTATTTTAAATAAACCTTTTTATTTTCATTTTTAATTATTATTTTTTGTTCTTATTATACACCGCCAATAGTCTTTTAGTTTATTTGAAACATTACCCTTGGAGCCTCTTCCCATATTCGTTACATGTGGAAAATTGAACATTATTTCTTATTTGGTCACCACTAAACACCATATTTATCTTATTATATGGGCTAGGAAACCCAGAAAAGATGATATTATTGATCATAATTTTAGATTTATGATTAGAAAAAAGAACAACATTTCCCATTATTAATCCCATTTCATTTGGTTTCTCACAAGGAAGATCATTCCATGTCAATCGCATTCCCTATTTACATGAATCCCCCTATTTTTAGCCATTTTCAAAAACCCACAAATCATAGTGTGGGAAACAATAATCATAGTGGGAAACCCCATAATCATTTTAAAATCATTTGGATTTTTCATATATTTAGTCCTATCACTAGAGTTTTCAAACAAAATTTCTAACCCGAATGTTATGTCCCGATCCAATCTAGGATTGAACCAAAACAACCCAAAGCCCACCTCCATAGGCCAGGGAAGGGTGAATAACATATAATTCATAAATATCATGCGGAGGCCTTTTATTTAGTACCTACAGAAACACACATATCCATCTCAATTAAAAAGTGTAGAGGGGGTAAAATTAAAAGAAACAAAAAGATGAGGGAACAACTATGCATGAAAAAAATCCAGATAGTACAAGTCTATGGTTGTGTAAAGTGAAAATTATATTGGAATGTTACCCATCAAAATAAAACTTTGTCCCAACTTGATAGAATAAGAAATTTAAATTTTGGAGATAGCCCAACACACAAATCCCAAGCTGTAATCACCGTACATGATCCAAAGTACCAGGTATCCCTAAGCTTCTATGAAGTCACCGAAAAAATTTCCTTCATCTTCATAAGTAATGACACATGTAGGAAAATATCATGTATGGGTGATTATATATATACAATGTAAGAGGTCCCAAAAGATTAAGGTGGAGAAGTAAGATATACAATAGGAATGAAAAGACAGTAGCTGCAAGATACAGTTAAAGAGAAAAGCTCAACCTAAACAAAGAGTCAAAGTAACCTCTTATAAGAACAATGGGATTAAAATTATGAGTAAATGAACTAAACATAGAGTATTCTCCACCAATATCATGAGATTAGACTCACCCAACCACAAAAATCTTAACATGTAAACAATGTGTTGTACCGTGTGTGTATTTACCTCTTAGGGAAAGGTAGTATCCAAATTCTAAATGTGGATAACAAATTATATATATATATATATATGATTAGTCATATGAATCACAAAAAAGAGAGTAAGGGTATTTCCATATCACATCCCAATCCAAACATAATAGTATCCAACAGTTCCAAAAGTCTATCAATAATGCCCAACATCTCACTCTTCTTCCCAAAAGTAACTATCTAAGTCAGATAAAACTTCTTTACTGTTCTACATAGTCGAGGGGACACAATCTCAAGTTATAGTAACCATTACCTTGTATAATAGCATAGATCCACTCTGATATAAATTGAGACATCCATTGACTTGAATTGCTAGAGATTCACCTTGATAGTCAATGTGGATTCTATTTCCCAATTGTACTAGAGGGTCTATTCGGTAGTCATCAAGGACTCCACTACCCATCTCAACTGGAAGGTCAACTCAATAGTTATCTTGGACTCCACTACCTAGATCTACTAGAGGGTCCACTTGATAGTTTCTGAGTATTCCACTACCTATATATAATTAAGGTTTAACTCAGTATTCATCGGTTGATCTTGCATGATCACTACTATCATCAAGCATCAACTATCCAAGATCTGTGCCTGAAAATTTTTACATCATAACTCAAAAGCCACAATTGGGGGTACCATCAAATTATACATAAAAAACAGACAGTATAGTATTCTAATGGGACAAAATATGATTCTAAAAAATGGAGATAATAATCCTCAAACATTCTAGAAAAATAAACCTGGGATACACATCTTGTGAGGGGAATAACACAATGTGTATTCCCACTCCACCACTAGGCCATGTCCCTAGTGGTACATGGATCCCAATCTATGTACTAGTACACACTGTGTTGGTAGACTACAAAGAATGTCCATGTGATCCATGATAAGGCCATTTCCGTTTATCGGTTTTTTTTGTACTGACCCCATATTTGTTTACTGGATACATGGCATGTCCCCAGACACGTGGTGCTGTCCGCGTGACCTAGCCATGTCCATGAACTTGGGTATATAGTCGGGTACCTATCCATTTAATTCCACATGAGATCCCATTTTTGTGATCTACTAAACATGTTTACCATCGAGGGAAGGGGTATATGACATGGACTATGGATACACACCATGTTATCCATATCTCTTTCCAAAACCCCAATTGACACACATTAAGGAATTCACACTATGTGTGCATCCCTGTACAATACATGTAGTTGGGTTTTTTTACAAATTTTCAGATCCAATTTTCATTCCTTGAATTTTTCATCACCACTCTGATTATTTCCTCTAATCCTCATGAAACCATAGTATTTAGGGTCAATATGTCATTTACAGACCTCTGGTGGCTGGAAATCAATCTTAGATTTAGAATGTACAAACTCATACGCCACCACACATAGCCAATTCTTCTAACTTTGATTTAACAGTCTTCAACCATCAAAATGACCGTCTTTTCCTTGAAAAAATTCAGAATCTATGATTCTTTCATTGATCCTTTACTTGTTCATCAATCCATCACAATTATGTTGGTCTGATCTAGATTGTTACCACCTAACAATGTTGAACCAGCACCGCAAGATTATACTGGGAAGAACAAAAAAAATTATGAAAAAATAACTATAACCAAGATTAAATGATCTTTGGACAATTTTTAATGGACAAAAATCATGAATTGGGAATTTAGGGTTAGAAGACAAGAATAAACAATTAATATTTCAATACACAAGTGCATTATCAATCTACAGTTGGCCTAGATCCAAGAACAGAGATTGATCATCACAATATATTTAGTCAAAAGGACAAAAATCACCAATCGATGAGTCATACCAAGATATTAGACCATTATATTTTTAAGAACACTCTTTATAATGATTTAAGTACATCATTTCATTCTTAGGGATATGATCTTCTCTGATCCATATTTTTGTTGTCATCCAAGGTGATTCACCAATGAACGGGGAAGGAGAAGCTCTAAAATTCTCCAATGGTTTATGAAGATAAAAATGGAGAATTATTCATGGAATTCTAGTTATAGAAATTAAATTTAGGTCTAAAATGAATTAATGAATTTATTTATAAATTAATTAATCAAATTAACATATCACGAACGGGTGAGGAGTCGGAACTCCCCATGAATATTTCATTAATGTCACGCCTGAGGTAAAAAAACATTTTGGACTCAACCATGGTATAATATTTCCAATATGATATTCCATTTAAGATTTATCTCTATTCATTTAATAAACTATATGCATGAAATATAAAATATATATAATATTTTAGAAAAAAAATAATTCCGCGCACACCATGCCTCAGCATCGCATGTCGTCTTAGATCCTTGATCTAGAAATATATATATATATAAATATTTCAATGTCTTAAAAGTAAATAATGGGACTCTACATCATTAAACCCTTCATGATTTTTTCATTATAAAGAAAAACTAAGTAAACAACTCAGGATACCATCCCCTCATCTATATCTCCCACTCCCATGAACACTCATGAAAATTTGCGTGCCACCATAACACGCAGACCAAGGGGATGGTCCATTCATATAGGGTCCTCTACTGTCGATCCTCGATGTCCAACTCACCCTAGTTGAAAATGCGTATGGGTTCATGCATGTATATACTCGTCTATGACACATGGAAGGCACTGTGCACCCACTCCAGCTGTGGGGTAGGGTGTTGCGGTATGAAATCTTTCTAACCCTCAACATGATCTCGAATAACCTGATGACCCTCGAGGATATCTTTCCTCCCGACCAAAACTCCACAATATTCATTGAGGGGAGACTCTTTGGAAAACTTTTTCCTTATTATTGAACTCCAAAGTCCTACAATAATTATTTGCATAAAATTTTTGTCTACTCTAGATTGTCCTCATCTTCTGATAGACGATATGGACCTTTTCTTTTTCCACCTTCTCCATCTATGGGCCCATAAGATATGTCTCACTGATCTCTTTATAGAACAAGGGTGACATGTAGCGTATACCACACATGGCCTCAAAAGATTCCATTCCAATGTTAGAGTGGTAGTTGTTGTTTTATAAAAACTCTACCAAGGGTAGGTGATCCTCCCAGCTATAGTCGAAGTCTAACAAGCAAGACCTCAACATATCCTCCCACACCATGATAGTGAACTCAGTATTCCCATCTGTGTATTGGCAAAAGGCTACACTGATACACATTTTTTTCTTGAATTCCCCCTATATTCCTCCCACAATCATGATTTAAACCAAATGTCACAATCATAGACAATGGTCGAGGGAACCACATGAAGAATAATGATCTCCCGTATGAAGAACGGCCCCAACTCTCCACTAAACTCTATTTCCAAACATAAAAAAAGAACGTATACTTTGAGAGTTGGTCAATTATCACATAGATGGTTCTAATGATCTTAAATTTGTGTCTTATCCCTGTCACAATTTCCAGGGATAGGCCATCCCATTTCCACTCGGGGATCTCAAGGGGCTGAAACCAAATCACTAGAACATAGTGTTTTTCCTCCATCTACTAACAGGTTCAACATCATTTGATGAACTGAACAATGATTCATCTCATGAAGGACCACCCAAATAGACACTGAAGGTCTTTTTACATCTTTCCCACACTGAGTAATATAGCTAGGGGTGAATTGTGGAACTCCGTCATCCCCTCCTCCTGCATCATGACTGGAACCACCATTTGTCCCTATAAAGGGATGATGTGATTATTTACTTTAAAATATATATCTAGGGAGTAAAATATGGATATATTGTCACGTAAGACCTTATAGTCAATGTCACATAGTTTGTTTTCCCCAAAATACTCTAGAAGTGTAGGAGTCAACACCATCAACTTAATAAAAGGTGTACCCTCCTACTCCATCGGGGTCAATTGTTGGGAGGAAAACTGCTCTAAAGCATCCTACACTAAATGATTCTGATACTTCATACTATGACAATATAATACAACTTCTCCCTTCCCAAATGTATAGATAATTTCTATTTCATATTACTACATTAACTAAAACCATCATCATTGTATTAGGTTAAAGTCCCTTTGATAGAATAAATACATGATACTCTGGTGGTTTAAGTAAACAAAAAAGTGATCTCCCACAAGAGACTACCTACACATCATTAGGGAAAAGAATAATGCTACCTGATCTATATCAAGAGTCAAATATTTTTTCTCTTGCGGTATCAATTGCCTCGACCTATATTTGATAATTGACTACCAATACTCAACATGCTATTAGGCCTAGATCCTAAGGAATCACAATTCACTATAAAATCAATGCCTTCCTCTGGTAGTCTCAATAATAGATAAACCATTAGCCTTAGCCTCAACTTTTTAAAGGTCTTCTAGAACTACTCAGATGAGGTAAAATTATGACCTTACCACATTATTGAGGTCAAAGGAGATATGATTCTAGAGATTTCTACCACAATTATCTTATAGTAGACCAGCAATCAATGAAAGAACCAAACCTATGACATGCTCTTGTGTGGATCCAAATAAAGAACCACATTTATCTTCACTAGATTAGCAGCTAAACGATGTTCATAAATGACATGCCCTATAAACTGAACCTCATTAATCTAGAACTAGAACACTGAGAGTTTCCAATAAATTTGGTGCTCTTGAAGAAAATATAGAACCATCCTCATGTTCCCTACATATTCCTCCTCTAATGTAGATTATATGATTATGTCATCAATGAAGGAAACTAAAAACTAGTCCAAGTATATCTTGAAGACCCGGTTCATCAAATATGTAAACATGGTGGAGACATTCATCACACGAAAGGACATCAATATGAACTCATTGTGTCTGTAGTGAAATATGAATTCTAAATTTGGAATATCATTATCAAAAACCCTAAACTAGATGTAGAAGGAAATGATATTGATATTAAAGAACCATCTCACACCTCACAACAGGTCGAAGTAGTCCTCAATCCTCGATAAGGGTACTTTTTCTTTATCATGGCCTAGTTCAGGTCATGATAATCCATACAAAGCCAGAACTCTCATACACCATTTTCATGAACAATACTGGAGTTACCTAGGGGCACACAGTGGGCCCAAAGAAACCCTTATTTGAGAGGACTTCCAATTGTATAGAATACTATTGGAGCACAAAAGGGTCATCTGATATGCTGCAGAATATGTCAAATCTCTGTCTAGATGTATGTTAATGAAAAACATCATCTCTCATCTCAGAGGTAGTCCCAAAATGTCCTTGGGGAAGTAGTCCATACAATCCTCCACAATTAAAGAAAACTAGATTCCTAAATATACTTCTACACTAAGGGACTTACTCACTAATTGATGGGTGATGGGACGCAACCTCATTCTCAAAAAACTCACTTTCATTACAATGTTCTATCTCTTTGTAGAAAAAGAGAATATTGTACCATTAGTGTGAAGGAAACTGACATTTCTATGGTGATAGTAAATCGAGTCAGAGACCATGGAAAATTAATACATACATAATATGAATCCATAGAGCTCTATCGTGATGACAAAAAGGTCACATGTGAACCCTTGTCCATCAAATTACAACTATAACTTCCATAAAAAGAATGATATAGTCAAATCATTCCATGTATGAAACTAAATATAAATCTTCTATGATAGTGCCTCTATTAGTTGATCCATATCATGCACCAGGTGTATAGAAATGAAGGAATTACTGGAAACTTTACAGACTAATACTGAATAAAGAGTAGATTACACATAGATCATATCTCTAATCATCTCATGCGATGTCAGGTCATAAGAATCCTAAGCTTGTTGCCATCTGTGGCCCTAGATGCAAGCTCCATGATCTAGATGTGGGGAACCTAGTGTTGGTGGAAGGATCTCATAGCATCGTCCACCACCCAAAGATTCTCCTACTCCTCTTATAGCACTTCCTCCCTAGAGACTACCCTATCCTTTCCTGGGAGATCCCTGATCATGGTGTTGTCACTATCGTGGTGGTCCATATACTATCTGCACGTTCTTCTCAACACGTCTAGTCGGGAATTATCATGTTATGTGACCTTGTGAATCAAAAAAATTAAAAATAAACACCCATCCCTGGGATTACCCGGTGCACTTTGTTTTCTCTACACCACATGGCCTCATGCTTGAGATAGATTGAGAAAGCGATTCTTTTTTCGGGATCCCATCGACTAGAACCTACTAGCTACTGTAGCCGACCCAGCCCTGTGACACCCACATACAACTCCAACTATATGGTGTCCCTCTGAATGAAATATATTTATCACGAGTTCCTTATCCAATAACCCAACATAGGTGGGGATGAAAAAGGTCACCAAAATATCACTGATCTCTCTGAGGAGTATCTACTCAAAATTATATGCTCAAAATAATCCATCACGAATCTTGTTAAGAAAGTATCAGGTAAGGTCTCTGAACCTCGCTGTATACTTAGCCACCATCATCCTTCTATGTTGTAGCTCTATAAGATCCTGAATCTAAACTGAGTAGAAGAATGAGGGGTAGTACTTATCCTAGAACATCTACTGAAATTTTGTCTATGAGAGTGTCAACTAATCATGCATCTTGGTAAAAATTATACACTATAACCCATCTACTCCATGGAGAAGGATAACTGCCATCACAACCACCTAATCCATCAGGGTTTGAATGAACTTAAATATACAAACCACAAACTCTAACCAATCCTCTACTTCCTAAGGATATAGATTTCCATGGAATGTCAGTGGCCTCTGGTGCTAAAACTCATGAAGTGCACTGATCCTACATGCATCATCATCCTTAATTTATAGGATGATCTAATTCTCGAGATGTGGAGGTGGTTTTACCTTCCCATGTGGAGGAAGTAGGTTGTGGGATGCACCCTGAACTGAGGCCCCATATCTCATCTGATCACCATTATGATCTAGAACTATTATCAAGGATGGCTATTGTTACAGAGGTATCCTATAAATTATCAGGATGTACCATGGTCAGATGATTATATATATATGTGTATATACATGAAAAAAATGGGGACATGAATCAATTAGGGTCGTTAAAGTCTCAATCATATATGATGCATGTACCATTATTCCCTGTAACTAATGTCTTTTTATGCTAAGTTGAAAAAAAGGTATTCAAGGTCTGAGTGAATAGATATGTCAGCCACCCGCACCATCAATGGACTCCCAAGCCTAAGAGTCTCACTTGAGACAATTTGAAATTGTTTCCCAAAAACCAACCAAATATGCATAATTGGGAAAGTCTAAACAACATCATAAGGATAAAACCACCTATGATACCCATCTGTTGTATCCTGATCCAAGCTAGGTCTTAATATGCAATAACCCCAATCCTGCCTCCACAGGCTAGGGTCTATCGACTAGTACCTAAGACATATCTATCATAGGGAGGTCCTTCCATAATTACATTGTCTCATAAACACAACCGTCCTGATACAATAATGTTGAGGGAGTAAAACTAAAATAATTTGAAAGCTGAGGGAACAACCATGCATGAAATAAATTTAGATAGTACAAGAGTAAAGTAATGTAACATGAAAATTAAATGGGAAATATTATTTCCAACAAAAAATATCTCCCATAATGAAAAATCTAGAGAAGTAAACTACTAAGAAATCCCAACTCCTGAATACAAAGTTGTGACCACCATACATGGTCCAATGTACTAGGAAGCTCTAAGATCCTATGAATTCACCATCAATCTATTTTTTATCTACATACGACAAGACTGCTATGGGAAAATACCATTATGGGGTGAGTATATACATACCCATTTGGAACCCCCAAAGATGAAGGTGGAACACTAAGAGATATATTAGGAATAGAAAGATAGTAGATGCAAGATACAATCAAAGAGATAAACTCAACCCAGACAAAGAGTAAAAGTAAACTCATCCAAGAATATGGGGATCAAAATGGTGAGTATATAGACTACAGGTTGACACTTCATTGAATTTAGAAGGAGGGTAGACTAATTTAACAATGAGAAGATAAACTTGGAAAGGATGAGGCATATATGATACATCTTCACAACTCATAGAAGGAGAGTAAGACAATAGAAGTTGTTGATACAAAATAACAAATACATATAATCTATGAAAATAAGATCAAATGAGAGAGCAATGAGATATCAATCTCATAGATCAACCTAGGAAAAAGTGTATAAAATATTTTAAAAATTCCATCATTAATTCCAAACATATCATGAATCTTCCCAAAAGTAATTATCAATGTCAAATCATGCCTTATCATTGTGCCACATAGTCGAGTGGACATTATATCCAGGTAGAGGAACCAAGACCCAGTACAATAGGAGGAATCCAATTGAATAGGCATCGAGGACTACACTGCTAAGCTCTATTGGAGGGTCAACTTATCAGTCATCATGGAGTCCACTGCTCATCTCTACTAGAGGATCATATCAGTAGTCATTGAGGACTCCACTACCAAGCTCTAATGGAGGGTCAAAACGGTATTCATCAAGGACTCCACTACCCATATCTGTTGGGGGTCGACTGGGTAGTCATTAAGGACTCCAATGCCCAACTCAACTAGAGGGTCAACTCAGTAGTCATCTGGTAATCTTGTGTGACCACTACCATCATCAAGAAACGCTTAAACAAGAACCATGCAGAGAGCATTTCACATCATTCCTAAAAAGTCACAACCAGGGGAAACATCACATTATTCGTGGAATAAAACACATGATTAAATGATCATGGTCCAAAATATGAGTTAAAAAAGATATATGAAGTCTCAATGATTCTTAAAAAGGAACCAAGGGATACACAATATGTGAGGGGAGCCACATGAAATGTGGTACCACTCCACCGCCTAGCTGTGACCATGTAGATACACAGATCCCAAGACATGGAGCACTACATGTGATGCAGGTGGACTACATAATGTGTCAAAGCCAACTGGGACCAGACCTTTTCCTTCTAGTAGTTCTTGTGTACTGACCCTATTTCCATTTACTTGTGACGTGACATGTTTCCTCACACAGGGTGTCACCTATGTAACATGTTCATTCATGTGCACTAGGGTACATAGCTATGTACCTAGTCATGTAATTCCACATGGAATCCCATATGTGTGACCCACTAAAAAGGATTACCATATAGGGAAGGGGTACATAGTGTATAGTATGGCTATATGTTGTTATATCGTAATATTTTCTCAAAACCCTAACCTCCAAACCAATTGGGATACACCCCATGTGTTCATCCTTATACACGATGTATATTTAGGTATTCCAAATTTTTTATATATGATTTATGAACCATTAATATGCATGAATCACTTTGATTCCAGGATCTAATCCACCCAAAAATAATGAATCTAGGTAGGATATATTATTTTTGACCCTCTGCTGGCTGGGAATCGATCTCTGATTGAGTTTGTATAGACCTGTATGCCACCGCATGGAGCAAAGGATCCCCCCTTTGATTTCTCGATCTTTAATCATGGAAATAATCATCTATTCCTTGAAATAAATCCTAGATCTAACCATATTTAATTGATCTATGCCTCATTTAGTGATCTTTCATGATTCTGGGGATCCGATCGGGCTTGGTATGGCCCGAAAATATCGAACCTAGATCGTGGAGTCCTACCGGTGATGAATGTAATGAAAACATAGGAGAAATATGTAATAAGAAAAATTTTATAATTATTGGCAAAAAGTTCATGGTCAAAAATCAAGAATGGGAAATACAGGGCTTGAAATCCGGAATAATTAATTAAGATTTTAGTGTGTGAGAGAATGCTCAATACAAAGTTGTCACATATCCAAGAAGATGGATTAATCATCTAAATATATTTAATAAAAGGGCATAAATCACCAATTATAGTGTCATACCTAGATAATGGATAATTAATTGTTGAATAACGTGATTTACAATGATTGAATGATGTTGTTATGTTCAATTAACTCTGATCATCTCTGATATGGTGTTTCATCATCATCTGAGGTGATTCGACAACGCAGGAAGGATAAGATCTAAAATTCTCCCAGGCTTTATACAGATAACCCTAAATAATTCACCATGGTAGAATAATTAGAGAAATTTCATTTAGGTATAAAATTAATGAATGAATGAATTAATTAATTAACTCACTGAACATACTCCTAATGATCGATGAGTCTAAACACCCTACGATGAACAATTTTATATCACTAATAGGGTAAACACTGCATTCTGGACTCAACCATTATCTCAGATTTATAATTTATGCTTTTGTTTAAGATTTATCCCATTATTCTTTAAGAAACTGTCGGTATGAAATATAAAATATATGTATTATTTTTTTTCAGTGCTAATTTCTGGAACACCAATCCTTGTAATTGCACACCATCTTAGCACCTAGTTCTAAATATATATATATATATATATATATAAATATTTCAAAATACTAAAAGAAAAAAACAATGTCTCTATAAAAATATATAAATATTGTCTAAACCCATCTCTAATACCAACTATAGTAGCCCAATATTCTCATACACAAATATTACAACTATTTATATGAATATTAAATACAAATAATTCAATCCATACAAAAACAATAATGGATTAGAGTTATTGGAGATTAGATATACAATCTTTTTATTTTATGATTGATCTTTAACATCTCCAACAAAGATCTTCTCACATATTACTTTGGATAGGAATAGCCTATGTAATTTTTTTATTACATAGGGAAGGAAGAATAAAAACATTGAGCACAAATTCTTAGTAAGGATAAGCATTGGAAATTCATAAGAATAAAATGAGAAAAATGGTATGAGAACATGATCATAACATTTGAAAATCTACACACTACAAATAATAGTTTCACAATCATGTGTAATAGAAAACATATTATTAATTTACAAGGCATAAATCAGAAAACAATAAAATAACATAATCTATGAGATAATAAAATTTATATTTAACATGAAATTGTGGCATATACATAAAATTATAAAATTATGAATATCTATAAATAGAAAATGTTCACTTATTATGGTAAGGACATGACATCAGGTCCCCTCAAAAACTTATGTACATGAAATCATATCAACAGATATTCTTTTGAATATGAAATAAATGTTTATTCATATCACTATGAACATGTAATCGGGTTCATATATAATAATGTGAACATGTAATCAAGTTCACACATAACATTTTGAACATTTGATTTGGTTTACACATATCATTTTTGAACATGTAATTATGTTAAGGTATAAATTTTTTAATGATGATTTACCCATATTTACCCATTAAATTTTAGGGAGATATAGGTACCTCCCATTACAAAAAGAAAATAATACATATGTGTTCCACAATCTCATAAATCATTCATCATCTTAAAAATCAGGAAAAAATGAATTTCTTCAAAGTATAACCCATGGTAAAAGGGAACATGCATCACTAATATATTGTCATAATAAAAATAAACCATAAAAAAAATAAGTATGGTATCATTGGAATATTTCCCCATTAAATAAAATTTAACATCAAATATGGTCATATTAGAAGGGAAATTATTTTAAATGGTCAATTGAAATAAATCTTGGGTAAAATATCTTTTCTGTTTTGAAATCATTTTTTTAAAAGCTATGTAGTTATAAAGGGAAACATTTTCATAGAAAATAAAATTTTAAACTTATAAAGTAAGCTTAAAAACATTTTAGAATAATGAATTTCGAAAAATCCAATCATGAAATATACGATAAAGAAACATTTATTTTTTATTTATTTAAATGAAAAATTTATGAAAAATTTAATAGAATGTCCCTTATAAAGATTATATTATTGATGTGAGCATTAATAAAATTATTATATTTTATGTATCTAAAATAAATCCACATAAAAAAGTATAAATAAAACATTATATGATCAAAATTAATTTTATAAATAACCCTATCATTACATATCAATTCAATTATATGTTTAACCAAATGAATAGAAAATGAGTTATGAAATCTCTTACCTCATGTATGGAAATTCATTATTTTCATTAAAAACTGTTGTATGAAAATTTTATATTTATTATAAATTTATTACAAAACCAAATAACTATCATACATTTTATGATTTTTTATAACATCTTATCTTCCATTTTTTTAATAATTTGTTATTTAAATCATTTTTTAGGGTGATAAATGATTTGTTTTCTAAGCACATTTTTTTTTGGTAGTCCCATAAATTATAAATGCACTACTAGAAATCTGACCTTTCCCAACACTTCTATACCAATGGTTTTTAGAAACCGTTGGTATAGGTCCCCTTTCCCAACGGTTTGGCCAAACTGTTGGGAAAACCCACTTTGAGGTCACTTTTCCCAAAGGTTTTGGAAAACCGTTGGAAAAGGGTATGGCTTTACCAAAGTTTGGACAAACCGTTAAGAAAATTATACTTTGAGCCAATTTCCCAATGGTTTGGCCAAACCGTTGGGAAAGGTCACCCATATACCAACATCACACCTAGAATCAAAGGACCTATACCAACGGTTATCAAAACTGTTGGTATAGGTCCTTTGATTTTTTAACGAATCTTCTTACCGAGAAAATTATATAAATCAAAATTTAAAATAATTTTGATAATACATATATATATTTATGAAATTATGTTCACAAAATCCATATTAGGTTAGTGGTTAGGTCATTCAATGATAAACTAGAGGTCCTGGGATCAAATCCCACAGAATGTTTTTGTTTTGAAATACATATACCAACGGTATTATAGAACTGTTGGTATAGATTTTCATATTAATTATACCAATGGTTTTCCAAAAACCATTAGTATAGACCTATCCCAATTTATTACTTGCCAACGGTCCTCCAAAATGTCGGTATAGGCTATGCCAACGGTTTGGAGGCCTATACCAACGGTTCCAAACCGTTGGTATAGGTTAGTTTTCATGTAGTGATGGATCATGGACCCATAATTTATAGAATTTTTATAATGGTATATAAATTATATATTTTAATTATATACTTTTTTATAGTAATTCATACAATTTTTGTATAGAGAAATGAATTACACTGTTCATGGTGATGGTTGGCAGTACATACGCTTGAACAATTTTTCTATTTTTATTCTAATGTAATGAAATAAAGGTGAAAAGTAATGCACATATCCAATATTATTATGTTATATATATTATATATGTTCATAAAAATAATAATTTTTACCATCTAATTGAAAAATAAGTGAAAATGAATCAAATCGCATCATAGAGATGATAGTCTATACGTACACATGTGCAATGCTATCATTAATTAAATGATTGGATGATGATAAGGTAGATAAATTTTTGTAATTAAAGAAGTATAATTAGTTAATAAATTTAATATATAAACATAATACCCCTCAAAATTCCCACCCATAAAAATTATTGATGATAAATTAATTGTATCACTATGTGGAGTTGGTATGTCATACGTATGCCAATGCGATACTTTTACTTCTAATTTGATAGTAAAGATTGTATATAATGATATTTTAATAATCATAATAACATTTAGAAATATTTATTACAATTAATTTATTAATTTAGGAAAATTTTAATTTATTAATTGGTGGTAAGAAAGAGTAGAGAAATAAAGCGATCGGTTAGAGCGATTACACCATATTCAAATCATTTCCTTTAGAACTCCTATAAATGAATCTTATGATGGAATTTTGAGAGTACCAAAATCAATAGAATGTTTATGGGGAATTTTAGAAAATAAATTTAAGGGTATTGTAGATATTTAAGGCTCAATGTGATTTAAATAAGTGAGGAATGAGGTTCCCTTTTATAATTCAGGTGAGGGGCACCTTGTGAATTGCATAAAACATTAAATTAGAATAAATTGATTTTCTTTCCCAATACCACCAAATTACCATGGATTTGAAGATAAGATAATATATGGTTGTAATATCATCAACCATGTTATTTTAGACTTGTTCTGTTATTATTTTTAACCTTATCATTTTAATTAACCTTTAGTTAACATATTTTAATTTCAACTACGATAAAAACTTTTTTAATATTTACTGGTTGTATTTTTTACTTATATGGTGTAAATTAATCCATAAATAATAAATTTAGGAAATTTTAGACAATATAAAAATAAAATTTTAATTTATAAATATTTTAATAATTTATAAATAATTTAATAAAATTTTAATCCCATAAAATATAAATATTATCAATTTTGATACTATTCATAACATTAAATTTTAAAAATATCATGAAAACATTTAAAATTATAATAAGCTATTTTATTATATCCATAAAATGAAAAGGCCATATGAATAATTTTTGTGTCTCCTTAAATATCTCATATTATATTAATTTAAATACTTTTAATACCATTTATTTTATTATTTGTTTAATTGAATACTTACTACATCACCATTGTGTAAGAAGTGAGGGTAATTATTTAATTCCTAAAAATTATAAATACATTTCTATGATGAAGATAAATATTTTATATTTCAAAATAATATTTATATTCTAACATAGCCTCTATATGACCCCATACTAAAAAATGGTATATTTATTAAAAACATGAACACGACATCTTTATATTTTCTTTAATTAAATTATTGTAAAGGTCATAATCTCACCCAAGTGTACCCAAAATTCATAAATAAATTTCTATAATTAATATAAGTTCATTAAGATCAAAATGGGAACTTATACTCAGTCATAACCTTATTTTTTTTCCTTGTGGACACATAAGAGATATTTAAGACAAAGAATGTGATATTTTGTCGTATTATGTCATTTAAATAATATATAAGTAAATTTCATGGAAAAGTATCCATTAAAAACTTAATTTCAAACCATAGGTGGTCAATGTCAAGTTACCTTCATCCAATATTAAATAAGATGAAAATTAAAGCCTTACAACTTATTTTTAGTCCATATTATACTGTATTACCCTTTACTTGGGTAAACAATTTCACCATAGTTACTATTAACATAACCTAAAAATAAAAGAGACTTATATAATAAATTTTGAACAAATGAATAAAAATATGGAATTAAATTTTAAAAATTAAAATCAAAAATGTTTTAGAAATTAAATTAAAATAAAACTAGAAAAGTGCTATGAATAATTGTTCTTTTCAGAAAAATTCACTTTTTATATATAAATTATTTGTATTCAAAATAAATGTATGAAATCCAATTAAAATTTATAATTGAATTATTTTAAATCAAAATTATATAACTAAAATAAAAAAATTCCTCACATTGAATCATCATTTTCAATATCAATCAATCATTATATCTCTCATTGAGTTATGAACAACATATTATAAATCATACCATGTGTTTCCCATCAGATCATCCATTGATCAACAATGCATCATGTGTTATCTACTTGTTGGAAATTCACTTATAATTAGATTTCAAACAATAAAATACACTTCACCCCCATCATGAGGATACAGTTTAGAGACACCATTCAATATAATATGACTAAAAGAGAGATCATGATCTCATAATTCACAAATATTCATCAGAACTTGATTTCATTTTAGGACATTACTTCACATAATGCTTCATTTTCAACTCTATACATTTTGGACCTGCTAAAATATACTGATTCAAGTAGTTAGAAAAAATCATCTTCAAATCAACGATACACACATCCACGTATTAAATAAAAATATTAAGTTTTCATCAACATTGGGTTTGAAAATAGACAAATAAATGGCACTATCACATTTTACTCAATAATATAGTTGGGATAGTGCCCTCAAAAAAATTTCTGTATTGGTGTTTATTGATCACATACACATGAAATCATTAAATACCCCAAAAAACACCTTAAACCCCAATTACTTTGAAATCATCTATATCATAATCTATATAAAAAATCACATAATATAGATTAATAGTTTGTGCAATTAGACACTAGGGTGGATTCATGTATTATTACAACACCATGGAACTAAACAGATTTCCCAATCTTGAATCTACTAATATGATTTTATATATTTATAGATATTAAATACATACTTATGAATACATATATGTGTAATTAATAATAATAATAATAATATAAGTATTTTATTTGGGGATATAAATTACATAAACACTTATTGGATCGTTCCAACACCATTTACTAATGGTTGTCCCACATTCAATTATCCAACATTATACACTATTCCTAAAGGCCTACACACTAGGGACAAAAGTTCTTATAAATAGGTTCAATAATACAAATATTCTTTTTGTTATTAATTTTTTTATTAATACTTAAATTAATTTTTATACTTCAATTATATTTAAACTTATCTATTCATATATATGTATGTAAACATATATACATCGATAAATAGATATGTATAAATATAGAAACAATTCCAAAAATATATAATCTGAATAAATCTATCAAAATGATTATTTTAGTAAATGAATATTAAAAACATATCTGAGTGATATTTCTGGTGCCTAGTCTCCCACCCATTATGCCACACAATATCATGATGCACCCCTATCATCATCATTATTAATATATTATTTATTTTATTTTCATCTTCTTCATTGTTCAATTAGGTTTCTTGAAAATTCATCGATACAATGAAATGTGTAAAGATACCTCATCTGAATATATTACCGTATAACCTTATCATCACCAATCAAAGGGCTAAGTATCTTATTTATTTGAGTTAGACAATATAGTGACACACAACATGATACATCACAACTAACTATTTAAATAATAATATTCACAATTGTTTTTGTCTTTTTTCATTTTACTACCACCGAGAATATATTATCCCATAAAATCTATCGATGACAAATCATAAATCAGGATTTTGTATCTCTCTCAAATATTCTTCAGTTCTGAATTATTTTCCTCAGAGACCATAAATCTTCATCACACTGAAATACTTCTTCCCCCCAAAGTCATTTTTTTGTGAGAGAAGATTCATATTTCATTATTCTTATATCATTAATATGATTGCCGTCTTTAAAAATTGACAAATCAGCTATGACTACTTATCAAAATGAAAAAATTGATTCTATATGTATCTACCCAAAATATTTTCATTGGGGGGTTACTTGCTAAAAAACTAAAATTGTAAATGATCTAGTTAAAATTTATATTTTATATCCTTTCATGAAATACATAACCATAAAATTTTCTCACTAAATGCATACAATATAGTTTCATATTCATAATACGTAGTGGAAGAAATTAAATACTATTATGATTTTTGGTCCTATTTAACTACGGTTTGAGTATATGAAAATTATCCATACACATACAAATAGTTCTTCAAATGATTTGATTAGCACACAATATGAGAATTGAAAGTGTGGAAATAAGGAACCCATAAATATATAAAATACAAATAAGAATCCTGATATATCATTTTCCACCTACAATCAATGAAATTTAATTTTTTTAATTGGTTTTAACCACCCCTTGAAATAGGAATGAGCACATGTGATAAAGATGATGTTTGTGTGGTCAATTTTTAGTCTCAAATGTAATTCCACAATAATTCCTTTGATAACATTATATATAAGTGTATGGAGTTCAATTTTGATGTTGGTGGAATGAAGATGGATTTTTAGGGGGTGGCTATAATTATTTTGGGAATAGTTATACTACTAACTATTTTTTATCAAAATCATGTATTTTTTGACTCATTATTTAATGTTAGAAAAAAATATTGGAGGGTATTTTTCCCTGATTTTTAATATTTTATATGAAAAATGTCCATATATGTTTCTACTAATTTTATATATTTTGATAGTTTCTGGTATATGTAAAATTCTGGTGGATAATTCACTGTGCCAATCTCCAATGTGGGATTTATTGATCCAATCTTCACTCCCCTGGAGGATTTTCATTGAGAATATCCACACTATTAGGGGATTCATAGTGATAATATATACTTCTGGATTCATGGTGAAAATCTCTATTGGGGGATTTTTAGTGTTAATCTCGATGAGAAGATTTTCAGTACAAAAATTAACAAGGTATTTCTACCATAACCATTAACCTTGTAAAAAATGTTTTATTTGTATTTAAGTCCTTGGGATCCTTTAAAGGAAAATCAATGTGAAAATTTCTTACAAGATATTTACATGATCTAAATTAAAATTACCAACTAACTGATTCTACTATAATCACCTACATATGTATAAAAAATTATAACACAAGATACTAATCCCTGAATTTCATCCATTGCTATATTAAAAATCATGACATTCTTTAAAAATATTTTTATTAATATTAATGTACCCAGGATCCTTAGAAGGAAATAAAAATGAAAATCTATTATTATATATTTTTAGGATCATACCTGAAAATCACCGTGGGATAATTCTACTATAATCATTTACCTTTGTATAAATAAATATAGTACATGCTACTTATCCGTAAATTTCAACATTTAATGTGATAATAGTCTTTAGATTTTTTATAAATATTTTTATCATGATTAATGTCCTTAGAATACTAGGAAGGGAAATCATGGTGAAAATATCTTATAAGATATTTTTAGGACCTAACCTACAAATATACACTGGGGAATTATATATTAACTTATTACCTTTATATAAAAAATTATATTACATCATACTCATCCATGAATCTCAACCTTTGGTGTGATAATAATCCTTATATTATGTACATTTTTTATTATGATTTATGTCCCAAGGATTATTATAAGTCAAATCATAGTGGA
Organism: Viscum album; assembly: GCA_963277665.1. NCBI lineage: Eukaryota > Viridiplantae > Streptophyta > Magnoliopsida > Santalales > Viscaceae > Viscum > Viscum album. The sequence goes on from OY728161.1 coordinate 1,000,081,598, forward strand.
AATATTATATAAGTAATTTATATGATTTTACCTGAAAATATCCAATGATGGATTCTACTTTAACTTCTTAACATTATATAAATAATTTTAGTAAATTCTTTTTATCCCTAAATTTCAGCATTTTGAGTGATAATACCAATGATACAATATAAAAATATTTTTATTATAGTTGATGTCCCTAGAATACTAGGACAAAAAATGATATTGAAAATATACTATAGGATATTTTTAGGATCCAATGTACAAATCCATGTTGGGGAATTATACTATAATATCTTACATATGTATAAAAAATTATTGTAAAATCTATATATAAATAAATTTTATCCATTTCTTTGATAACACATCTGATATTCTATATAATTTTTTTATTATGATCAAATTCCATATGTTCCTAGGAAAGTAAATCATTGTGAAAATCCCATATAAGATATGTGAATGGTGAGTCTCCCATGGGTGATTATACCTATGAGTATCCTATGTGAGATTCTACCTATGAGTTTCCCATGAGAGATTATGCTATAACTACTTATATATATATATAAAATCATTGTAAATGCTACCTATCAATGATTTTGAACCTGTATTGTGATAATAATCTTCATACGATGAGGAATTTTTTCTATCAATTTTGAATTACAAAGGATCCTTTGATGGGAAATCACATTCTAAATCTTATATAAGATATTTTCTAGATCTAAACTACAAATATATAATATGGACTATTCTATGGGAGACTCAAATGGTGAATCACCACTGGGGGATTTTTATTTTAGGTAAAATCATTTCTAGATCATTCATACTCAATACATTATATTTGTGGTTTTGTGGTTGACACATTTACGGGAAGTTTAGTTTTGTAAATATCCTATAATATATTAGTGCTTATAATATTTATGTGAAATATTATAGTAATAATCTCTTATGAGATATTATTATCGAAAATCACCACTATAAAATTCCTTTTGAAATTATCTCATTGGAGATATCCAAGGAAAATCTTAACTGAGAGATTTTTTATACCAATGATCAAAAAGAAATTATTAGGACAAATATACTATATGATATTCATAGTATAAATTTGGGATTCAAAATCTCTAGTGATAAATATGGGATTGGAAATTTCCTATATATCCTTATTAATAATTATTTTATTCAATACAGATATGTAAGTGGAAGAAAACTATTTTATCATTTAAAAATGATAGCTCATAAATTATTATTGAAGGAAATTCTATCCCTCCTTACCGGTAACTATAATCCAACATTAAAATGAATACCTTTTTGGAATTTGTTCAATCAACTGCTAATTGAAATGATTTATTATTTATATTTTAAAAAGTATTAAAATTCTATGATATATATATTTCACTTATATGATGAGAAAATGAAAAAATAACCATTAGTGAACAAGATATATAGTTTTTAGAATAATATATTCGACACATATATGAAAATAATGATGGACTAGTCCCAATAACTAAATCTTATGCATTCAAACCCAAAAACAAATATATTATAGTTAGCTGATTTCGTAATAAAATAAATATTCTAACTAAAAATACAATTAGGAATGTTATTACATAAGTAGTACAAGGAAATGAAAAAGTGGACTATGATGACATAACAAAAATATTATTATTTTATGCATGTGTAACCTTTTTCCACTAAAAGTGATAAATATAATGGATGAGGTTCTATACATTTTATAAACAATAATAATGTCCTAATATATATATCATTTTCACACATTATTCATCGATATCTTATTAAATATATACAGTCATTACAAAAATGTTATGTGAAGGTATATGGATTAGGTTTATAATTTCACATAAGTATTAAGGATTGCATACTTTTAAAAACATTGTCAAAATTTTTCAATACGCTACAAGTTAGAACTCAATTATTTTATGTAGTAATATTTTTGTGAGGTTACCAGAATCATTCCAACAAAGGTCAGTGGATGAATTACCACCTTTGTAAAATGATACCTCAGTGAATTGGACTCCCCATTAAAGAGGAATTATAACATGAAATTGGAACTGCTACTAAGACAAGGGATGTTGGAAAAAAATACTGAATTTGGATTGACTAACTATAGAAACAGGGAATATTGTTTTCAAGATACAAATAGAGGTAGTTTCGAAACTATAGAGGATATTAATGAATTAAAGAAACAATACTTCTATTTTAAAATATTTCATAAATTCAAAATAAAATCACTAAAAAGAAGAGGACATGGATACTATAACATGAGGTAAATATCAAGAAAACCATAAGGTCAAATCCCTAATTTGATTAGAGTAAAAATATAATACATTAGCATAAAAATCATCATCACTTACCTATATCAATTGAAGATATTAACTAGTGGAAATTCAAATAGAAGAAAAATATGTTCCCTATTTAAGCATGTGAAGTAAAATTCATGGAATAAAACATAGCTGGACTGATAACAAGTATAAAACCTTCAAGTAATCAAGAGATGACATGCACCCTCTCCATAACCAAAGGATACTAGTCATGAATATTTATATACTGTTAAAATATTTATTAAATTGTTGATGGAAACCCAAAAAATACAATAGTCGGCCTTTTAAATTTTTTAAAAATACTTCCAATGGATCCAAAACTGTATTTAATGCTTCTATTATTTTATATGAGTAACTAAAAAGTATTTAAATCAATATTTTTAAATTAAATATATTTAATCTATGTTATGTTAACAGTATTCTAACAATATAAAATAATGAGTATCAATAAATGACATTGTAGAACTAATGAATAATGGGATGGCTTTGGGTTGTGAGGATCTTACAAAACTTCTTTTAATTAATTACTATAATTATTTTTCTTACAAATATCATCACACATGTTTACAAATGTGATAATAGATATTTTAAGGAAAAGTTCATGGAAGGCAGTGTTATCAAAAAATTTCCATATTAAACAACATTTTTTACAAGTTCTGGTTTTGTATGCATGAAACTTTTTGAGTTTTTTTATTACTGAAAAAGTAAAAATTGATGAAATGGTCATATATTATATTATATACTATAATAAAAGGTTATAATGAATCATTGAAAATAATCTTAGACAATAAACAACTTTTATAAGTTGTGAAATAAGTTCAGTTTATATTCTTTCCTCCATTCTTAGAAACCTATATTGAACATTACAGATTATTGAAATTGAAGATAATAAATTTTGTTACTTCTATTCAATATAACTAAATACACAAGAGAAAGGATGTGATATATACATAGATGATAAAAGTTTAATTTTATTAATTAAGGATTTACATAAATCTTCAACAAGTGATCTATATAAACTATATTGTATTATTAGTGAAAAAATATAAATTGTTACATAGAAAATGTATATGACTATTTTAATTTGTAATTCATAACTTAATGTTATAAAATATAACATACTAATTGATCTATAGGTTGTAAAAACTCCATTGTATAATCCCATAAGATTAAACTATTCTATTTTTTTATTATTATATCAAAAAATAAAATCTAGTTTAGACACATAATCATCATTAACATAAATTGAAATAGATGATATAAGATTGTTAACATTGAAAAAATTCATAATCATATAAGTAGGTGTTAGATTGGGAGTAACATCACTACGAGAATAAGTCTGGGGATATACAATGTCACCTAGAAGGTAAGACACAAGTGATGTTTTAGAAATACAATCTAAAATTATTTTTAAGTCATACTATTTTTTAAACTATCTCATTTACAGATTATGTTTCAAATATTATTGTTAATGAAATAAACTAAATTCCTTTCATAATGTGGATAGTTTTATATAATAAAATTCCAAATTAAAATTTATTTCTACAAATTTGAACTCATAATTTTACAATGAAAACAAAAAACCTTGTTTCATCAAATAAAATAGTTTTAAAAAATAATTATGAAAAACTAAATCCCAAACTAACTTCCAAAATCATAGTACCAAAGTTGTTTAAAATTATTTATATAAATTATAATTAAATTCAAAAAACAGTTCCCCACTATTCATTTCATAAATATAATAATAAAAATTAAAACATTCATTGACACTAATATCTAAGATAATGAACACCAAAATACATATCATCTTCTTGGAAACAAACTAAAAAAAATAACATAAAAATATTTAATATAAATTTTTATATTGATTTCTATATTCTTAATGGAAGTATTGAACATCATACCATCATGACCAATTATAAGATAATCTAACCACTCTATATTTTTTGGGAAGTATAATTTTTTTTCTCTAAACAACCTTTTACATATTCTCCATCTCTTCAAATTTTCATCCTTCAAAACATAATAAGTCTCCTAAATATAAAACAACTACTACCCACTTTTTCACATGATATATGTAATTTTATGTTATCTATGCAGTAATATAAAAATACCCTATAACAATGTTTTGGAGCACTGTTGGATGTTTTAGCATTGGGATAGGTCTATAACAATGGTTCTAGAAAAACCGTTGATATAAACTAATACAGACAATTTTTTTCTTCAAACATTGGTATAGGTTATATGAAAAACCTATACTAATGGTTTCATAAGACTACTAGTATAGATAATTCAGAAAAAAACTCAGCATGGTTTTGATCCCAACACCTCTCGTTTATAATCCAACAAACTAACTACTCACAGAACATGACTTTTGTGAACATAATTTCATAAATGTCTATATATATATATATATATATATATATGTATATTCATAAGTATTTTAACTTTTGTTTTATTTAATTTTATTTTTCAAAATATTCCATTAAAAATATGTGTACCTATAGCAACAGTTCTCAAAACTGTTGGCATAGGTTCTTTCATTTTTTGAGTTATACCAATGGTTTTGGAGAAACTGCTAGCATAGGGTGGACCTATACTAACAATTTGGAAAAAACCTTTGGTGTAGGGTCACTCTAATGGACCTATACCGACTTTTTTGGTCAAACTGTTGGTGTAGGTCCATATAAGTGACCTATACCAACAGTTTTGGCCTAAATGATGGTATAGGTCCAAATTAGTGACCTATACCAATGGTTTGGATAAAACCATTGATATAGGTCCTATTTCTACTAGTTATGTTTTTAAAAAATGGTTTTAGTTATAAATACAAACATCATGCCCTTCTTCTATATCATATTCCATTGTTATGAATTTAATTTACATTTAAGATAGTTCTTTATAAAATATTTTATTCAATAAATTATTATTAAACCACTTATTAATTGGATAACATTCATCCATGTAAACTTTTTTCATACTTCTTAGACACATATTTAAAATTTAATTTTCATGAATAGATATCACATCAAGCATCACAAATAACTTCAAAACATAAAAACAATAATATTATAATAGATTTAATTTTTCTGAAATGTCACTTCATAACTCTAGTATTCTAATCATATAAAATATGGAATTTTATTCACGATCACAATATACCTAGGGAATATGAGTATGAGACCCAAAATTAATGAGAATATTTAATGAAAAATTCCCCAACCACTTGATAATAATTTGAAAACGATTCAAAACAATTACAGTGTAATTATCTATAGTATGTATAACCAACATATGAACAGGGATACCAACTTTAAAAAAAATTCTTTACATTTAAATTTATAATTCAAATCTTTATATTGATATATAAAATTTCTTTATAAAATTTCATTAAAAATCATTGAATAGAAATATGTGATTAATATCCTCTTTTATGACACCATTAAATGATTAACTAAAATACAAGATACGTATGTATTTACCTGTAAATTTACAAATTAAATTCAATTTTTAAATGAGTTAATTCCATATTATGAAATGAAATTATAGAGAACACATATACTAATTTGGTTGTTCTGAGCTGTTATAAGTTATATCCAATTGGACTTAAAATACTATTAAATATCATTACCCTTTATTCTATTTTCACTAAAATGTGACCATATGATTAATATATATATATATATATATGGTTATGATAAACCCTTTTGACTTTGAAAAAGGAATATATGGCCTCCAACATTATGATTATACCATAAGATTCCCATTTATCAATGATTTTGAAAAAGATAACATCATTCGGATTTACCCTTGACCAATCCCAATGTGATATTTTAAAACTAAATCATGAGAAAATGTTTGTATGGGAAAAGTTTAAGATCATAAATATCATGGCCCAAACCATCTTCATTGAACCACCCTAAGTAAATCTCACCATCACACATATTACTCTTACGCCATTCACTATTGCAATATTGGGATATGTATCCAAACCCAAGAATTATATAATTTTATATTGTATTTAAAAAACAATGATAATATTTATCCCTTTTAAATATTAATTTTTAAATTATTAAATAAATAGTTTGATAAAAAATTAGATTTTGACATGATGAAACACAAATTTTATTTTTTGGAAATATATAGTTCCAATGAAGGTACTCTTTTTATTAATTCAATAATTGTTGAAATAAATGATATCTTACTAAAATTTTCTTATTAAATAATATATATTAAATATAATTATAATATAATTTTAAGAAATAATATGTAATTTTTTTAAAAGAGTCTGAAAACTATTATTATAAAATACTATAAATTTTCAATAAAGGGTGATTCTTGATTTATAAGATTAAATTATCATATTTAGATAACGTTTTTTGATAAATAAGTTTTATTTTTTAAATAACACTGTCAAAATTAACTTATGGTTAATTTTTTTATAAATTTCCAAGATATTTGAATTTTGGTGACAAAATAAAATTCTACATAATTATAAAAAGTTTAATATGACATTATAAAAGGTTAAATGTGATGTAATAAATATCATAAAAATTATACCAAGCCAAAATTATTTTTTTCATTTAAAATAATTTATTTTTGATTTTATTTGATTATTTCTATAAATACTTAATGAATTCTCCAAAACCAATATTATATTTTAAGGTTTTAAATTAAATTCATTATTAACAATACTCACTTCCACATCAACAAAGGTATAATTTTAACAAATTTAATTCTTATACATATAAAATAATTAAAAATTATCCTCTTTTGTTGAAAAAATGTGAAAAAAATCATGGTATGGTTTGGGATTTTTATTACATTATCTTATAGTGTCCAATACCTATGTCTAGATATTAATAAAGAATCCCCCTCTCTCTTTCTCTGAAAACCCACCCAAACCCCCATTCCTTTTCACTAAAGACTATTTTAGTAGGTATTTACTCTACCAATACCTCTCTAGAGCCATTCCAAGGATCCCTGATCTCTTAAGAAGGTCCCCTTATGGTTTTAGAAACTCCCTCTTAAGGTAAGGGATCATGTCCTTCTCTTTTTATTCAAGAACCTCATTTATATAATTCTTTACTTACACCCAATTTTTCATATTATGATATTTTTATACACATCCCTATTGTTATATTTATCATAAGCCAGTGATGAGACAACAGATTTATTCTCATTAAAACCTCACATGAATCATTAGGTACACCCATTATACTGCCAAAATTATCCTATAATTCTTTATGAAAAACATTTATATAGTGAATAATCATCCCCATTTAAACTCAAGGGTATTAATCTATATTTACCTATCCTTCATTTATTGGGTATTTCAAAGCATATATATATATCAAAATCATTAATCATGAGATATAGTGTGATAAAATACATCCTTAGTTTGTATGATCTATGTGGCACACTAATGCAAGTACATAATATGAATGTGATGGACATGACTAGAATTATATAGAACTCCAATTAATTTTGTAATGTTTTTTTCTCATTAAATGTTATGTAAAATTATAATACCATAATTCATATATTTCTTGACTATAGTCATTTTCCCCTTTTTTAGTGTGTTTCGATCCCTATGGCGATGGAGAGATTTTATCTAGAAAATAACCTAATGTCTGGGGATACATGTTTGTTTACTTTATTGGAATCCTAGTATCAAAATTTGAACAATTTAATTGGGTTCTAATAGGGTTAAAAAAATATTTGGAGATAGTTCAGGATTCCTTATAATCAAGATTTCATACATCCTTATAGTCATATTCACATCATGAACTGGTTACAGGACATGAATCCATTGCAGGGAAGATACTGTGAGTCCCATCCCGAGTATGAAAAAAAATCGATGAAATTGTTTCAAATAGGGATTTGGTTGATTGGGATTAATTCAACCTAAGTTGATTCCTTTTTCAACATATCTCTAAAATTGTGCAATTAATGATGTGAATAGTGTTCATGATAGTAATTATTCAGTTTCCATAGGTTTTATTCATGCTTAATGTACGGCTATTCTCACATTCAACATGAAATTCTTCCTCTAAAACCCTAAAGAGGTTTTGGGTGATCTCCCTCCTTCAGAATCACTTAATTAAAAATTTGATCCCCATGATAGTTTAATCAGTTCTAATTTTTAATTATCCTTCTTATTTCTTCTTTTACATTGGCTTTGATAGTAAAGATGGTTGTTCATACAGATTGAGTTGTGATTGGTTTGGTTTTCCAATTGATAATTTTTAGTTTCCCATAATACCATCAATTTCAGAGGTTGATGTTATTATCTCTAATCTCTATTTCCAAAGGTGATTAGTTTTTTTATCATTCTTGAGGTAGGTGAATCAACAAAATTGGTTCTGATTCATGAATTTCCCTATTCTCATGTCAATTTCATTATGGTTTTCATTGAAATTTATTTGATTGAAATTTGAATGGATTTGATAAAAAGATAGACATTTTGAAAGAGGTTTTCATTAAAAAACTGATCACACCAAGTATTTGAGGAAATAGTTTATGGGTGGCTTTGGTGTTGAAATGTCTTTTGACAAACACAGCATATTGGGTAACCATGAGTGTGTGAGGAAATTAATTTTCACACATTTATCTATGTAATGCGACATGAGATTTTACATCACTTTAGTATGTGTAATTACACCAGTGATTATATTGGTTTGATCCAGCATATACCTAGATTGGGGATTTTATTTTATGTTTTTCACATATACCCAATGATTATAGCCCAATTGGTGTGATTTTTCATTTATGTGTTGTTTTCTTCATGATGATATATTTAATGGTTATTTCACACATGGTTTTATATATTCATGGATGCTTACCCACATTATTTATATATTCCTAGATCTAGTGAAGGTGGAATATTTTTTGAAAAAGATAATAATTTAATAAACAATGGTATATTTATGAAAATGATTTGTAAACTAGATTTGTTTTAATTATATAAATGATGCATTCTTGATAATATAAATTGTATAGATTATTTGGTGGCATCCAATTAGGATTTTTATCACTCCATAATTTTTCCTTTGGGTAGTTTTAGATATTGTTTTCCAAGAAATAGTTAAAGGGAAGAAAATTTTGTAGCATGCTTGTTTCTATCATTTTCATCATATTTATAGTGGGAAAATTTGGTGGTAACAGATGGTTACACAGGGACTTTTTTAGAATCATCGTGGTTTATCTTTCTAGTTTGGAATGTTTGGATTGACTATGTATGTTTCATGGTTATGTTATCTTACTTTCTCGTTATACACTAGTGGTTTTCCTTTTTCATGATTACTATAAGACATGTTTCTTCCGCTGTTTTTTACATTACCTTGTGGAAGAATATCTTGGGTAACTTTTCTGGTTTCTCCAGTTTAGTTCGTGTTGAATTTGAATTAGAGCCATTACCTAACCTAATTTGTTGATATAGTTCTAGGATTTTTTTAGTGTATTGGTAGAAGGGAATTAGGTTTGTCGTACTTTAGATTTTAGGTGGGGGAAAAGGGGCCTATTTATCCCACTTCTATGACTCAATCTGAGTTACCATGGGTGGTTAGGGATTTTTTCAAAGAATGATACTTGGTAGTTTGGGTTATTTGGATAAACTAGATTTGGATTTTATTTAAATGGACATATTCTTTTCTTAATTTTTTGTCTTTTTTGGAATCAATTTATAATTTCATTAAATGCGTGTTGTTTTAAAGAATGGATATCAATACCTGATGTTGGACCTATGATTTAAGAATCTTCTCAAGACTGATTTGTATTTGTAATGTGATTATTAAAAAATTTATCCTAGAAGATATATTCCAAATATATGAGAGGAAATATATGATATAGATTCAATAGGAGAATCCTATAGTGTACCCTTCACTATTAGAATCTATAATATACACTACTTGAAATCTAGGTAAAAAATGTGTTCGGAAATCCGGATTAGTTGTGGATCATGGCTTAGTATTTACTAAGTTGTATCCGACTTTTTTCTATGGTGAAAAAAGACCCAAGAAATTTGAAAAATGAGTTGAGTGGATTGAGAGGATCATCTACTGTATGGAGTATCCTATGGTCTCTAAGTTGGGATTTTTTACAATTATCTTGATGGATCGAGAAGGATATGAAGGGACTCTATTATGCAAGTTATGTATCACAGGGATCTCACATAAGTATATTTCAGGAAAATCATCAACTAACTGATTTATACCTATATGTTTTGAGAGTAAAATTCCATAATGTTCATTCCCTTAAAGTAATGGGAGTATAATTTTCTAGACTATTCAACCTATTTTGTTACGTTGATGTATTCAGAACTGGATTAAGTCACCATTTATTACGTAATGTTTCAACAGATTTAAGTGGGGTTGAGGGATGATATTTTTTCAATACTGATTTTCATGTTGCTTATGACCATTGTGGAGGTAGTCAATAAGGTAGATTTGGAAGAGGTGTACATAGCTGAAAAAATAGATTTGGTAGGTCCTTTAGTTTCTACATTCATTTTCCATAATGTATCTTTTATTTAGAAAAGGAATTGAAAATGAATCCAAATTTATTTAGGATTTGTTTTGTATGATTATTCAAGAAAAAGAAGTTTTTTTCAATCATAATGGAACAACTATCCATACTAAGCCTAATTATACGGAGGCTGCAGATACTTGTCATCATTGTGGGAAATCTGTCCATATGAAGAATTTTTGTGGAAAGATTTCCCAATGAAGTATATCTAGATCCACTATACCCATGGGTTTGTAGGTTCATACCAATACTTATAAGGGTGTGGATATTATGATTAGGATAAGGGGGATGTTTATGTGGCAAAGAGAGCTCAGGGAGTAGATGATACCATAGGCCTTTATATGTTGGTCTGTGCACTAAAGGAATCTATTACAGGGATGGGTACTGTTATATCTATGGTGTTTATTTTATCTTCTATTGTACTATATTTGTTTGATACATGTGCGACCCATTATTTTATATCATAAAATATAGTTAAATGTTAGGAATTCATTAAAATCATATGTCATTATTTTTGGATATTTCCACGAATTTGGGAAAGAGGTATGAACATGGTTTCAATTTTATAATATTTCAATTGATGATGTCATTCCATGAAGTGAGGTGGTACTTCTTGGTGCCTGATCATGATATCATTGACATAATTATTGGAATGGAATGGGTGATCAGCGTTAAGGGGAATATTGAATATTAACACTATGGTGTTCATTTTTAACACCAAATGAAATCACCCAGATCATTCTGGGTGATTGGGATTCTAGGTATGGGAGATAAGGGCCTATTCATTATTATACTAGGTTGATATCATGCCAATTTTTAGAAATATCATAAATTAAATTGACAACATAATGAGAATTACGCTTCCTACCATGGTGTTTTCACACATCAAGGTCTTTATAAATGATTTTATAGACTACAACTATATAGAGAGGTCAATTTTACCATAGACCTGCTGCCAGGTATAATGCCCATTTCCATATCATGATATCTTATAGTTCATGTTGACTTTTTAGACCTTATGGTCCAGCTTACCTATCTATAGGTTAAGGTATTTATTCATCATAACATGTCACTATGGGTTTCAACTATCTTATTTTCTAATACGGAAGATGAGATCCTCATACTTTCTATCAATTATTGAATGTTAAATCAACAGAATTTCAAGACCAAATACCACTTTACTAGGATTGATAATATATTTCATCAGCATAGATGGTATCATTGGTACTCAAAGATTAACCTTTGGTCAGGGTACCACTGGTGAGATTCTGAGAATAGGATATACTTAGGATAATTGTTTTGGTGTCAGTATGGGAATATTGAGTTTCTATTTATTCAAATTGGCCTCACTAATTCTCATTATGATTTTATAGTGATGATGAACTATATATTTATTCATTTCATGGACTCTTTTTTTCATTAATGGATAATAATTTTAGTTTAATCCATGTTAGAGGATTATCACCTGGACCATTTGGATATAATTCTCAAAACCATAAGAGAACAACGATTCTATGTTATGATTTCAAAATGAAAGTTTTAGAGTAAAGAGTTTAATTTTTGGGGGAATGTTATATCAGATAGGGGTATCTTTGTGGACCCAAAAAAGGTACAGGATGTTATATCCTGAGAGTGAATCAGAATTTGTATTCATGTCTAAATAATCTTTTGGTTAGGTTTTTATTGTAAGGTATTAATTTAGGACCTATCCAATATTTTATCTCTGATTAGAGATTTAACCCATAATGGTGTACAAATTGAGTTAAAAGATAAATTTCAGAAATATTTTTAAGGAATTAAAGGTGAGGTTGACATTGACGCTAGTTTTGATTGTTCTAAAACTGGCTCCAGATTATGATGTTTTTAATGATTCCTATAGAACATGTTTTTTGAGGGTATTGATGTAGGGTAAACATATGGTAAACTAAAAATCTCTCAAGTTATTCCCTAATGTGAATAACTACCCTAACAATAATATTAAGTTGGATTCAGTTATAAATATACTGAAAACATGATATCCCTACCTCTATGGGGAGTGTTTTATAATATATTTACATCACAAAAGTATTTAGTATATTTTCAATTAGATGGACCTAAAAATGTGGTAGTGAAAATGGTTTTACTATATTTAGAATTTTAATTCTGAAAATTCTTATACTTTGAGGAAATAGAATGTGGTCCATGATGTTTCATGAAATAAATTACGGACTCAATTAGTGAAGGAATTAGTATAATAGTGGTATATGATGAGTTTGTTTGTTTAAATGAACATGGGGGAGGAAGAATCTATTGGATTGGTGTAAATTCATTAGAAAATTTCTAATTTTTCATTTAATTAGTGGGTTCATCTCAAGAAATTTTCTGACACTATGTGCTAGTGCTTTAGTGAAATCTAAAATGGTGGTGAGATCTTGGGTTTGTAACCTTAGTATCCTAGTAGTGCTTTGTGTTTTTGAAGTTGGCTGGTTGTTCCCTTTTCTCTTAATAAGGTGTTTTTGGACATTAGACACCATTCTTGTTGGTTTATACACCATAAGACTTAAAATATGCATCATTACTTAAAATGACTATATTGGTGGCTTGAGATAAGGTGGTCAATTACATATTTTGTATCACAATGCCTTTGGTGTTAGTGAATTGAAGCGGAGCACCAGGGACATGCTGGTTTGATGAAAACATTACCCATTCTAGTATGGAAGTAGTATGAGACTTCCATGGAAATTTTTATTGGTTTAATAATGAATCATATTGGGAAGGATGAAATATGAGTGATTTCTATCGAATCACTAAATCAGAACATTTTTTCACTATTAAGGAGACAATGAATGTGGAATTGATCATTTAATTGTATATACTAAAGGATATTAGACTTCAAGGGTTTCCCTCTATAATAACGTTGGATAGGTACCCTTGGTTCACATCATGATTTTGTAATGGTTTTCAATAGGTAGTGGGTTCCCAGTTGAGATTTATCATGAATTATCATCTCTAAATAGATGGATAGTCAAAGAGTGATATCCACATTTTTGAGGATATAATTTGGGAACATATTCCTAGTTTCAATTGTTCTTTGGAAGACCAATTTCATTTTCTCAGGTTTTACTACAATAATAGTTGTTATTCCTTGATTAAAATTGCACCATTTGAGGCTTTGTATGAGCAACCATGTAGATCTCCCATGTTCTAGGAACAGTTTGGAGAGTGATCATTTTTTGGGATGATTCATGTTTAATAAATGATAGAAAAGGTGACATAGATCAATAACTTATTGGTAATGACATAGATTTATCAGAAATCATATGTGAACAGTCATCATCAACTGCTGGAGTTTGAGGTCCATGATCATGTTTTTCTAAAATTTTCATCTCACTAGGGAAACCATAAATTGGGTAGATAAGGTAAGTTAACACTATGGTTTTTTGGACCCTAGGATATTGTGGAGAATCGTAGAAATATGGAATATCGAATGGAATTACATTCCTGTTTGACTTTGACCCATGACATGTTCGATGTTGCCAAGATGATGAGGTATCAATCAAATCCTTCCCCTATGAGTGAGAGGATGTTAATATTTAGCACCAAAATATTGTGGTTGAATAAAAAGTTAATATTATGTATTAACAATATAAGGTACTACATTGTAAAATAATTTCATTTTTTATGTAATGTGGGTGTGCAGATAGGATATCCATGAGATTTGGGAGCGAGAGTTGTTGATGAGGTAGCAGTGGCCATCAATTTTTTGTAAGTCCAAGATGTTGAGGAATTTATAGGGATAGAAATATTGAATGTTTTTTAGATTAAATAATTATTTTACCTTCATTTAGGCAATTCTTAAATATAAACATCAATTCCTTTTTGTTTTGGGAGTGTTTTGGGCCCTATGGGTATGTAAAGATTTGTTTCAGGAATGTTACATAATGTTTGGGAATTTATGCTTGTTTGGATTAATGGAGTCCAATTATAAATGTGTGAAATGTTTAAGGGGGTTATCGTTGGTTTAATAAAGATTTGATGATGATTTGGGATTATTATATTGAATTTTTATAGTGGACTTCATGTCAGACATATTCATGTTGGGAACTAGTTATATGACATGAATCTATTTTAGGGACAATACTATGAGTCTTATTTAGATAATTAAAAATTATAACCCAGGAAATAGTTTAACATTGTAAATGGGTTGATCAATATTAATTCAACCCAAAGAGACACCTTTTTTGAAATATCTATAAATTCATGTAATTCACAATGTGAAAGGGGTTCACAACCTAAATTATTCACGTTCAGCTGTTTTTCATTATGTTGTAAAAATAAATACCCTCCCATTAGAAGCATAGTCCTTACAATCAATCCATATTGTGTTTTTCTTGAAATTTTTGGTGTTCTCCCACCTTAGATATCACTCAATTTTGTGTTTTATCTATGTGATAATTGTGCCGCTTCTCCCTATTAAGTGAAATTACAATTTCTTATTTGTCTATATTTTCATTAGTGTAGTGGGATGCATTTATGTATTGGGTTGTGATCATTTTGGGTTTTATATCAATACATTTTTGTTTTCCATTTTCCATTCAAATCCAGAGGCTAATATTATTGTTTCCAATATCCTTTGTCAAAGGAGATTAAGATTCCTCTATTCATGAGGTTTTTCAATATATATAATTGGTTCTAATTCCTAAATTGACTTATGTTTTTTTCAGTTAATTTGTTTTTTATTGAAATTGATTTATTTGACATTGGAATGGTTTTTTGGAAAATATTCTTATTTCTAATGGTGTTTTCTTTATAAAAAAAATCAAACAGAATTTTTTTTATTATATTATTTGTTGGGTGGTTTTAATTTTAAAATAGATTTTTACACACTTAGAACATTGTGTAACCTTCACTACATTTGGAATAGATGTATCACTCTTTTTATGTGTAAAGAAACAATAGGTTTTAAATCACATTACTATATGTAATGAAACTGGATTTTATATTGGATGGATACACCTTATTCTTGGATTGGGTATTTTCATTCATGTCTGTCACATATACCCATAGGTTAGATCCCATATGGTGTGATTTTCCATTTATGTATTTTTTTTATATGATGGTATATTTAATGATTATTGTTCACACGCCTATCTATTTTCATGTTTTCTTACCTGTTTTCTTGAAATATTATTGTATTTAGTGAATGTGGTAGGTTTTATAAAAATCAATGCAATATTTTAAAAAATGTTTTATTTTATAAAAATTATTTGTAAACTAGATCTGTTTTAAAGTTTGAACATATGAATTATTTATATTAGAACTTATATTTATCCTTTGGTGGTACCCTATAGTGCTTTGTGCATACACCCTAATTTTTCTATTGGGTGGTTATTGATGTTGTATTGTAGGAATTAGGTAATGGGTAGATAATTTTGTATCATTCTGGTTTCTCTTATTCTCATTATTTTCATAGCGGGATATTTTAGTGGTTAAAGATGGTAACATAAGGAATTTTTTAGAATCAATATGTTTTATATTTCTTGTTTTTCAGTTTTGGAATGACTTTTTATGTATTATAGTTATGTTCTCTTGCTTTTTAATTATACCCTGTTGTTTTTTGTTTTTTAAGACTATTATTAGACATGTTTTTTTCCTCTTTATTTCTTACATTACCATGTGGAAGAGTATCTTTTGGGACTTGTCTACTTACCCTATTTCAAGCCACATTTTTATGGGATTAAGGAGTAATCTAAATCCATTATGGGAAATTTTTCACCGTACTTTTTTGCCTTGTAAGTTAGCCTTGACATGACATTATGATGTCTAGTATCCTATTTTTACACTTTCATATGTTTCCTTGATGCGTCTTCATGATATATTACGCCTCGTTTTTTAGGATTATGATTTCCCCACATTTATTTCTCATTTATATACCTATTGAATGACATGTTTTACTTTCATATTGTTATGCTTGATTATTCCCTTACTTGTAATTATAGCCCACCCATTTCTTATATATTTCACCATGTTATCCCATGTAATTTTAGAAGAACCATGGAATATAATCTCATGTTATATATTTTATAAATTTTTTTGTAGTATTTTTTTTCAAGTAATTATATTATGCACTTAATTAACCAAATACAATAGGAATCACAATCTTATGGGGTTGTATTAGGTGTATCATTATACAATAATTAATTAATTATTGTATATTAAAATTCGTGTTTTCATAATCAGTATCCAAGAAAAGTTTAGTTATTTTTGGGGATTAGGTTTGCAAAACTCTAGTGAAATCCTTAGGGATAATACTAAACAAAGTAAAATATCCCTAAATCTTTATAAAGTATAGATTAAGTCATTTATAGGAAAATTTATCCATTTCTAGATACAATAGGTGGATGTGGCTCTAGAAAATTTATACTAAGGGGTAAAGCCCTCGAAAATGTCACATTGATTTGGACATAGTCATTACCAAGTTTAAAAAAATGGGCCTTATTACACACCTTATTTGACAATCCCAAGTGATATGATCTAGTGAATTCACAATATCCTTACAAACTACTAATAATGGAACAAAAATTACTATAATATTTTATGTTAGGATATAGATCATGGATAAATTATATTGAAACATTAAAATTCATAGGTTAAAAAATATATTTCATTTTTTAGTTATCCTTTTAATGTTCATAGTTTCCCATTTATGTGTTTAATAGTTTCTAAATTATCTTCATTATGTCTATTTTGAATAAAGTAAATGATTAGAACTATAATAAAATAGTGAAAGGTAGGATTGTTTTCCATCTATGACTATTAAATTCTTAATTTGACTACATCTCTAAAACTTATTTCATGTCATGCATGTTCAGAAGAAAAATTTAAACACCACCAAAATAATGGGAGTCTAGTTATCACTGAAGATGGTAATGGGATTAATTTTTCAATCCCCAAAATATATTTCATCCTCTTTCCAAATTTATGAGATGCGTTTCCCAAAAAAAACTTTGTGAAAATACCTTTGGTGGAATTAAATTCTATTATGGGTATGAATTGTCTTTCCTTATACATAGCCAAAATAATTTGATTAAAAAGTAAATCACCATTCATATCTATAATCATCCATTTATTCTATAAAATTGAAAGGAGTAGGATGAATATCCATTGGTATCATCATCTCAAGAATGAATATTATTTCAATATAAGCAATCATTTCTTACCGAAATAATTGATACTAAAGAAAATATCATCCTTGATTATGTGCCCAATGTAAGAGAATTTTCATATACATTTCACGAAGAATTTATTGGTATTCCTTATTTTTGAGATATTGAGGTCTAAATCGATCATATACTAGGAGAATGTACTGTTCATGGATATTATTTTCACTAGGAATAGGAAATATATAGATCCATTAAAAATATATTGAATTGAATAATGGCATAGAACAACCTTAGTAGAAAATATATGAAGTTTACTTGGATTAGGTTGGTAATATCTTAGAATTTTGAGAAAATTATCAAGATGGTCCATCCTACTAACACATATAACATAGAATGAGGTGATGTTTTTATCGAATAATGAATGTGTATAAATATTTAGGGAGATGAATATGAGGCTAATCACTACATCAATACTTACATTATCCACTATTGGGGAAGGATTTATGATATATATTGGTTTATCCAAAAAATTATTTGGTTGTGTATTCATTAATGATGATAATTGATAGCCTCTAACTCTAGAAAATTAAATATACATGAGATAAACTACCTAACAGATGATCGATAATTGGTAGTAGTGATCTTCACATTGATGATTTGGTGAAATTATATACATAGAGAAAAGAATGACATATATATAGACCATAAAAGTCATAAGTATATATTCAAAGGAAAATAAGGTTAATATGATCTAATGATGCTGGTTAGAGAAAACAATTAAAAATGATTGTTCAATGTAATACCATAATGGTAGGGAAAATAATATTAAAGATATTCCGAGTAGAAAGGATCCTACAATCCAACCCCTGATGAGTATTAAATGGGATCTAGTATTCATAGATTTTAAACAGATAGATATGGGAATAATAAAAGGATCTTTATCATAAATTTCTAAAATAACTTCCCAAAAATCAATTCATGAGAGGATCAAGGAGTCCCGTAATGATGATGAGTTTCTATAGAATAAAGATGAAAATACTTTATATTTTATATTTATTGATGATAGAATTATAATGTTTAGAATTGATATATATGTTCCATCAATACCAGATTTGATAACAGGACATCTAGATGATGGTCATATATCCTCGTTTTCTAATTATCAGAAATGAACTAATATTTATATAGATATGAAGAAAAAATTATGGTTGGATAACATAAAGAGGGATATTGAGGATTCTATATTTTGATGATAGGTATGGCATCAATTCAAGGTAGAATAAGTGAATTATAAGTGTATGAAGAAACCATTTCCCCCACCAACATGGAAATGAGAAAACATGACCAAGGATTTCATTGTAGGACTCCCTAGGACACATAAATGAAATAACACTATTTTAGTGTTAGTTGATCAATATACCAAGATAACACATTTCATTATTATCATATAAGATTCATATCTTGGATAAATCTCCATAATATAAATATTTGATGTTGTAATTATATATGTATTTACAATATCTATTGTATCTTATTGACATTTGAGGTTTACCTTGAGGCTTTGTAGAGGTATTAATCAAGAATTAGATACAAAACTGGGCATCAGAAATTCTTATCACCCTCGGATGGATGGTGAGACCTAAAATACCATTATAAATATGAAGAAAATGATGAGATCATGTTCAATGGATTTATAAGGATATTGTGATCAATAACTTCCCCAAGTATAGTTATCGTATAAAAATAGTTTAAATTAAATCATTCAAATAAAACATTATGATCTTCTCTATGGGAAGAGCTATCTAACTTCGTAATTTTGGAATTAATTTGTAGTGATAAAGCTTATGGGGCCTAATCTTATCTATGAAAAGAAAGATAAGGTTCAAACCATTAAAAATAATATAAAATCTGAACATTTTTTAGAAAAGCATTACATACATTCAACTATGAGACACAGATTCTGAAGTTGGAGATAAATTGTTCCTTTGTATATCACTGTTGAATAAATTCATGAGGTTTGGGAAGAAGGTAAAGATTAATATAAGATAAATCATCTCCTTTGAGATCCTTTATCACATCAAAGTGGTTGAATATCTATTAACACTCCCACCTAACCTATCTCAAGTACATGATTTGTTCCATGTACCCCTCTTGAGAAAGTACATACAAGACCACTCACATGTAAAGAATCTATAGGTGATACCATTAGTGAATGATCTTTAATTTGAGGAGTAGCTGGTGTGGATCTTATATCAAATAGACAATGTTTAATGAAATAAGACAATTTATTTAGTCAATTTTCTATGGTGGAACCAAATTTTTGTAGAATCAACCTAGGAACCATAAAAGGTGATGAATAAAAAAACCCATATATTTTAGAGTATGAATGAATTATTTTGGGATAAATTCGTTAATGGGGAATAAAGTAATGACCGTAAATTTTTTTAACAAAATTATATTTCTAAATTAGTGAAATACGGATTAAGAAATTAAATTATTAAAAAAACATGCACTAACTTAGTTATTTTAGATTGTTATACGTTATATCATGCTACTTTTGAATAACCATTAAGAATCATGACCAATTATTGTATACCAATTGTACAATTATCATTTGATTAGTATATATATAGGGTTATGATACAACCTTTTGACATGGAGAGAGAAAGTGATGTCCTTGAATTGTAGGATCACAACCTGTGAATACTATTTGTTAGATATCCATAAGGAGATAGAATCAAAAGAATTTTCCCCTGACCAATACCAAGACAAGATTCACCAACTAAATTATGTGTGAAATTGTTTATGGGATATGTTCAAGATCATCAATAAAATGACAGAAATCATGTTTTTCAAGCCACCCCAAGAGAATCTCACTATCACACATATTACCCTTAGGGAATTCATGGTTGTAAGAAAAGGATATGTATCTATACAATAACATTATGGATTTTCATATTATATTTTCAAAAAAAAATTGATTATATTTATCCCTTATAAATATTAATTTACTAAATGATTAAATATTGAGATTAATAAAAATTATATTTTTTTTATAATAAAACACCATAATTTTTTTTGAAAAATATACTATTTAAATTAATTCAATTTTTGATGAATTCAAGTATTTTTTTAATAAATTATATTCTAATTGAATATTATTATAAAATCATATTTATTAAATATAATTGATAATATAATTATATGATGTCAAATGTAATTTTTATAATTTTCAAAATACTCTTATTGTAGAATTACCCCTAATTTTTCAGTAAATAGCGTTTTTTTATTTAAAAGTGTAAATTATCATATTTAGATAATTATTTTTATAAAATAAATATTATATTTGAAACCAGAACGTCAAAATTATCCAGCGGATAATTTTTCATAATTTTGTGATATAGTCAGATTTTTCGGTCAAAATTAAATAAATTGTAAATATATGGTTTTTATTATGACATAATAAATTCCCAAAAGTATTGTAATAAATAATATAAAGATTTTACTTAACCAAAATTATGTTTCCCTTTATAAAAATGTATTTTTATGCAATTTGGTTAAATTTTTAAAGCCTAAAATAATCTTCAAAAACGTAAATTATATTTTAAGGATTGGAAAATAATTATTTATGAATATGACTCACTTCCACATCATCAAGTTATATTATTTTAATTATTTTAGTTCTTAGAACTGTAAAATTACAAAAAAAAAATCACCTTCGGTAGAAACTCGGATAAAAATCATGGGAAGGTTAGTGATTTTGATTACTTTTTCATATGGAGTCCAAAACCTATGTTTGGAAATTAATAAACAAATATCCTATCTCTTTCTATAAAATCCAACCCTCCCATACTCACATTCTACTTCACTCAAAAATCATGGAGCATAAATTTACTCTACCCTTCCCTATCAATATCCCACTGATGATTCCCCCAAGCTCTTAAGAATCTCCACTCACTCTTTTAGAGGTGTGCTATTTAGGTATGTTATCGATTCCTTCTCCTATATAGTCAAGGGACATTTTTATTTATTCATTTTTATTCCTATTTTTTCATGCTTATATATGTTTTTATACATACCTATTTTATTACATATGGTGTAAAATTGATGATAGACCCATTTTACTCTCATTTATCCATTACATGAATCTTTAAGTACCCTCGTTATGCTGCTGAAATTGTCCTCTGTTTTTTCATGAAAAACCATTTTATAGTGAATACCCATCTCCATTTCCAGTCAAGGGTATTCTCCTCCATTTAACTATCATTATTTACTTGATAATTACATGTGTGTATCTCACACAGCTTAATAACGGTATTAAAATTGATGAAAGATATCCTTATTTTGCATGATCTATGTGGAACACATACACATGTATATAATATATATGTGATAGTTGGGACCATAATTATATATCCCTCCAATGAATTGGGAATTTTTTTTGTATCATGATATATTATTCATGGAAATAGGGATTGAACCTAATATGTAATGGTACTTTTCAACCATGTGACTTTGTTTTGGTAGTTAGGCTCAACTTGTGCTTATGATGTCTTGTTTTTGTCCACATTCTAATGATTCCTTAATGTTATCATGTTACATCATTAATCATTACTTATGATTATTATTCTTACCACTTTATGTCTCGTTGATATGAATACTTAATCACATGTATTAATTTCATCATGTTAATATTGATTGTTCCCTTATTCGGATTTATAGCTGACCCCTTTCTTAAGTGCATCCCTAGGTTATCCAATGTATTTTTAGTAGATCCATGGAATATAAGTGAATTCTATAGAGTTTATAAAAAATATAGTTTTATTTATTTTTCATGATGTTATGTATTTTATCAAATTACCAAAATACATTAGGCCTCATGATCTTCTGGGGTTGTATTAAGTGTATCTTTGTGTAAAAAATCTTGAATTAAAGTGTATTAAAATATATTTTGTCATAATGTACCTCCAACATAAATGTATTATTAATAAATAAATTTTCCCATTTTCCCTTGAGACTATATAAATCATCTAACCAAGTCTATTTACCTTTACAAATAAGATTATGTAATATACTTTTCCTTTTTCTAATTATTAAAAATTATATTAAAAAAATATTTGACCTAAAAATAAAAATCTAATGCCACATTGAAAAATGAAACACATAATGATATCAAGGCTAAAATTCATCACAAATTTCAATTTCCTAATTTATAGGATGAAAAGTATCATCCAATATCTAACCTATATTCTTCTACTCCTGGTAGTACTTAAAAACCAACCTCTCTAATTCACAACCCATTCTTGAGTGGAGATGTATTTACATCATGTGAATGAAGGACCAATAAACATTTTCAACATGTCTACGACCGCTACCACCATTAGATAAACAAATTACTACATCTATCATATATATAACACACACTCATATCTACATTAATATAAATTTATAAATTTAAAATTTTAATAATATAAACTAGTTAATTTTTAATAACATTTTTATATATAGTTGAACTAGTTTAAATGATTTATTTCATTCAATTATATACAAATTTAATAAAAACCCATAACTATCAATTATTATTAGAAGATGATGGATTATGATGAATAATTGAAATTTATAGGGTTGTTTTAATTATATTTGGAAGAGACCACAAGTTCTTCCCCAACACATATGAATCTAATTGACTAGAACTACTGAAAAATAAGGTAATAAAGGATCAAAATCATTTATTTATAAAAATTATTTGGGACACACTGAGAGAAAAATATAAAATAATTTCAGCATTAGATAATATCTTTAAAATCAAAACTCTTACTGTGTTCCAATACAAGTTATGGTTTTAGGGGAATATAAATATATTCATTAAAATGTAATTAAAATATTTATTTTTAAAAATTATTTTATATTCATGGTCCTATGAATTACACCAAACATGAATGTAAATTAATAATCAATTTTTTATGATCAACTACATGGTTATATTCTTTTCTATTATTTTATTTAATAGTAATTAAACATTATTATATAATAATATAAAATACATCCATGGACTTTTTAAAACGTTTTTAGAGTATTTCAATTAATTCTTAATAGAATCCAAAAAATAAACACCCCATTTCATGATCAAAGAAATGATACAAGGTAAAATTATAATGTTTCCCCTCATATATAGAAATTAAAAAAATACCCTTCAAAATTCATATATTCTAAAATTAAAAATTTATAAAATTTACAATAATTATCTTTGAAATGAAAATAAGTATTTGAGGGATTTCATGAGTGGAAAAGTATCTTTCTAATCATATATTTAACCATAGATAAAATTATGATATCCTTAATTAAAAAGTTATTTACTCTGGAACTATATCTCTGTATGAACAACCGGTCGTATAATCAATTCTATAGTAGAAACTATAGAATCCAGAATTGGTACTATAGAATGTAGGTACCATATCATTAATATTAATAAAGGGATAATTTGATCCATACAATTATGATTTGGGGCCATGTAATGAGATTAGATTCCATAGGGCCTTCAAGTTAATAAATTGTAATGGGATTTTGGGCCATAGGGCCTTTAGTTAATGTAATAGTTCCCACTCAAACCATAAAATATGTATTGTCTTGAATAAATTAAAAATGTAATTATAGGTAAATTATCATAATTATATGATGATTTGGGGAATTCATTATAGAGATTAATCGTGATCCAGTTTGGGGATGGGTTAGTCCAGACTAGTTTGTTCAAAATAGTACTAGAATGAGGTTTGAGGATGTCTGTCAAGGATATTATTAAAGATTGAATGGTAAAAACTCATAATATTATTATAAAAATGTGTAATTGTAAACTTTATGAAAGACTCAAGTTACTAGGAAATTATTGGTAATGTGAGGTGTTAGTTGACCTTAATCATGGGTGATTTTAGTTAATCTTTTCCCTAAAAATATTCCATAACCATAGTATTCTAAGGTATGGTTTTCATTTCAAGAATCATCTAACATGATAGTTGGATACATATATTTTATTTTTCTTTAATATTTATGATTAAAATTTTAATTTTAATATAAACGGTTTTTTTAAGATAAAAAAAATTATTTGGAAATATATATATATATATTCATTAATAAATAAATGAAAAGTGTTTTTTAAATATAATCATGTGTGGTTTTAGTTTTAAAATTTTTTGTGGATGGTTTTATATATATAATTGAAACTTCATTGTTTTCATATGAAAAAATTGTAATTTGGTAGTTTCAAAATGGAATGAATTAAAACCAATATTCTAGGTAATAATTTATAAATCACAATTTTGATGAATTAAGTAATATCACATTATTGTCATTAAAATATATT
Organism: Viscum album; assembly: GCA_963277665.1. Lineage (NCBI taxonomy): Eukaryota > Viridiplantae > Streptophyta > Magnoliopsida > Santalales > Viscaceae > Viscum > Viscum album. The sequence goes on from OY728161.1 coordinate 1,000,106,938, forward strand.
TTTTATAAAATATTTATCAATATAAAAGTTTGTTTTAAATTTTTTTATGTAACTGAATTATGTTGCGTTGGTTTTTCAATTTTTTTTTAAATTTTTTAAAAAGTATTTTTATTTTTTAATGTGGTAAATTTAATGGATAATAAAATTTTCATTTCCTTTAATCCTTATAATATTTGTTTTATATTTTTTTGATGATTAAAATGAAATGTGATGGATTAAGTTATTTCATACTAGTTTTTAAATAAATGAATTAAGGAAATCATCTTTTTTTAATGTCTCTAATACATATTAACATCCTTGAGATTGAATAATGTGTTTATTTTAATTGATTTTTATTTAAACTCTATTGAATATTATTTTCTATATTGTTTTTGGTTTAATAGTATTATTTTTATTGAGTATTTGTATTTGTTAGTCAGAATATATAAAATCATATGTACATTTTTCTAATTTAAAACAACTAAAAACTATATAACTAAATTTATATGGCTTTTTCTACTGATAATCTAACTAGTTAAGTGTTTTTTGTCTAATTTATAGGATAGCGTATTTATTTTTTATTGGTTCGATCATTTTTTGCAAATGTGTTTTGTAATATAGATTAATATAAATTATTTTTCACCTATATTAGTTTTTAAATAATGATTTAAATTACATTTTTATGCTTTTAAGAAATATATTTTTTATTTTAATTAACTTTTAAAAAGGTTACAGGCCACAACTGTAGCAATTGGTGGGTGGTCAATTTTTTTGTTTTTCATTAAAGTCTATGGATAAAAACCAATTAAAATAATAATAAAACCTAATATTATCTAGGGATGATATAAAAAATTTAAGTTATAATTAATTTATAATAATAATTAGAAAAATGTGATAATCCACTTGGTCCATTTCTCTTTCCACTCATTTTGGGTTGTCGATGTAGTAGAGAATATAAGAAATGATTACTCTCAGTAAATCTAAATGTTTTCCTTAAATCCATATGAAATTTTCTTAATACTATGAGTTTATACATTTAGAAAACCACTTCCTGAGATCATTCATCATTGATCATAACAAGAAGTTCTATTATTGTTTCATATTTCATAAGTGGGAGGATGGAAAGAAAAAATTCTCAAGGGATTGAGATAATTCCATATAGAAAATATATATTGTATAAAACAATAAAACATGAAAATGATAAAATATAGATTTTATACCTAGTTTTAAACATTAGATAATTTCATAATTTCCTTTTTGGAACACTCTTTTTGAAACATGCATTAAATGAATTGAATTATCAAACCTCAGTGGTGTTTTGATTTGATTTTGTGGGGTTGAAATATGAATTTAAATTTATATCCATCTAGATGATGTTTGAGGATTTTTTGCTTCAATTTTTTTTATTTTCATCTGTTATTTAGATTATAATACATAGAATATTCTAGAATGATCATAAGTGGTATGTCTTGTAGAGTTTCTATGTATTACTTATGGTAGTCAAATTTACCTAGACTCTAAGTAGAGTGGTGGAGCCTGACTCCTATCAACCATTGACTATCTTTCATAGTGATCAAGGTTTTCTAGAGGATTTGAAGTGGATATATGAAATTGATGAAATATTAATGTACCTGGAAACACCTCATGATTTGAGAGTGAGATATGTTTTTTGTTAGTTTACAGGGCTAAGCCTAGATCATTTGATGGTTATCTTTCTATCCCCATTACAAGATTGGGCAATGTGATAGTTATCTAAGACCACTTTTGTTTACATATTAATTCTTGAAAATATGAATGAATTGGAATTGGTAGAGATCTTGAGTCTTTATCATGGTTAGTGAATAGTAAAGGAGTACATTGACCACATCAACGAGATGATTCAATTTTCTTTATAGATGGGGTCATTCTATTTTTTAAAAGGCACATTTATTCATGAAGTATCATCAAAAATATATCAGTACCCATGTTATTTTATCTGGGATACCCTATTTTGAGACCCAATAGATGATGTATTCATGCCCCAGCTAGTTTCCAGACGAAGACTCATGATGTCTATTTGCCCTATTTCCTTGGGTGCTAATGAAGGCTCCCTATCGGGTGAGGATTTAAAATAAAAGCACCCAATTTGGAGGAGTCTCCCTCCATAATTGTAGGTTATTTGAAAAAAATTGATTGTGTGCTTAAAATATGGTTATTTTAGGTACTCTAAGACCTATTTATTTTGTATTGTAAGGATGTTTCATCATTACAATCAACTATGACACAATCATAAGTTCTATAGGTTGTAATATCTTTTGAAGAAGAAGAGTTCATTTTCAAATTTAAAATATTGATAACATAATATCTAAATCCAAGGGGTAACCTTTAATAGACTTAAATTTTATTATTTCTCATTTTCTTCTTCCTTTATAATAATCATCCAGTTTTCTTAATTTAGATAATAATTGTACCATTTTCATTTTTGGAGACTATGTTATTGTTTTGATGTGATTATGAATATTATTCTTGATGAATATTCTATTTTTGTTTTCTTTAGTTGGAATATTTGGTCACTTTTCAGGGTATTTGTTTTCAATATTCTTTGATCTTATTGATCCACAATGTTAACTTATTTTTATATTATTGGGAGACCAACTGAGGATTTATATTTTATTTTTGTCATGGGAATATAGTCATGTTTCATGTTGTTTTTTGGTTTGTGTTATGGTTTGGAGATGTATTTGTGTGTGGTGGTCTAGAGGAAATATTTTTGAGAGGGTACCTTTGGATGATTCCCGCTCTTTGGTTGAGATTTCATTCCTAGTTATATTTCCTTACGTCAGTGATTTTTTATGGTAGAATATTGTATAGTGGGTAGAATTTTAACTCACCCAAGTCAGTAACATTATATTTATTAGATTTTTCTATGGTTTTTTAATTTTCAAGGCTTTCCTAAAATAATATTTAATTTAAAAGAATTCCATATTTTATAGGATACCACGCTTCATTGCGGGTTATTATGTATGGTGATGGGGTGTTTCTAGATACTATGGTGCAATAAAGATCACTACAGAGTAGTGGTATGCACCATTTTAATTTAAAATTTTCATATTGTTATGGGTGGAATGGCATAGTACCAATACTGCCCCATTGTAACATCTATATAAGTTTCTTAAATTATTTATTCTAAAGAGGTGGATGTGAAATTAAATTAATTTAATATGGATGGAGTTTCACATAGGTTTTTAAGGTTTTGAGTAAATAATAAAAGGGGATACCATGGAACAACACCTGGTTTGTACTATTGTGGGAAGTTGTGTAAATGTACATTCCATGTTTCATAAATGTAAGGTAAAGCAGCTACACCACAAGGATGAAAATATGACATGTAAGGGTGTTGTGTAATGTTCAAGTTGGTTTTCTAAAAAATATCTATAATACCATGTCACAGGTAATTGGGATCATGGGTCTTTGGTTTCATCTCTCTAAGGAGATCCAAAACATATGATGAATGCTCCACCATGGAGGGTTCCCAGTGGGGAACTCCAAACTTTATAGTGGAGTCCATAGTGTCTAGGTGCGTGAATCTTGGACCAATACATTTTGATAACATTTCACAATATCCAAAAGTCTACACTATAAGGGGTGCATGGTAGGGCCACTTCTACGTAGTTAGAAGGGCTACACTATGTAGTGGTCTATCCATATTTTTAAATTTTTGGGTTTTTCATCTTTTAACCTATCAACTAAAAATGATTTTGGGTGGATTTTCTTCTTTTTTTTCATGAATCTCAACACTAATGGATTCCAAGTACTTCCCACTTTCACCCCTTATATTTTTTACCCTCTCTTATTTCTCATGTAGATTTTCTCTAAAGTAAATCCCCTTCTCCTTTTTAATTTATTTCTTATTGTTTTTTCTCTATTATTCCCTTTATTTAGTCATTTCAAATATGTGGGATGAGTGTTAGGACTAATAAATTTTTTATATCTATTTTAGACATTACATTTCGTTCATAAATCCCTATTCCTTCCTTAATCAAGGGTTTCATCACATCCACACACTCTTGAAGAATGTGTTTCCATTATTTACCTTTCCACACCACACCATCAGATTCTTGGAGTATTCCAAATTAATTTTGAATTTAATATCTAATGTTGATCAATTAAGTTTATTTTAATTCATTAGTAGTTATAGGAATGATTAAATGGGGTTTAAGTTATTATGTGATTATGGCCATGTGTTATAAGTATATGTACTCTATATGTTTTCTAAAATGCCAAGGAAGATATTTTTAAAGGATTTTATTGTTTTAAATAGTAGTTAGACTTGAATAATTTATCGGAGTTGGTTCTAAAAGTTGAATTGTGGTTTGTTTGAGTTATTTATAATTTTAGTTTTTTGTTGTGTTATGCTGTGGTTCTTAGTATTTGATACATGATTGGAATTTTATTTATTTTCATCTTCCTTCGGTATTCCATATGAATGTTAATATATATATATATAAATATATATATTCATAAGGATATGTACTAATATATATATTTATATTATTGAATACACATATATGTGGACATGGATATATATATATATAAACTTCATAGAATACTATCCTTAAATACAAGGTTCTCAAATTTTGTTATTGGTCAAAAATTATTTCAAAAGTGACTTTAAATGTATGTATCCTAATTAAATTATTTATAAGAAGCTTTGGATTGAAGAAGTAGTTGTGCAATGGATTTATTATTTTTAATGGTATTGAATTAAGGAAGCTTTTTCTTAGTAAATTGTTACTTATCTCAAATGATATGGTATGGTTGTTAATTTTGAATAATTTTCGATGAAAAATGTCTTCCCTTTATGAAAAACACTTTCTTCTAGTTATGCTATGATATTATTGTTTTTTTAATGTGGTAGGGTGGTGGGTTTTTCATACGTGGTTGGATTATGTTGATTATTGTTTTATATATTTCATGAAAAGTCTACCTCACCTCTAATCACTACTATTATCACGATGATCCTAGGAATATTAGTTAGTAAATGAGATGGGGATATTATATAATCTCAACTAGATGGGATATATTTGTTGTGGTATCAGAGGTATTATTAGGGTTTTTACTGATGGGTACTATTTAGAGAATATGGTTATTTATAAACATAGGAATTCATTGATAAACCTATAGATAGTTCCAAACTGATTATGTTTGGGGTCGGATCACATGATGTTTAGGAATTAACCTTGATTACCAATGTTTTTCTATTTCTTGTATACAAAAATTAATTTATTAATTATCCTTTATGGTATGTCATATCATATCATCATTACTCTATAATTTTACATGATCTTCATTTTATTAATACTTAAAGATTTGGATTGATGTATCTGGTTGATTTATTACTTTAGGGTTATTTTGGTTCCCTATTAAATAGTTTTAATAGGAATTTCTAAAGGGTATATACAATTGTGAGATTTAAATTAAAAAGAAATTTTAAATCTTTTTTAGAACATTTTTTTGAGTTGAAAAGACTGGTTTTTGAGAAATATTATAGTTTTTTTAGAAAATGACAAAAACGTTACTTTCACTATTTTATTTTAAAATGAGCATGTGTGGGATGTTCTGGTAAAAGAAATACATATAATTTTAGTTCTTACCTATTGAGTTGATTTATTCTCACACTATACCTATACCACTCAATGTTAGTGTGATAGAGATATTTTCATGGTTTTGGTTTTGGTTCATGATCACTCTAGTAGTGGGTTTTTTTACAGAGAATGACCAATAGAACACATGGACATCGTATCAGGTATCTTGGGGTTTGTCTTTTGTTTTTTATTTATCTAGTGGATGTAGTGTCAATGGGGCCTCTTTTTTTATAGATGTTGTCTTTTTACACTAATGATGTATATTTTTATAGGGTTTATTCTGTTTATCAATCATTTTTATTATATAATTCTATATGTAGTTATTTAATAATGTTAATGGAATTTTTATACAAAAAGTGGTCATGATACAATTTTGGGTGGAATATTTATAAATTTTATTATTTATTTGGTGAAATAATTTCAATGAGCTCTTATTTCATTCAAAATTACTAGTTTCTAGCCTGGGGTGATCCGGAATGTGCATTGAGTATATCACGAGCTGGATCAATTACAGATTTCATGGGTGACCCAGAGCTGGTTCATGAAACAAGCACCGTAGTTTGTACACAAAGCTCATTTTTCCAAATTATTGAAAATTGGCGGCCTTCACTTAGCCTAATCTCCCGAAAAAACAAAATAATACCTCACTATCAATCACATATTTGATACCCTGGGAACCTATGTGAATTGACGTAGTGTCCAGTTTTTATGTGCCAAAATCCCTTAATTTTCCTATAAATAGACACCCATGAGGGTTATCACATAACATAATTGGACACTTTAAGTTGTATTCACCAAGAGTCAGGTACATTATGAGAATTTTTCCTAAAACCACCTTTATATAGCTTAATGAATCATAAAACCTAAGGGAATTAACCTAAAAATAGAGTGGTTATTTTACAAGAAGGATATGTGAACTAAAAATTTCATAGAAGAAAACATTCCCCTAGTCAGCCAAAAAAATATAAAATTATCCCTTTTGAGAAATCCACACTTTGGATTTCCCACCCAAGTCATACCAAAAGGCCTCCTTATTAGGTTAAACCCTCACTCAAGTCCTCTCCCCATAGAGACACGTATCCCTTCTCTAAAACTAGGGTGACCACTTACCTTAAAATTAAAAATAGGACGAACACTTTTCCCAACCATCCTATTAGGCTCCCCATCCACCCAAGTATTTCCCTTGGGTGCCCCATTCTTCTTTTATGTCCATTTTGATGACACTTTTTCTAGGAATTCCATTTTGGGAACAATTTTCCAAGTATCTTTTTCCAAACTTGTATGAATTACTCCTCAAAACTTCATGAATTTATGATTCTAAAATGGATTAATAAATTTCCGAAAATAAATTGTGGATATTCATTAGCCCTGGTTAACACACTATTGAGTTGTACTCATACAGGTTTCCTCAAAACCTCATGGGTTTCATGACCAAGTAGTATAGAATATAATTCACCCAATAAATCATTTAACCCATAAAAAATGAGTAACCTTATCATGAGGAAAATTGAGAAAGAACCCTTCAAAATTATTCAATTCCTAACTTACCATTATTTATATTTACCTATTTATTCAACTAAACGAGACATTTGAGTATGGTTTCCCTCATTAGGAACAATAACCATCAATTTTACCATTGATATTTTCATCACCCTAAATCATCAATTATCTAATAAAATCAATGAAATAGCCTCTAAATATGGGTAAGAATTAAAATCACACCTTTTCCTTAGTTACATACTAAGGAGAATACCTTGGGGAAACATCTATACATATTGCAACTCAGAATTAATTGAGTGACATATACATAACCACCCCAAGGATTCCACATGGGGATATACCTCTCATTATTAGAATCATCTTTCTCTCTCAAGGAATAAATATATAGGAAGAGGAAAAACATATGGTCCTTCTCTTAGGTCTAGTCCTGAACCAATATTTGAAGGGTGTTATATGTGTAAGCCCCAACTCATCCTCAGAGGGCCCCACAATCCATTAAATCTTACTCAAAGGGTCATATTACCAATAAAATATCCTCATAAAAGGTCCATATTACCTATGGTACATATTAATAAAAGTTCCATGACCTCCATGATATCGCCCTCAAAGGGCCACTAGGAGAAACCAGTAATGATCACAAAATTACTCTCCATTATATTTCTTTTTGAAAGTATAGATTCCCTCATTAGAGTGTAATTATCTTTGCAGGTCCTCTACATGTTACATGCTATTGAGTTCCTCCCCATCAAGAAATTATGAATGTGTAATAAGTTTATACTCATGACAAATCATTATGTTTTTTGTAGTTCTATAGGTCTTATATATGTAATCTAAGATTGAAAATGGCGGTCCTCCCTATAGTCCTTATTGTGGAGTTTATCACTACAATGATTTTATAGTTGGAAAATAAGTACCTTCCCTTAGAAACCCTTTAAGAGATGGTATTACTAGATTCTATCCTAATAGAATTCAAGAAAATAATCATGGAGGTCCTTCCCATGGTGATGATTATGAAATTACACCAGGAAATGATGTTTCTACTCATAAATAAGGCTCACTCTATACCAATGTCACTCTGATATTTTCTTTATATTGAGGGGTGATCAAGAGTTCCATGCTGACTACACAGATAAAATCATTAATGACTGGTGAAATATTATCATAGTTGAAGGAAACCCTAGGCTAAAGGTCATTGCATGTACCTCCCCTAGATTTTTCACCCTTTAATAAAACTGATGATTTTCTGTATAAACCTATTTTAATTTTCAAAGATGTAATGAAATGACCACTTTGTTTAGATCATGTTAAGGAACATCTCTTCAAGGATGATGAGAATTCCAAGTTTATGTGTAATTATCTAACTTAAGGTAATATAATGGGTTTTTCTATCCCGTGGACACTCCTTGGTAAAATATTCCATAGTTATTAAAAGAGGAAGGCATACCCTTTTTTTACAACCAATAGGAAACTCTTCATCATATATAAATTTTGAATCCTACCCATGGGGAGTATTCTAAAAAATAAAACTAATGATAAAGATATATCATTAGGTATATTTCACTTCCTAATCTATGGTCGAAAATTATGTGGTGATAGAAAAGTGAGAATTCCTTTCATAGTCCTGCCTTAATGGCATCATGTAACACTGCTAGATTAATGAAAATGAACAACCTAACATCCATATATGAGGTTGGGAGATTACTACGATTAACACTTCACCAAAAAAATTAGTCATGGTAATATATCTAGAAGCCCAATGTGAAACATCATTTCCTTAGTTTAGGCTACATGTCCAAACTCCGCACATACTAGTTTGCTTATCCAATAAAAACATACTTCTCCTAAATCCTAGAAATGATGTATTGAGATGGATAATGTCATTAACCAACTCCCAGATATAGCAACTAATAAAGTTAAGGAGGTTTCCATATTGATAAATGCTGAGCCTGCAACTATAGTGAACCCCCCAATGGTAACTTACTATCATCTGGTGAAAGAACTATATATAGATCATTCCTGATTAATGTCTCAAAAAATAGTCCATCCATGACAACAAATTCATTCATAATAATATCATAGCAACCCCAACCCACAAGTATGGGGTAATTTTTACCACAATAACCACCCCATGGAACATCAAATCCATATAGTATCTAAGATTTCATGGAAAAAGAATCGATTCAACCCCATCCTACATGGATGAAAAACTTTAAGTTACCTCATCCTCTATTATCAAGAAAATCGGTCTTCTCAAGACTTTGGTTGAATTTTGAGGATAAAACCTTATAGTTCCTTCCATTTCAGGATCTGTTTTAATTATTAGGGGATTTATCTGTGAAATACAGTAGATATTCTCTCAAATTATCTATACATTAGGGAGGTAATTTGAAGCCTCAATGTGTTTATAAACTAAAATATCTCACCAGGATGGAATGAATGAACAAGGATCAAAATCCACCTATCAATATATATTTAAATGATAAAAACTCCCATTAATACTTAGAGGGGGATGAGTAAATTATTTTTTTATTCCCTATAAATACGTGAAAGTCATTGACCATGAAATCATAGATAATACCTAGCATGACCTTAATATTGAAGGATATGATTATGATAAATTCTCCAGATACATGGTCTGTACTGATAAATAATGGTTTCACTCTCAGAACCATAGGTAGTTTCAAAATATAGGTTCTTTGATAAACTCTAAATTATCATCTACATGGAATTATTTAGATAAAGACAAATGGAAATTATTGAATACAATCATAGACTGCCAATCCCCTGAGGTTGTTGATTCACTTTCTGATGAGGAAAGCTTATCCTGATATAAAGAAGAGATAGAAAAATTGGTGTGATGTAGTGCCAAAATCTAAGAGGCAATATTACCACTATGTAAAATTATCATTTGGAGGATAATTTATCACATATTATATATATTTAATGTAATGGAACTGATGAAACATTCAGAGAAGGGTCTAACCACATATCCAGGTTCGAGTCTAGTCTATCAACTTATTTAAACCCGATGGTTGAAAAGGATTATAAATTTCTGATATCAGGATTTTCGACACGATTATTTCAATAAGGATATCCCAGTCCATTTAAAATTGGATATAAATAACAAACATGACTGATACAACCATAACAGGCTCTTCCCACACCTCTAAATTGGGCATCAACCCAAGCAACATTATTACTGGAGATCCATGTCCTCATTGATTTCCTTTATTATCAAACAAAAGTTATGGTGGGGATAAAAACTAAAGTATAATCATAGAAAAATATATAACTTTAAAGGGAAGATTCCACAACATCTCTTCCCATGTTTTGGAATCTCACATTCCAATACTTTAATGGAATTTGAGAACCATAGTAGCACCTAACACATTTTTTGTATCAATATACTCTCATGAATGGAATAATTGTTTTGTTTGATGTTAAAAATATTTTATTATTTTCTTATACATAGGAAGGAAAAACATTTTTCTAGTATAAAAATATGATGGTAATTTCTATTACTAATTTGGATGACTTAAAGAGGAACATATTATATAAATTTAGTTCCAGACTAAAGAAGATCACTATCCTCAACCTCTCAAATTGAAGAAATATCCAAAACAAGAGGGTCATGGATTTAATCTCTAGGTGTATTTGATTGACCTATTATATAAATAAGAAACATCATTTGGATTAGTTACTATAGAAATATATATAGATAATATCCATAATGAACTATAGAAATCATTAATATTCTTGAAGCGGCTTTTTAGTTTTTGGGAGTTTAAGTCAATCACACAATGCATGTGGGATTCAATCTAACATTCTGGGGACAAATTTGGAAAATTACACAAACATAGTGAAATTATACTTATATATAAGAGGATGATACTATCATATTCAGGTAAACACTACCAATGGTTTGGGTACCTAATCATGTATATTATAATTAAGTGCCTCTTACAAAAATAAAACAAAAATAATAGTGCCATCATCAGCCATGGAGGTTGGAAAACCCTCACTCATAACATGGGTATTAGAGTAATAAAACCTAGTTTTAATGAATAGATGAGGTTTTAGGGTACATTATCATGTCTATGGATAAAAATATTCTAAAAATTTCAGAGGTTAAAAATAGAAATGATGTTAGTGGAAACAAAATTTTCTAACTACTACAACTTCAATTATATATTGGTGGAAAATAACTAATAATTATTTAATTGAAAATATCTAATCAAGATGGTGTTTTTTCTAGGTAGTTTAGGTTCGTAAAAACCTTGACACAAATTATGTATAATTATTCCTCTCCAGAGAATAAGAATCAGAATGGATGGAAATGCTGAATGGGTGCACACAAATATTAGATGATTGGATATAAATGAAATAAATCAATTAAGTACACACTATAATTGGGGAATATATGAATCAAAAAATTATAACCTCATGTCATAAAAAATATAGTAGATAAAAAAATTACTATCCCGGTCTTATAAAATTTTATGTATTAATCATTGAAAAATAAGTAACAAGAGAATAATTCACTTTTAGTACCTAATTTAGTGTAGAATATCTTTTACTTCATACCGTTATTTTTGGTAGGGTGGGAACCACCCCATAAATTGGAATAATCAGTATATTATGAATCTATATATAGCTTTTTCAACATCATCCACTAGGAAAAAACTTTTCTAGCAAGTATAAATAAATTTATAAACCAAACCCATCTATAATCAGGGAAGAGGTCACAAAGATCCATGATATTATAATATCTAAATGGACCTAAACACTTAGGATCTATTTATTATAAAGATATATATACTATATAAATATATAAACATGAATAAAATCTAACCCACCATAATCATCTATTTGACATTGTATTATTCGGGTCTTTCTCAGATCCATCAATATTGGTGGTCTAACATTAAAATATGTAGTCACCCAGTCAATGGAAGACCACAAGAATACCAAATATTACCTACCCACGAACTACATAAATAACCACTATTTTGATCATTTAATGGAGTCTCCAACAAAATCAAAATTGAAATAAAAACCCTGGATTAAATAACTACCTCAAGATATAATGCAAAAACCCTTGGTAAATTAGTATGAAACCATGATGAAGATGTCACTTTTTTCATCCAATGAATCCACTTTGGATTCAATTTACCTCCCAGAAAATAATTTAAAATCCCTTATTGATGCCCTTTTTTCCTCAAGACTTCAAGGTATAAGTCTCAATATCCTATCCAAATTATAAAGGGACTATTCTTATAAATTCATTGTAGTTATTTCCTTTATAGAGGAAGTAAGGGAAGAAAACGTACCTAAGAACATCATGCATTTATACATATTAAAATGGTTTGGTAATATTTATGACTATCTATCCTTGATTGATAATGGTTCAAGGATTAACCTCAAACCCGTATGGATACTATTCCATGTGGGTTATAGTATGGAAGACTTAATTCTCTCAAATATAACAATTCATGGATATTTTAAGAGTAAGCAGTGTCAACTTTGGAGAATCAATGTCATGGATTGGTTTAGTGATCTTATATATGACTCCATATTAATGGTGGTTCTCTAAGAAACAATCTTCAATGTTCTATTTGTATGGTTTTGGATCCATGGTTATATGATTGTACCATCTTCATACCATCCGTCCCTAACATATTTTATTAGTGTACAAGCCAAGGTATACTACGATGATGATTCCCTCTTCAAGACTTGTGAATCTTAGTATAAAGATACAAGATTCAATAAGTGTGAATGGAAGAAAATGATTTTATACAATTCCATTCACATAATAATTTAAAATGGTCTGAAAATGGCCACCTTGAATCGATGGAGTGAACTCAACAAAGATGAGGTGTTCCCCATAAATTGAATTCAAGAAACCACTCTATATTTGGGAATATATCAAGTTATGAAGGTTCTATTTTATAATAATATGAATAATTTTACCACTTTTCTTTCCTATGTTTTCCATTTTAATATTACTATAGATAGACCACTACTTAGGGAGGGTAATACTGCTCCACCACACATTCATATCAACTTGTATCTAAAGAATCTATACCACCATCTTGATGTGACTAATATTTAGTAAAAGTCATCACAAACAAGATTTTTCGATCTTGTAGATATAAATCAATGGACAAGAAGGAAATCATAGATTCGAGGAACTATTTATCCCATCCAGAATACGTTTTTTATGGTGGATATGACCATATAGAAGAATGATATGATCTCGCCAAATATAATAATTTCCTTGATAGGAAAATTACGACCTGATTTTATGAGTCTCATGAAATCTACAAATTATATTCCCCATATATTAGTTTGGATGAATGGGATAATATATAGGATAACCTAAATAATTTATAGGGTATAAAGATAACCAATATCATCAATCTAATCCATAAAATCCATTATATATTCCTATATAGATACTATCAAGATAAAATAAGGAGAAGAATAAGTCTTGATAAATATATCTCTGATATTCAATAAAGGAACCTCAACCCCTGTTGATAAAATCAGATAGGTGAATTTGGGTCTAGAGGAGGATACACAGCCTATGTTGATCAATTCCACCATATCCCTTGGAGAGTAAGAGACATATATCTCCCTCCTTAAGAATAACTAGGGTGTATTTTTTTGTAAAACTATACAAAAAATCACAGGTTGGATACCTATGTAAAGACTCATTATATGGGTTTTCTAGATGACCACTATTTATTTAAATAGGTAACCAAGGTAATACCTCAAACCATGCTTCTCGGGTAGAATCTGAAGTTAAAAATATATCAAATCTAACATCATTTATCAATTGAATTACCCTAAATGGATCATTAATAATTTCCTTGTCAATAAGTAGAACAAGAATATCCATGTTTTTATAAATTTCCTAAATAATTATTTATTGGTCATGATTATGTTACATCTAATTGATATTAACATATGTTTCTAGGAAATATTCTATATAGATGTGTACTTAGTCCATTACCAAATATGGATGTACCTCGATGGGAAATATTCCACTACCTTCAAAGAACTCCAATGGGTATATTTATATAAAGTGATACCATTCTACTTAAAGAATATTGGAAGCACAAGTCATCATACTGTGAACCAAATATTCACGTTTTTAATTTAGAAAATTGTGGAGTTTTATGTTGAGGATTTAGTGGTCATGTCTCAGTACCACTATTATCATCTTTCTAATCTTGAGATTATTGTCAAAAAAAATTTGAACAAAAGCCTAAAAATAAACCCCATGAAATTTTATTTCATGGTAACATTTGGAAAATTATTTGGTTTTATGGTATTTGATCACTGAATCAAGGTCAATCTTGATAAGGTCAAGTCAATCCTTGACATTACACCACATTAGAATCTTAAGAAATTGAGGGCACTCTATGAGTATCTTACTTATTTTAGGAAATTCATTTCCAATATTATCAATAAACACATATAATTCATAGTATGAATTGTGAAAGCAATCACCATCCAATTGTATGAATATTTTCAAGAAGCATATGATAACCTCAATGATTAACTTCTTTTATATCTAATGATAATTTCACTGGTGGAGGGGAATCCTATAATCATTTTGTTTCTAACCTTATTCTGATTACCTGATACCCTAATTATCTAGAAGAATGATGTATTAAAAGAGAAAACTTGTTATCTTAGTAGAAACGTGTTGGAGGATAATACATTATTTTTTTATATCAAAATTAATTTCCATAAATTTCTTTGTGTTGTACAAAATATGAATCATTACCTATTACAAAACAAATTCCTTCTGGTCTCTCATATGGGCTCGATCAAATATATCCACAGTATTTCAATTTTAATAAGAAATTATAATTATAGGAGGTCATTATGTAGTGGTTATATATATATATATATTATGTCTTCGAAGGATACTAAAGGGTAGTTTTTGGTCAATTTCCTCATAGCACACCCTTTCCCAAAAATGTCACCATTAAACAGAATTCTCCATGTTGAAAAAGTTTTATCCACCCATGATACATTCCAAACATGGGATATATTCTTTAATGGAACAAATAAAATCATAATATAATGAAATATGGAACAACTAAATAGTAAGAGGGTTTTCCAATGGATCTTACTCAATTGCGCATTCAATAAAATTCTTCCTACTCCTTCCTACCATTACAAGGATTTACAAATAATTAGGTGGAATACAATACTCTCATTAATATCTTGGAACTGGAACTATCAATATCAGTGGAACAATTAAATATCAGTGATGATGTAGTGTTTTTAACTAATAAAATAAATGGTGAATGTCCCATTATGACGGAATAATTGACCCATTTATTCATTGTAAGAAAGGGATAATAGGTTAATTACCCTCAGATCCAATGTTCTATAAAAAACTTTTGTAAAATTCCCATTCAAATGTGTTGTATAATATATCCACCACCCAAGATAATCTAGAATAGGAGGAAATAGTCCTCAATGTCAAACATCATAGGGCAGTCTCTCCCTTCATCAGAAATGACACTGATGAAATCAATGAGGAAATACCAGATATGATAAATGAGAGATGATATCCTCACTGACTAATTACATAGTCCAATGGATGTCCCCTATAATGGAATACCATTGATGTAAAATTCATCCATAACATTGAGCCAAGAAAGAATAGATTTGGTAGTCGGTGGTAAATTTATCTTTACAAATATGAAATCATAGAAATTTATTTATAAGTGAGGATTTTAGGGGATCCTCCTCAAATACATTGATGGAGGTGAAACCCTCATTGATATGCATAAAGTCTTCACTAGTTACTAAATTTATTATTAGTCAAGAGCCAAGCTCTACCATCTAATCTAGAGACATTTTCCATTCTAATCAATAATAATGCAATACTATTTGTAGTTCCCCAAAAAATTACATGCATTTAGATATATGAAAATTTCATCAATCACCCCTAGAACTTCAACACACCTGAGACACATTTTTTCACTTTCTATAAGGGTAATTGATTTAATGGGGCTATATCACCCTAGCTAAATCCATGTGGTTCAATAGTATACATACACCTATATATTTCTTATCCATGTTTTCTGAGGCTATACCACTCAATAAAGTTGGTAAAAAGGCTATCATCAATTTCATGAAGTCAAATATCATCATATGATTTAAAACCCATCACACAATACTAACATAAAATGGCGTTAATTTTTACTCTTGAATTGAAGAGACTGTATCAAGACTAAAATATTTAGTTTAACCACCCATATGACTACCATGCATAGTTTAATGGTAATGTAATGAAGTTCAATAAAACAATTTCTAATATAGGTATGTAGATTGATGAAATGGATATGAATTATTGACTAGAAAAAACCCTATATGATTTATGGGTTTATAACACCTTAACCCATACATCTACATTGATGTACAAACATTCACATGTATATTAGACATTATATGTCTTTCCCATTCATGTTTAAGTACCCTCACTTCACATTTCCATATATAATGAGTTTTTTAATGATGAAAATAACATATTCAGATAGATGAGTTGAAGTGACTTGATGAGAAGAAGTTATTCACAATGGGTAATATTGAAATCCACTAAAATAAAGTTACACATGCATTTAATAAGAATGTTCATCTCTACACATTCTTAAAAATAGAGGTGTTTCTCACATTGAGAACTCTCATGATGCCCAAGAAGAAGCTTCCAATGTTAGATTCGAAGTGGGATGGACCCTATGGTTAACACAAGGTCTGATCTAAAAGAGCTTATTCCATGATCAAAATTGATGAAGATAATATAACTCTAATAACCAATGAAACGTTTCACAAAAAATACCTTTCATAACATTATGATAGCTGGACATAAGTCCATGATGAATGAATACAAACTATGTATCGTATAAGTCCCAAAAATATTAATATAAAATGTAGATATTTTCATCCTATAAATATATTTTTAAAGTACATTTAATCTGAGTAATAGTCACATGAAACTAAACATCTTGACATAAGGAAAAACTGAATGACCTTAAACTACATAAAGAGGAGCATTCCATGAATCCAAACTTCTATTTCATAGAAGATAGATCTTATAGTACCTCAATTACATGTTAATTGATCAATGAACATATATTGAAATGAAATTTACTTTACGTTTTAGATTGTAATCGTAGTGTTATACCTTTTTCAACAACATTGTGTCTCCCTTCACAATTCCCACACCAATATGAAACTATTTTTCTTAGTAAATGAGTCAGATATGTATAAATCCCCTAAAATATTGTTCTATCCAGTAATAATCTAAATTTAGTAGAGTGACCTACTCAACATGACCTGATTTTATTCCATGAGAGTCTGATATATATAGGAGTTGTATGAGCATATGGATCCTTACCCACAATCCAAAGGTGGGATAAATGACGTCACTTTATGAAATAATGACTTAATGTTTGTATCCTTCTCATTCATTTTGGGATACTTCCTCTCATGTCTTTATAACAGGATAAAATCATTTCACTCTCCCATATATATGATCTATGTCTATATAAGTAATCCCTAGAATTGGATTATTTTTTTCATAAACCTACAATGAGGTGAAAACAAGCCTTACATAATACCCTCATTTGTGTAGGGATATTTTAGATGAACTACGCATGGATTAATTATTTATACCAAAGTATTTCTAGTCAATACCAATTACTCTATGATAGGGCTGGACATAAATCTATAAAAACTCCATTCACCTTCTATTCCAGTGTTTGAGAACTATCAATTTACATAAAGTTTTCTACATTGGACACCCTTATAGGACCTTTTATTTTTAGAATTATGTGTTCCGTGATTATTATTAACACAAGATACATATTGATACATGGATCACTTATTTTGGGGAAACATGAAAATTACAATCAAATTCATACTATGTATTAGTTTCTAAAGCATTAATCATTCACTTGGTGTAATGAAAATATTATTTCATGTTATATATGAGCCATAAATACACCAAAGATCCCACACTTGATGTTCTATCTCATATAAACCTAAACTGCATACACATGAGTCCTCATCACATGCTAAAATATGTGACATATAATGATACCACATTATTATAATCAATTTAGAGTAGTATACCCCATACCACCTTAAAATAACTAGATATATGCATTCCATGTGATCTTAATTAATAAAATATTATTTTTCATAATAGCTTTATGGCCATAAGAATTAATTTACAATATGCTAGAGATCTCCCCATTGAGGATATCTCTCCTTTCAGAGAAATTATAGATATATTTATGTTTACTTATCTTGGAATTTTTACATGTCTAATACGTGATCAAGGGTAGTTTCCCACGCATATCCGAAGTATTTATAGATGGATTATTTTTAACACAAGATATGCAACTGTGAATAGATCTCTTATATCAAGACTAACAGTAGGTCCTTATGGTTTTCTATATTCATGATAATGGGTTATCCATTCATAGTGGGTTTTATTTTCCAATGTTGATATACAAACTACCTCACCTCATGGACAAAGATATATGAGCGTAAATATAGGCAATATTGGTATAGATTTCATGAACATAAATTACCAAGGGGAAGAGATATAGAAATGACCCAAATGGGAACCTTCGAAGGGAAAAAAGAAAAGACCCTTATTGATAATAATTCACCATGTATATATTAGTAAAAAGTGATCATTTGGATGGAAAAAATCCATAAAACATGTCTGGTCAAAAACCCATAAAGGCTAAGCGATGAAAAAAGTTGTGATCAAGTCCACTGAGCCTCCACTATCCACAGACTGTAAAATTTAATGGTAAAGGATGATACACAAATCTATGGGGTCCACCATACGATCTTTTTAGAAGTTAATACATGATCACTAGATCACTAGATATATGAAACCGTACTGCATCATCCTTCTTCTCTGATATGTTGGTTCTGTCTATCTTTTTGAAGTGCACAAAGTAATATTTTCTGGGTATGTGATCCCTCATGAACATTGAAATCATCATTCAAATCCCCACTTTGAGATCCTCATCATATTGAGTCACTCTATCCACTTTTAAATGGACCAAATTTTGATTAAAAGTGATGTTACATATTATTATACTAATCCCTAAGCATAAACCTAGGAGGAAAACTCCTTCCACATCCAAATAGACCAACACTTGTGTTATGGTTATGTTATAAAACCCAATACCCATTCGTGAAAACATATCAATAATTAAAACATCTTCAACACCTTAATGGGAAAACTCAAATTTATAATGATGGTATTATGCTTATATATCCAACCCACATACTCTCACTAATTGGATTATTTCATGGAGGAAACCCCCTTTGACCAAAAAAGTTTTTTAGATCATGATTTACATGTTTCATTTATATAAAAATTTATCTGGACATTTCTATTGTGATGTTACTCCTCATAATTTTCAAAATTTATCATGTATCAAGAATTGAGATGACCTATATGGATGAAAATAGTTTAAATAAATTTCATTTCATCTATTGATACAAAAAAATAGTATTCAATCATATAAAATATAATTCTATCTGCCCAGAATTTAAATTCAGTCAACATTTTTTGGGAAGTGTGTATTGAATTTTGAAGACGAGCATTCTTGAAAATAAAATACTCAGCTAGGGGTTGCATTTCCCTAATCCACATGACCGCCCCTTAGGTCCTCTAACCAAAATCCCCATGTCCAATGGTAGATTATTATGATAGTTATCTTATTCAAATTATGTGATATTTATATTTCTTTAGTTTCATTTTAATTGTGGAAATACTATTATAATGTTGGGATTCCTCAGTTGTGTGTTGTCTCAACCACTATGTGAATAATTCATCACATTATATTTAGGGGTTTATACTTTCAAAAGTATAAATGTTTTCATATTGAATCTTCGGTTTCTATTAGATATTTATGATTTGGTATAAAATAAATTAAAAATCCAAGTAGTCAAAAAATCCTGTAGCTTGAAAAAAAAATGATAAAAGTGGTTAGATTTATTCCCTATTTTAGTAATTGGAGCATGGGTAATCCTAACATGCACATTTTTCTATACAATTTCACATATAATTGGATTCATATAGAAAAACTAAATGTTAAAAACCACTTCATCCTTAGGAACCATAATCTATTACATGATATAGCAAAAAATTTAGGAATATAATGATACTCATAATGATGTGACTGGAATGATTTTTTATATTTCTATTTCTGGATATGTTATCATCAATAAGGATTAACCTGTAGAGATTCAATGAAAATTAGTCGATTTAGGGGTGAGGTCCTCTACTTTAATGGCTAAAAAACCCAGATCAATGACATCATCATCCAAATCAGGTTCCAAGTGGGATTCCTCCTTATATTGAAAGGGTGGTACACATATTCATAGTGTATTCCCATTAAAATCATGTCATGGTAGCATTAGTCCATTGATTGAATGGTTAAATTAAGAAATTTTAATTAAGTAAAACAATGAAGACAAAAAATTAATGTAGGCATGAAATAGTGGATACCAGGTGAATTCAACCAAAAAAAGTATCATATTCCCGGGGAAGAAAACCTAGATATAAATAAATAATGAAAAGGTTTCTTTGGTCACACATATAGGTACAAAAATATGAAATAATATTCCATTGATTCCAATTATGGTTCAGACTAGATTGGTTATTGTAGTTACTTCCTCTTATAATGATATAAGAAACAGACCAAGGGGGGGAATTTCTTCTATAAATAGAGTTAAGTATGTCTGAATAATTAGTTTAAATATCAATGGTACTAATATTAGTGGAATGGAAATCCTCCAATCCATTAGGAAAATACTTTGCCTATATAATGAGAGAGTCACCCTAACCATAGAATTCACTTATGGAAATCACCACTGAGCCTCTTGAGTTATGGAAAATGCCTCCTCCTTTCATGATGCCAAGGATGGAAGAGACATTTATATGGAGTTTAAAATTGGTGAATATAGGATTCTAATGGATCTATTTTCCAAATGAATTCATTATCAGGATAGAAGGCACAGATCCCCTTCCATCCATAAGATTCCTCGTGGTGAGATAATTGTCCCAGTTAAAATTAGATATCCCAGATAAACCGCACTACTTATACAACAAACATTCATGCCCAAGTAAGAGATCAAGGTGACTTCCATCTATGATTTATTTTTTGTATTATAAATAGTCTAGAAACTAGCCACAATGAACATGACCCACTTCTTTCTATTTATTCCTTAAGTCTCAATAACATGAAACTTCGATTTAATAAGAATTCTACCATTTCCAATTTAAAATCCACTACTAGTGAGATCCTTGAAAACACTCCAAAATAAACTTTCCTAGTATCATTAAAAGAAGTGGTGATCAACTGATTCCTCTATAGTGATTCAACAATACGATCACTTGGAATCCATGTAAATACCTTTATTGTGATCATGTACTCATTTAGAAGTGTGTGTTCCCAAAGACACCATAAGAGGAAATTGAACATGATCTAAAATTTTGTTTACCAATTGTGCTGGTCCGCTTCCATAACAGGGCTCGTATGGAGGGTCTGGAGATAAAAATTAGCAAATAAAGTCACCAATGATTCACTGGTAAAGAAGAGTATATTAGGATATGAATAGAGATGAATACTATTGAATACCTCTATATGGTACGAGTTGAGAGTCGTATGAATGAACCTCCTATAATCGATGGATTAGGCAAAACAAATATCAGGGGTTGAGAAACATGGTAAACTGAGGGTATCTTGATCCCAATTATTCTTCCATAAGTGAATTTCACCATACCCAACTATCAACCTGGGTTGGCATTGAAGCTCTATTAAATTCACATGCATCATTTACCATAGATTAGAGACGATTCACATGGGTTTGTAAAATTCAGCACCATATTTTCCAATAATAAACATTCCCCATAGAGAATGACTTTTCTGGCCTCCAACTCCAATTTTTCAAGAATAATATGAAAATTATAAGCCATAATTCTTAGACCAATGTTTCATGCCACCACAGGCTTGGCCATTCTATACCACAATGTCCAGTGTAAATGACGATCCATGTGAGAATCCCAAAAAAATGAAACCATGATGTTCTATATTTCTTAAACCACCACCATAGATTATATGATAATAGTAATTACATGCATCCGGATAGAGGTGAGAACACAATTGATCAGCATAATGTGACCCGCAAATGATAGACTGATTTTTGGATGGAATGTAAGGTTCACAAATTTAGACCACATTAACTATTGTTTTAAGGAATATATCCTGTAGTGTAATCATGTACGAATGAAATATGGATGATTAATTGATACTATACACTATAATATTTATTGTATACATTGATGGAGGGATTTAAAATAACAAATGGTTCCCCAGGAGGTGATCTAGCACTCATGAATCCATTTTTATAGGTTGTACACCCATAATTTTTAGTATTGTGGGTTTATTAGAAAGACAAGGGGACATGAATATGTTCATTGGAATGTAACCACAAAGGTGTGTCACTCTCTAGCCATGCATAAACTTGATTGGTCAACAAATCTTATGAGGGGTCTCTATGCATTTACTAGAACCTAACTCCTGATAAATACATCTAGATCCAAAATGATAAGGTTCACTAGTACATTATAGGGTAGTTAATAATGGTTGTTTAGCTTACCTTTGTATGACCATCACAGGTAGTCAATAACCACCTGTCACTGAAAATGGCTAGATAAACTATTATCTAAACATCATGGCTCATCTTTGGTATGGTTTTGTAGCCCCTTGTCACCTAGTAAATAGTTTCAAGGATAGAAAATAATTATTTTCGATTCCAATGACATACTAGGTTGTGTAGATTCTTGGAATTGTTTTATAAGAATCTATCCATAGGTGGGTAGAATTTTTTTTATCCTTATATTGAAAGGAATATTTAGGGATTGGAGTAATTTCATCCTAACCACTACTTCCACCAATAATAGTAGTTATCTACACTAGAATATATGTTTTCCTGGAATCTTACAAGTTATTTAGGGGGGGGGGGGGTTCATATAAGGCCCAAGCTTTAAAACATTACATATTCTTGAAATTAAATGAATAACTCACATTGAGGATCATTTTAGGTTTAATGTTTTAGAGAATTAGGCCCTAACTATTACATTACATGTCAAAAATTAAAAGGTATACACTTTTACTGAGCTTCTATTTTTCTCATAAAATAAAAACACTTGAAAAAAAGAGTTTTTTTAGTCCCAAGTTTTAGACAGAATGACATTTTCTTGATCCCATTCTTGGCCCTATTCATCTTTAGGTCCTATGAAAAACATTTCAAAACTTTGGATGAGCATAAAAAGCTTAGTAAGTGTTATAAAAAAAATAAAGAAAACATTAGTTCATCATTGAATACATAACATAAGTTCTTTAACATAACTCATGAAATCATAAGATTTATGAATAACACATAGAAAACATAAATTATAAAGTTATCTTGTGGTATTCATATCATACTTACATTGTAGCTATCACAGCTATGTAAGAAGTTACATTTGGAATACCCATCACAGTATATTCCTTAAATATCATAGGAGAAACATTCACATTTACCTCCGTCATGTTACCCAATACATTGGAGAGCTATCTTAGGCTCACCCACCTTAATTTTATCATGTAACCACCCGTATATGTAATAATGCCCATGAACCATAACATATTCATGACACATAAAAAACCATAAATGAATGATAACATTTACACATTTCAATAAAAATAAATCACTTAAATATATTGGAATAAATAAATCCAATATAAAAACCATTTTCAATACCAAAATACATAAAAGTTTATATGGTATTTTATTTTCCTTTCAAAAACATTAAGGCTTGTTATAGAAGGCAATGATCAAATAGTACTCACGACGGCAGAAATGTCATTGTCCCCGCTTACGTTAAAAAATAAACATTATTTTTTATATTAAAATGCTTCGTAGAAGAAGATTTTATTTGAATGAAATTAAAATTCAAAAGTGTTTGTTTAGCTTATAAAAGAATGTAGTGTATTAAAACAAAATCTACCTCAATGAAAGGAGATTGAGATGAAGTCCCTTACCTCATGTCCATCTTGACTCATTTGTTATTTAATCTCCTGAATAATAAACTAAAGTTAATTTATACATTATTAAGATTATTTTTAATTTTTCATATTCCTTTTATATCACTTATTACAATGTTATAAACAATATGTAATCATTTAAGTTAATAATGGTTGTTTTGTCGATATTTGGTACTTGAGTCACAAATAGAGACCATATAATTACAAGTTATCCATGTGGTCAATAATCCATTATCTCCATAATGATATTAATGACTTAGATATCATATAAATCTTATATATCCAGTATATATATGTATTTATAATAGTACATAACATTTCGGAGATAATAAATGAAATGTACCGTTCATGGAGACGGTAAGCCGTATGTACTCATGAACACTACTTTAATTTCTATTTCAAAATTTAATGGAATTAAAACATAATGATACATAGGTATATTATAATTCCAATACAATATCATATATAATATCATTAACACTATCCTTTATACGTCCCACATATGGGCGGTAGTCCGCACGTCCTCAAATGAAATTATCGTGTTTACCAATAATGGAAACCATAAAGGTATGATATAAAATATAATTACAAAAGCATAAAGGAAACATAAACATAATATATATAATATATAAATACAGTGTCATCTTAATGGCCACCATGAGTGGCGGTAAAAGATAATCTAACAATCATCATTTCGTGTGGCGCTTGTTTTCCATTAATAGAAACAGTATGTTCGTCACCCATTAGATAGAGGTCTGTGTAAGTGTAGTTAGAATACTTCTCATAAAAACATACTAGTATATTGATGGTATTGTTGTTGTTATAAAAGAAAGGAATAAAAAGCATTTAGGGGTTGTTGAAGTAAAATAAAAGTAAATAAGTTAAGAGAAATTGTTACATTTAATTTGGGAAACTCTATTTGGTTTGAATGAAAAGGACTTCTTGAAGTGCCTTTTGCCAAATTTGAGGCTTCTGAAAAGAAGAATAGAGATATTTAAGGTTTATTTTTGCAGGGGTTTTATGATCCAAGGATCTTGATAGGTTTTAGGAATGAGTAATATGTTAGGGCTTTTAATAAGGAGAGGAGGGGCTCTTTAAGAAAGTGAGAAAATATAATTTTATTATATAATTATTTTCGATATATAAATGTAAAAAAGTAATTAAATTAGAAGATAAGATGAGTCATTGTCGAAATAAAATCATCCAAGAATAATTATATAGGTTTTGGATATTTTTTTAACATTTCTAAGCTTATTTATTTAAATCTTTTATTAATGAGGTAATACTTCATCATTATTATGTCATAAATAATTTAATTTATTTGATGTAGAAAAATTATATAAAATATACCATGATTTAGGAAATCTTTTTATACTTCCAAGGAATATTTAGAGTCTAAAAAATATCTTATATAACCCCATGTAAAAATTTATTTACTAAAAGATATTTGGTTGTGTCATTTTTATCATTACATTAAGTTAATTAATCTAAAGTGTCATTATCACGTCCATGTGGCTCCATGGGGTCCCAAAATCTACCCAAAGAATCCCATAGTCGTAAATGACTCAATAAATAATGTTATGACAAGTGTTAAGGTAATCTTGTATTATTATAATATTATTTTTACCTTGAATTACCCTATTTACCTTTCACCGTGGTAAATTAAAGTCAAAATCTACTATTCACAAAAAAATATTTTCATATGACTGAAAAAAATATTACTTACTAATAACAACCATATATGTTTGATTTTCTAAATTGAATTCAAAGAAGTGGAAAAATTTCATTTAAATGAAAAAGTCAGTTTTTTAACTACTACTAAGTGGTTTCACTATTCATCAAAAATTGATGTTTTTAAGAAAAATACCAACAATTCAGCCTAAGATATATTTAATATTCCAAATTCAAAAATGATGTCTATATTACCAAATTAAAAACATAGAAGTCGAATTAATTAATTTAAAATTAATTCCCCTTGTCGAAACATATAGCGTGTTTTTAAAAATTAATTACAATCAAAATATTGATACTTGTTTATGTCTAATTTCAAAGTGAAAATAATTCCCATGACCAAAATTAGATTAAATGGTAAAAAAAATAATAAAATTACACTTTAAAACCAATTAAAAATATAATCTAACAACATAAATAAATTATATTAAAAGTCACTTTTGAATTAAAATATAGTATTTTTCAGTATTCATAAAAAAATGAATTTTATCATAAAAATATAAAAAATTTACCCAAAGTAAATTTTGATTTCCAGATTATAAAGAAGAATTCTATTTGGTCAAATAGAATATATAAAAGTGAACAAAACTATATTAAAATAGGGTTCTCCATCAAAAGCTGATAAATCGACCTTTTAAAAATATTAGAGTATTTATGCCACTCTGGCACTAGTAAAGACTAAAGTATTCCTTTTGGTAACTGCCACTTTGTTTTAACCTGCTGACATGTCAAACACTTCACAGTAAAATCTGCAATATCTCTTTTCATTCCATCCAACCAGTAATACTCATGAGGATATCTGTACATCTTTGTACTACCCGGATGAACTGAAAACGAAGAACTATGAGTTTCAGATAACAACTCATTCTTCAACTATAAATCACAAGGCACACATAATCTCTTCCGAAAAATAAAAACACAATCATTATCAATTTTAAATTTAGGAAACTTAACATTCTTAACAAACTCTACGTTATTCTATAACTCACTGTTTTTTTTATGTGCTTTCTTAATTCTATCTGATAGAGTTTATTTCACGGACACCTAAAGAAAAACAGAAGAATTTATTGCACCAACAACTTTTATGCCAAAGTTTATCAAATCAAAAACCAAAGGGTCTCTTTCCAAATGTAGCATGGTTAATGAAGCAATAATTTTTTGAATCGAAGTATCATCCAGTTTATTTACTTTTCTCAGATGGTAAAGGATCGTGCAATCATAATCCTTGATTAATTACATCCATCTCCTCTATCTATTGTTCAATTCATTCTCTGTGAATATATAAGTCAAAATTTTGTGGTCCGTATATATTTCACATTTTACTTCATACAAATGATGCCTCTTAATTTTTAAATCAAAAAACAATAGTAGATAATTTTAAATCATGTGTTGTGTAATTTTACTCACGAGGTTTCAACTGACATGAAGCATAAGCAATTACCTAATCATTATGCATAAGGACACATCCAAGTTCTTTGAATGGTGCATCACTGTAAATAACAAATTTCCATTTCTGGAAGGTAGTACAAAACTGGGGTTTTTACCAATCTTCTTTTCAATTTCTGAAAACAATCATCACATTATTTTGTCCAAATGAACTTAACACCTTTTTAAGTTAACTTAGTCAGTGGCCTAGATAACCGTGAACAATTTTCAACAAACCTCGGGTAATAACCTTTTAAACAAAGAAAACTATGAATCTCAGTTATATTTGTGGGTCTTGGAAATTCTTCAACAAACATTGTTTTACTAGGATCAATAGTTATGCCATTTTTTGAAAAAAATGTGACCAAGGAATGAAATTTTCTATAACCAAAACTCACACTTTCTGAATTTCCCAAACAATATCTTTTTTTATAGGTTTTAAAGACAACCCTTAAATGAATTTCATGTTCATCTTTACTTTTGGAATAAACTAAAATATTATCAATGAACATTACCACAAACTTATCCAAGAACTCAAAGAAAATTATATTTATATGATCCATTAATACAACCAATGCATTGGTTAAACAAAAAGGCATAACTACAAATTCATAATGGCCATATCTAGTATTAAATGCGGTCTTCAGAATGTCTGCTTCGTTTACTTTTAACTGTTGGTACCCCGTCCTAAAATCTATCTTTGAAAAATACTGAGCTCCCTAGAGCTAATCAAACAAATCATCGATATGAGGCAAAGGATACTTGTTCTTAACAGTGATGTTATTCAATTACCTATAATCAATGCAATATCTCATTGAACAATCTTTATTTTAACAAATAAGATAGGAGCACCCCATGGTGATGGGTTAGGTCAAATGAACCCTTTATCTAGTAGCTCCTACAATTTATTCTCTAACTCTAAAAGTTCAATTTGATTCATTTGATAATGGGGTTTTGAAATTGTCTTAGCATTGGGAACTAAGTCAATAGTAAATTAAATTCCCGATCATGTATAATACCAGGTAACTCATCAGAAAAATCATCAAGGTACTCATTTACCATGGGCACAACATTAATCTCAACACTACCTTTATTTTCATCTATGTGATCAAGGTAACATTTATCTATGTCATTTACTAGTTTTTCAACTTCCTGATATGTTATCAAAATCAAGGGTTCATTCTTGTACACAAACTGAAAAATATTTATGAAAAGAAACCACTTTAGCACTACAGTCAATCTTTGTATCATAAACATAAAGCCAATCCATACCCAAAATAATATAAAACTCTACTAGAGGAAAAATAATATGGTTTGCAGGTAGATTCTTCCCTCACACAAGGACAAGAAGTTTTTTATAATTTCTTTTTGTCTCAACATTTCCCCTGGTGTTTTTACCATAAGTTCAGGATTCAAATCATGAGATGGAATTATCAATTTACTAGAAAACTTCTCAAAAATGAATGAATGTGTAGACCCTGAATCAAATAACACATTGGCATAATTTAAACAAACAAACAGTGAACTTGATACTACTTAATTTGATGGACCAACATCTACTAAAGTAGTTGCAAAGGATTTCAACACCCCTTTTTTCTTGTAAACTATCTGATATCCCTTAGTTGAGTTCTTCATTGGACACTAATTTGCATAATAACCCATTTCATTACACTTAAAACATTTTACTGACTATAAATCAGGTTTTTTCTTACTATTAACCTAATCTTTTTCAGTGAAATTTAGAGCCTTATGTCCTATTTTACCACATTGGCAGCACTTACATGAATTCAAAAGACATTCCTCAGCATGATTTTTACTATAATTTTCACAAACTATAAACTTATGTTTTTACCATCAGGCATTTTTGAAGAGTTCTTCCCTTTTTCCTGCAAACTCTACCTCTGATTCTGTTGTTTGTCAAAGAACACCTGATCATCGGAAAACTCCAATTCCACCTTCTCCACACAACAAAAAAGTTTTTCAAAACTTTTTAACTCATGAGATTCTAATTCCCTTCAATACCTTGGCATGAATCCTGAGTAAAAAACGGTTGATTTTACTGTCAAGATCTGGTATGAAATTTGGAGCATACCTTACCAGTCAAGTAAATTTTTCTTCATAAGTATCCACTAAGTCATCCTCCTACCTCAATTCTAGGAATTGGTTTTCCATTCGAGGATAAACCAATTTAGGAAAATATTTCTCAAGAAACATACCTTTGAATTCATACTAATCAAGAGCATAAATCTCCTCACTATCTCTGATAATTTCACCATCGACCACCACTAATCAACTTCACCTTTTAAATGGTAAACACCAAGACTAACCTTTCGATGTTCTGAACACCCCATGACATCAAAAATTTTCTCCAATTCTTTAATCAACACTTCTGCTAGCACAAGGTCAGATGACCCTCTGAATGATGGGGGATGTAGCCTCAGGAAATGCTCTACTACTGACATATTCTTCTATGGTTGATCTGCAAAATCTCGTGCATGGATACCACCAACATTTATATCCTAAGTCAACTATGCCATCACTACAACAAACTATTTAGTTCCAATTCTGACCATATTAGGTTGCTGATTTGGATGTTTTCCTTCCACTTGATGTTGTCCCAACAAAGCTACCCTATTTCCTCTATGGAAAACTATTCTGAACAAAGAAATATCTTAGGTGAAACAACATTGTAACTTATAAATGCTATTTCATTTCAATCATAACATAAACTAAAATAATTTATGGATATTAATTTAACTATATTCTACCTCATAATGTTCTCTAAACCGACCTCTCATACCAACTATAAGGCCTCGACCATAAAACATTACATAATCTTGAATTAAATAAATAATTCACATTGAGGATCTTTTTAGGTTTAGAGTTTTAGAGAATTAAGCCATAAATATTACATTATATATCAAAAATTACAAAGTAGACACTCCTACTCAGTTTTAATTTTTTTATAAAATAATAACTCTTGAAAAAAAGAGTCATGTCTAGTCCCATGTTTTAGACAGCATGCATTTTCCTTGATCCCATCCTTGATTCTATTCATATTTATATCCTATGAAAAACATTTCAAAACATGGGATGAGCAAAAAAATCATAGTAAGGGTTATAAAACAAAGAAAGAAAACATTAGTTTATCATTGAATATATAACAAAAGATCTTCAACATAACTCCTGAAATCATAAGAGTTGTGAATAGAAAATAGAAAACATAAATCATAACAGAAACTTGTGGCATTCATATCATACATAAATTGTAGCTATCACTGCTACGTAGGGAGTAACATTTGGAATACCCATCACAGTATATTCCCTAAATCTATTAGGAGAAACATTCATGTTTACCTGAGTCACGTTACCCAATGAATTGCAGAGATATCTCAGGGTTACCCACCCTAGGATTATCATAGAACCACCCGTATATGTAACAATTCCCAACAACCATAACATATTTGTAACACATAAAACAAACATAAAAGAAAGATAACATTTCCACATTTCAATCACAATATATCATTAAAATATATTGACATAAAAAAATTTATTATTAAAACAATTTTCAATACCAAAATATATAAATGATTATATGGTATTTTATTTTCCTTTTAAAAACATTATGGCTTATTAAGGAAGCCAAAGATCAAATAATACTTGTGGTGGTGGAACAGTCATTGTCCCTGCTTACATTAAAAAATAAACATTTTTTTTCATTTAGTAAAATGATTATTAGAAAAATATTCCCATTTAAGGAAATGAAAAGTCAAAGGTGTTTATACATCGTATAAAATAAAGGCTTTTATTAAAAAAAATACACCTCAGTGAAAGAAGATTGAGACGAATCCCCTTACATCGTGTCCGACATGACTCGTATGTCCTTCAATATCTTGAATAATAAACTAAAGAAAATTTCTACTTTCATAAGAACATTTTTAAAGATTATTATTCCATTTACATCTCTTATTACCATGTTATATACATTATGTAATCATTTAAGTTAATAATGATTGTTTTGTCGATATTTGGTACTTGAGTCACAAATGAACACCATATAATTACACGTTGTCCATGAGGCCAATAATACATTATCTCCAGAATGATATTATTAATTTATATATCCTATTTATAATATATATCTAGTATATATATGTATTTATAATATTACATAACATTTTGGAGATATGAAATGAAATCCACCGTTCATGGAGACGGTAGGCCGTACGTACGCATGAACGCTACTTTCAATTATATTTCATACGTTAATGGAATTAAAAAATAATGATACATAGGTATATTATAATCCATTATAATATCATATATAATATCATTAACACTATCCTTTATACATCCCACCTAAGGCATTAACGAGTCATATCACTTCGAGGGGGCAGTAGTCCGCACTTCCTCAAATGAAATTATCGCGTTTACCCATAATGAAAACCATAATGGTATGCTATAAAAGAAAAATAAATCAGAATAAAGAAAACGTAAACATAATATATATCATATATAAATATAGTTTCATCTTATTGGCCACCATGGGAGGCGTTAGGATATAATCAAACAATCATCATTTCGTGAGGCGCTAGTTTTCCATTCACAGAAACAGTATGTTATTCACCCATTAGATGGAGGTGTGTGTAAGTGTAGTTAGAATACTTCACATAAAAACATAATTATATATTGAGGATGCTTTTATTGTTATAAAGGAAAGTAATAAAATGAGTATAGGGGATTTATATGTAAAATAAAAGAATAGAAGTTAAGAGAAACCATTACATTTAATTTGGGTAACTCTCTTTGGTTTGAACCAAAATGACTTATTTAAGTGCCTTATTCCTAATGTAAGGATTGTAGGAAGAGTATAGGTTTCTGGAGAGATTATTTGGGTAGGGTTTGGATGATACAAGGATTTTTAGAGGTGTGAGTAATGAGTAATAATTGAGGGCTTTTTATAATGAGGAGGAGGGGCTCTTTAGGAAAGTGTGAAAATATTATTTTATTATATAATGAAATTCAGTTTATAAAGGTCCAAAACTAATTAAAGTCGAAGATAAGATGACTCATGGTCAAAATAAAATCATAAAATAAAATTTTTAGAGGTTTTGAATATTTTTTTAATATTTATAATCTTATTTATTTAAATATTTTATTAATGGGGTAAAAACTGCATCATTAATGTCTCATAAATAATTTAATTTATTTGATGTCTAAATTTTATAAAAAAACTATGATGTCGGAATTTTTTTATCTTTCCAATTAATATTTATAGTCGAGATTATAAATTATATACCCTCATGTAAAACTTTATTTACTAAAAGATATTTGTCTGTGTTATTTTTTTCATTACTTTAAGTTAATTAATCTAAAGTTTTATTATCACTCCCAAGTGGATCCATGGGGTCCAAAAATCATCCCAAATATTCCCTTGGTCGGAAATGACCCAACCAATAAGTTTAAGGCAGGTGTTAAGTTAATTGTGTATTATTATATTATTCCTTTTAACTTGAATTACTGTATTTACCTTTAATCACGGTAAATAAAAGTCATAAGTTACTATTCACTAAAAATTATTTTCATTTTATTGAGACAAAATTTAATTAATAATAACAACCATGTATGTTAGATTTTCTAAATTAAATTCACAAAATATGAATAATTTCATTTAAAAGAAAAAGTCTGTTTTTTAACTATGACTAAGTGGTTTCACTATTCATAAAAAATTGATGTTTTTTAGAAAAATACAAAAAATTTGACTAATATATATTTGATATTACAAATTCAAAAATGATGTCTATTTTACCAAATTGAAAACGTAGATGTTTCATTAATTAATTTAAAATTAATTCCTTTTGTGAAAACAAATAGCGTGTTTTTAGGAAACAATAACTATCAAAAGATTGATAATTGTTTATGTCCAATTTCAAACTGAAATTAATTCCAATGACTAACATTAGATTAGATGGTAAAAAAATAATATAATTACACTTTAAAACCATTTAAAAATATAATCTAACCATATATATATATTATATTAAAATACACTTTTAAATTAAAATACAATATTTTTCACTATTCATAAAAAATGAATTTTATCATAAAAATACCAAAAAATTACCCAAAGTAAATTTTGATGTCCTGATTATAAAGAAGAATTTTATTTGGCCTAATAGAACATATAAAAGTGACCAAAACTAGATTTAATTAGGGTTCACCATTAAAACGTAGTAAATCGACCTTTTAATGAATATTAGAATATTTATGCTTAAAATTAGATTAATTCACATTTTGAGCCTCTAACTTTTATTGGATAAAAGTAAAAACATTTAACAAACATGTATAATCATATTGTAGTTAGTTCTATTAATTCTATCCAATAAAATGGCTTAGAGTTAACTACCATAAAAAATATTAATATTATATTATTAGTGTGCAACGTAAGATTTCAAAGAAACTCGTTGTTACGTATCGGGTACGCCATCGAGCATAGAAATACAATTAAAGTAAAATTAATATTTAATTGAGAGATATGAATAATTATGGAAAATATCTTATTCTTTATTTACTTTGAATGTTACAGTTCATTTTACGTGTCACCAAGGATGGTAATTCCCCCGATCTTAAAAATTTCCCAGAGATAATGTCCACTTCTATTTGAGATAGAATAAAGGTATTGGTATCAAAACAAAATTGGAAAAATTCTCAGGGAAGAGTTCAGAACGGTAATAAACTAAATATCATAAATCCTAAATTACCTTGTAAATACTAAAATTTCATATGGAATCATTTATTCCAATGAATCTCTGGATCTCCCAATACAACCATGAATAGTCTTTAGAGAAGTCTCTTTTAGCTTAATGTACTCACTAGTGGATTTTTTGTTTTCATTGAATTTTAAAGGAAGATTGATTGATGGTTGAATATGAATCATTCCAATCACTCACCATCCTTTTAGAATGGATTAGGTATCATGAAAATTCAATGTTAGATTCTTGGATGATCTACTCATCAAGAGAAATATCATATCAAATGATTCCATAAGCTATTATAATTATGGTGACGAAGAGATCTAGTTTTAATAGTGGAGTTTTAAATGGGAGGAAAAATAAATATTGGGGAATTCTATTTAATAGTGGGAAAATTATTACGTCTAGTATAATAATAATTAAATGGGATTGATAGAATTTTATAATAATATTTTGTGATAGGGGATCAATATACTAAACCATCTCCTTGATATAGGAAATAACTCCATCATCGTAGATAATGATTTTTTCACACCCATGAGGCAATTTTATAGTATGAAATAGTTTTTTACTAAATATTATCTTTACCATTAATTTATAATTCTTTTTTACTATGAAAAATGGAAAAATGGGGGAAAATAACCTGTATATGGTTGGTGTATAGTTACAATAAACCACGAAACAACCAAAAAAACCTGAATACTTTTATTAGTTGTTGTTCACATGGATGAAATACATTATTTGTAAACATCTTTCCTATCCATGTTACATTCTCAGGTAAATCTCATTCCACTAGTAAGATTAGCTCACTTTTTATAACAATATATAACCTACCCAGATTTAAAAAATAATGAAATTACCTAACTACCATTTCTAAAATTAAATCCCAATTATCTCCAACATTATTCCCACTCAAAGCTATATACCTTACTCTCACTCTAACTCCCTTCCGCCATCATTCATGGCTTAATTTTAGGTGATATTTAACCTTTAATATTCAAGGGATACTGTAGTAAAGTGATATCCTTACTATTTCTTGTTTCTTTATTTTCTTCTCTTAGATTCAACTTATCTCTTATGAAGATAATGCTATATATTTTTTCCACACCTTTTTAATGGTGTGGGATTTGGTATTTATGTCCACTTATTACTATCCTTGGATCCTTTACCTCTTATGGATTCACACCATTTAAAATAGGTTTATCTAGATTATGGTATGTTGTTTAATATGCGGCCTTAGTTTTATAAACCTTCAATACTTTAAATTTTTTATGTTAATTTTGAATTGTTTGAAATAATTTTATTCAATACTTAATATTTTTATATGTGATATAAAGGTTTCTAAAAAGATCTATTTTGATTTGAGGATTGATTTTTTTAATAAAAGTATTTTATGTAGTTTTTTATGGAATACCCACTCGGTAATGGAAAATGGTTTCAAATGATAAAATTGTGATTATGTGAATGGTAATTATACATTATAAAACTAGGTAATTAACCATTAAGACTAGAAAAATAATGGATGGGCATAAAACACTCTATCTAAATTTGATACTACACTCCAACAATAACTAAAAATCCTTATTACATTTATAGGGTGCCACATTCTAGGGTGTCCCCTTACCATTAGACATTTATCATTACTCTCCCTAGAATCATGTGTGAAATTTATTTTTATGGTTTTATCACCTCAATAGTGTAAGGATCTTTGGATTTACTTGGAACTTAGATAACTTATATATCTCCCATAGATCTTGTTTAAAACATTTATTCACATGAAATATATTTTCATTCATATTTAATATTTTATGGGTCATGTTCTTTATTCTTTCATTAAAATGGTTTAATCTTACTTTTATATGGTTTAATTAAAAAAAATTTGTTTGGATTTATCTTAAAAATATTACTTATCAAACACATGTAAGGATCCAACTATTTTAGTTTTTCTCATACCAACTATACACTCAATTGGTGTATGTATACCTTATTTTGGGTTATTAATATAATGGAAAGGTTCTACTTTGTGGAAGTGGGTTCTCTAGTTAGTGAGACATGAGATGGTGCTAGTAACATAGTGGGGCTAATCCCTCATGGAAAACTAATATGGGCAGCTATATTTTGATTTATTTTTATTTCCTATTGTATAGTATACCATGGTATCACCCATTAAGCTTCCCACCCCATCATTTTGTGTATTTATATATTTTGATATCATTCTTTTTATGGTACATCATGAATTTTGTTTATGTCATTTTATGTGATTACATTTTTCATTCAAAACATTTTTTATATTATATAATTTTAAATATTTAATTTTTTTATCTTTATTTATTTCAGTGTATGAATCAACAACATACGAGAAGGTTTGGGTTCTATTTTATGACATTTTAAAGTATTTCTTTTAAAACCCCAATCTCAAATAGTATTCCTGATTTTTATGAACTAGTTTTTACCCTATATGGATTTGAAACTCCTTTTGTCCCTCTATACTAACCAGATATATGCTTGTTTTATGGGTTTCCTGGGTATGTTCATGGAGTAACTGTAATAGAGTTATGTATTTCATTTTATATGTTTGGGATGTAATAGTAAACAAGAGATAGGATAATTGATACTTGAGGGGTGGGTTATGAGGGAGTGTTTGGAAAATTGTCTTCATCACAAGCCTCTATTCCCCATGGTATATTGGGAAATGGGTATTTTGATATGTATTATGATTTGATTTTAGATATAAGGATTTTTGGTTCAATACCATGTGATAACTATGAAATACATTCTAGAAGTTTATTATAGAGATCCCTGTATATTTGGTACATAGGATGGAAATCCATGCGACAAAACCTTGCGAGGATTGGATTTTAGGATTTTAGGAGTTTCACATTTTTTAAATATGTTACTATGATTAATAACTTGTTTAATGGATATTTATTATTTGTATTGTGATTATTTACCAATTTCTATGGTCATATTTATTTTATTTTTATTTCATATACAAAAATTCCCCCATGAAGGCGTCCGATGAGCCCTGAATATCCCACTTTTTGTTTGTGTTATATTTATTTTCAATGGATATTTTTGGATGTTAATGGTGGAAAGAGAAATTGTAATATTTCATTGATGTAATTATATTAATGAAGTTAGAAAGAATGAAGTTAAAAAAAATTATTATGAATTATTCAAGATATCAAATCCTGATAAAAATGTAACTGTTTTTTGGATGAATAAATAATGAATAATATTCTCATGCCTTATCTTATTAAGGGATATCTGTTAAATACATTTATTTTACAATATAGATGATGTTGGAACTATTATTTATATCAAAAACATGTGTCTCCAATTTTATTTAGATGAAACATTTTTTACCAATAAACAAGGAATATGATCCATCTAATGGCCTTTCATATTAGATGATGCTTATGGAAGTTGAGTGAGAGGCATTCAAGAAGGAAATTCAATATCTAATTAATTCATGAGAACCCTGCATGATATTGGTGACATTGAAAATAGTTGGTTTCATGAATATCACATGTTTTGTTAAGGAGTGATGTTCATCAAATATTATTACATGAGGAGTTATATTAAAGTCCATGAAAAATATTTTTTTCACGAGGAATGAAGAAGGTTACCATGAATTGTAAATGCCTGATATTTCATATGTTACATGGTGTTTAGTTTAGAAAATGGTATATGATATTTAAATTAGATTCATTCTAAGTATTGTAAAAAATCGTCATATCTAATCCACCCAAGAGTGCCAGCACAATCTCCTATGGGAGGTAGAGCTCAACCATGTTGGAGTAATATGATTAAATAGTTTCCAAGGAAGAATAAGAGAGCGGGTTGTATAACAGCCTGAAAAATCACACATGTTATGCATATTTCGTGTAGAACATGGTTGGCCTTGGTCCTATGGAACACAAAATGGCATGGTGTAACCCATATAGGAATGATGTACATGGTGTTCCTAGTGGTGACCCCATTGCAATCATGGAAGACCAGTGAAAATTAATCTATTGTATAGAATCACTCAAATGATGCAATGACAAATGTGGGACAAAAAAACGTCTCACCCTACACATATATGTTTAAAACATATGAATATATCAACATTTTAGGATTAAATAAATCTAATCATTCAAATTGCTACATTGTATGTCATCTTCTACCACCATATGTAAATGTATTCCATTCAACTGATGTTCATGTCCAAACGTTCTATAATCAATCACAAGGCTGTTATAATTTTTTTGAAGTTGAGATACAAAAGCAATCTGGTCATGAACATTCAAGTAAGAAATCTATGTATTTATAGTATCTTATAACTTGACGAAAATTATTTTTCTGAATAAATAAAATATTGATGAAGGTCGACTAAGTGTTAATATTCATGAATAATTTCTATATTATAAAATAGGAGCACATGATTGTCAGGATGTGAACATGTGATACTTGAACACACATAGGAAATTATTACATTATTTTCTGCATAAGTTTATTTCTTAAAACCACATCCAAAATATTTGAAAATACTAAAAACATTGGTAAAATCTTGAAAGTGGATTTATAGGTATTTGAGGCTATGTAAGTGAAGTTTGAACCTTTCCTATAAATATGAATCACCAAGATATAATAATCTATTACCACTTGTTATCTCAAAGAAATCTCTCATTTTTTAAAAGAAAAAAATAGTGCTTTGTCTGTGTGATCTTTTATATTATAAAGAACATGATTTTGTTGAGCCTCCTAGAATAGGGGAAGTTGGGAGTTCCCTGCAAACAATATTTTTTAATAGAAATAAACCACACACTCTTTCCTAATGAATTATTTTGAGCCTTCAAATTTTTTTCATCACAATTGAAGTGCTTCATTGAGAATTGGTTTCATGATGCTCTTATCTTGCATGAGGGGTATTTAAAAAAAATAATTATTAGGTATTATACCCCTACCTTGTTATTCAAAGAGGACCCAATTAATGTACTCTGTTGATACATGATTGGTAGTAAGTTCTCTAAAAACCTTAAAATAATTATCAATATAAAGGTATTTTCACAAAGGTAGATGCACGATATAATAAAGCATCTGTACTATTGCGTGAAAGAGTAAGGTTCACAATTATAGTGTTGTGAATTTCAAGGCACACAATTGCATGATGAAGGATGTTCAGGCATGTAAAACAATTTCATGCACATGCATTGTGAAAAAGTTAATACATTCCACGGATACATAAATCATAATAACTTGATATGGGAATGGATATTCAGTTGGTATCGTTAAAATAGATTGAAAAATATCACATAAAATAATAAATCAATATATATATATATATTTGTGCTAGGGTTTATAACTCAGAGATGAACCATCCATGGTGTATCAAACATGCATGAAGTTTAATAAATGGACATGAAATATATTATATATGAATATAATTCATTGAACATGAGACTAATTAAATTAAAAATAATAGAAGAAATCATATCTGAGTTTTCAGTTTATTATGTTTTTGTAAGTCTATTCATGAATAAAATAATATTTAATTTTTGGTGTGATTTAGTTTTATATGGATTTTTTATACCAATAAGAACAATTGTAAACTGATACAACATTAACTATTGAAACTGTATTAAAGAATAATAATTTATGGTTGCAATATTGAGCTGAAATTTCATTAATTAAATAATCACAAAAGGAGGTTTTCAATTATTAAAAGTCCAAAAAAATTTGTACTAGAGGGAAGAAGAGGGGTTTGAACATATACCAAGTAGATCAAAAATTATCATTTGGGTATCAAGATAATTCTATGATTATCAGTGAACAATAAATTCATATTATTTTTACAAAAGTTAGAAGAAGTAGTGGGCATTTCTATTTTCTTCTCTAAATAATAATGATAGTTGGTTTCCTTCGGTAGTGAAAGTAACATATGTTTAAGTCAGTGTATAAACAAGTCTGTATTGTTACATTTAATATATTTTTAATTTGGTGGAATACATCATTGTTTTTACAAAGTAACATAACAAAAATTTGAAGACTATCTTCGGAGAAAAAATAAAGAGGTAGCGACGTGTTAAAATTTGGACTAGGTCATCAGTAGTCTAGTTTATATAACAATTTATATTAACCCCTCAAAAAATTTAAGTACACAGATTATCTAAGGATTTTATTCTAGAAACAAAACTATAACATTATATCTCATTATAGAAATGAATCAGTGTACTGGTTATCACTATACGCAGAAAAGACTAGCTACTCTTATTGGTTAGTGATCATTGTAAAAACATCATGTGTTATCCTTTACATATTTCATATACTTACATGAAATAAGAAATAAAAAACAGAATATGAAAATTAAGATCCTAACAAGTCTAAGAGGTAAAGGGATAAAATTTTGTAATTGGATAAAATTTTCCAAACATAGATTCACCCCATCTCAGTGTTGAGTGTATCCAAAAGTGTTCCACTCAAACCATTGTAGGACACCATGGATAATTTTTAATGTGAAAATACTTTGGGGATGAAAAAATTAATGAAGTGGTAGTGACAATGGTATGATCTATTGAAAATGGAGTGGGATCTGTCCAATACTAAGTTACGGAAAAAAGTTCAATCAAAGATGGAGGTAGGGAACAAGATTAGGAATGTCTTAATAATAATCCATCATTATTTTGAGGGAGCAATGATCCTAAATAGGAAGAGGATTGAATATAATATTCTATAAGGATATTTTATTTTCATGAAATTCTATATGTTATCAAGTATTAGTTTTCCACTTTTATGATAGAAGGTCCTATTGAAAGTGCTGGGAGATAGTGTTTTAGGCTAAGCATCAAGAGGACATGAACTATAAAAACAATAATGTATTTTTTACTAAATAGTTCTACACCATCACCTTGATGAAAAAAATATCAAGAGAATAGGAGGAAATAACATTGGAAATGAATAGATATAGAATATACTAATCAATTCATCGAACTCATCTGCATCTCTCAATTGATAGTTTCAAATGAAGAGTTGAAATAACACCATTTTAAAATAGGATTGCAACATGATATTCTATCTTAAGTTTTATTTATTATGATAAATACTTATAATGAGGTGGTGGAATGAGACTTTATAGTGGAAATTGGTAAGGCAATCTTTTCAAGCTTAATCAAGTTCCTTCAATTCCTTGTAGAGTTAATTACAACTAGTTGGGGAGAAAGAGGAAGGGAGATATGACTTTATTGTGAAGAGGAAGTGGTTGTAACAATACAACTCATTATTCATCATTTAAAACTAGGGGTATTTAGTGTCTCACTTATAATAAATTT
Source organism: Viscum album (assembly GCA_963277665.1). NCBI lineage: Eukaryota > Viridiplantae > Streptophyta > Magnoliopsida > Santalales > Viscaceae > Viscum > Viscum album. The sequence continues at coordinate 1,000,148,412 of OY728161.1, forward strand.
TTTATGACTAGATTTATGAACCCTTCAAGCATAGCGGCCCTAGTGTTTTATCCCTTATATAGGGACTCATGTTATATTCATAAATTTAAAAAAAAATACATTAATTCCAAAAACAGTTATAGGTTATTTAGCAATGAGGGGATCCAATATTGTGTAAAATACCTATAATATGTTAGGATCTTATCCTCATGGCTGAGGAGGTAGTACTGGTTCATCATTAGGGAAGATCCAGCATTAGACCGAACCTCAGTCCAATGGTAGATCTCATGCACATTCTAAATTGAGATATTTTTATTATATAGATGATAGGATGGTGCAGACTCCGTTAAATCCAAGAACTATTAGATGTACTATTATTATTTCTTCATCCCTGGAGAATAATTTTTTTAATAATGGTTCCTAAAATTATTTTGTCTCTTATCATGTCTTGGGTTTACTAAAACTCACTTTCGATCTCATACCAAATTTCTAAGGAAGATGAAAGGGTAAATCTTATGATCCCTTAATTTCCTATATCGATGTTATAAGTGGAGGTTGTATCAGATTTTATGTTCCTAAATATCTATCTATATTCTGTTATTATCAGGATAGACATGATGAATAACTTTAAGGCTCACATTGACTGCTATCATCAGAGGGATAACTTCACTAGTCCTGACAGAAGTCCACATGTATTTTAAGGAGAGTGGGACCCACATTCTATCTAATTTATACCTCCTAATCCTATGGTCAATTTATTCCTATTTAATCCATTATACCTCTTTATAGAGGATAATGATGGAATATTTATGAATATACTTCTTTTGGTAGTTATGTAGTTTTATATGGTGTTCCCTGATTACTTCATAGGATTAATCATCGAGTTGATGGTTGGGATTTCAGTGGATATAGTACCTGAGATGATAAATATCTCATGGAATTAAAATTATATAGTGCTTAAAATGTTATGAAAATGAAATATTATGAGATATTATTTGGATGTTAAAGGCTTCATTATTATGATTGTGTCTCCTTAGGATACCTTGATTTTATTTTTTAAGAAGGTATATAATTATCTCGACATATTAATCCATTATAAAATGAATAAATTAGGGAGTACTAATAAATATAATTCTTTCTATATCAATGATATATTTACCAGTTAAAAATGTATAGGTAGTTTTAAAATATTAACCATCAGTTTGGTTTTCATCAACTTAGGGTACAAATGAGGATATTACTAACACTATTATTTAGATAAATTATAACCATTTTAGGTATATAGTTATGTAATTTGGGTCAAAAAATAATCCCTTGGTCATTATGTAAATCATTAATCATATATACCCCTGATAACTTGACTAATTGAGGGTGTTATTTATGGAAGATATCTTGGTGTATTCCAAGATTAAGGAAGAGCATGAAAATAATTTAAGAGTTTCATTAGGGACTCTCATTGGTGATTTCATTTATTCCAAGATATAAAATTTTGATTTATAGATACAATAAGTTATGTTCTTGAGGAAAATTGGAATAAAAAAGTGGCATATAATTTGATCCTAAGAATGTGAGGAGTTTCAGGTCCTTGTAACAGAAAAAAACATATTTTAGATATGAAGTTATTTTTGGGTTTAGTGATGTATTAGTGGATATTCATGTAGGATTTTTCTATGTTTGGCTCACCATAGTTTGCCACTAGCCTAAAAGGGATTATGTTTTTATGGATCTCCGAGTTCCTGAAATCTTTTTCTTCACTAAATCAATATTTTACCTTCAATCCTATTGTAAATCTATCTAAGTCAAGTTTGAGTTATGTCATTTGTTAAAACACATCCATTGTGGGTTTGGGTTGAGTACTCAATTAGTTTAGACATATGGTGGTGTATGTTTCTCACCAAACTAAACCACATAAGAACAATTACCCAACCCATGACATAATTCTTTTAATGGAAATGCATGCTTGTATGTGTTTGATACAATGACATTTTGGGGATAGATTCATAGTATATTTAGACTATAACATATACAGTTAAATATTTATTAAAATAATTTTAAATCTCAAGAAAAATAAGTGGGTATAATAACATCCAAAAATTAACATTAGCATCACCTATATTATAAGAAAATAAAATATGTTCCTCAATGATCCCAACAAAAAGTTTACATATCAAGATTTAAAGGAGTCAAAAAATGAGTGGAACCTTATAGGGGATATTTACATTATTGAATCTGGTGGGAAGAAAATAGCAGAAGGATATATTCATTTTTATAATGCAGTTGATGCCTTCTATTATAGATCTCATTAAATAACAAGAATTAGTAGATGATGAATTAAAATACATAAGGAAAATATTATATGATGTGGGAGACAACCAGTGAGTGTTCTCTATCATTTGAAAACATTATCTGATTTAGGAGATCTTATGTGGTTCCCTTAATGATGTGGAAATTCATTATATGGGATTTTCATCATTTTAGGGGTATGTTCATCAAAGAACCGCTAATATGTATTATGAAATAATGTTCCAATACTACTATCTATGTTTGAGATTTGATCTAAAGGATTTTATGTCATGATTCTATACCTGAAAATATGTAAAATATGAGCACTAAAAGGCCTTTGGTTTTCATCAGCCTACTCTTATACCAACATGGAAGTGGGATGAGATATCCTTGAAATTTATCATTGGATTTTCACATACCCCAAAGGGATATAATTACATCTATGTTATAGTCAATAGTTTAACAAAATATTCTCATTTGATTCCAATAAAAGGTTACATAATGGTTTAAGATCTTAGGGAGATATACATACATCATGTTTTGATGCATTATAGGATTCCAACTTCTATAACGTTCAATAGGGAGACTTTTTACCTTATTGGTTTTGGAAATGCCTTTATGAGTTATTGGCATCCAATGTAAAGCTAATTATGATATAATATACATAATTTGAATTATATACAGATTGAAAAATATATATTTTGGAGAATATTCTTTGTGCATGCATCCTAGACATTATTGGTTCATTTGATAGCTATTTGGGATGTGATGATTTATCTTTTAACAACAATTATCATTCTTCTATCAGAATACCCCCCATTGAATCCTTATATGGCAATTATAGTGACCCAGGACTTCTCATACATGTATATCGCATTTTGTTATGTGAAAATTCAACACATTACAAAATGTGAACTCTCGAGGACCATAATAGTCCAGTCCTTTTAGAAATTTAGAAAAATAAACACTGGTCCATAAGTGATATAAGTCATCTCCCATAATGTTCTTCATAACCAAAACCCTTCTTAGTAATATCATAAATAATACAACTCTTTATTATATGGGGAAAAGAAACATTACAAATGGTGAGATCATATTCTTGGTAAGGGTAAAAAGAGGTGATACATAAGCATGACATGAGCATAAGGGTTTTAAAACATGAGAATAACATTTGAAAACGATACCATGCATGTCAAATATTATAAAATTGAGTCATAGAATAAATAATAAATATTTATAAGACATGAATCATAAGGAAATCAAGGAACATGATCCATGAGAGAATAAAATTTTCATAATAAATATATTCTTTCTATACACACCGGCTTTAAACATTGTGAATGTGTATAAATAGAAAACAAGCCACTCATTATATTAAGGAGATAAAATCAATCTATCATATAATCTTAAGGAATTACAGCCAGGTGATTGTAAAACATTATGGACATGAAATATGGGTACATGAATAATATTTTGAATATGTATTAAGGTTTAAAAATTACATTATGAACATATAATCATGTTTCTTCATAACATTATTGGAATGAAATAATGTTCCACACATAACATCATAGTTTTCAAGATTCTCTCCCAATACCATCTTAGGAGAGGAAGTCCCTTACTGAACCAGGTTTACTCTTCATTATAGTGATATCTATCTAATGAAATATAAATCATTACCAAATGAATTATATGGACATATAGGTCCCACATATATTTCATTATAATGTTACCACCATCAATGGTTATAACATGACAACTATCACATAATGAAAATCATATATATGTGTTCCACAAGATCATAAAATATTCATTGTATAAAATTCCATGAAATGAAATCGGTTTTATAATCCTTTCATCATAACATAACATAGATAAAATAAAAAGATATTATAATCATCTCATAATTTCATCAAATCATAACCTATGGAAAAATAGATGTTTTTCATAAGAAATTTATCATTGTATAACCAGTTGAAGAGAAAATAATTTCATAAATATCCTATCATTAGAAACATAAAACATAGAAAGAAATAATAAGAATGGTATCCTTGGACCATATCCCCAGTAAAAAATAAGCGACCTCAAAGAATTCTATACGAGGTGGAAATAGTTTTAATAGACTACTTGGCCCATTTCCTAAGGATAATAGATTTTACTAGAAAATATATGTTTAAAACATAAAATATTATAAAAATAAATTCCTTTTAAAATAATCTTGAAAATTTATAAAAAACTATTTACAACATTTCTTGTTGAAAATATCATTTATGATTGAAACTCTATTTAAAACATAAAACACTTTCAACATCCTTTTCACTTTAAAATAATTTGCAAATAATTTATTTAAAATATGAATTTTACCAAATGTTAAGGAATTGATTTTATTTGAAAATAAATTTTAAAACATTTAAATGAATCTTGAAATGATTGAGTGTTAATGATAGTGGGAAATACTATACACATAGAGCATGTTTAAACAATATTTCATTCACATTTATAGTAAAATATGATTGGACATTGTTTGGAAAATGACATGAATATTCTTTTCAAGACATTTTGTAAAAATTAAAACAAGAAAACATGTATTTTAAAAATTTTAAGAGTGTAATAAAACATTTTTGAAATCATTTTTATAAATAAAAATTGGAAGAAATAAACTTTTAACCAAAGAAAGAAATAAAGTCAGGTTTTTATTAAAACGTTTTCATTATTATTTTAAGTACAAAATAGTTGAAAATGGTACCATGATTTTAATATATAATTAATAATCAATGGATAAGAAAATTCTTGAGTAATATTGAGAGGTGGATCATGTGGTTTAAATGTTGGAGACATAATCACATGCCATCATGATAAACAATGAGATTGTAACACGAAACATTTACCACATTGGTAGCAATGAATCATGAGCCTCAAGAAAGAGTAAAATAAAAATAAAACATTAAATATATGAGGATGAATACATTCTTGATAGTACATGTATAATTTTCTGCATACAGCACCTGAATGAATATAGGTGCATAACACCATATATGTCTCAATGAAGAAAAATTCAGACACAAATCCATTACCAATTTGGTATCTTTTGATCTATAAAACCCATAAAAGAGGGATCATTAAATTTATATCTTATACCCAATATTTTCTAGTTTAATAATCACAATATAAATTCATTGGAAGTATAGAAGCCACATAAATTAAATCGGTAATAAACGTGACATTTATCTCAAGGAAGTAAAATGTGAGAAGGAAATCCCTTACCTTAATTATTAACTTCCATATTAACTAGAAATAACTATTTTATAATAAATTTAAGTTTATTATAAATATATTAATTTAACATATTCTTATATATCATTATATATATAATTTTATCCCGACATTTTATTACTCATTTATTATCAATTCAATGTTAAAGTTACATTTCGGTTAACAACTACTTTTTTCTTTTATGTTTTGATAAATTATATTTATTGTATTATTTAATTGATCATGGTTTCATAATATAAAAAATGATAAAATGAGATAAATATAATATATATTTAGTATACATGTATTTACAATAATCTATAAAATTAAGCGATCAGAAATGACAAACATAGTTCATAAAGAGGCTATGCCATACATATGCAAGAAAATTGCTTTTCATTTTCTTATTATGTCAGAAGAAAATAATTTAAATGACATTTATAATCATTATAGAATAATTTTTATTTCATATATATCAAAAAAATTATTAATACCATCCTTAATATATTCCATGTAATGAGAGAATGAATACCATTGCTTCGCGAGACGGAAGTCTACCTTACACACAAATGAAATTATCGTATTCCCACAAAAATGGAGTGCATGAATATGTGTGTGATATAAAAATTATAGAATCATAATAACATAGTAAATATCATACATATCATATAAAAATAATAAATACATCATTTAGTCCAACTGTGATAGGTGGTAATGTAAAAATGAACGACATCCGTTTGCGTGGCGATAATCCACCGTACACAAGAATAACGATTTCATAACCAATTGGATGGAAGTGGATATGATCATATATCATAAACATAACATAAAAAATCTAATTATATGGAAGATTATTTTTCTATTATATAATCATGATATAGAATTAATTGAATGGGGTGGAGGAAGAAAAATATTAAAAGTGCTTCTTGATAAACACTACATATCCTTTGTGTATCCTTCATAGCTTTGCACTAATTGCCATACTATGATGGATCTATGACCGTGTTAAGCATTCTAGGATAAGGGTAGCAATGTTGGGAAGTGATTTGGGTATGTATTGACAGAGCCAAATAGAATTTACCCTATCAAGAAGAGAGGGTAGGTGGTGGCCTTTTATAAGTGGGGGATAGGATACACCTAGAATGTTTTAAAATAAAAACATTATCCCACATTCTCTCAGATAGAAAAAGGGTAAAAATGGTTAAAATTAGAATATTACACATGATAAGGTTGAAATATTTCAATTCCATATGTTTCTCAAAAGTTTATATGTAAACTTGACCATTATATTTTTAGTGTAACCACTCGGTAATCCAATTATTACCCTAATTGTGGTAATTAACTTTGACTTCATTAACTATTCATTATGGTATATAATAATGGTGAGATTATTATAAATTATAAATTATATTTATTCCAGATATGGATTCTATTTTTTGAAATTTCATTCATAGAATTAGAAATAATTAACTTAAAATTAATCCTACAGACCCAATGAGAAAGTGAGTTTTAAAAGAGAAAAAGTTCTTACTTTTACAATGTTTTTATATCCAATTATAATAGGAAATTGATTCTAATGACCTAAATTGGATTAATATATGATTAATTTAACAAATTTAATTTTAAAAAAAATTAATGTAATTTAACATTATAAATAAATTAAACTAAAGGGTAGATTTAAGTTAAAATTTAGTATTTTTCAATATTCATCAAAAAAAAGAAACATTTCAGAAAAATACTAAAAATTCACCTTCAGATAATGTTTTCATTATTAATTCAAAAATAAATTTTATTTTGTCAAATTAAAATTCTATGATTTTCTAAAATTGATTATATTAGTTTTCATAAAATGTCATAAAAAGCGTTGTTTTTTGGGAAAATAACCATTTAAAACACATAAAGACATTACCAAACATTTTTTACATTATTATAAATATGTATTCTTTATATAAAACCATTATAATCAATATTTTAAAATTATTTATTACTATTCATATTAATTCTATTCTATAACTATATTAACAATCTATCATGGTTTTTTTAAAAACTTAGTGTTGCGTACAGGGAAATATTAACTTGGTCGTGCATATTACACAAGTCATCAAAGAATTTTTAATTTATTTGAAAAAATAATTGACAAAAAAATAGGGTGTTACATTCTACCCCCCTAAAAATGATGTTTTCCCTTGAAATTCATCATTATTATATATACAAATTAGGATACTTATACCTCATCATATCATCAAGTTCCAACATAGCATCCTCAAACTATTGGGTTTTCTACAAAACATTGACCAGGTGAATGATGTTGTTTAATAAAACATTCTATGTTTGAATTAGAATCTATAACAAACATTCCTCAAAATAAATATCATGATCTAATTTTATAAACTCTTAGTTCAAAACATGTGATTGATCAGTTATGCACTTCCTTGTGAGTGATACATGGAACACATCCTTAACACAAGAGAGGTTTAGTGGAAGCTCCAAATGAAAAGATACTATCCTAACATTATCAAGTATTTTAAGGGCATCAATAAAACTATGTATTAGTTTTCCTTTATTTCATCCATGGAGAAAGACCTTATGCACCATCTAAAAATAGTTCCCAATAAATTCTAATTTTATATAATGATAGAGATTATAATCATAGAATTTCTATAAAATTTTCATTATCCTTACATATTTGTAAATGTATATAACCTTATGCACCATCTAAAAATAGTTCTCAGATTCCAATATCTTTATTTTTTGAACTTCATTCAAGTATGTTGTGTTTATACACTGCATTTAGTAAAATGGATTTATAAGGATACATCTTAATGATCACGTAAAAAATATAGTTTCACGAAATATTGGATGAATTGTGGTTTTGATATCAAACACCATTTAAATATATAAGACAAGATCATAGAGTATCCTTTAATCATATTATTACCAGTTGTAAAGTAACTCCTCCTCAAGTAACACAATCACAACATACAGTACCAAAGGGTTTCATTTTGATAAATATCTCTAAAAATATTCAGAATCAGGATAAACTCCCATTACATAAAACCTCAAAAGGGTTGTCAAAAACTCTGAAATTATGATCAAAATTAAACTCATGATTGTATCCATAATTCTTAATTTGATCATAACTAGAGACATATATGCTTCCAAAATACAATTCACCCCTTTAATACTTAAATTAATTCTTATCTTATAAAAAAATATTTTCATTTAATGCTTGGGATCATCCTTGTACCAATAGAATATAAAATTTGATTTTATTACTCTACAATACATGAAGAGGGAGATATTAATTTGAAATTTCACTGAAGGATAAACATTAATATTTTCCTGGGGATTATTCTTACCAAATAAGGTGTGAAGTTCCAAAAATAATTAGGGGAGAATAAGTGTCCCTTAATTATCATCATTCACATAATCCATTTGTATTTCATAAAATATCCCTTAGTCATTTTCCCTCAAAGGTTATTGTCTTTTATAATTCATATTAGTTCTTGGATTAGGGAATTGATTATCATAATTCCATATCTTCATGCACTTAATAAATAGAGGTGTGGGTGGGGTGTTCTTTTGAGTTGTCTCTATAGTCATTTCATTGAATATCATAATCACATAACTTCTATATTCATCTGCTTGAATTCTAAGCTTCCCGCACTTGAAACACATTATTGTTCATTTTAATAACTCTAAAAAGTGATCCTTCTAACAATATTCACATTTATCAGTTGGATACATTTTCTTATATTCATATGGAATATCAATGGATTTTTAATGGAATCCAATTTTTCTTTTCCTATCACCAGAACCAATAGGTTCATTATATTCAATTTCCACTTATAATGCACATTGAACAATTTATTTTTAGCATCCAAAGTAACTTATGGTTAAAAACCATTAAAGATTTTGTTACAAGCCACTGATGAATCATCCAACTATACTTTCAGTCTGAATTATAATATCTAAATAGTAACTTGAAAGTCTTAAAAAAAATTTCACCATAGGAACCAAAAGATTCATCATCCTTTATCTTAATCTTTAGAAATTGATACTTTATTTTGTATGAAGAATAAGTGGAAAGTAATTATTAAAAAAATAATCTTTTAAACACATCTCAGATCATAGAAACAATTTATTCTCATTACATTTTATTCTTAAAAATATTCCACCATTGATCTACCTCAACATCCAGAGTGACTTTTTCATGATTAGAACACTAGATAATTCAAAATATAATTTCAATGTTACTGATCTATTTCTTGGAAACTAATAGATTAGCTAACCCACTGAAATAAGGTGTATATTTCCTCATGAGGGAATCAATAGAATGTTTCTCCCTCTTTTTCACATTTGGATGTTCACTATGATACATAAAATTATAATGTTTTGTGAGGATATAAAATAGTTTTTTCATTCCATCTCTCATAATAATTAGTTTATATAGAGGAAAATCATTTCATTTTCAATTTCATTCCACAGAAACCAGGTTACTTTGGGTTATATCCATTTACTAAGACCAAAAATAATTTTTATACAAACAAAAATCATAATGGGATGTCACATAGTCTAAAATACATTTAGGTTCTCAAAATCAATGAACTTTATCAATAATATATGACACATTAGGTTTATCTAATGTCATTTATAATTATATTTTGTTAAAACCTTCATTTTGGTTCGTAAATATTTTTTGAATATCAAAATCATATCCCCCAGGAGTGTCAAACTAGGTGTGTAGAAAGAACCATTTCCATGCACTAGTTTCCAATTAATTCTAGCTCAATATAGTGTTTTGGGGTTATTATCCCTTAGTACATCTATTTCAGATCCACATCCACTTATAGAATCCAATCAAGGATTTGATTTCTTTGAAATAAATCACTCTATCCTTTTCCAAAATTAAATAAAATATTCTTATAATTATTATCATTCTTAAAATTATCCTTATATACATCCCTAGACATATCCTTATAAATATACACAGGGATCTCACTAAATTTTTTTCATCCTAGTTTCTAGAGGTTAACTAAAAAATGTATATGATACCAATTGTAGTTACCCAAGGCTTCTCATACATGGATATTGACTATTTATAGATGAATATTCAATACATTAAAAAAGAACAAGCCCGGGGAATATAATAGTTTTGTTCCTTCGGGAACTATAAAACATAAAAACCTCTTCATCAATGATCTATGTCATCTTCCACTATTTTATTAACAACTATCTCCATTATTAGAAATATCATACATAATAAATTTCTTAATAACATGGAGAAATTAAACATAAAAAACTATGGGATCAAATTCTTAGTAAAGGTAAAAAGAGGAGATACATAGGCATAAAATGAGCATTAGGGACTGAGAACATGAGAAAGAGATTTTAAAACCATACCCAACATATCAAAGATCATAAAATTGAGTCATCGAATAAAGAGTGGAAGTTCATATGACATAAATACAAAGGGAATCAAAGAACATAATCCATAACAGAATAACATTGAAATAGGGAATATATTTTTGGAACATGAATCAACATTAAACACTGTGAATATGAATATGTAGAAAGAGGTTCATTCATTAAGTTATAGACATGAAATTAGGCCCTCACATAAAATTATGGACATTCAACCAGGTCCATTCATAACATTATGGACATGAAATACTGGTCCACACATAAAATTATGATACTATAATCAGCATCACACATAACATTTTGAACATATATTCAGGTTCATACATAAAATTGTGGACGTGAAATATAGGTGTATGAATAACATCAAAGTATTCAAGGTTCACTCTCAAGAATATCATAGTAAAAAAATTCTAATACTAAACTAGGTTCACTCTTAGTTTTAGTCATATATTTCTAATGAGATATAAATCATTACCCAATGACCTGAAGGGGAATATAATTCCAACCCATATTTGGATATAACGTAACTATCATCCTTGTTTATAACAAAATCACCATCACATAATGAAAATTATAATTACGTGTGAGAAAATATCATAAAACATTTATCATATCCTGAACCAATTAAATGAAATGGATTTAAAAAAAATTTCATCAAAACCTAACCTATAGAAAATAAATATGTTTCCTAATAATTTCATCATTTAATAAAAGTATATCACGTGGAATAATTGGTGGGTTTCATAAGAATTTTATCATGGTATAACTCATGGATGATAAATGAGTTTCATATATATATGTGTATATATATATATCTCTTTTTAACAAAAATGAAAACTATTCTGAGAAATAATAATAATGGTATCCTTGGATCATATCCCCAGTAAGGCATAAGTAACCTCAAATACTTACATATTTGATAAAAATTAATTTTACTAGAATACTAGAGATATTTATTGAGGAAAATATATTTTATTTGAAAATAAATTTTTATAACATAATACATTATAAAAATAATTTCCTTTGCAAATAACCTTGTAAAAATATAAAAAATCATTTCAAACATTTATTGTGGAAAATATCCTATTCTATTTAAAAATTTGTTTTTAAAACATAAAAAACATCCAAAAACCTTTTCACTTTGAAATAATTTAATTAAAATCTAAATTTTCCCAAATATTAATGAAATAATTTTCATTGAGAATAACATTAAAAATATGTAGACGATGCTTGAAATCATTGAGCAGTCATGACAGTGGGAAATATTGTTCATTTCATGGAGTTAAAAAATATTCTTTTTACATTTTCAATAAAAAGAAAATTTTGTATTGTTTGGAAAATGACATGATGATTCATTTAATTTTCTTAAAAATTGTAAATCGTGGTTAAAAATGTATTTTAAAAATTATAATATACTAATAATACCTTTTTGAATATATTTTTAGAAAACACGGTTTTGGAAAAAGAAAATTTCTAACCAATGAAATAAAGAAATTTTTTATTTAAATTTTTTTTTTAATTATATTAGGTACCAAAGTGTAAAAAATGAAAACATTACTTGAATATATAGTGAATAACCATAGGAGAATAAAAATAAGGATAATTATTGATATTTAGATCATGTGTTTTCAATTTTGGAGACTTAATCATAACCAACCCCGATAAATGATGATATTGCAACACAAATCCTCTACCACTTTGGTAATATTGAATCATAATAAACATGGAGTAATAACATAAAATTATACATAAAATATAATTAGGATGAATAAATTAATGATTTTAATTCAAAAAATGTTCTGTATATACACCTCAATAATGAATATAGGTGCAAACCATAACGTATGTCTCAAGAAAGGAAAATAAAGACAGAAATCACTAACCGATTTGGAAACTTTTAAACCACAAAAATAATTAAAGAGACACCATAAAATTGATATTTAAATCCCAATATTATTATTTATAATAATAAAAATATACATTAATAGTTATTATATACACCAAAGAAATGAAATAGGTGGTGAATATGTCAAGTGTCACCTAGAAGTAAAAAGTGAGACAAGAAATCCCTTAACTTAAGTCCTGAATTATGTTGTACACCATAAAAACTATTGTATAATAAGTATAAGTTTATTATAAATATATTACTAAAACTTATTCATATATGTCATTCCCTATATTTTTTTTCTTTTTTACATTTTATTACATGTTTATTAACAATTCAATGTTAAGGATATATTCCAGGTAATAATTGCTTTGTCTTTCTTATTCATATTGATTTGTTATATTTTAGGTATTATTACTTGGATAATTTTTGTGAAATTCCAATAATGATAAAAAAATAGATAAATTTTATAGATATTCAATATATATTTATTTAGATTAACATATGAAATTTAGTTATATGAAATTAAATAAACCATGTTTAATGATGATAGGTTGTACGTATGCATGAATGATGATTTCCACTCTCTTATTAGATTGATATAATATCAATTAAATGATATATATTATCATTAAATAATCATGGTTGTGTTATATATATAAATTGTTTTATTAATCCCATCCAAAATACATTCAACATATAGCGTGAATGAATCACATCGCTTCATGACATGATAGTCTTCTGAACACATGAACGATGTTATTATATTACCTCAAAATGAAAAACATGTTGGTATAAATGATATAAAAATTAATAAATCATAATAACATCATTAATATAATATATATCATGTAATAATAATAAATTTATCATTAATATCAATAGTGAGATGTGGTAATGGAAAAATGAATGACATCTATTGGCGAGGTTGTAGTCCACCGTACACACGAATGATAATTTTGGAACCCATTTCATTGAAGTGGAGATGGTTTTAGAACATAAAATTAACATAAAAAATCTAAATACATGGAACATACTGAGGGTATTATATAATTATGATATGAAAATATTTTAAGGGGGTGGAGGTAGAAATAAAAAAAGCACTCCTTGATGAACATTACCTCTTCCTCAGGTATCCTCCTTATATTTGCACTAAAATCATTAATAGGATTGATTTATTCAAAAAATAAGTCTTATAATATTATTTAAGGGATTTTTGAATTGATATGGGTAGTAATTTTTCAATCCAAATATGTTTTATGGTGTGAAGAAAAGAGGTGAGGGGGTGGCCTATTGTATGTGCGGGAGAGGACACACATAGTCTTCTTAAAAAAACGTTCTCCCAATATTGTCACATGGAAAATGGTTAGAAAATGGATAAAATATGAACCATATATATGATAAGGTCATAATATTTCCATAAAATATTTTTTTAAAAATTTATATCTAAATTGACCCATGTCTTTTTTTAGTTTATCATTCTCAGGTAAACCAATTATTTCTTGAACAGCCTTAATTAATTTTTATTGCATCCAATATTAATTTTGGTCAAAAATTACGTTTAAGATATTAAATTTAAAAATTATTATTATTAAAAATATAAAATCCATTTTTTGAAATTACATTCAGACAAGTGGAAAAAATTAATTTAAAATTAATCCTACAATCACGATGAGAAATATTGTTTTTAATGTCAAAAAGTTCAAAAGGTTAGAATGTTTTTATATCATATTTCAATATAAATTTTATTAAAATATACTAAATTAGATTAATATATGTATAATTTAACTAATGTAACTTTAAAATCAATTTAAAATATAATTTATATTTATAAATAAATTAAACGAAAATATATTTTTTCAATTAAAATTATATATTTTCCACTATTAATAAAAAAATAAAACATCTTAGAGAAATAATAATAATTAACCATAAGATAAATTTAAATTTATTAATTAAAAATTAAGTTATTTTATAAATTTTAACTTTCTAAAAATGTCAAATAGTTATTTTATTATTGTTCACAAAAGACATAAAAATATATTTTTTTGAGAAAATGTTATTTTAAAACATATAAAGACTTTACCAAATGTATATATTTTATAATAAAAATGTTTTATTTATATAAAACCATTATAATTAATATTTAAAAATTATTTATTAATATTCATATCACTAATTTTTATTTCTATATTATAAATATATTAATAATATATCATGGTTTTGTTAAAACATAGTGTTTCATGTAGCGCAATATTAACATGGTCTTGCGTATAACACAAGCCATAACAAAAATTTAATTTATTATAAAAATAATAATTCATAAAAACTCAGGGTGTTATGTCCGTCCATGTTGGTCTTCCCTTTGTTGGTTTGTAGTGGGTGCGACTTCTTTGGTGGGGTTGAGCATCATCAATGTTATGTTGAGTAAGATTTAGATAATTCAGTAGTAATTAGATATTTCTCATAGTTGTTGTAATTATCATGAAATCCATCGTGATCATGCATTATAGTTCTTAGTGGGTGACTGTTTGTTCCTATAGGTTTCTCATAGATTCACTGATGACTTAAGAGGTAAGGTAATATTACACTAAGGTATGTGAAACTTTTTGAGATCATTATTACTATCAACAAGGATGATTATTAGTTAGTGTTACCTTCTTAGTTGACATCGATCCTTGAAGTGTTCCAATTTTCTCAATTTAATAAGTATACTTCGTACCCTTCCAATGTTTTTAATTGGGATTATTTAGAGAGACAACTCAATGTATTAGTGAATGAAAATTTGGTTCACATTTATGACTCCCAAATGACTTTTATTTATATGAAATTTTCCCCATAGGACTAGGTGTTGTGGAAACATGGGATTGATTCTTAAAGGACATTGTAGAAATAATAATTTATGATAGAATAGTGAATATACCTCCTCTTTATTCTCATCTTACAAGTTGACCTTCTGGGGTAATAAATTGATATTGTATGGTGAATTTCTACACACTCAATGTTAACTTAAGACATTAAATGTTTTATTTATATACTTTTATCTTTACCTTTCATTATAAAGGAATTCCATTAAATAAATTTTAAAAAATGGGTGATAGTGAACGGTGTACAGTTAGTGAAATGTTTTCAAAACCATATGCCCTAACAGTGCATCCCACGTAGATTTTAAAAACAATGAAACTTCTGAAGTAATCTTACCCGAATTAAATAAATTAAACATCTCATTTCTCTACCACTCAAACCTAGGCACCTAAACCTCACTCGAACGCACTTCCCCCTTCCTTACTGGCTCTGTTATAGGTGATATTTCACCAATCTTCTTAAATAGAAACACATGGAATCTATTCTACATCCTATTTTATGGTATATATTCTCTTTTCTAGGATTCCTATTATATTCTATAGTTATATAAGCCCAGTTTCCTCCCTATCCTTCTTTAATGTTGTTTTTTTATTTAGGGACTCTTATTTCTTTTATAGGGTCTTTTGTCTAATTTCTTGTGCATTCACACCTTAAACAAGTAGTTTGACTTTTATAATAAAGGTAGATTAAAATGTGTTATTTTCTTAAACCATGGGTGATTTAATGTTCTATAGGACCAATTATAATTATTTCAATTCATGTCATTAAATCATTAATGTTTGTATATTTGATGTAATATTTTTGAAATGGAACTCTTTTATTTTGGGAAATAAAATTTATTTTCAAGAAAAGTTTTATACATATTTTGTTCTATGTAATACCCCATTTGTAATTAAAAATATATTTAAAATGATTAAATCATGATTATTTAATGTATAAAACAAATGGGAACCCTAGGTACTTTTTTAGGAGTTCTAGGAGACGAATAATTAGTCATGAAACACTAAATATTTTATTAGATTTCTATTGTAACACTAAAAAACATTCTTTTTATTGATAGGGTTCCATTTTGTAGTGTTTCCCATTCCTAATTTCCATTGATCATTTCCCTCCCTAGTAGGGTTCACACAATTGATTTTGATAGTTGTTTCGGTGTGGATGTGCGTCGGGTTACGCTGTTCCGCCAGGACGCGTTCGCGCGTGCACCTGTCAACCCGAGGGGATGGGCGCGCGGCTTGTGGTCCCGCAGTCCCGCTTTCCAAGGGCGGGCGGCATCCGTCCCTTATTCAGGGGCGTCTGCTCCTTGATCGAAACCGGGATGATGGGATGTCGGCTCCTCCTTCCTTGGACGTCTCCTCGGAACTCGTTGCCTAATACGGGTCTCCCTCATAGACTTAAGAATGTTCGTGAATCTCGTTCCCGGCGCCATATCTTCATGGACACCGGTTAATTACGCTGCTTCCGCCCGGACGCTCCAAGGAGTCTGGGCGGGGCAGCAACCTGCGGTGAGAAGGCCGGGTGGCTCTGGGTGCTGGGGGCGTGTCGTAACACTGCGGCTCTGCACATCTGTCTTTTGTCCCTAATAGGGCTTCTCGAAGGCATGATGGCCTGAGGCATCCCGTACTGGGTGCGGGGAACTGTGTCACCTGAGGTTTTCCTCAGCTTCCCATGTTTAACACGGGGTATGCCGCGAGTTTAACGTCCAGCGGGGACGGCATCGGACCGATCAACACGAAAAGTGGATCAGATGACAGAACCCCTTGCGGGGAACCTCCGACGCTGGGGCCAGCACATGGGCGGCTTCCCAAGTAACGTGGAGTGGAGTGAAGTGGCATGACCCCACCGGGATGTGGCGGCCCGGGTAAGGATCAGGATGGATGATGGAGTGAAGAGCTTGGACCCCAGAGGGGCTTCCTACGTACCGCGCGTTAGCACGGATCAAAGTCAACGTAGTTCGGGTATACAGTTTAACGTCATACTGGACGTCGGCAAGCTGACTCACGAAGAGGTCTAGGCCGCCGGGTGGAGGATTGAACTGAACCACCTCGCACAGAGGGGGATGGAACGGCCGGGTGGATCACAGTTTCACGTCATGCTGGACGATAAAAAGGGGAAATGGAAAAGGGGGGCTGTGGGGAGGCACCGCGGAGATACACGCGGGCAGTCTCCCACAGGGGCGGATTCATAGGTGAATCGACGCAAGCGTGAACCCTGGAGGGGTCCACTGATGGACGAACCGACGTAAATACGACCGGGACGACCAGGTGGTGGGCTTGGACCTCAGGGAGGCTTCCTACGTACCCTGTATAGAAGACAGGGATCAAAGTCCACGTAGTTCATTCTGTCAGGACTTACGCACTTGGGGCAGCCCGGATGCTGCAAAACTCAGTTGGAAGGGACTTGGAACGAAATCAGAAGACACCTCGATCCCAGTCAGACCCTCTACCGGCTTCGGCAGTGGGGAGGCGCAATGGAGATACACATGTGCAGCCTCCCACAGGGGCGGATTCATAGGTGAATCGACGCAAGCGTGAACCCTGGAGGGGTCCACTGATGGACGAACCGACGTAAATACGACCGGGACAACCAGGTGGTGGGCTTGGACCTCATGGAGGCTTCCTACGTACCCTGTATAGAAGACAGGGATCAAAGTCCACGTAGTTCATTCTGTCAGGACTTACGCACTTGGGGCAGCCCGGATGCTGCAAAACTCAGTTGGAAGGGACTTGGACCGAAAGCAGAAGACACCTCGATCCCAGTCAGACCCTCTACCGGCTTCGGCAGTGGGGAGGCGCAATGGAGATACACATGTGCAGCCTCCCACGAGAAACTAGGGGTTTGTAATACCCTGCCCCCGTAGGGAAAAGCCGCTCCCATTAAATCGTCCCAAAAGGGGGACAATCCCGACATCCCTGCAGAGACGAGCGGGTGGGGGCCACATCCAAACCGGGGGAGACCCTGCGTGCGAGGCACGAGATCGGATGAAGCGGACGGTTTAACGTCTTGCCGGACGAAGTATAGTTTAACGTCGTGTGTTGAGGACGAAGCGGACGGTTTAACGTCTTGCCGGACGAAGTACAGTTTAACGTCGTGTGTTGAGGACGAAGCACTTGGCAGTTTAACGTCTTGCAGCGCGGACGATGGGGGCTAGGCAGTTTAACGTCGTTCAGCTTGGACGGATGTGCAGTTTAACGTCATGATGGACGAATCTGCAGTTTAACGTCATGCTGGACGAATATGCAGTTTAACGTCATGCTGGACGTATGCACAGTTTAACGTCATGCGGGATGAATGTGCAGTTTAACGTCGTGCGGGACGAATGTGCAGTTTAACGTCATGCTGGGCATAGGTTGCCGGACGATGGGTGCATGTCACTTCGCACGAACCTGGAGGGCCGCACGGGAAGACAACGCACGGTGCGGGCACCCAGGATGAGGATCATCGGGCGCCACGCAGGCAGGTGCCCTCAGGGGGTCGAGGGAGGCGACCCTGGCGGTTTGCGCGCAAAAGAGGAGCTTTGCGCGCAAAACCGCGGGTCGGCGCGCAAAAATGGCGGGCTGGCGCGCAATTGGGCCAGCCCTTTGCGCGCGGAAGGTTGGGATTGCGCGCACCGGGCTTCGGATAGCGCGCGGGGGAACGGCTCATTCTCTAACGAATGGCCACTTTGAAAATGGGGGGTGCGCGCAATCGGGTCGGATTGCGCGCACCCGGGGGCAATTGCGCGCAAGAGGATTCTTTTGCGCGCAAAGGCCTTCGGGCTGAAATTTATTCAAAGGAAATGAGCCAAGGGGATTGCGCGCGAAGGCGGACCCCAAGGCTCTATTGGACGAAAGAAAGGAGGTTACCTGGATGGTGTGCCCCAAGGCTCGATGGTAGGGGCAGTAGCGGGGGTTATTCGTAAGATGTGCCTCCTCTGGCTTCCAACACTCAGGCAGTCGCACAATCCTCTGCTCCAGGGCGCTCCGGAAGTAACCGGGGACCTGATCCTCATGAAATGAGTAAGTCAGGTGTCGCGGGCCCCTGGGAGCGTGGTCTTGACGAGGGGCTGGAGGGGCCGGCCGAGGAGGTGGACCCTGATTATCTCGCCTGGGTTGCGGCGGTACATTACGCGGAGGGGCCGGCCGGTTCTGAGGCTGCCGCTGCTGGGCCGGGAACTGAGCCCGTGGAGGCGGATTCCTGTGAGGCTGTGGAGCTGGTCTCGCCGGCAGCAGCTCCAACGGCCTGGGAGCCTCTATCTGGGCCACAGCAGCGGGCTCAGCCCTGCTGGCTCTCCTTGCAGGAATCATAGGAGGCAGCGGGTGTGCCTGGCTGGCCTGTTGCAGAGCTTCCTCAAGACGTTGAGCTTTGTCTGAGAAGTCCCTGAACCCTCCGGGGTAATTCTGAGTGATCAGGGAAGGGACCAGCTCGGTCTTGACGTTCCCGACGCACATTGTCAGCAACTGCTCCTGAGTCAATGGCATGTCAAGGGAATACGTGAGACCCTTCCATCGGGCGACGAAGTCCGCGACTCGCTCATCAGGCCTCTGCTTGCACTTGAAGAGGTCTGCGATACTTGTCTTCCGGGTCATGGAACTGAACTGGTAGAGGAACTGTCTACGGAGGTCCTCCCAGCTGGTTACCGACCCGACGGGGAGCTGGCTGTACCAGACAAATGCTGGCCCTTCCAGTGTCTGAACAAAGCAGCGAAGCTTAGCGGCCTCCTGCTGCGCCGGAGTCCCCAACATAGGCCCGCACCTCGAGTTGAAGTGGGCTAAATGCTGCGGCGGATCTCCAGTCCCGTTGAAGGGGGCGAAAGTGGGATTCCCGAATCCCGGAGGCGCCGGCATGTCATCCACCCATGCTGGGTAGGGCTTGCCGTCCGGTGGGATCGCCACCTGCCGAGTCTCCAAGGCTTCCAAGCGGGCAATGAGTGCCGCCATCGGATCGTCCGGACATGGGTTCCAGTCCTGGCGAGGATCTCTAACCACGAGCGCATTGCATGGCCCTTCAATCGGGTCGTCGACCGGGTCGTCGAACTCGGCAGCTCGTGGGATGGCGGGCGGAGCGGCCCTTGGGGCAGCGGGAGGAATCCGAGCGGGATCTCTCAGGTAGTCACGCCGCTCGGGAGGGTGTGGCGAAACATACCGCGCCCTCTTGCCATAGGCAATGGCCTCTCTCCTGTCGGCGAACACGGCATAATCACGGTTGCCCGGGAGAGTCTCATCGAGGAGCGGTTGTTCCGGTCCCTGCTGTCCTGGCCTGGGATCACCGTAGTCAGGCCGCCGTTCTGCAGCGCGCTCGGCGAGGAGCTGGTCAACCAGCTTCTTCTGTTCGGCGAGCTGCTGACGTAGCGTAGCCTTCTCGGGATCCTCCTCTGCCCTCTGCATGGAGGCAGATGGGTCGGCGGGCCTTATAGCCTGGCTGTGCTCTTTTCCTTTGCTGACGTTTCGGCTCAACGTCAGTGCTTCAGTGGGCGCGGGGAGCCCCAGGAGGTTCCTCTGATGACGAGTAACTCTCACCGATGGATCTGACGACGGCTTGTCTTCGGGGGGGAAGCCCCCGTCGAGAAGTTCCAAGTCGTTCCCCTCTCCCGACAGGTCAGCCATATTGACCGTTCCTGTCCCTGGGGATATACCCTCAGGGCCACCCAGCGAATCGGGCTGTCGGCGGATCACACTGAAGCGTAGGGCAGCGTACTGCCCCCATCCACGGATATACACGTGGGGAGTGGCTTCCTCGACAACTTTGCGGAGTACTTGAAAACACTCAACGCATCGTTGTTGGAGGGCCTCGTGGTGCCCAAATGACCCGGGGTGCCGAGCCGCGGGGAGCATGGCCAGGTCAATTTGACGGCACTGCTCACCAATATCCTCCAGGTGCGCTTGACTCCCGGGGTATGGCATTTGTAGGCGGTGAAGACAGGAGCGAGTCTCCCGGAGAGTTCGGCGGAAGCATTCGAACTCATCCGGGGTGAGCGATTCGGGTTCATCAAAGCCCGGTCCTGCGACTGGCCAAAACTTCTCAGGGAAGTGGCCCTCTGTAAGGACGGTCCAGAAGCTCCACGACTCAAACTCGGGACCCAGATCTCCTTGGTCCTCTTCAATGGATGGGAACGGACGGGAAACTGGTAGTGGTGCCGAGGCGGGCCGCCGGGCTGACGGGCTGGCCGGCGGTGAATACGGCGAACATGCCGATTGGCCTCCATATCCCGGGCCGCCCTCTGAGGGTGGCGGTGCCCTGGCTACCACATCACGATAGGACGGGCCGGCGAGCGAACATCCTGCCGTAGCATCGGTGCTCGCCGAGGGCGCACCAGATCGTGGTTCGATCGTCGGTCCCCAGAAAAAATCTCCGGCTTCTCCGATCGAGACGGAAGGCACTTCCGGAGGGGCCGGTACCAACCGCAAGCTTGATCCTTGGGGGTCTACCAGGCCCTCGTCACTCCGGATATACCTTCGGAGAGAAGCGGGGATCACATCGCTCTCGCTCTCGGGGAGCACGAGGCTGACGTGCCGCATTCCTACCCCTGCCCTTGACTGGCGGGATTGGGGAAGGGGCTCTGTCGCCGAATCGTACTCCGCCTCTGAGTCAGAGAAGCAAACCGGTCGGATCTCTGTCCGGAATTCCGTAACATTCTTCCCTCGGCGTCGACGCCTTGCCTTCCTGCCCCTGGGTGGTTCTTCGGGGCAGGGCTGATCTCTGTCCTGGCGTCCTCCGGCCTCACTGGTGCTGGGGCCAAGAGGACTGGGAACCAAGGTGCGAGGGGCACCGGGACAGATATCAAAGGGGACGCGGGGAGAGATGATTCCGGGCAGGCCTCCGGGCCGGGATTGGAAGGTGGGATGACCCATGCCTCCTGGATCGGCCACGCAGAGTAGACCCTGCCGGTGAATAGCGCTACCGCGAGGTGGTCCGCGGTGGCTACTGCCAGTGCCAGCAACCGGGAGAGTCGACCCAACCTGCCTTTGGGGCGGTCGGGGCCTCGACCCAGGTCGGGCATAGGAGTTCCCCTGCTCAGGATGCGCAGAGGCCTGGCGACTGGAGCCAGCAGTGGCTTGGGCCAATGCGGCCGCTGTTGCTAGAGCCCCAAGGTGGGCATCCTCTTCCGCTCGTGCTCGACGTTGGCGTCGGGACAGGCGAGTCGGAATGAGCGTCGCGGGCAGGTGGAGAGCCTGTTCCTCGACTTGAGGGGCCTGGCGGCGATGTCGCCGTGGCCTGGCGGGAGCCCTTATCGTGGATCCCTGGAGCGGACCTCGGATAGGGTGATCCCGGGCATCTCCCACCTCATCCGGATAAGGAAGGGAACTGTCAGAGCGCTCCGGGGATAAGCTCCCGAAGCGGTTGGACGTTGAGGTAGGCAGCGGTGCCTCCTTGCGCGGCCCTCGAGGGCGGCGGTGGTGGCAAGGCGCAGCCTCCTCAAGGTCTAGGCGAGCCATTTCCCTAGTGGGGATGACTCCCTCTTCCTCGTATCTCCGCACCAGGGTGTTGATCACCCTTCTCTGGATGACCTCCGAGGGGGAGAGAGGGCGTGGTCGTCCCGCAATTGCGGCTGCTGGGACGACTGTGGAACGGGCAGGACCGCGCGGAGTAGCCGCGTCGGTGTTTCCCCTATCCCTGCGCCAGTGGTCGGGTGGCGATCGGGCACTGGATCGGGCGACCTGATTTCTGAAAGTAGGGAGAAGAACCCATTAACACTGACAGGAAAAAGGAATCGTCAACCAACCATTAGCGCCACGACGCCTTCCGTGGGGGGAACCCAGGCCCTCGACGTTGCGAGACGGAGTGCCCGATTTCACTTCCCCAGCCCCTGGCGGGTAAGACTGAATGCTTGGCCGGGCAACATGCCGGTCTTCCAACACCTCTGAAAGCCATCGGTCTTCGTATCGAGGAGAAGAGATTCACGTCGGGTTCACCATTTTTCTGTTTCGGTGCGGATGTGCGTCGGGTTACGCTGTTCCGCCAGGACGCGTTCTCGCGTGCACCTGTCAACCCGAGGGGATGGGCGCGCGGCTTGTGGTCCCGCAGTCCCGCTTTCCAAGGGCGGGCGGCATCCGTCCCTTATTCAGGGGCGTCTGCTCCTTGATCGAAACCGGGATGATGGGATGTCGGCTCCTCCTTCCTTGGATGTCTCCTCGGAACTCGTTGCCTAATCCGGGTCTCCCTCGTAGACTTAAGAATGTTCGTGAATCTCGTTCCCGGCGCCATATCTTCATGGACACCGGTTAATTACGCTGCTTCCGCCCGGACGCTCCAAGGAGTCTGGGCGGGGCAGCAACCTGTGGTGAGAAGGCCGAGTGGCTCTGGGTGCTGGGGGCGTGTCGTAACACTGCGGCTCTGCACATCTGTCTTCCGTCCCTAACAGGGCTTCTCGAAGGCATGATGGCCTGAGGCATCCCGTACTGGGTGCGGGGAACTGTGTCACCTGAGGTTTTCCTCAGCTTCCCATGTTTAACACGGGGTATGCCGCGAGTTTAACGTCCAGCGGGGACGGCATCGGACCGATCAACACGAAAAGTGGATCAGATGACAGAACCCCTTGCGGGGAACCTCCGACGCTGGGGCCAGCACATGGGCGGCTTCCCAAGTAACGTGGAGTGGAGTGAAGTGGCATGACCCCACCGGGATGTGGCGGCCCGGGTAAGGATCAGGATGGATGATGGAGTGAAGAGCTTGGACCCCAGAGGGGCTTCCTACGTACCGTGCGTTAGCACGGATCAAAGTCAACGTAGTTCGGGTATACAGTTTAACGTCATGCTGGACGTCGGCAAGCCGACTCACGAAGAGGTCTAGGCCGCCGGGTGGAGGATTGAACCGAACCACCTCGCACAGAGGGGGATGGAACGGCCGGGTGGATCACAGTTTCACGTCATGCTGGACGATAAAAAGGGGGAAATGGAAAAGGGGGGCTGTGGGGAGGCACCGCGGAGATACACGCGGGCAGTCTCCCACGGGGGCGGATTCATAGGTGAATCGACGCAAGCGTGAACCCTGGAGGGGTCCACTGATGGACGAACCGACGTAAATACGACCGGGACGACCAGGTGGTGGGCTTGGACCTCAGGGAGGCTTCCTACGTACCCTGTATAGAAGACAGGGATCAAAGTCCACGTAGTTCATTCTGTCAGGACTTACGCACTTGGGGCAGCCCGGATGCTGCAAAACTCAGTTGGAAGGGACTTGGACCGAAAGCAGAAGACACCTCGATCCCATTCAGACCCTCTACCGGCTTCGGCAGTGGGGAGGCGCAATGGAGATACACATGTGCAGCCTCCCACAGGGGCGGATTCATAGGTGAATCGACGCAAGCGTGAACCCTGGAGGGGTCCACTGATGGACGAACCGACGTAAATACGACCGGGACGACCAGGTGGTGGGCTTGGACCTCAGGGAGGCTTCCTACGTACCCTGTATAGAAGACAGGGATCAAAGTCCACGTAGTTCATTCTGTCAGGACTTACGCACTTGGGGCAGCCCGGATGCTGCAAAACTCAGTTGGAAGGGACTTGGACCGAAAGCAGAAGACACCTCGATCCCAGTCAGACCCTCTACCGGCTTCGGCAGTGGGGAGGCGCAATGGAGATACACATGTGCAGCCTCCCACGAGAAACTAGGGGTTTGTAATACCCTGCCCCCGTAGGGAAAAGCCGCTCCCATTAAATCGTCCCAAAAGGGGGACAATCCCGACATCCCTGCAGAGACGAGCGGGTGGGGGCCACATCCAAACCGGGGGAGACCCTGCGTGCGAGGCACGGGATCGGATGAAGCGGACGGTTTAACGTCTTGCCGGACGAAGTACAGTTTAACGCCGTGTGTTGAGGACGAAGCGGACGGTTTAACGTCTTGCCGGACGAAGTACAGTTTAACGTCGTGTGTTGAGGACGAAGCACTTGGCAGTTTAACGTCTTGCAGCGCGGACGATGGGGGCTAGGCAGTTTAACGTCGTGCAGCTTGGACGGATGTGCAGTTTAACGTCATGCTGGACGAATATGCAGTTTAACGTCATGCTGGACGAATATGCAGTTTAACGTCATGCTGGACGTATGCGCAGTTTAACGTCATGCGGGACGAATGTGCAGTTTAACGTCGTGCGGGACGAATGTGCAGTTTAACGTCATGCTGGGCATAGGTTGCCGGACGATGGGTGCATGTCACTTCGCACGAACCTGGAGGGCCGCACGGGAAGACAACGCACGGTGCGGGCACCCAGGATGAGGATCATCGGGCGCCACGCAGGCAGGTGCCCTCAGGGGGTCGAGGGAGGCGACCCTGGCGGTTTGCGCGCAAAAGAGGAGCTTTGCGCGCAAAACCGCGGGTCGGCGCGCAAAAATGGTGGGCTGGCGCGCAATTGGGCCAGCCCTTTGCGCGCGGAAGGTTGGGATTGCGCGCACCGGGCTTCGGATAGCGCGCGGGGGCAACGGCTCATTCTCTAACGAATGGCCACTTTGAAAATGGGGGGTGCGCGCAATCGGGTCGGATTGCGCGCACCCGGGGGCAATTGCGCGCAAGAGGCTTCTTTTGCGCGCAAAGGCCTTCGGGCTGAAATTTATTCAAAGGAAATGAGCCAAGGGGATTGCGTGCGAAGAAGGACCCCAAGGCTCTATTGCGCGAAAGAAAGGAGGTTACCTGAAGATCGGCATTGCGCGCAGAAGGGGTTGAATTGCGCGCGCGGGAGACCGTTCGACTTCCAGCAACCTCTGAAACGTTGGGGGTCGCCTAGTATTTATAGGCAACCCTGGGCGCGGAATCCAAGGCGCGAGCGCGGAATCCTCCTCGCGGGCGCGGAATCGGGCACGGCGCGCAAGGGAGTTGCGCGCATCCCGGGGGTTTTGCGCGCGGATCATCATCTTTGCGCGCAGAACTCTGAAATTCCGCGCAAGGCCTCCGGGCCCTCCGAAACATTCTTCCGACTCCAAATATGACCTCGCTTTCCGCATCCGGAGCTTCGTTTGGGAACAACGGACTTTTCCGGCGTCTACAATAGTCTTATCAGCATGAGGTGTGAGGATCCTAGGATACACATGGTCTATAGATACCCTAAGGATCTCCCATAGGTCTTATTTGAAACATTTATTCATGAGGAATAGATTTTATATTTTATTTAAAATTTTATTAAACATTTTTATGATAATTTTCTTTGAAATGATAAAGGAATAATTTTATATTGTTTAATTTCATCAAGAATTGTGGAATTTATCTAAAAATTGTTTCTTAAGAAACACATTGTGACATCCTACTCGGTTAGTTGTTCTCAAACCCTATAAACACCCAATTAGTGTATAGAAGCCTTGTTTTGGAATATGTAATTAAAAGTAAGTAACCACTTTATGGTGTTAAGTACCCTGATTAGCAGGGAACATGATATTGGTGGTGACGTAGTGATATTAATCCATAATGTCACATGAATATGGGTGGTTCTATTTTAATTAATTTTTGTTTCTTATTGTGTAGTATACCATTATATCACAGATTTGGCTTCCCATCAAACCATTGTGTATATGTATATGTTTGGATCTTATTTTAATTTGGGTAATCTATGGATTATGTTTACATTGTTTCATGTGTAACACCCCAAAATTCAAAAGTAAGAACATTTTAATTGATAGCGTGTATGTAACACGACACCATGTGTCATAAACCTGCCCTAGTACCATGGTAACCCACTAAATGATCCAATAATGACATATCCTGAAGGCCATTTCAGATCCCCATGGGTTGGGAATGAGAACCTAGTATGATAAAATTGAAAGTGGGAATAGTTTTTCCTCAATCATTTTGGATGTAAAAGGAGACAAGTCAAAATTCACAACAAGAGAAACTCCATTGGGATTAAATTAACATAATACGATAGGGCATAAACTAGCCCAATATACTACAACCCAAGTGCCAAAATAGGTAAATAAAACCCAATCCCCAAAGGATACAACTCACCATATCCAAGGTTCAACAGATGGATTGACCTCCAAGAGATTTTCCCCCTTGCTCAAACATAGAATGAGATAATATAAAAACATATGAAGTCCCAAGTAGGATGTGAGATAAAAATTATAGAAGGGTGTGACCAAGGATTCCATATTAGATACCAAGAACAGATTAACTAAAGGAATGAATTAAATTTTAAAACAAATATGTTTGGAATTTCAATGAATATTTAGAAAAATAATGCTATACTATTCAAATAGTGGAAAATATTTTAAGAAAAGGATTTAAAATGGTG
Organism: Viscum album; assembly: GCA_963277665.1. Taxonomy (NCBI): domain Eukaryota; kingdom Viridiplantae; phylum Streptophyta; class Magnoliopsida; order Santalales; family Viscaceae; genus Viscum; species Viscum album. Next base: position 1,000,176,293 of record OY728161.1, read on the forward strand.
GAGTATTTATAAAACAATTGATTAAATAAAACAGTTACATAAAATAGATTATATAAACTCTGGAGTCATGTAAATTAGTTTCATAACATTGGAATACATTTATATCTCAAATATAAATTAAAAGTGAGAAACACAATCATCTTCCTAATATGTAAGAATGTTTCAGGCTATAAGACTCTACACACTCTATGTTATTTTAGCAATATGTGAATACACACATCTCACTGACACTTGGAAATGGAAACTCAACACCATCTCATTGAGGATGTGACCCATTGCATGTATGTATTAGAACATTGTAATAGCATAGAGTGTGTCCCAATTACTCCCCAACTACCTATGTCTTGTGTGTGATCTTTGGTAATCAATAATGGGAAATTTATTTTAGGAATTTTTAAAATAAAATTAAATATCATTTTTATATTTTGAATTTTATTTTTCCTTTTATCCCAATTTTTTTAATAAAAACATTATTTTTTAACAAGATAAAACCACTAATTTTCTATCAAAACATCTTAATACATTTTCACAAGTTTAAAATCCATTTTGAAACCAATTCCATAAATTTAAAAATTCATTTCCACAGTTAAAATCCATTATTTAATTGAAATCATTTCCATCAAAACTCCAATTTAAATTAAACAGTTTAAATCAACAAATTTACATAAACACGCCCCAATTAAATTGAATTGATGGTTTTCCAATTATCAATCAAAAACCATTTCATATATACCAATTCACTGGAATTGGATTTTATTATTTCATTACTTGAAATCATGTTTTAGAAATTTAATTTAGATCAACAATTGAAATAGATAAATTAATTCAAGGATGATCAATTTGGCCAAATGGGAAGGAACCACCTTCCTCTCTCTTGAAACTCAACACATAAAAAGACACATGTAATTGAGAAAAAGGTGTATACTACCTCTAAAAAAGACTTGATATGAGATAAAACATCATAGTGCATAGATCTATCAATTTTATGAAGATCTATTGAAATCCCAATAGAGGAGAAAGAGAGAAAGATGAAGAACAAGGAGAAAGATTTACCAAAAATCACACAACGAACAAAACAATAATCATATACCATAAGATATGACCTTGTAGGGTTGGGAGCTTAATTTTATCCTAGAGAAGGCTTTGGGTATGGAGGAAGAAAATTGGAGAGGATCCAAAAGTGATAGACAGGTTGTGCTGCATATTTTTAAAAATCATTTGGAGTATTACACAATGTGTAACACCATTTCTCACCATGAAATAGTTAATATCTAAAACCTTTAAAAAAATTGGCTCGATTGATAAACTGATGATCCAGTTTAAAAATAGATATTTAATTCATTCGTGATGTGTAAATGATCTTCACACCGGGTACCCTTAATAGCCTGAAGCACTTCATGACTTGCTTCAAGAAAACATTAAATGTCATCTAACGTAGTTACACAGTGTGAAAACCTCAAGAAGCCTATTGAAAAGGTCTGTTAAGGATGAGAGTCCATAAAATATCTAACTTCACAGTTATACGTATCCTCCCAATTCACTCTCAACCCTACCAAGTCAAAGAAAAGGAAAACCCATGACCATGTTAAAGGTATACCTGGAAGATAGGTAACGGGATATTACATCCTCCACACCATAAAAACATTATGTCCCCAGAAATCCTATGAATATGATTACATTCTAAAAAATGAGGCCACTAGTCTCTCATTACCAACTCACATTCCCACATCTTGTGACTATCAGAACTATGCTTCTATATCTCCCAAACAAAAGGTATCATCCAACCATGAATTACATTGGTCTCTGAATCAACTATCCTTACTATCTTATTAGTTAGAGTAAAATCAGGTTTAATCTCAGGATCACTCTAGCACAAAACATGAGATAGATTAGATAAAAACACTTTCATAGCTACAATACATGGAATATCTCATGTATTAATGTCATCTTTGGTGGAATTGGTAAATGGTATGAAACATTCCTCACTTCCTCAATAATATCAAAAGTTCCCAAAAAATGTGGTGCAAGGTTCCCTTGCCTCGCAATCTGCCAATGACTCAACCTGGGTGAAAATTTCAAGAACACCTAGCCAAAAAATGATAATTCTAAATATTTAGGGAAACTATTAGCAAATGACTTATATTGGCTCTATGTTTTCATCATTATATGATGAATCGTCTAAGTCTTAACTATCATCTCTTACACCAAGCTTGGTCCAACCACAGAACTTTCACCAATCTCCGAACAACAGAACAAGGATTTACAAGGCTGGAAATACAAGGCCTTAAAAGGTACCATTCTAATTGAGAACTAGTAAAATTTGTAATAAGAAAACTCAACCATCCTCAGGTTATCATTCCAAGAACCACTGAATTCGTGAACACAAGTATGAAGCATATCCTCAAGAATCTATATAGATCTATCTATCCATCCATCTGAATATAGATGGTAGGTCATGCTCAAATTTCCTAAGATCATAATGCCTCCTGATGTCTTATCCAAAAGAAAAAAGTTAATCGAGGATCCCTATCGGAAACAATAACATATGTAACTCCACAATAATGTACAATCTTCTTCACGTAGATATTTCCTAACTCCCAATCTTTGGTTGTATCTATAATGGGTATGAAGTGAGTTGGCATGGTCAGATTTTTTATCATAACCCATATCGAATTATTCTTTCTCTTAATATTAGTCAACCCAACTAAAAATTCCATAGATATTTCATACCACTTATATGTAGAGACTGGAAGTGGCTGATGTAAACCTAAATGAATATGATGCCCGTACTTCACCTTATGGAACATATAACAATGTTAGAAAAACTCAGCAATGCCCCATATTATCCCTAACCATGAGAACTTACTCTCTATTTAATAAATAATCATAGTGGTTCCTTAGTTCAAAACCCATTAGAGATTATGAAAATCTCTGATCAAAGCCTTTACTACTGCTAATTACACAATGAAGAAATTTAAATATCATAGAACACCCTATTTGGAGAATGATCATAGGGAAACTATCTCCCCACCATAAAGAGATTTTATAATGTTATGGAATTTATCATCAAGATCTTGATCATAAAGAATCTTATTGAGAAGAGTGGATGTTATCTAGATGTTGGATAAATAAACTTCATCCCCTTTCTCTTGAACTCTAATATGATATTTTTCTAAGAGATATATCAAATTACACTCTTTATATGATTCATTCACTATTTGGGTTGGAATTTTCTTGTTCAACACATCATCAATGAAATTCTATTCCCCAAGGTATAGGAAATGTCAAAGTTGAATGATTTTAGGTACTCCACCCAATTCCGCTGAGAAATATTCAAATATTTTTGAGACAAGATATAACTCAAGATTTTGTGGTCTAAATATAAATTAAACCTTTATCCAAAAATGTAGTGCCACCAAATCTTTAGTTCACATATCACAACCATAACTGTATGGTCATGTGTAGGATAATTCTTCTCATGTGACATAACATAACTAGATCCATAAACAACTGCAAGATCACCCTACCAAAGAATGTGGCCAACCCCTAAACTAGATGCATCACAAAAAAACTAGAATGTGATGACCGACCTTGGGAAGAGTCAGCACCGGTGCAGTATTCTAAAACACATTTGTTATCAAATAAATAACACTAACATTTATCATTCCAAGAAATAATCAACCCCTTCTGAGTCATATCATTCATCGAAGAATCCAAATTCGAGAATTAATTCACATACTAACAATAATATCCTTCTAATCCCAAGAAACATCTAATCTTGATTACATTTCTTGGTTGTTCCCAAGTCATAATGGATTTTTAGTTCTCAATATCAAATGATATAGCATATTTAGACAGCATGTGTCCTAGTAATTTCACTTCACAAATCTAGAATTCACAATTTTAAATCTTGGTGTAATGTCACTGATTTATTAGCAAACACATAACTATTCTTAGATGATTCATATGATCATGTCCAGTCTTGGAGTATACATGGATGTCATCCAAAAAGACTACCACAATGGTATTAAAATATTCATTGAAAATCATGTTAACTTAATCCATGAAAACTAAAAGATAATTTTTTATACCAAAGGGCATAAAAAGGTACTCATAATGTTCATACCAGTCCTGAATGGTGGTTTTTAGAATGTTAGATTATTTTATCCTCAAATGATGGTAACTATAATAATGTTCGACCTTCAAAAACCAATTATCCCCTATAAATTTATCAAAAAATAATCAATCTATGGAAAATAATACTTTTTCTTTACCGTAACTCGATTGAGATTTCGGTAATCAAAAAATAAGCGAAGAGAACCATCATCTTTGTTATATAAGAGAACTGGCGCCACCTAGGGTAACACACTCAGGTGTATAAATCCTTTCTCAATAAGATAATCCAATGGTGACTTTTGGTTATTCATTTTAGTTGGGTCCATTTGGTATGAGGGAATTGAAACTATTTTAGTGCTAGGAATTAAGTAAATGGAAGACTCAACTTCCCTTAAAGTGGAAAACTAGATAAATTATAAAGAAAACATGTCAGGAAACTCGAAGAAATATAAAGGGACATCACTTCTTAGTGATTCCATCTCTAGATAAAAGGAAGTTAATGATATTGAATTTCCCAACTCTGGATTAGAAGGTATGGCTCTTCCCGAACTTCGGTTTGATTATCTTTTAAATAAAGTAGCCACACTAGTGGGTGTAGTAAGTTAGACCCAACAAAGATAATAACAATACAAGATTTATTGTTAATGACCCAATCCACCCCAAATATGATGTCAAGAGATTTCATGTAGAGGACCAGAAAACTCCAATCCAACTCGACATATGATAGAGAGAAGACACGAGCTATACTATGGAGACCCCACACTCTCTTTGTTCCAAGGGGTGTAGTAATATCCATTGTACAAGAGAAAATATCTATATGGAGATTAATTAGACTAATAATATGGGTTGAAATTAATGACTAAGATACACTAGTATAAAATTTATCATTAATTAATAATGAATCTATTGTAATGATACCTCTCACTATGTCTGGACCCGCGTCTTCTTCCTCTAGAGACTCTTTCACTCTGTGAAGTTACTTCATTCTATATTCTTCTGGGTAGAACCCTTTTATACGTGAATCATATGATTTCCCTATAGTTTTAGAAATACATGATGATCATGTTCCACTATGCATAGTATAATTGTTATGTAATAATATATATAAGTGTCATGAATGTCAATCGGAGTTGTAGTACTTGGGTGGCTTAGTGAAAACCCTCTTATAATTTCCTATATTTTCACACTGATAGAAAATCAAAGGACTTCCTTCAAGTGTTGTATGAGGTTTTAAATGAACCTACCATCGAGAAATCCATTAGAATCATAAGGCTTTGATAATCCCATGAATGAACTCACACTACCACTAGGAGAGAAAGAGCCTCTTGATAACCATGAATTTTTAGTCAGGGCCATCTCAACCATTATTTCCATATCTTGTACATCAACATAAGTGGGAAGAATTAATAAGAAAACCTGAGAACGAATATATGAATGAATTCCCAACTTCAACCATTGAGCCTTAATCCTCTCATTCGATACAATCTCATGTGAAAACTGCACATGTTCAGCAAAGCGATTTGAATAATTAGTCATGATTCTGTCAGCCAGCTCAAGCTTATAAAACTCAACATCCTTATCGAACACCATAGACCCTTGATATAACTATTTGGTAGAAAGAACATTGAAGTCATTCCAATATAATCCCCCATGTTTCTTCGTAGTCACTATCATCTCCCACCATCTCCTTCTAGGTCCTTCCATCTTGAAGGTGGTACATTTGGCCTTGATATCATCCGGTGATTCCGAGAACTAAAAAATACATTTTATCTTCCCCATCCATTCCTAATAATGTTGAGGATCAGGGGAGAATTTGAAAATTTTTGGCTTCTAGTGAAGAAAATTTTGAGAAATGTCTCCCAGAACATCCCCCCTGAAGATCCCGAGCTGGATATAGAATGGGAACTAGAGATGGTTTCTATCCCAGAGCTTTGATAGTGAACACATTCACCCCAACAAGATTTGGGTCCATAAGAGGATTCACTCGATATGTTTTAGTATAAGATTACTCTTGGATCCAATTTTCACATCTTCTCAGAGGCATGATTCTATACAACATTAGTGGACAACAAGGAAGACATCAGACTAAAACTCAAACTAACCAATAAGGGAAATTATTCAAAATATATGGATCAACAAGAATTGGATTTCACTCCATCCAAATCACAATAGAAAAAAGACTATAATTAATCAACAAGACATTTTTCCCTAACCACCCTTGGTATCTTATCTTTCATTGTGGTGAGAGATTTACATAAACTCATTCACAAATAACTCCTAAGTCCTGACTAGATTTCAACTACATACTGACTTCACTACTACAAATCGGGCCTTTAATAGTGCTACTTAAGAGGTCTTTATCGGCACTATAGAAGCATATATAATATAAGAAATGTTAATGGGTTGGCTTTAACATTGATCATAAAATTCTCTAATAAAGGCACCCTTTATCAGAACTTTTTTAGCACTGTTTGAGGCCACCTTTAATAGTGCTAAAAAATGTTGATAAATGCCCCGGTGATAATGGGTATAATTTTTCTTTCACACCCCCTTTATCATAACTCCCCCAATTTATCATAACTTCCCCACTGCTTTATCATCACTATAGATAATCCCACCCCCATCGTTCACCCCTGCTTCCAATAGGATTCAAACTTGAGACCTCCCGCTTATACACCAGTGCTTTTTCCACTCCGTTATACTGTTTTTTACATATTAATATACATATATATATATATATATTCATCCATATTTTTACTTATATATATATATATATATATATATTAAATACATATTTATTTATATATATTATTTAAAATGGATATTAAATCTAAAAACCCTTGAAACACAAAAAATGTTAAGAAACTCTAAAAACCCTAAAACTGCTAAAAATAATAATATGACAATACATTATGATCCAAGATTAATTTGAATCTCCAAAACCATTAAAATTGAAGCTCATGAAATGATCTATGATATGGTATGTGGTACATGCCAAACAAACACATGGGTCAGAAGTTATAGCCATTTTTTTATTTTAAGAAATCGTGGTCAGCGGCATGAAACTCAATTTTAGAGGCATTTTAAGTATTTATGGTGTTGAAAAACTATGTATATCTTATAAAACTTATTCTATTAATCTTTATGTTAGATAACTCACTTCATGATTCGATTTGATATGTGTTAAATCCAAAATAGACACCCGGATCAATAGTTGTGGTCATTTGATGATCGAGTTCGATTTTTGACTTTTTTTGATACTGTAATATATTTTATTCCATTTGTTATCACACAATTTAAATTTCATGCTGTTTTATATCATTTAAAAAACATATACTTGACTGGTTTTGAATCTAAAGAGGACTCTTAGATCGAAATTCATGATCTGTTGAGGGTTTTTAGGGATTTTACGGGTTTAAAGGATTTTTCACATTCGACGGTCTTTCAAAGAGCTATAACTTATGAACTGGTGTATGTTTTGCCTATACCACATATAAAATAGAATCATATGATGAGACTTATCTCTTGATGTCCCATGGGAACCCTCGATCAACTATATTTAGGGCAAAAAATTCTTATAAGCCCACCATAATGTCTACTATTGGTGTTCGTTAATGACTTTTTTTAAATATACCATTTATCAGTGCTAGTAAAAAAACACTAATAAAGGGGGTATCTACCAGTTCTTCTAAAAAAGTACTAATAAATAACACCCTCTTATCAGTGGTTTTTTAAAATCATTGATAAAATATACCTTTATCCATTCTTTTTTTGAAACACTGATAAATAACTATTTTATCAACACTTCTTTACAAGCACCGATAAAGGGGGCCTTTATCGACACTTTTTTAAAGTGCCGATAAAGGGGCCCATTTAATAGTGTCTTTTCAGCACTATTAAAGAACCCCTTTAACATTGCTAAAAAGATATTGTTAAATACCCCCTTGGACAGATATTTTTCTAGAAGTGAGAAAGTGAGGTTTTAACAGAATCTTTAGAGAGAGACATTAAAACCCTAGTGATGGATAACCCTAGTTTTGTAGTAGTTATTTATAGAAAATTCTCAACAACCTCCCCTGATACCATTTTATTAAGAACCAACTTGTGAACCTTGATAACTAAATAACCGCACAAGCCTTGACATTGCTCGAAAGGCGTTTCTGGTCCCCATTGGTTGGTGACTAGAACCTAACATCATACAATTGAAAGTGGTAACAATTTTTTCCACAATAATTGATGAAGTAATAATTATACAAGTCGGTTTTCATAAAAAAAGATACTCCACTATGATTAATGTACCATAATACAATAAGGCAAAAAAAAGACAAAAATACTATAACCCAAGTACCAAAACAAGAAGAAAACCCCAATTCCCTAAGGAAACAACTCACCTTGACCAAGGTTAAATAGATATATCCACCTCCTAGAGATACTTTCCCCTTACTAAAACCTTGAATGAGAAAACCTACAAACACTCGAAGGAACAAGAAGGATGTGAGCTAAAAACCCAGTAGGGTCTCACCAAGGATTCCATATCTAATTAAAATAAAAAATTAACTAAATGAATGATTTAAATTTTAAAATAAACAGGTTTGTAATTTCAAATTATATTTCATGAAATCATGATATACAGTTCAGATGATTAAAAATACCTTAATAAAATGCTTTCCAATGGTGGAATATTTTTAAAACAATATATTAAATAAAATATTTACTTAAAATTGTTTATGTAAATTCTGATGGAAAGTAAAAAAGTCTCACAACATTCGAATACATTAATATCTTAAATAAAAATAATAATAAAGAAATATTTTCCTCTATCAAATGGGTATGAAAGTTTCAAGATATATGAATTTTCACTCTCTAGGTGATCTCAGAAATATGTGTATACACACATTCCCCTAACACTGGACAAAGGAAACTCATCACAATCCAATCGAGGATGTGACCCGCTGCAAGTATGTTTTAAAACATTCTAATAGCATAGAGTGTGTCCAAATAACTCACCAACTACCTATGGTTTTCATATTCTCTTACACAATCAATGATAGGAAATTTATTTTAAGACTATCTAAAATACAATTAAATCCCATTATTCAATTTCAATTTCAATTCTCCATTTAAAACCCAAATAAGTTTTAATAAAATAACACGCCTCTTTAGAAATATAAAACCATTGGGTTTCCATAAAAACATTTTAATCTATTTTTACAAGTTCAAAATAAATTTCAAAACCAATTCCATCATTTTGATAATTCATTTACTCAATTAAATTTAACAATTTAATTGAAATAATATTCTTAAAAAATCCCATTTAAATTAAACAATTTAAATCATCCAATTTCGATAAAATCACCCAATTCAATTGAATTAGGGATTTTCCAAATTTTCATGCTGAAACCATTTAAAATATCCTAATTCACAAGAATTAGATTTTATTATTGAATAAATTGAAATAATATTTGAGAAATTGAATTTAGGTCAAAAATGGAAATAGATCAAGAAATTTAAGGTTAATCAATTTGGCTAACCACCAACCTCTTTCTTGAAACTCAACACTCGCAAAGACACCCATCAATGAGAAAAAATGTTTATAAGACCTTGAAACACTACCTATAGTCAAGATCCAACATCATAGAGTATAGATCCATAAATTTCAAGATGATCTATTGAAATATGAAAAGATATGATAAAGATAAAGATGATGAATGAAAGAGAAATATTACCTGGGAATCACACCGCACACACAACAATGATAAAATTCCAAAATAGAGGATCCAGAAGGGATGGAAAACCTCATGATATCTTGTGGAGGGATTTGGGTCGAGAGGAAAAAACTTGGAGAGGATCTAGAAGTGATAGATTGGTTGTGCTACCTATTTTAAAATAGCTATCACGGTATTACACAACATGTAATGAAATTTCACCTCATGAAATATTTAATATCTGAAACTACTAAAAATTTCACCACCATGAATTAAAAATTGACACTCCAGCTTAAAAAAATATTTAATTCATTCATGGTGTGAAAATGATCTTCAAGTCATGTAACCTTCATAGCATGAATCCTTTCACAACATGCCACCAGAAACCATTACACAACATGTGACCCTATGGAATCCTAAAGGAAATTTCAATTATGGCTGAGAGTCCAAAAAATCTATAACTTCATCAATATATTTATCCTCCCAATTCACTCCCTGTCACGACCCGTCCTCGGGCCCGTGCCGTGATAACCCCAAGCCCACCTTCCATAGGCCAGGGGCTGGCGACTAGCACCAAAGGAATAAATCTCGATAAAATGGGAAATCATTGCCTTTATGAAACGCAAAAAAAACACACAACCATTGTACAAATGGAAGAAAACGCTAAGTAAAGCAATAAGACAAGTGTGATGAACGTACAAAGAGGGCCGGAAATATAAGCCCAACAGTAAAGTACAAGGAAAAGACAAAATAGCAGGATGGTGTCAAGCTGCTCCTGGATCATCCTTCGGAGTTCCTACCAGAAGGGTAGGTATAGATGGCCAACTCAGCTCACCACGTCCGTCTGTCACCTCCGGGTACCGTCTCCTCATGAAGTCCACCTCCGGGTACCGTCTCGTCATGAAGTCCACCTCCGGGTACCGTCTCGTCGTGAAGTCCACCTCTGGGTTCCGTCCATCTCTACAAGCCTCAACCGCAATCAGTGATTTCCGTCATCTGCAACCAACACAATGTAGTGCGGGCGAAGCCCATGCACGGGTGAGTATATGCTACTCAGTAGGGACCCAGAGACCCCCGAAGGTCACCCAGAATCCAAAAAGGATAATCCACAAAAGAAAGATACAATCCCGAAGTAACAACCAACACTACTTAGGTATATGCCCATACATATACCTAAGTCATCAATTCACGTTCGGCTCCAACATCCAAGCCCAAGTTCAATCACGTCCACACAGGATAGCACAATTCAATCCACACAGGATAACACAACCCAATCCACATAGGAAAGCAAGTCAATCATATCGAAGATAATGATTGAAAGTAAAGACTCAGCTCAAACTAGGATTTAATCATGATGTCGAAACCATAGCTGCTGGGGGAACTCCTCCTCTATCGAGTACAGTGGGCCTGCCTCTACATCCAAGCGCTTCTCACTAACCGTGGACTGTTGTAGTACTCCACCTGTCGAGTATTGTGGGCCTGCTGCAACAACCAAGAGCTTCCCACTAACCTTGGACTGCAGTAGTACTCCACCTTTCGAGTACTGTGGGCCTACTGCTATAACCAAGCGCTTCCCACCATGGGTATACTACTACAACCAAGTGCTCCCCTTCATAGCCTCCAGATGTACTCCTTCTGTTGAGTACCTCGGGTCTGCCGCTACAACCCGAGCGCTCCTCCACCGTGGGTCTGCCACTACAACCAAGCGCTCCCCACTGGGCTATCTGAAACACACCGAGTCGATCGATCAGAAGTATTCAAGCCTTGGCCAGCTCCAGGGTTTCATAATGATTGAAATTATCGTAGTCGTCATCGCCGAACCCACGAAGGATTCCCGTATGGTTTTCTCCATCGTCGAACCCACGAAGGATTCCAGTACGAAAGTCATCGTCGTCGCAGTCGCAGCCAGCTCTAGGGTTTCCGCACACAACATGCTCGTTCCGGGAGGGTCCACTCCACGAGCCAAGAGGTCGATACATCAACTGACATTTAGTCCAGAGTTGATGTATCCCAATGTTCCGTCTCGTCAAAAGGAACACAATGCGACAGACGGCGCGTCAATTAGACACTCGGTCCGAGAGTTATTGGCATTTTAGTCCCAGGGGCCCGGTAGGTTTTTAAGTCAAAAACAACCCGACCACACTCCAATTGTGTCCAAACCTTGAGCGGAGTAATCCAAAAGGTCCGTCTCACTAAGAGGAATCCAACAAAGTCGACGGCACATCAATCGGACGTCCGGAGATCATGTGATAACTGTTTCCGCTCCGAGGGCCCGGTTGGTTTCGTGTTCGAACCAACTCGGCCATTCCCAAAGTTATCCAAAACCTTGAGTGTAATATACTGAAACAATAGTCTCGATCCAAGGATTGCATCTCAACAGACAGTGCATCGATCGGAGATTCGTAGACCACAATATAGGCAAAAGAACGAACATGTATGGTTTTAAGGGGTTTTGGACCCGGACCGACCCATCCCGAGACCACCTGGGTCGGCCCGAACCGGGTCGACCAGAACTGGGTCTGGGTCCGGCCCAATAGGGTGCGGCCCGGCCCGGCCTGGGCGGCCCAGCCCGGCCTGGGGGCCGATTAGCCTGGCGCGCGCGCACGGCCCGCGTGGCCAACTCGAACAGCACCGAGCTTGGGCGGAAAGGAGGGGGGTGGCTACCCCCTTGATTGGAACCATGGCCCCACGTGGGGGGCTGCTCCCTTCTGCTAGCGGACGCGGCGCTGGGCGCCGCGTCTTCCCGGTGTCCCTCGTGGCCGCAGGACCGGTCGCATGCTGCCGCGACTGAAGCCCCGGCGGTCCCTCCTGGCAATGCGCCGGGACACCGCCGGTGAAGTCCGCGGGCCACCGGAGTTGCTCCGGTGGTCCGTTTTTAAATCCGTCTGCGTTGGTGTTCATCTCGGGTCCCATACTTTACTGAGGAATCATCAAATTGCCTCTACAGCCCATTCCGTCACCGCCCGTTGATCCACACGTCAAATAAACAATCTGAGGAGTCTTCGATTCGCCTATGCGGCCCCGACTCTGATCGCGGTATCGTTCGGCCTCAAAGGCGCGGCGCGACGGCACCGCGCTTCTTCGCCCGTTCTTTTTTCTTGTTTCTGCGTGGTTCTGTTGCACTGCGCTTCCTTTGTTCGTGCCGTGACGAACACATCATCAAAAAGGGGAAGGAGGGTCGGTCGTGTTCATGTGGTCCGACCTCCTCCCGTTAATCCGATAACAGGCGGCCATAAAAATAAAGATGAATAATGGAAAGAATAATCACGAAAAAAATTCCAAACCCCTACCTCGATGGAGTTGTTCAACGAGGTTTGTCGCGGGAAAGGGACTTCGAGGAAGACGGCGTCACGGAAGGCGTATCGTCGGTGTCGTGGTACACGGCGACGCATCATCGATCTATGAGGAATCATTGTTTATTTTTCGTCCTTCGTCGGAGGTCGGCATTCTTCATTAGTGACGGTGTGTTCTTCGCGTTCTTCATGGAGGAAGAAGATAATCCTCAAAAGCGCAAGAGTCCTCTCTTTCCTTTCACACAACAAAATCTGACCCCTAATAAAATAAGTCTTATCTTATTTTATTAACACACACGCAAGCCATTAATTTGAAAACCAAATAGATCAAATTCAATTAATTCAATTAATTGATGAGCATTTAATAGTCATATTAATTTTGAGGGTTGACTTGCCATTAACTCAGGGTGCGGGTGAGTTACAAATTAAATTCACGAGAGGGAGTTTAAAAAGGGATTTGAAGGGGTGGGGCTCGTCTGGGCCCCACTTCACTAATATCCTACCCAGTGGAGTTAGGATATTAGTGGGTCCCACTCCAACCACCAAGCATAGGTCTAAACTACCTAGAATAGAAATAAAATTTGTATCACAAAATTTTATTTGATTCTTTAGTTAACCCATTTAATTAATAAACTCACCTGAGCAAACGCAACTCCAGAAAAGGTGTTCCTAAGTAATTACCGGTGCTGCGGATTCATTGGTGCCCTCGGATTTCGATTCCGAGCAATGGTTCAAAAGTTAGGAAAACCCGCTCGTTCGTTCACTGAACGTACACGAGCTAAACATCGGAAATTGATTCCAGGAACACCAGGCCTCGTAATCAGGTGTCGTCAGAAACCTGGTACTCATAAAATCCCAACGAAAATTATGAAAAAATTTCCCTTGAAATTTACGAGCCTTAAATTTCTCCCACCTCAAGGATTTACGCCCCCATAAAGCTAAAACACAAACTAGGGAAACAAAATTGGTACTGAGAAAGCAACTGAGCCTCCTGCTCCCATGTGCTCTCCTGGAGCTTCTCGTGCTGCCAGTGAAAGCGCACTAGAGGAATCGACCATCCACGTAGGACCTGATCATGTCGATCCTCATTCTCAACTAGAACCTCTGTGATAGTCTCCCCATCATCAAATTCCATCTCCCCATGGTCGATGATATGCGTCGGGTCGTGTACGTATCTCCTCAGCTGAGATACGAGGAAAAACGTCATGCACCTGATGCAACTGAGGTGGATGGGTCCAGCGGTAAACCACCGCCCCTACCCTGTTGAGGACCTAGAAGGGTCTGATGAAGCACGGAGATAACTTTTCGCCATGGCTAAAAATCCGTAAACCACGTCAAGGTGAGACCCGCAAGAAGATGCGGTCGCCATCCTTGAACTCTAGTGGTCCCCGCCTCCTATCCGCACAAGACTTTTTCCGGCTCTGAGCAGTCCTCATCCACTCTTGGATGGCCTGGACCTTCTCTGGTCCTACAAGAGCTGCTATGATTTCTTCTTTGCTGAAAAGGGAAATCTAGTCTCATCCCCTAGATGAACCACGTTCTTTGCCTAATACTGTCAATCCCGACATGGATGATACTAATCCATACAAAGGATGACGTCGTAAGGCCTCAATGCTACTACCAAAATATCCAACAGTTACTCTTGCCTCCAAGGGTTGAGTCACACTATCGGCATCAGTGTGTGGTCACTGGGTCTCCTCCAGTAGGTATCTCAAAGTGAGGGTCAAGTAAAGATTTTTTTAAACCGGAACCTCTTAGTAACAACATAAAGAGAGGATAGGAAAGTAAACTCCACAAGAAAGGTGTCTTTTATTATTGCAGCTCAAGTACAAAGACACATACAACCACAACAACAAAAAAGCTAGAAGCACCATCAATATGACCTCCATGCCTGGAACTAGTTTCGCACATGTCCGCCACCTTCCAGAGCTCTATAGTCAAATGCCTCAGCTGCCTGAAGCTGAGATCTCCCATGTACAGTTGTTCCCTGCAGTCGGGGTGGACCTCCTGGTGGTGGTGGTGGAAACACCTCGAAGCGTCATCCACCTCCAGTTGCACGGCCAGCTCCCCTACCACAGTCTCCTACTCCTTGAGGTCCGCCTCAATCGAACCTATGCCTCTGCCTCAGAGGTCCTTCGTTTATCTGCTGATCATCTGTATGGTGGGTCAGACAGTCACGAGCCACTTGACGAACCCCGCCGCAGGAGTAACACTTTCCGCTCATGGTATGTCACTCTCCACCCCGGGTGCCTCGCAGAAACGATCTTGTATCATGTGGTCGACCACCAGTAGGTCTAGTCCTCTTGGTCCCCTGCGTCATCTGTCTACTGCCTACTGCAAAGGACTCTGCCACATGCCGGCTAGTGGTGGGTCCTGTTGCTGGAGACTGCTTAGCAAGGAAACTCTCCACTAAGAGGGCTCTCTTTAACACCCCTGTTTGCGTCGGGATGCTATGAGAAACAACTGAGGCTCTGATCTCTCTCCTGAGCCCCTGCTCGAAGGTTCGGGCCCTAAAGAATGGGTCCCGTAGAATTTCCATGGAATAGCGTGAGAGGTTGGTAAACCTCGCTGAGTACTGGGCTACTGTCATGCTGCCCTGCCGCAGTTGTAGAAGCTCCTGAATGCGCACCGCACGGAGGGTAGCTGGGATGAACTCCGAGCGGAAGAGGCTCTCAAAGTCCATCCAGAGGAGAGATTCCTCATCGTGCACCTAGAACATCAAGCACCACCATCTGTCTACTTTCGCGTGCAGGAGGCTCGCTGTGAGGATCACCACGAGGTCAACTGGTGTCCCCACTAACCAAAAAACTCGCACAATCGCCTCCAGCCAATCCTTGGCTACCTGAGGGTCCGTCTCCCCACGGAACCTGGTTGGTTTCTGACGCTGAAACCCGTGCAGTTCACTAAGGAGACATGCACTCTCAGTGGCTAGGGCAGGTAGCATCGGTGGCTAGGCGGGTAGTGGTACCACTGGTGCCTCCACTGAAAAAGGGCCTTGCATCGAGGCCTCGCCGATCGGTGGGCTGTCGTCTTGATCAAAGCTCTGAACCCTAGCTGGCTGCTGTCGTGGGGTCATCTTGAAAAGAAACAGGCAAGCCACGGTCAAAACAGTATACCTGGTGAGCTGACACAAAGTAATCAAAATGAAAGCATTCGAAACCCACATGCAATAAATGTTTTCGTGTGTTGAGTTGGAAATCAGAAGTCAGGGTCCTGGTGTACGGATACGTAGGCCGCCGTACCAACATTGGACTCCCTAGACTGATAACCACACTCAATACCCTTAACACTATTGCTTCACTTAGAAGAAAGATCAGAGTCTTGAGTTCTGCAGTAGAACCGAACTCCTCTGATACCAATTTGTCACAACCCGTCCTCGGGCCCGTGTTGTGACTACCCCAAGCCCGCCTTCCATAGGCTAAGGGCTGGCGACTAGCACCAAAGGCATAAATCTCGATAAAATGGGAAGGCATTGCCTTTATGAAACCAAAACAAACACATAACTAGAGTACAAATGGAAGAAAACACTAAGTAAAGCAATAAGACAAGTGTGCTGAAAGTACAAAGGGGGACGGAAATACAAGCCCACCAGTAAAGTACTATGAGAAGACAAAATAGCAGGAAGGTGTCAAGCTGCTCCTGGATCATCCTTCGATGTTCCTACCTGAAGGGTAGGTACCGATGGCCAACTCATCTCTCCACGTCCATCTATCACCTCCGGGTACTGTCTCGTCATAAAGTCCACCTCCGGGTACCGTCTTGTCATGAAGTCCACCTTCGGGTACTGTCTCGTCGTGAAGTCCACCTACGGCTTCCGTCCATCTCTACAAGCCTCAACCACGATCAGTGATGTCCGTCGTCTGCAACCAACACAACATAGTTCCAGTGAAGCCCGTGCAGGGGTGAGTATACATTACTCATTAGGGACCCTGAGACCCCCGAAGGTCACCCAGAATCCACAAAGGATAATCCACAAAAGAAAGATACAATCATGATGTAATAACCAACACTACTTAGGTATATTCCCATACATATACCTAAGTCATCAATTCTCATTTAGCTCCAACATCTGAGCCCATGTTCGATCACATCCACACAGGATAGCACAATCCAATCCACATAGGATAACACAACCCAATCCACATAGGAAAGTAAGTAAATCATATCGAAGATAATGATTAGAAGTCAAGACTCAGCTCAAACCAAGATTTAATCAAGATGTTGAAACCATAGCTTCTGGGGGAACTCCTCCTCTATCGAGTAAAGTGGGACTGCTGCTATAACCAAGCACTTCCCACTAACCTTGGACTGTTGTAGTACTCCACCTGTTGAGTACTGTGGGCCTGCTGCTACAATCATGCGCTTCCCCCTAACCTTGGACTACTGTAGTACTCCACCTGTCGAGTACTGTGGGTCTGCTGCTACAGCCAAGTGCTTCCCACCATGGGTCTGCTGCTACAACCAAGCGATCCCCCTCATAGCTTCCAGAGGTACTCCTTCTGTTGAGTACCGCGGGTCTTCCGCTACAACCAAGTGCTCATCCACTGTGGGTCTGCCGCTACAACCAAGCGCTCCCCACTGGGCTATCTGAAACACACAGAGTCGGTCAATCAGCAGTCGTCAAGTCTCATCCATCTATAGGGTTTCATAATTATTTAAAGTACCGTATTCGTCACCGCCAAACCCACAGAGGATTCCCATACGGTTGTCGCCATCGTCGAACCCCCAGAGGATTCTAGTACGAAAGTCATCGTCATCGCAGTCGCAGCCAGCTCTAGGGTTTCCACACACAGCACGCTCGTTCCGGGAGGATCCAATCCACGATCCAAGAGGTCGATACATCAACTGACACAGAGTCTGGAGTTGATGTATCCCAAAGTTCTGTCTCATCAAAAAGAACACAACGTGACAGACGACGCGTCTATCGGACGCACGGTCTGAGAGTTATTGGTTTTTTCGTCCCAGGGGCCCGATTGGTTTTTAAGTCAAAACCAACCCGATCACACTCTAGCTGTGTCCAAACCTCGAGCGGAGGAATCCAAAAGGTCCGTCTCACTAAAATAAATCCAACAAATTCAGCGGCATGTCAATCGGACATCCGGAGCTCATGTTATAAGCATTTCCGCTCCGAGGGCCGGGTTGGTTTCGTGTTCGAACCAACCCGGCCATACCCAATGTTCTCCGAAACCTTGGGTGTAATATACTGAAACGACCATCTCGATCCAAGGATCGCATCGAAACAGACGGTGCATTGATCGGAGGTCCTTAGCCAATGATATAGGAAAAAGAACAAACTTGTCCGGTTTTAGGGGGTTTTGGGCCCGGAACGACCCGGCCCGAGACCCCCTGGGTCGGCCTGAAATGGTTCGACCCGAACCGGGTCCGGTTCCGGCCAAATAGGGTGTGGCCCGGCCCGGTGGGCGTGGCCCGTCCTGGTTGGCACGGCCCAGCCCGGCCTGGGAGCCGGTTGGCCGGGCACGCGCGCACGACCCGCGTGGCCAGCTCGACCAGCGCCAAGCTTCAGCGGAAGGGGGGGGGGGCTTCCCCCTTGATTGGAACTGAGACCCCATGTTGGGGGGCCGCTCCCTTCTGCCGGCGGAGGCGGCGCTGGGCGCCGCATCTTCCCGGGGTCCCGTGCGGCTGCGGGACCAGTCGCCTGCCACCGCGGCTTCAGCCGTGGCTGTCCCTCCTGGCGGCACCCCGGGACGCCGCCGCCTCCGGGCGGCCGGCCGGTGCCGGCTGCCTCCGCCGTCCGCCGGCGACCCTCACAGCCGGTGAAGTCTGTGGGCCACCGGACTTGCTTCGGTGGTCCGTTTTCAAATCTGTCTGCGCCGACGTTCATCTCTGGTCCTGTACTTTACTGAGGAATCATCAAATCGACTCTGCAGCCCGTTCTGTCACCGCCCGTCGATCCGCATGTCAAATAAACAATCTAAGGAGTCTTCGATTCGCCTCTGTGGCCATGACTCCGGTCGTGGTATCATTCGGCCTCAAAGGCGCGGCGCGACGGCGCCGCGCTTCTTCACCCATTATTATTTCTTGTTTCCGCGCGGTGCCATTGCACCGCGCTACCTTTGTTTGTGTCGTGACGAACACATCATCAAAAAGGGGAAGGAGGGTCGGTCGTGTTCGTGCGGTCCATCCTCCTCCTGTTAATCTGATAAATGGTGGACATAAAAATAAAGACGAAGAATGGCAAGAATAATCACGAACAAAATTCCAAACCCCTACCTCGATGGAGTCGTCGAACGAGGTTTTTCGTGGGAAAGGGACGTCACAGAATACGGCGTCTCGGAAGGATGATCGTCTGCATCACGATACACGGTGTCGTGTCATCGATCTCTAAAGAATCAGCATTTATTCGTCGTCCTTCATCAGAGTTCGGCATTCTTTGTTGGTGATGGTGTGTTCTTCGCGTTCTTCAAGGAGGAAGAAGATAATCCTCAAGAGTGCAAGAGTCCTCTCTTTCCTTTCATACAATGAAATTTAACCCCCAATAAAATAAGTCTTTTATTCTTTTATTAACACACACACAAGCCATTAATTTGAAAATCAAACAGATCACATTCAATTAATTGAATTAATTGATGAGCGTTTAATATTCAAATTAATTTTGAGGGTTGACTTGCCATTAATTCGGGGTGCGGGTGAGTTAAAAATTAAATGCACGAGAGGGAGGTTAAAAAGGGATTTGAAGGGGTGGGGCTTGTGTGGACCCACTTCACTAATATCCTACCTAGTGGAGTTAGGATATTAGTGGGTCCAACTCCAACCACAAATCATAGGTTTAAACTACCTAGAATAGAAATAAAATTTGTAGCACAAAATTTTATATTATTCTTTAGTTAACCCATTTAATTAATAACCTCACCCGAGAAAACGCAACTCCAGAAAAGGTGTTCTTAAGTAATTACCGGCACTGCAATTTCATTGGTGCGCTCGGATTTCGATTCAGAGCACCGGTTCAAAAGTTAGGAAAACCCGCTCGTTCGTTCACTGAACGTACCCGAGCTAAACTTCGGAAATTGATTCCGGGCACACCAGGCCTCGGAATCAGGTTCCGTTAGAAACTATGTACTTGAAAAATCCCAAAGAAAATTAAGAGAAAATTTCCCTTGAAATTTATGGGTCTTTACACTCCCAACCATAGCCAGTCAAAAGAAAATTCACAAGAAGGATAAAGCCATACCTGTCAGATCAGTAACGAGATAGTACACCAAGCATGTAAGGTAAATTAATATCGAGAGACATTATAATATATTTACTATTTTAATTAGATTCTATATATTTCAATTCACGAAACACCGAGTTAATGTGCGATACACACATGACTGGCCTTCTTTGATGTCTTGCACTACAAACAAGAATGAGTTTTACTAAAAAATAGTAAATTATTAAAACATTATTATTTAATATAATAAGATAAAAATTATTAAACATGAATAGCATTAACTAACTTGTGAAAATTTATAGTTTATATAAAATAAAATGAATTCATGGGTTAATAATAAATAATAAATTAAAATAACAAACAATTTTTTATAAAAATGAATATTATTTTTTTATTGTTACAAATTATTTTTATCATAATAAACATAATTAATTAAAATTAGTGAGTTATTTTAATGAAATATATATTTTATATAATCAGTAAAATATTTTTTATATTCATCTATTATGCTTTATATTCATAAGATAAGAAGGAACTCTATTTTACACATAAAAACCTATATCATTATAAAAAAAAATTCGCCCCCTTTTTAATAGAGAACCCATTTTAATTATGAATTTTGAAAATTTAATTGATTTATTATTTCAGAATAAATTTCAATTTTGAAATTAAAAAATCAAAATTATGTTAGGGTAAATTTTTGATATTTTTCTAAAAGTATTCAATTTTAAAATGAATAGTTAAAAATACTAAATTTTAGTTCAAAGCATATTTTTCACCTAATTTATTTATAAGGTTAAATTATATATTTAATTAATTTTAATGTTTAATTAGATAATATATTTATCAATAAATAATATTTATTTTAATTAAATCAATATCACTTCAAATGTTTTTATAAAAACATTGCAATCATTTGAAAATTTGTACTTTAAAACCCCACATTGTCATCCCACTGGCTGGATTAAGTTTAAATCAATTTCTAAAACTTTTATAATTGGAATTTGTAAAAATTTATTACATATTTTAAATAAAAATAATTTATAATTTATAATAATAAAAACTTTTTTGACCAAAAAGATTAGTGAATGTGATTAAAATTAATTAGAATGATTAATGTTGAATTAATATTAATAAGTGACTAACCATAAGGCCCATAATAACCTATACACTTGTAGAAGAGCTATTTTGTGGCCATATTTATAACCTATAATACCTTTTATTGAATTTGGTCCATTATTGGATCCACTTGCAACTTGAAAAATGTGGGAAGAATTATATTGTCAAAATTTTACAAGAGTGCCACTCCTCCTTCACTATAAAAGGCCACCACTTCTCCCCATTCCACACACATCTCAAACCACCTTGGTTCTTCCATTATCTACCAAATATCTTCCCAAAATCTTACTCATCAAGCTTGTATCCTCTCTATTTGTAGAAATCCTTCCAAAGATGCCATTTGGTATAAACCAAAAGAAGTTACCCATTTTTTAAGGTAACACTTTCAAAGAATCTTTTTTCATTAATTTAATATTCCACCACTTAAATTATTTTGAAATTATTCTTACATAATGACACAGTTATTATCAATATACATTAATGTTGTTTTATTAAGGGGTATATCCAAATTTATACACACCTCCATGTAATGGGTGACAGACATTCTGTTTATATGAACGACAAAATATCACCTCACGAAACAATGATTTTCTGTTATTCCTTTACCACCTATAATTTTGGCCATTTTTATGGAAACTATTTTTAAATTTTTTTTATATTATATTTATTATATATTTAATATTTATTAATTATTTTATAACACATACTCTTATGCAATCCATTATGTGGGGGATGTGACAACCCTATTTAAGGAAGTGTGGAATACCGCCCCCTCAAAAGGATGAAATTCATTCACATAACTCATATAAGGTATAAAAAATGGTTTTAATTAAAAATATGGGACATAAAAGACACTATATTATTTCCTTCAATACACATTCACAAACTTAAAAAGTGATATTGTCATTTGTGGATGCGTGGACTACCGCCTCCTCGACATGATGTGATTCCCTTTAGTCATAAAAATTATATATATAAGTATATATGATTATATAACATGGTATTCATGATATAATGATAATTCTGGAAGGATATAGTGTTACTTATCTTCTTTATATAATGGTCATTAAAAAATGAAAACATTAATCATGCGCATGTATGAGCTATCGTCTTTATGATTGTAACGTTGATTAGTTTTTCATAATCATATTTAGTGATTAAGTTAAAATATATAATTGATATATAAATAAGATAATTATGTAATTATTATAATTATGTAGATTTTATATAATGACCCCTTTTACCATAGTGGACCAATGAATTTGTTTTGGACACATAAATTAAATTTTGTAAAAATTCTTGATGTACACTTAATTGTTTTATGTAGTTCTACAAAACATGGTGATAAGTGAGATAAAATTAATGATAAACATGAAAATGGATCTAAATTAAGTATAAAACTAACATAAATTAGTTATAAAAGAATCTAATGGATGTTCACCTGAAAGGAAACTCAAGATAAGTTATTTTTGTATCACTTTTTACTTCTGTGAGATAAATGTCATGTTCAATAATTACTTTTTTTGTGGTGTATCTACTTCCAATTTTGTTATATTATATTATGAATTAATTTACCTTAATGGTATTTAAAACATACATATAACATTATTCCTTCATAATTTTTATGATTTAAAATGTTTCAATGTGGTATGGGACACATTGTAATGTTTGAAGATTATTTTCCTCAATAATAATATTAATGATCTTTCCATGATATCTCCATTTGAGGAAATCAGATGTCCATTGTACAATAAAACATTTAATTTTATATCTTATGGTTATTCATAACCATTTTTATATATTAATACCATTTTCCCAATCTTTGGTACTCAAAATGTTTTGGAAGATGTTTTTAATAAAACCCAAATTTATTTATCTTTTTAGTCGGAGAAGCTATTTTCTTCTAAAACCCATGTTTTATTAAAAATTTTTAAGGAAATATTTTAAAATTATTTGGTAATAAAATTTTTACCATTTTTTATTTTACCAATTCTTGAAAGTAATATTCTTGGTGCTTTCTAGATGTGTTATTTTTCAAATCATTTTTATGTGAAAAATGAATGTACTTTTACCTCATACAATAAGTATGGATTTACCCTCCATAATTTATTTAAATTTTCATTTGGATGTTTCAAATTTTCATTTTTAAAGAACATGTTTTCAAAATCAATTTTAGAAGATTTGTTTTTCAAAAGGTTTTACAAAACAAAAGAATATTTTCCACATGAATTATTTTAAGAGATATTTTTATAGTAATTTTATTCATCTTTAACAACAATTACACTTTATTTTTACTCTACATGGTATTTGTTTTATTGATATCATCTTTATTCTTCATAAATATTGTTTATTATTAATTTGGCCAACGATAGTATTCACATTCACTTACATGAATCATTTTTATTTCCCTTGAAATATTTAACCTCCTAGGATCATTGAACATTTAATATCTCTTTATTATACATTTCATTTATCATGGATATTACCATTACCTAATAAATATACCATTTTTCATATAGTTTATACTTTGACAGTTATTTGATTATTCGAGGAAATATTGATAATTTTGTATTCTGTATTCAATATGGATATTTGATAAGGCATATTATTTATTTTGATTAATATATACGAGGAATGCTTTGGACTGGTAATAAAGGGTGGAGGCCAGATATTATATAGCTACTCGATGAATCGATAGGTTCAAATGAAACAAATAAGTTGTAAAAAATTAAACAAGTTTCTATCCATAGTTTGACAGCATATTTTGAAAGATCTTGAGTTTTTAGGGTTTGATGTGCCTTATATATGACTTCCTTCAACAATGAATTTCCATCATATTAGTTTCAATTATTATCCATCCTTAACATTTTGCATCAACCTATCTATGGATACATTTCATTTTTAGTTCATTGATTAAGGTGTGAATTGGAGATCTATCCATGGGACAGATCGAATTACATCAAATGAGTTTGAATTTAAACGAACATGAACTTTTACCATAAGATATTTAATTTTATATTCACTTGTTGAATCTTTACTAGGTCTTGGTCAAGGATGGACCTAGGTGATGGTGCCTCCCTCCCATGTTTTTGAAAATGGGATTCATACAGCATGACTATACTATTTGACTCTAATATTTCTTCTTTCTGTATTAATTAAAATTTTTAATTAATACTTATAAACATGTTAAATTTATTAATAAGAGTATAGTTTCAAACAATCATATTGACTAATGTTTATATTTAACCAAGAGTCATATAATGATC
The DNA here is from genome assembly GCA_963277665.1 of Viscum album. Lineage (NCBI taxonomy): Eukaryota > Viridiplantae > Streptophyta > Magnoliopsida > Santalales > Viscaceae > Viscum > Viscum album. Next base: position 1,000,200,963 of record OY728161.1, read on the forward strand.
AAATCTCTATGGTCACATATCCCATTATAATCTATAAATACCACTTCTTTATTAATTTTATATACTTTAATTCTTTATTATATAATATAAAAAAAATTGAAGAAAAAAAAATCATTTAACAAAAAATGGGTCATTAGATTCTTTCCCCTTTTACAAATATCATCACCCAAATATCAACTCATTCTATCAGTTGATATAATTTTGTGGTGCCTATGCTTCATTTATACCTCTAGTTCCCATGTAAATTCTTTATATTCATGGTTCCCCCAAAACAAATTGAAAATGTGGGTAGTATTTTTGTGTAGAACATTATCTCTATGGTCAAAGATCCACACTGTCTCTCAATATAAGAGAGGCAATGTTCCAGTTGTACCACCTCTAGATTCAGTACATGTAAAGGTTCAGGTAGGTACTTTCTCAAGAGAGATAAGTTGAATACATCATAAACATAAGAAATATTTGGTGTGTGTTCTAGTGAATAGTCCACTGCATCTATCTGGTCATGAATTCCATAGGGGCTAATTTACGTAGGGCTAAACTTCCCTTTCATTTCAAACCACACGATTCTCTTCCACTGTGATATTTGAAGGAAAAATGTATCACCAACATCAAACTTCATGTCCATTTGATGGTTGTTAGCATATATATTCTTCTAACTCTTAGTAGATTTTATGTTTTTTAGGATGGAATGAACCTTTTCAGTCATCTCTTACACAAGATCAGTCCCATGACTCTTTCTCTCACTATATTCATCCCAACAATTAGGAGTAATACATCATTTCCCAAATATATATTTATATAGTTCCATTTGAATACTCAAGTGGAATCTATTATTTTATAAGAAATCAGATAATGGGAGGCGTTGATCCCATCCATCAATAAATTACACTGATCATGTTGTCAGTATTTCCCCTAGTGTCTAAATAAAACTTTCATATTGTCCATTAATTTATGGGTTATAAGCCTTACTATAATCCATTTTAGTATATAGATCAGGTTAAAATTTTCTCTTGAATTTAGATGTGAGTCTTGAATCATGATAAACAATGATATAATGTGGAGCCCGATACAACCTCTCCACTTCCTTTATGTATATCTTGGAATGTTTCTGAAGAGTGAAATCTTCCCAAATAGTGATAAAATGGGCTGTCTTGGTGAGTCGGGCCACTATAACCCATATCACATTGTTTCATTTGGATTTTCTTAGGAGACTACTGAAAAAATATATAGTGATACTATCCCACTTTTATGTTTTTATGGGTAGTGGTTGCAATACTATTTTAGGAATTTGTCTCTATAATTTTACTTGTCGATATACAAAGGACCTTGAAGACTAGTAGGCAATCTCCCTATTCATATTATTCCACTAATAATTATCACAATGGTACCAATAAATTGTTTTTCACCTAGGATGTATAGAGAATGTAGAGCTTTGAGATTCATCCATCACCTCTTTCTTTATATCTAGAATAGATGGAACACATAGCCTTGCACATAAATTTAGTACACCTTCTTGATCAATATTGAACTCATAAAACATCCCATTATTCACATCCTCTATCCAATTTTGTAACAAATAATTTTATCTTTGACATTTCTTGATCTTATAAATTAATGAATATTGATAAGTCATTTGGGATAAGATTGATGATGTCCCTTACCTCATGATTCCCATGTCCAACCATACTACATCCTTGATCAATGGATCTACTTAAATCCTTATCATTTCCAACAAAGTAATTTATTTCCAACTAAAGGCATCAACAACTTTGTTTGCTCCCCCAAGATGATAATGAATTGACCAATCATAGTCTTTAAGATGTTCCAACCATCTCCTTTGTCACATGTTCAGCCAGAATATATTCTTCGAAAAATTTATGGTCTATGTATATATATCACATTTCTCCCCATGGATATAGTGCCTCCATAATTTTTAGAGAAAGAATAACCAAATCTAGATCCAACTCATGTGTATGATAATTCTTCTCATGAGGATTTAAATATTGAGATGCATACGAAATCATATTTTTATTTTTCATGGGGTCCACCCAAGCCCTTTCATAGACGAATCTCTAAAATTAATGAATCCTTCTCTGATAGAGGGAAGAGTTAGAACAGGTGAAGAAACCAACCATATCTTTAGTTGTTGAAACCATTATTCACACTCGATTATCTGTATGATCATATACCCTTTTTGAGTTCACTTGGTTAGTGAGATAGAATGTTGTGATTTTTTTTCACAAGCCCCCTATAATATCCTACTAAACCATGGAAACAAGAAATATAAGTTACTTTTTTGGATGAGGATACTTCTCTACAACATTTTTCTTGGTATTTTCAACCAAGATTCCTTATTTGGTTACAATGTGGCCCAAGAAAGAAACTTTTTTTATTCAAAATTTATATTTTATGAATTTTCTAAATAGCCTCTCCTTCCTCAGAGTTTTTCATATAACGCTTATATGATTGTCATTCTCCTCATGAATTTTTGAAAATATTAGAGTACCATCAATAAAAACTATCCCAAATTTATCATTTTAGTTATTAAACACTATTCATCACATCCATAAATATATAAGGAGCATTAGTCAAGCCTACGGGCATAAAAACACTCATAATGCCCACATCTTGATCGAAAGGATGTCTTTAGAATATCATTTTTCTTCACCTTCAATTGATGATAACCAGACTGAAGATTAATTGTAGAGAAGAATTTATCACCATGAAGATGGTCAAATAAATAATCAATCCTTGGGAGAGTGTAATTAATCTTTACTGTGATCCTAATAATTACTCTATAATCAATGCGTAGTGGCATTGATCAATCCTTCTTCTTCACAAAGAGAACTGGTTCTCCCCCAGGAGACACACATAGTCAGATAAACTTCTTATCTAAATGATTTTGAAGTTGTTTCTTTAATTACCCGAGATCCAAATTTTCCATTCTACACTATGGGAAAAATCAATAATTGCGACGGGCTATTTTCAATGTGAACATGTCTCTCATTGAAAAAAAAATTGGTGCGCACTACGCACCGAACCACGGTAAGGGTATTTACGATGGGTATTTAAGACCATTGCAAAAACCCTTCGATAGTTTATAGTATTTGCGATGGGAGATAAATCTGTTCGCAAATACTATTGTGGAGGTGGGTATTTGCGACAGGTGTTGTAGCAAATATCCTTTTTTAACTGTTGTCGGCTAATTAATAGGATTTCATCATTTGCGACAGGAGATAAACCCTGTTGCAAATACTATGTCGAGAGATTAGTATTTGGGACGGGACCCGTCACAAATACCTTTTTATCAACCGCCCCTAATTAATAGCAGGGTGAGTATTTACAACGGGCCCCATCGAAAATAATCTAACCAATATATACCCCCATCCATTTTTTTCATTTCATACCTTTCTCAATTTTTCTCTATATTTGAACTCTCATATTTATCTCAGTAATTTTTTCAAAGTTTATGATTTCATATCATAGAAATTTAGAAGACTTTGAACATAAACAAGATTCTATTTTATGGTATTTATCTATTACATTTATTTTTTCAGTTGGTTTGTTTAATTTTATGTCAGTTATAATTATTGTTATTTGGCCACAATTAAATTAAATCAAAATTATTTAGTTTTATTTTTCATTATTTATTTTAACCAATATGTTGTTTCATTAGTAAAAAATACTAATAAATTGTTATAATTAACGCCAATTAGTAATAATTAGAGGTAATTAGTAAGAAAAAATTATAAATAGAAATAATTATTAACAAATAGGAATAATTAATAATGAATAGTAATAAATACAAATAAATATGAATAAATAGTAATAAATAGTACTAAAAAGGAAAAATTAGGGAAAGAACGTAATAATTAAGAATGAATAGTAATAATTAAAAATAAAAAGGAATAAGTAACAATAATTAGAAATAATTAATAATAATTATGAAAAAACAGTAATATTTATGAACAAATAGTAATAATTTGGAATACTTAGTAATAAGTAAGAATAATTACTAACAAAGATGAATAATTAGTAATAAATATGAAAAATTAGTAATAAACAAGAATAAATAGTAATAAACAAGAATAATTAGTAATAAAAAGGAATAATTAGCAACAAAACATTAATAACTAGTAATAAATAGGAATTATTAGTAATAATTAGGGATAATTAGTAATAGATAGGAATAGAAAAGTAATAATTAGTAATAAATAGGAATAACTTGTAACAATTTGGAATAATTTGTAATAAATATGTATGAGTAAAAATAGTTAACAATAAATAGGAATAAATAGTAATAATTAGTAATAAAGAAGAATAATTAGTAATAATTAATAATAATTAGGAATAATTAATTATAAATATTAATAATTTGAAATAATTAGGAAAAAATAGGAATTAATAACAATAAATAGAAATAAATATTAATAAATAGTAATAAATCGAAATAAAATAGAATAAAAAGAAACAATTTGAAATAATTAATTATAATTTGGAACAATTTGGAATCATAAGGAACCATTAGGAATATTTAGGAATAAATAGTAATAATTAGGAAAAAATAGTAATAATTAGGAATAATACGAAATAAATAGGAATAATTAGAAATTAATAAGAATAATTAGTATTAAATTGGAACAATTTGTAATAAATAGGAATAATTAGCAGTAAATATGAATAATTAGTAATAATTAGTAATAAATAGAATAATTTTTAATAATTTTTAATAATTTTTAATAAATTGAAATAATTAATAATAAATATGAATAATTTTGAATATAGAATTAATCAGTAATAAATAAGAATAGATAGTAATAATTAATAATAATTAAGAATAAATAGGAATAAATATTTGTAATAATTAGGCATTAGTAAGAATAAATAGGAATAAATTGCAATAAATAGTAATAAATATGAATAAATAGTAATAAATAGTTATAAATAGTAATAAATAGTAATAAATAATAATAAATAGGAATAAATAAAAATAAATAGGTATAAAGAGTAATAATTATTAGTTATTAGTAATAATTAGTAATAATTAGGTATAAATAGAAATACTTAGGAATAATTTGGAATAAATACTGATAAATAGTAATAATTAGTAAGAATTATGAATAAATAAGAATAATTAGAAATAACCAATAGTAATTAGGAATAAATAAGAATAATTATAAATAATTGTAATAAATAGTCACCTTTTATTTGCGATGATGGAAAAATTTATAGTGGATTGGAGGAAGCTCTTTTGCCCGATAGCTCATCTCATTCCAACCTTCTCCGACTGAAATCATTATGAAGAATCTGCTCTGATGTATTGATATCCATTTTCAAATGCATGAGAATACAGAGAAACGCGGTAAGGCCTATCTTCTCTCCATTCATGTGCACTTGAAAATGGATATCTGCACGTTGAAGGAGATTTTTCATAGTGATTTCAGTCAGATATAGTTGTAAGGAGATGAGTTGTTGGAAAAAAGAGCCACCCCTAATCCACTTGAAATTATGTTGTCTATCATAATTAAAAGGTGGAACAGGCATGGTTACTCTCTATTTATTTATATTTATTTTTATAATTAGTAATAATTAGAAATATTTAGTAATAAATGTGTGAAAATAGTAATAAATAGAAAAAATTAGTAATAAATATACATAATTAGGAATAAATATCGATAAGTATGAGTAAATAGTGATAATTAGGAATAATTACTGATAATTTGAAATAAATTGTGATAATAAAAAATAATTAGTGATAATTAGTAATAATTAGTGACAATTAATAAAAATTAGTGACAATTAAGAATAAATACACATAATTAGTGATAATTAGTGATAATTCCTAATAATTAGCGATTATTAGTTATAATTACTCATAATTACTAATAATTACTAATAATTTGTGATAATTACTCATAATTAGTGATAATTACTAATAATTATCGCTAATTACTAATAATTAGTCATAAATAGAAAAAATAGTAATAAATAGAAATAAATAGAAATAAATTGTAATAATTAGTAATAATTCGTAATTATTAGTAATAATTAGTAATAATTAAGAATAAATATTAATAAATGGTAATAAATACTTATAAAGGTAAGGATTACTAATAAATGGTAATGACTAATAATAAATGGTAATAATTAGTAATAAATGGTAATAACTATTAATAAATGTTAATAAATAGTAATGAATAGAAATATTTTGTAATAAAAAGGAATAATTTTTAATAAATAGGAAAGATTAGTAATAAATAGGAATAATTTGTAATAAATAGCTATAATTAGTAATAATTATTAATAATTAGTAATAATTATTAATAATTAGTAATTAATAGGAATAAATAGTAATAATTAAGAATAATTAATAATAATTTGTTATAAATTGGAATAATTTAGAATAATTATTGATAATTTTTAATAGATATGAATAAATAGTAATAATTAGTAATAATTATTAATAATTATAAATAATTAGTAATAATTATTACTAATTAGTTATAAATAGTTAAAATTAGAAATATAGTGTTAAATATGAATATGTTGCATTAAATAGAGGTAATTAGTAATAATTAGAGGTAAATATTAATAAATAATTGTATTTAGAAATACATGGGAATAATTAAAAACATTTTTTCTTTTTTTGAATTATGTTTTTATTATGTAAAATTATTCAAAAAAATTATTATTTTATATTTTTTAGAGAAATATGGATCAAGGATGTTGATAACAGCCATTATTATATGATCATGCTTGCATAAATCAGTGTAGGAATCCAAATGGTTTTGGTTTAAATCCATTATATATTGAGGTTGTTGAAAGTTACATATCATTTGCATCATCAAATTCTGAAAAAAAAATTTAGAAGGGACAATTATGTTTCCATGTTAAAAATGTGGTCTAAGGATTTTTGACAGAGTTGAAAATTTTGGGGGACATATATTTCTTTTGGTTTTCAAAAAAATTATGTTTTTTGGTTCCAAAATGGTGAACATAGTTCTAGAGAAGATACTAATAATTTGGTTTCAGATCTATCCTGGTGTCAATATTTTTTACATGATATGGTAGGTCTATATTTTCAAAAAACTCAAAATCAAGATAATATTGATTTAAATCATGAGTTGGAACCATCTAAATTTTAAGAGTTGTTGAGGTCTGCTGAGGGTGCCTTATATACTATTTGGAAGATAAAAAAAATAACTGGTTGCAAAATTTATGGCTATTAAGTATGATAATGGAATATAAAATAGTTATTTTGATAAGATATTCTCAATGGTTAAAACTCTATTATCTAATGAAAATGTGTTGCCTAGAAATTCCTATGAGAGCAATAGGCTGGTTTGTAATTTGGTTATTAGTTATCAAAACAATCATTCATGTTCAAATTATTGCATCTTATATTATGGTGAAAATTATTCATTAGATAGTTGTCCCACATGTGGAAAATCGAGGTATAAATATACTCTACTAGGTAAGTTTGGATTGATCCTATAAAACAGTTCAGATATTTCTGGTTTATATAAAGATTGCAGCATTTATTTATTTCATAAAACACAGAGACATTTATTTCATTGAACAAAACCAATATTTCAACAAATAAAAGCTTAAATCATCCCTCTTATGGTGATTTATGGAAACATTTTGACCAAGTGCACCCATATTTTTCTTCAAAACCCTAAAAAGTGTGGTTGGGTCACTCTACTAACAGTTTATGTCCATTTTCTTCTTACAGTAGTTAGTATTCATGTTGGACTATCATTATATCACCGTACAATTTAACTCCTTCGATGTTGATAAAGGAGTCATATATACTTTCTACTGATGGTTTTTATACATTTTATTGAATTATATTCTTTTGGAAGGGATAAAACATTGATCATATTGTTTCTAAGACATTTGTGTGGTGACAATAGATGTTGATTCACTAAGGAAAATGCAAGAAGATATTGTTTTAATATTATCTAAATTGGAAAAAATCTTCCCACCATATTTCATTGAATCAATATAACATTTGATATTACATTTTCTGCATAAAAAAATATGGACGTTTGATACTGTTCCAATGGATGTAACCATTCGATATATGCAGGTTGAAATTGATGAAATAAGAATGTAATGAAGCATCGGTTGAAAGTTCAATTACCGAATATTACTTATAAAAGAAAATCTATTTTTTCTTCTCTCAATATTTTAAATATGAATCTCCATAAAAACATAATTGTATAGCCCATAATGAAGGAAATTTTCATGATTAAATAATAATTAAATTATCATCTTTTAATCAACCTGAACATGGATTTTATGGAGTTCATGAACGATTGAATTTATATGATGAACATCATAGAGATCATACATATTTTTTGGTCAACTGTAAATAGATGACACCATTTGTATTATGATTTCTCCAATCACTTATTCTATAATTGATTATGTGTATTGAGTAACCCACCATCCAAAATGGTTAAATCTTAAAATGTATATGTGGTGAATGGTTTTCGATTTCATACACATGAAAATGAGAGAATAAAAAATAATGAATAGTGGTGTTTGATTGAGAAGATATCTTCATAGGGAAATTATAGTTGAATTTTACGAAATACTGGAAGAAATTAATGAACTATGTTATCTGGTAAAGAATTATATAATGATTTTTAAATTTCAGTGGTTGGATACAAAGAGAGGGTTTTGTGTTCATCCGAGACATGGAATCGTTGATACTAAATATAAAATCCTTCTTGTAGAAAATGAACCATTCTTATTGGGTCATCAGGCACATCAAATTTATTTTGAAAATTATTGTGTTACTTCAAGATATTTGGGTGATTGGTGGAGCATAATGGAAATAAAATCTCATGAAAATAAGTTTACTCAAAGTGAATGTGGTTCCACTAATGTGAAAATAATTGTAAATTTTCAAGACACTTCCCAAAATCAGTCATTTTCACAAAGAGAAATGAATATAGATAATGACACCCTACATTTAAGGGTCTATGGTGATGATGATATTAATGATTTAATAAATGAATTTGAAATTAAAATAGATGATGAAACAGAAACTCATATGGATATTGATGGTGATGAGGAGGAATATGAAGTTATTAACACCGTCAGATATAAATATCAGGATGAAGATGTGGATTGACACAGTTAAATGTTGGTTATAATCATATATAATAAATATGTATATATAATAGTTTTTTACAACTATTTTTTAACAATAATCATTTCTTTTTTCAGATTGACTCGGATCTGTTTCATCAGTTACAAGAGACTGATCTACTTGATGATGAGTAGGATGTTGGATCATATGACCATCAGACTATTGGTTGTTCAGGGTGGACTCGAAGAGGGTGTGGTCTTGCATGATTAATGACTCTTGAACCTATCCCTGAGATATGTCCATGTATTGGCTTTGATCGAGGCATAAAGATTTATGTTTACCAGTTTATTTTAGTTTGTTTTCATTAATTATCATTACCTTCATTATATACCTATTGTTTGACTATTTGTTCTTTTATCTCACTGATTTACATATATAGCTATTGGATAAGGGAGTGCTACATTGGGAATTTATTTTTCTAAGGCATGGGTTACATGGGATTATATTCCCAGAGATGTTTAGCACCACATGTTCGATCATTGTAAGGTATATAAATAAAAAATATTTATTTTGAAATTTATTTAATTAATAACACGATATTATTAATTGTTTTTCAGGTGTATCGTATCCCATCGATGAAAGAATTAGTTGCTCTATCTAGAAGGAATGGGAGTGTTGAATGCTTGAGAGTTACAATTAGTTTTTCCTTACTTTGAGGATAAGAAAATAAAGAAAGTTGGAGTCATAAATTTTGATTTGTCCTACTGCGACCACCGACCAGATTAAATTTCATCTCAGGTTTGGGATGGATTTCTTTCATTTTAGACAGGTGTTCATTTTCAGAGGAGGTCATCAATAGGTTGAATAAATCTTGGGAGACAGGAGGTGAAACATCGAGCTGGTAGTCATACATTCAGTATAAGTAGGGAATATATATTATGTACCTTTTTAAATAAATTTATATAACTTTAAATGTAAAATACTTATTTTATATAAATATAGGCAGCCAAAAATCCCGGTATTACAGATTTTGACATTTATAGGAGGATTTAATATGATCATGTCACTAGAGAGATTAGAGGTGATCACCAATGACAGATTGTGGTCAGTATAATTTTTTTTGGAGTTTAAAATTAACTGCAAATTAAATTGTGACTATTCTAATTTTAAATTGAAATTGAAGGAGTCATATGAGGTAGTTATGTCTTAGACACAGTCTAAGAGTCTGGGCCAAACAGATAATCAGACAAGTGCTATAATATTTGATGAGACAGCAAGGATGTTGGCTATCCAATATGCCTTTGAGAAAGGCCGAGTTGTTAGTATTATCTCTCGATTGACACCTAGGAGTTACAATGGTACTATTGTAATGTCAGTGTGCATCTTGAAAGGATCTCATGGAGAGTCATCATCATCTACAACACAGTAACAAGATAAGCTGGGAGTTCAGGGTGAGCTTGTAGAGAGTATGTGGAGGGAGTAGGAAAAACTTGACTAATAGCAGTAGCAATAGTAGGAGGAGATGCATCAATGGTAGAAAAAACAACATGAGTAGACAATGGAGTATATGTGATGTCTGTCTCATTGTTTAGGGATGGAGTTCCATCCATCATCTCCTCCACCTCCTCCAGAAGAGCCTCCCCCACAGTGATGTATTTGTTTTTTATGATAAAACATTTGAATATAAATTTTTTTGTAATAACAATTTACATTTCAATATAGTGTGTTTTTTATATTGTTGTGAATATTATATTTTTTATTTAATTTTTTATTATTTTATTAATTTATTTAATTATTTAATTATTTTATTACTTATTTATTATGTTTATTATTTTATTATTATTATTTTATATTTTTTCAAAAATTGAGGATTTTATTATTTTATAAGTGTATATTTTTTAAATATATTACTAATACTAATATTATTATTTCATTAATATTAATTATTTTATTTTCTAATTTTATTTTATTATTATTATTAATACTATTTAATTCAATTATATTTTTTATTATTAATTTTAATTTATTTATGTTGTTTGTAATATTCTTGATGAAAATAGTATTTTCAGTGGGCCTGTCACAACAAGTTTTTTAAAAAAAGTGAAGAATACTATTTGTGACAGGCTAAGTCCCTGTGGCAATACGGTCTTAGAAAACTCAGGGAATCTATTTTCGAAGCATTTTTCTACAATGGGGCATTTGCAATGGGTTACAATCAAAATTTCCCCATCGCATATAATGTAATTTCCAGTAGTTCTATACAGGTTATTAAATATCATCTTGGATCTGGGAATGAGTTCAATGGATAAATCCACCTCTCTTTTAGGGGGAGTTCTAGGTAACTCCTCATGAAATATGTCAATTTATTCTTGAAGAATGGGGACATTTTCTATTCTTATAATTTCATTTCCTTTTACCTCCTCACCGATCATTTTTTATTTCTTCTTTTAGTATGAAAAATTAAGATTTCAACAAGGTAATGTTTTCTAAAATCAAAGATTCGAATTTGAACATTGGTATGTCACTTAGAGGTTTTGTAAATTGATTAAAATCCATTAAAACACTTAATATTAATAACATAAAATATTTTAGGCCATGTATTTTGGTTAATTAGTTATTAACTCATTATGACTTAATTATAAATTCATTAAGCATATCGAAAAACCCAATTTGTATATTTACAATTCATGGTAAAATAAAATATTTAAAAAACTCTCATAAATTCACCCTAACCAAATTCTAATGTGATAAATTCATTATCTATTCATCATTGTTGTATAAATCTCTAAAGATATATGAAAGACTATTTATAGTGGGATGGCATGAAGAGAGATAGTATGGAGTTTGTACCTCATTTTTAGTATCTTATAAATTTAAGGATGAGAAATAAAAGTCTTAGGGGATGTTACAACCATTACCAATATAAGAATGAGAATGGGGGAAAACACCATGATTCTTGCCATTAGACTCACCAATATGTCTAATGGTCATAATGTTATATTTTTTTAGTTAATATCCTTACAAATTTAGCACACGTAAACATTATTAGAGAGGATTTATATTTGTATCATCTCATTAGGATATAAATTATTCAAGTTTTAATATTATATATAGTACCATATTCTATTGAATCTAGTCAGGATTTGAGGTTTACCTCGAAATTTTTGTGAAGTTCTAAGTTGTCCCTAGATATAGAGCTTTGTTTTTGTACTACGTATCATCCTCAAATAGATGGTAAGTCCAAAAGAATAATTCAAACCCAATAGAATAAATTGGGATATTTTTGTCTCGATTTAAAAGGTGTTTGAGATCGACAACTCCCTTAAGTTGAAATTTCATACAAAAATATATTTCACTCGAGAATTCAGATGGATCTTATGAAGACATATATAGAATGAATTGTGTAAATCTAATGTGATTGGATAATGTTAAATAATGAATTCTTCCAAGATCTAATCTAATTGAATAAATGATAGATAAGGATAGATCCTTTCAACAATTCATAATTAAAAAAATCAGTAGAAAATTGTTGTTGGAAATCACCCCTTTGATTTAGAATTTGATGTTGGTGATTAGGTGTTTCTAAGAATACAGAAGAAGGTAATATTATTCATAATTAAAAGAAAAATAATACCTAGGTATACCAATTCATTTGAAATTATTATTTTTATATGGATTATAGCCACCCTATATTGACATACAAGGAAATTAAATAACGGTTAAGGAATACTTAAAACATTATACAAATAGACTCTCTAAGACTGTATTTGTCTAGTGCCTTCAGAAATATAGAAATGTAAACATTGGTATATGAGATAGACACATTATCTCCCACTAGGTTCTCAAAGATTATCACCCCTTTTATACATATTTTATAATAAATATATCTTTATAACATGTAGAAGGAAACATAAAAAGGGGTGAGCTTAGATGCTCAGTAAGGGTAAACACGGAAAACATGTAAGCATAAAAATACGCATTGGAGTACGATAATCTATTAAAAACATATAAAAAAACATACCTTGTATATCACATATCATAAACATGAATAATTTCATAAATCATGACAATTCAGAAGACTTGAATCATAAGAAAATAATAAAATAATCCATCAAATCATAACATATGAATTAAAAATGTAATTTTAGAAAACATATAAGAATATAATATTATTCACATATTAGTAAAGGGATCAGTACTAAGGCAATCTTAGTAGAGAAATTCCTTTACTGAACCAGGTTCACCCCCCATTCCAGTCCTATATTATTGAACCAAGTTCACTCCTCATTCCAGCCCTTTATTACTGAACCAATTTCACTCCTTGTTCCAGCCCAATATTACTGAACCTTGTTTACTCCTCGTTCCATCAATGTATTACTAAACCGATTTCAATGTTCAACCCAACCCTATAATATTGAACAAAGTAAATATATTCTTCCAACTATGTCTTTCTCATGAGATATGAATCTTTACCCAATAGAATTGAGGGAGATATAGGACCCACTGATCTCATAATGAAATCATACATAGATGTGGCCCAAAATAATTAAATAATCATATCTTAACCCATGAAATGAAATGTGTTTCAAAAACTTTTATTCATATCATCACCTATGAAAAATATATAGGTTTCATAATTAGGTCATCAAATTATAACCCATTAAAAAAGAGGGTTTCATAGTCATATAATCCATCAAAGAGAAATAGATTTTTGAAACATCATTCCATAAAATGTAAACCATTCAAAGAGAGAATATGAATGGAAACGTTGAATTATATCCCTGTGAAGGCATGAGTAGCACCAATAAATCTTATCTTAGATGGGAAATATTTTTTAAATATATTTTTAAATTAATGTGTAATTTATCTTTTATCATTTTAAAAGTGATTAATAAAACGTGAAAACATTTAAATACCATTTTCATGAAGATAAAAATGAAAAATTATAACGACAAAATTCAAGAATTTTGAAATTCATTTCCATAGAAACCTGTATAGGAGCTTGAAAACCTTTTGGAGAAAATTTTTCATTGAAAATATTTTTTAAAAATTTTTCTTAAAAATTAATATTTAAACATGAAAAGAATGCTTCAAAGAATTGATGGTAGGTAAATGCTCAAATATCGTAGGAGGTAAAAATAACATTCCACTTTCATGGTAAAAGTAAGAAAAATGACTAATTCTGAAAGATATAAGAATATTCCATTGAAATCATTAGTAAAATAAAAAAAGGATGAAAATAAATTTTCATTATTATAGGATCTTAGTAAAATAATCTTGGAAACCCATTCTAAGGAACATTGTTTCAAAGGAACCCATACTTTTGACCGAAGAGAGAGTTAAATTCAGAATTTCATAAAAACACTTTCTTAACTATAATATTTACCAGATAGTGGGAAAATGATACCAATATGTGATAATATCTCGAATAACTATAGGAGAGGTAAATTTATAAGTGTTCTTGAGAGATGGATCATAAGATTTCATCAAAGGAAGCATTATCATAAACAATCATTAAAAGGGTTAAGATTTATTCAATAATCTCTTACAACTTACAGAACATAAAAAAAGGCCATATACAACACTGGAACAAGCCTTTATTTGCACTGATAATTTGAACATAGTTAAAAGCTGGAAACTTTTATTAGCGCTGGTAACACCAATGTTGTTAAAGGGGGTAAAAAAATTTGAATGCCCATGAGAATTCAACTCCTTTATCAACACTTCCGTAACCCCTTTAATATTGCTCTACCCCTATTATAAGTTATTTTACCCCCTCCCCCCCTTTATCATCAATTAGTGAATTCCCAGCCTCATTTGTGCCAGCCTAGATTCAAACTCTTCATCACTCCTTTGAATATTGAGCGCCTTTACCATTACACCATGTTGTTTTTCGGTTTTTTTGATGATATATTTGTTTATTTATATGTATATGCCATATATATTTAACTATATTTATAGAACTATTTTAAAATACATTTATACAATAAATAAATAAATAAATAGAGTAAAGAAATAAATAATAATAATAAATCATAAATAATAAATAATTGAAATAAACATTTAAATAATAAATAAAAAACTACAAAAATATATTTAATATTTAATAAATAAATAATAAATAAAAAATAATAATTGAATAAATAGTAAATAATTAAAACTAAATACTAGAAAATAAATAATATATAATATATAATAGATAATAGATAAATAAATAAATAATTAATTAATTAATTAATTAATAACTATTAAATAAATAATGACTAAATTAATAATAAATAAATAATAAATAATAAATAATAAATAATAAATAAATAAACAAACATTAAAATGTTAAGAAACCCCAAACCCCTAAACACACAAGAATGACCATAAACTCTGATATGAGAGTCCTTTTTCATCTCCATAACCAAAAAACGAATATCATGAAATGAGATTCAATATGATATGTGTTAGAGGCTGAACAGAAACGCGGATCAGAAGTTATAGCAGTCTGAATTTTAAGAAATTGAGGTCAGTGACTAAAAACACTGTTTTAGAGGCTTTCTAGGGATTTCTAGGGAAAATAAGGGGGAAAATGCTTAGAAAGATTATCCTAGACCTACATGGCATGGATCATGTCACATCATTTGATTTGATATGTGGTATAGCCCAAACAGACACCCGGATCGAAAGTTATACTCATTTGAAGTTTGAGTTTTGTTTTTAACTTATTTTGGATATTTTATTTATTTTTGGAGTTTTTTATATTTAAATTTTTATTAAATTAATATTATTCAGTAATAATAAGAAAATTATTAATTAATTATTTTTAATTAGTTGATAAATTATTTTCACTAAATACCTTATACATTATGCGTAAATTCATATTTACCCCTTCAAAAAAATATTTTCAAAAATAAGTATTGTATTTATATCATTTTAAATATACTATTATATTAATATTTTTTAATGAATTATAGTTTTTGAAGTATACTTTTATGAGTTCTTGTAATAAAGCACTGATAAAAAACCCCCTTTATCAGCGCTTGTAGAAAAATCTGATAAAGTCCCTATTTTAATAGTGCATTTTAGCACTGATAAATACCCTCTTTAATAGCAGTAACAAATATTTATTTTAAAGATCCCCTTTAATTGTTATTTTTTTAGCACTAACAAATGGGGCCATTAAAATCATTTTTATCTAGCGCTATTAAAGCCCAAGCACTAGATAAACTGAATTTTTTAGTAGAGTTCGTAACATTCAACCATATTCATCAATTAAGAAAATAAAATTAAATGAATATTAAAATATCATGAAAATATTTAGATTCATGATATACCTTTTCAAAGGTATTATATACCCCTCAGGGAAAAAAATAGGTGCATAACATGGCATGCGTCTCAAAGAAGTGAAATTAAGACAAAACTATCTTACTAATTTCTTAATTTTTGAAACATAAACCCCATGATATAATGAACTCAAAACAGTTCTGTAAATACACATTTATTTATTTATAATAGAAATATAATACATTCATGTTAATTATATACACCTCAAAATATAAGTAAGCTTTGAATAAGGCATGTATCTCACAAAAATAAATAGTGTGGTGAAATTCCCTTACATGGAGTCCAACTTGTCTTGTGTGTCTTTATATTCCTAAATAATAAACTTATGTCAATTAATTACTTTATTCATAGTTTTTTTCATGTTTATTACTACGTTTACTTCACTAATGACCATGATGTATACCACAACATAAAAAATTTACCTTAAGTCTGGCATTTTGGAACAATTCATTGATCATGTGTTAAAAACAACTTTGGTTAGTCGACTATGATTAAAGGGTTAATTATATAAAAAATATAAATAATCATAATAATAACATAATTTTCATTTTTATACATTAATTATATTTTTAAAACCAATCATTAAATGTGGTTTTGAGAAATTAATAAATGTTACAGTCATGAGGACGGTTGGTCGTATGTACGCATTACTAATGTTCCCATTCCTCAATGATCATTATGGAAATAAGTTAAGTAACATTAATCATTCATGAATTATAATTATATCATAAAGACCATATTATTTATTCACATATAATTATATATATAATTCTTATGATGTAAAAGAAATCACATTGTGGCGAAGAGGTGGTAGTCCATACATCAATGGATGATGTTATCACTTTTTAAGTGTGTGAAAGGGTCATAAAAATATGGTATATATTATATTTATAGAATTATAATTATGAAATTAAAATCATATATTTTTTATGTCATATATGTTTAATTGAAACATTCTTTTATACATTCCATGTATCGTGTGAACGAATCACATCACTTTGAGGGGGCAGTAGTCCACCTTTCCTGAAACGAAATTATCGTATTTACAGCAATTGGAAATTATAAATATGTGTGTGGTAAAAGGATTAAAGAATATTAAATACATAATAAATATCATATACATATATATAAACATATTTTACATCATAATTACCACCATGAGAGGTGGTAAAGAAATAAAAAACAATCATTATTTTGTGAGATGGTAATTCGTCACACACATAAACAGAATATTTGTTACCCATTATATAGAGCTGTGTGTATGTTTAGAAAAACAATAATCATAAAATCATCTTAGTATATTTAGGATTATATTTTTTGTGTATAAAAATGGAATTAGATGAACTAAAATGTTGGATAAAGAAAATAACAGAAATAATCTTGAGGGAGGGTCTTACCTCTTAATCGGGCAAAATATTTTGGATTGCACCAAAGAGACTCTACAAAAGACATTATGACCAAAGGGTGGATTAAAGGAGTAATATAGGATTTTTTGGAGGATATTTGAGCATATATTTTCCAATAAAAATAGTTTTTAGTGGTTTAAATAAGTGGAGGAGATGAGACCATTTTATAACGGAGGAGTGGTACTCTTGTAACATTTTGAAAAAGAAATTCTATAAAAGTTTTCACATACCATGTGGATCTAATAATGGAACCAATTCTATCCAAGGTAGGATATGGTCTATATATGGCCATCAAATCGGGTTTGTACATGTTTCTAAGTTGTTTTCGGTGTTAAAATTTAATATTTACACCTTAGTTAAGCTTCATTTTACCTTAATCAATGTAATTAATTGTAATTACATTCACTAATATTTTAGGTCAAAAACTAATTTTACCTAATTAAAAAATGTATAAATTATTCTGATTCAAAATATGGAATTCATTTTTCAAAATTCTAATCAAATAAGTTGTAGAAATTAATTTGAAATTAATCCAATATTCAGGTTGATAATGCGGGTTGTTAAAGACATTAAAATGTTTGTTTAGTTTTTATTCCCAATTTCCAAGAGAAGATTTTCTCAAGAACCTAAATTTTATTAATTTATAAATATATTATATAATTAAACATTTATAACTTTTTCAAATATAATTTACCTTATAAAAAATTAAATAAAAATACATTTTTGAATTA
The DNA here is from genome assembly GCA_963277665.1 of Viscum album. Taxonomy (NCBI): domain Eukaryota; kingdom Viridiplantae; phylum Streptophyta; class Magnoliopsida; order Santalales; family Viscaceae; genus Viscum; species Viscum album. The sequence goes on from OY728161.1 coordinate 1,000,219,535, forward strand.
ATGTTTAGTATTTTTCACTGTTCACCAAAAAAATAGTTCAAAAAAATCCAAAAAATTCACCCTATGATAATTTAAACATTCTAAATTAAAAAATAATAATTTTATTTAATTAAATTAAATTTATATAAGTTGATAAAATTATTTTTATTAATATTCATAGAAGAACCTGTAAAGTATTTTATTTGAGAAAATAGTATTTTTAAAACATATGAAGACTTTACCAAAAATAAGATTTTTCATTATCAATATGTTCTAGTTTGATAAATCTATTATAAAAAAATATTTGAAATATAGTTATTAATATTAATATTACTATGTTGAACATCTTGGTTATAACTTTCTCATTTAAATAATTATAATAAAAAAATTATGTTTTGTAGAAACTCATTGTTGCGTGTAATGCACATCAAGTTGGTGTTGCATATAGCATAAGACAAGTAGATGTGGAATGTAGCACAATCCATGTTGGTTCTGTGTGAAAGAAATGTTTTACTTAGTGATTTAACATATAAAAATCTATTTTTAGTGTTTAATGAATTGGAAAATATCAAAAAGGATAAATTAATTTGAAAAAAATCACAAAATCTATGGGTGTTTCATTCTACCCCCTTAAAATGAATTTATGCCTAAAAAATAGTCTAGGTTATTAAAGGTTTAATATATAAAATTTTTATTCACAGTGAACCACACCTCAAAATTGGATATTAAAACTTTTCTTAAAAAGGGAATGTTGGAACCATAAAGGTTACCAAATGTAACATATAAATAGGTTTCCACATAAGAGAACATAAGTTAAGAGTAAATATTGGATATGGAGGAAAATCGTAAATATTTATAAGGAGTGATTGAGGTCATAAATCCCAAAAAATTTAATTACTAAAGATTTTTTGAGGGCCTCCAAGTCATAAATATGTGATGATTTAAAAGGCCATTTGTTCAATAAAATTAAGGTATTAACATAATAAATATTCTTTTTTATCATTATACTTAAATTTAGTAATTCTTGTATTTAAAATAATATAAGTAAATATACTTACATTATATATTACTATAAAAAAATCATTCATTAATTGTACTTTATCTATTTCTAATTCAACGATTACTTCAAGAAATGGGTGCCCAAAAATTAACATTGATGTCTAAATTACTAAAATAAACTTTTATAAAATCTTAAGACCCATAAAATAATGAAAAGTATATATATTTTCCATATATATTCTTTAAAATCAATACGGTTAATACATTAATTTTTTTTAAAAAAAAACTCTATTTGTTCTTTATTAATACTAATTCAACAAAAATAATTACTCATAAACGTTGACATTGTGTAGGATAGTGGTAGGAATTAAACCCTTATCATCCTTAGTTCATGGGTCTTAGACCCACGACATTGTCGAAATTGATTGGTTGTCACCCAACATACATGGTGCCCTTTTCTAAAACCATGATAATATAGTTTCAAAAATAAATAAGATGGACATCCTTGAAATAAGGTTAATCACTAAATAGCTTTTAAATAAAGGGTTCCAATACAAACTCATGACATAAATACTTCTTCCAAAGTTTAACTTCAACTTTTAATGAATGGTTATCCTTATGACCCTTTTGAAAGGCAAAAATCCAAAAATTTAGAAAAAAAGTCACAAAATCATCCTAACATTGATTCCCTCTTATATCAAAAAGTATCCCTTGGTTTTTATGTTTAAAATATGTGAATACCCTCACTATATATTCTATTGAAACTTTTTAATAACCTGAATGACCATAAATACTTATGTAAAGCATTAATTATTCCTTATTCCATATATTTTGAGATATATTCCATAAATTCAAGAAGTTAAACATCATCCATAATAGCATAAACATCTTTTCAATAAGTCCTTACTTAGTTTGATGGTAATCGATACCATCAAATTTACTTATATCTGGCATATATTTTTCTAAACAACATTATCATAACATAAGGATCATATTACCGGTTATATCTCACTTAATCTTGGTTTTTCCATGGACATTACATTTCTATTAAATCACTTTTCTATTCCATAAGATTCATTCAATGTATTTTTTTAAATTTTTATCAAATAAACATAAAAAAGACAATCCTTATATATTTCACCTTTTATATAACATAATATTTGAGTCAAAATATATACAAACTTTTATTATTCCACTTCATCCTTATTATATTAACAAGGATACATCATCCTATTACACAGTACCTCTTTTATTTCACATTTCATCTGTAGTGTGGTCATCATCTGCAATGTAAACGTTACTCACACCAACTTGTTGTTTCCATTGAGGATATTTTCTCTTAGAACATTGAGTTTCATAATGACCATTTATTCAATAATTAAGGCACATAACATTGGATGAAGACTGGTTTAGGCCTATATTATCATCCATTTCATTAATCAAACTCTTTATTTTTCCCATACTGTCCCTTTGTGTCCATCATTTTCATATTCAATAAATCTTATTATTACTATAATATATTCACTTAGGTGATTCAATCCACATTATTGACACCAAGGAAAACAAATATTCTTTTTTCCAAGATCTCCCTTACCCGAACTCATAGTAAACTCCTTCATTCTCTTCCTTGGGGTGTTCTGGAGTGTGTTAAGGTATATGTTATAAATCATGTTCCTTGAAAACTAATTAGGAATGATCAAAACATATTTCACTACAGTGAGAATCCCACTTGATTTGTCTTCAATGAATCATCTGTCACATTCAATGTAAATCAAGTTCCTTATAACTCCCATCATTGACTAAAACCTGAAGCATAGTGTGATCATTACTTATCATTGAAGAAAACCACATAGTCATGAAAATAATTAATTATAGGATGTTTAATCAGGAAAACTTCTGTATTATATGACACCATATTCTCATCCTAGGTTATTCATAGAAAAAATATATTTAAATCCTTCATGATGGTTTGGGAAGATACTTGTGAATTCACAAAGCATATACCAGGGAGTTTCAAACTATGGGTGTTTCATATATCATTTTCATGTACTAGATTACCCTAAGTAATGCCCAAAACATTTTATTAGAGTTGTTACCCTTAGGTACATATGTGTGAGAGCCACATACCCTTATAGTATCCATATAAGGATTTATTTCTTGGAAACCACACACTCAATCCTTTAGCAAAAGTTGTGGATATTTTTTTAAATTTTCACTCATCTATATAATTATACTTAGATACATTTCTATATATATCCTTATAAATATACTTAATAATCACAATAAATTTTTCTCATCCTTATTTTAAAAGTTTATATAATCATTTTCTCAGGTTCCAACTATAATTACCCCATATTGAAATAGATAGACATAAGATAGCTTTTGTGTAATACTTAAAAAATTATACAAATAGACTCCCAAATACCGTATTAGTCTAATACATCTGTAAAAATGGAAATAAAAACACTATTAAATGTGTGGGATACATTATATCCCACATGGTTCACTATGTCTAACACCCCTATTAAACATATCATAGAAGAATTATATCATCATAACCTAGGGAAGGAAACATAAAAAGAGTTGACTTCAGACAATAATTAAGTGTCAACAAGGGAGACAAGTAAGCATAAACAATATTATATGAGTATAAGAATGTGATCAAAACATTTTTAGATCATACCATGCATATCAAATATCATAAACATGAATCATGTAAAAAATAATGACAGTTTGTAAGACACAAATCATAATGATATAATGAACATAAGATATTAAATCATAACATATTAATAAAACGTTGAATTTGGGAAAAAATAAGTATATAATATGATTTACATAGTAGTAATGGCAATGATAACAGGACCATTTTCGTGGAAAAAATATATTACTGAATCAGGTTCACACTTCCTTCCATCCCTGTATTATTAAACTGATTTCACTCCTTATTATAACCTTATATTACTAAAACATGTTTACTCCATGTTTTATCCCAATATTAGTGAAATTATTTCACTCCTAGTTCTAGCCTTGTATTACTGAACTGTGTTCCCTCCCCATTCCGACCCTATAATACTGAACCTAGTTCATTTCTTCTTCTATCCATGTCTATATCTTGAGATATAAATCTTTACCCAATGCATTAGAGAGTGATATAGGTCCTAATGATCTCATAATAAAATTATCCATAAATGTTCCACAAAATCATAAAACAATCTATACATAACCCATGAAATGAAATTGGGGTCACAAACAGGTAATCATATCATAACACGTGGAAAAGAGATAGGTTTCATAACCATTTAATCAAAACATAACCAGTAGTGATTAGTGGGTTTCAAAGACATATAAACCTTGAAATAGAAATGGTTTTCATAAACATCATTCCATAAAAATAAAACCATTTATAGAGACAATATGAATAGAAATATTGAATTATTTCCTCATAACGTCTTAAGTAACATCAATGAATGTTATCATAAATGAGAAATAATTTTGAAAGAACATTAAAAAAATTTCATGTTGAATTTATTGTTTCTCCTTTGAAAAATTCTTCTTAAAATGTGAAACCTTTTTGATGATATTTTCTTGAAGATATTTTTTAAAACATATGAAGAAAGTATTAAATCATTTTGATTTCCATTTTCAATTGGAAATCATATAGTGTAGCTTGAAAAACATTTGAAAACCCTTTGAAAACCATTTTTCCTAGACAATATATTTTAAAAAATATTTTCATAAAAAATAAACTTTAAACAAGAAAAGAAACCATAAAATAATTGATGGTTTGTAAATATGTTAATGTCGTATGCGATAAAAAACATTCTTTTTGCAAGGGAAAATGGTTATAAAAATGCCTCATTAAAAATGATACAAGAATATAACTTTGAAAACATTGATAAAAGAAAAAATTTTAAAAATTTATTTTATTTATCATTATATTTTAGTAGAATATTATTGGAAACCATTTTTATAAAACATGGTTTTGATGGAACATAGATTTACGACTGAAGAGAGAGGTAAATTCAGACTTTCATAAAAAATATTTTCTAACAATATTATTTTCCAAAGAGAGGAAAATGGTACCAATATATGATGATATCATGGATAACTAGATATAATAGAATTCATTAGTGTTATTGAGATATGTATCATAAAATTTTATCAAAGGAATCATAATCATAAACAATCTCGAAAATAGATGAGATTGTTTCAATAAACTCTTACCACTTTGTAAATTTGAACCATATTCCTAATTTAAGAAATCAAAATTACATGAACCTTAAAATATCATGAGAATGATGATATTTGATATACCATTTCAAATGTAGTATATAAACCTCATTGGAAAATGTAGGTGCATAACATGTCATGTGTCTCAAAAAAGTTAAATTGAGAAAAAACTATCTTATCGATTTTGTAACTATCGAAGCTTAAAAACCATGATATTAATACCATAGCTTACTTATATAACCATATATTTAAGTATAGTATTCATATAATAGATTCATAGTCATTATATACCCCACATAAAATAAGTGAGCGGTTAATAAGGCATATATCTTAGGTAAATAAAGAGTGAGATTAAATTCCCTTACCTTGAGTCTAAATTGTATCATGTGTATTTATGGTTTTGAATAATAAAAGTATGTTAATTAATTACAACCTTTTTAGCTATTATTATTGCATTTAACTCACTTGTTACCATGTGGTATACAACTACTTTAATAATTTAGTTTATGTCGGGTGTTTTGACCAAATTCGGCTAATGTGTTTAAAATGACTTTCGTTAGTCAACTATGATCAAATGGGTAATTATATAAACATATAGATAATAATAATCATGAATAATTACAATAATTACACATTAGTTATAGTTTTAAAATCAATCCATAAAAATGATAGTGAAAAATGGATCAATATTACAATCATAGAGATGATAGCCCATGTGTACGCGTGAGTAACATTCCCATTTCTCAACGATGTTATGAAGAAAAAGTAAGTAACATTAATATTTATGTAATTATAATTAAATATCAAATAACATATTATTTAATCACATATAATTATATATATAATTTATGTTATGTAAAAGAAATCACATCATGCATGGGAGGCGATGGTCCACTTGTCCATGAACGACTTTATCACTTTTTAAGTGTGTGAAAGGGTAATAAAGAAAATGGTATATATATTGTATTTAAAAATGGAAATATTTTCATGAATATAATTCATATATTTTTTAAGTAGAATATTTTTAGTCAAAAACATATTTTATACATTCCATGTGTCATGTGAATGAATCACGTCTCTTTGAGGGTCGGTTGTCCAAACTTCCTCAAATGAAAGTATCATATTTACACAAAATGGGATGTATAATGATCTGTGTGGTAAAAAAATTAAAGAATATTAAATAAATAATAAATATCATCTATATAATATATATATATATATATATATATATTCCATCACAATTCTCACCATGAGATTCAGTAAAGGAAGAACGAACAATCATCGTTTTGTGAGAGGGTTTTTTGTCAAACACATAAACAGTATGTTTGTTAACCATTATATGGAGGTGTGTGTAAGTGTAGGTTAAACCCCTATCATTAAAACATATTATTATATTGATTATACCTGTGATATTTTATAATAATGTAATAATATGAATTGATGTGGTGGATAATGAAAATAATTGAAAGGATCTTGGGGGAGGGTGTTACCTCTTAATCGGGTAAATCTTTTGACTTCTACCAAAGGACTTCTATTGATGACATTATTCCCAAAGGCAGGCTTCAAAGATGAATGAAGGATTTTTGTGAGTATATTTGAACATATTTTGTATGAAACTATGTGGTTTGAGAGGTATAAAGAAGTGCAGGATAGGAGGCCTTTTTATAGTGGAGGAGGAGTGACACACTTGTAACATTTTGACAAAGGAATTCAATACTCATTTTTACATGAATTGTGAATCCAATAATGGAAACAATTTAGTAAAAGGGAGAACTGGTCAAAATATAGAAATCCAATGGATGTTGGAAATGTTTCTAGGTCGTTTGGGGTCTTAAATTTATGGTTTAGTCATTAGTTAAACATAATTTTATCTTTATTTCAAATAATTAATTTTAATTACTTTCACTAGTATTATTTAAAAAAACTAAGTTGAACTTATCAGAAATTATAAATTATGAATATTACAAATATGGAATCCATTTCTCCAAATTCCAATCAAATAATTAGTAGAAATTATTTTAAAATTAATCCCATAGTTGGGTCGACAATGCATGTTTTTAAAGTAAAAAATTCAAAATTTTGCTATGTTTTTATACCCAATTTCAAATTGAAATTGATCTCAATGAGATAAATTGTATTAATAGATAATGATATTATCTAATTAAACTTTGAAATAAATTTAAAATATAATTTAACATTATTAATCATTTAAACAAAAAAAAAATTGGAATTAAAGTTTGTTATTTTCAAGGTTCTTCCAAAAATGATATTTTTCAGAAAAATCACTAATATTCAAATTAAGAATATTTCAACATTATAAATTCAAATATAAATTTTAATTTATAATGTAAAATTTTTAAAAGTGTTTAAAATAAATATTATTATTTTTTAAAAGAAGGACATGAAAATAAGATTATCTGAGAAAATAGAATTTTTTAAATATATAAAAACTTTACCAATAAATTAAAATTTTCATTATCAATATGTTCTTCTTATATAAAACCTTAATAAAAAATATTTTAAATATTTTTATTACTATTCATATTACTATGTTTAATGGATAGGTCATAACTATCTCATTTAAATAATTAAAACAATAAAATGATGTTTTATAGAAACTCAATGTTTTATGTAACACATTCCAAGTCAGTGATGGGTGTAGTGAAAACCAAGTCAATGTTGCCTGTTGTGCAATTCAAGTTAGTTTCATGTGAAATAGAATTTTTAAATTAGTGATTTAATATAATTAAAATATTTTCAGTGCCGCGTGAAATGAAAAATATTGAAATGGTAAAATTAATTCAAAAATAATAATTCAAAAAATCTTGGGTTGTTTCAATGATTGTATCTTATCGATTGGAACTTCTACCGAACCTATCTCAAGTGCACAATTTTTTCTATATATCTCTCCCAATAATTACATACATGATACATAAAATGTACTAAAATTAGCGGTTAAACCATTAGATAACAATATTTTCTATTAGGAATAACTAGTGGAGATTTTGGATCCCAAAGAAAAATTTCTAGGAAACAAGACCACTCTCATTGTAAATGTTTTGTGGATAGACCACCAATTTGAGGAAGCTATGTAGAAACATGATGATATATTGAGGTATAATTAACCTCATTTTTTTCTATCATATTGAATAATTTTGTTCTCAAAATTAATTTTAAGGTGGGTATATTGTAACTCCTTGAGTTTTGATGATTTTTTAAAAAAAAAATTAATTTCATTGATTTCTTGTGTTACACACAACACTGAGTTTTAATGAATCTTGATATAATATCATTATTATAAATTAAATATGACCATTATAACTTAGATATATAATTTAGAGGTATTAATATAAATAATTAAATTTTTATATTTAGTATATAGTTATTATAAAAATAAAATATATTTATAAATATATACTTATTTTTTAGTAAAGTATTTATGTGTTTTGAAAATAATTTTTTTTTTCAAAAAAACTTGATTTGTGTTTATTTTTATGAAAAAATAATAAAACAAATTTTTGAAACATGTATAAAATTTATTTGTAAAAAAATAACTGCATTTATTAATCAAAATTTTAATATTTTATTAAGTTGAATTATTGATAATTTTCTCGAGAGAATAATTTCTCTTTAAATAGTAAAAAATACTAATTTCTATTAAAAATATCTTTGTGTTTAAATAATTTTTAATGATACATATTTTTTAATTTATTTAAATTTAAATTAAATTAATTATTTTATTATTAAACAATTATATTTATTTTTATCAAAATTATGTTTAATTTTTATATTAATAACTTATATACTTATAAAACATTTCTCTTTGGAAAACCGCTTTTTTGTCATGTATATGGAATTTTTTTAAAAATTAAATATTCCATTTTTGTGAATTGAATTTATAAAAATGGATTAAATATTTTCAATTATAATTATTAATTTTAATTAATAATTATAAATTAATTTTTGTTCAAAATAAATAGAAAAATGTGAAAAAATAATTACGACGATTGAGGTTAAAACATTTTTACGTGGGGGAAATAAAAAGATAAGGATACAAATGAGCAAAACAAGTTTGAAAATACTATTGGATGGGCATATATAGACCTTATATCATATAAGGTTTAATAAAAAACAATTTTTGAGACTTTTCTCTTGTAAAGAACATGGGTACACATTATTATATTCAAAAATTCTATCTATTTCCTCTCCCCCACATAAAAATGACTACCCCTTTCCTCTCCCATTAACACTTATAAAAGATATTAAATAATTGAATACTTACCACACTCATTTCCTTAAGTCTATAATCATGTTATAGATTCCATGGTTTTATCATTAATCCTACCTTGGAAGGCTTTTGGTATAAAGCTAATGAGATTATCTGAAGCGGCGGTATCGATCCCAACCGAGCAGTTAAGCTTTTTTCTTCTTACACCTCCCTATAATATTTTTTTTATTATTATTATAAAATAAAAAATATATCTATCATATACTGAGATATTTTTATGTTTTGTTCCTAACATATATTCAGCTACTCTTCCATCAAATTGGATAAAAAAATTTCGATCGTGAGTATAGCGGACTACCACCTCATGAACTGATGAAATATGTTTTCCCTTATATCCTCCCATAGATAGATATAATGATGGATTTAACATATTCATTTGATATTAATGGAAACATATAATTTTTTAATTAAAATATCATTTATACCTTCTTAATTTCCATTCTGTAGAAATATGATAATTTTGCTCGTGTGTATGGGGGATTGTCACCTCACAATGTGATGTGATTTATTTTTCACTTAGAATTTATATGAAATGTTGTAAGGATAAATTTAATGAATATATTTGATATATATGATATAATTATTAATTTTAAGGTGAATTATTATTTTCCTTTATTTTATTCCATCCATTGAGAATATTGAAACAACATTCATGCATAATTACAACCAACTATATCCTTTAATGGTGTAATCCATATTTCTATCTATGATTTTATGGAAGAATATAATTATGTATATAATAAATAGAAATGATATTAATATAATGATTAAAATTTTAGAGATTATTCGACCATAGTAAAATTAAACAGACTAAAACTACTAAATTAAAACAAACATGAAAAATGAAGTAGTTATCACCCGAAATAGTGATTTTAAAAAATAATTTTTAATAAAAGAGTGATAAAAGTTACTAAAGCTTGTTAGGGACTTTCATCTCAATTTTATTTATGAAAGACTCGTGCCTTACAAAATAATTTTTTATTTTTTGTGGGGTATATACTACCAATTAATTTATTTTTTCATCCTTAGAGTGATAATTATGGTATATAAATATCCATCTAATGTTATTTATTTCATGAGGAATATGATTTCAAATATTTCAAAGTAGTAATGGTTTTATGTAATAATTTTATTTTTTATCAAGATTGTTTAAGATTATGCTTCCAATGATGAGATCTTATGATCCAAATATCAAGAAACTGATTATGTTTATTATCATCTAGTTATTTTGTGAAATTACTTTTCTTTCAATTCCCATTCAACTCTTTATGTTCTCATGATTATAAAATTTTGCTTTTATGGGAAAACTAAATTTATTTCTCTCTTCAAAAATACACATTTTATTCCATATTAATGTTTTCTAAATATGTTTTAAATAATGTTTTACCATTATCCAATGATTATTTTAAGATATTTCTACACATGTTTGACTTTTTAAAAAAATAAAATAAAAGGAAGCTTTTTGTCATTTTATGAACGATGTAGTTTTGAATATTTACCCAAAATGTGAAATGAATCCTTGCTATAATGTGTATAAAATCAATAGAATTTTACAATATTATAACCAATTAATTATTTGAATCTTACTTCACATGTTTTCAAGTTTCTTTTAAAAGAAAATGTTTTCCTTAATATTTAGGATGTAGCGACCCGACCTCAGAAAGCCCAAATCCAGTGTCTACTTCCATTTGATTAGAATGATTCTATGGAATCAATCCTGAAGGATCGAGAGTTTATTAGTCTTTGTAATCTAAAAACATACAAAAGTCTTATATTACAAATTAATAAACTAATTACAACATATTTTTTTCTAAATATATATATCTGTGGTTAATAACTTTACAACAACTAAATTATCCTTACATATCTTTCATTGTATTCTTATTGGAATCCAAGGGAAAGGAATCATAATAAGGCTGAACATAGATGCTCAGAAAGTGTAATGTATAAACGAAAAAATAATGAACCAATAGGAATAAATCAACATGGAAAGGTAAATAAATTATCACACATTCACTACTGGAAAATGGACCTATCCCCACGGTTTTCCCCAAAACCGTAGGGATAGACCCCCCCTATACCCACAGTTTTGGAAAACCGTGGGTATAGGTGTCTTTTCAGGACCTATACCCACAGTTTGCCAAAACCGTGGGTATATGGGGGTCTATCCCCACGGTTTTTGAAAACTGTGGGGATAGGTCCTGAAAAGTCACCTATAAAGGTACATATCCCTACCGTTTTGGGGAAAACCATGGGGATAGGTCTGGGCTAAAATACCTATACCCACGGTTTTGGAAAACTGTGGGTATAGGTCACTTTTGTGTGCGCGGGGAAATTTATTTTCTGCGGCAAGGAATTTTTTTTGGTGGGAAACCTATACCCACGGTTCATCCCTCTATACCCACGGTTTTTATAACTATATTTAACTAAATATATATATATATATATATACATATAGGTGAAGTTAGGGTAGTGGTTAGACGTGGTGTTTGCAGCGAAGAGGCTGCAGGATCGAAACTCAGCGCTTGCATTATTTTAGGACCTATACCCACAGTTTTGAAACCTTGGGTAAAAGCCGTTGACACCATGGAAATTGGTTATGTTTCGGTGACACGGTGGCAGGACACCTATACCCGCGATCTTGGAAAACCATGGGTATAGGCTGGGGACCTATATCGATGTCGTTCCAGCCCACGGTTCCCAAAACCGCGGGTATAGGCTATACCCACGGTTTTGGGGGCTATACCCACGGTTTTGAACCGCGGGTATAGGATATTTTTCTGTAGTGATTCTCGGTAATCAATAGGTTGAAAAGGAGTTGAATAAACAATAAGGAAAGGTAAATGAAAACAAATTCAATTCAAATCACTACATAAGTTAAAATTAAGATGGGAAGGTAAGAAGATGAAACACATTCCATTTAACGAATGAACTAAAAATTCAATAAATCAATAGATATGTCGATAAAAAATCTCATGTACAAATAATAAATGAATATAAATTAGGTAAATTCTTAATTATTGGATGAAATATCCAATGTTCATGGAAACCTATATCATCAAGACATTTCACAATGCTATTTTAAAATATGGATAAAAACTCATTTAATTTGTGCAACTAATTTTTCCCATTAGAACCTATTCATACATTGTGGAGCTATATAAATTATGGGCTCCACCTATCATTGACAGTCCAAATCATTCCTCATATCGAATAACCAAAATAAATAATATTCCTTATAAAATATATGTATTGAATAAATAATAAATAATAATAAATATTTTCAAAAATTATCAAATTCATTAAAAGCACACCCAATATTTAAGATTTAATATAGTTTATACAATAGTAATATCCATGATAAATGAAATGGATAATTTAGGGAAAATTCAATGTTCAAAGATCATAGAAGATTGAATATCTCGAGGGGAATAATAAAAAAATCAAATAATTGAATGTGAATATTATCCTTGGAAAAATCAATCATAAACCATATAAATAAATAATAATTATAAAATCAGTAAAATATATCCCAAGTGGATTAAAATAATGGGTTTTTGTCATTGATTAGTAGAAATACTATAAAAATATATTTTTTTTCAAACATTATTGGTAAAAATATCCTTTTTTTAAGATTTGGAATAGAATTCTTTGAAAATTTATTCTAGAAGAATTTTCATTACAAATTAACCATTTAAATCTACAAATAAAGCATCAAAGAAATTATGATGAGTAAATCTATACATTCCATATTATGTAAAAAGAAAAATCATTTTGGAGGGTAAAAAGGAAAGAAAAATGCCTTATTCATAAAGAGACAAGAATATTCCTTTAAAAAATTTTAAAATAAAAAAGGGAAAAAATGTATTCAAAAAATAATTTTGAAGAATGTTTTAAAAACATTTTAATAAAACACTTTTCTTATAAAAAAATAGTTTCTCTGAATAAAGAGATAAATGAAATCGAGTTTTCTTAAAAATAATTTTTGAAACATTAATGTACCAAATAATTGAAAAACAATATTATAACATGATAAAGATAATGAACGACCATAGGAGAATAATATTAAATGGTTTATTATAAAATTATCAAATAATTTCTTTTGATGTAAATCCATGTGTAAACAATCCTGAACTAAATGAGACTGTAAACTAAACCCCTGAAAATATTATAATGTTGGATTGAGAATCAATCAATGTGTATATTATTTGTATCAACTATAAACACACATATAGAAGAGGAAGTAAATCAATAGATAATAAATTTTATTATTCAAATATTTATATAAAATTAACAACAACAAGATAATAATATAACCTAATGAAATTAAAGTGGATTATGAAATTCTTTTCCACTTGGTATCTTTTCACTCCAATCCTCTTAGATGAAATAATTCAAATTGAAACTAAAAATATCATTGAGAATGAATCAATTTACATGGTATATAATTAAAATATGAAATTATTATTTTTTAAATTATGTTCAGGAAATTTTATATTTTCTATTAGATTTTTAGAAAATGTTTTTTTAATAAATTAATTAATTTGGTGAATTAATTAATTATGGGGATACTGAATTAGGGATTTTTGGAATATTATATCGAGGTAAATAAAAATAGAATTAATTATGAGTTATTGAAATTATTACATTGAAATAATTAATAGTGTAATTAATTATGAATAATTGTGATTGAGAATGATATTATTAATTTTGCAGTTAATTATTGTCTTTCGAGTTGTGAGTATCGATTAATTAATTATGAAATTAATTATTGGGATTAACATACTTAATTAATTGGGGAAATAATTTAGTGAAATTAAGTGATAAAAAAATTATTAAATTATTAATGAAATTGGATTATTTAATTAATTGTTTAATTAATTAATACTTTACATAAGATTAGATAATTGTTAAACTAACAAATGGAATTGCTGAGTTTAACAAATTGTTGAATTAGGAATAGATTTTATGGGGATAATTAACTGTTATGGGGTAAATAATTAGAACGTGGTCATTCAATTGTGTGATATTTTAATGGTAACATTTTCATTTAAATGTGAATTAAATAATAAGAACATGTTCCTTCTAATGTGTGATGTTTGATTGGTAACATGGTCATTCATGTGATAATTAATGAATGGGAATGTCATGAACCAAATCTGGTCGTCACTAATAATGGCTCCAAACTCAGCCTGTGACAAGGCCTGAGGGGCGTTCCCTATCCCCACAGACTGGAAAAAGTTCCCAGGTATCATTAATTTAGGTTTGGGAATGATTTACCCGAGTTTGAAAGGGTAGAACATTAAAAATAATCCAGAATATAAATCTGCAATTTTCAAGCCAAAATACTCTTAATAAAAAACCAGAAATGAATAAATTGTTATAAAGACAATTAATGTGGTCCAAATAAAAATAAATATATCGGAAAGAAAAACCCAATGACTCCACAGGACAAGGTGTCATCACCCACAAGTCGTCTTCACAACTCTGCACCAAGGATGGGAACTAACACCCCGAACTTCCACCACCCAAAGCCTTTCCTTTACGTAATTCAAACATAACCAAGTCTACTTAAACCCTTGGGGTGTAACAAGGGTGTGATAATAAGCCCAATAAGATACCAACCAATTATTCCAAAGAGCATGCAATACAATGTGAAAGGGCAAGCAGTTTTAATACGCAACGAAAAGACATGATAAATTCCATGAAATGATACTTTAAATTGAAAATAGTTTTCAATATAAAATTTTCAGAACATTCAAACATTTAAATATACTTGTTATATAATATGATGTACTTTCAAAAACATCCCAATACAAGGTACAATACCACAAATACAATGAGAAAAAAAATCAAGAACATGTCTTGGCACTAGATAGTCTCAGGCCCCATGCACCACGTACCTCTATGTAAAGTAACCATAGTTAAATCATTTCTCATACATGATCCATTAATAGGGAACATAAACATAACCTATTGGTCCTAAATCATCATTCACAGAGTGTATTTAGAGTTTTCATTATCCAAATTCTAGCTGGAATAGGGAGAAAACCCATCTGTTCTACTGGCCATACTAGTACACATCTTCCCCACCCAGGTACCTGAGCTTCCCCTGTTGTGCGCAAATAATTTCAGCATGAAACACATATAAATTTTCATGTAAAACACCACTACTAGTCACATACACCAAGTAAAGTATTTTTCACATTTAATATCACTGAAAACACACAATAAACACATTGATTTTCAATAAAACAATTTCTCAAAATCCTGCATTGATTTGCACAGAAAACCCCTTAAGAACTCCACTTGTACAGTATGTGCACAATTTTAAGTTACCAAAACTGTAAAGGAATCCCAATAAATTTCAATGATAACAAAAAATCAATTTCAGGGCATCCCCATGTTAAACAAGAAGTGATAACTTTGTAAAACCTTCAATTTCACACAAATGTGGCACCAAAACCTCACTTTCTTTACAAACACTATTAAAATCAGTTTTTTCAGAAACAACCAAAGGGGAAAAACATTCTAAACATTATTATAATCCCTATAATAGTTCAATAAAAACAACTAATTATTTCCAGGTAATCCCCAAATAAACCAATAAAACATTTCTTTGGAAAACCCCAATTTCATACCAAATTGGAATTTTAAATTCCATTGCAATAAAAACACCACACAAACTAATTTTTTCCCAAAACATAAAATGATATAAAACTGAAAATATGATAAATACAGCATGATTATAAAAAAATATTTCATAAACATTGGAATCACCTACCTAATCAAAGGAACCCCTTGAATAACCGTGTGAAAATCAAATCCCCCACTACTTCACAAAGAGGGACATAGATCGAACCTAAAACCACTATAATTGACCGATAAACCCCAAGGATAAACCCTAGGTTCTAAAACCTACCCCCTGGTCATTTGGGACTTCATGGAAATTGAGCAAAACTTCATGTAAATGGTAGGAACTATGGAGGAGAGACGCATACTAGAGATTCTTTGAAGTTCCTCCACCAAATCCCCCTTCAAAAAGGGGTTCCAAAAATGTTTGAGAAACTTGGAGGGATTCCATGGATATTAGGTTCTAAGAGGAGGAGGAAGGGCCGAATTAGGAGTTTTAATGGAGGAAATATTGTAATAATTGAGGGAAAATAGAATTAAAGAACTTACCTCCCCAAATCTGGATGATTTGAGACATCCTATAAAATTCTATACTAAATATCAATGAATACGAGCTCCAGATATGGTTGGAGGATAATGGGAGTGTGGATGGGTTCAGTGGCATTGGTTTATAATTATAATCATTGAAAATCCCTAAAATTAAATAAGTTTTTATATACTCCAAATTCATTTTTTAAACTAGAAATGAGCTTCTGGGCAGGGCCAATCCATTAAACAAAAACCCAAATACACATTGGTTATGGATTTCTAAAGGCTCCAAATTTACATGGTGGTGTTAATTTGTTAGGGGAGGCCAAGTAGGAATCGTAATGGATGAAAAATGTTTAAAAATGAGGGATTTATAAATAAATCAAAATTTATTTTTAAATATAAAATTTGGCTCACGGTTTGGCCCAATTCATGAAAACTGACCCATTCCTCCATAAATGCACGGGAATACCCCAAAATAAAGAAATAATGGAAATTAAATTAAAAATACAATTAAAATATTTCATGTATGTGGCAATTCTACCCACCATGAATGAATTTTCACCCATCAAAGTCAACTAGAAGCTTGATCGGAAAACAATAATGGGTACTCTTCCTCAACCCATGAATTCCCCTCCCTGGTCTCATGTGCATCACTTCCATTCTTCCAACAAACCCGGTCCAGGGGAATAGACTTCCCTCGAATCACATTCTCTTGAGATTCCATTATTCTTAGTGGCCTCTAAATGAATAAGAAGTCAGACACTATCTCTAGTTCTTTACAACTCAGTAGATGGGATGGATCCGGGTTGTATTTCTTTAATTGGGAGACATGGAAGACATCGGGGATAGATGTACACAGAGAAGGTAATGCCAACCTATATTCCACCTTTACAAAATGCTCAGTGATCTCAAAAGGGCCAACATATCGTGATGTAATCTTCCCATGCTTCCCCAATCGACGATGGCCTAGATGAGGGGACCACTTTCAATAATACCTTGTCACACATAGAAAACTCTTGGTCTATATGCCTCCAGTCATCATAAGATTTATGAGGACTCTGAGCTGTCAACAAGTGATGACTAATCAAGTTGACCTTCTCAGACGTCTCATGCACTAGACTTGGCCCTAATAGTGAGGTCTCACCTACCTCATCCCAACACATGGGGATCGACAAGGCCGAGCATAGAGTTACTCAAAATGAGCCACTCGAATCGAGGATTGGTAACTATTATTATAAGAAAACTCAACCAACCCCACATGGGTATCCCAAGAACCTCCAAAGTCCATGACACATGCATGGAGCATGTCCTCAAAAATTTGATTCACCCTCTCTATCTGGCCATCCTTATGAGGATGGTATGCCTTGTACACTATAATACGAGACTGAAAGGCCTTATGAGGGCCTTCCCATATCCAAGAAGTGAAATAATGGTCTCTATCCGAGACAAATGGTGATGGAATGCCATGGAGTTTCACCACCTATTGATGATACAAACGTCCCAACTCATCCACTTTAGTTATATCTCTGATTGGAATGAGGTGGGATAATATGGTCAGAAGATCAATCACCACCCAAATGGAATTATTACCTTGAGGTGTACGAGTTAAGCCAACAATGAAGTCCATGGAAACATCATCTAAATTCTATGTATGAATGGGTAATGGATGGAGAAAATCGGAGGGCCTTTTATGCTCTGATTTTACCTGCTGGCATGTGTAGCATCTCGACACAAAGTCTACTTTGTATCATCTCATAGAGGGCCAAAAAAACTACCTATAGACATCATAATACATCTTTGTGGCACCTGGATGGATAGCCCACTGAGACCGGTAGCTATCCTCCATCACCACCTTCCACAGAGATAACGGCACTACAAAACGGCACTTGAAGCACAATATTCTCTTGTGAGACGACGACCGATCAGAGGATGTATCCCTGCCATGAAAAAACATCTTTGACTGCTATCAAAGCTCATCATCGGGCTGTTCCCATTGAATCATATCCAACAGAAAAGGATTCAACTAGATGCTCTCCAAGAATGCACCTCCACTGTACTCCATGGTATCCACATACATTTGAGAAAATATTCCCATTAGAATCCACTCATTACTAGACTTCCTTAAATCTAGAATTGGAACTCTTCTACTCAAAGATTCAGCCACCACATTACCATTTTCTAGGGTATAGAAAATGTAATATTCGAACCCCTTCATGTACTTGATCCAGCAGCGTAGCCTCAAATTGAGGTCAGTATATGAGAAGATACATGCCAATATTTTGTGATTAGTTTAGACTACAAACTTCTACCCAATGAGGTAGTGACCCCAACTCTTCAAATCATGCGTCACCACTGCTAACTCCAAGTAAGGGGTCATGTTGTTTTTTTTTGTGTGGTCAGAGTTGGAGAGATCCATACACCACCACGTGATCATCCTACATAAGCACACACCCAAGACCCATACCTAAAGCATCACAATAGACTATATATCCCTTTCCAGCCTCTGGAAAAATCAGAACGGGGGGTGGTAGTCAATTGCCTATTTATCTCCTCAAATGATGCCTGATATTTTGGGGTCCATACAAACTTCACAACTTTCTAGGTGAGCACGTTCATTGGTGAAGCATGCCAATAGAATTCCCAAATGAATCACCTGTAATAACCAGCTAGGCTAAGGAAAATCCTAATCCCAAACACATTCTTCGACTGCTCCCCTGACATAACCGCACTAATCTTCTTGAGGTCCACTAAAACCCCCTGCTCAAAGATCACATGCCCAATAAATCTCACTTCCCTAATCCAAAAAGTTCACTTTGACAACTTTTCATAGAGGTGGTGATCCCGTAAAGTTCCCAAGATGATCTTCAAGTAATGTTTGTGTTACTCCTCAGAGACAGAGTATAATACAATGTCATCCATGAACATCACAACAAAGGAATCATGATATTGATGGAATAAAATATTCATAAGTTCCATAAAGACCACTAGATAATTATTCATTCTGAAGGGCATGACCAAATACTCAAAGTGGTTGTACCTGCTTTGGAAGTCCATCTTCAGGATATCTGCCTCTCTCACCCTGAGTTGATGGTATCCCAATCACATGTATATGTTTTGAGACCAATGTTTCCCCCTTCAACTGATCGAACAAATCATCAATTCTTGGAAAAGGGTATTTATTCTTAATTGTTACCTTATTCAGCTTTTGGTAGTCAATACATAACCAGAGAGATCCATCATCATTTTTCTTGAACAACGCAGGAGCGGCCTAAGGAGAGATGATTGGGTGATGAATAATTTTAATTATAATTCATACAACTGTATCTTTAATTTCCTAAACTCTATTTGGTTCATATGATATGAGAGAAGAGATATCATCTGTGTTCCCAGTGCCAGATCAATTGAAAACTCCACATCCCGCTCTGGGAAAAAACATGAAAAATCATCTGAGAATACCTCTGAAAACTCATTCACTACGTGAGGTAGTGGACCTTCAAGGGAAATACCATTTTCCTATATTATTAGAAATGATAACTAGAGGATAAGACTTCCAATCTCTGGGAGTGAAGGCCCTGCGCGACCAGACTGAGAATCCCATTCTCCATGAAGAACCCGACGACTCCCATCAAGTGTCATGAAACTCACTCACAGTCTGTAGAAATATATGTGTGCATGGAAAGGTACAATCCAATCCATACCAATTATGACGTCAAAAAGAACAATGTCTATGACCAATAGGTCCCACTCCATCTCGACCCCTGACACGGAAAGAACACAAGACAGACACTTGAGACCATGCTCATTCTTCTTTCATAGCAGTGTAAACAAATCCATCTAAAAGACCAAAAATTGATAGGAATGTTTAGTTTTTCCAAAAAATAGGTAGAAATTAATGAAATAGAGGAACCAGTATAAAAATGGCATCAACTATAGAAGATAATATCAAAAATTCACCTCAAATTGTCGACGATCCCGCCTCTGATCATGCTGGTGCCTGATCCACCGCATGGAAATGTTCAGTGTCTGCCAGAGGATGGCAGCTAGACTATGTTTGTGCCCTAAACATGATCTTCCCAAAAGATGACCTGGCCCTACAATCACGGCCACCAAATCAATATACCCCAGTCTTGAACAGCTCGGACTGTATTGGAATTCCTCTTGAAGCCTCTAACCCTGCCCCACTCGGGAGTGGACGTTCCACACCGTAGAATCACTGCAAATCCCCCATACCTCCACACTGGTAACAAGGCTTCGGAGTTAGTGGGCATGTTGTTTTGATGTGCTTGGGCTTCCCAAACTGGTGGCACATGACCGATCTCACATCAGAAGCTACAGAATAAAACTTCCTAGAATAGTGTCCTGAACTACCACCTCCTTTCTTCACATGATCCTTCCACTTCTTTTTATTCTCTAAGGAGATTCCACTGTCCACTGATGATAATGAACTAGTGAAACCATCTCTGTATTTCCTATCAAACTCCCCCACGTACACCTGATCAAGAACCTCAGCATAGTTCCTCACCTTAAACAAGAACACCTAGGAGTATATCTCTAGTTGCAAGCCTTTATCAAACCTATGGGCCTTCGCCTGCTCATTGGAGATGATTCCTGGGGCATACCGAACCAACTCAGTGAAATAGTTGGTATACTCCATCATAGATATATCCCTCTGAGAAAGGTCCATGAACTCTCAAGACCTAGAATAAGCCAACACCTCAGGGAAGTACTATTCATTGAAGACGACCTTGAAATATCCCTAGCACATATACTCATTATTTCCAGTATAAGCACTGACTCCCACCACATAAGGCAAGGATCATCCAACAAAAAGGTGGCACACATCACCTTGAGATCCTCGGGTGTTTCCAAGAACTCAAAGATACACTCGATCTTCTTGAGCCATTCCTATGCTTACTGGGGTTCAGAGTTACCTCTGAAGGTAGGAGGCTTGTTTTCTAGAAAATATATTTGTTTATCTCTTCTATGACTCGTATCTTCTACCCCAACAGAAATATGAGTAGGATCTGGTCTCTATCCCAAATCTTGGACAGCCCGAACCACATCCTCAACTAGCCTCTGATCAATCGGTGTGGGAGAACTCTCTCCGGCTGCCCCATGTGGGTGTGTGGGAATGTTCTAGGGTGGCATGTTGTTACAAAATGCAACAGTCACAAAACAATAATCAATACCAAAATTCCGAAAATTTTAATCAAATACATCAAATAATAATAATCTAAACACATTTCAGTAATAAATGAAACAACCACTCCACCTTCACCCGATGTCCACATGTGGTCTGTAGCCCACACGTCTCACCTCGAAGTGAAGTCAATCCATAAATTCAAACGTCCCCCTGTGAATCAAGGTATACCATGATAGGTGTGGGTCAGGAACCCTACTCACAACCAAAACCCCAAACCTCAAGAGTCCTAGATCATGTCTATCCTGAGTCATCCCAAAATAGCAATATAACACAAAAATATTAACCTCCTTTGATATCATTTTGTCACGAACCGAATCTCGTGGCCACAAATAATGGCAACAAACCCATCCCATGGAAAGGAACAAAGAGTATTCCCTATACCCATAGGCTGGCACAAGTTCTCAAGTATCATTAATGTATGTTTGAGAATTATTTACCTGAGTATGTAAGCATAAAACATTAAAAACAACCCATAATATGAATATGAAATTTTCAAGCCAAACAAGTCTTAAGAAAAAAACCATAACTGAATACATTTGTTTAAATACAATAAAAGTGCTACAAATACAAATAAATTTAGCATCAAGACATCCCTAAGGACCCCACATGACAAGGGTTCATCACCCACAAGCCGTCTCCACAACTCTGCACCAAGGACGTGAACTAACACCCAAAACAGCCACTACCCAAATCCTTTCCATTACCTGAGTCAAACTGAACCATGTCTACATACACCCAATGGGTGTATGTAGGTGTGATCCTAAGACAAATAGGATACCATCCAATGATTCCAAAGAGAATGAAATACAATGTGAAAAATAAAGCAGGTTTAATACGCAAAGAAAAGCAATGATAAATTCTACGAAATGCAACTTTCAATTGAAAATAGTTTTCAAGATAAAATTTTCATAAAATTCACACATTTAAATATTCTTGTTATATACTATAATATACTACCATAAACTCCCCCATAAAGAGGAAAATTCCACAAATACAATGAGCAACAAAATCAGGAACACCCCTAGGAACTAGATAGTCTCAGGCCCTATGCACCTCGTACCTCGGGGTAAAGTAACCATTGAAAAATATGTTATCATGCACGAGCCACTTGTAGGGAACATACCCATAACCTAGTGGTCCCCAATCATCATCTACATATTTTAGTTAGAGTTTTCTTTATCAAATTCTATGTGGAACATGGACAAAACGCATCAGGTCCACAAGCCGTACTAGTACACACCCGCCCCACCTAGGTACCAAGGCTTACCCCTTTGTGCTCAAACAATTTCAGCATGAAAAACATATCAATTTTCATTTAAAACACTAATAATGGTCACATAAACCAAGTACATTATCTGTTGCATTTTATACTACTTAAAACACACAATAAACACATTGATTTTTAATGAAACAATTTCTTAAAAATCCCGCAATGTTTTGCACACAAAACCATTCAGGAACCCCACTTGTATAATATGTGCACACTTTTAAGTTTCCAAAATAGTAAATTAAATCCAATAAATTTAAATGAAAACAAAAAATCAATTTTAGGGCATCCCCATGTTAAACAGGAAGTGATAACTTGGTAAAACTTCTATTTTCGCACAAAAGTGGCACCAAAACTTCACTTTCTTTACCAACACCATTAGAACCAATTTTTTCAGCAACAACCAAATATGGTTAACATTCTAAAAAGTATTTTTTTCCTTATTAAAGATTAATATAAAAAACTACGTATTTATAGGTCAGCACCAAATAAACCAATAATAATTTTTTTGGAAAACCCCTAATTTCCCCCCAAATTGGCATTTAAAATTCAATTGCTATAAAAACACCACTAAAAATAATTTTTTCAGCAATCATAAAATGTTATAAACCTTAAAAAGTGATAAATATAGTATTATAATACACAAAGATCTCATAAAAAATGGAATCACATACCAAATCAAAGGAAACCCTTTAATCACCGTGTGAAAATCAAGTTGCACCACTGCCGCAACAAGAGGGACTTAGATCGAGCCTAAAACCAAATTAATTGATAATGAAAACCCAATGGTAAACCATAGGTTCTATAACCTTCCCCGTGGTTATTTGGGACTTCAAGGAAATTGTACAAAACTTCATGGAAAGGGGAGGTACAAAAGAGGAGTGACACTTGAGATTCTTTGAGGTTTCCCTACCAAATCCCCCTTCAAAATGGGGTTCCAAAGAGGTTTGAGAAACTTGGAGGGCTTACATTGATTTTAGGTTCGAGTAGGAAGAGTAAGGGTTGAATTTTGACCTGTAATGGTGGAGAAAATTTTAGAATTGAGAGATTTATGAAGTAAAGAACTTACCTCCTCAAATATGGACAATTTGAGACATCATATGATGTTCTGTACTAAATCTATATGAATACAACCTCCAAAGAAGGTGGGAGGCTAATGGGAACATGGATAGGTTCAGTGTTCTTGGGTGGGACTTAGAATCGCAGAAAAATCTTTAAAATTAATATGTTTTTAAATAAAAAAAATTCATTTTTAAAACTAGAAATGGGCTTCTAGGCATTCCCAATCCCTAAAATAAAAACCCAAATACACATTGGTTATGGATTTATAAAGGATCCAAATTTACATGGTGGTATTAATAGGTCAATAGAGGCCAAGTATGAAATATAATGGATTAAAATGTTCAAAAATGAAGGAGTTATAAAAGAAACAATATTTATTTTAAAATCTGGAATTGGGCTCACGGTTTGGCCCAATTCATTAAAACTCTCTCATTCCTTCATAAATACAAGGGAAAACCATAAAACAAATAAATTATGGAAATTATATTAAAAATACCTTTAAAATGTGTCATGTATGTGATGATTAATATGGTCATTCTAATGTTTGACGCATGAATGGTGACATGGTCATTGAAGTATGAACTATAATTGCACATATAGAAGAAGAAATACATCAATAGATTGTCAATGTAATTATTGAAATAGTCATATAAAATTAACATCAACAAGAACTTAATATAACCTCATGAACAAAAATTGGATCATGAAATTTTTTCCAATTAGAAACTATTAACTCAAATACCCTTACAAGAAATAATTAAAATTGAAACTAATAATATCCTGAATAATAAATCGATGTTGGTGGTATATAATTCAAATCTTTATTTTTTTAATTATGTGCATGTAATTTTATAAATTTTATTAGATTTTTATAAAATGTGTTTTTGATTGAATTAATTAATTTTGTGAATTAGTTAATTATGGGGATGTTGAATTTAGGATTTTGGGAATATTAGATTGTGGTAATTAATTATAGAATTAATTATGAGTTATTGAAAATATTACATTGAAATAATTAAAAGTGGAATTAATTTTGAATACTTGTAATTGCGAATGATATTATTAATTTTGGAATTAATTTTGGGATTTTGAGTTGTGAGTATCAATTAAATAATTGTGAAATTAATTATTGGGATTGACATACTTAATTAATTAGGGAATTAATTAAGTGAAATTAATTGATTAACTAATTATTTAATTAGTTATCAAATTAAAGTTATTAATTAACTGTTGGATTAATGAATATTTTGATGATATTATATAATTGTTAAATTAACTAATGGAGTTTTTTAGTTTAACTAATTATTGAATTAGGAATGGACTTTATGTGGATAATTAATTTTTATGTGTTAAATAATTAGGACATGGTCATTCTATTGTGTGAAGTTTGAATGGTAACATGTTCATTCAAGTGAGAATTAAATAAAGAGAACATGTTCCTTCTATTTTGTGATATATGATTGGTAAAATGGTCATTCAAGCATGAACTAAAAATGATAACATTGTTATTCTATTGTGTTATGTATGAATGGTAACATGGTCATTAGAGTATGAATAAATGAATGGGAAAATTGTCATTCTATTATGTTTAGTGTGAATGGTAACTCATGCATCCATGTATGAAATAAAGAATAGTAATAATTGAATTTCGAGATATGACATCACTAGGGAGTACTTCAGGCTCCGGCATGAGCCGAAGTTGGTATTGAGATGTGATATTACATGGAAATATTTTGGGATATGTCATGAGATGAAGTGGTTATCAATATATCATATCACCTAGAATACTCTGGGCTCTATCATGAGTTGAGGAAGGTATTGTGGCACGAGTGTCCTCAAGAACTTGGGATTTAATATGGTTTTGTATAGAATAAATTATAATGTGATAACTATTTAATTATAAATTGTACATATTTCATTACACAACTACATAAATTTTTTTTGACTGGATATCTGTTTAGACACCATTGGTGGTAGACTAATGAGTTGTACTCACACCCTATTCTGGCTGCATGATCAGTACCCTAATAGATTATATGATTGTAGGACATGTTAAGGGAAAATTACCAATGTTTGATAGATGATTTAGGGATGGATCATTGATGAGGGAACCAGATGTGGTTCAAGACCCACCTTGGAGTTTTCAGTTTCTTTTTTGAGTTTCATTTCAGATAGATGAAATGTAATTTATCATGGAATGTTTTCTACTATAGTTGGATATTGTATTTTCCTACTCAAGTTATCATTAGATATTCGATTGTTTATTTTTAAATTTTTTTCTAATGTTTTTTTATTTCTGATAGTGTATTACTGTAATAAAATAGGGCATAGTCTCCCCAAGATCAACTTATTAGAACCTCACTATCAGTATGTGGCCCCTGGCATATAGAGAGGCAAGGTTGGGGTCACGTGACCAACCGACTCGAGGCACTGGTGTGTGGAACCTTGTCAATACATTAAAAAGTTGTGTCAAATGATTTTAATTTTAATATTATTTTATATTAATTTTTGGGAAAGATATAAATTAGACTAGGAAGAGTTGGGGCTTGGTTGTGAGCTTGTGCATTAGAGTTTCAAACTCGTCTACGGGGAAAACCCAATTACCTATGGTTGGATTGTTGATATTTATATTTTATGTTATAATTTAATATTATTTCACCTAGGGTGACACCGTTATTGTGTGATGTGATTAATGTTTCTTTTAATTGTTTATAATTGAATCATGGTCCATTATGGAATTAGATTTTATTTTTCATACATCATTCCTGGAACATGGGATTATTTTGGGACATGAATCATTTTAGGCATGCTTGGGGAAATAGGATTTGGGTATGTTGTTCAACTCAAACTCTTTATCCATGATAATGAAATTGACTTGAAAATGGAACCTAATAAGAATTGATGTTGGTAAAATGATACAGAATGTGAATGAATGGATTTTCAATGTGAAACAAGATGTTGTAATGGGAATAACCTTTGATAAATAGGACCAAGGTGTAGGATGGTTAAGGGTAGTAATAGCTCCTCAGTTTTGACTCTGTAGTGGGATTTGGGGAAAATAATTCTTTTGATTTATTGAAATTTTCATCCAAATTTTTTGATAATTTTTTGTTATGATTCATAAAGTGTGTGTTAGGAATTTTAGAGTTATGCCTTCATGAAAAATCTTATTGAGAGAATGATATGAGGACATAGATGGTGATGTTCTACCAGTAGTAGAAACTGAGGAACCTATAGTGCCAGGTGAGGATGTAGGGGAGCAGTTCCAAGTGAACAATAATTTATTTATGCATATTATGGGAAGAGACCCAGGGCCGACTGAGAAGAGAATGTCTGACCTGATGAGAGATTTTCAGTTTCATCACCCTCCAACTTTTACAAGAGAGGGTGGTCCTTAGGTAGATGAGTTTTTGGTTGAGTCCATAGAGATGATACTTGAATATCTAGATACTTATACTAAGAGGAGGTTTATGATGGATTTTTATATTCAATGGGGAACTTCGAAGAACTAGGGGGAATTCCACCAAAAAACTATACAAACTGATGGTATGTTATGGAAGGAACTCTTAGAGAAGTTCGTCGAGAAATTATACCCATAGATACTGAGGTAAGAGAAAGTGATAGAGTTCATGTAGATGAATTAGGGGAGCATGTCTGTGATGGAATTTGTGGTATGATTTATAAACCTGCAGCACTTTACTTCAGTGTTGGACGGATATGAGACAACTATAGTGATACATTTTCAGGATAGAGTTAAGTGAGAGATAATGTCCCAAGATAACATCTTTTAGTAAAAAAAGTTTGATGAGGTGGTGGATTAGGTTCTCATGGATGAGGGAAACCTTAGGGAGGACTCTAGTACTTGAAAAATATTTTCTACTAGATGATTAGGAGGTTCGACTTCAATGAGTTGGAAGCACTTTTATGAGAACTTTTACTTGAGTAGTGTAAATATGAGTTTTCATAATAGAGGATTGGTTGCATAGGAGCTTATTGGAGTGATATTTAATCATTATAGTAGGTTAGAGAATTGTCATAGAAACTATAACTAAACACCCATAGAGTGCCAATCTATCATTAGGATGGAATATCAATAAATGTTTTGTAGGATACAAAGACAAATGGTTAGTGAGGGTGTTACTAGACAGAGTCAGAGTGTGGGAAGGGAATCATATACACATTATCATACTAGTAGTTAGAGTTATACTATACTAGGTCATAGAGGCAGTGGATGTGGGGCTTCTAGGTTAGAGCACCCATATCAGTAGAGTGGTGCGGCTCAGGGGATTCAGACCACATCAAAGGGGAGAGGGGGAGTGTAGTTGCATGTGGTGTAGCCTACACTCGTGGATAGCAAGGCTGGACCATCAACAGTGATAAGTAATAATATTATCATTTATACAATATTTGGTGCATTATTTGATACTGTTTCCTCTCATTCCTTTATATATGTAAATATTAACAATGGTTTGGGCCTAGTGGTGGAGTTTGGGAGCAGGGTAATGACAATAGATACACCATTGGGAGTGTTTTCTAGACACAACTGTTTGTCCAAGAGATGATCTCTTGATATTAGTGAGTACCATTTTCTATGCGATCTCTATATTCTTGAAATGTCAGGATTCAACCTAATAATGGGTATGGACTAGCTAGTCACATGATGATCACTCATTGACTGTTACCATAGGAGAGTAAAGTTTACTTCTCCATAGGATGACCATTACATTCACCATAGGGTGTGGGATATCCAACAAGGATAGCTAGGGCCAATCACTTAGTAAATGGGAGAGCTCATGGACAAGTTTTATGGTCTTTCATTGGATGATTAAAGTGTGAAAACTGATATTTTTCCTCTAGTAGTGGAACTATTTTACGATGTGTTTCTTAAATACTTAAATGTTCTTCCACCTGAGAGAGATATGGAATTCAATATTGATCTCATGTTGGGGGTGGAGCCAATGTCTGTTCCACCTTATAGGATGGCACCGATAAAGATTCAAGAGATCAAGACTCAAGTAGAGGAATTAGAGAATAAAGGGTTTTTTATCTGAGTACATATCCTTGGGGATCATCTATGTTGTTTTCAAATAAGGCTGATGGGATTTTATGCTTGGGTAGAAATTATCGAAACATGAACAAGATGAATGAAATGAACCAATATCCTCTTCCATGTGTCGATGATCTATTTGGCTAGTTGAGCGGAGATTGAATTTTATCAAATATGGACTTGAGATTGGTTTATCGTCAACTGAGCATTTGGACTTTTGATATATTGATGAATAATTTAAAAAGTTGGTATGAACTATATGAGTTAGTCTTAATTCATTTTGGGTTGAAAAACACACCAGAAGTGTTTATGGCATTGATGATCATAATCTTCCATTCATACCTGGATCAGTCCATGGTAGTGTTCATATATGACATCTTGGTGTACTATAAGACTCATGATGATAATTCCAAACATCGTGACATCATCCTAAGTACCATAAGACAACATCAAATATATGAAAAGCTATGTAAGTGTTAGTTTTGGATTGATCAAGTATAATTTTAGGGTCACATAATCTCAAAGGAAGGTGTTTCTATTGCCCTAGAGAATGTCCAAGTAGTATTATCTTGGGAAAATTCCATGATAGTTTTTGATATCCATATATTTATAGGATTATCTTAATATTATCAAAGGTTCATTCTGGATTTTACCACTTGGATCAGTCTTGACCAAGAAGGGGGTAAGGATTGAATGGTCGAAAGAATGTGAGAATTCCTTCAATTATCTAAAGAATCATTTTACATCTTCACCAATATTGATCCTACCTAATCCAAGTAAGTAGTACACTATGTATTGTTATTCTTCTAAGATTAAACATGGATCTGTGTTGATGCAAGGAGATTTATTTGTGGCATATGGGTCATGGTTGTTGAGGCCACATGAACAGAACTACCCTACACAAGAACACGAGTTAGAAGTGGTGGTTCATTCTCTAAAGTGTTGATGACATCACCTATTAAGAGATAATTTTACAGTTTATACAGATAAAAGGAGATTGAAATACATATTTTCATAGAGATACATGAATATACATTAGAAGAGATGGTTAGAGTATATAAATTTATTAGATTTTGAGCTAGCATATATGACTGGGCAGCAAAGAAGTGTGGATGACACTTTGATCCAGAAAACTCAGACTCAAGAAGTTCAGGAGTCTAGTGCTGAGTGGAAGATGATGCCTTTGTTGGATGAAATTCATTTGGTGAATCACAATAGTTAGAAGAAGATGAATCTCATATTATTCTTAGGGGATTCAAAACTTTTGATCTTGATTAGATAAATCCAATATGAGGATCCAAAATCCATGACCTTGAGGGAAATCCTTGAATGTGTGGATTCACCTTCTGATTGAAACATAGATGACGATGAAATAATCTATGAAAAGAATCATTTTTTTGTGACTAAGAAAATGCGAGATGAGATGATGTTGGAATTTCATTCCTCAGTGTGGGAGGTAGATCTAGGTGTGACCAAACTAAATAGTGACCTATGATGATAGTTTCGATAGCCATGTAAGAAAATGGAGATAGTAGGGTTCATGAAACCATTCTACTCCTGTCAGTAGGTGATGGTCCAGAATCAATGACCTGAAAGACTGCTATAGCCTTTACCCATTTTGGAATGGAAGGAGGACAAAGTTACCAGGTACTTTGTCTTAACTCTTTTAAAGAAGCTTAGAAAGAATGGTGTTATCTAGGTTATTATGGATTGACTAAAAAAATGTAATGCATTTATTTCCTATATAAGACACCTTATCAGTAAATCAGTTGGGAGAACTATATGATTATAAGATAATCCATCTAAAATGGGGTCCATGGACTATAGTTTCATAACGTGACTCATGATTTACTTCACACTTCTGGCATGAATTATAGAAAGTGCTCGGTACACAGGTATTATTGATTATGGACTTCCATCAATAGAAATATGGGTAGTTATAAGGTACTACACAGGTGATTGAGGATATTATGTGAACATGTATTCTTGATTTTTTTGGATGTGGAGACAAGCACCTAGATTTTGTGGAGTTTTCCACAAACAATAGTTTTTAGTGAATGATAAATAAGACATCATATAAGGTTTTTTATGGTAGTAAATGTAGATCATCTTTATTCTAGATGGAGGTAGGTGAGTAAAGAAAGTTCAGACCATGTCTCATGTAGGATATGTCAGATCGGGTTTAGCTAATATGAAAGCATTTAGCTATATCTCATATTAGATAGTGGTGATATAATAAGAAACGTAGACGACCCCTGGAGTTTATAAAGGGTGATATTGTATTCCTTTGGATGTAAGATAGGATGGGTCACCTCAAGATACACTGGTAAGGAAAATTAGCACCAAAGTTCATTTTGACTATTTTAGGTTGCGGACAGAATCAGGCTGTCATTTCACCTCTCTCAATAAGTGTGTTTTTTACCACTCTCTTTCCTATTCATCTCTCAAACTTCAACTATTATTTTGGTGGGTTTTCATTCTATTTTTTATGGTTTAGATCTAGAATTTTATATCAAGATCTAGGATTTTAAATATATATTTATATTACATATATATTGACTTATGTAATCTTGATTTAGGTTGTAGATTCGGCACTAATTTTACATAGTTACTCCAATGAATATTAGGAATTTCCATCGAGAAGTTGTTAGTCATAAAATTGAGGTGGGTGGTCTTTAATTAAAATCCTGAAGTCTATATTTAAATTACATGTACATAATTTTTTAATTACTATTAGATTCTTAGAAATTGTGTTCATTTGTGATTTAATTAATTTGGTGAATTAATTAATTGGGGAGATATGAACTTGTGGATTTTACGGAATTTTAGATTATGGTAAATAATTATAGAATTAATTATGAGTTTTTAAAATTGTTAAGTTGAAAAAAATAATGGTTTAATTAATTATAAATAATTGATATTGAGAATGAGATAATTAATTTTAGAAGTAATTATGGGATTTTTTCTGGTGATTATAGACTAATTAATTTCTAAATAAATTAATGGGATTTCCATAATTAATTAACTGGTGAATTTATTTAGGTAAAAGTAAATGATAAACTGATTGTTGAATTAGTAATGAAATTGGAGTTTTTAATTTATAGTTTAATTAATCAATATTAATGATATGATTAATAATTTTTAAAATAACTAATTGAATTATTGAGTTTAACAAATTGTTGAATTAGGAATGGAAATTATATGTATAATTAATTATTGTATTAATTATGTATTAAAGAATGGGAACATGGTCATTATAATGTGTGAATAGTAACATGGTCATTCAAGTGTGATTTAAAGAATGGGAATATAGTCATTCTAATGTGTGATGTGTGAATGGTAACATGGTGATTCATGTATTAATTAACGAAAGGGAACTTAGTTATTCTAATGTGTGATGTATGAATGGTAACAGGGTAATTAAATTATGAATTAAATAATGGGAACATGGTCATTCTATTTTGTGCAGTATGAATGGTAACAAGGGTATTCATGTGTGAAGTAAAGAATGGTAATAATGGAATTCAGATATATGACCTCACTTGGGAGTAGTTAGATATATGACATGAGATGAATCTGTTATTGAGTTATGATATTACCAAGAAAACATTAGGCTCTAGAATGATCCGATGTATTTATTGAGATATCATATCACCTGGAATACTTTAGGCTGTAGTTTGATTCGATGTAGGTGTTGAGGCACGAGTGTCATTGGGAACCAAGGAGTTAATGCGGTTATGTAATGAATAACTGACAATATGATAATTGTTTGCTTGTTCATCATACTTTTTTTTATAAAACTACATACAATTTTTTTTACTCGATATTATTTTAGACACCATTGGTGGTGTCCTAATATGTTTTACATGCACCCTACTCAGGATCCATGATAGGTTATCGAATAGATTACATGATTTCATGACAGGTTAATCATAGAGGAAAAGGGTTGGATATCTGATTCGGGGATGGAGCATGGATGGGGGAACCAGACGTGGCTTGGGAACCACCTCGTATTTGTTAGTGTCTTTATTTTGAGTTTCAATTTAGACACTTGACAAATAATTTATCATGGAATGTTTTCTACTTAATTTATATTATATTTTCCTATTCTGGTTATCATGATATATTGGATTGTATATGGTTATATTTTCTTCTTCTATTGTTTGATTATTTTTTTGGTGTATTAGTATAATAGAAAGGGTCCAGACTCCCCATGATCAACTTCTTAGACCATCATGTCTATTATGTAGCCTCTAGAATATTGTGAGGCACACTTGAGGTCACATGACCGACCGACTCGGGGCAGCAGTGTGTGTCACCCCGGTCAAGATGTTATGGCACTGATAGAATGTTCCTTAGGCTGTTTTCATTCCATAATCCATGGATAGTTGTAGAATCTAGGTGGATATCTCCCTTTTCCATAGGTTATGGTAGCATCTTCATGATGAGGGGATATTCCCCACTGTATTGGGCCACATGTGGGAAGGCTTCCACATTTCCCACACCAAGGTGGTGAAATACATGGTGGAGATGTAGGACCGAATCTACTCCTGAGGGACTGTGTTCCTCATAAACATCCTTATGAATGTGTTATTGGGCATTAAGTATAGTCCAGATATCTTGAAAAGTGATCTAGCTATACACGCACCTCTGCAAGAGGGGTTGGAGGAGGATTTTGGGGGGAGATGCCTACTAGGACTCTCCCAGTGATAAAGGTCTAACCATTTATTAGGTGAATATTATGATCTTGTGTGACATGAAAATAAACCATCCATTATAATGGGTTCCTAAAAACCAGTTCATCTATACTAAAATCTAAAAGCACATAGGAGAGGTAGGTTCATGGTGTACCTCCAAAAATGGAGAGGGAGCCCAAACCCTTGAAGGGGTGAGTGTGGGGCTTTTCTCTAGTGTCATTGAAAAAGATGTAAAATCATCACCTAAAGTGGAATATATAACTGAGGCAATGATTACTGGGGGAATTCCCTCACCCATTGGATTTCCCATGAATACCTCTAAGCAAATCACCGTGTTGTAATATTCTTATAATAATTTTCCATTTTCTATATTTTCTTTTAATGTTTTTCTTTTAAAATACACACTTGTCTACCACTATGTTTTAAATGTTAGTTCAAACTCTATTTGGATTTTATGTAGCTATGGTGATGCTTGTTCCTGGGGTAGTAGGGGTAGATGAGGATAGTCCTTCATGAAAATTGGTTGATGAAGCGATAGTGGTTGAGCCTACTATGGACGTTCCATAGAAGTTTGAAGCTTGAGTTGAATACTCAATGGGAGAGGTAGATATCATTCCTGAAATTGATGTGATCGGGGTTGCATCGGTGGATGAACCTATTCGGGAAGCATCATCGGTGGAAGCTAATATAGAAGAGGCCTCAATAAAATAGGTTAGATCATGAAACTAATGGAGGTATTCAAGTAGGTTGTGGATAAATTTCCTTCCTCATAGGTTCCACAAGATGTAGTTGAGGACCCGATTAGGGATGAGGGGTTTGGAGAGGTTGTGTTTCCCATGGAACTGGGGTTCAGCCCACCTGAAAATATTATTATGGAATACATGACCACTTATGTGTTGGATCTCAATCATCATTATGAGTCTAAATGGATTGAGGAATTTTAGGATTATTCCTCATATTTCAGTAATGATAACTGAGTTATCTAACTCAATTCATGGAGGGGAATGTATATTGTTTTCACCCACACTCTACTGGTTGATCTACCAAAACTAGTGGGGTCTCTTCATATTTGGATACACAGTATGGAGACTGGTGGGGTGGACTTTAGATGCCTCCATTAACTAGCTAAAAATTTCATCATTATATGGGAACATCTAGAGTGGCAAGGATTCTATATTTCTAGGAATAATAAGAATGTAGAGTGGAATCATACTCTATATGTGGCAGAAGAGGATATTTCATGCATAGAAGAGATATCAAAATACCATATAATAATAGTCACTCATCAAGAAGAAGTCATTGGACCATTGAGGACATAGTTGGCGGTGGTTAAAGAAAATGATGAAAAGGAAAAATATCAAGTGGCTGAGTTCTAGGATGAGTAGGATTGGGTGAAAAGAAGGGTCTAATAACATTTCCCTATTATTTAGGAGGAATTGGTTAACCTGGAAGAGTCTAAAAAGATGATATAGGCTATTAAATAGATTCTATAAATAGAATAGTGATTAGGATAGGGGATGGACCTTAGGAAAATTTTACCTTTTCTTGAAATAAATAATAGGATCTAGTGTGTGGATGAACCTCCCATACATTGTTTCATTTTTTTAAATTCCATCATGCATTAAAGTTCTTTATTTTTTTGGTACCTTGATCATATTGGCAAGAAAAACACTAGTGAATACCTAATCCCACATGGGTCTTTGATCATTGTGGGAAAAAAGGGGAAAGATGGATATTTCTCATTTATATGATATTACTAGACACGGGTCGAACACTCAAGGTCTAAACTTGTTTTCCAACCACTGGGAGTGTTTTGACTTTGAAAGTTCCAGCTAAGGTGTGAGAATATTTTCACAACTAACATTATTTATTATCATGTGATAGTGAAAAAATAGTGTAATTGAATGTGTATTTTAGTAAGGTAGATACATGGTGAATCACACTCTCACAGACCATATTCTAATAGCTTTTTCTTGAAGAGTACCCCTCCTCTTTATTGAGGTTTATTCAGATTTAGGAGATTCAATAGATGAAGCAAGGAGAGTTGAATGATAATGATAATTCTACATTGTTCACATTCCTAACATGGTACTCCCACAACATGATTTTGGATGGATACATCATGGTGAATAAGTTTCAGCACAATCACCGTAGAGGATTCCATGTCTGTATGGTACCCCTATACATTCCCAATTATGTTGAAGTGTTGGAGTGTGCACTAGTGAAAAAGAGATTCTTGTTCTAGTGACACCATGAAGCTATATTAAGTTGTGGGAATCATGGGTCTGAGTCTTTTGCAATAGCTAATAGGTTCTACCATCATTATTGGTGAATTTGAGACTATCAATCGATAATTGAATCTAGTTGAATCGATATGCAATGAACCTAATAGATATTCATACTTTTTTGGTGAGAACGTTATTAATCAACAGATGATCTAAATCGAGGTTGGACTCATTACTTGGAAATTTAAACCCTTATTGTTAAATGATTGAGTGTGATCAATTTTTTTATACATGTTCATTTTGAGCCATTTCATGCACTGATATGGCAGACATAATTTATTTATTCTATTAATCACATTTGTGAAATTATTCTCACTATAAAGATCCCATTTTATATTTTTTGGGAGAGAACACACGTGAAATTATTTTCACCCTTTTTTATCTTCTCCCCCCCCCCCCACAATTCTCTATGTTCTTCATTATTGGGATTTCAGGTCACAATTCATCTATATCTCGGTGACACCAAGCATGACTGAAACCCTCCAATTCATGGAATATTTATGTAAAATAAACACATTGATTGTTAGGGAATGTATTAGGATGATATGAGGGATTTTATTTATTCCACCATGGATATGGAATCCAATGAGGTGACAGGTGAAAATCAAAGATGCGGCAATGCACAAAGGATTCGCACGAGAGAGTCGGATTCTATTTTTCAGCCAACGGATGGATGAAAATGGTAGTTCTAAAATATTTACACTTATTTAAGGTGTTTTAATGGTAGAATCAACTATGGAAGGTGAGTAATTGAAACTTACATAATAGAAATTACATTTTGTTAAGATCCCGATGACATAATATGTACTGGGATGAACATATGTTGTGTAGTGCACCTATGGTTGCAATGCTAGGGTTTTAGAAAGTTATTGATCCCACACAATGTGGCTAGAAAACATGCCATGTGACCCTCCCTAGGTAGAAATTACATGTGATTAAATTAGAATGGAAGGACCTTATGAAGGATGAAACACTGCGTATCAGAATAGATGCGCCTAGGGATGGCTAGAGTAAATTGTCTGTGTACACAGACAAAACCTGTGTACACGGATATGACTTGGAGCATGGGTAGTACCCTAGGTGGATGAGGCATACCATTTATTACCATTACATTCCATATAGAGATACACGGGATGTTTTCCATGTACTGGGTAGGACATGACTAGGATGCATGTCGAGAACACATGTAATATGGGTCCCCTTACAAACATTGTACCTCATGTTTGAAATAATCTTTTACCTATCATGAATCCTTCATATAGACTTGGATTTTAGACCAAAAGTATCATATCCCATGCTCTGTTCTATGTAGAATGTTATAATGGCCTTCATGGTGGATTTTGGGATATGATGTGATATTTTTTGAGTGTGAATCTTCATTAGGTGGCCCTCAAAAATGACGATGATCAGACATTATCATTAGAGTGGTACCCCCCTGATGCACTAGGGAATGATTCCTCTATCCACTGAGTGGAATGCCCTAATTTAATAGGGTGTGGGTCATCTATCTATTTATCGGTACCTCTCTAATTCACCAGGGAGAAGATTCTCTATCTACAGAGTGGTACCCCCTAACAAACTAGGGTGTAGATCCTCTATCTACTGAGTGGTACCCCCAATCACAGTAGTACAAGGTTCCTCTATCTAATATGTGGTAACCCTATCACACCAGGCAATAGGTACACTATCTAGTAAGTGGTACACTTTCTAGTGGACTAGGGTTTGGGTCCTATATCTACTATGTGGTACCCCCTTTCGCATGAGTGTGTGTTTCCTCTATCTACTGAATAGTACCCATTTATATACTAGGGTGTGAGCCCTATTTATTTTTAGGGGTACCCGTTATCTCACTTGGGAGTGATTCCTCTATCTATAGAGTGGTACCCTC
Source organism: Viscum album (assembly GCA_963277665.1). Taxonomy (NCBI): domain Eukaryota; kingdom Viridiplantae; phylum Streptophyta; class Magnoliopsida; order Santalales; family Viscaceae; genus Viscum; species Viscum album. Next base: position 1,000,257,647 of record OY728161.1, read on the forward strand.
ATATCACACAAGGATTCATGTACACTATCTATTGAGTGGTAGCCCACCTAATACACAAGGGAACCATTCCTCCTTATAATGAGTAGTACCCCTATCACACTATGGTACATGTAATCTTACTACAAATTGGTAACCATAATCAAATATAGAGAATGTCCTACTTGAACTGAGTAGAACCCCCTATCTCATTAGGTCATGGGTTCTCTACTTGGATATTGTACCATGTTGACTATGAAACAAGGTGGTGATTTGTGGGTCCTCCACATAGTTACATATATGGCTGACAAGTGAGATATTGGGAATCATTTTTCAACCTCGTAGAACTGATGGAAGGAAATTTTTCTAGGTTAGGTTATTTGATGGAGATCCCCCTTTCTATCTTATTTGAATTTCTTTTATGAGAATATATCCCTATGGATTTTTTACTTTTTCTCTCTTGCAATGGGTTGAGTAGACTACTCCAATTGTGTGTCTTATTGCTTTCCCCATCAACTTTAAAAAATCATACTGGGTATGTATATATGACCCCCTATATAGTATTTTAAACCATGATTCATGTATTATGTAGATGATAGATAGGTTAGTGGTGATTACATAGTATCATAGGGATACACTGGTGAATCTGAACACATTCACTGGATGGGCTTGGAGGTTTGGAGTTGCGCTCTCTCAACACTTTACTTTTCCATTTTTTTAGGTTAGGAAATTTATCTGGTTGGGTGTGTATTTTACCCTTTTACATTTCATATTAAATTTTTGTACACATATAATCCTTAGAGGTATTACATTCATGCTTTATTCTAGATATGCTTCAATTTTTTTATTAATTCTCTGTACTTATGAATTGATATGGTTAGGTGTGTGTGTACAAGTACATAGGTAAATGATTCCCATATTAGTTATTCCTTTTAGTGATTATCATTATCTCTGGGCCTATGAAGGTAGGATTGGGGTAGTTGTGGCTTGATCACCATGGGGGAAGGTAATGATATATTATTATCAGAGGTGGTTCATTCCTTGGGATGGTGTTGGGAGTATTCCCCATAATAGGTTTTTGTTTGGGATTTAGGGAAACAATGTGGATGTGTCTTGAGTGTGGCTTTCCAGCCAAGAAAACTAGTATTGGGGTATAATAAGATATATCCATACATCAGGTCTCTGAACACCTACTTTACACCTTGTTATAATGAGACATTGGTCAGAGGGAACTTGGGTACATGCATTATATAACATTGAGTCTTTTGACAATATTTTATGAGTTAAATCCTCTTATATATAAACTCATTTGTCTTTGGTACGTCTTGATAATTTTTTATGGATTCCTATGTGAAGAAATCCATTTAGGTCACCAATTCTAAATTGTTATGATGATCCAATGATTGATGAGGTCTTAGTTCAGGGTCCACCACAAGATATTTTTTCATCTTGCAGATATGTAGCAATAGCCCCACCTGTCATACATAAATAGTACTAGAAGCTAAGGGTGAGGATGTTAATAGTCTTAGTGGACTCTATGTGATCCAGCTCCAAAGGATTCTATGGATTTGTGGTGAGCCAGATCCCTTGACAGTTGATGATTAGCTAGAGTTTGTGATACTTGTCTTTAATATTATCTAAAAACTAACTAACTAGGTTATTGCACTAGTAGTTGGACTCTTCCATGGATAAATTGTGTACTGGTGGATTCTATTCACATATATTCATGGTGAATCACAGTCTTAAATACCATCTTATAATAGATTTTTCTTGAGGAGTACTGCTCCTATTTTATGAGATTTGTTCATATTTAAGAGATTTAATAGATGAAGCAAGGAGAGTTTAATGTTGATTATAATTCTACATTTTTCCCATTCCTAACATGGTACTCCCACAAAATTGTTTTTGATGGATACATCTAGATGTATAAGTTTCATCATAGTCACCATAGAGGAATCCATGTCAGTATGGTACCCTTATGCATTCCAAATTATGCAGAAGTGATGGAGTGTTCACTAGTGAAAAAGATATTCTTGTAATAATGACACCATGAAGATATATTAAGTTATGGGAATCATGGGTCTGAGTCTTCTGCAATAGCTAACAGGTTCCAGTCAGTAGGGTCTTGGAATGGGAGACCTCCCCAAAACTAGACTTAGGCATGTGTTCATGAGGTATAAGGATTACAGAGTGCACTATGGTATCCCAGAGAGTGATGATGTTATGCATGTTATGGGTGAGGTCACATGTCACACGATTTCCTAAACCAAATGTGTTGGTGCAGGCAGGTAGATAGAAGATGTTATTCCATGTTAAAGGCAAAAAATGATCATGTATTGCCCAGGGAAGGGAAGGGTGGAACTCATGGAGTTGGATAGAGAAGAAGAGTATGTGGGGCTCTTAGTGGAGGATAAATGGGTGGTGGAAGATATTACGACATCTTTACACCACCGTCACCATATAACCCATGATGGGCTCATGGATCTAAATATCAGTGTCATGGGAAGTTGCAGGTTGTGGAGGAATATGACCTACTAGCACACGTGATGATTAGAGGTACAATATATGTTTTTTATACTCTTCCTTCAATGCTATTATCTAGAGGGGTTAACCACTATTTCATCTCTTTACTCATTGTATGAGGGTTAGAGATCATAGTTAAGACATGAGCATAGTAGATTTACCTTTAAGTTCCTACATGGAATGCTTATTTAGTATCTTTTATCTATCTATAGTGACAGCTATTTCATGGTGTATAGAGGTTACTATTTGACCGTTTTCATCGTGATAATACCTTTTGATGTCATCTTGAGTATGGATTTATTATCCATAGTCTGTTCCCTGATTAACTATCACCAGTGATGAGTTAAATGGATACTCACGAATGGGATGGGATTATCCATTGTGGGTGAGAGAGATATCAAGGAAAGAAGGGTGGGCTTTTTGAATAAGAGGCTTAATACCGTTACCCATATTTTTAGAGTGTAGGCCTTGGCACAACTGGCTTCCTAAGAATCTAGATTCTTTTAGTCATGGAGGATTTAATAGACGTCTTACCTAAAAATATTTTAAGACTACCTCTGAGGTTGAAGATGTATTATTTCATCGAATTTCACTATATTATCACCCTGGTATCATCTCTAGTATATATGATAGCCTCTAAAGAACATCAAGATCTTCATTTCCTATTGGATGACCTTCATGTGAAGGGTTTTATCAGACCCAATGTGTCTCCCTAGGAAGATCCAATATTGTTCATGACCAATGTGGACATGAACTTATTGATTAATGTGGATTATCACCACCTAAAATAGACCATTATGAAGAATAAGTAACCAATGATGAGAATTTATGACCTATTTTATTAGTTTCAAGTCATGATATGGTTATTGAAGATCAATCTCATGTCTGAATACCACCAATTGGGATTTCAGAATGATTATATTCAAAATCGCTCAATTTAGTGTCACTATAAACACTATGAGTGCCTGGAAATGAATTTTGGTTGGATTAATTCCCCTTCTATTTCTATGTCTTTGATAAATCATATCCTCTACCTCTACCTAGACTGATTTTTCATTGTGTTCATTGATGACATACTAATTTACTCTTCCTAATAGGAGGAGTTTACAAATCACATGAGTATGGTTGTTGATTTACATTAGGATAACCATCTTTATGGTAATCTCTCAAAATGTCAGTTTTTGATCCACAAGGTTTGCTTCTTGTGGAATGACATTTCTATGCATGAATTAGATATGGACCTGTTGAATATCAATGTAGTTATTTCATGGGATCATCCTAATGGAATGTTAGAGGTGATGAGTTTTTTTACTTGGAAGGGTATCATAGTTGGTTTGTGGTAGACATCTCAAGGTTTAAAACCCCTTTGACCAAACTAATATAGAAAGAGAATCCATTTACTTATACTGGGTAGTTCCAGAGATCCTTCAAGCAGTTGAGGATAAAGACGATGATTACTTATATTTTGAGACTACTAGAGGAGGGGTAGGTTACGCAACATATTGTGATTCTTATGGAGATGGGATAATATTATTTTTGATGTAGAGTACATTAGAGATCACATGGGGGTTGAGTTAGTTGATACCCCATGAAAAGAACCATGCGAATCAAAACATAGATTTAGAAATAATATTTTTCAATCTAAGGATGTGGAGGCACTATCTTATGGGAGAGTTCCTTGTTGGTTACTCATACCATCATATTCTAATTTGTGTATTAATTTAGAAATACACGATCTTGATACAGAGGTTCTGATTGAAGTTCGTACATAAAAATTACTTTTTGATAGTCTATACTATAGTAAAGGGAAACTTATTGGAAAATTACCTTAGAAGGATTTCCCAGACTCAACTATTGTATGAGGTATCGAAGATGATGTCTTCCTTGTAACTGACCCTTATTGAGGAGAATAATTTTTATTTTCTTCACTAAATAGTGTTGAATCCTCCACTTCTTTGATGTGTGAGGGAGACCGAGTAGGAATAAATCTTTTTTGAGGTAATTAATGACCATATATCATTATAAGATTAACCAGATGGATATTTAAATTGAGGGAATCATGTCATCCTTTTCCAAAGGACAGATGGTGGTACTAGTCACAATGAGAGAGGAGGTAATGAGGGTGTTTCAATTCGCTACTTTGTTTGAATATATAATTGTGGTTAAGATGTGGATAAACCCTTAATGGAAGTTTTCATGGGAAAGAATGAGGTAGAGTGTTACTGAGTTCATCTTTCGGTAACTTTCATGTCATCTGGTGAAGGCTGAGCACATGTTTTTACTAGGTTTTCTACAACCTGTTGAGATCCCTGAGTGGAAATTAGATGGAATATCCATGGAATTTTTTATTGGTATTCGATGGATAGTGAGAGTCCATGACTCTATTTTGGTGATATTAGAATGACTTATAATGTCAGGGAACGTCCTTGCAATCAGGGAGTAGAGACCGGTGGTGATTTTGGGGTAGTTGTATGTATAGGAGATCATTATCCTTGATGGGGATTACCTCAATGACTTTTTATGGAAATGATTCATGGTTTATATCACTATTGGGGAAAACCTATAAATAGAATTCAAGACCCATATGTAGATGGGTACATCATTCAAATCCTAGATAAGTTGGAATACTGAGTGCACTATCAAGGTGCTAGAAGATATGTCGAGGGATTTCATGTTATACTTTGGATGGAGGTACAAGGATCACGTTACACTGGTAGATATATCATATAATATTTACTACCACTCTACTATTAGTAAGAAACCTCTTGAGGACGTGTATGGGAGACCATGTAGGTCACCCATATGTTGGAATGAGATTATTGAGGAATCCTTTTTAGGCTATAGATGTGGCATGTGATGAAGAAGAAGGTCCACATCATCCACAAGAAGAAGAGGGAAACTCAGAGTAGGAAAAAATAATATGCAAATCGATTTTGTATTCCCTTAGAGTTTAAGTTGGGAGACCACATTTTTTTTAGAGAATCCAAATAATGAAAATTTCATATATTATTCCAGGGAGGAAAGTTATCATCGTGGTTCATTCGGCTATTTGATATCTTATAGAGTTTTGGTGAGGTTTTTTGTTTCTCGCCTTACCCCCTAGGTTTTAGCATGTGCACAAAGTTTCCCATGTGTCACAACCAAGGATAAACGTGCATGAACTCGTGTACATAATGGAATATAGAGAGATGGTCATAAAATATGGAGACACATTCATAGACCACAAATTGGATATTAAGGATCTTATGTAGAGGATCCTGCATGGTCAAACCTACTCTTTGGTTTGTGTGTTGTGGCAGTATAAGAGCATATAAGAGAGATCCTGAGAGAGGTAGAGCCATATGCGGGATTATTATTCCAAATTTTTTTCATAGATTATATTTTTGAGGATACAAATCTTGAAGGAGTGAATAATTTATATACCCTTTCACTTCCTTGTAATTATTTTCAATATATCGATGAAAATATTTGAATCCAGGTACTATGACGATGTGATATTCTAAGGCCTGATGTTCCCAGAATTAATTTTATAAAAAAATTTGATATATTTTATTTTGAATGAGCATTGTTTTAAAATAAAAGTGGGATATATCTTAAAAATACTCTCAAATAAATTACTTGAGACCAAGTATCAATTTTAAAAGTTATTTTTACGCTAGTAACGACCTAATGTTGGTCGGAGTGGGGTGTTTAGATAAGGAGACCGCTAGAGGTTCCATTAAGTGAATTAATTAATAATTTTAAATAATTATTTTAACCTAAATACATTTATAAATAATTATTTTTGATGATCACTAGGGTTATCCTCATAAACCTGTGATCATCGATAAAAGGTTCTACCACCCTCGTTGGCATATAGAGATTGGGCGATTGATTGACAACTGGATCTTGTAGAATCAAGACAGCAAGAATCCAAAGGATCTTCCTCCTTCATTGGTGAGAACTTTATTCAACAAGGAATATTCCATGTCAAGGTATGAATATTAATATGTGTCTTTCCGACCTTATTATTAAATTATTGATCATAATAAATTCTTTTTCTTCGATTTTCATTCATTTTGAGCCTTTGCATGCTCCCACATGTTAGATTTAATTTATTTATTCGATGAATCAAGATTGTTCCATGTTTCTCACCATTTATATCCACAATTTTAATTCATTGTCCAAGAACCCTCATCCAATTATTTTTCTCACAATTTTTTGCATGCTCCCCCTCCATCGTTCATCGTGTTCTTCATCATTGTAACATGGGGTCATGATTCGATTATTGCTGGGAAGAAATGGTCATGATCAGAGCCTCATATTCATGAATGATTTGTATATGATGTATGTATCAATAATTTTGGAACATATCAGGATGATTTTTGGGATTTTGGTGATTTACCCTAGGATTGGGAATCTGGTGAGGTGATGGGTGATAATTGGAGAAGCAACGGTGCGTGAAATATTCATACGGGCGATCCGTATTCCTTTTTTTTGGATAATAGATAGTGGAAAACAAATGCTGAAGGTTATTACGATTGATTTTAGGTATTTAAATGGAATGACTTGCAAGGTATGGTGTAGATATGATCACAAGAAATGGATATAGTATTCTAGGAAAATCTCGACTACAGGCAGGCATGGAACTGGATCACGCGAAACATATCTATGGTTCTGTGAAAATCCAAACTACACAACGTGTAAAGGTAGAAAAAAACCATTTATTACCCCTGTGGATGCAATACTAGGGTTTAAAAATATTTAAACATAACTTTCCTTATGTCAAGGCCAGACGCTATGTAACCATTTTTAGGTAGAAACTTTGTGTGATAGAAGCACATGAGAAGGACCTCGTGTGGGAGGACATTAATTTTATTGGAATACATAGGCATGGAAATTCTTATAGTATATGACTACTATAAAAAGACCAATATAGTGTACATGTAAATTACTAGAATAATATGTAGGAACCCAGGTGGATGAGGCAATTCGTGTAGTCCCCTTACCGTAGTGTAGGACCTGATAGGTTGTAAACCATGTTCTGGTAATGACACCGACAAACAAAAGGGTGGGACCACACATAGTGGGGTTCCCCTTATACATCATGTATCTTTTATTTTTTATTAATCTTATACATCTCACATCATCTTCATTTGGACTCAGATTTTTTTTTTGAGAGTATCATATCTTGATTTTTTTCCTCATAGAAGGAGATGATGGAATTCATGGTGGATTTCTTTATATAATGGGAAATATTACGAGTGTAAAAATACTGTAGGATACACCTAATGACAATAATGATTATGTAGGAAAATTAATGTGGGCCCCCTTGAAACAGTAGTGAATGGGTCCTCTATCTATTGAGTGGTACCCTCAGAAAAAATAAGGTGTAGGTACTCTATCTATGGATTGGTACCCCCTGATGCATCATGTATGGGTTCCTCTACCTTTTGATTGGTACCCGTGGATGGAATTGGTTGTGGGTCTTCAATATAAAAATTATTTCACCATTATCGTACTAGTGAATGGTTCTACTATCTTCTGACTGATAGCCCATGATGCATTAGGGCATGAATCCTCTTTATATTTAGTGGTACCCCCATGAAAAACTAGGGAACATGTCCTCTATCTGCTGAGTTATAACCCATATCACAATGGATCATGTTTAATCTATCTACTGAGTGGTATACCTTATTGAATAATATATATGGTCTTCTATTTAATAAGTGTTACCCCCTGACGCACTAGGGAGCGATTCATATATCTACTAAATTGTACCACCTATCACACCAGGGCACAAGACTGTTATCTACTGGGTGGTACCCCCTAATGGACTAGAGAATGACTTCACTATCTAATGAGTGGTATACCCTATCACATTATGGCTTGGGTACTCTATGTACTGAGTTGTACCACATATCACACTAGGGAATGGATCAACTATCTAGAGAGTTGTAAACACCTAATGAACCAGGTTGTGAGTCTTCTAGATACTGAGTGGTACCCTCAATTGCACCAGGGTGTCATTCCTCTATATACTGAGTGGTACACCCTATCAGATAGGTTTTGGGTCCTCCAACCATTTAGTGAACCCCCCTATTGCACTAGGGTGTAGGTCTTCTACCTTGAGATTTTTTACCCTCATTTGGGAAACATAGTGTAGATGTGTGACTCATATACATGTTTAATTCTATGTAATACATGTGAGATGCTTGGTATCTTTGATGGACCCCTTGGAATTGATGGAAAACTCCTTTACTGTGATAGGTTGTGAGATAGAGATCCCCCTTATCTCACTTTTGGGTTTCTTTTATGAGCATATATCCCAATTAATTTGTATTAATTTCTATATTTCTATGTGTTGATCTATCAAATTATATTGTGTCTCATATTACTTCCCCCCTAACCTTTTAGTTCATCCTACGAGGTATGTATATACTAACCCCTACATGGCCTTTTCTCGAATGCATCATGTCTTTTGTAGATGACAGAGAGGTCAGTAGTGATAATAGGGGAGCATCAGGATACCCTGGTGCATTTGACCACATACGGGGTGCAGACATGTATTTTTGGATTTGGGATCTATAAACACATTACATCCCTATTTTTTTAGGTTGGGACATCTATCTGGTTGGGTGTGTAATTTCCCATTTTAATTTTTAGATTATACAATCACACTCTAACACTATATTGAGGTTTTACATTTATGTTTTATTCTATATATGTAGAAACATTTATTACTATTCCTCTACAGATCTTATTGGAGATGGTTGTGTGTGTTTAAATGTACCTAGGTAAGGGCCTCCCAATTTGTTATTTCTTTCAGAACTTGTTTCCATTCCTGGTCCTATAAAGGTTATCTTGGGTTAGTTGCAGATCGAGTCCAATTGGGTCGGGTTTGGACAAAGAAGCTAGGGATTTGGAACTTAGTGGGGTGGAATTACAATAGAGTATAATACCTTACCAAGTTTGAAATAGATAATATGTTATAATTGATTCAAAAAATGGGACAAATACATGAAGTTTGACCTTTGTCCATGTTTGAATCATGATTCATATCTCAAAATTTTTCAGAATTCTCTTGGAGCATGTTCCTAGGACTGTAGGTGAGGAAGTTTGGAATTGGACCATTTCCATTATGGGGGACATTAAAACATAGGGGATGATGGAGATCCAAGTCAATGGATATGAAAAATATGGGGATGAAGTGTTGGAATGTTCAAATTTATTTCAACACTGTCGTAATTATGACACTATGGATTTGTGTACATTGGGTAGGAATATAAGTATGACTAAATTTCAACTCATCTTCAAAGATGATATTCATATCGTATGCCGAGAAAATGTCAAAGTAATATGGATGATGTGGTTGGTGACCTATACTTAGTGTGGAAAGTGGATTCATAGATGAGGGACTAAGACTATCTATAGATTATCATCATGAAATGAGGATGATAGACACACAATTTAACATTTTATCATGAGGATGATTGACACATATTTTAACTTTATATGGTTTAAATTATGGACACATATTTTAATATTGTATGGTCTTGATGGTGTATTGAAATGTTTAACGTCATTATATTGGGATGATGAATCACACTATTTGACAATGTATGATTGGGATGATGTACCAATGTGAAGACCCACCCCCCCTAACATGGTGGTAGGGAATAATAGGGTAACATAATGGGTCACTCCCCATAAGAGATTGTGATTCAAAGGGAGTATAATATTTGACTAATTTGTTTTCCTAAACCTATGGGTTATGTGAGAAAAATTGGGGTTTTTATGGGGTTTATAGTGGGTCCCTACTATCTTTTTACCACTTTCATTTTTATCCCCTTATTTTTTCCAAGTCGTGGGAGCAACCTAGAAAGGGGAATCTGACACATGGTCAAGTTTTCATATTGTGTTTTCAACCAAATAGACCTTTAATCCTCTATCCATTGGTATTTTAAGGTCATAATTATTTGACCAAGAATCTTATAATAATTTAGGGTTATAAATATTAGACTACGAATCCTAATTTATGGTCATTGATCTTGTAAAATATGGTTAAAAATATTTTATGTTTATATGTCCTAGACCTAAGTGGGGACACTTCCATAAATGTTTTCATGATGTTGGAGGATTCAAAATAGGAAGAAATAGTGATCTCGTAGGACTTGCAAGAAGAAAAACAATATGGGGTGAGTCTAAAATAGTTTAAGGTTATGATACCTGGACTGTGGGGTTGTGTGTCTCCAATGTATGGAATATGGGAGAGGCAACCTAAAATGAATCTGGATTCTAGGAGTCCCTACCACACAAAACATCATGGAGACATCTTTCACATAGTTAAAGTTGTGATGCTTGGACTCAAACTCTTATTTTAAGTTCATATTGTTCGGAATAGTGAGTGAACACCCTTAAAGCACATGTGTACCATGGAGGTGTGAGAACCCAACATGAAAAGACGACCAAGGTGGCCCTAGATAACATAAAATATTCCTATGGTGACTAGAAAATAGTTTATTGTCATAATGATTCATCCATGGGGGGTTTTCTTCTAAGGATTTTTCATGGAATATAATTGAGGAGACTAGATGAATATTAGGGGATAAAGAGGCCCAAAACCATATTACACGTTCTCACGATAACTTGCACATAGTTTAATGAAAGGATTCTAGGAATTGAGATCTTAGTTTAAGGCCATAGATTTCAAACTGATAGTGCATCTTCATATCTCTAAATTCCCTGAGGAAATCACCCTTCCCAACTCCTATGTCCATGTAAGCTATTATTTATGTGAGAAATAGGGGCTATTATTAATTTCTTATTTTTTTGGAAATAAAATAATAATGTGGGAAATTGGATAAAAAATCCCATGAGGGTAGACCATAACTTTCAAGACATGGATAGTAAAAGGGGAATGACCTAAAATTATGGAAAAACTATTGACCATGTTCTAAACATAGGTTAAATACTAGTATTTATTACTAATAGGATGAAAAAATGTAGGATATACCATTGATCGGGTTCAAATCAAGAGATACACAATTCATTATCATAGATACATCAAGGTGTGAGCCCAAGAAGGTAGGTAAGCCATTGATTCCTTGAACCATTGATATTAGGGAGCCTGTTAAGATCTGTTGGATGATGATTATCAAAATCTCGGATAGCATGAATCAAGAATGTGGATGTGATTAATGCCTATGACGAAATATTTCGTGCTCGTGGAGCTATTCTGCCATGCTATTAAATGTACAAGATAACTTTCCAGTAGGTGAGAATAAATCCTTTCCTTAATGGGAATGGGTTGATGGTACGGATGGTCCAATGAAGTGATATTTGAGTGTCACTATATATCACTTGAGAATGTGAATCAAGCCACATATAGTTCTAGAACATGGTGTGGTAGGAGGCCGACCCAGGAGGGGTGAGGCCATCTCTGGTGAGGATATCAAACCATTTATATTATGAGGCATCCGACTTTTATACAAGGTAAGGCCTTTTTTTAATCCCATACAGTTCATATGAGTTATCCAATTTTATACAGGGTAAGGATTTTTTATCATCACATACTTGTCATATGAGGAATCCTTGTTTTATACATGGTAAGGCTTTTTGGTCATCCTGTGCATATCATATGAAGCATCCCAATTTTATATAGGGTAAGTCTTTTTATTCATCGCAAACATTGTGTATGAGGAATCCCTATTTTATATGGGGTAAATAATTTTTTTCATCTCATTATTTTTGTATCTAGAATCCCAGTTTTATAAGAGGAAAGGCTACAGTTTAATACCATGTGATAAGGTAATTTTTTCAACTCATATTTACTATATAGTGCATCCTAGTTTTATATGGGTTATGGTTTTTTGGTTATCCCATACTTATCATTTGAGGAATCCTAGTTTTATATGGGGTATTGTTTTTTTGTTCATACCATACATTTAATATGGGACACCATGGTTTCGTAAGGGGTAAGGTTTTTTTTTCATCCCATACTTTTCATATGTGACATACTGGTTTCATATAGGGTATGTTTTTTTAGCATCATATACTTATCGTTTGTAATGTGAAATGGATGGGTTCAGCTGAGGTATGATAAGAATGTGTGGGTTTTTTCCCACATGGGTCTGTCCACAAAAGCCAAAATATAGTGTGAACAAAAAATTTCAATCTTGTTCTGCCCTGTATTATCTCGTGGTTATCCCATGGGCATTCCCTCATTTTAAAAGAATATATTATATATAAAAATTTGAATATTTTATTTTTTCTCATTGTTAATGGTTTTTGTGGGGAGAAGTATGTAATGATAGTAGATAGAGTTTTATGGGATGTGACAGAACATTTATTGATGGTTTAATTGTGGAATATGGTGATATCAATGTGGAATTGATCTATTCCAATGTAAATTAGAAGATTGATTGGGGATGAGTAATGAATGATGATCTTGGTAATGTGGCGATTATAACGGTCAGACATGTGAATTAATAGTGACTCTCTGGGTAAAAACAAGTTTCATAGGATGTTATTAGGGATCCCATAAAGTCCTGTCATATTTTCTTAACAAAAAAATAAAGTTAAATAATAACAATAATAAATCAACCCAAAAATATTATTATTGTAAAAAATCTTTTAGAATTGAAACCATGTGCATTGTAGATAGGTTCCTTTTCTCAAGAGGTGGGATGATACACCATGTTGATATGATTAATAATTACTATTTAATTAATATAATATCATATTAAAACAATAAATATAGAACTATTTTGAATTTATCTATGAATGAATGGTGAATTTGTATGACCATTATATTGAGAAATCATATTTCATGATTTCATCATGATTTTGAACTAATTTTTTTAAATAATGATATATTATATAAATACCAATCTTTCAATTCATGGGCGTGTGTAAGAATTCACCCATGTGGGCTCAACCTACCTTGGGCCACACCCACATAGACTCATTATTTATTGTCCTGAACTCTTAATAGTAAAATTGTTTAGGGCCACCCAACATACATCTTCCCCATATAAATGAATCCTATATGTCATGGGATCATTTTTCATTAATACTTATTATCTGTGGAATTCCAGTATTGAATATGGTAAGGCTATAGTTTAATGTCATTTTATAAGGAATTTGGTTTTGTTCATCTCATATTTATCATATGAGGGAACATAATTTTATATAGGGTATGACTTTTTTTATCCCAAACATTCCATATGAGGCATCCATCTATTATATGGGTTATTTTTTTTGTCTTCCCATGCATGTCATATAGGGAAACCCAGTTTTGTATGGCTTAAGGTTTTTTGGTCATCTCGTACTTATTATATGATGCATCATAGTTTCATATGGGGTATGATTTGTTTTTGGTCATCCCATACTTATCATACAAGTCATCTCATTATTGTAATGGGTAAGGTTACAACGAAATTTATTGTATTGTGGACGTTTGGATTTGTAGTATAATGTATTACAACTCAAACTATGGATGGTACTAGTTTAAGGTGTTAGAACATATACCATTGGGGTATATGATAGTTTAAATACATAATTATTGTAATAATGGTGTATTTGTGTCATAAGAAAGCTTTCATGGAGTAAAATAGTGATAATGTAGTGTGGAAAGAGTTATAAATAGAAACTCAACATATAAAACTCAACAAACTATGTATAAGTCATTGTCAATATGTTCCGATAGGAAAGACCCTTTAATGAGTTGACAAGGGGGGTTGGGCCCATGATATGAGATTCAGACATCACTACATATCCCCTTGGAATGGGAATCAATATGTATATAGTTATAGAAAGAGTTTCGGGAAGAGGATTTCTATAATATTAGAGATGAATCCTTCCATGAAAATGAAGGGTGGATGCACATAGTTTAAGGGTGTAACACATGGATAAATACTCCATGTTTGAGTATTTATAGTTTATACCATGTGTAGGTAATTAAAATATCCTTGGGTAGTGTGAAAGAGTTAAAAATCCAATTTTAAAGCATCCAAGGAGGCTCTGAAACACATGAAGTGAACCTGAATATAGTTGAAGACCATTTACGGTCACATGGCATGGGTAAATGGAAATTGAAAAATAATTAAAATTCATGATGATTGGACTAAGCGAGTGTTTTTTCTAAGTGTATTTTCATGGAAAAAAATTGGTAACACCTAATGTGAAAGGAGGCCATGTATGCCCAAGTATCGCATAAAGACTTTAAAACAAATTTCACATTATTTAGGGTCACAAGCTTAGACCATAAGTGGGGCCAAATATCTAAAATTTGGTCAATGAACATGTTGATAGGCCTGAAGATAGGGGTCCTAGGTGTCACTATGTTTCCCATGTAAATGGGAATCAAGACACCCATTATTTTGGAATGTAGTCTGGTATTATACCAATACCTGAGTGGTGACATCCTCTCAGGCGAGGAGACCTCAGAAACCCATGTTTTTCATGGGGAATCTTCTATTTATGACATGAGGTAAGGATATAGTTAATGGTAATCTATTGTTTAAAATTTTATTTTCACCCATCCCACACATTTTTCATGAGGCATCTTATGTTCATTACACAGGGAACATCAACAATTTATTGTTTTTCACTAACGATGTTGGTTTTTTCATTTTAATGTTATACAACTCAGACTATGGATGCTAATATTTTAATGTCCCAGATCTCGGAATATAGGGGATGAAAATAGTTTACGATCATGATTCATGGACCAAACGAGATGGGTTTGGGGTCACATATCTTTGAAAATGAATCCTATTTTGAGGTCATGGAGTTTGAAAAAGTGAAAAAAGGTTTAAGGTCATAATTCATAGAACATGAATCCTAGTTTATGGTTATAGATTTCAGACTAGTTTCAAAAAATTAAGAGAAATAATTACTAAACCATGAGTCCTAGTTTTTTTCAAGGATTTTGGATCGGTTGTAATAAAATCTTAGGGTTATAATTCCAAAACCACGTGTTTGTTGATAATTAATACTTGAGAAACATATAATTTGTGTGATGTGTTTTATGATATACATCCACAGTGATTAAAGAGTATAGATCATTGGAATAAACCTAATGGATAATGTAATGTCCTTCTATTTGGTCTACTTCTTTGGGGGATTTTTTTCAGGTATCATCAACATTTTGATGGCCATTACCTTGTCATCCTAGAGGAAAGAGTGGAGGAAAACCTTCATATTGAATGATCTTTATATAATATTTAGGTGCCCCTTTATATTGTGAAAGTCCTAAAGCCTATTTTCATTAAGGGATTACAACTCATATTAATGTAATTATATCATTGTTTTTTTCGTATGATAGTCATCAACAACTATTCGGAGTGACGAGAACTAAACCACAATGGATAGGACTACCTCTATTCCATACACCAAGGAGTATGGGCATGGTTGAGGATAATTTCAAGTCATAATATGATATTCCTAGAGGGTATTAGTGATATTTTAGGAAAACTATTTCTTGTTCTATCCTACCATTTTCTGTAATATGTTAGAAACGGTATTGTTGAACACCTAAATCTACCCATTTCCTTACACATAGTATAAAGAAGTATAGTTGGACATGATGGTGTATAATTTATTCAAATATTTAGAAAAAAAGATAGTTTTTGGTCTATGATAATTATTTAAATCGCTCAAAATTGAAGGATGATGTTGGATAACACAATATCAATAATGAACTAGGTTTTATCTTCTTTGAAGGGAACCACTTCTGCCAACTTTGAAAATTAATAATTTGTGTTCAAAATGAACCTAGACTATCAATATTTCAATGGTGATTATGTCCCCGCAATGTCATGTCCCCATAATATAAATAGAAAAAAATATTTTTTGATGTGGAGAAGCACCTTTTGTTAATTCATGATGTTATCATTGATCTTATATGCAGGTAACATCTTGGATAAATCGATGGAGTCGTGAACCATGGCGGGCCATAAGTAACAAAACCTCTAAATGTTATGGGAGATCATTAATATTACATGATGGTAACCACAAAATCTAGATTGGACCACCAGCATAACTTGGGGTATGTCATAAACTTGAATGATATGGAAGATAATTCCCTCAAATCCATTCTTATAGAGGGTTTGTTCAATGTTAGGAAAACATTGGAGGGTAAAATACATTGCATACTGAAAAATTCACTCATGCTTGGAATAGTCAGGGGGGATAATGAAACACTAATGATACTCTAAAATGGAATTAATCTAATTGGAAATTTACTTGTCTATGGGGGGACTTGAAGATATTGGCGTAGATGTACCAACATCTAGCTGATATACATGTCGGTTGACATCATCAGAAGTGGTGATAGAGAGGTCCCTCCAATGTACCACATGAATGACTAGGTCATCCAGGTTGGGTTATATAGGAGATTTATCCATACCTGATAATTCATCTACTGAACCATTTTTCAACTAAGGGACATGGGCCACTGTTTTCTAAGAAGGGAACCCGTCCATCAACTAACGGGTATATTTCAGTAGGGTTATAAGCTCTTGATTTGAGATGACGTAGTCTGCCTTAATCTATATAAGGAATAGATTAGAGTCTACCTTCATATATAAAAAGAGAAAATGAATATTTAGGTCCAAATAAATATTATTAATAAAGTAATGGTATTATAACTCTTTCTTGGCATAGACTTATTACAACATAAAAGAGTATAGCAGGAAAACATGTGCTAGGGTGGTGAAAATGATCCCTAGGACTACCCAGTTGAGTATTGGGTAATTGATCCTTATACTGGTTGGGCTAAGTGAGGCACCATTAAAATGAAAATTTAATAACCTTACATCTTAATCCATTGAGAGTGTAGCTTCATTGGAGAAATAAACATACATGAGATGGATGTGTGGCCAAAAAGCCTTCCAATGTATGGCCTTTAATGAAATTCTACAGAAAAAACATGATAGAGGTTTGCTATAGTTTCATCACCCATTATAGCAATCATCCCTTCATTATGGGGATATTGAGTATATACATTAGTGGTTCTACTCAATACATCATTTTCATCTCATGGTGCTATAAATTATTTCACAACTTATGTACTAAAAAAAGTGCAAAAAAACTCTTATCGATGAGGCAGTATATGGCCAATGTGTTGAGGAGCATGCATCTGAGATATTGTAGGATATTTTTTCCACCCTCATTATTTTTTAGGGCTAGGAGGGAAATGAGGACCATTACATCATCATCATTTATAGGGCCACAGGCCTTTCTGAGATGGGTGACATCAAAATTGGAAATCGTAGTTGGTACTGCTTGATATCATCAAAGGCATTCCAGAACTCCTCATCCCATTGGAAAACTGTTACCATCTTCATGATCCTCAATAAGGGTTTATGATTTCTTTCTAGATTTTAAATAAAAAAATGTACGAAAAGTTCCCTTTGAGGACTTATAATTCGTGGAGATTTTTCATAGTGCCATTTGACAGATAGTATTATTCTTCTATGGGTCGAACATGATTGTAACACCCCGAGATTTTATAAGATATATTCTTTTTAATTTCTTTCATATCTTCTGTTGTACACTACACCAAGATTATCTTGCGCTATATGAAACACCGTATTAGCTTTCAGTATACGCAACACTATCCTTGGATCGTGTTACACACAATTTCATGTTTGTTTGATAGTTTTTATTCTACGCAACATTGAGTATATATATATATATATATATTCAATGTATAAATGAAATTTGGTTGTATTTTGTTATATTCAACAACAATGGAGTCTTTCACTACACGCAACCCTGACTTGGCTTGCATTACACGCAATCACGATCTTCCTCGATAGTGTGTGTAGTATGCAATACCGGGTTTCACAAAACAACAATATATTGTTATAATATTATAATGGAATAGCCGTTATGAATAGTATTAACTGAATTTTAAATTTTATAACATTATTATTCATCTTACATATTTTCTAGAACATGGTATGAGAACAAAATATATTTTTTGGGTAAAATATGTATTTTTTAAAAAATGCAGTTTTGTCGCCTTTTGATGGAGCACCAACATTAAATCACGTTTTTGACAAGTTTATAAGTTCAATTTGACTAAATAAAATTATTATTTGGAATCAGGATATAAAAATGTACTTTGGATAAATTTTTCATATTATTCTGATAACTTTCATATTTTCATGAATAGTAAAAACACGCTATATTTTAATTAAAAACAACTTTTTTTCATCGTAATAATTTATATGGTTTAACTATAATATTGAATTTTTTAAAAGTATAAATAGAATATATTTTACCATTTAATATAATTTATGTCATTATCATTAATTTTACATTGAATTCATAGGTAAAAACATTTCAATCTTTAGCAATGTTTTAACTTTTAAAACTCGTTTGCTTAACAATGAGATTAATTTTAAATTAATTATTGCAACTTCTGTGTTTTAAATTTTGAAAAATGGATTCTATATTTGAATTCAGTGGGTCCATATTATGTTAATAGGTTACTTTTTTTTGAGATTATTAATAGAATCTACGGTAATTTTTATTTAATGCAGTTAAAGGTAAATCGGGTAATTAAGGGTAAATATAAGATTATAAAATTACCCTAACACTAGCCAAAATCTTATTGGATGAATAAAAGTCGACCCATATAACCTAAGGGTCGGACTAGATTCATTTCATGGACTTTTTACAATGAAATAATATAATTATTATTAAAACTAAAGAAAGTGACAACATGTCACTATCTTGAATCTTATAAGTATAATAAATTTAATTTAGTGTTAAAATTCATGAAAATTAAAAAATGAATAGTCTCCAGAAATTTAATACAATTATCTACATCATGTAAATTTATTTATAATTTTTAGGGGTTAAATAATAATCATTAATTATAACACAATAGTGATGTTGAAATTTTTTTATTGATTGAATTATCAAATAAATAATTTTACAAGTATTAAAATAAATATTATATGAAATATTTAATGTGCTCCACTAATTTTCTAGATAAAAATGACATTTTATGAATCTATTAAATCTTTTATTTCGAACATATCTTCTATATATATTTTATTTAAATTCAAATAAATGAATAGTTTCAAAATTGACACTATTGTTATTTTATAAATATTACATATTATAAAATTGTTTAAAAATCACAAAAATATTTAAAAATTATCAATTATAATTTATATGGTCTAAAATGTAATAAATAATACAAATATGTACAATTAACAACATATAAGTAATTATTTATAATGATTCAAAATTCAGAATTTTATTACCACAAATAAAATAAAATAGATTATATAAGGATAAATCAAGTTGATAATGTTTAAAATAAATTCCCAACTTGTCTAAATATTATTGTTTGATGATATTTCAACCCTATCACATATAATCTTTGGATTTGAGTCATTTTGGAGGTTTTTAAGTGGGTTTTAAATTTATTATAAATTAATATTTTTTATAATTCCAAAGATGTCGCTCCCATCCCTTATAAAAGGGCACCTCCTCCCTCTCCTCCTCACACCATTTTGAGCCTTGAAGATATGTAAAACTCTACCCATTTTACTTCCCCACTTCCCTAGAAACCTTATATAGGTACTGATCTTCTCAAAAGACCAACTCTAGTGCCCTAAGAGGAAGTTCAAAGGAGGCACTTCGAGAAAGAGGTAATACCTTCTACTGATTCATTCAAGTTTCTTTCTTCTTATACTTCCTCTTCTTTAGTGGTTTCATTATGAAGTAATAACATCAGTATCCCTCATATACTGATATCTTATTATAAATATGAATCAAACCTATTCCACCTTCCATCCATCCTAATGAAAATGAAATCATCGTGTGTGCGTACGTACAGAATACTGTCTCCACGCCGTGGTGTAATCTGTTTTTCCACCACCACCATAATTGGATGGGTATAATGGCGTAAAGAATAACTACATATGATTATTATAACATCATACTGATTCTAAGATATTATATCATTCACTGCAATTCCATTCAATAAATATGGTAACGATTTCATCGCACGTGCGTACGTACGGATTACCGTCTCCACGACGCGATGGGATTCATTTTCCATGTTAACAATTCAAGAATGATTATAAAGTATATATAATAAGTAATCATGAAATATATTACATAATAATGCTACTGTATTTATGTATATATATATGTATGTCATCTACTTGATTCCATTCAATTCAATAAGGAAACGAAAAACATCATTCATGCGTACGTACGGCCTACCATCTCCATGAACGGTGTATTTATTTCCATTTATCGATCTATTATATATATGTATGTTCTGAATATATATTCTATATAAATCTTGTTTAATATTCTTGAATTAATTAATCATGATCTAGGTAATCATATTAATAATTACAAGTCAAAACACAGACAATAAATGAAACGATTTTACCCAGAACGCTGCTTTAACATGGAATTGACAAATGAATGGGTAATATAAAGTCGAATGTGAATCATATATGATATCATAAATATTATTATGGTTCTGTTACAATTTAATAATATTGTTAATCCCACTTTACAGGAGTCTCAGACACATATGGAAGAAATTGGACATAAGGTAAGGGATAATTTTGCAAATCTCATTTTTATCTGAGATTTCTTATACCTAAGTATTTAATGGGATTATATTTTTCATCCATGCCCATAAAATGTTTTTCATAAAGTGTTTAATATTCTTCCATGTATGTTTAATGTCATTTTTACCCCGTGTTTACTTTTAATTTGTGTTATGGAAGGAATATTTCTTTTGTTTACCATACGATGAACTTTTTGACTTTTCTGAAAAAAGTATGAGGAGAATGTTGATTTAACTTATACGGCATGAACAGATTTTTACAGTTTCATATCACCTTATTTTCATGAATCTTACTCTACAATATTTCATGGTTATTTTCAAAAAAATACTTTTCTTTTAAAATTCTGTGGCATTTTGTGAAAAGAAAATGATTTTTAAGAAGAAAGGATATTTTCCTCAAGAATTCTTTTCAAGTGTTTTATCAAAACCATTTTTCATCTAAGATGACATTATTTCATATGTGTATGTTTAAAGTATAATATCTCTATGATTTACATGGTTTCACTATTCTTATGATGAAATGATATCCATTTGTTTTATATGGATTATGTTATGATGGGATGATGTTTATAAAACCCATTTTTATTCTTTGGGTTATGATAAATGATTTATGCTTATGTTGTGGCACAAGTAAGAATGATTTCATTATAAAATGGGTGGGACCTATATCTCCCTCTAATTCATTGGGTAAATATATATATCTCATGAGATAGACATGGTTGGAATGGTAAGTTAATCTGATTCAGTGTTATAGGATTGAAACGAGGAGTGAACTCGATTCAGAAAGGTACTTTTTCCACTAAGATGGTCTTGGCAGCAATGCCTTGGATACTATGGAAATTATATCATGTGCATAATGGTTTTCCACAATTAAAAGTTTTATTCCCTTGCTAATTTATCATGATTAATGATCCTTTATGATCTATGCCTTACGTACTACCATGATTTATTTCACAACTCAAGATTTTGATGTTTAAACTTTATGTTCTTGTTTTGAAGTTCAAATGTATATGGTTTGTTTTATTTTTTTCCATTATTACCCTTACTAAGAATTTGAGTTCACCCTTTATATGTTTTCTTTTCCCCAGGATATAAAGAAAGGTTTTAGGTAAGAAAAAATGGGGGAAGATCTTTATGGGAGATGTTGAAGATCTTTCACCAAGATTATAAGATTATGTTCCAAGTTTCCAAAGAAACTAAACTATTACGGTCCTTTGGTGTCCTTTTTTGTTATGTATAAAAAGTAATGTAATTTCCATGTACGTCAAGCTTTGGGTCTCTACAGCTGGTATCAGAGGAAAGGTTTACTCTACCTTTGGTAACTAGGATGTGAGAACTTTAGTGAGATCCCTAGAGATATTTCTAAGGTATGTCTAGGGATGTCCCTAAGGATATGTATAAGTATAGGTTATAGTCATAGAATTACAGTAAAGATATTATAATTAAACATAGATGTTAGATATTGAAGTTACTACCCCTTGATTATGATTTT
Organism: Viscum album; assembly: GCA_963277665.1. Classification (NCBI taxonomy): domain Eukaryota; kingdom Viridiplantae; phylum Streptophyta; class Magnoliopsida; order Santalales; family Viscaceae; genus Viscum; species Viscum album. The sequence goes on from OY728161.1 coordinate 1,000,280,236, forward strand.
TTCCTCTCACACTATTCTTTTTGGGATTTAGAAAATGGCTGGAAATAGGAAGATTCGCGATAATGGAGGACATGATGGACAATGGCATGATATTCTTCATGAGAAACCAAATGAAATTGGATCTGCAGGTCCACATATAGTTATTATGCCTAATCATAAATCTCATAATATGATCAATAATCTCAAAATTGGTAAGTTTCCCGACTCAACTAATAAGAGGAAGATGGAGTTTCATGATGATCATAGAGGAAAGAAAGTTCAATTTCCCTCATGTAAATAATGTGGGAATAGACATCAGGAAAAATGTTCCAAAGGAATTGGAAGATGCTTTGGGTGTGGAAAATAAGGACCCAATGATAGTATTTGTAAAGGAAAAGATTCAGTAAACACCGTAGACAAGGATATTGGTTTTGCTAATACATCAACAATGGTTAAATGTTTTAAATGTGGAATGTACGGGCATTGTGCATACCAATTCCCTAAGGGAAAGTCTAATGAAGAGAATCATAATGGTCGTATGGGTAGTATTTTTGTTGATTATGATGAAGAGACTACAAATGATATGTGAGATGAAAGAATTGTTCAAGATCGGTCAATGGTTTAAGAAGGCAGTGGAATGATTACATGTTTATCAAGAGTAATGTTGTATAAGTAATCTCATGGTACTATGGAATAAAGGGACATCTAAGAATTGTTAAAATATTGTTTTTCCTTATGTTTTTGAAATTATATGGTACTGGTAACCATGAAAGGTTATTCAGATATTTTTCGAATGCACCTAATATGTGCATAATGAGGGGATAAGGAGATACAGAAATGTTTGATAGTATTAATGAACTCATGACTGATATAAGGACAAAGTGATATCATGGTTTGAGTATATAGAATTTTTTAGATGTTGGTATGTGGAAAGATTTAACTTTTGACCGTACTCATGTTTACACTAAGTTTCTATGGTAATTTATGTTTCAAAGGAATGCAAGATTAAGGTATTCACATGTTTGAAATGTGACCAACAAGATATATCTTATGATATATGGGGATAAATGATGGTATTCACATACTTGTTATATGACCATTCTAGTAATCATTCCCTTTATACTATGAGTTTGGAAAGAAGTATTTTGGATAATTCTTAAGGTTGGAATAGATTATGTTGGACATAAGTTACTATTGTTTAAATCTAGAACATTTTTTCAATATTATTGATGGGATGTTATAATGTAGAGAAAGGACAACATGTTGGACGAGCAAAAATCTGTCGCGTCGGACAAGGTTGTGAGAATAAAACCCAAAACCGAAGTGCGATAGGCATTTATTTCCTACCACTGGCCTACAGGAAGTCCCTGGTTAGTAGATACTAGTTTAATTTTATTAAGTGGTATCATAGATGATGTATAAGTCCATTTTAGGAAAAATATACGATAGATGGAATTATGTATATAACTATTGCTAACCTTTTTTTTGAGACAGATGGAATGACCCATCATTCTATCACATGATCTACTAACACTTCACGAATGACAAATGCAACATCATTTCTTTAAGAGATAAAGTGGAAATTGTTCAAGGCACGAACAACAGTGAGATTATATCAAAATAAAGTATGTATTCCTTCTAATTCAAATTATTAAACTTTAGGGAAATGATCTTCAAAACCAAAAATGTTGTCCTAGTGCCCCCATATCTGATTAATTAGATGGTACCTTAGATCATCACAAATTTATGGCTTTGTGATTGTTGGATTTTTCATATCCATGTCCTCTACCACTCTTCATCAGAACATAATCGTTAGATTTTTCTTCCATATCCATATTTTCACCTATATTCTCATCTATGGAAACCTAGTGATTAGTTAATTTGGGTAACCGTTATGTTTCATAATTTAGTTTTTAAAGTTATGTTTTGGTATTCATTTTTACGATGTGGTCGTATATTAAAGAAACTTTCAAGTAGTAAACGATTTATAACCCCGACGAATTTCGAGGGCGAAACTCATTTTAAGGGGGGTAGAATGTAACAACCTGAGATTTTATAAGATATATTATTTTTAACTTCTTTAATATATTCTGTTGTACGCTACACCAAGGTTATCTTGCGCTATACACAACACCATATATTAGCTTGCAGTATACGCAACACCATCCTTGGATCATGTTCCACACAATTTCATGTTTGTTTGATAGTTGTTATTCTACGAAACATTTAGTATATATATGTATATATATATTCAATGTATAAATGAAATTTGGTTCTATTTTGTTAAATGAAACAACAAAGGAGTCTTGCACTACACACAACCTTGACTTGGCTTGCATTACACGCAATCACGATCTTCCTCGATAGCTTGTGTAGTACGCAATACTGGGTTTCACTAAACAACAATATATTGTTATAATATTATAATGGACTGGCCGTTATGAACGTTATTAACTGAAATTTTAATTTTATAACATTATTATTCATCTTACATATTTTCTAGAACATGGTTTGAGAACAAACTAAATTTTTCGGGTAAAATAAGTATTTTTCAAAAAATGCAGTTTGGCCGCCTTTTGATGGCGCACCAACTTTAAATCGAGTTTTTGAAAAGTTTATAAGTTCAATTTTTCAAAATAAAATTCTTATTTGGAATCATGATATAAAAATTTACTTTGGTTAAATTTTTCATATTATTCTGATAACTTTCATATTTTAATGAATAGTAAAAACAGGCTCTATTTTTATTAAAAATAAACTTTTTCATCGTAATAATTTATATGGTTTAATTATAATATTGAATGGTTTTAAAGAATAAATAAAATATATTTTTACCATTTAATATAATTTATGTTATTATCATTAATTTTACATTGAATTCATAGGTAAAAACATTTCAATCTTTAGCAATGTTTTAACTTTTAAAACCTGTTTTCTTAACAACGGGATTAATTTTAAATTAATTACTTCAACTTCTATATTCTGAAATTTAAAAAATGGATTCCATATTTTAATTCAGTGGGTCCAAATTATGTTAATAGGTTTCTTTTATTTTTTTGAGATTATGAATATTATCTATGATAATTTTTATTTACTGTAGTTAAAGATAAATAGGGTAATTAAGGGTAAATATAAGACTATAAAATTACTCAAACACTTTCCAAAATCCTATTTGATGAATAAAAGTCGACCGATATCACTTAAGAGTCATACTCGATTCATTTCATAGACTTTTGACCATGAAATAATACTATTATTACTAAAACTAAAGAAAGTGACAACATGTCACTCTCTTGAATCTTATAAGTATAATAATTTTAATTTAGTGATAAACTTCAGGAAACGTCGAATATGAATAGTCTCCAGAAATATAATAATATTATCTACATCATGTAAATTTATTTATAATTTTTAGGGATTAAATAATAATCATTAATTATGACACAAATAGTGATGTTCAAATTATTTTATTTATTTAATTATAAAATAAATGATTTAAAAATTATTAAAATAAATAATATATGATATATTTAATGTGATCCACTAATTATCTAGATAAAAATGATATGATATAAATCTATTAAATCTTTTATTTCGAACATATATTCTATATATATTTTATTTAAATTCAAATAAATGAATAGTGTCAAAATTTACACTATTGTTATTTTATAAAAATTTCATATTATAAAATTGTTTAAAAATCACAAAAATATTTAAAAATTATAAATTAAAATTTATATGGTCCAAAATTTAATAAATCATACAATTATGGGCAATTCACAAAATATAAATAGTTTTTTATAATGATTTAAAATTTAGAATGTTATTACCACAAAGAAAATTAAATAAATTATATAAGGATAAATCAAGTTGACAATGTTTAAAATAAATTCCAAACTTGTCTAAATTTTATTGGTTGATTATATTGGAACCATATATCATATTATATTCGGATTTTCATCATTTTGGTGGTTTTTAATGGGGGTTGTAATTTATTATAAATTAATATTTCTTATAATTCCAAAGGTGCCCCTCTCCTCCCCTATAAAAGGGCACCTCCTCCATCTCCTCCTCACACAATTTTGAGCCTTGAAGTTCGGCCAAACTCTTCCCATTTGACTTCCCCACTTCCCTAGAAACCTTATAGTGGTACTGGTCTTTTCAGAAAACCATCTCTAGTGCCCTAAGAGTAAGTTCAAAGGAGGCACTTCGAGAAAGAGGTAATACCTTAAACCAATTCATTCAAGTTTCATTCCTCTTATACTTCCTCTTATTTAGTGGTTTCATTATGAAGTAATAACATCAGTGTCCCCCATATACTGATATGTTATTATAAATATGAAACAACCATATTCCACCTTCTATCCATCCTAAGGAAAAAATAAATCATTGCGTGTGCGTACGTACGGAATACCGTCTCCACGCCATGGTGTAATCTGTTTTTTCACCACCACCTTACTTGGATGGGTATAATGGTGTAAATAATTACTAAAATTGATTATTATAACATCATACTGATTCTAGGATATTATATGATTTACTCCAATTCCATTCAATAAATATGGGAATGATATCATCGCTCGTTCGTACGTACGGATTACCGTCTCCACGACGTGATGAGACTCATTTTCCATGTTAAAAATTCAATAATGATTATAAAGTATATATGATAAGTAATCATGAAATATATTAAATAATAATTCTACTAGATTTATTTATATTTATTTATTTATTTCATCTACTTAATTCCATTCAATTCAATAAGGAAACGAAAAACAACGTTCATGCGTACGTGTGGCCTACCATCTCCATGAACGATGTATTTATTTATATTTATTGATATATTATATATATGTATATTATGAATATATATTATATATAAATCATGTTTTATATTCTGGAATTAATTAATCATGATCTATGTAATCATATTAATAATTACAAGTCAAAACACGGACGATAAATGAAACGATTTTACCCAAAACACTGCTTTAACATGGAATTGACAAATGAATGGGTAATCTAAAGTCGTATGTGAATCATATATGATATCATAAATATTATTATGGTTCTGTAACATGTTAAGAATATGTTTAAACCCACTATACAGGGGTCTCAGACACATACGGAAGAAATTGGACATAAGGTAAGGGATAATTTTTCAAATCTCATTTTTATCCGAGATTGCTTATGCCTAAGTTTTTACTGGGATTATATTTTTCATACATGCCCATAAAATGTTTTTCATAAAGTGTTTAATATTATTCCATGTATGTTTAATGTCATTTTTACCTCGTGTATACTTTTACTTTGTGTTATGGAAGGAATCTTTCTTTTGTTTACCATACGAGGAACTTTTTGACCTTTCCAAAAAAAGTACGAGGAGAATGTTGTTTTAACTTATACAGCATGAACGGATTTTTAAGGTTTCATATCGTCTTATTTTCATGAAGCTTACTCTACAATATTTCATGGTTATTTTCAACAAAATCCTTTTCTTTTACAATTGTGTGGCATTTTGTGAAAAGAAAATGATTTTTAAGAAGAAAGGATATTTTCCTCAAGAATTCTTTTCAAGTGTTTTATCAAAACCATTTTCCATCTAAGATGAAATTATTTCATTTGTGTATGTTTCAAGTATAATATATATATGATTTACATGGTTTCACTATTATTATGATTAAATGATATCCATTTGTTTTATATGGACTATGTTATGATGGGATGATGTTTATGAAACCCATTTTTATTCTTTGGGTTATGATAAATGATTTATGCTTATGTTGCGGCACAAGTAAGAATGATTTAATTATGATATGGGTGGGACCTATATCTCCCTCCAATTCATTGTGTAAAGATGTATATCTCATGAGATTGACATGGCTGGAATGGTAAGTTAATCCGGTTTAGTGTTACAGGACTGAAACGAGGAGTGAACTCGATTCAGAAAGGGACTTTGTCCACTAAGATGGTCTTGGAAGAAATGCCTTGGATACTATGGAAAGCATATCATGTGCTTAATGGTTTTACAAAATTAAATGTTTTATTCCCATGATATTTTATTATGATTAATGTTCCTTTATGATCTATTCCTTACGTACTGCCAAGATTTACTTCACAACTCAAGATTTTGATGTTTAAACTTTATGTTCATGTTTTGAAGTTCAAATGTATATGGTTTGTTTTATTTTTTTTCCATGATTACCCTTACTGAGAATTATATGTTTTCTTTTCCCCAGGATATAAAGAAATGTTTTAGGTAAGAAAAAAAGGGGGAAGATCTTTATGGGAGATGTTGAAGATCTTTCACCAAGATTAGAAGATTATGTTCCAAGTTTCCAAAGACACTAAACTATTACAGTCCTTTGGTGTCTGTTTTTGTTATGTATTAAGTATTCCACAAAAGTAATGTAATTTCCATGTACGTCAAGCTTTGGGTCTCTACATTGATGGATCTATATCCTATAATAATGCCATGAAATTTTCTAGTGGTAACCCTAAATGAAAACATAAAGGGTTTATCAGCAAGTTTTAGGAGTATATGAAGTTGAAAATTATCTCATGGTACTTTATATGGTCCTGATGTTGTTGAGATTTGACCACCAGATCATTCCCAAAACATTCCACTAGTATCATAATAATTGGATTTAATATGTGGTGCATGGATTATTGGTAAGTGGATCCATCATTTTTCTTGATAAAATGAATAGACTAATTGCATAAAGTTCCTTGAGGTTCCCTGATGGTACTTAAATCCTTTTCATTAGGGGCCATTATCATCTGATTATAACCAGAGTAACCATCAATGAATTAGAGGAACTAGAACCTAGCAGTGGTGTCAATCAGAAGCTATGACATAGTAATGGTAAAATCAAAATTTAGAAAATGCATGTTGGGTTGGTGGAAGTCAATGTAGACTCTAAACATCCCATTATTCATCTCAACTGGGATAATGATGACTTTCCACCTAGGGTACTTGACTTTCTGAATAAAGTTGGATTTGATAAGCTTATCAACTTCAGCCTCGACCATAGAATTTTGAGAGGCCTGCATCATTCTGGGACTAAATTTAAACCTACAATGACACACTGGGATACCAATTTGATGAACTAAAACATAGGGGTCCATCCCTATCATTTCATTATAGCTCTAGGTACACACATCATTGTGATGTTTATGGTGGATATGAAATCCATAACGTGGGGTTCCCATTCCACTATGGCTATTGAGATATAATATATTGATTCAATTGCATCTGGTTTCCAACTATGAGGACCACACTTGATATTAAAGAATTAGAAACAATTCATACGTCTTCAAGTCATACTTGGTCTGTGGAATAAGTTGGATTTCCTAGGATTAGTGACCATTGGGATAACTTCTCAATATATTACAGGGGTAGGGTATTCCAATATTAGCTAGACATTTTTAGTGTAAGAGGATGAAGCAATATAAAAATCATCATTTTTATTAAAGATACTGAAGAAAACCCTAGGTGTTGTGTTTTGGGATCTAACTGATTAATGATGAGAAAAATTATGTTCTTAATTTCAACCCAAGGTCAACTATAATAGTTGTTAGATCATTGGGAGTACTGATATGCTCAAACTTGGCATCCAAAACCTGTATTCACTCTCTCTTTCAGTAGATGAAATCAAAATAGTGGGACTCATAGGTTCCAATGGGAGATGCATCACCCCAAAGTAACCCTACTCGACCATCGAGGGAGTATTTAAGGAAATAGTGGCACTAAGAGGAGACCATTGCAAAAAAAAATGAATCTAGGGTCATCCTAGAATTGTATTATAGGTTGTATCCTATGAGATTACCAAAACATTAGTGTTTGATACTAGAATAGTGAATTAAGTCTTTATCTGAAATTTTCCCCACGACTACTACTCAATCTAATCATACCTAGGAATCATATTATCATAGGGAGTTATATTTTCTTTTTTAAGCCCAATCTTATGAAGCATCTATGTTGAGATAAAATTGATATATGAGATAGTATCCCCTAATTGGGTGTATATATCCACACCATGGGAATGAAATGTGATAAAAAGTGTGCTTATGTAACCCTTAATAGTAATGTCCTTTTCTTTTATAGAAAATGATATGATATCTTAACAGTCCACTTGCTCATCCCCTTTTATGTAGTAGGCCTCAACAGTAGTTACCATATCATTGAATTGAAGGGGAACATTCAAGGTATTATCAAGGTTCTCATGAATTTCATTTGATAATAGTAGAGCGTGAAAGATTAATATCTTTGATGATATGAAGGTGAGGCTATTTAGTACTACATAATTCTGTGTTAGGAGGGTTTTTTCCTAATGCAGAATGTTCTTTGAAAGGGGGTACAGTAGGTATATTTGGATAAACCACTAGTGTATGGATAATATTAGAAATTTTATACTACTGACCAGATAGTGTTCTCTAAAAAATTATTGGTTGAGTTTCAATTGGATATGTTTCGGCCCTGTATGGATGTGGATAATCACATCACGATCAAAGGTGAGCTTTATAGTTTTCTAATACAGCCATCTACGGGGGAGTAATTGATAGAGTGAACTAGGAGGAATATTACCTATAATATCTATGAAAGTCATACTTCTTTGTCTTAGTATCATGAACAAAATGTTTTCAATCAAATTACTGAGAATTCTAACAGCTTAAATTTTCTCTTCCTCTCCTTCATTGGTGTCAGAAAGAGGCACCTAAGGGTTTTTTATGAAATTCCTCACTCTTAATAGTTAAAAAGTATTCCACATGATTTATGGTATTCATAGAGATGAATTCATGATCCTCATATGTAGAACAGTCCGTGGATGGAAAAATCTTGGGTGAATATCTCAGTTTTGGGTCATGAAGTTACTATAAATTTCTGCTAGCTTTGGTGTTAGCAAAGGACTTTTATTTCCCTCACACCATCGAGGCTATTTTTCTGGAGACTTGGGAGGATATTATGAATATGTTGAGGCAGCAATCGGGGGAGTCATATTAACTACAAGAGAATTTGGATTTATCAAGAAGGAAATAATGATACCATGGGTCTAAGAAACTACCTTGAAATCCAACTAATAATTTTACATCCATGTTTTATGGTTGGGAACCTGTTTCCACTTTCTAGAGGCTTCAATGTCACTATTAGGGTCAATAGAGACATGATTAACCTATTTTGGAATGTCATACGACTTGAATAAGTCACAATATACTTGGTCATGGACACAATATTTTAATAAAAATAATTCATTGTTGGTATGTCCAAGAATCATGTGATATGGGAAATGGTTAGCAGGGCTAGTGATTTTGTCCTTTTGGGGCATCATTCATTCCAACAACATCTAGATTTTATTCTCTAGGATGGAGTTGAAATATATCAGTACCAATGCATCCCTAATGTAATAGATCCTATTTCTTATTTCTAGGAAAGAAACCTTGGGATCCTAGACTTTATGGTAGGTTAAAGTATCATTCTCTCATTGAGGTAGTTGCACTTGGTGTGGTTGTGTTAGGTGAGGCTGTACTGGGAAAGGTTGTGCTTGTTGGGTTGTGCTTGGTGTAGATTATCTTGTAAACAACCTTGAAGGTTTATGGATCTAGAAACTCTACAAGAACAATGAAATCAGTTTCGTCTTTTAGAGTGCTTATTTGGGGAGATATATGTGGTAAAAGGTGAAAATATTTAATAGTACTACAAAGATTATTCCAGAAGCTATGAATTTTCAGAGAACTCCCAAAATATACTAGGGTAGTTCAGGGAGATAAGGGTACGAAATTGCCCATTCATGATGTTCTACATTCACATAAGAATTTTCTATTTTAATAATAATGTAATATTGAGTGAATACATGAGTCCCTTCCATCAAGTGACAAAGTTGGAAACTCGCTCATTGAGCATCAGTCTGCATTTTATGAGGTCGACGATGCCTGTATTTCATGACGTGGAGATGGAGTGGTAAAGGAACTATCATGATAGATAATCCTAGTTAGAAATAGAACCTATCTAAAAATTACAAAATTAGGCTATTTTTGTGGTCCAAAACCATAGAAATAGGCTAAAAAACTAGGGTTGTTCCTTACAGTCATAGTTTGAGAAAACTGTGGGGCTGATTTCCATTGAAATAGAGTCCATATACATCCACATTTTAAACCATACCTATTGAAGTCAACTACCATGGTTTAATCCATGGAAATAGAAGGATGTTCCCATGATTTAAACTATTTCAATATGTAAACATATCTATAATTTTATCATGGCTTTTGAAGGCTACTCCATTAGTTTAAAACATGGTAATCAACCAACAATTTCCATGGTCTAAACAATGGAAATATATTTATATCACCATGTTTTAACCATGGATATTAAGGCCTACCACTTTGGTCAAAAATTTAGATATATCATCCATGTTCTATAAAAAAACTCTTACAAATAGCTTCCTAAAATAATATCCTCCAACTCTTGCATGTTACAACAGTAAAAACCCAAATCAATTACACACTACCATGATAGTATATCACATACAAATAGAAAAACATTTTTTGGTGAGGTTAATATTATAGGTGCACATTATATTGATTCCATGATATTTTTTCCCATGTAAAATTACTACACAACCCACATATCAAAGGTTTTATTTATTTGCAACCTTCTAATCTGAGGCTTCCAAAGCATGTCTTAATGAATGGGGTTTGTGAAGCATAAGAAAATATTGAGGCATAATTAGTGTACAACCTTACTCAGGAATGATTAATATATTTAATATGAATTATGGATAAGGTTTTGAGAAGATAGGGGATATAGAATGTTCTATATAATTGATTGGTTGGTGGTTGGTTAGGCTTGTTGTTTCACTATCTCTGTGTTTCCCCATTAACTTCTTACTTGTTTTGAAGTTTTAGTAATTTCATTTTCAAGGGTGGTTGAATTTTATTCTATGATCCATATGGAGGGTAAGTGGTGAGGGATTAGATAGGGGTTTGGTAATGGGTTATTGGAATTTTTTTATATTTGAGAATATAGGTAATGGTTTGAGGTGACATTGGGGGTTTTGGGGTGTTGGTTGGCATATAAGGAAATAGATGGTTGTGGAGAGATGTACATAAGGACATGAATCAAATAAAGTATATTATTTAGGGGATACCTCTTTTATTCATGGTCCTAGTGGTGGGTTTTGGGGGGGATTTGGTTGCTTGGAGGTGGAACCATGAAAGGGAGAGGTGATAAATATCAGGATGAAAAATAGGGCTTATGTTTACGTATTTGATGAAATTTGAAAATTTGTGAAGTGACACCATATCTTATGATAAAAATATATTTGGATTCAAAATCAATGAATTTTTTAAAATTATTTTCCCTAAAGTTTTTCATTGAGTTTTGATCCATCATAGTGTAACTTTGTTAAGGAATTTTTCCACTTCATAGCTTATGGGAAGGATTGTACCACAGAGTGAACCTATTATTTTTTGGTCATATTATGTTTATCTATAAATTTTGTTATTGTATCATGACCCATAAGACTAAAACATGATTTATCCTAGAACAATCAAGTAGGGTTTTACATGGTTCTATTACAGAGTGAGCTCTTCCCTATAAAAAATTATTGTTCCCATGTTTTCCAAAAAATAAACAAATTTGGTGTGGTTTTGAATGTTACACCATTTACCAGTATTCATTAACCATGGTTGAGTTTGTGGTGTATCATTAGATATAGATTAGTTTTAGGCCATTAAATTCTTTTAAAATGTCTAATTAGACACACTTTTAATTAAAATATATGGTCCACATATCGATTAAGGTACACATTAAACATGCGAGAGTAAATCATAGTAGGGTGCAAAAAGGATCTACCGAATATAAAACAAAATATATTATTATATTCCTGATAACTTTAATAATATTGTATCATGAAAATTAATGAATTAATTTCATGTTATCATGTAATAGCCTGACTACCTTTAATCAAAACCATACCATGATCGTTCATCAATGATTATGTATAATAGTTTAATCAATAACATACCATAGAATAAAACGAGTTAATGGTTAAAAAAACCAGTTTATCCTATTTATATAATATTATTGAGTCCTCTAGACACTATAAATCTGTTTAAGAAATAGAATAGCAATGTGTATTGTTAATAGAACTATTCTATCTAATATTAATACTGTAAAGGATTTATAATTTCAATATATGTTTAATGAATCTTTTTATTAGAAAGGATTCATTATAAAAAAGAAGACTATATAATTGATGGACTTTCATGGAGTATTTGTTACACAACCAATTTATCTATGTTATAAACTAACAATGAAACCCAATATAATATTGGCCTATACAATCCTCTTTTACAGAAAAATATATAAGCAATGAATCCTAGAAAATCTTCCAAAAGAAATATATTGTGCCCTATTAGTCTTCCATTGGGTTCCAAGTATGTGAGCCTCAATCAAAATATATACATCATCTCAAAATAATTATTTAAACCAATATTATTAAGACAGTAATCAAAATAACATATGGAATATAGAACCCAATCCTATAACTCTAATAGTATCTAGAATATATAACATGAATGTACCCTAACTGATATATATCTATTACATGTCATCCTATCATGGAATACATTAATAATAATAATATAACCTATCACTCACTAATAAACATATGATAACCCTTAGATACTATTCTCTGATATATAATCCATAGTTAACTGAATGGATTTTCTATCTCACTTCAGAGATGGGAATCTATCACACTTTGTTCCATAAGACATATTTATATTTCATAACTATTAAAACAGACTCATTGTCTTCTCATCCTTTGTTATTATATAGGCTATAGAGCATACCCATTTTCATCTCAAGAGAACTATCGATGTCCCACTATTAATACCATAAATTCAATACTACTTCTATAGTGGTAACGACCTGATGGTATATTCCAAAAATAAACTCATTAACCTATTAATGTTAGTGATCCCATCAGTAAACCAGCCCCTTTTACCACCCTTAGGATAATTACTAACCCATTACCATTGAGACACTAATGATTCCCCTCACTTATTATTCCTTAAATGTTCATTTTATCTATCTCATTTGAGAGATCATCTATCAAGAATATCATTATCTCAAGATGATGTTATTTATTATATAAGGGGATTAAATTTCATTAAATTAGAGGATATATGGTAAGGAAACACCATATTTAATTCTATTTATCACTCTATTATAAATCATTTTAACCATATTACTCAATCAATGGAACATTGAATCTTCAACTGAGTATGAGGAAATCAAGCATAACTGATGAAGGTTCTTTAATAAGTTTAAATAAAACTAATTACTTTAGTAAAAACCAGTGAATTATTCCTGATAAGGTAGCCTATTTTATCTAGTTCAATTTCATTGTGATGTTAATGATGAATGTGTCAAGAATTCAAAGATGGATGTTTGTGATTCATGAAAATAAAAATAATAATTTCTTTACATTTTAGAATTCCATAAGAATGATCAGTTCATGTTTTCTCAAAATGAGGATAATAACATCTCTAAAGTAAAGGAAATTTCATTTTTCACAGTTGAGTTAGCTGAAATTTTCTACTGAACACACAAAGGGAGATTCATGTTTATCCCTAATATAGATAATGATGAGTTTTTTATTCTATAGGATGATATATGAAATATATTGGGATCTCATACAGTCATGAGGAATATTGAAAAGGACCTCTAAATAGAATAGAATGTCCTTTTTATGTTAATATTAATAGGGATTTTTTAAAGGGGTGAGAAATATGAAAAAGTAGTGTTTCAAGACATTTATTTTCCTTATTTTTTAGTAGAAGAGGATAATGTAAACCTTAAAATATGTATGTTGAGAAACATGTATCACTTCTCTCATATATTAGTCATTAGATTACGGGGCCCACAATGATAGCTGGTGGGATGGGGATTTTATACTTTTTGTCGGCGGGATGATAGACTTGCTTTCGCCAATGATCCGAGCCCTAGTAAGGCCCAAGGATCTCGCATAAATTTTAAAGATCACAAAATTAAAATGAAAACATACTCATTTCAAATTTGAAGACGCGGTCGACAGAAACTCATAGATGACAATCGTTTCTTGAAAAATCCAACGAAGGAACCCTCTAGATCGTACACACGCACTTCAAACCCAATTGGAACTTCGATCATCAAACTCCAGGTGTTAGTGTTGCAATCCGATGATGAATTCAACGTCCCGATGATCACTGCATCAAGATGCATTTGATTCTGAAGAGAGATCTTGATCTGAGCATCTTGGATCAAGAGATTCTCTCTCTAGAGAGTGGGTGGAGAGAGAGGCTCTCAAATTTCATTCCATGAATGAATGAATAGTTATTATTACAACATAAGATAAATCATCCTCCTATATTTATAGTGGAGTTGAGAAATACCCGGTTGGGTTCCCCAGCCCCTGTTTATTTCAACGTCCACTAAATAAATAATTTTGACAAATTGAACTACGCCAAAACTATTTATTATTATATAATATACTTGTAATATATATATGTAATATATTTTGTGATAAAACATGATCCATTTAACTAGACTTGTTGTCCCACTTAATACTAAATGAACCTTGAATATTGAAATAGTATTCGTTCAATTAATATTTTTTCATTTTTAATGAACTCATAAATAAATTAAATAAATTCAATCCCAAATATTCATAACTTGAATATTAATGAATTTATTTAAATCTTTTAGTGATTGATAATTTGGACAACACTTGGACCACAGGGTAGGGCCCACCATGTCTATATACTTATCTAACTGAATAGGGTGGATTCTTGAATATGCTATTGTGTGTGACCCTCTAGGCCCTTATATCGATAGCAGTGAATAAAATCCACACACCAAGAGCAGAGTTTTTCAATGCATCATGACCCCTATAAAGATAAGGATAGTCATATCAATGACAACCAACCTATGAACACTAACTATGTACTATAATCTCTTTGTCATTAAATATCTCATAAATAAGGATGCACTCTTATGTCAACATCCTTATATTGATTTATTATTTTTGATCTATCAAGATGGATTTACCTTTGAACTGCATTGGCCAAAGACATATGAAGGCATCACCATTATGATCAACTAGGCCTGAGATATACAACTTACTAAACATAGAAGTGACAAATCCTTTATTGACCATTCAAGCAATGTCATATCACCAATGATGCACCCAACACAAGCTACTTCACAATGATTTCAATACCATGTTTTTCACCCTGTATTAAAGTATGTAATCAAATGATACTCATTGGTAATGTTCCCAAGCTAAGAGTACTATACACATGTCTGTAGATAAGAATGACCAATGACACCCAAAACATGTGGTGTTCCTATTGGCGGGTCTGCCCTCATGGTCTCACTACTATAGATCACCTAGTGCAAACTTCATGAGAAGAAGTATCAATTCTTATGAGCCCCCAGCACCTGATAGTCAAAAAGCTACTAGTTCCAATCAGTAATATGTATCTAGACTATAGGACATATATTTAAGATCCATTTCATTGTATATATAGGTTCTCATTATAGCCTGGGAGCTGCTATAACCTCTTGATACGAAAATTTATCTTTGTACATTACTTTTATAATAGTGGATGTAGAAAATTCCACACTATAATGGTAAGATGGCATCATGTATAACTAACTATACACATGATATGGTAATAAAATGTACTGTATAGTTTGGTCTTGGGCACCCACTATTTCATCACTCCCACTTGCACTAGATCTATCATTATTACCAAACCTATTAGCTACTCACATGATAAAGATCATGCTTCTTCTGAATAATGGATTTAACTGCTGGGTGTTCCATGTTTTCTCCACATGGCATATCTTCTCTATGCGACCACATCTTATTGAGTAAAACATCTCTAGATAAGGTACCCCCAAGTATATCACTTTTTTCCACTGTCATAACTTGAAAACATAGATAGTAAGAATATCATAATTTACATTATGATAATACTATTTTCACTATGTGAGAATCCATGAACTAGAACAAATCGTTTCGATAGATAAACGATTCTTATCTACCTTAGAAGCTGCATTGTACTCTGTATTTGTAGGTATGGATACCATTAGATTTTATGAGCTTGACTCGCTCATCACCTTTGCCTAACTGTGATACTAGATCAAATTTATCTAAGAATTACTAGTTTGTGTCCCCCCATAACTAGTAAACCTTCTTCTCTATATACCAGACACATATCATTTGTATACACCAAAGTACAAGATGATAGCTCTAACTACATTACTTGCAGTGCTCTTAGAAACAATTGATATATGTCTATAATAAAGTATATCTTGGAAATATCAATTATTGTACATAACATGGAATATGTGACTGATCCATCGTTGAAGAATATGGAACTCAATTCACAACATTAATCTCTTCCATACTCCGAACATGTTAACATGGAGAGATTAATCTATGTTACATTGGAAACAATTTTGTACTTGAATTGTTCCAACATGTATTTTTCAATACAATGTCACCATATGTCTGATTGACTAAGACCAAGCATCCTATGGATCTCCCTCAGGGGATCCTGTTCCCTAGAACATAGTTTGATAATTTAAGTCATTCATTGGAGAATTTGTTTTATTTTAATCTTATCTGACTATAATACCATGATCCATTCTCCATATGTTTCGGAACATATTTCTCATGGAAAACATTGGGGCTCCCACTAACCTTTGCTTGAAATAAGGCAATGATTCATTTGAAATTAATGCTCTATGATCATGTTACTTACTTTAATCCAGAATAGGATTTCAGTAACTTGCAACCTTCATTTGAATCATATGATGTCATCATCCCTTTCTGGTTGCATCATATAGACACCATCCACGAAAGATGGTCTTGAAATACAATGAACTATTTAATGCACATAGAAGTTAGATATGAAAAGTAAAATTCTAATATATTTAGTCATACTGACTTGGTATAAACAATCGATCCTTATTGGTACCAATATTGTACCATCAATGTATCTTCTCATTTGAATACCCACCGCAGTATTCAATTTATAAACCCCTTTCCAATTTTATACATGGAATCCATTATTGAATTTAATCTTGTCAATCATTGATAATTTCCATATACTTCTTACTTGTAGGATTTATTTTTATTAATGAATAATATATCACTTTCCATGGTGAATATAAAACCATCACCACGGTTTCATCCTCCCAATGCAGTATGTGTCTCTGGAACATTCCTATTTTTCACGTATTTGTGGAACTCGTTCCTATGATATGGATTTGTGCATCTCTAGCATTGACTATGTCCAAGTCAATTCAGCTCCCACTATCTCTAATAAAGATGTGCACCCTTATATACAATTGTAATCTAATGCTTGACTACATCTTTTATATCTTATGGATTTATGTAATATCCTAAACAATTGTTAGGATAATTGCTTAGATGCACTATGTGTTCATCTTGATACATGTTTTTTTATATCATAACAAAATCTTTTCATCTAAACAGATGATCTACGACATTAATTATTTTCATCATACTATGTCTCCTATGATATCCATTTTTCATTTAGTTGTCATATAGGTTATGGGATTTCATCGTTATTTGCAAAACACTTATTAAAATATAATAAATATTTATGTAGGTTGTAACATTGATACAAATTACAGCATAACTTTTATGTATAAAATGTGCATTTAAGAATTCCTCCATGCTACCTTTTGTTGATCAATGTAAAGATGTAAGACTTTATCATAGATCCTCATTATGAACATCAATATGGTGATGTAGATAAGGTAACCTGCATTTAAGATTTACTCCATCCTAAATTATTGTGATCGATGATTTCATACTCAAGATATTGTTAGGTAGGTCGATCTGAAGCAACTCATATCTTTATACCATACATATACTTCACTATTCCATAATAAATTAAAAGAATATTATGATGTGTCATTACCTTTAGCTTTATTTGAAATAGTTCACACTCTCTTATTGATCTAACCCTAGAAGCTTTGTGGCATACCTTTATTTCTAAAGGTTTTTTTTGTCTAAACTAAGTATGTTAATAATACCAAAGGTGTTTAGCTATGCTGAGCATAAATACCATAATGGGTGTATTATTGACATCCACTTTTAGTTTTACTTGACAAAAAACTATATTTCCACAACCAGGTAGGTCTTACACTTTATATTAATCATGTATTGCATTTGATTCAAGTGGTAGTGAACTATTTGTTGAGTATGTTACCACAAAAAAATCATACCAAAACATGAAATAATGTCTCATCTTGTCCAAAAGGGAACTTGAGATAAATTTTTGGGTTATACTCCACAAATTGTTCAATTTTAATAATTCTCATGGTAATTAAATGTTATGTGTTTCTTACTGATGACTTAGGAATCACCCTTTCTCAGCTTCTTGGAGAAGACACCTTACTCCTAGTAATGTTTCTCTACTTAATTTGTTACTGTAATTCAATACATATATGTGAAAATAATATTGTATTTAATACCCAAGAATTATGTGAGAAAAAAATAATTTTATTTGATGAATATTAACTGAATGAGAAGAGAGTACTTGTTTCTAGTATTTCTATCTATTGCATTTTTAAACATCCATTAATTTATTTCAATATGTGATGAAAATAACCTTCTACTAAATAACCAACCTCTTTTATTTGAAGGACATGATAAAGGTTCATTTGGTGTAGTTTCCCATAGGCCTCTTCTTCTTGTCATTCAATGTATTCTCCATAAGAAAAAAAGATGGTTCTACCTTTAATATTCTTATCACTTGGAGAATTTTGAACTTAAAGGTAATGAAGTGCTTACTCTATACTATTCATTTGTATCGTTAAATGAAACTAGAGTAATTGGGTTTATAAGTTATAAACATGTGATGACTTGAATGAATGTGAACTATCTTTCACTTTACACAAACCGAGTGCAATCATCGCATTCAAATATTGCTTTGCTTTCTCCTTTGACACTTCTTGATGATGAGACTACATGTAATCCATCTCATGATGTAGAGACCACAACTAACATCAGACATTGATGATAGCATTATGAAAGAACCATAATATGCTTGATTCATGAGTCTCGTGTAATTAGTTTTACACCTTCGCATACTAAAGATGATTAACAGGTTGGGACACAAGAACCAATAATTTCTAATATAATAGTAATTTGCATGAGCGTCGATACTACCCTTTGGATATTCGTTCTTAGTTTAGACATTAACATTGTCTAATACTTATCACAGTTTTATTGTGGTATTTATTTCAATTCTCTACAAATAAACTTTAGCAGTTTTTACTTTTAATATTGATTACCAAATGTGACATTACTGATTCTTTAATTATTAAATGTCTCCCACTAATTTTTCGAATTCTAGGAACCCTTTGTGGTATAATCAGAATACTCTTGAGTATTCTAATGGAAAGGATCCCTGAACCTCTCTCATAGTCTACAATCTATGGCTATGCCACTACTCGAAGGGTCTAATGTATGATTTTGGCTGGCCAACTACATTAACTTGCGGTTCCTTGATCTTTTCAGTGAAGTCCCAACTTAAAAAAATCATTACTTATTTTCTCAACATTTGCCTATAAAATTAAAACAATATAGCTATGGATATTTCTATGCTGTAATTTTAGTTATGTCGACCCACTATCAT
Organism: Viscum album; assembly: GCA_963277665.1. Lineage (NCBI taxonomy): Eukaryota > Viridiplantae > Streptophyta > Magnoliopsida > Santalales > Viscaceae > Viscum > Viscum album. The sequence goes on from OY728161.1 coordinate 1,000,299,943, forward strand.
AATAAGAACTCCCTGATACTAAGAGGCACCTTCAACTATGGCATGACAGACACCTCGAACACCCGGTTTTGTTCAAACTTGAATGATGGAAGGCTGTAATGACATAATATTTTATTTCAGTGTTTTATTAGTTTTCTCTCTTGATGAATGTAATCCATTTCTATTAAACTTGTTCATCTATGTTGTCGATATCACAACTGAACTTTAATAGAAAAACATACATTACGTCTTTATGCATTTTATTCTCTATTATTTTATTTGTTATAAAACTATTATAAAACACATAAAATAATAAATAAATGCATAAAGGCAAACTACTAACCAACTGGTCTTGAGAATCTAAATAACCTAAGGGCATCGTACCTGAGTTGAAGCTTAACTCATGATACAGCTTTCCCTCTATCTTGTATGTTCGCTTTGCATCTAAAAAATCTCCATATCTTGGAGGGCTACCTGTCATGTCATGGAGTACCACCTCATCTTGGCGCAGTACATGTCACATCTTGCATCGTCTACATCATTTGTCGTCTTCATCTAAAGTAGAAAATTACTCACACATAGGCGAGGGGAAATCGGGTATAATTGTACATTAAGTGAATTGGACACGCATGTCCTTATAAATTTTAACCGAAAAAGTATAAAGATTCACAAACCGACAAATAATTAATTACAAGTATCACATGCAGTTAAATAATTAGTTAAATAAAAAAAACATACACTGGTCAATCCTCAAGACCAATAGATGGGTAAAATAAAGCATGATAAATTAAAATGAATTAATTAAGTACGAGAGTTATCTAAATAAAATTAAATAAATTTAATAAGCTTAAATAAATTAATTAATCATTGATCCTCTAAATAATTTAATTTTTATGCCAAATTAAAATAAATAAATAATTTAATTTAACTGAAAAATTAAATTAATTTATATCCTCGGGTATTAATATAATTAATCAAAACTATTTATAATCAATTTAATTTAAAAACTAAAATTAAATTAATTAAATTAGTTAATTTGATTAATTTAAATTGCTCAGTCTTCGAAACACGACTTCACAGCCTCTGCGGGTCGGGCCAAACCCCCGTAGGGCCCAACTGGGCCGGATCGATCCGCCCAAACCCGTTTTGGGTTGGGCAGGTCCACCTAGAATATTTCAGGGATAAAATTACTCTACATAAATACATCCATACAAAAAAGATACTTTCATGGTGTTGAATGATGGAAACGAAGGAGGGTGGCAGCCAAGTCACACCGCTGCAGGTGGCCGGATGCCAATGCGTAGGGCACCCCGGGGAGGTACACCGATGAGGGGTGTTGTCGGGCAGCACGCATGCCATTTCGTGGTCTGAGGAGAGGGTGGATGGATGCGGGTGGCTAGTAGGAGCTATCGTCGAAGGAAGTCCAGAAGTGCGGGTCTAAAATAGGGAGCCCAGCTAGCGGCCGGTCCATCCAGTGCAGGCGTGATAGGAGGCGGGACAACTATGCTTTGAGGTTGGTGAGGCCTAGTGCTGGTTCCGTGTAGAGGAAGAATCCAAGGGAGATGAGGAAAGAGAGGTTCAATCAAGGGGGATGGACTCAATGGCCTGTGTGCGGCGAAATCCTGCGTACGGCGGCATGGAGTGGTTCTTTGACTAGAGGCAACCTAGTTTGCAGGCTGAGGTTCAGCGCCTCGATAGTTCAACAACCACACAGGGAAAGGCGCTCTGGTTTTTTGTGAATGAGGTCGGAAATTGGGGCTAGCTGGGGCGGAGGTGCCTAGTGTGAGGCGTCCAAAAATAGTTTGCAAGGGAGTGCCATGGGTGGAGGCTGGTGGCACCGAGGAGGCAGGACAGCGACCAGAACTCGGGGTGGTTGGATCAGCGGCATGGTAGTGCTACGAGTCACCTGGGTGGGCTGGTGGTGTCTGGCTGGTCGACTGCTACATGCAACTCGGGCAGTGGAGGAGGGCTAGAGGTGGTTTGGAGGCAACAGTCGGTGCTGGGCAGGTGGGAGGTGGAGAAGTCGGGAGGGTCGGCAGCTGCATGTGGGGTTGTTGTGTGCCGCACGGGGAAGACAGGGGGTGTGCTGGACCCCCTTTCCGAATTTTTTTATTTGAATTTTCTTTTCCAAGCCCCCCCAACCTTCAATTTTGTTTGTTTAAGACTTCTTTAGACGTCTTCTTTTATTTTATTGAAGTCACCTCCACCTTTTTTTAGTATAGTATTTTCCCAAAGTTTTAAACACATCAAAAATATTTCTAAAAGCTATTCAAATAGCCTTTAAAATTAATAATAATAAAATTATAAAATTATAATAATAAAATAATAATTTATTATTATTATATTACTATAATAATAATATAAGTATTATTATAATAATAAAATTAATATTCAAATTATAGATTTATAAAATTTATAATATTGAATAATTAAATTTATTTCAGATGAACAAATTAAAAAGTAATTGGTTCAACAGGATGAAATAAAATTTAGAACCCGAGATCAAACTGCATATTCGATTCAATTTGAAAAATTAAATTGACAATAACTTGATCATTAAAAATCGTATCGATGCGCGGTTTGAACCGTTGGGACCGAATTTAAACCCTCTACTTAATAGTAAGGAAAATATAATTTTCTTGTCTTATAGAATCTATGTGATCCCTTTGATACCACTATTAGATTCTGAGTCCTGCAACGAAACCCGTTGGGCCGGGAATTTTATCTTTTTCATCAGCGAGACGATGAGATTTATTGTCACCAACTATTAGAGCCCCGTTAAGGACCGAGGATCTCACGTAAATTGTAAAGAGCACAAAATTAAATTTAAAATGTACCCATTTAAAATCTGACGTCGCAGTCGATAGCAAGTCGTCGATGATGATAGTAGCTCAAAAAATCAAAAGTAGGAACCCTCTAGATCATCCACGCGTGCTTCAAAACCCGCTAGAATATTGATCATCGAACTCCAAGTGCTAGCGCAGTGATCTGACGATGCTTTCAACGTCCCTATGATCACCACATCCAGATGCCTTCGATGCTGAAGAGATATGTTGATCCAGGAATCTATGATTGAGAACTTCTCTCTATAGAGAGTGGGAGGAGATCGAGGCTCTCAAATTTCATTCCATTAATGAATGAATAGTGATTAGAACAACATAAGAGAGAGCCTCCTACTATATTTATAGTGGAGTTGAGAAATACCTGGTTGGGTTCCTCGGCCCCCGTTTATTTCAACGTCCACTAAATAAATAATTTTGATGAACTAAAATGTGACAAAAATATTTATTATTTTATCACATACTTGTAATATATATATATAATAAATTTTGTGATAAAATCCGTGCCATTTAACTCAACTCTCTGTCCCACTAAATATTAAATGAACCTTGAATATTAAAATAATATCCATTCAATTAATATTTTCTCGTATTTACTAAACTCATAAATGAATTAAATAAATTCAATCCCAAATATTCATAACATGAATATTAATGAATTTATTTAATTATTTTGGTGATCGATAACTTGGAAAATTCTTGGACACCGTGGCAGGTTCAACCATGTCCATATACGTATTCAAGTTAATAGGGTGCATTCTTGAATATGCTATTGTGTGTGACCCTCTAAGACCATATATAGATAGCAATAAATAAAATCCATAGACCAGGAGTGGACTCTAGAAACCCATCATGGCCCCTGAAGAGATAAGGATAGTCATAGCAATGACTACCAACCTACGAACACTGACTGTGTACTATAATCTCTTGGTCATTAAATATCTCATAAAGCAGGACACATTCTTATGTCATTATCCATATCTTGATTTATATTTTGTTGATCTATCAGGATGTCTTTGCCTTTGTACTACTTTGGCCAAAGACTTATGAAGGCAGCACCATCCTGATCAACCAGGCCTGAGATATACAACTTCTTAAACTTGGAAGTGACAAATCTTTTCTTGACCATTCAACCAATATCATGTCACCAACAACGCACCCAACACAAGATACTTTTCCATGATTTCAATACCATGGTTTTATCCTTGTATTAAATTATGTAATCAAATGATACACATTGGTAAAGGTCATAATTCAGGAGACCAATACACATGTATGTAGATAGGAACAACCAATGACATACAAAACATGTGGTGTTCCTATTGGAAGGTATGTCCTCATGATCTTAGTACTAGAGATCACCAAGTGTGAACTTCATGAGAAGATGTCTCAATGATTATGAGCCCCCACCACCTGAGAGTCAAACATGTACTATGTCTAGTCATTAAGATATATCTTGACTATAGAACTTATATTTAAGATCAATGTCATTGTATCTCAAGGTTCTCATTATAGACTTTGATATGATATAACCTCTCAATATGAAAATTAATCTTTGGACATTACCATTATAATAGTGGATGCAGAAAATTCTGCCCTATAATGGTAAGATGAAAACATGTATAACTAACTGTACACATGATATGGTAATCAAATGTACTGTATAGTTGGGTCTAGAGAACCCACTATTTTAACATTAGTAACAATCAATTTATATCCTTATGGTATGGTGCTAGTCTTTCTGTTTGACAAGGTAGATATAGATTAAAATCATTTAATAAAATTTCATTACAGTTTAATTGTGTTATTCGATAAATGTAGATGAATTATATTTTTCATAAATTATTCCATGAACCATATAGTGGTTGTTATAATGAAAGGATATAATTAATAAAATTTTGATGATATATCTATAGATTCTCATGTGAAGTATCATAGAGAATATTTTTTAGACTCTGTATTACCTGTAATAGCCGAGGTAGAGAGAAAAACCTCACATATTGATGAATTCATATCTGATCGGGTTAATGAGTCTGCTCATGAGGAGCAACCTACTATAAATGCTGGTATTTAGTCTCATGTAGTTATTATTAATTATGTTGAGAGGATAGATGTTGTGTAAGAATAGATGTCTTGTCTCATCAAGGGATGATGAATTAGTCTATTCATGATAATATAAATAAAGAGGTTTAGGTCCAAGTAGAAGGTTCTTTTTATGTGCATAGTCCAATTATTTCTCATTTAAAAAAATTAAGGGTTTATACAAAGGATTTTGAGGTTTGGGTTGATAATATTTCATTAATAAAAGGATTTATGTAATTTTAGATGAAAATATACCCTCTATTATTGTTGATGAATGTGAATAACCTAAACCTTCTATTATTAGAAATGAATGTTGCTCAAATACAAATGACTAGGTTTGGATACTGAGCAAGAAACTAGTCTAAGTTGAAGGCTTATGGAAATCATGTAAAACAAGTGAAAATATAACTTCATAGAGTCAAAACCAATTTTAATAGCATATAAAAATTATAAAATAATGAAAAAATTAATTAATCAAGAAATTATGGAATTAAAATTAACGTTTTAGGCATAGGGAACCTGCCTCAACCTCAAGGTGAACTGTGTTTGATGACGGCAACTCGAATATTAATTTTTTATATTGGATGAATATGCACCATAACATATATATAAGGAAACCTAGTCCCTATGCACTTTTTCTCATGACCAAATATGAACAAGTGGGTCCTTAAATATATAATTATAGTTTCATATACCTCTTTATGCTTACACATGTATGAATTTTTCTTATCTATATATAAGCGCACCAAGACCCAATATATATATGTATATATATATATATATTCATATTTCCATGAGTGAATATATATAAATGGGGAACTTATATATTAATGTGTCTACCTATTCATAAAAATGTAAGCCGTCTTTGACAAGGGCGTCTCGAATCCACCTCAATGAGATCCAAAACACTATACAAAAAATAAGGATCCCAAACAATCATGAAATATTTAATTGAAATTAATCAACAAATAAAAATAGAAGAAAAATTACCCAAATTCAATGTTTAACTCATTTCCATCAACGAAGTTCGATTGAACTGGCCTCGTCATAAGAAATCACATTTAAGGAAATAATGGGAAGAGAAGTGGTATTTAATGACTTATTATATATATGTGTGTGTGTGTGTGTGTGATCAGGGTGTCAATTTTATATAATAAATTATATATAAATCCACAAACATAAATGAAAAAAATATTTATATTGATATGTCATCCCAATACTAAATTGAATGATCGTTAATAAATTCATTTTTTCAAATGGTATCTAATTTCATTCATTACGCACACCACGTAGTGGTATCATGAATCCCCATATAGAACAAACTACAACATGATGGATTTTAATACATCATGACTTATAATTTCTTGAATATTTACAATAATATACCACTTTAATTTATGAATTATAGGTTTGTTTCAAATCATTGATAATCATTTTGAAATGATTCTAACTCATTTGAATATGATTTTTATATAAAAAACCCTCCATCATTGGTTGGAAACATTGTACCAAACTTTATCTTAATAATATTTCATAAAATATAACACTACATACCATTGTTGAATTTAAAAAATTTATAATTCCCCAATCCATAGTTGTATTTAAATGATATCAAATAAAACAACATCATTTTTAATGATGTTATAAAGGGTTCTATAGTGAACAAAATCAAACAAACATGTATCTTCAAATGAATGTTTCTACAATAGGATATAACAATATACATAATTTCAATTATATTATAATATATTTTTAAGGAGTTATTTAAAAAATATACATAGAAAATGTTAATTTATTATATAAAATTTTATATGTTCTCTTTTTTTCAAAGTAGACTAGCCAACATAAATAACGAAGACAAATGACATTAATTTAAGTAGGTCATTATGTCACATGTTACTCAACTAAGATGTGTTCATTCTGTTTTTGAGATAAATGTTCATTATCTTGGATAAGATAGCATTTTCAAAATATGTGTTCATTCTAATAAGGATAAGTTATCTGATATCTTGAAGTAGAGAATATTTATCTGAAAAAAGGTGAAAGTGACAGTAATATATAGAATCACAAAGTTAATTAGAGGTATAAGTGATCATTCATATTAGAATAAATCTTTAAATTCGATAGCTAATTTTTCGAATAAAAAATAAAAAATTATAAGTAATGTATCATATTAGAATTTTTGATCAATCGTGATTTCAGAAAATAATGTAAATCTTTTTCAAACCAAAAAAACATGTTATAATTCATAATCTTCTCACATATGGTAGGTAATGTTTTTGAGAAACATTGTATACCAATATGAGATATATAGAGAAATAGAAAAAAATAATTCTTTTTTGAAACATATTAATAGAGATATAAGTACGATTATAGGCATAATTCCATGAAGAAAGAATACCAAAGAACAAGGTTCCAGGGATACATTTGGTTTTGTGCTGTATATTTACATTAATAATTCTATTAATTATACAATATGTATCTACTTAGTCTAGGGAAATAGAATAGTGTAAGGTAATGAAATTAATAACAATAACTAATGAAATATTAATGGTATCAACTACATTAAATCAATATTTGGATGAAAAATCATTTTGAATTTCTATATGATATCTCTAGATGTTATGGTACAGATGGAAATATTTCTATTTATTTTATCGAATTTACCCTATCACAATACAATAATGATAAGGGAGTGGGTTTATTGGGTGAAATTAGGATAAATTAAGTGATAAGAAATGAGGAAATAATATTCATATAGCTATTGAATATTAATAGAGGAAATGAAGAAATAAATGCATTGGTTTGAAATGTTTTCTATTTATGTGTGTAGAAATTTTGAGGATTTAAAACACTATGGTATTAAAAAAGGTTGTTTCCCAACATGTGTAAAGACGATACATGGTTCCATAATTAAATAAAATGCAAGAAATTCTCATAAAAAATTCTACTCCAATTGTAAAAAGAACATATATATGGACTTTCCTAAGTCATCCTCTAAGTAAATTCCACAAAGGAAGTCAAAAAACTATTTAATATTAACTATATGAAAAATTAGAACACAATGATGAAAATAATATAAATCCATGGTATAAAAATAATCTTATAATAATGAGAGTACAATCATGACAAACAATTAGTAGAATAAATAATAAAAATTTACATTATAGTAAAAGAAAAAAAATATAAATATTCCCCACCTAAAAACCACAATCACAATGCATTAAATTTACTCTCACCATTTTCTCAAATATAATATATAATAAAAAGTAATCTTATTGAAAAATAACTATTATATGATATATTTTTTACTCCAATAGAAGTGGTTGAAGTAATACTCTTATTATAAAAAAGAGTTTAACCTGAAACAAATAGTTTATATACTTTACATGGACTGATTTTCGGTCTCCATTTTGGATTATAATAATTTGGTTGATTTTCCATTAATATTATTGTAAGAATGAATTTAAAAAATATATATATGAATCTATAATATGGGAACTACTTACAATGAGATATGTGATGTAACCTGGTCATGATATACAAATTAGTTAACTTATAATGTATTGGTAAAATATAAATTAGTATGAGTAATTGAATATTGATATTTAAAACCTTCTCATAATTTTTATAATTCTTTTTATAAATAAATGAATGGTAGAGGTGATGAATTATTATATAGTAACTATTAAAAGATAGATATTTTCATAGATGAATATGTAATAAGAATATAGTGGATGTGCATCATTCATATTAAACATATCGAAAATTAATATAAAACATATGATGTTTGCAAATACGAATGTAAAAAAACAATATACAAGATGTATTAGAAATAAAAATATAATTTTATATGAAATACAAAGTAAAATAGTGGTAAAAGGGAAGAAAAAAGTGAACTCCCCTATAGTATGTAGATTACTATGTTTCAGAAATTTGTGGAATGAAGACAAAATAATCCTTAATGTTTCATATTTATCGAAGCTGGTCTCTGTGAAGAAGGGAAACTCAAGGTAGCAATGAAGAAAAATATACTTGGTATCTACCTCAGGATACCAGTGCAATGGATCACTAAATATAGATCCATCAATTAGAGGTTAATTAAATAATTTTAATTTCATTCAAAGGAAATAAATAATTATTCTTACTAGCAGGAATGGGTGAATCAAGATATCAGGGAGATAAAAAGTTCATGAGAGTAGGAGGAAGGGATGGGTAGTTTGATCATGTATAGGATGGGGGCTCGATTGAAAATAGGGGAGGCACTATCAGCGAGAAGATATAAAGAGGATGGGGGACATGATTGAGAGAACTGGCCAAGAGATATCTACAGATAATGGGGAGCATTATCGTGAGTGCTGGCTAGGAGAGATCTGTGGAGGATCAGGGCTGGGGGGAGCTCGATCGCAAAATGGGAAAAGGATTCTCAATCATGCAAAGGGAATTGGGGTGGGGGGGGGGATTTATTGTGAAGGATAAGGTGATATTTATAGCCATGATTTTTACAATGGAATTAGATAACCAATTCAAATGGTTTCAGTGAACCATGGCCAAAGATGTGTGGAAATAGGGAAATTTTTGTAGTAGTGTGGGTGGCTAGATCTACCAAACGAATGTTTATAATTCTAAATTCTAGATGAAGAATATGATCTTTGAAGATTATTACAAATCTAGATTGACCAATAATGTGTCTCACTATGAGTTAATGTGGGCTAGATGTTTTAGAGTATCCCCCATCCCATTAAACGGGACGAAGTTAGGGTTACCAAACTCTAGGGGTGATGAAACATTGACTACACATGCTAGGTATAACATTCCTTCATGTATAATTTCAACATGTTGAGTCTATAGAGCATAATGTTGGTCGATGAGAGTAGTTATCACATCATCATGGTAGGGTTTTATGGCCACCATTGCATTTAAAGGATCAATGACTCAAGGTGTAGCATGCCCCTGGTCTTGAATTGGATAATCATGATGCTCATGCTGCTCAGGTGGGGTTGGTGACTCATATCTTGGTCATTTTTCATATGAACAATTTTATTCACTGTCTAGGTGCATGGGGCCACCATGCCCAAATTGTGGAATCTAGTAAGGGAGGAACAATTTCCCCCTAGAGGATACACATGGTCCTTTATGTCATTTTCAGGGTCCAGGCACTGCTCTCTATTAAGAACAGTGGTTATCCTTTTGTATTACACAGGATCATGAAATAATGTGGCCATCCTAGGGTTCAATATCTCTTTTTTAGTAACCTTGGATAGATCATAGAGTTTTTAATACACCTCCAATTTTTCAATGTACTAATATAAAAATAGTAACATCTCATTTGGTAGACTCTTGAGGCCTACTGCTTGTTTCTACTATCTAGTATGGATGCCTAATGAGGGGTCTTCCTATAACTATTCTATATCTTGAGGTAGGTTTTCACATTCATTCCCTAAATCCAAAAACCTTTTCCTCTAAAAATATCATGGGTCAGTGGTGACAAAATTCACTATAGTAGTATTTAGAGAGGAACCCTCACTATTGGTGGATGAGACAAATTTTCCGCCCTATCTGTGTCACAGGATAATGATAGAAAGGGGGGAAACATACTTCCCCAGCCTCTATTCTGCACATGTAGAGACACCACTTCTATAACCCAGTGGAGCACAAACAGACTCTTAATAAATGTTAGTTGGAGAGTCTAGAGGTATCCATACAACTCAAGATGTTGATCTATTTGGAGTGCTGCAATATCAACCCTTATGCACTATCGGTTGAAGACCTCAAGGTGATCATGGATCTCTTATTAGGTAAACTAATGTTCATAGAGTTGATAAATTTAAGAAAAAATAATATAGAATAAACACACCACCTGTTCCTCACTAAGGGACTCTAGAAAGACAAAATCTAGAGTTTTAGGTGTCCATGACACAACTAATAGCTAACCAATGGCTAGAATATCCTATATGTCATATTTTGTAGGCGAATAGTCCTAATATTTTTAATCCCAATCTATTTTTAGAAAAATTTGGGATAAGAATGGAAATAATAAAATAGACATAATTTTAAATTCTTTTCTGGAATAGGGGAATCCACACGGGTCAAATATCCACAAGATGCTAGGACATCTATCGAAGGTAGAACTTGATTCAAGATCATGTATATATATCAAGGTTTTTTCACCACCAACTCATGTGAGAGGGTTGTAGTGTCCATTTAATTTTTATTAGAGCACTCACCATCAAAAAAGGATATCAACCCAAAACCTGACATCTCTAAAAATTGTTGGGCGGATGTATAGAGGAGGGAAACTAGGTGTGATAGAGATAGTTTCACTAAAAGTAATTGGAAGGAGGTTAAAATGCCCTTCAAACGAATTTACATATAGGGGGATCTTTTGATCTTATGTAACTCATCATACAATATCATAACCCTCAGTTATCAGGTATCTTCCCAAGACTCTAGTAGCAGGGGTGAAGGTTCCCTCATTGATTCATCTATCACTTTGGAGTTTGAATGGTCGATGATGGCTTGACGCTTTCTAGGGTTCCACCTCTGATGATGAGGGACCTCTCTAATTTAGTATTTCTAATATTCACTCGTGTTTTTCTATATGGTTTTCATCATTCATGGTGGGCACGACCCCCAAAACTGGTGTTCTTCCTCATTCCCCATGAAGGTTCTTTATAGAATGGATTGTATTTGGAATGGGGAGGACCTCCAAACTAGTTTTTGGTGTTGTGGGGAGGTTATAATCACTAATTAATGGTAGAATTATGTGTATATTTGTGATGGTTGATGGTAGAGTAGTAAAAACCTCTATATTGGTTGGAGATGGAATATGAAGGTCATTGATGCTAGTTGATGGTGGTGTAGGGAGGAAATCCACATTCGTTGATGATGGAATGGAGAGGATCACTATGATTATTGATGGTGGATTAGGGGGGACCACTTCATTCATCAATACTAGTGTGGGGAGGACCACCACTCTAGTTTTTTCCCATCATAGGATAGCCTATAATGGATGTCGGGGGCACCAGGGACTCAAAGAGTCAAATAGGCCATTTTAAGAGGCAATTGGGTTCCTAACCTAGGTTCTAAAATATGGATCCATGTTCTCCTATTACAGGGATCATATGGGATTCACTAATGGTGTTAAGAGCCACAAGATCTATAGAATATTCCCCTTGTGGGGTACTATTATGGGCTTTCCCCCAGTGTAGGTGAGATGCATTTTGGGATCGATCCGATGAAGTGAGGATGAATTCAACCTTCTTGTTAGCCTATGCAACTAGTTGGTGCTATAAATAATGAGTCTTGGTGGGAGCCCTCTCAAGAAGCTCCCAAGTGGTTTCCATTACAATAATGACTCATACATCCACTACATCCATGGTGTTGGGGTGAGAACTATCAAACCACTACATGGAGATGCTTCCGTAGAAGTTCACTATTAGAATGGGGGTGGTTTCCCCCTACATTGCCATCATGGGTGGTAGTCTTGGTGATGTACCAATTCCTCAAGATCTTGGAAGGCCATATCCCATGTGGTAATTACCCATTCCTACTCGTACGGGTGAACAAGGTCATCGATCACCCGACTCTGATTGATCTTGGAGGGTGATACAGGGCATGGGTTCCTAGAAGTTGAAGGCATGATGGCTTTCATGGTGAGGATGTATTTAAGTGGGATTTCCACACTAATGATTCCCCTAAACCTACACCTATTGGAGATAGGTTTTTTCTAATATCTTGAGTTATATAAGGAATGTAGTTTAAATACTTTATATAAATAAATAATGAGATTTCCAATACCCTAGAATTTTCTATTCTTCTTAGATCAATGAAGGATTAACAATGATTATGTTGCTTACTGATTATGCACAATATTATATACTCCAATTCTCGTGTAAGTATCATGCTAGGCCAACCAATTTCTTGGTGAGACCTGGTGCTGAAAATCAAGATCCAATGACATGAAATTCCATTGGTTTTACAAAAACTTTTAATCACTATATTTGATGAATGATAGTTGCACATAGATTTCACAATTTCTATTTTTGATGATTTCACTGACGCCATCATGCTACACAGTCTACCTTGTTCCCCAAATTCCCACTTTCCAAAAGAATATGGATTCTTTCACATTAATCGGTGAAGTTTTCAACGTGATTCAAACATGATGATGGGTTGTCAGTTTCTCCTTATATGGATTCCCCCTTCCATCTCATTCCCTAGTCCAGGTCTCCCTCATAGATTTAAGTCATGTTTATGAATCTCATTCACACTTCCATCTATAAGTACATGTCAGTTCATTACACTACTTCTATCTCTACATGGAGAAACCTTAGGCCATGGGAGGTAGTATCTTTGGGAATTTTTGGGTGTGTCTGGGAATTGTGATGGTTTTGAACCAGTAAATTTATCTTCCTTTAGAGTATATCTCATGTGATAGGAATCTTAGGTTCTGAACCCAAGTCATCCCATTCCATTTACATGGTAATTTATTCCCACAATTTAAGTCTCTGGAGACTTTTTATCTCAAGAATACCATGTTTATTATATCTGGTAGGGATTCTGGATTATTTTACATTTTTACTATCATAAAGAAACTATCATAACCATAATGTCATGTGGAAAAAAATGGTGGATTTTTTCCCCTAATGGGGATTGTTTCACACTAGGATAATAGTTTGTGTCCCCCAAGGGGGCATATTTCACACTTGGATAATGGAGTGTTTCCAACCAAGGGGATCATTTCACACTAGGATGATGGAATGTGTCCTCCCAATATGGATGGTTTCACACTAGGATGATATAGTGTGTCCCCCAATGGTGTATAAATTCATACTAGGATAATGGACTATGTATTACTAAGGGGGGTGATTTAACACATGATTGTTTTAATGAATGAAACTTATGGAGGTTTCCAATGTACCATGTTGATAAATATGGATCAAACCCCGTATAGTTTGATGGAGTAGTATAATTTTGTGTGACATGAATAGTCCATGAAGTTTAATATGTTTTGGAAATTAATATTATTCATGGAAGGAGGTATAATGAGGGATGGTGTGGGGAAAACACATGAAACTTTCTGAGGGAGAGGTTAGGAGTAGTGATGATGTGTTGGGTGTTTATGCCTGGAATCTTCTTGGGTGGTGGAGTTTTGTCCCTAGAGTAGAGTTTCATCCCAAGTAGAGGGATGATAGTGTGAGTAATACACATGCAAGCTTCCTAAAGAAGGTATTTCATCCCATGGTGGGTAAAGTAGAGGCTTCCAATAATGATCGTACATGGGAAATCCTTTTTCAATCACACTGTGTGAGGATACAGTTTAACATCATATATTGAGAATGTTGTCATGTAGTTTAACATCGTAAGACTAGGACTTGAATCTAGGTTGTCTTATTCCATATTTTCTGGAAATGGATGAGGGTTACACAATGAGGGAGACCATTTCAAGTCAAGAAAAACATTTTTCAAAAGAACTATCTATTAGTACAAGTAATCTATTTCCCTTGGTGATGCCAACTTTAGAGATTTTGTGCCCACTACTCATGTGAATATGAGTGAATCATGGAATAGACTCTACCATTGAGGAGTGGAAATAAAGGGTCCTAATGTTAGGGTATATATGATTAGGATAAATAGGCCTTAGGGTACCAATGATTTGAAGAAATATATATGGTGAAGGCTCAAGACCAAATTGAATCATTATTGGCAGATAGAACGGTGGGTGGTACTGGTCATTGATTGATTTTTTGTACAGTTGATAAGGTCTTAGATTGGCATGGAAGCCCTGGGAAATGAAATTTTAGGAAATGGTGTTAGATCAAAGGAGGAAAGATAAGGAGGATTGGTGGATGTGTTTCATGATGTTTGGGGCTTCACAAAGGCCAAGGGTCAGACATAGGTCAAGGGTCTGGCATAAGAGTATGTTTATCAAAATATGTAGACCCTAACTCAGAGTAAAGACTTAGTTCACATGGGGTCAGTTTCATGAAGGATTGTTTTCTCACCAGACCCCAATAGCTACATATGGCTTTCTTCTTATGCGATGGCCATGGAAATTTTTGAAAAGGAATATCTACTATCGGTTGAGGTCATAAAAAACCCGATGGATGTGATTTAATATATTTTGGATACCTTTGGAGGTCCATATCTTCCTTTGTTTGTAGAGCTTCAATGTTTCCTAAATTCAAATCATTTCTCAAAACTTGAAAGGTTATGTCCACATAAAATTTGTACATATGGGGGAAATTTATAGGCACAATAGATAAAACGGAATTGGTTTCGCAAAATATGGTTGATTTCAAGAAAATTTATAGGCTTAATGAATAGGTTGGATTATAGGAACAAGAGATAACTGCATGAAGATTACCATAAAACCTCCATGCGGATGAGGAATTCTACAAAACAGAGCTTCACGAACTAGACTTATGTTGTGTAGAGGTTTCTTTTAAAGGTTCACTTGGTCATGGACTTCTTCATGACACATCCATTTGTGAAGGTATGAAACTTTAGGAATTAGGTCCCTTAAGTGGATTTTTGAGTCTTCTTGACCCAGATTCACTTCAAACCAGACGTGCCTTCCTCAGCCGCTCCTGTGAATCATCTATTTTAGAGTAAAAAAATCAATTTTCAATTTTTTAACTAATTGTCAGTTTTAAGAACACATCTCAAACATGAGATAAATGATTCAAGGAATAACATGAATGAAAGAATATGTGTATTAACAAAAAAGGGATTAGAATAATAAATTACATACACATGAAAATACAAAATAAAATATTTTAGTAGGGGACATTGAAAGAAAATTAAATTTTTTGAAATTCCCTATATATATTAGTAATTATAGTTATTGAACATTAAATATAATTTTTTCACAAAAAAATATTTTTAAAAAATAAAAAAAACAGTTTCGAAATCATTAACATATAAATACAGATGTTTTACCTCGAATGTATAATGTTATCTGATCATATCATACTTCATTTTCTATGTAATAGATGTAGATAAAATTTCATATTGAATATCATTGCTTCATAATCTCTGAAACTCCAAAATCATATCATTGTTTCCAATTTTAGTGGTATCTTCATCAAAAAATATATTTTTCATAATTCCTTTGGAAAAAAAATGCAATAAAAATGAATAAAAATTACATAATATAACTTAATAAAAATAAATGGGGACATCATATATTAATATAATGCTTCATTTAATACTATTCAAATTTCCTTCTAATAATTAAATCTACATTGAATCAATTATAATTTTTTTCTCAAACATTTTATGTAATGTTACATTGTAATTTATGTACATATCAAATGAATATTTCATATTGGATATAGGTAATGTGTTTAAAATGTGTCATTATAATCTATTTTTTAGGGTGATAATGAAATATAAATACAAGATAAAGTAATAGTTATTTTGAAACTTCAAAATTGAAAAGATAGTAGTAGAATGTACTAGAGTTATCCTCATGGGGAAATATTTTTATGTTTTATACTTCTTGATTTTATTTTCTTCTATCTCAACCATATTCAACATCCTTAATAATATTATTGAATAAATGTACATAGTTTATACATCATTTGGAGTTCAATTGAGAGAAATTATAAAAAATTTGAAATTAGAAAATTTACATGATATAAAATATAGTATATAACATAAAAAAATATATGAAACATTAAAATGCATGTGTGGTATAATGGGTTTGAGAAAAATTTCATGATATTGGAGAATAAATGAAAATAGAAATGGAGTTGAAAACAAAATAAAAATTTTAGTTAAAAGATTTTTAATTTATGAAACTCTTATATGATCCATATATGCATAAAATATATGAAGAATAGATATATTTGTGCATGTGTTAGAACATATATATTAGAAAAAAATATGTGTGTTCACAAAAATAATGTGTGTGTGTGTGTGTCTATACACATAATACAAATACATATATTAGAACACTCACACTCACACACACACATACACACACACATATATATATATATATATATAATAAAATGAAAAGGTACCATACTTCAATATCCTAATAATCGACAAGAGAATCCCAATTATAGAATAGATATATGTATTGGACACACACAGACACATATGTATATATATATTTATATATTTGTTAGAATGTGTATATAAAATTGAAAGAGAAGGTACCATACTTGAGTTTCATAATCGGAGAGTATCTCAATCATAGAAGAAAACTATTTAGTAAATTTTTAATTAGAAATAATTAAGGAAAATATAAATTGAACCATTACCATTTCAACTGAAAAATGACTATCCTTTTTAGTTATATCAATGGATTTTACTATATATTTTAGTTAATGAATAATTTAAAATATTAATTGAATGGAAAAAACTTTAAATTTGGGAATAAGATGGTTTTTACCTAACAAAATAGTGTGATGGATGGTAATATTAAATCCAATAGTTATTAACTTTCCTTAATCAACATTTAATAGAGGTCCTCCTTTACCTATGAAGGCTGGTATGATTGAAATTTTCTTGTATTTACATGTCCCATTTATTCCACTAATATTTTCAACATCATTTCTCAATGACAAGAGAAAAATAATACTGTATCATGAAATGTAAATTAATATAAATAAATCCAAAGAATAATATATATAAAATGATTGAAATTAAAATAAAAAATATTTTTCTACCTTATAAAAAAATTTCTTTTCACGGGTGTCCAAATCATCTCTAATAACTAAACAATTTGGGAATATAAAAGTACAATTAGATGAACGTAAAATTACATTGATTTAGAAATGTATAAATTAATAATACTTCATAATTCTTAGTAAATTAAAAAAATCTTGGAAAGTACCATTGACATTCTTCTCCATTGAAATAGAATTAAAACATTCAAATATGAATCACTATTGAACAAAAATACAAAGTGAAGATTTAAAAATATAATATAAAAAACAATGATATGACTATTTAGTATATATTAATGTGAATCAAAGTGTACAAAAAGTGTACTATATAGTAATTCTATCTAACTCATTTATATAGAACACTTACAGAGTCCAACTTCTACATGAAGGATTTGTAAAAAAATTACGCAAACTTAAATTATTGAAATAACGCAACATTAAAACTAGTGGAAAATAAATTAAAATGTTACAATAATGATATAGATGGTTTATTAAGACAAAAATCACCCTAATGTGCTCATTATAATTTCTTGAAAAAATATTCATAGTTAAACATAGTCAAATGATCTAAATATGGAATTGATCTAGTGAAACATCACATAAAATATAAAAAAAATTGTGGAAATAAATTATATAATTAATATAATATGATATATATAATAATGTATTTAAATTCTAAATTTAGTTTTTATTATATTTTTATTTAAAGAGTATGTCATTTAAATGTATGTTGAATAAAAAATTGATGTAAATTAAAAAAACATTGAAGGAAATATAACGAACATAACAAACTGTGTATCAATACATTTTTTCTATGGAAACCAAATTATACTATCCAAGAACATATATATATATATCATATTGTATCGATTATAAAATTTCTTGTAATACTTTTATTTATAGTGAAAGAAGTGCATATAAATATAACATAAAATTCAATAAAAATGTATATAAATCTTAATATTAAATGAGAAATATAAATTGACGTGTATGTAACATATTTTAGTAAATAATTATTTACAAACCTATAAATGGGGAATATTTTCTGGGTGAAATTTTTGTTCTACATTTTAATATTTCACCCTTTAAACATTATCTATAATTCAATAGTATATGTGATATATTTCTAGGGAATATTAAAGGGAATGATAAAAAAATAAAAAAAGATATAATATTTTTTAAATGAAGTAAATAAAATGAATGCTTAAATTGAAAATTAAAATTAAATAATAGATAAACATTGGGTAGAAATATTCTAGATAAAGAAGTCATAGTTAAGTAATTAATAGTAAATTATTGAAATTAAAAAAATATAAATGAATGTAAAAAAATGAATGTAACAATAAAACAATTATTTGAAAACCTGTAAATGTGGTAGAATTTATGTGTGAAATTTTTATTCTCCACCGAAACCTTTCTCCTGGTAATATTGTTTTTAATTGGATAGTATATGTGACATATTTCTATGGAATTAATACTCTTGTATCATTGTGGACAAAATATCAAAAATATTAATACAAAATTGAAATAAATTATACATGGAATATATAATATAATACATTAATATTTACATGATAATTGATTAATTAAAATAAAAATATAATAATTTGAAAAAAACAAACAATAAAATAAAATTAAACACTAACTAAAACATTATTACAAATTCAGGAAGAACAATAACCATTGAATGAAATATAAGTAATGATGGTTATTGTTGGTCGGAGTGGACACTCAAGAGGAGGGGAGTGAATTGAGTTCCAATTAAAATTACTATTAAAAATATTTCTCTTAAAATCCCCCAAATTAAAAACAAAGTTAAACTGTAGTGAATTTATACAGATTATTAATGTTCAATTACTTTCTCTATGATTTATTAGATCTCAGTTAACTTAATCTGAATATTAGATTAACTTTTGCAACTAACTTACCGGTTTACAATAAGTATAAACACTTTCTAATTTAACTATCAATGTATCTTTAAAATAGTTTTGTATTTCAATGTAATAAGCAGTGGAAAATATATATTATACATTAGAATTAGTCTAATATGTACAGTGGATTAAACCAAGAGGTTCGGTCTCAAGCCGAGACATAATCCTCTCAAACAATTTATATAAATTTGATCCACACCCTGGATCGGGGTTGAAAATAGTACAAGACTGTCCAGGTAACACAGGGACCTCTACCATAGTTCTTTGTGGGAAACAAAAACAATGACCAGGCCACACAAGGACCTCTTCCACAATTCTCGTGGGTAAACAAGAGTAAGTAAATTTGGTTTGAGGATTTTGATATCCTCCAGTTCAGCACAGGAGTCAGTGTTTGTGTGTGATGTACAGGGTACACACATTGCTCAAAAATGTATGTAAAATAATCACTAAGAGAGAATGTATCAGAGTTTAGAAAGCTCTAGTGATTGGCAGCGCAACTCTGGACCTGTTGGATTTAGAAGAAATGCTTTTGAGTCCTTCTATGGTTTTGCTGTTGAAAACAAAGTATCGTGGTTCAGCTTGATGTCCTTCACAAGTGATTGTGTTCTCTGATTTCCAGTGTTCTCTGTATGTTCTTCAGTAGTACTGGATTGCATACAGGAGAGTTCTTTTTAGATCTTGAAAAATCCCCCTTCAACTTCTCCATGTGTTCTTCCTTTTCGTATGTATATTCATGGTAGAATTCTCTCTCTATGCCTTTTCACGCACTTACGCACACTTTCTTTTACTGCAGACCGATCTTACTTTTATTCCATAAGCTCCGGAAATAGGAATGATTACCTTTTCAAAGTAAGAGGTACGGTCTCCTGACATGCCAACAACTAAAATTAAATATCATTTATTGCATTAAAATCATCAAATATGACCATTAGAATTAAATAAGAATTTATATAAATTTAAATAGTTTTCAGGACTATCGGTGAGTCATGGGATCGGTGAGAAATTTGGAATCTGCATCGGTTTTGGTAGTATCAGCATCGGTGTCTTAGCATCGGTGTCTCAGAATCGGTGCCTCAGCATCGGTGCGACCGTTCATCATCGGTGCTACCGTTCATCATCGATGCAACTGCTCATCATCGGTGCGACCGTTCATCATCGGTGCGACCGTTCACCATCAGTGTGACCGTTCATCATCAGTGACTTAGGAAAATAACTAACGGTGAGTCAAGACATGGAATTCACACAAAGTGTCTTTTCAATGCAGAATAATTCCAGGTCAACCATAAACATACATTGATCATAGATAAACGTTTGTAGATATGATTTAAACACATTTAGAACAATTTAAACAAAAGACTGAAAGTAAATAAATAAAACTATGATTTGTGATTATTAAAATAACCATTTCACAGAGAGTTCAACAATCTCCCCCTTTTTGATAATCACAAATCAATTTTATAAATTAATAGAGAATATAGTATTTCATTCAGTATGCTCCCCCTATAAAAAAGAATATATTCCAAAAGATAAAGCAGGGTTAGAAAAGCAAATAGAACTTATATAACTGAGTCATTCACCCCACATAATATAAGTCATATAATACAATTCAGCTTCCCCTTTCATTATTACTAACACAGAGATACAGAGACATCATTTCTCCCCCTGTGTATGCATGCATGTTGTAAATATCCAGCATGAGCTCATATGCACATTCAGTTCACCCATCCAGATACATGATCTCCATGAGTTCGCATATGAATGCATGATTTCCCTATTTTCTCTCCTGATTTCTCTCCCAATTTCTCTCCCCCTTTCGGATTATCAAAAATAAGAGATAAAGAAGATAATCAATAAGATTCCATACCAATAATGAGTACACATATTACAGACAAAAGAGAATAGTTCAGGAAAATAAACACCCTATCAAAAACCAACAATAACAGATATTCCTTGGGGTGAAAGGGATCTTTTCCTTTAGCAATAGAAGAAATTTATGGTCCAAAAGGTTGTTGGGTTGAAGGTGGAATGAGCCTGATGGAGAAAGGAGGTAGGACGACCCAAGTTGGATGAACTGTGGGTTCCAAGGTCACTTGCTGCGGAGAAGATCATTTGGAAGGTTGCTGTTGAAAGACTGGTCGAATACCGGAAAGAGATTGAGAAACAAACATTTGAGTGGGAGAAATATTTGAGGATTGCAGAGACACTGCAGTAGGAAAAACAATGGCTTTTTCTTTCACATGAAGATAAGGTTTTAGCAAATTGATGAAGTCATGAATGACTTCTCCACCGTACTTCCTGGCTTTTTCAAAATCATCCTTATTTTGCAAGAAATTTTCTAAAGTGGGTGTAAAATATTTTAACTGCTGAACTTGATCTTTAAAAGCTTGAGTCACTGGAGGGAGTCTCAAATTATCAGCTAATACATTAAAATGATGATTCAATTCATGCTTCGTGTAGATCTTAGAGAAATAATGATCTACTTTCTCCTTAAATTCCTTTTGAGCCTTTGTAGCATCCGCCGAGTACAACTGTACAATTTTATGCACATGATCACTGTGTTCATTCATCTTTTTCAGAGAATCGAAATCTAAAATCTTCTCAAGAGCTGTGAGATATTCTCTAAAAACATCTCTTAATGTATCTAATTCATGACCAGTGATCTTGGTCACCTTGGCATTGCGAGCCTGAGCAATAACTTGAGTGATATCTGCTTTTAACTTCCTCAAATCTGCTTTCTTCAAATGTTCTATCAAATTTCATAAAACATCCATCATACCAGAGATGGTTGTTCTGAACTCTCCTGACAGAGAAACAAGATTTCTACCTAACTTCATTAGTGTTTGATTCAAAGAGGTAATATACCTGCCAATAAACTCCCCATAATTTCATAGGTCTAGTTTGATAAGGCTTTCCACTCTTTGAGCCAAATCATCCATAGTAGCATCAGATAATGTTAAAGGAGTAGGAGCAGGAATATGAGATAACTCATCTTTCACAGCCTCTCTAACAGCTTGAATCAATTCGACCTTGAATCTGTCAAAATCTGATTGAGCAATTGTAGGATCAGGTCTACCTTGAGACATTGAAGGATTAGGTCTGACATCTGTTCTTTGCAAAAACTCGGCAACAAATTGAGCCTTAACAAAATCAATTATGCCTGCAAGATTCACTTCTACACCTTCTTCTTCCTCTGGGTAATCTAATCCCATAACATCAAGACCTGGATGTTCTTTCCATGTGGCATTGCATGAAGGGTACATAGGTTCCACAAACTGAGCTCGTCCAGAATTATTAGAAAGGATTTCCTCATCCTCATCAGTCTCCAACTGTTCTGTCCTCTCAGCCTTAGGGACATTTTATTGCTCAATTGGTTGGGGTTGAGAATCATCTAGAATCACATTCTGACCTTCAATAGGTCGAGCATCAGTATCAACATCATCAGCATCATCAATATTACTATCACTGCCACCACCCTTATCACCATTAATTCCTTCATCATCATCATCATCGTCATTATCATCATCATCATCATCATTAACTAATCTCTCACTTGAACTGTCTGTACTTTCAGATTCATACTCCTCAGAAGTGGATTCATCAGTCTCACCTTCTTCTTCTTCATCTAAAAGCGGTTCAATTTTAGGTAATTTGAGAGGAAGACTTGCTGAACCAAATTCCATCCTTCTATTCTTCAGTCTACCAGTATCCGGATCAATCCTCTCATCAGGAGATGATTCAACCTCTTCTTCAGCATTCAGATTCTCATCAGCTTCTTCTTCTTCTTATGTTCCTTTCTTACTGGATTCACCAGATTCTTTAGGAACAACCGCTTCCTCTTCTTCATCCAAATAGATCACTTCCTCTCCAGGTTTTAGTCGAGGATCTCTTGTTTCATTTGGTCTCCTTGGATGATCAGTAGGATTTAAAGACTCATATAACTATTCTACATCAGCAACCCAAGCATTTTTCCATGGGTTCCAATTGATTTTCATCCTTTTACAACTAACTTTGTTGAAATGGAAGCTAATTGATGAGATACAATCATCTCCATCATCCACACAATCCAGGAATTTCAGCATGGTAGAAATTTTCTTAGAGTAAAAAAGAGTAGTATCTTTCTTTGAAGGTTTTATCATCTCAACAATATGCTCGGAAAAATATCATCCAACTCAATAGCAGTTATCCTTCGCGATTCAGACTTCCCAGTCAAAAACTCCAGGGCTAGCTCATAAGAAAAATAATCTTTTGTGGGTGGAAAATTACCTGAATAGTCCTCGTATCTTCCATTGTGAGGCACCGCTTGAAATTCAGCCCATTGTTTTGATGGAAAAGTAATCTTTTTCCCTTTTACTATAGAAGACAATATCACAACCTCTACTCCATCCATATCTATATCCAGGTTCAAATAGAACTCGTGCACTAGATTCGGGTAAAAGAATCTATCATTGTTACAGAACCACTGCTTCCAGCCTTGTGTTTCCAACACATTCAAGAGAACTGACTTTCTAGATAAAACCTATTCCGAAAAAATTTCTTTTTCAGCTAGAACTTGTCGTTCTTATAGCTATAGGTTCACAGACTTCTACGCCGTACTACTCGACTCACCTTGATCACGTTTGATAGGTGAAGTTCCTTCCGATTGTTTTCTCTGTCTCTTTTTCTTGGCCATTCTGAGGTTTGAGACAAATGAGAGGCTTGGAAAGATTCAAAAGGCTCGGGTTACAGAGAAGAGAAGAGAGAGTCCGGAGGGAAATGGAAGGTCAACAGTCTTTAGAGAATGGAATAGCCACGTTTCATTATTTGTATCATTTAGGGTTACAATTAATAAAATATAGATTAAGCAAAACATCGTCATTTTAAACAGACAATAATGATTTTTAAAATAGTACAACCCAATCAGTAGCACTAATCAACTTCACAGATCGGTTTCACAGATTGGTTTGACAGATCGGTTTGATAGATCGGTTTCAGATATTAGTTTGACAGATCAGTTTGAAAGATCGGTTTGACATATCGGTTTGAAAGATCATTTTGACAGATCGGTTTCACAGATCGGTTTGACAGATCGGTTTGACAAATCAGTTTGAGAGATCGATTTCACAGATCAGTTTGACAGATCGGTTTGACAGATCGGTTTCATATATCTATCATTCTTAACTCTTGTTTAATCGAGTTTAACCTTTCACAATTTAAGGTCATGGTGAAAATGTCAGCTAATTGATGTTCAGTACCTATAAACTCAAGAGTAATATCACCTTTTTGGTAGTGATCTCCCAAAAAGTGATGTCTGACATCATTGTGTTTGGTTCTAGAGTGAGACACATGGTTCTTTGAAATGTTAATTGCACTAGTGTTATCACAGTTAATTGAAATATGCTTAAAATCATATCCATATTCCAAAAAAGTGTGTTTCATCCATAGAATTTGTGCGCAACAACTACCAGTAGCAATATACTCTACTTCAGCAGTAGATAATGCAACAGAGTTCTGTTTATTACTACACCAAGATACAAAATATTTTCCCAATAAATCACATGTTCTAGATGTGCACTTCCTATCTAACTTGCAACCAGCAAAGTCGACATCTGAATAAATTGTTAGCTCAAAAGATTGTCTTTTTGGATAAAAAAATCCTAAGTTTACAGTGTGTTCAAGATACTTAAAAATTATTTTAACAGTAAGTAAGTGAGATTATTTTGGGTTAGCATGAAATCGTGCGCACATGCATACACTAAACATAATATCTTGTCGACTAGCAGTAAGGTAATGTAATCTTCCAATCATTCCATTGTAATTTGTTTGATACACTGGTTTCCCAGTTTCATCTACATCAAATTTACAAACTGTACTCATAGGATTATTAATTTCTTTAATACTATCCAAACCAAAACGTTTTAAAAGATCCTTTGTATATTTACTTTGATTCAAAATAATACGATTTTCATTTTGAAAAACATGAAATGAAAGAAAATATTTATGTTCTCCCATTAAACTCATTTAAAATTCATTTTTCATACTCTTAGAAAATTCAGAACATAAAGAATGTTTAGAAAATCCAAAAATAATAACATCAACATAGATTTGAACTATTAAAACATCTTTAGAAATTCTTTTAATAAAAAGAGTTGGATCATCAATACCTTTAGTAAAACATTTTGAAATAAGAAAATTACTAAGTCTATCATAACAAGCTCCAAAAGATTGTTTTAAGAAATATAAAACTTTAGAATTTTTAAAAACTCGATATGGAAAATGAGGATTAGTAAATCCATGTGGTTGTTCAACAAAAAACATCTTCGACAATAAAACCATTTAGAAAAGAACTTTTAACATCCATTTGATATAACTTGAAATTCAAATGAGCAGCATAAGCAAGTAGAATTCTAATAGCTTCTAATCTAGCTACAGGTGAAAAGGTTACCTCATAGTCTATACCTTCTTCTTGACTATATCCTTGTGCAACTAATCTAGCATTGTTTGTAACTATGTTTCCTGATTCATCATCCCTGTTTCTAAAAACCCATTTAGTGCATATTGTTAAAGTTTCCTTAGGTCTGTCAACTAATTCCCATACTTTGTTTCTTTCAAATTGATTTAACACTTCTTGCATAGCCATTACCCAAAATTCATCATTGATAGCATCATTGACATTTTTATGTTCTAGCTGTGAAAGGAAGGCTTGATGTTCAACCTATTTTCTTAAAGAATATATAGTATGTGTCCCTCTATCAAGATTACCAACAACAGAAACTAAAAGATGATTATTTAGAATCCTAGTTGATCTAGTAAAGTTAGGACTAGAAACATCAGGTTCATCTATAGGTTCAAGTTCAATAGAAGAAGATTCTGAAATATGTCCAGAACTGGATATTTTTAGGGCAGGTTCATTGGATTTATCATTAAGGTCCAGAACAGTCAAACCTTCTTTATGATTTTCAAGAGAGGTTTTAGGATCATGTGGATCAGTTTCATCAAACTTGATGTCAACAGATTCATCCACACATTTTTTTCTCTTGTTAAAGACTCTATAGGATTTTCTAGTTAAATAATAACCAAGAAAAATTCCTTCATCACTCTTAGAAGCAAACTTGTCCAGATTATCCTTTGTATTAAGAATAAAAACATTACATCCAAAGACTCTAAAGTAACTCACTTTGGGTTTTCTATTATTCCACAGTTCATATGGGGTCTTATTGAGAACAGGTATAACCAGGACTCTATTAATAATATAGCAAGTTGTATTCACAGCTTCAGCCCAAAAGTAAATAGGCAGATCATACTCATTAAGCATGGTTCTAGCCATTTCTTGAAGGGTTCTATTCATTATTTCTACTACATCATTCTGCTGAGGCATCCTAGGAGCAGAAAAGGTGTGACTATAGCAATTGTCTGAGCAATAAGATTCAAACTCATGATTTTTAAACTCACGGTCATGATCACTTCTTAGTTATTTAAGCTTAAGTCCACTAAGGTTTTCCACAGACATGGAGTATTTATTAAAGTAAGAACAAGCTTCACTTTTGTGAGCAAGAAAGTATACCGAAGTATATCTAGAAAAGTTAACTACTAGAACATAGACGTAGTACATACCATTCAAACTAGAAACTCTAAAAGGTCCAAACAATTCCATGTGATCCAACTCAAGAGGTTTAGAAGTTGAAACTTCTTTCTTTGATTTAAAAGAATCTTTATGATGCTTTCCCTTTTGACAAGGATTACAAACTTTTTCATTTGGGGATTGAAGTTTAGGTAGGTCTCTAACAATGTTCTCCCTTGTTAGTTTTCTAAGTGAATGTATATTTCAGTGTCATAATCTTCTATACCATAACCAAGACTCTTTATGAAAAGCATTTAGGCCATTTTTTTTAGCTAAAGAATTCAGATCAACAATATAAACATTTTCATTTCATAAAGAAGAAAATACTAAAAAAAATAGAATTAAAAATATTAAAAGAATCATTTTCAAATTTAACATTAAAGCCATCATCACATAATTGAGAAATACTTAACATATTTTATTTATGTCCATCAACAAATAAAACTTTAGAAATTAATACTGAATCAGTGTTACCAATCTGGCCTAGGCAGATGATTTTTCTTTTAGACTTATCACCAAAGGTGACATGGCCTCCATCAATCATGATTAGGATTTTAAAGCATGAGTAATCCCCAGACAATTGTCTTGAACATCCACAATCCAAATACCATGTCTTCTGGTGAGAACTCTTCAAACAGGTTTCCTAAAAAAAGATTTAGATGGGAAATTACTTTGGTACCCAAAACTTCTTGTGTCCAAAAAGGTTTGTAATCAAAGATTTTGGAACCCAAATTTGTCTTATGGGTATCATATAAATTACAGAATCAAAAGATTTTGAAGGATAAACTCTATTTGTTATATAACCATGTGGATAACTAGTTGAAGCATATGAATTTCCAGAAATGGAACTAGCATAATGTTGTCCAGACTTAGAAATAAGTTTAGTTTTAGTAAGCTGTCTTTTTCTAGGTTGGTATCCCAAACCAGTAGTATATTTTGGTGAAACTTTCTTTCCTAACATTTGAGTAAGAGTATCCTTTCCATTTGAGAATTTTTCTATGTCCTTTCTAAGTTGCTCATTAGACATTTTCAGTTCAGTTTTTTCCTTTATTAGTTGAGCATTCTTTTCTTATTCTATATCAAGAGTAGATTTAACATTGGCAGTAAGAGCATGTTGTTTCTTTAGTGATTTATATTTGTCCTTAAGTTCATTGCGTGTTTCCTCCAGTATATTACAATATTCAAATAGGTCTTCACTATACATTTTTTCATCATTGTCTGAATCACTGTTATTTTTAGAATAATAATCATTCAGCATAGGGGAAATAGGTACCTCAGAGGTATTGGTCATGAAGAACATGTTGGCACGATTCTTCTTAGAATCAGAAATTTCAAATTCACTTGTGCTGTCTTCTGAAGAACTCCAAGTATCTTTCATAGGTTTCTTGTAGGTCTTGTCCTTATAATCATATTTATTTTTGAATTTTAGTATTGGATAGTCAGCCTTGATGTGTCCTTTCCTCTTGCATTCATAACAGAATATATCATCCTTCTTATCAGATCTCTTCCAATCCTTCTTCCAATGACCCTTATTGTCATACTTTCCTTTGTAATTAGATTTTATGAAGAATTTATTCTTCGTATAAAACTTCTTGAATCTCTTAGGTATTTGATCCATCTCAGCATTACTGTCAGAGTCTGAATCTTCACTTGTTGAACTTTCTGTTTGCATTTGAACTTTGTATTTGGGTTTGCTCCTTGAAGTAGTAGATTTAAAAGCTACAGACTTCCCTTTAGGTTCATCATATTCTTCCTTATTCACCTTAAGTTCTTACTCATACATCATTAATTTGCCAATAAGTTCTTTGACAGGCAGAGCTCCAATGTCACATGATTCTCTGATTGAAACAGACGTGCCTCTCCATCAGTCTGGTAGACATCTCAAGATTCTCATGATTTGTTCCTTTACTGGAACAGCCTTACCAAGTGAACTCATTGTATTGACTATCTCATTAAACCTGAGATACATATCAAAAATGGGTTCATTAGTTTTCATTTTGAAATTGTCATATTTAATAGTATAAGTATTCAATAGCATTTCTTTAACATTAGTTGTTACTTCATGAGAAACATCCAAAGTATCCCATATTTCATAAGAAGTTGTACAGGAAGATATTCTATTAATTTCCTCATCTCCTAAAGCACAGTACATGGCATTCATAGCTTTATAATTATTATTGTAAGCAGTCTTTGTAAGTTCATCCCAAGTTGTTCTTTCAGTTTCTCGAATTTTATATTGAGACTCTATAGTAGTCCAGATATCAAAACCCATACTTTCCAAATGAATATTCATTTTCAATTTCCATAGAGCATTGTTTGTACCATTAAAGAAAGGTGGAATGTTGGTAGAATCACCCTCTAGTCTATTTTCCATAACTAGATTTTAGAAAATAGTTTTAAAGAGATAAAATTTAGAACTAACATAAATTTTAGATCTTTATATATGGAACTAAAATCACAGTTGAAAAACAGAGTATTCTGAATATTTGTATTGATAAAAAACGCCCTCTGATACCAAATGTTGGTCGGAGTGGACACTCAAGAGAGGGGGGGGGGGGTTAATTGTGTTCCAATTAAAATATCTGTTAAAAATATTTCTCTTAAAATCCCCCAAATTCAAAACAATGTTAAACTATAGTTAATTTATACAGATTATAAATGTTCAATTACTTTCTCTAAGATTGATTAGGTCTCAGTTAACTTAATCTGAAGATTAGATTAACTTTTGAAACTAACATACTGGTTTACAATAAGTATAAACACTTACTAATTTCACTATCAAAGTAGATTTAAAATAGTTTTGTATTTCAAAGTAATAAGAAGTGGAAAATATATAGTATACTTTAGACTTAGTCTAATATGCACAGTGAATTAAACTAAGAGGTTCAGTCTCAAGCTAAGACTTAGTCCTCTCAAACAATTTATATAAATTTTATCTACACCCTGGATCGGGGTTGACAACAGTACAAGACTATCCAGGTCACACAGGAACCTCTACCATAGTTCTTCGTGGGAAACAAAAACAATGACCAGGCCACACAAGGACCTCTTCCACAGTTGTCATTGGTAAACAAGAGTAAGTAAATTTGGTTTGAGGATTTTGATATCCTCTAGTTCAGAACAGGAGTTAGTGTGTGTGTATGATGTACAGAGTACACACACTGCTCAAAACTGTATGTAAAATAATCACTAAGAGAGAATTTATTAGAGTTTAGAAAGCTCTAGTGATTGGCAGGGCAACTCTAGACTCGTTGGATTTAGAAGAGATTCTTCTAAGTCCTTCTGTGGTTTTACTGTTGAAAATAGAGTATCGTGGTTCAGCTTGATGTCCTTCACAAGTGAGTGTGTTCTCTGATTTCCAGCGTTCTTCGTGTGTTCTTCAGTAGTGCTGGATTTCATACAAGAGAGTTCTTTTTATATCTTTCGAAATCCCCCTTCAACTTCTTCATGTGTTCTTCCTTTTTGTATTTATATTTGTGGAAGAATTCTCTCTCTATGCCTTTTCACGCACTTACGCACACTTTCTTTTACTGCAGCTCGATCTTCCTTTTATTCCACAAGCTCTGGCAATAGGAATGATTACCTTTTCAATGGTACAAGGTATGGTCTCCTGACATGCCAACAACTAACGTTAAATATCATTAATTGCATTAAAATAAACAAATATGACCATTAGAATTAAATAAGCATTTATAGAAATTCAAACAGTTTTCATGAATATCTGTGAGTCATGGGATCGATGAGACATTTTGAATCTTCATAGGTTTCGGTAGCATCAACATCGGTGTCTCAACATCAGTGCGACCGTTCATCATCGGTGCGACCGTTCATCATCAGTGCGACCGTTCATCATCGGCGACTCAGGAAAATAACTAACGGTGAGTCAAGACATGGAATTCACACAAAGTGTCTGTTCAATCCAGAATACTTATAGGCCAACCATAAACATATATTGAAACATTTGTAGATATGATTTAAACACATTTAGAAAAATTTGAAAAAATTACTTAAAGGAAATAAATAAAACTAAGATTTGTGATTATTAAAATAACCATTTCATAGAGGGTTCAATAGTGACCACAAGTAATTATGAAATTGATTAAAGTAGAGTATAAGTGGACTCATGGAAGGGGTTTATGAAAAGAAAGATGAATTAAACCATGAAAATGAATTAAAAATATATGGAAGACAAAATAAAAACTATCCAAATGAAAATTCAAATTATAAAAATAAAAAATGAAAATTATAGAAGAAATGAGATATGGAATCAAGACAAAAAAACCCTAGAGGAAGGAAATTAGAGTCATATTTTAAGGATATGAACTCATGAAATCATAAAAATTCACTCAAATCAAAGTGTGATCATGGAAAGGATTCTACATTATTCACATAGTTAATGGTGTCACATGAAAATAGGGCTCAGAATACTAAAAATAGAGGTATGGGTGATGGGGAAAAATGATCCATTAGAGTTGAACATGTTGAAGATGTGACATAAAATTAGTTGTAATATTACATAATATTAGGGTATTTAAAAATTCATATATTGAAGAACTCAAAAAGATAAAATAGAAATCAGTTACCAAGAAAAACAAGAGTGTTAAGGGACCCCTTTATTGAAGACGATACTATGAAATACATATGGACTGGATGGTGTAGATAGATATATGTGAGAAGGTTTTAGGGAGGCTATCACAATATGGAGTTGGAGGAGAATGCGGGGTGGAGAGGGGAGTTAGGGAGGTTGTCGAGGATGGATGAGGATAAGTGGGGGGAGTAGGGTACGGATGTATACAATGATTGATGGAAAGTTAGAGAATAGAGGCAGAGGTAGAGAGTGGAATCAAAGAGTTGTTTAGAGTTTGGAGGGGGAGGATGAAGTGGAGGTGGTAGTGGAGAGAGGAATCGGGGAGGGAGGGAGTCAGAGAGGGAGGTGGAGGATTGTGGAGTTGGGGAGCAGATGAAGGAATGAGGTTAGTGGAAATGGAATGAAAAAAATAAATAGGAAGTCATGATCTTTGGAGACAACCCATAGAATATAGAAAATCTTTGGATAGCATATTTAGTAAAATACTTGTATTTACTTATATTTTGATATATTTATTGGAATTTATATATTAATATTATACGGGTTTATATATATGTATAAATATATATTTATATGGGTTTATATTTACATAGTTATATTTATAGAATATTATGTCTATATATTTATATAGACTTATTTATATATATTTATGAAAATTTATTTGTAATTATATATATTTATATACAATTTTAAACATTTTTATATATTTAGATATATAATGTTGGAGAATATATATATATGTATAATTATAAATATATATATAATAACTATATGTATATATATTTTTACGTATTTGTCTACATTTATGTATATGTAAATATTTTCGATTGGTATAATTATATTTATATATATTATGTAAATTTATATATATTTACATATATTTATAAATGTTATGTACTGGTGTGTATATATACTTACATATATTTATATGTTCTCATATATATAGAGTCATTAACATATGTATAGTTAAACATATTTATGTATAATTTTATATATATATATATATATTGTTGGTATGTATGTATATATGTGTGAGTGTGTGTGTGTGTGTCCGCACATATATATTTATATTTAATTATATTTAATTTTTTACTTTCTCAATATATATATATATATATATATATATTTGAGTGTTCATTTATGTAATTTTATATA
The DNA here is from genome assembly GCA_963277665.1 of Viscum album. Classification (NCBI taxonomy): domain Eukaryota; kingdom Viridiplantae; phylum Streptophyta; class Magnoliopsida; order Santalales; family Viscaceae; genus Viscum; species Viscum album. The sequence goes on from OY728161.1 coordinate 1,000,332,798, forward strand.
CATTTATTTATATATTTATTTATTTATTTATAAGAGATATATATAAATATATTTGTATACATTTAAAAATTTATATATAGAAATATTTTAAAAAATATTATGGGGCTATATTTTTATAAGTATGTTTATATATTTAATATATGAATATGTATATACATATATATATATATATTCATATTTATTTACTTGTATTTATTTGAATATGTATAAAATTATATAAAAATATATCTAGCCATGAAATGATGTTTTTATTGTAGTTGAAAAAGATTGGAAAAATTACCAAGATGTAAGGGGTTCCAATCATAGTCAACACAAATATTTTCATCATTTTTATGAGATAATAATAATAAATAATAAATAATTGATTTCCTTAAAAAAGATAGATAATAAAATTAAAAATCATCACTAAAATATTCACATTAGTTTTTGAAACCGTTATAAAATTATTAGTGACAACGATATACATGGTGGTCTAAACAACTACTAAACACTAAAAAAGCCACAAAATGGTGTTTTTGGAATAGTGTCTTGAGCATGAATGTGTGAAATATTTCATGGGAAATTTTCGAATGGATAAGGGGTTATAAGACTGTTGGTAAAGAGGGAGTGTGGCCTTAAACCTCATTATGTTGGTACAGAGTGATCCTTAACACTATGAGTGATTTTGGATCACATGGTGACTATGTACTTAAGGGGAGAAGGTGTTGTCAAAGTCAAAAAGAAATCTTAGGTAGTTCATGGTATGTGAAATGAGATCTAGGTATCATATTTTAGTTCCCTAGTGATATCTGGGATGAAATTAAGGGCTTAGGTATAGTGGTGTTTGGTGAGATAGTCGTACGACTCATTCCGAATGAGAGACGCTGTCATGGGTGTGGATGAGAAGTTTGGTAAGTGTCTTGTGTGGGATGAGTCCTCTATTATGTGATAAGGTGTCAAGGATATGGGTTTACTCTAGGTGTTTGAATGAGATCTCTCCCAAGGAAGATGTGTCGGGTAAACCTAGAGTGGGTTAGGATCATCATAGAGTACTCGACATGAGGGTACTGAGAGGACATAGGGAATGTTGTATCGAATAGTCCCTAGGTGGAAAAAATAGGATGTGAATGATATTTTGATGAGGTTTAGTCATACCTTTTATCGATAGGGTCACAGGGGACATACCTACTGGGGAGTCACTGTGGTGTGTTGATCATGACTTGATACCAGTGTCTATAGATAGGAATGTGTCTAGGGGACCCTGTATGATGTCTTGGTAAGAGAGATGAGAACACCAAAGGGTATGAAATTATTAAATTTTGTGGTCAAGATGTTCTCAAGAATTATCTTTAGGTCATGGATGAATTTTTATGTACATCTAGGCATGGGGAAATGTACTGAGTGACTAGAATCCTTTAGAAAGATAGAGAACTTTGGTGATTGGGTGATGAACCTACATGACATGCATGAGAGTTATAAGTGAAAAATATAAGAGTGGATAATGATAGATTGCAAGGATTTTCCTCAACATTAGTGATAATGTGATGGTGTAACCATATCTTGAATGATAAGTTAGAGGTTGTGATGTGATATTAGACTCACCATGATAGATAGGTTAGTATTTTCAATAATGGCCCACCATGAGTGATAAGGTTATGGCTAAAACCAACATTGATTGGGAAGTAAGAGGTGATGATATGATATCAGGCCTTACATAGAGTGATATTTTTTTGGTTTTGGATATACCTTTCCTTGATTGAAAATATAGTGGTTAAGACATTATGTTAGACCCTTCCATTATTGATATGGAATTATTCAAGGTAATGGACTGTCTTATGTGAGAAGTATGATCTAGTTGACATGTGAATGGTGGACCCTACCTTGAGTAAAACTTTAGTGGTAAAAACATTATTGATGAACTCCCTTGGGAGATAAGGGTTAGTGACGTGAAACCATTCTATCACACATTTGAACATCTCTTTTTATTAATTCGTTGAGTTTTTAAAGATTATGTGAGATTTAAATGGGTAATTGTCAACACTGGAACCAATTTCTTGCAAAATATTTTTCATTGATTAGTTATAATAAAAATTTATATTTTTGAGTACTTAAATATTCTTAGATATTGTAATTAAAAAATTTATAAGGATATTTTAAAAAATAATTTATTTCTAGAACAGAAACAGATATTTGATGAAAATATATGTAATAGAATTAGAATGAAACAAAAAAAAAGTTGAGCAGAGAAAAATGGATGCATTTTTTTGTCAAGTGTTATTTTCGAATCATTTATACTTTTGCAGTTTCCTAGGATTAATTTGATTCTAAATTCCCTATAGATGAAACTAAAGGTGATGGATTCTGACGCGTCCATTCATTGGTGGTCTTGATTTTTATATGCTTTTTGCAGATATTGTTTGTGGGAGGACATCTTATGTTGTTGTGGGTGAAGCCTCTTTTGTCTCTATGCTCCTCATATGATGTGAGCCACATGGTGGGTTCTAGTGAATATTGTATAAAATCTATTACAAATTGAACTAAGCCACCACAGATCCCAAATCATCCATGAAATAGTGATACTTCTACTTCTATTTTTGTTGTATTCCATTTCCAAAGGATGCAGGTTTAAATTAAAAGGAATCGTTGAAGAGGGTTCATTTATTAGGGCTGAGTGAAAAAATTCTAATAGTGAGGATTTCCTCATTATCCTAAAGTACCTATGGTGCACGAAATTTGGAATTTAGTGGCATAAATGTAGAAGAAGGTCAAATAAATTATGTGGATCAATCAGCTACGTCGAGAATTTCATACTTTGGAAAAAATTACTACATATCCAAACGATATGTTCTGGTTCAGATACATGAACATCAATTTATTACAATACTACTCAACTAAATTATACCAAATGGATACATAAAAGTATTAAGGTATGTTATTAATTCCTACATCGAAGAATTGGATACATAATGGGAACATCTACATGAAGGAAAATGCCTATTTTCAGTGTTAGCTATGTTAATAAATGGATACATAGAAAATTTTGATACTTCTTTCTGAAATGACTATGTAGAACAAATCAAATACATTATCCTGAATTGATACATGGAAAGTAGATATGTGGAAACAAATGTACAATGACATAAATAGTTTTATAGGAAAAATAAGTTATTTGATCCAAATGGATATATGGAAAATCAACCACATGATTCATCAACAAGAATGATAATGTTTCTATCCAGATGAAACTTCAACCATTAAAACATATGTGAGGTGGTCGTCAATAGTTTAAAGAAATTATGTGAGAGATTTTGAGAAACTATCAGGATGTCATTTTCATCAGATAACATGAAGTTGGAAAATATATAATGAGGAGGTTTTTAAGGAGGAATGAAATGGGGAATGGGACTAGGAGACTGATAGGTGGAAAGTGAGAAGGTTAGAGAGAATTCAATGTGATAAAAAAATAATAATACTAAAAAGCATTGTGTTTTTAATTATGTTGAATCCCTTTTGTGGGTGTCCTATATATTTCCAACCATTTTCTCTTTCATTATGTTCAAAATATTTATTGAATTTAATGAATTACTTTGTTGATATGGTTGGATAAATCAATCATGGAGGAATAAGGTTGATCTGTTAGGTAGTTTTATCCTCAATCAGATGTTAGTAATTATAGGAGTTAACCACATTTAATCTTTCATGAAGTATTTATGAACCTCAACTATATAACTTAATGAAATCTATTTTGGTTGTTGGATTCATTAATAATTTTTATCAAGAATTAAAACTAAGAAGAGGACATACCATATCAGGTTAAGTAACTAGGTTTCCCTAATGTGTGGGAAAGATAATTCATTATTTTAGAATATGAAGGCTGGTTTTACCTATTGATTATCCACTTGATAGATTTTTTCATCCACTACTTCTAGTCCAGCTGAGATTAACCATGAGAAATAAAAAATTAAATAAAAATAAACACATAACAAAATAAACCTTCTATCCAACCAACTTTACCATGCTCTAGTCCTTGATGTTATTAAACATACAAATATTCATTCTCATTCCATGAAGTAAATCCCTTTCTATGACCAATCATTATTCATTTAGCATCACCACAATCATTTCACCCCTATTATGTTTTCTTTTCTACTCTCTTTTTTTAATTTTAGTCACACAACTGTTTTTATGTTGTATTTGATCCTTACGTTCAATGATACTAATAGTTATTAGGTGTTTTAAATTATTAATTTTCATGAATCCCAATGATTCTCATGTGAAATATGGTGATTGTTATGGGAAAGTTCATGTGTGAGAAAAATAAAATAAAAAATGAAAAAGAACATTTTGTCATTTTTTGTGTTATTAAAATGCTATGAATGAAAAATTATTCATCATTCTATGGCCTCATGGACTTCATACCTAAAATTAATAATTATTTGAGTTATTAGAAACAAATATGAAATCTATGATAGAAAATTATAAGGATAACTTTCTCAATCAACCAAATAAAAATATAAATCAGGAAGAAATTTTCAACCTTCCATGAACAAGGAATGCAGTCTTAGACGGAGTAAGACCCATAGGGTTTTATGTTCTGATAGTATCTAGTAATCTGTCATGTTTTAGGCAGACCCCAAGATCTGGTAACTGTGAAATTACGTAATCCCACCATTCCATGATACTATCTTATCATGGATTACCTAATGAAAATTCTCTAGATTTTATAAGATATTTTTTGGAACATTCCAATAGTAGCAACTTCACGGTCAATGAGGTGAAGAATTAAATTAACTGGTTTCTATTCTTCTCAATGGTAAATGTTAGATTATGGTTTCGATAATTAGATGAATATATTTTTGATACATTGGACCAGCTCTACAATTAATTTGTTTTGAAGTTTTACCCATGGAGTATGATTTATGAGATTCTAAATATAATCACTAGGTCTTTGTAATAATTATGTGTATTGTTCCATGAAACTTATGAAATTCTAAATGTGATTATTTTTCAGTCCCCAAAAAATAAATTTCCTCCCTAGTTTCCCATTGATAATTTTTATAATATTCTTACCTTGTACCATCAAACATTCATTGACTAGTCATATAGATGGGATTTTTCTAGAAAAAAATAACTAAGGATCTTAAGAATATTTTTTAATAATTTTTTCATTGAATCGTCGTCATAAATGTTCCAAAATTAGTTCTATGTTTATAAATAAAAATTATCATATACCTAAATCTGAATTATAGTTTGAATGTGTTTTCAATGAGACTTCTCAACATACTCTATGGGAGTATTGTCTTCAATGTGGGATGTTTCTCCAATCTTAATCCTACTTCTCAAACATGGAAATGCCTTCCCAAGTATATAAAAAGTATAAATTTATGAGTGTGGTATATATAATGAATCCAAGATATGAACCATTCTAAAATAACTATAATTAATGTTACAAGTACCATCCCACTTCTATTAGAGGGAGAAATAAGTTCTACAACAACAAGTTCTTCATATTTTTCAATAGAATATACAATAGTTTCAACCCTAACCAAGGGCTGAGCCATCAAGATCCCAAGATAATTTTAAAGGGATGATTAAAAAATTAATTTTCTATATTGAATATAAAGACGAAAATAATTCTTTTCATAAGTAATTATAAGAAGCTTGTTTAGAAACCTAGAGTTTCATGTTGGATAGATAATTAGAAATTTAGGAGCTACAGACAAAGGAAATCTACCTAACACCACTAATGTGAACCCCACAGAAAATTCACTAGTGAAGAAAACCATAAGTGGGCTCAAAACACAAAAAAACCCATGTAATGTAAACAAGTCTTTGGAAAAACAAAATTTGGATGTATCTAGAAATCCAAATTATGAAAATGTCAAATTAGTGAATTTGTATTTCAATATTAGAAACCAATTGAACCCTAGTTTTCCAATTGAAAAATATTAAAATGGAATTCTAGAAAAATAAGAAACATACGGGAGAAAGAATCATAAAGAAGGATATCATGGAATTCCTAATTGTTTTCGTATTTTTTTCCCAGTATTTCCTTTTACACAAAGAATTAAAAGGGAAAATCTTGATTCTATACTATTTAAGATCCTTAAATTTGTAAAAAATTAAACACTGAAATTCCCTTAATTAAAACCATGATTTCATTCCCATCTTATTTAAAAATCTCAATAAAATATTCTCAAACTATAAGACCCTGTAATCTTTTTCACTTAAAATATCATCAATAAGTGTAGTGTTGTCTTGCAAAATAGGGTACCTCCCAAACTTTAGGACATGAGGATTTTTTCCATCTATTTCACCTATGGATATAGAGGTTTCCAGTTCAGTTGACTATGTAATCTTGGAGTTATTATTAATTTAATTTCACTTTTATTATTCCAATACTTGAGATTAGGAGTTCCCCAACCCACCATTTTTGTGTTGAAAATTTCTGATTGATTCATCACTCACTCCATTGATTGGGTATATGATTCGCTAGTTGGAGTAGGAAGGCTATTTATGCCTAGAAATTTTCTCATAATTGATATAGAGTGAGAAAATGAGGTATCTATCTTCTTTGATAGGCCCTTTCAAGCCACAAGGGAGCTTTCATCAATGTCTCATAGGGTAAATTATTTTTTAACCTCAACGAATAAAAAGAGGAATTCAATTTTCATAAAAATAAATAAAACACCCACTCATGACCATATTTTTCTTAGAGATGATATTTTAGGAGTTGAAGAATATATTGATGAGGAGGAAGATGAGTTTTTTTGGATGATAGAAAAAATTAATGGTACAATAAAGATCACTACTGGAACATGTTGGGGGATTAGTTCTAGTAATGAGAAGCACCATTTAGATGAGTCTGAGAAGAATTTCTTGGAACAAATAGAAGAGTTTTCATTAGAACACATCTTGATAGTAATAGAATAATCTAGTTGTGTAGAATATTTTTCTAGAAACAATAGTGATGAAGATGAGGATTTATTAAATGCATTCTTTAAGAGGTGACATGAGGATCTAAGTCCACCCAAACCTAAGTGTATTCCATCAAGTCAATCTAGTCTAATCGTGGAGCTCAAACATCTACCAACTCTTGCAAAGTATTCTTTTCTTGGGGAAGACCCAACTTCACATATCATAATTTTTTTAGTACTAAATCATTTCAAAGATTATAAGTTACTTAATCTTTTGGATAAGTTTAAATCTATTATTTATTGGTCAATTGATGAAATAAAAGGTCTATATACATTTTTATTCATGCATAAAATTAAAATGGAACTGAACCAAAAACCTAGAGTATAATCATAATAAATATTAAATCAAAACACTAAATGGGTCCTTAGGGAGGATTTCATCAGGATTCTAGATGATGGGATAATTTTTCCAATCTCTAATATTCTTTAGGTGATCCCGGTGCATGTTGTCCCAAACAATAGAATTTCTCAGTTGAATCAAACTAGAAGAATGAAATAAATTCAATTAGAAAAGCTACCAAGTGGAGGGTTTGTATTGATTACTGAAATCATAAATCCGCCACAATGAATGATCATTTGTATATGATATTCCAAGACCAAATTCATGAAATTTTCCATATAAATGAATATCTATATTATTTTTATGGATAATAAAGTTAAAATAATATCCCTATAGAACGAATAAGACCAAGAAAATACCAAATTTACTTGTCCTTTTGGTACATTTTATTTTAGATGGATTCCTTTTGCCCTTTGTTTTGGTCCTGAAATATTTCATTGGTGTATAATGGATATATTTTTTGAAATAATTAAGAAAATTATTTAGGTGTTCATGGGTGAATTTTCAATTATTGATTCTCACTTGAAGGGTAATTGGGTGAATTTAGAAACTACCATGCAAAGTATTGTGGAGAAAAACCTAGTCCTAATTTGATATAAATGTGAATTCATGGTTAATAAAAGAATTTTATTATTGGATAATTTTTCTAGGAGGGTAATTGAATTAGATAATTAAGGGATTGAAGTAATTCAAAATTTTCCAACTCCTAAAAATTTAATATCAATTTAAATTTTATTAGGACAAGCTGGTCTTTACCAATGATTTTTCAAGGACTTTTCTAAAAAAATATGACCACTTTGTTCGCTATTTCTCAAGGATAATACTTTAATGTTTAATGAGAAATATTGAGAATCATTTAATTTGTTGAAGTAAAATATCACATATTCACTAATCATTATAACACATTATTGTAAACTATTATTTTATGTTATTTGGTATACTAGTGATTGGGTAGTAGAGGCGGTTTTAGGTTAATGAAAAGATAAGTGGTTTTATGTGATTTATTTTTCCAATTGGTTGCCTGATGATTCCCTAAAAATTTATTCAACCATTGATAAAGATCTTAAATTTATTTTATTTTCATTGGATAATTTTAGGATTTATCTCTTATGTTCAAAAGTTGTAATACCCACTCAACATTTTACTCTAATATATAACATGGCTAAAAAGAAATCCAAACCCAGACTTATGAGGTATACTTTCCAACATCAAGAGTTTTATTTGGTAATTTAAAAAAATATTGTGCTATAATTGTGGTATTTGGACACTTTTATAGGTTACCCACAACCAAAATTAGAATATTTTATCCATCAAATATAAATATATCTTTTCTAGATGAACAATTTTGTTTTAAATATGTAAATTAGTCCGCATAGTTTGTAATATTTCCAACATTTTTTCTATTAGTGTCATGAAAAAATGTTATTGACATTGTAAAACGAATAAGTTCATTGATGAGATTAAATACAACTTTTGGGATGATCCATTACTATTTCATAGGTATAATAATGGGATACTTAGAAGATGTGTTCCTTGGGAGGAAATGATTTCTATTTTTTGGAGTTGTCAATCATATCCCTTAGGTGGATACCATGGGGGAGTGTAGAAAACCCAAAATATCATTTAATTAATTTTTTTCTGGAACACCCTATTTTAGGATAAAAAATTATTGTCATCCACTATGATACATGTCAAAGTATGGGAAATTTGGGAAGGAAACAAGAGTTACCATAGAATTGGTATCTTGAATTCGATTTTTTTTATTTTGGGTTAGAATTCATGGGACCATTTCCAAATTCAAGTGGTAATGATTACAAAATTGTTTTTTGAATATGTATCAAAGTGGGTTGAGGTAGTTGAACTTCCAAAAAATTTATGATATTAGTGTTATGAAGTGTATCATGAATAAAATCTTAACCTAGTTTTTTGTTCGAAGATCTTTTAACATAGATAATGCTACACATTTCCAGAGCATTAAAATCAAATAATTAATATAAAGTGTGGATGTGTTCATATAAAAAGTACCATCTATCTCCCACAGTAATGTGGGTAGGTGGAGATCTTAAATAGAAAGCTGAAACAAAATTTGGGTAAATTCGTGTGTACATCATGGAAGGACTGGTCAGTGAAGTTATATGAGGCATTAGGGCCCTATAGGATAACTTATAATACTCCCCTTAGGATGTCTCCTTATAGGAACCTTTCTGGTAAGACATATCAATGTCCAGTAGATCTCAATAATAATAATTTTGGGAAGTTAAATCCCTCAACAGTGAATTAAATTTTATAGGAGAAATGGTATTTCTTGAGTTTAGTGATATGGAAGAAATTTTAAGAGAGTATTATGAGAATTATAGAATTTATAAAGAAAGAATCAAGAATATTCATGAAACCCAACTTCAAAATATATATGTTCAAGTTTTTAAAAGGGCTTTTCTTTTTACCTATATATTGATTCTATTAAATACTAATCTTTGGTCCATGTGGTTAGGAATGTTTACAATTTTTATTTTTCAAGTTAATAGAGAAGTCTAATTGATTGGACCTAAAAACCAACCATATTTTGTCAATCAAAATCTGAATACCATTATTTCGAGGGGTGGAAAAAGGCTGTGGATTTCATATTATATATTCTATAATGAATTTCACTTTTATTCCAACTTAATACTCTAAACACAATGTATCATTAGAGTCGAAAACTGTTTCTTTCTTTTTATGTTTTCTTGGTTTTTTTATTAGTTTCTTATTTTTTTCTACTAATATATGTTTCATTCAGTCTCTAATTTATTCAGAGATCTGTCTTTGAATAAGAGGATCCTTTATCATTGGAGTGATGGAAGTATTATTGAATGAGATATGAAAAATACTATCTTATTTCTAGGTAATTTTAGTTCTTATTCTATCAATTTATTTCTTCTTGCTTGTGGTAACTATGTGTTGGTTTCCCTCAAAATTTTTTGAAATTTTTTCTAGTATATTATTTTTTATCATGATTCACTTAAAATTTAATGGGAAATTGTTTTATTTTTTTATAATAATAAAATTAATATAATTTAAATATCAATTCTATTTTTTAAATTAAATTAAAATTTTTAAATAGTGTTTTCATGGAACTTTCATGCAAGTCTCTCTCTTTATTCATTTCGCTGATGAACTATTATATAACTTTTTATCTTTATAGTTTCTCACATAAAGAGTCAAATTGGGGAAAATGTTGGGTTTTATGTGTGGTGGGGAGGGGAATTTATCCTCTACATTAGTTTTACTTTATTTCTAACATATAAAAAAACCATTTTTTTATTTTTTTAAATGCCTCCACTTTTTATATAATGAACTTATTTTGTTCTATGAAAATATGAATTGTGGATGTTTATTGGTTAATACAATAAAAACCCATTGTTATGACATGATATTTTATGAATAAAATTCACTTTCTTTTAATGTCTAATAGAAAAAACATGAACAGGTTTTTTGGATTTAAATGACCATTAAGTATGATTACTGTTGATAATATATCAGTTGAATAGTGACCACAAGACTAGTATATGTATAGGGTTCTAACGAATCATTTTGGCACAGACAAAGGAAATGATTTTCTCATCCAGTAGAATTACCCTATAAAAAGCCCATTTTTAGAGCTCAGAAATGAGGTAGCGTCATTGTGCCTCTCTCTTGACCAATCCCAATATGATCTTCAACACGTTAAGCTTGAACGGAATCACCTACGATATAATTGGAAGTTAATAGAGATTACCACTCGAGCGATGTTATCCATGCCGCCCCGAAAGTTTGTCACTGTCGCACACCTTACCCTTTGGTCATATGAAAGTGTTATAAGGTGTTATGTAACAAGACCCTATCACTATGTGTATGTGCATTATTTTTCTATAGAATAAAGAATATACATTAATTTTATTATTGTTACATTATAAATGGGTTTTAAAGAACAAATAGTATTTTTAGTTAATATTTAATTAAGAAAACTATTTTGATGAGTTAATGGATTTTTTAATTAAATATTATTTTAATAAAATATAATTACAATGTTACTTTTGATTAAATATAAATGATCATATAATTTTTGTGAATACAATTGTAATTTTCATTAATGTTTAAAAACTGTTTTTTCCAAAACCCATGAATTTTTAACAATTGTCAGTTTTTATTTTAAAATTGAAAATTCACATATTTAGAAAATTATTTAGATAAAATTAATTTTATTTTTGGAATCATGACATCAGAATTATCCAACGGTTAATTTTTCCAAATTTTATGAGACAGTCAATTTTTTGGGTAAAAAATAAATACTGAATTAATATATAATGTGTTTTATGTCATCATAATAACCCAATAGTGAGGTAATAAAATAATATAAAAGTTTTATTCAGACAATATATTCCTTAAATTTAAAATATTGTTATTTTATGTTTGTTTGATTAATTTTATAATGCCTTAGTGGACCCTTGAAGACTTACAGAATATTTTCACATTTTAAAATGATTTCCATGACAGTGTGACTCACCTCCTCATAAGAAATCCTAATATTATAATATTTTCTTCCCTTTTCCTTATAGAATATTGTACACCACGCCCCTTTGTCAGAAACCATCATATGTTTTGTGGTTTTTGTTTAGTTTAATGTGTAGTGTCCAAAACCAAAATAATAAAGAATTCCATATACTTTCTTATATAAACCTTCTCAATTATCCCATTAATCTTCCCTAAAACCATTTGGAGATAAAAAAATCACTTAAATACTCTTCATATAGTCCTCCAAAGGTGCCCATAAGCTCCTAATAAGCCTCTCCCAAGACTTTGAGATCACACTTCCAATTAAGGGATGCTCACTTTCCTCTCCCCTTTTCAAATTCAAGCATGTTATTTAAAAGAATTTCTTGTAATTTTGAATGTTTATAATGTGATTATTTTATAATATTTCTATTAATGTCCATTTTATCTTATTTTAATGAGGTATTATTTATCCTCCCTCATTTATACCCTTACCTAAGCTGTTACTATGCCAAAATTTCATATGGGATTCCTCTCCTCCTCTTTGAATTCAAGAACCTTCTTTGAGAGTAGTTCCTTTAATTTAAATTTCTTGCATTTACATTCATTTGTAATCATTAAAATAATTTAAAATTAATTTTATTTAAATTAGGTATCATTTATCCACCCTCATTTTTAACCTTACATAAGTCGTTACTCTATCCAAATTCTATAACGGATCTTACACTCTCTTCTTCTATCAAGCATTCTTTCCATGTTATGTATTTTAATTTTTTTAATTACTATGTTGAGATATGTTATTAAATAAACTAATTACTTCATATTTTATGTATACATGATGATATACCCTTTAAATCTCATTCATACCTCTTATGAACCCTTATGTACACCTGTTACCATGCCGAATTTTCGTAAGGGATTTCACTCTTCTCATTTCCATTCAAGATAATCTTTTACAATATTCTTCTTATGTTCCATATTTATATTTTTTATTATCATATTATACAACCCAAATACATTAAATTTTATTTAAATATGATTATATCTTCCTTTCACTCTATTCAAGACCCTTATGATCCACTAAGCACGTCGGTTACTATACCGAATTTTCATAAGGGATTCCTTCCTTTCTCATTTGTATCTAAGTTTTTTTATGTCATAATAATCATTAAAATTAAATTAAAAATGTTATTTTATTATTTTAAACCTCTCCCTCACTTCCCTCGTTATGTTTTAATGATGATATACCACTTTGTCTCCCATTAATGCCTTCTATGTATACCTGTTACCATGCTGAATTTCCGTATGGGATGTCTCTCTTCTTATTTACATTCAAATATTTCTCCCTTATTATGCATATAAATTCAAATTCATATGTTGGGATATTATTTTACATGATCTCATTACTTTATATTTCAAGTATAAATGATGATATACCCTTTTCTCTCTTATCAACCCATCTTATGAACTTCTATATGACGACGTTATGCTGCCAAAATTGTACTGCGGTTTTCTAAGCCAAAATCATCGTGTAGTGAATACCATGCCAATTTCTCTATCAAGGCTTTTCATATTTATGAACATATACATATTTAATTGTACTTACATGTACATATTCCTCGTTCCTTAATAATTTAATAACTTATGATTTTGAATGATTCCATGTTATATGATCCATGTGGAACAGTTATGCATGAAATATTGTGATTATGAAACAATGAAGGGCAACACGATGAATGTCTCAGTGAGATTCCCAGTCAAATGGGAGCTTATGTAAGAAATATTGTGATTATGAAAAACCAACTATAAAAATAATAATTAACATTTGGTACTTTTTGGAATTCCAAAGGACATAAAGGAAGAGGAAGACAAAATCTCATTAAATTCTATCTGATAAATTTGATAAGTTGAAGAAAAATCAATTTATATCGTGCAACAAGGGTGGAAAGAGGCACCAAGGGAAATATCACAAAGGGACTTGGAGATGTTCTAAGTGAATAAATTAAGGGAAAAATTATCCAATTTCCAGAAATAATGGATAATGTGATGGATGGAAGAAAATTTCCATACAAGTAATATTACATATTTTTAGGCTATAAATGTGTGGAAATCTGGCATTACCCAAGACAATGTTCTATTACAAGTTCTGAGAAGCATGATGAGAATCAATAATTTCCATGATCAAGGGAGCATGAGAAGTCCTATGCTAATATGGATAGTCATGATTGTATTACATGTAACCACTACATTAAAATAGTGTATGTTGTAAGGTATTTTAGTTCGGGACATATTAGTATATTTTTTATATTTTTATGAACACTAAGTCCCTAATATAAATGATATTAAATCATTTGGGAAAAACATCTATAGGTGTTGTATCACATTTTGATGTTTTTGGGAATGATATTATTGAAACTTTTATAATATTCCCATTGATGTAATTAGAGAAAAAAGACAAATTCATTTCCTATGCGTCAAGGTAGTTGAAAATTAATGAGAAAAATTATCTATTGCATGCTCTAGAGTTAGAAACAGTGACCGTTGCTTTAAAAATTAGGCGACATTATCTCATTAGGGATAAGTGTGAGATATATATATATCAAAAAAGTATCCAATATATATTCACACAAAAAGAGTTGAATATGCACCAATGAATATGGTTAGAGATAATGAAAGACTAATACTTCTTAATCCATTACCATCGTGGGAAAGTGAACAAGGGGGGATGATTCTCTATGTTGAAAGGAATCGTAAATTTTATCATTGATGAGAATTGTAAAGGATCCAATCTTCTTATATTTGATGAAGATGGACATGGGAATAAAAAATAAGGGAACATCATCAATCCTTTCACAAATTATTGATCAACCATATCTTTTGGAATGGTTAAAGGATGATGTAGGAATTCAGAAGAAAGTGGACACTATTAGAAAAGGGAAATCCTTGGAGTTCAATGTTAATGAAGAAGGCATTGTGATATTTTGGACAACACTATGTGTTCCATAAATTACAGAGTTAAATAATGAACTTTTGGATGATTCACATAGTTTTAATTTCTCTATTCACCCAAGAAACACAAAGATGTATTGAGATATCTGAGAGAATTATTGGTGGGATAACATGAATAAAGAGATCACTGAATATTCATCATATTTCCCGATATGTCAGCAAGTGAAGGATGAGAGGGGGTATTCTAAGTGGATGATGAAACCATTACCCATACTAACATAGAAATGGGATAACATCACAATGGACTTTGTCACCAGAGATTCGATGACATTCAAAGGAAACAATGATATCTAGGTTGTTGTGGATCATCTTTCAAAGGCTGCATAATTTATTGCAATTCAATAGGATTTTTCATTGGATCAATTTTCACGGATATCCATCAGAGAAGAGGTAATGTTGCAAGGTGCACCACTATCGATTGTATCTAATCAAGATCCAAGATTAACCTCTATGTTCGAGAAGAGTCTCCAACACGCTCAGAATACTGAACTGAACTTAAGTACGGCTTTTCATCCTCAAATTGATGTCCAATATGAGTAGACATTCCAATCACTTGAGGACATGTTGAGAGCCTGCTCAATGGACATCAAAGGAGGATGGGATCAACATCATCCTCTGGTTGAGTTCACTTACAATAGTTGTTTCCACTCAAGCATCTAAATGTATTCTTTTAAGACCTTTATGGGAATAGGTGCAGATCATCGGCATGTTGGGATGAATTTGGGGAGCGAAAACTTCTAGATCCAAAAATGGTAGAAGAATTTTTGGAGAAGTTTTAGACAATCCAATAGAACATTAAATCTTTTCAAATTCGACAAAAGTGCTATGCTGATAATCATCAATGAGACCTAGAGTTAGATGTTGGAGACATGGTATTCCTCTACATATCACTATGGAAGAGAGTTATGAGATTTGGGAATAAGGGAAATCATAGTCCAAGGTACATCGGAGCATTTGATATTCTTGATCTCATTGGAGTAGTAGACTATTAACTATCACTCCCACTAAACCTATCTCAAGTACATGACGTATTCCATGTATCAATCTTGAAGAAGTACATACCTGACCCATCACATGTACTCAATCAAAAGGTGGTACCATTGGAGAATGATCTCTCTTATGAAGTGAAGACAAAAAAGATCTTAGATCATAAGGGAGAATATATATGAAATAATACAATTCCCCTCGTCAAAGTGTTGTGGAGAAACCACAAGTTTGATGAATCAACATGGGAACCAGAGGAAGTGATGAGATAGAGTTACCCACATCTGTTTTAGTGTAGGAAAAAGAAAAATTTGAGAGAGAAATTTCTGAAGGGGGGAATGTTGTAATGTCCTGATATTTTATTAATAAAATTCGAGTTATTTTAATGTCTTATAAAAAACACAAGAACTCTTTTTTATTGGATTTAATTAACCATTATGTATGATTACCATTTATAATATATTCGTTGAATAGTGATCACATGACTAGTATATGATTAGTGTTTTAACAATTCCTTTTGACATAGACAAAGGATGTGATGGCCTTATCTAGAATAATTTACCCATACGAAGCCCATTTGTCTTTGATAGAGAAGGAGTTAGTTTAATTAGACTTCTCTCTTGACCATTCCCAAGCCAAAAATAAACACATTAAACTATAATAGAATCGTCTATGGTATAAGTGGAAATTAATAGAGATTACCACTCGAGCGATGTTATTCACACTACACTAAAATTCTATCACCATCGCACTCCTTACCCTTAGGTCTTATGAGGCTATTATAAGTGGTTACCTAACATTCCATTAGAATTATAATTATGTGCATTAGTTTTGTATAGAATAAACAATATATATTCATTTTATTATTGTTACTTTTTAAATTATTTTTAAAGCACAAATAGTCTTTTTAGTTAATATTCAATTAAGAAATATATTTCGATGAATTAATGGATTTTTTAATTAAATAATTTTTTAATAAAATTTAATTAATATGTTACATTTTATTGAATATAAATGATCATATAATTTTTATGAATACAATTGTAATTTTTATTATGGTTTGAAAACCGTTTTTGTCAAAACCAATGAATTTGAAAAAAAATGTCAGTTTTTATTTTAAAGCTAATAAATCACAAATTTAAAAAATTAGTTATATAAAATAAATATTATTTTTGGAATCTGGATGTCGAAATTATCCAACAGTGAATTTTTTATAATTTTGTGATACAACCAAATTTTTGGGTATAAATTAAATACTGAATAAATATATAATGTGTTTTATGACATCATAATGACCCAATAGTGATGTAATAAAATACCAAAAAAGGTATATTCGGACAATATATGTTTTAAATTTAAAATATTGTGATTTTATATTTCTTTTGTTAATCTTTTAATTCTTTAGTTTACCCTCCAAGATATATAAAATATTTTAACATTTTAAAATGATTTCCTTTACAGTGTGACCAACCTCCACATAAGAAAGAGTAATATTTTAATATATTAAGACCTTTTACTTGTAAAATATTTTATATCACTCCCCTTTGGAATAAACCATGGGAAAAATAATGGGGTGGTTTGTGGTTTTGATAATTTTAATTTGTAGTGTCCAGAACCTAAATAATAAAGAATTCTCTCTCCTTTCCCAAATAAACTAACTCAATATACCATTACTCTTCACTCAAACTATTTAGAGATTGAACAACCGCTTACCAATTCTCCATTAAGTCCTCCAAATGCTCCCCCAACCTCCCAAGAAGCCTCTCATAAGACTTTGGGATTACACTTCCATGTAAGGGATGCTCACTTTCCTCCCCCCCTTTCAAATTCATGCATGTTATTTGAAAGTAGTTCTCGTAATTTAGATTTTTATATTGTGATTATTTTATAATATTTTTATTACTATAAATTTTATTTTATTTTAATGTGGTATTATTTATCCTCCCTCATTTTTACCCTTACATAAGTCATCATTATTCCAAAATTTTGTAAGGGATTCCTCTACTTCTCTTTGTATTCAAGCACCTTCTCTGAGTGTAGTTCCTTTAATTTCAATTTATTTCATTGAAATTAGTTTTTTATCATTAAATTATGGTTAAATTGATGCTATTTCAAAGTGGTGTCATTTATCATCACTCATTTTTAACCATAACTAAGCTATTACTCTACTGAAATTCCGTAAGGGATCTTCCACCCTCTTCTTTTATCAATAATTCTTTTAATGTTATGTCTTTAATTTATTTTATTACTATGATGGAATATATTATTAAATATACTCATTAAATCATATTTTATGTATAAATGATTTTATTCCATTTAACTCTCATTAATCGCTCTTATTAACCTTTATTTACACCAGTTACCATGCGGAATTTTCGTAAGGGATTTCACTCTTCTCATTTCCATTCAAGATAATATTTTACATTATGATTCTTTGGTTCCATATTTATATCTTGAATTATGATGTTACACAACCCACAAAAATTATATTTTATATATAGATGATTATTTCTTCCTTTCTCTCTCATCAATCAGCCATATGATCCATTAAGAACACTCGTTACTATGTCTTCTATAATGGATTCCTTCCTTTCTCATTTGTATCCATGTTTCTTTATGTCGTAATACCCTTTAAAATTCAATTAAAAAGGTTGGGGTATGATTTCACACCTCCACCATACATAAATCCTTATGTTTGAAATATTATATACCACTTTCTGTCTCATTAATGCCTTCTGTGTACACACGTTACCATGCTGAAATTCTGTAAGTGATTTCTCTCTTATAATTTCCATTCAAGAATTTATCCCATATTAGGAATCTAAATTCCATTTCATATGTTATGATATTATGTTCCATGATACCCATACTGTATATGTCAGTTATAAATGATGATTGGCCTCATTATCTCTCATCAACCCAACTTATGAATTTCTATATGATGATGTTATGTTGTCGAAATTGTGTCATGATTTTTGAAGACAAAATAATCATGTAGTGAATACCAAACCCATTTATCTATCAATGTTATTCATCATTATGAACATATAAATAATTAATGGTACATAAATTTATGTATTCCACATTCCTTAATCCTGGAATAACTTATTATGTTGAATGATTAAATGTTATATGATCCATGTGGCACACTTCTACATGAAATTAAATGTTTATAAAGTGTGTGCCCTGATAGCACTCCATTGCATTGTGTAATGGTCAGTATCATGATAATTCACTTGTAATGAGGATTTACGCATTATAATCCATGTTAAATGAGGGTTTACTCATGAAAATTCATGTTCAATGGGGTTTTACTAATGTTAATCCATGTGAAATGAGCCTTAGATCATGATAATATCATGTTGTATATTGTTTCCACATTTCCATGTTATGATAATCATGCTACATCATGACTTTATGATCATTTTTTCCTTTTGATTCATTGATATGCCTATTTACTTACGAGTATTTTATTTTTCATGTTATTCCATGTTTACTCCCTCACTGGGCTTTATAGCTCACCATTTTCTTATGTATGTCATCAGGTTATCCCATGCAATGCTAAGTATGAAAGAATGTTGTGCTCATCTAAAAGATGTTTTCAATAAAGATTTTTTATTGTATGTCTTATGTTTTCATTCAATCTTCCTAATTTCCCAAGACACTAGACCTCTCGATCCTCGAAGTTGTCTTAAGTGAATGTTTATGTAATAAATCATGTTTAAATATGTTATAAAGAGAAGGGTTGTTATACCCATAGTGTTTGGCCTAGAGAAATATGAATTTACCTATTTAGGGGAATTCCATTGAATATGGAATTGTTGTTATTGAGTGATTGTTGAGTGTTTTTGTCTGCTATTTATGTGGAAACATTTCTTGAAAACTAGGGAAATGAATTTTTATAGGATAGACTCTAGTGGAATTAGAAGTATAACTTGGGGAAGCATGAAATGGAATTAGAACATAGCTACATAGAATGGGTAACATGGATAACATTAGGGAGAAAATCCAATATAAACTTATTATAAATTTTTTTAATATAGAGTAAAATGGGAAATTGGGATCACATAGTTAGTATATGAGACAAGGGTATAATGTGTGTTTCTATAATTAAATCTGAATAAATAATTTTTCTACAGAGTGCCTTACACAAATTCATGGCTATGAAAAATTCAAATAAATTGAACTTTTCAAAAATGATCCCATGGCAGTGAGGGTAATATTGAACCTAGATGAACAAGGGGGTAATTGACTTATTATATCATCTTCTGAGTTGTGTTAATAAACTAGGAATTGAAATATTCATTTTAGAAACCTAGGGGGTTGAAGTTTTTCCCTTTTTTAAGGTCTAATTGAAATTGGTTCTCTCTAATCTTTTCTCCTTTAAATGCGGTTAGAGATTGTACAAAAATTTGGAAGTGTTATGGACTTCCATGGGAGATTTGAAAATTTCTTTCAATTGATTATTTTGTTCTCTCTTAGGCAGGTTTATGTTTATTGATCCTGAAACCTTTTTCAATGAACCATTTTAATTAAAAAAATTCAAGGAGTAAATTGTTTTATGTGTGTGGAAGTTTGATTTGGAAACATTTTTTCACACTTTTCCACAAATATCTTGATTAGTTCAATTAGTTTTTAGTGATTAATTATGATTTAAATAGAAAAATTTCAATGATGGAAAAATATACTACTAAATATTTTCATTTTTTTATAATGTAAATGAATTCTTTGAGTATTTACACATTATTTTAAATAATTATGGAAATTTATCTAATGATATTGTAAAAAATATTTCCTGAAAAAAAATAGGTAGAAGTGAAAATATATGTATTGTTATTAAAATGCAACTAAAATGGAATATTGGAGCGGAGTTACTGCTTTGTTTTTTCAAGTATTATAGTCTTGATCATCTTCACATTGGTAGTTTCCTAATATTACATTGATGAATAATTCCCCAAATCAAAATTTATAGACAAGGGATACCAACTCATCCATTCATTATTGGTATTGATTTTTAGATGTTTGTTTCTATGAAAATATGTGAGAGTCCAGCCGATTTAGTTCTGGTTGAAGTCTCTACCACCTATATACACCCAATTTAAAATGAACCACAATGCTATAATCATCATGGAATATAGGAAAATGGGATTCATTTTAAACTCATCCACCAAAAATTTGACATCTTTTTCCACTCGTTGATGCTCATTTTTCCATTTTTTGTGGATTATACTTCTGAAGGATGGAGGATTAAATTTAAAGGAAGAATTTTGTGGGGTGAATTTCTTAGGGTTGAGTGAATAAATTATAATAGGGAAGACATCCTTCTCAGCCGGTAGTACCTATGGTGCAATATTTTTAGAATTAAGTGGATGAACGAGAGAAAATGTCAAATAAATTATGTGGATTAATAAACTATAATGAGAATCACGTACATCAAGAGAAAATACTATATCAACAAAGGATATGTTCTTATATAGCTATGTGAACATCAATGTATTATATATGGATTTATTAATGAAGGCCCAAATAACCATGTAAAATGATTTGCCAATTTTGTAAATGCCTATGTTGAGGAGTCATCTATATAAAGGGAAAGAGAAATGTGAAGTAAAATTACTATCCATCCATCCAAAGTTACGATTTTTATTTCAAAATGCAAGAAAGAAATATAATAAAAGGGGACTATACCTAGGGAGGCCAGAAATAATGCAGCCCCATAGTGTCAATGCTGGAGTGCATTATATGTAACAAAAAGGAAGTATACTGAGTAGTATTGTATTGTTTTTATTTTGATGCCCTTGTAATGGTGTTCTCTGTATTTATAGTATTCTTCTCTTTAATCATGTTCCAAAAATTTATTGAATATAATTAAATCATTTATTGATATGGTTGGAAAAATAAATCATAGGGGAATGTGGTTGATCTAGTAGGAAGTCCTACCCTCACTATATTGGTAATATTTTTTGGACTCAAACCCTTTTTTCCCATTAATCAATTATTTATAAAAAAACATTCTCACTTAGAGAAGGTTTTTTTTTGTTGTTAGATTCCATAATAATTTTTTATATGAAGACCAAATTAGACGATTATAGACCATATCAGTGTGGGTTACAAGGGTGCGTCAATGTGTGTGTAAGAGAAGCCTTTAGTTGAGAAGCTTAGAGTTCATTTCACCTATAGGCTGGAATCTTGAGAGAGATGACCAACCAACTCTTATGGTCCTATAGTGACAAGCACATGTTGGGAATAAAAAAATAAGCACAAAACAAAAAATACTTCTATACAACTAAATATCACCTTCTCTTGTCCTATAAGTTCATCCACTTCCTATTATTCTTTGTCATCCTTTATCCTTAACTCTTTTTCTATTCCTAGTCATTTTTTTCGTCAGAATCACCACCACCATTGCACCCACAGTTCTGTTTTCATTTGAATAATGTTTATTTATTTTTGGTCAAAAATCATTCATTTTCTTGGGTTTAATTCCTACTTTTTGTGAAACTAAAAGTTATTAGGTACTATAAATAATTAATTCTCATGAATTGCAATAGTATTCCTTTTATTGAGTCAAAAAAATAGAAGAAAGACCCCACCAATGATCTTTAGGTTATAGTTGGGACATCGTGACACTATACCTGAAATCATTAGGTATAGGATTGGGTTCATTTATGGAAACATCGTATGATTCAATTCCACATTAGGCTGACTTAGGTTTCGTTTGGAATCATGTTCTTGTAGTTACAAATTAGTGACTCAATGCACATAGAGTCATGATGTCCATGTTATGACATAAAATTAAACATTATTTTGTGTGTATATTTTTATGAAATTTATTTTCATTTTATATAAATTAATATGATGGAATATTATAGGGACGCATATTGAGATCGTAAGGAGATGTATTTCTGACACACTACATGAGTCTTGATGTCCACATGAAAACCATATGACTTCCTTATATGTTATATCACAGTATCTGTAGTGTATCAATATAGACAAACAAAAAAAGTATTAATTTTTTTATGTGTCGAGACTCTGGGATGAATGTAGATCCATTTTGGTATTTTTTTATTTTATATTTTATATTTATGATTTTCCTAGTGGGAAATCAGTTGTGATGTATGAATGTATACAACAGTGTGATACATTTTGTTATTGAATTTTTAATAGGCCTATCCTTTTACACATTATATTACATTATTTTCAGAATAATTAAGCTTAAAATAAAAATGAAGAATTCTAAATTCTGGTTTCTCTTGAATATTAGATACATAATTAGAAATCATGGAACCAATATAAAAAGAATCTTTTATTTAATCTTAATAATGATGTGAAAACATCCTTTGAGACCCTACACAAAAATAGGATAACTTGGGAATTACATGAGAAAATGGATGAGATAAAAAGACTAGTATAGGAATAAATAATGAATAAACTATAGCACATTAGTTAGAAGGCATAACACAATGATATAAAAAGGTCTGGAACATGATTAAACATATGGAATCATAACATATAGAACATGGAATCATTCAGTTATGGAATAATATAAATGTGTATGAAACATAAAACATGACAAAATAATGATTCAATTCTATCCATCATGACCATTGAACATGGAGAACAATTCAAGGCTAACCCCCATGATAGTGGAAAGTGTATCATTAGTCAAGGATAACCACCAAGACCACTACACATGACGTCCCATGAGACAAAACACTACCCAATAAATTAATGAAATATCTAGGAGCATCCATAATAACATGATCATGAATATTCATGCCACATATATAATCATTCAAAATGAATCAAACATAATCATAAGGGTTACCGATGGAAATAATTGGGTTTCATAATCATTTCAAGAGGCATATCAAAAGTGAATATCATATTGGTTTCCATTAAAGAATGAATTTAAATCATAAATGGACATTAATAAGTTAAAATAGGCATATATAATGATAATTATTTCCATACTGAATTAAAAACATGTAAAAAGGGTGTTTAAGAATCATTATAAATAAAACATTTTAGTGCGGTTTAAGTGAAAATTTTCAAGTATATTTAAAATGAAAAAAAATAATTGTTTGTATAAAACTTTAAATGAACCAAGATAATTTTTTAGGTTAAAATAGTTTGTTTTATTAAAATAATGGGGCCTAAAAATAGATTATGGAGTGAACTTAAAGATGTGTAAGAAATTGTGGATTTCCCTTTGATTGGTCTTGCTTGTCAAGAAGAATTGAGAAGGGAACCAAATAAAAAAAATATTTCTTAGTAAAATAAACAATAATTGAGCATTGAAAATATAAAATAAACATAAATACAAAAATTAGATGGGGTAAAAAATAATAATTAATAATTATATTGGGTTAAATAGATAGAAATCCAAACTTGATGGAAAAAATGGTGGTTTTAAAATAATCCCTTACCTTATGTATGAAAGTGTTTTGCAATGTAACTTAATATCGTAGATAATAAAAATAAAATCCATTAATTAATTAATTAAAACATATTTCTAAATTTATTATATTTATTATAATTTTATTTAGTTAATTTATGAACTTTTGATGAGTTATAAGATACAATTTCATCATTCAGGTGTGTTCGTTTCCTTGGTTTTCATGATCAGTTCAATTGTATATTTGAATTAAAGATAATTTAGAAAGGTAATATTTGTATAGAATTTATATTATATGTTATTAATGAACTTACATTATTTTATTTTTTCTTATATATCATTTGGTTTTATTTTATGAGGATAAATCATTAGATAAACTGTTAATGATAATCGTTAGATTTATTTAGCTATTTCTCGATTATCGTGAACCAGCTTAGTTATATTATTTAATAATATATATATATATATAAGCTATATATAATTAAATAATATGTAATTTTTATATTATAATTTTTTTAATCATAATTTTTTTTATGACAATACGTGAATGTGGTAAAGAAAATTGAAAACTCATTGTCCTTGAATGTGATAAATTAACTCATTATAGAAAGTGTTTTCATTTGAGAAAAAATGGTAAGGGGAATGATTTGATAATGTAATTTTAAATTTACATTTTAAAATGCCATTATATGTGAGATACTAGTGTAAAAATTCCACTTGAATAAACATAGGTGAGGAGAGAATAAATAATAGAAAAGAAATTGGAAATAAAATTAATGAAAAGTGAAGATATTTTTACCTCTTGAGATTATGTTTATTATCCATGTTCATGATGCTATATTTTTTTCACAATTATGATGTAAAACATTATTTACAAATGTTATGTCTGAACATGTGGCTATATTTTATCATGACACTTTTATTTATTGAACCACTATGCTATGATGTTTCATTATAATGCATATTTTACATTCCTTTTTTTTCAAAAATATTCCCTCGTGCTTATGATGTTGATCCCATTAATATTATATGATTATGATGATCTATATCACCGATGTACTATTGGATCATGTATGTTATTTATTATATGTTATTCCTCTTCTTACTTGCCTTTTATATCACCCCTTCCCTTGATGTATATCCACAATTGAATACATATACTAAGTAGAACCTCTAATATTTTAGGAGGACAAAGAATACAGATAAAATTATGTTCAATTTATAATATGTATAATTTATTTATGACCAAAATTTCCCAGCATACTAAATATTTTTTTATACATGTTCTCCTTAGATAATCCTCTCAAAAAGGAAGAGAAATCTCTCAAGAAGGCTTTAAATAATGAGAGATGATAATCCCCCTCCTCCTTGTCATGATCAAGGGAACTAGATTGAATCATTCCTGACTAAATAGATGCATTTTTCAACCAATGGTGACTGAAACATAACATTTGGATCATCTTTTATAGCATCTAGAGTTCCAATGACAACATTCCGTTGTTTATAGAGCATGTGTGTATACTACTATAAGAGTCACTATTTGGAATCATCATCATAATGATGGAACACCAAGAAGGTCAGCAATATTTATCAATGAAGAATGATTTCTAGGTAAGTTTGTTCTTGTTTATAAATTACTTATAAATTGTATGTGGATGGATTTTCTTTTTAAATATTTTGAGGTTTCTATAATATTATTATGTGGATTTATTCAAAGAAAATGAAGAAAAATTATATTGGAAATAGGACCAACAATTTGTATTTTACAACAAAACCATTATTCAACACTATGTATCAGGTATAATTGAATTAGGGTTTTATTGATAGAGTGAGATATATATATGATTATTATGACAAGAGGCTGAGGAGATTTAGGGAAGTAAAAAATGTGTGTTTTAGAAGTTCATTGATCTGATAAAGTGAGCCTCAATTTCATTGTTCAAAATATCAGTTTATATCAAGGAATAAGTGATTCTAATCTATATGTTATGGTAGACTATTTAACATCATGAAGAATGTGATATTTAAAACCTACACCATTGGTGTATCAAATAGTTTGAAAAGGGAGTCATTTCAAAATTAGATTTATTTTGGAAAATGATATATTTTAGAAGGAGAGAGGCTTAGAATTATATTTAATTTAGAATAATAATTGATGAAGAAACCAACATTAACTGGTTTTAAATTATTTGGTTGATCTTTTTATAGATTAAGAGAAAAGGCTAACACACACGTGGTTGAAATCATTCATTCATTGGAAGTCTAAGATATTTTATTGAGGAAAAAATATTATAGTTGAAGTAGTGAAATAATAGAGTAAATAAAAAGACCTTATTTATATGAGTTAAAATAGAACCAATATTTACTATAGAGATATGGTATTTTTATAGTTGATATACTACTAGATAATGAAAAAATTTGTCATGGATGATACCTTCAACAATGTTAAGGATGATTCCTTCCCACCCATTGTAAACAATGAGTTAAGGATAATACCTTCCCACATTTCATAATATCATTATTATTATTAGCAAAAAAATATATATTTCCTGAAATTAACCCTAACACAACATGGATATAGTAACCCACTTCAGGGGAGAACATTTTAAAAATAAAATTTTCTCTTGTCAACATTAATTTTCATTTTTATGTGGTATGGTTGTACTATTTAATGTCTATAAGATCAATTTATACTAACAAGTATAGATGTTAAAATTAAGAAAAGTGAAAATGAACTTGATAGAAACTAATCAGTACTAATTCACCCCACTCTTAGTGTGATTTCAGTAGATTACGGGTCACTTCAGTTGGTATCACATATCAAGGATCCGCCTTCTATTTGATCAATATTCACTATATATTTTTTAATTTTTATAAATGAATTGTATATTTAAATAGTTTAATGAGAAGTCTTAGTTTGAGAATATTGAGGTTTTTTATATAAACATGTAAATTTCTTCTTAAATATTGACTATTAAAAAGAATAAGAAATCAAGGATACTAAGAAATGTTACTCCTTTGAGAAATGATAAAAAGGATATACCACTAGTAGAAGGTAAGTAATAGTTTAATATTTATATTATATTAGTTGATAACTATCCTTGTGAAGAATCTAGTCTAGGTTTTAAAGTGCGTGTAGAGACTAAATATCTTTTTTTTGTTGACTATTTAAAAAAGTCCCCAATTGATTTCTCACTCAGGTACATATGGTATTATATATTTCTTCATGATTCTAAATATTAAGGTCATGTTATAATGGGATGACTGGATAATATACCCTCCGATTATGTAAGGGTTACCTCTCAAAGTAGTTAAAAAGTTGGATTTGTTTCCTGATAAAAAGGGTCATTGACCCTAAACTATTAAATAAGGCCCAATTGATGGTTTTAGATATATACTTTTATTATCAATGATCTATAGTTTTAAAAAGAATATATTGAGATTGTAATGCCCCGACCCTAGTTACCTAGAGTCGGTGCATTATTACATAACATTGGCATGATCACAAAAAAGATCAAATCTCGAAAGACCGATTGGTTTAGTAGACTTGGAAACACTAGATATATTCATAAGTTTTACATTACATCATAAAATGAAAAACTACTACAACAACATAATGTCTCCACAGTCCACACTATTATCCCCTCATAATATCCCTGCAGGTCATTCATAACTTACTTCTTCACATCCTGGGAAAAATAAAACATAGAAAAGGGGTGAGCTCAAATGCCCAGTAAGGATAACAATATAGCGGAACATTCAAAATAAGCATAAACATTTAAGGCAATGAATTACTAATACAAAATCCTTTTAAACTTGAACTTCAACATAGTATGGAAAAATTAAAATGAAATGATGCCATTTACTTGTTCACATGGATATTCTATTAATCGAATAATCACATGCAATATCAATAACCACTTTCATAATGTTGGAATGCATAATTCCAGACTATCATAACCACATATCCATGGCCTCGTGCCAAGACTACAAATAAGATTTTTTCAAGGCCTTGTGCCAAGACACTAGTTTGTCTCATGAGCCCTACCGATGCATTTAGGAGCTATAGCGGGCTCCACCCGTCACATATTAAGTCCATTGCATTCCCATATGAAAAGGTTTAAACATAACATAAACATTCGTATTAAAAATACCATACGAAATGTCAATAATTTCACCATAAACTATGAATGGTATAAAAATATCACATCCACAGTCAATCATATCACAAAACCTTCAATACAATATAGAAGTTTTGTATCATAATAAATCAACTTCAAATAAGTGTAAAATCCATCAAAGGATGTTGACATAGATGAAATCAAAACTCTTTTAAGAGAAATATCTCTTTCTATTTTTGAAATCATTTAAGATACATATAAAATAAAACATTTTCATTGAAAATATTCTTATAAGATTGTAAGTAAAGCTTTAAAGATTTTATAACAGTGGAAAATAGCTGCACCCACCGTATAAGTTAAAAAAACATTCTTACCTTAATTCTGTCAAAAAGGTTAAAAAGGACCTTGTTTTGAAAATGATGGAAATATTCCTCTTATAAAAATTCAAACAAGGGTATAAATGACTTTAACCCATATTCTTTTAAATAATAAAAATGTTTTGAAATACATTTTTAAGAAAACATGGATGTGGATGATAAAGAGATCCCAGTAGATTATTACATATAAACAACCTCGGATAATGAAGAGATTGTGAAATAACCCTTACCTTGTACTTTTCCTTGGTTGGGGTAGGTTAACCTCATGTATAATGGTGAAATAATTGTTATTAAATTATACAAGAATCATATACATTAATATGATATCATATATGATCTTTTAATATTGATTTGATAATAATATCTTAGTATTATCGTTGTTTCGGGTGTTAACTTACTTGTTTTCTTTTATATGTTTTGTTACGTAAGACATGTTTGTAAAGGATATGTTGTATATTATTCATATCCAGAATTATATCAAGTCCTTAATCATCATTTTTTAAATCATCAAATGATAATTATACTTGAATGGATATGATGGAGAATGAATCTCATCGCGTTCGTGGAGACGGTAGTCCGTACGTACGCACGACCGACAATATCATTCTTTTGATATTAAAATAATATATAAATGGATGGTATATCATATATACAGAATCATTAAAATGTTATATTTATTATTTACATGAGTTACAAATCATTATTATAGCCATCCAAATAATATTATATTAAATAACAATTACACCACGACGTGGAGACAGTAAGCCGTACGTACGCACGTATGGTGACATGTTATTCAACGGGTGGATAGAATACTGAATATGGTTGTACCATATTTATAATAACATCACAGTATATATATGATACTGGAGTTATTATTTTATAATGGTAACAACAAAGGAAGAAGAAGTGGAAGAAGAAAGGAACTTGGAAAAGGGTGGTGAAATCATTACCTCTTCTTCGGTTTCTTCCTTTTGATTTGATCAAAAGGGCTCCTTAGTTTGGCTTTCTGATCAAACTAAGGCCTCTAGGTTGTAGTCAGGGAAGTTGGGAGAGTATTTGGGCAGAGTTTGGTCGAACCAAAAGGCTTTGAAGGTGTGAAGAAATGATAAGGAGGAGTGTCTTTTTATAAGAGGGGTGAGGGGCACCTTTGGAAAAGCTAGAGATATTAGTTTATAATAAATTCATATTCGGTTTCCAATGGCTCAAAAGTTGATTATTCAAAGTTTAAGGTGGGTATGGGTCGAAAACCACTAAACCAATATAATTTAGACAGTTTTGGGTACTTATATTAACCTTATCTTTAAGTATTAACTCTAAGTTAATTAGTTTCACTTTTACAATGTCTCTTTGTATTTTTATATATTATGGTTAATAAACTTACTATATACATCCAAGAGACCCCCAAGTGGTCCATTAATGATGAAACTATAATGATATAAGTCTCTTGGCCGAACCATAGATTTTTAAGAATTTAATATCAATTAATAATATAATATTTGTTTTAAGAACTCTTTTATGTCAATTTTGACACTATTCAATAGTTGATTTTTGTGAAACTCATAAAAGATTGATTACTTCAAACAAAGTCAATTAAATAAATCCTAATATGTCATATTATCCTATAAAATTAGTTTAATTCATTAAAAGTTTCATATTATATTTATTTGGGTATTTATAATATCAATTATTTTAATTTTTCACTATTATAGTAATTAATTCATCATCATTGTGTCATAAATAAATTAAATTATTTAATGTATAAAAATTATGAATAAAATATAATTATCTAGGAAATCCTTTTATCTTTCTAATGAATATTTATAATCTAAAATCCAACATATATAACCCTATGTAAAATGTTTTTTCTAAAAGATATATGCTTGTGTCATTTTTGTATTCATTTTAACTTAATTAAAAAAAAGTGTCCCTATCACCTACAAGTGGCACCATGGGGTCCCAAAATCGACTCAAAGATTCCTATGTTAGAACATGTATCAACCAATAAGGCTAGGACACGTTTTAAAGTAATTTAGTATTATTATAATATTATCTTTTTAACCCTTATTTACCGGATTTACCCTTAACCATGGTAAATAAAATATTTACCGCACTAATTATTCAAAATGTCTAAAAATAAAAGTTACCTATTTACACAATTTTGATATCCTGATTCCTAATATGAAATCCATTTTTCTAAATTCAAAACATAGAAGTTGCAGAAATTAATTTAAAATTAATTCCCGCTGTCAAAACAAAAAGCGTGTTTTTAAGAGATAATAACTATCAAAAGATTGACACTTGTTTATATTCAGTTTAATTGTAAAATTATGTCCAATGACCAACATTATATTAAATGGTAAAAATATATTCTAAATATACTTTAAAACCACTCAAATTCATAATTTATCACTATTAATTATTTTGATTAAAAAAGTTGTTTTTAATTAAAATTTAGTAATTTTCACTATTCATCAAAATATGAAAGTTATCCGAAAAGTACCAAAATTTCACCTTAGGCTAAATTCGATATTCGGAATCCAAAAATGAAGTCCATTTTAAAATATAAAATATATATAATTTCAAAAATTAGGTATTACTATTCATAACGGCTAGTTTGATTGGTTATGGTGTGTTAGAACTCGGTGTTGCGTACAACACACGCTATCACATTATTCAAAGAGAAGCGTACCGTAGAAGCTTGGGGTGTTACATTCTCCCCTCCTTCAAATAATTTCGTCCTCGAAATTTCTATAATACTACCGCATGAAAAGACTCTGGTGGTTCTTCATCATAAGTTCCTCGGTTTCCCACGTTGCATCTTCCATCTTATGGTTTCTCCACAAAACATTTACCAGAAGCGTCGTCCAGTTTCTCAGCACTTGTTCTCTCGTATCAAGAATATTGACGGGCTCTTCACAATAAGGAAGATCGGGTTCTAGTTCTAATTCTTTATAGGTGAGTACATGCGTTGGGTCAGGCATGTATTTCCTCAACAGAGATACGTGAAACACATCGTGAACTTTAGAGAGACTTGGCGGCATTGCCAATCGGTAAGCTACAGCCCCAATTCGTTCTAGAATTTCGAAAGGTCCGATGTACCTGGGACTCAATTTACCTTTCTTACCAAAACGTATGACTCCCTTCCATGGAGATACCTACAGGAAAACATGATCACCGACTTGAAATTCCAAATCCTTCCTTCGATTATCGGCATAGCTCTTCTGCCTACTTTTAGCTTCTTTGATGTGATTTTGGATTACCTTCACCTTTTCCATCGTTTCCTCCACCAGTTCTGGACCTACAAGTTTTCTTTCACCAACATCATCCCAACAGGTTGGTGTACGACATCTCTTTCCATATAACGCTTCATATGGTGCCATCTGAATACTCGAATGGAAGCTATTGTTATAGGAAAATTCTACGAGAGGTAAGTATTGATCCCACATACCCTGAAAGTCAAGTGAGCAAGATCTCAAAATGTCTTCTAGGGTTTGAATAGTCCGTTCTGATTGTCCATCTGTCTGAGGGTGGTAAGTAGTGCTCAAATGAAGTTCAGTATCCAGGGATTTCTAAAGACTTTTCCAAAATCTTGAAGTAAAATGGGGATCACGATCAGAAACAATTGATAGGGGTACTCCATGAAGTCTCACAACTTCAATAATATATAGTCTTTCTAGATGTTCCAGGGGTAGATATTCTCTTATAGCAAGAAAATGTGCTGACTTGGTAAGACGATCAACAATAACCCATATTGCATCATTCCTTCTAGGAGTCTTTGGTATCCCCATGACAAAGTCCATCGTAATATTGTCCCATTTCCACTCCGGTATGGGAAGAGGTTGCATGACTCCCCCAGGCTGTTTCCGTCCAGCTTTCACTTGCTGACAAACCATACATCTTGACACAAAATCAGCAATATCCCTCTTCATGTTGTCCCACCAAAAATGTTCCTTCAAATCTCTATACATTTTGGTTCTCCCAGGGTGTATAGAGAAATTGGAACTATGGGCATCATCCAGCAATTCCCTTTTTAGATCAGGTATATCGGGAACACAAAGTCTCTTCCCAAATTTCAAAATTCCATCTTCATACACAGAGTCTCTCAATCTCCCATCATTCACAGCTTTAATATTCTTTTGAAATTATTCATCATCGGTCTGAGAACTCTTAATCCTTTCTAGTAAAGATGGTTTGGCAACCATTTGAAAAAGCATTGATGTTTCACCTTCCCTAGTTATTCCCATGTCCATCTTCACTAGATCCATGAAAATTGGATCCCTTTCAATTCTCATATTTTTCAAAACTCCATGGTCTTTTCTACTCAAAGCATCTGCCACCTTGTTTTCTTTCCCCAGGTGGTAGTTTATCGTGCAATCATAATACTTGAGTAATTCAAGCCATCTCCTTTCCCTCATGTTGAGTTCTTTTTGTGAGAAAATATACTTCAAACTCTTGTGATCTGTATAAATCTCACATTTTTCACCATAGAGGTAGTGCCTCCATATCTTCAAAGCAAAGATCACAGATACTAACTCGAGATCCTGAGTAGGATAGTTTTTTTCATGAATTTTCAACTGTCGTGATGCATAGGCAATAACTCTATCATTCTGCATAAGGACACAACCAAGTCCTTTCTTTGATGCATCACTATAAATAACGAACCCATCATTACCCGATGGTAGAGTCAATATAGGAGCATTGACTAATCTTCTCTTCAGTTATTCGAAACATTCTTCACACTCTTTTGTCCAAACAAATTTAACCCCTTTACGTGTGAGCTTCGTTAATGGGTTAGCCAATCGGGCAAAATTCTGGACGAAACGTCAATAATAACCTGCCAAACCAATAAAACTACGTACCTCAGTTATACTCGTAGGTGCTGGAAATTCGTGGATTGCCTTGGTCTTAGAAGGATCAACAGAGATTCCATCTTTAGAGACAATATGGCCAAGAAAAGAAATCTCATTAAGCCAGAATTCACACTTGCTAAACTTTCCATATAATTCATGTCCTTTTCAGAGTCTTCAGGATAATGCGCAAGTGATTTTCATGATCTTCATAGCTTTTGTAGTATACCAAGATATCATCGATAAATACCACCACAAATACATCGAGATACTCCTTTAAAACTCTATTCATCAGATCCATGAATACAGAGGGTGCATTAGTCAATCCAAACGGCATTATAGTAAACTCGTAATGCCCGTACCTGGTTCGAAATGCTGTCTTCGGAATATCTTCCTTCTTCACACACAACTAATGGTATCCAGATCGAAGGTCAATATTTGAAAACTATTGATCCCCATGCAGTTGGTCAAATAAATCATCAATGTGAGGTAGGGGATACTTGTTCTTTATTGTTATAGCATTGATCTCCCTGTAGTCGATACATAACCTCATAGATCCATCTTTATTTTTAACAAAAAGAACAGGGGCTCCCAATGGAGAAACACTAGGGTGAATAAATCCTTTATTACTCAATTCCTCTAGTTGTTTCTTTAGTTCAACTAATTCTACAGTGGCCATTCTATAAGGGGTCTTCAATATAGGCCTTGATCTAGGAATCAAATCAATGGAAAACTCAACTTCTCGTTCTGGAGGATGTCCAAGTAAATCTTCCGGAAATACATCTACAAATTCTTTCATAATAGGTACATCGTCTATTTGAACATTCCTTTCCTCACCCACAGTTATTTCATTCTCTTCCTCCCCAATAATTGAATTTAGTTGAGCTATTGAGGGTGGATCTAAATAAGAATTAGGTGGCGACGATTCTGCTCTAAAGATAAGGTGTTCCTTATCATTATCATCAAGAATCGTAACCTCTTTCTTCTTACAATAAATCTTCGCATCATAGTCCGAAAGCCAGTCCATACCGAGGATTATATCAAACTCAATCATAGGTATGATGATGAGATCAGTAGATAACTAACATTTATGTGCTCTAATGGGGACTGATTCACAAAACTTTGTTGCAATGATACTTCCCTTAGGATTTTTAACTGAAAACTCCTGTGTTAAATCAAATTGGAAATATCTAATTTTCTTAGCAAACTGGGAAGATATGAAACAATTCGATGATCCAGAATCAAATAATGCATTTGCTAAACTTGAGGAAACCATTAAATTATCTACCACCACATCTTTCGGAGAATCTACCTCAGCAGTAGTGATAGCATAATCCTGGCCTTGATCCCTTGGCCTTTTCTGAGGTAAGTTCTCCCGACGCTTAGGACATTCATTTCCATAATGTCCCATCTCCCTGCAATTGTAGCACTGAACATTGGTGGCTTCCTTCTTCCCTTTGCAATCACAAGCTTGGTCGCCTTTTTCACCACACTTGTAACAGACACTCATTCCCTTCAAGCAAGTATCGGGGTGTTTCTTCCCATATTTACCACAGGATGGATATTCAACCTTTCCTTTCATCCCCTTATTTCCATTCCCAGATTGATCAGCAGGCCTCTTCTTCTCTTTCTTTTCTGTAAAGTCATAAGACTTAGAGAATTCCTTTTCGGTCTTGATAGCACATGAGACAATGTCTTCGTATGATGAAAAAGATTGTGAGACTAATTCCTGACGGAGAAATGGTTTTAACCCATCAATGAAACGATCAATCTTACTTCTTGGGTTACGTATATAATCTCCAGCATACCTTTCTATCCTTGTAAAGATAGACTCATACTTTGTGACATTCTCATCCTCCTTCTGTCTCAAACTCAGAAATTGCCTTTCCCTATCTGCTCGATGGTCGCAAGGAAATTATTTTTCTAAAAACAGATCTTTGAACTCCCTCCATTCCATATTTGATACTTCATCATCTTCCTTCGTATTTTGAATCAATGACCAACATTGATCAGCATCTCCAGTGAGGCGGTAAACTGCCATGATAACTTTTTCCCTTTCATTACTCTACAAAGCCTGAAATATTTTCTCTAGGGAAAATATCCATTTCTCAGCTACTAAGGGATTTGTACTCCCATTGAACGTTGGTGTTTTTTGCCTCATGAATCTATCTAACATTGATCCTCTACGCTACGGATCAGGGTGCTCTATACGGGTAAGGTTATTATTCATAACTTGGGTGAGTTGTCCCAGTATGGTGATTAGCTGATCAGCACCAGTTTCATCACCAGATCCACTATAATTATCTTGAGCAGGAGGGAAATCCCTACATGTAGTGCGTGCATTAATATGGTTTCCATTTCTTCCACTAGGAGCCATTTCTAAGCAATGGCATAAACTAGATCAGTTTATGAATCAAAATACATAATCCCAAACTTATAAAATAATTAACATAAATTGAACTATTTATGGATATAATCCATAATCATAAAAATGTTTTCTTTGAGGAATTATATACTTATAAACCCATCATAATGATTTGTAAATAATATGAGAGTTATCCTAAGAATATCCCCCGGGAGTGTCGTAACCAAGAGTGCAGCAAGGCCCATTTTCGTGCCCCAGTTCCCGTTCAAGTCTAGCTCAAAGAGGTGTTTTCGGGTTTTACCCCTAGGTACATCTGTGCCAGAGCTGGCTCTACTTGCTCGTATCCAGACAGGGATGTATTGCTTGAAAAACTCACAAAATATCTACAATACCAAAATTCTAGTAAGTTCTTCTATACTAATCCTCAAAGTTCATCTTAGGTCTACGTGCTCTAATCAGGGTTTATCTAAATCTAGCTTCCAAGGTTTGTACTAAACTTCTTCTGATACCAACTGTAACGCCCTGACCTTAGTTACCCAGATTCGGTGCATTATTACATAACATTGGCATGATCACAAGAAAGATCAAATCTCGAATGACCGATTGATTTAGTAGCCTTGGAAACACTAGATATATTCATAAGTTTTACATTACATCATAAAATGAAAAACTACTACAACAACATAATGTCTCCACAGTCCACACTATTATCACCTCATAATATCCCTGCAGGTCATTCATAACTTACTTCTTCACATCCTGGGGAAAATAAAACATAGAAAAGGGGTGAGCTCCAATGCCCAGTAAGGATAAAAATATAGCAGAACATTCAAAATAAGCATAAACATTTATGGCATTGCATTACTAAAACAAAAGCCTTTTAAACTTGAACTTCAACATAGTATGGAAAAAGTAAAATGAAATAATGCCATTTATTTGTTCACATGGATATTCTACTAATCGAATAATCACATGCAATATCAATAACCACTTTCATAATGTTGGAATGCATAATACCAGACTATCATAACCACATAGCCAAGGCCTCGTGCCAAGACTACAAATAAGATTTTTCCAAGTCCTTGTGCCAAGACACTAGTTTGTCTCATGAGACCTACCGATTCATCAAGGATCTATAGTGGGCTCCACCCGTCACATATTAAGTCCAATGCATTCCCATATGAAAAGGTTTAAACAAAACATAAACATTCGTATTAAAACTAGCATACGAAATGTCAATAATTTCACCATAAACTATGAATGGTATAAAAATAGCACATCCACAGTCA
Organism: Viscum album; assembly: GCA_963277665.1. Classification (NCBI taxonomy): domain Eukaryota; kingdom Viridiplantae; phylum Streptophyta; class Magnoliopsida; order Santalales; family Viscaceae; genus Viscum; species Viscum album. Next base: position 1,000,369,999 of record OY728161.1, read on the forward strand.
AACATATCACAAAACCTTCAATACAATATAGAAGTTTTGTATCATAATAAATCAACTTCAAATAAGTGTAAAATCCATCAAAGGATGTTGACATGGATGAAATCAAAACTCTTTTTAGAGAAATATCTCTTTCTATTTTTGAAATCATTTAAGATCCATATAAAATAAAACATTTTTTTGAAAATATTCTTATAAGCTTGTAAGGAAAGCTTTGAATATTTTATAACGGCAGAAAATAGCCGCACCCGCCGTATAAGTTAAAAAACATTCTTACCTTAATTCTGTCGAAAAGGTTAAAAAGGACCTTGTTTTGAAAACAACGGAAATATTCCTCTTATAAAAATTAAAACAAGGGTATAAATGACTTTAACCAATATTCTTGTAAATAATAAAAATGTTTTGAAATGCATTTTTAATAAAACATGGATGTGGATGATAAAGAGATCCTAGTAGATTATTACATATAAACAACCTCGGATAATGAAGAGATTGTGAAATAACCCTTACCTTGTACTTTTCCGTGGTTGGGGTAGGTTAACCTCCTGTATAATGGTTAAATAATTGTTATTAAATTATACAAGAATCATATACATTAATATGATATCATATATGATCTTTTAATATTGATTTGATAATAATTTCTTAGTATTATCGTTGTTTCGGGTGTTAACTTACTTGTTTTCTTTTATATGTTTTGTTACGTAAGACATGTTTGTAAAGGATAGGTTGAATATTATTCATATCCATAATGATATCAAGTCCTTAAACATAATTTTTTAAATCATCAAATGATAATTATACTTGAATGGATACGATGGAGAATGAATCTCATCGCGTTCGTGGAGACGGTAGTCCGTACGTACGCACGAGCGACCATATCATTCTTTTGATATTAAAATAATATATAAATGGATGGTATATCATATATACAGAATCATTAACATGTTATATTTATTATTTATATGAGTTACAAATCATTATTATACCCATCCAAATAATATTATATTGAATAACAATTACACCACGACGTGGAGACGGTAAGCCGTACGTACGCACGTATGGTGACATGTTATTCAACGGGTGGATAGAATACTGAATATGGTTGTACCATATTTATAATAACATCACAGTATATATATGATACTGGAGTTATTATTTTATAATGGTAACAACAAAGGAATAAGAAGTGGAAGAAGAAAGGAACTTGGAAAAGGGTGGTGAAATCATTAACTCTTCTTCGGTTTCTTCCTTTTGATTTGATCAAAAGGGCTCCTTAGGTTGGCTTTATGATCAAACTAAGGCCTCTAGGTTGTAGTGAGGGAAGTCGGGAGTGTATTTGGGAAGATGTTGGCCGAACCAAAAGGCTTTTAAGGTGTGAAGTAATGAGAAGGAGGGGTGCCCTTTTATAAGAGGGGTGAGGGGCACCATTGGAAAAGCTAGAGATATTAGTTTATAATAAATTCATATTCGGTTTACAATGGCTAAAAAGTTGATTATTAAAAGGTTAAGGTGGGTATGGGTCGAAAAAAACTGAACCAATAGAATTTAGACAGTTTTGGGTACTTATATTAAACTTATCTTTAAATATTAACTCTAAGTTAATTAGTTTCACTTTTACAATGTCTCTTTGTATTTTTATATAATATGGTTAATAAACTTACTATATACATCCAAGAGACCCCAAAGTGGTCCATTAATGATGAACCTATCATGATATAAGTCTCTTGGCCGATCCTTATATTTTTTGGAATTTAATATCAATTAATAATATAATATTTGTTTTAAGAACTCTTTTATGTCAATTTTGACACAATTCAATAGTTGATTTTTGTAAAACTCATAACAGATTGATTACTTCGAAAAAAGTCAATTAAATCAATACTAATATATCATATTATCCTATAAAATTAGTTTAATTCATTAAAAGTTTCATATTATATTTATTTGGGTATTTATAATATCAATTATTTTAATTTTTCACTATTATAGTAATTAATTCATCATCATTGTGTCATAAATAAATTAAATTATTTAATGTCTAAAAATTATAAATAAAATATAATTATGTAGGAAAGCTTTTTATATTTCTAATGAATATTTATAATCTAAAATCCAACATATATAACCCTATTTAAAAATTGTTTTTCTAAAAGATATATGCTTGTGTCATTTTTGTATTCATTTTAACTTAATTAAAAAAAATTGTCCTTGTCACCTACAAGTGGCACCATGGGGTCCCAAAATCGACCCAAAGATGCCTATGGTCGAACATGTATCAACCAATAAGTCTAGGACACGTTTTAGGGTAATTTAGGTTTATTATAATATTATCTTTTTAACCCTTATTTACCGGATTTACCCTTAACCATGGTAAATAAAATATTTACCGCAGTAATTATTCAAAATGTCTAAAAATAAAAGTTACCTATTTACACAATTTGGACATCCTGATTCCAAATATAGAATCCATTTTTCTAAATTCAAAACACATAAGTGGAAGAAATTAATTTAAAATTAATTCCAGCTGTCAAAACAAAAAGCGTGTTTTTAAGAGATAATAACTATCAAAAGATTGACACTTGTTTATGTTCAGTTTAATGGTAAAATTATGTCCAATAACCAAAATTATATTAAATGGTAAAAATATATTCTAAATATACTTTAAAACCACTCAAATTCATAATTTATCACTATTAATTATTTTGATTAAAAAAGTTGTTTTTAATTAAAATTTAGTAATTTTCACTATTCATCAAAATATGAAAGTTATCTGAAAAGTACCAAAATTTCACCTTAGGATAAATTCGATATTCCGAATCCAAAAATGAAGTCCATTTTAAAATATAAAATATATATAATTTCAAAAATTAGGTATTACTATTCATAACGGCTAGTTTGATTGGTTATGGTGTGTTAGAACTCGGTGTTGCGTACAACACTCGCTATCACATTATTCAAAGAGAAGCGTACCGTAGAAGCTTGGGGTGTTACAGAGATCATGGTATATGAAATGGGGAAAGAATGTTCTAAAATATCATAAAAGTGATAGACTCTATTCAAACATGTTCAATACAAAAAAGACACTTTATTTTTTTACAAAGAAAAAAAACTCCTTAAAAGATTAATAACTGAAAAGAATAATTTTTTGATAAATATGAAGCAATAAAATCTTATGAAGAGAGGATACATACACTATAAGAATCAAAAAGATATTTTTTGAATGTTAAGAATGATCAGTTGGAAATTATGTTTAAAAAGATAAAAGGATCTTTACAATTATTTAAATTAAATGTTCTAGTTTTATGTATATCAAGATTATAAGATTCTAAAATAATATAAATATATTTTGAAATATCATAATGATATTAAAAATAATTTAAATATAATGTTTATTATTTTAGAGGTATATATGTAAAATATAAAATAAACCTATGATGAATATTGACATGGAATTTAATGAAAATATATTTCGATTAATGTAATTTATAAGATTATTACTTATAAAAATTATTTTTTTTTTGGAAAAATGGGATTAAATATACTATAAATAAATCTAATACATTCACACAAAAAATTTAACCCTTATTGTGTCAAGTAATACATTCTTCTTAAATAGATTAGGTTAAAATAAAAATTATTCATATATATTAGTATATAAATATTGTGTGAAACAGAAAACTTCATCAATGGTGGATTTGAGAAAGGCCATAAATTGTATATCCCTAAATCATACATAAAATATAGATTTATATTGAAAAATCTGTAAGGTAATAATATTTTTCAGACTGTTTCACAAAAAAGAAAATATTTTTTTTGGTTATTATTGATGTAGTGAAAAGTTAAAAAAAATATAGACTATTGGAATAACATACCAGTCATTGTTTTAAAATGAATGTGTACATTAAATGGGATTGAATATAATGTATTATGAATCCTATTGAGTTCAAAATATTTACAAAAAAATCATAAATATATTTACTTCAAAAATAATTTAATATCTTTATAATTTAAATGGGGGTTGTAATAAATTTTTCATAATGATGATGATTTTCAATTTATACCTACCACACATGATTAATTTACTATTGAATATATAATTCCAATAACTATAATGAAAAACTTATCAATGAAGGATGAGGAGTTATCCTTGGGGTGTAAGAAAATGGATAATTTTAAACAAAACACACCCAAGAAGATTGTCGTGAATTTTTCTACAACAATGAATATATTCTTCTATTATGTAAGAAAAATGAACATCATGGAAATTTTCATGTATAATATAATTTTAATGTTAAAGGAATCATTATTGAATAAGAAATTAAATAAATTTAATAATTGAACCAAATGATTGGTTCGGTGGAAGACATTAATGATGTAGATTTCAAATTTCAGGATATGTTTTCATAAAAAGGTAACTTAGATACTCTTGATAATCATGTTCAAAATAAAATAAAGATATGTATTTTCCAAAATGATGTATGATTTTTTATCCATGTAAGTGATAATTGGAAATGAATATGGATAAATAAATAAATAATTAACATTCCTTGGTAGTTTATAAGAAAATATCAATTCCATATAAAAATAAAATTGAATAAGGGAAGAAGACTACACAACACAATTATGTTAATGTTTCGAAAGTCAATTGAATATGTTTCATGTATAGTTTTCAAAAACATGAAGTGTAATTTAAAGGAGTATCTTGGTTGAGAATTAATAGTTAACATTATTTCTCTATCAAATTAAATGAATGAGAAACAACCTTATTTACAAATATATATTATTGACCCCATCCCTATAATGGTACCCCTCTTTGGTCAAAAACCAAGGCAGATAGATAATAAACCCCTATGTCCCACATCTAGTAGTCACCGCATTTTAGAAAAGTTGGGAGGGTATAAAAATCTAAAAAGTGGATTATATTATTATAAAATTTTAAGATTTTATGGAATATTTTTTTGTAAAGTAAATTTAACTTCATCTATATCTTGTGTTACATGCAATACTGCATTTTAACAAACCAAGATATACTGTTAAAATGATTATCTAAACTTGACCATTATTACCTAGACATTAAATTTAGTGGTATGAAAATTAATAAACACATTTTAAATATAATTTAAATCTTTTTTAGGAGATGAAAATATATTGATAAATAAGTACTTATTTTTTTCTAAAGTCTTCATATTCTTCAAAAACACCATTTTCGAAAAAAATAATTTTTATATATTTTTGTGAAGAATAATAGAATTATTTTTTGATACGTTTAAAACATTAATTTGAAAAAATCAATGTAATTTTTTAAATCAGTACGACAAATTTATCTTAGGATAGATTTTGAAAATAATATAAAAAAATTAATTTTTTTAGTGAACAGTGAAAAATACTGACTATTAGTAAAAAAATGCATTTTCATTTAAATCTTTTACCAGAACAATTTTAATTTTAGATTGTTTTAAAAGAAAAATTAGTAAAATTACTTATCTATGAACATAATTTAGGTCACTTAAATAAATTTTATATTTATTTTTTATATTAAAACTTTCTATACAAATGAAACTTTTCTCTTCAAAAAACTGCAGTTTCGTCATGTTTGTTATTGGATTTTCAAATTAAAATTTCTCAATTATATAAATGAAATTTGAAAAGTTGTATTACATTGTAATAATAATAATTAATATTATATAATAATTTCAATATAATTTTTACTAAAAATTAATAGTAAAAATAGTTAAAAAATTAATTATTTGGTTGAGGTTAAGATAAGTTTAATGAGGGTTAAACTAAAGAGATAAATGGTACAATTGATTATAAAATTTTATAAAACCCATTTTCTTGAAATATATATACCTTATCTCATGTATGTTTTGATAAGGATCCATTTTGAAGCCTGTTCGCATGTTAAAAATGTGGGTTCACAATATTCTTATAATATATTCCACGTGCGTCCTCTCCCCATCCTATAAAAGTGAACCCCCAATCCTCTCTTATTTACACTTATAAACCCACTTGGCCTTCCCAATATATATAATAATAATTTATTTAATTACCTCCCCACATCCTATATCAATTTTTTATCATTAATCCAACCTATGATTGATTTTGGTGTAATCCTAAGCATGTTATCTGAAGAAGAGGTATCGTTCTCAACCGAGCATTTTTATTTATGTATTGTTACAACTAACTTAAATATTATTAATTTTTTTGAGGTAAAAAACCATTATATATAATATAATAATATGTTATTATGTTAATTTAATGTCCAAAATCAATATTCTATTCCTTTAAATTGGAAATAAATATATCAATCTTGTGTTCGGCAGACTACCGCCTCGCGAACTGATGTAATTCATTTTCCATCAATACCTCTCATAGAAAGATGTAAAATAAATATTTGACATATTTTTATGATTTTTATGAAATAATTATACTTATTTATTTATAATCCCATTTCACTCTTCTTACATTCCATTTCATGGAAATATGATAATGTAGCTCGTGTGTACAACAAACTATCACCTCACAAAGCGAAGTGATTCGTTCTTCACTTAGGATTTTCATGGAAGGTAATAAGGATTAGTTTAATGAAAATATTTTTTATATATAAAATATATATTATTTTTAATGTTAATATATTATTTAACTTTATTTCCTTTCATCTTTTGATAAATAGTAAGAACATTAATGCGTACGTACGACCTACCATCTTCATGAATGGTGTAATTCATTTTCTATTTCTAACTTTAAGGGATTACTATAAATACATATTTAAGGATAACATTTTACATTTATATCATGGTTAATATTTTTGAGATTATGTAACCATTATCAATGTAAAATTTCCAAAAATACCAAACCAAAACAAACATGAAAAATGAATCACTTATTACACGAAACATGATTTTTAGATGATATTCTTAATGAATGGGTAATAAAATGTCATAAGTAAGTATTATATGTTCTGATACATATTATTATTGTTATATAATATATTTATAATAAATTTATATTAATTATATAGGATTTCCAAACATGTATGAAGGAATTTGAGACTTACGATAAGGGTCTTTCATGCCACTTTTAATTATGTGGGACACATAACTTATACACCACTTTTTTCTTATGTGTGGTGTAGATACATAACATGAATTAATTATATGATCCTTGTCAAGATAATTATTGGACATAAATATCCATATAATTTTCTTTCTTTCATGGGTCTTATAATTCTAAAGCTCCCAATGCGGTAAAAGTTTTTTGTTACAATCTCATTTTTTTCTGGATTTTTTATTATTATGATTCCCAAGATGAGATAATGTGATCCACCAATCAAGAAACTCATAACTTTTATTATCCTATGTTTATTTATTGAAACTACATGTTTTAATTTTACATTCCAATCTTTATGTTCTAAATATTCTAAAATTTATTTTATAATGAAAATAATTGATTTCTCTCTATAGTCAAAAACCCATTTTCTTCAATGTAAATGTTATCAAAAAACAGTTTAAAGAAAGTTGTACCACCCTATAATGATGGTTTAATGAAATTTATACACATGTTTACTATATAATTTTTTTCATTAGAATATTCTTTTCATTTTCTGAATGAGTTACTTTTGACTTTATTCCAAAAATGTAAAAGGAATGTTTGTTTTGACATGTTTGGCATGAATAAAATTTACATCCATCATGGAAAATTAATTTTTTGAAGATTCAATTACATTTTTTCAATGTTCTATTCAATGAAATGTTTTTCCTCAATATTTGGGAATTATTTATATTTTAAATAAGTGATTTAAAATGAGAATTATATTTCCCGCAAGAAATTTTTAATGATATTTTATGGCACTTCTATTAATTAATGAAAATAAAATTTTGTGTTGCTTATATTTCACTAGAGATATGATCCAATGGTACCAAAATTATTCTCTATTTGGATATTTTATGTTTATATTTATGATTATAATGAATTTATTTTTATGAAATACATTGTTTTTCTATTGTTTATGATATGTATAATTGATAAAAAAATTGAAATGTATTTATTTTCATTGATTTATGCATGATGATATGTTTATAAAACCCATTTCATTTTGATTGGGTCTTGGAATGATGAATTTCTTATGATCTTTTGGAACGTAAATGTATATATTATGTTGTGGGTGGGAGAAATATCTCCCTTTAATGAATTGGGTAAATATTTATATCTCATGAGATAATGATGGGAAACAAACTAATGGGCTTGGTCCACTATTGGAAATATGGTGATGTGTTTGATCAACTATATGAAAATATTGAGGCTTTATCATTTTTTTCTTAAATTTGATAAAATTTTTGATTGATAATCTTTAATTATTTTATTATCTAAATTTTTAATCTGGAAATATTAAATTTTTTCTAAACTTATTATGGTATAATAATAATATGACATGAATTTATGGGTTAGAATTTATTTATGATTATTTCTCAGTTTACAAGAATATGGATATTGAAATTATTATATTTTATGACATGTATTAGGTTTAAGATCCATGATATATTGGGTATGAACATTGAATATTGTTTTCATAATTTCAAACCCTTATTCTTATATTATTATTTCATATGATCATCTGATGATAGCATCTTAGCCCACTATTTATTATGTTTTATTTCCATAGGTTAAAAATAAAGGATTCAGTCAGGAATTTTTATGAAGTGTACAATATAATAATTTCTATATAGGATAGGTTAAAGATCATTCATGAAATTAAATGATTGTGTATCCAGTATCTAACGACACTAAACTTTTTTGGTCTATATTTATGTATTTGTGAAATAAATTGAGTAGTAATCTAATAAGATGTAACATCTATATATGAGAATTATGAGTTGTTATAGTTGGTATAAAATAAAAGGTTTACATCGCCTTCGGAAACTAAGATGAAAAAATTTGGGAGAAACCTAAGGATACATATAAGAATTAGTCTAAGGATATGTCAAATTATAAGAAAATGTCTTGTAATTTTGGTGAAGGATAGAAAATGTGGTTTCCAAAAAATTACATCCTTATTTGGATTTGATAAGTGGATTAGATCTATAATATTTGTAACTTAGGGGGTAACTCTAAAAAAGACCATTTAATTGGACTTGATCTTCTCCCGGTTTATGAAAATAGGCCTCACTACACACTTGGGTTGACACTCCTAGGGGATTTGATTTATAAATTAAGAAACTCTTTATGAACAATCATGAATGATTTGAATTGACAATGAACATGATTTACATAGTTGAAATATAATTTTTCATAGATTGAAAATAAGGATTTACTGTTTAATACATCATATAAATGATTTATCATTCTTGATTTTGTGGATTTCCACTATGATTATTTTTTTTGATACTATGTTTTTCGGTTTTAGTCAATGGTCGAAACCTGAAGGAATCATTTTAATTCTAAACTTGACATAAAATTAAATGATTTTCCTACTAATAAAACATTTTTAATGGGAGTTTGAAGAAAAAAATATATAATTTCCATTATCACAAAACATTTTCATGTTATGAATCATGCTGAAACTTTAAATGGGAAAAAAGAGGGAACAACATTTTGTTCAGTCTTTCATGAGGAAACACCCACCTTGTTTTAGTGGTTTAACTAATACAGTAGTTTTTTAATAATGGATCAAAACCACTAGAAATATATTTTCCATTATTTAGTGTTTAGATCATGGAAATTAAAATTTTATATCTATATTTTTTATGGTGAAGTAGATTAGTGGTGGTCACATATCAAGAACAAGAGGGAGCTTGAAGAAATGGACACTAGCGAGTGGAATGTGGTTAAGATATTATTTATCAATACGTGAAATTCTCATATTAATAGTAAAAATATAGGTACGTAATTCATTAAGATGAATCATAATAATTATGAATTCATGGTACCTATGAGGAAAAATCTATAGGACTTGTGAGGTAGGCTTTGGGAATTATCATCCATCGTGAATGTATCGTTCGTCGATTCTTTGGTTGCCCAAAACCAATTATTCAAAAAGAGTTAACCATAAGAGATCTTAGTAGATATAATGATATCATTTATTGTATACTCAATATGGAAATAAAATTTTTAGAATCCCACCATTTCGATGGTTTTTCCTTGAAAAGAAAGATCGATTCTCTTGAAAATTCAAATAAGTCACATGGTAGAATGAAGTTACATCCATATACATTCCAAAAATAAGAGACAAAACATCAAGTGATATACTTAAATGGAACTGGGATGTGCATTAAATGCAGAAGGGTAGTTCATAGATCCCATTAATATTGAAAGACAATGAATGGTCCAATTAACACAATAAAAGGGACAATTACACCCACAAACACAATACCCTTGATCCAATGATTTAAATACAAGGTGTATGGGAATTATGCTAACCAGTTATAAAATATGAAGGATAATGATGATGATAAACACCAGAAACCTCTTATATTAGGGGGAAAAGTTAAAATCAGGTGATAATTTTTTCTAATGTGGGGTACGATAATGACATGGTGAATGGTATGCTCACCACCCACTCTAGAACTGAATATTTATTATTTTATTCTAGATCTACACACTCATTTATATCTAAAGAATTTAATAACAGTATCAAAATACCACCATAATTATTAGATGTTTAATTATCTATAAAAACCCAAAATTTAATTATTATCATATCTCAAGTATACGAATATTTCCTAGTTGATGTTTTTGGGGATTTTATTCCTCCATTTATTTTTATTATACCTCTTATTGATTTTGATGTTATCTTATCCTTGGATTTGATTTCTATATATGAAGACCATATAAGTTTTCATGGAAGGTAAGTCACATTTTCTATTTTGAACCAACATATTATATTCTGTCATTGTGATGATAAATATATAATTTTGATGGAAATCACATCCATTGTATGTTTTTTGATTTTTATTCAAAAGGGGTTTTATCTAAATGGTTTGTGAGAAACTAAAAATCAATGATATGAATGTTGTATTGAATTTTATTTATGTATTTCCCAAATAATTTTCTAGCCTTCCACTAAATTGTTAAGTTGATTTCTTAATAGAAATAATACTTGGGTCCTTGAATATTTGAAAGACTCTCTATAGAATAACCCTAATCGAGTTGTATAATTTAAATAAGAAAATACATGATAACCTTGAGAAGGGATTCATTTGGACAAGGGTATCACTATGGGGTGTACCATTTATTTTTGTTAATAAGAAGGATGGAACAAAGGAATTTGATATTGATTATTGAGAACTAAACAACGACATGGTCAAGAATAAGTAACCCCTACCCTATATTGATGACTTCTTTGATAAAATGAAAGGAGATAAATAATTTTCCTAGATCAACCTTCATTATTTAGATCAAAAATTTATGGAAATGACAGATTATATACCTTAGTAAGGATTCCATATAGAGTATGTACACTATTAATATATAGTGATTCCATTTTCTCTTATTAATTCACCCACAATATTCATAGATTTAATAGATAAAGTCTTTAGAGATTAAATTGTTTAGTTTGAGGAAGTCTTTATAGATGGTATTATGCTCCATTAGAGAAGAAAGGAATAGCATGATGATCTGTTTAGAATTGTGAATAAGATTCAAAGGAGGATAAAATATATGAAAATTTTATAAAGTTTTAGTTTTAGCTATAAAATCATGCATTTTTTGGTCATATAATCTTGATTGTGGGTATATCAGTGGATCCATCAAAGGTGGAAGCTAGTAAATATTGAAAAATAAAAACCACACTAACCGATATTTGATGTTTTTTTAGTTTGGATGGATATTAAAAACATTTTGTGAATAATTTATCATCACTATCTAATCCAATCACTATATTAACTCATAAGGGAGAAAACATCCTCTGGATAGATGAATGTGATCGAAATGAAGAAAAGATTATTCAACGCAACTATGCTTACATTAACCTATAGTGGATAAGGGTATTTAATCTATAGTGATGCTTCAAATAATATATTGTGATTCATTTCCATGATGAATGACATGGTTATAAATTATGACTCTTGGAAATTGACGGTTCAATAGAAAAATAACCGAACTCAGGGTTTAGAGTTAGTAGTGGTCATTTTTTTCATTAATGATATAAAGAATTACCTTTATAGAGAATATATTGATATATATATTCTAATCACAAATGTTTAAAATATATATTCATGAAAAATTATTTGAACATGAACTAAAGAATGTACATATATGAGATTAATGATTATTAGAGCTTAATAAATTACCACCCTAAGAAATTGAACATGATGGTCGTTGTTTAAATTTGAAAGGATCGTACCAACTTATCCCTTATAAGGATCACAAGAGATATAATATTTTTGGATTTAAAATGGATATATGTAAAAAATTCTAATGAAAATGGAGAATTCTAATATTTATCCAATGAGTGTTCAACCATTTTTACTAGTTTAGATTAAAGAAGTGATAATGGAACATTTAGAGATACATAGAAAAGTGATAAATGTTCCTAAGATTAACCTTGATTATGATGGAATTATAAGTTTCAGAAACAATGTTTTTTTACTCTATACCTAATTAGAATAATGATATTCTACAGGAGTCCCATAGTTCTTCATTATCTATTAATCCTACAAGTAGAAAGATGAATAAGTGTCTAAAATAGAATTTCTTGTGGGATTGAATGAAGGTAGATATCAAAGATCTTGTATCCCATTGCTTGGTATGTAAAAAATTTAAGGATAAGAAACAAAATACTAAGTGGATGTTACAACCATTACCCATACAGTAATTTAAATGGTAAAATATCACCATGTAATGTTTTATTGGACCCCCAAAAAGACTAAAGTAAATGATTCTATGTGGGTTACAGTTGATGTTCGTAAAAATTAAACACCCTTCATCGCTATTATAGTGGATTTATCTATATATCATATTTATATAATATTTATTAAGTAAGTTTTATGGTTTAATATATTACCACATTATAGTGTATTTGTTCTGGATTCAAGGTTTACCTCAATGTTCTACCAATGTATTCGAAGGACCTGGATATGGAGCTACTTTTGAGAACTATGTATTATCCTCAGATAGATAGTTAGTCTGAGAGAACTAATAAAACATTACATGATATGTTGAGATATTTTTCTCTATATTTCAACGGTGTTTGGGATGAAAAATTTCCTCCTTTGGAGTTTTAGTACAACAATATATTTCACTAAATCATTTAGATGGATACATATAGAGACCTCTATGGAAATAATGGTAGATATTAAATGTGTTAGGATATATTAGGTGGAATAAAGCTCTTGAGACAAGATCTACCTAATGAAATGGTAGATAAGTTTATATACATTAAGAAACACATAAGTGTGATACAAAGTTGAGTGAAAAGTTATATTGATAATTGTCGACATGATCTAGAATTTGTAGTTTATGGGACAGAATTTATTTTAATTTATCAATGGAAGAACGTTACGTTATTTGGAAATAAGGAAAAACTAAACCATAAGTATTTTAGTCACATTAATATTCTCTATTTTATTGGGACTGTATCTTATTTCCTGTCACTTCCACTGAACCTATCATATATTCAAGATCCATTCCACATATCCCCCATGAGGAATTACATAATTGATCCATCACATGAATAGAACTGAGATGAGGTTCCAATGGATCATGGTCTTTAATATAAGGAAAAACTCTTTGCTATTCAAAATCATAAAGAATAAGTTGCTATAAAATGAGACCACTCACTTGGATAATGTTTTGTTGTGAAACTTCAAGCATGAGAAAGCTACATGAGAACCCAAGGATGCACTGAGGGAGAAGTATCAATAGTTGTTTTTACCAAAGTGATTGAATTATGAGGGATAAATTAATTAAGTATTGGTAAAATGTAACACACTAATATTTTATAAAATATTTTTTTCAAATAAATCTAGTTTTTTCATAACATTCACTACACACAACACCAAATTTTAACAAAAATTTATATACTATTAATATTATTATTTAAACCCAACCATTATAAACTATCCATTCACAATAATGGTATGTGTTGGAATAATCACATTTTCAAAATTATTTATAAATTTTTCATATTAATATTATTTATTTATTAATAATTACTTAATTATTATTAATGTCTATTTATGCATTGAAAATATATTTTCCTCACAAAATTGTTTTTATTTATTTTGGTGAAAAAATAATAAAAATAATTTGCGAAACATTTAAAAAACATATTTGAAAAAATTTACTTTATTTTGAAATTAACATGACAAAATTAGATAAGGTTAATTTCTTTATAATTTTCTAAAAAAATAGTTTTTGGTGAATAAGGGAAAATACCACTTTTTACCAAAAACATCCTTTTAAAATAATTTTGAAGATAAATTTTATTTAAAATATATTTAAAAGTAAAATTTGATCTGTTATATATTTATTAATACAATTTATGTCATTGGAATCAATTTCATATTGAATTTTTATATTAAGAGTTTCTATATTTATGAATGATTTTTCATTAGAAGACCAAATTTTCGTCACGTATTCCTGTTTAATATTAAATTAATTTTTTGCACTTTATGAATGTAATTTAGAAAAATAGAGTTATAATTTTATTAGTATCAATCAAAATAATATAATAATTTAAAATTTATTTTTGGTTCAAATGATTAGTAAAAATAGTAAAAATTCATTTCTAGGGTTAAGGTTAAAACAGGGTTATCAGTGGTTAAAATAATGTGATAAAGGGTAAAATGACCTAGAAACTTTTACAACACCCATTTTATGCCCATATTTTGACCTTAAATATTCTATTTTTTGATGATGGTCCATTTTTTATCCTTTTTGAATTTTAGAAATTTGTGTTAACTTTTATCATTTCTGAAATTTATTTTTTGTCCTCTACTACACTTTTAAATGGGAAAACCCTCTCCTGTACTCATCACAACTATAAATCCTCTTGGGTCAGAAAATAACTACTATAATATGTTAGTTAAATCCCTTATAAAATCCTATAGGTCTTGTTTTTATCATGAATCCACCCTAGTAAGGATTTTTTTGTAAACTTAAGTAGGTTATCGGAAGAAGAGGTATCGTCCTCAACAAAGCGTTTTTATTTTATTTCTTCGTACAAATCCCTAAAAAATTATAAAATTATTTTGATATAAAAACATTTGTATCTAAAATATATTTATATGGTATTTTTTTAATTTAATGAACTACATATACCTCCACATCCATCAAGAGGGAAATGAAACTCTCGATGTTGTGTATGGCGTACTATGGCCTCACGAATCGACGTAATTATTCTTCCATCACCACATATCAAAGTAGGATATAATGAAATATATAAAATATTTATATGATATTTATGAAATATTTATTCTACTTTAATTATAATTTCAAATTAAACTTATTACTTTCTATTCTATAGGAATATGAAAACATCGCTTCTGTGGACGGTGGACTACCACCTTGTACAACAATGTGATTTGTTCAAAAATTAAGATTTAAATTGAATGAAATAGGCATAGTATTAATAAAAATTTGTTTTATATTTTACCAAAAATTATTATTTAAGGATAATATTTTATTTACCTTTTTTAATCCATTAATAAAATGGAATCATCATTCATGCATAGGTACGGTCTACCATCTATATGAATGATGTATTTCATAATCTATCTATAACATTAATGGATTTATCTAAATACATATATAATGAATATATATGATATTTATATCATTGTTTAAATTATTTAGTTATGGGAACCATTATTAATGTAAAAGAACCAAAAATACCGAACCAAAACACACATGAACAATGAAGTAGTTATTACACAAAACGTGATTTTAAGAAAGAATTTTTGACAAATGGGTAAAAAAAGGTCATATGTAAAAAAATATACAGTATGATACATATTATTATGGTTCCATAATATATATATAATAATAAAATATTTATTATATACGATGTTTTAACATGTTATAAGGAAGTCGGTACTTAAGATAATGGGCTTTCGTGTCACTTTTATTTATGTGAGACACATTCCATATACACCACTTGTTTATTTTTCGGTTCATATACCTCCCATGGATGTATGTTATGATAATTATCATGATAATTTTGGGACATAAATATCCATATAATTTTATTTATTATATGGGGATTGTGTTTCAAATGATACAAAGTAGTAAATGTTTTATGTTAAAATCTCATTGTTTATCGGGATTGTTTATAATTGTGCTTAAAATGATTAGATATTATTATACACCAATCTAGAAACTCATCAATTTTATTTTAATGTAGTTATTTATTGAAATTTTTTATTTTCCTTTCAATTTACCCTATTTATGTAATCTACATTCTAAAATAATGTTTTTATGGAAAAACAGAATGTATTTCTCCCTTCTGTTGAAAACCCATGTTATGTCATGTATATGATTTTTGAAAATAATTAAAAGAATGTTTTAACATTATCCAATGATTTCTTAGACACATTTATGCCCATTTTTTTATTTCATAAAAATTTTAGGAGAATAATAGTCTTGTCATTTTCATAATGATGATGTTTTGAATTTTTATTGAATATGTGAGAGAAATCTTTGTTTTAAATTGTGTGTTCTGAACATAATTTTCCCCCATCATGACAGATAAATTATATAGAGCTTCATTTAAAAGTTATAAAGAATCATTAAAATGATTTTTTTTCATTATTATATGGGAAATGATTATATTTTAATGAAGTGATTTCAAATGAAAAGGATATTTTCCTCAATAATGATTTAATGACATTTTATGTAATTTATATTCATCAACAAAAATAACCTTTGGAATATATTATATTTTAATAGGGATATAATACATGATTGTGATACTTATTATTTATTTTGATGATGTATGTTAATGTTTATTATTATTAGGAAAATATTTTTCAAAACTCGTTCATTTTTGGTGGGTTATGATTTGATGAATTGATGAAATGTTTATGAAACTTGTTTATTTTACTCAAGTTATACTATGATGATATGTTAAGGAAACCCATTTTATTTTTCATTTTTTATGAAATAATTAATGTTTTATATACTTTTAGAACACAAATTTATAAATTATGTGATGGGTGAGACCTATATCTCCCTCCCATTCATTTGTAAAAGATATATATATCATGATATAATGATGGGAAACAAGATGATGTGCTTCATCTTCTTTTAGAAATAGGAAACTATTCTTGATCCACTATGGGAAATAGGCCAGGATTCTTGATCCATTATGAAATGGGAAATGGGTGTTGATGCATGATGTTTTATTTTTTTATGGTCTCAATTGTTGACCTTGAAATATGAATTTTTTAACTTATGATGGTGCCTCATTTATATGAACTAAATATATGGTTCTTGATTATTTTATAATGATTTCTAACTTTGATGGTCCGTGTATTTTGAAATGATAATGTTTTATTCCATGGATCAGATTTATGATCCATTATAAAATGGTTATAAACTATGTGAGTTTTGTTCATACTATTATACCCTTGTGCTTATCTTATGTTTTTATATGATCATCGGTTTATATCATCCATGTTCACCATTATAGATAATATGACCTCACCATTTCTTCCCTCAAGTTATAAATAATTATTTCTACAGTGAATATATATGAAGTGTACGATGTAGGAATCTTTTTATGGGAGATGTTGAATACCCTTCCTAAAATAAGAATATTTTGAATTTAATATCCAAATAAACTAATCATAAATGGAACTCAAGTATGTATTTGTGAAATATATTTAATATTAACCTATTAATATGTCATATTTTTCTATGAGATGACTCAGGCATTATAATTAACCTTTATAATAATGATCGATCAGCATATAGGATAAATAACCATAATTAAACTACAGTATATAAAATAAAATTAAAACCAAAACCTTCCCATAATACATGAATAGTGCTAAAATATATAATAAAAGTCTTTACATAAATAAAAAATGACGATCCTACACTATAGAATCAATAACTAATCCAAATACTAAGCTATAAATGTCAATATCAATCCCTAAGGCCTCATGTAAACCAGAATAATAGTTTATATACATTGGGTGAGAATACAAACATACACAAAACGAACATACCCAATGTATCTAGTACACATTGTAAAAGAAGATAATAATACTCTAGTGATTAAATTTCTGAACTATAAAGCACCTAAATACTTCAACTAACCAATCACAGACTCACCATTTCTTATTCACCAAATCACACATCCAATATAGTAATATAGTATTATAAACAAAATCCAGGCATCCCGCTGCCACTTCTTTACAGATTTTCCAACTTCATTCCCCAAAATTTAAAATCATGTTCTCACATCACTTCTATATAGATCACATCAAATAACAAGCCATCTCTGATGTTGTTCAGGATGCATCCCTACCAAACCCACCCTTAAAAGGTACAAAATTTAGTATTATCATTAGTCATCGCACATCATACCTTTCCCAAAAAAACATTGTCCATTACGTCACATATCATCCAAAGAAATATAGGCCATCACATCACATCTCATGAAAAAGGATGTATAGTACCATGAATGTGTAGGAAATTAACATTGTTCCCTCCTACTAACATACACCACCTCCACCACATATCATATCATCATTACATCATATCACTGGTGGGTAATCTTTATCACCAACTCATATCATCACTACTAAAAGAAGCATGGGAAGGGGGTGTGTAACAACCCAAAGATTTTAAATCGAAATTTTCTTCCTATAAATATGTCATAATCACATGAATTCACATCATAATAAACTAATAATTTCTAGGTGACCTTTAAACAAAATTTTGTCACTTTTGTGATTTGAATTTCAAAAATCTTGCATACACGGTTGCGATCAGTATTTTATTGGGAGTCTAATATGACCAACTTAAATTTTTTTTGAATAGTAATATACCCTAATAAATAGTAATTTTAGCCTTATGAATAGTGATATACCATAATGAATATTAATCTTACCTATTATAGTATATAAATAAGACTCAAGGTAAAGTATGATGTACATATATTTTAGAATTAGTAAATGAATATTTTAAAACTAGTTTTTAAATAATAAAATATGATTTTAATTAAATATTAAATTAATCAAATTTAGAAAATTATTTTTGAAAATTGGAATTATTTTTTTATTCAACACGTCAAGAAATGGTTTGGGTGAATTTTTGGTATTTTTCTAAAATATATGAATTTTTAGTGAATAGTAAAATACATTAATTTTCCATAAAAATACATTATAATTAAAATACACTATTACTGACATCACAAGTGATTTAATCACCAAAATATGGAAATCACATTTATTTATTACTATTATTGGTCATGTAATACTCAATATTTCTTGTCTTCTGAAAAATCAATAAATTAATGATTATAATATTATGAAAACTCTCCTACCCTCTACTATAAATACCACCCATTCTTACTGCTTCTCTTTTCTCCTATAAATCCTTGTTCCTTGCCAATATTATGACCAAATATCTCCCCATGATCCCTCCCCATGTCCAAAATCCTTTGGTCTTCTAAAAATGCCAAAACCTATCCCCTTAAGAAGCTCTCAATGAAGGTTGATTCAAGACGTAAAATTCTTCATTCCATTTCTTTCATTTTTTAAGTTATTTTGTTCTCTTTTATTTCCTAAACTCTACTAATACAAATGGAATGAAAAATCTAGTACCTTAAAATAATGGAATTATTTTATACTAATGGTATATTTTATTATCATATCTCATTTCCCCACCTTTTATTTGAAATAAATGAAAACACGGTTTGAGATGTGTTAATGGAGAACATTAAAGGACAATGGTTTATCAATTTATATTATCATCCTTAATTATGGTCTTAAATACGTTTTTGTTATTGTTGAAACATATTATTATATATTTAATATATTCTAGTTAAGGATCTATAATCCTTTTGGTACAAATAGAATTACGTTATAATACAAAACTTGTTCGTTGTAGTTAAAACCCACCGATTAACCAAAACGGTTATCACTGCGATTTTATAAAATAATTCATCTTCACTACCAATAAAAAATGAATTTTTATAACCATTTAATCTCTTTTATGTTCACTAATAACATAAAACATAAATTCTGGACTGCCAATTTCATAATATGTGTTTATCCTAACATGAACCGATCATTAAAAACAAAGCAAGCAAACAGACTCGATCAATGAAATTGAACCTTTTAACCAATCAAAAAAGTCATTATTGAACTAAAAAATTTTATACTAAATAAATTAAATATAGAATATGTTCTTTAATTATTAATTAATAAACCTAATTTGTCTATTCAGGTCGTTAATAACCAGTGGAGAACACCACCGAACTTAAGGTAATGGACCCTCTCCATTTCACTCTTAGTAAAGATTTCTTATATGATATGCCATTTGATGTCTAATAACAAATGATGGGGAATGATTTCTAACCTCCCACATACTACCATTGTAATGCCCCGACCCCAGTTTCCCAATTTCGGTGCATTATTGCATAACATTGGCATGATCACAAAAGATCAAGTCTTGAAAGACTGATTAGTTTAGTAGCCTTGTAAACACTAGATATATTCATAAAGTTTTATATTACATCATAAAAATGAAAACTAAAACAACATAGTCTCCGTAGTCCACACTCATATCCCCTCATACTATCCCTTCCGGTCATTCATAATATACTTATTCACATCCTGGGAAAAATAAAACATAGAAAGGGGTGAGCTCAAATGCCCATTAAGGATAACAATATAGTGAAAATATTCAAAAATAATCATAAACATTTAAGGCAATGTACAACTAAAAAAAGCCTTTTAAACATGAACTTCAGCATAATATGGAAAAAATAAATTGAAATAATTCCATTTACTTATTAACCGTGATATTATACTAGTCTAATAATCACATGCAATATCAATAACCACTTTCATAATGATGGAATGCATAATGCCAGACTATCATAACCACATAGACAAGGCCTCGTGCCAAGACTACAAATAAGATTTTGTCAAGGCCTTGTTCCAATACACTACTTTGTCTCATGAGACCTACCAATGCATCGAGGAGCTATAGCGGGCTCCACCAGTCACTTATTATGTCCAATGCATTCCTCATATGAACAGGTTTAAACATAACATAAACATTCGTATTAAAACTAGCATATGAAATGTCAATACATTCTCGATAAACCATGAATGGTGTAAAAATAACACATCCACAGTCAAACATATCACAAAACCTTCAATACAATATGGATGTTTTCTATCATAATAAATTAACTTCAAGTAATCTTAAAATCCATCAAAGGATGTTGACATAGATGAAATCAAAACTATTTGATAGAAATATCTCTTTTTTTAATCATTTAAAAGTAACATAATTATAAAATAAAACATTTACTTTGAAAATTTTCTTATAATATTGTAATTTAAGCTTCAAAGATTTTATATCGGTGTTAAATAGCCGCACCCTCCATATAAGATAAAAAAGACATTCTTACCTTAATTCTGTCGAAAAGGTTAAAAAAGACCTTGTTTGGAAAATGATGGAAAGATTCCTTTCTAAACCACTTATAAAAAGTCAAACAAGGGTATAAATTACTTTAACCCATATTCTCGTAAAGAGTAAATATGTTTTGAAATACATTTTTAAGAAACGTGGATGTGGATGATAAAGAAGTCTCAGTAGATTATTACTTATAAACAACCATGGATAATGAAGAGATTGCGAAATAAACCCTTACCTTGTAATTTTCCTTGGTTGGGGGTAGTTTAACCTCCTGTATACTGGTGAAATAATTGTTATTAATTTATAAAATAATCATATACATTAATAAGATATCATATATGATCTTTTAACATTGATTTGTTAATAATATCTTAGTATTATCATCGTTTCGTGTGTTGACAGATTCATTTTCCTTTATATTCTTTGTTATGTGAGCCAAATTTGTTATGTATGGAATGTATATTATTCATATCCAGAATTATATCATGTCTCTAAAAATTATTTTTAATCATAAAATGAGAATTAGACTTGAATGGATACGATGGGGAATGAATCTCATCGCGTTCATGGAGACTGTAGTCCGTACGTACGTACGAGCGACAATATCATACTTTTGATATTAAAATAATATATAATTGGATGGTATATAATATATACAGAATAATTATCATGTTATATTTATTATTTACATGAATTACACATCATTATTATACCCATCCGAATAATAATGTTTTGAATAACAATTACACCACGACGTGGAGACGGTAAGTCATACGTACGCACCTATGGTGACATGTCATTCAAAAGATGGATAGAATACTGAATATGGTTGTACCATGTTTAAAATAACATCAATGTATATATAATATACTGGAGTTATTATTTTATAATGGTAATAACAAATAATGAAGAAGTGGAAGATGAAAGGAACTTGGATGGGGGTGGTGAAAACATTACCTCTTCTTCGGGTTCTTCCTTTTGATTTGATCAAAACGAAACATTAGGTTGGATTTCTGATCAATATAAGGCCTCTAGGTTGAAGTGAGGGAAGTTGAGAGAGTATTGGTCAGGGTTTGGCCGAACCAAAAGGCTTTTAATGTGTGAATTAGTGAGAAGGGGGAGTGCCCTTTTATAAGAGGGGTGAGGGGCATCTTAGGAAAAACATAAAATATTGATTTATAATAAATTAATCTTCAATTTATAATGGCTAAAAAGTTGATTATTCAAATTATAAGGTGGGGATGGGTCTAAATCCTTTCAACCAATAGATTTTAGACAGGTTTGTGTCATTATATTATCCCTATCTTTTTGTTTTAACTCTTGGTTAATTAGTTTAACACTTACCATGTGACTTTGTATTTTTATAACATATAGTTAATAAACATTCTATATACATCCAATCGACCCTCAAGTGGTCCATTAATGATACACCTATAATTATATAAGTCATTTTTATGAACCTTAGATTTTTAGAAATATAATATCAATTGATAATATAATATTTGTTTTAAAACTCTTTTATGTCAAATTTGACAATATTTAATAATTGATTTTTGTTAATGTCTTAACAACATTATAAATTATAATAAAATTCATTTAATAAATACTAACATGTCATATTATCCAATAAAATTCTTGTATGTCATCAAAACAATCAAATTATATTTATTTTAATATTTATAATACCAATTATTTGATTCTTTCATTAATAATAAATATTTTCATCATTATTGTGTAATATATACTTTTTATTTTTCAATGTCTAAAAATTATAAATAAAATTAAATTATGTAGGAAATAGGTTTATCTTTCTAATGAATATTTATAGTCTAAAATATAATATATATAACCATATGTAAATATTTTTTTTTCTAAAAGATATATGCTTATGTTATTTTGTATTTACTTTAACTTAATTAATATAAAGTTCCATTATCACTTACAAGTGGATCCATGGGGCCCCAAAATCGACTCGAAGATGCCCATGGTCGGACATGTATCAACCAATGAGGTTAGGACACGTTTTAGGGTAATTAATTATTATTATAATATTATTTGTTTACCCTTATTTACTGGATTTACCCTTTAACCATGGTGAATAAAATATTTACTGAAGTAATTATTCAAAATGTCTAAAAATAAAAGTTACCTATTTAAAAATTTTGGACATCCTGATTCCAAATATGGAATTCATTTTCCCAAATTCAAAACACAGAAGTGGCCAAAATTAATTTAAAATTAATTCCCGTTGTTAAAACAAAGAGCGTGTTTTTAAGAGATAATAAATATCAAAACATTGGCACTTGTTTATGTCCGGTTTAATTGTGAAATTATGTCCAATGACCAACATTGTATTAAATGGTAAAAATATATTATAAATATAATTTAAAACCACTTAAATTTATAATTTATCACTATTAATTATTTTGATTTAAAAAGTTGTTTTTAATTAAAATTTAGTAATTTTCATTATTCATCATAATATAAATTTTATCCGAAAACTTCCAAAATATTACCCTAGGCTAATTTAGATATTCAAAATCCAAAAATGAAGTCCATTTTGGTAGATAAAATTTATAAAATTTCAAAAAGTGGGTATTACTATTCATAAGAGCTAGTTTTATTGGTTGTGGTGTGTGTTAGAACTCGAAGTTGCATACAACACACGATACGGTATTATTCAAAGAGAAGCGTACCGTGGAAGCGTGGGGTGTTACATTCTACCCTCCTTCAAAAAAAGTTTTCCTCGAAATTTATAGAATATTATTTCATAAAAATACTCAGGTGTTTCTTCATCATAAGTTCCTCAGGTTATCACGTTGCCTCTTCCATCTTATGGTTTTCCAAAGAACTTTTACCAGACGAGTCGTCTGGTTTCTCAACACTTGTTATCTTGTATCAAAAATCCCGATGGGATCTTCTCAATAATACAGATCAGGTTATAGATATAATTCCTCATATGTGAGTACATGCATTGGGTCAGGAATGTATTTCCTCAACAGTGATACGTGGAACACATCGTGAACTTTGGAGAGACTTGGCGGGATTGCCAAATGGTAAGCTACAGCCCCAATTAGTTCAAGAATTTTGAAAGGTCTGATGTCCTTGGGACTCAATTTACACATCTTAACGAAACATATTACTCCCTTCCATGGAGATAACTTCAAGAAAACATGTTCTCCTACCTGAAATTTGAAATCCTTCCTTCGGTTATCGGCATAGCTCTTCTGCCTACTTTGAGCTACTTTGATGTGGTTTTGGATTACCTTCACCTTTTCCATCGTTTCCTACACCAGTTCTGGGCCTACAAGTTTTCTTTCACCAGCATCATCCTAATAGGTTGGGGTGAGACATCTCATTCCATACAACTCTTCACATGGTGCCATCCGAATACTTCAATGGAAGATATTGTTATAGGTAAATTCTACCAGAGGTAAATATTGATCCCACATACCCTGAAAGTCAAGGGAGCATGATCTCAACATGTATTCTAAGGTTTGAATAGTCCATTCTGATTGTCCATCTGTTTGAGGGTGGTAGGCAGTGCTCAAATGAAGTTCAGTATCCAAGGACTTTTGGAGACTCTTCTAGAATCTTGAAGTAAAACGGGGATCACGATCGGAAATAATCGATAGGGGTACTCCATGAAGTCTCACAACATCATTAATATATATTATTTCTAGACATTCCAGTGGTAGATCTTCTATTATAGAAAGAAAATGTGTTGACATGGTAAGACGATCAATAATAACCCATATTGCATCGTTCCTTCTAGGAGTCTTTTGTATCCCAATGACAAAGTCCATCGTAATATTGTCCCATTTCCACTCCGGTATGGGAAGAGGTTGCATGACTCCTCCAGGCAGTTGCCTTCCAGCTTTCACTTGTTGACAAACCATACATCTTGAAACAAAATCAGAAATCTCCCTTTTCATGTTGTCCCACCAAAAATGTTCCTTCAAATCCCTATACATTTTGGTGATTCCAGGGTGTATATAGAAATTGGAGCTATGAGAATCATCTAATAATTCCCTTTTCAGATCGGGTATATCAGGAACAAAATTTCTCTTCCCAAATTTTAAAATTCTTTCTTCATACAAAAAGTCTCTCAATCTCCCATCATTCACATCTTTAATCGTCTTTTGAAACTCTTCATCCTCGGTATGAAAACTCTTTATCCTTTCTAGTAAAGATGGTTTGGCACCCATTTGAAAAAGAATTGATGTTTCACCTTCCATAGTGATTATCATATCCAACTTTACTAGATCCATAAAAATAGGATCCCTTTCAATTATCATCATATTCAAAACTCAATGATCTTTTCTGCTCAAAGCATCTGCCACCATATTTGCCTTCCTCAGGTTGTAGTGTGTCGTGCAATCATAATCCTTGAGTAGTTCAAGACATCGCCTTTTCCTCATGTTGAGTTCTTTTTGTCAGAAAATATACGTCAAACTCTTGTGATCAGTATAAATATCATATTTTTCACCATAGAGGTAGTGTCTCCATATCTTCAAATCAACGATCACAACTGCTAACTCAAGATCATGATTTGGATAGTTTTCTTCATGAATTTTCAACTGTTGTGGTGCATAGGCAATAACCCTATCATTTTGCATAAGGTCAAAAGCATGTCCTTTCTTTGAAGCATCACTATAAATAACGAACTCAGCATTCCCCTATGGTAGATTCAATATAGGAGCATTGACTAATATTATCTTCTGTTCTTCGAAACATTCTTTACACTCTTTTTTCCAAACAAATTTAACCCCTTTTCGTGTGAGCTTTGTTAATGGTTTAGCCAACTGGGAAAAATTCTGGACGAAACATCGATAACAACCTGTTAAACCAATAAAACTATGTACCTCAGTTATACTCATTGGTGTAGGCCATTCATGGATTGCCTTGTTCTTAGAAGGATCAACATAGATCCCATCATTAGAGACAATATGGCATAGAAAAGAAATCTCCTGAAGCCAGAATTCACACTTGCTAAACTTCCCATATAATTCATGTCTTCTCAGAGTCTTCAGGATAATGCGCAAGTGATTTTCATGATCTTCGAAGCTTTTGGAGTATACAACGATATCATAATTAAATACCACCACAAAATCATTGAGATATTCCTTGAAAACTCTATTCATTAGATCCATGAATATAGAGGGTGCATTAGTCATCCCAAAAGGCATTACTGTAAACTCGTAATGACCGTACATGGTTCGAAATGTTGTCTTCGAATTGTCTTCCTTCTTTCCCTTCCAATCACGAGTCTAGTGACCTTTTTCTCCACATTTGTAACAAACTCCCATTCCATTTAGGCAAGTACCGAGGTGTTTCTTCACAGAATTTTCACATAATGAAAAATCCTTCTTTCCCTTTTTTCCTTTATCTGTCTCTTGCTCAATCGTTCTCTTCTTCTCTTGATTTACATTATTGTCATAAGATTTAGAGAATTCCTTTTATGTCTTGATAGCACATGAGACAATTTATTTGTACGACGAGAAGGATTGTAAGATCAATGCTCGATGAAGAAATGGTTTTAACCCACAAAAGAAACGATCAATCTTACTTCTTGGGTTACGTATATAATCTCCAGCAATCCTTACTAACCTTGTAAAGTTAGCCTCAGAACTTGTGACATTCTCATCCTCCTTTTGTCTCAGACTTAGAGATTTCCTTTCCATATCTGCTCGATGGTCACGAGGAAAGTATTTTTCTAAAAACAGATCTTTGAACTCCCTCCATTCCATATTTTATACTTCATCATCTTCCATTGTTTTTTGAATCAATGACCACCTTTGATCAGCATCTCCAGTGAGGCGGTAAACTGCTATGATCAATTTTTCCCTTTCACTTCTCCCCAAAGACTGAAATATTTTCTCTAGGGAATTTATCCATTGCTCAGCTACTAAGGGATTTTTACTCCCATTAAACATTGGTGGTTTTTTCCTCTTGAAGAGATCTAACATTGATCCTCTATGCTGCGGATCCGGGTGCTCCATACGGGTAAGGTTATTATTCATATCCTAAGTGAGTTGTCCCAGTATGGTGATTAGCTGATTAGCACCAGTTGCATCACCAGCTCCACTATAATTATGTTGAGCAGGAGGGAAATCCCTACATGGAGTGCGTGCATTGATACAATTTCCATTCCTTCCACTAGGCGCCATTTATAAACAATGGCATAAACTAGATCAGTTTATGAATCAAAACACATAATTCCATACTTGTAAAACACTTAACATAAATTGAACTATTTATGGATATAATCCATAATCATAAAAAAATTTCTTCTAGGAAGTATATACTCATAAACCCTTAATAATTATTTTTAAAGAAAATGAGAGTTATCCTAAGCATATCCCTCGGGAGTGTCGTAACCAAGAGTGCAGCAAGACTCATTGTCGTGCACCAGTTCCCGTTCGAGTCTAGCTCAAAGCGGTTTTTTCGGGTTTTACCCCTAGGTACATCTGTGCCAGATCCGCCTCTACCTGCTCGTATCCAGGCATGGATGTATTTCTTGGAAAACTTACAAAATCTCTACAATTCCAAAATTCTCGGAAGTTCTTCTATACTAATCCTCAAAGTCCATCTTTGTTCTATGTTCTCTAATCAGAGTTTATCTAAATATATCTTCCAAGGATTGTACTAAACTTCCTCTGATGCCAATTGTAATGCCCCGACCCTAGTTACCCAGAGTCGGTGTATTATTACATAACATTTTCATGATCACAAAAGATCAAGTCTCGAAATATCAATTAGTTTAGTATCCTTGGAAACACTAGATATATTCATAAATTTTTACATTACATCATAAAAATGAAAACTACAACAACATAGTCTCCATAGTCCACACTTATATCCCCTCACACTATCCCTGCAGGTAATTCATAAAATAATTCTTCAAATCCTAGGAAAAATAAAACATAGAAAGGGGTGAGCTCAAATGCCCAGTAAGGATAACAATATAGTGGAGACTTTCACAAATAATCATAAACATTTAAGGAAATGTATAACTAAAAAAAAAGCCTTTTAAACTTGAACTTCAGCATAATATGGAAAAAATAAAATGAAATAATTCCATTTACTTATTCACATGGATATTATACTATTAAAATAATAGCATGAAATATCAATAACCACTTTTATAATGATGGAATGCATAATGCCAGACTATCATAACCACATAGCCAAGGCCTCGTGCCAAGACTACAAATAAGATTTTTTCAAGGCCTTGTGCCAAGACACTAGTTTTTCTCATGAGACCTACCGATGCATCGAGGAGCTATAGTGGGCTCCACCCGTCACTTATTAAGTCCAATGCATTCCTCATATGAACAGGTTTAAACATAACATAAACATTCGTATTAAAACTAGCATATAAAATGTCAATACATTCTCCATAAACCATGAATAGTATAAAAATAATGCATCCAAAATCAAACATATCACAAAACCTTCAATACAATATGGATGTTTTGTATCATAATAAATCAACTTCAAATAATCTTAAAATCCATCCAAGGATGTTGACATAGATAAAATCAAAACTATTTGATAGAAATGTCTATTTTTTTAAATCATTTAAAAGTCACATAATTATAAAATAAAACATTTACATTGAAAATTTTCTTATAATCTTGTAAGGGAAGCTGAGGAGATTTTATAACAGTGGAAAATAGCTGCACCCGCCGTATAAGTTAAAAAATACATTCTTACCTTTATTCTGTCGAAAAGGTTAAAAAGGACCTTGTTTGGAAAATGACAGGAAGATTCCTTTATAAACCTATTATAAAAATTCCAAAAAGGGTATAAATGACTTTAACCCATATTCTAGTGAATAGTAAAAATGTTTTGAAATTTTTTTTTAAGAAACATGGATGTGGATGATAAAGATGTCTCAGTAGATTATTACGTATAAATAACCTCCGATAATGAAGAGATTGTGAAATAAACCCATACCTTGTACTTTTTCTTGGTTGGGTGTAGGTTAACCTCATTTATAATGGTGAAATAATTTTTATTAAATTATAAAATAATCATATACATTAATATGATATCATATATGATCTTTTAACATTGATTTGTTAATAATATCTTAGTATTATCATCATTTCAGGTGTTAACGGATTCATTTTCCTTTATATTATTTGTTATGTGATCCACATTTTTTATGGATGGAATTTATATTATTCATATCCAGAATTATATCATGTCTCTAAAATTTATTTTTAATCATAAAATGATAATTAGACTTGAATGGATACAATGGGGAATGAATCTCATCGCGTTTGTGGAGACGGTAGTCCGTATGTACGCACGAGTGACAATATCATTTTTTTGATATTAAAATAACATATAATTGGACGGTATATCATATATAAAGAATAATTATTATGTTATATTTATTATTTACATTAATTACACATCATTATTATACCCATCTAAATAATAATGTTTTGAATAACAATTACACCATGACATGGAGACGGTAATCCGTACGTACGCACGTATGGTGACATGTCATTCAAAGAAAAGATAGAATACTTAATATGGTTGTAACATGTTTATAATAACATAAAATTATATATAACATAATTTAGTTATTATTTTATAATGGTAATAACAAAGAAAGAAGAAGTGGAAGAAGAAAGGAACTTGAAAGAGGTTGGTGAAAACATTACCTCTTCTTCGGGTTCTTCCTTTTGATTTGATCAAAAGGGAACCATAGGTTGGATTTATGATCAAAATAAGGCCTCTAGGTTGAAATGAGGGAAGTTGAGAGAGTATTTGGGTAGGGTTTGGCCGAACCAAAAGGCTTTGAATGTGTGAATTTGTGAGAAGGGGGAGTTCCCTTTTATAATAGGGGTGAGGGGCACCTTAGGAAACACTTAAAGTATTAATTTACAATAAATTTATATTAGGTTTATAATGGATAAAAAGTTTACTATTAAAATTATAAGGTGTGTATGGGTCTAAATAATTTCAACAAATAGATTTTATACAGGTATGGGTCATTATATTAACCTTATCATTTAGTATTAACTCTTGGTTAATTAGTTTAACACTTACCATGTCACTTTGTATTTTTATAATATATAGCTAATAAACTTACTATATACTTCCATGAGACCCCCAAGCGGTCCATTAATGATACACCTATAATTATATAAGTCCTTTGTCCGAACCTAAGATTTTTATTAATATAATATCAATTAATAATATAATATTTGTTTTAAAAACTCATTTATGTCAATTTTGACAATATTTAATAATTTATTTTTGTTAAAGATTTAACAGCATTATTAATTCGAATAAAATTAATTTAATCAATACTAACATGTAATATTAACCAATAAAATTCTTGGATGTGATCAAAACTTTCAAATTATATTTATTTTAACATTTGTAACACCAATTATTTGATTCTTTTCATTATTAAGGAAAATATTGCATCATTATTGTGTCATATATATATTTTTATTTTTCAATGTCCAAAAATTATAAATAAAATAAAATTATTTAGGAAATATTTTTATCATTGTAATGAATATTTATAGTCGAAAATATAATATATATATATCCCTATGTAAAAAATTTTTTTCTAAAATATATATGCTTATGTTATTTTGTATTTACTTTAACTTAATTAATATAAAGTGTCATTATCACTTAAAAGTGGATCCATGGGGTCCCAAAATCGACCAAAATATTCCCATGGTCTGACATGTATCAACCAATATGGTTAGGACACGTTTTAAGGTGATTTATTATTATTATAATATTATTTGTTTACCCTTATTTACTAGATTTACCATTTAACCATGGTGAATAAAATATTTACCAAAGTAATTATTCAAAATGTCTAAAAATAAAAGTTACCTATTTACACAATTTGGAAATCTAGATTCCAAATATGGAATCCATTTTTCCAAATTCAAAACACAGAAGTGGCAGAAATTAATTTAAAATTAATTCCCGTTGTTAAAACAAAAAACGTGTTTTTAAGAGATAATAACTATCAAACGATTGACACTATTTTATGTCCTATTTAATTGTGAAATTATGTCCAATGACCAAAATTGTATTAAATGGTAAAACTATATTCAAAGTATACTTTAAAACCACTCAAATTCATAATTTATTACTATTAATTATGTTGATTAAAAAATTTGTTTTTAATTAAAATTTAGTAATTTTAACTATTCATCAAAATATAAATGTTATATGAAAAGATCCAAAAATTTACCCTAGACTAATTTCTATATTCCGAATCCAAAAATGAAGTCCATTCTGAGAGATAAAATTTATAAATTTTTAAAAAGTGGGTATTTCTATTCATAACGGCTAGTTTGATTGGTTGTGGTGTGTGTTAGAACTCGAAGTTGCGTACAACACACGCTATGGTATTATTCAAAGAGAAGAGTACATTGGAAGCTTGGGGTGTTACATCCATCATAATGTATAAGTGATGATAACCTTGTTTTCTCTCTCATCAAGCCCTCTTAGGTACACCTAACACCATGCCGATAAACCGTAATGAATTCTACATGAACCTCCTTTGTTCTTTCGAGTTTCCTTATTAATATTTATATCAAAATGGAGTTATCCTCTATGTTTATGTAAATCATATAAATTATTTTTAGTTTTAATGAAATTTTTTATTATGACCCTTTCATCACTCTCTTTTGGCGATATACTTGTTTTTAAGAGATTCCCTCCTTAGTACTTTCTGATAAGCAAACATGTTTTAAGGGAACATCCCAAATTTTTACCCAATTTAATGCGAAATTTATACACTATTTTAATACACCATTGACTTTATAAAATCAGTATTTTTATTATGGTAACATTACAATTTAAATTATAGTTTTATAAAAAATATTTTCCTCTTTTTTATTTTAAAATATATATAGTAATTTCCTTAAAACCACACAAAAAATAATTTAATGCTAAAATTTCTCAAATACATTTACTACATGTTTTCACTTATGTTGGACATAAATTTCCATGATATATTCCAATTTTACCTTATGAACGTCCTTGTATATTATAATTCCTTTCTTTCATGGACACTTTCATGATATTCCCATCGGTTATGCTCTATGTCATGTTTTTGGTAACCAATTTTTTTCCCATGGGTAACCCTTATATTTATGTAAGATTCATTATTTATGATTCTTTATGTGGAAAAAATATTCATGATATGTAATATGGGTGTGCCAGATAGCACTCTAATTCATTTTGGTAAAGTAAAATCTCATGATATGCTTTGGGAAATAGGATTGGCGATTATCCTTGACCCATACTACTTTGGGAAACGAGATTGGTGGTTAGCCTTGACTCGTACTACTATGGGAAACGAGATTAGAGGTTATTCTTGACTCATAATAAAGACATGTTTTATGATTCTATAACATTTATTTGATTCCATGTTTATATGATCCCTTAATTATATGTTATGATTTCATATGTTCCATGAACTTGATATCATTATGTCATTCCACCTAGCTCATGTGCTTAAGATTTATTCTTATGTTCATTCCCTTACTGGACTTTTTATCTCATCCCTTTGTTCATGTGTTCCCCATGGTACCCTATGCAGATGTAAGGGATCAAAGGAAGTTAGAAGCTTTATATGTAGATTAAATAAAGACGTTTTTAGCCCCATGTTTTATGTTTTATGTACCTAGTCTTCCAAGACACTATACTTATGATCCTTGGCTTGTACTATGATATATAATTATGCTTTAAATAATGTAACGTTATGTGTAAAAGTCTAGGGACTCTATAGTTGGTATTAGAGGATTGTATCGTTATTTTTGTAGATTAGGAATAGAGAACCTTAGTGAGTAACTTAATGATGAGACGAAGTGTGAGAAAACATCACTAAATTTTTCTAAGTATAGAGTAAGTGGTTTATAATGCAAACATATACCAATTTGGATGAAAACAGGAAGATGTGGGTCTGGTATAGATGTACCTTGGAGTGAAAACTCTGATAAAAAGTTTCGAGCTTGACCCGGGGTATCCTTGTACAAAAAAAAGGGCCTTGATTCACTCTTTTTATTGACACTCCCAATGGATATTATTTGGTAAATTCACAAGTTTAGTAAAAACCTTTATTAAGGGAATAAAAAAATCCCAAAATAATAAATGTTAGGAAATAGATAAAGGATAACATAGTTTGAAACATATGGAATGAAAAGTTAGTATATACTTCTCCTTTACAAATTTATCCTTTTATGTTCAAGTTTCCTTTTTATACTCAATATCTAAGTATTAAAGCCCACTAATTATACGCTCTTTTTATTTGTTAATAGTAAAAAATGGAAGAACACAATAAAACAATCAACATGATCGGAAATAAAAATATTTCCCTAATTATATGCCTGATATGATTGTAATGGTTTCTCCAAACATCATGACGATAATTTCTCAGATGGCTCAAGTTATAAATAATAAATTGAATCATTTGTAATGCCCTCTTCCTCCAAGGGAAGATCATGTTTTCGTAGAATCCTTCATGTGGAAAATGCCTCCCATGTTTAGTAGATCTAATGACCCCCTCCTAGAGGATCGATGGATTAACTCCATTGAGAAGATATTCTTCATCCTCCAGTGTTTAGAAGAAGAAAAATTCATAATAGAGGTTTATAGTTCTGATGGGGAAGCTAATCAGTGGTGGATAGAAATCAAGAATAAAAATTCCAAAGAGTAAATTCATTCCATGAATTGGGAGTAATTCAAAAGGATGTTTTCCAACAAATATTTTCCTCCAACCCTCCATCTCATAATGGAAAGAGAGTTCCTCAGACTCAAGAAGAAGGAAGATTATTCCATTAGGGCGTATGAAGAAAACTTTTCAAGGATTGCAAGGTATGCCTATGGCTTTATTTTGAACACCAAAATCAAGGAGGAACACTTCTTTAGTGGACTAAAGTCATGTTAATGAAAATTGTTGGCGATTTGAGACTTAAAAAGTTATGAGGAGATTGTCTGTTGTACTCTCAAGGTTGAAACAGATATTGAATACTCTCAATAGTCTCATGGGTATAGTGAAAAAAAGAAAAAAATGGACAACAACATGGGCTGTTTAAAAAAACCCTTGATGGAAATAAGACTGATGTTTCCCTTTGTAAAAGTTGTGGGAAGAAGCATCCTGGGAACAGTCTGAAGGGAACCAAGAATTGCTTCAAATTTGGAATGTTTGGTTATCTGGCCAAGAATTTCCGAAGTGATATGAAAAATCCCACTAATGTGGAAGAAGAAAGGAAGGTTCAGATCAATTATTAGCAAGCGGTGCAGTGTTACAACTACAATGAGAATGGGAATTATGAAAAAAAATATTAAAGCCAAGGGTTGTCAGATGAAATCAAAAACAACCTCCAAGGAATCAAGGAAGTACTTATGGTATCAATAATTCTAAGGTAGAGGTGGAAATGATGTGGTTACAGGTACACTAGTTATTCATTCAAGAATAGAGAACGTACTATTTGATTATAGTTCTACACGTTCTTTCATATCTTGCAAGTTTTGGAGAAATATTCAAAAACCACCTCAAAATTTCGAGGAAAAGTTAACTTTGAGAAAAACTAATGGGAAAATTATTGTATCCATAGTTTATAACTCCTCCTTAGTTAATGATTGTGAGTTAAACCTCTGAGAAAATATCTTCATACTTCCTTTATTGAAGTTCGATGCTATCTTGGGAATGTATTGTCTATCTTTATACAAATCCAACATCAACTGTCAGGAAAGGGAGATCACTCTTCACATTCTGAATCATCCTCCAATTCTATACCAGTGTAAGGAGGAAGATAAATATTCTTTCGAATCATTATCTCAACTGTAGATATTTATGCCTTATGATAAAGAATATCTAGCTAAAATGATTGAGACAAAGGAGAGAATCATGCTTGAAGACATACCCATCATGAGGGATTACACTGATGTATTCCCTGAAGAGTTTCATTGTATTCCTCTAGACCGAGATGTTGAGTTCTCAATTTAACTTATCCCCGGATCTTTTCTTATATAAAAGACACATTACATAATGGCCATCATAGATCTAGAAGAGATGAAGAATAAATTACAGAAGAATCTGGATAAGGGTTTTATATGCCTGAGTGCCTCAGCATGGGTTGTGCCAATACTCTTTATAAAGAAGAAGGATGGATCAATGCACCTCTGCATTAGTTATCATAATCTCAATAAAATCACTATAATTAACAAGTATCCCCTTCCTCATATAGATAACTTTTTTGATCAGCTTTGTGGGGCCTGTTATTTTTCTAAGGTTGACATTCAGAATAGATATCACCAACTAAAGGTGATGAATGAAGACATTCCCAACACGGCCTTTCGAATGAGGTATGGAAATTATGAGTCCATAGTGATTCCCATTGGACACACTAACACTCCAGAAATTTTAATGGATTTAATTAATAAATACATTAGAGATTTCCTTGACAAATTTGTGGTTGTCTTTATTGATGATATTTTGATATAATCCAAGTGCAAGGAGGAATATGAGGAGCATTTGAGTACTGTGTTAAAGACTGGGCGAAGGGAGAATCTGTATGCAAAGTACATTAAAGTGAGTTCTGGAAAGATGAAGTATCATTTTTGGGGCATGTTATCACCAGTAAAGGGATATCTTTGGACCCTTACAAGACAAAGGAAATTGAAGAGTGGCCCTACCCAACATCTATAAAAGATATCCATAGATTTCTAAGCCTATATGGGTATTATCGAAGATTTGTGAAGAACTATTCATGAGTTTCAAACCCAATGACCAAGATAACATTGAAGGTAGTAAAGATTTTCTAGACCTAGGAATGTGAAGGTTGTTTCAGGGAGTTGAAAAAGAGTCTTATCACTATGCCAGTACTAACACTCCCAATAAGTGTAGAACTATTTGTGGTGTTTAGTGATGATTCAAATAATTTATTAGGTTGTGTGATAATTTAAAATGATAAAGTGATAGCCTATGCCTCAAGGTAGCTTAAAATACAAGAGAAAAACTATCCTACGCATGATCTGGAGTTGGTGGTAGTGATATTTTCATTAAAAATATAGAGGCATTATCTCTATGAGGAGATGTGTGAGATATATACTAAACACAATAATCTCAAATATATATTCACACAAAATGAGAATAATATGTGCCAAAAATGATGGATAGAGCTCATCAATGATTATGACTACTCAATCCACTATCGTCGTGTTAATTCAAATAAGGTGGCTGATGCTCTAAGTAGAAATGATCCAGCATCTTTATCAATGTTGAGAATTGAAAAGGATCTGATATTCTTAGATTTGCAGAGGATGAACATGGGAATCCCTAAGATATGAACATAATCAATACTTTATCAAATTATTGCTCAACCATCCCTCATGGCGAAAATAAAGGTTTCTCCAACAAAAGATCCTGAAATTCAGAAAAGGGTAGAAGCTATCAGAATAGGGAAATCCTATGATTTAAAAATTGACGAGGAAGGAGTTGTAAAATTTGGGTCATGATTATGTGTACCATCCAATACAAAGTTATGGAATGAGATTTCGAATGACACACATAGCTCGACCTTCTCTATCCACACAGGGAGCACAAAGATGTATCAAGATATCTGAGAAAACTTTTTGTGGGGCAATATGAAAAGGGAGATTTCTGAATATACATCAATGTTCCTAGTATATCATCAATTGAAGTCTGAGAGAAAAACGTATAATGGGATTATGAAACCACTACCTATAACAACATGGAAGTGGGAGAACATGACGATGGACATTGTCACTGGACTTCCAAGGACATCCAGAAGAAACAGTGCTATATGGGTCATTGTGGACTGTCTTACAAAGATAGATCACTTTATCGCAATTCAATATGAATTCTCATTGAATCAACTTTCATGGATTAACATCAAATAATTTGTAAGGCTTCATGGAGTATAACTATCAATTGTATTCTATCATGATCCTAGATTCACCTTGAAGTTCTAGAAAAGTCTCCAACATGATCTAAGAACTAAACTGACTTCAGTATGGCCTATCATCCTCAAACTAATGGCTAATATAAGTAGACAATTAGGACATTGGAAGACATGTAGAGAGCATGTTCTATGGAATTCAAAGGATTATAGGACCAACATCTTCTACTGGTTGAATTCTTAACAACAATTGTTTGCACTCAAGCATCTGAATGGAACCATATTAAGACCTTTATGGGAAAAGGTGCAGAACACCTGCATGTTGGGATGAAGTCATTGAGCATAAGCTGGTAGGACCTGAAATGGTTGAAGAAGTAATGCACAAGGTGAAAACTATTCTACATCATATCAAGGCAGCCCAAAGTGAATAGAATTTTTATCTAGATAATCGTCGATAAGACCTCGAGTTCATAGTTGGATACATGGTATTTCTATGCATATATTTATAGAAGAAGGTCATGAGATTTGGGAAGAAAGGAAAGCTAAGTCCTAGGTATATCGGACCCTTTGAGATCCTTTATTGAGTTAGATATATGGACTATTGACCAGCACTTCCACCTACCATGCCAAAAGTACATGATTTATTCCATTTATCCCTCTTAAGGATGTTCATACCAGACCCTTCACATGTACTCTCTTCAAAGGTGGTACAATTGGAGGATGATATCTCTTACGAGGATAGGTTAGTGAAGCTATTGGATAGTAGAGATACATTTTGACATAACAAGACTACTCACCTAGTCAAAGTACTATGGTGAAACCACAAGTACAAACAGGCATCATGGGAACTAGAAGAAGCAATGAAGGAAAAGTACCCACACATGTTTTTTGATTAGAATGTAAAAAAAATTCCGAGGGAAAAATTATGTAAGGGGGGAATAATGTAACAACCCAATGTTTTTCAATGTAAATTTAATTCTTATAAATATTTCATAATAACATTAAATCATATTATAATTAACTACTATGTTCTATATAACCATCAAACATAATTTTGTCACTTTTTTATTTGAATTTTGAAAATTTGACATACATGGTTGCGATCAGTAAGTTATTTAGATTCTAATATGACAAACTTAAATTTTTGGTGAATAGTAACATACCCTTATGAATAGTAATGTTACTCTTATGAATAGTGATATACCCTAATGAATAGTGAACATAACTATGATAGTATATAAATAAGATTCAAGTGAAAGTATGATGTACCTATATTTTAGAATAAGTAAATGAATGTTTTAAAACTAGTTTTAAATAATACATTATGAGTTTAATTAAATATTAAATTAATCAAATATAGAAAATTATTTCTGAAAAATGGAATTCATTTTTTTATTCTGAACGTCAAAAAATGGTTTGGCTGAATTTTTGGTATTTTCCTGAAATACATGATTTTTTTGTGAATAGTAAAATACATTAATTTATTATATAAATACATTATATTTAAAAGCCACTAATACTAACATCACAAGTGATTTAAGAACCCAAATCTCAAGATCAAATGCATTTATTACTATTCTTGGTCATGGAATACTCACTATTTCTTACCTTGTGAAAAATAATAAATTAATGACTATAATATTATGAAGACCCTCCTCCCCTCCACTATAAATACCACCCATTCTTACCTATTCTTTTCACTACTCTGAAGCCTTGTTACTTGACAATATTCTTCCAAAATCACTCCCCGAGCTCCCTCCGCACGTCCAAAAGTATTTGGTATCCTTAAAAGTCCAAAACCTCTACCCTTAAGAAGCTATCAAGGAAGGTTGATTCAAGATGTAAAATTCTTCTTTCTTGTTCTTTCTTTTTTTTTATGTTCTTTTGTTCTCATTTCATTACTATCCTATAATCATACAAATGGTATAACAAATCCAGTAGAATACATGTAATTTAATGTTGTTATACTAATTGTATATTTTTTTTATAATATCACACTTCCCAACCTTTTATTGAAAATAAATGAAAACACCATTTGAGATGTGTTAATCTAGAACATTCAAGGACAACAGCTTATCAATTTCCATTTTCATCTATAATTCTGGTCATGAAACCATTTTGTTTATAGTTGAACCCGATTATTAGATATATAATATATTCTATTTAAGGTTCTGTAATCCTTTTGTACAAATTTTATTAATTTATAAATCAAAACATGTTCGTTGTAATCAAAACACACCGATTAACCAAAACAGTTATCACTAAGGTTTTATATAATAATTCATCTTCACTCCTAATAACAAAATTAATTATTATAACCATATAATATTCTGGATGTTAACTAATAACATAGAACTTAAATTATGCACAACCACTTTCATTAGACGTGTTTATCTGAACATGAACAGATCATTAAAAACCAAGAAAGCAAGCAGACTCGATCAATGAAACTGAACCTTTTAACCAATCAAAAAGGTCTTGAGTGAACTAAAAAATGTTATAGTAAATAAATTACATATATAACAGGTTCTGGAATTATTAATTAATAAACCTAATTTTTTAACTCAACTCATTAATAACAAGTGGAGAACCCCACCGGACATAAGGGAAGGGATCCTCTCCATTTCATTCTTAATCAATATGTCCCCTATGCCATGCCATTTTATTTGTAATCCCAAATGATAGGGTATGATTTATCACCTCCACCAAACTACCCTTATGATTTATTAGTGATTAGAAACCCATTTTATCTCTCATCAATCCCTCTTATCTATACCTCACACCTTGTCCATAAACCATAATGAATTCTTCCCAAACCTCATTTATTTTTTCGGGTTGCCTTATCATTATTTATATCGAAATAGAGATATCTTATATTTTTATGTACATATTCTAAATTATTACTAGTTTTACAAAATTAATTTATCAATATCCTTTCATCACTCTATTTTTGGGATATACATTTTTTTAAAATATTCTATCCTTAGTACTTTCTGATAAGCAAACCTATTTAAAGAGAACTTCCCAAATTTTTACCAAATTTCAATTTCACATTATCCTCTATTTTAAGACACCATAGTCTTTGTGAAATAATTATTTTATTATGAAATTCTTTTTGGTTCAATTCTAGTTTAATTTGAATAATTTTCCTCTTTTTTATTTTAAAAGCTCTATAGTATTATCCTTAAAAACGCACAAAAATGTTTTAATGCTAAAAAATTTCAAATACATTTCCTAAATGTTGTCATTTCTATTTGAAATCACATTCCATGATATATGACTATTTTATATTATGAACGTCCATGTATATTCTAATTCCTTTCTTTCATGGACACTTTCTTGATACACCCATTAGTTACTCTTTATGTCATCTTTGTGGTACCCAATGTTTTTCGATGGGTAGCCCTTATGTTTATGTAAGATTGATTATGTGTGATTATTTATGTGGAAAAAATATTCCTAAAATATAGTATGGGTTCACCCAAATGGAACTACAATTCATTGAGTAAAGATAAGTCTCAAGAGATGCTACGGAAAACGGGATTGGCGGATAGCCTTGACTCGTACTACTATGGAAAACAGGATTGGTGCTTAGCCATGACCCATAATACTATGGGAAATAATATTAGAGGTTATCCTTGACTCGTTATAAAGACATGTTTTATGATTCTTCCACATTTATATGATTCCATTTTTATATGATCCCATTTTTAAATATTATGATTTCATATGTTCCATGAATTTCATATCAATATGTCATGCCTCCAAGCTCATGTGCTTAAGATTTATTCTTATGTTCATTCCCTGAATAGGATATTTATATCATCCCTTTGTTCATGTATTCCAAAGGGTACCATATGTAGATGTAAGGTCTCAAAGGATGTTAAGATATTTTTAGGGACATTAAGTAAAAAAGTCTTTTTTAGCCCCATGTTTTTGT
This sequence comes from Viscum album, assembly GCA_963277665.1. Taxonomy (NCBI): domain Eukaryota; kingdom Viridiplantae; phylum Streptophyta; class Magnoliopsida; order Santalales; family Viscaceae; genus Viscum; species Viscum album. Next base: position 1,000,411,465 of record OY728161.1, read on the forward strand.
TCTATGTACCTAGTCTTCCAAGATACTAGACTTAACGATCCTTGTCTTGTACTCTGATGTATAATTATACTTTAAATTAAGTAAAGTTATGTGTAAAAGGATAGGGACTCTATAGGGTGTAACCAAACATTCATATTACCACCATTTAGATTTTTTTAGAAAACACTCAAAACCCAAAACCATTAAATATTGGTATGTTTTTTTAAATCGGGTGGGGCATGTATATAAATAACATAAAACACATGATATATAGATAAAATATTATCAACCTATGAGTTCACATCCAGTACACTAGCATACACCACATCATCATTACCCCAACACACATCATCCATTACAAACACTTCCACCACTATATGCATCACACCACCCACCCTCCAAAAATATTCGCACAAAACTTAAATTAAATTAAAACATAAGAATTTATAAATTTATTGAGTTCCCACAAACTCACATTTACTAATCCATAAAATTACATGTATTACACAACCCATTAATTTATCATACAATTAATTTATTCTATTTAACACATATCAATTCTCATCTCTTTCTTATCCATTTATAAAACCATGTCATTTCATTTCATTATTACAATTTATTCTATAGATTCCCAAAAAACAAGCACAACCACACCACACAACAACTCACCAATTATATAAAAACTATCACCATAGAGAAATAATTACCCATCTATATCACCACAAAAACATATGTCAAAAACCATCAAACATCGCACACCACAACCATTCCTCACATCTCTACAAATTCACCATAACCCATATTGAAACACATGCCCTGTAAACATTACAACACCAAACTACATATTTCACAACCCAAACGGTGACTACTATTTCCACACAACGACTTGCATTACCCAAGGAACCAAAAAAAGAAAAAACAGACATTATATCACATTCTAACTTTCAAAAATTATTTTAAAGGTCTTAAACCACATTAATTCATTAATTAGAATTGGAATTATTAGAAAAAAAAGAGATTTCTCCATGGAAAAACAAATCATTATACATTTATACATTCTGATAATTTTCATTCAGGGGGTATCAAGAATAAACATAATAAGGGTATCATAATCACATAAAATATAGTGAACACAAATATACAGAAAACTATGATTTTATGAATTGGACAAAACATGCATAACATCATCAACAATAACATTAAAGTAGTGAAAGATATGACTTCTCCCCATTTTATTGAATTTTGGATTTAGAAAATTCATTATAATTATTAATCCAACCATTATTTCCCACTCATTAGAAAGAAAAATGAATTCAACACCCACATAAGCACATAAAAGGGGTAGAATAAGGGTCTCATACCATAAATAATATATTTTATTTGTTAGGAATAATAGAGTGATGGAGAAAAAAAATCTAAAAACCAAAACCAGATGTGGAAAAAATTTATACAACATGGATCAAACTAATGGATCATCAAAAAAACAAAATCCAAAGCCCCCCAATCCAAAATTAAATCACCTTTGATAACCCATGAGAAATGATTAGAAAGAAATAATTTGATAATGTGAACAAAACACCTCTAATCACTAATGATCAACCTCCAAAATTGATGGATCAACACAATGGATGATGGGAAGGAATATCTTCCTAAAGCGCCTAGGTTTTTCCCAAAACCGAGGGGAAGGACGTCCAAATGAAGTTCACATGAAGCTCCAACCACCATCAAACCTCCTAAATCCTCATTTGAAACTCCCCCAACAACCTAACCAGAAAAGTAAGAAGATAATAAGGAATATAATTCTACATTAGATACCTATCAAACGAATCTCATCCTCAAGAATCAAAACTAATGTGAAATAAATATATAGGTCCCAAACAACCACCCAATGTGATAGTCCTCAAGGATATAATAACACCTAAAATAATACCATTATAAAAGGAAACTGACCCCAAACACCCAAAAAATACTTTGAACAAACACATCCTCATCCCTCCTTGGGTACACCACCATATCATTCAATACAAACCATGACCACATTATTTTTAGGTAACTATTTACATTACCATCCAGCCTCTATACAACCCAAGTTAGCAATTCCACATCCAACAATAAACTTTTTCTTGAGCACACCCATCATGGAATTTCATCTCCCATATCAATATACTATATTCTTTGGGTGACACTAACTTTCCCAAATAGTTTTGATAGGTTTGATAGTATAATATGTCTTCATTTAGAATTAGGTTTTCCCCTCTCCGCATGCAAGAATCTATTTCACAGATCACATTAACATGTAAAATAGAATAATAAAATGATAAAAACAAGTCTTGATAATGGGGACAAATATCTGACTCTAGATACCATGTACTCTCTTAGAGGACACCGGTCCTCTATAACACATCAACCCAAGGTTTGGTTCACCCATACAACACCTTCTATCAAATGATCATGAATCTCTACTATCTACTCCGTGAACATCATTTCGTCCTCAATATCAAACTCTCCAGAGTAAATGGAGTGGGAATTATCATGAAGAAACCAATGAATTTGGGGAACATGGAAGACATCATAGATCCTGTCTAGATGTAGTGGAAATTCTAACCTATAAACCACCTCTCACACTCATCCCAACACCTAAAAGAGACCAAAATATAAATTAGAATGATTATCCCCTTCCAATCCTATGATATCCTCATTGAGGGAAGACCCTTAAGAGAAAACTATATCAAACATAAAACTATAGGGGTATCCACCTATGATCATCATATGCCTTATAATGGTTCTATAATTCTCTCATCATCTTGGAGACTAACTAGACCATCTAAATAATTATTTATACTATATTAGGATAAATAAATACTAACTCTTCAACCTCCCTCCAACAAACTATAAAACAACATGATAGCCCATACAACACCTCAAATAGATCCTTGATAATGGATGAGTAATTACTATGGTACTATCCAAACTCAACCAAGGAAAGGTTACTTACCCAATATATGCCAATTTTTAGGATGAAATATAGTAATATATCCTTCATTATTTGGATGATCTTATCTATATTCCAATCTATCTGTGGGTGGAAAGTTATTCTACGGTGAAATTAGGATCCAGAATCATACTAATATCTCCCCGAGACCCATATGGTAAAATGAGTATCACAATAAAATATTATGTTTATTGGTACCCTATTAATTCTATCCTTGTCATCCACATAAATCGTCACTATGAAATTTATGTCAGTTGAATCAACAATTGATAGAAAATGATCCTCCATCATCAGTCAATCCATTATCCCCAAACTACATCACAACCACCATGGTCTTGAGGGAAATCGGTGATTAAATAAATCAATATTTTCTCTAATTTAATCTTGTTAGCATAAATTGGATTCAAAAAAACGCTTAGAAAATGGTTCTATGATTTCACCTACTGATAATCCAGACACCTAGCCACAAACTCTATAGCCAACCATTTCATCGTCGACCACCAAATATATATCCTCAAGAAAAGTGAATCATTTTAAAACTAGGATAAACTTCTAAGGTGAGATATGAAACTCATGTAGAAGATAATCAAGCACTAAAAATGTGAGAGAAAACTTTAATTGAAGAAACATCTAGTCTTAACCATCTTCAAAACTTTTATATGGTGCATCATCATAGCCAACATAGTTACAAATCACCTCTTCCTTGGAGTCTACCCACCAGACTCCTCCACATTTCACATAAAAGTTGAATACACAATCATATGATGAAGAAAAACATGTATACTTCTCTCCACCACATAAAGAGTAAATTCTACAAGAACCTCTATTCTTTTCCATACATTTACAGACTTCTAAAAAACATATCCCAGAGACTTTGAACTCAATGAATCAATAATAACATTCCCTTTTCCTGGGATTATGAGATATCAAAAAATTTATTCTAAATAAATACTGATTAGCCACTAAATGAGGCTAATATTCATTGGTAATATATATTATATTCATGTTCTTTATTGTTCATAAACACCATTTTATTTTATTTTACACTTTGAACATCATTTTCACATTATGATTGTAATACCTTCTTAAAATGAACTATTATGTGGTACATTTTTGAACATCATTTGAAGTACCCAATGATTCATATAATTATACATATTATAATTTGATATTTTTGGGAACTATATCTATACTTAAATGTGAACATTTTTAATTCAGGGATCAATGGATGATTCATAAACAATGATGGAGATATTTGGAGATGAATGGAAGTAATTCTAAGAGAAGGCAGATTGGAAACCAGCCCACTTATGGGACTGTGGGGCCCAAAATACAGGCCCAATGAATCTTAACTTTTGTGGGATTCTAGAAGACATGTATAGGAACAAATAAATCTCCAGGATCTAATGCTAATTCGGCATTTATAGTGGTCATTAAGGCAGCCCAAGTTAGAGATACAATTCTGGGCCAGATTCTGCGGCCCAGAAAAACAGCCCACTAAGTTGATCATATCTCAAAATAAAAAACTCCAAATGGGCCCAAATTTTACAGGAGGTTAGAAGACATCATGTGCTCCATTGTAGTATTCTATGGCCCACTCTGATTCGGCCATCTAGAAGGTCTTACAGATGCGTCTGTTCGGTAAAGAAAAGCTGGCTGCCACCTCAGGTCAAGGGTGGAGAAATCAACTCTCCCTTACATTCTACCCACCTATGGCCTACCACAATTAATTGAGGAGACTTGGACTATTGGAGGCTCGACCCAAGGGCTCAAAAATTCCTATTTAAGGCAGTGTTGTTAGAGGATTTAAGAATCTTTGATCTTTCTTTCATTGTAATCTTATGCTGCGGTTTTGTTGTCTCAATTTATCTTCCACATGTAAGTTGTTTTAAATCATCCTTGTTTCTTAATAAAAGTTCATATTCTCTTATTATTCTATTATTCTCCTTATAAATTTGATACCTTTGGTTCAAGGTGTGAACTAGTTCATACCAAACCTTTTGATATTATCACACAACGGTGGAGTGATTGTTATTTTATTTCATTTTTTTACTTCTCCATTCCCTCCCTCAAGAGTCTACTTTCCACTTCCATTAAAACCATAGATCAATGGGGGGAAAACCCACTTATGGGTTGATCCAAGGGAGTATAAAGGGGCTTGATTGTATGTTATTTATCACCTCATTAATGTATAATCACTTCTTTAATTGATATTTTTATTTGATGGTTTTTAAACTCCATCGTCCTTGTTGAATTTAAGGCCACACACTTCAAGTGCTAATACGAACCTTTACCTTGAAGTGCTCAAAACATTGATCCTTCAAGTGTATAGGTGATTAGAATTAAAGGGTGTATGCATTAAACCCGAAAGTGATGATGTTGTTTTATCTCCTTAAATGAACCCATCTCAAATTTATGAAATTGAAATCATTAAAAAGAAAATACATCCAATCCACCCCGAGCGATAACCTAGGATCAACTCATTCTTTTAAATTTAATTCAATTAAATCTATTAGATATATTTAAAACCCATCCAAAATAAATCCATGTTGGCCACTTCATATCCGAAAACAGTCTATATAATGTACGTGTCTATAGATTTCTTCTTAGGTCTCTGTGGATTCGATAACCCAAGCTAAACTACAAGGACCGTCTTACCTTCTTATCTCGGGTAAATTTGAGTGAGAATCAAATTTTGGCGCTGTTTCCGGAGACCTAAGTAAGTTATATTAGACACTATCATTCTTTTTTTCATCCCTCTTCTATTATCTCACAACAAATTTCATTCCTATGGAAAACCCTTTTGAACAAATCCAAACATGGGGAACCTCTCCTTACTTTGATCACCCAACCCCATGTACGATGTACAATGACCATCCTAATTTTTACATGTGGGATCCTCAACAACCTAATGAACCACATTTTTTTACCCCTATTATCCACAAAACATTCCAACATATAATGAGTTTCAATCCCCACAAAGCCAATTTGAACATCCTCCTATGGAATTCCAACAAAATAGTTATCCTCCTAGAATAGACCATCTGTCTCAACCCCTTATCCATACTAATCAGCATCCATTACTTGAAAAAATATGTCAACAAATGGAGATAATGAATTTTGAGGTTTCATCATTGAGGTTAGAACTACAAAGCATTAAAACTTGTGAGCAACCCATCCCTACACAAACTGACCCTTCCATAACCTTATGTGAAGTGTCTAGTTTCCCACAAACCTCTTATGAATTTACTAGAGATAAAACCTTTATATTAGGGGAAGATGAGGAGGATAATAGAATTGTTGATGGGTGTTTAAATCAAGAGGAAACTTATTTTTTTATTCACAAGAGGGAAACTTGACATCATGGATTGAGTCAACTACGTATAACACCATTGATGATTTTTCAAAAACACAAATCACTGAACCATTAAGAGAAATCACAAAATTTGAGTCCATACCCATTCCTGAAACTGTTCTTTCTAATTTGGTGGTTGAATCTTCTATTAAAAATTAACCCATTTTGTTGAGAATTTTCGGAAATGAAACTAAGTTGGATTCAAAATATAAACTTGTGCCTAAATGTCCTATCCAACCTAAGCTCAAAATTATTATCCTTCCCTCCCATATAAAGAATCCATTCATATGGTATAATCATTACCTTTCAATTGTAATTCATTCTTCTCTTGAAACCAAAATGGTTGGAATGATCATTGATGTCTTAGGAAATACCATAGAGGAAACTAGATCAACCATTTCTGATATTCCTTTGATTTTACCACTAATTTTAGAACATAGATTTGTGTATGAAAAAAATTCTAAAAATAGAATGAATCTCAACCTAGTCGAAGTGGTGAAACATGTGGTCCTTAAAATATTGAAAGTTGGTATTGGATAAGTTGGGGGGTTCAAGTCGAGCTAACGATGTTAAAAAAGCGATGCATGGGAGGCAACCCATGGTTTTCATGTTTCCTATCATTTTGTTGTTTTAATAAAATTTATATTTTAATTAATCATTTTTATATTTAAAAAAAATATAGACTATTGACATATTCTTCTATTATGAGTATGGATGGGTATGAAAGGGGAGCAACATATTCATCTGTGTCACGTGGTGTGATCCTTGAGTAATACCTTACCCAGAAATTTAAAAAGAAGACAATGTATCATCATTTTATTTTATTATATATATATACTTATATTTTACACATATATATATATATATATATTCTTTTGTTTTGTTTGTTTGTTTTCATTTTTCCACTAGGGAACTCTGCAAGCGACATGGATATCAAAGGACTAAATTGGAGCAGCATTAACTTCAAACATCAACCACCAGGTGACTTCATTCCATGGCCCTGATTTTCAAATTCCTTTTTGAACTTTCCTTCTCTACCTCTACCCCCTTCTAAATTTTCTTTTCTTTAAACAATGGGGACAATGTTATTTTATGTTGGGGGGGGAGATAAAATAAAATAATGTTTTCGTGTCAAAAAAAATGAATGATTTGAAAAAACAATTGTGTAAATGGAAGGAAAAATTCCTTTAACATTGAACATGGTAATACACATTGCACACTTTGAAACTGAATATCAAATAATTTAGCATACCTTGATTCTGATTTTAATCCTTGTATAATTTCATGAGCATAGATTTTGGAAAGTGTGGCTATCCAATGTGACATTTCATTGTTTATATTTTCATCCAAATAAAAAAAGATCACAATGCACGTCCTTTGGATAGTGGGGTATTAGTTTGAGTTCATGGGTCCCCTAAATAAATAGCATAGGTTTGGTGATCATTTTATTTTAATATGAGTATTCAAAAAGAAAATAAAAAAAATCCGCGTAGAGCAATGAAATGACCTAATGCGTGGCTTTCGGCACTTGGTGATCGTGACTCCATAGTTTTCTGGTCCATAGTAATTTTATTTCTATTTATGGTAATTTGAATTTTTTTGACTGAGTTAACTAGAGATGATGCCTGATTATGTGGTCTTCACTTGGTGCCCTAAGGTCTTCGAGCCTGGGAGTCATCGGCAAAGTCTCGCTACAAGGGTTGAATATTTTGAGTGCAACTTCAATTACAATGGCAAAATTGCAAAAACAAAAAAAAAATATTATACAAAAAAAATGAATACTCATATTAATATTGAAATGTTATTCCACCTAGAGCTTCCTTAATTTCCCCCTTTAATAAAGATGAACCCCCATGTCTATTGTGATGCACAACACATCCTCATACTTAATTGATATTGGATGAAATATGGCAATGAATATGAACAAAGGAATGGGCTTGGGATTAGGATCTGATTATGAAACTATCTTGTATTAAAATATTTTGATGGGTTTCATGATTGTTTGGTATAAGGTTTTTTGGTGATCATTGTGTATTAAAATGTTTTTTGGAAAAGGGAATTCGAATTTCATATTGTTGAGATATATTTTGCTCGGGACTAGGAAAACTCAAGTAGGGGGGTGTGATTAGCCAATAAATGAGGCTAATATTCATTGGTAATATATATAATATTCATGTTATTTATTGTTCATAAACACCATTTTATTGCATTTTACACTTTGAACATCATTTCACATTATGATTGTAATACATTCTTAAAATGAACTATTATGTGGTACATTTTTTAACATCATTTGAAGTACCCAATGATTCATCTAATTATAAATATTTTAATTTGATATTTTTTGGAAATATATATACACTTAAATGTGAACATTTTTCATTCAGGGATCAATGGATGATTCATAAACAATGATGGAGATATTTGGAGATGAATGGAAGCAATTCTAAGAGAAGGAAGATTGGAAACCAGCCCACTTATGAGACAGTGGGGCCCAACATACAGCCCCAATGAATCTAAAATTTTGTGGGATGGTAGAAGCCATGTATAGGAACAAATCCATATTCAGTAGATAATGCTAATTCGGCGTCTATGGTGGTCATTAAGGCATACCAAGTCAGAGATAAAATTCTGGGCCAGATTCTGCAGCCCAGAAAAACAGCCCACTAATTTGATCATATCTCGGAATCCACAACTTCAAATGGGCCCAAATTTTACATGCGGTAAGAAGACATCCGGAGCTCCATTGTCTTCTTCTATATCCCACTCTGAATCGGCCATCTAGAAGGTCTTACAGATGCATCTATTCGGTGAAGGAAAGATGGCTGCCACCTCGGGTCAAGGGTGGAGAAATCAACTCTCCCTTACTTTCCACCCACCTATGGCCTACCAAAATTAATTGAGGAGACTTGGACTGTTGGCGGCTCGACCCAAGGGCTCAAAAATTCCTATCTAAGGTAGTGGTGTTGTAGGATTGAAGAATTTTTAAGCTTTGTTTCATTGTAACGTTATGCTGCGGTTTTGTTGTCTCAATTTATCTTCCACATGTAAGTTGTTTTAAATAATCCTTGTTTCTTAATAAAAGTTCTTCTTCTCTTATTACTCTGTTCTTCTCCTTATCACTTTTATACTGTTGGTTCAAGGTGTGAACAAGTTCCTACCAAACCTTGTGATATTATCACACAACGGTGGAGTGATTGTTATTTTATTGCGTTTTTTTTACTTCTCCATTTCCTCCCTCATGAGTCTACTTTCCGCTTCCATTGAAACCGTAGAATCAATGGAGGGATAACCCACTTATGGGTTGATCCAAGGGAGTATCAAGGGTCTGTATTTGATGTTATTTATCACCTCATTAATGTATAATCATAGCTTTAATTGAGATTTTTATTTGATGGTTTTTAAACTCCATCGTCCTTGTTGAATTTAAGGCCACACACTTCAAGTGCTAATACGAACCTTTACCTTGAAGTGCTCAAAACATTGATCCTTCAAGTGTATAGGTGATTATAATTAAAGGGTGTAGGCATTAAACCAGTAAGTGATGATGTTGTTTTATCTCCTTAAATGAACCCATCTCAAATTTAAGAAATTAAAATCATTAAAAAGAAAATACGTCCAATCCACAACGAGCGATAACCTAGGATCAAATCATTATTTTAAATTGAATTCACTTAAATATATTAGATATAATTAAAACCCATACAAAATCAATCCAATTTGTCCACTTCATGGCTGAAAACAGTCCATAGAATGTACGTGTCTATAGGTTTCTTCTTAGGTCACTGTGGATTCGATAACCCAAGCTAAACTACAAGGACCGTCTTACCTTCTTCTCTTGGGTAAATTTGAGCGAGAATCAACTACCATCCACAACCACTATAATAGAATAAAATATCATCTATAAAAGATATATTTCAAGATCTTGTTGTCTTTTAACACCACAAAACACACATTAATGAGATAATACCCCCAAAAAACAAAAGAAAAATAGAAATGACTCCAAATAAATATCTTGATTAGAAATTGTATTCTCATGGGTACATAATTTTCCATACCGATAGGATATCACTTATATATTTTTTATCAAGACACATCCCAAGTCCATGCCTAATGGATCACCAAAAATATTAAACATTTCCCCTCATTAAGAAACCAATTCACTAGATCACTGACTAAATTATTCTTTAGGTAACTAAATTCTTCTTGGTATTGATCAATCCACATAAATTTATGGTCCTTACTAGAAAAATATTTCAATGGGTATATAACATGATAGTAATTAGAAAAAAACAGTAAATAATATCATGTGATACAATGACAACTGTGAACCTCTATGACATTATTGGGTGCCTCCAAAGAAACAAATGACATGATATTCAATGTGTCTATGACCACACCCTACTGAGACACCACATGCCTATGGAAATAAAAAACTAGAATCTAGAAATATAATTGTGAGTTTATTCCATATTGATGGAGATGTCAAATAACCTTTAATTTATCTACAAGATGATCAACAGTATCCTTATATAACATTGATTAGATCAAGATATCATCAATGAAAAAGTGGTGAACTAGTCTATAAAATCAAGGAATACATATTTCATGATCCCTATGAACATGGATGGTGTATTCATAACACCGAATGACATGAAAAAAACCTAAGAATTCATATAACATCACCTAAAGAAAGTATTTAGGATATAATCATATTTAAACCTCATTTGGTGATATCCCATTGAAAAATAAACCTTAGAAAAACAATTATCTCCCATAAACTGGTCAAACATATCATTGATCCTTGGATGAGGGTAACAATTCTTGACTGTTACCTAATTCAACCTTCATTAGTCTATACACAACCCCAAACCACCATCCTCTATCTTAGAAAACAACACTAGAGATTCCCAAGTATATACATTGGATCAGATGAAACCCTTATACATCATATTATCCACATAAAACGTCATTTCATGCAGCTTCATAGGTTTTATTCGATAGGGACCCATCAAAATCAAATATTCCCCCAGTTGAAACTATATCCCAAACATGAATCTATTTCAAGGGGGTAGTGTAAAATCCTCATATACAAAAACATATAGAAAATAATCTATAAAACTAAGAACATAATATTCACAATATTAAATAAAAATTCCATCTAAGTGATTCAAAAGTGGCTCCACATATCTACCACCCATCAGATAACCCCTCTCACCAAAGGGCACCACTTACTGGACCTCAATATCGAAAAATGATACTCTCCTCTAGAAACAGTTGATGACCATACACATGGAATATATAAAATCCATTCCATGGATAACATCATATATCTATTTTGTAATAAGAAGAAGTCTTCCATTGACTGGTGGTTTACCATCACTAGTCCATATGTATGGAACATATTGAACAATATAGTCTAAACTCCAACTGGCATAGATAACATTAAGTGCACTAGAAGTTTTTATATATTTATCCCTAAGAATTATACCAATGTATGAGAAACAAATGAATTTAAATTCCCTAAATCAAACATGTCACACAAAATAGTAGACAATAAATTGATTGTACATCTGAAAACCTCTAGACCTACTAGGGTCGATCCCTCCAACACGTGCATCTGACCGCCCCAACATTCTATATTGTTCTACTACTGACTGATATTAATATGATCTATAAATGGTACATATATTAAGGGACTATAATGATGATTAGTAACAATAAATATCTCCCCTCATCTACTGAAGAATCTTTGGTGGTCCGTACTTCTAAAAATACCTTGAAGGAAACTGTTGCTACTACTGAAAAGGGCATAGAACTACTATATGAAACGTGCTTTCCTATGAAGTTGTACACTAAGCCTATTTGGGGGAATTTCCTCCTCATACCTAGAATTAAAATAGGAAACCTCTTTTAGGTTATCAAAAACCCCAACTCCCAAAAGGATGATAAATGATTAGCTGTGGTTGCTTCCCTACCAGTAAGAACCTTGACATTCTGAACATATAAGGCCTACTATTAGAAGATCCACTCCCCAAGTCAACATTATTTCCACCCTATAAAAAATAAAAACCTTGATAAACTATCTTCTTGATAACGTACACCTTATTTTGTACCTCCAGGTACATTGAAAGAAAAAACAGGGTGACCACATACCAGATCACCATGCACAAAGCCTCCTCCAAATGTTGTCGTATTAACTCATCATTTGGAAAAACATCATGGTTTAAGTGAATTTGGTTCATGAAATTGATACCATTATCCCAAACACTCTGGATAATTTAGTGAATTGAGATAAAATTCTATATATTGTCTTCCAATTTCATCAATTTATATAAATTTGAATGGAACTCCTAAAATTATGGACACAACAAATCTGCATAATTTTAGTCACTAAGATATAATCTTAAACACAGGATCAAAGATCCCTACAACTGAATAACTACCAACATAACTCAAAAAACATCATGAATTTTAATAAAACTAAAATAAATATCAATCTCTTCCAACCAATTCTCCATATCTAAATTAGATATGCTCTTTTTATACTTACCCAAACAATGCTACTAAATGGAATACAGATCTATCATTCATGCCTAATACTCCTTTGTCAAGAGGATCCTGTGATGATGAATTGAATCTACCTTCAAAACCTCGTGGAAGAAGACCAAGAGAAATTATTGAAATGAAATTAGATGTCCTAAGATTGGTAGTATAAAATTTTATCATAGATTTATTTAATTAATTAATTTATTAAATTAACATCCCACAATAAGAAAATTTGGGCATGAATAAAAAAATTATCATTCATAGATATATCTTCAGAATTTATCCTAAAAATATGTCCACCTCCTTCAAAAATTAAAAAGAAATCTCAATTTCCTTACATCTGATTATTGGTGGCTTTAAAATAACATGTCCCAATAGGTCTACCTTGACTATGTCATGGACCAATATATACTAGCATTGTTTCCCTAAAAACCCAGGAAATCCCCACAATTCCTAACTCTAAACTCTATCTTATCTCTTAACTAAAAAAATTTATAACACTATACCATGTACCACTCCTAAAAAGCTACCACTCTTGGGCCAATAATAAGGGCAGAGATATAAATACGCACTATTCCATCATTTTGTAGGCCCTATATTGGACACAAACAATGGGGGTATAAAAATATCACATATTGAGAGAATTAACCTCTATTATAAGATAGGAATGGGATATTGGTTAAACATGCACCTAGAATCTCCACCATATGACATAAAATTAGACCCAAAACCATCCCATAATTCATGAAATAAGATAACTGATACTATAAAACACCACATGTAAATACTAAAAGATAATACTATAGTAGCATATAAACATCCACTCCAAATACCTAGAAAGTAATGTAAATCTTGGAGACTAAAGTCCTCATACAAACCAGAAAAACAGTTTATATAAATAGTTTGATCATACAAGTATACTCAGTAGGATCATACCTAAGGTCTCTAGTTCCCATATGAAAAGATCTTACTAATACATCATTGAATGTACAATAGAACCACCAAGAACCTAAACATGTTAACTAAACAATATCTACCTCACCATGGATCAATCACAAAATCACTCATCAAATAAAGTAACATAGTATGATAAACATAAAAAATTAACTCTTCTACGCCTGTTAAAATTATTTTCCTCTCCCATTTCCCCACATGGAACATCTTATGATCCCACACACAACACATTTCATAACCATCCAACTCTAATGTGGGATGAGATGTGTCGCCACCCAACCCACCCATGCAAGCTCTATCATCTGGTGCTAGAATCAGTCATCATCACATCACACCTCACATGAACACAGCAGGTCCACCACATCACAGCTCACCTAAAGACACCACGACTGTCACATCTCATCTCATAAACAAGGAAATAGTTCATTATGATTGTGAAGGACATCATCCTCTATCCATCACCCTGCCATGCTTAACTCCCACCACATATCACATCCCCATTACATCATATGACTGTTGATTAATATCCAACACAAACTTGTATCATTACATGTTAAGGAAGATTGGGGAGGAGGGGGAACTAATAATCCATATCACCCCCATCATAGATATTGGGGAAAACCCCTAAACCTATAACCTCTAACTGTTGGTGACGTTATCTAACTCAGGTGGGTCTATATAAATAAAAAATAAAAAATATGATATATATATATATAACCCAATTCCAAAACCATGATTTTACATAAACTAAACTAGATTACACCACGTGATCATCACCACACCACACATCAACCATCAAAATTTCTTCCACCTCTATATTCATCACACTACACAACCACCGCATAAAGCCACAAAAATCCCAGATTAAATTACACACTATAGCATTTCAAGAGTTAAAAATTTCCCACTAACTTCTTCTTACTAATCCATTACATTATGAATTTTACACAACCCATTAATTTACCATATAATCCATATAATCCATTTACCATATAACAATTTTCATCTATTTTTTATCTGTTTACCAACTTGTTTCCATTAATTTCAGCATTACAATTTAATATAGGGATACCATGGAAACTAATACAACCACCCCACACAAAATATCACCCATAATATGCTAAACATATCCATATCCCCACAAAAACTACATGTCACAACCATTACACATCACGACAACATCACATATTACAGCAATATCACACATATCCACCGCTACACAACCACCCACATCACAACCCATTACCTCTAACCATATAATCATTACCCCAAATGTTTCAAAACCTAACCGATAACCACTATTTTCACATAACATTCCACATTACATAAGGAAATTAAACAAGATAATTCACACATAGCATCATAACCTCGATTACACAAATTATTTTCATGTTCTTATGCCACTTTACTTAAATAATTAGAATGGGTATTATCACACAAACTATATATCCATGTCCAACCAAATCATTATCCATGCATACACTCTTATACTCTTCATTTTTAGTGTTATTAACAATATGCACATAAATGGATTTATAATCATATCAAATACAGTACACAAAAATTTCCCAATATCCAAGTTTTCAGTATTGAAAACAATATGAAAACATCATAAAAAATAACACTAAATCATTAAAAATGCAATTTCTCCCCATTACCATGAATTTTATATTTAACCAATTCATTATATTTATTAAAATCTACCATAATATCCACCTAATAGAAAGTAAAGGCATTATATTTTGACATATTCACACACAAGGGGCTCCACGTAGGGTTTCCCCTGCCATCATCTTCCTCTCCCCCGCTGCGGCCTGGCTTCCCTTCGATGATTCGACTAGCGGGTCTGTGGTATGTAGCCTCTCCCATGGTGGCAGTGTCTCGAACTTCACGACGATATCACTGTTTTCTGGCCTTCTTCTCTCCCTATGTTGTATAGGGATTCTACGGCACAGTGATGGTCAAAAGTTTGAGTTCTCCGCTGCTGTGGGGAGGATGGTGTCCTGGTTCTCTGTTGTCTGGTTGAATTGGGCGGATCTGGTCACTATGTGTAGGCTTAAAGGCGGCGGTGGGATTGTGGTTCAGGTTTGTGGTGGTTTTTCTTGATCTCCATCTGTGATTTTTGGTTTCTTGTTGGGCGATTTGGATGTGATGTTGGTTGTGGTTTGGATTTGATTTCATGTTCTGTGGTGGGTTTTCTTTGGCATTGCGGTAGCGACGTGGTCTTAGCGACTGATTTTGATTTCTTATGGGTTTTGGTGATTCTTTCAAGGGTGGAGTGTGAAGGATTTATTGACTTTAGTGAGTTTTTTCAGTATGGTTGGAGGAGCTGCAATTTGTGCAGGTTTCATCGCAAACTCGATTTTGGTGTTTTTCGTTAATTGTGTTTGTTTACTTTGAAATAGTGAAGTTGTTGGATGAACACACTAAATTGGTTGAATGATCTCTTAGCATTTTTATTTCTTATGGCCATGTGGTTTGAGGGTTGAGGGTTGGTGGTTTGTCCTTGAACTCTTGTACCATGGTGGTTTGGTTGTTTTTTGTCGTGAAGTTGTGTATGGTTTCTCACATTTTCTTTAAATGTATTTGAAAAATTAAAAATATAATTTTCATTCACATAGAAGGGGGAGAACAAGTATCCCCTTAAATAATTTTTTGATTTGCTACACACAATATAACAGTAGAGAAACAACCTAGAAAATAAAAATATATGCAGAAAACCTAGAACCAAATCAGATCAAATGAAGGATAATACAAAATTTATCCCCACTCACCCCAAACTAAAACAAAATCACCGCTGAAAACCCTAGATGAATGAACACAAGTAAACAAGAGGATAAATAGAATAATTCACCTCTGATCTCCAATGATCAAACATAGAAACCAATGGATCAATGAAATAAAATACATGATGGAAGACCTTCCCAAATCACATTGGGTTTTACAAAAACAAGGGTAAGAGAATCCAAATGAGATAAAATTTAGCAAGATTGAAACTTATAAAGATGTTATAATTCAAACCATTCTTGGTGTCAATTATATATTCCTATTATGAATTCCACCAAGTCTGTGAAATACAAGCTGGTAAACTATTTTACACCAAGAAACCTCAAAATTTTCAAATTCTTCCAAAAATCATGTCACCTCAACATGGAAAAACTCACATCTTTAATTACCCTTTAACATCATGAATCTGTTTGATGTTAGACACCTATCCCAAACACTAGCTCCAAAACACCATATTTTCTTACTAAGAAACACTAACTCACATTATGAATTTAATTAATAGGATGTGAATTACATAATGTAGTTATACGGTTGATCCAACCTCTAATGAACCTCCTTGAGACCACTCAAAAACACCCCTAACAACTAAATTGTAAAATTAATGGGCTACGAGGGAACCGATTGTTACATATTTTGTGTCTATTTTCATATGTGTTCAATTGAAGATGATTTGAATATTTTAGAGAGAGAACAAAAAATATGTCAACACACTATAAGTAAATAGTATTTTTATCATGGAAATATTTAATTTTTATCATATTCTATCCTTGTAATACCTTATTTGATATTAAAATGTTATTCTTGGAGTTAATTTTCAAGTATGGTCTTCCATAATTAAGTGAATATGTAGAGTTTTTGATGTTATCATACATATAGATAGTAAAAGTGGAATGTCATTCAAGACGATGGAGGTGGATTTATTTCATGAATCTAAATGATTGCATCCAAAAAGATGGATTTTCACTTAGGGGATGAGTTAAACAACTACATGGTATAATAATCTCATGAGAACTTGAAATAATTTATAGTGATAAATTCTATCATTGGAAAGTCATTATCTATACATCCTCAAATACTTTTATGTAAATATTAAATTATGTTATTAACGATGATACATTAATTAATTAA
This sequence comes from Viscum album, assembly GCA_963277665.1. Classification (NCBI taxonomy): domain Eukaryota; kingdom Viridiplantae; phylum Streptophyta; class Magnoliopsida; order Santalales; family Viscaceae; genus Viscum; species Viscum album. The sequence continues at coordinate 1,000,429,209 of OY728161.1, forward strand.
TTACAATAGGAAAATAATTTTAAGGAGGAACATTTAAGATTCTAGAAATTGAGATTTTTTAAGTTAGGTGAGAAAAACTAAAAAGTTTTCAGGACCAATAATTTCATGATATTGTATTTCTTGAAGGGATAAGTTTAATAGTCTATTTGAAAAAATCATTTTTATTAGATCCTAAAACAGAAATCATAGTTGGTATAAAATTTTGGATTAGTTATATATTTATTTTTTTTATATATTAATCTCTCTCTTTTTCCTACACCAATAATTTTTAATATAGACTTAGATTTGGTTAATTTAATACTCACATCATTAAAAAAAATGGATTCAAGGAATCTATATACAACTTTTGTTTTACATACAATATAGATGTGAACATGAAATTTTAATCATTAAAAAATCATAAAATGAGGTTGAATATCACTTACACCCATTCTTTTTCATTTATTATCTATTAGAGATAAGATACATATTAATTTTAAGGTGAGATTAATATTAAAATGGTCATTGAAAAAAAATACAATTGGGTAGATTGATGAGCCTAGGGTATTTTGATGAAGAGTGTTTTCTCTTTTGTGAATGTGTGTTGTAACACCCCAAGATTTTTCCAATAAATTTAATACTGAATATATGAAACACAGCGGCTCTAAATTTTTTTTATAATCTAACTAGTAAACATAATTTTTTACCACTATGAATTGAATTTTGAAAAACTGACATACACAATTGCGTTAAGTAATATATTTAGAGTCTTATAAGACAAACTTAATTTTGGGTGAATAGTAACATACCCTTATGGATAGTAATATGAATAGTAATATGACCCTTATGAATAGTAAATCATATTATTATTTTAATGTCTTAAGTTTATTAGATAATTAGATATTGATTAATTTTTCATGGTGATATGAAATGAAATATTGTTTTAAAACTATTAGTTTTTGAATACAGAATATTTTCTATAAAAATTAAATTAATAATATTTTGAAAATTATTTTCAAAAAATGGATTCCTTTTTTGAATTCAACACTTCAAAAAATGTTTAGGATGAGTTTTAGGAATTTTTATGAAAGAATATTATTTTTTATGAATAGTAAAATATAGTAATTTATCATATATATATACATTATCAATTAAATTCACTATTTCTAGCATCATGGATGATGTAAGAACAATTTTTTTGAACACACATGAACATATTACTATTATTTTTCACAATAATATATACTATCAGTTCTCTATGGAAAAATAATAATATAATGAGTAAAATAATGAGAAAACCCTCCTCTCCTCTACTATAACCCCCCCTCACTCCCTCTTCTCTTCACTCTCCTAAGAATTTAAGCACCTCAAATTTATACCCAAATACCATTACCTAGTCACTCCCAATGTCTTGGAGCTCTTGGTCTTTCCAAAAGACTAAAAACCCTTCCCTAAAGGATATTCTCAAGGAGGTGGATTCAAGAGGTAAATTCACATTCTATTTCCTTCAATTTCATTTCATGTTCCTTTATATTGTTATCCCCTCCCCACCACATATGTCCAAAAGAAAATGATAACTCAAGTATCATCTATATAATTTAATTATATATTTTGAATGTAAGAACCATAACCGATATCCTTACTCTCTCTCTCTCTCCTTTAATTTATAAACAAAATCATCGTCCATGAGGTGCAAATTTATTATCTTCGTGGATGACAAAGATTTGTTCAACATTTTCCCCTTAAATACTGGTCATGAAACCATTTTTATGGTTTAACCAGTCTATAATATATGTATTATAACCTATTTAATATTCTAGAACCAGTATATGTACATAATATTAACTCATATGACAAAACTATTTTCTAATAATCAAAATGCCGCTAAAATAATCTACATAATTTTCATTAGGATTTCATCTAATGATTTTTCCAAATTCCATATAAAAATGATATAAAAGGAAATTAAGACATATGGATTTTTATAATTAATATTTAAATTCAATTTTGGAGATTTACATCCATTCAACATGAACTCCATTACTTAAAAACAAGTGAACCAATTATGAAAATCAAGAAAACAAACACTCTAGAACGAAGGAATTAAATATTATAACATATAAATAAGGGAATAAATGATCTAAAAAGTATGATAAAATAAAGAAATTTTTAATAAGTTGTAAATTAAGTTTCTAATTTGTCTAATTTCATATTCTAGGACCATAAGTTCAAGAACGAAACATTTAGATTTAAGGTAAGGGTTTTCTTCCTGAACCTTCATTTTCATTCAGTTTATTCTTATTCTCTTCTTACTTGAATTAAATTATTATTTATTTATGTAATACAAATATAATATTTGATAATTTTGAATAAATATGTACCAACTTGAATCCTTATCATATTTATGGGGAGTTATATGTTTTAAAAGTATCTTTTAATAATTCTTTTCGTAATACATGCCTAATTCAAGGGAATTTCTCATATTCTTACCTATTTTTTAGGACACTCTAAAATATGTTTTTAGAAAACATTATCTCTCTAAAATAATTCATTCTATTATTAATAAACTATCTTACTTCACTTCTAGTTTTATACAATTTCCTTTTCAAAATAACTCTTCTTTTCAGAATAAAAGATTATTTATCTCAAGAATTACATGATGATTTTATAAGTGTATTTCATCTATTTCAAATCTCTTATTGAATATTATGTATTTTTGGAATAAATTTATATGATATCATATACCGTTTTTAATTTAATGGTTCATGATTAGTTTTATTTTTGATATTCTACCTTAAAATCTTTCAGCAATTTACTCTAAATCATTAGTGTTTATGCTTAATGTTTGGGGAAAGTTATTTATGTTTCATATGTTACATTAAATATGTATGTATATGTCATTTATATTTATCCTCGTTTATATGAGGAATGAATTGGACTTATTATGTGATGGGTCGGGCCTGCTATATCCCATCGATGCATCAGTAGGTCTCATGAGAAAAATAGATATGGACTTGGTCGAGGCCTTTCCCATTTTTAGATAGGGTTTTGGCTGAGGCCTTAATCATTTTTATATGTCTTGGACGAGGCATTAACAGTATCTTCAAAATTTCCATAATATAAATTTCCCTCATTATAAATCTATAAATTCAAATATCATGAGGTTATTTGACTAGTATAATACTCATGATTATGTTTTATTATGACATTATTTATTCATCTCTTATTCCTACCATAATATCTTCAATTTTATAGATAAAGGTGTCTATTTTCAATTAATCACCATGGCTAATCTTTATGATTATGTTATCTTCCACTATATTTCTTACTCTTACTAATTGTTTGATCTCACCCCTTTTTTATGTTTCATTTTCTTATAACATGGAGAATATTACTATGAGTGACCTGTGGGGATAAACTTATAGATTTGTACGTTCCCAATAAAACTTATTTGTTGTTTTTTATTTCAAGTTGCATTGTTTAGATTATGTATATATATTTTTTACAAATCTAATAACCTACTTCATTATTTAGGATGAATATTCCTTTTTTATATTCCATTGTAATAATATAATGAACAAGATTCAAGCAACTGGGGTCATGTACTTACAGTTGGTATCAGAGGAAGTTTAGTAGAAAACATGGAAACTAGATTTAGAAAATGTATATTAGGCAACAAAACCCTATGATAGTATTTTAGGATAAAAATATAAGAACATCCTACTATTTTGGTAAGAAATATATTATTATTATCTTTCTATAAAATATTTCCCTATCTAGATTCTACAAGTGGATATGGTTTTGGAACAGATGTACCTCAAAGTGAAAACTCTGACAATGAGTTTTGGGCTTGACTTGCGGTATCCTAGTATATGACGAGGGGCCTTACTACGCACCTAGTTTGAAACTCCTAGGGGATATTCTTAGGATAGTGCACATTTTATTTACAATCCATTATGAAGGATTTAAATGTAATTTTTTCCTCAAAAACCCCATGATTATGATTATGGGATTAGCCATGCATTGGATTTCAGTTTATGCTAAGTATTTTTCTAAGTAGTGATTATACATTATGATTCATAACCTAATCTATTGTATGTCATTATTCATAAATAGTCTCTAGTGGAAGGAATGGATCCTGAATGAATTCATGTATCCCATGTAAATATTTACCTCCTATGCCAGATAAGGATGTTGGATCTAGAGGTATGACTGAGGCGGAGCAACATATAACTATACTGGGATAACATACTCATGTTATATATAGTATCCTTACCTTTATGGACCATCTGGATCAACAATGTGAAAGATCTGTGTAAGATCACATTATGTGACAATAGCCTCCATCATTTAATGGGACTAAAAACCCATTCGTAGCAACGTAGTGGATAAGATCATTAGAGAAGACATTTCGTGTCTTGGGAAGTAATGAAAGGAAGAAGGTTTTCATGGAATATTTCCATATGTCAGGAGATACTGATCAATGGTGGTCACTAATTCAAAACACAATGGTGGAGGAAGAGATAGAAAACATGAAATTGCATGAAATTAAATAACTTTTCTTAAATAAGTACTTTCCTCTTGAACAGAGAGAGGATATGGAAAAAAAGTTTTTGAATTTAAAACAAAAATAAAATGAAAATTTTGAAAAGTATGAAGAAAAATTCATAAGGTTTTCAAGGGATGATGTGGACTGTATATGGAATCCAAGGGTCCAGATTGATCCACTCTTTGATGGCCTAAAGCCATTCCTATGGGGATGCAGGTCTACCACAAATTCTCATCATACGAAGATATAGTCTCGTGTACTATCAAGATGGAAATGTAGTTCTGTAAGTCTTATTAATTTAAAGTAAAGCAATATAAGAATAAGGCTACTAAAAACTCTAGAAAAGGAAATAATGAAATGTGGAATAATTGAAGAGTTTACTTTCCACTCTGTGATAATTGTGGAGGGAAACACTTTGGTGACTGCTTAACAGGAAAAGGGGTGTGCAATATGTATGGATAGAAAGGAAATCATGATGGTGTTTGCAAAGAGAAGAAAGAAGATATTAATGTTCAATGCTATATTTTCTGGTAGATGGGACACTATTCTAATGAGTGTCCAAAGCATCATAGAAATGTGCCTCATAAAAGGCCATGAGAGTAGGGAAAATCTTATGTGATCACAACTACTGATATTGATGTTCTTAATGACGTGGTGGAATGTACATTAATTGTTTCCTCAAACATATCCATTGCTTTATTTGATTCTAGATCATTTCTTTCTTTCATATATTCTCATTTTTCCAAGAAAATTAGTTATTTCCAATTTGATTTAATAATGGATCTATCAGTCGAAACTCCTAAGGGAAGTATGATTACAACAATGTTGTGTCAGGAAGTCCCCATTATATAATATAAACATTCATTTTATACAAATTTTATTATCATATACATGATTTAATTTGATATAGTCTTCAATAGGGATTGGATTTTGAACCATGATGAGAATATTTATTTCAAGAAGAATGAGGTTACAATTTTTAAGGATGATGTGGAATCCCTTATCTTTAGGGAAAAAACATCACCATCTGATTCTCATTTAGATCCACCCCTAGTAGATCTTTTGAATTTAATTATTGGGGAGCAAGGGAATGTAATAACTATGGGTGAAGAAAATAATGTTCAAATATAGGACATACCTATTGTGAAAGAATATGTTGATGTATATACAGAGGATTTACCTAGACATCATCTAGGGTAGGTAACTGAGTTTTCCATTGACATAATTCCTGATTCAAAACCCATATCAAATTCCCCTTATAGAATTGACATTGTGGAATTAGAATAACTGAAGAAAAAAATAGAGGAATTGAGTCATAAAGGATTTATTCACCCTATTGTTTCTCTATTGGGAGCCCATATTCTTTTTGTTAATAATAATGACAGATCTATGATGTTGTGCATTGACTACATGGTGATCAATGCCATAATAATAAAGAACAAGTATCATCTACCTCTCATTGATGATCTATTTGATTAAATTCATGGAGATCAATATTTTTCGAAGATTGATCATCGATATGGATATCATAAGTTTCTTGTGAGGAAGGAAGAAATTCCAAAAATAATATTTCAAACCATGTATGATCATTATGAGTTTATAGTAATGCTTTTTTGACTAACTAATGTACCCTTTATTTTCAGGAATATAATAAATAAAGTTTTCAAGGATTATCTTGATGACTTTGTGGTGGTATTTATTAATGATATCTTGGTATAATCCAAAATCTACAATGATTGAGAAAATCACAAGCGCATTATTCTAAATAATTTTAAATGAAATGAATTATAATGAAAGTTTATCATGTTTGAATTTGGGCTTCAATTAGTCTCCTTTCATGGACAAATTTTCTCTAAGGATGGGATATCTATTGATCCTATGAAGAGAAAGGTTGTTCAAGAATGGGATACTCCAACAAACATAACTGATGTATGTAGTTTTATTGGATTAGTAGGTTATTATAGGATTTTCGATCATAACTTCATCCGTTTAGCCAACCCAATCACCAATATTACATGTGAAGGGGCTAAATTCATATGGACAAAAGAATGTGAGGACTATTTTGAAGAATTAAAGAGGATATTAGTGAATGATATGATCTTAACTCTAGCATCGGAGAATTATGGGTTTCTGATCTATAGTGATGCATCAATGAAAGGACCTAGTTGTGTCCTTATGCAGAATGATAGAGTTATTACCTATACATCAAGGAAGTTAAAAATTCATGAACAAAACTACCCTACTCATGATCTTCAGTTAGCATCTATGATATTTTCTCTAAAAATGTGGAGACATTGTCTCTATGGTGAATATGTGATAAATATACGTATCATAAGAGCCAAAAGTATATCTCCTTATAGAAATAACTCAACATGAGGAAAATGTGATTGCTTGAACTACCGAAGGACTATGATTTCTCTATACACTACCACCTAGGGAAGAAAAATAAGGTAGATAATGCATTGAGCAAGAAGTATCATGGAGTTTTAAACATAACGATGATTAAAAGGGATCTTGTATTCTTATATCTAATAAGGATGGACATGGGAATTATCCAAGAAGGTGAAACATTGTTACTTTTTCAATTGGTTGTCTAACCAAAATTATTGGAAAGAATTAAATCTTCATAGTCTGATGACTAGAAGCTTCAAATGAAAATTAATGTTCTAAAAGATGGGATGTTGGATGACTTTATCTATGAATATGAAATTCTGAAATTTGGGAAGAGGATATGTGTTCCCTCTATACTCGATATGAAAATGGAGTTATTAGATTCTTCCCATTACTCTAATTTCTCTATAAAACCTGGTAGCAATAAAACGTATACAGATTTGGAGGAACATTTATGGCAGGACAACGTGAATTGGGAAATTGCAGATTATGTATCAAGATGTTTAGTATATCAACAAGTTAAGGTCGAATGACAACATCCTATAGGAGTCTTCAAACCTTTAACTATTCTTACATGGAAATGGGATTTCTTCCCCATGGATGTTTTCATTAGATTACCCAAAACTCCAAGAAGGAATGATGCAATGTTGGTAATTATGGATTGACTTATGAAATCTGCACATTTTCTCGTTATTATCACTGGAGCACCTAGCATGAATCTATATTAATTAAGTTGTTAGACATCAGGGAGAACCTCTGTCAATTTTTTCTGATCGTGATCCATGATTTACATAGAAGTTCTAGAGAAGTATTCAGAAATCATTGGGTATTGAGCTTCTATTGAGTACTGCTCATCACCCACAAACTAATCGTCAATCCGAGAGGAAGATCCAAACCATAGAAGTCATGCTGAGATAATATTCACTTGACTTTCAAGGTATGTGGGATCAATATTTACCTTTATTGTAGTTTTCCAACAATAATAGTTTCCATTCAAGTATTCAAATGGAACTATACGAATCATTGTATGGAAAGAGATGTCGTACACTAACTTATTGGGATGAAGTTGGAGAAAGGAAGCTTGTGGGCCCAAATATTTTGGGGAAAAATAGTGAAGGTAAAGACTATTCAAGGACACATCAAATATAATCAAATCAGACAAAATAACTATGCTGATAATCGAAGGAAGGATTTAGAATTACAAGTGGGAGATTTTGTTTTCTTAAAAGTATCTCCATGGAAGTGTGTTATAATATTTGGGAAGAAAGTGAAACTTAAAAAAATCTATATACGACCTTTTAAAATTCTAGAGATAATTGGATATGTTTCATATCGCTTGGATATGTCGCCTAGCTGGTCTAAAGTACACAATGGTTTCTTTGTCTCATTGCTGAGGAAGTACATCACAGACCCAACGCATGTCCTCACATCTAAAGGTATAGAATTGGAACCAGACCAAAAGACCAAAACCCCCACGTCCTGGAGCTCTTGGTCTTTCCAAAATACCAAAATCCCTTCCCTTAAGTAGATTCTCAAGGAGGTTGATTCAAGAGGTAAATTCACATTCAATTTCATTCAATTTCATTTCGAGTTCCATTATATTGTTATCCCCTCCTCACCTCCTCTATCCAAATGACCATGATAACTCTAGTATCATATATATATTTTAACTATATCATTTCAATGGAATAAACATCATAAATATCCTTACTCTCTGTCTTTTATTTTATAAATTAAATCATTGTCCGTGAGGTGCCAATATACATCCTTCGTGGACGATGAAGTTTCGTTCTTCAATTTACCTTCAATACTGGTCATTAAACCATTTTTATGGTTTAAACTGTATATTATATATATATATATATATATATTATAACTTATTTAATATTCAACAATTAGTATATGTACATAATATTAAATCATATGACCAAACTAGTTCCTAATAATCTAAATACAGCTAAAATAATCTATGTGATTATCATTAGTATTTCATCAAATTAGTCATCATAATTATATGTAAAAAAATGATATAAATTAAAATTAAAACCTATGGGTGTTTATATATAATATGTAAATTTATTTTTGGATATTTACATTCATTCCACATGTACTTCACTACTTCAAAACAAGTGAACTGATTATGAAAATCAAGAAAATGAACACTATGGAACAACGAACTTCAATATTATAACATATAAAAAAGAAGATAAATGAACTAAAAAAATTATGATAAAATAAATTAATTCCTAATAGATTCTTAATTTAGTTATTAATGAGTCAAATTTCATATTCCAGCACCATAATGACAAGAATAGAACATTTAGACTTATGGTAAGGGTTTTCTACCTGAACCTTCATTTTCATTATGGTTATTCTTATTCTCTACTTACCTCAATTAAATTATTACTTATTTATGTAATCCTCATATATTATGTGATAATGTTCAATATATATTTACCAACCAGAATCCCCCATTCATTTATGGGTAGTTATATGTTTTAAAATGATCTTTCAATAATTTTTCCCTTAATACAAGCCTGATTCAAGGTAATTTCTCAAATTCTTACCTATTCTCAAGGGAACTATATAATATGTTTTTAGAAAAAATTATCTTTCTAAAATAACTCAATATGATATTAAAATACTATATTACTTCACTTATGGTTTTATACAAAGACTTTGTCAAAATAACTCTTCTTTTTAAAATAAAATAGTTTTTATCTCAAGAATTACTAAATGATATTATAAGTTTATATTCATCTATTTAAACACTCTTGTTGATTATAATGTATTGTTAAGTTTATTATTCTATGGTATCATATACAATATTTAATTTAATTTTGTATTATTAGTTTGACTATGGATGTGCTACCATAAAACCATTCACCAATTTACTCCGAATGGTTAGTGTTTATTCTTAATGTTTAGGGGATGTACTTTACGTTTCATATGATACTTTCAATATGGATATATATGTTGTTTATTTTTAACAATATTGATATGAGGAAGGAATTGATATTATTATGTGATGGTTGGGGCCTGCTATAGACCCTTTATGCATCAGTATGTCTCATGAGACAAATAAATATGGACCTAGACAAGGTCTTCCCTATTTTTAAATATGGTTTTGGCTGAGGCCTTATTAATTTTTAGTTGTCTTCATCAAGGCCTTGATTGTATTTTCAGAATTTGAGACATATGCATTTACCTCATTATAAAGATATAAATTCAAAGTTCATGAGTTTATTCAACTAGTAGAATACCCAAGATTATGTTTTATTATGGAATTATTTATTCATCTCTTATTCATGCCATAATGTGTTAATGTTTATCATTAAAGGAATGTGTTTTAAATTATTCACCATCCCTAATGTTTAATTTTATGTTATCTTACTCTATATTGATTACTATTACTAATTTTTTGAGCTCATCACTTTATTATGTTTCATTGTTTTAGGACACAAAGAAGTTTATTATGAGTGACCTATAGGGATAAACATATAGTTGTGCATGTTCCCAATGAAACATATTTGTTGTTTTTTCATTTCATGTTGTAATGTCAAGATTATATATGTATCTAGTTTCCAAATCAACTAAACTGATCTATCCTCTAGGATGAATATTCCTTGTTTATATGCTAATGTAAAAAAATTAGGCACCGACTTTGGGTAACTGGGGTCGTGTCTTTACAGTTGGTATCCGAAAAAGTTTAGTAGGAAACATGGAAACTAGATTTATAAAACATATATTAGGGAACAAAACCCTAAGATAATATTTGAGGATAAACATACAAGAACATCCTGATATTTTGGTATGGAATAGTTTATGTGGATCTTTCTAGAAAATACATCCATTTCTAGATACTACAAGCTGATGTGGTTCTAGAATAGATGTTCGTAGGAGTGAAAACACCGACAAGGAGTTCCGAGCATGATCCAGGGTATCCCAGTACATAAAAACGGGAATTACTACACACCTGGTTTGACACTCTTGGAGGATATGCATAGGACAATTCACATTTTCTTCACAAGCCATTATGAAGGATTTAAATGTAAAGTTTTCCTCAAAGAAACCATGAATATGATTTTAGGATTAGCCACAAATAGTATTTTAAATTATGGTATATATTCTACTAAGTTGAGATTGTACATTATAATTTATAAACTAAGATAGTATATAGCATTATTTAGAAATGGAGCCTAGTGGAAAGAATAGAAATTGTATGAATGCATGTATCCCATGTAGGGATTTCCTTTTTGTTAAAGATAATGATGTTGGATCTAGAGTTGCGATTGGTGGAGGAGAAACTTATAACCATACTGGGACAAATTTCTTAGGTTATGAAAAATATCCTTACCCATATAGATCATCAGGATACTAAAAGTTGAGGGGTTATGTTAGATAGATTTATGCGATAACAGCCTCCATTATATAATTGGACTACAAACCCATTCGTAGTGGAGTAGTGGATAAGTTCCTTAGAGAAGATATTTCTTACCTTGGGACGTAAAGAATGGGATAAGGTTCTTATGGAAGTTTATCATCTTTTGGTGATACTGATCAATGGTGGTCACTAATTAAAAATAAAAATGAGGAGGAAGATATAAAAAAATGGAATGGAGTGAATTTAAAGAACATTTCTTAAAAAAATTCTTTCCTTGTAAACAGAGAGCGGATATGGAAAGGTAGTTTTTGAATTTGAAGAAAAAATAAAATGAGAATGTTGCAAAGTATGAATAAAAATTTATAAGGTTAGAAAGGCATGTTTTGGACTATATACATAATCCAAGGAACAATATTTATTGATTATTTTATGGCCTAAATCCATTCTTCTAGTGGGTGCTGGTCTCCCATACATTCTCATCATACGAAGATATAGTCTTATGTACTATCAAGATGAAAATGGTGTTCTCTAATCCGTATGACTTTAAATGAAATAAATAGAAGAATAGGGATACAGAAAACACTGGAAGTGGATATAAGGAATGGGGGAAGAATGAAAGAGTTTACTTTCCACCTGTTATAATTATAGAAGGAAATAGCTTAGTGCCTTCTAAAAAGGAAAAGGGGTGTGCTATAAGTGTGGAAAAAAGATTGTCATGCTAGTGTTTTCAAGGGGAATAAAGAATCTATTAATGTTCAATTCTATAAAAATTAATTTTTTTATTATCAAAAAACTTTTGAGAAAAAGTGAGAAACCAAGAAATTCAACACCACACTTAGCAATTATCAATAGAAATAGAGAACTCCAAAATAACACATAATATGCTCCTCCCTAGCAGTTGCACCATATTTAAGCCTTCAACTAAAAAGGACCCTTCAGCAAAAGTCCTGTGTAGAAGTTCAGGGTCATAGAACTGATGGCTAATACATACCCTATCAGCAACCAAATTTGAAAGGCAAGCTCCGATGAAGACTTCGTGCTTTGGTCCCTATCTGGATCTAATCCACATTAAGTGATGAGTGCAAGCACTAGGATTTCTTCATGAAAATCAACAGAATTGAACCTAACACAAGTATGACACATACTTGCACAAAAAACAACCAATCCCAGCTAACCAACTTAGACAGAACCATAAAATAGTAACTTTAAATTATTTGAACCCACATCCCAAAAGAATTACAATGATAAGGATGAAACCTGAGTGTCTGGTACCTCTATCATCATATTTTCAAACACAGGAGCTAGATAATCCCAGAACTGGATGTACTCTTCTGTACTGATCGTCTTTTTATTGGAGCCTTATAACAAGATGAGGTCTTAATTGTTAATAGAAGAGTATTTCCCTCATTGAGAGACACTCTTAGGGGCATCCCCGTCATCTTTTTTCCTCCTCTTAATTTTCATTAAGCACTAAGACTTACTATAATAATTTCTCATTAAAACATAAAATCATATCAAAGAAGTGATCACCCTAGTCCCCTTATGTCTTATGGCTTGAAGTATCAATAGTTATCTTATTTTCTGTTAACTCATTTGACGAATGGTTATCCAAAGGAGGAGTTAGAGATGAGTAATCCCTCCTCACATTCCTTCTCCTAACACTCCTTCTACTCTTTGAACTGAATGTTTCATCAGCCGATTGGTCGGGTTCACTACCATTGGGCTCCTTCACGCAGCCCTCAACCCTCTTATCAGTAAAATCATAATCATATCGTGCATATACCTCTTAGTGAATTTCAAAACTACTTCTCAAGTATAATATGGTCTGGGTCAATGAATCTAATCCCCCTAAAACCCTCCATCTATTAAAATTATGTGTGCTTATAATAGATCCATGCTTCCCCCTCCACCCATCACCGCTGCCTAGATTTAACTCCTCATTGCCCAAGACAGTCGACACCACCCGATCACCTCATTTCGCCTATTCCAAGTCCCCATCCCTCTCATTCCTCTAAAATTACACATGAAAATATTCATGCTGAAACACTCCCTTGTCTCTCCACACACTACGGTTGGAAGATCCCGTGAGGTCTTCCCTAAGCCTGTTAAACACCTTGGACATTCTCGGGTTCATCTGATGTCCCAATCCCTTCTTCCCCACATCAGAACCCAAAACAACCTACACCTCCGCCTTAAAGACCGCGGAAGAACTGCCATGTTGATACTCCATTGGCCACAACAACTAATGTTCCCTCCCTCTATTCTCTCTACTCGCTTCCAACTGATCTGAGCCATCCTCCAAACCTATCTCTGAAGCCTTAACACTGTCGCTGACCACACACCAAGGTGAATGTTGGGCACTCTAGTGACCAACACCCATGTCCACCAGCATTGTAGGACCCCATCGACATACCTCGGAGGAGTGTCCCAGACGCCTATAAGAATAGAAAAAATCCCTCCAACTATCATAGATCACATGCTATTTACACCTATAATCCCCGCCTATTTTAATGATTGTCCAAAGCATCATGGTAACATGCCTCAGAAATAGACAAGGGAATAAGGAAAAGATTATGCGATTACAATTACTGATATTGAAGTTCCTAATGATGTGGTGGAAGGTACATTAATTGTCTCCTCAAACATATCCAATGTTTTATTTGATTATAGATCATCCCATTCATTCATATCTTCCTAGTTTCCCAAGAAAATTAAATGTGTCTAATTTGATTTAATAAGGGATCAGTCGGTCAAAACTTCTAAGGGAATTATCATTGCAACAAATTTGTGTCATGCAGTCCCCATTACGGAATATAAACATGCTTTATCTGCTTATTTTATTTTCAGAACCATGATTGACTTTGATATAATACTTGATATTTATTGTATTTTTAACCATGATGCAAAAATTTATTTCAAGAAAAAATAGGTAACAATTTTTTAGGATTATGTGGAATTATTTATCATTAGGGAAGAAACATCCCCATCTAATTCTCATTTAGCTCCACCCCCAGTAGCTCAAATGAATTCAATTATTGGGGAGGAAGGGAATGCAATAACTATGGGTGATAAAAATAATGTTAAAATAGAAGATGTACCTATTTTGAAAGAATATGTTGATATCATTCAAGAGGATTTACCTATACATCCTCTAGAGTAAGAAATTGAGTTTTCCATTTACTTAATTCTTGATTCAAGACCCATATCCATGACCCCTTATAGAATGGCCGCTGTGGAGTTTGTGGAACTGAAGAAACAACTTTGGGAATTGGGTGATAAAGGATCTATTCTCCTATAGTGTTTCTCCATGGGGATCCCCTATTATTTTCCTTAAGAAGAAATATGGATCTATGAGGTTGTGCATTGACTATAGGGATATCATTTCCATAACGATAAACAACAAGTATCCCCTATCTCACGTCGATGATTTATATGATCAACTTTATAGTGCTCAATATTTTTTGATGATTGAACTTCGATCTAGATATCATCAGTTTCTTGTGAGGAATGAAGACATTCTAAAAATAGAATTTCAAACCAGTTATGTGCATTACAAGTTTATAGTAATGCATTTTGGACTGACAAATTCACCCTCTATTGTTATAGATCTATTCAATTGAGTTTTCAATGAATATATTGATGACATTTGGGTGATATTTATTGATGATATCTTGGTATTCTCCAAAATATACAAAGATTAAGTAAATCACTTGCACACAATTCTGAAAACATTAAGAAGAAATTAATTATATGGGAAGTTTAGAAAGTGTGAATTTTGGCTTCAATCAGTCCCCTTTCTTGGACACATAGTCTCTAAGGATGGAATATTTTTTGATCCTATAAAGACAAAGGTTGTTCGAGAATGGGTTACACCTATGAACATAACTGAGGTATGTAGTGTTATTGGTTAGGCAAGTTATTATCGGCGTTTCATTTGGAACTTCACCCGTTTAGCCAACCCTATGAACAGGATTACACGTAAAGGGGTTAAGTTCATATGGACAATTGAATGTGATGACTGTTTTGAATAATTGAAGAGGAAACTAGTGAATACTTTGATGCTAAATCTACCATCAAGCAATGATGGGTTTTTTTATCTATAGTGATGCATCCAAGAAAGAAAATGGTTGGGTCATTATGTAGAATGATTGAGTTATTGCCTATGTATCAAGGTAGTTAAAAATTCATGAAAAAAACTATCATACTCATGATTAGGGGTGTCCAAACCCGACCCAACCTGCCTGAACCGACCTGACCCGACTGGGTTGGGTCGGGTTGGGTCGGGTTCAAAAATTTATATACATGGGTCGGGTCATTTCGGGTTGACCTGTGGTCGGGTTGGGTCGGGTCATGGGTTGGAAAAAAATGATCGAACCCGACACAACAAACCCGATGGACTACCGTTGAGCCTCCTGTGGGAGCCGTGCTCACAGATCTGTCGGCCTCTGCTTAACCAATCGTCGTTGTCACCATTTGGTATCTACACCTCCTGCTCACGATCTTGACCCCCAATGCTATCGATGAACCCACCATCATTCCCCCTGTTGAGATCTACTAGTACCACTGAGATCCACTGCACCGCCGAGCCTCCACCGTGATGGCCATCGTTGACTGGATCTAGAATAAGCTGAGCGTAGCTTTCTAGGAAATCCGAACGCCGATCTGGTAGAAGAAGATGAATCCCAATGAACCAAGTTCCACCGTATCTGAGGAAGGGTTGACCTCCATGAAGACCTCACCGAAGATGAAGACCCCGATGCCGAAGAAGATATGAGGAGTTCGCCGCTGCGAGTCACAATTTGGTGAACTATATCTAAGTCGAACCCTCTTCTCCTCCTACTCATGATCTGATGACAGACCACCAGGGATGAAACGAGCCTATGATACTGGGGAAGATGATAGACCAAACCGATGAACTATCGCAATGAATTTTCAATCTCACCCCCTAGCTGGATCTCTAATCTGAGCTGCTGCTAGTGAGTCACGCATATTCCATCATTGAATACTGTTGTTCTAAGTATTTCTATTTTGTTTTAGGTCACCGATTGAATTAGATGACTCCATTTGAAGCATGATTTCTGAGGAGCAGATTGGGGATTGAGGGAGTTGTCTAAATTTGGGATTGCGGATTTCAAGATCTGCCGCAGTACCCACAAGAGGGAGAGATATGGGAACCCCACCCATGAACGATCATGCTGCCGGCCGACCACCAATTTTTGTTTCGATTAATCGTCGAGATCCTCTGGTCACGGTGAAGAAGATGAAGTGCGCTAGTGGGAGACATGCGGGTAATTTATCCAGGAGGATCGGCGTTTGTTTATATAACCCATTCAACCCAACCAACCCAACCCGATATAGATGGGTTGGGTTGGGTCGGGTCCCAAAAAACGCCTTAGACCCGACCCGACCCGACCTGATATTTTTTTGGTTGGGTCGGGTCCAAAAACCCTCCAACCCAACCCAACCTGACCCATGGACACTCCTACTCATGATATTGGGTTAGCTGTCGTGATCTTTTCTCTAAAAATATGGAGACACTGTCTCTATGGTGAAATATATGAGATATATACAGATCACAAGAGTGTGAATTACATCTTCGCACATAAAGAACTCCACATGATGCAAAAGAGATAAATCAAACTACTCAAGGGTTATGAATGTTCCATACACTACCACATATGAAATGAAAATATGGTAGTTGATGCATTGAGAAGGAAAGATCATGGAGTTTTAAAAAAAATGAGGATCGAAAGTGATAATTAAATGTTCATTGTATGATGATGAGAGTCATCAAATGAAAATTAATGTTATGAAAGATGGGAAGTTAGATGACTTCAGATGTGAATATGGAATTCAGAAATTTGGGAAAAGGCTATCTTTTCCCTCTATTCATGAGATGAAAAGAGAGTTATTGGATGTTTCCCATATCTCAAATTTCATTATACACTCTGTTATCACTAAAATGTAACGATATTTTAAGGAACATTTCTGGTGGGACAACATGACAATAAATGAAGGATGAAATACAATATGTTAGAAGAGTCATGCAACCTATACCTGTTCCTAAAAGGAAATGGTATGACATCACCATAGATTTTGTCACTAGATTACCCAAAACACATATAAGTAATGATGCAATATGGGTTATTTTGGATCGACTTATGAAATCTGCACATTTCCTCTCTATAAGGTAGGATTTTCCACTAGAGCGCCTAGAACGACTCTATATCAATGAAGTTTTGAGACTTCATGGATCCCCAATATCAATTGTTTCTGATCATGATCCATGATGTAAATTTAAATTATTGAAAAATATTAAGAAATATTTGGATACTGCACTTCTATTGAGTACTACTTATCACCTGCAAACTGATGGGAAATCAAATAGGATGATCGAAACCTTATAAGACATGTTGAGATCATGTTCACTTGAATTTCAAGGTATTTGGGATTAATATTTTACTATAGTGAAGTTTGAATACAATAATAGTTTCCATTCAATTATTTAAATGGAACCATATGAAGCATTATGTAGAAAGAGGTTTCATACACCAACTTATTGGGATGAAGTTGAAGAAAAGACGCTTGGGGGCCCAGAGCTTATAGAGGAAAAAATAGTGAGGGTAAATACTATTCAAGGCCATATCAAAGAACCTCAACATAGAAAAAAGATCTATATTGATAATAGAAGGAAGGATTTGTAATTTCAAGTGAGAGATCATGTTTTCTTAAAAATATCTCCATGGATGGGTGTTATAAGATTTGGGAAGAAAGGGAAACTTAGCCCGAGCTATATAGGCCCATTTGAAATTTTGTAGAGAATTTGATATGTTTTATATCATTTGGATTTAATTCCTAGCATGTCTAAGGTACACAATGTGTTCCATGTCTCATTTCTGAGGAAGTACATGCCAGACCCAACACATGTCGTCACTTCTGAACGTATAGAATCAGAAACTAACATATATTACTGTGAAGAGCCTATTTGGATTCTAGACACTAATGAACAAATTTTGAGGAATCAAACAACATGACTGGTAAATATATTTTGGAAAAATCATAAAATTAAAAGGGAAACATGGGATCCCGAGGAGATTATGATGAAGAACTGCCCAAATCATTTTGTGAGGTAACATTCTGGTAATTTTTAGGAAGAATTTTTTATAAGGATGGGAAAATGTAACACCCCAATATTTTTGCAATAAACATAATATTGAATACATTAAAATATGAGTCTCTACCAACCTCCACTTTGTTATAACCTAGCTAGTAAGCATAATTTTTCCACCATTTTTATTTGAACTTTAAAATATTGACATACACTATTGCATTCAATAAGATATTTAAAGTCCGATAAGACAAATTTAATTATTGGTCAATAGTAAAATTCCCTTAAGAATAGTAATATGAATATTAATATTACTCTTATGAATAGTAAATCATATTATTATTTCATTTTCTTAATGTTAAAAGATAATAATATCATGATTAATTCTTCAAGGTGATATAAAATGAAATATAGTTTTAAAATTGTTGTTTTTAAAATATATTAGGATTTTATATAAAAATTAAATTAATTATATATAGAAAGTATTTTCAAAAAATGGTTTCCATTTTTTAATTCTATATTTTGAAAAATGGTTACAGTGAATTTTTGGGATATTTCTGAAATACTCCAATTTTTGATGAATAGTAAAATATAGTAATTTACTATATATTTACATTATCAGTTAAATTTTATATTCCTAGAATCATGGATGATGTGAGATAACATGTTTCAAACTCACAAAACATATTACTATAATTGGTTCCTAGAATCAATAATATTGGTTTTCTTTAAGAAAATAATAAAATAATGAGAAAACCCTCCTCTCACCCACTATAACCCCCCCCCCCTCAATCCATATTCTATTCACTCTTATAAGACCTGAAACACCTAAATTTCCTACCAAAATACCCTTCTCGAGTCACTCCCCATGTCCATGAGTTCTTGGTCTTTCCAAAATACCAAAACCCCTTCCTTTAAAGAGATTCTCAAGGAGGTGGATTGATGAGGTAAATTCACATTCAATTTCTTTCAATTTCATTTCAAGTTCCAATCTATTATTATACCCTTCCCTCCTCATCTATCAAAATGACCATTACAAATCTATTATTATCTATATACATGAATTATATCATGTTAACGGATGAACCATCATCAATATCCTTACTCTCTTTCTTTTATTTTATAAACTAAATCATCATCTGTGAGGTGCCAATTTACAACCTTTATGGATGATGAAGATTAGTTCTTAAATTTCCCCTTAAATATTGGTCATAAACCCATTTTTATGGTTTAAATATGCTATAATATATGTATTATAACATATTTAATAACCATGAAAAATTATATGTACATAATATTAAATCATATGACCAAACTAGTTCATAATAATCATAATACTGCTAAAATAATCTACATGATTATCATTAGTATTTAATGTAATGATTTATTATAATTAAATGTAGAAAAATGATATAAATGAAAATTAACAACTATGTATGTTCATAAATAATATGTAAATTTAACTCTGGATATTTACATCTATTCCACATGAACTCTATTACTTAAAAACAAGTGAACCGATTGTGAAAATCAGGAAAATAAACACTCTTAAACGACGAAATTCAATATTATAACTTATCAATAAGAACATAAATGAACTTAATGAAATTATGATAGACTAAAGAAATGTCTAACAGGTTCTTAATTATTTCATTAATTAGTTTAATTTTATATTCTAGGACTATAATGTCAAGAGTGGAACATTCAGACTTAAGATAAGGTTTTTCTACATGAACCTCCATTTTCATTCAGGTTATTCTTATTCTCTACATACATCAATTAAATTATTATTTATTTAATTATTACTCATATATTATGTGATAAAGTTCAATATATGTGTTCTAAACAAAATCCCTATTTCCTTTATGGGGAGTTATATGTTTTAAAATGATCTTTCAGTAATTCTTCCAATAATATAAGCCCAATTCAAGGGAATGTCTCAAATTTTTACCTATTGTCAAGGAAAATATATAATATGTTTTTAGAAACCATTATCTTTATAAATTAACTAATTATATTATTAAAATATTATCTTACTTCACTTATGGGTTTATACAAAGTCTTTTTCAAAAGAACTCTTCTTTTCAAAATAAAAGAGTATTTATCTCAAGAATTACTCGATGATTTTAAAAGTGAATATTTATCTGTTTCATCACACTTGTTGATTCTTATGTATAATCGGGATTAATAATATATGATATAATATAAGATATTTAATTTAATGTTTTATGATTATTTTTACTATGGATATGATACCTTAAAACCATTTACCAATTTACTCTGATTGGTTAGTGTTTTTTCGTAATGTTTGGGGAAATTTATTTATGTTTCATATGATAGTTTAAATATGAATTTATATGTTGTTTATGTTTATCCTCATTAATATGAGGAATTGATTGGAATTATTATTTGACAGGTGAGTCCCTCTATATCCCCTTTATGTATTGGTAGGTCTCACGAGACAAATAGATATGGACATGGCCAAGGCATTGCCCAATTTTAGATATGGTTTTGGCCAGTGCCATAACCATTTTTAGATGTCTTGGATGAGGCCTTGATGGTATTTTTAGAATGTTAGGCATATTAATTTCCCTCATTATGGAGTTATAAATTCAAATTTCATGAGTATTTTCTAGTATTACAATACCCATGATTATGTTTTATTATATCATTATTTATTCATCTCTTATTCATGCCATAATGTGTTCAAGTTTATCATTAAAGGCATGTGTTTTTTATTTTTCACCATGCCTAAAGTTTATGTTTATGTTATATTATGATTTATTTATTACTCTTACTAAGCATTTGAGATCACCCATTTCTTATATTTTATTTTTTCTGTATATGAAGAAGTTTAGTATGAGTGACCTGTAGGGATAAACTTATAGTTGTGGTTGTTCCCAATAAAACTTATTTGTTGTTTTTTTCATTTCAAGTTGTAATGTTGAGATTATATATGTATCTTCTTTCCAAATATACTAAACTAATTAGTCCTTAAGGAGTTATAATCCTTATTTATATGCCAATGTAAAAAAATAAGGCACTGGATCTGGGAAAATGGGGTCGGGTCTTTATATGTGTAATGTCAATATATCTTTTGTTCAGCTTGGTGTTGATAAAGAAACTAATAAATAAAGTGATTTAATAAATCCTTCATTGATATAGTATTTTATAAAAAGGATTAGATTAAAGAGTTTAATATTTTTATATAAAACTTTGAACTCCCATGTGATCTAGTATTATATATATTCCAAGATATCAATTCATTTACTATAGATCTATTCTCATTTTGAAAATTGTGACTAAGAAAATGAAGAATCTACTACATTGAGATCTACTATATATGCAGGTACCTTATAAATATGTAATTATTATTAAGAAGAACATAGTTTGAATAAATAATAGGTATTGATGTATGATAAATGAACTGCCTAAAATAAAATTTGGATTTAGTTAAGAAGCATTTGGTTAATTGAAGTGAGATCCATCCTTATACATAGAAGTAATTTCAGAAGAACTATTTACAAAAATCACACATTACATAAAGGATCAAGATGTTTGATTAATTGAACTAATAATGATTAAATTATTGGTTGTATATTCAGGAAGTTTAATTTATAAGATAAACTTTATTAATATTATTGAGACCAATATTTTGAATGTATTATATAAAGAAGAGTATAAAAATTCAGAATAAGATGAATATATAATTGAATCCTTTATGGAAAAATTCCTTCTAATATATTTATATAAGAATAGTTGAATATGAAAAATGATGTATATCTAGAGGTACAGAGTAAAGGTAAGGCATATCAAGTGATAATATTGATTTTGGGATAAATTGGTCAAGGCATGTAATAGTTCAAAATGCGGTTATAGGAATGTAATGCTTAAGAAACTAATATTCAAAACCAAATGATGAGAATTAATTATTGATTTTTTTTAATTATGAGATATCATAATGATAAAAACTATGATTTATTTTATTATATAATGAGAAATAGGTTCTATGTTATTTTAAATTTGCAGAAGTCCTGAATTTGAAGACCACATATAAAGTCTTGAAGAGGAATAAAAGAAGAAGAATCATGATCCAAAAAGAAAATCCAGATGAACCAAAGTGTGGATGATCCAAAGTATAAAAAAATATAAGATTTATGATTCTCATATAAAACCATTATCCAAATGGAGGTTTAAAATGATTAATATTTTGAAGAATAATTATTGAGAAAGATAATGATGATGGACTTTAGAAGAAAAAAAGTATGAGGTTTATGTTTTAAATCATGTTTAAAGCTAAAAATAATGTTAGAAGTTGTTCCAAAAGTCTAAAAGTATATGTAGATATGTTATATAAATGGTACATGTCTATATGAGAATCAATGATTTATTTTCAATAACTTATGTTTGGAAGTAGAAGGAAAATAAGTTAAGAAGTCTAGAAGCTAAAAATGACCAGATGTTATGAGGATGTTTCATGAAGAAGATGATGAGAATTCAATCATTAGAGTTTGGATGATGAATTGGATCTAACTAAGAATAAATATAAAAAATGATAATGTTTTTTAGATTATATTTGATGATATAAAGGTTATTTCTGATTAAGATGAATACTTTAAAAGATCAAACTAAATATATGGAATTAAAATTTACTGAATTGATGAAATAAATGTGATACTTCAATGACATTATTCATGAATAAAGTTTCATGAGTCATAATCCATGATCTAAGATAAATTTGATTAATTTATAATAAAATTAGTAGATAAATTAATCATAATAATTATAATTTAGGATGAGTTTTTATAAATAAATATTGAAGGAAGACTGAGTTATTGAGAATGGTGAATTTCAATGTGATGAATTCTCAATTCCCAAACTACATCCTTTTTTATATGTCACAACACTCTACGTCGGGTATAAAAGAAAGTCATATAATTGAATATAGATTTAATTATGGATAAAATATATTGAATATATAAAGATAATAGTTCTTGCATGTTCTAGAATATTGTTTAGTTAATGAAGTGAGTTTGGATTGTATGTTCTAGAAGATCATTCGAATTTGTGGAAAAAGTGAGTCCAAAAAGCATGATATAGAAGAATAGATGATTCATGGAAGTAAGTAAGAAATAAAAATTCCATATTTTTCATATTATATGATTTATATGGGGAGAGAAATTATAAATAGAGATAATTCAGAAGAAGTTACAGTTTATAATCAAAGTGGTTCATTAGAAGAGTTGAGTTAGAATAAAAATTTATGAAGAAGATAATTTGAGATAATTGAATATTATTGTGTTGATTATACTAAATATTTAAAGAATAATAAAAATATCCCTAAATTGTATATAATTTATTCATTATAAGTTTAATAATTTCTATTGATTAATCAAATCATATAATTTATGTAGTGATATCATAGAGAAAATAAGAAGACCATGTTTATAAGAGTTAAAGGATGACGATTTTAAACTAGAGGGATCTGGTATAATAACAAATTGGGAAGATTTTATTAGGTTATTAATTAGAAAAAGGATGATACCTTCCCAATGGTTAAGGATGATACCATTTCACCCATTTTAACTGAGATTCTTAAGTCAATGGTTCCTAAATTTTTGTAGCAATTCCTTATTATTAGTAATAAAATCTTTGTCTTATAGTAGAATATAATTTTGTAAGCACTTAATCACCAATATTACGGGATAACCTTATAGAAAAATCATTTTATGTACCCTCTTTTCATTTTTATTTCATGTATTTGAATTTTTTTTGATAGGTACATGATCAATTAATCCAAATTGGTATAATGGTTGAAATTTAGTAAAGTGAAAAAAATGAATTAAAATTAGTTTACACTATTTCAACCCTATTAAAGTGATTAAAGAAGAATATTGTGACATTCATATTGTATGAATAAAACCATTATCTTCATGATCATTTAGATGAATTTTTAACTCCTTCAATTTCCCATGGGATATATGATATTATCATAATTATATTGGCTAAAATTTAAAAACCATGTCTATAGAAAACCTGACTTCCAACTCATTAGGTAGTCTTGAGAAATCATCATGGAATAACAGAGGAAATTACTAGATGACCAAAAGACATTAAATTCATATTTATCCACAATTAGACTCTCTCAAAGAAAAAACATTTGACATACCAATCATCCATCTTTGTTAAGAATGTGCTTCATCTGGATAGATCTGAGGTCAAATTCCCATTATAAAACTTGGGGAATTAAATCCAAGGTAGTAAAGTTTTCCCTCTATTAAATAAAATAAGTACAGAATAAAAAAACTATTAAATCAATCAAAATAATAATATTGAAAATGTTTATTTCTTGGAAAAAAATTACTAGGATTACACCACCTCAGGAATATAGAAAAGGAATGAAGAATAAGGGAATTTATACTACTTGTTCTTCTTAAGAGGTGAGGATATTTCCGACAAATTTTTCATAGTATCAGATAAAATATTTAACTAGTCTATAATATGAGGTTATATAAATGTGTGATAATTAGTAGTATAAAATAAATAAGTATCTATAGATTATAGTTCCTCAAACCCAAATTCCTTGATCTGGTGCAAAATCCCATTCATTAAATATTAGATTTAATATAAATTTTAAATAACCCTACTACATTTTAAACAATTACCATAATATATACATCACATATTATAAATAAAACCACAGTTCCATCAAGGGAATTATTAGTGTCTTTTAGGGCCAATTACATAGGTAACTTATTTTATGAATATACTAAACTTTTCCCTATAATTGAAACAAAATATAATCCCTCATATACATCTCATATGCTATACACATATTCATAACATTGGAAAGGGAAACATAAGAACGGACAAAGATCACATTCTTTGTAAGGGAATGCATATCAGCATGGAATCAAGGGTTAGATCATATATATATATATATAAGAAAACATGATAAAGGATAAATTTTCATTAAGAATAATATGTAAACATATGTCTCATACATAAATATTGAAGGAGGGACAAGTAGATTAAAAGAAAAAAATATAATATGGAAAAAAGAGTACTGAATTATGAAATGATAATAACGATCTATAAAGAATAATCATAGGAATGTGGGATTGATATATAATATGATCTAGAAATATAGAATAAAAATTAACTTAAGGATGAATAAAAGTATAAAAATTCTTGTGAAAGAATATTCCTAGATCATGTTAACCCAAAAAATATAGGAAAAAATATTCCCACATCATGTTCACATAAACAACTTGTGAAAAAATATTTTTTGTATCATGTTCAGACAAAAAACATTTGAAAATAAATTATCAAATCATGTTCCCAAAAAAATATTTTGAAAAAAATTTCCTACATTATGTTCACACAACAAACCAGAAAACAAGGATTTTTACATCATGATTAGATAAATAACATGGAAGAAAGCTCCCCATATCAAGTTCACACAACATTTAATCATCTCATGCTATAAAAAACCTTAATAAATTCATTGGGGGGTGGTATAAGTACCAAATCATTAATTATAAAAATATATATATGCCAATAAGAATTAGATATGTCATTATATCATAATGAACCCATGGAATAAACAATTGGATTCTTAAAATTATCTAATGGTATCATGAAAAATGAAATAAAAAATTTACATTGTTGAAACAAAAACTATATCACCCACAATGAGTATTTTCAAACAAAAATTAGAGTTTAGTTCAATAAAAATAAGTCCCATAGAAATTATACATTTATAGATCAATAAAAAATTCAATATTGATCATGAAAGGGTTTTCAAAGAATTATTTTATCACTGGAGTAGGGAATTAAGTTACATTCACATTGAAAAAATAATTTTTGAAAAGATGAAGAGACCTTTTTCAAAAATATATACTTTTGAAAATGATTTTCAATATTGGATCAATGTTAAAGATGTAAATATTTGAATAAATTCAAGTGGAAACATATTAGAAACTATTACTTCTTTAAATATAATCTCCAGTAATGGTTCTTGGAAAATGACATAAAGGTTTTAAAAAGGGGAAGTGGATTCTTTTAAAACATTTATAATTAAAAGGAAACATAAATGATACATCCTAGAAAATAAATAATGGTTATAAAAATAGAATGTGGAGAAGAAGATAAAGGTTTTATTTTAAAATGATGGAAAACCATTTTTTAATATTTTAAAATACATTTTTTGAAAACCAACATCATAAAACTAGTGAAAAAAATCAATTTTAAAATAATATAAGTGAAATATAAAATTGAAATAAGATAAAACATAATTGGGTTTCTAAATACAAATAATAAAGTTGGTGAGAATGGAGAATATTGGCAATGAATAGAAACCATCATTAATGATGAAGAGAATTATTCCCAATAATGATATAATTATTATTGGTAATAAGTCCATCAGGGAGGTATACTTGAATAAAATGTGTAAAATTACCTAGAGAGAAAATTAAAGAAACATGAAATAAAATCTTTGGAAGAAACAAGTTATATAAGAAACATTATATCTCAATGAAGGGAGTTGAGTTAACAAAAACCCTCACAACTTTGTTATCTTTAGAATAGAAATACATTTTAAGAAAGAACACGATTTAGTTATTAATACCCAATTAATTTAATAAATATGGAATAATGCTTTCATTAGGAAATAATCAAACCCTATTAAGTATGTCATGGAGAACAATAAGAAATATTCATCAAGAAGTTAAATTTGTGACAAAGGAACTCCTACCTTATATTCCCACTAAGTCAGATATGATCCAAAATAATATATAATATAAAAAACTATCTTAATATACCTTTCTATAATATTATTCATATCTATAACCTTTTATAATTTTTTAATAATTAGTGTCTAAATGTATACTAGTATATTATTATCTATTTTCAATATCAGGTGTGAATAATATTGATTATTTTGAACTAGTTTAATAATAGTGGTGTTATAATTCATTCATCTACCATGTTTACACATTCCCAAATTTTTTAGGATATAATAATCATTATGTTAATGATTTATTTGGTTTAATTTAATTAATTGAAGTACTGGTACATGGTTCATGAAAATTAATGTTGCGATGGACTAGTTCAGATGTGTTTAGTGATTGAAAGGAGATATATTAATAAACCCTTTAAATAATCATTAAAACATATTTTATCAGTTTTTATTAAATGATATTACCATTATATAACATTCTTTAATCATTCATGTTTTAAAAAATATAATATTGTTCACATTTGTGGTTAAAATAGACCCAAACAATGATGTATTTTAATGGTTTTTGAGTCCAAATATGTATCTATATATTGTTAATATTGGTTTAATAGAAGTCTACAAATTTCATTAATACCTCTTAAGTTAATTAAATTAATTATTTTAACTTTACTTCTTGGGTGGAGAGTAAAAATGAAATTTACCATTAGTGGAGGTGGTAGTCCACCAAACCAATGATTAATGATTCAATTTCTCATCAGATGGGATAGAATATATGAATATGTTAAATTATCATTTCAGAACTAAAATTCAGAAATATTAATCATATTAATTCAGAAAATTATTATTTTTATATAAAACCAATATAATTGAAAAAAAATTGTTTTTGATTGTGTATATAATATGCAATACTATGATTAATCAAAATGAGATATATTATTAAAGTATTATTACTTAAAAAAGTTTTTTATAACCCAGCTACTAAATTTGGTGTTACCAATAGAAATAACCAAATTATTAAAATATTATCTAAACAATTTATATTAAGTAAATGTATTGTTCAATTCAAAATAAATATGTACTCAAATTTTAGTAAATTCATTTTATACTTCAAAAATATGATTTCTTAAAAATTGATTTTTATGGATTTTTAGAGAATATTTTATAATTATTTCATATAAATTTAGAAAACATTTAAAAAATTAAATCAAATATTTTAATTTTATTTTAAATATTATCATATCGTTAAATTTAGGTATTTTTCTGAAATATTCAATTTTTCAATGAATAGTGAATATACAAAATTTTGTAAAACTGTCATTTCATTTAATAAATTAAATAATTTTAAAGTACAATTATTATATTATTTTGATTTAAAATTAAAATATTTATTCATTATTTTAAATTAATTCAATTAATTAAATTTAAGTAACCTTCATAATGAATTTATGTATATATTAATTTTTGAACAAAAAACACTTTAAAAAAAAACTATTTTAAAGTATAAAATGTTTCTCCATTTTAATTAATTAAAATAACCACTATTGAGGAAATAGTTAAATTCAATTTGTTTATTATTTAAGTATAAATATTATTTTAAATTCATTTAATTATGATTAAATAACATATAGTTAATTTAAGATCATGTTATGGTTGGAAAAACATATTTATTACAAAACCCTTTTTTCAACACATTTTTGAGTTTTATTATAAATTAATAACATCCACTTATATGAATTTAATTTGTAAAAATTCATTAAAATTTTTAATATTAATAATTTACATTATATAATAAGTTAAACATAATTATTGGTCTTGATTAATAGTAAAAATATTAAAAAATAGTTATACTTGTTAAAAAAATAAAGTGGTAAAAGTGAGTAACTTAGAGGTAAGGGAGATAACACATTTAAACCATATTTCATTTATGTTTTATAGGTTTTCATAAACCTTATATCTCTTAAAAATCTCATATATTTTAATTTTTTAGGTACTTGTCTTGAGAGTCACTTCCCATTATTGGATAGTTTTTTGTATTCTAAAAAATGGAAGTCCTCGTCAATTAAAGAATATCACCCACTCTCGTCACTTCTTCACAAATCAATAGCCATTTTTATTGGAAAAAAATAGAAATAATATCTCCTCGAAATCAATATACACATTAAAGAGCTTGTTTTATTAATGAACTTCTATCCTTAGGGTTCATAATAAGAAATCAAAATGTTGTTCTTCTAAGATAATTAATCATCTTTAAAAAGATCATTATTTTTCACTTATTATTTTTTCACCTTCAATTTTTGTTTGAAAACTTTCAACATAATAACACTATTATCTTCTGTATATTAATATTATATTATATTTATTTAATAATATTCATCCCTCTCCTCTTCCATCAAATGGGAAACAAAACTATAATCCGTGGGTATGGCGAACTACCACCTCACGAATCGATATACTTTTTTTTCTATTATCATTTCGAACAGATGTTCATGATTATAGATTTAATGTTTATATAAAATATTAATGATGTATTAGTAATTATAAATAAATTAACACATCCTACACCTTATTACCTTACCATCCCATGAAAAAATGATAATATCGTTTTTGTGTGCGGAAGACTACCGATTCATGAAATGAGGTGATTCGTTTTTTATTACCGCATCACATGGATGTAATATCTAAATGTATTTAACGAAAAAATAATATTAATTATATAATTATCATTATTTGAATATAAAATAATACTTACCTTGTTTCTATCATGATCCTTGAAGAATCTAATTGTTACACAAGCGTACGTACGATATGTCTTCTCCATGATTGTAACAGAGTTCATTTTTCATTATCACAATTTATAATTAATTTTAAATGTATAATTTTTTGTATGAAATTAATATTATTTCCTTATTATTATTCTATATATTATGGAATAATGAACCCTAAGACCATGATCAACACATTGATGTCGTTTTGAAATTATGAAATTAGCAACATCAAAACAATTGGAGTGGGCATAACTGATTTGCAATTAAAAAATGACATAAAAATGAAGTAAATGTTTTAAGTATATGGTATTTATTCTGGAAAATTTTATTATAAAAAAACATAATTCATATATTTTTATCATATAGGTGATAAAATAAATATATGAAAAATCTAGGATGCAAGGTATGGTTATCATCTCAAAACATCATTCTTTGAGACGCATGTTCTTTTATAGACCTTATCTCTTTTTAAAAATGTATATTAAGAACCTTTACATATTATATCATGAATAATTCATATTTCATGATATTTTAATATATAATTCATCTACATTTTTCATGGGAGTTCTGATTTTAATGGTACCAAAGGAGTAAGGGTTTATGTTTCAATATAAGTTTATTCAGGTTTATTTATGTTTTAATTTGCATTATAGAATGTTATTTTACTATTGTATAATAAAACCAATTAAATTTATCATCCTATGATCATTAATTAAATTTTAATTTTATAGTTCCATTTTCCTCTCTTGAGTACTCAAAATGATTGAGAAAATGTTTTTAAGAAAATATAAATTCATTCCTCCTTTCGGCCGAAATCCATTCTATTTCATTGTCCATGTTTTTATAAAAATGATTAAAAAAATGATTTAATATTATTATACAATTTTATAAATTTATTTTTACCCATTTGTAATATTTTTTCAAGATGCTTTAAATTTAAAAAATTTCTCATTTTCCGAATGAATTATTATTTGTTTTTCCAAATTCTGAAAGTAATATTGTATAACTATACGAAATTTAAAGAATTATTCACCATAATGAAATTTTTTTTGGAAGAATACATTATTCATTTCCATGTTAATTTTTAAAAAAAATCATTTAAATAATATTTTTTTGTTATTTATGCTTTTAAAAAGTGATTTTTAAGGTGAAATGTTTGTTTTCCTCAATACCATTTATAATGTTTTTAAAAGTATTTATATTTATCACAAAAAACCATTAATGTTATGGAATTCTTCTAAAATATCTATTTATATCTCTAAAAAATATTCTGTGCTCACAATCCCCTCATTTGATGTGGAAATTCATACTTTATAATCATTTCTCAAATTAATGTTTTAATAAATCTGTTTTGATTTGAATAATGGAAAATATTATGAAACCCATTTTCTTTATATTTTTAATTCTTATATTTCTCCCTTATGATTGATTTTCTTATATTGGACACAAATTCATTTACATAAAATAATTGTGATGGGTGGGTCAATAATTATATATCTATCCAATGTAATGGGAATATTTTTAGACTCTTTATATTTCATGTATGAAATTATGGTGTGAACCTAATCCATTGGGGGACTCTATCTAATATGTAATGTTGTCTTAGACATTTTCCTTGACTTATGTTTATGTCATGTTTTATGTTTATTTTACTTTTACTATGATTCTATGTTTATATGATACCATTTATTTTATGTTATTCTCACAGGTGATTACCATTGAGTCATATCATTCATGGAATCATGTTTTACCTTTGACTCACATGTTATCTTTATATTTCATATTTATTGCCTTATATGTCATTTTAGACCACCCTTTTTATCTATGTAATTCCCTAGGTTATTCTATGTTGTTTTAAGAGAATGAAAGTATTTTGGATCATATTATATATAATAAAATAATCATGTTCTATTTTATCCATACTTTCCTGTATTATGAACCTAATCATACAGTGACACTAGGAATAATGATATTTGTATTGTAATTAATGGATACAAATGTTAAAAATCAAGTATTAATATTTGATAAATTCTCCATTTATAAAGATAGAATAGAAGAAAATGTTTAGTTAACCTTTAAAAAATAGGATAAGAAAAATTTTATGAAAACCTTGTGGGTAATTATAAGGATGTGTTTATGTATAATAAAATATCTTATAATTTTATTGATGGATATAGTGAGTGGTTTATGAGAAATTAAATCATTTTATAGACACTATAGGTAGATACGGCTGAGTAATAGTTGTACTAGGGGATAATAACATGGAAAAGGGTTCATTGCAATGGATGTGATTATCACCTGGTGGGTGATAATGGGTCTTTTTATACACTTGGTTTGACTCTCCCAAGGTATATGTTAAGGAAATTAATAAACCCTTTGTAAACCATTTTTAAAGACTTAAAAAAACTATTAGTTTAGAAAACCCAATATAAAACATTTCCGTGGATAAAATTGATTGAAACCTATAGAATCATAAGTTAGAATATACTAATCTATTATAAGTTATTATTTAAAATTTTGTGAGTTATTTTTTATGCTTATTAATTAATTTATTCTCATATATTTTTTATTCTATTACTTAATGGTTGAAAATATGAGAAATCATTCCTACAAGAAATGTGAGGGAGAATTTAATGATTTTATTAATTATATTACGAACCAAATGGGAATAATAATTATACATGATTTTATCATGAAAAATGATATATATCATATTATGATTAATAGTTGGAATATATTTGAATTTCTAAACACATAAAAAAAAGTATGGTATCTCATTAAAGATAAAGTGTTAAAGTTGATAAATAAAAGGATATTAAATTTATTATTTTTAAAAAATGTGGAAAGAGACACCATGGAAAATAACTCAAAGGAAAAGGAAAATTTATTATGTTTATTAAATGAGGGAAAAAATTATCTAATTATTGAAGAAAAATAAAGAGTACGGCTAACAAGGCACAGTGAAAAAATGTTTAAACATTTGGGACCACTAACAGTTCAATGTCAGAGATATGGGGAACTTGTTAATTATCTAAGTAGGTACCCTAATATAAGAATTAAGTCTGAAGGGACTATGTTATAATAACCATTGAATTGTAAAAATTGAATTGTTTTAGGATTTAGAACATAAAAATTCTATTTCTAAATTATTTTTACTAATTTTATGTTGCTGATAAGAATCATGAAAATTATTATGATTATTCTAGAGTAGTTTTTATATATGGATTTTCATGAAAATATTCAATGGAAAAAAATGACCTAGAATTTTGATTTAATAGTAAGGTTTAATTTTAGGAAAAAACACATAATTGTGGAAAAGATAATCTTTGATATGTACTTGTGTTGAGATAATTATATTCAATTAAAAATATTAAATTTTTGGAAGAAAAAATAAACTATATAAAATAATTTAGTGGTTAAAAATTGATTTGATGATGAATTCTATTTGGGGATTTTTATCATGATTTTTGTAATGTTATATGAATTATTAAAATATAGTTTTAGAAAAGTAACAAACCATATATTGTGTGAAAACACACTATATCTTGAAATGTTTCATGGAATGAATACACAACCAAAGGAAAATTAGTGTGTAGTGACTACCAATGGCCTACATAATGTACTTGTTAGTGTGACTTTATTTTTTTACTTATAATATTTGGAGGATAAATTTTATGTCAATTTTGGGAAAAATATTATATGATCATATATTTTTGATTTTATTAGTATGTTGACTTGATTAATGAGTTTTTTGGAAATTATTTTATGGGGATGAGAAATATATAACCGTTAGGTTTAATGTAAAGGATTATTTAGGTAGAATGAAATTATTTTTTTGGAGATGTACGTTGAAGGTTATGGGATAAATTTTATGGTTAAAAACTTATTTTATATTGATGTTATTGAGATTATTTGGGATGTAGGGTTTCTACATAAATAATAATGCATGTTAAACCTTTGGTTTTGTTATTAAATTTAAGGATTAATATATTGATAATAATTTTGGGTAATATCTTATTTAATGTTACAAAATTTCATTTAATAAATATATTAGGAATAACTTGTTACTCTTTTATGTATCTTATGATATATTAAATGTTAATTTTAGTTCTTCAGGTATAAAAAACTATTTAGACTAGGTATTTAGTCTTAGAGTAAGAGGTGAATTGAAAATTTATAAAGTCCAAATAAATGGAAGAAATTGTGTTTATGAAACCAAAACATATGAAAGATGATTATTTTTTAGTGTTCTTCAACACGATAGTAAAATAATCCCTCAAATCGTATACAGAGATCTTGAAACAACCTTTTAAACCTATTTCCTTTATATTCTACAAATCAATTTCCATTTCATTTATTGTATATTTAATGTTTTGTGGTTGTTTTCTTTCTATTATTCATTCAATTTCACATGATCATTGATCTCTATCACTATCCATAATTATTTAGCAATTTATTCCTTTTCCACATTTTCAATTCCCACAAATTTTATCCTTATTTCAAATATAGTTATGTGTTATTTCATATAACCTTTTTATAATTGTTTCCTTAATTTAAGAAGAAGTTTTATTAACACTTTTTATGATGTGGATTTTCCAAAAAATAATTTTTAAATGTCAATCAGATAACATATTAAAATTGTAAGGATATAATTTATTGAAAGGGGTTGAATGTAACACCCTAATATTTTAAAAGGAAACTATGTATGATAGTGTCTACAACATTCAATGTTGGGATTATATGAACCAACATATATTATTAAAATACTATTATTCAAACATGTCTGTTATAACCTAGCAGTTAAAATTGGCGGTATGAATAGGATTAAAAAATATAATGAAAAGTATCTTTA
The DNA here is from genome assembly GCA_963277665.1 of Viscum album. Taxonomy (NCBI): domain Eukaryota; kingdom Viridiplantae; phylum Streptophyta; class Magnoliopsida; order Santalales; family Viscaceae; genus Viscum; species Viscum album. The sequence goes on from OY728161.1 coordinate 1,000,463,977, forward strand.
AATAAAGTATATAATTTAAATGTTTTTATTAATTTATATTATGTATGTACTCAAATTTTAGTAAATTCATTTTGTGCTTCAAAAATACATTTTCACTAAAAATGATTTTTATCGCTTTTGTGAGAAAATATTATAATAAAAAAATATAAATTTTAGAAATGTTATATTATAAAATTAAAATTATATTATAAATTATTATATCAATATTAATATAGCGTTATATTTTAGTATTTTTTATAAAAGTTCGATTTTCAATGAACATTGATGAATATCGATGATAGTGAAAATGTCATTAATTTTAATAAATTGTGTAACTTAAATGTCCAATTATTTTTTTTATTTGAATTAAATTTTAAATAAGTGTAATCTAGTTTTATATAATATTATTAACTACATTTAAATATTATTTATTCTTAATTTTAGTATAAGTTTATTTTTTTGGATTAAAACACATTTGTGTGAAAATAGATTTAAAGTGCATAATGTTTACCCATTTTATCTAATTATTGTAAACCAGGATAAATAATTTTTGAAGATAAATTGATATATTATATATATCTATAAGTATTAATTTAAATTCAAATTATTATGATTAATTTTTATATAGTTAATATAATATCATCTTATGCTTGAAAACTAAATTTCTTGAAATAAAATTTTGATACGTTTTTGAGTTTTATATTAAATTATTTTATACTAATTATTAAAATTTAATTTGATAAAATGGATTCCATATTTCAAGCTACATGATTTATATTTTTTAATTAGTTTAATCTATTTTTTGTCTTAGTTTATAGTGTAAACATTAAAAAATAGTTATTGTGGTAATCAAATTAATATGGTAAATGTCAGTAACCATACTGGTAAACAGGATATAATGTATAAAAAATGTTTCTTTTTAGTGTTATAGGTTTTCATATTTCTTATATCTCCTACACACCGTTATTTTTCAATTTTAGAGTTTATTTTATTTATAGTGACTTCCCGTTATTGAATATTGTTTGGTATTAACAAAAATTCCTCTCCACCTCAATTATAAAAGGTCACATGTACCCTCAATTATTCACACCTATCAAGCCATTTGGAAAGAAAAAAGTGGATGATATATCTCCATAAAATCCTTATATACATTCTAGATATTTTTTTATTCCCAAAATTTTATCTTTTTTTTAAATAAGATATCCAACGGAGGTTATTCTATGTGAAGGTAATCGTCATCACTGAGATCCTTCTATCTTATTTCTTCTTCTTCCACCATAAATTAGGTATTTAATTTTTTTAATATAATAACAATAGTATAAAATATTTTCTGTGATGTTATTATGTTGATGTAATAATATTTATCTATCACCTCTTCTGTCTAATAGGAAATGAAAACATCGTTCGTTTTTACAGTGAACTACCGCCTCAAAAACCGATGTAATTCATTCTACATCACTGCCTCTCACTACTATTTTTGATGATCTATTTCATTTTTATATTTTATATTAATGAAATATAAATCATTTTTAAGTATAATATATCATATACCTATATTTATTACCTTCCATTGAAAAATGATAAGCGTTAGTGTGTACGGAAGATTACCACCTCATGAAGCGATGTGATCCATTTTTTATTTTCTCATCACAAGAATGGTATATGTAAATATTTTTAAAGAAATAATATGATATTTTTTATATAATTATTGTTTGGAAAATATAAAATAACACTTACCTTATTTCCATCTTGATTATTGAAAAATTGAAATGTTACCCATGCATATGTACAGTATACCGACTCCATGATTGTAACATAGGTCATTTTTCATAACTATAATTCATAGTTATTTTTAAAAGTATAATTTTTGTATAAAAATAAAAAATCATATTTTTATTGTTGAGATGATGAAATAATGACCCATTTTTCATTATCAACCAACTGTTGATGCTTTAATATTATGAACTGAGCATCATCAAAACACCTGATATGGGTATAAATGAATTTGTAATTAAACTCATAATTAAAATAAAAGAAGTAAATGGTTTATTTATATGGATATAAACATTGAAAGTTTTCTTCAGGAAAAAATTTATACTTGTATATTACACAAGAGATAAAATACATACATTAAAAGTCAAAGAATCATGGAAAGGCTTCCATCTCCAAACTTCTTTCTTTGAGATAGATTTTTTTTATTCACCAAATCTCTTTTAAATGTTATATATACCACCCCATTAAATATTATATATTTAATCCTTCATACTTCATGATATTTTGTGTCACAATTATTCTACTTGATTCATGGGAGTTATGATTTTAATGTTACCAAAGTTGAAATGGTTTATGTTTCAATATCATTTTAATTATGATTTTTTATTCTTGAATTTTAATTGTGATAAATTATTAATTTAATTCCTTACAAAACCATTTAATGTTATACCATGTTTATTCATGAAAGACTAAAGTAATAGTTCTACTTTCTTATCTTTTATACAAAAAAACATTTTCAATTGTTTTTAAAAAATATGACTTCATTTCTATTTCTGATCGAAAAATCTTTCTCTTATATGTTAATGTTTTCTTAAAAAATGTTTTCAAATTTTTTTAAATATTATTATATAATTTTTAAACACCTTTTTGTACATGTTGAAATTGATTAAGATATTTTTAATTTAATATTCTTAAAAATTTTCATGTGAGGTATATTTTTACTTTTTATAAAGTATAAAAAGAATGTTTATAACATATAACAAATTTATATAATTACCCTCCATCATGGACATTACAATATTTAAGGCTTACATTATAGGTTTTCAAGGTTATTTTCAATGATAATTATTTCCACAATATTTTTTGATTTTTTTTACATTTTCAAAAATAATTTCAAAATTGGAGAGTTATTTTCTTCAGGATTCTTTTTAATATTTTTTAATTATTTATATTCATCATTGATAACAACATTTAATATTATAGAATACCTCTATATTCAGTATATATATATTGAATATATAGCTATCTCACTCTTCCCTCCTTTGATGGGGAGATTCATCCCTTAGTATCATTTCTCAAATTCATTCTTTAATAAATATGTGTTGATTATGATATGAGTAAATATTATGGAACCCATTTTCTTTCCATGGATAACTGGTTTGATGCCTTGTGATTGATATATTTATTTTGAATGTATTTTCATGTATGTTAAATAAATTTTATGGGTGGGTTCGAAATTATATTTCCCTGTAATGTATTGGGTAATTTTTTAGTCTCATGAGACGTCATGTATTGAATTAAGGGGTGAACCTAATCCATTAAGAGACTCTATCCACTATGCAGTGCAGTATCAGTATTAATAATTCAATTATGTATAGGAAATGTGTTTTGTTTATTTAACTTATCTTATGCTTCATTGATATTATGATATGATGTTCTTTATGTTATGATCACATTTGATTACCCTTGAGACTTCTCTTTAACGATGTCATTTTATACCTTGACTAAAATATTATGCTTCCATCTCATGTTTATTACCTTAATGGTATTTTAGCTGACCCCTTTTTTCTATGTATTTCATAGGTTATCCCATATTTTTTGGGAGATATAATGGAATTAAAATCTCATTCTGTAGAATAAAATATTGGTGTTTTATTTTATCCACCCTTTGATGAATTATGAACCCGGTCTTCCAAAGACACTAGGTCTCGTTATCTTTATTTTTTAATTAATGTATTTCTATTTTAAAAATAATATATTTATATGTGTAAAATTTTAGGGCCATTATATTTTACCAACCATGAAATATGCTAATTAAAAATAAAACGCTTCATTTCAAGGTGGTTTTAGTATATATATAAGCCTGAAAAATGTTATTTTATTTTTCTAATAGTAATATAATGAAAAAATAATAATGGTAGTTAAATTAATATAATAAAACATTTGTATACAAATTATACAGAGGTCATTATATTACTTTTTATAGATATAATTGGCTGTTAAAAAGGAAGAATAAAAAGATATGGATTATGTTATACACACGAAGGGACCTATAATTTTCCATTGAAAGTATCATAGTAAATGAAGTTATTGTGATAGATAATCAAGAATATAGGGTTATGAAAATAACATATATTTATTTAGAGGAGAAAAATAATAGAGTTTTAGGATGAAATTGTAAGGTATAATGGAGGAACTATAGAGTGGAAGTGTTCCCATTTTATAAGTGATGTAAAGGGATATTTTGTGAATGCAAATTATTTTTAAATAATGGAATGAAACTATTCAAGGTTAAATAGATAAAGAAGCATGAAATAATGGATTTTAATATTAAATAAGGTCTGTGATGTTTCCACCACTAATTTCCAAACATGTTTTAAATATATATCAACCATTTTACCATTTTATTTTTACAATTAACCATTTTTTTACCTTGGTAACAAGTTATTACTCATGAAATAATAGATTTTAATGTAAATACCCTTTTAATTAGGATAAAATTATCTTTCATAATAGAAAACTAATATATAGAAAAACTGTTTTGTTTAAAAAATGTATGTTTTATTATTACATATTCTAAATATTATATATAATTTACTATGAATTGAATGAATGATAATATAATATCATATAGGGTTATATATTATTTTAAAAAAATCACAAGATATTAATTTATTTGATTTGAATAAAGCACACAATATTGAAAAAAAACAATTGTATAAAAATAATAGTTATACTATTATCTTTTCCAATAACATTAATCTTCATAATCATAAATTTATTACTAATAATGAAATCAAAATTATTAAATATTATTAATTTTTTGATAAAAATTAAGAAATAGGTTTTTCATATTTAATTTTTACATGTGATGAAAACTAACTTTTAACATAGGTGAAAAAATTGTTTTTAGAGTAAAAAATTACATAAATTTTCAAAAGGTTAAACATAGGTCTTATAAATTAATCATAGTGTTTCTAAATTATTTATTTACATTCTAATGTAAAAATTTTAAATATAAAAATTATTTTAATGAATTTTAACCCATTTTTTGTTATGATAATTTCATATATTTTAATGTATTAGAAAAATCAGTATTTTTCAATATTTATCATGAAATAAATTTTTTAGAAAAATAAAATATTAATCTAAGGATAATTTTGTTTTTATGATTTCAAAAATGAAATAAATTTTATAAAAATAAAATTCTAAAATTTATAAATTCATCTTTAATATGAAATTAAAATGTACAATGAAAAACATCTTTTGTCGAAAAATGCCAATTTAAAAAATTTAGTTTTATTAATCATATTTTCTATATATATATATAATTTATTAATGACTTTTATAATATTATAAGGTTTATTATTCATATATTTTATATATAATAAATATATATTTCCTCATTTTTTGTATAGTGTTGTGTGTGGAGTATTCCCTTAAACATAGTGTAAATTTAGTAAAAATGTATACTCTAAAATCATGTGGTGTTATATTATCCCTCATTAACTAAATTGTTCCCTCATAATTTTAATTTTCAATAACTAAGGAAAAAATCTCAAAGATCCATAAGAATCTTAATATATGTATTCCAGTGAGATATCCACCTCATTATCCCTAGAAAAACAAGGAATATATTTATCCCAAATTTGGTTCATTGGAGATTTTATGTATATACTTTTCACAACTTCATTTTCATGATCTTGTATCCTAATAAATGCTACAAAAAAATAGTTATGATAATTTCCAAAAATATCATATTAAATTATTATATGAATATAAAAACTAAATATTTTTATGTATCCTTTAGTGACACCTTAATTTCAATTAGTGATACATTCGATTGAACTCTGATATAATTGGACCAACCAATAAATCTTTCAATTTTACATAAGTTTTTTATAAAAAAAATTATATTCAGTTATCTAACATAAATCATCACTAAATTATAAAATGTTTAAATACTTTACATTTTTTAAAGAGAACATGATTTACCATATCGTATCCCCCAAGTGTGTCTTGAGAGATGTGCAATCCTCTTCCAACACATCATGCACAAAAGTAAATATTGAGTTGACATTGAATAATTTTTTATGGTTAGCACCCCTAGATGAAAATATGTTATATCCCCATCCACTTACCATTATCAAAATAGGGTTTCAATTTCTAGGTCAAGCAAATAATATCCAGTTTTCACAAACATTGATATGTTATAATATAATTATTCTTATCCCTAGGGTTTTCACTAATTTATCTTATCATAATCCAAAAAAATAAATAATATAAACCTAAAAATAACTAAATCATTCTTTGATACAAACTTTAGATACCCACACCTGCACTTCTAGATTTGTCATTAAATTTTTTTTTTAAACATGGGATTCTATACAATGTGTGATAAAGTTTTATTTATTTTAAAGAATTACTAAATGATAAACTATACATCTCATAAATAGTCACACAATCCAAATAATTATATATTTAGTAACTTTTAAGACTAGTTACATAGGTATCTTATTTTATAAAGCATACATTTCTCCATAATCAAACTACCCATGACTACATTCTAGATTTACCATATGTTATACTAATCATTATTACCATTTGAAGGAATAAAATAATAAAATACGGAAAATGAGAACCAATTAATGGAAATATTACCAACATTTCATCATTGTTTAGGCAATAAGAATATGAGGAAGCATGAGTAGGGAGAAATTTCTTATTAAAAATATAGAACAAATATTTTTTTCCCTGAAAATGGAATAAGTACATCTATGTGAAAAAGAAAAAATATTTTTGAAATGAGTGTTTAATTATGATAAAATAAAAATTATCCATAGAGCATTATATTAGTCTCACGGGAGGCATATGTGTTGTGAAATTGAAAAATAGCACCAAAAAGGAACTTGGAAGAATTTTAGGTATTAAAATTCTTATAAATAAATCTTCCTACATAACATACTCCTAAAAATATATGAAAAAATCATCTAACATCATATTTACACATAAAAATTCAGAAAAAAATAATTGCACATTATGTTCATAAAAAAATAATTGTGAACTAAGCTTCCCATGTGATGTTCACATAAAAAAAATGTTAATGATTCTTTATAAATAACCTTCAAAAAACATGAAAATAAATTCTCACAAATAATTCCTGAAAATTTTCATCATCTAATCTGGTATGAAATATTAACCAATAAATTGGAGGGATATTGGAACATCCTGAGATTTTAAAAAGGGAACACTATATTCAATAGAATACATGATACACCACATTTAGCTAAAATATACAACTTGATATTATTATTTAATATAATAGTTATCAAATATCCATTAGAATGGTGGGATTTTAAATTATTTACTGAATTAGGAAAATATGGTTTATACATGTTTACATAATGATACATTGGTTACCAAATTAATAAAGAAATTAAATAAAAACTAATTGAATATAAAGGATTTGTTTTTTTGAAAAACTATTTATATTTGAAATATTATATATAAAAAACACCATTTTTGGAATATACTAATGAAATATAAGTTCAATATAAATTTTAAAATTCATGTTATGTGTTTTGAGGACTTTTTTTAAGAATAAAATACAATTTTACGGATAAAATGAGTGTTTTTTTAAATATGTAATTTTACCACTTTTTAAAGGAGAAACCATTTTAAATATTTTTTTTTCTCCTCTATATATTAAATTTGACAAAATAAACTTATTATTTGGAATATGTACATTCAAATTTACTTTGTATTAATTTTTTGTATTTTTCTGATAAATTTTATTTTTTAATTAATAGTGAAAATTACTGCATTTTAGGTCAAAACTAATTTTTTTAATTAATGTATATTGTCATATTATCCTTTCACATGGTTTTAAGGTATAATTAAATTATTCTTTTATCATTTAATTTAGTTTATTAAATTTAATTCTTTTTGAAATTGAAATTGTATATAAAAAACTATGAGATCTTTAGAACTTTATACTTTAAAAACATGTTTTCTCATTCCGTCAACGAGATTAATTTTTAAATAATTTATTAAAATTTTATGTTTCAAATATGAAAAATTGGATTCCATATTTATAATATTATTTTCCAAATTATGTAAATATTTACCTTTTACTTTTAGACATTTGAATAGTAACTTTAGTAATTACTTTTATGACCACGGTTAAAGAGATAGATATCGTAATCATGTCTCTTATAACTATAACAATTTTAATATGGGGTTATCTAAGTTATATAATCAATAATTAATTATAATTATAAGGATAAAAATTTTACCTACATCATGGAAATTTATTTATAATTTTTATGAATTAAATAATTAAATTTAATTATGATTCAAAGATGATGTAGTAATAGATTTATTAAAGAAAGAATCACATAAATGATATTAATAATATTAAAATGCATATAATTTGAAATATTTCATTCCATACACGAATTATAAAGATGAATATGACATTTTTTAATTGATTTTCTATTTTTTTAAGGAATAAAGTTGTAATTATATTATAAAAAAGTCATGTAATGAATAGTGTCAAAATTGACATAATTCATATTTTAAAATGTAAAACATTTAATTAAAAGATATAAAATTAATAAAAATATAATATATGGCTTAAAATTTGATATATGTGTATATATTTAATTAATGACTCATTAATTGGTATATTCACATTATTTTGTAATTATTTTTACCCTGAAAATATAAATTACTTAATAAATCGATAAGAGTTAAAAGGGGTTAAAACAAAAATATAAGGATTAAAAAATACTTAAAACTTGTCTAATTTTAATTGGATGATAATTATTCGACAAAAAATCATCATATATTTAAAATAATGTAGTTTCGAACCATTTATTAACAGAATATGAATTTATATTAATTTAATACTTTTCATAATTCCAAGAGTGCCCCTCCCCTCTCCTATAAAAGGAAACTCATTCCGCTCTATTACTCACACTTCCATAACCTTTTTATTGGGCCATGATCTACCCAAATTCATTTATATAATCCCTAAACATTTTATTTAATCCTTATTTTAGTTTTAACACCCTTATTAGAGGTGTTAAGGTGTTAAAAAAGAAGCCCATCCGAAGGAAAGGTATGGTTTTTATTAAATTATATCTATTTTATTTCTTCTTCCACTTCCTTCAAATATTATTTTTTCAAGAAGAAATAATGAATAAAATATCCTAAATTTACTGAGATGTTATTATGCTTCTATGATAACCTAAATCCATTTCCCCTTCTATTAAATGGGAATTGAATTAATTTTTTGTGCGTACGTCTAAACTATCACCTCTATAAACCGATCTAATTCGTTTTCCATAACCATCTCTCATGAATTGTTATAATAGTGGAATTAATGTTCATATATGACATTAATGAAATATTTTTCATTATAATATAATAATATATCAATTATTTCATTATATTACATGCTCAAAAAAATGATGATGTCGTCTGTGCGTATGTGTGAACTACCACCTCCACGAAGTGATGTGGATCGTTTATATTCATTACATCACTTATATGTTATATATATATTAGTTTATTTTATTTATTAATATGATATTAATGATTTTATGATCATTATTTAAAGTTAAAATAATACTTACTTTCATTCCATAATGGTGAATGAAAAATGGAAGATGTTACTCATGCGTACGTGCGGCGTACCGTCTCCATAAATATAACATTGTTCAGTTTTCATTTTTCATAAAAATTATTAATGATTTGATTTTAAATTATAATTGATTTACAAAAAATTATAATAATTTCATGAATATTATTCTAGAGATTATAGAATTTTGACCACATGGACTGGTGACATGAAACCATGTTCATTTTCAACATAAGTACCGAATATCAACAAAATGTATGATATGAACATAATTAAATAAATAATTATTATAATTTTATAAATAAGTGAAATAAATTGAGTAATAAACTTTAAAATAGTTCTAAAGAAAGTTTAAATTAACATGAGTTTTTTTATGGGTGAATAAGTAACATACGTGACGAATCGAACTAGAGGTAAGGGTCTTCGTCTCAATCTCCTTTCATTAAGTAATATTTTGTTGTTATACACCACCTTCTTTTTTGAGGTGTATAATCAACCCCTATGACTTTTAATTTCATTAAATATTTTAGAAAAGTTAACTTTTTATATGAATCATTTTACTTTCTTTATAAAATGACAAAAGGAAAGTTTTTTTTAATGAATGTGGTGATAAAGACTTCTCCACTGTCATACATTTATTTGATATTTGGCTTCCTCTATATGTAATAATTTTTTTAGAAGGAAAATAAATTCATTATTAAATTTTTGGGTGTTTTGGTATTGAAAATTGTTTTTAATGTGTATTGACTATTTCAATATCTTGAAATGATTTATTGTCATTTCAAATGATATTTTATGAGTGAAATTTTTATAATTGAAATATTTTATATGTTTTGATTATATAATGGTACTTAGAAATTTGATGGGTAGTTATGTGATAAACCAAAGATGGGTGATTACATGATATAAAAAGATTAATAGTTCTTTCATAAACTAAAGATGGGTGGTTTCGTTATAACCTCTAATGCATTTGTTATGGAAGTCAGTCATATAGTTATTCCATTTAGTGATATATTTGGAATTCGACTGTATATTTATTCCACTTAATTATGATTATGTCACAAGTTACCTTTATACATTAAATGTCATATATATGGGTTTTATGGTAATATTTTGACTAAAATAATAGTAATCAATGAGATTATATTTACTGAAGAGTATTCAATGCTTCTTAAAGGTTCAACGTATTAATTTATGATAAGGTATTCATGGTTTACATGTTTCCACAAGGCCAACAGTTTTCCTCATTTGTGTATCTCTTACTGAGTTTTTTGTGCTCATACTAAATTTTCAAATATTTTTCATATGATTTAATGGAGATTAAATTCAAGTATGGAATCAATAAATGGTTATGATGATTAAAAATGAAAATAAATAATTTTTATTTATAAAACTCTTTCTCTTATAAAATTAATGGATACTATTGGAAGTGTCCAATTTATATTTTTAAGGTTATGGTGTGGAAAAATTGAGGACTAATGCTCTACAACACTTAACCTGAAAAGAGCCTAAATATGAATTCTTGACTATACTTAGGATTATGTAGAATTTAAGGTTGGGTCCTTAAATTTTTTATCATAGGATGGTTTAGAAATATTTTGAGGATAGGATGAATTATTATGAGTTAGATATATCAAAATGGGTTTATAATTTTATGGTTTATTATAGGTTTAATATATTGTAATCCCTGTTGAGGATTTACATTTTGGAACTTTAAGGTTACTAACAGTATTTTTGGTGACACTCACCTTTGAGTAAATTATAGATTATTACATTTTGAGATACAAAATGAAAGGCAAGAGATAAACCATGATAATAAATTATGTTATGGTTATTTTTGATGATTTTATCTCATTTTTGGAATGTTATAAAAATTATATAGTTTTAGGCAAAGGAAAACTCATAGGATGGTTGACAACCCATCGTATCTGTAAGGCTGTAGGAATCAAACCCATAACTAAAGGGTGATATGGGTGCATTAGCTACCACTAGCCTATGTTATTTCCCTAGTTTGTATTACTTTTTCTATTTAAATGAGTTAACAGAATAAGAATAAGTTGAGTTTTGGGAACTTATGTTTTATAAAATGGATATCCTTGAAATTAGAAAACGATTTGGGAATTAAGTAATGAATTTTATTTTGGAAGACATTCACTATTTTGGGAACCATATATGCCTAAAGAAAATAGAATAATATGGTATTTTATTTGAGGTTTAATGGTAGAATTTTATTTTGTAAGAGTATACATTTTAATTATGTACTTATAGCTATTTTGGTTATTTATGGGAATGATTAAAATACCTTGGAGAATATGTGATTTTTGAAATTTAATTTTTGGTATGAGACAATAAGTGTGATTGATATTATTTGGAGATAAATGTTAAAATTTATCTTGGAAGACTGTGTTTTCAAATCCATATAATTTTTGGGTCTCAATATTTATTTGAATTATTTTGAGGTATTTAAAGGACAATTATTTATCAAATGTTCTATGTTGAACTTTGGATATTACTTTTGAATTTTTGAGATCAAATGTAGTTTTTCATCATGTAATGGTTTTTTATTTTGGGGGTAATTATCTAATATTATCCTAACCTATTTGGTTTCGGTTAACTTTTTAAGACATGATGAACGGTGAGTTAATATTTTGTGGATTATGTGATTCTATAGATGTTGATTCTAGTGTTTCAGGCATAAAAATAATTCATCTTGAATATTCATCATTTATAGAAAAATATGATTTAGTGGTTCAAATTGATTGATGGATGAAACACTAGTTGAAAAGTAAGTATGTTTCTTTATTTTCTCAGTCATTTTTGTAAATTAATTCCACAATTTTATGAAAATGGTCTTAAAACAAAAACATTTGTTATTTAATTTTACTACTACGAAGTCAATGAATATTTAAACCATCACAAATTTATAGATTTTTTTTGTTAACTTTTCCCTAAATATTGTTTCTATTATTCTTCATAAAAACTTTATTTTTATATTTCTCTTCCATATATATGTTTTACTATATGGAACCCTAGTATGTGTTATCTCATGTAACCTTCAAACTTTACTTTCATTCTTTTAAAGTGGGTGTTTTTTATCCTTTTTCCAATGTGGGATTTCAATACAGGAATTTATAAAAGTCATACCTTAGTTAACAACTACAAATTCAAATTTTGAGGATGGAATTTCCAAAATGGGAGGATAATGTGGCATCTCGACTTTTTTAAAATCAAACACTAGGTTCGATATCATACACGATACACCACATTTAGCTTCAATGAACAGTTTAATATTTATATTTAATATGGTAGTTATAATATAGCCATTATAATGGTGGTAATTAAAAGAATTAACTAAATATATAAAATATTTTTTACACATGTTTACATAACAATTAATTGGTTACCAAATTAATTAGGAAATTAAATTAAAAAATTGAATATAAAGGATGTTTTTTTTTTTGAGAAACTATTTAAATGTGAATAATTTTATATAAAAAATATACAAATAACCCTTTTTGGATTATAATAATGAAATATAAATTCAAAAGAATGTTTAATATTCATCTTATGCATTTTCTAGTCTTCGTATAAGAACAAATACAATTTTACTGATAAAATGAGTGTTTTTCTAAAAATGTAGTTTTACAGACTTTTTATAAAAACACCAATTTAAATATATTTTTTTCACATTTATAAATAATATTTTAAAAAATAAACTTCTTATTTATAATATGGATATAAGAATTTACTTTGGATAAATTTTTGGTATTTTTCTCATAAATTTAATATTTTAATGAATAGTGAAAAATACTGCATTTTAGTCCAAAACTACATTTCATCTAATTTATTTATATTGAAATATTATCATTTAACATGGTTTAAATGTATAATTAGATTAAGTTTTTATCATTTAAACTAACTTAGTTCATTTGATTCTTTTTCAAATTTAAATTTGATATAAAATCTATGCAAACTTTTGAATGTTTTAATTTTAAAAATAATTTTCTCATTCCATCAACAAGATTAATTTTTAATTAATTTCTTAAAATTGTATATTTTGAATTTTGAAAAATGGATTCAATATTTAGAATCATAATTAGAAAATTATGTAATACTACTCTTTTATTTTTGGATATTATGAATAGTAACTTTAGTAATTATTTTTATTACAATGATTAAGAATAAATATGCTAATTTAAGGATAAAATAATATTATAAATATTATAAAATTACTAAAACACTTTTAATGATATCATTTTATTATTTATTTTAAACCAAAAATGTACTTGGGCCGAAATTATGGCCTTTGGAAGCGACTTGGGTTTGCTTATGACACTTATAATATTTTATTTAAAGTAAAGAGAAAGATGTCATAATCATGTCTCTCATAACTATAAAAATTTTCATATAGTGTTATATAAGTTATATCATAGACTACAAATATTAATTATAAAGAATAAAATTTATACAACATCATCTAAATTTATTTATAATATTTAAAAATTACATAATTAAATTTAATTATTCCATAATGATGATCCTGTATTAGATTTATTAATGAAATACTTTAATAAATAATATTAATATTATTAAAATAAAAATAGCCTAAATATTTTATTCCATTAAATAATTTTATGGATGACTATGACATGCTATTATTGATTTAATGTATTTTTTTCTAATTAATCTAGTTGTTATGATACTTTAAAAAAGTTATGTAATGAATAGTGTCAAAATTGACATAATTCATATTTTAAAATATAAAATATTTAATTAAATGATATAAAATTCCTAAAAATCTAATATTTTACCAACAAGTCTATATAAGTCTAAAAAGTTCATTAGTGACTCATTTATTGGTTTATGGTCATTATTTAGTAATTATTTGTACCCGCAAAGTGTAAATTACTTGATAAATCTGTAAGAGTTAAAAGGACTTAAAAAAAATATAATGATTCCAAAATATTCAAAACGTGTATAATTTTAATTTGATGCTAAGGAATGGACCTAAAATAAACATATATTCTGAATAAATAAATTTTGGACCATTTTGGAATATAAAATTATTTTATACTAATTGAAAACTTTTAATAATTCCAAGGGTGCCCCTCCCCTCTCCAATAAAAGGGCACCCATTCAACTATTTTAATCACACTTCCAAAAACATTTTGTTCAAAAAATATTTAACCAAAACCTTTTCTAGAATCCCTCCCCAAATTATTGAAGCCATATTTTATTCACAATACCCTCCTTAGAGGTGTTCAGGTGTTAAAAATGGTGCTCATCCGAAGGAAATGTAATGATTTTATTTAAGTGATTCTATTTTATTTCTTGTTCCACTACCATAAAATATATTTTTTACAAGATGATATAATAACTAGAATATCCTCAATATACTAATATTTTATTATTTTGATATCCACACCTAAATCCATCTCCACTTATATTCAAATTCATTTTCCCTAACCATCTCTCATGACTGGTTATAGTAATGGAATTAATGTTCATATGTGATATTCATAAAATATTTATCATTATAAGACTATAAAATATAAATTATATTATTACATTACCTTTTATTAGAGGTGAAAAGTATTACATTGTGATAAAGCATTCATGGTTTAAATGTTTTCGCAAGGCAAACAGTTTTTTTATTTGTGTATCCCTTTCTGAGATTTTATTAGTCCTCCCAAGTTCTTAAATGTTTTTCACAGGATTTAAAGGATAATAGATTCAAGTATTTAATCAAAAAAATTATGATGATTAAATATGAAAAAAAAGATTTCTTTTTAAAATATTTTGTGTTATATAAGAAATGGATCTTTTTGGAAGTGTCCACTTTGTTTTTCTATGGTTTTTTTGTGTAATAGTTATAGCCTAGATCTCTAAAACTCTAAACCTGAAACTATCCTAAATGTGAATTCTTGACTAAACTCAAGATTATGTAACATTTATTTTTGGGTCCTTATATAGATATAAGATCCCATCCATCAATTATTGATACATAAATGCTCCAATTAAAATCAATATAGTAAATATATCATAAAGAATATATGGAATAAATTAATGGGTTTGATAACATTTCTCCATGTTATCAAAAAAATTGAACTCAATAATATAAAAAATTGATACCCAAAATTCAATCACCCAAAAACAATATTTCATAATTAATTTTGAGGTTAGTTCCAAACAAAATAAATTCCATGAAAATAAGGCCATTAGTGATAAAGACAAAAATTGAAGTGAAATAATAAAAGTGTTTTTAGAAAATTATTTTATCCTTGGAATAAGAGGTGATGGTATAATAACTTCAAAAAATTAACTTCCAAAATAGTGTAGTGATTTTATTAAAAAGATTTAATTTTAGAAAAAAAAATCAATATTTAAGAATTAAAAGAGGCATAATGATTTTAAAAAGGTGTAGTGAAAACCTTTCAAAAGAATTTTATTTTTTAAAAGGAATAATTAAAAATGAATCATATTAAATGAAAAAAACATTTCATGTTTATTAATTGAAATATATGGAAAACATTTACTTTTTAAAAAATATATTCAATAACAGATCCCTAAAAAGATATAAAGGATATCAAATATAAATATGGATTGGATGATAAAACATTTTATATTGAACAGATAGAAAAATATTTTTTAATATAATAAAATACCTTTTTTAAAAACTCACATCGTAAAAAGATTATAGGAAAATTATTTTTGAAAGAGTTTTAGAGAAGTATGAGGGTCACATGAGATTAAACATAATGGGGGTTCCAAATATAAATTATAAAATTGAAGAATAAAAGAAAAATATGGGAGCTATTTCAACCCAGAAATTACATACATGGATATTACATCACTTTAGATAAATATTCATCACATTTAAAAATTAAATGCCTAAGGACAATAATAGTTTATTTTCTTTTCAAACATGGAGATATAGTCATATAACATGGTGAAAGATATTAAACATCTCCCATATAGATATTCCCATTTAGAAATCATATATAAAACTTTTCTTCATAACCCGTTGAAAGGAAACATAAGAAACAGTGATCTCATATGCTCAGTAAGGGTAAAAATGGTATATGTAATCATAACATGAACATATAAGGATGAGAACATAATAATAACATTTAAATATCATACCCAACATATCAAAGGTCATATACATGAGTCATAGAATAAATATTAGTAGTTCATAATACATTAATCATAAATAAATCAAAGAACATGATTTGTGAGGTATTAAAATTTGAATAAATCAAGTCTTATGGAACAAATATAAATATATAACATTTTGAACATGTATAATTATCTATAGGTTCACTCTTTAGGTTAAGGACATGAATTCAGGCCCTCATATAATCTTATGTACATGAAACTAGGTCTATGAATAACATTGTGAACATGTAATTAGGTTCACGCATAACATTGTGAATACATAATCAGGTTTATACATAAAATTATTAACAAAAACTCAGGTTCATGAATAACATTCTAAACAATTAATCATGTTTACAAATAATATTATGAACATGTAATCCAGTTCATGCATAACATTATGAAATTATGATAAGTATCACACATATCATTTTGAACATGTAATGAGGTTTATGCTTATTATAGTGAACATGTAATCATGTTCATTCATAAGAATATACCCCTATTAGGATGGATACACCACCATCCCTAGTGGTATCCCATTACTTATAGAGGATCAGGTGACACCTTCTTCCCATAGTGAATCTGGTTCTACCATCTTCCCAATGTGAATCAAGCCTGTATACTTGTTTCCTATCATTATATCATGATATATGAATCTTCACCAAATTCACTGTAGGGAGATATAGGACCCACCCATCGCATAATTAAATAATACATATGTGTTCCAAAACGTCATAATCATTCATAATACCATAAACCATAGAATGAAATGGGTATTATAAACAAATCATCATATCATAACCTATAAAAAAGATACATTTTTTATAATAATTTCATCAAATAATAAAATATAATAGGAATTGGGTTTCATAACCATTTATTCATGGTCTAACCCATGGAAGGTAAATGGGTTTCATAATAAACGTTTCATCATGAATATAGACCATTCAAAGATATAATAAGAATTGTGTCATTGTATCATATTATCAATAAATCATAAACTATTTCAAAGGATTTCATCATATATAGAGAATAATTTTCAATTCTCATTTCATAAAATATCTTAGGAAAATATATTTTTTTTATTTGAATAACACTTTTTACAACATAAAACTTTTTAAATTACTTTTTCATTGAATATAACATTGAAAACATATAAATGATGATTTGAAAACCATTTTAAACTCTTTATAAAACATTAAAAAAATAAAATACTTTTACATGATAATTATGTTAAAATATTATCTAATAATATCATAAAATACATTTTTAGAAAAGTTGATTTTAAATGATAAAATATTTCTGCCCGAAGAGAAGAATAAAGTCTGATTTTCATAAATGCATTTTAAAAATTGTATTAAATACAAATGAGTGGAATAAATAGTAATATTACATGATGGTGTCATGAATAACTATATTATAAGAAAATAAATGAGATCTATTAAGATATTAACCACAATGTTTCATCAATGGAATCATATTAATAAACATTCCAAAAAAATGATGAGATTTTAAAAATAAGCTCATACCACTTTAGTATCTCTTAGTCATAAGCCCCATGAAATAATAACATTAAATAAAACATATAATATAAATATTATAAGTATAATCATGATATTACATGTAAAAGGGAAGTATATACGGCTCATAAAATAATGTATGTGCATAACATGACTTGTGTCTCAAAAAAGACAAATAGATACAAAATTACTATACATATTTGGTATTTTTTGACTTGAAAACCCCAAGAAAGATATATGAAAAAATGGATATTTAGATCCCCATAAATCTAAGGTTAAAATTAATATAATACATTAATGGTATGTAATACTCAACAAATAATAAACAAGTGGTGAATATGGCATTTGTCTCATAGAAATAGAAGTGACACTAGAAATCCCCTTATTACTTGAGTAACTTTATAATTGTGGGATTTGTGAATGAATAACACAAATTGGAAATTTTAATATTATTATATAATTCAAATTCATTATATAAAATTCCATAGGTATTTATATACACCACAAAAGAAGAATAAGTGTTTAATAAAGCATATATCGCATAGAAATAAAAGTGAGACGATAAATCCCTTACTTCTTGAGTAACATTTGAATCGTTATATTATTGAAATAAAAAATCTATTTAAAAATTTAATATAATTAAATAAATAAAAATTGGGATATAATATTTCATAGGTAATTATATATACCATAAAATATTAATAAGTGGTGAATGTTTATTATATCTGACAGAAATAAAAACGAGGCAAGAAAACACTTACATTAAGTCTTAAAATTCATCATACACGTTCAAACATAAATATAATAAATATAATTTTATTATTAATATAAAAAATAATATTATAATTATATATCACACCATACATTATTTTATTGAGAATTTATATTACCCATTTAATAACAATTTAATGTAAAGTTATGTTTCAGCTATTATCATCAATGTTTTTCATATATGTTTTGACTTGTTATTTTTAAAACGTTTTATTTGATCATGATTTAATTATATAACTATTGTAAACCATGGAATAAATATCATATATACTCATTATATATGTATTTATAATAATCTATAAAATATATAAACATAAATTTAGATACAATGTTCATGGAGATGGTAGGTCGTACGTACACATGAACATTGTTTTCTTTTTATTATCATATTGAAATAGAGGAAGTAAATGAAATATATAATTATATATAGATTATAAATAAATTATAATTATTATATCCTATATATATAATATTATTATAAATCCAATCCTTAATACAGTCCTTATAAAGTGTGGACGAATCACATCGCTTTGACGTGGCAATACTCCATACATCCATAATTAAAGTAATTATCTTCCCAAAAATGGAAGGAATAAAGGTATAAATTAGATAATAATAAAATAAGAATAATTAAATAATAAATAACCCATATATAATATGAAAATGTATTGAAATTATTATTTCTATCCTTGATAGGTGTTAACAGAAGAACGAGAGATATCTATTTGTGAGGTTGTAGTTCGTTGTACACACGAACAATGATTGAGTATCCCATTCGATAAAATTATTTGAAGGTTTAGGTTGTAACCATAAAATATCAACATAACTGTATACTTAGGATACATAGGGTATTATATAATATTTATATATTAATAATTTAAGGAGTGGAGAAATAATTAAAACAAAAGTCATCATTGAAGAACGTTACCACTTCTTCAGGTAACTCCTTTTGGTTTTCCCCAAAGTAATTCCCTTAATGATTTCTTCCAAAATAGAGTCTTATAAAAATTTTCGATGGATTTTTATTCAATATTTTGGAGGGTCCATATGAGAAAAATGTCTTGATAGGCATGAATAAGTGAGGGCAGTGAGAGTTTCTTTATATAGTGAAGGGGGAGAGGTGTTCTTTGTAATACAAATACGTCAACAATAATGCGAGGTATTTCGTACATCATGTGCTTCCAATAATGATAACATTTCAATAAAATAGAGTCAATATTCCAAATATGTCAATAAAATGGATTTTGGACATGTTTAGGGATTATTGTTTCCCCATTATATAAAGTTTGCTCCTTTGGTAAACTCATTTTTCTCTTAATCGCAGTAATTAATTTTAAATATTTCAGAAATATTTTTTGGTCAAACATTGGGTTGAAATTATTATAAATTATAATATATGATGATTTAAAATATAGAATCCATTTTGACCAACTAAAATTATAGAAATTCCAGAAATTAATTTAAAATAATCTTACAGATGGGACGAAACAATAGGTTTTTAAAGTGAAAATGTTCAAATGTTTAAAATGTTTTTATATCCAATTTCAATTTTAAATTGATTGAAATGACCTAAATTGTGTTAAAAGATATATTATTTATCTAAATAAACTCTAAAATCAATTTAAAATGTAATTTTACTATATAAATAAATTAAATGAAAATTTATTTTTCAGGTAAAATGTAGTGGTTTTCACTATTCATCAAAAAATGAAACTTCCAAAAAAAATCCAAAAATTCACCCAAATTAAATTATAAAATTATAGTTTTAAAAATGAATTTTTTTTTTCAATGAAAATTTTCAAATGTGTCCCTAAAATATTTTTAAAAAATTTCTCCCATTAAAAGGTGATAAAACTGCATTTTAGAATGATTCAACTTTTTAGGCCTAATAGTAGATTTGATATTACATTATGCACCTAAAGAATTTGGATAAATATAAAACAATTGTCTCAATTTATAATATATAAATATAATTAATATGCCTCACTATTAGTGATTAATTTATTTTTTTTGATAAAACTCTTTGTGGGAATTAAAATAGTATTTTCATAAAAACAGACCCTTTATATTCAATTGGATTTTATATATATTTATAATTAATTGATAAAAATATAATTCATTTTATAAATATGTGTAGACCCTAATTTCATAATTTATATAATCTTATTAATATATTCTATTCCAATGGCTAGGTGAAAACTATAACAATTTTTTAATAATGATATTGTAGTTTGATAAAACTTGATCTTGCATGTAACACATGATATCAAAGGAACTCATAATTGTGTGTAACAAAATCAAACAAGGTTTTTTGTGTAAAGCAATCAGATTGAAGTGCATCATATAACTGAATCATAACTTGGTGTTGCATATGAATAATTATTAACATGGTGTATCGTGAAATATAAGAAATCAATGAATTTTAATTTATCTGAAAATATTAATTCATAAAAAACACGAGGGGTAACATTTGACCTCCCAAAAAATGAATTTTACCTTTAAATTCATTTGGTTCATTGATGGTTTACTAATTGATTTTTCCATTCATATTAGCTCTCATCATGAAAAATGGATCTTAAAACTTCCTTAAAAAATAAAGTTGGGAACATAACGGTTTCTTAAAGTAACTCATAAACGGGTTTCCACGTATGAGAACTCATGTGTCATGTAAAATCATCGACATATAAGATAAAACTAACAATCAATCCCCAATGGAGAGTGATATAGAACATTTATCAGTAGAAGTGGGTGATCCAGAAAAAGTTAATAATCTCAAAAACAATAATATGCGAAGATCTAAGGGACCATATGATTCAATGGAAATGATGGTACTAGGATAACAATCTTAGTTTCTTAAAAATTTTCTTAGTGTTAAATAATTTTACACAAGAAGATAAACTTACCATATCTCATTCTATTTGATAAGCACAATTTCACCTTGTAGTTGTGCCTTGATCAATTTAGACTACATATCTTACTCTATGATATGAAGGTGAATTTTTCATTCCTAAAGCACTATTAGATCATGAGATCCATAAATAGAATGATAATTTATTACATCATTCATTTTTTAAGATCATGTAATAATGTTTAACATAGTTTATCCAATATACATAAATCCACATAGGGTGAGATAATACATTAATATTTATAACCTCATAGGAATTTTAACTTAAACCCTCCCATAAATGGTTAACCATGAAACCCTTCTAAATGATGATAATACAAAACATTATAAAGAATGTCACTAAATAAATTTAACATTGATACCCATATATCATAATGTATATTTTTGTATTCACATATCAAACATGATAATTCCTTCATCCTGTATTAACATAAAATATGGAAATAACTTGAATTACCATAAAACCATAATGAAAATAATAATACTTCTTCATTCAAATAATAAAACCATAGTTTTATGAATATATTTTATAGATCCAACACTATGGTAAACTCTATCAATGATACCATTAATTAATTTTTCAAAAAAATCCTTAATTTATTTATAGGGTACTCTATAATATCATGTTTAATTTATTCTTATCTAACATCTCTTTATCAAAAATAACCACCAATTTTTCAAAATCAAAAAAATATTAAGGGTTACCTTCCATAAATCAGGGGTTTTCCATAAAATATAACCATTCCATCAAATAATTGTTCTAGGTTATATATACCATTCTACATTCTATTTCAGATCCACAATAGAAAACTTATACAAAATAGTCTATATATATTTCATAATTAATAATTTTTGAATCAAAATAAACACTTCAATTATTCCACTTCATCCTTAATTCATTAACTAGGCTTCCTCATATTATTCCTTAACACCTCTTTATTAAAGTGTGAAATATAAATCATGTCTTAACATTCAAAAACCTAAATTCTATAATGCTTCTGACATTTAACATACAAAACATTGTTAGAACCACTCATTCCTTTTATATGTCTTTTGTAATCTCGTTGTCATCAAAAGAAAAATCATTTCTCATAATACCTTGATGATTATAAACATAATATTTCCCCTTAGGAAATCCATCTATATAGTGGCTATAATTTTCACACTTAACACATTCAACTTTTGGTAATACCTTATGGAGGAAAATATTCCCATTAACTAAACTATTCATTTTTTATCGGTAGTTACTTACATTGTGGAAATCATCACAACATATAAGACATATTCTCAATCATTTACCAAAATTCTAAGACTTCTTCCTATACTTTAACTAATACTTAGCCATATCTTTAGAGACATCCCTAGATATATCCCTATAAACATTATTTGGGATCTCACTAAAGTCTTATCATCATAGTTTTCATATTTTGACCAACCAATTCCTTTGATTCCAACTATAGTGGTCTAGATATAATATACTAGGATATTATGTCATTTTATATGAATATAAATCACATTAATAATTAAATTCAAGGGGATCGTAATAGTTTAGTGTTGTTGAATACTTAGAGACATGATATTATAACTTGGTAAAAGATATTCAACATCTCTTGTAAAGATCATACCATTTAGTAATCCTACATATAACATTACTTTAGAACCTCGAGAAATGAAACACAGGAAAGTGTTATATCATATTCCTAGTAAGGGTAATCAAATGAGATTTGTTTTTATAACATGAACGTAGGTGTATGAGAACATAAGAATAAAATTTAAAGATCAAACCCTTCATATAAAAGTTCATATTCATAAGTCATGGAATAAATATTAATAGTTCATAAGTCATGAATTATAAGGAAATCAAATAAAAAGATATACTAGGGAATAAAATAGGCATAAGATATATAAATGTGGAGTACACATAAACCTATACTATTGTGAACATGTGTAAATTGACACAGGTTCTCTCTTTAAGTTTAGGACATGAAGCCATTCCCTCACATAAACTTGTGTACATGAAACCATGTCTATTATTAACATTGTGACCATGTAATCAGGTTCAAAAATTAAATTTTCAACTTGTAATAAGTTTCATTAAAAACATTATGAACAAGTAATTAGGTTCATTCATAACATTTTAAAGATGTATCTGTTTCATGCATGACATTATGAACATGTAATCAGGTTCACACATAATGTTATGAACATGTGATAAGGTTGACTCATAACATTGTGAACATTTAATTAGGTTCACCCAAACCATTTTGAACATGTAATCAGGCTTACACATAGGTAGAAACACCTCCTGAGTGGGACACAGCACTATCCATAGTAGAATCCCATTACTCATAGTGGGTCAGATTACACTTCTTCCCATAGTGGACCAGGTTACTCCTTCTTTCTATATTAGATCAATCCCATATAATTTTTCCCATAATTATCTCATGGCATATAAATCTATAACCAATGAATTATAAGGAGATATATGACCCACCTATCACATAATAAAATCATACAAATGTTTTAAAAAATATCGTATACATTGATAATATCATTACCTATGGAATGAAAATGGTATTATCAAAATTTAATATTATCATAACCAATGAAAAATAGAGAGGTTTTATAATCATTTAATCATATAATAAATCATAAAACGAATGAGTTTTCATAATAATTTTATCATTCTATAACCTATGGAATATAAATGGGTTTCATAATTAATTTTTCATCGTAAATAGAAACCATTTATAGAAACAATAAGAATGGTTTCCTTGGATCATATCCTCATTAAAGTATAATAAATATAAAAGTATTTCATATAATATGGATAATAAATTTTAATTATCACTTAAAACAATCCATGAGGAAAATAACTTTTCTGGTTTAAAAAATTATTTTTAAAACATAGAACATTTTGAAAACCTTTTTTTATGAAAATAACTTTAAAAATATATGAATCATCCTAGACCAACTTTAAACTAATATATTTTATGAACTAGTGAGTCACATAACCTCAAGTGTGCCTTCTTGTATTCTAGAAGATTCTAACTAGATGCAATGGTTTAAGTTGGTGATAATGGGGAGAATATCCCTTCATTATTAGAGTATAACAGTGGTGTATTATGAAATAAATAACAAAAAATAGTAGAATTAGTAATTAATGAAATATAGAGAACTATAAGAATAATATAAAATGAATGTAAAATATGGAAAATGTTAATATACAATAATGTATTCATGTACAGATGATTATACATAACTAAAACAATAGAAATACAACAAGAAACATTACATTAATAGAGAAAAGAAATAAAAAGATCCCTGAGGGTGATCCCTACCAGAATCTTGAACTCTATCTCAATCATGTACCTCTAACTCCTAGGTAAAAGAAAGAATAAACTAACAATAAACCAGAGTCCTACGAATATAAGGATCTACTCTGGTACCCCAGTGCAATATCATCTCAAACAGGGTGTGAGATTTAAATCCCAGTATGTTACCACCCACTATATCTATAGGAAAAACTAGTCCATGAATATAAAGTAAATAAATGTTCATGTAAACAAAGTGATGAAAAAAACTAAATAAATAAACATTAGGATGCTCAGGCTCCAGAAGGAAAGCTAGCGACTGTACCTATTTCATATCATGGCCAAAAATAACATCTTACAAGTAACTATATATATAATATTAATATATATATTATTGTCATATACCATATCCACATATAGGAACCATGTATGTATGGATGTTAGTGGAAATATACCTAGAATAATAGGAGCTGGCTGGACCAGGGCATAACTCAGTCATCCATAAAAAGTCTAAATGAGATTATTAGTTCAAAAAACATGGAACATTTCCTACATCTCATAATGAGTGATATATTTCATTCTCCTCACTTGAGATGACGAGTGAGCCTTCACGTCAACAGTTGAAAAAAAATTGTGATTGTTTTGTCACGCCGACACTCACCTGAGAACATGGTGTTTCATGATCATTGACCCAACAGTGTCAACAGTGTGAGAAATTATTTTCAACACACAATATAAGGGAAAATGATAAATCTATGCTCAACATAACCCTTACTGCCATTCCACACCCTATATTAAGGAAGAATCATATAATAAAAATAACAAAATCCAAATAACCTTACTTCTCATGATTTACATTTGTTAAGACATTATAATCAAGGAATAATATTTCAATTATTTAATGTTAATAATCATTAAATGAATGGAGTGGCCTTATGACCCTTTAAATTGCATTTTATTTAAATCATTTCATTTAATCCACATAATCCATTCTTATTCACTTAAATTAATGGGTGTGGTCATACCAATTTATTCAATTCCATTTCAATTAAACTGTTTAATATATTCAAATTATAAAATCCATCATGAACAATATATTCAATTTAATACATTCCATTTAATTAAAAAAACATGGAAAAATTAACAAGGCACAACTGTGGTACATACAGGGTACCATAGTCTAATTGGTAAATTACCTACTTGGGAAATCCCATTTACTAAGAATGTCATGCCCATAGGAGGAGATTGGATAATTGGACATTTAGATAGGATTGGTCAAATCTATTCAATTTATAGGATGGGTCATGAACTTATAAAGAGATTTGGTTCATTAAATATTTATAACAAAACGAGGGATAGTCCTTTTATGAACATCTACAGTACATGAATTTACATTCCACATATCAATCACTAACATAAAGTCATAGGAAGACTCTAATGCAATAATCCAAGTAATATAAAAAATCACAAATCACCACTTCGTAATTTAGAACACAACACAACTCATTCATGGGATTTTATTATAAAATAATGACATATTTTAAAAAAATAATTCATTTATTCATAATTAAACATCAAAATCATAAGTCATAATCCAATTCAATTTAGAAATTTATTTTTGAAATGCTACCAAACATGGAAAAACAATACAAGGTTCTACATGGCACTTATGAGGTTCCCTTATGAATATTTTCTTTGGTTATAAGAGGAAATCCATTTAAAATAGAATTCTAATTCTTATAATTAATTCTAGTAATTTATAAAATTAAATATATAGGGGAAACATAATAAAACACACCCTTGGGGTTTTCATGATCAGGGTTAACATCATCAAACTACTAAACTACGTTTAATCAGAGTAATACTTTTTGTGTAAAACAATTTAAAATGAAGAACTAAATTTTATTGAAAAGTGCAGTAAATAATGGAGTGTATAACAATGAAATAATTTATAATTTAATATAAATTGGGTGAAAAATATATAGACCACATTCCACATACTTAGGATGATCAAATCGTTTAATATCAAGCTCTGGTTTGGTTCGTATAGGAAGAAATCAACAAAAGGGACATCCACACAAAAATAGGAAAAATTAGCATGCACCTACATAACCTTTCAAGATAATATTAAATGAAGAAAAGTTCAAAATGAATTGAGTTATTATCAATAGGATCCATAGAGACCGATGATACTAGATTAAGATAATGAATGGATAAGATATACTAAGAACTAGGTTAGGCGTTGGAGAAAGAAAAAACAAAATATGAGAGGATCACCCACTGGAGGAGGAAGAAATAAAAATAAAATGATGCTTTAATCCAAATTAAGGTCATTTTGGTCATTTAACCCTTTAAAAAAGACCACGTAGTTTGGTCAAACCATGTTCCATCCATGGAAAACTCACAGTCTAGGAATCCCACCATTGAGGATTTTCCCACACGGTTTACCCGCACAATTTTCCTAACCATGAACCAACCATGTGATGAATAATTCATAGTTACTCCTAAAATGGAACTAACCATGCATTATAGGTTCATAATTTGGATAAACCATGTTTAGCTTGTGTGACACCCTCTGTTCTTTTGAAACAAGCCAGAAGTTTTGTTGTTGCGGACCGTACGATTTCATAATAATGGTGTTCCCTGTGAAGACGCTCCAAAGTTGTGATATTCGGGGCCTAAAACTCCCAAAACCCAATTAGACACATGAGGGCCCTCTTGTGCCTCTACCATAGTCAAAAACCACACTTAGAACTATCCCAAATCTCAAAATTACATTTTGAAACTTTTTTTAATAAAACGATTTTCCATTAAATGCCAAAATTAAAATTCCAATAAATATTTTGTCTGTTGAAAACTCATTTCATTACAACCTCCCCACCTTAGATATTCTCAACCCTGAGAAGTCTTCAGATAAAACTAAAACATCACCTAACATATGAGGGTCTTGAACACTCATTAAAAAATTCATATTTCATTTACAAATACCAAACACACATACATGAATTACTTAATCATACAAAACATAAGACATGAAAAATTGACTGAATGCTCGTTTCGAACAAAGACACCAAAACATTTTTTACTTGATCCTATTTAACTAGATATAGGATTAAGCCATAATCTCTATAAACTTATGTATTATGTTGCTCCCCACTATAGGTATCACCACTAAAGGGGGCCAATTCTAAGTCATAATACCTCCACTATAAGAATTTTGTTATAAATCATGCCTATAAGTATTCTAGTGACACTCCCGACATGATTTATTTAATTGTGAAAACCTAATTACATTTTAGGTAACATTAAAGACCTCATCAAAAAGAAATGGTTGTGTTCCAATTGAAGTAACTAAAAATGGTCCAAAAATATTTCTTTTAAAGGAAGAGTCGACCTCAAAACTACACCTATCTTATCCTAGTGATGTGTTTAAAAAATAGTGTTATTCATATATAGACATATACCAATAGAGAAACGATCAATACTCTTCTGACTGACCATTCCCACAACACTTGGCATAGACAACTGATGTGAAATAAAATAAAACACAACACCTTCATCCAATTAATCATGCGTTTACAATGAGCACATTCAACCAACTATATACCTGACTTCTGGTGATGTTACTCAATGAATCCCTAACCTATCCATTTAAAACATTCATTCCACATCATGAACAAAGGTGTAACCTAGAACTAGACCACAATAATCTCCACCCATTTAACACACCTTTCATCCTGACAAAAATTACATGATCACATCAGATTCATTAAATAGAAGTCTAATTAACTAACCTATGGAAATCAGTAATCTATATTTACAAGAGATATGTTGGTACAAGGCCCCATCATCCACTTAAAAATATTGAGTGGGCCCAAAGAAGCATCTATATGGTGGTTAATTTAGAGATGAATGGTTTTTGTCAAAATTTCTTCCCAAGGCATTCCTACATGGGAACCAAGATATCACCCAAAAAACTGATACTCAAGTAATATAATGATGCATCCATTATGGAACATTGGTAAATATCACTTATCAAGAAAAAATCCTTTTAAAACAATAGTGTATTGTAAGACTGATTCCCTTTGAGTGAATCATGGATGATGTAAATATATGGGACGTACTGATTCCTAATATATAGTACACTAAGAGGATAAAGAATTAACTAGTATATCTATTGAACAACTACTGCTTGACTTCCATTGAAATAATCTCAACTTCACCTATAAATGCATCACCATTAACCAAATGGAAATGCATTCCCCATTTGAGGCATTCTGTGATCATTATAGATTACCCACTAAAGTTTATCCTTTACCAATAACATTCCAAGAGGTTCTAAACAAAGCCAACCACATCGGTTTCATGATGTCTAGAAAGCACCAACATGATTCAAATCTTGCAATACCCAGAGAATTCAAGTACGACCAACCATTTCCAAAGTTACTTTCTTATTGTGATCCTTCTACTTTGAAGGAATCATAACCACAAGAATAGATGTGATGATCCACACATTATAAGTTTTGTAGTCATGATGTATGAGAGAAAGACTATTTTATCATAGGTTTACTACATTATGCGCACCTTAAATGAAAATGATAAATCATTTGGTAAGAAAACCACTACCAAAAATGATTGTCTTGTTAAAACACCCATTTATTTTTTTAAACACCCATTTACCTGAAAACATACTAAACATCTCAATGATCAATGATTCCACCAAACACAACCAGTTCATTACACCATTTAGAATCCTGATGGGTATGGCCTTTTTAAAAACACACTAACAAGAGATTTATATGAAGGAAAACACATCCTTGATAATTTTTATAAGATTTATTCCATTTGAATCCAAGTATCATGCATTCCATAAAATTTTTCTATCCCTAAGTCGTATTAACTCATAAAAAAATTAATTTGGATGATGACATTCCAATTCGTTTATTTTTTTTTTTGAGGAATAAGAGATGGCCACACATCCTACAGAGCAGCCGCCCACGCCCTAGACAAGTCTAACCTACTAGAATTGAACATTACATGTTTCTCACACTGGTAACAAGGTCAAGGATACCATGATGACCCATCTGAACAAGGGTGTAATATAGAATTTATGATTCTTACTGGGGATAATGACAAAAAACCTTAGATAAATCTTGGCATTTAGCAAGGAATTTAAGATCCAATGGTGACACCTACCATGGGATAGCCCCTGATAAAAGAAAAAGTGTCAACCCCATCACCAGGTCACATCAAAAAAATTAAACTAGGCCATAATCCTATCATTTAATCTACTACTAAACATAATAAAGTCCTAATGAAGATGATCATGATTCTATACAAAGAAAATCAAAAAAAAGGCTACCCTTACATGAGGGTTTAAATTAAAGAAACCACTTCAATTTTCTTCAAGTAATTACATCGATTAACATTCAATCTCTATACATTTAAAAGATTTAAAACTGAGCATCGTGTACCAATTATAAAACAAAAGTATTGGTTAAAAGACAATGTGACCTATGAGGGTACCATTAAGCCGACCAAGGTTCATCATAATTCAACCCAATAGTAGTTTCTTAATTATTATGATCTAAAAAAACTTCATAGCAGTTATCTAAAAAGAAAAAATACCAATCAAACCTAAATTGGCCTATTTTTGAAATTTGGATGTTAACCAATTCCTTTCAAATTAAAATTAAATATCCTTTACATTTATAAAAATTTCAAAATATAACATGGTCATATGTCATGGTTTTATTTCATCGTTTTCCATCACCCAGTCTATAAAGATCCCATACACTTTACAAAATTGAATTACTCTCTCGTTAATAAAAACCAATTCCATTTAACATTTTAAATTTATAATATTTTACATTTTAACAATGGTCATTATAAATTTTTTCAAACTTCAAGATGGTTTATGTACACGAGTTACCTTTTCGAATTTATATGGCTTACATACTCCTTACAGCTAAAAAATAGTTCTTCTATAATCTCAACCAATAAATTCTTCCATTTAATCCAATTACATAATTAAATCCAATCTAGGAATGTTATCATAAGAAATAGTCATCTAATGCATGAATCAAATATATAAGAATGACATATTAATCAAGGAACAAAATCCAAATCAGCAGACAACCTACAAATAAAAATACAAGGAATAAGAAAATTCATGGAATTTGAATCTATTTGTTCCTAAAATTTTGCATGCCATGCTAATTAATTTCCATAATAGGAAATGGGAAAAATACTCTAAATTTTATAAATCAATAAGTAGTGATTAATACACAAATCACTTATGGTGAAATCACAATCAATTGTAAAATCAAAGAGAATGAACAACAATCCTATTCCTATCCACTTAGACTTTTCCCACTGAGTGGGGTGATCAGTCCCAAAAAAATCTATTTACCAAGTTTCAACACATTCCAAATATCATGTCTACTAAGAAAAAATGGTAAGAAAAGGGAAATTAAACATCCATTCACAACTAATTTTAACATCATAGACCGACTGACCACTAAGACGGTTGCCATACCAGTAGATCACATTGCCTCAAGCATGCCTCACAATATTATAGAGCCTTCCAACTAAAAAAGAGGTTCTTAGGAGGTGATAATGGGGATACTATACCCTCATTATTAGAGTAGAGCAATGGTGTATCAGGAAATAAATAATAGACAACAGTGGAAGAAATAATAAATAAAAGATAGAGCAACAGAAGAATAAAATAAATTGAATATAAAATATGGACAAATCCAATATACATCAATGCCAACATGTCTATATGATGATACATAACTAAAACAATATACCTATAACATGAATCAATACATTACAAGACTTGAATAGAAAAAATAAATAAAAAAGTGCAGCTTTAGGAAATCTCCAAAATCAACATAAGCTCTAGCTCAGTCATGTGCTCCTAACTCCCAAGTACAATAAAGAAGACACTAACAATAAACTAGAGTCTTGTGAACACGGGGATCTACTCAGTTACCCTAGTGAAATGGTGACCTGAGAAAGGTGTGAGATACAAATCCCAGTAGGTTACTACCCACCATGTCCTCAACTCAAATTATTTTGTGAATATAATGTAAAGTAGTGTGAAAGTAAAAAAAAATTATGAAAAAAACTGAATAAATAAACAATAGACCTATAAAGTCCCTGACAGACACCTGGAGACTCTACTGGCTTCATCACAAGGTTGGAATGAACATCTGCCCAATAATAATACATATAGTAGATATATATATATATATAGTATAGTTATATATTGAATCCACCTCTATGAACCATGTATGTATGGATGTATGTCTCCATATGCCTGGAATAGTAGGTGATGGTTGGAATGGGGTGTGACTCAATCATCCAAAACTATTCTAAATGAGCCTATAATCTCATGAAACATGGTACATTCCCAATATCACCTAATGAGTGGGATACATCATGATCATCACTCGAGATGATGATTGTGCCTTCATGTCAACAATCAGAAAAATGGTGATTGTGTCGTAATGAAAACAATCACATAAGAATGTGGTTCTTCATTCCCAATGACCCAATATGTTAATGGTGTGATATGTCTTGTACAACACCAGGTTTAGGGGAGTATGATACCATTATTCCCAATATAACCCTTACAATCATTCCACATCCTATATAAATTCGTAATCATATAATTATAATAAAACAATCCATGAGGAATTACTTCTCATGCTTTACATTTATTAAGTCATTATATTTGAGGCTTAACATTTCAATTAAAGTATTTTCATAAGCATGTAATGAATAGGGTAACATTTCCACCCTTTTATTTCATTACAGTTAAATAATTTCATTCAATTAACATAATTCCTGCTTATTCAATTATTTGGGGTTTTAATAACACCCTATTCAAATCAATTTTAGTTAAACAATTTAATATATTTAGGTAATTAAATTTATCATGGAAAATCTATTCAAATTAATTCATTCCATTTAATTAAACAAAACATGTAAAAACATTTAACAAGGCTCAAATGAGGTACATAGAAGGTGCCATTATCTAATTTTGAAATTACCTACTTGGGAAATCCAATTTACTAAGTATTCTAATATAATAGCAGGATCTTGGTTCATTGTACCTTTTGATAGGAGCGGGACAAGACATTTTATTTATAAGATATTCCAATCACTTAGAAGGTGATTTGGTTCATTAAAAATATATAAAAAAGGAGAAAGTGTCACTTCAATAACATATAAAGGACATGAATTAACATGACATATATCAATAATGAAAATGAATGAACATGAAGAATCCAATACAATAATCCAAGGAAGATGAAAATCACAGATCACTACCTTTTAATTTAGAATATAGATCGCCTCATTTAAGGGGTTTTGTTATAGAAGCATGATATATTTTACCTAATAATTAATTTAGTCATAATTAAAAATATAAATAATGAGTCATAAATACATTCACATTAGAAATGAATTTTATAAAATAAAAAAAACATTGAAAACCAATGCAATGTTTTACATGGAACTGAGGGCGTTCTATTATCCTTGGTGTCATTGATTACAATGGGAAAGTACATTTAAAATCTATGAATAATACTTAAAAGGCATTACGAGTATTTAAAAAAATTAAATATATAGGGGAAACTTAATATATCCCACCCAAGGGTTGTCTATTATTTAGTTTGATATCCTTAAACATCTAAAATAAATTCAATAATTGTAATACCTGGTGCGTAAAACAATTAAAAATGAAAAACTCAAATTTAAAGCAACACATGGGACATGCCGGTGTGGGGAAAAATGGAAACATTTATAATTAAATATAAATTTATAGTAAAATCCATAGAATACCTACATCAAATATAGGATGATATACTCATCCAATATCAAACTATGATTTGGTCTAGTATAGAAGAAATCAACAAAATAGACATCCGCCCTAAAAATATGGGAAATTAGATTTCCCCCCAATAACTTTGTCAACAAAATATTAAACGAATAATTGATGAAAAGAAATTGATATATTACATATGTGGGTCCATAGAGACCGATGATGCTAAATTCTAATGATGTATTGATGAGATCCATTGAACCCTAGGCTAGGTATTTTTGTAATGCATAATGAAATAGAGGAGGGATCACCCACTAGAAGAAGAAGGAAGAAAAAGAAAATGAGGTATTAAACCTCATCAATGTAATTTTGGTCATTTCACCTTTAAAAACATTTCCATAAACCTTGTCTACATGGTTTGGAAAACATGTGTCCCCAATTTGTGGCTCCCACTACTAATGAAATCCACCTCACATAGTTGTCCTACATGGTTTTCATAACTGTGCACCAACCATGTAATGAATAGTGATTAGGTACATACAAAATGGAACTAACCATGCAGTCTAAGTATACAGTTTGTGTGAACTATGCATAGCCCATGCAACACCCTTTTTTCCTATGAAACAGGCCACATTTTTTACTACTTAGGGGTGGGCTACATGGTTTCAGACAAATCACGCACCCTATAAAGACCTTCCAAACATATGACCTTTAGGGCCCAGTACTCCCGAGACATAATGAAACACCCGTGATACCTCCCATTACTTTGACTAAGTCCAAAAAAATACTTATAACTATTATAACTCCCAAAATTACATTTTTAGGTTCAGTTTAATGAATGACCCATCCACTAAATGGTAAAATTCAAATTTCCATGTAATTTTACTTTAGCTCAAAACATAGGTTGTTATAACTTATAAAGAAAGATTTGAAAACCATTTCAACTAATTTATAAAAAAAATTAAAAACCTTTTCCATGAAAATGATATTAAAATTTCATTTAAAAACATCTTTGAATACATTTTTAGAAAACATGAGTTTGGATGAAAACAGATTTACAATTGAAGAGAGAAATAAAGTCATATTTTCTTGAAAACGTTTTCGTAATTAAATTAAGTAAAAAATAGTAGAAAAAATGGTACCATTACCTGATGGTATCATGAATAACCATAGGATAATAAAATTCATGTGAGTTATTAAGATATGGATCATAATATTCATCAATGGAATCATAATCGTAAACAATCCCGATAAATAATGAGACTCTAACAATAATATTTTACACTTTGGTAACATTGAATCATAATAACCCTAAAATAATAACTTAAAAATAAGATTAAATTCTAGTTAAAATAATTACATTCATGATATCACATGTAAAATGAAATTATATACACCTTATACGGTAATGGAAGAGCATAACATAATATGTGTCTCAAAGAAGAAAAATTAAGACAAAATCACCTAACCAATTTGGTAAATTGTTAACCATAAAGCCCGTGAGAGATATATAATAAAATGGATATTTAAATTACCATAAATTAAATGAAAATTATCATATAATAAATTCATGGGAATTAAAAACCCCACATAAAAGAAACAAGTGGCGAATATGGAATATGTCCCATAGGAATAAAATTGGGACTACAAATCCCCATACTTCCTGAGTAACATTTGAATTATGATATTCCTAAAAGAATGAAATCAATTGAAACATTTAATATCATTAAAAAATTTAAATTCCTTTTATATCTTAATATATGTCATTATATATAACACAAAACAAGAATAAGTGTTGAATATATCATATATATCACAGAAATAAAAGTGAGACAAGAAATCAGATACTACTTGAGTAAATTTTGAATCATGAGATTCATGAATGAATAACATAAATTGAAACATTTCATATAATTAAATAATTTAAATTCTGAAAATAATATTTCATATGTCATTATATACACCAAATGATTGGATAAGTGGTAAATATATCATATATATCATAGAAACAAAAGTGAGATGACAAAACCCTTACCATAAGTCTTGATATACTTTGTGCACATTCAGACCACATTTATAAAAAAAAATATAATTTTTTATAAATCTTAAAAAGTATTATATTTTTATATATGGCACCATATAATATTTTATTATGAGTTCATATTACCATTTATTAAAAATTCCATGATAAAGTTACATTTTAGTTAATATCACCTTGGTTTTTTTATTGGTTTTGAATTGTAATTTTTGGTTCTCTTTATTTGATCATGATTTCCTTATCTATATATTGTAAAATATTATATAAATATAATATATATATATATATATATTGTATATATTTATTTATAATAATATATAAAATATATAAATATAAAATTTGATACATCATTTTTCGAGATGGTTGGTCGTACATAAGCATGAACGATGTTTCTGTTTTCTTGTCCAATTAAAAGAGAGTAACTAAATGAAATATATGTATATAAATTTATATATTATCATTAAATTATAATTATTATTTTATATATTTCACATATGATTATTAAACCAGTCTTTAATACATTCCATGTAAATAATGAACAAATCACATCGCTTTGAGAAGGTGGTAGTCCACATATCCACAAATAAAGTTATCATATTCCCAAAAAATGAAAATAATGATGTTATGAAAAATATACTAATTAAATGAGAATAAATAAATCACGAATATCAAATATATCATATAAAATAGTCATTCCATCATTATTCCCAACCATTATAGATGGTAATGGGATAACATGTGGCATTGATTCGTGGGGTGGTAGTCTATCGTACACATAAATGATGATTGTGTATACCATTTGAATAAAGTGTATGAATGTGTATGTCAAAATATTAATATTAAAAAATATAATTATATTTATTATACTATTTATATTATATTATCTTTAAATAATAATATTTTAAGGGGTGTATAATGAAATAAAATAGTAGTTCTCATTGATGAATGTTACCTCTTCTTCTGATAACTCGTTTTGGTTCCCACCAAAATACACCCTGGTTTTTCTTTCATCCATATGTGAGTATTTTGGTATGTGATTATAGATTCTATAAGATTATTTGGTAATGGTTTGGATGATCCAAAAGGCTTGGTATGTGTGAATATTTGATTGGGTAAGTGCCTTTATACAGTTGAGGAGGAGTGGTATTCTTGTAAATAAAAAAAGGTAATCATTATTGAGTGGCATACCTTACACAATGTGCCTCCAATAATGATCCATTTTAGATAAAAGAGATTTAATGGCCAAAATATATCTATAAAATAAATTTTGGGAATGTTTTTTGGTCATTTTGGTCCATTAAGTAAGAGATTAGTCCCTCGGTAAACTCATTTTTCTATTAATCAATGTAATTAATTATAACTATTTTCACTTATATTTTTGGAAAAAAATTGGGTTATCCTTATTAAAAATTATAAATTATTGTGATTCAAAATATTGAATCAAATCTTCAAAATTATAGCAACATACGTGGAAGATATTAATTTAAAATAATCATGTAGATGAGACGAAATAATGAGTTTTAAATTTGAAATCTTTTAAAACTATGAAATGAATTTATATCCAATTTCAATTTTTAATTGATTCCTTTGACCTAAATTTTATTAATAGATTTATAATCAACCTAAATAAAATTTAAAACAAATTTATATTATATAATTTAACTACATTAATAAATTATATGAAAATTCAATTTTCAATTAAAATTTAGTTTTTTTCTTATTCATCAAAAAGTGAAACTTCCCAGAACAATACAAAAAACATAATCCAATATAAATTTTGATATTAATATATCAAAAATGGAATTTTATTTTTTTTAAATAAAAAACATTAAAAATGATAAAAATTATCTTTAAAAATTATTCCATTAAAAGGTGGTAAACCCACCTTTTATAATAATACAACTTTTATGCCTAAAAAGGATTCATTATTATCTTTTGCCTATAAAACTAATTGGATGAATGTCAAAAATTGAATTTAAAATATTTAAATTTCGTTAATGTCTCTCACTAATAGTGATTAATTTAATTAATTATAATAAAACTACTTTGTGGGAAAAAATAGTACATTCATAAAAGAACTTAAGTTATATTCAATGGGTTTTTATTTTCATTTATAATTAATTAATAACTAAGTAATTCATTTTTTTAAAATGTGTTAACCATTTCTTCATAATTTAGATAATATTATTCGTATCCATCATTCCAATTACTATGTGATAACTATAAAAATATATTAATAATAACATTTTAGTTCGAATAAACTTGGTCATGTGTGTAATAAAAGCTATTGAAGGAACTCATAATCTTGTGTAACACATGCCAAACACAGTGTTGCATGTAACACATAATAATATCAGTCTCTTCATATAGTGGATGATTTACTTGGTTTTTTATATAAATAATGAATAACCTGGTGCATCATGAAATGAAAGTAATCAAATAATTTTAATTCATTCAAAAAAATAATTCCTAAAAACATGGGGTGCTACAGAAAGTGATGGGAAACTGTAATTGATGAGGATGAAAATTATTATGAACAATGATAAAATTTTAATGGTGGATAAATTCATCAAGGAAGAATATTTAAATTAAAAGTTTCATTTTACTTAGATAGAAAGATAAAGTACCCTGAAATAAAATATTATGGTGGAAGAAACCAATATTTGAAGAATTTTTCTCAAGAAGACGCATTATATCTAAACGAAGGGTTTTGAGTTAAAAAACCCCTCCCAACATTGGTATAATTTGAGATACATTTAAATTAAAAACCTGATATTTTTTTAAACCCCATTAATTTCATAAATATGGGAAAGAAAAATAATTATAAATTAATCACACCATTTTATGAATATCATGGTGCACAATAAGAAATATGTCACAAGAAGTTAAATTAATAATTTCATAAATACGAGAAAATAAAATCAATATAAATTAATCACACCATTTTAAAAATATCATGGTTCACAATAATAAATATGTCACAAGAAGTGAATTTTTTACAAAGGACCCCATTCATTGTATTCCTACTTCCTTAAACAAACTCTTACCTCATATATAATAAACATATATATTTCTAATTTATTATACCATAAACATATTCATATCTATAACATTTGATACATTTATTTTATAATTATTCTCTACAAATAAATTATTTAGTTATTATCTATTTTTGATATAGGGTGTGAGTAATCTTGATTATTTTTTAAGTATTTAGTAATAGTGATGTTATTCTTTTTTCTTCTCCCAAATTTAATCAACAAAGATTTATTTAGAATTGAATAATAACTGGTTTTAAATGATTCCTGATTTTCTATTTCATTGGGTGAAAGACATGGAAATTATTAAGGAAAAAAGATATTGTGAAGAACTAGTTTCAGTTTTTTTAATAGTCAAACGGATATATATAAATACAAAGATTAAATATTAATAACACCTTGAAATATTTATTAAAAAATATTAATTTAATTATTATTCAATTCTTACGCAATTATATAAAATTATTTAATCATTCATGGTCTAAACATTAGACTAATATTCACACAAGTGGTAAAAAATAATCTCAATGAGAGTGGGTTTTAATGATTTTTTGAGTAATTACATGTTTTATATAATTTTAATATAAATTTTATGGAATCCCAAACATTTGATACATAACATTTACATTTATTAATGAATTCCTATAATAATCCATGTAATGTGGTAATGATAACTAAAATTCATCATTCGTGGAGGCAGTAGTTGGCCTTAAGTAGGATTAAAGATTCCATTTCTCAATGATAGGGATAGAATGGAGGTATATGATAAATTATCACTTCATATTTATAATTTTAAAATTTAAAGAATATTATTTATTTAAATCCATCCTTGTTACCAATCATGAATGATGGTGATTAAATACTGAAGATGTCATTTGAAGAGGATGTAGTCTTCATGTACTCACGATCGTCATTATTTTGTTTTTCTAAGTGGATGAGAATGAATAATTAATTATTTCATTAATATAATAAAACTTCATTAAACTATTGATTCTTATATAATTATATTACTATGGTTTTTATAGGTTTCTAAATTAAAAAATTTGGAGAAAAAGTTAAAAACTAACTAATAAACATGTTTGGACCTTGAACATTATTTTGAATGACTCCTTGGAAATGAAGGGAATAGGGTAACTAATTGAGATTATAGAACTATTAACATGAGATAGGTGTCTATTAGGATAATAATGGAATCGTTTTAGGTTGAAATTTTTATAAATAAATGTGTAATTAAGGGGTTTAAATGTTTTCTTTTTGTAACTAAGGTAAAATGAATTTTTTGTGAATACCTATTATTTTTCAATAATGGAATGACACTATTCAAGGTTAAATGAATCAAATAGTTATAAATAAAAGAGTGTGGTATGATATATGTTTTTTAAATCCCCTAAAACTCATTTTCATACATGTTTTAAAAAAATAAATCCTTTTACAACTTTTGTTTTGATTTTACCATTTTTTTTACCTTGGAATCAAGTTTTTACCCAAGTAATTTATATTTCATTAAAAATATATGATAAAAACTCTTACCAAATATGCACGTTATGAACAAAAATTTAATCGCTATTTAATATATTTTAGTTTCTAATTATGATAATACTATGTTTTATATTAAAACATATAATACACAGAAAATATATTTTGTAGAATAAATGTTGTTTTCAACCTTATGTATTCTTAATCATATTTAGTATTGAGTAACAATTTAATGAGTGATAGTATTTTTATATATAGTTTTATAAATTATATTGAACTAATTTATAGATTATACCAATTTATTTTATTGCATAAAAATTATTTAATATTAAAAAACAATTCTGTGAAAATAACAGTTTTACGAATATAGTGTCCATTAACATTAATATTAGTAATCATAATTTGATGACTAGAAATGAAATTTAAATTATCACTTATCATGAAAATTATTATCTAATATATGATATCAATTTTTTTAATTTATATAAGTGATAAAAATTAATTTTAAATATAATTTAATAAAAACTATTTTATAATAAAATTTTACTGAGGATTCCAAAGCATTAACCAGAGGTTTTTTAAATTAAAAATAGTGTTTTTAAATGATTAATTTTAATTTATAAATATAAATTTTCATAAAAAACATTTAAATGATTTTTAAGTAAATATTTTATTGTGATATCATCATAAAAGTAACAATATTAGAAATATCACTAACTTTTCGGATTCACCTAGACATAAATTATTTTCAAAAAATATTAAAAATTTGTATTTGGATAATTTTTATATGCTAAATTCAAAAAATAAATTAACATTTAAATAAATTAACATTTTAATGTTTATAAAAATTATTTTCATAAAAAACAATATAAAATAAAAAATTGTTTTATTAAAAATTTACCATTTAAAAAATTATGTGTTCTCAATCATTTTTTTGTATGAAATCATAATTTATTATAATATTTTTATTAACTAGTGGTTTTAAAAAATTAAGTTTTATCAATCATTTTTTGTATGAAAACATAATTGATTATAATATTTTTATTATCTAAAGATTTTATTATTAATAAATTTTCATTTTAATTAATTCATCATGGTTCATTTTAGTTTTTCTTTGTATGCACATGATATTTACATATATCATGAACGAGAACAATGGAAGGTGTCTGAGTCTTTAAGAAATGTTTTAAATACTAGAAGCTAATGATCATGGATATTCAAATAGATTTATGTCTATAGTTTTAATTAAAGATCATAAAAGAGAAGTTTTTTGGATCGTTGAATTTCTAACCATCATATTGTTATAGGGCATATTTAAAATTTTATATTTAGAGGGTATTATAAAAAATAAGAATAAATAAAAATATTAGTAATAGAGAATAGGTTTTTTCAACTTATTATATAATAAATTGAAGAAGAATAGAACAAAATAACTTGTAGAAGTGAAAGTGTGAAGAATCAAAGTTTCATAGTGATGAAGTGTTGAAACATATTGGTGAGGTATATATTTTTTAAATAATTATTACCATATTAGTTATTTGATAAGTACATACATATTTAGAGGACTATAGTTAAAAGTGATATATATACCCTTCTTTATATAATTGAGATGGATTATTTTCTAGTTTACTATGTGATCTCAGATTATTTTCAGATCATCCCAATGTATAGTTTATCTTATTGAGTATTTACCCATGAAATTATTGTGTTTCTATGTGTTTTTTTGGATGTTGTGTTTTAATAGAGTATTTTCTTTTTAAATGGAGGTGATGGTTGTTTTAAAAGAAGAAAAAAATAGATGAAAAATGATTCACCACCCTCTCTGTTGTCATGAAGATACTAACTAGACCTTACAATTGGTATCAGAGTTGGGAAAATTGTTGATTCAAGTATATTTTATGTTTTAATAAGGTGAAATCTAACATGGATGTTAAAAACATAGTTAATAGTAAGGGGTTCTTGTCTTAGATATGAAGAACAATCATATAAATAATGATATAATTCTATAATATCTAGTATCCATTGGCTATGAATCTTTAAAGGATGATACATATGGTTTTATTCTATAAGATGAATGTTCTACCCTATAGTTATGAAAATTCATAGAATGGTGGATAATAAAAAAATTATATACATTTCTTTCTTTTAAAAATTAAATTCCTAATGGTTAAATGAATTGATATGGATAAATACATCTATGATAAGTCTATTAATATTTATGTTGCGAAGAAATTTATGAAATAAAAGTCGGAAATAATGAGTTTAAAATAAAGAGATCTAAAATATAAGATGATGAATTAATTAGTTCATTATTCACAAAGAATAATTATATTATAGGAACCATGATAATCATTGGATATAAATTTGAATACTCTATAGCTATAAAGAAGATCATGATAATTCTTCTTGACATTTTTAATTCTAAATTATCATTATTAAAATATAGAGAGTCTAAAAGGACATATCTGGATGATATTCACATTATTCTCATCACATATGGTATTATAAGATATTATTTTATAAAAATAAATGGAAAGGTATATCATGAAATATCCAGAAAAATAACTAGGAAATAAAATCCAAAAAACAATTATTGCAAAATAACAAAGTGGATATAATTATAAATAGGATGTGAGTAAGAATTTCAATGTATTCATATGTTTATTTTCTATAAAAGTAATTTTTTGGGGGGGAAATATAATGGAATGTTTCTATTAAT
The DNA here is from genome assembly GCA_963277665.1 of Viscum album. NCBI lineage: Eukaryota > Viridiplantae > Streptophyta > Magnoliopsida > Santalales > Viscaceae > Viscum > Viscum album. Next base: position 1,000,507,374 of record OY728161.1, read on the forward strand.
GTTATTTTATAATGGATACATTGTAAATTTTACCGCAAACTATACAAGACAATGGGAAAATTAATATAGTGACAAAGATAACATAAGTTAGAGAATAATTATTAGGAAAGTGGAAAATAAAACAATGTTAGTGATGAATAAAAAAATTTCTAAATATAAAAATATAATTCTACTATCTAAACATGAGGTAAGTGATCACAATGAGAAGAAGTGGGAGTTAGAAATTATAGTGATGAAAGTGATGAAAATATTTTCATAAAAAAATTTATGATGAGTGTTTTATCAGTAATGAAAGTAGAAATTATAAAGATTAAAAGGAGGAAACTCAGTTGAAGTTAGTGAAAAAAAGATAATTGGAATAATGTCCTTTAAAAATTGAAAATATTCCATAATATAATAATAAGTTGAATAAAGAAGAATAATATACAAAAAATAGGTATGAGTGCTTAAAGATATAAAATCAATGAAATAAAAAAAACAAAAATATTGAAGTTATAAAATTATCTAAGATATCTAAATATTTTAAGGATAAAAAACATGAAATAATGATAGAAATTATCATAACATTACTAAGAATCCTGAGAAGAAAAATTAATTCAGGAGGATCATATTTGAAGTATCCAAATTTTGATACCACAATGGATAAAAATAAATATATTTTAAGAGTAATTATAATTTCATAAATATATTCCAAGAATCCTGAGAACATTACTAATATTGATACCATATTGGATAAAAATAAATATATACTATTATTAAGAATAATTCTAATTTCATAAATAATGTTTTAAGAGTCTGTCAAAATTTTGGATCACAAATATGAACCAAAATTGAGGGTCAAAAGTTTTATGTGAAACTAGTTCATAGTTCTATACAACATGTTGATTTCAAAGGTAGATATGATCTCTATGGATATAGTCAAAACTATTGAGTTTTTGGGCATGGAAATAAATTATTTGGTTCAATAATCAACAAAAAATAGAATCTAGAATGTATTGGAGGTACATTTTGAGGGGTTTCAACTCACATAAATAATTTAAACTCAAATAAAACTAAAAAAACGAGTTTGGAAAAATGAAATTAGATTTCAACCCCTATGAAGAATACGTGAATGATGTTATTATCTCAGTCATCATGATATAATTTTTTATTATAATTATATAATCCCAAAATATATTTAATTAAAAATATCAAAATATTGAAGAGAATGAGAAAAATTTAAAGAAAATGACCTTATTTTTTAATCTACTCTCAAGTGAATAAGAGGGGAATGATAATAGACATTATATAGTGGTTGTTCCTTAAAATTATCAAAGATTTTATGTTCCTAAAAAATATGATATAATAAAAATGAGGCACGCTCAATTTTTAAAAATAGAGAGTCTCTTTGAATAAATGTTTTTTTATCTTCTATCGCTGGAAATGAAAATTTGATATCCAATAATTGACATATTTGTTGATGTAATGAAACATAATCTCTTTAGTGTATTATATAATTTTGAGAAAGTAAATAATGTTATCATTAGAATATACGTATTTATTATTAAAAGGGTTTAATATTAGGAAGTTGTGATAAGAGGACATCTGGCCAGGGGAAACCTGTTTAATGTTGGATCTACATAGATATCATGTTATCTATGTATGATAGAGGAAAATAAATTATGTAATATAAGGATTAATAATATGTGGTTAAGAAATATGAAAATTTTTGACACATAATTTATGTGTTCAGGATGACACTGATATAATAAGAAGTAGATATTGATGTTGTCTCGTACTCTAGATTAAAAAAATTTCAAATTTTTCACACAAGATGGTTGTGATACATACATCTCATCCCTTGGATATTATTCATTATGACATATGTGTACCAATAAAAAATCAGATGAAAAAAGGAGATAAAATTTTTGTTCCTTTATTTATTATATCCCAAGTATTATATGTATAATTTTTTTATGACATAAATCATAGTATCTTAATATATTAAATTAGTTTTGGAGATGTTCAAAATAATATTATGAATATTCTATAAAGAAGATTCAATGTAACTATGGTAATGAATAAAAAATATATTTTTTGAAATTTATCTTGAGAGGGAAGGAATTCATTGTGAACCTTTCAAACCATTCAAATTATAAAAACTGTTGCGGTTTATGGAATGAATATGAGTTTGTAGAGATGGTTGGAAACATAATTATTGGACATAATACTTCTCAGTTTTTTTGATTAAAAGATATTAGTGAAGTCTATAACATCTCAAATCACTACATTTAAGAACATAATTTATACAACTCTCTGTATTATATGTATTATACTAAAAACCCATGATTTAAGTACTTAAGTTTATTTTGTAGTCTCTACATTATCAATGTGATAAGTTAGAATCATAGAGTGTTTGGTCAAAGCGAAGTTGATGGTATATTCCCTAGATACCCTCAAATAGTAGAGGGTATGTATGATACAAAAAATAATAGAATAATCCTTGACATGGATGACGTGAAATTGATAGAAATTTCAAAAGGAGTAATTTTAGGAGATAATTATATTTAAATGAATGAGAAAACTAATTTGACTTATTAATAAGTTAGAAGAAATCATTGGAAAAGATTAAATTATGGATGTTCTGTAAGGATAGGAAGACTCAAATATTTAATGTGATGAATATTGATATAATTAATCACATAAAAGGATGATAAAGTAGGTAGAGATCCAGAATATCATTATATATCAATAATAAGAGGATAATACTTGAAGAACATTGAGGATGGTTTCACATACCTTAATGTTTTCAAAGGTTGATTCAAGAGATATTGAAGAATCATCAAATCATTGTGCATGAATTAATGATATGAATGTGTAATAAGATGAAATTGAGAAAAAATAGACGTGAGATTTAGAACACTACATTTAAGATAATAATGTTTATGGAATACAATGGTTATTCTAGAATAATATGAATGAAAAAAAAAATTTGTTAAGAAACGATGAAATATTAGTTTATAAGGGATAACAATAGGTTTAATTCATTGTATATGATGAATAATTTTCACCATTTTCAATATTATAAAACATTAAATAATTTTTTATTACTACACAATGGAAACATAATAGTTTCTAAATGGAGTTTATGTTTTTATTTTATAATGAAGAATTGTCAGAAGTATATATTGAGTGAAAAATTGGTTTCCTTCTAGGAAACAAATTGAAATATGTGTTTAAGTTATGAAATGGTTCATATGGATTAAATAAATCCCATATATACTATAATTTCAATATGTATTCCAGCCTAATTAAGCATAAATTCATGATCGGAAGAGTGGAAAAAAACTTATTTATAAATGAAAATCAAGAGGTTTCTATCCTTGTGATTATTTATGTTGATGATATAATATTTTAAGTGAATAATGAAGTATTTTTTGAAGCATTTTTGAATGTAATAAAGTTATTTCTTGGAAAAAAATTATTGGGGGAAATTTGGTACTTTTAGGGATTGAAAATATCTTATGTGAAAGATCAAATCATCATATCAAATGTAAAATATGTTAATTCAAAACTTGTTTCCACACCTATCTTAGTTGGAACAATGTTTTTTAAGTATAATGTGGTATGGGATGTTGATCCTAAAAAAATTACGAATTATACTAGAGGGATTCTATATTTAATGGCCTCTAGACTAGACATAGTTTATATTGTTACCTTTTGTGATAGATTTCAATGTACAAAAAATAACAAATTTATTTATTCAGAAAAATTAATTTTTTATAAAATACTGGTAATGTATATTAATAAATAAATAACAAAAATAAGGTAATGTTAAATATAATAGCTATAAGTATACATATAGGTTAGGCTATGTCGATGAAAAAAGATCCATATAAAGTAGAGTAATATTTATGGGAGAATTTATTATGAGTTGGTATAAAAATAAGTAAAATTCAGTGACTCTCAACACTCTAGAAGCTGTGTATATGGATTACACAAAAACTTTATGTAATTAATATATATTAATATATAGTTATTTGAAAAAAAAATTGATATTAAGCTTCTATTTCTCTTATGTTGTGATAATAAATGTTCATTAAATTTCATAAATAATCCATTATAAAATTATAGATCAATGAAAAATAATAATAAATGTCACTTCATCATGATTCTTGTGGAATGGAATGAACTAATTTTAGAGTTTGAACCTATGAAGAAGGATGTTTTTTTATTTTTAGTATTCCATTGTTGAATGATACATTTTTTATGTTGACATTGATTTTTTGGGTTGAATATCACCCACGTTAAGGTTAAGGTATGTGCTTCTTATTCCCTATCTCTTCATGTATTTAAATATTGTATTCAAATTGGGAAACAACATAAATATCATAAAAATATTTTATTCAAAATGTAATTTAAATTAGAGATAATGTCTTATATCTATCCATTAATATGTGGTTAACATTTTAGAGGGATAATATATATTATGGGATTGTTTAATAGAGCTGAGTTGTGAATTCAATAATTATGATCCACTGAAACTATTTTGATAATTTATTTAAGTGGTTTTAAGATCTATCCCTTACATGTTAAAGTAATTTTATATTGTTAATGTGTGATGATATAGTATTGTGTTAGTAATGACTTTGAATTATTGTTATGATCACTATTTTATAGAAAACGTTCAATTATTGTTCCATGATTTTTATTTTCTATAATGAGATGGCTCATTGAGGCTTATAATCATTGTAAAGCGGTATATATCATGTGTTTTATAGCTTTAGGGATTATGTCCATTCAGTGAAATAATAGAACTAGAGATATTATGAAGACTAAGAGGTTTTGATTTTTTGTTCTAGGATTGGTGAAGAATGTTTGGAATAAGAAGTGGGAATGTATATGGTGTTGTATTTTGTTTTCAACACATAAATCATTAGGTTTTGTTGTATCAGTTCTTAAATTTGATGATGCGACATAAGGTGATATTTTAAGTTTTAAATATCATGATGATTTCAATCATGAATATTTCAAAGGAACATTTTAGTAATGTTTTTTAATATATGTAAAAGGTATAATAGAGAAGAAGATGATGTCCGGTTTTAGATTAGAGAAGTGAAGAACCATGTATATGAATTTACATATTCATATAAGTGTTTTTTATATAAGAAAATATATGTAGTTTAAGAAGATGATTTTTATTAGAGTGTCTATATAAGTAGATCACTTCATATGAAATTTTGTATATGATATTGGTTACATTGGAGAATCTACATACCCGAAAGTTTTGGTAATAAAGAAAATTTTATCATATATGAATTTAGATAAGTAAATGAGACATTTAGTTGAATGGATCTTATAGTAAAATTGACCATATATGAGAATGATTCATAAATGGGATTTAGAAATGTCATAGAGAAATTAACAATGAAATTTTATCTCAATGTCATCAATTGAACTGTGAGATGTCCACTATAAAGCTAGTGACCCATGACCATTAACCCGACATATTAAATATGAAGTAATTGAAACATAGAGACTTTTAGGTATGATATTTTTGGATCTGATTGCGAAGAAGATTTTTTGGAATGATATAAATTGGAGTGTGGAAAATATTTTTATTTATCATGAAAGAAAATAATAGAAGGTTTATGAGCCTTAAATGAATGTTTAAAGTCTTGAAGGTGATGATCATTATTGTTATCAAGGAATTAGTATCATTGGTTTTAAATGAACAGTTTATAAGAGAGGTTTTTTGGATATTTGACGTAACTCCTTGACCCAAACCACTGAGTCTGAGCATGGGGTCTATAGGCCCTCATCTATTCCTCCATGAATACAATGGTTGATGGATAACAGAGAGGGTCTCAATTCCATCAGGGGGGGAGACTATACCCCCAATATCATATCATTACACCAATAGTATAAATTATATAAAAAATTATAGAGTATCCAAGGTAGAATATAAAATTTCATAATGTAATATCATGTCAAAAACATTACATTCAATTAAATAAATGTTAATAAACCAGGATCCTAGTTTGTAAATCATAACCAGAGTAAATGTGTGCAAGTAAATAAAATATAACACTTGAGAGTCTTCTGGTGTACATCCTGATACCACTACTAGCTCTATTCTCCTTGACTCAACAATATTCCATGTTATAATATCTCTTTCTAAGATCCATATACATGAATAATTCATTTTTTCAAGATTACCATACATGGTGTGATTAATAAAACCTAGTAGGATACCACCAATGCATCATTAACAAGTGTACGTAGGTATTGTGGGTGTATTCCTTGATAATAATAAATGTGCAAGAAATAATAACACATATATACCAAGTATCATTGAAAAAACCAAGACACCCTAAGCCTTATCCATACATTCCTCGAATCTATGCTGGAAGTAATGTAAAAGATTTTAGAATTGATCAAGAACTAGACACAAGTACAATTAACATGTATCTCAATAATCTCAAGGAATCAATTCAGATTAGGCCTATATTTCATCTTATCCCTACACCATCACATTTCTAGTCTCCAATACATCATACACCACCCATGCCTATAGTCAGGGCTCCATGCCATCATGCTCTTAGTTAGGTAGCCTCAGGTTAGGATTTTAGGACATCATGCCCCTACCATATTCTTAGGTCCATCATCTCTATAATTGAAATACAAGCACACTCACACTCGAAGATATGACCATATCCCAATGGTCCACTTGTTCTATGTACCAATAATAAAACAATCAATGTATGATGATACACATAATAGTGTAGAGCATAAAATTAATAACATATCATATCATTATGAGAATATATTATCAACATAAAATAATTTTTATCGACATTGAAAATTCTCAAACAATATGCAAGCATACTTATGGAATCAATCATCATAAACAGATCTCACAGGTCACACACACACCCACATGAAATCTCTATAAATCATGGTAAAACATGAAAATACAACAAAATAATCATACAAAGGAAATAAGTGTATATAATATCCCAAAATGGTTTGGAGTGTTCCACCTCATGGTTGTTGATGAAGTGATACAATGTTTTTCAAATGATCAAAGAACAAACAACATTTAAAACCGATATATTACATTATCATACATCAAGAAATCCAAAAATAGGTTTTGATTCCTCATGAATTGTTTTTATAAAGTATACTTGAGAATGTTACAAGTCAATAAGGGTGTTCATATATTATATACTTGAAGGATTCCATCAACAGAACTAATTACAAGATATATCAAAGAATATGTCATTAATTAATTAATTCTACTTTTGATTCATGAATTGATTATTAATTCCTCATAAATTTTAAAAGTTAATCCTAGGTCTAGAAAATGAATATTGATCCACTAAAATTATTTGAATGGATAATAGATCTAAGATGATATTCAATAAGAATAAGAGATCAAGATGATCTATGTATGAAATCATACCTAGAAATGTCAACTATTCATGAGGAATCAAGATCAAGTCAAATGGATTACATTGACATGTCAAACCCACCTCCGATCTACCTAAGGATCAAAATAGAATTATAGTTGTATAATAAATCTTTCTTCAAGAAGTGGCTAGGAAATATTGTTAATAAACACATACCCATATCACTTATATAATTAATGGTAGATCTCGATCAAATAAATCATTTTTCTAAAATTCTAGTTATTCCGCCCATATATGAATGATGGAATAATTCATCATCATATCATCATAGAAACGATTAATTCATTATATATCAATTCTCATCTCTCATGAAGACAGATGAAGTGGGTATAGATCTAGAAAATAAATAGTTTAGCATCATCTAATCATTCCAATGTTGAAGAGACAATTTTATATGAATTATGGGAGCTAAGAATTAAGTGGGCAGGTATAAAATCCAAAATATGGTGTTTAGGGTCTAAATTGGGTAATAAAGAGAATAGAAATATGATTTGAATTTAAAATAAATGTGATAAAGTTAATGCACCCTCAGCCTAGGAAAACCAGTTATCTGGTATTCTAGGAATGACATCATCGATTATTAAACCAACATTGATTAGATAGTTATGTATTTAGAAAGAGGTAGAGTTACATCAACTGAGCTGGCTTACAAAGTCCATTGGAATACAAGTGTTAGCATTATATCTACCATAAGGACAATCCTACTCTCATATCTTTATCATTTAATTCCTAGAATCCTTGTCACTATAAATTATCCCCTTAAACACCCATAGTGGAGATAAACCAAAAGAGAACCTATAATTTAATATAATCCAAAAATATAAAATATAAAATAATAGTGAATATGTTATATTTGAATTACAAAGAATATTGTTGTGGTAGATCATATAAAAAATTAAATGTTTGGAGATAGTTATAATAGGAGAAAGAATGTATAATTTGGTTGAAGGAATAAGTGGTTATTTCTCACTATTATATAATAAATCAAAGAATAAGAAAAGTTGGACTATAGAAGCATAATTATAAAGAATCTAAAAATCGTAGGGATTATTAGATAAGGTCTATTAGTGAAGGTAAATTAAATTTTTTTATATCCTTTATTATCACATCAACTATACTAAAAGCATAATCATTATTAAATGACTATTTTAAGGCAAAATTGAGTGAAATTTCATGCTTTTGGTTGAACATAATTTTTGTTATCTAGTATCATGTGTGTTCTCAAATTGTTTCTAGATCATGCCAAGTACTAGCTATTCTTTTTTAGTTTTGTACAATGAAAATTATAGGGTTCTTGTGGGTTTTATTTTGTGTTGTGTTTCGGAAGATTTATTTCTCTCTAACTAGAAGAAGATGTTGGTTTAATTGAATAAAACATAAAAATATCTATCTATAGGACCCCCCCCCCTTCAGTTGTAACATAAATCTTCACTCGACCTTACAATCTAAGTCGCATATTCTAGAGTAAAATATTATTGTCAATTACAATTGGTATGGGGGTATCAACCATCACCCATATTGAATCATTCATTTCTACACTATATAAAATAAGTTAATGGTTTTTATATTGAGTTCCACAATCTTTAGGTTCTTGACAGGTATTACAAAATTCATCCCACCTTATTGATATTGATATCTATAATGAAAATTTTATTACTACATCCACAAAAATTGACCTACTTCTACTCAATATAGAATTTGACTACATATGTTTCTTTAAGAATAATTTCATGAAACTCAATCTCTATTTATTTCCAAACTCCAAAATCATATTTATAATCTACTCCTTTTATATAATCAACTCAAAAATTCAAATTTCATGACTTACAATGAATATAAATAATAACTTTTTGCATGCTAGGTTGTTTTATTCTCTTCCTCTTCTCAAGAATCTATAATAGTAGATGTTACAGTAACCGATTTGCATACCATTTTATATTACTTCTTAATATTTTTTTTATAAAAATCTGGATTGTCACCTTTATCATAGTACCATATTCATTACTTTTATGTGATTTTTTACTCAAAAGTTCATCTCTCCCATGTATATATTTTATTTTTATTGGATTTTTATTTTTATGTATTTCACAAACTTTTTTCAGATATTTTTTACACTAGATAATTTTTTAATCCTTGGGAATTTATTAATTTAAATAAATGGAAATATTAAAGGAATAATGTGTAAGAAAAAAAATCATGATAACTTATATCCCCATTATCCTCTATATTGTACCATTTATATATGTCATTATATCACCATGATCTCCATAAAAATTCAATAAATAACCTATATTTTAAATATAATAATTTTTATCTTAACCAAAAAAAATCCCTTATTAATTTAAACAATTTATTTTAGGGTCTTATTCATATAATATTTCCACAATATTCTCCTTTACAAATTATTTATAGCTGTATAAAAAATAAAAAACAACTTTCTATGTGGTCCATCTTCTTTACAATATCAGAAATTCAATAATAACTAATTTATACTCAAGAATGATTCTATATATTCCATCTGGTATCTCTTTCTAACATCTCAACTCATTCAACAAGAACCCAAAATTATTCTTTATATTTGAAACATTGATGAAAAATACATTCACCATCGATTTTCATTTTCAAATTTGTGTTATTTTGAATTGGTTCATTTCTAGAACAATAAATTTACTATAAAATCATCTCTATGTGAGTGACATTATCAAAAAAATGAAGATTCCATTTTCAATTTTTTTGTATTAATTTACAAATAATTTAGTTATATTTAATCTATTAAATAACAATGCAAGAATCATATGATTTTAATTTTTTTAATATAAAATTATTGAAACTCACTTTTTTAATATGATAAACATTTGAAATTTTTATAAGTGTTGGCTTTAAATATGTAATTGAATAATACACTAATGATTCATACATAAAATTTTAGGATATATATTCTATATAAAATTACTCATACATTGAGTCTAATGACTCATACATATCTGTAGATGACTTATACAGAAACTTGAAATCATTTTTATGGAGATGCATTATCTAAAAAATAACTCATATGTTGATTTCCATTTTATCTAAACAATGTATAATTATTTATATATTGATTCCAATAAATAATAAAATTAATTCCATAGGTCATACAAAAGTTTATATTACTTTTACATTTCTCTCAATGATTGATATATTGAGTTTGATTCTTTCACTAAATTTAATCATAAAGTCAAGAATGACTTTTATACATCTCTATAATAGTTCATATGTAGTATAAAAGGACTAATACATAGATACATGACAATTATGAAGAATCAATTACTTTAAAAAATATATATTACCCTACTAAGAATGACTCATATAGGGATGACTTACCTCAAATAATGGAACATATGCAGTTTTTAAATGATTTATATGCATCGTGGATTCGGAAAATTTTTGACCTCAATATCATAAAACCCATAATCCATAAATTTAACTCAAATTCATTATAATATTAACTTATTCATTACAAATTACTTCATATCAAATTTTATCATCCTCAAATACTTATGGTAATTATATTATTAATTCCAAAATCCTAAAACTATTTTTTATGGTTTAAAACAATAGATTTCATGGAAAATGAAACATGGATGTGTTCTCCAACATTCAATTCTTTAGCCTCTAAATTTTTTATCTAATCCAACCACTATAAATAGTATTAAATACATTCCATACACCCATGTTATTATATATCAAAAATACCATCACAATTTACTAACTTAAGGTCTTACTCATCGATTTTTTTATTGAAGGGCTTCTCACCCAGAAACATTGCAACTATCCTTTACCCATTAATACTAGGGAAGTACCGTCAGATTCATTCATTATAATCTTACTATATCACTTAGATTCTTCAATACCTGGATATTGAAACTAATTAGAAAAAATAAAACTAATAAAAACCTTTTAGAACTTTAGTCTCCCCCTTCATTTCTACTTTCAATACCCTTTAAACTACTTCATTAACTCATATCAGTATGTCTAACATAGGTTATTAATAATAAATAAAAAAGGAAAATTTACTCTCCCCTTTTTGATACATTGAATGGAAAAGGAAATTTTTCTAAGGGAAAATATTTCTCCACCTTTATCTTATAAATTTTATAGACTATCTTCATTCCATTTCATCTCTCGTTTTCCTCCCCCTTATCAAGAGAGTATATTAATTCCACAAAAGAGAATGGTTAAGACAAATATTTTATAGAAATCTTCCATCAACTGGTCAACTATACGTCTACTTGGGCTAATCTGATATTGAAATCAATATTGATCATTTTAGACAAAAAAATTAAACATTTATTTAATCTACTATGTGATCTAAATTCTAGGCTCACTATCTAAGGGTATGATGTAACATATTTTCATGAATTTATATATACTTATAAACTTGAATGAATTCATAAAAAGACCAAGTGAAATTTTATCATTCAAATATATTTAGATATAAACCCCCTTGATAAATATATTCAATGTAAATCATAAATATAATTAGTCTAGTGAAAATAAAACATCAATATTATTTATTGAAGTGGTTTTAATAATTACAAACTCATTAAGGAAGGCCAAATATCTATTATATTTCCCTTATAAGATCCCCCTCTCGGGAGTACCTCCAATGATATTCATTATAGATGTTCTTCTTCAAATATAAACTCTAATAATTCTGATACTATTGGAGTTTTCTTTTGCTAATTCATATTTGAAAAATAATGTATTGGAAAGATACATTAAGATACGGATTGCTATATTATCAATTATAGATCAATTTCCCATATAGACATAATTACTTTAACCACTTTTCTTAGTTCGTTTACTTTACTTTAATTACCTCTTCATAATAACATAATCAAACAATTATGGGAATAAGTTCACTTCCTTTTTCTCTTTAATGTGAGAGATAAGGTTGTGACTTGGCTCTAATCCTAGGAAATCCTTTCCTTATACCTTTCAAGTGTCCAGAACTATTCATTCATTCCTTTATTTAGATTTATGGATCTAAAAATATTTCATTAGGAGGAATTTATTTAAATTTTGATCTATGTTTTTATATATAAAAACCTCATTTACATTATTAATCATTGAAAATTAATTTTCTTTCTCCTAAATTATCTTGGACATTCCAAACTATGTTGGTCCTACTATCATGAAATCATTAGTAGTATGGTTACGTTTTTTTTTCTATATACTTCTTCCATATAGCATTATTTTTCACATTAGAATCTATATATTTTTTGAATTTATACCTTGAAAACTTTTCCAGATTAAGAATACATGTAATGAACATTAATGTAGTGTCCCCTACATTCTTTAACCCCCATATCATTATTATCATTAGTGATTTATATCTTTGGAAACCTCTCATGAAATTTATATTCTTTTTTATTTACATATTGTACTACACTAATCCTACTATTTACTCCCTAGATTTATTATCTTTCTAATTCCTGATTTCTCCATTAATTGTTTATTTTCATGTCCATCTTACAGTGTTCCATGATTTGGCTTTTCATACTATAATAGTGGAATCTTTTATATATTGGTTTCAAATTATTTGCATCATTCCTATCTGAAATCATGGGAGTATATTGTTCTATTTTATTCTTTTTCTTACTCCCCATGGAAGACTTATCAACCTTCATCAATTCCTCCTTCAACTATTGTGGCCTTTACTTTATTTTATCACATGAATTTTGATAGGTTAGTACCTATCATTATTCTTCATAACACTGAACAATATTACTGAAAAAATTTATAATTTCTCAAATATATCAAACCGATTTTTCATAGAATAATTTTTTATTTTCTGTAATTTCTACATTTTCAATGTAGGTTTCTTATAAAATTAAGATATACTCCTTACTCCAACCCTTATAATATTTTAATACACTGAAATATTATTCTATAATTCTGTGGATCTATATCCTAACATCTATAAATACTATTATTTCTTAGAAACCTTATTCCATTCCCATTAGTAATAGTTTTAATAGAATATATAGTTTTATATTTATAGGGGGCCCCATTATTTTAGAAACCATGTTAGAAGATTATTTTATTGAACATTACCTCATCTGTTGTTGATGATGTAGTGGATTTCTAAAAAAATTATCCATTAATATTTGTATATATTTTGACTTTACTCAAATACTAACAGTAAAATAGATTTAGTAAAGATAACTTTATTAGGGTTATTCAATACCTAATTCTAAGATATTTTAGTTATTTGATCAATATATTATATAATTATATTATTTATTTAAATTTTAATCTTATAAGAATAAATACTCCCTTAAATTGTTTGATGGAAACACTCTTTTATAAGCAGTTTTTGATGTTCTATATTTTTGATCTGCAAGAATATTCATAATGATTTCCTTGTCCAAAAATAATTAAATGAGGATATTCTTCCCAGAATCAATTATGATTAATCCACATTAATATTGTTTATTAATATTATTATTCTAAACCTCATGTTACTTGTTACATTATTTCATGCATTATACAACTCATTATAATTTGGATTTAATTTCTAATTAGGCATTCTTAACACCCATGAAAATTATATGTGATTCCTCTAATGTATGGATATTTTCATTATAAAATTTTTTAAACATGAATTTCTCATCAATAATATGATAAAATATCTATCTAAATATTGATAACATTTCTCCATTGATTTATAGGTATTTCACCGTAGTTTTTATCTCTTTGATGAGAAAGCTATTTGTAGTTGTCCTGCAAATATTTTTTTTATTCTTAAAAATCTTCTGTCAACCATGATTTTCCATTATATTGTTCCTATAATGATTAAAATATGTATTTAAATACTTCATTTAAAACATTAGTTATGTAATACCTAACCTCGAGTTGTAATTCATTAATAGATCATACACAGCCTTACTCATCATAGTTTAACTTGAGTTAATAGATTTTATTGAACCAGTGCCTCTTTGATTATAGCCATGAATTTTGGTATCCTTCTTTACTTTTGATCTATTTATCAACTTATTTTCCTTATTCCACATCCTATTATTATTCTCTATGATGATGCCTCTATATATTTATTAAAATAAATATAAACATAACTTTCTATATGTAGAAGTTATAAAATATATTCAAATATTATATTTGTATAATTTCAATAATTAAAATAGGTAAATAAAAATATAATACTATCAAAGGGATTATTTTCCTTAGAACCAACTAAAATATGTTGTAGGATCTATACAGACACTTGTGGGGATTTGGTGCTAATAATATTTTACCAAATTTCAAATGTCCTTTTATACTTTTTACCCCCATTAGTAGTTTAACCTATATTATTTATTTATATATGTATCATTATTATTTAAAATAATATCAAAAACACAAATGAAGTAAAATATATAACATAAAAAATTCTTATATTCTTTTACAAGGTTTAGACCCTCTCTAGAATCTTTCTCCTTGATGTGATTGGGTTGTTAAAGGAAACTATTCTCTACTATAATAATATTATCAATTTTAATTGGTTAGTGTAATTTTCATTCCTACACCCACAGTGAATCCCATAATACTTCACTATATAACACAAGTGAAAGTTCACTATACTATGTCCCATAGTCTTAGATTTCCAGATAGGTTTTCCAAAATTCCTTCAACATTATTAATTTAGATCATTACTAATATTTCTAGGTCACTCCATAGAAAAAGTTATTTATTAATGGGTCCATGAAACATGGTCTCTAATTACCTCTTATATTCCATATCATATTAAAAATCTTCTTGTTAGTTATAACTAAATTTAGAAACCACGGGTCATGACTACCAATGAATAATCAAAATATCATCCTTACACTAGTCTTATTGTTTTCAGTTCTTCTTCTCAAGATTCTATAACAGTGGGTTTCATTGGAACCAGTAGAAAACCATGTTTATAATTCTTCCACTACATTTACTTTTTCTATAATAAATATTTAGTCACACTCCTTTCACATATTATCACCTTCTTCACATTCGAGATCTTTTTTCCGTGAAAACTCATCTCCCTTGAGTGTATCTCATTTTAGTAAAAGGGAGTTCTTTTTATATATCTCTAAAAAGGTTTTTAAAAATATTTCTACATATGAGGCTATATATATTTTCTTGGAATTTTTTAATTTCTTGAAATGTAAATATTACAAGAGTTACAAATAATAAAGTTAAATCATAATGACTTATGTCCCCTTAATCCCCTATATCATACTATTTCTCAAAAAAATTATAAATTTTTCTATCCATATGAGCACCACTAAAACTATATAAATAACCTCTATTTTATTTAATTTCATTTATATCATAGCCAAAATAATTATCCTTTAGTCAAGACAATATATTTTTGGGTCTTCTTATCAGAATATTTTCATAGCACCTACATTTAAATATTCATTATATCTAAATTAAAACTATAGTAGTATATTGATACATAAAACAACCCCTTAGTAGCTCGATAGATTCATTATAATTTGTGAAAATTATTTATTTAGTTTTGGCACTCCATCTATCATATCAAGTATACTTATTGACTCTGTTAAAAAATAATAAGAAAGTGTTTGTGATATTTAAAACTTTTAAGAACGAAAAAAGCATTATCTATTTGAATTTCTAGATCTCTGTATTCTAAAATTTCCTCACTTATAGTTTATTTAATTTCTTATAAATTCATCTAAATTTTATCAACCTTTTACTCACCCATAAACACATTCTTATCAATTCGTTTTCTTGAATGTAAAATCATTTTGTGGTATTTAACCCATGATTGATCAGTGACGAAATCAAGGGATTTTAATTTTTATTTAGAATATAAAATTCTATAAACCCACATTTTCAATATAAAAAACACTCAAAATTACACCAAGGGTTTGAATCATATGTTTTAATGACTCACAAGTAAATGAATTGTACATAAATCAGCATTACACATACACTGTCTCAAATAACACATGTATTGAGTCTATTGTCTCGCATAACTGTGGATGACTTATACACATGTCTAAAATCACTCATATGTAGTAGAACTAATCCAAAAATGAATTACATATTGATTATCATGACTTATAAACCATATTGAATTAGTCATGTGTTGATTCTAATGACATGTAGATAGAATTTGATGACTTGTTCAAAAGTCCAGATGACTCATACGCTGCTCCCAATGACTCATACATTGATTCTAGTGCCATTATCAATCATCAACATAGAGTAATGAATGACACATCCATAGTTATTGAATGATTTATACTTACACTAAAATGACTCATACATAGATCCATGACTCGTATACATCATCAATGCCTTTACCTAATTTACATCAGTCTTTTGAGAATAACTTATACATGGATATCATACCTAGGATAATGACATGTACATATTTTAGAGATGGGTCAAACATATTTTAAACTTATATAATTTTCTTTCTCATCCTAAAAAAAATATTATTTTCATAATGTTAACAAAGAATCAGAGAGAAATATTATTAGTCCTTATTAATCACATTAAATAAATTAAGGCTAGCATCAAATAATTATTAAAATTCTTAAGAAAATTCCTGACTCCTTAATCTAATTTCAATGGTCCTTAGTAATATATTTCTAGAAAATTAACATCAATAGAGATTATATGACATTAATTTATTCAGTCTCCATGTTGATAGCTTCTCCATCTATTTTAGAAAATAAGAAACATTCTATTGAAACTTGTAATTGTATATCATGAAGGCTAAAAAATATATTTGACCTGAGGACCATATCATAAATATTATGTTTTAAATGACGCTCACAAAGTAACTTCTTAAATTTTATTTACCCATAAATTCCTAAGAAACACATTTAGATTCTGTAGATGGAATTTCAGTCCATTACCCAACTTCACCAATACATACATATTAATTTTTATTGACATTAAATATAATAATTCACAAACCCTTTGGAACTTCACTTACCATTCATTGGTATGTTATTCTCCTAAATAAATAAATCTATAATATATCTAAAAACAAGACAAGACACAATATAAATGAAATAGCATAACAAAACTATAAAATAAAAATAAAACCAAAAATAACATTCATCATTAAAAAGTTACTCTTATACAATTTTATTACATTAACATAATTGATTAAAAATAATAGAAAGAATGAAATGTGGTGCTTATGAGGATATTAAAAATATAAAACAAAAATGGATCAAATAAATATATGAATGAAGTTACCTATCTAAATGTGACAAAAGGGAAGATCTATCTTTATCAACTCATCCAACCTAAATTATGATAAAAAGAAAATAAAATACTTCTAATTGGGGCCTTACCTTTTCCTTTATCTATCAAAACAAGTTATATTATACAATTTAGGGTATTATATAGGGTGTGTGAATAAAAAGGCCAGTATGATCCTAAAAATTATTCTATGTGAAACATTTTTTTAGATAAAACATGGAATACTAGATTGAAGTAAAACTATAAATTTATGTTTTTATTTTAAGAAAAGTAAGAAAAATATAAATAAACGAAGAAGAAATCTAGAATCTATAAGAATTTTAATAAAAATAAATGAATTATTAAACATTATACCTCAATCAAGAATTATTGGAATGGCCATACGGAAGTAAGTTAATGATATCCTAGTATCCTCATACAAGCTTATATCTATATCAATATTTTCATTATTCTTTAAATCGAAATACATACCAACCTCTATATAGAGTAGAATCATAATCCATTAGAAATTTTAACTATCTATAGTTTCATTTTAAATAGGTTTTCTATCAATAAGACGCTATAATGATATGAATCAATACCAAGGATTGTACTTATTGTAGGTTCTTAATTAAGTAACAAGGGTTCCAAGGAATCATATCCATTTTACAAGAGTATACATTTCATAAATAAAATATTATCCAATAACTAGGAAATTCATATTAATTAAACAATTATGTATAGTGTCATTTCAAGATCACATATACCACTTTAAAAATAAATAACATCCAATTTTTGAAATCATTAAATAAAAAATTAATTTGTTTCATTATAATAATTTCCAACTTAAATCCATTTCAAAAAATCAACAAATTGATTAAAAAAATATGAAAAAAATTAAATTTCATTATTTGAAAAAATAATTCTGAAATTTCATTATACATTTTTTGGTAACCTTTATAACAGAACTGAAAATTTTTATTTGTAAACTCTTTAATTACCTATAAAAAAATTAAAATTCTGTAAAAATATTATGTAATTTATATCAACTCTCATAGATAAAAAATATAATTTAAATTATCTTAAATCTCTATTAAATCAAATAAGAAATTTTGATTTCTAAAAAAAATAACACATAAAAATACCATCCTTGAGTCATTGAAATCATTTTTAGATGTTATAATTAAAAAAAAAGAAGAAATGATCCTTAAGAGGAAAGAAAAAATAATAAAAAAACATGAATCCCCAACACAAATCCTTGATTTTTTTTATCATTATGACACAATAGATTTAAAAGAGTTTAAGAATAGGGAAATGGGTAAGGATATGAAGAAGACTGAAAAAAAAAAGAAACATAAATATTTATGAGTAAAAAACCCCTGAATAAAGAATAAGTGGTTGAGTACAATAATTTGGTCGAGGGAGAGAACAATGGGAACATTCTGGAGAAATTTTAAAGAATTATGAAGTCTTCCCCTTTAATTTGAAATTTTTAAAAAAAAATGTATTTTATAAATATTAAGGAGTTACACAATAATACTGAATAGTCATCCCTTCCATGCTTTAACCATTCATAGGAAACTAGTAAAACCCCCTTTATGGAATGAATTCATAGTCTCTCATGACCATTAATATATAGTGAAACTACCATTTCCTCTCATCATGGCTTGGATGGTCATCCTATAAGGCCCATAGACCATGAACCATGACTATGAAAAATGAAAAATTATTTAAAAAATAAAATTTAAACACCAAACCCCAAATTTGAAGAATAAATATGTAAATAAAGAAATAAATCCCAAAAAATGATATCATGGGAGTTATAAATTTTTATTCAACCAATTAGAAACTCATTTCACATGTCAATAAACTAATCATTACCATGTATTTCCTAATTGTAATTACATTGATGACCAAAATTTTATTAATTTCATACATGGGTAAAAATTCCAACTTAGTTAATAAAACCAAGAACATTATCAAAATATACCTAATCATCCTTGATAACCATAGCTTCATGTGTAACATTAGAAAGGTATCAATGTTCAAATTTTCATATGTTAATTACCATATTAATCACATTTAATAGTGATTAATATAATGTATACACCCATTATATATCAAATACATTATGTCATAACATGTTATATAATCTAGGGGTCTAGTATAAAAAATGGAATAGTTATTTATTTTGAGTGAACTCTATATCTTCATTGGACCCCAAACTAAGGAAAGCCTTAATTTATTTCACAACCCACTTCATTTAATGAAAAATAATCAGTTATTGATAACTAATATATTTCCCTTAGAGGCCAATTAGTATTCCATCTAATTTAACAAATTTATACCATGTGAATGAATATTAAAAAAATCATTTATTGTAAAACCATGATTGATTTTATAATTCCAATATTTATATGACATTAATTACCTTTAATATTAAATTAAATATAAATACATTACAAAAATATCCAACATATTGAAAATCCATGTATATTACAAGCTGAACATTTTTTCCATGTTAATGGTTTTATAAATAGATTCACTACATTTTACTCTATAACAAGTTAAATTTTTGTATACCACCCCCATAGGTGATTTATTTAATTATATATAAATTTCAAAGGATATTTTTGATCCTTTGATGAGACTTTGGCCCCTTAGCCTACACGACATTTTTTTTATCCATAAAGTACTCTATTAAAATTTTTATGGTATAAACTATACTTAGTTCTATAATGAACATCTTAAAAAAAATTCCATATCAATATCTAATATATAACTTTATTCTTCTTCTATTAAAAAATATATGTCATTGGTAACTTAGAACACTTCATATTTATAGAACAACTATTGAGGATAAAAATATATATATTTAGATCTTGTATAATATTTTGTTAATTTTGAATCTAGAATCATAAATAAAATTATAGTAATCTCCTCCTCAACACCAAGGAATAAAATATATCAGTCTTTATCCTCAATTACATAATAATATTATTTAAAATAATATAATTAATTTCTATGATACATGATTGGATTAACTAAGTTATGATAAAATAATAAGATACAATATTTCAATTATATAACATGCCATGCAATATTTATCATATCACTAAATCATATGAAATTTATTTCATAAATTTTCTTTCTATCTCTATTGAAGGACATATAGCCTTTTAAGACTGAAACCATGTGAAATTTTCCATAATTTAATTTTATATATCTCTATTATAAGCCTCTTTATAATATTAAGAATATATGATTCATGATTAAAACCAAAGGTCTTCTAGTATATATCTCTATAAATTATCATACTGAGTATGTAGGAAACTTCATCCAAGTATTTCATTGAGAAAATATTTCACAACCAAAACATTTAATGCATTAATGGAGAGATATCATTTTTGATAAGTAGTATGTTATCAAATTTTAATATAAAAAATATGAAAATTCTGCCACTATATTTATTATTTAAACAAGATTCATCACAATATTTAATGAAACCAAACTCTTTTATTTCTTAATCAAAATTACTATTCTGTCTCTAACATAGTTCATGCATTTACTTTTTCATTTGACAAAACTCCCCACATTGTTATTCCCATATTTTTAGAATGTAGGATGATTAATTTTCATTCCATTATGGGGTTTATCTATTGAAGACACTATAAAATCAATTTTTGTTCTCTATTCCAAAAAAATAATGAGAAAATGGGATTTTACAATATTTAATTATTCTTTTAGGAAACATTGAATTATTTATTCAAAACTAAAAAATTCCCTTATAGAAAATACCTTTCAGAGAATATATTAATTAAAATTAATAAATTATTGAATTTTCTTTCCTAGTTAATGATAAAAGTAAAATAATTACATGAATGTTTTATAAAATTTTCTTCATAGATTACAATAGATCAATACTACTTTTTTTATCTCCTTGAAGTATATATACATTTTAGTGTGAAAAATTCTAGCAGAATACTTATTGAAATATATCTTCTTAAACACATTTCATTCTATGGAGTCAATATATTTCTATTTCCTTTTATTCTTAACAAGATTACCCTATTGGTATAACTAACCTTCCAAATGATAAATAACTAAAATAACTTTATCACACTATGAGTACTATATAATAAAAAATATATTTTTGTTTTATTGATCCATCACTCGGTAATTAGTGAATTGAAATGGCTAGTATAGGAGGGTAAATGTTACTACATAAGAGAATAATTGGATTTTTTTTTCTTATATAATTTTTATAGTCACCATGATTTATATTGTTGTTCAAATATTGAAAGAGTTGGGTGAGAATAAAATGAAAAATCTTACCCCAACAACCATATTATTACCTTGATCTTTGGGATAGTTATTGAACTATCTATCATGATCATTATTAAATTTATTATTCGGGGTTCTAGAATGGGGGTAAAATTGAAATTTACACTGGGATTATATATTAATAATAATTATATTAATGAATAATGTGATATATAAAATCCATACTAATATTTCCTGAATTATGGAACATTCATTTCAACATATGTAATGTGCGGCCTATCACTTTTGGTTTCATCATTGGTTGTTTTATATTATATTCTCTTATTATTCATAAGCTAATCCCCCCAAAAAAACTTATCCTCACCCTAATACAAATTATGATGAACCTATAAATACATAGGTATGCATTCCAATATTTAGCATCTACATTCATTACAGCTCATAATAAATCACACCCTGAAACCCATCAGATAAGTGTCCTTTGAGATTATATATATAAATAATTTATTTCATAAAAAATTTCCAACATCACCCATAAATTTTATTCACACATAATATCCTTATATAAATTTCAAACACAATACTCCACTTCGTTTCCTAAGGAAACATTGTGGAAATAAATGGTGATTTTGGATTCTCAGTAAGGGTGGGCATAAGAGATGTGATTTGGAGGTCATAAGTGTGCATAAGATAAACATATGGGTTTGAGAAATTAATATAGATACACGAACATAACAAAAATAATCATACACTGTTAAACAAGGACTATAAGTTAATAATCATGATATAAATTTTCAACCATAACATATGACAAGATCTATGAGAGTGTGAAATCATAAGAAAATAATAATGATTCATTATGAAATTAAGATTCCAGATCATGTTTTCTTATCAATTTGAATGTTTTATAAAAATGTGGAGATCAAAGGAGGATCAAAGAAGGCTCAGAAGTTTTTTGATACATGGATATCTTATCAGGTTGAATTAATGAAGTGATAGTAGGTACACATTGTGAATGTGTTATTTGTGGCTTGCGAGGGAGTTTGGTTCATAGAATTAGTTTAAATCAAGGATTGTGTGAGGAATATTTGAAGGGCCATTTCTGGTTGTGTATAGAACTGATAGTGTTAATGGAATATGTTTTTTAAACAAAAAAATCAACCATGATAAACTCATGTCATGAAATTTGGATTCATGATGTAAATTAATTTGGGTTGGAATGGTTTTTGGTGATGTTTTTTCAGTGGGTCATAAAATGTGAAAAATTCACTATTTAAATAAACCATTGAAACAGTAAATATATATTGATAAATGTGCCTATAAATATGAAAGACTCTCAATTTTGAAAAATCATATGTATTTTCCCCTAAAACTCTAGGAATACACCAATGTTCTCCAGATTCATTTGAAATCCCTTTGACATGGTTAAATTTTAGGCTCTCCATATTCAATATGTGTTGATATGAGGTAAGTTATTCATTTGATTCCAATGGTTTCTTTGTGGTTTATTCTTATTTGCACCCATTCTTACTTTCCATTAAATGGCTATTTCTCTCCTTGTTTTTTATAGTGGTTATTTTTTTGTTTATTAAAAATTTTGTAGAACGATGTTCTTGGAAGGATTTAGTCTTCTTGTCGGAGAGGTCACCAGGATCTACACTTTTATCCCATTATCCTTTGAAGACCATTGTATTATTTAGGTATGGGATTCATTGATTCTTATTTTATTTATATGAAGTCAAAAAATCACCATGATTTAGTCTTTTGGGTGATGGCAGAATAAACCCTAAAAAATAATAAACTGAATTAATTAAATAATTGGTCTTTTGTTGTAGCAATCACATGTGTTATGTTATTTTGATAGAAGTTTGACTATTTATTTACTAGATAGTGCGTTATCTAAGTTATTATTATCACATAATATTATTTTATTTTTTATGGAATTTAAATTAAAGCAAGTAATGATTTGGTTGGATAAAAATTAAAAGAGTAATATTTAATTAATTAATTTTTACATATAATTTTATGGTAATGAAATTGATTCCCTATGAAATTTTAATTAATTATTATGACATGTGTTAATGGAAATATCTTGATAAAATGATTCTATATTTATTATTTGGGATGATAAAAATAATTCATGTTAATGAGATGTTATTTTTTAGATTTTTAATGAAATTAGAATCGATTCAAGGGAAAATGTTTTTATAAATAATAGATTGAAATAACTAATTCTTAAGGTAACCCATAGAAGTAACTTGATGTAAATTAATCATTCAATTTTATGTGGAATAATTCCATTATTTTGGGAAAAATAAATTTTTAGGGTTGAGTGATCTCATTTTCTTATGAAGGATGAATTTCTTATGTTAAGGGAAACGAATGATAGTTTTCTTAAAAAGGATAAATTCCATGTGCTTAGGATTGGGTGATCCTCTGTCATGTAATAGCTAAATGACTTATTTTTAGGTCCTAGTTACCATGTTAACCTTATTTGTGGGTATCTTCCTTCTCTATTTTACTGGACATGATCCTTCTTATTGATGTGACATGATCTTGAGATGGTTGATGGATATGAGTGGGGAGGACCAAGATCAATGAATCAGTTGATTCCTGTGATTGAAAGATTCATGGTGATAACCAAGATGATTCCAGTATGGAATAAGTATTGATGTCATGGGTTGAATCTAGGATTTCCCATTGTTATATTTATATCTAGGATGCTTTCAAGTTAGTAAATCTTCTTAAGGGTCAGATGGCTGGGATGCTTGTGTGTTTTCTTTCATTTTTCCCACTTCTAGAGGAATATAGTTGTTCTTGGTAATGTGTCTATTTATGGAAAATTAGGGTATTTCTTATAGTACTTGTAATTATGGAATTATTTTAATGTTTAATCACTTCGTGTTGTTTCCTGCTAAAATATAAAACACATTAATCCTATAAAATGTTTTGACTTGATTGGATTTTTCCTGAGGTAATCGACTTCATTCAGATAGTTTATAAAAAATTTAACATAATGTTAATTCATTGTTAATGAATTAATTAACATAATGTAGAATTATATAAGAAAGTAATTAATGAAATTACATTTAAATGTTGTGTGCTTATATGATATCTAGATCTTAGGAGTGGTAGTTGGGTTTCTGAGAGACATCCGATTTAGTTTAGTTTTGTTTAAGACTATGTTAATACCAAAAGTGTAGTTGTGAGATATATTATATCCAGTATGTTTTGTGATTTCATACGCTACCCCACTCATATCGGTAGATAAACTCACACCCAATATACTCTAGGAGGTATTTTCCCAAAAAATATATGGTAGAAAGGGATGAATGGATGACTAACCCATCATGACCCACTCTCTTCTCTTGGTAGTATTTTTTGATGGAATAAACAATGTTTACTTTTTCATATGAGTGTGTAGAGGCATATAATTTCATATGGTGATTTCACACACAGGTATCTCTTGATATAGCACCCTAATGATTACTCCAGTTGTGAAATGTATAAGATGTGATGGGTTGATGAACATTACTCAATCCATGAGATGTGAAGGCTTGTGGTACAATACTCAACATAGAAGACAAGTCATAAGTTTATTTCTGGCTCCTGAAAACTACTAAGTCACAATATAAAGATATTGATGGGATGATGAGATGATGTGATACACAAGATGCATGATGTTTTATCCCAAGTGTTTTATGAGTATCTTTTTTTAGAGAGAGATGGATCTGGATGTATGGCATTGGGGTAGTGAGACTAACTAGTAGAGATGTGACTTACTATAAAATAGTATTTCAATAGTTTTACGACTTATCAGCACTATCTAAAATTAAAGATAAAGGAACCCATTATCAGCACTAGAAAAAGCTCTGATAATAGAACCCTTTATCAGTGCAAAAAAAGTGATGATAAAGGGGGTTTTTATTAGCACTAAAAATATGTTCTGGTAAAGGTGGGATCTTTATCTGCACTAGTAAAAAAGAATTTATAAATCCCCCTATCAAAACTACTAAAAATTACCACTAATGGGGGGCCCTATCAATGTTTTTTACTAGATCTGATAAAGGGTATATATCATTAAAAAATATATTTTATTAAAAATAATTTATTAACTTAATAAAAAATTATATTGAAATAAATAAAATATATTTTATTAAATATGATTTAGATGAGTCTAAAAACATATTTACACATAATAAGTAATATATTTAGTGAAAATGGGTTATAAAATAATTTGAAAATAATATTAATTAATAAATTTCTAATTATTATCAATTAATAGTAATTTAATAATAATTTAAACATAGAAAAAATTAAAAAAACAAAAAAAATTAAAATGTGGTGAAAATGTGGCTCAAACCTCAGATGACGATAAATTTTGATCCATATATTTGTTTGAGCTATACCCCAGATCAAATCAAAGCCCTCAAAAATATCATTGTCTTGGTGACCAGAGGGAACCGCATTCATGTTTTTCAAGGTCAAAATGACCCACAAGGCCTCCAAAACATATTTTTAGTCAGGTTATCCCCATTATTTAACATTCGATTGAATTTCAGCCTCATTTAAGGGGGTCTTATTGTATTTTTTCGAAGGATGCTGAATTTATTCACAAGACTTACATTCATATTATTATTATGTTTTTTAAAATTTACCTTTTTTTATAATTTTGTTTTTTTATAATTAAATAAATTTATATTTTCATATATTTATTTATTACAAATAAATTGTATAAATATATAAAAATGTATTTTAAATATATAAACCCTATGGAAATAAATATTTATATTTATTTCATTTCAAATAAATAATTTTCCATTTTATTTATCTATAAAAACACATTAATATTTACCTATATAAGTAAATATGATTATATAAAAATGTGTGGGTGTCAATAAAACAAATTTATTTATTTATTTTTATATTCCATATATATAAATAAATACATATATATGTAAATATTTTTGTGTGTATGTAAAAATATAAATGTGTAGTTGTGTTTGTATATATCTGTTGATGGGTCTGTGTGTGTGTGTGCACCTATTTTCTATAGAAATCATATATAAATGTATTTTTCTATAAATATATCATTATCATTAAATATAGTATATAAATTATTTTAAAATAAAACAATATGAATACACACACACACACACAGAGATATATATATATATATATATATAATGTTTATATATGTGTTTCTATATTGATAAATAGATATATACTAATATTTATATTCTAATATATCTAAATGAAGATAAAGATATAATATATTTATGTAAATTTAAGTATATATACACCATACATACATGAACACTCCCATAAACATATATTTTATAAATTTATTTATAAATAATTATATATATATATATATATGAATAATAAAAATGAATGCATATATATAAAAATAAATAAATAATATATTGAAATACATAATAACGCAAGTCAGTGTAGTGGTAAAGAGTTCATATTTTCACATGGAAGTCCAGGGATCAAATAACGGCATGCGTGGGGGTAGGTAAATAAGAGTCTAGTACTAAGGAATGGTGGTCACAAGAACTAAGTAGGGGTTGGGTGGGGGCGGTTGGTGGAACACTAAGAAAGGGGGTATCAAACAATGATAAAGGGTTTAAAAACAATTTCCCATTTTTATAAGTGCTATAAAGTAGCACTGATAAAGAAACCATTTGTCAGTGCAACAAAAATCACTGATAAAGTATTCCTTTATATGCTCTTTTTAGCACTAATAAATACCCCATTGATTAGTACTAAAAAGATCTAGTAAAGTGATCGTTTTCATCTCTATTTTCTAGTGATGATAAGGGTGGGATTTTAATATCGCTTCTATAGCCAGAGGTTTATAAGCACTAATAAAATCCCTTTAGTAGCACTGTTGAAATATAATTTTTTTGTGTTTATGGAAGTGGGGTGCCATTTTTTTATTAAAATAATATATGATATTTTTTATGAATGTACGATAGATATCTATGGTAATTCTTGGAGTATAGTATACTTATTTAGGTGATGAGTTAGATTTAGTTGTTATTCACTAGGCTTTAGCATGATTCCATTATATTTTTGAAAATAGGATATGATGAGGATCTAACTGAATGTACATGATATGTTCACCTTACGTATATATAAAGAGATTTTAGTTTATAGATACTAGGTTGGAGATTATGATGGACATTACTAACTCGTGGTTTTTTTAGTAGATGTTTGGGATTTTTCATTTTTATCATATTTATATTGTTTCCTTTAATTCCTCATTAGTTTTATTATTTTTTTATGGAAGTATAGGTATGTACATGGGATAGTTTTATTTTAATTTATTTGAGAAGTTTTTTATTTGTGTACTTGTATTACCTCTTCTTCTTTGTTTTCTATTAGAGGTTAATTCCAACCATTTATATATATGATATACCCAAAGTACTTTTCCCCAACTTTTGTCCTACTGGAGGTGGGCTTTGGGCATCACTATCTCTCTTCTCTCATTTCTGGTCTACGAGTGTACCTTTAGGGGTAGGGGTCATTCTATAGTGGAATAAAAGGTTTATGTTTAGGGATGTGATGGAGTTTGGAGTTAGGAATAAGTGAGGACTACATGGGTTTGTAGAGAAACAATTTTAGTTTTATTTAGTAGGATATATAAATAAGGGAGACATGATGATAAATGAGTATTTAGGGGCCCCTATAATCTAATTCACTAAGCATTATGTTTATTGAGCCTACTATGGAAAGTGATAATAGATTCATGGTAGAGACCTAGAAATAGATTATTCATCGTTCATCTTTACACATGTGTTTGAAATGGGAATACCTTGGGATTAGGTTAAACCATAAATAAATAAATCAATAACCAATCATAAATATTCCATATTCCCTGATTAGGAGTCTCTAACCATTTGATCTTGGGTAGTTATGTCTCTAGGTTGATGTCCTCATCAATATTTTCCCAAATATGTTTTGAAGGATGTTTTATAAGGTCATTGTAAACTATAGTTTGATGATAATAACATTTTAAGAGGATAATTAGAGATTTTTAGTTCTACTACCTATAGATATAAGATGGTTTCATTTATGAATCAGTGAAAGGGGGCTCATTAGATGATGTAGAGATAACTTCCAATTTGATCCAAACTCAGAAGGATCATTAGGTTTAATTGAAATTCAAAATGTTGTACATTGTATCAAGGTAGTGGTGGATATTGTTCCTAGAGGATCATAAGGGTTCTAAGCCATCATGGGAGAAGTTCAAGGACAAATTAGAGAAGATTTTATGTCTTCAACCAAAAATTCAGAATGTTTCTGGGATCTTGTTACCCTCCAATAGTGTAGTTCCAGTGTGTGGGAGTTGGGGATTGGTTTTAAAACCCTTTTCTAATATTCTTCAAACCTATTTCCAGATAAGAAGGCCAGTGTAAAGAATTTTGAGGATTAATTGTGTCTAGAGTTCGAAGTCATCTCATTTTTGTTTTATATTTATATCAAGGTCCTACATAGAGTTGAGTTTTTTAGAGGACATTTTCAAGAACTAGGTCATCAAGGGAAAAGATTCATTATGATTCCTCATTAAGTATATCTATGGTATGCAGTTCCTATATTCCTAGACAAAAAAATCATATTGATGTGGGTAGATCTCAGCCCTCATAAACTCATTTCTCTAGGGGTGGAATCTCTCAAGCCTTGTGGGATTAGAATATTTGTTTTCATGTGGAGGCTATCTTCATCAGTGAAAATAGTTCCTGAACATTATATATACGTTGCATTCACTAGTTTTCGCCATTAGGTTTCTCTATGAAGAAATTTCATCTGAGGAAGCAACAACATGATACTCTAGCATATGATTTATAGAGAGGTGAGTAGGTAGACAAATGGTTTTCCTAAGATATTCCTCATCCTGAGAGAGTAAATCAGGGTTGAGGAGGTGTTCATCATCATGGACATAGTGGTTATAGAGTAGATCTTGGTTATCATCATATAGCAGTTTTACCAGTACTGGATGATCTATACATCATTAAATATACTCTTTAATTTTTTTCTACTTGATTGCATGCCTTGTTGATTTAGGAGTGATAATCTTCTTTATATCCCCTACCTTGGTCTTTTATTTAGGACACACAGTGGAGAGGGTTCCAATTCTATTGGAATTGAATAAACCTGATACATTTTGATCTTTCCTATAATATGTTTTTAGATATGTGATCTATAACTAGGTAAATACTTCTCTTTTGAAGACATAAAATATATTCATATACATCCCTATGGCATCATCTTTAGTATGAATTAGATGTATTTAGTGGAATCTTTTGTTGATTTATTTAGAAATAAGGTTGAATTTTATAATGATGATGGATAGTATTCCATGTTTTTTAGGGGTGTGTCCCATAAATGGGTCATAAGAGTTTCCCATCATTTTCATCCATCATATCCAAGCTGATTTTGGGGTCACAATAAGGTCAACCATCAGTTTTTCCATTGTTTGGGAAGAGTTACTTGATTTTTTTTTCATGAGGAATTTATGTCAATACCCTCTAGATAAGTGATCATGTATGGTATAGAACTAAAATAAGTTTATTTCTCCATATTTAGGTTTTTATATAGGATGAGACTTTTTGGGATGTGAGATCTACAAGTACATCTCGATGATATGTTGCAACAAGAATTTTCTTGGTCGAGCGTATCACCTTAGGGTGCACTGCTTTTTTGTGATGAAGGCCAATGGTATTCTATATATATTCATCAATTATCATCACATGAATTAATTGATACATGTGTAATATTATCCTCTTTCATGGAATGATGATTTATTCAATAATTTGATCAAATAATATTGATTCTAAATGATTGTTCTGTGGTAAAAATATAATCAGATATGGGTGAAAGATGAGGATGTTCCATTGATTGATTTATAATTTTGATATAATAATTATGAGTTATTTGTGATGTGTAGTGAAAAAAACCTAGTAATACCAGATCTAGAGTCTACTACCCATACATTGGAATGATTACAATGAATAAAATCATGAAGGATCGAAGATTTTAGTAGTCATGGTAAAACTGATACATAATTGAGTCTAGTATTATAAATTAATACAAAAATTACAACATTTTTTTCTTTCAAGTATAAAAAAATTAACCCATCTAGAACATCCTTAAATATCTTTATTTTTACACATTAAGAAATTATAGGGAAA
Organism: Viscum album; assembly: GCA_963277665.1. Taxonomy (NCBI): domain Eukaryota; kingdom Viridiplantae; phylum Streptophyta; class Magnoliopsida; order Santalales; family Viscaceae; genus Viscum; species Viscum album. Next base: position 1,000,538,554 of record OY728161.1, read on the forward strand.
GGAAATAATTTAAGGCTAAGGTCAACTGCTCATAATGGGTTAGGTATTGCAGAATCAATTATGAATCAATGAGATAAATCATTATGGCAAGGTAAATAATAGAAAACACATTCCATGTAATCAATAAACTTATAAGTAAATGTATAAAAATATATAGAAAGGTAAATAATATTAAAAACATGGAATTTTAAAAAAAAATGATAAGGAAAAATCAATATAGAGAGGTAAGAAATTGAAAATACATTCCATTTAATCAAAAAACTAAGAATAAAATGTATTCGTAGATTTCATCATGTGAGAATCCTAGGCATAATAATAATAAATGAATTATAAAAAAATGCATAATTATTAGAGGTCGTGTATCTTTCACATCATCCACTATACTGTTAATATCTATCCTCAAGATAGTTTAAATCTGTGGTTAGATACCTATCTATTTTTCTTTGAAAAAACTCAAAGGGATTTTCTCCAATGTATTTCATAACATGTGTCTATCGATGCATTATGGGGATAGAATTATCTTATCCACAACCCAAAGTTATTTCATTAAATGATCTCGAACACATGTCTTTCATGTCTAGATCATTACTCGTATATCAAATAATTTATTTAAATTCATAAGAAATGTTCCTTATCAAATATCCATCAGGAATAAATGGTATAGATTTATCAATATTTCCACAGAAAATCAAATAACATTAAAAATGAACACTATATGTAGAAATTCTATATGGATTAGGGAATGAACATAAGAAACTAAATATTTCAATGGGACTATAAAAATTGATCAAGGAAGTGAATTTTAATACTATCATTGGAAAATTCAATCAAACACCATCGAGAGGAAGAATAAGGATGGTATCAATACATCATATCCTAAGTAAAGTAAAGTAAAGGGTTATTTTTGTTGATGAATGAATATACTATATAAATATCTTCTAAAGAAATTCTTGATGAAAATATAATTTTAATATTTAGAATCATGTAAAAAATCCATTTCTTTTTAAATCAGTTTTAAAAAAATCCCATTAAAAATTAACCTTTTAAAAAAAATTCTGATAAGAAACAATGATGCATAAAAAGATCCTTTCTTTTGCATGGTAAAAAGGTTAAAAACTTTCCTTGATTGGAAAGAGACAAGAAGATTCCATTTAATATTTTTTTAAAAGAAAAAAAGGATACAAATGACTTTAATAAATCATTTTTATGTGTTGAAAATATTTTTTAAAACATTTTTACAAAACAGGGTTTTTTAGAAGTAAACAGGTTCTCCGACTAAAGAGAGAAATAATTTTGATTTTTCTTTAAAACATTTTAAAAAACAGTTTGGGTGCCAAAGAGTGGGAAAAGGTACTATTTATTGAAAAATTTTTTGAATAACCATAGTAGATAAAAATTAAATGGTTTATAATAAGCACATTATTCTTTAATGTAAATTCATGTGGAAACAATCCCAAACAAAAATAGATTGTGAAGTAAATACTTTTAAGGACCATAACATTGAAGTGAGAATAAATCGATGAATAGATTATGTGTGAAAAATATAGATCCACATAAAACATTGAAATAAAATAATAGATATTAAATGTGATCAAACACATAATCTTGTAATATTAAGGACAACGAGGAAGTAATATGACCTAATGAAAAGGAATTGGGTTATGAAATTCATTACTATTGGGTAACTTTAAATTTAAATAAAATTATAAGAAATAATTCAAATATAAAATAAAAATAAAATAAATATACAATAATTAATGGTAAAATATATCTAAATTGGTATTATATACACCACAAAAAATAAGTAAGTGGTGAATATGATATTGTTCTCACATATGTAAAGAAGTAAGATGAAAATCCATTACCTTGTGTTTCCATTCAGGTGAGAATATTTTATATTAACATATAATGGTTATAATAATGTAAATAACATATAAAATAAATACAATCATATTTATAATATCATATATTATATTATTATAATATTTGATTAATTTTTTGTTAATAATCATTCATTATTTTTTTTATTTTGGGTGTTATTTTCCTTGTGTTTCGAGTATGTTTTGACTTGTTACACGATGTTCCTGTAACTCAAATCATGATTTAATATTTTCAAAAATGTAAATCATTATTTATTTATAATATATATGAATTATATATGAATTTATAATAATTCATTATATTTGGATGTAGGAAATGGAATGCATCGTTCATGGAGATGGTAGGTCATATCTAAAAATGAACGCTACATCCATATCATTATCAAATTTAAAAAGTAAGTGATATATGTATATATTAATTCTAGTATCATATTTATTTCATATATTTCAAATTATATTCTTTAAAACATCCCTTATTACTTTCCATTTATATCATGAATGAATCACATCATTTTGAGGAGGTGGTAGTTTACATGTCCATAAATGATGTTATCATATACCCAAAAAATGGAAAACCTCAATATATGTGTTATATAATAATTAAAATAGTAAAAATATATTTTTAATATCATAAATAACATATACAAAAAGTATTTCCATTATAATTCCCACCATGAGAGGTGGTAAAGTTAGAATAGACAATTATCATTTTGTAAGGCGGTAGTTTGCCGTACACATTAACGGTAACTTTATTACCCATTAGATGGAATTGTTTGTATGTGTAGATAAAACAATTATAATTACAACATATAAGTATATTTATTATAGTAATGATATTATATAAGCATTGAATAAGAATATTTGAGTGTATAGAGTAAATAAAAAAAGTGATCGTTAAAGAATATTACCTCATTTTTGGGTAACTCTTTTTTTTATGCTAAAAGGATTACACGGTTGTATTTTTGCTAAAGGTGAGGCTTATAGGATGAGGTTAGGGATTTTAGGAGATTATTTGGTTGTATTTTGGGTGAGATGAATTTATTAATAGGTGTAAATAAGTGGGAGGGTGAGTGCCTTTTTATATTGGAGGAGAAGTGACATTCTTGTAAATTTTTGAAAATATAATTCCTCTCATGTTTTTTCCATGCCATGTGGCTCCAATAATTAATAAAATTTGATCCATGTGAAGTTAGGGTTTAATTATGATCATACAATGGGTTTTGGAAAAAGAAATTAGGTCATTTTGGCTTTTATTTTTGTGGTTTAATCCCTTATTATTCCAATTTTTCTCTTAAAACTACTACAAAACTAGGTTTTTCTAGCACTAAGGATTTAACAATGCTTGCTAAAAGTTCTATTAAAGGCCCCCATTATCAATGCTAAAAAAGGACTATTAATGGGGGAGCTATATGAGCCCTTTTAAAAAATAACTGATAAAGTTTTTCCCTTAAATAGAGCTATTAAAAGGTGCTAATAAATAGGGGAACTTTTTCAGTTTTAGTAAACAATAACAGATAAATGGTTCCCTTTATCAGCACTTGTAAAAAAGTGTAGATAAATCGGGGTCTTTATCAGCACTTTTTTAGAAGATGTGATAAATAACCCCCCCCCCCATAATCTCTATTTTACTATAACTGAAAAAGTGTATATTACAAACAACATTAGTTCCTTCAAAATAATATATCAATATATAAATATATTGATATTGATATAAATATATTATATATTTTTTAAGTGTGTTTTAGATAATGCTAAATAGGAATTTCAACATAATATATATGATGTTTAGTAAAAAATGACTTATAAAATAATTACAAAATTATTTTTAACAAATAATTTTAAAATTATTATCATGTAATATTTATTTAATAACTGTTTTAAGATAAATAGAAAAACAAATTAATAAAATATCTAAAATAAAGTGAAAATGTAAATCCAACTTTGAACGACCATAACTTTTGATCAGGGTGTCCATTTGGGTTATACCATATATCAAATAAAATCATTCAATGAGTTATAAACCTTTTTGCCTAGTAGGATCCATAGTTAATATTTTTTTATGTCAAAAAAAGCCCATAAGGCCTCAAAAACAGTGTCTTTATTCGGGATGCCCTAATTTTTTAAGATTCAATCGAATTTAATCTTCTTTTAAGTGGCTATTATGGTATTTTTTCAATGGGGACTGATATTATTTCTAGGGATTAATTTCATATTTATATTATGGTTTTCAAATTTTATCATTTTTCAAAACATACTATTATTTATAATAAAAAATATAATAATATATAAATATTGCTTATATATTCACTCATACACACACACAAATACATATTTTATATATTTATTTAAAAATGAATAATTATATATATAAATATATATATAAATATATATAAATATATGGATTAAGAAATTTAATGAAATATATATAAATATATAGATATATCATAAAATGTAAGACAAAGCAACATAGAAGAATGGGAAAGGTGCTAGGATATGAGTACAAGGTCTTAGGTTTAAAACTTTCTAGAGGCATGGGAACTTGAGGGAGGGTGGGATTATATGAGGAACTTATATAGGGGGTGGGAAAAAGTGATAAAAGGTGGGGTGGGAAGAGGTTAAAATAAAAAAAAGTGTCCCCCTTTATCAGTAGGGCTTTTATCATTTCTTTTTTAGGAGTGTTAAATGGGGCCTTTAACGGTGCTAAAAAAGCACCGACAAAGGTGTCATTTAACAGTGCTAAAAAAGATTTATTAAAGGGGTACTTTAACATATATATTATTATCATCACTTACAAATATATGATAAATCCATTTTACTAGTGTTGTTTAAGGCCATATTTTTAGTAGTGTATTTGATGTAAATATTTTTAATTTCTTCCACTACTATTTCGGGGAAACTCATTTGACCATATTAAAAGTTATAAATTATGATAATTAAAAATATGGAATCCATTTTTGAAAATTCTAATCACAGCAGTGGTAGAAATTAATTTAAAATTACTCTCGTAGATAGAATGATGATGTGGGTTTTTAAAGTAAAAATGTTCAAATGTTTGAAATGTTTTTATATCTAATTTTAATGTGAAATTGATTCCAATTAACTAAATTATATTAATTATTTTATAATTGATATAATTAAACATTAAAACTAATAAATTAATATAATTTAAAATTATAAATAAATTAGTGGAAAATGCAATTTTTATTTAAAATTATGTATTTTTCATTATTAATCAAAAACCTAAATCTCTCAAGAAAAATACCAAAAATTCACCCTAAGATTATTCTCATGTTCCTATTTTATAAATTATGTTTATATTGACCTATAAAATTTAAAAAATGACCAAAAATTGGATTTAAATTGGTTTCTCCATTAAAAGGCTGTAAAATTGTCTTTTAGAAAAATACAATTTTTATGAATAAAACTAGATTTATTATTATCTTATGCCTATAAATTTTATTTGATGAATATCAAAAATATTTTATTGAATATATTATATATATATTTCATTAATATCATTCAATAATAGTTATTAATATAATTTTTTCTAATAAAACATTTTTATAATCATAAAAACATTTTTTATATTCAATTGGTTCTTATATTCATTTCTAATAAATTGATTACCAAAAATTAATTTTTTATTTTTCAAACCATATATTTTCATATGGTTTTTAATACTATTCATAATCTATAATTTATTGTATAGTTTATATATTATTCTATAAAATAATAATATGTTCATAATATAATATTTCTTGAAATAACTCAGTCTTGCATATAAAACAAACTGTCAAGGAAACTATTTATTGCGTACGATGCAAGATAAATCATTATTTCATACATTTAAACATATATAATATATTAAAGTTGTTTAATATATTACATATATCATAAATTATTGATAGGTTATATTCATTTCTAAATTTGTGTTTCATGTCACACACGCTATAAAATAAAAGCATACTCTCTTAGAATTTTCTGTGTGCTACATCCTCTCTATCCTAAATAAATTAAGACCTCATAATTTAAACTTGATCCCAAAAATTAATTGTTTTATATTTGTAAATTCCCTTATTGAAAAACCCACATCGTAAAATAGTTTATAAAATAACCTCTTTATAAGAGAGAATTAGAATTAAAAATATCCCATGAAATGACATATTAAAAGGTCTCTACATAGGATAACATTCATGGAAGGTGAAGATATAGAGTTAGAGGAAAAGAGTAAATATTTATAGGGAGTTATTGAGGTCATATATCATAAACAATTAAATTAAAAAATGAAATATTAGGGCCTTAAATTTATAAATCTATTATTATTTAAAATATTTTCTATTAAACAAAAATTAAGGTGTTATGGTAGTATTTTTTAGTTTTTGACCATTTCCCTAATGTTGAGTAATTTTTTTCTACTTAAGTAAATAGGGAAATATAATTACCCATTTTATTTTTATCAACACAATTTATTTATTTTTTTCTTCGATGAATTTACAATTCATCCAAAAAATATTTTTGATGCTTAAATGACTAAAATACCCTTTTAACAGATCTTAAGGCCCATAAGAGAGTGAAAAGTTTAACTATTTCTCTATAATTACTATCAAAAATCAATATGGTTAATAAATTAATCTATAAACCTAAAAGTAACACTATTGATTCATAATTAATATTTATTCTTAAAAAAATTTAACAACAAAAATTACACATTAACTAGGACATAGCGTAGGCTAGTGGTAGGCATGAAACCCTTGTAATCCTTCAATCATGGGTTCAATCCCCACGTCCTTGCCGAACTTGATGGGTTGTCACCCGAAAAACATGTTTTGATTTTCTAAAACCATATTAATATAACATCCAAAATAAATATAATGGAAATACCTAAAATTTAATCATTAAATAGACTTTTCGCTAATGTTTTCAATATAAGCCTAATATATAAATACTTCATCCAATTATTTCTATATATGTTTTTCCTTGGTCTAGAGTTTATCCTTTAAAAGAGATAATTAACTATGGTAATGACTAGGATCAGAAAATATAAGCAAATAAAATAGAAATGGATCATTAGGATGAGATTTATTTCCTTCCATCATATTCATCATTCCTCCTCATTAATAATATGATTTATGCCATTCTTTTCCACACAAAAATCATTTACTTATTCCATTGAGACACTTTCATGTTTCTTTCCTTTAAAATTTCTTTCATGATATAAATAAAACCTTCTTTTCTATATGGTCTCCACCACTCAAGCTCTTATAAACCTCTATTCATATATTCTTTATTGAATTTTGGAGTTGGTTAAGGTATATGTTGTTAATCATATTTCGGGAAAACTAAATAGGCAAAAACATGATATCTTTCACTCCTATCAATGCCTCATTTGGATTGTCATTATCACCACCGTATCCTTCATGTTAAATGTTAACATGATTACGTAGGGTTCAATCTAATGATTAAAATAAAAAACATAGTGCGAGAAACAATTATCATAGTGGAGAACCATATTATCATTTTAGGGTGTCTAAATCACAACACATTATTTTTTATCTTATACGCCTCATGTCGTACCAAGTCCATTCATTGTCCTTATCTCTTCAAATCTGTTACAATGATTTTTTAATGAAAATCTGCATTATCCTAATGAATAACCCTAAGAAGTGTCAAACTAGGTGCACAGTAAATCCCTTTTTCGTGTACCATGTTACGCTTAATTAAGGCCTAAAAAACATTTTAGAGTTGTTACCGCTAGGTACATCTATGTCAAAACCACATCCACATTTATTTTCCAAATAGTGATTTATTTATAGGAAGTCCCACATAATATTTATCTTACCAAAAGTGTAGAATGTTCTTATATACTTATGCTAAAATTCTACCTCAGGTTTATGTTTTATAATCTATGTTTTCTTAAATATAGTTCTCATGGTTTCTAATAAACTTACTATGATACCAACTCTAGAGACCCAACCCCAATAATCCTATAGCCGATTTCTACTACCCTTACATTGGCATGATTATAAGGAATCAAATCCAAAAGGATATAAGAGTATAGTAGTCTTGGTAAACTAGATATATACATGAGTCTTGTATTATAAAGTAATAAAAATCACATCATAATTATTTTTCATTCAAGGATAAAAAATTTATTCCATCCACTGTATCCTTGCATATCTTTCTTTGTAAACATCAAGAAATCCTGAGGAATGGAAATAAAATAACGGTGATATAAAATTTGTATTAAGGGTTACGTATAGTGGAAGAAATAATTAATTAATGAGAATAAACATTACGGAAAGGTAAATAATTGAACACACATTCCATTTAATAAATAAACTGATAAAAAAATGCATAAACAATATGGAAAGGTAAATAACTAGAAACACATTACATTTAAATAAATGGATATGGAATAACCAATATGGAAAGGTAAGAATCTTAAAACACATGCATTTTAATCAAAAAAGTGAGAATGAAAAACATCCAATGATTTAATAATGTGAAAATATCTAAGATAATTTTTTTTATTTAAATTATAAATAATGTAAATTCTGAATTATTAGATGTCATGTCTCTCGCACATTAACCATTATATCTTCAAGATCTATAATCAAAATAGTTTAAATCTATGGGTAGAAACATATCTATTCTACTCGAAACTAACTCAAAGTGTTTGTGGCCAACTGATTTTATTTCATGAGACTATAGATACATCGTGGGTATTGAATTAATCAGTCCCCAACCCATATGGATTATATTAAATTCTCCACATATCACACCCTTACCTGACACTATTCATTTATTTTAAATATTTTATTCACCCTTGGTCTTATTTTATTTTGTGTTTGAGCAGGATGAGATCCATTTTAAATTTTTTCATTGTTATTTATAAATAGATGTTTTGGGAATTGAAAAATATAGTGTGTGGGCCGATAATGGTTTGAGAACTTTGTGGCTTCACCCAGGAAACTGTGTGGTCTGCCTATGTTTTAAAATAAAATTAAATATGAATTTAAATATTGTTTAATGCTAATGATATTCATATTATTATTATCTTTTTATTATTAATATGAATATTATTATTATTATTAAGTTATTATGTTTTATTATTATTATTATTAGGTGTATCTATTTTATTATTTTTATTTAGTTTCTTTTTTTAGAGACCCACAAGGGGTCTTCTTCATCCATTCATCCCCCCCCCCCCCCCGAGTATCCCTAGTTGCACGACCATCACCTCCCTCCACTTATCCATGGCTGTTATATCCTTCGAGATTCCTTCATCGGACCCATATGGAGTGACCCTCCTTAGTCTTGACTCACTACAGCATGATGTAACACCTGGTTGAGCTCCTGGAGCATGCAATGTGAGCTCCACCCAGCACCCCTCCTTCTACAGCCATTTTCTTCGGATCTATTCTCAGTTTCCCTTCGATTCATCGTGGTATGGTCCTTAGTTCCCTCATCCTCCATCAGCTTGGTATTTTGATTCCCTTTCATCATCTAGTGAGGATAATTCAAAACCCTCATTTAGGGTTTAATCCAGATTTTTTTGGATTCTGGTGGTTTAAGATTGTGTGAATGGTCCCCTGATACCTATTTTTATAGATTTTGGCATCCATCGATAAGGTCGAAGCAGTTAACTTCGATTTGGTCCACCCGCCAACGATTTCAGGTAAGTTTTTACAATGTTATCCTTGTCACTTAGTTTATATTTGGGTGTTTTGAAATTTATAACTCTCTCATTTTGAATTTATGGTGTGTTTGATAGTAACATGTCATTTCGTTCTATGTCAATTTTTTAGTCATCGTTCGTGGTAATATTTTTCTTGCTTAATTGTTTAACTTGGTTCCATTTGGAGCCTTTGGTAATTTTTAGTCCCACTATAATCATTATAGTGTGACTTGGTCATTGTGGTGTTGATTCGAGTCATCAGCAACAAATATCTATATGTATATACATGGGTAGGCATGTATATATACATATCCTCCTTGAGCATGTTACCTCATGGTGTGGGGAATATGTGCCTAGATCAAAGTATATATATATATATATATCAAAATTTATATGCATGTAGTTGAAGTGGTCTCGGGAATCCATCATCTAAAGATGTTTGTTTTGAGGTAATGGTTTATACCACTATTTTGTTTTGCACCCTCAAAATTTGGGCCCTTGTAGGATTTAAGGTTTTTAGCTGTTTTTGGGTAGTGTGTTGGACTGTTTGGTGTGGTTTTGAGTTGTCGGTCCAAGGGTGACTCGCCTGCATGTGTGTAGTAAATTAAATATATACATGTAGGTTCCCCTGTTACGTGTATTTTCATCCATGTCTTTGAATGTACATGTATGGGGCTGGGTGTGCCTATGTGTATATTTAAAAATGCATACATAGGTGAGTGGATATTGGTATATAAATATAAGAATACTTGTAAGGATCTCCATGCACGTGTTCATGGTCCATGTGAATTTGTGCATAGGGTCTAGGTGTCCTTTCACGTATGCAAAGACACATATGTTTAGTGGGGGAGCAACATCTTTTTGTTATAAATTTCCTAGATCTGAAGTGGATGTCTTGGATCCACCTTGAGTTGGGTTTCTCATGCCTTGATATTTAACTAGAATTTCCATTATGTATTGATGTTCCTTTAAAAAATTTCTTTTTTTTATATGAAATCTATAAGCACTATATATATATATATAAACGGCAGGTGGTTATATACCCTAAGACCTCTGGATGAATTTAACTTGTTTTTTTAAGTTTATGAGTGTGTTCTTTGATTTTATTTTATGGTGTGTTGGATGTTTTTAATATGTTTTGAGTGGTTATGGATTGGAAAAGGATTTTTAATAAAGTAAATGGCCATGTTTTTGTGTGTTCATTGATGTTATGATTTTAAAATGGGTTTTAGGGGTTGTTTGGAAGGTTCAAAATATATTTTTATGAGAATTTAAGTTGTATATGTCTAAATAGGGATTTTCATTAGAAAATGAATCTTTTTGGGGCATTTGATCCTTTTGTAAATTTGTGTATAAATTTTCAAAATGTTTTTATGGTGGAAAACCTGTTTTGAAAATGGTTTTGATGTATATTCATCGTTAGGTAAGGACTTAGACCATTGTTTTGGTTGGTCATTATAGCGGGTTTTCTTATAATTATAAAAATGGAATTTTGCTATCTTATATGTGATGGAATAATTATTTAAAAAAGGTATTTTCCATGGTGTGTTTAAAATGGAAAGTGGGTGGTTTGTAAAAAAGGGTAATTTCAATGAAATTATTGGATTTTGTGTGAATATAGTGGTATGTGTGCATGTAAAATTTAACTTGAGCACTAGGGAAACCCTGGGTACCTAGGTGGGAAGACTATGACTAGTACTCTAGATAATACGTAATTGTTTATTCCTAGTTTTGGCTATCACGATTGACGTTACAACACTAACTAAATAAATTTGTTGATTGGAGACCACTAGGTTATGGGTGTGTTCCCTACTAGTACCTCATGAATGAGAACCTAGACCATTGTGTCTCCAATTCCACAATGTCACTAAGGTACGGGGTCTCTAGGGTCCCACATGTGCTAGTTACCTATAAGTATTTCCCATGGTTCTTGTTTATGGCATAATGTTTGTGATGTGTTTTTATTCTATTACTCATGCTTGATTCACCATTGTGAAAAACAATATTTTAATCTTCATTGATATCCTTTCATTTTGAAATGTTAATGCATGCTTGTAATATATTTTTAAAATATAGTGGATGAGAAATTCTTTCCAAAAAAAATTAAACTTGTTACTTGGTTTTGAAAACACTAAAAACCCTTATTTCAATATGTATTTTTTTAAACAATCATGATTGTGTTTATTTTTAAAGGAAAATGAATATGGAGTTTTTATTCCATGGATTTTCTACTAATAATATCGGTGTTCATGCCTAATTTACATTTCAGTTTCTCATTTTAGCCTTGGATATCTCTTGGGAGAGTGTGGTTCTATGTTTGGTGGTGACCTATGGGGTCACTTGGAGGTATGTCTAGCTTTTTATATTTTTTTCCAATTCTAGAGTTGTTTACTTGATTTGTCTGGTTTATTTTCTCTTTATCTGTATTTTATTTTTATGGGATAAATTGTTCCCAACTACTTGATTAGATGATTATCATTATTTTTTAGCCCATGGGGATTGGGAACACCATTTGGGCCATGCTGCATACCGAATCGGGTGATCTGTTCAGGGTCAACCCAGGTTGGTTCATGAAAAAATAGTATCAGATCATGTTTAGACCATTCTTTTTGGGGATGTTTGATATTTTGGACTTAGGATTGTTTGAATTCAAGTGGTCAATTATGGGTATCTTCTTTACCACCACTTATTTGGAATTACACTTTAATTGTCAGGGTGGTGCGAGATGGTCATTCACCGAAGTCTGTATTTGTATCTTAGTTGTTTTTGAGGTCCTTAGTCATGTTTGGGTGTTTCTAGTTGGTATTGAATTTTTTTGGTCATTTTGGATGGGTGAATAGTTGTTGTGAACGGCCTGGGAATCCATGTACAGACCATGAAATTGTCTATGATTCTTTATATGTGCTCACCCGGTTGGTGAATGGTATGCCAAACCATGTGACCAAATTGTGTGTAGCAGTTTTTTATTTCAAAATTTGGAATCTTGATTTATTGAGTGAATTTTTTTTGGATGTTCATAGTGTAGATTTTAGTTTGTTTTCCAGTGTTTTTCTCAGGTTTTAAAATTGATGATTGATCTATTAAAATTGGATTTCCAAAATGAAAATTTTGGTTTGTTTGAAAATTGAATGAGTTGTTCTAAAAATGGACATTCTTTTGAGAACTATTTGGTCAAAACAGTTGGGATCCTTGAAATCTTTTAAATGGAATAAATTTGAAATTTATTTGGAAAATGTTTTGGGGTTTTTGAAATTTTTGAAAAATGTGAAATGGATGTTTCTTGGAAATGATAATTTAGAAATGATATATTTGACTATTGGTATTCTTATAATTCTCACCTATGTAGATAGTGGACATAGAGATGGTATGTGTGGATGGGTGTCTAGTGGGCATAGTAATGTATATACATGTGAGGATTTGTATAATACGAATGGTGGGTGATTGGTTTCTGAGGCACATTTTGTTTTCTAAAAGCATGTTTTGATAAGTGAGAAATGGTTTGAATTCAAAATGAAAGTGGTAATTTTATAAGGGGTGTTTTGGTTTTATTGTGCGAAGTTTGGTGTTCTTGGGTTCAAAATATCATCTAATTGAGTTTTTATTTATTATTGTATATGATGGATTGTTTTTAAATGTGCTTCATGTTTGTTTTTTGTTTTTTGTTTAGAGTATTTCACGCAAAAGAGTCCAATGGATTTTGAATAATCTCTTTTGATTGATGGTTTTTCTTGGTCTCTAAAAGGTGTTTTGGGGTGATTACCTCTTTTTATGTTGTTTTTTTTCCTATGTTAGTTAAGGTTTGAAAGTGGTTGTGGTTTTTGGTGTGTCTTCAGGTATTTGGGAACATTAGATATCATGAGGGTGTTAGTGTTCTAGTTTTTTGAAAGGAATCTATTTGTATTGGTAAGGGTAGTTTTCCATTTTCTTTTTCAAGTTGAGTCACAGTGATTGGACAAAGAAAGGAGGTGTTTTAGATCCTTGAGGTGTTTGTGAATGGTTCACCATCTGGTGAGGTGTGTGAATAAGAGGAACTTGTTCCTGGAGTTTCTCCCCCATCACTCTCTAGTTCTCGATCTAAGGAAAACATGCTTATTGCTTCCAATGTTTTTGGTCTAGAACTCTAAGACATTTTTTCATAATCCTTTGAACGTATGTTGAGGTTGTGGACACAAAAAAAGCGCATGTAAGCTGTGTTTCCCAAGGATAAAGCCACAGTTGGCGGTTTTCAGTTCGTGAATGTGGTGTAGAAGATGCTTCAACACATCAGGACTCTAACCTTAGGCCCTATAGTGAATATTTTCATGCATTCAGGCAGTTTATAGGTGTAGTGGAACATGAATCCAACCATTTTGTCTCCAACGTTGGAGAGGATTCTAGTAGAATTTTCCTCTCCTATGGTTTTTTGTTTTGGTCCCTCTTCCATTGAAGGTCCTGGTGGCCTCTTTCACGAAGTTTTCATGGTTGTATCTCTTGAGATATAAACTTTCTAGTGGCTAGTCTTCCACTTAAGCGGTTTTTGGTTTTTGGTGTTACTCCTTGGATATGCTGGTGTCCTGAGAGAGAGATGAGTCAAAAATAAGTATTCATTTCAGGTTCTTTCTATTGGGGACCCCCCTTCTTGTGTTGGGAGTCATCTCGTGATGGTGGGTTCATGTTGGATGGTCTGGTCGATGTTCTTATAGCTTGTTCTTAAAATGGTGGGGAGACCCATCATCATTCCCATATCCATTTGGAGTTTTTTTGTGAGTGGTTTTGTTTCGAAAGGGTCAAATTTGGCCAAAATCCTAATATTTTGGGGATACCATAACGAAACGAATCCAAGGTAAACTCAGTATTCAAAGAGCTCCTGATGGGGAAATCCTTTTTTCCTATTCCACCCAACCCCAAATGGGGTAATTATTTATTTGGGTAATGGGTTTCTTGATGAATGTTTTTGAATATTCCACTAAATATTGCTAATTTCTAAATTAGGGATCTGGGTGTTCCATTTTTGGATTTTGTTTAGAGATGAGGATTCCTCACTATCGGCCCTCTTGTTTAAGTGGTTTGAGTCACTCATTGATTATTCCTTTGGTTATCAAGTGACCCCTTCGATCATATTAATTAAATGATCTTTTTTTTGTTTTAATAATTGTTGCATCTTTGTTTCAAGCTTTGACCAACTGATTCATTTAAAACATTCTAGGGGGAAAAAGTTTCATGGTGGGGAGAATTTTCCCAACCTAGCCTGACACTATTCTTTTATTTTAATTATTTTATTCAACCTTGGTCTTATTATATCTTTTATTTTAGTGTGTTGATACACAGTTTGAATTGTTGGGTTGTTATTTAGAAATGGTCATTTTGGGCATGGCAGTATCGGGCATGTGGGCCGAGAATGGTTTGAGAACCCTTGGGATTCACCCAGAAAACCATGAGGTCTGCTTGTGTTTTAAAATTAAATTAAATTTAAATGAGAAATAAAATAAAATATGAATTAAAATAATTTTTATTAATAATAATATTCATATTATTAATATGTTTTTATTATTAATATGAATATTATTGTTATAATTATTAAGTTATTAAGTTTATTATTATTATTATTATTATTATTACTTTTATTATTATTATTATTATGTGTATATTTTTTCATTATTATTTGTTTAGTTTCATTTTTTAAAGACCCACGAGGGGTCTCCTTCATCCATCCACCCACCCCAGGTAGCCCTAGGTGCACGACAATCACCTCCCTCTTCTCCTTCATGGCCCCGATCTCTTTCTAGCTTCCTCGACCATACCCCTATGGTGTGACCATCCTTGGCCGCAACTCCCTACAACGTGACACAACATGTGGAAGAGCTCCAGGAGGATTGGTTGGAACCCTCGATTAGGGTTTGATTAGGGTTTTTGTTATTTCTTTTGGCTTAGGATTGTCCAAATGGTCCCTATGAACCTATTATTGTGGATTCCACCATACATCGCCAAGGGATAAGTGGTTTTATTTAATTTGGTCCACCCGATAATGATTTCAGGTAAGGTTTTCCCCCATTCTTCTTTTCTCTTTGGTTATATTTGGGGGCTTTGTAATTTATGAGTCTCTATTTTTTAATTTAAGGTGTGTTTGATGGTACTATGTCATTTCGGTATGTTTCAATTCATCAGTTGCCAGTCATGGTAATATTTTTTCCAATACCTTGTTTAAAATGGTTCTATTTGAAGCCTTTGGTAATTTTTAGTCCCCCATGCATCGTTGTAGTGTGAATTGTTTGTTGTGGTGTGGATTAAAGTCGTCAGCAATGGATATCTATATGTATATACATGGGTAGGCATGTATATATATATAACCTCCTTACACATGTTCCCTCATGGTGCAGGTAAAATGTTCTTAGATCAAAGGATATATATATATATATATATATATGAAAATGTATATGTGTGTACATGAAGTGGTCCCAAGATACCATTATCTAAAGCTGCGTGTTTTGAGGTAAGGGTTTATGCTGATATTTTTTTCTCACCCTCTAAATTAGGGTCTTTTCTAGTTTTAAAGTCCATATCTTGTTTTGCATAGTGTTTTCGACTTTTGGTGCAGTTTCGAGTCACTGGTCCAAGGGAAACTCACCAGCATATGCATAGGTATGTAAATATATACATGTAGGTTCCCCTATTTCATGTTTATTCAACCATGGAATTGAATATACATGTATGGGTCTAGGTTTGTCTATTTTTATATATAAAAATTTGTACTCAGGTGAGTGGAGATTGGTATATGCGTATTAGCATGCCTATAAGAAAACCCTTACACATGTTCATTGGTATTTTGAATGTGTGCAATGGGGCTAGGTGTCCTTGCACGTATGCAAAGATGCATATGCTTAGTGGGGGAGCAGCAACTTTTAGTTATAAAGCACCAAGATCCGAATAATATGGCTTGGTTCCGCCTTGAGGTAGGTTTCCCATGCCTTGATCTTTAATTAGAATCTCCAATATTTTTTTGATGATCCTTTGAGCATATTTTCTTGGTTTTTTTATGAAATGAATAAGCAATATATATATATAAATGTTAGGTAGTTTTGTGCCCAAACACCTCTAGATGAATTTAACATATTTTTTACGTTTATCACTCTGTTATTTGGTTTTATTGTATGGTGTGTTGGGTGTTTTTAATGTGGATTGTGTTATTATATATTGATAATGGATTTTTAATAAAGGAAACGTCAAGTTTTTTGTGTGTTCTTTGATGTAATGATTATAAAATGGGTTTTAGGGGTTATTTGGAAGGTAAGAAATATATTTTTAAGGGAATTTAAGTTAATTATGTATAAAAGATGATTTTAATTGGAAAATTAATCATTTTTGGGAATTTTAACCTTTTTTGAATTTGAGTATAATTTGTTAAACATTTTTATGTTGGAAAACTTGTTTAGAAAATGGTTTTGAAGTATGAGAAATTTTATGAAGGGAATTGGCCCATTGTTTTGGTTGGTTTTATGGAATGATTTCTTATAATTATAAAAAAGGAATTTGGGTATCATACAAGTTATATAAGAAGTATTTAAAAAGTGAATTTTCCATGGTGTGTTTAAAATTGAAAGGTGTTGGTTTGTAAAGGTGGGAGATTTTAATGAAAAGGTTGGATTTTGTTTGAATATTTTGGTATGTGTGCATGTAAAATTTAAATTGATAACAACGATAACATTGGCTACCTAGGTGGGAAGTCTAGAACTAGTACGCTAGATGATACATAAGTGCTTCATCCTGGTTTCGTCTAGAAGGATTGACATTACAGCACTAACTAAATACTTGGGATGATTGGAGACCACTATGTTATGGGTTTGTTCCCTACTAGTGGCTCGTTCATGAGAAAGTAGACTATTGTGGCTCCTATTCCACATTTTTACTAAGGTACAAGGAATCTAGGGTCCCGAATGTGCTAGTTATCTATAGGTATTTCCCATGGTGCTCTTTTGTGAAATAACTCTTCTAATGTGATTTAATTTTCTGTTACAAATGCTTGACGCCCCATTGTGAAAAACCATATTTTAATCTTTATTGCTCCCATTTCATGTTGAAATGTTAATGTATGATTCTAATATATTTTGAAAATACAGTGGAAGATATATTCTTTCCAAAAAAAGTAAACTGTTACATGGTTTTGAAAATACTGGAAAACCATATTTGAATATGTATTATTTTTAAACTATCATGATTGAGTTTCTTTTTAAAGGCAAAGGCAAAGGAAATTTTTATTCCTTGGATTTCCTACTACGCATCTCAGTTCTCATGCCAACTTTACTTTTTAGTTTCTGGTTCAAGTCTTGGATCGCTCTTGGGAATGTGTGGTTATATGTTTGGGGGTGACCCATGGGGTCACATGGATGTATGTCTAGTTGTTTATCATTATTTGTATTTTACACGGGTATTGTTGTTTACAAATTTTGTCTGGTTTATTTTCTATTTATCTGTCTTTTAATTTTTTGCGTTATATCATTCCCAATTACTTGTCTCGGTTCTCGATAATAGTGGTCAGCCCATGGGGATCGGGAATTCCCTTCAGTCCATGCCACAGACCGACTCGGGTGACTGATTTAGGGTCGAACCAGGTTGGTTCGTGACACCACAACCCATGTATTTCATATCTAAATTACTCATCATATATCAAATAATCTATTTAAATTCATAAATAATGTGCCTTATTAAAATATCCTTCTTGAATAAAAATACAGATTTATCAGTATTTCCCCATTACATCAAATAACATTAAATGTAAACACCATATGTGAAAATGGTATATGGTCTAGGTAATGAACATATCCATGATAAATGATATGGATAATTAGAGGAAATTCAATACTCAATGATCACAGGAAATTAAATATATAAAGGGGATACAAAAGTGAATCTATGAAGTGAATGCCAGTACTATAATTGGAAAAATCAATCAAAAACTATCCAGAATATGAATAAGTATGATATCAATATAATATATCCCAAGTGGATTAAAATAAAGGGTTTTTCTCATTGATTAATGGAAATACTATAAAAAGATATTTTAAAAACATTTTTTAGGAAAATATATTTTTCATTTTGAAAATCATTTTTCCTTGAAAATCACCTTTAAAAACATTTTCTTTAAAAAGTTACCTTTTAAAATTGAAAATTAAGCTTTGAATAAATGAAGATGGGTAATATTTTTAGGTCGTACAATGTAAAAAGAAAATTTATTTTTCCTGTTAAGAAGGTTATAAAAGTTCCTTTTTTGAAAAACAATAAGAAGATTCCTTTAAAAATATTTTTAAATGACAAATGTGTTAAAACTTCTTTTAATAAATCATGTTGTAATGTTTCAAAACATTATTGAAAATGATTTTATAAAATAGGGTTTTTAGAATATAATAGGTTCTAAAACTAAAGAGATAAACAAAGTTAGGTTTTATTAAAAATAGTTTCTAAAACATTTTGAGTACCAAAGAGTATAAAATGGTATAGTTACTTTAAAAGGTCATCAATAAATAGAGTATAAGAAAATAAAAATTGTTTATAATAATGAAATAAATTTTTTCAATGAAAATTCAAGTGTAAAAAATTGTGAAAAAATAGAGATTGTAAAGTGAATCCTTGAAAAGAACATAAACTAGAAGTGAGATTCATCCAATGAATATATTTAGCATATGAGTAGTAAATCAACAATAAATAGGTGGAAATAAAAATTGGATATTAAAATTTTATTATAAACATAATCTTATAATATTAATGAAAATAAAGAAGTAATATAACCCCATAAAAAGGAATCGGATTATGAAATTCATTAACAGTTTGTAATTTTAAATCAAATACCCATATAAGAAATTAAAAAAATTGAAACTCAAAATAACATGATGATAAAATAATTAAGTGATGAATATGACATTTATCTCATGGGTGTAAAAAAAGAGATGAAAATCCCTTACGTTGTGTTTCTTTTCAGGTGAACTTTATTTATCCTCATGTATAATTGTTTTATGCATGTGAATAAATTATATTAGAATAATAATCATAATTTTTAATATCATTTATTATCTTCTTATACTATATTATTACTCTTTTTTTAACAATATTTGATTATCTTCGCTATTTTGGGTGTTAATTGCCTAGTTATTCGAGTATTTTTTTATTTGTTACTTATTATTCCAATTACATTTATCATGATTTAATCATCTCAAAAATATAAAACATGATTTAATTACAATATTTATCCATTATATATGTATTTATAATAATCAATAATATTTGTAGACAGTAAATTAAATGCTCTGGTCATGGAGACGGTAGGTCGTACATACACATGAACACTACTTTTATTTCTTATCGTATTTAAAATGAAAGTGATATATATATATTAATTATGTATCATATTTATATCATATATTTCACATTATTTTATTAAAATCATCCCTTAAGAAATTCCACTTATTACATGAATGAATCACATCGATTTGAGGAAGCAGTAGTCTACACCTCCACAAATGATGTTATCGTAACCCAAAAAAATGGAACAAATGAAGGTATGTGTTATATAAAAATTAATAAAATATAAAAACATTATAATATAACATATATCATTTAAAAATTATTTACATCATAATTCCCACCATGATAGTGGGTATAGTAAGAACAAAAATTCATCGTTTCGTGAGGCTGTAGTCCGTTGTACACACTAATAGTAAGTCTGTTACCCATTATATGGAAGTGTGTGTAATTGTAGGACAAAAAATTATAATAAAAACATTTAAATATATTTATTATAATTATCCTGCTATATAATCATGTAATAAAAATATTTTTTATGGTGGAGAAGGAAATAAAATGAAATTCATTGTTGTAGACTGTTACCTCATTTTCATGTAACTACTTATGGTTTATACCAAAATATTTATTTTATTAGATTTTTTTTATGATTGTCATTCTATAATTAAGGAATTATGTAGGGAGATTATTGATGTGTATTTAGGGAAATTGAATGTTTTTTAGAGGTGTGAATAAGTGGGAGGGTGAGTACCTTTTACTGTGGGGGAGGAGTGAACTTATTGTAAATTTTTGAAAATGGAATTCCACCCATGTTTTTTCCATGTAAATTGATTCCAAAAATGAAAAATATATATATATATATATATAATAGGGAAAATAGGGTCTAAATAAGAACATTAAATGTATTTTTTATAATTTTCTATATCATTTTGGCTCTTACGTTTAAGTTTTAGTTCCTTTTTAAGCGAATTTTTCTCTTAATCACTTTCATTAATTTTAATTACCTTCACTAATATTTTTTGTCAAAAATTATGTTGAACTTATTATAAAATAAAAATTATTCTTAAAATAAATATGTAATCCATTTTTACAATTACCAATCCAGGAAGTGATAGAAATTAATTTAAAATTAATTCCACATATAGGACGACAATGCGGGTTTTTAAGATAAAAATGTATGAATGTTTGAAATGTTTTATATCCAATTTCAATGTGAAATTGATTCTAATTACCGAAATAGAAATAATTTATGAATATTTTATCTAATTAAAATTTAAAACCAATAAATATATATATATTAATATTACAAAAAAATTAGAATAAATTGTTGTTTATAATTAATATTTAGTACTTTTCATTATTCGTCAAAAAATGTAACCTCATAGAAAAATTCCAAAAAATCACTCTAAGATAATTTTTATGTTCCAGTTTCAAAAATGAAGTTTTTTATTACATTTAAAATTCATAAAAATACAAAAAAAATTGGATTTAAAATGGTCTCTCAATTAAAAGGCGGTAAATTTGGCTTTTTAGAAAAATAATTTTTAGGCCAAAAACTGGATTTATTAATATATTATGTTTATAAAACCTATTGGATGAATATAAAATAAATTTAATTGAATATATAGTATATATATTTCATTAATATAATTCAATAATAGTAATAATTTAATGTTTTGGGATAAAACATGTTTGTAAGCATAAAACTTTTCCTTTATATTTAATTGGTTCTGATATTCATTTATAATAAATTGATTACCAATGAATTCATTTTATATTTTTTTAAACACAATATTTTTATAAGTTATTCAATACTATTCATAAGAACCAATTTTAATTTTTAGATTATACCTTATTATATGAAATCATAATATTTTAATAATATATTATTTTTTGGTAAAACTCAGTATTACGTGTAGTACAAGATATCAAAAAAATTATTTATTTCATGGGATGTAATATAACTCAGTATTACATGCATCAAAGGATATAGAATATATTAATTTTATTCAAAAATATTAAATATATCATAAATTCAAGAGTGGTTATATTTTTTTATGTTTTTTGTTACATGTCATACACGAGATCGAATAAAAGTTTACTCTAATAGAATTTTTGGGGTGTTTCATGATGTCGTTCAGTGTGGTGAACTCACCATCCACTTTAATTGGTTTAATGAACATAGTGTTCAAATAATTCCTAAATCTATTTAGGATGGTTTTCATCAATGGAATTTGTTTGAACTCCACCTCTAAGAAGCAGAATGAAGAGCATTGACATACTATTTTATATATTCTTCATCATGAAAATATCTTCGATAATTAGTCAATATGTGAGTTATTGGATCTATACACTTGTTTCATAGGGAACATCATATCTACGAAATTATTAGTTTGGGGTCCGTTCAGGACTCATTTAGTTATTTCTTGGGCATCCCCATACATAGTTGTGGAGGTGAGGAGTTTTCATGGTCTTGTAGCCTATTGTATGAGGTTTATAGATGATTTCACCCTATTTTTGAATACTCTTAAATCCTTGACTGTAAAGGATCATACATTATTTTATAATGATTATTGTATGATAGTTTTCAAGTACCTAATTGGGAAATTTTTTAGTCTTATAGTTCTTAATTTTCTAGAAGTACGATTTTTATTCAAGGTTTTATGTGACTCTTCATAAATTCTATTTTGTTTTTTTATAATGTAAGAAATATCAGTTATTTATTATGTTTTATAGAAGTTATATATCCATGAGTATCATTGTTTCTTCCATGATATTAATTTGGGAGCAGTTTTGTCTTTCCTTGATTTGTGGTTACATTACCTCATCAGAGAGTGTTTTTTTTGTTTTTACCAATCAAATGATCCTAAGGTTAATTTTTACCCTATATAGCCTAAACTTGTGGAAGTGATGGTAGAAAAACATAATATAGGATTATGAATTAGATATTTAATATACACTATGAAAGGGTAATGTTGTTCTAGATTCATTGACCAAGAATTCACATATTGATGTCGTGCATGAATCTAGATATTCCATGAGAGTGATGTAATATCACTATGTGGTGAATCTTAATATGGGAGATCATAGTGGTAGAAGTTTTATTTTTTAGATGAGAGTATAGATTTTATTGGTGCATTAGGAGGTGTTATCTTTGTGGGGTAATTCTAAGGTGGAGGATTAAAGAGACCGAGTTGTTTTTAGATATTACCCTAATGGTATTTATGAGGATTAACAACACCAGGTGTTCTTTAATAGTAATATTTTCTTCCCTCTGGTGATTTGTGATATGGTTCTCTTTGAGTTTCATGGCACACCCTTTTCAGTACATCCCAAACCTATAAATATGTATTAAGGTTTGACAGGTAAGTTTATGTGTCTAGGGAAGAGGTGAGTGGTTGCATATTTTTTGTCCAAATGTTTGGTATTCCTTAAGTTTTAGATTGAACACCAAGTTCTCAGTGGTTTTCTCTAGCTATTTGATGTTTCATAATGAAAGAGTGACGACATATCAATGATATTTGTATCCAATTTACCTCGATCTCATAAAGGATATGATTCTATATAGATGATAGTTGAATATTTGACCAAATCATCCCACTTTATAATGATTATAGAGTTTAGATAATTTGAGGATTTATCGAGGGAGTACCTAGAGGAGGTGCTGAGACTTCTTTGAGTCCCTTGGATGATCATCTCTGATCATTATCTTCATTTCACCTCCAGGGAAGAGAGAGATATTCAGTATTCTTTTTTATCTCAGTTATTCCTTAGTGATTATTTTCATCCATAGGTATATGGTATAGTAGAATGTACTATCACGAATCTTGAATGCATGTTCCATTATTATATCATGTACTTTGGAGGTTGGGGGATAACACACCTACCTTAGGTACTGTTTTGTTAAAAAATAGTTTTTATTCCAACATTAAAATCAGATAATTTTATGCTTTGTACATATGACCTTTATATTTACCATTTCACTAGAATGGGGTATGAGAGTCAGAAATTACTATGAAAAAAATAGTGTAGAGTATGATTGAGATGGTTTAGGGAATTTATGGGTTGGTGAAAGTCTCAAAAGAACATTAAAAGTTTTATATTAATCATATGAGGATACCTCATGAAGTAAACATTGAAGATCATGAGTTCAGGAAGGTGACTCGTCATCAATGCCAGAAAATGTATGATCATGGGAGTCAGCCATCTCCTTGGCTTATTGGTCCTTTTGATAAGTGATCTCATATTAGATACATAGAATATTATATAGCACTTACCAAACAGATGATCCAAATATATGATATCTTCCATATGTCACAACTACACTATTACCTTCAATATGTCTCTCACAACATTTAATAGAGTGAGATAGATATTAGATATGATTAAACCTTCAAGGAGAACTCTGTAGAGATCTAGGAACACCAAGTGAATGTGTTTCACCGGTATTTTATTCCATTGGTTTGTGTATTGTGGTGATTGATTGGTGTGAGGGAGAGTATCAAAGAAATAAAGACACAAATACATGTTGAGTACCCCAATATATTTATTATTTATCTCTTATCTTATAGTGATTCTCAATTTTAGTTGTTGACCTTTATCCCATTATGAGATAGTTTACACTTATTTTATGCTTTTATATTTCCATGCTATTATTTAAGAGGTATATCCCCCTAGAGATTGGTTTAGATATTTTTGTTGGTGACTATTGGCTTTGTGATTTGTTCCACTAAGTTAGTATGTTGATATAATATGTTAGAGAGTTTATTGAGAGGTGTCTCAATGGTTGGTTGTTTAGAAAACCCCTTTTATTTCTTTTATCTCGACATTTTTTTGGGGAAAATTCCTTCAAGGTATCATTGAAACATTTTTGATGTGATTGTGTTTGTTGACAAAGTAGACATTTGTGT
Organism: Viscum album; assembly: GCA_963277665.1. Taxonomy (NCBI): domain Eukaryota; kingdom Viridiplantae; phylum Streptophyta; class Magnoliopsida; order Santalales; family Viscaceae; genus Viscum; species Viscum album. The sequence continues at coordinate 1,000,563,291 of OY728161.1, forward strand.
TGTGATTGTTGATAAAGAAAACTATGACATACAAATTTGTTGACAGAGGGGATTTCATGGTGGAATGTTGAGTTCAAGGGATTTCATTCACGATCCATGTTTGATTCAAGAACGTCGACAAAGGAATGGTTGATCTGGAGGTGGTACAAAAAGAGTAGATGCAAGGTGGCGCCGTTTTCCAGTGTTTGCCAATTTTTTGGGCCTGAAAATCGACAAATGAAGAAAAGTGGTTTTGGAAAAGGGACTTGTGTGTCGTTATCTTAAAGGAGAGGAAACTTTCACACCATATTTTTTTTAATATCATAACATCAAGATATGGCACAGGGAAAAGGGGAACCCTGGTTTTAGGGTTGGTCGTGCAAGTGACTTGCGCGGCAGAGACTTGCACGCTGAGACTTGCGCGCCGAGAGAAAACTTATGTGCTGTCATGAAAGGTGTCCAAATTCCTATAAATGGAGTTCTAACCCTCCTCATTGGGTGAGAGTTCAACACTTAGAGAAAATCAGTGCTCCTGTCGCACAGGTGTGGTGGTTGCGCAAGTGGTGGTGTGGTTGCACAAGTAGAAGTTGTGCGCCAGTTTATTGTTGCACGTCCAGATTGGTTTCAGAGAGAATGGAAGGGAGTCTCCCAAGTTTTGAGTTGAAGAAGGGGGTGTCACGCAAGTGGTTTGGTGACACTTTTGAGCCAGATTTTGAAGAATCGCGACAGTTGATGGTTGTGCACCAAAATTGATTTGGCCATAAAAGGGTGTGAGTCCTGCAAATTTGGAGTTGCATAAGCTAGGGTCGCACAAGTGGTTGAGGTGAACTTGCGCGCCAGCTTTAACTTGTGCGCTGAGACTTGTGCGATGGCTTGTAGAAGGGTTCCAGATATGTTTGAAGTATGGTAGTGATTCAGGGCTGCATAAAATCTAAAAGATTGTCCGATACCTTCAGTGCAAAGTGAGATTCATCTATGGGTGAAAGTTGGACTTCAACAGAGCATCTACAAACAATAAGGGATTAATTCAATAGTGATAATTAAGATACCTACAGTTCTATAAACTATGAGTGGGTCCTTTTAAGAGTAGTGAGGAAAGGAAGAGGAAGAAGGTGATCCTCTCCACTAGTAGTGAGCCAGAGAGAGAGAAATAGGGAGTGACCCTTGGGAAAGCAGTGAGCTGACCCTAAATCTTGTAAAGGCGGTGAGCTTGGGAATTGAAGTGATCTATCCCGAACCTTGTAAACATCAGTGTGCTTTATTGTATTTGGTACAACATCACATCATTGTTGTTTGCTCCTTGGACATAGCACAGTGAGGGTGAGCCAAGTAAAAATCTTTGTGTCTGCCTGCTTAATTCCCTGCATTGCATTTAAGGAATCATTATCAGATAAAGAAGAAAAGAAGTGGTCATAACAAACACACAAGTACAAACAACGTGACCCCTATAATAAAGCGGTCATGATCTAGTGGGTCAGGAAGAATTTTGAAAAATAATATCCATACCCTCATTCACCCCCCCCCCCCTCTCAGGGTATATAGGCCCCTATTGGTCCTAACACATTTAATTTCAAATTCTTGATGATTATAATAGTTGGAGATGTGTCTAATTTAAGGGTAAAAATCTTATTTTCCCATTAATTTGATTTTTTTTAAATTCTATGGTTCAAAAAGGAGTCCTAATAAAGGTTTCAATGTTTTTTGATCTAAGGATTTTGAAACAGGGGGAAATCATAACATGAAAGTAAGTTAATGTTGTCAATGTGTTGTTCAGGGCTTTTGTGGGAGGATGGCTCATGGGCCAAGTGTAATTCATGGTTTGTACAAGGGAGATCTGTAGGCTCCATTCATAATATGTATAAGACTAGGGTTATAACTACAATAGGTTTTTTACTTAGAAAATATGACCATGAAAAAATGACATCGGGATCATGAGATTCATGATGTGAATCTATTCAATGTCAAATGGTTTGAGGCGGTGTATTTTTTATTAGGACATAAAACATTGGACATTCAAGATATAAGTGACCCATTAATTCCCTAAATATAATCTAGGACATGCACCTATAAATATAAATCTTACTCTAGTTTTTCCAAGTCCTATGATTTTTCTAATAAAACTATTGGTGGATACTAGCATTCTTTGAAATAATTTTGAAGCTCTTCAAGAGGGATTAATTTTTGGCTCCATGTGTTTGTTCAATGTTGATCTATGTTGATTTATTTATCCATTTCATGTGTTTCTATCATGGTAAAAAAAATTAGTCTCGTTATTATCTTCCATAAAATATTTGGTTCTCTCATTGTTTATTATGATGTTTCTTTTTCCTTTTTCTAGTAAAGATTTTTCACCACATTACTGGAGGGATGTATACTTCTTGGGGGAGATTTGATTGAGATATTCACTTTCATTCCATTCTCATTTTATTAACATTTAATCCTTCAGGAAGGTGATTCATTTATTATCATTTTATTTATGGGAAATCATAAATTGGCCATAATTTATTCAATTGGGTTATGGTGGAATTAACCCTAATAATAGATAAACTAGTTTAAATAAATAATTTCCCAACGGTTGTAGCAATATCATATATTCTTCCACCATGATAATAGTTTTCTTGTTTATTTAAAATATGATTTCTTATCTATTCTATTATTTTTTTATCATTTAAATTAATTAAAAATAATAAATAATAAAAATCTTTTAATGATTTTTTAGCATAAGAAATCAATTGGTAAGTTCAATTAAATCATACTTACTTATAAGTTTATGTTAATAAAATTGATTCATGTATGTTAAATTAATTATTCTTTCATGTGTTAATGTAAAAGGATAAATAAAAAGAATCTATAATTCTTTCAGTGGATGAAAATAAAAATGAATGTTAATGAGCTTTTCTTCCAAAAAAATTAACAAAACTGGAATGGATGTTAGTGAGAATGTTTTAATAAATTAGTTCTTGTAAAAACCAATACATTTTGTTACCCATAGTGGTATCTAGTGACAATTGTATTGTTTTATTAAATATCTAATACAACTAGTTGTTTTATTAAGATACATTTTTGGGTCTTAGTGATCCATTTTGTGTATGTATGTTGTATGCCTTTTGTTTGTGGTCGAATGATCCCATTTTATTATAAAGGATAAATACCTTTTATGTTGGACCAGTTGAGTGTATTTTAATATGTATATTGAAGGAATTCTTTTTAGGTCCTAGTTTCCCTATTGACATTTTTTTGTTTTTCAACCTTCTATTATTCTTTGGAAAGGATTATTTTTATATGATGTGATGTGAGCCTAAGATGGTTGATGATTATTTGTGGTGAGTCCCAAGAATGTGGTAGTAGTTAACACCTATGATGGTGACATGAATGGTGATATGCATGATTTTCGTTGGTGGCTCCATGATTAATGGAATGGGTTGAAGATGGCTATTCATTTTATTATGTTGGAAGATCAGATTCTTGATTTCTAATAAATCTACTTCCGTTTTAGATGTCCGTGTATCTTGTTAGTCTGCAATCTATTTTCCCTCTACATTAGGTAGCTATATGTTCTTGGTTACACATCTCTTTATGGTATCTTTGTTTGTTTCTGAGAGTAACTAAAATAATGGACTGATGAAAATTTATAGTAATGTTATAACCCATAGATTTTGTGGTTTGTGGAATGAAAAAAAATGATAATCCTTGGAAAACATTAGGCTATATTTTTTTCATGAAAAGAGGGTATGTATTTGAATCTCATTATAAGGTTGTGTGCCTTCCAGGTCCATTAATTTGCGAGTTATGTCATTGGAAGTTCCTCGAGGAGGCCAAGAGGGAGTTTGGAGATGTTCAGGTGTTAAAAGCTAGATGTAAGGAGGTTACATGTTGTGTAACTTGATTTCATAACATGAAGTTTTGTTTCATGGATTTTTCAAGTTTATTAACAGTATGAAATAATTTTAGGTTTGAAAAATAAAATTAAACTAAGAGATGATGTGTTTCTCAGTAGAAGTGGACCTTGAGGGATATCACAACATGAAAGGGGATTTTACATCGTGTAATACCTCAATGTTGTAATGTTTTAAAACATTACAACAACTCATGTTCTCAAAAATCCTATGACTATAGGAATATATCTCATTCCCTACAAATCCTATGTGCCCCGAAGAATTCTTCAAACCCTATTCCTCCCTCTTCAATCTATTGACCTTGATGATCATTCGTTAGCAATCTGTGGTGATCCAAGGTAATTTATCCCTTCATTTTCTAGTTGGTTTCCCTTGTTCTGTTCTTATTCTCTTCCATATCTTATCACTGTTCCATGGAGTGTTCTCATCCTTGATTCCTAATTGTGTCTATCTCTGTTGTTATTAGTGTGGTGGTGCTACGACGTCCTCAGATGTATAAAGATCTTACCAGATAAGTTATTGGAGGACCTTCATGTGATCCATTCTCATGCAAAGAACAGTGAAATCCCTTTTGAGGTAGGGATTCCCTTATCTTTATTTATTTAAGAATCATGCAGGGGGGTTTCTTATATTACCCATGGCTTATATTCATGGCGTCTTAATCAAACATAAAGAACTAGATAATTTAATTTAAAGGGTATAGGGGTTTATTTCATGATTTTCATAGATTTTCTTATTGTTTTTGATATCATCATTTTACAAGATGAACACCGCACTAAAAATGGTGGTTTATTATGGATTTTTTTGTACTGGCTATATCTATTGTGTGTGATTCTTTGGTTTTGGTTGTTGTGGTGTCACCCTAAATTGAAAATGGTAAATCACGTACACCCAGATAATTAACTAATTCCCAAGGATTGTACATCTTATGTGATAACCCATGAATTAACAATTTGAACTAAATAAGGGATGCCTTATTAAATCGCAAATTTTTATTTTGATTTTTTTGTGTTATGATATGGTTGTGATCACAATTTTGTGTTTTATGTGGGTTGCTTGGTTGTGTACGATGTGACGGTTTGGAAGGTGGGATGGAATCTCAGGTTGATATACTGATTTATTATGGAATGGATTATTAGTGTTTTGTAGGGGGATGCAATTGGGTTGTTCTTTGGTTGTGTTGTTGCATGTGGTTGAGAGTTGGGTAATTTTTTTAGTTGGTATGGTTAATTCACTTGGAGTTTCTCCATATTTTTCCTTGGTTGTGTTGCTTGTTATGTGATGTGCTTGGTAGTTTCCCAAATAGTAATGTAATGGAGAAATAAGAAATTGATTAACAAATTTTTTGAATGGATTGGGATGGTTTGGTTAATGGAAAAAATAAATGAATGAAGAATGAAGAATGGTAATGGTTAAATTAAATTGGTTGGAAATAAGTTATGTCTTGTTGTGTTTAATTGCATTTAGAACTAGCAGCAAGGTTGGAAGTGTTGAGTGATAGTTGGTTATTTGAGAAAACATAGGATGGTAATGAGTGTTTGTTGTCATATATGTATATACTTGTATTTTTTATTGTGATTTATATATGCACCCCACCCTAGTTGAGCACTACGTGCATAACACTCCCATCATTACAGGGTGGGGAGTCTTTTATATACATCCTGGTTGGAGGATGTGTAACACCCCGAGCTTCCACGATACGCTTCTCATTCAATAATACAATAGCTTGCATTGTACGCAACTTCGAGTTCTAAAACATCGCGACAAATCAAAGTAGCCGTTATGAATAGTAATAACCACTTTTTAAAATTATAGAAATTTTATATTTCAAAATGGACTTCATTTTTGTATTCCTAATATTGAAATTAGCCTATGTTGAATTTTTTGTAATTTTCTGAGAACTTCAAAATTTTTATGAATAGTGAAAAATACTTAAAACAACTTTTTTAATCAAAATAATTTATAGTGATAAATTATAATATTTTGTGGTTTTAAAGTATAATTAGAATATATTTTTACAATTTTATCCAATGGTGGTCATTAGAATTAATTTAACATTGAAATTGGACATAAACAATTGCCAATCTTTTGATATAAATTGTTTCTTAAAAACACGCTATTTGTTGTAACAGCGGGAATTAATTATAAAATTAATTAATGCAACTTATATGTTTGGAATTTTGTAAAATAGGCATCATTTTTGAATTCGGAATATCAATTATAGCTTAGGGTGAAATTTTGGTATTGTTCTGAAAAACTTCAATTTTTGATGAATAGTGAAACCACTAAGTGGTAGTTAAATAACTGATTTTTCGTTTAAATGAAATATTACCACTTCTATGTTTTGATTTTCAAAAATCCGACATACATGGTTGTCATTAAGAAGTAAAATGTGGTTCAATGGGATAAAAATAATTTTTTGGTGAATAGTAACTTATTAAGTTTTAATCGCGATTAGTGGTAATTAGTGTGGTTTAAGGTATAAATAATACTTTAATAATATGAAATGACCTAGACACATGTCCCAACCTCATTGGTTGTGTCATGGCCGACCAAGACAAGCCATGGCCTAACTTGGGGACCCCATGGATCCACTTTTGTTGGGAAATAACATAAATTACTTTTTATTTAAAGTTAAAGTGAAAATGACACTAACATAAATTGTTTTACTGAAACAATTTTTACGTAGGGTTACACAAGTCCAACTTTTGACTATAAATATTCATTAGAAATATAAAAAGATTTCCTACATCATAGTATTTATTTTATAATTTTTAGACATTAAATAAATTAAATTATTTATGACATCATTATGATGCAGCGATGACCTCATTATTTAACGATTTAAATAAAATGAGAAGATAATGCAAAATCCAAGGCTTACACTTGTCCAAAGCCTATTGGATGAAGATATTTCGAAACCTTATCACCTTAGCCTAGAATTATATAAGTGTGGGACCTTTAGAATCCGAAAAGCATTGTGAAATAATGTAACATTTCAATCTTTCCAAAAGTGCCCCTCCTCTCCACTTATAAAAGGCCCCCACCTCTCCCACCTCATTTACACTTTCAAGCCATTTGGCTCGGCCAACCTCTGCCCAAATACTCTCCCAACATTCCTCCCTTACTCATAGAAGCCTCACTTTGGGCAGAACTCTTCCCAAGGAAGCCTTTCGCTCAAATCAAAAAGAGTTACCCGATTTTGAGGTAATGTCTTTTATAATGTTGTTTTGTTTTATTTTTCTTCTCCAACCCCCTAAAATCTTTTTAATCATTTCTTTTGTAACAACACCAGTATCCTCAATATACTAGGATGTTGTTATAAGAAGGATTAGAGCTACACTTACACACACCTACATCTAATGGTTAAAGAACATACAGTTTCCGTGGATGGCGAAATTCTGCCCCCCGAAACGATGATTGTTTAAATTCTTTTAACACCTATAATGGTGGCCATTTTGATGACACTATTTTCATATATGATATATATATTATGTTTATGTTTTCCTTATGCTTCTGTATTTCTCATTTATGGCATACTTTATGATTTCCATTATGGGTAAAATGCGATAATTTCATTTTAGGAAGTGCGGACTACCGCCCCCTCAAAGTGATTTGAATCGTTAATTCCATATGTGGGATGGATAAAGGATGGAGTAAATGGTATTATACACTATATTATACTGGAATTATATTATACATTTATATAATTATGATTTAGTTCCATTAAATATGAAATTGAAATGAAAGTAGCGTTCATGCGTACGTACGGCTTACCGTCTCCATGAACGGTGCATTTCATTTCTTACCTCTAAATGTTACGTAATATTATAAATGAATGTATATACTGGATATATAAGATATATATGACATCTAAATAATTAATATAATTCTGGATATAATGGATATTTCACCACATAAACAACTTGTAATTATAAGAAGCTTATTGTTGACTCAAGTACCAAAGATCGACAAAACGACCGTTATTAACTTAAATAATTACATAATGTTCATATCATTGTAATAAGTGATATAAAAAGGATAATGAAATTAAAAATGGTTCTTAATAAGGTATATATTAACTCTAGTTTATTATTTAGGAGGTTAAATAACGGTTGAGTCAAGTCAGACACGAGGTAAGGGAACTTCTTAACCCTATTTCCATTCTTTGGGTTAATCTCCTACTTTCAAATTATGTCATGATGTTATTATGTACTATTTTGTATTTTTAATTTAATTATGTGTACCTATAGTGAATACACATAATATATCTATTTTATTTTAAAAATGATCTTTTTAAGGACTTCGTCTCAATCTCCTTTCATTGAGGCATATTTGGTTTTATACACAACTTTCTTTTATACGGTGTATAAACCCCTTTGACTTTTATGTTTATTCAAAAGGAATCTTTTTTTAACGAAGTGTTTTACTAAACGACAAAAAGGGAATGTTTTTCTTTCCGTACTTATGCGGCGACAACGACTTCTCCGCCGCCGTGACCATTATTTGAGTTTCGGCTTCCTCTACAAGCCATCATTTTTTTTAATGAAAAATAAATACAAAGTTTTAACTTTCTTTTATTTTGGGTTTGAAAATGGTTTTGAAAGCGTTTTTATTATATCAATGTGTTGTATTTATATCTTGTGATTGAAATGTGGAAATGTTATGTTTCCTTTATGCATGTTTTATGTGATATGATTACGTTATGGTTTATGATATGTTTAAACCTATTCATATGAGGAATGCATTGGACTTAATAAGTGACGGGTGGAGCCCGCTATAGCTCCTCGATGCATCGGCAGGTCTCATGGGACAAACTAGTGTCTTGGCACGAGGCCTTGACAAAATCTTATTTGTGGTCTTGGCACGAGGCCTTGGCTACGTGGTTATGATAGTCTGGCATTATGCATTCCATCATTATGAAAGTGGTTATTGATATTGCATGTGATTATTCGGCCAGTAGAATATCCATGTGAAGAAGTAAATGGCATTATCTCATTTTACTTTTGCCATATTATGTTGATGTTCAAGTTTAAAAAGGCTTTTGTTTTAGTTATACATTGCCTTAAATGTTTATGTTTATTTATGAAAGCTTCCGCAATATTGTTATCCTTACTGAGCATCTGAGCTCACCCCTTTCAATGTTTTAATATTTTCCAGGATGTGAAGAAGTATTTTATGAATGACCTGCAGGGATAGTCAGAAGAGGATATGAGTGTGGACTATGGAGACTTTGTTATTGTAGTTTTTCACTTTATGATGTAATGTAATGTTTACGAATGTATCTAGTGTTTCCAAGGCTACTAAACTAATCGGTCTTTCGAGACTTGATCTTTTGTGATCATGCCAATGTTACGAAGTAACGCACCGACTCTGGGTAGCTGGGGTCGGGGCGTTACAGTTGGTATCAGAGGCAGTTTAGTACTAACCTTGGAAGCTAGATTTAGATAAACTCTGATTAGAGCACATAGCCCAAAGATAGACTTTGAGGATTAGTATAGAAGAACTTCCTAGAATTTTGGTATTATAGAGATGTTATGAGTTTTCCGAGCAATACATCCCTGTCTGGATACGAGCAGGTAGAGGCGGCTCTGGCACAGATGTACCTAGGGGTAAAACCCGAAAACACCGCTTTGAGCTAGACTCGAACGGGAACTGGTGCACGACAACGGGCCTTGCTGCACTCTTGGTTACGACACTCCTGGGGGATATGCTTAGGATAACTCTCATTTTCTTTACAAATCATTATGAAGGGTTATGAGTACATACTTCCTCAAAGAAAACATTTCTTTTTATGATTATGGATTATATCCATAAATAGTTCAATTTATGTAAAGTGTTTTACAAGTATGGAATTATGTATTTTGATTCATAAACTAACCTAGTTTATGCCGTTGTATAGAAATGGCGCCCAGTAGAAGGAATGTGAACTCCAGCAGTACGTATGATCCAAAGAGTAAGAAGGATAGTATCTTTCATGGTATTAAGCCAACATTTCGAAGGGAAATAGTCTCCCATGTGTTCTCAACATATGAAGAAATAGTATCATGTGTTAATAGGATAAGTAAAGAATTCTCTGAGTCCTATGGCTTTGAAGCGAAGCAAGAGACGAAAGGGATGGAAGAGAGAATGATGGATAAAGGGATGAGGGGAAAGAAGAATTTTCCAATATGTGGTAATTGTGGGAAGAAACATCATGGAACTTGCCTAAAGGGAATGGGAGTTTGTTATAAGAGTAGAGAAAAAGGACACAAAGTGCGTGACTGCAAGGGTAAGAAAATGGTTTCAAATGTACAATGCTTCTTCTGCAAGGATTGGGGACACTACGCAAACCAATGTCCAAATCATCAGAGCATGCCCCAAATGATGTTATTGGATAATAATCAAGTTATGATACTACCACAGATGAGGAGTAATGACTAGAGTTCTTATGTTGTTATTAAAGATTTTTTTTTTAATTTGAGTGTTGTATCAATGATGTACTGGTTATAATAATTATGGAGTATATAAGGATTGTACTGCAGTACTATTTCATCAAGGACTTGAGATTGTGTGGAACCAAGAAAAGTGACTCCACAGTAGGTTAAATTTTTGGAAAATATATGGTTGAGAGAAAGATAAACCATAATATGGTTTTGATACTGAGATTGTGATTTTGGAATAAGACGTGATTGATTTGGATAAATTATATTGGATATACTTAACTTCCTTGAAACTGATTGATGTTTTGTATACATTTTTGGATAGAAGGAGTATATCTAGTATTCTATAAGGAATAAGGGATCATGGTAATTCAGTATGTTTAAAAAGAATACATGATGAAGGTTTTCACATGTTGTTACGTGGGATAAAGGATCTTCATTATGTTTACCTTCCTTATAAAATTTGGACTGTGAGTTGGACAGAAGTATTTTGGATAACTATTAAGGTTGGAATGGATTAAGTTGAACCATGGATAGTATTGTTTAAGGTTAAAAAATTTATGAAGATTATTTTTGGAATATTATGATACTATAGTTTTAGGAAAAGGACAACCTCCAGGGTGGGGCATAACCTGTCGCGTCGGACAAAGCTGCAGGAATCGAACCCACAATCATAGTGCGACAGGCCTTTATTTCCTACCACTAGCCTACAAGAAGTCCCCGGTTATTACAAAATAATTTTACTAATCTAAATGGTATGTGTTAACATTTGGAACCTTATATAATTAGGATAAGTATAATATTTTTGAGTTCTATTATCTTTTGAGTGAAAGATGAGTTGAAGGTTGAAACTCTAATTATCAAACATAAATATATATATACCTATCTCTTATTCAATGAATAAATTAATTCTTAAACTTTAGTAAAGGGATATTAAAATAAAAAAAATGTGTTATCCTAAAACCCTATGTCTTGTTGAACTGATGATATTTTAAATCAACATAGATTGAAGGCTTTGAGGCCCTCAATTTGACAGTTGATTGTGATTGATGACCTCAATCACTCCCTACAAATATTTACGTTTTTCCTCCAATTATATGTCTCCAATTGCCACCAATGTTCTCTTTATCGAGATCATAATTTTGTGGTGGCTTTCTTATTTCCATTTTCCCTCTTATTAAGGCTAAATTTTATTAACCTTATTTACGATGTGGGTTTTCCACAAAGGTATTTTCTATTTTCAACCTCTTATTTTTAAAGAAAAATATCAAATTGCGAGGACGCAATTTATTGAAGGAGGGGAGAATGTAACACCCCGAGCTTCCACGATACGCTTCTCATTCAATAATACAATAGCTTGCATTGTACGCAACTTCGAGTTCTAAAACATCGCGACAAATCAAAGTAGCCGTTATGAATAGTAATAACCACTTTTTAAAATTATAGAAATTTTATATTTCAAAATGGACTTCATTTTTGTATTCCTAATATTGAAATTAGCCTATGTTGAATTTTTTGTAATTTTCTGAGAACTTCAAAATTTTTATGAATAGTGAAAAATACTTAAAACAACTTTTTTAATCAAAATAATTTATAGTGATAAATTATAATATTTGGTGGTTTTAAAGTATAATTAGAATATATTTTTACAATTTTATCCAATGGTGGTCATTAGAATTAATTTAACATTGAAATTGGACATAAACAATTGCCAATCTTTTGATATAAATTGTTTCTTAAAAACACGCTATTTGTTGTAACAGCGGGAATTAATTATAAAATTAATTAATGCAAATTATATTTTTGGAATTTTGTAAAATAGGCATCATTTTTGAATTCGGAATATCAATTATAGCTTAGGGTGAAATTTTGGTATTGTTCTGAAAAACTTCAATTTTTGATGAATAGTGAAACCACTAAGTGGTAGTTAAATAACTGATTTTTCGTTTAAATGAAATATTACCACTTCTGTGTTTTGATTTTCAAAAATCCGACATACATGGTTGTCATTAAGAAGTAAAATGTGGTTCAATGGGATAAAAATAATTTTTTGGTGAATAGTAACTTATTAAGTTTTAATCGCGATTAGTGGTAATTAGTGTGGTTTAAGGTATAAATAATACTTTAATAATTTGAAATGACCTAGACACATGTCCCAACCTCATTGGTTGTGTCATGGCCGACCAAGACAAGCCATGGCCTAACTTGGGGGCCCCATGGATCCACTTTTGTTGGGAAATAACATAAATTACTTTTTATTTAAAGTTAAAGTGAAAATGACACTAACATAAATTGTTTTACTGAAACAATTTTTACGTAGGGTTACACAAGTCCAACTTTTGACTATAAATATTCATTAGAAAGATAAAAAGATTTCCTACATCATAGTATTTATTTTATAATTTTTAGACATTAAATAAATTAAATTATTTATGACATCATTATGATGCAGCGATGACCTCATTATTTAACGATTTAAATAAAATGAGAAGATAATGCAAAATCCAAGGCTTACACTTGTCCAAAGCCTATTGGATGAAGATATTTCGAAACCTTATCACCTTAGCCTCGAATTATATAAGTGTGGGACCTTTAGAATCCGAAAAGCATTGTGAAATAATGTAACATTTCAATCTTTCCAAAAGTGCCCCTCCTCTCCACTTATAAAAGGCCCCCACCTCTCCCACCTCATTTACACTTTCAAGCCATTTGGCTCGGCCAACCTCTGCCCAAATAATCTCCCAACATTCCTCCCTTACTCCTAGAAGCCTCACTTTGGGCAGAACTCTTCCCAAGGAAGCCTTTCGCTCAAATCAAAAAGAGTTACCCGATTTTGAGGTAATGTATTTTATAATGTTGTTTTGTTTTATTTTTCTTCTCCAACCCCCTAAAATCTTTTTAATCATTTCTTTTGTAACAACACCAGTATCCTCAATATACTAGGATGTTGTTATAAGAAGGATTAGAGCTACACTTACACACACCTACATTTAATGGTTAAAGAACATACAGTTTCCGTGGATGGCGAAATTCTGCCCCCCGAAACGATGATTGTTCAAATTCTTTTAACACCTATAATGGTGGCCATTTTGATGACACTATTTTCATATATGATATATATATTATGTTTATGTTTTCCTTATGCTTCTGTATTTCTCATTTATGTCATACTTTATGATTTCCATTATGGGTAAAACGCGATAATTTCATTTTAGGAAGTGCGGACTACCGCCCCCTCAAAGTGATTTGAATCGTTAATGCCATATGTGGGATGGATAAAGGATGGAGTAAATGGTATTATACACTATATTATACTGGAATTATATTATACATTTATATCATTATGATTTAGTTCCATTAAATATGAAATTGAAATGAAAGTAGCGTTCATGCGTACGTACGGCTTACCGTCTCCATGAACGGTGCATTTCATTTCTTACCTCTAAATGTTACGTAATATTATAAATGAATGTATATACTGGATATATAAGATATATATGACATCTAAATAATTAATATAATTCTGGATATAATGGATATTTCACCACATAAACAACTTGTAATTATAAGAAGCTTATTGTTGACTCAAGTACCAAAGATCGAAAAAACGACCGTTATTAACTTAAATAATTACATAATGTTCATATCATTGTAATAAGTGATATAAAAAGGATAATGAAATTAAAAATGGTTCTTAATAAGGTATATATTAACTCTAGTTTATTATTCAGGAGGTTAAAGAACGGTTGAGTCAAGTCAGACACGAGGTAAGGGAACTTCTTAACCCAATTTCCATTCTTTGGGTTAATCTCCTACTTTCAAATTATGTCATGATGTTATTATGTACTATTTTGTATTTTTAATTTCTTTATGTGTACCTATAGTGAATACACATAATATATCTATTTTATTTTAAAAATGATCTTTTTAAGGACTTCGTCTCAATCTCCTTTCATTGAGGCATATTTGGTTTTATACACAACTTTCTTTTATACGGTGTATAAACCCCTTTGACTTTTATGTTTATTCAAAAGGAATCTTTTTTTAACGAAGTGTTTTACTAAACGACAAAAAGGGAATGTTTTTCTTTCCGTACTTATGCGGCGACAACGACTTCTCCGCCGCCGTGACCATTATTTGAGTTTCGGCTTCCTCTACAAGCCATCATTTTTTTTAATGAAAAATAAATACAAAGTTTTAACTTTCTTTTATTTTGGGTTTGAAAATGGTTTTGAAAGCGTTTTTATTATATCAATGTGTTGTATTTATATCTTGTGATTGAAATGTGGAAATGTTATGTTTCCTTTATGCATGTTTTATGTGATATGATTACGTTATGGTTTATGATATGTTTAAACCTATTCATATGAGGAATGCATTGGACTTAATAAGTGACGGGTGGAGCCCGCTATAGCTCCTCGATGCATCGGCAGGTCTCATGGGACAAACTAGTGTCTTGGCACGAGGCCTTGACAAAATCTTATTTGTGGTCTTGGCACGAGGCCTTGGCTACGTGGTTATGATAGTCTGGCATTATGCATTCCATCATTATGAAAGTGGTTATTGATATTGCATGTGATTATTCGACCAGTAGAATATCCATGTGAAGAAGTAAATGGCATTATCTCATTTTACTTTTGCCATATTATGTTGATGTTCAAGTTTAAAAAGGCTTTTGTTTTAGTTATACATTGCCTTAAATGTTTATGTTTATTTATGAAAGCTTCCGCAATATTGTTATCCTTACTGAGCATCTGAGCTCACCCCTTTCAATGTTTTAATATTTTCCAGGATGTGAAGAAGTATTTTATGAATGACCTGCAGGGATAGTCAGAAGAGGATATGAGTGTGGACTATGGAGACTTTGTTATTGTAGTTTTTCACTTTATGATGTAATGTAACGTTTACGAATGTATCTAGTGTTTCCAAGGCTACTAAACTAATCGGTCTTTCGAGACTTGATCTTTTGTGATCATGCCAATGTTACGAAGTAACGCACCGACTCTGGGTAGCTGGGGTCGGGGCGTTACAGGATGGATGGTTGGCCACTCATCCTTCCATACTCCTTCTTCTAGGAGGTGGTAACCCAAGATTATTTGGCTAGGTTGTGGGTTGTGGGTCCTAGCTGTGTTTGTGTTAGTTTTGTTTTCTTATGTGTCTTCAGTATGAGATGTTTTATGTTTTCCAATGTGCCTTTATTATGATATGTGTTATGATTTCCTAGGTTTTTTCAGGATGGGACTTGGTATGTGGCCCCTGTGTATATAGGCAGGTTGTGATGTGGTATGTAGACCCAATGTTAGTGGGAAAGATGTGGTTGTGAGGCCTATGTGTGTGTGGGCGGGTTGTGATGTGGTGTTTTTGGAAGAGGTGGGAGTGCCACGAAGTTTTCTTTTATGGTTTGAGAGAATCTTATCAATGGAAAAGTGGTGTGGCTAACCTTTTATCGATGTCCATTATATTACTTTACTTCACTTGGGTTATTTTTTGATCATTCCATGGTGATGTTGGGGTGGTTAGTATACCTTCTTAGGTGTTGTTTGGTTCTGATGTTTTCTCACAAGGGCATTAGTATGATTCCTTCACATGTGCCTAAGAGACTTTGGTTTTCCTTCTGAGTATATTTGTATCCTCACCCTACATATATAACACTACTTTTAGGTTTCTAGGAGGACTTCACAGACCATTCAGGACCTTACTAGCTCATATCGTGATAGTTTTTGTGTCACTGCTTAGCTTTACTTTTGGTATTTACTTAGAGTTTTTTTCACTTGTAACACTTTTATTATAAACATGAATTTGGGATGGATTTTGGTTTTATTATATATTTATATATATATATTGGAGTTATTTTGGGATTAAAAATCATATCTATTTATTATGTTTATTTAAAAAGGTAAAAGCCTCTAATTTTGTGGGACTTGTATACCCTTGGTGTTGGTCACCACCATGTGGCCTATTGGAGGTGGGACTCAGGGGTTATTATCTCTCTTTCTTAATTTCCATAAGAGGAGGGGTATCTTTAGAAGGAGGGGGCCAAGAAATAATTCTATCAAATGTGAAAATTAATATATAGGATGGATTTTGGTGTTAGGCACAGCGAGGATTTCATGGTATGATAGGGAAATAGTGTTAGGTGATCTTTATAAATGACATAGGCCATGGATGATCAGCTAGGATATGGGATTTTAGGGCTAATGTGATCTGATGTATGGACTCTGATCCTACAGAACGACCAAGGGAGGATACACCTATTATAGGGTAGACACCGTAGGAAAGATACTTGCATCATAAGGAAATTTTTTCTAGTCTGAGTTGGCTATTTTGAGAAATTAGGAATTAATAACAAGAAATTAATTAAAATGATTTAAATGAGTTAAAATAAATCTTATGTAAAATTCTATACTACATGGTCTTAGGAGTTCCTTGTTTACCTTTCAGATATGGAACCTAGACATCCTTTTCACGTGGCTCGGCCGGTTCAGGAATAGTAGGCTAGTATGGTTGATCAACGGAGGGTTGATCTAGTGGATTAGGATGACCAGTTGCAGATAATGTTATGTTATTTCCAGTGGAAGTCCTTGGGAAAGTGTGACGGTAGTGTTCCAGACATGGAGACGAAGAGCTATCTCAAGGATCATGAGATCACCTTTAGTTTGATCCAGGATCTGACATAGTACTAGGTTCCTTTGGTAGTGATTCATATGTAGTGAGTTTCTCGTTATTTGTGGATGATTTATTTTGGGAATATGAAGGATGTAGATGTGTTGTGGGTTTACGTTTTGATGGAATTTTGGGTGGATTTCCTTTCATCAACCATGAAGGCGATGAAGAGGCATGAGCTACTCTCCCTTCAGTAGGGGAGAATGTAAGTGCAGGATCTTAGGATAAAGTTCTAGGATCTTCTTCACTTCACCCCAAATCTTTTTTTGGATGATGAGTCTCAAGAAAGATGTCTTGAGGAGGCCCTCCACCCATTCATCTAGTATGTTGTTTCTCCTTTTATGTTTCAAACATATCTGGAGGTCCTAAATAAGGTGGTGGTTATTGAGAGGTTTCACTCATGAGGAGGTCTACCATGATAAGGAAGCCATGAGAGTTCTTTGAGAGAAAGGTCCATGAGTGGAAGATCTCAGGCATCGGGACCTTAGAGGTGTCGACCGGTAGAGAGGTGGCCTTAGAATTTATCTTTTTGGTCTTATGGTGCCAGTGATCTCCATGCATTTCCTATGTTCTTGGAGATTATGTTTTTATATAGTTGATTTTGTGGACATATTTAGAATGAATTTCTAGAGGCTATTCAAGCTCATTATGGAGGAGGTAGATATGTTCAGCACCATCCTCAACAACAGTTTTTGGCTAGGATGTTTCATCATTAGGGACAACCGTCTCATGCCCCACTGAGGGGAGATGGAGAAGGTAGATGAATACCATAGGGTGTTCCTTTGGGACATCAGCCCATGTGTGGTTGTAGATGTGGTAATTCATAAAAGGGTAGAGGAGATAGCCATGGTCAGTTTCACACAGCATAGGTAGTAGTTCCAGTAGGACCAGAGATCATTAGAGGTACGACCAGCATGTTTAGTAATCTTTCTTATTCCTTGTTTGACTCAAGATATTTTCATTCGTTTGTTTCAGTCAATATATAACATACTCTTTGAAGACACGTAGATAGGATTCCCATTCCCCCAGTGTTAAGTATGCCAGTCGGAGGTCAGAACAACTTGCTTGACGTGTGAAGGGTATGTAGATTGATGATGGGACCACATCAGTTGTATGGGTATTTTTTTCATACTACTGATGCATCCATACAATGTCATTCTTAGAATCAACTGATTTTATTTTTTTCATGTTGTTATCTAAGGCTTCTAAATAAGATTTGTGTTTTCATATGTGGATGGTCGGTGTCTGGTTTTCATTGGTGTGTAGAGCTGTCTGGTGGAAAGTCAAAATATAGAGCCACCTTTTTCCTTGTTGGATGATCTATTAATGGAATCAATAGATGTTGGGATGATAGAGGATCCCCGAGTTTATGGGATGTTCCTGGATGTTTTCCTCAAGGATTTTTTAACCCTACCCCCTCTACATGATGTTCATTTCGAGATAGACTTTCATCCCAATGCTTCTCTGATTTTGAGGGCTTCTTATTAGATGACACCTTCTGAGTTGTGGGAGTTGAGGATTCAGATAGATGATCTGATGAATAAGAGATTTATCTAGCCTAGTGTGTCGTTGTGGGGTTCTCCAGTGTTATTTGCAAAGAATGAGAATGTTAGTATGAGGTTGTGAAAAGACTACTAGAGGTCGAATCAGGTTTTGGTCAAAAACTATCACCCTCTTCTTAGGATATACTTTTTTCGACTAGATGAGAGGGATGATTTGGTTTTCTAAGATTGATTTTTGGTCAAGATATCAATAATTAAGGTTGGAGGAGGCTAATATTCCAAAGACTACATTCAGATGCAAGTATGGGAACTTTGAGCTTTTAATCATTCCTTTAGTTGTTACAAAAACCCAAGCTATGTTCTTGGGGCTTAGAAACTTCATTTTTCATGATTTGCAGTACCAATTCATCATTTTCCTAATTGATAACATCTTGATATACTCGAATTCAAAGGAGGAACATGTAGAGAATCTCACCAGTATCTTGTAGCTTCTTCTATGCCACCAGCTCTATGGAATGTTTTCCCAGTGTACATTCTGAACATTATAGGTGTATTTCCTTAGTAATGTGGTGGCACATCAGGGCAGAGTAGTGGACTTGTTGAAGTTTAATGTAGTTGTTTCTTAGGAAGTTCCCACGATTTTGGTGGATATTTATAGTCTTCTTTATCTCATGGAATATTATCGAAGTTTTGTACCTAATTTATCTCTATTTTTATCTCTACTGAAATTTCTGACTAGGAAATAATAAGCTTTTGTGTAGAGTGGTATGTTCTAGGTAGTATTTGACTATATTAAAGGGAAGTTTGTTAGAGATCTAGTGCTTTAGTTTCCTGGGTATGGTGTTATTTTTAATGTGTTATGTGATACTTCCCATTTGGTATTGGGAATCATCTTGATGTATCAGTGATCAATGATCTTTTATGGGTTTAAGAAGTATCTCCCCATGAGTGTAACTATTCATCACATGATCTAGAGTTATCAGATGTCGTTTTTACACTGAATTTTTGGTGGAATTACCTCATTGGGGAGCTCTATGAGATCTTTACAGATCATAATAGTTTGTGGAATATATTTTCAAATTGTGATATGAATCTGTGCAAGCAGAGGTGGATAGAGTTTCTTCAACACAAATTTTTGATATCTCATATAACTCAAGAAAGGGGAATGCCTTGGATGATTATTTTTGTAGAAAGTCACAAAAGGAGGTTGTTCGGGAATCAATAGATGCTTGGAAAGAGATGGTGGAGTTTCTCTCCTTACACTTAGATGCATGAATAAATGGTGTAGAGGATGTTTTTTCCAAACTATAGTGAATTCTTCTTTGATATATCAAGTGTAGGATTCTAAGTTGGGAGACTTGGAGGAAGAGGTGTTTCATGATCGATATCACCATGGCGATTCTCTAGAGGGATGGCCGGAGGATGGTCATAATCAAATGTTGTTTATTGGGAGGTTGTTTGTTTTAGTATCAATGTGTGGGGGAGTTCTTCATGAGTTACATAACTCAAAATTATCGGGACACCCAGAAATTTATACAATATACCATGGATTGAAGATGCAGTTTTGGTGGCCCAAGATGAAATGGGTCCTAGTAGTGTTTGTGGCAAGAAGCTTGGTTTTCTAGCTGGTAAACGATGAGCACTGTGTTCCCTGTGGTTTTTTTAAGACCTTAGACTGAGTGGAAGTGGGATAACATCTATATGGATTTTGTCACAGGGTAACCTAGGGTTCAGGGAGTCTATTATGCTATCTAGGTAGTTTTGTATCGACTAAGTAAATTGGATCACTTCTTAGTGATCAAGGAGTCTGGCATAGTAGATGCCTTAACCAAGATTTATGTGGATGAAGTGGTGTGGTTTCATGGAGTTTTAGTGTCTATTGTCTCAGACCAGGATGTGAAGTTTATTTCATGAGTTTGGAGAGGATTACATCATACCTTTGGCACACATTTATGTCTTGAAACTACTTTCCACCATAAAAAAGATGGGCAGATAGATCGGACTATCCAAACATTGGAGGATATGTTATGGGTGTGTGTCTTAGACTTTTTAGGATCTTGGGTACAACACCTACCCTTTTTAGAGTTTTCTTATAAATATAGCTATCATACATCCATTATCATTGATTTGATTGAGTTATTGTATGATAGACCCGGTCATTATTTATTATGCTAGATGGAGGTTGGTGAGACATCTATTCATGGTCCAGATGTGGTTAAATTCATGAAGGATAAGGTTTATCTTCGTTATGAGAGGATGAAAGCTACACAAGACCGAAAGAAGTCACATGAAGATTGTAGAAGGAGGCACTTAGAGTTTGAGGTTGGGGACTATGTGTTTTTTAAGGTTTCCCTTGATGTGGGAAGCGGAGTTTTGGTAGTAGGATCATGCTTTCCCCTAGGTTTTCTGGACCCTTCGAGGTGTTGGGATGAGTTGGAGAAGTGGCATACCAGTTGGTGTTTCCACCATAGTTGTAGAGGATCCATGATTCCTTCCACGTCTCTCAAATTTATCGGTATCTACACGATGAAATTTATGACCTTGATTGGGGAGACCTGTATATCTAGGATGACACGACATACATGGAAAAGCTGATAAAGATCAAAAATTGTCAGCAGATTGTTTTTTGTGGACAGAACATTACTTTTTTTTGAGTGTTGTGGAGGAATGGTGGCCTGGAGGAGAGTACTTGGGAGTGAGAAACATGTATTTTTTCCCATTACCTGGATTTTTTTTGAGTTTTTCCTTGTTTTCTAGAGTTTTGAAATGTAATTCTTGAACATTGTTTTATGGCATGAGCTATTTTCACTTAGTAGTGTTGTGTGTGGTACAATGTGTGGTGTAGTCGTGATGTGTTGAAAGGGGAGGGCCATATTCATAATCATGATAAATTAACTATGATGTGATTAAAACCATGTAGGTGAGTAATTGATTCCCAGAGTGGATAGTATATTGACATGGATGATGGAATTCCCTAGTTTTCATGTTCGGACAGTGTGGTTGGAATGATCATGTGTTGTGTCTTGTAATCCTTTTGGATAACATGATTTAGGCCTAGTTATAGGTGTAATATGAGGTGTTCATAGATGCGGGGGTTTCCACTCTAGCATTCGAACAACACAATCTGGTTTATCGTTGAACGTTGAGGTGTTTGGTTGTTAATGGTATTTCATGTGTAGTGAGATCCTTGAGATGTATCTCGCGGGGTGGTTTTTCAGCCCCATTTTTCTTTTGGGATTGGTTATATATTCTTGAGTATAAGAGTCATTTACGTGGTATCTAATGTAATAGTTCAAGCCTTATTAGTTTATTAATTTGTGATTTTGGTTGTTAGATGTTCTTCGAGGAGGCTCAGATGGTGTTTTGAGAAGTTTAGTTATTAAAATCAAAATATAGGGAGGTTACATGTTCTGAAACTTGATTTCATGATGTAATTTTTTTTCACAACATGTCCAATTTGGTTTTTCGTGTTAAATACTTCGAGGTATGAAATATAATATTAAACGGAGAGGCGATGTATTTTTTAGTGGTAGTGAACCTCAAGGGATTTCATGGTTTGATAGGGGATTTCACATCATGTAATCCACCGATGTGGTAATGTTTATAACATTCTATCCCCTCAGGTTTTCATAAATATTATGGATGTAGCAATATCTCTCGTTACAAATGATCCCTAGGTGCCCTAAAGAGTTCTTTAAACCATCTTCCTCTATCTTCGCTCTGTTGATCTTGTTGATCGTTCGTTGGTGATCTGTAGTGATCCAATGTATGTTCTCCCTTATTTTTCTAGAAGTTTCATCCTGTTTGGGTCTCATTCTCTTCCATGTATCCTCATATTTCCATGGCATGTTCTTATCCATGGTTCCTAATGGGATCTCTCTTTGTTGTTATTGGTGTAGTGGTTTCATGACATCCACAGATGGATGCAGTTCTTTTGGAATAGGTGATAGAAGGACCATTACATGATTTTTTCTCATGCAAAGAACATTGACACCCCTTCAATGTAGGGATTCCCTTATCTCTATTTATTTTTTCATCATGTAGGATTAGTTTTTATTTTGTTACCCTTGGATTATGGTCATGCTAACTTAATCAAAGATAAACAACTTCATAACTGAATTGAAAGGTTAGAGGGGTTTATTGCATGCTTTTTACAGCTTTTCTTATTGTTTGTAATATTATGATAATACGGTCAAGATGCCCTGCTAAAAATGATGGTCGTTGGTGTATTTTTTTACTATTTATATATGTTGGGTGTGCTTCTTTGGTTGTGGTTGTTGTGGTATCACCCTAAATGGAAATAGGTATATCACGTACACCTGGATAATGAACGAATTCCCCAAGATAATATAGCTTCTATGACAACCCCAAATTTTACCAGAGAAACTAAATAAAGGATGCCTTATTAAATATGGAATTTAAATTTTATTTAGTTTTTGGGTTGATACAGTTGTGAGCACAGTTGTTTGTTGTGTATGGGTTATTTTCTTATGTACGGTGGGATGGTTCGGAAGGTGTGATGGAATCCCACATTGAGAGATTGATTGATTGTGGAATGGATGAGAAATGTTTTGAAGAGATTCAACAATCAGATTGTGATTTGGTTTTTTTTCTAGATGTGGTTGAGATTTATGGACTTATTTTGGTTAGTATGGGTAATTATCCCATATTTTCTCCATTTTTGGCCTTGGTTGTGTTTCTTGTTATGTGTTGTGATTGGTAGTTTCCTAGATAGTAATAAAATTATTGAATATATAACTTATTAATGATGTTTGGGATTGGATTGAGTTCGTTTGGTTAACATAATGTATAAATGAATTGTAAATGAATAATGGTAATGGTTAAAAAAATTGTTGGAAAGAAGTTGTGGCTTGTCGTGTGGTAATTGAATTTAGAGGTAGTAGCAAGGTTGGAAATATTGAGAGCTGGTTAATTGTTTGATAACCCATAGGATATGAATGAGTGTTTGGTATCATATATGTATATACTTGTATTTTTCCTTTTTATTACTATATTCAGCCCACCCTAGTTGAGCATTATGTGCCAAACACCCCCATCATCATAGGGAAGGATTTCTTTCACAAACATCCAGGTTGGAGGATGGCTGTTTGGACACCCGCTCTTCCCTTATCCTACTTCCAAGGGGTGGTATCCCATGATTCTTCAGGTAGGTTGTGGGTTGTGGGTCCCAAGTGTGTATGGGTGATTTTTTTTCTCCTTGGTTTCTTCAGGATGATATTTTTTTTCTAGGTGTATTAGGGATGAGATATATTGTTGTTTTCTAGGTGTTTTCAGGATGTGACGTGGTATGTGTCCCAGGTGTCTACAGGCGAGATGTGGTTCTTTGGCCTAGGTGTGTGCAAGAGGGTTGTGATATGGTGTGTTCTGAAGAGGTGGAAGCACCAGGACATTTAACATTAGGGTGTGAGAGCGGCTATTTAGTGGGAAAGTGGTGCATGGTACCCTATTATCTATGTGAATTATATAACTTTACTTGACTTGTGTTATTTTTTTAGCATGACTTGGTGAGGTTGGGATGGTTAGTATACCTTCTTAGGTGCTGTTTGGTTTTTCTATTTTTTCATGGGGGCATTAGTATGATACTTCTACATGTGCAAGAGAGACATTGGTTTTCTTACTGAGTATATTTTTATCCTCACCCTACATATATAAAACTAATTTTAGGTTTCTAGGAGGGCTTTGAGGACCAAGTGGGACCTTACTAGTTCAGATCATGGTATTTGTTGTGTCACTTATTAGCTTTACATTTGGTATTTACTTATATTTTTATCGTACTTTAAACATTTATATTTTAAACATTCATGTGGGATTGATTTTGGTTTTCTTTTATATATATTGGAGTTTTTTTGGGATGAAACACCCTATCTCCTGATCTTTTTTCATTTAAAATGAAAATGCCTCCCATTTTGTGAGAATAGTATACCCTTGGTGCTGGTATCCACCTTGGGGCCTACTGAAGGCGGGACTCAATGGTCATTGTCTCTATTTCTTCATTACGAGCCTAGGAGGGGTATATTTGGAGGGAGAGGGTCATGACACTCATGGTTAATGAAATTTAAGATAATGTAATGTTAATTAATGGTTAATGAATTTAATAAAATAATGTTGTATGATAAAATAAATTAATTAATGAATGTATTTTATATTTCTTGGGATTATATGATCTCTAGGTTTTTGCAGTGGAAAATGGGTATTTAAGAGATAGTAGTTTCAGTTGATCTTAAGACATGATTAATTCCTATAGTGTGGTTGTGAGCTATATTATTTCTTATATTTATTGGATTTCATATATTACACCACCCATTATGTCTAAGAGACTAACACCTAGTGATTTTTAAGAGGATATTTTTGCAAAAATTTATATCGGTGAGGGATAGATGGTTGACTACGCTTTCTGGCCCCACTGACCTATCTTGGTAGTATTTTTTACTCTCATGAATGGTGGATTGTTTTTTCATATGTGCGTGTAGAGTTTTATAATTTCATATAGTAATTTAACACACATGTATCTCTAGATGTAAAAATTTAATTATTATTTTAGGTGTGACATTTATAGGCCATGGAGGGTTGAGGAACATTAGTCATTGTATGGACTGTGATGGATTGATGTACAATACTAGATGTGTAATGTACATCTTGTGAGAAATTTTGGATCCTAGAAACTACTTGGTTACTTTATGGTGTTGTGGATTTTTTGATGAGATTATGTAATGCATGATATGGTTGATACTATAGCCCATGAGTTTTCAGGATGGATTATTTCCTATAGAGATGGATCAGGATGTCAAATGTTAATTCAGAGAAGAAAATTAGTGCCAAATAGATTGTGGGTTACCCTTGTTTTATTACTATAATATATGATCTCTTGTATTAGTTACATAGTAAGAGATATTCATGGTGATTCTTGGAATATATTATACCTATTTAGGTGATGAGTTACTTTCATTAGTTTTTCATTAGCCTATAGCATGCATTCGTTATCTTTTACATGAAAGGATCCAAGTAGGATCCTACAAAGTATACCTGATATTCTCACCCAAAATATACACAAACAATTTTTATGTTTAGTAAGATAATGTTGGATATTGGGATAGATATTACTAGCTTGTGGTTTTCATAAGAGATATTTGGACTTTGGGGTTACTACCATCTTTATCTTTTAGTAATTATAATTCCTTGTTAGTTTTAATAGTTTTGTATGAATTTACTTATATGTAATTGGGATACCATTATTTTACATTATTTTAGAAGGGTTTTATTGGTTTAATTTTCTTATCACTCTTTCCTCATTTTATTTTAGAGGGAAATTCCTCCCATTTGTATGTATGATACACACTCAGGGTTTATCACCAATCTAGGGGGAATCGAGAGTTACTATCTTTATTATCTCATTGTCAAACCTGGAGGGGTATGTTTTTGTAGAGGGGTTGGAGAAATGGAAAAAGTATGTTAAATTACATATGAATTTGGAACTAACCAATGTATATAAATGATAACATGTGTTAAGTTTATCCACCAAGAAATTTATATTATATTGAACTAGGATAATGATAACATTGTAATGAACCATAAAATTAACAAGGATTTATATGTTTAAATATAGTTTTGGGTAAACCCTAGGTCATCTCTCAAGGATCTCTAGATTTATAATGATAGTATTTTGAATAAGTTTATAAAAAAACTGAACACATGGGTGGTTGAATTATATTTAAATAAAAATAATTTAAATAGATTAAAATTTGAAAAATAGAATTGGGTTTTAAATGAAAGAGATGGTGGAAATCATGGTATATGTATGAAACCACATGGAAAGTTCTTTATACTTAAATGACTATGTGGATTTGGATTAATTCCATGGTTGAGAGTTAACCAACATCTTATTTACCCACCAAGCCTTTAAAATGATACACATAAAACTAAAACTTGACATAAAAATCATTTTTTTAGTACCCAGCCTATGTGTACGAATAAAATACTACCAAATAACATTGAAATATCAATTGATTGAGACATAAAAGAACTATTTTATTTTCCTTTGGAAGAACACAATTCATGCATTGATAACAGATCGATGATTTTAGAAAAATTGATTCATGCAAATGAAATAAAATGTTGAAAATAATTCAATATACATATGAAATAATAACATCAAACCTCAAACTACACTAAAATAGTAGTTTATTATGTGTCATAACTCCCTATTACAGTGTGTATCTCCCTCAAAATAATCACCCATCATTTATCTCGATAACGATAGGAGGTGGACACTTGAGTGGAACTCCATGTTCATCCACAATCTTCTTATAAGTATTGGGATCATCAAAACATCAATGATAATGATTGCAACCCTATAAATAAATAAAATGAATAAAATTCTCCCCATTACCGAAACTTACAAATTATTTTCCCAAGGTTCCAATTTATATGGAATGTGTAAGGTTGTTTTATGAACCCTAAATTTTAATAACCATGTGGATCAAGGATTTGGGTGACCATATAGTTTTATATAATGTTGTAAGAAATTAAAAAGTTTTTCCCCACCACATTAATATGTAAATAAAATATTTATAATCAATTGGATTTTTATAACCAATGATATGGAAAAATGATGGAATTAACCTAGAGACTATGAAAAGTGACGACTCTATCTGATGTTGGCACATTTTGGGACTCAAAATTAATGAATTGGGGTCCCCAATATTCTAGTTACTTGTACCACATACATTTTCGAGTTCAAAGTAAAATTTTTATCCCTATTTGATGTCAATATTGTCTATACTATGTATTTTAGTTCACATGTGTTCTTGGGATCTCACGTAGTTTTAGTCGTTTAGCCTCTACTTCATTTGGGGCTATCCAAATCACATCTAAAAATAATGTAAAATTAAAAACACTAATAGTTATATTTTTAATAGTATTTATAATTATCTAGTTAAATAAATTTATAATTGAATTTTCTTATTAAATTTTTATTTTTAAACACAAAAATAGTATGATAGGGTGGTATAATGGTGAAAAGGAATAGTGAATCATGGTGCGATTACACCCCAACACCTAAACATTTACACTCCTGGGAAAATTTATATTTTAGAAAATTATGCATTAAGATATTACCTAGTTCATTAAAATTGAAAATTAATATTAAATTTAATTCCTAATAATAATGTGAGAAAAAAAAGCCACACCAAAGAGTTAATTTCTATAACAATGGAAATTCATATCTCATAAATTGTATTAGAAAAAAAAGATTAAGAGATTCATGATTCTAATCTTAACAAAGAATTAAAAATTCACCCTTGATAATAAATATCAACATGTGTGTGCATGTTTACCATTTTCTTCAATTTTTTTCAATTTTAATCCAATAAATATAAGTTGTTTTTTAATTTTTGTTTTTTTACTAGATTTTATCAATTAAACCTTCCCTGCACCATATTCAATCAAATTTTGAGACCATATCACGTAAGTACTTATAAAATTAAATCCTTAAGATCATGAACTATATATCCACGTACGATTTTAATTACATCACACTCCCCATTAAATATTAATGGTTTTTTGGTTTTTGAGGGTGTACCACAATCATATAAAAAGTACACATGTATAGTTCAATCAAGTAAAATAATTCAACACATCATTTACGGAATAAAAGTAGGGAAAATATATTTTTGAATGCAGAACAACATTAACCTAACATATATTTACCTTAAATTAAGCATGAAATATTCACTTTTTTTTGTTGATTGCAATGATTATTTGAAATATGAAATACAATGATAAACCCATAAACAACTCACACATAAGTTATCAACATCTTGATGGTTTTATAGAGACACAATATATCATATCATTGAAGAAAAAAATAAATTAAAATCATTCATTCATTTTTAATTGTTTCATATACTAAAAAATTTTCGGTGAAATAAATTTTATTTAAATTTTCAAATAACATGCATTAGGGAAATTTGATGTGCATTGTCTATAAATTATATTATTATAAGGGAATTTAAAATGAGTATTATGACACAAAAAAATGAAAATAATGAAGAAGATATGGAGGGAGGAGAAATTATGATGCAACAAGAAATAAACTAAAAAAGCTGAAAGAAAATAAGAATTACTAATGAACTCACTAAAGTATAGAAAATAAAAATACTATGTAGTAAGAAAAAATAAGAAAAAAATAACAAAAGATTAATAAAATCATAAATATATATGTAATATATTTTCTATCTACTCTACATATTCACTGTGAATTTCCTCACCATAATTGGAGCGAAAGTATAAAGGTGGGATAAAACAAGATTATTATTACTAATTGGTCACTTCATAAAAGTGTAGTTACTCAATTATAGCCTCCATAATTGTTTCATGGAAGTGTATCATGGAATTTTTATTATCGCTTCCAATTGAAATTGAATGGATATGGGATTTCATCATTTTTAATCAACACAACCCCAAAAGGATAATTGTTAGTCACAATATATGGGAATAACCAATAATACCATAGATTAATATGGTGAAAATTTTTCATACATTGTAGAGGATGAATTTATGCCTGTGGAATTGATGATGAAGGATGGGGTGCTCATGGAAAGGTTTTTTATATCCTTATAGAATTAGGAGATCTCATATTGGTCTCTTCGAATTTCCTTCATCCCTTAAATGTAAAACTTCACATGTTTACTTATATATAAGAGTTTTCATATTAAATTATTTATGTAAAGTGCTCTACCTATACTATGAGGTGACTCATTTTTATAAATATGATTCACTAATTTGAAATTCTAATGGGGTTTTAAAAGATATATGATTCACCTATAGTGCATCTTATATGTGTATACTTCAACATATCATATATGGTTGTACCATTTTTTCTTTAATTTTATTAACTTCTTGATTTATAGTCCTAGATAGTGGATTAGTTTTGGAATGATTTTTAATAGAGACATTAAGATAACCCCATTCATAAATATAATGGTTTTCATGTTGTGACTACATAAATGAGAACACTAATCACTAATGATAGACCTTGGTAAACCAAAACTATAAAAAATTCAATACATTGTGAATCCAAAAACCACTCCAAAGACATCAGTCCATGCTTACTTTTCCTCTACCTATTTTAAAATAAATAAATAACAATAATAAGTATATAAATAGGTCCAAAAGAACTAGGAAAGCGTCCTTGGATGTTAATACCCCAAAAATAAAATATCTCAAAGAATATCGTGGGTTGTTAGGGTACCTCAATATTTTTATACACATTTACAACAAAAAGGCATAATTCACATCAAATACAAAATTGAAGAGAATATTAGAATAACATTTTTCAAAAAAGACCAGAGTCTAGATCCTTTTATGTAGTTATCTAGGGACTAAAGTGACACCAAAATAAAATAGAATGTAAAATGTCAGGATAGATGTGAACTCATGTTTTGGTACACATCATCATGGGACTTGATTATTATTATTTCCATAAATATGGGTTATCCCAAATATAATACCATGACTCACTCCAATATCTATCCATCTGGTTCTTGTTATATTCTAGAGATTCTTGTGAGGAAACCAAAAAATTTCCAATTCCAAGAATGCATGGGAAGCTATCATGACAAATTAAAAAGTTAAAATCTTGGAAAGTTTACAAAATTTGTGATTTATTAGATAAGGATATGTCATGGTCAATGTGGATACAGATAATATGGTTATAAAATAAATTTTTATCTCTCTATTATTCTAAATTTTTATATCAAACTCTTGAAGTAGGTGAATCCATTAAATAAGGAATGGTTTAACATTATAATTATTCAAAAAATACTTAATTGTAAAATGGATTGAAAAAACATTACTTTATTCCCAATGATATATAATTAAAATTTATCCAAAGAGAACACTATGAAAATGAATTAAATTTTAGTTATTGGGAATTTTTTGTGTTCCTGGTCTAGATTGTGATAAAAATATGCAATAACATGATACATGTAGTCTAAATGTTCTGAATAGAAACCCCAAACAACATAGATGGATGAATCACACCTGATTTCAAAGGGTAGATCCCACCTTGGTCATTCAATGTTTGGTTTTGGAGTGAGAAACTATTTCAGTTCATCAAATTCCAATTTATAAATTTATTAAAAACTAATATTCATGTATTTTTGAAAAACATTGAACAATAGGCATGCATATTTACTACAATAATTAATTAATTAATGATAAAAATCACAATTACTCAAAAAATAATAAACATTACAAACACAAATTGGGCGTTGTATTAGATAAATAACATCAATATTTGACTTATCGACATCTATAACTTCATTAGAAACTACATGACCTAAAACAATAACCCGTTTCACTATAAAATTATATTTTTCAAAAATTAAAATAAATTTTTTTTCAATTTATTATTGCATCATAGGAAGAAGATAAAAAAATTTCATAAAAAGAGGAACCAGAAATAGTGAAGTCATTCATTCATACCGTCCTGAAAATATTTGGGTAACCCATGAAAATACTTTCCATACAATCTTGGAAGGTACATGGTATATTAAATAGGCTAATTTCCATCCCAATATATAAAAAAATACCAACCTAGATTGTAATTATCATCATTCCCTATCAGATGTTTGATATATGATCTTATCTTTTAATGGTTTTATTACCACCTACTTGACAACATCATGGATGGTGGATTTTAGTTGATATGGTCATTTCCTTATATATTTAGCCTCATCATCTAGGATAATTATATTCACTAATATAAATGGACTAGTTCCCAGAATATCAAACAATGCCTATCATAATGAATTTTTAGAATCTCTCAAAAGGTCAAGAAATTTTATTTTATTCTATTTAGATAGGTAATTGGAAATAATTGTAATTAATTGGTGACACCCTCCGATAATTCATATTTTATGTTACATGCAAGTATTTTCAATTCAATTTAAGGTGGGTTGAGAATATAATGTTGTTATTTTGTATGAATAATCTCATTTATACCATCTATCTCATCATTATTTTTCTCCTTGGTGTGAAAGTCAATATCAACAGTCAATGTAGAATTATTGATGGTTTCAAATATCATAATGTATAAGAAATCATCAATATACTTACATAGATGTCATTTTTGAACACCATTTCATAAATCTACTGATGTTTCTCACCCAAAAATATCAAAAATTATAGAAAAGAGGATATGGGATTAGATGATAAATTTGGAAGGACAAAATCCTCTGGAAACACTGCCATATAATAGACAAAAATAGTACGATACTCCTCAACTAAGTGTTTCATTGAAAAAAAGATATCGAAACATCTATTTTCTACCATAAAATCATTAGAAAATGTTTCATAATTAATGTTTAAGATATTATTTTTTGTTTTAAGAAATTCCTTCCAAATTATGCCTCAACCCCTAGGATTTTACATTCAAATAAATTTATTCACCTTGATAGCTTGTGACACATGAAACCCTGATCCTAACAGTTCAACCATATATATTAAATTATCAAAAACAATACGAATAATATTTTTTTTTAAAATTATGTATATAGGATATATATAATGAAAATATATTTATAAATAATTACCCAATTTTTAATAAATTCATAGTTTTATAAAATAAATTTTTACGCAAAAAATCGGCTTTATTGCTTTTTTGTGAAAAAATAATATATTTAATTTATATCACATTTAGGATTTATTTGACCAAATGAGAAATATTTTTGAAATAATATTTTCAATATTGTCGTTGGTTGAAATTTTATGATTTTTCTGAAAATAATGATTTGTCCACGAATAGGAAAAAATACAGATTTGTATTGACAATTTCTTTTTTGTTTAAATATTTTATAAATTTCCATTTCATTTTAAAATTGTTTTAAAAGTAAAATACTTAAATTATATTTTTAATACTTTAATTTAGGTCATTTGAAAAAAATTTATGTTTAAGTTTGATATAAAAACTAATTAACCTTATAAAAATGTATTTTTGGAAAACTGATTTTTGTCTCTTTTTTTGAGATTAATTTGAAACTAAATTCTTCCACATATTTGGGTTAAATTTTTTAAAATATATCCCATACATTGAATCTTAGTTAATAATATTATCCACATATTTCAATATACTTTTTGTCATAATGAATAGTGAAATCATTAAAAAAAAGTTACTATGGTTACGATTAAAATAGGTTTACTAGCGGTGGGTGGGTTAAAATAAGAGATAAATGTAACTTTTCAAACCAATATTATCTAAAACCTATTGAATGGAAATATTTTGACCGAATCCAATGAAATATTCTAATAAATTTCCATTTGGAATCCTTTATCATAATAATTACTTTATTATATTTTATTTTATAATAATTTTCAATTGTGTCCTCTCCCCCACTTATAAATGGGCATTATCCATTATCTTTTTTGGACCTATTTTATCTTTATAAATCAACCAAAGACTATCCAATTTTATTATAAACTTACATATATATTAATTATATGTTCTGAACTTCTTAAAATACCATTATAATCATCTAATGAAACGATATAAAGGAGGACTGCTAAAGAAGAGGTAATCATCATACCTGACCTCTTTCAATTTATTTCTTCTTCTACCACCTCTATTTATATAGTGGTCATCATAAAATATTAATTTAAGTGTCCTAAATATACTAAAATATTATTATTATTCTTATGTAACTACTTGTATACACCCACTATTCCATCAAATGGGAAGTGAAAGTTTCACTCATGTGTATGTGTGGACTACCACCTCCACATAGAGATAAAATTCATTTTCCATCTCGATATTTAATAGATTGTTATTATGATTAGTTCAAATATTATATATTATATTTAATAAATAATATTTCTTCTGGAATTATAGTATCACATCTACCTATACACATTTGAATCTGCTGAAAAATGGTAATAGTTCTTGTGTTTACATGTCAACTACAGCCTCCATGAAGCGATGTGATTAGTTTTTCATTTCAACTTTACATACAAAGTAATAAGGATATATTTAATGAATATATATAATATATATGATATTATTATGATTCTATAAAGTTTAATTAATATTTTACTTTATTTTGTTTTATCTTTTAAAAAATGAAAACAACATTCATTTGTACGTTCGACCTACTATCTCCATGAATGAAGAAATTCATTTTTCAGTCTATACATTTTATGGATAAATTTAAATATAAATATATTTAATATATATGATATTTATATCATTATTCAATTTTTATATATGATTTATCACTAAAAAATATAAAAGTATCATAACTACTGAACCAAAATTAACATTATGAGTGAAGTAATTATCACCTGAAAATAATGATTTGAATAAGTAATTATTAATAAATAGGTGTTGAAATGTTTTAAGTGGATTATATTTGATTTTTAATTATTTAAAGTATTATTTTATATAATTAAAATATATTTAAATTTATTATATATCCAGTTAGAGTGATTTCAATTCAATTTAAAGTTGAGGTAGTGGATTTTGTATACAATCTCCTTGTATATTGGGATTGTTTATAATCATGTTTCCAATGACAAATTATTTTGACATGTCACTCAACAATCACATGAATTTTCATATCCTATAGTTATTTATATATATTACATGTTTTCATTTTGTTTTCCTCTATTTAAGTACTTAATATGATAAAATAATGTTATTAATTAAAATCGACTTTATTTTCCTATTCAGTCAAATATCATTTTCCTTCCATATATTTTTTTTTATAAAAAAAATAAATATTTTTTAATATTATCGTATGATTATTTTAATTAATTTTTATCCATGATAGAATATTTATAATAATTTTTAAAATTATTTTTTATTTTAATTTTCTAAATGAGGTACTTTTGACATTTTACCGAAAATATTAAAGGAAATATTTTGTAATGCATGCATATTTAACTAAATATATCATTTTCATTACTTCCCAAGGATTTTATGCTTAATATAAATATATCCATGTTCGTATTCATAAAAAATCATTAACAATTTTAATATTTTTAGATATTAATGAAGTGATTACATAACCAAAAGAGTATTTTACTCAAAAAAATTTCCAATGTTCTTTTAAAGACATTTTCTTATATGGTAACATCCTTTAATGTTACATATGATTTATTAGTGATATTATGAAATGATACAAAAAAATTTAATTCTTTAGATGGATTATGATGATGATTATTTATTTATTATTCTAAGAAACACATTTATTTCCCACAGGTTAACTATGTTATGATAAAATCAATCTGAAACTCATTCATCTCCACAGTTTATGCTATGATGAATTTATTATGATATTATGGAACATATATTTATTATTTTCCTTACGTTATTGGTGGTAATGTAATTAAATTTCCCTCCAATGAATTGAGAAAATAATGATATCCCATGAGATAATTTGGGCTATAATGGGGAGTGCACACAATTCAATAACGAGATCATTCTACTACGATAGTCTTGCGAGTGAACCTTGACTAATTATTTGATTTAATTGGGAGCAAATTCGATATACAATGATATTTACAGAAATGATCCTTTTCTAATGAAATTTTTTCCATGATTATGTATGTGACAAAAACTTATGTCTTATTATAATGTTATTCTCTCATGGATCATGTTATTTTATTATTTTATGATTCATGTCTTAGGAATTTCCATGATTTATCACATGATTCAAGATTTTGAGCAATGATCTGCTAGGCATGGATTAGAAATGTTCAGGTCAAATTTTCATGCCCTTATGCTCATGTTATTATTTAGTTATCATTGATATCTCCCTAGTTTACCTTTACTAAGTATCTGATACCACTTTATCTTATATTTCCTTTCACTATGTTATAAATAATGGTTTTATGTATGATATATATAATAATTGTGATAGTTAGGAATAAATTAGTGGGGGGTGATGTAAATCACTTATGAAAAAGTTTTTTATGTATCCAATTTTCCAAATAAAATAGACCTATACAATTTATCATGGATAATAATTTTATACATTGAATATTCATCTAATAAGATGTGAATGTTTTTATGAAAATTATTTGTCTATATAGTAAATGAGGAGTATTTCTTTGGGTTCGGGAATCATTTATCTCGTGAATTTAGATGTCCTTAAGAAATATCTAATTCTTCACTCACACAATAATGTACTTGATCTCTCTAGTTGGGTGTGTTTTGTTCCATTATGGAAGAGTCCCTACGATTCATATAGGTTGAATATATCAAAATAGTAAATAGTTATACAATGAGTGAGGAAAAAAATTAATCTAAGAACCAAAATTAATAATTTCATGTAAGAAGAATGTATCCCCAATGCAATAATATATCATAATTGTACTCATATACATGAATTTGGATAGAATTTATAGTTGTTTCAAGGAAAAGATGTTTCTTCCAAGGTTTAATCTCTCATCTCTTTTTTCCATCACTTATTGGTACAAATACTATTATAGAATTTTTCATAATGT
The DNA here is from genome assembly GCA_963277665.1 of Viscum album. Lineage (NCBI taxonomy): Eukaryota > Viridiplantae > Streptophyta > Magnoliopsida > Santalales > Viscaceae > Viscum > Viscum album. Next base: position 1,000,599,273 of record OY728161.1, read on the forward strand.
GTAGTTTTTTGATAAAATTCAAGATAGGGATGTAAAATATTACCTTGGTAAATGTATCCATGATTTCATTATTTATTTAATTATAATTTTTTTATTTAGAGATTCATTGGTAAAAATTAAGTGTAATGAATATATTAGGTAATCCTCAATGATAACATTTTGACATTTCATTGTTCTTTTAAACATTACATGAATCATTTAGTGATTGAGAAAATGTGTTTTCAATAGGTTGATATACCAATTATGTATAATTATTTCAAGGTGATTGATTTACCATTATATATCATAATAGAATATACATTACCATTTTCTTTGGTATTGAAAACATTTTGGGAAGTCAGATGTCCAGAACCACACATATTTATCTCACTAATAGTGTTTCCAATTGTTTTACTTGATTCTATAGGTCTTGAATTATTGATTAAGTGGTCTAATAGAACTATAGGTTTTGGGATGTTATTTTCTATAGAATATAATTGATATGTGGCTTAGTTTTTTGTGGGGGTTGTTAAGAGGCCCATTGTGATGGTTTAGGGTTTTTGCGTGGTTGTAGTGGATTATTACCCATAAATGTGTAGTTTCATGGTTGTTATGTTTGGTTGGAATACTCTCTTACCTATAGGATTTATTACCATTCTATATAGAATATGAGATATAATATGGTTCTTTGAGAGTTGTTTTTTTGTGCCTATATCTTGAGAAGATTGACTCAAAAACTCTTGGAAGTTTATCAATTAAAGGTATTGGTTAGAGTAGTGATTGTATATGAAACATATACTGTAATTAATTAGAGGAGGCTAGGATTTCCCTTGATAAAGATAGAGTTTTTAGAGTATGGGACTTACCTCTTCAAACTTCATATCCACCTTCTTATCAAAGTCAAAACATTTCACCTCATGGATATATATGATGGGTATGATGGACATCAAACCAAACTAATGATAGTTCTACACCATGTTCTCAATGAGGTTCCTTGTAGCAATTGGGTTCTGGTCTACATGGTCACCACCTACAGTAGCATAAATCATATTATGATCGATATGTATTACACCTTCATAAGAATACTGTATTAAAAGTTACTTTCTTGTTTGATGATGTGGAATACCTAATAAAATTCATTTAAAATGTTACTTATAACCATGATGTGTATCCCCATTAGATTTGTAACATCATAACATAGACCACTAGGTCCATGATGGAATTCCATATGGCCTCAAGTGTGTATCACCATACATAAGAGGCTACCAACTAGAATCAAGGGTCTAAATCAATACTGGAAAGACTATACCCCTTTTATTTTGTCATCGAGAAGGATAATAATGAATAATAATTAAACAATGAATTAATAATCAGAGTAAAATACTTAAAATGAAAAATTGACATAGATATACAAAATATCTCCCAAAGTGGTAAGTATGTTCAAAGAATAAGTAGTAGGTAAATACCAGACAAATATAGAAACCACATCTATGCGGGGTACTCTAGTGTCTATCTCTGTTCATTCAAGCTCCATGATCCTCTACTAAACCATCCAACATAAGGAACATTCCCATCACCGGATCTATTGTCATGAAATATACAACCACACTGAAATGCTTGAGTAGGGCATAAATATTTTATTTGGTAGGACACCACAAATGTGACCAAAACATGATGTGATCAACTATAAAAGTGTATTCCATGATAATAATAAATTCATAATAAGAATAGTAACACACAATCCAAAACTGAGTGGTCATGCGCTAACTAAGATACCAAAAATCCTTGGTCTTACCTTCTTCATATCTATTCTAGATGGATAATCAAGTTGTTATAAAGATCAATGATTATGAATTATGTTGATGAATCATGCTACTTATCATCATATGATCATAAAACTCAATATCGCTGGTCATCAAGAAGGATGTGTTCATAGCATATACTAGGTATTGAGAGCTAATCATTATAATTTATTCATCAAGTCATATACTAGGTATCAAGAAAAAATTAGTATCTTGCAGTAATCGAGTAACATATACTTGTAATAGAGATCTAATCAGTATTCCTTAGTCATAAAGTGCATCACACGACGTACCCGACACATCATCATATCCCTACATTGTTCATAGTGTAACAACATGGATTTTTCATCCATTTTATTTTTATAAATTAATTGGAAAATTTCTAATACCATGTACTAAGACAACGTGATATTCTGAGGCATGGTGTTCCTAGAACAATACGATGAAAAATGTTATGATTTTAGTAAATCATGTGGGTGGATTTTCTTTAAATCGGGAATAACTTCTAAACCAGTTTCTAGATCAGAAATCTAATGCACCATTGCATTCAAAGAAGTGACTTTACCTTAGGCAGAGCCTAGAATCGACTTACATGGGTTGATTATGAAATTTAGAATTTGGACATAACAGTCATTAAAATATTTTAATAAAAAAATTATTGGATGTAGTGGAGTTTTTCTTTTTAATGAAACCTTTTTTTGTAATTCCGGGTTATCACTATAACCCTGGAATTCCTTTGAGGTGTGGAAGGAAACTCTCTCAATGATGAAAGTCAAAGTATTGGCGAATAAAGATCTACAAACCTCATATCTAACTGATCGATGAATGATGATGACGTAGATTCTCCCTTCATCCACGGTCGATCTAAACCTTGTGTTAGGGTGTTTGATCTCTTTGTGATTTCACTTCCCTTCTTGGATTCAAATGATGAATGTGGACCAACACATGAAAAAGTTTATCCATGGTTCAACCATTCTTGTGATATGGATAATTATTGAGGGGTTTAAAAAGGGAGATAGATCTATGTGATTATCTTTTCTTGTCTCTGTTAAACCTTCTAACATGATCAGATCAATTCAGGAAAGAACTAGGCCAACATCCGTTCTTTTGGCGTTTTTGTGCTTTATCTCTTCCCCCTTAGTCAATCACATTTTTTGTGCGTTCTTCACCCTTGAAAAACTTATGAGAACGATCGATCATTGTGCCCTGATCCATTGTAAAAATATTTGATACCAAAGGATTTGACCCCGTGACGACATAGTGTAGGTGTGAATCAAGCGTGGCATGGTTTGGAAGAGATGGTGGAATATGGTGACACAAGTTCGTGACATAAGGTCGGCCACTAGTGTGGCAGATGGCGGTGAGGGAAGGACGCGGCCGACGAGGGATAATTTAGGGAAATCATGAGGTGGAAACGGGCCTTCGGCAGCAGAATTTTGTCCAGGCGAGACCACATGGAATTTCATAGTAGAGGGGGCCACAAGCGATGACTGTAGGCCACAACAGGAGGTTGTGGTGGTTAGTTGGGATAAAGCTTGGAGCCTCATCGGAGGAACCCACTATGGCGGTGAGGCTACAGGAAAAGGTAGAGGAGGTGGGTCGGCCATAAGAAATGAGGCATGAAACTGTGTGTACCAGTCGCTAATGGGGGATCCATGTGATTAGTGATGACCACATGGACAAGTGGGCATCTACAAGGCGGGTCGTGTCTGGAAGAGTTAACTAGCCAGTAGCATGGGTTGGACCAGAGTTCTTAGGTCGCTCCAGCAACCCAGCTGGCCAGGTCTAGCTAGCCTAGTGGGTCGAGCCCTGCGGGATGGACCCAGCGGGCCAAGCCTAGTGGGCCAGGCCAATTCAGGTCAAGCTAGACCAAACCGGGTTGGGTTGGTTGGGTCCTGTGGGTCGGATCAAACCCGAGTCATACGTTTTCACAAAAAAAAACCATTACCTTCTGACCATGTGTCTTTTGGACAATATATTTGCGGTGTTGGTACCCTTGAGACGAGGCTGTCCTTTTAGGATTCTCTATTTTTATTTTTCTGGATGTTGGTTAATGAAATAATGGGATGAGGAGTAGGTTCTCCCAGAACAATTGTGATTTGATAATAATCATACGGTTGGTTATGAATTGGTGACTATGTGACATGGGGTTTCATGATCCATCGATGCTCCATGCACCATCGATGCTATGTTCTCCATCGATGCTCCATGCACCATCAATTCTCTGTGTGCCATCGACGCTCTGTCTACCATCGACACTCAGTGCACCATCAACACTCTATACGCCATCGACACTTCATGCGCTATCGAAGTTGGGTGCACCATCGATTCTTTGTGCGCCATCGACGCACCATACGCCATCTATGTTTTGTAAACCATATATTCTATGTGTGTCCTTGACACTCTGTGTCTAATGGAAACTGAGAGATCAATGGACTACAAGGGAAAATCCTTCAATTTTTTCTTTAGACATAAATCTATGTGATCTAAATGTACATAATGTATTTCTTTGTGGTTTAATTCATGTATTTCTTTGCAGTCTAATTCGTATGTTTCTTATTGGTATTCCTTTATGGTTTTGAGGAATCCTACTAAGTATGGTTTTACTCACCCCTGCATGGTATTTTCCCACATGTGTCGTGTCTTGTGGAGATGATTGGTGATCTGATGTATTTTTTGGTGGACCATGTTTAGGTGGTTCTTAGAGTGATCAGACAGATGTGTTATGCTCCAACAACTTGAGGTATAAGTCCTACACCTACCCTTCATGTAGGGTTTTCTTCATATGAGTATCTAGAACTTGTGCATTCACTTTGATAGACTCTTTATTTTGGTGGGATTATATTATATCCTTGTTTACTTTCAATTTCATACTATTGTACCCTATTGTTTTCATCTTAGTGGTATTCATTCTTTTTTACTTAGGGTTTTACATTTTAGCATTTTTGGCATAGAGATCTGTGTGTGTGTAGGTACTTGGGAAAATGAAACCCATTCACTAAAAAATTATTTCTACTTTAGTGGCAATTTTTTAGCGGTTGTTTATTAAGAACCGCTACTAAACTTTTTTTTAGAGGCACAACCCTTCTCCCCCCCTGACTCCCCCAAATCCCCCGACCCCCGCCACCCCCCCCCCCCCCCGCCACCCTAGGCATGACCCCGGCGACCCTTGCAACCCCCACGACCTCGGTGACCCCCGGTGACCCGTGCAACCCTGGCGACCCCACGAACCCCATTGTGACTCTCACAACCCCTAGAGGCCCTTGGATCCCTAGACCCCAGTGACCCCAGAGACACCCTCTACCCCTGCACCCCCCCAAAGCCCTCGACGCGTCTCACTGCCTCTCACCGCGCATCGTTGCCCATCAATGGTGGTCAGTACCTTTGCTTCCCCTCTGAGAAGTTATGTATATCTTTATGGTGCGGTTGTGGTATGATTTTGGGTTGGTTTGGTTGAATATGAGACAAATTCCAATGCACAAAGTTAAATTTTAGTAGGCATTACTCTTAAATAGTGCGGAAATTTGAAGGAGCTACAACCAGCGCCATATTTTGCGCTAAATCTTGAAAATCAAATAGTGCATGAACATGGGTTTTTCAAATATATCATGTTACTATGGTTTCACTTCAAAATAGATATAGAAATAGTTCCTTGATAGAGAAGAATCAATGTGGAATTTTAGTGTTTTCATACTAAAATGGCATGGGTTAGAGATGGTCTTCATTCATTATTTTCAATTTTGATAATTGTGGTATGATGTTTCATTTATTGGTTCCCTTTGTAGTGTGGTTTTGCTTTTCCACAAGATTGTGGATGTTTCCTATCTTGTGGTATGTGATTCCATAATTTAACATTATTAAATGAGTTTAGTAGGTTTTATGTGCTTCTTAATTGTGTTTTATAAATTTTTTGAATGTATCGTAATATGTTTTCAATGGGTTTCAAGGTGTGATGGGTTGAAATGTGATTTTGAAAATGAAATTGGTTAGGTTTCATGTGCACCTTCTTTTTTATGCTTTCAAAATGTGTTCCATGAATTCTGTAAATATGAGTAATTATAGTTGGTTCTTGAGTATTTAATAAATTATATTGGGTTATATCATGATATTATATAATGATGTCTTCTCCACTATGTTATGATAATCAAGTGTTAATGCATACTCCACTATATTTGGGGAAACATATAGTGATATCTGATCTGTTAAGTTATGATTTACTATGATTATTTATATGTAAAAAATTTATGTCACACTATTTAATGACTACATTATGATCAATGGATCATCTTTATTATATTATTTTTCTGTAATCTTAAACCATGGTATATGTTTTGTCATTTGAGATTACATGTCCTTCTATCATGACATGTGATCAACTCTCATGAATCCATTACATTTTTAGTAAGTTATTTATTCCATTCGCATGTTTACTATATACTTATGATCTAACCATAAATATTATATTGATTAGTTTTGGGGATTCAATATTTTATTTTAATTCTATAAAACTATGGATTTAATAGGTTATCCCAATTTTTATAATTGAAACAAACTTAAATGGAAATTGAAAAGGTATATTGACAGTGATAATTTTCAGTGTTATTCTAGGATCTATTTTGGGAATTTTAATATACATGATTTCATTTATATTAGGAGTTTCATGTTTCCTTTTAGTCTAGAAAAACAAATACCTTACTCATAATCCTTGGATTCATCTACCCTAGTTGTTAATCCTTTCAAATGATGATTCTGGGCATGTTCTGCATCTTGGTTCTCCATGTATTTTTTAAAGTAGTGAGCCATGTTTAAGGTGGGAGTTTATTTCCATTTCATATTCTTAACTTCTATTCAATTATTATACAATTTATCAATCCATTACTATAGTGATATCAAAGTTATGGATTCATCAGTTTTTACATCTATTTTGCAGTAGAATGACATATAAAAACTACAGGGATGGGATCCTTGTTTTCCTCTTATTTTATAGATATTTTTATTTTGCATGCTTTGGTTTTTTAGTGGATGGTTTCATTATTTACCGTATGTATTTAGATAGACAAACCTTCTTTAACATATTTATATTTTTTTCAATAATTATATATGAATCTCATTCCATGTTTAGTAATAGTTATGTGTTTTAATTTTTTTTAATATTTTGTAGGCACATTTTGATATACATGGATAAAAGATGGATCACATTACCAAGGAACACACCTTAGTATGATAAGGTTTTGGAAGAGTTTTTATATGTTGATTTTTCCAATCGATCCATTGAATGGAGAATAAGATTTCCAAGTCCTAATTATAAATTTAGAAGATGGTTTAAGAGAGATGAAGTTTATGAACATTTAATATTGAAGAAATTCCCTGCTCAATATTTGGGTTGGATTTGGCATGGAGAATCGAACGTTACAGAAAAGATAAGCACTGATGTCAATCCAGATAAAGAACTCCCAACATCATTGACAATGGAAAATTAAATGCAGAACCTTATGAATGATTAATTCGGCATTGAAATACACCAACATCAACATCAAAATATATCAGAACAACCCGATGAGGGTGCTACAAATACCAATGTGACAAGTGATGTTTTTGAGATTGTAGGACAACCAGATCAAGATTTTTACATATAATTGGATCCTCTTATTGATACATTGGAGACTAATGTAATAGAAAACTTCAGTGAGTAAAATATATTTCATGGTTTAGTTGATGATGGAAATAAAGAGTTGTATAGTAGATGTTTGAAATATCTAAAACTTTCTTTTATTCTGAAGTGGCAACATATCAAATGCCTATATGGAATTAAAAATAAGGAAATGACCATGATATTGGAATTGTAACATGATTCATTTCATGAAGAACCCCCCCCCCCCCCCGAGTCTTTTTATGATATGAAAAAATTTGTTAAGAAGATTGTTCTGAATTGTAAAAAAATACATGTGTGTTCTAATGATTGTATGCTTTATTGGTGAGAGGATTTATGTAGACCGAATTATTAAAACTGTTCTTCTTCTAGATGAAATTCAATGGGTGATGTTGGAAGTATGAATAAAGATACTACCATGAAGAAAAAGAAAATAAACACACCTACAAATTTTTTTCATTACTTTCCATTATATCCTTGATTGAAAATATTATTCATCTCATCGAAAACCGCTGAACACAAGAAGTGGGATTCTGTAGATAATAAAAATCATGGATTAATTCGACATCTGTAAGATTCAAAATCATTAATGACATTTGATTCATTACATACATATTTCTTAGTTGATCTTAGGAATTTTTGATTTGGATTGGATGTCGATTGATTCAACCAATTTGGGACTTTGAGTGCCTATTATAGCATTTGGCCAGTTGTTTTGGTCCCTTACAATCTGCCTCTATGGATGTGTATTCAATTAACATATTTTATAATTAAAATGATTATTCCTATAAAAATCCTAGAAATGATATTGATGTATACTTTCAGACTTTAATTGAAGAATTACAGGATTTATGGAGTGATGGTATTGAGACATATGATTCTTCTTCTAAAACAATGTTCAAAATACATGTTTCTCTAATGTGGACCATTATTGACTTCACTGGAGTTGGGAATTTATCTGGTTAGAAGACTTAAATGGGTTTGTATTGTCTAGTTTGTAACTTTTCTTTTGAGCCTAAAAGGCTACCTCACTGTAGAAAATCGGGCTTCTTGTTCCATTGAATATTTCTTGATGCATATCATAGATTTAGGCTAAATTGATCAAAATTCAATGGTTTCATTGATCGTAGACCACCTCCAAAGTTGTTAACTGGTTCTGAAATATTGGCACAACATGGAAATGTTGAAATATAATTTGGGAAGGTGCATCATTTGAATGATAATGGTAAATGAGTTCTAAGTGCATCGTCAAGTGAAATATGAATGTAACAATGTATGAAAAAAGTATATTATTCAAAATTCCATACTGGGATTTAATTTTTTGCGGCATAATATTGATGTGATGCATATTGAGTAGAATTTTTATGCCAATTTGATTTTCACATTTCTTAATGATCATGGAAAGATTAAGGATCATCTCAATACTCTGAAAGACTTATAAGTAATGAACATAAAATGTGATCTCTGGCCAGATGAGAATGAAAAGTATGCTCTAGAAACTTTTGCAATGAAAAATAGGGATAAAGATACATTCCTTAGAATTTTAAAGCATGTGAAGGTATCTGATGGGAATTCAAGTAACATCTCAAGGTGTGTTGACTTAAAGAATAATAGGTTACATGGATTGAAAATTCACGATTCAAATATTTTGTTATAGTATTTACTACTATTAGCATTGCGTACATTATTACCTGAAAAAGTTATTGCAGTTGTACTCCGATTCTGCACATTTTTTAGACAACTATGTGAGACATCTCTACATCCATTTGAGCTTTAAAACCATCCTGAGAGGTTTTTATTGACACTATGTGCAATGGAAATGATCTTTCTCTCATAATTTTTTACTCTCATGATGCATTTTACTTTGCATTTGGTTGAAGAAGCTAAATTAGGAGGGCCCATACATTATCGATGGATGTATCCAATTGAGAGGTACTATATTTATATGTTTCTTGGTTAATTAAACAATTATTTGCACTTAATTAAATTGATTATTATGTTTGTGTATTTTATATCACAGAGATCTTGGGAATTTGAAGTCATACGTGAGAAATAAATCCCAACCTGAAGGCTCTATTGCTGAAGGATATTTGGAAGATAAGTGTATTAACTTTTGTTATAGATACTTGGATGATATTGAGATAAGATTTAATAGATTTGGGTGTGTTGACGAAACATGAATTGAATATAAAATACATGGGAAATCAAAAATATTTCCAACTATTGGCCGATCAGTTAGGAGGACTTCAAATGTTACACTGACAGAAATGAGACTATTACCGGCACATAGATATATACTACTGGATAGTGAAATTTTAAATCCATTTATTGAAGGTTTTAAGATACAAACAAAGATATGAATGAGAGGTCGAACCCAAAATGATAAAGATATAACGAAAGTTCTTAATAAAGACCTTGTATAATGGTTTGAATGATGTGGAAGTTCTTATATATTGTAATAAATAAGGATATTAGTTTGAAACATATATTTTGTAAATATAAAAATGTTTTCATTTTTTAGATCATGAATACTGATACACGAGTGTATTTTTCAGAATATTTGATGTTTCTTGCTTGAGGTCCTCCAAAACTTGTTAGAAAGTTCTATGCTTACAATATGAATGGCTTTAGATTTCGTACAGTCAATCGAGAACAGGGTTTGAAAACACATAATAGTGGAATATTTACATTTTTTAAAGTGGAATACTATGGAAAGCTAACAGATATTATTGAATTTAACTACCATGGTAATTTTTTATTTGTTTTATTCAAATGAAATTGGGGGATATTATCAGAGGTGTTGAAAGAAAAGCCTTGCAATTTACTTCAGTGAACTTCTCTCCCTTGATGGATGTTGGTGATTGTGAACTATAGGATCTGTATATCTTATCATTTCAATAGGAAATTGTATTTTTTGTGAATAATGTTTTGGATGATGGTTGGAGTGTATTTTCTCACATAAAACAAATAGATTTGTATGATATGGGTAATGAAGTGAAAGATATGACCTCTGACATTGAATCTCATCAACAAAAATAATAGGAATTATTTGTCCATCATTATAATGAAAATATTATTCTATAATGGATGTATCAAGAGGATGATGTAATGGAGTAGGAAACCGACATGATTAAAGGGGAAAATGATTATATGTACAGTTATTCATTCATTTTGCAACTAGTTATTTCATTTTTGATGTAATTCATTCTCATTATTATGTATATTTTGTTTGTTAGTGATGTCCATATGTTATCATTTATAATTTTTCTCTACATAATGTTTTTGAAATATATGTGTTGACCTTAATTTTATTTGATTAAATGACAGGAATTCCAAGGAATAAGCATCATACTATTTCATCGACCACACCGATAGATGATGTTCTATCTAACTCCCTCTCTATGACATCTGATCCATCAACTGCTTGCCCCTCTACACCATCTCTTACACCTTCTGTGATCGTCCCTTCAGCATATCAGTCATTTCCTCCCTCTTCAGATGCCTCAACAGTGAGGGAGTAGCACGCCACTTCCAGTTCATCCTGGGGATACTGAAGGATGACTTTCATAGGTAGAAATTTTAATATGAATACATTAATTAAATTTTTTTATAATAACTGTCTGTTCATTAAATATAAATAAAATGAAACTATGGAGAAAAATATAAAAAATTTCATATGTATGGAATTTTACCTGAGATAAGATCACTGTCCTGTTTGATTTATATGGGGTTCTTATGGATGATGTCACAGTATTACTTGGCCAGATTCTTGACCAGCTGGCCATAGAGCTGGTTTCCCTTGCTATTTCGTATGATTATTGGAGGAATATTCCATAAACTTGTAAAAATAAAGTTTTTCATTCAAAAATAAAGGTAATTTTATTAAATTATGGTATAATTAAATTTCATTATGTTATTTAACTATAATATTTTCAAAATGAATTTCTGTGTACAGATGTTTTTCTACTTTACGGTTGCTGATATTCTAGAACAAAAGTGCATATTGAAAAATCTCAATAAGAAATGGAAAGAATTTAAACAGATATTGTGGATATATTTCAACAATACTTCATTGAATTCTCAATAGATGTATTATAAGCTACCTAATGGGGTGCCCAAAGAGCAATGGAATGTTTTTGTTGGCAGACATCATGATGAGAAGCAGATGGTATTTAAATATATATTATTATATTAATATCATTTTACATTTATAAATTTATATGAAGATTAAATGACATTTAATACATTAATATTAAATTAAATTTTATTTATTTTAGGATCATTCAAGGAATAGTGCATCAAACCGGGCTATGAAAGTCATCCCTCACACTACGGGGTCAAAGAGTTTTTCTAGAAGTCGATCGGTTCTGGTAATATTTTCATTAGTTTAAATATTTATAAGACAATATTATCTATTTAATATATTAAAGTGTTGATTTATCTTTTTTTAATATATTCAAAGAGTTTAGAACACCGAGCATCCTGAACAGAATTTTGGTTGAATGTTCACAAAAAACATATAGAACAAGGGGTGAGTGATTTTAAACTTATCTTGATTGGGAGAGATTTCTTTTAAATTGTTTTCAATAGCACAGTTGATATATGGATGGCCTGGAACATGGGGGGTGACTCCTCTTAAACTGAGTGTCGTCAATTTTATTGAATGGGATAGGCACTTCAGTCTGTTCACTCAATGACAAATCACACTGCGGATATGGATTCCCCTGCATGGTTTGAATTGGTTTTATTGGAATCCTAAAATTCGTTGTGATATTTCTTCTTGTGTGGGGACTCCTTTCAATATGGAACAGTATACCATTGAAGGAGTGCTTGGATTTTATGCTCATGTTCTGGTGGAGGATAACTTGGACTCAAATCTTCCTGATACGGTTGATTTATTTGATAATGATAGGATGTTTGAAATAAGAATTAAATATGAACAGAATCCACCATTCTATGATTATTTAAAAATAGTTGGAATTGTTGTTTCAAATTGTAGGAATATTGAGAAGAAACAGAGGTTAGTGAAGGACTCCACTCCTGACAAAGCTAACCCATGGAAGGATTCTGGCAGGAAAAATAAGGCTAAAGTTATTACAATAGATAAAAGTGAACATTCTCGTAAGGATCATCATGTATCTAAACATAATGTGGAGTATGTTGGGATATATGTGGTTATTGTTGGGAAATAATCCATACCTCCTCAAACTAATGTTGATTCTGATGACTAATAAATTTATCTTGAGTTTGTTAATATGGTCTCTAGTACTCTTGTTATGGCTCTTACCTCTATAGAGGATGAGTGAAAAGGCAGTGGAAAATATTTTCTTGATATCCATGTTTCTCCTTTAGAAAACAATTCTCTAAGGGATGAGAATGAAAAGATAATGGGTTTTTCGGTTGATGTTGATCTGCAAAAATCTAAATTTCCTCACAAGAAAATATGGTGTGACATGGTTGAGTAAGAAGAAGAATTAGAGGCCAAAAGTGCCCCCCCCCCCCCCCCCCCCGTTATCTTTGGAGGCAAACGTAGCCACCATGGAAGGAAGAGATATTGAACCTGCAATGGATATTACTGGGACATTGGCTCACAGAATGCACACCGGAAGCCTCTCCAAGATTTATAATGGCTCCAAAAATTCATCAGGAAAGAAGATATAAAATAAGAATAATAAGAAAAGAAATTTCAATTGTAAATCGATTTCAAAATGAATTTCCTCTATTGTAATTGTTAGGGTCTCGCTAATTCCTCTAATGTTAATTATTTACATAGACATATTTAGATTCACAAGCTAATATAATTGGAATTTCTGAACCAAAATACTCATTTTATTTGGTTTTTATAGGCCTTAATAAATTCGGCTTTCTCTTGATTGCTACCAATGGTTCAGCTAGATAGTATGACAGTTTATAGGTTTTTTGATCATACCTCCATTGGTATTGTTGGAACTATCTCCATCAATGAGTAGGTGATTTATTTCTCTTTGGATTGGAAGTCTAAGAGTATGGTTGGAATTTTTATTTATGCTAAAAGTAGGTATCAAGATCACAGGAGTTTGTGGTAGGAACTTGACAATTTTAGGGACATTACATCCCCCTAGTTCATTGTTGGTGATTTCAACACTATCCTCTATTCTAGTTAAACAATGGGTCCTGTGCACTCTCAGATTTCTCTTAGGGAATTAAAAGTTTGTGTTGATGATAATGATCTAACTGAGGTTAATATGGTTGGTGCAATTTACACTTGGTATAGAAGATATCGCAACTGTACGATTGCTAGTAAGCTGGATTGGGCATTTGTGAACAATATAGCCCTGTAAAAATGGGGCTCCATTTCTAGTACTACACTCCCAAAAATTTCTTCTGATAATCATTTGATTCTAGTTATTTTTATCGGCAGGGAACACCACATGCCTCTTCCATTTAATTTCAACAATTCTTGGGATATTCAAAGTGATTGTGGTAGGCTGATTGAAACCTCATGGAACAGTATGTGTGGTACAGATTTTCTCTTCAAATTGAGGATGATAAAGTTATCTTTAAAAGCTTGGAGGGATCAGACTTATAGTGAGTTGGACAAGGAAATCTTATGTATTGAATCCTCTCTCTATCAACTTCAAGATGAATCCACAGAAGTGGACTTCAATCTGGATTTTTCTAGGGAAGCTATTCTGGCCTCTAAATTGAACTCTCTCCTCGCAATGAAAGAGAATATTCTTAATGAAACCTTCAGAATAAAATTTCTCCAAGAAGGGGATCGGAACATAAAATTTTTCAACTCTCTCCAATGAATTAGGAAGGCCAATCATCCCTTATCCTATCTTAAGGTTGGTGATCAAATCTAAGACAATAAATAATGCATTAATGATTATATTTTTGATTATTTCACTGTGATGTTCAACAATCCTTCTTTGGGGGATCCTTGATGGATGGTATCATCCCTTATTTGGTTTCCACTACTGGTAATCACCCTCTCACTTGTCCCCCTTTAGGATTTAATATTAATGATGCTATATTCAATCTTAATTCCTCCAGCTCCTTGGGTCTAGATGGCTTCAACAATTTCATTTATCAGAATTATTGGGACATTATTAAAGGTGATGTTTGTAATTTATCCTCCTATTTCTTTTCCTCATATGCTCTTCATTAGGGCTTCAATTATCAGTTTATCTCCTTAATTCATAAAGTTGAAAATGATTATGAGATTCACCTTTTTTGACCCATTTCCTTGGTCAACACAAGTTACAAGATCATAAGTAATATTATTTCTATAGGGATCTCAATAATTTCATCTAAGATTGTTTCTTGAAATAAATTTCGATTTACTAAAGGAAGATGTATTGAGGAATGTATTTTTTCAGCATCAGAATGTCTGAATATGCTCAAGAAACCTACAAGAGAGGGCAGAATTGCTCTCAATCTTAACATCAAAAAGGCTTTTGATACACTGGGTTGGACCTTTCTCTATAAGGCTCTTGGAAGTTTTGGTTTCAATGATAACTTTATTAGATATATTGACACTCTTTTTGAATTTACTCATGTCTTGGTTATTTTAAATGGCTCCCTGAAAGGGTACTTTTCTTGCTCTAGAGGTGTTCGTCAGGGTTATCCTCTATGAGCCCTACTTTTTTCTATCCCTGAAGATTATCTCAGTAGTCTCATCTCTCACATGGACTCGCAGGGTTTTCTCAAGTAGATTTAGGCATCCAGGTCCCTCATCACCCCATCTCATCTTTTATATGCTGATGATATTATCATCTTCTAGTAGGGAAGAAAAAATAATATTCGTGTCCTAAAGAAAGTTCTACATCATTATGAGGGTGTTTCTAGCTAATGTATCAGTTGGGATAAATCCTCCATACATTTTGGGAAGAGTTTTTCTATTTCTAGGAAGCATTGGATTATTTCAGAGTTTGGAATCAGAAAAGGGGTCCTACCTTTTCACTATCTTGGTGTCTCGTTATTTTAGGGGCATCTTAGAGTGCCTTTATTTACTGAAATCGTTGAAAATGATAACGGACAACTCTTAACCTGGAAAGGGAAGAGTCACTCCATGGTTTGGTGATTAAGATTGGTGAAGTCTGTTATAGTTTCTTAATTGGTGTACTCATTCATGGTCTATAAATGGCCAATAGGACTTCTCAAATGTTTAAATATCTCTATCAAGAATTTTATTTTGAATGGTAATATCCATGAGAGGAAAATGAGCATAATTCCTTGGAAGTTTTGTTGTCTCCCTCTTAATAGCGGTGGCATGGGAAGGAATAATATTTCTCTTTTCAATGATTCTCTTCAAGATTTCCTTGTTTGGAATATTCTTCAGAGTAATTCTGAGTCAATGGGTTTTCTTAGTGCTTTTTTTGCTGGTAAATTGAGGGTGGGAAGGAATGATTACATCGAATCTTCATTATGGTTAGAAATATTATATTCTTTTCAAAATATCATGACCTTCTCTAGATAGTATGTGAAAAAGAACTCGACTCTCAAATTTTGGTTTGATAATTGGAATGGGGCCATTCTCTCAGATATTTTCTAGCCAGCTGTTCTGGAATCAATTACATAGATCGATATTAAATATTTTTTTGATGCTCCTCCCTCACCACTCTCAGATGAGATTCAATCATTATTTGAACATTATTATTTTGTTTTCAGCCTTGATATTCTAGATTGGGAACCTAGTAGGAATGGAATTATTTATAGAAAAATATATTATCAAGATGTCACCATGGTTAATCGTGTTGACTACAATTGGTTATATGATTTCAATAAAAAATGGATCATGTTTTCACGTCTTACCCTAGTTTGGAGGTGATCATACAATAGGTTACCCTCTGATGAGGTACTCCAATGTTAGGCATTCATCTTTATTCTAAATGTGTTATCCTTCCCCATCATATGGAGGATGCAGAGCACCTCTTCCTCAGTTTTCCAATTACCTCGGCCATTTGGAAAGAGGTATTGGAGGCTTTTGATCTGGATGGTCTTCAATTTTCATGTCTGTAGACCCTCTTTCGGTGCTGCTCAGTCATCCAGTTATCTCCCTAACTATGTTTTCCTTTTTGTGTGTTTGTAGATGAATGTTTTAATTCTATTTGGAGGCACAAAAATGCAACAATTCACTTGGGAAAAGGCTTCTTTGTGAATATGGTCACGAAGAAGATTTTTTCTGCTACAATAGATATGTGTAGCACTGGCATGGGGGAGTGAAACAACAGTATACAGAATTTTATTGTGTAAAAAAACTGGTGGTTCAAAGGGAAATTTCATACCTGATTTGGATACTTTTGAAGTGTTTTGGTTTCCTCCTATCCTAGATTCGATTAAGGTGAATGCATATGGTGCGTCAAAGGGGAATATAAGGCCAGTGGTGTGTGGTGTGGTTTTTAGGACACATGATGATTCTATTAAGGTATGTTTTTATTGAACCTATGGCATGACTAGTTCAATCGACGTGGAGATGATTGGAATAATTCATGCTATTTAATTTTCTAGAATGAAATTTTTGATTAATATATGGTTGGAATGTGCCTCTTCCACTCTTGTACAGGCCATTAAAAATAGTGAACTTCATATCTCTTGAAGGATGATGCAAAGTGGATGGAATTCATGAAGATCCTTTTTAATCTTAACTTCATAATCACTCGTGTTTATCAGGAGGAGAAAATGGTTTCATATGGTCTTTCTAATATAGTAGTTTGTAAGCCTCTTACCTGGTCATATTTTCTTCCCATGGTCCTGCTTCCTCATTATGAGGCTGATTGAAATAACATCCTATATTTTCATCTCTTGTAACATTCCTTAATTTTCTGAATATAAGCCTTGGACATTTGGTCAAGGGACCTTTTGAAAAATTATCTTGCCAAAGTAGTTGGGGGTATGAACTCATTTTTCATTATAATAACTTATTATTAGTTGTCACTATGTTAATATATATTTCTTGTGATATGACTGATATTTGATTTATAGGTAGAAATTAAAGAACTATGGGCAATCCTCCGCAGTCCTGCTCAGTCTCCCATGATGACCCAATTGGTAATATTCTTGGGAAGAGCCTCTTGGTCGATTGCACAGGATGGGTTTGGTACTTGTACTATCTGAGGTATTTGGAAAGACGCTGGGTATTGTATATGCATCTAATTTTGGTTTTAGTCAGTCCATACCCCAAGAAACTCAAATATAGATTGTTTCATTACAAAACACAGATCATAAATAGGGGACTCACATATTCTCTTTGTAGAAATTGGTTATTGTTTTATATAAAAATATGACTGGATCTGCCCCTGGTGGTATTGCATCGACTGGTAGTGAGTAGGTAAATCACAAATATTTAAAATCATATAGTTTTCAAACATTTCATGGTTTTATGTTTAAATATAAATATACAACAATATTTAATTTTCAAGGTAATGTTCTTACAGGTGGTAGATAGAAGTAGAGATAGAGGTGGAGAGGGTGATTGGTTATGTTAATCATCAAACAGTGATTAGTGGTATTTTTTATATGTTGGAAAAATATTGTAATAGTCGGTTTGTATATGTATCATGTGTGGTACGGATTTGTCACATAACGTTTTCATGACCTAACTTGTTCTTGATTTATCATGTTTCCTTCTATGTATTATGAACCCTTTATTCTATTCACACTAGGAATTTATGATCCTAATGTTGTATAATTGAATATTTATATTTATGAATCATATATGGTTCAAAACTGGATAGTTATTGGAGAATTCAATACTGTCCTGAGAACAGATGAAAAGATTGCACCACACTTTTCTATAACTGTCGTAGATGATTTCTCTTACTTCTTATATTAGTGTAACCTAACTGAAGTTACTATTTCTAGAACTAAATTTACATGGGGAAGGTTTACTATAAATGGAAGATAGGAAAGTCAACTTGATAGATGTTTATTTTAGATCAATTACATGATTTATCCCACTAAAATATCTAGGTTTACACTTCCAAAGATCATCTCAGATCACATCGCTCTTATTTTTGATATTCTAGAGAGTACCAAGATGTTAGTACTGATGCCCTTAAAATTTAGAAATTCATGGAGTAAAATTACTAGTGGCAGGGAAGTGGTTATCAATTACTAGAATAACACCATTCATGGTATCCCTTTACCTCCATATCAAACACATCATGAACCTCTCCCTTCACTATTCTCGATTACTAAATTAGTAAAAAAAGGAGTTAAGAAGAAATTCAAAAATAAGAGTTATATCTATGATTTTTAAAATCTGAATATTTATCTGGTAGATGTTAGGAGGGTTGTTCATGTCCATAAGCACCTTCACTTGTCTAGTAATGTAGATTTCAGTTACCCATGAATTGATCAAATCCACATACTCTATTACATACCACACTGCCTCATCATGGTGAATGTGAAATCCTAACATTGAATGGACTATCCTAATGATATGCATCCCATAAATATTGATTTGTTTCAATATCCCACAGAGATTAGTGAATATTCTATGGATTACCCTATTATCCTAGGATTTTGAGAAAATGACATCGTTAAGGATATCCACATGGTCCACCAACTTCCCTGAACCATTGAAAAATGTACTCATAGATTACCAAAGAGGGATCTCCTTCATCATACTATCACATTACAAATAGTGACAGTCCTTTATATGATGTTCTCCCTATGGATCCCATTTGTTCTGTGTCACTAATTTCCTATACAACCAATACATATGTACCCACTAGGATGACTACGCCTCCCTGATGAGCACCACTTGCTACTCTCCCTTGATTGTGCTATTGTGGGGCCACTCCTTCCTCATCCATTGTAGTCTCTAACTTCATCATCTATCCTATTAAACATGCTCTATATATAATATGTGTACTCATGGATAATCATGTAGGAAGAAGTTGGTGGTGGAAGCTCTTGTATCCCTTTTCCCATCCTTATGCATGAATATGTTGCAGATTATCCTCAGGAATGAAGGTTGGATTTTTTCACACACACCACTGTACGCATTTGGAGTCAGTCACAACATGCCCTTGATCTATCTTTTCAAACTGATGTGGATTGTATGGATCACATATCATCTAGAAACCATACCTCACCACTAGTACCCCACCTCGTGAGGCCATGAGGTATAACTGTTTCTTGATAGTCCTTGTAACATCATCAGTCACCATCATATTGGGAGGGAGAATGGGTGGAACATGATTCGTTCTCTTGACCAGACCATTTTAAGTACATCCATTTGGGCTGACATGAGCGGAAAGCTTCACGTGATGTTTAGAATTGTTGAATGGAAATTGGTGAAGGGTGGAGAGATGTGGTCTCAATAATCATATCCCCCCATTAGTGATACTACATAACAATATAATAAGTGAAAGGTCCTTCGCACATGGAGAAGATTCTACCCTTGGATGATCTAATATAGAAAATTGTATAACTCCACCAATATAGGAATATCTAGATTGATGGGCTACCCTTTATCAAACATCACCACCTTAATGATGGTCCTTGACCACACCCCCATGTGTCTAGCCCTCACAGGAAGAATCCAGCTATAGATCTACATGGAAATTAACTCTGTAAGCCTGAACATGGGAGATTTAGACATTATTTTGTAACCCCACAACATCCATTATCTCCTCAATAGAATATTTATGTACATTTTCTCCTTCCCCATTCAATTAAACAAGGTAATGTTTTCAACCACCCTAATAGATTTTCATCTAGCTCGTTTAGGACTTATTTCAACTATTCTTGATTGGGATGTCCTTTTCTCATAGTTTTTTACATTGGTCCCTTTCACCAAACTTGGAAATGGCCACAAAAGAGTTGAAATTTTCACTTGGTCCTCACACACATTCTCTATAGGGCAGAACTCATCATATATCAAACCTTGAATCAGGATCCCAACAAATTGGTAAATATTTAATAGGAAGAAATGTTATGAGTTATGGATTGATTAGTACATTTCCATTATGACTTTATAATTTAAATGGCATGGTAACTCCCTCCATGGAATGAGATTATTCTTTTAGAACTCTCATAGTGCAATATTTAGACCACAATGTGGTATCCTATAATATCATATTTCTTCACCCTAACATATTCATTATCTATATTATGTGTTTCCATATTGAATAAGTGTGTGGATTTTAAGGTGATGATTCTTATGAAAATTTTGGTTTCCTTGTATTATTTTGAATGTAGGATGTTTGTACATGTGAAATTGGCACGTTTTTTTTCAGGGCACTGGTGTTGAGGATTCAGAATCAGATGCATATTTTTTATAAATCTACCCTTATAGGTGTTTTAAACCACTGCTAAGTAAATTGATGATTTTTTGTGGCAGTTTTAACTGCCTCTATAATTTGGTATTTTACTACTAGTGGCGGTTAAAACCACTGCTATATATAACAATTTAGTGGTAGTTAAAACTGCTACAAGATAGTATTCTTTTTCTGTTACCATTTCGTAGTGGTTAGTAGTGGGTTTAGAGGTGTTTCTCCCAAACAAAAGGATTTTTTTTTCAGGTGGTTTAAATTGCCGCAAAATGCAATCTCTATGATGGTTACCAAAAACTGCCGCCAAATTGAGGTAACTTCCACGTATTGTATGCTAACACACAATTTATTGGTGGTTTTTGGAAACCATAGTAGAAGCATATAGATGTGGTTTAAATGGCCGCCATATCCAAAAAAATTCCCTTATACAACGATTTTCCAATAGTGATTTTTGTGATTTAGATTCTCGGCACTAGTCTCCAACCCCTAACCTATATTTGGTGGGATTAGGGTTGTCATAGCATGGGACCCTCTAGGACAGGTCATGATAGAGTGATATCAAAGGAGATCATTTCTAACTAAAGAACCAAGATTCTATGGGATTGGTTTGGGGAAATAGTGTTAAGTGTTTCGAGTTTGGATTTTAGGCTAGGGAATCTAGTGTTGGTGCGGTAGCCAACGTATCCATACACCAGGTCTCTAGACACCTAATTTTCAACTCAGTACATGATAAAACTAGTTACAGGGGAAACAATAGAACATGCATCATATAGTATTTGGGTGTGTCCTCATGTCCTTCTTGTGTCAGCTCACCAGGTATACACTATTGATTGTGGTACATCTTCATCTATTTTAGGATGCATCTATATAGATAGCTAGCAAGGATTCTATTGTGTGACCATGATCCACTTAGAAATGATGCATCAGTACAAGGGTTTTTACAAGAGGTACTCCATGTACCAGAGATAGAATCTCTAGGTGGTTTACCAATGATTCCACCACCAGTCAAGCCGCAGTTACTACCAACGATATCGGTGGAGGATGCATGCAGGTTGAGTGCATTGAATGAGATCCAAATATAATGACCTCCTAGGTTTATGGGTGATCTAGACCCCTAGATAGTTAATTATCGGCTGGAGGTTGTTACACATGTCTTCTTTCTTGTGAGGACGCCTTCTAATCAGATGTCAGTTCTAGCCACGATCCTTCTTCAGGGCTCAGTGGGGTGTTGGTGGAGCTTATTGATCCCATACATGGTGAGAAGACTCTCTCTTGGGAAGACTTTGAGAAACACTTTAGGTAAGAGTTATTTCTGGATACCTTACACTCAGGGTGTAGACAGGAGCTCATGAATCTGTTGCGTGGCAGTAAAATAGTAGCGGAGTACTCGGTAAGATTTATGGATATTTATCGCTACTCCTGGGATATGGTGTGGGACTAATTATTTAGGGAATTAACATTCAAGCAAGGGATATTCCATAATATCAGGTATTCCAAGATGTCCCTAAGAACCCCTACATATGATGGGGTACTAGAGTATTCCTTGCTGGTTGAGAGGTTTCTGGCAGAGCAGACACCAGCAGTGGGAGCTACCAGCAGGCACAAGGTTGTTGAGTCTTTGGCGGTAGGTAGCCGACAAAAGATTCAGGGACCCAAGTAGGTTAAGCACAGTAGGGAACAACCCTAGGATATGAGATCAGTAGTGCAGGGCTCCCATGGCAGAGAAAGTAAGCTAATGGAAAGGTTTTGTTACTCGTTCAGTGGTCGGGGGCATCTGGATAGATATTGCCCAACTCACCATACAACTGACTAGGAGATGGTCGAGGGACTTCCTAGGTAAAGTGTGGTCTATCTATAGTAATGATACCTGGTTTTCTATTGTTTAAGAAAGTGAAACACATGTAGTGTATGATGGACTCACTCATTGAGGGTAGATCTGATCACACATCAGTTGGATAGCCTGACCCTCGGCGTTTTGGATGAAACGAGTCCTCAGTTTCCTATAGTGGTTGTGGAATATAAGGACATATTTACTAAATATTTCTTTATATTACCTCCCTATAGAGAGGTTGACTTATGAATTGATATATAACTGGGGTTGGAACTAATATCTACACTTACATATCAGATGGATCCCAAGGAGCTTCATGGGATGAGGGTACAACTTGAGGACTTGTATAGGAAGGGCCTCATGAGACCCAATGATTCACCTTGGGTGGCCATAGTTTTGTTTTCCAAGAATGCATATGGGAGATTGATGTTATGTATATACTTTTGATGCCTAAATCAGGTCACTTTGAAGAACTAGTATAGACTACCGAGTATCGATGAAGTCTTCAATCAGCTGAATTTATCAAGGTGGTTCTTGAAGGTTGGCCTCATGTTTGGTTATCACCAGCTTTGTGTACGAGATGTGGATGTACCGAAGACAGCCCTTAGATGTTGGTATGAACACTAAGAGTACATGGTGATACTTTTTTGTGTGACAAACTCCCTAGTAGTTTTCATTGTAATTCTAAACAGAATATTAGAGCCTTACTTAGAACGGTTCATCATGCTCTCCATTGATGAAATCCTGGTGTACTCTACATTTAAGGAGAAGCACATGATACACTCAAGGATGGTCTTGGACACACTCTAAGAGAACCAAATTTATGGGAAGATCTTGATGTTTCAATTCTTAATTTGTGAGGTCCACTTTCTTGGAAATGTTATTTTAGAAGCTAGAGTTTCAATAGATTCAATGAATATTGAGGTGGTTCTTTCTTAGGATTCACCCAACAGTATTACTAAGGTGTGGAGTTTCTTGTGTTCGGTTGGGTAATATCAAGAGATTTTACCCAAAATTTCTAGATTAATGGAACCCTTAATGGATTTGACAAGGGGAATCCCTTTCTATGGATATAGAAGTGCCAGTTGTTATTTCAAGAGCCGAGGAAGAGGTTGACAAGTGATATCATCTTGAGACTACCAAAGGAGGGTGTTGGGTATCTATTGTTCTTTGATGCATCAGGGACCGGGCTTGGTTGTTTTATGATTTAGGGGAAAGTGGTGATTGTATATGGTTTATTCTAGTTGAGGTATCATGAGAAGAACTAAACAACCCATGATCTTTAGCTAGTAGTGGTAGTCTTCACATTGAAGATGCGGTGACACTATATGATGGGTTATGGGTTTACCATGTACTCTACCAGAAGATCCTCAAGTATATCTTTTATTAGAAGGATCTGAACTTGAGACAAAGGCAATGGCTAGTGTTTCTCCAAGAATATGAATTTTATATTGTCTATACTTCTAGGAAGCAAAACTTAGTGGAATACACTCTCAGTAGGTGATCCATATTACACTTTTTGAGTGAGGCATCATAGGAGTTGGTCGTGATATAGATATCCTTTATAGATGGAGGTGGAGAATCTTACCTCCAGTCGATAGTTTTCACACATCCACTCTTATAGAGATTTAGGGAGGCACATCTTGGGGGTATCAACTATAAGACCCAATATGCTTAGTTGTCCATGGTCCATGACCCAAATGGATATTTGATAGGTGGGGAGCCCAACATTATTTTCAGATGGTGTACAGTTATGAAAATGGAGTTGCGGGACAAGGTTTTTAGGGAGATCCACACATCCCCTTTGGCGGTAAATTTGGTTGTATAAAATATATACTAGGCCCTACGACGTCAGTTTTAGTGGTTGTGGATAATGAAGGAAGGGGAAGAGTTTGTTTCTTGATGCCTCACTTGTTAGTAAGTAAAGGTTGAGCACTAGCTTTCATCAGGATTGATCCAACCACTTGAGGGTCTAGATTGGAAGTGATATGGGATATAGATGTACTTCGTGATGGGTTTTCCATGAACTTCTAGGGGGTTCGATACCATCTGTGTGATCTTTTACTGACTCACCATGTCAGACCACTTCCTATCGATCTGTGAGTAGAGTTTAGTAGATAGATTGGGATGCCTCTATCTACAAGAGATAATTTGTCTTCATGAAGATCCATCGATGATCGTTTCATATTGTGAAGCTTGTTTCACATCAAAACTATGGAAGGGATTGTATGTGGTATTTGGGACTTATTTGTGTTTGAGAACGACATTTCATCCCCAAACGGATGGCCATATGCAGAGGACCATTCATCTTCTTGAGGAAATTCTATGTGATTTCATCCTAGGCTTTGGCCCCAATTGGGAGGATCACCTACCACTGATGTAGTTTGTGTATAACAAAAGATATCACTCTACCATTTGATGTTTTATAAAGTAGACCATGAAGGTCACCACTTTTTCGGACTAACCCAAGAGAGTTAGCACTCATGGGTCCAGAGTTGGTGTGGCCTACCACTGAGAAGGTACAGATCATCCAGGATTGATTAGTAATACACAAATATAGTATAAATAATATGGTAATAGTAGATTGATTCACTTGAAGATTGAGGAGGGAGAAAATGTGTTCCTTTGGGTCTCACCTTGATGTGTATTATATAGATTTTGTTGTGGCGGCAATTTATCTCTGAAATAAATCATCCCTTTTTATATTTTGAGTAGAGTTGGAGAGTTTCTGTACCACCTAGATCTACCCCCGAAGTTGCACCGGGTTCATGATGTCTTCCACATTTCACAAATAAGTAATTACATGCATGATTCATCACACATCATCGACTGAGGTGAGTTTTAAATTGATAATGGGGTGACTTTTACGGAGTAGCCAGTGGAGATTGAGGATTGAAAAGAGAAAATACTTTTTGGGTGATTGATTCCTTTGGTACATGTTTAGTGGAAGCATGGGAATCTCTAGGATAGCACATGGGACTGGTAGTCTCAAATTTGTACTTACCCTTACCTTATTGTTGATTTTCCCTTTTTTGGGCTTTCATGGATGTAAATTCCTAAGGTGGGGAGAATTTAAAGGCTCGTCTTTTTCTTCGGCTTAATTTTTTAAATTAATTGGTAAAATACCAAGACTAGGAGCTAAGACGACATGAAATTCCAAGGCTCGGTGTGCCTGGAACAATACAATGAAAAATGTTAATTTTTTAATAAAGCGTGCAGGTGATTTTTCATTAAATTGGGAATAACTTCTATATGGGTTCCAAGATCAGAAATATGAGGGAACCGTTGTGTTTAGAGAAGTGAATTTACCTCAGGTAGGGCCTAACATCGACCGAAATGGGTCGACTATGAATGTTATAATTTGTAAATATCCATCATTAAAATATTTTAATAAATATATTTTATTAGAAGTAGAAATGTAATTATTTTTAATGAAACCTTTGTCATAAATTCAAGGTTATCACCATAACCCTAGAATTACACTGAGTCATGGAAAGAAACTCTCAATAATAATGAATGTGAACAGATTAGAAAATCATGATTGACAAACCTCAGATTCGACAGATCAATTAACGATGACAACATAGCTTCACCCTTAATCATCTTTTGATCCAAACCTCGATTTAGGGTGTTTGATATCTTAGTGATTTAATTTCCCTTCTTTGAATCAAATGATGAACACAAACTAACCCACGAATAGTTTGATCCATGGTATGACTGTTCTTGCATCATGTAAAATTATTGTGGGGTTTAAAAAAGGAGATCGATATTTGTTATTATATGTTCTTTGATTTTTTAAAAATTCTAACTTGATCAGATCAAGGTTGACACGAACAAAGCCAATATATATTCTTTTTTCATTATTTTTGTTGTATATCTTCCCCCTCAATCTATCATGTTCTTCGTGGATTCTTCTCCCTTAAAACCCTTATATGAAAAATCGATCATTTCACCCACAATCCATGAAGAAATGATCTTATGCCGAAGGATTTGACCCTACGATGGCATAGCGGAGGTGGGACAAAAGCATGGCATGGTTTGGGCGAGACAAAAACTTATGAAATAACAAGGTCATCACATATGGAAGGTCTCCGGTGGGGGCATCCAATGGTGAGGGAAGGACACAGCAGGTGGGGGTCGGTTTAGGGGGAGTGTGCAGCGGCAATAAGTCATCATCAGGGCAGCCGACATTGATAACAGGACACAATCTAGGCGGGATAGTGTGGAATCCCATGATAGTGTGGAATCCCATGGTAGTGGGGGCCGTGGGATGTGACCAAAGGATGAAACAGGAGGCCACGATGGTGAGATGAGATGTGTCTTAGAGACGCATTGGATGAACCTGCACTGGGGGAGGCGGGTCGGCCGGACCGGGTCGGGTCTGGTGGGTCGGATCAAACTCTATTCTGACTTTGTCACAGAAATAGTCATAAAATTCTAATCGTGTGACCATTTGACGAAGCATTTGCAGTGTTGGGACCCTTGAAATAAGGATGTCCATTTTAAGCACACTAATTGATTTTTTATGGCATTTGGTTTATGAAATAATTTCTTAAGGAGTAGGTTCTCCTTAAACAAGCACGCTACGAACAGAATCATGTGTCCATATATAACTTTGTGACTATGTGACTTGGGGGATGCATGACCCATCAACACTCCATATTCAATTGATGCTTCATACACTATCGACACTCTATGTGCCATCGACACTCTGTGCGCCATAAATTCTATGTGCGCCATCGACACGCCATACACCATTGAAGCTCCATTCAACATCGACACATCGTACGTCATCGACACTCTATCTATCTTGATAACTGGAAGATCTATGGATTTAACCTAAAAATTCAACTCTTCAAGCTTTCGACTTATACCAGTGTGAGATGAGTGTTCGTAATGTATTTATTTTAGGTGTACTTAATGTATTTCTTTTTGGTCTACTTTATTTTTTCATAGTGGTATTCCTTTATGGTTTCAGGGTATCCTACTGATTATTATTTAACTCACCCATTCATGGGATTTTCCCGCCCCCACATATCATATCATGTGTATACGATTGATAGTTTGATGGATTTCTAGGTTGACCAAGACCAGGTGGTCCATAGAGGGATTAGACGGACATGTTGTACTACTACAACTTCAGGCAACATTCCTACACCTAAACTTCAGGTAGGGGTTTATGCGGATGAGTATCAAGAACATATGCATTTACTTTGACATACCCCTTCTTTTTTTGGGCTTGTATTCTATCTCTATTTAATTTTAGTTTCCTACTATCATACTTTTTTTGGGCATCTCAGTGGTATGTGTGCTTGTTTACTTATTGTTTTACATTTCAGTATTTTGGGCTTGTTGATGTGTGTTTGTGTACAGGTACATCGGAAAATGCCTCCCATTTGTGGGATATTCTTACTCAGCACTAGTCTCCATCCCCTATCCTATCGAAGGCGGGTATGGGGTAGTCATGACATTGGCCCCTCTAGGATGGGTCATGACACATAGGTCCCTCATCATCATTGTCGCAAGTCATGTGCACTCACCCTCTAAGGGATAACATGTCACAACAATCCACCAATCTTAGGCTCCAAGAACAACATCATAAACCATGAAAAGCATGGTAGGATAAATGAAAAAGCATAACATGTCATCATAAGTGAGGTATCACGCACAATACTTGTGATTAACATCAAACATGAATAACAAGCTATAAAGTAATCATGGAATCAAGTGTAACATATGGTTTTTAGGGCTACTCATAAACCCACATGTGATCATATTCTAGCATGTTCATAAAAATATGTCTACAAGTAATCATATTAATGAAAAAATATGCAAATGAGACCAAAAAGGAAAGAAAATTTCCTACCTAAAAAGTCGTCGATGTAAAAAGGTGGGGATAAACGGTTCAAAAAAACCTTTTTGTGACATTATTAATGAAAAGTCAACACTTGAGGTCCACCAAGGGTCCCTAAATCCAAAACTAACTATTTTATTTTAAATAGAAATAAAATATCACATGGGATGTTACATTTTTTCTCATGTATAATTTCAAAATTATCATTTAGGTAAATGCATTTTCTAACTAAAATCTCATTGAGAATTATTATATTTTGATAATTTATTAGAAATTATCCTTTATAATTATATTTTAATAATTTATTATAAATTAGCCTTTATAATTATCATTTGATAATTTAGTTAAAAATTATCAATTATAATTTTATTTGACAGTTTTTTCCCAAAATTGTATATCATAATTATCTTTAAAAAAATTGTTATAAATTATCATCTATTATTATATTTTGATAATTTTATTATAAATTATCCTTTATAATTGTATTTGAAAATTTTAACCTAAATTATCTTATATATATGTCTTTTGATAATTTATAATAACTTATCCATTATAATTATCTTTGTAGAATTTTATTATGAGATTTCCATTATAAATATATTTTGATAATTTAATTACAAAAATTCCTTTATAATTATATTTGGTAATTTTTTCATATATTATCCTTTATAGTTATATTTTTATAATTTAATATAAATTGTCCTTTATAATTATCTTTTGATAATTTTATTATCAGTTATACTTTGTAATTGTATTTGATAATTTATATCCTAAATTATCCTTTATAATTTTATTTGGATAATTTATTATCAAATATCATTTATAATTATCTTTGAATATTTTTTTAGATTATATCCTCAAAATTAATTATTGGTGTAATTATCATTGATACTTTAAATAATTATTCGGGATAATATTATTCTAACATTATTTGGAGAAACACAAAAAAAAATGTTTGATAATTTATAATTAATTATAGTTTGATATTTTTTTAAATTATACCTTATTTTTTATGGAAGAAAAAGAATCCCTAGATAAAGATAAGATTTAATGATTAATCATATAACTATATTTTTTCCCCAAAATTGTGTGTGAAAATAGGAGAAAAAAAGAAACTACAATGTGAGGCTCCCCACCAAAAAGATAGATGTGTACTTTACCAAGACCAGAACCGCATCAGAGTTTGATTGATCTTCACTAATCACCTATGAAGTAGTCTCTGGATCACTTGGATTCAAGAGGATCCATTAAAATCCAATACTATTCTGGTATAAAAACCCTACCACATATTCATCATGCAGAAATCAAAACCCAAAATTTAAACCATTCTTTACATCTTGGAATTGAAGAGGAGTCGTTAAATTTATCTCTTTAATGTGTTGTAATGATTTCTAGGTTAAAAAGTTGTCAAACCCCTGTTTTTGGAAGGCTACTATATCCAAAAATGGTGGAACAGACATAGTGGAATAAGATGAACAGTATAATCCATTTTTTAATTTTTTAATAAATAGTTTAATTAAAATAATAAAATTATTTATGTAATACAATTATTAAATAACATAAATTAATGAGAGACATGACCAAACAACTGTTACACAAGAATGTTATGCCCCATATAGTGTAAACCCTGTATTTTTGGCCTAATGGTGGTATGAGATTTCTTATATGATGTACCATTTTAAAGATATTAAATTATATTCAAAAATAATATAAAAAAATTATTAAATAATTTATTCTCATGAGAGATCCATCCAAATGTCTGACGCTTACAAATGTTATACCCAATCTATGGTAAACACAACATCTCATACCTAATGGTAGTATCATATTTATCATATGATTCACTATTTTGAAATTATTCAACTATTTTGAATAAAATATGTTCAAGTAAAATAATTTATTTATTATTTTTAGTTCCTCTTCATTGATGCTTTATGGGCCTCCGAATATTGCACCAACTTAGGATTTAACTCCAAAAAAAATTGATTTAATATTCCATGGTGTTAACCATTCTTTTACCCTTACATATATCATTTAATATATTTATTAATTGATTCCTACTGATAAATAATTGCTTTACATAAAACATTTATAATTTATCAACCAGAGGGTTTTTTATAATAATTAAATAACTCAATATATTACAAGTCTCTTCCTTTATTGACTTCACGTCCTTGAGAAGTATCTCTAGCGGTATTGATAGAACTACTTAGTCCACCGAGCTTGTACATTAGACTCACATTTACATGTGTATTTATGGATTTATCCATGCTGCCAACAAATTTGGACTAGTGGTACTGTTTTTACTCTTAACACTTTCTCTCTTTGATTAGTGATCTACATCAGATGCTTCTCATAAGATTCATTGGCCTCTAACTCAACGTACTCTAAATCAATATCATGTATAGGGTTGGGTATGTACCTCTAAATCTGTGACACATGGAACCCATCGTTCATACCTCAAAAGTGATAAGGGTGGTCATGAAGATACGCTACTTCCCCTATAAACTAAGGAATAAAGAATGGTCTAACAAAACCCGATTCAAGCTTACCCTACTTCCCCATACATTTGTTTCCCTACCAAGTAGTAAGCCTCATGAAAACCTTATCTTCCATAACAAAAAAAGGGTGTCAACGTATAGTTATCATATAATATCTTCCTTCTTTGAGTGGTGATTGATCTCTTCCATATCAGCTCCACTCTCATGGACATATCTGGAACCATACTGGGGCCAACAACTTCTGCATCACTCACCTAATATGAACACAACGGTGAGATACACAACGTCCCATTAAAATCCCCATAAGGTGACATATAAATTGAATCCTGATAACTATTATTTTATGATAACTCAATCAAGGACAGGTGATCATCTAATGCTTCTCTAAGGTATAGAATTCACACTACTAGAATATGGGTTTTTTCCCACACTTTCATACCAACAGTTTTATGAAACCGTTGGTAAAGGATGGTTTAGGGAAGCTTTCACCAACGGTTCCTTAGAACCATTGGTATATGTGTGTTTGTGGGAGATTTTACCAACGGTTCATTAGAACCATTGGAATAGATGTAGTTTAGGACCGTTGGTATAGATGTAGTTTAGGGGAGTTTTATCAACGGTTCAATGAGAACCGTCGGTATAGGTGTGGTTCGGGGAAGATTTTACCAACGGTTCTAAGGAACCATTGGTATAGGTTTGGCCTGAAAGTATATACCAACAGTTTTTCAAAACCGTTGGTAAAACATTCCCCCAAATTACCAGCGGCCCATCCTCTCCCCCATTCGTGATACAGAACCCTAAACGGGAGCATCAGGAAATCTTGGAGCTCACATATTGGAGATCTTGGAGCTCCTTCGGCTTCCTCTTCCTCCATCTCATCCAAGGTGTTGAATCTCTTTCCGAATCTTATCAGACCCATCCTAAATTAGGTATTTTCTTAACTGGTACCTTATTTTTATTGAAATTTAATCTAATATTTTATTTTTTTAGTTTTTATTTTTATGTGTATATGTTTTTGTTTCTATTTTGATATAACCTATATGTGATGGGCTTGTATCATCATTAAGATGTTTCCAATGGTTCTTTGATCATTGTTTTGTGGAGAATGAATGGTTTAAGACCAGCATTATAAGTATCTTCCAGTGAGACCATTTTAGTATAAGGGGAAACAATATTATGATCTACAAGGGGGTGATTGGGTTGGTAGAGACCAAACATAGTTTGTTCCTTGTGTTCAAGAACCATAAATAGAGTGTTCTAATTAGGTGTTCATCAGTAAAGACGTAGGTAAGATTTCCAGGTCTTGTTTTATGATGTTTAATATGTGGCGCTATAGTGGTTTTGGATTGTTTTAGGTACTCTTAGTGTATTGTAAACCCTCATTTGTTCCATATTCAATTAAATTGATTTAATATCATTTTTTCACACACACTATTATATCCTCTAAAACTATATTTAGAGTGTTTTTTTATTCTTATGGTGTTAAATATTTTAGTAAATGTCCATACTAGCTTTTTTTATGTGTTCTAGGGGTTTAGACTGATGACAGGGCAGCATGATTATTGTGGGGGTATTCTTTTCATATAAATATACCTATACTGTGTCATCAAATGAATCAACTAGTTATATTCCTTACATATTTTTATCAAATGATTCTGAAGGAGGTTTGTGTAATCATATGGGGAAAGAAAAAATGTAGTTTTTGTTATTGAGTGGGAATTTTAGGTGGGAAGTTGATATGTGGACCACCTAGTTTATGTGATTGTTAATACTTTTATAGAATAGATTAAAGCTATTATGTTGGAGGATACTAAGGTTGTTTGGGTTTTTGTTTTTGTTTTTTATGAGGTCGTTGTGATGATACTCCCTTGACATGATGTTGAGATTGAGATAGGCCAAAATCCTGGTGCTTCTCTAATTTCAATTGCTCTTAGTCTGTTGTATCGAATATTGAAACACAAAATTATTTTTATAAATCAAATTTTATTGAATTGTAATCATTAATATGTCACAGCATCAATCATTAAAAAATAATTTCATAAACTATATTGTCATTTCATCTATAAATATAATGGTTAAAGAGACATTATATGGATGGAAAATCATATTCATAATATCTATGAAGAAAATTGTAGTGTTTATCAACCCAAAAGTCATGGAAAAAAATAATAAAAACCATATATACTCCTAAACTCAATCTTGGGAATGATTCTTTATATGACCTGCTACTAATTGTATTTTTAAGGATATTAATCCATAGAAAGAAACAAAATATCCTGTAACAGCTCAATTTTTCCTAATATTTGTTGTAGAGAACTTATTCATCTCTATTAACTAATTACGATTCATTGACAGCCCGCCCACCCCACCCCCAGACACACGCCCACCACCTTGGATAGCTTGTACCCCCTGGACAGCCCCCCCACCCTTGTTGACAGCCCGGCCACCCCACCCCCGGACACCCCCATCCCCCCAGACGCCCCCACCCCCTGGAAAGCCCCCCCCCCCCCTCCACCCCCTTGACACCCTCGACCCCATTGGACAGTGCCGCCACCCCCCGTGGACAGCCCAACCACCCCCCGTGGACAGCCCACCCACCCCCCCCCCTGGACAGCCCGCCCACCCCCCTGGACACTCTAGACCCCCTGGACAGCCCCGCCACCCCCATGGGAAGCCCGCCCACACCCTAGAAACCCCGTACCTCCCCCCCCCCCCCATACAGCCCCACCCACCCCCTGGGTTGGACAGCCCGCCCACCCCCTGGACTCCCCCTACCCCATTGGACAGCCTAACCACCCCCGAAGACAGCCCGCCCACCTGGACATCATGACCCCCCTAGACATCCCCTCGACCCCCTGGACACCTCCGACCTCCCAGACGGCCCCACCACACCCCTAGACACCCTGCACCCCCCTGGACACCCTGCACCCCCATTGGATAGTCCATCCACTCCCCTGATCCTCATCCTACTCCTCATCCTGATCTCCCTGAAGAAGTTAAAGTATAAAACTCATGTACTCCCAACAAGATCCTTAAGTATTATGTATTCCTTGATCCACTAATAATATCTTACTGGGAAATCCTTGAATATAGGCATTAGAAATTCTGTATCTTATTTTCTTATATACACTGTATTTTGTTGTATTTTTTAATATGATTCTCATATAGAGTAATGTGTCAGTTATGCTTTTATATAAAGTTAACAATTTTCATTTACCTAAATAATTTTTTGATTAAACTTCAATATTATTGAATTTCTTTGAAATGAATTATTGAAATTTTTTTACAGAATGTACAGAAGTTGGATGTACGAAACTGAGCGGATTTCAACTGATTTATAAAATAATTTGAATAGCTTTCTAGATTTTGTATATGACAATGCTTCAGGTAGTGGTCGCATACACTGCCCTTATTTTAATTGTGTTGGAAGACCTTGGTTGAGTCTTGAAGCAGTTAGCTATCATATAACCAAATATGGTTTCTAAACAAACTATTATGTGTGGTATCACAATGGAGAGAAAATGGAATCTCAAAATGTTGATGATCCAAATGATAGGACTAAATTGGAGAGTTTAATATATGATCGGTTTCCATTTATTTGGAATCATGAGAAAAAAGGATGTCCAGCCAACAATATTTCGATACAAGCACACATGATGCGTCCAATGAAAATGATGATTTTGATTGGGTGAAAAAATTGAATGATGCTACGACCACTCCAGTATATCGGCAATGTGGTAAAATGAAAAAGTTGGAATTTTTAATCAGATTGTTTCATGGGAAAACTATGTATGGGATTTCAAATACTGCAATTGATTACATTCTTACCTTCTTGAAGGAATTACTTCCAGATTATCTAGATATTCCCTCAAACCGCTATATGGCATGGAAGTTAGTTGATGAACTTGGATTCTCAAAAAAAAATTCATGCTTGCCCGAATGATTGCAGCTAATTTTGGGAGGAAACTGCTAAAAGAAATAATTGTATCAAATGTGGAACCTCCCGATGGAAGCCAAAATATGATGGAACAACATCTCGTGTGCCACAAAAAGTAATGTGGCACTTTCCATTGATCCCCAGATTACAGAACCTTTTCATGTCTGATGAAATATCTGTAAAAAGGCGATGGCATGACACCGAGAGAAAAAAGAATAATGAAGATTTGGTTCACCCTGCATATGGATTTCCATGGCAGAGATTTGATGCTCAATATCCTGAATTTGCAGCCGACATGCGTAATGTGAGACTGGGTCTTTCATGTGACGGTTTTAATCCATTTGGGCAGATGCTTACTGTGCACAGCACATGGCCAGTTTTCATACACATTTATAACCTTCCCCCTTGGTTGTATATGAAAAAGCCTTACACTTTCTTGAGTATACTGATATCTGGCCCTTCTGATCCCGGCAATGATATAGATGTATACATGCAACCTTTAACAAAAGAGTTGAAACTTCTTTGAGATGTGGGTATGCCCCCATACAATGCATGTTCGAAAGACGTATTTCAGATGCGTGTTGTGCTTATGTGGACGATAAATGATTTTCCTACTTATGCAATGATTTCTGGATGGAGCACAAAAGGAAAATTGTCATGTCCTATTTGTATGAAGAATACACGATCGAGAAGACTGAAATATCGCCGTAGTTTTAGTTTTATGGGACATCAAAGATTCTTTCCAATGAACCATCCATATAGAAACAATCGTTGAAGATTTTACAATACCATGGAGAATGACGATCTACCTCAGTTTATGTCTGGAACTGATGTGCTTAATGAATTGAAAGATTTCAGTTATTCATTTGGGAAGGGTGTAATGAAATATAGAAAGAGGAAAAATGTTTCCAATGATACATGTTACAATTGGAAGAAGAAGAGTATATTCTTTGAGTTTTCGTATTGGTCAACCAACTTTTTACGTCATTGCTTGGACGTAATGCACATTGAAAAGAATATATGTGAAATTTTGCGTTCGATTCTTATAAATGTCAAGGGGAATACAAAAGATGATTTATGATCTCAGAGTGACTTGGTAGATTGGGGGATCAGACCAGAATTGCATCCTGTCTGTATCAGTGAAAATAAATGGCAAGTTTCATGTGCTTCTTATGTGATGACACCTGCTGAAAAAAATCAATTTCTGGAGGTGCTAGAGACTATTAATGTACCTGATGGCTATTCAAGCAATATATCAAAACGGGTCAATAGAAAAGAGTTGAAGCTGAAATCTTTGAAGACTCATGATTATCACGTCGTTTTGCATGAGTTGATTCCAATAGCAATCTGTCATCTCTTGTCCAATAATGTTGGAGTCTTGGTTATTCGGTTGTGCTATATATTTATAGATATTTGTGCTAAGAGGTTTTCCAAATCCTTCTTGCAAAAACTGTTGGCAGAGACACCATTAATTTTGTGTGTGTTAGAAAAAATATTCCCTCCATCATTTTTTACATGCATGTTGCATCTGACTGTCCATCTTCCGACCGAAATACTTCTCGGAGGACCCGTTGCTTTCTATTGGATGTATCCAACTGAAAGAAACATGTGTACATTGAAATCATATGTTCGGAACAAGAATTATCCCAAAGGTTCTATTGTGAACGGTTACTTGGCTCAAGAATGTATGGATTTCTACGCAATGTATTTTTCTGATCTTAGTATGAGAATAAAAAGACCAATGAGAAATGAAGAAGAACAGTATGGGAAAATTGAACCCAGTTTTCCATCACTTCCTCATACAAGAGGAATTCCGGGATCATATACATTGATGACATTAAGCCTTGAAGAGCGAGAGATGGAAAATCGCACAGTGTTGTTCAATTGTGATTTGTTCGATGAGTATATCAAGTAAGTAAATTGTACATGTATCTCTTATCTTATCTCTTGTAATTTTAAATATTTGTTAAACTATTATTATTTTTATCTACAGGGAACATAAAGAATTGATATATAGAAAGAATCGTTCTTTATCTTTGAAAAATAAAGAGACTTTGCATAGCAAAGGGTTTCCTGCTTGGTTGAAATTGAAGGTAAAAATATTTTTGTAATAACTAAAAAAAATAATATTTAATTAAGTTTACTATTTGTTTATATTTAGGGTATCGAGTTGTCATGTAGACTCTGTTTCTGAGGAAATAAGATCTTTGGATTTTGGTCCTAATACCATGGTTCGTTCTTGTAAATCACTTGTGATCAATGCATAAAAATTTATTATCACTGAACGAGTAAGAAACATGAGAAAACAGCATAATGGTGTTATGCTAACTGCCACAATAGACTGTTATGCCAGTTCATCAGATACTAGACCTCATTCTGAAAATGTTGCTTATTATGGAGTCATAGAGAAAATAATAATTTTGTATTATTACTCGCATGGTCGAATCACGATGATGAAATTTCAATGGTTTGATTCAATGACGAGGCAAGGCACCTTTATTGATGATTGTGGATTTCGAGTTGTTGACATGACTCGCACTCTTGCCACCGATGAACCTTATGTATTGGCATCAATGGTGAAACAATTTTTTTAGGTCAAAGATCATCGTCATCCTTAATTTAGTGTAATTATTGAATTAAATACCAGACATGTTTTTGATGATGGTGATGATGAAGTTGACACTATCCCTACTGCAATTGGAAGCAATCCGTTTATTAATTATGATGACGCCAATAGCTCAATTGTCACTGTTGATTGTGAACCTGAGGTTGTGGTGGGAAATATATAGAATCATACAGTCGTGTTCTCACCTACATGTTTCACCTACATCATTCAGAGTGTGTATCCTAGTACTTACCTTCAAACCACCATAAATGTTTCTTTACTTTATGTTTTTTTATCAGAATGGTTTTTCTATATTTTTTTTGGGTTACACATTAGTTATCTGTTTCTAATTACTTCCATATTTGTTTTCATTGTATGAAATGACACCCATTGAATAGAGGCGACAGAAAAAGATGACAGATAATAATCGTTTCTTGGTACAGATGTGTGTTCCTCCACTCATCCCTATTGTGAGTATTTTATTTAAAATATAAATATTTCAATAACTTATAATATCATGTGTTTACTTTTTTGTTAAACTTTTTTTCAAGAAAGACCCCCTAGACGATATATATCTAACGAGGAGCCTGATATTGCTCCTAGTAGAGAGGCTGGTGGTAGGAGGGGGGTGGTGTCAGAGATGGAAGATCATCTAGTGGTCCTGGTACTGAGGTCGGTGGTACGAGGGCTCGTGGGGTGAGAGTTAGAAGATCCACTACCACAGACGTATCTTCTTCGCCCCATTTTGATCCTGGCATGTCTTCAGGGACACACGGGATATTTAGACCTCCGATGTTTACACTACCAGTTGGCTAGACGTCTATGCCGTCATCTTTTGCTTCTAGTTCATTATCTATGAGCTATTATATTCTACCTTCTTCGACTCCTGCTGTGACTTAGTATGTGGCTGAGGAGCGTACACTGAGGGACACTCCACCTATACAGGATATTCCTTCAGCTTCTTCACATCTAGTGACGCCCATTGATCCAACTACCACAGCTATATTTATATAACTCTATCAAATTTTTATACCAAAATTTATTTTATTATAACTTCTACTAATATTATTTTTCTTTAATAAGAGATTCATCTACATATAGGAGGCGGGGGAGGGGGTGTACTCTCTTGCGTGGGGTATGGAACTGCCAGACACAGTTGATGGTTGAATACAATGTTGATGGACAAATGACTGAGAAATCTGGGTAGGAATGTCAGGGTTTTTTTGCGACGCTATCCAAATACTCCGATATCATTCTGCTCATCCCTCCCTCTTAGAGACATCTTCCACATGAAGTCAAAGATAACACGTGGGCATAAATATGGGTAAAAAATCTATTGGATTTAATGTTGTATTTTTTTTTATTTATATGAACTAATCTATTGGGTTTCATCTTCGGTTTAACTTCCCTGATGGCGAAGGTGCACGACCAGCGCGTTTAAAAGAGTGAGGAGAGCTTTGGAGATCTTATAAGCATGACCCGTATGTTGGCTGGTGTGATAGAGTGGGCACGGAGTTAGAGACATTACCTATCGTGGATGACTTCCCGATAGAGCAATATCGCCAAATTATTACCCATTGGGTGACTGCCAAATTTAACGTATTAATCTCATTTGAGGTATTTAAATGAGATTTTTCATACATTTCATTAATATAATCTTATTTATTATTAAACATTATTTAGGAATCTTCGGAAAAATACAAAAAAACGTTGATTCAAAGCAATACCTCCACACTTTGGGGCACACAACTATGTCAAATCATGAGAGGTAGCTGGTACGATATAGTTGTTTATAATTTTTTTTAGGACTTTCCCTTTTTATTGTTTCCTACTTAAATTAAGTGATTTATTGAATATTGAATATATGATTATACTTACACTTTATATTTTTTCAATGTAATTACAGAAGCACAAATTGAATATAGAAGGATGTATCCCATGAGCAAAATTTTTTTGCTTGAGTAGAAGAAAAAAAGATTGAACTGCGGTAAATGAATCAACACAAGAAACGATTGTAAGTTTTAATTTGTTTATTTCAAAGTTTAATATCTATTTTGAAATTTATTAATCTATTAATATTTTTAATAGGATTCTTTAGAGGCTCTTGATGCCTAGTATCCTCACAATTTTGGGCCACACGATCATTTATATCAGGTTTTGGGAGAGGACCACTCTGGTCGAGTACGCTGCCGACCTGGTAAGAATATAGTCCCGATGAGGTATTGGTCCTCTCCAGGTATCCATTCTAGTACCACCGAGTTGGAACAGGTCAAGGAGTATGAAAGACAGTCTGATAAAAGGGCTAAAGAGTTAGATGTACAAGTTCAAACGAGGGACAAAGAATTTATGAAACTGATGAAATCTTTCTCTTCATCACTTCCACTAGAGGATAGAGCGGCTTGTCAGACATTTATTTCATCGATGGGTGCATTATCCAATGCACCAGGTGGCATCTCAAGTGGAAGTCAATATGATGACATTCTTGGTGATTACGAGGATTTTGAAGAGGATGAGGGCGAGGATGAGGATGAGGGCGAGGATGGGGCCAAGGGCGAGGATGGGGCCGAGGGCGAGGATGAGGCCGAGGACGAGGATGAGGCTGACGATGAGCATGGGGACGATGACGAGGACAGAGATGGTGGCGAAGATGAGGCCGATGATGACAGTGGTGGTGGTGATGGTGATCGGGGGCAGATTGATCCATTACATTTTTGAATTCTGTATAACTCTATATTTTTTAACCTGGTTTTCCACTCTGGGGTTTTCCTCTGCTTCATAGAGATGTTGTTATCAGATCTCTTTTTGCACTTGATTCTTATGGTATGATTAGTCTACTACCTAGACCTTTAGTATTCTTTAGTACTATGATACCCATTTTTCTATTTTGTATTACTTACCTTTCTTAGTTAGTCATGTATTTCATGTTTATGTCATTTTCCCATAGAACTGCATTTTATGTCATTTATGCCTGATAGTTTTATGCCTGATAGTAAAATGCGTGTAATAATCACATGCAAATAAATGTACTTTTGCAAGTAGTAATTGTACATTATTTATTATGTTCTTATTTTTGTGTTTTTGAAGTGAATCGTGCTGTTTTTTAATTTCCATTCTGTTTAGGGGATGATTTTTGTTTTAATAATGGTGGATCTTCTCAGAATTTTAGGGATGCCAACTCAATTCTGGAATGCTAATTTAAGTGTTTCCAAATTTATCATAATTACTGTTTTAACAGATTTCTTATACATAATTATGAGTTTCTTATTAAAGTGTTTCCATATTAGTCATACAAAGTATGTATTGTTATTTTTAAATATTACTATATTTTCATGTGAACTTATTTCATGAATGATAAGGTGCTGGGGGAAGAGTTTGGGCAGGGGGGAGGGGAGGAAAGGGGGCTGCTGGGTGAAAAGGGTGGGCAGGAGGGGAGGGGTAGGGGGCTGCTAGAGGAAAAGGGTGGGCAGGGGGGAGGGAGGGGAGGGAAGGGGAGGGGGCTGCTGGGTGAAAAGGGTGTAAAGGTTGGAGGGGAGGTTAGGGGAGGGGAGGGGAGGGGAGGGGAGGGCTGGGTGATGGAAGGAGGGAGGGGGCTGTGGGGGGAAAAGGTTGGGCAGGGGAGGGGGCTGCTGGTGGAAAAGGGTGGGCAAGGGGGAGGGGAGGGGAGGGTAGGGGGCTGCTGGAGGAAAAGGGTGGGCAGGGGGGAGGGGAGGGGAGGGAAGGGGAGGGGGGAGGGGAGGGGAGGGGGCTGCTGGGTGAAAAGGGTGGGCATGAGGGGAGGGGCATGGGGCTGCTAGAGGAAAAGGGTGGGCAGGTGGGAGGGGAGGGGAGGGGTAGTGGCTGGGCAGGTTGGAGGGGAGGGCAGGGAAGGGGAGGGGAGGGGAGGGGAGGATAGGGGTTGGGTGATGGCAGGAGGGAGGGGGCTGCTGGGGAAAAAGGGTGGGCAGGGGGGAGGGGGCTGCTGGTGGAAAAGGGTGGGCAGGGGGAGGGGAGGGAAGGGGCAGGGGGCTGCTGGAGGAAAAGGGTGGGCAGGGGGGAGGGCAGGGGAGGGAAGGGGAGGGGGAGGGGAGGGGAGGGGTCTTCTTGGTGAAAAGGGTGGGTAGGAGGGTAGGGGCAGGGGGAGGGGAGGGGAGGGGCAAGGGCTGGGCAGGTTGGAGGGGAGGGCATGGAAGGGGAGGGGAGGGGAGGGGAGGGTTGGGGAGAGGAGGATAATGGCAGGAGGGTGGGGTGCTGGGGGAAGAGGTTGTGCAGGGGGGAGGGGAGGGGATGGGAGGGGGCTGCTGGGGGGAAAGGGTGGGTAGGGGGAGGGGAGGGGAGGGGCAGGGGGATGCTGAAGGAAAAGGGTGGGCAGGGGGGAGGGCAGGGGAGGGGCAGGGGCTAGGCAGGTGGGGAGGGGAGTGCAGGGAAGGGGAGGGGAGGGTAGGGGAGGGGCTGGGTGATGTCAGGAGGGAGGGGGATGCTGGGGGGAAAAGGTTGGGCAGGTGGGGAGGGGAGGAGAGGGGCAGGGGATGGGCTGCTGGGGGAAGGGGCTGCGCAGGGGGGGTTCTGAGGTGGGAGGGGGAGGTGCTCCATGTTTCATTGATTTTTTTTCCTTTTATTATTTTAAATGTATGCCACTTCAGGATTACTATTTCAATTTGTTGAGAATAAATTTTGCAATCTTGTTCCAATATAATTTATGCTTTCTACTGTTTCTTAGCTGTGCAGATGCGTGGTGGAAAATTATTTAGGGAAATCAACAGTTTGGTTATTATGAAGTTCAATGTGTCTTTTTTGATGGGTCTTCTCTTAAAGAAAAGGACAGGTCTCTTCTTCTGGGATTTATGATATGATGTCAGCACAAAATGGTTATTTCTGAAGTGGAATCTCATTTGGGACAACTTGTGAGTTTTAAACACGGTATAAAAAATTATCCTTGGTTGGAAATTAATATTGTTATAAGGTGCATAATATTGATCATTCATGATGTCCTCTTCAAACAGACCTTTAGGGAGGGTGTCTTCATTGTAGATGCATTTGGTTCTCAAAGTGTCTTTCTTTTGTTTAAAATGGATGTGCTTTTAAGTAAAATAAACGACATACGGAAAACTGACCAAATGCATTCGGATTGTGTTGATACTTTATGAAAACGATCCAGGGGTCATTTTTGATGTGTACGAGTCAACCCCACCTCAATCTGAGGCACGGTGTGGCCGACACCACTCAAAGTGTCTCACTTTTCTTTGAAATGGACAAGAGTTTAAGTCAAAACAACAACTGACATACGGAAAACGGACCAAACGCATTCGGATTCTATTGATACATTATGAAAAGTATCCATGGGTAATTTGTGACGTGTATGAGTCAACCCCACCTCAATCTGAGGCACGGTGTGGCCGATACCACTCAAACTATCTCACTTTTATTTTAAATGTACAGTATTTTAAGTGAAAACAACAACCGGCATACGGAAAACTGACCAAACGCATTCGGATTCTGTTGATACGTTAGGAAAAGATTCCATGGGTCATTTTTGATGTGTACGAGTCAACCCCGCCTCAATCCGAGGGCTGGTGTGGCCAGTACCACTCAAAGTGTCTTTCTTTTGTTTAAACTGGATGCGCTTTTATGTAAAATAAACCACAAATTGAAAACTGAACCAACGCATTCTAATTGTGTTGATACATTAGGAAAACGATCCATGGGTCATTTGTGACATGTACAAGTCAACCCCGCCTCAATCTGAGGTGCGGTGTGGCCGGCACCACTCAAACTGTCTCACTTTTCTTTGAAATAGACAACAGTTTAAGTCAAAACAACAACTGACATATGGAAAACGGACCAAACGCATTATAATTCTATTGATAATTTATGAAAAGTATCCATGGGTCTTTTTTTACATGTATGAGTCAACCCCGCCTCAATCTGAGGCACGGTGTGGCCAGTACAACTCAAAGTGTCTCACTTTTATTTGAAATGGACAGGATTTTAAGAGAAAACAAAAACCGACATATGGAAAACCGACCAAATGAATTCATATTCTATTTATACTTTAGGAAAAGTTTCCATGGTCCATTTGTGATGTGTACGAGTCAACCCAACCTCAATCCTAGGGCCGGTGTGGCCGGTACCACTCAAAGTGTCTTTCATTTGTTTAAAATGGATGCACTTTTAAGTAAAATAAACGACATATGGAAAACTGACCAAGCACATTCGGATTATGTTGATACTTTAGGAAAATGATCCATGGGTCATTTGTGACATGTACGAGTCAACCCTGCCTCATTCTGAGGAACGGTGTGGCCGGAACCACTCAAAGTGTCTCACTTTTCTTTGAAATGGACAACAGTTTAAGTCAAAACAACAACTAACATACGGAGAATGGACCAAACGCATTCAGATTCTGTTGTTACTTTAGGAAAAGTATCCATGGGTCATTTTTGAAGTGTATGAGTCAACCCCACCTCAATATGAGGCACAGTGTGGCCGGTACCACTCAAACTGTCTCACTTTTATTTGAAATGGACAGGATTTTAAGTGAAAACAACAACCGGCATACGAAAAACAGACCAAATGCATTCGGATTCTGTTGATACTTTAGGA
Organism: Viscum album; assembly: GCA_963277665.1. NCBI lineage: Eukaryota > Viridiplantae > Streptophyta > Magnoliopsida > Santalales > Viscaceae > Viscum > Viscum album. The sequence goes on from OY728161.1 coordinate 1,000,643,276, forward strand.
AAAGTTTCCATGGGTCATTTGTGACGTGTACAAGTCAACCTCGCCTCAATCCAAGGGTCGGTGTGGCTGGTACTACTCAAAGTGTTTTTCTTTTGTTTAAACTGGATGTGCTTTTAAGTAAAATAAACGAAATACATAAAACAGACCAAACGCATTCGGATTATGTTGATACTTTAGGAAAACGATCCATGGGTCATTTTTGATGTGTACAAGTCAACCCCGCCTCAATCCTAGGCGTGGTGTGTCCGGTACCATTCAAAGTGTCTCATATTTCTTTGAAATGGACAACAGTTTAAGTCAAAAACAACAACTGACATACGGAAAATGGACCAAACACATTCAGATTATGTTGATAGTTTAGGAAAAGTATCCATGGGTCATTTTCTACATGTACGAGTCAAACCCGCCTCAATCTGAGGCACGGTGTGGCCGGTACCACTCAATCTATCTCTCTTTTATTTGAAATGGACAGTATTTTAAGTGAAAACAACAACCGGCATACAAAAAACCATTTAAATGCATTTGGATTCTGTTTATACTTTAGGAAAAGTATCCATGGGTCATTTTTGACGTGTACGAGTCAACCTCGCCTCAATATGAGGGCCGGTGTGGCTGGTAACACTCAAAGTGTCTTTCTTTTGTTTAAAATGGATGCGCTTTTATGTAAAATAAATGACATATATAAAATAGACCAAACGCATTCGGATTGTGTTGATACTTTAGGAAAACGATCCATGGGTCATTTTTGACATATACGAGTCAACCCCATCTCAATCTGAGGCGCGGTGTGGTCGACACCACTCAAAGTGTCTCACTTTTCTTTGCAATGGACAATATTTTAAGTAAAAACAACAACTGACATATGGAAAATGGACCAAACGCATTCGGATTCTATTTATACTTTAGAAAAAGTATCCATGGGTCATTTGTGATGTGTACAAGTCAACCCCGCCTCAATATGAGGCACGTTGGGGCCGGTACCACTCAAACTATCTCACTTTTATTTGAAATGGATAAGATTTTAAGTGAAAACAACTACTGGCATACGGAAAATCAATCAAACGCATTCTGATTCTGTTGAAACTTTAGGAAAACTATCCATGGGTCATATTTGACGTGTACGAGTCAACCCCGCCTCAATCTGAGACACGGTGTGGCCGGCACCACCCAAAGTGTCTCACTTTTCTTTGAAATGGACAACAGTTTAACTCAAAACAACAACTGACATACGGAAAACGGACCAAACGCATTTGGATTCTATTGATACTTTAGGAAAAGTATACATGGGTCATTTGTGACGTGTACGTGTTAACCCCGCCTCAATATGAGGCATGGTGTGGCCGGTACCACTCAAACTATCTCACTTTTATTTGAAATGGACAAGATTTTAAGTGAAAACAACTACTGGCATACAGAAAACCGACCAAACGCATTTGGATTCTATTGAAACTTTAGGAAAACGATCCATGGGTCATATGTGACGTGTACGAGTCAACCCCTCCTCAATCCGAGGCACGGTGTGGACGGAACCACTCAAAGTCTCTCTTTTGTTTGAAAAGGACATCATTTTGAGTGAATACAACTGAAATTTACACTCATCAACGATAGTCACAAACTCTTTTTCATGAGTTGGGTAGTCTCACTCATGGGGTCATAAGTGACGAGACTCATAAGAAAATACCTTTTCACCATATATTATAAACAATACAAGTTCAATGCCAAATTCATCACAAATCATTACATACCCAAATCTAGGATCAGAAAAAAAAATGGGATATGGGAAAATTTCAAACTCTTATTCAACTCTAATAGGTATTTCTCATACTATTCTGCCTATTAGAATTTTATGGGGAGGTGGGGGTCTATGCTGGTTGGGAGGTTGTGTAGGGGTGAGGTGAATTACTATCGGATGATTGTTGTCATATGAAGATTGAAATAGGGAATTGTAGTATATGACATGGTTGGAAAAATTTGATGGTTTAATGTGTTTTTATTTTGTGTTATTTTAGGTGTTTTTTATACTGTTTTAAGTTTTTATGTGGTTTTTGTGATATTTTTTATGCAGGTGTAGGTGTATAGTGGAGGGGCTACTGGAGCGGGCTGCTGTGCAGCAGTTCTAGAAAAACTCAATACCAACGATTCTAAACAGTTGGTATAAGAGTACTGGAATTCTGGAAAAACATTATACCAACGGTTTAGAACTGTTGGTATAGGTGTTCTGGAATTCTAGAAAAACACAATACCAACGGTTTAGAACCGTTGATATCGGTATTCTGGAATTCTGTAAAAACACAATACCAACGGTTCTAAACCGTTGGTATAGGTGTTCTGGAAAATCACATTACCAACAGTTGAAAACTGTTGGTATAACAATTCTCAAAAAATGTTTTACCAATGGTTATAAACCATTGGTATATATTGGGATAAATTTAATAAAACAATATACCAACGGTTTAGATCAAACTGTTGGTATAAGGATTTCCTCATGGCTTACTAACCAACGATTTGGAAAACCATTGGTATAGGATATACCAACGGTTTTCCAGCCTATACCAACAGTTTAAAACCCTTGGTATAACCTTCTTTTATAGTAGTGGCAAGATCAAATAATATCATACAATATGTGTATAGTCCACTTGGATTGTATATTTTTCTGAGGATGGTACGTTGAGCCCCATCTAATTTGATTCACAGGTTATTTTTTGAAAGACCTTCCAAAAGCATGATGTAAACATGTATCTCTATCTGTAAAAATATAAAAGGTACTCCATGTAGGCTCATGATCTCTTTGACATAGATATTTCCCATCTCATCCATAGATTGAGTCTCTCCAATCGGTAATAAGTGAGCAGCTTCATTAACTAATCTACAATCACCCATACTGTATCACGACTCCCAAGGGTCCTGGGTAACCCCATCACAACGTACATCATAATTTCCTACCACTTCCACATAGGTATAGAGAGTGGATTCAACAACCCACTGGGACACTGGTGCTCGACCTTCACCCTATGATAGATGAGGCATCCAGAGAAAAGACAAGAAATGTATCTCTTCATCCCTTGCCACCAGAACTATCTCCTGAAGTCATGATACATCTTTTTCAAACTAGGATGTACTGCCCATATAGTGGTATGGTAATCCCTCTTCATCTAATATATAATATAATTATGGATTATTACTCTTCTATTTACCAAGATCACATCATAATATTCCATCCACCATCTTGGCATTGAGTTACCAACATCCACTTGTTCCCTCGTCACAAGACACTCTGGGTCTGACTTCTGACCAAACATCACATGGTCCACATGTGTGGATATAATCACTAAATTGGGGCATGTCATAGATCTTAGATATTAAGAATCACCCATCCTCTAGTTGTATAATATTCTCAACATGTTTTATTTCTACACTAAAGACCTGTTACCATGTTTAAGTTCAGCCTGCATATTACGGCTAAGAGTATCTAAAATGACGTTTCCTTTTTCAAGGTGAATACATAATCATAAGATTGAACATACATATATACTCAACCTAGTGCATATATCTCATTTTTTCCCCCTTGAATGAAGATCTAGAAAAGAATAGTATAGTTCTTATAAACAATAAATAACTCACCAATAAGATATTGCGACCAACACTTTAGAGTATGGAACATAGTTTACATCTCTATTCCATGTGTAGGGTATCACCTCTCATGGGGTCATAGCCAACGAGACCCATAAGATACTACCTACTCTCTTTGCATCAATATCTTTCCCAACCCAATACCTGATGCATCGTAGTACACTATATAACCCATCTTGGACTCGGAGATTTTCAGTAAAAGATCTATCTTAAACATTCTATTTAATTCATGGAATGCCTCCTTACACTTTTCTAACCACTATAACTTCACTCCCTTCTTTTTCAAAGATTTTATGGGTGATGGTAACCATGAGAAGTTCTGGATAAACTTCAAGTAATATCTTACCAAAAACAAAAATTCTCTAATTTTAAACACATTTTTGGAATGTGTCCCAAGCATAACTTCCTTAACGTTCTATGGGTATACAGATATATCAGTGTCAGACACCACATGAACTAGGAAATACACCTCTATAATCCAAAAGTCACACTTTAATATCATGGTGAAATGCCAGTGTGATCGAAGCATAATCAAGAATATCTCTTGGTTCCTAGAATTTTGATATTATGTCAATAAGTAGATAAGGATATCGAAGATTCAAACTACTATGAATGAGTCCATGTATTGATGGAATATCTTTTTCATGAGGTTCGTAAATACAAATGGTTCATTTTCTATCCCGAACAACATTAACAAGTACTTATACAGTCAACAATAGCCCTAAAACATCGTCTTTAAATTTTTCTTTTGTCTAACTCAAAACTAATGATAGCATAATCAAGGATCCTTCTTAGAGAACCACTGAGCTCCACATATATGATGTAAAATATCATCAATACTAGGAAAAAAATATTTATTCTTCACTATAACCTAGTTCATCTTCAAGTAATCAATCTATAACTGAAGACTACCACCCACCTTATAGGAATGAAATATAGGTGAAACCATGGTGAAGTACTCACCTTTATGAATCCTTTGTCTCTAATTCATCCATCTGAACCTTGATCTCCTTTCGCTCTATTTTTTATGATATGGGGTATTGAAATTGGATTCCAACCCATCACGAGATTTTTTTAGCTAAACTTATCGATCCTTTAGAGTCTCTACATGGTCAAAGATCCACAAAAATTTAAACCCACTATTTTTCATCCTCATATCATCCAGTTCATGGGAAGGATGAAGAATGTCAGACTTGAAATAATGTCATATTCGACTATAGTCATACACTCTTATTACTAGGAGGAGAACTAAGTGAAATACTTTTGATTGAAGAAACCATAATGCCTAAACAACGGACAATACATGGGATAAAGATCAATTGTATTCAACTACACATCCAAGTGGAAATGATAAAACCTCTTCACTTGATGAAATATTTCATAATCCTTACCATGTTTTTTTATAATGTATGTAAATGTAATATATTCTATAACACAAAGGAAACACTCAAGAAAATAAACTGAGTCATTAGGATAAACCATAATCAGTATGTTGGATCACAAATGGTTTCACTTAACCATTTTATGTGATCAATAATATTTTACTAGGAGTATACCTTTATCCCAAGGTATAATCCTCCTACCACTAACCCCAGTTTATATCCCTGCATATTAGTCATAATCATCATATATAATAACAAAACAATATGATCGGTTAAACTAATTAATTCCAAATAAGATATATCACATAGTATGGAAACATAGACATACCACGCAAGAGAAACTGTCTCGAATAGATAGTGTAATAACCAGCCATTTAATTAATGAACTACTATGAATCAAAACAACAAGTATATATCTGGCATGTAAACCTATGTGCCTAGTCGTGATGCATGAACACACCTAAAATTTATTCAATCACATATCAATATCATGTGCATCGCCCAAGTATATTTTAATAAATAATTAAAAAATGTAAATACCTCACTTTATCGAAACTTGGAGGTCCAATATATGTTGTTGTACAGACACTATTATAGCCCCCTACCTGAATCCCAACATTCTTATCTCCTGTATAACATGTCCCACCCTAAGACAAAGAGAAGAACAAGTTTGTAAATCCTTCTTCTGATACCATTTTGTAACATCCCGACCCAAACCGTTAGGTCCAATCCAGAATTCCACATGACCTCAAGTGTGCCTCCTCATACGCAAGTGGCTGTCAACTAGCAGCAAGGGTCCAAATATGAAAGTTGGGAGATAATACCTTATGTATTATGTCATCAGTAAGGATAATATAGAACCATAATAAAACAATGAAAAAATAATCAGAGTAAAAAATGTATCAAATGAATATGTTACATAGATATACAAAATTTCTTCAAATATAGGTAAGACTATCCAGAGTATAATAAGCAAGTAAATACCAGTCATGCTTACAAAAACATTTGTGGGGGGTAATCCGGTATCAGTCCCAATCCGATGCAGCTTTATGCTCCACCACTCAAAAATCCACCATAGGTCTCTTTTCCCTTCACTAGATCTTTTTTCATGAAATATACAAGTGCAATGAAATGCATGAGTAGGGTGTGAGAACAAGATTGATTAAGACACCTCCAATGTTCCATAACCAAATGTGCTCAAGTATACAAGTGTATTCCATGATAATAATAAATGTGTAACAAACATAGTTGTAACACCCCAAATTTTTATAAATTTTTCTTTCAAATAAATTAAATTTCATTGATGTATTGTGTTATACACTACACCAATTTAAGATTTTTCTACATGAAACACCATCTTTGATTTCTTTACACTCAATACTAAGTTTCTACAAAACATAATTTTATTATTATAATTATTTAAACAATACAATTATAACATACCTATTAGAATGGAGGGTATGAATCGGACTAAATGTATTAAGAATTTATGTTGTGTATATGTATATATATTTCTTTCAAAACTTAATTATAAATGAATGTAAAACCCTTTTTAAATAATAGGAAATGATTTTTTGAAAACAAATGCACAAACGTGTTTTATATCGATAAATATAAAAATCACTCATGTTGGATTATATTAACTATATATATTTATAATATATTAAATATAATTTTTAACAATCAACTTACAAGTTTTCTAGACAGTATATAGTAACAAATATAATTTTACACACAAAAGAATTATTTTTCTAAAAATTCAATTTTTCCGCCTTTTGATGGTGTGCTTGTTTTAAATCAAATTTTTGAAACTTTTATAAATTCAATTTTACAAAATAAAATTCTTATTTGAATTTGGAATTTTAAAATTTACATTGGTTGAATTTTTTGTATTTTTCTAATAAGTTTCAGGTTTTAATGAATAGTGAAAATACTGATTTTTATTGGAAACTATATTTTTATTTTAAAGTATTTACAAGTGTAAATTATTTTTTGGATTAGTTTTAAATTTTTATTAGTTAATTTGGATTTATAATATTAAAATTATTTATTTTAAGTATTTTATACATTTTTATGCCCAAAAGGGGGATTAGATACCCTGAGAGGGGGGTAAATCGGGGTATAAAAATTCTTTGTTAAATTCATTCTTCCCGAGTGGATTATAACATATTTATTATAAGGGAAAATTTCTTTTACCTTAAGTATTAATGTTGATCATATTATTTACTTATTTATCTGATGAAGATGTGATAAAATTAAATTAGGAAAGCAAGCACAAGGACACCCATGTATTACTTAGTTTACCCTCACCAGGATACATCCAAGGAGCATACAATGGTAATGTTTCAATGTACCAAATCTACTAAGGCTTACTACCAAAATTCAAGGTTAATGCTAGATCACTTATATGCTCAGGATCACTACCATTGGAAAGTTTAGAGATATCTCACATCCTTATAAAGGTTCATTCCATGAGTCTCTTTATAGGGCTAACTGCCAATGGAAAGGATCGCATTCATTCTCTTAGTTTTCTAACTGCTGTGGAAAGGATATATACATAATTTATGGACATGTAGGTCCTTTAGTTTGAAATAATTAATGCATACACAGTTGTAGGTAGATTCCCTATTTATGTTCTACATTAATCTAATTGATGAATACTATTTTACTATATATTGACTAGGATATCCCTTCTTGTTCACAAAACATTGTCTTTCATATAACCTTTGAATGTATAGCATGTAACTTTATCACCTTTAATGAAAAATTTAAGTTTGGTTATAGAAATTCCTCTTGAGTAGAAAATTTACACATTTCATGAAACTAAATTGGTCATACAGACACAACTTCCTTTTTGCGCACAACAAATATTTCAGTTGTTTCATTACTCAACACTCTTTGTGTGCACCTACTATGATTTTCACACACCTCTCTTTGCACACAACTACAAGTTCGCACACCTCTTATGTAATTAATATTGTGGATTTTCTCTAAGGGTTCATCCCTTGAACAGGGTTGGGTAACTACCAATTTATAGACCCAACAACCCTGTGCACAAAATCTTTGTGTTTCTTCCTTTATGAATGAAAGAAATCCATTTTTTGGGGAACACGTGCCTTATTCACAACTTCCTTCGACTGATGAACTTCACATTTTGATGTTGTATTTTGAGTGTAAGCATCTTGAAATCCTGATTTTACATGAAACAACTATGTCGAGAAAAAAACCATCTTTTGTGGCATTTCAGATCTTACATGCTCCTTTTTCCTTTTTCATATTTTGATGCATCGATCCTGAATCATGAATTGTGCGAAACATTGAAAAGCACCATCACTCTTCCAGCCAACTTTTATCCTTTTAAATAAAAATAATTCCTTTTCCACAAATATCTATTACCAACCTCCAAATTTTGGATACCAAATTTTTTTAAACCCTAGAGAATGATTCCACCTTGTATACACATCATTCTATACACTATCCAGAGCATCTGTTCCTTTATCTTGGATCTTTGTCAACATACCTTGTAAATAATATCTATAAAACTCCACAAAAAACCATGGAAACTTTCTTTGTAAAAAAACACAATTAAACCAAAAATAATTCAATTTTACCTTGATTTATTATTTCCCAACATAAATTAATTTATTAAAAAAACATTTTACGTCTAAAAGATAATTTTTCCAAAAAAAACTATTTTTCATGGAGTTTGGCCGATTTTATTTTAAATACAATTATGAAAATTTTGTATTTTGAATTTTGAAAAAGGGATTCCAAATTGGATTCATAAGGTCAAAATTTAGTAAATATGTTTCTTTTTTTTATCCAATATGAATATAAACCTTGGTAAATTTTGGTACCACGGTAAAGGTTAAATTGAGTAATTTAGGTTTAAAATAGATTTATAAGGACAATAAAATGACTCTAACACATGAAAAAAAATTAACTGGATAAATAAAAATCTACCCATAACACATAAGGATCAAAATTAATTTTTTTAATGGAAACTAGTCAATGAAAATGACTTATATAATATTTAAATCAATGAAAGTCCCAAAATGTCACTTGCATTATCTTCAAAATACCTTATGTGTCTAAATGGGGAAAAGTTAAGTTATGAATGAATATAACTATAAATTTTTAACTCAATAAACATATTTTTAAGATATAAATTTATTTTTGACTTTTTGGGTCACTTAGATGAAATTATATTATTTATAACATTTTATTTAATAAAAATTTAAAGATTTCACATTAATATTTTAAATACTATATCAATTTGTATATACATTTAGAAAAAGTATATAACTAACTATAAATATTATTATTAAATATAGAATATTTATCTTTGTCTTGGTATTTTATTTTTACTTTTTAGTGAAAAAATAAGTATATAAAACAATTACACAACACTAATGTAATAATGTTTTTGTTAATGGAGGTATCAAATAAATGTTACTAAAAATATTAAAATAAATATAATTTGAGATAATTATAGTTATAAACAAATTTTCTATATGAAATCTACCTCGTATAAATATAATAAAATATTTTGACCACTGTTAACTTGTTTTCATGATATTTTCAAAATTCTATGTAATGAATAGTGTCAAAATTGACACTAATGATGTTTTATTAAAATAATATTTTCTTAAATTATTTAAAAAACATTATAAATAATTAAAAATGAAAAAAATATAATATGGTGTAAAATGTTATAAATTATTCATTTATGATTTAATTGACAACACATAAGTAAATTTTGCAACCTTTTAATATTGAATTCTTTTTTCTTGGTTAAAATTAAAATAAGTTAGCTAAGGGTTAATCAGAATGATAATGGTTAAAATATTAACACCACTTATAAAATATATATTGGTTGATTAGATAAAAACCTTGTCAAAAATTATCTTTGAATACAATAAAATTTGGAAGCATTTTGATTGATATAAAATTAATGATAAATTAATATTTATCAAAATTCCAAAAGTACCCCTCACCTCAATTATAAAAGGAAACCTCATACCTCACATTTACACATCACATTGAGCCTTAAAAATCAACCACCCTCTGAAAAATTCTCTTATATACTTCTAGATACACATTATAGAGTTTTTTATCTTCCCAAATGACCAACTCTATAGTCTTTTTGAGAAGATATAAATGAACCATTTAGAAGAAGAGTTAATCGCTCTAACCGACCACTCTCTTTTTCTACTCTTCTATAACTCCTATAAATATATGATATATATCATAAAATAATAACTTAAAAATCCAAAAAATTCTGAAATTTTATTATTATATTGAACACACAACAATACAACCCCTTCCCCATCAAACAAAGAATGAAATTATTTCCTGTGTGTACGTATGACTTACCATCTCCACGTAGCGATACAATTCATTTTACATCACCCTATTTTATGAGTGGGAATTATGATAGGTTTAATATTTATATATGATATTAATGACATAATTATTCTAATGGAATGATAATATCGTTTCTACCTTTTTACCATCAAATATTTGGGGAAATGAAAATTCCACTCGTGTGTACGTATACCTTATCATCTCCACGATGTGACGTGATTCGCTTTTCATCTATATTTCACATGGATGATAATAAGGATGAATTTTATGAATATGTATGATATATATAACATAAAAATTATTCTTTAATGATAATATATGATATAATTTTCTTTCATTCATAATGAAAAGAAAATAAAAATAGTGTTCATGTGTACATACAACCTACCGTCTCTATGAACGATGTATTTTATTTTCTGTCTATAAGTTTTATGAAACACCATGAATAAATATAATATATATATATATATATATATATTATTAATATAATTATTAATAAAATTTATATGATTAAATCATGATCTATATAAGCAGACCAAGGATAACAATCCAAAACATGAATGAAAAACAAAGCGGTTATAACATGAAATAAAACATTAACATATAATTGTTAATAAGTGAGTAATATAATGTAATAAGTAAATAATATATCATCTTATAAATTTTAATATGGTTCTTTTAAATTTTTATAATAGAATTATATTTATTATACATGAGTTTTGAACATATTCAATGGAATTCAAGACTTAAAGTAAGGGTTTTTGTCTCACAATTATTTCTGTGGGGCAGATACCTTATGCACTAGTTATTTATTTTTTGGGGTGTATATACTTCCCATGAATATATTTTATGAATATTATCCAGACGATTATGGTATTTTGAAATCAATATAATTTTTTCCATGTGGCATATTATTTTACTGATTATAAGATTATAAAGTGGTAAATGTTAAATTAAAAATCTCTTTTTATTTGGTATTGTTTATATGATTATCTACTAGGGAATATTTATCTTTCTTGTCCATGTTTCATAATAGTGTTTTCCATAATATTCTTAATATTATTCTAGAATTTTTAAATTTATTTTTACAAATGTTTCACTTTTTAATAAATGGTTTTAAGTGAATCTTTTTTTTTTGTTTTCCTAACGAGGTACTTTGGGAAATTTCAAGAAAAAGTACTAGAAGAATATTTTTTTTAACTTATATAGAAAGAATATATTTTTCAATTTTCAAGATGGTTTGATTCCCTGAAGCATACCTTATAAGATTAAAATTTTATTTTTGAAGAACTTTTTTTTTGAATTTCATGAAATTTTAAGAAAAAAACGTTTTCAAAGAAAAAAAAGATATTTTTCTAAATAATTATTTCAAGTAGTATTTAAAAATTATTTTCAGTCAATAATATTATTATTTTCAGTTGCTTATATTTTAATGGCGGTATTTGTTTCAAGTATTTTATCCCTATTATTAATATATATATTTTTTATTTATGATGGAATGATAACTATAAAACCCTTCTATTTTTCATGGGTAATGATATGAATGAATTATGTTTAAGAAACCCATTTCATTTCATGGGTTCTAATATGATGAATGATTAATGTTTTTGTGGAACACACTTATATATTGTTTTCATTATATGATAGTTGGAACCTATATCCCCCTCCAATGCATTGGGAAAATATTTATATATCATGATATATACATGAGTAGAATGGGAAATGATATCAGTTTAGTAATACAGGGCTGGAATGGGAAGTAAAATCAGTTCAGTAACATGGGTCTAGAATGGTGAGTGAACTCGGTTCAGTAATGGACTATTACAACAATGATGGTATTGTAAATAAGACTTTAATAATATTGAAATTATTGTATATACCTAAATTTATTCCAAACTTTCATGTCTTATGTTATGATTTCAAGAAATATATTTATTGTTTTCTTTTATAGACTTCTATGATTTACTCAATGTCCCGATATCATGATATTTGATATGTAGGATATGATTTTAAAATGTTTTTTATTTACTTATGATGTATGATTATGTTTACCCTTAATGAGCATATGAGCTCACCCTTTTCATATGTTTCTTTTCACCAGTTTATAAATAAAGGTTTTATGTAGGAGTTCTAATGTGGATGATCTTTATGGGAAATGTTGAAGATCCTTCACCAAATTAGAATATTGTAACCCATGTTTCAAAGGAACTAAACTATTAAATTTCTCATGATTTTTTTCTTGTAGTGTAATTAATCATCATCTAAAAATATTTAATATCCATGTATGAAATTTCTAGGTCACTATAGTTAGTATCATAGAAATGGTTTAGTCAACCTTTAAAAACTAGGATGAGAAAACATTAGTAATATCCCTAGAGGCATTTCAAAGGATATGTGTAGGGATGTCTCTAAGGATAATACTATGGTGTCATAAATTAAATAATTTTGAATTATTTAGACTCCCTACAATTAATTTTAATGCTTATGTGGTTTTCATCTAAGATATGTGTTTCACATGCTATTATTTCTGGTTTTAGTTAATAGAGGAAACCGAAAGGGACTCGATTAACATTGAATGTGGGGAATAATTTTCTAATGGGAATATCACTAGAGAAAAGGATTTTTTTTATCATGCCTAATGAGTTTTCATAGAACATAATTAACAATGTTTAACTTAACTAACACTAAAACATACCCTAGAAAATAAGGAAAGTTTTTTCTGGGAATTATGGTAATGGATACTATGAAGGAAATAATATTTAGTTTACTTTAGGTCAATAATGTGGAAAGAAACACCTAAATAGATGTCTTATAGGACCATAAAGATGTTTTAACATTGTAAAAAAGGACACAAAGAAATAAATTGAAAAATAAAAGGATTATTTAATGTTATAAACAAGGATAATGGTATTTCTAAGGCATCAGTTGTAGTTAAATATTTTAAATGTGGAATTTATGGGCATTATGAAAATTGATGCATTAGTGGGAAAGCTTATCAACATGGTTTTGTGAGTGATGGTTATATTTCTGATCATGAAGAGACTATAAAAAACATATGAAATGGAATAAGTGTTAAGGAATAAAATGACGAATCATGGTTAATGGTTTAAGAAGATAGTTGAATGATTTTGTGATTATGCATTAGAAATAAATAATAATGTTATAGAAGTAATTTTATGGTATTGTAGAATAATAGAACATATATAGATTATTCCACTATAGTTTTACTTAATTATTTTAAATTATATGTTGAATGGTACTAGTAATCATTTATAGTGACTGAGGTCGAAAGGTGGTATTTTTTGTAGAACAAAAAATTAAGGGAAATATAACTCTTAATATGTGCATAATTTTGGGAGAATAATGAGATAAAGTGATGTTTGATTTTGATAAAATAAATGGGATTGTTTTGTTTACCTTGGAACTGATTTATTGAAAAAATGGTTTATAATATCATGGATTGAGTTTAGATAATTTTTAGATTTATGTTATGAGGAGAGAGTTAAATTTTTTTAGAATTCTTGTTTTCAATATGGTTATTACGGTAATTTATTTTATTACCATGTTTCAAGAGAATAAATGATCATAGTATTCACATGTTTGGTCTCTAAAAATTAGAATATGCATCACTTTTTTGGGGAATTAATGATAAGTTGATTTTGTAAATTTAGTGACCTTCAAAAAAATGGATTTTAATCTTTTGGTTGAATCATAAAGGAAATTTTTATGTTGAAATTTGGATGAAGTTTTTGAGATTAAATTTATATCTATCTATTTGAGGATTTATGAATATTGGATAATTTGTGTTAAATATTTTATCATGATGTTAAAATAGATGGAATAACATATCATTCTATGGATTATAGGCTTCAACAATGAAAAATTAACCTTCATTTCTTAGAATAATAGATGATGTGAAAATTGATTAAGGTATAATAAAGGGATGAGATATGCTTATGAAATGAATTGAAATCAAGTAAGTATTTCTTCCCATGAATATTTTTCAACTCTAGGGAAAGGATATTCAAACCAAAAATGTTATCCTATTAACTTCTTTTTTGATGAATCAAATGGTCCCTTAAATCATCACAGATTTATGGTTTGTGATTTTAAACTTTCCCCTAACCATGTTCTCTATCACTCTACATCAAAACATGATAGTTATATTTCTCCTCCATGACTATTTTTTCACTTTCCACCTAGGTTATCCTATGTGGAAACCCATTTATGAGTTACTTTGGATAACCATTCAGTTTCAAACACTCCTTTTTTAAATTAAGTCTTAGTATTCATTTTTTATGATGTGGGTTTTCCAAAAATAAATTCTCAAACATCCACCTTTGATTTTTAAAGTGCAATTTAAATTAAAAAAGTCATGATACTTTTAAGTTCTTTATTATTTCTGAATGGCAGCTTATTGATTGGTGATTATGATGAATCTTTATCAATATCATGATGTGTTCCATGCACCTCTTTTGAGGATGTACATACAGGATCCTTCACATGTACTAAACTCATATGTTATACCCTTAGAACAAGATCCTTCTTATGAAGAGAAACTGGTAGAAATTTTTTATTGTGGAGATAAAGTTATACAAAACAAGACTAGTCACATGGTTAATGTTTTTTGGAGAAAATAACCAGTTTTAAGAATCTTCATGGTAACTTTAGGATACTATGAGATAGAATTGTCTTAATTTTTTTGTACTATAATGAAAAATTTCAAGGGAAGTTTTCATTTTAAGGGGGTCAAAATGTGACACCCGATGTTTTTATTAATAATTTTTTCAAATAAATTAAATTTCATTGATGTCTTGGGTTATACACTATACCAAGTTAATCTTTCACTACATGAAACACCGGCATAGCTTTCTTTACACGCAACATTGAGTTTCTAAGAAACATCATTTTATTATTATAATTTTTTAAACATGACAATTATAACCTAGATGTTAGAATGGAATGTATGAATAGAATTAATTGTATTACCAAATTATTGTTTATAAATTTTTATATAATTCACTAACCAATTAATTATAAATTAATATAATCACCTTTTTAAATAGAAGGAAATGTTTTTTCTGAAGAAACAATGCATAAGTGTGTTTTATACCGATAAATAAAAAAATAACTCAAGTTAGATTATACTATTTAAATATATTTATAATATATTAAATATAATTTTTAACTTTCATCTTACATGTTTTCTATAGAGGATATAATAAAAAATCCAATTGTATGCATAAAAGAAGTATTTTTCTAAAAATATAGTTTTCAGCCTTTTTATAGAGCACTATTTTTATATCTAGTTTTTAACACTTTTATAAATTATATTTTACAAAATAAACATATTATTTAAAATTTTAGGATCAAAATTTACTTTGGTTTATTTTTTTTCTTCGTTTGATACGCTTCATGTTTTGATGAGTAGTGAAAATACTGATTTTTATTGAAAACTGTAATTTTGTTTTAAAGTATTTACAAGTTGAAATTATATTTGGGATTAAGTTTAAATTTTAATTAGTTAATTTTGATTTAAAATAATCGAATTATGGTTTTTAAAATTATTTTATACATGAATTTATTATAAAAACATCTTATGTTTTAAAAGGGCATTTTTTCGGAAAAAAAAACAGTTTTTCATGGTTTTTTACTGATTTTATTTTAAATTAAATTTTGAAACATCTATATTTTGAATTTCGAAAAATGGATTCAAAAATAGGATACATAATGTCTAAATTTATTAAAGATGTCCCTTTTATGTTTAGCTAATATGTAGAGAAACCATAGTAAAATTTGTTACCAAGGTAAATGGTAAATTGAGTGATTTAGGTTAAAAATAAAATTATAAAGACTATAAAATGACTCTAACACATTCCAAGATTTTATTCGATGAATCTAATTATAACATTAATAGATAAGGATATAGATTAAGTTATTTAATGGATACTTTTCCATGAAAATGACTTATATAATAATTAAATCAAATAAAGTCACAAAATGTCATTTTCTTTGTCTTTAAAATCCCTTATGTGTCCACATGTGGGGAAAGTTATGTTATGAACGAATATAATTTTAAATTTTAAACTCAATACACATATTTTAAATATATTATTTTATTTTTTTTATTTTTGGGTCATTTAGTTTAAATTATAGTATTTATAATTTTTTATTTAAGAAATATATAAAGATGTCACTTTAATGTTTTAAATACTCAATTGTTTTTTATATAGGGTTTCAAAAAATATATATCTAAATATAAAAAATAATCTATAATCTATAATATTTATCTTATATATGTTTTTTTAGTTAAAAAATATGTATATTAAATAATTACACAACACTAATATGTTAAAAGTAATATAGATATCAAATAAATGTTACTAAAAATATTAAAATAAATATAACATTATATAATTAATGTGATAATCTAATTTTATAGATTAACATAACATGATAGTTATATTATATAATATTTTTTTCAAAGTTAACTTGTTATATTGATATTTTTAAAAGTCCAAGTATTGAATAGTGTTAAAATTGACACTAATGATATTTTATAAAAAATAATATATTCATAAATTATTTAAAAATAATAAAAAATATTTAAAAATAAAAATAAAATAACATGCTGTCTAAAATTTTATAAATTTTTCATTTATTATTTTATTGACATCTCATAATTAAAATTTACAACTTTTTAATATTGAAAATTTTGTTACCATAGTTAAAATTAAAACAGGTTAACTAAGGGTTGATAATAATTATATGGTTTAAAATAACAAGAGAATTTGTAAAAATCTATTGGTTGATGAGATTAAAACATTAAATCATATTATCCTCAAATAAATTTAGTTTTTGAGGTATATATACCGATATTTTATTTGTTATAAATTAATAATTTTAGAAATTCTAAAAGTGTCTCTCACCTCAATTATAAAAAAAAACCTCCTCCCACACTTTTACACATTACATTGAGCCTTGAAGCTCAAACTCCATCTACCGAATTCTCCTCTCCACTTACTTAGACACATTATATAGGTTTTAGGAATCCCAAAATACCAACTCTAGATTCCTTGGTGAAGATATTAATGAGTTGTCTCGTAGAAGAGGTAATCGCTCTAACCGATCAGTATCTTTTTATAATCATCTATAACTCTTATAGATATCTGATATGTATCATAAAATAGTATCTTACATATAATTAATTTTCTTAATTTTATTATTATTTTTAACACACCACTATACACCCCCTTTCACATTGAACAAGAACTGAAACTGTTGCTCATGCATGCTTACGAATTATCATCTCCACGTAGTGATACAATTAATTTTCCATCACCGTCTTTTATAAATGGGAATTATGATGGTATTAATGCTTATATATGATATTTATGGAATAATTATACTTTTTTTATCATAATATCATATATACCTTTTAATCATCAAAACTTTTTTGGAAATGATGACGTCGCTCATGCATATGTATGGCTTACCATCTCTACGATGCGATGTGTTTTTTTCACTAATATTTAACATGGGTGGTAATAAGGATAAATTTTATAAATATATATGATATATATACCATAAAATTTATTCTATAATGATAATATATTGTGTAATTTTCTTTTTTTCATATGAAAATAAAATGAAAACATTGTTCATACGTACGTATAGCCTACCATCTCCATGAATGGTTTATTTTATTTTCTATCACTAACTATTATGAATCACCATGAATACATATATAATATTTACTTATATGATATTTATGTCATCAATATAATTCTAGGGATGATGAAATCATGATCTATGTAAGATTACTCAGGATAAAAAGTCGAAACATAAACTAAAAACAAAGCGGTTATTACTATAAATATAAATTTAACATGGAATTGTAAAAAAGAGTGTAATATAATGTCATAAGTAAATCATATATGGTATTATATATATAAATATGGTTTTTTGGTAGATGTTTAAAAAATGTATATTTGTAATATAGGAGGTTTGAACATATACAAATTAATTCAAGACTTAAGGTAAGGGATTCTAGTATCACTTTTATTTATATGGGACACATGACTTATAAATTTATTATTTCTTCTATGTGGTGTATATACTTCCTAGGAATGTATTTTATGAGTATTATCCATAAAATTATTTCATTTTCATATCCATATAATTTTTTTATAGGTAATAATATTCTACTGATTATAAATTTTTAAGTGTTAAATTCACAGTTTCATTTTATTTAGGATGTTTTATATGTAAGTATATGTTGGGTAATATTTATCTTCTATGTCCATGATTTAGAAGAAGAAAAATCTGAATTTTTTTTACAGTTATTTTGGAATTATTAAATTCATTTCTACCCATGTGTGACTTTTTTCTAAATGTTCTCAAATGAATATTTTTTTCATAATAAGGTACCTTCTTACTTTTCCAAAAAAATCAAGAAGAATGTTTTTTAAAACTTAAAAAAGATGAATAGATCTTTTTGCCTTCATGATTCCTTCATGACCTGTTGAATCCCTTACAATCCTAGAAGTTTATTTTTCAAATAAAATTTTTTCTTTTAAAATTTCTAGGAATTTTAAGAAAATAAATTGTTTTAAATCCAAAAGGATATTTTCTTTAAGAATTGTTTTTAAGTGATATTTTAAAATTATTTTCCATCTAGGATAAAATTTATTGATGTTACTTTTTTATTAATGGGAATATTTTTTGCAAGGATATTATACCTATTATTCTATTATTTTGTTTATGTTTGTGATTTAAGGATAACTATGAAACCCATTTCTTTTACATGTGTTATTTTATGATTGAATGTTGTTTATGAAACCCATTTCATTTCATGGGTTCTAATATGATGAATGATTTATGTTTTTGCAGCACACATATGTATAGTTCAAATTATGTGATGGGTGAGACATAAATCTCCCTACATTGAATTGGTTAAACATTTAAATCTCACGAGATATAGAGGACTATAATGGTAATTGATCACGATTCCGTAATACAGGGCTGGAAGAGGAAGTAAACCCAGTTCAGTAACATAGGGCTAGAACGAGGAGTGAACTCGATTCAGTAATGGACTTTCTCCAATACGGTGGTTTTTGAAATAATCCTTGACTAAAATGGAAATGATTCTTCATTCATATGTGTGTGCCAAAATTTCATGTCTTATGTTATACTCTCATAAAATATGTTCTTTGTTTTCTTTTATGGACTTCTAGGATTTAGTCCATGTCACGATATCATGATCTTTGATATACATGATATGGTTTTCAAGTGTCCTATTTTTGTACTTATTCTCTATGATTATGTTTACCCTTACTAAGCATCTGAGCTCAAAATTTTCATATATTTCTTTTCCCCATGATATAAAGAACGGATTTAGGTAAGAATTATAAATGGTAAGATCTTTATTAGATATGTTGAAGATTATTCACCAAATTAGAATAATGTTTTCTATCTTCCCAAAATAACTTAACTATTACAGTCCTCAGGATTTTTTGTGTGTGATGTAATGAACATTATTATAAAAAGATGTAATATCGATGTATGAAAAAACTAAGTCATTATAATACTAACACACAATGCAAAACCGAGAAGTAGTGCACTAACCAAGTTACCGAAAACCCTCAACTATACTAACTTCAGTTCTATACCATGTGGATAATCAAGGTTTCCAAAGAATTAAGAATTTTCCATAAGGCTAATGAATCATGCTACTCAGTATCGTGTGATCATGCAACTTATCATCACTACTCATTAAGAATTTTATGTTCTCGGTATATACATTGGATCAAGAGCTAAGTTATATCCCTTAGTCATTGAGGAAAATAATATGGATCGAGAGATAATAAGAATCCTAGAGTCATCATGTTACATATACTAGGGATCAAGATCTAATCGTCATCCCTTAGTCATTGAGTTCATCACAAGACATCCTTGAGGAATCATCTTATCCCTAACCTGTTCATATGTCCCCTGTCGTCATTGTCACAAGTCATATGCCCTCCCTCTCTATGGGATAACATGTCATGATTTCCCACCTTTCTAGGGCTCTAATAATAGTATCACAGAGAATATATATCATGGTAGGATACACAAACAATAATAACATATCGTCACAAGTAAGTTAGCACACCCAATACATGGGATGAACATCAAACATGAATAAAAAGCTATAATATGTTCATGGTATCAAATGTAACATAAGGTTTATAGAACTACAAAAACACCAACATGTGATCATAGTATAGAAAGGTCAAAAAAATATGTCTACATATAATAATATTAATGGAAATGATCCTTCTCAAATGACTTGATGAAGAGAAAAATATGGCTTGGGAGCTCCCTCCAGTATTTCCATTGTGACTCCTAAGGTTTACCAACAATTATCGTGATGTCTATATCTCAATGTTATAGATCTGGAACATCATGGTGGATTTTGACTTTGAATGGAAAGGATACTTCTAGGGAATTAGTGATAAAGTTAAAAATGAAGAAACCATATCAGATGAAACTACTATGTGTAAATTGTTTGAAAGATCCAAACTGATTTCCTTCCTTGAAGCTCTCAAAGGTACAAATTTCTATAAAACTACCTCAAAAAAGCCTCCACTTTGCAATAAATTTGAATATAGCCATTTATCATTCGAGACTGACCCTGAGGCCCTTCAACAGTGCACTCAAATGAGTATGTTTTCGATTATGGGTTGCATTTCTTACATTAAAGAAGATAAAACCTGGTCAACACCTGATATTAAACATATAATTTCACACAATTTGGGCTTCAATGATTAGAAACCTATTCTTATTAGTAGGGGTTACTTTCACATTATGTTAAAATCGTAGGAGGACTGAGATCATTCATGGAAATTAGGTAATATTAATCTCAAACCTAGTGTTCTTAAAATCTCTAAATGGGATTATTATTTTAATTTTCACACATATAAGATCACCATGGCTCATGTCTGGGTGAGATTTTATGGTCTCAATTGGTTTTTTTGGCACCCCACGATCTTGAATGACATAGTCTCTTGTATAGGCACTTCCCTTAAAATTTATTAGATAACATTAACTATAGAGTTAGGGATATATTCAAGAGTGATGGTGGAGGTCAATATGGACTCAAAAATCCCATATTTAATTAGTTTTAATGCGAAATATTATAAAACAGAGGTTAGGATCGTGTTTGAAAGTAAAAACCCATTCTATGAACTATGTAAAATCGTTGGTCACTCCATTTTAAATTGTAGGATTGTGAGAAACCAAGTTTCTAAACTAAAGGAAAATGGCTGGACATATGTTAGAATGCATAAGAATGATAAAAGTAGAGTTATTGATAAACCTGAGCCTTCCAAGAAGAAAAATGAAATATGGGTAAAGAGATTCATACCATTGAGAGAAAATTAGGGTACAAACTGGGAAGATCCTTTGGATGAATAGTAGAATTACATTTTTGAAAAGATCATTTTAGAATGAAAAAAAACTAGTCTTGGATGCTTTAAATAAGTCCCATGTAGAACATGTTAAAGAGGAACCCCACAGGGACACCTCCATAAATTCTGTATAGCATTGTATTGTTGTTCCCATGCTTGCAGTGGAACAATTTTCTTTTGCAGTTCTGGTTCCCTATGACTCACCCAGTGGGAATGTAACTATTAGATCCTTGGAGATTTAAGGATAACCCACCTATTAGTTCACAGCAGTTGTGGCATCCTAAAACCTCCAAGTATCATGGTTTTCCCTCTGCTCAAATGGATTACAACGCTTCTTTTGAAGCCACACAATCCCAATGAGAGGGCAGCCTCAGGGTTTTGGAAAAAGGAAATATTGGGTTTGTCCAACCCTCTGTGGATGTAGTTGAATACAATGGTAATGATCTGATGCATACTCCAAATGACATCAATGCTATGAATTCTGAAAAGGATCATGTAGCAGATGTCTCAAGTATGGTTTCCCTGAGAACTGCTACAGGTACTACATCAAAGTATACACTTTCTTTACTTAAATATTCTTCCGAGACTATAGGCACACCGCACACTATTTCTTCTTCGGATTCTACTATTTTACCCAATCTATAGACTGAAAATCATACAACATCTTTAAGGGACAGCCCAGTGGTTACCCCATTGAAGGCTAAGACACTTGAAACAGCTCAGCTTTCTACTAATGTAGGTAATACTAATACATCTTCTATTTCCTCTATGAGTAAATAGAGAAATTAACATAGTCCAAACTCCACTCAAAAAATGAGATACAATAGGTGGAAGGGATCAGGTAGCTAACAAAATTGGGGTTCCAACCCCAAATTCTGGTTCCAATGAATTTTCTTTTTTTATTGTCAGGCTATTTGCAATCCCAACACCTTTATTGTCTTTAATATACTTCTTAAAACTCAAAGACATAATATTTTTTCTATTTTTGAACCTAAAATCAACTTTTCATCTAAAATTATGCATCTTTTCTTGTATGGTTATAATTTTCTAGGTGCGTGCAAAGATGGTTTTTCTGTTGAAACTCTCTATATTGTTTTCATTCCTCTCTACATAATGTGAATACTTTCAATGTTTCTAAACATATGTTTACTTGTGACTTTTCTTTCGATGGCTCACAATTTTTTAATTCTTGGGTATATGCTAGAAATATATATCAAGATTGAAGAACACTTTGGAAGGATCTTTCTTATTTATCAAACAACATTCATGATCCCCGGTTTGTGATTTGTGATTTTAATGTGATTCATTCCTCTAGTGAGAAAATTGGCATGTCCCACTACTCTATCTCCTCAAGAGAATTTAAAAATTCTATTGATGATAATAATCTAGTATAAATTAACCTCATTTGTGCCAAGTTCACATGGTATATAAGACACTACAATAGCGTAGTTTCTAGAAAATTGGATAGAGAATTCACGAATGTGTCTGCTCTGGATACATGGAGCACAATCACTAGAATTACCCTTCCTAAGATTAACTCGTATCGTCATCCCATTCTTTTTATTCTTTATATCAAAAGCCTTAAACCCACTCTTACTTTTAGATTTAATAACACATAGTCCTATGAACCTGAGTGTTCTAACATCATAAAAAAATTTGGTTGTCTATGAATCATTATAATGAATCTTTTTCTTGTATCTCCAAACTAAAACATCTTAAGTAGTGTCTTAAAGGTTTGTGTATTTTAAAATCTAAAAAAAATTGACAATGACATATTTTCTATTGATAATGAACTTACCCAACTTCAAAACACCACTACTAGATCTGATTTCATTATAGATCTTCAACATTAAATCAACACATCTATAAAACTCAATGCTTTTCTTGTCCTTAAAGATAACATGCGTAAAAAAATCTTCAAAACTAAATGGCTCTCGAATGGTTATAGAAACACTATGTTCTACAACACTCTCCAACGAATCAGAAGTGTTTTTATACCTCTCACCTTTCTTAGAGATGGGGACACCATCGTTGAAATTGATGATGGGATTTCTAATCATGTTTTCTTTTATTTAGAAAATATTTTTAATAGCTTGGATGTCAACAAAGACCTACTTCCTGAGGTCATTACAGTTATGGTGAGTGAGGAAGATAATGCTTATCTTTTAAGCATCCCTCTTGATCATGAAATCAAGGACACTATTTTTAGCATTAATCCTAATAGTGGTCTGGGCCAAGATCGTTTCGATAGTGTTTTCTACCAACATTATTTGGAGTTTATTCAAATGGATGTTTTCAAACTTGTCAAATATTTATTTTCCAATTGTATTCTACCTCATGGGTTGATTGATCAATTTAATACTTTAATTTATAACGTGTAAAATGCTACATAGATTCATACACTACGGGAAAAATGGGTATTTGCGACGGGTTATTTGGGACGGGTTAGCTTTCCCCGTCGCAAAAAGACTGGCGCGCTTTGTACGCCAAATCGCGGGAAAGTTAGTTGCGACGGGTGGTTACCGCCCGTCGCAAATAACCGGCGGCGGTAAAAGCTATTTGTGACGGGAATATACCCCCGTCGCAAAAGGACTGGCGCGTTTTGCGCGCCAAATCGCGGGAAAGTTAGTTGCGACGGGAATATACCCCCGTCTCAAATAGTATGTCGGCAGGTTATTATTTGCGACGTGTCCCGTCACAAATAACTATTTAACCGTTGACCGTAATAAATGAGGGCTAAGGTATTTGTGATGGGTACCGTCACAAATAATACTATTTGCGACGGGTATCCCGTCGTAAATAGACCCATCGCAAATGATCTAACCTATAAATACCCCCCCCCATCCGTTTTTTTCATTCATTCTCAAACTTGATCTTCTCCTTCTCTCAAAACTCTATTTTTAGAGTTCAGCGTTTCTTAAGTTTAATTTTTTTTTCCGGAGTTGATATTGATGTTTTCAACAACGATCAGAGATCAACCTCAGATCAATTTTAAAGGTATTTATGTTCATTTTAATTTAATATTTATTTTAAATTTTTTATTAGTTTCAATTATTCTTAATTAGTTGTAATTTAATTATGTTTACATTGTTTTGTTACTTAATAAAATTAAAGTATTAGTATTCATTGTTCATAGTTAATGGTACTTAGGAATAATTAGTAATAATTTACAATAATTAAGAATAAATGCTAATAATTAGTAATAAATACCAATAATTAGGAATAATTAGTAATAATTACCAATAATTACCAATAATTAGTAATAATTACCAATAATTAGTAATAATTAGTAATAATTACTAATAATTCGTAATAATTGCCAATAATTAGTAATAATTTCCAATAATTAGTAATAATTTCCAATAATTACCAATAATTAGTAATAATTAGTAATAATTACTAATAATTAACAATTATTACTAATTATTACTAATTATTATCAATAATTAGTAATAATTACCAATAATTAGTAATAATTACCAATAATTACCAATATTTAGTACTATATAGTAATAATTAGTAATAATTACCAATAATTAGGAATAATTAGTAATAATTACCAATAATTACCAATAGTTAGTAATAATTAATAATAATTACCAATAATTAGCAATAATTAGTAATAATTACCAATAATTAGTAATAATTACAAATAATTATCAATAATTAGTAATAATTACCAATAATTATCCATAATTAGTAATAATTACCAATAATTATCCATAATTAGTAATAATTACAAATACTTATCCATAATTAGTAATAATTACCAATAATTACCAATAATTACCAATAATTAGTCATAATTTACTAATTACCAATAATTATCCATAATTAGTAATAATTACTAATAATTAGTAATAATTAGTAATAATTACCAATAATTAGTAATAATTACCAATAATTAGTAATAATTAGAAATAATTACCAATAATTACCATTAGTTAGAAATAATTACCAATAATTATCCATAATTAGTAATAATTATAGATAATTATCCATAATTAGTAATAATTACCAATAATTACCAATAATTACCAATAATTCGTAATAATGGGTAATAATTAGTAATAATTACCAATAATTAACACTAATTAGTAATAATTAATAATAATTACTAATAATTAGTAATAATTAAGAATAATTACCAATAATTAGTAATAATTAATAATAATTACCAATAATTAGTAATAATTAGTAATAATTAGTAATAATTACAAATAATTAGTAATAATTACCAATAATTAGTAATAATTACCAATAATTAGTAATAATTATCAATAATTAATAATAATTACCAATAATTTCCAATAATTACCAATAATTACCAATAATTACCATTAGTTATAAATAATTACAAATAATTATCCCTAATTAGTAATAATTACCGATAATTATCCACAATTAGTAATAATTACCAATAATTACCAATAATTACAAATAATTAGTAATAATTGGTAATAATTAGTAATAATTACCAATAATTACCACTAATTAGTAATAATTAATAATAATTACTAATAATTAGTAATAATTAATAATAATTACCAATAATTAGTAGTAATTAGTAATAATTACCAATAATTAGTAATAATTACCAATAATTAGTAATAATTATAAATAGTTAATAATAATTACCAATAATTACCAATAATTACCAATAATTACCATTAGTTAGAAATAATTACCAATAATTATCCATAATTAGTAATAATTACCGATAATTATCCATAATTAGTAATAATTATCAATAATTACCAATAATTACCAACAATTAGTAATAATTGGTAATAATTAGTAATAATTACCAATAATTACCACTAATTAGTAATAATTAATAATAATTACCAATAATTAGTAATAATTAATAATAATTACCAATAATTAGTAATAATTAGTAATAATTACCAATAATTAGTAATAATTAGTAATAATTAGTAATAATTACCAATAATTAGTAATAATTACCAATAATTAGTAATAATTACCAATAATTAGTAATAATTACCAATAATTAGTAATAATTACCAATAATTACCAATAATTACCAATAATTACCAATAATTACCAATAATTACCAATAATTACCAATAATTACCAATAATTACCAATAATTAGGAATAATTACCAATAATTAGGAATAATTACCAATAATTAGGAATAATTACCAATAATTAGGAATAATTACCAATAATTACGAATAATTACCAATAATTAGGAATAATTACAAATAATTAGTAATGATTCGTAATGATTACCAATAATTAGTAAGAATTGCCAATAATTAGGAATAATTACTAATAATTAGGAATAATAACATTATTACATTATTAGTATATTTTATTATTAATATTAAAATAATATAATTTTTTATATTATATACAATTCTCATTTCATCTGTGTGTTTTCTGTCTCCACATGTAATATTTGTATGTGGAGACGGAAAATACAGAGATGAAAGGTGAATTGTATATAATATAGAAAATTATATTATTTTAATATTAATAATAAAATATACTAATAATGTTATTATTCCTAATTATTCGTAATTATTCCTAATTATTGGTAATTATATGAATAATTACCAATAATTGGGAATAATTACCAATAATTACCAATAATTAGGAATAATTACCAATAATTACTAATAATTACCATTAGTTAGAAATAATTATCAATAATTAGGAATAATTACCAATAATTAGGAATAATTACCAATAATTAGGAATAATTACCAATAATTACGAATAATTACCAATAATTAGGAATAATTACCAATAATTAGAAATAATAACATTATTACATTATTAGTATATTTTATTATTAATATTAAAATAATATAATTTTCTATATTATATACAATTCTCCTTTCATATGTGTGTTTTCTGTCTCCACATGTAATATTTGCATTCTTTTTCAAAATTATCAACCTACTCACTGATGGAGAGGTGAAAGTGAATGCAAATATTACATGTGGAGACAGAATGTTAAACACACAGATGAAAGGAGAATTTTATATAATATAGAAAATTATATTATTTTAATATTAATAATAAAATCTACTAATAATGTAATAATGTTATTATTATATAATTAATATTTATGAAAAAATAATATTAGTACTATGAAAATAATAAAAAATTTATATAATATTAAAATTATCAATATTTGTAACAGATTTTGCTTTATTCTCAACATATTCAATTCTTAAAGGGTCAATTTTTAGGTCTATCTCAATAAAAAGTTTGCGTCAGTCGTGTATGATGTAAACTCTATAATTATCCTTGCTTGAGTGTTTTTTCTAACAAATTATTCAAAACCAGTAATGCTTTTATATTTTATAGAAAAATATGGAACAACGAGGTCGTCAACACTCATTATTAGGTGACCGCATATGGATAAATCAATGTAGAAATCCAAACGGTTCTGGTTTTAATACAGTATATGTAGAGGGTGTGGAGACTTTTTTATCATTTGCGGCATCAAATCCAGAATTTGTTTCAGAAGGCAAAATAAAATGCCCTTGTAGAAAATGTCCATTGAGAACGTTTGACACGTTTGACAAAGTGGGGGGACATCTCTTACGTTTTGGTTTTCAACCAGATTATGTTTTTTGGTATCAACACGGTGAACGCAGTTCCAGAGCAGGTGATACCAACTTGATTCCGGATCCATCTTGGTTTCAAGATTTAGTACATGATGTTACAGGTTCATCTGTTCAACATACAGAAACTCTGGCTGATATAGCTTCAAATCCTGAGTTGGCACCGTCGGAATTTTATGAGTTGTTCAGGTCTGCTGAGGATGCATTATATCCTGGCTGCAAGATGAGCAAATTAGAAGCAGTTGCAAAATTTATGGCTATCAAATTAGATAACGGAATGTCAAACACCTGTTTTGACCAGATATTTTCTTTTCTTAAAACACTGTTACCCGAAGGAAATGTTTTTCCTGCAAATTACTATGAGAGTGAGAGGCTGGTTTTAAATTTGGGACTTACTTGTCAAAAGATTCATGCATGTTCAAATGACTGCATTTTATATTCTGGGGAAAATGAGTTGTTGGATAGTTGTCCCACATGTGGGTAACTGAGATATAAAGGACAACATGGGAAGTTTGGTTTGATTCCTGTAAAACAGTTGAGATGTTTTCCTCTTACATCCAGACTTCAGCGTTTATTCATGTCTAAGAATACAGCGACAATGATGTCATGGCATAAAGAGAATATTTCAACCGATAAAATCTTGAATCATCCAGCCGATGGTGATTCATGGAAACATTTTGATAGAGTGCATCCATCCTTTTATTTACAAGCTATAAATGTTCGATTGGGCCTTTTCACTGATGGTTTCTGTCTGTTTGGATCTTATGGTAGTCAATATTCATGTTGGCCTGTTTTTTAACTCCGTACAATTTACCTCCATGTATGTTGATGAAGGAGCCATATATCTTTTTGACTTTACTAATTCCAGGACATCCGAAGAAAAATATTGATGTTTATTTGAATCCATTGATTGATGAATTAAGTTTATTATGGAGTACTGGTGTAAGTACATATGATGTTGCAACGAAATAGAATTTCATACTGAGAGCAACATTGATGTGGACAATTAGTGACTTCCCGGCTTATGGGATGTTATCTGGCTGGAGTACACATGGTCAGAAATCATGTCCTTACTATATGGGAGAGAACAAAGCATTTATGCTCATTCATGGAAATAAACCTTGTTATTTTGACTGTCATCACAGATTTCTTCCAGCTGATCATCCTTTTTGTAGAAACAGATCTCATTTCAGAAAAGGAACAATTGAAAGGGATGTATAGTGATCCTGCTACTGGGGAGCTCAGAGGTGATCGTCGGCATCACATCGTGGTCAGTATTATTTTTTTTCAAGTTTAAAAATTAACTGCATATAATATATTCACAATTTTAATTTTAAATTGCAACTACAGGAGTCATATGAGGCCGCAGCGTCACAGACCCGGCCTGAGAGTGAGGCCGAGTTATCAGATCAGACCACTGGCCGTCAGTTTGATGAGGCGGCATGGATGCAGGCCACCCAGTATGCCTTCGAGAGGGGCCGGGTAGTTGGTATTAGCTCTCGACTGACTCCTAGAGATTATTATGGCAGTGCTGCGATGTCGGCGTCCAGCTCAAGAGGAGCTCGTTCATCTTCTTCTGCTACACAGTATGGGGATCAGTTGCGATCTCAGACTGCACTGATAGAGAGTCTCTGACAGGAGCAGGAGCAGATGCGCCAGCAGCAGCAGCAGCATGAGGAGGAGCGTCGACGCCAGCAGCAGCTGTACGAGGAGTAGATGAGTCAGTGGCAACAGCAGCACCAGGAGCAGATGGAGTACATGCGCCGACTCACTCATTCTTTAGGGATGGAGTTTCCTCCACCAGCATCTGCAGATCCCCCCCCCCTCCCCCCCTCCTTCAGATTAGAGTTTGTTTTTATGTTATAAAGTTTGTTAAATCAAAATATGAATTTTTTTCTTTTCGTAGTTTCTGTCTCATTATAAAATATTAATAATATTATATTTTGAAATAACAATATTAATATGAATAATAATATTATTTATATTTTATAATATTAAATTTTATATATATATTAAAATTTTATAATATTATAATTTAATTATATATTTTGTAATATTTGAATTATTTTAATATTTGAATGTAAAATAATTCTATTATTTTTTATATTAATTAAAATAACTTATTAATATTTTTTTGATTTATGAATTATAATTGTAATATTATTATATTAATTAAATCATTTATTAATATTCTATAATTTTTTATTTTTGAATTATAATTCTATTATTATTATATTAATTAAAATAATTTATTAATAATTTATTATTTTTATTTATGAATTATAATTCTATTATTATATTAATTAAAATCATTTATTAATATTGTATTATTTTTTATTTTTGAATTATAATTGGATTATTATTATATTAATTAAAATAATTTATTAATGATTTATTTTTTTTATTTTTTTTATAGTATTTGCGACAGGATACTATGCCTGTCGCAAATAGTATTATTATTATATTCATTAAAATAATTTAATAATAGTTTTAATTTTTTTTAAAAATAGTAATTGCGACGGGCCCCGTCTCAATTACTATTTTAAAAGTTTTTACAAATATACGGAGTAATATTTATGACGGGAAGGATCCCTGTCGCAAATCATATCTTTAGCGACAGACCCGTCACAAATAATTGTTGTTGGGATGGCGTTTTCCGCAACGGGCGATTTGCGACGGGCCCCCGTCGCAAATACCTGTTTTTCTAGTAGTGATATATACCTTCAACTCTTCAATTATTCTTTACAAGCTATACTCACTTGGAATCTGCTTCACAATAACTCTGATTCCATTTATTTTCTCAAAAAAAATATTCCTTGATATGTTAAACAGTGAAAAAAAAAATTATATTACCACATCCATTTGTTCTTTCATTAAGAATAAAAATTCCAACATCATTAACAACTCTCTATGTATGATTAGTTTGTACTATTCCATGAATTTTCAGTTAGACAACAGGACTAGTGTTCCTTTTATTTCCATGTTGCCTCCTAATTTTCTACCAGATCACACCAGCTGCACTATGAGTGAAGTTTTAAATTCTCGTAACATCATTCTTCCTAAGAATATTATTCATGTTATTGATAATTATCACTATTCCAATTATGATGATTTCCTAATTTGGAACCTACTCATAATCACATCCTAAATTTAAAAAAAAATTATAACCACAATTTCAAAATTTTCCATAATAATTTCTATTGGTAAAAAAGTTTGGACAAACCATAGATTAAGTCCCCAATGATTACTCTTGTTTGGCATATTTCTCACAAAATAGTCACCATAGAGGTTTTTCTTCAATATTTTGGGATTCAACTTTACTCTAAGTGTCATATTTGTAATTGACATAGGGAAGATACTAACTATATTTTTCTATCTTTTTCTACAACTTCATCTCTTTGGAACTATATTTATAACCTTTTTTATTACAGATGGTTACTTCTTGATTCAATTAGCTCCCAATTAAAGCGTTGTTGGATATAGAATCCTCTCCAAAAATCAAGAATATTATCTTAAATATTGTTACTAAACTCCTCCATGTGACTTGGTGTGATAGAAATGTGCTTATTCCTAATAATTGCCCGTCCAGTCGAAATGCAGGTCATATGCGGATTGTCATATCCATTTAAGAATTTTCCTCGATTCAGAATGATAATTGTGAAAAAACTATCAAGGACTTTGTGATCCTTCAATGAATTCAAATTGATGGAATTTATCATCAACCTAAACTCACTTTTTAGGTGTTCTGGCAGGCCCCTCTCATAGGCAAGATAAAATTTAATGTTGATAGTGCTTCTAATGGAAATCCTAGACCCTCAGGTTGGGGTGATATTTTCAGAAACCGCCTTGGAGAGTGTGTCAGTTTCTTATTTGGTATCTACGTAATCAACTCATCTTTGTAAGTGGAAATTATGAGTGTGAACCAAGATTTGTCTTTTGCAAATAAAAAGCGTTGAAACAATATTTGGATTGAA
The DNA here is from genome assembly GCA_963277665.1 of Viscum album. NCBI lineage: Eukaryota > Viridiplantae > Streptophyta > Magnoliopsida > Santalales > Viscaceae > Viscum > Viscum album. The sequence continues at coordinate 1,000,675,683 of OY728161.1, forward strand.
AGTGATTTTACCACTATTTTCAGGATATTTAGAATGGTGTGGTGCATCTTGCATGGCCACTTATAACCTATTGGATGAATTGCCTCTCTTCACTTCTGGGGATCAGCTACATTAGAAATCATACCCTTAGTGAAGTGAACATGGTTTCAGATGGTCTTTCAAATAAGGGAGTCATACATGACATAACTTGGATAGAATACCTACATGTTGATTTTATCCCTCTTTATGAAAAACATTGTAATAAGATTCCGTCTTTCCAACTCATGTAACTCTTTTCTCATGGTATAATAATTTGTGCTTTTGTCTTTGACCAAATCACCACCTTATTCAAAAAAATATTAATGTAAATATTTGTAAATGAGACCAAAAAGGCAAGGAATCTTCCTATCTCAAAGTTCATCGATGTAAAAAGGTCGAGACAAACCAGTCAAGAACACCTCTTTATAGATTTGTTATCGAAATTCTGACACTTTATATTCACCAAGTGTCCCTAAAACCAAAACAAACTATTTTATTTAAAATATAAATAAAATATCACATGAAAACATAATTTATCTTTCTTGTATAATTTCTAAATTATCGTTTAGGTGAACATATGTGTTTGTTACATTCTCTTCAAGAACAATTCTCTTCTGATAATTTGTTATAATTTATCCAATATAATTATCTTTCAATAATTTATTATAAATTATCATTTATATTTATCATTTGATAATTAAATTAAAAAATATCCTTTATAATTATAATTTATAATTTTTATCCTAAAATAGCCTGTATAATTATTTTTTGATAATTTATTATAAAACGTCCTTTATAACTATCTTTTGATAATATTATTATAAATTATCTTTTATAATTTTATTTGATACTTTTTATCTGGAATTATGTTTTATAATTATATTTTGATATATTTTTATAAATTATCTTTTATAATTATCTTTTGATAATTTTATTATAAACTGTAAATTATAATTATATATTTATAATTTAATTAAAAAATATCCTTTATAATTATATTTTTTATTTTTTATCGTATATTATACTTTATAATTATCATTTGATAGTTTATTATAAATTATCCATTATAATTAAATTGTGATATTTTTATTATAAATTATCCTTTATAATTGTATTTTATAATTTTATCCTATGTTATCATTTAAAATTATCTTTCAATAATTTATTATAAATTATCCTTTATAATTATATTTTGATAATTTTACTATAAATTACCCTTTTTATAATTATATTTGATAATTTTATCATAAATGTTATCCTTAATAATTTCATGCATCATTTTCTTGGTAATATATTTCATAATTATCTTTTGATAATCCAAAATAATTATCTTTCAATAATTCAAAACAATTATCCACTCAATAATTTGATGAAATTATCATTTCACAAATATTCATAGTTATTATCTGAAAATTTCATATAACTATTCATTTTATGATAATTATTTGTCATTATCATTACTTTTTAACTTCAATATATTTTTATAATTGCATAGATTATATCCTCAGAAAAAATTATAGGTGTAATTATCATTGATAATTTTAAAAAGTATTCCTAATAATATTGTGGTAACATTATTTGGAGAAACACATGAAATAATATTTTAATAATTTATAATAAATTATCCTTAGATATTTTTTATAAACTATACGTTATTATTTGTGGGAAAAAATAATACATAGATAAAAATAATATTTAAAAACTAATCATTTAACAATATTTTTTCCCAAAAAACATGTATGTGATAGGAGAAGAAAAAAAGAACATGTTTTCTGAAGTTCCCTGCCACGAAGAAGGAGGGGGAATTTTCCACACTTGAAAAAAAACTGGACTTGGATCAATGTTCACCAATCACGTGTGAAGTAGTCTCCAGATCACTTGGATTTAAGAAGATCTATCAAAATACAAAATTGTTCTAGTATAAAAACCCAACTACGTATTCATCACCCACAAATTTAAACCCCCAATTTAAACTAATGTTCCATCTATGAATTGGAGTGGATTTGTTAAATTCATCTATGTGGTGCATTGTAACTATTTCAAGGTTAAAACGGGATTAAAACCGTGTCTTTTAAGGATCCCACATCCAAAAATGGATGAAAGCTTAGTGTAATCCATTTTTTTAAGATTCAAATTAATAATTAAATTAAAATAATAAAATTAATTATTTAATATAATTATTAAATAAATTAAATTAATGAGAGACCTAACCAAATTCCTATTATTCATGAAAGTTATGCCATGGCTAGGGTAAACCCCCTCTTACGGACCTAACAGTGGTCTTAGATTTCTCATACAAGGCACCATTTGGGATATATTAATTTATTTTATAAAATAATATTATAAAATTTATGAAATAATTTATTCTCGTGAGTGAGTCATCTAGATGTCTGACACTTACCAATGTTACACCTCTCCAAGGGTAAAACCCATATCTTATACCTAAAAGTGGTCTCATAATTCTCATACGATGCACTATTTTGGATTTATTCAATTTTTTGAAGAAATTACATAGTCATAAAATAATATATTCAATATTTACATTTTATCTTTGTTGAAGCTTTATGGTCCTCGTAATCTTGCACCAACTCTTCATATGACTTAGACAATATTCGATTTAATATTCCTTGGTGTTAACTAATCATTTACCCTTATGAAAGATGTATAATATATTTATTTACTTATTCATATTGATAAATATTTTTTTCAAACGAAACACTTATAATTTAACAACTAGAGAGTTTTTCTAATATCATTAAAAAAATTAGCATAGTACAATTTTCCCGCTCTATCACATTATCTTCCTCTAGATGTATTTCTAGTGGTATTTCTCAAACAACTCAAGCCACTGAGCTCAATAATCATACTCATGTTCCCATGTCATTTTCAAGATCTGTCCATACTGCCACTGAATCTGGACTAGTGGTATCTTCTTTCATTCCAACGCTATCTTACTTTGATAAATTATCTGAATTAGATGGTCCTCATAATATGATTCTATATCCAAGTCAACATCTTTTAAATATGTGTATAGTCTGCTCGATGATCTGAAATTGTCCAAAAAAACCTGATGTATGCTTTCCCTACTTCCCAAGACACTTGTGCAACAACCAAGGAGTCACTCTCAAGAAAACATGATCTCCCATAGAAAAATACAAGGGTCTCATCCTATGGTCAGCATATGATATTTTTCTACTCTTAGTGGTGATCATTATATTTAATATTATCTACAATATTTTGGAGGTCTCCTAAACCATACTTGGCCAACGACTGCTTCATCACCCACCTCATGCCAAAAAAATAGTGAGCGAAAAGGCCTCCCAAAAAGATCCTCATGAGGTTCCATTTCAATTGAATACTCATAACTATTATTGTATAAAAAATAAATCTGAAGTGCCCAGATCAGTGTGAATCACTGAGAGGGGGAGGGGGTGAATCAGTGATCCTTTAAAACTTTTTACTAATTGATTCTTTATCAATTAAACCTCTATGGCTTGTTAAGGCCTCGATCCACTCTTCTTGTATCTCTCAGCCTTTCCTCAAGTGATGCAGTAAATGTAAAGGCACATGACACAAGGATTTACAAGGTTCGGCACCAAAGGCCTACGTCCTTGCCATGTTGGCTATACACCCCAACATGGTTTCTCCCATTATAATCTGTTAGTATTACAATGGTCGATACAGAGTCACACTGTATCTCTCCTGAGTCCCACAGGAGGGTATTTATACTGCGTCCCACAGTGTTACCAGAGTCCTACTGGCCTGCTCCAGAATCCCACTGAAGACTTCTTCCACCCTGAGTCTCACAGGGGGCTTCTCCTGGCTCCTCGAGTCACACGAGTAGCTCTTCTTCTCTTTAGCTCTTCAAGTATCCTCAGCATCCTAGGATAAAGGCTACTGGACTTGCTCTGTACCACTGATCACTTGAGTTGATCAGGTCTTCTCGTCTTGCTCAAGCTTTATCACCTTCTTCTTAGGATGACTTGGCCTCTCTCCAATTACTGAATACTCAGACAATTGATGTCTTTAACTTCAGTCTGGTCCAGTCTCAGTTCAGTTCAACTTCATGCACTGAGTGCATGGAATCTCTGGTTCCTCATGCACTGACTGCATGGCTTCTCAAAACTCTTCAAGAACTCCTGGTCTTGGTCAACTTAGATGCACACAAGCAGATTTGACTTGTTTACGTGTGCACGTGCATGCATGCAAGCATGCACTCCCCTTCTTCTCTTCTTGGTGCAGTAAACCCACAAAGGGTTGTAATCCTTTTTAGCACACACCTCCTCACTTCCTTCACACACTTTGTTCTTTTTGTTTACACACACTTAATGTGTGTTATACTTTTAGTGTGGGTCCTCTCTTTCTTCCTTCTTCTAGGTGTGTTCACTTCACTTAGTGCACACACACTAGGTTCGGCCTCTTTTCTCTTTGCACACACTTCTTATGCACACAAGTAATCTTGGCCTCCTCCTCTTCTTTCACACCCCAAAGGCTACGGCCTCTTCTTCAAATTCACACACAAAGTGTGTTCTTCAATTAGGCACAACCAAAACTAAGGTCTCGGCCTTCTCTTGCTCACACCCGAACACCAACCCAAAGAGGCGCGCAAGTGGTGCGGCCTTCTCCTCACTTTAAACACCACGTTGGGTGTGGGTGTCACTGGCCTCGCAAGTGCACAAGGCCACAAGGGCGCGCAAGTGTGCACTGGCCGCGGGGCTTGCAAGTGAAACACCCGCGTGCACTTCCTCCTGCCACGCAGGTTCACGGGCAGTGAGGGTTCCAACCTCGAGCGCGCAAGGATGCGGCTCGGCTCCTTCCTGTCGCGCAAGGGAGGCGCGCAGGGACCTCCTATTCTCTTCTTTCGCACAAGGGGTGCGTAAAAGGAACCTCTCGGATCCAAGGGAGGCTCCGGGCTGCTTCATTGCGCAGGTGGCGCGCGGGACAATACTTCGCTAGGCAAGAGCTTCGCGGGACTTCTCGTTTTTCTCCAAAAGATCAGCAAGCATTCTCTGTGCTTCGGGCTCTCTTTATATAGACAGAGAAACGCCTCAAAACATCCACGTGGTTTAACTTCAAAATCCCGAATATTTCGGATCTTTTAAAATCTTTTAAATCTTGATTTTTATCTTTCTGTCAAACGCGAGTTCCATTTTTATTTTTCTCTACGTGCATGTGACTTAGAACGCATGCACGGCCTCTTCTCTTCTATCCCATGAAAAACACGAACTCCACATGGCCTCGGCACATTCTTTTGCCTCGGTCGAACTCCAATTTCACCATTTGTTGCATGCAAGTATATTTTTATGCATGGATGTGTTCAGAAGGCTCAGAAGAACTCCATGGATACCTCATCTTCAGAAATGGTGGCCAGAAACTCAAACTCCGTCATGCGGGTGGCCTCTGGTTCGACGGTGGCTGCAGGTGTCTTCGGCTTGAGCTCAAAGTAGGAGATGACTCGCAGGCCGTCAGATCCGGAGTTTAATGAAGGCGTGCGGCTCAGATTAGATCGCGAGCGGCGCGATGCATCGGGCGGCCGAGATCTGCTGCGCGATCGCTCGGACGGCCAGGATTAGATCCTGGGATTTTAATCGCGTCCCACATCGAATCCGCGCGCGGGTTTCTCGCGCTTTAACAAACTTTCACTCCCCGATACTCCTCAATTGGACTTCTCCCCTCTCGGTGCCGCCCCGCACCGAGTTCTCTCTGTGGGCGCGCTCTTGCCCCCACCCCTGCCACTCGGGCGCGCCACTGGCGCCCACCATGCTTCCTTCGGGCGCGCTCCTGCGCCCACGCTACGCAGGGCTTGACACTCCCCTGCGTGGCCCTGCCGCCCTGGGCTTTTGCTCCATGGGATCCCCCATGGGCGCGGCGCCTAGGCCCACATGTGCCTTGGGGTTGAACCCGTGGCTGGCCCTTGGTGGCTTCCTTTTTGCTAAGTAAAACACTTAGGACTTTGTATAAAAACAAAGTAACCAAGTGAAAATGCCAAATGCCACATCTTCCTCTAATCCATTCTCCCTTCTTCATTTCTTCTCTTCTATTCTTCTTAAGAATTCCTCCATTCCTCTTAAACATTTAATCTTCACTTAGGAGTGACATTCCAGAAGGTTCATCTTCAACCGAATCTCCTGAATCAAATAATTCTTCAATGTTCTTCATTGATCAAATCAGAGATCAAGTTGGATCAACTTCTAATTCACATTCACTAAGTGATAGTGCATGGACTTCATTAAACCACTTCATCCACTTAGAACTTTTGGATGGATCCCTTTCATCTCCTCATGCATTGTGAATACAATACACGGACTTCTAACATTGTTGTGACTTTGTATCATCAGGATACAAGTTCTATGAACTTAAAGATCAGCTCAACAATCGCCAGATATAATGATGCTCCATCGTCATCAATTCTTCAAGTGTTGTAACTTAGTATCATCTTGATACAAGTATTGAAACATTAAGATCAGTTCTACAATCGTCTGATATACATAGAGAATGTTTCAACCACAACATCATATGTCACTTAGTGAATCTCCTAAGTGACATGCATCTTAGTACCATGGCCATTCTCATTTCCTTACCAACACCATCACATCCTTTGTCATTCACATCTTGACATTCCTTGACATCCATTCATCTTATGAAAACATCATGCCTCATTGAAAACAAATGCAACACAGTGCACTTCAATCTCCCCCTTTGTATTTGTTGTCAATACACTTCTTCAGCACATATGAATGGGTCAATATGTGTGCCAATATTTTCTCCCCCTTATTGGAAATCAAATGCAAAGGTGTGGTGTGGTTCTCTTTCAAAAATCTCTTCCTCCCTTTGAAAAGCATTTTCTACACAACTACTAAGAGAGGGATGATGTCACATGTTCTCTTTAGCAAAGAGCCTTTAGTAACTCAACTCTAAGTCTACTTGGGCTAACCCGGTGTAGAAAACAAGAGTGATGTAACCAAGGAACTCAATGTTGTCCATCATTCACTGTACATGTGAGATCATGCTTCAGAGGTTTGAAATTTTTCAGATATATCAATGAATTGCTAAATCCTGCACATACTTCACCAAACACGTCAGAAAGTTCAGGCGCAAAGATAAAGCTCCCCCTTTCAACCATTTGTCTTCAATCAATACTCCCCCTCAATTGTCATGATGAATACAATTAAGAAACAAGGGATGAAAGTAGGATTGGAATACCTTCACTTTTCTCAATATGATATTAAATCCCAAAATATCATCTTCTCCAGATTGGCTCCCCCTCAAGGGGTGCACTCAATTCCTTCCAAACCATCCTCCATCTGAGAATGATCATCATCTTCAATTCCCTGCAGTGTTAGCACATGTAAATACAAGTGATTAGGGAATAAGATGGAACCTCCTTGGTTCATCAATGTGAACAACAAGGTTGAGAAGATTCTCTCAACCGAGATGTCCCATTTTCACCATTCTTCACACTTGCACATTTGATCTTCAATGATGTTTGTGCCGGTGTGGATATCAACACCTCTTTAACTTCTTTGTGTGTGACTCCTCTATTTCTAGGTGCCTTCTGAGCACTAGAGTCTCCTGGTGCAATCTTCACTCTTTTGAAGAATCCCTTCTGAGCTGGAATGAATATCATGCATTTATCACTACTATGTCCAGCTTGATTGCACCTCACACATAGAACTTGATCATCATGTGAAATATTCTTATTCCATTTTTCATTAGCAATTGCCAGAACTTCATCTTTAGCTCTTTGCAGATCTTTGGCAAGTTGCAACTGATTTGGCCATATGACTAGTAAGTCACATGGAAGTGTGGCCTCAGTTCTGGAAATTCCACATGGTTCCTTTGATGCTATCAAGCTACCTTTCTTAGGCAACTTGTTTTCAATCAACCCCTTCTGCTTCTTCTGGATTGATTGTCTTTTTGAGTCCAGTCTGCTTCTATTCAGTTCCATGGCTTGTTCACAAAGATCCATGGTGTGTCCTTTCTTTCCACAGTAGAAGCATGTTTTCTTGGTGGTCCTTCTGGATGCATCACCCTTCTTGGATTTAGACTCCAAGGACTTCTTTTCCTTTTTCAAAACCTTCTTGGGAGCATCTTTAACTTTCTTCTTGCTTCCCAAGGATTCTATTTTATCCAGGTATAGTGATCTTCTCTTCTTTTTATCTCTGGATACAGTTGGAGATTGACATGTATCATTTTGACCACTTTTTCAATCATCCTAGATATTGTCAAGTAGTCCAAATCTATTTGCAGTAAACAGATGTCTCTGGACCTGTGGATGCTGCTTCTTTTCCTCTGGCTTGCTCCCCCTTGGCATGGGCTTCCTTTGTGCTTTTACATTCAGTGGATTGTACCAACAATCCTTTGAACAGTGCCCATACTTATTACAACACCAACACTGACCCACAAATCTTGACCTCTTCAGTCCTTCTGATTGTTGGGTACTTTTCTTGACTTGCTGTGTTGTTTCAGTAGAGCTCTCTTTCTTCATTGTCTTCATCCAAACTTGTTTGGAATTATTCTTCCGTCCTGCACTTTTTGTGGAAACACATTTAGAAACATGAGTACAAGATGGGATGGATGGTACCTTCTTTTTAGAAGTTGTTTCCCTTTTATTAGAGGATGTCTTTCTTTTAGAATCATCCTTCTCAAAGCTCACTTGAGTAGCAACATTTCTTCTTTCAGCTGACTGGGAGGCTTCAGCTTTGGGTGATTGCAGATTTTTCAATATCACCTCTAGTTCTAAGCATTTCATATTGAGGGAGTTCTTCTCATCCTCAATAGTTCTTAGCCTTCCTTCCCAATTTTCTACCAGCTCTTTCATCTGGTCATCATGCACCTTCTTCATTTCTAGCAATGAGTTGTCAAGCTCCTTCACCCTGTTTACTTTGTCTTCAAGTTGAGAATCTCTGACATTCATTGAAACTTTGTGCCTCTTTTCTAGTGCATGGAAAACATCTTTGACCATAGTCTTAAAGAATTCTTTCTCAGAAAGGCTTATTTGCAATTCTCCAGTAGTGTCTTCATATCTTTCATTGCAAAGCGATACTGTTTCATCTTTAGCCTTCACCAGCTTTCTGAGATTGTTGGTTATGCCAACCCTTTTTTCCAATTGGACTTCCAGAGAATTGGCTTCATCTTCTAGCTGTAATTTTTCTTCTTGAAGTTCAAGGACGCCTGTAGCTATACACATTGCCACTTCCTTGGGGACTGTCTTATGAAGATATTTGATTGCATTTAGAAGATCATTGTTTCTTCCATATTCATCATAGCTAGAGCAGGCTTCATCGGAAGATTGATAAAAGGAATTGTCATCTGATGTGACTTTCACATTTCTTTCCATAGAAGGAGTTTCTCTGATTGCAGCAACCTTCTTCCTCATCTTCTTTGCCTGTTTCTTCATTATGTTTTTCAGAGTCTTAGCAGATATCTCCATTCGAGGCTGTTCTTTCATTTCCTCAATTATGCACTCCATATAGACTCTCTTGGATCTTTTAGAGTCAACCTCCCTCTGATACCAATTGAAGTGCCCAGATCAGTGTGAATCACTGAGAGGGGGAGGGGGTGAATCAGTGATCCTTTAAAACTTTTTACTAATTGATTCTTTATCAATTAAACCTCTATGGCTTGTTAAGGCCTCTATCCACTCTTCTTGTATCTCTCAGGATTTCCTCGAGTGATGAAGTAAATGTAAAGGCACAGGACACAAGGATTTACAAGGTTCGACACCAAAGGCCTACGTCCTTGCCATGTTGGTTATACGCCCCAACATGGTTTCTCCCATTATAATCTGTTAGTATTACAATGGTCGATACAGAGTCACACTATATCTCTCATGAGTCCCACAGGAGGGTCTTTATACTGCGTCTCATAGTGTTACCAGAGTCCCACTGGCCTGCTCCAGAATCCCACTGAAGACTTCTTCCACCCTGAGTCTCACAGGGGGCTTCTCCTGGCTCCTCGAGTCACACGAGTAGCTCTTCTTCTCTTTAGCTCTTCAAGTATCCTCAGCAGCCTGGGATAAAGGCTGCTGGCCTTGCTCTGTACCTCTGATCACTTGAGTTGATCAGGTCTTCTCGTCTTGCTCAGGCTTTATCACCTTCTTCTTAGGATGGCCTGGCCTCTCTCCAATTACGGAATACTCAGACAATTGATGTCTTTAACTTCAGTCTGGTCCAGTCTCAGTTCAGTTCAACTTCATGCACTGAGTGCATGGAATCTCTGGTTCCTCATGCACTGACTACATGGCTTCTCAAAACTCTTCAAGAACTCCTGGTCTTGGTCAACTCAGATGCACACAAGAAGATTTGACTTGTTTACGTGTGCACGTGCATGCATGCAAGCATGCACTCCCCTTCTTCTCTTCTTGGTGCAGTAAACCCACAAAGGGTGTAATCCTTTTTAGCACACACCTCCTCACTTCCTTCACACACTTTGTTCTTTTTGTTTACACACACTTAATGTGTGTTATACTTTTAGTGTGGGTCCTCTCTTTCTTCCTTCTTCAAGGTGTGTTCACTTCACTTAGTGCACACACACTAGGTTCGGCCTCTTTTCTCTTTGCACACACTTCTTATGCACACAAGTAATCTTGGCCTCCTCCTCTTCTTGCACACCCCAAAGGCTACGGCCACTTCTTCAAATTCACACACAAAGTGTGTTCTTCAATTAGGCACAACCAAAACTAAGGTCTCGGCCTTCTCTTGCTCACACCCGAACACCAACCCAAAGAGGCGCGCAAGTGGTGCGGCCTTCTCCTCACTTTAAACACCACGTTGGGTATGGGTGTCACTGGCCTCGCAAGTGCACAAGGCCACAAGGGCGCGCAAGTGTGCACTGGCCGTGGGGCTTGCAAGTGCAACACCCGCGTGCACTTCCTCCTGCCACGCAGGTTCACGGGCAGTGAGGGTTCCAACCTCGAGCGCGCAAGGATGCGGCTTGGCTCCTTCCTGTCGCGCAAGGGAGGCGCGCAGGGACCTCCTCTTCTCTTCTTTCGCGCAAGGGGTGCGCAAAAGGAACCTCTCGGAGCCAAGGGAGGCTCCGGGCTGCTTCGTCGCGCAGGTGGCGCGCGGGACAATACTTCTCTAGGCAAGAACTTCGCGGGACTTCTCGTTTTTCTCCAAAATATCAGCAAGCATTCTCTGTGCTTCGGGCTCTCTTTATATAGACAGAGAAACGCCTCAAAACATCCGCGTGGTTTAACTTCAAAATCCCGAATATTTCGGATCTTTTAAAATCTTCAAAATCTTGATTTTTATCTTTCTGTCAAACGCGGGTTCCATTTTTATTTTTCTCTACGTGCATGCGACTTAGAACGCATGCACGGCCTCTTCTCTTCTATCCCATGAAAAACACGAAATCCACATGGCCTCGGCACATTCTTTTGCCTCGGCCGAACTCCAATTTCACCATTTGTTTCATGCAAGTATATTTTTATGCATGGATGTGTTCAGAAGGCTCAGAAAAACTCCATGGATACCTCATCTTCAGAAATGGTGGCCAGAAACTCGAACTCCGTCGTGCGGGTGGCCTCTGGTTCGACGGTGGCTGCAGGTGTCTTCGGCTTGAGCTCAAAGTAGGGGATGACTCGCAGGCCGTCAGATCCGGCGTTTAATGAAGGCGTGCGGCTCATATTAGATCGCGAGCGGCGTGATGCATCGGGCGGCCGAGATTTGCCGCGCGATCGCTCGGACGGCCAGGATTAGATCCTGGGATTTTAATCGCGTCCCACATCGAATCCGCGCGCGGGTTTCTCGCGCTTTAACAAACTCGCGCTCCCCGCTACTCCTCAATTGGACTTCTCCCCTCTCGGTGCCGCCCCGCACCGAGTTCTCTCTGCGGGCGCGCTCTTGCGCCCACCCCTGCCACTCGGGCGCGCCACTGGCGCCCACCATGCTTCCTTCGGGCGTGCTCCTGCGCCCACGCTACGCAGGGCTCGACACTCCCCTGCGTGGCCCTGCCGCCCTGGGCTTTTGTTCCATGGGATCCCCCATGGGCGTGGCGCCTAGGCCCACATGTGCCTTGGGGTTGAACCCGTGGCTGGCCCTTGGTGGCTTCCTTTTTGCTAAGTAAAACACTTAGGACTTTGTATAAAAACAAAGTAACCAAGTGAAAATGCCAGATGCCACATCTTCCTCTAATCCATTCTCCCTTCTTCATTTCTTCTCTTCTCTTCTTCTTAAGAATTCCCCCATTCCTCTTAAACATTTAATCTTCACTTAGGAGTGAAATTCCCGAAGGTTCATCTTCAACCGAATCTCCTGAATCAAATAATTCTTCAATGTTCTTCATTGATCCAATCAGAGATCAAGTTGGATCAACTTCTAATTCACATTCACTAAGTGATAGTGCATGGACTTCATTAAACCACTTCATCCACTTAGAACTTGTGGATGGATCCCTTTCATCTCCTCATGCATTGTGAATACAATACGCGGCCTTCTAACATTGTTGTGACTTTGTATCATCAGGATACAAGTTCTATGAACTTAAAGATCAGCTCAACAATCGTCAGATATAATGATGCTCCATTATCATCAATTCTTCAAGTGGTGTAACTTAGTATCATCTTGATATAAGTATTGAAACATTAAGATCAGTTCTACAATCGTCTGATATACATAGAGAATGTTTCAACCACAACATCATATGTCACTTAGTGAATCTCCTAAGTGACATGCATCTTAGTACCATGGCCATTCTCATTTCCTTACCAACACCATCACATCCTTTGTCATTCACATCTTTACATTCCTTGACATCCATTCATCTTATGACAACATCATGCCTCATTGACAACAAATGCAACACAGTGCACTTCAAAATCAATTCTAGTTGATCATCCCATTCTATGCCAAGGTCTACCATGCTAGCTCAAAGCATATCCTCCAATATGTGTATATTCCTCTCAGACTATACGTAATTATAAGGATGGTACACCATGATCAATCTAAGATGAGTCCTTAGGGATTTCATAAAATCCCTTCAAAAGTGTGATGTAAAACATGTGTCTCAATATGAAACAATAATTAAAGGGACTCTATTAAGGAACATGATCTCTCAAACATATATTTTTCCCAACTCCTCCATTGAGTGAGTATATTTAATCAATAAAAAGTGAGAAGACTTCATTAACTGATTGAAAATCACCCAGACTATGTCACTAATCCTATTGGTCTTGGTTAACCCCATAAAAATGTCCATTGTGATGTCCTCCCGCTTCCACATAGGTATCTAGAGTGGCTTCAACAACCCACTGGTACACTAGTCCCCAACCTTTACCCTCTAACAGGTGAGGAATTAGAAGACACAACTAGAAATGTCTCTCTTTATTCATTGCCACCAGAACTATTTCATGAATTCATGATACATCTTTATCACAAAAATATTTACTTCCCATCTAGAGGTATGGTAATCCCATATAATCACATCTAAAATGAACATAGGGACTACTACTCTTTTATAGACCAATATCACATCCTAATCTTCCATCAACCATTCAAGCATTGAGTAACCACCATTAATTTGTTCCCTCATCACCAAACACTCTGGTTCATACACCTAAGAATAATTCACCTTGTTCACATGTGAGTATTTGATCACTAAATGGGAACAAGTCATAAATCCATAATCCTATGAAGTATCTATCCTCCAGTCGGCCAATAATCTCACCATGTATCACCACTCCTCTGAATGCATCTCAACATGTTCATGTTCAGTATGAATCTTGTGACTAACAGCATCCAAAAGATGTTGAATTTTTAATGTTTCATACATTATCTCAAGGTTGCAAATCCATAGATACTCAACCCAGCACCTATTTCCCATTTTTTGATCCCCTTGGGTGAAGATATAGAAAATAACTTATAGTCTGTATAAAAATCAAATATCTCACAAAGAAGATAGTTTCACCAATACTTCATAGCATAGACCATATCTTCCATATCCATTTCTTGTGTTTGGTAGCTCCTCTCATCAGGTCTTAGCTAACGAGACCCATAGGCTACTACATACACTCATTTCATTAGCACCGCTCCTAGACCAATGACAAATTAATCACAGTACACTACATAACTGATCTCAGGATCAGAGAGTGTCAGCATTGGTGTTGTCATCAACCGTATATTTAACTCGATGAAAACCTCTTCACACAATTCTAACCACTATAACTTCACTCCCTTCTTTTTCAGTGTTTTCATGGGTGATGATACTCTAAAGAAGTACAGGAAAAAATTTAGGTAATATATTACTGGGCCCAGAAATCTAATATTCTGTTAACATGTATAAGCAATAATACATTTCCATTATATAGGTTTAAAAATATACTGATCTAATACACCAAAAGTACTAGGAAATTCACTTCTAGAATCCATAAGTCACACTTTAATAGCTGGATGAAAAGCTCATGTGCTTGAAGAATACTCAGAACTATCTCTAGGTTCCTTTCATGTTGAGATGGTGTTGATGAGTAGATGTGTATATCATCAACTAACACTATTATAAATGATTCTAATTATGGATGAATGAAAATTTTAATGATTTTAGTGTCCCATCCTGAATTCCAATCAAAAGTCCCCCTAGACGGTTCTACACAAGACTTCAAGAATATCTACCCAACTACCATAGGTTGGCAACTAGCAGCGACATCCTTGGAAAATTATGTGGGGAGACTTTTCCCTCATTTACTAGATTAAAGTACATAAATAGATAGAAAATAAATAGTATAAGTGATTAATATATCCAGATAGTAGTGGAAAACAAAATCATGAACATGAATGATAATGAAATAAAGTGTAGAAACTAAATGTATAAGTAGAAGCAACTCATGATGATAGTATGTCATGTGTCTATACAAAATTACTATAAAAGGGGATGATGATATAAGTATATAAAACATGCTATCAAAATAAAAAAACATTCCAAAAACTAATACAGCTTGCATCTCGAGAATTGGCTCATTCCTCTACTCCCAACTCTATCTTAGAAACCTAAATAAAGAATTGAAAGTTGTATTATTATATTTTACAATACCTAAAATAATAAAGTCTACTAGTGCACCAAAGGCACTCGAGCAGGGTGTGAGATACAATATTAGTAGGCCATCATCCATTGTTTCTAGACCTTTCCATTTCATGCAATGATAAATAAGTAGTGTTCCATGTTAATTTAAATAAAATATTGAAATAAAAAAATTTATTGGACCACATTCCACTAAAAGACCCATACAAACAACCTATATTATCCTATTCTAGTATGTTTAAACTAAGAGGTCCTAAAATGGTGAAGTGAGTAAGGTAATATTTCATAGGTTGTACTATCCCCAAGCTTGTGATTGGTCTTGGAGGGAACTTCCCTATGTTTACTAAACCAACAGAACAATTTTCATTTAGAAAACATTTATTTACCTTTGCAATTTCTTTATTCATTACTTTATAAATCATGTCGAGACAGCTTGATCCCATCTATGGAAATCTGTAGAGAATTTCCAATTATCGCTCGAAGTGCTCAGTAAAAGAATAATTCTACGGAGTCTGTCCAAGGTGACCCATTTATAAAGCCCCAAATTTCACTCTGGAATGGTGTGAAAGAAACATGAAAAGACCTATAATTTTGTACCTAGTATCATACATAGGGTCTCGAGTCTCTCTTATGGAATTGTACAACCAATCGTACCATTGAGACCATCCAAGGGGTCTATCCTAGGAAACTAGTATCACTCTCTTGGAGGTAAAATATAAAATCTATGATGATCTCATCTCAAGAATTGATGATATCTCCCCCAAAGTATTTACCAAACATAAATGATTCTAACTGAGTGGCACAAGAGTCCATCCAAGTGTTCCATTAGTTTGAACCCCTTGTATCTCTATCAAAACTAGGGTGAAGCAATTAACCAAACATCACATGCATAACATGTTTAACAAAGGACCATCTCATTTTAACTAACGAATTTACATTAAAGGGGTCATTGGTTAATGGAAAATCATCTATAAATCTCTTTTAAGTCACATGGACCAAGGAATAAGCACTTAACCCGTAAAATTAGCCCATTTAATTTAATTAATGTAATTAGATCACATTATTCCCCTTATTCAAGGAATTTCATGGTAATTTCCCCTTAAAGAATATGGAATGAGACATTAACACTTAGCCAATTATATTAATGATACCATATCACTGGGGTATAGAGAATATGGTCTAACTCATGGCCCAACCTTGAAATCAACTAAATTAAAGTCTCAATGTACCAATTATGCAATGAAGTATCATAAGTGCATTAGTCCAACTTAGTACAAAAGGGTCCAAAGTGGCCTCCAAGGAAGGGCACATCCAAATTGGATGGAAAACTCAAGGAGATAAACCCATAGGGTTAATTTTCTATTTACACAGGCCTCCAGGGGCTAAGTGAGGCATCCATTTTTATTGAATTTCCCAATTTAAGGGAAGTCTAGAAAATCCCAGCCTATGTCAAAATAGATCAAATTCTGAAACCCAAAAAAAATGATAGAAAAATGGCATGAACACCTACCTTATCCCTATATATCTTCCCTCATCCAGTATCAATATTTGATTAGTGCTAGGTTCAAAAAAATAAATGAAACTATCAAATTCCCTAAAAATGGGGAAAATGATCTTGAACCCGAAATGCACAATATATGGGATGAATAACATGAAATAGATTAGAGAGGATCATATATCACACTGCTAGCTTTTCAATGGATCAAACGGAGGATGAATCGAATGATGAACGAAGGTTCTACCTTGATTCCTAGATTCTTGAGGGAGGAGGTTTTTTAACGAGAGGAGATGGAGGAGTTGATATAGAAAATAGGGAAGTAAATAAGGGAATAATTTAATTAGTTAAGAAGGAGAAATGTTTTAATTTGACCCATTTTTACCATGTGTATAGTTTGGTCACATGGTATGAAAAAATAGTGCAGCAATGGTCTTCCATTCACTACTACATAGGTCATATCATGTGATTTTCCACATGATTTGACTAACCGTACAAAAACCATGAAACCCACACTATCCTAAAAATAGTAACACTTGCATGGTCACGCTCCCTACGTCACACGGTTGTAGAAAAACTTTGTGGCCTAGTCTGGCCTTCCTATTTCTGTGCTCTGAGCATTGAACAAGCCCTATATGGCCCCCAAAACCACCTTGAACCTTTTAGGAAACTTAAAAAGGCTCGTTTAGAAAATTTTGAACCAAAAAGTAATGATATGTACCTTTGAGAAGAATCAAGACATTACAACCTCCCTTCCTTAAGATAAAGCATTCTCAAGTTTCCCTTATGAGGGTAGTAGAACATCGTATAAGAAGAGTTCTGATCACTGAGCATGTACATCAAATTCCCACTCTCATGTCTCATCATGTACGTGTTAGTGTTACCATATAACCTAGACTATAGGAATTATCCTACTTCATAGAACCTTCATTCTTAAATCAATGATACATATCAAACACTCATCGAAGGATGTATCCGCATCTAGATTGACATCATCATGGTCAAATGAATGAGATATTTCGGCATGATACTATAAAAGATGTGATGTGTGGAAGACATTGTTCATGGAAGTGTACTTTTAGGTTTACAGAAACTGATAGGATACCGACCCAACTCTCTCTACTATATTGAAAGTCCCGACATATAGAGGTGATAACTTTCCTTGTCTCCTAATTCATCTATGAACCAACCTAGGTAATACATGCAGAAAGACCTAATGTCCCACCTTTAACTCAATAGGTCTACAATGAAGACTAGTATAATACTTTTTCCTAGATTTAGATTTAGACATATTATTTTGAATCAGCTAGACTTTCTTTAAATCCTCCTGAATAAGATGAGGACCTAGTATAGATACCTCAACTACCTCTAGCCATCACAGAGGTAAACCACCTGGTCTACCATAGTGGTACTCATAATGAGCCATCTGGATCATTTCTTGGAAACTATTATTATAGGAAAAATCAACCATGTGAGTATTCTTCACCAAGGAACTTCAAAAATCCAAGATACATGTTGTAGCATATCCTCTAACACCCATATGGTCTGCTCAAACTAGCCATCAATTTGAGGGTGATATGCAGTACTCAAGATTACCCATGAATCCAACTTCTTCTGCAACCCTTGATAGAACTATGATGTAAAGTAGGAATATTCGTCCGAAATGATAGAACAAGGAATACAATGATGTCACACTAGCTCCTAGATGTATTGTATTCCTATATCATCAATAGAGAAGGACTCCAAAATTTTTAGGAAGTGATAAATGTTTTTCAACCTATAAAAGATCACCTATACTGTATCACTTCCTCAAGAAAATATTAGAAATCATTTCATGAAATCCATTGTGACATCATTACATTTCCACTGAGGAATAGAAAGATGTTGTAAAACTATAGTAGTTCATTGGTTCTCTGCATTCCCCTACTGACAGACATACCATCAAGTGATAAAACATGTTATCTACCTAATTATACATGTCCACCAGAACAGGCGGCACATGTCCTTATACATCTTGGTGAGACCTTGATGAAATTCCCAAACTGAGGCATCTGATTCCCCCCAACATATATTCCTGTATATCTGATGGAACCCATACTATTCAATAGAATAGTAATGTATCACTACCATTAACAACCAAATGAGGAGTTCGGTTCTCTCCTACTATACTCTCCCTCAAGATGAGGCCCTCAGAATACAAAAAATGACTCATCTGGACCCATTCCAAAAGAGAGAACATCATTTCTAGAGCATCAAGAACTATCTTCCCATATTTTTTCTAAACCTCCAAAAACATATCTGAAAATAGATCCATCAGCATCCTCTCACTAATGGCCTCTTTGATGGTTTGTGTCTGAGTCTTTCGGCTCAAGGCATCAACCACTACATTACCCATCATAGATGAATAATCAATTTTAATTTCAAATGACTGCAGGTATTAAACCCACCTATACACTCTCAGATCCATGTCTCGTTGTGTGGACATATATTTGATACTTTTATGGTCTCTGTCAATAAAAAATCGCTCACCCAACAAGTAGTTCCTCTAAAACCATAGATAATAAACTATTTCTATAATCTCAAGGACTTTCATATGATATTTACACTCAAGATGTTTCAAGTAAAGGGATCCATATGCCATGACTCGATCACCCTACATCAGAAATGCACCTAGCCTGATTTCGAAAGCAGCATAATAAATAGTATATCTCCTACCTGAAATAGGAATAATCGAAATATGATCTGAGGTGATTCTTCACTTTAACTCTTGAAAATATGTATCACAAGATTCGATCAAGTTAAATTTCACACCCATATTTTTCAAGACCATAGGATGCGCTTCTAGGTGTGAAATTTCATGTGTGAATTGCCTATAATAGCTAGCTATCCCTAAGAATGTATGTGTATCAAACACATTCTTGGGATTCTCCTAGGAAACAATAATACTCACCTTCCCAAGGCCAACTGATACTCTTTCCTCAGATATGATATAACCTAATAATTGAACCTTGATGATCTAAAAGAGTCATTTAATGAGCTCTGCATATAGATAGTGCTCTCTCAGTGTACCCAGTATGATATCTAGATGATTGGTATGGTCGTTTCTGGAGCTCAAATACACCAAGATTTCATCTACGAAGACTACCACAAGGAAACTGGGTGTGCTTGGAATATCTAATTCATCATATCGCTGAAGACTTCCATTTCATTCATCAGAAAAAATGGAATAACCAAAAACTCATACAATTCATACAATTCATACCTGCTCCAGAATGTTGTATGTGGTATGTTTGATGGCCTCACACAAACTTGATGGTAACCCGACCTCAAATCAATCTTAGAGAAAACAATTTCACCTCTGATTTGGTCGAAGAGGTAATCTATACATTGAAATAGATATTGATTTCTTTACCATAAGATGATTCAGTTAGAGATAATCCACACACAGTCAAAGGTTAATATCCAAATTATTAGATAAAAGTATGAATGTACCCCATGGTGATGTGGAGGGTCATATTAAACCTTTAACCTCTAAGTACTCAAGTTGATTCTTGAGTTCTTGAAGATATGTATGTTCCATATTATACAGAGGTATTGACATTTGTTCTACACCTAGACCTAGGTAAATGGGGAACTCAATTTCCTTCTCATGAGGTAATCTTGAGAAATATTCAGGGATTATGTCCCTATTAAGATCCACCATAAGAGTAAATTCTTCCAATTGAATTTTCTGATCACTCATAAAGAGACTGTCTATCTGGTCTGTCACCCTTCCTACCCAGTATACTTGATTCGAGCTTGATTAAATTGAGGATACCATTACCCTTATATAAATACATATTACTCATAACTGATTTGAAAGATACCATATGGTGAAATAAATCCACCGGGGCTCGATAAGCCACAAGTCATTCCATACTGATAATGACATTGAAATTAGTCATCTTGAGGTTAAAGAATCTCAATAGAAAATGGTACCCAACTATTTATAGAGGAATTCATTACAATATCCTATTGAATCCTCTTAACCTTCTAATGTTATGTGAATGTTTATAACAACACTAGAGTATTCAGTCACTAATCTCAAACATCCCATGGTTGCAAAAGATATGAAAGACTATAATGAAACTGTATCAAATAAGGAAGATACTAGAGTAGAGGATACCATAATAGTACATATAACT
Organism: Viscum album; assembly: GCA_963277665.1. Lineage (NCBI taxonomy): Eukaryota > Viridiplantae > Streptophyta > Magnoliopsida > Santalales > Viscaceae > Viscum > Viscum album. Next base: position 1,000,696,395 of record OY728161.1, read on the forward strand.
ATAGATGGACCTAGAATATAATCATTTGGCATGGTCTGAATGACATAGATATAGCATGAACCACAATCCTTAGCCACTACCTGAGTAGCGTGAGCATGTCAACTCTGCAGATGATGGAAATCTAAATCATGACTGCATCATCCATGACTATCTTATTAGATTGTATGTCCTATAGAAGACCATATTCTTGTCTGAAGGGGTTTCACTGACCCTACACTTGAATGTAGTGTTGGTGAAGAACCTCACTCAGTTGGAATGGAAGGAAAGGATCAGCAAAAACACTAGAGGTGACTCATCCTACTATAATCCTGACACTCGATCGGGTTCCTCATACATTGGGGATTTTTGTGAACTGGCATTCTACATTGGTGGCACACCACTAAGTTGTCAGTGCATTCCAACTGGCTAGTACATCTACCATGTGTACCCTCAAATATTTTTTTTATTTCCGCTAGATATACCATTTTTAGTCTGTTTGGAAGCTAGATTTACCTACATGACGTTGCCTGATTCCAGCTAAGCTCTTAAGCTACTAACATAGGAGGTAACCATTTAATTTAAAGAATAATATTCATTTTATCCTTTTAGATTCATTCTTATTTTATTTGTTTATTATAATAATGATATATTTAATTTCATCATGAATTCAAATTTATAAATTCTCATACACCTTATAAATTGTAATCGTCACATCGACAAACTGCATTCTGGCCTTTACACTAAACAACAGGTGTAATAGGCCATGGATGTGGTTTAATCAGATGAGATACCATTGGAACTCACCAATAAACCAAATACTATGTCATTATTGGTCAATGGAACTAATTATTCTATTATTGAGATACATAGAACACTTTAAAACATAACTAACAGGGCACAAACAACATAGGAAATACACACAAAAAAGTAGATATGGCATGGAATAATGCATCAAATTTTATGTCCTATTGTGCCAAATATGATGCACGCTTCTAATGTGTCATCATTCAATTAATCTAAATTTAAAGATAACTTCTTTAGGATAATAAAAATTAAAATCAAGTGCATCACTAAATGGTGAAATCCATGAAACTATAACAACTTAAACACTAATAAAATTTACCCATCCCAAGTAATTTCGGTTTCCCCTATACTTGGGGTCGCTACTCCACGGAACATTATCTAAACCAAATTCCAATTATGAAAATATCATTTATAAAAAAAAATAGTTAGAAAAAAGGAAAATAATCATATGATATCACTTTAGAGCGTCTTGTCCTGCATGCCACTCCAAAGTTCCCCAAGATGGTTAGCTACAAGAACTCAAGAAAATCTCCCCAAAAACCAGAGGCTACCAACTAGTAGCAAGGGACTTGGGTATGTATTTGTGGAGACTATTCCCCAATGATCAGATTATAGTGAAACAATATATATATAATAAATATTAGAAGTGATAAAAATATACATATTGTATCAGAAACCAAAATCATGAACATGCAAGATAATTAAATAAAGTGTGGTAGTTAAATAAATAAGTAGAAGAAACTCATGATGATAATATGTCATATGTCCATACAAAATGATTGATAAATGGGTAGGGGATAGAATCATATACAACATTATATCAAAATAAAGAAATCCAAAAATAACTCCAACTTTTATCTCAAGTATAGGCTCAGTCCTCTTCTCCCAACTCATTCTTACAAACATAAATCAGGAATTTGAAGATGGATGATTCCTTTTATCTGTACCTAAAATCATAATGTCTTCTCAGGTACAAAAGGAACCTAAAAATGGTGTGATATACAATCTCAGTAGGAAGAAACCCACAATATCTAGGCCTTTCCATGTTGTTCAATAATTAATAACAATTGTACCATGCTAATTTAAATGTAGGACTAAAAGAAACAAAATTCATTGGACCAGTTTCCATTTGGAGACCCATTAAAACTACCTATTTAAACCTAAGATGGGGTGTCATTACTGACAGATCCTAAAATGTTAAAGTGAGTAAGGTAATATTCCATAGGCTAGACTATCCCCAAACTTGTGATTGGTCTTGGAGGACACATCACTATGTTTACTAAATCAATAGACAAATTATCATTTTTGAAACATTTATTTAACTTTGAAAATATTTTATTCATTACATTTTAAATCATTTTGACACACCTTTAACCTATCCATGGAAATATGGAGAGACTTTCTATGTATCAATAAAAGGGATCGATAAAAGACCAATGTCATGGATTCCATCCAAGGTGACCCATGTATGAATTCCCAATTTTCACTATGGCATGGTGTGAAGGAAACATGAACTGACATCTAAATCCATACCTAGTACCTCACGTAGTGTCCCATGTCTCTCTTGTGTTATTATACAACCAACCATGTTATTGAGACCTTACAAGGGGTCTCCCCGAGGGAACTAGCATCACTCATCTGGAGGTAAAATAAACAACCCACAATAAGTCGATGTTAGCCATAGCTAATATCGACCCCAAAATATTTAAAAAACATAAATGATTCCAACTAAGTGGCATGAGAGTCTGTTCAAGAGGTCCTTATGTCAAAACCCCTTCTATCACTATCGGCACTATGATGAAGAAATTGACAATAATCACATACATAACATGTTTAAGAAAGGGCTGTCTTGTTTTAATTTAATCATTTAAACAATAGGGAACATTGGTGAAGGTAAAACCATTTAACAATCTCATTTTATTCACATGGACGAACACATAAGAACTTAACCAATAAAATTATCCCATTTAATTTAATTGATGTAATTAGATAACATTAGGCCCCTTAGTCAAGGTAGGTCATCAAGATTTCCACTCAATGAAATATGGCATGAGGCGTTTACCCATAGTTTATTCCTTCCATTCTAAAATATAAATAAGTCATAGAGAATAGGGTCTAAATCCAAGCCCAACCTTGAATTTAACTAAATTATATTATCAAGGTATCAGTTATGAAATGACATATCACAAGGGAATTGGGCCAAATTAGGACAAAAAGGGGAAGAGTAGCCTCCAAGGATGGTAACATAAAAATGGGATGGCACAACTCAGTGCAATAAACCCATGGGGTTGATTCACCATTTACTTGGGTCACTAAGGGCTAAGTGAGGCATCGATGTTAATTTAATTAGAAAATTAAGGGAAAATTATGAAAAATTATGGCCCATAGTAGAATGAAATAATTTATGAAACTCAAATAAATGATGAAAAAAGTGTGTGACCACCTTATCCTCTTAGAGCTTCCCTCATCTAGTATCAATGTTTTATTTCAGCTAGGTTGTAAGATATCAAGGAAATTGTAAAATTCCCAAAAAATGTGGAAAATAATCTATCATAGAAGAAGGTGAAATTTATGGTAAGAATAATGTGAAATAGAATAGAGACAATTATATATCATACATATAGATTTATAATGTATCCAATGGTGGAAAAATTAGATGATAAATAGAAGCTCCATCTTTATTCCTAGTTTCTTGAGGGAGGACGGTTTTCAATGGGAGGATATGGAGGAGCTTCTAGAGAAAATAGAGAAGGAAAGACAGAAAGCCTTCAATTCAATAAATATGGGGAAGGTTCTAATTTCCCCCTTTTTATCCTATGAATGTTTTGGCCAAACCATGTGCCAATTGTTCATCATTCACTACTACAGAGAGCACATTGCATATTATTTCGTACGATTTGACTAACCATGTGAAAACTATTCAAAACTGCACTATCACAAAACCCTCAACACTTGCATGGTCATGTACCCTGGGTCACCCTGTTGCATCCAAAACATGTGGCTCAGTATTTTCTTGTTTTTTTCAAGCTCTAGGATTTGAATGAGTCCCAAATACCCCCAAATCTCTTTAAACCTTTTGGGAAACTTAAAATCGGTTGTTTAAATGAATTATAACAAAAAATTAATAGAATATAACTTGTATAAAAACAAGGATGTTATAATAGGGTCCATGAATACTATTGGTTCATTTTTCAGCCCGATAGAAATTATAAACTTCTCATATAGTCCATAATAACTCAAAAACACTATCTTCGAAATTTCCTCATCTCTAACTCGCAATTGATGATAGCAAAATTGAAGATCCACCTTAGAGTACCATGAGGCTTTCCAAATATTATAAAAAAGATCATTGATCCTAGGAAATAGATATCAGTTCTTCCCTATCACATGGTTCATCTTACAGTAATCAATGAATAACATAATTCTATTACCTTTCATCTAGGATAACAACATAGGTGAACCCATGGTAAAGTCCTCAACTTTATGAATCCTTTATATCTATATAATCATGTTGAACCTTGATATCCTTCACCTTGGTTGACTCTAAATGAAATTGAGTATCAAAATGGGATTCCAACCCATCATGAGATCTTTTTAGACTAACTTATTGATCCTTTAGAGTCTCTTCTAGGTCAATGATAAAAAATAATTTCAACCAACTATTCGACAACCTGAGGGCCTCTAGTGCCCAATAGGGATGAAAAAGGATGAAGTTGAAATAATGGAATATTTGACTATAGTTATGAACTCTTATGCAAATTAAATGATCTAAGTGAAAACAACACGTTGAAGTGACCCTGCTCTATAAATGATAAAGAAGATATGGGATAAATATCATCTAAATTCACTTAAATGTCATGTGGACATTCTGAAACCTCCTCCCTTGTGAAAGTAATTCGGCATCCTTCCTATGTAGTTCAATTAATTACGTTAAGGTGAAATATTATATAACAAAAAAACTATTTCAGAATACAAATAGAGTCATTAAGATAAACCCTAATCAGTATATGGGATCACACATGGTTTCTCCTAACTATTCTATTGGATCAAAGAGGTTTTTAATTCAAACTTTAACCCAATGTATACACGTAGCACTAACCCGAGTTTTTGTCCCTGTAGCATAGTCACAATCATCATATATACTTACACAAAAACATTATTATTTCAAAAAATTAATTAAAATAAATATATATCACATATTATGGAAAAATAGATATATCACACAAATATAAACTTTCCCAAACAGATAGCACAAAAACAAGGTATTTAATTAACGAACTACTATGAAACACAAAAATAAGTATATATTTTTCATGTGAACCTACGTGCCTTGTCATGATTCATGAAAGCACCCAAAATCACATAAATCACATATCAACATCATGTGAATCATGAAAGGTGATTTTTATTCAATATTAATACAAAAATATAAATTCACTACTTAATGTAAACTTGGTGGTCCACTATATAATTCAGACAATGAAATGTCAAAGCTCCCCTTTCTGAATCCCAACCATCGTATCTCTTTTCAAACATGTTTTAACCCAAGATAAAGAGAAAAACATGCCAGTAAATCCTTCCTCTAATTCCATTTTGTAAAATCCTGACCCGGACCACTGGGTTTAAGCCATAATTCTATATGAACTCATACACCCCTCCCCATACACAAGAGGTCGTCGACTAGCAGGGAGGTTCCAAATTTGATAGTGGGGATACCATACCCTCTATATTATTTTTCCAGTGATGATGATAATGAATAATAATAACATAATTAATAAATAATTAGAGTAAAAATATAGAAAATGAATACAAATCATATATATATATAATATATCCAAAAGTGGAAAGCCTTTCCAATGTATAAGTAGTTGGTAAATACAAGAAAATTATAAAAACATCTATGGGGGTAGTCTATTGCCTGCCTCTGACCACTATAGCTCCATGATCTACTACTAAACCATCCACAATAAGGCCCTTTCCTATCACCAGATCAACGGTCATGAAATCTATAAGTGTATTGAAATTATCGAGTACGGTGTGAGTACAAGACTCATTAGGAAAACACCAATACATCCTTAACCTGATGTGGTCAATTATAAAAGTGTATTCTATGATAATAATAAATTCTTAACAAGTATAGTAAAAATAAAATCCAAAACCGAGTGGTTGTCCACTTACCAAGGTGCCACAAACTCCAAGACATACATACTTCTTCTATATGAAAAATGGATAATCATGGTTTCAAAATAATTATAGATTATCCATGAGCATAATGAATAATTCTAATCAGTATTTTGTGATTGTGAAAATTAGAATCGCTATGCATCAAGAAGGTTGTGTTCTTAGCATATACTAGGTATCGAGAGATAGTGAAAAACACATAGTCATTGATGCATATACTATGGATCAAGATATAATAATAATCTTAGAGTCATCGAATAACATATAATATGGATTGAGATCTAATTGGAATCCCTTATTCATAGAGTGAATTACATGGAATCCTCAAGGAATCATCATGTCCCTACCATGTGCATAGGTTCATCTTCGTCATTATCACAAGTCATGTGCACTCCCCCTCTAAGGGATAACATTTCATTATGGTCCACCTATCTTGGGATCCAAAAAAAATATCACAAAGCATACATATCATGGAGGAATACAAGAATAATAATTACATATCATCATAAGTAATATAACACATATAATACATTTGATCAACATAAAACCTGAATAACAAGTTACAAAGCACTCATGACATCATGTGTAACATATGTTTTCTAGGGCTACAAACACCCACATGCGATCATAATCTATCACAATCATCAAAATATGTCTATGCATAATCATATTAATGTAAACATGTGTAAAAAATCCCAAAAAGTTGTGGAATATTCCTACCTCAAAAGTCATCAATGTAAGAATATGGGAATAAACCGGTCAAGAGCACCAATTCACGGCCTTATTATCAAAACGTCGACAATCGAGGTTCACCAAGACTACATAAAAGCAACAACAAATATTTATTTCAAAGAGAAATAAAATACCACATGCGATGATACTTTTTCTCTCCCAGATAAATTCAAAATTATCATTTAGGTCAACACATGCACTTGTTACTTTTTCCTCAATAGTAATTATCTTTTGATATTTATTATAAATTATCAATTATAATTATATTTTATAGTTATATTTTGATAATTTATTATAAATTATCCCTTATAATTATATTTGATAATTTAATTACAAATTATCCTTTATAATTATATTTAATAATCTGTATCCTAAATTGTCCTTTATAATTATCTTTTCATAATTTTTTATAAATTATCATTTATAATTTTATTATGATAATTTTATTATAAATTATCCTTCATAATTGTATTTGATAATTTTTATCCTAAATTATCCTTTATAATTATCTTTTGATAATTTATTATAAATTATCCTTTGTAATTTTTTTTGATAATTTTATTATAAATTATCCTTTATAATAATATTTTTATAATTTAATGAAAAATTATTTTTATATTTATATTTGATAAATTTTATCATAGATAATGCATTATAATTATATTTCGACAATTTATTATTAATTATCCTCTATAATTATATGTTGATAATTTTATTATCAATTATCCTTTATAGTTGTATTTTATAATTTTTATCCTAAATTAACCTCTTTAATAATATTTATATAATTTATTATAAAATATCTTTTATAATTATCTTGTGATTGTTTTATTATAAATTATACTTTTTATAATTATATTTAATAATTTTATCCTAAAAATTATCCTTTATAATTTCTTATAGTTATCCATTGATAATTTATTTAATAATTATCTCGTGATAATCCAAAATAATTACCATTTGATAATTCTAAAGAACTATCCATTTAATAATTTGATGAAATTATCATCTGATAATTCTTAATAGTTATTATTTGAAAATATTATATAACTATTCATTTCTTGATAATTCATCACAATTATCATTACATTTTCACAAGATTGTATTTTGATAATTTTTAGATTATATCTTCAAAACAAATTATAGGTTTCATTATCTTTGATAATTTAAATAATAATTTCTGATAATATTGTGGTTATGTTCTTTCGATAAAAAAACATTTTTATAATTTATAAAAAAGTATCCTCAAGTTTTTTTTATAAATTACAGATTTTAATTTTTTTTAAAAAAATAAGAAGCCTTAGATGAAAATATGATTTAATGATTAACCATTTAACAATAATTTTTCCTGAAAAACGTGTTTGTGAAAAGAGAATGAAAAATAAAAAAATTAAAATAAGAACCTTTAGCATGAGTCAACCCACCAAGAAGTAGGGGGACTTCATCAAGCCTAGAACCGCACCAGAGTGGGATCGATTTTAATCAATTACCCATGTAGTAGTCTCTAGATCACATGGATTCAAGATGATCCATCAAAATGAAAAATAGTTCTAGTACGAAAACCCTACCGTGTATTCATTAACCAAAAATTGAAACCTAAAATTTAAACCACTATTTCATGTATGGATTGAAGCATAGTTGTTAAATTTTTCTATTTAATGCGTTTCAATTATTTCAAGGTTAAAATGGGGTTAAAAACATGTTTTTGGAGAACTATTGTATCAAAAAAGGAGGAACGCGCACAATAAAAGATGATGAACAATGTAATCCATTTTTTATGATTTAAATTAATAAATAAATTAAAATAATAAATTAATTGTTGAATATAATTATTAAATAAATTAAATCAATGAATTACCTGAACAAACACCCATTTAACATGAAAGTTATACCCCTCCTAGGTTAAACCCCAATTCCCAAACCTAATGGTTGTCTCAAAATTCTCTTAAGATACACCATTTGAGAGATATTAAATTATTCTAAGAAATAATATAATAAAAAATATTAAATAATTTATTCTCATGAGAAAATCGTTCAAACATATGACACTTACAATTGTTATAACCAACCTAGGTTAAAAAGCACATCCCAGATATAACTGTGTTCTTGGAATTCTCATAAGTTCACCATTTTGGAGTTATTAAATCATTTTTAATAAATTACATGATTTTAAAATAACATATTTATTATTATTATTTCATCTTCCCTAAGGATTTATGGGTCTTAAAATCTTTCACCACCACAATGTAAGACTATAGAAATATTCAATTAAATATTCTAAGGAGTTAACTAGGATTTTACATTTAGGAAAAATAATTAATATATTTATTAAGTGATTCCTATTAATAAATACTTTTTCCCACACAAAACACTTATAATTTATCAAAATATGTTTTTTTATTATCTATAAAAAAATAATGATATGACAGTATTTTCTTATTCCACAAATGTATTTCCTCATTGTTGCAGTTCAAGAGGAAAGGGGATGTTTTTTAGAGAAAATGTGTTTCATTTATTTCTAGACTCTAACTAGGGAGTTAACATAGTATAACCAATATATTGAATCTTCTTTTAAAGGAAATATAATATCTATAAGTTTTACAAATTCTTCATCAACATTTTATGGTTTTAATGTAGAAAATACAGTACAAAATTCTTTTAAATGATTATATGGGTATTCTCTAGTATGTCAATGTAATTTTGGTAAGAGATTAATTAATCCCAATTTTACGTCAATGTTTGGAGCTTCACCATTTATTTGAATATTACTAGGTTGAATATCAACATCAAGTCAACTTAGTTCTTTTAATGTTCAGTTATGTTCTACCATTTCTTGAATATTCATTTTAGTTTCATTATTTGATCGAGAAGAAGAACAAAATTTATTTATAAGTGTATTATTGAGGGTTTTTACATCCTCCTCCAAAGAATAATTCCATTCATATTAATTTTGATGATGTAGGATCCTCTTTATTTTGGGTTATAATGGAGGTAGTTCACATGAAGAAGACTATGTCATGCATAAGACATATAAATAAAATATATTAAAACAAAACTAGATATAAAAAAGTAGACAAAAATATAAAAAAACATTAATTTCTTAAATATATAATGTTTTTGTAATTAACAAACACTAAAAATGAATCTAAACCCAACAAAGAAACCATAATTTGAGGAATTTTTCTTTATCTGTAAGGTTAACTAGGTTTTAGAGGATTAAATTTATTTTCAGAAAGACCCTTGTTCATCTATCATAGATTTTTTTATGTTTTAAGTGTTTATTTTCAAGATTTTTTCAAAAAAAAACATAAAACATGGTGGGGGTTGAATTATTTTTGAATAACATAATTTAAGGTGTTTTATAGTTAAATAATTGTTGTGGTTTCTAAATTAAATTAAAGGAGTAGATTGTGGAAAGTTTACCAGACCATTTTTAATGTTTATTTTTTAAAATGATAAGGTGGTTCTAGTATAATTTCATGGTTAAGAGTAAACCCATATCCTAGTTACCCACAACACCTCTAAAACAATTAAAATAGAACTAAATATTTAAATTACAATCATGTAGTCAAGGTACAACATATATGATTATATAAATGCCTCTAAAAAAATTGAAATTCCAAATTATTGGGACAGAAAAGGATTCCTTTGTTTTCTTATTGGAATAATACAAGCCACACACATAATAATTAAAACCTATTAGTGATTAAATAAAAATTATTTCATGAAAATGAATCCAAACATTGAAAAAAAGTTAATATACAACTATTAAAACAGTTTCAAAACCCAAAATACGCTATAATGGTAGAAAATTATGTATCTATACTCCCTCAGTAAATGTTTATCTCCATTGAAATGATCACCCACCATTTAGATCCCCATTAAGAGTAGTAAAAATCTTGATTGGAACTCCATATTTATCCTTGGTCTCCCTATGAGTATAGGGGTCTCTCAAACTTATAGTATTATTATAGGAACACTATAACACTCAAAAATCATATTACTTCACCACTTGGATAAACAAACAAATGGGGTTCCAACGGTGAAAATTTATTTTCCAGGTGTAATGTGGTTTTGTTAACCCCAAATTTAAAAAAAACCACATGGTTCATTGATTTTGGAAAGTATATGGAATTATATTCCACTAAAAAACTATAATGTTATTTCCTCATCTCTCGACTACCTCTATCGAAATTTTTTTGTCAATTAGAGGTATATAACTTGATTTATGGTGGAATTATAAAATTTTAATTAAGATATTTAACAATGAATATTTTCTCAAATTATGGAGCATTTTGGGGCTCTAAAAGGATAACTTGGTCTCCCTAGTAATCTAGATACTTTTTTCTCAGGTGGTTGTGCACAAAAACACTGATTATCCACCCAATTGAATATACAAATTAACCAAAGTGTGCATTTTAATCCACATTTTTTTGGGAGCTCATGCAGTTTTTCTTATTTTTCCCCAACTTCATTTGAGGGTATCAAAATCATCTCCACTTATCGTGTAACACCCCAAAATTTTATCATTTGAATACCTTTAATTAAGTTAAGGTGTTTGATATCTTTCTTCCCACACAACACTGAACTAAAACAAAACTGTGATATTATTAAATAAAAATATTAATATTAATTATGACTATTAAAACCTAGACATTGAATTAGTGAGAATAGATAGTGTTAACCACTTTATGATATATATGGAGTCAAAATAAACACTACTTTTGATATCAATTAAATTAAATTAGTTTTCTAAACTAAATAAGAAAACAATTTTATGCTTAAACATATAATTTTAAAATTTATGTTTTATATTAAGAAACTAAGTAGATTTTGTTTAGATAATAATATAAAATATTTATAATATAGACAATAAATTACCAATAATTGTTTTCCATTTATAGGAACTAATAATAAATTATACTTAACATATTAAATTTTTTTTCCAATATAAATAAATTTCTACTATATTTTAATATTTTACTTAAATATCGAATGATAAAAATTTCAAAATTTAATTTTATTAAATGAAAATTATTTTTTGACTAACCATAACCATATAATCACAAAATTATTATTTTCTTTTTTCAAAAAAGATTTATTTTTTGGTGAATAGTGTAAAAACTATTTTTACAAAAAAACAAGAATTTTATGTCATTGTTTTAAAATAAATATAGATTTGAAATTCATGAATCATTTTACAATGAAAAATATTGTATTTATATATGAATTTATATTTTTAAAAATTATGGTTCTAATTTAAAAACCATATTTTATATTTTTTTAACAAAAGTAATACTTTCTCAAAAATAGTTTTTAATACATTATTATTTTTTATTTTAATATTAAATTTTATCAATTTTATATATTCAATTAAATAAAATATATTAAAATTTATAATTTTCTGGTCCACATTATAAAATAATTACTACTTTATTTTTCAGTATAATTGTTTTGATACAATAGATAAAAACTAGTTACCATTGTAAAAGTTAAAATGGTAAAAGTAATGAATCTAACGGTAATAGACATAAAATATGTTTAGAAAATGAATGATAATGTTTGTTTTAGTATTTTCTCAAACATATAACTTTTAATCTAAATTATTTATCTATTTTGGATCCACTTTAATATATAATGACATCCCATTATTTAAAACTTTAGGGCTTTTACAAAAATGTCATCCTTGTTCACTTATAAAAGGGTCTCTCCTATACTCACTCCCCCTCACACAAAAAACCAATTAGTTTAACCCAAGATGTATATAATCCAACCCTTAAAATTAATATACACCATAATATGGTTTTTTATAAGTGTGGTATAAATTTCTAACCTATCCTTTTTTTCTATTTCTTTATGTGAACATATTCATCCTAAAAACCCTTTAAATCATTTTAAAAAGATAAAATCTGTATCAATGGTATTCTATTATGTTATTTTAATTATGGTACTAGAAATAACCACCTTTCCCATTTTTATTAAGAAAAAAAACATTAATTGTGCAATGTGTACACTACTGCCTCTATGACGCAACATTTTTTTCTTTCCTTCACCATCTTATAATTTAGTTGTAATAGTAATTTAATAAATAATTATGGTATTTATATCATTTTTATTATTCTAAAATGATAGAAAAATGTTACTAATTCACCGGTTCTTGGGAAAAAGAAATCATTAACCATGCGTACGTATAGATTATTGCCTCAAGGGAACGATTTGATATTAATTTATATTTGTTTATCACAACATAATATCTATTTTAATCAGGACAAGATTAAATGATACATATGATGTATATGATATAATTATGGTTATTCTATTTCAATTTGGTGATTCTATTAACAATATTATCAATAAACAATTCTATGTAATTCAATCATTTAAAAAGACCGAACAAAGAGTAAAATGATATCTCTTCTAAAAGTAATGAATTTATATAAATTATGTAATATTTAAAATTATTTAAAATTATGATACATCACACTAATATATACTTAATAAGGTTACTATTATTCTGGTATAGTGATATTAGAAATAAAACTCCTCATAATTATCCATTAATCATTGTATGTTCTTATTTAGATAGGTTTAACTACTTACGTGAAAATTGAATGAATTTAAATGATGGATTTCTATGAGAACATAATTATTGGTATAATTATATATAAATATGTAAAAATAATTTATTAATTTTTTCAATAAAGAATATTTAACTCAATTATTAATAAATCTCCCTTTGGTAATTAAGAAACATTGAGACATGCTCATCATTGATATCAACCTCTTGAAACGTTACAAAAAGTGAAATAAGATTAAAAATTTATAAAATATATCGAAAAATAAATTATTGTATATTTTGTGATATATTAAATATATAATTTGGGAATATAATTTATATGATGAAACCAGTTTAAATTGATAATTATTACATATATCTGATTTTTAAAATAGGTAAAAAATAACTATTATATGTACGTATTGAATGATTATAAATGACGAGTTGTTAATAAATTAAAAAAATTATTATTAAGGTATCTATGTTTTTTTATGTGAGGCAATTTTTTCATCAACAATGTAAAGAAACAAAGTTAGGCCTTTGATATCAAATTCGTCTCATTGAGACATGTTTGGTATTATGCACCTAATTTCATTTCTGTGGTGTATATACAGAATAATTGATATATCATATAATTAATTAACTTTTAATCATGTTATTTTATGTTCAATTACATTCCCATTATTTTATTGGGTTTTTAGAAAAGTGTTACTCAATCTCTAAGTTTTTTCTTGGTCCCAATTTTTGTTATTTAATATGTGTTACACATTATGCTCCATGATTCCTTTGTATGGTGTTTTATTGATTTACAATCCCATTAATTTCCTACAATTTATTTTAATATAATTCATGAGATAAACTAATCCAAATAATGTTTTTAAGTGTATTTTGAATCATGTGTTACCCCTGTCATAAGAGTTTTTGAAAACTCAATTTCCACACATTAACATGGATTGAATTTCACATAAGGGATATTGATAACTCAAACCTCATTTACTTGGGTTATATTGTTTCATCATGAACTTCTATGTTAAATTATTTTGATCTCCCACCCTAATATATTATTATATGATTTTTTATTATCCTATTTTGTAAAATTAATTTTTAATAAAAATGAATTTTTTCATAACCTTATTACAATTTTAGTATTTGATAATGTTATTTTAAAAAAAAGAAAAATGGGGTTTTATTTTAAATTTAATATGTTTTGTCTTCTACTCACCATTTCTCCAATATAACCATTATGTATCTTCAAGGATAAATTAAAAGAAATTATTTTTAAAAATAAATATCATAAAAATATTTCATATCACCTTTTCAAAATCTATCATTGAAATCCACATATAAATTTTTATTTTACATCAGTGTTAGAAATGTTTTCTGAAAGAAAATTTATGTTTTTTCATCCATTTCCAATATCATTTCAAAATGGGTTTACCCTTATGAGGTTTATTTTCCATTATTTATCATACAATTTTTATATGTTATCATTTTAGGGATTTGAAGTTATAGTATCAATCAATTTAATTATCTATCCCTCTTTTTGTATTACCATTCACAACATTATTTTTTTAGGGTGTTTTTAATTTATTTCAATAGCATTCAATGATTCATTATTACATTGGGGTTATGTTCTTTTAAATACATAAAAATTATTTGTATTTATTTTTTATCATTATTTTATCTATTTTGTGACATGGTAAAATGTATTGATATACTATATATTTCTATTCCAATATATACAATTAATAGAAATTTGTTACTATATTGTTTAATCATCCACCTACTATTTGAGGATGGGTTATGACCATGTAATCCCTTTTAATAAAATGGGAAAAATTATTGAAATTATTGATGATTATTGTATACTAATATAGGACAATAATTTAATTATTATCCACATTATTCATTATATATATTTCCATGTTTTTATTCACCCAAAGGTTCCTTAGGTAATGGTATTAAAGGACTTGTTTACTCATATGGTGAATGCATTAGAATTAATTAGGTGATGAGGGGGCATGGAATCTTAAATCCCATTGACATATAAATACGTCTGATGAGGAGAAATTTGTTCAGTTTTTGTGTATACCTCTCCCCATAATAGGATAGTGTCCAAGCATAAGGGTCATAAAATATGTTTTTCTCATTTGGTATTATGCATTTCATCAATATTATATCAGTATTACTTATGTCATTTTTTCATTTATTATCAAATATATATAATAGTATTAGTTTTAGTTGATTATGTATTCGTGTGATTTAGAATATTCCTTCCATAATATTTATTCCATGTTTATTACATGATTATCTTAATATTATATTTTCCATTACTATGGATTTGAGCTCAACACTTTTTATGTTTCTATTTACCTAGGTTATAAATAAAAGTTTTACACGTGATATTTAAAATATTATAACTTGTTTAGAGAAGTTGTGGGAAATTTTGATGGAATATTATAGATTAAGTAGTTTCTTATATAGTGGAAAAATTTCAATTATTTGAGAAATCATTGTCTTTATTATTTTATATTTTGTCCTTATTTCCTAATGCTCTAAACCATAAAGGTATTAATAATGTATGAAATGTAATATTTTTTTAGGTCATATAATTATAGGATAGATATGTATGAGAAACTATAGTTGGTATCAAGTTCATTAAGTAAATTATGTGTTTATGCCACTAGGCATGAGAGTGTGGGTTTGGGGTGTCACTATTAGTATCAAAGTATTTTTTTAGATAACATTGGAGATTAGGATATTGCTAAGTATTGTTTAAGGGTTGATATGTTAATTTCGATCGCAATTTAAATGGTATATATAACACTTTACGATAATATATTATTTAATGTTAATGTTATAATGTACAATTTATTTATGGATTAGGGTAAGAAAACATTAGTGAATTTCCCATGGATAAATCAAAGATAGAAATGGAAGTATAGAATAACATCATGATAATTTGGTAAAAAAAGTGATTTTGTGATTCATAAAGAAATTACATCGCTTTCCTGATACTATAAGGGGATGGAGGCTCTAGAATAGATGTAAGAACGGGATATAACCATGACAAGAGGGATTGGGTATTAACTCAATCCCCACTAGCTGAATGAAAAATATTCCTAAAGGCACACATGGTTTGAAACTTCTAAGGGATATGCTTTGGTTAATTCAAATTCTATTTAATAATGATGATGAGTGATTTGAATATGTTTTGATTTAATATCCTAATAGGGAAATGATCATGGATAACCAAGGATTGAACAAAGAGATTAATATATTAAATTGAGAGTGGTATATGTTGAGCCAAGTCTAAGACGAGTTGAGTTATAAGAAATATAGTTTAAGATATTAGTTTTATAAAGATATACATATTGAGGTTACCTTTTACTATGGTTATTTATGATATTTCACTTATAATAAGCCTCACCCATGTTAAATCTATTAGTTTTTCAAATGAATAATGCTCAAAGGAACCATGTTTATCGTGGATTCCATGGACAATGAAGAAACTATCCCAATGAGAAACCCAAAGATAATCGCTAGAGTGAGAAATATTTTGATTATACCAAAAAACTATTAATATTTGTGATTACAAATGTGAACATAGTTGAAATAACAAATACGTCAAAGAAGAGAAGGATATAATTTCAAATAAATTCAGTTGGTCAAGATGATAAAGGAAAGAATACTCAATTTACTATATGAAAATAATGTGGTAAGAAACCTATAGATAATTTCCATAAATAATTTACTAAATGATATATTTTTTGTGATTATGTTTATCAAATTCACAAGTGTGATGGAAAGAGAGAAGCTACTAAAATATGTTTCATCAATGACAAGAGAGATTGGAATTATAAAGCTCAATGAGAGAATATTAGGGCCAATAAGGGTGACAGTCACTAGAAACCATGTTAACTAGGAAACCCTTATGAAAATACTAATAATTTATCATATTGTAATTTTTCACTATATATTTTCTAATGTCTTATTTCATGTAAGTTTTCACTCATTGCATGTAATTGAGTTATAAATAAAAACCCATAGTTTTATAATTATCTTATAAATCATTTTCAAGGTTTGTGGGAAGTTATTTATTATGGATATAGATATTCATCCCTTAATAAAGTTATATTTGAAATTAACAATTAATTTACTCTATTTATAAATAACTTATAATAATTTTTCACTTAGATGAATCCCATTCGACATCGTAAATAAACTATCAGTCGTCTAGTGGTGTTTGGTTTGTAATGAGTTACCTAGAAAAATTACTATAATTTATTGAGTCAAATAACAAGGATGTTATTTATTTGAGGTGGAGGGGTGTGGATGTTACACCCCGAAATATTAATATATTAATACCATTATATAATTCAATTTGTTTGATATCTTACCGACCACGAAACATCAAAGTAAAACAGAAAAACAATATATTTTAATGAAAATTTCAATATTAAGTATTCCCATTAATAATTAACCATTAAATTATAGGTAATGAATAAGAGTAAAAGCATTATGAAATATTTAGGGAAAAATAATTTATATTTTAATATGAATGAAATTCGTTTAGTATAGCTAAAAAAATTGAATATCATTTTATGCTTCAAAATATATTTCTAAAATTGATTTTTTTTATTTCAATAAATTAATTATATTATGGTTACATAATAACAAAATATTTTTATAATAATAATAATATATTAAAAATAAATTAATTTGTAAATTAAAGGAAATAAGAATAAAGAAGACATAACATTTTTAAAGCTATTTTCTAATATAAGAAAATTTTCCACTGAATTTTCTGATTTTATATACAAATTGAATTATCAAATTTTTAAAAATTAATTTAAATGATTAATTATATTTTAGTATTAATCATAATAATATAAGATTAATATTAATTTTTTGTATTTTTCTAAAAGGATATTGTTTAGGTGAATAGTGAAAATCCCATTTTTATAGATTATATTAGTTTTATGATATTATTAGTATATAAGTACAAAATGAAAATTCATGAATAAAATTCTAAGACTAAATATGTATTTTATATATGAATTTATAGTATAAAAGATGTTAGTTTTAATTTAAAAACACATATTTTATATTTTACAACATAATAAATATTTTATAAAAAATTATATTTAATACATAGTACACTTTTATTTTAAAATTAATTCTTGTCACGTTTATAAATTGATTAAAATGAAATTGAATTAAAATTTATAATTATAGAGTCCAAATTATGTAATAAGGACCACTTTATTTCACTAAAAAGAAATTGAGTTTTACCAATAGAAATTTAGTGACAAACAATATATATGTTGGTATAAAGGAATAATTCCAACAAATATTGTCACGACCCTTCCCCCAAAACTTGTGTCGTGACTACCCCAAGCCCGCCTTCCATAGCTCAGGGGCCGACGACTAGCACCAAAGGCGTAAATCCCTAAAACTAGGAAGGCATTGTGTAGTACACCCAGTTTGAGGTATGTAGCCTTTGTTTATGAATTTTTATGTGTTTAAAGTTCATGTGATGAGTTGGGAAGAGGTTGAGAGAGTTTGGAATGGTTTTGGATGAGTTTGGAGGATTTTAAATGGGTACACGGTTTGAGCACGGTTAAGGGAAACCATGTAGATGTTCCAGAAAACCATGTAGGATGAGACAGTGGGCTTCGCATGGCATATGCATGGTTTTCCAAACCATGCGAGGAAACCGTGCGGACCCTTGCTCTCTAGGAATTAGCGTGCACACGGTTAGCCCACGGTTTTCCAAACCATGTGGCCACTTAAAGTTGGTGTTTTTAAGTCTGGGATCCCTTAGTCTTGACCTAAAACACTCAAATATTCCTCCCACTTGAGCCTCACTTGGGATTTCGGGTACTCAGGGGTTGGAGGGGCTCTCCCACTCAGTTTGGAAGGATTTGAAGAGTTTTCTTGGCAGTTTGGAGGGGGTTTTTCCCGGTTAAGTCTTCGCTCTTGTTTTTCTTGTGTTTTACTCTAGATCTACATCCCTCTCTTTCTTGGTTTTCTACATCTACACTTTTTTTTGTGTATATCTATGGTTTTGGTTTCCTTGGATGTTAATATTAAGGCTTGTAGATGTTAGAGAAAGGGATCTAGAGACGTTTCGGTGGTGCGTTCACCAGATTTGAGGCGTGGTTGTTCGTGGGTCGATTTCTTGGGAACCCTAAAGGTAGGTGGCTTCTCTCTTGACTCCACTTGGTTATAATTGGTGGTTATTTATTACAATTAATTGTTGTGCTGAAAATTAATTGTGATTTGTAATGAGAAATTGGTTGGAAATCTATTTGGGGATTTTGGGGAAAGGGGGGGTTTCATGGTGAAATGTTATTGTTGTGGATTTTAAAATTGAGATTTTAAAGTGGGTTGTTGAGATCGATTTAGGAAAAAGGTTGATGAAAAATGGTTTTCAATAAATATGTTTCTTTTATTGAAATGTGGTTTGGAATGGAAAATGGATTTCAATAAATGGATGATTTATTGAAGTGGATTGGTATGCAATGGAATTGGTTGATTGCATATTTTTGTGACATTGGTAAGTTGTGTGCTTGGTTGTTATTGGTTGAAATGTTGTGTGGAAGTGGGTGAGAAGTCTCACTATAAAAGGTGATGGATAGTGGTCGGATGAACCACCATGTAGGTAGTGGTCAAGAAGTACCGCTAGTTGTGAATGGATGAACGGGTTGGGAGGAAGTCCCACTGTTTTGGTTCTTTTGGTGTGCATGGGAGAATGGGTTGGGAAAAAGTCCCACCGTTTGGTTGTTTGTTGTGCATTACTTGGAAAGTTGGAACTTGTTGTGCTAGTGTGTAAATGATGAAATGGATTATGCCATGTTTGGTTGGATTTTCCTTGGTTGCTTTGTTTGGGTGTGATGGCTTGGTAAGGGCGTGTTTGGATTATGGAAATGGTTACACTTGTGATTATTTTATATAAATTTTTTTATATAAATGTGCTAACGGTTTTATCCTAGTGGCGTGTGTAGGTAAGTCACTTGGGAAAAACCTACTGAGTTTTAGTACTCACCCCCTTCTTTGGCACGTTGGTGTCTTTGCAGATGTTGTGTATCATGATGTGTTCAAAGGTAAGGCATCTCCCTTATTTTATTGGTGCGTTGTGATGTCTTGGTGGAGCTTGGAGCTTGGAGCTTGGAGCTTGGTGTGGAGTTATGGTGGGGTCATGGATTGTAGTGGTTGTTGCTTGATTTCTTCTTGTACTCTGATGTGGTGTAGACATGTCTGGGTGTTTTGGTTTTGGGTTGTATTATGGAATAACTTGGTTGTATTTTGAGAATACATGCTTGAATGTTGTATTGGCATACATCATATAGTGGTTGTTATTAGATTGTTGGTTGGTTTTTTCTTAAGGGAAAATTGTTCCCCAATTTGTTCTAGAAGCCTTCAGCATTTATTTCCAGCCTTTGGCGCCTTGGGAATGTCGCTTAAGGCCAAGTAGCCCTCACCAACTCCTCAGGACAATGAGGTAGGGGTGGGGTGTTACAAGTGGTATCAATTTGTTCGGTCCTTAGCTTTCAAGTGAGATCAGTTGTTCGGTCTCTTTGGCACCTTGGTTTTGGATTTGACATTCATTATAATATATTCCTTGGGTTGGGATGGTAGCAAGGCGTAGGAATGTCGAAACTTGGAATGTATAGCATAAAAGGACATAGCTAACCATTTTATGATGAAATTCAAGTTACCAGGGAGTTGGGTACATAAGTGATTTGGAGACAATTATAGGCATTGGAAATCTCATTGTTGTGGGTGTAGCCAATGAGATGTGCATGGCATATATAGTAGAATTCACTTCCCTCTAGGATGCATATTTCATTAGGGTATAATGATTTTTGGGCTGAATTGAGAAATGGTTTTGAAAATGTGTGAAATTGTAATGTGAATAAATATGGTATTTTGAAAATGGTTTGGTTTTCAAAAATGGTGAAACATGGCCAATGTGGAAAATGTGAACTTGTGGAAAGCCTTGTGAAATAATTTTGTGTAACGTGATTTGAAATGGGATTTCATGATTTCTACGGAAGTGTGAATCATGGTTGTTTGTTTTATGTTTATATAAATGGAACCGGGTAGGCGTCGTAGAGACCAACAAGAGGAGGCTGCTGAGAATGTGGTAGCACCTGAGCCTCAGGTGAACCAGCAGCTATTGCAAAGCATAGTGCAACCTTTACAAGCTGTGGAAAGTGGAAATAAAATGGATGAACCAAGGCATGTGGATCATGCGGTTCAGTTTCAAAAGCAGAATCCACCCATCATCAGGGGTGATTCGGAGTTGGAGAGGGCAGAAGCATGGTTGAATAAAATGAACCAGATCTTTGAGTTCTTGGGAACATCAGTAGAGTTAAAAGTGAATTTGGACACATATATGTTGGAAGATATTTCCCATCAGTGGTGGGAGTTGGTAGTCCAAGAGGGGATGGACCAGGGTGTGATGTGGAAAGGCTTTTAAGAATTGTTTAATAAACAATTCTACCCACATACATTCAGAATTCAGCGTACGAATGATTTCTTCAGTTTATAGCAAGAGCTTGTGTCTGTAACGGAGTATGTAGCTATGTTTATGAACTTAGTGAGGTTTTCACCCGAGGTTCCAGGTAGCACGTCTTTGAAGGAGAAGATCTTTGAAGTGGGGTTAAGGCAAGAAATCTGTTCAAAGATAGAGGTGTTGTGTATAGATGATTACAAAAAGATGGTGAATAGAGCCTCGGTGGCTGAGAGGGATCTGTTGGGTGCTTCGGGCGGAGGAAGCATGGTGGTACCCATGGGGAATAGTGGGAACTCTAACACTGGGTTCAAGCCGAGGAGAGACACTTATTCCCAGGGTGGGAGTTTGACATATAATCCAATGGCAGGATCGGTGAATCTTCATCTGAAGCCCCATAGCAAGCTGGGATGTTTTCAATGTGGTTAGATGAGCTAAATCAAGCGAAATTATACGGCACAACCTCGATCATGTCATGATTTTAAGCATATGAGGAATCTGCAGCGTTATTATCAGAATGCTCCAAGTTCGGGTGCGCGTGATACTTCTCAGGGATCGCAGACGTCGTATGCTTTGACAGGATGGGGGCAGCAGCAGACCCCTCATCATGTTAAAGTGGGTCATGGGGATTCTCAGAATACCACGACGCCTCAACACAGCAATAAATAGCAGAGCGTGGAAAGAAAACATGTGTTTGGAGCTGAGAAGGTTGTGGGGATGATCAGTTGGGACCATCCACAATACGAGGTACTATTCTTTAAAATTCTACCTTGATTCAAGTGTTGTTTGATATGGGTTCTTCACACTCTTTTATTGTTGCACGTGTGGTTGATTTTATGGGTTTAAGGGTAGAAATTATTCCCTCGGTTTTGGAACTCCAAACTCCTCTGGGTCGAAGAGAGTGCTGAGCCTTCCTGTTTAGAGCATGTTGTATTGTTGTGGGCGAGGATGATATAATCTGGACTTTCTCAGTGCTTGAGATGGATGGGTATGATGTAATCCTGGGAATGGATTGGCTGGTGGCATTTAAGGCCCACATTTATTGTGATGCGCGAATAGTGGCTTCTACAACACACGATGGTGTTAGACATCTCCTTAGAGGATAGAGGCATGAAATTCAAGGTGCAATGGCTTTGTTGGAACTAGAAGTGGGTACGTTATCATATCAGTTGGTAGTATTGTCATTGGGATCGGTAGAGGGTGTTGAGAAGAGTGTTCTTCCGGCAATGGTAGATCGGTTCATGGATATTTTTCCTGAAGAATTCTCTAGGTTACCTCCCATAAGAGAAGTGGAGTTTACGATTGATCTGCTTCTGGGGACCAGTCCTATATCACATCCATCTTACCGAATGGAACCTACCAAAATGCGGGAATTTAAAGTCTAGTTGGAAGAGTTAGAAAACAAAGGGTTTATCTGGCCTAGCACGTCCCCATGGGCATCATCAGTGTTGTTTGTGAAAAACGTGGATTGAACTTTGAGGCTCTGTGTTGATTATTGTAGACTTAAACAAATTATGATAAAGAACAGATATCCACTTCCAAGAATTGATGATTTGTTCGACCATTTGATGGGAGCCCAATGGTTCTCCAAGATCGACCTGAGGTTGGGATATCATAAACTGCAGGTGAAGAAGGATGATATTCCTAAAAAATATTTCAGAATTAGATATGATCAATATGAATATGTGGTTATGCCCTTTGGTCTAATGAATGCGCCAGTGGTGTTCATGGCATTGATGAATCGGGTATTCCATAGATATCTGGATTCATTTGTGGTGTTGTTTGTAGATGATAGTCTGGTGTATTCAAAGACAAGGGTGGAACATGAGCAGTACTTGGCGATAGTGCTGGGGATCTTGAGGGATCATCGGTTGTATGCCAAATTGTCAAAGTGTGACTTTTGTATACAAGAAGTTCATTTTTTTGGCCATGTGATTTCTGAAAGGGGTGTTTCAGTGGATCCAGAAAAGATAGAGGCTGTTATCTCATGGAAACCACCAAAGA
Organism: Viscum album; assembly: GCA_963277665.1. Taxonomy (NCBI): domain Eukaryota; kingdom Viridiplantae; phylum Streptophyta; class Magnoliopsida; order Santalales; family Viscaceae; genus Viscum; species Viscum album. Next base: position 1,000,720,172 of record OY728161.1, read on the forward strand.
ATGTGTTTGAGATACGGATTTTCCTTGGTCTAGCTAGGTATTATTGGCGTTTTGTTCGTAATTTTTCACGTTTGGATTTGCCGATGATAGCTTTGACAAGGAAGAATGTTCCATTCCAGTGGAATGAACAGTGTCAGTAGTGTTTTGAAAATCAAAAGGGTCGTCTTACATCAGCACCAATCTTGGTTTTTTTAGAACCAGGAAAAGTGTATGTGGTGTATTGCGATGCATTGGGATCAGGCTTGGGGTGTGTTCTCATGCAATGTAATCATGTGGTTGTATATGGCTCATGGAATTTGAGGTTTCATGAGAAGAACTACCCAACTCATGATTTTGATTTGGAAACAGTGGTCCATGCTTTGAAAGTATGGCATCATTATCTCTTTGGTGAGAAGTTTACAGTATATACAGATCATAAGATCTTGAATCATATTTTCTCACAAAGGGATTTGAACTTGAAGAAAAGGAGATGGATGGAATATCTCCAAATGTTTGATTTTGACTTAATGTACACACCAGGTAAGGGAAATTTGTTGGTGGATGCATTAAGTATGAAATCATGTGCTCAGATGGTGAAACAGGCATCGGACTAGTGGAAGTTGATGTCGGTTATAGCTGATATGTGGTTGGAATGTGAGGACTAGGGTGATAGAGCGGTCTTCTTTCTAGTTTTGTTGATTCCTGCCTTGGTTGGCCTGGTTAGAGAGGCACAGATATCTGATTCTGAGTGTGTGACCAAGGGGTCGAGACTCAATGGTGGGGAGACCATTGATGGTTGGCAACTGAATGGAGATTTAGTTTTGTGTTTTCAGAATCGGATGGTTGTACCAGTTTCCTGTCAGAAGAATCTTCTTAGGGTGTATCATCATTCTAGGTGGGTTTTTCATCCTGGAATTCAGGAAATGTATAAAGCATTGAAAGCGTATTTCTAGTGGGCTTGTATGAAAAGAAGAGTGGTTGAGTCTGTTTCGAGATGCTTGACTTGTCAACAGGTCAAGGCAGAACATCATAGGCCAGCAGGAATGTTACAGTCTTTACCAATCCCTGTTTAGAAGTGGGAGAAAATAGTGATTGACTTTGTTACAGGTCTCCCAATAACAGTCAGAAAGCATGATTCTATTTGTGTGATAGTGGATCGGCTAATGAAGTCGACCCATTTCATTCCGATTCATGAATCTCATACAGTGGAGGATCTATCCAAAATCTATATCCGGAAGGTGGTAAAGAGGCATGGTGTTCTAGTTTCTATCGTATCTGATAGAGATCTGAGGTTTACATCTCATTTCTGGAAATCCTTATAGCAATCCCTTGGAACTAAGTTGACCATGAGTACGGTGTATCACCCTCAGATGGATGGTCAATCTGAAAAGACGATACAAACTCTAGAGGATATGTTGTGGGCTTGTGTCATGGATTTTGGTGGCTCGTGGAAGGATCACTTATCATTAGTTGAGTTTTCATACAATAACAGTTATCATTCATCCATACATATGGCTCCATTTGAAGCATTGTATGGGCGGTCATGTAGTTATCCACTACGTTGGGTGGAAATAGGTGAGTCCTTGATGGTTGGACCGAGCCTTGTCCAGGAGACTAAAGAGAAGATCAAGTTGATCAGAAAGAAAATGGAGACGACTTACAGTCTTCAGAAATCGTATACGGATTGTCGTCGACGGTCGTTGTCGTTCGAGGTGGGTGATCATGTTTTCTTGAGGATCACTCTTAGGTTGGGACATCATCGGTTTGGGAAGCAGGGAAAGTTATCTCTGAGGTATATTGGGCCTTTTGAGATTCTTGAGCGGGTTGGTGAGGTGTCTTATCATTTGGATTTTCCACCTAGGTTATGTGTAGTGCACAATGTGTTTCATGTGTCACAGTTGAAAAAGTATCAACCGGATCGTGACCATGTGATTCGATGGGATCATGTTGAGCTAGAACTGGATGCTCTATTGGGGAATGTGCCAGTGCTGGTTGTGGATAGGCAAGAGAAAGTCTTGTGTGGTAAAAGAATCAGTTTAGTTTGTGTTTTGTGGCAACATGGTCAGATTCAAGAGGAGACTTGGGATCGGGGGAAAGATTTGATCGAGCAGTGGCCCGAGCTCTATCGGCAAAGGGAAGGTTCCCTACTTTTTGAGGACAGAAATTCCAATGGTGGGGAGAATTTAGTACCCCCTATTTGAGGTATGTAGCCTTTTTTATGCATTTTTATGTGTTTAAAGTGCAAGGGGTGATTTGGGAAGAGGTTGAGAAAGTTTGGAATGGTTTTTGATGAGTTTGGAGGCTTTTAAATGGGTGCACGGTTTGATAACAGTTAAGGGAAACCGTGCGGATGTTTCAGGAAACTGTATAGGAGGATATAGTAGGCTTCGCATGGCCTGCTCATGGTTTTCCAAACCGTGCGAGGCAACCATGCAGACCCTTTCTCTCTAGGCAGTAGAGTGCGCACGGTTAGCGCGCGGTTTGCCAAACCGTGTGGGCTAACCGTGCGGCCATATAAAGTTGGTGTTTTTAAGTCTAAGCTCCCTTTGTATTGCCTTAAATCACTCCAATATTCCTCCCACTCGAGCCTCACTCGGGATTTCAGGTTCTCAGGGGTTGGAGGTGCTCTCCCAGTTGGTTTGGAAGGGTTTTGAAGAGGGTTCTTGGTGGTTTGAAGGTGGTTTCAACCGGGTAAGTCTCTCCTCTTGGTTTCCTTGTGTTTTACTCTAGATCTAAATCCCTCTCATTCTTGGTTTTCTAGATCTACACTTGTTTTGTGTAGATATAGGGTTTTGGTTTCCTTGGATGTTAATATTAAGGCTTTTGGATGTTAGGGAAAGGGATCTAGAGAGGTTTCGGTGGTGTGTTGCCGGATTTGAGGCATGGTTGTTCATGGGTCAATTTCTTGGGAACCCTAAAGGTAGGTGGATTCTCTCTTGACTCCACTTGGTTAGAACTAGTGGTTCTTTGTTACAATTAATTTTTGTGCTGAAAATTAATTGTGATTTGTTATGTGAAATTGGTTGGAAATCCATTTGGGTATTTTGGGGGAAAATGGGTGTTTCATGGTGAAAGGATATTGTTGTGGATTTTAAAATTGAGATTTTAAAATGGGTTTTTGAGATCGATTTGGGAAAATGGTTGATGAAAAATGGTTTTCAATAAATATGTTTCTTTTATTGAAATGTAGTTTGGCATGGAAAATGGTTTTCAATAAATGGATGATTTATTGAAGTGGATTGGTATGAAATGGAATTGGTTGATTTCATGTTGTTGTGACATTGGTAAGTTGTGCGCTTGGTTGTGATTAATTGAAATGTTGTGTGGAAGTGGGCGGTAAGTCTCACTATAAAAGATGATGGATAGTGGTCGGAATAACCACCATGTGGGTAGTGGTCGGGAAGTACTGCTAGTTGTGAATGGATGAACAGGTTGGGCGGAAGTCCCACCATTTTGGTTGTTTTGGTGTCTATGGGTGAACGGGTTGGGAAGAAGTCCCACCGTTTGGTTGTTTTTTGTGCATTTCTTGGAATGTTGGAACTTTTTATGCTAGTGTGTAAATGATGAAATGGCTTGTGGCATGTTTGGTTGGCTTTCCCTTGGTTTCTTAGTTTGGGTGTGATGGCTTGGTAAGGGAATTTTTGTCTTATGGAAATGGTTGAACTTGTTATTATTTTATATAAATTTCATTATATAAATCTGCTAATAGTTTTATCCTAGTGGAATGTGTAGGGAAGTCATTTGGGGAAAACCTAATGAGTTTTAGTACTCACCCCCTACTTTGGCATGTTGGTGTCTTTGCAAATGTTGTGTATCGTGACGTGGGAAAAGGTAAGGCATCTCCCTCCTTTAGTGGTGCGTTGTGATGTATTGGTGGAGCTTGGATCTTGGAGCTTGGTGTGGAGCTATGGTGGGGTCATGGCTTGTAGTGGTTGTTGCATGGTTTCTGCTTGTACTCTGATGTGGTGTAGACATGTCTGGGTGTTTTGGTTTTGGGTTGTATTATGGAACAACTTGGTTGTCTTTTAAGAATACATGTTTGAATTTTGTAATGACATGCATCATATAGTGGTTGTTATTGGATTGTTGGTTGGTTTTGTCTTAAGGGAAAATCGTTCCCCAATTTTTTCTAGAAGTCCTCGGTATTTTTTTCTAGCCTTTGGTGCCTTGGGAACGTCGCTTAAGGCCAAGTAGCCCTCACCGCCTCCTCAATCCAATGCGGTAGGGGCGGGGTGTTACACATTGCCTTTATAAACTAGAAACACACACAACAGAGTAAGCTTTAAGAAAAACACTATGTAAAACTTTTTTCAAAAGTAGTGATAAAAAATAAAGGGGATGTAAATACAATCCCAACTGTAAAGTACAAGGAAACTGAAAACAAGTACAATTCAAGAAATGTAAATAGATGAAAGGTGAAAAGCAGCTCCTGGAACGTCCACCATGGATCCTACCTGAAGGGTTGGTACATATAGCCTCCTCAGCACTCCACGTCCGGCAGTCTCCTCTGTGTACCGACTCGTCGTAAGGTCCACCTCTTAGTAACGTCCAGTCCTGGTGCTCTCAGCCTCCGTCAGCGTTGTCTATCGTCTACATCCAACACAATGAGGTGAGGACATATCCCGTGTAGAGGTGAGTATAACGAAACTCAGTAGGGACCCTGAGACCACCCAGGTATCTCAAAATCCACTAAGGACATACTGAAGAGTAAGAAATCAATGGATAGCCATTACTTGGGTATATGCCCAAACATATACCTAAGTTATCAAGTAACCCATCTCAATCACGAGGAAGACACAAAAGTCACTGACTCAGCTCACACAGGTATACAACATATGTAGATAGATAGATATGATCAGATATAGTGACTAAATCATCTAAGATGTTGGACCCATACAGGATCTAGGACCAGCAGTTAAAACTATCAGACAAACACATGATCCAGGACCAGCATTTCTGTCGGACCAACACATGATCCAAGAACAGAAGTTAGAACTCTCAGACCGACACATGATCTAGGAACAGTCATCAGATCTGTTGGACCAACACATCATCTAGGACCAGCTATTCTGTCGGACCAACACATTATCTAGGAACAGAAGTCAGAATTGTCGGACCAACACACGATCCAGGAACAGTCATCAGTGCACAGCCAGCCACAGGGTTTCCACAAAGGGAGCTTGATTTCAGGAGGGTCCGCGCCTCAAGCCAAGTTTCAATACATCAACTACCATTAATTACCAAGTTTATGTATCCAAAATATTCTTCTTTCCATAACAAACTCAATGCGACAGACGATGCATCAATCGGACGCCCAGTCTGATAGTTATTGGCATTTCCATTCCGAGGGCCCGGTTGGATTTAGGTTCAATCCAACCCGACCATACCTTAACTCCATCCAAACCTCAAGTGGGGAATCCCAAAAGAACCATCTCTCTCCAAGATTTATATCACCATAGATGGTTTGTCAATCAGACACTCGTAGCCCAATTTATGTGAGAAAAGGTGAAATCGGGTCAAACGGGTCCGGGTCCGGTCCGAACCAGTCGGACTGACCCGATCCAACCCAGCATGTGGGTCTGACCCGGTCTGTGGGTCCAACCTGGCCTGAGGGAGCGGCCCAGCCCACACTGGGTTCGGCCCGCGCTGGGTTCGGCCCGTGTTGGGTCCGGCCCGGTGGCCCGGCGGCCCACGGGGGTCCGCCCTAGACGCGTCCTGGGGGGAGGTCACCCCCCTAGTTCCCGAACGGCTTATCCATTCGGGCAGATGGAACCGGAGCCATGCTGATGCGGGTGTTTCACGTGGGACCCATAGGGGTCGCACTATTTTCGGCTGGCTGAGCGGCCAGACGACTCCTCGCATGACACTAGTTGCGCCGCGCCTCTTCCGGCGACCCGACGGCTCAGGCTGCCGGACCTCTTTACAGTTGGGCACGAGCTAACCGCTGCTGCACCACCATGGCCAGGGGCCATGGCCTTCCTTCGATCCACCATGCAGCGTTGGTTGCCCCGTGCCTTCCTGGTCGACCTGATGGCTTGATCTGCCGGTTTCTTTCATGGTCGGCCTTGCGCCAGTTGCGGCCAGGGGCCATGGCATCTACTCTAGTGGCTCGGTTGTGCTGCCGCCGTCACATGTTGACGCACATAGTTTTCATCCACCGGTGTTCTTTCTGCGGGTCACTAGATGAGCTTCGGTGGCCTGATTCTCATTATGGAAGAAGTCACACTCTCCTCAGGTCGTTGCCTTCGATCCGCAATCATCGTTGACGAGAGTCACACATTTCGGTCTCATGTCGCGATTAGCGTCAAAATCCAAAAAAATGTGGAGGGGTCGGGTTGTGTTTGTTCGAACCATGCCCTCCATGTTAGGGTGATATCAAGCAGCTTCGAATTCTAAACCATGATGGAAAATTAAGAACATGCAACAATTAGCAAGCTCGAACCCCTACCTTGTATCGTTCATTGGTGGTGACAAGGAAAAAGTATGGATTTCGTTCATCATAAGTGAGGATGTCCCACCTTGGGAGGAAATCCTGAGGAAAAAGGGCGAAGAAGGTCAGCGTTCTTCGTTGGCATTCTTCATCGGAGGGCCTTTCCTCGTTGGCGTTCTATATCCAAGAGCTCCGCTTCTCCTCGATCCTCCTTTCCAACAAATGAATAGCCCCCCCCCCAAATAATATATTATGTGGTCTATTATGATCATTGGAATAAATTAAAAATGAGGCATTTAATTAATTGAAGTGGATTAATTAATTAAATGTGGTGGGTTGGCACCATTAAGTGTAGAGGAAATCAAGAGGCTCCCCCTCATTAATGAGAAGAGTTCTAGAGGCTTCCAACTCGGGTGGTCCGCACCAAATTAATCTTCATAAGGGAAGTTGAATTCAGGTGGGCCCCACCACCATAACCTCTCATGGGATGTTAAGGTTTGGTGGTCCCCACCTCCAACCTCTACATGGTGGTTATAACAAAAATAAAATAAAATAAGTCATGCACTTATTTTATTTTATTATTCCACGTAAAACCCACAAACTATCCTTGATTCCCGACCATCTGTCGTCGAGGTGAAAGTCTTCTTAAGTGAATATCGACGTTGTGAGTTCAACGGTGCCTTCGGATTTCAATTCTGAGCACCGGTTCAAAAGTTATAAAATCTCGCTCGTATGTTTACTGAACGTACTCGAACAAAACTACAAAAATTGATTATGGGCACACCAGGCCTTGGAATCACGCACCGTCAGATTTTGCAGACTCGTAAAATTACCGTGTATTTTTTTTAATTCCATAGGAATTTTGGGTCTTTACATTCTCCCCACCTCAGGTGTTTACATCCCCGTAAGCTATAATTCGAACTAAGGGAATAAATTGGGGTACTGAGCACGTATCTGAGCCTCCCGCCCCCAACTGCTTTCTTAGAGGTTCTCGTGCTATCAACGAACACACAACAGAGGTATCAACTATCTACATAGGACCTGATCCTGTTGATCCTCAATATCCACTAGAACCTCTGTAAAAGTTTCCCCATCGTCGACGTCCAGCTCCCCGTGGTCGATGATGTGAGAAGGGTCCTGCACATATCTCCTCAGTTGGGACACGTGGAAGACGTCGTGCACCCGGTGCAACTAAGGTGGAAGATCTAGGTGGTATTCCACCTCACCTACTCTACTAAGGACCTAGAAAGGTTCAATGAATCTTGGATATAACTTTCCTCCTTTGAGAAATCTCCATAAACCTCGTCGATGTGAGACCCGTAGAAAGACATGGTCACCATCCTCGAACTCTAGAGGTCTCTGTCTCCTGTCAACATACGACTTATGCCTAATCTATTCAGTATTAATCTTCTCCTAGATGATCTACACACTCTCGGTGGTAGCTCGTACCATCTCTGGTGCCACCAGTGCTGACTCCCCTAGGTCAGTCCAGTACAAGGGTGATCTGCAAGGTCACCCGTATAACGCTTCAAAAGGTTCCATCCCTATGGTGGAGTGATAGATGTTGTTTTACGCAAACTCCACCAATGGATAGTGATCCTTCTAGCTGTGACCGAAGTCAAGGACACCAGCATGTGGCATATCCTCGAGGTTCTGAATGGTCCTCTCAGTCTGGCCATCCATCTGAGGATAGAAGTTGGTGCTCAGATGTAGCTGCATTTCGAAAGCCTCCTGCAACCCCTTCCTTAGCCAGGAAGTAAACTATGCATCATGATCAGAGACAATAGAAGTAGGTACTCCATGTATCCACACAATCTCTTGCACGTAGAGGTGTCCCAATCTCTCTACTGAACCCTGCTCTCTGATCGGTAGGAAGTGGGACGACTTGGTGAGATGGTCAATGATTACCCAAATCGATTCATGACCCCTAGATGTACGTGGAAGATCCGTCAAAAAGTATGTGGATATCCCATCCCACTTCCACTCTAGGACCTCTAAAGGTTGAACCAAGCCTGTAGGTACTTGGTGTTACGCCTTCACTTGTAGACAAGTGAGGCATCGAGAGACAAACTATGCTACCGCCTTCTTCATACCTGGAAACCAGTGTTGTCGTCTGAGGTCCTGATACATCTTCACTACTCTTGGATGTACCACTAAATGGGATGTGTGTAAATATCTCAAAACTTCCTCCTAAAGTGCTACTGGTACCATTGTATGTCCTCTGAAGAGGATGACATGCTCCCCACCTTCAGAAAATCCATCTGGTGCCTGCCCTGTGGAAATCTGAGCAAGTCATGTCTCGTAGTCAGCGTCTCCATGCTGTGCCTCCCTGACTCGCTGAAGAAGTGGGGGAGTGACTATAAGAGACTGTATAAAGTATTCTCCATCTCTATCCACAAAGGATATATGTAAGTCAGCCAGCTACTCTGTCTCCTCACCTAACAGCTATATACCAGATCTCCTACTGAGTGCATCTGCTACAACATTCCCCTTCCAAGGAGTATAGACCATCTCGAAGTCATAATCATGGAGGAACTCAAGCCATCACCGTTGTCTCAGTTTCAGGTCCTTCTGAGAGAATATATACCTGAGACTCTTTTGATCAGTGTACATAGTAAAACATTCACCCATAAGATAGTGTCACCACATCTTCAAGGCGAAGACCACTACTACTAACTCCAGGTCATGGGTAGCGTAGTTCTCCTCATGTTGTCTCAGCTGCCAAAAACCATACACGGTCACTGCTTGCTTCTTCATCAGGACACACCAGAGTCTGGTCCCTGATGCGTCGCAGTAAACTATGTACCATACTCCTTCCTCTAGAAGCCTTAAGATGTGGGCAATAGTCAGCCTCTACCTCAGCTCCTGGAAGCTCTACTGGAATCTCTCCGACCACACGAAGGGTTTCCCCTTCTTCTTCAAGGATGATAGTGGTACTTAAACTCTGGAGAAGTCTGGTACAAACCTTCAGTAATATCCAACCAAACCCAAGAAACTCCATACCTTTGTCACACTCATGGGTGGATCCCAAGCAAGTACCGCCTCAATCTTCACTGGATCCACTGCAACTCCAGCCTCCGAGATGACATGCCCCAGAAAGTGAACCTCTCGAATCTAGAACTGGAACTTCAAGAGATTACCATAAATATGGTGCTCTCAGAGTGTGTCTAGTACTACCTACAAGTGGTAGGCATGCTCCTCCTTAGTAGTCGAGTAGATCGGAATGTCGTCGATGAAGACTGCAACAATGCGATCGAGGTAGGGCTAGAAGATCATGTTCATGTAACATCCCAAGGTTTCCTAAAAATAAATTGAAAATGCTTGAAATTTTGTTTAAGGTATATATTTATAAGTATCCTTTAAACATAATTTTATTTCTTCTATGTTTTGAATTTCAAGAAACTATCATCTACAATTGTGTTCAGTATGTTATTTAGAGTCTGATGGAACAAACTTTTTTTTTGGTGAATAGTAACATGCCCTTATGAATAGTAATATGAATAGTAATATGAATAGTAATATGACCTCATGAATAGTAAATAATATTATTATTTTATTTTCCCATGGCAATAGGATAATGGGATCTTAATTAATTTTCCAATGTCACATAAAACTAATTGCACTTCAATTTTGTTATTTTTCGAATTAACTGCGACCTTATTTAAAAATTAAATTAATAATATTTAGAAAATTATTTTTTAAAAATGGAGTTCATTTTTGAATTCTTCACATCGAAAAATGGTTGGGGTAAATTTTTGGTATTTTTCTGAAACTCTTGAATTTTCGGTGAATAGTGAAATACGGTAAAATACCGTATAATCAATTTATCAGTAAAAATGCACTATTTATGACATAATAAGTGATGCAAGGCCACTTGCTTCGAAATCACATGATATTATCACTATTTAGGGCCACTTGATTTGAGATTATTCATAGTCTTGATAAAAATATTATAATAATAATTAAAATAATCTAAAATACCTCCCCTCCTCCACTATAAATACCACCCTCACTCCCCTCTTCCTCTCACACCTCTCAAGCCTTGATCATTGTCTAATTTCTGCCAAATTCCCTCCACAATCTTCTTATCCACGTCCTAGAGCTGCTGGTCTCACCAAAAGACCAAAATCAAAGCCCTTAAGAAGGATCTCAAGGAGAAGAGATCAAGAGGTAAACATCCTCTTTCATTTTCATTCTTTCTTTCCATTTTATGTTATTCTCTTCCTTTCCCTTTGTCTTTTGTTGGGATATTTCATTTAATATTTCCCCTTACTGTCCAAATTTTGTATGAATGATGAGATATTCCATTCCTCTCATCAATCTTATTTTTATGAAATTTTAAGAGACGCCGTTAGGCTGCCGAATTTTTGTAAGAAATTTCTCATGTTTTCTTCATTTCAAGATTCACTTCTCTTCGTTCTTCACCCCCTCTTATCCAAGAGGCATGAAATCTCCAGAATCATGTATATTCTGGATGTTGTCATGTTTATGGAAAATTACAAATCATTATTCCTCTCCTCTCTCACTTATTTAAAGAATCAAAAAACATTGTCCATTTGTGTCGAATTACCGATATCGTGGACGATGTATTTTCAATCTCCATTAATTCTTTCAAGTCTGGTCATGAAACCATTTATATGGTTGAACCAGGTTATAATATATGTTTTATGAATCATATAAGGTTCTGGAATTCTTTTGTAATCATGATTCAAATTTATAAGACTAAATGAAGTTGTAATTATCAAAGAACCACTTAAATTATCTAAACGAACATAATTAATGTTTTAACTTATAAATCATCATCATATAAAGAACCAAAGTGATAAATGGTATAATTTATGGTACTGTAATTATTTAAATACTACTCCATTCCAATTCTGGAGTTTCACTTCAAATCAACAAGAACGATTCATCATGAACCGATTGTGAAAATCACAAAAGAACTCACCCAAAATAATGCAAGGAACAAAATACTAACAATTAAGGGGTGAAATGAGGTTATGAAATGACCATATAAGATGTTATAAACATGAAAATTTTTCTATAAAATACTAATAACACTCTTTTAACCATTATACAGGAGTTTTAAACAATTTTGAAGTAAGGCAAGCCCAAGGTAAGGGAATTCTTAACCCGATTTCCATTCTTTGGGTTAACATTCTACTTTATAATTTATGTGTTATTTAAATTGTTTGTGTGATGGGTTTTTTTTATATTATGTTTCATTATGTGTATTTACAGAGTATATACATATTACATCCACTCTATTAATCCTCACTTCAAGTATATGATGTTTATAAGGGACTTTTCTTCTAAAATCCTCTTTTAAAATTCTGTTTTATAAGATTCAAAGGCAATGTTTTTATGCTATTGTTTATGTTGTATGATTATGTTTTGGTTATTGGGAATTGTTTATGATGAAGGGTGGGACCTATATTTACCTCCAATGCATTGGGTATGAGTAAGTTGGAGGTCGGCCGTATGGTTACTCCAAGTGTAACTGTGATGGTTACACAAAGTAAGGTAGCCGTGAGGGTTACAAATTTTAAGGTAGCCAAGATGGTTACAAGATTATGTAAGTAATGCCCCAATATCTATGATTATAATTATGTTTGTGTGGATCTTGTGTAAATCTCATGTTACGCTAAGTAAGATTTTATGGGTGGAAAGCATGTCTTTTGAAAATGTTTTCATACGTCATGCGTATTCATGGACTAATGTGATTTTTCCTTCTTTTTCATACCTTACTGAGCTTTTGTGCTCATCCCAAGTTTTTAAATGATTTTTCACAGGTTAATGATGAGTAATACAAGGAAGGAAGACATGTTAAATGTTGAAGAATTGTCAAGGAGTCTTGTTTTGTGTTTTAATGTTTTATATTCTGAGGAAAATGGAAACTGATTTTATGGTACCCACTATGTAACAATGTGTAATGTTATGAATATTTTGTCTTAATTCACTAAAGCTCTAAACTTGAAAAGATCCTCAATGTAAAATTAAGTGTTTCCTTGATTAAATTCAAGATTATGTATGAAATAAGTGCGGGTCCTTATAGTTCATGAGTCCCAGAACACTGCTGGAGCATTGGCTATGACGAAAGGCATAACCAGGAGCACATAGTGTCCATACCAACATCAGAAGGCCATCTTCTACACATCATCATCTCAAACACTGAGCTGGTGGCAGCCTGATTTGAGGTTTATCTTCGAGAACCATCATGCTCCCTTCAGCGTATCAAAGAAGTCATCAATCCTCGGGAGTGGGTACTTTTTCTTCATGGTCACCTGGTTCATGTGACTATAGTCTAAAAAAAGCCTCAAGCTTCAATCCACCTTCTTAGTGAATAGAATCAGGGCTACCCAAGGAGAAACACTGGGCCGGATGAATCCATTCTCTTGCAAGTCCACTAGTTGTACCCACAACTCACAAAGCTCAATGGGAGCCATATGATATGCTGGTGTAGATATCGATGTCGTCCGAGGGTAAAGGTCAATGTAGAAGTACACCTATCTATGAGGAGGTAGTCCTAAACCATCGTCATGGAAAACATCCGTGTACTGGTCCACCACTACAGGATAGCTTGGAATCTCTACATTAAGTGCTCTGTGGGTAAGGCAGGCCAACTGATTAGTGATCGGCTACACCCTCCTCCGAGTAGGTCTTTCATGTGCTACAAAGGCTCCCTTATCACCGGTGAAGGTAAACAGGGTCCCATCCATGCAGACACACTACACTTTGTTCCTAATACAGTCGATCTGAGCATGGATTGTAGATAACCAGTACATACCCAAGATGACATCGTAAGGCCTCGACGCCGCTACGAGGTGATCCCAGCCGAAGCTCTCGTCTCCTAGATTAACCTCACACTACTGGAACTAGTGCATAATCTTAAAGTTTGGTCCCGAAGTAGTCTTTAGCCATATGTATTGAGCCAACAAATCTGTCTAAATTTCTGAGCTCTGAATGAGGGCAGTGGCAATGAAAGAGTGACTTGCACCAGTGTCTATAAGAACTGTAGCTAAGGTGGAGTAGACACAGATCCTACCTCGAATCATCTCCGGAGTGCCATGGTCGTAAGCCTCAGCTGCATGGAGCTGAGCTTACCCTTTCCACCTGCTTTCTGTGGTTGGGGTGGAACTCTTGGTGGTGGTGGTAACACCTTGTAACGATGTCCACCGCCAGCTGCATGACCATCTCTTCTGCCATGTCCGCATGCTCTTTGATGACTACCTCAATAAAACCTCTGCCTCTACTTTGTAGGTCCCTCAACTGTCTGTTGATCATCAATACGGAGGGTCAGACAGTCACGATCCATGTGACCCTACCCGCCGCAAGAGTAACATGGCCCACTCCTGGCATGACTGTCTATGTCTCGTGTGCCCCACACAACTAAACACGTATCCTGAGATCGTCCACCAGATGGATTGGTCCTCTTGGACCTCTGTGATATCAGTCTACTACCAGCTGTAGAAGACTCTGCTACATGTCGACTAGTGATGGGTCTCGCTGCTGGCGATTGCTCAGCAAGGAAACTCTCCACTAGGAGGGCTATCTCTAACACCCTCACTTGCATCAGGATGCTGAGTGAGATCATCAATGCTATGATATCCCATATAAGCCCTTGCCTGAAGGTCTGGGCCCTGAAGAAAGGGTCTTGAACCATATCAGTGGATTATTGCGAGAGGTTGGTGAACCTCGTTGAGTATTGTGCCACTGTCATGCTGCCCTACTGCAGATGAAGTATCTCTTGTATCCGCACCACACTTAGGGTGGTTGGGACAAACTCCACTCGAAATAGGCTCTTGAAGTCAGCCCAGAGTAGTGTCGCCTCATCATGCACCTGGAGCATTAGGATACACCATCTACCTGCTGCATCTTGAAGAATACTTGCAGAAAGGATCACCGTAAGGTGGAATGGTGTCCCAAATAGTATGAAGACTCTCACTACAGCCTCCATCCAATCCTCATCTTCCTGTGGGTCCATCTGACCCTTGAACCTGGGCGTCCTCTGGTGCTAGAACTCGTGAAATGCGATCAAGCGGCATTCACTTTCTACTGCTGGGGCTAGTGGAATCAGTGGCCCAATGAGTATTAGTACTAATGGTGACTCTACTGTGATACGTCCCTGCACTGAAGCCTCATCGATCGGTGGGCTGTCATCTCGTACAACTCTCGGAACCCTGGCTGGTTGTCTTCATGGAGGCATCCAGAAAAGAAATAGGTGTGCCACGGTCAATAAGTTATACCTGGTGAGATGACTCAAAAGATATCACAAAGAAGACTCTTCAAAACACACATGCAATTAGTGTTTTCGTGCACTGAGTCAAAAATCAGAAGTCAGGGCCCGGGTGTATGGATACATCGGCCACCGCACCAACACTGGATTCCCTAGACTGAAAACCACACTCAGTACTCTTAACACTATTGATTCACAGAAAATAAAGATTATAGTCCTAAGTTATGCAGTAGAACCGACTCCTTTGATACCAATTTTTCATGACCTGTCCCCTAGGGCCCGTTTCGTGACTACCCCAAGCCCACCTCCCATAGTCTAGGGGATGGAGACTAGCACCAAAGGCAAAAATCCCTAAAACTAGGAAGGTATTACCTTCATAAACTAGAAACACACACAACAGAGTAAGCTGGAAGCAAAACACTAAGTAAAACTATATACAAAAGGAGTGTTGAAAAGTAAAGGGGCTGGAAATACAAGCCCAACTGTAAAGTACAAGGAAACTGAAAATAAGTACAACTGAAGAAAGGTAAACAGCTTAAAGGTGAAAAGAAGATCCTGGAACGTCCACCATGGATCCTACCTAAAGGGTAGGTACAGATAGCCTCCTCATCACTCCACATCTGTCAGTCTCCTCCATGTATCAACTCGTCATAAGGTCCACCTCCGAGTAACGTCCAGTCATGGTGCTCTCAGCCTCCGTCAGCATTGTCTGTCGTCTGCATCGAACACAACGAAGTACAGGCATAGCCCGTGCCGGGGTGAGTATAACGATACTTAGTAGGGATCTCGATACCACCAAGGTCTCTCAAAATACACCAAGGACAAACTACATAGTAAGAAATCAACAGATAGCCATTACTTATGTATATTCCCATACATATACCTAAGTTATCAAGTAACCCATCTCAATCACGAGGAAAACACATAAGTCACTGGCTTAGCTCACACAAGTATAAAAATTATGTAGAGAGATAGAGATGATCAGATATAGCCGCTGAATCATCTAAGCTATCAGACCCACATAGGATCCAGGACCAGATGTTAGAACTGTCAGACCAACACATGATCCAGGACTAGATTTTCTATCGGACTAACACATTATCCAGGAACATAAGTCAGAACTGTCAGACCAACACATGATCCAGGAACAGTCATCAGAGCTGTTGGACCAACACATGATCTAGGACCAGCTATTCTGTTATAAGAACACATGATCTAGGAATAGAAGCCAGAACTGTCAGACCAACACATGATCCAGGAACAGTCATCAGTGCATAGCCAGCCAGAGGGTTTCCAGAAAGCGTGCTTGATTCTGGGAGGGTCTTCTCCTCAATCCAAGTGACGATACATTAAATATCATGAAGTCCCAATTTTATTTATCCAAAATATATTTCTTACCATAAAAAACTCAATGTCATAGACGGTGCATCAATAGGACGCCCGGTCTGAGAGTTATTGGCATTTTCGTTCCGGGGGCCCGATTGAATTTAGGTTCAATCCAACCCAACCATACCCCAACTACATCAAAACCTCACATGGGGTATTACAAAAGAACCATCTCACTCCAATATATCTGTTTCCATAGACGGTTCGTCAATCGGACACCTATAGCCTATGTTATGGGCGAAAAGGTGAAGTCAGGTCAAACATGTCTGGTACGGCCCAGTCAGACCGACCCGGTCTCCAAGTCTGACCCGGTCCGTGGGTCTAACTCGGCCCGTGGGTCCGACCTGGCCTGATGGGGTGGCCCGGCCCACATTGGGTCCAGCCCAGGCTGGGTCCGGCCCGGCAGCCCGCAAGGGGTCCGCCCTAGCCGCGTCCAGGGGGTAGGTCATGCCCCCTGGTTCCGGAACAGCTTAGTAGTTCGGGCAAGTGGAACCGGCGCAAGGCTGCAACCGGTGTGTCATGCGAGACCTAATGGGGTCTCGCTATTTCTAGCTGGCCGAGTGGCTAGCCAACTCCGAGCGCGGCGCCGGTTGCGTCGCGCCTCTTCCGACAACCCGGCAGCTCAGGTCACCGGACCTCTTCACGGTCGGGCTCGAGTCGGCCGCTACTACACCACTGCAGCCAGGGGCCGCAGCCCTCCTTCGATCCACGGCGCAGCGCCGGTTGGACCGCGCCTTCTCGGTCGACCCGACGGCTTGTGCAACCGGTTTCTTTCGCGATCGGCCTTACGCCAGCCGCCGATGCACCGCCGCGGCTAGGGGCCGCAGCTTCTCCTCTGGGGGCGTGGTTGTGCCGTCGCCGCCACATGTTGACGAACGTCGGTTCCATCTGTCAGTGTTCTTTCCACAGGTCACTGGACGAGCTCTGGTGGCCCGATTCTCGTTCTGGAAGAAGTTGCGCCCCCCTCGGGTTGTTGCCTTTGATCTGCAGTCAACATTGATGAGAGTCGCAATTCCAGTCTCATGTCGCGATTAGCATCAAAATCCACAAAGAATGCAGAGGGGTCGGGTCATGTTTGTTTGGCTCGTTCCCTCTGTGTTAGGGTGATATCAAGTGGCTTTGAATTCTAAACCACAATGGAAAATGAAGAACATGAAATAATTAGCAATCTTGAACCCCTACCTTGTATCGTTCATTGGCGGTGAAGAGGATGAATTATGGATGTCGCTTGTCATAGGTGAGGATGTCCCACTTTGGGAGGAAATCCCAAGGAAAAAAGGGTGAAGAAGGTCAGAGTTCTTCATTGGCATTCTTCCTCGGAGAGCCTTTCCTTGTTGGTGTTCTATCTCCAAGATCTCATCTTCTCCTCAATCCTTCTTTCCAACAAATGAATAGCCCCACCCCCCCCCCACCCCCGAAATAATATATTATGTGGTCTATTATGTTCATTGACATAATTTCAAAATGAGGCATTTAATTAATTGATGTGGCTTAATTAATTAAATGGGGTGGGTTGGTATCATTAAGTGTAGAGGATATCAAGAGTCTCCCCCTCATTAATGAAGGGAGTTCTAGAGGCTTCTAACTCCAGTGGTCCCCACAAAATTAATCCTCACAAGGGAGGTTGAGTTTAGGTGAGACCCACCACTATAACCTCTCATGGTAGGTTAAGGTGTGGTGGTCCCCACCTCTAACCTCTACATGGTGGTTATAACAAAATTAAAATAAAATAAGTCATGAACATATTTTATTTTATTATTCCATGTAAAACCCAAAAACTATCTTTGATTCCCGACCATCTGTTGTCAAGGTGAATGTCTTCTTAAGCGAATATTGGCACTATGAGTTCATTGGTGCCCTCAGATATCAATTCCGAGCACCGGTTCAAAAGTTATAAAATTTTGCTCGTACGTTTTCTGAACGTACCTGAACAAAACTTAAGAAATTGATTTCGGGCACACCGGGCCACGGAATCACGCACCGTCAGATTTCGCGGAATCAATAAATTCCCATGTATTTTTTAAAAAAAAATTCCATGGGAATTCCAGGTCTTTACAGATATTATGTTTTATTGGCATTAAATTCAAGTACCAATATTTCTTTTTACCAAAACATATATTTGTGGTTAATAATTGTTTAATACTGACTAATATTTTACTAATAATTAAAATTTTCACTTTATCATATTAATACAAACATTATTCTTCTAAAAATTGAAAACATTTTATTAATTATTATTTCGATCATTGTATTCTCCTGGTCTTCTTCCCTATTGCCCGCTTGATGGCCTCCTGATCCTCACTGCCCATGCAATGGCCTCCCGATCCTTTCCACCCACGCGATGGCCTTTCAATCTTCATCCCTCACTACCCACATGATGGACTCCTAATATTTACCCCTATATTCAAATACAATAGTGATCCCCACCTGTGCTCACACTCCAATTCATCATACCCCAAAACCAAACACTTGATTATCTACAACAGCTCACACCCTTTTCCATTGATGTTCGATTGTTTTTCCTCTTTCAACTATAGAGACAAGGTGTAGGGAGGGGAATGGAAATAAAACCATTTCAAGGTGTCCATGTTTAGACCTCTCATCAGGTATGTACTTCCTCACATAAACTTTCATCATGTAAAATCATGGGTTTTTATTGTTTGAATTGAATTAAATTTAAGTTAAGGTTTTAGAGAAATTTAGATTCAACAAGATTTCCTGTTCTTTTTCTTTTTTTGGTGACATTGGGATGCTGATTACATACTTCTCTAGAGCCAATCCAGATAAAATAAAATTTATTATCACATGGGTTGGAGCTCTGTGTAGTTTTATTTGTTTATTTTCTATTTCATGCTGAAATAGTCTTACTATTTCCAGTTTTCCTATGAAGATGGTGAATGTTTTATTTAATAATTTATGAAACTGATTTTGATAGTCTAGCAGCATCTGAACATAGAAATGGTGCAGTATTTGTGTTTTCTATGAAAATAGATGAATTTTTTATTAAAAACACTAATTTTATTGTGTTCTAGTCTAATGTAGTTAGAGTATTTGTGATATTTATAAGTATTAATTATATTTTGAGGGAATTTAATGGCCTTGTGATTACATCCCCTTCTCAACATATGAAAGAAGATCATATGTTAATCATATTCACCCCTAATTAAACATATATGAGCTTCTTTGTTGAGATTTTAATAGATATAGTAAATGAAAAATTACTATTCTATGAAGATTATTTTTTAATATTTTAATTTATTTTAATTTTGGTTTCAATTCATGTAGTTATTTGGTTCTAATTTGTGGGTATTCTCTTTGGTTGTGTATGGTGTAGATAATTGATATGAAGGATGAGGTATAGTGGTGAATTGAGGTTCCTCACTGGTACTAGAGCTGACTTTATTTGTTTAGATTTCAACACTGATGATGAATGAAAAATTCTCATTCTATACAGATCAATTTTTTATAATTCCATTTTTTTCATTTCATGTAGATATTTTGCACTGATTTGTGGGTATGATTTTGGGTTGTGTGTAGTGTATATCATTGAGCTAAAGGGTATGGAATAATAGTGACTTGAGTTTACTCATTGGTATTAAATTTGACTTGGTTTGTTTCTTTTAAAATATTATATTTATGTTATATTAAATTAATTATTATATCTTATTATATTGATCTATATGATAAAACTTTATAATATTTCATATATTTTTATAATATGTTTTATTATTATTTATTATATCATATTTTTAAAGAAACTGATCCTCCTTTCTCTCTAAATGTGTAAGGGTTCATCCATTGGTTTTCTTCATCGTGTTTCGCATAGATGTTGGTAGTTGATCTTTCAGTCATCTTGTCTTGAGATTTGAGATCATGGTGGGTTTTCTTTGTCTGGATCTGTGAAGATTTTTCATTCATTCTTCCGAAATTATGATTTTGTCTTGCTAGGTCATGGAATCTTAGATCTCATGGGTTTCAATGGCTATTTCTGGAAAACCAGTATCAAGCATTGACTATTCTTCTTGGAAGTAATCTAAGGTATTTTTCCTATATCCCCTCTACAGTTGGTATGATCTTCTCTGATAGCTTTTCTCTTCATCATACCTTCCTTGATAGAAAACATATATGATTGTGTTTTAGTTATTTAATCTCACTTAGATATGATGGTGGTTATTTTTCTAGTGTCGCTCATGTGCATTGTGTAGTTGGGTGGTGTTCGGTTGTTTGATTTGTCATCATTCATGAATAAAAACATTTCAAGGAGGTTATCTATGGTGATTATTAACTATGGTAGTGGTGAGTGAGTATGAGAGATTTAGGGATTCCTATATTTTTTCATCTACAGATTTGAGATTTCCATTTTAGTTTCATTCTGTTTGTCTAAGGATTTGGGAATATGTTATGTTTTTGGAAATCTTTTGCAAATCTTACTAATTCATGATTGTTAATTCTTGTTTTTTGAAGTTGGGGATTTGTGAAGTTTCTTTATTCATCAATCTGCAGTGGCCTTATTTTTCCATTCTTCCTATCTAGGATTCCTATGTATCTCTTGTATGGTGTACTATAATTTACTGTACATATCTGAAATCTATGAATATCAAAATTGATTGCATACCACAACAATAGAATTGTATTATTAAATATATGTGATTGATGGGATTTGTTTATCAATCATGTCTAGATTATAATCATTATTTAGAAGTTATTTAAGGCAATGAAATGTAGTTGGTAAATATCTTTGATAGTGGGGAGATAAAAAAAATTATTATGAAAGCATAGTTAACCCATTTATGACACAATGATTTTACCATTTATACAAAAGAATGAAAAGTGTAAAAATTGTTATTTCATCCATACATAGAAGATGAAAATCATGCCTTTATGACCTAAATATGGAAAAGAACCTTGTTTTATTCCTGTAAATTCTTTCTCATGACAACATATTATTTATTTTATCTTTTTTGATATCAATAAAATGTTCCTCTAATGTGTATAAGGACGTTTTTGCTATTTTTTTTACAGTATATTTTATTACTAATTCTACTCAGTGGAATTTTAAGTTTTTTTAGTGTATTACTGCTAAAATTAAAGGTTATTAAGGTAAATAATGTTCAATATATGTAGATCATTTTTATACTTCTATTTATTTCTATTTTGGTTTCAATTCATGCATATATTTTTCACTAATTTGTGGGTATGCTCTTTGGTTGTGTGTGGATTTTGTGGCTAGTTCACATCGAGCAGAGCATAGAGCTCCAATCAGGTCCATTACTGGCTGTTTCATTACTAGTGTGACTCAAGTGATCATTTCAGGTTCTTTTTTAGTGGATTAGTGCTAAAATTAGTGGTTTGTATGGACAATCTTCTCATTTTATGCATATCATTTTTTATACTTTATAGTTTCATTTATTTCTATTTTTTTCAATTCATGTTGATAGTTTGAACTAATTTTTTGTTCTGTAGTGGTGTTGATATTGAAGATAAATGGTGGGAAAACATTGACTTGAGGTTTAAGAACCCGGATCTCTTTTCAGGTATGTTTTTCCTTTTTTCTGGAGTTTTTCAGAAAAATGAATTTTCTGGAAATTTCAGAAGTACACGTCGTGTACTTTCTTGGTACACGCCGTGTACTCTTTCCCCGGCTCGAAGCCATGTGTTGGTCATGTCCGGGCCACACACACGGTGTGTAAGGTTGAGGTGGAGGCCGGTTATTTCGGAGTATGGAAAAATTAGAAGTGCGCGTCGTGTACTCTAAAAGTAAACGTCATGTACTTTCTTTTTTTTCATGAAACGGACCGGGGTCGCGTCTAACCCTCATATTCACCTTCTTCTCTAGTTTTTGGCCGTCCAAAGCGACCTGTATGGCCGGATCTTCGATGGACGACCACCTCGCCGTCTGTTCTCTGATTCGAGCATGGTCAGTTGCGTTGTAAGCGCAGCGGTGAGTTCTTCCTTCTTCTTTAGCCTTGTTTCTTGATTCCTCCTCATTTCCAAGTTATCGTAGGTTGAGCGTTTTGTACGTTTTCTCAGATCTATGTCGTTTTAAGGGGAATCTGTCATCGAGGTTCATGTATATCGATCTCCTAGGATCGAGGTAGGTGGTTTGTGACTTTCTGTAGAAGGTTGATGAATATTATATGAAAATTCCACCAATACCCTTGAACAGGGTATTGCGTGTTTCCTGTTTTTCCCTTGCTGCTTGCCTGCTTTTCTTGATTGCTTCAGTAGAGGTTATTTCTTGTGATTAGAGTATTTGTTTGTGCACAGTTTGCTTTTACATACCTAGTTGTAGGATTGCGGACTATTGTTTTATTATTTCTGTTGAGCCTTAGTTGATAGACAAGTAGTTCTTGAGGTTTACTTGGACGATATACACGCGCCAAGAATGTGTAGTTATACTCAGGACTGTGAGAACCTAGATTGGTAGACCAAAGGGATAATTAATGGAAGGGCTTCTCCAGAGTGTCTTTTAATTATGATACACGGGCTATAGGGGAAATTGACATTGAGTTATTTCCCAGAGATCCATTAGCACGACGCGGGCCATAGGGGGGATTGACCTTGAGTGCTTCCCCAGAGAGACTTTAGCACGATACAAGACTACATGGGGAATTGACGGTGAGTGCTTCCCCAGAGAGTCTGCTTAATTATGTAGTTGAACCAGAGGGGTGAGACTATGTGTGCCTCCCAGAGGGTTGCTAGTACTTAGAGGTTGAACCATAGGGGTTAGACTGTGAGAGATACCCAGAGGGTTACCTATTTTCTTCTTGTTGTTGACTATTTACTTGTGTGCTATGCTTGCTAGAACTGTGGATTGTAGCTGCTTGTGCTTTTCTATTTACTACTTCTTGTTTTAGTACTTCCATGTATTCATTGACTGTTAGGCACAAATCTTTGGGTGATTGCCTACTGGGATTGTATCTCACACCCTATCTGGGCCATGATTTTGGGCCCAAGAAGACTGTGTTGCTGCAGGTATAGATAAGGGAAATCACCCTTCTACTTTAGGATCTTGACTGCATCAGGAGCTGGGGAGCATGGGACCGAGCCGTGGCTCGCGATGCTGAAGATCTTACTTTGTTTTTCTTTTTCACTTGGTTTCAGTTGTATTTCATAACATTATTGTGTTTTCTATTTTCCTTAGATACTTGTACCTGCTGCATCTTTTTCATCACAGTTATATATATATACATTGCTTTCGCTGTTTGGTTTCTGTTATATTGCATGTTGTTTATCGTTTCCGCTGTTATTGTTTTTTTCTTACCTTTTATACCTTACCGAATGAGGGCATAGTTTCCCCACCGACTCACCAAGGCCCTCACTGCTAGTCGGAAGCCTCTGGCGTTCGGGGAAATGCTCTTGAGGTTATGTGGTGAACCGGTTATGGGCACAAGTGGAGGGGCTCCGGACTCGGGACGTTACAAAGTGGTATCAAAGGAGTTCTTTTCTCTTGCTTTACTGTTTGGAGACCTTATCCAGGGATAGGATGGATTCGGTACTTGGCATTAAGTTTTGCTCGGGAGTAGCTAACCCGTGTACAGGGAAAGGCCATACTACCTCGTTAATTTCAGTTTTCTGGTTTTGAGTTTTATGGTTGATATGTTTTCTCCTAGAGTGATTCACATGACTTGTGCGGTTATTGTTTTGACATTTCGGTTCTATTTCTATCGCAACCCGATGAGATGAGGGTATGCCATCTCATGCATCATATAGGCACTTGTAGAAATCACATGTCATGCATTCTTGGCAGGCCATCTAGGGTGCATTAGCGATTGCATGCGGTTGTGATAGACTTTGTGTAGATTATGCATGTTGTTGTGATAGTTGCTTGATAAATTCTCTGTTGATGTGTTAGAAAACTGTTTTTTTGTTCCTTGCTTCAAATGAATGCCAAATTTTGGTTCTTGAGGTGTTATGGGCCCTCACGGATCGGAAATTGGCATCCTTTCCCTTGTTTTGAGTGTTTCTGGAATTCAGCGCAGTTTCTAAGCTACTACCCAGAAAACCCAGAATACACGGTGTGTACTTTTTAGATACACGCCGTGTAGTTTTCAGGCCGTGTCACTGACCATGTGAGTAGAACACGGTGTCGTGGGAGTAACTTCGGGAACACGTCGTGTACCATTGGTACACGCTGTGTGAGTTCGGAGCCGTGTACCTGGTTGTGTCACTAACAACACGAGTCGGGGAAGCTCGGGTAGAACACACCGTGTCCATAGAGAACACGCCGTGTAGTTCTGTCCAGGTAACCAGCCGTGTCATGACCAACACGGGCTGGCGTGACCTTCTTTTCCACACGCCGTGTTTGTTCGGAACACGCCGTGTAGTCCTGTCTATGTACCTGAACGTGTCACAAACAACACGGGACGGTGTCACCTTCGACTATACACACCGTGTTTGTTCGGAGCAGGCGGTGTAAGGTTCAGCCGTGTAGACGGCCGTGTACTCAACAACACGGACCGCCGAAGCCTTGTCTAGGGCACACCGTGTTTGTTTCAAACATGTTGTGTAGTCTCGGGTTGAGTCGGACCGTGTGGGTTAGCCATGTAAGGAGACTCGGGTAGGGGAATAGTTTTCAAGTACACGCCGTGTTTGGGGGTCAACACGCCGTGTAGTTTATAGTGTACATGACTTGTAGGGCATGGGTACACACCCATGTTAGTGGTTTCAAAAGACACGTCGTGTAGTTTTATACACGTCGTGTACTCGTGTTTTGCAATATTGTGTGTTTTTCTTCCCCTGTTCCCATTTTGAACTCTTGTGTTCTCTGTCCTTATTTCCTGATCTAAGGTGTGCTTTTGATCTTTCAGAGATATGCCTTCGATACGTCCTCCGGTCATACATCTATTGTCAGGCAGTGATCAGACGCCGGATATGGCCGATCAAAGACTTCCTGTCGATCCCCCAGTCGTGCCAGCCTTGGCACCGATTGTCGTACCAGTTGCAAGTGTTGATGCGTAGTTCAGGGAAGGTTTCATGAGGATGATGCAAGCCTTCCAAGGATCACTGCCTCCAGCCTCGTCTGTGGAAGACTTGACACGGGTTTTCCAGTAGCAGCACCCTCCCACGTTCTCGGGGGAGGGAGGACCTTAGGCTGCAGAGTCATGGCTGGAATCCATACTGACTATCGTCGAGCATCTTGAGACGCCTCCAGAGAGGCGGGTCAATCTTTCCACCTACATGCTCTGAGACTCCACCAAGAGGTGATGGGACGTGATCTCACAGGCGGTTCAGCAGCAGGCTATGGCTTGGGAGGAGTTCCAGTGCGTGTTCTCTGACTACTTCTACCCGGAGACCCTGAGGGCCGATCGAGCCTGGGAGTTCATGAACTTAGAGCAGGGTACTCTATCTGTCATTGAGTATTCCTCTCGTTTCACTGAGCTGCAGCGTTTTACACCCCTTCGGGATGGGAGTGGGGTGTTCTTGGCAAGGAAATTTGAGGATGTACTCAGGCGGGAGATCCGCTCGCAGGTGAACATCTTCCAGCTGGCTTCCATTACTTCCATCGTCAATCAGGCACTGATTGTGGAGTGCAATCTGAGAGACTCGGGAGCTGCGAGCCAGGGCGGTTCTACTTCCAGAGATAGCTTTCCTTCAGATGACAGCAAGAAGCGCCATAGGGAGCCTATGCGTGGTGATTCGAGGAAGCGAGACGCATCATCAGGCAGCCAGGTGACATGCTATCAGTGTGGCTGGACAGGGCACACGAGGCCGCAGTTCCAGAGGGACCCAGTGGAGTGTCGATCTTGTGGCAATATGGGTCACATTCAGCGTTTTTTCTAGGTTTTCTCACCAGAAGCAGGTGACCGGGGTTCTTCCATGACTCCTCGTTCAAAAGCAGCACTGCCAGTTTCTCACCAGTCGGGGAACTGGAGTTCTTCCGGCCATTCAGGCTGAGGTGGAGGTTGAGGTCATGGCAGTCAGCCACCAGTTCCTCAGCACCAGCAGGGAGGTCCAGCTCAGAGTGGTCAGCCTGGGGCGCAGGGCCGCGGCATGGGCCAGTCTTTCGCCGTGGATCAGACATATCAGGAGCAGGATCCCGGCCATTCTACTGTTCGAGGTACGATTTTAGTAGCCTCAGTTTTATCTTTATCTCTTTTCGATACTGGTGCTACACATAGCTTTATCTCTGTTGCTGTTGTGGAGAGCCTTGGACTCTGCATCTTTTCTTCTGCTGACTCGTTGACACTAGACACACCCTTGGGGACGAGGACATCCAGTGTACGCCAGTGTAGAGAGTTCCCTCTCGAGGTTGCAGGGTATCGCTTCTTATGGGATCTCTATGTCCTGCAGATGACAGGCTATGATGTCATTCTCGGCATGGGCTGGTTGATTCCCTTCCAGGCAGTCATTGACTGTTATCACCGCAGAGTCAGTTTCATTTCACCAGAAGGTAAATCCTTCCTTCATAGAGGCGAATGGGACGTTCGGGCAAGTCGGGTGGGACTCGAGCATCTTGGGCTAGGAGGGGTGACAACCCAGATTTCTAGCCTTTATCTGGATGATCAGGGGACTCCACAATTGGACTTTCCTCCAGTGGTGGATCACTTCAGGGATGTCTTTACAGAGGACTTTTTGGGTTTGCCTCCAGAGCGTGAGGTAGACTTATCTATTGAGCTCATACCAGGAGTGGCACCGGTGTCCATTCCTCCATATAGGATGGCCACACCTGAGTTGCAGGAGCTCAAGAAGTAGTTGGAGGAGCTACAGGATAAGGGTTTCATTCGACCCAGTACTTCTCCTTGGGGTTCTCCTGTTCTGTTTGCGAAGAAGGCAGACGGTACCCTTCGTCTTTGTGTGGATCATCAAAAGCTGAACTAGTTGACGGTCAAGAACCGATATCCCTTGCCATGGATTGATGACCTTTTCGATCAGCTTCTAGGAGCCTGGGTGTTCTCGAAGATCGAATTGAGGTCTGGTTATCATCAGTTGTGCGTTAAACCATCAGATATACCTCTGACTGCCTTTAGGAGCAGGTATGGTCTATACGAGTATACAGTCATGATGTTCGGTCTCACGAACGCACCTGCAGTTTTTATGGAACTGATGAACCGAGTGTTCCATCCTTACTTGGACTCCTTCTTTGTGGTCTTCATGGATGATATCTTGGTGTACTCTCACACTCGACATGACCATGCCACACATCTTGAGATCATTCTGAGTACACTGAGAGAGCATCGGCTTTATTCTAAACTCTCGAAGTGCCACTTCTAGATGGATCAGATTCACTTCTTGGGTCACGTCATCTCAAAGGTAGGAGTATCAGTGGACCCAGAGAAAGTGAGAGTTGTAGTTTCCTGGGAGCAGTCGAAGAACGTCTTTGAGGTAATGGAGTTTCCTAGGGCTGGCTGGGTACTACAGACGTTTCATTCAGGACTTTTCTCGTCTAGCAGCACCTTTTACAGGTCTAACCATGAAGGGGGCGAAGTTCTTATGGTCAGATTCTTGTGATTCAGCCTTTTAGGAGCTGAAAGGGAAGTTGACGTCAGCACCGATACTAGTCTTGTCGGATCCAAGCAAGAGCTATATTGTTTACGGTGATGCTTAGGGTATCAGGATGGGAGCTGTGCTTATGCAGGGAGATGGAGTCGTTTCGTACGGGTCTCGGCAGTTGAGGCCACATGAGAGGAACTACCCTACGCACGATCTGGAGTTGGCAGCTGTTGTTCATGCCTTGCGCTGTTGGAGACACTATCTTCTGGGAGAGCACTTTGTGGTTTTCACTGACCACAAGAGTCTCAAGTATATCTTCACACAATGTGATCTGAATCTGAGGCAGCGCAGGTGGGTCGAGTACCTTCAGTCTTTTTACTTCGAGCTCGCCTATACGACGGGAAAGGGAAACGTCGTGGTAGATGAGTTGAGCAAGAGAACTCAGATTCAAGATGTTCAGAAGGCCATTAGTGAGTGGAAGCTGATGGCTCTGTTCTCTGAGATGCATCTGGAGGTGCACGACAGACGGGGATAGACTTTTCTATCTTTTGAAGCTGTTACATCCACGCTACTTGATTGGGTACAGATGAGGCAGCAATCAGACTCAGAAGGCTTAGTCCTGTGGGAGAGTGTGTCAGGAGGGGACCCTCTTCCTGGATGGACAGTGGGTGAGGATGAGATCTTGCGCTTTCAGGGTCGCGTATGGGTTCCAGCAGACATACACGAGGAGATGATGCAGGATTTCCATTCCTCTGTTTGGGAAGTTCATCCTAGAGTCACCAAGATGTATCGGGACCTTCATCGCCAATACTGGTGGCCTGGTATGAAGAAGGATGTTTCTGGTTTTGTCTTGAGATGTTCTACTTGTCAGCAGGTGAAAGCAGAGCATCAACGACTAGCGGGACTTTTACAGCAGTTACCCATTCCGGAGTGGAAGTGGAACGATGTTGCGATGGACTTCGTGACCAGGTTGGTGAGATCACCCTGAGGGAATGATGATGTTTGGGTTGTCGTCGACATACTTACGAAGGTTTCTCACTTCTTGCCGATCAAGTAGACCTTCAGTGTCGATGATCTGGGATGACTTTACATCAGAGAGATCGTTCGTCTGCATGGACTTCCGCGCTCTATTGTTTCAGACATAGATGCGTGCTTTACCTCTCGGTTCTGGCAGGGACTTCAGAAGGCCTTGGGTACATAGGTACTATTGAGTACAGCATACCATCCCCAGACTGATGGACAGTCCGAGCACACGATCCAGGTGCTTGAGGATATGCTCCGAGCTTGCATCCTTGACTTTGGCAGTTCTTGGGAGAAGTATATTCCTCTGGTGGAGTTTTCCTACAACAATAGTTTCCAGGCGTCCATTCAGATGGCACCATACGAGGCATTGTACGGTAGGCCATGCCGATCACCCTTATGCTGGCTGGAGGTAGGAGAGGTAGCTTTACTAGGACCTCATCTTGTTCAGGAGACTTCAGAGCAGATAAAGCTGATTCGGAAGAGGATGGCTACAGCGCAGTCTCAGCAGAAGTCTTATGCTGATCAGCGGAGACGACCTCTAGAGTTCGAGGTCAGTGATCAGTTTTTTCTACATATCGCACTGAGGTTGGGACACAAGTGGATTTGGAGACAGGGTAAGCTTTCACTGCGGTACGTC
This sequence comes from Viscum album, assembly GCA_963277665.1. Classification (NCBI taxonomy): domain Eukaryota; kingdom Viridiplantae; phylum Streptophyta; class Magnoliopsida; order Santalales; family Viscaceae; genus Viscum; species Viscum album. The sequence continues at coordinate 1,000,749,296 of OY728161.1, forward strand.
GGGCCGTTTTAGGTCTTGAGGAGAGTGGGGCCGGTTGCCTATCGGTTGCAGCTACCTCAAAGATATCGGGCCATGCCCAACGTATTCCACGTCTCTCAGCTCTGACGCTACTTTTCAGACCCATCTCACGTCTTTCAGCTCGAGGAAGTCGAGCTTGATGCAGATGCGTCATTCGAGGAGCATCCTATCCAGATTGTCGATCATAGTACGAAGGTTCTCCGCGGGTGGTCTATTCCTCTGGTACGCGTGCTATGGCAGCACGGGCGAGTACAGGACGAGACCTGGGAGAGGGAGACCGATGTACGATCGCAGTGGTCGGAGCTGTTCGGGGTTTCTTCTTCTCCACCTCGTTAGGGAAATTCGGGGATGAATTTCTTTAAGGGGGGAAGTTTGTAAGAACTCGGATCTCTTTTTAGGTATGTTTTTCCTTTTTTCAGGAGTTTTTGAGAAAAATGAATTTTCTAGAAATTTTAGAAGTACATGCCATGTACTTTCTTGGTACATGTCGTGTACTCTTTCCCCGGCTCGAAGCCGTGTGCTGGCTGTGTCTGGGCCACACACACGGTGTGTAAGGATGAGGTGGAGGCCGGTTATTTCGGAGTACGGAAAAATTAGAAGTACACGTTGTGTACTCTAAAATTACACGCTGTGTACTTTATTTTTTTCATGAAACAGACCGGGGTCGCGTCTAACACTCATATTCACCTTCTTCTTGAGTTTTCGGCCGTCCGAACCGACCCGTACGGTCGGATCTTCGACGGATGACTGCCTTGTCATCCGTTCTCCGATTCGATCATGGTGAGTTGCGTTGGAAGCGCAGCGGTGAGTTCTTCCTTCTGCTTTAGCCTTGTTTCTTGATTCCTCCTCGTTTCCAAGTTATCGTAGGTTGAGCATTTTGTGCGTTTTCTCATATCTATGTCATTCCAAGGGGAATCTGTCATCGAGGTTCACATATATCAATATCCTAGGATTGAGGTAGGTGGTTTGTTCCTTTCCATAGAAGTTTGATGAATATTATGTACAAATTCCACCAATACCCTTGAACGGGGTATTGCGTGTTTCCTGTTTTGCCCTTTCTGTTTCCCTGCTTTGCTTGATTTCTTTAGTAGAGGTTATTGCTTGTGATTAGAGTATTTTTTGTGCTCAGTTTTCTTTTCCATGCCTAGTTGTAGGATTTTGGACTGTTGTTTTATTATTATTGTTGAGCCTTAGTTGATATCCAAGTAGTCCTTGAGGATTAATTGGATGATATACACGCGCCGAGCATGTTTAGTTATACTCAGGACTGTGAGAACCTAGAGTAGTAGACCAAAGGGAGAATTGACGGAAGGGCTTCTCCAGAGTGTATTTTAATTAAGATATGTGGGCTATAGGGGAAATTGACATTGAGTGCTTTCCCAGAGAGCCATTAGCAAGACCTGGCCCATAGGGGTAATTAAGGTTGAGTGCTTCCCCATAGAGCCTTTAGCAAGATACGAGACTACATGGGGAATTGACGGTGAGTGCTTCCCCAGAGAGTCTGCTTAATTACGTAGCTGAACCAGAGGGGTGAGACTGTGTGTGCCTCCCAGAGGGTTTCTAGTACATAGAGGTTGAACCATAGGGGTTAGACTGTGAGAGATACCCAGAGGGTTACCTATTTTCTTCTTGTTGTTGACTGTTTACTTGTGTGCTATGCTTGCTAGAACTGTGGATTGTAGCTGCTTGTGCTTTTCTGTTTGCTGCTTATTGTTTTAGTACTGCCATGTATTCATTGACTTTTAGGCACAACTCTTTGGGTGATTGCCTACTGGGATTGTATCTCACACCCTGTTTGGGCCATGCTTTTGGGCTCAAGCAGACTATGTTGTTGCAGGTATAGATAAGGGCAAGCGCCCTTCTACTTCAGGATCTTGACTGCATCAGGAGCTGGGGAGCATGGGACCGAGCCGTGGCTCACGATGATGAGTAGCTTACTTTGTTTTTCTTTTTCACTTGGTTTTAGTTGTATTTCAGCAAGTTGTTTTTTTCTGTTTTCCTTAGATACTTGTACCTGCTGCATCTTTGTAATCACAGTTATATATATATACATTGCTTCTTCTATTTGGTTTTGGTTTTATTGCATGTTGTTTATCATTCCCGCTGTTATTGTTGTTTTCTTACCTTGTATACCTTACTGAATGAGGGCACAGTTTCCCCACCGACTCACCAAGGCCCTCGCTGCTAGTCGGCAGCCTCTGGCGTTCGGGGAAACGCGCTTGAGGTCATGTGGAGAACCGGGTATGGGCACCAGTGGAGGGGCTCTGGACTCGGGACGTTACATGAGGTTCCTTAGTATTGACTTTATTGACTTGATTTTCTTATTCCAGTGGCCTACTTGTGGGGTGATGTCAGATCATTGGTCTTAGACCATTATGAGACCATGTGGGGTGGGTGGGGTAAGGTGAAGGATGGATCATGAGTTTTTGTGTTTTTAAGATCTTTTTAGGCATCAATTAACTTAAACCATGTATTGATTCATTCTGTATTAGATTTAATTATTAATTTAATTAATATATATCAAAGTTTTAATGTGTGAAAATCATTTCTATTCAATAATTAAATAGTTGTATTATATATGATAAATTAATAAATATAATATGAAATTTTATTAGTAATAAAAATTAGTATTTTCTATTTAAATGTAATTTGTGAATATATATTATTTTTTGGTAATATTATTACCCACAGATATATTTTTTGTATAAATTTTTTTATAAACACTTTGACCAACATATATATTATCTCTTGGTATTATCATAATTGTAAGAGAACTATTTTAGCTATCATAATAACATTTAGTGACAGAGTTTTTACCAATAGTTTAGCAATAGAGACATATTTTTTGGTAAAGATTTTTACCATTATAAAATGTAATTTCAACAATAGGTATGTCCCTATTGAAAAAAGAAAAATATTTTTTAGTGTTTTCAGACATAAATATTATGTTAAATTTGGTAAAAACAAGTTACCACATTCAAATATGAAGTGTTGAAAGTATAACATATACGATTAAAATACATCATATGTATTTAAAACATATGTGTGAACTTTGTATTAACAACGTTATCGACCTTATAACTTTATCAATCCATAATTTATCAATTTTTTAGACACTTTCCATGATAATTATTTCCATTTATCAAATTTGTTTTAGAATTTTAAAAAAATACCATCCCTTTTCACATATGAAATAGTATCTCCCTTCCCCACATCACCTCACACCAAAACCCCATTAGATCATCCCATTATCTACTAAAAACTCTCCTTCAAACTCTTATCCTTCATAATGAGTTTATGGTCTTCTAAAATGTAATCCCTTGAATGTTTAACCAACTTTTCAACAGAGATAATCCCAAAAGTGATGAATAAATTTCTAACCTCTCATTTCTCTTTCTATTTCATTTTGAGCACTTCTTATCCCAAAAATTACATTACACAAGAATAAAATGATAATACCTATATCAATAGTGTAATTGTATGTTATTGTAAATATAGTAAATATTTAATTACTTATATTTTCTATGTATTATTTTTTGATATGTTATGGAATATTTCAAAGACCAGGAACCAAGAAATCGTGTGATTACAAGGCCCAGTGATCCTGAAATAAATGGTTGAAATATATTAAATATATTAATATCACACACAACTATTTTTCATAAAAAATTATTATAACTTCTAAAAGGGGGACCAGATCATAAATCTGATGAAACCATTGATTTCATATCATGGGTTTTACCCTAGGCATGACATAACCTTTTTCAGTGTGGGGTTCTAGTGAAAAATATGTCATAGGTGAAAATAAAGTAAATAAATAATTTTACTTATTTATTTTATCTATTTTTGATTAATATACTGATAACGACTATAAATATGTGGTTATATATATGTCTCAAGGTTGGCCTCTAAACCCTAGAGACCTAGAGATATTTTTTGAGAGCGTTCTTAGTAGACGAAGTTGGATAAGATCTGGATCAATGAGTGGTGTGCCAATGGAACATCTGGATCTCAAAAATGATAGTGATGTAGGACTTTTATTCACCTAAAATTGATTTAAACTAATGTTAGGATATTTATATGTGATTTTTATATCTTTTTCTTTTATTCCAGTACATTGTGGATCAATTCCACAAACACAATTGATTTTTGCATCGATGACAGATTAAATTAATGGATTCAGATTTTTTGTAGTGTTTATTTCCAATTAATTTTTCTATTTCTATGACAATGGATCAAGACTGAATAAACAAAGAACAAGTTTCATTCCTCACATTTTGTGGCTTATGGTTTTCTCCCCTATTTCTATGCACATTCATCATGAAAAATTTCTTTGGCCCGTAGTTAGAAGAATGTTGATTATTCAATCATTTCATGACTATTATTAAATGAAATTGATTGATACCGTTGGTGAGGTTCATGATCAAGGATATTATAAAGGTGAGATAATGATGAAGGATGAACATAGGTGGATCAATATGGATTGTTGGATCCTTTTCCTCCTAGATTTAATGTGAGGTGACAATAAGCTGGATCGACATATTCCATGCAGATCTGAACCCGGATCCCGTTGATCATTGATGGAAAGGGTGTTTAGTCCCTGAATATACATTTTACAATGAGTTGGGAAAATAATACAACCTGGAGAATGGTTTGGTGTAAGATCTTGATAGATCTAGAAAATCTCAGGTTACACAGTCTGTAATCCAGTGCTACATGCAAAGTAGTACCCCCACCCTTGTGCGGCACTGGGGTTTTCACAGTGAGTTAAATATCACACGCCATGTGACCTTATCACACATCATGTGAAACAAGTTTACCATATCAGCTTGTATATTAAAGGATACATATGAATGGGTAGCATGTACATAGTCGTATCCAGAGTACATGGGAAACTATACAAAGACATGGCCAGGTGTACACATACGCAACCAGGTATACACGAACATAACCAGCGGTACACGGGCATGGGATAACAGCATGGGGAAGGTATTGGGAAATATCTACATGCCATTTATTATTAATATATGTTTTTTATGTGGATACTTATGTGTTTTTTGAGGTATCACCACACGAACAAAAAATGTGTTAACCAGACACGCTGTGTACCCACTTGTAGACGTTGTGTATCCCCTCTAAGTTTTTTTTAGCCCTTAATTTATTCATTTTTTACCAAAATTGGTTGAGTGCGATACTTTGGTCAATTCCATTGAGGTTAAAATGTGGGATTATATCCATATCTCATGATTATGATCCCCTATAGAGGATGTGCTCAAATAGAGTTTGCGGTGTTCCTCCATGAGACTATAGTGTGATCCTCAATCATTTTTATATCCTATATAGGGGTTGTGAAATAATCATGAACACCTTGATTAGGGAATTGATCCTCCATCTATAAGTCCATATCATTATGTCTAGTGTTATCTTTTGTGTATAATACCCTACATAGTAGTTTGATGCAAATTGGGTTTATGGAATCCCCCACCAGTATTGGGTGTGAAACCCTATCTGTGTATCAGGGTGTTTTGGGACTGGTGAGAATTATTGTGTGTGGAATAATGATCATAAACTCTTGGATGATTTTCTTTATTTATGGTATGGTTCATGTAGTGGATTATCCTGGAACAATCATTGCTTTGAGAAGAATCCTATTTTTGGTAGTTTTTTTTACTGTCAGGTAGTGTTGGGTCCTCCCTGAGAATATCAGGGTTTAACCTTATTTCCATTTTTTATTCTCATGGAAATTTTTCCTCATATGGATGTCCTCATGGAAGGAATATTCAAACTTCGAGCATCTCTTTAGGGAGAAGTTTTATCTGGACACATTCTGATCAGTGCACATACAAGAGATTGTTCGTCTGTAATAGGGTAGTTTGACCATTGTGGAGTATTTAGAGAGGTTAACTGATCTATAATGATACTCCATCAATAAGGTTCTAGATCTATTTTTTTATAGCATTATCCTTTGAGAAGGGAGTCTGCTGAAATATCATGTATTTAGTGGTATCCTTCTATATTCCAAATAATGATGGAGTGTTAGAACATGCCTTTGTGGTGGAGATATTCCCAACAGAGCAGGTGCTGACAGTGGGTGTTGGTAGTGAGAAAACAAGAGCTGAGACCTCGCAGTCATCTAGATGACCACATTCATAGGGATCTAAGAGTATTATATTCTTTAATATGAGATCCTAGGAAACAAAATCTGAAATTTAGGGCTCTTAGTTTTGCTTGAATTATTGGATAGATAGGTAATGTTTCTCCTGAGAAAGTCAAGGACATCTAGATCAGGATTTTTCCAACCCATCATAGAGCTCATTGAGTGATGGTCAAGGGACCACTGAGGTAGAGGCATAGGCAGTATCAAGGTTTTCTATAGGGTAGAAGACATGGAAGAGGGACATACATAGCATCAAGAGGTAGTTGGAGGTTTGAACTATTACCACCAACACCCCTAGGTGGTCAACAATAGGCATAAGGTTCTAGTGGCCAAGGATGAATCTAGCATTAGTCTATGGAGTCCTATGACCCTAAGGCGTTAGGAATTATGCGAGGTATTATTTTTTGCTTCTCTATCTTATATCTAGTATCGATAGTCATAAGTGTGATTTGATCCTTTCTTTCATATTATTTGGTTCGAAACTTAGAGATTACAGTCGATCCTTTAGCTCAACCCCTATAGTTTGATTCTCTGACAGGCGATGACTTAGTGATTGTGAACTTCCACCAAAAGTGATATATGATGTCTGGAGGTGATAGCTTTTTTATGGGATATCGTTGTGGCAGTGATAAGGTATTATGATGTCGTCATAGACATCGAATGGTTATCCACCTTTCATGCCAGGATCGACTTTTTTAGGTAGAGGATGTGGTATATCCATAGTTATGGGATGAATTTTTCTATTGTCAGCGAAAATAAAACCCTGGAAGAATAGAAATAGATCAGGTATAGGAGGTGGAAACTGATTACACATTAGTTGGATAGCATGAATCTTGATGTAGTGGATTCTATGGGATACAAGTTACCTTCGCAGTGGAGGAGTATGATGAAGTATTTCATGATAACGTTTCGGGCTTACCTCCTTTAAAAGAGCTAGACTTCTATATTGACATACACCCAAGGATGGCCCCAATATCTAAACCATCATATTATATGTCTCCCAGAGATCTTTTAGAGATGAGGTTTTAGTTATAAGACTTATAGGATAAGGTACTTTTGAGGCTCAATGTTTCCCCCTTGGAATCCCCTATGTTGTTTTCTAAGAAGGCAGGTGAGATCTTGAGGATATATTTGGACTATCAACACTTAAACTAGGTGAGTGTGAAGAATATGTATCCATTAATGATGATTGATGACCTCTTCGATAAATTGATAGGGGCACAATGGTTCTAAAAGATTGACTTTATAATATTCTATCATTAGCTATAAGTATAGGATGAGAATATATCAAAGATGCAATTTAGATGTCTCTATGGTAATTATGAGTCCTTGGTTATGCCCTTCGGCATGAAGAACATACCATTAGTGTTCATGAAAAAATGATCTTGGTTTTTTATCATTTTATAGACCAATTTTTTGTGATCTTCATCAAGGATATCATTTTATACTCGGCTCCTGAGGAGGAGCATGCGAGGAACTTGATGATGGTCCTGGACACACTCTAAGAGAACCACCTTTATGGGAAGACATTGAAGTGTAAGATTTGGATTTGAGAGGTCCACCTCCTGGGACACATCATCTCAGAGGTATGAGTGGTAGTGGACCAAGAAAAGGTTGAGGAAATTATTTCTTGTGATCCTATTGTGAGTGTTACTTAGTTATGGAGTTTCCTTAGGATGTAAGTGTATTATCATAGGTTTGTACCAAATTTCTTCAATTTGTAAATACCCTTGAAATTTTTGATAATAAAGGTTTGGAATTTTGTGTGAAAGTAAAGGTTCCAACAATGCTTTTAGGAGTTAAAGAATAAGTTGAGGATTGCTTCCTTATTGAGATTTTCAGAGGAGGGTGTCTAGTACGTAGTATACTGTGATGCATTAGGGACCAATCATGGTTGTGTTATAATGAAGATACAGGAAGTGATTTCATATGTTTCAAGTCATTTGAGACTATGTGAGAACAATTATGTGACCCACGATCTTGATTTAATAGTGGTAGTATTCACACTGATGATGTGGTGACATTACCTAATGGGTGAGTGGTTTATCATCTAATATGACCACAAGAGTCTCAGGTATATATTATCTAAGAAGGATCTTAACATGATATAGAGGCGATGGCTAGAGTTCCTCCAGGACTATGAATTGCATAATTACTATACTACTTGGAAGTTGAATGTTATGGAAAACACTATCAGTAGGAAATCTTGTTCTCATTTGTTGGCCAAGGTGTCATAGTAGTTATCATTATTGAAGTTTTCCTTAGAGGACAAGGATGGTGCTTCATATCTATGGTTGATGGTTGTTACCCCCACAACATTTATAACATGTCATGGATTATCAGAGTAGAGATATCTATTATTATACCTTACATAATCATATATCTACTATAAATTCTCCTTATGGATATTATGATGGTCTGGAGTGAACTATCCATTTTAGAGGGTGAATAGTGGTACTGCTAAAATTATAACAGTAGATAATGAAAAAATTTCATACATCCCCATTATCAGCACATATATATGTGGAAAATATGTATAGGGACCTTAAAAATAAGTTTTTATGGCTGGGAATGAAGATTTATGTTGTATATTTTTTTCTCTCGATGCCTCACTTTTTAGTAAGTGAAGGTTGAGCACCAAGTTCCAATAGGTTTAGCTCAACCACTTGAGGTTCCAGTGTGGAGGTGGAATGAAATATATATGGACTTAATGATGGGTTTACCACATACATATAGGGAAACAATTACATATGGGTGATCTTAGCCCGACTCACCAAGTCACCCCACTTTCTAGCCATTCGAGGGAGGACTGTAGTAGAGAGCTTAGGATGCTACTATGTGCAAGAGATTGTCTGGATCCATGGAGTTCCCTCAATTATTTTTTCCGATCATGATGCTCACTTAACCTCATGATTATATATAATACTATAGGATGAATTTTGGACATAGTTGCGCTTGAGTACTACATTTCACTCTAATAAAGATTGGCATATTGAGCAGAGCATTCAAATCTTGGAGGAAATTCTACAGGCTTGCATGTTGGATTTTGGCTATAGTTGAGAAGATCATCTACCTTTGGTGGAGTATTCATACAAAAATATATACCATTACACCATTATTATGGAACTATTCAAGGAATTTTATGGGGAACCTTTCAGTTAACCACTTTTTTGGACTAATTTAGGTGAGTAAGAATCCATGGGCCCATAGTTTGTGCGAGCTACTAGAGAGAAGGTGCAGATCATCCAAGAGTGGATGAGGATTTCATAGATCCATAAGAAGTCTTATATAGACCAATGAAGAATACTTATGGATCTCAAGTATGGAGACCATGTGTTCTTGAGGGTCTCACCTCGACATGGGTTGTGGGTATTTGGTCTTAGATTCAAGCTTTCTCCAAGATTCATTGGCCCTTCCAAATACTGTATAGATTTGATGCGATGGTGTATCACCTAATCTTAACTCTGCCTCCATAGTTGAATCAAGTACATAACATCTTCCATGTGTCAGAGCTAAGGAGTTATGTGCATGACCATTCGCATGTCATCAACTGGGGTGAACTATACATTGAGGATGAAGCTACCTTTGCTGACTAGATGATAGAGATCGAGGATCAACATGGTAGGATCATTCATGGTTGATCAATTATCCTAGTGTTATTCTTATTGTTGATTGAGAATATTTTAAAGAGAAACTAGGAGTGGGTGACCAATATGAGAAACCATTACCCTCAACATTTTGATTAGTTTTGTTTTCAATTTTTGTGATGAAAATCCCTAAGGTGGGGAGAATGTAATGTATTAGATTTTTTGTGTATTAATTTTGGATATTATAAGAATATTTCTGAGACCAGGAACTAAGAAAATGTTTGATTCTGAGGCACATTGATCATAGAATAAATTTTGATATTTATTAAATATAGTAACCTAAAGAAAGTGCATGTTTCCTGAAAAAGTGGATTATCTTTTGAACGCGGTCTTGGATCCAAAATCTGAGGGAACTGTCCCATTTAAAGCATGGGTTTAACCTATGTGTGAAATAACCATTATAGATGTGGGGGTTTTTTTATAAAACATCAGTGGGAATAAATTAATAATATAAATAAATTAATTACCTTAATTTAATTATTTTTTATGAAGCAACTAAGCTCATTTATAAATATGTTTTTATAGAGACATATCAGGGTTGACTAATAAACCCTAAATACCTTGAGATACTATTTTAGAGAGTTCTTGGAAGATTATGCTATATCATATCAGGATCAAGGACCATTGTGCTAATGGAAAGTGTGGATCTCAAAAAATTACAGCAATCTAGGAGTGTTCTTCATTAGTATCAATCCAAAATCCCGGAAGGATGTTCAATTATGATTTATCCATACCGTTATTTTATCCCAGTTGAACAAAGATCAATTCCAAAAATATAATTCATTCGTGCATAAGTTATAGATTAAATTGATGGATTAAAGTTTTTTGTTGTGTTTATTTCCTCTTATTTTATCTATTTCTATAAAAATGGATCGAGGAATAATGAACAATGTCCTAGGTTCATTCCTCACATTTAGTGGCTTATGGTTTTCTCCCCATTTCTTCTCACATTCATTGTGGGAAATTTATTTGGCCCATGGTTCAATGAATATAGGGTATTAGATTTTTGTGTGACAGCTCTTCTACACAATGAATCGATATAATAGGTACTTTTTTGTAGAGGATACACTATAAGTGAAAAAATTATGTAGCATGATCATAGGTAGGTTATAATGGATTGAGATACTCTATTGTTCTCAGTTTTGAAATGCAGCGGTGACAGATGGATCAAATGGGGTGTTTCTAAGCATATCTAAACCTAGATCCCAACGATCGATGGTGGAAAGGGTCATATGACCCCAGATAAGCCTTTTACAATGACATGGATGGAAATGACAACCTGGATAATGGTGTGGAGAAAGATCCCAAATGATATAGAAAATCTCAATTTAAACGGTGTGTAATCGGGTGTTACATGCCATGTGGGACCCCCATTACAGCACTAGGTCTTCCACAGTGAGTAAAAAATCACATATTGTGTGACCTTTTCATAGTCCATGCAACATGATTTTGGTGGATCATCTTGTATCATAGAGGTCACATGAGAATGAGAAGGACAAGTACACAAACACCACCAGAGTACATGGTTGGGTGTACACGAACACCGACATGACTAATTGTACATAGACATAGCCAGGTGTACATAGCCACATAAAGTAGTACAAAGGCATGGGAAGATGATATGAGGAAGGTGCTTGGTGATCTCTACAGGTTGTGTATTATTCCTACACTCTATATATGTGGATATTTATATGATTTTTGAGCTAGCACCACATGGTCTAGCCAGGGGTTGGCTAGACATGTCGTGTACCCTCCTATACATATCAAGTATCACCTTTAAGGGTGTTTTTATCCCTTTGTTTCTTCAGTCTATACTAGTATCGATTTAGTGTGTTGCCTTGGTCAATTCCTTTGATGGTACATTGTGGAATTACATCTACATCTCAGGACTATGGTCCCCTCTAGAGGATGAGTCTCAGATAGATTTTATGGTGTCCCTCTACAATAATAGAGTGATCCTCTATCATTTTTATACCCTAGGTGGGGTTTATATAATTTGAATGACCTCATTGAGTGTGGAGTTGATCCTCTATCTAGAAGGTTGTATTGGTATGGTTCGTAGTATCATTGTCATAAAATATCCTACATAAAGGGTTGATCCAGATTGGGTTTGTGGTATCCCCCAGAGGTCATGGACATGACCCCCTATTTGATTATTAGGGTCTTTTGTGACCAATGTGTCTTCTTGGGTGGGTCCCAAATATCTTTACCTCTTGGATGAGTGTCACTGATGATGTCATGTATCGTGTAGTGTATTATCCTAGAATGGGAATTTATTCAAGAAAAATAATATGGAAGGAATTTGTTTGTGACTTCCAGGTGGTACGGTGTCCATCTAGAGTATATCTAGGATCTCCATTATTTCCATTCAGTGTTGTATTTATATTAAAATATGACTATTTTTGGTGCTTTGTGTTTGGTTTTTTTAGGGTTTCCTACTAGGTATTATTATAATAACCCTTGAATGGGCTCTACCCACACATGTTGTGTGTCTTATATAGATGATAACCCATTTGATGGTGTCTTGGTGGGATAGGGAGGAGTTGGATCATATCTTGAGCTTGATAGACTGAGGTTTTATCAGGTGCTTCTGTTTTATTGTAATTCTCGCCCTTGGAACACAATGGACTCTCTACATTTATTAGTTGTTCTTGTAGTTATCCACTTTATCACTTTAAGTACATTAATATCATACTATATTTGTGGGTTCATAGATGTATGCATGCATTGGTTTCAATTGTTTTACATTTCAGTATTGTGTGGGTTTGGAGATGTGTGTGTGTATGCAAAAACATTAGTCTAATGCCTCCCATTTGTATGATATTACTACCCAAATCTAGTCACTAGCCCTTATATTATTATAGGGGGGATTTGGGGTAGTCATGGTTTAGACCCCAGTGGTTTGGGTCATGATAAAAATCATTAACCACCTCTCCTTTTTCTATTAATGAAAATGAAACTGTTACTCATGTGTTGTGTAGACTACCGCCTCGATAGAGAAACATGTTTCATTTTCCTTCTCCTCATTACAATGATGGAATGAAAGGGAAATTTGATAAATTATTATGATATTTACTTAATTATTATGATTACTATAAAATAAACTAAATAAATTATTCTCCTATTATATGGATAACTAAAGAGTCAACCATGCATATGTGTGGACTCCTGCCTCTATGGAAGGGCTAATTTTCATTTTTCTTTTCATCACTGACTTAAGTTGATGGTATTAAGGATAAGATTAAAGGATAAATATTATTTTTATGTTATCATTAAGGGTTTTTTTAGAAAATTGTAGAACCTATTTATGATATTATGAGCAAACAATAATGGTTTATTCAATGTTTAAAACAAGAAAAATAAAAGGAAAATGGTATCTTCTTTAATTTATATAAATTATATTTTCTTTATAATTATTTATAATTTCAATTATCATACTAATAGACACAAAATAAAATCTTTATTTTATAGTGTAATGATATTACAACTAAATATCATCATAATCACACATTAATCATTATAAGTTAAAGTTTGAGATGGTTTAACTATATACATGAAAAATACTATGAATTTATATAATTACTGAATATTAAAACATATTTAATGGTTTAATATGTGAATAATAATTTTTTTGCTTATTTTTAGAATATTTATCTCAATTAATAAGAAATCAACCATCATTCATTAATAAACATCGAAACATCCTCATGTTTGATTTAAACCTCATGGATCATAACCAAAAATACCATATAATGAGATTATATATTTTTAAACTATTTTATAAAATGTATTATAGTAAATTATATGATCTAATAATGATGTAATTTTGTAAAACATTGTATACTATCACCACTTTTATGTAATTATTTTAAATCGATAAATAATACTTACACATGATGGGGGAAATTTGTTAAAACTGAATAATACATATATCGAATAATTATAAACAATGATTATAAATTTTTATAGATATGAAAAATATTATGAAGTATATTATTAATGTATATATTTGTATTTTATAGTAATTTAGTTTTTCATTATCTATTCATGGAAATATAGTAAGTATGTTCATCTCAAATTCCTCTCTTTGAAATATGTTTGGTATTATACACCTAATTTCATTAAGAAGGTGTATATAATACCTATTTGAGTTATAATATAATTTATTATCATATAATCATGGTATTTTATGTTTAATTACAAGCCCAATTTTTCAAGTGTCTTTTTAATAAATTGTAACTCAATTTGCAAGATTTTTCTTAGTCTCAATTATTATTCATTGAGACATGTTACATATTATTCTCATGTTTCCATTGTATGTTGTTCTATTGATTTACTATACCATGACTTTATTATTATTTATTTATTTTTAATTCATGGAATAAATTATGTCAAATCAATTTATTTACTTTAAATATTCTTTGACTCAAGTGTTCCCCCACTCATAAGAGTTTTTGGAAAATCAATATTTTTCATTGAATTATGATCATTAACATGAAAATTTTTCATATAAGTTTGGTACATTATTCCCTTGATTGTATTATATAGTATTACACAATTTTTTAGTTTCTTACTATATAAAACTTTTTTCATATACTTCCTTCTCTATAGATCATGTTTCCCATAAGGGATATTGATATCTCCAATCTCATTTCCTTGAGTAATATTGTCTTCTCATTAACTTATATCTTCAATGATTGGGTTCTACCACCCCAATAATTTATTATATGGTATTTTATAATCCACATTAGTAAAATGAAATTTTAATATAAATTATTTTTTTTCTTTTTTTTATAGTGTGAGTTGTGAACAAATTTATTTTGAATATAATGGAAAGGTTTTTCCGTTTTAATTTAATATGTTTTGTCTTCCTATTACATTTCTTCAAATTTTAAAATTATATTTTTAAAGGATCCATTATTGGTGATTATTTTTAAAATTAAATATTTTAAATATCATTCATGTGACCTTTTTAAATGTTTATCTCAAAAGAGTCATACAAATTTTTATTTTACATCAATGTTTAAAATGTTTTCAAAATTTTAGTTTATGTTTTAGATTATATTTCTCTTCAAAATTTAAAATGATTTACCGAAATGGGATTTATGTCTCATGATATATCCATAATATATATATAAATATATATATATATATCTATCTGTGTGTGTTATTATTTTGTTGATTTTAATTCTTGGTATCAAATAATTCGATTCTTGACCCCTTATTTTGTGGTACTATTCGATGTAATTTTTTACAATGGTCTTTTTAGATTATGTAAAAACCCTTGTATATTTCATTTGTTTCAATAGGGTTATATTGTTTTGAAACCATCCAACATATTTCTGAAAATGTTTTATAGTTACGCTATCTATTTTATTTACATATTTAAAATTATTTTCATAACATATATTTTAATGTTAATACGTATGATTATTGTAATGTTTACTATGTATTGTTTAAACGTACAATTTATTACCTAAGATTGGTTATGATCATGTTATTACTTTTATTTATAAGGGGAAAAGTATTCACATTATTATTGATTATTAACTGATAATGTAGTTTGATCATGTATTGAAATTTTTTATTCTTGATTATATAGATAACCATGTTTTTATTTAGCCAATGGTTCCTTAGGGAATATTATGAATGGACTTGATGAATCTTATAATTAATGCATTATAATTAATTAGGTGATTAGTGGAAACCTAAATTTTTAATCCACTCAATGAATCTATAGGTTTTATGAGACCAAATAGGTTGTGTTCTAGTGTATACTTTTTCCCACAATAGGGTAGTGTATTGGGATAAGGCATTGAAAAAAAATTGATGTCATACATTATGAATTCTATTAATATAAGATAAATACTATTGATATCAATGTTTTTGCTTATTATCATTGATATATAATTCTATCAATTTTAATCTATATTTGATTCATGTTGTTTAATTATTCCTTCCATAATATTTATTCCATGTTTATGGCATGATTACCTCATCTATACATTTTCCCTTATTGAGTGTTTTTTCTCAAGACTTCTTATGTTTTTATTTCCCTAGGGAATGAAAAAAATTATTATACATGATATTACTTGCATGATATCTTGTGTGGAGAGTTTCTGGGATATATTTAATTCTATTTATTGATTAATTAGTCTCTTATATAGTTGTAAAAAATTCCATTACTTGAGAATGTCATAGGATTTATTATTTTATGTTTTTTCTTAGTTACCTAAATATGAAAGACATAATGTTATTGGTAATGTGTGTAATAAAATATTTATATTAATTAATTTTATTGTATGAAAGTTATTTCTAGGATACTATGGTTGGTATCAAATCCATTATGTCAATTATGTTTTTATGGCATTGCGATCTAGAGTGCGATTATTAGGCATCATATACAATGTAAACGTTAAAATAAGTAAATTTTGTATTTTTAATAATATTTAAAATTAAATAATTAACTAAATTGAGAATTAAAATCTAGTATTACATTTTTAATTTTAAATAATAATATATTAACACAATGGTATATGGGTGAAAAAGAAGAGGGAATCATGGTATGATTAGCTAACCTCCTTCTACCCATAACATAGTATACCTAGGATAACCACCCATATCACATAATAGAGTGGATTTAGGATAACCACATATATCTTATAGTATAGTAGACTTGGGAAAACCACCCAAGACCCATTGTGGATCTCATGAGATATAAAATTTATTTAAATTCATTTCAAGGCTATAATAAACCCACCCATTATATAATAGAAAATCATATATATTTGTTATAATAACTTCTAAAAATTCTAAATTTTATTATATATTAATTAAAACATGCGAATGAAATGGGTTGTATAATTAATTCTACAAAACGTGGTCATAATACATCCATAGGATGAAAATTTATGGTATCATTAAATTATATTCCCAATGGTGCATAAGAAGAATTAAAATATATTTATATATATATATGGTAAAAAATTATATAATATCCTTGAACCTTCACTCCTAAATCCAATGGGAAAAAATAATCTTTTCCTTTATAGATTTGCTAATAATAATCATGGACCAATTTAATCTTACAAAACATACGACATCATCATAAAATACTGAACCACTAAATCCTCAAGGACCATTTTTATTAATGTTTTAGAGAGTTTGGAAAACTCTTACATAATATTACCCATGTATTTAAGTTATCATTTTCCCACTATACATAGCTTTTATTCTTCCACATTAGGTATTCATCATCTCATACATGATACCTTTCTAAGAATATCTTTTTAGTAGCTTTCATTATTACCCAAGGGCATAAAATATAACATTGGTGATATTACATTCTCATATAAGGTAATAATAGGAATTAATAATTTAATATCTTAGGTGAGAAAAATATTAGTAAAGGGTATAAGGATATATTAAAATTTCATGAGAGTAAAACATGTGAATTCATACCCACCAAAACCTATATGATTAGAAAATTTATATGGCATAAATATTTAATAATGGAAAGAGTCATAGGAATCAATAATTGTGAGCCATGTGATGTCCACATTGATCGAAAAAAAAATTAAAAATAAATAGATATCATAGAGAAAAAATGTTGGTATCTTGAAGAATTTTCTTCATTCTTGGAGTTCACATATATTATAAATAATTATATCCCAATTAAATCCATAGGATAAACCACCTTGATTAATTCCTTCCATCTTTCCATTAAAGAAAATGAAAAATACCCAACGCATTAGATATCTATATCGAGATCACTCATCATATAATCTATATCAGGATCACTCATATTCACAAATAATGTCTCAGTTTTATACATGAATATAACATAATAAATATTTCATTTTAAACATCAATCTTTTAAAACCAACTTTCAATTCATTATAGCTTGATTTACCCATGGAAATGAAAATAGATTCATGGTAATTTTCTTAAAAACCCATCATAAGATATCCAAATAATGATGATGGTCAGAATAAAATGAAAATATTCTCAATTAACATGATTAATCATTAAATTATGTTGACATACATGGAAATATATTTAAAATAAAATTCAAACCATTTTTTTAAAATATGGGATAATATCATTCTCTTAAGTACCTTTAAAAAATTAAAAATAATTGAGAAAATTATTTTCATTGATATTATCCATATAAACTTTTAAACGAATATTAAATGAAATTTATAGTTATGAAATCATAAAAATTCACTCGTGTGGTATATGTTAAAAGAAAAATTTTGTTCCCATGTTTTGTAAAAAGTACCTTGTTCAGAGAATGGAAATAAAATTTAGTTTAAACATTTTTATAGAAAGTCATAAAAGGGTAGAAATTACTTTATTCAATAATTTGAGGATAAAAAAACATTTTTAAAATATTTTAAAGATAATGTCGTAAGAAAAATTTCATTGGCCCGTGAGGAAATTAGGTAGGTCTTTCTTTAAAATGTTTTGTTAGTCATTTTAAGTTTCAAAGAGAGGAAAATGAAAGGGAATTTTGTAAAACATAGAAAAAAATTGTGGTGAGTAATAGAGGATAGATTCATTAAATTTAGATCATATAATTTCCTATAAATTAACCTTTAACAAAAACAATCCTGAAAGGAAATGAGATTCTTACATGAAACATTAACCACATTGGTAATTTTAAAATCGATAGTTTTTTAAAGAAATAATATGATATGTCTATATATATCCAATGAATTAAAACAATTAATTTATTAAAATTATTTAATGGGGAATAATGTACCCCATATAATTAAATCATGGTGGATGACATGAATTAAGTCTCAAGAAAATGAGATTGAGACAAATAAAACCCTTTCAAAAATCATAACATTTGAAGTGATAATTAATCCATGATGTGAATATGCGCACATATGTAAATCCACATAATTTTTTTTGAATACATCATAAAAAAATTTATATTTAAATTAACACATAATAATGTTATAATAATGTCAATGAATAATTTTTATAACATAATGATATAAAATTGAGTTAAAACCCACTTTCCTCAAATCAATATTTGCTATGTATGTCCATGAAATACTATATAATAATATAATTTTAAATATTTACTTATTTAGTAATCATTTATATTATTATTACATTATTATTAAACCATTTATTTTATTAATTGAAATGATATATTTAATTACATAATTGGTTCATTCAACGTAGGATATTTTGAGGATGTTAGGTTCACAATTATAAAATGACGTTGGTAGGTTGAACATGGTAAAAAGGGGTAATTTTTTCATCATCTAAAGAATATTAATCAATGAAAAATTATAATTTTTTACATTAAATAAAATTTTATAACTATCCATTAAAGTAATACATGAAAAATTAATCACACACTTCATGGAGGTGGTAATATGCACGTATACATGAACAATGTTATCATTTCCTAAAATATGGAAGAATAAGAAAATAGATGATATATTATCATTATATAATTTTAATTATGTCATTATTATCATATATATATATATTAAAACCATCATTTTATACATCCATTATATGAGGTTTTGGAAAATGAAACCCAATGCTTTGTGGAGGTGGTTGTCCACATGTATGCATTAAGAATTTTTAAATTCACCATAGGATGGGAAAGAAGATGAAAAAGGGATATAAAATAGAAATAATAATATTTAATTATATTTTATATACTTATATTATTATATCATCATATATTAATAATATTTTAAGGATATAGAAGAAGAAGGAAAATGAAATTTTTTTGTTAAGTCGATTACCTCGTCTTTAGAAGACCACAGTTTTCTTACACTTTAACACTTCTAGGATGGTATTCTGGTTTTAATGGGACCTGTAAGAAGTATATATTAATTTGGGTATTTTTTTAGTATATATTGGTCGATATAAATTTCTCATGAAGTGTCGGTAAGAGATGAGTGGTGGTGTCCCTTTTAAAGTGAGGGGAGGGCCACTCTTACAACTACTTAAAGTATTAAATAGATATAAATTAATTTTCAAGTTCATGTGGATCCATATTAATATATTTAAAATATATAATATATATAAATATAAATAATATAAAAATATAATATTTAGACAAGTTTAGGTGATGTTTTAACCCTTATCTCCTATTTTTAATACCCCTTAACCATTTTGACGGTGATTGTGATATCAATGTTTATTACTCTTTAGGGGTCATGAAAGTAACTGTAAAAGTAAAGTGACCTAGATATGGAAAATGTATTATATTTTCTACCATAAAAACAATATATTATACAAAGATAATATTTTTTAAATTTTTTAATAAATTAATAAAATATTATTTAACATAAAATATCATTAAACTCATTTTTGAGTCTATTTAGATAAGTGACATAAAAAATATATCAACATATAAATGTAGTTAAAATATAAAAAATTAAAACATTAATATTAAAATATATTTGTCTATAAGTTTTATAAAATACCAAAACACACCAAAAAATATTACTTTTCATGTTTTTAAAATAATTTACATTCTTTTTATACAGCTTGTAAAAGCATTGTGTGGGAATTCCACTAGAACATAAGGTAATTATTTAATTACTAAAAAAATTAAAATAAAATTTCATATTAAAAAAACATTTAAAAACAATTATTGATTTTTTTTATCCTTGATAAAACATATCAGAGATATTAAAATCCATAATGTGACATTTTGGATTTATTCTTTACATAAAATAATATAAAGATCATTATACAGTAAAAAACAAAAAAAATACATATTTTAGAAAATAGGTTAAGGATGGTTGAATTATAATCAACTAATAGATTAAAGGAATTTTATATTGTGATTTTAAATCCCTTTTACATTAGTTTTAAAAATAGTTAACCCATGTTCCCCTTCAATAGAGAGATATATATTTACTAAGGTAACTATTAATTATGAACTAAATTAAATTTGTAATTTTTTTGAGATAATGATTCCAAATATATAACCCATTTCTCACATTTAATTCAAATATGTTTTAGAAATTATTTTTAAAAATAAACCCCCAAAAATTCATGAAAAAACTGTTTTCCAGAAAAATGCATTTTTTAGTATAAAAATGTTTCTACAACAATATTAAGAATAATGGAGATTATGATAAAATTATTTGAATACCTTTTAATCAAAAATATCGAATTAAATTTTTTAAGAAATACTAAACAAAATATTTAAGGTTCCAAAATTTCCATATATTTTTTTAAAATTATATCAAATTATTTCAAGACTAGGCACTAAGACGACATGCGATTCCAAGGTCCGGAGTGCCCAGAACAATCCGTCTAAAAATTTTAAGCTCTCAATAGCACACATGAGAAATTTTCAGGAAAAAGTGGAATAACTCTTAAAAGGGTGCCCAGATTAGAAAATTGAGGGCACTACTGCATTCAGGATGGTGGGTTTACCCTAGGTGCAACTTATGTTTACTCGGAACATCCCTTTGGTGAGAAAACCTAAAAATAGCATAACCATAAATAAAATTATTAAATAAAATTATTTTATTTTTTAAATGATTATAACTTACAAACGGTGACTCTGATTAAAAATCGGAGACCATCGTTGAGCTCAGAAGGGTATTCTTTCCTTAGGCATATCCTAACATTGGTCGGCACGGGCCAATAATGAAAGTTAGTTTTTGGCCATGAATAAAATAATTAATAATTATTTTATTGTCAAATCCTTATAACTCCTAAATGATAACTCATATTGAAAATCTAAGAGGACCGTTGAGCTCATGATGGTTTGTTCTTCTTATGTGGATCCTAACTTTGACCAACACTGGTTGTGGGTGAAAGTTAATTTTTGAACTTTTTTTAAGGTACGTTCAATAAATGTGTGAGAGGGATTTTTTATATTTTAAACCAGTGCTCGGATTTGAAATATGAGGGTATAATTGAACTCAGAGTGCTGGGATTCTCTTAGGCAAAGTGCAAGTTTTACTGGAAAAGTTTAGACAAAAAAGGTGATTTTCTGACTTTTTAAAGAAAATAATAAAATAACCTTTCCAAAGTTATTTTATTTTTTTTACACAATTGAGTGGCGGATGGAAATGTAGTTCTGAAATTAATAGGATCATTAATGTAGGGTCATTTATTTATCATTTTTAACTGGGATGATGTTATCTTAATGGTTCTTTAATGGCTTATTAAATGTGAGACATTAATGAGCACAACGTCACTACAAATGTATCTTTCTTATTCAAACATGATGGAGTTTGGGGACTAAAAAACTGAGGGAATCTCGGAAGAACCACCAGTAGAATCCCTCTCCAATGAAGAACGAATAATGGACCGACGAACGTTGGAGGATCGTATCCGAAGGTCGGTGAGCGGAGACGAACTTCAACGATCACAGATTGATGATGATGCGGAACTCTTCCTTCATCCTCAGAAGATCCAATGTTTCAAGTTAGGGGTTTAAACTATTTAAATTTTTCTTATTCTTATTTCAAATGACAATCACAGATTAAACCACGGATAGGTTAATCCGTGGACTGTGAATTATTTTGGGAGGGTGAATTATTTTGGTATTTCTCTATCTGGGATTATATTATCACTTTTGTTGGTTGAAGTAAAACCATTGAACCTCCCCATGTTTTTTTAAACTTCTAATGCAGAGGGCATGGGCTGACATGAACAAGGCTCGAGCCCCTCTGCATGTGTGTTCTTCGTGGATGATTTCTTGAAATGATGGAAAGGTAGGTTAGAGGGTGTCACGGTAAAGATTGCGGCCTAAAAATTCTATAGATATAGACGGATCAATAAATGGACCACCGAAGCAACTCTAATGGGCCGTAGAATAAACCACAGGCACCAGTGGTGGCCGCGACGACGGTCGCGGGTGGAGTGTGGTGGCTTGCCCATCGGCGTGCCGTGACGGTATCAAGATGGAGGCATGTGTTTGGGATTCTAGAGAAAATGAAGGAGGTCACAGCCACCATGGCCATGATACTGGAAAACTATGACACTACATTGGTGCCCACATTGATTGGGTGAACCTGTAGACTCAATCTGCAGGTGACGTGGAGGGCGCAACCAGTGAAACCGGTCACATGTTTTGAAGATAGGACGCAACTTTTCCACATCCAGATTGGGGATTTGGACCACTATGACAGGTCGGACTAGCCCAATCGAGTCAAGTCATGTCAGATGAGACTAGGTCACCAAGCGACCTGGCAGGCTGGACCCTCAGCCAAACCCGGCCGACTCCAGCGAGGCCCATTAGGCTTGGCCCACTGGCCAGGCTGGACCGAACCAACTCAGACCAAAACTGGGCTAGTTCATGTCAATCAAATTAAACTGGGGTATATGGGACCACTGGTCTGGGTTGGTCGGGTTGTTTTGACCAAGTCAGATCGTGCCCAGACGCACCCGGACCCCGTTTCACTAAAACGCACATATATCTCAAATCGGACGCCCGATTGATGCGTCGTTATTGGCATTAGGACCCTTGTGACAAGTCGGTCCTTTTGAGATACTCTGTTTGATTTTTTAAGAAGTTGGCATATAGATGGGTTTGATCTGACTCAAATCTAACCAAACACTTTTTACTAAGAAGCATATAACTTACAGATCGGGTGTCCGATTGACGTGTCGCCTGTTGCGTTCGGACCCTTACAACATGAAAGTCCTTTTGGGTTACTCTATGTGGGAATTAGTGGTGGTTGAGGTATGGAAAATGTCTTGAGGATAGTATCTTCTCAGAATTAAGTGTGATAATTGCGGGAATCCAGTGATTGGATGTGACGTGAAGAATGAATAGTAATCTTGTGTGGGTCAGCACTTAGCGATCCAAGGCGGGTTATCACCTAGCGATCCTGTGTGGGTCAGCAACTAGTGATCATGTGCGGGTCAGCACCGAGTGATCTTACATGGGTCATCACCTAACAATCATGTGTTGGTCAGCACCTAGGTACCATGTGTGGATCAGCAGCGGAGCCTCTGGACAGAATAAGATGATCTAGCTTTATGACTAATCATCTTTACTTACAAAATTAAGTTGTACCTGTTGTGAGAGGCACCATTTACTTTGTTCTATTTTTTTATATCTTTCTTGGTGGTATTGAATCTTTGGTATTTCCTTTATGGTGTTATCCTTCATGGGTTACTAAGAGACCTTTAGGGGTCTCAGGTTCTTTACTGAGAATTGTTATACTCACCCCTGCATGAGGTTCACCAGCTCCTATTATGTCTTTTGCAGATGACAAACAGATTTGACTGGGACTTTGGGGAGACAGGAATAGACAGTTCTCGGAGGCGGATCGACAGATGTGGTGTGCTACAGTGAAATTTGACGGAGATCTGTACCCACCCTTCAGGTAGGATCCTTGTCGGATGACCTCTAGAGCTTGTAATTGTTTTTTTGTACTTTTTTTCATTTGGGAATGTATTATAACCCATTTACTTTCAGTTTACACACTTTACTCTAAGTGGTGGTACTTTTTGTTGGTTGTATTTCTTTTCTTTCCTTCATGGTTATCTTTGTGCAGTTTTCCCTATCTATGTATGTACAGGTTTAAAGGAAATTTCTTCCCTTTTTGGGATATATCTTTCCGGTGCTAGTCACCAACCCTTGGCATATGGAAGGCGGTCTTGGGGTAGTTATGACATGGGTCCTGGGGGAAGGGTCATGAAAAAGTGGTATCATAGGGTGGTCGGTTCTACCAGAAGAACTAAGAGTCTATATTTTCTATGTGTGAAATCGGGTTAAGTGTCTTGAGTTCGACTTTCAGTCCAGGGAGTCCAATGTGGGTTTGGTGGTTGAAATATCCATAGACCATGACCCTAAATTTTTATTTCCAACTTAGTACATGAAAACATTGATTGCATGTGTTTCGGAAATTTTATTCTCTTGATCTTTTTTGAGTCAACTCACTAGGTATAACTTATTGACCATGGTTCATCTTGATTCTCTTTCAAGATGCCTCTATAGAGACATCCAACCCAGATTCAAGGGTGTGACCATGCGGATAGTCGATAGAGTGATGAGGCTTCGGTACAGGGATCATTTCCTGAGATGGTATCTTCAGGCAGTGTCACAACAATATCACTACACGTTGGTCAGCAGTTACTATTGGCGCTACCAGTAGAGGAAACATATAAGATCAGTGCCTTACACACAAGTTTCAGTGACAGATACACCTCAGGTTACAAGGCAATCCCAACTCACAGGCATCTAAGGACTTTCTTGAGGTGGTGATCGAGTTTCCATCTTGCCAGGGCACCATTAGATCAGATATCAGTCCTAGAAGTGTGCCTTCTACATTTCTCAATAGGGATATGTCAGAGTTTATATTACCCCTATATTATGATGAGGTTACTTTTACATGGACATATCTTGAGAAACCTTCTCATATAATTAGTCTCATACCATAAAAAGTTAAGGGGTATGTGTTCCCAAGAGCATTTGTAGCTTTGACAGGACGACATGTCAGTAGTTGAGTATTCATCAAGGCCTACCGACCATTCCGGGTACTCGATGAATATGATACGACCAGTACTTCAGGGATCAGACCTCCAAGCGAGATTTGGTTAGGGACATCCAAGATAGCACTATTACTCAGTTTATTCCTACTTATGTTAAGGTGTTAGAGAGAACCTCTAGGGGTGAAAGTTCTTTAGCTTAGAAGATACAACCAGTGAATGTCAGCAATGGGAAAGAAGGAAATCAATGACAGTATCAGAGATGTGGATGTATAAAATGTTTCGGGAAGAGGAAGTGATAGGGATAGATGAATCTGCAGGGCATCAGATGTGGAAGAGTATCATGGAGAGTAGCAGGAGGTGGTATACATTTCTACATGTTACAACCACCACCCCAATGTTGTCCCCACTAGGCTTAGGAATCTAGAGGATAGGGGAAGAGAGTAACTACATGCAGTCAAGTAGTATTACCCAAGGTCTCTAGTAATGATTCGACGTACGATCGGTGTCTACTACTAGTTGTCGTATTAATAAACATAGTTATTAATCATTCCTTCTTGTCACAAATCTTGTTTAAGACCTAGAGTTTCTGGTTAAATCATTGACTTGATCCTTACGTATGGAGATGCCTATGGGAGGATATTGGATAATCACACTTATGTAGATGGTGTGATCTGACCCTTGAGGCGAGAGTTCCAGCTGGAACCTCTTGGTAGCAATGTCGATGCCTTACGATGTTAGTTTCGGTATGGACTAGTCATCCACAGTTCCTGCTCAGATTGAATGTTTTAGGCAAAAGAATGAAGTATATCTGTAGTGTTGGAATGGGGTTTTCCTTGGTTGG
Source organism: Viscum album (assembly GCA_963277665.1). Classification (NCBI taxonomy): domain Eukaryota; kingdom Viridiplantae; phylum Streptophyta; class Magnoliopsida; order Santalales; family Viscaceae; genus Viscum; species Viscum album. Next base: position 1,000,775,406 of record OY728161.1, read on the forward strand.
AAAAAAAGGAAACCCAGGGATCATAGGATAAACTCATTCATAGGAAGGTGTAGCTTATCATTCTTGAATCGGCTGGCCTTACCCTCATGTAAGCTGATGTTTTGAGTTTTCAGTTCCCATAAATAGTGGAGGATTACGGGAACATCCTTTCAAAATATGTTTCTAGGATTTACCTCCCTATAGGGAGAGGGACATCTGCATCATTCTACACCCCGATATGGCACTGATATCATTATCATTATATCAGAGGGCTTTCGTAGAGCTTAATGAGTTGGGGGCATAGGTGGGGGACTTGTTTAGGAAGGGTATAGTGAGAACCAATGTTCGAGGTTATGTGTAGATTTCCAGAACATTAACCAAGTGGTCATGTAGAATGAGTACCCACTACCAAAGGTTCTATGAGAACATCAATCAGTTAAAAGGGGTAGCCTTTCATGGGGATGGAAAGGTGATCGTTGGCTTTTCAGCACCTGAGACGGCGGTGATGGCTAGAGTTCCTCCAGGACTATGAATTTGAGATAGTATATAATCCTGGGAAGGGGAACGTGGTGGATAACATAATCAGCATAAGTTCTGATTTGTAGCTGCTGAGTGAGGCGACAGATTAGCTAGCCGCGATGTAGATATCCTTCGTGGATAAGGATGCAGCAGCTTACCTCCAGTCTATGACTGTCACTCCCAAACTCCTTCATCGAGTTAGGGAGGAATAGCTTGTGGGTGTTGACAGAGAGGCTCTATTTTCTCATATATCCTCAGGACAGTCTCTTGATGGATTTTTGATAGGTGGGGAGCATGTTATCCTTTTTAGAGGATGCACCATGGTACATGTGATGTTGCAGGAGGAGTTGTTTAAGGAAATCCATACATCCCCTTTGGCAGTACATCCTAGCATGGAAAGAATGTACCAGAACCTTTGACATCAGTATTGGTGGCTAGGGATAAATAAAGTAGTGGCATAGTTAGTTTCACGATGCCTCACTTATGATCAAGTGAAATCTGAGGATCAGGTTCCAACATTCTTGGCACAACCACTTCAGGTACCATAGTGGAAGTGGGATGGTATCTAAATAGATTTCATGGAGGGATTACCACACACATCCAGGGTCCATGAATCTATCTGGGTGATCGTTGATCAACTCACCATGTCAACTCACTTCCTACCCATCCAAGAGTAAAGATCGGTAGAGGGATTGGGACACATCTACATCCAAAAGATAGTGAGGCTTCAATGGGTTCATTCAAAGATCTTCTCGGACTGTGATGCATTATTTTCATCCTGATTGTGTAAGGAGTTGTAGGATGTGTTCGGGACTCAGCAGCGCTTGAGCACACCTTTTCACCCCCAGACAGATGGCCAGATGGAGTGGACCACACATACCTTGAAGGACATGATTCATTCTTGTGTCCTGGATTTTTGTTACGGTTGGGAGGACCACCTACCACTAGTTGATTTTGAGTACAACAATAGATATTACTCCACCATTAGCATGGAACCATTTGAGGACTTGTACAGGAGTCCATGAAGATCACCTCCATGCTGGATAGACCCAGGGGAGTCAGCACTCATGGTTCCAGAGTTGGTACGAGCTACAATTGAGGTGGTGCAGATCATCCATAAGTGGATGGTTACTACACAGTGTAGACATAAGTATTACACCGATAGGAGACAGAGACCCTTGTAGTTCGAGGAGGGAGACAATATTTTACTTCGGGTCTCACCCCGATAGGGATTTCAAAGATTTGGTCGGGGAAGCAAGTTATCTCCAAGATTCATTGGACCTTTCTAGATCCTTAGAATAGTTGGCGAGGTGCCAAACTACCTATCTCTTCTCTCATAGATGAATCGAGTGCATGATGTTTTCCACGTGTTGCAGCTGAGGAGGTACGTGCATCATCCATCACACGTCATCGACTGAGGTGAGCTGGAATTTGACGGTGGGGATACATTTGTGGAGTTCTCGATAGAGATAGAGGATCAACATGATTAGGTTCTTCGTGGATGGTTGATTTTTCTAGTGCACATTCAGTGGTAGCACGGGAACCTAAAAGAGAGCACATTAGAGCGAGAGGCTCATATTCATGCTCAGTACCCCCACTTTTTTGATTAGACATTGTTTTGGATTTCATAGACATAAATCCCTAAAGCGGGGAGAAAGTAATGTCCCAAAATGTTTTTATAATATTTTTTTAAAATTATATAGAATTATCTTGAGACCAGGCCCTGAGATGGTGTGCGATTCCAAGGCCTGGAGTGACCAGAATGATCCGTCAAAAAATGTTATGCTCTAAATAGTGTGTGTGAGCGGTTTTCCTGAAAAAATTGAATAACTCATAAATGGGTACCTAGATCAGAAATTCAAGGGAACCATTTCATTCAGGATGGAGAGTTTACCCTAAGTGCGACTTAAGTTTACTCAGTACAGACCTCTGGTGAGAAAACCCAAAAATGTCATAACGGTAAATAAAATTATTAAATAAAATTATTTTATTTTTTAAATTTTTATAACTCACAAATGGTGACTCAGATTAAAAATCCAAGACCACCTCTAAGTTCTTGAGGGTATTCTTTCTTTAGGAAGATCCTAACATTGGCCAGCGCAGGCCAATGGTGGAAGTTAGTTTTTGGCCGTAAATAAAATAATTAAGTTACAATTATTTTATTGTCAAATCCTTATAGCACATACATGGTAACTCAGATTGAAAATCTGAGAGTACCATTGATCTCATGAGGGTGTGTTCCCCTTGGGAGGAGACTAACCTCGACCGTCATAGGTCAAGGGTGAATTTTAATTTTTGAACTTTTTTAAGGTACGTTTAGTAAACGTGTGAGCAAGATTTTATATCTTTTCAATTGGTGCAAGGATCTGAAATACAAGGGCACCGTTGAACTCACAGCACTGAGATTCACTTATGTGAAGCTTAAGTTTTACCAAAATAAGTTAGATTGAAATGTTAATTTTCAGACTTTTTAAAGAAAATAATAAAATAACTTTTCTAGAGTTATTTTATTTTTTTCACTCCATTGAGTGGAGGATGGTGACATCGTGGTGAAATAATGAGGATCATTAATGGAGGGCCATTAATGGCTTGTTTGTAACCGCAATGATGTTATCTTAATGGTTCGTTAATGACTTGTAAAGACCCATAATTTCCATGTAATTTGTTTTTTAAATATATGGGAATTTTACAAGTCTGAAAAAATTGACGGCGTGTGATTATGAGGCCCAGAGTGCCCGGAATGAATTTATGAACTTTTTTGGATACGTTTAGTAAACGTGCGAGCGGGTTTTTCAAAAATTTTGAACCGGTGCTCGGAATGAAAATCTAAGGGCTCCGTTGAACTCACTGCATTCGTTTTTTCTTAAGGAGACTTTCACCTCGACAGCAGTGGGTCGAGAGTAAATGATAATTGTTGGGTTTTTCTTGTAAGAATAAAATAAAAATAAAAGTGTGTGACATTTTCATTTTTATTTTAAACACCCATGTGGGTGTTGGGAGGTGGGGTCTACCGGAACTGAACCTCTATGTGGAAGTTAGAAGTGGGGACCACCAAACCCTAACCTCCCATGAGAGGTTATGGTGGTGGGGACCATCCAAACCTAACCTCCCATGAGAGGTTATGGTGGTGGGGACCACCCGAGGCCTAAACCTCTTCAACTACCTCATTAATGTGGAGGATCCTCTTGGGGTTCCTCCAAATTATTTGTGTCAACCCTCCTTCACATTAAATTGTGCCAACCCTCCCCCACTTTATTATGCCAACGTAAATTAATTGCCTTGACCCTTTTTAAATATTGAGTAACAGCACCATTAGAATTTTGGAAGGCTCCTAATAAATGAACCGTCATAAATTCCATAATCGTTACATACCTCTCCCCCCTCTACTATATATAAAGAGGTTGGGAGGAGGATTTGGGATGGATTCACCAATCGATGAAGTGCTGGTAAAGTGCCGCGACGCCCAACACTTGGAGGATTACGCTCTCCAACGAAGAACACAATCTCCAATGAAGAACGCACTCTGCAATGAAGAATGCTCCATTAATGAAGAATTTCGACTTCGAATTCTTCCTTGGGACACCCATCTAGGAGGAACGACTTCAACTACGATGAACCGATGCATGAGTTTGAGAATGGAGGTGTGTGGTGGACCCGACGAATGACGACAACTTCACCTTCTCCCCTCTTCGCTGACATCATCAAATGATCTGGTAGGGGGATTATTTTTCATGATAATACTTTTCCCATAATCTTATCTTGGTTTCATTTACGGTTTGGGAATGAAAAGTTGCGGGAAGTTGTAAACATGATGTTCTTATTTCTTTTTGATCCATATGCTACCACTCTAAGTGTGGAGGGTGTGGGCCAAACTAACATGGCCTGACCCCCCTCTGTCATTCTTCATTGTGGTGTTCTTCGGAATTAAGGAAGAAGACGAAGATGAAGAAGGCAAAGGTGTCGCCACCCACGACCACTGCGACCCGCGCCTCCCCCGCGGCGGTCAGGCCTCCCAGCCGAACCGGTCGCGCGCCCTCACCACACCGTGCCGCACATGCCGAACCGGCCCCGCTCCGCAGCTCGCACCGCCCGCCGGACGAGCCACCCCAGCCGCACCGCCAGCCGGCCACGCCGCCCACTGGCTGAACCCGCCATGCTACCACTGGCCTTCCGAGCCACCCTGGCTCGCGCTGCCTGCCGGTCTCCTGAGTTTCCTACACCCCTCGCGGTGCCCCGGCCTAACCGGCATTCTCCCCATGTGGCGCCCTGGGCAAACCGGCCCACGCCCCCACAGAACCCCGGCCAAACCAGCCCCGCACCCTCGCAGCTTCCCAGTGGCCGAGCCTCCCCATGGCACCAGCGGGCTCTATGGCCCCTCGTGGCCCTCGCGGCCTGCTGGACCACCTAGCAGATCGGGACGCATCACGGGTCAGGCCTGACCCAGTGGGTAAGGTTGGGTCAACCTGAACCGGGTCAACTCATATCAGGTCGGGCTGGGTCAGTCCGACCGGGTCGGACCAGACCCGGGCCCACTATACCCCCTTACTTTCTCTTGGCCATATCTTTGACACTGAACGTCCTTTTGAGGAACTGTCAGCGATGCTAGAAATCATGGACCAAGACAGTCCCTTTGTGTATACTCCACTGGAGTTTTTCTTTGAGATGGTAAATGGTCAGGTTGGATCGAGCACAAATCCAAATGGGCCCCTGATACTAAATGGCTAATAACTCACAGACAGGGCGTCTGTTTGACATGTCGTATGTTGCGTTGAGACCCTTATGATGTGGCGGACCATTGAGATACTTCTTAGTGGGAATTCGTGATAGTTGTAGTATCAACCGGTAGCTCATGGAGCAGATCCACCCAGAGACGAGTGAGTGTAGTGTGGAGACCAAGTAGCTGGCTGAGACCTGACGACTACTGACCGTTTTGACTTAGAGTGACTCGACAAGCCTAGTGGAGAGCGCCTTGATGTCGTGGCAGACCCATAGTGGGGAGCACCTTAGTGTCGCGGCAGACCCATGGTACTCGACAGGAGGAGTACCTCAGCAAGCTATGAGGGGGAGCGTGCATGGTGACGTAGTAGACCCATGGTGAGGAGCGCTCTTGGTGATGCGACAGATCCATAGTACTCAACAGGAGGAGTACCTCAGCAGTACAGGGTTAGTGGGAAGCACGCTTGGTGTCATAGCATGCCCACTATACTCGATAGAGGAGGAGTTCTCCAGTATCCGAGGTTTCGATATTGTGACTGGGGATGTTACATGATACTACCCCTAGCATAAAATTCAGGTTTGAGCTGAGTCAGCAATTCTGTGTTTTACTCATGATTGAGATGGATCACTTGATAACTTAGGTATATGTATGGTCATATACCTAAGTAGGGTTATCTTTTGATTTCATTATTTGTGTTTACCCATGATGGATTTTGTGAGACCTAGAGGTTCTTGGGGTCCCTACTGAGTATCGTTATACTCACCCGTACACGGGTTATGCCCGCACTTCGTTATGTTGGATGCAGACAACAGACAATGCTGAAACAGTTTGAGAGTACCAGGACTAGATGGTACTGAGAGGTTGAACATATGGTGTGTCAGTACCCGGACGAGATGGGCCGACGTAGAGTGCTGAAGAGGTGATCTGTACCTACCATTCAGGTAGGAACCTCATAGGATGATCTAGTAGCTATCTTTTATCTTTCTTCAGTTGTATTGCATTTCATTTGTACTTGTACCTTTACTGTTGGGCTTGTATTCTGGACCCTTTTACTTTCAGCACTCTTTTGTTATATGGTTTACATAGTGTTTCGTCCAGTTGTGTGCTTGCTTGTGTGTGTTTTTACAGGTTATAAAGGAAATTCTATCCCAGTTTTAGGGAATTACTCCTTTGGTACTAGTTTCCAGCCCCTGACCTATGGAAGGTGGGTTTGGGTTAGTCATGGCACGGGCCTCGAGGTACAGTTCATGAAAAATTAGTATCATAGGAGTCAGTTCTACCACAGAACATAGGACTCTAATATTTTCTTTGAAGCAATAGTGTTAAGTGTAGTGAGTGTGGTTTTCAGTTCAGGGAGTCTAGTGTTAGTACAGCGGCCGATGTATCCATACACCAGGACCCCGACTACTGATTTCTGACTCAGTGCACGAAAACACTGATTGCATGTGTGTTTTCAAAAGTTTTCTATAATTAAACTCACCATGTCACCTCACCAAGTATAACTTTTGGACCGTAGTGCACCTGTTTCTTTTTAGGATGCCTCCACGTAGACATTCGGCTAGAGTTCTGGGAGTTGTACGCACTGATAGCCCACTGAGTGATGAGGCCTCGGTGTAGGGCCCTTTTCCAGTAGAGGAACCAGCAGAGGAACCAGTGGTACCACTCCCCATTAGGTCACTGATGCCACCATCCCCAGCAGTAGATGGTGCACGCCGCTTGAGCGCATTACACGAGTTTCAGCGCTAGATGCCACCCAGGTTCAGGGGAGAGATGGACCCACAGGTGGTTGAGGATTGGATGGAGGTTGTGGTGAGAGTCTTCTGAATGGTAGGGACACCAGAAAACCTCATGGTGATCCTTACTTCCATCCTTCTACAGGTAGAAGAAGGTAGATGGTGGAGCTTTATGCTCTAGGTTCATGACGAGGTGATGCTTCTCTAGGAAGACTTCAAGAGCCTGTTTCTGGCAGAGTTTTTTTGAGCGACTCTTCGCACAGTGTGCATACAAGAGATACTTCATCTGCAGCAGGGCAGTATGACTGTATCTTAGTACTCAATGTGGTTCACTGACCTCTCACGTTACTCCACCGATATGGTGAGGGACCCATTCTTCAGGGCTCATACTTTCGATCAGGGGCTTAGGTGGGAGATCCGGGCTTCAATGATCTCACCCAGCATCCCGACGCAGGCAGGGGTGTTAGAGAGAGCCCTCTTGGTGGAGATTTTTCTTGCTGAGTAGACACCAGCAGCGAGACCCACTACCAGTCATCACGTAGAGGAGTCTTCTGCAGCTGGCAGCAGACAGATGTCGTAGAGTTGAAAGAGGACCATACCTATAGGTGGACGACTGCATGACTCAGGATCGGTTGTGCAGGGCACCCGAAGCATAGACAGACATGACAGGAGTGGGAAGTGTTTCACATGCGGCGGGCATGGTCACATGTCTTGTGACTATTCGACCCGTCGTATGGATGATCAGAAAACGGTTGTGAGACCACCCATGCAGGAATGAGGTTTGACTGAGGTGTTCTGCGGGGAGTAGGCAGACGTGATAGAGGATCTGGTCATGTAGCTTGTGTTGGGAGATGATTCGAGGTGTTACCACCACAACCACCAGGAGTTCCACCCCGATCGCACAGAGTTGGTGGATAGGGGAGAGTTCAGCTCTAGGCAGCTGAGGCCTATGATCACGGTGCTCCGGAGATGATACGAGGTACGATCTGTGTCTACTCCACCATAGTGCAGTACTTATATACACAAGTGACAATCATTTTTTTATTTCCACTGCCCTAGTTCAGATCTTGGAGATTTCGAGGAAGCCGTTGGCTCAATCCTTATGGCTAGAGACTCCTACAGTAGGAGATTATATGATTATGCACTGGTTCTGGAAGTGAAAACTTACTCTAGGAGTCGAGAGCTTTGGTCGGGATATCTTAGTAGTGGCGTCGAGACCTTATCAAATCATCTTGGGTATGGACTGGTTATCTACAATCCATGCTCAGATTGATAGTATTAGGAGAAAAGTGTAGTGTGTCCGCACAGATGGGACCAGGTTTACCTTCACTGGCAAGAAGGGAGCCTTTACAGCGCATAATGGACTTACCCAGAGGTGGTTGTAGCCGATTACTCATCATTTGCCTAGACTTACCCTCGGAGTGGTTGAAGTGGAGATTCTGAGTTATCGTGTAGTGTTGGACCAGTACGCGGATGTTTTCCATGATGATGTCCTAGGTCTACCTCCTCATAGAGAGGTGGACTTTTACATTTACTTTTACCCCGGGACGACACCGATATCTACACCAGCATATCGGATGGCTCCCATAGATCTTTGTGGGATGTGGGTACAATTAGAGGACTTGCAAGAGAAGGGATTCATTCATCTTAGGGTTTCACCTTAGGCAGTTCCGATTCTATTCTCCAAAAAGGTTGATGGGAGCTTGAGACTTTGTGTCGACTATTGATGCCTGAACTAGGTGACCGTGAAGAACAAGTACTCACTCCCAAGGATTGACGACCTCATTGATCAACTGAAGGGATCATGGTGGTTCTCGAAGATAGACCTCAGATATGGCTATCACCAGCTTATAGTACGAGATGAGGATGTGTAAAAGATGGACATTAGGTGTCGGTACGACCACTACGAGTTCTTGGTTATGCCATTCGGCATAACCAATGCTCCAAAAGTGTTCATGGGACTCATGAACATGATATTTCAGTCATACCTGATCACTTCATAATAGTCTTCATCGACGTCATTCTGATCTACTAGACTACTGAGGAGAAGCATGCCTGCCATTTGCGGGTAGTACTGGACACACTCCAAGAGAAATAGCTATATGGTAATCTCTAAAATTGCCTGTTCTAGATCCCATAGGTTCACTTTCTGGGACATGTCATATCGGAGGCTGGAGTTGTAGTGGATCTAGTGAATATTGAGGTGGTACTTGCTTGGGATCCACCCACGAGTGTGACTGAGGTATGAAGATTCCTGTGTTTGGCTAGATACTACCTGATATTTATGCCAGATTTCTCCAGAGTTGTAGCACCACTATCATCCTTGACGAAGAAGAGGAAACCCTTCATGTGTTTGGAGAGATGCAAGCAGAGTTTTCAGGAGCTGAGGCAGAGGCTGACTAGTTCCCCCAACTTGAGGCTTCTAGAGGAGGGTGTAGGTTACGTAGTCTACTGCGACTCATCGGGGACCGGACTCTTATGTGTCCTGATGTTAGAGCGAGCAGTGATCGCATATGGTTCTCTACAGCTAAGACAACACGAGCAGAACTATGCTACCCATGACCTAGAGTTATAAGCAATGGTTTTCTCCTTGAAGATGTGGCAACACTATCTGATGGGTGAGCATTTTACAGTATACTATGATCAAAAGTGTCCCAAGTATATCTTCCCTCAGAAGTACCTGAACCTGAGAAGGTGACGTTGGCTTGATTTCCACCAGAAATATGACTTTGAGATAGTCTATACTCTTAGTAAGGGGAACATTTTTGCAGATGCACTCAGTATGAGGTCTGGTATACAGTTGCTAGGAGATCCAACGGAGAAGCTGGCCATTTTGCAAATATCCTTTGTGGATCAAGATGGAGCATCTTTAATTCAGTCTCTTACAGTCACTCCCTCATTTCTTCAGCGATTCAGGGAGGCACAACGTGGGGACACTTACTGTGAGACACGACATGCTCAGATATCCACAGGTCAGGCACCTGATGGATTTTCTGAAGGTGGAGAGCACGTCTTCCTCTTTAGAGGATGTACCATGGTACCAGTGTCTCTTCAAAAGGAAGTGTTGAGGTACTTCCACAGATCCCCTCTAGTGGTACATCTAGGAGTGGAGAAGATGTACTAGGACCTCTGACGATAGCACTGGTGGTCGGGAATAAAGAAAGCAGTTACATAGTTTGTCTCTCGATGCCTCACTTGTCAGCAAATGAAGGCGGATCATCAGGTACCAGTAGGCTTGGTTCAGCCTTTAGAGGTTCTATAGTGGAAGTGGGATGGTATATCCATGGAGTTCGTGATAGGAATCTCATGTATATCCAGGGTACATGACTCTATCTGGGTGGTCGTCGACCTACTCACCAAGTCATCCCACTTCTTACCGATTAGATAGAAGGGTTTAGTAGAGAGCATGGGACGCCTCTATATGAAAGAGATTGTGTGATACATGGAGTACCCATGACTATTGTCTCTGATTGTGATGCACAATTTACTTCTCAACTATGGAAGGAGTTGCAGGAGGATTTTGGAACACAGCTTAGTTTGAGCACCGCCTTCCATCCTCAGATGGATGGCCAGACTGAGCATACCATCCAGACCCTCGAGGACATGATACAGGCTTGTGTCCTTGACTTCGGTCACATCTGGGAGGATCACTTACCTTTCGTGTAGTTTTCATACAACAAGAGCTCTCACTCTACCATTGGGATGGAACCTTTTGAGGCATGATAATGGCGACCTTACAGATCACCCTTATGTTGGACTGACCAAGGGGAGTCAGCACTAGTGAGACTAGAGATGGTACGGGCTACCACAGAGAAGTTTCAGGTCATATAGGAGCGGATGAAGACTGTACAAAGTAGAAAGAAGTCATATGCCGACAAGATAAGGAGACCTCTAGAGTTTGAGGGTGGTGACCATGTCTTTCTACGAGTCTCACATCGATGAGGTTTGCAGAGATTTGGCTGAGGTGGCAAGTTACCTCCGAGGTTCATCAGACCTTTTCAGGTCCTCAAAAGAGTTAACGAGGTGGTGTATCGCTTAGCCCTTCCACCTCAGTTGCACCAAGTGCACAACGTCTTCCACATATTCCAACTGAAGAGATACGTGCATGACCCTTCTCACATCATCGACCATGGCGAGCTGGATGTCAACGATGGGGTGACTTTTACAGAGGTTACAATAGAGATTGAGGATCGACAAGAGCGGGTACCTCGTGGATGGTAGATACCTTTGGTGTGCATTCGCTGGCAGCATGAGAACCTCCATGAGGGCACATGGGAGCGGGAGGCTCAGATGCGTGCTCAGTACCCCCACTAGTTCTCTTAGTTTGAGTTGTGGCTTATGGGGATGTAAATCCTGAGGTGGGGAGAATGTAAAGACCCTTAATTTCCATGTAATTTTTTTAAAATATATGGGAATTCTACGAGTCCACAAAAATTGACGGTGTGTGATTTCGAAGGCCGGAGTGCCCGAAATTAATTTTTGAACTTTTTTTCGGGTACGTTCAGTAAACGTGTGAGAAAGTTTTTCTAACATTTGAACTGGTGCTTGGAATTGAAATATGAGGGCACCGTTGAACTCATAGCATTGGTTTTCACTTAAGGAGACTTTCACCTCGACGACAGTGGGTTGAGAGTAAAGGATAGTTTTTGGGATTTTTTTGTAAGAATAAAATAAAAATAAAAGTGTGTGACATTTTCATTTTTATTTGCAACTCCCATGTGGGTGTTGAGAGGTGGGGTCCACTAAAACTAAACCACCATGTGGAAGTTGGAAGTGGGTACCACCAGACCTTAACCTCCTATTAGAGGTTATAGTGGTGGGGACCACCCAAACCTAACCTCCCATGAGAGGTTATGGTGGTGGGGACCATCCAAGGCCTAAACCTCTTCAAATCCCTTATTAATGTAAACAAGCCTCTTGAGCTTCCTCCACATTAATTGTTTCAACCCTCCTCCACATTAAATTGTCCCAACCCTCCCCCAATTTATTATGCCAACGTAAATTAATTGGATTGACCCTTTTTAAATATTGAGTAACAACGTCGTTGGAATTTAATAAGGTTCTTAATAAATGAACCGTTATAAATTCCATGATCATTACATACCTCTCCCCCTTCTCTTATATATTTGGAGCTTGGGAGGATGATTTGGGATGGATTCACTAAGCGACTAAGTGATGGTAAAGTGCCGCAATGCCCAACACTTGGAGGATTACGCTCTCCAACAAAGAACGCGTTCTCAAACGAAGAACATGCTCTCCAACGAAGAACACTCCACCAACGAATAATGCTGACTTTAATATATTCCTAGGGACACCCTTCAAGGAGAAACGTCTTTGACTATGACAAACCGATGCACAAGCTCGGGATAGAAGGTGTGTGGCAGACGCGATGAACGACGACAACTTCACCTTCTTCCCTCTTCCTCAACGTCATCAAACGATCAGGTAGGGAGATTTTTTTTCATGATAATACTTTTTCCATAATATTACCTTGGTTTCATTTGTGGTTTGGGAATGAAACGTTGCGGGCAGTTGTAAACTTGACGTTCATCTTTCTTGTTGAGCCATATGCTACCACTCTAAATGCGGAGGGTGTGGGCCAAATTAAGATGGAATGTCCCCCCTTTGCCATTCTTCTTTGTGGTGTTCTTTGGAATGAATGAAAATGACAAAGACGAATAAGGAAATGGTGCCACCACCGGCGGCCACCACGACCCGCACTTCCCCTGTGGCGGCCCGACCTCCCGGCCGAACCGGTCACGCGCCCTCGCCACATAGAGCCACCCCGGCCAAACCGTCCCCGCGCCCTGGCTCTCACCACTCATCGGACGTGCCACCCTGGCCATGCCACCCGTCAGCCGAACCGACCATGCCACTTACGACCCTCTGAGTCGACCCGGCTCGCGCCGCCCGTCGGCCTCCTGAGCCGCCTGCTCCCCTTGTGGCGCCCGGGTCGAACCGGCCCGTGCCCCCCGTAGTGCCCCAGCCAAAACGGCCCATGCCCCCATAGTACCCTAGCTGAATCGGCCCTACGGCACCCCGTCCGAACCATCCCTGCGCCCTCACAGCTTCCCCGCGGTCGAGCCACCCCACAGCACCTGTAGGCTCCAGGGCCCCTCGTGGCCTTCACGGCCTGCTGGACCTCCATGTGGACAGGGCCGTATCACGGGCTGGGCCTGAACCAGAGGGTAGGGTTGCGTCGACCTGAACCGGGTCAACCCATGCTAGGTCGGACTGGGTCGGTCCGACCAGGTTGGACCGGACCCGGGCCCACTATGCCTCTTTACTTTCTTTTGGCCATATCTTTGACACCGGACGTTCGTTTGACGAACCATCAATGGCACTAGAAATTTTGGAGCGAGATGGTCTCTTTTTGTATACTCCACTAGAGTTTTTTTTGAGATGGTAAATGGTAAGGTTGGATCGAGCATGAATCCAATCGGGCCCCCGGGACTAAATGACTAATAACTCACAGATTGGGTGTCTATTTGACGCGTCGTCTATTACATTGAGACCCCTATGACATGGCAGACATTTGAGATACTTCTTCATGGGACTTTGTGACAGTTGGAGTATCAACCAGTAGCTCATGGAGCGGATCCTCCTGGAGACAAATAAGCGTAGTGTCGAGACCTAGTAGTTGGCTGAGACCTGACGATTGCTGACTGTTTCGACTCAGAGTGACTCGACTAGCCTAGTGGGGAGCGCCTTGGTGTCGCAGCAGACCCACGGTACTCGATATGAGGAGTACCTCAGCAGGCTATGAGGGGTAGCGTGCTTGGTAATGAGGTAGACCCACGGTGGCGAGCGAGCTTGGTGACGTGGTAGATCCATGGTACTTGATAGGATGAGTACATCAGCAGTCCAAGGTTAGTGGGAAGTGTACTTGGTGTCACGGCAGGCCCATTGTACTCGATAGAGGAGGAGTTTTCTAATAGCTGAGGTTTTGATAATGTTACTGGGGATGTTACTTGATACTACCCCTAGAATAAAATCTTTGTTTGAGCTGAGTCAGTACTTCTATGTTTTACTCAGGATTGAGATGGATCACTTGATAACTTAGGTATATGTGTGGGAATATAATTAAGTAGGGTTATCTATTGATTTCATTCTTTGTGTTTATCCTTGATGGATTTTGTGAGACCTAGAGGGTCTTGGGGTCCCTACTGAGTATCGTTATACTCACCCCTTCATGGGCTATGCCCTCACTTAATTATGTTGGATGCAGACGACGGACAACACTGACGGAGGCTGAGAGTACCAGGATTGGACAGTACCGGGAGGTGGACCATACGACGTGTCGGTACCCTAAGGAGATGAACGGACGTGGAGTGATGAGGATTTGATTTGTACATACCCTTCAGGTAGTAACCTTGGAGGAAAATCTAGTAGCTATTTTTTCTCTTTATTCAGTTGTATTTCATTTTAGTTTTACTTGTACCTTTACCATTGGGCTTGTATTCTGGCCTCTTTTACTTTCAACACTCTTTTGTTATATAGTTTACTTGGGGTTTCTTCCAACTATGTGCTTTCTTGTGTTTGATTTTATAGGTTATAAAGGCAATTCCTTCTCATTTTTAGGGAATTACGCCTTTGGTTCTAGTCGCCAGCCCCTGGCCTATGGAAGGCGGGATTGGGGTAGTCACAGCACGGGCCCCGGAGGATGGGTCGTGACACAACAAATTAAATGTGGGTCTTTAATGAGCATCATTAATGAGCGCAACATTGTTATGCATGTTTCTTTTTTGTTCAAATGTTTTGGAGTTTTTGGATTAACAAATGTGGGGAATCTTTGATGAACCACCAGTGGAATCCCTCTCTAATGAAGAACAATGAACAGAGTGATGAACATTGGAGGATCGGATTCGGAGGTCAACGAGCGGCGAGAAATGCCAAAAATCAAGGATCAATGATGAAGCATAACTCTTCCTTTTTCCTCAGCAGATCCAACATTTCAAGGTAAGGGTTTGAACTATTTAATGTTTCCTCGTTCTTATTCCAAACGACGAACATAGATTAACCCATGAATAGGTTAATCATCGGACCGTTCATTCTTGCGGGAGGGTGAATTATTTTGATATTTATCTATCCGGGATTATATTATCACTTGTGTTAGTTGAATTAAAATACCCTAACCTCACAATGATTTTTTAAACTTCTAACATGGAGGGTGTGGGCCGATATGAACAAGGCCTGAGCCCCTCTGCATGTACGTTCTTCGGGGATGATTTCCTGAAATTACTTTAAGACAAGTTAGAGGTCGTCGCAGTAAAGGTGGTAGCTTAACGATTATGTAGATGTTGATGGATTGAGAAATGGACCATTGGAGCTACTTTGGGGGCCCACATAATAAATCGATGGCATGCTAGTGTGAGAACCGTCTGGTGGTGGCCCATGGTGGCGCACCCGTCAGCACACCATTGCTGCATGAAGATGGAGACCCACGCCTAGGCCGCCTGGGTGAACGATGGAGGTCGCGGCCACTATGGCCGCAGTGCTGGAGAACTGTGGTACCACACTGGTGCACACGTTGACTGGGTCACCCGGCGGACTCAGTCTATGTGTGAAGTTGAGGGCAGGGATGGTGAAACTGACCACATGTGTTGAAGACCAGACGTGGTTGTGCTGCATCCGGATTGGGGAGCCAACTAGCTATGGTGGGATGGGCTAAACCGGTGGGCTAGACCCATGCTACTAGGACGGACCCATGGCCCTTTGGGCCAGGTTGGAAGAGACCGAGTCACCATGTGACCTGGTAGGCTGGACCCTCCACCAAGTCGAGCCGAGTCCAACGAGGCCCATTGGACCTTTCCCGCTGTCCAGGCCAGACCGAACTGACCCAAACCCAAACCAGACTAGTTCGAGTCATTAGAATTAAACTAGGGTATGTGGGACCCCCAGGCCAGGTTGGTCGGGTTGTTCTGACCGGGTCAGACTGAGCCCAGATGCAACTGAGCCTCGTTTCACTAAAACGCCCCATATCTGTCAAATGAGGAGTCTGATTGATGCACTGTTAGTGGCGTTGGGACCCTTGTGATGAGGCTGTCCTTCTGAGATACTCTACTCATGTTTTTGTGGATGTTTGAGTATGGTCAGGTGGGATCGGACTCGAATCCAACCAGGCCCATTTTACTAAGAAGCCTATAACTTATAGACCGAGTGTCCGGTTGATACACCATCTATTGTGTTGGGACCCTTACAATGAGACAGTCCTTTGGGGTTACTCTATGTGGGTCTTCGTGTAGGTTGAGGTATGGTCAATGGCTTGAGGAGTGGATCCTCTCAAAATCAAGCATGCTAAGTGCGGGAATCTAGTGGTTGGTTGTGACATGAAGAATGAATAGAGATCTTGTGTGAGTCAGCACCTTACGATCCTCTGTGCGTCTACACCTAGAGATCCTATGTGGGTTAGCACCTAGCGATCTTATGTGGGTCAGCACCTAGCGATCCTGCGTGGGTCAGCACCTAGTGATCATGTATGGTTCAGCACCTAGCGACCCTGTGTGAATCAGCAGTAGAGCCTCTCAACAGAATAAGATGATATAGCACTATGACTAATAATATTTACTTATGTACATAGGTTATACCTGGTGTGAGAGGCGTATTTTACTTTATGATATGTGTTTTAGATCTTTATTGGTGGTATTTTCTCTTGAATATTTTCTTTGTGGTGTTTTCCTTCGTAGATTACTAAGAGACAATTGGAGGTCTCAAAGTCCATACTGATTGTTGTTATACTCACCCCTGTATGGGATTCACCCACACCTGTTGTGTCTTGTACAGACAACGAACAGATTTGACCGGGATTTTGGGGAGCTAGGACTAGATGGTGCTCGAAGGTGGACCAATAGATATGGTGTACTGCAGCAATATCCGACATAGATTTGTACCCACCCTTCAGGTAGGATCCATGGAAGACAACCTCTGGAGATTGTACTTATTTTTCTGTACTTTCCTTTTAGTTGGGCATGTATTCTGGCCCCTTTAATTTTAGTTTACACACTCTAGTCTCAGTGGTGGTACGTTTTGGTGGTTATATTACTTGTGTTTCCTTCGTGGTTAGCTTTATGCAGTTTCTTTCTCGATGTGTGTACATGTTTAATGGTGATGCCTTCCATTTTTGGGATATTCCTTTCTGATGTTAGTCACCAACCCCTTACCCATGTATGGTGGGCTTGGGGTCGTCATGGCATGGGCCCTAGGGGATGGGTCATGAAAAATGTGACTTTTTATATACATGAATGGAAAAAAAATTATAAAATCGAAAATTTCAACCATTCCCTAAAAATTTCATATTTTCAAAAAAAATATAAAAATTAAATACTATTATAAGTTTTATATTTTTATTTGGAAATAATATCCTTTTAATCAAAAACAAATTCTTAAATTGGAAAAAATTCTAATTTCCACACACAAAATGAAATGAAATCCATTTTTAAAGCATAAAAATACATTAATCTCATTCCTTTACTAATAAAAATAATTTAATTTAATTTAATTAATTAAAATGAATATATAATAAATTTATTTATTATAATAATTTATAAATAGTTATTAATTTAATCTATTAAAATAAAAAATACGTTTCATGCACAAAATCAATTTTTTGAAAAATATATCATTTACCTTCAAAAGATTTTACATTAATTTTACACCAGTTGATTTTAAATATTCGTAATGGAGATATTTATGTTCTCTATATTTAAATAATTTCTATATTTCCAAGAAATATATATATAATATCCATATTACATTTCTATATATATCCTTACATGATTCACTAAAATTTATTCTTTTGCTACTCTTTCCTCATGTCCTTTGTATTCTTAATTCATTACACTTTTTTCCATTATTGTAGTTGGAATCAAAATATTTGAGGAGAACCATGAAGAAAATGTTTTTATATTTGTGATATTATTATAAATATGTTCATTAACTACACTTATAATTTTCATTATATTGTTTCATATTGAATCCTCAAAATGTATTAATGTTTATTTTTCAATGTAATATTTTATTACAAAAAAATGTATCACAGTTCATATTACATTGATTTTTCATATATCATAAGATATAAAAAATAATATTCATTTAAAGTAGATATATATATATATATATATCAAAATATTATTTTGGTAAACACTATGAGATCTTTATAAAATTTATTTTAGAAATAAAAAAATATCCATTACTTTTTGATAAAAATTGTTTAATATAAAATATTTTAGAACATAAGGAGGATAAAAATTACTTTTAGATTTCCATGAAATCATGAAATTGAATTTTTATATAATAAAATGGATATAATGGTTGAAATTTCATTTAAATGGAATGTTCTAAAATGGAATATTCTTTTCATAGTTTTTTAAAGAAATTCAAATCTGCAAAAAGAAAACATGTAGAAAATGGTCCAAACATTCATTTGAAACTTATGTAAAGTAAGTTAAATGAAATTTAAAATAACCTTAATTTTAAAGTATATATGAGGAAATTTAAAACATAAAATAACTAATATTATCATGGTGGATAAGGATACATTACTAAAAAATAATAGATGGGTTAGTACTTCTAATAAGCAACCTATCTATTAAATTCTAAAAAAACATTGTGAAATGGTAAGATGAAATGAAAAAACCAAAAAAAAGAGTAGAAGAACATATATGGTGTTTTATAGTAAATTAATATTCAATTTATATATATGATAATTTAGTTATAAACAACCTTAAATTCCAAGTGATAATGGAAAAGAAATCATTACCATGGATTACCACTCGTTTAGAAATGTTGTAAGATCATGTATAATAAAATTAGATCTATAATCCATAAAAAACCAAAAAAATATATTTAGTTTTATATAATTAAATTATAATTTTTTTTTAACCTATATATTAATCATTACTTTATAGAAATAATATTTGGGTGTTGATTGTTATGTTTTCCATACATACATCATTTTGATGGTCCCAACCCTTCAGACATGAGCATGGGTTCATCAACACCAGAATATTAAAGATGATTTTATATATGTTTTTTATATATTTATAGATTTTCATGTCTATTTAGTTTTATTTATAATGATGTTACACAAAAAAAATTTATTTCTTGTGAATTTTGATTCAATTAAATGAATATATTTTATTATTGATAGTTTTTATATATATTACAATTATAAAATTATTTAAAAAATTAACAATTCATTATTATTACATGATATTACCTGAATTTATGACTTCTTAATCATTCATTATGTAATCATTATAACATTGTTCATTTAGTTTCTAAAACCAACCCAAACAAGAACATATTATAACGAGTGAACAAATAAGAAAAAATATATAGTGTACTGACTGTATAAATTTTAAAGTTGATTAATGATTTAAAATTATTTTATTGAGATGATAAATTTTATTTAATAATAGTTATATAATTAATATATAGAATAATGATTAAGGAAAATATAACACTTTTGGTCAACCCTTGAATTTTCTCTTAAAGGGGCCCTTATAAGTGAGGTATTTCGGACTTCTTCTTGTGAATACAGGTTCCAAAACATGGGAGTGGATTGTAATGGAGAGATTTGGGTAGGTTTACATGATAAATTACAAATAATTGTCTTTTTTGAGGTTGGTAGAGGAGTGGTCTATTTATAAGTGAGAGGGGTGAAATTATAAAACAGCATATTGATTATATTTTTGTTTAGGCAAAAGTATTTAAATAATATTTATTATAATGAATTTTAATGGTTTATAATTAAATAACGTGAGTCTATTTGAATTTAAATATAAGACAAAACTAAATTAAATCTTGTGAATATTTAATTAAAGGAAAAAATACAAAAAATAGTTTTTATTAGAATAAAATATAACTTAGGTTCCAAAATTTCAAACATGCTTTTTTAAATTCAACTCATTATTTATAAATAAAATATTCTAATTCATAAAATATTTTCTAGTTGAGAAAATGATTTCATAAATTTTTATGCCATATTTATATCATGATTATTTTATAAAAATTATGGTATTTGAAAAAAATTATTTTTTACAATTCATTAAAAAAAAAATTTTTTGAAAAATAATAAAAAAATTAAACTAAGATAACATTGGTTTGTTAAATAAAAAAATGAGGTTCATTTTATTAAATTAATGTGAAAAAATTCATTAGTTTAAGTTTTAAATGAAAACAAAAAAATATAATGAAAAACTATTTTTATTAAAAAATATCTTTTTAAAAAATTACGTGTTCATAATATAATTTCATATAATAACAAACAAAATCAGTATTAAATCATTACCATAATTTCATAAATTAAATATACCTCTGGGATTCAATTATAACCATTGACCATATATCTAAAAACCACATATTGAACACCCATATATAATGGATACATTAAATTTCTATATATAACCTTACATTCCTTACTAAATATCATTAATATTATTTATTTACATCTACCTAAAAATGTCCATCATATTGAAAATTATTTTCCTTCATTCCATTTTCATAATATGGGTTATGGTATTCATCAAAAACTATGATGTTACTGATTTCACGTAAGGGGTATTTTTATTTACTTTTAGTTTTATTCCTCTTGTACTTTTCTTAATGATGTTTCTTATTTTATTTTAAAAAAGTGTTAATGTTTATATTACATTGTAATATTAAATTTTAATAAGTTGTACTGTATTTCATTTTGGTTCATTGTTGTAAGTGTAATAAGTTTTTCATCCCACATAGTTTATTAAAAGAGAAATTTATACTATAATAAAGTGGTGTTATAGTTCTGCAATGGGTACTACATATATATTATATGTTTACATTAGTGGTAATTTAGTTAACATTAATGTTTTCATAGGAATTATTATCATTTGATTTTACTTGATTTCTAGTAGAATATAACTTATTTTTCTTTTATTCATATGTGCTAGATTTCAAAAAGACCCAAAATCAAAATTCATTTGAAAGTTGATAAATGGATTATTATTTATGTTAAAAGAAATGATTAATATTGGATTTTTTCATCTTAGAAAGACATATTTTGAATTAAATATTTACTCAGATTTGGAATTGGAAGGATGTAGAATTGATAAGAGGAGTACCATTAGAATGTGTTGGTTTTAAATAAAGATTATTTTTTGGGAGTTCAAAAAACATTTTTTAGTTTCCTTATCTATAGTTGAAGATGAATATGTGGAAATAACATTTCTTATTCATACCCTATATATAAGACAGTTTTTTCAAAGAACCAACCAGGGTTTCTCTCAAAATTAGCACCTGACCCATTCTGTCACATACTCGAAGGGCTTTCTTGATACCCATGGGTTGGAAACAAGAACCCGAGCATCGAACAACACAACAGAGGGAACAATTTCATCCAACCTAAAAAACCCCATGGAATGCATATATATAAAGAAATAAAGAAATATTGGAAGACTAGAAAATATATATTCCATAATTGTAAGGAAACAACGGATAAAGACAACAGAAAAAGTATCCAAAACTCCAAGAAAAGTCCAATAACAAAGGACTAAAAACAACATAGCTACTCCAAGTGATGGTATGGATGAACTGACACCATCTCACCACCAGCCTCCCAAAATAGCTGACACGAACCCCACTTCCCCACTACGGTACCTTGTTTTTCCCTACATTGGAAGACAAACAAAGTTCTATCAACTGCGGAAGAGGTGTGCAGGGTGTGATCTAATAGGATCAATAGGATCCCACCCAAGTGTTCCATAACAAGACTATGTATAAAAAATGTTGTATGCTCATTTTAAATAAAAACATGGCATGATAAATAATAAATTAGTTTTATAGAAAACATGGTAAACCTTTCCCTTATTCCACAGTTCTAAACAATATGATATATCATTTTCAAATCATATTTTTCATATTAGTTTTCACAAGCATAAACAAGTATATCAAGGCTAACTTATAAAGAGAAACAATACAAAACAAAATCAAAGGTATCATAAAACCAAGGAATACTATAGGTCCATGCCAAAGACTACTCATACCATAATAATCAAGTGCACAAATCTGATTCTAGAACACATGCCTAGGAAGCAGAGGAATAACCCATGAGTAAACCCCCCCCCCAAATGTCAATGTTGGTCGCCTAGAAAAATAAGCCTAGGAAATAGAGTAAATCCCCAAGAAAAACCTTCTTGATAATCAAAAAACAATAGCCAATGGACTCAAACTAAACCTCAAAACTAAGTACCCAAGGTAACCCATGTGATCTTTTTTACAATTCATTTCAATGATTTGAAATACCAATTTTGTATTCATTTTTAAATAACCTGAGAAAAACCATTTTTCACTAAAAACCCATTTCAACACACACAAAAAATCATAACAATTTCAAATTACAACATAGTTTATAAAGAAAAACAATCTAGTTCATCAACATAGGTTAGAGATGGAACCACCTACCTCAAAACTTGGGCCACACATGCCCGCAACAGAATCCAAAATCAACGAAACCCAAAAATTTCAACAAATCCCCTATAATATAATATAAATCAATATTGATTCAATTTAGAAGAAAAGGGGTCTATGGAAGAGAGGAATCTCAGATACCTCAAAGAAGAATGCCCTCCGCACCATGAACTATGGAAGAAAAGGCATCCAAAATGAGATCACACAAAGGATCTAGAAGAAACCAAGATGAACTAACATCATTAAACCAAAGGCTCCACTAACACAACCCTAAGGGGCTACAGTGATCAAAAGAAATGAATAAACTAAAGGAAAAATTACCCTAAGAGACACACCATGATCGAAATGTATATTGGATGTCGAACAGATTGATCTAGAAGGGGTTGAGTCTCTCAAAAACATTCCATAACTACCTTAGGTCAAGATCCATAAAGAACCGGTGATGGAATTGAAACAAAATAGTCCCACAATATCCTTAAAAACTAGACATAGTCCATTACATGGCGTGTAACTCAATTTCATGGCATGTAACTGCCATATCCCATATACACCAAAAAAACTTGTGACCTCATATTTAAAATCTATCTCTTAAACCATAGAAAATATTTAGTCACCACTCACAATGTGTACTAGTTCACAGTGTGATCTTTCCTTTCACAAATTACATCCAGCACTCATTACATGATGTGTAACAAAGTTACATGGTGCGTAACTACTCTGTAGATTACAGAAAATCCCAAAAAAACATCTAAATACTTTGAACCAAAAGGGAACTTGTAGAGAGGAAAAAACATACCCGATCAAGGTAACCAGATGTTACAAACTCCCCACCATAAAGACTTATCGTTCCTAGGAAGTCATGTAGACATTGTAATATCCCAAAATAGATGAGGTTGCTACTCTATCATCAAAAATTCTCATTCCCAAGTATCATGAGAATTCAATCCTTTTTTCATAAAACTCTAATCAACAGAATCGACTTCCCACGCATGATGTTCACTTGAGATTCAATGATCTCAACTGGTTTCTCCAGAATAGAAGCATCTAGAACTAACTCAATTTCTTCCCAACATAGAACATGAGGGGGATTTGGGTGATAATTCTTTAGTATATATATGTAAAAAACATCATTAATACCTTTCAACTAAACCAGAAATGATAATTGATCCCAGTCCATTAAGTGATCTCAAGTTGTCTAACATATTTAGGAGCTAAATTTACCTATTTTCTAAAGCAACGGTGACTAAAATGTGGAGAAACTTTCAAGAAAAACCAGTCACCTATGAAAAACTCCAAAGGATGCCTCCTTCAATATACATAAAAAATTTTCAACTCTGGGATGTAACTAGACATCATTGCACATCCTGAATATTTGAAAATGTTTCCTAAACCAAACTTGGTCCAACTAAAGATACATCAGCAACATCTACCCAACAAAGATGTGATCTGTATGGGAGACCATACAACACCTCAAAGGGAGCAATTCTGATTTAAACCTGATGACTATTGTTATAAACACAGTCAACCTTTCCCAGATGACTATCCCACAATCCAATAAAATCCAAGATGCAGGTGCGAAGCATATCCTCAAGGATCTAAATTACACGCTACATATGACTGTCTGTGTATGGATAGTAAGTTGTACTAGACATGATCTGAGTTCCCATTTCCACTTAAAGACTCCTACAGAACCTTGAGGAAAACCTAGGATCCCTATTTTTAATAATGATAGAAGTACTCCCATGTAACCTCATGATCTTCTGCACATACCGCTTACCCAAATCTTCAACCTTAGTGGTGTCTCTAATTGGAATTAAATGAGTTGACTTCATCGACCGATAAATATCTACCCTAATAGCATTATTCCCTTAGGGTGTCCCTAGAAATAAAAAAACAGAATCCATGGATACATCATCCCATTTCTAAACTGGCACCAGGATGGGATAATGGAAACCAGAGGGTTTCAAGTGCTCTGCCTTTATCTATTGGGATGTGTAACAGTGGGACACAAACTCCAAAATGTCACGCTTCATACTCGACCACCAGAATCTCCACCTCATGTCAAAATAAATCTTGGTAGTTCCTAGATGTACATACCACAAAGAGCTATGAAAATCAAACAAGACTAAACTCCTCACTAATGCACGGATGAAAATCTTTTTCCTGAAGCAAAGCATACCATATGAAGAGAGGGACCAGCCTTGAAATAGTCTCCCCATCATAAATGCTTTCTAGAGTCTTCTAAAACTCATCATCCTGAGGCATAATTACAGCATCCTGCCTTTTTATCACAAAAATTTTTATTACATTTTACAAAACCGAGGATCATTAAGGTTTAGTGTCTTGGAAACCAGGAACTTAAAACATGAAAACATAAAACATTCTTCTTAAACACTTGAAAGACTTCTCCTCATGTTCATCCTAGGTTCATTACTGCATCTCATAACCTGGGGACATACATCAAAAGAAAGGGTGAGTAGAAGGCCTAGTAAGGAAAATAAGGGGAAATATTTAACATGTGAACTTGGGATACATCAACAATGTCATGAAAAAGAACTTTAAGGCATGAGAAAGAAATCGTGAGGCATATCATAATAAAAATAACATTTTTCATAACTTGAAGATGTGGCTACAACATTTAATATTGGAAATCATTTCGTTTCACCAAGGTCCATCCCTAAGGTGTCATTAAAAATTACCAAGGTTATTCACCAAGGTATCAGTCTAAATGGTCATCTCTAGAGATTAAGTCTTTACCCAATGCATTAGAGCGCTATCTGGGTGCACCCTTGACATGTCTTTATTATCATGTGAGCCACATATATCATCATAAATCATTTCATAAACAACCCATATATCATAAAATAAATGGGTTTCATTTCATAATCATAACATTTTAAAAACTGCTTTAAAGACATAATCTTTATGCCACTTTAAACCCACAGAAAGGGAAAGCGGGTTTCATGTATGTAAATCCCAGAATTTAAAATAGAAAAATTTGATATATATGTGAATACCCCTATAGAAATAAGAGCTTTGAGTATTCACGTAATAACATAAACTAATTTTGAGAAAAATAGAGAGGTGTTTTGAGATGAAAATTCTGCAGCATAATGGCTACGTTACAGGGTTTTAGAAAACGTTGAAAAGAGAGGGGAAATGGGTCACCCACTCATAAATTATCTATAAAAATAGTGTAGGGACAGAATATAAAGTATATTAATAATGGTAATGAAATTTTAAGGACATAAAATTTCAAATGAAAAACATGGAAGTAAGACAAAAATAAGATTTCTCTTATAAAAATTCGGCAGCCTAACAACGTCACTTAAACTTCAATAAAAATGAATTGAAAAGATAAAATAGGGTCTATCATCATATGATCATAAAATATCAGTATGATAGATATAGAGATCATACCCCAACATAATAAAAATTAACTTGAAAGACTTGACATGAAAATAGAACTTGAAAAATGAAAAGGGTGAAAGAATCCCTTAAAAATTCGGCAGCCTAACGGTGTCACTTAAACTTCAACAAAAATGAATTGACGAGATCAAATAGGGTCTCATATCATATGAATATAAAATATCAGTATGATAGATATAAATATCATACCCCAACATAATAAAAAGGAACTTCAAAGACTTGATATGAAAGTAGAACTTTGAAAAATGAAAAGGGTGAAAGAATCCCTTAAAAATTCGGCAGGCTAACGGCGTCACTTAAACATTCTTAAAACGAATTTATGAGAGAAAGAGGGATTATCTCATCATATGAACATGAACAGGGCAGTAAGATGAATATAAAAGAACATCCTCCAACATAAGAACATGGAACATAAAATAAATGACAAAAAAGATATTACTTGAAACAAAAGAGAGAGGTCGAATCCCTTACCTTAAAACGTAACTCTTAAAACTCAAAGGTTGGGACCTTGAGGGCTTGGGGCACCTTGGGAGGACTCCTTGGGAGGTAATGAGACCAGAGCTTTGTTGGGGGAGAGTTGAGAGTCGAATGGATGAGAGGATGGTTTGGTATTTATAGGGAAAGTGAGGGGACAAGGCATTAAGGGCCAAGGGATACCTCATTGGTGGTTTTGGCAAAACCCTGGGCTTGCCCATGGTATTTGACCATGGTATTGGCCACATGGGTCCCCCCATACAATAATTCATCACCTTTGGTCAGCCAACCCTTAAAATATCTCATGAAATTATCATGACACAGTTATGATGTCATTAAACATACTGAAACCCTAAAACTGTATTTTCACTATTCATCAAAAATTCAACTTTCTCAGAAAAATCCCAAAATTTCACCTTAACCAAATATCAATGCTCTGATTTCAAAAATGAACTCCATTTTATAAAAATATTTTTCAAAATATTTTTAATTTAATTTATAAATAAAAACACTATTCACTGAAAATTTATTTTTTCAGAAAAAACCCCAAAAATTACATTAACATAATATCAATGCTCTGAGTTCAAAAATGAAATCCAATTTATAAAAATATTTTTCTAAATATTTTTAATTTAATTTTTAATTAAAAAACATTATTCAACCAAAAAACTAATAATTGAATAATAATTTATGAAACCGTTATTTAACAATTTTATTGAATCGCATTACTTAATCAAGGTGCCTATATTATATTAATACTTTCTTTAAGTGAGACTACTAATTCATTTGGTCACATTACTAATCCTAAGCATAAAATCACTATTCATAATTTACTATTCATCAAAAATCATGTTGATCTTATTAGACAATAAATTTTGTACTGAACATAATTATAGAAGACCATTTTTTGAAAATCATTACATATTTTTAATTATTTAAGGTTTATATAAATATTTTTAAAATATCCTTTCTCTAAAATTAATCAAAAATATGCATACTATATTTATCCGAACTTTGAAAATTCATAAACTTCAACATAAGAAGGAATCAAAATTTTTATTTAAAACAAAGGATTACACAAGGCAGTTACGGTCTCCTTACATAGCCCCTTATCACACCAGCATAGGACATAAGTGTAAGGTATGCTAAGGTGAGAGAATCTGAGGGAGGCTCGGCCAACATCGCACGAGTAGTAATTTCTATCAATTTGAACTTCTCGCGAAGGTGATTCCGTTCTAGCTTCGCACGATGAAGTTTAGCTTGGGTTTGGTCTAGAGCAAAGACCAGTGGTGCTACCTCCTTCCCAAGTTCTATTAGATGGGCTTCGATCGGTCCAAGACTACTGGGTGAGACCATCGAATCTTCTTTCTATATTAATTAACCAGGATCACTTGTATTTAGAGACAATAATTGAAACGTTTAGTTTCCAGTGGTCATATTGACCAATGGTCATATGAAAGTCAAAACCCAACGGTCCCATTTTAATTATACTCAGGTTATCAAATGAAATAGTTTTTTTGAGTATAAAAAATAAAATAACACACAAAATTAGGAAACATCATTTATTCATAATTTCGGGTCGTTGCAATCTTCCCCCTTTAAGAAATTGCATCCTCGCAATTTTTAAAATTTGGTTTTGAAATTTCATTGAAAGTCCCACAGCGGAAAAAGAGTCAGTAACACTATTACTTTAAAAGAAAGAAAAGGAAGTACAAAGGCGACCCGAGTTAACCCATACTAGGATTTCATGTTGGAAAACATGGATATGGATGAAAAAATAAAGGGTCATGTTCTGAGGGAGAGTGATAGAAAACATGATTAGGAGAAAGTTAACCACAAAAAAATCACAAACTTATGATGTGTGTAAACGGTCTTTGATTACCCAGTAGGAAGCTTAAACCAACAATGTTTTTGTTTAACGTTCCTTTTAATAATTTTGAGGGATTCATTTACTACATAGAACAAAAACATAAGGAAATATACCTACCTTTAAGTAGATTTTTCATCCTTTAATAAGTCTCTTCCAAAACTAATCTTTTCTCTAAACGATGAGATTTCAAAAACACTTGGTCTCATCAGAAGCACAAGAATCATCTTCTATAGAATCACATAATCCACAAAAGATTGACTATCTATTTCTTCTATATTTAAACATTATCCCAAAAATAGAAAGGGTAAGGTAAAACAACTCTTCAAAAATAAATAATCCAATAGGAATAGAAACAACTTTTAAATATTCAAAGTTCCATGGTACTACCCAAAGTTCATCATAGATCATTCCATAAATAACGGTCCTTAAAATTCCTCAAAAAAAACCAAACTAAGATTGAAACCCAAATACAAGAAGGATTTGATAACATAGTCTTCCAAAATAAACATCATTGTTCATCTCCAAACAACATCAACCACTCCTAACATCTTATAACAAAATTAGCTAACCTAAACATATTTTACCCAAGATAGGTTAATCATTTCCATAAGTAACCTAAATTACAATAAGTCCACCTTAAATTCATCGATTCTTCAAAATATAAGTCAACCTTACTCCTCAATGAAAATACCGTAGTAATCTATTTACCTCGATCATATAGAGTCCCCAAAATAGTGAACGTCTTCCAAAATAATAATCATCCTTTAATCCCCTAATCATCTCTGTCATATTAATACGGAAATCATCACATTTCCCATCACATTGGTTGTTGGGACATGTTCTTCCATTTCCCACCATTAACTAAGAAGAGAAAGTATAATTAGGGGCTTAAATACTTATCCAATAATCATGAAAAGGAACTTAAAGTATATAAGGATAACTTGTAAAAGAAAAGAATACCCTAACTTGTGATCCCCTAGGTTTCAAACTTGTTTATCCATGATCATATATTCTTATGTGAATCTTTATTTTATTTTATGTTTGTTCCTTTAATAATGGTTCATACAAAGCTTATGAATTTACCAAAGCATATCCCCGAGAGTGTCATAACCAAGAGTGCAGCAAGGCCTGTTATAGTGTACCAGTTCCCGTTCGAGTCTATCTCAAAGAGGTGTTTTTAGGTTTTACCTTTATGTACATCTGTGCTAGAGCCACCTCTACCTGCTCGTATCCATACATGGATGTATTTGCTTGGCAACCCCTTACTCAATACTCACCAAAATACCAGGAAGATTTCCTATATTTAAACTTTTATATAGGATTCTTCATAAAGTTTTCATATCCTAATTTCACCAAATAACTAAACCATCCTTTGATACCAAATATAGCATCCCGCCTTTTTATCACATAAACTTTCATTACATTTTACAAAACCGAGGATCTTTAAGTTTTAGTGTCTTAGAAACCAGGAACTTAAAACATGAAAACATAAAAAATTCTTCTTAAAAAATTGAAAGGATTCTCCTCATGTTCATCCTAGGTTCATTATTTCATCTCATAACCTGGGGACATACATCAAAAGAAATGGTGAGTAGAAGGCCCAGTAAGGGAAACAAGGGGAAAAATTTAACATGTGAACTTGGGATACATCAACAATGTCATGAAAAAGAACTTTAAGGCATGAGAATGAAATCGTGAGGCATATCATAATAAAAATAACATTTTTCATAACTTGAATATTTGGCTACAACATTTAATATTGACAATCATTTCGTTTCACCAAGGTCCATCCCCAAGGTGTCATTAAAAATTACCAAGGTTATTCACCAAGGTATCAGTCTAAATGGTCATCTCTAGAGATTAAGTCTTTACCCAATGCATTGGAGCGCTATCTGGGCGCACCCTTGACATGTCTTTATTATCATGTGAGCCACATATATAATTATCAATCATTTCATAAACAACCCATATAGCATAAAAGAAATGGTTTTCATTTCATAATCATAACGTTTTAAAAACTGCTTTAAAGACATGATCTTTATGTCACTTTAAACCCACGGAAAGGGAAAGCGGGTTTCATGTATGTAAATCCCAGAATTTAAAATAGAACATTTTGATATATATGTGAATAACCCTATATAAATAAGATCTTCGAGTATTCACGTAATAACATAAAATAATTTTGAGAAAAAACGAGAGGCATTTTGAGACAAAAATTCTGCAGTATAACGGCTACGTTACAGGGTTTTAGAAAATGTTGAAAAGAGAGGGGACATGGGTCACCCACTAATAAATGATCTATAAAAATATTATAGGGACAAAATATAAAGGATATGAATCATGGTAATTAAATTTTAAGGACATACCATTTGAAATGAAAAACATGGATGTAAGACAAAAATAATATTTCTCTTATAAAAATTCGGCAGTCTAACGGCGTCACTCAAACATCAATAAAAATGAATTGAAAAGATCAAATAGGGTCTCTAATCATATGATCATAAAAGATAATTATGACAGATATAGAGATCATACCCCCAACATAATAAAAAGAAACTTGAAATACTTGAAATGAAAATAGAACTTGAAAAATGAGAAGGGTGAAAGAATCCCTTAAAAATTCAGCAGCCTAACGGCGTCACTTAAACTTCAACAAAAATGAATTAACGAGATAAAACAGAGTCTCTCATAATATGAACATAAAATATCAGTATGATATATATAGAGATCATACCACAACATAATAAAAAGTAACTTGAAAGACTTGATATGAAAGTAGAACTTTGAAAAATGAGAAGGGTGAAAGAATCCCTTAAAAATTCGGCAGCCTAACGGCGTCACTTAAACTTTCATAAAACGAATTGATGAGAGAAAGAGGGGGTATCTCATCATATGATCATGAAAATGGAAGTAAGATTAATATAAAATAACATCCTCCAACATAAGAACATGGAGCATAAAAGAAATGACATAAAAGAGATTACTTGAAAAGAAAGAGAGAGGTCAGATCCCTTACCTTAAAACGTAACTCTTAAAACTCAAAGGTTGGGACCTTGAGGGATTGGGGTCACCTTGGGAGGACTCCTTGGGAGGTAATGAGACCAGAGCTTCGTTGGGGGAGAGTTGGGAGTCGAATGGATGAGAGGATGTCTTGGTATTTATAGGGAAAGTGAGGGGAGAATGCATTAATGGCCAAGGGACACCTCATTGGTGGTTTTGGAAAAACCATGGGCTTGCCCATGGTATTTGCCCATGGTATTGGCCACATGGGTCTCCCCATACAATAATTCATCACCTTTGGTCGGCCAACCCTTAAAATATCTCATGAAATCATCATGATACAGTTATGATGTCATTAAACATACAGAAACTAAAAACTGTATTTTCACTATTCATCGAAAATTCAACTTTCTCAGAAAAATCCCAAAATTTCACCTTAACCAAATATCAATGCTCTGATTTCAAAAATTAACTCCATTTTATAAAAATAATTCTCTAAATATTTTTAATTTAATTTTTAAATAAAAACACTATTCACCGAAAATTCATTTTTTCAGAAAAAAAACCCCAAAAATTACCGTAACATAATATCGATGCTCTGAGTTCAAAAATGAAATCCAATTTATAAAATTAATTTTCTAAATATTTTTAATTTATTTTTTAATTAAAAAACACTATTCACCCAAAAAAAACTAATACTTGAATAATAATTTATGAAACCGTTATTTAACCATTTTATTGAATCAGATTACTTAATCAAGGTGCCTATATTATATTAATACTTTCTTTAAGTGAGATTACTAATTCATTTGGTCACATTACTAATCCTAAGCATAAAATCACTATTCATAATTTACTATTCATCAAAAATCATGTTGATCTTATTAGACTCTAAATTTTGTACTGAACATAATTGTAGAAGACCATTTTTTGAAAATAATTAAAAAAAATTAATTATTTAAGGTTTACATAAACATTTTTAAAATATCCTTTCTCTAAAATTAATAAAAAATATGCATACTATATTTATCCGGACTTTGAAAATTCATAAACTTCAACATAAGAAGAAATCAAAATTTTTATTTAAAAAAAAGAATTAGACAAGGAAGTTACGGTCTCCTTACATAGCCCCTTATCACACCAGCATAGGACCTAAGTGTAAGGTGTGCTAAGGTAATAGAATCCGAGGGAGGCTCGACCAACATCGCACGAGTAGTAATTTCTATCAATTTGAACTTCTCACGAAGAAGATTCTGTTCTAGCTTCACACGATGAAGTTCAGCTTGGTTTTGGTCTAGAGCAAAGCCCAGTGGTGCTACCTCCTTCTCAAGTTCTGTTAGATGGGCTTCGATCAGTCCAAGACTACTGGGTGAGGCCATCGAATCTTCTTTCTATATTAATTAACCAAGATCACTTGTATTTAGAGACAATAATCGAAACGTTTAGTTTCCAGTGGTCATATTGACCAATGGTCATATGATAGTCAAACCCCAATGGTCTCATTTTAATTATACTCAGGTTATCAAATGAAACAGTTTTGTTGAGTATAAAAAATAAAATAACACACAAAATTAGGAAACAACATTTATTCAAAATTTCAGGTCGTTACAAGAATCTTTAAGATATACTCGAGAATAGATGATGATAAGTGAACACTGGATAGAACCAAGCATGAGACACCCTCCTGAGCATCTAGTTGCACCTGAGTAAAAATCCCCATAAGGTTACACTCCTCCATCGATTCCAGGATATCTTGTGATGGTACTTTCCTGATAAGATCATCTGCAACAACATTCCCCTTCTATGGGGTGTAGGAAATATCAAAGTCAAATGTATGAAGGTATTCTACCCATCATCTATGCCTAATATTCAATTCCTTATGAGAAAAGATATAACTCAAACTCTTATGATCTGAGAAGACTGTGAACCTTTCCCCAAAAAGATAGTTCCACCAACACTTAAGTGCATGCATGACTACAGCAAGATCTAAAACATAAGTGGGGTAATTATTCTCATGTGGTTGAATTTGATGAGGTCCATAAGCTACCACATGGTTATCCTGCATAATCATGCATCCCAAACCAGCACCCAAAGCATCGCAAATCACAATGTATTCCTTATTAGGATCAGGTAAGATCATAATAGGATCTGATATCAGAAACATTTTTCGTTCATCAAATGAAGTATGAAACTTTGCATCCTAGGTGAATTTCACAAAATTCCTTGTAAGAGTAGTCATATGTGATTCCATCTTAGATAACTCCTTGATAAATAGTAAGTAATATCCAAAAAGTGCAAGTAATCTCTTGATTTATAATACATTTTGTGATTCCTTCCATAAAAAATAGATTTTACCTTTTCTGGGTCAACTGATAATCCATGATCAAAATAATTACCTAAGAAATTCACTTCTTGAATCGAGAAACAATATTTTGAAAGATTTCCATACAAATGGTGACTTCTCAAAATTTAGAAAACCAAACTCATATGGTGATCGTGCTTAATCTCAGATTTTGAATAAACCAGAATATCATCCATGAACACTACCACAATAGTGTCAAGATATTGATGGAATATCTGATTCATCAAATCCAAAAAAACTGCATGAGCAATAGTTAGAACAAAAGGAATCACAATATATTCATAACAACCAAACCTGATCTTAAAGGCACTCTTCAGTACATCAGACTCCCGAACTCTGAGCTAATGGTAACCCGGTCTAGGATCAATATTTGAAACCCACTTTACCCCTTTAACTAATTAAAAAATCATCCGCATGAGGCAAATGATATTTTCTATTAAACATCACCCAATTCAACTTTTGATAGTTCACACATAAATGAAGTGAACCATCTTCTTTCTTAACAAATAGCACAGGGGATTCCCAAAGAAAAATGATAGGGAAAAAAACCTTTATCTAATAGGTATTCCAACTAAATATTGAGCTCTTTCAGCTCCACTAGTGTCATGTGATAGGAAGGTATCATTATCTGTTGCGTACCTAGAACAAGATCAATCATAAACTCTACCTCTCTCTATAGAGGAAGACCAGATAAATAATTTGGGAAAACGTCGTGAAATTCTCTAACAACCACAGGAAAATCAACGATAGGAGAGACGTCATTAGTCTCAAATAAAAAAATTAGTAAACAAACTCTAGGGCTCTTTGCAATAAGGTCCTCTACAACCTAACCTTAGGTCCCACTCCCCTGAAACACAGAAGAGATCCCATGGGTAACAAGAAAAGAAATATTCCGATGATAACAATCAACATCTGCTCGATGAGCGACAAGCCAATCCATACAGATGATAATGTCATAATGATCTAAATCAAGAATGAAAAAATCCCAGGCCAAATCTATATCAGACATTGTCAACAAAAAAGAAGAATACCTAAACTCTTACTCTTTACTCATTCCAAGAGGTGTTGATAACTCCTTTTTAAAAAATATAAGTTCCATTGGATGTTTAATAACATCAACAAAACATGAAGATATAAATGAGTGGGGGGAACCTGTTTCAAATTAATAAATTGATACTAAAGATACAATAAAGATAGTATCACTTAATGTTTCCAGACCTGTATTAACATTCACTGAATACACCTCTACTACGTGGAAATGTTTCACTCATGAGGCATGTGGTTGGAGCCCTATAGTCTTTGAAGCTTCTGAAAGAACTACAGTAGACTTTGGAGTCGACGAATCCTGACCATAATGAGGCGTAGTCATAGCCTGACAGAAGTGTTGTAGATGACCAACATGTACATGGCTATTTCACATCTTCATGGGAATAGGAAAAGAATGTCTTGTGAGTCATCCCTTGCCACAATGATAGCAAGTAAGAGTAATACTTCTAGATGCAACAGACAATGTATATGAGGCTCACTATTGAGACCCACCTACACCACTTCTACGATGATCCTTCCACGTCCTATTCTTCCCATGCATGCCACTAAAGCTTCCACCTAATAGAAGAGAAGAGGTGGAAAATCCAACCTTTCCTTCTATATTCATTCCTGCCATCATAGCTCTATCTATAGTATCTGTATAAGTATAATGATTCAGGATAACCACCTATGATCTAATATCTAGTTGAAAACCTTACTAGTACTTTTGTACCTTCAGCTGATCATTATTTACTACATCCAT
Source organism: Viscum album (assembly GCA_963277665.1). Classification (NCBI taxonomy): domain Eukaryota; kingdom Viridiplantae; phylum Streptophyta; class Magnoliopsida; order Santalales; family Viscaceae; genus Viscum; species Viscum album. Next base: position 1,000,810,722 of record OY728161.1, read on the forward strand.
AGAAAAAAAAGACAAGCTCATCAAATTTTTTGGTGTGTGCTGACATCAAACACTCTCCCTGCCTCAATAAAAGGAACTCTAGAGACTTCACTAGTATCAGTGACTCTAGACAAAATTGGTGAAAGAACAGGGTTTTGAAACTATTCCAATCCAATTATACTTGAATATCTACTTGGACCATAGAATCTCACCATCGCTTTCTAAAATCCTCAAGTATAAATGTTTCACACATCACCCCGATATTCTAAGGTGTCTCTGGAAAGTAAAATAATTGATCGATCATGTCCAAAAATTCCTCCACCTCTTTAGGTTCTTTAGTTCCTTTAAAGTAAGGTGTCTTCTCGCATAATAACTATTGCGATCAATCTCTCTCTCCTCTAGCTCCTGGTAGTACCTCAAAAATAGCATTTTGAAATCATGGTACACCTTGATCAATAGTGCAGGCTACCTGTATGATTTTATCAATGAGATTTTGATCTATAGGTGGGTTCCCTTGAGGAGCATCAACTACACCTTCATGAGGAACTCATGGAAGACATCTCAGAGGCATACTATTTCACACTAAAACACAAGAATGATCAGAAAATAGAACAAATCTCAGTTTAAACTAGAAAACCCATATGCAAAAACTGATATTTTTAAAACAAAATCCAATACTAGAGACACATATCCCAATGTCCCATGGAAACTTGAGTCTCATTATGATAAGCATTGTCCAAAAACTTATCGCAAAATACCTCTCAAGTACCGACAATCATATATCCAGTCTAACAGATTTCTCAATACATAGACTCTAGAGGATAGACCACCTCTGATACCAAACTATGATGAAACGACCTGGGTTACCCTGAAACCTAGAACCTGACACGTTCCGTCACATTCCTGAAGGGCATTCCTGATCCCCATAGATTGGTGATAAGAACTCAAGCATCCAATAACACAATAGAGGGAAGGATTTCACCTAACCTAAAAAAACACATGCAATACATATATATAAATAAAGAAAGAAATAGTGGATGACTATAGAATATATATGCCAAAAATATAAGTAAACATCAGAAATAGACAACAACAAAAGTAGCCAAATACTCTAAGACAAGTCCAATAACAAAGGACTAAAGACCACACAGCTACTCCAAATAATGGTATGGACGAAATCCCACCATCTCACCACCAGATACCCAACTATATGACACAAAAATCGTCGCCTCACTGTGGCTCATTTCCTTTCCTTGCACTAGACGACAAACAATGGTCTACACACCACCGAACAGGTGCGTAGGGTGTGAGCTAACAGGCTTAGTAGGATCCCACCTAGGTGTTCCATAACTTGTCTCTATATAACAAATCATGTTTGCTCATTTTAAATAAAAACATTGCATAATAAGCAGTAAAGATGTTTTATAGAAAACATGGTAAATATTTCCCTTTTTAAAAGTTTTAAACAAGAAGGTATATCGATTTCAAAGAATATTTTCCATATCATCTTTCACAAGTATAAACATTCATATCAAGGATAAATCATAAATCCAAGCAATAAAAAACAAAATCATAGATATCACAACACCAAATAATACTACATGTTTATTCTGTAAATTACTCATACCACAATAATCAGGTGCACAAATTTGAACCTAAAACAAAGGCCTAGTATGTAGATGAATACCCCTTGAGTAAACCCTCCAAAATTTCAATATCGGTCCCTATAACAATGGGCCTAGGAAATAGAGTAAATCCACAAGAAAACCCTTCTTGATAATCACAAAACAATAGATGATGGCCCCAAGCTGTACCTTCCACCTAATTACCCAAGGCAACCCATGTGATATTTTTCATAATTCATTTCAATGCTTCAAAAATACACATATTCTATTCATTTTTCAACAACCCGGGAAAAACAATTTTTCACTTAAAATACTTTTCAATACACACAAAACAATCATTCCAACTTCAATTGAAAAAAAAAATAGTTTATAAAGAAAAACAATCAGGTTCATCAATGTATGCTTGATATGGAACCACCAACCTCAAAACATTAGCTTCACATGCCAACAATGAAATCCAAAATCAATGAAACCCAACAACATACACAAAGTCCCTAGAATAAAATCCACATTAAGATTGATTCAATTTAGAAGAAAAATAGTCTAAGGAAGAGAGGGAACTCACATACCTTAAAGATAAACACTCGCCTCACCATGACTAACTAAAGAAAAGGCTTCCGAAACAAGGGCACACAACAATTCTAGAATAAACCAAGAAAAACTACCAACATTAAACCAAAGGCTCTAGTAACACAACCCTATGGAACTAATGCAATCAAAATCAACAATAAAATGAAAGGAAAACTTACCCGGAGAGACACACCGTGATCGCAATGAAGATCAATCATCGAACAGATCGATCTAGAAGGGGGTGAGTTTCTCAAAAACACACCATAACTACCTTAGGTCAAGAGCCAAGATGAACCATCAAAAGAAATGAAACAAAAAAACCACACGCTACCTTTACAAATTGGACACGGTTCGTTACATGATGTGTAACCCAGGTTCACAATGTGTAACTTTCACGTCCCATATATTCTAAAAAAACCCATCACCTTGGATTAAAAATATGTCATTTAGACTATACATGACATGTAATCACCATTCATGAAGTGTAACAGTTCACAGCATGATCATTCCTTTTAGGAATTATATCCAGCACTCATTACATGACACATAATATAGTTATATGGTGTGTAACTGCTCTACAACCTACAAAAAATCAAGAAAACAACTTCTAAGGACATTTAACCAAAAGTTAACATAGAGTGAGGGAAAAACATTTCCAATAAAGGTAATGGGATGTTACAATTTTTTTTAAAAAGTGGATATTTATTTTTAAAGGATGTGGATTCTTTGTGATAATTCTTCTTCTCTTTTAGTTTCAAAAAATCCATTACAATATTCTTTAACTAAGTATATTGAAATGAGATATCATTTTATTAAATATATTTTGATAAAATAGATATTGTCAAAGAATACATTTCTAGAGATGATCAACTGGAGGATATTTTTTACTAAACCATTGGATATAGTAAAGATTGATATGATTAATCTTAAACATAGAAATATGGAAATTTGGTTTTAATAAAATTATATTTATTTAAACTATTTTCACATTTTTTATAGCATATAATTATTCTTTCACAAGAGAAAGTTTGAAGTACTATACAAGTATTGTTAAATATATTTTAGAGAAATATAATGTTTAAAATATTCTAAAGTATTACATGTATTAATATTTATGCATGTCCTAATTTCAATTTATTTTTTTTAAGTATAAATTAATTCAGTGTGAGATAACATGTTTCTATGTAAACATGGAGCTATCCTGGTTTTATATTCTTTTATTAGAGAACATAACAAGTAGCAATGTTGTCTGATATATTTCATAAGAATGTTAAATATATAATGTATTATTCTTTAGTAGATTTATAAATAAATTTTTATTTTCAAAAACTAGTAATTTTTAATTTTTTTGTATATTTAAAAGGGGGATAATTTTTATGTTTTTGACGAAAGGTTTTGAAATTATCAAAAAGGAGGGGATTTTTGGTGAAATTTATGGAGTTTATTCATCACCTCTAACTATGTTTTTTTAATATTACAAAACTCTTGGTAAATTTTTTTAATCAATTTTAATTTTTTCACATTGATTTTGACTTGAATGAAATTAAATTCTAAGATTATTATTTTTTGATATAATTTTTTTTCATTATTTTTTCTTGAAATTTTTCTTTGCATAATTTCATTTGTATGAATCTTATTTTTTTCTTCTTATGTATTATCTTATCATAATATTTATTAATGATTTTAATAATTTTTATATTTTAATATTCTTACATATCACAGTGGAGAATTTTAATCTTTATATGTGTGAATTTTTTACTTCTTTCAAACTTTATGATTCAAGTTTTTTTATCATATATAACTTCTTATATAAAAAATATCTTTATACATATCATATTATATAGTAGAAAATTGGTCATGTTTGGTATCTTCTATATTAAAATTATGCTACATTATCATCTTACATATTAATGATTTGGAATAGTACCACATCATCTATATCAGATTTTTGACGTGAAATTTATTTTGTATAATTATATTAAAAAATATATATCAGTTATCACCCCTTCTATATTAGCACTCACCCACACACAATTCCAACTAAACTATATTTTATCTCTTTCGGAAAAAAAATAACTAGGATCATAAAATAATAATAATGATAGATACAACCTGACTTATTTGGAAAGGGAAACATGAGTTACGATCTAAGTTACTTCATTATTTAAACTAAGTGGTCAATAATAAAAGCTGATCTTTAGTGAAATGTATAGTTATTGATCATTTATTTACTATATAAAGAAAATCAAAAAAATTATTAACTAAAAATGAACTAAAGAAAATATGTACGATAATACTAGGATAAAGCCCACAAGGAATGTTGTATTTTTAGCTATCCATAGTTCTTAAACCTTTTTTATCTCCTATCTAATGATTTATGGATATTACTTGAAAGGATATTTCATAAATTTTATCTTAAAGTGATTTTCATCTTGAAATTATTATAGAGTACCCCATTATCATATTTCTTCATGTTCCATTCCATGAAATTATGGTTCCCACAGAGTAGTAGAGAATACAATAAAGTATATAGGTTCTCCTAATCTTTAGCATGTACTTAGGGAGTGGTGTCTATGAGTTGTTAAAATAGATCTCTTGGATGTGACTCTTATTCTAGTCCATTCTAAACTATTACCTTATCATTGAAATATAAATTTGTATCAACATCCACTTTTTCACCAGCGCACCAATCCACTAACTCCACTTCCTCTTTAACTTTTTTCACCTCAATTATAACTTTAAATACACTTTAATATTTTTATTTTTCAAATTATTCTTTATTTAAATACTTAGCATGTGAAAGAATCACTATTTTTTTCATCAAAAATATATCTTACTTACTCATTTTATTCCTCAATATGTACTATGGATATATCAAGAAAAACTATGTCTTATTACATGATTTCTAAGTCATCATCACTCTCATAGGTATCCATAACATCTAATGAATTAATACATTATACAATTGAAGAGTTTTTATATAGTAAATTTTCAACAAAATTAAATAAATTTTAATTTAGTAATGGAAAATCTCAAAAAAAAACTCTTCCTTTCAACTATTATTTCATGTGGGATTCTTATACGAGTAAATTTGTAGCAGGGGAAAATAGTTCTTTCTCCTCTATTTTCTCTTTAAAACTCATCAAGTAAATTGTATTATCTTTTATTAACAAGGATTAAAATTGTTCATAATTGGGAACAACCTATGGAATATTATTCTGAAAAAAATATTCCCAATACTCATACAAATCATCTTAATCTTTCATTACAACATCCGAAATAATATCTTCCTAAAATTCATCCTATAGTAATTTAAATTGAAAATTCCAGGGACTATTTTCATAATTCTCCTTGGATTAGAAAATATCATCTTTTAATGTGGGTAGGATAATATTTTATTGTTTATCAATTTTTCTTGTTGTTGTTATAACTATAGAGTATTGATTTTCATGATTTTGGCAGCCATAAATTATATTTTCTATTGGATTTTGTCAATGAAAGTTTATAATAATTTCAAATACTAACTTGTTTTTCTATTTTATATGTTTAATATTCTTCAAATCATACTCAAAATCTTCTGAGGTACCAATATTATACCAAAAATTAAAACTCATCAATTATGAATAGCATGGACACATTTTACTATGATATGAATCTGAATACTTTAACAAATTAAAAATTTTATATGTGAAAAATAGTTTGTTAAATCTTGATGAATATCCAAACAGTAGTTTCAATTGATGCACAAGATTTTTTATGAATTAAGCTTCTGTAAATTTCATATTTTCTATGTAATTAACTATAATGGGAAATAATATAGGGTAGATCTCACATGCAGGACACTCAATCTCTCTGAATTTTCTATTATCACTATTATTTATTATTTGAAATAAATTATATTAACATTAAATATATACAAGAATATGGGTTGAACAAGGACACATATATTCAGATTATGAACATATAGTATGGATGTAAGTTAACACATAATGATATTTAGGCACAAAGTAAAAAAAGGAAGATATCATACCCAATATATAATACATGCTAAGGTATTAATTTTCCTAATGGATTAAAACCTAATTTTACATAATGAAAACACTCAATATCATTTTAGTAATCATATTAATTGCACATATAATATTAATATTTAGCATACCCAAGAATCCAAGAGAACACTATATGTGCATCATTTTTTTTCTATGAAACTACATTTATTAATCATTCAGTCCACCAACTAGTGAATCAAATAAGGGATGGAAAAATAGATTTTATAGTGAAATATAAAAAAATAAATATTCATGAATAAAAATATAATTTCAATTAATATCATTCTAAAAACTATCTAGGTTCTTAGAGTTTAATCAAATATAAGAAATAAAAAAATGGATAATTATAAGAATCGCAATATTGACATGTAAGTGAATCTAAAATTATCTCTCTGTCACCAAGGATATTGAAAGATCCCAATGTAAAGGTAGAATTCAATGCACCACTTTAATAAAAAAATAGATAATGAATTATAAAATGAAATACCATACCTATATTTTAAATTTAAGAGTTGAGGGATAAGTTTACACTCTTTACAATAGAGGGAAAGATTATCTAAATAGGTAGTCAGGATATTGACATGTTCTTTGGATTAGCTTAAAATCATGTATCGTGAATGAAAATATTCTTCTTTATGGTATAAAATTGTAATTATTCTCCATCTTTGAAGACATTATAATCTTACAAAAAAATCACATTTTGAATGATTAATCACTTCATATATCTCCATGATTTTATTTCCTTCTTTTTCTTTAGTTTAGTAAAAAAGTAAATAAAATATATATAAATATATCTAATGGAGAAGGATCAAAAGTTTTATTCCATGTTATGAAAATCATCTTCCAAAATTCGGCTATTTATGTGACCTTTACGAATATAGTGATGACCTATGCATAATGACAGTATATCTTCCATGGAAATGTAATTTACTATTTTATATCATAGTGTCCATAGAAATGAATCTCATATATAGGAAATGTGATCAATACATATGTGGTGTTTCATCCTCGTGGTAATGGAATGGGCCTTTATGTATTATTCAGGGAATATTATTAATTAGCAACTCATCCTTTCCTCAAAGGATATCACCCGTATACATCATAGGGAAGATCATAGTAACATTTACATATCACCTAAGGTGAACCTTGTGTATCATAAGTAATCACAACTTTATGATTCTATGGTAATGTAATTTACCATTACTTGTTTGAAATACTTGAGTAAGAAATGACTTGAAAAAGGGATAGATCTTTACATATGTACGCATCTTGGAATGACCCTTATATATCTTGTGTTTCATCCCCACGAAAAAGTAATGAATTTTATGTATTGTTTTCCACTATAGAAATGACTCTTATATATGGACAGTGAAACCTCCAGTGGTAATCAAATGTCCCATTACAAGTCCTTTTCATCTATGAGGTGAAAATTACCTATCTCCAATACATAAAAATGAATTTTACACATCCTTGGTAGGGGACACTTTCACAACACCATTGCCAAATTTTTGGTAGTGCATATATTCAAATTGACTTTTACGTATTACCCTATTATCTTCATGGGTAATTTACTAAATTTTCAATCTAAAATTCAGAAGGTCTCTTTTGTATGAGTATATGACTTTACACAATAGGTCCTTCTTTGATTCAACTATATTTTTGAGTTCCATCCTCTTATATCCATACACAAACTGAAATATCATCAAACTCCTATAAATCAATATAGGATTTGCTAAATTATTTAAATATATATTTAAAAAAATCACATAAATATCATGATTTAATAAATTTTGATATTAAATCTAGATTATTCCCAATGTATCAAAAATGAATTAATTTCCCTTATAAAGTGAAAGTAATGGGGATTCATTTTTTAAATTACCATGTAAAAATAGTGAAAATATATTCTCTATCACTTATAATGAGCCCTATCATGTTTGACATAGGTAACAATTTTAGTAGTTAAATAGGTCTTAGAATGCCTCTAAAAGTTATTTTGAAGTCATAGTACCCAATTTTCCATGTTTGATAAAAATTTCAGAGAGTGAAATTAGATATTAGGTTCTGGATTTCATAGTTTTTTAATTTGAACTATGGGTTTTGAAAACCATTTTAAATTTAAGAATGAAAAATATCTCAAATAGTTTAGTTTTATAAATTACATGATTTTAAACAAAGTATGTTTGTGCATTTGAGGGAGAGGAATATTAATTTTTTACTTGTTAATCACTAATTTGAAGTTGTAATTTGATAAAAGATCTAGGTTGTTGAGTTACTCATTATATGATTTATCATTATTATTATGTGTATCCACCTAATCCATGATATTTCAATTCATGGGTTCATTGTGTGGAATTGATGTATACTGAATAAATTTTTTCTAGATGGGGAATCATGAGATTGAGACAATGAACCTTATAAAGGTCCAATAATAGTGGGGAGACCCCACAAGGAATGATCTCATTTATAATGTTCCATAAATATTGTTTTGAATCAAATTTGTTTTCATAGTGGAGATGAATATAATGTTATATGATAATATTTACAATTGAAACTCTATCTCTATTAAAATTTAATTAGGAATTTAAAAATTAATACCTAAGGTTGGATTTATAGGGGAGGAAAACATTATTATGTAGAGAAATATTACCCCTTAATTTCTTATTTTTTGAGTATATTTTATTATATTAAAAATTTGGAAATATAATGTAGATAGATTCAAAATTATTATAGAATAATAAGCATGAATTAGATGGTGAACAATATTAGAGACTGTGTAATGTTTTTAGGCATGGTAGTTGGATTTTTATAGTTGTAATAAAGTTTTGGGGACCTTACAATGTGAAATTGAATCTTTATGCATTTAACAAAAATCCCATTTTTCATATCTTTAATTATCAATACCCAAATTTATTTTTTTATTGATTATTATAGTGGTTTTATTGGATGATTATTATAGTTATTTAATTTATGGAATATTTTAAAATATTAGGAGTGTATAAAATTCACATATAAAATTTTATATATTATGTATTTTACTTTTTTCAATAATATTAGTATTTTTAGATCTTGAGTTGTGTGTATTCGAGCCATTTAATATGGGCATTTGGGTCATCAAACTGGCGGGCCTTTAGGTTATTAGTTTTTTTAAGGGATGGGTGGATGGGTTATCTCTGGGGAGGGGGGGCTATAAATTATCCTCTCAAACCCTTGGGTGTGTGTGGGGGGGTCCTTGTATTATACCCCGAATAAATAAATGTAATTAATATTATTTATTATTTTAATTTAAAGGGTTTATCCCCTTTCCCTCCTCATTTCATCCAAGCGGGGTTATGGGCAAGCTCTCCCCTCCTATCATCTATAATCCCTTAGTTTTACTTCTCCTAAAAAATATTATGGATTTGAGATATGTTTACCTTTTATTCATCCGCCCATTTATTTCCATAAACCCATTTATCTACCTATGGTTCATGGAGTGTTATGGTTTTTTCAGGTTTAGGTGGAACCCCTGAATACTAAGGAATTTTTGGTGTCAGATAGATCCTTACCTTATGTCCAACCCTAGTAACTCCACTTTGTTGAAGGAATCAATGTTATGCACTTCCAGGTAGTCGATTCTATGATTTCTCCATTATTTGATTAATCCATGCATGAATTAGTTTTTTAAATTATTTTTCAATCTACAAAATAATTATATTAGATCTCAATGTTTGGATCCATAATTATTTCCAAGAAATCATGTAAATTTTGGATTACATCAACTGAGTTTTGATGGGGTTAATATTCAAAATTCTGACCATGTATTTCATTTAAACTTATAGCTCTAGATGAAATACCTAATTTTTTTCTATATAATTGGTTAATGTTACTCTTATTAAATGTTTTCCTATGGATTATAACTATTAAATATCCTGATTTTGATGATTTATTCAAAAAATATTAATGTGCATATGGCTCTGTAAATGTTGATTTTTATTTGGAAAAGGAAAATGTGATTCTTCCCCTATTTTGTGTATAACATATGAATATTTTAATGGATTGTTTTCTGAAAATTATTGAATATGATTTACAAATACTTGTCGTGTTGTTCTTATTATAAAGATAATTTATAAAAAAGGTGGAATTTGGTCTGATTGGAAATTCTTATTGTTTATATCACTCATTGTTATAGATTTTATTATTATAAAAAAATTACTTTGTTATTATCTGTATTTATTTAATAACAATTTTTTTGAGAAATGGGGGGTGAATCTTCTTATTATATTTAGGCATTTTGAAACATTGATTAACTTAAAACATAATGGGGGGGGGAACTTGGGTAATGAAGGTCCCTATGACATGTTCTATGCAAGTTTTTGAGATAAATCTCCCTACCATATCCCATTTTAGTCATAAAAGACTCCAAATTTCTTGGCTAGTCATGATGGAACTCTAACTACTCTATTATAGGCCTACCACTAGTTTTGGATGATGATATGGATTGCGAATTGTGTATATATATATATATATATATATATATGAATGTGGATATTTTTATCCTTGGATGCACAAATATAGTGGTAGTTAAACCCCCTATCCCACTTTCCCCCTTTGTGCCTCCCTATGATCTGGATTTTTCAAGAGAGCTTCATTGAATAGATTCATGGTAGAAATATCCTCTCTTCTCCCTTGTTCACTTCTAAAATATTCCCTCCCATTATCTGTTTTTCATCTAAGGATTTAAAGAGATGACTTCACTATTGTGTAAAGAAATCATCCTTCTAATTGGATCTTTTATTTATAGATTGTTGAGGAAATCCAAAAAGGAGGAAATAAATATGTCATATATCATTCACCTTAAGGTATGTATCATGTGGACTGCATTTCGAACTTTGGGTGAATTTGGTCGAAATTGGCCACCTATTTAGGTGTTTAATTTACATATATTGTGTTCCTTAGTCCTGGGTGTCTGTTGGGTGTTGTATATAACCCGTTTATTGTGGATTTTCACCTAGAGGATTCTCGATGATTTTGTAATTAGTTATTCCGAGTTGGGTTTTTGGTTTTAGTTGGTTATTCTATTAATTAAATGATGTTTATTGATGGGAGAGATTCTCATGGACTTGAAGGAGGTTGATACAATCTTGGGATAATTTATGGATCAATGGTTAAGGTTAGTGGTATTGACTTTATTTGAATCTCTTTCCATTTTGCTGATTATATGTTTGTGTTCCATTATTATTATATTTTTCATAATGTTTCCGGACTTGTGTGATCAAGAACATAAATTTAGATAGGATCACATCAACCTAATAATTAATATGAACAATATATCTTACAAAGTTGTTTGACAGTGGTTCCATAGTTAAATTAGTGTCGGTAGCCCTTTTTTATGGATTTCATGTAAGTGTGTGTGTGATTACAAAGAGAAAAATGATTATTTTTAGAATGAATTATAATTGGGGTTTAGATTAAATGGACTTAAAATGAAGAATGGTGTTTTGAGGGATGGGTTTTCAAATGATAATTTAAAATGGATGTTATGTATTTTAATGAATGTTTTAATGGATTTTGTGTCAAGGCTCCAGTGTGAGAAAGATGATATCTGATTCCATTTCAAAATGGTTTTTAAAAGGGTATTTGGTTTGGGTTTTTAGGGAAATAAGAAATGGGTTGGTTTGGTGGTTTTGGTTTTGTTTACCCATGTGATGGAGAGGCCAAGTTTCTAAAGTAAGAGATCATTTGTATATTCCCCTTATTGTGAGTGCTTATTGTTCTAGTTGATACACAATAATTCAAGTTATATGTCTTAGAAAAAGATAGTTTCTTTTGAAATCAATGTTCTGGGTTGATTCAAATGGGTGTAACATGGCCCTCATAGGGTATAGATGGTCCTAAAGGGCCCTCTAACAATCATTGATGGATTTTTTAACTAGAGTGTTGGGCTGAGGCCAATAAATTGAAATGAGATTTCCATGTAGGGTGTATGTTCCATTTGTTGACCTAGAAGACCATAGTTGGAACCCCATTAACATATTAACCATAGAATGGGTTAGTGTGGGGAATGGCACGTAATGATTTCTAGTGTTACCTTAGAGCCCACATCATTTATGGAAGCCTAATATGATAGTAGTAGAGGGGATATGTAATGTTCTTGAGAGGCTAACTGTGATAATATGAGATGGGTTTGCGTGGATAGCCAACCAGTGTGGTATCTGATGAGCGGTTCTTGGTAGAGGGGGTGATTGAGTTTGTTTATTTCTTTACATCCATAGTTATAGATTCAGATAACCTGGGAGCATGCTATGTGAGGTTTCAGGGTGGATCTTCCCTTGGGTATTTGTGATTTATACTCGATCCATTATTTTATTCAAAATAGGAAGGCATTAGCCAAGTAAAAATAGGGAGGAAAATTATGAAGGTCTAAAATGGTGAATCCTGAGGGAATCACCTCAAACTAAGTCTACACCTTTAGAAGGAAACGAACCCAAACTAGAAAACAATATGACTGTAACACTTTGAGGGGCCCTAGATTCAAGAAATCCCACAAAATTATTACCTTCTCACCAAGTGTGAAGGATGTCCTCATCATTACTGATATGTATCTTACACTTACTAATGTAGTGGGTGACATTCCAAGGGGTGATACTCCTCCTAAGAAGAGAGTCTTGAAGGATTTTTGAGTCAGTTTCTACTCCTGATATTATTAGTAATGAAAAGCTCCAGACCAATCATCAAATATCTTTCTTCAGCCTGCAAGTAATCGCCATGGCAGAAGGATGCAGAGAAGGCAAAGACCATAGAACCATGTCCATCGCAAACCACACCACCCTCGCATAAATCCAGTGACACAAGAGACATCTGTGTTGAGTTTGTAGCCTCAGCTGGGGGGTTCCAACAGATCCACTGACACTGTGTTGGAATCACTGGAGGAGGGGAATACCTGGAGAGCGATAGAGGTTTGAGTGAAGGGGCATCCATCCAGTTTGGAATTAAGTGAGAAATATTGAGCAACAAGCATTTGGATTTGAACACCACATCCAGTATGGAACCTGTGATACCCTCATATCTAGCTTTATTTTGGGCTTCTCAGATGCACTGGCATCCCACTTCCAAAATGAAATATCGTACCTATTTTTTTCAAACTGTTATTCTCTATTGCATAAAATCATCAGGCTAAGGAAGAGGCCTCATAAGACACCTCAGAATGGATCTCTATGAGCTTCCTAAATGTAGACCACACCTTAGGATCCCAGTCACCATCTATGAACAGATTTCTTACAGTTGCTTCCCGAGGGCTAATATAGAATGAACATTTTGACACCATATGAAAGCCTAACTTTCCAACTTTTACATTGACTGGCATCGCCTCTTTCCGAATATGTCATACCAAGAAGTTTATTTTTTCTTGGATTTATTTTCACCACAAAACATCCCCCCCAGATGTCCTGTACAGAATGGGGGTATAGAATTATTTTGTAATCCTTCCCTGAGAAGGTGCCCGGTGACATCCCTGTAAAGATTAATTTTTCAGTCATAGAAAATGTCTATATGATCTAACAAGGAATGTTGGTTGTCATCCAAGATGGACCAAGTGAATGTCAGTTAATATTTTTCTTGCTTGAAGGAAATATCCAGAGTAGGGCATCGTGGAAACCCTATATTTTTCACCTAAACAATTATGGTGCTAGAATGAGATGTCTCCACTACCCACGATCCAACGTGAAAGATTATTAAGGTTCTGAATGTGTGGATGAATTGTAGTCCACAACAGACAGGATTTATTTTTTGGGGTGTCTAGAGTACTACCATATTTTTTCACCATTAGTTTACACCACAACGTGCATCTTTCAATTACCCCCCAAGATAGTTTGCCTTGTAACCCAATCATCTCTTCAGAGACATTTCTAACAGTGATACCTAACTCACACAGAAGTTTTTTCATACGAGACCATGACACCTAATGATGTTTTCCTTATGAGTGAGAGTCCCAGATGAAAGAATCCATGATATTTTCCATGCCAGAGATGACACTTTTCGGCACCTTGATAGCAGAGATAACATGCATGGGAATAGATGCAAGTAAACTGTTCACTAGCATGATATGACCCCCAAAGGATAAGAATCAATTTTTATAATTATTAATGTGGCCCGTGATATGCTCTACAACCCTATCAAAGTGGTGGATGCCAATTCTCCCATTAGAGATCAGAGCCCCGAGGTATTCCATTGGGAAGTACCTCCTAGAGATGCCAAGGTTCCTTTCCACAGTTCTGGTTCACCTATCCAAGCACCGGCAGGGGAGATAAAGGCTTCTCTTCTCATGATTAACAACTTTCCCACTCCATTTGCAATAATCCTCCAAGAGGTTGTTGATGTCGCGGATGTATCTATTACCTCCATTGGGAAAATGATAGTGTCGTCCGTATACATGAGATGGGAAACCCCACTAAATTGATGCCTACACCTAAAAGGGATAATTTTACCATCCTTTAGGTTTTTAGAAAATATACCTGCTAAGGATATTTTGCATTAGAATGAATAGGGTAGGAGAGATCATATCTCCTTGATGTAAACCACGCACCGGTTTAAAGAACCCACAGTTTCTCCCCATATAAGACAAGTCCAACCAAGAGAGGTTGAAGCATCTGTAAAGCAAGTAAACAAACCATAGAGAGAGTCCCATGTAGGATAAAAACTTTAGAATAAAACTCAATTCTAGCCTATCATAAGAATTTTCCATGTCGAGCTTGATAATAGCATTTTACCCAACCGACTTCATGTTTATATCCATGACCATCTCTTGAGCCAAGCCAATCACACCTTGAATAGACCTCAATTTGATAAACCCATGTTTCTCTTCTGTAACCCGGTCAGTGAGGTAAATAGACTACCTTCTATTGATAATGCTAGATAAAACCTTGTATGGAAAGTTAACTATGCTTATGGGTCGATAGTCAGTGAGAAAAGTTGGATCTTTGATTTTTGGGATCAACACCAGTTTAGTGGAACATGCAATGTGAGGGAGTTAACCACCACAAAAATATTCCATCACTTCCAAGACAAGCTCACTCTTGAACAGATCCTATGAGGCAACATAAAACAATCCAGGGAATCCATCTAGACTGGGAGAACTGTCAGTTTTGAGAGGTTTGGCAGTATCAAGGATCACCTTCTCTTTCAGGACAGACTTGAGGAATGCATTTTTGCTTGCTGAATCCATACACAGAATGACATAAAAAAATCCCATCACTACCCCTGGGTACCAAGACAAGCTCACTCTTGAACAGATCCTATGAGGCAACATAAAACAATCCAGGGAATCCATCTAGACTGGGAGAACTGTCAGTTTTGAGAGGTTTGGCAGTATCAAGGATCACCTTCTCTTTCAGGACAGACTTGAGGAATGCATTTTTGCTTGCTGAATCCATACACAGAATGACATAAAAAAATCCCATCACTACCCCTGGGTACCCCCCTTGTATGTGCAGGTTGGGTCCCGTGAGCTTGGATTTAAAGTGCGCTTCACCTAGGTTCCCCACCACCTATTGATCATCTGTATATGAGTCATCGTCAAGGAGAATATTCTATGTTCCATAATTCCATCTTTCTTTGATGCAGGCTTGAAAAATTTTTGTGTTCTTGTCACCTTCCCTAAGCCATCTGATTTTGGCTTGTTCACAAACTGTTTTCTCCTAATCCAATAGCAAGTCATACTGCAAGGACTTCTTGTAAGCCAAGTCATTGTATATAATTTCATCCCAATTGTTCTTCAAAGGGGACTCTAACCTATTGATATTGAGCTAAGGGTATTCATTTCCTAGAAAAGAGATGGTTGGTTGTTGGCCAAGGAGAGCAGATCGCCTTTGAGACGCTTTAATTTCTTTTGAAGGCTATTCCAACAACAACCTTACACATGTTTTTCTAATGAAGATTGCACCACCTGAGGGTAGCCATGAGAATATAACCACATGCTTGAGAAAAAGGAACAATTTCCTTTGTTGCTTCTAGAGGATAGAGCAACAACCAAAGGAGAGTGGTAAGAAAGGACCCTGGGAAGGTGGGTCACTTTTTGATCAGGATAGATAGATATGGCTTGCAAGTGCATAAGACACCGATCCAGACAACACCACATTATATTCCTTCCTTTCTAGTTATTACACAACGTGAAGTGATCACCAAGAAATCCCATGTCCGCCAAGTTAGACCGATCCCTAAAAGAAGAGAAGTCTAATCCCACAGTATGGGAAAAATCACTGCACCCTTGTTTTTCAGAACTATCCAATATCATGCTAAAATCTGCACCCACAAACCATGGGAGGTCATCCACATCAAAGCTGCCCACTCCCTCCATAAGGTCTCTCTTTTCTGCACATCGCATTTAGCATAGAAAAAAGCTAATAAGAGACTATGCCATCCCATGCTCACTTTAGTTGTTATGAATTGATCAGAGGTTTTGACCAGCTCCACCAAAGTACTAGATTTTCAAAAGATCCATATCTGATGGTTGGGATGCATGCAAGAAATCATGAGTTCTGATTCTTTGAAAAAAACTGCACTATTTTAGAGGACTACAACTTAGGTTCAAGGATCACTACTATCGAAGCATTGGAATTAGCTAGCTCGCTGGAGATAGAATCTGTTTTGATCCAGTCTCGGAGGCCGCGGGAGTTCCATATAAGTTGAGAGATCATGGGACCATTGATAATTTGGCTTTAGTACCTACCTTCGAGTGAGTTACAATATGAGTATGCATGAGAGATAAGGAAGCTTTCTTCTGTGATCATGTTCTCAGGCCACCAGAAGAAGGAGAATATTTGCAATTGGAGGCCACTGGATGGGGTTCTGAAGTATGTTTTGGAGAAGCACGTAAAAAGACAAAGGATTTAGAAAGGGGTAAAGGGGACCAAACCTGAAGCACCTCCCTTCCCGTCTAGCTTGGCAGGAGAGAGACTGGCTGAGAAGCGAGCAGGAGAGGGACAGGCTGAGATGCAGACGACTCTGAGCACTTCACCGGTAGATCTGGAAAAAAGGAGGCACCCAGTGGGCTTGGAGGATGGAAGACGACCAAAGTGGAGCTGGGGTGGGGAGATAGCCAAGAGGGTCGGGGGCTCTGGAGGGGTAGGAGAGGACACCAGAGTAGAAGAGCACGCTGGGGTAGCCACAGAACCAGGGGAGAAAGATCTCCTGATGCAGGCGCAAGCAAGATATGAGGGGAAGGAGGAAGAGGGGTGTGGCTGAAGAAGCTAAAGGGAACTTTGGAGGCGGCACGCAAGCAGCAAACTCTGAGGAGGTGTCATGTTTCCGCTCAAAACCGAACCTTGATTTCCTGCACATTGCTAAAGAATTCCCTTGAATCTTGCAACTTGAGCAAAAACGAGCCGGGGAAGACGGGTAAATTTTCTGCCAGCGCTAAAATTCGCCCGCCCGGAAAGGAGCCTAGCGGTCCTGTCAACCACACAGAGAATGGAGCCCATACCATCTCCGATCGGTCGAAGGAATGAGAGATTGCAGAATGGAAGCGGAAGGCCTGATAGGTTGATCCAAATCGCCGCCTGAGGTGCAATCCACACCAAGGGACCACCGAAAGAGATTAAAACTCCATTTCCCAAGAGAACAATGGAGGATAGCACAACACAGCGTGCTTTGCGGTTGAGAGCTAAGACCCTAGCTGGAGCCACCAAGCCCAGAACGTTATGAATTCTCTGAAATAATGGAATAGGCCGAAATCCGGTCCAAAACGCGCTACCAGGGTCCACTGTAGCTGGGAAGAGGCCACTGAGAAGGCTGATTCTGAGAAGAAGAGCTCTGGAGATCCATCCACTATTCCCTGAGAGAAGACATTCCGGGCGATCTCTGGCAAGGGAGGGATAAAAACAGGAACTGTGGGAGGCAGGCATAGCAGTGTGTCCTTGGCCGAGACCGAAGGTTCAACTACATCAAACCGCGAAGGAGAGCAACCAGCCGTCGACGTCAAAGGAGGAGGAGTGCCGGACATCAGCGACGGATCCGTTGCAATGGGAGTAAGCATAGCGTTTCCAACGGTCGGAAGATTTTGGAACACAGGAGGCGCGTGAAGCGCGTTAATTTTCCAATACTATGTTATATATTGTAGTATCATATATATAGATTAACTATTTTCCATTATAGATTGTGGGGGCTCATGGGTTCCCTATTTTATGTCTACAGGTGTTTGTTATGTCCGGTATATAGATGATTCATGTTGAAATATTAACAGATTTTGGAATTAACCTTGGAATTTATATTGTAGGGAATAGCCACCCCATGAGTATTTTAGTCCATCGTTACTAATTTTCAACCACTAGCATATGTGGGTCGCTAAGGTAATGTGGAAACCCCCGTTTAGGAACCATTCAATTGATCTAGGTCGAGGTGTTAAATTATTGCCGTATTTTAAAAAAAATTACAAGGGACCATTTTTATTTGTTATTTCAAAATAGAATGTATGTATTTTTAAGGAAAGTCTCATATATAATATTTTATGAAATCATACCTGGATTTGGATTTCACCATAAATGTATACCATGGTTTTTATGTAGTGTTGTATTCTATTGATCCATTTTACAGGTGTCGATTTCATCTTTTATAATTGTAGGAATTGAACCATTGGATCATGCATATAGTTATGGAAGTGGTCGAATATGTGGGTGTTGATTTATCATGTTGGGATAGTGGAGTGTTTTAGTTGTCTTATTCTTATTATCCTATATATCATTTTTTGACTTTTTTCATTCAGTTTTGTATTCTTATATTATATGTTGTATAATAATATGTTAGTTTAATTAATTTATTCATGTTGGTCTCATTTATTTTTCATCATGTGTAAAGATAAAACCATTCCCACTATCCACATATGTACCCTTGATACTTGTTTCCAACCCATGGTGATTATGAAGGTTATTTAGGCTTTGTGGAATGTTAATTTGTGTATAATGGCCTAATATCTAGCTGTGTATATTACACTAATGATTCCTATCATTATTCATGATACTCAATAATAAAATATATACCTAAATAAATAATATAAATATATCCCATAATACACTTGGTAACTGAAGCCTCTATATTAATTCTATTAGCTACATTTTTGGGTTACTTCTTATGTTCCTACAATCCAATCCCTTTGATACTGTCAAATCGCATCCCAAAATCCCTATGTGAGCTCTGAAACCATTTTATAATGACCATGACCAAGGGACCCAAACTATACATGGTCAACACCACAGTCTCACCTCCTAATCAAGAAATAAAGAAATAAAAATAATGGGATAAATAATATGCGGAAGATTGATTTCTCTCATGATATGATATAATAAATACATTATAAATCACACCCATATTTGGCATGTTCCAGGAAGATTTATATGGATAACAAAGGGAGGGAGCTAAACACTAGAGGTAGTGTAACATACCTCAACACACAACTACAACCAAAGACATATATAATAATATGTAAAAAGATGAAATTAGAAAATAATATATAAAAACATACAAATATAATTACAAACATTTCCTAAGAAATGAAATAGGGAATCCCATGTGACAAGAATCCCGATTGAACACCCACAAACAACCTCTATGCATCACCTCTAGTCAACAATCACGCACATGAAAAGGAATCAACCAATACTTTGAACTCTATATGGAACTAGATCCCATACACTGAAATTATATTTATAACAAAACCATATTCATATGAACATACACACATCCCATAGGGGTCATTTTAGAGTGTATCCATTACATACTCAGTAGGAAGTCACCACTCACCCCAAACTACCTATCATAAACCAAAGTGCACGAAACTTTAGTAAAAGGATAAATAGAAATCCAAGGGAAAAAACAACACAAGTTATAGATATGTATAACTATAAAAAGTACCTCCCTATATTGGGAGGATCCATAGCTATACTCACTTTCTTCGACACTGAATTGATATTGATGTCATAGATGTAGGTAGGGCGATATTATATCCAATCACTTCTATATAGATACATATACTTGGTTTAAGGTGTTATTATTATCCCATGAGAACGGGGAATGCGTATATAAGAGTTAGGGAAAGCTTTCATCTCATCTCCTTGGAAGAGGGAAGGGGTATACTAGATTCAATTCATTCATATCCTATCCCAACCACTAAATTGTTCATCACCAAGGAGTTAACTTTAAATAACTCTTCATATCATAGATATGACCCTTGTACTTGATTTACAATCATTATTGTTTCCCCCATATGTTCACACATATGGTTTTTCTATCTATGGAACTGCATTTAAATAGCAGGCTTTCATTAGGTTATTCTAATGATGCTTAGAATTACTCATTCAAGATTTGAGGATGGAAGGTTGGCTCATCCCCTAAGGGTATTATTTCATAGTTTGAGACTCTATTATGAATTTAAGATATGTTCGTGATATCATTCCCAATAATAATATTGGTGAACTCATTCATGAAAGTAATTGATCAAAACTATACAACAATGTGAACACCTATATGTATCAGTGGTACTCTAATACTATTTATAATAGTTTCAATACCCCCTCCCCATCATTGATTTTTATGTTTTTAAATCCATATAGTGAGTAACATAAGAATTTATAACCATCCAGAGAGGTTATAGGTGTGTCATATTTTAAATTATCCCTATGAGAATGGACACTATATATCCTTTTAAAGGGAATCAAAACCCATGTATTTTGGTGCCTCTTAAAAAGACACTTCATACCTTTTAAGGTTGAGTGGTAAGGACCATTCTAACCCTTTTTAACGTAGTGTATTTATGACTAAAGATGTTCCTTAAATAATTTTTCATTTATAAAAATTATGAACCTTTAAAATTCATGAAAATAGGACCTTGGTTTCATTAATTTTAACGACATATAACTAGGAACAATTCTAAATAGTTTAAAAACATCAAAAATTTAAACCATATGAAATGATCTTATTAATGTTTTGTGGGGAATACAAACATTAGTGGTTGAGAAGGATAAAGGTAATGTGGAGGGATTACACCATGTTGGAGGCCTTATTTTTTCACCTTCTATATATTGGTAACTTGATACATAGGTGATGTGAACTAATAGGGAGGAGTTTTGAATTACAGTTGATTAGTATACCATTTCAACCCATGGATCATTCATTAGATTAAGAGTGATGATTAAAAAATCAATTGAAAACATGGTGGATATCGCGATAGTAAAAAATGGATAGAGGATAAGACCTAGGAAAGTTGTAATTTAGAGGGATCATTTAGAGCTTATCAAGCTATTATATAAAGGCTAAACAATCACATGAGAGTTATAGGGGCCAACAAAGAGTGTTTAAGATAAGTTCCCTAATACGTATAAGTATCCATCCGTTTCCTTAGGATCAAATCCCTTTTATTAATAGAATACATGACTTTAAATATGCTAATGACTCTATTGGTCACGTGAAAAAACTGAGAGACATGTAAATTATGCGCTTTTGGAGGAGGCCTTGATGAAGTTGTATTTTCAGGGTTGTGACCCTAGTGAAAGGATTCCATTGAGGTAACTTTGGATGAAAATTTAATTTAATTGGGTGACCTGGGTAATGGAGGGACCACTAATTAATAAGGTATATAAATACATAAAGAGCAGATTTTATGCAGTGTCTAACTATAGGTAAAATCAATAATGGTGATGAACCATTAAAAACTAGCAAGAAAATGTTTTATGAAACATGTGTTTTTCATAATTTTTGGGCACCATGTGAGTGGGTGGGGTCTAAAAATGTTTTGTAATTAAAAGGATGGAAACTTCATACGATTTAAATGGTAGTTATCCCTTTGTTGAATTATGTTCAAGGGGGTCATTTGAAAAACATATTGAACATGTTGTGTGAGAAAGATATTATAGGAGGTAAGAAATATTTTGAAGATAAAAAATGGTGAGTCCCCCTATCTTCCAGGATTAGACAGTAAATTTACCTAAAGGGGATTTTTTAAAGTCATTTTCTATATGATGATTTCGAAAACAATGTGATTCTTATTTTAATTTGTTTTTTGAAGATATCCATTATTGTGTAATGCATGTTGGGGTGGTATTTATTAGATAGTTATGTAACTGTTCAATCCAAGATCTATAGAACCACTAATGTATAAAAAGTACAAAGTCATATAGAAGTTCTTATAGGCTATAAAAAATGTTTCTCTCCCACACATAGGTCATGTAGTAATAAAAGGGTTATAACCTTTTTTCAAAAATGAATCCTTGACCAAATGAATTTTAAATAGCCACAAAGAAACCAGACTTCATGATTTCAAATGAAACACTTCTGCATAATTTTTATATAGAACAACATTTTTATGAGATTATTTCTTTTTTAAGTGTTGGAATATTATTTTATTAATTTCTCTATGTCTATTTCTTCCATTACGTGACTTATAATCTTCTTGAAAAGGTGTGGATAATATCTATTTATTGTTAACAAATTAACCCTTTGAATATTAAATCCAAAATGAAAATTTAACATTAAATTATGAATAAAATAGGGTAGAATATATAATTTCCACACGGTCCATTTAATAATGGAAGATGAAGAGACAACCCATCCTTTATATAGACTCATAAGTGGACCTACTCATAAATATTTGTATACATTGGAGTTTTCAATGTTTTTCTCACCCTTATTGAATTTTAGTTTATTTCACAAAAAAAATCCTTCACATAGAAGGTACACATGATTTCAACACATGCAGGTAATATCATATTATTTATGATAACTCCACCAATTCAAAAAAAAAATCTTGGGGGGATTATCAAATATATAGTTTTGTAAAATTCTCGATCTATATAACTATTTTAAAAAACCATTTTGATAATTTTTCACACTTTTCTATATTTTGATCGCTTCATCTGAACTAAAAAAATCATTATTACTTTGTCTTTATTTCTTTGTATAAATGATTCCAAAATAATTTTCCCATGATTCTACTATAAAGAATACCAATATGATCAATAATATTGATTATAGTCAATTTCAACAAGTTTTCAGAATACATTTACTTATTTTTTGAGCTAATGGTAGTCAGTGTGCGAGATTACATAGAATTAGAGAGGTTACCCCTCTTCAGGTTATGGCTACTTTGTGTTTTCCAATTCCTAAACCTCTTCTAGATAAAAAAACAACCATAATGGTGGATCAACCATCATTATAAGATAGATCAAGAAAATATATCTAGGGCAGGACACTTCATGAGAGGATGTTCGTGCATACTGTTATATCCTTGGGTATACCCACCAAACTCTAAAAGAAATACCATGCAATCCAGAAATAGATGTCCATAGATACTCATCCATCATGAAGAGATCCATAACTAACTAGAGACTAGTGGTATTTGATCTATTACATTTTTCCAGGATCTATCATTGGAATGGAATAGAGATTTAATTATCATATATGTCAATGTATTATAAATTTTCAAGGGGGTCTCTAAGTGAAATGACTGTATAAAGGGTTTTCAGTATCAAATTCATTCACCCATTATAAAAAAAAGTATTGTTCTAGATCTAATTAGATAGTAAATCCTATAACTGAAATAATTTCATTTAACACATAGATATATTATGATAAGCCTCTAGGATGTTCCCATGATAAATTGGGAACTAATTCCGAGGGATATTTAAGAAAATTTAATTCCACAAACAAATTTATGGTATAATGAAGAGTAGATATGGATACATAGAATATATTTCATATGACTGGAACATAAAATCATGGAGTGGGATCTTCACCCATGAGTTGATATCTCCTTCAAAACATGGATACAACTCTTCACCATACTAAATGGTCAAGTTTATCAACAAGGATGACACAAATATTCCCAAATCAAAAGACCTATAGGGCTCCAAGTTCCAATTGGATTTAATTGGAATAAGTACATTACCTTGAGTGGTTTTAAAAATTTATCATTAGGATAAATTCATTGATTTTTTTGGAAACATTTTTAGACTTTTTCATCAAGTGAAACATCTTTCCAGGGAATGAGTCACACAAAAGGCTCATAGTCAACAGTTTTGTGAAAAAAAATACAATTGAAGGTGTATCAAAGTAGTTATGCCAATTTTGTTCAAATTATATCATCATTTTAGGAATATATGTATGAGGAATGACCAAATCAGGTTTTGGACCATTCTAGCCATTGTGGGTTAGGTTTTTAGTCCATATGAGAGGTTATGAGTTTTTTAGTGTCTAATAAATTCAAGATAATTGTTCAAAATTTTATCTTTATATTATTTTTGCGGTCAAGACACTCCATATTGAAACCAAGCCCTTCACACCATATAGAACCACAACCAATAAAAATAAAACTAATGAAACTGGAACTTATGAAAAATTATAATTCCTAATAACATCGAAAGAGCGTGTTATAGTAATTAGAATTGATGGAGAGAAAATATATGATGTGACTTCTTCCTACATGCTTGGTTGAAAATTATTTTTTGTGAAAAAGTAGTTTCTGAAACACCTTAAACCATTCAATTCAAGTAGAATCCCATGGGTGTGAAATATTTTTTGTTTATTATGACATGGTATGAACCATTTATTCATATCATCATAAGATTGAGTAACACTATTAATATATTATTAATAAAACATTAAAAGACCTAGATTTAGTCACACCCTAATGGATAGTTAGTAGATTTAGTTCTCCCTTTCACAGTTAAATCAGTGGCTAAAGATAATAAGAGTGAACACTAGATGCATGGATACCATATAATAATAGAATATTAAGAAAACATATAGTCATCTAGATCCATGGGAAATGGTTAAGACACCTAAAACCTTCTCCCTGGATGAGTGTGGTGGTAACATTACCAACTATCACTACAAATGCCTAGTTTCTAGAATCCTAGATGGAGTGGGATTCCTATACGATCACATTATCTATTAATTGGGATTTGGAATTTCCTCTAGGTGGATGAAAATATTTTGGAAGAGTCTAAGTAGGTCACCACACTAGCTAAAATCTCTTATGAGAGTAATTTTGTTGTGGTTGAGCTTACATCTGGGAGATTGAAGCCATGTTCCACTCATTTAAGGGCCAAAACATTTCCTAAAATCTATTGATCATGATGATGGAGATCAATTAAAGTAATGATGAGTATAGTAAGGATGAAAATGATTCTAATTAGAGAGACAATGAATATGATCCTCTAGAAGAAAGCTGCATGACTAATGAATGGGAGGATTTTTAAATATCCCCTATAGAGGAAGTAAAATCCATTCATATTTTTATATAAGATGGTATTTTAAATATCATCATTGATATTTTCTTTAAAATTTTCTGGAATTTGAGTGGGTTCAACTACCCATTGTATCTCTAGAGTATATAACTATCTTTAAAATGATTAGTTATAGTGAATACTTTGGCGATTAGTCCAAAGAATAAATTTCCCATTCCCAAATTAAAAATCTATAAGAGATGGCCTTTAACACCCTATGAGTGTTCCCAATTCCACAACTAGATATTAATCCCATGTAACTCTATTATATAAAGTTCAACTGAAATGAAAAGGTGATACTAAAAGGACTTAAATTCCATATGGGATTGGATTTTTTCCAATTTTTATATTCATTTTCTTGGTCTTCTTTCAAAATTTAGGCTAAGATAATTTTTTCCCAGATATCAGGTCAATATTTTCATGTTCAGAGGTTTTTTTGATTGAATAAAAATAGTCTGCATCCACAGAGAATGGGATTCTACTAAGGTAATAACTAGTGGTACTATGGTGATTCCAAAGTAAAGACCTAATTTGGATTTACAAGCTGGTTCCTCGATCAACTCAGGTGTGTTGGATTATCTCATGATTGTTGAGGACTTATTCAACAAACATGAATTAGTTCTAGAAGAAATAAATTTATCATTAGAATATGGTATTTTTACCTAATGGATATATTATTTTTCTCATATTTTTAAATTAGTATTCATGTTTACATATGGGTTTTTATCAGTGAGGCTTATTAAGGGATAATGGGTATAGAAAATAACCCTCAATTTTTTTGCTTCTCTAGAGGGTAATGTTCTTAATAAGATAGGTTTTTCCCTTGAAAAGCCATTAAAATAGATTTTTGTAGGAGGATCTAAAAATAAAAAATATAATGAAGAAATTTCAATACATGAAAAAATTACAATTTTAATATAATAAGAAAAAACATTTTTAGGATGAGACACATTATTGAAACATATGATGAGGTGAAAATAGTTGAATAATTTTTATCCTTAAAAGTGGATTTTAATATTTACATTTCATTATTTTTTTTAATTTCATATTCATTGGATCATATGATTTGGGAATTTATTTAAACAACCTTCCCCAAACCATAATGATCTAATAATTCACTGCTCTAGTGTTTTAGTGAAATGGAGTTATAGGGGAACAAACTACTTTGGTGGCTAGGACCTCCCTGAGTGAGTTGGTCCATGATTATATCCAGGTCCCAAAATTATTCCCAAACCCAAACCCATGTAATGTTTCATTCTATAAAACATTACAGGAATGGGTAATGGGGTTTATTTAGTGGTTGTTCCATGAAACACATGTTAAGGATCTCAATAGTAAATTACATAACCTCTAAAATATGTTCACCATACTAGGTTAATATGGATTTAATTAACACATGATTTATGATAGTGTGAAGAAGGTGATCATCACATATTGGTGGGATAGGGAACAATAATGAAATATTTGAAAGATATAATCACTGACTCACCTTTCCAATAAAAGGATTATGAGATGTCAAATAAAATATTAATATAAATTGGTGGAAACTAAGATATAATAATTATTAATTGAAGGTATATATTTAGTGAATGAACATCACTAGGAATTGAAAATTGTTGAGAAGAAGGTAGAGTATCAAAAATAACTAATTGGGGATGGTAAAAATAGTGATAGATATTGTTGAAATGGTTGATTCACTATGAAATAGTGAATAAATATATATATATAAAAGTTAGATTAACCACATAAATCTATAAGCTACTTCAAAAAATAGGTGGTATAACTTTGGGAGTTAATTGAGCATGGTTTTTAACAATAATCAAATTAATTTATTTATTTATAAATTCTTGTAGGGATAGACTATATATTTTGGATGATGCCTAAAATTTTTAAATAAATTATGAATTTTTCTTATTTCAAACCATTTGAAATTTCATAAACATTGTATTTTTGAATATCGATCCATGATAATCTGTGAAACTGAAAATAAATAACATCATAATAATTAAATCCACATAAACATTACATGGACATGGTTTTGGTAAAGTATAATTTCAAAGAACTTGGTCCAATGATGTGATGTTTTGGATAATCAGTTATCCTTAAGGAATGTGTTATTAGGAAGATATAAGTGACTTGAATACATAGTATACATACCATCACTATAATTCAAGATTAATTTGATAGATAATATATTGTGATGTTTGGTTTCCACATGAACTTTTTATGTTAGATTTGTTTAAGTGGGTAATATTCTTAGTTAAATTATAATCAATATGAGCCAAAGTTATCCCATTTAGATGTAAGCGAGTGAATAAATTAGTATGAATGAAATTATCAAGTCGATTCTTCATGGAATAATTTATTCTCAAGACTATTAAAGTACCATTAAATTACAAAAAATTTATAACAAAATAAATTTAATATAAATTTTTACTAGATCTATAGGCCTATCAAGCATGAATTAAGAGTTAATAAGCCCAACTACTAGTCTTCATAAGATTTATTAATTTTTTCCCTTAAATTTTACCTAATATATGATAGCGAAAGTTGTAGTATAAAATAAATTGTATTTTTATTAGGACACCCATTATAGGTTATTAACCTAAAAATATTTATCCCTTCTTGTCATTCAAATTAAAAAACTCTTCCTAAGATGTATGAAGTACTTAATTAATGGGTCATGAGTTGACATATTCCTATGACACACTTTATAATTTTTCACCTTCGACAGTACACTATATCTTTCTTTTGATAGTTTAAGTTCCTTTAATTTGGATCAACAAGGTATTATATTTAATGTTTAATATATTTTATAAAAATTTATTAGGTTTTAATGTTATGTAAATTTAATTGATGGTTATTAGGTTTTAAGGCCATAAAACAATTTTTAATAATGATAGGTGTGGTTCCATGTCTAATATAGAAAAAAAATCAATTTGATGTTAATTTATGTACTTTATTATTGTAAAAGAGGCCCTTGGAAGGAAATATGAATTTACATTAATGTTTAATAACTCCAACCAATACAGTGGTTGTTTTAAGTCATAAAACATTGACAAAAAATGAGGTAGTTTATACAATTATAAGGGAAATGTGAAAACCTACTATAAATGAGTGATGAACCATATAAATATCGATGAAATTGGAGAATGGATTCACTTATTTTAAGTACTTATTTCTTGAAACCATGTAAATGGGTATGGGTACTACCATAATTACAGTTAGAGGGAAAGGAGTGCTTTAACAAATTTGAATAAGTAATGAAAATGGTGTAAATCACAACATGCGTTATTTGAATTAAAAAAGTGATTATATAAACTAAGAATTTTGAGGGTGATTGTTAGACACATTTTAATGATGGATTCTGTTGTAGTGTTTTTATGGGTACATGGGGTTATAGGGAATTTTACTTAGGATAGAAACAATCACTAGTTTAGTTATAGAAATAAAAAATGTGTCATGTATGTCATTCCGAAGAAGTGGGATTCTATTTTGATTCTGATACAATAGTGAAAATAGTTATGAATGGGTATTAGTGATTAAAATATTCAAGGTATAAATTATGGAAAATGGGAAAATGGTATTCAAATGGTGTTCAAAACAATCTATTATAGGATTAGCCAATATTGGTATATTATAGAATATAAAAGGATAGATGAAGTGGATAGGGATTGCATTGTTTTTTCTATGATAGAGAGTTTGTATGCCATAAAATATCATCGGACAGTAGGAATGAAGACACACATAGTTATTATAGTATTTTAAGACTATTTCTAATTCATACATTAGAGAGAATATTTGATGGATCTATCTTATTGCATGGACACTAATGGGATTAACATGAATGAGAGGGACTGAACACTATGATCCAGAGAATTAAATGGGATGGAGATGGAATTTATAACTAGGGATATGATAGGTGATTTAGAAATCAATAAATGTCCTAAAATAACTAGAATCTATCTACACACATTTCATAGAGGGAGTCTGTATGGATTTCACTCATATGACATAAATGGGGAGACTAAACACCTAGGTACTCATGGGGATTAGCATTCACTAGTATAGAAAACGTTTTTTACATCGGTTATTTTCTTTCACATTGTTTTTTGGCCAACGTTATTACATGAGACTTTATGAATATTGTTTTATACATCGGTTATTTTAAAACTGATGTAAAAAACATAAATCTGAAGTGTTTTTCACGTCGGTTCCTAAAAAACCGATGTGGAAAACACTTCGGAGTAATGATTTATTACGTTAGTTTTTATATAACCAAAATGGTATATACTTTATTACATCAGTTATTACATAAAAAATGTAATAAATTGTGCCTCAGAATCATTTTTCGTGTCAGTTATTAAAAAACTGACATGAAAAAAAAGTTTACCATGTCAGCTATTTTCATAACAGACGTGATAAACCAGTATGAGAAGTGTTTTTCACATTGTTTATTGTTTAACCGATGTGAAAACATATATAATACTTCAGTTATTATATAACTGACATATAAAACCATTACCATGCATTTATTACATCGGTTATAAAATAGCTGACGTAAAAAACAATTTTTTTTAATAAAACCGTTAAACCATTACTATGTTCTGCCAAAGAAGACTCGAAACAAGCAGAAAACAGACCAAAACCAAACCAGAATACATACCAGAAAAACATCAAAACTAGAACAAAACAAGAATAACCAAAGAAAAATTAAACATTCACATACTTAACATTCAAAACATATAATGTCAACTAAAAAAACCTATAACCCCTTGGACAACCCCTACCCCCATGGAAAGCCCCCACCCCATTGGACATCCCCCACCCCCTGGACACCCTCCCACCCTGGAAACCCCCACCCCCCTGGACACCCCCCCATGGACATCCCCCACCCCCTAGACACCTCCTACCCCATTTGATATCCCCCACCCCCTGGACACCCAGACCCCCCTAAACACCCCCACCCCCTGGACACCCTCCCACCCCTTGGACACACCCAAACCCTGGACACCCCCACCCCATATACCTTCCTCCCCCTGGACCTCCCTCCCACCTCCTCGACACCACCCCACCCCACTGGACAACCCCCCCTAAACACCCTCCCACCCCTGGACACCAACCCACCCCACTGGACACCCGCCCACCCCCTGGACACCCCCACCCCCTTAGAAAGCCCCACACCCCCTGAAAACCACCACCCCCTGGACACCCCCACCCCTGGACACCCCCACCCTTGGACCTTCCTACCACCCCCTGGACACCCCCCCCCCCCCACTCCCTAGACCCCACCCCACCCCACTCAATAGCCCCCACCCCTTGGACACCCTCCCTCCACCCCCCACTGGACAACCCCACCCCACTGAACACCACCCCACCCCATTGGACAGCCCCCACCCCTGGGCATCCTCGCACCCCTACCCCCTTTGACACCCTCCCACCCCATAAACATCACCCCACCCCCATGGACAATCCACCACCCCCTAGACACCCCCACCCTCCTAGACACCCCCTACCCCTTGGACAACCCCCTTGGATAGCCCCCACCCCCTAGACACCACCCCACCCCACTGGACAACCCCCACCCCTGGACACCCCACCCCCTACACCCTTGGACACCCTCCCACCCCCTAGACACAACCCCACCCCATGGACATCCCCCAAACCAATACAACCCACCGCCTAGACACCCCTTACCCCTTGGACAGCCCCCTGGACACCCCCACCCCCATGAAACCATTACAATGATCTGCCAAAGTATGAAACAAGTAGAAACCAGACCAAAAACATACCAAAACCTAACCGGAATCCATAACTGAACAAGACCAAAACAAAAAAAAACCAGAGCAAAACTAAACATTCACATATATAACATTCAAAACATACAATCTCAACTTAAAAAAACCTAATTCCAATAAAAACAACTACCAAATAAACAATTATAATTACAATATTCAAAATTACATTTTACACTAAAAACAAACTAAAATCAAATGAAACCTGTAAAATAATTTGACCATTCCACTTGTAAGTGTTTAACCTCTTGAGCACTATAAGGTTTAGGGTCATAAAATATCTAAAAATTAAAAGGATAGTAGTTAACATGTATAACGAATAAATCAAATGAAATATTATGGCTATTTTTATAAGGAAATATTACCAGGTCAAACTTCACAAGTGTTCCTGTTGTAATTATTTCATACATAAATATTAATATATAATATATGCATTCGGTGATTCCTTGTTGTTCATGAAAATTCTGTTTAAATGAGAGTCAATTCAAAATATCGTTTTTATGTAATACAACAAAAAGTAAAAATTATAAATGGATATTTACCTTTAATTTTACATATTTTATCTTTTCACTCTTTTTATTTGTGTTTTTTCAAAAGTAGACCCATCCTCTATTAGAAAATAATAGAAATTGGATAAATTTAAAATTAATTATAATATAAGAAACTATTCAGAAATTGAATCTTACTTTTCCAACATATTATTAAAACATCCTCGCACATCTCCATGGATAGAGCATATCCAATAAAGTATTTTCTTCCTTGGACAAAAAACACCTATAATCCAATGATCACTGATATACAAGAAAATTTATGGTTAGTGGTTTTTTATTTTAAAAGATAATGAAAACTTTTCCAGATATATGTTTCATACCTCTAAAAAAGAGGCATGATCTAACACTGTGTGATTATATTTTGTTCAAATATTTTAGCAATATAAAGTGTTATTTGTTCCTCATCCAATGCATGTGCTTTAGGTGAAAACAAATGCGGGTCCATGAATTCATATACATTTGTCCACTCATTCTTCTCACACATGTTATAAAGATACCTAATACAAAACAGACAAAAGTATACATTTTTTATAAATATAATGCAGGGAAAGGTGTTAAGATTTATATGGAAAAAATATTCACCACATTGATGACCAACTTATCTCCAATAACAATATCAATGATATCATTTTTCACAATCCCCACATTTATTTCACGTCCACAAACATGTTCTTCCATAGGAAACTCATAATGATACGCCAAAAAATTTGCATATCTTGACAATCTGTCAAGACTACTAGAATCTGTAACTGATTCCATATCCATTTTTCTTTGTGTTGTCTATAAAGTAATTCTTTACCTTTGAAGTATTCCTATAAAAATAAGTAGGAAAATATATTATTTTTCAAATGTTAAAACAAATTTAATAAAAAATAAAATTAAAGATATAACATACATACCTCTATGGTAATGAGTCGCAGAAGTCTAGATGGCCAAACTAAAAAGTGGTTGATATTATGTTCAACTTTCATCAACTCATCTGTAGGTAATGGTACTCGAGTTGATATATCTATAATATTCTTTATAGTGATCCTATGATGCTCTACCTCTAACTGTTGATGATGAATTTTATCTCCTATACAATATATCAGCCCATATGAAACTATATGATGGTGAGGATCCCCAACATACAACTCACAATAAGTAAGAAGTTGTAGTGGATGAGTAGGATAAAAAATGGGGTCTATAGGATGAGGTGGGAGAGTGAGAGAAACTGGAGGAGGTAGAGGATAAATAACGGGGTCTGTAGGGGGAGGTGGAGAAGTGAGAACTGCAGTCTGAAATTTTCTTTCCATGTCTAAAAACATAGACTGTACCAACGCTCTAATATTTTCCTCCATCGCCGCATTAATATTATAAAATTCAGCCTCCAAGGATTCTATTTTTTTTATAAACACCCTAAATGGAAGAAGTTTAAGAACATGGAAACACTTTTCTTACCGATACACCCATCAGATATCCTCGTACACGACCGGGGTGTTCAGGATTTTCCAATGATGCATATAAAATATCTTTCCTCCCAGTAGCTGTAAATTCCCCCTATGATCCCTGATCCTCAAGGGGATCATGTATTAATTAATTGAACATTTCTATAATGATTCAACTTATATAAAAAATATAGATAACATGAATAAATAAAATAAATATCTTACAATCATCTCAGCTATAATTCTCGATTCTTCCAAAAGATATTACCCCTTTTCTCCCATCCAAGCTCTCTTCCATTCTTAAGGTCTAGATAGAGGTGATAGAGGGGCAAACTCTCTAGAGCTTGATAACTCAACTCTTAGTTTTTGTAATTTTTCCTCCATCATTTTTTCTTCCAATAATGTATACCCTCCCCAAGATAAACTATGAGGGTATACATTTTTAGATTGGATATCTTGATGAGATGTCCTTGTTTTCTAAAAATTAAGAATAATAAATCATTAACAAAACACTAATAAGATCATTTATATAATAAATCTTATAAAAGTTTACATTTCCCTTACCAAAAAATCAATCTTTTCTTCTATTTTAAACAAATTTTCTACATGTGTCATCATCTATGAAAGGATATATATAACATGGATTATCATGATTCCTATGAACAAAAATAAAATCAAATGTTAGGGTTGATTTGAAATCCCCCATCTCCTAGAAGCTATCGATAAACATTTCCTTCTGACTCCTCTAGTGTCAGGAATATCAAATTTCATCTGATAAAGAATAGGTAAAACAAATTATACTAGAAACATTTAAAGATGATTCAAACAATAGAAAAATATCTTACCAAAATCGTCTCCCACAACTGAGATATTATCACTTTTTCCATAACTCTCCAATCATCATAAAAAATGCTTACTATGCTTTTACCCTGAGTTGATACAAAACACTTAAAATATTTTTCATTAAGACCTCTAGGAATATCATTCTCATCAAACTCAACCAGTAAACTTTGGTCCTGGCTACGGGCAAGTGATAATTTTGGTAAACGTGTGTATCTATGTTTACCAACTCTTGAAATCTTCTTTGTCGTTATGGGAGAACAAGATGAAGATTGGAGAACATCAAGAGGAGCATGTGAATGTTCCTCCTAAGAGGTATGATCATGATGATCATATCCAGAATCATGTGGTTGATCAACAGATTGATCTGTCACTATCCTTCAAATAAAAAAAACATTAGTTCACAAATATAAAAATTCAAATATTACAATACTAATGTAAACAAAAAATTGAAAACTGAACTAAGTTACGTAATAGTAAACATGGTAAATATGGTAAGAATGTTAAAAAATGGTAAGGATGGTAAACATGGTAAACAAGGGAGTTTAATTGTCATTCAACTAAATCAGTAAATATATAAGTTATGTAAAGGTAATCTATGGTAAACATAGTAAACATGGTAAAGTAATTGTCAATCAACAAATTGAATATATATATAAGTTACGTAATGGTAAACATGATAAAATAAAATAAACAAAATTAAAATAAACAAAAATTTATACTTATTTGTTTAAATACAAGTTTTAATAAAGAAAAAAAAATACAATATCTAACATTTTATGAAAATAATAAATGTAAAAAGGAAATAAACATATGTTACCTATAATATTAGTAATTTACAAATGGATTGTTTTCCCAAATTCCTTTGTCATGATCGTTCCTTATGGAACAAACCATGTGTTTAACATGCTCATCATTATTTTCTACAAATATTTCCATGGAAGTAGGGATCTCACATAAATCTGCATCTTCATCAAGTTTATCCTCACCATTATATTGTTTTTATCTTGTAAAAAAACAAACCAATGTATATATGATTGATAAAGTACATATAAAATCTATTTTTCATGTGTTTCCATTATAAATGAATCTATTATGTCTTCCAATCTATTCATATTACCAACTATCATTCCAAATTCATTGTGTCTGTCACTTTTGTTACTGATAAACCATTTGTAGCTAAAAAAATAAAATTTCATTTTAAATTAATCAACCTCTCATATTTATTCAATGACTCCATAATATGCACTTGAGGAATAAATTGGTTTTTTTCTTTATAACTCGAAAAATGTATTACTTCTACAAACACCAATACACTACTATTCTAAAATGCACTTCTATTGTCCTGAGCTTTCATATGAAATGTATATCCATTATTGTCATACCCAGACTATGTTATCACATTTAAACTTGGACCACCCACTAACCATATTAATATATTTGATACATATGATCTACCAAGAAAGGAATTTTTAAACCATGGAAATTTTTTTGTTGTTGTCCTCATTCAAAATTCACATTTCTTTCTTCTTTGGATGAAATTGTTTCAACTCATTAATATGCAATGTGATATATGGTTGAGCATCATCTATGTTATTAAAGATGTATAATTCTAACTTCTTTATCTGTTCAACTGACAATGATTTTAATTTCAATCCATAAATCCCCTTTCCCTCATTATTAACTCGTTTATGGTGAGATGGAGGAAAACCTATGTGCTCCGCCGTAGCCAAGTAGATCAGAAAAAAATAAAAAACCCTTTCAGAAATATACTTTTCAATAATGGACGCTTGAGGTCAATATGGATTCTTAACATACCCCTTTAATATTTTCATATAATTTTCAAAAGGATATATCCAACAAAGATATACAGGTCCACAATGCATTATTTCACGAACTAGATGAACCATTAAATGCACCATTATATAAAAAAATATGGAGGAAAATACATTTCCAATTGAAAATGTATAGAAGTTGCATAATTTTCCAAAATGTTCAAAGCATTCACATCAATCACCTTATTACAAATTGAATTGAGAAAGTAAAAAAACTTTATTATAGTCTTTCTAGCACAGATGAGAAATATTCCATGCAATGCAACTAGTAGAATTTGTTGCATCATGACATGACAATCATGAGATTTCATACCTATCAACTTCAAATCCTTCAAATGGACAATTTTTTTTTACATTTTAAGAATAACCTTAAGGCACATTGATATCATGAAGACACTGAAAAAAGAAAATTTTCTACCTCTTGGATAATGTATGACAAGTCGGGGGAAGAAATTTTCATCTTCCATTGGAAGTGGGAGCTAACTCCAAACGTATTCCCATTGATAGTAAGTCTAATCATGCATTCCACCCATATTTAGTTTTTCCTTTAATATATAATAATGTTCCAATCAAAATGTCACATATATTCATCTCCACATGCATGAAATCAATATTATGTTTCACTTCATGATATCTCTAATATGATAACTCAAAAAATATTGACATTTTCTTCCAAATATGACTATCATTACCGAATTTATGTGTCTTTCTCAATGTCACATCAAGGTTTTTCACCCTCTCAAAATACACATATAGGGATAAAGGTTTTGGAGTAATATCAAATTCTTGTGAGCCATTTAATGTCTTTTTTAATGTTCTATAATAGTGATCCATATGAGAAAACTATTGATGACCCATGTATAATATTTTATTCCCATGATGCAATTAGTAATATGAAGTCTTTTGTTGTCAAATTGGACGTGCTTTATGCCCCTTAACACTGTATCCAGAAAAATTTCCATATGTAGGGAATTCATTTATAGTGAACATAAACACTGCATACAGGTGGAAATATTAAATTTTATAAGAATCATACACCCTAATACCATCATCCCATAAAAGTTTCAAATCATCAATCAATGGGGACAAGAAAAAATCAATATCATTTCTGGGTTACTTTGGACCAAATATCATTATAATCAACATGACATATTTTTGTTTCATACAAACTTCAGGAGAGAGGTTGTAAATTAACAATAAAACATGCCATGAATTATGTGTGCTACTGAGGGTTTGGTATGGATTCATTCCATCTATGCACAACCCAAGTCTGGGATTTATAATTTCATTTCCAAATGCAGGATACTACTCATCAATATTCTTCCATTGTGGACAATCATCTAGATGACATATTTTTCCATCACATATCTTCTCATCAACATGCCATCTTAACCTTTTTTCATCACGTGAATTAGAAAATAAACTTTTCAAATGATGAATTATTCTAAGATACCAAAATAACTTCTTAGGGATCCTTGTAATCTCTACAACAGCCTATGATTTTTTGTTCAACTTATACCATGATGTACCACATTTTGGACACTCTGAAAGAAATTCATATTCCTTCCAATATATCATACAGTAATTTTAAAAGGCATGTATTTTCTTGTATTCCAATCCCATCAGGCATAATATTATCTTGTCCTTATAATGTGAATCTAGAAGATCATTGTCTTTTGGAAGATTATCTTTCAAAAATTGTAGCATCTCTGTAAAACTTCTATCACTCCATCCCTGTTTCAACTTTAGTTTAATCAATCTTAACACTACCGAAAAAATCGTAAGATCCATACAACCAGGATACAATGGTTTTTTAGCATCACCATATAGATGCGCAACAGTCAGTTCTATCTTAATTTGTTCTTCTGCAATATCATGAATCATTTCTTCAATTCCATTGGAGTTACCATCTTGTAAATCATCATCATGAGTAGATTTGAAATTTTGTCCAGTTTCACCAGGACAAATCCAAGGGATGTAACTTGGATTAAAACCATGAAAAATCAGATGATCTTTGATCTCTCTACTTTTCAACTTCTTCATATTAAAACAAATTAGGCATGGACAGAAAAAATGTCACTTCTTGGAACATTTCATTTAGAAAATTCAAAAAAGGAATCAACACCTTACTCATATTCATTACTCATTCTATGTGTCATAATCCAACTTCGACTCATTATTACCTATAACAAATATCAAAATTATACATATTTTTAAGATAATCTACTTTTATATTTATATGAAAAATATCATAATTTGAATGTAATTTTTTTTTGAAATATAAAACAAATATATGAATATTTGAAAAAGATATGCATGAAAATGATTTTAAAAAGAAAATATAGTAAGATATAAATATTTTATATTTATATGAAAATCATTTTAGTATTACATATCTCTCATATGAATCATGATATAACAATATAAATTCATCTTGGATCCTTTCTTCTTAAGGTACACAAAGAATATATCTGGGTGCAACTAGATACCAAATTCACCATTCCATAAACAAGAAATATGAAGAATAAATACGAAAATATGTATACATTCAATACTGAAAATTACACCTATCCCAATGATTTAAATCCATTGGGATAGAATATACCAATGGTTTCACACACCGTTGGCATGATGGTTGTTGCAATAGACCTATACCAACAATTCTACAGGAACCGTTTGTATAGACTTCCTGAAGATAATATATGCCAACTGTTTCAATGAAACTGTTGGGATATATATATACTAATGGTTTAAGAATAGTTGGTGTACATGATGTCCAATATATAATATATTCCAATCATTTCATAGAAATCATTGGGATATATGTATACCAACTGTTCAAGAACTATTGGCATACACTCTCTAGTAAATATTCCATTGCAATAGGGGGTGGGGGGGGGGGTCCAGGGGGTTGGGGGTGTCCCAAGGTTGAGGGGGATGTCCAATAAGGTAGGGGTGTCCATGGGGTGTGGGTGTCCTAGGGGTGGGGGGCTATCCAGGGGGTTGGGGGGCTGTCCAAGGGGGTGGAGGTGTCCGCGGGGGGGGGGGGGGGGGGGGGTCTAGGAGTGGGGGCTATCCATGGGGGTGGGGGGTGTCCATGGGGGGCTGTCCATGGGGTGGGGGTGTCTAGGGGGGTGGTGTCCAGGGGTGAGGGGGTTGTACAAGGGGGTAGCGATGTCCAGGGGTGGGGGTGGGGTCGAGGAGGGTGAGGGGGCTTTACAACTTCTATCCCCTTGGACAACCCCCACCCCTAGAGCCCCCACCCTCTTGGACACCCCACCCCCATGGACAGCCCCCAACCCCCTGGACATCCCCACACCCCCCACCCCCTGAACACCCCCATCCCCTGGACACCCCCTACCCCCTTGGAAAACCCCTCACCCCTGGAAACCATCACCCAACCCCCTGGACACCCCTACTCCCTTGGAAAGCCCCCTCACCCCCTAGACACCACCCCCACCCCCTTGGACACCCCCACCCCTTGGACATCCCCCACCCCACCTAGACACCCCCTCCACCCCTGGAAACCCCCACCCACCCTGGACATCCCCACCACCCATGAATAGCCCGCAACCCCATGGACACCCCCTCACCCCCTGGGACACCCCACCCCCTGGACACCCCTTAACCCTTTGGACATCCCCCTCACCCCCGTGGACACCCCCAATCCCACATGGACACCCCTACCCCCTTGGACAACCCCCTCACCCCCTGGACACCCCCATACCCTGGGACAACCTCTAACCCCTTGGACAACCTCCTCACCCCTGGACACCACCCCCACCCCCTTGGACACCCCCCTGGACACCGCCACCCCCTTGGACGGCCCCCACCCCTTAGACACCCCACCCCCTTGACAGCCCCCACCCCCTGGACACCCCCAGCCCAATAGATGACCCCCAACCCCTGGACACCCCCACACCCTCAGACACCCCCACCCCCAGGACACCCCTACCCCCTTGGACAACCCTCTCACCCCCTGGACACCACCCCCACCCCATAGACAACCCTATCCCCTTGGAAAGCCCCCTCACCCCCTAGACACCCCAAAACCTTGGACAACCCCTGGACACCACCACCCACTTGGACATCCCCCCACCCCCTGGATAGCCCCCACCCCTGGAAACCCCCACCCCCTGGACACCCCAGCCCCTGGACACCCCCTACCCCCTTGGACAGCCCCTCACCCCTCTAGACACCACCCCACCCCCTGTACACCCCTACCCCATTGGAAAACCCCATCAACCCCCTGGGCACCACCCCCACCCCCTTGGACACCCCTGGACACCCTCACCCCCTTGGAAAACCCCCACCCCCCACCCCCAGACACCCCCACCCCCTGGACAGCCCCCCCCCCCACCCACTAGATACCCCACCCCCATGGACAGTCCCCAACCCCTTGGATAGCCCACCGCCCCCTGGACACCCCCACCCCTGGACACCCCCTATCCTCTTGGACATCCCCCTAACCCCTGGACATTACCCCCACCCCCTTGGACACCCCCTGGACACCACCACCCCCTTGGACACCCCCCTACCCCTAGAAACCCCCACCCCCCCTGGCCACCCCACCCCCTGGCCACCCCCACCCCCTGGACACCCCCACCCCCATGGACAACCCCAAACCCCTTGAACAACCCCCACCCTGCAGAAACACCCACTCCCCTAGTCACCCCCTACCCCCTTGTACATCCCCTACCCCCTTGGACATCCCCTCACCCCCTAGACACAACCCCACCCCCAAGACACCGCCTACCCCCTTGGAAATCCCCCTCACCCCTAGACACAACCCCACCCCCTTGGACACCCCCTGAACACCCCCAACCCACTGGACACCCCCCCACACACACATGAAAGTACACACACACACACACGCATGATAGAATCCATATGGTAGCAACAAAAATCATAGAACATGCATGATATCACTTACATGGTTTGTTTTACTAGAAAAGAATTTAGCATGGTATAAAATAACACTATGACACTTACCATGATAGCAACAACAAAGACAGAAGAATAACATGTAACACCCCAAGCTTCTACGCTACGCTTCTCTTTGAATAATGTGATAGCGTGTGTTGTACGCAACACTGAGTTCTAACACACCATAACCAATCAAACTAGCCGTTATGAATAGTAATACCTAATTTTTGAAATTATATATATTTTATTTTTTTAAAATGAACTTCATTTTTGGATTCGTAATATCAAATTTAGCCTAAGGTGAAATTTTGGTACTTTTCGGATAACTTTAATATTTTGATGAATAGTGAAAATTACTAAATTTTAATTAAAAACAACTTTTTTAATCAAAATAATTAATAGTGATAAATTATGAATTTGAGTGGTTTTAAAGTATACTTAGAATATAATTTTACCATTTAATATAATTTTGGTCATTGGACATAATTTTACAATTAAACCGGACATAAACAAGTGTCAATATTTTGATAGTTATTATCTCTTAAAAACACGCTTTTTGTTTTAACAACGAGAATTAATTTTAAATTAATTTCTGCCACTTCTGTGTTTTGAATTTGTAAAAATGGATTCCATATTTGGAATCATTATGTTCAAATTGTGTAAATAGGTAAATTTTATTTTTAGACATTTTGAATAATTACTGCGGTAAATATTTTATTTACCATGGTTAAGGGGTAAATCCGGTAAATAAGGGTTAAAAAATAATATTATAATAATAATAAATTACCCTAAAACGTGTCCTAGACTTATTCGTTGATACATGTTTGACCATAGACATCTTTGGGTCTATTTTGGGGACCCCATGGAGGCACTTGTAGGTGATAGGGACACTTTATTTTAATTAACTTAAAATGAGTACAAAAAATGACACAAGCATATATCTTTTAGAAAAACAATTTTTACATAGGGTTATATATGTTGGATTTTCGACTATAAATATTCATTAGAAAGAAAAAAATATTTCCTACATGAGGATATTTTATTTATAATTTTTAGAGATTAAATAATTTAATTTATTTTTGACACAATGATGATGCAGTAATTACCATAATAGTGAAAAATTAAAATAATTGATATTGTAAATACCCAAATAAATATAATTTGAGACTTTTAATGAATTAAAATAACTTTCTAGGATAATATGACATAT
Source organism: Viscum album (assembly GCA_963277665.1). NCBI lineage: Eukaryota > Viridiplantae > Streptophyta > Magnoliopsida > Santalales > Viscaceae > Viscum > Viscum album. Next base: position 1,000,852,776 of record OY728161.1, read on the forward strand.
TAGGATTGATTTAATTAACTTTTTTCGAAGTAATCATTCTGTTATGAGTTTCACAAAAATCAACTATTGAATAGTGTCAAAATTGACATAAAAGAGTTTTTAAAAAAACATATTATATTATTAATTGATATTAAATTCCTAAAAATCTATGGTTTGGCGAAGAGACTTATATCATGATATTTTTATCATTAATGGACCACTTGGGGGTCTCTTGGATGTATATGGTAAGTTTATTAACCATATAATATAAAAATACAAAGTGACATGGTAAATGTCAAACTAATTAACTTAGAGTTAATACTTAATGATAAGGTTAATATAAGTACCCAAACCTGTCTAAATTATATTGGTTGAGTTTTTTTTGACCTATACCTACCTTAACCTTTTAATAATCAACTTTTGAGCCATTATAAATCGAATATGAATTTATTATAAATTAATATTTCTAGCTTTTCCAAAGGTGCCCCTCACCCCTCTTATAAAAGGGCACTCCTCCTTCTCATTTATTCACACCTTCAAAGCCTTTTGGTCTGGAAAAAATCTGCCCAAATACTCTCCCAACCTCCCTCACTACAACCTATAGGCCTTAGTTTGATCAGAAATCCAACCTACGGATCCCTTTTGATCAAATCAAAAGGAAGAACCCGAAGAAGAGGTAATGATTTCACCACCCTTTTCCAAGTTCCTTTCTTCTTCCACTTCTTCTTCCGTTGTTTTTACCATTATAAAATAATAACTCCAGTATCATATATATACTGTGAAGTTATTATAAATATGGTACAACCATATTCAGTATTCTATCCACCCTTTTGAATAACATGTCACCATACGTGCGTACGTACGGCTTACCGTCTCCACGTCGTGGTGTAATTGTTATTCAATATATTATTATTTGGATGGGTATAATAATGATGTGTAAATAATTTAAATAATAAATATAAAATGTTAATTATTCTGTATATATGATATACCAACCATTTATATATTATTTTAATATAAAAAGAATGATATTGTCGCTCGTGCGTACGTACAGACTACCGTCTCCACGAACGCGATGAGATTAATTCTCCATCGTATCCATTCAAGTATAATTATCATTTCATGATTTAAAAATGATGTTTAAGGACTTGATATAATTCTGTATATGAATAATATACAACCTATCCATTACAAACATGGCTTACGTAACAAAACATATAAAATAAAACGAGTAAGTTAACACCCGAAACAACGATAATACTAAGATATTATTAACAAATCAATGTTAAAATATCATATATGATATCATATTAATGTATATGATTCTTGTATAATTTAATAACAATTATTTCACCATTATACAGGAGTTTAACCAACCCCAACCAAGGAAAATTACAAGGTAAGGGTTTATTTCACAATCTCTTCATTTATCCGAGGTTGTTTATACGTAATAATCTACTGGGATCTCTTTATCATCCACATCCATGTTTCTTAAAAATGTATTTAAAAACATTTTTAATATTTACAAGAATATGGGTTAAAGTCATTTATACCCTTGTTTTACTTTTCATAAGAGTTTTATAAAGGAATCTTTCCGTCGTTTTCCAAATAAGGTGCTTTTTAACCTTTTCGACAGAATTAAGGTAAGAATGTTTTTTTAACTTATACGGTGGGTGTGGCTATTTTCCGCCGTAATAAAATCTTTGAAACTTCTTTCACAAGATTATAAGAATATTTTAAAATAAAATGTTTAATTTTATAAATATATGACTCTTAAATGATTTCAAAATAGAAAGATATATTTCTCTAGAAAGAGTTTTGATTTCATCTATGTCAACATCCTTTGATGGATTTTACGCTTATTTGAAGTTGATTTATTATGATACAAAACTTCTATATTGTATTGAAGGTTTTGTGATATGTTTGACTGTAGATGTGCTATTTTTATACCATTCATAGTTTATGGTGAAAGTATTGACATTTCGTATACTAGTTTTAATACGAATGTTTATGTTATGTTTAAACCTTTTCATATGGGAATGCATTGGACTTAATATGTGACGGGTGGAGCCCGCTATAGCTCCTCGATGCATCGGTAGGTCTCATGAGACAAAATAGTGTCTTGGCACAAGGCCTTGGCAAAATCTTATTTGTAGTCTTGGCACGAGGCCTTGGCTATGTGGTTATGATAGTCTGACATTATGCATTCCATCATTATGAAAGTGGTTATTGATATTGCATGTGATTATTCGATTAGTAGAATATCCATGTGAATAAGTAAATAGAATTATTTCATTTTAATTTTTCCATACTATGTTGAAGTTCAAGTTTAAAAGGATTTTGTTTTAGTTATACATTGCCTTAAATGTTTATTCTTATTTATTAAGTTTCCGCTATATTGTTATGCTTACTAGGAATTTAAGCTCACCCCTTTTCTATATTTTATTTTTCCCAGGATGTGAAGAAGTAAGTTATGAATGACCTGCAGGGATAGTATGTGGGGAAATGAGTGTGGAATATGGAGACTATGTTGTTGTAGTAGTTTTTCACTTTATTATGTAATGTAAAACATTATGAATATATCGAGTGTTTCCAAGGCTACTAAACCAATCAGTCTTTCGAGATTTGATCTTTCTTGTGATCATGCCAATGTTATGTAATAATGCACTGATTCTGGGTAACTGGGGTTAGGGCGTTACAGTTGGTATCAGAGGAAGTTTAGTACAAACCTTGGAAGCTAGATTTAGATAAACTCTGATTAGAGCACGTAGACTTAAGATGAACTTTGAGGATTAGTATAGAAGAACTTCCTAGAATTTTGGTATTGTAGAGATTTTGTGAGTTTTTCGAGCAATATATCCCTGTCTGGATACGAGCAGGTAGAGGCGGCTCTGGAACAGATGTACCTAGGGGTAAAACCCGAAAACACCACTTTGAGCTAGACTCGAACGGGAACTGGTGCACAACAACGGGCCTTGCTGCACACTTGGTTACGACACTCCCGGGGGATATGCTTAGGATAAATCTCATTTTCTTTACAAATAATTATGAAGGGTTTATTATTATATACTTCCTCAAAGAAAACATTTTTATGATTATGGATTATATCCATTAATAGATCAATTTATGTTAAGTATTTTGTAAGTATGGGATTATGTATTTCGATTCATAAACTGATCTAGTTTATGCCATTGTTTAGAAATGGCGCCTAGTGGAAGAAATGGAAACCGTATCAATGCATGCACTCCATGTAGGGATTTCCCTCCTACTCAAGATAATTATAGTGGATCTGGTGATGCAACTGGTGCCGATCAGCTAATCACCATACTGGGACAACTTACTCAGGTTATGAATAATAATCTTACCCGTATGGAGAACCCTGATCCACAGCATGGAGGATCAATGTTAGATCGATCCATGAGGCAACAACCACCAACGTTCAATGGGAGTACAAATCCCTTAGTAGCTGAGCAATAGATAAATTCCCTAGAGAAAATATTTCAGGCTTTGGGGAGTAGTGAAAGGGAAAAAGTTATCATGGCAGTTTACCGCCTCACTGGAGATGCTAATCAATGGTGGTCATTGATTCAAAACACGAAGGAATATGATGAAGTATAAAATATGGAATGGAGGGAGTTCAAAGATCTTTTTTTAGAAAAATACTTTCCTCGCGACCATCGAGCAGATATGGAAAGGCAATTTCTGAGTCTAAGACAGAAGGAGGATGAGAATGTCGCAAAGTATGAGGCTAACTTTACAAGGTTAGAAAGGTATGCTAGAGATTATATATGTAACCCAAGAAGTAAGATTGATCGTTTCTTTGATGGGTTAAAACCATTTCTCCGTCGAGCATTAGTCTCACAATCCTTCTCGTCGTATGAAGACATTGTCTCATGTGCTATCAAGACCGAAAAGGAATTCTCTAAGTCTTATGACTTTAAAGCAAAACAAGAGAAGAAGAGACCTGTTGATCAATCTGGGAATGGAAATAAGGGGAAGAAGGGAAAGGTTGAATATCCATCCTGTGGTAAATGTGGGAAGAAACACCCCAGTACTTGTTTGAAGGGAATGGAAGTCTATTACAAGTGTGGTGAAAAAGGCCACCAATCTCGTGATTGCAAGGGGAAGAAGGAAGCTACCAATGTTCAGTGCTATAATTGCAGGGAGATGGGACATTATGCAAATGAATGTTCTAAGCTTCAGGAGAACTTACCTCAAAAAAGGCCAAGGGATCAAGGCCAAGCTTATGCTATCACTACTGCTGAGGTAGAAGCTCCGAAAGACATGGTGGCAGGTAATTTAATGGTTTCCTCAAGTTTAGCAAATGCATTATTTGATTCTGGATCATCACATTGTTTCATATCTTCCCAGTTTGCTAAGAAAATTAGATATTTCCAATTTGATTTAATAAGGGAGTTGTCAGTTAAAACTCCTAAGGGAAGTATCATTGCAAAAAAGTTTTGTGAATCAGTCCCCATTAGAGCACATAAATGTTCTTCATCTTCTGATCTCATCGTCATACCTATGATTGAGTTTGATATAATCCTTGGTATGAACTGGATTTCGAACTATGACGCGAAGATTTATTGTAAGAAGAAAGATGTTACGATTCTTGATGATAATGATAAGGAACACCTTATCTTTAGATCAAAATCGTCACCACCTAATTCTTATTTAGATCCACCCCCAGTAGCTCAACTAAATTCAATTATTGGGGAGGAAGAGAATGAAATAACTGTGGGTGAGGAAAGGAATGTTCAAATAGAGGATGTACCTGTTGTGAATGAATTTGTAGACGTATTTCCGGAAGATTTACCTGGACATCCTCTAGAACGAGAAGTTGAGTTTTCCATTGATTTAATTCTTGGATCAAGGCCTATATCAAAGACCCCTTATAGAATGGACACTGTAGAATTAGTTGAAATAAAGAAACAACTAGAGGAATTTAGTAATAAGGGATTTATTCGCCCTAGTGTTTCTCCATGGGGATCCCCTGTTCTTTTTAATAAAAAGAAAGACGGATCTATGAGGTTATGTATCGACTACAGGGAGATCAATTCTATAACAATAAAGAAAAAGTATCCCCTACCTTGCATTGATGATTTATTTGACCAACTGCATGGAGATCAATAATTTTCAAAGATTGACCTTCGATCTGGATACCATCAGTTGTGTGTGAAGAAGGAAGACATTCTGAAGACAGCATTTCGAACCAGGTATGGGCATTACGAGTTTACTGTAATGCCATTTGGATTGACTAATGCACCCTCTGTATTCATGGATCTGATGAATAGAGTTTTCAAGGAGTATCTCGATGAATTTTTGGTGGTATTTATTAATGATATCTTAGTATACTTCAAAAGTTACAAAGATCATGAAAATCACTTGCGCATTATCTTGAAGACTCTGAGAAGGCATGAATTATATGGGAAGTTTAGCAAGTGTGAATTCTGGCTTTGGGATATTTCTTTTCTTGGCCATATTGTCTCTAAAGATGGAATCTTTGTTGATCCTTCTAAGACCAAGGCAATCCAAGAATGGCCAGCACCTACGAGTATAACTGAGGTACAAAGTTTTATTGGTTTGGCAGGTTATTATCGACATTTCGTCCAGAATTTTACCCGATTGGCTAACCCATTAACGAAGCTCACACGTAAAGGGGTTAAATTTGTTTGGACAAAAGAGTGTGAAGAATTTTTCGAAGAACTGAAGAGAAGATTAGTCAATGCTCCTATATTTACTCTACCATTGGGGAATGATGGGTTCGTTATTTATAGTGATGCATCAAAGAAAGGACTTGGTTGTGTCCTTATGCAGAATGATAGGGTTATTGCCTATGCATCACGACAGTTGAAAATTAATGAACAAAACTATCCTACTCAGGATCTCGAGTTAGCAGCTGTGATCTTTGCTTTGAAGATATGGAGGCACTACCTCTATGGTGAAAAATGTGAGATTTATACTGATCAAAAGAGTTTGAAGTATATTTTCTCACAAAAAGAACTCAACATGAGGCAAAGGAGATGGCTTGAATTACTCAAGGATTATGATTGCACGATAAACTACCACCCGGGGAAGGCAAACAAGGTGGAAGATGATTTGAGCAGAAAAGATCATGGAGTTTTGAACAATATGAGAATTGAAAGGGATCCAATTTTCATGGATCTAGTGAAGATGGACATGGGAATTACCAGGGAAGGAGAAACATCAATGCCTTTTCAAATGGTTGCCAAACCATCTTTACTAGAAAGTATTAAGAGTTCTCAGACCGATGATGAAGAACTTCAAAAGAAGATTAAAGCTGTGAATGATGGGAGACTGAGAGACTTTGTATATGAAGATGAAATTTTGAAATTCGGGAAGAGACTTTGTGTTCTCGATATACCTGATCTAAAAAGGGAATTGCTGGATGATGCTCATAGTTCCAATTTCTCTATACACCCTAAGAGCAGCAAAATGTATAGATATTTGAAGGAACATTTTTGGTGGGACAATATGAAGAGGGAGATTGCTGATTTTGTGTCAAGATGTATGGTTTTTAAACAAGTGAAAGCTGGAAGGCAACAACCTGGAGGAGTCATGAAACCTCTTCCCATACCTGAGTGGAAATGGGACAATATTATGATGGACTTTGTCATGGTACTACCAAAGACTCCTAGAAGGAATGATACAATATGGGTTATTTTTGATCGTCTTACCAAGTCAGCACATTTTCTTGCTATAAGAGAAGATCTACCACTGGAACGTCTAGCAAGACTATATATTAATGAAGTTGTGAGACTTTATGGAGTACCCCTATCGATTGTTTTTGATCGTGATCCCCGTTTTACTTCAAGATTCTAGAAGAGTCTTCAGAAATACCTGGATACTGAACTTCATTTGAGCACTGCTTACCACCCTCAGACAGACGGACAATCAGAACGGACTATTCAAACCTTAGAAGATATGTTGAGATCCTTCTCACTTGACTTTCAGGGTATGTGGGATCAGTATTTACCTTTGGTAGTATTTTCCTATAACAATAGCTTCCATTCGAGTATTCAGATGGCACTATATGAAGCGTTATACGGAAAGAGATGTCGTACACCAACCTGTTGGGATGACGTTGGTGAAAGAAAACTTGTAGGCCCAGAACTGGTGGAGGAAACGATGGAAAAGGTGAAGGTAATCCAAAATCACATCAAAGCAGCTCAAAGTAGGCAGAAGAGCTATGCCGATAATCGAAGGAAGGATTTGGAATTTCAAGTCGGTGATCATGTTTTCCTGAAGGTATCTCCATGGAAGGGAGTCATACGTTTTGGTAAGAAAGGTAAATTGAGTCCCAGGTACATCAGACCTTTAGAAATTCTAGAACGAATTGGGGCTGTAGCTTACCGATTGGAAATGCCGCCAAGTCTCTCTAAAGTTCACAATGTGTTCCACGTATCTCTGTTGAGGAAATACATGCCTGACCCAACACATGTACACACTTATGAGGAATTAGAACTGGAACCCGATCTGTCTTATTGTGAAGATCCCGTCAGGATTCTTGATACAAGAGAACAAGTACTGAGAAACCGGACGATGCGTCTGGTAAAAGTTTTGTGGAGAAACCATAAGATGGAAGAGGCAACGTGAGAACTCGAGGAACTTTTGATGAAGAACCACCCGAGTCTTTTCATGTGATAAGTATTCTAGAAATTTCGAGGACGAAATTATTTGAAGGAGGGGAGAATGTAACACCCCAATCTTCTACGGTATGGTTCTCTTTAAATAATGTGATAGCGTGTGTTGTACGCAACACCGAGTTCTAACACACCATAACCAATCAAACTAGCCGTTATGAATAGTAATACCTAATTTTTGAAATTATATATATTTTATTTTTTTAAATTGGACTTCATTTTTGGATTCGTAATATCGAATTTAGCCTAAGGTGAAATTTTGGTACTTTTCGGATAACTTTAATATTTTGATGAATAGTGAAAATTACTAAATTTTAATTAAAAACAACTTTTTTAATCAAAATAATTAATAGTGATAAATTATGAATTTGAGTGGTTTTAAAGTATACATAGAATATATTTTTACCATTTAATATAATGTTGGTCATTGGACATAATTTTACAATTAAACCGGACATAAACAAGTGTCAATCTTTTGATAGTTATTATCTCTTAAAAACACGTTTTTTGTTTTAACAACGGGAATTAATTTTAAATTAATTTCTGCCACTTATGTGTTTTGAATTTGGAAAAATGGATTCCATATTTGGAATTAGGATGTTCAAATTGTGTAAATAGGTAACTTTTTTTTAGACATTTTGAATAATTACTGCGGTAAATATTTTATTTACCATGGTTAAGGGTAAATCCGGTAAATAAGGGTTAAAAAATAATATTATAATAATACTAAATTAACCTAAAACGTGTCCTACCCTTATTTGTTGATACATGTTCGACCATAGGCATCTTTGGGTCGATTTTGGGACCCCATGGAGCCACTTGTAGGTGATAGGGACACTTTATTTTAATTAACTTAAAATGAGTACAAAAATGACACAAGCATATATCTTTTAGAAAAACAATTTTTACATAGGGTTATATATGTTGGATTTTAGACTATAAATATTCATTAGAAATAAAAAATAATTTCCTACATTATGATATTTTATTTATAATTTTTAGAGATTAAATAATTTAATTTATTTATGACACAATGATGATGCAGTAATTACCATAATAGTGAAAAATTAAAATAATTGATATTATAAATACCCAAATAAATATAATTTGAGACTTTTAATGAATTAAAATAATTTTATAGGATAATATGACATATTAGGATTGATATAATTAACTTTTTTCGAAGTAATTATTCTGTTATGAGTTTCACAAAAATCAACTATTGAATAGTGTCAAAATTGACATAAAAGAGTTTTTAAAAAAAATATTATATTATTAATTGATATTAAATTCCTAAAAATCTAAGGTTTGGCCAAGAGACTTATATCATGATATTTGTATCATTAGTGGACTACTTGGGGGTCTCTTGGATGTATATGGTAATTTTATTAACCATATAATATAAAAATACAAAGTGACATGGTAAATGTCAAACTAATTAACTTAGAGTTAATTCTTAATGATAAGGTTAATATAAGTACCCAAACCTGTATAAATTATATTTTTTGAGTTGTTTTCGACCTATACCCACCTTAAAATTTTAATAATCAACTTTGGAGCCATTAGAAACCGAATATGAATTTATTATAAATTAATATTTCTAGCTTTTCCAAAGGTGCCCCTTACCCCTCTTATAAAAGGGCACTCCTCCTTATCATTTCTTCACACCTTCAGAGCCTTTTGTTTAGGCCAAACTCTGACCAAATACTCTCACAACTTCCCTCAATACAACATAGAGGCCTTAGTTTGATCATAAAGCCAATCTACGGAGCCCTTTTGATCAAATCAAAAGGAAGAACCTGAAGAAGAGGTAATGATTTCACCACCCTTTTCCAAGTTCCTTTCTTCTTCCACTTCTTCTTCCGTTGTTTTTACCATTCTAAAATAATAAATCCAGTATCATATATATAATGTGATGTTATTATAAATATGGTAAAACCATATTCAGTAATCTATCCACCCTTTTGAATAACATGTCACCATAAGTGCGTACGTACGGCTTACCGTCTCCACGTCATGGTGTAATTGTTATTCAATATATTATTATTTGGATGGGTATAATAATGATGTTTAACTCATGTAAATAATAAATATAACATGTTAATTATTCTGTAAATATGATATACCATCCATTTATATATTATTTTAATATCAAAAGAATGATATTGTCGCTCGTGCGTACGTACGAACTACTGTCTCCACGAACGCGATGAGATTCATTCTCCATCGTATCCATTCAAGTATAATTATCATTTAATGATTTAAAAATTATGTTTAAGGACTTTATATCATTCTGGATATGAATAATATAAAACCTATCCATTACAAACATGGCTTACGTAACAAAACATATAAAAGAAAACGAGTAAGTTAACACCCGAAACAACGATAATACTAAGATATTATTAACAAATCAATGTTAAAATATCATATATGATATCATATTAATGTATATGATTCTTGTATAATTTAATAACAATTATTTCACCATTATACAGGAGTTTAACCTACCCCATCCAAGGAAAAGTACAAGGTAAGGGTTTATTTCACAATCTCTTCATTTATCCGAGGTTGTTTATACGTAATAATCTACTGGGATCTCTTTATCATCCACATCCATGTTTCTTAAAAATGTATTTAAAAACATTTTTACTATTTACAAGAATATGGGTTAAAGTCATTTATACCCTTGTTTGACTTTTCGTAAGAGTTTTATAAAGGAATCTTTCCGTCATTTTCCAAACAAGGTGCTTTTTAACCTTTTCGACAGAATTAAGGTAAGACTGTTTTTTTAACTTATACGGCGGGTGCGGCTATTTTCCACTGTAATAAAATCTTCGAAACTTCCTTAACAAGCTTATAAGAATATTTTCAAAGAAAATGTTTTATTTTATAAATATATGACTCTTAAATGATTTCAAAACAGAAAGATATATTTCTCTAGAAAGAGTTTTGATTTCATCTATGTCAACATCCTTTGATGGATTTTACGCTTATTTGAAGTTGATTTATTATGATACAAAACTTCTATATTGTATTGAAGTTTTTTTGATATGTTTGACTGTGGATGTGCTATTTTTTTACCATTCATAGTTTATGGTGAATGTATTGACATTTCGTATGCTAGTTTTAATACGAATGTTTATGTTATGTTTAAACCTTTTCATATGGGAATGCATTGGACTTAATATGTGACGGGTGGAGCCCACTATAGCTCCTCGATGCATCGGTAGGTCTCATGAGACAAACTAGTGTCTTGGCAAAAGGCCTTGGCAAAATCTTATTTGTAGTCCTGGCACGAGGCCTTGGCTATGTGGTTATGATAGTCTGGCATTATGCATTCCATCATTATAAAAGTAGTTATTGATATTGCATGTGATTATTCGATTAGTAGAATATCCATGTGAATAAGTAAATGGCATTATTTTATTTTACTTTTTCCATACTATGTTGAAGTTCAAGTTTAAAAGGCTTTTGTTTTAGTTATACATAGCCTTAAATGTTTATTCTTATTTATAAAGTTTCCGCTATATTGTTATCCTTACTAGGAATTTGAGCTCACCCCTTTTCTATGTTTTATTTTTCCCAGGACGTGAAGAAGTACGTTATGAATGACCTGTAGGGATAGTATGTGGGGATATGAGTGTGGAATATGGAGACTATGTTGTTGTAGTAGTTTTTCACTTTATGATGTAATGTAAAACTTTATGAATATATCTAGTGTTTCCAAGGGTACAAAACCAATCGGTCTTTCGAGATTTGATCTTTCTTGTGATCATGCCAATGTTATGTAATAATGCACCAACTCTGGGTAACTGGGGTCGGGGCATTACATAACACCTCAGAACATAAGTTTAGGTCATCGCAAAAAAATAAAAATGCAACTGAGGTGTGTGAGTCATACTTGAGTGTTGTGAGTCAACCTGATAGATCTGGTGATAATAAAGATGATGAATGATGTTGGAAAAACGAGGTAGGAGGGAATGAATTCGAAGAATCCTTTCTAGGTTTTCCACATGAGATAGGAGAGTCACAGGTCGCCCGATCGAAGAAAATAGAATGACAGAATATAAGGCGCAATAAATCATTTAAAAGCTTTATCACATAGGTTATTTAATAATCGATGTGATAAAATATTTTTTTATGTTCATAAAGTTAGTTATTTTATAACCTATGTGATAGATGGTGTTTTATCACGTCATTTATTTTATAACCGATGTGATAAATTACCGAGTTTTGATTTATCATGTCGGTTATTTTATAATCGACGTGATAAAGTGCCCAGATTTGATCTGTCATGTCGGTTATAAAATAACCAACATGATAAATCTAATCTCAGTATTTTTTTACGTTAGTTATAAAATAACTAAGGTCATAAACCAATTTTTCTATATTTTCACATCATTTATATAGAACTGACGTGAAAAACACCGCCGTGTTAAAAGTTTTTTGCACTAGTGATGTGAGAAATTTGTGGCTAGACCTGTGTTTGAGTGTCACTATATATCTTGCAAGAATACGAATCATGGAACAAATAGTTCTTAAAAGAGTAATTTTAAATATGGTATAGGATCAGGATTAGAAGTAATCTCTATTTATATACATATAATAAGTGATATGAGGTTCGTTATATGGAAACCTAGTGTATGGATGCTGAATAAAACCTTGAATGAATTGGTGGAGGCTAACATATAGAGGGATAAATATTATTGTATTCATGACTAGACCCCAAATATGGAATCTATTGGTCACTATGTATCCTATGTGGGCCGAATTCTAATTATATGTATTTCTAAAGTACAAGGGAATTTTTATCATCACTTTGGCTTTTGAATGTGTAAAAAATGTGCATTATGATTATCCATTGGATTAAGTTATCATATAAGTATATTATATTATATATAATAAACCACTCAAAGTAGTTTAAAGGTCATTTTTGGTGAATCATATTCCATGTATCTTAACAACATGTGATAAGAGACTATTCTAAGAAGTTTAAAGTCATTCATAATGGACATTAATGGAACCAAAATGAAGCTATAAAGAATATTTCTAAAGAAAAAATGTTCTATTAGTAGGCATGATATACTATCCATCTACTTTGATCATAGAATAATCTGTACTATAGCAGACCATATCTATAACATAAGGCATTTCTTATTTTTCCAAGACCAATTCTCCTAAGAAGAACTGGTAATGTCCATCATTCTTATTGAATTCTCCTATGAAACTATTTTGAGGGATACTAAGGTTTTCCAATGTGCACAACATCCCCTCTATAGTTAATTATAATCCATAAAGAGGAATTTGATACTTCTCATCATTTAACAGCTTACCATAAATGGAAATTCAATGTGGGGGAGACATAACTTCAATAGGAATGAAGGATTATGTCACACAAACATATGAGTATGGAATGTTATATATGGCTCTATAGGTTATTATTACATAACCCACAAAGAATTAAAAACCTTGTATGAATAATATATTTAATATTTTTTCACTATTTTAGATGAATATCTAATAGTGTTTTACTAATGGATTCAAACTATCAATTTTACACAATGCGATAAGAGGTTGAGTGGTTTTACTTAATATTGTAAAACTTGTACAACTTATTTAGCTCGAAGTTACAATAATTTATGTGTTTTTACATTTGTATCACATGAAGAACTCCAAATCTTATATTGATGTTAAAATTCATGGAATTTATGACAACTTTTTTCTAAATTCCTTTTTTGATATAACATTGACCCATGTTGAGAAGAATTCAGTATTAGTAAGAAATAACTTGAAATACTTTAATATAACTAAAGGGTATGAACTGTAACACCCCAAAATTTTATGAAATATTTTTTTACAAATAAATTTAATTTCATTGATATATTTCATTACACGCAACACTGATTATATCATGTGTTACATGTAATAATGAGTTTTAACAAACTGCAAAAAAGTAATTATATTATTATTTTAAAATTAATTTCAGTACCTATCCATTAACCTTATTTTATGAAAATGAATAACCACATATTAAATATTATGTTTAACATTTTTTTATAAAGAAAAACATTGATAAAAAATAAACCAATGTTCGATGATGTCTATATATATTTCAAAAATACTAGTTTCTAAAAAAAATTATGAAAATTAATAAGATTAATTTCATATTATTTTAAAATTTTAATTTGATAAAATAAAATTAATTTTGGAAGTCATTATATAAAATTATCTTACGGTAATTTTTTTTGATTCTTCTAAAAGATTAATTTTTCTATGAATAGTGAAAAATAACGGTTTTATTGAATACGACCTTTTCATTTAATGAATTTATAAGGTTACATTTTTTTTAAAATTATTTTAAAAGAATAATTTTTTAAATTATATATCTATTAATTTAATTAATTTCATTTGAATTATTTTTATATTGATTTTTCATATAGAATCATTTTAAACTTTTGAACATTTTCTCTTTGGAAAACAACTTTTTCATCGCATATGTGGGTTTAAATTTTAATTAAAAATTTCCCCTTTTGTTGATGGAATTTGGGAAAATGGATTTTATATTTAGAAAAATACAAATTTATATTATATAATAATTTAAAATTAATTTTATTTGAAAATGAAAAGTAAAAAGAGTAGAAATTCATTACCTTGGTTAAGGTAAAAATGGGTTTACCTGGGGGTTACACTAAAATGATAGGGGTTAAAAATTACCCAAAACATGTAAAAAACCCATTTTTATCAATTTTTAGACCTTATTGACTCTTATTATTGATAATTGTCCATATCCAAGCCTTGTGTCTTTTGAAACCTGTAGCTACACCTTTTGCTTTTCAAATATTTCAAGTATGTCACTAACCTCTCTTGTAGAGGGCTATCCACTATCCACTCATCCTCACACATAAAAACCCATTTATTTCAGCCAATACCTATCCAAATAATTTAAATAATCACCTAATATAATCCTAGAGTCCATAATTTGGTTATAAATTTATCCAAATATGTTTTTATATTTAAAACTAAAGAGGCACTCTATAGAAGTTGTAAAATTCATAAACATCAATTTTTGTTTTATTTCTTCTTCCACCAACATTAATATAATAAAATTATTTGGATACAAAAAAATATATAATGTATATTTATATGATATTATATTAATATCATAATGTAAATCCATCTCCTCTTCCATCAAATAGGATACAAAATCATTATTCATGCGTTTGGCAAACTACTACCTCGCGAACCTATGCTATTCTTTTTCCCTCAACACCTTTCACAGATGGATATATTGAATGATTTAATGTTTTTATATGATATTTTTTATATTATTATACCTAATTATTTTTAATAACATGTCTAAATTCTTACCTCCTAACATGTTTGAAAAAAGTAACATCGCTCGTGCATACGACCAACTACCACCTCATGAACCAATGTGATATTTTTTTACTTTTATTTTATTTTTATTTTAATAAGGAAAAATTAAATTAATAAATATTATATTTTTAATATAATAATATTTATATAATTATTAAACCTCATATAAATTTTTACTTTCCATTCGGTGGGGGATACGATAACATCATTCGTGTATACGGTGGACTACTGCCTAGTGAAATGATGTGATTCATTTTTCATGTACACTATACATGGAAGGTAATAAGTATTTATTTAAATAAAATATGTGATATATATGAAATAATTTTTTTTTTTGGTAATATATTATTTACTCATATTTCTTTCAATCCATCAAAAAATTGAAATAGCATTCATGTGTACTTTCACCCTATCATCTCCATGAATGGTGTATCTCATTTTCTATCTCTAAATTTTATGGATTAATATAAATAAACATATAAATATTATATATAATATTTATATCATGGTTAAAATTATAGATATTTTGAAACCATGATTTAAGTATGAGTACTGAAAATAAAAAATCAAAAATTACAAGAAAAACAATGCAATTATTACCCATAACATTGTTTTAACAAATAATTATTAATAAATGGGTAAAAAATGGTAATAAGTAAATAATATATAGTATTATATAGAAATATGGTTCTATAATATAATTATAATAAACTATTATTTATTATACACGAGTTTTGAACATTTATGGAGGATGTTGAGACTTATTATAAGCGATTTCTGTCTCACTTTTATTTTATGTGAGTCTCATGCCATATTCACAATGTTTTTATTTTATGTGTTGAATATAATACCCATTTATTTATTTTATTATTATTATACATAAAATTATGTTGATTTAAATATTTATTTTAATATCTCTCTTTCATGGGGTTTACGGTTCAAAAGTTACTGAAGTATTAAGGGATTTTTGTCTCAATTTTTCTTCTTTGAGATATATGTTATGTTATGAGGTGTATATACATACTCATTGACATGTAATATCATGAATTTTTTATTCTATTTATATTTTATGTTTCATTTAAATTTATCATTTTATTTGTTGTTATGATTCAATGTTACCAAAGTGGGAAGGGTTTTATGATACAATATCATTGTTTATTAGGTTTATTTAAGATTATATTTCCAATGATGAAATATTAAGATCCAAATATTAAGAAAACTAATGAATTTTTATATCCACATGTTTTTTAATTAGAATACATATTTGAAACTCACTTTCTTCTCTTTATGTACTCATAAATTCCAAAAAAGTTTTTTTAAGAAAGATGAATTTATTTCTCTTTCCAGTTGAAAACCCTTTTTCTTCCATATAAATATTTTCCAAAAAATATTTAAAAAATATTTTAAATTTATCTCAATTATTTACTAATGATATTCATACCCATGATTTACTTTTTAAATAATGTTTTAATTTTATTCTACATTCCCTTTTCAAAAATAGGGCTCATTTTTCTTTTATAGAAAATATGAAAGGAATATCTGTTTTAAACATGTATGACATGAATAGAATTTTCATCTATCATGAATAATCAATTTTATAAAATTAATTTAAATGATTCAAAGGATAATTTTAAAGGAAAATATATTGAAATAATATATATTTTTTAAAAAAAATGTGGAAGGGATATTTAATTTGAGATCTATTTTTAATGATTCTTAAAGCTTACTTTATAAGTTTCAAAGGTTATTTTAAAAGAAATGGATTTTAAAAATAATTTATGTTTTAAAAATTATTTTTATTATTAAATTATATTTTCCTCATGAAATATTTTAAATTATTTTTCAAAAAAAATTTCTTTCTATGATGGTATCCTTTGATGTTACTTATGACTTACTGGGGATATCATCCTAGGATACAATTTTTATTATTTATTTTGAATGGTTAATGTTTATAATGATAATATGTTTATGGAACCCAATAATCTTTCATTTAATATAAAATTATAAAATTATTATCAATCCCACTTTTTTTCATGCGTTATGCTATGATGAAATTATTAAATTATTATGAAACTAGTGCCTTTTTCATAGGTTATTCTATTATTAAATTCCAATGAAACACTTTTCTTTTCATAGTTTCTGATGTTATGAATGTTTTATTATATTTTTTAATACATATATATGATTTTCATTATGTTATAAGTGAGACTTATATATCTCTCTAATTATTTGAATAAATATTGATATCTCATGAGAAAAATATGGTTAGAATAGGGACTAAACGAAGTTTAGTAAGGGAATTTTTCCGCCATGATAGTCTTGAGAGTGAACCTTGACTACTATGATGGGTTGGGGAGTGAAATAATTCCAATATGATTGTCATGTGAATGAACAATGAACCACTAATGAACTGATTTGTTATGTTTATGTGTTTTCTAAAAATATATTCCCTGTACCAATATTATGTTTTCATGGATTATATTCAAGGATTCCATTATTATTCATGTCTTATGAACTAACAAGACTTATTTCATGAATAATTTTTATTATCTATGATATATAGGGAATTGACTTCAAATGTTATTATCAAGTTATCATAGATTTATTCCCATTTCATTCTTATGTGATCATTGATATATCCATTTTTTACCCTTACTAAGAATCAGAGCTTACCCTTTATTATGTTTAAATTCACAAGGTTGTAATCAAAGGTGTTATATATGATCTATCTATGAAGGGTAATTGTGATAGAGAACTTAGTCGGATATGACATAGCTAACTTATAGACAATTTGTTTATGTATCCAATTTTCCAAAGGCATTGGACCTAAATAATTATGGCATGGATTTCTATGTTATGTAATGAATATTCATCTATTAAGATGTGTTTTTTATATATGAGATGTTCTAGGTATTTATAGTTTATATTAGAGTAAAATTTTTATTTAAATTTTTGAAACTTGGATGAGAGAATTTAGTGATATCCCTATCAATATTTCTAGGAATATTTCTATGGATATGTATAAGGATAAGGCTAAGGATGAGTCAATATATTGAAAAATATGTTGGAATTTTGGTAATGGATAGAGTGAGTAGTTTACAATATATTAAATCTCAGTATGCATACTACAAGTCGATGTGGCTATAACATAGAGGTGTATAGGGGTAATAACCCCAAAATGGTGCATTTATCTTTACACGATCATCCCCCAGTGCATGACAACATGCATTGTTTCACACCTGGGTTGTCACTCTTTGGGGATATGCTATGGAAATTCACAAACTCCTTACAAACCAACTTGTAGGATTTAAATAGATGATGACCATGAATAGCTTACACTGAACCTAAGGTGTCATATATTGAAAATAATATGTCATGATTTAGATATCCTATAAGTGTTTATTCATGATTATGTGATTTTACACTATGATTATTTTTTCCCACACTATGAATTATGGTTTTAGACAACGGTGGGAACCATAAGGAATTAGGTTAACATTTAATTTGATAGATAACGTGTTAATGAGAAACCAAATGGGATGAGAAATGGATTGAATAATATTATGATTATTAACAATCAGTTATCATGATATATGACTAAAAAATTTCATGTTATCCAACTCTAAGACTCACCAAAGAAGATAAGGATTCAGTTTGTTTAGTGTTTGGGTAGTGGATACTATCAAGGAAAGAAGTTTTAATTTCATATATGTCATGAATTTAGGAATAAGTACTTTATAGAACATCTCAAATGAATGAGAATATGTTTTATATGGGAATAAGAAGGGTACAAAGTATAATTTTTTTAGGAATAATGAATTTTTTATTTAACATAGTTGATGGGAATAATGGTTTACCTAAGGAATCATCAATGGTTGAATGTTATAAATGTAAAATGAATGGGAATTATAAAAATTGATGTACTAGGGGGAGTGATTGTAAATATAATCAAAAAGGTGGTACAATTAATGGTTATACTTATGATGATGAAGATACCATAAATTTTATATGAAAGTAATGAGTTTTATTAATTTTTTGTTAATGTTAAGAGTGATAATAATAATTAAATCGAGGTTTCTGAATGTTTATACATGATTCATATATAATATTATTAAAATAGGTATTAAGAAATTAGATTATGAAGTATATTTAATGGTTTATAAATTAAGTGGTATGATTGAAGTGTTTATGTATTAGAATTCAAGAATTATGTTATATGAATCATGAAATCTATAAGGGTTATTCAGTATATGTTTTTTTATTATTTTAAAGAATATTTTGAGTAGTACCGATGACCTAAAAATGGGATTTAATATAGAGGTTATATTTTAATAAAGACACATAATGAAGTGAGGATAACCCTTAACATGTTCATGATGTTAATAAAATCGTGTTTATTTTTGTTAAAGGGATGATGAATACATTAAATTTCATAGTATTAATGTCCTCAAAACTAATTATTGTTTTGTTGAAAATTTGATTTATGTTATATAGTGACCCTATACTTTTACATATAACATCACATGATTCTATGAATAATAAAACATCAGAGTACACACCAAGGTTTGTAAAGTCTAGTGTCTTGGAAGACTCGGTACATAATCAAACATTATAAAAACATATTTTTATTTAAACTTCATAATGAGATCCTATCTTCCATTGTGCTCATAAATTTACATAGAAAAACCTAGGGATAACATGAACAAAGGGATGAGCTAAAATTACCAGCAAGTGAATAAACATAAGAATAAATCTTTGGTACATGGGTTAGAAGGCATAACATGATGATATAAAAAGGCATGTAACATATGGAATAATAACATAAAAACATGGGATAATTTAAACATGGAATCATATAAATTTTACAGAAACATTAAACATGAATTTAGTATGATAAAATTCTAACCGGAAAGACTGTTTCCCATAGTAGTACAAGTCAAGGCTAACTGCCAAGACCATTGCACATAGTAGCACAAGCCAAGGCTAACTGCCAAGACCGTCACATATAATCATCTCATGAGACTCAACATTACCCAATGAATTAGAGAGATATATGGGTGAACACATCTTAAAATTAATGAATTTTTTTCCACATAAATGATCGTACATAATCAATCTTACATAAACATAAGGGTTACCCATGGAAAGAATTAGGTACCAAAATCATGAAATAAAGCATAACCAATGGGAGTATCATGAAAGAGTCCATGAAAGAAAGGAATTATAAAATACAAGGACATTTATATGGTAAAATAGGAATATATCATGGTAAGTGATGTCAGACATAAGTGAAAACTTGTAAGAAATGTATTTGATAAATTTTAGTATTAAAGCACTTCTTGTGCGGTTTTATGGAAAATATTATAGAGATTTTAAAATAAAAAAGGGAAAATCTTTTAGATAAAACCATAAGTGAACCATGAAGGTTTTAATAATAAAAATACTGATTTTATAAATACAATGGTGGCTTAAAATAGAGGATATATTTCACTTGGAATTGGGTAAAAATATTATAAGTTCCTTTAAAATGAGTTTGCTTATTGGGAAGCATAGAGGATGAAATCACTTAAAAGCATGTATATCCCCAAAATACAATGAAGGATGGATCTTAAAACATGAGTTTGGAGCATATAAAAACCATGTTGAAGTTGTACATAAAATAAAACATCATTTGTGTAAAAGGAAAGGTAGATCAATCTGAATTAATAAAGAAGATTCGGGTAGAATTACTTATGGATTATCGGCATGGTTTCAGGTGAACTTAAGAGGGCGTCATGAGAGAGAAAGGGTTTTATCATAAATTATACATCATGAGTAATGTATGGGGGGGGGGGTGGTTGAAATCATACCCCATAATTAGGTATTACACATAAATTGGAATATCATAGAGGACATTCTTGAATAAAAGTGAAATGGAGATGATCTCTTACCTTAAGTCCGATGGTGATTTTTATTGAACTTAATGACCTGATAAAATAAAATTAGGTTCATTAATTAATAATTATAAAACATAATATATTTTTAAAATATTTATTATAACCTTTTTAAGTTAATTTATAACCATTTTAATTTTTTATGAGGTTCAATTACATTGTTCATGTATGTTTGCTTGCTTGGTTTTATTGATCGGTTCATCTTCGGATAAACATGTATGATGAAGCTGGTTGTCCAGAATTTAAGATATATTTTTTTATTTAACATCCAAAATGTTACATGGTTGAAAACTTAATTTGGTAACTTGAAGTGAAGTTGAGTCATTATATAAACCTTTAGTGACATCCTTTTGGGTTAATTGGCAGGTTTTCACCACAAAGAACACATTTTGTTTTATAAACCAAAACCATGCGTAAAAAAATATTACAGAACCATAGATGAGGCATTACACAGATTATGGTCTGGTTCAACCATTAAATTTTTTTTATGACCATAATTGAAGACGGTAATGGAAATTGATAACCTGTCGTCCTTGATTGTGCTAAATCAACACATCTCAAACAATGTTTTCATTTATTTCAAATAAAATATGTAGAAAGAAGAGAAGATAAAGAATTATACCATTAACATAATAGAATTATAGTACATTTATTTTAATGTAGTTATCATATCATTTGGGTTAAGGGAGGTGAGGAAAGAAACAAGAACAAAAAATAACTTAAAAGAAATAAAATAATTGAAAAGAGGAATTTATCTCTTGAGTTTACATCCTTTGAGAGCCTCTTAAGGGGAGAGGATTTGGTATTTTGAAGAGAATAGGAGCTGTTGGATGTGGGTAAGGATCTTAGGAAGAGAGGTGCAGAATAGTGGCAAGGCACAAGGCTTGAGAAGAGTGAAGGGAAGATCTAAGGAAGGGTGGTATTTATAGTGGGGGGGATGAGGGTTTTCATAATATTATAATCATTAATTTATTATTTCTTCACAAGAAAAGAAATAGTGAGTATTATATGACCTAGAATAGTAATAAATGCATGTGAGTTTTATATTTGGGTTCTTAAATAACTTATGATGTCCGGAATAGTAGATTTAAATTACAATGTATTTATTTGATAAATTAATGTATTTTACTATTCAAAAAAAATCATATAATTCAGAAAAATCCAAAGAACTCACCATAACCAGTTTTCGATGTGTAAAATCCAAAAATAAAATCCATTTTACTGAAAAAATTCTGAATATGATTAATTTAATATTTAATTAAAAACATCATTTATTCAAAAAAAATAACAATTTTAAAACATTTATTTTCTTATTCTAATATATGGGTATATCGTACTCCCACATGAATCCTATTTATATAATATCATAGGCAAGGTTACTATTCATTAGGGTATGTCACTATTCATAAGGGTAACATTACTATTCATAATTGTATGTTACTATTCACCAAAGATTATATTGGACAAATTAGACTCCAAATAACTTACTGATCGCAACCATGTCTGTCAGATTTTCAAAATTCAAATCCCAGAAGTGACAAACTTATGTTTAAAGGTCACATAGTACTTAATAGTTAATTGTGTTGTGATTTCATGTGATTATATAAAATATTTATTAGGAAGTAATTTCAATTGATAAAAAATTGGGTTGTTACATTTTCCCCCCTTATGATTTTTCCCTCGAAATTTCGTATTACATTCTAGGCCATAAACAACTACTTGTACTTTTCCTTCATTGCCTCCTCTAGTTCCCATGTTACCTCTTTATACTTGTGGTTCTGCCATAGTACTTTGACCAGGTGAGTAGTCTTGTAAAGTAGAACTTCATCTCTATGATACAAGATCTTCATTAGATGCTCCTCGTAAGAAATATCATCCTCTAACTGTACCACCTCTGAAGAGAGTACACATAAAGGATCTGCTATATACTTCCTTAAGAGGTATACATGGAAGACATCATGTACTTTGGACACGGTAGGTGGAAGTTCTAGTCGATAGGACACATCCCCGACATGATTAAGAATATTGAAGGGGTCGATGTACCTAGGGATTAACTTCACTTTCTTTCAAAACCACATGGACTTCTTCCATGGAGATATGCATGGAAATACCATGTCTCCAATTTTGATCTCAAGGTCTTGTCGATGATTATCTACATAACTCTTCTTTCGACTTTGGTCTGCCTTGATATGCTGTTGAATGGTTTTCACCTTCTCTGCTATTTCTTTGACCATTTCAAGTCCAAGAAGCTTACGCTCACTAAAGTTATCCCAAAACATCATTGTTCAACACCTTTTCCCATAAAGGGTTTCATATGGTGCCATTTGGATGCTCGAGTGGAAACTGCTGTTGTAGGAGAATTCCACTAGCGGAAGATGATGGTACCATCCTTATTTGAAGTCCATAAAACATTCTCTCAACATATCTTTCCAGTGTTTGAATAGTTTACTCAGATTGACCATCAATTTGAGGATTATAGGCCGTACTGAAGTTCAGTTCAGTTCTTAGAGCATGTTGGAGACTTTCCTAGAACTTCGAGGTGAATCTCAGATCATAATCAGATACAATATATAGTGGTATTCCATGAAGCCTTACCACATATTTGATTTAATTCCATGAAAGTTGATTTAATGAGAAGTCCCATTGAATTATGATAAAGTGATCTATCTTCATAAGATGATCCACAATAACCTATATAGCATTGTTTCCTCTGGATGTCCTTGGAAGTCCAGTGACAAATTCCATAGTGATGTTCTCCCACTTCCATGTTGGTATGGGTAGTGGTTGCATAATACCATTAGAATTTTTCCTCTCAGCCTTCAATTGCTGACATACAAGGTACCTTGATGTATATTCATCAATCTCCATTTTCATATTGTCCCACCAAAAGTTTTCTCAGATATATCGATACATCTTTGTGCTCCCTGGGGGAATAGAGAAGGCAGAGCTATGTGCGTCATTGAAAATAACCTTCTTTATATCTAGATTTTATGGTACACATAATCATGACCCAAATCTTACAACTTCTTCCTCATCAATCATGAAATATGAGGATTTCCCATTTCTGATAGCTTCCACCCTTTTCAAGATTCCCACGTCATTTATTTGAGCATCCTTTATTTTCTCCATGAGGGATTGTTAAGAAATCATTTGAGAAAAGATTGATGATATTCCTCCCTTAATGATTAACATGTCCATCATTTATAAATCTAAGAAGATTGGATCCTTTTCAATTCTTATCATTGATAAAGATGCTAGATCCTTTTTACTTAGAGCATCCACCACCTTATTTGCCTTACTGAGATAGTAGTGGATTGAGAATTCATAATATTTGATGATATATATACATATTCATTGGAGCATATTAAGATATTTCTATGTTAATATATATTTTAGACTCTAGTGATTAGTATATATCTCACACTTCTTCTTATAGAGATAATGCCGCAAGATTTTCAATGCAAAGATCACAACCGCCAACTACAGATCATGTGTGGGATAGTTTTGCTCATGGATTTATAGATGCCTTGAGGTGTAGAATATCTCTTTTTTATTTTTCATTATCACACAACCTAATCCCTTATTTGAAGCACCAATGTATACCATGAAAGGGTTATCCACTTGTTGGGAGTGTGAGTACTCGTGCAATGATAATCATCTTTTTCAATTCCCTAAAATAGTCTTTGCATTATTGAGTCTAGACAAACTTTAATCCCTTCCATGTCAGCTTGGTCATTGGGTTTGACAACTGTGAAAAGTTATTCACAAATCATCGATATATCTATCTAGACCCAAAAAGATAAAGATCTCTTTTACAGATTTTGGATTAGGCCAATCTTTAATTTCTTATATATTGGAAGGGTCCATAGATATCCCTTTGCTGGTGATAACATGCCTCAAGAATGATACTTCTTCTATATATAACTCACATTTACTATAATTTTCATACAACTTCTCCCTTTTTAATGTTTTCAACATAGTATTCAAATGATCCTCATGTTCCTCCTTGATCTTGGAGTATATCAGGATATCATTAATAAAGACTACCAAAAATTTGTTGAGGTAATCTCTAAAGACTCTATTCATTTAATACATGAAAATTGATGGAGTATTAGTGAGTCCTAAGGGAATCAATAAAAAATCATAGTGTCTATACCTTGTTCAAAAGGCAGTCCTAGGAATATCTTCCTTCCTCACCTTTAGTTGGTGATATCCTGACCAAAGGTCCACCTTAGAGAAATAGCTGGCCCCAAGAAGGTGATCCAAGAATTCATCTATCTACGGTAGGGGATACTTATTATTTATCATGATTTTATTGAGTTGACGATAATCAATGCAGAGGTGCATTGATCCACCCTTCTTCTTGATGAGGTGGACTGACGAACCCCATGGTGAAGCACTAGGTCATATAAAACCCTTCTACAGATTCTTTTGTAAATGATTCTTCAGCTCCTCCATCTCTACAGTGGAAATTCTATAAGGTTTAATTTATATAGGTACAGATCTAGGAATAAGTTCTATTGTTAACTCAATCTCTCAACCAAGAGGAAGACAAGGAAACTCTTCAGGGAATACATTTGTGTAATACCTCATGATGGGAATATCTTCAAGCACAATTCTCCCCTTTATCTCAATCATTTGGACTAGATATTCTTTCTCATAAGGAAGAAATATCCACACTTGAGATGATGATTATAAAAGAGATTCATCTTCCTCCTTACAATTGTAAATAATTGGAGTATGCATCAGGCTATGAAGAGTGATATCCATTTCCTGATAGTTGATGTTGGATTTGTATAAAGATATGAAATCCATGCCCAGAATAGTGTCAAAACTCTACTAAAGGAAGTATGAAAGGATTTTTAGGGAGGTTCATTCCATAAAAATCAACTAGGTAGGAGTTATAAACCATGGATGAAAAAATTTCTCCACTCACTGTTATCACAGATAACTTTCCCTCCAAATTTTTAGGTGGCGTTTGAATAGTTCTACTAATCTTGAATGATATGAAAGAACGCGTATAACCATAATCAAACAGTACATTCACCATTCTTGAATGAATAACTAGTGTATGTTTCACCACATTGTTGTTCGGATCCACCTCATCAGTAGTGATATCATAATACCTTCCTTGTTTCCTTAGAGGTTATTTTTTATTTCCTCTAACAAACCTTAGATTAGGGAAATAGTTTACATAATTCAGATGCTCCTTGCAGTTGTAACATTGCACCACCAGCTGACAATTTATCTGAACCTTATTTTATTTTTCCACATTAGTAGGATTTTATATATCCCCTCGGTAGTTCTTGGACAGATGTCCCATATTTCCACATTCTAAGTAATTCATGGTTCCCTTTGGACAGTTCCTAGGATGCTTCATCCCACAACTTTTACAAGTGGGATATTTAAGTTTCTTTCCATCATGGGATTTGTTTATTGAACCACCCATGTTGTTCTACATTTTATACTTCATGTAACTGGGCCTCTGAGACCACCGAGAGTCCCCAATATCCATTTCAACCTTGAGGGAACAACATAAAATATACTCATAACTGTCTAAGTCTTGAATCACCATTGATTTTTGTAGAATCATCTTTAGTCCACTAATGAAGCAATCCACCATGATTTTGGTGTTCATGACAAATCTAGAGGCATACCTTTCAAGCCTTTTAAAGTATGCCTCAAATTCCCTGATGGACTCATCTTCCTTCTCCTTGAGACTGAGGAACTCCCTTTCCATATTGAGACATAGGGTTCGAGGAAAATATTTATTGAAACACATCTTCTTGAATTCATCCCAATCCATGGAATCAATTTCCTCTTGGGACTTTGTATTCTTGATTAGTGTCTACCACTGATTAGATTCCCCATCAAAATGATAAACTGCCAGTAAAACTTTCTCTTCTTCTGAGCAATGGAGGACATATAATATCTTTTCAATGGAGTTAATCCACTATTCCATGAGGAGGGGATCATAAGATCCGCTAATCATGGGAGTCTTTTACACATGAATGGTTCTATGAAAACTTTCTCTTTCCTCATAAGATGAGGGCGTTACACATGATTCAAGTTATTATTCATAACATGAGACAAATGAGCAAGTACCGTCATGAAGTTTTGAGAAAATATTCCTATAATATCAGGCTTATTATTAAGGCAATATTCACATTTACTATCACATTGGTTGTTGTAACTTGGTCTTCTATTTCCATCCATTAACTAACAAAAACAACGTACAATTAGAGGGATTAAATACTAAGTTACTGAACATAAAAAAGAAACTTGTGAACATAAAAGGATAAACTTGTGGGGGATAAGTATATCCTAACTTGTTATTCCTTAGGTTTAAATCTCAGTTATCATAGATCTATTTCTTAACTTATATTATTATGGTATTTTTCCCTTAATAATGGTTTTTTTCTCATGAATTTACCATAGCATATCCACTTGGAGTGTCAAAAAAAAGAGTGCAGTAAGGTCTGTTGTCGTGTACTAGGATACCCTGGGTCAAGCCCAAAACTACATGTCAGAGTTTTTAATTCTAGATACATCTGTTTCAGATCCACCTCTACCTATTTGTATCCAGACATAGATTTATTTTCTTGATAAACCAATTACTCTATACTAACCACAATTTAGGGATTTTTTATTATACTTCTTCTCATCCTTAATGTTCTTACTAAAGTGCTATATTCTTAATCTCCAAAAATAACCATATCATGATATGATACTAGCTATAGTGACCCTATGCTTTTATATATAACATTACATGATATTAATCATTGTTATACATCAGATTACAATCCAAGGATCGTAAAGTCTTGTGTCTTGTAAGACTAGATACATAATAAAACATTATAAAAACAAAATTTTATTTAAACTCCATAAAGATATCCTATATTCCATTGTGATCATACATATGAATAGGATAACTTGGGGATAGCATGAAAAACGAGATGAGCTAAAAGGCCCAGCAAGGGAATAAACATAAGAATAAAGCTTTGGTACATGGGTTAGAAGGCATAACATGATGATATAAAAAGACATGTGACATATTGAATCATAAAATATAAACATGGGATCATTTAAAAATGGAATCATAAAAATGTGTAAGAAATATAAAACATGAATTTAGTATTATTCAAGTCTAACCTCCAAGACTTTTTTCCATAGTATCACAAGCCAAGGCTAACCGCTAAGACCGTTGCACATACTACCATAAGCCAAGGCTAACCGCCTAGAACATCACACATAATCGTCTCATGAGACTCAAATTTACCTAAGAAATGAAGCTATATCCAGGTTCACCCATATTACATTTTTTGAATGTGTTTTTGAAATAAATAATCATACATAATCAATCTTACATAAACATATGGGTTACCCATGGAATGAATTGGGTACAACAATCATGACATAAAGCATAACCAATTGGCTTATCATGAAAGAGTACATGAAAGAAAGGAATTAGAACATAAATGGACGTTCATAAGGTAAAATAGTCTTATACATGGAATGTTATGTCAAACAGAAGTGACAACATATAATAAATGCATTTGAGAAATTTTAGCATTAAAACATTATTGTGTGGTTTTAAGGAAAATACTATAGAGATTTTAAAATATAAAAGGGAAAAATATTATATATAAAACCATAAGTGAACCAAGAAGGTTTTTATAATAAAAATTATGATTTTATAAAGATAGTGGTGTATTAAAACAGAGGTTACATTGCACTTGTAATTCAGTAAAAATTTGGGAAGTTCCCTTAAAACAAGTTTTCTTATTGGGAAGCATCGAGGAAGGAATCACTTAAAAGCATGTATATCCCCGAAAGAGAATGAGGGATGGATCATGAAACATGAGTTTGGAGCATATAAAAATCATTTATAAGTTTTTAATGAAAATAAAAGACAACATAATTTGGTTAAAAATAAATATAGAGCAACCCGAATGAATAAAAGAGATTCAGGTAGAATTCCTTACGAATTAACGACATGGTATCAGGTGTACTTAAGTGGGATTCATGAGATATAAAGGGATTTATAATAAATTATAAATCATTATAAAAGTATGGGGGAGGTGTGAAATCATACCCCATCATTATATATTACACATAAAAATCCATAGCCTAGAGGACATTCCTTAATAAAAGTGAAATAAGAGGATCCCTTACCTTATGTCTGATGGTGATATTTTCTTGAACTCAATGACTAGTAAAATCCAATTAGGTTAATTAATTAATAATTTCAAAAACAATTATATATGTAAAATATTTAATATAACCTTTTTTATTGTCATTTATATCCATTTTGATTGGTTATGGGGTTCAATTTCATTGTTCGGGTATGTTTGCTTACTTAGTTTTATTGATCGATTCATGTTCGGATAAACAGGTATAATGAAGGTGGTTGTCCAAAATTGAAGTTATATTTTATTCTTGAACATATAGAATGGTATATGTTTTAAAACATAATTTTTTTACTTTAAGTGAATTTTAATCATTATATAAAACTTTAGTGACATCTTTTTGGGTTAGTTGGCGGTTTTTGACCACAAAGAACACATTTTGTTTTATAAACCAAAAACATGTGTAAAAAAGGATTACAGAACCATAGATGAGGAATAATACATATATTATGTTATAGTTAAACAATGAAATTGGTTTCATGACCAGATTTGAAGATGATAATGGAAATTGATAACCCACTGTCCTTGATTGTGCTAAAATAACACATCTCAAATGGTGTTTTCATTTCTTTCAAATAAAATAATGGGAAATTAGAGAAGATAATGAGTTATCCCATTAGAATAATATAATTATAGTAAATTTATGTTAATGGAGTTATCATACCATTTGGGTTAAGTGAGGTGAGGAAATAAACAAGATAAGAAAATAACATAAAAGAAATAAAAGAATTGGAAAGAGGAATTTACCTCTTGAGTTTACCTCCATTGAGAGCCTCTTAAGGGAATAGGATTTTGTATTTTGAAGAGACTAGGGGATTTTGGATGTGGGGAAGGATATTGGGAAGATATTTGGGAAGAATATCGGAAAGGCACATGGTTTGAGAGGAGTGAAGAGAATAGGTAAGTATGGGTGGTATATATAGTGGAGGGGAGGAGGGTTTTCATAATATTATAATCATTAATTTGTTGTTTCTTCACAAGAAAATCAATAGTGAGTATTCCCTGACCTAAAATGGTAATAAATTAATGTGAGTTATATATTTTTATGCTTACATAACTTATGATGTTAGGAATAGTTTATTTATTCGGTAAATTAATGTATTTTACTATTCACCAAAAATTCATGTATTTTAGAAAAATCCAAAACATTCACCCTAACCACTTTTCAACATTTAGAATCAAAAACTGAAGTCCATTTTTCAAAAATAATTTTCTATATATGATTAATTTAATATTTAATAAAAACATAATTTATTCGAAAACAATAACAAATTTAAAACATTTATTTTCGTATTCCAAGATATAGGTATATCTTACTCCCATATGAATATTATTTATATACTATCATAGGTAAAATTACTATTAATTAGGGTATGTAACTATTCATAAGGGTAACATTACTATTCATAAGGGTAGGTTACTATTCACCAAAAATTAAGTTGGTTATATTAGACTCTATATAACTTACTAATCGCAACCATGTATGTCAGATTTTCGAAATTCAAAACAAAAAAGTGACAAAATTATGTTTACAGGTCACATAGTACTTATTAGTTCATTGTGTTGTGATTTCATGTGATTATATGACATATTTATAAGAAAGTAATATCCATTGATAAATAATTGGGTCGTTACATGTTATCATTGATGTATTTTTAAACAATTTTGGATTTATTGAATATTCATAATAATTTGTGGTTTTATTTATGGAATGATGAAGTATGTATGTTTTCACTAATTTATTATGTTATTATGGGATAATAACATTTTTCAAGAAAATATATGACTAATGTATTCACATATTTGGTATGTTACAATTAAGATTTACATTATGATATTTTGAGGATTAATGTTAAATAGATTTTGAAAAATTTACTTACCATTTATATAACTTTTTAATTTTGGAAGGGATATAAGTTTAAACATTCATGGAATGTTTTAAGTTTAATTTTGGATGATGTTTTAGATATTAATTTTTTACATGAATATATTAATATTTATGCATATTGGATAACTTTTTCTAACCATTATATTATGATGACAACTAGAGATAAAAGAAATGAATTATCATTATATTATGGAACTTGTGATTTGTAATTGATATAGTTATAAATAATTCATCTCCATTTCTTGGATGAAGAGA
Organism: Viscum album; assembly: GCA_963277665.1. NCBI lineage: Eukaryota > Viridiplantae > Streptophyta > Magnoliopsida > Santalales > Viscaceae > Viscum > Viscum album. Next base: position 1,000,884,064 of record OY728161.1, read on the forward strand.
TGGAGTGGAATTTTTTTAAGCACAACCAAAGGATTAAATTTTACATATGATTAAAATTTAACAAAACCATAGGTATATCAGTCCCTTTCAAATTATTGATTGAATCAACATGGTATCTTATTAATTGGAACTTCCACCAAACCTCTCCAATATCCATGATGCGTTTCTTGTATCTCTATCAAGGAAGTACATACATGATTCTTCACATGTACCAATCTTAGTGGTGATACTGCTGGAGTATAATATTTCTGATAAGGAACAACTAGTTGAGGTTCTGGATCATGAAAATTATATTTTACAAAACAAGACCTCCCCAAGGATAATATTTTTTAGTGAAATGGACAACTTGAGGAAGCTATGTGGGAACCAGATGATTAATGAGGAATACGTATTCTTATTTTAATCATAATGATGGATTTCAAGTGAGAAAGTAAAATTATTTTGGGTATAAGGTAACACCCCAAGATTTTATGAAATATGTTTTAGATAAATTGAATTTCTTCAAAATGTTTCATTAAATACAACACCAATTTTAAAATACGATACATGTAATATGGAGTTTAAATAAACCATTAAAAAACTATTAAAATTATTATTTAAATAAGACCACTATTACCTAGCCATTAAACATGGAAGTATTAATGGGAATAAAAACATTTAAATTATTATGTATAATTTTTTTATGAAGAAAATAATTTATAAATAAGTACATAATATTCAGTAAAGTCTTTTATATGTTTTGAGAATAATATTTTCTTAATAAAATATTTTTCTTATTAATATTTTTAAACATTTTTAAAATAAATATTTGAAAATTTTAAAAAATAAATGATGGAAAATAAACATAATTTTTTTATCATCATATCAAAATTATCCTAGGGTGATTTTTGAGATATTTCTAAAAAGGTCAATTTTCTAATGAAAAGTAAAAAAAACAGTTTTTTATTTTAAACTGCCTTCTCATCTAAATAAATTATGAGGTTCCTTTTTTATAATTTTTTTAAAAGTAAAATTATTTCAATTATATATCTATTAATTAAATTTATTACATTATAATCATTTTAATATTTAATAATTATATAAAATGTTTTTAAAATTTTGAACATTTTCCCTTTAGAAATACACTTTCTCACTGCGTCAGTGTGCTTTATTCTAAATTAAATTTTACCACTTCTGTAAATGGAATTTAGAAATATACAATTAAAATTTATATTCAATATAATTTTTATTATATAATAAGGCTACATTATATATTTTTCAAAATTAATAGTAAAACATTAAAAATTAATTTTTGTGGTTAAGTTAAAAATGAGATTGTTGTGTGTTGAAATAAAAGGATAATAATTAAAAATTAACCATGACATGAAAAAAACCCCTTTATGGAATAATTCAACCTTATGATTAATATGGTTAAGTAATGACCCATATATTAGTGTTGTGTCATGTAAAAAACATGGGTACACATTTTTTTAGGAAATTTAATGTGTGCCTCTCAACTCTTTTATAAAAGGCCTCCCTCTATCCTCTCCTCTTCACACCTCCAAAATTCTTCAATTCAAAAAATACCAACCAAAATAATTTCATTAAAAACCAAAAATCATCCTAGAGGCCTCGTTTTTTTATTAATACCTCCTAAAAAAATTGTAGGTGTGAACCTATAGAGTCCCTCCAAAGAAGAGGTAAAACTCTTAAAAATGAGTTTTTATTTTATTTATTCTTCTATATTCTTTAATTTTATTCAGTTATTTTTATATATTGAAACTTGTATCTCCAAAATAATTTTTTTGTTATGTTATTATCATAACTTAAATCCATCTCTAATTCAATTAATTGTGATACAGAATCATCATTCATTTGTATGGTGGACTACCGCCTAACGAACCGATGTTATTCGTTTTCCATCAATAACTCTCCTTGAATGATTTAATGATGGATTTAATGTTTATATATAATATTTATAATAATGTTATAATTTTTTAATTATAAAACAACATCTAACTTATTACCACCTAACATGTTAGAAAATAATAACGTCGCTCATGTGTACAAAGGACTATCGCTTCGTGAATCGATCTGATGTGTTTTTTATTTATTATTTTACATTAATGGTAATAAGGAAATATTAAATGTATAAATATGATATTTTTAATAAAATTATACTTTTGAATTATTCTATCAAATATACCTTTTTACATTCCATTCTACAGTGGATATGATAATTTTTTAATGTGTACAGTAGACCCCCACCTCATGAAGCGATATGGTCCGTCTTTCAAGTAAGCTCTACATGGAAGTTAATAAATATTGTCTTAAATAAAGATATGTGATGTATATATGAAATAAAAATTAGTTTTTTATGATAATATATTATTTAACCTTATTTATTTCAACTTGTCGAGAAAATTTTAATAACATTCATACAAACGTACAACCTATCGTCTCTATAAATAATGTATATCACTTTCTATCTATAACTTTTATGGATTAATCTAAATAAATATATACTGAATATATATAATATTTATATCATTATTAACATTATGGAGATTATGTTACCATGATAAATTTAATAACCCAATATTAATGTATATAGAAATTTCATCATTTTTGTGGAATACATAATACATTTTAAAAACAGATGCCTAAAGACCATATATGTTTAGTGCCTTTGGAAACATGAAAACATAAAAAATGGTACACAAGTGAGATATATTATCTCATACTAGGTTCTTTAAGACTATAACCCTTATTAAACATATCGTACATAAAATATATCTTTATATACATAAAAATGGGTGAGCTCAGATGCTCAGTTAGGGTAAACACGGGAGATATATAAGCATAAATATGAACATAAGGTTATGATAATGGGATCATTAGTTTATAAGATCGTACCCTACATATAAAATATCATAAAAATAAATCATGGCATCAATATTAGTAGTTCAGAAGTTGTGAATCCTAGGGGAATCAAGAACACAATCCAGAAAGCATAACATTGTAGTAAGACATGGAATTGTGGCATACAAAAAACCTAGAAAATCCTATGTTAAGGATACCTTCCAAGACATTCATAACATGTTAAGATTGGGATAATACCCATGTTACTGCTTTGGTATTTGGCTAATAACCCATGTACCGTCTTATTTTTGGTGATGGGCTATAACCCATTCACCCTCTTACTTCTAAGATTGGGCTATAACCTATTCACCTGCTTACTTTCAGGCTTGGGCTACAACCTGCTCACCAGATAATTTTTAGTATTGGGATAAAAACCGTTTTACTTATTTCATTCAATATTTTTCCACATCCCATGCGCCTTTTGAGCTTATATACAATTTATCATTACCTAATGAAGTGGAGGTAGATATAGATTCTACTCATCTCATAATGAAATCATACATACATGTGCCAAAAATTCATAAACAATCATATCATAAGCCATGAAGTGAAATGGGTATCATAAAAATTTAATCATATCAATACCTATGGATAATATATAGGTCTCATAATAATTTCATCAAATAATAACCCATTAAAATAAGTGGGTTTTAAAATCATATAACCATTAGAAGAGAAACGAGTGTCATAAGAATCATTCCATCAAAAAATAAACTATTGAAGAAAGAATATGAATTGAAATTTTGGATAATTTACTTAAAGGGATTGAGTAACATAAACATATTTCATATTATATTTAAAATAACTTGGAAATATATTTTGAAAACATTTCTTGAGGAAAATATCATTTATTCTTTGAAAAATTCTTTTTAAACCCTAAAAACCTTTTGAAAACCATTTCTTTGGATATAATTTGAAAACATACAAAGAAGGATTTAAATAATTTTGAAATCCTTTTTCAATGAAAACATATAATGAGTGATTGAAAATGTTTTGAAACCATTTATTTTAATGTACTTTGAAAACATATAAAGAAGTCTTGAAAACATTTATAATAATTTGTTTTCTTTAAACCATAATTTTTTTTGAAATTATTTTTCATTGAAAACCACTTTAAAAACAATGAATGTAAAAAATATTAAGTAAAAATTTTCGTTATAAATAAAATTTTAAATGTAAAATGGATGCTTCAATAAATGATGGTTATGATGGTGGGTATGTTTGTACATACTGAACATTCCGTTTTTACCTTAAAAGTTCAGAAAAGTTTCTTGATCTGAAATTGACAAAAATATTCCTTCAAAACCCATTTTATAAAATGTAAAACATGGTTAAAAATTTCCTCTATTAACATAGTATAATATTAAATCATATTTTAAAACATGTTTAGAAATCATGGTTTTGAAAGAACATATATTTCCGACCGAATGGAGAAATAACGCCAGAATTTCATAAAAACATTTTCTTAGTTATAATAAGTAAAAAAGAGTTGAAAATAGTCCTTATACATTGTGATATATTGAATAAATTTAGGATAATTAATATAATTATTTTTCTTGATATATGGATCATAATATTTTATCAATAGAAGCATAATCATAAACAATCTTGATAAATGATGAGATTGTTTCACAAAAATCTTACCACATGGTAACTTGAGATCATACTATCCATGTAAGTAAATTAAATTAAATAAAGCATAAATTATCATTAAAATAATAATATTCTTGGAATAATATGTCAAATGGAATTATATACACCTCAAAAAATAATTTATGTGTATAACAAAACATTAGTATCAAAGAAGAAAGATTGAGACAAATCTCTCTTACAGATTCGGTAACTTTTGAAACAAAAACCACATGAAAGAAAGAAAATATAATGGATATGTAAATACCCATAATTTTAATAATAATCATTATAGAATACATTCATGGGAAATATATACATCAAAAAAATGAAAATAGTGGTGAACATGACCTATATCTCATGGATATGAAAAGTGAGATGAAATTCCCTTAACTTATGTCATGACTCTCATCGTACTCCTTCAAACCTCCTATATAAAAAATATAATTTTATTATAAATATATTAAAAACCATATTATTATGTATAATACCATATATGTTTTTATTATTACTTTATATTACCCACTTATTAACAGTTTAATGTTATGGTTTCACTTCGGGTAATATTCACATTATTCTTCGTACATGTTTTTGACTTATTATTCCTGATTGTATTACTAGATCATGATTTATTTACTTAAAAAATATAATAAATTATATAAATATCATATATATTCAGAATATATTTATTTATAATAATCTATAAAATATATAAATATGAAATTGAATACAACATTCACGGAGACGGTAGGTCGTACGTACGCATGAACATTGTTTCTGTTTTGTTGTTGTATTGAAAGAAAGTATGAAAATGATATATATATATATATATAATATCATTCTAGTTGAATTATTATGTTATATATATATCATATATGTTCACTAAATCAATCATTAACACATTTCATGTAAAGTTTGAACGAAACACATTTCTTTGAGGAGGCGGCGGTCCACAAACTACTATAGATAGTGCTTTTAGAATCACTAGAAAACAATTTTAACAATGCTAGAAAAGTGTTGTTAATATCAATGAAGATAAATGGGTCCCCTTTAACAATGATAGAAAAGAGCTGATAAAGGGTGTCCTTTATCTGTGCTAAAAGAGCGCTAATAAAGGCCCCCATTTATCAACGCTATTTTACCGTGGATAAAATACACTTTTTATCAGCACTATTTTTAGTGTCAATAAAGGACCTCTTTATCAAAGATTTAATTAGAACTGATAAAGGTGACCTTTATCAGTGCAATAAATAGCACTGATAAAGTGGGACATTATCAACACTCTAAATTGAATTGATAAAGGGGGTATTTATCAGCACTTGAAATAGTGCTGATAAAGGCCTAGTTGCTTATGAAGTGTTGTTTATATAACAACACACCCACCAGAACCTACACAGAAAACACACACACCACCTACATAGCACACAGAAGAACAAATCACCACACATAAGAATTAAACAGCACACACAAGGGTCTATCAAATAGTGCTATATACATTTCAAACAATGTTTTATATAATTAAATTTACAATTATCCAATAAACAGTTAAAAAAATTACTATTTCATACTTTGACATCCGTGATCCCCCTCAAAAATGTCCGCCCATGATATTAGTTTCTGAAAAAATTATCCCAACTCAAGAAAGAGGTTCCACCTATATAAGAAAACAAATATTATGTTGGTAATAATATAAATAAATAAAGTAAACATTAATATGAAAGAATACATTAATAAAATGTTGATTTTTTATAAAAAATACACATTTGAGTCATACTGGTCCCACCGTGCATCATATTGAGGTGGGGATGATTCATACCCATTATAAATGAGTTGTGGATCATTTTACTAAAATATCAAAACAATCCAAATGGGTTTTCTTGGTTTTGAGTATGACCCATGTTCTTTTTCTAAAATTAATATCAAATTTAAATGAAATATTTGGATTTATACCAGTCAAATCATTCATCATATTGAGGTGTAGTTGATTCTTACACATAAAAAATGGCTCACGGATCATTGTTCTAATGGATCAAAACAATCTGAATGGGTTTTCTTGGTTTTCAGTATGATAGTTGATTATTTTAAAAAAATATCATTTAAAATAAAAAAAACCTATTTTGAGTCATACCAGTCACATCGTGTGTCGTTTTGAGGTGATACTCTTTCATACACATCAAAAAATACTTATGAATCACTCTATTAAATTATGAATAAAATTAGAGGGTGTTTTCTTTGATTTTATTGAGTAAAACGTTTTGAGATAAAATGTCAATTTTAAACTGATAAAAGACACTTTTAGTCATACTAGTCACACCGTATGTCAGATTGAGGTGCGGTTGATTCCAAAACATAAAAAATGACTTCTGGATCATTGTCTTAAATAATAAAAATGATATGAATGTGTTTTCTTAGTTTTTAGTATGTCACGTTTTCTTTTTACTAAATTAATGTCAATTTTTAATAAATACACATTTGGATTTATATTGGTCACATAGTTTGTCATACTGAGGTGTGGTTGATTACTACATGTCAAAAATGACTCATTAATCATTTTTCTAAGGTATCAAAACAATCCAAATGTGTTTTCTTGGTTTTCAGTATACCAGTTTTGTTTTTTACTAAAATATCATTTCAAACTGAAAACATGTTTTTTGAGTCATACCGGTCACATCGTGCATCGATTTGATGTGAGATTTCATCATATGTGTGAAAAAGGAATTAATAATTACTATCATAACTTGATAATACAATCGAAAATTTTTTCTTGTTTTTTAGTGAGTGACACATTTTTAGCGAAAATGTAAATGTTAAACTAATAACATACCCTATTAGTAATAATGGTCACATCATACATCAGATTGAGGTAAGATTGATTTATAAATGTAAAAAATGTCTCATGGATCATTTTACTATATTATCAAAAAAATACAAATGCGTTTTCTTGGTTTTCAGTATATCAGTTGATATTTTTACTTAAATTAATGTCAATTTTAAATAAAAAGATCATTTGGATTTATATCAGTCACATCGTGCGTTGTATTGAGGTGGGGTTGATTCCTATATGTCACAAATGGTCACATCATACATCAGATTGAGGTAAGATTGATTTATAAATGAAAGTTGTGTTTTTTTTACTAAAATTAATGTCAATTTTGAATAAAAAGAGACACTTTGAGTCATACCGATTTCACCATGCATCAGATTGATGTGTAGTTGATTCATACATGTCAAAAATAACTTATAGAACATTTTACTAAAGTATTGAAACAATAAGAATGTTTTTTCTTATTTTTTATTATGTCAGTTGTGTTTTTTTACTAAAATATAATTTAAAATTGAAAACATGCATTTTGATTCAAAGCTATTGAATCGTGAATCAGTTTGACATCAGACTGCTTCATACACATCACAAAGAACTTATGAATCATTGTACTAAATTATGAATACAATCAGAGTGAGTTTTCTTGGTTTTTAGTGACTGGCACGTTTTGAACTAAAATTTCAATTTTAAACTGATAATAGAAACTTTTATTCATATCTGTCACATCGTTCATCAGATTGAGGTGTGGTTGATTCCAACATAACATAAATGACAAATAAATCACTTACCTAATGTATCAAAATAGTCTGAATTCATTTTCTTATTTTTCAATATGTTAGTTGTGTTCTTATTTCTAAATTTATTGTTAATTTAATATATAAATACACACTTAATGTCAAAACATTCACACTGTGCGTCAAATTTGGTGCAGTTGATTCCTACACATCAAAAACGACTTATAGATCATTTTTTTAAATTATCAAGTTAATTATAATGTGTTTTCTCATTTTTCAGTATGTCACTTGTTTCTTTACTAAAAATATTTTCAATTTTAAATAAAAAAAGATCCTTTGAGTCATACTGGTCACATATTCATGCTATTTGTGTACATTTTTCCATCAGGTATACTGCCCATTCATTTTTAAATGAATATATATCATCTTATAAATACGAGTCTTTTCAGTATTTTTGGTAGTACTAAGAAATATAAATACAAAAATGATTACTAAATATTTCAAATGAAATAATAATTATCTTCAAAAACACCTCTTATAGGATGCTATTTTGTTGATGAAATATGATCTCTATCATAAATTTAAAAACATAATAACCGCATTCTTTATCATTTTTTTTGTTTCGGACACTGTAGAAACATTGATAAAAATAAGTAATTTTTTATATATGTGTTTGGATAGTGAAATATTATTATGTATACCTTGATTTATATCTAGTAATAGTACTTGTGATGTTTCTTGTCTTTTTCCCTTGGTCCTATTCCATGAAGTAGATGATATTCATGAACCACCCTATCATAAAAAAATCCTCATTAAAAGATAATATAAATTATATAACTATATGTTTACTTCTAAAATATTGGATGTAGTGTATTAAAAATTGACAAACTCCATCATGTGTTTTTTGGGTTTTTGGATATCCATGTAGTGAATCTAGGAAATAAATCATTTGAGTATTCAAATTGGCCGTAATGAGCATCCAATTATACCTAAGAACACATAAATTAATAAGTAATGAAAGAAATTAAAGTACACTTAATATAATTAAATTTTAGAGTTTTACCCATGCATCGTTGGTATTAAGAAGAGTCTCTCATCATTAATTTTTTTGTTTTGTAATTTGAGAAGGCCTACCATTTTTTCACCCACTTTCTCAAATTCTATTTTTGTTTGTTCTTTAGAGGTGACGCGAGGCCTAGAGAGTCCAAATTTTTGGTCATGGGGAAATCCCTTCAATTTTTTATATATACACCTGAGAAAAATATGAAATATATTTAGTCATAATTTTCATAGTATATCAGCTTTTGGAAAATTAAATCATGAAAACATACCTCATGTATACATTTACAACTGAGCCGCCTAACCAATCATACTCCATGATTTCACTTAAATTTTCAATGCTAATAAAATAAAAATCTTCCTCATTGCATATATTTTTATCAAAAAGAGTTGTGTGAGTACGACCGTCTTTGAAATTTTTATTCACACGAGCCTTCAATGATAATAAATGCAGATATAGAACGGGCAGGTTGAGGGTGCATTTGGTAGATCATTCCAATCAGTTGGTTGATCCTTGAGATGGTTTTGAGCTGTTCTTTATTTTTACCCCTTCGATTTTTCCATCTATAATAACATTAATTAGTTCATGAATTTTTTTATTAATGTTAATGTTTATCTTGAAAAATAAATTATAAATGAATACCTCATTGTTAACATGTTTTTTATAATCTGTGACATCTATGAGATGAATGTTCCAAGATCTTGTTCTAACTTATGAATATATTCATCATAAATTGAAATAGGTAGCTTGGTAATTTTCTCATGGGATATGTTAATCAACACATTGACATGACATATTGGAAGTGATCTATTTTGTAGCATGGAATTCTGGATATTGAACACCATAGCCCTCGCTTCAAGGCGATGGGTGAGTGTTGATAGATATAAATCAAAGTCATTTTCACCATGTATAATAATACTACATTAAAGGTATCAGTGTCTATCTAATTCAAAATTCATATAAATAATTATTAGAATACTGATCACCTCAGATAAGATAGGTTTTTGAGGGGAATGGATTGCCTCAAAGCTAGTGAGGGTGCGACAGGATCTTCACCCACTGGTTGTTCTCGAGTTGTTTCTTCTCTTTGACCCCACATCAAATTTTCCATGAACTCTCTCTGCAATTGCATATATTATTAAAAGATAGATATTCTTTCTCTTGTAGTTTTTATTTCTTCACTTTGATCCTCCTCCTTTTTTTCTCAAAATTTTTTTGGGGTGTCACCCCAAAACCTGCACCTCTAACACGACTATATTTTTCTGCCTACTTCAAGACCACTGAACGTATGTCTACATTTAGTTTTGATATTTCTGATTCCTATGACTATGTCAGATAAAAAATATAGTAAAATAAATAATTATTTTTTTCAATATAAATTTAAAGAAAAATATATATTTATTATGTCATACTTACACATTTTTTTCATACTTTTTGTATGTTTTATCTATTACATATCATCTTTATTTACACGCGCCTCCACTTATTTCACATGGCGTGGGATGGAAGTGACATTAGAGTTGGATTCATTAATCTTCATATAAAAAAAGGAACATAGTTATGGTGTTGTTTTATGTCACATAAAAGTATTACGATCGATTTAAAATACATACCATTTTTTTCAAGTGAAGTGTACCCCATTCTTGCTTTACGGTAGGGGTATACTGGTTTTTCTACTCGTTCCTTATTTTCAACACTCAGTTGATGTTTCATAAATAAAAAACTATCAATCTAAGTGATTAATACACATATCATCAAATAACGTATTAACAAAGACAATGCACTTGAAAATACTGCTCCACATGACGGTTAGTAAACACATCCCACACTCCTTGGGTTATCAGGTGTTAATAAATAGGATGTGGGTGCAGGTTTATTTTACCTTAAACATATTTAAGATAATATCTTGTTAAAATTGTGTGAAATCCATTGTGAATCCTTCCATAAACCCTTAATATATAGTCCTTGTGTGAGTCATCCACTATAAATGCACTCTACAATATATGATGAAGATCAATTCACGGTTTCATTATTGTATTTTTAATAAATTAAAGAAATGATATAATAATGTTACCATAATATCTCCACACATCAGTGTCTGAAGCCTAGTGACAAAATGGTGCCACAACTGTACATCAATAAATACATGTTGCTGAGTGATGATTCCAATGTAACTACTATACATATCCTTGTTCGGGTTAACATGTTAGCCCCTATTATTCCATATGACCTTGTATTTTATGGCTTTCTATTTTGACTTAAGGATTTTTGGTAACACCGTCAAACTAGGATGCTCTTCTTTTAAAACCTCCAGTGTTTTTTTTCTACCATTTCCTTAGTTTCAGCATCATCAATATCTTCTTCTAGAGAGCTAGCATCGATATGTGCAGATGGTGGTTGTACCTCTGTACTGGAAGTAGCAACCATAATAGGTTGAGAAACCTTTTGGTCCACTACACTACGAGTAGCAGTAGGTTGAGAGACCTATTGTACCTCAGCACTGTGAGCAACAGTAGGTTTAGAGACCTATTGTACCTCAGGATTGGAGGCATCATCACATGAAGAAGTCATTATCTACAGAATTGGTTTAACATTTAATTTATATTACATAAAAGAAGTTTTGGACAGATAATTACACAAGGGAACACAATGTATATTACAAAAAAATATATAATCTGATTATCGAACTCCCTTTTTTTAAATGCTCAAGGGATTTTAACCCTATATCAACTATCAAAATCCCTTCATTGTGGTCTCCAATGACATAAAAAACTCCATCTATATTGGGACTATTGCGAAATGAATGCGACATCCCAATGAAATGGTCATCCTTTATTGAATTTTCGTCTGACCCTTTAGTGGGTTTGGTCGATAACAGGACAATTGAACACTTTAAGTTTGTGTTATTTATAACATAAAATAAGTGTACTTCATGTGATGCCATTAGAAACAGTTCATTATTGTACCCTTCATTACTGAAACTAACTTTCATGAATTCAAACTCATCCATTTTAACATCACTCCTTTTATCAACCCACTTTATTTGAAAAATCATCACTTAGAAGTTTTTATAATCCAACTCCCATATTTTTTTGATGATGTCAAATTATGGCATATTCACATAAGTTTGATTTCTGTCCTTAGCACCGAAAACATGCATCGCTTCAGCCAAAAGTGTAACTCCTCTATTCTTCATGTATTTTCTTCATCATGTTTATTATTATTTATTGTATAACAATTATTATATAAGCATTGAAAAATAATACATACAAACTTGGTCCTCCGACTATCCATTAAATTCATTCTAAAATTGAGTCTAGATTTTCATCTAATTATTTAAATATATGGTCCCAAAACCTTCCTATAAACTACCGATTATGTGTATTTTATATCCATTTTAATCCCTTGATGGATTTAAATGCCTGAGAATTTATTTTTGCGTTTCTACATATGGGTTAACTTCTAAAATGTTATGTAAAACGTAAAGGTGGGCCTACTCCCAATCTGTAATATTGATTGTGACAAATTCTCTTCCAAAAATTAATTTTACTGTAAGCCGCCTAGTGTGAAGATATTTTGGTAGATCAATTATTTCCACACTAGAAATGTATTCGGTATATAATTGAACGACTTCTTCAAAAATATATCACTCCACAATATAACCCTATGGCCGACTTTGATTTTTGATATACCCTTTGAAAATATTTATATACTGTTCAATGGGGTACATCCACTTATATTGTATAAGAAAACATAGTACAATATCTCTCTCTAAGTGAACCATCAAATGAACAATCATATCAAAGAATTTTGGTAGGAAGAACATTTCCAATTCACATAATATGATGACAATTTCTCTTTCCATGATCAGCAATTTTTTCAGGTCTATAATTTTTCTATATATTGCTTTGAATAAGAAACAAAGCTTCGTTATTATATAATGTTCATTCTTGTGAAAAATGAAACCTAAAGCTATTGAAACATGATCTTGCATCAAAATGTGGCAGTCATGTGATTTCAGACCCTTTATCTTTAAATCGTCCATTGACATGATGTTCTTGATATTCGATGATTACCCCTATGAAACCTTTATATTATCCAAGAAGTTAAAAAACTAATATCTCTCTTACCTAGAAAGAGTGTAAGTAGCTGGAGGAAGAAATTTTCGTTTTCACCTTTCACTGGTGCAAACTCTTCTTGTATTTCCATGTCAAACATGTTCAACCTAGCCTTAATTCCATCCTTTTTTGTCTGGTGAATTTTGTAATGCCCCGATGAAATTTTCACATAATTTTTTAACACAACATCAATAAAGTGTTTAATGTATAAAAAATATATTATGTTAATAAAAAAATTTATCTCTTCTTCCAACTGGTTTTTGTAAGGTTTTTCCAAAATAGTTTACCAAAATCAGTGCCAACATCTTTTACATTCTCAAACATTTGATCACTTGTGAGTGGAGACAGTTTTTTACATTCTTCTGAACATCCATCAAATGATTTCGTCCAATATTGGTACTTATATCATTGGGGTAGAAATTTGGGATGTCCTAGTAACATAGTTTTTAATTAATGTTTCATCCAAATTGACTGTGTACCTTGTTCGTAGACAGGACACCCATAACTGCTTTTAATGATATATCTTGAAAAATTTTCATAAACAGATAACTCATTTATCATTATGTACAACATGTCTCTCAATGTGAAATATTAATTTCTCTATGCATCATACAATGTAACACCTAAATCCAAAATTAATTTCAAATCCTTGATCAATAGATCCAAATAAACATCAATATTATTTCCTGGTTGTTTCAGTCCTGATAAAATCATAGATAGAACGACGTGTTTTAGTTTCATGAATAACCACGGTGGAGAGTTATAATTTACCAAAATAACTAACCATGTAATATGAGTGTTTCTTTGAAAACTAAAAGAATTCACTCCATTTATAGATAATGAAAGATGAAGATTTCCTAGATCATTTCCAAAATCAGGATACTCTTGATCGATTATCTTCCACTAAGGAGAGTCTGTCGAGTGACGTAGTTTCCCACCTTTATTTGTTCTTCTTTCATTCAACATAAATTGTCCTATGGTCTCCTCACTTTCATATAGGTGCCTAAACCTTGGAATGATAGGAAATTATCATACAACTTTTGTAGGATAGGATTCATCTTTCTTGTATCGCGAATCACTACACTTTTTGAATTCAGTAAGTGATTTGTGTTACTTGAAAAATTCTATACAATCATTCAGGTAGATGTGTGTTCCTTCATAGATCATACCCATCGAAATTTACATTCATTTGGAATCGTATGTTTAGATCAAGTGCTCACTGTCTTATGGGAGTATGCAATTCAAGAGATCAAGTAATTTTGTAAAACTGGTGTCACTCCATCCATTTCCTTCTTCCAAATTATATATCTTCAATACAACTTAAAATTCTATATATTTAGTAAAACCACTATATAATGGAGTATTTTCACAATTATTTAACCATTCAAACACTTTTGGGTAATCACGAATATCATCTTCAATTATCCATATTATTTTCTCAATATGATCTTCATCATCATTCAAATCTGTAATCACATCCTTGATATGGTCTTATTCATTTTCCACAATTACAATCATATCATATGATCCATAAAACACACTATTATCCCATCCACTAGCTACATTCGCCTTTTCCCAGTGTTTATTCCAACATTTATAACTTTAATCTATTCTGTGATAGATCAAGTGTTCTTCCAACTCCACTGGACTAACTTGTCTTGAATAACAACACTGTAAACATGGACAAAGGATTTGAGAAGGGTCATATGCATGATCTTTTCAAAACTTGTTAAACTCTTTCAATCCATCTTCATACTATATTGTGAAATGATTGGAATCCATCCATTATTTATTAATATATATCCTATTTGATTCAATGATATTTTAACAAAATAAATTCAAAAAATATTGAAATTATTTAATGGTTTAGCTGAGTATATAAAAATCTATAATTAAAAGGTTATAAATCATGACAGTTTAAATTTCCATTGAAAGATATTTAAAAAATCACACTTGAAATCCCATTAAAAAAACCAAACATTTATAAAAATTCTTCTTTAAAATAACATGCCATTTTTAAAATAAATCAAGCAATTCCAAACAGACTTTCACAAAACTAAAATTTAATTTTTTAAAATCATTCAAGAGAACTTAATGAACCAACAATCTTAATCATTTAAAATGAGAGACATCCCTCTAAGAAATATTTGTAAACACTTGAATCTTTTTAAAAGACCCACTTAGAAATTTTCACAAAGACATAGATCTCAATAGATATACGTTAAAAATATACATAGAAAACACATCGATTCATCCTAAATCCATTAGTGTTGTATGATTCCATCACATTATTAAAAAGATAGGTGTAATCTTAATAATTTCCATAAGCATTTGATATTGTTCTCCCCACCATTGGATATCCCTTATCTATGCTTCCATTTTCTGGTTATATCAATTATCCTTTACCAAAACAATAGAGTCCCAACATATATGTTCCATAGTTAGTGACCACACTCACAACCATGAAACACTATTTTTCCAGATTACTACAAACACTGTATTATCCCAATGATTTTTTGTCTCACACAAAATCAATTGGTTTTACACCCCAAGAATAGTGTATATGTCTCTCACACTAATTACTATTGGTTCCTTCCTTTATAAATACACCTAATAAAATATATAATAATGAACCCATTACATAATCAAAAATTTCTAAAGTGTCATTACATTCACACAAAGAATTTCCATATGCCACTCATCACTAGAAGAAACTATGTTGATTTGCTGATTATTTTAAGTACATCATGTCTCAAGTAAAAATAAGAAAATAAATATTCAAATAAACTAATATATGGTATGATTTTCCATAGTCTATTTTCTAAAATCTTCAAAAAGACTTTATAGATGACATTACAAAGACTATTCGTTCTAAAATTCTTAACTAAACTCATATTAGTAACATCTAGAATCAAAGTTATGAGAGTATCATTATAAGTATCAAGATAATTATTACCTCTTCAAAACTCATTCATTAGGTTAAAAAAATCATTTCCCAAAATAGTCTAGAGCCTTTTAAATAAAATTTTACAAAAAAATCTAGGTTTGGTACCTTTGATGGATGCATTAACCTAAATGTCATGACCACTTCATAACATTGAATATAAATAGTTAATAATTCTTTCATATAATTTTTTAAAGTTCTAATAAAATAATAATTTATATATTTATATATAAAATTATACTAAGAATAAAATATGATTTGATAATCACTTGAATTATATCATTTGTCCCTTTGTAGGGATTCACTATAAAGTGCTTGCGAGTGGAAGGATTCATTACATGTGTTATTATGGTTATTTGAATAGGGTGTCCAGAAAGTGTCTCATGTAACATTGGATAGGTAGGGATAACAAAATAAATGTTTCCCATATAACTCAATTTATCCCTTAATAAAAATATCAATGTATTCCCCTATGAAGTAGGATTTTCAACCAAAAAACACGAATTTCATGTGGCGTTCTTATTCTATTTATGTCATGTGTTTATCATTTATTTCTAATTTTTCTAGTGGGGAGGTATTTTCAAAACTATTAGGTTACTGGAACTAGAAGGTAGAGATATGATGTAGTGACTTAACTATATATTTACCTAAATGTTATGGTATGTCATGTTTGGGGATTTGTTTCAATTCAAGTATGTTCTATAATTTCTTCTGAAATATGCATGTTTTAGGGGTTTAATTTTTGTTTTGGGGGTTTAACATTTGGATTATTTATTTTCATAAAATATATCTAGTTTTTTCAGATCTTTTTCTTATTCTACTATAAGTTACCAAAAAGTGGTTTTAAATCTTGGTTACATAACATATGGTGATAATTTTATCAAGACTTGATAGAATGTCTTTGTAACATACCAGGTAAATAAAGAATACTAATTTTTCATATTTATTAATATTTGTGAATAAAATATTAATATTACTTTAAAGGGAACGCTATGATCGATGGCATACCCAATACGCAACAATGATTTTCTTTGAAATCTTACTTTGTACTATAATAATAAAATAATATTATTTTAAATGGTAGTTAGCGCCTAGTTGTTGTATTGGCGAGAATGAATAGAAATAACTAAAATATGATTATCTATGTTTGTAAAATGTTTTTATATTTATCCAATAAAAGATAAAGGCTTAAAATAAGAAAAGAATTCAATTTTATGCATAAATACTCTAATATTCACTAAAAGGTCGATTTATCGCCTTTTGATGGTGAACCCTCTTTAAAATAGTTTTGGTCACTCTTATACATTCTATTGGACCAAATAAAATTCTTCTTTATAATTGGGACATCAAAATTTACTTGGTGTAAATTTTTTGTATTTTTCTGATAAAGTTCATTTTTTAATGAATAGTGAAAATGTTGTATTTTAATTCAAAACCTCTTTTTAATATAATTTATTTATATGATTATATTATATTTTGAATTGGTTTTAAAGTAAAATTAGAATATATTTTTACCATTTAATCCAATGGTGGTCATTGGAATTAATTTCACTTTGAAATTAGACTTAAACTAGTGTCAATCTTTTGATATATATTGTTTCATAAAAACATGCTATTTGTTTTGACAACGGGAATTAATTATTAAATAAATTAATTCAACTTATATGTTTTTAATTTTTTAAAATAGACATCATTTTTTAATTCAGAATATCAAATATATCTTAGGGTGAATTTTTGGTATATTTCTTGAAAAACATCAATTTTTGATGAATAGTGAAACCACTAAGTGGTAGTTAAAAACCGTTTTTCGTTTAAATTAAAATTTACCACTTTTGTGAATTTAATTTCAAAAATCTGACATAAATGGTTGTCATTAGGATGTAAAACGTGGTTCAATGGGATTAAAATAATTTTTTGTTGAATAGTGACTTTTAAGTTTTATTAATCGCGATTAGAGGTAATTAGTGTAATTTAAGGTAAAATAAATGTTTTAATAATATGAAATGACCTTGAAACATTTCCTACCCTTATTGTATGTGTTATGGCCGAAAAGAAAATCCATGGGTCAACTTGGGGACCCCATGAATCCACTTGGGTAAGAAAATTACATTAATAACTTTTTATTTAAAGTTAAAAAAAATGTCACAAACATGTATTGTTTTACTAAAACAATTTTTACATGAGGTTATACAAGTCATATTTTTTACTATAAATATTTATTAGAAAGATAAAAAGATTTCCTACATCATGATATTTTTTTATAATTTTTAGACATTAAATAAATTAAATTAATTATGACACAATAATGATGCAGCGATTACCTCATTATTTAACGATTTAAATAAAATAAAAAGATAATGTAAAATATAAGACCTAAACTTGTCAAAAACCTATTGGATGGGTGTATTTCGAACCCTTATCACCTTATCCTCTAAATATATAATTGTGGGACTTTTGATATCCGAAAATCATTTCATAATAAAGTAACTTTTCAAGTCTTTCCAAGAGTGCCCCTCCTCCCTCTTATAAAAGGCCCCCACCCCCACCTCTACCCCCTTACCCACACCTCTCAAGCCTTTCACTCGACAAAACTCTGCTCATTTTATCTCTCCACATCCCTCTCCTCATCCTAGAAGTATTCCCTTTGGCAGAAAGATATTCAAGAAACCCTTTTGGTTCAAACAAAGAGGAGTTACCCGATTTAAAGTAATGTCTTTACTTATGTTCTTTTGTTTTATTTTGCTTCTCCAACCCCATGAACTCTTTTTATTCCTTTATTTTGTAAAAAAACTAGTATCTTCAATATAATAGGATGTTTTTATAAGAAATATTCGAGCTACACTTACACACACCTTCATCTAATGGTTAAAGAACATACCGTTTCTGTGGATGACGAATTATTGTCTCATGAAATGATGATTGTTCAATATTCTATTAACACCTTTCATGGTGGACATTATGATGTCACATTATTTTATATATGATATATATGGTATTTATGTTTTCTTTATGCTTATGTATTTTATATTTAAAACATAACTTTATGCTTTTCATGTTGTGCAAATGTGATAATTTCATACGAGGAAGTGTGGACTACCGCCCCCTCAAGTGATGTGACTCGTTCATGAAATACATGGAATGTATAAATAATGCAATTAATTAACATATGTGACTTAGATAACATATATATTATACTGGAATTATAATATATATATCTCTCATTTATTTCTAATTCCATTAATATGACAAAGAAATTAAAGTAGCGTTCATGCGTACGTACGACCTACCGTCTCCATGAACGGTGCATTTCATTTCATTTTATCTCCAAATGTTATGGAATAGTATAAAATGAATATTTATTAGATATATATGATATTTAAATCATTAATACTATTCTATATATGATTTACTTATAACTACATGGACAATCATTTTCAAACAAGTTCATTTTTGACTCATGTACCAAACAACGACAAAAACGTCTGATATAAACTCACATTATTAACCAATTATTATAAAATTATAATATGTGACATGAATTGAATAATAAAATTTAAAATAGGACCTTAAAATATTATAAATTGACCAATGTTTATTATTCAGGAATATAAAGAAACGAACAAGACAGTTCGGACTTGAGGCAAGGGATCCAACCTCTCTCTTTCTTTTTAAGTACTCTCTTTTATGTCATTTATTTTAAGCTCATATTTCTTCTGTTTGGGGATGTTATTTTATATTCCTAATTATGTAAATTTTATTTTCATATTATTAGATACCCTATTTTATCTAATAAATCCATTTTTGGAAGTTTTAAGTGGCTCCGTTAGGCTGCCGAGTTTTCATAAGGGGTTTTTCATCTCACTTTTATTCCCGTGAGATTTATGCTACATTTGCCACCATTTCCTTTGAGTGGTAAGTGTACTTCCCATTATTATACTCTTTTTATAATATACTTTCATTTACGAGTATTTACATCAATGTTGTATTGTCCTTCTTTCATGGGGTGTACATTTCGAAAGATACCCAGGTCGGTAAGGGAACCTTTCACCCTCCTCTTTTTAAAAGACTTATTTTGTTATGTATTTCAATTTACATATTATTATGTTGGTATACGTTCTTATATATCCTTATTGATGAAAAATTTATTTCCAAGTTATGAGATACCATTTTTGTCTCATCAACTAATTTTCTGAATTTTAAAGTGACGCCGTTAGGCTGTCGAATTTTTACAAGGGAACTTCTTAACCCAATTTCGATTTCTTTGGGTTCAACTTGTAGTTATTGAATATGTCATCCTATGAATATGTGTGAATGACCTATGATTTTTTACACTTAATATCCAATTATATTGGGTGTATTTATATTTTTCACACATATTTATGAGATTTATTTTTCCTTAATTTAAAGATACCATCTTTATAATGGATTTCATCTCAATTTACATTTCCATTGAGACTTCACTGTTGTTATTCACCAATTCACTCTTATATGGTGTATTTACTGTCCTTTTACATATTATATCATGAATCCTTTATTCTCATTATATTATAAATTTTGATTAAATGTTATTTCGCAATTATTTGTATTCAATAGTCTCTCATTTTGTTAAAAACTCTTTAAAAAAAATATAATTTTTAAATGTTTTAATGATTTATTATTATAAATCTTTATCTTTAATTTCCATGTTTTAAAAATGTTTTTGAGTATTTATTTATATGTAAATTAATGTTTTAAAATTATAATTCCATTAAAATCTTCAAATTTGTATGGGACACTTTGAATCTAAAATATCTTTTAAATATATTCTTTTAATATTTTCAAAGTATAAAGGGATTTTTCTCTCATAGAGTTTTAAGGATTTTATTAGATTTTTTTATTTATGATAGTATCATGATGTGATCTCTTGTGATTGATATGTGGAAATATTTTCTTTCCTTTATAATTGTTTTATGTATTATGATTTTTTAATGGTACTTGGACATTTGACGGGTGGTTTCGTGATGAACCATATGACGGGTGGTGCCGTGAATACCAGGAAGGGTGGTTACGTTATAACCTCCAATGCATTGGGTATGGAAGTCAGCCGTATGACTATTCCATTTAGTGATATGTGTGAAAGTTGACCGTATGGTTATTCCATTTAAGTATGTTTATGTCCCAAGTTAGCATTATATGTTATGTGTTCTTTATATGAGTTTTATGGTAATCTTTTGGTTACAAAAGCGTAAGTAATGATCTTTTATTCAGTGAAGAGTATTTACTACTTCATAAAGGTGAAAATTATTACTTTGATAAAGTATTCATGGTTTACTTGTTGTTTTGAAAAACTAACATTTTTTTTCTTTGTGTACCCCTTACTCAGCTTTTTATGCTCATCCCAAGTTTTTTTTGAAATGTTTTTCACAGTACATAATGTGGAATAGGGTCAAGGATGGGATCAAGGAAAGACATGCTATCTAAAACATGGATCTAGACATGTTTCTTTTTAAGAGTTTATATTTTATGGAAACATAATAGAAGTGTCTACTTTGTAATCTTTTGAGATGTAATAGTTATGTACTAATTCTCTAAAACTCTAAACCTAAAAAGATCCTCTATGTGAATTATTCATTTAATTAATGATTATGTAATGTTTTAAGGCTGGGTCCTTATAGTTGGTATCATAGGTCAGTTTAGATAACTTTATATGTTAGAGTGTTGTTTAATCATAAGTGACAAGTTGTGTATAACCACAATGAGTAGTATATTAGATGGATTCATTGTTTTTTTGAAAGTTAGAATGAGTTTGAGATAACATGGATAACTATATCTTAGTGTTTATCTTCCTCATTACTATATAATGATATTACTTATATGCTCACACTGACCTTCTTGGTTTTAGTAAATGGATGGAACTAGCAGGCACCAAAGTAAAAGTGGATGTGAAGGAAACTGTGACAGTTTTCTGAGTGAGCAACTGAATGATATGGGAGCTGCAATGAGAACTCTTGTGTTTATCCTCAACCAGCTATCTGGAGTCATGATTGACCACCTAATCCTTGGTGATTTTTATAAGGCATCATATATGTGGGAAACAAATCCCTACAGAAGTTCAGGTAATAATCATAAAGGTAAGTGTGTTCAAAAACCTATGTGTCAAAGATGTGGAAAGAAACACCTAGGAATTTTTTTCAAAGGGACAGAAAGATGCTATATATATGGAAATGAAGGTCATAAATTGAGAACCTGCCATGGAAAAAGGAATCATCCAGTCGACTCGAGGAAAGGGAAAGAAGTTATTTCTGAGGGATCAATTGAATGTTTTAAATGTGGTATGCATGGTCATTATGCAAACACATTCCCTATGAAGAAGTTTCAGTAATGGGATCACCAAGATTGTACAAATATTCATTTACCAATACCTAATGTCATTCTGATTGAGGATGAAGAAACTGACAATGATCAATCAAAGGTATGGATTATTTCTTAACTTATGTTTTCCTATTTTAGAATCTTAGGATATGATTCATGATTTTGTTTGTAGGAAATAAGTATTTCAGAATAAGTTGGAATGGAATGGTTAATGGATCATGAAAAATGTTGAATGATTAAGAAGTCAACATATAAGGAATTCAATAGTTATGGTAGATTTTAGGATTGTGAAATTCTTAAAAGTATTATGTCTATTTTGATGATGGGGTTACATTAGAAGACTTTTTATAGTATGTGTAACCCTGATGTTTGATATATGAAAATTTTATTCAAGGAATAGTTATCTGTTCTTTTTTGGACATAGTTATAAAGAACCATTCAGGTTTATATGATACTTACTTTTAAGGTAATTATGGGTTACTATATGTTATGATGTAAAATTAAAGGCATGAGATAAAATTGAGGTTAAATTATGTTATGGTTATTTTTCATGATTTTATCTCTTTTTGGGGAATGTTTTGAGAATTATATAGTTTTATAATAAGGATAACACGCAGACCGTGTGACAAACCATCACGTCGGACAAAGCTATGGGAATCGAACCCACAACCAAAGTGCGACTGGTATTTATCGCCTACCACTGGACTACGTGAAGTCCCTGGTTATTATAAAAAATCATTTTTAGTTATATAATTTTATGAATCAATAATAAGTTTATTTTGGGTTATCTAGGAAAATATTGACCTATCATGGAGGATATATGATTAGGTTAATTACTTTTCAATATGATACTTTAAAAAGAACTGAGGTTATTTGGAGATAAATGTTAAATTTTTTTACCTTGGAATACTATGTGATTAAATCTTTCAAAGAATTGGGTTTAAATATTAGTTTGGTTTAATTTGAATAATTTTATGGAAAATTGTTTATCGAATGGTATTTGTAATAATTGGGTTTTGTTGGACAAATTTTCGAGATTAAGAATATATTTTCTTTTTATAAATTATTATCCTTTTTGGGTATTATCTGATCTCTTACTAACAACTTTGGTTTTGGTTTTTGTCTAAAGACATGGGAAATATATAGTTCTATTTTTTGTATTAGGTGATTCTCTAGATGTTGATTATAGAGCTCTTAATGTGAACAAGTCATCCTAAATACTCGTGTTTTGGAGGAAAAAAATGAGTTTGTGTAAGAAATCTAGTAAGAGTTGAAAGAATAAACAACAAGAAAGTATGTTTCCTTGAGATTTAGTTAAGCACATAAATAAATTCCTCAATGAGAAGTAACCTAAAACAAAAATGTTGTATGTTAAATTTTCTTACTGGGGAATCAGATACTGTTTAACCCATCACAAGTTTGTGATTTTCTGGTGGTTAACTTTCTCCTAATCATGTTTTCTATCACTCTCCATCAGAACATGACCCTTTATTTTCTCTTCCATGTCCATGTTTTCCTACATGGAATCCTAGTATGTGTTAACTTGGGTGACCTTTGTACTTCCATTTCTTTCTTTTAAAGTGACTGTTTAATTTACTCCTTTTCCGATGTGGGGCTTTCAATGAAGTTTCCAAGCCCAATTTTAAAATTGCTAGGACACAATTCCCAAAAGGGGGGAAGGATGTAACATCCCAGGTAAATAAGGAATATTACCTTTTCATATTTATTAATATTTATGAATAAAATGTTAATATTACTTTAAAGGGAATGTTATGATTGATGGTGTACCCAATACTCAACAACAAGTTTATTTGAAATCTTACTTTGCACTCTAATAATAAAATAATATTATTTTAAATGGTAGTTAGCGCCTTGCCATTGTATTGGCGGGAATGAATATAAATAACTAAAATATTATTATATATGTTTGTTAAATGTTTTTACATTTATCCAATAAAATATAAAGGCTTAAAATAAGAAAAGAATTCAATTTTAAGCATAAATACTCTAATATTCACTAAAAGGTCGATTTATTGCCTTTTGATGGTAAACCCTCTTTAAAATAGTTTTGGTCACTCTTATAAATTCTATTGGACCAAATTTAATTCTTCTTTAGAATAGGGACATCAAAATTTAATTTGTGTAAAGTTTTGGTATTTTTCCGATAAAGTTCATTTTTTTAATGAATAGTGAAAATGTTGTATTTTAATTCAAAACCCCTTTTTAATCTAATTTATTTATATGATTATATTATCTTTTTAATTGGTTTTAAAGTTAAATTAGAATATATTTTTACATTTTAATCCAATGGTGCTCATTGCAATTAATTTCACTTTGAAATTAGACTTAAACTAGTGTCAATCTTTTAATATATATTGTTTCATAAAAACACGCTATTTGTTTTGACAACATGAATTAATTATTAAATTAATTAATGAAAATTATATGTTTTTAATTTTTTAAAATAGAAATCATTTTTGAATTTGTAATATCAAATATAGCTTAGGGTGAATTTTTGGTATTTTTCTGAAAAACTTCAATTTTTGATGAATAGTGAAACCACTAAGTGGTAGTTAAAAACTGATTTTTCGTTTAAATTAAACTTCACCACTTTTGTGAATTGAATTTAAAAAATCCAAAATACATGGTTTTCATTAGTATGTAAAATGTGGTTAAATGGGATTAAAATAATTTTTTGGTGAATAGTAACTTTTAAGTTTTATTAATCGCGATTAGAGGTAATTAGTGTAATTTAAGGTAAAAATAAGCTTTTAATAATATGAAATGACCTTGACACATGTCATACCATTATTGGATGTGTAATTTCCTACCAAGAAAATCCATGGGTCAACTTGGGGACCCCATGGATCCACTTGGGTAAGAAAATGACATTAATAACTTTTTATTTAAAGTTAAAATAAAAAGGTCACAAACATGTATTGTTTTACTAAAACAATTTTAACATGGGGTTATACTAGTCATATTTTTGGAAATAAATATTAATTAGAAAGATAAATATATCTCATACCTCATTATATTTTTTTTATAATTTTTATACATTAAATAAATTAAATTATTTGTGACACCATGATGATGCAGCGATTACCTCATTATTTAACGATTTAAATAAAATGAAAATATAATATAAAATATAAGACCTACACTTGTCAAAAACATATTGGATGGGTGGATTTCGAACCCTTATCACCTTATCCTATAAATATATAATTTTCTAACCTTTGATATCCAAAAATCATTTCATAATAAAGTAACTTTTCAAGTCTTTCCAAGAGTGTACCTCCTCCCTCTTATAAAAGGCCCCCACCTCTACCCCCTTACCCACACCTCTAAAGACTTTGGCTCGACCAAAATCTACTATTTTTATCTCTCCACATCCCTCTAATCATCCTATAAGTCTTCCCTTTGGCATAAATCTCTTCAAGATACCCTTTTGGTTCAAACTAAGAGGAGTTACCCGATTTAATGGTATGGTCTTCACTTGTGTTCTTTTGTTTTATTTTGCTTCTCCAACCCACTAAACTCTTTTTATTAATTTATTTTGTAACAAAACCAGTATATTAAATACACTAGTATGTTGTTATGAGAAATATTAGAGCCACACTTACACACACCTTCATCTAATGTTTAAAGAACATAATGTTTCTGTGGATGACGAATTACTGCCTCACGAAACGATGATTGTTAAATCTTCTGTTAACACATTTCATGGTGGCCATTATGATGTCACTGTATTTTATATATGATATATATGGTATTTATGGTTTCTATATGCCTCTGTATTTTATATTTAGAACATACCTTTATGCTTTGCATGTTGTGCAAATGCGACAATTTCATACAAGGAAGTGTGGACTACCGCCCCCTCAAGTGATGTGAATCGTTCATCCAATACATTGAATGTGTAAAGAATGAAATTAATGAACATATGTGACTTATATAACATATATATTATACTGTAATGATAATATATATATCTCTCATTTATTGTTAATTCCATTAATATGAAAAATAAATGAAAGTAGCGTTCATGCGTACGTACGACCTACCGTCTCCATGAACAGTGCATTTCATTTCATTTTATCTCCAAATGTTATGGAATAGTATAAAATGAATATTTAATGGTTATATATGATATTTAAATCATTAATACTATTCTTTATATGATTTACTTATAACTACAATGATAATCATTTTCAAACATGTTCATTTTTGACTCATGTACCGAACATCGGCAAAAACGTCTGATATGAACTCACATTATTAACCAATTATTATAAAATTATAATATGTGACATCAATTAAATAATAAACATTAAAGGAGGACCTTAAGAAATTATAAATTGACCAAAGTTTATTATTCAGGAATATAAATAAACGAACAAGACAAGTCGTACTTGAGGTAAGGGATCCAACCTCTCTATTTCTTTTTAAGTACTCTCTTTTATGTCATTTATTTTAAGCTCATATTTCTTATGTTTGGGGATGTTCTTTTATATTAATAATTCTGTAAATTTTATGTTCATATTATGAGAGACCCTATTTTATCTCATAAATCCAATTTTGGAAGTTTTAAGTGGCTCTGTTAGGCTACCGAGTTTTCATAAGGGGTTTTTCATCTCACTTTTATTCCTGTGAGATTTATGCTACATTTTCCACCATTTCCTTTGAGTGGTATATGTACAGCCCATTATTCTAATCTTTGTATAATATAATTTCATTTACGAGTATTTACATCAATTTTGTATTGTCCTTCTTTCATGGGGTGTACGTTTTGAAAGATACCCAAGTCGGTAAGGGAACCTTTCACCCTCCTCTTTTTAAAAGACTTCTTTTGTTATGTATTTTAATTTACATCTTATTATGTTGGGATATGTTATTATATATCCTTATTGATGTAAAATTTATTTCCAATTTATGAGATACCCTTTTTGTCTCATCAACTCATTTTCTGAATTTTAAAGTGACACCGTTAGGCTGTCGAATTTTTACAAGGGAACTTCTTAACCCAATTTCGATTTCTTTGGGTTCAACTTGTAGTTATTGAATATGTCATCCTATGAATATGTGTGAATGGCCTCTGATTGTTTTACACTTAATATCCACTTATATTTGGTGTATTTATATTTTTCACACATATTTATGATATTGATTTATCCTTAATTTAAGGATACCATCTTTATAATGGATTTCATCTCAATTTACATTTCCATTGAGACTTCACTATTGTTATTCACCAATTCACTCTTATATGGTGTATTTACTTTCATTTGAAATATTATATCATGAATCCCTTTATTCTCATGATATTATAAAGTTCTGATTAAATGTTATTCCGCAATTATTTGTAGTCAAGAGTCTATCATTTTGTTAAAAACTCTTTAACAAAAATATCTTTTTTAAATCTTTTAAAGATTTATTATTATAAATCTTTATATTTAATGTCCATGTTTTAAAAATGTTTTTGAGTATTTATTTATATGGAAATTAATGTTTTAAAATTATAATTCCATTAAAAGCTTCAAAGTGGTATGGGACACTTTGATTCTAAAATCTCTTTTAAATTTCTTCTTTTAATATTTTCAAAGTATAAAGGGATTTTTCTCTCATTGAGTTTTAATGATTTTATTAGATGTTTTTATTTATGATAGTATCATGATGTGATATATTGTGATTGAAATGTGGAAATTTTTTCTTTCCTTTATAATTGTTTTATGTATTATGATTTTGTAATGCTACTTGGACATTTGATGGGTGGTTACGTGATGAACCATATGACGGGTGGTGTCGTGAATACCAGGATGGGTGGTTATGTTATAACCTCAAATGTATTGGGTATGGAAGTTGGCCGTATGGCTATTCCATTTAGTGATATGTGTGGAAGTTGACCGTATGGTTATTCCATTTAAGTATGTTTATGTCCCAAGTTACCTTTATGTGTTTTATGTTCTTTATATGGGTTTTATGGTAATATTTTGGTTACAAAAGGGTAAGTAATGATCTTTTATTCAGTGAAGAGTATTTAATACTTCATAAAGTAGAAAAGTATTACTTTTATAAAGTATTCATGGTTTACTTGTTGTTTTGAAAAACTAACAGTTTTACTTCTTTGTGTATCCCTTACTGAGATTTTTATGCTCATCCCAAGTTTTTTTTGAAATGTTTTTCATAGGACATAATGTGGAATAGGGTCAAGGATGGGATCAAGGAAAGACATGCTATCTAAACCATGGAACTAGACATGTTTCTTTTTTAGAGTTTATATTTTATGGAAACATAGTAGAAGTGTCTACTTTGTAATCTTTTGAGATGTAATAGTTATTTCCTAATTCTCTAAAACTCTAAACCTGAAAAGATCCTCTATGTGAATTATTCATTTAATTCATGATTATGTAAGGTTTTAAGGCTGGGTCCTTATTGCCTTGGTTTCAAGAGTACTGGGTTTCCATTACTGAAGTGGTTTTCTATGATTTAGTGGAGTTGCACAAGTAACAAAGTAGTGGTTCCATTGAAATGAGTAAGGTTTGGATTGATATTCTATGGTGGAGGATTTATAATTTAGGGATAAATTTCCTCCCTACTATTGGAGAGTTCAAAAGTTACATTGATTTTGAATTTTTCATAAGTGAGGTGTTCAGAAGAATGGGAAACCGTGAGATGAAAGCATTACATTTTTTAATAGGTTTTTCTAAGAGATTCTGGATCCAATAGGGGAAAAGGACATGGATTAATGAAGTTGAGAATTCCTGGTGGATGTGTAGTAGAGGGAGGGATCAAGGAGTATGATTGGTCGAGGTTTTGGTACAACGGTGGTTCTTGGCGAGAATGTATCAATGCATAGAAAGTGAAGTTTTTTTATCCATATCTAAGGAGATCATATTGATTCTATATAAGTGTGGGGATGTAATCCCATACTAGGGAGAGAAGATCAATGTCTAGAAATTACATGTCCTAGGTCCCGCCTAAGTAACTGGGGTTCCCATGATAGATGATATGGATGAGGTCAAATTCAATCATGAATTCAATCATATAAAATTTGAATGACATAAATTTTTTTATTCATATCACCTCTAAATACCCCCCACTGAAACAACCCCTTTTTACCTATGTATAACTCATTCCAAAATAAAATCAACCCACTTTATATAACCATCCAAATCCAAATATAATATAGCCAAAATGTTCCCAAATCAAAAACACTTTTTATAAAGTTCCAACCAGGCCTTTGAAAGATCATTGATAACTAAAATATGAAATTATTTTTAATAATTTTACAAATGATACATAAATATTTCAACAATTTTGAACACATAAAATCTTTTTTTGGAGACCAAACATGATTCAAAACTTATTGAACTAATCCTTTAAAAAATAAGTGAATTAAATTCCAACATAAATATATCAAACATACATAACAGGGTGTCCAAAAATCCTATATGATATCAATAAATATTACTAAACAAAATAAATATATATGATTAATAAAATGATAAAAAAATAACACCAAAGTTAAAAAACAATCTAATCCAACCAACATTCAGGGTATACGATCAAGTTTTACTAGAGGACCACCAATTTATTTTCAAAACCCAACCAACATGTAATTCATTTAGTGCGCAAACAAGGACCACTAATGACCATGATTTTCAGTAGGGCGTTTAGCCTATATAATTCACAATATCACCCTAAAAAAAGATAAATAGGAGAAAACTTATCGTGGAGGTTTTGTTCAGTGTGCAGCGGAAGTGCACTCCTGAAGGAGGAGAGGCGTGTAACGAAGGAGTCCTCTAGTGGAGGAGAGGCACCCAACATAGGAGAGGCGCATGGTAGAGGAGAGGTACATGGAGGAGGTGTAATGCGTGGTGGAGGAGAGGTGCACAGTAGAGGTGTGGCGCACACAGCGGGGTAGAGGCGCACGACGGTGGTGTGGAATATAATGGAGGTGTGGTGCGCGATAGAGGAGAGGCACACAATGGCCTGGTTCACGCATGGAGAATGTGTGGTGAAAAGTGGATGAGAGGTACATGGAGGTCTAGTTCACGGCGGAGAAGATGTTCTTAGCGGAGGTGTGGTTTGTGGTAGAGGAGAGGCAGCAAGAGAGGAGGAGGAGGAGGAGGCACAAGAACAGTAATCAGCTTCCGTGAGAACTTGTGAGGTGTGAGGAAGGAGGTGGAAGTTAGGGTTTTTTTAAAAACCCGAGGAATATTTTATCAGCGCTAGCTAAAAAGCACTAATAAATGTACGTTTTATCAATGCTAAAATAGAATGCAAGGATAAAACATGCCTTTATGAGTGCTTTTTTAGCACTGATAAAGATAAGCCTTTATTTTCACTAATAAAGAAATCCTTTATCAGCGTTTTTTTAGCACCGACAAATATATGATGGTAATAATCTATTTCTATTATTATATATATTTATAAAATTGTATACATGAAAAATATATATTTATATTTATAAAATTTTAATTTAAATAGTTATAAAATTATAAGAAATATACTTGTTATATTTAATATCTTAGAAATATATATAATAAATATATTAATTATATACATTTATAAGATATTAAATGTATATTACTATATTTATTCTAATTTTATAATTATTTAAATTAATATATATTTGTTTTTAATTATAAATATAAATCAATATATATATGTGTGTGTGTGTGTTTAAATAATTATAAGATTATAAAAAATTAATATTTATAATATATATAATTTTATTAATATTTATATTTAATATATTTATTATAATTTTATATTTCTTTAAATATAACTGTATTTATTTATAACAATAAATAAAAATATTTTTTTTCATTTATGAGTATTTCTATATATTTACTTTATTATATATAACATTATATATCAAAAAAATAAATATTTTCTTTATGAATTAATAACCATTTAAATGAATAAATATTTATTTATATTTATAACTAATAAATAAATAAATATTTTTTTAATTCGAAATTATATTAAATAAATTATTTATAGTTGTAATTATATATAAATAAATACATATATATATAATTATAAAATTATAACAAATATATTTATAATTTATTAATATATATAATTAATATTTTTTTTTTGATTTTTTAATTATTTAAATATATCCTCATTTATTTAGAATTATATTTATAACTATTTGTATTTATTTATAGATATTTATATATAAATATATATAATTAATATATTTATTATGATTTTTAATTATTGAAATATATCTACATATATTTAGGAAATACAATTATAAATATTTGTATATATTTATAAATATATTTATTTAATTATATATTTATAACTTTATATGTAGTATAATAAATATATTTATTATAATTTTAAATTTTTTTTACATATATATATACATATATATTTATTTATAGTTATAATTATAACTATAAATAAATATTTTTATAAATTTTTTAAATTTATGAATATTTATATATATATAATTATAATATATGTATTTATTGTAATTTTATAATTTTTTAAATATATGTAGTTATAATGGTAATTACAACAAAATATATTTAAAAAGTATTCATATATAATTAAAATTTATTAATTAAAAATATAATAAATATATTTCTTACTTAAATATATTTTATTGTAATTTTATAAGTATTGAGAACATAATATAGTATATATATGGGTAACATGAATTAATCATATACCCCTAGTATAATATTCATAATAAAAAACAAGCCATCAATGGACAACATAAATAATAAGAAGAGTATAATGTATAAATTAACATTCATGATGATACATAACATATATGTATGCATGATCAATATATTAATTGAACAAATTCATTGGAAATACATATATATTTCATTATAATCTTATAAGTTTTTTAAACAATATATATATATATATATATTAGAATTATTAAAAAATATATAATAATTATAAACATGCATTTTTTATTTAATATATAGAAATTAACATTATTTTGAATATAAATATAATAGTTGTATATAAATTATTATAAGAAATTTTATCAATACTAAGACTAGTGTTGATAAAGCCTCCCCATTTTTCAAAGTTTTTTGCCTATCGCTGATTAAACGACGCACTTCCCTTACCTGTTTTGTTATAGTGACACGTCCACAAATGATGCTATCGTATTTACACAAGATGGAATGTATAAAGTCATGTATTATAAAAGAATTAAAGAATCATAAAGACATAATAAATATAATATATATAATATATAAACAGTGTTTCTATCATAATTCCAAACCATGAAAGGTGATAATGGAAAAACGAACAATCATCGTTTCGTGAGGCGGTAGCTCGCCATACACATAAATGGTAAGTTTGTTACCCATTAGATGGAAGTGTGTGTAAGTGCAGGTAAAACCCTTATTGCAATGACAACTCATTATATTTAGTATATTTGTTTTGTAATATAAGCATGGAATATGGAGAATTCAAATAGTAGAGAAGGAAATATAAATAAAGTGTTTGAGGAAAAATGTTACCTCTTATTCGGGTAACTCCTTTTGGTTTGCACCAAAGGGCTTCCTTGAATGGATTTCTAACCAGGGGGGAATAAAAGATACAGGGAGGGATTTTTAATAGTTATTTTGAATGATATTTATTTGATAAAAAATGGATTGAGAAGCGTGAGTTAGTGGGAGGAGAGGAGAACTTTTGTAGTTTAGGAGGAGTGACACTCTTGTAATTTTTTCTAAAAGGAATTCCACCCACATTTTCACCATGTCATGTGGACCCAGTAATGGACCCAACTATAGAAAAGTAAGTATAGGTTAGAAATATTTCTAGAAAATGGATTTTTTATAAGGGTATAGGTCTTTTTTTGTAATTAAGTTTAAGGTTTAGTTATTTATTAAGTTAATTTTTCTCTAAATCACTGTAATTAATTTTGACCACTTTCACTAATTTTTTTTGTAAAAAACTAATTTTACCTTATTATATAATATAAATTATTATTATTCCAAATATTTAATACATTTTTCGAAATTAAAATAACACATGTGGCATAAATTAATTTAAAAATAACACCCAAACGGGACAACACTACTGGTTTTTAAAGTAAAAAAGATCAAATGTTTGCTAATTTTTTTATTTCCAAATTTAATGTGAAATTAATTATAATGAACTA
Source organism: Viscum album (assembly GCA_963277665.1). Lineage (NCBI taxonomy): Eukaryota > Viridiplantae > Streptophyta > Magnoliopsida > Santalales > Viscaceae > Viscum > Viscum album. Next base: position 1,000,917,774 of record OY728161.1, read on the forward strand.
AATTGAATTAATTTATATATATATTATGTAATTATAATTTGAAAACTAATTAAAATATAATTTAACTATAAAAATAATTTTTATGAAAAATAAGTTTTGAATTAGAATTTAGTATTATTCATTTTTCATAAAAAATGAAACCACAGAAAAAACAAAAAATTTACCCTAACCTAATTTTTATGTTTATCTTTCAAATATGAAGTTTATTTGGAAATATATTTTCTATCACAGTTCCAAAAATTATATTTAAATAGTTTCTCTATTAAAAAGAGATAATACTTCCTTTATAAAAATATTTATTTTTCTATAAAATATAGGGTTTGTTATTATCTTATGCTTACCACATATATTAGATGAATATAAAAAATATTTGATTAGATATATAATATGTATATTGCATTAATATCACTCACTAATTTTAGTTAATTTAATATATTTGGATAAACCAGCTTTGTGAGAATAAAAATAACAATATTTTTTTATATTTAATTTCTTTTCATAATGGATTTTAATTAATCTATAAATAATGAATTTTTTATATATTCATGTAAGTGACATATTTTAATAAGTTAGATAATAATATTTATAACCACTAATTTAATGGATAGGATAAGTGTTATTATATTAAATAATAATATTTTAATAATATATTATTGTGTGGAATAAATCACCATTCTATGTTATGCAAGCCATCAGGGAAGTTCATTGTTTCATGTAAAGCAGGCTATCCTCGGTGTTCCGTGTAGTGAAAAATTACATTGGTGTATCGTATAACGAAAGTATAACTTAGTGCTTTAATATATATAAAAATATTTCATCTGTTGTGTGAAATGATAAATACCAAAAAGATTAAATTATTTTAAAATAAATAACTCACCAAATATTAGTGTGTTACAATCAAAGTTAGAGGACCAAAAATAAAAAAACAAAACATACATGAAAAAACAATGTGGTTATTACACATAGTGTGATTTTAACAAAGAATTGTAAATAAGGTGGTAACAAAAGGTTATACATAACTCATATATGGTATATATAAATATTGTTCTTTAATAGATCTATAATAAACATAAATTTATTACACCATAGGATAAAACTTTTACAAAGGAAGTCAAGACTCATGGTAAGGGATATTCATTTCACTTTTATTTTCTGTAAGACACATTCAATATTCACCATGTGTTTCTTTTATGTTCCTTATATACAACAAATGAATGGGTTTTATGATGCGTCTCATGAATACTATTAGGATTTACATATCCATTTTAGGATCTGTCTTCTATGGTATTTACAGTTAAGACGTACCTAAAGAAGTAAATAAATTTTATCTCAATTTTCCTTATTTGAATCATATGTTATGTTACGCACTTATCTTCTTCTATGAGGTGTATATACAACCCCATTTACAGGTAATATTAGGAATTTATTTATTCTAATGATATTTTAATTTTCATATAATGTTATTCTTTCATTGTATCTTACGAATCAATGATACCAAAGTGGTAATGTTTTTATGATAAAATCTCAATGGTTATCAATATTGTTTGTGATTACATTCCAAATAATGAAATAATATAATCAATATATCATGAAAACTAATTAATTTTATTCTAATATGGTTGGTCATGATTATATATTTTTTACATTCATTTTACTCTCTTTATGTACTTATGATTCCAAAAGAATATTTTTAAAGAAAACCATCTTTATTTCTCTTCTCGGTCAAAAACCCTTTTTTTAATATATATGTTCTCTAAAAAAGTTTTCAAAAAAGTTTTAACATTATCCAATAGATTAATTAAAGATATTGTTACGCATGTTTTTGCTTCTAATTTTTTTTATAAAATTAATCTTCCTATATTTTTTTAAAATAATTAATGTTTTGATTTTATAGAAAATGTGAGAAGAATCATTTTTTAAACATGTAAAAAATGAATAATATTTTACACCAATATGAGAACTCAATTTTGTAAAGATTCATTTTTAAATTTAAATGATTATTTCCAAAGAAAATTATATTGAAAATGTTTTACGTTTTATAAAGTGTTTTCCAAATTGAAAAAGGATAATTTTATTAATAGAAGATTTAAATTATTTTAAATAATGAATTTTAGGTTCAAAGGTTATTTTCAAAGAAAAGGATTTTGAAAATATTTTATATTTTACCCTTTTTTAATGTGGAAAGGATATTTTCCTAAATAATTGTTTTAAATTATTTTCAAAATCATTTTCAATCTAAGATGACATCCTTTGATATTACTTATGATTTATTGGTGATATGATCCAAGGATACCATTATTATTATTTTTATAAATGGTTTATGTTTATGTGCACATGATATTTATGAAATATTTTTCTCTTACATGGGTTATACCTTGACAAATTTCATATGAAGCCCACTTATTTTTACATGGGTTTTAAAATGATGAAATTATTATAAAATATATCTATTTTACATAGGGTATGCTATGATAAAATTTTAATGAAACCCATTCATTTTCACGGGTTTTAATATAATGATTGTTTTTTGATCTTATGTCACACATATATATGATTTCATTATTGGAAGAGTTTGAACATTTAATTCAAATAATTCATTGGGAAAATAATTATATCACATGAGATAAATAGGATTATAATGGGGAGTGAACTAATTTCAGTAAGGGTATTTTTCCACTATGATAGTACTAAGAGTTAACATTGACTACTATGGTTGTTTGTGGAGTGAAACCACTCCACTGTGATATTATTGAAAATGATCGATGGAAAGAAAAATAAATTATTTTATATTCTTATGTGTACACAAAAAATACATGATTTATACTGATGATATGCATTAATGGTTCATGTTATTTGAGTATATTATTATTCATGTTTTATAAAATACCACGATTTATTCCATGAATCGTGTTTATAATCTATGATATATAAGGTTGTTTTTCAATTGTTTTTTTTCATTTTCTCATGCACTTATAATCATGTTATTCTCATGTGATCATTGATATATCACTTATTTACTCTTACTAAGAATATGATCTCACCATTTCTTATGTTTACTTTCCCTAGGTTTTGATGAAAGGTATTATGTACGATATGTCTTTGAATAATGATAGTTATAGGGAACTTAGTAGGATATAGTGTAGCTAACTTATGAAAAAGTATTTTATATGTTCATGTTTCTAGATGGAACTATATTTAAATTAATATTTTATGAATTGTTATGTAATGTAATGAATATTGTTATATTAATATGTAATATTTATGTACGAGATGTTTGGATCATTACAAGGGCCCATTATAAATATCCCCTAATGGATGAATGGAAATGAGTATTTTATACTGTGTAATAACTAAAGGCAGTGATGAATAATGTTGTCATATATTTAAAAATCATTTAACTTCATTATGAATTGCATACATTATTTTATCATTGATGGTCATGGGTATCTATGTATTCTAATTTAGTGATGGATCTTATTTCTTGATTGGTAAAAAGCACATGAACTAGCACAGACATCCTACTTATTGGTGAGAGGAACTCCTCATTTAATTCACTTGAGGAGGAATCCATCAAACCCTCATTTTTAGATTATTTTTTTTAGAATTTAAGCCGTCATAAAGGATTATATTTACTACTCACCCATAAATTTATTCCATATTTGATTGATCCTATTAGAGAGTGCAATTTTAGAAATTCTCCCATATAGGATAAATATAATCTATTCTAATGTAAATTGGTGATAGTAAAGGTTTTCCTTGGATTTAAGTGGTATTAAATCCAATTATTTTCTCTATATCATTGTGGAAGAATGGATATACCAACCTTTAATACATGACATGAATAACTGTTTCATCTTGATATAAGTCAACAAAGGTTATAGATGCATTGTACAATATATACAACTAAGAATCTAATAAATGTAGATTATAAGAAAATTTACATTATTAATGGAAGTTTTCCATTAATTCATTAACATAATAAAATAAGAGAATCAAATATTACTTATAGATGGAATATTCATCATTTACTTTCATTATTACTAGCTCAAGGTCAACATTAATGTCTTATAAAGTCATTGGCATCATCATGTATAACTCAAAACCTATATGGAGAGCCTGATATTCTGTCCCACTATTGGTTCACCAATCAGATATTATAAATTAGTAGGGAAAACTAATTTTTTATAGAGAGAAACAAAATCCCCAATATAACATTATTGATCTTAGGATCTTCCATCCTTCTTCCTGTTAAACTCCCAAAAGCATCATCAATGTACATTTTCCATGCTTGAGATGTTCCATGAATCGAGAAATATTCTATATCAGAGAGATCCATATCCAATAGTGACTCTTATAAGGTAGGGTGTATAACAATAAAATAAGTTATATATTTTCCATTTATAATATTTTTTGAGACAAAATAAATGTCAAAATACCATAGATGAAGATATTATTTTGTTTGGAACCCAGTTTTCATTTAAATACTAAGGATATATTTAGTCATATTGATATGAAATGTTATATGGATCTCATTAAGAAATATATAATGCTCATTTTTTTACATCATAAAGACCAATACATGAAATTTTTTCTTTATATCAGAGCATCACTTCTCAGTTTAAAATATTGTTCTATAGAGAAAATAAACATTTTTTCTTTCCAGTTTCATTTTTATATGTATGGAGTGCACTAAGAATTGTTTCTATGGTTTACATTTATAGTATGAGATGTTTCCCTCTTATGAAATACATTAAACTAGAGGTATTAGAAGGTACTTTTTGAGGTCATCAAAGGGATTCTTAAAATTCTCATCCAATTAGTAGTTGACCACTTTCACCATTATATTTGTAAATTGAAAACACATGCCCATGAATTTAGATATAAAGATTATAATGTTTTCATGGTTACCATAGATTATTCTCAATTCATATAGGTTTTCAGGATGATGCATGTTAATTATTTCCATAGTCTTCTCTAGGAAAACATTAATTCCATATTAGTGTACTACAATGATAAGGAATTTTCTAAGTGTTACCCCAAAAGAATATTTTAATGTGTTAATTTTGAAGATATTTTGATGTAAATTATCAAAGAATTCATTGAGATTGGTATGGTGATCCAAACAATATTTGTATTTCACCACTAGATGATGAATGTAATATTCTATAATTTTCACCATGAACTATTTGATGATATGGTGTATGAAACATTGGAAGGTGGAACTAGTATTATTCAAGACAAAGTGAATTTATTGATATTAATATACCACATGGGGTGCCCTAAATGTATTAGAATATATATAATCCAAGGATATTTGGTTATATTCAAAAATAAAATACCTATACACAATGTATATTGATTCAAAAATAAATTATACATTGATCATCAAATTCCTGTTTAGTATTGGGAAATCATCAATTGGGAAGTAATTAATTAGATCCCTACAGTCAATATTGACTCTAATTTTCACATTTTTCTTATTCATAGAGATAATATTAGAAATAATAATTGGGAATTTAGAAAAAATTAAATTTACATTGACCAAGTCATCAGATTATGATTAAACCTCAATAGAGTGGGTTAGATACATTCTCTTTTCTACCTGTTTATAACTATGATAGTAATATATGTAAGAACATAGTTCTTATTTTTGAGGTACATGCTTCTTCTTTTTCCTTTTCCTTAATTGTTTTTGAGAAAATATGGAAAAAGGGGAAAAATGCTAAATTTCAAAACTACACGCCGTGTACTTTGTCCACACGCCATGTACTTTTGGCCGTGTTGGGATGAGTACATGGGGCGTGTAGCCTTGTCGGCGATGAGGGGTGTAGGAACCGACTACACACTGTGTAGTGGTACCTTACACACCGTGTAGTCAGTCGGAAGGCTTAAACAGTAAGGCAGTGGAGTCGTTGCCAGCTGGGCGACAGTACACTCCGTGTACTCAGGAGTACATGCCGTGTACTCAGGTCGATGGGCGAACAGTGTGGCGGTGCCGCCAAATGAACAGTTAAATGAAAGAAGTACATGTCATGTACTCAGAAGTACACACCGTGTACTTTGTTTTTTCGGATTAAAACAAGCAGTAGCCTCCTCATTTGGCAGAGGAGGCGTTTGAGCCATTTTGGATCCAAAGGAGAAGGATAGACCTTTGAAGATCCGTCGGGAGTTCATCTGGAATCTGATTCGTCTTTGGATGATCTCGTTGGAACCGCACGGGTAAGCCCTCTTCTCTCCTAGTACCATTCTTACCAATTCTTCTCCTAACGTAAGTTATTTACGGTTGAATGGGTTCTGTTCTTCGTCAGATCTACGCCATTCTTGGGCGTTTTTAGAGTCGGCGTTTGGGTATAACGTTCGTTGGCAAATAAGGTAGGTGGCTTTGTGTTTTTTTTCCAACTGTCGTGCATTTTTGTGCGTTTTAGTTCCATGAACCCATGTTGGGGTGTCGTGTGGCTGAGGCCGTTTCTATATTTAATGCCTAGAATTGCATAGGTGACTAAATTGTGATAATAAAATGTTGGTTGGGATCATTGCTTGGATCCGGAACCACCCCCGAGGTGTGTTTCACTGTTTAGCTGTTTGGCCAGGATACCCGAGGGTATGCCTTTAAAGTAGTAATTGTAAAATTGACTTGAGAGGAATTGCTTGTTACTGCTTGTTTACCTATTGGGCATGGCCCGATTACTTGTTTAGCCTGAGGGCGTTGTTGTATTTGGCCTGAGGGCATTGTTGTGATTAGCCTGAGGGCACTGCACTATTTAGCCCGAGGGCTGTAGTATTTCACATGAGGGAAACCTTTCGTGCCTAAGGGCTTGAATTCTGTGCCTGAGGGTGACACCTCCTATGCCTGAGGGCAATTTCTGTTTTGGCCTGAGGGAAATACCTATGGGTTGGATTCTTCTTACCCGAGGGTAAGATTTTTCTTGTCTGAGGACATGGACTGTTTTGTTTAGAAATGAACTGTGGTGATTTCTAGTATATAATGAATTAAATGAATAATAAAATTGAAATTTAATTGTTAAGTTAGTTACTTTTTAGTACTGCTTACCTTATTTCATTTTACTATTGCACACTATTTTTGTATGCTTACACGCAGTTGGGCACAGGCCTTTGGTGGGTGCCTACTGAGATATATTTCTCACACCCTGTTTGGGTCATGCTTTTCGGCCCAAACAGATTACGTTTCTGCAGGTGTAGATAGGGGCAAGAGTCCCTATACAGGTACTTGACTGTTGCTGAGGAGTAGGAGGGAATGGTACCGAGCCTAGGCTCGCGATGCCGCTGCCAGCTATTTTGCTTGTTTTGTTGTACTCTGTATTTTGTTGTACTTTATTTGTGTATAACATGTTCTGGATGTTTTCTTAGAACTTGAAACATGTAGCATCATCATTTATATATTGTTGGTTATATCAACTGTTGTAGTTTATTTCAGTTGTGTATGTTTACTGCTTCCGTTGTCGTTGTATGATTTATTTAAATTTCGCTGCGCTACACTTTGACAAATGAGGGAATAGTTTCCCCACTATTAGACTTGGGACCTTGCTGCTAGTCGGTAGCCTCTGGCGTTTGGGGAAATGTGCTTGATGTCACATAGCGAACTGGGCTCAGGGCACCCATTGCATGGCACCCGGGTCTGGGACGTTACAAAGTGGTATCAGAGGGGTTTCTTTTCATTGACTTACTATTTGGAGCCGTAGTCAGGGATAGGACGGAACGGTAGTTTGTAATAAGCTGTGCCTGGGCGTAGCTAACCCGTGTATAGGGAAGATCTAGTCTACCTCGTATTTTTCATTCTTTTGATTTTTCAATTTTACGGTTGATATGTTTTCACCATTGGGTGACGCACTTGTGATTGTGCTGTTATAATTTATCTATGGGTTCTATTTAGTTGCAACCTGATGAGATGAGGGTATTCCGTCTCATACATCATATAGGCACATGCTATATATCACATTTCATGCATAGTTTCCATGCCATGTAGGTGCATTAGAAATCCGCATGTTGTTGTGATAGTTTTTGTGCTAGAAAAACATGCTGTTGTGATAGCCGCTCTGATAAAATACTTGTTATGTGATAGGGTAATTTTATGTGACCCTGTTTAGAGAATGAACACCAAACTTTGGTTTTTGGGGATTATGGGCCCTCATTGACCAGAATTTGGTGGATCATTGACTCTTTATTGGTTATAACACACATAAGATGCCAAACTTTGATTCGTGGGGAGTATGGGCCCCCACGGGTCGGAATTTGACACTTAGGTGTTGTTTTCCCGTATTTTCTGGGTTCCGGAGAAGTTTCTGAGGCATACAGTCCGGAAACCCAGTATACACGCCGTGTATGCTCTTCTGTTCAGGAAGAAAAATTAACTTTTTGAGTACATGCCGTGTACCCTGAGTACACGCCGTGTAGTCTCTTCCCGTGTCACAAACCGTGTGGGCGGTGACACGGGGTAGGGAAGGCCTTGGGGAAAACACGCCGTGTTGTTTTTGGATATGCCGTGTAGTGTGACCCAGAGTCCGTCTGTGTAACTAACAACACGGGTCGGTGAACTCCTTGACAGAACACGCCATTTCAATTATAGACACACCGTGTAGTGTGACCTAGGGACTCGGCCATGTAACTAACAACACGGGTCGGTGTTACCTCTCCCTAAACACGTTGTGTACATATGGGACACGCAGTGTAGTCTTGTCCGAGGACAGACCGTGTGGAGTTAGCCATGTGGCTGGGAAATGGGGTGCAGTACATGCCGTGTACGGGTGTCACACACCGTGTGGAGTTAAGCCGAGTAGTTGGCCGTGTCACAGACGACACGAGCAGTTGGAAAATAACACCATACACGCCGTGTAGATATTATACACGCCATGTTGTTTTGTTGAACGGAAGCCATGTAGAAGGACCTGGGTAGGGGAAGGAAAGTCAAGTACACACCGTGTAGTCATTATACACGTCGTGTAGTCTTGTTTTGAAAATTTTGACATGGTTTCTACCTCTTTTTCCTTTGTGGTTTCTTCGTTTCAGTCTTAATAATCTTGAATATGAGGTGTGCTTTTGACCTTGTAGTGTCATGCTGCCTAGAAAACCACGAGTTGTTCTCCAGGAGAGTGGCAACGATTATATTCTGGAGATGGTGGGCCATGATCTACTAGTGGATCCTCCAGCAGAGCCAGATGTAGCGCCAACTGTTATACCGGACACAGGTGCGGAGGAACAGTTCCATGAAGGCTTACTACGGTTCATGCAGACCTTTCCGGGAGCACCGCAGCCTGCCACATCTATGGCTGAGATGATGCATATCTTTCAGCAGTATCATCCACCTACGTTTTCAGGGGATGACAGACCACATGCTGCAGAGTCTTGGCTAGGATCGATGCAGACTATTTTCGAGCATCTTGAGACGCCTCCAGGGTGTAGGGTCAAGCTCGCGACTTACATGCTGCGTGATTCCGCCCAGAGGTGGTGGGATGTTACCACCCAGACATAGCATCACAGGGACATGGCATGAGAAGATTTTTAGGTAGTCTTCTATGACTTCTTCTTTACCGAGACGCTGAGTAAAGATAGAGCTTGAGAGTTCATGAATCTACAGCAGGGCGCTATGTCAGTGATGTACTATTCTGCTCATTTTACAGAGCTTCAGCGTTTTTCACCCATGCTGGTGGGTGATGAGATGTTAAGAGCCAGACATTTTGGGGATGTTATTTGGTATGACATCCGAGCGTTGGTGAAAGTTTTCAGGTTGCCTACTGTACACGCGATTGTGAACCAGGAGCTGATTACAGAGAGGAACCTGCAGGAATCGAGTGGTGTGGGCCAGGGCGGTTCAGCACCAGTTACTGGTACTATTTCTACTGGCAAGAGGAAGATACAGATGGACTTCTCTTAGGGTGGCAGTACCAGCCAAGCAGCTTCTTCAGGTGGCCCGATCAGGTGCTACCAGTGTGCCAGAGAGGGGCACAAGAGGCCGCAGTGTCCACGAGACCCAGTGGAGTGTCGAGCTTGCGGAAAGATGGGTTATCTTCAATGCTTTTGCAGGGTGTTTCCACCAGATAGTGAGAGGGGTTCTGTGAAGACTCCGCATGCAGGAGCAGGACTAGTGGCTTCTTACCAGTCAGGGAACTAGAATACGTTAGGGCGTGAAGGCAGGGATGGTGGTCGTGGTCGTGGTAGCCAGATGCTAGGATCGCAGATACAGCAGGGCAGGATAGCTCAGGGTAGCCAGGATGTGTCGCAGGGCCGCGACACTGGCCAGACATATGCAGTGCAACAGACCCAATAGGAGCAGGATCCTAGAACTTCTACAGTCATAGGTACTATTCTAGTAGCTTCTGTTTTGTCTTTAGTACTTTTTGATATGGGTGCTACGCATAGTTTCATATCTGTACCTGTTGTGGAGATCATTGGGCTCGATGTTTCTTCTTCTTTGGATATCTTGACGCTAGACACTCCGTTGGGGACTAGGACGGCTGGTGTGCGTCAGTGTAAGGAGTTCCCCCTTGAGGTTTGAGGGTGTCACTTCCTTTGGGACCTCTATGTCTTAGAGATGACGAGCTATGACGTCATTCTCGGGATGGACTGGTTGGTTCCCATTCAAGCCTTTGTAGAATGCTATCATCGCAGGGTGTGTTTCACGTTACCAGAGGGAGGAGAGTTTCTATAAAAGGGCGAATGGGATGTTCAGGTGAGTCGTGCTGGAATGAGCATCATGGGCGAGGTGGATTCACGGCCCAGATTGCGAGCTTATATCTGGATGATCAGGGGACTTGTCAGATGGATTTCCCCCCGGTTTTTGATCGTTTAAGGGATGTCTTCCTGGAAAACTTTTCAGGTCTACCTCCGGTGCGTGAGGTGGATTTCTCTATCGAGCTTGTTCCAGGAGCAGCACCGGTGTCCATTCCTCCTTATTGGATGGCCACGCCTGAGTTGCAGGAGCTCAAGAGGCAGTTAGAGGAGTTATAGGCGAATGGTTTTATCTGACCCATTACTTCTCCTTGGGGTTCTCTGGTCCTTTTTTTGAAGAAGGTGGATGGTACCCTCAGACTTTGAGTGGATTATCGGAAGATGAACCAGTTGATGGTTAAGAACCAATATCCCTTGCCAAGTATTGATGATCTGTTTGATTAAATTTGTGGAGCACGAGTGTTCTCGAAGATTGACTTGAGATCCGGATATCATCAGTTGCGCGTGAGACCATCGGATGTACCGCTTACATCTTTCAGGAGTATGTATGGTCTATATGAGTATACGGTTATTCCGTTCGGACTGACGAACGCACCAGCAGTTTTCATGGCTATGATGAATCGTGTGTTCCATCCGTATCTTGATTCTTTTGTGGTAGTATTCATGGACGACCTCTTGGTGTACTCTCACACTCGACACGACCATGCCACCCATCTTGGGATCGTATTGAGTACACTGAGAGAGCATTGGCTATATGCTAAGCTCTCAAAGTTCCACTTTTGGATGGACCAGATTCACTTCCTGGGTCATATCATCTCAAAGTCAGGAGTTGTGGTAGACCCAGAGAAGGTGAGAGCAGTAGTTTCCTAGGAGCAGCCTAAGAACGTGTTTGAGATATGGAGTTTCTTAGGGGTGGCTAGTTACTACAGATGCTTCATACAACACTTCTCCCGCTTATCAGCACTATTGACAGGTCTGAATAAGAAGGGTGCGAAGTTCATTTGGTTAGAAGCTTGTGAGATAGATTTTCAGGACCTGAAGGGAAGGCTGACATCAGCACCGATCCTGATACTCCCAGAGCAGGGGAAGAGCTATACAGTTTACTATGATGCATCAGGGATTGGGCTGGGAGATGTTTTGATGCAGGGTGACTGAGTTGTTGCGTACGGGTCTCAGCAGTTGAGGCCACATGAGAGGAATTACCCGACGCATGATCTAGAGTTGGCTGCAGTTGTGCATGCATTGAGTTGTTGGAGACATTATCTGTTAGGAGAACATTTTGTGGTTTTCATCAAACAAAAAATCCTCAGTTATATATTTACTCAGCGTGACCTGAATCTGAGGTAGAGGAGGTGGGTTGAGTACCTAAAATCCTTCAATTTTGATCTTTCCTACACACCTGGTAAAGGTAATTCAATAGCTGATGCACTGAGCAGGAAGACTCAGATACAGGCAGTGCAAGAGGCCAGTAGTGAGTGAGAGATTATGGATTTGTTCTCTGATATGCATCTAGAGATGCATGATAGTCAGGGGAAGACTTATATTTCCTCGTTAGCTGTGACTTTTACCCTCCTAGATAGAGTGAGGATGAGAAAACTATCTGATTCAGAAGGCCTAGTTCTACGGGAGTCGGTGGCAAGTGAGGACCCTCCTCCCGGTTGGACGGTAGGCGATGATGAGGTTTTACGTTTCCATGGATGTGTATGGGTTCCAAGGGATATATTCGAAGAGCTGATGCGGGAGTTTCATGATTCAGCTTGGGAAGTTCATCCCAGGGTTACCAAGATGTACCGAGACTTGAGACGTTAGTACTGGTGGCTGAGTATGAAGAGAGAGATAGCTGGTTTTGTTATGAGGTGTTCCACCTATCAGTAGGTGAAGATAGAGCACCAGAGGCCAGCTGGGATGTAATAGCAGTTACCCATTCCATAGTGGAAATGGGATGATGTCATGATGGATTTCTTGATGGGTTTGCCGAGGTCACCTCGAGCCAATGATGCCATGTGGGTTGTCGTGGACAGAATCACAAAGGTAGCTCACTTCTTGCTGATCAAGGAGACCTTCAGTGTGGACGAGATTAGAAGAGTGTATATCCGAGAGATCGTACGTCTTCATGGGGTCCCTCATTCTATCATTTCAGATAGGGACGCCCACTTTACGTTTTGTTTCTGGAAGGGTTTTCAGAGGGCGCTGGGTACACAGGTGCTTCTGAGCACAACATACCACCCTCAGATAGATGGCCAATGAGAGTGGATGATATGGGTGCTAGAGGACAGGCTGCGCGCATGCGTCCTAGAATTTGGGGGCTCTTGGGAGAAGCATATACCCTTAGTCTATTTTGCCTATAACAATAGTTTTCAGGAGACTGTTGAGATGGCACCATACGAGGCTTTATATGGTAGGTCATGTCGATCACCTTTGTGCTGGTTAGAGGCAGGTGAGGCAGCTTTAATGGGGCCACAACTTGTGTAGGAGACATCTGAGCAGGTCCAGTTGATTCGGAAGCGGATGGCTACCGCGCAGTCTCGTTAGATATCCTATGCTGATCGCCACAGACTACCTTTGGATTTCGTGGTAGGGGATCAGGTTTTCTTGCGTGTTTCACTAAGGCTGGGACATAAGCGGATTAGGAGACAGGGTAAACTTTCGCCGATGTATGTGGGGCCATTCGAGATTCTGGAGAGAGTCGGGATGGTTGCCTATCAGTTACAGTTACCGCAGCGGTACCGAGCCATTCACGCCGTCTTCCATGTGTCTCAGATGCGTCGCTATCATTTAGACATGTCTCACACCTTTCAGCTAGAGGAGGTTGAGCTTCAGCATGATGCGTCCTTTGAGGAGCATCTGATCCGTATCGTTGATAGGACCACGAAGGTTCTCTGAGGCCAGTCAGTTTCTCTTGTATGGGTGCTATGGTAGCATGGCGGAGTGCAGCACGAGACCTGGGAGCGAGAGGCCGACGTACGTTCTCAGTGGCTAGAGATGTTCTGAGATTTATCTTCACCACCCATGGAAAGGCAATTCAGGGATGAATTGCTATAAGGGGGATGTTTGTAAGAACCCGGTTCTTATTTTTGAGGTATGAGCTTCTTCTTTTTCCTTTTCCTTAAGTGTTTTTGAGAAAATATGGAAAATGGGGAAAAATTCTAAATTTCAAAACTACACGCCGTGCACTTTGTCCACACGCCGTGTACTTTTGGCCGTGTTGGGATGAGTACACGGGGCGTGTAGCCTTGTCGGCGATGAGGGGTGTAGGAACCGACTACACGCCATGTAGTGGTACCTTACACGCCATGTAGTCAGCCAACAGACTTAAGCAGTAAGGAGGTGGAGTCGCCGCCAGCTGGGCGATAGTACACGCCGTGTACTCAGGAGTACATGTCGTGTACTCAGGTCGATGGGTGAACAGTGTGGCGGTGCAGCCAAATGAACAGTTAAATGAAATAAGTACACGCCATGTACTTATAAGTACACGCCATGTACTCAGAAGTACACGCCGTGTACTTTGTTTTTTCAGCATAAAACAGGCAGTAGACTCCTTATTTGGCATAGGAGGCGTTTGAGCCATTTTGGAGCCAAAGGAGGAGGCCAGACATTTGAAGATCCGCCGGGAGTTCGTCTGGAATCCGATTCAGCTTCGGATGATCTCGTTGGAACCGCACGAGTAATCCCTCTCCTCTCCTAGTACCGTTCTTACCAGTTCTTCTCCTAACGTATGTTATTTACATTTGAATGGGTTTTGTTCTTCGTCAGATCTACACCGTTCTTGGGAATTTTTGGAGTCGACATTTGGGTATAATGTTCGTTGGCGAATAAGGTAGGTGGCTTTGTGATTATTTTCCAACTGTCATGCATTTTTGTGCGTTTTTGTGCCACGAACCCATGTTGGGGTGTCGTGTGGATGAGGCCATTGCTATATTTAATGCCTAGAATTACATAGATGATTAAATTGTGATAATAAAATGATGGTTGGGATCGTTGCTTGGATCCGGAACCACCCCCGGGGTGTGTTTCACTGTTTGGCCAGGATACCCAAGGGTATTCCTTTAAAGTAGTAATTGTAGAATTTCCTTGAGAGGAATTTCTTATTACTACTTTTTTACCTATTGGTCATGGCCCGATTACTTGTTTAGCCTGAGGGTGTTGTTGTATTTGGCCTGAGGGCGTTGTTGTGATTAGCCTTAGGGCACTGCACTATTTAGCCCGAGGGCTGTAGTATTTCTCCTGAGGGAAACCTTTCGTGCCTGAGGGCTTGACTTCTGTGCCTAAGGGTGACACTTTCTACGCCTGAGGGAAATTTCTGTTTCAGCCTGAGGAAAATACCTGCGGGTTGGATTCTTCTTACCCGAGAGTAAGATTTTGCTTGTCTGAGGACGTGGACTGTTTTGTTTAGAAATGAACTGTGATGATTTCTAGTATATAATTAATTAAATGAGTAATAAAATGGCAATTTAATTGTTAAGTTAGTTACTTTTTATTACTGCTTACCTTATTTCATTTTACTATTGCACACTATTGTTGCATGGTTACACGCAGTTGGGCACGAGCCTTTGGTGGGTGCCTACTGAGATATATTTCTCACACCCTGTTTGGGTCATGATTTCCGGCCCAAAAATATTATGTTTATGCAGGTGTAGATAGGGTCAAGAGTCCCTATACAGGTAATTGACTGTTGCTGAGGAGTAGGAGGGCATGGGACCGAGCCTAGGCTCACGATGCCACTGCCAGCTGTTTTGCTTGTTTTGTTGTACTCTGTATTTTGTTGTACTGTATTGGTGTATAACATGTTCTGGATGTTTTCTTAGAACTTGAAACATGTAGAATCATCATTTATATACTGTTGGTTATATCCACTACTGTAGTTTATTTCAGTTGTGTATGTTTACTGCTTCCACTGTCGTTGTATGATTTATTTAAATTCTGCTGCGCTACACTTTGACAAATGAGGGCATAGTTTCCCCACTATCATACCTGGGCACTCGCTGCTAGTCGGAAGCCTCTGGCATTTGGGGAAATGCACTTGAGATCACGTGGCGAACCGGGCTCGGGGCACCCATTGCGTGGCACCCGGGTCCGGGACGTTACAATCTAGTAGACCAAAGTGATAGTTAGCTACATCAAGATCTAACTAGGGAATTTATATATATTTTCATGTAAACTCATCTCAATGTTTTTTTATGGAAATATAATTATTTATGATTTTCTTTATGGGTCATGGTAGTGTTAATTAACATGTGTCATATATCTTCTTATAAAACCAAATTCACCTATCAATTTTCATAGATTGTTATTGAGTCATCATCCTCAAATACTAGTGGAGTTTCATTGATATATTACACTAATTCATCCACTTCCCCATTCTAAATCATTTAAATTTCACTCACTCCTTGATAATTGGGAGTAGATATAAGGTCATTAATATTTCCTTTAGAATCAAATTTTTTAGAGTAGTGGTCTGATCTATTAGATGTTGTTGACATATTTTGAAAGGAATAAAATGTTCTTAAACCTTTTTGTATTTTATTAGGTACATATATAAGAAATGAATTAGGATTGGACTTGAAGAATAAATATAAATCAAACCCACATTAATGTATAGGTTATCATAAGAAATATTAATCCACATAGAATTTATGGGGGTCCCTTTCTCTATTGATATTAGTTTCTTTATAGAATCACCAGTATGACCAAAACAATAGAAAAAAGTGATTGGAGTGGGGTTTTATTTCCTTATATAGAAGGCCTTATTATCATAAAAAATATATATATTTTCACCTCTATGTGATTGATGGGATACACAAAGTCTTCACCAATTCTACTCCATGGATTTATTGGTTCGGTTTCTAACACATTAGGGGTAACAATTTGTGTGGTTTTATTACCCAATGACAATATACTATCTATTTTTAGTAAAAAATATCAATATAATAGGATTCAAAATAATAAAATGGAGATGTATAACCTTAAGTACTTTTATCTACACATCAATAGAGTATTTCAAGAATTGATTATATGAATATGGTATTTTTTTTCATTTATATAAATCCATAACATTTATATAAATACATTGAAAGCCCTATCTTATTTAATGAAAATAAATTATAAATCCCAAATCATATATCTAAACCAGGTACTCATCATTATCCTTATGAGGCACCTCTTCTTTATTTTTTCATAACCATACATTGTAGTGTTTAAAGGTGACAAGTCCAATTCACTCTGGCATAAATATTGAAGTGTCTAGATTAGGATGAGGTTTATTTCATAGCTATTTTAAAATATGGACTAGTAAATTTAAATATAATAAAACTTTATAGAAACATTTATTTTCCTAATTTTTTCTTTATATTGTAGCCTCCTAGACTTTTTAGGTAACAAAATGACCACATGAAACTCAATAGAACCCATTTTATTGGGGTATATCATAGAAGGAATAAAATCTATATCGAAATACTAATGGTTTTAAAGAGACTTATTTAGGTATTAAACAAATTAATTTTATAGATAATGGGAATCAATAATTGATATCCTATCAGAGATAACAACTATATGCTTCAAAATTTTTTTTTCTGACCAAGGACATGTGTTATCTATGTTGTAGCAGCTCCCCATCTTAAGGATTGGGGACCAAAGATATCTATATTGATTAATCATTTCACAATATAAAACTATAATGATTTATTTCCATTTATGTATTATATTAAAGAATTATCCCCACATGAATGTGTCTAATAAATAACAATTTTCCAAAAATATATTTATGGATATGCTTGTTGAACTTGTTGGAATTCATGTCTTCTAGTTTTAGATACATATATAACCTCAACTAGAATAATTCCCAAATGACTTGGTCTACAGTGACCTCACCTTACTCAAATTTTATGGAATACTATATTATTATTAATTGGTAACAGAATTTCATAAGAGTACCCTTTTAAGAAAAGTGATCTATTAGACAACTAACATTGATTAAGACATATTGTAATTCCTCATTGAAAGAATATAACATTTTATGGGGTAATTACAATTCATCTAGTGATGGGGGAACGAGATCCAGGTGATTCTAGACTGGATTCGGTGCCCATAGGGGTTCATATTATTATTGACTTATTGATAATTATTATACAAAACATTTAATGATTTTGAAGGTGAATATGTAACTATCAGAGTGGCATAGGGATTTTGGGTCATGAATGGATGATTCAATAATGTATTGGTGATTGAATGTTTGTGGTTTACTAAAAAAGTATACATCTAATTATCAATTTTTTTGTGTTCCTATATTTTGGAACACTTTCTACTCTCTCTTTTACTCTGGTGGGGTACAAGAAACATAACAAACCTAGGTTGATGGTTTTATTATCTTACCATGCCTGATGTCTATCATGTTTTTAGTGAATCCTTAGCAATAAATATTTTCTAAATATTATCATCTGATGTATAATTATAATGGAAGAAATCATGATGATTATTCAACCCTAATTTATTTGAACTTTTGATTTATGGTAGTGTGAACAAGATATTTTATATGTTCTAATGAAAAATATTTGGAACCGATTCTTTTCAAATGATTAAACCTTATGTTCAGGTTTTTGAATTCCCAATGGATATATCTCTTATTCAAATCATGCATACTTTTATTATGAAACTATATCTGTTATTGTTACTCAAGATAAGGCACCACATGAAAAATTGTAGGCCTAGGGAACGGTATTGGTAGTTGTACCTGATTTATCATGATATTCACAACCTTTAAAATTTTAAAATTCTTCCCTTATGCTGATGAAATCAACTGGGAATTGTATTTGGAATATTTCTTAGAGCCCCTATTCTGCCACTATGAATTCTAGGAACTCATGATCATATATCAAATGTATGAGTATCATTCAAAACTCATATCAAAGTCTTTATATGTTTATTTCCAATAATTGTTCTTGTGGAAATTTTATATAGGGGGAATAGACCAATAATTTTTAACTAGATATGAAATATAAAACCCTATCATTTTTAAGTTGTTTTCAATTTGTGAGGTCATAAAAATCATTTTCCTCAATATCAAGATAAATTAGAAGTGATATTTTCATAAATGACCTTAATAATTGTAAATTTATGTAGTTTGAATATTTGTAAATAAGAAAAGTATAAGTCCCTATATAGTCTGTACAAAGATTTAGAGCCTTCCACCCTTAAGATACTCTAGTGTTCCAATTGCAAGTCCACATAAAGACAAAAAGTGTGTGAGACAATGCTTCAAATATATAGTACCAAAGCATTTATAGAATGTTGGATTTCTAAGGTTGGGTGAAGAAGGGGTTAAGTACTTCTATTCAGTATACAAATTCATTTTTTTCTTCACTAGTATACATCATCCATTTATGGATTCTTTTTTTGTGGTATGAGAGTTTATGGGTTTGAGAAGTTTTGACACAATTATCACATAGTTTTATTCTCGAGTGGATGTGGTGGGAATAATCGAATGAGGATATCTTAATTTCACATATGGTTGATAAATGGTTTGTGTTAGTTTACAGTGATTTTCCCATATCGGTTCGGTTATTTCCCTTGTGGATAAAATTCATCATAATCCACTAATATAAGTGTTTGTCAAATTGGTTTCCTTGGACTTGAGTCGGTTTTATGAATGTCTTATTCCTTTAATGTATGACTAATCTCTTCATGTTTAGTTGTATTTCCTAGAGGATGCATGGTAGCATGTCCTGATAATTTCACTCAGTGGGTATATTACCTTTGTCTAAATTGAAACTAGGATTTCTCAAAATCTCTAAATTGACATCATAATAGGTAATAATTTACATAATATAACGATTCTTAATTTATATGGGTGGTGTCTTGGTTATGTATATAGTGAAACTCTTTTTATGGTTGTTAGATTAATCTCATAGAGTATGGTGCAATTGAATTTTTGGAGGAGCTACCAAAGCATGATATTTTCATTGATGTTATGTGTTCACACCCACTTCTTGAAATTAGATGTGAATATTTGTTTAACTAATTTCAAATCATAATTTTTTTCCTTATTATTATTTTTTGAACTCCATTTCTAGATTGAAACCAATAATATTCATAGAAAATAAGTATGATGTTTGAATTTAATTTTCTTCTACATTAGAATAGTACATAGGATCATTGATATTTTAGTATCTTAAGAGGGATATACCATAATTCTATTACTATATATTTTTAGAGGGACTATTTAGATTTTAACCATTGCAAAAGTATACAATTTTCTCTCAATATTCCCTTTGAAATGGGTTTTGATTGATAATATTGAGTCCACATGAGAATATCCTTTGTATCTACTCCTAGTCTATGAAAGACTGAGTTCCTTGGATAATAAATAGGTAAAAATAACTTTAACTATATGAGATAGGGTGGGAACTACTCAATCAAGGTTATGGTTACACCCCATTTTAGGTTTTATGGACATAGGGGTTTTGTAAGAACCCGTGTTTTTTCGGACAATCGTTTTGAGCAGAAATTTGAATTTTTGTTGTTGGATGCCCGTGAGGGGTAAAATGGTCATTTTAATCTACCATCTGATCTCGGATAATTTTTCTGACAGCTTTGTTGGTCCCGGAATAGGGAGTTTATCCTAGGACATGAGTTTGGAGTAAATCTGAGCTGTTTGAATTTTAGCGGAATATTTAATATTTAATATTATTAAATTAAATACTAAATTATTCACATAGGTTTGTTTGGAAATAAATTTTAAATGGAGCATCAGATTGAGTTTTTGTCTGCGCTTTTGAGTCTGAAATGGGGAGTTTAGCCTAGGGAAGGCATAAACTCATGTCGGGCGCCGAGGCAGGCCCGCGCCCCTTTTTCTTCCTTTTCTTTTCTTCTCTCTTCTTTCCTCCTCCTCCTTGCACACGTCTCCTACACCACTCCTCCTTGTATGTGACCTATGGTAGAATTTTGATTTTGAGAAAATGGGATAGAAGGAAGGCGAGAGTGGTACCGATTCAAAGCTCTCGACACGCTGAGTCGGCGTGCGACAACCGTGAGCCGTGAAATCAACTGAAGCTTCAGTGGTTTCTGCCCAAAGGTAAGACCGTTTATGTTTTTGCCATATATCCCCTATAAACATGTTGTTTTAAGTCTTTTAAGCCTTATATTTCTTGTTTGTGTCCACTTAATACTGGATCTAATGTTTCAGGGGTGAAAACGGGAGTTTCGGGTGTTTTAAGGGTTTTCCTGTTGGAAAACCCAGAATACACGGTGTGTATTCCAAGGGTACACGCCGTGTGTTCTTCCCGTTCAGGGGAGACAAAGTTTTCTTGAGTACACGCTGTGTAATTTGAGTACATGCCATTTAGTGGGTAGCCGTGGGGGATGGCATGTGAAATAGAGCACAAAATAGGGTTTTTTAGTGAGTACACGTCGTGTACTTTAAGTACACGATGTGTAGTGGTACATGGGCATGTGTATGGGTGAAAATGGACACCGAATAAATTTTTTTGAATAGTAAACGTCATGTAAAGTAAATTACATGCCGTGTAAAATTACACATGCAGGCCCATTGTGCTTTGGCCATATACTGCTTCAATTTAGTATTTTTAAGATATCTTGGGCTCTGGAAGTCATAATTGGGCATGTCAGTAGTCGATTCTGAGCATTTTTTTGTGTAGATCTCAATGGTGTAATACTTTTGACATTTAGAGGTAATATAAAGGGGTTTTTGGGGGTTTATATCTAAATTTAGGGGTTCTTCCTCCACTTATTGAGTTCAGTTGTAACCGGAGAGTGAGACTTGGGGGTGGATGATAGGTTGGGTGTTCAGACCAACATAGTTGAGACCTTTAATAGAATATAAGCTATGATATATCTTCTGTAACCCATGATTTAGAGGTCGTTCCCCTTGTGAGACATTCCCTTCTGGCCTATGAGGCTTTGAGACCAGGTACTTCTAAGGATCCCCTTAGGGATTCCTTTGCTTGTGTGCTGACCTAGGGAGTCCCTTGTAAGATCTCTATCGTGTTCTTCATTTGAAAGGAACCATGTTATGGAATGCCTATGTTTTCCTTCCTTTGAGGATCCCATGTAGGATTACTCCCTTACTCTTCACTAAGGATCCCGCGTAGGATTCCTTCACCCGTGTTGACCTGAAGGATCTCAAGTATGATGCCTCCTCTATGTTGACCTGAGGGACCCAGTGGGTGCCCATTGTTTGACCAACCCTGAGTTGTTATGTTGGGTTTGGGTAGAGATGGTGATGGGGTGTCACCTAGAACCCATTCCAAATTGGTGATCCCTTTCGGCTTTTGATGTATTGTTGGGATGGGCATTCGGGCCACCCTCACTGTTTGTTTATATTTGACTTGGTTTGCTGATGCTGTAGTGTTTACCAGAGGTTCTTAATAGTTGGTGGCTACTGATCCTGACGCGATGCGTCTTTATTTTTTTGTTTTGATTCTTACTTTTCCTTGTGTGCTTGAGTAGTTGGTTTGATTCCCTACTTTGAATGTCCTTGAGTTTTTGTGCAAAAGTGTCAGATATCCATGTATCGGGTATCTTGGGTTAGGGTTTTGAACCTGTTTTATTTATCTACCTTAGATTGATTGTGTGCCTAAGGCTATTAGATGAATAATGTTTTCTTGTTAGAATGTCTGAGGATCACCCCATGGGTGGTTTCCTTGTTTTGACTGTTTATCACTGTTTGGCTTAGGTTGTCTGTGAGGAAAACCTTGTTACACTGATTGTCTGCCTTAATATTAATAATTTCATGTGTTGCCTGTAGTTTAAATGTTTTTGATGAATTTTAAATATTATCCAAGTAGTTTTTTGAACATACTTAGGGATTCTATGAATTCGTTACGTACAATTGATTTTACTCAGGGCTGCGGGAACCTAGTGTAACAAGACCATAAGGGGAATTAATGTTGAGTGCTTCCTCAGAGGGCATGTTTAATTATTACCACTATGAGAACATAAGGGAGATTGACTTTGTGATATCTCAGAGGGTCTGATAATTATCGAATAGAGAATAAAGGGTGAATTAGATGTAAGTGATTCCTCATAGAGTCTGTAGTATCGCTGCAAGACCATATGGGGAATTGACGATGAGTTCTTCCTCAGAGTGTCTATGCCTTTCTTGAATATGTGAACATAGGGGTCTTCCCGTGTGAGCCACCCAGAGGGTTAGCGTGATAAATTAATGTTGGTTGGTTGTGATGAGTCCACCAAGCCAAAGAACAAGCTTGGGTTTTGTACTGCTTGTTGTTAGGTAGTCTGTTGAGATACCTATTGTGTTATCTTCTTGCTTGTGTTTGTTTGGTTGAACCAGAGGGGACAAGATGTGAGTACGCCCTATAGGGTTACTTGTTATTTCTTATCTTGTTCAGAGACATATTTCATGCGTTGGCCGAAGCACGTACATGTGGATGGGATTACGGACCCAGAGATTGACTTAATGATACATGGCTTGAGTGGCACGACGTCCAGCTCAATGCCCTTGCACATGATGTCCAGGAGATCAGGATTATGGTCCTAAGGATCGACTGCTGATGTTGTTTCTTGTTATTTGATTCACTAAATCACGAATATTCATATTTATGTATATGTGTATAGGTATAGGACTATACATGTGTACTTATATAGATATAGACATCCATGGTGGCACTTGCCCAGTTGACAGGGATTACACACCTTGAGTTCAACTGTGGTTGCACTTTTGGTTTACTTCCTTTTGTTGTGTTCCAGCTAGGCTGAGCACATTGCTGTTGCATACAATTTTAGCAGCACAGTTATAGGTTTCTTGTCGGGGTTCCCTACTGAGATTATTTCTCACCCTTGCATGTACACCTCGGTGTACGTGTAGACCATATGTTTTATTTCAGGTTGAGCACGATTTTCATGGTGGATAGGGCTGAGGCCTAGTGTTGCATGATCGAGCGGAGCTGCTCGAGTGGTTCTACTGATCGGGATGCTGCAGTTCAATGTTTTCTGGAGATTGGGTATGTGGTTTGGCTCAGAGTGAGTAGCAGAGCCCAGTAATTTTACTTTTAGTTTCTTTTGTACTTATATCTATATGGTCGGCCCATTGGGTGAACAGTGTTGTATTGTATTGCATAGCTGTTCGGGCTTTTATAGCATTTTACTATTACAACTTGTTATATTTCAGTTGTTTATTACTTCCAAACTCTATTTACTTTCCGCTGTGTATGATACTTAGTTATTTCCGATGTTTTCTTTCTCTGTTATGGGGGAATTATCTCCACACTATCACACCCTAGGCCCTCTCTTCTAGTTGGTAGCCTCTGGCGTACGGGGAGGCGTGCTTGAGGCCTTGTGGCGAACCGGCTCAGAGCACCGGTTTACTGGCTTCCGGGTCTGGACGTTACAAAGTGGTATCAGAGGAGTTTTCCTTCCTGGTTATTACTATTTGGGATATGGTGGACAATAGAATTAGGAATATATTCGAACCTGTGATGGATATCGGGCTAGTTCGTCGCGAACACTTGTTCCGGTAAGAAGTCCTGGTTACCAGGGTTTTGGATTTCTGTTCTAATTTTGTGATGTTACAGTTGTATATGATTTTCACCTTGAGCGACTCACATGTTGTGTGGTGTTTTGATTTAATATGGATATCTGGATTTTGGCCATTGGTAAGATTCCAGGGATAGATTTTGACTCTTGGCTGGAAAAGGCAAGAGGCGTCTCGTGCATCATACTAGGCATGTAGGATTCATAGCATATAGGCCTACTAGTGGTTGTTTTTACCGATGACTGAGTCCTTTGGGTCTACTTACACATACTTTTTTACTCTGATGGCAGGTTATCCAGATCTACGTTAAGGCGTTTTGATGGGTCTGATGACTCAGTCCTTTTACACAGGTGGTGTAGTGACCCTCATTAGTCTATGTGGCACATGATGACTTTTTGTTTAACCCCTTATTGGGTGTTGTTTCTCAGGTCTGTGGTTATCTAGTTGGATCATTGAGAATGATGTCGATAGATACCAAGGCTTTTCTTGTGAACTGGAACTCCTTGGGGTATTGTTGTATACAGATACCCAATGGGTGTTAGCTCAGATTGTATCTTCTATTTTGGTTGTGACCTCTAAGGAGTAGTTTCTTTTGAGGATGCACGGAGAGGATCAGGGCCCTTATAGGCTATGTTCGGTTTTGACTTTTTTTTTGGTTTTTTTGATCTTTACCATCTTTTGTGGGGTTTTGGATCTTTTGGGATATTTTTTTAGACCTTCTGATACAGTTGTGAGGATTTTTCAATAGGGCTAGGTGGAATACCTAAATACCCTTAGTTTTTACTCGAACCCTTGTAGGTCGATGTCTTTTCTGTTCTAGGGAAACCTATGTGTGAAAGGTTGGACAACGTTTTCTAATGCCTTTTATGTGGTGGTTGGTTTCCACGAATGGTTTCGATGAGCGTGCATGTTCGGGTGCCTAGCCTGGTCAACCAGTGTTTCTGATGTTGTTGTTGCAGGTGGAATCATTTAAATCTAAATCGGTGAGTGGCCGGGTGCGCGCTGAGGACTGATGTTTCAAGACTTTCTGTGGACTTGGATCCCAGAAGTTGTTTTGGAATGTCCTTGTGTTGTAGAGTTGACTTTTTAATATTTTGGGTTACCGTGAAATGGTTGAACCATGCTTGAATCCTGGTCGGGTTTTGGTAGGATGTTAGTGTGGCTCGAAGGGAGCTGGACATGCATTTGGTGAAATCTTAGTGTACTCTTGTAAGATATGATCATGCACTATCTTGATTCTTCTGGAGTATGCTGAGATATCTTCGACCCTACATCGAGCTCCTTTTTTTATTTCTTAATGTTCTTCCCAGTTGAGGATGAAACCTATTTTGGTTGTGCTCTCAGAGTGGTGTAAGGAAATCCATATAGTGGGGAGTGCACCATTGGCCCTTTTGAGGGTGATTTTCCTTATTTAGGTTAAACTTCGGTGTTTTCTAGTGGGATTTTGAGCATGGAGTTTTCTTTTAAGGTGACCACATGGGTGTTTCTATGGTGGGGAGTACCAGTTTGGTCGTAGTTGAATATCTTCTATGTAGAAGACAGTGGTTAATGCTATAAGTAAGGTCGTTGGATGGTCTAGATAGCTTGGTTATGCAGATTCTCGAGTTATGAGCCAGTTTATTGGTTCTTCCACTGGGCTTCTTGGGGACAAGAAGGTTTATTGTGGGGAGTTTGTAAGAACCCGTGTTTTTCCGGATAGTCATTTTGAGAAGAAATTTGAATTTTTGTTGTTGGATGCTCGTGAGACGTAAAATGGTCTTTTCCCCTACCATCTAATCTCAGATAATTTTTCTAAAAGATCTGTTGGTCCCGGAATAGGGAGTTTACCCTAGGACAAGAGTTTGGAAGAAATCTGAGCTGTTCAAATTTTAGCGGAATATTTAATATTTAATATTATTAAATTAAATATTAAATTATTTACATAGGTTCATTTGGAAATAACTTTTAAACATAGCTTTGGATTGAGTTTACATCTGCGCTGTTGAGTCCGGAATGAGTAGTTTAGCCTAGGGAAGGCATAAACTCATATCGGGCGTCGGGGCTGGCCCGAGCCCCCTTTTCTTCCATTTCTTTTCTTCTTTCCTTTTCTTTTCTTCTCTCTTCTTTCCTCATCCTCCTTGTGCATGTCACCTACGCCACTCCTCCTTGACCGTGACCTATGGTAGAATTTTTTGATCAAGAAAACGAGAAATAAGGAAGGCAAGAGTGGTACCGATTCGAAGCTCTTGACGCGTTGAGTCGGCGTGCGGCAACTGTGAGACGTGAAATCAACCGAAGATTCGACGGTTTCCACCCGAAGGTAGGGTAGTTGTTGTTTTTTACATAGATCCCCTCTAAAAATTTTGTTTTATGTATTTTAAGCCTTATATTTCTTGCTTTTGGTCTCTTAAGGCTGGATCTAATGTTTTGGGGGTGAAAACGGGCGTTTCGGGTGTTTTTAGGGTTTTCCCGTCAAAAAACCCAGAATACATGACATGTATTCCAGGGGTACACGCCGTGTGTTCTTCCCATTCGGGGAAGATGAAGTTTTCTTGATTACACACCATGTACTTTGAGTACACGTCGTGTAGTGGGTAGCCGTGTGGCTGGCCATGTGAAATAGAGCACGAAATAGTGATTTTTAGCGAGTACACATCGTGTAGTGGTACATGGGAATGTGTTCGGGTGAAAATGGACACAATGTAACTTTTTGTGAACAGTAAAAACTATGTACAGTAAATTAAACACCCTGTGCTATTACACAGGCAAGCCCATTTTGCTCTGGCCATGTACTTTGGCCATGTACTGCTTCAATTTAGTATTTTTAAGATATCTTAGGATCTGGAAGTCAGAATTGGGAATTTGAGTAGTCGATTATGAGTTTTTTTCCACGTAGATTGCAATGGTGGAATCCTTTTGACATTTAGAGGTGATATAAAGGGTTTTTTGGGGATTTATATCTAAATGGAGGGGTTCTTCCTCCACTTATCGAGTTCAGTTGTAACCAAAGAGTGAGACTTGGGGGTGGATGATAGGTTGGGTGTTCAGACCAACTTAGTTGAGACCTTTAATAGAAGATGATCTATGAGATATCTTCTGTAACCCATGATTTATATGATGTTACCCTTGTGAGACGTTCCCTTCTGGCCTATGAGTCTTTGAGACTAGGTACTTCTAAGGATCCCTCAGGGATGTGTTTTCTTGTGTGATGACCTAGGGAGTACCTTGTAGAATCTCTCTCTTGTTATTCCTTTGAAAGGAACCATGTTATGGAATGCCTATGTTTTCCTTACTTTGAGGATCTCGTGTATGATTCCTACCTTACTCTTCACAAAGGATCCCGCATAGGATTCCTTCACTCGTGTTGACCTGAAGGATCCCGAGTATGATGCCTCCTCTTTTTTGACCTGAGGGACCTAGTGGGTGCCCATTGTTTGACCGAACCTGAGTTGTTATGTCGGGTTTGGGTAGAGATGGTGATGGTGTGTCACCTACAACCTATTCCAAACTGGTGATCCCTTTCGTCTTTTGATGTATTTTTGGGATGGGCATTCAGGCCACCCTCACTATTTGCTTATATCTGACTTGGTTTGCTGATGCTGTAGTGTTTACCAGAGGTGCTTCCTGGTTGGTGGCTACTGAGCCTGACGTGATGCGTCTTTCTTTTTTTGTTTGGATGTCTACTTTTCCTTGTGTGCATGAGTAGGTGGTTTGATTCCCTACATTGAATGTCCTTTAGTTTTTGTGAAAAGTGTCAGATATCCATGTATCAAGTATCTCAGGATAGGGTTTTGAACCTGTCTTATTTATCTACCTTAGATTTCTTGTGTGCATGAGGCTATTATATGAATAATGTTTGCTTGTTAGCATGTCTGAGGATCACCCCATGGGTGTTTTCCTTGTTTTTGTTGTTTATCGCCATTTGGCTTAGGTTGTCTGTGAGGCAAACCTTATTACACTGATTGCCTGCCTTGATATGAATAATTGCATGTGTTTCCTGCAGTTTAAATGTTTTTGATGCATTGTAGCTATTAGACGAGTAGTTTGTTGAACATTCTTAGGGCTGCTATGAATCAGTTACATACTACTGCTTTTACTCAGGGTTGAGGGAACCTGGTGTAGCAAGACCATAAGAGGAATTGACGTTGAGTGCTTCCTCAGAGGGCCTGTTTAATTATTACCACTATGAGACCATAAGAGAGATTGAATTTGTTCTCTCTTAGAGGGTCTGATAGTTATCGAATCGAGACTAAATGGGGAATTATACGTAAGTTCTTCCTCAGAGAGTCTCTAGTATCGCTTCAAGACCATAGGGGGAATTGACGATGAGTGCTTCCTTAGAGTGTCTTTGCCTTTGTTGAATATGTGACCATAGGGGTCTGCCCGCGTGAGCCACCCAGAGGGTCAGCGTGATAAATTAATGTTGGTTGTTTGTGATGAGTCCACCAAGCCAAAGAACAAGCTTGGGTTTTTTACTTCTTGTTGTTAGGTAGTCTATTGAGATACATGTTGTGTTATCTACTTGCTTGTGTTTGTTTGGTTGAACCATAGGGGACAAGCTATGAGTACTTCCCATAGGGTTACTTGTTTTTATTTATATTGTTCAAAGACATATTTTCGGCATTGGATGAAGCAGGTACATGTCTATGGGATTATGGACCCAGAGATTGAATTAATGATACACGACTTGAGTGGCACGATTTCCAGCTTAATGCCCTTGCACAGAATGTCCAGGAGATCCGGCTTATGGTCCCAAGGATCGACTGATGATGTTGTTTCTTGTTATTTGAATCACTAAATCATGAATATTCATATTTATGTATATGTGTATAGGTATGGGACTATACATGTGTACGTATATAGATATGTACATCAATGGTGGCACTTGCCCAGTTGATAGGGATTACACACCCTAAGTTCAACTGTGGTTGCACGTTTTGTTTACTTCCTTTTGTTGTGTTCCATCTAGGCTGAGCACATTTCTGTTGCATACACTTTTAGCAGCACAGTTATAGGTTGCTTGTCGGGGTGACCTACTGATATTATTTCTCACCCCTGCATGTACACCTCGGTGTATGTGTAGACCTTATGTCTTATTTCAGGTTGAGTACGAGTTGCATGGTGGATAGGGATGAGGCCCAGTGTTGCATGATCGAGCAGAGATGCTCGAGTGGTTCTACTGATCGGATTGCTGCAGTTTGATGTTGTCTGGAGATCGGGTACGTGGTTTGGCTCAGAGTGAGTAGTAGAGCCCTATACTTTTACTTTCAGTTTTTTTGTACTTTTATCTATATGGTCGGCCTAGTGGGTGACCAGTGTTGTATTGTATTGCATAGATTTTCGAGATTTTACAACATTTTACTATTACAACTTGATCTATTTCAGTTGTTTATTACTTCCGCACTCTCTTTACTTTCCTCTGTGTATGATACTTAGTTATTTCCGCTGTTTTCTTACTCTGGTATGGGGGAGTAGTCTCCCCACTATCACACCCTAGGCCCTCGCTACTAGTTGGCAGCCTCTGGTGTACGGGGAGGTGCACTTGAAGCCTTGTGGAGAACCGGCTCGGAGCACCAGTTTAGTGGCTTCTGGGTCAGGACGTTATAGGTTTTATGGTGGTGAAAATCCCCTTATACTGGTTGACTGAGGATACTCTTATATAATCATCTGTGATACTACTATGTCCTTTTTGTCATTTCGGGCTCTTATTTAGGTATAGGACAAATGTAGTATATTTTTCATGTGATAAGTACCTTCCACCAAAGTAGGACCTTCCATTTTAAAATTTTCTTTACTCAAATAGGAGTCATATTATACATTCCTAGAAACCAAATGTAGAAGTATATAAATGTATAACTCCTGTTGATTTATTTTATTCTGAGAATTTCAGATTAAGAGATGTTATTAAAAAGACCAGTTAAAACTTACCGGTCCATTACCTGAAACTTTTCTTGAAGAAATAACATTGCAAGATTATCTTCCTGGTGAGTCATTTTGGAATGTAAGAAGAGTGAAATAAAAATCTCTATATTTACCCCAAAATAGAATACACATAATTAGAAGATAATTTTTTATCTATTTGGTGAAATATCTTCTTTTCTTAGCATCCGTTGTTGTTCTGTTCTCTCCGCCGATGTGAGGACAATGAACGTCTGTTAGGATGCGTGATAGACATTCATTTTTTGATGGTTACCACCAAAATTTTGGTTTGGTGCTTTGATCGTAAATGACGATGATTCCAGTGTAATGACGACATCAAGTGGTGACGACATCGTGAATAGTGGTGTCAGTGATGATGAAAATGTTGGTTTCGAGCCTGGCATGTGATGATATGGGTGATGGTTTTTGAAATTTTAATTTTGTGGTTTTGAAAGGTAGTTATGGCGGTCTTGGATCAGGAGTGTTTTTTGATTTGAATTTTGAATTCTGAATCCAGTGTTTTTTTAAGGGTTCACACTTACCCCTTAAAAGTGTACTTAGAATATAAAAAAATATAGATTGAGGAATATTGGATACACTCATGACATTTTCTAAAATTTGGATTTTGAGCCACCGAATGTACAAGACCCAAGTTAAACATGTCTATATTTAACATCACTTCCTTAACTAAACTATTACATTATATATTAATCAAAATATACTTAGAGATGATAGGTTTAGTTTCTTTATAGATCTACTACATAAACATCTTAGTCAAAAATACGTGTGATAATTACTTCATAATCACACCATGATATACATTCATCTAGACTTATCATAAGAAAAGATCTTCCTCATATCACTGGGAATAGAAGAATTAGAAAGGTGTGATATCAAATTCTTAGTACATGAAATATTTCAATGAATCAAAAAGGTTATATCATAAACATGTTAGAGAATATGAATAAGTATAAAATATAAGATAAAAATATCATAAGAGAAAAAAACCACAATAAGGTCATTAAAGAGGTATAAAAACAATATAATGTCATTAAATTATATAAAAATATTGTTAAATCATGGAAATATGAAAATTATATATAATATCATTGAAATTTTTATAAACATAAATATTTAATATAAAATAACATCGTGTAGTAGGAATTACAACCCCATTCCCATAACACGGTGGGAATGGGTTAACAACCCATGTACCCTATTAAGGCTTCGGTTACAACCCATGTAACTCTTTAAGATTGGGAAAAAATGTTTCCCTCTTTATTCTTGGCCTATAACCCATGTAACTATTTAGTATTCGGCAAAAACCCATATAACTCCTTGTGATTAGGAAAAACATTTTTAACTTCTTGATCTCATGATATATTAAACATTAACCAATATATTATATAGTGATATTAGGTCACACCCATCATTATCATTAAATATTTTTTTCTATAATATATAAATAATTTTTTATATGAAAAGGAACTTATGAAATAAAATGAATTTTTTAATATTTCCAAAGTGCATAACATAAAAATAATTCAATAATTTGTTCTTTTGATTTAAAAAACTCAATCACATAAGAATAATATTTATTAAAGAAATTTATAGGGTGATTCATCAAACATTTCTCCTTTAAATAAATATATTTGGATTATAAAGAGGTAAATGGATACAAAACATAAAAGAGTCTTTTATTAAACATTTCTTATCCATTCATATGGAGATGATTTTGTGGGTCATTATCAGAATACATTTTTAAATGGGAGGCTTGAAATATTTTGGGAAATTTTATATTACAATGATTCTTCAAAAAAATAGAGGCTTTAAAATACATAATGATATATAAGGAAATGTGGATTGGAAGATAGCATATTTGATCATGGAAGGAAAAAATCATTCGATACTTTGATGGTACATTTATTGAAAACCCATATTATAAAAAGAATTATAAAAAATTAATTTAAAAAATATTAAAGGAAAATATTATAGTCACATTATTTAATATTTAATAGTGTTTCAAAATATGATAAGAGAAAAATTTTGGTAATGTAAAAAATGGACATAGAAATAAAATCACTACTTAAATAGGATGATAATTATTCCAATCATATTATAATTTTATGACAAGGTAATTCATTAATTGAAAGTGACTTGAATATAATGTCATTTTTAATAGTGATGTGTAAGATGAGATATCGTATAAATTTTGAAAGGGAACTAAATATTGAGCCTAAAATAAATATGTTAAAAAAATCCTGATAATTCTTTTATGAAATTTTAGTTACCCAAAATCCATTTTGGGAAACATAGTTCATGAAGTACGAAATATTTAAAGAGGGGTTGATGTGGTCGAAATATTAATCCCTATAAGTTAATAGAAAATATCATATAATTAATTAATAAGTTATAATGTACCTAAATTATATGAAATAAATAAATAATAAAATCATAACTCAATGATGATAATTAAGTTGACAAAAAACTAACAAACTTGAGGAGCATCTAAGTAAAATACTCGATGTAGAGAAACATTTAAATTGAATAACATTTTCCATGATTGAAGATAAAATTCAGTGAATAAAAAGGTATTTAATGATTTAATGTATCAAATTTGAAATATATACACTACATAAATGGATTTGGGATCATAATACTGAACATGTCTCAAAGTTATTAATTTGAGATAAAAACCCTTACCATATAACCCATATTCCACAAATGCACTCAAAAATATTATATAACAAACATTGTTATCATAATCAATTATTTCATAACCACATTTATAATATATAAATTTATAAAAATTATCTATAATTAATATCTATATGTATATTAGTTGACTTTTAATTACTTTTCCATGCCAAGATTATATAATAATGATCATTTTTACTAGTTTCATAAGAGTGGTTTCAGTATTCATTATTCACAAAAGTTAATAATTCCTTTATTATCCAATATAATAATGTTTATTTTTTATAATAACTTATGAAATTACAAATTACTTTCATCAAGGAATTTTTTTTATCCTTAAAAATGAAATTGAAAATAAGCATATTTTAGCGATTTTTAGTGAAAGAAAGGTGTTTTATTAATTAAAATGTTGAATAGATATATAACCACTATAGAAAAAAATTAAAATATTTATATCATATTATAAAAGTAATTAAGTTACAATTTTCATGAAATGTATAATTTCATAGAATTGTTCTAGTGGTTTGTTAAACAAACCCAAAAATAAACATACCATCATTAACAAATTATTAGGATTTTGTTTAGTTTTCATATCATTATACTAGAATTAATATGATATTATTTAGTGTTCATCAGTTTTATATATCTGAATTTGAAGGAAAAATAATAAAACTATAGTTCAAATAATATTGTTACTTAAATTAAACATAT
Organism: Viscum album; assembly: GCA_963277665.1. NCBI lineage: Eukaryota > Viridiplantae > Streptophyta > Magnoliopsida > Santalales > Viscaceae > Viscum > Viscum album. The sequence goes on from OY728161.1 coordinate 1,000,951,267, forward strand.
CATTTTCCTCTTAGTTTTTTCATTTTGAATTATTAAATTTGTGATAATCATTTATTATTAATATCATGAATGTTTTACATAGTTGATTATAATAGAAAATTAATGATTTAATAAAAATCATAGATTTTATTAAAACCTATTACAACAATTATCCATTAAGTACAATAATGAAAAATTAAACACACCATTCCATGGAATCGGTAGTCTGCATGTACACATAGATGCTGATTTAATTTTCATGGAATGTGAGAGAGGAGTAATAAGTTTTAATATTTAATAATTTTAAATAATTTATAAATATCATAATTAAACAATAAATTACCCTTTTAACTAGCCATAATTTTCAATGGAGGAAAACAAACCTATTACTTCATGGATGTGGTAGTCCACATATACACATGATTTAGGTTTTCAGTTTACATAATTGAATAGGGAATGATGGTTAATGATTATAACATAATTGTAATAACATATCAGTATACTATTGATACTCATGTTATCATTTTAGGATTTTTAATGGAATTTTAGAAGGAGGAAGTGAATATAATGAAATAAAAAGGATAAAGGGCCAATTTTAAATTTATACGTCGCTTCATGGATTATTTTATTTGAAAAGAGGTTTAAACAATTGAGGGTTTATACTTTTAGAATAAAAAAATCACTTTAAAGTGGATAATTGTTTTGAAGAGAATATTTTTTAGGGTTTTTTAGATCTAAGGGGGTAATGTTGTGATGGGAAGTGAGGATATATGATCCCCTTTTATAAGTTAAAATGGATGATATTCTTTAAACACCCATAACTTTTCAATAATGGTAAGTCGCTATCAAGGAAAGTGGCTCCAAAATTGAGAATTAATGCATAGGGGAAGTGATATGATCTAGACATCCCTCAAATATCCATTTATAAACTTTTGTTACATAGTTTTTAAAATTAATTCCATTAGATTTTTTGACTTTTACTGTATTATATCTTACCTTAGTAACTAATTTTCACCTAAGGTATCTTATAATTTATTCCTGAGAATAAAATAGTTCTCATTACATAATTTTGAAATAATGGTCTCAAATTTCAAATCCTATTTATATTATTAAATTTATAAAATTAATAATAATTATTTTTCATTTAATAATTGTGTGATTTATTCTTTATTTTTAACAATATAACCTATGTTATAATGTGTCCAATATATGTTTGTATATTATTTTTTTTAATTATAAATTCACATATAAATTACATATTTTTTCTAGGTATATTTAAATCGTACATATATACTAATAATTCTTTAAAATGAATGAAATTATAAAAATTGTATATTTTACTAATACCTTAAAATCAATCTTTTTAGAAAATACCCAAATTTTATCCTATGATATAATTGCTAAACTGAATTAGATTTTTTTTTTCATTTTAAAATATATAAAACATATAAATTATAAATTTAATTTTTTATTAAAATAATTAAATAAAAGGAAAATCCATTTTTATATGGAAATTTTTTTTAAAGTGATAACTATACTTAGTAATATTTCTTAATTAAATTAGTATAAATAAAGTATTCATTAGTTAATCAATTTATCATAGATCGTTTAAATTTAAATGATTATATCATTAAATGGAATTCTTTAGAAAAACAAATATCCCAAAATAAAATGATCTTGTTAGACGTTTTAGCTAGATCAATTGAATTTAATTATGATTAAAAGTGACCTTTATATTCCTTCAATATATATTTCATAATATGGTTACTCCCATTAACACATACTAATTCAACGGACGTGTTTTAACTATCTATACATAAAACCATTTTATTTTACTTCAGAGTTTTGTGTGAAGAAATATATTGAACACATTATTTATTTAAAGAAACTGTACAGTAAAATATTAGGTTGTTACATTCTACCAATTAATTACACTGCATATTTATAAATTTAATTATTACATACTAATAAAAGATATCTAATGGTGTCTATGAGATATAAATGAATGAAGAATTAATTTTAAATATAAGGTTTGAATCTTAAGAAATACTAGGAAACTCATATATAAGGATACCTCTATATTTAGTTTCCTTCCAACCATTTGAGATGAATATGTATCATGGTTTAGAATTAACACCAATATTATTAAATTTTTTTAAAATTTCATTAACATCATTATAGTGATATATTACAAAATTTTGGTTTGAGACATGATTTATTTTGGAGCCTATATGGAAAGTGCTAATCCCTCATCAAATCATTCTCTCAAGGATGGATAAAAAAATTATCATTCCCATTAATATAAACATTAAATAAATCAATCTTATGTCTAGTAGTTTTCACTAATAATTAAGTAATATATGAAGTGATAAAATTTTCTTTCAAATATTTTTAGAGATATAATGGAGGATAGAACCAAATCTAGTAATGAATCTAAATAGCTGGAGTGGAAGGTGCGTGTGAAACTTAATTATGACTATCTACTATATTAGTAGTTATTATATATTATTTCTCTAGTTTTAATAGTTTGGTAGGTTTTTATGGACATTTTCCTTAATGAAATTTTATTAGGGAATCAAATTTCATAATTCTTAATCCTTTTTCACTTAAATAATTGAAGTATGTGTAGTAAATAAATTAGAATTTTATTATCCTCTTTTGACCTTTTTTAATTTCTTTTATAATATTTAAACTTATTACCATCAATTTTACAACAAAACAACTTCTCATTGATTTTAGGAAAAATCTTGGGTACTTTTTTCTGTATTCATGACATTTAGGATGTTGAGTCTTCCCTTCACTATAGTGTTTATCAATAGTACTTCCATGGAAAATTATCTTTGAATTAATTGTGGAGTAATAAAATTTGTTGTGGTTTAGGTTTTTAATCATAAATCGTGTCATTTGGGTGAGCATCAACCCATGATTTTCAATACTAGCTTCTATACCCTTGTGTTTATCATTAGGTCAATCACTATTTTTTCCACCTTGAACATTGTAGTATTGATTACTTCTAGATCCAATCATTACTATAACCAAAAGAGTGATAATCTGTTTTTAAAAATATGATTTCTATAAATAGCCATTAAAAATTTAACCTTAAAATTTATTACTATATTGATAGACTATAATTTTTTTATAAAGTTGTATCACAATTTTCTTAACCTATATCATTCACAGTTTGACATATATCATTATTGATTTAATATAGTTAACATTATGTTTTGTTCTCAAATAATTCATAACTTAATAAATTATTGTAACTAGGATATCAATCCTCCATAATTATTTATAAATTCAATATGATCTACCAAATCAAATCACCAAGAAGAATCTATCTTGATCTATAGCCATAGACACACTCATCATGCATTTGAGTGATGATCATATTAATTATCAACAAACTCTTTTCAGGGTGATTAGCCTAGGTAAATCTATTTTGTAACTACATTAACATTCTTATATACACAAAGGAAAGATTTTCTAGAAAAACCACCTACCCAAGTCTTATCTAATATTTATAGATGTAATACAATCCTTAGACTCACATCCAAGGGTTTAAATAAATATTTCAATCCTTGATACCAAAGGTAACTAAAATAATCTCCAAAAATAAAGGAACCTTCACTCTAATACATACTACAATGAATGAAGCTAAATACATCTTTATTTTCCATAATTTCCATAAGTAAACAATTAAATTACATAATAATCCCAATATATAAAGAATAAATAGGTTTAGTTTCCTTAAGGATCAATTACATAATCATATTAGTCTACAATACTTGATAATATTTCTTTATAAGAACACCATAATAAACGTTATTCTAAAATTAAATTATCTAATATAATCTTCATAAGCTAGGTTATAAACACAAGAAATGGGTGAGATCATACTCTATATAAGGTAAATATTTTAATAAATCATCATGGTTAGATCATAAGAAAAAGATTAAACGTGGATAATATTATAAATATCTGAAAAATATTATAAGAGTATAAACCATAGTATGGTAATCAAAGAGGAATAATATTCATATCATAGAAAAAATAAATATATCCATAATCCTAAACAATGGAAAAGTGAAAATAATTTTGAATATACTGGTAAAATTAGATAAAAAAAATATAAAATAAAATCATATAGTGGAGTAGGGATCACAACCTGATTACCATATTATAGTGGTCTTGGAATAAAAACCCAAGTACCCTATTTAGGATTGGTATACAAATCATGTTCCTATTTAGGTGTTGAAAACAACACAAACACCTCTTTATGATTGAGTTATAATGAATGTACCAATTTTGGTTGTAAAAAAACCTATAAACCACTTTAAGATTGTGTTATATCCCATCTACCTATTTAGTCTTTGAAAATATATTTTATAACTCATTAGGATTGGAAAACAAGTGTATACTTTCTTGAGTTAATGAGATATTAAACACCAACTAATGAATTAGAGGGAGATATAGGACCAAACTTATCATCATATTTATATATGTGTGTCATAACATATAAATAATTCATCATACTAAAAATTATCCTTGAAAGAAAATGTGTTTCATAACATCTCTAAAAAACATAACATAAAACAACATCAATAATTTCTTTAATTGATACCAAAAACACAACCACATAAATTAATTATTTCATAAAGTAATTTATAAGTTCATTTATCTAACATAACCCAATTATAGAAAGTTATTGAAATTTTAAAGTCTAAAGAGAAAAAATATATAATATATTATTTTTTAAAACTTTTTTTAAACATTCATAATAAGATGAAGTATCAGGAAATTTTTGAATGAAATTATAAAAGTATAATTTGATTTTTTTGGTTTGTTTTACTTTAAAAATATTCTATAATAAATGGTACCACGAAAAATACATACAGTTATCTAAGGAAATTTGGTTTGGAAGACAAAACCTTTGATCCTGGAAGGCAAATATAATGACCCAGGCTTTTCATACATGGATATTAAATTTTTTGAGTTGAATATTTATTAAATAATACAAAAAAAAGTTTGAGGATCATGATAGTTTAGTGACTTCATAAACATGGAACATAATCTTATAATTTTGTGAAATATCTTCAAAATATACCATAAAGATATTCCCCTTTAGTATTTTTACATAAAACCATTCTTTATAATGTGAGGAAAAATACATATGAAAAGGGTGAGCTCATATACTCAGTAAGGGAAACTATAATAATAAAGCATAAGTACATAAACAAAAAAATTGAAAATAATATATTCTATACAAAAGATCATGATATCATGGCACAGAGTAAATCATAGATGCTTATAAAAGAAAAAAAAGTATATATTCCAAGAGATAATAACATTAGACATGAAATTATATCATACAAATAGATATATAAAAGAATTTCCATGTTATTAAATACTTATTTACAAGAAAATCATTGTGGAAAAATTTATTTACTAAACCGTGTTCACTCCCCGTTCTATCCCTGTGTTACTGAACCGAGTTTACTTCTCATTCCAAACATATATTACTGAACCAACATAATTTCCCACTCCATTTTTTGTCTATAACATGAGATATAAATCCTTACCCAATGAATTAGATGTAGATATAGGTCTCAACTATTAGATAATGAAAACTATACATATGTGGACCCCAAAAACATAAATCATACATCATATCATAACCCATGAAATGAAATGGGTTTCATAAACAACACTAAATCATAACATAACCCAAGGAAAAGAAATAAATTTCATAGATATCATTGAATAATAAATATAAACAAACTATAGGAACAATATGGATAATATCCTTGAAAAAATATCCCTATTAAAACATATGTAACATAAAATAATATTATCGTATATGGAAAATACTTTTGAAATATCACTTGAAAATAATTTCTAAAGAAAATATCATTTATTATTTTACAATTTTTCTTATTATAAAATTACATTTAATTATAAAAGAAAATATTTTATGTGAAAATGACCTTGTAAAAGATTAAGGGATTCTTCAAGGAATAAAGGTGTCATTAAATCCAAAAAATACATTCATGTTGTATAAGTTAAGAAAAAAAATATTGTCATACTTTTTCCAGAAATGTCCCAAAGTACCTCGTTAGGAAAACATCAAAAATATTCCTTTAAAACAATTTACTAAAATTTAACACATGGGTAAAAATTGAATTAACAATTCTTGAATAATAGTAAAAATGTTTTTTGGAAAAAATTATGAAACATGGAGTTGAAGGAAAAATATTCTGTATAAGATACTTAAATATAAATAATGTTGAACAAAATGAGATTGTGAATTTAACCGTTACAATATTATAATAAGTAAAACCGTATGCCTTATGAAAAAAATAAATTATATGTATATAAAAATACCATAATATTATAGATAAGACTCACAAAATACATTCATGGGATGTATATATACCAAGTGGAAGAAATAAGTAGTGTATAAGGCATGTGTTCCACATAAATAAAAGTGAGAAAAAAATATCTTACCTTAAGTATTGACCACATTTGTATATGTTAAAACCAATTATATAATTAATATAAGTTTATTATACATACAACATATAACCATATTCATATATATAATACCATATATTATTTACTTATGAATTTATATTACCCGCTTATTAACAATTTAATGTTAAAATTATATTTTAGGCAATAACATTTTTGTTTTTCATTCATGTTTTGACTTTTTATCCTTTGTCCTATGACATAGATGATGAATTAATCATCCCTATAATGATATTAATTATATAAATATCTTATATATATTTAGTATATATGTATTCAGGCTGATTCATAAAATATGGATATAGAAAATAAATTACAATGTTCATGGAGACGGTAGGTCGTATGTACGTATGAATATTGTTTTAATTTTATTTTCATATTAAAATAAATAAAATAACATGATATATTGTCATCCAAAAATAATTTTTATGTTATATATATAATATTAATCCATAAAATTTATCCTTATTTCCATCCATGTGAAATATAGATGAAAAACGAATCACATTGCATCATGGGGATGATAAACCATATGTACGCACAAACAATGTTATCATTCCTAAAAAGATTTGATGAAAAAAGTTTGATATTATATTATCATTAAATAAGTATAATTATGTCATAAATATCATATATAAACAATAAAACCATCACAATTCCCACCCATAACAGATGGTGACGGAAAATGAATTGTATCACTACGTAGAGATGATAAGTCGTACGTACACAAAATTATAGTTTCATTTATTGTTAGATGGGAAAGGGGATGTGTAGTGTCATGTTCATAATAATGATAATAATATTTAAAAAATTTTAGTTTTAATTTTATAATATATATCATTGATTTAGAGGAGGTATATAAGAGTAGAAAAATAGAGCGATCGGTTTGACTGAATGCCTCTTCTTCGAAAAACTTCCTTTATATCTTCTCTAAATTTCTCTAGATTTGGTATTTTGGGAAGAACATAACCTATATAATTTATCTAGAAACGTTTGGAGGATAATTTTTCGTATTTTGGTTGAGTATGAAGACTAAATGTTAGGCACTAAAGTGAGGGAGGAAATTATCTTTTATAATTTTGGTAAGTGGAACTTCTAGAATTTCTAAAAATATTAATTTATAATAAATTCAATATAAATGAAAATATCACAAAAATTCCATGTATTATAATTAAAATTATATAAGTTTTTAATCTCATCAACCAATATATTTTTGAAAAGTTTTTTTTTGTTATTTTAAACCCTGTTATTTTGATTAACCCTTAGGTAACCTATTTTAATTTTAACCGTGGCCCAGAATTTTTTAGTATTTAAAGGCTGTAAATTTTACTTATGTGATGTCAATAAAATAATAAATGAAAAATTTATAAAATTTTATATCATATTAAAGTTATAATTATTTTTAAAGAAGTTGTATGATTTTTAAACAATTTAGGAAATTATTAATTTGATAAAATATCATTCGTGTCAATATTGACACAATTCCTTACATAGGCATTTAAAAATACCAAGATAACAAGTTTACTTAGAAAAAAATATTTTATATTATCCCTATGAGGTTATATTCATCTATAAAATTATATTATCACATATAATTATCTCAAATTATATTTATTTTAATATTTTTAGTAACATTTATTTGATATATCTATTAATAAAATAATTACTACATTAGTGTTGTGTAGTTTTTTAATATACTTATTTGTTCTCTAAAAATTAACAATAAAATACCCTAATGAAGATAAATATCATATATTTCATAATAATATTTATGGTCAGATATATATTTTATGTAAACCTATATAAAAAACCATATAGTATTTAAAACATGAATTTGACATCTTTAATTGTTTATAAAATAAAATATTATAAGTACAATAATTTCAACTACGTGACCCAAAAAATCAAAACTAAATTTATAGATATTAAAATATTTATACTGAGTTAAAATTTTATAGTTATATTAGTTCATAAAATAACTTTTTCCCCATGTGGAAACATAAGGGATTTTGAAGGCAAAGAAAGTGACATTTTGTTACTTTATTTGATTTAAATATTATATAATCGTTTTTGTGAAAAAATGTTAATTAAAAAATTTATTTAGACCTTATGTGTTAATGGACTGATTTTATTCATTAAATAAACTTTTGTCTTATGTTAGAGTCATTTTATTGTCTTTATACTTTTATTTTTAACTAAGATTACCCAATTTACCCATTACCGTGGTAAAAACATTTAAAAAGGTTACTATTCATATTAGATAAAAATAAAATGGAATTTTTTTATAAATTTTTAACTTATGAATAAAATTATTCATTAATTTTTTCAAAATAAAAAACACAAAGTTTGGAGAATTGAATTTAAAATAAAATTTGTAAAACACCATGCAAAATAGTTTTTAAAAAAAATGTCCATTTAAAATAAAAAATATTTTTAGGAAACATTATTTAAAAAATAATTTTCAATAAGAATAATTGAATTATTTTAAATAAAAATTCACCAATTAAAATTTAACACTAACCAAATACATATTTTTAACTTGTAAATACTTTGAAATAAAAATTCAGTTTTTAATCAAAATAAGTATTTTAATTATTCATCAAAATATGAAACCTATTAGAAAATTACCAAAAATTAAAGAAAAATAAATTTTGATATTCCAATTTCAAAGAATAAAATTATTTTTTCAAATATAATTTATAAAATTTTCAAATAATCTATTTAAAAAAAATTGCACTGTCAAATGACGATAAAACTGCATTTTTAGAAAAATGCATCTTTTATGTGAAAAAATGGATTTTTTCTAAAATAATTTTGAGAAAAAATATAAGATTAATGTTAAAAGTTATATTAAATATATTATAAATATAATTATTTAACATAATCCAACATGAGTGATTTTTTTATTTAATAATATAAAATATACTTGTGTCTGGTTTTTAAGAAACAAATTCCTTTTATTTAAAAATGGTTTTATATTCATTTATAAAGAATTGGTAAAAGAATTATACATACATTTATCAACCATAATTTCATAATACAATTAATCTTATTTGTTTCCTCCATTCTAGCTACCCGTTCATATTTTTTTGGTTAAAAAATAATAATATAAAATGATTTTTCATATAAAATATGTGTTGCATATAAAGAAAACTAAGCCAGTGTTGCATATAGTGCAAGATTAAATTGGTGTAGCGTATAAAAAATACATTAAAGAAATTAAATTTATTTGAATAAAAGTTCATAAAAACTCAGGGTGTTACATTCTATCCCCCATAAAATGAATTTCTCCCTCAAAATTCATCTTTCTAATAAAAACAAATAAGGATCACTCTATCTGATTATATCCTAAAGTTACCATGTAGATTATTAAAACTAATTATTTTCTTCTAAAATCATCAACCAGTTGAGTGGTATTATTTTTTAAAACTCAATGTCTATGATAAAAAATTTCTATTTATTTCTCTTCATAATAGAGATCTTTCTCCTACGGTACGACCGCTGAGTTTAATACATAGAAAGGACCAGGTATGTAATTACTTAAAAGAGGAATGCATGACACATCATAGACCAGAGAGAGGATTAGTGTAAGTAACAATTGATAATATTCCATTCAAAAAATGATAAAGAATTAAAAAAATGGAATCCTTTCAATTTTAAATTTCACTTTGAAACTAAAAGGAGGATGTTTGAGAATTAATTTATAGAAAACACATATCATAAAAATGAATATTAATACTTCCATTGAAAAGGAAATTTGTAAACTTAATGTTTATCCAAAGTAACACATAATTGGGTTTCCACATAGGAGAAAAAATGTGGAAACTAATAACATGGAAATTGAGGATAAATCTAACTATCGTGTTCTAATTGACTGTGATAGTGAACCTAGTCAGGAGAAAAATAACAACCAAAAATCCATAAATTGATGATGATTTAAGGGATAATTTGATTCATCATAAAATAATGTACTATGATAATTTTTTATATTTTAATATCTTTTCCCTATAGTTTAATAATTTTCATGAGAATAAATACATGATTTTATTTCATTTCATAAGAGTATCACATCCTTTCTTTTTTCCTTGATCAATTTATACTTCATCTCTCATTCTAAGAAATAATGGTGAATTTTCCATTCCTCAAGCATGATATCCATAGAATGATAGGTTATTCCATCTATACTAAATAATAGTAAAATGATTAATACAAATTATCCAAGAGCATAAATCCTCATATGGAGAGTTAATACTTTAATCTCTAAAATCTCATCCAAATTTCAACATAAATATTTAGTTGTATGATCCTTACATAAGATTAAAATTGAAAACATTTGAAAAAGGTCACTAAAATTTTAAAATCAAATTATAATTAATCCCCCAAAAAACTTGATGTAGCTCATAATTGTCACACACTAAACATGTGAAGACTACTATCATGCATTCTCTTAAAACATGGTAATAACATAAATTACCATAAACACATAGTGAAAACATTAATTCCTTAAAAATTTAACTATTTACTCATACCATAAATCCAAAAATTCTCTAAACCCAATCCATGATATCATAAACCACTTTGTCAGTATATCTGTTACCAGATCAACAATATTATCCTATTTATTTTTATCACAATCAAACATCTCTTTATCTCATTAATATCCCAATATGATGCACATAGTAAGGGTAATTATTCCATTATTTTGGAGTTCTCTAAAAAATATCACACAATCACATCAATCAATATGCATGGTTACTAGTACCATTTAACATATACATTAAAATACATAAGGAAAACTATAGTGGAATAATCATTACATGTTTCATTATTCCATAATACCAAAAACTACTTCTACAAAATTATTATTGATTTCCAATAAATAAACTCAAAATAATTCAAGTATATTCTTAAATAATTAACCAAGATTCATCATTTAATTCCTTAACACTTCTCTAATTTCATATATCATTTGTAATATCTTCATTAACATAAATATAATCATTACACATGAAAAAATGTTAATGAGATTCCCCCTAGGGAATTGATTTTCATAATAACCATACATTCCACATTTAAATATTTTAACTTTCATTGATTACTTAAAAATACCATTATCCTTGTCTATAGAGTTAACTGAACCTTTTCTATTGCAATTAATTACATCATGTAATTATTTTATACAGTCAAAACATCTTCGTATTCCTATAATAAATCCATTTGGGTGTTTCTTGACACATTATTGACCCAAAGGAAATTGAATCTTCTTTCATTCATGGTATCTATTACCATAATTCTAATCAAATATTTCCTTCTCTTCTAGGGTGATTTTAAGAGTTGGTTAAAGTACACATTGTTAATCTTGTTCCATGAAAGCTGATTATTAATGATCACAATTTCCTCTACTCCAGTGACCATCCCATCAAGAAATTTTTCATCACAGCTAATGTTAATACAGTTCATTCTAGTTCCCTCTATTGACTAAAACTAGAAATCATAGCATGTGAAACACTTATCATAGAAAAAACAACATAACCATGGAAAATATATTATAGGATATATAAATATTGACACATTGTTTAATCTATGACATGTTAGGATTATCCTTCTAGATATCCCTAGACATATCCTAAGAAATATATCTTGGGGTCTTCCTAAATTTTTCTCACCCTAGTTTCAAAAGGTAAACTAAGTTGATCTAGGATTTTCATATATGGATATTAACTTTTTCAGACAAATATTAATTAAATTACACAAATAAAAGACATCTAACCATAATAGTTTAGTGACATTGGAAACATGGAACATAATATTCTAATTTTGTTAACAATCTTAAACATCTATCTTAATGATCTTACGTTATAGTATTCCTATGAAAAACCTTTCTTTATAAACTGAGGAAAAGAAACATACAAAAAGGGTGAGATGAGATCCCCAGTTAGGGTAAACATAATCATAAATCATAAGTACATAAAAAACATTTGAAAATAATATCTTGTATAAAAAATATCATGATTTCATGACATGGAGTAAATCATAGAAGTTTATAAAAGAAAACAAAGAATATATTCCATGAGAGCATAAGATAAGATATGAAATTGTTTCATACACATAAGTATATAAGATAATTTCCATATTTTTTAAGACTTATGTAAAAGACTATATTAGTGGAAAAATTTCTTTACTGAATAGGGTTGACTCCCTATTCTAGTACCATATTTCTGAAGGAGGTTTTCTTCTCATTCCATACATGTATTACTGAACCGAGATCATTTTCTGTTCTAGTCTTGTCTACCTCATGAGATATAAATATTTACCCAATATATTAGAGGGATATATAGCTCACACTAATAACATAATTAAAGCTATACATATGTGTTCCCAAAAAAACTTTAACCATTCATCATATCAGAACCCATGAAATGAAATGGGTTTCATAAACATAATTCAGTTATAACATAAACCACGGAAAAGAAATGGTTTTTATATTTTCCATCTGATCTTAAAAATAAACCAAAAATAATAATAATATGGACAATATCCTTGAAAAATATTCCCATTAAAACATAATTAACATCAAATAATGTTTTCATAGAAGGATAATAATTATAAAATATTACTTGAAAACAATTCTTGAGTAAAATATTCTTTCTCCTTTGAAAACATTTTCTTTTCTTAAAATGAAATGAAATTTTAAAAGAAAAAATTTTCTTTGAAAATAACCTTGTAATATTTAAAGGTATTATTTAGTTCATAAAGGAATAATGAATGATGAAAAATATATTCATGTAATATAAGTTATAAAAACATTCTTATTGTACTTGTTCAGGAAAATTTCCAATATACCTCATTAAGAAAATGATAAAAAAATTCTTTTCAATCCATTTAGTAAAAACTCAAACATGGGTAAAAATGACTTTAAAAATTATAGAATAATAGTAAATATATTATGGGAAGCATTTTTATGAATCATTCACATGGAAGATAAATTTTCCTCAGTAAATACTTAAGTATATACAATCCTCATTAAAATGAGATTGTGTATTTAATCATTAAAACTTTTTAATCAGAAGAATCATATGCCCCATGAAAAATAGAAATTACCTGGATATAAAAATATAGTAATATTTTGGATACGACTCACAAAATACCTTTATTTGTATTATATACACCACATAGAAGAAATAAGTAGTGTATAAGGCATGTGTTCAGTAGAAATAAAAGTTAGATAAAAATGCCTTACCTTAAGTCTTGACTTCATTTGTATCAGTTAAAGAATATTATATAATAAATAATATTTTATTATAAAACTACCATAGATCCATATTCATGTATATAATACCATATATTATTTAATTATGACTCTATATTACTCAATTATTAAAAATTTCATGTTAACTTTATATTTTAGGTAATAACCGCTTTGTTTTTTCACTCATGTTTTGAATTGTTATCTTTGGTACTCTTAAATAGATCATGATATAATAATATAAAAATTGATATTAATAATATAAATATCATATATATTTTCAGTATATATGTATTCATGGTGATTCATAAATTATAGAGATAGAAAATAAAATACACTATTCATCAAGATGATAGGTCGTACGTACACATGAACATTGTTTTCATTTTGTTATCATTTTAAAAGAAATAAAATTATATAATATATTATAATCATAGAATAATATCTATGTTATATATATATATCATATATATTAATAAAATGTATCCTTATTACAATCCATGTGAAATATCGATGAAAAATGAATCACATCTCATCATAGAGATGGCTAGCCATAGGTACGCACAAGCAATGTTATCATTTCACAAAAGATTTTATGGAAAAAAGTTAGATATGATATTATCATTAAAAACATATAATTATTTCATAAATATCATATATAAATATTAAACCCATTATAATTCTCACTCATAAAATATGGTGATGAAAAATTAATTGTATCGCTACGTGGAGATGGAAAACTGTATGTACGCACGAGCGATACTTTAATTTATTAATTAATAATAAAGGGATTGTATAGTGGTGTGTTCATAATAATAATACCATTTCATCATATTTATGATTATTAAGATATTATTTTATGATATATATCATATATTTATAGGAGGTAAAAAAGAGTAGAATAAGAGAGTGATCGATTAGAGCGATTATGTCTTCTTCAAAACGGCTCCTTGAAATATTCTCTAAAAGACTATAGAGTTTGTCTTTAGGAAACACTAGAACATATAGAATGTGGATAGGGATGTGTATTGTAGAATTTGGAAGTGGTTGGTTGAGCTTTAAGGATCAACGTGATGTTTATAAGTGAAGGAGGAGGTTCCCTTTTATAATTTAGGTGAGGGGCACTTTTAGAATTTCAAAAAATATTAATTTATAATAAATTCAATAGAAATCCAAATACAAAAAAAATTATATATATTCAAATATAAGATTATATAAGTCTATAATTCAATAAAAAATATATTTTTTACATTTTTTCTTATTATATTAAAACTTATCATTTTGATTAACCCATAGTTAAAATATATTAATATTATTTAAGGTAACAATTTTTTCAATAATAAATTATTTAAAATTTTACTTATGTGATGTAAATTAAATCCTAAATTAAAAATGTTTAACATTTTAGGCCATATTATATTTTTTATATTTTTAAAAAAGTTTTTTTATTTCCAAATAATTTAATAAAATATTATTTTGATAATATATCATTATTATTAATTTTGACTCAATTCGTTACATAGACTTATAAAAATATCAATATATAAATCTAACTACAAAAAAATATTTTATTCTATCCCTTTGAGGTAAAGTTCATCTGGAAATTTTTTTGATCAGATTAATTATCTCAAATTCTATTTGTTTTAATATTTTTATTATCATTTATTTGATATATCCACTAATAAAATAATTACAACATTAGCATTGTGTATTCATTTAATATACATATTATTTACTAAAAATAAAAAATAAAATACAATAAATAAGATAATTATTCTATATTTCAGAATAACATTTATCATTACATATATATATTTTTTAACCTTATATAAAGATGATATACTATTTAAAATATGAAATTGATATCTTTAAATTTTTATCAAATAAATAATTATAAAAACCATAATTTTAATTAAGTGAACTGAAAAGTAAAACATAATTTTATCTGTTGAGAATATTTTTATTGAGTAAAAATTTAATGTTATATTTATTGATAACATAACTTTTTCCCCATATGGACACATAATGTATTTTAAAGACAATGAAAGTGAGTTTCTATGAAATTCTTTTATTTAAATATTATATAAACAATTTTCAGGAAAAAATATCCATTAAACAACTGACTTTGGATTCTTATGTGTTAAGGGTCTATTTTTATTCATACAATATAATTTTGGTATGTTTTAAAGTCATTTTATAGACTTTGTAATTTTATTCTTAACCTAAATTCCTTAATTTACCCTTTACTGTGGTAAATTTTTGTTCCAATGTTACTATTCATATTTGTTAAAAATAAAATGAGCCTATTTAATAAATTTGGACCTTATAAATCCAAATTTTTTATTAATTTTTCAAAATTCAAAACAAAAAATTTATAGAATTTAATTTAAAATAAAATCTTTAAAATTCTATGAAAAATAGTTTTTTGGAAAAATGCGATTTTAAGACATAAAATGTTTTTATAATAAATCCGTGTATAAAATCCTTTTCAAAAAGAAATTTTTTGGATATTTTCAAATAAAAAATAACTAATTAAAATTTAAAACTAATCCAAAATAAAATTTTAACTTTTAAATACTTTAAAAGAAAAATATACTTCTCTATGAAAATCTTTATTTTCAATATTCATCAAAACATGAAACTAATCAGAAAATACCAAAAAATTAATACAAAGTAAATTTTGATATTCCAAATTCAAATTAGAAGTTTATTTTTTCAAATATAATTTATATAAGTTTCAAAAACTAGATTTAAAATAAGTGATCCATCAAATGGAGGTAAAACTACATTCTTAGAGAAAATACTTCTTTTATGTGTAAAATTGGACCTGTTATATATACTTTTTAAAAATAATGTAAGATTAATGTTTAAAATTATATTCAATATATTATAAATATATATAATTAATATAATCCAACATGATTTATTAGTTTATTTTTCAGTGTAAGACACACTTCTGCTTAGTTATTCTAAAAAATCATTTTATTTAAAAAGGGTTTTACATTCATTTAAAATTAACTAGTCAAAAATTTATATATATATTTATAAACCAATATTTTATAATATATTTTATCATATTTATAATCGTCACTCTAATAGCTATATTATAATTGTTTTGTTTAAACAATTATAATAATAAAATGATGTTTCATAGAAACTCAATTTTTTGTGTAATGAAATATAAGAGAGTGTTACATTTATCAGAGGATTAACTTGGTGTAGCATATTACAGAAGACATAAAATAATTTTAATTTATTTGAAAAAATGTTCCTAAATTCTCATGGTGTTATAGAGAAAACCTTTTAATATTTTGAAATCATCTTTATTGAAAATCCACAACAATAAAAAGATTAATTAAACAATATTTTGAAAAATGGTAAAGGTAAATATGGTAGTCACAAGAGTTAATATATAATTCTGTTTAAAAATATTATAAGATAAAATTTTTGGGAAGGTTAAACATTGATATGGAAATCAAATAAAAACTTAGGGTGGATGATAATTGTAACACCCCAAGTATTTAAAATAATAAAATTGATCTTTATTGTTTTTATGACATGAAACATAGAGCTTATATGTGAATATAACATCCCAAGACTTTATGATATATTTATTTTTAAATAAATTCAATCTGTTCATTAGCTTGCAAAACACACAATCCTTAGTCTAGATAAACCCTAATACAACATACCATTATAAAAAAATAGTTAAATTGGTGATTTTGAATCATAATAACTTTAAAATGAAAATTATTTATATCTATTGATTAAAAATAAAATAATAATAATTTAAAATAAAATGACATGTTTTCGAAAAATCTATATTTTTTCTAAAAAATAGTTTAGTCACTCTTTTTGCACATAATTTAAAATTAATTTATACCTCTCTTAGAAAATTCCTTTTAAAGAATTAAATTAATTTTTTAAATCATTATATAAAAATCAACTTAGGTTTAATTTTTTCCATCTTTAAGAAAAGTTTCATTTTTCTATGAATAGTGAAAATTGTGATTTTTATTGAAAACTGTGTTTTCATTTAAATAATAAAAAACTGAAATTATGATTCAAAATGGTTTTGAAGTAAAATAAGTTTAATTATATTAAAATTTAACTAAATTAGGTCATTCTAATCAATTTAAAATTTATTTTTGACAATAAAACCTTCAAAACTTATAAAACTTTTCTTTTTGGAAACCCTCTTCTTCATCACTTATACAAGTATAATTTTAAAATGGATTATGTGAGTTATATGAATTAAATTTGGAAGAATGGATTAAATATCTGGAATTATAATAATTTATTCTATCTAATAATGAAACATTAATTTCATAAAATTAGGAATAGTACACACAGTAAAAATATATTTTCACAGTTAAAGTAGAAACTGATTTACTTGGGGGTTAAAAATGATAAATGAAAAAAATAATCTAAAAACTTGTAAAATACTCATTTTATGGGAATATTGCGACATAATCACCTATGAAGGTATAGAACGGCCCATTTTGGTGGCCTCTAGCATGATAAAAATGATGTTCAGTTTGAATTTTTTAAAAAAATCATGTTTGTCCTCTCCCACACATATAAAAGAAAACCCCTTCTCCTCACATTGTTACACTTAAAGAGCCATTTTATAAGACAATATATACCCATGTAAATTAAATACTCTATAAAACATTCATTATCCATTTTTCAAATCATAAACTCATCTTATTAATGTTTTTGTTGGAAACCTAAAAAGTAGTCCGAAGAGGAGGTAATGTTATTAAATGAGAATTTTTATTTTCTTTATTATTAAAAATATTAAAAATATTATTAGATCATGATTATAAAATAATAAAGATTTATTCCATAAAATAATATATTATTATGATAATTTCTGGACCTATATCTCTCCCCTCTTCCATAAAATGGGAAACAAAACCATCGATCATGTCTACGATGGAATACCACCTTGTGAAATGATGCATTTTTTTATTTCATCATCATCATTAAAGAATTAATATAATTATGGATTTAATAAATTTATGTTATATTTATGATATTTATGATATTATTATACATATTTAATTATAATATCACATATAAATTTTTACTTTCCATGTCATTTAAAATACGATAACGTCAATCGTGTGTAATGCGGACTACCACCTCGTGAAGTGACGTGATTTGTTTTTCACATACGCATTACATGGAATGTAATAAGGATATATTTAAAAATATATGTGATATATATTACATGATATTGATTCTATAAAATTTATATATCACCCACTTCTATACCCTTTAACTAATTAATGGAATGAAATCGTCGCTCATGCATACTTATGGACTATAATCTTCACAAAGTGATGCAATTCATTTTCCATGTCTAGACTTCAAGAATGATTGAAAAAATTTAAATAATTTGAAAAAATGATATCTATAAAATTAATATAATAATTTATATGGTTTATCTATATCATATACCCAGGAACTATAACTTTTATGACAAATCATGAATGTCAAAATAAGGAAATTTACACCCAAAATAATGAAAATAATTAAATATTATCAGAAAATGAGTGGTAAAATGATGTAAGGGTATGATATATTTAATTATAAATATTAATATAAATATGGTATAAATTAATAACATCATTAAAACCATTTTACTAGTTGTTAAATCACATTAAACTAAAAGGGAGTGTCAGGTAAAGGACTTTGAATCAATTTCTATTCATTGAGGCATATTATAATGTTATGAATCAATATTCTTTAATATGGTGTATATAATAAATTTTTTTTCGATTTATATCACAAATAATTCATAATTTATGGTTTTTTATGTTTAAATATTAAAATTTCACCAAAATGGATTTTTACTTGAAAATCACGGATTGGTAAAGAATTTCATAACTCAATTTCATCCAAAAAAGTTTTTTTTAAAAATTTTTGTTTAATAATATTTATAAAATTATACAAATGATTTATTAAATAAATATTTATCTATGTTTTACTTTTCAAAAAATTCAATGTAATCATCATGTCATTTTACAAATAATGCATAATTGAATTTTACAAAAAATGTGAAAGGAATATTTGTTTTAACATGTACGTCATGAATAGAATTTTCCATCACATTGACCACACCATGTTATAAAGATTATTTTAATATTTTTATAACTTTATTTTCAAATAAAATTATTTTTAAAATATTTATTAAAATTTTATTCTTCAAATAAAATATTTTCCATGTGAAAATTTTATTTTACACATAAATTTTTTTAATGACATTTTTATTTTATTTATACAATTAAATGAAATAAAAAAAATTATTTAACTTATTATCCATAAGGAATATTTTATATTGATACCATATTTTTTATTTATTTGGATGGTTTATGATTAGCTTGAAAAGGGAAAGTATTGATAATATCTTTCCAGATTAATTTTTTCAATCCTTAACTTTTCATTTAAATATTTACTTTCTTATCACTATTGGACATTAAATTTCCCATAAATATAAATATTATTTATCATGGATATATTTATTACATAAACTATATATCATTTCTACATATATTATTTTACTTTTAAAGTTATATGACTAACTGGGGGAATATTATTCATATGTATTTCCTACATGATAAATAAATTTATTAATAAGGCATATTGATTCATAAAATAATGATTATTTTATATATTAGAAATTATTTAGATATTTAGTTATGGGTGGGCCCTAGTAGTAGATAACCCCTTATGCATTTGTAGTACCAAGAGAAAAATCATATAGTCAGCCTAGTTAAATGTGTTTATGATGATTACATACCCATAAATTTTAAATTGAATTATGAAAGGTTGTGGAAGTATAGGTATTATGATGCCTAAGATCATGACATCCAAGAATTAAGAATTTATCTATTATTATCCATGATATTATCAAAAATGATATTATCTCTGGATGCATTTTCATTCTATATTTATCAATTAAATGACATGTGTTTTTAGTTATTTACCATGAAATGTTGATTATTCCTAATATATTCATAATATTCAAGTTATTTAAATAGAATTTCTGTTGAGTTATTTACCTTCCTATATTGATGATTATTTATCGATTAATGATATTGATATTGTTTAAAAGGAATGATTGTTAAGTTATTTACCATTCTATATTGATTTTTCCTTAACCATTCATGCAATCCAAGTTATATAAATGTAATTGTGTTAAATTATTTACCTTAACATATTTATTATTACTTATATAATCATGATAGTCACATTTTTAATTAAATGGAAAGTGTGTTTAGATATTTATCATTCCATCTTGATTTTTGTTATTGATTCATGATAACTTCTTTTTCATGTAACCCATACTAAGTATTTGAGATAGGCCTAATTTTATTTAATTTACCAAGAATCCAAGAAGTGTACTAAAAATTATATTCAAGGATATTCTATAGAGAATAATTATATTCATAAAAAATTAGAGTAATTTTTGTTTTCAATTATAATTTGAGAATCATGTATTTATCCAGTTTACTAAAACTACTAAACTATTCAGTTATTTAGGATGTTATTCAATATATATTAAGTCAATGTAATAAATTAATAAAACATCACCAAGTTACTAGAGTTGGGGTCATTATAGTTGGAATCAGAACAAGATTAGTAGAAACATTGAGAACTATATTTAGGGAAAAAAATTAGAACACAATCCTTTGATTAAATGTTAGGATTTATATAAAAGAACATATTTGTGTTTTGTTAAGGAATATATTATGAGATTTTTTTTATAGAAATACATCCCTTTCTAGATAAAAAAGTAGATTTGGTTCTGGAATAGATATATCTTGGTGTTATAACATTGAAAAGGAACATTGGTCTTAACTTGAGAATTACCTCGTATACAATGTTGTTCCTTACTACACACCTGGTTTGACACTCCTAAGTGATATTATTTAGATAATTTACATTTTATTTAGAAACCATTTTGAATTAAATTAAATATAATGGAAATGAATGGCCTAGGTTAAACCTAAGGTGTCTAGGATTAAAAATATGGAGTCATGATTTAGACATCCTTTAAATTATTATATGGTTTTCCAACTATAATTATTGTTTCTCAAACTATTTTTTTTTGGGTTTTAGTCAATGGATAAAACCTAATAGAATCACATTAAAAATGAATATAAAATATAATGTGGTGACTATGAGCTACCAAATGGTAAGATGAATTATGTGAAAGTTAATGTGTTTATTCTTAATCGTTTATCCTGAAATATGATTAAGAACCTATACCTTAACCAACTCTTGTACTCACCAAAAAATATAATTATGGATCATTATAAGATCTTGAGCAGTGGAAATCATGCATGAAAGAAGTCTTGATTTCATTCATGAAAATAATGTGGAACATAAATCCTAGAAATTTAACTAAAAGTAATGGTAAATATTTATATGCATGCAAAGGAAAGGTATAAAACAATGAATTTCTAAAGGATAACAAAGAGTGAAATAGAAGGAAATAAATTTCATCCAAGGGATCCATTTATAGATATTTTTCTTAAATATGGGGAAGTTGAGGATTATCTGAGTCAATGATCTCTTTTAAAGGTTAAGTCCAAGACCAAGGTAAGACCTATGTAGAAATAAAATGCTTGAAGTATTTATTGGGATTCCAGAATTATATGGTAGAATTATTTTTACTAAGGGTATTTTGGTTATAACAATCATGAAACATCTATAGATTGTGTCAATTTTAGAAGCATATATTTCTTCATTTATGTATGTATTATGGATAACACAATGGGTTTTTGAGTTTAAGATTGATCATAAGTTAAAATTCTTAAATACTCATTTTAGGTTTTATGTGATAGGATTCTATCAAGAATAAGAATATTTTGGGAAATATTTATTTCAGTACAACATTTGGTTGAGTATATGTTTTAGTGGAAATGTTATTTAAGTAAGAATGACTTTAAAATTTCTGGGAATAAGTTTAATGGTATTGGTAACCAATAGGGTTTATATTATCTTTATGTTGAGGTGATTACAGGTTATTATAGTTTGGGAACATTATAGGAATTATATTAATATAGTTTTATAAAAAGGACAACCTGCATACCGAGTGACAACCCATTACATCTGAGAAGGCCGTAAGGCTTGAACCCACAACTAGAGGGTTATTAGGGTACTATACATACCACTTCTTACATGATTTTTAGGTTAATATGATATTTTTTGAATTACACAACTTCATAGATAATTATTAATGTTGAATGTATAGAGTTACTATTGTTATTTAGAGACTACTATATTATACTGGATAACTTGTTCTAAACATATTAGTTTGTGAAAATATTTTGAAATAGGAAGAAAGATATTCTGCTCTTTTATGGATATTATGATACGTTAAAATATAATTTTAGTGATTTGGGAATAAAATAATTTATTTTGGATATTCATTTCTTTGAGTAAGAGATAAATTAGAAATTGATTAAAGTACAAAAATATGATGAGATTGTGCTTATGAAATAGAAATATATTGAGTAATTATATTTTCTTATATTCATATAAATTAAAAATAATTCCTCAACATTAGGTAAATTACCTGTAAAAAAATGTTATCATATTATATATATATATATAAGGAATAAAATGGTTTACTAAATAATAATAGATTTACAGTTTTGAGGTCTTTAATATTCCATTGATCATTCACATTCTTATGATCAATGATATCTAAAAATATCTATAATTATTTACACATTTTCATCTAGGTTAATATTATCACATCCCACTTATGTTCTCTTACATGGAAACATAGTCATGTGTTCTTAAATATTAACTTCATATCTCAATTTCTATCTTATCAATAGGTATTTTAAATAACCATTTTACTATGTGGGGTTTTCAACAATGTTATTTCCAAATTTTGAAGCCCTAATTATTGAGATGAAAGAAAATTTTGAGGATAAATTTTATTAAAGGTGGGGAGAATATAACCCATAATTATTTTAAAATATGAAATTTTTGTTCTATAGTGTATATGACATATAACACCAAGCATTGTTTATCTTGAAACACACTGAGAATTTAAGATATATATATTTTAAATTAATTTTGATCTCTTTGATAGCTTGCAAAACATGCAACCCTTAGTCAAAATGAACTGTAATATTGTATACCATTATAACCTTATCATTTAATTATAGAGTATAAATAGTAATAACTAGTTTATGAAAACCATGGTTAACTATTGATTAGAAAAAAAATAATAAAATTTTAAAAAAATAAATGTTTTTCTAAAAAACTATATTTTTTACAAGGAAACATTTTAGGTGTTCTTTTCACACATAATTTAAAATTAATTATTACCACTATTATAAAATGTATTTTGAAAAGGTATCTTTATTTTAGAAATAATAATAAAAAAATTATCCTATGGTAAATTTTTGGTATTTTTTTGAAAAGATTCATTTTTTCTATGAATAGTAAAAATAAATTTTTTTTTATTAAAGGATACCATTTATTTTAAATAATTTAAAGGTTTAAATTAAAATTTAATTTTTTTAAAAAACTAAATTTATTTTTATTATATTAAAATTTAACTAATCTACGTCATTGGAATCGATTTTATATTGAATTTTGATATTAAAACCTTATCTACTTCTCAGATTTTTCTCTTTGGAAACCTGCCTCTTCATAGCATCTATGGGTATAATTTTAAATAGTATTATACCATTTATTTGTATTGAATTTAGAAAAATGTATTCAGTATACTAGTTTTTTACCCTTTCGAATGATAGAAATAGTAAAAATTAATTAAAGTGCTTAAGGTAAAAATTAATTTACCCAGGGGTTAAAAAAACATAACAACATGTCTAAAAACTATTTTATGGAAATATTTAGATCTTATCACCTATATGGTCTATAAAGACAAATTTTTGTAGAATTTTTCTATTGAGTCAAAAGTTTCCTTATAAATTTTTTCATTCGTTTTTGTTTTGGAAATCCAAACACCTTTCCTTAATAATACCTTCTATATTTAAGTAAGTTTATATGAAAGAACATCTAAATAACTACTCATTTTTTATAATGTCATGCATGATGTTTTCTAGATAATTCTAACCATATTTTCCTTAAGATTGAATAGTTGAGGGAATTCTCAATGATCTTACACTTTCTAAAGATCTTACACTTTCTCAAGATCTTAAACATTCTCAGAATCTTATAATTTATTTCATTATGATTCACCCAGTTTTTAATTCTGAATCAGTGCATTTCTTAGATTCCTGAATTGCTCAGAAAAACTTATTCTAAATCATTTCATTTCATAGATTTTTAATCTCTCAAAAAAACCAATTCTGAATCAGCATATTTTATAGATTCTGAATCGCTCAAAAATACTGATTCTTAATAATGCTATTTCATAAATTCTGATTCTCAATATTTTCCATATTTGTTTCTCAACTTACTTAGGATATTATTTCATATCTTCCTTAATGTTTTCAAAAAATTTCTTAATGTTACGATATTTATTTAATATTATGATTTTATATCTTTCTTAAAGATTTTATATTTCCTTAATGTTATAATTTTATAACATTCCTAAAGTTAATACATTACCTTAATGTTTCTTACATTTAGTTTCTTACATATTCTTTCAAAGCTAATTTTACTTGTGATAGTTATTTTTTTATACTAAACAGTGTCATTATTTCAGTTACAACATGACCGTTATGAATTCCACATGACTAAGTCCTTCTGAGATTTCAAGAAAATATGACTGTTGGAGGAAAATTTGATCATTAGAGATCTCACCTATAAAAACACAATCTTTTGAATATGTTCAGAACTGTAAAATATTTGGACAAATGACACTCTGCAAGAACTCTTCCAAATTTTCTTTGTGTGAAATCCTTGAAGAGTTTATGTTGTGTAAAATTTGTTCCACATGCATAAATCTTCAAGAAGATTTGTTTTTCTTTGTGTGATTTCGATTTTTACTGTATACAATCTAGGGATTAAAATATGAAGAAAGATAGATGTGTTGATTAACTAATGAATCGAGGCCTTACAACTTGAAAAAAGATAGAGGTTTCAATCACCTTACAGATCGAGGTCTTGTGGTAATAACAAGACAGATTTTGACTTTTATATCGATGGATTATCCTGGCGTGGGTAAGACAAACTTTCTTCAAAGTATAAATCAATGGACCTTTATCCAAGTTTGTTGGATACCCTCATCTTCAGTTTAAAATATTTCATTTCACTTGTATTACTTATTTAATTACAATTTCATTAAATTCAGATGCATTTTTTGTTAAAGATAGAAAGTGAAACATTCTAACACTTTCTCAACTGTATTAACTCTAATATAAGATTATATACACTTCAAGGTATATTATTACTTATGTATACATGTGTTCTTATATATTTATATTATATTTATATTCATACATTGGTCTCTTCCTATATCATTATAAAATATAGTAGAGGCTTTTTTGATTCTTTTTTGTTTGACTCTCTTAAACAATGTTTCCTTAAGGTTAAAAACAAATATTTGTTAAACTTATAATTCACCCCTCTTCTAATTGAGTAACTTCATCTTATATTTCTATCCTAAAATTGGTATTATATGAGGTCTCTGAATTAAAATATACACATTTATATTAGAAGAGGATTCCACTATTTTTATCTTACTTATTTTATCTTACAAGTTAGATTTATTTCTTTGATAAACTCTTTGTTTATAAATACATATTACACTAATGTGTGGAGTAGAAAAGTTTTTGTTTTTGTAAGATGACATGAATAAATGTTAAATCATTGGATAATATGAATCCTATTATACTGCCAATGTTTTATGGGAATGATTATGAATACTAGAGATAAATAATGAAGACTTTTTTTATTAACACTGATGTTGATAGCTTTTTTATGCTTACTAGTGATTATAAGATAACTGATTGTGATTTCAAAATGTTTAAAAATAAATAAAATAAAGAATACCAGCTTAACAATAAGGTATGCAATACTTTGATGTGTTCTTTGACCAATAATATATATTCTTATATATCTTCTTGTGAAGCAATAAATTATATTTGCAAGAAACTTGAAGTTACACATTTTGGTACATCGAATGTTATTGAAACTAGAAGATCCGTGTTGAGAACATATTATCATGGTTTTGTTTTTTGCTTATGGATAACCAATATTTAAAGTTAAACAAATATTTCTAACTATTGTGAATAGTATATAGTTAATGGGAGAAATAAGATTAGATGATAAGTTGTTTCTTGATAATATTATTAATATCATGCCTAAGGAATATAAATCAAAGGGAACTACTATTGATAAGTCAAAGAAAGTTACAATAGTTACTCTTGATGATCTATTTGGGACTCTCTTACAACATGAGAACATATTTAAGAGAGATGCTGATAATATTAAGAAAAATAATGTGAGTGATTCTTTTAAAACTACATCAAATCATATGACATTCAAGACTCCTGAGGAAGTTTTTATGTCAAAAAATTCTAAGAAAGTTGGTATTCAGTAAGACTCAACTGAATTAGAACATTTACATAATGAGCTAGACAATATTCCTTAAAGGATGAACAAGATTATCAGCATCAAATATTTCCAATATAGATATAATAAAAAGGACATAAAGGATAAGAAATATTTTGAAGTCACATGTTATGAATGCAAGAAAGTAGGACATATCAGACCTAAATTTCCTAGACTTAAAAGAAATTTCAGGAAAGATAGGAATTCTGAGAGGAATTAGAAAATATATTACAAGCCTAATGTAAATTCAATCATAAAATAAAATTATTCTTCTTGTGAAAGTGGTTAAGACTCATCTTATGAATCTTTATATGTTGAATCTTATAGACAGAAGAATATTAGTCTTATTTTAAAAATAACTATTGAAAAATAAATGTTTCATGGCTATGGTACACACTACCTAAACCTTAACTAACATGTCTTTAAATTCCAAATATCTTGATTTATATGGATATATTTCTTTGGATGAATAATCATCTTTTATATAAGACACCTTACCTTATTTAAAAGAATTATCTAGTTTTTACAAGTTGGTTGAAAATAAAAATTATAATATCAATAAGAAACTTCATATGGAAAAATCTAGAATCAATATTTTAACAAAATAAGTATCAGATATTTCTAATGAACTTGATGAAAAATATTTTGAAATTGTTTTTATGTTTAAAAGTTTGGGGGAAGTTAAATTTGAAAGGGATAATATTTCTAAGGATCTTGAAAATTTTATTTCTAAGAAAAATGCTTTAGGGACAGAATCAACCCTTAAGACTAATAAATATAAGGATATGAATTTAGTCATAAGACAAAAATTTGAAATATTTTCCTCAATGATTTTTTTAACTTTACTACTGATAATTTTTTTTGATAAGATGTATTCAAAAATTCATCCTCTTATAAATATTTATGGATTTGGTTATTCTCACTCAAAACTAGTTTTTATTCACAATTATTATTTACCTCAAAGTGTCCTTTTTTTCACTAAGTGTCGTAGTGGTGGATATTGGTAGAAAATATTATCTTTAAACAAAATAAAAATTTTAGGTTTTAATAAGGATTAATTTTCTCAGAAAACGTGGATACCTATGATTTTACTTTATAATAATTATGGATCTAAAAAAGTTTTAATTATATAAGTATAACTATTTTATTTTTAGGAAAACAAAGGAAGCACTATTAAAAATACATGGTAAATGGATAGAAGATGTTCCCAACACATGAATGGTAAAAAAACTTCTTTTAATATATTTTGATGACGAAAGGTGGAAGAGAAACTTTTAGAGACAATGCTCAAGGATAGATTGTTGGTATATATAACATTATTATTCTTGGAAAATCCTTAATTTTAAATGTTTTATTTGTTAAAGGTATTAAGCGCAAGCTTATAAGAATAAGACAATTATGTGATGAAGCTTACCCTGTGAATTTTAGGAATGATAAATTCTTAGTACACAATTCCACGGATTATTTTATTCTATCTTCCAATCGGCATGAGAATGTTTATAGACATAACATAAAAGACCTTTGGATCCAAGACATACCTTAACTTAGTGAAATTGAAGACTAATCTTGGTTATGGCATATATGATTATGAAAATGTAAATTTAAGAGCTGATGTAAAATTTCTATGAAAAGACTTATTAAGGATATACCAGATGTTATATTTGATTATTCAAAAGTTTGAAATCCATGTTAATTTGGAAAGAAACATAAGTAGAGATTTAAGCTTATTAGTGAAGTCTTAACATCTGATGCATTGCATCTTGTTCATATGGACTTGTTTAGTCCTACACAAATTGGAATTATTAGAGGAAAATAATTTTTATTTTTTCTATTTGATGATTATGCTAGATTTACATGGGCCTATTTTCTAACAAATAAATCTGAATCCTTTTCTCATTTTAAATCTTTTTTATCCAAATTTTAAAATAATAAAAACCATCCATTTGTAACTATTAATAGTGATCATGGAACATAATTTCAAAATTAATATTATGAAACTTTTTTGTAATAAATTAATTACTCATAATTTCAAATCCCCAAGAACTCCTCAGAAAAATGGTGTTGTTGAAAGAAGAAACCAAATTCTTCAAGAAATAACAAAAACCATGTTGGGTGAATACTCAATTGCTGAAATTTTTTGTCCTCAAGCTATAAGTACATCTTGTTATTCTATAAATCAAGTTTTAATAAGGCCATTTCTTAATAAAACACCTTATGAGTTACAGACAGGCCAAAAACCTAATGTTTCATACTTCAAAGTATTTGGATGCAAAGTATTCATTTTGAATACTAAAGATAATTTACAAAAAAATCTCAACCAAATCCGATGAATGAATCTTCTTAGGATACTCTAAAAATTCTAAGTATTATAGATATTTTAATAAAAATTCATATATGATTGAGTAAATAGTATATTTTAAATTTGATGAAACAAATCCTTTGGTTTTTAAAAAAACCCAACCTACATATTTGGTTGTGTTTTTAAAAACTGATTATCAACCTTTGATAGAATATTTTTCTAATTAGGAGAATACTCAAGAAAATGTTTCTGATGTATTCACTCCAGATAATTTTATAACCTATGTTGATTAAAAAGTTTTATAAAACCCTAGTTAGTTGTTTCTAAAGAATCATCCCAATGAAAGTATCAGTGGTGATGTACATCAACTCGTAAGAACTAAAAGTTCCTTAAGAAAAGAAGTATAGTATCTAAAATTTACTTCCCAATTATAACCTAAATGTACTGATAAGGCTTTAAGTGATAATGATTTGATTAAAGTTATGCAAGATAACCTAAATGAATTTGAAAGGAAAAAAAGTCTAGACCTTGGTTGAAAGACCTAAAGTAACCTCTATAATTAGATTAAACTAGGTTTTCAGATATAAATGTGATGAAAATGGAAACATAGTAAGAAATAAAGCAAGATTAGTTGCTAAAGGATATAATCAACATGAGGGAATAGACAATGAACAAACCTATTCTATGGTAGCTAGAATTGAATCTATTTGAATTCTATTAGCCTTTGAAACATTTTTTAACTTCAAAAATTTTCAAATGGATGTGAAGTGTACATTCCTTAATGGATATATTCAAGAGGAATTTTATATTGAACAACGTTCTATTTTTGATGACACAAAACATCTTGAACATATTTTTAAACTTACCAAAGATTTATATGGTCTTAAATAATTCCCTAGAGCTTGGTATGATAGTCTTATAGTAATTTTGTTACAAAACAACTATGATAAGGGAAATGATGATCCAACCCTTTTTATAAAGAAAGAAAAGAAAAATATTTTAATTGTTTAAATTTATATTTATGAAATTATATTCAGATCAACTTATAAATCCTTAACTGGTTCATTTTCAAATCTTATAAAATCTGAGCTTGAAATGAGTACGATGGGTGAGTTAACATTTTTTCTTGTTTTTAAAATTTCTCAAAAACTAGATGGAACCTATATATCCAAACATAAGTATATCAAATTTCTTATTAAAAATTATGAATCTGAAAACACTAAAACTATATGTACTCCAATCAGTACTTCAAATACTCTTGATCTTGACGAAGTTGCGAAACTAGTAGATCAAACATCTTTCGGATTTATAATAGAAAGTTTACTATAATTAGTATCTAGATATCCAGACTTAATATTTTTAGTATGTTTATGTTAAATATATCAATCTAATCCTAGAGAATCACATTATAAAGATTTTAAAATAATTTTTCACTACTTTAATGGAACTATGGACTTAAGAACAAAATTCTATAAGAAGAAACATTCTATATCACTTTCCACCACTAAAGCTGAATATATGGAAGTTGGAAGTTTTTGGAAACACACACACACAGATTATGGAATGAGTTTTACTAAAACATAGATACTATGTGATAAAAATAGTTCCATATTTGAAAGAAAAAACCCTACACACCACTATCACACAAAGCACATATATATTAGGCATCACTTTATTAGGGATAACACACTAAAAGGAGATATTATTTTACAATTTATCAGAATGAAAGAACAACGTGCTGATATTTTTAAAAAATTGGTATCTTTTGATATATTTGAATAAATTAAACAAAATTTAGGAATGATAACTGTAAGTTAGTCATTCATATATAGTTTTTGTTAAAAGTATCTCTTGGCGTTAAGATACTCCTTTTTCATAGGGGGATTACATTTTTTTGATTAATATTTTTTCTAAAAAGTTTTTGTAACTTTAACAAAAAAATTCAAAACTTTAGAAAATGTTATTGTAACTTTAAAAAAAGTTTTTGTAACTTTAACAGAAGTTTACATAACCTTAATAAAATATTTAGGAACCTAATAATAATTTTGAACTCTATAAAAATATTTCAAAACCAATGTTTTTCTAAGAAGAATCTTAACAATACAAACAAACCTTCAAATAACTCTGAAAGGTACATATTTTTACTTATTTTTTCTTATCATTCATTTATGTATATTGGTATTTCCGTCATGTTTTGAGAAAAACCTCAATGGATTCATCTTTCCTAAAATCCCTTTTATTTCCTTAAAATCTCAAAAGATCAGAACTTGTAAACCTTTCTTGGCCTAATCACAAACATTGGATCTTATCCATGTGTTTTCAACCATTCGATCAATATGGGGAGATGAGCTGCCACCTTGATGCCTATATAAATTAGGGACCCTCTCTATATCCTACATTGGTTTCTAGAAAATTCTCACCAAATCTCTAATTCTATTAAAATCCACCATTCTGATTTCATTTATCTTTCTTAAAGTTCAGAATGTCTCTAGAGATATCCTCTTAGACTTCAATGCCTGGTCATAAAGAACTTAAAGATTGGGTGATATTTAGATAAAGGTTGGAATATCAAGATTTCTTTCTCAAATATGATTCCTTGACTTCAAAAATCATTATGTTTCAAGGCTAGGAGAATGTTTGTGCCTTAAAGAATAAGGGAGAAAAATAACTGATGTATGAAGATTTGGTAATCGAATTCTATCAGTTAATATATTTTTTCCTTGAAGGTGGTAAAAAACATAAGTCTAAGAGTTATAGAAAGATCTATTCGATACCTTATAAGAAAGTAGATAACATTATTCAGATACCGTTTGATGTAGAATCATATTATCCTTCTCATAAGATTACAGATGATGAAGGTACTATTAACAGAGTCAAATATTTTGAATCCTTATGCCTTAAAGGAGTTAAGAACCCCAAACATTCTTATCTTTCGGCTAACTTTTGGATTGTCTCCTTATGGTTACAAGGTTTCTGAATAATAAGGAAAGGTGATAAAGATGGTTTAAAAATCACAGATACTGCCATATTATATTTTATAATTAATCTAAGGAAGATGAATCTGATCAAGTTTATTTTTCTTATGATTGGTAAGATAAATGACAAGACAATCAATTCACACATTATTGTGTTCCCTATAATTTTGTCAAAGCTCATCATCAATTAATTAGTTATGATCAAAGTTCCTTTCATCTCAAATCCCAAGAAGCTTAAAATCCTCTTGTTATGTGATGAAAATTTGAAAAGAATGAAATACACCTTTTGTGTTGAGACAAATGAGTTCATTGATGTTTTGGAGAAAACTAGTCAAGTTAGAGAAAGATCCAAATCAAAACTAATGAAAAGAAAATCTCATGTATCAGAACCACAAACATCCTATGTTTTTGAACCCCTAACATCTAAGAAACAAAAATATTACCCTAATGAAGTTTTAGCTAAGTGGAGATAATATATAGAGAAAATAAAATAAGGAGGACCAGTGATTGGGATAAGCCCAAATGAAGAAAATGATTTGAAAAATCAAGTTGTTGAAGAGCTTGAGAGGATGGATAAGGAAAAAAAGCTTAAGAAGAATATTTTTGAAGCTAATATAGTTAAATATATATTTAAAAATGTAGAAAGGGACTCATAACATATTCAGGTTTCAGAATCCATTCTCCAAGAAATTGAATCTACTCAAAATTTATATGAAATGGTTGTATTAACCCCATCAATAAAGGGAATTGAAGTTTTTCCTATCACAGTTCCAAATGTTCAAGAACCATCTCAAGTAGTAGAAAAAGAAGAATAAAATAATAAAGGTCGGGAAAGTGATGATGAGATTTGAAAAATTTATTAACCTTAAAGGTAAAGTTAGTCATACAATTTATTGATAAGAAAATCAAAAGCCTCCACTTATAAGCTTCAATCAGAAGAAAATTCAGTTTATTAATCTATTAAAAAAGATGATAATGTTATTGAAACTGAAGTGAATAAAATCTCATATAATTATGATCATCTTAATAGAGATGATGTCAATAAAGAAGATGATGTTGTTTATATAAATGATGGAAGTAAATTTGATGATAATGATGATGATGATGGTGACATTATTGTTCAAGTTTCTGAAGAAAATTATATAGTCCAAGAAATAAAAATGATAATTGTTTAGAAAAAATGAAATAAAATAGATGTTGGGACATCTAAAGAAGTTGTATCGGAATCAGAATACTCTTCATTCTCCTTAGGATAATAATTTTTTGTTCAATCGTTAAATAAGTTTGTTGACTCCATTCCTTAGTTTCTAAATATTTATTCTAGATGCCAACTTATTAAAGAATCACTAAACAAGAAGTCAGACTCTATAACTCTTTTCATGTATAAAATGGTAAAACATGAATGTGATTTAAAAACATTTTTTCTCAAATATGATTCTTATAGGAATTCATGTAATGAAATTGCAAATTGATCAAAGAACGTCAATTATTATCTTAATGTTTTTGATGTTTGGTTTATGATAGTCAAGGAAGAATTCATAAAATCTAAGGGCAATATCAAATATCATTCTAAAAAATTATCAGAGAAGATGAAGGAAGAGAAAGATATCTGATTTCAATAAGTTATAGATCTGAATGGGAAACTCAACTCTATTTATCTTGAAGTTAAGAGAATAAATTCTTACAGATATGAAGTGGATGAAAAGATTAAGTCATAGAATGAGAAGATTCAAAGTCAACAAGAAAAGATCAAGTTTCTTAAAAAGGATAATAAGGATCAAGAAGAGGTTATCATCAATTTATAAGATTATCGCAAGGATTTAAAGAAGTTAAAAGAGTTAGTCAGGAAACTTAGGCCAAATAACGATTAATTCTTCTTATAATCATATCTTTTTTGTGTATAAAAATCTTTTTAATATTAAATTCTATTATCCATTATTCTGAATTATATGTTTCCTAAATTTTTCAGGTACCATATACTTCCCTACATTTCTTTTTAAAAATCACATAGGGAGATATGGGATAATATATCATAAAAGTAATATAAATCTAAAGAAGATAATGTCTAATTAATGGGGTTATTACATAAAGAATCCATTCTTTAAGAAAAGGTGAGTTGTTTCCTTAAGAAAAGATAAATATTTCATAATTTCATGAATATGATCCTTATGAGGGTTTCATAACCTAAGGGGGAGTTATTAGTATTCACTATAAGTAATAAACAAAGGGGGAGATATGTATTTCTTTTAATATTCAAATATGTAGTATTTCGACCTTAATATTCTTTTGATAAATAGTTATTTCTGCTTTCCAAAAAGGGGGATGTTATTGATTCAATGGTTTCCTTATGAATTTTTCCATTTATTTATGTTGAAGAAATCACAAACACATTTCCTTAATAATACCTTTTATTATTAAGGAAATTTATATGAAAGAACATCTAAAGACCTACTAATTCTTTCAAATGTATTACATAATTGTTTCTAGATATGTATAATAATTTTTTCCTTAAGATCGAATAACTATTGGAATTCTCAAAGATCATACACATTCTAATGATCTTAAAATTTATAAATATCTTAAATATTCTTATAATCTTATACATTATTTTTTTCTGGTCAACCTACTTTTTCAATTCTGAATAATTCTATATCTTAGATATTGAATTTCTTAGAAAAAATGATTCCAAATCAGCACATTTATTAGATTTCGAATCGCTTAAATAAACCAATTCTAAATCACCGCATTTCTTAGATTCTAAATCTCTCAGAAAAAATGATTTTTAATCATGTTATTTCTTAGATTCCAATTCTCAATATTTTTCATATCATTTTCTTAACTTACTTAGGATCTGATTTCAAATATTTCACAATGTTTTCATAACTTTCTTAAAGTTACGATATTTCCTTAATATTAGGATTTTATATATTTTTAAAGATTTTATATTTCTTTAATGTTATTATTTTATTGCATTCCTAAAGTTACTATATTACATTAATGTTTCTTACATTTAGTTTCTTACATACTATTTTGAAGATAATGTTACTTGTGATAGTAATTTTGTCATACTAAATTGATTCGTTCATTCAGTTACAATATGGCCATTATAAATTCCACCTATCCAAGTCCATCTGAGATTTTAGGAAAATATGACCATTGGAGGAAAATGTGACTGTTGGAGATCTCACCTATAAATACCCAATCATTTGAATGTTTTCAGAGCTGTGAACATTTGGGATATTTGACACTCTCCAAGAGCTCTTCTATATTTTTATAATGTGAAATTCTTAAAGAGTTTAAGTTGTGAACAACTTGTTCTACATACGTAAATCATAAACAAGCTTTGTTATTCTTAGTGAGATTCTAATTTTTACTCTATACAACCAAGGTATTCCAAGATGAAGGAAGACATAGGTGGTTATTACCCACTTAATATAGGGATTTCAAGTTGATGGAAGTCAGAGGTGCTGACCACCTTATAGATAGAGGGCTTGTGGGGATAGAAAGATATATTTTTATCTTCATATCGAGGGATCATCCTTGTGTGTGTAACATAGTCTTTCTTGAAAGGATAAATCAAGGTAACATTATCTAGGGTTGTCGTATACCCTTCTCATTGGGTTAAAATATTTCATTACACATGTATTACATCTTTTATTACAAGTTCTTTAAATCCCACTGCATTTTTTTAAAGATTGAAAGTGTAGAATTCTTAAACTTTTCCTATTGTAATAACTATTATATAAGATTGTATACACTTTAAGGTAGAGTCTTAATTAAGTATATATGAGTTATTATTTATTTATATTATCTTTATATTTGAACCTTGGGATATTTTGATCTCTTTATTGAAGATAGTAGTGGGTTTTTTGAATCTTGTTTGTTTAACTATGTTAAACAAAGTTTCCTTAAAGTTGAAAATGAAAATTTTAAACATAAAATTCAACCCGATCTTTTAATTGAGTATCTAAATCTTATATTTTGATCTTGTATTTTCATGATAAAAACTTTGGAGTAATTGAATATTTTTGAAAAATCCATGGGTGCCCTCCCCATCACATATAAAAGCCACCTTCAATCCTCCAATATTCACACATTAAAAATACATTTGTTTCATATAATACCTACCCAAATAACATATTTTATTCCATATAAGCAACATATATCCATTTTTTCTGAAATAAATCCAAGTAATACTTGTGGTGCAAACCTAATGTTTTTCTAAGAATATGTAACATTCATAAATGAGTATTTAAATTTTATTATTCTTTCACCACCTTAAAATATTAATAGACCATGATTATATTATAACATCTATATATTACATATACTTATATGTTATTATGATAAGGTATCACACTATATCCATATCATATTCCATAAAATAGGATACTAACCTATCGATAGTGTGTATGGTTGACTACCACCTCGAGAACAGATGTAAATCATTTTCGATCACCACATTTCAATGAAAAATATAATAACGAATCTAACACAAATATATGTTAGTTATGATATTATTATAATTATGGGAATAAAATATCACCTACAACTTTTCACTTTCTATGCTGTTTAAAATACAATAACGTTTCTCATGTGTGTGATGAGCTACCACCTCACAAAGTGATGTGATTAGTTTTTCACTTACGCTTTTCATGGAATGTTATAAGAACAAATTTAACGAATATACATGATCTATATGACATGATATTTATTATATAAAATTAATATATCAACCAATTCCTTACCCTTTCACTCTTTAATGAAAAGATACCATCGCTTGTGTGTACATATGACCTACCATCTCTATGAAGTGATGCGAATCATTTTCCATGTCCATCCTTAAATAATTATTATATAAATGTATATAATGAGTAAATATTATATTTATAATATTAATATAATTTTTTAGATAATGGATACATATCATATATCCATGGACATGAACTTTCATGGCAAAGAATGAGTGATAATTGAAGATAATTAACTGCAGAATCAATGAAAACACTGAAATTTTACTAAAAAATAGGTGATAAAATGTTACAAGAGAATCATATATAATATTTTAAATATTAATATGGCTTTATAATAAATTGATAACATTTTTAAAAACATTATACATGACTTCAAAGTGCATGAAATAAAAAATAAGTGTGAGGCAATGGACTTTACCTTGATTTTTATTCATTTAATCATGTTGTAATGTTATACTCATATTTTTCATATTGTGTATATAATATTCCTTCTTGTTGTAATATCATGAATAAATCATTCATAATTTTATTTTATATTATAATTTTAATTATTTAACCTATGGATATTTTTCATGAAAATTATCTAGTGGTAAAGAACTTCATAGCTCTATTTCCTTTCATTATGTTATATTACTTGTTCATTGCCTTTTATATTCTAAGATTATTTCTGTTAATACATATGAATATATTATGATTCATTTAGAAATTTTTTATATGTATTTACATTTGATAAAAATAATTGATCAATTTATTAATTCTAACTTAAATGTTATGATCTTTGTAACAGTTTATTTCACAATCACATTTCAATCTGTATTATCTATAATTGAATTTAAATTGAAAGAAATTATTTGATAATTATCTAATTTAACCCTTTAATTTTGTTATAATATTATTATTCATGATTTATTCATGTAATATTACCATTTTTCCATTCTGTGGTACTTAAAATGATAGAGAAAATGTTCTTTAGAAATTTGGATAATATTTCTCTCTTCGGTCAAAAAATATTTTCTTCCAGAACCATGTTTTATAAAAATATTTTAATTTTTTTTAACATTATAAAAATAATTTATATAATATTTTTTAGCCATGTTTTTCTTTTTTATAAAAAAATTTGGAAGGAGTCTTCATGTCATTTTACAAATATTGCTTATTTAAATTTTACCATAAATGTGAAATAAATAATTATTTTAACATGTTTTTCATGAATGGAATTTTATATCATTATGAAAAATAAATGTAATAATGATTATTTTTAATGATTTCAATAGTTATATTAAAATATAATTAATTTCAAAATGTTTTGTGATCTTTTAGTTATAAAATAAATTAGTTTATAAGTGAAAAGATTATTTTCCCCAAGAATGTTTTCAAGTACATTCTTATTGTATTTCTACTAATAAATGACATAAAAACATTATTATAATTGTGATCGAATGTATATATGTTGTATTGGTACCATCTTTATTATTTATGTAGATGATTTATGATCAGTTTGACTATGTAATGTATTGACATTATTTTTCATTATTATTTATAAATCATTAACTTTACCTTGAAATATTAGCTTTATTATCACCATTGGATATTATATTTACCCTAAATATTGAAATTATATATCATTTATATTTTAATTACATAAACCAAATATCATTTCTACATACATTATTTTACTTTTAATATAATATGATTTACTGGGGAAAATATTTTTAATATGCATTCATTAATCGATATGTAAATTTGTTAATAAAGAATAATGATTCATGAATTTAATCGATTATTGGATATGCGATAAAAGATTAGGACTTATAGTTATGGGTGGGTGCAGTTATGTATTTCCCCTAAATGCTTTAATAGTCTCATGGGATAAATTTATTGGATATACTTAGTTAACTGGGTTTCAATTGTATACATTCCAACAAGTTCTGAACTGTCACATGAAAGGTCTTTACAGTATAGGTATAATGACACCTAAGATCATGATGTCAAATAATTAAAAAAATCCTTCATTATGAATTCATTTTATATTACCCATGATATTTTCAAAATGATATTATCTTTGGATTCATTTCCATTATCAGTTTATCAATTAAATGTCATGTGTTTCAAGTTATTTACCTGACCATATTAATTATTCCTTAGCAATTTATGATAGTAAACTTATTT
This sequence comes from Viscum album, assembly GCA_963277665.1. NCBI lineage: Eukaryota > Viridiplantae > Streptophyta > Magnoliopsida > Santalales > Viscaceae > Viscum > Viscum album. The sequence goes on from OY728161.1 coordinate 1,000,990,774, forward strand.
AAATTAAATTTGTGTTTAGTTATTTACCTTTACATGTTGATTATTCTAATTCTATTCATGAAATTCAAGTTATTTAAATGTAATTTGTGTTTAGTTATTTACCTTTCCATATCAATTATTTTTTATTTATTCATGATAGTCATGTTATTTAAATGGATGGTGTGTTCAGTTTTTTACCTTACCACATTAATTATTCATTATCTAATCATGATAGTCATGTTATTTATTAAATGGATTATGGGATTAGTTATTTAAATTTCCATGTTGATTATGATTATTTATTCTTGGTAGCTTCTATTTTAGTTTACCGTTACTTTGAATTTGATCTCAACCTTATTGTTTTCCTTTTACAGGAATGCAGGAAGTTTACTAAGAATGATATTAAAGGTTATTCAAGAGAGAATAATGATATTATCAAAAATAAATTGTAATCTATGTGTTTAAATGTAATATGAGAATCATGTATGTATCTAGTTTACCAAGAATATTAAACTATTCGATCCTCTGGGATGTGACTTATCATATCTTATAGAAATGTAATAAATTAATACATTGGATATAAGTTACAAGAGTTATATCCATTACAAGAATAATTAAAATAATTTTATAATTTGGTGAAAATGCAATTCATTCATGGGGATATATTTTAATCAAAACTCATTTTTCATAAAGTTATAATAGATACAACACCTTATTTATTGGGAAATATAATACTATAGAAAAATTAGAAGAACTATGTATAAGAAGAAACCATATAACTTAAGAAATGTGTTTGAGTTAACCAAAATCATTAATGGGAAACATATCTCATAGTTTAGAAACATTTTAATTTGGGTTGATGTGGTAAAAATATAAATTACCATAAGTCAGGATAAAATACCAAATAATTCATTAATAGGGTATAATTTCAATAAACTATCAGAAATAAATTCAATAAGAATAATCACAAGTCAATGAATGATAATTATGTTTAAACCCTCTTATAATAAAAGGAGAATTTAAATAAAATCCTAATAAAAGAGGGATATATTTAAATTTAGTTTTAACGAACTTGAATAAAAGGTACATCATTATATTATCTCAAATTGATAGTATACACATAACCTTATTGTAATTAGAAGCATACTTGAAAATTATTCATAAAAATTTGATCATTCATAAATTATTAAAGTTATTGATGTTTATATTTTATAATGATTTATGCTGTTTCGAATTTATTTCAGGATAGTTTCATTTTGTATCCCTGGATATGAAGTTGACAATAAGCATATTTAATGACTAATTAAAGAGAAAAAAGTGTTTTTTTAATTAAAAATAGGAATATTTAGAAAAAAATCCAAAACAATAAAAAAAAATCATATTTTATGTCATATTATACTCTAAATTATGTTACCATAGTCTAGAAGATGTGATTTTATACCATTGTTCATGTGGGTGGTTAAACTGACCAAAATATGTACATATCATGATTAACATAAGATAATGAGGTGGTTTATTTATCAAATCATTATACTAAAATAATAATGAATTTATTTATTTTTATTTAGAGTGATGTATAAAAATTTTAAATACGTATAAGTATAATATATTTCATATAAAGTTATTACACAAAATGAAGATATCGTATTCATCTTTGTATGATCATTTTGAATTGATGAATTTATAATGATAGTTTATAGCAATTGTGATTAAATAGTTGTCTAATTTGTTATACCAGAACCATAATGATATCATAAAAATTATAGTTGTCCATTAAACCCATTCTTATAATCAAAAAGGGAATGTGGTTGTGAAAAACGTAACACACCTTTCCATGGAGGCGGTAGTCTGCACATACGCATGGTTAATGATTTCGTTTTCCTAGGAAATGAAATATGGGTAATATAGTTTATAATTTTAGAATCATAAATAATTTATAAATATAATAATTATACATTAATTTTTTTTTATTTTTCATGTTAGATAGTGAATAAAAGAAACATGTTATTTTATGGAGCCGATAGTCCACACATATGCACGACACTAATTTTCATTTTTCATAATAGAAAATGGAAATGAGATTAATGATTATACCATAATTATAATACCTTTTCATAATATTATTAATTTTGATGCCATGTTTCTAAGATGGTGTAATTTAGATTTTGGAATAACAAATTCATATAAATAAATAAAAATTATAAAGGATCAGTTAAAAATCTATACCTCACTCATTAGATTATCTCTTTGGCGAAGGGGGTTAAACCTTTGAGGGGTCATATTTTGATAATCCCACAAAATATTTAAGTTGTCTTGGAGTGTTTAGTAGAGGGTTGGGTTGATATGTTTCTGAGTTTAAGGGGTTGTAGTGTGAGGGTAAGTGAGGATAGAAGATCCCCATCTATAATTGAAAATGGATGATATTTTTCTCAATACACCAAACTATTCAATAATGGGAAGACACTATCATAAAAAGTGGTTCAAAAATTGAGAAATAAAGGATAGGGGATGAAAAAAGGTTGAGAAATACCTTATCCAACCATTTAGAAAGACGTTTTAAACATATTTTTAACTATTTACATTAGATCTTGTCACTTTTACCAAATTAGTAACTAGTTTTTACCCAATGTGACACATAAATTATGCCTAAAAAATAAATTATTTCTTATATTATAATTTTAACCAACGGATTCAAAATTTTAAATTTAATTTATTTTATTATATTATATTAGGATCTTGGGGGTACAACTATATTTAAATACAGACACTACACACACATAGGCCTAAAAGGCCGGTCATAGACCCCTAAGGGATAACCCACCCAACCAGCTGCTTTATTACATTATATATATTTGGCTTGAAGGCCTAATAGCAAAGAAGACCATTACATGGATCGTAAGCCTGACATTTAGGCCCAAAGGCTATTCTATGAATAAAACTACTATTGTATCTTGATTGATATAATACCTACACCGCTATAGTACTCGCAATTATACCTACCATTGCTACAGTCACAGTCGTCACTGTTACATTGCTGCTACAGTACCACCACTGTTGTAGTTCCCGCCACTGCTATAGTACTACCATAGTACCACTAGTGATATTGTATGCACCTATACTACAGTACTGCAATAATACCCACCTTATCAAGTGTGCTATATTACCTACGTTCCATGGGATTTTAATCCCCATCCTTTGATGTATAATTACGGGGTGCTTAATATTTTTCTGAAAGAGATAAAATTTTAATTTTAAAATAATAAATGTATAATGTACTAAAATATTTTTAAGAAAACAGAAATTGTGTTCTAAACTGTAAAATATAGGTTTTTAAATTTTTTTTTTCAAAATTACAAATAAACATTTAAAATTAACATTCTTTCAATAAAATTCCAAATCACACATACATACTAACAGTTACATAAAAGGTATAACATTTTTAAAAATGGTATATTACACTATTAAACATTAAATCAATCGTTTTAGAAAAAATTAAATAATGTACCCTAATATAATATTATCATGATGAATATAAAAAATTCTTTTACTTTTAATAAATTCAAATCCTAAAATTTATAAATAATTTTTTATTAAAATCATAAATTGTAATGAAATCACATTTTTATAGGGAAAAAGAATTTTCATAATTAAAATTATATTTATTTATATTTATTATCATTTACTAACTTAATTATTATTAAAAATTATTAATTAATTACAAGTTCCTTGAAATATAAAAATATTTCAAATAAAAAGGAATTTTTTTTTAAATAAATTTTCAAGCATAAAATGATCTTATTAGTAATTTTAGATATAAAATTTTTATTTTAATAGGATTAAAAGTGACCATTATATTGGTTATATATATATATTTCATAATATGGTTAATCCACTTCATACCTACTAATTCAATGACCATTTGTTTAATATTCTAAACATATGGCCATTTTTCTCAGGGTTTCATATGGAGTAATCTATCAAACACATTGTTCATTTAAGAAAAATGGATTTTAAATATCAGGTCTTCATATAAAGAGTGACCGAATCAACATTGAGATATAGTTCATCTATGATATTGAGACGATTGGTGTATCCCTATAGGGAAAATTCTTAGAGTTTAGGTATTGGGTATTTTTTCACAAATAATTATAGAAATTTTGAATGTAATACCCATTAAATATCTTGGTAATTCCATTATGGTGATTGTACATATGAGAAAATATGACTAATATTCTATCTCTAGCTACTTCTCTACATATGATAGTGGAATATTTTTCATCCATAGTAAGAGGTTCTTTAACCTTGTCCAAAATTAATTTTCATCTTCCTACAATTTTATTAGCTAGAGAAAGGTTATTTTGGGAATCCATAGTAATATCTAGGAATACTAAATTATAGGGAGGCACATATGATAATCATTTCCTTCGGTTGTCCATGGATTGGGGGGGAAATTATGAATCAATGAAAGAGTTCCTTGTGTAGCGAAATTTATTTTCTTGAGTGCCTCTCAATAATTATTTTTGGATAGGAAATACCTTTATTGAAAGATGATATCTCATAACAATTAGGACCATTTCATTGAGTGTTATGGATAATACCTCCTTGGTGATCATTCTTCAATTTATTATTGTGAGGAGGGCCTCTACATTAGAAAATTTCTTTTTCATTGATAGGATATCTACATTATTTACTATTGGGAGGGCCTCAAGAGTTATTATTATGGTTATAATAGAGAGGTCCTATTTGATAAATAATATATCAGTTTCATCATGGGATAAACTATTATATTGATATTTTTTTTTGAACATGATGAGGAGGACCTACATGGTTGATGGTTATTGATAAATTATTGGGGGGGGGGGGGAGTACCACATTAGTATTTAATCATTACATTTCAATGGGGAGAACCTCTAAAAAAAGGTTTGTGGGGAGGTCCTTTAGAGAATCATGCCTTTATCTAACCAGGGAGAGGAGAACCATAAATAATGATTTTTAATTTTCTACTATAAGAAATAACATTGAGATAAGTGCGTAGAACATTTTAGGGAGAGCCCCCATAATGATCCTTTAATCAAGAAATATGAATTTATTTTTAATCACAATATTATGGAACCTTTGCTGTTATTATCATCTTCCTCATTTGGTGAGGGGTTAACCAAAGAAATCATTAGAACCCACTTCTCACAGGTCATGGGGATCTTAAAATAACCTTTAGTATATTTTAGGATACACCGACTAGTTTCAAGGACGCCAAAAGAAGTTGGGGTAGTAACCTTCCCTTAGAATATTTTGACTAATTTCCCTTGTTGTTATCTCTATAGAAAACTCATATGTATTTCTAAGATCGATGCCTCAATATTAGCTTTTGGAGAGGTAGAGGTCACATAGAGCTAAAAAACCTTGTTGGTGGGATCCCACTATTGAAACTCAAAAGTTTATACTATGATTTTTTTGAGAATTTTTTAGAAGGAGAAAGAGTGTCTTACTTTGTTATAGAAGATGTGTTCCCTTGGTGGTACCTCTATTTGGTTGCATTGTATTAGGCTATAAGAGTTTAAAATTCAACTACATCTTCCATATAAAATTCATGACGATTCAAGGATCAGAAATGTTCGTGATATTTAATTGTGTTAGAACACAAAATAATATATGTATACATAGTTGGTATATGAATGGAGTCATATAATAGGTCCCTTAGGTAGTGAATATGGGAATTTCTTCACTCTAGGGATAGACTTCTGAAAACAATGACATGGAAACATGGTCCACTTGTCACTTTTTATACTACCATTGATGAGATGGCATATAAGGACTTTCAACCTAATAGTTCTCAATATATTCTTCTATTTTAGGATATAAACACTAAGGTTATATTAATAACATTAGGAATCCACTCAATGAGTTGGAGGCATCAGTACCATGAAAAAAAGAAGCATGAGTTTTGAAATATAACAATCATTATACTCTAGGTGTACATATTTGATTCTATCTATAGGTGTTACACATGATCCTAGGTTGAACCAAAAATATTCCAAGAAGTAAAAGGGAATTTGAATCTCATTGGTGTATTAAGTGTAAATATTATTTTAGATGTGATGTGAAACATTATTAGGAGACAAAAAATTAGTCATTAGTGAAACATCATTAGAAATAAATCATCATCAATCAATCCCTTTCACTATTATGGGATTTCATGCCAAGTTCACTATCGTTTTCCATTATAAGTTCACACTTATGGATTTTTTCTTCATATAGGACCACTTTAATAATGTATTATGTTATTAGGATATGCTAATAAAACATTAAATTACACATGTAGGTTGAGAGGATGGGAGTTTAGCTTATCCCATTAAGTTCTTATTGACTAGTCTGGGACACTCTGAGGGATTTAAAATATGATCATGAAATCCTTTATTGTTAAAATATCAATTAACTCATTCATGAATGATATTGATCGATACTATAAACTAATTTGAACTTTTGTGTAAATTAAAGGTTCTCAGTCAATTTGTATGAGAGGTTCTCTGTTTCTCCATCCCTGGTTATCATTTTTTTTAAATATATATAACTAGTCACTATATAATTTAACATCATCCAGTGAGGTGGTATGTGTTAAATAAATTGAATTTCACCCATGAGAATGGATACCTATGTATCATGGTGAATGAAATAAAAACCCATATAGTAGGGATTATTTTAATAATTTGTTTCATCCCTTTTATGGATATGTGAAAAGACCATTTTGGGGTCTTTATGGTTATTCATTCATGACAAAAGAAGTTCCTTTTAAGGGGGGTGTCTAGGACCCATGATGCACTATTTATGGACATACAAATAAGTCCATGATTTCATATACATTATATTTATATAATTTAGACTAATTTGATACAATTTCATTTCATGTATAATAATATACTAGGTGATATAATATGAGAAATGGTTTCTGTGAGACTTACATACGAGATTCTGGATAATGTAATGAGATTTCTGAGTATTGCACTAAGATAGAGGCCTTGTCTATTCACCTCTTATCTATTAGTTAATATATAGAGAAATATTGTAAAAAAAGTATGTATAATATAGTACATACACATAATTAGAAGCACATTTCCATTCATGGTTCATTTATTTGACTAAGGAAAATTACCATAGAATTATCTTGGTGGTTGGTGAACATGGCGATAGTAAAAAAAACTTCTATAATAGAGGATCAGAAAAGGACGACCTATGAATGGATCATATAGACATTTTCTATATTATTTACAATGGCTAACAAATAACAAGATAGTAAAAGGGGGTTATCCTAGATCAGTCAGGATGAGTGTCCATGGATAAAATAAGTTCTACTGGTTTATTATTTATAAGAATCATTATTAATAAAGGAATACATGTTTTCTAATTCTATAAGGATCCTATTAGTTAGGGTGATAACATTTTAGAAATAATATTTAATGTGACTGATTCATATTATCAATGTAATACATGATCAAAGGGTTGTATGAAAGAATTCATAATGTCCTGGAAAATTAAACTAGGTGTATTTGGAGGAGGTCTTGATTGTGGGAAATTTTTTGAGGTTGTTATCTTGGAGAAATAATGAAAATGAGTTCATTTGAGATATAAATTTAATCAAAGTATGTGAAATTTGTGATGGAGGGACTATTAAAGAAGCTTAAATATATGTAAAAGGGTGATTTCATGACGTTTTTGACCATAGGATAAATATTTCATAGTGATTAACCATTGGAAATAGTGAAACATATGAATTATAATACATGAATTTCATATAATATTGGGGTTCCAGGTTAATGTGTGGCATCCATTTAGGTTATGGATGTATAATACTAGACACCACATAAGATTTAGATTTTTGGAATCCTTTCACTATGAAATTTTATAGGGTTAATTTAAAAATTAGTTTGTGTGGGTAGGTCTATGAAGGTCTTATGTGAGGGAGTTCTCATCATAGATTCTTGATATGGAATTCCTCCATATCTCCCAGTCATAGTCTAGAGATATACTAGAGGGGGTTTATTTGAATCCTTTGTGGAAATAAAGAGTTAATAAATATTTTTATTCCAATCTTAATTTGTATCTTGAATATCATCCACTTCATAAAATACTTCTCATGATATATATTTATAGGCTAATATTTTGACCACTCAAAATAGGATTTATCAAACCCCTAGTAAATATGAGGCACACATATGCATAAAAGTTCATCCCAGACATCAAAAAATATTCCCCAACATAAATGTCATCTATAGAAAAAATGGGTTATGTTATTGCTTCCAAATCTCTTACTAAATTGAAACCATTACATGAAACTACATAAAAATTATTTCACATGATCTTAAATTAAAAATGTACACATAATTATTATATGGACCACCTAGTTTCTATGCGATGCTTTATTTTTTTCTTGGGAGCATAATATTATTTCTCAAAACTATGTTCTGGCATTCCATCCCATAAAAACATCATGAAATTTTTTGATTATTTATTTTATGTGCTAATAATTATATTTTCCTTAAATATGAAAAAACATAAAAAAAGTTGATCTTAAGAAAAAAAATTCATATATATTATTATAACTTGTATATAATAATTAAAATATTTAAAAATTGACAATAAATCAAATAAATTTTCCATAGTACATCATTAATAATGAAGGAATGTTTATAGGAAACATTTAAAGATATGAGATATTTATAAATTTGGTAAATAATTATAATAATAAAATGAAGTTCAATTAAATCCAAATTGTCACCACAGTTCATAAAAATAATTTATAATTGGAATTATTTATTTAAACTTTCTATTTAAAATTATTTCAAGCAACTATAAACTATTACCAACTCAACCCTTATATAGTATGATAGTAAGAAGGGGTTCACCTAGTTATACCAATGATTAAAAACTATTCATTTTCTATAGGATGTACGTAAACCACCTCAATAAATCTAAATCAATTTATTATACTATATAATTAAGAATTTAATTAAATAAAATATCATAAAAATGAATTAGAAAACAGAACATCAATTCTACCATTTCTTCACATTGACTAAGCCCCCAAAACAAATATATAGAACAAATATTTAAGGATTCAATGAGATTCACAACCTAATAATTTCTAAATAAGGGATTGAAAACTAGAAAAAATAGTTTTTTACATAGATTTATTTCAAAGAATTTAATATCTATAGAATGTAGTTGATAGGTGAAATTTTATGAAACCAGGGCCATATAGATGATCTAAGGTTATAGTCTCACAATACCATAGTGATAAATATTACCTAATTCCATTTTTAAAAAAAATTATGGTTGTAGGTTTATATGATAGGCCTAAGAAAATATTTTTAAAACCATGGTAGTATATTATTTCTATTTCTATGGTTTTGGATAACCCTAGAAATATAATACCTACCACCAAAGTGTGGGAAAACATGGCTATATGTAAATATATTTTCTTCAAAAAATCATTTCCTAATAATAACAATAACAATAATAATAATATATATTTTATTTTTAAAAAAAAATTATTAATATGTAAAAAATGTAATTATATTTGATGAAGTAATATATTGGTTAGTGGGAGTGATTTTTCACCTATGTGATAGGTTTTAGGTTTATGTAGAATATTAGTTTTATTTTACAATAACTTATTTCCATAGGTTCATAAACATGGAAAGAGGATTTAGACCTGTTATGTCAAACATAGACCCAAAATTATTGAAACTATGACTATCAGTTGAAACCAAAGTTTAATAGGATATTTCATTTTTTTAATCAAGGAAATAACATATTTCTATCCTAGTGATTACTCTGACAATTAGGACGAAATGATAAGAAAAAAATGATTAAATAAAGACCAGACCTATATTTTTTTATAAAAAAAAATATCTTATCACACAATGGAAATGATTTGAATAAGTATTTATCAATTTTTTTCTCATAGGATAGAGGAAGATGTTGAGATCACCATCAAGGAAATAAAAGAGTTAATGGTGAAACCCAAGACTAAGAAGTTTTATGAATAATATATTGGTGATGAAATTAAAAAATAATTTTTTTAAAGGATTCATCCCATATATCTATTGGGTACCTTGTATAAGGAAAATTTGATCCTAATGGGTCAAGCATAACCACTCATAGCAAAATACCCCAACTAGGTACCCAATATAGATTAATTTGGTACTTAGTGCCTCTAATGCAACTGTGTTCAATCATTAATCCTTTAAAACTCTTCTAAATGACTCCAATTCTTTTATAACTTATTATAACATTAAAATAAACTTGAAACTAGATATATACTCCCAGAATTTTTTAGGATTTCAATCACATACTATTTAGGGTCTTTAGAAATCTGCCATTTTGAATATTTAATATCTTCACTATTACATCACATCAAGATTAAAACCTTGTAGAAATGAATTTAGAACACATAAAACACTCTTATTATCCCATAAAAATATCCTAAAAATTAATCATAAAGTTTTTATAATAATATATCGATGAATTTCATATATCCATCATTGATATCTTTGAGATATAACCAAATTCCATTCCCTATTTTTTCACAAAACTCTTGTAAACTCTTTCTACAAAAAGGTTTAATGTAATACATAATATGATATTCCATCATCTTAAATATTATAATTCTTTAGGTAATATCACTTAATACTAATATAGAGAATATAAACACCATTTTTAGTGATATCATGAATATATAAGATAAGGTAATAAGATATAATTCAATCATCTCCTTTTATAAAAGATATTTCATTCCATTAAAGATAGTAATTTTAATTTCATTATCTTTTTAATTCCTTCCACAAACACCCAGTCAAAAATATATGATTAAAAAATTACTCAGATATTTTATAATAACCTTTTCTCTTAAACCAATTAAAGTGTTATGGGAAAGAATAGTGAAATACACTGAGAGGGATAGGGGTAAATTATTCCATCTAAGAACATGAATTTATTTAAAACATTATTAGTGTTCTCAATAAGGTTAAACATAAGATACATAATAAAATAAATCTACAATGATGAGAGATAGAGATGATATAGAATGCAGAAACCACTACAGCATTTAAAAGGTCTAAATAATCTTTTTATTGAGTGTGCAATCCTTAAAATGTAATTTTTGAAATTATAATATAATCCTTCTTATATTATTATAAATAATAATAAAGAATGATTTTGGAAGATAGTTTTGAATTGTATTTAAAATAATTATCTAAAAAATAATTAATAATACTATTAAAATTTTACTTCCCCCTCACATGTCGTCAAATGTTGGATCAAGTGTTCTCCTTTTATCTTCTACTAAATCCCATATAAAACCTCTCAGAAATTATCAATGGAATGTATGAATATATAAATACATGTTTTATCATACATTATCAAGTTAATTGAAACATCTATTAATAAAAAACTCCTCTATGGAGTGTTTGGATCAACTATAGTGTGGTCTTTATAACATAATCCAAATTAGTTATATATCGATAAATATATTTCTTATCTACCTATTTCCCTTTGGTAGTTTTTTACCATATAATGAATATATAATAACCACTAAAGAAAATATTACTTGGATACACTATAATTATTTTCCACATAAAAATAAAAAGGTTAGTGTTGTGTACATTTTCCTCTTATGTATGGCATAATTTTTTTTTCCTTTCTATCATGGATTTCACCGCACCCATATTCATCAATGTTCACTATGGAAAAACATCAAAATCTTCCCTAAATTTCTCATATCCTTGGTCAACATAAACCTATGTGTTTAATAATTCAATAATGAAATAGTGACATTAAAAAATTCACTTTTTAAGCCTCCACATTTTCTAACTCGAGACTCACAATTCAATATGAGAATTAAAATATTCATTTAACTTGAATTATTTCTTGATAATTTTGATCACATTGATCATGATGTGTTATAACTATCACTAGTTAAATTTTTTTTATTATAATAATTTATTCATACCTTTTCTATGAGCTCATATATAATTATATTTCCATTCACACATAAGTATATTTTTGATAAATACCACATGGAATCAGATTCAATACTCATGAATGAATTCTATTATAAAAAAGGCATAGTAATATTTTAATAAGGATGTAATCTAAAACCAACATCACAGCATAAAATATTGATTTTTAGAGTTATATAACTCTCAATACAGAGATAAATATTATTTTGAGCATATCTCAATTGATATCAAGTCATAACAACCCCTTTTTAAATTAACCATACATTGTCTTATTCAGGTTTCAGAGATCATTAGAATTTAACATGTTTTTATGTGTATGATGTTTTACTATGAAATAAAATTATCATGTTAAATATGGAATAGAATAACACATTATAAATCATTAATTTATAAAAAAACCTAAATGATGTATTCTTTCTTTGGATAATTCCGGAGGATACATTGTAACACCCCAAGATATTAATATAGGAAAATCGTGTTTGATAGCGTCTTTGACATGTAAAACCGAGTTTAAATGGCTCATGTAATACATAACCGTTATAACCTAGCTATTAAATTTTTTATTAATAATAATATTACCCAGTTTATATAATTAATATAATGGTCCTATTAAATATATATGTATTGATTAATGATTATAAATGATTAATTGAAGTTTAAGTAAAATAATTTTATTCATCAAAAATATGTTTTCTTCAAAAATAATTTTTATATATTTTGTGAGAAACCATTATTATTAATTTATAATATTTTCTAAATAATTATTTTATATAATCAAAAAAATTAAAAATTAAAAAATCAAAATTAAATTAGGGTGGAATTTTGGTATTTTTTTGATAAATATTGATTTTTCAGTGAATAGGTAAAAATAACGATTTTTGTAAAACTAAAATTTATTTATAGTAAATTATATAATTTACAAGTACCATTATATTTTGAATATTATTTAAATCAGAATAAATATTATTTAGTTATACTTAATCAAATTATTTACATTTTAATAATATTTCTTCTAGATTTTATTATAAGTTAATTTTTGTGTTAAAAATAGGTTTTTTTTCTGAAAATTGTTTTAAAGTGAATAATGTTTTTCTCTTTTAATTAATTAAAAATATTATAACGTGGAATCATTTAAATAGATTTTATTTATTATGTATCAAAAAAATCTATCTTAAATTAGTACAATGATTATTACTATTGATAGAGATAATATGAATTAATATTTTCCTTGAAATATATTTTTATTGAAACCATCGCTTTTCCGTAGCATCTATATGTTTTATTTATAAATTAAATTATGAACCATATATGAATTTAATTTTGTAAAATTAATTAAATATTTTAAATAATAATAATTTACATATGTTGAACAAGTCTTTTTGGTTATAATGAATATTCAAAACTTCAATAATCAATTATAAATGTTAAGGTGAAAACATGTTTTTTGGGGGGTTAAACTCAAAAGATAATGGTTAAAATGCACTAAAAAATATCCAAAAAATATTTTATGGAAATTATTAGGTAGTTTAATTAAAAATTATATATAATGGTCCATTTTTTATCCTTTTGGTATGTGAAAAATGTGGTTATAACTTTTTATTTTCATAATTATCAAGTGCTCCACTGACCTCACAAACCAATGTAATTTGTTTTCCATCACCTCCTTGTACTGATAGTTATAATTAAGTATTGAAATTAAATATATATGATATTTTAAACATAATTATAATTTTATATTTTTTATATCACATATACCTTATTACATTCCATTTTTTGGGGGACACAATAACGTTGCTTGTGTGAACGACGAACTACCACCTCACGAAGCGATGTAATTCATTTTTTAATAAATATTCACATGGAAGGTGATATGTATACTTTTAATGAATATATATGATATATATGAAATAATAATGATATTAATGAAATATTTCACATTATTAAATTATAATATTTTATTTTCTTTCTTACCTTTCCACTCACTTATAAATGATAAAGTCATTCATTAATATGTGTGGACAAACAACACCAAAAAGAGAAGATATTATTTTTTTCATCTCTGAAACACATGGATATATATAAATATATTTAAAGATATAATATTATATTTATTATATTATTATAACTTTATAAATCTAAAATTATAATTACCATCCTTCCATAATGATCCTTGAAAAACTGAAGTGTTGATAATGTGTACGTATGACTTACCCTCTCTATAAGTGTAAAGTTGTTCGTTTTTCAAAAACATTACTCATAGATGATTTCAAAATTATAATTTATTTATCAAAAATTATTATAATTTCATTATTATTATTTTGGATATGAATAAATGATGACCTATTTGACCTCGATCAACAAACCGAAGTTGTTTTGAAATAACGAACCAAACGTCCTCAAAACACAAAATGAGGAATTAACTTATAAATTATTTAAATATATCAATCAAATAAATAAAATAATTTTTTTAAGTTTAATTTATTAAAAATGAAATGTTTTATTAAAAAATTTAAAAAATTATATAATATTATTATATAAGAGTATTTGAGAATACATGAAATGTCTGGACTCGAGGTAAGGAACACCATCTCGATTTTCATTCATTGAGTCATATTTTAATGTTATGAATCTAATTTATTTTATATGATGTCTATAATTACAATTTTACATGTAATATCATGAATAATTCAAATATCATGTAATATTATCTTTCAATTTAAATTATTTCATCCATGGGGATTTGGCATGAAAGTTACCAAGTGGGGGAATGAATGATTTTTTAGTGTTTTAGATCAATAGTGGTAAATCAGTGTAACTAAATATTTGGTGGTAGATCAATAGAAGTATATCATTATTGGTTGGTCTCTGTTGGTAGATCACAGGCGGTATATATCTTTTGGTAGATCACTGGAAGTATATCTCTGATGGTAGCTCATAGGTGGTATATCTCTAGTGGTAGATATCAGGAGTTAGATCTTTGGGGGTTGATCTCTGGAGGTAAATAACTATATTTAAATCTATGTAAGTATATCACTAGTAGTATATCACTAATGATAAATCAATGGTTGTAGATCTTTGGTGGTAGATCACATAAGGAAGAACATTGGTGGTATATCTCTAGTGATAGATCACTGGTGATAAATCTCGATAAATTGATCACTAATGGTAGATCTCTAGTAGTAGATCTATAATGGTATATATATGGTGGAAGATCATTGAAAATAGATATTTGGTGGTAGATAACTGGACATAAATCTATGGCAGTACAACTCTGGTTATAGATCTCTTGTAGTAGATCTAGTTTTTCCAGATGTTATAGTCTTTACCTTTTTAAATTTATTTTGATTAAAAATGGTTATAAATTCTTAATTAATGAAATTTTAATCTATTTTAAATGATGATAATTATATCATCTATTTCTTAAATTATGGATAATTTTGAATAGTTATACTATATAGATTCTATGAGATCTTCCTTTAATGGGCTATGAAAACATTATCAAGTCCCATTGGTTTTAGATATGATGTTTATAAAGGGAATATCATTACTTATTTATTTTTAGATTTCTATCTCTTGAGAACATATGTTCTAGAACTCTTACCTTGGAGTCATGGAAGCCTTTTGAAGTGGATTGAGTTCTCCATTGGTGATCCATCTTGCGTGTGCTCCCTGTTTTTTGTGCAGTAAGTCACATGATGCTTATTCTTCTAGGTAGGGGATTTATTTCTTCTATAATTTATTTGTGTGAAATCCTAATTTTGGCATAGTTTTTACATTTTTTTGATAATTTAATGAACCTAAAAATTATTAGAAGAGATTAATAAATAATTGGTTGTAGGAATCACATGTTGTTGTTTTCTACCATGAAAATGGTTTGCATCTTAATTTTTTAGATAGTGTGTTATCTATATTATTTATGTTTACATGTTTTTCTAATGATATGGATTAACAAGTTTATATTGATTTAAAGTGATAAAAATATATTTATAAGTAAATTAATTAATTAGATTAATAATTAAATGGGAGGCATATTTGAATAAAATGTTTCTAATAATTTTCTGGTAATCTAATTGATGTAATGCACATGCTTAATTAAATTTTTTCCTCCAATAGAATGGAATTTCTAAATAATGTGAATCATGATAATTATTGTTGATAATGTTGAAAAAAATGTTATGTTAATTTATAATTGTTCTTCTCACCGTTTTTTGAAACTAGTTTAAATATTAAGAGCATATTTAACTTTTGATAGCTTTTCGTAGCTTGATGCCTTCATTTTCTTATATTTAGAACTTGTGAATAATAAATTGGTTAATCACATATGGAATAAAAAATGGTTATTTTATAAGGGTTAATTCTAGATAACAAGTTTCTTATCATCTTGAGATGGCCATGAGCCTTGTGTTAGAGCCATGAGAGCTCGTTTACATACGATGATTGGATGCCTTATTTTGGGGCCAACATTTCCATGTTTTATTTTATTTTATTTCTGTTTTTTATTCCTTTTTATGATCTCTATATGTGAGATACACTATGAGATGATGTTATGATCCTTGTATATATGATCATGGGATCACTGATGTGATATGGGTGGGTTGGACTGGATGATGTAGTAGTAGTTGACACCTACGATGGTGAGATGTGTCAGGATATACATGTGGGTGTCGGGGATGGAATATGAGATAATGGAATGGAATGAATCTATAATTACACCCTGATGTTATAAATTTGGATGTATTCTTGAAAAGATTTTGTTTAATGTTTGATGGCCATGTTTCTTATTTTATCTATATTACTTTCCATAGCACTTGAGGTAACTGGGTGATCATGGTTGTATACTTTCTCTTGGTGGAAGATTAAGTTGGTTATACTAAGGAATATTGTTTATAGAATGATTTTATTCATGAATAAATAACTCATAACCCATGAGGTTGATAAATATAGAACAAAAATTCTAAAAAGATGTTAATCTTGTGAAACTATAGACACTGTTTAGATTATTCTTAGAGGGAATTGACTTTAATATAAGGATTAATTAATGTATCTCAAAGTAATGATTATGGTTAATTTAAGGAATAATAAATAAATTAAAAAATGTAAATAATATAAAATAAATATGTAATTAATGTATATATTTTAAATTCTTATGTTCATATTCGATTTATGGTATTATCTGTGGTAGCTAGGAGTCCATGAGATGATAGTTTCAATTGATCTTAGGACTAGGTTATTCTTGTAGTGTGGTTTTGAGATATATTTTATCTTGTATATCATGTGATATAATATTATTCTCTTCCCATGTTGGTTAGGTAGATTGACACCCAGTATACTATGGGAGGGTGTTTTCCCCAACATCACTATGTGAGGATGGATGACAGACTACCCCCTCTTTCCCCACTTTCTTTTATTGGCAGTTACTTGTGATAGTATACATGGTGCTTAGTTTCCCCATATATATGGCTATAGGGCTATGCTGGCTAGTTATTATTCACACACATGTATCCCCATATATAGTATCTAAAGCATTATTATAGGTATAAAGTGCCTAGGCTTTACTAGCTTGAGGTAATTACACAGTTTATGGGCTGCGATAGCTTTAGGTATAATACTTTGGTCGGTATGGCCCGAAGGCCTTCATTTTTTATTATTTTTGTTAATCCACCTTTAAAGGGGTGAGGTGTAACCCTTACAAGGCTCGAAAGATTAGAGACAATTACATGACCCATAGGTCTTAGAGAGAATTACCCAGAAAATAAAACTTAGAACTTCTCCTCCCCATCATATGTCATGAAATCAGCACTCCACCTTCATAGGGCTGGTCAGCTAGTTGTCCTATGCAAAGATGCATAGGCCTGGTATCGATGGAAAATCCATACCCTCTCATTTATCCAATTCCAGTTAGCTCTCCTTCAGTGAATTCTCCGGCCATGAATCCTCCTCTAAATCCTTGTCCCTTATAGTCTGACAGGTTCATTTACATTTCATGCGGTTTCAAGGCCTTGGGGTGGCTCTAAGGCCTTATGGTGGCCCGAAGGCCTTGAGAATAAACTTGCCTGAAGTCCTTGGTTGGCCTGAAAACCTTATAGGACCTGAGGACCAAACCGGTGGCCTAAAGGCTCATATTGATGAATAGTTTTGTCTACTACAATACCAAACATTACCTGCTACCGTACTGCTACAGTTCTGCTGCAGTACCCAGAAATATGCCTCCACCTAGATATGATCTTGGGTCTCTTGGATGCACCTACTAAGTCCTCAACAACCGGGATGAGGCTCATGTTACTTGAGGTATAATACATAATGTAGGATACATATCATATGAGAAATGGTGGCTTCCCAAAACATTTTAGTTACTATATATAGATATGTGTATAGGATGATATGATTATGTGATGCATGAGCTGCATTTTTTTATTCCCTCCTCGGGTGTCTAAGAGATGGATTATTTTTTAGGGAGATGGATCAGAACATGTGATGTTGGGTAGATTAGAAAATTAGCGAGGAAACGATAGCAGGTCACCCTTGATGTTTCATTATTATATTATATGTTTTATTTTATGTGATACTTGGTGAGAGTTATCCATGGAGTGTCTTAGAACTTAGTATACCTCTTTAGGTGACATGGTAGTTTTTATGTTGTTAAATTTTCATTAGCATGGTTTCATTATATTCTACATGAGAAGCTTCAGGAATGATCCTAATAAGTTTAAAATTATACTCAACCTGTGAGTATATAAATTATTTTTTAAGTTATACGGAGCATTTTCAAGATAAAGTTGGATACTAATATATCAGGTTTTTTTCAATGGATGTTTTTTATTTATCTTTATTATCATATTTACCTTTTTAAAAATGTATCTTTACTTTAAATTGTTTAGTATGGTATGAAATTGCATTTTTTAACATGTTATTTATTTATATATATGTATGATAAATTTTTAATTGTTGTATCTATCTTATATCTCTCTTTAGTAAGTTTTCTAGAGTTTTATGCCACCTATATCATAGAGACCCCAACCCCAACAACCCATCTGGTTCCTACTACCATTACATTAGCATAATATAAAACAAAATTGCATCCAAAATGACAGTGAAATTTAGTAGTATTGGTAAAATAGATACATACAAGAATTTTTTATAAGAAATGAATTCACAAATTACAATATAATTTTTTTTTTGTTATTTTCTAGAATAAATTAATTCTATATATCATATATTTTCAAATATTTTTTGGTACACTTCATGGAATTCTAGGTTAATGAAACAAAATAAATTTTAAATAAAATATTCATTGATGGTAAATTACAACAGAAGATACAATGAATCAATAATTAATAATCAATCTGGAAAAGGTAAATAACTGAACATATATTTCATTTAAATAATTGGATAAGACATAATCAATATAGAATAGTAAATAACTGAAAACAAATTCCATTTATAATACTAGATAAGGAATAGTAAATATGGAAAGGTATATAACTAATAAAAAATTCCATTTAATTATAAAATTGAAAAATAAATAAATCCAAGTATTTTTTAATACTTAAAATATCATAGATAATAGTAACTAAATTTAAATGAATTAAATTATTAATTAATGGATGAAATGTTTCCTAGGTACACGATATCTTTACCATCAAGATATATTATCAATATGGTTTAAAAAATTTAGGAAGACAACCATTTTGTTGAGGATAGATAAGTGATTAGTCCCATGAGACAACTGATGCATCGAGTTGCATACTTAAAATGGTCCTCAACCCATGTCACACCCGTCCAATTAATTCTACATATATCAAATAATCAATTTAATTCATAAACAACATGCCTTATCAAATATCCATATTGAGTAAAGAATATGGATTTATCAATATTTAAAAAAATAATAAGTTAAGAATCAAAGTAAACACCATATGTAATAAAGGAATATTGTATTGGAAATGATCATATCAATGATAAATATTGTGTATATTTATGGTAAATTTAATGTTAAATGGTCATTGGAAAGTGAATAACTAAATGGGAAGTTAATGAATACAAAAATGATTAAAGGATGTGAATGTCAGTAAGATACTTGGTCAAAATATAATTAATCCATCTAGATAAAGAATCAGTATGTTATCAATATGATTTATACACATTAGAGTATGAATAAGGGTTTTTATCATCTATTTACTAAAAAAACATCATTAAAAATATTCTTATTGAAAATATCCTTTTTATTTTAAAAAAAACATTAAAATCATTTTCATTGAAAATCACTTTTAAAAAATCTTGAAATCAATATTTGAATAATTTTAATGGAATCCTAAAATCATTGAGTATTCATGATAGTTAAAAATAGTGTACATTATGTGCATGTAAAAAATAAAAATTCTTTTCACATTTTCATTAAAATAATAAATGAGAATTATTTTGAAAATGACATAAGATTATTTGTAAATTATTTTTAAAGAGTAAAAAAAGGTTAACATTCCATTAATTTTATTTTGAAAGGGTTATAATCCTTTTTGATTTCTTTATAAAACATGGTTTTAAAATAAAATATATTTTAGGATGAAGGGAGGAATGAAGTCAGATTTTATTAAAAAATGTTATCAATAATTTTAAATAAAAAAGTGGTAAAATATTATAATATCTCATAAAAAAGAACATAAATAACCATAGAAAAATAAAATGAAATATTTTATTAAACAACTATAATATAATTTCCTTTAATTTAATTTCAATAATAAACAATCTTGATTAGAATGAATTTGTGAAATAAACCCATAAAATTATTATAAAGTCGAAGTCAGAATTTATAAATGAATCAATTATGTGTATAAATGATAAATCTACATAAAAATAGAAATTAATAAATATATAGTAAAAATTAATTATACACATAAACATATAATATTATATATAATGAGGAAGTAGTATAACCCAATGAAAAGGAATTGAGTTATGAAATTATTTACCAATTGGTAACTTTTAATTCAAATCCCTTAAGATGATATAATTAAAATTGAAATATAAAATAACATTAATAATGAATAATACATTATATTACATGTAAAATTGGTATTATATACACGATATAATAGAAACAAGGTGTGTTACAATACAATATGCCTCAATGAAATGAAATTGAGACAAAATCCCCAACCTCGTGCTTTTCATTTTGTCTTATATAATTTAACCTTCTGTATAGTGGTTTTAAAAAAGTTACTAACTTGAAACATATCTATATTAGTATTTATTATATCATATATGTAACATTTATAACATATTTTTACCTTTTATTCAATAATATTTTATTATTTTAATCTTTTAGTGTAATAACTACTTTTGTTTTTCGATTATGTTTTTACTTGTCATTTTTTGTTCCTATTATTTAGATAATGATTTAATCATACAAATAATTTAAAACATTATTTAAATATCATATATATTCATTATATATGTACTTATATAAATTAATAAAATTTAATGATAGAAAATGAAATGCACAATTCATGGGGGCGGTAGATCGTATGTATGGATGAAAGCTACTTCAATTTTATTTTCATATTATAAAATAAAATAAAATAATACATATATATATATATTATAATTATTTTATGATATATATTTCATATATACATCACATATATTTATGAAACTCATTTTTAATACATTCCATGTAATGTGTGAATGAATCGCATTGCTTCGCAAGGTGGTAGTTCGTCGTACATATGAATGGAGTTATTGTATTCTGAAAAAATAAAAAACATAAATATATGTGTTGTATAATAATTACATAACATAAGTAAATCTTAATTATCATATAAACCATATTAAAATAACACTTTTATCTTTATTACCAACTTTAATAGGTGGTAATGAATAAACAAATGACATCGGTTCACGAGGGAGTAATCAGTCGTACACACAAACGATGATTTCATAACCCATTTGAGAAAAGTGTGTGTGGGTGTAATTCAGAGCCCTTGAATGAATAATATAATATTATTTAAGATACTAATTTTATTATATAATAATTTTATAAGAATAATTTAAGGGTGTGGAGAAAGAAAACAACAAATACGTTTGTTGATGAACATTACCTCTTCTTCAGGTATCTTCATTAGGTTTACACGAAAACATGAAAATGATTTATTTATGAAAACATTACAGATTTTAGTATGTGGGAAGGGATGTTTTTGAGTTATTTGGTATTTGTTTTTGATAAAATTTCTTGGGATGTGTTATTAAGTGAGAGGAGTGAGACCCCTTTTATAGTGGAGGAGAAGTGACATTCTTGTAAAGACCAAAAACTAAACCCTATTGGGAGGTCTGCCTTACCACATATGCCTCTAATAATGAACTATTTTATATAGAATAGTGAATATGGCCTAAATATTTCCATTAAAAAGTTTTTGACCAGTTTTGCTTCATTTCCACACCTTATCTTTTAAGATTAACCATTAAGTAAACTCATTTGCACCTTAATCACTATGATTAACATTAACTGTTTTTACTAATCCCTATTGTAAAAAAAGTAAGTGGACCTTATTAGAAATTAGAAATTTTTATTATTCCAAATATTTAATCAATTTTTCCAAATTAAAATTATATAATTTAAAGAAATAATTTAGAAATACACCCCACAGACGTGATGATAAATCAGGTTTTTAAAGTGAAAATTCTTAAAATTTTACTATGTTATTATATCTCAGATCAATATGAAATTGATTCCAATAAAATAGATTTGTATAATTTATTTATAATTGAACTATTTTTAATTAATAACAATTCAAAATATAATTTAACATTAGAAATTATTTATATGAATAAGTATTTTATAATTAAAACTCAATATTTTTAACTATTCATCAAGAAATGAAACACTTAAAAAAATACCAAAAACACACCCTAAGAAAATTTTCAAATTTGACCTTAAAAAATAATTTTATTTTTTGAAATAAAATTAATAAAAGTTTCAAAATTTAGTTTCAAATAAAGTGTTCCATTAAATGATCGTAAAATTTTCCTTTTATAAAAATATATAGTTTTTTATGTGTAAAATTGGATTTATTCTTATCTAATGCCTATAAAATATATTTGATGAATATAAAAATATTTTATTGAATATATAATATATAAAATTATTTAATATCATTCACTAATAGTAATTAATTTAATTTTTTTAAAACTCATTCACATATAGAAATAGTTTTTATAAAAATAATTTCTTTATATTAAATTTTCTTTTATATTCATTTATAATTAATTAGTAACCAATTAATTCCACCATATATTTTCATAAAATAGGAAAACTTATTAAAAACCTTTAATTTAAAATATAGAATGAAATTTTCATTTTAAAAAATAATATTAATAGTATATAGTTGTTCAGTAAAACACAGTCTTGCATGAAACACAAGCTTTCAAATGAACTTGTTATTGCATGCAAGAGAAGATATACTTGGTGTTGCATACATTCTAAGCTATTGAATTTTTTTATTTAATATAAAAAATATATCAATGATTATTTTGATTTTATATTCCCTTAAATTATTTGTGTTATTTGTCAGGGACGATATCAAATATAACATCCTTATTGTAGAATTTTGGGATGTTACAAATATTCATCTTTATAACACCCTCAGTGCTAGTCAACAACCATAGAATACTAAAGGTAGGAATCAAGTAGTCGCTATATCAATTCTATCATTACTATCTCAGGATGGGTAGACTTTTGGGGGAGAGAGTCAATGATACCACCCTCATATTGTTAGGTAATTTTATAGTTAAGACAAATTTTCTATGGAAGAATGTGTTAAGGAAGTCTCATTTGTCATTATCATTTGTAATGTTTTAAAGAAATTGGAAAAACTTTCATACCTATAAATATTTCCATTCAATTGGGAGTCCCTCTATATATTCTATAAAATATTGGAATTTTTTGGTGAGTTTGGAGAAGTAGATTCTAATAAATATCACTTATTAGTTCAAGAAAATTTCTATAAGACACGTTATTTAAATCCTAATGAATTTATTTTGTGTCATTGGAATCTATCATTATTTCTACCAAGAAAATGTGGCAAGGTATTGTTTATGATTTAGGAAAATTTCCATTTGTATTGCTTGATAAAATTCCAAAATATTATTTTGGCAAAGTTTGTATGGTCTTATAGTAAATAAATAAATGTTGGGGTATTTAACTTAAATGTTACTCTATATGGTAGAATAATGAATATTATTTTCATAAAAATATTGAAACAACAGTATATTGAGAATGAATCACATCATGAAAGATAAAAAATAAAATCTAATAAATAATGTAACTTTCCTGAGGATGAGATTAGTTTACGATTACAAGAATAATATTTTTGTTTATAAGTTATCAGTAGTATAATTTATAAAAATACATAACCTAAATGATGTAGAAATATTCCCTAAAGATCATTTTCTAAAAATAGAAATTTTTATTATGTTATAAAATCAGATAAGTATCCTATGAATAAGACCAAAACAATAGAGAAAATATAAAAAGAGAAAAAAATTTTCTATGGAGAACTACAAATAGTAGGATAAAGATGCTTCAAATGTTTCTTGGGAAGAATATATAATTGAAGAAAAAAGTAATTTATGATAATCAGATCTTGAGGTTGATTGATACCCATAGTGGTGTTTGAAGAGAAAAAATAGATAAAGAAAAAAATAAGGAATATGAATGAGAGGATAGAAAATAATTTTTTGGTTGGGATAATTTAGAGGAAAATTCTATAATAATAAAAATTCAAGATAAGCTAACGAAGGAGAAGAAAAGAAAGAAGTATGCTCTAAATATTAAGAAGTCCAAGATTAAATGAATAATCCTTCCAAATTTTAGTATTAGGGGGGTTGTATTTTCTAATGTTAAACTAAGGTGAAAATTAAAATTTTATGGAAATGGAAAAGGCATAACCTCATAAGTTTTGGAGAAATATTTTTTTTTCTTCACTACTAAGCTTGACTAGAATTACAATAGTAAATCCAAATGAAGTAATTACATATAAAGTACATGTTGAACCCCCAAAATTATGTTCAATATCTGGAATTTCAAGGAACATATGTTCATATTTTTAAACCTCAAGAAAATGATCAACCATTAGAAGTTCAATAAAATTATTTTATAAGAGAAACTAAATTTAAAAATCTATTTAAAAATAAAATTAAAAATATAATGGGAGTAAAGGTATATTAATTTTTTAAACTGGTATATCTTATTCACACATGAACTATTGTCACCTCCTATCGGGTGAGGAATGTTGCTTCAGAAAAAGTTCTTGAAGATAGTTCTTGTTTGAGTTATTCTTCTAGTTTAAAGTGAACAATATATGAAAGTAATGTTATGGATGATGAACCTATTAAAATTTAGGGTTATTATCTTAAAAATACTAACGAATCTGAATGTTTTTAAGATGTTTCTAATGTTTAGAATAAGAAAAAGAATGATCATTCACCTGAATCTATAGATTCCATAACCACTATAACTTTCCATCAGAAGAGGAATATTATGTTAAATATGAGGAGGATTATTCCCTTAAACAGTAGGATAATCCTTGAGATAAATATAAGAGTGAGTGTATTTCTATTCCCAAATAGGTTCGAGACTACTGATAGGGTGGGTGTGAATCAATGGTTTATTTTAATTTTATAATAATGTTTCTTAACTCCTTAACAATAATTTTATTAACATATGAAACTTATTATACTTATGATCCACTAAAATATACTCACAAGCTCACCATTAATATGAAATAAATATAAATATAGGGTATCACATGATTTTTACACGGTTCAGTAAAAATTTCTTCTCCTTAGATGTTGGATAGTCCCCCAACATGGATTATTTCACTAATATTTTTTTGAAATAAAAAGGAATAAGAAGTTAAAAATTAAAAAAAGTAAGTAGAAAATTTCATTCTATAGTTGGTTATACCCATCAACCTTCCTTTTTAGTATCCAGTTCCCCCAAATAATCCTTTTCATTAATTGGTATGTATCTATAGTTAAATGCTTAACTTTTTTTACTCTTTTCTAATCCACTTTAGAAAGTATTCACTTCCTGTATAAGTAAGCTAAATCAGAATTTACCTTCCTACAATTTTCAAGAACTTCAATAATTATGTATGGAACTTGTTGGTGTTGAAACATCTTACAGAAACATGATATGGAAATCTTTCTCAGTAGTGTCAGTCAAATCTTCCCAATCTGGTAACCTATGTATGATGTTCTATGTATGATGTTCAGTCTTTCCAGATTTTCCTTCTATTATACCTTCTTTAAATGAGTAGAAATTCAGTTGAGTTCGCAATTCATATTTCCAATGGAACTCAGTCTGATGAACCTCATTCTTATGGATGTCTCTTCGATAGGATCACTACGATGAAATTTATCTGACGAAGCATAGTCTATTGTAACTTTCTACATTGATCATATGAAACCTCAGTCCCTTTAACTAATTATGATGGAACTTCCTCAACATTAACCTGAAAATAAAACTATGGTTGAAAAATTAGTACCTATTCCAAAAAAATTGGAGCTCTAGCATACATGAACAGTCCAAATTTTTTCACACATTTTCAAATGACGTGTAATCTCTTCTTATAGGAAACCTGAATATGGTTTTTGGTAGGATTTTGAAAATCTTTCTCATAATTTTTTTTATGAATCATCATTTCTCCACAAATATCATATCAATCATTGACTTCTTCAACACTTTGTAATACTTCCAAGATCTTCTCAAATATTCTCAAAACATAATAACTCTTCATGTTTACAAATATATCTATAGTTTGATACTTCATTATAATTCTTCATTATGATGAATATATATATAGAACAGAATATAGCCCATTATGATGACTTTTTAACACTGAAAATATTCCCATATAGATGTTCTATACAAACGCTTTACTTATAAAATGTCTTCAATGTATTTCTAATTTTCTCAAATTCCACACACCGATGATCTTGCATTTAATGAATTTTTCATTGTTAGCCTACATTTGATGGATTAGTATCTACTCCACTCTAATGAATGTTGTCAATGCTAGTCTGATTATTCTTAACCTCTTCTTGAGATAGTAAATACTCGTGTTCCTTTTATCTTGACCAAATTTTAAGAGAGAAAAGGAATAATTATTTTGGTTGTTGTAATTAAAATACAATTCAAACTTTCTTAACCATTCTCCCTCTGATAAAACTCTGTATCTGATTTCTTCAAGATACCAACAATTCATTAAAACAATAGGTGTCAGAATCCATTATAATGGATCAGTTTTGGCAGTGAATTATTTACTTCGACAAGACCAATATTCCAACCATATTATATTGTCACACCAATGATTATCATATCGAAGATCTTCAATATTGTTTTTCCTTTTTCCCTCAAAATAATGAGTAACCAACAAAATACTTCATATCATGTTCTCACCTCTTTCACAAATGTTCTTATTCTACAAACTTCAGCTTGTAATCAGGACTTCCACATGAATTTGAATACATTTGAGATCAGCATAGAATCTTATGAATTATGAATTATCATGTAAATTATTCTAACTTTTCAATTTTTTAGTAACATATTTCCATCCTAATAAGCTTCAATATGATTGGAAGAACCAACTCTCCCCCTTTATTTTTTAAAGCTATAATCACAATTTTATGAGAAAATTTTTGACTTTTTCAAATTATAAAATAGAAAATCATCATCATGTAATTTTTAGATCCTTACAGACTCTGATTAACATCATAATTATGATTATAACTTCCTTTTTTGACTCAAGGTAAGTTTGATGAGCCGTTTATTCAAAAAAACATCTTTACAATCAAATGGAATTCTTATTTTGGGTGCATCTTATCCCTGATTTTGATGGTTCGTTTGATGATCCATATATTTACCTTTTATCAAGATTAACCATGTATCATCTACTATCATATATCGAGAACAAATAGAACCAAAACCTAAATGTCATCAAACAGTCTCCACCTCTGTGTCTATTGTCAATACCCACATAAACTAATTTAAAAACAATACCACTTATTGTATTTACTTATCACTTTTTATTATCCCAATTTTTTTCTTTATCCCCCATTTTATTATCCCTCCTAGATTAATTTTCTCTCCCCATACTGAAAATAGAATTCAAATGGAATATCAATACAGGTTTCCCCATTATTGAAAAATGATCTTATTTCAAAGGGTTGGAACTTTTTATCAAAAATTAATGAAATATTATTAAGGATAACATAAGTATAACATGAGTTTCATAAAAAATACCCTTTAAATAAACAACTCTTATTATACATGGGCATACCTAGTGTGGAAAAAATAGTGAATAGTCAAGGTTTTTAGTGTTGTCTATTTCAAATGTTTCATATAATTCCCTTTTCATGTTTATTTCATCATTCTCTTTTCTGGGGAAATATTAAAAGGATAGGTTTAAGATAAAAGTAACC
This sequence comes from Viscum album, assembly GCA_963277665.1. Lineage (NCBI taxonomy): Eukaryota > Viridiplantae > Streptophyta > Magnoliopsida > Santalales > Viscaceae > Viscum > Viscum album. The sequence goes on from OY728161.1 coordinate 1,001,019,243, forward strand.
TAAACCCATATCAACAAACATATTTCAATGTTCAGGTGAATAAATACCACTAGCAAAAAAACATTTTTTCACCTCATTACTTTCTTTTTTTCAGATTAGTAAGATACTCATCTATATCATAATCCTTACTTCAAATCCTTCAATTACATAGAAGTTAGTACAAATAAAAAACATTTCTGAATAAGTAGAAACCTCATAGTTTATAAAAATTAAAATTCTTACTAATATTCCTATCATTGTCTTATCTTTTTATTCTTCTTCTTAGATTTTTCATTGGTTATATTTTCTTCCTTCATTTCATCCTTCTCATATTTTGTAACAAGTTTATTCCCATCTATATATTTTTTTGGTAAGGATTGAAAAATATTTTATTATTCAGAAACCTTTTTGTTATAGTGAGTTAGAAACAATTAATTCATTACTTACTCTTGTTATGTAATGATAGTCAAACATATTTTCAAAACATTCCCTTCTTACTCACATCTCTTGCTCGTTTTTTGAATTTTAGAACCAAAATATATTGATATCTTTTAATTAACTTTTATCAATTATTTAAAAACATTTTTCTTTCCCCTTTCTTCAGATGATTTTTGTGATTCTTATAACTTTATATCTATTTCAACATGTTCTTATAAAATAACTATGAACTCTTTTTCAAACTCTACATTTTTTCTCCACTTTTGTATCATACTAAATTTTTTTTATATTTTGAGTTTCCATTTTTAGTTTAATTTTTTTAGAAAACATTATCTTAATTTCTCGTCAAGGCTCCCCCTTGACTCATACCTATTTTCACATAGAGACATGTTATACCAACATGAATAATCTCTATGTCCTAAAATTACACAACACAAATAGTGACCTTTGAATCTTGGTCTTTCGAACTGAGAGTAGAACCAATTAGAACGTTTTTGTTGTTGTTTATTAAAAAATAATAGACCAATTTTCTTAGGGGATACTTTCCAAAATAATTCTTATCATTATTTGTAATATATTTTTTCTCATAAACCTGATTTTATAATGATTTATTTTCAACTTCTTCAGAAGTTTTTCCTTTAACATCAATTTCCTTGGTGATGTTTTCTCTCATCTTTATTTTATCACTTTTTTAATAGGAATCATTGATTATGTTTCTAATAACACCTCTTCCTTATCATCGAGATCAAATTTAATAAAATCTATTATCTTTTCGAATTTATCTATTTTTATCTTTTTCTGCTTATTCTATTTAAAAATTGTGGATTATATCATGCAGATATTATCATTTCCAGCTGATCATTCTTCATAGATTTTTAGTTTTCTTTCAAGCTAAAAAATATTCAAATTCTAGGATCCAATAAAATTAAGATTTGTCTCTTCTTTATTTATATTTTCATTATTCTAAAGAGTTATTCATTCAAAATATTTCTCCATATTCTCTCTTTATTTTTTGAGTTTAGCATTCTGGTCAATTTGTTTTTCAAAATTCTGTTTGAGAATCTATTGCAGTTATATAACTTCATCATCACTTTAGACATTGTCTAAAGAATTACTTCACTTTATAACTTGATAAATAATTTTTATCATATGTTTATGTTTAACAATATATGAGGTTTCACCCTTATTTCTTCTATATAGAAGACTTTTCTTCTTCTTTTCATAATAAAATATTTCCTTATAACTCTAAAGTTTTTTCTGATGTTTCTCATCATATTATTTTTAATCATACTCTCAATTTTTTTTCCTTGGACATTATTTGTTGAAAATATCATTTCCCTTCACAATTAAAACATTTTAGAGTTTACCTTTTCCATTTTACCTTATTGAATTTATTAGAAAGGAGGGAAACAATTGTATCAAAATCTTTAGATTCTTCATCTTCTTCAAAATGACTTGATCCTTATTTAACTTATTTATCATTGTTTTCCACTTTTAAAAAATCCTTGAAATCCATTTAGCTATCATTAATTTTCATGAAATAATGATATTTTATCATTTTATATTCTATAATGATATTCTAAAGTTCAACCAAGGATAAATATTCACGATCTTATAAATTTGAAATTTTTTCATAAAATCAATATGCAAGGTTTCTCAATAGTTTCATAATAGTTGAAGAATATTCCATCTTTTAACCAAAACTTCTAATGTTACTTGAAATATAATAGACCATTATAAAATAATTATCAATATATTTATCATCATACATTTTAAATTTCCCAAATATAATTCTTTATATTTTTAACTTGGCTTCTTGGAATTTTTCATTACCTTCATAGAAACTGCTCAACGTATCCCACATATTCATAGTTGTTGGTAACCCCATAGTATTTTTATAAAAAATATCAATAATATCCAATAATAAGTTATTTTATGGTTTTCCATCAGCTTAAATACTTTTCTTATCAGTATTTATCATAGTGGATTCATTGATGGGAGGAAATCCCACTATTTTTTCATCTTTAACTTCAAGGAAAAATGAAAGAAGATAGGGTAACATTATATTCTTCCATATGTGATATTTATTTCTATCAAAAAATAGGAACACATTTATTTTTCAATGAATTGAAATTTTAATTCTTAGAGATTGATATTCCAAAGGGGACCAACTCTATGATACTAATTTTTGTTCTTAATAGGATTGAGACCACTGAGAGGGGGTGGGATGAATTAGTGTTTCCTTTCACATTTATAAAAATGGTTCTTAAATAATTAACAAAAACATTCTTAACCACTGAAACTTTTTAGAGTTCTGATCCACTCAAATAAAACTCACAACCTCACCTTTCATATGCAAAAAATATAAAGAGAAGGCAACACATGATATTTACAAGGTTTTGTAAAAATACCTACTCCTTTATATGTTGGATATTCCCAACAACATGGATTATTTCACTGGATTATTTTATTAATTCAAAGGAAAAAGTATTGAAAAAACCTATAATCCTAGTAGAAACTTTCATTCCACAGTTAGTGATAACCCAACTATACATTTTAGTATTCAATTCCCACAAATAATCTTTTTTAACAACAAGTATCCACAATTACAAGCTTCATTATTCCTCTTCTTTTATGATCCACTTCATAAAGACCTCAATTCCTCCACAAGTAATATGAATTAAACATTAATTGTATACAATATTCAATAACTTCAACAATTATCAATGGAACTTGTTGGTCTTTAAACTTATTACAGAAACTCACTCCCAAAATTTTCCTCAGTAGATTTAGTCTGATTTTCCCAGTTCGGTAACCTCTTTCTGATGGTCTCAATCTATTTCTCATTCTAGTATGGTTCTCCTTCTTCTATTCCTTATTCAACTAAGTATAAACTCAATTATCATATCACAATTCCAATTTCCTATGGAAATCAGTCAAATGGACCTCTCTCATATAGATGTTTCTCCAATAGTCTTGCTCTGATGAACCATAGTCTGTTGGAACATTCTCTATTGATCTGATTAAACCTTACTTAAATGAACTTCTTCCAATGGAACTTCCTCACCATCAACCTAAACAAGAAAAATTGTATGGAAAATCAATACATGATTCACAATTATCATATCTATAGTATATTTGAATAGTCCACATTTTTTCGCGCATTTATGATGAACTATGATTTCCTTTTATAAGAAACTCATAAATTATTTGGGCATGATTTTACAAAATCTTTCCAAATCAACCAATTTTCTCAAATATTATATTCTCTATAAATATCATATCAATATTTTAATTCTTAAAAATTTTCATAATACTTCTCGGATCTTCTCGAATCTTCTCAAAACTTTAGACTTCTTCATGCTTACAAAATTTTATTCTGTTTGATTATTCAATATGAATATTAATTATAATGAAAAAATATTCAAAACTAAAGACAACCCATTATAACGAATTATTTTAAACATAGAAATTCTTGCCATCTTAATGTTATATATATAAAATTTAGATTTAAATTTTCTTCGAATTATTTCTCCTTTTCTTCAATCCCTCAAACTGATGATTCCACACCTGATGTGTAACACCCGAGACTTTTATGTTATATAAATCATCAAAGGAATCTTTTTCTACACAACACTTGCTTGGCTTGCTTTACACGCAATCACGACCTTCCTCGATAGCTTGCGTCGTACGCAATACCGAGTTTCACTAAACAACAATATGCTATTAAAATTAGCCGTTATGAATAGTAATAACCACTTTTTGAAATTTTATAAATTTTATTTTTCAAAATGGACTTCATTTTTGGACTCAGAATATCGAAATTAGCCTAGGGTGAAATTTTGGTATTTTTCTGAAAACTTTCAATTTTTGATGAATAGTGAAACCACTAAGTGGTAGGTTAAAAACTGAATTTTGCATAAAACTTAATTTTACCGCTTCTGTGAATGGAATTTCGAAAATCCGAGAGACACGGTTAATATGAAGGACTAAAATGTGGTTCAATGAGATGAAAATAATTTTTTGGTGAATAGTAACTTTTTACGATTTTTACCGCGGTTAATAGTAAATAGGGTAACTAAGGGTAAATATGATATTAATATTACCCTAACACATGTCATAATTCTATTGGACAAGTTTAATTCGACCAAAAACAAACTTAGGAATAAAATAAGACTATTTAGGCCCACTTGGATTAGATTAGGACATTTATTATTAATTTATTTAAAGAAGGGTTAAAATAGTTAAAATCAAAGTTTAATAAGTAAATCATTTTTAATATAGGGTTATACATAAGATAAATTCGATTGTAAATATTCATTAGAAAGCTAAAAAGATTTACTACATGATGGTATTTTATATGTAATTTTTAGACATCAAATAATTTAATTTAATTATGACACAAAGATGATGCAGTAATTATCTTATTAATGAAATATTGACAAAATTGATAATATAAATACCAAAATAAATTTAATTTGAGACTTTTTATGAATTCCACTAATTTTCTAGCTTACTATGATATATTAGTAATGATTTAATCAACTTGGTTCGAACATATAATTCTGTTATGACTTTCACAAAAATCATATATCAAATAGTGTCAAAATTGACACAAAATTGTTTTTAAATCAAATATTATATTATTAATTGTTATTTTATTCCTAAAAATCTAATGTTCGGCCAAATGACTTAGATAAGGATATATATATTAATAATAAACAATTTGGGGTTCGTTTGGCATGTTATAGTAAGTGTATTAACCATATAGTGAAAGAAAACAAAAAGACACGGTAAAAGTTAAATTAATTAACTTAGAGTTAAATCTAATTGATAAGGTTAAAATAATACCCTAAACTTGTCTAAATCCTATTGGTTGATAGGATTTCGACCCATCCCCACTTTAGCTTCGAAATAAGACCCTTTGTAACCATTATAAACCGATTTTGACTTTAATATAAATTAATATTTTGAGATATTCCTAAGGTGCCCCTCTCCTCCCTTATAAAAGGGCACCTCCTCCCCCTCCTCCTCACACCAATTTGAGCACTCAAGCTCGGCCAACCCCTGCCATTTTCTCCTCTCCACTTCCCTAGAATAATCCTAGAGGTCCTGGTCTTCTCCAAAGACCAATCTTAGTTCCTTAAGTGGAGGATTCAAAGAGGCGTTCCAAAGAAGAGGTAATATCCATTACCGATCTTTTCAATTTCTTTCTTCTTCAACTTCTTCTTCTTTAGTTGTTTCATGATAAAGTAATAACATCAGTATTACTTACATACTGATATGTTATTATAAATATGAAACAACCCTAATTCACCTTCTATCCATCCTACGGAAAAATGAAATCACCGCGCGTGCGTACGTACGGAATACCGTCTCCACGCCGTGGTGTAATCTATTTTCCACCATCACCTTACAAGGATGGGTATAATGGTGTAATGAGTAACTATATATGATTATTATTAAGTAATATTGATACTGAAATAATATATATATATACTCCAATACAATTCCACGATCATAGGAATGATATCATCACTCGTGCGTACGTACGGAATACCGTCTCCACGATGTGATGCGACTCGTTCTACATGATCTTCATTTCATAATGATTATATAAATGAATTGAATGAATGAATATGGTATATACTACACTAATACCATTCTGGAAATGAATTATCTATAACCTAAAGATAAGAATAAGAATTTATTCGACAAAACACGCATAAGAACAAAAAGTTATAAAGACCCGAGTAACAAGTAACAATGAAATATTACTAACAAGAAGCTAATAATATGACCATATATGATATCATATCAATATGTATGATTCTGGAATAAGTCAATAACATTATTTAAACCATTATACAAAAGCTTCGGACATGTACAAAGCAAATTGGACCTAAGGTAAGGGAAATATCACAATCTCATTTTTATCCGAGATTGTTTATTCGTAAGTATTTACTGGGGTGTATTTTATCATCCACATCCATGTTCCCTCAATATGTAATATTGTTTCCATCCACTTGAAATAGTTTAAATCCAATTTTACCCTTAGGTGAGTTTTTAGTAAAGAATATGAAAGGAATCTTTTGTCGTTTTTCCGTACGAAGTACTTTTTGACTTTTCCGACAAAAGTACGAAGAATGTTTTTTTTAACTTATACGGCATGAATGGATTTTTAAAACATTACTTCAAAGAAGATTCCTTTACAAGTTTTCAAGTTTATTTTTAATCAACTTCTTTTATTTTAAAGTTGTATGACATGTTATGAAAGGAAAAATGTGTTTGAAGAAGAAAGGATATTTTCCTCAAGAATTCAATTCAAGTGTTTTATCAAAATTATTTTCCATCTAAGATAATAAAGGGTTCTGTTTCTATCCATATTTTTACATTGGTTTGACTATGTTGTGATGGAATTATGTTTATGAATTCCTTTATCATATATGAATTGATTTATGATGTCATGATGTTTCAAGAATCCCATTTTTGTTATATGTGTTATGCGATGATGTATGTTTTATGATTATGTGGCACACATAAGAAAGGATTCATTATAAGATGGGTGGGACCTATATCTCCCTCCAATGCATTGGGTAATGATTTTATATCTCATGAGATAGACATGGCTGGAACGGAATGTTATTTCGGTTCAGTGATACAGGACTGAAACGAGGAGTGAACTCGGTTCAGAAAGGGACTTTGTCCACTAAGATAGTCTTGGCAATGAGTCATGACTAACAAGAAATGATTTTCCATGATTATGTGTGCATGCCACAAAGTTTCAAGTTTTATGTTATGATTATGGGGATCTCATTTTCACTTCTATGATTTATTCCATGTTAAGATATTATGATCTCTTTTGCAGGTTTTGATTTTCATAATGATATGATATGATTTTTATTTCCTTTATTTGCCCTTGCTGAGCATTTGAGCTCACCATTTTATGTTTTCTTTTCCCCAGGTCAGGAAGATGGATATTAAATAGAATATGCTAAAAGGGACCCTAGATATGATGAAATAAACGGGAGACACTGTAGAAGATTTATGAACCAGTTGTTTATGTTTCCCAGTTTCTAAAGACACTATACCTATACGATCCTTTGTGGTTTTGTCATATGTTGTAATAAGTGTGCTTCAATTTTGAAGTATTAACAATGTATGTAAAGTATGGGTCGTTATATGATGACATTATCAGTGTCAGCATGTGCCTGATGGATTGGTCTCTACTTCACTCTAACAAATGTTGTATGTTCCAATCTGATGACTCTTCTACACTTCTTGAGATAGTCCACAATTTTTTTTCTCTTGAACCAATTAAAAGATAAAAAATTAAGACTTCTTATCTTTCACATGATTGAAAAATAATTTAAACTTTCTAAAACATTCTACATTCGACACAACATTACATCTGATGTATTTAAGATAGAAAAAGTTAATAAAATATATCAGTTTTAGAATCCATTACAAGGGACCGGTTTATATAGTGACTTCTTTCATTCAAAAAGATCAATAATACAACCTTCTTATCTTTTCACGCCGATAATTATCAAACTAATGATATTAATTCTTATTTTTATGGTGTTCCTCACACCAATGAGCAACATCCAGAATAATTCATATCATATTATCCTCTCTTTAAAAATATTTATTCTTCTAAAAAAACAAATTGTAATCATAATTTCATCTTGACTTTTACTATGTTTGAGATTGGTATAGCATCATCGACATTATGAAGTAAATTATTGTTACTTTCTGATCTTCTAGAAAAATATTTTCTTCCTAACAAGCTTCAATATGATTGGTATCACCATCTATCCTCTAGTATTTAATAAATATTCTTATCATTAAATTTTGAGACAACTTATTACTTTTGTGAAATAAAAAATAGACAAGCATCATAAGGTTTTCATAAGATTCATACAGACTCTGATTAACTTCCCCATTGTGATCAGTACTTCCTTTTCGAACACAAGGTGAGTCCTATGAGCCTTTTATTCCAATAAAAATATATATAATCTAATGGAATTATTAAGATTTTTTCATCCCATCTCTAACTACGATGGTGGTTTTATGTTCCATATATTTAAATTTTCTCAATGTAAACCTTGCATATTCTATTATCAAATATTAGAAACAAATACAACCAAAGAATAATTGGGGCCTAACATGGTGTTCTTTAGAATCAGATTTTCACTATTCAAATTCAAATAGTTCAAATCTAGAAAATAAAATTAATTGAAAATTTAAAACAATATTTAAATAAAATTAGAATTGAAATACATATTTGTAAAAAAATTGAAATACTTCTCAAATTCAATTGAATCTCATGTAAAAGATGTGAATGACATTTATGAGAATGCATTTTATATTCATTAAAAATATGATATATAATATGATATATCAATGGTTATTTTTTATGTTCTAAAAAATCTACAAATCAATGTGGAAGTGATTTCTTTTTCTATAAATGATCTGATTTTTTTGTTGAAAATTAGGATTAATAGATTGAAAATTAGAATTAACTTTTAGCTGACTATAATTAGAATGTAAAATATCAAAATTAGAAAATTATTTTCATAGAAGAGATGATTACTGATTAGCATTATAGGTTGAAGTATTATGAAATCAACTTTTTAAAAATAATATTGAACTTAAAGATATATTTAATATTCTATAAGGAAATATCTCAAAGAATTGAAAGTTTATAACTAATATAAAGCACAATATATAAATATAAATTAATAAGATTGATAAATTTTTTCTCTAAAATTACAACTATCTGTAATTCCAAAAAAAAATCACAATTTTTTTCTTAATATATCACCGATATCTATATTTCAATATTTTTATTTCTAATCATTATATGAATATTTTTGGGTGAATTATTTATTTCAATTTGATTTGATTTGGTAATAGATGATTACATTGTATTCTATCCTTTTTCTTCTTTCTATATCAATTTTAATATTTTTTATAAGAAAATATCTCCATAATTTATTTTAAAAAACCATAAAGGAATATAATGTTTTTAAAAATTAAAATTATTTACTAAAATATCCCACAAAGGGTAAGAGTGTTTCAAAGTATAATGTTTCTTAAAGTGTGGATATTGTTTATCCTGAAGAGAAATAAAAAATAGATAAGTGATTAATATAAGAACTTTTTCAGATATTTTTAATTTTTCTCTAAGTACATGTGTCTTTAAAAAAATGGTGATATTGTTGAGGTTTCGATGTGACATAAATATTTAGAAACCCTATGAAAAAAAGTAATTTAATTAATTTACATCGCTAATTTTTTTCTTTCTTTGATGCCTTTTACTTATAAAAACCAATTAATGAAATACTATTAAAAATGATTTTATAAAATTCCAATGGAAAAAATTAATGAAAATTAGATAAAAAATGAAATTTCATACACCAAATATCTAAAGATTTTATATGATTTATTGTAGTGTTGTCAAGCTAACCTATTAGTAAATATAGAAAAAATCTTCATAAATCTAAAAACAAATAGCGAGCTGATTTTTATACCATTGGAACTAACCCTAAGATTTTCATATATGGATTTTTTAAAATTTCATATAAATAGAGCTACATATCATGGATTATAATATACTATTTTATATGATATAATATGAAACTTCATTTTTCCTTATGATAGTTATTAATTATCTTTATATTTGAAAAAATTTCTTTCTTGGCCACTTTTCTTCAGTGTAATTTTCTTTATGAGTGTTTCTTTTGAGAGCTAATTCTACAATATTTAGTAAATATATTAGTAATTTAGTTGTATTTTATTAATTGATCTACCATTTATATTAATAATATATTGATCTACCATTTTTAGTGAAAAATGATCTACCAATCAAGTAGAGGAGGTAAAATAAAGATATCGGTTAAGTAGTTGGGGGAAATTGAGCTATTGATTATAGTAGTGGGGGAAATACCAATATAGTAGATAATAAGATTCTAGGTTAAGTAATATAGTGTTATTAGTTTTAATTTTAATAATCAGAGATCATTTAATAGGTTTAAATTTGAGGACACCTCATATTAAGTTAACATTTCTACTATGCACTTTGGTTAAAAAGTAATGTATTTAATATTCATGCTTAGTTTTTATTTTTTAAACTATATTTTGTAATTAATTTTTTATAATATATTCTTGTTATTATTTATTCTATGCATGTTAATTCATTTGGAAATAAAAAATACATGTTTTTAATTTTAATTACTCTGATTTCTACTTTATTTTTATCTTCTGGGTATATTAGTTATTAATAATAATGATATATTTACTTAGAGCCTATGTTTTTTTTAATTTCAATAAATTTAACATATTAATAGGATAAAAAATATAAAAAATTTTAAACTATAATTCACCCCCTCTTAGATTATTGTTTCCATACATTCTAATTTTGTTCCTATAATAAGAAAATTAGAAATATTTCTATTAGAATAGTTACATAGTATTTTGAATAGTGAATTTCTCATTATAATACTAACTGGACTATTAGAAAAAAAATAAGTGAAAAGAAATATTTATAAACACTAAATAAGTAAATATAAATATTTTTATACCATAATATTAATGTTCCAATCATGTTATTTAATGATACTAAATGTATATGTTCTTAGTAAAGAATTTTTTAACTTACTAATTAATACAATATGTTTTATTTTAAAAGTTAAATATTATAAAAACCTAATTTAGAAATTTATTTTGAGAAAATAGAAATAATTTTTGGAACAATCATGTAATAATTTTGTAATGGTGTTTTTTTATTCTAAAAAATTGAATTTTTGAGAAAATAGTAAAAGTATAGATTCATGCATATGATCAGTTTTATGTAATCATTGTGATTTAAAAATGGTTTAATAATTTATAAAATATTTTTAATAACACTAAATTTAAATAATATGTATTATAGTAAATTCAAAAAAAATAATTGAATTCTTAATCATATAATTCTGTTTGAAAATTCTAAAAAATATTTTATTTTTTAAAAATAATTTTTGATTCTCTAAGTTGAATACATAGATAATATTCATTTTGGAAGCTGCATGGTTTCAAGAAAATATTTTTTTATTAAAATACTATCATTATGCATAATAATATAAAAAATTCATAGTATTGAACAAGAATAAAAAATTATTCAATATTTAGTTCAAAAACACATCCCTTCTTTGACTTTAAATACTAACCTCCTCAAATGATTTCTCATCACTCCAAAAAAATATTTTATTGATAAATTTATTTCAATTTATTTTCCAAACCCCACCTAGAGTTATTTGGTAGGCCCTTGTTTAATCATAAACCTTCTTCAAAAATCTTAAGTCTTATTCCAAAGGATGTGTCTCAAAGATAAATGTAAGGGTTCCAAATCCTAAGCTTTTTCTTTTACATTCTCTTATTACTATTTATACTACATAAGTAACCCATCTAGTATCCTGGAATAATTAGTATGATTATTCATTAATTAAATTATGAAAATATAATATTAATTATATTTATGTATCTTAATCTTTATTGAAAACATCATTCATAAATGGTGGAGTTATATCACCTATGTTCATAATGATATTCTATTTTCACTTCTAACATTCATGGATAGTTTTAAATTTTTTCCATGTATAATTAGATATTAATAATCCATTTAATAAAAGAGTAATATTCATTAATAATAATATAGTAATGATAATAATAATACATTTAATAGATAATTATGGTTATTTTAATATTCTAAAATGAGCTTATTGATAAATGTTTTATGATTTATGATCTCTACCTATTTGAGAGTATCTCCATTTTTTAATTATTGTTCATATGAAGATAAATTCTAATCATCCAATTTATTGGTGTGATCAATTTTTCAGTCCACCAACTATGGTTTTCAACATCATCCTCCATCATCAATTATGATCCCCCATTTTCCCAACCCCTATTTCTCCTTTCATTCCTTTAAAGGTCTCTTCATCGGTTGCGTACCATTTGTAGAAAGGTCTGATATGTTCCACCTCCTTCCAATTTAAATTTTCATAGAGTATAAAACTTTGGTAAAATCCAAGATAATAACATATTTCTTCTTAGAATCATTATTTCATCAGCTGTCACAGGTAAATAAGATGAACTATGGTGGCATAGAGGTGTTGGATGGAGGGTGTCAGGTTTCATGGTGGCACTGTCATCTTATTAGTGTGGTTGTGAATCAGGATGGGTGGAGGTTCCCATGGATTTTAGTGGTAAAAATAGTGTGTCTATTGAGAATTTGGGTTTAAGGGAGGATGGGAGGTGGTGTCTTTTGATCAAGAAAATGTAATTGGGAATAGTGGATGGTTTTTTAACTTTGTGTTCAAGTTGGAAATGGCAACATGACATCGTTGTAGGAGGGAGATGGTGTGGATGGTGGTGGAATTAGTAGTGGTGGTGATGAAATCTTGTTTAATTGAAGGATATATTTTCATGGTGTTTATTAAAATGTATTTTGGTGACTACATGCTGGGGTAAAATGGGGTATTGATGGTGGAACTAATGTTGTTGGTCATATGTTTTAATGTTTATTGGGATCTCTCAAGGAATTGACAAATAGTTTAGGGTTTATATTTCCCCAATCCATTTATTCCATTTTATTTTCCTTAAATTCTAGGCCTCTAGTACATGTTTGTTTATCAGTATGATAAGTTCAGGTGGGAGGTTTCATGATGAGACCATTCATTTTACTTAGTGAATTTGGAAGGTGATGCAACTGTTCATGCAAGAGCCACTATGTGGGAGACCTCAAAAGAGGAATGGGTGTGGTGAAAAACACCATTAATCCATATATATTAATAACAATTATGGTTACCCAACTATATATATATATATTAATTTAGTTTGATGTAGTAGAGCATCATATTGACCGTGCAGTGATGCCTCACAAGTATCCTCGGGAGGGCGAATTGAATGATATATGGGTTTAGTAAAAACAATCACCATGTCCCCCCTAACATACCAATTTGATACAAACGGGTTTCCTACTACATTGTTTCATACTAACACAATGTATATCTTGTTAGTATTGACATGTCTTTTTTATTGAAAACATAAGTGTCATTGTTATGGAATGGGATGATGTGACATGTGACTAGTGCCTGACATGTTGCATAATTCTTCTCAGGAACCTTATGTTACTTCCTTCAAAAGGAAACTTATATAGGTATATGGGTCAGAAGACTTCTGGAAAATTTTAGTTCCTTTATGCCTTGTATTCACTAGCATATATGCCTATGGGTCCACATTATATGTTGTGGGTACCCTCTTAAACAAGTTTAAAAGGGGCCTTCCTTTCCGTTTTTAATACTTGAGGGATATCCCCAGAACCTGTTAAAAAATATTTTTCTTATAGGATTTTCTTTTTCCAACATGATTACAGATATAGAAATTGTATAACAATTTAACAATGATAATTAACCATTACTATTATATAGATATAGTCTTTGAACTATAGACTGGACTACCTCAAACAATTATATTGAACTAAATTAATCAAAAAAATGAATAATCTATGATGAGAAATGGATTATAATAGATGAAATTACAATTAATATGTTATTTTAATTCTAAATAAATATATTTACTTCATAAATATAGGATATTAGAAGATTTTACAACATTATTTGGGACTCAAGATACAGGGTACATTCCATTCCCAATTTCTATAATTTTTTATGCACTCACTTTCCCTATCTTACACACATGATTCTTCTATATTATATTTTTATCATTATTAATATCCTATATTTTAAATCCCATTTCTCACTTTTGAGGTCATGGTATTTTCCTAAGAAGGAAACATGAAAAGGGGGTGACTTTATGTAAAAAAAATAAAAACAAAAAATATCGCACTCTAGGTAATTTATAGTTTGGAACTTTTATGTTATGAAATAGATAATAAATATAGTATAAATAAATAATCCAAAATATATAACATAAAAAAATATAAAATTAAATAGAACATGATAAAAATTGATTATAATGTAGAAATTATGATTAAAATTACAATCCATATACCTCTAAAAAGATAGTATTTTAAGACATTAATGTTTTGATAGCCAAAAATATTTTATTTTAATAAAAAGTGGTAAGGTATGAATACCTATATCCAAAGGGACCAAGTTTCAGAATCCTAGAACATTCATGATCTAAAATACCAGAAACACTAGTCCTATTTATAGAATTTTCTAATAGACATCGGGAAAAACAAGATCATACCCCATATCTCCATTTTGATGAGAAGATTTGAAATATCCAAGTCCATAACCAAAAGATATCATTAAACTAGAACATCATAAGCATCAAATAAAATCCTGCACACTCTTCAATTATAATTTAATTAAAATAATAGTATTTATAGTATAAAAAAATTATATAAATAAACCCCAAAATAAACAAAACATTAAAATCACAATTAAAATTGAAATGTTTATATACCCTCAGGTCACTAAGGTAGTGAAGAAATATCAAAATACAATGCTTTAGTGTTAAAAAAAACTCATTCCGAAAATTCTCAGTCATTAATGTATTGATTTATTTTATAAAAAATCTTTAAATGAAATACTCTATAGAAATCATGTATATTTTAAACACTAGTCAATCTTTGAATCCACAACATTAAATTTCATCATTAATAGTTAACATGACATCACAATATTTTGGATAGTACATGGTTTGGAATTAGTTCACCTAGATCAAGGTGATTTAGGAGTTAAATATGAATACACTTCTTATAAAAATATCATTTTAACTAAATTAAAATAAGAAGTCAACTGTTAACTTTTAAATAATAAAATAAGAGAGAATAAAACATTTATATTTATTTAATAACATCCACATTTTATATAATTACAATACATGAAAGGAAATGTATTTTTAAATAAAATTAATGAAAAAAATATGATAACTTTAAAAAATTCCCCAATAAATATAAATATAGTGTAAAATATTTATACCCCTTAAAAACTATCTACTTTTCATACAACACATTTTTCCACCTTCACAAAAGTTAACTTATAATATATTATTCGCTCACCATTGTGATTTTTTAAAAGAATACACATAGAGTTAAGAAATGATTAGTACATAAGTTACAAAGAATTTAATTCAATTAATTTTATAAACATTAAAGAAGAAATCAAAATTTTAATGTATCCTTAGATTGAGATTTATTAACCAATTCTTTAACAATCACTTATATACTAATTATTTTAGTGTCTAGTACTTATGCCACATTCCTAAAAATAAATTAAATATTTGGTATAAAATTTTTATTAGGTAAAAAATGTTATCAAATCAAACCATCAGAACTAAAAAAATCCTAAATATATAATGTTGAATGATTTTGAGTTCTTTATAAAAATAATACTTTCATGTTCTTAATTAGTTAATATTTTTTTTAAGAATATTTATTTCTCTCGTATCTCCCTTTTATCATTTAACACAACAATCTGAAACTTCACATTAAAATAGTTAAAAAATATGAATTCTGAGATGAAGAATATAAAATTATGGATTATTCATTATATGGTTTCATCATATTGAAAATCAGGTTAAAATTATCCCTTCCAAAAATAATATCAGAATAAATATTTTTAAAAATTTCAATTTTATCCATATATCTAACCACCTAATTCCCACATTCAGACAGTGAAACAAATTTTTTTGAGTATTTAATTTATAACTAAACATTGATATATTCTATTTATAATTATCAATATCTACTTTAATATCAATATATTTCTTAAAAATGTTTTTATAAAAACCCTAAATTCTAAAAGAATAACATTTTATTCTATAGTGTAAGTGACATGTGCCACCTAGATTAGCAGAGAGTATAAAAACCTATGGCATTAAAATACATTCCTTTTGGAATAAATTTAATTTCATTAATAGCTTATGATACACAAAATAATGAGTTTCTTTAATATCATGTGTTACAGGTAAGAGTGATTTTTACCAAACACCAATATATTGTTGTTATTATTATTTAATATGAAAAATATCACTAAGCCGTTTGAATGATGGGTAATAATATTATTAAAAAACTTATTGAAATATTAATTTTACATAGTTTTATTAGATATATATTTATTAAAAATAAATTATCAATCATTTAAAAGGATAATAAATTTTTTCAAAATTTTTTTTCTTCTAAAAGTTAGATTAGTAGAACTTTACACAATTAATATAAAATGATTTTTTTCCTTTTATAGGAAACTTTGATGACCAAATAAAATTAATTTTTAAAAATTTCATATATAAATCACTTTATGTCTATTTTTTTTATTTTTTATAAGAAGTTTCATTTTTTGAAGAAAAGTGAAAAAATTCTGAATTTTAATTGAAAACTCTCTTTTCATTTAAATATTTTATAAATATAAATTAAATTTTAAGTTGTTTTAAAAGTAAAATTAGTTAAAAATTTATATAAATTACTCTAATTTATATCATTTTAATAATTTTAATGTTTAATTTTTATATAATAAGATTGTAAAATTTTAAACATTTTCAATTTAAAACCCCACTTTATCGTTGCATTCGCGGGATTAATTTTAAATTAAATTATACCATTAATTTGACATGAATTTTGAAAAATGGATTTAATATTTAGAATAAAAATATTTTATATTATATTATAAGGTAAAATTTCATTTAAACCACAATTGTTATTGAGATATTTAAAATTTATTACCGTGATTAAGGTAAAACTCTAGTTTTTCCCCTTACATGTGTTTGTATTAAAATTAATTTTAAACACACATATTATATTTATTTAATAAATTTAATTTATTATATTTAATTTATATATATAAATAATTTAATAAAACTAATTTTAGTAGTATTATTAAAGGATAAATTACCTATGTAAAAAAATATACAAGTTACCATCGAAAAATTTAAAAGGGTAAAATTGAGTTAACTTAATAACTAAGGAATAAAATGAGAAAAATATATTTATTTTTGTGTGTTGGAGGTTTTTATCAACCAAATAAACCCTCCCCTCCATTATTATTCAATTTTTAATCCACATACATAAAGTTATACCTCTCAATTGTAAATACATTTTGGTTTTTAAAAAAAAATCACTCTGCAATTATAAAAGGTCACTCACTAACATCACTTATTCACACCTTAAAACATATTTGGTTTGTCCAATACCAAACCATATCCATTCAAATCTTCACAACCCTAATTCTAGAATCCTTAATTTTTTAATAAATCCTTATTTTAATTGATTTAGTGAAAACATAAAGAAGATAACCAAACAAGAGGTAATGTTCTTTAACAAGCATATTTATATTAGTGTATTCTCCAAATCATTAAATTTTTATTAAAACATGCTGATATAATAACCTCAGTATATTAAATATAATTTTATTTTTTATAATAAATTACTGACCTAAAACTATATCTAATTCCATAAAATGGGTTACAAAATCAATTTTCATCTATACGATAGACCACTGCCTCACGAACTGATGTCATTCGTTTTTCCATTTCCACCTCACAAGGTTTGGTATGATGATGGAACTAAAGTATATATATATATATATATGATATTTATAAAATATTAATTCATATTAATTCATTATATCATATATATCATTTTTTACTTTCCATTCCATTGGGTATATGATAATATCACTCATATATACAACAGACTACTGCCTCATCAAGCAACGTGATTCGTCTTTCACTAACACTTCACAAGGATGGTGATAAAGATAAATTAAATTATTATATGTGATATAAATGAAATAAATTTGATAATTATGAAATATTTATTATTATATAAAGATAATATATATCATTTCACTATTTCCTTTTCACTTGTGCAAAGATAATAACATCATTCATGTACATGTGGACTACTACCTTCACGAAGTTATTTGACACTCTTTTCATCACCAAACCACATGGATGATGTATATAAGTATATAATATAGTATATAAGATATTATTATCATTTATAAAGGTAAATTATTACTTATACCCTTCCAATAATGATCATTAGAAAATGGAAACGTTACTCATACATATATATGGTCTACCATCTCTATGATCATAATATACTTCATTTTCCATATACATCCTTCATGCTTGATTTAATAAGAAAAATTGATTTAAAAATATGAATTTTATGTCATTATTATTTTTAAGAGATCATATAACTATATAATATATTCTAGAACCGAATCTTTCATGATGAAACATGCATGACAAAATAAGGCAATTAACACCAAAAAATGAAAATAATGAAGGATTATTAATGAACATGTGATAAGATATTATAAATGGATCATATATGATATTATAAATAGTAATATGTTTTTTTAAAGTAAATAACATAGTTAAAAAAATTATTCTTGAGATTAATGAATGTACAACAAAAAATAAACATGAGGTATGGGATTTCTCCTCAATTTCATTTAATTGAGGCATATTGTAATTTTATGCACCTTATTTATTTTTTATGGTGTATATATGGAAAAATTAGCATGTGATATCATGAAAAATTCCTTATTTATGGTATTTTATGTTTATATTTAAATACTATCATCTAAGGGTATTTTAATTAATAGTTATTAAGTTGTAAAAATTTTCATAATTCAATTTTTTCATTGGGTTATATAACTTCGTTTTTGTCATTGATCTTCTATGATTTTGTGTATAATTAATTATTATTGTATTATTATATATTTACAATTATTTTTTGTGTACATACAATTATTATAAAAAATATATTCATTGGTTTATTCTCACTTTAATGTTGTGATCTTTTCAAGGGTTTACTTCACAGTCTCATTTTAATTGATATTGTTTATCCTTAAATTTAAATTGAAGAAAATTATTTGATCATTGTTTCAAAAACATTAATTGTCTTATCCTACCATTAGTAATGATATTTCCAATAAATAGTACCATTTTTATACTCTTTGATACATAAAATAATTGATAAAATAGTTTTAATAAAATCCAACTTCATTTCTCTATTCAATAATAAATCAGTTTTCTTCCAAAACCATTTTCACTAAAAATGATTCCAAAAATGTTTTTAACATTATAAAATTGATTTATAAAAGACATTTTCTTCATTTTAAATATTTAAAAATTACATCAAATGAATTTTATTTTGTTTTAAAATCAATTTACTTTTAGCTTTTATGAAAAGTGTGAAATGAAACTTGTTATTATTTTTTGAAAAAAGAAATTCTCTAACTTTTTTACAGTGAAAATAGAATGATTGATTTTACTTTTTCAACATTCATAGAATTTCCCACCATCCTGACTACCATTTCATTGGGGATTAATTTTCAATTTTATGAGGATATATTATTATAATTTTTTTAAAAGTGACATTCAAATAATTGTTTTTCAAAAAAATCATAATGAAATGGAAATATTAGTGAAGAATATTTTTTATGATAATTTTATATCTACAAATAAACAACAATAACCATTTTCTTTTACTCCAATGGGTATATGTTGTATTGATATCTTCCTTGTTCTTCCTATAGAAGGTATGTTTATTTTGACAAATGAAATTATTGATATTCAATTTCTTGATTCATCTTTGTTTTTATTAACATTCCCTTACAATATTCAATTTCCTCTGAGCATTGAACATTAAATTTCCCATAAATATCTATATTATTTATCATATATATTTTAATTTCTTAAATAATATATCATTTCTACATATGGTGTTATACATGAAAAATTATTATTTTTTATCTACGCAAATATTGATAAATCTGTATTCTTTACTCAATAAGGATATTAGAAGATAAGGCATATTGAAAACTATTTAAATATATTATTCAATATAAGAGGAATTATTTATAATTTAGGGGATGGGTGGGGCTTGGTATAATATATCAACTTCATGACTCGGTAGGTATCATGAGAAAAACAAGTTAAGCTAGCATTAAATAGGTTGCTACCTACAGTTTTATACTATATTGTGAAAGGTCTTAATGTTAGAGGTATCGTGATACCTTAGATCATGGCATCCAATTTTTAATAATTTATTTCATCGATACTTCAGTTGTTTTTATCCCTAATATTTTCAATATTATATTTTCTCTAAATGTATGACTTTTTTAGTTTATTGATTAAATTTCATGTGATTTTAGTTATTTACCTTTCCATATTTATTATGTATTATCTAATTATTTAAATGGAATTTATTCTTAGTATTTAACCTTTAAAATTTGATTATTATTATTGATTCATGGTATCATTCTATGTACATAACCCTTACTGAGCATTTGACCTCACCTTTATTTTGTTTCCATTTCCAGGAATCCAAGAAGTGTACTGCGATTTATATGCAAGAATATTCTAGAGGATATAATGATATCATTAAAAAATATTATGTTCTAATTTTTTTATTCAAATGTAATATGGGAATCATGAGGTATATAGTTTAAAAATACTACAAAAATATTCATACCTTTGGGATATAATTCCTTGTATAATTTTGCAATGTAATAAAGTAGACACCAGCTATGGGTTGTTATAGTCATGGTCACAATAATTGGAATCAGATGAAGTTTAGTAGAATACATTGGCACTAGATTTAGGAAAAAAATTAGGTATCATAACCTTATGATATAATTTTAGGATAAGTGTATAAGAACATCCTATTATTTTAGTATGATAGAGAATTTTTTCATTTTTCTTGGAAATACATCCATTTTTTGATACTATAAGTGAACACAGTTTTGGAATAACATTAACTAGTGGTGATAACTACAAAAAGGGTATGTTGGGATTAACCCAATCATCACTAGGTGTATGAAAATGGGCCTTACTATGCGCTTGGTTTGACACTCTAATGGGATATGCATATGATATTTTACATTTTATTTACAAACCATTATTTTGGATTTGATTAGATAACTACAATGAATGGTCTAGGTTAAACCCTAGAAAAAGGAATAACTTATGATAAAATATAGAAGATCAAGTATTTGTGTATTGGTAATCATGAATTAAACTGTAGAATTATTTTTACCAATTCTATTTTTTTTATAAGAATCATTAAATGTCTAAAGATTATATTAAATTTTAAATAAATATATGACTTTATCAACATAATAATTATTGATATCATCATGTGTTATGATTTTAAGGTTGATCATAAGTTCAAAGTCTTACAAAATACTTTTTTATTTTTATTTTATGAGTGTCTACCATGATTAAGGAAATGTTAGGAGAATTTATGGAAATAATATGTTTTAGGGGAAATAGTAATTGCGGAATAATTCCTTTACATTTTATAGAAATAATTATAAAGGTATTGAAGACCTTTAGGTTTATTGTGATCATTAATGACATTATAATAATAGTCAAATAATATTATTAGAATTTGTGAAAAAAATAATTTGTATTGAATACCATATTTAAAAAGTTTAATTAATGATTAATTTTTTTTCAATTATTACAATCAATTTTTTTAGTAATGTTATAGGAATTATATTAATATTGTTTTGAAAAAGGAAAAAATTCATGATGGGTGATAACCCATTACATTTAGAAAGATGGTGGGGCTTGAAACCATGAAAAAAGGATGATAATGGTTTCTCACCAAACATTGTCCTACGTGATGTCCTTGTTTATATATTATTATTTTTAGTTAAATTATTTGAAAAATTAAAATTAATGATAAACTAGTGGTATTTATTTTGATTTTTAGATAATAATTTAGTATATTGTATAGATTTTTCTAACTACATTGGTTTTGAAAAGTAGTTATAGATATTCAAAAATGAATCTCACTATTTTATGGATATTATGATTCATTAAAAGTTAATTTTAGTGATTCAGGCATAAAAACCTTTTTTGGGTACTAATTTCTTGGAGTAATGGATGTATTGGAAATTAATCAATGTACATCCAATGGACTAAATTATTATTTTAAATTTTATATGTATGAAGTTAATATATTTCCTTATATTGATATATTGTAAAATAATTTGTCAAAATTTGGAAAAGTATCTTGAAAAAAATATTATCATGTTACATTCATATCCGATGAATCATTTGGTATTTTAGATTAACAAATATTTATTCCTTTTAGAACCTCAAACTTCCATTTATCATTAAAATTATTGTGATCAAACACTTAAATAAATCACTATAATTATTTATGTGTTTCCTCCATATCCATGTCTTTACTGGCCACTAATGTTCTCCTACATCAAAACCTAGTTATGTGAAATTCTACACAACCTTTGTACTCCCCATTCTCTCTTAAGAGGATATTTTATTAACCCTTTTTATGATGTGATATTTTCACTAATTGAATTTGAAAATTTAAAATCCTTTATTATCGATAGCATGTTTGAATTACAATGGTGTAATTTATTTAAGGTGCAAGAATGTAAAAAACCTGAATTTCTAAAAGAATAACATTTTATTCCACAGCTTATGCAACATGTGACACCAATATTAGAAGAAAATATAACAACCCAATACATTAAAATATATTTATTTTAAAATAAATTTAATTTCATAAATAGTTTACAATATGTTCAATAACTAGTTTCTTCAATATATTGTGATATATGCACGACCGAGTTTTACCGAACAACGATATAATATAGATATTATTATTTTACATGAAAATTATTGCCTATACACTAGAATAGTGGGTATGAAAAGAACTAAATAACGTATAAAAATATATATTTTTTACACATTTTTATTATCTATCTATTGATTTTAAATAAAATTATAATAATTTTAAAGAAAACAAAATATTTTATAAAAAACATTATTTTTTCTAAAAGATGGATTAGTCCTGCATTGAGAAATTAATTTAAAATTAAAATTTAAAACTTCTAGAAATTTTATATGAAAAAATAAAATTAATTTTTGAAAAAAGGATATAAAAATTATCTTATGGTGATTTTTTTTGGATATTTCTGAGAAGCATCATTTTTTGATGAATAGTGAAAATATGTAATTTTAATTGAAAATTTAATTTTTGTTTAAATATTATATATTGATAAATTAAATTTTTAATTATTTTTAAAGAATATTTAGTTAAATTCTATATCATTAAATATAATTTAGGTCACTGAAATAATTTCATATTTAATTTTGATATAAAAACATTTTATACATTTGAAACTTTTCACTTTCAAAACTGGTTGTCTCATCATGTCTGTGGGATTAATTTTAAATTAAATTAATCAACTTATGTGAGTTTAATTTTAGAAAATGGGTCCTATATTTTCATTAGGAAAAATTTATACTATATAATAAGTTTAACTTAATTTTTTACCATAATTATTAATGAAAATATTTAAAATTAATTACAACGATTAAGGTTAAAACCGGGTTTTGGGCATTACATGATTTTGTATTAAAATTCATTTTACACACACATAGTATTTTGGTTTAATAAATTGTACATAGTATATATAATAATTATTTAAAAATTATGTAATAAAACTCATTATAATTTTAGTCTTAAATGATAAATTTCCTAGGTAAATTAAAAGATACAAGTTACAAGGTTAAAAATTAAAAGATAAAATTGATTAAACATAATTACTAAGGAATAGAATGATGAAAGTATATTTATTATTTGTGATGGAGGTGTTTATAGACAAAAGTATACATCCCCTCCATTATTATTAATTTTTTTAGCCATATTTGTTAAGGGATACATCCCAATAGTAAATACTTTTTTGAATTTAAAAAAAAATTGTTCCTCCTAAATTATAAAAGGGAACTCACTTGTGTAATTTTTTCACACATTCACAAAACATTTTTTTTGTAAAACACCTACCCAAATCCATTTCCAAATTCCCCCTTATATTACAAGAATATTTTTCTAAATAACACTATTATTTGATGGATTTAGTGCAAACCAAAGGAGGATACCTGAAGAAGAGGCAATGTTCTTCAATGAGTGTCTTAATTTTATTTCTTTCTCCACCTCTTTTAGTAATTATTAAAATATTATGATATGAAATCCTAAATATATTACCTATAAAATTATTTTTTTTATAATAATTACATGATTTAAAACCATATACACTTCTATAAAATGTGTTATTAAATCATCTTTCGTGTGTACGGTGGAATATCGCTTCGCGAACTGATGTCACTTGTTTTTCCATTTCATCTTCTCAAGGTTGGTTATTATGTTATATATAGAGTATATATATGTTATTTTTAACATATTTATACCTATAGAAGAATTATATCATATATATATATATATATATATATATCTCTTTTTTCACTTTTCATTCCAAAATGGATACGATAATGTCACTTGTGTGTACTACAGAATACCGCCTCGTGAAGCGATGTGATTTTTCTTTCACTAACGCTTCACATGGAAGCTGATAAGGATAGTGTTAATGATTATATGTGATATAAATTACATAATTATGATATTCATCATATATTTATCATTCAATAATGATAATAAATATCTTTTTATTTCTTTCTCTTTAACTCATGTAAAGATGATAACATCATTCATGTACGTGTAGACTAATGTATTCACAAAATAGTGTGAATCTCTTTTCATCACGAAACCACATGATGATATATATAATTATTTAATATGATATATAAAATATAATTATCATTTTAAAAAGTTAAAATACTACTTAACTAATTTCCATAATAATAACTGGAAATTGGAAATGTTACTCATGCGTACATACAGACTACCATTTCCATGATCGTAAGATACTTAATCTTTCATAAACATCATTCATGATTGTATTTAAAAGTAAAATTGATGTAAAATATTATAATAATGTCATGATTATTATTTTGTAATTGATAGAACAATATAATATGTGAAAGAACTAGATCTTTAATGGCGATACATGCAGGAGAAATCATGCCACGACCCATCCTATAGGGGCTTGTGTTGTGAATACCCCAAGCCCAACTCCTATAGGCTAGGGGTTGGTGAATAGTGATGAATAATCATATCCCAAAAATGATAGGTATTATCTTATATACATGTACAGACACACACATCTCCAAGCCCAAAATACTAAAATGTAAAAACACTAAAAAAAATCCATGCATACACTAAGATACCAACCACAGAGTATGATAGGAATGTAAGGTTAAGTTAAGTAAAACTAGTCCAAAATACAAGCCCCCTGAAAAGAAAGAGTCTGTAGCACATGGCCATGATTCTCATCTACAGAAAACCCTACTTGAAGGATATGTATACAAATAGATGTATGAATCCACATGATCACACCTTAACTATTTAGTCTCTCTTTAAGCACCACCTAGTTCTGGTCCACCTATGACTCTGTCATAGTGTTGATGGTCTGTATAATACATGACACGTGCGGGAAATGTAATGACCCAGTGTTTTATCAATGGAATTTACTTATTATAATTACGCCTTATAATATAATCACGTTAGGAAACACAAAGGCATATAATGATAAAGAATACTATGTGACCATTAAACATAATTTTACCACTTATGTGTCTTGAATTTTGAAAATATGACATACAATGTTACGTTTAGAGTGATTTTTACGGTCTAATGGAAAAAAATTAATTTTTGGTGAATAGTAACCTACACTTATGAATAGTATCCTAACCTTATGAATAATAACTCTTATAAAAGAATAGTAACCTCACCCAAAAATGTATAAATAAAATTTAGGCATCCTATAAGTGATAATATGACCATAGTAAAAGTATTGGTATTTTTATAAGTCATAAAAAACTTATTACAATTAATTAATAAATTAAAAAGAAAATGTATTTTCCTAAAAAGTGTTCATAAATTAAAAATTTCATGTCTTTTGGTTTTAAGATAATTTTATAAGACCTTATGTAATTTTTGAAAACATTATAAAATCAGTTATAGTTTTAAAATTTATATTTTTCAAGTAAATTATTATTTTAATTGAAATTAAATTAATTGCATTTGTAAAATTATTTTTGAAAAATGGATTTATTTTTTTGATTCTACACATTGAAAATGGGTAGGGTGAATTTTAGGTATTTTTCTAAAATACATGAATTTTTTGTGAATAGTAAAATACGGTAATTTACAATATATATACAATATAAATTAAATGCGCTATTCCTAGCATCATCGTTGAGGTAAGAACCCTTGGTTCAAAATCACATGCACATATTACTATTTTTGGTCATTGTATCATCACTATTTCTTGTCTTATGAAAACATAATTTACTGATGATTAAAATATTGAGAAAACCCTCCTCCCTCCACTATAAAAACCACCCTCACCCCCTATTCTCTTCACTCCTCTAAATCCTAGTGCCTAGACCTAATTATACTCAAATATCTCCCTAAGCCCCTATCCCACCTCCATTATCTCTTGGTCTTTTAAAAAGACCAAATAAACTCCCTTATTGTAGTTCTCAAGGAAGACATATTCAAGAGGTTATTAATATCAAACGGCGGACACCATCGAACTTAAGGTAAGAGATTCTACCCGAAACTCATTTATTCCTTTAGGTTTATCTGGCATTATTGTTACCCAAATGAAGTAATTTTTTATGTGCCTCTTCTAAATTATATCAATATTCTCCAAAATCATGTTTCAAGGTCCATTCATCTTACACTTTTAGAGATATACAAGTTTTTAAGTGGTTCCCTCCTCAATACTTCTCAATAAGAAAACTTAATTAAGAGAACTTCTCAAATTCTTACCCAATGTTAAGTGAACTATATCATATATTTTATGACGCCATTTTTTTATAAAATAATTATTTTTTTATGAAATCCTTTTTGGTTCACTTATGGTTTTATATAAAAGATTATCCCATTTTCTATTTTAAATGATCTTTATTATTTTTCTTAAAACCTTAATAAAATGTTTTAATGATAAAATTTTTCAAATAGTATTCTTAAATTTTACCACTTATGTTTTACATCACTTACAATGATATATTCTTATTATATCTTTTGAATTTCCATGTTTTTTTAATTCCATTATTTCATGGACACTTGTAGGATATTCACATTCATTATGCTTTATGACATGATTGTGATAATTATTTCTTTCCATGGGTACCCTTATGTATTCTTATGATTGATTATGTTTGATTAATTATTTGTAAAACATATTCAGGATAATGTTAATATGGGTTCGCCCAGATAGAGCTTCAATACATTGGGTAAAGTTGAGTCTCATGAGACAATATGTGCAACGGTCTTGGCGGTTAGCCTTGACTCGGGCTACTATCTGCAATGATCTTAGTGGTTATCCTTGAATTGTAATCCTATATGTGAAATGATCCTTAAATCATGATAAATTCATATTTTATGTTACTAACACATTATTATGAATTAATTTTTATATGACCCCATGTTTATATGTTATGATTCTATATGTTCCATGCCTTTTTATATCATTATGTTATTACCTCTAACCCATGTGCTAAAGCATTATTTCTCATGTCTATTCCCTTGCAGAGATATTTATATCATCCCTATGTTCATGTTATCTCCATTATATCCTATGAATATATATGAGAACAATGAATTTTGGGAGCCCTTTATGAATACTAAATAAAGAAATGATATATTTAGTCCCATGTTTTATGTTTTATGTACCTAGTATTCCAAGACACTAGACTTTACGATCCATAGCATGTAATATTATGTTTTATTATGCTTAAAATAATGTAATGATTTATATAAAATTTTAGGCGCACTATAATTGGTATCATATCATAGTCTAGTTATTTTTGGAGATTATGAATAGATCACTTTAGTGATAACCTTAGGTATAAGACTAAGTATAAGAAAACATCCCAACATTTTGGTAAGTAATGAGTAAGTTTTTTTTTCAAGAAAATACATTCATGTCTGTATAAAAACATGTAGAGGTGGCTCTGTCATATATGTATCTAGGGGTAAAACCTGAAAACACTGCTTTGAGCTAGACTCAAACGGGAACTGGTACAAATAAATAGGCATTGCTGCACTCTTATTTTGACACTCCCATGGGATGTGATTTGGTAAATTCATATGATTAATACAAACCATTATTAAGGGAGTAAAAAAGATCCCATAAAAATATAATTTAACAAACAAATTAAGGATAACCTAGATTTAAACCTATGGAATCAAAAGCTAGGATATACTTTTACTTTAAGATTTTATCATTTTATGTTTAAAGTTTCCTTTTTTATTCTTATTAGCTATGTATTAAAGCCCCCTAATTGTACATTATTTTTCTTAGTTAATGGTGGGAAATAGAAGAACCCATGCCAACAATCAGTGTGATAGTGAATGTGAATATTTTTCTAATTATATTCCAAATATTATGGGAATGGGTGAAAAAAACATCCTGACAGTAATTAATAAGCTAGTTCAAGTTAGGAATAATTACTTGAATCATGTGGAACTCCCTCCTCCTCTAAGGAAATAGCATGTTGTCGTTTAATCCTTCATTCAAAAAAATGCCTCCCAAGATTAGTGGATCTTTAGACCCCCTACTCACGGAACAGTGGATTAACTCCATTGAAAAGATATTATCTATCCTCTAGTGCTCAAAAGAAGTGAAAGTTGTTCTGGAAGTCTATCATTTTGAGCAGGAAGCTGATCAGTGGTGGACACTGAACAAAAATATGAATTCCAAGAAAGAAATTGATTCCATGGATTTGGGGGAATTCAAGAGAATATTTTTCAATAAATATTTTCCCTAAACCCTACATTTCAATATGGAAAGGGAGTTCCTCAGACTCAAGAAAAAGGAATATGAGTCTGTCATGGCGTATGAAGAAAACTTTACAAGGATTTCAAGGTATACCTCTAGCCTTGTCATGAACACCAAAAGTAAAATGGATTTCTTGTTTGGAATACTAAAGTTGATTCTATGAAAAGTGTTGGTGATTCAAGACTTCGACATTTATGAGTAGATTTATTTTTGTGCCCTCAAGAATGAAATAGAGACTGGAGACTCTCAATGGTGTTGTGGGATTGGTGAAAAAATGTAGAAAATGGAGTCTGGTATGGTTGGTTCAGAAAATAAATCCCATGATGGAATGAAGATCGAACATCCCGCATGTCAAAATTGTGGGAAGAAGCATTTTTAGAACTATCTAAAGGAAACTAGGAACTATTTAAAATGTAGAAATATGGTAAATCTAGTAAATAACTTCCTAATGGATATGAATAATCCCACTAAAATGCAAGAATAAAGGAAGGTCCATATCAAAAATTATCATTTAGTGTAGTGTTTCAACTGCAAGGAGCATGGGAATAATGAAGACAATTGCCCTAAGCCAAGGGTTGTTGGAGGAAGGAAACAAAAAAGGTATTATTCTATCAATACTGATGAGGTGGATCCAGAAAATGATTTGGTGACATGTATGCTAGTTATTCAGTCAAGAATTACGAACATAATATTTGATTCTAGTTCTACGCATTCTTTCATATCATGAAAGTTTAGTAAAAATATTCAAACACTACCTCCAAATTTGGATGTTATGTTATATGACAGAAAAAATGGAGAAATTACTACATCTAAAGTATATAACTTCTTCCCAGTTAACATTTGTGGAATGAACCTCCCATAAAATCCCATCATACTTCATTTAGTGGAGTTTGACATTATCTTGGGCATGGATCTGTTATCTTTATACAAAGCCAACATTAACTAATTGGAAAGGGGCATCACTATACAAATCCTGAAGCATCCTCTAATACATTATATGTATAATAAGGAAGATGAATCTCCTTTTGAATATTTATCTCAGGTTTGGATATTACGACCTTTTGAGCAAGCATTTTTAGCTCAAATGATTTAGGAAAAAGAGATGATACTTCTCGAAGATATTCCCATCATTAGGGATTACACTGATATATTCCCTAAATAATTTTCTGGCATTCCTTCTTATCGAGAGGTTGAGTTCTCAATTAAACTTATTCCTATATCCCTACCTATATCAGAAAAACCTTATAGAATGTCCACTGTTGAGCTTGAAGAGCTGAAGAAGTAGTTTTAGGAGAATCTGGAGAAGAGTTTTATATGGTCAAGTGCTTAACCATGGGCTGTGTCAGTCCTCTTCATCAAGAAGATAGATGAATCAATGTTCCTCTGAATTAATTATCATCACCTCAATAAAATCAGTATAATGAACAAGTATCTCATGCCTTGGATAAATGACTTGTTTGATCAGCTTTGTGGGGCCAGTTATTTCTCTAAGGTGGACCTGTAGTCAGTATATCACCAATTAAATGTGAGAAATGAATATATTCTCAAGACTACCTTTTTAATGAGGTATAAAAACTATTAGTTAATAGTGATTCCTTTCAGACTCACTAATTCTTCGAAAAAAATCATGGATTTAATGAATAGAGTCTTTAGAGATTACCTCAACAAATATATGATAGTCTTTATCGATGATATTCTGATATACTCAAAGAGCAAGAAGAAACATGAGGGGAATTTTAAATACTTTATGAGGGGATAATTTTTAGGAAAACTATAGTAACTATGAGTTATATATGGAGGAAGTATGATTCTTGGGTAATGTTATCACTAGCAAAGGAATATCTATGGACCCTTCCAAGAAAAAGGCAATTAAAGAGTCGCCCAGACCAACATCTGTAAAGAGGATCCATAGATTTCTGGGACTTTCTAGGTATTATTGATGATTTATGATGAAATTTTCATGGTTTTCAAACCCAATTACCAAGATGATACTAAAGGGATCAAAGTTTGTCTGGACTCAAGAATATGAAGATTGTGTTAGGGAGTTGAAAAAGAGGCTTATCACTGTGCCCGTACTCACACTCCCAACAAGTGGAGAACTATTTGTGTTGTACAATGATGCTTCAAATAAGTTCTTAGGTTGTGTACTAATAAAAAATGATAAAGTGATAGCCTACACCTCAAGGCAGTTGAAAATCCATGAGCAAAACTATCTAACACACGATCTAGAGTTGACAACTTTGATCTTTTCATTGAAAATCTATAGGTATTATCTATATGGGGAGAAGTGTGAGATATATACTGATCACAATAATCTAAAATATATGTTCACAAAGATAGATCCTAATATTTTATAGTGAATATGGTTAAATATCATTAAAGATTATGACTGATCAATCCACTTCCACCCTAGTAAGGAAAATAAGGTGAAAGATGCTCTAAGTATAAAGGATCATCCATCATTATCAATAATGATAATTGAAAAGGATCCAATCTTCTTAGATATTTAGAGGATTGACGTGGGAATAATTAAATGAGGAACATCATCAATCCTTTCGCAAATGGTTTCTCAATCATCCATCATGGGTAAAATAAAAGATGCTAAAAGAAAAAATGTGGAAGTTCTGAAAATGGTGGAAGCTATTAGAAATAGAAAATCATCTGAGTTCAAACATGAAGAGGAAGTTGTTGTAAGATTTAGGTCATGATTATGTGTACCATCTGATCTATAAATAAATAAGGTTCTTTTTAATGGAGCACATATCTCAACCTTCTCTATTCACCTAGGGATCCCAAAGATATATCGAGATCTATGAGAAAAAATTTAGTGGGACAATATGAAGAAGGAGATTGCTGAACATACATCAAAGTGTATTTTATGCTAACAAGAGAAGGCTGAAAGATATAATTATAAGGGTATGATGAAACCAATACCCATACCAACATGGAAGTGGTATAACATCACTAGAAACTCTATCACTGGACTTCAAAGGGCATTCATAGGAAATAATGCTATATGGGTCATTATGGATCATCTTACAAAGACAGCTCACAATATCATGATTTGAAAGGACTTGTCATTGGATCAAAATTCATGGATATATATCAAATAAGTGGTAATTATTCATGGATTACCACTATATATTGTATTCGATAGAGATCTAATATTCACCTAGATGTTCTAGAAAGTCTACAGCATGCTCTAAGCACTGAACTAAACTTTAGTATGGCCTATCATCATCAAAATGACGGGAAATATGAGAAAAATAATTAGACACTTGAAGACATGTTTAGAGTGTGTTCTATGGACTTCAAAGGAGGTTGGCAACAACATCCTCCACTATTTTAATTCTCTTATAACAGTATTTTCTACTCCAGTATCTGAATGCCATCATATGAAGCCCTTTATGGGAAAAGTTGTAGAACACTGATATGTTGGGATGAAGTTAGTGAGAATAAGCTTCTTGGACCTAAAATGGTCGAATAAATGGTGGAGAAGGTGAAAACCATTTAGCATCACATCAAGGCAGCCTAATGTTGAAAAAATAGTCATGTAGACAATCTTTGATGAGACCTTGAGCTCAAAGATAGAGACATGGTATTTCTACACATATCTCCATGGATGAAGGTCATGAGGTTTGGGAAGAAAGGAATGTTATGTACTAGGTACATTTTTCCCTTTAAGATCTTTGATCATGTTGGATTTGTGGCCTATCGACTAGAACTCCCACTTACCATGTCCAAAATACAAGATGTCTTCCATGTATTCCTCTTAAGGATGTACATATCAGATCCTTCGCATGTACTCTCTTCGGAGGTGGTATAGTTAGAGTATGATCTTTATTATAAGTAACAACAAATGAATATATTGGATCATAGAGATAGATTTATATTCAATAAGACTACTCACCTATTCAAGGTACAATGGTGTAACTATAAGTACAGAGGCATTATGGGAATTTGAGGAATCAATGAAGGAAAAGTACCCACACATGTTTATGTCTTAGAATGTAAAATGAAATTTTGAGGGTGAAATTTTGTTAGGGGTGACTCATTGTTTTATCAATGCAATTCTCGTCTTTTAATTATTCCATATAGTATATTAATATTAGGAAACATAATGCAATATCATGATAATAAATACTATGAGACCATTAAACATAATTATTCCACTTCTGTGTCTTGAATTTTAAAAGTATGACATACACAGTTGCGTTCATGGTGATTTTTAGAGTCTGATGGAACAAACTTAATTTTTGGTGAATAGTAACCTACCCTTATGAATAGTAACCTACCCTTATGAAGCTTAAATCATTAAATAGAATTGTAACCTCACATTTGAATGTATAAATACAATTTATGCATCCTATAAGTGATAATATGAACATAGTAAAAGTATTGGTTTTTTTATAAGTCATAAATAATAAATTACAGTTAATTAATTAATTTAAAAGAAAATGTATTCTACTAAGAGATGTTCATAAATTAACAATTTTATTATTTTTTGTTTTAAGATAATTTTATAAGAAATTATGTAGTTTTTGAAAACATTATAAAATCTGTTATAGATTTAAAATATGTATTTTTTTAAGTATATTATGATTTTAAATAAAAAATAAATTAATCATATTTATTAAATTATTTTTCAGAAATGGATATCATTTTTAGATTCGGAATATTGAAAAACTGTTAGGGTGAATTTTTGAGATTTTTTTCAAATATTTGAATTTTGGTGAAAAGTAAAATACGATAATTTACCGTATATATACATTATAAGTAAAATGAACTATTTCAAGAATCATCGTTGAGGTAAGAAGCCTTGGTTCAAACTCACATTCACATATTAATATTTTTATTCATGGAATAATATTTATTTCATGTCTCATGGAAACATAATAATCTATGGATTAAAATATTGAGAAAACCCTCCTCCCCTCCACTATAAAAACCACACTCACCCCCTCTTCTCTTCACTCCTCTTAAGCCTTGTACCAAGTTCAAATTCTAATCAAATCTCTCCCTAATCCCCTCTACCACATCCAATAGCCCTAGGTATCTTCTAACGACTAAATAAAATCTCTTAAAGATGTTAACAAGGAATACATATTCAAGAGGTCATTAATATCAAGTGGAGAACACCATCAGTCTTAAAGTAAGGGGTTCTACCAAAACCTCCTTTATTCCTTAGGCTTTCTCTATCAATATTTTATACCAAAAAAATTTATTTTCTATATACCTCTTATAAATTCTGTTTATATGCTCCAAAAACATGTATCAAGGTCCATTCATCTTTCACTTTCAAGGATATAAATGTTTCTAAGTGGTTCCCTCCTCAATACTTTTCGATAAGCAAACCAATTTAAGGGAACTTTCTGAATTCTTACTAAATTTCAAGAACACTATATCATCAATTTTAAGCAAACATTTTTTAATAAAATTAGTATTGTTATTTTGAAAACCTTATTGTTTCACTTCTGGTTTTATATAAAATATTATTCCCTTTTTTATTTTAAACGCTCTTTAGTATTTTCTTTAAAACCAAACTAAAATGTTTTAATGCTAAAATTTCATAAACACTATTCTTACTTGTTGTCACCGCTGTTTAACATCACATACCATGATATATTATTATTTTCACATATGAATTTACATGTATGTTTTAATTCGTTTCTTTCATGGAGACTTGTATGAAAAGCCCATTCATTATGCTTTTTGACATGATTATGATAACCATTTCATTTCATGGGTACCCTTATATTTATGTATGATTGATTGTGTTAGATTAATTATGTGTAAAACATATTCATTAACAAGTTAATATGAGTATGCTCAGATAGATCTCCAATGCATTGGGTAAAGTTGATACTCATGAGAAGTTATGTGCAACAGTCTTGGCGGTTAGCCTTAACTCGTACTACCTTTTGCAACAGTCTTGGTGGATAACCTTGACTTGTGCTCATCTATGTGAAACATGCCTTGAATCATTCTAAGGTCATGCATTATGTTTCTTACACATTACTATTAATTCATGTCTTTATAACCCCATGTTTATATGTTATTATTTCATATCTTCGATTCCTTTTTATATCATTATGTTATGCCATCTCATCCATGTGTTAAATATGTATTTCTCATGTTTATTCCCTAGTTGGGATTTTTAACTCATCCCTTTGTTCAGGTTATCCCCAGGTTATCCTATGAAGATGTATCATCATAATGGAATTTAGGAGCTCTTTAATAAGACTAAATAAATAAATGTTATATTTAGTCCCATGTTTTATGTTTTATGTACCTATTCTTCCAATACAATAGAATTTATGATCCTTAGATTTTAATATGATGTTTAATTATGCTTATAATCAAGTAATGTTATGTGTTAAAGGATAGGGTCACTATAGGAAAATCCTATGTAGGGGTGAGTAAAACAGTACACAGTAAGACACCACAAAACAGAAAGTAAAAGACTATAGAGGAAAAATCACTAAGAAGATACAGTCATCTCAATATATGTATATGTCTAAAACACATATAAAAAGGTTATATAGGTATACTCATAAAGGATTCCAAGACTCAAGGTCTCATCCACTTCCAGCTACACAGTTTCACTCATAGCACACTCATTCTAAGAGATATAACTCCTCGATCTATCTGATATAAGCATGTATAATAGGTCTACCAAAAGTACCCAAAAGAAAACTAGGTTCTCGAAAAGTTATGTAGTATCCCTGAGAAATAAAGTCTTTCTAATACATGGAGTTTCGATAATACATGAAGTTTTGGTAACACATGGTGTGTCGATAACACATGGAGTGTCGGTAACAAACAGAGTGTCAGTAACAGACAGAGTGTCGGTAACACACGGAGTATCGGTAACACACTAAGTGTTGATAAGTCATGCAGCCCCCAAGTTATTTAGTCACTGATTCACAACCAAACATCAACCATTGTAAACTAAATGAAGCACACTCGTCAGTTCTATTCATGTAGAATGGAAATAATCTAATCTTGATACATAGATAGGGGGTCCTCCACACCCAGGGCTCACCAGGGGGACTCCATGCCCTACTGGAAACATCATCCTAGATAAGAGATAGGTTCCCATGTAAATATTGGCCACACCTTATCCAAAAACCCTATCTAGGGTACCATGAAGAGAAGTGATGACCAACCAGGCCTCTCAATGTAATAAATTCTATAACCTACTCAGTCAACTATCAATGTCGATCTGAGACAACTCACATAGGAATACAGGTCATCCTCTATAATGGGAAAGAGATCCTTTATCGAACCGTCATATGAAAAGACCAAGGATACGCTCTCAACCACTCTTGATCCAACTATAAACTCACTAATCCATCTCAAAAGTACCATATCATCCCAAGGGTCCAAACTCCATAGATGTCTCTTCAATCAGATGCTCTGTTTGAAAGATATGGGCATTTTAGTAAAAAGGGTCTGGTCCAGTCTGAGTCCGACCCAAGCCGACCTAGTTCGGCCAACCCGTCCCAAACTGGTTCGGTTTTGGATAGCCTGAACTAGTTCAGCCCATGGGTCTGATATACTGTGGCTCGCTGAGATACCAGAGTGGCCCAGTTCTCCAGCCCAGTCTGTATCCCGTGGGCATGCATTGCTCCACCGGATACAACCCACCCTGGTTGCATCCCTCTGATCCACGGGGTCGCCTGACCGCATGGCCAGCTAGCTCCCATAACCAAAGCACCTCTAGAATACATTTCACATGGTTTTCCAGCCTTCCCCTCTAGGTACTACATCCTAACCACTTCCATGGGATCCATCCGACCCGACTTTCAAGCTGCATCTCGCTGCAACCCCCAACGTAGCCTCCTATCGCGGCCCCTGTCTGCCACCCATGGAATCTTCCACTATAGGCTATATCTTATGTGTTATTTACTAGACCACATCCTACCACTATCCATTTCCTACTGCTCCCCACCTGGTCGGGCCTCCCCCACCGGGCAGATGCTTTATCTACCGCTGTTTTCCCCGATGGTGGCCTTGCGTTACCATGCTCCGCCTGAACTGGTTGGATCCACCACCTTGCACTGTCGTTGCACATCCACCATCCCATGAGATTCCCTGATCTTCAATATCATATCATTATTCTAAGGATCGAGTGTGAAATAATTGATCGATCTCAACATGTCGAGTCATGGGCCAAATTAAGAATGCCTGCAATGAGTGAAGAATAGGGGGGAGAAAAGAAAATATCAACCAAGAGTAAGGGATATCGATCGATGTTCATGTAGATCATGGTTTTCTTCCATTATAACAACAATTAAAATCAAAAAATTAATCACAATATCATTATCTAATCAAAACACCACAAAGTTAAATCCCATCCCGCAACAACGATCAATCTATATGCCAATTTGTTTGTTGATTGGTCCACATTCATCATAGAATTCATGAATGGGGAAAATAAATCAAATCACAAATTCCCTACCTCAATTTGGTTTGATTGCTGATGAAGAATAGTCTCTGCATCATTGTCGTGGGTGAATATCCTTCGAATCTGAGGTTCTTCGCTGATCGTTGATCCACGATCCTCCACTATTCGTCGAGTGAGCTCTGTCTCCTTCATCATAGGAATTAAAGGGTTATGGTGATAACCCTCAATAATTTGAAAAAAAAATGTATTAAAAGAAAATTATTCCTTGAATCAAGAATAATATATTTTTATTAAAATATTTTAATGACATTTACATCCGAAAACTATCTTTAACAGCCATTCCACACCAGCCGATGTTAGGCACTGCCTAACTCAACAGTGGTATCTTATTTCCAATTTGAGTTACCATTTATAAGTTATTAGGATTTGAAAAATAAAATAATTTTATTTATGTTTACGCCCTTTTAGGGTTTTCCATAGAATCCCCACACCAACTAAAGTTAAGTAATACCTATAATAAAGTCACTTCAATGATCTCAACAGTTCCCTAGGATCTCTGATCTGGGTACTGGTTTAAAAGTTATTTCACTTTTTCT
This sequence comes from Viscum album, assembly GCA_963277665.1. NCBI lineage: Eukaryota > Viridiplantae > Streptophyta > Magnoliopsida > Santalales > Viscaceae > Viscum > Viscum album. The sequence goes on from OY728161.1 coordinate 1,001,057,414, forward strand.
AGAAAATTCATGTGTACATGATATTGAAAACTAAATATTTTTATAAAAATCATTCTAGTCACACTGGGCCTCAAAATCACATGTCTTCTTAGCTTCTGGTCTTGGAATTTTCCCAAATAATTTCTAAAAATAAATTCGCAATAGTCTGAGTCATTACAAAGTAAGGAACTTAACACCTGAAACAATGAAAAAAACGAAGGATTATTAATGAACATGTGATAAGATATTGTAAATGGATAATAAATTATATTATGAATAGAAATATTTTTCTCATGTAATATTATAAATTTTTTAAAACCATTATAATGGTTGTTAAATAACGTACAACCATAAGGAGACGCGAGGTAAGGGATTTCATCTCAATTACATTTCATTGAGGAATTTTGTAATTTTACATAGACAATTTCTTTTATATGGTGTATATACTACCCATTTGAAATTTAATATCATGAATAAATTATTCTTTATGGTATTTTAAGTTTCAATTTGAATTATTTCTTCTAATGGTTTTTGAATTAAAAGTTACCATGTGGTAAACAATTTCATAACTCAATTTTTTTTATAAGGTTATATTACATCCTTTTTGTCATTGATATTTTAAGATTATGTTTATAATGGATTTTTATTATCTTATGTTTTATTAGAACTTTTTGTGTGTATTTATAGTTTATACAAATAATTTATTTCTTGGTTGATTCTCAATTCAACATTATGATCTTTGCAAGCGGTTACTTCACAATCACATTTTAATTAAGATTGCTCAATTTTAATTTTAATTAAAGTAAATAATTTTGTCATTTTTTAATAAAATTTTCAATATTCTTATCCTATGGTTATTTGGGATATATTCAAGTGATAGTACCACTTTAAACTCTTCAATACCTAACATAATTTAATTTTTTTAATAAAATTTCACTTCATTTCTCTCTTCTGTTGGAAATCTATTTTGTTACAAAACAATGTTTTATAACTATATTATAAAAAAATTATGAGCCTCTTAAAAATGATTTATTGAAGATATTTTTACCCATTATTAATCCTTATAAAAAAATTTAAGAGAAATTTTATTTTTTTCAAAACAAAGCATGTTTTCGTTTACCAAAAAATTTAAAGGAATCATTTTGACATTTTCTAAGCTAGGCGTATTCCTAATAATTTTTACTATGTAAAAGGAATGTTATTTTTGACTTTTATTGAATGTATATAATTACCTTCCATTAAGAACATAATTTCTATAAATCTTCCTTTGATGGTTTACAAGGATATTTTTGAATAATTTTTTTAAATGTGATTTTCAAAAAAAATCAAAATGTTTTTCAAAATAAAAATGATGTTTTCCACAAGAATGTTTTTAAAGATATTTTTATTTCTATTAATCAATGAAAAAACCATTAACTTTCACTCAAATTTGTATATTTTGAATTTATACCATCCATGTTCTTCCATTGGATGGTTTATGGTCATTTTATCAAGGAAAGTATTTATATTCAATTTCATTATTTGTATTGGCAGACATTAACTTTCCCTTAAAATATTCACTTTTAGATGATTAGTGGACATTAAAATTCCCCTAAATATATATATTATTTATCATGGATATATTAATTACATAAATTTTATATCATTTTTAAATATGTTACTCTAAATTTAAGTTTATTTGTTTATATTGGGAAATATTGATAAATCCATATTCTCTACTAAATGGGGATATTTGATGATAAGAAACATTATTTAACAATTAAATCGATTATTCGATATATGAGGAATGCTTTGGAGACGGAGTGATGGGTGGGAAATATTTTAATATACCCCATTAATGAATCAGAATGTATCCTGAGACAAACAAGTTATGCTAGAATTAAATATGTTTTGACCTATATTTTTTAACCTTCTTGTGTAAGGTCTTGTTCATATAGGAATCATTATACTAGATATTAAGGAATATATTAATTAAGAATTTCCATCATTAAGATTTTATTAATTGTTATTTTAACATACTATTATTATTTATAGGTTTTCTTAAACCCCTCATTTGATCATGATTTTGTTGGGTTTCATTTAGGGGTGCTTCGACAGAAATTTTGAACATTTTGAAGGGCCTTTGGGCTATTAACGGTTGGTGTAAGGTTTTCCCAAACCATGTTCCATGCTAGTACAAATTATACAACCCTATATAGTGAGGGGGTTCACAGTTTGAAGATGGTTTAAAAATTTATGTTCCCACCAAATTGAAACAATGTTACCCTACAGTAGAGGGTGCACTATTAGGGTGCACGGTTTTTCTAATCTTGCATCCCTGCCCAGCTAACTATCTGTAAAAAATATAATTAATCTGAAAATTATTTTTATAATGCCAAAAATCTTGGATTAACTGAATGATGGGCCTATATGACACTAATACATTTTCTTCTTCCTTGGAGGCTCCCAAAATGTGATGTTGTCCACTCTACACCCCTTTAGAAGAAAACTAAATCTAATAGAATGATGTTTGATCACTTTCCTGATAGTTTTCTACTTTTTTTTCACATTCTCTTACTCTCTCCTCATTCCTCCCCAGGATTTAATATATCTCAATCTTTTTGGAGGATCCAATACCCATTGTTTCTTATCTTTAATCAATATTTTATCCTTGGTTCTTATTTTTTGGCATTCTTTATTGGAGTTTCTCGATTATGGAACTTTGTTTCAAGATCCCTTGATCGTGAGGTAGTTTGTTCCATTTATGATGGCCTATTTGATTAACCCTAAATTGATTGATTTAAATTGAATATTTTTATTTAAATTTAATTAATTCAATTGATTTACTAAAAACCCAATTCCATTGAGTTAGGGATTTTAATTGGATTTGGAATGAAAATTTGGAAAACCCCCCAACTCATTTTATTTGGGGTGTGTTATAAAATTGGATAGAAAATTATGAAAATTTAATTGTGGGATTTAATTATTGAATTGAATTGTGAAAATCATTTTAAATTCATATTTTATAAAAATAGATGAATTTTTTTTATATAAACCCATTGGGCTTATCCTGAAAAAATGCATGATTTGATTAAAAACTCGTTTTGGTATTCAAATGGAAATCGGCATATTGAAATGGAAAAATAGGTTGAAATTTATATTGAAATGTTTTCAAATAAATTTTCTATTATTTATTATTGTTTGGGAACATTATATACTCGGTATTTAGTGAGTTATATAGTATAAACATTATAGGATGGTAACGCTATAACAATGGATCAACACTTTACAACTCTAACATAAACATATAAGTAGATATTATCCTCAGTCAAATTTTGGTCATCCCTTTTTGAAAAGTTCCAAAGAGGGTGTTTGTGCACATTTTCGTTTTCATTATATAAGAGTGCGAGGATCCCAAAACGTGGTACTATCATACCTCTTGAAATATGACCATGTTTCTCTTTTATAATTTTTTGAAATATATGACATTTTTTAAACTATTTTAAACATGCACTATGAATTTATGTAAATTATTTTAAATAAAATATCTATTAATCCATTTGTTTAATGTAATTCTATCAATTTAAATGTAAATAAAGTTTTGTTTTAAATATTATTTTTAATTTCCATGCTTATTTGTTTAAAATTTAAAGATTTATTTGGTTAATTAATTGTGGAATCTTATTATAGAATCCTGTGTGATACCCTACTGGTATTTTAGATCACACTCAACTTATACCTTTGTGTGTTTGTATATTATCTTCATCAACGTTCGAGCAAGGATGGAGTGACACATGGAGGTTTTTTTGGTTGATTCTTAGTTTTGATTTTTTGTGTCCATTGGGACTTTGGTTGCTATCCTATTTTACTAGTAGTTTGGTCTATCTATGTAAGTTTGACTTATGGTATTGTTTTCCCAAAGAATTTTTTCTTCTATGAAAAATGACTTGTCAATTTTATTCGATTGTGTTTGTTGGAAATTTGTTCCCACCTTCATTTTTTTATGATTCAAGGAGCTAGTCACCAACCTATGGGGATTTGTAATGTCCCACAGGCTATGTTAGGACCAGACTAGTTATTAGGGTACCAATGTATCCGAGCAGTTTTATGACTATGTAGTATCAAAGGATTAGGTTGAGCATCCTTACTTGATGCCAATATGCACTTTTAATAATATTTTTGGGACATAGGAGGTGGTTTTGATCTATTTTCTATCCATTAATCTCAACAATTAGTCTTAATTCACCGAGACTAGTTTTGGAAAAGAATTTACAGGATTAATTTTATTATTTTCCATACTTTTTGTTTGGACAAATTGAAATCCAAATATTTTTTATCAATCTCTTTGGATTAATTTCCCTGTTTCTCTTGTTTGAGTGTTGATATGAGTATCCTTTATGATGTATTCAATTTTTTTCTGATTTTTTGTAGCATTGTGACTTCCAGAAGACGTGTGAATCAGATCTAGGAGGACGATATTGATAAACCACTACAATAAAGTCCACTTATGGACCCAATTTTGGATGAGGTGATTGTGCATGCTATACAAGCTTTGGAATAGGCACCAGTTCCAGTTTATGTTCAGGTTCTAGTAATGGAACCACATAGGGATGTTATATGGAATCATGCTTAGGAGTTACATTGTAATAATCAACCAGGATTCAAAGTCTCCAATGATCCTCAAGAGTCTGAGTAATGGTTGATCAGTATTGAGTGTTTGTTTGAGTTCTTGGAAACACCTGATGAGATCAAGGTGAAATGTTCCAGCTTCCTACTAGGTTGACTGAGCATGAGATGGTGGGACATGATGGTGACCATAAAGAAGCATGAGGTCTTAGAGTCGAAATATTTTAATGATCTTTCATAAACCAGTTCTATTCATATTCAATGGTGTTGACCAAAGATAAATATTTTTTAAAATTTGTGCAGGCTGATAGGACTATGACAGAATATGAAAACTATTTTAGGGAGATAGTGAAATTTCCACCTTATATATTATCAAATGGAAAGATTAAGACTCGGTGGTTCGATCTGGGACTTTTATCTGATATTTGTTCTAAGTTTTTCTTACTAAATATCCCCCCTTATGCTGATGAGTTGGATAAAGCATTGATGGTCAAAATATACCTATCTAGAAAGACAAGGTTTATAAGAGTTTATTTTTCTCCCAGTGGAGGTTCTGTAAATTCCGCTAAAGGGAAGATAGAAGCATGATGATTCTCATGGAAGTTCTCTGTGGTAGGGTTTTTTTAGACCTCCTGATGTTCCTGGTATAGGCCCTTTGATTTTCCAACAGTGTGGAAATCCAGGGCACTCAAAGAGGCTTAGAACATAGGCACCTAAGTTATGTTGTTCATGCAGATGCTCAAGACACATATAGAAGTTCTTCCATGTCTATTCCACTCTGCAGAGTGGAATGATATCATCATTACCTTCTAGAACTACAGTGCAATCAGATTATTTGAAAACAAAGGGGTTATATCCATATTCATATAGAATAAAGCTTCTCCACATCGTGGAAGAGTCTCTAGAGGAAGAATATTTAGTTCCAACAACTATGATAGGTACCATCACAATAGGTTTGTAATTCGTGAATTTATTATTTTATAGTAGAGAATTTCATTCATTCCTTTCAACCCATATTGTGACTCTTCTTAATTGTCCTATAAATATTTTATCTTCGGTAATGGATATTACTTCACCCCTTGCAATCAAGAGGGAGAAGATTATCTGTAGTCCCACTTGTGTTTTATCTCTATCTGATGTGGATCTTTCTTGCGATTTTATATTTCTCGATATGAAACCTATTGATGTCATTTTTGGGATGGATTGGATCATTCCCAATAATTCCTAGATTGATTGTTATCATAAATGTGTATGCTTCACTGCACCTGATGGGGTGTTTCATATTATTTAAGGATAATGGGACATGTGGTCGAGTGAAGATATACATTCCTATCCAAAGTTGGGGAAAGTAATATATTTTTTTTATTTTGACCTAGAGCAGTAATATTTTAGAGGTGATCTCCCTCAAGTTGTTTTTGAGTTTACCAACATTTCTCCTTCTAACTTCCACTAGTTTTCCACTAGTAAGAGAGGTAGAGTTTTCTATTGATTTAGTGCATGGTACTCAATTTTTATCTATCCCTACTAACCACATAGAACCATACGAAATGAAATATTTGAAGAATTAGTTGAATGATATGTTAGATAAAGGATTTACACACCTGAGTGTGTCACCTTGGGTGGCACTGGTTCTCATTTTTAATAATTATGATGGATAACTTCACCCTTATGTTGATTACAAAAATCTCAATTGAGTTATGGTAATGAACATGTTACAATTTCCATATATTGATGATTTTTTGATCAGTTGAAATTGGAAAAGTGGTTCTCAAAGATTGATCTTTCATATGGTTATCATTAGTTGAGAATAAAAGAATCTAACATTCATAAAACCACCTTTTAGAGAAGGTACAAACATTATGATTATCTTATAAATACATTTGGTTTAAATAATTATTCTGTAGATTTTATGGCTTTGATGAAAAAGATATTTGACGAGTATTTTGATACTTTTGTGGTGGTCTTTGTCGATCACATCCTTGTTTACTGTACTTTTAGGGAGTATCGTGTGCGTCATCTGAGAGAAGTTATTGAATTGTTCATAAATCACCAAATTTATTCATAGCTATAAAAATGTGATTTCTAGATTTGATAAGTGATCTTCTTCGGACATGTGGTGTCAGAACATGGTATAACAGTTGATCTTGATAAGTTGAAGGTTGTAATGATAATGGAAAAACCATATAATTTGTTTGAGATATGTAGATTCTTGGGTTTAATGGGGTATTATCACTAATTATTCGGTGACTTATCAATTTTGGATTCTCCAATTAATTCTCTAACTTAGAAAGGATTAAAATTTTATTGAGAAGAAAAATGTTAGAGTTATTTTGTTGAGTTGAAATGTATTTTAACTCATTCATTGGTATTGAATCTTCATGAGGCCATGTAGGGCTATGTGGTCTTTTATAATGGATCAGGGACATGTTTGGGTTGTTTTCTTATATGAGGTGATCATTTCATTTCTTATGTAACTCTCTAAATTATGCCACATGAGAATCATTACCCAACCCATGACCTTAAACTCACAACTAAAATTCATGAGATTAAGTGTTGGTGGAACCACCTCTTCGTATAAAGGTTGAATATGTATTCTAAAAACCAGATATTGAGTTAATATTCTCTCAAAATGATCTAAATATTTACCAAAGGTGTTGGGTAGAATAATTACAGGCTTTCACCTTTGACATTTCATATAATCTGGGGAATGGGAATGTCATCGCTGATGCTTTGAGCATGAAACTTCTGATCCACGCTGTAAAAGAATCATCATAAGAGTCGATCTTTATGGATCTTTTTACATAGTTGTATATTTGAGTCTGGGTATCAGGGGATAAGGTTTTATTTGGCCAATTTTTAGTTGAACTCTGGACTTCTCAAAATTATTCTCCAAGAACAACATCTTAATGATGAAATATATAGCATTAGAGACTCTCTTTACGGTGGTGATACATTTAATGAGTGGTCATTCTCCCAGAAGGGTGTTCTATATTATTAGAATCATTTTTCAGTATCATTCTTAGTCAAGAACATTGGGGTGGGGTATTTACATACTTCCCAGTAATTTGTGAACCCAAGAACTATAAAGAAGTTCTATAACATGCGATGATGATTTTATTAGTCTGGAATGATATGGGGATTTACTTATTTTTACTCTCATTATTATATGTGACAACACATCATAGATGAGAACCAGAAACATTCAGGTTTTGTTCAGCCACTTCTAGTTCCTACTTGGAAGTGGGATGAGATCTCAATGTATTTTGTGATTGGGTTTCCATGTACCCAGAGAAAGAATAATGTGATATCTATTTTGATCGATAGGCTTACTAAATCGTCTCACATGTTTACCAATTCCTGATACAAACAAATTTTAGGAGTTAGGAAGTATCTATGATAGGGATATTGTTCATTTTCATATAGTTCAAGCAATAATCCAAGGAACCTTGCCTTTTCTGAGCAATGCATTGCACAAAAGCAAGGAGTCAGTCTCTACTGCTATCAGAAAGATCCTCCTCCAAGAACAAAAAGATAATTGGTTCTCACATGGAGGTCTCTCACACCTGGTGGGAGGGAAATATAGTGGCTGATTTTTTGGCCTCTCTGGAAACTCCTGAATTCAGTATGTTTTATTTCTCTAATTTGGGGTCGTTTCCTGGTGAAGGGATGAATATTGTTGTCAATGATGCTCTGGGATTGCAGTACTTTAGACCACCATGATGATCTTTTGTGTATTGTGTTTTAATCAATAAAAATGATAATTCTCAATCCATATGCTATAGTTTCGTATAGGTATCCTCAGTTCACTTCTCATTTTTTGGAGAGGCCTTCATGAGGCAATAGGATCTCAGGTCTTTTTGAGCATGATATACCATCCATAGTCAAATTTATAGATAGAAATATATATACATATTCTTGAGGATATTCTCTATGCCTTCTTCACTGAAATTTTTGGGGTTTTGGAAGACCATCTATGGGTAGTTGTGTTTTCTTATAACAATAGTTACCATTCTATGATTATAAATGCTCATTTTGAGGCATTGTATGACCGAACATGTGGATCTCCATTGTTTTGGTCAGATGTTTGTGAAGGTTACTTGCTTAGAACAAGATTTTTTCAAGACAAGAGAACAAAGATTCAGTTTATTTTTTATAGAATGTTGAGGGAAAGGATCTAGTATAAATATTATTCTGATAATCATCATAGACCATTTGAATTTTTTTGGTGACCATGATTTCTTTAAAGTTTCACCTCATCTAGTTTATCAACGACATGCGAGGAAAGAGAAATTTACTCCTAATTTTGTGGGACCTTTTAAAGTTTTTGAGTAAGTGTGGGAAGTGGATTAACATTTTTCAATTCCAACACATATGACATTGTTATGTAATGTGATCCATGTATCATAGCTGTGGAAGTATCTTCTTGATCCATCTCATTTCTGAGTTGGAGTGATTTTGATGTCAAGCAAGATTTATCTGTGACTGAGAATCCTGTTAGGATAGTTGATTCTAAAACCATGGTACATAATAGTAGGATAATACCATTTCTTCATGTGCTTTGATAGCACAATTCTAATTCTCATGAGACATGGGAGAGGGAGGAACTGATAAGAGAGAAATTGTGTCATCTTTCTAACATGGAAGATTTATAATAGTCATTCTGGGGATAGAATGTTTCTATGGTGGAGAGGATGTAACATAATTTTTCTATTTTCAAGTATTCCTAAATCCATATTTTGGTCGTTCTTTGGATGGGTATCTTTTAGGGATTCTTCGGGTGGCATTTTGAAGATTTTTAAGGGATTTTTGGTTGTGCACGGTTGGTGCACAATTTTCCCAAACTATGCGCCTTATTAAAGAATACCATAGAAACCTAGACCATGAGGGATTTATAGTTATTTCATATCTTGAAAAACTATATAACCTCCAAGGATAAACCATGATACTATAAATCAGAGGGAGTACAATTAGAGTGTATAATTGTTTTTACTGTGAGGCCCTATGCAGCTAACTGTTCATATGGGATTTAATTATTCCAAAAATTATTTTTAAAATATTAAAACCATCATTTTATGTTCTAGGTGGGACTATAATACACTCATATGATTTACCCTTACTTATAGGATCTCAATGGGTAATTTTTTCCCCTATACACCCCTTTAGAAATGAATCCACGTTAGGTGAATTTCATTCTATCTCTTTCTTGGTAAGTTTCTTCTTCCCATTATCCTTCTCTTGTTCCTTATTTTTTCCTCCCTAGGGTTTAATATATATATGTGTTGTTGTAAGATCTAATAAACATTGTTTTTGTCTTGAATATATCCTTAATTACTGGTTCTTTATTGCTGACATTCATCATTGAATTTTCCTAATTAGGGATTAATGTTTTGAGATATCATGATCTCAAGGTAGGTGGTTCTATTTATGATGGCCACATTGATTTACATTATAGTTATTGATTTGAATTTAATTTTATTATTTAAATGTAATTTATTTTAATTGATTTATTAAAAACCCAATTCCATTTAATTGGGGATTTGAAATAGATTTGGAATGAAAATTGGGAACCCCCCCCCCAAATTCCACTGAATTGGGGTGCGTTGTAAAATTTAATGGAAAATTGTGAAAATTAAATTGTGGAATTAAATTTTAGAATTTGTTTATAAAATTAAATTTTGAATTTGATTTAAAATTCATTTTCAAAGTAAATGGATTAAACTATTTTGATAGAATCCCACAGGTTTTATCCTGGAAAAAGGAATGGTTTGAATAAAAATTTGTTTTGGTTTTTAAATGGAAATTGGTATATTGAATTAAAAATTGGGTTGAATTGTATTTTAAATAGTTTTAAATAAATTTCCCATTTTCAATTTTTGTTTGAGAACATGAAAACCTGATAGTTAGTGAGTTATTTAGTACAAATACGCTAGGATTGAAATGCCCTAACAATAGATTGAAGCATTGAGAACTCTAATATAAATGTATAGGTAGATCTTATCCTTGGTAGGATGTTAGTCAGTCCTCTTTGACCAGTGTCAAAGGGATGTGTGTTAAAATTTCCATTTTAATTATATATGCGTGTGAGGATCCCATAACCTAGAACTATAACACAACTTCGCAGATGACCATGTTCATGTCTTATGATATTTTTATATTTATAATCTTATTTTTAAACTATTTTACACATTCCTTATGAATTTATATAAATTATTTTATATAAAAAATTTATTATGACATTTTTTAAAATTATTTACATCCATAGAAATGTAAATAATGTTTTGTTTTAAATATTACTTTATGATTCCATGACTATTTATTTAAAATTGAAACAATTATTTGGTTAATTAATTTTGAATCATATTAAGGAATACTTAGTGTGAACCAACTAGAATTTTAACTGAAACCCTACCTATTACCTCATGTATTTGTATATTTTCTTCTTAAAGGTTTGAGTAAGGGTAAATTACCACATGAAGGTTCATCCTGTTGTAGATCCTTGGGTTTGAATTTTTTTGTCAATTTTACTTGGTTTGTTATCTTTTTTTTTTCTGGTACTTTGGGCTATCTGTTCCTATTTGACTTCTGGTATAGTTCTCCCTAAGTATTTTTTATTATATTAACACTGACTTGATATGTTGATTCTATTGTGTTTATGTAAAATTCATTACCACTTTCACTTTTATATATTTCCATGTGCTGGTCAACAACCTGTGGGGATTGAGAATTCCCCTCGGGATATGTCAGGACCAGCCTAGTTATCAAGATACTAGTGTATCTGGGCTGGTTTATGACAAATATTCAGGATATTTTCACTATGATATTATCTATAGATGTATTTCATTTTTATTTTATTGATTAAATGTCATGTGTTTTTAGTTATTTATGTTTTCATATTTATTAGCCTTATCCATTTATTTAAATGGAATGTGTTTTTTGTTATTTAATATTCTTTTTTGATTATCCTTATTGAATCATCATAGCTTTCATTGTACTTAACACATACTGATCATTTTAGATCACCCTTTTTTTTCCTAGAATCCAAAAAGTGTACTATGAATGATATGAAAAAATATTCTAGAGAGAATAATGATATTCTCAAAAAATGTTATGTTTTAATTTTTGTATTCAAATTTAATACGGGAATAATTTTTTGTATCTTGTTTAAAAATTATACTAAATATTCGGTCTTTTGGGATACAATTCCTTGTTTATTATTCCAATGTAATAAATGAGACACCGAATCCACTTTATTGGGGTAGGAGTTGCTATAATTTTGATATATATTCTTTATTTCCATCGTATAATTCTTCATTTCCTCATATAATAGAGAAATTGCATCCTCATTATCCCAATAACAATAGTAAGAAAAACATGAATCGAAAAAAATTATGATAGATTCAATATTTACCTTAATGATGAAACACATCTCATTCAAAGGAATAGTTTTATAAAATGAAATTATCTTCATGTTATTATCACTATCAAAAGAACCATCATCATAATATGGTTCTGCACTCACACCCTAGGTATCTATTTCCATCTGATAATTATTTTATTTTAATTTAACAAATCATATTAAGTCTTTCTATTTCTATATAAGTCTAATAGAAAATATATATAGTTATGTCTGGGATTCATAAACTATTAAAAAATAACATCAAAACAATCATTCTTATGTTCCCTTATTCTAGAACAATCAAGTTTATATCTTCAATAGTTATCATTATTATTTAAAAAGGTAAACTTTTAAAACATCAATTTCACTAATTATGTAAATTATCATTTAGTATAATCATTCTCACTACAGTAAAAATATTTTTAGGATCACTCTTATGTATTTTATTAAGAAGTAGTAGATCAAAAATATATAGTAGAAAATGAACCCCTAATCATTAAATTCCCTTTTCAGAGTATCTTGTATCAAAAATACTCTAAATGAATATATGTTACAAAAAGAAGTTTAAGAATCATCTTAAAAACAAGATTATCATTATCAATAACTACCCACTTTCATTACCATTCATTCATAATTATATCAATTATATTCTCAAAAAACAGATCATATATACATTTTTTCTAAATATGAGATACTAAGATTCTTACAATAGTAATAAATCATTGAAAAATTAACACAAATATTTCTCTAGGAATAAAATTAAAATCTTGATAATTAACATGAAACAATAATTTTATAGTCTCTATTAAATTTGGTGTTCTAAAATATGTAATATCAATATTTTTCTAGGTAAGATCCTAGGTTTTCCTATGAGGTAAAGATGTTTTGGATTTTGGTATAACTCATTGTTTTTTGTCTTAGTGTGAGTTCCAAATAAGATCATAAGAGTTTTAGGGATCTACGAGGCATGTTCAGAACCAAATGGCTTGGATTTTGTAAAATGAATTTGGGCCACATAGTTAGTAGAAACTGTGTAACCCAAGATACATGGTTTGATAAATATATAGGAGGTGATCTAGGCCTCTATCTAGGGTTTCATGGTTTGAGTAAACCATTCAACTAGGGGAACACACTAATCCAGAAGCTCGGTAGTTTTTAGTATAGACTTAATGTATGGTTGACACACATTTTGTCTAAATGTGTGCTATGGTTGTGTGTGGTTTCACTTGAGATAGAGAATGGTGCATGTTTAGCATACTATTTGGATAACCATCTAGTCAAACTATGAAACCTTGTTAAAGTCTGTGAAACCACCTTTTATCCCTTAAAATATCTTAAAACATAAATAAATTTTATTTATCCATTTTGTAGAAATACCCCTCCCCTTGGGAGCTCCCCTTTAAGATCAAATCATAGGATTGTCCACTATTAGACCTTCTGGTCTTGGATTCATGAATCATCCGTCTCATTTGTTTCACTTCTATGAGTTATACATTCATATTATTTCCTTTCTACATTTTTCTTTGTATTGATGAAGTTATTTAATTGAAATCTAATTTGTCTTATTTCATGGATTTTAATCCATTCTTCCTTTCTCTTCAGATCAAAAGTGAGTCAGAATTTGATATTGGATGAGTTTTCTTCTATAGACCTATAGTAGGTTCTTTATACCATTCCCTCATATTTTTGTGTTTTATAAACATAGTTTCCACTACGTTATGTGCCAAAAATTCTAGTGGTTCCCTTTTAATTAATTCAGTGACTGAAATAAATGAATTGAAACCTATTTAGGTGTACCAATAGTATCTATATGAATTTTGGAGGTTGTTATCTCCAACCAAGGAAAACCAAGGGGCATTTCTCATATCTTCCCTATGTTTTACCACTTTTATAGTTGGATGTGAGATCACCAATCATAGTGAGAGACTTAATAAGAATTTAATTAATTATTTAAGGATGTTAGCACCCTATTTTACCTGTTCATTTGTAAATAAAATGTATCAATTGAATTATATTGATAGAATATGGTTGTTGCCTCAATTTCATGTTATGTAATATAATTAAAATTGTTAAAATTCTATTTTGGAAGCTGTTGAATGTGTTGGAAGACCAAATTGGGTGTGAATGATGAATTATAATGATTGATGAATTGAAATAGTAGTGGGTGTCAGGGAAAAACTCCTTGTATCCTAATTCAATGTGTTCCATGGATGTTTCCACCCATGGATATTGTTTACTTTGGTGGATTCCATTCACCTGTTTACTCTATGGATCTTGATTCCATTGGATTCTAATAGAATTGCTACCCCTTGGATCTAGATTTCCTAGATTCATGTTGGATATACTCTATTGACATGATTCATGGAATCCATCCAAGTCTTTATCAAGTTTCCCTCATGATGATCTTGGGACTGGATGGGGATTCCTCTATCTTATACACCTTGGATCAGGCCCTAAGTGGGTTGACACTGGATTACATGGCAGATGATGTTCTTTAGTTTGACACTTTATTAAATGATGTGGCCATTGTGGATATTACTTTCTCTAATTAATATATTGCACCAGAATGGGTATCAGATACTAGTTGTCAGACTTAATCGTATCAATTTTTTTGTTTACACTTTATAGCTTCCCTTGTTTAAGGGATATAGATATTTGTTTCACAGGAAGCCATGTTGGGATTGATATGATAAAAATTTCATTTTGAAACTTTACATTATTTATTTTTATACCTATGATATATTGCACACTTCATTTTTATATATTACACGGACTTGACCTATTATATACATCATTAGTGGTGGCCTATTGAGTGTTATCCCACACCCTATTCAAGCTCATGTTGGGTACCCAGACAAACTTCATGGATTCAAGTAGGGACCGGTCCAAGCACCCATTGTACAATTCATAAATTGATTGTTTCTTAGGATCATGGTAGAACAAGATGAAGATATGCACGTGATGATAGATTGGATATTTATGTCTTTTATTTTATTTTTTTGATACATGTATTGTTAGAGATGCTTATATACCTATTTTTATGATTTTTAGAGATATTACAAGATCATTAAATTGTATATCACAATTTTTTGGTTTATATATTATTATAGTTGTTTGTATGTTTATCTATTATCTTCTATAAATTTATTTAGGTGCATATGATACATTATTAATATGATTATTACACTATGCTACACTCTGACATGAGGGAATAGACATCCCACAAACACACCCTTGGTCCTCACTGCTAATCGTCTACCTCTCATTTATCGTGAAACATTCTTGAGGCCATGTGACCCACTAGCTTCAGGCACAGTTTAGTGGAACCTAGTTTGGGAAGTTACAAAGTTCTATTAGATTATTTTCTTTTCTGGCTTTACTATTTTGAGACAATATCTAAGATCCTAGAAAGGTTATGGAATTTGGTAATAAGTTGTTCTTGGGAGTAGAAAACCCATGTACATTAAAAAAGCCAAATTTAGGAGAATGAAACATGTTTTTCTATATTTTTCTTATTACAGTTGACTTAAATCCAATATTGGGTGAAACACCTAATGTTTTAAATTCATTTTTATTATGGATTTTTATATTTTACCAGATGATATGAGATTATACTATCACATTCATCATTTAAGAAACTTACAAGATTCAAATTCCATGCATTATGTCATGCCTTATAGGATGCTTTTCTTGACTACATGAATTTATTATGTTTTCCTTGTGTGATATACCCACTTATTGATAAATTATTTCTACAGGGAATTGGGAGTCATAATTTGTACCTAGAGTTCCTACCATAACCTAAACAATGTTTTCCTACATAGGCCACAAAAGACACCCAAATAAGCCAATAATGGAACATTGAGTCCTAGACCACTAGAATTTTTCAATATATGTTGTGTTTGGAGTTGTTGGATCCATGAAAAGTGTTTACTTGAATATGGTGGTTTCGTTGAAATTTCTTTTCAAAGATGGGTGATATAGCTCAATAATGCTTCACTAGTTGAAAATGGAAGCATTGTCTTGATCAAGTTAATGCTCACTACTATAATTTATAATAAGAGGCTTTTAATTTTGAGATCTAGTTGTTTTGTAATGGTTCCCACTAAATAAGTAAAAGTGGTTTTTATCCAAGACACAAAAATGATTTGTTCAAGTTCAAGATCATTAGTTGTATGTACTAGAACATGTTATGGTTTAGATTAATTGGATACCACACTTCAGTTCATGAGGTGTATAGGGCCTTATGGATCAGAATTGGTGAACCATTTGGTTAAACAATTTAAAGACAATTTTTTAAAAGTTATTAATTGAAATGAAATTGAATTGTGAAAGAGAGGACTTAAACTTGACCTGGCTTTAGAGTAGGCAGTTTCTCTAGTACTTTTTTTGGTTGTCCATTTTTACCAAGTCCTATATTTCAGAGTTGGTAGAGCGGTGTGAATTGTTTATTAGAAGTAATTGACCTATCCTATACTTTTAAAATGTGGTCTTATTGTTATAAATATTTTCTGATTCATGTGTTTTCAATTTTGGGGACATTCCACAATGAAAAAATACATTCATATGCCAGGATGGTGGAAAAAACAATACATTAGAGGTGGTGGGCCATGGTCTAAAAGTAGATTCTCCTATAGTGACATCTATAGAACTCATAGTAGAATTAAATATGATTGTTGAGGCAATGTTACATTATAGTTTTATGTAGTTTATATAGACCATTCAGGGAACACCTTATTCTGCATCATCTATGGAATAACTAACGAGTCTGTTCCAACAACAGCATACATTCAAATTTTTGGGTGACGGAGGTCCAAAATATGTAGAGTTATGGGTTGGGAATATATTTTCTAATTTCAATAATATTAATAAACCACCTAAGAGGAGAGTGAATTTTGTGACATATATGCTATGAGGAGAATCTAAGCGTTGGTGGGATGTTTTGAACACAGATTATATGCTCCAATAAGTGGGTTGGAGGGATTTCCAAACCAGGTTTTATAAAAAAATCATAATAACTTGGGAGGTGAAAGTTCCAATGAGTTTATGCATCTGAAGAATGTTTTGATGACCATTATGGAATATTCAACATGCTTTACATAGCTTTATAATTTTGTGATAATTTATCCTGATGATGAGGCATCAAGGGTGACATGCTCTAAGGAAGGACTCAAGAATGTGTTTCTATTACAAGTAAATTAATTTCATCTCACTAATATTATAGAGATAGTGCATTAGGTTATTATTAATGAATATAACCTGAGGGAAGGTGTGGGCATAGAGTTAGGTACTTCATCCTTTCAACCCAGTAGTTCAATGAAGTCTAGTAGGAAGTTTTGTTTTGAGGCTTCACATGAGGGGATTTCCATCCATATTGTTAGTGATGGTAGTTATGTATTCTGTCACCAGTGTGATATATGGGGACATATGATGAATCAGTGTGATTGTTACCCATTCAAGTTCTAAGATTTTATAAGGATAGGATATGTTTAGTGATTCTTTAGGATCTTCCCACCAGTAATCATTAGAATGTGTTTTACGTTGACTCATGATTTTGGAGTGAGATTCATGGTTTCAAGTCAGGTTGGGAGCTAGTGTAGTGGTGGTCATTCAAGATAGGGCGGTGGTCATGGTCGAGGCATCTGGCTAGCAGTTGTACCTAGACAGTAGAGTGGGCCTCCTCTAGGTAGTGAGGTTGTTTTCCAATGCCACCGTTTACGCTAGTTATATTTTTAACATCATGTCCCTAAGAATCAGAGTGTCGGACTGTCTACGGTGAGAGGTGTGATCATAGTAGCCTCTAGTCTTGTATATACTCTTTTTGATACAATTATTTCACTTTTTTTCATATATTTTTCTATTATTGATAGACTTAGGATTGTTTTTTAGTATTCTGAAGGTGTTATAAAACTAGATAATCTATTGGGGATCAAAATGGAGAGTGAATTCCAGTGCAGGGTGTGTCCCTTGATATTGGTGGGTGTCACTTCGTATGGAATCTTCTTATCCTCGGTATGATAGTGTTTTATGTCATATGTGATTTGGACTATTTAGTCTCTTATCGATTCCATGTCGATTATTATCACTAGTGGTTGACCTTCACATCACCAGAGGGTGGTGTTTTTATTCACAAGGGTGAGTGGGATGTTCAGAAAGGTAGAGCTTCAACAGAGCATCATGGGATGAGCGTGATGACAACCCATATCACTAGTCCATATCTAGATGATTAGGGAGTGATATAGAGTGAATTTGGTCTAGTGTTTGATCATTTCAGAGACATTTTCTAGGATGAATTTTCTAGTTTAACTCATGAAAGATAGGTGGAGTTTTCTATTGAGCTAGATCTAGGAGCTTCACTAACATTCATTCCTCCTTATATCATGGATACTACTGAGTTGAATGAGTTCAATAGGAAGCTAATGAACATTGAGTCAAAGTGATTTATATGACTCAATACTTCTTCATGGGGTTTTCTAATCTATTTTGAGGGAAAAGGTGTAAGGTACCCTCAGGCTATGTTTGCATTATCAAAAATTGAACCAGATGACGATTAAGAATTAGTGTCCATTTCAACGGAGAGATGATCCCTTTGACTAGCTCCAAAGAGCTCAAATTTTTGAAAAGATTAATTTGATATCAGGTTATCACCATGAACATTTTTCACCCATAGACACACCTCATATAGATTTTCATATTAGGTGTAGTATATATGAGTATCTAGTAATGTCGTTCGGTCTTACGAACATGCCAGTGTTTTTCATGGAACTGAAAAACCAAGATTTCCATTCTTATTTGGATTTGTTTTTAGTGTTATTTGTGGATGATATCATGGTGTATTCTCAGAATCTACATGACTACAAAGAATATCTTGAGATCATTTTGGATACATTGAGAGAGAATTAGTTATATGCTAAGTTCTCTTTGAGACACATCTATATTGATAATATTCACCTCATGGGTCATATTATATCAAAGAAAAGAGTATCATTTGACAGAGATATGGTTAGAGATGTAGTTTTTTAAGAGTATAATAAGAATTATTTTGAAATATTGAGTTCTTTGGGACTACTTGAATATTACATGCATTTCATATAGGACTTTTCATCCTTATAATCACCTCTTATGGGCTTTAATAAGAGGGTTGTGAAGTTTTTATGGTTAGATACCAATGATACTACAATTTAGGTGATTAAAGGGACACTAGATTCAACATCGGATCTCATTCTTCCAAATTCAGGTAGGAGCTATACTATATATTGTGATGCATAATGTATCAGCCTAGGAGTAGTTTTGATGTGGGGAGAGTTATTTATGGTGTATGGTCCTTGTCAGTTGAGGCCAAACTAGAGGAATTAACTGACACATGATCTTGAGTTAGCTAATGTTTTACATGCCTTATGTTTTTGGAGGCACTATTTATTGATAGAGTGTTTGGGGGGTAAATAGACCAAAAAAATCCTCATGTATAGATTTACATAGCGTGACTTGAATCTAAGGGAGTGAGGGTGGGATGATTATATATAGTCTTTCAATGTTGATCTTACTTATATTCTTGGTAAAATGAATACAGTTGCTAATGCACTAAGAATGAGGACTGAGATATGTGAATTTCAACAGTCTAGTAACAAATGGCAGCTTATACACTTATTTTTAGAGAAGAGATTAGAGGTACAAGATGGACATAAGAATAATTTTATCCCATATTTTTTAGTGTCTTCCACTCTTCTATATAGAGTGAGGATGATATATTTTTTTTGATTCAGTGGGACTAGTCCTATGGGAGAGCGTGGTAGGTGAGGACCCGACTCTTGGTTGGACTATGGGTGAGGATGAAATTATTCATATACATGGTCACATTTGGGTTCTAATAGAAATATGTAAGGAGATAATGCCAGAGTTTCATTCCCCGGATTGGGCAATACATACCAACATGACTAAGATGCATCATGATATATGTCTGCAGTATTTGTGCTCGGGTGTGAAATGATAGGTATTTAGTTTTTTCACAAGGTGTTCAACCTGTCAGTAGGTGAAGGAAGAACATCAGCGAACAACTAGGATTTTAGAGCATTTGCCTATTCTCAAGTGGAAATGGGAAGATTTTGTGATGGATTTCATGACCATCTTTTCGATGTTTTGATGATGTGTAGGTTTTTGTGGATAGGATCAAAAAATTCACTCATTTTCTTCCAATTAGGATGGCCATATCAATTGATGATATTGGGAGGTTGTAAATCTGTGTGATAGTGTGACTTCACAATGCTACACAGAACATGGTATCAGATAGGGATGCTCATTTTATATCTCATTTTTGGAATATTTTTAGAGGTATTTCTATACATAGGTGTTTATGAGTACATTATACCATCCATCGACTAATGTTCCGTCAGAGCACATGATTCAGGTTCTTGAGGTCATACTTAGAGCATGTTTACTTTTGTTTGTTGGTCTTGTGAGATGTATATACTCCTAGTAGATATCCCCTAAAACCTTAGCTATCATTTAACTATACAGATGGAAAATTATGAGGCTTTATACAGTAGTTCATACTGATCAACCATGTGCTAGTTAGAGGTAGGAGAGGCAATGTTGCTAGAATTGTATCTTGTTAATAAGAATTCGAATTAAGTACAATTGAATCGAAAGAGTATGGATAATGTATAGTCAAGACAGAAATCTTAATCCCATCACTATTGATGACCTCTGGGGTTTGAAGTATGAGATCCAGTCTTTTTATGTATCTCATCGAGGCTCATACATAGATGGATTTGGAGAAAGGGTAATCTTTCACCACGATATGTCAGACCATTTGAGAGTATGGAGAGAGTCAAGTAGGTAGACTATCATTTTCAGTTACCTCTGAGGTACTGGTCTATTCATGAAATCTTCCATGCATCTCAGCTACACAGTTATCACATAGACATGTATCATACTTTAGAAATGGATTAGGTTGATCTATAGGTAGATGAAACTTTTGATGAACATCCAATTCGTTTTATTGTCATGAACATGAAGGTTCTCTGAAGTCAGTCAGTTCCACTAGTACATGTGCTATAGATTAAGGACCATTTACAAGATGAGACTTGAGAGTGGGTGGGTGAAATAATTCTCAGTGTACAAAGTTATTCTCATGTGATTTTTGACTAACCTTGGAAGGGTAATTTAGGGAAAAATTACTTTAAGGGAATAAGATCATAAATCCGTGATTTTTAGATGTCGTATTTATTTTTATATTGTTTAACTCCTTTTCTGGCCTAGTTTGAGTGCCTAATGATATCATATATGATTTTATAGGTGTTTGGGTATTGTTAAAAGGATAGAAGACCAATCTTTTGAAAACAAAATTGTGCCAAATGTTCTATTAAAACCATTCTAGGTGGTCCATGCCTCTATCTAGAGACACATGGTTTAAGGAAACCTTGTATCCATGGGTGTAGGTGCATGAGGGGGATCTTTAATTTTTATCATAGGCTTAACACATTATTGGTGCACCGTTTTCCTAACCATGCCTATGAACATGCGAGGTTCCCACTAGGATAGATAAGGGTGCATATTTGGAATGTAGTTTGGCCAAACTATGTGACCTAGATAAAATATGGTAAATAACCTTTTTCCATTAAAAAATCTTAAAACATAAATCCATTTTATTTATTCCACTGGTGGACAGACCCCTCATGATGAGAGATCCCTTTGAAGATAAAATCATAGGATTTTCCATAGTTTCACCATTTATACAAAGATTCAAGAACAGTTAGTCTTGTTGTATTTTTATGAGTTAGTTATTTACTCATCTTTTACATTTCATAATTTTTCTTTATATCAATTGAGTTATTTTGGTAAAACAATATTTTCCCTTTTGCATGATTTTTTCCCGTTATACATTTTTCTTCTGATCTAGACCAAATTAGGGGTCAATAATAGATTAGTGTTCTACTATAGACATATGGTAGGTGATTTATACCTTTCCCCCAAGGTTTATTATTTTATAAGAATATTTTTCACTGTTTCGTACCCCAGACATTCTGGTAGTTCTATTTTAATTAATTAAATGATTGAATTGAATGAATTGGGACCTTTTTGTTTTCCCACTAGTAACTTTTGAATATTTAGAGTTTTTACCCAAACCTAGGCCACCCATGGGGAATGCCTTGTATCTTCCCTATGTTGTACCACACCGTTGGTTGCATTTGATATAGCCAATCACAGTGGAAGCCTTAATGAAAATTTAATTAATTGTTTAAGGTTTTAATAACCTTGTTTAAATGTTTCGTTTGAAAATGAAAGGAATTAATTGAATTTAATTTTTAGGATATGGTTGTTTCATCTTTCCCATGTTATGGTATTTGATTGAAATGAATAGATGAATTACTTGGAAAATGTTGAATGAGTTGGAAGAACTCATTGGTTGTGAATGAATAGTGAGAATGATTGATGAATTTAAATGGTATGGATTCCTTTGATGATCTCCCTGGATCTTAATTCCATAGATTATATGGAAATTTCCACACATAGATATTTTTTATGATAGTTCATCTGTTGGACATATTTTCTCTTTAGATCCTGATTCCATTGGATTAAGGGTATTAATACCCTTTTGATCTGGCTTGCTTGGACTTGCATTAGACATGATCTGTTGACATGATTCTTAAAATTGACCCTAGTCTTTAATAATTTCTCATCAATACTCCTAGGAAATGACAAGGATTAAATGGTGTTCTATACCTTATATTAGTCCCTTTATGGTCTGACATTGGATTACACAACATAAGACGTTGTGGATATTGACACCTGATTACATGGCATGACCATTGTTGATATTCTTTTCTATTCTTTATAGGTATCCACGGTATGGGAATCAGATACCAGCTATAAGACTAGATAGTATCACAATTATTTTTATATTCTTTACTAATTCCCTTTTTTATGGGATCTTGATTATTAATTCATAGGGAGCTATGTTTGGCTGGATGAGATCTCATTTTCATTTTGAAACTTTACATTCTTCACTGTTATACATGTGATATATTGAAAACTGAATTTTATTATATCACATAGACTATAATTTTTATTGACACTGTTGGTGGTGGCCTATTGAGTGTTATTACACACCCAATTCAATCCACCATTGGGTACTGTTACAGAATTCATAGGTGAAGGTAGGGACCAAAGAAAATGACCACTATAAAATGCTTGAATTTTTTGTTTCATTAGAGTAGGGGATTAAAGGGTCGAGCTATGCTCTTGATGCTATTTAGGATAGTTATTTAATAGTATTTTTTTGACAATGATATATGTATTATACTAGATTTATGTACAAATTTTTTTCTTCATTGTAGAGATATGACATGATCAACATATTGTATATCACCGCTCCTTGTTTATTTTTATTACAAACTTCTAGAATTTTATGTTTTATCTGTTGTTAATTTATTTATCTTATTTAGCTACATTATTAACAAGATTATTCAATTGTTATAAACTATGACATGAGGGAATAGTCTTCCCAAAGACAAACCCTAGTCCATCTCTACTTGTTAGCAGCCTATCGTAGTCGAGAAGGTGTGCTTGAGGCAATGTGACCCACCGGGTTGGGGCACAATTTAGTGGCACCGAGGTCGGGTTGTTACAATCCAAATTTTTTTATCTATCTCATATGAAAATATATGATCACATATATTTTGATTAATTGATAAAATTAGCTTTTTATAAGCCTTATATTTATCTTTTTCTTTATATTTTTCATCAAGAGAAATTTTTTAAAAAAAATTATTTGGAATATTTTAAATTTTGATAATCATTGAATAATTATCCTCTATAGTATTAATCATGAAAATTGTCACAAAATATCTCTACAATCAATATTTATATTTATAAATGATGGATGGATGACTAGGATTTAGGTTTTGTAATGATTTTCTAGGTAACCCAACTTCTATAAAAAGAATATTTTGTTGACTTACACATTAGTGTAAGTAAACAATCTATAAACTAGATCTAATAGAAAAAGTTGTCCCATTATGGTAGATTTATGGGGGTTAATTGATTTTTTAAATAATTGAATCTATTTAACCCACTCTAAGTAATGTTTATTTTTTAAGTTATATGTTCCAAAAAACATATACTAACAATAAATAATAAATACAATGGAAATAAAAAATTCAGAATATACCCCCTCTATGAATATTGTAATTAAAATCCTGAAATAAAAATAATGATTTTAAAAATGAAAAGAGGTTTCAAATTACACACTTCATTCCACTAAACATATATTATTAAATAATATCACAGTTCTAATAACCATAACTCTTTGATTTTAATCTAATTGAGTAGGAGGATCAATAACCCAATCCAATGGGACCCTGTTCCAAAACCCTGAAACTTTCTTATTATAAAAGGTAATAAGAAAAAGTCCTATCAAAATAGTTCTTTTATTGAAATAACTAACAACAATCAAATAATCCAATGCTCCTATTTGCTTAATGGTCAGAATTATAAAATTCACTATCCATAATAATTCTTCAAACTATATGTTTGAAAAAAGTTTTTCATATCCCAAGAACTATTCAATCAAAAGATGAATTGAGGAAAAACTTTTCAACCTAATACATAGTTTATTTACAATGAAATATCAATAAAATTGAAGGTCTTTGATCAAACTAAAAATTATATCTATGAAAATATTATCAAGTCATTGAGGTAGTGAACATCTCTTGAAAGCCATTACATCAATGTATTCCAATATCTGTTACATCAATATCAGGACTCCTATTTGTAGGAGTTTGGTGTAAGAAAATTCCGATGCTAAACTCCATGGACTTATGGTACAATTAACTCTTGAAACATACTCATATGAAATAACATGGTCTTCCTATCAAAGTAGTTCAGGGGAACTCAAAATGTTTTGAAAGTGTAAAGACCCGTAAATTTCAATGCAATTGTTTTAATAAATTCTTTGGGATTTTACAAGTATTAAGTTTCTGACAAAACCTGATTCCGAGGCCTGGTTTTCCCGAAATCAATTGCTGAAGTTTAGCTCGGGTATGTTCAGGGAACGAATGAGTGGGTTTTCCTAACTTTTGAACGAGTGCTGAGAATTGAATTCTGAGGGCACCGATGAAACCACATCACCGGTAATTTCTTAGGAAGACCTTTTTCTGGAGTTGTGATTGCTCGTGAAGAGTTGTTTAAAAAAAATTTATGTTTAAAGTGAAATAAAAATTGTGTCACATTTCTATTTCACATCCAAGTGGTTTAACCCCTTGTGAGGGAGTTGAGTGGGACCCACTTGAACCTAAATCCTCTTGATAGGATATTAGTGAGGTGGGGCCCACACGAGCCCCACCCCTTCATTTCCCTTAACTCCTCTTCCACTTTAACTGATGCCAACTTACACCCATTAATTTTGACAACACAAGATGTAATTAATGGGGTGAATTCAATTTCAATTTTTTTTAAAAAAAAGTTGGCATGTGTAAATAAAATAAGGTAAAGCCTTATTTTATATTTGGTTGATGTGTTGTGTGGAGATTTGAGAGAGATAGAGTTCTACTCTTAGAAGAACTTCATCTTCCTCCTTGGGGAACGCGAAGAACACTGACATGCCGTACCACCTTCTCTCCACGTCAAAGAAAGGGGAACACTGTTTCTTCCTCGGATGAACTCCGTCATCGCATACGGAGCTGCACCTCGTGACGCCGTTTCCTGTGATGATCATCATTCGACATATTCATCGAGGTAGGGGTTTTTTTTTTGTTTGGAATTATTTTTGACATTCATCGTTAAATAAGTATCTGCTTGTTATCGAATTAATAGGAGGAGGCCGGACCGCACAAACACGGCCGACCCAACTACCCATTGTTGTTGTACTTCGTTATGGATTGGAACGGAGGCGATGCGGTGCCATCACACCATGCAGAAAAGAAGTAACTGTGGCCAGTATGGGTCGCAGAGAAGGAGCGCCGCACCGTCGCACCGCTCCATTGAGACTGAAAGAGGCCGCGGTCGGAGTCGGGCCACGGCGGAAGGCTGTGGCGCCATCGTGCCGCACCGGAGCATCATGGAGGGTCGCGGCAGGGGCGGGCCATAGAGGAGGGTCGCGGCAGGGGCGGGCAGTGACGGAGGGGCGCGGCAGCGCAGAGGAGGGCGGCCTGAACTGTTGGCCGCTGGTGCTATAGAAGGCGGGACCAGCAGATCCCGTGCGGCACAACCGGCAGGCAATTACGGCCAGCCGGATCCGGAAAGTCCGGGGGTTCAACCCCCGACGGCTGGAAAAGGGCGGGCCCCTCCACGTGCGAAGGCCACCGTTTTAAAAGCAAGTGTTCAGTGCCCCCTTCCACGTCCGCTCAGCGTGGAGGCCCGCACGGGACCGGACCGGCCGTACCGGGCCAGACCGCCCGCGCCGGGCTGGACCGCCTGTGCTGGGCCTGGTCGCCCACGCCGGGCCGGGCCGCACCGGTCGTGCCAGGCCGCACTAGCCGGGCCAGGACGCGCCCAACCAGGCCGGACCCGGACCTGGGTCGGGTCGACCCTGTTCGGGCCCACCCAGGGGGTAACGGTCCGGGTCGGACCGGGCCCAAACCCCCTACTTTCAGACAGTTCCGTTCAAACGCCCATAACTTTGGCTACAGAACTCTGATCGACGCACCATCAGCTGCGTAGAAATCCTTGGATAGAGACAGTCGTTTAGGTATATTAAAATTAGGGTTTTGTAGAACTTTGTGTATGGATGGGTTAGTTCAAACATGAAACAAACTGGGCCCTCAGAGCGGAAACACTTATAACTTGAGATCCAGATGTCCGATTGACATGTCGTCGACTTTGATGGATTCCTCTCAGTGAGACGGTTATTTTGGCTTACTCCGCTCGAGGTTTAGATGTTGTTGGAGTATGGTCGGGTTGGTTTTGACTTAAAAACCAACCGGGCCCCTGGGACGAAAAAGCCAATAACTCTCAGATCAGGCGTCCGATTGATGCGTCGTCTGTCACATCGAGTTCCTTTTGACGAGACATAACTTTGGGATACATCAACTCTGGACTTCGTGTCAGTTGATGTATCGACCCCCTTTGCTCGTGGAGCGGACCCTCCCGGAATCGAGCATGCTGTGTGCGGGAACCCTAGAGCTGGTTGCGACTGCGACGACGATGACAATTGTACTAGGATCCTCTGTGGGTTTGGCAGCGACGATGACCATACTGGAATCCTTCGTGGGTTCAACGGCGATGACTACTGTTCTTGTATCCTATGTGGGTCTGATAGTACTTGAATACTGTTCATGTATACTAAGTGGGTCCAGTAGTATTTGACTCTATACTTGTATCCTACGTGGGTCCGGCAGAGTATCTGGTCTTGTATCCTTTATGGGCCTGGCAGCTTAGCTGGTCTTGTATCCTATGTGGGTCCGACAGCTTAGATGAATCAGTGGCTACATCTGATCATCATTATCGTCTAACAAAGAAGTATACTTATGTGAGATGAGTCTTGACTTGCAATCATTATCATTGATAAGATTGTCATGCTTTCCTGTGTGGATTGGGTTGTGATTTCCTGTATGGATTGGGTTGGGAATTCCTATGTGGAATGGGTTATGTTATTCCTGAGTGGATTGGGTTGTATCTTGGGCTCTTGTGATGGATCTAAGCTGGAAGTGGTGACTTAGGTATATTTGTGGGAATATACCTAAGTATAGTTGGTTGTTACTTTGAGATTTTATCTCTCCTTTGTGGTTTATCCTTCGTGGATTCTGGGAGACCCTCAGGGGTCTCAGGGACCCTACTGAGTAGAGTATACTCACCCCTACACGGGCAATGCCCGCACTTCATTGTGTTGGATACAGACAATGGACAGCGCTGATCGAGGTGGGAGCTCGTGGAGCTGGATAGTACCTGGAGGTGGATCACTGGACGGGACGTACTCGGAGCGGATGGCTGGAGCCGAGGAGTAGAGGGGACTATATGTACCCACCCTTCAGGTGGGATTACCAGAGGACAGCTTGGAGTTGCTGCTTTACTTTTCTACTGTTGTACATTCTTTTCAGTTGTACTTTACTTCAGTTGGGTTTGTATTTTGGCCCATTTACTTTTCCAGCACTTACTTTTGTACTCAGTTTACTTAGTGTTTACTTCTTCTTGCATACTCTCTGGTGTTTTTTTCTTAAACAAAGGAAATGACTTCCCTTTTATCGGGATTTAGGCCTTTAGTGCTAGTCTCCAGCCCCTGGCCTATGGAAGGATGGCTTGGGTTAGTCACGGTATGGGTCCCGAGGATGGGTCATGACAAATTGGTATTAGAGGAGTTCGGTTCTACCACAGAACTCAGGACTCTAGTCTTTCTTCTATGTGAAGAAATAATGTTAAGGGTATTGAGTGTGGTTATCAGTCCAGGGAGTCCAGTGTTGGTGCGCCGGCCAACGTAACCATACACCAATAACCTGACTTCTGATTTCTGACTCAATGCATGAAAACATTTATTGCATGTGTGTTTCAATGTTTTCTTTGTGATTACTTGTGTCAGCTCACCAGGTATATTGTATTGACCGTGGCACACCTATCTCTTTTCAGGATGGCCCCACAATGGTAGTCAGCTAGGTTTTCGAGATTTGGGTGAGACGACAGCCCACCGAGCGATGAGGCCTCGATGCAAGGCCCTATTACAGTGGGGGCACCGGCGGTACCTCTACCCGTCAAGCCACCGATGCCACTAACCCTAGCTGCTGATGGTACACGTTGACTTAGTGCACTTTACGCGTTTCAGCGTCAGAGACCACCCAGGTTCCACAGGGAGACGGACCCTTAGGTAGCCGAGGATTGGATGAAGGATGTTTTACGAGTTTTTATGTTAGTAGAGACCCCAGCTGACCTCATGGTGATCCTTGCAGCGAGTCTCCTGCACGTGGAAGCAAGTAGATGGTGGAGCCTGATGCTCCAGGTGAACGACGAGGCATCTATCCTTTGGTTGGACTTCAATATCCTCTTCTTCTTGGAGTTTGTTCAAACCACCCTCCGTGCGGTGCGTATTCAGGAGCTACTACAGCTGCGGAAGGGTATCATGACGGTAGCCCAGTACTCAGCGAGATTTACCGATCTCTCGCACTATTCCACGGACATGGTACGAGACCCATTCTTCTAGTCTCGGACCTTCGAGCACAGACTGAGGCATGAGATCAGGGCATCAATGATCTCCCTCAGAATTCTGACATAGGTAGGAGTACTAGAGAGAGCCCTTATCGTAGATAGCTTTCTTGCTGAGCATACACCAGCAGTGAGACCTACCGTAGGGCGGCATGGAGCTGAGTCTTCTGCAGCTGGTAGTCGACAGATGTCACAGGGGTCCAATCGGACCAGACCATCAGGCGGACGACCTCATGACACTAGCTCAAAGGTTCGTGACACACGACGTAGAGCTACTCTTATGAGGAGCAGATAGTGCTATGCATATGGCGGGAAGGGCCACATGGCTCGTGACTGCCCGACCCGCCATGAAGAGGAGCAGTAGACGGTTGAGGGACCACCCATGAAGAGGAAGAGGTTCAACCGTGGCGGTCTACAGGGAGTAGGCGGACGAGGCAGAGGAGCTGGCCGAGTAGTAGGTGGTGGGAGATGCTTTTAGGTTCTACTACCACCACCACCAGGAGGTCCACCCCGACCACAGGGAGCTGGCGGACATAGGCAGGCTCAGCTTCAGGCAGTGGAGGCCTACGACCACGGCACACCATAGATGATTTGAGGTACTATCTGTGTCTACTCCTCCCTTGCTGCAATTCTTATAGACACAGGAGCGAGTCATTCTTTCATTGCCTCAGCCCTTGTTTGGAGCTTAGAGATTCTGATAGAGCCGTTGGCTCGATCCTTACTGCTAGGGACTCCTACGGGAGAAGACTCGACAATTACAAAATGGTTCCGGTAGTTTGAGCTTACACTAGGAGGCGAGAGCTTTGGCTGGGATCTTCTTGTAGTGGCTTCGAGGCCTTACGACGTCATCTTGGGCATGGATTGGTTATCTACAGTTCATGCTCAGATAAATTGTGTTAGGCGCAAGGTGTGGTGTGTTCGCACCGATGGGAGCAGGTTCACATTCACCGGCGAGAAGGGAGCCTTTGTAGCGCATGAGGGACTCACGTAGAGGATAGGACAACTGATCACTCATCAGTTGTCTAGCCTCATCCGAGGAGCAGTGGACGTGCGGAGTCTTAGTTTTCATGTATTGGTGGATCAGTATGCAGACGTTTTTCCTGATGACATTCCAGGACTAACTCCTCGCAAAGAGGTAGAATTTTATGTTGACCTATACCTCGAGAAAACCCCGATATCTACTCCAGCATATCGGATGGCTCCCGCTGAGCTTCGAGAGCTACGGGTACAGCTGGAGGACTTGCAGGGCAAGAGATTCATTCGACCCAGTGTTTCACCCAGAGCTCCCCTGATATTGTTCGCCAAGAAGGCAGACAGGAGCTTGCGATTGTGTGTCGATTACTTTCTCCTGAACCAGGTGACCATGAAGAACAAGTATCCACTTCCGAGGATTGATGACATCTTCGATCAGCTCAAGGAAGCACGGTGGTTCTCAAAGATATACCTCAGGTCAGACTATCATCAGCTCAGAGTTCGAGACGAGGATGTGCAGAAGATGGCCTTCAGGTGTCGGTATGGCCACTATGAGTTCTTGGTTATGCCTTTCGGCGTAACCAACGCTCCAATAGTGTTCATGAGTCTCATTAAAAGGATCATATAGCCTTACCTCGATTGATTTGTCATGGTCTTCATTGACGACATGTTGATTTAATCGACCACTAAGGAAGAGAATGCCTACCACTTGTGGGTTGTTCTATACACGCTCTGAGAGCACCAGATTTATGGTAAGCTCTTGAAGTGTCAGTTTTGGATACGAGAGGTCCACTTCATGGGACACGACATCTATGAGGCAGTATTTGTGGTGGATCCTGCAAAGATCGAGGCAGTTCTAGCCTGGGAGCCACCAAGGAGCGTGACGAAGGTGCAGTGTTTCTTAGGTCTAGCTGGGTACTATAAAAGATTTGTGCCAGACTTCTCCAGAGTTGCAGCACCACTTTCATCTTTGACGAAGAAGGGGAGACCCTTCGTGTGGTCAGATAGATGTCAGCAGCGCTTCCAGGAGCTGAGACCGAGATTGAACAGTGCACCCATCTTGAGGCTACTAGAGGAGGGATTAGGGTACGTAGTCTACTATGATGAATTAGGGACCAGACTTGGGTGTGTCCTAATGCAGGAGCGGGCAGTGATCGCCTATGGATCATGACAGTTGAGGAAAAATGAGTAGAACTACGCTACCCATGACCTGGAGTTAGCAGCAATGGTCTTCTCTCTGAAGATGTGGTGACACTATCTGATGGGTGAGTGCTTTACAGTCTATTCTGACCACCAGAGTCTCAGGTAAATCTTCTCGCAGAAGGACCTGAACCTGAGACAATGGCGATGGCTCGAGTTCCTCCAGGACTATGACTTTGAGATAGTCTATACTCCTGGAAAGGGGAACGTAGTAGCCGATTCTCTCAGCATGAGGACATGCATTCAGCTACTTGGAGATGCGACAGAGCAGCTAGCTGCTTTGTAGATAACCTTTGTGGATAGAAATGGAGTATCCTTTCTACAGTCGCTTACAGTCACACCTCCACTTATCCAGCAGGTCAGGGAGGCATAGTGAGGGGACATTTACTGTGAGACGCGATGTGCACATATTTCCACAGGACAGGCACCTGATGGTTTTTCTATATGAGGAGAGCACGTCATCCTTTTCAGAGGACGTACCATGGTACCAGTTGCATTATAGGAGGAGGTTCTGAGAGGGTTTCACACTTCCCCTTTAACAGTACATCAAAGAGTGGCGAAGATGTACCAAGATATCAGACGATAGCACTAGTGGCCGGGTATGAAGAAGGTTGTGGTAGAGTGCCTTTCTCGATGCCTCACTTGCCAGTAGGTGAAGGCAGATCACCATGTACTAGTAGGCTTGGTACAGCCCTTGGAGGTCCTAGAGTGGAAGTGGGATGGGATATCTATGGATTTCATTACTGGACTTCCACATACTTCCATAGGTCACGACTCCATCTGGGTGATTGTCGACTAAATCACCAAGTCGGCCCACTTTTTACCCATCCGAGAGCAGGGCTCAGTGGAGATCTTGGGATGCCTCTACGTTCATGAGATTGTACGGCTTCCTAGTGTGCCATCATCTATCATCTCTGATCGAGATGCTTTCTTTACTTCCTGGCTTTTTAAGGGGTTTCAGGAGGCATTCGGGACGCAACTACGTCTGAGCACCGCCTTTCACCCTCAGACGGATGGTCAGATGGAGAGGACCATTCAGACTCTCGAGGACATGCTCTGTGCATGTGTCCTCCACTTTGGTCGCAGTTGGCAGGATCACCTACCCTTGGTGGAGTTTGCGTACAACAATAGCTACCACTCCACCATCGGGATGGCACCATACGAGGCATTATACGGCCAACCTTGCAAGTCACCTCTATGCTGGACAGACCCTGGGGAGTCAGCAGTTGTGGGACCAGAGATGGTCCAGTCCATGACAGAGAAGGTCCAGGTCATCCAGGAGCGGATGAGGATAGCTCAGAGCTGACAGAAGTCTTATGCTGACAGGAGGCGGAGACCACTAGAGTTCGAGGATGGCGATCACGTTTTCTTGTGGGTCTCACCTCGATGTGGATTATGAAGATTTAGTCGGGGCGGCAAGTTATCTCTGTGCTTCATCAGGACATTCTAGGTTCTCAGTGGGATAGGCGAGGTGGCTTATCACCTGGCTCTACCACCTCAGTTGCATCGGGTGCACGACGTCTTCCACGTATCTCAGCAGAGGAGATACGTGCACGACCCGACACATATCATCGACCATGGGGAGTTGTACATTGATGACAGGGAAACTTTTGCGGAGGTCCCAGTGGAGATCAAGGATCAACAGGAGCGGGTCCTATGTGGGCGGTCGATTCCTCTAGTGCGCATCACGTGGTATCACGGGAACCACCAAGAGAGAACTTGGGAGCGGGAGTCTCAGATGCGTGCTCAGTACCCTCTTTTGTTCCCCTAGTTTGTGATGTATCTTTACGGGGATGTAAATCCTTGAGGTGGGAGTAATGTAGATACCTGTAAATTTTAAGGAAATTTTTTTCTTAAATTCTTTGAGATTTTACGAGTATGCAGTATCTGACGGCACCTGATTCTGAGGCCCGGTGTGCCCGAAATCAATTTCTAAAGTTTAGCTCAGGTACGTTCAGTGAATGAAACGAGCGGGTTTTCCTAACTTTTGAACCAGTGCTTGGAATCGAAATCTGAGGGCACCGATGAAACTGCATTGCCGGTAATTCTTAGGAAGACCTTTTCTGGAGTTTCGTTTTCTCAGGAAGAGTTGTTTAAATAAATGGTTTAAATTTAAAGTGAAATAAAAATTGTGTCACAATTTCTATTTCACATCCAAGTTGTTTAACCCCATGTGAGGGAGTTGAGTGGGACCCACTTAAACCTAAATCCTCTTGATAGGATATTAGTGAGGTGGGGACCACATGATCCCCACCCCTTCATTTCCCCTAACTCCTCTTCCACTTTAAATGATACCAACTTACACCCATTAATTTTGAGAACGCAAGATGTAATTAATGGGGAGAATTCAATTTCGAATTTAAAAAAAAAGTTTGCATGTGTAAAAAAAATAAGGAAAAGCCTTATTTTATTTTTGGTTGATGTGTTGTATGGAGATTTGAGAGAGGTAGAGTTCTACTCTTAGAAAAACTTCATCTTTCCCCTTGGAGAACGCGAAGAACACCGACACGCCGTACCACCTTCTCTCCACGTCAAAGAAAGGGGAACGCCGTTTCTTCCTCGGACGGACTTTGTCATTGCATACGGAGATGCACCTCACGATGCCATTTCCCACGACAATCATCGTTTGACATCTTCTTCGAGGTAGGGGTTTTTTTACGTTTGGAATTATTTTTGACGTTCATCGTTAAATAAGTAGCCGCTTGTTATCGAATTAACGGGAGGAGGCCGGACTGCAAAAACACGGATGACCCTCCTCCCCATTGTTGTACTTTGTTATGGATTGGAATGGAGGTGACGCGGTGTCGTCGCACCACGTGGAAACGAAGGAACAACAGCCAGTGTGGGCCGTGGCGAAGGAGCGCGGCGCCGTCGTGCCACGACGTTGAGACCGAAAGAGGCCGCGGCCGGAGTCGTGCCTCGGCCGGGGCGGGCCGCGGGGGAGTGGCACGGTGTTGTCGCGCTGCGCTGGTCAGAAAAGGGATGTGGCCTAAGGCCATGGTGGTGCAGAGGAGGGCGACCGGAACCGCCAGCCGCCGGTGCTACAGGAGGCGGGACCAGCAGGTCCCGCGCGGCACAACCTGCCAGCCATTACGGCCGGTCAGATCCGGAATGTCCGGGGGGTCGACCCCCGGTGGATGGAAAAGGGAGGTCCCCTCCACGTGGGGGGCCTCCGTTTCAAAAGCAAGGGGGGTCAGCGCCCCCCCTTCCGCGTACGCTCAGCGCGGACGCCCGCACGGGACCGGACCGTCCGCACCGTGCCAGACCACCCACGTCGGGCCGGACAGCCCGTGCCGGGCCGGGCCGCCCACGCCGGGCCGGATCCCCGTGCCAGGCCAAGCCGCACCGGCTGGGCTGGGCCGCGCCAGCCGGGCTAGACCTGGATCCGGGTCGGACCGGGCCTGAACCCCCTACTTTCGGACAGTTCCGTTCAAACGCCCATAACGTGGGCTACAGACCTCCGATCGACGCACCGTTAGTTGTGTAGCGATCCTTGGATAGACGCGGTCATTTAGGTATATTAAACACAGAGTTTCGAAAAACTTTGGTTATGTAAAGGTTTTTTCGAACACGAAACCAACTGGGCCCTCGAAGCAGAAACGCTTATAACTTGAGTTCCGGACGTCCGATTGTCGTGTCGTTGACTTTGCTCGATTCCTCTTAGTGAGACGGTTATTTTGGCTTACTCCGCTCAAGTTTTGGACACTGTTAGAGTATGGTTGGGTTGGTATTGACTTAAAAACCAACCGGGCCCCTGGGATGAAAAAACCAATAACTCTCAGATTGGGCGTCCGATTGACACGTTGTTTATCACGCCGAGTTCCTTTTGACGAGATGGAACTTTGGGATACATCAACTCTGGACTTCGTGTTAGTTGATGTATTGACCCCCTTGGCTCGTGGAGTGGACCCTCCCTAAATCGAGCATGCTGTGTGCAGGAACCCTAGAGCTGGTTGCGACTACGATGACGATGACGACTATACTGGGATCCTCCGTGGGTTCGACAGCGATGACGACCGTACTGAAATCCTCCGTGGGTTCGACGACGATGAGTACTTTTATTTTATACTTTGTGGGTCTGGTAGTACTTGACTACTATTCTTGTATCATATGTGGGTCCGGTAGTATTTGACTCTATACTTGTATCCTACGTGGGTCCGGAAGAGTAGCCGGTCTTGTATCATTTGTGGGTATGACAGCTTAGCTGGTCTTTTATCCTATGTGGGTCTGATAGCTTAGATGAATCAGTGGCTACATATGATCATCTCTATCGTCTTATGAATATGTATACCTATGTGAGCTGAGTCTTGACTTAAAATTATTATCATCTATAAGATTTTTGTTCTTTCCTGTGTGGATTGGGTTGTGCTTTCCTGTGTGGATTGGGTTGTGAATTCCTATGTGGAATGGGTTATGTTATTCCTAAGTAGACTATGTCGTATCTTGGGCTCGTGTGCTGGAGCTGAGCTGGAAGTGGTGACTATGGTATATGTATGGGTATATAACTAAGTAAAGTTGGTTGTTACTTCATGATTGTATCTTTCCATTGTGGTTTATCCTTCTTGGATTCTAGGAGACCTTCGGGGGTCTCGGGGTCCATACTTAGTAGCGTATACTCACCCCTGCACGGGCTATGCCCACACTTTGTTGTGTTGGATGCAGATGATAGAAAACGCTGATCAAGGTGGGAGCTCATGGAGCTGGACGGTACTTGTAGGTGGATCACTGTACGAGACATACTCGGAGCGGATGACTAGAGCCGAGGAGCAGAGGGGACTATCTATACCCACCCTTCAGGTGGGATTACCAGAGGACGACTCGGAGTTGCTGCTTTACTTTTCTACTGCTGTACTTTCTTTTCAGTTGTACTTTACTTCTGTTGGGTTTGTATTCTGGCCCATTTACTTTTCCATCAATTACTTTTGTACTCGGTTTACTTAGTGTTTACTTCTTCTTGCATACTTTGTAGTGTTTGTTTTCTTACATAAAGTCAATTCCTTACCTTTTATCGGGATTTACGCATTTGGTGCTAGTTGCCAGCCCCTGGCCTATGGAAGGCAAGCATGGGGTAGTCACGGCATGGGTCCCGAGGACGGGTCATGACAGAAAGGTACATGGTTCAGAATTATATTATATAGAGAAATGGTATTGTAAAGTTAAATATACATATACAACATAATCAAATTCTCTAGTTAACTCATGTAAAAAACGAAGTTCATTTTTATTTTTTTTTAAAAAGTAATATCAAATAATTTATATTTGAAATTAATTCAACACATGCATTTCTATATATTTTTATTTTAAATAATTTATTTTTGAGTCAACCCATTCAATGTATATAAGGTAAACAATTCCATCTATTCATATTTTTCATTTATCCCTCACATAGTGATTATTTTCTTCAATTATTTTATAAAATTATTTATTATGCATGTAATATAATGTTTATTTTATTATTTGGGGGATAATCATCTAACATTATTTCATTTGAAATATAATTTATATATCTTTTTTATCCCTTTAATAAATTTTTATACTATTAGGAATGGAAATTTTTGTAGTAGAGATAAATCCCTAAAAGATATTGATCGACAAAAGGAAAGTAAAAACCAAGAGACATAGAAATCAGATAAAATAAAGTATCACTAATCCTTGAACCATGAAAATTATAAAGATATTTTATTTTTTTAAATACCAAATATCAAGGTTGGTATCATGACACATGTTTTGATTACTGTGGTATCTGATGAAATACATATTTCTTAAATTTTCATCAAGAGAAAAATTAATATTTTTAATTTTATCATGAATTTATTCATCATATAATAAAACCCATTCCATATGTTCATTGTTGAAATTTAATGGAATTTTATTTTGAAAAACTATAATTTTCTCCATTAGAGTCAATTTGATATTGAAATCCATGAAATTATAACATTGATCAAATGATTCATTTTCAAAACAATCTAATAATTTTTAATCGTTTTAGATAAAAACAGTGGGTATTAAACAATACCATTATCATTTATTTCAATTATTTTATGTGGATATATTTTCAGAAAAAAAAATAATTTAAAATTAGATTGAGTCACCAGGTGCTTAATAAAATAGGATTAATATTTCTAACATCATAACGTTTTCCCTGGGACTGGGGTGTGACCTTCAAAATTAGTAACATTCCTTTTATCAAAAAATTAATAATAAATATTTTTGGATAAATCTTAATATATATAAGGATAACGTGCCCCACTCTTCTCTATCACATATTCTCTTTTGTGTCGTGGAGTGTTTCACTTGGTGTAAGTCTCTTTATTACTGATTAGTATCTTGGTATTTCTCATCATGCCACCTACAAGGGAACTCCATTTTAGTGTGAAGAAGTTATTGATCACATATTTAAGAATTTATTAAATTGTACAGTTCTTAAAAATATCCTACTCAATCTCATTTTTTTATAAATCACCAAGGCACAAATCCATGTTTCCAAAAGTCTTCAGTAGTGGATGGAAATTCCTCTTATACTTCAATGTTGGATTATCATCCTCCTATGCCTCTCTCACCTTCTTGGCCATATTTTGTTTCTATGAAGTTTACCTATCATTATTTGGTGGTATTCATGTTAGATATACATTATATAAGTCTATATTATTTTCCTCTTTTCTTATCTATGGGATTCAAGAAGGATCCTGGTGGTGGAATGTCGAACAAACTCCCCTTTCCACCATCAACTGATCAAATAGAAAAAAGATCCAAGTCCCTCATTTGTCTCTCCCATTTCCACGTCATATTTATTCAAAGTCCTATCAGAATAATCATTTCCATAATGTGTTTCTAATCTTTCTGTTCAATATGATAGTGCTTATGTTTCTCTTACCAGGGGAGTGTGTACTAGGTCCCAATCAATACAGGAGTTGCATCTTCCATCTTTATATTCATTAAGGATCCTCTCAACTCATTTGGATAAATGTATGTATCATATATTAAAATGATCTCCCTAATTATTAAAAAATAATACATTATTTCATCCTTGGTGAAAAATAACTTTCTTATAATTGAATCGCATCATTATAAAGCTTTCACAATCATAGTGATGAAACAAAAACAATAGTTTACAAGAATCTAGGTATTCTCTTAGAAGATTGGAATGTCCAATTTCATACATGGTAATCCTAATAACAATAAAATTATATATTTAAACATAACATGATATCATGTTAAACATCATGAAGTAACTAGAAAGAATATTTCTATGATGGTCTATATGGGAAAGAATTTTTTCTTATTTTAATTTGTGTATGTGAACAGCGATACCTTGGCGAGGGAATTTTTTGGCATGATATTTCATCATTCAACCAAGGGGACTATCCTTGTAATTTTGGGGGTAATTTATCATTATTTTTTATTCAATGGAGAACAAATGTGGTGGTAACGCTCCATAGAAACTAGGTAGGAGTTTACTTCCATTACAACATGGAACGATTAATTTGATATGGGATATTTGGGTGATAATTAAACATGTTGAAATAATCAGAAAGGGGTACATCATACCAAGAGAAGGCTTGATTGGTTTTTATATAATCTTCTTTATTTATCTTCATTTCTAAATGATATACTCTCTAACATTGTTTGGTCCATATCTGATCATTAAGAAATCCCCATATCTCTTGATTCTAGTGGAGGTGGAAATAATAAGTCTTTTTCCAGCTAGTGGACATCAGATCCCTATTTTCTCAATGTGGTATATACATATTGGATTAACCCAATTAAATATCAATCATGTGTATAATTTCATAATAAATATAGATGATTAAAAAGGTATCTTAAAAACTGAAGCAATAATCACCCTTCACGATTCACTAATTTAGAGTCAACAAAAGTAGATATTGAGCTAGTGGAAGCATGTATAGTGGAAGAATTAGATGAGACACTATTCAGTGATCTTGTTTCTAAAAAAATGATTTTAAAAAATTATCTTATAAGAGGAAAGGGTAAACTAATAATGATATAAAACCACGTGGTTTATGGAAGGAGATCATAATATATCTTATTTCCACGATTGTATTAAATAGAACAACATACCATTTATTCCCAACACTCTTATGGGAGATGATTCATACATTAATGAAATAGATTCTATGGGAGTTATAGTGGTGTCCCATTCCAAATTTTTACCTACTGAGACTAACTTTTAAATGTAGCCAGTTACCCAATGGGGTGTTCAGATATCATTTATAGTATTCTCATTGTGGTGACTGATTGACCATCTATTCTATCAATAGAATCCCTAATGAGGAAGAGGTATTGGATGTGGTTTTTCACTCAACATTAAGATTTCTACAGGAACCTATGCCTTCTCATGTCTTTTATATGTGGAATTTTTGGATTTCATAAAGATGTAGCTAGTGGGGATCATCCAGGTTTGTTTAGGGGTGGCATGTCCTAAACCAATGGTTCTAATTTCGAAGGGTATGAATCCTTACTCTATCAAGAATTATATACCCACATGAATATTAAATTTTTCTTATAAGGTTATATAAATCAGAATTAATATAATGCATTATCTTAACTTTCACAGTTGGCTATCAAAGGAACAACATAGTTTTATCAAAGATAGATCAATCTAATCTTTTTTTGGTATGGATCAAAACATTATTAGTTATATCAACATTGATACTCCAGAATCCAACATTGAAATCATGATTGACATGGATAAATTTCTAGATAGATCATAGTGGAGCTTCATTATAGAGGTTACATTGAGGATATGTTTCTCTAATTGGGTTGTTAACTTGTTTTTTAGCTAGTTCAGTTTTCAATTGATCTCTATCACTCTTGTGGGAAACAATTGTGTATTCTATATATCCATATAAGTTTTAAGGTATTTTTTTCCCTTATCACCCATCATTTTTATCTTTTTTCTAGAATCCCCTAGGAGATATATCATTCGAATCATTTCCAATGGTAGTATTCTCCCTTTCAGATACATGAAAAACTTTAATGTTATTTATCATCCTCTTTTTTAGATGCTATTTTGCAATTATCAATAAGAATAGAATTTCTATTCAAAATATCAA
The DNA here is from genome assembly GCA_963277665.1 of Viscum album. NCBI lineage: Eukaryota > Viridiplantae > Streptophyta > Magnoliopsida > Santalales > Viscaceae > Viscum > Viscum album. Next base: position 1,001,097,767 of record OY728161.1, read on the forward strand.
TAAGTTTTGTGTGTAGTACATCATGTCGAGTGGTAAAATTTTCAAAAAAGACAAACATAATGTTTATATAACCAATTGATGTTCAGATATAGGTGACAAAAATATTGAGAATTATATCATTGTAAGAAGAAATAAATTCCATATGTAATACTTGGGGGGCCTGATTTCCCCATGTAGAGTTCGTATCCGTCATTTTGACTAGAAGGGTAATAAAATTCCTAATCACATAATCAATTAGAAGAAGTATTTTAATTCATTTTTGGGATATATATTACTCTTTTTAATAAAGTTCTTTTATTTATTCCCATGCATTTTTATCCATCCTTACCATACCCAAAATAGTGTTAATAATAATGGTGGAATTCCTGGTGAATTTTATCTACCATGTGTATGATAGAGGAAATTATCATTGTTAACTGTGTTAGATGTTTAAATAAGATCTTTAGGTGGTGAAATTAATTAAATATGTGTACAGTAAACCATTCATTGCATGCAAGAGAAGTTTTCTTGGGAGGCTTTCGAAGGTGGATCATCATCTTCCAATTTCAATAATCACAAATATGTTTCAATCATAGAATTTCTTAGATTCTGTAACTTTAGGATTTGGATAAGTATTTATGGTCATTTTGGGAGGTTTCATCATCATTCATGATGGGTCATTGTCTATGGTATCATACTCTTCTGGAATCAGAACTCAGTTGGCTCAATGATGGGTTTTACATGGTACTAAAATCGAGCCATATCTTTTTCCCATGATGGTAGATACCCAATGTTTATTCATTATATTTGGATTCCATAACATTATTAACATTTTGGGATCATTATGCTAAATAATTATTAGGAAAATTTTCTTTTCACAGGATCTTCTTTAGGAATATTTTTATCGAAGGTCTTTTGTTCTCTAAGATGTGATTTATCCATCTAGGATGAGTGTGTGGTATCCTTTGGTTAAATGATATGCCTATAAAAGTTTTATCCTTGGTTGAGTGTATTAGGTATCACTCTATACCTAATGATAAAGAGGTCAAGGGTAAATGAAGTACCCTTGCAACAAATTAGTTAAATTTATGTTACACCAAGGAATAAATGACCTATCACTTATTCTTCCAAAGATAGTAGGTGGGAAGAGTGTGGAAGAATGTTGTAGAATTATTATGATTTGACCTCCATAGTGTAATGATAAATTATTTACTTCATAGCTGGTTTCATGGACACGGGAACAATAAACATGAGCAGAAAGTTGGGGGATCTTCTGGCTGAAATCTATTAGAGGTTTTGGAGTGTTGGGACTATGTTTGAACATTGGAGAACTCTCATTATGTGGATGGATCTGGTATCAATATACCTATGTATAGATTTATAACTTGGGATCTTAATAAATTAATGGGATTAGACTCCTTCTCTGATAACTCTTTTGGATGGTATACCTCCCCCTTGGTTCAAAATATGGATCTACAATCTAGATTGGATAAATGGAATCCTCATAGTAAGAGATTGAAACATAACACTAATGGATCTTTCATGAATGGATTTATGAGGCAAGAAAGTGTGGTACATGACACTGGGAATTTTCATGTCATTGAATTCTCTATTTTTTACTTTCATGGTGACTCCCAACTAGAGGAGGACAATGCAATGATGAATGATATTCATCTCTTCCTAGATATGGACCTATGCATGATTTTAGTAGAGACATAATTCTTTATTATTCCTAAACATTTTCATAAGATTTTCTCCACTCCATGAATCATCATCTACCACATACAAATAATTAAACATCTTCAAAATGACTTGGTGGAGGTAAATGAAACTTGGCACAAAATTAATAAGGTTTTTAATTTTCTGGATTCCTATTGTCATCAAGAAGATCATTTCATTTAATTTTCTAGATTTGGATCCATTCCATCTGAGTGTGTGGGATTGGTTGGGGCTAATTCACTTGGTTTTCAATATTTTCATCCTCCAATACATCGTTTGGATTTTTTGTTTCTTTTTCTCTAATAAAATAATCCTACATATGATGATGAGTTACAATTATTTTTCATTATATTACACTATCTTAAACAAATTTATTTCTTGATTGAAATATTTTATATTCAAATATATTTATCCTATATCCTCAAATCAATATAATAAACTAAAGAACCAAAATAGTTAACATCAATTAACAAAAAATTATTTTTTATGAATCTGAATTCAAGGCCTTTAAAACCTAGCTATTTATTTAAGGGAAATTAGAACAGTTTCATAAGAGGTTTAGTATTGTCCTCCACCTTAGTGTCGACCATTTTTGTACCTATAAATAGAGATGAGGTATCATTCTTAACTGGTCCCATAATGATTTCCTTGATGGTTTTTATAAACTCATCAATATATTGATAAGGTAATACCTCCACAATATGTTTTTCTCATTGATCAACATGTTAATTACACTTCCTAGGTTTAGTAAAATTAGAGTCCTAATCATAAGGATTACAAGATTTCCCCTTCTCACATGCCTTTAAATTAATTATAAAATCTATATATCCTTATCCTAGATTTTCTACCACTCCTGCCAAAATATTCTTATCAATGTCCCCCTCAGGGGATGCTCTTTCTTCATCAAAATAAATAGATTCTGATATCGTAAAAACAAGATATAAACTATTATTACAACTCCAAAAAACATTGGAGGTATCCCCTTATTTATTACAGGTTTGGAATAATTTGTTTCATCTTTCATATCATACTTTTTTATACCAATATTCTACTTTGAGTTTAATCCAAATAAATTACAATTAAGGTTTTGATATATTAAACTGATTGTAGAAACATGTTTTAATAATGTGACATAATTAATTGTTCCACTAGTAAAGGCATAAATATTGACTATTTACATTCCTTAACATCAAAAAAATGGATAGATTTTGGAAGGTATTTTGAAATAATTGGAAATGTACCCAAATCCAAAAAAAATTTGGATCAAAATTCATATTAAAATCAAAAGGCTACCTAAAAGCTTCAACCAAATAGAGTTAATGAATCAAGGGACCATTCAACATAAATAAACTAGATTATCTCATCACTAAAATGAATGAGGATTTTGTAATGTTTTATATTTTACATTAATTATTTTTAAATACTATATGGAATAAATTTGGGACTAGGATTTGCGACGGTGTGCGATTCCAAGACCCAGAGTACCCAGAATAAAAGTTTGAAATAAATTAAACTTTTAAATGGTGCATGTGATCATTTTTCCTAAAAAAGTTGAATAAATTTTAAACAGGTTCCCAGATTAGAAATATGAGTGCCCCATTGGGTTCTGAGTAGTGACTTTACATTAGGTGAGGCCTAACATCGAGCGGCGTGAGTCGATTGTTGAAGTTAATTTTTGAACTTTTTAAAGTAAATAAAACAAATTAATATTTTATTTTATTTTAAACATATTAATGATGAAACAAAGTGTTTTATAGTTTTAATTGAGAATAATCCCATGGTTAGGATCATAACTGTAGAAAAATTCTTGGAATCCTTTGAATATTTGGAGAAGAGCCTCCCCTGGAAAATTCTCAACAAATGACAACGCATGGATCATTACTCAGTAAGATTGCATCTCATCGATGATAGTAGAAAGATCACACTTCGTTGATGACTGTTCCAAGACTCAAGGCAGGGGTTGTTGTTTTCAATTATGTTTTCCTCATTCCTGGATTTAAATGATGAACATAGATCAACCTACGAACAGGTTGACCTGTGGTTCGATCATTCTTGTAGGAGGATTTGATTTGTAGGTTTGTTTTGTGGGATTTATTCATATTGGATTTTTTTTTCTTGATCCTTATAATAGGATAATATCAAGGACTTAATAAACAATATATGGGGTACATTCCTCTATTTTTTATGAATTTCCACCTCCTCTAACTCCGTGTGTTCTTCGTTCTTCACGGGGTTTTGAATAACGGATCATTCTGCATCTGTCTCACAATGAAAGCATCCCAAATAAGATATCTAACATCATGAGGAACCATTAGAGGTGAAATGATGATGGAGTCAGATGAATAAATATGTTTTAGAAGAAATTTTTCTTCGACCATTCTTCACCTGAATGATCAGAATGAGTTTCTGGAGCTGATCAGACACCTGAAACTTTCGGAATCAGCGTTGCTATGATGGGATGACCCAGGATATTCAGTTTCAAGGTGTTTGAATGGATAGATAAAAATATTTAACATCACCTAAGGCATGTATATGAAGAACAAAGATTCTATAAAATTGTGAAGAACACGGCATGTTCTCCGAAGAACACAGAGTGTGGGGCTGGCTCACTGGTAGCTAGGGTTCCGCGTTATATAAAGTGATGACACGACATGTGACCCCTACCACATGGTGCAAGTTTTCTTATGTGGGACTCAAAATATTTCCTGTATGATACATGGACACGGGTTGGAGTACATGGCATGTACTATACAACACGGCCATACTAGGTCAGTTATGCAGGTTACCCCGTATACTGGTAAACGGGTGGGCAGACAGGGGTTAAAGCCATGTATGAGCATATGGCCAGGATACATAGAGAAACCCATGGTTAGTAAAATACAATGTGTAAAACTCTTAAATTCTAGTTATATTCCTTTCTACATGACATTCTTTTTTTGAAATGGGTCTTTGTACATGGGCAGTACCCAAAGTCAGAGGACACAGTGTGTGACCCTTCTACACACTGTGTACTTTCTTGTACATGGATTGATCTCTTTGTCCACTTTACCTTGGAAAAGTTTTGTTTCAGTTAGTTCCACTTTTCTCATTCTCCTAAAGTTCAATGGTATCATTTCATATCCATAATAGTATTAACCCTTTAGTAGGACTTTCTAGATAGAGTAGGAGTCCCTCCAAGAGGCCCGAAGTGAGATCCTTTATCCTTTCTTATATCGTAAGTAGAGTCAGGTTATCAGCATGACCAATCCTTATGGCCATTGATCTTATAATTATAAGGTTAATACATATGATTTGTAGTATACTCCAATCCCCAGGCAGTGATCCTCATCCATGTATCATTCTCTTTTCCCACTCTAAAGTATGTTCTCCTAGAATCATAATATTTGCTCTCTCTTCAGATCTATCAATGCATCTATCTCTTTCTATTGGTACTTCCTGAAGAACAGTACATCTTGTGCAGACTTCATCAGAGCTATGAGACTCATGTAGTGAGTTCTCCCAGATGAGTGGTTCATGGAATCATCGAATTAAATCCCTAGCATTAGTATTTAGTCGTTGTGACTTACCTCAAAACTATGGGTCTGGGTTATGACTATATCTGGATATGTTTCTCTTGTTATATTTCCTTAGACTTATACTATGTAGAGCAGACTATAAATTTATTTTATGTATTGATTTTTGGTTTTCGAGGTCTCATATTGAGTATCGTTATACTTACCCCTGCACGGGCTTTTCCCACACATGTCGTGTCTTGTGCAGAAAAGCGGTCCTTTGATAGAGTCAAGGGTAGACCAGGAATGGAACGATCTTTGTGTGCTTCCCTATAGGTTAAGGTGTTCCTTTGGTGCCAAGAAACAATCCTTGTACCTTTCTATTTTATTGGTTGGATCTTTTAGTTTTCAAACTCATTCTTTTGGGGGGCCTGTATTATGGACCAATTAATTTTCTGCACTTTACTTTATATTATACTATATTAGTTAGGTTTATTTGTATTCATGTATTTTGTTCCTTAGTGGTTTTTATATTTCATTATTTTTGTGATTGAAGATGTTTTCATGTGTATAGTTACATAGGAAATGCCTCCCACATTAGTGATGCACCTTCTAGGTGCAAGTCACTAGCCCCTGGCCTATTATAGGCAGGCTTGGGGAGTCATGGCGTGGGCCCCATTAGAATGGGTTGTGATAGAGTGGTATCAAAGGTGGTAAGTTCTACCTTATGACTGAGAGTCTAAGATATTGGTTTGGGAAAACAACGTTAAGTGTTTTGAGTTCGGCTTTTAGGCCAGAGACTCCAATGTTGGTGCAGGCGACCAACGTATCCTTACACCAGGACTATGATAACCTTCTTTTCGACTTGGTATATGAGAACACTAGTTGCATGGAGAAAAACAATGGTACGTGCATTATATAGTAATGGTTTGTGGTTTCCATTTCTGGTTTTTCAGCTATCCAGATATACTCCTTGACCGCGATACATCTTATTTCCCTATAGGATGCCCCCATGATGCATATCAGCTAGAATTTAGTATCTCAATCATGAGGATAACCCCCTACGTGATGAGGCTTCGGTTCAGGGGCCATTTCCTCATCCATTACCTATAATTGGGGCATTATCTATACTGCCACTAGGGAAGTAGCATGTGGTACCTATAGTACTAGCAGATGGAGAGCGCAGGCTAAGCATGCTCCATGAGATTTAGAGATAGAGACCCCTTAGGTTCTGAGGTGAGCCCGACTCTTAGGTGGTTGAGTAATGGCTTGAGGAAGAGACAAGAATATTCCATCTAGTGAGGATGCAGGAGGAACATATGGTGATTCTAAGAGAAAGCCTTCTTCAAGGATCAGTAGAAAGATGGTTGATTTTTACCACGTAGACTCACAACAAGGAGAATCTTTCATGGATGGAGTTAGAGAATATCTTTAGCGAGAATTTCTCTCCAGTTATGCCGAGAGAAGTACGTATCTAGGATCATCTTCAACTCTATCAGGGTAGTTTGACAGTGATAGACTATTCATCAAGGTTTACCAACCTTCCCAGGTACTGGAAGGATTTGGTCAGGAATTCGTACTTCAGAGCTCATAAATTCAAGAGATGTTTACAATTGGACATCTAAGCTCGTGTCATGACTCTATGAATTGTGACTTATATTGAAATTATCGAGTGGGATTTGGTGGTAAAGAACTTCTTGGATGAGTAGATACATACAATGGAAGTCAGCAGCATGCAGACAGGTGCAAAGACCTTTCCAGTAGGGAGTCAACATCATGTGTAGGGATCAGGACGTGGGAGGCATCTCAGGATGTCCCATGACATGGGATCTATAGTTGAGGATTCTCATGATGAATCTAGATATCCTAAAGAGTGGTGATTCTACTCATGTGATGGTAGGGGACATCTCGCTAGATATTTTCCAACCAATCGAACTGCTAACAGGGACACAATGGATGGACCACCAAGCTGGAGGAAGACAGTGAATCATGCAGACTAGCTAGAATGTGGATTTTTCTTAGGAGTAGGGAGAGCTTCAATACGTTAAATACGATTTAACATACTTCCACCACAACCCCTAGGAGGTTCTCACTGGGCTTAGGGAGATGGGGGATAGGGTGGGGGCAGCTACATGTGGTTGAGGCGTATAACCTAGGAACTCCATGGATGATCTGAGGTACCATCTATGTCTTTACTATGCTAGCTTATGTACTTATAAACACAGGTTTCATTCATTATTTCCTCTCCACATATCTTGTGTGAAAAATTGAGATTCCTATAGATCCGTTGACACAACCCTTAGGCTTAGAGACACCTACAGAAGGAGACTAGATGATCACGCATCTTTGCTGACAGTGTAATCTAAGCCTTGTAGGTGAGATTTTCAACTGGAATCTCTTGGTGGCAACATAGAGGACTTATTATATCACTCTTGGTATGAATTGGTTATCTTTGGTCCATTCCAAGATTGATTGCTTTAGGTGAAGCGTGCGGTGTGTCTATAGTGATGTAATGAGTTTTTCCTTTGCTGGTGAAAAAGAAACCCATGCAGCACTGAATGGGATCATTCTAAGGAGGTTGCATTCGATCACTCATGAGTTTTCTAGCCTTACTCTTAGAGCAGCAGATGTTGTGAGATTTTAGTTCCCAGCAGTAGTAGAGGAATATGAGGACGTATTTCAAAAAGACTTCAATGATTAATTCCCCATCGGGATATCAACATCTACGTCGACTTACACCTCAGGATGGAACTGATATCCTCACCAGCATATCTGATGGATCCTGGAGAGCTTCGCGAGTTAAGGTTGTTGTTGGAGGATTTATAGAGGAAGGGATCCGTAAGACCTAATGTTTCACCTTGGGCGGCCGTAGTTTTTTTCCAATAATTCTTATGGGATTTTGAGGTTGTGCATGTATTATCAGTGCCTAAATTAGGTAACAGTAAAGAACATGTATCCATTGCTGAGGATCGACAACCTCTTCGATCATCTGAGAGGGGTACAGTTGTTCTAAAAGTTTACACTTCGATTGGGTTATCATCAACTTCAAGTACGAGATGAAGATGTGTTGAAGACGGCTTTCAGATGCCTCTAATGTCACTATGAGTATTTTGTGTTGCCCCTCGGCATGACGAATGAATCTGTAGTGTTCATCGAACTCATGAACTATATCTTTCAGACATACTTAGACCCATTCATAGTAGTCTTCATCGATGACATCCTTATTTACTCAGTGTTAGAGGTGGATCATGAAAGACACTTGCGGATGGTTTTGTATATACTCTGAGAACACCAGCTTTTTGGGAATCTCTTGAGGTTCTAGTTCTAGATTATAGAGGTCCACTTTATTAGACATGTTATATCAGTAGATGGAGTAGCAGTGGACCCATCCAAGGTCGAGGCGGTGTTATCCTGGGTGCCAACTAGGAGCATGGTAGTGGTGCAAAGCTTCCTTTGGATTTCATGATATTACCAGAGATTCATTCCTAATTTCTCCCGTATATTAGCACCAATGACATATTTGACCTGAATGGAGAAGAATTTTGTATAGAAAAAGAAGTTCCATCGGTCTTTAGAATAGTTGAGGGACAGTTTTATGAGCGCCCCGATCTTGAGATTTCCAAAGAAGGGTGTCGAGTATGTAGTATTCTACGATGCATCAGGGACCAGGCATGGTTGTTTTCTAGTGTAGAGATAGGTGGTGATTGCCTATGATTCATGCTAGTTGAGGCTGCATGATCATAAGAGATGACTGGAGTTCCTCCAGGATTACGAGTATGCGATTCTCTATACTCATAGGAAGTAGAACATAGTGGATTCTACTCTAAGTTGAACATAGATTTCACAACTACTGAGTGAGGAATCAGAGTAGTTGGCATCGCTAAAGATATCCTTCATGGATAGAGATAGTGCATATTTCTCGTAGTCAATGGTTTTTACCCCTCTAGTGTTACAATGAGTTAGAGATGAACAATTAGGGGATATAAACTGCAATGCTTTAAGTGATCAGTTATCCGGAGAACATGATCTTGATTGTTATTCAGAATGTGGGGAGAATGTCATTCTTTTCAGAGGGTGTACAGTTATAACAGAGATATTGTGGGTGGAGGTTTTAGGGGAGTTTCATACATCCCCTTTGGCGGTACACCATGGTTTGGTGAAGATGCACTAGGATGTCTGATGTTAGTTCTATTGGGAAAGAATAAAGAAGGCAGTAGCAGAGTTTATTTCTTGATGCCTTGTGTTACAGCGGGTTAAGGCTGAGCATAAGATTCTAGTGGGATTAATTCACCCTCTGTAGGATCCAAAGTGATAGTGGGATAGAATATCAATGGACTTTATGAAGAGTTTTCCATGAATGTATAGGGGACATGATTCCATCTGGGTGATCTTTGACCGACTCTCCAAGTAAGCCAACTTACTAGCTATCAATAGTAGAGTTTAGTAGAGAGTATGAGATTCCTATATACACAAGGGATAATTAAGATTCATGGATATCCATAAAAAATAGTTTTATATTGTGATGAACACTTCACATATCTGTTGTGGATTGGATTGAGACGTTTTGGACTCATCTATGCTTAAGAAAAGCGTTCCATCCCCAGATAAATGGGCAGAAATAGAGGACCATTCAGGTTCTAGAGGATATGTTGTAGGCATGTATCTTGGAATTTGGTTGTAGTTGGGAGGACCACATACCACTGATGTATTTTGCAGAAAACACAGCTACCACTCCACAATTGGTATGGCAACATTAGAGGCTTTATATGGGTGACCATGTTAGTCACCACTCTACTGGACTAACCCTGGAGAGTCAGAACTCATGGGTCCAAAGTTGTTATAAGCTTATACTGAGAAGGTACCGATTATCTAGAAGCAGTTGAAGATTTTACTAATCTAGTATAAATCTTATGCTGACAGTTGGCAGAGACATCTGGAGTTTGAGGAGGGAGACCATGACTTCCTTTGGGTGTCACCTCAACAAGGGTTACAAAGATTTGGATGGGGCGGTATGTTGTCTTTTAGATTCATTATCCCTTTTAAGACACTATGTAGAGTTGGTGAGATGGCATACCACCTATCTCTATCGTTGTAGTTTCATCGGGTATATGATGTCTTCCACATATTGCAGCTAAGGATGTATGTACACGATCTGTCACACGTCATAGACTAGGGCAATATGGACATCAAAGATGGAGAAACTTTTATAGATTTCCCCATGGATAGAGAGGATTTATAGGAGAGGATCCTTCAGGTTTGATTGATTCCTATAGTATGTGTTCAGTGGAAGCATGAAAATATTCAGAAGAGAAGATGGGATTAGGATGCTCAAATCTGTGCTCAATACCCACATCTTTTTTAGAGTAGCCATTTTTTTGGATTTTCAGGGAAGTAAAGACCTAAGGTGGGGAGAATGTAATATCTCTTATTTTTTATGTATTATTTTTAAATATTATATGGAATTATATTGAGAATATTCTTTAGGACAGTGTGTGATTCTGAGTCCTGAACTTCTCGGAATAAATGTTTGGAATAAATTAAACTTTTAAATAGATCATGTGAGAAGTTTTCTTTAAAAAGTGTAATAACATTTAAATGGGTGCTCGGATCATAAATCAGATGAAACCATTGCATTCAGAGTAGCTTTTTTACCTTAGGTGAGGCCTAATATCGACCTGCTGGGGTCCGCTGAAGAAGTTAATTTTTGAATGCATTAAAGGAAATAAAATAAAATAGTAATTTATTTTATTTTAGATGTTTAAATGACCCAATGACTAATTTTATGGTTTTAAATGACCAGATTCCTTGGGTTAGGCTAAAAACCCTAGAAAATCCCTAAAATCCCCTAGATCATCGGAGAAAAGCCACCCCTAGAGAATTCTCAACGAACGAGAACACATTGATCTTTTCACAACAAGATAAGATCTCATCGATGAAGGTAGAAATATTACTCTTCATCGATGACCAATCCGAGATTATAGGTATGGGTTGTAATTTCAATTTTTCCCCGTTCTTGGATTTAAATTATGAACACAGATCATGTAACGCCCCGACCCTAGTTGCCTAGAGTCGGTGCATTATTACATAACATTGGCATGATCACAAGAAACATCAAATCTCGAAAGACCGATTGGTTTAGTAGCCTTGGAAACACTAGATATATTCATAAGTTTTACATTACATCATAAAATGAAAAACTACTACAACAACATAATGTTTCCACAATCCACACTATTAACCCCTAATAAAATCCCTGCAGGTCATTCATAACTTACTTCTTCACATCCTGGGAAAAATAAAACATAGAAAAGGGGTGAGCTCAAATGCCCAGTAAGGATAACAATATAGCGGAAACTTTCATAAATAAGAATAAACATTTAAGGCAATGTATAACTAAAACAAAATCCTTTTAAATATGAACTTTCAACTTGGTATGGCATAAATAAAATGAAATAATTCCATTTACTTATTCACATGGATATTCTACTAATCGAATAATCACATGCAAAAATCAATAACCACTTTCATAATGTTGGAATGCATAATGCCAGACTATCATAACCACATAGCCAAGGCCTCGTGCCAAGACTACAAATAAGATTTTGTCAAGGCCTTGGGGTCGGTTAACCTCCTGTATAATGGTGAAATAATTGTTATTAAATTATACAAGAATCATATACATTAATATGATATCATATATGATCTTTTAACATTGCTTTATTAATAATATCTTAGTATTATCGTCGTTTCAGGTGATAATCGATTCGTTCTTCTTAAATGTTTGGTTACGTAAGACATGTTTGTAATGGATAGATTAAATCTTATTCATAATCAGAATGATATTAACATTATTTTTAACCCTAAAATGATAATAAGACTTGAATGGATACGATGGAGGATGGATCTCACCGCGTTCGTGGAGACGGTAGTCCGTACGTACGCACGAACGCTACTTCCATTTAATTTTTATTTTAAAAGAATTGAATCCAAATGATACATAGGTATATTAATATTCCAGTATAATATAATATTTTATATATGTTACTTAAGTTCATTAACACCATCCTTTATACGTTCCATGTGTGGTATGAACGAGTCAGATCATTTTAAGGGGGCGGTAGTCCGCACTTCCTCAAATGAAATTATCGTATGTATATACAACATGAAACGAATAATGGTATGAAATAAAATGGAATTACAGAAGCTTGTATATAAAATATATATCATTAATATCATATTTAATTACAGTGCCATCATAATGGCCACCATGAGAGGCGGTAAGATGTATTTGAACAATCATCGTTTCGTGAGGCGTTAGTTTGCCATCCACAGAAACATTATGTTCATCATCCATTAGATGGAGTTGTGTGTATGTGTAGTTTGAATCCTTCTTATAACAACATCCTAGTATATTGAGGATACTGGTTTTGTTACAAAAGAAAGGAAATAAAAAGAGTTTGGGGGTTGGAGAAGCAAAATAAAGGAAAATAATTTAAGAGAAATCGTTACCTTTAATTTAGGTAACTCACTTTGGTTGGAACCAAAGGACTTCTTGAAATGATTTATGCCTAAGGGGAAGCTTCAAGGAGGAGGAGAGGGATGTGGGGAGCTTAGTTGGGCAGAGTTTGGACGAGCCAAGTGGCTTTAGAGGTGTGAGGAATGAGTAGAAGTGGTCTCCTTTTATAAGGGAGAAGAGGGGCTCTTTAGGAAAGAGTGAAAGTATTACTTTATAATATAATTATATTCGGTTTATAATGGTCCAAAAATCATTGAGGTCGAAGATAAGATGACTAATATTCTAAATAACATCAACCAATAAGAATTTGACAGGTTTTAGATAATATTTTAATCATTATAATCTTATTTATTTAAATGATTTATTAATGAGGTAAACATTGCATCATTATTGTGTCATTAATAATTTAAATTATTTGATGTCTAAAAATTATAAATAAAATATCATTATGTAGGAAATCCTTTTATCTTTCTAATGAATATTTATAATCGAAAATTAAACATGTATAACCCTATGTAAAAATTGTTCTTCTAAAATATGTAAGCTTATGCCATTTTTATTTTTATTTTAACTTTATTAATATAAAGTGTCCCTACCACATACAAGTGGCTCCAAGGGGTCCCCAAATTGACCCAAGGATGCTCATGGTCGGGTATGTGTCCACCAATAAGTTTAGGACATGTTTTAGGGTAATTTTGTATTATTATAATATTATTTTTTTAACCCTTATTTACCGGATTTACCCTTAACCATGGTAAATAAAATATTTACCACAGTAATTATTCAAAATGTCTAAAAATAAAAGTTACCTATTTACAGAATTTGGACATCATGATTCCAAATATGGAATCCATTTTTCTAAATTCAAAACACAGAAGTGGCAGAAATTAATTTAAAATTAATTCCCGCTGTCAAAACAAAAAGCGTGTTTTTAAGAGATAATAACTATCAAAAGATTGACACTCGTTTATGTTCGGTTTAATTGTAAAATTATGTCCAATGACCAACATTATATTAAATGGTAAAAATATATTCTAAATATACTTTAAAACCACTCAAATTCATAATTTATCACTATTAGTTATTTTGATTAAAAAAGTTGTTTTTAATTAAAACTTAATAATTTTCACTATTCATCAAAATATGAAAGTTATCCGAAATGTACCAAAATTTCACCTTAGGCTAAATTCGATATTCCGAATCCAAAAATGAAGTCCATTTTCAAATATAAAATATATAATTTCAAAAAGTAGGTATTACTATTCATAACGGCTAGTTTGATTAGTTATGGTGTGTTAGAACTCGGTGTTGCGTACAACACACGCTATCACATTATTCAAAGAGAAGCGTACCGTAGAAGCTTGGGGTGTTACATTCTCCCCTCCTTCAAATAATTGCGTCCTCGCAATTTCTAGGGTATTACTGCATAAAAAGACTCGGGTGGTTCTTCATCATAAGTTCCTCGGGTTCCCACGTTGCCTCTTCCATCTTATGGTTTCTCCACAAAACTTTTACCAGACGCGTCGTCTGGTTTCTCAGCACTTGTTCTCTCGTATCAAGAATCTTGACGGGCTCTTCGCAATAAGACAGATCGGGTTCCGGTTCTAATTCCTCACAGGTGAGTACATGCGTCGGATCAGGCATGTATTTCCTCAATAGAGATACGTGGAACACATCGTGAACTTTGGAGAGACTTGGCGGCATTGCCAATCGGTAAGCTACAACCCCAATTCGTTCTAGAATTTCGAAAGGTCCGATGTACCTGGGACTCAATTTACCTTTCTTACCAAAACGTATGACTCCCTTCCACGGAGATACCTTCAGGAAAACATGATCACCGACTTGAAATTCCAAATCCTTCCTTCGATTATCGGCATAGCTCTTCTGCCTACTTTGAGCTGCTTTGATGTGATTTTGGATTACTTTCACCTTTTCCACCGTTTCCTCCACCAGTTCTGGGCCTACAAGTTTTCTTTCACCAACGTCATCCCAACAGGTTGGTGTACGACATCTCTTTCCGTATAACGCTTCATATGGTGCCATCTGAATACTCGAATGGAAGCTATTGTTATAGGAAAATTCTACTAGAGGTAAATATTGATCCCACATACCCTGAAAGTCAAGTGAGCAAGATCTCAACATGTCTTCTAAGGTTTTAATAGTCCGTTCTGATTGTCCGTCTGTTTGAGGGTGGTAAGCAGTGCTCAAATGAAGTTCGGTATCCAGGGATTTCTGAAAACTTTTCCAGAATCTTGAAGTAAAACGGGGATCACGATCAGAAACAATCGATAGGGGTACTCCATGAAGTCTCACAACTTCATTAATATATAGTCTTGCTAGACGTTCCAGGGGTAGATCTTCTCTTATAGCAAGAAAATGTGCTGTCTTGGTAAGACGATCAACAATAACCCATATTGCATCGTTCCTTCTAGGAGTCTTTGGTAGCCCCATGACAAAGTCCATCGTAACATTGTCCAATTTCCACTCCGGTATGGGAAGATGTTGCATGACTCCTCCAGGCTGTTGCCTTCCAGCTTTCACTTGTTGACAAACCATACATCTTGACACAAAATCAGCAATCTCCCTCTTCATGTTGTCCCACCAAAAATGTTCCTTCAAATCTATATACATTTTGGTGCTCCCAGGGTGTATAGAGAAATTGGAACTATGAGCATCATCCAGAAATTCCCTTTTTAGATCAGGTATATTGGGAACACAAAGTCTCTTCCCGAATTTCAAAATTCCATCTTCATACACAAAGTCTCTCAATCTCCCATCATTCACTGCTTTAATATTCTTTTGGAATTCTTCATCATCGGTCTGAGAACTCTTAATCCTTTATAGTAAAGATGGTTTGGCAACCATTTGAAAAAGCCTTGATGTTTCACCTTCCCTGGTTATTCCCATGTCCATCTTCACTAGATCCATGAAAATTGGATCCCTTTCAATTCTCATATTGTTCAAAACACCATGGTCTTTTCTACTCAAAGCATCTGCCACCTTGTTTTCCTTCCCTGGGTGGTAGTGTATCATACAATCATAATCCTTGAGTAATTCAAGCCATCTCCTTTGCCTCATGTTGAGTTCTTTTTGTGAGAAAATATACTTCAAACTCTTGTGATCAGTATAAATCTCACATTTTTCACCATAGAGGTAGTGCCTCCATATCTTCAAAGCAAAGATCACTGCTGCTAACTCGAGATCATGAGTAGGATAGTTTTGTTCATGAATTTTCAACTGTCATGATGCATAGGCAATAACTCTATCATTCTGCATAAGGACACAGCCAAGTCCTTTCTTCGATGCATCACTATAAATAACGAACCCATCATTCCCCGATGGTAGAGTCAATATAGGAGCATTGACTAATCTTCTATTCAGTTCTTCGAAACATTCTTCACACTCTTTTGTCCAAACAAATTTAACCCCTTTACGTGTGAGCTTCGTTAATGGGTTAGCCAATCGGGCAAAATTCTGGACGAAACGTCGATAATAACCTGCCAAACCAATAAAACTACGTACCTCAGTTATA
Organism: Viscum album; assembly: GCA_963277665.1. NCBI lineage: Eukaryota > Viridiplantae > Streptophyta > Magnoliopsida > Santalales > Viscaceae > Viscum > Viscum album. The sequence continues at coordinate 1,001,114,004 of OY728161.1, forward strand.
CTCGTAGGTGCTGGCCATTCTTGGATTGCCTTGGTCTTAGAAGGATCAACAGAGATTCCATCTTTAGAGACAATATGGCCAAGAAAAGAAATCTCCTGAAGCCAGAATTCACACTTGCTAAACTTCCCATATAATTCATGCCTCCTCAGAGTCTTCAAGATAATGCGCAAGTGATTTTCATGATCTTCGTAGGTTTTGGAGTATACCAGAATATCATCAATAAATACCACCACAAATTCATCGAGATAGTCCTTGAAAACTCTATTCATCAGATCCATGAATACAGAGGGTGCATTAGTCAATCCAAACGGCATTACAGTAAACTCGTAATGCCCATACCTGGTTCGAAATGCTGTTTTCGGAATGTCTTCCTTCTTCACACACAACTGATGGTATCCAGATCGAAGGTCAATCTTTGAAAAGTATTGAGCTACATGCAGTTGGTCAAATAAATCATCAATACGAGGTAGGGGATACTTGTTCTTTATCGTTATAGCATTGATCTCCCTGTAGTCGATACATAACCTCATAGATCCATCTTTCTTTTTAACAAAAAGAACAGGGGCTCCCCATGGAGAAACACTAGGGCGAATAAATCCCTTATTACTCAATTCCTCTAGTTGTTTCTTTAGTTCGACTAACTCTACAGTGGCCATTCTATAAGGGGTCTTCGATATAGGCCTTGATCCAGGAGTCAAATCAATAGAAACTCAACTTCTCGTTCTGGAGGATGTCCAGGTAAATCTTCCGGAAATACATCTACAAATTCTTTCACAACAGGTACATACTCTATTTGAACATTCCTTTCCTCACCGACAGTTATTTCATTCTCTTCCTCCCCAATAATTGAATTAAGTTGAGCTACTGGGGGTGGATCTAAATAAGAATTAGGTGGTGACGATTCTGCTCTAAAAATAAGGTGCTCCTTATCATTATCATCAAGAATCGTAACCTCTTTCTTCTTACAATAAATCTTCGCATCATAGTCCGAAAGCCAGTCCATACCGAGGATTATATCAAACTCAATCATAGGTATGAAGATGAAATCAGCAGATAAAGAAAATTTATGTGCTCTAATGGGGACTGATTCACAAAACTTTGTTGCAACGATACTTCCCTTAGGAGTTTTAACTGACAACTCCCTTATTTAATAAAATTCGAAATATCTAATTTTCTTAGCAAACTGGGAAGATATGAAACAATGCGATGATCCAGAATCAAATAACACATTTGCTAAACTTGAGGAAACCATTAAATTACCTGCCACCACGTCTTTCGGAGCTTCTACCTCAGCAGTAGTGATAGCATAAGCCTGGCCTTGATCCCTTGGCCTTTTCTGAGGTAAGTTCTCCTGACGCTTAGGACATGAATTTGCATAATGCCCCATCTCCTTTCAATTATAGCACTGAACGTTGGTAGCTTCCTTCTTCCCCTTGCAATCATGAGCTTGGTGGCCTTTTTCACCACACTTGTAACAGACTTCCATTCCCTTCAAGCAAGTACCAGGATGTTTCTTCCCGCATTTACCACAAGATGGATATTCAACCTTTCCCTTCTTCCCCTTATTTCCATTCCCAGATTGATCAGTAGGTCTCTTCTTCTCTTGCTTTTCTTTAAAGTCATAAGACTTAGAGAATTCCTTTTCGGTCTTGATAGCACATGAGACAATGTCTTCGTACGATGAAAAGGATTGTGAGACTAATGCTCGACGGAGAAATGGTTTTAACCCATCAAAGAAACGATCAATCTTACTTCTTGGGTTGCGAATATAATCTCCAGCATACCTCGCTAACCTTGTAAAGTTAGCCTCATACTTTGTGACATTCTCATCCTCCTTTTGTCTCAGACTCAGAAATTGTCTTTCCATATCTGCTCGATGGTCGAGAGGAAAGTATTTTTCTAAAAACAGATCTTTGAACTCCCTCCATTCCATATTTGATACTTAATCATCTTCCTTCATGTTCTGAATCAATAACCACCATTGATCAGCATCTCCAGTGAGGCGGTAAACTGCCATGATAACTTTTTCCCTTTCACTGCTCCCCAAAGCCTGAAATATTTTCTCTAGGGAAAATATCCATTGCTCAGCTACTAAGGGATTTGTATTCCCATTGAACGTTGGTGGTTGTTGCCTCATGAATCGATCTAACATTGATCCTCCATGCTGCGGATCAGGGTTCTCCATACGGGTAAGGTTATTATTCATAACCTGAGTAAGTTGTCCCAGTATGGTGATTAGCTGATCAGCACCAGTTGCATCACCAGCCCCACTATAATTATCTTGAGCAGGAGGGCAATCCCTACATGGAGTGCGTGCATTGATACAGTTTCCATTTCTTCCACTAGGCGCCATTTCTAAACAATGGCATAATCTAGATCAGTTTATGAATCAAAATACATAATCCCATACTTATAAAACACTTAACATAAATTGAACTATTTATGGATATAATTCATAATCATAAGAATTTTTTTCTTTGAGGATGTATATACTCATAATCCCTTCGAAATGATTTGTAAAGAAAATGAGAGTTATCCTAAGCATATCCCCCGGGAGTGTCGTAACCAAGAGTGCAGCAAGGCCCGTTGTCGTGCACCAGTTCCCGTTCGAGTCTAGATCAAAGCGGTGTTTTCGGGTTTTACCCCTAGGTACATCTGTGCCAGAGCCGCCTCTACCTGCTCGTATCCAGACAGGGATGTATTGCTCGGAAAACTCACAAAATCTCTACAATACCAAAATTCTAGGAAGTTCTTCTATACTAATCTTCAAAGTTCATCTTAGGTCTACATGCTCTAATCAGAGTTTATCTAAATCTAGCTTCCAAGGTTTGTACTAAACTTCCTCTGATACCAACTGTAACGCCCCGACCCTAGTTGCCTAGAGTCGGTGCATTATTACATAACATTGGCATGATCACAAGAAAGATCAAATCTCGAAAGACCGATTGGTTTAGTAGCCTTGGAAACACTAGATATATTCATAAGTTTTACATTACATCATAAAATGAAAAACTACTACAACAACATAATGTTTCCACAATCCACACTATTAACCCCTCATAAAATCCCTGCAGGTCATTCATAACTTACTTCTTCACATCATGGGAAAAATAAAACATAGAAAAGGGGTGAGCTCAAATGCCCAGTAAGGATAACAATATAGCGGAAACTTTCATAAATAAGAATAAACATTTAAGGCAATGTATAACTAAAACAAAAGCCTTTTAAATATGAACTTTCAACTTGGTATGGCATAAATAAAATGAAATAATGCCATTTACTTATTCACATGGATATTCTACTAATCGAATAATCACATGCAAAAATCAATAACCACTTTCATAATGTTGGAATGCATAATGCCAGACTATCATAACCACATAGCCAAGGCCTCATGCCAAGACTACAAATAAGATTTTGTCAAGGACTTGTGCCAAGACACTAGTTTGTCTCATGAGACCTACCGATGCATCGAGGAGCTATAGCGGGCTCCACCTGTCACTTATTAAGTCCAATGCATTCCCATATGAAAAGGTTTAAACATAACATAAACATTCGTATTAAAACTAGCATACGAAATGTCAATACTTTCACCATAAACTATGAATGGTATAAAATAGCACATCCACATTCAAACATATCACAAAACCTTCAATACAATATAGAAGTTTTGTATCATAATAAATCAACTTCAAATAATCTTAAAATCCATCAAAGGATGTTGACATAGATGAAATCAAAATTCTTTTAAAAGAAATATATCCTTTTATTTTGAAATCATTTAAGATCCATATAAAATAAAACATTTTCTTTGAAAATATTCTTATAATCTTTTAAGGGAAGCTTTGAAGATTTTATAACGGCGGAAAATAGCCGCACCCGCCGTATAAGTTAAAAAAAACATTCTTACCTTAATTCTTTCGAAAAGGTTAAAAAGGACCTTGTTTTGCAAACGACCGAAAGATTCCTTTATAAACCACTTATAAAAGTCAAAAAGGGTATAAATGACTTTAACTCATATTCTAGTAAATATTAAAAATGTTTTGAAATGCATTTTTAAGAAACATGGATGTGGATGATAAAGAGATCCCAGTAGATTATTACGTATAAACAACCTTGGATAATGAAGAGGTTGTAAAGTAAACCCTTACCTTGTACTTTTCCTTTGTTGGGGTCGGTTAACCTCATGTATAATGGTGAAATAATTGTTATTAAATTATACAATAATCATATACATTAATATGATATCATATATGATCTTTTAACATTGCTTTATTAATAATATCTTAGTATTATCGTCGTTTCAGGTGATAATCGATTCGTTCTTCTTAAATGTTTGGTTACGTAAGACATGTTTGAAATGGATAGATTAAATCTTATTCATAATCAGAATGATATTAACATTATTTTTAACCCTAAAATGAGAATAAGACTTGAATGGATACGATGGAGGATGGATCTCACCGCGTTCGTGGAGACGGTAGTCCGTACGTACGCACGAACGCTACTTCCATTTAATTTTTATTTTAAAAGAATTGAATCCAAATGATACATAGGTATATTACTATTCCAGTATAATATAATATTTTATATATGTTACTTAAGTTCATTAACACCATCCTTTATATGTTCCATGTGTGGTATGAACGAGTCATATCATTTTAAGGGGGCGGTAGTCCGCACTTCCTCAAATGAAATTATCGTATGTATATACAACATGAAACGAATAATGGTATGAAATAAAATGGAATTACATAAGCTTATATATAAAATAAATATCATTAATATCATATTTAATTACAGTGCCATCATAATGGCCACCATGAGAGGCGGTAAGATGTATTTGAACAATCATCGTTTCGTGAGGCGTTAGTTTTCCATCCACAGAAACATTATGTTCATCATCCATTAGATGGAGTTGTGTGTATGTGTAGTTTGAATCCTTCTTATAACAAAATCCTAGTATATTGAGGATACTGGTGTTGTTACAAAAGAAAGGAAATAAAAAGAGTTTGGGGGTTGGAGAATCAAAATAAAGGAAAATAATTTAAGAGAAATCGTTACCTTTAATTTAGGTAACTCACTTTGGTTGGAACCAAAGGACTTCTTGAACTGATTTCTGCCTAAGGGGAAGCTTCAAGGAGGAGGAGAGGGATGTGGGGAGCTTATTTGGGCAGAGTTTGGACGAGCCAAGTGGCTTGAGAGGTGTGAGGAATGAGTAGAAGTGGTCTCCTTTTATAAGGGAGAAGAGGGGCTCTTTAGGAAAGAGTGAAAGTATTACTTTATAATATAATTATATTCGGTTTATAATGGTCCAAAAATCATTGAGGTCGAAGATAAGATGACTAATATTCTAAATAACATCAACCAATAAGAATTGGACAGGTTTTAGATAATATTTTAATCATTATAATCTTATTTATTTAAATGATTTATTAATGAGGTAAACATTGCATCATTATTGTGTCATTAATAATTTAAATTATTTGATGTCTAAAAATTATAAATAAAATATCATTATGTAGGAAATCTTTTTATCTTTCTAATTAATATTTATAATCGAAAATTCAACATGTATAACCCTATGTAAAAATTGTTCTTCTAAAAGATGTAAGCTTATGCCATTTTTATTTTTATTTTAACTTTATTAATATAAAGTGTCCCTACCACATACAAGTGGCTCCAAGGGGTCCCCAAATTGACCCAAGGATGCTCATGGTCGGGTATGTGTCCACCAATAATGTTAGGACATGTTTTAGGGTAATTTTGTATTATTATAATATTATTTTTTTAACCCTTATTTACCGGATTTACCCTTAACCATGGTAAATAAAATATTTACCACAGTAATTATTCAAAATGTCTAAAAATAAAAGATACCTATTTACACAATTTGGACATCCTGATTCCAAATATGGAATCCATTTTTCTAAATTCAAAACACAGAAGTGGCAGAAATTAATTTAAAATTAATTCCCGCTGTCAAAACAAAAAGCGTGTTTTTAAGAGATAATAACTATCAAAAGATTGACACTCGTTTATGTTCGGTTTAATTGTAAAATTATGTCCAATGAACAACATTATATTAAATGGTAAAAATATATTCTAAATATACTTTAAAACCACTCAAATTCATAATTTATCACTATTAATTAGTTTGATTAAAAAAGTTGTTTTTAATTAAAACTTTGTAATTTTCACTATTCATCAAAATATGAAAGTTATTCGAAATGTACCAAAATTTCACCTTAGGCTAAATTCGATATTCCGAATCCAAAAATGAAGTCCATTTTCAAATATAAAATATATAATTTCAAAAGGTAGGTATTACTATTCATAACAGCTAGTTTGATTAGTTATGGTGTGTTAGAACTCGGTGTTGCGTACAACACACGCTATCACATTATTCAAAGAGAAGCGTACCGTAGAAGCTTGGGGTGTTACAGATCAACCCACAAATAGGTTTACCCATGGTTTTATTGTTCTTGTAGGAGGGGGTGATTTACAAGATTGATATTTATTGGATTTTTTATTTATCCTTATAATAGGAGAGTATCAAGGCCATAAAAACAATGGTTGGGGTTACTTCCTTAGTTTTTATATGTATTTCCTCCCTCTTTAACCCTGTACATTCCTCATTCTTCATGAAATTATGAAAAATGGATTGTTTCACATCCATATCGCAATGCAATGATCCCAAACCAGAGATCTAAAATTGTGATGGCCTAGTGGAGGTGTGGTGATGATAGAGGTAGACGAATCAAAATAGTTTAGAAGAAATTTTTCTTCAACCATTCTTCGTGTGGATATTCAAAATAAGTTTCTAGAGCTAATCAGACACTTGAAACATACCGAATCTGCATTTTTATGATAGGATGACCCAAGATCCTTAGTCTTGAGGCGTTTGAATAGCCAAATCGAAGGATTCAAGATCACCTAAGGTACACTGGTTAAGAATGATGGTTCTAGAAAATCACGAAGAACACGACATGTTAACCAAAGAACACGATGTGTGGGGCTAGCTTAGCGGAGGCTAGGGTTCCGTGTTACAAAAAATAGATGACATGGCATGTGAACCCTGTCACATCACATGTGGGTCTGGACATGGGACTCGGCGTGTTTCTCATATGATACGTGGACATGGGGTAGAGTACACCACATGTACTCCACCACATAGCTAGACCAGTCGGTTACATGGGTTACCCTATGTATCGGTACATGGGTTATCAGCCATGAGTTGAAGCCGTGAACGGGCACGTAGCCATCATACACGGATCGACCCCAAGTTAGTAGGACATGGTGTGTCATGGTCTTACATTCCATGTATATTTCTTTCTACCCAACAGACATTTTTCTACACGATCTATTGTACACTTGTAGTACCCAGAGTAAGAGGACACAACAGGCGAACATTCTACATGTAGTGTACTTGACTTTACATGGCTTTATCTCCTTGTCCACAGTACCTTGGACAAGTATTGTTTGGGTTAGTTCCCCTTTTCTCATTCTCCTGAAGTTCAGTGGTCCTGTTTCCTATCCAAAGGAGTACGAACCCTTCAGTATGATTTTTTGGATAGAGTATGAGTATCTCCAAGGGTCCTAGTGTGAGATCCTCTATCTTTTATTGTACCCTAAGTAGATCTAGATTATCACCATGGATAATCCAACCGAATTTCAATACTCTACTTAGAATTTGAATCTGGATGAGCCGTGTTATACACCAAGGACCTACTAGTGATCGTAATCCATGTATCATTATCTTTTCCCACTCAGGAGTGTGTTCTCTAGGAATGAGTGTATCTTGTCTCTTGTCAGATTTATCAGTGCATCTCTCTCTCTCTCTCATGACACTTCTTGATGAACAGTACTTCTCATATAGATGTCATCAAAGTTATCAGACTCATGGAGTGAGTACTCCCATATGAGTGCTTTATGAAATCTTTGAACTGAATCCCTAATGTGGGTATGCGGTCGTTCTGACTTACCTTAAGACTACAGGTCTAGGTTTCAAGTATATTTGGATATGTTTCTCTTATTATATGTTCTATATACATATATTATGTAGATATGAATTTACATTTACTTTGGGTATTTCTTTTTGGTTTTCAAGGTCTCCTACTGGGTATTTTTATACTCATCCGTGCATAGGATTTTCTTATACAGGTCATGTCTTGTGTAGAAGAGCATCCCTTTGACAGAGTCCAGGGTGGACCAAGACCAAACTAAGATTTATGAGCTTCCCAACAGGCCATGTTATTCTTTTGTCATCGAGAAGTATTCCTAGTACCTTTCTTGTTTATAGTTTGAACCTTCTAGTTTCCAGAATCATTATTTTGGTGGGATTATATTATGGCTCAGTTACTTTTCCAATATTTACTTTCTATTGTACTCTATTGGTTGGGTTTATTTTCATTCATGCATTTTGTTCCTAAGTGGTTTTTACATTTCAAAATTTTTGGGCATGTATATGTGTTCGTGTGTACAGGTACTTAGGCAATGCCTCCCATGTTCATGATATGCCTACTCGATCTTAGTCACCAGCCCATAGCGTATTAGAGGCAGTCTTAGGGAGTCATGACGTGGGTCCCACTAGGATGGGTTGTTATAGATGTGATGAGAGTCAACAATAATTATCACTACGTGAATCTTCAATCACTAGGTTTTATAATCAAACCCTTAAAACCCATAAAATGAAGGTCTATATAATCCAAAATGCACCACCAAATATAACTGAAGGAGGGATAAAGAATCTAAAAAGTACATAGGAAATAATTTGATAATGAATACCTTTTTTTGAAATCCAGTACAATAGGTCATGATAAAATTCCATGAAATATAGGAATCTAAATCGAGATTAAGAAGAGGGAATCCATTTTTATTTTCATCATGATGAAATAATTTTAATTTAGTGAGCCCCCCTTGCAGGGAAGGGTTCCGTATAACATCCAAGTGCAACTATCCTTTAAAAATATAAGGTAGGGAAACCACAAGTTCTATAAATATAAATACGCATCATTTTACCCCAATTTATATTTTAATAAAGAGGTTAATTTCCATAACTTCTTCAGAGTCCATTGTTATGAAAGTTCCATCTCATTTAACATAATAATCAGGACATATGATTATTCATTCAAATATGAATTTCCAATATTCCATAATACATTTTTTAATGGAATCTTATATAACACCTCATTTGTTAATACTTTGTGACATTATAATGTATCTCATTTAATTATAATGGATTTATTTTCTTATTATAATAGACCTATGAATATTTTCATTATAGGGAATGTATGAACAAAATATTATGAAACTATGGGTCGGCTTGGAATTACACTTCCCCTAATAAAATGTGTAATGTTTTTATTTCATGAGATACTATGTATGGTGCATGAGTAGTGAGCATAATACATTATATTATGATGTTTTTGTAAATTATTCTCAACTTATGTTTATAATGAAATTATTCTATTCATGTGCTACATTATTATTCTTCTCATGATTTACATATTCTTATTATATCAACTTTTTTATGATGGGTATCTATGTTATACTTTTTAATCCTATAATTGTATGATATCATTATATATTTATTCACGATGATGATATGTCATCCTTTTTATAATTTTTCCCTACGAGGATTTTTATCACACCCATTATTTATCATATATCATAATGGTATATTATGCTATGATAGAAGATTAATTAGTTCAATGAGAAATTTATTTGATGATGAAAAATAAAATATTATAATGTTTTTATCAATATATTTTATCATGTTTCTAATCACCAAAAGACAATAGACCTCTTGAATTTTAGGTATATTTTATTATATATATTTTATAAAAAATAATTTATAATGTTTTGTGTATAATATATGGGTCATTAAACTTCGAATAAGAGAAATTTGTATTTATTTTTTGGTATTAGGTTAGTTAAAATTAAAACAAATTAAATGTATTGAAATATAAAAAGATATAAGTTTTTATATAGTTGTTAATTATGATTTATCCTTTATAGGTTATAAATTTTCCTCCAATATGGTTATTAATTAGTATATTATAATTATTAACATTTAATTATTTTAGTAAATTTATATAAATAAGTTTATCTGTGTAAAAAACCATTAAGATGGTGAGTGTACCAATTTATTTAATGAGATACCTAATACTTTTGGGCGGGGGGGGGGGGGGGTCAAAAATATTATGGTGGTAATTTTAGCATTTTACTCATTTTATAAATAATAGATTGATCCACGTAGAATAATTTTTTTCAATAAGTAATGAATATTTTTTTGGATTTTATTACATAATGACAAAAACATAATGTTGATTAGTCATAAAGTCCATTAATAATTAAGAAAATGAACGAATTATATTGGAGATATTTTTTATCAAAGTTCTTTATAAGATAAATTCATCATGACTATTCATTTAATAGAATTAGAAGTCGATCAATAGTGGAAATTTATCAAGGTATCAATTAATAGGGGTTGATTTATCAATAAAAACAAAAATTGGTTTATTCATTATATCTCAATTATATAACTCTTCCAAAATTAATATTTTAATGTAGAGTATTTAAAAAAATATAATTATTAAATATTTTTTAAAATATTATATTATGTTGGGAATGGATTGGACATCATTATATTGATCTAATATTAACTACTGGGGGATAGATAAATCATTCTATATCTTAGGACTTCCTCTAAATCTATAAAAATTAAAGAAGATTTAGAAATATCCTTTGGAAACTAATTTATAAGTATATGTATTATTTTCTTATAAGAAATAATATATATATATAATTTCTGATAAAAAGGAAAATATGATTTTTAATGACATGTAATTATAATGAAAAATTCTTATGGGTTTTTAAAAGAGTTTTCTGATCTCTTTTTGGATCATGAAATTATGTTCAAAATAGAATATGTACTTGAGAATCTTCCCATATTAAAGAATACCTATATAAACACCCCATTTAATTTTATGATTTGAATAAGAATATTAATGATAATTTGGAAATATTTAATACAACATAGATATTCACCGTGTGTTTCCCCATTCCACTTCCATTTTAATAATAATTGTTAAATGAATTATTTCATTGAGTATATTGAGTGTAAAATGATCTATATGAGTAACAAGTATCTTCTACCACTGACTAAAAACTTATATGAAAAACTTTATGGGAATAAATACTTCCCAAAGGTGGATCTATGATCCATATATCATTAATTAAATGTAAAAAAATAAGGATAATTAATTTATTTTCATTCACATAATATGTGGACATTATGAGTTCATAATGAATCCATTCATTCAAAGAAATCAATTGAAAATATTATTATAATGTATTTATAGTGTTTTTAATGATTACCTGGAAAAAATATTGGTGGTCATTATGAAATATATTGTTATATATTCTAAAAAATTAAGAATTTGACGATCATTTATGTACTATTTTAAAGACTTCATAAAAAGAGAAGATGCATGCAATGTCTAAAAAACATGAGTTTTGGATGGAGAAAGTTACATTCTTAGAGAATATAATCATATGGAAATGGATATTTAATGATCCTTCAAAAACAAAAGAAATTGTGGAATATTCCAGACCAACATATTGGATGGAGATTCATAGTTTAATTAGAATTTTTAGGTATTATTAATGGCTTATTATTAATTAATAATAATTACCAAACCCATAAACTAAGGAAACCCAGAAGGAAATAATATTTTTCGATATGGATGAATGTGTATAGATGTTGATGGACTAGAAGGTTCAAGAATTCACTAATCTTTACTTACAATACCATTATATAGAGAAGGGTCTATGATATAATTCGATGATTTAAAGAAGTTATTTGGTGGTATACTAATGAAATATAAAAAATGTTATCAAGTTTCATAATAAATTCAATGATTAATGAGATAAATTACCAAATATTAGATTTAGATCTAATATCAATAAAAGTTTTCTTAATATCTTGATTCATCATCTCTATAGTGAGAAGTGTCGTATTTATATTGATCATGAACTCACAATGTATAAATTCATAGAAAAAGATATGGAGAAAATTCTCTAAGTACAAAAGATCCATAAAACCTTATCAATTGTGAGTATTAAATGGGATTTAATCCATAACACCCCAAGAATTTATATGTACTTCCGTTTATCTTTTTTAAAACACAACCCCGTGTATATTTTAATAGTGATATAGTAAACCATTATATCATAGTTGTTAAATTGGTAGGTTGAATAGTAATAACCAAATTATTAAAAACATGTATAAAGTTTATTATTGATACAAATCTATTGATTAATTTAAACAAACAAGTACACAATTGTTAGTAGAGTCATTTTACAATGAAAAAATTTTGTTTTCTTCAAAAATAGGGTTTGTAACATTTTTACACACTATTTTTATAAATAATTTATACCATTTTTAGGAATTTTATTTGAGGAAATGAATATCATTTTTTAAACTAGTATTTCAATATTATATTGTGGTGAATTTTTAGGATTTTTTTAAAGGATTTATCTTTCAATGAATTGTGAATAATTCTACTTTTGTAATTTAAATTTATTTTTATGTAAATTTACCATTATGATATTACTGTAACATAAGAATAATTTTGTTAGAAAAAATATTATTAATGAAAACGGATTCATCATTGTACTTTATTTTTGTTTAAGTTTATTTTTTGTATTACAAGACCCATATTTCTAAAGAACATTTTTATGAGAATAATGTTCTTTTATCTTAATTATCTAATATATTTTGTATTTATTAATGGTTTTAATAAAATTTATAGATTATATATTCAATATAATATTTTAACATTAATTATATGGTTTTTAAAATGAATGTATGGAAGTAAATTATGTTTTATGATTTAAAAAATACTTTTTCAAAATGAGATTTTTTTTGGGGTTTACGCCCTTAAGTAATATTTAATTCTGCAACTTATAGAAATTTAATATGGTAAAATAGATTAAATATTTTTAATTATCATAGTTAATATAATTTAATATGGTTATATGAATTTTTTTTGCAAGGAATATTCGAAACAACATAATTTTGTTGCCAATGTTACGGTTTAAATGGGTTAACTAGAAAGATTAAACCAAGAGATATTGGTAGGATTTCAACAAAATATTTTAAAATTATTATTTATTTAAGTGATTTAAATATTATCTTATACTACCTTATAATACCTATCCATTAGGATAAACTATCCCTTTAATGTTTCCTCAAATCCTTGAAATCTTTTATGAAATAAATGTGTGTCCCACCCCGCACTTATAAATAGCAACCTATTATCCTTCACTATTCATAGAATTTGATCCTTATAGTAAAAAAAATAACTACTAAAAATCCTTAAAATTATCCTTCCATTCAAAACATATATTTTATTATTCTCTGAAGACCAATCCTTCAACGCATAATGTGCAAGCCGAATAAGGTCTCTCAAATAATAGGTATAAATCTTTACCAATTTCATTGAATTTTATTTGTGATTATACATCATATTGACTTGTTTTATCTATAGAATCATTGATAATATATTATAATAAATATAATAATATTTTATGTTGATTATTTAACAACTATTTACCACCTCTTCTCAATTCAATGGAGGATGAAAGTATCACTTATTCATAGTTGTGGACCACCACCTCCAAGTAGTGATACGACTCATTTTACACCGCCATCCTTCATGGTTGGTTATTATGATTGATTTAATTTTTATGAATTATATTTTATTTATATTAACGATTCCATAAAGTATAATTTATCTTTATATTTATATTATTTCATGCATTAAAAAATGGACACAACACTCTTGTGTTTGTACGAACTATCGTCTCCACGTAATGGCATGTTTTATTTATCGTTACTTATTTATATGAATAGTAATAAATATGTATATAGTTAATATATATGATATTTATATCAGGATTTAAATTTTGGATATATAGTAATCATGATCAATTCTCAAGGACCGTAACTACCAAGCTTAAACAAACATAAAAAACAAAGTAGTTAAAAACGAAAATGACTTATTTAGTAGAGTATTGTTATTAAATGGGTTTTAAAATGATATCAGTGGATAATATTTGATATTATATGTATTATTTTAGTTCTAATATATAATAATAACAAATTTAAAACTATTACATAGGATGATATAGCTCTTATGAATCAATATAAACTTGAGGTAAGAGTTTTATGTTATAATCTCATATTTATAGATATTGTTTATGATTACATTTTATGATGATAAATATGTATAGTATATTATTCCCAAGTATTATTAATTTTTTTCTACAATGGTTATTACTTAATAAATCATGCTTTAAATTCATTTTCCTTTATTTTTTTAAGATACTGAAAGAATGTTTTTTAGGAAAATGGTCTATGTTTTTCTCTTGAGTTAGGAATATTTTCTTCCTTGATCATATTCTCATTAAAATGTTCTAAAGAATGTTTTTATTTTTTAAAATATATTTATTAAATTAATTTTTACCCATGTTTTACTTTTTAATTTTTTTTATGGAACATTGTTTTCATTTTTTGAACAATGTTCTTTTGAATTTTTTCTAAAAATGGGAAAGGATTTTTTGTTTTAACATACTTCACATGAAGTGATTTCTCTAAAAACATGAATTGTCTTTTAATTGAAAATTGATTAATGTTATTCATTATTTATTTTCAAATAAAATTTTACCATTAATATTTTATAAATTTATTTATTTTAAATAAGTTATTTTAAATAAAATATTATTTTCTTCAAGTTATATTCTAGTGATGTTTCAATGGTGTTGAAATCTATAACAACATATTGTGATGATTTGTATGATGTGATAGGAATATGATATAATGTTACTATTATTAATATTTCACTATATTTTTCATGTTTATGATGATGGAATGTTTATGAAAAACCTATATTTTTTGCATGTTTTGAGTTGATGATATGATTAATGTTTTATGATCTTATAGACAAAATATAGTTTATTTTAATTATGTGCTTGTTGTGAACATAATATTATATCCTATAATTCATTAGTTAAAGACGGATATATAATAATATAATAAGGAATGAAATATAGAGTGGACATAGTTTAGTAAGTGAGAGTTTCTAATAATATATTCTTGGGTGTGAACCTCAATTAAGGAAATGCTGGAATGAGGAGTGAACCCAGTCCACTGTGATAGTGTTAGTAGTGATAATTGACTGCAGAAATGATTTTATAGAATTATGGTATGAAAACAAATATGTATTATTCTTATGATATGTTTTCATCGATCATGATTGATTATTGATGATTCTGCACTATTATGTCTTATGTATTTTGATTGAAATGACGTTTTGCGATGTTTCATGGTTATGATATATGAATTTATGGGTATGATTTTCTAATGATTTTATCCTTTACCCATAAAATTTATCTTATCTTATGATCATTCATGGTAATTTATTGATATGTATTATGTTTACCCTTATATAGAATCTTATCTCACACTTTCCTATCATTCCTTTCCAAAGGATATAGAGAAACGTTTTAAAAATGTTATGTCTCATAAGGGTGATAGTTGGGAAGAAATAAATTAGAAATGGTTTAGATATTTTATGTATCATTATTTTATGTTTCCATGTTTCTAAATAAACTAAACCACTATGGTCTTGAAGCTTGTATTATTGTTAAATTTATTCAACATCCATCTAAAATGTAATAATATTTATATATGAAAAGTATGACTTTATATAAATGGAATCATATAAAAGGTATAGTAACTTTTTTATTATAATTTAAGGAAAAATTATTGGTAATCCTTAAGTTAAACCTATTTATAGGATAACATAATTTGTTATAGTAAATAAAAGAGTGTGGTTTCATATGAAAATACATCCCTTTCTGAATAATACATGTGGAAGTGGTTTTTTTTAGATGAATCTAGGGAAAATAACCCCAACAAATATTTTTTTGAGTATATATCAACCATAATTCTTGTGAATGATTAATGGGATCTAACTACACCCCTGGTTTGACACTCTTGGGGAATATTCTTAGGTTAATTCAAATTTATTTAAGATCTAGTTTTAAATATTTTAGTATATAAGGACTATGAATGACCAAGGTTAAACCTATGGTCTCATAGATTGAAAGGAATGTGTCATGATTTATATATCTTATAAATAACTATCAAGATGATTTGATTTCACAATATGATTATTTTTTATCATCTTATTATTTTTTTTTGTTTATGTCAAAGTATGGAACCAAAATGAATCATATTGATACAAAATTTTATAGACAATAAAATAATTTTACCCCTGATAAAATGAATATTATGGGATCTCGAATGAAAAATATTATTGATATTCATACAAAAAAATTAAAGATATGAATCTTGTTCAGATTTCAAATGAGAAAAGGAAATAACAATGTACTATTGAGTAATTTATAAAGCAATTCAGAACTTCTTTTAGTAGTTCTATTGATCAAAAAATTATAGAGTAATGGATCAGTACCATTGAAATTTTATTTTCAATTCTCTAGTTCTTGGAACATGAGAAGTTTATCCTAGTTATTATTCAATTGGAAGGTGAAGGGGATCATAGGTGGACTCTTATCAATAATACAATGAAACATAAATAAAGAAACTCCATAGAGTGGGATATGTTTTAGAGATTATTTTTCCATAAGTAATTTTTTTAATATTCTTCGTATGAAGATGTTGAAGGAATTACTCATTCTTAAGTATAAGTATGATGAATCTGATTGTAACCCTTAAGAAAATTTTACAATACTTTTGATTTCTTCTTCTATTATTATTATTCAACCTTAAAGAATGATTGGTCAACTATTCAGTGTCTTAAAATCATGTATTCTAAAAATTTTATCCGTACGAGACATCAATAGCTATAAAGAAATAACATGATGTTCTACCATGGTGTAAATGGATATTGAATTCACTCATCAATCCTATGGTTTTGATAAGAAACAAATATGCAATTTAATGTAAATTTTAAAAACAATATACTTGAAGGGAAGTAGATGAGTTTTCCTTTATTCCATAAGTGTGGAATAAAGCATGAAGAAAATAATATTAATGGGACTAGTAAATGATTTTAGTGTGTAAATGTTGGAAATTGGAAAATATATGTCTAATGTAACAAGAAATTTTTTTCCAATTATGATATTAGAGTTAAATGTCCAAATAATTCAACACTAACACTCAAATTAGATCATTTCATAGTATAGGTAAATTATTATAACTAGTGCTTCAATATGAGGGTTAATGAAGAAGATGGAATTCATCAACCTCTTAATCTTAGAGATAAAGGGAAATATAATGAAATCACTATTGCACATATGGGATGTGATAAAAAAGTGGTGGAAGGTATACATAACATACACTCTATAAATTAGAATGTCTTATTTGATCGTGGTTATATCCACTCTTTTAAATATGAATAAAAGTAAGTATATAACATTACCACCTCAATGCCATGATATTGAAATAGTATTAAAAACATATAATGGTATAATGATCACATCTCAAGTCTATGAATCTTCCCCAATTTAAGTTTATGGGAATTTACTTCATGAAAAAAAATTTATCCTTCCTCTGGTAGAATTTTATGTGATTTTCAGAATGGATGTGATTTCATTAAATAAATAACACATCAATTGCTGAGGAAGTGAAGTCACATTTGATATTCCAAAACAACATATGGTTTTCTATCGGTTTGGGGACAAATATTTACTTTAATAGAGATTAAATTCATTTCATGGTTATTTATTCAAATCCAATGTGGGTATTTATCTCATATGTTTGGTAGAAACTCAACATTAATGATATTTCTATTATACATGAGTTATTTAATCTCTTTTCAAAAGAGTTTCATAATCTTCCTCCAAATCATTATGTTGATTTTTCAAAATAACTAATGACTGGTGATACACCTATTTCATATACTCAATATAGATTTTCCCCACTTGAGTTCCTTGAATTCAAGAACCTAATCCATGAGAATCATGATAATGGATTCATTTGTACATGTGTGTAACCAAGGGGAACACCTAGACTTTATTAAATATAATATATGTATCAACGTGACTCTACATTGATTATCAGGATATTAACAAGTTATTTATCTTGAATAAGTATCTTCTTCCATAAATTGATGATTTTTTTGATCAATTATGAGGAGATCAATATTTTCTCAAGATTTACCTTAGATTTGGATACTTTTAATTTAGATTCAAAACGGAAGTCACAACTAGGAAAACATTCCATTTTTTGAATAGATTCTATGAATTTATAATAATTCCATTATGTTTTACTAATTTTCTTACTATATTCATGTATTTAATGAATATAGTCTTTAGATATTACCTTGATCAATTTTTGGTAGTCTTTATAAATGATATTATTATATATTCCAAGAGAAAGGTGTAAAATGGAGATCACTTTAGGATTATATGAATGAAACTAATGAATTATAATTTGTATGAAAAATTAACCATGTCTGAATTTTGGCTTCACAAATTTTCATTTTTTGTATCATATATTCTTAAGATAGAGTATATTGGTGGATCTATAAAAGGTAGAAGTTATTAAACATAGTCACACACCCACCCCTTTAACTAAAATCTATTGTTTTCATGGATTGGGTGGATATTATAAATTATTTTTGAAGTATTTATCACATTATATAACCAAAATATAAATAAAATTAAAATGGGGTTAGGTTCCTTTAAACTGATGGGTGTGAAGAAAACATTATGGAACTAAAGAGAATGTTGGTTATTGCCCCGATTCTCACACTACCCTAAAGTCAAGAAAGATATTTTATTTATAGTGACGCATTAATGAAAGTGTTGGTATGTTTTTTTATATAGAATGATATTTTTATATCTCATTCTCTATACTAATTGATATTTCACAAGATAATTTACCTGAATCATGATTTGGACTTTACAGAGTCAATATTTTAAATACTGGTATTGAGGCATTATATTTATAGAGAAATGTGTGACCTATATACTAATCATAAAATTTTATGGTATATATTAACTCAAAAATATTTGAATATTAACTAAAGAAGATTGTTTTAGTTCATTAAATATTATAAAAAGTCAATAAACTACCACCCTGTGAAACCAAACAATGTGGCTGATGATTTGATTCAATAGGATTATTCTAGATTATCTATTATGAGGATCAAAAAAATATCCTATATTTATGGATTTTCAAAGGACAAACCTGAAATATTGATGTGAAGGAAAAAATATTATATTTATGAAAATGGTTTTAGACCATATATCCATGTAAACATTAAATATGCACAAAAGGAGGATTTGGTGCTATATAATTAATTAAAAAAATTCCTGAGTTCAACCTTTATTATGATTTAATGATATAGTTGATGAAGTGAGTATGTATCCCATAAATATAAGAACTGAATAAGGAACTATTTTATGAAGCTCATAGCTCATAATTATCTATTCATCATTGAAGTATAAATATGTATAGAGATCTGAAATAGGATTTCTGGTGGGAAAATATTAAGAAAGATATTCCTAGGTATGTATCTCAATGATTTTTATGATATCATGTTATGGTTTGGAGAAATAAAACTACTGGATAATTAAAACCATTTTCTATACTGGAATGTAAATGGGTAAACCTCACTATGGATGTCACTGTTAGACTCTCAAAATAATCTAAATACCATAATACTATTTGGGTTGTTGTTGATCATCATAAAAATTCATCACACTTCATTTATATTATATAATATTTATTTTTTGACCATCTAACAAGGATATGTGTTAATGAAGTAGTAAGGTTACATCAGTAAAAATATTATATATTTTTTATCGAGTTATGATATTTACTTAGAAGTTATGGATAATTATTTTAAAATATCTAGTTATATTGTTTTATTTTTTTATTTATTATCTTCCATGGATAGATTGTCTTTATGAGATGACCATTATAATCCTAGAGGATATGTTGAGATCATTTTCTCTAGATTTAAAATGTGTTTTGGATCAACACCTTCATCTACTCAAGTTTTCTTTCAACATTAGTTTTCAATTGAGCATTAAAATTTATCCTTATAATGAATTTTATGGAATGAAATATAGAACTAGAAAATAATGTGATGATGTTGAAGAATGAAATATATTAGTACCTGTGATATAAAATAAAATTTCATAGAAAGTCGTATCTATTTAGAAACATAGTTGGTTTTTATTAAAAACAATCTCCTAATATATTGATTACTTGAAGTGGGTAAAATGAAAGGGAAAAAATTTCTCTATAAGTAACCATTGTAGGATAAAAATCAATGTATTTAAAAAATAATTATAATATAATTTCTTAAATGTAAATGCATAAATAATCCCAATTAAAATCGGATTGAAATATAAATCCCATATCTCAAGTCATGAATTTCTTAATATGAAATAAAACCTCTTGTATAATAAATTTATATTTATTTAATATGTATTCTAGAAACATAATAATATATTTTATACCATATATGTTTTATGTATTACATATAATCACCCCTTTATTAATAATTTGTTATTAAAATCCATGTTTGGGGTGATAACTACTAAATTTTTAATTCATGTTTAGGTTTTTAAATCCTTATACTTGTACTTTGATCATGGTTCCATAATCTAAATAATGTTAATAATGTTATAAATATTATATATATTCATTAAATTCATATTTATATTCATCCATAAATGGTTGAGATATAAAAACGAATTATAATGTCCAAGTATGTGGTAGGAAGCACGTACGCATGAAACATGATACCATCTCTAGGAAGTTCTAAAAAATGAATTATGAATAATAAACCATTTAATAAATAATTACTATATTAAATTTGTAACATATATTAATTAAATCAATCCATATTACCATTAATGTGAATATAAATTGAAAAAAGGAAACACATCTCTTCGTGGAGGTGGTAGTCCACATGTACACATGGGAGAATTTATCATTTTACTAAAAATAGAAAGTTACGATTTTAGATAAGTTATTATAATTATAGAATAATATTTTTTAAATAATATCATATATATATAATCCACCATTATAACAATCCATGAGATATTGTGATGGAAAATGAGTTTTATCACCATGTGGAGATAATAAATCATATATATAAAAGGGCGGAACATTAACTTCCTATTTGATGGAAAAAGGGTGAATAAAGGAGTTTTAAGAATAATAAATACATTTAAGTTTATTTATAATTCTGAAGTTATTATTTTATGATGAATATAATATATTTAGAGGAGGTATAAGAAGAAACAAATTGAAAGAGGTCGTGTAAGGACTCCTTTAGTTCCCTTCTAAAGGACCCTTGAAATAGTCTTTTAAAATGTAAAAAACACTAGTTTGTAGCTATATAAATTTAAAATATATTGAGGTAGGGTTTGGATACTCTAAATGGCTCAAAGTGGTGTGAATAATAAAAACAAGGGGTTCCCTTTTATAAGTCAGGATAGTGGCACTCATAGAATTTATTAAAGGATTAAAATATAATAAAATCAGTTTCTACCAAAATGATTCCAAATGGATATATTGTATAATAAAAAGAGTAAAAATTTGAAATAAAATCAATAAATGAAATGTATATATGGTTTGGTGTCATTTTAAACATTATTTGTTTCATTAACCCCTTAATCAACCCATTTTAACCGTAACCGTGATAATGCTTTTTTCAAAAGTAAAGGGTCATATTATTACATATAAGGTAAAACTGGATCATAAATTTAAAAGGGATTATATTTTATACCATATCTTATCCTTTTTACCCTTTCAATATTTTCGTGATTTTTAAATAATTAAATATTATTTTTGTAAAATATTATTAATGTAATTTTTGATACAATTCAATTAATTTGAAATTAAAGTCACTAGGACAATTATTTAATTAAAATATAATCATTTAACACATCCCTACAATTTCATATTTACCTAAACAATTTGTGTAACTTAATAATTCATCAAAATTATATTATTATTAAAAAATTTAAATCATTTATTTTGTTTTTTTAATTAATGTAATCAATATTATGTCAGTGTTACGTACACATTAAGAGTAATTATTAAATAAATAAATATTATAAGTAAAGTTAATTTATATTGAAAATAATCTTTTACAACCAAAATTAACAACATTTTTCATTATGATAAAATTTTAGAGATATCATAACCATGAGAGTGGAATTTTTTATTTACTCTTTTATTTAATTAATATAAAGGTTGTAATAAAATAAAAATAGTACCAAGTTTTTATATAATCATTAATTTTATGGGAATGGATAAACTCCACCCATATAATATGAGAAATGAATGTTTTAAGGAAATGTTAAAGACCTGTAACAAGATATAACCCCATTTTACCTATTTTACCCTAACTGAGGTGACAATAATTTTATATTGTTACTATTAATTATTAAAAAATTTGCGGATATTCAAAAACTTTGATCATCTATATTCCAAATATATTATAAATTTTCAAGACTCAATTTCTGAAGGTAGAATAAATTAATTTTTAATTATGTTTTAAAAATTCGATGAAAACCATTTTTTAGAAAAAAAATAAATTTTTAAGCATAAAACATGATATATATTATTTTCTCATCCCTATGAAGATTATTAGATAAATTATAAAACATTTTATTAAAAATATAATATATATAATTTTAATTAAAATTATTCCCCAATATTGATCAATTTAATTTATTAAGATAAAAACACACGACATGTATAAAAAAAAGTACTCAGAAAAAAAATCAATTTTACATACAAATTATTATTTTAATTTCTAATCAATTGAAAACAAAAAAAATTATTTCAAACCAATATTTTTTTATGATTTATTTATTCCAACTCATTCTCAAAAATTTTACATCCATTTTATAGATGTATACTAAATTTTAGTTCATTTAGACTCAGGGATGTGTGTATCACAAGATATCAATGAAATTAAATTAATTAACACATCATAAATACTATGGGTGTTACATTATACTTCCATTTAAAAATTTCTCCCTCAAAATTACATTACACTAATACATAAATTGAGTAAATCTTGGATTCATAATGTACTCAGGTCCCCATGTTGCTTTCTCAAATTTTTTGTTTTTCATAAAATATTGACTGTGTGAGTGGCCTTGTGTCATAGAACTTTATCTATATGATCTAGAATCTCCACCAGTTATTCTTCATAAGATATATCATTCTATAGTGTTATTAACTTTAAGTTAAACACTTATGAAGGGTCGAGTATTTATTTCCTCAGGACAATTATGTTGAAGACATTATAAACTTGGGAGTTCTTTAGTTGTAGAGCTAAATGATTATCTACCATCCCAATACGATCAAGAATTTAAAAGGGGTAAATATATATATATATCATCATCCCCTTATTTAAAAATCTGATAAAATTATTATAAGGAGAAATACCTAGGAATACCTTTTCACTAACTTCAAACTCCATACTTGTAGAGGCCCGAAGCATGACGTACATGGACATTACATTACTTTTTCGGAATACTTAATACATAACAAAAATAGACACACAAGGACCGTAATAGTTTAGTGTCTTTGGAAACTTGGAACGTAATCTTCTAATCATGGTGAAATATCTTCAACATCTCCCATAAAGATATTCCCCTTTTTTTCTTACCTAAAACCTTTATTTATATCCTGGGAAAAAGAAAACATAAAAAGGGTGAGCTAAAATGCCCAGTGAGGGTGAACATAGAGAACATAAAACAATCCATAAACATTTGAATGTAAAAACTTGAACATAAAATCTAAACATCAAAATCTTGAACAAAGACATGAATCTTGGAAGTACATAAGGTATATATCATAAGGGAACATCAGTCATGATAAAATAGAATGGGAATGAAACATGTAATTGTGGAAACCATTAATCACATGATATGATTTCCATAGTAGCCAAGGCATTGCTGCCAAGACCATCTTAGTGGACAAAGTCCCTTTCTGAATCGAGTTCACTCCTCGTTCCAGTCTTGTATTACTGAACCGGTTTAACTTTCCGTTCCAGCCATGTCTATATCATGAGATATAAATCTTTACCCAGTGAATTGGAGGGAGATATAGGTCCCACCCATCTTATAATGAAATCATTCTTACTAGTGCCACAAAATAAACATACATCATTCATAATAACCCAATAAATAAAATGGGTTTCATAAACATCATCCCATCATCACATAATCCATATAAAAGAAATGGATATCATTTCATAATAAGAAAATTTAAACCATGTAAATCATAGAGACGTGTTACTTGAAACATACACATATGAAATAATGTCATCTTAGATGAAAAATGTTTTTGATAAAACACTTGAAATGAACTCTTGAGGAAAATATCATTTCTTCTTAAAAATCATTTTCTTTTCACAAAATGTCATAAAATTTTAAAAGAAAGGGATTTTTTTGAAAATAGTCATGAAATATTTTGGAGGAAGCTTCATTAAAATAAGGCTTTATAAAACCGTGAAAATCCGTTCATGCCATATAAGTTAAAAAAATATTCTTCTTGTACTTTTTCCAGAAAGTCAGAAAGTACCTTCTAAAAGAAAGATTCCAAACATACCATGTATTAGAAGTCAAAAATGGGTAAAAAGGAAATTAAAAATACATGAAAACATTTCTAGAAAACATGGACATGTATGATAACAATAACCCCAGTAAATACTTACGAATAAACAAACTCGGATAAAAACGAGATTGGAAGAGATATCCCTTACCATACGTCCGATATGTTTCGTATGTATCTGAACCTCCTGTATAATGATTTAAATAATATCATTGACTTATTACAGAATCATATTCACTGTTATGATATCATATATGGTTCACTTATGACTTTATATTACCCATTCTTTTGTAAATTAATGTTAAAGCAGCGTTTTGGGTAAAATCATCTTATTTATCGTACGTGTTTGGACTTGTTGTTCTCGATGATATTATTACTTATATAATGATTTACTTACTTTAAAAATGTAAATCATGATTTATATATCATATAAATTCATTATATATCTAGTATATACAAGAATTTATAATAGTACATAACATATGGAGGTAAGAAATGAAACGCACCATTCATGGAGACGGTAAGTCGTACGTACGCATGAACGCTACTTTCATTTATATTTCTTATTTAAATGGAATTAAAACATAATTATACATAGGTATATTATAATTCCAGTATAGTATCATATATAATATCATTAACCACATCCTTTATACATCCTACATAAGGTATTAATGAATCACATCACTTTGAGGGGGCGGTAGTCCGCACTTCCTCAAATGAGATTATCGTATTTACCGACTATGGAAACCGTAAAGGCTTGATATAATTGGGAAGTAAAGAAGCATAATTAAATCATAAAAATAATATATATTATATATAAATACAGTTCCATCATAATTTCCACCATGAGAGGCGGTAGGAGAAAATCGAACAATCATCGTTTTGTGAGGCGTTAGTTTGTCATCACAAAAACATTATGTTCTTCATCCATTAGATGGAGGTGTGTGTAAGTGTAGTTGGAATCCTTCTCATAACAACATCCTAGTATATTTACGATATTGGTTTTGTTACAAAAGAAAGAATTGAAAATAGTTTAGGGGTTGGAGAAGTAGAATAAAAGAAAACAACTTAAGAGAAACGATTACCTTTAATTTTGGTAACTTCCTTTGGTTTGAACCAAAAGGACTTCTTGGAGAGTCTTCTTCCTACTGTAAGGCTTCAAGGGGGAGGAGAGAGATGTAGGGAGATTATTTGGGCAGATTTTGGGCGATCCAAAAGGCTTGAGAGGTGTGAGGAAATGCATATAAGTGGTCTCCTTTTATAAGGGAGAGGAGGGGCTCTTTAGGAAAGTGTGAAAACATTATTTTATTATAAACTTATCTTCGGTTTCATGAGGTCCAAAACACAATAATGTCGAAGATACGATGACTCATATTCGAAATAAAATCATCCAATTGGAATTGGACAGGTTTTGGATGATATTTTAATCATTATAATCTTATTTATTTAAATCATTTATTAATGAGGTAAACACTACATCATTATTGTGTCATAAATAATTTAATTCATTTGATGTCTAAAAATTATAAAACAAATACCATGATGTAGGTAATCGTTTTATCTTTCCAAGGAATATTTATATTCTAAAATATAACTTATATCACCCCTTAAAAAAATTAATTACTAAAAGATTTTCGTTAAAGTCAATTTTGTCTTTACATTAAATTTATTAATCCAAATTGTCATTTTCACTACCAAGTGGCTCATTGGGGTCCCAAAATCGCCCCAAGGATGTCCATGTTCGGAAACTACTTATCCAATAAGTTTAGGACAAGTTTCAATGTAATTTTGAATTATTATAATATTCTTTTAACCTTGAATTACCCTATTTACCTTTAACCGTAGTAAATAAAAATTACCGTAGTTACTATTCATAATGCCCAAAAATAAAAAGTAGCTTATTAACATAATTTGGACCCAATGATTCCAAATATGGAATCCATTTTTCCAAATTCAATACACAAAATTTTCATAAATTAAATTAAAATTAATCTCGTTGTCGAAAGAAAACGGGTTTTTGTTTAAAACATTGCAAAAAATTGAATTGATTTAACCTACGAATTCAAGGTAAAATAAATTCTAATGACATACATTATATTAAATGGTAAAAATATATTCTATTTATACTTTAAAATCATTAAATATTATAATTTAACCACATATATTATTATGATGAAAAAAGTTGTTTTTAATTAAAATATAGCATGTTTTTACTATTCATTAAAATATGAAAGTTATCAGAAAAATATCAAAACTTTATCCAATGTAAATTTTTATATCCTGATTCAAAAGAAGAATTTTATTTTGTCAAATTGAACTTATGATCATGTCAAAAACTCGATTTAATGTGGGTGCTCCATCAAAAGGCGGCAAAACTGTATTTTTTGAAAAATACTTATTTTACCCGAAAAATTTATTTTGTTCTCATACCATGTTCTAGAAAATATGTAAGATGAATAATAATGTTATAAAATTAAAAATTTAGTTAATACTATTCATAAAGGGTAGTTTATAATAATATTATAACCATATATCATTGTTTAGTGAAACCCGATATTGTGTACAACACACGCTATCGAAGAAGGTCACGATTGCGTGTAATGCAAGCCAAGTTAGGGTTGCGTGTAGTGCAAGACTCCACTGTTGCTGCGTATAACAGAATCCATACATATTTTATTTATACATTGAATATATATATATATATATATATACACTCAATGTTGCGTAGAAGAACTTCTATCAAACGAACTTGAAATTGTGTGTAACATGAGCCAAGAATAGTGTTGCGTATACTGCAAGCTAATACGGTGTTGCGTGTAGCTCAAGATAATCTCGGTGTATCGTACAACAGAAGATATGAATGAAATTAAAAAGAATGTATCTTATAAAATCTCAGGTTGTTACAATACCCCAATGATGATTGTTCTCATTACATTTTTGTGGTCTATGAGCTATTCTTTTATGTCGCTGAATGGAACAAACTTGATCTTCCATTTCCTTAGCTAGTTCTTCTCTAAATAGTTTTATTTATTAAAATTAATCCTAGAATTTAGGATTTATGTACTTATTTCTAAATATTGATTCATAAGTAGCACTAAATGATGACACATATCATCCATTCTTGATAGAAAGCTTCAAAAAATACATTTCATCTGGTACGAATAAGCTCATTCACATCTCATCCATCCCAAATAGCACACTTTGAATAGAACATGATCTTTGAGTCTTTCAATGATTAAAGAATATCTATAACCCAGTGAATAATGAAACTCAGTAAGGGTATCTCACCCATGTTTCATTCGAGACTCCACTTAACCCCCAATATCTCAACACTCAGATTGGTGATCACACCCAAAACTACTGAGGGGTACCATAAAACCAATATAGAACTCTAGAGACCATAATTATAAGATAATTGATTACACCCATGTCTACTGGGGGACACTGCAAACCTTACTGAGCCTTATAAACTTTTACACAGATAGAGGATCACACCCAATACCACTAGAAGATACCACATTCCCAATGTGGAAATATCTTCCAGGTAGTAGATTATATAAATGATGATACAACAATCCCCACTATGTCAACCCTCTATATAGGGGATCAATGCTCCTATATGTGGGTCACACTGATACTACCAAACCCCACCTTGTGATAATTAAGAAATGATAGAGGATCCCACCTTCATTTCACAAAGGGATACCACAAAATCGATATGAACCAGTCCCATGGAGAGGATCAAAATAATATACTAATGACATGATGCCACACTATACCCTCAAGGGGTTGAACAAAGGGAATACACCAAACTAATACTAACAATGTATTACTGAAATAATCACACCACTGGAATCACCTATGTTCACATCTATATTTCTAAAAAAAATCCACCATCTTGTTCTATATAGAAAACTACTTGGGATTAGCTACTCATGTATCTCTATTCAAGTCCTGAACACGAGGAATCATGAGGGAGAAGTCTCTAAGTGAATTAAATGGTGTGCACCAATGGTAAAAAAAATCTCAAACCCATTCCCTGTTTGGTCCCCCTCTATTTACTCAACATGTATATGGAGAATACATGGTGTGTGACCTTTTCTGAACCCCTAGTCATGTCCTCTCCCACACACATCCTAGTAGTCCATGTCACCATAAATAATAGGCACCCCCATTAGACTGCACTTCATGGGTCTTGTTTATTTTATCCCATTTCCTTTAGTCGTTCCCATGCAATATGGTCATGTACTGCCACATAACCATGTCCCTTAACACGTCATGTTTGGTTATGTCCTTAGATGAATGGATCAGGTAAAATAAAAAAAAATTTAGCCCCAGTACACAAAGATACATCTTACCTTAATGGTAAGAACAAATGGAATATTCTCCATTACCACAAATGGTGGGATCTAGATTTCCAAATGAGAAATCTCTACAAGCCACCTAAAACCCCAATTATCACCCAAAATACACATATTAAACCCCATGTGATATATAGTAATAATAATATGTATTTAAATTATTAAAACAACTCATATATGGTTATAAATTACATAAAAATGCATACCTCGTGGTGAAACACCAAATTTTAGGGTCTAATATGATGCCCAAAAGCTAATGCACCTCGATCTGGTGACGATTAGTGTCAACAAAAGAGTCTGATAGAACCTCATTTTCTTGGTTCCTATTCGGTGTATCCATCACCATGGGAGATAACCTATCCCCTTCCATATGATTGAAACCAAATGTGGTGTGGGTCATTTTATTAATTAAATTTTATTTAATTAATAAACCAACATTTCACACCCCACTAATGGTCACAACCAACCGAGAACCCTATGTCAACAAGTTTTATATTGAGTCATCAACAAAACCAACATTCCAAACTCAATCTTGATCTCACATTTCCTATCTAGGACACCATTTGGGTGTTATTCTACATTTCCATTACAAAATTCATGTGTGAGATATAATGAATTAAATATTCTTAATATATCCACACTAAATATCTCTGTACCCTAAAATTTCATACTGAATTAGCTCCCAACATAATAAATATTCCATGAAATATTCTAAAGTCTTAAAAAATCTATAGTAACTAAAATGTCCCCAAATTCTAATATTTTTGTCTAGAAATGTGAAATCTTATAAAGAAGGAGGAAACTAAGCTCTCAATTGGGTCTCCCACACCAGTGAGATCTCCATAAGGCTCCCAGGCTATTAAAATATATGCACAATGGGAAAAAAATTCCCCACCCCTGGTTAAAACCGGGTATACATATCCAATGAGTCATGAACATGTCTTCTCATCTAAGGTGTGTGGAAAAACAACTTGCGCTTGATGCAATTATTGTAACAGGTTATAGCATTACACCACCTCACTAACTCATCATAGAAACTGGAAAAAGGGTCTACAAATGCTGGAGAGAACCTATTGAATTGTTTAAAAATATCTCTATGATGATCTCCATATGCCACCATCATTGGTTTAAAAAGTACTCCTTATGTGTCCCCAAATCCCTCATCCTTGGCTTCCATAGATGATGCCAAAGGATATTTTCACATCCACCCCTCTCCTGGGTTCACTAATAATGCAAAACAACATCTTAGAATCTCTTAATATAGTTTTAATGGTGTAAAAATGAATCCTAATAAGTTCTATGTAATCCCCACCTTTGTAAATTTCATCATGAACATGACAAGTGGATATTTGGTCTCACAAGACCTTGCAAAAAAAATATCCAAGTTGTGGATCCCTACCTAACTGAAAAATTAGAGGGAAACCACCATCAACTAGAGACGTGTTGATTCATCCACACCCACAAGGTCTAACTATAATGAGATCAAATTCTCTATTACCTAACTCAAAAATAGTGGACACAGACTCTCACTATGAGACGTTGTTGTTACGACCAGAACATTGGGTGGACCTCAAGCTAGAATAGCCCCAACATTTGTTCAGTACAATATCACTCTCATATCGTGGTATAAATATCATAATAATTATATCTAATTAATACATTCATGTTTCAATGAGATATTCTCAAGAAACTGGTACTATCATAGCATTTCTAGAATCCAACCTCTACTGTATCACGTAAGACTCTAACATTGATCACACAAGGGTACTAACAAAAAATACTATATTGAACTAATACAAAAGGATTAATGGATATATTTATAAAGTGTTTCATTATACTCCTATGTAAACAACCCAAGGCTACCCATGTGAACAAACTGGGTCTTATAAAGCCTTAAGTCTGCAACCCTCCAACTGCACCTCCATCCAATGAATCTCAATTATGGGAAACCAATATGTTGCAGAGAATTTCAGGGAAATACATGGATTATAGTATATATAGAAGTCTAACTCTTGGTGGTGAGGCACAGATGACACATCCTCGTGAATACATACTCAACCAAACCACCATCAAGAAGTATCTGAATTCTCATAGCATGTATTTCTATAAGGTTTATAATATCCAACTGATAATATTTGATTTTTTCCACATGTACATAATATTATCCTACTCATCTTGGGATCTATCTTTGATAAAAAAGGGAAACTCTATCCCACAAGATGGAAATATTTCCACACCCATTGGTGTATACCATTGGAGCATGGATGGTATGAAACAAATCCACCCCGAGGAAACATTATAGGGTCTCTCTCTACCGCTAGAGAATGGTTTTGTTTGAGAATCTATCCCTAATATAGATTCAGTACGCAGCACCTGATATGATTGAAATACCTACGATCCACATTTTTCGGACATTAAACATATGTTTTGAGCTAAAAGATTACACTAGTATTTTTAGGCCGCAAACATGGGCTACTGTTAGGAAAAAATCGATCAAGACTCTGTGAAACTACTGCAAGAACAGTAAAGACACCTAGCTTCCCTCAAAACATAATGAATCGTACGGGCTAGAAGACCCTTTTTCCTGAAGATCTTCTTTTCCTATTCCCGTATATTCACCACAACTAGGTCCTGCTCCAACACCTCAATATACTATGCTATGAGAACACAAAATTCTATATAACCCATCCACCACACCTTTTCAATGTCTACTTTGGGTGGAATTGTCTCGTCCACATGGTTTTTTATCACTTCACATGAATAAATATTAGTGGTGGATGTGCTTCTCTTATTTGTGAGTTTGAATCCATATAAAGCATCACCATCACAGGGATTCACTGATACCCTACATCACCCTAGATATGTCTTTATAATTAAGTGACACGAAAAGATTTTTACACACATATGTCAAAGAGTACTACTAAAAAAGTAGAAAAAATAGATATCATATCTATAACCATTCTTGCAGACTCTAGACCATAGGCCTCTATAGCTTTTAATTTTTCTCACCCCATCCTCTAGCTCCCTAATCCTAGTGAAGACAACTTAGGGGTGGTGGTGGTGGTAATAGATCAAACCATTTTTCACCTCTTACTGTGCTCCACTCTCCTCCACCATGTCAGTCATCATGCAGAACAAATTGATCTTATCAATATTTATTCCAGGTTATTTCATCAACTGTGTCCCTATTAGAATCATAAATAGTTGTAAGATCTTGAATGAGATGTCCTTATTTTTTACAAGTGAAATAAAACCTCACTCATGGATTACTAAAACTATCATGGGAGCCCTGAGTCATAGAACCTCCACACTGGAAACATATCCATAAGAAACATTAATGTACGAATCCCTGAGGCATCTATAATCTACTAGTTTATGATGTTTTATCTCCTATGTTCCCAACACCAATATTCAGATTCTTTTTATCCAGAAATCTATCCACTACCATGGGATACTCAAGTACTCCAACATATGTAGGAATGAAAAGATATATCACAGAAACTATGATATCTTGGTGAAATCCCTACTTGAAGGTCAATTCTTAGAAGAAAATATCTCAAACCATATTCAAGGTGAATCTTGAAAGGTTAGTAGACCTCACCAAATAATCTGTCATAGACATGATACCATTCTGAAGCTACAGAAGCCCATGGATATAAACTGATTGGAATGTGTCTTGATAGAAATATTCCCTGAAATTATGCTCAATCAATATCCAAGTTATAATGATTTCATCAAGTGGATGAGTTAGAAAAATCCACCATCGCCTCACAAAGACCAAAAGAATACTCACTGATTGGACCACAATCTGATCAGGATGTGTCTATATGTGGATAAAAATGAATTTCATTACCTCTATCCAGACATCAGCACCTTAGGGGTCTAGATCATCCCATAACCAAGGAGTTATCATCATATAAAAATCATTTATTGCACTCATAAAACAAGAAAACCTATATAATACTACTAGTTTGAACCTACAATTCAATGGGTGGTGGCACAACAGGAAAACCACATGGATGTACTTCCTTCTATGAATACCCTTTCACTGAAGACTCAAAAATAGATTGATCATCATTACAATCACACTATGGATCCATGGATAGCATTTATTATGGTGGAATCCAAAAATAGAATCATGATATACTATGTTCAAGTGTATATCTTGAGATCTTCCTCAATAAGGACATGAAAACGACATCTTGATCCTATATGATTCATGTAACAACGTTTTCTGTGTAACTAGTGTCCATGTGTATCGAGTCAATAAGAAGGTTTTTAGAGTCCTTGTGAGTGGTTGTATAGACTGCTGCATCAACATTGGATTCTATAGCCTAAAGGAGTAACTCGAAAAATTTTATCTCTATCAGCGTAAATCCTAAACCAATATTGTATATAGATAACCCTTAAATATGAACCTAATAAATAACCTCCTTTAATATGACATTTCTATGACCTATCCCATTGGGCTCACTTGGTGGATGATGAGCTTGTTGTGACTACCCTATGACCACCTACAATAGGCCAGGGTCTATTGACTAGCATTGAGTATGAATATCACAATCATATAAGGGAATGGCCTATGGTACATGTATTAACACACACACACACAAACACATCCATCTTCATTAAAAAGAGCTAAGATAAAAAAACTACTAATAACAAATTCATGAATACTACTTTTCCCTAATCATAGTATAGAAAATTTATTAAGAATCATGAAATAGAAAAATAAAATCCCCCTAGAAACTGATAAAAGCATCCAACCTTCTTTGTTGTATGGGACATTTATCATATGAAACCAATGATACACACCTCATTATTTCTATCTTTCTATGCTCTACCTACTCTGGGTCCTCCTAGGACTCCATTGAATGGCATGTAATCTATATAATACATGACATTTATGGGTGAAACACATGTTGTGGGGAGTATAAAAATACATAATAGGTTCCAAAAAACATAAAATTAAAGGGAGAAACATAAAGACAATAGTCCATGTAACTCATAGTGAGAGGGTATATAATCCCTAATGAGTGAGAATAGGAATACCCACATATAAATATCAAATATAAATTACTATTAAACTTATCTCTACATGGTATGATAATAAATATATGATGCATAACCACATGGAAACCTAGAATAAACTAGCTATAACCATCTTAGATTCTGAGTCTAAAGAGGTCCCAACCTCACTGTCAGCTATATGAATCTACTTGAGGATCAGAGATGTTGCTCATACCTGATCACTCACTCCATGAGCCATGCCATCTCTTGTGGAACTCATCTAATGGATCTTGATCATCATGTATAGCTCTATCGTCCCTGATGAAACTCATCTTAGGGATATTACTCATCAGGTATCCCTAATCCAATGGCACGTCCCTTCCATCCCTGATGGAATACTTTTGAATGAACATGCTCTTTGGGTCTTCCCATAAATAAATTCTGATTAAAACCTTATAGATCATAATAATTGGATAGGGTATCTCAACCATGTCTCATAGAGAACTCTAGAAAACCTACTTGAACCTAGAGTATCTCAACATCCAGAGAAGGGATCACACCTAGAACCATTGAGGTACACCACAAACCTAATATGGATCACTCGGGATCATAAAAATGATATATGGGATCACATCCAGGCCTACTGCGGGCCCCAAAACCCTAATTGTACTCAAAAACTTGATACACAAATAGAGGTTAAAACTTAGGACCACTATAAGATACCACAAAACCAATCTGGTCATATCTTCCATGTAGGTGATTGTATATGCGATGATACCAAAAACTCCAATGAATTAACCATCAATGAAGGGGATCAATGCCCCTATATGTTGGTCACACCATTACCACCAAACTCTAACTAGGTAATATGTAGAGATGATAGAGGATACCACCTTGGTCTCATGAAGTGATACCACAAATTCTATCTCTATAAAAATCAAACAAGAGTAAGCTAGAAAAGCCACCAAAGTTGTCCTATCATGGTGTTGAGGGGAATAAGATTATGGAAACAAATATCATATAAAAAAACTAGACTTACAACCAGAGTACAAAGAGGATGAAAGAAAGAAATCCATGATCTATACAATCCAAGATAAACTAGATAAATTATAATGTATGACAAGATAAGTCCGAAAAGTATCTATTTGACAAAAAATCACCTCCAAACTATCCCATGACAAAGGAAAAGATAAAAATATAATAAAACATTCTATATAATTCCTTTCACTTTACTCGAGTCCTGTAAAACAATGCCTACAACTACCCAAACGAAAAATTACGGTCTGATCACAAAGCCTAGTAGGATTCTACCGCAGTGACTATACATAGTCTAATATCAATAATGAAATAGTTCTAGAATTTAAAAAAAATACTTTTTACAAAGAATTTTTAAAAATAAAAACCATTTTTAAAACATCCTTTGGGTTTTTATAAAATATTTTCATATTATCATTTTAAGGAAATAAACATTTATGAAAATAATCATGACCAATCCATCTTGTGAAAATATAATCATATCTGAAAAAGAACACCATTTGGACTCTAGACTATGGGTATACATACTAGTAATAATAAGAAATTTCCAATCATGAAATATGGTGGATCTAATCAGTATAAATTCTAGTGGCAATATTCTTAGTAAAGTTGTCGAAAACCTCATGTGGAATTACATACATTATGAGTGAAATTTCTATTCCAAAAGCACCCAAGGTTCCAAATGTGCTAAATTTGTAAAAATATATTTTAGAAACCATGATCACAATTTATAAAACATTTTTAATAATAAGGAAATACTCTTCAGTTGATGAAAACCCATTTCTGAACAAAACCACCATTCAAGAATTTAATCAAACACATGGTATGCATAACTGATTTTTAAAGAAAACCACCTTTAAAAATATTATTTATTTTCAATAAATACAATGTAAAAATAAATAAATTCAATTAAATTAATAATAAAAATTAATTTACATGAACAATAATAAATTAATAAAATTATCTCATTATAAAGAAACAACTACCTAAGGAATGAATGTAGATCACTTCATCATCGACAACGGTGACCTTGGAAGAGTAGATCCAGTACTCAAGATCTCATATCAGTAATAAACACATAAATCCTTTGTCTAACCCCATATATCATCAATACACATCCCCTAATGGTTTGAAAAGATGATAAGAGAAGGGATCCAATGATGATCTGGGAAGAAAAAAGTTATCCAGATAAAAAACGAAACATACCTGGAGTTGATCCAATAAGAATGATGGAAATACACCAAGAATACCAAGGTAAATGTCACTAGAAAAAAGGGTAAGGATTAGGTCAATACAATATTACAATAGGGGTGCTTAGGGGTTAAACTAGGGATACTGAGAATTTTCAAAACAATTTTATAGATAATAAAAACCATGAACAAGATGTTATAGGTTGGGGAAGAGGGTTAAGAAACCATGGGACCATACTATGCACCTCCAATAGAATTATTTTTTGGGTACATGGTTTGGACACATGGGTTTTTAACCCTGCGCCAACTATGAAAAACCCCTCTGTATAATGGTTGATGATTTTCATGGGTGGCCACAAGGTTTTGAAAAAATGTGAACCCATGTACGGTGGCTCAATATAGAACACACAATTTTCTAGGAAAAACCACATATTTTTTGATAATTGTGTCCCAACTTTTCATATCCCAATGGGATTCAAAAACATCCAAAAATTTCCCAAAAAAACCTCAAAATTAGACAAACTAAAAGGTGACTAAACAAGGGTAAAATATTACCTATAAGAATGTAACACAACATTAAAATCTCTCCACTATAAAGGACATATTTCCTGAGAAAGTTCTCAGGATTCTAGACTTGTGAATGTAAGAGGCCATGTAACATCCCAAGTAACTAAATAATATTACATTATAAGGTTTATCAATATTTGTGAATAAAATTTTAATATTACTTTAAAGGTAATGTTATGCTCGATGGCATACCCAATACGCAACAACAAGTTTCTTTGAAATCTTACGTTGCACACAAATAATATAATAATATTATAATAGTTAACGCCTAGCCGTTGTAAAGGAGGGAATGAACAGAAATAACTAAAAAATGATTACATATGTTTCTTACATATTTTTACATTTATCTAATAAATTTTAGAGGCTTAAAATCCAAATGAATCCAATTTTAAGAATAAATACTCTAATATTTTTAAAAGATTGTTTTACCGCCTTTTGATGAGGAACCTTTTTTAAATATAACTTTTGAAAATTTTATAAGATATATTTTTCAAAATAAACTTATTCTTTATGATTGGTACATTGAAATATACTTTGGATAAATTTTTGGTATGTTTCTGACAATGTTCATTTTTTTAATGAATAGTGAAAAATATTGCATTTTACATCAAAACTGATTTTTCATCTAATTTAAATATATGTTTAGATTATCTTCATAATTGGTTTTAAAGTTTAATTATAATATATTTTTACAATTTAATTCAATTGTGGTCATTATAATTAATTTCACTTTGAAAATGGACATAAACAAGTGGCAAACTTTTAATAGATATTGCTTCCAAAAAAACCTGCTATTTGTTTTGATAGTGGGAATTAACTATATGATTTATTAATGAAAATTTAATGTTTTGAATTTGGTAAAATGGAAATCAATTCTGAATTTTCAATATCAAATATATCTTAGGGT
Source organism: Viscum album (assembly GCA_963277665.1). Classification (NCBI taxonomy): domain Eukaryota; kingdom Viridiplantae; phylum Streptophyta; class Magnoliopsida; order Santalales; family Viscaceae; genus Viscum; species Viscum album. The sequence goes on from OY728161.1 coordinate 1,001,151,768, forward strand.
TATTTTTTGTTATTTTTCTGATAATGCTTTTTTTTAATGAATAGTGAAAAATTCAGTTTTTAATTCAAAACTGCCTTTTCATCCAATTTATTTATATATTTAGATTGTCATTTTAATTTTTTTTAAATTATAATTGAATTATTTTTTTATCACTTAATAAAATTTTGTTAATTGGAAGTAATTTCACTTTTCAATTGGATGTAAAAACAAGTCAATCTTTTGATAAATTTTACTTCTTAAAAACCTGTCTTTTGTTTTGACAACAGGATTTACTTTTAAATTAATTACCACAATTTATGTTTTTTGAATTTGATAAAATTTATTCCATATTTGGAATCAGGAGGTCCAAATTATGTAATTAATACTATTTTGTTTTTTGGACATTATGAATAGTAACGACGGTAATTATCTTTAATTATCGTGTTTAATTAGTAATCGAGTAATTAAGGGTAAGAAAATAATATCATAAAAATATAAAATGACCCAAAAATGTGTCCTAATTCTATTTTTGGTGTCTTGGCCGACCATGGGATGCCTTGTGCCAAACTTGGGACCCCATGGAATCACTTTAGTGTGATAGTGGCCTTTTATCATATTTTTTTTAAAGAAAGGAAAATGTAACCAATGTATGTAACACCTAAGTAAAATAATTTTAATTTTGTCTAAATAAGATATATCTTATACTATAAATATTCATTCGAAAGCTAAAAATATTTCAAACATCATATTATTTTTTATATAATTTTTAGACATTAAATAAATTAAATTATTTATGGCATCATGATGATGCAGCGATTACCTCATTAATGAACGATTTAAAATAAAATGAAAAGATAATGTAAAATATAAGACTTAAACATAGAAAAAACCTATTGGATGAGTATATTTAGAACCCCTATAACCTTATCCTCTAAAGATATCATTTTGGGACCTTTAAAATCCGAAACTCTTTTTAAAATAAAGTAACATTTCTTGACTTTCCATGAGTGCCCCTCCTCTCCTCTTATAAAAGGCCCCCACCTCTACCTCCTTACCCACACCTCTTAGGCCTTTGGATAGGCCAAAACCTGCCCATTTCATCTCTCCACATCCCTATCTTCATCATTGAAGCCTCACCTTATGCAGAAAGCTCTTCAAGGAACACTTTTGGTTCAAACCAAAGGGAGTTACCCGATTTAAAGGTAATGTCTTCTCTTATGTTCTTTTGTTTTATTTTGCTTCTCCAACCCCCTAAACTATTTTATTCCTTTCTTTTGTAATAAAACCAGTATCTTAAATATACTATTATGTTTTTATAAGAAGTATTAGAGCTACACTTACACACACATTCGTCTAATGTTTAAGGAACATATTGTTTCTATGGATGGATAATTACTACCTCACGAAACGATGATTGTTCAATATTCTTTTAACACCTTTAAAGGTGGACATTATGATTTAACTGTATTTTATATATGATATATATGTTATTTATGTTTTATATATGCTTCTGTATTTTAAATTTAAATCATACCTTTATTATTTTCATGTTGTGAAAATGCGATAATTTCATATGAGGAAGTGTGGACTACCGCCCCCTCAAGTGATGTGACTCGTTCATGCAATACATGGAATGTATAAAGAATGAAATTAATGAACTTATGTGACCTATATAACATATATATTATACTGTAATTATAATTTATATATATTTCTCAATTATTTTTAATTCCATTAATATGACAAAGAAATGAAAGTAGTGTTCATGCGTACGCACGGCCTACCGTCTCCATGAACGATGCATTTCATTTCTTTTTATCTCCAAATGTTATGGAATAGTATAAAATGAATATGTACTATATATATATGATATTTAAATCATTAATACTATTCTGGAGATAATTTACTTATAACTACATGGACGATTCTTTTCAAACAAGTTCATTTTTGACTCATGTACCAAACATCGACAAAAACATTTGATATGAACTCAAATAATTAACTAATTATTATAACATTATAATATGTGATATGAATTGAATGATAAACATTAAAGGAGTTCATTAAGAAATTATAAATTGACAAAAGTTTATTATTCAGGAATATAAAGAAATGAAAAAGACAAGTCGGACTTGAGGTAAGGGATCCTACCTCTCTCTTTCTTTTTAAGTACTCTTTTTATGTAACTTACTTTAAGCTCCTATTTCTTATGTTGGGGGATGTTCTTTTATATTCCTATTTCTGTACTTTCTATGTTCATATGAAGAGAGACCATTTTTTATCAATCCATTTTTTTTTTGAAGTTTTATGTGGCATCGTTAGGCCGACGAGTTTTCGTAAGGGATTTTTCATCTCACTTTTATTCATGTGAGATTTATGCTACATTTGCCACTATTTGTTTTGAGTGGTGTATGTACTTCCCATTATTCTACTCTTTGTGTAATATAATTTCATTTATTAGTATTTACATCAATGTTTTATAGTCCTTCTTTCATGGGGTGAACGTTTCGAAAGTTACCCAAATCGGTAAGGGAACCTTTCACCCTCCTATTTTTAAAAGACTTATTTTGTTATGTCTTTTAATTTCCATATTTTTATGTTGGGATATGTTCTTCTATATCTTTATTGATGTAAATTTTATGTCCAAGTGATGATATACCATTTTATCTCTCATCAACTAATTTTATGAATTTTAAAGTGACGTCGTTAGGCTGTCGAATTTGACCAAGGGAACTTCTTAACCCAATTTTGATTTCTTTGGGTTCAACATGTAGTTATTGAATATGTCATCCTTTGAATATGTGTGAATGAACTTTGATTGTTTTACACTTAATATACACTTATATTGTGTGTATTTATATTTTTCACACATAATTATGAGATTGATTTATCCTTAATTTAAAGATACCTTCTTTATAATGGATTTCATCTCATTTTACATTTCTATTGAGACTTCAGTGTTTTTATGAACCAGTTCACTCTTATATGGTGTATATACTATCATTTGGAATATTATATCATGAATCCCTTTATTCTCATGATATTATAAAGTTATGATTAAATTTTATTCCTCAATTATTGTATTCAAGTGTCTCTCATTTTGTTAAAAACCCTTTAACTAAAATATCATTTTAAATGTTTTAATGATTTATTCTTATAAATATTTCTAATTAATAATCTTGTTTTAAAAATGGTTTTATGGATTTATTTATATGTATATTAATGGTTTAAAATGTTAAAAGCTTCAAAGTGTTATGGGACACTTTGATTCAAAAATATCTTTATTAAATGATTTAAATGGTTTTGAAAATGGTTTTTAGAATGGATTCATTATTTCAATATCATAAAATGTTATATTGTTATTACAATGTGGGAATGTTATCTTTATTTTGTGCTTAAGTTATGTTCTATGATTATGTTATGGTTCTTGGGCATTGTTTATGAATACGGGTGGTTCCATGATAAACTAAGGGTGGGTGAGCCCGATATATCTCTCCAATGCATTGGGTAACGTGGAGGGGTTAAATAATAAGGTTTCTCCGAAGAGATTTAGGGAATATACTGTGATGGGTATTCCAAACGTAACCATGAGGGTTACTCCCTAAGTAAGAATGTTATGAATGCCTCAAGTTACCTTTATGTATTATGATTTCTATGAGTTATTCGTAAATCTTTAGATTTCATGAGGTATGTTAAATTGCTTATGCTTTATGAGTAAAGTATGATTTCATTGATTCTTATGTATACATGGACTAATGTTTTATTTCCATATTGTTATAACCCTTACTGAGCTTTTTATTCTCATCTCAAGTTTTTTTGAAATGTTTTTCACAGGACATAAAGTTTTATAGGGTCAAGGATGGGATCAAGGAAATGTCATGCTGTCTAAAACAAGGAACTAAACATGACTCTTTTGTTCAAGAGTTTTTATTTTTGTGAAAAAAATGGAAGCTGAGTAGATGTGTCTACTTTGTAACCTTTGAGATGTAATAGTTTTGTCCTAATTCTCTAAAACTCTAAACCTGAAAAGATCCTCAATGTGAATTATTCATTTAATTCAATAATAAGTAATGTTTAAGGCCAGGTCCTTATAGGCCAATACTTCCTCATCAATGATTCCCACTCCCATGTCTCAGGTCTATTCCATCTATACTACCACAATACCTAGAGTAGAGGAATCATTTTACTATTCATGCACTTATATTGAAAGTCGATAATCTATACTAGTTTCTCAACAACATTATGATCGGGCTCTTGATCAATATCCCCCCATTCAATCACATGGGAAGGATCCATGTGATACATCATCAACTGGGAAACACGAAGTGTATTTTGAATTGAAGTCAAGTGATGTGGTATGTCCAAATGATATTCCACCTTTTTAAGTATCTCTATGATCTTAAAGTGGATATAAAACCTAGATGAAAACTTACCATTATTACCCAATCAATGATGTCCCACGTTTGGTGGAACTCTGAGAACAAACCAATCACTAAACTCAAACTCTAGCAGCCGATTATGGTGGTCTATATAAGATTTTTGACAGCTCTGTGTTATGACCAACCTTTTCCAGGTAAACTAAACATTTTTTTATTATCTTGAGTGAGACTCGACCCAAATAAAGACCATGATCCCAAAATTTCCTATAATAAGATAGATATACATGGACACCCATAAAACTCATCACAGGGAACCATCTTTATAAATCATTATAATTTTTTATAGAAAAATTTGACCAAAGGTAAATTCTTCTCTGAATATCCCCCAAAATGAAGAGTTAATAACCCAAGTATATCTTCAAGAACTTTGATAGATTTATCTATATATATATTAGTCTACAGATGATAAGACATGATCAATATCAATTGGTAACCCATCACCTCAATAAAAAAATTCTAGAACCTAGATTTGATACTCAGATCTATATCAAAAATGACATAGAGGGAACCCCAAGAAGTCTCACAATCTCTCAAATGCACAAGACATTGAGACTCTCCATTTTCATCATCTCCTTCATGGGTAAGAAATTAGACAATTTCATATTTTAATCAATGATTACAAAAATTACATCCTTCCCACTTGGATTTCATGAAAACCCAATAAATAAGTCCATTAAAATATCATTACACTTCCATACCAAAATGGGTAAGGGTTGAAACAAATTATAATGTCTCTAGTGTTCCATCTTAATTTTCTGACATGTGAGACACAATGAAACGAATTCAGCAATTGACTGCCTCATCACTAGACACCGATACTAGAATCTCATGTCATGATACATAATTGTATCCCCATTGTGTATGTACCAACATGATCAGTTTCCACTGTCCATCAACTATGTCCTCAGTGAAATCAAAACAATTAACATGATATAGAATCACTAATATCCAATGAGAGACTTAGAACACTCACCTATGGTTTCTCCATCATAATGGATTTTACAAAAGAATTGACACATGATATATGTCACATTCTAGATAATAAATTTCCCTTCAAAGTGATATTTTTATTTCATCAAAGTTAAGAAAACATTTCCTCCAACCACTTCTACTCAAAAGCTCATATTATCAATAAAACTCATCAGAGAACATTCCTCAATTGATTCCTTCATGGATTGAATTAGTAATTTTATTATCAATGAATTGAAAACCAGATTCCCATTCCCATGAGTATACATAATATAAAAATAAAAATTGTGAAGATAATTCACCTAACATTTCTATTTAATTTCTAGATAAATATTAGCACAATTATATGTAAATATCTTATGATTCTAACACACTATAAACCTATCCCTAAAGATATAGAGATGCCATGTTTTGAGTGCGTGAATAACTTTTTCTAGATCATGATCATGGGTTGGGTAGTTCTTATCATTAGAGAATAACTGGTGAGAGTTGTAGTCCCCCGCCTACTTCCCATACAACAAGACGCATCCCAAACCCATACCAAATGCATCTCATAAGGAATCATAACTCAAAACCTATTTTTGAAGAATAATAACTAGTGATGATGTCTAACTCACATTTAACCCCTAAAAATATATCCAAAATTTGACATTCCATTCAATATTTACACCCTTAAGGGTCTGAGATTTCATCAAAGATGTTATCTTGGATAAATTCTAAGAAATCCATCTATAGTTACCAGTTAAACCTAAGAATCCTCGGATCTCAAAGGAATTTATGGGATTCTCCAAATATATAACTGCTACTATATTTTTATGATCCAATAATATTACCCTATTAGATATCGCATTCCCTAGGAATATTACCTCTTAGATCAAAAACACGCTTTTGGGAAGCTTGACATAAAGAAGATGTTATTCCAATATTCGATGAATGATATAAAAATGGATTGTATGCTCCTCCTATAACATGAATTACACCAAAATATCATCTCCAAACACAATAAAAAAAATATTCGAAGAACTAATGAAATATTTCATTCATCAAAGACATAAATACTAAATGAACATTGGTGAGACTGAATGGAATGACCAAAATCTAGAAATGCTCATATCGTCCCATAAACAATGCCTAAGGTATATAATTTTCTCAGAATATCAATCGATTATACCTCAGCCAATGGTAAATCAATAAAAATAAACATGACCCTGTAAGATGGTCAATGATATCATCAATCATAGGAAGAGTATATTTTATCCTAACGATCACCTAATTTAACACTCAATAATCCACAAAAATACTTGAAATCCTATATGTCTTCTTAAAAGAGAAGATAATAGAAGACCATGGTGACACACTATGATGAATAAATCCCTTAGCATATAGGTTCTCAAGATGGAATTTAAATTCCCTGAGCTCATCAGGTTCTATTTGATATGAAGGAATAGATATGGGAATCGTACCAGGGAGTAATCCAATAGTAAAATCAACCTCTCTTTGTGGTTGTAACCTAAAAAACTCATCCAGAATGGCCCTGGGGTATGAAAACACCATCACGGTAAGTGGACCAACCAAACAAGGGTCAAAAACATAAAGAAACATCTCAAAAAATTGTCAACATATTACCCCATCATAAGTAAAAATAGGTTATGCCCTTCCTAATATAGAATCCCACTGACTTTGAACAATGTGATTGATCCCATAGAAAGATAAAAAAATAAACCTAATGATCATAAATGCCTATCAAATCCTTAAAACTAATAATCCAATCCATGATAAGTATCAGGTCAAATATTTCATTATCAATAACTAAAAATTCCCATATTACCTTATAGTATTCTATCATCACCTGACACACATGACACTTGAAGCCCTTTTAAAATATCTTTCCCAAAGGTGTGGGAAGATCCACCAAGTATTGAATAAGTTACCAACATAACCCCAACACATAAACTAATACTCAAGATAATAAATAATGATTAGTGTAATGCCCTAACCCTAGATTCTCGGAGATGGTGCATTATTTAATACATTGGCATCATTACAAGGAATCAAATCTTGAAGGACTAATCATTTTAGCAGTCCTGGAAAATAGATTACATACATGAACATTACATTAAAATTCAAAGCATAAAATGCATCATAGATATTTCTTTGGGAACACCATTATTATTCTAGATTAATCCTTTTTATTAATCATAAAACACTTGTTGGTATCCTGGGAAAATAAAACATAAGAAATGGATGAGCTCAAATGAATAATAAGGATAAACAATATAGCAGAAGATATCAGGAATAATAATAAATTTTTGAGAAAAGGTATAAAAATTGAAACACAAACCTTTTACAAATAATATTCATCATATTATAGAAATAATAAATCAAATAATACCATTTAAACATTCACATGGACATTATACTATTCAAATAATCACATGTAATATCAATTACTAATCTCGTTATGTGGGAATTCATAATGTTGAACAAACCATCATGGCCTCATTCCAAGACCATATGGGTAAGACATTAGTCAAAACCTAAATTAGTTTGTCTCATGAGAACTATCGATGCATCAAGGGGATTTCATTAACTAGTCCCCAACCCGTGGGGATTTCATTAACCAATCCCCAACCTGTAGGTATTTCATTAACTGGTCCCTAACCCATTTCTTTCTAAGTCCAATGCATTCCTCTTTTGAAAAGGGTGAAACATAACCAACATAAATATTCGTATTAAAACTAGAAAACGAAATGTTATTACTTTAACCATAATTCGTGAATGGTATCAAAGTATCACATCCACATTCAAAGATAACATAAACTATTCAATAAAATATGGAGGCTTTTATTATAATAAATCAACCTCAATTAATCATAAAATCCAACAAAGGATGTTGAAATATTTTATAATAATCTAACAAAATCATTAATACTATTTGAAAGAAATATATATTTTACTATGAAATCATTTAAAATCTTATGAAATTATAAAAGTAAAAATTTCATTTAAAAATAACTTTGTAATATTTTAAGGGAAGATTCAAAATTTTACAGTGCCATAATAGTAAAAAATAGTCGCTCACGCCGTATAAGTTAAAAAAACATTCTTTCCTTAATTTTTTGAAAACATTATAAAGTATGTAATTTGGAAAATGATTGAAATATTCATTTTTAAAAAAATTATAAAAATTAAAACATGGGTAGAAAATAATTTTAACATATTCAATAATATTTTTAAATACATTTTAAGAAACGTGGACATTGATGATAAAGATGACCTAGTAGACACTTACATATAAACAACCTCAGATAATAATGAGATTGTGAAATTATTTCTTACAGAAATCCTTTAAAAAATTTCTTTTTGAAAAATATTGAATGAACATAAATAAGATACATAAAATTTACTTTATAATCCTTTTATATCTATATAAATAGTTTTGTAAAATAATATCAAGAATATTGAAATAGAAAAGGAATAATTATATCAACATTCAAAGTGTCCCATACCACTTTGAACATTTAAATAATAAGATAAATATCTTCAAATTAATATTTAAATACCATTAAGATAAAATTATTCATGATATAAAATATAATAGGGGTAGTATATACCCCGCACACAAGAAAAAGGTGGCAAAAATGGCTTATATCTCACGAAAATTAATAGTGAGATAAAATTCTATTACCTTAGGTCTGATACTATCTGTACATGTTCAAAACTCCTGTATAATGTTTTTAATAATATTATTAACTTCTAAAAAATAATAATAATATTTATGATATCATACATGATTCATTTATGACATTATATTACCCATTTATTAATAATTTCTATGTAAAAGAAACACATTGGGTAATACTCACTTTGTTTATCATACATGTTTTGACTTGTTATTCTTGATCTTATTACTTAGATCATAATTTAAATACTTAAAAATATAAAACATGACTTATATAAAATATATATTTATTATATAAATATATATAATAGATAGATAAAGGATTTTTAACACACTTTTAATGGAGACGGAAGTTCGTACGTATTCATGAATGTTGTTTCTGTTTTCATATCATATTGAATAGAAGTGAATAAAATATATGTACATATATATATATATATATTATTCCTATATAATAATTATGTCACATATTTCATACTTATTCATAATATATATTTTTATAATCATTCTTGAATGGTGAATGTGGAAGATGAATTTAATCACGTTATGGAGACGGTAAACCGTTTGTACGCACGAGTGATGGTATCATTCCTTAATGGTTAAATGGTATGGAATTGGATGAAATATGAATACTACAAAAAAATAACATGTTATATTTATTTTTTACATCATTTATATTCATATATATACTCATAGAAAAAAGTATATATGAAAAATAGTCTGCACCACGGAGTGGAGACAGTAAGTCGTACGTATAAGAACCCAGCTGGAGTAATGAACCACTGAGAGGGGGAGGTGAATCAGTGTTACCCCTTTTTCTTCTTTTAAGTTCCCTTAATGTTGAAAACAACATTTGTCTCTTGTTAAAGATATAATTCCCTACTGAGAAACAAACAAGAACACATCCAATGGAACACAACAATTAACAAGGTTCACTATTCAATAAGAATATCTACGTCCCTGGTATGGTTGGAAATAATCCAGCACCATACAATCCACTAAGAAAACAATACTTGGATTACAATGAGTTGGATATACCCTTACACTCATGAATAACTGTGAAAAAATCACTCCAGTGCGTGTGCACCCTCTTAGCACAATAGGGAAAAGTCTCTTTTCTTGTAACAACTTATGTTACCTGCACTTCCTTTCAAATACACAAGTGTAAGAAAGTTCAGAACAAATCTTCACTTCCTTACCTAGAAAAAGGCAAGGAATCCTTGGACTTTAGATAGATCGATTAAAATCCGAACTTCCCATTCCAAATCTCTACTTTGAACTTTCCCAATCCGATTCTTCAATCCGAGTCTTCCTCAGTCTGAAAAACTCAATACGGTGACACCTAGTACTAATTCCCCATTCCGAATATCCACTCCGAATTCTTCACTCCGAACTTTCTTCTTCACTCTGAATCTTCAATCCGAGAAACTCAATACGGTGTCAATCAGTATCAAATTCTTGTTATGATTGAAACCACAATGAAACTCAGTCGGCCAAGCTCTTCTTCCTCTCTCTAGATTATCAAAGCTTCTCTCTCTAATTTTTCATCACACACTTACTTAGCACCTAGATATCCTTTTATAGGTGCTCCAAAGTATGATTAGGTGGGAAACCAAAATATTTTCCCGCCCATTTAAATTCACCCAAATCTTAATTTCTCCTGAAATCTCGGAGTAATTAAGACTTTGTCAATTCTTCTAGAATCTTCTCGAATCTTCTTCCCCTTCACTTGATTTAGAGATTTGGCCTTTTCCAGATCTGACCAAGTTTCTTGGTATCACATTCTCGAATCCACTCATCTATCTTCTCGACATCAATTTCTCGGATTCACCCTTCTGGATTCTTCGGCATCACTTTCTAGGATACACTCTTCTTGATTCTTCAGCATCACTTTCTCGGTATGGCTTTTCGTTACGACTTCACCAATTCTCGGTACGAAATTTTGGTTCTGGGTACGGCTCTTCTTGATTCCCAGAATGACTTTTGGTTCTCGATACGACTTCTTTGATTCTCGTCATGACTCCGTACTTCTGGCTACGAACATCAAGTTCAGGAAGTTGACTCTGAACTTCTCGCCCCAAACTTCTTCTTTAGCAAGTCGACTCTGAACTTTCCTCTACGAACTTCTTCTTCAGCAAGTTGACTCTGAACATTCCGCTATGAACTTCTTCTTCAGCAAGTCAACTCCGAACTTTCCACTACGAACTTCTGACTCCGGAAGTTGACTCTGAACATTCCTCTACGAACTTCTGACTCTGGAAGTCGACTCTGATTTTTCCGCTATGAACTTCTAACTCCGGAAGTCGACTCCAAACTTCTGTTCAAGAAGTAGACTCCGCAAATTCTGTTCATCGTTGTGACTTCACCGGTTCTCGGAATAGCTTCTCGTACCAAATTTTTCTTGCATCATGAGTACTTGCATATACTCATAATTTATATTTACAAAACACAAAATCATCATCACAATTAATGTATTCACATCTCCTAATAGACAACTTTCAAGAATATGAAAATCCCTGGTTCCGAACTTCACAATTTCCAGACTTCGAAATCCAGACTCTGAATTCTTCGAACACCGGGTTCTGAATGTTCAATATTCTTGGTTCCGAACTTCTAAATATTCAGACTCCGAATGTTCAATATACTCGGTTCTGAATCATCAAACTTCCAGCTTCCGAATTATTAGAAATTCAAGGTGTCTTTCCTTTATGAAAACTTCCTCAAGATCAACAAAAGATAATCTATGCAAACCATCTCTTCCTTCAACATGGTCCTAACAATCTCCCCCTTTTGATTTTGTTGTCAACCAAGTTTTCAGAAATCACTAAACTTTGTAACATCAAGAAAAGGATTACTTATCAATAATTCTAATCCTACATGAGATAACTCATTGTAGGAAACAAGATTCATTGACAACAAAACCATGATGTCCATAGGTAGTGAAAATGACATCTTCAACTTCATACACCCTGTAAACAACTTCAAGTTCTTTCCTACAACCACTCCAACAAACAGTTAGAATAGTTCACATACACAATCAGTGTTGAGTTCACATCTTACCCACAACACTCTCTTTAAAAAATATATTTATGATACAAACAACTATTCCCCCCTGACAAAACAATCCAAAGGTAAGAAGAGATAGGGGACGGAACAACAAACCTTAGCCTTGAAGAGAAAGAGGTTGGACACCCATGTTCAACCTCAATCTTGAGAATGAGTCCTTCGGCAAGGGTTTCGTGAAAATATCAGTAACTTGTTCAGCAGATGAATCATATTAAAGTTTCAGTTCATTCTTTTCAACATGCTCATTGATGAAATGACATTTGATGTCAATATACTTCGATCGTGAATGTTGGACTGGATTTTTGTTAAGACAAATTGTGCATCTATTATCACAACCCAAGAGTAAGGGCAACTTCACTTTAACTAACAAAATCTTCCAACTATGTTTTCATCAAGATAAGTTGAGTAGAATCCATGGTTGCAGAAACATATTCAACTTTAGTTGTACTGAGTGTCATAGAAGTCTGCTTCTTCGAGTGCCAGCCAACACAACTTTTTCCCATAAAGAACACTCCACTAGATGTGGATCTTCTATCATCAACATTTCCTGCCCAATCTGCATCCGAATAGCCAAACAAATCAATTTTATTTGAGACACTATACTTGATTCCAAATTCTGCTATGCCTTTTATGTATTTGAGAATTCTTTTTCCAGAAACAAGATGTGATTTTTTAAGAGCACTCTGAAATCTTGCACATAAGGTAACAAAAAAACAATATTTGGTCTTGATGCAGTCAAGTATAATAAACTCCCAATCATCTTTCGATATTCTTTCTGATCAACTTCTTTTCCTTCATCATCTTTGCTTAGCTTCGTTCCCACTGAGATAGGAGTTGATACAAGTTTTTATTTTTCCATCCCAAACTTATTAAAAAGTTACTTAGAATACTTTTCTTGGGAGAGAAAAATGAATTATTTTTGTTGCAAAATTTGTAACCCAAGAAAGTATCTCATTTCACCCAACATAGACATCTCAAAGACATTCTTCATTTCTTTATCAAACCTTTCACATCTTCTTTCATCATTTCCAGCAAAAATAATGTCGTCAACATAGACAATCACAATGAGAGAAAGATGTTGGCTTTCCTTGATGTAAAGATTGCTATCAACTCTTCCTTTCATGAAGTTCAAATCTTTTAAGCAAGTATCCAGTTTGGAGTGCCATGCTCTTGGAGCTTGCTTTTTCCCATACAAGGCTTTCTTCAACCCGCACACATAACTTTCATTCTTCCCAACAACAAAGCCACATGGTTGCTCAATATAAACTTCTTCTTTGAGGTCACCATTAAGAAATTCAGATTTAATATCCATTGGAAAGATTTTGTAGCCTCGTTGTGCAGTAATAGAAAGAAATATTTGGATAGTTTCTAATCTGGCCACCAGAGAAAAAGTTTCTTCAAAGTCAATTCCTTCAATCTGAGAGTAGCCTTTGAAAACCAATCTTTCTTTATTTCTGGTAACTTCACATTCTTCATTTATCTTGTTCCAAAAGACCCATTTGGTTCCAATAATGTTCTTACTTTTAGGCTTGGGTTCAAGTTCCCATGTGTCATTCTTTTCAATCTGATCCAATTCTTCATTCATGGATTGAACCCATTCCGGATGCTCAAAGGCTTCTTTAACATCATTTGGTTCCACTTTGGAATACAAGGAAATATGTGATATAGAATTACTTGTTCTTCTTGTTTGAACCATGTGAAGTTGATCACCAATAATATTCTTAGCTTTCACTTTTTTCATCATCCTTGGATAGGTTTTTCATGTGCCTTCCTCATCACTTGGTATAGCTGAATCTGATTCTTCATTTTGATTAGGATTACAATTCATTGCATCCTTATTAGAATTGTTAACTTCATCTTCCTCATCTTCCTTGTCTGTCTGAACATGATTATCTTTTCTCGGAGTTTCAATGACTTTTACATCAATTTCATCCACAATTATTCTTGTCTCTTTGTTAAAGCATCTATAACCTCTTCATTCTAGTGCATACCCAAGAAAAATTCAATCTTCTCCTTTCTGCTCGAATTTTACACTGCTTCCACCTTTATTCTTTATAATGCATGGGCTCCCAAAAACTTTAGCATGCTTCATACTTAGACTAATTCCATAGAAAAGTTCATATGGAGTCTTGTTTGATTGAGGCCTATAGAAGCATCGATTTTGAATATAAACATTTGTACTTGTAGCGTGCCTCCAAAATTAATGAGTAAGGCCATGTTCAAGCAACATGGTTCTTCCCATTTCCACTAAACTTCTGTTATTCCTTTCATCAACCCCATTTTGTTGAGGTGTATATAGAGCACTATATTCATGTGGAATCACATGCTTCTCAAGACAGTCTTAAAATTCTTCACTTATATACTCACCACCATTATATGTTCTCAACTTCTTCACAGAGTACTCACACTCTTTATCATCTTTCCTTATGATGCTTTTAAACATTTTTAGGGCGTCTGACTTGTGCTTCATAAACATAACACATGTAATGTGAGTAAAATAATCAATGAAAGTGATAAAGTACTTGTCTCCATTTGTTGATTGTTTTCTCATCATCCCACATATAATAGAATGTATTAGTTCAAGGGGTTGTCTAGAACAAATGTCAACCTTCTTATGCACAACACTTGTAATCTTTCTTTTCTAACAGGTAGTGCAACACCAATCTCTTCTTCTTGGAATATCTGGAATATCTAAAACACGGTCCATTTGAGATAACTTACTCGTATTTCTCTGACACATGTGCCCAAGTCTTATGTGCCACAACTGATTTTCTTCCACTGTGCTCATGTAATAAGAGTTTTGTGAATTTCCAACCTGAAACTGATTTCCTTTAGTTCATTGTCCTCTTGTAACAATCTCCTCATATTATTCACTTTTCACCACAAATATATCTTTCTTGAAGATAAATTCGTTACCCTCATCACACAATTGTGATACACTCAGCATGTTGTGCTTCAGCCCATCAACATACAGTGTTTTCTTGGACTTCAATTTTTTCCTTCCCAATGATGGCTGATCCAACTCCTTTGATTTCTAAAGATTCATCATTTCCAAATGTCACAGTTCCTTCTTTAAACTTTTTCACATTCTTTAGCAACTTCAAGTCTCCTGTCATATGTGAAGAACACCCACTTTCAAGTATCCAAGATCATTCTTCCTTTGTAACTTTTAAAGCAGTTTCATCAACAAGAGATTTTTCTTATTTCACTTCTTCATTCTCCTTCAGCTTCTAAGAATAAAGAAATTTTTGTTGAATTAGTAACAGCACAAGACATCCTTTTGAAAGATGTCCAAGTTGTTCACACCATTCACAAATAGTCTCTAGAGGCTGAAACCTATTTCATGTCTTGACTTCATTCTTCTCACCTTTCTTCAAGAACACATTTTCACTCTTCTTCCATTGAGGAGATTAACTCCCCCTAAATATCTGCCTTTTATAACCTGTGGGGTGGTGGTAATAATTTTGTTTGAACCAACACATATTTGATGTATGCCCGAATCCACCATAATACAAACAGTACCCATAGAAGGAGTACCTTCCTCTAAAGATTTTGTTCTGATACTTCTTTTTTTCTCTTTCTTCAGCCCCACCAACCATTATTTTGTTAGCAAGATTGCTCTGCTAAAATTCTGCCTGCTCTGATTTTGGTTTTTTTTCACCAGTGTTAGACATAGGTTTCCTTGAAACTTTAGAGTTCCCAGTAACGCTGGTCTTGACCACATAAGCAACTTTCTCATCTTTCTTCTTCACAAAAACCACTTTATCCTTCGGTTGAATTTTCTCAGAATGTGCTTGTTGAGAGCCTTCACCAACATCAGTAGTTGAGTTTTGAAAAAAAATGTTTTTTGATTCAACTTCTGAGAGCTTCTTTTGAAAAAGATCTAATTCTTCCTCTTTTGCCTTTAGCTTTACTCTCATGTGCTCATTTTGATTTTTCTCATCTTCAAGAGACTTCTTCAAGTCTTCAAGCTCTTTCTCAAGTTATTCTTTATCATTGGATTGATTGGATGCTGAGGAACGTTCATCTTTCAACTTTTTGTTAAGCTTCTCTAGCCTTCTGATATTTCTTAAACATTCCTTAAATTCTTCTTTCAGATGCATCTCAACCTGATTTTCTTCTTCTTCCAAGCTACTGCTTCCGGAATCTTTATCATTCACTGTTGCAATGAAAGTATTTTCCACACCATGATCAACAGATTTTTCAGATTCAGCATCACTTTCTTCATCTTCTTCATTTACAGATAGAATACTTTTTCTATTGGATTTGAAGAACTTATTTTATCTCCCTGAATTTTCACTACCACCCTGCTTCTTCCATAACTTTCTTGGCTTTCTTTGTTCTTCATCACTGTCTTCTTCATTCTCCCTTCGAGGACAGTTAGATGCAAAGTGGCCAGTGCCTCCACATTCAAAAAACTTCAAGGGAAGTTTTCCCTTGTATTTACCTGTGCCTATTTTAGCATTTTTTGAAAACAAGGATAAAATATCATTAAGATTTTTACATACCTCACTTTCAGAGTCAGAGTCACCACCATCTTCTTCAATCAAGATCTTCTTAGACTTTTCCTTCCTCATGGATTTGAATGATAATTCTATGTCAACCTTTGTCTTGGTCTTCATTGCCTTTTCCCTTCTCATCTCGTAAGTAATGAGTGTGCTATGAAAATCATCAAGAGATAGAGTCTCTGAGTCTCTATATTCTAATGAAGATACCTTCGCATCGAACTTATCAAGAAGAATCCTCAAGATCTTTTCCAACAAAGTAGAGTCTTTCATCTCTTCTCCAAGACATCTGATGGTACTAACAATATCGTTTACCCTAGTGAAGAAGTCCCCAACAGATTCATGCTCTCCCATCTTCAAGTCTTCATACTTCAATCTCCAGATTTGGAGTTTTGCCTTCTTGACTTTTTTATTTCCTTCATATATATTTTCTAGTTTTTCCCATATACCTTTGGTTGTGTCCACTCCTTTAACTCTCAATAATTCACTTTCAGAAAGTGAAGACAATATAGCATTCTTGGCTCTTCCATCATTATCAAGAAACTTCTTGTCAAAAGGTGTAAGTGGAACATTGTCTTCCATGGGGGGAAACCCAACTGTTGCAGCTTCAAGAACTTCATAACTAATAGACATGAGATATAGTAGCATTATTTCCTTCCAGATGTGATAGTTCTTACCATCAAATACATGAATGCCTTTACTGTTCACACAATTCAAATTCTCCATCAGTAAGGAAAACAAAGGCAACCTCCCTCTGATACCACTTGTAAGAACCCAGATGGAGTAATCAACCACTGAGAGGGGGGGATGAATCAGTGGTACCCCTTTTTCTTCTTTTAAATTCCCTTAGTGTTGAGAACAACCTTTGTCTCCTGTTAAAGATATAATTCCCTGCTGAGAAACAAACAAGCATACATCCAAAGGAACACTGCAATTTACAAGGTTTACTATTCAATAAGAATAGCTACATCCTTGGTATGGTTGGAAACAATCCAGCACCATAAAATCCACTAAGAAAAGAATCCTTGGATTATAATGAGTAGGATATACCCTTACACTCGTGAAGCACTGTGAAAAAATCACTCTAGTGTGTGTGCACCCTCTTAGAACAATAGGGAGAAGTCTGTTTTCTTGTAACAACTTATGTTACCTGAAATTCCTTTCAAATACACAAGTGTAAGCAAGTTCAGCACAAATCTTCACTTCCTTACCCAGAAGAAAGGCAAGGACTCCATGGACTTGAGATAGATAAATTACAGTCCGAACATCCCATTCTGAATCTCCACTCTGAACATTCCCAATCCGATTCTTCAATCCGGGTCTTCCTCAGTCTGAGAAACTCAATACGGTGATAGTCAGTACTGATTCCCCATTCCGAATCTCCACTCCGAACTTTCTTCGTCACTCTGAATCTTCAATCTGATAAACTCAATACGGTTTCAACCAGTATCAAATTCTTGTTATGATTGAAACCACAATGAAACTCAGTCGACCAAGCTCTTCTTCCTCTCTCTAGATTATCAGAGCTTCTCTCTCTACTTTTTCATCACAGAATTACTTAGCACCTTGATCTCCTTTTACAGGTGCTCCAAAGTATGCTTAGGCGAGAAACCAAAATATTTTCCCACTCATTTAAATTCACCCAAATCTTAATTTCTCCTGAAATCTCGGAGTAATTAAGACTTTTTCAACACTTATAAAATATTCTCAAATCTTCTTCCCCTTCACTTGATTTATAGATTTGGCCTTTTCTGGATCCGACCAGGATTCCCAGTATCACATTCTATGATCCACTCATCTGTCTTCTCGGCATCACTTTCTCGGATTCTCCCTTCTTGATTATTCGACATCACCTTCTCAGATCCACTCTTATTGAGTCTTCGACATCACTTTCTCAGTATGGATTTTTGTTACGACTTCACCAATTCTTGGTACGACATTCTGGTTCTGGGTACGGCTCTTCCTAATTCCCTAGAAGACTTTTGGTTCTCGATACGACTTCTTCAATTTCCGTCATGAATCCGCACTTTTGGCTACGAACTTCAGGTTTATGAAGTTGACTCTAAACTTCTCGCCATGAACTTCTTCTTCAGCAAGTCAACTCTGAACTTTCTGCTACGAACTTCTTCTTCAGCAAGTCAACTCCGAACTTTCCGCTATGAACTTCTTATTCAGCAAGTCGACTCCGAACTTTCCTCTATGAACTTCTGACTCCGGAAGTTGACTCCAAACTTTCTGCTACGAACTTATGACTCTAAAAGTCGACTCTGAACTTTCCTCTACAAACTTCTGCCTCCGAAAGTTGACTCCGAACTTCTGTTTAGGAAGTAAACTCCACAAATTCTGTTCATCATTGCAACTTCACCGGTTCTCGTAATAGCTTCTCGTACCAAATGTTTCTTCCATCGTGAGTACTTGCATAAACTCACAATTTAGTGTTTCAAAACAGAAATGCATCTTCACAATTAATGTCTTCACATCTCCTAACAGCCAGCTTTCAAGAATATGCAAATTCCCGGTTCCGAACTTCACAATTTCCAGACTTCATAATCCAGACTCTGAATTCTTCAAACACCAGGTTCTGAATGTTCAATATTCTTGGTTCTGAACTTCTTAATCTCCAGACTCCGAATGTTCAATATACTTGGTTCAGAATCTTCAAACTTCCAGCTTCTAAATTCTTAGAAATTCAAGGGGTCTTTCCTTTATGAAAACTTCCTCATGATCAACAAAAGGCAATCCATGCAAACCATCTCTTCCTTCAACTTGGTCCTAACAGTACGTACGCACACATGATGATAATTTTTTCATAGGACGGGTAAAAAGAGGAATATGGTTGTACCATAATAATAGAAACAAATTAATATATATTATATTCTTTATTTATAACTTTATTTTAGAAAAAAAGTAAGATGAGGAAGTATAAAAAGAAAATAAATTGAATTGAATTAGTAAAAAAATTACCTCTTCTTCGAGTGTCTCCTTTTGATTTTTTCAAAATGACTGCTTAGTTTAGATTTATAACAAAATTATGGACTCTTGGATGAATTGATGGAGGTTGGCAGAGGAAGTGGGAAGGTTTTGGAAATTCCAAAAGGATTTGGAGGTGTAAATTAATGAAAATGAAAAGTGCCCTTTTATAAGAGAGGTGAGGGGCACTTTAGAAAAATTTTAAAATATTAATTTAATATTAAATTTATTATCAGTTTAAAATAGATTAAAAATGATTTATTTAGATTATAAGATTATGATGATTCTAAATCCCCTAAAAATGAATTTTATACATGTTTTGGTCACAAAATTAACCTTATATTTTGAATTTAACAATTAATTAAATAGTTTAACTCTTACCATGCCTTTTTGTATATTTACAAAATAGGGTTAATATAGTTACTATAAAATGAAAAAAAAAACACAAAGAGGATCATTTATGAATTATTTGACACTATAAAAGTTCTTTTGTAGAATATTTTATTTTTATGACTTTTATATCATTTAATAAAATATTATTTATTTTAAAGTATCATTTATGTCAATTTTAAAACTATTCAATATTTGAATTTTCTAAAATATCAAACCAATATGATAACATCGAAAAAATACTTCCAATATGTCACTAACATGTATAATTTATCTACAAAATTATTTTATGTCATTAATTAAGTAAAATTATATTATTTTATATTATTAATATCATTTATTTTCTTCTTCCTTTAATAAATAAATTATTTCATCATCATTGTGTCATAATAAAATTTAATAATTTAATTTCTATAAATTAAAAATTAGTTATAATTATGTAGAAAACTTTATTATATTTCTAATTAATATTTATATTTGAATTTATCTGATGTATAACCCTATATTAAGAATGATTTAGTGATTAAACTTTTAATATGACACTTTTAACTCTTCTTTAAAATAAAATATATTAAAAATATTAATCTAAAAAAAGTGGCCTAAAAAGGATCATATTTTTTCCAAGATTTATTTTGGTCGAAACAAAGTTATTCAATTAAATTAGGAAATGTTTTAGAATAATTTTATATTATTATAATATTATTTTGACCTTTAATTTTACTGTTTACCTATTACTGTGGTAAATAAAATTCAAAAGATACTATTAATAAAAAATTATTTTGATACTATTATACCAAATTTTTTATAATTATTACAAACATGTATGTCCATTTTTTTAAACTCAATTCACAGAAGCGGTAAAATTACATTTAATGCTAAAATGTAAATGTGGCTATAATGCATGTAAAAAGACGTTAAAAAGTTCAATGAATTTTTATACCTAATTATATTATAAAAAATATTATAATGACATAAATTGGGTTAATATATGTATTATTTATCTATTATGACATTAAAATAAATTTAAATTAAAATAATTATTTAAATTTAAAAGTTGGTTTTTAATAATAATGCGGTGTTTTCCTCTATTCATAAAAAATTGAATGTTTTCATGAAAATACCAAAAAATCACCCTAAGATAATATTGATATTCCAAATTCAAAAATGAATTACATTATACCAAATTGAATTTTTATGAGTGCCTAAAATTAATTTTATTATTGTTCATAGAAGGACATAAAAAGTAGTTCCTTTAAGAAAATTTTATTTCTAAACATATAACTATTTTATTGAAACTTATACAATTCATTATATAAATGTTTTATTTATGTGAAAACATTAAAAATAACATTTATAAATTATTTATTACCATTTATGTCACTAAATTTAATGGATAATATATAAATATATCATTTAAATAATTTTTACACTAAAGTTTTGTTTCGTAAAAACTCAATCTTGTGTGTTACACATGCCAAGTCAATGTTGCATGCAACGCAAGCTATTGAAGATAACGTAGTGTGAAATATTTGGGTGTCATATTCTCACATCCTTCAATAAATTTTGTCCTCACAATTTAAACTTGAAACTAAAAACTATGGGTTGGACTTCTCAAAAAATATTTATTAAAATCCCACATTGGAAGAGGATTAATTAGACCTCAATTTTAAAATAGAGAATGGAAAGTACAAATGTCCCCAAAGATAACACATACTATGGTTACATGAGGTAAAACATGGAAATTAAAGAAAATTTTACCATCATGTTCTAATGGAGAGTGATAGAGAACATTATTAGGAAAAGTTAACAATCATAAAGTTATAAATCTATATTGATCCAAGAAAATCATTTTTGGTTTTAATATTATTTCCCCATAATTTAAGAATTAATTTACTTCATAAAATAAGAACAAAAGGAATAATAATTACATGACTAGTAGAGTTTCATCATTTAACTAATTTCTACCACAAAATCATATTGCTCTACAAATAATAATATTCTAAAATATTATATTTATCATAAAAGTATAGGGTTATGAAAATGAATTTATACAGCATTTTCATTCCATTTAAATAAAAACAAATATGTTATAGAAACTAGTGCATCGTTTAGGCTAGTGGTAGGTGATAAATCCTTATCATACTTCGGTGGTGAGTTTGATTCCCACAGCCTTGTCCGACGTGACGTGATGTCACTCAACCTGCAGGGTTGTACTTTTATTAAAAATATATTATTAATAAATTCCAAAAATAATATTATTAAATGTTTTAACAAAAAACAATATTATCTAATGTACAAATTCATCTATTCCAATCATTTGACTTATCTAAAATACTTCTTTCCAAACTCACTTTGAAAAACTTTATAAGGAAGGCCACATAAAATAATGAAGATAATTTTGTTACATAACAAGCATGTGAATACCTTCATCATGTATTCTAAAAAAACATGGAAATAACCTAAATTTCCATAAAACACTATCTGAATACATCTTTGCTTCCTTATTCCTTATGTAAAACGTAGAATACTGGATAAACTCCTTAAATCCAAAATTGTTGTAAACTCCAACAATGATGGAATAAATAGACCAATAATCAATTCTAATGTTATCAATAATATCCAATACACTGTATCCAATTAAATCATCTCTTTATTCCAATATCATTATTTTAGACATATTAAGTGTTATCATTCCCTAAATCATATATTTTCCAAAAAGTTTAACATGAAACTATGCCACTTTACTTGGTACCATAAAATCTCAAATCCTTAATGAAATAGTTCTATAGTAAAATCTTTATTTAGTTTCATAATTCATATAACCAATACATAATTTATAAAATACTCAAATGACATAATTATTCAATAATAACCTAAGCAAATTAATCATTCCTCTTCTTCTACAGTAGTATCATAACTTGATTATTATCCAATAGCATCATCTGGGTATACTCTGACAATTGGGGCATTGATTTACATAGTGTCTCATCTCCTTGAAGATGAATCATTGTATATTAGAAACCTTTTTCTTATACTTTAAATAATTAACTTGGTGTCCCTTTTCTCTACACTTATAAAAAACTCCAATTCCCTCCAAGCATTCACTACTAGAAAAACAGGTATTTGTGACGGGTCATTTGCGACGGGATCCCGTCGCAAATGGCTTTTTGCGATGGGGGCCCGTCGCAAATAGCCCGTTGCTGAAAACGGTGTCGCAACAACACTTATTTGCAACGGGCCCGTCGCTAAAGCCTTTTTTTGCGATGGGTATTCTCCCCGTCGCAAATAGTACTCCGTATATTTGTAAAAAACTTTTAAAATAGTTTCTGCGACGGGTCCCATCGCAAATACCTGTTGCGACGTGCCCGCCGCAAGTAGTTTTTGCGACGGGACCCGTCGCAAAAGCTATTTAAAAAAAATAAAAAACTATTAATAGTAATACTATTTGAGACACGCATAATATCCCGTCGCAAATACTATAAAAAAATAAAAAAAATAAATTACTAATAAATTATTTTAATTAATATAATAATAATCCAATTATAATTCAAAAATAAAAAATAATAAAATATTAATAAATGATTTTAATTAATATAATAATAGAATTATAATTCACAAATAAAAATAATAAATTATTAATAAATTATTTTAATTAATATAATAATAATAGAATTATAATTCATAAATAAAAAATAATAGAATATTAATAAATGATTTAATTAATATAATAATATTAGAATTATAATTCATAAATAAAAAAATATTAATAAGTTATTTTAATTAATATAAAAATAATAGAATTATTTTACATTCATATATTAAAATAATTCAAGTATTACAAAAAAATATAATTAAATTATTACTAATTATTGGTAATTAATACTAATTATTGGTAATTATTACTAATTATTACTAATTATTACTAATTATTACTAATTATTACGAATTATTAGTAATTATTACTAATTATTACTAATTATTAGTAATTATTACTAATTATTACTAATTATTGGTAATTATTCCTAATTATTTGTAAGTATTACTAATTATTGGTAAGTATTACTAATTATTGGTAATTATTACTAATTATTGGTAATTATTACTAATTATTGGTAATTATTACTAATTATTGGTAATTATTACTAATTATTGGTAATTATTACTAATTATAGGTAATTATTACTAATTATTACTAATTATTCCTAATTATTGCTAATTATTGGTAATTATTCCTAATTATTAGTAATTATATGAATAATTGCCAATAATTAGGAATAATAACATTATTAGTATATTTTATTATTAATATTAAAATAATATAATTTTCTATATTATATACAATTCTCCTTTCATCTGTGTGTTTTCGGTCTCCACATACAAATAATACATGTGGAGATAGAAAACACACAGATGAAAGGATAATTGTATATAATATAAAAAATTATATTATTTTAATATTAATAATAAAATATACTAATAATGTAATAATGTATTATTCCTAATTATTGGTATTTATTATTAATTATTAATATTTATTCTTAATTATTGAAAATTATTACTAATTATTCCTAATTACCATTAACTATGAACAATACTAATAATTTAAATTTATTAAGTAACAAAACAATGTAAACATAATTAAATAACAACTAATTAAGAATAATTGAAACTAATAAAAAATTTAAAATAAATATTAAATTAAAATGAACATAAATACCTTGAAAATTGATCTGAGCTTGATCTCTGATCATTCTTTAAAACTTCAATATTAACTCCGAAGAAAAAAATTAAACTTGAGAAACACTAAACTCTAAAAATAGAATTTTGAGAGAAGGAGAAGATGGAGAATGAGAATGAATTGAAAAAACGGATGGGGGTATTTATAGGTTAGATTATTTGCGACGGGTCCCTTTGCGACGGGTATCCCATCGCAAATAATATTATTTGCGACGGTACCCGTCGCAAATACCTTAGCCATCATTTATTACGGTCAACGGTTAAATAGTTATTTGCGATGGGTCCCGTCGCAAATAACCACCGGCCGACATACTATTTTAGACGGGGGAATATTCCCGTCGCAAATACCTTTTACCGCCGCCGGTTATTTGCGACGGGCAATAACCACCCGTCGCAAATAAGTTTCCCGCAATGTGGCGCGCACGCGCGCCAGTTCTTTTGCGACAGGGAAAGCAATCTCGTCACAAAAGGCTACTTATTTGCGACGGGAAAATACCCCCGTCGCAAATAAGTTTTTAACGAAGCTATTTGCGACGGGATTTATCCCTGTCGCAAATAACCTGTCGCAAATACCCATTTTTACCGTAGTGATTTACCAGGGTCATTCTTTCCATATTTATCACATATGGGAAAATATTTTTTCCCTTCTTACCTTTATCAATTTTTTCTCTTACATCCTCTTCTTATATTGCTTCCCATTGAATTGATAGGACTCGAATAATTCTTTACATATCTTATTAACATATGATACTATTTCTTCACATGATGAGAATACATGGGAGACTATTTCCCTTCAAAATGTTGGCTTAAGACCATGAATGATATGATCCTTCTTACTATTTATATAATGTGTATTGGTGGGGTTCTCATTCCTTCTATTGGGTGCTATTTATAAATAAATACATACACTAGGTTAGATCATATCATAATTTATAATCAAAAAACTATAAAAATTCTATGCATTAATTAAATATTTACATGTATCTAGTATGATAATAATAAAAATCTTTTAATTGGGGACATATTTACTCATAAATTATTTATAATGGTTTATAAACTAAACATGAATTATCCTAATCATATCCCCTGAGAGTGTCAAACCAAGTTCCTAGTATGACCCGTTGTTCTGTACCAGGTTACCCCAAGTCAATCCCAGAAAACCTTTTTGGAGTTGTTACTCCTAGGCGCATCTATTCCAGAACCACGTCCACTTGTATTATGATGATATAAATATATTTTCTAGTAATAACCACATAATCTTTATATTACCAAAATTTTATGATGTTCCTATATACTTATCCTAAAATTCTATCTTAGGGTTATGATCTCTAATATATGTTTTCTATATCTATTTTCATGGTTTTCACTAAACATCCTTTGATACCAACTATAATGCCCTGACCCCAGATACTCAGTGCTGGTGCATTATTTTAATACATTGTCATGATTACATGATATCAAATCCTGAAGTACCGATTAGTTTAGCAGTATTAGAAAATATATTACATACATGAACTTTTCATTATAATTCAAAACAAAAAATTCAACATAGAAATTTATTTGGAAACACCATTATTATCCTAGAATAACCCTTTATTTCAATCATAAAACACTTCTTGGAATCCTAGGAAACTAAAACATAAGAAAGGGGTATGATCAGATGCTCAGTAAGGACAAAAAATATAGTAGATGTTATCATAAATAACTATAAATTTTTAGGCAAGGTATAAAAAATGAAACAAAAGCCTTTTAAACATAATATTCTACATATTATGGTAATAATAAATAAAATAATTCCATTTAAACATTTACATGGAAATTTTACTTAGTTGAATAATCACATGTAATATCAATTACAAATCTCATGATGTGGGAATGAATAATTCTGTACATACCGTCAAGGATTCATGCCAAGACCATATGGGTAAGAAGTTAGTCAAAACCCAAAATATTTTGTCTCATTACAATTTTTGATGCATCAAGGGGATTTTATTAATGGGTCCCTAACCCGTAAGGCTTTAATTATCCAGTGCCCAACCCATAGGGATTTCATTAACTAGTCCCCAACTCGTTTCTTTCTAAGTCCAATTCATTCCTCATTTGAAAATGGTGAAACATAGCCAACATAAACATTCATATTAATACTATCATAAGTCATTTTATTACTTTAACCATAACCCATGAATGGTATCAAAATAGCACATCCACAGTCAAACATAAAATAAACTCTTCAATACAATATAGAGGATTTTATCGTAATAAATCAACTATAAATAAGCATAAAATACAACAAATGATGTTGACATAGATGAAAATAATCTAAAAAAATAATTAATACTATTTGAAAAAAATATATCTTTTTTACTTTGAAATCATTTAAAAGAATATGAAATTATAAAACAGAATATTTATTTTAAAAATAACAATATAACCTTCTAAGTGAAGCTTTAAAATGTTATAGTGCAGTAATTTCATAAAATGGATGCTCGCGCCATATAAGTTAAAAAACATTCTTTCCTTATTTTTTCGAAAACGTCATAAAGTACCTCATTTAGAAAATGATGGAAAGATTCCTTTCAAAATGATTTATAAAAAGTCAAACATTGTTAAAAATTACTTTAAACATTTTTTAATAATATTTTGAAATACATTTTAAGAAACATATACATGGATGATAAAGATGACCCAATAGATACTTACGTATAAACTACCTCAGATAATAATGAGATTGTAAAATTAACCCTTAAATAAATCCATTAAAAGATTACTTTTTGAAAAAGAAAATAAGATAAAAGTAAGCATAAAATTCCTTTTATAATCCTTTTATATCCATATAAAATGTTTTGTAAAATAATATCACGAATATTCAAATGGTGAAAGGATTAACTCATTAAACATTCAAAGTGTCCCATAATACATTGAAATTTTAAATAATAAGCTCAATATATCCATATTATTCATTGAATACTAGGAAGATAAAATTATTCCTCATATCAAATATAATAGGGGCAGTACATACCCCACACATAAGACAAATGTGTTGAAAGTAACTTATATCTTAGGAAAATTAAAAGTGAGATGAAATTCCAATACCTTAGGTCCGATACTCTCAGTACGTGTATAGAAATCTTGTATAATGTTTTTAAACATATTATTAACTTATAAAAACCATATTAATATTTATGATATCATACGTGATTCATTTATGACTTTATATTACCCAATTATTAATAATTTATAAGTTAAATAAATATTTCAGGAAATAATCACTTTTTTTATCATACGTGTTTCGACTTGTTATTCTTGATCTTATTACATAGATTATAATTTAATTACCTAAAAAAATAAAACATGATTTATATATCATATATATACAGAATGTAAATATATATAATAGATATATAAATGAAATTGAACACACCGTTCATGGAGACATTAGGTCGTACGTACGTATAAAAACTGTTTTTGTTTTCTTATCATTTCGAATGGAAGTACATAAATGAAATATATGTACAAATGCACAAAAACACACACACACACACAAATATATATATATATATATATTATTCTCATAGAATTATTATGTCATATATTTCATAACAATTTATAATATATTTTTTTATAATTATTCTTAGATGGTGAACGTGGAATGTAAATCTTAACACGTCGTGGAGACGGTAAGCCGTATGTACGTATGAGAAAAGGTATCATTTACTTAATGGTTAAATGGTATGTAATTTGATGGAATATTATTTTTAAAGAAATAGTATAATTTTATATTTATTATTTACATCTTTTATATTCCTTATTATACCCATAGAAATAAAGTGTACATGAAAATAGGTTTACACCACGGCATGGAGACGATAAGTCGTACGCACACACGCATGGTGATATTGTTTTAGTAGGATAGGTAAAAGGAGGAATATGGTTGTCAAATAATAATAAAATAATCTAATAATTTATTATATTATGGATTTATTACAGTATTTTGGAAACAAAAATAGGAATAGGAAGTAGAAGAAGAAAAGAAATTGAACTAAACTGGTAAAACAATAACCTCTTCTTTTAGTGTTTCCTTTTGATTTGCACAAAAAGACTCCTTAGGTTGCCTTTATACCCATAATGTGGCCTCTAGGATAAATTTGGGTTGGTTGGGAGAGGAAATAATGTGGTGTTTTATGAGCCAAATAGCATTGGAGGTGTGAATTAAAGAGAAGAAGAAGTTCCCTTTTATAAGAGAGGTGAGACGCACTTTAAGAACATTTAGAAAATATTAATTTATTATAAATTAATTTTGGATAAAAAATAAATCCCAAGTGATTTATTTATATTCTAAGGTAAGTATGAGTCTAAATCCCCTTAACCAATGAATTTTATAAATTGTTAGGTCATAAAATTAACCTTATATTTTGTATTTAACCTTAGTCAAACAGTTTAACTCTTACTGCATCTTCTTGTATTTTTATACAAAAGGGTTAGTATAGTTTCTATAAAATAAAAAAAACCCAGTGGATCATTTATAAAATATTTAACACTATAAAATTTATTTTTATGAACCTTATATTTTTATGAATTTTATATCATTTAAAAAATTATTATTTATTTTCAAGTATCATTTATGCCATTTTTAATACAATTCAATATTTGAATTTTTAAAAATATCCAAAAACATGATAACTTCAAAAAAACTTCCAATATGTCACTAACATGTTTTATGTATCTATAAAATTAGTTTATGTCATTAATTAAGTAAATTATAATTATTTTAATATTATTAACATCATTTATTTTATTATTCCTTTAATAAATAAATTTTTTCGTCATCATTGTGTCATAATTAAATTAAATTATTTAATGCATAACAATTATAAATATATTATAATGATATATATAAATTACTTATATTTATAATAAATATTTATAGTAAAATTTATCTTATGTATAAACTTATATTAAAAATCATTTAGTTTTAAAAAAATTTAATATGAAACTTTTAACTCTTTTGTTAAATAAAATATAATGAATATGTTAATATTAAAAAAGTGGATTAAAAGGATCATATTTTTTACCTAATATTGATTTTGGTTGAAACAAAGTTATCCAATGAAATTAGGATGAGTGTTAGAATAATTTTATATTATTATAATATTATTTTTACCATTAATTAGAATATTTAACTTTAACCATGATAAATAAAATTCAAAAAATACTATTCAAAAAAATATTTTGATCCTACTATACAAAATTTTTCATACTTATTTCAACTATATATGTCTATTTTTGGAAATTCAATTCATTGAAGCAATAAAATTATGATAAATGGTAATCTGTAAATGTGGCTTGAAGGAGGGTAAAAAGTTGTTTAAAAAGTTCATTGAATTTTTATATCTAATAATATTAGAAAAATGATTATAATGAACTAAATTGGGTTAATATATGTATTATTTATCTATTGTGACTTTAAAATTAATTTAAAGTAAAATAATTTTTTAAATGAATAAGTAAGTTTCTCACAATAATGCAGTGTTTTTCACTATTCATAAAAAATTGAATGTTTTCAAGAAAATACCAGAAATTCATCCTAATATAATTTTGATATTCCAAATTCAAAAATAAATTATATTTTTACAAATTCAATTTCTATGAGTGTCTAAAATTAATTTTATTATTGTTCACAAAAGAACATAAAAATTAGTTCCTTTAAGAAAATAGTATCTCTAAAAATATAACTATTCTATCAAAACTTTTACATTTCATTATAAATAGGTTTTATTTATGTGAACACATTATAAATAACATTTAAATAATATTTATTACTATTTATGTTACTATATTTAATGGATAAGTTATAAATATATCATTTAAATAATTTTAACACCAAAGTTTTGTTTCGTAAAATCTCAATCTTGCATGTTACATAATTCATGTAGGTATTTCATGAAAGAAAAGCTATTGAAGATAATGTACCATGAAATATTGGGGTTCTACAAGTATCACCTATATCAAACAAATATGGAACCATGGAAGATTAAATAAACATTGTGACTCTAACAATAGTTGGTCCTTCATCATATTCCTTTGGTACACACTCCACCACAAAAACTCTTCTATTATTAGCCACACAAACATCCCCTTCGTATGAGGATTAAGCCCACTAACCTTGAAAGAATAAGTATAGACTTTTGAACCCTTTGTGGTTGTAGATCCATCCTAATTTCCCTAGGATAAAATTTCACAAAAAAGGCTTTGATAGCCCAACGGTCCATAAAAATGACAGTTGTTATGAGTCTCCCAACTGTTAGTTTTAGTATGATCACGCCTTACAAATTGATATCTATCAAACCACCTTCCTTATAACAAAGACCTTGAAAATTTTACCAATGAAAACATACCAACTTATTTCATCCTTTTCTAGCTAGAAGACACAACCCAGCTATAACTACACCAACTGAAGCTCCACCCAAACCTATCCTTCCATCTATGTCAGCCTCAGCCACATATTCTTTTTTGACTACATCCAATAAGTTCATAAGTCACATGATAATTAACATCGACCAAATATCTATACTCAATCCTAACTCAAACCACTAAGCATTTAGGTACTCATTAGTGTTAGGCTCTAGTTCTAAATGTACTATCTCAACAAAGAGGGTGTAATTCTCTATAACAGTAAGTTCCCCTTGATCCAAGGTCATAAAATCACATGTATTCATCAAACATAATGTCTCAGGGTAAAACTTCTAACTGATTATTTTTTGTGAATGAAGTCTAAGTAATATCCTTTTGCAAAAAATCATGCACAATATAGTCCTGCCATCTCTTTCTTGGTCCCTCGAGCATGTACATAGAAAAACCACCTTTGATACTTTATGTATCATCGTGAATGTGAATATACTCTTAATCCACTCATGTCACTCCTCAAATTACATGGGTTTATTAACCCCATCAAAGATGTATAGATGCTTCTTAGTAAAATCTGAACCATGATCCAGGGCACATCTTGGGATCCTAACAGCCACACAACCAAAATTCTGAATTTCATATATTATAGCTTCATCAAAAGAAGCTTCCACTAATAGATTCCACTATGGCTGTTTTATCACAACAACCTCTCTCATATTTTAAATATATCCTCTCAGATAAATCGTCCATTAAGTACAAGGCAATTACCACTTAGTTCCATATCAGGTTCCAAAATCATAGGAACAACATCAATAATCCAATCATCAATTTAATGAAATCCTGAATTTTATAAATGAATGTTTTTGCTTTAAGTTATAATAGGTTCATTTAAATAAACTTACCATTTAGTTAATTCAAATGACTTCAAACACCATGTCTCAAACTTCGTAAAAACATTCCAACCACCCATTGTAACTATAATTTAAATAAAAAAGTGAGCTATCCAAGAACACTGTTAATACAAAATTTTGAATGATCCAAACCCATATCAACCTATGACACAGTGTTAACAAACTTTCGGCTGAGTTTCCCTCTGATACCATTCTATAAAAAATCAACCTGAGAAAACATGAAAAGCCACCAAATATATCATGTCATAGTGGTGAGGTTCAATAAGATAATAGAAATAAGTATCTTATAAAATAAAAAAAGACATATAAACAGAGTAAAAATAGCAATATGGAGTCACATGAAATATTCAAAAAATACATGACAAAGGAGTTAAACAAGAAAGTATGAAAAGATAAGTCTAATAAGTCCTTATGTGACCACCATCCACCCCAATTAATCATTCTATGAAGGAAAAAACAAAAGGAGAATCCAACATTATCTATAATTCCCTTTTATTTACATGGGTCCTACAATAAAATGATTCCAAATTCCCTAGGGAAAAACTATGTTGTGAGAAAAAATATGATTAGGATTATGCGAGAGAGTCTTTAAAAAGTCTAATATCATGAATGAAATAGTTCTAACTTTAAAAAAATACACTTTTACAAATAATTTTAATAAATAAAATACATTTTTAAACAATCCTTTGGTTTTTCATAAAATGCTTTCATATTATCAAATTAAGGTATATAAAAGTGATAAATCATGTAATCATAATCAATAAAATCCATTAATACACAATATGGTAAAAATATAAGAAAATAACCATGACCAATCCATTATGTGAAAACAAGTGAGAAGATATTAAGGGCCAGTCTATCATGTGAGAGAAAGTGAGTAAATAACCATATCCAACCCATCATTAAAAAATAAAATGAAAAATGAAAAATTACACCATTTGGGATCTATACTATGGGTATGCATACTAGAAGTCACAATAAATCCCAAATCCAAGACTATGGTGGATCCAACCAGTATAACATCTAGTGATTTTATAAAAACAAAAGTGAAAGAAAACCTCATGTGGAAATATAGACAGTATGAGTAAAAATTATATTCTCAACATACCCTAGGTTCTGAATGTTCCATGTTTGTCAAAATCCATTTTATAAAAAAATTCATAATTTATAAAACATTTTCCAATCCAACCAACTCTACTTTAGTGTTTGGAAACCCATATCTGAATCAAAACCACAATTAAATATTTTAATAAAAAAACTCAGTGTTCACATACTATTTTTAAAATAAAAACATATTTAAAAAATATTTCATTCCAAAATATCAATTAAAATCTCAAATAAATTAAATTCAATGAATATCCCCTATGACTATAAAGAAAAATAAAAAATTTATAGAATTATCATTTTTATAGAAACACTTACCCCAATAATGGATGTATAACCATTCGGTGATTGTTGAAGAGTTGATTGGGTCCTCACAATCATAGATCCATAAGAGAAACATAAATATTCTATCAAACCCCTTATATTTGTAATAAACAACCCCTTAAGATTCCACTAGATGATAGGAGAAGATATCTATTGAGTATCTAAGAAGAAAAGAAAAAACATTATAAAAACACAACATACCTTGATTTGATCCACCAAGAAAGATGGAAATTATCCAAGAATCCAAAAGAAAAAGTCTATACACCACTAGGGAGGGATTAGTTTGATCTCATATGATATGGGAGGATTAGTCATTAAACCGGGGGTCCTATGAATTTTTAAAATAATATTTACGATATTAAAAACTATGTTCATGGTTTTCTAGGATGGGATGCATGGTTAAAAAAATTTGTTCCCTAAACATTTACCTCTAATGGCCTTTTTGGGGTGTACGGTTTGTCCACATTATTTCTTTAACCATGAGGCAACCATGAAAACCCCCTCTATCCAAGGGTGCAAGATTTTCACTGGGTGGCCAGAAGGTTTGAACAAACTATGTTCCCCCTTTTAGTAGAATAACAGAGACAACAATATTTTTTGCGTCAAACAGCACAAATTTCCCCAACTACACACCAATATTTCATAACCCCATAGGCCTTCAATGCTACTGAAAATTTCTAGAAATGACCCCAAAAAAGACCTTTCTCACAATAGACTATTAATTTCCAAGAATTTCTTATAATAATTTAATGAAACGTTATAATCCCAAAAAATACCATAGAGATGATCATATCTTATGTTGAATGTGAAATGACACATTGTACCCTCAAGGGTACGGAAAAAGGGAATGCATTCAACTAATACTAGAAAAGATTAAATAAAATAAGTGCCCCACTGGCATTACCTCGCATCACATATCTAATACCAAAACCATAGCCACAATCGAATTCTATGGGGAAAAATACTCAAGATAGTCTACTCATGGAAATCTATCTTGGTCTTGAAGATGAATATACATGATGGATAAATATTGGAGGGAAGTACACTATGTGTAACCATTGTACACAATGTATCACTTAAAAATAGACCCTATATGTGTCCCCTCATAGTAAATTACATGTATAAGGGGAATAAATGATGTTTACCCCATGTCACATGACACATGACCTTGTCTGAACCCTTGAGAATGTCCCAGCCTACACATGGCTAGGCTGGCCATGTCATCATACACAACGTACACCCTCAATATACAGCATGTCCTGTCACCTGGGGCTTGTGGGAAAGTTCTTCAAACCCTTATCATGGATCTCAAATCATTCCCATGTCATTTGGACATATACTACAACACAACCATGTCAGTTGACATAGTGAGTTTGGCCATATTCTTGGCCGCATGGCCATGTTCTTGGTTGCATGTCCATGTTCATGGTCACAAGTCCAAGCATGACTATATGATGTATACCACTATTGCAAATTGTGTAGTCCAAAAAGATCCATCTTCCTAGAATATTAAGAAAATGTGATGTGTCTTCTAAACTAAACATTATTTGTTTGGATTTTTTTAATTTGAAATCCTCATTAGACACCTAAAAACCGATTTTTACACAAAATCCATAGATAAACTCTCCGGGGGGATCTCTAGTAGTCATAATTAGGATCTAAAACCATAAAACAATACATATATGGGAATCAGGATGTACATATCTTAACATTTTATACATTTTTATAAAATTATGAAGCTTTGAAACCATTATAATGCCCAAAGGCTACTACACCTCAATCCAGTAATGATCGGCCTAGAAAATAGAGTCACATAACACCTTCCCAACTCAATTCCTCCACAATCCATCCATTTTCCTGGAAGAGAACCTACCCTACCCCTTCCATACATTGTAAAACAAATGGTGAGAATTATATTTATTAATTAAATTTTAAATAATTCATAAACCATCATTACTCACCCTTCCAACGGTCACCTCCAACCGAGCACCCGATGCCTGCAGACATTATGTCTTTCCAAGGGAAAAACTATCATTTAAAGCTCAAATACAACATCATATTTTCAATTAGACACAATATTCAAGATTTATTCAATATTTCTAGAAAAACTACACATGTGAGATATAATATATTAATTTTTTTCATAAATTCACACCAAGGCTCTCTTGGTCACAGAATTCCACACTGACTTAGTTCCTGGCTTCAAAAATGTTTCTAGAAATATTTTAAAGTCTTACACTAAGAAATCATAGTCACTGCTAGTATATATGTCACACTGTTAATTTTAAATATAATTCCTTCATTTATTTAATACAAAAATTAATGGAACTAACTCCTAATCATGATTTGGGTATATTTTCTTATGAAACATCATTTTTTATGAAGAATATGTTGTCACTATATCATTATTCATGAGTATGCATCCTAGTCCCTTTATTGATGCATCATTGTATATCATAATCTCTTATCCAATACTACGTAGTTTAAGAACATGTGCACTAACTAACCCTCTCTTCAGTTCCTTGAAATTTTCCTCACATTCATATATCCAAAGGGACATGACTCCTTTCATAGTTAACACGGTGAGTGGATTATAAATCAAGGAGAAATTATCTAAAAATGTTTTATAATATCCATCCAAACCAATAAAACAATAGACACAGTCATAGTGGTTGGTCTGAGCCAACATTAAATAGATTTTATCTTTTATGGATCCCCCAATATACCCTCAAATGAGATTATATGACCAAAAAATGAATCATTTTATTTCCAAAATTTACACTTGGTAAAATTTTCATATAGATTCTCTTTACTCAGGGTCTTAAAATTAATCCTCAAATAATCATTATGATATTACTTGATCATTTAATATATAATAATATAATCTATAAAGACTACCATAAACTAATCAAGGTAATCTTTAAAGAATCTATTTATTAAATCCATAAAGATAGTGGGGGATTAAGTAAGACTTAAAGGAATCACTATAAATTCAAAGTGTCCATAACTCACACGAAAAGATATATTGGTTATGTCAATACTTTTTACCTTCAAATTATAGTATCCATATCAAAGAGTAATCTTGTAAAAAATATTGATCTCCGCCTAATTGAAAGAATAAATAATAAATATGGGTTGTATGATACTTATTCTTGATTGTGATATTCTTTAGTTCTTGATAATCAGTACAAAGTCACATTGATCCAGCATTATTCTTAACAAAAATAGTAGGAGTACCCAATGGTGATGCACTTGGATGAATGAAACCATTTTGTAGATTCTCTAAGATTTTCATCATTTCTTCCTATTAATTAATCAAGGAAATTCTATAAGGACTCTTTAAAGTTGGTTAAGTACCTGGTGAAAACTCCTCTTCACTTTTTGGAGAAAGTCTAGGAAATTAATTTGTAATATAATCTTCAAACTACCATAAAATAGAAATATATTTGATTTTATTTTTCTCTTTAACCATATGAGATAAACCCACCTTTTGAATATGAATCATGACCCATAAAATTGATTCAATTTTTTTTGAATATTCATATTTATCATCAAACTAATATCCAATCATAGGTTGGTTTCGAATATCAAGTCTTACTTACCTTCCTCTATAATTGGTTTTTTTTATATAATGAAATTTAATCCATGACTAAGATATTATCAAATTCAACTAGAGGGATAGTAATGGAATTTTCATGAATCATATTCCCATAGTCATCAATTAGATAATATTCATATACATGAGATATGATCATTATACAATTAGGAGTATTGTATTCTAATTCAACATCTAATCACAATTTAGGTTTTATGATACCATTATAACATTATTCATACACAAAAGAGTGGGTTGATCCCAAATAAAATAAGACATTATTAGTTTTTGAGTGAATGCTCAGTGTACATATCACCACTTCATTACCATACTCCACATCAGTAATAGTGATTGAGTGAGATTTTCCTCTGTCTTAGGGATTAGGAGGTTGCTGATGAAAATCATATTCATTAACTTTTATATTTGAGAATTGATTTAAATAACTCTCATACTCCTTTCATAAGAAACATTGGAGTGTGGGTGGTGCATTTTTTTAATCTCTCTATCAATCCATTTCATCGAATAGCCTCTTCAAGTAAATTCAACATTCATTAACTATATGGATAAGGTTACCAAACTTGAAAAATATTCTTCTTCCATTCAAGAATTCACCTGAGTGGTCCTTCCAACATTTTTGGAAGGTTTGAGGTTGAAAATTTTTATTCCCTCCATATGAAATACCACTAAAGATTCCATAAAAGAAAATTTCCATTTTATTATAAATAGAACCATGATCATATCCATATTCCATGTCCACATTTTTTCACATCAAAAAATTTATTCATATCTTCCAAAGTCCCTTATGGATAACACAATTCAGATATTTTATTTTTAGGTACTAAATAATCGATTTACCTTACTTTAATGTTGGACGATAATAACATAATAGTACATTTAAAGTCTTATAAAGTATTACAATTAGGAACCAACAACATTATCATCTTTATATTTTATCTCAATTAATTCTTAATCCATTTTTGAATAAATAAAATAAGTAAAGTACTTATTTAAAAATAGGCCTTAAACCCATCCAATTCAATATAGTCAATTTCTTCTTGTTTCCTCATATTATTGTTATGTTTCAACTAGTGATCTACTTCTACTTATAAATTATTAACATCAAAAAACAAAATTTCCATATTCTAAACACTATATAATGGAGAATATATTTTCAATAGATCTAGTAAATTTTTTAGAAACAGTTAAACATAAGACCCACTAAAATAACATGGATGTTTCCTCTAGAAAGTCTCAAATGTATGTTGTTCGCTATTTTGATTGTTTTGAAGCTCAACATGGTTAATGTCTTGCAAAAGTTGTGTTAAAATATAAAAAAGACTCTATATTTCATAGCATATAGTATTTGGTTTCTTTGGTGTACAATCAATAAATTTTACATCACATTTTTTGTTAGCTTGATGTATCCTAGTTCTGTCCATTCACTAAAATCAAAATGTAATATGTAAGTATCAAATAATAATAATCACAATAAAGTATCAAATAATCATGAAATATCATTAATAATATTTATAAGTCTTGAAAATTTCTCCTAAATCTATGGAACATTAGGTTTAACCTGTTTTATCTTGTTCATTACCAAAACATTAGGATGTTATCATATACTGAGAGTTAACCTTAGGTTTTTCACCAAATTTTTCTAATCCTAAACTCCAAATATTAACTAAAAATGTTCTCTGATACCAACTATAGTTACCCATATTTTTTACACACTAATATTATACATTATTTAATGAATATCTATTTAATAAAAATATGCTACATGTAAGAATCGAATGGTTAATAGTTTTTAGATTCTAGAAAAATAATCCACTTATTTCATTAAAGATATTCAATATATCTCATAAATATCTTCCCAAATATTACTCATCTTAGACATACCCTACATAAAACCATTATTCATGACCTGATAAAGGAAACATAAGAAAGGGATAGCTAAAATTATCAATAAGGGTAAAAATGCAGATATCAATGATCATCTAATAATTACATGAACATAAGATTATGATTACATGAGATTAAAATTTGAAAAACCATACCCAATATATCTTCAGTCATAAACATGAGTCATGGAATAATGATTGGAAGTTCATAAGACATTGATCATAAAGTAATCAATGAACATGATACATGAGAGCAAAAAAATCAATGAAATATGGTAAAAACATAATATTATAATATTTAGAACAATTTTAAAAAGAAATAGGTTCACTCATTACATTATGGATATGAAATTTAGATATTGTATAAACATATGGACGTAGAAATAGGTCTAAACCTAACCTTATAGACATGAGCTATTAATATATTCACAAAATTGGGGATATGAAAATAAGTTCTATACATAAACTTATAGATAAGAAACTAGGTTCATGTATTAATTTATACACATGAAAGCGAGTTCCAGACATAAAATTGTGAAATTGAAAATAGGTTCACGCATAACATAATTATATCATGAGTTATCCTTGTTTATCTAATACATTAGAGGGAAATATAATTATAGTACCACCTTTAACATGATTTAATCAATCTATATGTGTGTCACAAGATCATATAACTTTCACTATATCATTACTCGTGTAAAGAAAATGGATTTCATAAACACTTCATAATTTTATAATATGAAAACCCAAGAAAATTTAATGGTTTTCATAAATATCCCATTATCATAATCATAAAACATCTATAGAATGAATAAGGATGGTATCACTGGAACATATCCCCATTAAAAAAATTAACCATGAATGGATGTTATCAAAGATGAAATTTTATTTTAGAAGATTCACTTTAATATTTCTTGAGGAAAATAATATTTTCATTTGGAAATCACTTATTTAAAATATAAATATTTCAAAAATATTATGTAACTAATTTAAATTGACTAAATACATTAAAATTTTTAAAGGAATTTAAAAATAATTTATTTTTTATGATAGTGATAAATTCCATTCATGATATATAAATTAAACTAGAACATTTCTTTCATCATTTGGAAAATAAAGGGAAGATTCCTTATAAAAATTTTACTATAAACTCAAATTTGAATAAAAATTACATTAAAAATCATAAAATAATAGTAAAATAGTTTTGAAAACATTTTAGAGAAAACATAGATGCAAAAGGATTTTTGACTGAATATTAAAACAATGTTCATTTTCTTTAAAACAAATTATTGTTATTCCATGATTACTTAAAGTGACAAAAACGAAATGAAAAAATGTGTTCTCAATAAATATATAGAGTAAAATAAAAATAACCTTATTTATAAGGATTTTATTTTTTCCTGAATAGAAATACAAGAATAAATAATCCTGATTAAAATAAGATTGAAATGGTAACATCTCGTTGCTATTTTATCAGGTACTTCCTTAACTTCATCATGGTTTTCCCCTACCCTTATATTGGGAGGATACCCATAATGGTTAATTCATAGTTTTTTTGGACTTTAACTATTTTTTTTTGTTTCTACAGGCTTCAGAGTGGTTACACTCCATGTAATGGTTTCTGGATGTAAGTCATGAAAGTTGACATCGTGTTGTGAAAGGAGAAACGTTGTGACCATGACTTACACAATGTGACTAATAAAAAAAGTTAGTTTTTAATTTTAGGTGATGTATTTTCCTATGTACTTGTACATCGTGGATTTCATGGAATGTAACTATATTACATGTCATGAAACAGCCCACGTCACATTTTAAAAATATTCGAGTGACTGTTTTGTCATGAATCCTTCTCCAAGCCTCTTTGTTCTCAAACCATAACTCTTCCTAAGTGATTTTAGGAGACTCCAATCCACCCAAATCGATCCATTAAACACTAAATCTCCATTTTAGTTGTGTTGAATCTATCTGTGGGAGTAAACTTTCCATTCCTTCATTGCCTTTGATCACGGTATAGTCATTGGGTGGCGTATTTGGATCTATTGGTATAAGTATGGTGATTCTCTTTGGTTGTTTCCTATATCCACTGTGTGATATCATTCCAGATTCTATTTCCTCTATTATTTGTATTATGATGGGTATTCAACATTGAGGTACGTAGGTTTAATCTCTTCCTCTGATCCCTTGTATTATAAATTGAATCAGTCTTGATGTGCATATAATTCTAGGTCCTTCATTGTTGTTGTTGGGTTTGCATTGTTGGTGGATTCCATTGTGGGAATGTATAGCCCGATTTTTGAGGTAGGTGGTTCCATCTCTATCCTATGTTGATAAGATTTATTATTATTGATTTATAAACCAATTTATAAATAGAATTGGAATGATTTATTTGTGTTTTATGAAAATATTTTTGAAGAGAAATGGGTTTCCTAGGTTGTTGAAAAATGGAAAGAAAATGGGTATTTCAAAGAATTGAAATGATTTGTGAAAAAGAGCTAATAGGTTACCTTGGGAACATAGGTTGAAGTTTTATCTTGGGTATATCATCCATTTTATTGTGATTATCAAGGGGGTATGTCTTGGGTCTTTCCTCTTTTTCCTAGTCCCACTATTCTAGAGGACCGATATTGAAATTTTGGGGGGTTTACTCATAGTGTATTCCAATGATTTCTAGGTCAGTGTTCTAGGATCTAATTTTTGTGCTTGATTATTGTGGTATGAGTAGTCTATGGTTGGGACCTATAGTATTCTTTGGTGTTGTGATACATGTGATTTTGTTTTGTATTTCTTGTATTTCTAAGTTGACAATGATATGCCTGTTTATGCTTGTGAAAATTAATATGAAAAATTTTCTTTGAAATTGATATACTTGCTTTTTTTTAGAACTGTGGAAAAAAGAAAATGTTTTCCATGTTTTTTATAAAACTTATTTACTTATTATCATTCTGGGTTTTTACTTAAAATGAGAATATATAAATTTTCATACAAAGACTGGTTATGCAACACCTTAGTGGGATCGAATTGAGCCTATTATCTCACACCTTGTGAACCGCTCCAGTGGTGTGTAGACCTTTGTTTTTATTCCAATGTAGGGAATGGAAAGACATCATAGTGAGGTGATGTGGTTCATGTCGGCTAGTTGGGTAGCTAGTGTGAGATTGTGGGAGTCCATCCCTACCATTATTTGGAGAAGATGTTTGGTTTCATAGTCCTCTTCTTTTAGACTTATCTTGGAATTTTTAGATAATTTTATAGTTTTTTGTTTCTATTATTTTCATAAAGTTATGGAATATATATCTTTTTCATCTTATATTTTTTATTATTTTTTATATAAATTCCATGTGGTTATTCAGGTTGTGAAAAATCATTCCC
Organism: Viscum album; assembly: GCA_963277665.1. Taxonomy (NCBI): domain Eukaryota; kingdom Viridiplantae; phylum Streptophyta; class Magnoliopsida; order Santalales; family Viscaceae; genus Viscum; species Viscum album. The sequence goes on from OY728161.1 coordinate 1,001,194,117, forward strand.
TCTGTTGTTTTGTTCAATGATCGGGTGCTTGTCTCCAGCCCATGGGGACCAGGAATACCCCTCGGATACCAAATTGTGATGGATCGAGTTGGGTTCTAGGACACATGATCTTAATTACCCCACTCATGATTTAGATCATTATATAGTCATGCATGCGCTTAAGTATTGGAGACACTGTCTTTTTGGGTAGAGGTTCACAATCTTCTCTGGTCATAAGAGTTTGAGTTATATCATTTATCAGGAAATAAATATCAGATAGAGATAATAGGTAAAATACATTCAGACATTTGACGTTGATATCACCTACACCCCAAGGAAGGGAAACTTTTTTGTAGACTCTCTTAGCAAGAAATTACCATAACTGGTTGTTCTGAAGTCAAATTAAGAGTGGAACCTTATGGGGAATTTTCCCAGTTTCCTCTTGATGCATGGGAGGATTTTTTAGGTATGGTTTTGACCAGTGTTAAATTGTTATCATCTCTCATGGAATCTATTTTGTAGATGTAGTGGTAGGATGATGAGTTTTATAAGACTCGAGAAATCCTTTATGGTGGGGAGACTATTTCAGGCTGGTCTCTCTCTTTAGATGGTATGCTTCACTTTGGGAAAAGGATTATCTTCCCAGCATCTATGATGATTATAGTTCTGTTCAAATGTCATAGATTTTCCTGTTTCATTCATCTATTCACTATTAAGATGTTTTATGACATGAGGTTTTGATTCTGGTGGACGAGTATGAAATGTGAGATCGTGGAGTTTGTGCCTCACTGCTACACCTACCAACGGATAAAGGCATAGCACTTGAAACATTCTATTTTTCTGCAACCTCTTTCGATGACGGTTTGGAAATGGGACAAGGTATCCATGGATTTTTTTATTGGATTAACATGGACTCTCTGAGGGTGGAATTCTATCTAGGTGGTTGTTGATCAGTTAATGAAGTCTTCCCATTTAATTTTGATCAAATACAACTCTAAAGTTGGAGATCTTGGTAAGATGTATGTATATGAGATTGTGAGGTTACATGGGATTCCTTCTGTCATTCTTTCAGATAGAGATCATAGGTTTACCTTGAGGTTAATTATGAGTATTCTAGAGGAAATGGGAACTCAGGTTATGTTGAGTACATCATACCATCCAAAAACATATGGTCAAACAAAGTGAATAACTCAAATTATAGAGGATATACTTTGTTCCTTTGTCTTGGATTTTAGAGGATCATGGGATAGTCATCTGAGACTGGTTGAGTTTTTTTGTAACAATATTTATCAGTTGTCAATCAGAATGGAACACTTCTAGGATTTCTATGGTTACCCATGTAGGTCACATATTTATCGGCCTAAGGTGGGTGAAGTATCTTTAGTGGAACCAAGTTTGGTTCAGGAAATATCCACAAATATTCAGGATGTATATCGACATCTGGTTATAGCCCAGAGTTGACATAAATCATATGTAGATCAATGACGTCGACCTTCAGATTTTTCCGTAGGTGACTGGGGTTTCTTGAATGTTTATCCTTGGTTGTGTCACCATCTACTTGGAAAACAAGTAAAGTTAATTATGAGATATGTTAGACCGTTTGAGGTCACTGAGTGGCTCGACAAAATTTTCTTCTCATTTAGAATTTTTTTCTCAATTTACAGGTATTCATGATGTTTTCCATATGTCTCAACATAGGAAATATCACCCTAATCCCACTCACATTCAGAGTTGGGGATAAATTGAGTTAGATCTAGATGCTTCTATTCTAGAGAAACTGGTTGAGATCATTGACTCTCAAGTAAAACTCTTTCATGGGAAGTTGATTCTATTGATCAGAGTTCTATGGAAACAGAGATCATATTCTCATGAGACATGGGAATGTGAATCAATGATGAGGGAGTAGTGGCCTCATATCCTTCTAGGGATTACATCTTCATCATGACTTACCAAGGGTGGAAAGTCTTTATGATGCGGATTTTGCAACATCCCGTACCATTTTATCAGGTACTCTCTTAACCTCATAGTGGTTTCCCCCTCCCTTGAGAGTGGGAGGACACCTATAATTGTGAAGTTAGAATTTTGTTAGACAGTCACTAATAATTTTTCATTTCTACAGGACATTGATAATTTACATGTTTTGTAACTATGTTACACACTGTGTAATTATTTTTTTTATGTAAGATGTGAAATACAACTTGACATTGTGAAAGGATACACACTTTGACCATGAATTACATGAACGGACTTATAAAAAATGTCATTTTTTAATCTGAGGCGACAGGTTTTTTAGTGTACTAGTACACCAAGGAATTTATAATGTATAATAATATTACACATTATGAAATATCCCACGTCTATTTTTAAAAATTCATGAGCGACTATTTTTTCTTGAATTATTCTCCAAACCTCTTGGCACTAGAACCAGAACTCTTCCTATGAAATTTTTGGACACTCTTCTCCACCTAGATCGATCCGTTTGACACTCGATCTCTATTACGGTTTCGGTGCGTCTCTCATTGTGAGTAACCTTTTTTTTCCTTCATTTCATTTGATCATGGTATTTCCATTGGGTGGCTTATTTGGATCCGTTTGTAACACCCGGGTGTTTTTTTGTGAAATATTTTCTATAAATAATTTTTATTCTTTAGTAGATTTCTGTACACGCAATTGTGAGTTCAAAATAACCATGAGACTCCCTTATTATAAAATTATTTTTATAACCTTAATTTTAGGTTATTAGTAATAATTATAACAAACTTATGAAAATGCATTGTGAATTTATTGGCTATCAATTATTTATGAAAAATATAAATCAATTAGATATTCAAATTTTTTAGTGAATTACATTTGGTAATGAAATTACTGTGATATATATGTGTCATATACTTAATAAAATATTTTTCATATTCATACAATGGATATTTTAGTCATACTGTATGAAAAAACCCTATTTGATATATAAAAACCTAATTTTTATAAAGTTTAATTTTACACATTTGAATGGAGAACCCCATTTAAATAAATATTTTCACACATTAATAATTTTTATATGACAACATAAACATGTTATTTTTAATTGGGATATAAAAATTTACTTTGGATGAATTTCTGATATTTTTACTAATAACTTTCATGTTTTTATGAATAGTTAAAATACGCTAAATTTTAATTTAAAATAAATTTTTTCATTAAAATAATTTATATGGATAAATTATATTATTTAATGGTTTAAAATTATAAATAAATTAAATTTTTACCATTTAATATAATAGAGGTCATTGGAATTAATTTTACATTAAATTCAGATGTAAAAATGTTTCAATCTTTTACAATATTTTAACTTTTAAAACTCATTTTCTCATTTCAACAATGGGATTAATATAAAATTAATTACTGCAAACTATTTGTTTTTAATTTTGAAAAATGGATTCCATATTTGGAATCATTATGTCCAAATAATGTTAATAGGTTACTTTTATTTTTGGGCATTGTGAATAGTAACTTTGGTAATTATTTTTATTACCATGGTTAAAGGTAAATCAGGTAATTAAAGATAAAAATAATATTAACAAATTACCATAACACTTGTAAAAATCCTATTTGATAACTAAATTAGACCCTTATCGTCTATATTTAAAAATGAAATAACTTAGTGGCCACTTACCTATGAATGCGACATGAATATAATAAAAACTAATGAATGGGACAAAATTTTACAATCTCATTTTTATAAGTATGTTAATTTTAATATATAGATAAATAGAAGATAATATCAGCTATAGATATTCTATATAAATATAAAATAATTACCTAAATCATAGAAATTTTTTGTAGTTTTATTGATTAAATAATTACCATAATTGATGACACGATAGTGATGTAGAAATAACTTTATTAAAAGAAATATTGAGAAAATGGTTATAAAAATATTAAAAGAAATTTCATAAGAACAAATTAATGTTCTCCACGAATTTTATATGTGAATATGAAATTTTATGAGTGAATTAATTATTTGTTTTAGAATTTATATTATGTGTGGATTTTATCTAATTTCAAATAAATGTATAGTGTCAAAATTGACACTATTTATATTTTATAAAAATAACATTTTATTAAATTATTTAAAAATCATAAAAATATTTAAAAATTTAAAATTGATAATTATAAGGTCTAAAAGGTCATAAAATATCCATTTATAGTCAATTAACACCATATTATTAAATATTTATAACAATTAAATATTTAGAATGTTATTACCAAAATTAAAATTAAATAGAATATCTAAGTGTTAATAAAACATATATGGTTTAAATTGAATACATAACTAGTCCAAAAAATTTATTGATGATATTAAAACCATGTATCATCTCATCATCAAAATTGGGACATTTTTTAGGTTTTTGGGTAGGTTTTGATTTTATTATAAATTATTATTTATGGAGTTTCCAAAAGTGGCCCTCACCTCAATTATAAAAGGGAACCTCCTCCCTCACATATTCAATTCATTTTGAGCCTTCAATCTTGGAAATCCCCTGTAATTTTTCCTTATCAACTTCTCTATTTTCATTATAGAGGTTATTTCCATCTTCAAAGACCAACTATAGTGCTCTATGAAGAGATTTATAAGTAGCCCATTGAGAAAGAGGTGATCTATTCTACAGATTCTTTCAAACTTATTTCTTCTTATACTTATTATTAATTAGTTGTTTAAATATAAATTAATAACCTCAATGTCATTCATATACTTATATGTCTATATAAATTTAAAAAAACATATTTCACCTTTTATCCATCCCATGAAAAAATGAAATCACCGCGCGTGCGTACGTACGACTTACCATCTCCACGCCATGGTGTAATATATTTTTAACCACCACCTTACTTGTATGAGTATAATGATGTAAATAATAACTATATATTATTATTAACATGTTACTAATTCTTACATATTATCCAATTCAAAATCATTCATTAATTTTGGGAATGATATCATTTCTTGTATGTACGTATAACCTACCGTCTCTATGATGCGATGCAATTCATTTTACACGATCCTCAGTAAACCAAGATTTTATAAATGAATTTAATGATTAAATATGATATATGTTATACTGATTTCATATTTTAAATTATTTAACTATAACATAATAAGTGTAACATGAACTTATCTGAAAAATCTTGCATAAGAACATATAGCAGTTAATATCTGAATAACGAGTGACAATGAAATGTTACTAACAAATGGATGATAATATAATCATATATTATATCATAAAAATTATTATGATTATGGAATAAGTCAATAACATTATTTAAATCATTATATATTAGTTTCAGATACATAAGATGGATATCAGACCTAAGGTAAGGGATAATTTTACAATCTCATTTTTATCTGAGATTGTTTTTATGTAAGTATTTACTAGGGTATATTTATCATCAAAATACATGTTTTGTAATTGTGTAATATTATTTATATTCTTAAATAATTTTTTAAAGGTAATTTTAACCTTTGTTAAATTTTTATTAAATTTTATGAAAGGTATATTTTGTCGTTATTTGATTTGAGGTACTTGACTTTTCTGGAAAAAGTAAGAGGAGAATGTTTTTAACTTATACGGAATGAATGGATTTTGACTGTTTCATGATAAATTATTTCCTGGAATATTACCATAAAATATTACAAGGTTATTTTCTCATAAAATTATTTATTCTAAAATTGTGTGGAATTTTTAAGATGGAAAATTTTTTTGAAGAAGAAATGATATTTTCCTCGAGAATTAATTTCAAGTGTTTTCTCAAAATTATTTTCCATCTAATATGGAACTATTTAAAAAGGGTTATGTTTATATACCCATTATTACCATGACTTGATTTTGTTTTTTTGTGAAATTTTATTTAGGAAATCCATTTTTTATATCAATTATGATGGAATTATGTTTAAGAAACCCATTTTATTTCATCGATTATGATATGGTGAATGTTTTTATGTTTTTGTGGAACATGTAAGAATGATTTCATTATGAGATGGGTGGGACCAATATCTAACTCAAATGAATTAGGTAAATATTTATATCTCATGAGATATACATGACTAGATTGACAAGTAAATATGGTTCAATAATACAGGGCTGGAACAAGGAGTGAACTCGGGTCAGTAAAGGACTTAGTCCACTATAATGGTCTTGGAAATGAGCCATGACTAATATGAAATGATTTTCTATGCTTATGTGTGTATTACACAAAATTTAATATCTTATGTTATAACTATTTGGATTAAATTTTACTTTTATAATTTATCCCATGACTTGATACTCTGATCTTTTATATACTGGATAATATTTTCAAATGTTATGTTCTTATTGATATTTCCTTTGTTTACCCTTATTGAGCATTTGAGATCACCCTTTCATATATTTCATTTCCCCAGATCATGAATAAGGGTATTAAGTAATATATGTAAAAAATTAGTATGGTTTTGAAGAAATAAGTGGGAGATAATGTTGATGTCTTATGAACAAGTTGTTTATGATTCCCAGTTTCTAAAGACCCTAAACCTATATGATCCTAGAGTGGTTTTTTTATGTTATGTAATAAAAATTCTTCAATGTTGAAGAAATATCTACATTTAAAGTATTTTTTTGTTATACCATTGGTATATATTTGGTGATTTTCTTTGGTTTCTTCCTAGATCCATTGTGTGATATCATTCTGGTATCCCTTTCTTACATTATTCATAGTTCAGCGGGTGTTAATCTTTGAGGTATGTAAGTTTACTCTCTTCCACCAACCCCTTTTATTGTAAATTGAATCATTATTTATGTGTATCTGATTCTAAGGCATTTTTTGATGATGTTTGGTTCTCGTTGTTGATGGAATCCATTAGGGGTGTGTGTGACCTGAGTTTTGAGGTAGGTGGTTCTTCTTCTGACCAATGTTTATAAGATTGATTATTTTTTATTTATAAATTGATTTATAAATGGAATTGGAATGATATTTTATTTTTGTTTTTAAAAGAGTTTTCATAGTGAAATTTTTTTTCCTTAGTTATTGAAAAATGGAAATAAAATGGGTATTTCAATGCATTGAAATGATATGTGAAAAAGAGAATATGGGTTACCTTTGGAACATAGGTGGAAGTTTTATCTTGGGGATATTGTCCATTGTTTTTATTATCAAGTGGTTTTATCTTTTGTATTTCCAATATTTCCCAGTATCTTTGTTCTAGGGGACTAGTATTGACATTTTGGGGGGTTTACTCATGGGTTATTCCTCTTCTTCATAGGCTTGTGTTATAGGATTGGATTTGTGCACTTGATTATTATTGTACGAGTAGTTTGTGGCATGACCTATAGTATTCCTTGATGTTGTGATAAATGTTATTTTGTTTTGTATTTATTGACTTTTAGAGTTGGCCTTGATATGCATGATTTTGTTTGTGAGAAATGATATGGAAAATGTGCTTTGAAATTGGTATACCTATTTTTTTATAACTGTGGAAAAAGGGAAATATTTACCATGTTTTTTATAAAAATGATTTATTATTTATCATACCATGTTTTTACTTAAAATGAGCATACATGAATTGTTATACAGAGACTGGTTATGGAAAACTTGGGTGGGAGCCTACTAATCATGTTAGCTCACACCTGATGCACATCTCCAGTGGTGTGAAGACCTTTGTTTGTCTTCCAATGTAGTGAAAGTTAAGGTGTCTTAGTGAGGTGGTGAGGTTCATGTTAGTTGGGTGGGTAGCTGGTGATGAGATGGTGGGAGTCTATCCCTACCATCAATTGGAGTTACTATTTGGGTTTTTTAGTCCTATGCTTTTGGACATGTCTTGGAGTTTTTATATACTTTTACAATTTTACTTTATAGATGTTTTCTTACTATTATGGAATATATATCTTGTTTTTATTCTGCTATTGCTTATTGTTTTATATACACTCCATGTGGTTGATCAGGTTGGGAAAATCATTCCATATGTTGTGTTTTTTGATTCTTGGGTGATTATCACCAGCCTATGGGGATCAAGAACCCCCATTGGGTATGTGAAAGATTGGGAATGCCCTTTAGGTATGTGACTAATCGGGTCGGGTGCTAGTATTAAGGGTAACCTGGGTTGGTTTGTCATAGGAACATAAATCATGTACCAAAAGTCTCATATTTATTAATATGTGTTAAAAAATCCTATATAATAAATATAGATTTATTAAACATTAATTATAGAGAAATAATCATATATATTTTACCATTTATGATTTACTTATGACATATTATCTCCATTTAATTAACATTTTTTTATTAAAATCTATGTTCTGGGTGGTAAGGGCTTTGTTTTTCAAGCCTGTTTCAGTTTGGGAGTCCCGATACTTATAAATTTATCATGGTTTCATATTTTAAAAAATGTTGATAATGAAATAAATAATATATATATATATTTAAATTCATCATTAAATGGTGTGAAAAATGAATTACACCATTTCTGGAGACGGTAGGCCAAATGTACACATGAATGCTCATTCTATTTTTTTACTGATGGAACAAAAGAAAGTTAAAATTAATTAACCCATATAGAATAATTATTATAACATATATATCATATATATTCATTAAATTAATCATTGTTACCATCCATTTAAAAATAAATTGAAAAACAAATCATATCACATCAAGGAGGTGGTTGCCCACATGTATACACAAGTGATGTTATTGTTTTACAATAGATGGAATACTAAGAAGGTGTATAATATTATATAATTAAAAAAGTATAATTATTTAAAAAATAAAATAAATAAATATTAAATACATAATAATAATCATTAATGAATGATAGTGATGGAAAATTAATTTTATCACTATGTAAAGGAGGTAAGTCATACATGCACACGAGAGATACTTTTATATCCCATTTCATGGAAATTAGGGTGAATAAATGTGGTTTTATAATAATAATTTTTTTTATAATTTTGAGGATACTGAAGTTATTATTTTTTAAAAATTCCATTTACTTAGATATAAGAATAAAACAATTAAAAGAGGTTGGGTAAGACGATTACCTCATTTTTCGATAGGTCTCCATTAGATCACATGTTGATGACACTTTTAGTGGTATTTTAAGAATACCATCACCTATAATTTGTAGGTATGTATTTTGAGAGGTGTGTTGGGTATGGTATGGTTGATCTAGATGTCTCATATTGGTGTAATGAAGAGAAATGAGGGTTTCCCTTTTATATGTGAGGAGAGGGGAACCTTGGAATTTCTTAAAGGATTATTTTATAATAAAGTCATTCTCTATCCCAAATGATTGAAAATGGATTGAGATTTTATGAAAATGAGTATAATCTTGAAATATCATCAACCAATGATATTCAAAAATTATTTTGTGACATTTAAAACCATATATTTTTTATTAAGCATATGGTTAACCAAGATTAACCTTAACCGTGGTGAAATATTTTTCACTCTTAAAGGGTCACAATGTTATTCAATATACAAAAATCATATTATAAATGGAAAGGGGATCAAATTTTAAACCATATTTTATACACATTTTCCCACTTCATGATTTTTATGAATTTTATTTTATAAAATATTATTTTCATAAGATATTATTAATTTTATTTTTGAAAGTATTCATTAAATTTGAAATTAAAAACACCATGAAAAAGATTAAATTATAATAGAATCAATTAACACATTTCTAGTATGTCATATTTATCTAAAAAATTGTGGAACCCAATGATTCATCCAAATTATTTTAGTTTTGACAATATTAAATCATTTATTAAATTTTTTAGTAAATTAAATAAATATTATTTTTTTGTTATGTAAAACATTAGGGTAATTATTAAATAACTAAAAATGTATAATAAATTGTTATTCTAAATACAAATAACTTTTCATTAGAATAAACATTTAGAACTAAAAATAATATCATTTTACCCTTATGATAAAATATTAGAGTTATTAAAGTCAAGAGTGTGGTATTTTTTATTTAATCATTTCTTGAATTAATATAATGTTCATAATGAAAGTAATATGGACCCAAATTTCCATATATCAGATAATTAGATAGAAATGGGAAAACTCAACCTATCAAATATGATAATGGAATGTGTTATAGAAATTTTAATGCATTATCCAAATTTTTAACCCTATTTTACCATTTTTACCCATATTGAGGTAAAAAATCTAAATATTTTCACTATTCATATTAATAAAAAACTGACATATTCATAAAATTAGATCCTCTTAATTTTAAATAAAAATAAATATTTCAAGATTCAACTTTTATAAGTTTCTGAAATTCATTTTAAAATATGTGTGGAATACATGATGAAATCCTTTCTTAGATGAATAGGTTTTATGTATAACTTGGATATATACTTTTATCTCATTAATAGAAAACATATTAGATGAATGTTAAAACATTGTGTTGAATATATAATTTATACATTTTATTATAATCATTCACCAATATTATAAGAACCTGTTTTTTTCTAGACAGTAGTTTTGAGAAAAAAAATTGAATTTTTGCTGGTGGATACTCATGAGGGGTAAAATGGTATTTTTTACCCTATAAGATTAACTCATATAATTTTTTCTGAGCACTCTGTTGGTCCCAGAATAGGGAATTTACCCTGGGATAGAAGTTTGGTAGAAATTTGAGATGTTCGTATTTTAGGGGAATATTTAATATTTAATATTATTATATTAAATATTAAATTATTCATACAGATACATTTGTAAATAACATTTAAATGGAGCATAGAATTGATATTACGTCTGTGATGTTAAATCCATAATGGGGAGTTCAACCTAGGTGAGGCATAAACTCGAGTCGGGTGTCGGGGTCGGCCCGAGCCCCCTTTTCTTTTTCTTCCTTTTCTTCTTTTCTTTCTTTTCTATTATTTATTCCTCCTCCATACGCACACCTCATATGTGGGTGAATCTTCCTTGTTCGTCACCTATGAGGGAAATCAGATAAGAAGAAAGAGTGAGAGAAGGAAGGTAATTTTGGTACCATTGTGAATCCCTTGATGCATAGAGTCGGCATCTGGAATCCGTGGACTGTGAAATCTACTGAAGATACGATGATTTCTGCCCGAAGGTAGTTCAATTTATATTTTCACCAGAGATCCCACTTAAAAATGTTTTTTAAATCTTATAAATCTTGTTTATTCTTGCTTGTGTCCTCTTAAGGCTGGGTCTATTGTTTCGATGGTGAAAATGAGTGTTTTTTGTGTTTTGTGGGATTTCCCGCCGAAAAACCCAGTTAACATGATGTGCGTTCTAGGGGTACACATCATGTGTTCTTCCCATTTGGGGAATAATAAGTTTTCTTGAGTACACGCCATTTTTTGGTTGGTTGTGTGTCTGACCGTGTGAAAAAAGAACACGGAATGGTGGTTTTTGAACAGTACATGTCGTGTACTGGGAGCACACATTGTGTAGTGGCACATGGGCATGTGTCCAGGTGAAAAAGAACATGGGATGGTGTTTTTTGAACATTAAACACTATATACAGTAACTTACACATCATGTACATTTACATGGGAAGACCCCATGTACTCCAGAGTACATGCCATTACTTTGTCCAGCCTATTTTCATGAGAGGGTTATTTAAACCCATGTAAGTGGAAATTCAGGGGTTTGTTTCGCGTTCTCTCTATGACCACATGACCCTTACTTTGAGGCAGACCTTTTCAGGCCAATTGAATAAATTTTTTTGTTGGACATGATGCTCTGTGCTACGAAATGTAAAAATAATAATAATATTTTAATTTTTATTAGTTGTAGATTATTGAATCAGACGTATCTTCTATGTCCAATGTCAGTTTGACACACCATTAGTGGAATTATGACATTGAATTAAATAAGGATATTTAGAGTCTGATTTCAAGTGATAATACCGAAATCATTTGTGGGACCAACTTGGGATCGTTATGGTGAATAGTAGTTATTTCACCAGTTGACTGTTTTGGGGGGTTGAGTAGTCCATTCTGAGTGTTTTTCTATGTAGATTGCAATAGTGTAATACTATTAACATTTTGAGGTATTATTAATAGTGTTTTCAGGGTTTTTATCTAATTGGATAGGTTCTTACTATAGTTATCGAGTTCAGTTGTCACCTGAGAGTGAGACTTGGCATGGATGATAGGGTGGGTTTTCGGACAAACCTAGTTGAGACTTTTGATCTGAGATGAGCAATGAGATATCTCTTGTAACCTATGTTTTTTAGGAAATCCCCATTGTGAGACATTCCCTTCTGTCCTATGAGTCCGTGAGACTAAATACATCTAATGATCTACTGAGGGATGAATTTTCTTATGTGCTGACCTAGGGAGTCCCTTCTAGGATCTCACTCTTGTTTTCCTTTGAGAGGATCCCTATTATAGGATTACTCTGTTATTATTCATTCAAGGGTCTTGTATAGGATTTCTCCCTTGATCTTTGCTATGGATACCGTGTAGGATTCCTTCACTCGTGGTTACCTAGAAGATCCTGAGAAGGATACCTCTTTGTGTTTGTCTTGAGGGGCCCAATGGGTTCCCGTGGTTTGACTGACCCTAAGTTGTGTGTTGGGTTTGGGTTGGGATGGCGTTCAAGTGTCACCTAGAACCCATTCCAAAATTGTAATCCCATGGGGATGTGTATGTAGTGTAGGGTAGGGAGTTCGGTCCACCCTCACTCATTTTTTTATATCTAACTTGGTTTTGTTGATGCAACAGTGTTTACTAGAGTTGCTTCTTGGTTGGTTGCTGTTGAGCTTGATGTGAGGCTTCTTTCTATATTTTGTTAGAATTCTCGGATGTGCTCTCCTAGGATCTGACTTCTGAGCCATGTTATTTATGATATTTACTATACCCATAGTTATTACCTAGGAATTAGATATTGATCCTTACATGGTTGAATTGGTTATATAAATATAGTTCCCATGTGATTTGATTATTATAAACCATGTAGTAGTGTAATTTACATGTGTTCTAATACATGATCAAATGATTATACATCAGGCTTTCCCTGTAACATACTGCAATTTTTATAGAACATGCATGGCCCTAAAACATACTGAAATACTTATACATCGGCCCTGCCCCTGAAACATGATGCAATGATTATACACCGGGCATGGCCATGAATATGATGAAATGATGATATATTGGGATCAACCTTGTTGACTGTTATGCCCATGGGGGGGGGGTTGTGATATTCCGGAGGGAGAGGTTTTTTCTATGTCGTATCTTCTTTATAGTATTACCCATTGGTATATGGTATCCTTATTCAGTGATTGGAGGTGATTATGTGTGGACCTAGGTGTAGGATGAGTATCCCCCTGTGGTGACTTAGCTTGCTCAGAGATATAATTCCAGTGTTACCTGAAGCATGTACATGTCGATGGGATTACATACCCAGAGATTAACTTAATGATACACAACTTGAGTGGCACGATGTCCAACTAAATTCCCTTGCATAGGATGTCCATGCGATCGGGCTTATGGATCTAAGGATAGACTGCTGATGTGGTTTCTTGTTATTTGATTCACATACTCATGAATATTCATATTTATGTATATTTATATTGGTATGGGACTATACATGTGTACGTATATATATATATGGACATCCATGGGGTCACTTACCCAGTTGACAGGGATTATAGACCCTGGGTTCGACTGTGGTTGCACATTTGGTTTAATTTTCTTATGTTGTGTTCGAGTTAAGCTGATCACATTGCTATTGCGTACACTTTTAGCAGCACAATTATAGGTTTCATGTCAGGGTGCCCTACTAAGATTATTTATCGCCCCTACATGTGAACCTCGGTGTATGTGTAGACCTTATGTCTTCTTTTCAAGTTTATCACGAGTTGAATGGTGAATAGGGATAAGGCACAGTGTTTCACGATAGAGCAGATCTGCTCAAGTGGTTCTACTGATTGGGCTGGTGCAGTTTAACATTTTTTGGATATTGGGTACGTCGGTTGGCTTGGAGTTAGTAGTAGAGCCCTATATATTTAATTTTAGTTTTTTTTTGTACTTTTATCTATATGGTCGACCTATTGGGTGACCAGTTTTGTATTTTATTGCATATCTATTTGGTTTTTTGCAGCATTTTACTATTACACCTGGTTCTATTTCAGTTTTTTATTGTTTCCTCACTCTTTTTACTTTTTATTGTGTATGATACTTAGTTATTTGTACTGATTTCCTACTCTAGTATGAGGGAATATTCTCCCCACTATCACACCCTAGGACCTCGCTGATAGTCTGCAGCCTCTGTCATATGGGGAGGCGTGCATGAGGCCTTGTGGAGAACCGAACCAAAGCACCGATTTAGTGGCTTTCAGGTTGGGACGTTACAAAGTGGTATCAAAGGATTTTCTTTTCTCGTTCTTTAATATTTGGGATATGGTAGACAAGAATATTATGAATGTGTTAGGACCTATGATGGATATCATATTGGTGTGATGAGAAAACTTGTTCCGCTAAGAAGTCCTAGTATCCTGGGTTTGGAATTGTTGTTCTAGTTTTTCGATGTTACAGTTTTATATGATTTTTTCTTAGAGCGATGCACAGGTTGTGTGTGTGTTTTTATTTACTATGGATCTCTAGATCTTGGCCATTAGTATGATGCCAGGATTTACTCTTGGACGACAAAGGTAAGAGGCGTCTCATGTATCATAATAGGTATGTAGGATTCACATCATATAGGCATTCTAGTGTGTGTTTTTACTGACGACTGAGACCATTGGGTCTACTTACATATAATTTTTAATATGATTTTAGGTTATGTGGATCTATATTGAGGCATTTTATTGATAGGATGATGAATCATTCCTCATTCACCTCATGTGTAGTGACCCTAGTATGTCAATGTGGGATGTGATACATTTCTGTTTAACCCCTTATTTGGTGACATTTATCAGGTCTGTGTTTATATAGACAAATCGATGGGTATGATGTCGATAGATTCCAAGGATTTTATTATGAATTGGACCTCCTTGGAGTATTTCCGTATACAAGTACCCAATGAGTGTCAGTTCATCTTTTCTCTTCTTCTTTGGTTATGACCAACAAGGATCAGTTCCTTCTAGGAATTCTCGAAGAGGATCAAGGCCCTTGTAGGCTATCTTATTCAGTTTTGACCCTCATTGGTCATTGTGATCTAACCTGCTTTTCAGAAGTTTGGATCTTATGGGTGAGGTTTTTAGACCTTGTGACCCAGTTATGAGGCTTTTTCTATAGGGATGGGTGGATGACCTAGAGACCCTTGGCAGAATCTTTGTCATATTTTAACAAGATGGTGAGCC
This sequence comes from Viscum album, assembly GCA_963277665.1. Lineage (NCBI taxonomy): Eukaryota > Viridiplantae > Streptophyta > Magnoliopsida > Santalales > Viscaceae > Viscum > Viscum album. The sequence goes on from OY728161.1 coordinate 1,001,209,418, forward strand.
TGGCTTGGAGGAAGATAGACACACATTTTTGTAGAATCTCAGTGTACTCTTATTAGAGATGATATTGCGCTATCTTGATTTGTCTTGAGTATGCTGAGAGAGATTCATCCCTACGCTGAGCTTCTTTTTATTTCTTATTGTTATTCCTTGTTGAGGAGGGGAACCAATTGTGGTTGAACTCTAGGAGTAGTGTAAGGTATGCCATATGGTGGGGAGTTCACCTTTGGATGTTTGAGGGTGGTGACCCTCATTTTCAGTTTCACTTCAGTATTTTCATGAGCTTTTGAGATCATTGTTTCTTTAAAGATGATGATATGGCTATTCCTATGGTGGGTAGTACCAGATCGGTCGCAGTTAAATGTCTTCTGTGTTGGTACCAAGTTGGACGGATAAGGAACTAAGAATATTTTTCTGTTATAGAGTGATATTTTTTGTTGTCAAAGAAGCAAAATCAATTCACTTTTTAAAGGACTTGTAAACCAGATGATGATTTGTTGATATGTATTTCATAAATATCACAAGTTAGAAGAACTTTTTACTCAAGATTCATGAAGGAAATGAGGAGAAATGATAATTTCAGTCATATACAGTTGTGATTGGAAGGAATGATGACACTGGAAGATAGGGAAGTTTCAGTACTTCCCATTATAATTCTGATGATGCAAAATCAAGTCTATCAAAGGATATATATATCACGATAGTGGAGTTTTTGATGAAAGATGAAGAAGGGTTATAGGAAGTAGTGAAGAGAGAAATGACAAAGGAATGGAAAATCTGGAGGCAGCACAAAAGCACAGTTTAAGGTGGCTTCGTTTTCATATGTTTTTCAAATTTTAGGGCCTAAAAATTAGGAGATGAAGAAATGTGTTTTTGGGAATGGATGTTGCGTGAAAGTTTGAAGATGGTTTATATTTTTGCGTGCAAGGCATGATTCAAGGTCAGAACATTGAAAAATGGAAAAGGCATGCAGTGCATGAAGAATTGGGCAAAGTGAATGAAAAAAAATAAAGGCTGCGTGAAATATGTATGAGATGCACGAAATATTTGCGGTATACACGAAATATTAGTGGGATGCATGGAAAAAAATTTGTGCATGAAATATGAGTGGGATGCATGAAAAATGAAGCGGTGAGAAAAATATCAACGAGATGCGTGAAAAATCAAGGTTACGTGAAATATTGGTGCGGTGCACGAAATAAGGGAATGAAGTTGTTCGCGCAAGAGGTGTTTCGAGATCAGAAGCTTGAAAAATGGCAAAGGCATGAGGTGCGTGAAAAATAAGAGCATTATGTGAAATATGATGTTGCGTGAAATAATTTTTACGTTCCTAAAAAGGGTTTTTACGTGCTGAAAAGTGTTTTTCGTGCAGGGTCAAAAATGACTATAAATATGAGGTGAACCCCTCTCATTTGTTAATGCTCGACACTTAGAAGAAATTATGAGCTATGGTATGCATAAAATTTTACGCTAAGTGAGTTGCGCGAAAAGAAAAAGGTTTGCACAAAAAGAGGAAGGGTGTGTGAAAAGTGGGAAGCTGCGTGAAAAGTAGAATGTTGCATGGAAAAAGGAAGTTGTGTGAAAAAGGTTTTTCCAGACAAAAGTGATTTTTTATGTGAAAGCCATTTCAATTGCATGCAAGAAACCCTAAAGGTTGCGTGAAAAATATGGGTTCTTCACACATATTCAGTTGTGCATATGGGAGTTCATACCGGCTTTTGGGTAGGAAAGTGAAGACTTTTACTTCAGAGAATACAACTGTTCAATTGTAAAGAATCACTGAAATACTGTAATTCCCTATTTATGCTAGGAGGGTGCACACGCGCTTGAGGATTTTTTTTCCAAGTGTGACACAAGTATAAGGGTATATCCTACTCATTTTATTCCACATAAAAGGATTGTTTTCTAGTGGATTATGTGGTACTGGATTGTTTCAGTACCATACCATGGATGTAGCTACTCTGGTTGAGTAGTGAACCTTGAAAATCTTGTGTTCATGTGGTTGTGTGTGTTCAACAAGGAAGAAACTCTTTAACAGGAGGTGAAGGTTGTTTCCAAAAGAGGGAAACATGAAAAGAAAAAGATATCACTGATTCACCCCCTCCCCCTCTCAGTGATACTTGGATTTTGACTAGGAACTTCAATTGGTATCAAAGGGACAAGTTGCCTTAGTTTATTCTATGCTAAAGTTTTCAAGAGAATTTTTTATGGAAAATATGAATGGTTTGAATAGTAAGGGGATTTGGATGTTCTATGGGAAGAATTATCATATTTGTAAAGATAGAATGATGCCTTATCTTATATCTCTTTGATTTGAAGTTCTCTAAACTACAACAGATAAATTTCCTGTTATTGATGAAAAGGTTCCTCTTACACTCACGGATAAAAAGAATCTTGAGAATGATGAAAGAGCTAAAAATTCATAATCTCATCACTTTATGAGAGTGAGTTTTTAAGAGTGAAAGGTGTCTCTACAGCTAAAGGCATCTGGGATAAGTTGATGAACATCTATGAAGAAAATACAAAAGTGGAGAAGGAAAAACTACAAATCTGGAGGTTGAAGTATGAAGACTTGAAAATGGGAGAATCTAAATCTATTGGCGACTTTTTTACCAGGGTTAATGACATTGTCAGTACAATCATATGTCTTGGTGAAAAGTTGGAGGAATATATAGTTGTTGAAAAGATCTTGAGAATTCTTCCTAACAAATTTTATGCTAAAGACTCATCACTGGAAGACAGGGACCTGGAAACATTATCTCTTGATGATTTTCATATTAATATCATCACTTATCAGATGAGAAGGTAGAATTACATTAAGATCAAAGTAAAATCTGATAGACTGACTGAAAATTAACTTTTTTATTATCAAAACACTTTTGAGGAAAAGTGAGAAACCGTAAAATTCAAACATTAAACCAAATAAAACCATGAAATAAAATAACCAAGATCAAGAATACATAATCTACTCCTCCCTAGTGACTGTATCATGATGACAAAATTTCACCATCGCATGCCCACTCAGCTAGTTGACCCGTGCAGGGATGCACGGGCATGGTACTGATAGCAGAGCAATACCCTCTCGAACATCCAAATCCGAATGGCATGCTCGGTAGAAAGCTTCCTACTATGTTCCATATTTTAAATAGATTCATTTATCATATTGATGACAAAAATATCAAAAATTCAACAATCAATCAAGATTCTTAATGCAACCTCAATTTGTAGACTCCCAAAGTTCATTCCCAGCTTCTCTAATTTCCAGATTCACAATGTTCATTCACCCCTTCTATAATTGATCTCCTAGAGACATTAAATCCTTAACCATTTTCAAGTTCATTGTATATCGCAAATTCTTGCTGACAGAGAACTCGGCGGGTATACAGATGCACAAAAACCAGTTCAACAAGAATGAAAACGCGAACAGAGAAGGGTCAAGACCAGCAGATTCAAAACAGAAGAATCGCACAACACACCGAAAGACTCACAAAAATTCACATCCAAAACCCTAACTTGATTCAAGATCACAAGGATTGAAATCCATCACCTTATCTATCCACCTAAACGTAGTTTTCCACAATCTGAACAGAAACATCAACAACCTTAATAAACCCGATGAGAAGAAAATAGTTGAAGAATCCAACCAACATCAAACCTCATCCAAATCACAAATCATCAAAATAGACACCAGCTCAAGAACGAAGTGGCACACCATACTAGAATCAACTGCAGAAAACAAAAACAAGAAAACATCACTAGTGTGCCAGCAGGTATGTAAATATTTTGATGAAATTTTATCATTGTTTTCTAAAAATGTTAAAAGAGGAACAGGGAAATATAAAGGGAAACTCCCTTTGAAATGTTTTGAATGTGGAGATATTGTCCACTTTGTGGATAATTTTCCTCAAAAAGGGAAATATGACATTAGTGATGAAGAAGAAAGAAGACCAAGAAGGTCATGGAAGAAATAGGGTGGAAAAGATAAATATTCTGGTAGAGTTCAGAATAAAAAGTTCTTCAAATCAAAAGGAAGAATCTTTTTATAAAAAGATGAAGAAGATGATGATATCGATACTGAATCTGAAAAATCTACTATTGAGAAAGCTAGAGAGAGTAATTTTTGCAACAGTGAATAATGATGATTATGAGATTAATAGTACTGAAGAAGAAGAAACTCAACTTGTATAGTATCTGAAATAAGAGATGAAGGAATGTTTAAGGAAGATCAGAAAGCTTTAGAAGGAAAACAAGAAGTTGATAAATGAAAATTTGACATTAAATAATCAAGAAGGTTTTCATGATGATAAAATCAAGATGGAAAAAGAGATTGATGATCTGAAGAATTATCTTGAGAATGCAAAGAATCATAATGATCATCTTGATGTAAAGCTGAAGGAAAAAGAAGAGGATTTGGACTTTGTTCAACAGAAACTTTCTAACTATAAAGAAGTAAATATCAGTTTCAAACACTCTATCTCGGAAGTTGGTGAAAGTTCTTGTAAAAATGAACCAAATAAGGATCCATAAAGGTTACCTTCAAAAGTTGATAGGAATGAAAGTACTAGTTCTAATAATAAAAAGGCTAGAAAGACCATTTATGTGCCCAAAGTCAAAAATGCTGAAAAATAATAAGTGCATAAAAATCTTGAGTCAAGAAAGAATTCTATTACTTCTAGTACGAATGAATCTGAGCTGAATAATAGAGTTACAAATGAAAACATGAAGGTTTTTGAGAATCGTGTTCACAACTCTGGTTAGTATAGAAGTTTTAGAGGAAAATATTCTTTGTATTGTTACTGCTGGTATTGTGGTGGATTCATACACATGGAAAATACGTGTTGGTTCAACCAACAACATTACAACTATTCTGCAAATTTTGAAAGACAAGGATTTAGGGGGAGTCAATCCTTTCAAAATAGAATATCTCCAAATAAATTTCATAATATATCTAAGAAGTTTGGTGTGAAGGTTGAGAATAGGTTCAAACCACTAGAAACTATTTGTGAAATATGTGATTGACTAGGACATCTTGTTAAGGGATGCCTTAGTGTGTTACCAGTGCAACAAAAGTTTTTTAATAATCCTCAAAATCCAAAGTTTTTAAAAGATAAAAGGGACAAGTATGATAAGTCCAAAAAGAGATAATTCATGGTTTTCAAGCCAGAATACATTGACTTGGCTATGAAATTGGCAGAATCACAACAGAAAGTAGAAGAAAAGGGAGAACAAAAAACTCTCGTTGTCAAAACTACTTTGAAACCTACAAAAAGAGAACATCCATGGATTCTTGATAGTGGGTGTTCCTCTCATATGACAGGAGACTTAAATCTATTGAAGAATGTGAAAGACTTCAAAGAAGAAACATTGACATTTGGAAATGATGAATCTCTATGGATCAAAGGTGTTGGATCAGCCATCATTGGAAAAGAAAAGATTAAATCCAAGAAAACACTATATGTTGATGGGCTAAAACATAACCTGCTTAGTGCGTCACAAATCTGTGATGAGGGAAACAAATTTATCTTCATAAAAGATGGATTTTTTGTGAAAAGTGAAAATGATGGAAATATTATCACAAGAGGCCAACGTACACGAGGGAATTTGTTCCAAGTTGGTGAAGTGAAGAACTCTTGTTATATGGGTATGGTGGATGAAAATAAATTATGGCATAAAAGGCTGAGACATATGTGTTAGAGAAATATGTGCAAATTATCAAAGAGAGATAGTGTCCGAGATATGCCTGATTTATCAAGAAGAAGATATTGGTGTTGCACTATTTGTGAGAAAGGGAAGATTACAAACTCTGTTCATTAGAAAGTTGAAATTCGCTCAAAAAGACCCTTGGAGCTTATACGTTATAATATATGTGGAACAATGAGAAAAAATATACAAATAGATATAATTACTTCATTACTTTCATTTACGACTTTACTCGCATTACTTGTGTTATGTACACGAGACATAAGTTGGATACTCTAAAAAAGTTTAATATTTTCAGGAGGAAAGAAGAGAAGGAATGTTAGTATTAAGTGAAGAAGTTGAGAATTGATAATGGTAGAGAGTATAATAATGAATATTTTGTAAGTTACCTCGAGAAACATGGAATTCGGCATGAGTTCTGTTCACCATACACACCTCAAGAAAATGGGGTTGCTGAAAGAAAGAATCAAAGTCTGGTGGAAATGGGGAAAACTATGTTACTTGAACATAGTCTTTATCATTATTATTGGATACAAGCCATGAGAACTTCTTTGTATATTCAAAATTGATGTTTCTATTGGTCAAACTCAAATATGTCTTCATATGAAATGTTCTATGGAAAAACTCAAAGTCTGAAACACTTGAGAGTTTTTGGGAGTCCATGTATTATAAAGAAGAAAGCTAGAAACCATGGAAAGTTTTAGAAAATAGGAGATGGCAGAATTTTTCTTGTCTATGATCCAGAAAGAAGAGGATATAGATGCCTCAACAAAGAAACAAGAAGAATTATTGATTCTTCAGATGTAAAGGTTGTTGAAAATGATGAGAAAGAAAAGCAGTCATATGTTGATGTTGAAGTCAAGCAGGATAGAGAAGATTTTGTTAACAATTTTGATAATGCTTCAGACTGTGTTAATCCTACTCAAGAAGAGGAATCCAACTTAGAAATCACGAGTAATGAGGATGGAGTACAAACAACTCATCCTAGGTTGAGGAAACAAGTGTAGGCTTAGAACATTATTGGAGATAAAAATAAGAGGGTTCAAACAAGAAGAACAATGAATTTTATATCACATACTTCTCTTTATTCGAAAGTTGAACCGAATGATGTAAATGAAGAATTTGAGCATCCAAAATGGGTTCATGCTATGAATGAAGATCTTTATCAGATAGAGAAGAATGATACTTGGTAACTTGTACCCAAGCTGGACAACAAGATCATTATTAGTACAAAGTGGGTTTTTCAGAACAAGCTAAATGAAGAAGGTAATGTAATAAAAAACAAAGAAAGATTGGTTTGCAAAGGGTATTAAAAAATTGAAGGCATTGATTTTGATGAAACCTTTGCTCCGGTGGCAAGATTAGAAACAATCAGAATATTTCTTGCCATTGTTTCACAATGAGGTTACAAAATCTTTCAAATGGGTTTAAAATTCTCATTCTTGAATGGTGACCTTGACGAGAATGTTTACATTGATCAGCCTTGTGGATTTGTTATTTGGAAAGGATGAAATCTATGTGTGAAAGTTGAATAATGCTTTTTATGGGATAGATCAGGCTCTGAGGGTATGGTATTATAAATTAGATACTTTCTTGAAGAAGATGAATTTTAAGAAAGGTAGAGTTGATAGAAATCTTTGCATCAAGGAGTGTAATGATTTTTCACGGGCCGTTATTTTTTATGTCGATGAAATTATCTTTGATGGGAAAGATGAAAGATCATGTGAAATATTTTCTAAGGAGATGAAGAAGTTATTTGAGATGTCCATGGTGGGTGAAATGAATTACTTTCTTGGGATACAAATCTCACAGAAAAAGAATCATGTCTTTCTGTCTCAAGAAAATTATGCTAAGGAACTTTTGAATAAGTTTAGCATGGAAAATTTGAAACCAGTGTCCACACCTATTTCAGTGAGAACCAAGTTTTCTAAAGATAAATAAGGAAAGAAAGTTGATCAGAAAGAGTTTCGAAAGCTAATTGGAAGTCTATTGTATTTGACTGCCTCAAGACCCAACACCGTCTATGTTGTCACTTTATGTGAAAGATTTCAAAGTTCTCTTAAAGAATCACATATGATTTCTGGAGAAATAATTCTCTGATATATCAAAGCCAAAAAAAAATTTGGAATTAGGTATGATGGATCAATAAAAAATATTGATCTATTTGGGTATTCTGATGCTGATTGGGTAGAAAATATTGATGATCGAAGATCCACATCTGGTGTAGTTTTCTTTCTAGGGAAAAGTTGTGTTAGTTGGAATACCAAGAAACAGAATTCAGTAACTCTTAGCACAGCTGAAGCTGAGTATGTTGTTGCTACTCAAGCTGCAACTCAACCAATGTGGATGATGACTCATTTGGAAGATATACTTGTTAAAGTGAAGCTACCATTTGTCTTGGGATGGGATAATCAGAGTGCGGTCAATCTTAAAAAGAATCTGGTACAAAATTATAGTTCAAAACACATTGACATAAAGTACCACTTCATCAAATAGAAGGTGGAGAATAATGAATTGAAGTTGGAGTATGTTCCTACATCTAAACAAGTTTCTGATATATTCACAAAACCTTTACTCAAGGAACCATTTGCAAAATTGAGTTGAACATGGGTGTCCAACCTCCTTCTCATCAAGGTTGAGGTACGTTTGTCTATCCCCACTCTCATCTTGCCTTTTCATAGTGTTGTTAAGGGGGATAATTGTTTCACAAATTTATCCTTATAGATGCATGCATAAAGGGGGAGTTGTGGGTAAGCTATGAATCTAGCATATATGTGTGTGAACTATTCTAACTATTTGTTGGAGTGGTTGTAGGAAAAATTTTTGTTTTTTAGGAAATTTTAAGAAGTGAATAATGTTGATGTAGAATCTTGAAAGATATTCTGAAGAAGGCTGAGGAGATACGATCATGAGATTTCATAGTCACTTATTTTGGATAGTATGGTTTTGGTTGTCAATAAGAATTGTTTCCTACAATGAGTTAGCTCACGTAGGCTTAGAATTTTTGATAAGTAATCCATTTCTTAAGGTTTAAAAGTTCAATGATTTATGAATCTTGGTTGACAAAAAAATACAGAGGTTATTGTTAGGACCAAGTTGTATGAATAAGGAAGTAAGAAGAGTTTTTTGTTACAGAGTGTTGTTTTTTATTATCAAAGAAGCTAAATCAATTCAAATTGTAAAGGACTTGTAAACCAGACGATGCTTTGCTGATATGTATTTCACAAATATCACAGGTTAGGAGAACCTGTGATGCATGCCTCATGAAGGAAATTGGGAGAAACGATAATTCCATTCATATAAAATTGTGATTGGAATGAATGATGCTACTAGAAGATAGGGAAGTTTTAGTACTTCCCATTGTAATTATGACGATGCTAAATCAGGTCTATCAAAGGATATATATATATATATATATCACAATAGTTTAGTTCATGATGAAAGTTGAAGAAGTTTTATAAGAATAAGTGAAGAGAGAAATGAAAAAGGAATGGACAATCTGGAGGCGGCACAAAAGCACAATTTAAGGTGGTGTCGTTTTCCAATGTTTGCAAAATTTTAGGGCCTAAATATCAGGAGATGAAGAAATGTGTTTTTGGAAATAGATGTTGTGTGCAAGTTTGAAGATGGTTTAGATTTTTGTGTGCAAGTCATGATTCAAGGTTAGAACATCGAAAAATGGCAAAGGCATGCAGTGCGCGAAAAATTTGGCAGAGTGCACGAAAAAAAATAAAGGTTGCACGAAATATTTGTTGGATGCGTGAGATATTTTCGGGATGCACGAATTATCAGCGGGATGTGTGGAAAAAAAGTTGTGTGCAAAATATGAGTGGGATGCGTGAAAAATTAAGTGGTGCGCGAAATATCAAAAGGATGCGTGAAAAATCAAGGTTGCACAAAATATTGGCGCGGTGCATGAAATAGAGGAATGAAGTTTTTCATGAAAGAGGTGTTTCAAGATTAGAAGCTTGAAAAGTGGAAAAGGCATTAGGTGTGCGAAAAATAAGAGCATTGCACGAAACCTGATGTTGCGTGAAATAATTTTTATGCGCCTAAAAAGGGTTTTTCTGCGTGGATAAGTGTTTTTCGTACGGGGTCAAAAACGCCTATAAATATGAGGTGAAGCCCTATCATTTGTTAATGCTCAAAACTTAGAAGAAATTCTGAGCTCTGGTGCGTGTAAAATTTTATGCTAATTGAGTTTCACGAAAAGAAAAAGTTTTGAAAGAAAAGAGGAAGGGTGAGCGAAATAGTTGGAAGCTGCACAAAAATAGAAAGTTTCACAGAAAAAGGAAGTTGCGCAAAAAAGGTTTTTCATGCCAAAAGGGAATTTTTACGTGCAATACATTTGAATTGAGCACAAGAAACCCTAAAGTCTACGTGAAAAATTTGGGGTCTTCGCACATATTCAGTTGTGTGTATGGGAGTTCTTACCAGCTTCTAGGTAAGAGAGTGAAGATTTTTTACTTCAGAGAATACAACAATTCAATTTTAAAGAAGCAATGAAATTCTATAATTCCCTATTTGTGATAAGAGGGTGCGAGCGTGCTTGTGGATTGTTTTCCAAGTTCTACACGAGTGTAAGGGTATATCCTACTCATTGTATTCCACATCAAAGGATTGTTTTCTAGTGGATCGTGTGGTACTGGATTGTTTCCATACCATACCAAGGATGTATCTAATCTTGTTGAGTAGTGAACCTTGTAAATATTTTTTTCCAGTGGTTGTGTGTGTTTATCAGGGAAGAAAATATTTAACAGAAGGTTAAAGTTGTTTCAAAAAGAGGGAAACATAAAATGAAAAGGATATCAGTGATTCACCCCATCCCCCTCTCAATGATACTTGGATCCTGATAGGGAACTTCATTCTATGTATAAGGTAGTTGTTAATGCTATGAGACTGGTCATTGGACAGTCCATATACCTTGGTTTCATAGATTCTCGGTTTGGGATCATGGCTGCTTTTCCCTTCACTAGGCTTATCAGGGATGAGAAGGTTTATGGTGGTGAGTTTGTAAGAACCCGTGTTTTTTTAGACTGTAGTTTGGAGTAGAAATTTGAATTTTTGATGTTGTATGCTCATGAGGGATAAAATTTTATTTTTACCCTAGAATATGAACTTAGATAATTTTTATGACCACTCTGTTTGTCTTGTAATAGGGTGTTTACCCTAGGATGGGAGTTTGGTGGAAATATGAGCAGTTCAAATTTTAGAGGAATATTTAATATTCAATATTATTATATTAAATATTAAATTATTTGTGTGGGTTATTTTGGAGATAACTTTTAAACAGATCATATTATTTAGATTCTATCTTTGTTGTTCAGTCTAAAATGGGGAGTCTAGCCTAAGCGAGGCATAAACTCGAGTCCAGCGTCGGGGCCGGCCTGTGCCCCATTTTCTTTTTCTTCCTTTTCTTCTTTTATTTATTTTCTCTTATTCCCTCCTCCTCATTATGCATGCCTCATGTGTGTGTGGATCCTCCTTGGCCATAACTTATGAGAGAAATGGGAGGAGGAGAAGAGTGATAGAAAAAAAGGGATGTTTGGTATCGTTGTGAGGCCCTCGGCACGTAGAGTCAGCGTATGGAATCTGTGGATGGTGAAATCAACCGAACCTTCGGTGGTTTTTTCCATAAGGTAGGTCTATATATGTTTTCACCATATATCCCCTTTAAACATGTTGTATTATGTTTTTAAATCCTATTAATTCTTTCTTATGGAAATTTAAGTCCAGATCTATTGTTTCGGGGGATAAAATGTGTGTTTTGGGCGTTTTGAGGGATTTCCCATCAGAAAATATACGTAACACGATGTGTGTTCTAGGGTTACACACCACATGTTCTTCCCATTTAGGGATGAATAAGTTTTCTTGAGTAAACTTCATGTGGTGGTTGGTCGTGTGTCCGACAGTGTGAAAAAAAAACAAAGAATGGTGTTTTTTGAATAGTACACGCCTTGTAGTGGCACATGGGCGTGTTTCTGGATAAAAAAGGAAATTGGATGGTGTTTTGTGAATAGTGTACACCATGTACTTTTACACGGGCAGACCCCATGTGCTTCAGAGTATATGCCATGTTTTTTTTTCAGACTGTTTTCATATGGTGGTTCTTTAAACCCCTATAAGTTCCAATCCAGGGGTCTGGTTCATGTGTCATCTTCAACAACACAACCCTTTATTTGAGACAGACCTTTTGAGGCCTTTTGGAGAAAGTTTTGTATTCGTAACGATGCTTGGTGGTATGAAATGTCCAAAAAATAATAATATTATTTTAATTATTATTAGTTGGAGATTATTGAATCGAGAGTATCTTCTGCGTCTAATGTCCGTTTGACGCACTTTCAGTGGCGTTGTGACCCAGAATTAAAGAATATATTTAAAGACTGATTTCAAGTGCTAAATCTGAAATATGGTGTGGTCCCCACTCGGAGTCATTATGTTGAAAAATACCTTTTTCAACAATTGACCGTTTCGGGAGATTGAGTATTCCATTCTGAGCGTTTTTTCACATAGATCTAAAAGGTGGGATCCTGTTGACATTTAGAGGATTTATAAATGGTGTTTTGGGGATTTATATCTAAATGGAGAGGTTCTTCCTCCGGTTATCAAGTTCAGTTGACACCTGAGAGAGAGACTTGGTATGGATGATAGGGTGGGTGTTCAGACCAACCATGTTGAGACTTTTGATCTGAGATGAGCTATGAGATATCTCCCATGACCTATGTTTTTGAGGACATCCCCCTTAGGAGGCGTGCCTTTCTATTCTATGATGCCATGAGACCAGATACATCCAGAGATTCGCTAAGGGATTCCTTTTCTTATGTGCTGACTTAGGGAGTCCCTTATAGGATCTCACTCTTGTTTTACTTTGTGAGGATCCCTATTATAGAATTCCACTTTTGTTCTTCATTTGAGGATCCTGTGTAGGATTCCTCCCTTACTCTTCTCTAAGGATCCCTTGTAAGATGCCTTCGCTCGTGGTTACCTAGATGATCCTGAGTAGGAAGCCTTTTTTTTGTTTGACTTAAGGGTCCTGAATGGTTCATGTGGTCTGACAAACCCTGAGTTGTACATTGTGTTTTAGTAGGGATGGTGTTCAGGTGTCACCTAGAACCCGTTCCAGACATGTAAGCCCATGGGGCTATGGATGTAGTGTTGTTTTGGGAGTTTCATCCACCCACACTCTTTTTTTATATCTAACATGGTTTTGTTGATGCAACATTGTTTAACGGAGGTGCTTCCTAGTAGGTGGCTATTGAGCCTGACGTGAGGCATCTTTCTATATTTTTTTGGTATTCTTGGATGTTCTCTCCGGGGATTTGGCTTCTGATCCGCGTTATTTCTGATATTTACTATACCTAGAGGTATTACCTGGGAATTTTCTATTAATCCTTACTTGATGCAATTAGTTATATAAATTTTTTTCCTATGTGATTTGATTATTGTAAACCATGTAATAGTGTAATTTACATGTGTTCTGATACATGTTTAAATTCTGATACACTGGGCTTTGCCCTGATACATGATGAAAATATTATACACTGGGCTTGTCCCTAAAACATGTTGAAATTCTTATATACTGGGCTTGGCCCTGAAACATGCTGAAATTCTTATATACCAGGCATGGTCCTGAAACATGCTAAAATTATTATATAACAGGATTGGCCTTGAAACATGTTGAAATGATTATACATCGGGCTTTCCCCTGAAACATGCTGAAATTCTTATACACTGAGCATGGCCCCGAATATGCTGAAATTCTGATATACTAGGTTCGACCTTGTTGACTATTATGTTTGTGGGTGAGGTTGTGATATACCTGAGGGAATTGAATTTGCTAAATCTTATCTTCTTTACAGGATTACCCATCGGTATATGGTATCCATATTCGGTGATTGGAATTTATTATTTGTGAACCCAGGTGTAAGACGAGTATCCCTCTATGGTGGCATAGCTTGCTCAGAGATATAATTCTGGCGTTGGATGAAGCAGGTACATGTTGATGGGATTATGAACCCAGAGATTGACTTAATGATATATGACTTGAGTGGAATGATGTCTAGATCAGTGCCTTTTCACAATATGTCAATACAATCAGGCTTATGGACCCAAGAATCTACTGCTGATGTGGTTTCTTGTTATTTGATTCACATACTTAGGAATATTCATATTTATGTATATGTGTATAAGTATGGGACTATACATGTGTATGTATATAGATATGGTCATCCACGATGTCACTTTCCCAGTTGACACGGATTACAAACCCTAGGTTCGATTGTGGTTTCATGTTTGGTTTACTTCTCTTCTATTGTGTTCCAGCTAGGTTGAGCATGTTTTTTTTGCATACACTTTTAGCAGAACAGTTATAGATTTCTTTTTGGGGGTTCCCTACTAAGATTATTTCTCACCCCTACATGTGAACCTCAGTGTACATGTAGACCTTATATCCTATTTTCATGTTGATCACGAGTTTCATGGTGGAAATGGTAGAGGCCCAATGTTGGTTGTTTGAGAGGAGCTGCTCAAGTGGTTCTACTGATCCGGTTGGTGCAGTTTAAAGGTGTTTAGAGATCGGGTACGTGGGTTGGCTTGGAGTTAGTAGTAGAGCCATGTACTTTTACTTTCAATTTATTTTGTACTTGTATCTGTATGGTCGACCCAGTGGGTGATTAGTGTTGTATTTTATTGCATATTTTTTCAGTCCTTTACAACATTTTACTATTACAGCTTGTTCTATTTTATTTTTTATGTCATCTGCACTCTTTTTACTTACCAATGTGTATGATACATAGTTATTTCTTTTATTTTATTACTCTTGTATGAGGGAATACTTTCCCCACTATCACACCCTAGGCCCTCACTTCTAGTCGGTAGCCTCTAGTGTACGGGAAGGCACTCTTGAGGCCTTGTGGCGAACCGGCTTGGAGCACCGGTTTAGTGGCTTCCGGTTTGGGACGTTACAAATTTGTATCATAGGAGTTTCTTTTCCTGGACTTTAATATTTTGGATATGGTAGATAAGAGTATTAATAATTTTCTGGAACCTATTATAAATATCGGACCGGTGCGTCGAGAACACTTGTTCCGGTAGGAATTCTTGGTTGCCAGGGTTTGGGATTGTTGTTCTGATTTTGAGATGTTACAGTTTTATATTATTTTTTCCTAGAGAGACTCACATGTTGTGTGGGTGTTTTGATTTACTCTGGATCTATAGATCTTGTCCATTAGTAAGATGTTAGGGATGGATTGACTCTTGGCTATAAAAGGTAAGAGGTGTCTCATGGATCATACTAGGCACGTGGGATTCACATCATATAGGCCTAATAGTGTGTGTTTTTACTGATGACTGAGACCTTTGGGTCTACTTAAACATTATTTTTACTCTAATTTTAGGTTATGTGGATCTATTTTTAGGAATTTTTTTGAGATGATTATGACTCAGTCCTCATGCACCTTCTGTACAGCGACCCTAGTAGGTCAATGTGGAATGTGATGCATTTATGTTTAACCCCTTATTGGGTGTTGTTTCTCAGGTTTGTGGTTATATAGTCTGATCACTGGGTATGATGCTGATAGATTCCAAGGATTTTATTATTAACTATAGCTACTTGGGGTATTTTTGTGTATATAGGAACCCGATGAATTTCAGTTCAGCTTTTATCTTCTTCTTTGGTTGTGAACTCTAAGGATAAGTTCCTTCTATGAATGACCATAGAGGATTAGGTCCCTCGTAGGCTATTTTATTCAGTTGTGAACCTCATTAGTCATTGTGATATTATCTTGTTTTTAGAGGTATGGATCTTATGCGTGAGTTTTTTAGACCTTATGACCGAGTTGTGAGGATTTTCCTTTTGGGATAGGTGGATGACCTAGAGACCCTTGGGTGAATCCTGCTTAGGTTTTGATAGGATGGTGAGTGTGGATCAGAGGTAGATAGACGCACCATTTTTTAGAATCCTGGTGTACTCTTATTAGAGATGATCATGTGTTATCTTGATTTGTCTTGAGTATGCTGAGAGAGCTTTGGCCCTACGATGAGATCATTTTTCTTTCTTAATGTTCTTCCCTGTAGAGGAGGTAACCTTTTGTGGTTACATTCTAGGAGTGGTGAAATGTATTCCATATAGTGGGGAGTGCACATTTGGATGTTTGAGGGTGTTGACCCTCATTTTCAGTTTCACTTCAGTGTTTCTATGAGCTTTTGAGCTCGAAGATTCTTTTAAGATGACAATAGGGGTATTCCTATGGTGGGGAGTACTAGATCGGTCGCAGTTAAATGTCTTTTGTGTAGAAGGCAGTTGTTAATGCAATGCTACTAGTCATTGGATAGTCTAGATATATTGGTTGCTCAGTTTCTCATGTTGGGAGCATGGCTACTTTTCCCTTCACTAGGATTCTTGGGGATGAGATGGTTTATTGTGGGGAGTTTGTAAGAACCTGTGTTTTTCTGGATTGTGGTTTTGAGCAGAAATTTGAATTTTTTCTATTGAAACCTCATGAGAGGTAAAATGGTCTTTTCCCCTAGAAGATAACCTCAGATAATTTTTATGAACACTCTGTTGGACCCAGTACAGGGTGTTTACCCTAGGATAAGAGTTTGGTGTAAATCTGAGCATTTCGAATTTTAGAAAAATATTTAATATTTAATATTATTAAATTAAATATTAAATTATTACTACAGGTTCGTTTGTTGGTAACTTTTAAATGGAGCATCAGATTGAGATTTATTTTATTCTTTTTATTCCTAAATGGGTATTATATCCTAGGTGAGGCATAAACTTGAGTCGGGCGTCGAGGCTGGCCCGAGCCCCATTTTCTTTTTCTTCTTTTTCTTCTTTTTCTTCTTTTCTTTCTTTTCTCTTATTTCCCCCTCCTCCTTGCACACTCCACCTGTTTGTTTGGATCCTCCTTGGTCATGACCTATGAGAGAAATGGGATAAGGATAAAGTATGAGAGGAGGTAGGGAAGTTTGGTGCCGTTGTGAAGCCCTCGATGCGTAGAGTCGGTGTATGGCATATTTGGACGGTAAAATCAACCGAAGCTTTGGTAGTTTCTGCAAAAAGGTTGGGACATTTACATTTTCACCATAAATCCCCTTTAAACATATTTTTTATGTTTTTAAATCATTTTTATGCTTTCTTGTGTCCTCTCAAGTCTAGATCTGTTATTTCAAGGGCAAAAATGGGTGTTTTAGGTGTTTTGAGGGATTTCTCATTGGAAAACTCAGGTAACACGGTGTGTGGTCTAGGGGTACATGCCATGTGTTCTTACCATTTGGGGAAGTAGAATTTTTCTTGATTAAATGGCGTGTAATCTAAGTACACACCATGTGGTGGTAGTTCATGTGTCCGACCATGTGAAAAAGAACATGGAATGGTGGTTTTTGAACAGTACACGCCATGTACTGGGAGTACACGCCGTGTAGCGGCACATGGGCGTGTGTTTAGGTAAAAAAATAACATGGAATAGTGTATTTTGAATTGAAAACATTATTTATAGTAACTTACACACAATGTACATTTACATGGGCAGACCCCATGTACTCCAGAGTATGTGCCATGTACTCTGTCAAGCCTGTTTTCATCTGGGGGTTCTTGAAACACCTATAAGTTACAATCTAGGGGTCTGTTTCACATGAAATCTATGACCACACGACCCTTGATTTTAAGAGAACATTTTGATTCCTTTTACAGAAATTTTTGTGATAGGAACGATGCATGGTGGTATGAAACGTCCAAAAAAAATAATAATAATATTTTAATTATTATTAGTTAGTGATTATTGAATCAGACGTATATTCTGCATCTGATGTCTGTTTGACACATCTTCAGTGGCGTTGTGACCATGAATTAAAGATGGATATTTATAGAGTGATTTAAAGTGATAAAACTGAAATCAGTTGTGGTCCCCACTTAGTATTGTCATGTTGAATAATACATTTTCTAGTGGTTGATCATTTTGGGGGAGTGAGTAGTCCATTCTGAGCACTTTTCCACATAGATTGCAATGGTGGGATCCACATGACATTTAGAGGTATTCTAAATGGTGTTTGGGGGGTTATCTAAATAGATAGGTTCTTCCTCTGGTTATCAAGTTTAGTTTTTACCTGAGAGTGATACTTGGCATGGATGATAGGGTGGGTGTTCAGACCAACCTAGTTGATAATTTTGATCTGAGATGAGCTATGATCTATCTCACGTGACCTATGTGTTTTAGGAAATCCACCATGTGAGACATTCCCTTCTGTCCTATGAGGCTGTGAGACAGGATACTTCCAAGTATCTGCTAAGGAATGCCTTTTCTTATGTTCTAACCTATGGAGTCCCTTATAGGATCTCACTCTTGTTTTCCTTTGAGATGATTCCTATTATAGGATGCCTCTATTGTTCTTCGTTTTAGGATCTTGTGTAGGATTCCTCCCTTACTCTTTACTAAGGATCCTATGTAGGATTCCGTCGCTCGTGGTTACCTAGAGAATCCCAAGTATGATGCCTCTTTGTGTTTTACTTGAGGGACCCAGCAGGTTCCTATGGTTTGACCAACCATGACTTGTATGATGGGTTTGGGTAGGGATGGTGTTCGGGTGTCACCTAGAACCCATGCCTAACTTTTAAGTCCATGGGGCTATGGATGTAGTGTTGGGTTGGGCATTCGGGCCACCCTCACACATTTGTCTATATCTAACTTGGTTTTTCTGATGTAGTTGTGTTTATCAGAGGTGCTTCCTAGTTGGTCGTTGTTGAGCCAGACATGTGGAGTCTTTCTATATTTTTCTGGGACGCCCGTACATGCTCTCCTGGGATCCGGATTCTGATCCATGTTATTTATAATATTTACTATACCCAAAGGTATTACCTGGGAATTAGCTGTTGAGCCTTAATTTATGCAATTTTTTATATAAATGTTTTTCCCATGTGAGTTGATTTTTGTAGACCATGAAATAGTGAAATTTACATGTGTTCTAATTCATGATGAAATTATTATATACCAATCTTGGCCCTAAAACATTCTGAAATGCTTATATACCAGGATTGGACTTAAAACATGCTAAAATGATTATACACCAAGCTTTGGCCCAAAAACATGTTGAAATGATTATACAAAGGGAATGGACCTGAATATGCTGAAATGAGGATATACTGGGTTCGACCCTATAGATTGTTGTGCTTACAGGCGATGTTTTAATATTCCTGAGGGAGAGGTTTTTGATATGTTGTATCTTTATTACAGGATTACCCTTCAATATATGGTTTCCTTATTCAGTGATTGGAGGTGATTACGTGTGATCCCAGGTGTAGGACGATTATCCCCCCTGTAGTGATGTATCTTACTTAGAGATATAATTCTGGCGTTGGTCGAAGAAAGTACATGTAGATGGGATTACAGAACCATATATCGACTTAATGATACAATACTTGAGTGAAAAAAACATCCAACTCAATTCCCTTGCACATGATGTCCCGGAGATCAGGCTTAAGGACCCAAGGATTGACTGATAATGTGGTTTCTTGTTATTTGATTCATATATTCATGAATATTCACATTTATGTATATGTGTATATGTATGGGACAATACATGTGTATACATATATATATGGACATCTATGGTGGAACTTTCCCAGTTGAAAGGGATTATAGACCCTGGGTTCGACTATGGTTGGATGTTTGGTTTACTTCTCTTCTGTTGTGTTCCATCTAGGCTGAGCACATTGTTGTTGCATAAACTTTTAGTAACACATATATAGGTTGCTTGTCGGGGTTCCCTACTGAGATTATTTCTCACCACTTCACGTGCACCTCAGTGTACATGTTGAACTTATGTCTTATTTCTAGGTTGAGAATGAGTTTCATGGTCGATAGAGATGAGGCCCAATGTTTTATGATCGAGCGGAGATTCTCGAGTGGTTCTACTGATCGGGATAGTGAAGTTCGACAGTGTTGGGATATTGGGTGCGTGGGTTGGCTCATAGTTAGTAGTAGATCCCTGCAATTTTACTTTTAGTTCCTTTTGTACTTGTATCAGTATGGTCAACCCAGTGGGTGACTAGTGTTGTATTTTATTTCATAGTTTTTTTGGGTTTACCACCTTTTACTATTACGACTTGTTCTATTTCAGTTGTTTATTTCTTCCACACTCTGTTTACCTTCCAATGTGTTTGGTACTTAGTTATTTTTGCTATTTTCTTACTCTATTATGGGGGAATAGTCTCCCCATTATCACACCCTAGTCCCTCACTTCTAGTCGGTAGCCTCTGGTGTACGGGGAGGCGTGCTTGAGGCCTTGTGGAGAACAGGCTCAGAGCACCAGTTTAGTGGATTCTAGGTTTGGATATTAAAAAATGGTATCATAGTAGTTTCTTTTCCTGTTCTTTACTATTTGGGATAGGGTAAACAAGATTATTAGGAATGTGTCAGAACTTATGATGGATATCAGACTGGTGTATCAAGAACACTTGTATCGGTAAGAAGTCTTGGTTTCCAGGGTTTGGGATTGTTTTTCTAAATTTGCGATGTTACAGTTGTATATGATTTTTTCCTAAAGCGACGCACATGTTGTGTGGGTGTTTTGATTTACTATGGATCTCTGTCCCTTGGCCATCAGTAATATTCCAGGGATGGATTAAATATTTTCCGACAATGGAAAGAGGCATCTCATTCATCAAACTAGGCATGTAGGATTCACATCATATAGGTCTTCTAGTGTGTGTTTTTACTGATGAATGAGACCTTTGGGTATACTTACGCCTAATTTTTACTCTGGTTTTAGGTTATGTGTATCTATGTTGAGGCATTTTTTTGAAGGGATGATGATTCATTCCTCATGCACCTTCTGTGCAGCAACCCTAGTAGGTCAATGTGGAATGTGATGCATTTTTGTTTAACCTTTTATTGGGTGTTATTTCTCGGGTTTGTGGTTATCTAGTTAGATTGTTGGGTAATATGCTGATAGATTCCAAATATTTTCTTGTGAACTAGACCTCCTTGGAGTAATTCCATATACGGGTACCCGATGAGTGTAAGTTCAGATTTTATCTTCTTCTTTGGTTGTGACCTCCAAGGAGTAGTTCCTTCTGGGAATACTCAAAAAGGATCAGGGATCTCATATGATATGTTTTTCATTTTTAAACATCATTGGTCATTGTGATCTTATCTTATTTTCATAGGTTTGGATCTTATGGGTGAGGTTTTTAGACCTTGTTACCCAGTTGTGAGGATTTTTCTATAGGGATAGGTGGATGATCTAGAGACCCTTGGATGAATCCTGGTCAGGTTTTGACGAGATGGTGAGCATGGCTCGAAGGGAGTTGGACACAACTTTTTTTAGAATCTCGATGTACTCCTACAAGATATGATCATGCACTATCTTGATCCGTCTTGAGTATGTTGAGATAGCATTGTCCCTACGCTAAGATCATTTTTATTTCTTAATGTTATTCATTGTTGACAAGGTAACCTATTGTGGTTGCGCTCTAGGAGTGGTGTAAGGTATTCCATATATTGGGGAGTGAACCTTTGGATGTTTGAGGTTGGTGACCCTCATTTTAAGTTTCACTTCGGTGTTTCCTTGAGATTTTGAGCACACAGTTTCTTTTAAAATGACAATAGGGGTATTCCTATTGTGAGGAGTACCAGATCGATTGTAGTTAAATGTATTCCATGTAGAGGGATCATGGATTCTTATCCCTCCACCAGGCTTCTTAGAGATTAAAAGGTTTATGGTGCGGATTTTTAAGAACCCATGTTTTTCCAGACTGTAGTTTTGAGAAGAAATATGAGTTTTTGCTATTGGATTCTCTTGAGGGGTAAAATGATCTTTTTAATAATATGACCTCAAATAATTTTTTTGACCACTCTTTTAGTCCCATAATAGGGTGTTTTCCCTATTACTGGAGTTTGGTAGAAATCTGAGTAGTTCGAATTTTAGCGGAATATTAAATATTTAATATTATTAAATTAAATATTAAAATATTCCTGCCAGTTTGTTTAGTGATAAATCTTAAATGGAGCATCGGGTTGAGATTCCATCTATTCCATTGAGTCTGTAATGGTAATTTTAGCCTAGGTGGGTCATAAACTTGAGTCGGGCATCGGGGTCGGCCTGGGCCCCTTTTTCTTTTTCTTCCTTTTCTTATTTTCTTTCTTTTCTCTTATTTTATCCTCCTCCTTATGCATGCCCTCCAGTGTGTGTGTCTCCTCTTTGTTCATGACCTATTAGAGAAATGGGATAAGGATATTTACTGATAGAATGAAGGTAATTTCGGTACCGTCGTGAATCCCTCGACGCGTACAGTCATCGTATGGCATCCGTGGACGGCGAAAACAACCGATGCTTCGGTGGTTTCCACCCAACGGTAGGGTTGTTTACATTTTTTCCATATATACCTATTAAATATGTTTTTTTAAGTTTTTATATCCTATTTATACATGCTTGTGGCCTCTTAAGGCCATATCTATTGTTTCGGTGGCGAAAACAGTTGTTTCAAGCATTTTGAGGGATTTCCCATCGGAAAACCCTGGTAACACGGTATGTGTTCCAGGGGTACACGCTGTGTGTTCTTCCCATTTGGGGAAGAAGAATTTTTCTTTAGTACACATCGTGTAATCTGATTACTCATTGTGTGGTGGTTGGTCGTGTGTCCGACCGTGTGAAAAAGAACACTGAAAGGTGGTTTTTGAATAGTACACATCGTGTACTAGGAGTACACACTGTGTAGTGGCACATGGGCGTGTGTCTGGGTAAAAAATAACATAGGATAGTGTTTTGTGAAAATTAAATTCCATGTAAAATAACTAACACACCGTGTACTTTTTCATGGGCATACCCCATGTACTCTAGAGTACATGCCATGTACTTTGTCCAGCATGTTTCCGTCAGGGGGTTCTTTAAACTGCTATAAGTTGTAGTCCATGGGTCAGTTTCATGTGCCGTTTGTGACCACAAGAACCTTTATTTGAGGTTGATCTTTTGATGGATTTTGGAGAAGGTTTTTTTGTTTTTCACGATTCTTAGTGGTATGAAACATCCAAAAAATAATATTAATATTTTAATTAGTATTAGTTGGCGATTATTGAATCAGACGTATCTTATGCATCTAATGTCTGCTTGATGCATTGTCTATGGATTTGAAACCCTAAATTAAACTCAGATATTTAGATAATTGATTCAAGTTCTAAAAACGAAATCTGATGTGGGCCCCACTCATGACCATTATGGTTAATAGTACCTTTTTCACCGATTGCCCGTTTTGGGGGAGTGAGTAGTCTATTCTCGTCATTTGTTTGCATAGATCTTAATGGTGGAATATTTTTGACATTTAGAGGTATTCTAAGTGGTATTTTGGGTATTTATATCTAAATAGATAGGTTCTTCCTCTGGTTATCGAGTTCATTTTTCACCTGAGAGTGAGACATGGCATGGATGATAGGGTGGGTGTTCGAACCAACCTAGTTGAGACTTTTGGTCTAAGATGAGATATGATCTATCTCCCATGACCTATGTTTTTTAGGATATCCCCCTTGTGAGACGTGTCCTTCTGGACTATGAGGTCGTGAGACCAGATACTTCCAAGGATCCGTTAAGGTATTCCTTTTCTTATGTGCTGACCTAGGGAGTCCCTTGTAGGATCATACTCTTGTTTTCCTTTGAGAGGATCCCTATTATAGGATTCCTATGTTGTTATTTTTTCGAGGATCGTGCAAAGGATTCCTAGCTTACTCTTCACTAGGGATCCTGTTTAGGATGCCTTCACCCATGGTTACATAGAGGATCCCGTGCAGGATGCCTATTTTTGTTTGACTTGAAGGACCCAACAGGTTCCCGTGGTTTGACAAACCCTAATTTGTACATCGGGTTAGGGTAGGGATGGAGTTTGGGTGTCACCTAGTTCCCATGCCTAACATGAAATCCCATGGGGCTATGGATGTAGTGTTGGGTTGGGAATCTAGGCCATGCTCACTCATTTGTTTATATCTAACTTAGTTCAGATGATGCAGTAGTGTTTACTAGAGGTGCTTCCTGGTTGGTGGTTGTTGATCCTAATGCGAGGAGTCTTTCTATATTTTGTTGGGACGCCCAGACGTGTTTTGAGCCATGTTATTTTTGATATTTACTATACCCAAAGGTATTACTATGTAATTGGATGTTGATACTTACTTTATACAATTAGTTATATAATTTTTTTCCCATGTGAGTTGATTATTATAAACCATATAATAGTGTAATTTATATGTGTTCTGACACATGCTGAAATGATGATACATCGGGCTTGACCCTGATACTTGTTTAAATGCTTATACAACAGGCTTGGCCCTGAAATATGCTAAAATTATTATATACTGGTCTTGGCCCTGAAATTGGATGAAATGATTATACACTAGGCTTGGCCCTGAAACATGCTAAAATGCTTATACACCGGGCATGGACCTGAATATGTTTCAATGATGATATACTTGGTTCGACCTTGTTGAATACTATGCCAACGGGTGAGGTTGTGATATGCCTGAGGGAGAGGTTTTTTCTATGTCATATTTTCTTTATAGGATTACCCATCAGTACATGCTATCCTTATTCAGTTATTAGAGGTGAGTACATCTGAACCCAAGTGTAGGAACAGTATCCACCTGTGTTGACGTAGCTTACTTATATAAATAATTCTGACGTTGGCTGAAGTAGCTACATGTCTATGCGATTACAGACCCAGAGATCAACTTAATGATACATGACATAAGTGGCACAACATCCCACTCAATTCCCTTGCATAGGATGTCTAGGAAATTAGGCTTATGGACCCAAGGACTGACTGCTAATGTGGTTTCTTGTTATTTTATTCACATACTCATGAATATTCATATTTATTTATATGTATATGTGTATTAGACTATACATGTGTAAATATATAGATATGGACCTACATGGTGGAACATGACTAGATAAAAGGGATTACAGACCCTGGGATCGACTATGGTTGCACGTTTGGTTTACTTCTCTTCTATTGTGTTCAAGCTAGGTTGAGCATGTTCTTGTTGCATACACTTTTAGCAGCACAGTTATATGTTTCATGTCAGGGTTCCCTACTAAGATTATTCTCACCCCTTCACATGAACCTGGGTTTATTTGTAGACCTTATGTCCACTTTTCATGTTGAGAATGAGTTTCATGGTTGATAGGTTTGAGGCCTAGGGTTTCATGATCGAGTAGAGCTTCTCGAGTTGTTCTACTGATTGGGCTGGTGCAGTTCAACAGTGTCCAGAGATCGGGTGCATGGGTTGACTCAAATTTTGTAGTAGAGCCCTATAATTTTACTTTCAGTTTATTTTTTACTTGTATCTTTATGGTCGACCCAGTTGGTGACCAGTTTTGTATTGTATTACATAGATATTCTGGATTTTACAACATTTTACTATTATAAATTGTTCTATTTTAGTTGTTTGTTGCTTCCTCACTCTGTTTACATTCCGTTGTGTATGATACTTAGTTATTTATGCTGATTGATTACTCTGATACGAGGGAATATTATCCCCACTATCACACTCTAGGCCCTCGATACTAGTCAACATCCTCTAGCATATGGAGAGGTGTGCTTAAGGCATTGTGGCAAACCGACTCAGAGCACCGGTTTAGTGGATTCTGGGTTGATATGTTACAAATACTGTTAAATTTAATATTTTTAAGATAGAAACTCACTAAATGAAAAAAAAATCTTTAAAAAAATATATTTTAATTTCAAAGTAATTATATATATTCATTTATTATCAATTTATATCAAATGATTTTATTTTAAACTATAAATTTTAATTATCTAGTTAGTATTATTAATACTCGCCAATTTAACTGCTATGTTACAACAGAATATTATAAATTTTTTCATTTAGATATTGGGTTGCATGTATCAAATGTTATTAAAGAAGTAAAATTTATTAATCTATAATAAAATCATTGGTTGTTACATTTAAATACACAATACCATGAAATTAACCTTAAATAATTGAAATCTTAAAAAAAATCATTGTGTCCCTCCCCTCACTTATAAAAGGGATCATATTCTCCTCCTTGGTCCACACCATTTAATTCTTATTGCTTAGTAAATACATAATCCATAACATTTCTAGAGTATTTCTATTCATCCTATATATTTTTTTATTCTCCTAAGACCAATTGTTTATGTATTAAGGAGTAATCCAAAGAGGTATCTCATACAATATTTATAGAACTTAACAAGGCCTTTTCAATTTTATTTCTTCTTATAATTAAAATAAAAATGTTTTATCTCTAAAAAAATATGAATATTATATCATAAATATACATATATGTCATTGTGGTTATGGAATAATAATTTTACACCCCTTCTCAATTCAATGTGAGATGAAAGTATCATGCTAGCGTACGTGTGGAATACCTCCTCCATGTATTGATATGAGTCATTTTCCACCACCATCAATCATGGTTTTTTATTATAATAGATTTAATATGTATATATTATATTTATGTTATTTTAATTATTATGTAATGTTGAACTAATATTTTACTTGATTTCTTTCCATCCATCAAAAAATGGAATCGTTATTCTTGTGTACATATATACTACCATCTCCACATAGTGATTTAATTAATTATGATCCTTAGATTTATATGAATAGTTTTAAAAATTAATATAATGAATATATATGATATTTATACGATGATTTAAATTCTAGAGATGAAGTAACCATGATAAATATTCATGGACCATAACTGTCGATGTAAAACATACATGTAAATGAAGTGGTTAACACTTGGAATGACGACTACAATAGAGAAGGGTCAAGAAAATGGAATATACATGAAATAATTGAATCATATATGGTATTATAAGTATGATTATGATTCTATTATAGTATAAA
This sequence comes from Viscum album, assembly GCA_963277665.1. Lineage (NCBI taxonomy): Eukaryota > Viridiplantae > Streptophyta > Magnoliopsida > Santalales > Viscaceae > Viscum > Viscum album. The sequence goes on from OY728161.1 coordinate 1,001,235,997, forward strand.
AATAAATATAATTTTATTATACAGAAGTTTGGAGTGCTTACAAAGAAAGATGAACTTGAGGTTATGGCTTTATGTTACTATCTAATTTTTACAACGATTGTTTTTTATAAAATTTTAATTTAATAAAATTATAAGATATATCTCCCTCATGTATTATATATATTCTTATACTCTATTTATTTCTTAATATTTCATTTTTTATTATCATTTTCCTCCCTTTAAGTATTCAAGAGACCAGAAGAATGTTTTTGAGTGAAACTAACCATGTTTTTCTCTTCAGTTGTGAATATATTTTTTTCATATCAATATTTTTTTCTATAACATTTATTAAATAATGTATTTTCAATTATAAAAATATTTACTAATATTATTTTTTAAAAATTATTTTCAATAAAAATGTTTTCAATGATTATTTTTTAAATTTTCCAAAAAAATATGTTTTTGTCTTTTTAACAATAATGTGAAAGGAATTTCTCTTTTAACATACACTATCTGAAAGGCTTTATCTACCATCATTAATACTCATTAATTTAAATATTATTTTATAATTTTCTTTGTAGATATGAAAATAAATATTTTCAATATTTTTTTTCATTTTAAATAATTTATTTTGAAAGGAAAGGGTATTTGTCAAAAGAAATGTTCCAGTGATCTTTTAAAAGAATTTCTATCTATAACAGTATCCTTTGATGTTTCTTATGATTTATTTTGATTATTATACAATTTTACTATAACACCCTAATATTTAATAGTATGTATCTTCTTAATTAAATTATATTTATTTTATACCTTGAACACATCACATAGATTAAACAAACCATGATATACTATTAAATATTAACATGACCGTTAGAATAGTAATGTAACCATTAGGAATCGTAATGTGGTGATTAGAATAATAATTTCTACTATAAAATTATAAATAAAATTTGGGTATATCATAAATGAAAAATTGATATATTTATATCATATAATAATTAAATGTATGTTTTAAAAATGATAAATTAAGTGTTGGTATTTCTGTGAAATGTGAAATTTTATTAAGAATTTATAATTAATAAAATAATTCAAAATAAAATTTATTTTCATAAAATAGATTCCTAAATTATTATTTTGTTTCATTATAATTATAATATAATTTTATGGGACCAAAATTTATTTTTCATATTGTCTTAAAATCGGTTATAATATTAAATTTGTATTTTTCGAACAAATGATGTTTTTTATTTTAAATTAAATTTATCATATTTGGAAAATTATTTTCAAAAAATTGAGTCCATTTTTTTAAATATACATGTTGAAAAATGGTTATGATGAATTTTTTATTTTTTTGTAAAATAGTTGATTTTTTATAAATAGTGAAATGTGGTAAATCATAATATTTAACATTATAGGTAAATAAATAAATTAATGAGTTATGGATGATGTATGAATGAGGTAATAACCCATTAGTTTGAAATAAAATTCTATATTTACTTTATTTAGTCATAAGATTCAATATTATTGATAGTCATGAGCCAAAATAATAAACTAATGAATAAAATAATCAAAAAACACTACTCTCCTCCACTAAAAATACCACCCCTTATCATCACACCATCTATAAACTAGATATTTTATATATTATAAATAATTCATCTCAAAAATAATATTTCCCACATTATTTTATTTCTATTCTCAGAAAAAGCCCATTTCTAGGTGCTTTATGGAGGTTGTCACGGAGACGTCACTCGAGAGGTAAAACCAACCCTCTTTCTCTGTTAATTTCTTTTTATTTCTTATCCTTCACTCACATCCCCTATAAAAAGTGGAATGAAAACTCCAATATCATATATATACTGAAATATTATTATGTTAATGGAATATAAATCATCATGTCTCTTCACTTCATTTTTATTTTAAAAATGAAAACATCGTCTGTGAGGTACCAATTCACCCCCTTCTTGGACGGTGAGTTTTTGTTTCTCATTACTCCCTAAAGGATGGTCATAAAACTATTTTTATAGTCAAAAAGATTATGATATGTGTATTAAAACTTATTTCATGTTCTATTACTAGTATATAGACAAAATATTAATCAACCCGATAATAGTTTTTGGTGGTCATAAAAACCGCCAAAATAAATTAAATCATTTGCACTAACATTTTATCTAATGAATAATCATCATACCATATATCCAAATGATATATGAAATCATTTAAACTTAGAGAATTTAATTAATAAAATATAATTTAAATTCTAGAGAATTTTCCCATTTTACTTGAACTTATATACATATATACAAGTGAACCGATCATGAAATCCAAGTAAATGAATGCTCTTGGAACAATAAAAAAACATTTAAACTCATCATAATGGCCATAAAAGAACTTAATTAAATTATAATATACTAAATATATTTTTTAGTGGTTTTGAATTAAGTAAAAATGAATCTAATTTGATTATCAAGGAGATTAAGTACAAATGAAAAACGAGTTTGGACAAGTGTTAAGTGACTTATTAACTCAATTTTCATTCATTGGGTCAAACTTCTATTTCATTAGTTATATTATGCCAAGAATATATATAAAATTAAATATGAATATTTTATACTATATTTAAACTTTTATTGTTTGGATTTATATTTTTCACACATAATTATTTTATTTATTTCTCCTCACTCCAGTGATACGATCTTTGTAAGGGATTCGTTCTAAACCACTATTTTTTCCTTTGAGTTATGCTTTCTCTCTCTTTACCCCAATGTAATTTGTAAATATTATTATATAATCCTTATAAATTATGGTTTTATTGTCCAAAATTATATACCTAGATCAAATCTATTTTATTTTATGGGGAAATACATGTTTTATAAGGTTTCCTTTTCAATTCCTCCCAAAAAGCATGCTCAATGTAAGGGAACTTGCGAATTTCTTACCCATTTTATTCAACACTCCAAAATCTATTTTAAGCAAAAAAAAATTTCTAAAATAAATATTTTTATTTTGAAAAACAATATTTTTAAATTTCTGATTTTATACAAACATTTATGTTTTTTTCCTCTTTAAAGAATCCATTATATTTTCCATTAAAGTGCACTGAATTGGCTCATTTTTAAAGTTTCTTAAACAAACTTTTTACATGTTTTCACTTCATTTAGAGATAAATAATCATTATATATGAATATTTTTTCTTATTAATGTTCATGTTTTATTTAAATACATTATTTCATGGATACCTTTATGATACGCCGATTTTTTATGCCTTATGAAATGATTACGATACCCATTTCTTTCCATGGGTATCCCTTATGTAATATTTTTATGATTAATTGAGGTTGATATTTTATGATACCATATACAATATTTTATTTAATGGTTTGTGATCATTTTTACTGGGTATTTAATATATTGATACCATTATCGATATTACACTATAGATTTTATGATTATGTTAAATGAATGGGGAAATTATTTACATTTAATATTAAAGTTTAAATATGAATGTATATGTTGATTTTGTTTCACCCCATTCATATAAGAAATGAATTGGACATAGTAAGTTTTGGTTAGGGTCCTATAAAGCCCCTCGATGCATCAATAGTTCTAATGAGACAAACTATATCAGGTTTTGGCTAAGGCCTTACACATTTATGTAGACATATGGGCTGACGCCTTGATGGAATGTTTATGAATTAATGCATTACAAATTCCCTCATTATTAGATTAGTTGTTGATAATCCATGAGATATTTCTACTAGTAGAATATCTATCAGTAAGTATCATTCTCATGTGATTATTTATATAGAATTATTTGATCAAATTTTATTCCTTCCATATTATACTCATGATTATATTTTAATGGAATGTGTTTTTAGTTATTCACCTTGACTTATTGAATATGTTTATATATGATATATTTTTTCGTATACTTACCCTTACTGAGCATCTAAGATCACCCCTTTCATATGTTCTATTGTTTCATAGGATGTCAAGACGTATATTATGATTGAAATGTCAGGATAATCTTGTAGAATAGTTGTAAGATCATGGCCTTTTCTAGAGTCATCTTGGGTGAATTTTCAAGTACTTTTTGATGTTTTTAAGTACCTTTAATTTGAAGTAGTGTCGTAGGGTGTGTTTGGGTGAATTTTTAAGAAAAACTAAATGATAGTGGGTTGTTAATGGTTTGATCATAGTTTAACAAAATATACAACAAAACTGTTCCAACCTGGAAAAACTGGATAGAGGGGTCCACCCAGTTGGCGCACGGTTTGTCTAACCGTGCACATCTTCTTAGGAAACCGTGCATGTGTGATTTTAATTCATAAAATAATTTTTAAAATCATCTAAACCCTCATGACTTCTATATTTTCAACCTTGGTTTGGGATTCACTATTTTTAGGTGTTCCCAAAACCTTTCAGAGGAATTACAAGGTGATCTGAACACCATTCTTTGTGATCGAAAGCCCGGATTTAAGATTCTCTCTCCTCCCAGTACGTGGATTTCATCTCGATGCTTCTTCTCTTCTTTACTCTATCTTTATTAAATTTTTTCATTGAATATATCCATTGTTTTCTTGTGTCTAAACCAATGTAATGAGATCTAGTTCTTGGTTTAAAAATATAGATCTAGTTTTTCAAGATATTGATGCCTTTGATATTAATTTTTGTTTTAGGGATTTAGATCTGAATCTAGATCGACAACGTTGTGTCGCTCGGATTTTGGGGATTTCTGTTGGGCTATCTTCCATCATGAAAATGGTGTAGGTGGTCTAAATCGGACTCCCATAGCCATGTTTTATGATATGTGAATGGGAGTTTGTGATTTCTAGATTCACTTGATGATTGAATTCCAAAATTGTAGTAATTAGGAATGTGGAATTGATTTGATTTTCCTTGGTGATTTAATTGATAATTTAATCATGGAAAAACTATGGGGGTTTCCCAAATAGATCTTTTGGATATTTTTTTATTTGAAATATTGTAATTGAGATATTTATTTGATTGTGATAAGATAATTAATTAAGGGAATTAATTATGGAACTATGTTTGGCTATGTAAGATAATTAACTGTGATAATTAATTATGTGTCCTGATGTGATCTAAGATAATTAATTGTGAGAATTAATTATGACTTATTGGATTTTTATTAGGATAATTAATTGTAAATAATTAATTATGGAAAGTGAATTGCGTTGATTGATTAATTAATTGATGAATTAATTAATGGGTTATTTTCTTAGTTAATTGTTTAATTAACTAATGGTCATTTAAATATTTAACAAATCATTGGATTTGTAAACAAATAATGTGGAAAATTATCCAAGCTTGAGATTGTGGGGTATTAGGCATGAATAATTACACCAAATAAAAATGGAGTTCTAGGCATGAAGACTTACAGTCAACAAGATTTGTGTTGTTAGGCATGACAACCTACACCAAATGATTAATGATAATAATGAATGATGATTCAATTGAGAATTGGAGTTCTAGGAATAACAAACTACACCAAATGATTTATGATAATGAATGATGATTGAAATGGGAAACATGAATTGAAATTATCTTAATGTGTTGATTAATTATTAAATGAAAATGTGATAACTGTTTAAATTATGAATTGTATTATTTTCTTCATAAAACTGCATAAACTATCTTTTAACTGGACTCATTTTAGACACCGTTGGTGGTGGCCTACTAGTTCCACTCACACCCTATTCGGGCCGCCTGATCAGCACCCGAGAAGACTTTGTTGTTGCAGGACTGTATAAGGTAAAGGCCCTATGATAAGTTTCAGTTTGGGATTGGAGAAGGGGAGAGGGAACCGAATGTGGTTCAGGACCTATTTGGAGTCGTTGTGTCTTTACTTTTAGTTTCATTATAGACACATGGAACTTTCATTGTCATAGAATTTTTTACCTTTCAGTTGAGTATTTTATTCTCTCATTTTGACTATCACATTTCATGGTATTTTTTTGGTTATTTATACGCTTTCGTACATGGTTTTTTTTATTTGATTCCTCTGGTGTTTTATTTTGATAACAGATGGTATAGTCTCCCTAAAACTGACTTACCAGACTCTCGCTGCTAGTCAGCACCCTCTAGCATACAAGTAGGCGCTCTTGAGGGCATGTGGCCTACTAGATCGTGGCACCATTCAGTAGCTCCTGGTTCGGGACATCACAAAGAAGTATGAGAGGATTTTTTTTTCCATTCTTATTTTTTTCTTACTATTTTGGGAAAAGGTAGACAGTTGACTAGGAAGAGTCAAGGATTATTAAGGATCTCATGCATGGTATTTTCAAACCCATGTATGGGGGAAAATCCTAGTACTCAGTATGGGATTTTTGTGATTTTTGTTTGTTGTTATAGTTGTATATTATTTCACCTTGGGTGACGCACTTGTGGTGTGATGTGATATTTGTTTTGAAAATTATTTAAATTTGATTCATGGATTAAAGAGGCATGATAGTTGAGTCTGAATGAATTATTCTAGGCACTCAGGGTTGTTGTGACATGCATCATTCTAGGTACTAATGGGAAAACAGGTTATGGGTAAGTTGTTGAACTTTAACTTTTTTCCTTATTGTGAGAGTGGAATAATGATGCAAAATAAGAATAAATGGTTGTCTAATGAGAGCATTGATTGATGAAATATTAATTATTAATTAATTAATTTGAGATAATGTGATTAATTAATGGTTGATTATTTAATGAGAATGAATGTACCCTTGTTAACCAAGACCTAGAAGTTAGATGGTTAAGGGTAGTGATAAGACCTCGATGTTGACCGTGTGGTGAGAAAAAGGGAGAATTGACCGGTTGAAACTTTTTGTGTTAGTTTCTTCCCTCACATAAATGTTATAAGGTTTCATTATGAGACTTTAGATGTGTGTTTTTATTTTTATAGATATGTCTCCATGACGGTTGTTCAGGAAGATACCGAGGGGTATGACCCGGAACAAACATTCAGACAGGGAGATTGAGGAAACATTGGTGCAAACTGAGGAAGAAGGGGAACATTTTCAAGAGAACTTTTCTCATTTCATGAAATTTATGGAGAGAGACCTGGGACAAGTTTAGAAAAGAATGTCTGAGTTGACAAGGGATTTTCAGCTACAGCACCCTCTTACTTTTACTTGAGAGGGTGGACCTGATGGAGATGAATTATAGATTGAATCAATAGAGATGACACTTGATCATTTGAAGAATCTAGCTGAGAGGAGGTTCAAGTTGTCTACTTATATGCTATGGGGTTCCACGAGTCACTGGGGGACATTCAGGTATGATCTAGACAGACTGATGATATGTTATGGAAGGACTTTCTGGAGAATTTCTTAGACCACTTCTACCCAGAAACACTGAAGAAATAGAAGGCTTCATATTTTATGCATATGAAATAAGGGATCATGTCTATAATATAGTATGCTAAATGTTTCACAGACTTACAACATTTTTCTACAGCTTTGGTAGCATATGGGGCATTTTTAGAAAAACTATTTTTGGACGGACTTAAGTGTGAAATTAAGTCCCAGGTGAATATATTTAGGTTGGAGAAATTTTTAGAAGTGGTTAATCAGGATTTCATTTCATAGGGGGACCTAAAGGAGGATTCCAGTACTAGGCAGGTATCTGGACAATCAGGTAGTGTGCCTTCCAATAGTAGGAAGCACCGTTATGAGAATCTTACTCAGTACAGTAGAAATAAAGGTGGACAGTCATGAGGAATGGTTACACAAGATCTTTCTCATGTGATTTTATACCAGTGTGGTAGGTAGGGACACTATTATACACATTGTCCTTGACCACCAGTGGATTGAAAATTTTATGGCAATATGGAACACTTACAGAAGTTATGTAGTATGTAGCGGTAGGATGGTGCTAAAGGAGAAGCTACTTGGAGTCAGAGTGTTGGAAGAGGTTCTTCTACACCATATAAGTCTGGTAGATGGAGTTCTACTGGAAGGGGTGGTAGAGTTAGTGGACATGGTGCTTCAGGGATTGAGCACCTGTATCAGTAGATTGGTGCTACTCAAGGGAGTCAGGTGACACCATAGGGAATATGGGTAGGTCAGTTACATGCAGTGCAGCCTACACGTGTAGAGATCGAGACTGGTCTATCAATGGTGAGATGTATTATTCTATTTTCTTATACTTTAGCTACTTCCTTGTTTGATACTAGTCCCTCTCATTCCTTCATATCTGCAAATTTTGTTAATGGATTGAGCTTGGAGGTGGAGTCCATAAGTAGGGTGATGAATATCGATACACCATTGGGAAAATAGTATTGGGATATTTATTTATGCAAGGGATGTTATATAAATATCGGACAATATCATTTCCTTTGGGATATATATATCCTTGATATAATGGGATTTGACCTGATTATGGGTATGGACTATCTAGTCACATACTGAGCCCACATATATTGTTACCATAAGAGAGTGACATGTCTATCTTCTGAGGGAGACCAATATGTTCACCGTGGACAATGGTATATCCGTGAAGGCAGATCTGGGCTAATTATTCAGCAATTGGGAGAGCTCACAGCCCAATTTTCTAGTATTTTACTGGATGATGGGAGTGGTAGGAAAGATATCCTTCCACCAGTAGTATAAACATTTTAGGATGTCTTTCCAGAAGACTTTTCAGAGTTTCCACCTGAGAGAGATGTGGAATTCACTATTGAGCTCATGTTGAGGGATGATCTAGTATTTATTCCACCTTATATAATGGAATTGGCTAAGCTTGAAGAGCTCAAAACGCAGTTAGAAGAGTTGGAGGATAAAGGGTTTATCCGTCCAAGTATTTCACCTTAGGGATCACCTATTTTGTTTTCAAAGAAGGCCAGCGAGGTTTTATGATTGTGTGTTGATTATCGTAAGTTGAATAAAATGACTATGAAGAACCTATATCCTCTCTAACGTATCGATGATTTATTTAACTATCTGAAGGGGGATAGTGTGTTCTCAAAGATTGATATGAGATTAGGGTATCATCACGTGAGAGTTCGTACCTATGATATACCAATAACTGATTTTAGGAGAAAGTATGACCTTTTGAGTTTTTCATAATTCCATTTGGGTTGAATAATTCTCCAGTAGTGTTTATGGCCTTGATGAACATGATAATTCATCTGTACTTAGATCAGTTCATGGTGGTGTTCATGGACAACATCTTATTGTACTATAAGACTCATGACAATCATGATCAACATCTTGATATCATCTTATGTACACTTAGATAGCATCATCTATATTCCAAGCTATCTAAATGTCAGTTTTTGATTGATAGGGTATGCTTTTTGGGGAACATCATTTTAGAAGAAGGTGTGGTAGTGGAGCCAAAAAAAGTGCAAGTAGTGATTTCTTGGGAGAATCCCAAGAATGTTTTTGATATTCGATGCTTTTTGGGATTATATGGTTATTAGAGGAGGTTCATCCAAGACATTTCCCATTTAATATCACTGCTTACTGGTTTTAAAAATAAAGGAAAAAATATTGTTTGGATATAAGAATGTGATATTTCTTTCATGGATTTGAATAAGCACTTGACATCGACACCAATTTTGATCTTACTTGAGTCAAGTGAGGAGTACCCGGTTTATTGTGATGCTTATGGGGTTGAACTAGGAGTCGTGTTGATTCAATGGTATAGAGTTGTTGCTTATGGGTCTCTGTAGTTGAGGCCATATGAACAGAATTACCCTACGCATGACCATGAGTTGGAAGAAGTTTTTTATGGTCTTAAATGATAGAGATGCTATCTTTTGGGTGACAAATTATAGTTTTTACGAATCACAAAATCTTGAAGTATATCTTTTCACAGCGTGACATGGATCTTCGGTAGAAACGATGGGTAGAGTATATTAGTCCTTTGATTTTGAACTATCATATACACCCTGGAAGGGGAATAGTGTGGATTATGCCTTGAGTAAAAAAACTTAGACTCAGTTGGTACATGAGTCGAGTGCAGAGTGGAAGATGATGAATTTGCTTGTGGGAATGCATGTGGAGGTTCAGGAGATTCAGGAGAGGATGTATTTGGTTTCTGTAGCAGTGGATTCTACACTCTAGAGACGGATCAAGGACATGAAGTACAAGGATACAGAGTGTTTAGAATTGAGGGAAATTATTGAAGGTGGGGAGAAACCTTTAAACTAGAAAGTATATGAGGATAAAATCATCTATGTGAAAAATTGGGTTGTTGTTCCAATGAGTATGTGAGAGGAACTCATGTGAGAATTTCATGCTTCAAGGTGGGTGGTACATCCTGGGGTGACAAAAATGTATCGTGAAATTCAATGATAGTTTTGGTGGCTAGACATGAAAAAGGAGATATCAGGGTTCGTAATAATATGTTTCACCTATCAGCAAGTGAAATCAGAGAATCAATGACCTGGAGTCCTATTGCATCCATTACCTATTCTGGAATGGAAGTGGGATGACAAGACTATGGACTTTGTGGTAGGAATTCAAAAGACTCTTAGGAAGAATAATTCTATTTGGGTCATTATGGACCAACTAATGAAAGTATCACACATCTTTCCTATCAAATAAACCTTTACAGTAGAGCAGTTGGGAGAACTATATGTGAGGTAGATACTTTGTTTGAATGGGGTGTCATGGACTATAGTTTCAGATCATGACTCTCAATTTATTTCATGCTTATGTGACGGCTTATAGAAGGCACTTGGTACACAAGTTCTGTTAAGCATGGCCTTCCACCCATGGACATATGGGCACTCAGAGCATACCATATAAGTGTTAGAGGATATGTTGTGAGCATGTGTGCTTGATTTTGGTGGTTCTTGGGAGAAACACTTTGATTTAGTGGTGTTTGAATATAACAACAGTTATCAGGAAACTATACAATTGCACCATTTGAGGAACTTTATGGTAGACCTTGTAGATCACCACTATGTTGGTTAGATGTGGGGGAGTCAGAGTTGTTGGGATTGAGTCTCGTATAGGAGACATCAGAGTAGGTACAGTTGATTCGAAATAGTATGGATACGGCTAAAAGTAGATAGGAATCCTATGATAATAGGCTAAGATGACCCCTAGAGTTTACAGAGGGTGATCGTGCATTCCTTTAGGAATCGCCTAGATTGGGTCACCATATGGTATGGAGGCAGGGAAAGTTAGTGCCCGGGTTTGTGGGACTGTTTGAGGTTCTCGAGAGAATCGGGCCAATGGCGTACCGATTGGTACTTCCATAGAAATTTATTTCAATGCATGATTTTTCCATGTGTCCCAACTATGGAGGTATTAGCCCAACACATCTTATGTGATTGATGTCTAATAGGTTGACATCGAGATTGATGCGTCCTTTGAGGAGCATCTAATACGTGTACTGGGTCACAGTGAGAAAGTGTTATGGGGAAAGATCATGTCATTAGTTCATGTGTTATGGAAACATTGAAATGTTCAAGAAGGATCTTGGGAATGAGAAGCAGATATGAGGTCTCAATGGGCCAATATTTTTGGCTCGGAATCGTAGAAAAGTTTGAGAGTGCATCTCGAGGATGATCTGTTATAAGGTGGGGAGATTGTAAGATCCTGGCCTTTAATGGAGTCATATCTAGCATGTTTTCAGGTACTTTTTGATGTTTTTAAGTACCTTTGATTTGGATTAGTGTCTTGGTGTGCGTTTGGGTGAATTTTTTATGAAAAAAATAAAGGACAGTGGGTTGTGCAGGGTTTGTGAACAGTTTGAAAAATTGTGCTACAAAACCGTGCCAACTATGAAAAACTGGATAGAGGGGTCTGTACAATTGGTGCACGATTTTCCTAACCATGTGCATCTGCCCTGGAAACAATGTGCATGGGATTTTAATTCCCAAAATACTTCTTAAAATCACCTGAACCCCCAAGACATCCATATTTTATACCTTGGCTCGGGTTTGACTATTTCTAGGTGTTCCCAAAGCCTTCCGAAGAAATTCCAAGGCGATCCAAATGTCATTCTTCAAGATCAAAAGCCCGAATTAAATATCCTCTCTCCTCTTAGTAAGTGGATTTCATCTTGATGATTCTCCAATTCTTTCCTCCATCTTTCTTAAATATTTTCATGGAATATATCAACCATTTTCTTTAATCTAAACCTATGGACAGAGATCTAGACCTAGGATTGCAAATCTAGATCTAGTTTTTCATGATCTTGATGCTTTTGATCTTAATTTTGGTTTTAGGGATTTAGATCCAAAGCTTGATCGATGATGTTGTGCCACTCAGATTTTGGGGATTTCCATTGGGCTAACTTTTGTCAGGAAACTAAGGTAGGTGGTGTAAATTGAACCCCCATAGTAATGTTTTATGATAAGTGAATGTGAGTTTATGATTTATAGATTCACTTGATGATTGATTTCATAAATTTTAGTAATTAAAAATGTGGAATTTGAATTGATTTTCCTTGGTGATTTAATTGATAATTGAATCACAGAACAAATGATGTGGGGTTTCCCAAATATATCTTTTGAAGATTTGATTTTGTATTTGAGATATTTTAATTGAGATATTGATTTGATTTTGATAAGATAATTAATTGGGGAGAATTAATTATGGAAATATGTTTTTCTATGTAATATAATTACTTGTGAGAATTAATCATGTTATATGATGTGATCTAAGATAATTAATTGTGAGAATTAATTTTGACTTGTTGGATTTTTTACTTGGATAATTAATTGTGAATAATTAATTATGGAAAGATAATTGTGTTGATATATTAATTAATTGATGAATTAATTAATGGGTTATATGCTTAGTTAATTGTTGAATTAACTAATGTCCTTTGAAATGTTTAAAAAATCATTGGATTTGTAAATGAATAATGTGGAAAATTATTATGACTTAAAGAATGATTAAATGGATGAGATTTTTTGGTTCTAGGCATGGCGTCCTAGACTGATTAGAATCTAGGAATTGGACATGGCATTCCTCCCAAATAGTTACACAAGCTTGAGATTATGGGGTGTTAGGCATGACGACCGAAACTGAATGATAATTGGAGTGATTGGCATGGAGACCTACACTCAATGAGATTTGTGGTGTTAGGCATGAAAACATAAAACATATGATTAATGATAGTAATGAATGGTGATTCAACTGAAAATTGGAGTGCTTGGTAGAGGTATCCTTAAGTGCATCCACAAGACCCAGGTTCAAAACTAGGTAGAGGCATATTTCCAGTACTATAGAAGGTACCGTAGAAGGCACTGTAGAAGTACTGTAGTAGGACTGTACACTATGCGAATGTTGTAGTAGACTGTACACTGTACAGGTACTGTAGCAGAATTGTACATTGTGCGGGTATTGTAGCAGGTACTGCAGCAGCTGGAACTATTAACCTTGGGCCACCGATTTGGGCTTGGAGTCTTTAAGGCTTTCAATCCACCCAGGTCTTCAGTTCAGTAGGGCTTTTGGGACACCATTAAGGCCTTCAGGACACTTCAAGGGCTTTGGGCCACATGCAATTGCCCTAGACACACTACCAAAAAAAGGAGCAGCCCTAGAAGAGGATTCAAAGTAGGTGAACTCACCAGAGCATAGCCAAAAGGATTTTTCAGAATGAGAGGGTATGGATATGACATCGGGACTAGATTATGCTTTCATGGGAAGCCTATCTAGATGGACATGCGAAGGTGGAGAGCTACTATCATGATGCAGATGTTGGGGAGGGGTAGTTCCTTGTAGATATTTGTGTTGAATTCCCAAAGGCATTTGGGTCATGTAATCTCCTAAGCTTATGGGCCAAGTAATCTCTAAGCCTACGGGCCTTGTAAGGGTTCCCCCTCATCCCTTGAAAGGGGGGGTATCAAAAATCAATAAAAATGAAGGACTTCGGGCCATTCGGAGTGCTAGGCATGATGACCTTCACCAAATTATTTATGATAATGAATGGTGATTTAAATGGGAAACATGAATTGAAATTAGACTAATGTGTTGATTAAAGATTAAATGACATTATGATAACTGTTTAAATTATGAATTGTATTATTTTCTTCATAAAAATGCATACACTATCTTTTGACTGGACTCGTTTTAGACATCGTTGGTGGTGGCCTACTGATTTGTACTCACACCCTATTCAGGCCGCCTAATCAGCACATGATAAGACTTTTTTGTTGCAGGACTGGATAAGGGAATGGCCCTGTGATAGTTTGCAGTTTGGTATTGGATCATGGGAGAGGTAATCAGATACAGTTTAGGACCCATTTGGAGTCATTATTTCTTTACTTTAAGTTTTAGTTTAGACCCTTGGCACATGCATTGTCATAGAATCGTTTTCCTATAAATTGAGTATTGTATTATATGGTTTTGACTATCACATGTCATGGTATTTTTTTGGTTATTTATACACTTCCGTACTTGGTTATTTTTATTTGATTTCACTAGTTTTTTATTCTCATAACATAGGGTATAGTATCCCCAAGACTAACTTACCAGACCCTCACTACTAGTCAGCACCCTTTGGTGTATGGGGAGGCGTGCTTGAGGGCATGTGGACAATCGGCTTGGGGCACCGTTCAGTGGATCTTGGGTTGGGACGTCACAGTAGGGATGTCTCTAATGGAGTTACTATGTTGTATTTAATTTCAAGTTGAAATAATAAACCTATGATTGTATCTAGTTTTCCAAATCTACTAAACTATTCATTTCTTTCGGATGTGAATTCTTTATTTATTATCCCAATTTAATAAAGTATAGCACTAGCTTCGAGATACTTGGTTCAGGGTATTTACATTTTCTATCTGAGAAATTTTAGTATGAACTTTGGAAACAATATTTAGGAAAACATATATTAGGGAAATATAACCCTATAACTAACATTGGGAATATTCCCAAACCAACCAAGCTTATGATTTAGAGATTATTTATACCTAAATTTTTAATTTCCATTAGCTTTTTCAATAGTTTTAGATTTTAAATTATGTTTTATAATTTTATGATATAATCTAGTGTATTACATTTTCTAGAAATAGAGACTATTATATAGAATGGAGATTTTATCAACACACATAATCTATATAGGGATTTCCCTCCTATGAAAGATAATGATATTGGAGATGGATCTACAACTATAGATGAACAAAACATAACTATACTGGGAAAACTGACTCAATTTTTGAGAAACAAACGTATCTGAATAGATCATCCCAATCCAAAATATAGTGTAATAATGTTAGACCGCTTCATGCGTCAACAACCTCTATTATTCAGTGGGAATATAAATCCATTTATAATTATGAAAGGGATAAGTTACTTAGAGAAGGTATTTCTTTCATTAGGGTGTAATGAAAGGTACAAGGTTATCACAGAGGGTTTTTATATATCGGGTCATGCAAATTAATACTATTCAATGATTTAAAACATTAAAGAGGAAGAGGAAATTGAAAACATGGAATGGAAGTATTTTAAGGAACTTTTCTTGGAAAAATATTTTCTTAGAGAACAATAATAAGATATGGAGAAGAAATTATTGAGTCTATGATAAAATGAGGATGAAAATGTTTCTAAGTATAAAGACAACTTTACAAGGTTAGTAAGGCATGTTTTGGACTACATATGTAATCCATGGAGTGAGATTGGTCATTTTTTATGGTCTTAAACCAATACATTTATGAAAACTAGTCTACCAAAAATTATCATTATATGAGGATATAGTATCATGTTATATCAAGATATAGAAATAATTCTCCATGTTTTATGAATTAAAAATCATTCAAGAGAATAATAGGGTGATAGGTAAATTTATGGATAATGGGAATAAGGGAAAGAAAGATTTTCCCACATGTGATAATTTAGGAAGGAAACACCCTAGTAATTTATTGATGGTAATGGGAGTTTTCTTCAAGTTTATGTAATAATTTCACTAGGCTTGTGATTTAATTTTAAAGAAATAATTCATCCAATTATTAAACTACCAGGATATTAGGAACTATATAAATAAATGTCCAAATTTTCAAGGTAATATATCTCAGAAGAAGAAAAGAGAACAAGGTTAAGATTATGTTGTTTCTACATTTGAAATGGAATAATTAAAGTAATTATGTTTTTGTATTCAATAATTATGTTATAAAACTATTTTATAAATGATATTTTTGTTATAAGAACCATGAGATATATTTTAATTTTACTATAGTACTTATTCTTTAAGGAATTTAAATCATGTGATGAATAGCACTAGTAATCAATAGAAGTGATTCTGTTGTAAGTTGTTCTTTTCGAAATCACATGAATTGGGAAAGATAACCATAATAATGTTCTTTATGTTGAGATAATAATAAATATAATTTTATGGGATATTTTTGGTGATGATGGAGGTGGTTAGTAATTTAATGGTTTATTTTATGTTGTAATTAATACATGTTTGGATTTAAGGAATATATTCAACAACTAGAGATTTTACTCTTGGAAGAATGCATGTTTTGTAAAGGTTAAATGAATATTAAGGTATTCATATATTTTATATGTGACAATGAGGGATAAATTATTTGGGGAAATATTATGTTTATTTGATTTTGGAAATTTAGTGACCTTCCTTTTAAATTTATGGACATTGAATTTGGAAAAATGTATTCTGAATGAGTCTTAATGTAAAAAACTTTAGAATAGATTAATTTTAAAGTATAATTTACCATATTAGATAACATGTTCTAACCATTTTTATTTTGGTCAACATTTAAAGGCCAAATTAATGACTTATAGATCATTTGATAAAAATGTTTCAGTCAATAAATCATCATGAATATCCATCTTTTGGTTTAATAAATAAAGTGAAGATGGATGGAAGTACAAACAAAAGATGATATTATGGTTATGAAATGGAATGAAATCAAGTATTTTTATTTTCATAGGTTTTTATACATATATTAAAATAATACATCAACTCTAAGAAAAGGATTTTGGAATAAAAACATTTTCCATTTACTTTTCTTACTACGAAATCAACGGTCTTTTAACCTACCAAAAATATATGGTTTTGTGATCGTAGAATTTCTAATGACCATATTCTCTATCACTCTCCATTAGATTCTGATAGTTATATTTATTTTCTTTACCCATGTTTTCACTTCCAACTAATGTTCTTATATAGGGAAACCAAGTTTTGTGGTGTCTATCACATTGTATTTTCCCTTTATTTAAGAGGAAGTTTTTTTAACCTTGTTGGTGATGTGGGATTTCAAAAAGGGTATTTTAAAATGAAAACTTCCTGATTGCCAATATAAAATTTAAATTGATAGGATTCAATTTATTGAAGAAGGGGATAATTTAACACCCCCAATATTTTATGTTATGTATCTTCTTAAATAAATTCAATTTATTCTATAGCTTACTTGAAGCATCGAGCTTAAGTGAACCGTGATATACTATAAAATGTGAACATGACCAGTGGAATAGTAATGTAACCGTAAGGAAACGAAATGTGTAGATTAGAATAATAACCTCAAATATAAAATTATAAATAAAATTTGTGTATCTCATAAATAAAAATATGATATATTTATATCATAGAATAAGTAAATAATTTTTTAAAAATGATAAATTAAGTGACGGTTTTTTGTGAAACATGAATGTTTATTTATAATTTTATAATTAGTATAATAATTTAAAATAAAATTTATTCTCATAAAATATATTCATATCTTAATATTTTGTCCATCATAATTATAAGATAATTTTATCAGGCCATAATTAATTTTTCAAAGTGTTGTAAAATCGGTTATAATATTAAAATCAGTATTTTTCAAATAAATGGTGATTTTTATTAGAAATTAAGTTTATAATAATTAGAAAATTATTATTATAAATTGGAGTATATTTTTCACATATACATGTTTAAAAATGGTTAGGATGAATATTGTATATGTCTCTAAAATAGTTGACTTTTTTATGAATAGTGAAAGACAGTTATTTACGATATTTAACATTATAAGTAAATAAATGAATTATTGATTCATTTTTTATGTATAGATGAGGTAAAAACTCATTAGTTTGAAATAAAATGATTTATTTACAATATTTAGCAATAAGAATCAATACAATTGATAGTTTTTATCCAAAATAACAAACTAATGAATTAAATAATCAAAAAAAACACCCCTCTCGTCCACTATAAATATCAACCCTCACCACTCATTCTCATCACACCTTATATTATTTGGATATTTCTTATATTATAAAAAATTCATATCCAAAACATATTCCCTGTGTTTTTTCTTATCTATTCTCAAAAAAATACCATTTCCAAGTGTCATGAGGACTTTCTCAATGAGACAACACTCAAGAGAAAAACTATCCCTCTTTCTATTTTAATTTCTTTTCTTTTTCTTATCCTTCCTCAACATAACCTATCCAAAGTTGAAGGGTAACTACAGTATCATACATATACATTAATTTTATTATGTTAATGTAATATCCATCATCTTGTCTCTTCTCATCTCTTTTTATTATTAAAATGAAAACATCATCTGTGTGGTGTCGATTCACCACTTTCATGGACAATGAGTTTTTGTTTTCAATTACCGCTGTAAAATCTGGTCATAAAACCATTTTTATGGTTAAATAATATTTAATGTGTGTATTAAAACTTATTTAATGTTTTTATGTAATATATAAACATAATATTAAATAAAACGATACTAG
This sequence comes from Viscum album, assembly GCA_963277665.1. Classification (NCBI taxonomy): domain Eukaryota; kingdom Viridiplantae; phylum Streptophyta; class Magnoliopsida; order Santalales; family Viscaceae; genus Viscum; species Viscum album. The sequence goes on from OY728161.1 coordinate 1,001,254,629, forward strand.
TTCTTGATGATCGTAAAAACCGAAAAAATAAATTAAATCATTTTCATTAATATTTTATCTACTGAATCATACTCATACCATATAACTAAATAATATATAATCCCATTTAAAATTATTTAATTTCATTAATGACATATAATTTCAATTATTTATAATTATTCCAATTTTTCATGAACAAACATACATTTATATAAGTGTAGTGATTATGAAAACCACGAGAACAAATACTCTGAGAACAACGAAAATTAACATTATAACTCATCGGAATGGCCATAAATAAACATAATAAAATTTAATAAACCAAATATATTAATTGAAGTGGTTTTTAATTAAGTAATTAATTAATCTAAGTAGATTATTCATGATATCAAGTACAAGTCTAGAACGCATTTAGACATGTGGTAAGGGATGTCTTAACTCAATTTTCGTTCATTAGGTTTAAATTTTTGTAATTGGTTATGTCATGACAATAATATGTGTGAAATTAAATATAATTGTTTTATAATATATTTACACTATTAATTTATGTATTTACATTTTTAATTAATAATTATTTCATTAATTTATCCTCACTCCAATGATACAAACTTTGTAAGGGATTCTTTCTAAACCTCCATTTTTTTCTTCAAGTTAGACTTTATATCTCTTTACTCTAATTTAATTATTGAATAATATTATTTAACCCTCCTAAATAATATTTTTATGATTAAACAATATATACTGAGCTCAATTATTCTTTCTTTTAAGGGTAAATACATGATTTATAATGTTCCCTTTTCAATTACTCCTAATAAGAAAACCTGATTTAATGGAACTTCCCAAATTCATATCCATTTTCAAGTACACTTCATAATATTTTTAGATCCACATATATTTTTATAAAGTCACTATTTTTATCAATAAATATTATATTTTTTCATTTCTGGTTTTATGTAAACAATTACGCTTTTTCCACTTTAAAGAATCTTTAATATTTTTTCTTAAACTACACTGAAGTGGCTCATTTATAATGTTTCATAAACACTATATTTATATGTTTTTAATTCAATTGGAAATAAATTTTCCTGATATATCCATATTTTCCATTATTAATTTCCATGTATTATTTAAATCGATTCTTTCAATGACACCTTTATGATACGTCATTTTGTTATGCCTTATAACATGATTACAATACCAATCCCCTTCCATGGGTAACCCTTATATTAATTTATTATGGTTAATTGAGGTTTATTTATTATTATTCCATCTACCATATATTATTTATTGTTTTATTATCATTTTTAATGAGGCTATACTATCTTGATACCATTCACCATATTAATCTAAATAGTTTATGGTTGTGTTTACTGATTGGGGAAATTATTTATATTTCATATGCTAGTTTCAAGATGAATTTTTATGTTGATTATGTTTCACCCCATTTATATGAGGAATTCATTGGAATTATTAAGTTTTATTCATTTCCCTCTATATCCAATCGATACATCGGTAGGTCTCATGAGACAAACTAGACCGAGTTTTGGCTGAGGTCTTACCCATTTATGTAGACATCTTGGGCGTGGCCTTTATAGAATTTTTGTAGTGTCCCACATTATGTTTTCCAACATTATGATATTAGTTATTGATAATCCATGTGATTATTCAACTATTAAAATATCCACAGGTAAGTATCATTCTCATGTGATTAGTTATATGGTATTGTTTTATTATCATTTATTCCTGCCATATTATACTCAATATTATGTTTCAATGGAAAGTTTTTTTATTTATTCACCTTGCCTTATTGATTATATATATTTATGATAAGTTTTTCTACATGATTACCCTCACTGGGCATCTAAGCTCACCAATTTCTTATGTTTTATTTTTTTAGTATGCTAAGATGTATATTATGATTAAAATGCATGGATAATCTAGGATAATAGGGATGTCTCCAATGAATTTAATATGTTGTATTCATTTCAAGTTGTAATGTATTGATTATGATTTTATTTAGTTTCAAAAGATACTAAAATATTTAGACCTTCGTGATATTAATTCCATGTTTATTATTCCAATGTAAAAAAGTAAGGCATTGTCTCCAAGATACTGGGGTTGGGGTTTTTAAAGTTACCAAATTTTTTATTTCTTTAGATGTTTTAGGATTATTAGTATTAAATGTGTATAAAAATCATATCCTTTCCATGAGTTATGTTTTGATACTTAGATAAATGTTTAATATCATGTGGAAATATATATATATATAGTTAGAATAATGTGATAGTTTGGACAATAATTATATATACCTCCAATGAATTAGGTAAATATTGATATCTCATGAGATAATATGAATTTTATTGAGGAATGAACCCATATTATTAAGGGATATTTCTAAATAAGATATTCTTGGGTAGTCAACCTTTAATAAGGAAATGATGGAAACAGGAGTGGGGCCAATAAACTATGATAGTATTAGTAGTGAACCATGTTTAAAGAAAATATTTTATATAATTATGTTCACACCAAAAACATATTTTATATACTAATGATGTGTTTTCATGGAACATGATTAATTATTGATGATTCCTCACTCTTATGTATGACGTATTTATATTAGTCAAACATTATTAATTGTTTTATGATTATGATATATGAGTTGATGGGTATGATTTTATAAGGTTTATCTCATGTTCTAATACATTAATTCATAACTTATTCTCACATAATGTACTTTATTTATATTTCTTAAGTTTTCCCTTCATGACCATTATGATCTCAGAATTTATTATGTTTCCCATTCCTAGGTTATGGATAAAAGTTTTAAGTATTTTTTTAAGAAGGGTTCTAGTGGTGAATAACATAATTAGAAATGATTTGGATATTTTATGTACTTGTTTTTTACACATCCATGATTCCAAATACGATAAAAAAATAGTCCTAAAGAGTGTATTATTGTTATATTTATTGAATATTATTTTAAAAGGATGTAATATTTATGTATGAAATGAATTGTCCTCTATGAAGTCTTCATTGATATGAGAAGAATACTCAGAGGAATCATTATGGAAAGGAAATCATTGTAACTTTATTAAATAATTCATCAACCATCTATCATAGAGAATAATATGTTTCCATAAAGGGATTATTTGAAGATAAAAAATATGGTATAATCTCTAATTATGATAATAAACATAGTGATAAAAATTGATAAATATAGAGTTGTTATATTGGGTAAATAATTTTGAGTGAAATTATTACCTAAGATAAAGAATTACTTATTCAAAGATAAATATTTTTCATATTTATATATGTATTTTTTATGAAAAAATATGTATAGAGATCACTAGGATCACTTCGCGAGGGATTATATGAAGAATTATATTAGTGAATATACATCAATGTAATTGGATTCATAGTAAGTTAAATAAAAATGATAGAATTCCAAGGGGTTGAAGTTGAATGAAATATGATCTAAATATTTACATGTATATGATATATATATTAGATATTTCATGAAAATTATTATTTTTAGGCATGTAAAGTATCTTTTCATGAAAGGGTACATTATATACTTGAGAAATATTCCCTCTATTCTATTATTTATGAAACTTTTATATAAGACCAAAGATACATAATATATTCATGCATAAGATGTAATAAATAAAAATAATAATAATTTATTCATGAATTATAAATGTCTGAGTAATTTTGACAGTCCAAGAAACATCCCTGAAATTTTTTAAAATGTTTCCATGTAATGGAAGTTAAGGGTAATGTGTGATCACCTCATGCTTGGATAACGATCTTAGTGACCTCAAGCTCTCTTTATCTACATAATTTTCACACCTAGGTGATATTAAAATAAGATTTAATGAGAGTCCCTCTAATGTTATGAGAGATTCATCATGGATCATTGAAAAAAAATGAGATTGGATACTTTTGAGAGACTTTTTTATGATCTTCATCAAATGTATTAGAAAGAAATCACAGGTTATAGAGGATTTATCAGTGTATGGTACCCTATTTTTTAGATTTATTATTTTCTTATTTAATTAGGTTTCATATTTATTCCCTTTAGATCTTATATTTTTTGTTTATTTTTTATTTTCTATAATTATTAATTGTTAATTGGCCACGAAAAAACCAAATAGTTATTTTTTTATCTAGCCATAATCATAGGTTATGAAATTATATTTAAAAATTTTTGAACACTGAATAATTAAGGACAAAATCATATATCTATCCATTTTAGAACATTTATTAACCATTAAAATATTGAAAAGAAAAATCCCCTCTTTAGTAGGGCATATTGATTAAACCATTTTTGTTCTTGTGTTAATCATTAAGGAATACCAATCCTTTAAAAAATTATCACCAGAGAAATGTATGTATTCTATTTTACATGGGTGACGATGGATTATCTTTCGTAATAAAAAAAGTGTGGGTAACACTATATCATCCTTGGGTAGGTGATTTAATAGCTTATTGACCATGTATATCTATTTTTAGCATGTTCTCAGTATTTTTTTTGTGTTATTGTAGACATGAGACCCTAATAGGATTGGATTAAAAGAGGAATAAAGATAAGTATTTTCTTATGATGGATTGGAAGAAGGGTTTCCAAAAAAATATCCTTGATTAATATATTATATTATTGGGATTACTATCTAACAAAATAACTAAGTAGTTTTTGAAACACTATAAAAAATAATTTCTTAGTGAAATATGGATCTAATCCCCTTAATGGTTGTGATGTGTCTTTTTAAAATCAGTTGTCCTTTTCTGGAGTCCATTTAATATAATCCCTTATTGAATGATTATAAAACCAAATCTCTACTAGAAACATTTTTTTATATATGATTAATTCCATAATAACCAAACTAAACTATGAGATTAATAATTGTAAGGTGTATTTTAATATAATATACTCCGATTACTAGAAACATAATAAGATTTGTTAAGGTAGAATATTAAATTTAAATTTTTTTAATTACGTGAAATATTGTATATATTAGAGAAATAATTATTCCTAAGTAGTATAGTGTTTGTGTTTTTCAACATATTAATATATATTCTTATGGAGGTATATAATTATTCACTTTAGGTTTTAGAATAACTATATTCAAAATAATAACCGTAATATTTGTCTCCGCACATATACTCAATATGATTGGTTACATCATTGATTAAAGGAATTATAGTCATATATAGTAAATATGACTGAGTGTTTTAAATTATATTCAATAAAATTGAATATGTTAATGACTTGATTAGACTAATAGCTTCCTTAAATCTTTATTAGTTATATAATTCAATTCTACAATTCTAATAGATACTTGATATCGACTACATGATTTAAAAGTGTCATAATTATATAGATGGTAATAATGATAAAATAATTAATTAGTAGAACTTTAATTAATGGAGAAAAATAGTTGATTCATCAATAACTAGGATGCCTCAAGCATAGTTTAACTTTTCATATGATATGAATTATATAATTATTCGATTAAGAAGAGCATGTAAATAATTTTTTTTAATAAAATTTAATGGGTATTTTTAAAATACATAGATTATGATTTCTTCAATTCTATAACACACATTAATGTTGACTAAAATGTATTGTTCTGGTTATGGAATTCATCAAATTTTAATTTATTGAAATGTCAAAAAATGTATATGAATTTAAGAAAATTTTACTCATTATTCTCATGGTGTTAGAATTTAAGAATCAAGAATATGATTTTTTGGTTATAAGTGTTATATGGTCAGTACTAGTGGGAAAAGGTTCAAAATAGAAGAAGAAACATTTGTTCAAAATTTCAGCATTATTTCTTACAGAATCTGTTCAAGGTCAATGAATCCTATTGTTTTTTAGAAGGAGGAGTAATAATTTAAAATTAATAGATTATTATTGATAATTGAATGAGTTTTTGGAAAATATATCTAATATCAATGATAATTATAGGGGTTATCTAAAAAAATAATTTCTAATTCTATCTGATACCAAATGTTTATTTACGATGTGTTTTTAGTAAAAAAGATATCAAATTCAGGATAATAATTAATAAATCAAGTATATTTCAATTAAATATCAAAGTAAAGAGTTTCTAAAATAAATATTTTTTTATAAAATAATTTATCATGCTCAAACAAATCCATAAAAAGTACATGTATCTTTATCTCTATTCACTTATGTGATAAGAGAGTTGTTTCATTAGGAAAGAGTTTTTATGAGAAAAAGTGAGATAAATGATAGTATATCAATGGTTTAATATGCATCATATTCTATATAATATTATTAGAATAATATAAGGATATAAATACTTTTTCTATGATAATGTTTTTATCCAAATGTTTGTTAAAATATAGGAGAATTTGTTCCCACCTCCCAACAGTGATATATCTTAATAAATAATCTTTTGGTAACATCCCAGTTCTGGAAGCCACACAATGGGTGCCCCAAACCCAGTTGGTCACATGACCTCAAGCGCATTTCCCCTAACTCGAGAGGTTGCCGACTAGCAAAGAGGGCCTAGGACTGATAGTGGGGAAACAATTCCCTCATTTGTCAAAGTGTAGCACAGCATAATAAATATAAATACACAAAAATGGAAGCAGTAAACAATACCCAACTGAAATGGATAACAGTATAGAATTAAATGATAACAACAGTCATATAGATATCATGATGCATTATGTCTCTAAGGCTAGGAAAGCATCCAAAACAGGATACACTACAATCTAGAATAATCCAATACAAAGTACAAGTATATAAAAGGAAAACAAAACAGTGCAGTAAGAACTCAGCAACATCGCAAGCCTAAGCTTGGTCCCATGCTCTCCTACTCCTCTACAACAATAAATTACCTGTATAGAGACTGTTTCCCTTATCAACACCTACAGCAATATAATCTATTTGAACTCAAGACATGACCCAAATAGGGTGTGATAAATAAATCCCAGTAGGAAACCACCAAAGGTCTGTGCCCAAGTGTCAGTGAAAATTTCAAACAGCATTGTGCAATAATGAAATGAAGTAAACTAGGAAGTACTCAAAATTAAACATTCCTACAAGTTATATTTCCATTTTAATTATTATTTATTACTTCCAAGAATGTGCTTTATCTTGGCAAGTACAACAAGTGAAATCACCATAGTGAATATTCAAAGTAAACATTGTCCTTAGACATGCATATCCTTACCCTCAGGTAAACAGAATCGAAACCCATAGGTGACTTCCCCCAGGCATAACGAATAGTTCCCACAGGAATACGAGATACTGCCCACAGGCACGGAAGGTACTGCCCACAGGCATATGAAATGTTACCCTCAGGCTAACGAACACTGCCCACAGTCTAAACACAACACTTCCCTTAGGCTAAGCAAGAAACTAAGCCGAGTCCAATGCATAGCAAGCAATACATATAAGTTCCTATCAATAAAACTTAAAACATGTTATAGATATGGAATACCCTCGGGTATCACGGACAAACGACTAAACAGGGGGAACGCACCCACAGGGTGGCCCTAGATCCAAGCAATGATCCCAAATAGCAGTTCATATTTAATCATTAGACTACCTAATCAATTCTAGGTATCTAAACAAAAAAATCCTCAGCAATACAACACCCTTAACATGGGAGAGTGGCACAATGGTACACAAATTCTACTCGACGGTTGTAATAAAACACAAGACCACCTACCTCGATCTCCCCTGATCGATATATGCGAATGGAGCCTCCTGAAACGACAAATAACAGCATAGATCTATGATAAAATATTTCCGTTTAAAACTAAAATCACTTCCTTTAGAGGAATAATTGGCAAGAAAGACTCACGGAGAGGGAATAACTCACTCGCGTGGTTCAAACGTGATCGACAGCGGAAGAATCTGATTCCTGGTGTGCGGTCTGGAGATCTTCCAAGATTCATCCTTCTCTCTCAAGCTCCAAAGTAAGTTCTCTACCTCTTCTTCCAAATGAAGAGGCTACTTCCTATTTTAAGACAAATTTTATGACTACACAACGTGTACTTTGAAAGTACATGGTGTGTACTTTGAAAGTACATGGCGTGTACTTTCCTTTTTAACTGTTCCTCTAGCGGCTACTTTTCACTGCCACCCTGTTCATCTGCCGACTGATTACACGGAGTTTAATACTAGGTACATAGCTTTTAGAGAGTTATTAAATTCTGAATCTCCAACAAGTCTACATGCCTTGTGTTTTTGTCCCACACGACCAAAGTACACGGCGTGTATATGGAAGTACATAGCGTGTAGTTTGTTTTTACTGACAAACCTATGCACCCTGGCTTCTCATCTCCCATAGCTGAAGTACATGGCGTGTGTAAAAAATTGCATGGAGTGTACCCATAAATTTTGGGATTTTACCCCATTTTCTTTATTTTCTCAAAAAAAACTTAAGGAAAAGGGAAAGAAGAAACTTGTACCTCAAAAATAAGAACCAAATTCTTAAAAACTTCCTCCCTTAAAGAAATTCATCCCTGAATTGCCCTTCAATGGTGGTGAAGATAAAGTTGAGAACAACTCTGGCCACTGACCACGTACGTCGGACACCCACTCCCAGGTTTTGTCCTGCACTCGGTCATGCTGCCATAGCACCCGTACGAGTGGAACTGACCGGCCTCGGAGAACCTTCGTTCTCCTATCAATAATATGAATGGTATGCTCCTCAAAGGATTCATCGACCTGAAGTTTAACATCCTCGGGCTGAAAAACATGAGACGGGTCTGAGTGATAATGGTGTAGCTGAGATACATGAAAGACATAATGCATGGTCTGGTACATCTGTGGTAACTGCATTCGATAGGCAACCGTCCTGACTCTCTCCAAAATCTCAAATGGCCCCACATACCTTGGTGAAAGTTTACGCTATCTCTTGATCCGATTGTGTCCCTACCTAGGAGAAACATGCAAGAAAACCTGATCCCTGCCCACGAACTCCAAGGGTTGTCTGCGGCGGTCAGCATAAGACTTCTGACAAGACTGTGCAGTAGCCATCCGCTTCTGAATCAACTGGACTTGCTCTAAAGTTTCTTGCATGAGACATGGTCCCAGCAAATCTGCCTCACCTGCCTCCAACCATCACAAAGGTGATCAGATTTTCCTACCATATAAATCCTCGTAAGGTTCCATATCAATAGTTTCCTGGAAAAAAAAATTATTGTAGGAAAACTCAAACAGGGGTATGTGCCTCTCCCAAGAGCTCCCAAAGTCCAGGAAGCATGCACGCAGCTTGTCCCCAAGCACATGTATAGTACACTCTGACTAGCCATCGGTCTGATGGTGGTAAGTTGTGCTTAGAAGCACCTGTGTTCCTAGTTCCCTCTGAAAACTCTACCATAAATTAGACATAAAACATGCATCCTGATCTGAAATGATAGAACGAGGGACCCCCTGAAGACATACTACCTATCGAACATACAACTTTTTGAGCTCATCAACACCAAAGGTATCCTTAATCAGAAAAAAGTGAGCTACCTTCGTAAGTATGTCCACAAAAACCCACATGACATCACTACCTCGAGGTGACCTCACCAACCCAGACACGAAATCCATCACGACATCATCCCATTTCCACTCTGGAATGGGTAACTAGTTTAATAGTCTCGCTGGCCTCTGATTCTCCACCTTCACCTGCTGGCAGGTGGAACATCTCATAACAAAACCAGTTATCTCTCATTTCATACCTGGCCACCAATACTGACGTCTCAAGTCACGGTACATTTTGGTAACTCTAGGATTCACTTCCTAAGATGATGCATTAAACTCCCACATCAACTCCTCATGTATATCCCCTATAACCCACACTAATCCATGGATACACAGTACCTCATCATCGTCTATCGTCCAAATAGAAGGAGGGTCCTCACTTTCCACTAACTCTTGTAGAACTGGCCTTCAGAATACGATATCGATCTCATCCTCACTCTATCCAGGAGGGTAGAAGTCATAGATAAGGATGAAAGATAGGCTCGCCCCTGACTACCATGCACCTAAAAATGCATCTTAGAGAACAAATCCATAAGCCGCCACTCACCACTGGCCTCCTGCACTGCATGTATCTGAGTCCTCCTACTCAGTGCATCAGTAACTGCGTTACCCTTACTAGGTGTATAGGAAAGCTCAAAGTCAAAGTACTGAAGGTATTCAACCCACCTTCTCTGTCTCAAGTTCAAGTCACGCTGGGTGAAGATATACTTGATACTGTTATGGTCCGTAAACACCGCAAAATGTTATCCCAAGAGATATTGTCTCCACAGTGTAACACATGTACAACCACATCCAACTCGAGATCATGTGTCGGGTAATTCCTCCCATGTGGCCTCAACTGCCAAGACCCGTACGCAACTACTCGATCGCCCTACATCAACACTTCTCCCATCCCAATACCTGATGCATCATAGTAAATGGTATAGCTCCTCCCTTGCTCTGAAAGTATCAGGACTGGTGCTGATGTCAACCTTCTCTTCAACTCTTGAAAGGATGTTTCGTAAGCTTCTGACAAAACAAACCTTACACCCTTCTTAGTCAAACCCATCAACGGCACTTCTAAGCGGGAGAAGTCCTATATAAAGTGCCTGTAGTAACCATCCAGCCCCAAAAAACATCGTATCTCAAACACATTCTTAGGCTTCTCCCAAGAAACTACTACTCTCACTTTAATTGGGTCTACTACAACTCCATCCTCTAAGATAATATAACCCATGAAGTGTATCCGGTCCATCCAAAAGTGGCACTTTGAGAGCTTAGAATATGACGGATGATCTCTCGGTGTACTCAATAAAATCTCAAGATGGGTGGCATGGTCATGTCGAGTGTGAGAGTACACCAAGATATAGTCCACGAAGACTACTACAAAAGAATCCAAATATGGGTGGAACACACGATTCATTAGAGCCATGAAAACTACTGGTGCATTTGTGATTCCAAATGGCATGACCAAGTACTCGTATAGACCAAATCTTCTCTGAAAAACTATAAGCGGTATGTCAGATGAAACCCTTTTTTTGAAACTCCTCTAACTGCCTCTTGATCTCCTTTAACTCTGGTATAGCCATCTTGTAAGGAGGAATGGACACCGGTGTCGCTCCTGGCATAAGCTCAATAGAGAAATCCACCTCTCGCTCGGGAGGTAGACCTGAAAAGTCATCCAGTAAGACATCCCTGAAATGATAAACTGCTGGAGGGAAATTCTTCTGACAAGTTCCCTGGTCATCCAGATATAAACTCGCAATCTGGGCTCTCGCTCCTCCTCGCCCACGATGCTTAGGTCCATCTCGGCTCACCTGGGCATCCCACTCTCCCTTGTAAAGAAACTCTCCTCCCTCTGGTGACGTGAAACTCACACTACGACGATAGAAATATAAAAAGGCTTGAAAGGGTACCAACCAGTCAATCCTGAGAATGATCTCATAGCTCGTCATCTCTAAGACATAAAGATCCCATAGAAAGTGTCACCCACCAACCTCTAGGGGACACTCATTGCACTGATGCACACCTGTCGTTCTAATTTCCAATGGAGTGTCTAGCATCACGATATTAGAAGAAGAAGAAGAAACACAGATCCTAAGGCTCTCCACAATAGGCATAGATATTAATCTATGTGTAGCACCCATATTGAAAAGTACGGAAGACAGAACAAAAGAAAATAGAATAGTACCTCTGACCGTGGAAGGTCTGGGATCCTGCTCCTGTTGGGTCTATTGCACTGCATATCCCTGCCCAGTGCCACAGCTCTGCGACACAGCCTGGATACCCTGAGTTGACCCGCCCAGTTGTCTCTGAGATCCTGGTGTCTAGCTACCATAGACACAACCACCACCTCAACCTGAGCATCCCAACGTATTCCAATTCCCTGAATGGAAAGAAGCTGTTGGGCCTACTCCCGTATGTGGATTCTGTACAGAACCCCTCTCACTAGCCATTGGTGGTAACGACCTGAAAAAACGATGTAGATGACCCATCCTACTACAAGATCGGAACTCCACTGGTTCACATGGACACTAAGGTCTTTTTTTCCCTCTTTACCACAAGGGTAGCACATGACCTGGCCACGTGAAGAATTCTTCTGGCTAGTACTGCCACCGTAAGAAAAATCCTTCTAACTTTTCCTCTTACCAGTAGAAATAGTACCAGAAACTGGGGCCGAACCACCATGGCCTGCACCACTAGATTCCCACAGGTTCTGCTCAGTAATCAGTACTTGGTTCACAATAGCGTGCACTATAGGAAACCTGAAAATATTCACCACTGCTCAGATTTCATATCAAATACCATCCTCAAAGCATCGATCCCTCAACGCCTCATCCCCACCAGAACAGGTGCGGAGTGCTGTAGCTTGGTGAAGTGGGTAGAATAGTCAATGACTGACATAGTTCCCTTCTATAGATTCATGAACTCTTGAGATCGATATACCCTCAAAGTCTCTAGAAAGAAGAATTCATAGAAGACTACCTAAAAATATTCCCACACCATGTCTCGGTGATTCTCTATCTGAGTGGTAACATCCCACCATCTCTTGGCGGAATCACACAGCATGTATGTAGCGAGCTTGACCCTCCACCCAGGAGGCGTCTCTAGATGATCAAATATAGTCTACATAGAACCCAGTCAGGGCTTCGCAGACTGTGGTCTGCCATACCCTAAAAATGTAGCTGGATGCTACTACTGGAATATACGAGTCAGCTCTTCCATAGATGTGGTAGCTGGAGGTACTCCCTGGAAGGTCTGAAAAAAAATCGCATAAATACTTCACGGAACTACGCATCCGCTCCTGTGTCCGGTATAACGGCTGGCGTTGCATCTGGATCTGCTGAAGGATCCATCGATAGCTCATGGCCTACCATCTCTGGAGTATAATCGTTTCCACTCTCTTGGAGAACAACTCATGGTCGTCTCGGTGGCATGACTCTATAAGATCAAACACACTCCTTAGCTTAATTTACTGTCGAGGTTCTTTTGTCTGTTCAAAAGTAACCATGCAAAAAGGGAAAGAAAACACAAGATCTAGAAAAAAGAGACTACACAGCGTGTATAAAGTATACATAGCGTGTACCCTTAATCCCTTACATGGTCATGTTCTGATGCCAGTATGGGCATGTCTCAACCCTAAATACACGGCATGTTACACCCGCACATGTCGTGTTACACCTGTACAAGGCGTGTTACACCCGCACACGGCATGTTACACATGCACACAGTGTGTACTCCACTCCCCCCCCCCCGGGGCCACATGGCCAAATCCACATGGTCTCTCCCTGGTCAAAACTACATGGAATATATCACAGATACACGACATGTACTAGTCAAGCTTCATCGGCCCGTGTTTGTTTGTGACACGACCTGTATACCCAGGTAAAACTACATGGCATGTTCCAGAAGCACACGACGTGTACTAAGAAGCACCAACCAACCCGTTTTGTTAGATACATGGCGGGATACTTGGATGACACTACACGGCGTGTTCAAAGTGTACATGGCATGTATAAACGAAGATTCCTCTGTCTGTGTTGTTAGTTACACAGGAAGACACAGGGTCAACATGACACGGCATATACTGTTGGCACACGGCATATTCCCTCTAGAACTTCCCTATCCCATGTCTCTGCCCACATGGCCTATGACACGGTTAGAGACTACACGACATGTACATAGGGTACAGGGCATGTACTTAAATTGTTTTCATTTCTTCCTGAACAGACGAGTACATGGCGTGTGTTCATAGATTCGCACACCGTGTTGTCTAGGTTTCCAGAAAATATACCTCAATAAAATACTCCGGAGTCTAGAAAACCACTGAATGAACACCAAAGCTCCAAATTCCAATCTGTGAGGGCCCATACTCCCCGCAATCCAATGCTTGGCATCTTATACGTGTTATAATAAAGTAAACAAGTTGATGATCCACCAAATTCTGATTGATGAGGGCTCATACTCCTCAATAACCAAAGTTTGTCATTCATTCAAAAAACCTCACATAACAATACCCTATAAAATATCGAGAATTTTATCAAGGAATCCATCACAACATCATTCATTTTCTATCACAACATCTATCACATCAACATGAAATTTCTAATGCACCTACATGGCATTGAAACTATGCATGGCATGTGATTCTAACCTGTGCCTAAATGATGCATGAGATGGCATACCCTCATCTCATCAGGTTGCAACTAAATAGATCCCAAGAATAAAAATTTAAACAGCACACCAAAAGTGTGTCACCCAATGGTGGAAATCAGATCAACTGTAAAGTGAAAAATCCGTAAAAATTGCAATACAAGGTAAATTGGATTTTCCCTATAAACGGGTTAGCTGATCCCAGGCACAGATTATTACCAAATATAAATTCCATCCTATCCATGACTCTAGGCTCCAAACAGTAAGTCAAAGAAAAGAACTCCTCTGATACCACTTTGTAACGTCCCGGTTCTGGAAGCCACACAACGGGTGCCCCGAACCCGGTTGGTCACATGACCTCAAGCGCATTTCCCCAAACGCCAGAGGCTTATGACTAGTAGCGAGGGCCTAGGACTGATAGTGGGGAAACTATGCCTTCATTTTTTAAAGTTTAGAACAACGAAATAAATATAAATACACAAAAACAGAAGCAGTAAACAATACCCAACAGAAATGGATAACAGTACAGAAGTAAAAGATAACAACAAACATATAGATATCATAATGCATTATGTATCTAAGGCTAGGAAAGTAGCCAAAATAGGATACACTTCAATCTAGAATAATCCAATACAATGTACAAGTACAGTAAAGGAAAAGAAAACAGTGCAGTGAGAACTCGGCAGCATCGCAAGCCTAATCTTGGTCCCATGATCTCATACTCCACTACAACAATCAAGTACATGTATAGGGACTCTTTCCCTTATCAACACCTGCAAAAATATAATCTGTTTGGGCCCAAGACATGACCCAAACAGGGTATGAGAAATGAATCCCAGTAGGCAACCACCAAAGGTCTGTTCCCAACTATTAGTGAAAATGTGCAACAGCAGTGTACAATAATGAAATGTCGTAAACTAGGAAGTACTCAAAAGTAAACATTACTACTAGTTATATTGCCATTTTAATTATTATTTATTACTTCAAAGCCTATGCTTTAGCTTGGCAAGTACAACAAGTGAAATCACCAAAGTGAATATTCAAAGTAAACATTGTCCTCAGACATGCATATCCTTTCCCTTAGGTAAACAGAATCAAAACCCGCAGGTGACTTCCCCCATGCATAACGAATAGTTCCCACGGCATATGAGATATTGCTCGCAGGCACAGAAGGTACTGCCCACATGCATAAGAAATGTTAACCTCAGGCTAATGAACACTACCCACAGGCTAAACACAACACTGCCCTCAGGCTAAGCAAGAAACGAGGTCGATCCCAACACATAGAAATAAATACATATAAGTTCCTCTCAAGAAAACTTAAAACAAGTTATAGATATGGCATACCCTCGGGTATCATGTCCAAACGGCTAAACAGGGAGAACTCACCCACGGGGTGGCCCTGGATCCAAGTAATTATCCCAAATAAAAGTTCATATTTAATCATTAGACTACCTAAGAAATTCTAGATATCCAAACAGACAAAGCCTCAACTATACAACACCTCGAACATGGGCGAGTGGCACAATGGTACATAAATTCTACTCGATAGTTGTAATAAAACACAAGACCACCTACCTCGATCTCCCCTGATTGATATAATCTAATGGTGCCTCCCAAAACGACCAATAATGGCATAGATCTGGGATAAAATATTTCCCATTAAAACTCAAATAACTTCCTTTAGAGGAATAATTAGAAAGAAATACTCACGGAGAGGGAAGAACTCACCCGCACGGTTCAAACGTGATTGACGGTGAAAGAATCCAATTCCCAGTGTATGGTCAGGAGCTCCTCAAAGCTTCAAACTTCTCTCCCGAGCTCCAAAGAAAGTTCTCTACCTCCTCTACCGAATGAGGAGGCTACTGCCTGTTTTAAGTGAAATTTCATGACTACACGGCGTGTACTTTCCTTTTTAACTGTTCCTCTAGCAGCTACTTTTCACCACCACCCTGTTCATCTGCCGACTGATTACACTGTGTGTAATACTAGGTACATGGCCTGTAGATAGTTATTACATCCTGAATCGCCGACAAGTCTACACACCCTATGTTTTCGTCCCACACGACCAAAGTACACAGCGTGTATATGGAAGTACACGGCGTGTAGTTTGTTTTTACTGACAAACCTATGTGCCCTACCTTCTCATCTCCAACAGCCGAAGTACACGGCGTGTGTACAAAAGTACATGATGTGTACCAATAAATTTTGGGATTTTACCCCATTTTCCTTATTTTCTGAAAATCTCTCAAGTAAAAGGGAAAGAAGAAACACATACCTCAAAAATAAGAATCGGGTTCTTACACTTTTAAAAAATGAAAATACTCAAAACACAAATAATACAATATATGATATGGATATGATAGTTTTTTAGTTAAATATTCCTACTAATAGGAAGTAAACCTTATTTTTGATACATAAAATATTTTTTGTATCTTATTAAGATATTAAGAAAATAATATAGTTATTAATAGGTTAGTAGTCATATATTTTAACTTAAAGAAATTCAATGTTATAAATAAATGACTATAACAATATAAAGTTGTATTTATTTGTAATTAATATATTAGAGATTTTAAAATGTATGATAGTAAATAAATATTTTAAATATATAAATTTAGTTACCAACGAAATTTCATATCACTACATCCTAAATAATTAAACCTTATTATTTACTTAATATCCAAAAGAGTTTAGGATATATAATAATAAATAAAAATGTAAATATTTGCATTTAATTATCATTAATAAATAGATACCACTATAGGAACACACGAATAAAATTAAAATGTGAATTACTCATGATTTTGAAAAAGTTTTTAAGAAATGAAGGTAAAGAGAAATTTAAATAGATAAATTAGATACTATAACAATGAAAATTACACTTTATCCTAAAAGGGTTTAGAATATTCCTTTAATGAAATTATTTATATAGGTACATTAATACTAGGAAAAATACTGATGTAAATGATTCTAAGGAATATGATGATGAATATTGGTTATTAACTGAAGTTAAAATCATAACATTCTATGTAACAAATCTTATAAGTTTTAATATGTTCAAAGAGTTGAATATTAGGAATTTTATTCCTAAATCTCACAATTATTTAAATTTGTCTTACATTATAGATGTGTCTCACTAATGGTTTAGTGTAATATTTTTTTAATATGGTCACATAGATATGTGATAGGGATTAATATAATGTTATGAGATAAAAACTTCCCTAAATGTATGGCATACATAATTCTGTTATAGTAGTTTATTATATATGTTATGATAGATAAGTGCTTATATTGGGGTTTTTAAGTATTCACAAAATATTTTTAAGAATATAAAATTCATTTTAAAAATGTAAATATACATCTTATCATTATTTCACATTAGTTGTATATTTTTTTTATTAATAAATATTTTATGAAGTGAAATGATAATTGTCCTCTCAAAATACAAAATTCATTTATCCTTAATAAAGTATCATTATAGATTATTATAGTTTATGATTAAATATA
Organism: Viscum album; assembly: GCA_963277665.1. Lineage (NCBI taxonomy): Eukaryota > Viridiplantae > Streptophyta > Magnoliopsida > Santalales > Viscaceae > Viscum > Viscum album. Next base: position 1,001,272,267 of record OY728161.1, read on the forward strand.
AAATTTATCAAGAGTAGTATTCTTGTAATGAGATACAAAATTTTTTCATGAGGCGTAAAAAATGAATACTATTCTTTGTGTTTACTGAATAAACCAATATATGAAACACATGAAGTGTCAAACAAATATCTATGGTATACTATGGGTGCATGGATCCTATTGTTTCCCCACTTCCTGAGGTTTGTGAGATACTTATCATGATAATATTTATACTTTGATACCCTACTCACGAGTCTACATGATGACATAGTTAATATGGGATGGTTAGGTATGTTATTGACCATGTCATTTTTTGGATCTCAATAAATATAGTATTTTTCCTCACATATGGTGGGTGTGACATCTGGGCCCTCAAATGAGATAGACTATGGAGTGTGAATATACAAATAGATAGTCAATTTTTTTTTATTATCTATCTATATAAGGAATATGTGATCTAATTATCAGTAATGGTGAATGAAATATGATGAATTCACTAAGTGGTTCATTCTATACTTTGAGAATCAAGAACAATTGACTTAGCTATATGGGATTGACATACTCTACTTCTTATAGTCACATAATGTCATATCCAAGGGAAAACATAAGAATCTGCATTTTTTTATGTTTTAGTTTTGTGGAAATATCTATTGATATACATATGTTTAATGTAGCTCATTTCGTACCCTTTTATAGGTTAATTAGAAATCATTCTTTAATAGAGGCCACTATTTTCTTAAATTTATGGATTTGGATATTTTTATTTATTTTCAATGAAATAAAGTCTTGTGAGGTCACACATTGTGGTTGATTTAATGATGATTGATTTTAACTCTGAGAGTAACTCTATAAGATTTTTAGAGTTAATCTAAAAAGGTGTTTTGGATGGGTAATCACAATGTATTCAATATGATGTGATATTACATGAATTTGATGAAATATTTATAAAAATTGTTTTGGTATATGTATAAAAAAATTGGATATGGTTTACTATGTTACTGTGTAGGATTAAATATTCGGTGAAAAGGAAAAATTATATGAATCTTTAGTGAAAGTAGGATAGTAAAGGAGAAATGTCATAATTATTTATATTTATATGATTTATTTTTTATTGTTTTCATGAAAATTATTATTTTTATTCTTGGGTTGAATTTATTCATGAATTTTTATATTGTATTCATGAGAAATATTCCATCTACATAATCATTTATGAATCCATTTATGATGAAACATGAAATAGATATCCATGCATCAGATGAAAGAAGTTTATAAAAAATCATTTACTCATTATTTCTTAATGCATGAGTAAATTTGATTGCCAAATAGAATACTTATGAATTATAAAATGATAATGTAGGAGGAGGATTTTGATTTATTTATTCTTGGTTGATATACCCATAGACCTGAAGATCTCTTTTTCTTATTCATTAGCACATTGAGGTGCCAGGACACCAGGGGGGAGGAGGGTTTGTCTCATGTGATGAGAGATTAACCTTTTCCCATAGATATCATTAGTGATTAGAGTATTTTTCTTTCACTTTCATGATAATTATCAAACACATTGGATGTATATGTAAGGTTGTTGATTCTTCATCAGATTAAGGTATATTGTTTTACAGAGTTCTTCATTTCCATTTGTATGTGATTTTATATTTATTCCATATATATCCTAAGTTTTTTTGTTTATTTTTCATCTTATAAAAAAATTAAGTATTTATCAATACTGGATGAAACCTAATATATTTCAATATTACTTATAATAATATGTAAAATGGAAAATATTTCAAAACATTTTATCATTTTTTCCTCATCATTGATTCCATTTTTATTGAAGGAAAAAAAGGAACAAGTAAGAAAACTAAATAGGGCCTAAGGATACCTAATGTAGTGAAGGCCGAGGGAATTCCCTCAGATTAAATACAGACCCTTAGGTTTAAAGAAATAAATTTTTGGAGAGCATGTGACTTCAAGGTCTTCATTATCTTGGGAGGCTAAATGGTCTTCTACTTTATTGCCTTCACGCTAGGTGTGAGTGACCTTAATATCATTTTTGAGAAGAGATCTTCATTTTCTGATGATATAAGATATCTACCATGGAGTTAGACCTTTACCATGTAGGAATCAATGTATAATCATTTAATTAAACTCCATGTGGGATATATGGATGTTCTTCTAGATGCTCTGGGAGATCCCAGACAACAACGCTTTCGCCTTATCCTGAATACTAGTACCATTGTCGTAGTGGGCCTTAAAGGACCTATCCAAACTCCCCCTTTGGTCTTACACAACCCCAACTCCACAAGAAATACCCGATTTTCAAGAACCATCTATGTTAAGCTTGATGGAGACCTCTGGATGAAACCACCGCACCCACTGGCCCTAGAACCTGGTGCATAGGGGATGGTCCAATGTGGATGAGACATGAAGAATCCTAAGAGAGGGCGCTTCTTTCCATTTTTTGAAGAAGGGCACCAAGTCCCCCAGTAAGATTTGAGTCCTTGAAAAGATGGAACGCCCTGTAAAGGGAATCCCCTCATATCTCACTCGGTTCCTTGCTGTCCAAATACCCCAACACCCTGCATTGAGGATAACAGAATGATACATTCTTTCCATACCCATTTGGTACATCCCCTAAAACTATCTTTCCATGAAGGTTTGTTCATGGAACACCTAGGAAGAGTACGTTTTGAACTCTCCGAATAATCTCCACACCACTTGGGTCCATTTTCCCTCAAATAAGATGTGATTAGTGTCCTCCCCTCATTTACTTCTACAACATTGGCTAAAAGATGTGATGTGTATACCCAGTTTTTTTATACTTTCATTTGATGTAATGGTGGGATTTCTGATATTCTAGATTAGAAATAAGTATTTGGAATGAATCTTGTTACTCTACAATACTTTTCTCCATCTATCACCTTGATTTTGGGGAAAATAAATACTATGATAGTCATTAGCATTAATGTTACCCAAGGAGGAAGGAGTAAAGATGAATTTATCTGGCTGGGAGTTGGTGATAACAGAATTGAATGCCTCTTTCTTATTCTCATCCAAGGACATAAATTAAAGTTTTGGGTGGAGGATCACTTCCTTGAAGGATATTGTAGGTGTAAGGAAACCCGAATACCCTATCACTTTTCTTGCCAAGTTATCAAACCAAAACTAAATTTTCCCCTCCCCTACTATCCATTGTGAATTTTTATTGCAGAGTTGGGATGATGAAGCTAATAGATGACCAAAGAGGAGAACCATTCATAGGTTGGTTGCCTTCATTACCTCCTTGGTTACAGGAAATGGTCTTACCCCATAAATTGAATCTTTCAATCGTTTCCCATGCCATTTTCTCATTAATTCATTGGATAGTGGAAGCTAAGATCTTCACGTTGACACCTCCGTTGTGGATTGTCTTGTCTATTCTTCTCCAATATACCCAGTTTTTTTAACTCTGATAAAGTATCCCATATGAAACCAGCCATTATTTTATCTATATTTTTTATAACCCCTTATGGAACATTGATGGACGCCATTGCATGCACTAGAATTACTGATAAGATGTTGATAACCAGAGAGATACTACCCCTGTAAGATAAAATATAATTATTCTAGTTGAGAACACATCTCGCAATCCTACTCACCACATGATCTAAGTCCCTGATGTGCATTCTTCCTAGTGAAATTATAGTTCCTAGGTATTCTAGAGGAAACCAGCCTTGTTTCATACCTAGCTTATTACTAAGATACACAGCTCTCCTGGCCTCATATTTGTTTGAGATGTAGAACTTGCTTTTTTCTTTGTTAACTTCTTGGACACTCTAGTGGTAGTATTCATAAATAATTCTGATAATTTCTAGCATGGATCTCCTTCCTGGATTGATGAAGATAATGGAATCATCAGTAAACATGAAATGCGAAACTTGCAGAAGGCTCTGTTTCCTTCAATAGGGAAGGATGTCTCCATTCTGTATCCCTCTGTTTATCATCCAACGTAAATTAACCTACACTAAGACAAATATACTTGGAGTTATTGGATCTCCTTGTAGAAGACCTCTCGTATCCATGAAAAAACCATAGAATCTACCCATAAAAGTTACAACTAGCTAAGGGAACTGAAGCATCTGAAGAATATATTGTATGCCCATGAAAGGAACCCCATATGTACCAGTACCCTATTAATAAAACCACATTAAAACCTATTATATTCCTTGATCGTATCCAACATGATTATAATATTTTACCCGTGATTCCTAGGGTTGATGTCACAGATCATCTCCTGATATAAACTAATTGTGCCTTGGATCGATCATCCTTTCACAAATCCGTGTTGTTCAAGGTAGATGCACTACGGAGGAAAATCAGACAACCTCATGTTTATAATACACACCAAAATATTATATGTAAAGTTGTACAGGCTTATGGTTCATTAATGATCTAGGTAAGATTGATCTTTTATCTTCAAAAGCAGTACCAGGGAAGTAGCACATGCCACTAGGGGAAGGCATCCTCCCTGAAAGAAGTCTTGAATCGCAACAATGATGTCCCCTTTAATGATTTCCCATGAGCCCCTATAGAAATAACCTAGGAACATGTCTATACCTAGAGCACTCTCGGGATCAAGCTTCATCATGGATCCATAAATTTCTTCCTCCACTGGTAGACGTACTAGGGATTCATTGATCTGAGCAGATATAGGATTCAAAGGCTCTCCCAAAAAATCCTCACTCCCTATCGGGTATCATTCTGGCATTGTTGTGTTAGTCCTAGCCAATAGGTCTCTAAAAAAGTATGTGTCATACCTCCTACAATGTCTTTTTCATCATTGAAGGATCCATATTCTAGCTCTATATTTGGTTTGATGGGTTGTATCTTCTCCTTAATGCATGCATGGAAAAAAAGTTTTTTTGTTTCCCTCTCTTAGCCACTTAATCATGGAACTCTCCTTAGCCCTTAGCTCATGGGAAAGGATCAGATTGGCCAATTCATTCTTTTTATCCATGGGAATAGAGAAAAATGACTCATCCCATGTATATTTCAATTCAGTTTCCATCCTCTCCACTTCTTACTTCAAGTCTTCCAAAAACTGATCTATTTGGGGGATATTCCTAGCCCACTGGTTGAGCCTCTGTTTAAGCCATATCAACTTCTTATGTAGGGACCCCCATGTGTGACCACAAACTGGTTCCTCCCACGACTCCTTAACCATATCCTTGTACCCATAATTATCACACCACTGGCTACAAATCTTAAAACTATCATAGTTGGTCTATAATGGGGATAGAGAGAGTAGCAACAAGGAGTGATCTGAGACTCTGTGAACTAGGTGATTGAACTGGGCATTAGAGAACATGGATAGGGCATGAATGTTGATGAGGCAGTGACCCAAAAGACTTCAATAATGTTCTATCATCCGTTCATTGTTTATCCAGTTTAACCTATCGCCTGAGTATCCCATTTCCATTAATCCTTTTCCGGCCATAAACTGTGCAAAGTCCAAACTTTCCTTCCTTTGAAAATTCCCCCACCATTTCTTCTCCTCTGGGTCCGTAATAGTATTGAAGTCTCCCCCTATTATCCAAGGCAATCACCCAAGTTCGAAACCCAAAATCTCATTCCAAATAATCTCCCTCCTTTGGGTATCACATCTTCCATAGACGAATAGTATAAGGATAATTCTCACAACACTTGTGATTTTCATTGTGATGTATTTCTCCCCTGCCTGAATCAGGTTTGATGATATACTCTTGCTCCAGAATAACTAAATATGTTCATTAATAGGTTCTGCATGCATGAATTTGTGCATTCTGATTCTATGATAGAACTCCCTAATTTTAGCTAGGTGATGTTTGTGTTCGAGGATGGCTACCAATTAAACCTTGTTTTTTTTGGATTCTGAAGCTATATAGTCTGTTTTTACCCACACTTCTATTCCATGGGAATTATATATGATTACGGGTTTCATGGGGAAAAGGAAGTCCTAGATTTTATCATTTTTTTACAAATACTTCTATAGAAAACAATTCCATATGTGTTTTGGTGGATCACCTTATAAAGACTACACAATTCATAATTATTTCACAAAGATTCTCATTTTATAAAAATGAAAAGATATATCTCATGGAAGTGGTGAGGGTATATATTACCCCACTATTTATTGTACCTTATCATGATCAATGGTCCAACTTAATGTCATAGAGGATTCCTCAAAATACATTGAACAAAAATTTATTCTTTAATGAAATATATAACCCTTAGAAAAAAGACTAATCAGAAATGACTATTTAAAATCTATAATAAATGCTTATAGCATGATCAAGTGGCATCAAAGTTGGATGAGGTTGACATCTTCAACTAAAAACATTAATATAAATTGTTAAATTTAACTCAATAATTCAGTCAACTCTATTAGAATAATATTTTGGTAAAAAAAATTATTACTCTAACATCCTAGAAATAAGTTATATATTAAAATATTTTGGGACAAGAATTTTTCAACGAAATGAGAGAGAAGGATGAATTTATTTTTATACTAATTGAGTAAAAAATGTTAAGAAAAGATATTTAGTAAAAATATTAATTGATACCTAGAATTTATGGTTAGGGATAAATTATTATTTTAAACATATTTGTGTAAAAGAGTCATGAGGTTTGAGAATAACGAAATAATTTTCCCTATTTACATTGTCCCCTTTATGATTTTTTATTATGTTGTAGCTTTCTCCTATTGATTAATAATTCTACAAAACTTATCTCACATATTTAATGTATTTTATATATATCTCTATAGAAAGAATATACAATATCCATATCATCTAAAAAACATATAGTTTTTATATATAGTTGGAGTATAATCTCTCTTATGAGGAGTAGTGGGTGAAGATTTAGGATCAGGGTGATAAAGTTCTATAAACCATGATTACTATCCTAGTCAAAGTAGTAGGTTGAAATCATATCTATGTAGCAGAATCATGGGAACCAAGTAATGTAGTGAAACAAATGTAACCTCCAACAAATTTCATTCGATAATGTTGATTAAAAATTTTAATGTTGATAAATTAGAAAGTGGTGAAGAACCAAACATCCCATTTTTAATATAAAAATTCATTCCTTAAAACTCACTATTTCATTAAGTACTAGTGTTTAAATAAATCACATACATCATGGAATAAATTAAAAATTATTATAATTACTTATATAACATTACAAATGATGTATGAATACACTATATAAAATAAATTAAATTGTAATGGGATAATAAATACATGAGAATAACATTATAATAATTTTAAATATAGTGGGTTATGTTCTCATAGAATTATCATAGTTATAACCAAAATTCTGAAAAGAAAGGGAAAACCTATAAATATGACTTGAATTTTATAAATAAAATATAAATAAACTTGATATTAAATTGAGTGAATAATGATTGCTTGAAATGAAAATTATTTATTGGATACAGAATTATTATATGACTACTGAAAATATAAAAGTTAAAAGAGTAATATCACTGTTAAAATAGTGACCATACTATTATAATAGTAACTTGACTGTTAGAATAATAAAAAATGATAATTAATATTTAAAAAGAATATAATAATTAAATAAAAATAAAAAATTACCTGAACTTAAAGTTCAAATCATGTAATGAATGTATATGTGTATATTTTTAATAATTATTATTAAAAATTATTTAGTATAATATATTTTTTATATTAAAATATAAACAATTGATTTATCTAATTTAGAAATTTATTTTTATGAAATTGAACTTCTTTTTTGAATCATTATAAAAAATTATCTACATATGAAATTTTGTTCTTTTATTAAAAAATGTGAATTTTGAGGTGAAAAGTAAAAAATATAGTTTTTTCAAATATGGCATGTTTCATGAAATCATTATGATATAAATATAAATAAATAATTTAGAAAATATTTATAACATCTTAAAAAATCATTGAATAAAAAATAAAATTATTTTTTAAAAACAATAATGGAATTTCCAATGTAAAAATTATATTTTATTTAACAAAAAACATTTTTTAATTTTATAAATTTAATAAATTATTCCAAAATATGATTTAGTTATGAAATTATATATTTTATACATAAATATATTTTTTATTAAATACTATTATTAGACATAGTAGAAATTATTATTCATATTCATGAGTAAAAATAAAAAATTACTCAATATTTATTCAAAATAGAAACCTCATTATCTTATTAATATTACACACCTTGAACAATTTCTTCTTAGAAAACTAATTATTTTCTTAAAATATTTACTAAATTATCTCCTTGAACCCTTATTTAGATATTTTGGAGTCCTAAATGAAACCAAAACACTATCCTAAAAAGGCTTAAGTTTCCTTTTAAATGAGGCATCTCAAAGTGCAAGGTAAGGGTTCTAATTACCATGTTTTTTTATATTATTTAATGATACATTCTATGAAATTATTAATTATTATATAAATATTAAATAACTAGTATAATTATTCAATGATAAAATTATTATAATAACATTTTCTATATATTTCTATTTTAATCCCTTTTAAAAATATTGTTCACATATGGAAAGGATGTACTGGAAAAGTGAATGATTATGTTCTATTTTCACTTCCCTATTTCATGAATAATTTTAAAATTTTTTAATATACAGTTATAATATTATTAATTTATTTAATAAATTTTTAATATTTAGTAATGATAAAATAAGGATGATAATAATAATATTAAAAATTAAAAATTATTTTCCTTTTGACTTCCTAAAATGAGCTTACTCAGAAACATTTTCTAATCTATTCTAATATTTTTTAATTTTTAGATAATCTCCCTTTTTAAAAAGGTTGATAGGTAACCCTTATATGAACTAGAGGCCTAGATCTAAAAAGATATGTAATACATTATCCGATGGAATAAATCCTTTGTATCTTTATTTGATAAAACTATACTTGAATATCTCTACCCAATCACCTCTTCATTTTTTCACCTAGACCCTCACCAGACATTACTAATTGATTTCAATTTCCTGAGTCATTATACATCAGTTAATGGAGTGTCCTAAATATCCCTCCTTCATTACTGGATCTTATTTACTCTTCCAGTTGACTATCATTTCTCTAATTCATCAGCCTACAGTTGCTCTTGTAAGGCATAGTTGATCTACTCAATGGTCAGAAGTCATGGTGGACCAAAATCCCCATGGCCCAAATTTCATTCATGTACCCAAGGGCTTATGTCTTGAAGTCCCAATGGTTATTCAAATTACCTATGTCCTAATTTCCATTGATTTCTTTAAGTCTCTATGAATCATATGTCCAATTTTGTAACCTAGATACATAATTTAGGTTAATGTTTTTTCCACTACCATACTTCTATAGTAGCTCTTACAGTAACATAAGAAATAATACCCATACAAATTTTAATTCATGTCTCTAGTGATGGATGATAGGTTTCTAATAGGTAGTGCACCATTTTCACAACATAACCAGATAATCTAGGATCCTACCTAGTCTGGTAATTAGCTAAGTGTTCCACCCTATTCCTACCTCCAATAAGATAGGGGATCGAATCTAGAACCAAGAAGGTATAAACACGCGAGGACATAGCCTAGATAAACCTTCAACTAACATGAATCCTAAACACACAAGAATATACCAAACAAAAAGATATGATTCCTAGGGTTTTATAAAAACATTATAGAATATAAATAAGTGATCTAATCCCATCCCAACATCACCCATGTATATAAATATGAAACATTCATAAAAGTTGAATGAATAATTACTATAAACATGTATAAGATTCATAGAATATCATCAAAATCACCCTCATTCATGATCCAAATGGGTTTCATAATGATCATGAAGTGCAGAAAAATTTCTCATACCCCTGTATGTATCCACAAGTTCTGCTGAATTGCACATTTTATGTGTGGGAGTCATATTCCTTATTGGTGTGATATAACCTTAAGAATAAATAAGGAATTACTAGAGATCATATGAAAATATGGAGGTTTGGATGAACATATAATTAAGCATCTCACCACTAATATCACATGGAAATGGTTTATATTTCTTTAAGTATTATCCTTAGATAATGCATGAATTTACTCATACGTATAACACATGAGTTAATGATTCGGTTTTAACATGCACCGTCTGCTTTCATTTAATAAAATCGATCATATTTAAACACTTGAAATTAATGAATGATAGATTTCAGGTTATTTTAACTACATTATCCATTGTAACCAGTGTATTTGTGTCATATACAATGGATAATTATGGGAAACCCAATTATGAAATACAATTTAATGGGATGAAGAATTAAATGTCATTAATTTTGAATAAAATATCATTTCTTTACATTCCATAAGATTCTAAAACCATATTATATGATGCATCCATAGGTAGTGGAATGGAAACTCTTACCATGTCGTATAATTTCTCCTCCAATCTATAAATATGTTATATTTTGTGTGTGTATATATATATATATATATTATAGTATACATATCATATTTTAAATTTATATATATAATACCATACAATATATCATTATATTTTATATATATAAATGCATTAGGTTATATTACTTTTAATCTACAAATTTTACTAAATCAAAAAAAGTGTTATCTAGGATTTTACCTTGTACCACATCATATTTGATAACTCATGATATCATATCCAAAAATCTTTTGGATATTTTTTAGAACAATTTTTGAAAGCTATTACTACTTCACCTCATATCACATCATAGGTAATACCTTGTAAATACTCATACAAAAATATTTTTGGATCAACTCTAAAACACTTTTAGAGAATCTATCCAATTGATAATCAATCCCCATTTAGTCTACCAAAATATTTGACCCCCTGAGACTACATAGAAATGAAAAAAAAAATATGAATCACTGGATTTGTAAATATATGAAAAGAGTGGCCTCTAATAATAAATCAATAATACCCAATTAATAAAGGGATCTGGTGTGAACTGATTCAAACAAAAATATCTCTATACTCATATCAAATAACACAATCTACATCTTATACAGTCATGAATTAACATATATTCCCTTTTTCCATGACATCAGGTTACCATAGGAGATGTTTTATGTCAATCCCATTTAACCAACTCATAAGTTCTTCATTCTCTAAGTATCGACTAACATGGTTGATGAATACATCACATTTTATTCACCTTTATTGATAGGCGCATCACATTATCCTTATATAATTAGATAATTACATAATATGTACTAAATATTCTTGTACAAACACTATATATTATGTCTAAATCAATGTATCAAATGTCATAATCATTGTATGAAAGGAAAAATCAAATATTTTTTTATCTCTAACTAATGTCATGTTCAGTAAAATATCCAACCAACCCTTGATTATCTAAGTAGTAATGGATTGTGTAATAAAGTTATCTAAGTATGATGTTTATCATGATTGATATCTGAAAAACATTAGATAATTCAGAACCAATATGATTCATGAACCCCTAGAATATTGGTGACATAGTGTACGAAATTCCAGGTGGTATACTAGATGGTTCATCCAATACAGAAAAAGAATTTTTTTGGTTTCCTTCCTTAAGTGCATACTTAATATCTCTTCATAAAATCTTACACATTCCAACCTAAATGTTTATTCATATCATATAATAAACTATGATAAAAATTACTTATGAATAACTAAAATTCATAGTGTGGGGGGTCAATTATCATTACTGTAGGTCTAAAAAAATAAGGCATGTAGTGGGGTGAATTTACTTTTAAATTATTTTTAGAAATTAATATTGATTTTTATGGAATTAAAAAAATGAATTGAAAACTAAAATTAATTTTCTATATTAAATATGAAATATAAAATAATAATAATAATAATAATAATAATAAAATGGTAAAGCGGTTAATAAATAATCCAAAATGGATCCCTATATCCTCTTCCCTCAAGTATCCTGTATATGTTTTAGTATAAAATGTTCTTTTAAATGTCTGTAAAAATATTACCAAACCTTTTTTAGGGAATTTATTAGGAAACCCATTATAATATTTATCAAATTGGGTTTTATAAGTTGGCACCATGAAACCCAAACCAAAAATATCATTTATATGGTTGTTGCTAAAAACACAAATCCTTTAAAAATTAATGATAGTGTTAACCGATCCCCCTCACACTCAATGGATAATGAGAACATGAGGAAAATAAAAAGAATATAATATCTATATTTAATCCCAATTATTCACTCTCTTTATCCCCCAACATGATTACAACAATAAATAAATTTTAGAAGGATAGATAAAAGATTAAGAGATCATGTGAATGATAAAATGAACCACAATAAGATCAAGAATGCTTCTGGATGTAACTATAAACTTATAAGAACACTTGGGGTTTCATTTATATCCCCATTGTATTTACAATGATTCTTGATGCCCTTTGGTATGAATAGATTTGTTACAAGGAAAATTAAGGCATGTTAAGACCACTTGAAATGGCTTGATTTTGTGTCACTCATGGTTCCACAGGTAGCTGGATAGTTCCACTGGCCCACCAATGGAACATGGATAGTTACATTGTTCTTTCCAAATAACATTAACTCATAATTGGAACCTAGACATGACAAGTGTTTTTTAGGTCCCAGGATCCATGTAGTGGTACAAATCGGGTGGTTGTTGGCACATATTATTGGAAGGTTCTAAAAAATATTCCCCAATCCGCTTGAGTCCTTTGATTAGTCTAAAACCACCCTAATTTTTGTTAAATATATATATTTAAAACCATCAAATAAAAACTATTATAAACATTATATTGTATTTTCGATCAATGAAAGTTACCTAATATAGTGATATTTATAACATTCTCTCATATTTTGATGATTGTAAACACTTAAAATATTTAAATAAGAAATATTTGCCTGATGAAACACATAATTTAAAAGAAAAGGAATTTAAATAGTGATTTCATCATCAATAATTTAATTACAAGACTTATCCCACATTTTTATTAACAAAAATTAAAATTAAAAATGGTTTCACAATCCTAAATTTCAAAAATTATGAGCTTTTGTCACTAAAATTTCAAGAACAAAAAATATCACCCCCTTTAAATTTATAAAAAATAAATGCACAAATTATTTAGTGAAATCATAAATTTTCACTCTAGAAATATCACCAATTTATATTATTGATATTCTCATGGATATGGGTTACAAAAATATAATCCATGAATTCATGGTAGAAAAAATCATATATGAGATAAAAAATATTTTTTGAGTTTTTTTAGATCATCAATAATGTTTTTTGGGAGATAAAAAATAATAATTTCATCAGAAAGATGAAATTGAGATTTACATAAATGATTAATTTGAATAAAAAAGTTAAAAACATAAAAGATTTCATGATTTTATAAGATAACTTTTGAAAATACAAAACTACACACCATATGTGCCTTTTATTAAATATAAAATTTTAAATTTCAAAAAATCTCAACTCTAATTTTAAAATCAGTCACTCTCAGGGAATAATTTTTTTTTAAAAGGATTGTATCCCCCCTCAAATTATGTATATTATTAAAATTAAAATTTTTTGAGGCATTAAAGTCATGTAAAATAGGAATTAATTAAAAAAACATAAGTGAGTGAGTGTGATATATCAGTCACTTCATTATTTATGTAGAATAGAAAATTTAATAAAAATTTAAAACAAATAATAATTTAAAGTTATAATTATCTCAACATGAATATAAATTAAAAATATTTACAATTCCGTTAATAAAAATCCATTAATAAAAAAATGGTTAACCAAAATGGTTTTAGGGGATATATCATCCAATAAAATATTAGTGAAAGTAAAATATTTCATGATATCACATCTTATGAAATGGTCACTAAGAATGTTTTTCCTAAGGTAAATGTGATATATGAAAGAATTTAGAATTTAATTTTTAAAAATATAAATCTCACTTGTTTTTTCACACTTAATTTTCACATTATCATGATATAATATATAATGTAAAATGGTATGTTTCATCTAAATGATTTCATCATAGAAAATTCACATAAAAATATATCCTACTTTGACCATAGAAATAGAAAAAAAATATCTTCTTAGTACAACATGAGATAATGAATTTCCCGTGTAGGTATAAATTCCTATTTATACTCTTCCTATATAGTCTAAAAACACTAAAATTTTCATCAAAAGAACATAAAAGTTCAAAAGATGAATCTTTTTGAAGAAGAATCCAAAAAATTTAGTTCCTTTTAAATAAATAATTTTTTAATATATTTTAAATATGATTCATTTGAATTAGATTGAAAATGGACACAAAGTAGTACACTTTAAATGATGTCTAACCAGGATGAAATAATATATATTAGACTCTCGATCATACATCTATAAATGCTATTTCCTTAAATTTTGCAGGATTTATCCAAAGTAATAATATAAGAAGTTTCATTAGATTACTAATCTCTTTAACTTGATGAATTGAAAGATTATTTTTAATATCATTGTTTTATTAACTTTTTCTAAGGAAATTTCCATCTAAATTTTGTGAAATTTTAAAATCATGAAAAATTTTGAGTTTTCTAATAAAAATCATTTAAAAATCATTACTAATTAAATTATAAAATTATTTCTAAATATATTCTCTAGTTGAAAAAAAATTGCATCATCAACATCATTTCTAACACTCAAAATAAAATTTGAAATATTATTTAAAAACAATGTGGTATCCAATTTACCCATTTTTGAACTGCTTTCTATAAGAAATTTAGTGATCCTTTCATAACAAGCTCAAGGGGCTTGTTTTAATCCATTAATTTATTTAGTCAACTTGAAAACATGATCTAGAAATTTTGAATGATTAGAACAAGGTAGTTATTCCAGAAAAACCTTTTTGGAAAGTAAACTATTTAAAAATACACGTTTAACAACCATTTGATAAAGTATTAAATTTAAATTGGATGTGAATAACAACAAGATCCTTATGGATTCTATCCCATCGACTAGGAAAAATTTCTCATGGTAAAAAATTCCTTCCTCTTGGTTATAGATTGTATTTAAAATACAATCCTTGTTATGGGTGATGTCACCTTTCTCACACAAATCACTTCTAAATACCTATTTTATTCCACTAATAAGATAATCATTGGTTAATTCTATAAGATTCCACACATTATTCCGAGTAAATTGATTTAATTCATATTTCATGGAAAGAAAATAATTTTTATCATTACTAGAATCAATAATATTTTCAGGATCCAGGTGTGACACAAAAGCAAGATACACTACTTCATTTAAAATGGACTTCCTACTATGAGTAATTACTAACAAATCCTCGATAACATTTTCTAGTGGATTTTTATTAAATTTAATCATTTCGTTGGATAAGCGGTTAGGTTCTTTCTCAATTAAACTATTTTTTGGATTTTTTGGTTCATTTAAGATCAAATTATCAAGGTATACCTCCACATCGTCATTTTTTGTATGAGTTTTGGGTAAATTATCATCACCATTGGTGTGATAAGATTTTTCAACAACATTAGACCTTTTATATAAAACTCAATAATATTTAATTGTGTTTGAATATCCATGAAAGATAGTGTCATCCAATTTAGGGAAAAATTCAAAAATGTAATATTTTGTGTTAAGAATCGATCATTTATAACCATAAAATTAATAATAAATGACTTTAGTTAATGTATGTATCCGTATAAGGGGTATTTTTAAGAAGGGGTCTTACGAATACATGGTTAATGGTATAACATGTGGTATTGAATATCTTAGCCCAAAAATATTTAGGGTGGGTAAATTAATTAAATAATTTTCAAAAAAAATCATGCAAAGTATGGTTTTATCATTTTAAACGCCATTTTTTGGGATTTATAGGAGAATTAAAAGAATATCTAAATCCTTGTGAAACACAAAAATCATAAAAATCCTAATTTTTTAATTGTAAATATGATCACTCTTAAAAATAGAAACAATATTCTTCCTGTTTTCACTTTTAACCTTCTTGGTATATTTAATAAGGACTTTAGAAGCATCACTTTCATATTCAAGGAAAAAAAGATTTAAATATTGTATAATCCTCGAAAATTACAATGGAATAAGTCCTAATTAAAATACTAGAAACTTTTCTTGGTTTAAAAAGTTATAGGTGTATGTGTTCAAGGGATTTAGAGGTCGAATCTACCTTCTTAGATTTGAAATATGACTTGTGTTGTTTACTAAGTTGGAATGGTTTACACACAATCTTATTTTTGAAATGTGATTTCAATAAATATCATACTAGATATTTCTATAAGTGTTACATGTACATTTTTGTTATAATGTCCAAGGAATCTAATTCATAGCCATGAATCAATATATTTTCGTAGTCAATCATGTAACATTTAGAAATGAAAGGGATTTCAAATCAATAACATAAACATTTTGAAATCTAGAAGATGAAAATAAAACTGATCATGTGAGTCAAACACATAGAAAACATCATTTCCTAATGAAAAAAATGGTACTTATACTGATGATATTACATCTTGAGTTTTCACTAAATGTGTCATACCCACCATCAAGCTTCTCAATGTTCTTTAATCTAGTGTAGTCCCCAAACATATGCCTCACTCACACACTATCCATATTCCAAGTAGGACATTTAGAATATATCTTGAATTGTTTCTCCTATAAGATAATTTAAGGGAGTAAATATTTTTTACATAAATTTTGGTTCCAAAACTTTTATCCAATAGAGAATTTATAAACCATAATTGCATTGAAAAGGATTTTATAAAATAAATTCTTGAGGAAATATTAATGGATTTAGGCCTCCATATCCAAAAAAATTCAACCACATTTATAAATGAGATTCCTAATTTTATAGAAAAAAATGGAAAAATTTATATTGAGTGAACACTTTTAGAAAAGTAGTTGTATTATTTGAGGCACAGGCAATTTTTGAAAAACAAACCCTTAAGTACCTTTACCATTCCATTGGGAAACCAAAATGAAATTCATTATTTTAACTCCATGGGTGAGATTCTTAATATTATTTTGTTCCCTTTAATTTTATTTTATATTTTTAAAATATATGTTTTATCTTTTAAAACCCTCATTTACATTAACATTATCTAAACAAATTTTTATATCTTTATTTTCTTTCAACAACACTTTGAATATACTATTTTTATATTATTAATTTATTTGGTGAAAATTTGTGTTCATATCATTATCCACTTTAAATTTTTCTTTCACTATGATAATAGAATCCTTATTACTAACAAAAAGGTTGTATTAATATTAATGCTCTTTTAACTTTGTGGAATGTTCAAAAACTAACTCATGTAATTGATTCTTTATAAATATAAAATATTTATAATTTAAATTGAAAGATTATATATATTAAGTGGACACATTTACCTCTTGGATTAAATCATTATTTTCCATGAGATACTTTGGTATTCCATAATTTCAATTTAATGAATAGAGGGAGTCATAACTGGAACTCTATGTTTATACCATGAAGTCCCTTTTGTTTTATTTCTTCTCCTTTGAATTCATTTTGATATTGGGAAACTCCATCTTTATGTGACCCCTTTTTTACACTCATATAATCTTAACTCAATATTTTCTTATTTATTATCCTTCTATTCGTGGAATTATTCCATATTCTTCTTAAATAATATATGTATCTTCTTGGAATGATTAGAAATATCATCTTAACTAACAGAAGATTCAGCATTGTTAGATTTGATGGAAATGAACTACTTCTCCATGACCAACTTGGTGTAGTTTTTATATTTTCTTTTAATTTTAATCTCATAGGTCATAAGTTACCTTATGAGTTATTCAACCATTATTTTTTTATAATCTTCACTTCTTGTATTATAATAAAATTGAGTAAACAAGAACTTGGTAAGACCCAAAGGATTTTCTTTAAAATAATGTCCCTTGAAATATAATCACCTCAATAATTCTTTATATTATAAATATTTTTCAAAAACATAATCACTTTATTTATAGAATATTTATGATGCATAAAAATTATTTCAAAATTATGGTGTTACATATCAATAATGGTATATTCTAATTTATTGGTACCCTCTTGGGTAACATCTAATAACTTCCATGTTTTATTATCCATTTTAAAATATATAATCTAATAAATTCATTTATATATAACGCAAAATTTGGTGAAATAATTGATTTTACATAAATATAAAATTCCTCTATTTCATCAAGGGTCCGTTAGTTTTTCGATAGTTTGGGGGGGATATATCCATGCATTACTATACTCCATACTAGATATATGATACTTATAAGAAAATTTTTCATCCTCATTTTCCAATGACAACAATAAGTTCCCTAAAATCTTGAGGATCATTTCATAGTAATTAATTTTATAGAAACATGGAAATTTTATGTAGATTAAATCTTTAAATGATATATCCTTGAAACTAGTTATGGTTTTTAAAATCAAGGGTTTATTTTATTCAAATTATAAGTCTGAGAAAATATCAAAAGAGTGGGGGGTTAATTTCCTTTTGATAAATTTTTAGAAGTTAAACCTTATTTTTATTGAATTAAAAAAATTGATATAATAACAAAAATTAATTATTTATAGTGAAATATAAATATAAAGTTAAAATATAAATCAAAATAAATTAGTAAAAAATTTCAGCAATAGTACAAAATGGATACCAACATTCACACCCCTCTAGTAACCTTGTGGGGTATTTTTTTAACCCTTTTTTTCAATGGTTGTAGAAAAAAACCCAAATAGTTAATTTTATCAGTTGTATCAATAAACCCATTACAATATTTAAGAAACTTTTTTTTAGTTTTCGTTACAATGAAACCGTATCACAATTAGACTTTGGATGGTTGTGCCTAGAAACCCAAATATCACACACATTAATTATAGTGTCAACCAATATCCCACATACCCAATGATAGTGAGAACCCAAAAATATAAAGATACATGCTATGTGAAATCCCAATAAATATCAATAACTCCCCAAAAAATTATTACAATAAGAAATAAATGGGTAAAAGAGAGATAGTAAATTATGATATCTTGATAATGAGGTAATGAAGTGGAATGATCTAATGAGTGAATCGCTAAGTAAAAATATCCTTCCAATCACCCTTAGCAGTATATTTATATCATACAATGTCTTTACATTCATTCTGGTATCCTTTTCAGTGGAATAGTTCCCTTAGAAAGCGAATAAAGAGATATTGAGACCACCTCCAAGGTCCGGTTTTTCAATCTATCAGGGTGCTAATAAGCTAATCTCAACCAAATAAAATCATGGTTCTTTATTGGCCCCACCAATAGTTATTGAAACCTACTAGTGGAAAGTTCCAAAAAATACAACCCCGTTACTCCTGGGCCCTCAAATTATTATTAAACCTCAATGAAAAAAAATCAAAATTGTAAACACTAAAATCCATTAACTAGATCTATTAGAAACACATTTGTTTATTTTGGATCATTAAATTTTACTAAGGAGAATGATATATACAAAAATCACTCTTAACAAAAAATTATATCAATATAAACATACATATAGAAAACATGAAATAATGATTAATTGGATATTTCTTTTTATGTGATACATTTTATACTTTTAAACTCTATTAATAATATATAACAAATCACAACATAAGCATTGGTATATCAAATCATATATTATAAAACTCTAACTCCTCTTTATGTTTTCTGCACTTTCATGGGGTAATTCTAACTTATTATATCTATAGATAATTCCCACCATATATCCATATAGATATTTGATAAAAACCACCCACTAAAATCTAGTGATTAATATTAATGAAGAATTCAAATTTTAAAAATGGTGATATTTAGGAATCAAATTCCTAATTTTGAACTCCATGAACATATTTAAACTCTTAAACATCACAACATCATAATTTATTTTGTTAACTTTTTTATCTATAATAAGTCATTATAAAGTTAAAATCAACATCTTTGAAACCCTATTCCATAAAATTTTTACCTACAAAGAATGTAAATATTTACATTATATTTTATAAGATCATAAAAAAAACAATTTAGGATATAGTGATAGTCACATTGATTTCAAATAGAATTATACATTAGTGAATTTATATATTAAATCATTATGGTAAGTAAATGTATCTCTTAAAATTTTTCATTACCATCACACATCTTAAATTATTTATGATATTCTGTGAGAATATTATTAACTTTTAGACTATAAATATCATTTTTTGGTTAACTTTTGAATTTCAAAATTCAAATGTTCTCTCAATAACCACAAAGGAATTATTATTCTTAGACTAACATGTTATGATAGAAAAAGAATTTTTGTTATTTAATGTCTCTTATTTATATTTAGTAGGTATATTTAATAAATAAACTACTATTTTAATATCATATATTGTATTAAATCTTTTTTTCAAAATTTTCATCCAAAAAAAATTTATTCTAGAAAACGTTCTACTAATGGGTTGTAAGAACATATTCTCTATTATTTTAGAAAAAACTCTAGAGAAAAACATTAACCTAAATGATGAATTTTTATCCTTATTAGGTTTTCTAACATTTCATATAATCTAATGAATCATAAACCATGTGAATGCAATTAATCACAATTCATTGTTCATAATCACTCTTTGATAATGAATTAATTATCTTATAACATAATAGAAAGAGAGAAATATAAAAAACCATTTAATATCCGTTAAAGCTTGATATATTTAATTACATTCAAATCCTTGATGTATCAACTCTTTTCATTATCACTATAATTTAAACTATAGTATTTAACAAATAGTTCCTTTATTTTTAAGTCCATATATTTCTAAAATTTTTAAGGTATACATTTGGTATCAAAAACTCTAAGAAACTAATGAATCAATTTCTATAACAACAATACCTAACATGAAAATTCTTTGGTGTTCACAAATCCCTTTAGATATTCCATACAATTCCATCATATTGGACCATTACACCTTCCCTGTAATAACAACAGTTATTAATGACCATATAAATTATAAGAAACTTCATTTTATACTCCAACTAAATATTCTTCTTTTAGTTTGAATTTTTACACATATTTACTATATACACAGCACCATAACCTAGATGTCATGTTATGAGTTCCTCTATTCTCAATACATGAGAATATAAGGTAATATTTTCTCGAAGTCATGTAACATCCCATGATATTTTATATAATGTTCCTATTAATAGATGAAATAAATATTTCTTATAAATTTATAAAAAAAATATGTACTTTTATTGAAGAAATACATCAAATTCAGTACAAGTGTGTCTTTTAAGACTAAGGGGTGGAAATTCTAAACTGATATTAATAATTATTAATAAACTATGACAACTTATATGAAACATGATAACTAAAAAATCATACAATGTGTCTTTGTGATCTTCCATAACGAGTAATCTAACAAAGAGGATGAGAGTAAGAACATAGATGAATTTAAAAATAGGCAGCATTTTTTTGGTCGGATTATCAATAATTTGATAAGCTTGGTTATAAAATAAATGTTGTTAAGGTGAGGTGTTTATTTTATACATAATATGGCTATAACAAAATAGCCATTGAGGTACTTTAATACTAAAAATAACCATTTTTTCCTTTTTCAAATATATATATGTTTGTGTGTGTGTATTTATATATATATATATATATGATATTAATTTTTTGTGCTAAATATACAATATTTGTTCTAATGATAAATAATATACCTTGTAAAAAATGTATATTTTTTTCTTTCCCAAATAACATATATCATAAAAATGATATATTTATATATATATATATATAAATTAACATGATTTTTATTATTAACTAATATTGATATTTATAAAATAAAATAATTTTGTATATTATTATTTTGTTCTTAATTTCCAAAATCAAATATTTTTTGAGAAAATCATCAAGCTAATGATTGTCAAGTATTCAATAGATTAAATTTTTTTATAACCCATATATAGATATATATATACATGCATATGTCTGATAATTATCATAAATGAATTATACAACATATTTAAAGTACATGTATGAATATTTTTCTTAGAAGAATGAGTAAATTTATAACTTATATAAACACCAAAATATGGTTAAATTTTTTGATTTAGTTTTGGTCTTAGATAAATGGTTATATATATATATATGTGTGTGTGTGTGTGTGTGTGTGTGCATATACCTATGAATATAGTAAATATATATATGTATGTATGTATGAATAATAATGATAATAAGATAATAAAATATAATATACATATATATATACATGGAATAGATATAAATATTTGATACAAATACATAATAAATAATATATAATTATAAGATATTATATATATATATGAAATAATGGTAATAGAATATAATAATAAAAATAATAAAACTTATTTTTCAAGAAAAGGGGGAATCTATTACATATATATATATATATATATGATTAATAATGACAAATTATTATTATTATTATTATGTGATATAAAGAAAAATGGGGAATCTATTTTTTGGATCTAGGAAAAGAAGACACACCATCTTTATATTCCCAAAGCTTCTACCATAGGTTGTTCTATAACTCAAGGCCTCACCCTGCACTCATGAATCCACCATCCAGATGGAGATATATTTGTTTCATTTTTCTTGTGAAAAAATATCCTTGTGAATATCGTGATGTGAGGGTGACTCAGATAACAGGGGATAAAATTAACGAGGATGAGTTTCAGTGAATATAAAATGAGAAACCAGACAAACAATCATTCAGGTAGCCTGATGGAGTTTCCAACTTAGGAACTAGGTAGGTGGTATATAATTATAATATAGTATTATTGTAGTAAGAAATCATAATTCTTTGTTTTCTGTAAATCATGAGTTCACACAGGGTATATGTGTATATAAATCATTCAATGATGAAGGAGGGGGGGTAACCCGAATCGAGAAGAGGAGAGTTGCACAAGATAGTTTTTCTTCAAACTTTTAAACCTTGTTCTTCCTCCATTGGTTAGTTTTATTTCCAAATACTAAGTCATGAGTTATATTTCTATAGTGATGGGGTGAAATTGATACCTTCTTAGTTAGTAGCAGTTGATTGAAGGTAATATTTTTTTTAAACTGCTTAAATGTTTAAATTGATTTTTGAATTTTAAATTTTTGACAATTTTTTTCATCTATCAGTATTATTTTCATTGTTTAAATAATTTTTTATATGTATTTATAATGGTAATATATTGTTTTAATTTGATTAATGTTATAAAATTTATGGTATTATGCATCGCACTAAAATAAGGTATCCATAATTATCATTGATATTCTTGAAATTCTACAATAAATTTATTTTATATAGATTACTGATTTTAAAATCTTATATTGTCTCCAGGATTGAATAAAAAAATTAATGTTCCAAATGGTTTCTACATTAAAGTGTAATATTAAAAATAATCCATGATATTTACAAAAAGGTATTTAGAATGTTTAAATATTTTTAATTGTGGATTTATGAAAGTAAGTAAGTTGTTAAATTTTCAAAAATATGTTTTTTACCAATACGTATATGTATATATATATTTGTGTGTGTAAGTGTGTCATTTCATGTAAAATGGTTTTTTCCAATATATTTTTCTTTATAAAATTATTTTTAATAATTAAAAAAAATTAATTATACTGCTATGAATAAAAGGAAAGTCATTAAATTTTCAGAATTGTTGTTTTTACCAGTATATATATATATATGTTTGTATATATATACATGAACATATATATATGTATCATTTTATGTAAAATGGTTTCTTCCTATATATTTTTTTATAAAATTAATTTGAATTATTAAATAATTTTAATTATTCTTCTATGAATGAAAGGAAGTTATTAAGTTACAAAATTATTGTTTTAAATATTGCATTTACAAATATATGTATATTTGTATATATATATATATATATATGTACCTGAATATATATATATATATGTATCATTTCATGTAAAAAATCATTTCTTCCTATAGATTGTTTTATGAAATTATTTTGGATATTTAAACAATTTTAATTCAACTTCTTTGGGTGTAAGTGGGGTTATTGAATTATCAAAAGTGTGTCTATGGTAAAAGTGACTTGTTTTCAGGTGACTGTATATGTAGACATAAATATATATATATATATATATATATGTATCATTCCATGCGAAACTATTTTTATTATATTATATAAATATGTGTATATAAATGCCTATATATATATATCATTTTATGTAAAACTTTTTTTATTTTGTCATGTGTGTGTGTGTAAATGTATATATGTATATATGTATATATATAATTTCTTGAAAACCTACTTTAATCATGACATATATATATCCATATAATTCCTATTTATGAAATGTATACTGATCCTCATGGTTTTAGATAATCTTCATGGTCTTTACGATGTTAAATACAAGTTACCGTATTTTTTATTTTAAAAAATTTTACTTTAAAAAATATAAGAATGAAGGGAGGGTATGGGGATTAAACCAAATAACTTATGGGGATTTGTCAAATTAAGTGATTGTTTCACCCAGATAGTGTCGGGTGATCCCGTTATATCTTATACGATGGGTGTGTTTAGATAGTGTTCCAATACATTGGGTAATGTCTTAATCTCATGAGATTTCATGTATGGTGTGTGGGACGATAACCTAAGAATGGATGGGGATTATTAGGTGAACCTAGTCCATTATGGGACTATTTCCTTTCATGTAATGATGTTTAAATGGTAATTCATGACTTTAGGTTATGATCTAAGGTTCCTTTGAGTATTATTTATGAATTTTTATGAGTTTCCTAGAGAAATATTTATCATTTTATGAATGAATGAAATTGTTTTTCCAAATTTATTCTACATTGAAATCTGTTGAGAAATTTTTTTTATTTTCAAAAGTAATCATGATTTATAAATTATGAATTTTTTTAACATTATAGAATGTTTTATTTTTATTTTAAAATGAAAAACTATCTTTTGTTTCCACTTGTTTTCAAACCCCTTACTAAGGTTTTTTTGATCACCCTATTTTTTCAAAACCAATTTTAAAAGGGAATAAGGATGTGTAGAATCAATTTATTGGTCAAAGTTACTCTATGGTGTTTAACTCTTATAAAATGTAAAATTGTTATTCAATAATTTTCTTTTATAGGTGTTGTAATTAGAATTATCTGATTTATCTTGACTCTTGAAGACTGTAAACCTTTGCGATCTTGGGTTGTCTAATAAAAAATGTTAAATAATAAAATATATATATATAATGAAAAGATTTTGGGTAATAATAACTCGTTTATATTGTAAAAAAAATCCACATATTAAAATAGAATTAATTCCTTAACAAGAACAATCCTTAAAGGATACATCTAGCATCACCATGTCATTTTCATAAATAATCATATTATGTATCATTGACAAACCCAATAAAATGAGTATGTGATACTAAAATTTCCATAGGTCGTTATGCATATAATGAATTTAAAACCATAAGTGAATCCTTTTTTTCTCTATATGCATCCAGATTCACATGTTGAGAAACGTCAATATTATATTACATAGGAAGGTGATTCTCTAACATATAAAATTTCTCCTTAATAAATTTTCTAAAGTTGAAAATCTAAAAAATTTCTCACATTAAGATTAGTCTTACTGATAGTTATACTCAATGCTAATTTTGGTGATGATTATGTTTATATCTATGAAAAATATCTTTATTTAATGAGTATCATGTATTTTTACCACTAACTAAAGACTACTATTAAACTGTAACCCAGTAAAATGATGAACCCTTTTAAATTACTCATATCCATTAGTTATCCAAGTTGAATATATCAATATATAAGGATTCCATTAGGTAATTACTCTCACCATATAGTTATATAGGTAGGGTATCATCTCAATCATATCATATTTAATTCATGGATAGTTTAGAGGAAAATTCCTTGTCTAGTCCACAATGTGGATAAACCCCACTATATTACCCTAGTATCCTATCTTTTATGGTTTCCCAACTAAGTGTATCCCAAAGAAAATTCTAATAATAGTATAAAATTAGGAATACTATGGGAACCCTAAAATTGTATCAGCTACCTGTTTGGATGATCGAGGTCTTGACATGTTTCTCATTGAAAGGAATGTGACATATAATGTTTACAGGATATTTAATCTTAATATATTATTTTATTTAATTCTATTTTAAGTATGAATTATTATAAATATTTAGTTTTTTAATACCATATCATCCACAAAACTAGTATATTCTATCCATATTAATGTGTAAACGTTTATACAACCAACAATTTTTGTTACTCACCCAAAAAAATAATCCAAATATATCTACACATATAAAAATATATCTCATGAAAATGGTATATTAAATTTTCATTTAATGGTTTATAATTATGTGATATTTATAATCTCTACATGAGTAAACATAGATCCAAATATATTCAACCCCCTCCTTTCTATAATAAAGTGTAAGCCTCATGGATAGTTGGAAGTCTAACCCAAAGTACATGTACCCGGGGATACTTTACTCAAGAGAGTATCAAATTCATTATAATTTTAACACATAATATGTATAAATTATGTACAAAAACTATTTTCTAGAAAAAAAACATCTACTAAAAATGGAGGTCATAGTTGATGAAAGTTAAACCTTATGTTGACATACCAAGCATGTAATTCTAGTCTTGGAAATTTATTAGTAATAGTTTATCTCATAAACTAAAGCATAAAATTACTCACAATATAAAAAATTATATCTATGAATAGTAGTGAATGGAGAAAATTCAAATAAATGAACACTTAAAATATTTAAAAATGATATATAATAAATAATAACAAAATTATAAAATAGTTATTTTTGAACAATTTATAGCTTAAATTATTTATTATGTACATTACATAACTCATGAATATTCTATCATATCAACCTATTAAGGACCTATCTAGGAAAATGAAATGAAATACATGACACCGCAATCCCATTATTAATAGTCCAGGGGTAGGTAATTAGAACTGAGTAGGCATATCACACATATGGTAGCCTTTATCCTATCATAACATCAAGTGATACTGATCTAAAATGAAAAGAAACCATAAATTTCAATAGTATAAACATAGAATATCAAATTGATAATATTTAACACATCATTGTGACATAAACATAGATACAGAATATAACTAGTATGAATAAAATATAATAAAAAGGGTAAAAAGACATGCCCTATAATTAGAAATAAAAACTAAAAACTTTCCAAAGGGAAGAGGCCTTCACTATAGGATGGCTAAAAATGAAAACATATCAAAATAAAATTATCAATTTGTATGAAAAATGATATTCCAACATCACATCAACCAATGTATCATGTGTCATGTATGAACAAGATATATCAACATCACTCCAACAAATCTAACCCCATCATAAACTACATCTGCAATAAAAAACATGTATGGGTCCAAGGCTTGTGTAGGGGTGAGTATAATCATACTAGGTTGGAAAATAAAAAAAATATTTAATGGGATTAGGAAGAAACAATCAATAAGACTGCATGAAATGGAGGTGTTTAAGGGGGGGAAAACAGGGAAAAAATCATAATGTTTAACCAGCTAATGGATGCCAGTACTAAGGATTAGTGGAATGGAAGTGAAAGGGAAAATTTCATAAATGATCAAACACTTAAAATACTCATGGAGGCTGATAATTCTCAGTCATCATATCATGAAACCATCAATTACACTACATATGGAGAGATGGAGATGATCAAAACAATTATGAGATAATGAAATAAAAAGTTGATAGCTAGCTACAATAATATATCTCAAATAAAAAGTCATGGGTGTTCAGTTTTGAGTATAAATATTACTTTCTACCACCTCTATCTTTAGTTTTGAAAATGACAAAAAAACATTAAAAACTATGTTTTACTAACATCATATTTTATGAGGTTTTTATAATTTTTTTGTAGAAAACATATTATTTTAACAAATGTCAAAATTGTTCTTAACAAATGAATATAAACATTCTATATCAGTCCAATATGTCATATTAACCAAATTCATTTCTATTTAATTGATCCAATTCAGGTCCATTGGATTAACCTATGTTAACTTCATCGGTATGACTAAGAATACTCCCACATCGTGATGATATATATTCTATAAGTATGACTATATGTATTATATCATAATGAAGATATGTAGTCCATTTTTGGGATGATATGTAGTCTATTAGTGTGATTATATTCAGTCTATCAGTGAGACCATATTTAGTCAATTGGTGTGGCAAAGTTTCAACCATCAGACTGACAATTTATTCCATCATAATAACAAATATGATAATAATATTGTTGGAATTATTCTAATCAGATGGTTGTGTTTAATAGCATTGTTAGGGTTCTACCAAATGAATTTGAATGAAGATTTAATTTGTTGAGCTGTCAGGTGAATAACATCTAATTCCATTTCATTAGACTCTGATATTCATGGAAAATATGACCATTAGAGGTGTTCCTATAAATAATGCCTCATTCAAGGATCTAGAAGATAATGCCTTTGTGAACTTAGAAAAACAACGATTTTTCTATGCTCTAACCACTCATTACATTCCCTTTATAAATATATCAAAGAGTTTGTGTTATAAGTATTTGATGTGAGGAATTGTAAAATCCTTTGAATAGTGTATAAATTTATATTATATTCCCAATAAAGGTCATAATAGAGGGATTATGAGGATAGAAAGAAAGAGTGAATACCAATTAGCATGATTGGGGGATTCCAGGGTATTGGAAGATAGATATGATATTGATATTCATATTGAGGAATTTATTATTGAGGAATAATATACCTTATCGTTAGGTTGAAAACCGTGGGTATCCTAATGTTGTTTTTTATCAAATTCCTTTACTCTTAAGGTTCAAGGGTAAAAATATTTTATAAATCCTTCTTTAATTCAGTCTTATATAATTATAAGATTTTCATTTTTACATGTTTTATAAAGTTGTTATTTTATTATGAATTTATATTAGAAAGTTTTTTTTTTACTATGATTTTATAATATTTGTTTTATTATACTATCTTTAATCTCGATTAGTTACTCTAATATATCATAATAATTCTTAGTTCAATTCAAATACTATGATCATCAGATGATTACTGAGTCGGATCACTATAATTAACAAGGTTTGGTTTTTATGTTATTTTAATGTTTTAAACTACAATTCACCCCACCTCTTGTAGCCATCATACTCTCATATAGGCCAATAATTGGTATTTGAGGAGGATTTATTTCTATAATTTATGAGTTTTTACTTTTTTTATATACTTCAAGATATTAATGTTTTTTATAAATTGTTTTTTTGTAAATTTTTATTACACCAACACATATATTATAGAAAGAGTTTTTATTTTGATAAGATTATATGTATTGATATTATTTCTCTATAAAATATGAATCCTAGTAGACCACCATTATTTTATGGTTTTGATTCTAAGTATTAGAGAGGAAATATGAAGACATTTTTTATGAATACTGGTGTCGAAAATTTTGTGAGGTTAACTAGAAGTTTCAAGATTCTTGAGAAAGAAGTCACTTATTTTATAAACCAATAAAATTTGAATATCATTTAAATTTTAGATTAATTAATAATCCATTATGTTCTATGATGAGAAACATATATATTCATATATCATATTGTGAAGTTTCTAATATAATTTAGATGAAATTATAGGAAACATGTTTTGGATCTTCAATGGTTATTCAAACAATAAGTGATATGATTTGATCTCATTATCAAGCAGTTGATTTCCTACCTGGTGAATCAGTTGTAAAGATGCATCAAATATTTTTAAATATTGTAAATAGTTTACAATACCTTATATAAAATGATCTTACAAATAATATCTTAGTTAAAAATATTATTAAGATAATTCTTGAATAATGGGAATCCAAAATAACTACTAATGTTGATACAAGAAGAATTAATCATCTAACTCATGATGATTTAATTGGAACCCTTATACTATATGAGGGAATATTGATAATATATATTGAAAAAGTGAAGGATGAAGTGCCCAGATCAGTGTGAATCACTGAGAGGGGGAGGGGGTGAATCAGTGATCCTTTAAAACTTTTTACTAATTGATTCTTAATCAATTAAACCTCTATGGCTTGTTAAGGCCTCGATCCACTCTTCTTGTATCTCTCACCTTTCCACGAATGATGCAGTAAATGTAAAGGCACTGGACACAAGGATTTACAAGGTTCGGCACCAAAGGCCTACGTCCTTGCCATGTTGGTTATACGCCCTAACATGGTTTCTCTATTATAATCGGTTAGTATTACAATGGTCGATACAAAGTCCCATTGTATCTCTCCTGAGTCCCATAGGAGGGTCTTTATACTGCGTCTCACAGTGTTACCAGAGTCCCACTGGCCTGCTCTAGAATCCCACTGAAGACTTCTTCCACCCTGAGTCTCACAGGGGGCTTCTCCTGGCTCCTCGAGTCACACGAGTAGCTCTTCTTCTCTTTAAGTTCTTCAAGTATCTTCAGCAGTCTGGGATAAAGACTGCTGGCCTTGCTTTGTACCTCTGATCACTTGAGTTGATCAGGTCTTCTCGTCTTACTCAGGATTTATCTCCTTCTTCTCAGGATGACCTGGCTTCTCTCCAGCTACTGAATACTCAGACAACTGATATCTTTAACTTCAGTCTGGTCCAGCCTCACATCAGAACAACTTCATGCACTGAGTGCATGGCATCTCTGCTTCCTCATGCACTGACTACATGGCCTCTTAATTCTCTTCAAGAACTTCCGGTCTTGGTCAACTCAGATGCACACAACCAGATTTGTCTTTGTTCACGTGTGCATGTGCATGCATGCATGCATGCACTCTCCTATTTCTCCTCTTGGTGCAATAAACCCTCAAAGGGTGTAGTCACTTTAAGCACACACCTTCTCCACAATCTTCACACACTATATTCAAATTGTGCACACACTTAGAAGCGTGTTTTACTTTAGTGTGGAACTTCTTCTTCTTCTTCTAATGTGTATACACTGTTAGTGCACACACTAGGCTTCGACCTTCTTGTTTTGTTTGCACACACATTTTCTTTGTTCAATTTGCAAACACAAGAGACTTGGCCTCTCCTTCTTGCACACCCCCAAGGGCTACGGCCTCTTCTTCAATTTTCACATACAAGTGCCAAAGGGTGTCTTCCTTGTTGCACACACACACACAATGGTGTGCTCTTCACTTCACCCACTTGCACATACCCAAGCCAAGGTCTCGGGTTCTTCCTCTTGTCTTGAACACACAACCCGAAATCCTCCTTCAAAGAGATGGCGCGCAAGGTGTGTTTGAGCCACGGCCACTTCTCTACTCCACTGTCGTGCAAGGTGTCAAGGGTGCAAGGACAGCCGCTCAAGGTGAAAGAGCACAAGCAGCGCGCAAGGGCCTACTGCCACGCAAGACTCCTCCAACCGCGGGGCGCGCAAGAATGCGGCCTCGGGTTCTTCCTGTCACGCAAGGGAGGCGCGCAGGGGACCTCTCAATTATTCTTTCGCACAAGAGGTGCTCAAAAGGATCCTTCTTCTTGTCATGCAAAGAAGTAGCGCGCAAGGGACTCACGAAGTCAAGGTTTGGCTTCGGGCTGCTGCCGCACAAGTGGTGCGCGCAGGGGAGATCTTCACGAGGCAGAGAGTGCACTTACAGGTCTTCAAAAATTCAGCGCATCAGCAAGCAACACCGATGCACGGGCCTCACTTTTTATAGGCAGAGGGCCTCTGTTCAATCCGCGTGGATAAACATTTGAATCCCCAAAGTTTTCGGGTATTTCAAGATTTTTCAAATCTTGATTTTCTCCTCGGTTCACCGTGGGTTCTCCTTCTATATTTTTCTCCTCCACGTGCATGTAGCTTAGAACGCATGCACGGCCTTTGTCTCTTCTATCCCATGCAAAACACGAACACACCGAGGCCTCGGCACTTCGTTTGCCTTCGGCCTTCATCGAATTTTCTCATTTGTTGCATGCAAGTATATTTTTATGCATGGATGGGTTTGGTTTGGCCAGACGAACTCAATGATCACCTTATCTCGATCTATGGTGGTCGGGAGCTCGACTTCAGTGCTCGGAGGGCCACTGGTTCAGGCGGTGTCACGGGAATGCGCGGGGAGGCCTCAGCTGAGCTCGAGGAAGGAGACACACCGGGAGCCATTGGATATGGCGAATGAAAGACATCAGACGGCCTGGATCTGAACGGGAGCGGCGCGATGAGATGTGTGGCCGAGATCTGGCGCGCGATCAATCGAGTGGCCAGGATTCGCTCCTGGAAATTTTTCCGCGTCCCACATCGAATCGCCTCGCGGAATTTCCGCGGTTTATCAACCAGGCGCTGCTGAGAGGAGCTCAGTTGAACTTCTCCCCTCTCGGTGCCGCCCTGCGCCGAGTTCTCCCTGCGGGCGCGCTTTGCGCCCACCTCTGCTCCCTGCGGGCGTGCTTCTAGCACCCACCATGCACTCCTGGCGCGCTCCTGCGCCCCTGCCGCGCGGGCGTGACACCCCTGCGTGGCCCTGCCGCCCTGGGCTTGCCCCACGGGTTCCCCCTTGGGCGTGGCACCTTAGGCCCACATGTGCCTTGGGGTTGAACCCTCAAGGTGCCCATGGCTGGCCAATTTTTTGGAAAAGGCATGAATAAGGACTTTGTCAAATACAAAGTTCTCCTATGAGTATAATCCAAATGCCAAGCCCTTCAAGCCTTCTTCCTCACTTTGTTCATTTGAGAATTCCTCTGTACTTCTTCATGCTCTTCACTTAGGATATGGAATTCTCAAGGATCACTTCCTCAATCGAACTCCTGAATCATTTATAATCTTCAATTTTCTTCATTGATCCAATCAGAGATCAAATTGGAACTTATTAAAATTCACATGCACTAAGTGATAGTGCATGGACTTCATTAAACCACTTCATCCACTTATTGATTGTGGATGGATCACTTTCATCTCCTCATGCAGTGTGAAGACAATGCATGGACTTCTAACATTGTTGTGACTTTGTATCATCAGGATACAAGTTCTATGAACTTAAAGATTAGCTCAACAATCATCAGATATTATGATGCTCCATCATCATCAATTCTTCAAGGGGTGTAACTTAGTATCATCTTGATACAAGTATTGAAACATTAAGATCTGTTCTACAATCGTCTGATATACATAGAGAATGTTTCAACCACAACATCCTATGTCACTTAGTGAATCTCCTAAGTGACATGCATCTTAGTACCGTGGTCATTCTCCTTTCCTCACCAACACCATCACATCCTTTGTCATTCACATTTTGAAACTCCTTGACATCCATCCATTCATTCCTTGACAACAACATACCTCATTGAAAACAAATGCAACACAGTGCACTTCAAAGGAGAATAATGGGGTATTTTATTTTGATACAACTTCGAATTTTTCAAATAAAGTTCAATATATTAAAAATGTTTCTGAGTCATTGAGGAAGATTATTTTTATATTTGAATCATATAGTAATTCATCAAAAAAATTTGAAATTTAATTATATAATCTTGTAAAAAGGATGAACAAGATAGTTGTAAATAAGGTTTTACAATATAGATATAAGATTAATCATAAAGAAATAAGTTATGAAATTTATTCTTTATAAGTTATAAGTTATGAATGTAAGAAAGATGGAAAATTAAGACCAAAATATCTGAAGCTAAATAGAAAAGTTAAGAAGAACAATAATTATGAAATAAATTATAATAAGTACTAAAAGAAAAATAATTATAAGATTTTGAAAGATTTAGATACTCAGAGTGCTATTGGAGGAGAAAGTTCATCTGAGAATTATTCATATAGTGTAAGTGAAGACAAAAAGAATATTGGATTCTTTACTGAGATTGTAAAGATCAAAAACTGCTTCAAAACTAAGCTAACTAAGGAATCTCTAACTAATATTACATTAAATTATAACAAATTGGATAATAATGATGATAATATTTCTCTATATTCTAATGAATAATCATCTTCGTATGAAAAAAATAATTCTTTATCATGTTTTTAAGAGACTTCTAGATTTGATAAATTACTAGAAAATGAGAATTCTAAAATTTCTAAAATACATGATATTTCTCAAGAAAAAAAATATGAAAGGAAATTAAAGGATTTATACTTTAAATAATGAGATATCTTATATTTTTAAAGAACTAAAAAAAGTAATTTTAATGAAAATTATATTTCAAAATAATTAGAGAAGATAAATTTTGAGAAAACTAGTGTATTGAATGATATATAAATATTTATTTTGAGTAAAAAATATAGTGAGTATAGAAATTTTGTTGTAAAACAAAAATATGAAATTTATAGTTATAGAAATATTTTGTAATAGTTTAACATAGTTATATAAAAATTTATACGATGTATATTGAAATTAGACCTCAAAGAGATGTTTCCAGAATGGGTTTTTCTAATAAAAAACATGTTTTTCAACATAATTATTTTGTTTTGAAATGTGCTCTATTTTGAAATAAATGTCTAAGTGGGGGTCTCTAGAAATTTTATTTCTTTAAACAAATATCAATCATTAGTATTTTATAAATCTTATTTTTCTAAATATTTAACATTTTCTCAACATATCAAAGTTGGAAAAATGTAGATTCATGAAATTTTACATTTTAACAATACTAGACCTATGAAAATCAGGGTTTTGATATGCTAATGTTTTTCTTTACTATAGAAAAAAAAAATGTAACAAAAAAAACAATATACGATACATGGATAGTGGTTTCTCCTTTTATATTACTAGAAATAACGATTTGATTATGAATAATATAAAAAATAAAGGGGAAAAGGTTGCCTTTGGTGATAATTATCAATGATAAATCATCAGAATAGGTAACACTGATCTTCTGGGGAAAACCATAATTTCTAATTTTTTATTTGTTTTAGGTCTTATGTATATCCTTATTAAAGTATGTCAATTATGTTATGAGGTATAACTTATCATATTTAAGAATAAAAAATGTACTATTAAGAGTTCTAAAGATGAATTTTGTCATTCTTCAATCAACATGATAATGTTTACACACTAACCCTAGAGGACCTTAAGAGCCAAGATATACATTAACTTAGTGAAATAAAAGAACAATCTTAGTAATAAAATATTATATTTTCACACTATAATGTTATAAATTTTCTTAAACACTCTAATAAATTTCTAGTTAAAGATTTACCATAACATTGGATTGATACTTCAAAAGTTTCTAATCCTTGTTAATTTGAAAATGAACATAAGTCATGATTTAAATATATTAGGGAAATATCAATGTTTGATGCTTTACAGTTAGTGCACATGGACTTTTTTGGACCTTCCCAAATAGTAATTATTTATGGAAAATACTATGTATATTTTTTATTTTATGATCACACTAGATATATATGGGTTTATTTTCTAGGAACAAAGTCTGAATCCTTTTGTTGTTTTAAAACTTTTGAAGTCATAATTAAAAATGATAAAAATATCTCCTTGAAAACTATTCATAGTGATCATGATGTAGAATTTGTAAATTATTATTTTGGAGCCTTTTAAAGTAAAAAGGGTATAGTTCATAATTTTTCACCACTTAGAACTCCACATAAAAAGGTTTATTTGGAAGAAGAAATATAATTCTTTAGGAGATTATTATAACCATGTCGATTGAATACTCTGTTGCTAAAAATTTTTATTATGAAGTAGTTCGCAGTACCTATTACACTAAAAATAATGTTTTAATTTCACATTTTATTAATAAAATATCTTTTGGGTTATATATTGGATGGAAACCAAAACTTTCTTAGTTCAATTTTTTTTATGAAAAGTATTTATTTTGAATACTAAAGATAATTTACATAATTTTGCTCCAAAATATAATAAAATAATTTTTTTAGGTTATTCTAAAACTATTAAGATATATATTGTTTTTTTTAAAAAATGCATGTACTTTTGAGGAAACAACACATGTTAAATGTGATGAAACCAATACTTTTTTTCAATCAAACTCAAACCACATCATTGGATGTTATTTCAAAAATAGATTTTCAACCTATTTTGGAAAGTTCGTCTCATGAGAGAACAATTGAATAATATATTTTGGAATTCATAAATCAATAATATTTTTCACATATTTTTGAAGAATATAGTTTTTTAAAACCAAGGAATCAGTTGATTATTATCAATATCCTCGTGATAATATCATTGGTGATGTAGATCATCCATTTATAACTAAAAGTTCTTTAAGAAATGAAATTGAATATTTTTATTTTTTATTACAATTGGAAATTAAACCTTCTAATGAAGATTTATGTGATGAATATTGGATAAAATCAATGAAATATGAACTCAATTAATTCAAAAGGAATAATGTTTTGAATTTTAACAAACCACCTAAAGATACTTATATAATAAGAGTAAAATGTGTTTTATCATAACTAATGTGAGGAAAATGGACTAATATTTAGAAATAAATCTACACATGTTGCTAAATGATATAATAAAAATGGGGGAATAAATTATAAATAAAATTATTCTCTAGTAACTAGACTTGAAGCAATTTGTATACTTTAACATAAGAATTATTCTTAAATTTCAAACTATTTCAAATGGATGTGAAGTTTTCATTTCATAATAGATATGTACAAGGGGAATATTATTTTAAAAAAACCCCTTGTTTTTAAAATATAAAATATCCAGAACATGTTTTTTATCTTACTAAAGTTCTTTATAAACTTAAACATTCCCATATATCCTAGTATAATTGGGTAACTAGATTTTTATTGCAAAAGATGAAAAAATATAAAATAAGTTACTAAAAATATCTTCATTGTTCAAATTTATGTTGATGAAATTATATTTATATCAACTCTAAAATCATTAACAGACTCATATTTAGATCTTATTAAATCTAAGTTTGAAATGATCATGCTGGGAGAACTAAATTACATTCTAGGATTCCAAATATATCAAAAACTAGAAAGAAATTTTATATATAAACATAAGTATTTAATAAATATTCTTATGAAAATTGGATATAAAAACACTATAAATATAAGTACTCCTATAAAAACCTAAAATATCTTATAAATTGATGAATCTAGAAAACTATTTGATCAAAAGTTATTTGTATGAATGATTGGTAGTTTACTATACTTAAATACTATCAATCTAGATTTAATGTTTTTTATACTTGTCTGGAAGATATCACGAAAATATAATAAAGAACCATATTAAATATGTAAAATGATTTTTTTTATCATGAGAGGAATATAGATTAAGGCGTATTATACTCTTCTAGAAATAATTTTGAATAAAAGGATTTTTTGATGATGACTTTGGTAGTTGTAAAATGGATAGTTAAAGTACTTACAAAACTTATCATTTATTAGTAAAAGATTTAATGTCTTGTTCTTGTAATAAAAAAAACACATTAAAACTTTCCACTGGTGAATCTGAATATTTTGTAGCTAGAATTTGTTATGATCAGATGTTGTGGATTTAACACACTCTCACTGACTATGGGATGAGATTTAGTAAAACTTAAGTATTGTGTGATAACACAAGTGAATTTATTTATGTACAAACATGTAGTAGAACTCACTACAAAATAACATAGATATAAGAGGTAATTTTCTCTAGGATCACACAAATAAAAGAGATATTATTTTACAATTCATCATAACACAAGAACCACTTGCTTATATTATTACTAAACCCATTAGTTATGATATATTTGAATATATTAAATAGAATTAAGGAATGGTCAATATCAAATGATCATTCAAAATTACATATTTTTACCAATCTCTATACATTAATGAACTCCATTTTATATAGGGAGTAAATTTGTTGTGGTTTTTTTAAAATCTTTCTTGTTTCAAAAATTATTGAATTTACTAATCTTATGTTTTTCGAAAAAACTAGTTTTTTAGTTTTCCATATTCACTAATTTTTAGTTCTTTAGGATTCAAATTTTTTTAATGTTTAGTTTTTCTAAATTTTTATATTTTATAAAACAAATTTCAAAAATATTAATATTTCTTCAAATTTTGTTTTTAAAATTTAAAATTTTCTAAAAACAAGAGCTAAAGTTTACGAGAATTACTTCTGTATAGAAAGTCATATCTTCAATATAAAAGGTAATATCTAATATTCAAAATTTACTATTTCTATATTATATTTTATGTTTTTTACAATTTTTTATTATTTTTCTTTTAAAAACATTAAATTTTCATTAAAAAACAAAACATTAAGATTTTTAAATTACAGATGTTTACTTAGTCTGATAATAGATTAAAAAACAATTGAAGTTTAGAAAATTATTTAATTATTTATGGATAATTTTCGACTATGGTATCATATTTTAGATTAAATCCAAGCTATTTGATATTAATAAGTTGAAGTATCACCCCAAGGCTATAAATAGATTAGTGGGTCACAACATGCCACATTAATTTTTTAGACTATTGGAAATCCTTTGCTCTTATTTTCTTTTCCTGTCCAATTTTTTGGAAATAGTATAATTGGATTCTACTTCATATATTCCAAACACCTCATTCATATATGTATTTAAAGATGAAAAATTTTTAAGGAATTAAAAAGATAAAAATGGTGATAAAAACCATAATCTAAAGGAATTGGTGCAACAAGATAGGTTCTGTTCTGAAAGAGATTATTCATTTTCAAGGATTGGAAATGTTATGTGTAGAGAAGGAATATATTGATATTCACCACCAAAAAATAGTTAAAGAATTTCATTTAACTAGTTGATTTAGAAAGGAATGTGATTTTGATGTAATTATTTTTAATATTTTTATTGAGAAATGAAAATTTAACATCCAACAACTATCGGACTTAGTTGAAGTTACGTTCTTTGGTTAATCCTTTTAGTAACTCACTTCCTTCCAAAGAAGTGGGTTACTTTTGAAAAGGTAAATGATGAATCTTATTTATTTTAAATATTCTAGAGTGTTAGGAAAGTATACTATTTTAAAGGGTATTCAAGGTAGGATCATTAAGGTTTCATGGTTACCACATTCTGAGAAAAGGTGATTGAGACGCCATAAATGTTTTGGATATATTTGTGTTGGATTATCTAATGAATATGAGAAAGTAAAATCATGTGAAGTATGATTTTATTTCATGTTAACTATAAATAATAGCTAAATGAAGTTAAGGACTCTAGTTTCATTGTTTCATAAATAATATGTTGGTAAATTTCATTTGAGTGATATAAATTAAAAATTAATTCGTAGTATAGTGGAAGAAATTATCACTAATGAGTGGGGAAATAATTTCAATGTTGAAATGTGTTTTTCTACCAAAACACAAGAATTATTTGGAGAATTTTGACATAGGTACATACAATGTTAAATTTTAACTAATTAATGAAATAGATAAATAAAAAATAAAATAAGTTGCATATTCTATTAAGCCAGAAAATAAAACAAACACATTAAATGGTGAAGTGTATAATGAGTTGATGAAGAGAAAAGATAAAAACAATTTAGGTAATCTAGAATTAGGTATTGAAAAGTTTTTGGAATTAGATTTGAAATATAGAATTTAATAATAGTTTCAAAAAGATTAGAAAAATATAAGAAAAAAAACCTTCATGAATCTATAGTATTTGAACATCTAATGAAAGGTGACGATAATGTTCATGGTAATTTCCATACAAAAACTGGAGAGGATTACCAAAGAATTCTTTCTATTTCTCCTCTATCAGTTTTTCAACCCATTATCCCATTGATATTTGTTATCTACCTACCAATTTTGGAATAAGAAGTGGTTGGAACTTCATGTGTTCCTATTTTACTTGGGAAAGGGAAAGGTGGAGGGGTTGAAGAGGAAAAATTAGCTTCAGGAAAAGATATTGAGCAAATTAAATATGTGAAAAATCATGGAAAATTCAAATATAGAAGTAAAGATTCATTATTAATATAGTTAGAATATGAAAAGAAAGAAAATATTTCCAGAGAAAAAGAATCAGAAGAAGAATATCATGAAGAACTAGAAGGGAAAAGGTGTTGCAAAGAAACATTTTCCACTACAAAAAAAATAACATGAGAAGGGTTTATTATTTAGATTATAATGGGTTATAATACCTTCTAAACATATTAGTAGTGGTTACTAAAACCACCACTAATATGGCTACCTACTTATCATTAGTGATAGTTTATAGCAAGATATGGTATAAGAAATTAGCAGTGGTTGTATTAGAGGGGGTTAAAACCCCCTCTAATCTAAAAAATTTAAATGCATAAAAATTTATAGGGGGTTAATACAACCTCAAATCAAAAAAAAAATTCTAAGGGAAAATTTGAGGCAGTTTTAACCCCCTCTAATTGGTAAAAAATATTATAGGGGGTTATGAACACCTATAATCAAAAAAATTAAAATTCCTAGGTACCTTTAGAGGTTGTTTTAACCACCTATAATCCGGAAAAAAATTATTATAGGGGGTTATAACGACCTCTAATATAAAAAAAAAACTATAGAAAACTTTAGAGGCATTTTTAACCCATTATATATTAAATTTTTAATTTTTTTAAAAATATTAGAGGAGTTAAAATGGCCTCTAATCTGAAAAAAAATTCAATTGTGAAAAAATAAATAGAGGTAGTTTTAACCACCTCTGATAAAAAAATTAAAATGTTTATATGTTTTTAAAACATCCTCTATTATAATAATAATTTTTTTAAAGAAAATGATAATTCAAAAAATATATATTCTTTGAAAAATTTACAATAAATATATACATGCATATATTTATATATATT
Organism: Viscum album; assembly: GCA_963277665.1. Lineage (NCBI taxonomy): Eukaryota > Viridiplantae > Streptophyta > Magnoliopsida > Santalales > Viscaceae > Viscum > Viscum album. The sequence goes on from OY728161.1 coordinate 1,001,313,123, forward strand.
ATAGATACATTCTCCAGGAACACCACCATAATTCCAGAAAATATAATATTAATAAATAAATATTTATACAATATTTAAAAGTAAAAAAATATCATTATTAATAAAAATACATTAAATAAATCATGAAAATCTACATTATGAATAAGATTCAAATATTTTATAAAAAAATTTATCACATAATTATTCGATCCATTCAAAACCAACCATAAAATCAAGTGATTTTACCAAAATACAACTTTTTCATAAAAAAAGCATTCACCAAAAAATCATCAAATTAACCAGGTGAAAAGCTACAACCTCACCACCAGATGAAAATAAACACCTTATCCCCTAGATAGAAAGGTGTAACCTTTTCCACTGGATGAAAAGAAACACCCTCTCCACTAGATGAAAAGTAGGACCCTTTCCAACAGATAAAAAGTAACAACTGCACCATGAGATGAAAAGTAGAAAACAATATCAACGTGTAAAAAAATATAAAGTAAAAGAAAACAAAATCATGCAAGAAAGAAGATAGATATATCAACTTATTAATTAATTGCAGTATCACCCATAAAAAGAGAGTATAAAATTTTATGAAACTATGAGTAAGACTGCCATTTGTTCCTTGCTTTTCTTAGGGAGATTTTGGATGAGACTTGAGTAGAAAAATAATGGTAAATCAATATTTTGGATCCACTTTAGGTAAGGGAAAAATATGTATTTACTTATTAATAATTTTTTTTGTTTCTAGTACATGAGAGCGTGGGGAAATATCTTTAGTAATTTCCTCATTCTTATTGATAATAGAAAAGGAATGTGAATAGTAGGATATCAACTATTACGCATTAGGGATTATAAAATTGATATCTAGAGTCACTGAACCCTATATTTCATCCCTATTATATTTTTATTTTATCTCAATCTTTCTCTCTCTATTTTATCATCAACCTGATATCTATATTCCCTAAATAGAGATGAGAAAAATTGTTTCGGGAGTGTGTGTTTTTGGTTAACAACAGATTCACCCCACTATTATAAGTGGTTGTTAAATATACCATGGGGCTTATTAGTTAGTATTATGACAGACTATTTTTGAGTCTTAATATCATATCTTATCTAATATATTTAAATTAATATATAAGAAGGTTTTGGTTCTATCAAGTAGGACTCCTTACATACTATTAATGTGTAATATAACCTAGTGTGACTAAATATTTTCTCATGGATATGATTTTTATTTTCACTATTTATATATTTGACTAATGAGATCAATGTAATCAATGAAAAAAACAATGTAAAATGATTTCACATGTTCTATAAAAATATAATCCCTATATTAAGAGAGATCATGTTTCTATATCTTCTATCACATGGCTTGTAAATTATATACATAACCAAGAAAGGTTTAAATATTCAAGATGATGATAAATCATACATATTATAATACATAAATGATAATAAATATTATCGGATAAAATGTAATTAAATAATATCATCCCTAAAAGAGAGTGATTTTATAAGATTTAAGTGGATAAAAATAGTGAATATAATATGATAGAAACTTTATGAAATCCATAAGGTGGGAAATAAAGTAAACGATTCATTGTTAAAAAACAATTGGTACTGGTTTAAAGATACCAATAATAGGGAATATGAAATGGTGGAATAATTCTACATCAAATTGATCAAAATTGTGATACAAATTTGTAGCTATAGAAAATTTATTATTGATTCCATTTAGGATAGAAATTTAAATTTCATCCTCATAGATAAATTTAATCTAAGGATTTCTTTTTTAGATGATAAATACTATGAAGAATTGACCTTTGAAAAAATATAAAAAAATGGATTGATTGTCTATGAGAAGAGAAGTGGGTCATCCAGAAATATTAAATGAAAATATGAAAAGGAGAATTCATCCCAATCTATATATGATTTAAAACAATATGAGTTAATGAAGTATCATAAGTATTAATCTTAAGATGATGTTTCTACCATGGATTTTGTTGAATTTATATCTTAATTTAAAAAGTCATGAAATGAGTCAAAAGAAATAAAAAGGTTAAGTGCAGCATCCAAAAACATGGTATAATACAAGATAATACATAAGTGGAAATTTATTAATTTTATTATTAATATATAATTGTAAATACTTGAAAATCCATGTAAATTTTTTTAAAAAAATTATATGGAATTATTCCAAGTCTGCGGTTTCTAATGGCACGTAATTCCAAGGCCCAGAGTGCCTAGAATATTTTTCCAAAGTTTTTGAGTATGTTCTGTAACACCCCAAGATTTCATAGTGTGTTATTTCTTCAAAATAATACAATAACTTGCACTACACGCAACACCGAGTTCAAGTACACCATGACTTACCAAACAAGCCGTTCAAAAGAGGTTATGAATAGTATTAACTAAATTTTAAACTTTATATAATCCTTATAATTTTAGAATCCATATTATGAGTTTCTTAGACATAATGTAAGAAAAAATTCATTTTCAGTATTGCACTTTTACCAACTTTTAATAGTGAACCCTTTTTAAATACAATATTTTAAACTTTTTGACTAAATGGGGACATTAAAAAATTTAAAATGAAACATCCCAATCTTCCACGGTACGCTTTCCTTTGAATAATACAGTAGCGTGTGTTGTACGCAACTTTGAGTTCTAACACACACCACAACCAATCAAACTAGCCGTTATGAATTGTAATACCTACTTTTTGAAATTATATATATTTTATATTTCAAAATGGACTTAATTTTTGGATTCGGAGTATTGAATTTAGCCTAAGGTGAAATTTTGGTACTTTTCAGATAACTTTAATATTTTGATGAATAGTCAAAATTACTAAATTTTAATTAAAAACAACTTTTTTAATCAAAATAATTAATGGTGATAAATTATGAATTTGAGTGGTTTTAAAGTATAATTAGAATATATTTTTACCATTTTATCCAATGGTGTTCATTATAATTAATTTCACTTCGAAATTGGACCTAAACAATTGTCAATCTTTTGATATATATTGTTCCTTAAAAACACGCTATTTGTTGTGACAGCGGGAATTAATTATAAAATTAATTAATGCAAATTATATGTTTGGAATTTTGTAAAATAGATATTATTTTTTAATTTGGAATATCAATTATATCTTAGGGTGAAATTTTGGCATTGTTCTGAAAAACTTCAATTTTTGATGAATAGTGAAACTACTAAGTGGTAGTTAAAAAACTGAATTTTTCATAAAACTTAATTTTACCGCTTCTGTGAATGGAATTTCGAAAATCCGAGATACACGGTTAATATCAAGAAGTAAAATTTGTTTTAATGAGATGAAAATAATTTTTTGTGAATAGTAACTTTTTACTTTTATTTACCACGGTTAAAAGTAAATAGGGTAATTAAGGGTAAAAATGATATTAATATTACCCTAACACATGTCCTAATTCTATTGGACAAGTTTATCTCGACCAAAACAGCCTTAGAAATAAAATATTATCATTTAGGTCCACTTGGATTAGATTAGGACATTTATTATTATTTAATTCAAAGAAGAGTTAAAAGAGTTAAAATCAATGTTTATTTACTAAAACATTTTTAATATAGGGTTATACATAAGATAAATTCTATTGTAAATATTAATTAGAAATCTAAAAATATTTCCTACATAAGGATATTTTATTTATAATTTTTATACATTAAATAATTTAATTTACTTATGACACAATGATGATGCAGTAATTACCATAATAGTGAAAAATTAAAATAATTGATATTATAAATACACAAATAAATATAATTTTAGACTTTTTAGGAATTAAACTAATTTTATAGGTTAATATGACATGTTAGTATTTATTCAATTAACTTTGTTCTAAGTAATCATTCTGTTATGATTTTTACAAAAATAAAATATTGAATAGTGTCATAATTGACATAAAAGAATTTTTAAAACAAATATTATATTATTAATTGATATTAAATTCCTAAAAATCTAAGGTTCGTCCAAGAGACTTATATCATGATATTTTAATCATTAATGGACCACTTGGGGGTCTCTTGGATTTATATGGTAAGTTTATTAACCATATAATATAAAAATACAAAGAGACATTGTAAAAGTGAAACTAATTAACTTAGAGTTAATACTTAAAGATAAGGTTAATATAATGACCCAAACCTATCTAAATTCTATTTTTTGAGTGATTTTAGACCTATCCCAACCCTAAAATTTAAATAATAAACTTTTTATCCATTATAAACCGAATATGAATTTATTATAAATTAATATTTCTAGCTTTTCCAAAGGTGCCCCTCACCCCTCTTATAAAAGGGAACTCCTCATTCTCATTTCTTCACACCTTCAAAGCCTTTTGGTTCGGCCAAACTCTACCCAAATACTCTCACAACTTCCCTCACTACAACCTAGAGGCCTTAGTTTGATCACAAAGCCAACCTAAGGAGCCCATTTGATCAAATCAAAAGGAAGAACCCGAAGAAGAGGTAATGTTTTCACCACCCCTTTTCAAGTTCCTTTCTTCTTCCACTTCTTCTTTCTTTGTTATTACCATTATAAAATAATAACTCCAGTATCTTATATATAATTTGATGTTATTATAAATATGGTACAACCATATTCAGTATTCTATCCACCCTTTGAATAACATGTCACCATACATGCGTACGTACGGCTTACCGTCTCCACGTCGTGGTGTAATTGTTATTCAATATATTATTATTTGGATGGGTATAATAATGATGTGTAACTCATGTAAATAATAAATATAACATGTTAATTATTCTGTATATATGATATACCATCCATTTATATATTATTTTAATATCAAAAGAATGATATTGTCGCTCGTGCGTACGTACGGACTACCATCTCCATGAACGTGATTAGATTCATTCTCCATCGTATCAATTAAAGTATAATTATCATTTGATGATTTAAAAATGATGTTTAAGTACTTAATATCATTCTGGATATGAATAAGACACAACCTATCCATAAAAAACACGTCTTATGTAACAAAAACATATAAAAGAAAATGAGTAAGTTAACACCCGAAACGACGATAATTCAAAGATATTATTAACAAATCAATGTTAAAAGATCATATATGATATCATATTAATATATATGATTCTTGTATAATTTAATAACAATTATTTCACCATTATAAAGGAGGTTAACCTACCCCAACCAAGGAAAAGTACAAGGTAAGGGTTATTTCACAATCTCTTCATTATCCGAGATTGTTTATACGTAATAATCTATTGGGATCTCTTTATCATCCACATCCATGTTTCTTAAAAATGAATTTCAAAGCATTGTTACTATTTACTAGAATATGGGTTAAAGTCATTTATACCCTTGTTTGACTTTTTATAAGAGGTTTATAAAGGAATCTTTCCGTCGTTTTCCAAACAAGGTGCTTTTTAACCTTTTCGACAAAATTAAGGTAAGAATGTTTTTTTTAACTTATACGGCGGGTGCGGCTATTTACCGCCGTTATAAAATTATCAAAGCTTAACTTACAATCTTACAAAGATATTTTCAAAGTAAATGATTTATTTTATAATTATATGACTTTTAAATGATTTCAAAATGAATATTTTAAGAATTTCGGAAAGGTACTCTTTATCAAAATCATAATTTTAAATGTTTTAAAGATTTATCTTTCTAAATATTTTTAATTAATGTCCATGTCTTCAAAATGGTTTTTAAGGATTTATTTATATAGACATGAATGTTTTTAAAATGTTAATTCCTTTCAAAATTTTCAAAGTGGTATAGGACACTTTGATTCAAAAATCTCTTTTTAATTACTTCCTTTATAAATGTGTGACTTTTAAATGATTTAAAAAAAAGGAGATATTTCTCTCAAATAGTATTAATTTCATCTATGTCAACATCCTTTGATGGATTTTATGATTATATGAAGTTGATTTATTATGATTCAAAAGTTCCATAATGTATTGAAGGTTTTGTGATATGTTTGACTGTGGATGTGTTATTTTTATACCATTCATGGTTTATGGAGAAAGTATTGACATTTCGTATGCTAGTTTTAATACGAATGTTTATGTTATGTTTAAACCTTTTCATATAAGAATGCATTGGACTTAGTAAGTGACAGGTGGAGCCCGCTATAGCTCCTCGATGCATCGGTAGGTCTCATGAGACAAACTAGTGTCTTGGCACAAGGCCTTGGAAAAATCTTATCTGTAGTCTTGGCACGAGGCCTTGGCTATGTGGTTATGATAGTCTGGCATTATTCATTCCATCATTATGAAAGTGGTTATTGATATTTCATGTGATTATTCGATTAATATAATATCCATGTGAATAAGTAAATGAAATTATTTCATTTTTCTTTTTCCATACTATGTTGAAGTTCAAGTTTAAAAGGCTTTTGTTTTAGTTATACATTGCCTTAAATGTTTATGCTTATTTTTGAAAGTTTCCGCTATATTGTTATCCTTACTGGGCATTTGAGCTCACCCCTTTTCTATGTTTTATTTTTCCCAAGATTTGAAGAAGTAAGTTATGAATGACCTGCAGGGATAGTATGTGGGGATATGAGAGTGGAATATGGAGACTATGTTGTTGTAGTAGTTTTTCACTTTGTGATGTAATGTAAAACATTATGAATATATCTAGTGTTTCCAAGGCTACTAAACCAATCAGTATTTCGAGATTTGATCTTTCTTGTGATCATGCCAATGTAATGTAATAATGCACCAACTCTGGGTAACTAGGGTCGGGGCGTTACAGTTGGTATCAGAGGAAGTTTAGTACAAACCTTGCAAGCTAGATTTAGATAAACTCTGATTAGAGCACATAGATTTAAGATGGACTTTGAGGATTAGTATAGAAGAACTTCCTAGAATTTTGGTATTGTAGAGATTTTGTGAGTTTTCTGAGCAATTCATCCCTGTCTGGATACGACCAGGTAGAGGCGGCTCTAGCACAGATGTACCTAGGGGTAAAACCCGAAAACACCGCTTTGAGATAGACTTGAACGAGAACTGGTGCACGACAATGGGCCTTGCTGCACTCTTGGTTACGACACTCCCGGGGGATATGCTTAGGATAATTCTCATTTTCTTTACAAACCATTATGAAGGGTTTATGTGGATTTACTTCCTCAAAGGAGAAATTTTTATGATTATAGATTATATCCATAAACTATTTAATTTATGTTATGTGTCTTACAAGTTTGGGATTAGGTATTGTTATTCATAAACTAATCTAGTGTATGCCATTGTTTAGAAATGGCGCCCAGTAGAAGGAATGAGAACTCCAGCAATGCACATGATCCAAAGAGAAAGAAGGATCATATCTTTCATGGTCTTAAGCCAGAATTTATAAGAGAAATAGTCTCCCATGTATTATCATCATATGAAGAAATAATATCATGTGTTGATAAGATAAGTAAAGATTTTACTGAGTCCTATGGCTTTGAAGAGAAGCAAGAGAAGAAAAGGATGGAATAGAGAACGATGGATAAAGGGAAGAGGGAAAATAAGAATTTTCCCATATGTGATAACTGTGGGAAGAAACACCCTGGAACTTGTCTGAAAGGAATGGGAGTTTTTTATAAGTGTGGAGGAAAAGGGTACAAAGTACGTGACTACAAGGATAAGAAAATGGTTTCAAATGTACAATGCTTCATTTGCAAGGATTTTGGACACTATGCGAACCTATCTCCCAATCATCAGACTATGCCACAAATGATGCTATTGGATAATAATCAAGTTATGATACTACCACAGATGAAGAGGAATGATTAGAGTTCTTATGTTGATTATGTCATTTGAGTGTTGTATCAACAATGTACTTGTTATAATAATTATGGAGTATATAAGGATTGTACTGTAGTACTATTTCATTAAGGACTTGAGATTGTGTGGAACAATGAAAAGTGACTCAATAGAAGGTTAAATTTTTGGAAAATATATGGTTGAGAGAAAGATAAACCACAATATGGTTCTGATACCGAGGTAGTGATTTTAGAATAATACATGATTGATTTGGATAAATTATATTGGATATTCTTGACTACCTTGAAGCTGATTAATGATTTGTATATTCCATCATTATTGGGGTTTAAAACATTTTTGGATTGATGAAGTATATCCACCATTCTATATGGAATAAGGGAGCATGAATGTAATCAATAAGTATTATGGTAATTCAGGATGTTTCAGTGTTTTAAAAGAATACATGATGAAGGTATTCATATGATATTACGGGGTAAAAAGGATCTACATTAAGTTTACCTTCCTTATAAATATTGGACTGTGAGTTTGGACAGAAGTATTTTGGATAAATTCCAGTTTGAGAATAATTTTTGATTGCCATAAAAGGACAACCCAGAGGTCGGGCGGCAACCCGTCGCGACCGGCAAGGCCGCGAGACTTGAACCCGCAACCGAAGGGCGACAAGGGTGTATCACCTACCACTGGCCCACGAGATGTCCTAGATTAAATAATGTAGTTTTTTTAAAAGATCTGGTAGATGAATTATAAATTCGTTTATTTTGGAACCCTGTACGAATAATATAAATAGAATTTTTTTTTCGAGTGAAAGATGAGTTTGTGGTATAAATTTATTAATGGATAAAACTCTAATTATAAAGTAAGTATATCTCCTTATGATCTTATCCAATCTCATAAATAAATTCCTCAACATTAAGAAAAGGAACTTAGAACAAAAATGTTGTCCTATATGGTACCTTAAATCATCACTAATTTATGGCTTTGGGATTGTTGGCCTTTTCATAGCCATATTCTCTACCACTCTCCATCAGATAATTGATGGTTATATTCTCTTCCATATCCATATTTTCCTACATGGAACCCTAGTATGTGTTATTTTCGGTAATCTTCATACTTTCCACTCTTTATAGAGGCCTCATTAATTCATTTTTCGATGTGGGATTTCAACTAAGATATTTTGAAACATCAAAAATGTGTTATCCTAATACCTTATATTTTGTTGAATCGATGGTATTTTAAATCATTGTAGATTGATGAATTTAAGGACCTAAATTTTAAACTTGTTTGTGATTTATGACCTCAATCACTACCTATAAATATTTACGTTTTTCCTCCAATTATATTTCTCTAATTGCCACCAATGTTCTCCTAATCGAGATCATAATTTGGTGGTGACCCTTTCATTTCTCTTTTCCTCATATTAAGACTAAATTTTAGTAACCCAATTTCCGATGTGGGTTTTCCCACAAAGATATTTTTTATTTTCAACCTTTTATTTTCATAGAACAATTTCAAATTGCGAGGACGCAATTTATTGAAGGAGGTGAGAATGTAACACCCCAAGATTTCATAGTGTGTTATTTCTTCAAAATAATACAATAACTTTCACTACACGCAACACCGAGTTCAAGCACACCATGACTTACCAAAAAAGCCATTCAAAAGAGGTTATGAATAGTATTAACTAAATTTTAAACTTTATATAATCCTTATAATTTTAGAATCCATATTATGAGTTTCTTAGACATAATGTAAGAACAAATTCATTTTCAGTATTGCACTTTTACCAAATTTTAATAGTGAACCATTTTTAAATACAATATTTTAAACTTTTTGACTAAATGGGGACATCAAAAAATTTAAAATGAAACATCCCAAGCTTCCATTGTACGCTTTCCTTTGAATAATACAGTAGCGTGTGTTGTACGCAACTTCGATTTCTAACACACACCACAACCAATCAAACTAGCCGTTATGAATAGTAATACCTACTTTTTGAAATTATATATATTTTATATTTCAAAATGGAATTAATTTTTGGATTCGTAGTATTGAATTTAGCCTAAGGTGAAATTTTGGTACTTTTCGGATAACATTAATATTTTGATGAATAGTGAAAATTACTAAATTTTAATTAAAAACAAATTTTTTAATAAAAATAATTAATGGTGATAAATTATGAATTTGAGTGGTTTTAAAGTATAATTAGAATATATTTTTACCATTTTATCCAATGGTGTTCATTACAATTAATTTCACTTCAAAATTGGACCTAAACAATTGTCAATCTTTTGATATATATTGTTTCTTAAAAACACGCTATTTGTTGTGACAGCGGGAATTAATTATAAAATTAATTAATGAAACTTATATGTTTGAAATTTTTTAAAATAGATATCATTTTTGAATTTGGAATATCAATTATAGCTTAGGGTGAAATTTTGGCATTGTTCTGAAAAACATCAATTTTTTATGAATAGTGAAACTACTAAGTGGTAGTTAAAAAAACTGAATTTTTCATAAAACATAATTTTACCACTTTTGTGAATGGAATTTCGAAAATCCGAGAGACACAGTTAATATCAATAAGTAAAATGTGGTTCAATGAGATTAAAATAATTTTTGGTGAATAGTAACTTTTTACTTTTATTTACCACGGTTAAAAGTAAATAGGGTAATTAAGGGTAAAAATGATATTAATATTACCCTCACACATGTCCTAATTCTATTGGACAAGTGTATCTCGACCAAAACAGCCTTAGGAATAAAATATTATCATTTAGGTCCAGTTGGATTAGATTAGGACATTTATTATTATTTAATTCAAAGAAGAGTTAAAAGAGTTAAAATCAATGTTTATTTAATAAAACATTTTTAATATAGGGTTATACATAAGATATATTCGATTGTAAATATTAATTAGAAAGACAAAAAGTTTTCCTACATAAGGATATTTTATTTATAATTTTTAGACTTTAAATAAATTAATTTACTTATGACACAATGATGATGCAGTAATTACCATAATAGTGAAAAATTAAAATAATTGATATTATAAATACACAAATAAATATAATTTGAGACTTTTTAGGAATTACACTAATTTTCTAGGTTAATATGACATGTTAGGATTGATTCAATTAACTTTTTTTGAAGTAATCATTCTGTTATGAGTTTTACAAAAATCAATTATTGAATAGTGTCAAAATTGACATAAAAGAGTTTTTAAAACAAATATTATATTATTAATTGATATTAAATTCATAAAAATTTAAGGTTCGACCAAGAGACTTATATCATGATAGGTTAATCATTAATGGACCACTTGGGGGTCTCTTGGATTTATATGGTAAGTTTATTAACCATATAATATAAAAATACAAAGAGACATTGAAAAAGTGAAACTAATTAACTTAGAGTTAATACTTAAAGATAAGGTTAATATAATGACCCAAACCTGTCTAAATTCTATTGGTTGAGTGATTTTCGACCTATACCCACCTTAAAATTTAAATAATCAACTTTGTATCCATTAGAAACCGAATATGAATTTATTATAAAGTAATATTTCTAGCTTTTCCAATGGTGCCCCTCACACCTCTTATAAAAGGGCACTCCTCCTTCTCATTTCTTCACACCATCAAAGCCTTTTGGTTCAGCCAAACTCTTCCCAAATACACTCAAAACTTCCCTCACTACAACCTAGAGGCCTTAGTTTGATCAGAAAGCCAACCTAAGGAGCCCTTTTGATCAAATCAAAAGGAAGAACCCGAAGAAGAGGTAATGTTTTCACCACCCCTTTTCAAGTTCCTTTCTTCTTCCACTTCTTCTTTATTTGTTATTACCATTCTAAAATAATAACTCCAGTATCTTATATATACTTTGATGTTATTATAAATATGTTACAACCATATTCAGTATTCTATCCACCCTTTGAATAACATGTCACCATACGTGCGTACGTACGACTTACCATCTCCACGTCATGGTGTAATTGTTATTCAATATATTATTATTTGGATGGGTATAATAATGATGTGTAACTCATGTAAATAATAAATATAACATGTTAATTATTCTTTATATATGATATAACATCCATTTATATATTATTTTAATATCAAAATAATGGTATTGTCGCTCGTGCGTACGTACGGACTACCGTCTCCACGAACGTGATGAGATTCATTCTCCATTGTATCCATTAAAGTATAATTATCATTTTATGATTTAAAAATGATGTTTAAGGACTTGATATCATTCTGTATATGAATAAGATACAACCTATCCATAACAAACACGGCTTATGTAACAAAACATATAAAAGAAAACGAGTAAGTTAACACCCGAAACGACGATAATTCAAAGATATTATTAACAAATCAATGTTAAAAGATCATATATGATATCATATTAATATATATGATTCTTGTATAATTTAATAACAATTATTTCACCATTATACAGTAGGTTAACCTACCCCAACCAAGGAAAAGTACAAGGTAAGGGTTATTTCACAATCTCTTCATTATCCGAGATTGTTTATACGTAATAATCTACTGGGATCTCTTTATCATCCACATCCACGTTTCTTAAAAATGAATTTCAAAACATTTTTACTATTTTCTAGAATATGGGTTAAAGTCATTTATACCCTTTTTTTACTTTTTATAAGAGGTTTATAAAGGAATCTTTTCATCTTTTTCCAAATAAGGTGTTTTTTAACCTTTTCGACAAAATTAAGGTAAGAATGTTTTTTTTTAACTTATGCGGCGGGTGCGGCTATTTACCGCCGTTATAAAATTATAAAAGCTTCCCTTACAAGATTAGAAGGATATTTTCAAATTAAATGTTTTATTTTATAATTATGTGACTTTTAAATGATTTCAAAATGAATATTTTAAGAATTTCGGAAAGGTACTCTTTATCAAAATCAGAATTTTAAATGTTTTAAAGATTTATCTTTCTAAATATTTTTAATTAATGTCCATGTATTCAAAATGGTTTTTAAGGATTTATTTATATAGACATGAATGTTTTTAAAATTTTAATTCCTTTCAAAATTTTCAAAGTGGTATGGGACACTTTGATTCAAAAATCTCTTTTTAATTACTTCCTTTATAAATGTGTGACTTTTAAATGATTTAAAAAAAAGGAGATATTTCTCTCAAATAGTATTGATTTCATCTATGTCAACATCCTTTGATGGATTTTATGATTATATGAAGTTGATTTATTATGATACAAAAGTTCCATAATGTATTGAAGGTTTTGTGATATGTTTGACTGTGGATGTGTTATTTTTATACCATTCATGGTTTATGGAGAAAGTATTGACATTTCGTATGCTAGTTTTAATACGAGTGTTTGTGTTATGTTTAAACCTTTTCATATGGTAATGAATTGGACTTAGTAAGTGACGGTTGGAGCCCGCTATAGCTCCTCGATGCATCGGTAGGTCTCATGAGATAAACTAGTGTCTTGGCACAAGGCCTTGGAAAAATCTTATTTGTAGTCTTGGCACGAGGCCTTGGATATGTGGTTATGATAGTCTGGAATTATGCATTCCATCATTATGAAAGTGGTTATTGATATTGCATGTGATTATTCGATTAGTAGAATATCCATGTGAATAAGTAAATGGCATTATTTCATTTTTCTTTTTCTATACTATGTTGAAGTTCAAGTTTAAAAGGTTTCTGTTTTAGTTATACATTGCCTTAAATGTTTATGCATATTTTTGAAAGTTTCTGCTATATTGTTATCCTTACTGGGCATTTGAGCTCACCCCTTTTCTATGTTTTATTTTTCCCAGGATGTGAAGAAGTAAGTTAGTAATGACCTGCAGGGATAGTATGTGGGGATATGAGTGTGGAATATGGAGACTATGTTGTTGTAGTAGTTTTTCACTTTGTGATGTAATGTAAAACTTTATGAATATATCTAGTGTTTCCAAGGCTACTAAACCAATCTTTCTTTCGATATTTGATCTTTCTTTTGATCATGCCAATGTAATGTAATAATGCACCGACTCTGGGGAACAAGGGTCGGGGCGTTACATGTTCTGTGAACTTAAGAGCGGATTTTGGTAACTTTAGAACCAATACTCAGAATTGAAATCTGAGGGCACCGTTGAACTCGCAACACCAATGATTGCTTAAGGAGACCTTCACCTCAGCTGCGTTTGGTCATGGACGAAAGTTGGTTTTCCAACCTTTCATGGAGGATAAAGAAAATAGAAAAAAATGAGGAATAAAATAAAAATTTTAAAACTTAAATTTTATTTTATTCAAATCTTTTTGAATTAAAGTCGGGTCCACCCAAACCAAACCCCCACTTTTATTCTTTCCACCCCCCCCCCCCTCTTTCATTAAACGAATTGATTAGGGGGAGACTCCTCAATTTAATGTGTTTGTTCCCCTCCTTTGGGAGTTGCGGGAATTGTTGTTTTGGCTGTTGGAGGAAAACTTGGAGGAAGAACTCATCTTCCACCAATGACAAACATCTTCTTCTTCTTTGATCTCCTACCGGAATAAGGGAGGAAGTGACATCCTTGAAAAATGTCGACGATGTCATCCTCGACTTCTTCATCTTCTTTTTCAACATCAACGAATCCGATGTAGGGGTTTTAGATTTGTTATTTATTTCTCGTTCTTTGTTTTCCTTCATGGATTAAGATTCAAAGCCACATGCTATCACTCTAACGTAGAGGGTGCGGGCCAAACAAACACGTCCTGACCCCTCGGCCTTACTTTGTGGATTTTGATGCTAATCATGTAACGAGTCTAGGTTGAGCGATTTTCATCAACGATGGTTGTGGATAGAAGTCAATGTCTTTAGTAGTGTGCGTCTAATTCCGAAATGAGAATTGGGCCACCGGAACTCTTCTGGTGACCCGTTGAAGGTTCGTCGGTGGTCGGAACCGACGAACGTCACCAGTAGAATGAAGGGAAGGGCAGTCAGGTGCATGGACGGCGGCGGTGCAACCACGCCACTGGAGGAGTGGGCCATGGAGGTGTAGAAATGGTCAGCACAAGGCCGTCCGCGAAGAAAACTTGTGGCTCGGGGTTCTAGGGAAGGTGCGGCGTAGCGCGAGCCATGCGGAGGAACAAGGGGCAGCGGCCAGGGCCGCGGCGATGAAGTACGGGCGGCCGACAGAGTCGGCCGCCAAAGGAGGCACGATGCAATTGAGCCGCGTGGGAGGTGGTTGGCCGCTTGGCCAGCTGGGAACAGCGAGACCCACCGAAAGGGTCCCACGGGACACGGACCGGCGCCATGTGGCACCAGATCTGAACCACCCGAACGGTTAAGCTGTTCGGGACTCCAGGGGGCGCGGCCTCCCCCCTGGAAGCGGCTAGGGTGGGCCCCATAGGGACCGCCATACGTGGGCCCAGTGTTTCCCGGATTGAGCGTGGGTATGGGCACCCCCGCGGGTCGGGCCATCCCCATAGGTCGGGCCGCCCCCGGGGACCGGGTCGGACCCAGTCCGGACCCGCTTTGACCTGTTTCCACTCTTTTGCTCATAACTTGATCTACGGGCGTCCGATTGACGAACCGTTTGTGGAGATAGAAACCTTAGAGAGATACGGTTCTTTTGATATAACCCACTTGAGTTTTGGATTCAGTTGGTGTATGGCCGAGTTGGATCGAATGTAAATTCAACCGGGCCCTCGGAACAGAAATGCCAATAACTCTCAGACCGAGCGTCCGATTGACGCGCCATCTGTCATGTTGTGTTTCTTATGGCAAGACGGATGTTTTGGATACATCAACTTGTGAATTTGTGGAAGTTTATGTATAGACACTTGGTTTGAGGATTGGACCCTCCCGGAATCAAGTGTGCTTTGTGCGGAACCTTGTGGCTGGCTGCATTATGATAAAGGGATCCTACGTGGGTTAGACAGGACTGACTACTATTCCATGATCCTACGTGGGTTCGACAGCTCCGACTACTGTTCTAGGATCTTACATGGGTTTGGCAGCTCCGACTACTGTTTCAGGATTCTACGTGGGTTCTACAGTTTTGATTACTGTTCCAAGATCCTATGTGGGTTCGACAGCTCTGATTACTATACCCGGATCCTACATGGGTTCGATAGAGTAGATGATTCAGTGGATAAATCTAATCATCTCTATCTCTCTATATAATTTTTATACCTGTGTGAGCTGAGCCTTGACTCTGTGATGTTATCAACGAGTTATCTTTCTTCCTTCGTGGAATAGGTTATGCTTGGGATCAAGAGTTGGAGCCGGTTTGTATTTGATTACTTAGGTATATGTATGGGCATATACCTAAGTAGGGTTGGATGATACTTTGTGACTATATTATTACTACTTTGGTTTATCCATTAGTGGATTATGGGATACCTTCGGGGGTCTCGGGATCCCTATTGAGTATCGTTATACTCACCCCTGCAAGGGCTTCGCCCGCACCTTGTTGTGTCATGTGCAGAAAACAGAAAGCAGTGATCAAGGCTAAGAGCGATAAGGATGGGAGGCTACTCAGAACTGGACTTAGACGGGACATACCTCAAGGACGACTTGATCGAGATCTGTACCTACCCTTCAGGTAGGATTTCCCAGTGGACGATCCAGGAGTTGTTTTCCCTTTTTTTGTACTTGTACTTCTGTTGGGTTTGTATACTATCCCATTAACTTTCAGCACTCTTTACATTATTAGTAATTTTTGGTTACCTCTAGTTGTGTACAGAATGTGTGAGTTTCAGGTTTAAAGGCAATGCCTTCCCTTTTCTCTGGAATATGCCTTTTGTTGTTCTAGTCGCCAGCCACTGGCCTAAGGAAGGCGGGCTTGGGGTAGTCATGGCACGGGCCCGTGGACGGGTTATGAAAAATTGGTATCAGAGGAGTCAGTTCTATCATAGAACATTGGACTCTTATATTTTAACAACAATAGTGTTAATTGTTTTGGGTGTGGTTAACAGTTTAGAGAAACCGGTGTTGGTGCAGCATCCGACTTATCTATACATTAGGACTCTGACTTTTGATTTCTAACTTAGTTCACGAAAAACAATGATTGCATGTGTGTTTCATTTGAAAAGTTATCTTTGTGATCTCTTCGAGTCAGCTCACCGGGTATAACTTATTGACCGTGGCGCACCTGTTTCTTTTCAGGATGGCCCCATGTAGAGAGCCAGTCAGGGTTCCAGGCTTTATACGAGATGGAAGCCCACCGAGCGACGAGGCCTCGGTGCAGGGCCCTATCACAGTGGAGGCACCAGTGGTACCACTACCCGTTGGGACACCGATGCCACCAGCCCCAGCAACAGAGAGTGCACGCTTCTTAAGCGCGTTGCATGAGTTCCAATGCCAGAGGCCGCCCAGGTTCAGGGGTGAGACGAACCCGCAGGCAGCTGAGGATTGGCTGGAGGCTGTGGTGAGAGTCTTCAGACTGGTAGGGACACCATCCGACCTTATGGTGATCCTTGTCATGATTTTCCTTTAGGAAGTAATAGGAAGATGGTGGAGTCTAATTCTCTAGGTGCATGACGAGGCTACACTTCTCTGGGAAGACTTCGAGAGCCTGTTTTGGGTGGAGTTTTTTCCAGACACCCTACGTGTAGTGTGGATACAAGAGCTACTTCATCTGCAGTAGGGCAGCATGATGGTGGCACAGTACTCAGTGAGGTTCACCGGCCTCTCGCGCTACTCCGCAGATATGGTGCGGGACCCATTCTTCAGGGGTCGGACCTTCGAGTAAGGGCTCAGGCGAGAGATCAAGGCTTCGATGATCTCCCTCAGCATCTTGACATAGGCAGAGTTGTTGGAGAGAGACCTCTTAGTGTAGAGTTTCCTTGCTGAGAAGTCACCAGTAGAGAGACCCACCACCGTGCATCACATAGTGGAGTCTTCTGCAGCTGGAAGCAGACAGATGTCACAGAGATCTAAGTGGACCAGGCCATTCGGTGGAGGACCTCAGGATACGGGTTCGGTGGTGCGGGGAACACGAGACAGAGCTAGTCATATGAGGAGTAGGTAGTGCTACGCATGCAAAGGGTAGGGTCACATGGCTCGTGACTGTCTGACCTTTCGTGTAGATGATTATAAGATGGTCGAAGGATAACCCAAGAAGAGACAGAGATTCGATCGAGGCGGTCTGCAGGGCACAGGCGGACGTGGAAGAGGAGCTGGTCGAGCAACTGGTGGTGGGCGACGTTTCGATCTGTTACTGCCACCACCACCAGGAGGTCCAACCCGACCGCATGAAGCAGGTGGAAATGGGAGAGATCAGCTCCAGGCAGCTAAGGCTTATGATAATGGCGCTCTGGAGATGATTCAAGGTACAGTCTATGTCTACTCCACCATAGCTGTAGTACTTATAGACACAGCTGTCAGTCACTCTTTCATTCCCACTGCCCTTGTTCGGAGCTCAGATATTCTGATAGAGTCGTTGGCTCGATCCTTATGTCTAGAGACTCCTACGGGAGTAGATTTGAAGATTACACACTGGTTCTATCAGTGTGAGATTACTCTTGAAGTTGATAGCTTCGGTTGGGATATCCTAGTATTGGCGTCGAGGCCTTACGATGTCATCTTGGGTATGGACTGGTTATCTACAGTCCATGCTTAGATTGATTGTATTATGCAGAAAGTGCAGTGTGTCCATGAGGATGGGACTAGGTTTACCTTCACTGGTGAGAAGGGATCTTTTGCAGCGCATGATGGACTTACCCAGAGGAGGGGGAAGTCGATTACTCATCAGTTGGCTAGCCTTATCCTCAGAGCGGTTGATGTGTAGAGTCTGATCTATCCTGTTGTGGTGGATCAGTATGTGGATGTTTTTCCTGATGAGGTGCCAGGACTACCTCCTCGTAGAGAGGTAGACTTTTACATTGACCTGTATCCTGGGACGACACCGATATCTATGCCAGCATATCGGATGGCTCTCGCGGAGCTTCGTCAGTTGCGAGTACAGTTGGGGGACATGTAGGGAAAGGGGTTCCTCAGACCCAGTGTTTCACCATGGTGAGCCCCGATTTTGTTTTCCAAGAAGTTGGATGGGAGTTTGAGGCTCTGTGTGGATTATCGGTGCTAGAACCAGGTGACCGTGAAGAACAAGTATTCACTTCCGAAGATTGATGACCTCTTCAATCAGCTGAAGGGAGCACGTTGGTTCTTGAAGATAGACCTCTGATCGGGATACCACCAGCTCAGATTATGGAACGAGGATGTGCAGAAGACGGCTTTCAGATGTTGGTATGCCCACTATGAGTTCCTGGTTATGCCATTCGGCATAACCAATGCACCAGTTGTGTTCATGGGGCTTATGAACAGGATCCTCTAGCCATACCTTGATCACTTTGTGGTAGTCTTCATCTATGACATTCTGATCTACTCGACTACTGAGGAGGAGCCTGCCTATAATCTGCATATAGTACTGGACACACTCCGAGAGCACCAGCTTTATGGTAAGATCTCGAAGTGCCAGTTCTGGATCTGAGAGGTTCACTTTCTAGGTCACGTCATCTTAGAGGCTAGAGTTTCTATGGATCCAGCGAAGATTGAGGTTGTGCTAGCTTGGGAGCCACCCAAGAGCGTAATGGAGGTATGGAGTTTCCTAGGTCTGTCCGGTTATTATTATAGATTTGTGCTAGAATTCTCTATAGTTACAGCACCCTTATCGGCATTGACGAAGAATGGTAAACCCTTCGTGTGTTCATAGAGATTCCAACGGGGTTTTCAGGAGCTGAGGCATAGGCTGACTAGTGATCCCATCTTGAGGCTACAGGAGGAGGGCGTTGGGTACGTGGTATACTGCAATGTATCAGGGACCGGTCTCGGATGCGTCCTGATATAGGCACGAGCAGTGATAGCTTATGGTTCTCATCAGCTGAGACAGCATGAGCAGAACTACGCTACGCATGACCTAGAGTTATCAGCAGTGGTCTTTGACATAAATATGTGGCGACACTATCTAATGGGAGAGCATTTCACAGTCTACTCTAACCACCAGAGTCTCAGGTATATCTTCTCACATAAAGACCTAAACCTGAGATAGTGGTGTTGGATTTATTTTCTCCAGGACTATGATTTTGTGATATTCTATACTCCTGGTAAGGGGAACATTGTAGTAGATGCTCTCAGTAGAAGATCAGGTATTCAACTTCTAGGAGAGGTGACTGAGCAGCTGGACGCTTTGCAGATTTCTTATGTGGACCAAGATGGAGCAGCTTTCCTATAGTATTTTACAGTCACACCCCCACTCCATCAGAGATTTAGGGAGTCACAACTTAGGGATGTTGACTGCGATGCTTGACGTGCACAGATATCCACAGGGCAGGCAGATGATGGATTTTCTGTAGGTGGGGAGCACGTAATCCTCTTCAAAGTATGTACCATGGTACCAGCATCATTTCGGGAGGTAGTGTTGATGGAGTTCCACACATCACCTCTAGTGGTACATCCAGGTGTGGAAAAGATGTACCAGGACCTTCAATAATAGCACTAGTGGCTAGGTATGAAGATGGCAGTAGTGGAGTTTGTCTCTCGATGCCTCACTTGTCAGCAAGTGAAGGCGGAGCACCAAGTACCATCAGGCTTGGTTCGGCCTTTAGAGGTCCCAAAGTGGAATTGGGATGGGATATCCATGGACTCAATTATAGTACATCCACATACATCCAGGGGAAAAGACTCAATTTGGGTGATTGTCGACCGACTCACCAAGTCGGCCCACTTCCTACCAATCAGAGAGCAGGGTTTAGTAGGGAGCTTGGGATGACTCTATGTGCAAGAGATTGTGTGACTACATGGGGTACCTTCGATGATTGTCTCCGATCGTGACGTACGTTTCACCTCCCTTCTATGGAAGGGATTTCAGGAGTCTTTCGAGATGCAACTTCGTTTGAGCACCGCCTTCCATCCTCAGACGGATAGCTAGACTGAGAGGACCATTCAGACTCTTGAGGACATGCTCCGTGCATGCGTCCTCAACTTCGGTCATATTTGGGAGAACCACTTGCCTTAGGTGGAGTTTTCATACAATAACAGTTATCACTCCACCATCAAGATGGAACCTTTTGAGGACTTTTATGGTTGACCTTGTAGATCGCCACTGTGCTGGACAGACCTAGGGGAGTCAGCACTAGTGGGACCAGAGATGGTACGGGATACCATGGAGAAGGTGCAGATCATCCAGGAGCGGATAAATACTGCACAGAATAGGCAGAAGTCGTATGTTGACAGAATGTGGAGACCTATGAAGTTTGAGGATGGTGACCACATCTTTTTACGGATCTCACCTCGACGAGGTTTGCAGAGATTTGGTCGAGGTGGCAAGTTATCTCTGAGATTCATCAAACATTTCTAGGTCCTCAGCAGAGTAAGTGAGGTGTCTTACTGCCTGGAAATTCCCCCTCAGTTGCACTGGGTGCATGACATTTTTCACGTATCCTAGCTGAGGTGATACGTGCATGATCCTACTCACATCATAGACTGGGGCGAGATTTACATCGATGATGGGGTGACTTTTTTGTAGGTTACAGTGGAGATTGAGGATGGACATGAGAGTGTCCTTGGGGGGTGATCGATACCTCTGGTGCATTTTCGATGGTAGCACGGGAACCTCTAAGAGAGAACCTGGGAGTGGGAGGATCAGATTCGTCCTTAGTACCCCCATTTGTTTTCCTAGTCATTGAGTATGGGATTTTGGGGATGCAAATATCTGAGGTGGGTAGAATGTAAAGACATGAAAATCCATGTAAATTTTTTTTTTAAATTATATGGAATTATTCCGAGTCTTCAGTTTCTGACAGCACGTAATTCTGAGGCCTGAAGTGCCCGGAATGTTTTTCCAAAGTTTCTGAGTACGTTCGGTGAACTTAAGAGAGGGTTTTGGTAACTTTGGAACCGGTACTCGGAATTGAAATCTGAGGGCACCATTGAACTCGTAGCATTAGTGACTGCTTAAGGGGACCTTTACCTCAGCTATGTTTGGTCGTGGAAGGAAGTTGGTTTTCCAACCTTTCGTGGAGGATAAAAAAGAGAAAAAAAGGTGGAATAAAATAAAATTATTAAAACTTAAATTTTATTTTATTAAAATATTTTCGAATTAAAGTGGGGTCCACCTGAACTAAACCTCCACTTTAATTCTTTCCAACCCCCCCCCCCCCCCCCCTTCATTAAATGAAGTGATTAGGGAGAGACTCCTCAAATTTATGTGTTTGTTCCCCTCCTTTGGGAGTTTCGGGAATTGGTGTTTTGGCTGTTGAAGGAAACCTTGGATAAAGAAATAATCTTCCGCCAATGACGAAAATCTTCTTCTTATTTGATCTTGTACCGGAACAAGGGAGGAAGCATCGTCATTGAAAAATTCCGACAACTTCATCCTCGACTTCTTCATCTTCTTTTCTGGTGTTAACGAATCCGAGGTAGGGGTTTGATATTTGTTATTTATTTCTCATTCTTCGTTTTCCTTCATGGATTAAGATTCAAAGCCACATGATATCACTCTAACGTGGAGGGTGCGGGAAAAATGAACATGGACTGACCCCTCTACCTTAATTTGTGGATTTTGACGCTAATCACGGCACAAGTCCGGGTTGAGCGATTTTTATCAACGATGGTTGTGGATCGAAGGTGATGTCCCAAGGAGTGTGCGGCTACTTCTGGAGTAAGAATCCGACCACCGAAACTCATCTGTTGACCCATATAAGGTTCAACGGTGGTCGGAACCGAAGAATTTCACTGGTAGAACGAAGGGAAGGGCGGTCGGCACTTCGGCCGGCCGTGTGGATGGCGGCGGTGCAACTGCGCTGCCGGAGGAGTGGGTTGAAGCCGACGGGCCACGATGGTGCAGCGGTGGCCAGCGCAAGGCTGACCGCGAAGAAAACTGGCAGCTCGGGCCGCCGGGTTGCCGGGGAAGGCATGGAATAGTGCGCGCCGCACGGAGGAGCGAGGGACCGCGGCCAAGGCCGCGGCGACGGAGGACGGGCGGCTGGCAGAGCCGGTCGTCGGATGAGGCATGGCGCACCCGTGGTGTGCGGGAGGCGGTTGGCCGCTCAGCCAGCTAGGAAGAGAGGGACCCATGGAGTGGGTGCCAAATGACACGGATCGGTTCCACGTGGCACCAGATCTGAACCTCCCGAATTTTTAAGCCATTTGGGACTCCAGGGGGTGTGGCCTCCCCCCTGGGCATGGCTAGGGCAGACCCCACAGGGACAACCTGCCGTGGGCCCAGTGCATGTCGGACCCAGTGCGGGTTGGGCCGCCCCCATGGGCCGGTCCACCCCCGCGGACCGGTTCGGACCCCATTCCAGACCCGGTTCGGGCTGGGTCGGGACGGGTCGGTCCGACTGGGCCGGACCGGACCCAGACCTACTTTGACCTGTTTCGACTCTTTTGCCTGTAACTTGAGCTACGAGCGTCTGATTGATGAACCGTCTATAGTGACGAAAACCTTGGAGAGAGATGGTTCTTTTGGTATACTCTACCTGAGGTTTTGATATAGTTGGGGTACGGCTAGGTTGGATCGAACGTAAATTCAACCGGGCCCTCAGAACAGAAATGCCAATAACTCTTAGATCGGGCATCCGATTGACACGTCGTCTGTTGCGTTGGGTTTCTTATGGAAAGATGGATCGTTTAGATACATCAAATCTTTACTTCATGGCAGTTGATTCATATACACTTGGATTGAGGAGAGGACCCTCCCGGAATCAAACATGCATTGTGCAGAACCCTGTTGTTGGCTGCATTGTGATAAAGGGATCCTACGTGGGTTCGATAAAACTGACTACTATTCCAGGATCCTACGTGAGTTCGACAGCTCTGAATATTATTCCAGGATCCTACGTGGGTTTGACAGCTCCAACTACTGTTCCAGGATCCTACGTGGGTTCGACAGCTCTAATTACTATTCCAGGATCCTATGTGGGTTTTATAGCTCTGATTATTGTACCATGATCCTACGTGGGTTCTACGGAGTAGATGATTCAGTGGATACATCTAATCATATCTATCTCTCTACATAAGTTGTATACCTGTGTGAGCTGATCCTTGAATCTGTGTTGTTATCAACGAGTTATCTTTTTTCCTTCTTGGAATGGGTTATGCTTGGGCTCAAGATTTGGATCCAGTTTGTATTTGATTACTTAGGTATATGTATGGGCATATACCTAAGTAGGGTTGGATGATAATTTTTGATTGTATTATTACTAATGTGGTTTATCCTTAGTGGATTCTGGGAGACCTTCGGGGGTATCAGGGTCCCTACTGAGTATTGTTATACTCACCCCTACACGGGATTCGCTCGCACCTTGTTGTGTCATGTGTAGACAACAGACAGTAGTGATCGAGGCTGACAGAGAGATGGACTGGTGACTGCTCGGAGCTGGACTTAGATGGGAAATACCTCAGGGACGACTTGATTGAGATCTTTACCAACCCTTCATGTATGATTTCCTAATGGATGATCCAGGTGTTGTTTTCCCTTTTTCCTGTACTTGTACTTCAGTTGGTTTTGTACACTGGCCCATTTACTCTCAACACTCTTTACATTATTAGTACTTTTTGGTTATCTTTGTTTGTGTATAGACTGTGTGAGTTTCAGGTTTAAAGGCAATTCATTCCCTTTTCTCTGGGATATTCCTTTTTTTGGTGCTATTCGCCAGCCCCTGGCCTAAGGAAGGCGAGCTTGGGGTAGTCACGACACGGGCCCCTGGACGGGTCGTGAAAATAATAATAATGGGTTTAACCAAATAAAAACTAATAAACAGTGAGTGTGATCAAAGACATAAGGTATAACTAATTCCATTTGAGGTTTGGAGAAAACCCATTTTTTAAAGTGTTTCCCATGAAAATAAATGTTTCGATTATTCCCCACTTTTAACCATTCCCATAAAATATCAAAACTCAATAATATAATATAAATACAGGAGTATCACCCAACCATTCCTATGTATATTAAATACCAAATCTCATAATAGAATATATTCCACCATCGGTGGATTTGAAAACTAGGATTTAAGTTAATAGAGGATTTGAGTCACTAATCAAATTGGAAAACAAAATACAACCAAATTAGAAGAATATAAACCTTAAAAATGATGATTATGGAGTTTGGATACTAATAAAAGGAACAAAGATTAGAGAGAAACCTAAAATTATAACACTAGTGGATCAAATACCTCAACAGAAGCATGGGAATGTGCAGATTTCTAATTAACATGACTTCCTTCAGATGATATTCTATGATGCAGTGATGGTTTATCTCTAGTATTTCCCCTATCTTCTTCATCAATGGATTCCAAAATAAAATTTAAACACATAATGTTTTAACATGTACAAATAATAAAATTCATCAAACATATATTAAAAAAGATATGTTTGCAGTTAATAATAAAATAATAACACTATATAAATGGATAACTACTTGATACATGAATTATTAAATGCTTGGATCTCTAAACATTACCAAACATTAAAACAATAAACTTGTGGTCATAAGAAAAAAACACCATAAATGATCAATTGGCTTCCTAGAATCAAAAGATGAAGGATTCAGTGTATGGTTTTGGGTCTGGTGAACTGTCCAATAGTAAGTCCACATATGGTATTGGCCTAAATTTTATACCTTTGAAATACTATGACATAAATGATAGTTGTGATTTTCATGAAAATGGTAAACACATGGTTCTTTTTTCATTCTATTTTGGGGAACATGGAGATTGTTCATCCTATATCCAAACAATGCCACCCTAGTTGTGCAGACTTTGATAGTGGAGTTGACAATCTACAAAACCCAAGGCATTATGTTATTTGGAAAATTAACATGAACACTTGTATATATCCTGAATAAGTTGTTAGTTTCAAGTTCCCTTCTAGTGTTAAAGTTTCTCCTGGTCAAAAATAGGGGAAGCATGATGTTTCAGGTTTTACTACCAGTCTAAGACATTTTCATTTTAGTTCCCATGGAAATACCCCAAAAATATTTATTAAATATCTCATAATTTCTCATTTTTTATTTAATGATGGGTAACATGAAGTTATTCTATATTGAAAATAATAATTACTTCTTTTCCATTCCCCTAGTTTCTTCCTGCATTTTTTTCACTGTCATGTTTTTTTCCTAGTCCATTCACTTGAACCGTGTCATATCCATGAGATAAATGTTCTCCAACACTGATATGTGTTTTATTCTCTATTATTCAATATAATAAATACTTTATCTGAAAATTTATGTCTTGATGACTGTTTAAACATTTGTTATCGTATTTTTTTTCATGAGCATGCAGGATTTTATTTTTTCTACATAGCTGTAATATTGTAATGTTTTCAAACTTCTCTATAAATCTATGGAAGAAGTATTGTTTTTTTTAATCAGTATTAGGTGTGATAGCTAATAATGGGAATTGTTTGTTTCTCTATAATGAAAAATAAGGATTCCTTGTTGGGAATATGTGGGGGTAGGTTGGGGCTTGTGTGGGCAGTGGAGAATAATTAGGGGTAGTTTGATTTTTGTTCTCTCTTAGTTTTTATGGGTGGTAAAGGCTTGTAGGGGTTGTTTCTAAGTAATAAATGTGGGAGTTCATAGATGGGAGAGGGTATATTTTATTTTGATCATTTTCTAGTAGTAGTATTTTTTTGTGCTGGAAAACTAACATTTTTTGGCAGTAGCATTTGTTGGATGTATCATTTTTTGTGTCCTAATATTCCTAGCAGGACTTCTACATTTGTGCTAGAACACTAAACACACACTGCAAAGAATATAATGAAAAAAATACCTTTCTAGAATCAGTGGATATGTTGACAATCATTGAAGGAATATAGGCCCCCATTCCTTTAAGAACATCAATAATTATAATCATTTGTGCTTTTGTTTGGGCTATCTCATCTTCATTCCTTTTAATTTTAGTTTGACTTGACTCAACTTTGATTTCAAATAAACAACCTATTTTTGAGATGTATGATGGAAATTTGATATAGTTTCATTGATACCTCCAAATCATTGAGAGGATAAGCTGAATACACTTTTCAGACATGCATCCAACCCAAGAGAACGTACATGACTCAGATGCTCTTTCCCAAATACTTTTCCAAGAGCATCATCTCGAGAAATTATTGAATGTTGTGATGATTCCTCTTAACTTAAATCCACACTCAATTTTTCTTACATTAATATGACATAAATTTGGTTACATAAAAAAGTAACACATCTTTAATATGAATTCTTACTCCCATTATTTTTTGCATCATAATTTATGTATGATCTATCACTTTTTTGATGGACCACATCCCATCGATTGGCCTTACCAATCATATGTCCACTATTCCTCACCTATAATAAAAAATCTTATAAACATAAATAATATTCAATTAATTTTTAAAAATTTAAATGATATACTACCATATCATATTTCTTTCGGGAATTTTTTTTGTTTTGGATGTTTGTGGAATGGTATGATTTTGATGATTTAGAGCATTTTTATTACACATGACATGCACATATAAAGATAAACATTTTAGTAACATTTAATGAATATAAAAAAATTAATGTTTAAATATGAAGGGAATACAAAAATATTAATGTAATTTTTATTTTTCTTATCACGGATGAGGCTATATCTTTTCAATTTCTCCTTCATTATATCTTTTGGACAGTTCTTCTCAACATTTTTTTCATTAGTTAATCTAGAATCATAATTTTTATGAAACAAAATCCCTCTATAATGTCTCCATATTTTTCCGATTGTAAGATGAGGAAACCAATTTTCCAACATATCATGCAATAAATGAAAGTAGGGCTTTGAAAATAAAATAAAAACATTAGTTGTGAAATTATAAAATAAAACATAAAAATTCAATAAATTAATAAAAAAATACCATAACAAATCTGCATAACACAAATTATTTTATAAAATTTGGTATGATTTGGAAATATTCATAATCTATAATAATTTTAGTCCTATCTATATATCCCATTTCACATAAAAATAAATCTCTTCCTTCCCCAGTTGGACAACCCTTGTCATCGAAGCTCACTGTAACTTTTTCATTCACCAATGACTAAATTTTATCTATTCAAAAAAAATTCACTTTTTTCACATCCTCTAAATCTAATGTAATAATGAAGTAAATTTAAAAAAATAATTAAAATAAATAATGCATGAATAAAATTGAATGTAGCTATAAAATTTCATTTCAAACTCGTTCATTGTTTTTCCCTCCTTGAATTAATTGATGTTAGAGAAACATTTACATCCATCTCAACTTCAACACCAAAACCACATTCAGGACAAGATAATGGAGAATTGCCATCTTCCTTGGACTTTGATAATGTGAACTATGTTGATTGACCGTAATCTGAATATCTTTTCTAGGGGAAAACATCTTGTTTAATCTACACTTGTGTTGAGATTGATGGAATATATTTAGTTGAAGAAGAATGAACATCCACATTGATCTCTTATTGTGTTGAATATTGTTCATTTATATTCAAAACTCTATGAAATTTGGATTTAATCATATCTATATGTTTATTACAAGCATAATTTTTTTTGAAGAAATAATTATAATGTGGTTAAAATAAAAAAATAAGAAAAAAATAGGACAAATTCATTTTATTGACAGAAGTAATAAAAATTTTCAAATTTTATATGTATACATCATATATAAATTTATCACAGCCTAGTTTAAGGGGGATGACCAACATGGTAATGAAATAAAAGTGAATGGAATGATGTTAATAGTGGTGTGTTGGGTACTACATGAATCAAGAGAGTGATAAAAGGTAGGTCCTACTCTAATATCTATATTATAAATTATTTGAAATCCCTTTTGGTGGATCAGGACACACATATCCTAGATAGGAGGTCATCATCTTCTATCACGGGATCCTCCTAAAGAGTTCCTATGCGAGGCGGGTGGATCCTTCAAGGGTGATGGGATAAATGGAGGTCACCCAATATTTGGATGAAAATTAATATGGATGGATCTTGTGTGTATGAAGAGATGAGAGGGGGTGGCTTGATGCATTATGAAATGGGTTCGTAGATCTTCAGTTTCAACACTTACTATGAACCGGGAAACTACATTGGGGAAGATACAAGGGAAATGAATACTTTCACTATGAATTCTATAACATCGGTATGTTTATAGTAGAAACTAACTCTAAAATTATGGTTGGTTTCCTTTATAACATTCTGAGAATACAAGGGTAAACGAAAATTTCACTATTCATACTTATATACTTCTAATCCAGTATCATAAATTTATCACAAATTTGAGTTAAATATACAATTATTAAGACACGTTAATTGTTCTGATAGGTTCTGCATAGGTAAAATCACTGGAAAACATAAAACATCAATTAGAAATGTTGACACCTCCTTTAATCTAACACATTAAATATTGTAAAACATCGTTTTTTCAAAATCTAACACATGCAAAGTCCTTGGTCGGTTCCTATATAGATATTTATCACAACCAATGATTAAAAAAATTCCCATATAGAGTTCAAATGCATAAATTGTTCCTTGATATATTGAAAAAAATGAAACAACAAGCAGAATGAATTTAAAAACAAATGTTTTCTTAAAAAAATAACATTTTATCTTCAAACTATTTTAAGAAAAAAAACAACATAATGGTTTCTCATAAAATGAAAAAAACAATTAATACCCACAACATAAATGTACTTATAAAATAAATGAACAAAAAGTAAATATATTTTCTCTATTTAGTCAAAAAAATTACAATAATTTAGAAAACAATGCATGTATTTATTCAAAATTATTTTCCTCATCCCCTAAATTTTTAAGTGAAACATCATCATATTCCTATTCCCTTTCCAATTGAATATTTTTACTTTGATTGTTAAAATATTTACTCAACTCTTATTCTTAAAAATGTGCATGGTCACATCTATCATCAACATCATCACCCATATCATACAAATCTCTAGTCTTAATATGCACCACAACCCTTCATTCATGAGACACCTAAACATAATAATCCATTTGAGATTGAGATACATAAATTAAAGGTTCATGATCTTAACATTCTCTAGTTTAAATCAATTTTATAAAATTGATAACATTAAAACCCCAATCATCCTTTCTAAAACCTCTATCAGTAGTTGTATCAACCCATATACATTTAAAAAATAGTCCCAAATGTTCTATAGTAATTGAGCTCGATAATATCTATCAACTTACTATAATATAAAATATCATCATAAATTCCATTTTCATAATAGAAACATAAAACACATTAAGTTATAGAATTCATGAACACCCTATAATTTTTTAAAATCCTTTTTCATGATCCATTGTACGAAACATGAATCTATTAATATTGAATATAGAAAACCTTTTATCATTATAAAGAGGGACTTTTTCTATATGATTCAAATCATCTAATGGAGTACCAACCAAATCTTTAAAAAATACCTAAAAATAATTATCAATACATATTGAATTATCAATCATTCATTTAACTTACCCATCTAGAAAACCAATCCTCAAAGTCTTTACATATAATATTCTACACTATAGAAGTTGATCATGTCTGGATCCTCATTTTTCTCTTCACATGTAATTTTTAATCCATAAAAGTAATTATTATTGATATAATAAGTTATATACTTAAAAACCTGAATATAGATACACAAATCGATACCTACTCAATGAATGGATCCACATCTTCATAATTTAATAGCACATTTCATTATTCCTATTTTATCTCAATGGAAGTTAAGAAAACATTAGTACTACTCCCAATGGGTCTTATGATATTTGAAAAGATATTATACACATATTAATTGTCAACATCCATTACTTCATCATTAACACAACTTGACATATTGAATTTTTTCTCAATCCCTTTTAAATATCTTTAACAAAATGTCAAACATTCTTCTGATATATTCCTCTCAATAATAGAACCTTCTGTTTCATCCCTTATAAGAAATAAGACTTTAAATACCCCAAATATCTATATAAAATACACAAATAATAAGAAGAAAAAAAAATATTATAGTGAAAAATAATATATGTACAAAAATTTTAATAATCTTTCAATAAGATACATCCATCATTATTATATCACCCCACCCAATCATAGTTCATCGACTAGATGCACACACAGGTGAATCATGATAGTAAAACATGATGGAGGAAATAAAATATACAAATTAAAAAGTGTGAGAAAAATTTGATGTTGGAAAATATCAACATCAACAGTATTGATAACCTTTCCACATATTTGACTAAAAAATTCACATAACTCTATCAATATTGCAACCACATTTTTTAGAAACGCATTAAGTATTGAAATGGGAAGTAATTTATCCATAATAACATGATAATCATGGATTTTTAAGATATATATTTTATGATCTTTTATATTGATACATCTTTAAATGTTTATAGAATAACCATCTGGGAACTTCATATTCACTAGACATTTCAAAAAGGCATCTTTCATTCTATTTTTCATTGTAAAAAGACATGGATGATTTTTACCATTATCATTAGGCCAAAAATAACTTCTTATACCCATTGTTTGAAGATCTTTTCTGACCATAAGATGATATTTTTTTCCTCCCACTTTCATTCAAAAAAGTATAAATTACATTATCACATACATTTTTCTTGATATGTATGACATCAAGATTGTGACATAGCATGTTAGTCTCCCAATATGAAAATTAAAAAAATATAGGATTTTTTTCTATTGTTTGGAGCCTTCTTTATTGTTATTCCCCCAATCTCACCTTCCTTTACCATCATGTGTTATGGTCTTTACAAATGATACATTTATGTTTTCTGCATGTTTGAAAATATCCATACTAGATAAAGCACAAGGAGGTTTTCAAAAATCCATATTTCCATCAAAATGTAAGCACATCAATCGAAATTTATGACTATCACCGAGAAATAGATGATTCCCCAAAAAACACCACTTTCTACTATGAGGAAAACAGAAGAGAATTGTGTCAAAGTTACAAGTCAAACAAGATAATCTGGTATAAGTATTTCATCCAGATAAATTGCTGAGTTTGAGAAATTCACTCATTTTCCACAATAATGATAATCTCATTTTAAACTTTTCAGACATGGAGACATCATAGGTGTCAACTCCATCCACCCAAAACTCTTTCAACACCTTCAAAAAAGGTATCGAATGGACATTTATATCATTTACTAGCATTCATTTCCCAAGAATGGTCATTGAAAGAATCATAGATGTTTTTTTCATACACGTCCATGGGGGAATATTATATAGTATCAATATTATAGGACAAATTTATTACTTGAACTCATTCTAACAAAAGGATTAAAACCATTATCTACAAGACCCAAGAAAATATTTTGAGGATCTAAAGAAAATTGAGGTTTTGTGACATTAAATTTATTCCATGCTTCAGAATCTCTAGGATGCCTCACTAATTCAGCATTACACTTTTCAGTTGCATGAAAATGCATATTATTTGATGTTTTATTAGTTATAAAAAATATTTCCAACCTTTGTTTAAGTATGAAATAATGGAAAACATTTGTTGGTTGTTTCTTTTTTCAACCACTTTTTCCTTCCACCATGATACTTTACATTTATTACAAATTTATTTATCCTCATAACACCCCCCCCATACAACATGCTGTCATTCAAATAGGAATGTATCATATTATAATTAATCACAACTTTATTGATGATTTTCTTAGCCTCATAAAGAGAGTAGGGGATTTTGGCATGTTCAAAATAATCTCTTAGAAAATCAAAAATCATTATCATTACCTTATCATCCATTCCATATAAATAGTTGATGTGGTACAATTTTACTATAAAAGACAATTTGGATTACTTTTTATAGCCTTTATATAATTATTTATTCCCATTATTCATTAACTCAGTAAATTCTATAGAAGTTTCAACCATGTTTACACCAAGAGATGAGTCTACTACATTTTCACCAACAATATTATCAAGATCAAATGAATCATTGACCATTTCTTCTATAGGGTCTAGAGTATCAATATTATATGGAGAAGTATCATTCGATTTCTCTCTACTAGATGGTAGTTCAACTTCATTAAATTCTCTATAACAAACCCACTTAGTGTATTCAATCAGAAATTATTTTTGAATCAAATGGGAATATGCTTCAACTCTAGTAAACCATTTATTAAATTTTCAATTATGACAAGTATATATTATTCCTCCCTTAATGGATTGATTCTCAAACACAAAATTGAGAAATTTATTTAATCCTTCCTTGTACTCGTCAGTTTATCTTAACTAAGAAATCATTGATTTATGAATTTCTACTGCATTAATTAAAATACAATATATCAATAAAATATGTTCAAATATACATAGGGAAAAATAATAAAGATCTAAAGAAATTCTATAATAAAAAACATCTAATGAAAATATCTTCATAAAACGCATTCATTAAAAAATATAAAATGTAAATCTATTTTCTATTTAAGTAAATTGAAAACTACCTTTTTTAATTTTTAGTTTTCCATTAAAATAAGAAACAAAAAAATATTTTTTTTCCTTTAAAAAGTTCTAGAAAAACATGGAAAGTGTGTTCAATGAAAATTCTATACTTCAAAATAGTTCGGAATTTATTATTGAAAACTGCTCAGAGCCTTTAAAAGTTATGAAAAACAGATGGAAAAATAAACAATGTTTGTTCAGTTTTTAAAAAAACAATGCAATTTCATTTTAAAACAAAACCATTTAAAGAAGTGGAACATATTATAACTAATATATCATATAGGCAGTTAATCGTAACGGAAGCCAAATACCATATAGTTCAAATAAAAATAAAATGTATGGTGATTATGAATGGGTGTCAGAGTGAATGGGAATATTTTTATAAATAAATAGTGGTTCTAAAGATCTTAATTAATAGAATAAAATCAATACTGAAATTCCATGAAACAAAATTTAGTATTAATTTTCTAAATAAATATAATGAAACCAAGATCAAAATTGATCATTCTAATTACCTCATTGATTTTGACCATATATTAGGTCTAGAATTAGTATCATTGTGGTCCAAATCAGATTTTTCTCCTTATCAATGGAAAAAATATTAAAACAACTCATCTAGTGAGGGTTTTGTTGAGGGTTTTTAAGAAAGAGGAAAAGGGTGAATAATCCCTAAAACCAATTGGTTATATGAGGGTTCCCATTGGGCGAGGGTTCTATGAGGGAGATAGCAAGGTAGAAACTTCTTCAAGGGGGTTTTATGATATGTACAAGGTTTTAGTGAGGGGAAGTACCTAATTTTGTTTGAGTGTTGTGGATACCTACACACGAGGAGTAGAAGATCAATCTGAGAGGCCACCATGATCTAATAGAGATGGGCAACATCACAAGTAGGGGGAGGGGTGCCATCATGCTCACGAGGGGGATGCAGTGTTATATCTAAGAGGGGGTAATGTCGTGATAGAAATAAGTGGAAGAAGTTAGTCATGTAAGGGATAGGAATTTTCATGATAGCAGGAATAGGAATTCATCAACCACAAAAGGGAATATATTGACGATGGAAGATAGGGGAGCACTGGGGGTAGGGGAAGCTACCGAACAAGGTAAGGGTGGTGTGATACCTACTGATAAGGAAGAGGGGAGTGCTAGGAGGGGTTATGGTAGTGGGGAAATAGGGTTATCAGGGGTGGGGTAGGGTTAATACTAGGGGATATGGGAGTGTTAAGAGGGGTGATAGTAAAGAGATTATCGGGGTTGGGGTGGGGTGATGGTAGGGAAGAGGGGATCTCAATGTGGGATGAAGTTCAAGAGGAAATAAGATCGGGGTAGTTTAATAATCTTCCACTAATTTTCACCAAAACCACCTCTAATTAAAAGGTTTTATTTTTAAACCCTTCTATTTTTTATTTATAGGGGGTTTAGAATAACCCCTTCTAAATATTTTCCACTAAATACCACCTTTTTTGTAGTGTTCTTTGACAACTCAAATAGAGAAGGATGTTAATCATGTAATTTCTAAGAAATAAGAGTGTTCTGAAAGACAAATTGAAAATCAAAAATTTAATTCTATGGTATTATATAGATAAGATACTGATTAAAACATGGATGTGATGGAAGTTTCAAAATATAGAAATATCAGAGAAAAAAAGGATGATGTGGAAGTTGATGTTGGTCTATCAAGAAGGTGAGTGTCTAATGTCTCATTAGACTCAACAGATTCTCAGGAAAGTTTATCAGATAACCAAATGGAATCTAGGTTCACATATTTTAGTGATCCTTTAGATAAATTTTTGGTAACCATTCAATATTTTTAAAATATTTAATCCCATTGCAAACAAATTCAGAATAGGTTACATGTTTTAGAAAAATTGGAATCTATAAACCAGTTGGATGGCACCATTATTTAAAAATAAGAAGAGTTCAGATCATTTAAATTTTAATCAAAAGATAAAATAATATCATTGAAACATATTGTAATATGTTTGAAATAAATGTAGATAAATATGAATTTTCATGATGAAAAAATTGATATGGTTACGTAAACATCATTGGAAGTTATTGAATCTTTTTTATAGATATATTCAAAAATTGATGTCAAATTTGATCATGTTGAGAATTTCATGTGTTTGATGGAGTCTCAAGATGATGAAATTGAATAATTAAATAAATTGAACATGTTACTAAAAGAATAAATTATTAAATTTAATGTCAAGTGTATTGAAAATTAGTTGCTAAAATAAGATGTTAAGATGTTGAATGAAGACGGTACAGATAAACAATTCCTCAAAAAATAAGTTTAAGGTTTAATGAAATAATTTCATTGTTTTTAATTTATAGATGAAATTATTTAAAATATAGAGAGAAAGGAATAATATGTTGAGAAGAATCAAGCGGAGTTAATGAAAAAGAAAATCATCATGAAGAAACTCCCTAAGAAAGACTAATTTTTTCTCTGAAATCTTATTTGGGTTGTAATATTCAGTCTTTTTTTTAATGAATGAAATGTTGAATGTTATTTAATTTATATATTAGATTTAATGTTTTCCTAAATTGGTTATATGAATTTTATTTCAATATTTTCATTTGTATGAATGTTTATCTTCCATAAATTGTTGATTAGAACTATTTTTATTAACATTTAACTTACTTTCTACCTCCCATATTCATTTTAAAAGTCACATAGGGGGAGAAATTTTGGAAGAAGTAGTTGGGGTAGAATTTTTTGGAGAATTATATATGATACTTCATATGAAGAGGTTATGAGGGTGTGGTTGAATAGGTGATGATGAGACCATAAGGAGTGCTCTTCTACTAGGGTCCCCCCATTGTCGTCGCCTCCTTCTACCTCGGGTCAGTCCAGCTCCCCTCCTCGACACTTTCTCAGTGAGTTCATGGTGGTGATTTCTTCTTCTTTAGCAGCATCGTGTGACCTCAAGGACTTAGTCATCTTGGCATCTCTTAATTGCTGGCCTAATTCCTACCTCACTCAACCTACATTGAATAGGGCTTCCAATGGCAGCACGGTGATGGTCCAACAGCCATGATCTTGCTTCCACCTCTTAGGTTCTATGCCTCATCTCCGAGGTTTGAATTTTGTGGTCCATTGTGGTCTTTGTGAGCATAGATGGTTTAAATAGGTTTTGGGTTCTGATTATCAATGGGGTCCGGTGAGCTTGGTATTTTGGTGGCCAACTATGTGGTGATGGTTTCCCGAACACTGTTTCATGCCTTATTATTTAGGTTTTGGATGATGCTCATGTGTTGGTCAATTCGGTTGTTCGTGATCTGTTTTGGTTGATTTTTCTATTAGAGTGAATCTTCGTTTTTTGATTTGGATTTGATTATGGTTTTCGGAAAACATTGGTGAACGACATCTCAATCAGGTTGTTGTGAATGTTGTGATGTTCTCTAGCATGCTGGTGATGAATTTGTGAATCCATGTATTGATTTTGTGATGATCATGAATTGTGGATCTTCAGTTCATAGTTTTTGGAACATTTCATTCAGATCATCTACAAGTGATGGATACAGAATAGGTTTAGAGTAGGGAGATTTCATCTGACCATTTCTTATGGAATTGGATTTTTGACAGGGTATGGCATTTTCCATTGGAACCAAGACCATGAATCCTTGCACGGGATAGCTGTCCGAGTAGTGATTAAATGGTGTAAGCTGGTCTTAATGTTTTTTTATGCTGGGGAGGGGCCTTCTTTGAAGCCAAAATTGGATTGGTTTTTTTCTTGGGACTTTGGACTGTAGGGCATGGTTGTCATTTTATTTATTTGAAGTCGTGTTGGGTTGCCCCTAACCCCTTAAAAGGGGGTTTATATTAATAAAAAAATAATTTTCATTCATTCATATGAAGAGGTTATTTTGGGGAGAAAATTTGATTTAGGGGGAGACTTCTATTAAGAATATATCTTATCTCTTTCTGCCAAACATAGTTTTTTTAACTATATTGAAGTTATAAAGAATAGGAGATAGAAGAAATGGGAAGGGATATAAGTTTCCATATGATTAAAGGTATAATATATTTTTCAATGTTTTTAGTTTTATCTTTTATTATTGTGTTTTGTTCTTTTCAAAAAGGGGGAGATTGTTGAGTTGAAATTTTACATTCTAACATTTCTATCATTATTTTTGAAATTCAAAACACATCCTTAAAAACTATGTTTCACTAAAATAATATTTCCTTTGGATTTTAGAATTTTTTTTTTAGAAAATTAGATCTTAGCAAAAGAATATAAAATTTCCATACAGGTATGATCCATCAGATTGACCTAAGCCATGTCTGTTAGACTGATCTAAGTCATTTCCATCATATTAACCTATGTTTAGTTTGTATGACTAAAAATAGCCTATTAGTGTGGTGATATATTATCTATCAGTATGAATATATGTCATCTATTAGTATGACTATATGTATTCTATTGGTTTAAATATATATAGTATATAGTTTTGGTGATATTCAATCTATAAGTGTGACTATATTTAATCAATGAGGGTGATAGAGTTTCATCCATCAGAATAACAATTTATTCCATCAAAATAATTTTTTTGTAATCATATTTTTGGGAATCGATTCTATTGGATGGTTATTTTTAACAACATTTTAATGGGTCTAAAAATGACATCATATGAATATATAATTTGCTGAGATGAAAAGTGAAGAAAATTCAAGGCCATTTCAACCAATTCAATATTCATCGAAAATATGACCATTGGAGGTGTGCCTATAAAAATGTGTGCATTCAATGATCTAGAAGATGATGCTTTTTTGAAATCAATACATCTAAAATTTTATCTATGGTAACCCCTAATTATATTCTATTTGTAATTTATTCATAGATTTTTTGTTCTAAGGATTCCATATGGGGAATTGTAAAATCCATAGAATAGTTTTTGAATTTTTATTCTATGTCAGATCAAGGTTCTGATCAAGGGATTTTAAGGATATTAAGATATATTTAATACTAATCAGGTGGATCGATAGATTCTAGGGTATTGTAAGGTAGATGTGATACTTTTCTTCATATCGAGGGATTCCCCAATGAGGAAAGATAGACCTCATGGTTAGCCCAAAAACCATAGATATCCAAAATTCAATGTTTATTGATTTCCATAACTCTTAAGGATAAAGAGTGAAAATATTTTATAAATCATTGTGTAATTCATTCTTAAATTATTAAAATATCTATTTTTTTACATGTTTTATCAAGTTGATATTCCACAGTGCATTCATATAAGAATATTTATTTTTTACTATTTTTGTCTAATATTTATTTTATCGAACTATCTGTAAGACTGATTAGTTTCCCTAATTTATCAAATTACATCTTATTCAGATTCACATACATTGATCATTAGAGGATTATTATGTATGATCGCTATAATAAATTATTTTTTATGTTATTTTAATTTTTTAAACTACAATTCACCACCACATGTAGCCATTGTATACTCTTACAATCCATTATTGAGGAATCACAAGCATCATAGAAGTTAGCAATGCAAAACCTTCTTTATCCACACCACCTCCAGTTGTCAAGAATGATATTTTTATTAACAATAAAGCTCCTTCACCAACCAAGGTAGCATTATCTATTCAAGGTAAAAGGCTATGCAAAGTTGTATTTATAAGAGGTACTCATGTTATGAATTACAGTCTCAAACATCTTATCCATCTGATTGAACTCTTTTAGGCTATCTATCAATCCAAAATCCTCAAAAACATACATGACCATTCCCTTATAATATTTTAACCATCCATGACCCATATATATGGTTGAAATAAAAAATCAATTTTAGGATCCCTATCCCTTTAAAACTCTATAGATTTTAAAATTAAAACATTATAAAAAGAGGACCCCTTCCCCGTAAATGTTTGTGAGATACCAATTCAAATTAATTCCATAGGTTTAGGATCTTATCCCCATACTTATGTTATAAAAATACAAACTCCTCAAGAGAATCTGAGTCCCAATATGTGAGATACCAACTCCACCTGAGAATAATGATAGGAAAATTCATTAAATATAACATTATCATAGGTCTAGGGGATGTATACATCGTTTCTTTGGGGTATATATGACAACTCATATATATAATACACCTTATTTCATGATTTATTACATAATAATACCCATAAAAATCCCAAAAGATAATGAATACTAGTGTATTTTAGATATTAGGTACATATAGTATCAACATGATACATGGATTAAAAAACATTATTGAAAATTTTCTTAATATGATCTAAAATTCCATTACTATTTTAAAACTACATGGGATATCTTGGGGACATACATGAGAAAGGGGTGTTCTATAAAACCCAATAAGTGAATAAAAATAGAATAAATTGAAGAAATTATTACATTTTAGTCTATTTTTATTTCAATGGGACATAAAAGGAGTGGGAATCATAAACATGAACATCAAAGTGTGGTATATGATGGTGACAAAAAGGAAATGTGGGAATGTGTCTACAACTTAAATTGTGACATCATAAACATAATTCATGGATAACCACCTTGTAAACATAACACAGTTTTCTTAGGATACCTCCCATGCACCATACATGTAATCTCATGAGATTAAAGCATTACCCAATGCATCAGAGGATACATAATTTTGGTCTCACAAATCACTTTCAAATCATGTACATGCAAATGTGTTTCACATTGATATTTCGATATAGGATCATATTTCATCACATTTAATCAAAATATTAAGGAGTTTCAGATACAGTAATGTGTTTCCCAAATAAATAATGAATAATTACATCTATTTGAATACCATTTAGTTGAAATGGGGATGATTTTTCACCCAAAAAAAGTTTTCCATTGAAAATCGCAAGATAATATTGGAAACATAATAGGGATACTCAAAGATTCATGGGAGGGATTAATGAGAGTGAAAAGTGACTCCCAACACATGGAAATGATAAGGTATTTATTATTTATATGTAATAACATATTCCAAACATGAAAAATTTGAAATAAAAAGGCATAAGACAAATAAGGTTCCTGGATTAAGTGGAAAAGGAGAGGATCACTTACCTTGAGAGGGTGATTCCAAAATCATTGTAGGAGCTTCTTGGGATATTTTTGGAACCTTGGAATGGATCTAGAGAGAGAATTTCATATTATAGTAATTCTCCAAGGGTTTCTAGTGAATAGTAATATTAGTTTGTTTGGGTTTATATAAGAAAATAGAGGTGAGTTTTTATTATTTCCTAACATGGGTTTTGGACTCTATACAATAATGTATTAAAAACCAAAAACCATAGGTTGTTTTTTACCCAGGGTTTCTATGAATGAGAATTTTTTTCATTATTTTACTAGTTTAATACTTTTCTCATAAAAATACTACCCTTAGTGAAGTTTAAGTGTGTCATTTTTATAAATAATTTATTTTAAAACCTTAATATACAATATAGATTTTGGATGATTCATAGAGGGTTTATAAAATTAATCCAATAAACTTAGAAACACATTAATTTAATGTAGAAATATATATTTGTTCATTGATATCATTTATTACATATAGTACATCACTTTTGGGTCATAATCATGTCATAATAAACACAATATATTTATACCATATTTATGTTTGACCCAAAAATTCAACTATATTCAAAAATTATGAAAAATAAAAATTGGATAATTATGACGTGATAATTTTAAAAATAATATTTATTTCGTACAAAATATTTCAATGTATGAGTATTATACCTTTTAAATAAATAATCCACATTTATTAAAAAATATATGGTTTTTTAACTTTAATAGTTTTTTACCCTTATAAAAATTATTTTTGAGTTCATAAAATTATAATATCATTTATATTAAGTAAATGTTATTTTATATTAATATTTTATTAAAAAAATATTTTATTTTTAAAAAAAATTGAATTTAATAAAATGGAGAGTCTTGATTGAAACTATACAACTCCAGATAAAATTTGTGTCTCATCAAGTTTTAGTCAACTCATTATATAATCAATAAAAAAGTAATAGTTGTCATAAAAGATAAATATAATCATTATTTTATAAAAAATATTAAAATTAATACAATTAGGGTATTTATATATATCCCTTTATTACACTAGAAAACTCTTTAAGGGTAAGGTGTGCGATAAGGAGATTTTAATGGGGGTGGTTCTACGAACATGGTATGGGTTGTTATCTCGATGATCTTGAAATTATCCAATAAAATTTTTCACTCATGAATTAGTTTTTGAATATCTAATTGGCCTTGATCATGGTAAAAATCCCAGTGATGCTAAATCCCTCATAGGCTTTGACAAATGGAATTTATAGGGTATGATTTTAGTGTCCATGTCCATTATTTCTTTCATTTTTTAAAATTGGACATTATCATAACACAATATATATACTAAACATATAATCACTTTTCAATGACTATATTATACATTTTTATGATTCTTAATGTTTTTTAAAATTTGATAGGATGTAACATTCCAAAATAACCAAATATGTTCATGTGTTATCTATAACCACATTACATAAAAATACATTTATTAATTTATAAAAAAAATTCATTTATAAATTTTTGGGGAATTAAATTCTCCCCCATTAAGAAATTTTCCTATAAAAATTTTAATTTCAATATCTAAAATAAATAAGTGTACTTTTATTTCATCGCATCTTCTATTTCCCATGACACTTCCATAAACTTGTGGTTTTGGCACAAAACATTTACCAGATGAGTTGTTTTGTTTTGTAGAACTTTTTCTCAACAATATAAGATATTCACCAACTAGTTATCATATTAAATATCATTAACCAATGGAACAACATTTTGATTCAGTACATGTGAGGGGTCTATTATTAACTTTCTCAAGAGGGATACATGGAGCAGATCAAGTACTATAGTTAGGTTTGGTGGGAGTGGTATTCAACAAGCCACCACTCAGTTGCAATCATAGATCTCAAAGGGGCCAATGTATATTGGAATAAGACTTTCATTCTTCACAGACCTCATGAATTTCATACATGGAGATATAAGAAGGAATGAATTATCACTAACCTCAAACTCTAGGTCTCATCAACAATTTTTTGCATATCTTTTCATTCGACTTTTATAGATTTCATATGATGTTGAATTGTTTGACCTTAATCTTTCATCTCTTGGATAATAAAAGATCCCATAAACATTCACTCTCTAACTTCATCCCAGCATGTTGAAGTTTGACACCTCTTCCCATAAAAATCCTCAAAAGGTATCATTTGAATTAAAGAATTGAAACTATTGTTATATGATAACTCCACTGGGGGAAAAGTTCTTATCCAAAATTAATTAGAAATATATTTAATATGATCTCAATAAATCCTACAGAGTTTTAATTGTTCTTTCATAATGACAATCTATATGAGGTTGATTACACATGGTGAAGCTCAATTTTGTATTCAATTTTTTTAATTATTCTACTCAAATATTGAGTTAATACTAATATTGGTTTAATCCTAAGATCTCGATGAGATATAATCGATAGTTAAACTGGATTTCATTTTACTAATTCCCTTATATATATCTTTCTATGTTCTTCTAGAGAGAAATATTCCATGATAGAAATTATAAGAACTAACTTTTTAAGGTGATAAACTACCACCCAAATGTTACTATTTCCATTTGATGTCCTAGGGAGTTCTATGAAAAATCCCATGTTTATTTTTTCCCATACCGGTATAAAATATGGTTTCATCATACCCTTATACTTATGTCATTAAACCTTGATTTGTTGACATACCAAGAATCAAGATAAAAATCCCATAATCTATCTATTCATTTTATCCCATCATAAATTCCACTTAATAACTCAATACATCTCAGTTCTTCCTGGATGAATAGATAAGAAAGAGCTATGTGCATCATCAAGAAGTTCTATATTCAGTTTTGGTTTTTATGGGACACATATCCCAGTTCTAAACCTTATAACTC
Source organism: Viscum album (assembly GCA_963277665.1). Classification (NCBI taxonomy): domain Eukaryota; kingdom Viridiplantae; phylum Streptophyta; class Magnoliopsida; order Santalales; family Viscaceae; genus Viscum; species Viscum album. The sequence continues at coordinate 1,001,356,319 of OY728161.1, forward strand.
CATCTTTAGAAACGTTGAACTCCAAAATATTTTCTACCTTCTTTTGTAGCACCTCATCATCTTGATGAGCCTCCTTGATACTATCATGAGTGGTTGGTTGAGTAATTATTTGATCAAGGTTTTATGAATATCCTTTTATTATTCCCATATTCATCCTTTTCATGTCCAAGAATATTAAATCCATTGTAATCCTCGTCATGGATATATTTGTGGTGACCTTTCTAATTAGAGTATATGTAACATTGTTTTCTTTTAATGATGATATTGAATTAAACAATCATAGTCCTTGATCATCTCTAACCACATTAGTTGGTATATATTATTCTCCTTTTTTTGAGTATATGATTTGGGATTTTATTATCTATATATATGTCACACTTCTCCCCATAGATATAATGCCTCAAAATATTTAATGTGAAGATCAATAAATACAATTCTAGATCATGATATGGTTAGTTTTTCTCCTTTATATTTAGTTAGACAGGGGAATAGTCTATCACTTTTTCATCTTACATGAGTACACAACCCAAGCCATTTTTGGATGCATCATTGTAGATCAAAAATCCTTCCCCACTAGTGGGTAATGCAAGAATAGGTGGAATGATTAGCCTATTGTAAATCTATTTAAATCATTTTTCACATTCATCATTCCAGAAAAAGTTGAAACCTTTATGATTTATCTTGGTTAGGGGGATTGAAAATCATGAGTATATTCTCACAAATCAATTATAGTACCCTTATTATTAAGGGAAACATTGGATTAATGTCATATATGAAGGTCTTGTCCATCCATAAATTGGATATATTTTCAAAGAGTCCATATATATCCCTTTAATGGTGATAAAATTCCCCAGAAAAGATACTTTCTCCAACCATAAATCTCATTTACTTTACTTTGAAAATATAATTTCATTCTATAAGGTCTTTATTATAGTATTCAAATGATCTCCATGTTCATCTATTTATTTGGAGTAAATGAAAATATATTCTATAAAGACCATATAAAATTTATTGAGTTAATATATAAATACTATATTCATCATGTCGATGAAGATTGTTGGATCATTAGTGAGTCCAAAAGTATTCACTATGAACTCATAGTGCATGTTCATTATATGAAATGTAGTCTTGGGGATATCCTCTTTCTTCACCATTACATGAAAATATCTAGGTCGATGATCCACTATAGAGAAATATTATGCTATATGTAGATGATCAATCAAGTCATAAATACATGGTAGAGGATAAAATATTGTTTATCGTGATATTTTCAAGGTCATGATAATCAATTCAGAGATGCATTGAACTATTCTTCCTATTGATGAAGATGAACTATGCACCACATAGTGAATCACTTGAATGTATGAACCCTTTATCCAAATTCTCTTGATGTTCATTATTCAGATCCTCGAGTTCAATGACAAACATTATATATGGATTCATAGGTATTAGTAAAGATCTAGGTATAATATCAACATAAAATTAAACATCTCATATAAGAGGGAGATCATGAAATTCTTTGGGACACATATTAGTGTATTCCCTCACAATGGGCATGTCATCAAGGATGATGTTTTCTTTAATCTGAATTTTTGGAGATATATTTACTTAATCACATGGAAATAATATACATGCTTTTGATATTGGAACTAAATAGAAATGATCCCCCTCCTTTCACTTGTATAGATTCATAGACTAATTTTTGATACAGAGGTTTATTTCCTTCCCTCAAAAATTTATGTTGTTTCAATATAATTAATGTCAATCCATACATAGAATAACATTTAATTAAGATAAAAGGAGTATCATATGGTTTTTTGGTATGTTCAGTCAGACATTTTGTTAGGGGAGGATTTATATGCTTATGATGAAATAATTGACCCATTCTCCATCTTCACTGATAACTCTAATTCCATATATTGAGTTTGTATTTGAATTGTTCTAAACAATATGAATGATATTAATGATTGTTTAGAACTATAGTCACATAAGAATTTTAAAATTCATGAATGGATAATAAGAATTCCTTTCACTATTGAATTCTAGTTCTAATCATTTTCATCTTCTAAAATTGACTTAGGGGTGATAATTTTCAAAATATTAATCACATAAATTTGAAACCATGAATATTAAAGGGATAAATCATAAATAAAATATACTCCATATCCTATGAATTTATATGTTTCAATATAAGTTATCCATGATCTATTACCTAATATAAAATCTTATGATCGATTTGTTTCCCTAATAATGGATTTAATGAGATTCTAAATTAATCAAATCATATCCCATGGGAGTTTCAAACCAGGTGTGCAGTAAGACTCATTTTCATGAACCATTTTATGATTGATTCTAGATCAATAAGAGGAATATTTTTTCCCCAAGAACCTCTAAAATCAATAATAAATTCCCAAATAATATCCTCTAACACCTATATTGTATTCTCAAACTACACATCAATCATAGGGTGATATTTTGTACTCAATAAAACCTATGAACCTAGTGAATTATATAAACCTTTGTAGAACCATGATCTAAAGCAGGCATATCATTCCAAAATTATGGAAAAATTTACCCCATGAAGGTTCACTATCTCATAGATATAAATCCTAATAATCTCATCAACTGAGAATTTCTCTTAACTAGGTAGGAAGTGTAAGAAATTGGTCAACCTATCGATGATCACCCACAAAAAATTTCTACCTCAAGGAGATCATGGAAAAACCATTACAAATTCCACGATGATTTTGTTACATTCCCACTTATTAATGGAGAGATGATGAAGAAGTCCAGTAGGTCTTTGGTTCTCAGACTTCACCTATTGGCAGGTGGAGTATTGAGTAATAAAAATTGAAATTTTCCTCTTCATTCCTGACCACCAATAATTATTACATACATCATGGTATATATCGGTAAGCCTAGGATGAAATTCCCCAAAAAAGGAATGATATTCCCACATCAAATATTCTTATATATCTGAAGGCACCCAAAATTCCCACAGAAGAGTAGGGTTTCACTTCCATAAACAAACAAAACAGAAGGTGAGTTCTCTCCTGAAACACTCTCCCCCAATATGAGGCCCTCATAATCAAATAACTTCCTCATATAGACCCTCTCCAGAAGCAAGGATTTCACCGCAAGAGCTGCTAAAATGAGTTTCTTATGATGTTCATGAACCTCCTAGTGAAACATTGAGAACAGTGACATCATTTTCCACCCACTACTAGACTCTTTGAATTCTAGTGTCTAAGTTTTCCAGCTCAAGTAATTAGCTATGGAATTTCTTTTTCTAGGAGAAATCTCAATGTCGAAGGATTATAGGTACTCTACACACCAGAGTTTCCTCATATTCAAGTCTTTTTGTGTGGATATGTATTTGAGAATTTTTTGATCCATGTATATAAAAACTAATCACTCAATAGATAATGTCTCCAATATCATAGCGCATGAACCACAACTACTAGCTCAAGGTCATGCATAGAGTAATTACACTAATGAGATCTTTTCTAGAGGTACCCATATGATATAACCCGATCACCCAGCATCAGAACTACTAATAGAAAAATACTTGAAGCATCAAAAAAATGGTATAGCCTCTTCCCTGATTAGGTAGAATATGGATCAGTGTTGAAGTCATTCTTCACATTAACTCCATAATTTTTTTTAACAAGCTTCAGTACAGAAGAATTTTGCACCATTCTTAATCAAGACTATAAGGGGCACTTCCATGAGTGATAAATCCTAAATGAATTTCCTTCAATATTCAACCAAGCCTAAGAAAGTTCATACACCGAACACATTTTTGGTCTTATTCTATGAACCCATGGCTCTCACCTTATCAAGGTCAACAGATAGGCCTACCTCTGAGATGATATGACCCAATAAGTGAACCTTACTAATCCAAAATATTAATTTGATAATATTTTCATAAATATTATTATCTATTAGTGTATTCAACATGATCTCAATATGGTTAGAATGTTCATGTCTACTGCAATAATAAACTAATATTTCTTTTATGAAGACTACCATAAAAGAAATCATGATACGTGTGGAAAAAATTATTAGATCTATAAATATTGTTGTCACATTCCTCAGGCTAAATAGAATAATAGAATACTCATATAAAACTTACATGATATAGAACATTATATGTTGTATATATGATGGTCTCACATGCACCTGATGGTATCACAAAATCAAATTGATCTTAGAAAAAATACTCACTCCTCAGAGTTGGTTGAAGAGGTCATCTATACGAGGAAGTGGATACCAGATCATCACAATAAGCTGGTTCAATCAGTGATAATCTACATAAAAACATAGGGCACTTTCTTAATTTTTGTATAAAGGATCAGTATACCCCATGTAGAAGTGTTGGGTTAGATAAAACCCTTTTTCTCTATAAAAACAATCTTTTTTGGAGTTCTTGGAGCTCTATAGGTATTATCCTATAAGGGGAATGGACATTGGTGATGCACCTGAAATTATCTCAATAGTGAACTCAACCTCAGTATTATAAGGTATTCCAGATAAATTTCCAAGGAATACATCCATGAAATGATCCACAACAAGAGAGAATTATATAGGATACATTCTAGGTTCTCTCATAAAGATATTTTCTATTTGGCCTATCACTCAGCCCATCCCAGTGCGCTTGCGTATATCTTAACATGTCTGGATATCCCATTCTCCATTATAGATATATGTTCTTTCCTAATTTGTTGTGAAAGACATTCATGGATGATAGAAATCCACTGAGGCATGATAATAAACAATCTAGTCCATATCGAGAATTACATCGAATCTAGTTATTTTATGATGAAACTCTATAAGAAAGAGTACCCACCTATCTCAAGGGGTAATTTGGGCACTAGTGTATACCCTCAAATATGACACCTAACTAAGTATTGAGAGACAAAACACCACATATGTACTCAATTTAAAGGACTAGACTTTCCACAACCATAGTAGATATAAAATAATACGATTCACCTATATCGAAATGGGAAGACAATAATTTATAGGCTAATAGAATAGAAACTAAAAATATATATTTCCTTAGTCCTTTCTCATTATGCATAAGCTACACTGAATAAATATGGACTGAACCGCGGCTCGACGATGCTACCCAACTAGCCTGAGAAGTTCTACTCTATTGACACAAAAGCACTAAGGCCTGACTACCTCGACCATGACCACTTCTATGGCCTATAATTATAGTAGAAGACCAACACCTAGCCTGATGTGGTTTCTATGATCCTGTTCTTGAATAAGGTGTCAGTACAGGTCCCTGTTCACACGAAGATAGAGGAAAGTATCGGCAGAAGCATTGAAGGTGAACCATCTTGTCGCAACTCAGCGTTCCATTGGGTTCCTCATGAAGTGAGGATTTTTATTGTATGGCCTTCCGTACTGGTGACACACTACATGGGTATCATTTTATGTCACATGTTTGGAAAATCCCCCACGTGCACCCTCAAAACAATGCTTCTTGATTCTAGAAGAACTGTCTCCCAAACATAGAACTGAACTGACCTTGATCACATTGCCATCTTCTCTGAGATTTCATTTTGTAATAAGTTCTTGGTTCAACATCACTATAATGGTAGTAAACCAGAATATTTTTACTTGTGATCGAAATATTACCCAATATTGTCCTCAAAATGTCTAGCATTCTTCAAATCATCACCATCTAGATTCTAAAAAAACACTAGAGCTCAGTGAAGTGAGTAGAAAAATAAATAATTTCCACAGTTCCCTACTAAAGATGAAAAAACTCCATGAAACATTATAATCTCTATTTTTTTTATAAATAACTGATCATTTAAGACTATCTGGAAGTCGTCCCTAACCATGCCATGATGACACTCATCCCAATATATGATATCCCACCAGCGCTTGGAAGAATCATGTAACATATAGGGAGTGAGACCAAACCTCCTCTACGGAGGTGTCTTGAGATGGTAAAAGATTAAAACCATAGATTCTAACCATGACTCAGCTGCTCAAGGTCCTCTATCCCCATAAAGTGTTGTATAATTCTACTTTCGAAAATCCTGAGTTAGCTTTTCCATATTATGGGAAATATAGGGAGCATCCTGAACACACTATATAAACTGAAATAAAATCTCATAGAACTTAGCATTGATGCCTAGTGGATGATCTATAAGAGGTTCCTTAGGTTTCATTATAGGAGGTACTATGGGTGTATTAGGGCCCACTAACATCAAAGCATGGTTGTCGCCACTTTCTTAACATAACAAATGAGGATGTTTCGGTGGAATAGATCTACAATTTTCCAATAAGAATACTCATACAGGAATTATAACATATATGGAAAATGATAAAGGAAGGATCATGAAAAATACCTTCCTATAAAACAATATAACCCTCATCATACTCCTGGAGCTAGTTCTAGGTGATAAGAAATGTCAGAGAAGGATCATATGTGACATAAACTATTTCCCAATACTAATGTAGGGTTCGGTTCAAGGTCTCATATTAAACATATAAGGTATCCATTTAATTTTAAATATCATATTCATTTTAATTTTTTATTCAATTATGTATTTAAATCCATTTAAATTTTTGAACTTGATGGATCAGTATTTCCAATTTATAAGGTCCCATACACCTTATAAATTGAAATTTAGTGTCCAAATAATCATAACCATAACATGTTATAGCTCATGCGTCAAATGGTATATGAATCAACATTATATAACTAACTACTTATGGTGTATGATTTAACCTATGCAAGATAACACTATTATGTTATGGCAGAAACATTAGGTGTATCTTATTTTTTCTCAGTCCTATCAGTAATTTCGATGAAATTCCATATATAACTGTCAAGGAACTACAACTAGCACATGCATTACAGTCAATGCATATAAAAAAGTAAATATGGAATGAAAAAATTCCTCACATTTAATTTCTATGTTGCCTATTATGATTCATGCTTTGATACACCCTCATATCCTCGTGCATGGGTAAAAAGTATGATAATATGAATATCAATGATAGAAACAGCACAAAACAAATGCATCAACCATTGGTGAAATCCATGAAACAATAATAGGAGAAAGAAATAATATCATTTACCCACCCTATGAAATTTGGGTTTCCGCTGTATGTGGTTTAGCTACTCCCAGGAACAGGATCATTACAAAACTCTATTTTTCCTAGTCTCATGTCTAACCCAAACAGTAATAAAAGGAAGAAATTATCTAATACCATTTTGTAGCATCCAACCCCAGATTCCACTTAGTGGTTCCCCAAGACATTGGCACACAAGATCTCAAGCACACCTTCCAATATGCCCAAGGCTTCCAACTAGCAATGATTGTATAGGGTGTGTTAGTGGGGAGAATATTCCCTCATAGATCAGAGTGGAGCACAGTGATATGCAATAAATAAGAAAAGATTGAAGTAGGCACTATAATTACCAGAACATTAACCCTCCATAGTGGATTCAGTAATATGTAACAAACAATTGTGAAATAATTAAAATAATAATAATAAATCATCCAAGATAAATAACTAACTAGTGGAAACTGAATAATAATAATAGATACACAAATGATGACCATGATTTCATGTAACTATAAATAATAGTACATGGGTACCAAGGGATACTAGAATATACCACATGCTATCAAAAATACAAAAAAAAAGAAAAATATTAGTTAAACCTAGCATCGTGATCATAGGATCAATCCCTTGCCCCCGGCCTCCAACCTAGAAAAGTCAATCAAGCATTGGAAGATAGAAACTTCCTATTATCTATACATGTGATCATGATGTCTTATTTGGTACCAAAGGAGGCCCAATCTGGGTTTGTGATACAATCCTAGTAGGTCACACCAACGATATCTTGATCAATCGAGTTTGTTTAATATAACAATGAGTAGTGTTCAAACATAGGTCAATGAAAGGAAATAAATAAATAACACTTTAATCCAAATTCCTAAATGGGTACCCTACCAATTCTACTAGATTCAACCTAAGACGTATGTCTGAAATAAGGAATCTTGTACAAGTAATAAGGTGTATACATGGTTCATCATGAATAAGGAATCAAGATTGGAAAAATCCCAATCTTGTGCTTCATATTGGAAGATGTGTTCCTAAGCTATCAATTAATAATTTCCATAATTTAATATAAATTCATCACATACAAACTAATAAAAAATACATCAAATTTAGTGTGGTATCATGAGCCCTTCCAAGGTGATCTAGAAGGAATCCCAAGGGTTATTTCAGGATCCTCAAATATAACCAATAACATAGATTATATCCAAGGTGACCCATAACAATGTCCCTCATATCACTCTATCCATAGTAACCTCTCATCTTGTCCTAGGTATGTCACATAGGGGACCAAGTATTACTTGAGGCATGGAATATCCATCTCTCCAATGTACTTGTCTACATTTTCTCACCTAGGGAACTAGTGTCACTTAAGAGTATAATAAACCACCCAAAAATCCCATACAATGCAAGCCAAGTGTCACTCCAAGCGCATCAAGAAGATCCATCATGAAGCATGGTGAGAACATCCATAGAGTCCTTAAGTTGGGACATGTGTTCGCTCTCGAACTGTAATCATGTAATTCATGCCATTTACAATCACATTTCATCAACAAGAATTTCAATATCACATGATAAACAATCTATCCAGTTCATCAAATTCAATCCAATCAACTATGGCATAATACATATGGAAATAAGCATAAGGCACTATGAAATGATAATGAAAAACGGAGCATAAAAATATACATTTACCATAAGAATAAGAACAAGGATCCAAGGTTTATACATGGCTCAAAGAATAAGTATTAAAAACATGCATAAAATAGAAGGAACATAGTGTCGTGTATAAGAAATTAATCATGAATACTAAGGCCGACCTCAATGCATATAATTAATTATTAATATATTCATTAATTATGGAATTTATTACAAGTTCACCACACACATTCATGTGGTGGTTAATAACTCAATACATGAAAAAATAGTTTATTAATATGGAAATATCCAAGGGGTGGATTATGATAAGGAGAACACCCCAAAGATGGTTTTCCCTATAATCTTTTTGGGTATATAAGACCTCTCCATTCCTTAATATTTTGTTTTGAAAATAAAAAACACCTTCTTTGTAAATATAGTTTCCTTACACTTCCATATATTTCCTTACACTTACATAAATTTACTTATAACCAAAATTTTCTTAGAATTTTGAGTTAAATATATTTTTATTAGGGTTTTTAGAAATATGTTTTACCATACCGGAAAATTTATTAAGGTTCTAAATTTTTTGGTTCATGGTTATACCATATCGGAATTCCTTAAGACATTTTTTCTCATTTTCTGTTTTCACTGCGACACCGATTTCCATCTAGAATGAAATCTGGTATCATATTTTTCTTATACTTAGATTTCTAGTTTTTATGTTTTCTAAAGTTCTTAAACTCCAACTTCTTGGTTATCGGTACTGAAGTATCTTAAGACAGATTTTTCATACCGATACTGGAAATCCCTATACCGAATTTCTTATACCAAGATTTTATTTTCATAAATATTTAAATATCGATGTTTTCAAAGCTAGAATTTCTATACCAGAAATTTCCATTACGAATTTCTAAAGAATAATTTCTTAATACCATTTATGTTAGAGATAGTGATACCATTTCTTATGATAATGATATCGGAGAATAAGAAACGGGTACCGTGAATTTCCTTATACTTTGTCTTCCATAATCTGATACTGGTTATATTCTATCATGCTGTAAATCTTGATACCGATGCCGAAATTTGTAAAACTGAGTTTTCAAAAAATATTTTTTTATACTTTACTCGTACCAATTTTATGAAAATGCATTATAGAATTTATAATTCTAGAATTTATTATTCAAAGTTTGTTTCCTTAGAATTTCGAACCTTATAATTTCTTTCATATCATTTCAATTTTATCGGATTCCAAGTTCCTTACACTTAAGGTGTAAGATATTTATATTCATGGTTAGTTATATAAAATTATGTCGTTGTTTCTGTTATAAACTAATCGTTGTATGTTTTCCACATGTCTAGGTCCCTCCGAGATTTAAGGAAATATGACCGTTGGAGTGGAATCGACCGGTAGATTTTGAAAGCTATAAATAGGACCTTAGATGATGACATCCATACTAGTTCACAAGTTCACACGCTTTCATTTTAGATTTCATATATCTAAAATTGAATTTCTCTAGAGTGAGAGACTCATATAAAATCTTAGGCTTCGTGTAGAAAGTTTGAACATCTTGTTCAAACTTTGCTTCGTGCAGAATTGCTTTGTGCATAGGTGTCAATTTCCTTACAAATCGAGGGCATGTCGGGATAGCAAGACAGATACCGATCTTAGTATTGAGGGCTTACCCGAGTTTGGGTAAGATAGAATTTCTTGTAAGTATAAAACAGGGGACCTTTATCCAAGGTTTTTGGATACCCTCTTCTTTGGGTTAAAAGAAGATTGTAATTTTCCGCTGCTTTGTAAAAGTTATGAAGTTTTCTTTTTGTATAAACTTTCTAACCTGTATCTCTGATTGTAAGAGATTTTATACGTCTTGTGGAAGAATCTCTTTTTAAGAAAAATTTCTTAAGCTTTAGACTTAAGAACTTTATATTTCTCTAATAAGGTGAATTTCTTAATAGAGGGGTTGTGAATTCTGTTTATACAAAATTTCCTTAAGAAATTTTTAAAGTATACAATTAACCCCCCCCCCCTCTTGTATATTATGAATATTCAATGCTGTTACAATCCTAATATTGGTGTAGAGTAGTTTTTCATACTCTATACAACCTATCAATTGGTATCATAGGGAGGTTACCTCATACTTTGAATCAATTTTTCAATTTTTTTCAGAGTGTTGGTTCAATCTGAATTGATCTCGCAGTTAGATTTAGAAGAGAAATCAATATCTTCTTCATATTTTCAGGGAGGGACGTTGGCAAAGACGGTAGGCAAAACCGACCACCGGAGCTCGTCCGGTGGTCCACGGAACACTCCGCTGGCGCGCCTCGCCGGCACGGCGGCGCCGACGGCCGAAGGTGGCGGTACCCGGCACGCCGTCGGGATGGGCCGTCGCGGCTTCAGCTACGGTGGCAGGCCACTGGTCCCGCGACCGCATGGGACCGAGGGAGGCGGGACGCGGCGCTCGGCCGCTTCCGTTGGCAAGGAGCGGCCCCCCATGGGGGTCGCGGTTACAAGCTGGCGGGGGGCAGCGTGCCACCCCGCACCACCATCCACTCGGCCGAAAAGGCCGAGCCACCTGGCCCTGGCCAGCGGCAGCGCGCCGGGCCACCAGGACGGGCCGCGCCCAAGCAGGCCGGACCTGGTTCGGGTCGACCCAGTTCAGGCCGACCCAGGGGGTACCGGGCCGGGTCGGACCGGGCCCAAACCCCCTAATACCGGACCTCTCATTGTCATTTGCCCATAACATAGGCTGCGGACCTCCGATCGATGCACCGTTAGCTGCGATGAGATCCTTGGATAGATAAGGTCGTTTAGGTATGCAGTTGGATAATGGCCGGGTTGGATTGTACCCGAAATCCAACCGGGCCCCTGGAACGGAAACACTGATAACTTTTAGACCAGACGACCGTTTGACTAACCGTCAGCGGCATTGGTGATCATGTTGAGAAACGGTCCCTATGAGCTTACCCTATGAGAGTTCGGGGTACAGACGAGATACAGCCGGGTTGGTTCACACACAAAACCAACCGGGCCCCTTGGATGAAAAGCTAGTAACTCACAGACTGGGCATCCGACTAACGCGTCGTCTGTTGCGTTGAGACCCCTATGACGAGGCGATACTTTGAGATACTTTTTTGTGGAACTTTGTGATACTTGGAGTATCGACCAGTAGCTCGTGGAGCGGACCCTCCTAGTGATGAGCTAGCAGAGTGCAGAGTCCTAGTAGCTGGCTAAGACTTGATGACTGTTGATCTATCGACTCGGTGTGTATCGGATAGCCCAGTGGGGAGCGCTTGGTTGTAGCGGCAGACCCACGATGGAGGAGCGCTTTGTAGTAGTGGCAGACCCGCGGTACTCAACAGAAGGAGTACCTCTGGAGGCTATGAGGGGGAGTGCTTGGTTGTAGCGGCAGACCCATGGCGGAGGAGCGCTTGGTTGTAGCGGCAGACCCACGGCGGAGGAGCGCTTGGTTGTAGCGGAAGACCCATGGTACTCAATAGAAGGAGTACCTCCGGAGCCTATGAGGGGGAGCACTTGGTTGTAGCGGCATACCCATGGTGGGAAGCGCTTGGTTGTAGTAGCAGGCCCACGGTACTTGATGGGTGGAGTACTGCAGCAGTCCATGGTTAGCGGGCGCGCTTGGTTGTAGCAGCAGGCCCACTGTACTCGATAGAGGAGGAGTTCGGCGTGCTTGGTTGTAGCGACAGGCCCACTGTACTCGACGGAGGAGGAGTTCTCCAGCATCTGTGGTTTCGACGTCATGAATAAGATCCTGGTTGAGATAAGTATATGACCTATGTTTTTACCTCATGATTGATATGGGTCACTTGATAACTTTGGTATATGTATGGGAATATACCTGGGTAGTGGTTATCCGTTGATTTCATAAATCTTGGTGTTACCTCATGATTGAGATTGGTTACTCGATAACTTGGGTATATGTATGCTTATATACCTAATTAGAGGTTATCTGTTGAAATCTTCCTTGTGGTTATCCTTGTTGAATTTAGTGAGACCTTGCGGGTCTCGGGGTCCCTACTGAGTATTTTTATACTCACCCCTGCACGGGCTATGCCTGCACCTCATTGTGTTGGTTGCAGACGACGGGCAGCACAGACAGAGGCCGAGTGTTCGAGGACTGGATGGTACCCGGAGCTGGACCTCACAACGAGTCAGTATCCGGTGGTGGACTTCACGATGAGGTGACACTCAGAGGAGGTTAATGGGAGAGAGAGTTGTAGAGGCTATCTGTACCTACCCTTCTGGTAGGATCTGTGGTGGACGATCCAGGAGCTGCGCTATCTGTACCTACCCTTTAGGTAGGATCTGAGGAGGATGACCCAAGAGATGCTTCCTTTCTTCCAGCTATTGTCTTTGTTGTACTTTCTTTCAGTTGTAGCTGTACTTTCGATTGGGTTTGTATTCTGACCCATTTACTTTTCATCACTTCCTTTTTGTACTTAGTTTTTTACTTCCGCTTGTACTCTGTGGTGTTTTGTTACTTTTATAAAGGCAATGCCTTCTCAGTTATCGGGATTTACGCCTTGGTGCTAGTCGCCAGCTCCTGGCCTATGGAAGGCAGGCTTGGGGTAGTCACAGCACGGGCCCCGAGGACGGGTCGTGACACTCACAATACCATTATGTGAATCATAGACTAATATATGTCCACATGAGGATGTGGATGAAGTTATATACCCCCTTCTAGTAAAACCATTTTATTTTTCTGGCCAAGAACATATGGACACACATAAGCACTAGTTGACATCATAACCATAGTTTCCTTCACACAAAATAAATGTGTGTTTACACCACCATCGACCAAAGTTAAGAAACATCTCCCTTTCCAAATAGAATCTCATATACTAGAGGAAACTGAATAAAAAAATCCACCATTCCTCAGTCAGCCAGTCCTTTTCTTAGGAATATTCATCCATCAGAACATGGGTGCTCTACCTGAATCTCTACAGCCTCAACAACCATGGTTTCTGAAGTCTTAATCCACTCAAAAAATTAGTTTTTTCATAAAATAATAATTTTATGGCCTCGAGGGATTTAGTTTACTACATCACAACTCCAAAATGGCACTCATCATTCCTGTTATATAGTTTGATGCATACAATAGATTATTTACAAGGGTTAACCATATGTCACCCATCTGAAGCATTCACATAACCCTCAACACTAATAGCTAGTAAATATATTTTATATAAACAAAACACATTAATACACACTCACCAAGTACACAAAATCTATCTTAACATATATTTTTTGTCTCTACTTGCCACATTTGAGGGGTCTTGTTCACCTCTGTAGATAAAATGATCATGGATATAGGTAGAACCTTCCCCATACATGAAAAAACAAGAACCTAATGATCCCCATAGATTATAACCAATTCATACTAAGGTGGGTACCATCATTCCTCCTCTATATCATGAAGGAACTCTCAAAAGGCCTCTTTATCCATGAGTGGTAAACTCAGTCCACCAAGAGTATGAGTGATTAATTTTTTTCATCAACTAATGATTTTTATCTAACTAGGATCAAGATCAAGGTTCCACTATAATATCTAACTCTCATATATAGGACACTAGGTTAACAATTCATTCTTGTGTAAAATATCATGTGGTTCCATGAGGAAATAAACATGAGTTTCACTTTAGTTCAATTTAGTTTCCAACCAAGTATTAGCATGCACTACACATGATATCCATAACTTGGGACATCAACACTCTATGATGGTTCCCAATGATTAAATATTACAAAACATGTTTGTTTAATGAAAATAAATTTCCATGATCCACCATCCATGGTGTGAAATTTCTATCCACAGCACCACTATGGATATACATAGGTGAAAATCTATCCTACTATCACAGCTAGGGTGCACTTCCACCAAGATTTCCAATCATAAAAGGATCACTTGGGTGACATCAGCATGGGTGGTGTCATAATAATGGTCAACCATATCCAAAAAATTCTTCATCTAGATTCCTCATGAATCACTTAGTTCAAACAAATACATTGTAAAACATTCCCATAAAAAATATCACAACACTCACATACTTCAATGTTCTCCTAACATGGGTGTCCCACCTTCAGAATAGTTCAAAATCTTATGATGGGGAATTTGTCCCATAAAAGATTTCAAATTATGACCATGGTATAGATGTCCAATAATTACTTAGCGAAGTACTTCATCCACTAACGTCTTAGATTGACATATATGATGTTCTATGCAAGAACTGAAATCTGATAGTATAATCCTAAATTAGATTAAGTAGTGAGTCCCAGACTCTAGATGTCCCTTATCACCCAATGGTAAGGATTTCCTTACCAACTCATGGAGACTCTCTCATTGAAATCACGTAGCATAACCACTCTACTTTTACTCTTGTGAAACCTAGTGGAATCTACAAAATGGTTTATGATAAATATATAAAAAGATAAAAAGGAATGATATGTCACCTTAAATCATGGTGTAATGGAACCTTTCAACCAAATTTTAACAAAAAAATGCATCATTTTCCACTATCGGGTTGTTAGACAATGAACCAAGGTCATGATCTCATCATATCCTAGCCTTCATATACAAGTAGAAAATTAGTTGGAGGTTCTCTAAAATCACAAGGTCTCACCCAAAATGTTTTGAGTATATCTAGTTGAGATGATAAATGAAGGACATGAATATCCTAAATAACAACTGTATGATGTATTTACCAATTTACTTGTACCCCAAAATTGTTTTTATATGGTTCCAAATCAGCTAGCATGTTATTGGAGTCTTGTAAAATGTGTATATTGTCTGCAACACCAACAATGGTTTCCCTTATCTACTAACTGAACTAAAAACCCCCTTTATATAATTTCCCTATTTTACCAATAGAATCCTCACATGACTATTAAATTCAAACACCATCACTATGTCAGACTGACTCTAATTCCATTCCATCACATCCTGATATATCTAATCCTCTCTCAGTAACGTGACATATTATATGTGACAGCCCAATTCTGCCTCCAACTGGACAAGGGTTTGTAACTATCACTTAGTTATAATATCACATTCATGGGAGGCCATATCATGTAAATACCTCTAATATATACATATCACCAATTCTATAAATATTAATAATATCTATGAATATACATAAAAAAACAATAGAAATAAATGTAACACATGCATGAGACATCCACTGATATCCAAAAGATAAAGAATACAATTAACAATGAATAAACATTTGAAAAATACTTTCCCTTTATTGATCTAGTAAAACTGACAACCAACCAAAGTGTAGAGGCCCCCACTACAAGATGAATACAAATTTAAACAACTCTAACTACCATCGAATCCTAGTACAAAAAATGATATGTCAACATCATATACACCAAGGTCTCCGTGAGTCAAATTTGAACAAATTATGTCATCCCCTCTCACATAAATTAATATCCAACCTATAAATAATCTTTACTGACAAAACATATATGGTTCCAAGGTCTAAGTAGAGGTGGGTATAAACATACTTATTATGGAACCTAAAAACCCATCATTTGAGTATAAAGCAACCATAATATTTAATCCTAGCACTATATGTGTCTAATAGAAGGATGATAGGGGGAAATCATAATTTCTAGTTAACTTAAGGCTCTCGACATCAATGAGTAGATGAAGGGAAGTGAAAGTGAACAATACTGATATTCTGAAACACATAGAGGATAGAGGGGGTAGTGGGAAGTCCTGATTTTTATAGCTCCAAACCTCAAACGACACTATGCATAGGTAATAGAATGATGCTATATTTTTCCTTAATTAAAACCCATTGGGTGATGAGGAATCACAAGCCCTATATAATTCAACACTATACTGGTTTATAGTATAAAAATGAATCTAGAATTCATGAAGGGGGTTTATTTCAAACCCTGAAGATCATTCACCAAAATAGGTAGCATATACTACCTAAGGGAAAAGGCTATGCTTTGGTGTGGTCATGGGAGGTACTAATGTACCAATGTACAATCTCAAAAATCTCATAAAACCAAATAAACTCTACCATATAATATATTATTCCATAATATTCGGTATCCTATTCATTAATTACCTTATAAGATTCTTGAGGAACCTTTCTCCATGTCTTTAGGCAAAATCACAATTCTTGGGGATTGTATTTGTCCCATTTGAGATATATAGACAAGATAAACACCACTCTATAGATAGAGGATCCAAAAACACTAATATGGGTGAAATGTAGACAATATCTTATTCTAAAGGTAGATGATCTGAACCCTATGCCCACATGGTTTAATTAATGAATCCTAAAGAGAATCTCAGTTCTAACAGGTGAGATACAAACATCACCTGAGAATAATTAGTGGAAAATCCACACTCAACCAAAGTATACAAGGTTAAAGTGATGTATACATCATATAATAGGGATACATGATGTGTTTTCAAATTTAGGACACTTTTATGTGTTCTTCTATTTCACATACTGTGTCTCGGCCCATCTATATATCATGTAATATGGTCACATGTTGTTTCATGCCATCAAGGATACTCGGAACATACCCCATATACCATATCCATGTACCTAATAAGTTATACACAATATGGGCCCATACACATGGAATGTAGAGCAATATGGGTCCCTGAGCACGTAATCTTGGTACAGGATGAGTTGGTCATCCTACATCACATGTCATTTAGGCCCGACTATGTGATTTTTTGATATTTCACTTTGCAGAAACTCGTTCCCTATATCATGAGACACATGATGTGTATTTTTCAAAACTACATGATGTGTATTCATAAATTTTTAATAATTGTTGATTAAGTGAAATTTCTTTGATTTTATCACCCTTTCCATCGATACCACCATCAATCATCCCTGAGACACCTAAAATTCTATTGATCATGATTATGTATTTTCTAGAAGCTAGATTCTGATAATCCATTGATGGAATGTCAGATATTCATCACTTACAACCCTTGTATGCACATCTTAAATTTTGAATAACCATTTTTAATCTTCACCGGATTTTTATATTTCATCTTGGAAAAGGAATAAACCTATACCAAGAGTGATATCCATGGATCCACAATCATCGAAAAATGATTCCTTTAACCAATATTTGAATGAAGAGATCCCTTGCATGATTCCATTTCCACACACAACACTGAATGGATAACACCATAATCCAATCATATCTATATATTCACCATCACCTAAAATCCATTTTCACATCATTATCATCCCCAATATCAAACAGAAATCATGTGTCGTAGATCCAACATTAAATCTGTAGTGGTATCATATTGTGGGGATAGTCAAATCACTAGACAATAACAAACATTGTTGATGAATGCATGCAAAGAAGATGGGGTAAGTACAAAGAAACAAAATAATAGGTAATAATGAATAACACGCATGATTAGACATCATGTGCCACATAAAAATATAAAAGAGTCATGAAATAACCACAAAATCGAATGTCAACAATATCATACCGCAATTTTAAATAAAAAAATTCTAAGTTTCTAGGTCCATGTGACTCTTGAATTCATATTTAATTTAAGGAAGAATTAAAAATGGATTCACAATAAAGATAATTATAGGGAAATTAAAATAGTAAAAACTCTTAACCATAACAGATAATTATCAACCACTTGATCCATTTTCTCAACCATAGATTCATTCACCATCACCGTCAAAATACACTCGTGGACATCACTACGGCTGAAATACCATCCCTCGATACATCATCACTTTCTCTACATTCATCCTCCCCACTCCTCTATATGTGGTTTGTTAATGAAAAATAAGGATAAATCTAGAGAGTCCACATAAGGAAGATTAAATTGGAATCAACTATGATAAGAACAATAATAAATAAATAAAATTTATTATTTAATTTTTTCATTCTATTTAGAATCATGATTATGAATTGTCTGGTAACCCGATGTGAATGAAAATTATATAACTCCATGGTTAAAATTTGAAATTTCGACTCAAAAACGATATTTTTTCCCATATAAGTTCATTTTTATGGGATATAATCATCTCATTAGAAACACTCTTTCATAGAATAAAAATAAGGTAATATTTTTATTATATAATTTCTAAGGCTACACAACACTCGAATTTCCATACTGGCTCAACCTAGGGGTAAAACCCATATTCTGGAACCAACAGATCACTCAATAATTATTTATAGGATTTTTATAGGGTAAAATGACTTATTAACCCCTATAAAGGTCACTCGACTTCAAAACTCAAAATTGATATGAGTCCCACTCGGGTAAAAAATCTAGACATTAAAAATATAGTCAATTTACTTTCATAATATTTAATTTCAATAGTATTATTATACAAAATGATATTTCATAATTTATAGTAATTTTATAATCCATTCATTGTTATTAATTTTATTACATATCAATATACATAAAAAACAAAATATTATACAAAACATTCATCAAATATTCATCAATTGTTTTTTGAGGTTGGACCAATGATTGGTGCGTACCGAGGTGAATCAACTTATTACTATTTTTTGATATTTTATGTGTTTTTGTTATAAATTTTCATGTTCTTGGTTTTTTATCCCTATAATTTTGTCTTTTTTCATGTTTTGGTTGTTCTGTTTGGGATAAAATTCCTCTATGGTGGTATTTTTCCGTTGATGAAAATTATTCACCTCTCAGTTGTCGCTTTTGTGTCCCATGGTTTGTGGAATCAATCATGGAATGATATCTTCTGCAAGGTAATTCACATGGGATGAAAATAGACCACATTCATAGAAGAAAGGTTCTATTATTTTAAAGGTTAGGGAACCTATGTCACCGTGGTTATGGGTGATACATAAAAGCAATGGACTATTGAGTATATTTGGGCCTGACCATAGTTTGAAACCAAAAAGTCCAACCAATCCATCAAACACTATAACACATAACAAAATTGTGTGACATTATTTCCATTTAGACAATATCTCTACTATTTTCATGGTAGTTTATAGATGGTAGTATGTGAAGGTCCACTAAGAATCTGGATGATGATGCTTTTATAGAGGTATTTTATTGATGATCTAGTTTGTTCTTTGGATGATCATTTCCTTTTTTATCTGATGTGTGAAAATGTTATAGAGATGGATTTGATGTGAATTGAATTATTTTCTGATATATTCTTTCTATTTTCCTTGGTTTTATGATTTTTTCTGTTTTAGCTTTGATAGACACTGATATGGGATTCCATTATCTTATTATTTAAAGGATTCGTATAGTTTACTTTTGATACCTTGTTTTGTGTTTATTCTAATTAGAATCATGGTTTGTAAGATTGAAATGAGCCCAATATTACTCTAATTCCTAGTATTCATTCTTAGATGATCTGTAATAATAGAGACATACCAGTTTGTTTTGGGTATCCTATATGCATCTGAATCGAATAGTAATGTTGGATATGGTTCTTGAGTAGTCTAATAGTGTTGTCTTCTAATTACAAATGTTCATTTCTATTTCCATTTTGTTTTTTCTAGTTCTAAGTTGATCAATGGTTTGGTGCACTGATGTCATTTTTGTTCTCTTTGGCTTCCTTCTAGTGGCCTAAGGAATGTGGTCAGTGGTGGTGTCTCTTTGTAGGGTTTTTTGTTCTATATGTATTTTCAATTTCATGAATGATTGAAAATTTCAGTAGGTAAGGCTTTGATGGTGTTGATAGGAGGAAATTTTTTGGGTATTGATTATAGATTTAGAGCTGGGATTCATGTCATGGGTTTCATTTTGATAAAGTATCCTTAAGTGTGGAATATTTTACATTCTTGGATGGTTCATTTGATGGAAATAGGTAGTTTGGATTAATATTTTTGTTAGTGTTGGTTCCATGGTGTTTATTATGTTGGGAAAGACAGTAAGTGATGAATGCGCAAACAATAACAAAGAGAACATGCAGAAAAAAGTAATTTATTTCCCTCTAAATAAGGTTGATGCGTAGTGACCCAAGAAAAATGTGTAGAAAATAAATTTTAAAACTGAAATTTTTAACGTGGAAAACCCAAAAAAGAAAAAAACATGAGACCTAGTCCAGAAAATGAATCTACTAAAATGAATAAGTACATGTTAGAGACTCCCCAAAAATAGAAGGGATCTCAAAAGTATAACTCTCTAATGCAATGGAAAAATTGATCTTTGATGAAAGGCAATAACCAAATTGGCTTTTCTCTTGGTATTGTGGATGTACTTCAAACCCTTATTTACTACCTAATTTTATAGGGAGAAAAATCTGTGTGAAGATGAAAATTCACGTCAAAAAATATCTCTACATGAATTAATTCACGCAACCCTAACCTGTGTTCCTCCTTCACAAAGGTGTGTCCTCCATTTGAGGAGGCGCCCAACAACCCCCCCCCCCCCCTCAGACTCAAGTGAGGATCACTCCAACCCTAAAATTAGTCGGAATGCCTCAAATTTAATTCTGGGTAAACTCTTGGTCAACAAGTCTAATCTGTCTTCATCAATGTGGATCTTTTCAAGCTCTAATTATCTCAAATCAAGGATTTCATATATCTAATGATACCAAACATTGATATGTTTCGACCTATCATGAAAAATATAATTCTTTCCAAAAAAATTAGCACTCTGATTATTAAAAAATAAAACATACCTACCCTGATATAAATTGAGCTCTTGAATAAAAGTTTCCGTCCACAACAATTATTTTCATGCCTCAGTAACTGAAATAAACTCTAACTATATGGTGGATAAAGCAACACATATCTACCATCTAGACTAACAAGACACATTTCCCCCTATAAAAGTGATCAAATAGACTGAAGTATAATTCCTTGAATCGATATCTTCTTCTAAATATGAATCTATAAAGCCACAAAGCATAGGTTTTCCTTTTCCCAAACACAATCTTGGATCAGAAGTACCATGAAGATAATGAAAAATGTACTTCACTACTCTCTAATTATCTATACCTGTATTTGATAGAAAAAAACTAACCACACCAAATACATGAGATATATAAGCTCTAGATCATACCATCGCATACACCAAACGACCAATGACTGATAAATAAGGTATGTATTGAATCTCTTATCTCTATATCTCTATTCATCTATATAATGTTATTGACTGGTACTGATCTTAAAATGTAAATCAAGAGGAGTACTAAACAATTTCTCTTTGTCCATATAAAATCTCTAAAGAACCTTCCCAATGTATCTATCTAGATAAAACCATAATTTCATGGACTTTCTATCATAGGAGATCGACATGCCAAGACTCTGTCATGCTGGACCCAAGTCTTTCATCGCAAAATACTGACAAATATCCTTCTTCAATATGTCAATTCTAGAATCATCACGTTTAATAATGAGAATATCATCAATATAAATCAACAGTATAATAAAATCATCATCAGTAAATCTCTGAACAAAATCAAAATGATCAGATGATGTCTTCCTAAAATCCTAATGAAAAAAATGATTGATTAAAACTTCGTATACCACTGCCTCAGAGCTTTATTTAAACCATACCAACTCTTCTTTAAACTGATGACATGATTATCTTTAACTGTTTCAACAAAAACCTCTATCTACTCTATATAAATCTCATCCTCTAAATCTCTATGGAGGAAATTTGTCTTCACATCCATCTACTCAATCAGCAGATCCAAACTAGAACCCAAACTAAGAATAACCCGAATAGAAGAAATTTTTACAACATGTGAGAAAATATCATCAAAATAAATACCTTTATTCATGAGAAAGCCATTAACAACTAACTTTTCCTTTTATCATGAAAAAAAACTAGATTATTCATTTTTAATCTAATAAATCCACCAATTTTGTAAAACTATATTACCTGTCGGTAACTTAACCAGCTCAAAAGTATGATTCTCATGCAATGATGTCATCTTGTTATCCATTAACACAACCCATATTTCCTTCTATTCACTTTCCATCACCACATCAAATGATTCTGGTTCTCCCCCTTCAGCAAGGAGTACATACTCATCAGGTGAATATCGAGTAGAAATGGTACGATCCGAAGATGATCTCTGGAGTGGAATAGTAGGTTCATTAATAACCCCAAGAACTAGATCATCAGAAACAAAAGGTGCATCGGAAACATAAACTCCAACCTGTTTTCCCTAAACATCACTCTACACATCAACATGGTCATCAGAATCAATTATATGAGGTAAATGTGAATCAAAACCTAGCTCAATATTTACAGAGTCATTAGAATATGTAGAAGTAGATTTTTCTTCATTATTAATGTCTGTAATAATCTGATCCTCCTTAAACATTGCATCGTGACTTATGAAAAGTTTCTTCAAATTAGGATCATAGAAACTATACCCAAACTCATTGTATCCATGGAAAATAAAAATAAACTAGTGTGTCTTACCATCCATCATGGATCTCTCATATCTAGACACATGAAAAAAAGGCCTTACAATAAAAAACACACAAGTGATCATTCCATATCTCTTTTTCATACCAAAACTTGTCGGTATTCTCTATTTTCAAAGAAAACTTAAGTTATAAATTGATAATATAAGCAGAAATAAATTAAGCCTCACCCCAAAAATTTCTAGGAAACTTTTCTTCTGAATGTAAACAATAAACTCTTTCCAACAAAGTTATCTTCATCCGCTCAGCTACACATTTTAGTTGAGGTGTCTTGGGAGGTTTCTTATGACGTTGTATACCTTCCTACCTTCAATACTACTCAAAAAGACCACAAAAATCTCCCCCATAGTCAGTGTGAAAACATTTCAATTTCTTTCTTGATTTTCTCTCAGCAGAAACATAAAATTGATTAAAAACTCTAAGCACCTGAATTTCAGAATTAAAAACAAAAACTCAAAGCTTACGTGATTATTAGTCAATAAATGTCACAAAATAAATTCTTCACTAAAGGTCTTAGATTTCAAAGGACCACAAACATCATAATGTACTAATTCAACTATGTGTGACTTCTTGTGCGGAATATGACTACTGAAACTCACTCTGCTCTACTTTCCATCCATATAGTGATCACACGTGTTGAATTTTTTACTCTTCAAATCTGGAAGAAGATTTCTCTTGGCCAAACAACCAAGCCATTTATCACTAATGTGACTGAGCCTCTTATTCAATCACATGGAAAAAATACTGCACTCAACAATGCAAGTAGTATCACAAGAAATAAAAGATCTAGTCCAGTACAAACCAGACTGCTTCTTCCCTCAAGGAACAATCAAAGAGCCCTTGGAAAGATTCCTTTGGAAATCACCAAAATCACTGATAAACCCTTCATCATCAAGAATGCTGGTAGAAAAATGATTCAAGAAAACTTTCACTACATGTCGAACATTATTCAAAATCATCTTACTTTATGTGATGGCCTCCAAAAAAATTGTTCTAATACCTACAACATCAGCATGACAATCATTACCCATCTTCAAAATCCCAAAATTACCTAGGCTATAAGATGTAAAGAAATCCTTCTTTGATGTCACATGAAAACATGCACCACTCTTAACACCCAACAAGAATTGTCAGAAGCAATATTAATGGGGTCATAAACAATAACAAGATCACCCCATATAGCGGCGATGACATGATCATCTTCATCACCATTTTTCTTCTACAAATTTTCCTACATTCTATTTTATCTTTTCAACTGATAATAGAACTTATAAAAATGTCATTTCTATTATAATGATGACATTCAAAATCTCTCTGTTTTGACCTGGATTTTCTCCTGCCTTTGCTCTTACCTTGACTGTTTTGTCCCTAGTCCCAGATTCTCCCCCTGTTCTCTATGACTAAAATATCTGAAGAGGATTTATCATATGTGTGCCTCTTGAACTCTTCATTAAAAACATCTAACTTAACAAAATTGAATGTCACAACACCATTTGGATCATAATCGGTTAGACTAACACATAAATTCTCCCAAAAATTGGGTAAAGTGTTAAGAAAAAAAAGAGCTAAAACCTCATCTTTAGAATTGATACCCTTTCCAGAAAATAGATCAAAACATCTCTAATATTTACTCAGATAGTCAGAAATAGATGCACCTTCTTTGTACCTCAAATTTATCATTTGTTTGAGAGAGGAAAATTTATTGTTTCCTATCTTGGAATCATAGGTCATATCAAACTTCTTCCAAAAAGTTCGGGATTGAGATATGTTGATAATGTGGTTTATCACGTTGTCTTAGACCCATTGGAGAATGAAAACACAAACTATCTGACGCTTGAAAGATCATTCATCATTTGACATCCTTTCTGGATTCTGGGTACTAAACATCAGAAGATACATTCACTTGAAAATAAGAAGATCCATCATTTTTAGTCGCCACATATGGTAGTTGGTACCATTCAACAAAATCATCCGACTATAATAGGATTCCATAATAAATATAAAATAAAAACCAAACTCTTTGATACCATATGATGGAAAAAACAATAAGCGATGAACAAGAAAATAATAACAAAGTGAACGCGTAGCAGAAAACAATTTTTGTCCCTCCAAATAAAAGATAATGCGTAAAGAACCAAAAGAAATGTGCAGAAAATAAATGTTGACACCAAAATTTTTAACGTAGAATGTCACAACCCATCCCCCGAGGCCTGTGTCGTGACTACCTCAAGCCCTCCTTCCATATGCCAGGGGCTGGCGACTAGCACTAAAGGCATAATTCCCTAAAATTGGGAAGGCATTGCCTTTATAGTCTGTAAACACACACATAAGAAAGCACATAGCTGGATACAAAACACCAAGTAAAAATGTATAACAAAAGAGTGCTGAAAGTAAAAAAGGGGTCCAGAATACAAGCCCAATAGTAAAGTATAAGAAACTAAAAGTACAAGTACAACTGAAGAAAAAGGAAAACAGCAATTGGGTCGTACTCCGAGGTTCCTACCTAAAGGGTAGGTACATATCACCTCCTCATCACTCATCGTCTGTCTGTCTCCTTTGTGTATTGACTCGTCGTAAGATCCACCTCTGGGTACCGTCCAGTCCTGGTACTCTCGTCCTTATTCAGCGTTGTCAGTCATCTACACCAAACACAACGAAGTGAGAGCATAGCTCATGTAGGGGTGAGTATAATGATACCCAGTAGGGACCTAGAGACCCTAAAGGTCTTACAAAATTCACCAAGAATAAACCACAAAGTATGAAATAAATAGATAACCTTACTTAGGTATATTCCTATACATATACCTAAGTTATCAAGTAATCCATCTCAATCATGAGGAAAACACAGAGGTACTGACTCAGCTAACACCAGGATTTATTCTAGGGGTAGTATCAAGTAACATTCTCAGTCACAATGTCAAACACCTCGGCTACTGGAGAACTCCTCCTATATCGAGTGTAGTGGGAATGTCGTGTCACATAGAGGTGCTTCCCACTAACCTTGGACTGTTGAGGTACTCCTCCTATCGAGTATCGTGGGTCTACCGCGTCACCAAGGCGCTCCCCACCGTGGGTCTGTCGCATCACCAAGGCACTCTCCCTCGTGGCCTGTTGAGGTACTCCTCCAGTCGAGTACCATGGGTCTGCCGTGTCACCAAGGCGCTCTTCACCGTGGGTCTGTCGTGTCACCAAGGGGCTCCCCAATGGGCATGTTGAGTCACTCCGGGTCGAAATGGTCAGCAGTCGTCAAGTCTCATCCGGCCACTGGGTTCCCAAACTATGTTCATTCATCTCCAGGAGGATCCACTCCACAAGCTACTGGTCGATACTCCAATAACCATGAAGTCCCATGAAGAAGTATCTCAAGGTCCTCCATGTCATAGGGGTCTCAACTTAATAGAAAGCATGTCAATCGGACGCCCGGTCTGTGAGTTATTAGCCTTTTATTCCCGAGGGCCCGGTTAGATTCGTGCTCAATCCAACCTGATCGTTCTCCATCTTAATCCAAAACACATTAAGGTATCACTCAAAGGGTCCAACTCGCTCCAAGGTTCTCAACACCACTAACGGTTCTTCTAATAGACGGTTGGTGCCAAATTTATGGAAAAAATAATGTAATTGGGTCGTAGTGATCTCGGGTTCAGTCCAACCCAGTCGGACCGACTCATCCCGACCCGGCCTGACCCGTTGGGTCTGGCCCGGCCCGTTGGGTTCAGCCCGGCCCGGCAGGCCGCGAGGGCTGTGGAGGGCTGCGGGTGGCCGAGAGGGTCACGGAGGGTTGTGGGTGGCTGCGAGGCTGCAGAGGGTGGTAGTGAGGTTGTAGAGGGCGGTGGTCCGGCCGCGGGGCGGCGGTGCGGAGGTCCGGCCGCGGGGCGGCGGTGCGGCAATCCGGCCGCGGGGCGGCGGTCCGGAAGTAGGGCGGCGGTCCGGCTGCGGGGCGGTGCGGAGCTGCGGATGGTGGTGGGGGCCGCGGCGGCACGGAGGCCACAGGGCGGCCGCGGGGGCCGCGGGGCGGCATCGTCGCCTTCGTCGCGGTTGGCGGTGCTGTCGACCGCCATTCGCATGCCCCAACCATGGATGGTTGCCGTCCTCCTCCATCGCGAAGAACACCAAAGATTTGCGGAAGGGTCAGGCCATGTTGGTTTGGCCCGTACCCTCCACGTTAGGGTGGTAGCATAAGGCTCATCAAGAACATGAACATGAACGTCAAATCCTATCCTCCCGCAATGATTGTTCCCCACCTGCAAAAGAAATAGAATGGGTGTACATGGTAAGTGATAAACAAATAGAAATAAACCCCTACCTTGTTCTCTTGATGACATTGACGAGGTCGCAAGGAAGAAGATGAATCGTTGGGAAAAGATGGACGTCGGTGTCATTAGCGTTTTCCTTGATTGTCAGTTCGTGCGTCGTTGGAGATCCTTCGATGGAGTTTGGAGAAGAAAACGTCGAAGGATAGAAGTTCTTTGTTGTCATTCTTCATTGGAGAGATTTTCTCCCAAAGCTCCTCCTCTCCCAAATCCACCAAAATGAAATGATTTTCCCAAAATAATAGATTATGTGATCTATTATGTTTGTTGGCATATAATTCAAATTGGGTTAATTAATCTCATAGGATGGCACAATTAAAGTGGTGTGTTGGATTAATTATTGTGGAGGAGGGTTGGCACAATTAATATTAGAGGAGTTGAAGAGGCTCTCCCACATTTAATGAGGGAGTTGAGAGGTTTAGGCCTCAGGTGGTCCCCACCACCATAACCTCTCATGGGAGGTTAGGCTCGGGTGGTCCCCACCACCATAACCTCTCATGGGAGGTTAAGGTCTCGCGTTCCCCACTTCTCAACTTCCACATGGAGGTTTTAACAAATAAAATAAAAATAAAATCTACAAAACTTTATTTTTATTTTATTCATTCACGAAAAACCCAAAAAAATAACTTCCACCCTCGACCAACTGTCATCGAGGTGAATGTCTCTTTAAGAGAATACTGGTGTTGTGAGTTCAACGATGCCCTTAGATTTCAATTCCGAACACCGGTTCAAAAGTTAGAAAAACCTGCTCGCACATTTACTGAACGTACCCGAACAAAATTTCAGAAATTCATTTTGAGCACTCCGGGCCTCTGAATCACGTGCCGTCAATTTTTGTGGTCTTCTAAAATTACCATTTATTTTTAAAAAAATTACATGGTAATTTAGGGTCTTTACATTCTCCCAACCTCAGGGCTCTACATCCCTATACGCCACAACTCAAACTATGTAAACAAGTGTGGGTACTGAGCATGCATCTGAGCCTCCCGCTCCTATGTCCTCTCCTTGAGGTTCCTGTGCTTCCAGCAAACACGCACCAGAGGTATCCACCGTCTATGAAGGACCCGCTCCTGTTGATCCCGAATCTCTACTAGAACCTCTATAAAAGTATCCCCATCGTCGACATCTAACTCGCCATGGTCGATGATGTGAGAAGGGTCGTGAACGTATCTCATCAGCTGGGACATGTGGAAGATGTCATGCACCTGGTGCAACTGAGGTGGAAGAGCTAAGCGGTATGACAACTCTGCTGAGGACCTGAAAAGGTCCAATAAATCTCAGAGATAACTTGTCGCCTTGTCCAAATCTCTGTAGACCATGTCGAGGTGAGACCCATATAAAGACGTGGTCACCATCCTCAAACTCTAGAGGTCTTCATCTTCTGTCAGTATATGACTTATGTCTGCTCTGTGCAGTCTTCATCCACTCGTGAATGATCTGCAGCTTCTCTGTGGTAGTCCATACCATCTCTGGCCCCACTAGTGCTGACTCCCCTAGATCATTCCAGCATAAAGGTGATCTGCAAGGGCGCCTGTACAAGGCCTCAAAAGGTGTCATCCCAGTGGTGGAGTGATACTTGTTGTTGTATGAAAACTATGCCAAAGGTAAGTGATCCTCCCAATTGCGAACGAAGTCGAGGACAGAAGCACGCAGCATGTCCTCGAGGGTCTAAATGGTCTGCTCAGTCTGACCATCCGTCTAAGGATGGAAGGCAGTGCTCAAACAAAGTTGCATCCCGAAATCCTCCTACAAGCCCTTACATAGCCAGGAAGTAAAATGTGAATCATGATCGGAGACAATCGTCGAGGGTACTCCATGTAATCGCACAATCTCCTGCACATAGAGGCGTCCCAAGCTCTCTACTGAACTCTGCTCTCTGATCGGTAGGAAGTGGGCTGACTTGGTGAGTCGGTCGATAATCACCCAAATCGAGTCATGTCCCCTGGATGTACGTGGAAGTCCTATCACGAAGTCCATGGATATCCCATCCCACTTCCACTATGGTACCTCTAAAGGTCGAACCAATCCTGTTGGTAATTGATGCTCTGCCTTCACTTGCTGACATGTGAGGCACCGAGAGACAAACTCTGCTACTGATTTCTTAATTCCCGACCACTAGTGCTGTCGTCGGAGATCCTGGTACATCTTATCCACTTCTAGATGTACCTATAGAGGGGATGTGTGGAACTCCCTCAACTCTTCCTCCTGAAGTGACACTGGTACCATGGTATGTCTTCTGAAGAGGATGACGTGCTCCCCACCTTCAGAAAATCCATCAGGTGCCTGTTTTGTGGATATCGGAGCAAGTCGTGTCTCACAGTCAGCATCCTCACGCTGCGCCTCCCTGACTTGCTAAAGAAGTAGGGGAGTTACTGTAAGAGACTGAAGGAAAACGGCTTCATCTCTATTCACAAAGGATATCTACAAAGCGGCTAGCAACTCTGTTGCCTCGCCTAGCAGCTATATACCAGACCTCCTGCTATGTTCATCTGCTACAACGTTCCCCTTCCCAAGAGTATAGACTATCTCAAAGTCATTGTCCTGGAGGAACTCAATCAAACATCGTTGTCTCAGGTTTAGGTCCTTTTGAGAGAAGATATACCTGAGACTCTTGTGATCAGAGTACACTATAAAATGTTCTCCCATTAGATAGTGTCACCACATCTTCAAGGAAAATACCACTACTACTAACTCCAGGTCATGGTTAGCATAGTTATGTTTGTGATGTCTTAGCTATCGAGAACCATAAACGATCACTGCTCGCTCCTGCATCAGAACACATCTGAGTCTGGTCCCTGATGCGTCGCAGTAGACTACGTACCCCATGCCCTCCTCTGGAAGGCTCAAGATGGAGGCACTAGTCAGCCTCTACTTCATCTCCTGAAAACTCCGCTGACATTTCTCTGACCAAACAAAGGGTTTCCCCTTCTTCTTCAATGCTAATAGTGGTGCTATAATTCTAAGAGAAATCTGGAACAAACCTTCGGTAATATCCGGCCAAACCTAGGAAACTTTGTACCTCTGTCACACTCCTGGGTGGCTCCCAAGAAAGTACCGCCTTAATCTTCACTAGATCTACTACAACTCCAGCCCCTGATATGACATGTCCCAAAAAGTGAACCTCTCGGATCCAAAACTGGCACATCGAGAGCTTACCATAAAGCCGGTGCTCTCAAAGTGTATCCAGTACTACCTACAAATGATAGGCATGATCCTCCTCAGTAGCTGAGTAGATCAGAATGTCATCGATGAAGACTACTACAAAGCAATCAAGGTATGGCTGAAAGATCCTATTCATGAGTCCCATGAACACTGCTGGAGCGTTTTTCACGCCGAATGGCATAACCAAAAACTCTTAATGGCTATACCGACATCTGAAGGTCGTCTTCTTCACATACTCGTCTCACACTCTGAGCTGGTGATAACCTAATATGAGGTCTATCTTTAAGAACCACCGTGCTCCCTTCATCTTATCAAAGAGTTCGTCAATCCTCAGGAGTGGGTACTTATTCTTCACAGTCACCTGGTTCAGGCGCCGATAGTCAACACAAAGCCTCAAGATCCCATCCGCCTTCTTGGCGAACAGAATCGAGGCTGCCCAAGGAGAAACATTGGGCCAGATGAATCCCTTCCCCTACAAGTCCTCTAAATGTACCTGAAGCTCACGAAGCTCTGCGAGATCCATCCGATATGATGGTGTAGATTTCGGTGTCATCCCGGGGTACAAGTCAATGTAAAATTCCACCTCTCTGTGAGGAGGTAGACCCAAAACATCATTAGGGAAAACATCTGTGAACTGGTCCACTACTATAGGATAGCTTGGACTCTCCACATCAACAGCTCCGAGGGTAAGTATAGACAACTGATGAGTAATCGGATTCACTCTCCTCCGGGTAAGTCCATCCTACGCTGCAAAGGCTCCCTTCTCACCAGTGATGGTAAATCTGGTCCCATCCGTGCGGACACACGGTACCTTGCGCCTAATATAGTCAATCTGAGCATGGACTGTAGATAACCAATCTATACCCAAGATGACGTTGTAAGGCATCGACGCCACTACTAGGAGATCTCAGTCAAAGCTCTCGCCTCTTATAGTAAGCTCACACTGCCGGCACCAGTGCGTAATCGTCGAATCTGCTCCTGTAGAAGTCTCTAGCTGTAAGGATCGAGCCAACGAATCCGTTGAAATCTTCGAGCTCCGAATGAGGGCAGTGACAATAAAAGAATTACTGGCCCCTATGTTTATATGTACTGCATATATGGTGTAGTAGACACAGATCATATCTCATATCATCTCTAAAGCACTGTGATCATAGGCATCAGCTGCCTGGAGCTGAGCTCTCCCATGTCCACCTGCTCCCTGCGATCGAGGTGGACCTCCTGGTGGT
Organism: Viscum album; assembly: GCA_963277665.1. Classification (NCBI taxonomy): domain Eukaryota; kingdom Viridiplantae; phylum Streptophyta; class Magnoliopsida; order Santalales; family Viscaceae; genus Viscum; species Viscum album. The sequence continues at coordinate 1,001,388,172 of OY728161.1, forward strand.
GGTGGTGGTAACATATCAAATTGTCTCCCACCACCAGCTACATGGCCTGCTCCCCTGACACGTCTATCTGCTCCCTACAGACTACCTCGTTCGAACCTCTGTCTCTGCCTGGGTGGTCCTTCGACCATCTGTTGATCATCTGTACAACGGGTCGGACAGTCCTGAGTCATGTGACCCTGCTCGCCGCATGTGAAACATTGCCTGCTCTTGGTATAACTGGCTCTGCCTCGGGTGCCCCGCACAACTGATCCTGAGTCATGCGGTCGTCCACCTGTAGGTCTGGTCCTCTTAGATCTCTGTGACATCTGTCTACTGCCAGCTGCAGAAGACTTCGCTACATGATGACTGATAGTGGGTCTCGCTGCTGGTGACTTCTCATCAAGGAAACTCTCAACCAAGAGGGCTCTCTCTAATACTCACGCTTGCGTCGGGATGCTGAGTGAGATCATCAAATCCCTAATCTCTCGCCTAAGCCCCTGCTCGAAGGTCTGGGCCCTGAAGAAAGGGTCCTGAACCATATCTGTGGAGTAGCCTAAGAGGTTAGTGAACCACACTGAGTACTGAGCCATAGTCATGCTACCCTGCTGCAGATGAATAAGATCTTATATGCGCACTGCATGAAGAGTCACTGGGACAAACTCTGCCCGAAACAGGATCTCGAAGTCTTCCCAGAGAAGCGTCACCTCGTCGTGAACCTGGAGCATCAAGCTCCACCATCTGCCTGCTACTGCCTATAGAAGGTTGGCAGTAAGGATCACCATAAGATTGGATGGTGTCCCTACGAGTCAGAAGACTCTCACCACAGCCTCCATCCAATCCTCAGTCGCTTGCAGGTCCGTCTCTCCCCTGAACCTGGGTGGCCTCTAGCGCTGGAACTCATGCAACGTACTCAAGCAGCATGCACCGTCTGCTGCGGGGGCTGGTGGCATCGGTGGCCTAACGGGGAGTGGTACCACTGGTGCCTCTACTGGTGCCTCTACTGGAAAAGGGGCCTACACCAAGGCCTCGTCGCTCGGTGGGCTATCAGTGCGTACAACTCTCGGAACCCTAGCCGACTGTCTGTGTGGAGGCATCTTGAAAAGAAACAGGTGCTCCATGGTTAAAAAGTAATACCTAGTGAGATGAAAGTTATACCTGGTGAGATGACTCAAAATATCACAAAGAAAACTTTTGAAAACACACACGCAATCAGTGTTTTCGTGCATTGAGTCGAAAATCAGAAGTCAGGGTCCCAGTGTATGGATACGTCAGCCGCCACACCAACACTGGTTTCCCTAAACTGATAACCACACTCACTACACTTAACACTATTTTCGTTAAAAAGAAAGATCAGAGTCCTATGTTATGCGGTAAAACCAAGTCCTCTGATACCAATTTGTCATGACCCATCCCCCGGGGCCCGTGTCGTGACTACCCCAATTTCGCCTTCCATAGGCCAGGGGCTAACAACTAGCACAAAAGGCATAATTCCCTAAAACTGGGAAGGCGTTACCTTTATAATCTATAAACACACACACAAGAAAGCACATAGCTGGATACGAAATACCAAGTAAAACTGTATAAAAAAAGAGTGTTGAAAGTAATAAAGGGGTCCGGAATACAAGTCCAATAGTAAAGTATAAGAAACTGAAAGTACAAGTACAACTGAAGAAAAAGGAAAACAACAACAGGGTCGTCCTCCGAGGTTCCTACCTGAAGGGTAGGTACAAATCGCCTCATCAACACTCCTCGTCTGTCTGTCTCCTCCGTGTAGCGACTCGTCATAAGGTCCACCTCTAGGTACTGTCCATTCCTAGTACTCTTATCCTCAGTCAGCGTTGTCCGTCGTCTGCACCAAACACAATGAAGTGCAGGCATAGACCGTGCAGGGGTGAGTATAACGATACCCAGTAGGGACCCCGAGACCGTCAAGGTCTCACAAAATCTACCAAGGATAAACCAAAAAGTATGAAATCAACAGATAACCTTACTTAGGTATATGAACATACATATACCTAAGTTATCAAGTAATTCATCTCAATCATGAGGAAAACACAGAGTTACTGACTCAGCTCACACCAGGATTTATTCTAGGGTTAGTATCAAGTAACATTCTCAGTCACAACGTCAAACACCTCGGCTGCTGGAGAACTCCTCCTCTATCGAGTACAGTGGGTCTGTCATGTCACACAGAGGCGCTTCTCACTAACCTTGGACTACTGAGGTACTCCTCCTATCGAGTACTGTGGGTCTGCCACATCACCAAGGCGCTCCCCACTGTGGGTATGTCGTGTCACCAAGGCGCTCCCCCTCGTGGCCTACTGAGGTGCTCCTCCTGTTGAGTTCCATGAGTCTGTCGCATCACCAAGATGCTCCCCACCATGGGTCTTCCGTGTCACTAAGGCGCACCCCGCGGGGTGGCGGTCCGGCCGCGCGGTGCTGGCCGTAGGGCGGTGTCGTTGCGCAGTCGCCTCTGTCGTGGCCAGCGGTGGTGCCAGCCGCCGTTCGCGTACCCCAACCATGGATGGTTGCTGTTCTCCTCCATTGCGAAGAACACCACAATATTTCTGGAAGGGTCGAGCCATGTTGGTTTGGCTCGTACCCTCCACGTTAGGGTGGTAGCATAAGGCTCATCAAGAACATGAACATGAACGTCAAATCCTATCCTCCGGCAATGATTGTTTCCAACCCGGAAAAGAAATAGAAGGGTTGTACATTGGAAGTTATAAACAAATAAAAATAAACCCCTACCTCGTTCGCTTGATGACGTCGACGAGGTCACAAGGAATAAGATGGATTGTTGGGAAAAGATGGACGTCGGTGTCGTCGGTGTTTTCCTTGATTGTCGGTTCGTGCGTCATTAGAGATCTTTTGACGGAGTTTGGAGAAGAAAATGTCGAAGGAGAGGCGTTCTTCATTAGTGTTCTTTGTTGGAGAGCTTTTATCACAAAGCTCCTCCTCTCCCAAATCCATCAAAATGAAATGATACCCCCAAAATAATAGATTATGTGATCTATTATGTTTGTTGGCATATAATTCAAATTGGGTTAATTAATCTCATAGGTTGGCACAATTAAAGCGGTGTGTTGGCTTAATTATTGTGGAGGAGGGTTGGAACAATTAATATTGGAGGAGTTGAAGAGGCTCTCCCACATTTAATGTGGGAGTTGAGAGGTTTAGGCCTCAGGTGGTCCCCACCACCATAACCTCTTTTGGGAGGTTAGGCTCCGGTGGTCCCCACCACCATAACCTCTCATGGGAGGTTAAGGTCTGGTGGTCCCCACTTCTCAACTTCCACATGGAGGTTTTAACAAATAAAATAAAAAAAAAGCTACACAACTTTAATTTTATTTTATTTATTCATGAAAAACCCAAAAACTAACTTCCACCATCGACTAACTGTCGTTGAGGTGAATGTCTCTTTAAGCGAATATCGGCACTGTGAGTTCAATGGTGCCCTCGAATTTCAATTTCGAGCACCAGTTCAAAAGTTAGAAAAACCTGCTCGCATGTTTACTGAACATACCCGAACAAAAGTTCATAAATTCATTTTGGGCACTCTGGGCCTCAGAATCACGTGCCATCAATTTTCGTGGTCTCGTAAAATTCCCATTTATTTAAAAAAACTACATGAAAATTCCGAGTTGTAAGAACCCGGTTCTTATCTTCGAGGTACGGACTTCTTCTTTTCTCTTTTCGTTAAGTGTTTTTGAGAAAATATGGGAAATGGGAAAAAATCCTAAATTTTGGAAGTACACGCCGTGTACTTTTTCCACACGTCGTGAACTTTTGGCCGTGTAGGGATGAGTATACGGGGCGTGTAGCCTTGTCGGTGACGAAGGGTGTAGGAACCAACTACACGCCGTGTAGTGGTCCTTGACACGTCGTGTAGTCAGTCAGTAGGCCAGAACAGTAAGGCGGTGGAGCAGCCGCCAGCTGGGCGATAGTACATGCCGTGTACTTGGGAGTACATGTCGTGTACTCATGTCGACGGATGAACAGTATGGCAGAGCCGCCAGAGGAACAGTTAAATGAAGGAAGTACACGCCGTGTACTTAGAAGTACACGTCGTGTACTTTGTTTTTTCGCTTAAAACGGGCAGTAGCCAACCCTGTTCACAGGATTGGATTAGAACCAGAGGAAGGAGCTTGGGAGGAAGGCCGGATCTTCTTGGATCAACCGATCGAGCGTTGGGAATCCGTTTCCGCCTCGGACTATCACGTTGGAACCGCATGGGTAATCCCTCTCTTCTCCTAGCATGTTGCTTACTAATTCTTTCCCTAATGAGAGTTATTTGAGGTTGAATGAAAGTTTTCTTACCTCAGATCTACGCCTTTCTTGGGCGTTTCTGGAATCAGCGTTCGTGTATACTACTCGTTGGCGTATAAGGTAGGTGGCATGGTGTTTAGTTTTCCAAATGCTGTGTGTTTTGTGCGTTTTTGTGCCACGAACCCATGTTGGGGTGTCGTGTGGCTGAGGTCGTTTCTATATTAAACACCTAGAATTGATTAGGTATTTAATTATGATATTAAAATGCTGGTTGGGGTCGTTGCTTGGATCTGGGACCACCACGGGGGTGTGTTCCTCTGTTTAGCCGTTTGGCCAGGATACCCGAGGGTATGCCATGTTTAAATTATGCATTACTTTTTCTTGAGAGGAATTGTATGTAAATTGCATGTTTATATGTTGAGCATGGCCCAATTACTTATGGGTGAGGGCAATGTTTTACTATAGCATGAGGGCGTGACTGTATTAGCCTGAGGGCAACGTTCTATTTCGCCTGAGGGCAACCTTTCGTGCCTGAGGGCTTGACTTTTGTGCCTTAGGGCGACACTTCGTACGCCTGAGGGCAATTTCTGTTACCCCTGAGGGCAATACCTGCGGGTTGGACTCTGATTACCTGAGGGTGAGGTTTTTCTTGTCTGAGGATGCTGACTGTTTACTTAGAAATTCACTGTGGTGTTTTCTTAGATTAAATGGATTAAATGAATGATTAAATGACAATATAACTGTTAAGTTAGTTACTTTTGAGTACTGCTTAGTTTATTGCATTTACTACTGCACACTGTTGTTGCATGTCTACACACAGTTGAGCACGGGTCTTTGGTGGGTGCCTACTGAGATATATTTCTCACACCCTGTTTGGCCCATGCTTTTCGGCTCAAACAGATTACGTTTCTACAGGTGTAGATAAGGGCAAAGGTCCTTATACAGGTACTTGATTGCTGCTGAAATGTATGAGGGCATGGGACCGAGCCCAGGCTCGCGATGCCGCTGGCTGTTCTGTTTTTCTTTTCTGTACTTGTACTCTGTATTCTATTGTATTGTAGTGTAACATGTTCTGGTTGTTTTCTTAGAATTGGAGACATGTTGCATCATATCTATATATCTGGTTGGTTATATCTACAGCAGTTGTTTATTTCAATTGTATATGGTTTATTGCTTCCGATGTTGTTGTATGTTTAAATTATATTCCGCTGCGCTACTCTTTGACAAATGAGGGCATAGTTTCCCCACTATCAGACCTGAGCCCTCGCTGCTAGTCGGCAACCTCTGGCGTTTGGGGAAATGCGTTTGAGGTCACGTGGCGAACTTGGTTCGGGGCACCCGTTGCGTGACACCTTGAACCAGGACGTTACACGAGTCTTTACATGGAAAACCCAAAGAAGGGAAAAACCATGAGATCTAGTCCAGAAAGATGGATCCACTAAAATGAAAAAGTACACGGTAGAGACTCCCAAAAATGGATGGGATCTTAAAAATATAACTCTCCGATGTAAAGGAAAATTGATCATTGATGAAAGATGGTCACCAAATTGGTTTTGCTCTTGGTATTGTGGATGCACTCCAAACCCTTGTCCATTGCCTCCTTTTATAGGGAGAAAAATCCATGTAAAGATGAAAATTTCCGTCCAAAGCATGTCTCCGTGAGGATTAATTCCCACGGCCCTGACCAGCGTTCCTCCTTCACAAAGGCAGGTCCTCCATTTGACGAGGAGCCCAACATATGAGTGCACTGATATAACTGTTTGCGATGAAGGTGTGCATATCGAGTTTCCTTTGGAAACATTATATTTTTGTCAGATTTCTATTAGTACTCGGATCTTAGGTTTTCCCTGAATTGATCGCCTGCTGGTTATGTGGATGACCTTTTCGATGTGGATCGTTTCATGGGTTTTTTCGGTTTTCGGGTCAGATAACTTCTTTTGGACTAACATTAGTATTGGCATCTACATTTTGTTGTAGAAGTCGATTTTCCTATCCATGGAATTATCATGCCCCACATTCTTTGTGGCCTTTCAATTATTTGGTTCGTTTTTATTGTGTTTTTTTGATATGGGGGTCTTTGATCGTTTACTTGGTCTTTCTTGTGTCTGGGTCTGTGAACATGTTCGTGGTTGCTCTTGATTTTTCATGGGTAATTGTAATATCATTTTCTATGTTTTTTTTTCATTTGTCACAAGTATTTTTTTTATTAGTTTGAAATAAATACCCTGATAGGACCACTTTTCAATTTGAATAATTAAAATTACTTGTGAAAAATACATAAATAAATATAAACTCTTTTTATTTTAGCTTTAATTTGCAATTTATAAACACTTTAAAAATTACCCCTCATGAATTCTATATATTTTTATTTAACTTTCAAGATAACCCCTTCTAAAGATGGTTAAGGGGGAGACCAAATATAGCCCAACAACCAGAGTGGGGGGCTCGCTGCTCGCCTAAATATTCACACATGGGTGACTGTATGATCCCACCGATTGGATCCAAGCATATTACGAAACAACCCAAAACAACCATAAAATTTAAAATACAAAATTATATAATGTGCGATGATACATTTAGCCCACTTCTATTGACACCTGGCGAACCGACGTCAACCCTAATCCTTCTGCGGTGATGTCGACCTCCCACCAAAAGCATCTTCATCAACATTTCCAACAAAGAAAAACCTAATTGGACTGTATTTCGAGTTCTAGCACATGGATCTTACATCATCGTCAGTTGGGCGTACCTACAACCGATCATGTAATGGCCAAGGAGGCCACTACTGGTCCGGCATCTGTCACATTCCCATGACATCACTTTCTTTATATTCCATAATGCATGAGATATATTTTTATAAAAGGTATTTTAAATATTAACATGTAATATTGAAGAATATTTATTAATAAATGTTTCATAATATCTTATTAATTAATTATAAACCTTTTATAAGTTAATAAATATTCCCAAAATACCCTTTTTCATTATTTATAGAGAATTTATATATAAGTAGTTCAATTTATAATTGAATATAAGGAAATGTAGTTTTTTTTTTTTTTTTTTACTTCGTATCATATTCAACGATTCACGGTGAATCTTATAGTCTGACTAATAGGCCCTGTCATATACCCACTATCTATTGTATTTTACTGTTGATATTTAAATCACCTGAAAATATGGCATACCTCGGTGCTCCATTAGTAATATTTTACAAATAAAATCGATGCCACGGGATAAAATATTCCATATCATTTATTATAATATGTAAGGTGTTTTATTTATAACTCGACACTCCGTTTTGGAAAACTATTTGTTCCGATCATATTCGACAGTGGGAGGGATTCATATACTATATCTAAAAAGAAAAAACTCAGGCTTGAACAGTGTCATGCATTATGATATCAGATATCATAATCTGCGATACAATTTCTATAATAGAAATGAACTAGAGAAATATTATGATTGCTATACAACAAGTAATACAATATATTGTTTCTCCAATTCCCACATGATTTAAAAAATCCATGTTTATAGGTTGAACTGATGCCACTACCAATGATATTCACAGGTTGCACTGAATAACACGTAATATGTGTGGGAGTCTTCTTCCCTCAAGATTAAAAAATGAAGTAAAGGGAATGAGGGATATGTAATTTCAGTCTAAAGTCTATGAAAGCTTCTAACCACTTCCATCACATTTTAGTGGTTTATATAGTACCGATGACACTATTCGGTTGATGCATGCATTAACTCATGTGTTATAATGCATGAGTCAATGTTTTGGTCTTAAAATGAATCATATTCATGCATTTAATGAACTCATTTAGATTGCAGCTGTTGAAACATTTATATGATATCTTTTGTGGGAGTTTGGACACTTAATCTATGATCACTAGTGGATTTATATCACATACATAGGCATACAACATGAGCACCAATCTTATAATAAGAGTGCATGGGAAGAAGATGGAAATGGAATGAAAGTATCAAGAAATCTCATTTCATTCCATGCTATATGATTGTCTCAATTTTACTATATCATTAAACCATAGGTAGTAGAATAGAAACAATTTACATGCATTATGATTTCCCCTCCAATTGTTAAATATGATATACTATATATGTATATATGAAATAAATTTTTAGAATACATATCATATTTTATCATTCAACATATCATACCATATTATATACAATTATATATTATATATATGAAGGACTGAGGGAAAATTACCTTTAGTACAACCCGTAACCAACTCAACCATATTATATACCATGTGATAGAGAAGTACACCTCTATACTGGAATAAAATCCTGAGGGTGAACACAAGTAGTAACCAACTCAACCACACAACATGAACATCTATTATACATCAACTTGACCAGCTCTTCTAGCTCAACTAGCTCTAGATCCCCATAGGGAATACTAGGATGTGTATGATATTCACTAACAAAACATGTCTGACACATAGCCCATGCAGAGTGGACTATAGACCTTATCAATTGGATTCTTTGAAAACACAAATCAAGGATAAGAAAAAAGTTAGATCAAAACCCAGGACTGAGACTATCAAATAATTGTATCCGAAAGAGAAACTAGATATTCTCGAAGAGTAAGACAACCATAATAACATAAGACACTCGATAATCTATGAATAGATCTAGGAAGAGTCACATCCAACATGAATCTAAAGATACCCAGTGTAACCCAAGTCTCATAAATACCCAAGGTTGATAACCTATGTGAAATTCATACTATGAAGGCAACCCGACGTGTCCAAAACATTGCAAGAGCTGATGCATACACGCAATTCGTCACTATAACTAGTCAGACCTCTAATATTACATGCTACCTTATTAACTATGATAAGTGAATCGTACCATACAATATAATGTTCATCAATCAAGTGGCTATTTCATCCCAAAGAAGGAAAAACCCATAACCTATCTCACAGAAAAAACCAACCTCTATAGGTGGATGACCCACACCCTAAAAGAGATATATTATCAAAAGGGTTTCCAAATCTAGCCTATAGTATGGGGGAATTAATCCTATTAAATATATAGGGGTAAAACCCCATTTCAAATTTGAAAATACACACCCTGGGGATGGGAACTCTTCACCCTAATCTGATGTGAGTGCTTTCTCTTCCACATTACATACAGAGGACCTAAAACCAGTTCAAACACTCCTCATGGGGGTTATAGAAACTGTGTTACCATCGAATGTATATCCCTCATACAGACATTATCACATCAAATATACTATTATAGCCTAAATGATTTTAAAATATCCTCCACAAGAAATGATAAACGCACCCTTGCATACATTGTGTGAAATTGCATAGAATGAACTAATTACGTGTCATGTTCATCCACCTGGTTGAGAAGATGCATTGAATATTGCAATCTTCCCTATACAAGGCTTATCCCAACAAGTTATGTAGTGTATATATCACTCGAGTAGGTTGGTCATGTAGTACTATTGTTTCCATGTCATGTATTAGTGTACATGACATGTACGTAAAAGTACACAATGTGTAGAACTAATCGGTCTGGACACCACATAGTCGGTGTACTTATTGATTCACCTCTCAAGTTGTACACGACATCTCTAAGAATTACAAAACTTTGGGGTCCATGAAGCTACAGGGTGTGTATGTGATTAGCCACTAAATGAGGCTAATATTAATTTTTAATATATATAATATTAATGTGATTTATTATTCATAAACAACATTTTAGTGCATTTTACACTTTGAACATCATTTCACATTATGATTGTAATTCCTTCTTAAAATGCCCTATTATGTGGTACAATTTTGAACATCATTTAAAGTACCCAATGATTCATCTGATTTTAAGGAATGTAATTATCCATATTTTAATCTGATATTTTGGGAAATTGATCTAAACTTTAATATGAACCTTTTTCATTCAGGGATCAATGGAGGATTCATAAAGGATGATGGAGATATTTGGAGATGAATGAAATCAATTCTAGAGAAGGCAGATTGGACACCAGCCCACTGATGAGAATGTGGGACCCACATTACAAACCCAATGAAGCCCAAATTTCATGGGATTATAAAATACATATATAGGAACAAATAATTCTTCATGATCCAGTGCTAATTCGGCCTCCATTGTAGTTATTTAGGCGGCCCCAGTTAGAGATAAAATTTTGGGCCAGATTCTGCGGCCCAGAAAACAGCCCACTAAACTAATCATATATCCGAATACACAACTCCAAATGGGCCCAAATTTTACAGGAGGTTAGGAGACATCCGGGGATCTATTTTCTTCTTCTATTTCCCACTCTAATTATTCCATCTAGATGGTATTCTAAGCATGTCTGTTCAGTGGATGAAAGCTGGATGCCACCTCGGGTCAAGGGTGGGAAAATCAACTCTCCATCAACTTTCCACCCACCTATGGACCACCAAAATTAATTGAGATGCTTTGTACTGCTGTAGGATCGACCCAAGGCTCCCAAAATTCCTATTTAAGGTAGTGTTGGTGGATGAGTTTATGATCTTTTATGCTTTGTTCAATTGTAATGTTATGCCGCGATGTTGTTGTCTCAAGTTTGTCTTTCACATGTAAGTTGTTCAATTCACTTTAGTTTCTTAATAAAAGTTCTTATTCTCCTCTTATTATGTTTTTCTTCATATAACTTTGATACCGTTGGATCAAGGTGTGAATTTATTCACACCAAACCTTGTGAAATTATCACACAACGGTGGAGTGATCGTTATTTTATTGTGTTTTTTTACTTCTCCATTTCTTCCCTCATGAGTCTACTTTCCACTTCCATTGAAACCATAGAATCAGTGGAGGGATAAACCACTTATGGGTTGATCTAAGGGAGTATAAAGGGGCTAGATTGGATGTTATTTATCACCCCATTAATGTCTAATCACTTCTTTAATTGATATTTTTATTTAATGATTTTTAAACTCCACCGTCCTTGTTGAATTTAAGGCCACACAATTCAAGTGCTAATATGAACCTTTACCTTTATGTGATCAAAACTTTGATCCTTCAAGTGTATAGGTGATTAATATTATGGTGTGTTGGTATAAAATTAGTAAGTGATGGAGTTGTTTGATCTCCTTAAATGAACTGAACTCAAATATAAGAAATTGAAATAATTGAAAAAGGAATACGTCCAATCCACCCCAAGTGATAACCTAGGATCAACTCATTATTTTAAATTGAATTCACTTAAGTATCTTAGAGTTCCTTTAAACACATATAAAATAAACCCAAGTCGGACACTTCATAGCCAAAAACAGTCCATAGAATGTACGTGTATATAGGTTTCTTCTTAGGTCTCTGAGGATTCGACAACCCAAGCTAAACTACAAGGACCATCCTACCTTCTACTCTTGGGTAAATTTGAGCGTGAATCAAATTTTAGTGCCATTGTCGGGGACCCAAGTAAGTCATCTAAACACCCATTCTATTCTCCCCCATTTCTTCTTTTTCATCCAAATTCTCTTATCTTGTCCCTTTCTCATTTTTTTTCTTTTGGCGCATGTCCGCCTACACCTGCGATCAATCAAACCGTCTAGTTAGGGTGGATAGTTATGGGGTTGGGGAGTCAAGTACACAAAGGGAACTCTTTCCATTAGATCCTAATCTTCCTAACATCCCTGAGTCAAAAATTGAGCCCATTTCAATGGAAGGTATTCAAATAAACCAACTCATAAACCCGGGTGGGAACCAAAATGGAAACCCAAATGAGGCAGCCCCAAACTTGGGGAATGCAATTGATCAAACCATGAATGAATACCTCACACCTTCCTGGACCAATTCCCCCTCATGCATTAGACACAATTCCCTAGGAGATTCCAACTACATCTTTAAACCCCATGTCCTAAACCACCTTCCCACATTCCATGGAATGGAGTCCAAGATGCCCTACCTTCACATTAAGGAGTTCAATGACATTGTAGAAACCATGTGCCCCCCACATCAACTAGAATCAGCTAAGATGAGGCTATTTCATTTTTCATTAAAGGATCAAGCTAAAAATTGGCTAAACAATTTGAGACCATCATCCATCAACTCTTGGGACCAACTACAAAGAGAAATATACAAAAAATACTTTCCCCACCACAAAACAATTACACTTAAAAAAGAATCCAAAACTTTTTTGAAAAAGAGGGAGAGTCATTCTATGAAACATGGGAGAGGTTCAAAGAAAATATAAACATGGTTCCACACCATGGTTTTTCTATTCCTGAACAAGTGATAATTTTCTATGAAGGTTTGGGTCCGGGGAACAAACAATTCATTGACATGATGTGTAATGGAACCTTTAAAAACAAAGCCCCAAATGATGCTTAAAAGTATCTAGAAATCCTTTCTGAACAAAACCAAACATGGGGAACTTCACCTTATTCTAAAAAGCCACAAAGAACTACTGGAATTCATACACTTAGAGAAGAGGAAATCCTTAAGTCTAAACTCGTAGCACTCTCTAGGAAGGTTGAAGAGATGGACCTTAGGAAAGTTCATGAAATCTAAACTATTGACCCTGTTTGCACAATTTGTGACAAACATGACCATAAAAAAGACAACTGCCCAACCATTCCGTCCATAAAGGATGTTCTTTTAGGAGGAACCCCAGCGGAAGTAAATTCCTTGAACTTTCAAAAGCCTCAATACCAAAACAACTTCAACCCAAGGTATAATGACCACCCAAGCTTCTGCTGGAAAGATAACTAACAACCTAGCCAGCCATAGGGACAAAATCCTTACCCCCATCAAGAACTACCAAACCCATAACCAGTTCCAAACCCAACCTATCCAATACCAACAGCCACCAGTCCATTTTCAACAAACCATCCCACCTCCAAAATATACCCCTGGGATAAACCAATCCTCTCAAGCACCAACACAAACTATTCCACAAAGCCTACTAGAACAACTATGAAAACAAATGGAGAGGATGAACTCGGAAGTCTCATCCCTTAAATAAGAACTTCAAACCATCAAAACTGGAAAGACACCCATGCCTACTCAGGCGGTGCCATCCTCAACTTCAAGGGGAGAGTCAAGTTGTACTCAAACAACTCATGGACAACTAAAGGCTGTGACTGTTTTAAGAAGTGGGAAATCAATTAAGAAACCTAAACAACTAATTCAGAACCCACCTGAAGATTCAAACTTGGATGAAAATTCAAATGAACCAAATGATCAAACTAAAAACACGATAACATTGTCAAAGAAACAAATCTTCAACAAAAAACCCCACAACCTGCAACATTTCCTCAACGCATGAGGGGGAAAACCAAGCCTGAATTGAGTGAAAAATTGAGGAAAATCTTATCACAAGTCAAGTTGAACATTCCCCTTCTCGATTCAATCCAAACCATACCTACCTACTCAAATTACCTTAAAGAATTGTGCACTTTTCAAATAAAATTTTCACATAAAAACCAAGTCCTTTTGGCTGCTAATGTGAGTACCACCATTCAAGGGACCATTCCTCCTAAGTTGAAAGACCCAGGTTGCCCTTACATCAATTTTGAACTAGGAGAGAGAAAAGTTGTCAAGGCCTTGTGTGACCTAGGTGCTAGTGTCAATCTCATACCATATGCTGTGTACTGCCAGTTAGGCCTAGAAGAGCTCCAACCCACATCTATCACACTTCAACTTACTGATCGTAGCATTAGGGTTCCAAAGGGGATTTTAAAGGACGTTCTGGTAACAGTTGAAAACTTCATCTACCCTGCTGACTTCATTGTCCTTGACAACCATCCAAACTTAGGAAATAAGGAACAAACCCCAATCATCCTTGGTCATCATTTCCTTGAAACAATCAACTCTGTTATCCGAGTTTGAAATGGGAACATGACCATCACCTTTGGGAACATGAGTCTAGACTTGAACATCTATAATGCAAGCTCACAAATAGGGGATGATGAGGACATTCATGAAGTGAACATGATAGGAAGCATTGATAATGAATCCATAGAACATCAAGGAATATTTGATGGATGTTTAAGTCAGGATGAGATTGATTTCATTTGTTCACATGAAGGAAGTTTATCTCCTTGGCTTGAATCATTTTCAAATTTCTCTTATGATGAAGTCTTAGGTCCAAAAATCAGCGAAACCTTTCAGAAAACCACATTCATGGAGACCAATCAAACTTCATTCCCTAAATATGATCAAACCAATCTTTTAGCTGAAAATTCTATATGTGGGGAATCAATACTATATGAAAATCTAAAAAAAGAAATTGATATTGATCCAATGCCCTAATATTCTGCTGAAATTATGAACCAACCTGATCTTGAATTGAAGGAACTTACCACTGCACTCAAGTATGCCTTCCTAGGGGACAATCAAACACATCCTATTGTCATTTCTTCTTCTCTTGAATCCAATCATGAGAGGATGCTTCTAGATGTTCTTAGGAAACATAAGAAAGCCATTGGTTGGACCCTGTCTGATATTCTTGGGATTAGCCCACTTATCGGGACTCATAGTATTGTTCTGGAATCTGATTCAAAGCCATGTAGACAACCACAACAGCGACTCAATTTTAATCTCATGGAAGTAGTTAGAAAAGAACTTCTGAAATTGTTAAAAGCTGGTATCATCTATCCCATAACTAAAAGTGAGTGGGTTACCCCAATCCAAGTGGTTCCCAAGAAGGCAGGAATCATAGTGATAACTAATAAGGATGAAGAGATTCTTCCAACTAGGTTGAGTAGTGGATGTAGGGTCTTCATTGACTATAGGAAGCTAAACTCATTCACCAAGAAGGACCATTTCACCTTACCATTCATTGACCAAGTCCTTTAGAGAGTGTAAAGTCATGCCTTCTACTGTTTCTTAAATGGGTATTTAGGGTATAATCAAATCGAGGTCTCCCTAGAGGATTAAGGGAAGACAACATTCACTTGTACATTTGACACTTTTGCCTTCAAACGCATGACCTTCGGTTTATGCAATGCCCCTAGAACCGTCCAGCGGTGCATGATGGGAATATTCTCAGACATGGTAGGGGATTTTCTTGAGGTATTCATGGATGACTTCTCTGTGTTTGAGGATATATTTGAAGTATGTCTGAGGAATGTAGAGAGAGTCTTGTCAAGATGTGAAGAAAAGAATCTGGTTCTAAACTGGGAAAAATTCCATTTCATGGTTAAAGAGCGACCATTCCTTGGCCATCTAGTCTCAAGTAGGGGGATTGAAGTTGATAAATCCAAGGTTGACATCATTTTTCACCTTCCATCACCCAAAACTGTTAAGGAAGTGAGGTCTTTCTTAGGACATGCTGGTTTCTATAGAAGATTCATCAAGGACTTTAGTTCAATATCCCTTCCCATTTGTGCTATACTAGTAAAGGATGCTCTATTTGTTTGGAAAGAAACATGTGAGGGTTAATTCTCAACCCTAAAATCCTCTATCACCTATCCTCCCATTATGAAATCTCCAAATTGGAACCTTCCTTTCAAACTTATGTGTGATGCTAGTGACTTTGTTGTAGGAGCTGTGTTAGGACAACGTTGTGATAAAACACCTTATGTAATTTCTTATGCAAGAAAATCCTTAAATGATGCCCAAATAAACTACACCACTACTAAAAACGAGTTACTTGATATTGTGTTTTCCTTATATAAGTTTAGGTCCTACCTCTTAGGATCCCCCATCACTGTCTTCACTGACCATTCTGCACTACAATACCTCTTCCAAAAACATGATGCCAATGCTAGACTGATTAGGTGGGTCCTTCTCTTAAAAGAATTTGACCTCACAATCAAAGATAAAAAGGTTGTTGAAAATGTTGTAGCCAATCACCTCTATAGGATGGAATTCAAAGACAAATCAAATATCTTTTCTGTGTCTGATTCATTTCCTGATGAACACCTATACTATGTGAGTGACTGCCCTTGGTATGCCGACATAACCAATTTCTTAGTTACAGGAGTCATTACAAAATTCTTAGGGACTCAAGATTGAAGGAAATTACTTTATGATGCTAGGAACTATGTGTTTGATGATCCATACCTCTATAAGTTCTGCCATGACCAAGTCATTAGGAGGTGTGTCCTAGAATCTGAACAAGAGTATATCTTTAAATTCTGTCATAGTGAGGCATGTGGAGGTCACTTTTCCTCTAAGAAAACTTCTACTAAGATTCTTCAGTGTGGTCTCTTCTGGCCCACACTCTCAAGGGACTCCTACACATTTTGTCAAAGATGTCCTAGGTGTCAACAAGTAGGGTCCATCACAAAAAGAAATCAAATGCCACTAACTCCCATCTTAGTGATTGAGATCTTTGACTGTTGGGGAATAAATTTCATGTGTCCTTTCCCAAACTCTAAAGTATACCTCTACATTATCTTAGCTGTTGATTATATCTCAAAATGGGTTGATTCCATTCCCACAAAATCCAATGATCATCAAATTGTGATTAGATTCTTAAAAGAAAACATCTTCTCTAGATTTGGAATTCCTAGGGCTATCATTAGTGATCGTGGAACTCATTTTTGCAATCATCCATTATCATCACTCATGGAAAAGTATGGAATTTCTCACAAAGTGTCCACTACGTACCACTCACAGACCAATGTTCAAGCTGAGTTAGCCAATCGAGAAATCAAACAAATTCTTGAGAAAACTGTCAATCCTTCTATGAAAGATTGGTTTGAGAAACTCTTGGATGCTCTTTGGGCATATCGTACAACATACAAAACAATCCTAGCAATGTCACCATATAGGTTGGTTTATGGAAAAACATGCCATTTACCTATTGAAATTGAGCATAAGGCCTTTTGGGTAATTAAGAAAATGGATTATAACCTCTCATTGGCCGGAACAAAAAGGAAATTAGATCTCAATGAACTGGAGGAATTAAGGATGGAGGCTTATGAAAATTCAAGGATCAATAAAGCTAGAGTTCTGGCCTACCAATCTAGGAATATCAAATTCAAACATTTTGAACCAGGAAAATTTGTGCTCTTGTATAGTTCAAAACTTCATTTACACCCGGGAAAGTTAAGGTCTTGATGGTCAGGTCTATACATAGTGCATAAGGTGTACCCCCATGGGGCTGTGGAAATTCCAGATCCCACCAATGATCAAACCTTTAAAGTTAATGGTCATAGAGTCAAAATATTCATTGAACCATTCCAAAAACATAAAGTTGATGAAAAATTGTGTGAACCCACCTTAGATGACGAAAATAATTAATCAATTAGGGGTCCAAGTCGAGCTAATGACCTTAAACAAAGCGCTGCATGGGAGGAAAACCATGGTTTTCAAGTTTCCTATCATTTTGTTGTTTTAATCAACTTTATATTTTAAATAGGATTAATTAATCATTTTGATATTTAATAAAATAATAGACTGTTGAACTGTTCTTATATTATGATTATGGATGGGTATGAAAGGGGAGCGCCATATTCATCCATGTCACATGGTGTGATCCATGAGTAATACCTTACCCATAAATTTAAAAAGAAGACAATGTATCATTAGTTTATTTTATTTTATTTTTATGTGTTTGTAGGTTAAAATAAAAATAAAAATAATAATAATAATAAATAAAAGTCCACATCGTAGGTCATGGGGTAAACCCCGTCACAACCGGCGAAGCTGCGGGGAATCGAACCCGGGACCAAAGGGAGACAGGGGCGCGCACTTACCACTGACCTACGGATTTTTGTGCTTCCTTATTCTATAATTTTATTATATATACTTATATTTTACTTTCTTTATTATATATATATATATAGTTTTTTTGTTTCTTTTTCTTTTCTTTTTTTCTCTACTAGGGAACTCTGTAAGTGACATGGATATCAAAGAACTAAATTGGAGCAACAATAACTTCAACTTCAACCAACATGTGACTTCATTCCATGATCCTCATATTTCAATTTCCTTTTTGAAATTACCTTACCTACCTCTACTCCTTCTAAATTTTTATTTCTTCAAACACTAGGGACAATGTTATTTTAAGTGGGTGGGGGAGATAAAATTAAAAAAAATTCTTTTTTGTAAAAAAAATGAATGATTTGAAAAAAATGTGTGTGAATGGAAGGAAAAATTCCTTTAACTTTAAACATGGTAATACACATTGAACACTTAGAAATTTAATATCAAATAATTTAGCATGCCTCGATTTTGATTTTAATCCATGTATAATTTCATGATCATAGATTTTGGAAAGTGTGGCTATCTAATGTGATATTTTATGGTTTATATTTTCATCCAAATAAAAGAAAATCACAACGCACGTCCTTTGGATAGTGGGGTATTAGTTTGAGTTCATGGGGTCCCCCAAATAAATAGCATAGGTTTCGTGATCATTTTAGTTTTAATATGAGTATTCAAAAAAAAAAATAAAAAAAACAATAAATTTTCACGTAGAGAAATGAAATGACTTAATTCGTGGCTTTCGGCACTTGGGGATTGTGACTCCATAGTTGTCTGGCCCAAAATTAGTAATTTTATCTCTATTTTTGGTAATTTGAATTTTTTTTTGACTGAGTTAACTCAATATGATGCCCGAGTATGTGGGCTTCACATGGTTCCCTAAGGTCTTTGAGCCTGGGAGTCATCGGGAAAGTCTCGCTATAGGGGTTGACTCTTTTGAGTGCAATTTCAATTATCATGGAAAAATTGAAAAAAAAATACAATATAAAAAAAAATTAATACTCTTCTTATTATTGAAATGTGATTCCACCTAGCGCTTTCATCATTCCCCCTTGAATAAATATGAACCCCATGTATATTGTGATACACAACACATCCTCATACTTAATTGATATTGGATGAAATATGGCAATGAATTTGAACAAAGGAATGGGCTTGGGATTGAGATCTGATTATGAAACTATATTTTATTAAAATATTTTGATGGGTTTAATGATTTTTTGGTGTAAGGTTTTTTGGTGATCATTGTGTATTAAAATGTTTTTGGATAAGGGAATTCAAATTTCATATTGTTGAGATACATTTTGCTCGGGACTAGAAAAACTCAAGTTGGGGGGTGTGATTAGCCACTAAATGAGGATATTATTAATTTTTAATATATATAATATTAATGTGTTTTATTATTCATAAACACCATTTTAGTGCATTTTACACTTTGAACATCATTTCACATTATGATTGTAATTCCTTCTTAAAATGCACTATTATGTGGTACATTTTTTAACATCATTTAAAGTACCAAATGATTCATATGATTTTAAGGAATGAAATTACCCATATTTTAATCTTATATTTTTGGAAATTTATCTACACTTTAATATGAACATTTTTCATTCAGGGATAAATGGAGGATTCATAAAGGATGATGGAGATATTTGAAGATGAATGAAAGCAATTCTAGAGAAGGAAGATTGGACACCAGCTCACTGATGAGAATGTGGGACCCATATTAAAAACCCAATGAAGCCCAAATTTCGTGGGATGATATAAGACATATACATGAACAAATAATTCTTCAGGATCTAGTGCTAATTCATCCTCCATTGTAGTTATTTAGACGTCCCAAGTTAGAGATAAAATTATGGGCCAGATTCTGCGGCACAGAAAAATAGTCCACTAATCTAATAATATCTTAGAATCAAAAACTCCAAATGGGCCCAAATGTTACAGACTGTTAGGAGGAATCTGAGGATCCATTTTATTCTTCTATGGCCCACTCTAATTCGGCCATCTTGAAGGTATTATAAGCATGTCTGTTCCGTGTATGAAAGCTGGATGCCACCTCGGGTCAAGGGTGGAAAAATCAACTCTCCATCAACTCTCCACCACCCACCTATGGCCTACCAAAAATAATTGAGATTCTTTGTACTATTTTAGGCTCGACCAAAGCCTCCCAAAATTTCTATTTAAGGTAGTGGTGGTGGAGGAGTTGATGATCTTTGATGCTTTGTTCAATTGTAATGTTATGCTGTGATTTTGTTGTCTCAAGTTTGTCTTTCACATGTAACTTGTTCAATTCACTTTAGTTTCTTAATAAAAGTTCTTATTATCCTATTATTATGTTTTTATTCATATAAATTTGATACCATTGGATCAAGGTGTGAATTTATTCATACCAAGCCTTGTGAAATTATCACACAACGGTGGAGTGATCATTATTTTATTGTGTTTTTTTACTTCTCCATTTCTTACCTCATGAGTCTACTTTCTACTTCCATTGAAACCATAGAATCAATGGAGTGATAACCCACTTATGGGTTGATCCAAGGGAGTATCAAGGGGCTGTATTTGATTTTATTTATCACCCCATTAATTTCTAATCACTTCTTTAATTGATATTTTTATTTGATGATTTTTAAACTCCATCGTCCTTGTTGAATTTAAGGCCACACAATTCAAGTGCTAATACGAACCTTTACCTTGAAGTGAAGAAAAATTTGATCCTTCAAGTGTATAGGTGATTCGTATTATGGTGTGTTGGTATAAAATTAGTAAGTGATGAATTTGTTTGATCTCCTTAAATGAACTCAACTCAAATATAATAAATTGAAATAATTGAAAAGGGAATAAGTCCAATCCACCCCAAGTGATAACCTAGGATCAACTCATTCTTTTAAATTGAATTCACTTAAGTCTCTTAGAGTTCCTTTAAACCCATCTAAAATCAACCCATGTTGGCCACTTCATATCCAAAAATAGTCCATAGAATGTATGTGTCTATAGGTTTCTTCTTAGGTCTCTGAGGATTCGACAACCCAAGATAAACTATAAGGACCGTCCTACCTTCTTCTCTTGGGTAAATTTGAGTGTGAATAAGTATGTATTTCTCACTTTGAACACCTTTTTATGATGTAAATAAAATGGTACATGATGTGTAAATCCATATCTTCATATTTCTTTGTACAAAGAGTATATTCCCAGGCACTCAGTCCCACACTAAACGGTGTATATGTTACACCTAGAATCCCATAACCTAGAGATGGTAGTTACTTTATTATATTGTTATAAGAAACAAGGTATCCCTCCATGCATGATAAATTAATTTACCAGTCTCAAAAAACATGATACATATTTGATTCCCAACTTACATTAGAAATATAAAAACATAGCACATGAAATATTCTTTCAACCATAAAATCATTTAAAATATACTTCTAAATATATCTGGAAATGGGAAAATATAAAAAGCTAACCTAGTTACCAAGTAAGGGTTCTATAAAGTGGAAGCTATCATGTATAGATAAAGAATAAAAAATATGATAAATTGGATAATAAACACACATTCAACTCAATTGATAACATGAGATCAATATACATCCATGGATAATATTAACATTGCAATCAAATGGACAATGGAAGATGAATTCTTAATAGAGAAAATGCATAAATATGGAAATTCATTGAATTTACATCAAGGCATTGGCCAAGATTTCTTGAATCATATCATCAAGGCCACAAGCGATTAATCATTCATAAAAAATTAGTATTCTTAAACAAAATACCCATCTAATATGTAATGTTTGTTGTTTTTCCCATGAGACTCATCAATGCATCAAAATGCTATATATAACCAGGCCCCACCAATGACATGCATGTCCAATGCATTATTCATTTATTGAATGATCAATATAATTCATTCTCAAAATTTCCTATAAATCAATATTTATCCATATTGAATCAAGAATATGAAAAATTTCCCTAGAAAATGAATTATGTTACTTAATAAACATCCTTCAGCTGATACCATATCCAGAAATTTTATATGACTGAGACATTATCAAAGTATATATATTTTATTTATTTTATCCATGATGATAAAAATATAGTCATGAATGATAAAAATAATTCACAATGAATAATAGATAGTGATATAGAACAAGATCACAAGAAGATGAATATTAGTTCTTGGAACACCCTGAGGGGGGGGGGTGAATTAGGGTTTTAGGATAGATTAAAATTTTACTTTACTTATTTGATTAACTTTTATGATCTTTTACTATTTTAGAAGGAACTATGTTAAACCTATGTTATTTTCAGCATAGTCACTGAAACATTCAAAATTATTTATGAAGCTAAAGCACATACATAACACATAAATTTTCACTTAGTACATCATAAAGGTCTATATATCATAACCAAACATTGGAAGTCTATCGATGTTCCAAATTCCACTGTAAATCACTATTTCTTTGGATTATAATGTTATAGAAATGGTCACTCTATTCTAAGCACATTCAATTTACATGTTCATGGTTTGGTCACCTATCACCCATGGGACTCTCCCACTGATTCACCTTTTTGAACTGCTTTGGTGATGGATGGTGTCAATTTATATACTTGAGAGACTCTTAATCAAGGAAATCACAATTATGTTTTATATTAATCTATTTATAGATGAACTATGTTCTTTGAATTTATATTTTTCTTATATCTTCAAAATAGACGTGACTAACTTCACTATGTGTGAGATGTGCTTTTATCTTTCACTAAACAACTATCACCACCAAATTATTCCTTATGAAGACAATTGATATGTTTTAATTATTATGTAATTCACTTATTCTCATGTCTTTAAAATTAGTAATTAAAATCTACCTATACACTTTCATTAAATTCCTGATATAAAAAACAACTATTCTTTTCTTTAAACGATCAGTACACTGTAATACTTCACTACACTAAACTTATTGCTTTCACACTATTGTTATTAATAAAGCTACACTCTCAAAATTATAAAAATCTATAGAACTCACTAATTCATTCTATAGTCAATTAATGATCCCAAAACATCTCATGTAACATTGACACTCAATCTTCACATGCATACATTATTGCACATAATTCTCAATTTTAAAATAGACATGGAATATCACATGTTCTTCATAAGTGTATAATATAACTTGATTTTTACACACTTACTTGATACTATTTATTAAACAAAAAATTAATCCATGTACAAAATCACATATTATACTAATTTCAAATAATATGTGTATCTATACACCTCACTCAGTCGTTACTTCTTCTCTGTGAAATATATGGACTTAATGAATACTTTCTATCTCAAGCACAAACTATATTACCTAAAATTATACTTTATTTAAGTGAATGATCACTTCAGTTATTTCATATATTGTTTATGTAATCTTTTTTACTTTACATAAGTATGTGCATGGAACCTTCCTCCTTCACCAAAGATAGAGCAGAAGACTTATTCTCATTCATACTACATACAATCATGACTATTTATTATTCATTAAAAACATCTTATTCATGTAAAAATGAGTGATTAGTGATTATTTTTTAAATTTGAGTAACAAGATAGATACAAAGATCTTCTATTATTATTTTATTCAATAAATATATGCGTACTTCCTCCTTTTGATATATTTCCCAGTATCAATTTCTTTTTCTCATAATATCCTCACTAAATGACCATGTATAGTCAAAGAAGAATATGGCTCTGCATTACCCTGGTTCTCCCAGCATTCTCAGCACTTCACGTTCTTCCCCTTCGTCCTAGGTTTTTCTCCAGCTCTGCTACTTTCACCCAGCGATCTCGGTGCTCTTTTTGCTGGGATTCGCTTTCTCCAGGCCCTCTCCCTTTTTTTCTTTCGATGGTTCCTAGTATCCTCTCCCTGATTCCCCTACCTCGGCTCCGCAATGAAATTCCCCAGGAACCTTACTAAGCTCTGGCCCAGAGTTCCACCACTCCTATCCAGGTTGGATTTGGAGTGGAGGGCACACCAATGTTTTGGGATACAGTTTGGTGATTGAGGATCCTCAACTGGTCTTCTTTATTCAGGGTTTTAGCCCCGGTCTCCTTCTAGGGTTTCATCCTCCGATATCCTTCTCCATATTTCCTCCTCGGGTTCCTGTACCATTATTTATTCCTCACTCTTGGTGATTTAGGGTTATATTCTGTTGGGGATTTTTGTTTTTTTTGTTGCCAGTTTGTCATTGGATGTGGTGTCGACATAGGGAGGTTTTTGTGATGCAACATGGAGGGAAGGGGCGAAGGCCCTAGTTTGAGGTCTCCCAGTTGGTGACAGTCTTTCCATTGTTTCATCCTAAAAAATCCCATTCTTTCTCTGTTATGGATAAATGCTTCCACTATTATCTCTGAGGTGGAGCTACGCGATGGTGTTTAAGTTTCTTTGGGAAGTGAGTTTGAGCAGGCGACTTTGGGAGGTGATGGTGACGATGATCGTTCAACAGTGGTGAGGCGATGGTGTTTTTTGGCGATGTTTGGAGTGAGGGTGGCACGATGGAAGTGACTCTACAACGATGGGAGTTACTCAACGGCGACGATGAAGGATCGAAGTTGATGATTTATGATGGGTCTCGCCGGTGAGTTTGGTGGATCGTGCATTGATGGCAGTGACGTAGGTGATGATATGTTCATGATGGAGATGATTGGTTTGAGGTTATTAGGTTGGAGATGTTTCGATGGTTTTTGAGGGTGGTTCAAAGTGGTTTGGTCCCACGATGGTTAATGATTTTTCTTATTTTGATTAAAATTTTGAATTGGTTCCATTGTGGTGGAAATGTGGAATGCTGTTTGATTGGTGAACGTGGTTTGTTTTTGGTATGTTGTTTTGAAAGTCTTTATGGGTCATGTGATGGTGACAATTTTTAATTTACTGTATGGTTCACACTTACCCATAAAGTGGTTTTAATACTGCAAAAAAAGGACTGCAGGTCAATGACCATTTATAACTCATTTTTCCTACTTCCTTATTCTTCTTAAACTCCATCAACTATTTTTATATACGTAATATATTTTCCTTCTTTAAATGATAATAGACAATCATACCATCTCTCAATCTCAGTTGAGATCTATCTCTATTTTTCTATTATGTTTCACATAACTCTCTTATATTCTCAACTCTTCTTCTTAAACTCCTTCATATAAGCTTACTTATGTGAGTTATTATTCTTCACAATTATATTCATGTGTAACATCCATCTTTTCAAGGTAGTGATGTTCATAACATAACAAAACATACAAATCATGGTGACCTTAATGCGATTATAGAATCTCTCTACCTATGATTATTGATTTCAGCCTCTCTTTTTCTTTGTGTATTTTCTATTTCTTTATGATTTTTTTGTTTCATTTTAACTTCTATATCTAGAATCCCTCAATAAATGAGGTTTTAAAGGGGGTACTTATTGATTAATTAAATGACCTCAATACCACTTACAATCACACACACACAAACATATTCTTTTCATGAACATAAACAATGGTTGCACACTGACTTAACAAATGGTAAATTACATGAACTATCTTCCTTTATGTGATAGTAGAAAAAAACAATCATCATATCCTCCACCACATAAAATTCACATAATTTTTACTATAAGTGAAACAAATTTTTATGATCAATTTGTACAACTTTTCTATAAACAATAGAGTAGACGATCATCTAAGTATCATAGCGATAACTGAAGTATTTGAAGGCTAGCTCAATGAAAAAGAATAAAATCATACAAATATACTTCATTTAATTGGATGAGAATGGTTTTATATGTATAAATAAAGTCATAATAATAGTATTCCATTAAAAGGAGACCCACATCAAAGATATCCTCGTTCATATGGTGAGTAATAACCATGAGTGGATACCTTGACTCATCTGATGTGAGTGTTGGGTTTTTTCTCTCAAATTTCTCTGAATTAAATCTCTAGGGATGAAACCCTTTCTACCTTCACATGAATATTTCAGTTCATACACCCATACTTCCACATGAGTACAAGATAACTTATTCATGTTCCTTGTTCTTGAAACACCCCTGGCTCTGCCTCTATACAGACTGGTAGCGTAACACCTCGTGTTTTTAACGAACCTGTTTTTTTCGAATACATTTATATTTTCATTTATATCATGAAATTAACTAATTAAAATATTAATTTCACATGAAACACAATCATGGCATACATTACACGAAACATCAACTTAGAGTACGTTACACACAACGCCGATTTAACATACGATACATGCAACATTGAGTTTCTACGGAACGTCTTTTTTGTAATATAATTATTGAAATAAGATAATTAAAAACTATCCATTAAAAATAGTTATATGAATAGTAATAACAACTTATAAAATATTTTATACAATTTTTTATATAAATAAAACATATTGATAATAAAATATTTGATTTTTGGTAAAGTCCTTCTATGTTTAAAAATATCATTTTCTCAATTAAACAGCTTTGAATGACCATTTAATAAAATTAATTTTAGAAAAATTTAGAAATTTAATTTGATAAAATAAAATTCATTTTTTAATTCATAATTTCGGAATTACCCTAGGGTTAATTTTTGGGATTTTTCCAAGAAACTTCATTTTTGATGAATAGTGAAAAATTCTGCTTTTTAGTTAAAAACTACATTTTTGTCTAATTATTTATTAATGATAAATGATATTATAGATTTGTTTTAATGTAAAATTAGATAAATATTACATATATTAATAAAATATAATTCAATAGAATCAATTTTAATTTGAAACTGAATATAAAATCTTAACAAACTTTTGAACATTTTCCTATTTTAACACCTTGTTATTTCATCTCGTATGCGGAATTAACACTAATCATAATTCTTCCAATTTTATGAATTTAATTTAAAAAATTTGAAATACACCATTTTATTTAGTCTAATATTTAGTGTCTATTAATTCCTTGTTAATTTTTGAACAAAATCATTTGTAAAATTAATTAAAATTAATCACAGTAGTTAAGGCCAAATTAAGCTTAATTAGAGACAAAACCTTAACTTAATAGTCCAAATTACCTAGAAACTTGTCCAAAACCCATTTTATGTCTATATTTTGGACATAAATATTCCATTATTGTGTTAGGTTGGTTTTTTATGACTTTTTTTAGGTAATAACATGTGCACACCTAACTTCATTCGAGAAATTCCATATGAGTCCATTTTCTTCCCTATAAAAGGCCACCACCTCTAACCATTCCTAAAACCTCTAAAAACATTTATGTGCTTCCAATATCTGATAAATTAGCCTCCCAAAAATCTTCCCTTCGACCTTTAATCACACCTTTGGACAAAAATCTTCTCAAGGAATCCTTTTGGCATAAACCAAAAGAAGTTACCCGATTTAGAGGTAACGTCTTCTCTCAAGCTCCTTTAATTCATTTTCTTTATTCACCCCATACACTCTCTTTATTTTTTTATTGTGTGAAAAAACCAGTATCCTAAATATAATAGGATTTTTTATGCAAATGTTTTGACCTACACTAACACACACCTCCATCTAATGGATGTTGAGCATACCGTTTCTCTGTATGGTGAACTACTACCTCATAAAATAATGATTGTTCATTTATCCTTTAACACCAATCATGGTATCCATTATAATGGAAACTCTATTTATATATATTATATATATAATTTATTATGTATTTATTCTTCTTCATTCCTTTTACAACAAAAATCTCTTTACTTTCTATTTGGTGTTAATATGATAATCTCGTTTGAAGAAGTGTGGACTACCACCCCCTAAAAGTGATGTTATTCATTCACACACCACATTGAATATATTAAGAATGAGTTTAGTGAAATTATATGATATATATAATATATTAATGTTACTGAAATAATGATATATATATATATATACATACATATATATAGATTTCATTCATATACTTTCTTTCAATACGACACTAAAAACGGAAAACAATGTTCATGCATACGTACGACTTACCGTTTCTATGAATGGTATATTCCATTAAATAATTAATAATGATATATAATATTATAATATAAATATAATGGATATACCATATATTTAAATCATGTTCAAAATTATTTAATCATGACATAAGTATAAGGATCCACAATATAACAAATTAAGACACATACGAAGAACAATGAGAATATTACCCAAAGTGAAACCTTAACATAGGATCATTAAAAAGAGGGAAATTTAAGGTCATAATTAAAAAATATAGGGTATTATGTATAATAATATTCCTCTTTAAAATATTCATAATATACTTATATTTATTATACAGGAATCTTGTACGAGTTCGGAGAGAGTCAAGACACAAGGTAATGGGATTTCATCTCACTTTTAATTTTTGTGAGATACATGTTATGTTCTCATCTCTTTCCTTTTGTGTGGTGTATGTAATTCCCATGATTTTATTCTATTTATCTTATAATTAAATTTAGGGGTATTTACATGTCCATTTTATGATCCTTCTTTCATGGGGTTTAACTTTCAAAAGTTACCAAATCAGTAAAAGAGTTTGGTCTTAATTTTCCATCTTTGAGACTCATGTTTTGTTATGCACATAATTTTTTTTGAGGTGTAAAAAATTCAATTTTATATGTTATATCAAGAATCTCCTTATTTTCACGATATCTCAAGTTTCATGAAATTTCGTTTTATTACATGGAGAGTATGATCCCATGTTACGAAGTTATATGAGTGTATTGAGAAAATCTCATCATTTATTTTCGAGATTGTTTATGATTATGCTTCCATTGATGAAATATTATGATACATAATTAAATAATATTAATTATTTTTCTTCTATTATTTTTATTCAATATATATTCATTTGTTAGTACCATTTTTTTACTCTTTGTTACTTAAGATAATGTTTTAGTAAAATCTGACCACCGCTTTCTTCTCTCAGAAATCAACTGTATTCAAAAACTATGTTTTAAAAAATGTTTTCAAAATATCCTTGAATATAATTCTCAAATAAAAAATGCATTTTATATTTTTTTATTGTTTTAAAATCAGTCTTTATAATATTTCAAATCTATTTTCAAATAATAAGGTTTTAAAAAGGTTTTATATAATAAAAACCATTTTTCAAAAAAGAACGGATATTTTTTCTCAATAAGTATTTTTAAAAGATATTTAAAAATTATTTCCCATCTAGGATGACATTAATTTCTTTTAATCATGCTTTTATGGGGAATTATTCAATGTTTCCATTCATATTATCTCTATGAATGGATTTTTTTTTGATGAAATGATGTTTATGAAACCCATTTCTCTTTCACAGGTTATATGATTCTGAAACCCACTTTTTCAAAAGTTATGCTTATGATGATATGATTATGAAATTACTATATTTCCAATAGTTATGATATGTGTACATGTTTATGATACCCATTTCATTTCATGTCTTACGATATGTTTATTTATAATCTTATGGCACAAGTCTGTATGAATTCATCACGTGACAGGTGAGACCTATATCTACCTACAAAGTACCTGGTAATGATTTATATCTCATGATATAGAAAGGGATAGAATGAGGGTTTACTTGGTTCAGTAATATAGGTCTGGAATGAGGGTTCACTCGGATCCATAATACAGGGCTAGAACGGGGGTTCACCCAGTTTAGTAAAGGACTTTGTCCACTAAGATGGCATTGGTAGTGATGCCTTGGCTTATATAGAAATCATATTATATGCTTATGTGTCTACCAAAATTACATGTTTTATTCCTATATTATGCTTTCATATATTATGCTCTTTATTTCATTATCATTCATGTCTTATGAATTTCCAATCATTATACCATGATCTCTATTATGATCTTTGATATACAGGGTATGATCTTCTATTTTCATGATCACATTCTTATACCCTAATACTCATGTTTATGCTTATATGACACCCTTGTTTACCCTTACTGACCATTTTAGATCACCCCTATTTTATGTTTCCTTCCCTAAGTTATAAAGATATGTATTATTTTTGATGTGTCTAAGAAGGTTTCTAGTGAAGATGAACCTAGTTGTAGATAATGTAGCTCATTTATGTACCATTATTTATATTTCCATGTTTCCAAAGGCACTAGAATAGTATGGTCTTCTCTCGTCTATTTTTATAATGTTTATTTATTCTGCAAAAGTTATGTAATAATAATGTTTGCAAAGAGAGGTTTTTTATAGTTGGTATAAAAGGAATATTTTAGCTAACATTTATAAACTATGATGATAAAAACTTGGTGAGAACCCTAAGGACATGTATAAGGATAAGTATAGGGATGATTCAATGTTTAAGAAAATGATATGGAATTTTGGTGAAGGATAGAGTGAGTGTTTTCTTATAAATACATCCCTGTATAGATAATACAAGTTGTTGTGGGTCTGGCATAGATGTACCTAGGGGTAACAACTCCGACAAGATGTTTTGGGCTTGACTCGGGGTAATATGGTACATGACAACGAGCCTTACTGGACACCTAGTTTGACACTCCTAGGGGATATGAATTGGGAATTCACAAACTCTTCACATACCATTAATAAGGATCTAAATATAGGGTGGCTATGAATAACCTAGGATAAACCTAAGGTGTCATAGATTAAAGAATATTTCATAAGTTTGACACCCTATAAGTGATTTTTCATGATTATGTCGTTCCTCATTATGATAATTATTTCTTACTTTATTATTTTGGTTTTAGTCAATGGCTGAAAACTGAGGGAACCACATTAATGGCGATTGTGAAAGAAAATGCAATGATTGTCCTCATCAGCAACCGAATGCTATGGGAGATGGAATGAAAAATCTTGTTTTTATGCTCACCCAAATTTTTGAAGCTATGAATCATGGTGGACTTCCAAATGAGAAAATGAGGGAACAACATTATGTTGAGTATTTCATGAGAAAAAGTCCAGATTATTTTATAGGTTATTCTAAAACACCTATTACGGAATAATGTATTAGTACCACTAATAATATATTCTATATTCTTCAGTGTACAGAGCATGAGAAAGACATTCTTGTTATTTATCAGTTAGAATGAGAAACAAATCAGTGGGGGACTCTAATCAAGAATATGAGAAAGCATTATGAGATTGAATCCAAGGTTTGGGAAGAGTTTAAGAACTTATTTTTCAATAAATACTTTCCTCTAATTCTTTGTACTAAGATGGAGAAAGAGTTCCTTGATTTGAAGAAAAGGGGTGATGAGTTTATTGGTACCTATGAGGCTAATTTCATGAGACGTGAGAGGTACGCTTCATGAATTATCATCCAAGATGAAAGTAAAGATGATAGGTTCTTTGGTGGATTAAATCCATGTCTCATAAGAATGTTGTCCATAAGAGACTATAGTAGTTATGAAGAGATTGTGCGTTTTGAAATCATGTTTGAAATAGAGGTGGGAGTCATGTATCAATCACATGGATTTGACAAGAAGAGTAATATGGAGTTTAAAAGAAATTCTAAAAACCATAGAGAAAATAATATGAACTTTCAATTATGATCTAAGTGTGGGATGAAGCATGGGGGAAATTTCCATCGGGGGTCTAATAAATGTTTTAAGTTTAGAAGAGAATGCCATCAGGTAGTTGATTGTTGAGGTGATGGGAATATGTTTTGTCAAAATTCTAATGTAGAAATAGATGTGTAGAATGCACCTCCCATGATTCGGTGAAACAAGTGTAAGGAGAATGGGCATTATGCTAACCACTGCCTAAACCCAAGGTTTGATGATGACGATCAACATCAACAACCTCTTAATCCAAGAGACAAGGGGAAATATCATTCAATCACTATATCTAATAAGGGGTTTGATAATGAAGTGATTAAAAGTATAAATATGATACACTCTAGAACTACTAATGTCATATTTGATTCTGGATCTACCCACTCTTTCATATCTAAAGAATTTTAAAAGGGTGTTATTATTCCTCCAAAAATATTAGAGGTGGAATTAGCATTCCTAACCCCTAATGGTACGATGATTTCATATCCAGTCTATGATTCCTCTATGGTTGAAGTTTGTTGGAATGTACTTCCTTCAAATATTTTCGGTCTTCCTTTGGTTGAATTTTATGTCATCATAGGCATATATTTACTTTCTTTTCATAAATCCCACATCAACTGTCAAGGTAAGGAAGTTATGTTCGATAAGTAAGACCATGCTATGATCATCCATCAATGTGATGTGTAACGCCCCGACCCTAGTTACCTAGAGTTAGTTCAATATTACATAACATTTACATGATCACAAGAGATCAATTCCTAAAATACTAATCAGTTTACTATCCTTGTAAGTACTAGATACATACTCATGTTTTACATGACATTGTGAAAAGGAAAACAAAAAAATTGTGTCTCCTTGGAACACACTCATATCCATTAGCATATCCATGCAGTTCAATCATAATATAGTTCTTCACATCTTGGAAAAAATAAAACATAAGAAAGGGGTGAGCCTAGATGCTCAGCAAGGATAGGAATATAGCATAATCTATTATAAATATGCATAAATATTTTAGGCAATTTATAAAACTATAACACAATCTTTTAAAGTTAAACTTTATCATAATATGGAAAATATAAATCAAATAATTCCATTAACTTATTCGCATGGATATTCTAATAGTCGAATAATCACATGTAATATCAATAGCTAATTTTATAATGATGGAATGCGTACTGTCAGACATCATATCCACATAGTCAAGGCCTCGTGCAAAGACTACAAATAAAGATTTTTTCAAGGCCTTGTTCCACACACTAGTTTCTCTCATGAGAACTACCGATGCATCGAGGGGCTATATCAGGCCCTGCCAATCACTTACTAAGTCCAATGCATTCCTCATATGAAAAGGGTGAAATATAATCTAAACATTTGTATTAAAACTATCATACAAAATGTTAATATTTTAACTACAAACCATGAATGGTATAAAAATAACACATCCAAAGTCAAACATAACTAATTAAATACAATATGGTAGATTTTATTATAATAAATCAACCTCAATCAAGAATAACGAATTATATTGACATAGATGAAAATAATCAGTAAAACTATTTGTGAAAAATATCCCATTTTTCTGGAAAACATTTAAAAGTCTCAATATTTATCAAGAATCCGTTTAAAATGGATTTTTGAATCAATGTTTCTTATAACACTTTGAAACCTTTAAAAGTAATTTTAATTTTAAAATATTCATGTCCATATATATAAATCCTTAAACCATTTTTTAAAATATGGACATTAATGAGAAAGATTTAGAAGAATAAATCTTTAAAACATTTAAAGTGATATTTTAGTTAGAGTTCCTAACCAAATGAGAGAAAATTAAATAAAAATAATTGAGGTAATAAAAACATTATAATATCATGATAATAAAGGAATTTATGATATACTATGTCGATGTACAATATATACACCATATAAAAGTGAATTTGTGCATAACAACAAAGAAGTCTCAATGGAATGTAAATTGAGATGAAATCCCTTATAAAGACCGCATCCTTAGGTTATGGTAAATCAATGACATAATTATGTGTGAAAAATATAAATACAATCAATATGATTGGATATCAGGTGTAAATAAATCAGAGTACATTCACACATATTCTTGTAAAAACAACACCAATGACTTGGATGTTTAACTCAATGAATATAAATTGAGTTAAAATTACTCTTATCAAGTTCATATTGATGAATTGAGAATTTATCAATGGTGTGATTATGTGTATCAAAAGTATATCCATATAAAAGGTAGTTTATATTACTACATGAGTAAATAAATAGTGATTTCACACATAATAGTGGAGTAAAATAATCAATAAAGTTTGCGTAAAACCCAATGAGTGGAAATCAAAATTAGAAATTCCCTTACCGATTTGGTAACTTATGAAACATACACCTCATGAAAGAAGTATAATAAAATTAAGATTTAAATACCCATAAATTAAGTTATATTACACAAATAATACAATCATGGTCAGTATATACACCACAAAAAAGGAAATAGTGGAAAATATAGCATGAATCTCACGGGAATAAAAAGTGAGATGAAAACCCCTTACCATGTACTTTTACATAGTTTAGGTTATATTAACCTAATGTATAATAGTTAAATCATTGTTATTAAATTATAAAAGAACCACATACATAAATATGATATCATATGCGATCTTCTAATATTGCTTTGTTAATAATATTTGAACAGTATCATTGTTTTGGGTGTTAACTGATTCATTTTTTCTTTATATTTTTTGTTATGTAAGTCATGTTTGTTATGGATAGGATGTATTGGATTCATACCCACAATGATATTAAGTTCTTAAAAATTATTTTTAATCGTTAAATGAAAATTATTCTTGAATGGTTACCATGGTAAATTAAATCTCATCGTGTTGTGGAGACGGTAAGCCGTACGTACACATGAGTGACAATATCATTCTATTGATGGTGGAATAATATGTAATTGGATGGTGTATAAATAATCAATAATATTTTATATTTATTATTTACTTCAATTATACTCATTATTATACCCATATAAATAATACAGTGTTGAATAACAAACTAAACCACGACGTGGAGATGGTAAGCTGTACGTACGCACGTAAGGTGAATTTTTCATTCATAGGATGGATAGAATAATGAATATGGTTGTAGCATATTTATAAAAACTTCTCAGTATCTAGAAGGTAATGGATCTTTTATTTTTTTATGTAAAAAACAAATAAAGAGGAAGTGGAATAAAAACAGAACCTTGAAAGGGGTGATGAAATAATTACCTCTTCTTCAGGTGTTTCCTTTTGGTTTGAACAAAAGGGATCCTTTGGTTGGCTTTATGATCAAAGTAAGCACTCTAGGTTGAAGTGAGGGTATTTGGGAGGATAGTTGAGTAGATTTTGGGTGAACCAAATGGATTTGTTTATGTGAATTTAAGATATGGGGAAGTACCCTTTTATAAGAGAGGTGAGGGGCACTTTAGGAAAATCATGAAATATTATTTTATTATAAAACCATTTTTGGTTTCTAATGGCTCAAAATGGGTTTATTTTTAGGATCAGGTAGGTATGGGTTGAAAAACTCTTAACTAATAGGTTTTAGATAAGTTAGGTCACCATATTAACCTTGTCTTTTAGATTTAACTCTTAGTTC
The DNA here is from genome assembly GCA_963277665.1 of Viscum album. Lineage (NCBI taxonomy): Eukaryota > Viridiplantae > Streptophyta > Magnoliopsida > Santalales > Viscaceae > Viscum > Viscum album. The sequence goes on from OY728161.1 coordinate 1,001,423,313, forward strand.
AATAGTTTAACTTTTACCATGTCTTCTTGTATTTTTATATTACTTGGTTAATAAAATTACTATAAATTGAAAAGATAACCTCAAGTGGTTCATTAATGACATATATATCATTATATAAGTCCTTTTCATGAATCTTATATTTTTATGAATATTATATCATTTAATAAAATACTATTTTTTAAAAAACTCATTTATGTCAATTTTGACACTATTTAGTATTTGTTTTTTGTGAAAGTCATAACAATCTGATTTATTAGAACAAAATATATTGAATCAATAATAACATGTCATATTCACCTAGAAAATTCGTGGATGGTAGAAAAAGTTTTAATTTAAATTTATTTTAACATTTATAATATCAATTATTTTAATCTTTCATTAATAAGAAAATTACTGCATCATCATTGGGTCATAAATAGATTTAATTATTTAATGTATAAAATTTATAAATAAAATACCATTATGTAGGAAATATTTTATATATTTCTAATGAATGTTTATAGTCTAAATTATCTTATGTATAACCCTATATTAAAAATGTTTTTGTTATTAAAATTTGAATTTAACACTTTTAACTCTTCTTTAAATAAAATAATAATAAATATCATAATCTAATCCAAGTAGATTAAAAAGGATAATAATTTATTCCTAAGGTTTATTTTGGTCTAAATTCACTTATCCAATAGAATTAGGACATGTTTTGGGTAATTATAATATCATTTTTACCTTTAATTACACTATTTACTTTTAACTGTGGTAAATAAAATTAAAAAGTTACTACTCACCAAAAATTATTTTAATATTATTGAATCAAATTTTAATTACTGATGACATCCATGTCCCACGGATTTTTTAAATTAAATTCACAGAAGTGGTAAAATTCGTTTTATGAAAATTTGCAAATGTGCCGAGAAGGTGGGTAAAAGACTTTAAAAAGTTCAATAAAATTTTATATATCTAATATTATTATAAGATGACTCAAATGAATTACATTGTACTAATATTGGTATTATGTATATATTTTTACTTTAAAATAAATTTATATTAAAAATATTTTTTTAAATGAAAATGTCAGTTTTTATCTACAATGCAGTGTTTTTCACTATTCATCAAAAATCGAAAGTTTATAGAAAGATACAAAAAGTTAACCCTAAGATAATTTTGATACTTTGGATTTAAAAATGATGTATATTTTTCAAATTTATAGACATATAAGTTGCATTAGTTAATTTAATATTAATTCCAATTGTGAAAACCAGAAAGTGATTTTTTAAGAAGTAAAAACAATCAAAAGATTGACATGTGTTTATATCTAATTTAAATGTGAAATTACTTACAATAACCAAAAAAATATTAAATAACAAAAATATAATCTATATAAACTCTAAAAAAAATTAAAATGATAATCTAACAATATAAATAAATTGGTTGAAAAGGCAGTTTGGAATTTAAAAGTAGTATTTTCACTATTCATTAAAAAAATAAAACTTCTCATAAAATTACCAAACATTCACCCTAATATAATATTGATATTCTGAATTCAAAAATTAAGTCAATTTCATCAAATTAAATTTATAATACTCTCTAAAATTAATTTTATTATTTTTCACAAAAGGACATAAGAAGTTGTTCTTTTATCAACATAGTACTTATATTTTAATGAATCTTATACATTTCTTTATAAATATGGTTTATGTATGTGATACAATTATAAATAAAATTTAAAATTTATTTGTTATTATTTGTATTACTATATTCAATTGTTATGTTATAAATATATCATTTGAACAATTATAATACTAAAGTGTTGTTTCACAGAAACTTAATCTTGCATATAATGTAAGACATGTCAGTGTTGCGTGCAATATAAGTCATTGAATTAATTTAATGATATAAATTACTATGAAGTCTTGGGGTGTTACATGACGATTAGTCTGAACATCCTTTGGAGATTAAATTCAGTGTATGGGTTTTAATTTCCATTCAAAATGGATTTTTATCTCAAATGGTTGGGGATAAGATAAACATCGATGATATTATTATTGTCTGGGTTTTTTGAGATGTATTTCCAAAATATTTTCCTAATCTTCCAACAAAATGTGATGTTGAGTTCTTAATAGAAATTGTACTTAGTTCCACACCAATATCAAAGACTCTTTATAGAATGGACCTGATTGAATTACATGAATTAAAGATGAAACTATAAGAAAAACATGATAAGGGATTTATTCATCCAAGTGTGTCACCTTGGGGTGCACCAATTCATTTTTTTGAAAAATAAATATAGATCAATGTGACTCTGCATTGATTATCAGGAGTTGAACAAGATCACAATCAAGAACATGTATCCTCTTCCTCATATTGATGACTAGTTTGATCAACTGCACAGAGCTCAATACTTTTCCAAGATTGACCTTCGTTCTGGATATCATAAATTGTGGATCAAGAATGAGGATATACTCAAGATGAAATTATATACATGGTACAATCACTATGAATATATAGTGATTCCTTTTGTTATTACTAATTCCCCTAATATCTTCATGGATTTAATGAATAGAATCTTTAGAGATTACCTTGACCGGTTTTGGTAGTATTTATAGATGATATTATTATCTATTAAAAGAGTAAGTAAGTGCATGAAGATCACTTGAGAATGGTACTTAAGACCCTAAGGAAGGAGAAGTTGTATGAAAAATTTACAATGTGTAAATTTTGGCTGGAAAATTATTAATTTTTGGGTAACATAATCTCAAGAGATTGTATAGTAGTAGATCCATCAAAGACAGAGGCTATTAAAAGCTGGCCTAGACCAGCCATAGTGACTTAGATTCATAAATTTCTTGGTTTAACTAGATATTTTCGATGAGTTGTTTAGAATTTATCATGACTATCTAATCCTTTGACCAAGTTAACCCGAAAGGGTGTCATGTTCTTATAGACTGATTAATGTGAGGAAAATTTCAAGGAACTGAAGAGAAGGTTGGTCAGTGCAACTGTGCTTACACTACCCTATAGTGGAGAAGGATTTTTAATTTATATTGATGCATCCAAGAAGGTATTGAGATGTGTTCTTATGAAAAATAACATGGTTATAGCCTACACCTCATGAAACTTGAATATTCATGAGAAATTTACCCAACTCATGATTTGGAGTTAGCAGCGGTAATTTTGCATTGAAGATATAGAGGCATTATATTTATGGGGAAAAGTGTGATATATATAAATATCATAAAAGTCTGAAATATATATTCACATAGATGGAGTTGAACATGCGCCATAGAATATGGTTTGAGTTGAAAAAAGATTATGACCACGCAATACATTAACACCTTGGGAAAGCGAACAACGTGTCTGATGTTTTGAGCTGAAAATATCTTGATAGCATATCTATGATGAGGATCACAAAAGATCCAATATTTCTAGATTTGAAAAGGATGGATCAAGAAATCCTGAAGTAAGGGGATAAATAATATCTTTATCAAATCAATGTTCATCCCTATATCCAAGTGAAGATTAAGGAGGTGCATAAGGATGATGAAGAACTACAAAAGATGTTTAGAAATTCTACTAAGTTTAACCCTGATCAGGATGGAATGATAAGGTTTATGAACCGTGTATGTGTTCTTTACATGCCAGATTTGAAGAAGGAGCTGTTTGAGTATGATCATAGTTCTTCTTTCTTTATTCATTCTAGAAGTACAAATATGTATATGGACTTAAAAGAATACTTCTGTTGGGATGCCATGGAGAGAGATATCACAGATATTATATCTTAGTGTTTGGTATGTCGAAAAGTTAAGGATGAAAGAAAATAGTATAAAGGGATGTTGCATCCATTACCCATACCATAATGAAAATGGTAGAACATCACTATGGATTTTTTCAATGGAATACCCAAAACATCTAAAGGGTTTACTGATATATGGGTGGTAGTTGATTTCCTAACTAAGTGAGCACACTTCATTGATATCGAAGAAGATTTCTCCCTTGATAATCTTTCCAGGATATTAATTAAGTATGTGGTAAATTTTCATGCAGTACCCTGTTCCATTGTATCAGATCGGGATCCAAGGTTTACCTTAAAGTTCTAGAGAAGCCTTCAGAAAGCACTTGATATAGAATTGAGTTTCAACACTGCTTATCATCCTCAAACAAATAGCAAGTGTAAAATAATTACTCAAACCCTATAGGATATTTCGAGACCTAGTTCTCTATATTTCAAATGTGTTTGGGATCAAAAACTTCCCCTAGTATATTTTTCTTACAATAATAGCTTTCACTGAAGCATTCATATGGAACCTTTGTTGGAACCAAGGTTGTGCTTTACTGGAAAAGGAGTTCAGTTTGTGTTTGTTGTCATTATACTTAGGGTCGATCATGGTTTGGGTTTTTATTGTCAAAAAATTCATGTAAGATTAGGGAGATTACATGGAAATGGGTTATACAGTCTGATATGAAAGCAGTATTGAAGGTGGCGTTGTTCTCTAGAGTTTGCCAAATTTTTGGGGCTGAAAATCAGAAAATGGAGAAACGTGTTTTTGGGAAAGGGATCCGCGAGAAAGATTTGAAGTGTGCACGAAAGATTGATTTTTTTCACACAATATTGAATTTGTTTTTGGAACTTGTGCGCAAGGTATCTTTTAGGATCAAAACGTATAAAAATGGAAATTCATGGAGTGCGCGGAAGATGATATTGCGCGAAAGGGTTTGCGCGCCCAATGCGACATCAATAGGGGTTTTGTGTGCTCATGAATAATATTGTGTGCACTGAAAAAGATGCATCGGGGTCTTGCACACATGGTCATGACAAGCCTATAAATATGTGGCCATCCCCAAGGAAGACTTAAGAATTTTCCATAAAAAATCCTGTAGCTCATCCGCGTGAAAGATTTGAACGCAAAAGATTTTAAGAGAGTAAATCTTGCACGCAAGGTATTCCTTTAGTCTAAAAAGAACAAGTGAACTCTTCGGTGCATCTGAATGAAAGATAAGGGTTTCCTGGAAATTAGGTGTTGCGTGAAAGTCATCTTTTGCAACAATTCCCAAATCTTGCACACAAGTTGGGGTATTGCACGCAAGTGTGGTGTTATGATTTTGAAAGGCCTGATTATCTGGTTTAGTAGTTCAGTGCCTTCAGGTGCATCAATTCAAGACATTGTTTAAAGAAGTTTCTCATGCTGAACAGAGACAAATACTTCAATGAAAATATATTTAAGATACCTTCATGTCAATAAACTTATTTTGACTTCTCTTAAGGCAGTGAGTTAGGGGAGTTGACAGAGGTGATCCGAGGGATGCATTGAGAATTCCCTGAACATTGTAAAGGTAGTGTTCCTGACACAGATTGCCTTTGACCGAAATTTTTAATCCATAAAATAGTAAGGATTAGTGGATTTTTGTACGACCGACACACTGTTGGCGTATGCTCCTTGGACGTAGCCCTTTGCAGTGAACCAAGTAAAAGTGTTGTGCCATATCCCTAATTTCATTTTTTTATAGATTTAACAAGTTTCTACCAATGTGGGAACAAGATCCACAACTTTAAAAATAAAAAGTTGACACCCTTATTCACCAATCCCCTCTCAGGGTGTTCTGGGGTCTTTTAAGTTGTATTAGAGGGAGGTTCACTGGTGTTTGATCTGTCTTATACCATTATGAATAATTCATCCAATGTTAGGGGAGTACCCCTCTTCAATGGAAGTAATATTCAGATATGGAAGAACAAAATGAGATCTCATATAATATCTATTGGAATGGAAGTCCTATTTCATATTGTTCAAGGAATACAAGTCACTGATCCAACATGCCTGTCTATGAATGGCACAGATAGGAAAATTCTTGATGTAGATGCTAAAGCACAGAATGCACTCACCACAACCCTTTCTAATCAGATCTTTTAAAGGTGATGAGTTGGAACTCAAAAAAAAAACATGTGGGATAAACATGAAAATATTTATAAAAGAGATAGTAAAGTCAAGTAGGTAGAACTACAAGTCCTACACAATAGGTTTGATGATCTAAAGATGCATCCTGATGAGAATACAGACTCCTTCAATTGAATTACTTAAGTGGTTGGAGCAATTCAGGGTTCTAGAGAAGACATCAAATACATTAATATTGTAATGAAAATATTAATGAGACTTCCACCCCTACATAATGCAAAGGTGTCAACCACTGAGGAATGAGATATTAACATACTTTCTCTGGATTATCTGTTGAGTAGCCTGGTGGTATATGAAATGAGAGTCAAACCAGAAGATGCTATGACTAGAGTGAGAAAGGAAATTGCATTCAAGGCCATAGAGAAACTAAAAATATCAAAATATAGTAGTGACGAAGATGATGAGGAAAAAGAAATTCTATATCTCAATGCTAAGAAGTTTCAAAAGGGAAAAGAGAATTTTAAAGGGATGTTGCCTCTTTCTTGCTTCCATTGTGGTAAAGTTGGTCACATTGCCTCTCAGTTCTTAAGAAAGATCAATGATGAAGATAGTGGAGATGAAAACATTTTGAAGGCTTAGAAAAGGATTTTCAAAAAGGGATACTTCAAATCTAGAATGAAATCACCCAAGAAGAGTTTGTATCTTTGAAGAGGAAGATAATGATAATGAATTCTATGAAGAAGAAGAACTAGAATTTAAAACTGGAAACCATGATTCCTTGATGGCCACTATTGAAAAATTATAACCATCAAAAGATAATGGTGGATATAATCAGTTGAAAACTAATTCCAATCCCGAGCTGCAACTTCAAGATTTTGTTAGTATGTATAAGATCAAGTGTAATAGTTGTAATAAGTAGAAATCAATTGTAGAAGAATCATATGATTATGTTGATCACATTAAAGCTGAAATTGAATGACTGGAAAAAGTTGTGAAAGGGTAGTCTAAAATTATTGAAAGCACTGATGATGTAGTGGATCTAAAGCTGATAATTGAAGAGCAGAAAAAGTTCATCAATGAACTCACCACCAGACTATAAGAAAAGACCAAGAATACCGAGGGTCTTGAAGAAGAATTTGTTACTCTTAAGAGTAAACTTCAGAGTGAATCAATTTCATAAGAATCAAGGAAGAAAATATAGTTTGGAAGGTTTTCATATGCTGATCTATTAGAGAGATCAAAACGTGGTCTAATGGAGTTGAAAAAATTTTAAATGATCAAAGACCTGCTTACACATAAAATAGTGGAATCAGTTGTGAGGCTGAATCATCAAATGATGAAAATAAAGATGACCAAAATAAAGGCAAGCTAAAAGTGGTTGATGTGAAAAAATCACATGAAATGATGAAAAATAAACCCCCAATTCAATCTGAAAGAAGATCATAAGACTATCCTCGAGCCTCTAGGAATAAGAGGCAGTCAAACTACTATCCCAAAAAAGAAGGAATGGGGATAAACGGAAGTGAGAAGAAATTTACTCTCATGAAGTGTCAGTTCTATGGATATCTAGGCCATACCATGTCTTATTGAATAGAGGCAAAGAGCTATTTTAATGGATAAGATATGGGAGTTCAACAAAGGAGAACAAATTCATATCCTAATTCTTTTAGAAGAAACAATTTCTATGGATATTGTTATCGTTGTTCTAACTTTGGCCATAATGATATTTTTTGTAGGAAAAGGAGTAAAAAATACACCTCATATTGAAGTCAGAGAAAAGTCAATGTTCATCAACAAGACTATTTTGCTCTTGAAAATAGGTTTTACCCTCTAGAAGAAGAGATTAAGTATGAAGAATCCATGTACATGGAAGAGAGAGTTTCAAGACCAGCAATTTATTACACTCAACACAATAACTCATAGAAGCAAAAGAGGAAAATTGAAAAATACAATCTTGTAGAAGTATCTCTCAAGGCTACAAAGAATAACAACAAATAGATTATTGATAACTGATGTTCATCCCACATGATAGGTAATGCAGATCTATTAATGAATATCAAGAATAAGGTTGATGGAACAGTACAGTTCGGTAACGATGGTACTTTGATGATAAAAGGTTGCGGAAGTACTGAGCTAGCTAATGGAGAGATGAATAAAACTGAAGTTATTTATGTGGATAGTCTGCATCATAATCTTATAAGTGTGAGTCAACTCTATGACTCAGGTTTTATAGTCATTTTCAATCATAAAGGCTGCACTATAAAGGGGAAGACATGAAATTCACTTATGAAAGGATGTAGAATAGAAGGCAACCTATATCAAGTTGATAGTAAAGAAAACATTTGTTACATGACTGCTGAAGAAGAAAATAACTCGTGGCATTGGAGACTAGGGCACATCAATCAACAAGACATGGAGAAAATATCAAAACTGAAGATTATCATGGACATTCCCAACCTGAAGCGTGAATATGAAAAGTCTTGTGATTATTGAATTCGTGGAAAGCTAGTTTGTAGTTCATATCAGCCAAAGAAGAAAAGGGCATCTCATCTTCTTGATATCATTCATACATACATATGTGGCCCAATAAATGTTGCCGAAACTCATAGATAAAGGTACTTCATCCTTTTCATATATGATTATAGTAGAATGACATGTGAAATGGTTATACATAGGAAAAAACATGTGCTTGACTGCATGAAAACATATCATCGAATCACCGAGAATGATACTGGATGAACAATCAAAGTGTTGAGATCTGACAATGGAGGGTAATACACATCCATTGAATTTGAAAACTACCAAGAGAAACATGGGATAAAACATGAGGTAGCTGATGTGATAACTCCATAAGAAAATGGAGTTGTTGAATGCAGAAATCAACATGTGAACAACATGGAACAAACTATGCTGATTGATTGTTGTATTCCACAACATTACTGGAAATAGGCTGTTCAAGCTGTAATGTATATTCAAAATCAAACAGGGCTTTATATGGGTGAGTCGAAGACACCATATGAATTTTGGCTTGGAAGGAATCCCTCTTTGAAATACTTTTGTGTTTTTGGAAGTAAATGCTTCATCAGAAACAAAGAAGGAAATCAAGGTAAGTATGGAGACAATGCAGATGAATGAATTTTCCTTGTATACTCAATGAACATCAAAGCCTACAAATACTTTAACAAGCGATTAGGAACGATTGTGGAAAGAAGTGATGCTAATTCATTGAAGAGAAAACCAAAAATTCTTCAAGGATTTCATATATTGATGTGATATAAAGTGAGTAAAGAAGTGAATGTAGAGTAAATAAAAATATAGAAATAGGTTAAGGTGTAAAAAACACTCAGGAGTCACATCATAATGTTGAATTAGAAGAAGAATCTGAAGAGGAAACCTTGGCTGGAAAGAATGTGACTAAACCTCACAGGAGAAACTTAAGAGCTGAGATTGATCCATCTAACATAATTGGGGACATGAATACGCCCACACAAACAAGAAGGATGATGAATAACACACAATCTGCATTTTTTTCAGTTGTGGAGCCATCCTCATTTAAATAAGCTACAAATGATAAATCTTGGGTAAAATCCATGAATGAAGAGTTAGATCAGATTGACAAGAATTAGACCTGAGATCTAGTGAACAGACTCGAAGGTCACAATGTGATTAGTACAAAATGGATCTTTAAGAACAAGTTTGTTGAGCATGGAAGTGTTATTAGAAACAAGGAATGACTGGTATGTAAAGGATATTCCCATCTTGAAGGTGTTTATGTTGAATAAACCTTTGCTCTAGTGGCTAGACTAGAGTCAATCAGGATTTTCCTTGCCACGACACTCCCAAAAGGATATAAAGTACATCAAATGGATGTAAAGACAACATTCTTGAATGGTGTACTCAAAGAAGAATTCTACATTGAACAACCAGTGGGTTTTCTTTTTGGTATTGAAGAAACAAAGGTTTGAAAACTAAATAAAGCACTCTATGTCTTGAAACAGGAACCACATGCATGGTACTCACAACTGGATTCTTATCTCAAGAAGCTGTAATTAAAAAGAGAAGGAGTAGATCATGATCTCTATGTGATGAATTCTCCAAAAGATCAGTTCATGGTTCTAGTTTACATTGATGACATTATATTTGGTGGAAGTAAGTAGAAATCAGTAGACGAATTCGCCAATCACATGAAATCAGAATTTGGAATGTCTATGATTGGGGAGAAAACATATTTAATCGGAATGTAAGTGATTCAAAATAAGGATTACACGTTCATTTATCAGGAAATATATGCAAGAGAGCTACTGAATAAATTTAATATTCCTGACTCAAAACCAATGTCAACTCCGATTGTGGTTGGAACTAAACTTGGAAAGCATGAGGATGTGACCTCTATAGATCCCACAATGTACAAAAGGATCATTGGTATCTTATTGTACCTGATAGAAACACAACCATACATTGTCTTTGTAACATGATTAGCGACCTACTTTCAGATTAATTCAAAGGAGGAATATATGGAAGTAGTAAAAAGAATCATGAGGTACATTCAAGGTACTCATAATTTTGGGTTATACTTTGCTGTAGGAAGGGAAAATGAATTATCAATGTTTACTGATACTGACTGGGCTGGCGATGCAGTGGAAAGAAAGTCCACCAGTGGTAGAGCATTCTATATTGGGCAGAAATGTGTTGGTTGGTTGAGAAAGAAACAAGAAAGTATTTCTCTTAGTACTGCTGAAGCTGAGTGTATTTCCACTACAAAGGCATACACTTAACTGCTATGGATAAAGAAAAAACTAATAGATATTGGTGATGAGGAGAAACAACCAATGGTGATTTAATGTGATAACAAGAGTGAAATTGATCATATGAAGAATCATATTCATCATTCTCATACAAAACATATTGAAATTAGTTATCACTTTATCAAATAAAAAGTTGAGCAGGGTGTGATTAGAATGGATCATGTGGGAATTGATGAGAAAGTGGCTGATATCCTAACTAAGCCACTGTCAGTGACTGTGTTTGAGAAACATTGGTTGAAACATGGTATTCAACTACCTCCCAGTGCACAAGGAGGTTACAAAATTCCCCACTCCCCAATTGTTTAATAGTTTTAATCTATTTTTTGGAAGTGTTTTAGGTTTATGGGGGAGATATGATCTAGGGGGAGTATGTTCTAAGATCTACAATGGATGATTATTTGTCTTTGGGTTTATTTCCAATGGGGGAGAGATGAATATAATTCATGTCTCTAGATGAGAGAAGACATAGAGAATCGTGGCTGAAGATGAAGAGAATAGTGAAGGGAGAAAACTTTCCAGTGTTATGAGAAAATAGTTAAATCATTCTTTTTAACTCACGAGAACACAATTCATGTCTTCTTTCTTGTTTTATACCCCGATCATTGCTCATGTAGACTTAGAGTGTTGGCTGAGCTGATTCTTTTATTTCCAGTTTGCTTGTGGCTGGTGCTCTATTGAATTTATCTGGTGATTGACAATAAACCCAAAGGGAGAGATTGTTGGAACCAAGGTTGTTCTTTGCTGGAAAAAGGAGTTCAGTTTGGGTTTGTTGTCAATCTACTTAGTTTTGATCATGGTTTGGGTTTGTTATTTTAAAACCTTTCATGGAAGATCAGGGAGATTGCATAGAAATGGGTCATACAGTCTGATCCTAAAGTAGTATTGAAGGTGGCGCCGTTCTCCATTATTTACCAAATTTTTGGGACTGAAAATAAAAAAAAGGAGAAATGTGGTTTTGGAAAAGGGAGCCGCGTGAAAGATTTGAAGTGTGTGTGAAATATTGGGTTTTTCATGAAATATTTAAGGTGTTTTTGGAACTTAAGCGCAAGACATGTTTCAGGATCAGAACGTAGAAAAATGGTAAAGTCACAGAGTGCACAAAAGATGATATTATGTGAAAGGGTTTGCGAACCGAATGCGATGTCAAAAGGGGATTTGTGCGCTCATGAAGAATCTTATGCTCACCGAAAAAGACACATGAAGATCTTGCGTGCAGGGTCATAACGAGCCTATAAATATGCGGCCACCCCCAAGGAAGACTTAATAATTTTCCATCAAAAATTTGGTAGATCAGTTGTGCAAAAGATTTGTGTGAAAAATATTTTAAGAGAGTAAATATTTCATGCAAGGTGTTCATTTAGTATAAAAAGACCAAGTGAACCCTTTAGTGTTGTTGCGTGAATGATAAGGGTTGCATGAAAAGTACGCGTTGCATGAAAGTCATCCTTCGTGACAATTCCCAAATATTGGGCGCAAGTTGAGGTATTGTGTGCAAGTGTGGTGTTATGATTCTGCCAGGCTTCTGATTATCCAGTTCAATGGTTCAGTTCCTTCAAGTGCATCAATTCAGGACATTGATGTAAGAAGTGTCTCATGATAAAAAAAGACAAATAATTCTATGGAAATCTATTGAAGAGACCTTCATGTCGGTAAACTGAGTTTGAATTCTCTCAAGGCAGTGAGCTAGGGGGAGTTGATGGAGGTGATCCAAGAGATGCAGTGAGCATTACCTGAACTTTGTAAAGGAAGTGTGCCTGGTGTAGAGTGTCTATGATCGAAACTTTTAATCCATAAATTAGTGAAGATTAGTAGATTTTGGTATGACCGACACACTATCGGTGTATGCTCCTTGTACATATCCCTTTGCAGTAAACCAAGTAAAGGTGTTGTGCTATCTCCCTATATTCATTTTTTTGAAAGATTTAACAAGTTCCTACCAACGTGGAAACAAGATCCACAACTTTAAAAAGAAAAAGTTGACACCCTGATTCATCCCTCCCCTCTCAGGGCGTTCTGGTGTCCTTAAACCTTATGAATCCCTCTATGGGGAGAAATATAGATCACTAACATGCTGGGATGAGGTTGCAAAAAGAAATCAATTATGACTTGAGATCTATGAAAAAAATGGTTGAGAAGGTTAGAACTATTCAGCAGCATATCAAGGCCTCTCAAAGTCAGAAAAAAATGTTATACTAATAACCATCGATGTGATCTATAGTTCGATGTCGGTGAAAAGGCGTTTCTATGAATCTCACCCTGGAAGAAAGTTACGAGATTTGGGAAGAATGTAAAACTAATTCCTAGGTATATTGGTCCCTTTGAAATTATTGATCATATTGGGATGTTTGATTATTTATTGGAACACACTACAAATATCTCAAGTCCATGATGTGTTCTATCTATCTCTCCTAAGGAAGTACATACCTGACCCTTCACATTTACTTAACTCATAAGTCATACCATTAGATAAATATCTTTCTTAAGAGGAATAACCTATTGAAATTCTGGACCGCTCAGAGAATGTTCTACAAAACAAGACCACTTTCATGGTCAATGTTTTGTGGAGAAATAACTAGTTAGAGGAAGCTACGTGGTAACTTGAAGATACGATTAAGTAGAATTATCCTCATTTTTTACCCGAGTACTGAATTTCAAGGGTGAAATTCATTTTAAGGGGGGTAGAGTGTAACACCCCAAGTTTTTACAGACATATTTTTTTGAATAAATTATAATTTTCATTTATATATTGAAATTAAGTAATTAAAATATTCCTTTCACATGAAACATTGGCTTGGTATACATTACACACAACACCGACTCAAATTATGTTACACAGAACACCGACTTGGAATATGATACATTCAACACTAAGTTTCTACGAAACATCCTTTTTGAAATATACTTATTTAAATGAGATAATTAAAACCCTACTTTTAAACATAGTTATATGAATTTTAATAACTAATTTTCAAATATTTTCTACAATTTCTTTATATAAATAAAACATATTGATTATGAAACATATGATTTTTGGTAAATTCTTTCTATGTTTAAAAATATAATTTTATCAAATAAACAGATTTTAACGAACTTCTAATAAAATTAAGTTTAGAAACATTTATAAATTTAATTTGATATAATAAACTTCATTTTTGAATTCATAACATTTAAATTAACCTATGGTGAGTTTTTGGGATTTTTTTTGAGAAACTTCTTTTTTTGATGAATAGTGAAAAATACTACTTTTTAGTTAAAAACTGCATTTTTTCTAATTATTTATTAATGTTAAAAGATATTATAAATATGTTTTAAGGTCAAAATATAAAAATATTACATCTATCAATATAATTTAACTCCTTATAATCAAATTCACTTTGAAACTGAATATAAGATCTTAACAAACTTTTGATCTTTTCCCTACTTTAAAACCCTGTTATTTCGTCCTGTCTACAAGATTAACACTAATCATAATTTTTCTTCTTATGTGAATTTAGTTTAAAAAATATGACATAAAACATTTTATTAAGTTTAATATTCGTATTCTTTTCTTACCATATTAATTTTTGACCAAAATTATTAGTAAAAGTGATTAAAATTAATCACAACAATTAAGGCCAAATTAAGCTTAATTAGAGACTAAACCTTAAAATTAGGGGCCAAAATGGCCTATAAATTTTCAAAAAACCCATTGGATATCCATATTTAGTCTATATACATTATATTATCTATTTTTTTTTTGTTTTTTATGGATTTTATTAGGTAAGAACATGTGAACACCTAATTTTTTTCTAGAAATTCCAAATGAGTCCTTTTCCTTCCCTATAAAAGGCCACCACCTCTACCCATTCCTCACACCTCTAAAAACATTTAATATAATCTAATATCTGAAAAATTATCCCTCAAAAAATAATCCCTTAGACCTCTAATCCTCTATTTTTTGAGATATCTTATCAAGGAATCCTTTTGGCATAAACCAAAAGGAGTTACCCGACTTAGAGGTAACATCTTCTCTCAATCTCCTTTCATTAATATTCCTTATCCACCCAATACACTCTATTTATTTCATTATTATGTGAAAAAATAATATCATCCATATACTAGGATGTTTTTAGTCAATTATTTTGATCTACACATACACAAACCTTCATCTAATGGATGTTGAACATACTATTTTTGTGTACAAAGAACTACTGCCTCATGAAACAATGATATTAATTTGTCCTTTACCACAAATAATTGTGGCCATTATTATGAACAATATATTTATATATTTCATATATTACATTTAATATATATTTAATCTTATTTATTCCTTTTACAACACACATATCATTTCTTTCCATTTGGTGTTAAAACGATAATCTCGTTTGACGAAGTGTGAACTACCTCCCCCTCAAAGTGATGTGATTCGTTCACACACCATATGGAATGTATTGAGGATGAGTTTAGTGAAATAATTTTATATTTATAATATATTAATTCTACTAGAATAATTATATATATATATATATTTCATTCACATACTTTCTTTCAATATGACAATAAAAATGGAAAACAACGTTCATGCATACATATGGATTACCGTCTCCATGAACTATGTATTTCATTAAATACTTAATTATGATATAGATTATTATAATATAAATATAATTGATATACATGATATTTATATCATTTTATACATTATGGAATCATGACATATGTATAAGGAGCAACGACATAACAAATTAAGACACGTACGAAGAACAAAGTGAATATTACCTGAAGTGAAACCTTAACATAGGATTGTTAACAAGAGGGTAATATAAGGTCATAATTAAACCATATAGGGTATTATGTATAATAATATTATTCTTTAAAATATTTATAATAAACATATACTTATTATACAAGATGCTTGTACGAGTACAGAGAGCGTCATGACACAAGGTAAGGGGGTTTCATCTCACTTTTAATTTCCATGAGATAAATGTTATGTTCACCACTCATTCATTTTGTGGGTGTATTTACTGACCATTATTTTATTATATGTATCTTATAATTCAACTTAAGGGTATTAACATGTCCATTTTATGAACATTTTTTCTTGGGGTTTGTTCTTTCCCAAATTTACCCATGTTTTTAGGGTTAATCGGTGGCTTCTAGTGTAGCTTGGGTTGTCGAATCCTCAAAGACATACAAAGAAATATAAAGAAATGTACATTATAGGCATTTTTTTTGGATATGAAGTGGAAATTTTTGGGTTGATTTTATATAGGATTAAGTGAACACTAATAAACTTAAGTGAATTCAATTTAAAAGAATGATTTGATCCTAGGATATCACTTGGGGTGGATTGGATGCATTTATTTTTCGACTATTATAATTTATTATATTTGATATGGGTTCATTAAAAGAAGTAAAAATAACATAATCCCTTACTTATTTAATACATGAAAACCCTAATTATAATCACTTATACACTTGTAGGATCATATTTATGAGAAATCCAAGGTGAAGGTTCGTATTATCACTTGAAGTGTGTGGCCTTAAATTTAACAAGGAAGAATGAGTTTAAAGATTATCAAACAAAATTATAAATTAATAAGTGATTAGAAATTAATGGAGTGAGAAATAAAATCCAATACATCTCCTTTATACTCCATTGTATTGACCCATAAGTGCGTTATCACTCCATTGATTATATGGTTTCAATTGAATCAGGAAGTTGACTCATGAGGGAGGAATTAAAGAGGTGAAAAAAATGAAATAACAAACTCTCCACCACTGTGTGAATGATTTATCTCTTTTATGTGTGAATAAATTCACACACCATATAAAATAGTATGAACATGTTAAAAAAATAACAGAAAATGATAATTATAATAAGTTTTATAAAGAAGCTAATGTGATTCAAGCTACTTACAATTTAATGAAGAACGTTACAAATACAAATCAACAGAATAACATTACAATGAAACAAAGCATAAGAGATGCATAAATCCAAAACACCACTATATTAAATAGGAATTTTATAAGCCTTGGGTTGAACCCCAATAGTCCAACTATCCTCAATTAATAGTGGTAGGCCAAGGTGTGTGGAAAGTTAAGGGAGAGTGGAAGTTTCTATCCTTAACAAAAAATCTGAGCCAAATTTCATGCCTCTGATAGGTGTGTCCACAAATGAATCTAGATGGAAGAATTTGGGTGGTACATAGAAGAATAATATGAATATACAGATATCCCCTGATTTTTTTTTGTAAAATTTCATCCCAAATTAGTTTATGGTTTTAGAGATATGATTTAATTGGTGGGCTGTTGTTCTGGACCATAGAATCTAGCCCAGAACTTCATCATCAACATAGGACGCCTGAAACTCCATTAAAACATCATAATTATTTTGGTAAAATGTTGAATGAAATTTTCCCCATGATTTATTCTATCTCTAGTTCAATTTTTAGAATTATTGGGATTGGAGCTTAGCTACTACAGTGCTTTTATTGGGCTGCTGCACAGTTCACTTCCCCTAGAATATTCTTTGTCAAAGACCCATTTTGGTGGTCTTCTAATAGGAATATTCAAGCACACCAATATTATGAATTGTTCCTTATATCATTGGGGAAGTGAAAATAAAATATGAAAATAAAATCAATACCATTCTGTGTTTTATGAGGTGTTCAAAAATTCACCATGAAATAGTGTATTTGAAGAAGGAATTACAATCATAATATGAAATAATGTTCAATTTTTAAAATGCACTAAAAATGATGTTTTTGAATAATGAATCACATATATATTACAATATAAAAAATTTATTTTAGAATCTTTCAGTGGCTAGTCACACCCCCAACTTGAGTTTTTCTAGTCTCGAGAAACATATATCTCAAAAATATGAAATTCGAATTCCATTTTCCAAAAACATTTTAATAGACATTGGTCACCAAAAGGCCTCATACAAATCAATTATGAAACACATAAAAATAATTTAATGTAATCTAGGTCTAGATTCATATGCCAAGCCCAATCCCATTCTATTTTTTAAATTCATCACCACATTTCATGTAGTTTCAATTAAGTATGATGATGTGTTTTTTGTCACAACAGACATAGGGGATCATCTTTATTCAAGGGAGAAAAAATGGAAAAGTTATGTGGAATCATATTTTAATATTAATATGATTATTCATATTTTTTTTTATGTTTATTTTTTTGTATTTTTTTTCAATTTTTCCATTGTAATTGAAATTGAACTCAATTGATTCAAACCATGTAGTAAGACATTATCGATGACTCCCAGACTCAAAGACAATAGGGAACCAAGTGAATACCAAATACTTGAGCATCATCTCAAGTTTACTCAATCAAAAAAAATTCAAATTACCACAAATAGAGATAAAATTCCCATCTCTAGGCTATAAAACTATGGTGTCATGATCCCCAAGTACTGAAATCCATACATTAGGTCAATCCATTTCTCTACAAACAATTTCAATTTTTTTGATATTTTTCTTGATTTTGTTTGATTTTTTGAATACCCATGTTAATATTTAAACGATCACCAAACCTATGCCATTTATTATGGGACCCCAAGAACTCAAAATAATACCCTATAATCCAATGGACGTGTGTTTTTAATTTTTTAAATAAATGAAAATGTAAATGGGGAAGAATCACATCAGACGACCGCACTTTCAAACACTATGATCATGAACTTAAACATGCATTAAAATCATAATCACGACATGAAAAATTATTTGATATTCAATTTCAAAATGTGAAATTTGTATTATCATGTTCAAGGTTTAAGGAATTTTTCCTTCCATGCATTTTTTTTATTTTAAAACATTTTTTTTAAATTTTAGTTTTTTATACACACGATTTTTTTTATTTCACCTCCCCCCAACTTAAAATAAAACTATCCTCAATGTTTAATGAAAATAATATTTAGAAGGGGATAGAGGTATAGGAGAAGAGTTTAAAAAAAAATTTAAATAATAAACATAGAATAAGGTCACCTAGTGGTTGAATTTGAAGTTCATGATGCTCCTAATTGCTCCTTTGATCTCCATCTCACTTAAAGAAGCCTCATAAACAATAATAGTTTGTGTTTGTACACCTGTGATTTTCCTAAAAATCCATCAAACTCAACAACCCCTGAATCATACACATGAAGATAATTAGAAAAAAATGGGAACCCATCTATGTTCCACTAACTAAAATTAAACAAAAACAAATAGAAATAGAAAAAAAACATACCTTTTTTACTTTGAAACTCCATACTTGTGTATATGTATAGGTAATGGCTGGGTTTCCTCCCTGAAAGCTCTTTGTTTATTGTCGTTAGCCCGAAATGGACCTTAAATCTATCACCTTATTCTGGTTTATAGGTCGGGTCAATTAACTCCTCTTTTGTTTCTTGTTTATTGATTGATTTAATGAATTTTTTGAACCTATGACTATTGAATTTGTAAACATGAACACTAGTGGGATCTTGAATCTATACTTCCCCATGAGGTTACTCAGGATGCACTATGTATGGACTTGACCATATAGACCTTAACTTTCTCAGGTGTGAATGATGTTTTTAACTATAAAAGAGCATAAATTTTCCTAGTTCAAAGTTTTTGACTCTGAGATTCCTAGATTGGTAGGCCTAAACACTAGATTTATTTATCCTTTAATTTTCCGAAGCCTCCATCCTAAGTTACTCAATTTCATTAAGATCTAATTTACTCTTTTCATCAGTAAAATAAATGTTAAAGTTCATTTTTTGATTTACCAAAAGGCCTTGTGTTCAATTTCAATAGGTAAATGGAATGATTTTCCATAAAATAACCTATATGGTGTCATTTATAATATGGTTTTGAATATAGTAAGATATGCCCAAAGGGAATCCTAGAGTTTCTCAGAACAAATATTTCCTAGAGGGATTTATAGTTTTTTCAAGAATTTTATTAATCTCCCTATTCTCTAACTCTGCTTGACCATTTGTTTGAGGAGGTAGGAAGTGGAATCTTTATGAGAAATACCATATTTATTCATGAGTTTAAAGAAGGGTTGGTTGTAGAAATGAGTTCCACGATCACCAATGATAGCTTTAGGTATTTTAAATCTTAAAAATTGGTGATCTTTCAAGAATTAGATCACACCATGATTGTCATTAGACTTGGTGGGAATAGAATCTACCCATATTTAGACATAATCAACTGATAAGAGGATGTAGAGATATCCCCTAGAGTTTTATAAGGTTCCCATGAAACCAATTTCCCAACAATCAAAGATTTCGACAACCAAAATGGAAGTGAAGGGAATTTGATACCATTTTGTAATGGATCCTAATTAATTACATTGAGGAAAACTTTGGAAGAATTCTAGGAATACTTAGTGAGGTTACGCCAGTAGAAACCAATTTGGAGGACCTTTACAGTGGTTTTATTTTTGGAAAAGTGGCCTCACCATGCCTCTCAATGACATAATCTTAGAATGGACTCTTACTCCGACTCAAGAGCATATCTCATAATGATTTGATCAGGATAGAACTTGAAGAGGTATGGATCATCAAACACATAGTGTTTGACATCAGAAAAGAATTTCTTCTTAGCTTGGGTTCCTATGAATTTTGGAATTTCACCCATAAAAAAATAGTTTTCTATGTCAGTATACCATGGGAAATCACTCACATAATAGAGGTACTCTTCTAGAAATGAATCATACATATAAATTTGATTTGAGTTGCCTTTGAATTCCATCCTAGAGAGGTGATCAACTACAACATTTTGATCACCATTTTTATTCGTAATGGTCAAATTAAACTCTTGAATAAGTAGAACCCAAATAATCAATCAAGCTTTGGCATACTGTTTTTGGAAAAGTCATTTTAGGGTTGAATGGTGGGTGAAGACAATGATGGGTGATCCTAAGAGATACAACCTGGATTTCTATAAGGAAAAGAAAACAGTAAGCAAGTCTTTCCCAGTGGTAGTGTAGTTTATTTTTGTTTCATTTAAATATTTTATCCTGGAAGCAATGACACATAAATTTTTCTTAGACCGTTGTCCTATGACTGCTCCTAAAATGAATTATCTCTCATCAAACATGAGATTTAATGGAATTTTCTAGTTGGGATATTTCATGATTTTTGGATATTTAAGAGATTACTTGAGTGTAGAGAATTAATCCTCATAGCTTTCTATCCATAAAAATGGAGCATCATTCACCAATAGAGCACAAAGTGGTCGAGAAATAGAGATGAAATTCCTAATGAACCTTCTATAGAAAAAAGCATGTCCTTATAAGGATATCACTTCCTTGATAGTTTTTGGATAGGAAATATGATGAATTATATCAAACATATCTTTATTAACCTAAATCCCTTTAACAGAGACCAGATGTCCTAGAACAAGTCCTTCCTTTACCATGAAATGGAATTTTTTTCTAGTTTATTATGATATTCTTATCCTTATATATTGAAAAAAACCCTTTCAAAATTTACAAGGTATCCTTAAAAATTATCCCCAAATATTTAGAAGTTATCTATAAATACCTCTAAAAAATCCCCTACCATGTCCGAGAAGATTTCCATCATGCACCGCTGGAAGGTACTAGAGGCATTACATAACCCAAAGGGTATACTCTTGAAGGAAAATATATTGAATGGAAAAGTAAAGGTTTTTTAATTGATCCTCTAATTAGACCTTTATTTGATTACACCATGATAATCCGTCTAGGAAGTAGTAGAATTGATGACCTGCCACTCTCTTGAGAACTTAACCAATAAAGGTCAAGGGGAAATGGTCTTACTTGGTACACGAGTTGATATTAAGATAATCAATGTAGAATCTACTTCCACTACTGACCCTTGTAAGGATAAGGAAACCATCCTCATTGGTGATCACAGTGATTCTATCATTCTTTGGGACAACTTGAATTGGTCTTATACACTCACTCTCAGAAATGGGGTAGATGATATCTGCTTTCATCAACTTAAGAAGTTATTTCCTTACCACATCCATAAGATTGGGATTGAGTATCTACTAAGGATGATGAAAAGGTTTGGATTTAGATTCAAGAACATTACTATGAGTTCCAATGAGTGGGATAATCCTAAGAACATCAAAAAGGGTCCATCTGATTGCTTTCTTATTCTTTCTTAAGACATCCAGAAGTATCATATATTGACTGGATTCAAGAGAGAAAGAAATGAAAATAGGAAAGGCTTTATTGTCCCTTAAGAACTCATACTTTAGTGATGAAGGTAGGACCTTAAATTAAAGATCATATCGGTTGTCACTTTCAAATTAAAGATGAGACTTTGTATTGACCTTAATTTCTTTTTCCAATTTTTTTGACAGAATTGGTTCCTTGTGATTTTTTTTCACACACTAAATTTTCCAGATCAGTGTCATGAATGGGTATAGTCTCAATGTTGTTGATTTCCCAAATGGTATCATTGATTGGTGATTCAATAAAATCATGAAATGAGCTATCTGAAAGACATTCAAGCCAAAGAAAAAATTTCCCTTTTGTGAAAAAAGGAAATCGATCTCTTCTTGACTTAAACATCCTTAAATAATTCATTGATGTTCCTCTAGTTCAATATCAACACTACCAATCCAATTCACCTCATGGATCTCTTCATGATCCCCAATTTTAGAGTTTTCATTGTAGATGTTCCGATCGAAACTCATTTTCTAAAGGTTATTTTCATGTTCCCATTTCTAACCCAAATGAATGAGTTGATTGTGGATATGAAGGGATGAACAAATATGATGGGTATTTTCTCCCTATGACCTATGATGGGGTGATTTTCAAGGACAATGAAGTCATTAGGGTAAATAAAAATTTCAACTTTCACAAAAACATCCTTTAACATCCCCTTAGGAACTCAAACACTATGATCAACCTGTTAAAGAGTGACTTATGTGGGTTAGAGTTCTTCGAGACCTAACTGACTATACATGGAATAAGAAATGAGGTTCACACTAGCTCATAGATTAGAAAGGTCTTTGAAAATATTGTTATCTCCTAACTAAATATTTATGTATAGACATCCTGAATCTTTTAACCTTGGAGGAATGGTCCCTTGAATGGTGGTACTCACATTAGAAGCGAAAAGGATTTGGTTTTTATGTAAAAAATTCATATTAAAAGTGAACAAGTTCTTAAGTTTCTTTTAGTAGTAAGTAATGGTTTGGATTTCATCAAGAATGGAATGCTCAACTAAACCGTAGAGAATATTTCCCTCAATGTTTCATTCAATTTGGGTTTAGATTTTCCTCTCACGCATTGAGGGAAGGGTTCGAGTTGTTTGAGTGTTTAGTGTGGTTGTGTTACCTTATCATTCTCATTGGGTTTTTATAAATATGTGGGTGGTTTCTCATCATTTTCATGTTTTATTGAATCTTTTAATAGTTCTGGAATGGTTTGTTCTGGTTTCTCAATGGATTTCCCACTTCTTAAAATATTCACAACTATTATTTGTTCATGAGAGGGTTGTGTGTAACTAGATTATCCCGTTATGCATGAGGATGGTACCACATGAGTAGGAATGGGTGCCTTATTAGTTTTAATGTTTTTTAGTTCTTGTTTTAGGGATGATAATTTTGAGTTCAATTTCTCCATTTGTTTACACAACTGTTCAAAGATTGATAGAGGGACTGATTGGGTAGGGGCTTGTACTGGATGGTTTATCCCTAGAGGATATATTGGATGTTGGATTAGTTGTTTAATGGGTTGTTGGTATTGTATAGGAGGGTGTTAGTATTGGACTAGTTGTGGTTGGAATTGGTTATGGTTTTGAAAATTTTATGGAGGATAGGGGTTTGGTCCTTGTGGATGACTAGTTTGTCGGTTGGGTTGTTAATTATCTTTCCAACAAAATCCAGGATGGTCATTATACCTTGAATTGATTTTTTTTTTCATAATTTGGATTCTAAAAGTTCATATCATTGACCTATGATGTTGGTGCCACTAAAAGAACATCATTAATGGAAGGGATGGTTGGGAAGTTTTCATTCTTGTGGTCATGTTTTAAACAAATTGTGAAACCAAGGTCAACAGTTTGAATTTCATGGACCTTCCTAAGGTAGACCTCCTCAACATTCCTAGTGAGCGCAACAAGTTTTTACCTAAAGATTTAATCTTACCTAAGGGTGTGAATTCCATCATATTTTAGTGGCTTCTAATAGTAAGGTGATGTTCACCATGCTTGGCTTTTTTGGCCTGTCCTTCTAGATACTCGTAAGCATAATTTGGGGCATTATTTATTAAGGTTCCATTGCACATCATGCCAATGAATTGTTTGTTTCCCAAACCCAAACCATCATAGAAAATTCGAACTTGTTTTGGGATTTAGAATCTATGGTGAGGTACCATGTTGAGTGGGTCCTTGAACCATTCCCATGTTTCATAACATGAGTCCCCTTCTTTTTCAAAAAAAGTTTTGGATGCTCTTTTTAAGTGCATTTGTTTTGTGATGGGGGAAGTATTATTTTTAGAATTTTATTTGTAATTGGTCCCAAGAGTGGATTAATGCAGGTATTAGATTTCTTAAACAATTATTTTCTCGATATTTTATTTATAAATGAAGGATCCTCATCTTAGATAACTCAAGTTGATGTGGTGGACATATGGTTTCAACAATGTCGTTGAACTCTTTGACATGAAGGTTTTCCATTTATGACTCCATCCCATAGAATTTTGAAAGGGTTTTTAGGACATAAGGTTTAAAGACATAGTGGTATTACCCTATGGAAGAATTTATAATGCAAGAGGGTGCATTGGTCTAGGAAGGTTTGAGGGAGTCATTCATGGTTTGATCGACTGTGTTCCCCATGTTTTCGGCTGCCTTATTTGGATTTCCATTTTGGTTCACATGAGGGTTTATGAGTTGGTTTCTTTGAATAACCTCCATTAAAATGGGATCAATTTTGGAATATATAGTGTTATGAATACTAGGATATAATGGAAAGAGTTATCTAGGTTTACTTTACTCCCCAACCCCTAGACTATCCACTGTAACAAGTCAGTTAGATTGGTCATGGCTATAGGTAGACATGCACTAAGAAAAGTGAAAAACAAAAGAAAGAGGAAAAGATAATAAAAGTTTAAGTAAGAAATGATAAATGGGGTAGAATATAATTTTTGTTGAGATTACTTTCTTGGGTCCCTAAAAATAGTTTCAAAGTTTGGTCTCACCCAACTTTACCCATGTTTTTTGGGTTAAGCGGTCGCTTATAGTGTAGATTAGGTTGTCGAATCCTTAGAGACCTAAGAATAAACCTATAGAAATGTACATTATATGGATTGTTTTTGGATATGATGTGGCCAAAATTGGGTTTATTTTAAATAGTATTAAGTTAAAACTAAGAGACATAAGTGAATTCAATTTAAAATAATTATTTGATCCTAGGTTATCGCTTCAGGTAGATTGGATGCATTTCTTTTCAAATATTTCAATATCTTATATTTGAGATGGGTTCATTAAAAGAAGTAAAAAAACCACCATCACTTACTTATTTAATACCTACACACCCTAATAATAATAAATTATACACTTGGAGGCTCATATCTATAAGCACTCCAAGGTAAAGGTTCATATTAGCACTTAAAGTGTGTGGCCTTAAATTCAACAAGGACGAATTAGTTTAAAGATAGTCAAAAAAAAATTCAATTAAAAGAAGTGATTAGAAAATAATGGAGAGAGAAATAAAATCCAATATATCCCCTTTATACTCTCTTGGATCAAACCATAAGTGGTTTATCTCTCTATGTATGCTATGGTTTCAATGGAAGCGGGAAGTAGGCTCATGATGGAGGAATTGAAGTGGTGAAAAACAATGAAATAATGAACACACCACAATTGGGTGAATGATTTATGTCTTTTATGTGTGAATAAATTCACCCCATGATAAAAACATAAAAACATGTTAACATAAAACACATAAAATTAGAATTAGAATAAGTTTTATAGAGAAGATGATGTGTTTCGAGCAACTTACAATTGAAAGAATAATGTTACAAAGAAAAATCAATGGAATACCATTAAAATGAAACAAATCACAAGAGATGCCTAAATCAGCCAACAAAAATACATTAAATAAATTTTTTGGAATCCTTGGTTTGAGACCCCAATAGTAAAAATATCAACAATTAATTATGGTAGGCCAAGGTGGGTGGAATGTTAAGGGAGAGTGGACTTTTCCATCCTTGACAAAAAATCTGAGCCAAATTCCCTGACTTAGATAGGTGTGTCCAAAAGAGATTATAGTTATCATAATTTGGGTCATACATAGTTGAAAAATATTAAGAAAATTATGTCTACAGACTGTATTTAAAATTTCATCTTAAAATATTTCTTGGTTTTCTAGATATGATTTAAATGGTGGGATGTTTTTTTGGGATGTAGAAACTGGATTAGAATTTCATCTTCAAATGAGACCACCTGAACTCCATTAAAATTTCTAAATTGTCTTGGTAAAATATTTAATGAAAAATTCCCCATAATTTCTTCAATCACAAGTTCAATTTTTAGAATCATTGGGTTTAGAACTTGGCCACTACAATACTTTTATTGGGCTACTGTCTAGTTCAATTCCCCCAGAATGTTCTTAGTTAAAGAACCATTTTGGTCGTCTTCTAATGTGAATTATCAAGTGATACAAAATAATGAATTGTTCCTTATAAAATGGGGGAAAATAAAATAAAATATTAAAATAAAATCAATACCATTTTGTGTTTTATGAGGTGTTCAAAAATGTACCATGCAATAGTGAATTTTCAAAAGGAATTACAATCATAATGTGAAATAATGTTCAATTTGTAAATGAACTAAAAATGGTGTTTATGAATAATAAGGAACATTTAATATTATAATATAAAAAATTAATATTAGCCTCTTATAATGGATAATTATGGTTTTATCTTTTAGAAGTTACCAAATAATTGAAACATTTTAGTCTCAATTTGCCTTTTTGAGACTCATGTATTGTTATGCACCTAAACTTTTTTTTAGGTGTACATAATTCAATTTTAAATTTTATATCATGAATCTAATTATTTTAATGATATATTAATATTCATATAATTTGATTTTCTCACATGGAGATTATGATCCCAAGTTACCATGTTATAAGAGTTTATTGGAACAATTTAATCATTTTTTAGAGATTGTTTATGTTTATGCTTCCTTTCATGAAATATTATTATCCAAAATTCTAGAATATTCCTGAGTTTACTTATCTTATGTTTATTCAAGATATAATCATTTTTATTACCATTTTTCCACTGTTTGGAACTTAAGATAATGTTTTTAGTATAATATGACCACCTCTCTCTTATGTTAGAAGTCTATTGTATTCAAAAACCATGTTTTCAAAAATGTTTTCAAAAGATCATTGAAGATAGTTATCAAGGAAAAATGGATTTTAAAAATGTTTTATTTTTTTGAAAGATTATTTTATAAGTTTTTAAATCTATTTTCAAAGAAAAAAGTTTTCAAAAGGTTTTATGTAATAATTTTTTTTTCAAATAAGAAAGGATATTTTTATCAATAAGTATTTTTAAAATATATTTTAAAATTATTTCCAATATAAGATAATATCCATTGGTGATAATAATGACTTTATGTGGAATTATTCAATGTTTCCATTCATATTCATTCTCCTAATGGATTATGTTTTGATGGCATGATGTTTATGAAACCTGTTTCTCTTTCACGGTTTATATGGTTTTGAAACCCACTTCTTTTCACAAGATATTCTTATGATGAAATAATTATGAAACCTATATATTTCCATAGGATATGATATTTTTACATGTTTATGATACCCATTTCATTTCATGGGTTATGATATACTTATATATGATCTTGTGTAACATGTATTTATGATTTCATTATGTGATGGATGAGACCTATATATCACTCTAGTACATTGGGTAAAGATTTATATCTCAAGAGATATAAAGGGTGAGAACATGGGTTTACTTAGTTTATAAATATAGAGACAAATCAAGGGTTCATTTAGTTTAGTAATATAGGGTTGGAATGGGGGTTGACCAAGTTTAGTAAAGAACTTTTTCCACTAAGATGATCTTGGAAGTGATGCCTTGGCTACTATGAAAATCATATTATATGCTTATGTGTCTTCCATAATTAGATTTTTATTAATATGTTATGATTTCATGGATTATTCTCTTTATTTTATTGTGATTCTTTCTTATGAACTGCCAATCTTTATGCCATGATCGATGTTATGATCTTTGATATGAATGGTATGATCTTCTATTTTCATGATCACATTATCATACCCTTATGCTCATGTTTACGCTTATATGTCTACCTTATTTACCCTTACTGAGAATTTGACCGCACCCCTTTTTGTGTTTCCTTCCCCAGGTTATGAAGATATTTATTATGTTTGATGTGTATAATAAGGGTTCTAGTCAAGAAGAAACCAGTGGGAGATAATGTTTCTCATTTATGTACCAATGTTTATGTTTCCATGATTCCAAAGGCACTAGATTAGTACGGTCTTCTTGCGACTGTTTGTATAATGTTTATGTATTCTGAAAAACTTATCTAATGTGAATGTTTGTAAATTGAGGTTCATTATAGGTAGTGGTTTACCTGAGGGATTACCTATGTAGTAATGGATCTTGGGTTATATGTCTTGTCTATTTTGACCATTCGTATTGTTAAATAAGGCCCAACTAATAAAACATGTATTAAGATTATAAATTTTAAACCAAATTACCATTTCAGATACAAATTCAATGAACCAATATATTCAATTAATTCAAAATTTCATTCATGATCTTCAATTCTCATTTTTAGTTCATAACTTCAACATTTTCCATAACAAAAAATGACCAATTCCAATTCCCCAATACATCGCTTCTATATATATCATCATCAAATGTAAAATAAATATCATGGTTTCAATACTGAATAATTTCAAAATATTCTATAACCCATTATTAGTAAAGGATGATATATGACCAATGATTCATCTAGAATAAAGGTTTTATAGTAAAAAATATCCCTTATATATGAAAATAGAAAAAAAGTAAAAATAATATCCCTGTAATGTTATGTAAGAATGAAGTTATAAATCACTATTAAAAATTATTTTCATTATTTTAAGAAAATAACACCCCTTTCTATTGATATCATTTTAAATAATAATTCCTAAAATAATCACAAATTATTTTCATTAAAAATAACTGTGAATACTTTTAAATGAACTTTCCATGAAAATAATGGTAATGATGATGAGGAATTCCATTTATGCGATAAACATTAAAATAAATATTCCTTCTACATTTTGATAAAAATGACTAGAACATTCCTTTCAATCCATTTAAAAAATTAAAATATGTTTGAAAATTACTTCAAATATTTATTATAGTTTAAAATTAAATATTCATGAAGATTCAAAAAATAACCATGTCATGGGAGAAAAATAGTTTATAAGGAAAATGATAAAATAAAAATTTATTTAGAAGAATATACCTTAATTGTAACTCACTTGATGATTCACAATTAAAAAATAGAAGAAATTTAAAATAAACATGAAAACCCCAAAAATAACTATAGGAAAATAAAATAAATGGTTATTTAGAGAATAAGATTTTAGAATTTTCCAAATGTAACCCTGAACAAAAACAACCCAAAAATGAAATTATATTGTAAAAAAATCATTTGCCTTGGGTATATACTTAGTTGTATGTGTCAATCCTCTAGTGAAATGAATTTATTTTTTTAAAATATTTTCATAAAAATATTTTCATCTATATTTAATTTTATATATTTCTATTATAATCATTTGAAACAAATTCATTGATTAATTATTACATAGGTTGACTACTTTAAGGTTGTTCAATCAATCTCTTCAAAATTATTTCAGTATATTGTTCATAGTTAAAGGAGTTAGGTAATGGTTTCATAAGATTCATAAGGTAAATAATATAGTGAATATTATTTTTTATCCATTATATATAATTTTATAATAATCCATTAATTGTAGTAATAGAATAATGAATCACACCGCCTCATGGACGTGGTAGTCCACACGTATGCACAAGTGATGTTATGATTTTATAATGGATGAAAGGGTTAGAAGGTAGATGATATATTATATTTACAAAATAAAAATTAAGACTTAAAGAATATATATAATCATTAATTCCACTTTAAAAACCATCCATGTAAAGTGGTTAAGGAAAATGAATTGCACAACTATGTGGAGACAATAGGCCACACATACACATGAGTGATGTTTTTTTGTTCCATAAGATTGAAAGGAGGTGTAAAATGGTTTTACCATAATCATTATAACTTCAAAATATATTGGTGATATTTTAGTAATTTTTTTATGAAGGATAAAATATATTTATATTATGTAAAATAAGAAATAAACTTTGAAATATCCAGGTATGATTATTACCTCTTTTTTGAGAGCCCTCCTTAAGATTATATGTTATGTTGTATTTGGAAATTTTTAGCTAAAGATCATGAGATACAAAATTAATGCACTAAATCTAGGAAGATTTTCTTTTCAATTAATGGTCTATATAGAGGAATCAATTATTGTGAATAATGAAGGATAAGAGGTTTCCTTTTATAAATGAGTGGAGGGACACACATGGAAATACATAAATGATTAAAATAATATAAAATCATTTTGTTGCGCATGTGGTGCCAAAATTTAAAATGATTGAATAAGATAAGGTTATGTTATAAATAAAACGAAACAATAATGTTTAAGAAAGTGTTTATTGTTATATTTAATCCTTATCCAATAATGTTTATCTCTTTTAACTCATTTTAAATTTAACTGTGGGGATAAATTTTTACCATGGTTACTATTTATTATTACCAAACATTAAGATTAAAATATTACTAAATATTTATTTTTATCATTGAAAATATCAAATCCATATTATATTATTTAACTCATAAAAGTGGCCTAAATTAATTTTAATATAAGACCATAATATGTAATGAAACCCGTTTTTACAAAACTGGTATTTAAGAAGACATTTTTTATAGAAAAATAAAGTATAATTTTGATATAAATGGAATTATTTAGATTATATAAAATAAATATATAGTTATTTTTCTTTAAAAAAAATTGAACGGTGCATTTTAAATACTTTATTAGTATAGAATATTTAAAAATAATTTTTATTGGAATAAAAACCTTATTTAGATTTCAAAAATGAAAATAATATATTTCTAAGTTGAAAAATATATTTTTATATGAATTATGTTTAATTAAAAATATATTTTTTTCTTTGAAAATGGTTTCATATACGTTAATATTATTATAATATCATTAGAATGTTATAAAAGTGATTTTTTTTTGTAAAATCGGTATCTTTCATTACTCACCAAAAATTAAAATATTTATAAAAAATATAAAAATTAAATCTATAAACTTTTTATTGGATTAATTAAAAATTGAAATTGATTTTATAAAACTAAATTTATAAAATAATTTCATTTTAGTTTTTAATCACATTAATGAAAATATCATTGTGTGTTATACTATTGTTTATTTAGAATTAAATGCTTAATTTATATAATTGAAGCACAGGTGTAACAATATGAACCAAAGACACATGTAATGTGATATTTATAAAATTGGGAATCCATATATAATCTTAAATATAAAATAAAATCTTATGACATTTGGACTATTAGGAAATGAAGTTGGTAAGTCTAATTAGTTTTATATTCTTCCTTGTTGGGACATGTTTGTAGCCAAAACCTTCATGATTATTTCAATGATTCATACCTAATCCATAATTGGTGTGTAACCCATGTATCAAGTCCCTAATTCATACTAAAATCACTCCTATGGTTATTGTATTAAATCCGTTACATGATATCCATCCTAATCATGTCTTTGTTTTCATCATTATCACTTCCCCTGATGAAGACACACTCTAAACCTTGCTGCACAATAATGTTATATGAAAAACCATTCCACGAATTTATATTTTTTGAGTCATATTAGGAATAATGAATCAAATAATGTTGAATTATGGGAATAATACAGGGTATATGAATTAGAAAACTCTTAACCATCCCTAAAATGAGTCCAACCTTTCGAATAATGAAGAAGTAAGGAAGCTAGTTCCGAAACAATTTCTCGATGATGATTTTCATTTTTATTGTCATATATGAACACCATTATGAACACATAAATATTTTTAATTACAATAATTATATTAATAATTATAATACCAATATTCTCCACATAATGTTATTAATCAATAATTATAAAAAAAATTAGTCAGGTGACCGTATATTTCTCTTTATAAAAAAATTCAGAAAATCATTAGCCAACATACTATGAAAAAATTCAAATAAATTAATATTAATTAAAAGATTTAATGTTCTACATGAACTATTATTTATTCCATAACAATAAATTTATCAACAATAAATATAAAAAATGTTAGAAAAGTTATTATTTTTTAAAATAATCTATTTTAACATGATATAATTATTTTCAAATATTTGACATATCATTATTTAATTTTTTCATATTTAAAACAACTATTATTTTCCCCAAAAAATTAGGAGTCATAAAATAATATATTTTTCTATATCATGGTTATCATGTTGATGCTTTGAAAATTATAAAGGGTTAACTACTATTAGATAGCGAATCCATCATCATCGTCACCAATGACTCGCTCCATCCAAGAGCACTCATTTTTTACTAATATGGTTCATATAAAAGAATTTATTAATCCTTTTGAAGACAATTAAAGGTTGATATTTAAATATTCTAATTTTCAAGTGGATTAATAAAAAAATACTAAAAAAATCATGGTCTTGATATCAATACTGGGACACAATGGTTACACTGTATCTGTGTAAAACACTACATTATAGACCCAACCACATTATAAAATTCTCTATATAATATTTTATTTATGGGATATTTGAATCCATGATCACAAGATTAATATTTAATTAACTAATTAATAATAAATAACCTAAACATTCATTTGAATCAAAATATTATTTATGTTTTTTTCCAAGGGAAAACATTCCATTTCATGATTTTTGGGGCCATTAGAAAAATTTTAAGAGGTAATTCGATATGAAAAAATATCATTTTAAAAATTTAGGGGACCCAAGATATTTTTAATCGTAATTAACCTATATTAAATACATAAAAAATATAGTTCACCACATCCTCCCCACATTTAAACATTTTCATCATCAAAAAGGAAACAACTCATGTTTTAACAAAATTAAACTCACCAACCACCTCATTTAGTAAAACAAACCGTCCTTGAATATAACTCTTCTAACTATAATGTTTTAGGTTATATGTGAACCATTACACATCCATATCAATTAATAAATTATATCAAAACACATTAAATTTGATAAACTACACATTGAAACATTTTATCCATCGTCGCACATCCATGTGTCATAAAGGAGACCATGTACCATTAGGTTAAGAATTTAGGTGGATCGCTACCATGGATTCATCTGTGGGAGTTCTATAGTTCCCAAATTTAATTAGAAACCCAAATATTACCACATAGAATCTATTGAATGAAATCAAAACTTATAACATAAATATTTACTTAGATATTACACATCATCTCCTTAAGCCCTCTTAAAAGGAGATTCCTTGAAGTCTGCTTTAATTCAATGTCGATACCTGAATAGGTTCACATTATAATAAATAGAAGACCATACATTATGAAATTATAAGTCTTATTATTGATATTTCCTATACCATTAATAATAAATTCACCTCTTTCTTATAGATTATAAAAATATCATCCTCTAACACCGAAACATATTTATCTAGTTCAATATATCTCTTTAGGGAAACAAATGATGAGTATATCCAATAAAAACACTTACCTCACCAATTTTCCAAAAAAAAAACCTTTATATCGCAACTAATATATATCATTCATATCCCATGTGGATGGTTCAAACCCCTTCATATGAGCATGTTTTTCCAACTCTAGACCCCGAGATAATTATTTCGAACTCAAAAGGGCAAGACCATAGTTCTAAAAGAAACATAATTCAACACATATCTAGATATTATAAATGATAAAAATCAACGATTGGTTAGATCAATATCTACAAGGGTTCCATGTCCCACCAAGTGACTTTAGCTCAAAACCTTCTCACTAAAACATTGAAGGGGAGCCTCAGATAAACAACCCTTTTCCAACCTAGTGGTGAGATGGAATAATCCCCACATTTAAGTGAATCCATCATGTACACTACCTTATAATATATGGTTCTACAATTCAAAATATATTCTCCCAATCATGGCCTCATTTACTACCTATAATGTTTTGGAGAATAATATTAACAATTAATGAGAGGTATTATAATGACCATACTAAGTGTTTTTGAACATGAATATCCTATATCCAATAAACATATAATTTTCACCAGGTCAACATGAACCTTTCCACTGTTATGCTACTCTAATCACACAAGATACCATGACTTCTAAATTCTATGTAATTTATCCACAATACACCAAATATGGAATAATGTTATAATATTCACATCATGATATACAAATATTACTATTTATGTTATAAAATACATAAAAATATTTGGCTGTCACCATATAAATAAATATCGTAGATGATATTATCAATGAAATCTACCAATAACAATTATATAGATACTAAAAAAACAAAATTTTCCTTCTCTATGAAAATTATTACTTGGATTATTGAATGTCTATAGAGACACCTAAATACTTCCCATGAAATAATCTCGACTTGATAACAATGAGGTCACACCAAGCATGATGAAATATTACTCCATTAGGTTTAACAAACAAAATCACCTATTAACTTTGCATGAATGGGTTATCAGATAAATAATAGAAGATATCAATGTAGCCTCTATGGAAGAATGACATAGGAATAAATCTCATGATGTAGGAAACCCAAAAACTTACTCAAGAATATTATTTTCATATTCCTCCAATATTATAGTACCACACACCTTAAATATATATTTCACACTATAATACTAACCAATTTGTGGGTAATTAGTTATATTATCCTAAGGAAAACTCCCTCATTCAACTCCATGGTCAGAATCTCCACTACAGGCTGATCATATCTTGTCTTTTCAACTACATATCACCTCACAACAAACCTAAATTATTTGACCCCATTGAATCTAACATCTAAGGTTTCTATACTTAAATATTTTTTCTCATGAAATCTCTCTCACTTGATGTAAATATAAAACATTCAATATCTACAAGTACAGGAATAAACACCACCAGTAAGAGTCTCCATTCGAAGAGTTATTATTATATATGTCCAATAGATTCATCTAATTCCAAAAATAACTTCCTTTAAATGAAGGAGTATCTCATATTGACATCAATAAACATTGGTGTAAGTCAAGAAAGAAAAAATCATGTTTTAGACTATATAGGTCACTACCTGATTAGTTCCTTCCATTGAGTGCTTCCATCTATATTCCTGACTACTATAAAACTATGCCATGTGAGGACCTTATAGATTTCAATGTGGTGAGAGTGGATTAAAATTTCATCAACACCTATATTGTCCTACACCACTATAACCAATGATATAATCCTACACTCCGGAGGATAATCTCCCATAATATGAATGTTTATAATTGAAATATCCTTTATTCATAAAGGCCTCATCAATTCACTACACTAATTATCTTCAAGGAAGTATAACTCTGTTTCTCATTCCATGGTGCTCAACTATAAGAAAATAATCCACATTTCAATGCTTACTCAAATTATCTTACCTAGATATGAGAATTATTAAGATGTAAAAGCAACTTGAATCCATATTTTTAAAGATTGTAATGAACATGGAAATTATTATACTTCCATGGAAAGGGTCAAGCATCTTCCAAACTGAAAAAATCATAAAAATAAAAGGATCAAACTTTCAAAACAAAATATTGAATTCTAATTATGGAAGAGAGATACCATCATGAGTTTGAGTAAACATTGTCTAACTAATCCCTATTTCATTAAGGGAACTTGGTAAGAGAAGCA
This sequence comes from Viscum album, assembly GCA_963277665.1. Lineage (NCBI taxonomy): Eukaryota > Viridiplantae > Streptophyta > Magnoliopsida > Santalales > Viscaceae > Viscum > Viscum album. The sequence goes on from OY728161.1 coordinate 1,001,459,052, forward strand.
CCATATGGTCATTGGGTGTTTGACTGGTTATAAATAATGAAACAATGAATCCAACTAAACCTCTACTTCTTAGATATCAGCCTCACCTCAATTCCAAGGTGGATTTTTCTACTAAATCACATGCAGGGAAATGATCCTACAAATAGTATCATTTGTGGGTATTACCATATTCATCATAATAATTTTTGATCAAAGTAAAAAAGTGGTGGATTAACACACTATATACAGGGAATTTATATCACCCAATTGGGTTTAATAAATCATCTCCTCATGTCTCCACTGATTATTCCTAAATGGTTTGGGTACAATTTTGAGAACAACCAAATCTAGTCCATAAATCCAGACATTCCATCAGTGGGGAACACCCTCTTTTAGATAGAGTGGGTGAGATAACATAATAATGACATGAATGATAAAAAATAAAAACTAAAACGTTCATGTACCACCTTAATTATACCTTAAAATCAATGCCTATGAATTTAGAGATGACTAATAAGTTTTTAGAGTTGTAAGAAATGATACATCTACCACTACACCTACATTAGTCTCCCTACTATAATAAAAAAACATGACTCCCTTTGTATTTTTAGCCTAAATCGCATGCTAATACTCACAATACAATTAATTCAAAATCCATCCATATCAATCAAACATCTATGAAACCATTCTGATGCGACTCGAGCCCAAATAATCTAGTGTTAAGCTATGTGTTCCACCCCAATCCAACATACAATAGGATAAGGAAAAATGAATAGAACTATAAAGGCAAAAATAGGGGGATCCATAGTCTAGATCATCTTATAATAAAAATATAACCAAAATATAAAAGACGTAACAAAAACCCACTTGTAGTATACATGGATAACTAAACTGTAATAAAAAATGAATTAATAAGAAAAAATCCCTCCAATAAAATACTAATAGAAGAATATAAAAGATAAATACACAAGTTATATGACTAGAAAAAATTAAACATGATAATGAAAAGAACTTCTATTCTATATAATTTCTGGTAGATGAACCCAAACAAAAAACAACTCTATAATATCATCATCCACCACTATACATCACCACAACCATCTCTATTATCTACACAAGTTCTATATCCCTAATAATAATAGTAATTTTTTTAATATTTATATAGACATAAAACATGTGGAAATAAGGTTCATTATTAGGCTAGTATAAACATACAAAATAGTATCTCCCAAAACCAATATCATTTATATGTAATAGTTCATATCAAAATTAAGATATGGGAGAAAAATATATCCAAAACCCAAAGAGAAACAAGATAAAATCTAATCACAAGGAAAACAGAGTGAAGGTTAAATCATGAACAGTTCTAAATAACATTGTTAATAGTTTCATCCCACTTTCTTCCAGAGATACCCAGTGTAACTAATGTCTCATAAATAGAAAAATTATATAGACCATTTATAAGTTATACCATTAAGGAAACTAGATATGTTTGACACATCACTAGACCCAATACATCTATATAATTCATCACTATAATAAGTCAAAAATCTAATCTCCCACACTACCTTATCAAACATGATGTGGGAACCATACCGTACCGAATAATGTTCATTAGTTAATGTGAATACAAACCCTAGGGATGAAAAAAATCCATAACCAATCTCATATGAAATACACCAACCACTGTTAGTGGATGGTCCATACTCTGATACTAGTATACTATCAGGATGGTTACCAACACCATGAATTAGTATGTGGACCCACATTTCATTTGGAGAAATGGGGTACTTATGTAATGGACCAGACCCTCATGATCCATCCCTTTTCCAAATTCTAGGATACTAAGGGGTCGAACCCTGATCGGTGCGATCGATCGGCCGATCGGCGCGACTGATCAGCACGACCGATCATCACGACTGATCGGTGGGACCAATCGGCGCGACCGACCGATCGGTGCGACCGATCGGTGTTGTCCAGCCTTGACGGGTTTTCCTTCTACAGTTTTTCCCGTAACCCGACTTTTAGGAATTTTTTAACCTTTTGAAGCATTTCAAGGCCATTTTTGAAGCCCATAATTAATATCTAAAAATCCATATAAACTTATCTACTGAATAAAAATTAATCCAATCATGTGTAACCACCCAACCGTGTGGAGGAACCATGATCTGACTTCCAAGTCGTTCAAATTTCTTATCCCGTAACATTGGGATCTCATGTATTTATCATGCTGGATTTTCTTCTCCTTCATCTTGGCTAGTCTCCTCTTCCTTGTGCGTTTGAAGTCCTTTGTTCCTGAGGAAAGTGGTGCAACTGTGCCGGAGCCCTACAAGTCACGCATCCCCTGTTCTTAGCGCGTGGAGAAAAACTTCGATCATTGATCAATCAAGTAGGGATTTTATCCTTCATCTCTCCTTCTATGTATCATGTGAGGTGGGAATGATTTTGTCTCTGTGGAAATTGATGAAACCTAACTTAATGAAGATTATGAATGGACCTTTAAAGAATGAATGAGGGGGGGTGACCGATGTTCTGGTATACTCTTTTTATGTTGTTATGTGTTGTGAATTGTATGGGCCTATGCTCACTGAAAATCATGGCCGTTGGTGGTATTTCTTTGCGCACTAATAAACCTCTGTACCCCTGCATGTTTAATTAACAGTAGCATGGAATTGGTTAATTACGTATACTCGGATAAATAAATTGAAAGCACCAGGATCAACCCTTTTTTTGTGATAACCCCAGTTAAAGTACAGTGGAATTGAAACCATGGAGTGTGTTAAATCTTTTAAATCTGAAAATACCTACATGGTCCTTGCTTGTGTTGGTGGTAATGGTTTGGTAGTTTTTCCTTCACGGGATGATTTTGGGTGACCTTATGGTTTTCTTGGATGGGGGCTTAGATTGCTGGGGTGATATGAGTGGGGATGGGATCCTCTGTTGTTATACTTTCATTGGTTATGAATTTGAGGCTGTGTGGTTACTCTGCTTATATCACGAATTGGGGTGGAATCATCTGTTGTTGAGAAACCATTGGCTCCTGGATTTTGAGGACATGGGGCTGTGTCTCGGGTTTTCCTTTGGTTCTAGTACTTCGAGGGATCTCAATTATCCCTTTGTTGTTGTGACTTTGCAAGAGAACCAGGTGTGAATGATTAAATTGATGTTTGGCTGTTTCTTTCCTTTTTGGCTTGTGTTTATGCATGTTAGTTGCCCGGTAGTGAAGAATTCACCCTAATGGGATAACTTGAACATGAAAACAAGAATGGGTAAAATGGGGAAATTGGTTCTAGGATGGATTGTGACCTGGCTGTGGGTGGTATACCTTTCATGAATGAATAGTGATGCGGTGTTTGCACTTAGGCTATTTTCAGAACCCTAGGTTGGATTGAGTACTTGTTTACTTATATACATACTTTTAGTTTTTATGCTTCTTATTCGCGCCCCACCAAATTTGAGCACTTAAGTCCCGAACACTCCCATTTCATGGGGGAGGGTGTTTTTCCCAACACTCCTATGAGTGGCTGGTTATTATCTCCTTTCTACTCCCTTTTCCAAAATATCCCAAGACTCTTTAGTCAGGCTATGATGGCCTGAAATCCATTATTATCCCAAGAATATTCGGGCCGAGTAGTTGTGGTGGTTGGCCCAGGTGTTTGCAGGCAGGTTGTTTCCCAACTGTCTTTGGGATGAGGCCTAGGTGTCTTTGGGCATGGCACTAGTTGTTTTCACCCAGGTGTTTGTGGGTATGGTTATGTGTGGTGGTTGTGGCCCAGGTGTCTGCGGGCGGGATAGTGGTTATGGCCCAGGTGTGTGCGGGCGCGGTTTAACAGTGGGACTGTGGTGAGGTTGTGGCCTAGCTGTGTGCGGGCGGTGTTTGGCAGTGGGACTACGGTAAGAATGGTGGGATTGGTTCGATGCATAGGATGTATTCAATAAACAGTGAGAAAGTGGTGCGGGGTACTCAAATATCGATGTGCTATTACTATACTTTACTTGACTTGAATTATTTGGGTAGAGTGACTTAGTAAGGTTGGGCGGATAGCTTTTTTTCCTGGTTGGGTGTTTGGTTATCTCTTTTTCCATGGGACAATAGAATGTATCCTCACTTGTGAATGAGAGTCTTTGGGTTTCCCTACTGAGTATAATTGTATGCTCACCCTACGTATATAAAACTACTTTCAGGTTTCTAGGAGGACTTCAGAGATCTGTTGGGGCCGCACTATCTTGGACCATTGGGGTAGTTGCTATTGTTGTTTTCTTTTTTTTTTTTGGTATCTTTTCACCTTTGGAGTTTTGTGATTTGTATCTTTTACATTTAAACCTGCATATGGTAATTGTTTATTTTCATCTGTACTTGCACTTTTAGTTTTGGTGTTGTGGGATTTACTATCTTATCTCCTGATCCTATTAAAAGAAAAAGGGTAATTCCTTCCATTTAGTGTGTGATTCTATAACCTTGGTGTTGGTCACCACTCCGGGACCCATTGAAGGTGGGTTTCAGGGGTCATTATATCTCCTTCAACTTAAAGAAGGAAGGTCCTGGCAATCTGCTGACCCTTCCCTCCTTTTGGTGAAGGCGGGTCGTGACATAATGGAATCAGAGGCAGGTTGAGAGATAGGATGGAGTCTAGAGTTAGGCATAGTGAGGATTTCATGGGATGGTAGGTTAATAGTGTTGGGTGACCTTGGTACGTAAATTAGGCCAGGGAAGACCGGCTAGGACACAGGATTTTAGGGCCCCCCATGATCCGATTCAAGGACTCTGGACCTACCGAACGACCAAGTGAGGCCACACTGATTGCAGGGTAGAGACCCTAGGGAAGGTACATGATTCATAATGACTTGAGTTCTTGTGTTTCTGGGGTGTTTTGGGAAATTTAAATAAATAATAAGTTTAAGAAATTTTAAGAACAATGTTTTGCACTACTTGGGCTTAGGCATTCTTTATTTACCTTGCAGCTATGGAACCCGGGAGACGACCATGAGTTGTACGGGCGATCGAGGCCCAGGAGGTTGACATGGATGATCGATAGAGGGCTGATCGAGAGGAGGGGGATGACCATTGGTAGATGATGCTTCGAGCCTTCTAGCTATAGACCCTCGAGAAGTACGAGGGCATCACCTCTGGCATGAAGATGAAGGGCTGGCTAGAGGATTTGGTGATAGCTTTCGGCTTGATCTGGGCTCCGAACGAGTACTGGGTTCCTATGACCATCATCCAGATGTGGGGAGAAATGCGTCAGTGGTGGACGATCTACCTGGGGGAGAGGAGAGAGGCTGATGTGGCATGGGATGATTTCGAGAAGGAGTTCTGGGCGGAATTCCTCTCTTCTACGATGAAGGCAGAGAAGAGGCAAGAGCTACTCTCCCTCCAGCAAGGGAGTATGTCGATAAGGGAGATGGGGATCAAGTTCAAGGACCTCCTCCGCTTTTCTCCGAACCTCTTTCCAGATGAGGAGTCTCGAGCGAGACATTTAGAGGAGGTGCTCCGACCCTCCCTCCAGTACGCTGTTACCCCCTTCACCTTGCCGACAAACTTGGAGGTCCAGAAGAAGTCCGAAGTGGTGGAGAGGATGCACACGCTAGGAGGTGTGTCACGAGAGGGGATTTAGCTAGGCCCGTTAATGGGAAAGGCCGTCAGCACCATACCTTCAGCATCGGAACCCTCAAGGTTCTGACCAACAGGGAGCAGGCCGCAGCAGTTTCAGTTCCGGTCCCCCGGTCCTCGCCCTTTACCTTCGGGCCCAGGACCGAGGTGCTTTGTCTATGGGAGCCATGGACATATCTGGAATCAGTGCCCGGACTGAGTACAGTATGGCGGTGGTGGATAGGACCAACACCCACCTCAGCAGCAACTTTCATCTAAGCCCTTTCAGCAGCAGCAGTAGGGGCAGCGAGCTCCCGCTCCTCCAAGGGAAGACGTTGTAGGGGGAGGCTGACCTTAGGGCGCTCCTCAGGGACCTTGACCAGGGCGTGTTCGGGGAGGTGGCCGATAGCCTTGGGGAAGAGGAGCCGAGTGTGGATAGTTGCACGTTGCGGAGGAAGAAGTTCTATTAGGACCGGAGGTTGTTCGAGGTACGATCAGTTTGTTCAGTATCCTTGCTTATGCCTTGTTCGATACCATAGCTTCACACTCCTTTATTGCACCTGGTCTGGCCTGTGATCTGGGTCTAGATGCTGAGAGACTTCCAGTGCCCCTGGTGCTGAGCACACCAGTCAGAGGTCAGACCGACTTGTTATATGTTTGTAGAAGATGTAGACCGATGATAGGGCCACATCAGTCGGTTAGGGATCTACTAATTCTATAGATACAGCCATACGATGTCATCCTAGGCATCGACTGGATGTTCTTTGTGTGTGTCATCATCGAATGATTCTGAGTAAGGGTTCTGTTCTCAGACTTGGGAGGCTGATGCATTACTTTCACTGGGGAGTTGAGTGGCCAGAAGGGCAGTAGGCGAGAGGAACCCCTCCTCTCCTTATTAGCCGAGCTGTCAGTAGAGTCAGTGGATGCTGAGATGGTGGAGGTACCAGGGATCATCAGTAAGTTTATGGACGTCTTCCCTGAGGAGGTGACGACTCTACCCCCTCGTCGTGATATCGAGTTTGGGATAGACTTGCAGCCTGATGCTCGTCCGATTTTGATGGATCCCTACCAGATGGCACCTTCAGAGCTACGGGAGTTGCAGATTCAGATTGACGATCTTATGAAGAGGGGTTATGTTCGACCAAGATTGTCACTGTGGGGTGATCTAGTATTGTTAGAAAAGAAGGAAAATGGTGGTCTCAGGTTGTGCATAGACTATAGGAGGCTGAATCAGGTAATGATCAAGAATCTCTACCCTCTTCTGAGAATAGATGATCTTTTCAACCAGCTGAAAGTGGCAGGATGGTTCTCAAAGATCGACCTGCGGTCTGGGTATCACCAGTTGAGGGTAAAGGAGGGCAAAATCTCGAAGATGGCCTTCAGGTGCAGATATGGGAACTTCAAGTTTGTAGTCATGCCTTTCAGTGTTATAAATGCTCCGACTGTGTTCATGGGGCTTATGAACTCCATCTTCCGAGAGTATCTGGATCGGTTCATAGTCATGTTCATTGATGACATCCTGATCTAATCAAGATCAGAGGAGGACCACGCTGAGCACCTGAGGACGATTTTTGAGGTCCTCCGACAACACCAACTCTATGGGAAGTTGTCAAAGTACAAGTTCTGGACGCGTTAAGTGTACTTCCTTGGGCACGTAGTGTCCGAGCAGGGGGTAGCAGTGGACCCATAAAAGGTTGATGTGGTTGTTTCTTGGGCAGCACCCAAAAACATGGCAGAGGTTCGTAGTTTCCTCGGGCTGGCAGGTTACTACTGGAGGTTCGTACCCAACTTCTCTTGAGTTACGACACCTTTGATGTCCTTGACCAAGAGGGACCGAGTTTTCGTGTTGAGTGAGTAGTGAAAGGAAACCTTCAGCTATCTGAAGGAGAATTTGGTTAGTGACCTAGTGTGGAGACTACCAGAAGAAGGGGCGACATATGAGGTGTTCTGTGATGCTTCAGGGAAAGGCCTCAGATGTGTGTTGATGCAGCGACAAGGGGTGATCTCTTATGGGTCTAGGAAACTACGCCCTCATGAGCGTAATTATGCCACACATGATCTGGAGTATGCAGTGGTCGTTTTTGCATTAAAATTGTGGTGTAATTACCTCATCGGAGAGTGCTTTGTCGTCTTCACAGATCACAAAAGCTTGAGGTATATCTTCTCCCAGCAGGACCTAAACTTACGACAGCGAAGGTGGATAGAGTTCCTCCAGGATTATGAATTCAAGATTTCCTACACTTTAGGAAAAGGAGTGTAGTGGCCAATCCTTTGAGTAGGAGGTCACAGAGGGATGCAGTCCGAGAGTCGACAGACACTTTGAAGGAAATGGAGGAGTTGGTTGCCTTGCACTTGGATGTTAGGGTGGATAGTGGTAGAGGTTTCCTATATCAGATGACAATGCAGTCTTCTTTGTTGAGGAAAGTGGAGGAGTCTCAGTGGGGAGGCCCAGAGTGCGAAGTGATGCACGACCGAGTTGACTGGGGCGATGCTCCGGAAGGGTGGATGGAAGATGGTCAAAATTGGATGCTCTTCCGGGGGAAGATGTTTGTTCCAGAGGAGATGCATGGAAAAGTTCTTAGTGAGTTCCACAACTCACCCCTATAGGTACACTAAAGAGTTTCCAAGATGTACCAGGGTCTGAGGAGATAGTTTTGGGGGCCCAGAGTAAAGCGAGCAGTGGCAGAGTTTGTGGCCAAGTGCCTAGTGTGTCAGCAGGTAAAGGCTGAAAACCGTGTTCCAGGTGGGTTGTTTCAACCTTTAGATGCCCCTGAGTGGAAGTGTGATGACATCTCGATGGATTTCATCACGGGACTACCTAAGGTTCAAGGGGGATATGAAACCATCTGGGTAGTAGTGGACCACTTGACGAAGTCATCTCACTTTTTGGTGATTAAGGAGTCGAGTGAAGTGGACGCTATAACATGGAAGTATGTGGACGAGGTAGTGCGGTTGCATGGAGTTCTGAGTTCCATAGTCTCGGACAAGGATGCACGTTTTACATCAGGAGTCTGGATGGGTTTGTAGTATGCTTTTAGAACCCACCTGTGCCTTAGCACTGCCTTCCACCCCCAGACATATGGGAAGACAGAGCGCACCATCCGGACCCTAGAAGATATGCTCCGAGCATGCGTTCTGGACTTCGTGGGATCATGAGTGCGACACTTGCCTCTGGTAGAGTTTTCCTAAAATAATATCCATCACTCTACCATTGGCATGGCTCCATTAGAATCCCTATATGGAAGGCCGTGTCACTCACCCGTGTGCTAGACTGAGGTTGGGGAAGTAGATATTCTTTTCCCAGAGGTGGTGCAGAGCACAACAGAGAAGGTTCAGCTTATACGAGAAAGGATGAAGGCGGCTTAGGACTGGAAGAAGTCATATGATGATGATAGGAGGAGACCCTTGGAATTCGAGGTCGAGAACCATGTGTTCTTTAAGGTCTCCCCTCGGTGTGGACAATGGAGGTTCGGCAGGGGAAGTAAGCTTTCTCCCAGGTTCATCGGACCCTTCGAAGTGTTGCGGCGGGTCAGTTAAGTGGCTTATCATCTAGCGATACCACCGTCGCTACTGAGGATACCCAATGTATTCCATGTGTCCCAGCTCCAACGATATCTTCATGACGATTCACACATCCTCGACTGGGGATATCTAGATACCGAAGATGATGAAAGCTTCGTGGAGTGACCAGTGATGATCGAGGGTCATGAGGAAAAGGTGCTTCATGGGCGAACCATTCCCTTGGTTCGTGTGTTGTGGAGACATGGTGGGATTGAGGAGAGTACCTAGGAGAGAGAAACACAAATGTGTGCCCAGTACCCAGAGTTATTTTGAGTTTTATCCTATTGGGTCAGTACTTGTTTACTGTGTAATGCTTTACCTTATTGACTATGGATGTGAAATTCCTTTTCTGTGGATGTGTGTGTGAAGCATCCTAAAGAATGGGGATGGGAGGACCTGATCCCTAGTTAATACACATTAAAGTGGATGCACCTAAACCTGTGCATCCAAGTTAGTGCTGCCCAAAGTGGATAGTATCTTAACATGGAGGAAGGGAGACCCCTCTCCCACTGGACCAGACAGTTTGGCCCTTGTTTTTCAAGGTTTCATGGGGAAAGGAGCGGTAGGGAGTTTGAGTTGTTCATGGGATAAGGTGTTCCTATGTCAGAGAGGTTCACTCCTGAGAGGTATCTTCCGGGATGGTTTTTCAGACCCCCCTCTTTCCTTCAGTCTGGGTTTTGATTCTCGAGGATGAGAATGGTTTGAGAGGTATCTAATGTAATGGCCCTAACCCTCATGATCCATCCCTTTTTCAAATTCTAGGATCTTAAGGGGTCGCACCCCGATCGGTGTAACCGATCGACCGATCGGCTCAACCGATCTTCATGAATGATCGGTGGGACCGATCGGCACGACCGACCGATCGGTGCGACAGATCGGTGTTGTCTAGCCTTTATGGGTTTTCCTTCTACAGTTTTTCCCATAACCCCACTTTTAGGCATTTTTAACCTTTTGAAGCATTTCAAGTATAGCATCCCGTCTTTTTATAACATAACTTTAATTCCATTACACGGAACTGACGATCTTTAAGGTTTAGTGTCTTGGAAACAAGGAACATAAAACATGAAACAAAAAAAAAACATTCTTCTTAAACACTTGAAAGGCTTCTCCTCATGTTCACCCTAGGCTCATTACTGCATCTCATAAACTGGGGACATACATCAAAAGGAAGGGTGAGCAGAAGGCCCAGCAAGGGAAACAAGTGAAACATTTTACATATGAACTTGAGATACATCAATAAAGTCATGAAAAGAACTTTAAGGCATGAAAATGAAATCATGAGGCATATAAAAATAAAACTTTTTCATAACTTGAAGATGTGGCTACATAATTTAACATAGACAATCATGAACATATCACCAAGGTCCATCCCCAAGGTGTCATTTGAAAATTACCAAGGTTATTCACCAAGGTATCGTGAAAATTGTAATCTCAAGTGGTTACATCATTACCCAATGCATTGGAGCGCTATCAGGGCGCACCCTTAAATTTGCCTTTATTATCATGTGAGCCACATATATAATCATCAAACATTTCATAAATAACCCATATATCATAAAATAAATGGGTTTCATTTCATAATCACAATGTTTTAAAAACTGCTTTAAAGACATGATCTTTACGTCACTTTAAAACCCACAAAAAAGGAAGGTGGGTCTCATGTATGTAAATACCATAATTTAAAATAGAAAATTTTGGTATATATGTGAATACCCCTTTAGAATAAAGAGCTTTGAGTATTCACTTAATAATATAAAATAACTTTAGAAAAAGAGAGAGACATTTTGAGACGGAAATTCTGCAGCATAACGGCTATGTTACGAGGTTTTAGAAGACATTAAAAAGAGAGGGAAAATGGGTCAAACATTCATAAATGACCCATAAAATAGTAGATGGACAGAATAAGAAGGATACATGATCATGGTAATGAAATTTCAAGGAAATACCATTTGAAATGAAAAAAAACATGGAAGGAAGACAAAACTTAGATTTCTCTTATGAAAGTTCGGCAGCCTAACGACGTTACTTAAACTTCAAACAAAAATGATTTGAAAAGATGAAATAGGGTCTCTCATCATGTGAACATAAGAGTTCAGTATGATATATATAGAGATAATTCCCCAAAATAATTAAAATGGAACATGAAATAATTGACATGAAAGTAGAACTTCAAAACGAGAAGGGTGAAGAACCACTTAAAAATTCGGCAGCCTAACGGCGCCACTTAAAACTTCAAAATACTGAATTGAAGAGATCAAATGGGGACTCTCATCATATGAACATAAGAGTCCAGTATGATATATATAGATATCATACCCCAACATAACAAAAATGAACTTGAAAGAATTGACATGAAAGTAGAACTTCAAAACGAGAAGGGTGAAGAACCACTTAAAAATTCGGCAGCCAAACGACGCCACTTAAAACGTCAAAATACTGAATTGAAGAGATCAAATGGGGTCTCTCATCATATGAACATAAGAGTCCAGTATGATAGATATAGAGATCATACCCCAATATAACAAAAATGAACTTGAAAGAATTGACATGAAAGTAGAACTTCAAAATGAGAAGGGTGAAGAAGCACTTAAAAATTTGGCAGCCTAACGGCGCCACTTAAAACTTCAAAATACTGAATTGAAGAGATCAAATGGGGTCTCTCATAATATGATCATAAAATACCAGTATGATAAATTTAGAGATCATACCCCAACATAATAAAAAGGAACTTGAAATACTTTACATGAAAATAGATCTTGAAAAATGAGAAGGAAGAAAGTATCCGTTACAAAAATTTCGGCAGCCTAACGGCGCCACTTAAAACCTCATAAAACGAAATAATGAGAGCAAGAGGGGATCTCTCATTATATGAACATGAAAAGGACAGTAAGAGGAGTATAAAAGAACATCCTCCAACATAAGAACATGGAGCATAAAAGGAATGACATAAAAGAGATTACTTGAAATGAAAGAGAGAGGTCAGATCCCTTACCTTAAAATGTAACTCTTAAAACTCAATGGTTTGGACCTTGAGGGCTTGGGGAAACCTTGGGAGGACTCATTAGGAGGTAAGGAGACAAGAAAAACGTTGGGGGAGAGTGGGGAGTCGAATGGATGAGAGGATGGCTTGGTATTTATAGGGGAAGTGAGGGGACAAGGCATTTACGGCCAAGGGACACCTCATTAGTGGTTTTGGCAAAACCAGGGGCTTGCCCGTGGTATTTACCCATGGTATTGGCCACTTGGGACACATCATACCTTATCTTACTATTCATAAGTCGACCATATTGATTACATACTTAATACATCATTTAATGATGTCATTAAACACCCGTAACTTAAAAACTGTATTTTCACTATTCATCGAAAATTCAACTTTCTCAGAATAATCCCAAAATTTCACCTTAACCAAATATCAATGCTCTGATTTCAAAAATGAAATCCATTTTATAAAAATAATTTTCTAAATATTTTTAATTAAATTTTTAATTAAAAACACTATTCATCGAAAATTTATTTTTTTTTCAGAAAAATCCCCAAAAATTACCTTAACATAATATAGATGCTCTGAGTTGAAAAATAAAGTCCATTTTATAAAAATAATTTTCTAAATTTTTTTAATTAAAATTTTAATTAAAAAACACTATTCATCCGAAAAAACTAATACTTGAATAATAATTTATGAAACCGTTATTTAACCATTTTATTGAATCACATTACTTAATCAAAGTGCCTAGCTTATTATAATACTTTCTTTAAGTGAGATTACTAATCCATTTGGACACATTATTAATCCTAATCATAAAATCACTATTCAATAATTTACTATTCATCAAAAATCAAGTTGATCTTATTAGACTCTAAATTTCGTACTGAAGATAATTGTAGAAGGCCATTTTTTTGAAAATCATTACACATTTTTAATTATTTAAGGTTTACATAAACATATTTAAAATATCCTTTTTCTAAAATTCATCAAAAATATGCATACTATATTTATTCGGTCATTTGAAAATTCATAAAAGAAATCGAAAGTTTTATTTAAAACAAAGGGTTACACAAGACAGTTACGGTCTCCTTACATAGCCCCTTATCACACCAGCATAGGACCTAAGTGTAAGGTGTGCTAAGGTGAGAGAATCCGAGGGAGGCTCAGCCAACATCGCACGAGTAGTAATTTCTATCATTTTGAACTTCTTGTGAAGGAGATCCCGTTCTAGCTTTATACGATGAAGTTCAGCTTGGGTTTGGTCCAGAGCAAAGCCCAGTGGTGCTACCTCCTTCCCAAGTTCTGTTAGATGGGATTCGATCGGTCCAAGACTACTGGGTGAGGCCATCGAATATTCTTTCTATATTAATTAACCAAGATTGCTTGTATTTAGAGACAATAGTCAAAACGTTTAGTTTCCAGCGGTCATATTGACCAATGGTCAAATAACAGTCAAAACCCAACAGTCTCATTTTAATTATACTCATGTTATCAAATGAAACATTTTTGTTGAGTATAAAAATAATATAAAATAACACATAAAATTAGGAAACAATATTTATTTTAAAAAAAATTCGGGTCGTTACAATCTCCCCCCCTTAAGAAATTGCATCCTCGCAATTTTTAAAATTGGGTTTTGAAATTTCATTGAAAGTACCACAACGGAAAAGGAGTCAGTAAAACTATTACTTTAAAAGAAAGAAAGGGAAGTACAAAGGTCACCCGAGTTAACCCACACTAGGATTCCATGTAGGAAAACATGGACATGGAGGAGAAAACAAAGGGTCAAGTTCTGAGGGAGAGTGATAGAGAACATGATTAGGAGAAAGTTAACCATGAGAAAATCCCAAACTTATGATGTGTGTAAACAGTCTTTGATTACCTAGTAGGAAACGTAAACCAACAACATTTTTGTTTTACGTTTCTTTTCATAATTTTGAGGAGTTCATTTACTACATAGAACAAAAACATAAGAAAATATACCTACCTTCAAGTAGAGTTTCATCCTTTAATAAGTCTCTACCAACACTAATCTTTTCTCCAAATGATGAGAATTCAAAAACACTTGGTCTCATAAAAGCACAAGAATCATCTTCTAGAGAATCACATAATCTACAAAAGATTAACTATCTATTTCTTCTATCTTTAAACATTATCCCAAAAACAGAAAGGTTAAGGTAAAACAACTCTTCAAAAAGAAAGAATCCCATAGGAATGGAAACTACTTTTAAATCTTCAAAGTTCCTTGGTACTACCCAAAGTTCATCATAGACCATTCCATAAATAACGGTCCTTAAAATTCCTCAAAATAAACCAAACTAAGATTGAAACCCAAATACAAGAAGGATTTGATAACATAGTCTTCCAAAACAACTTCATTGTTCATCTCCAGACAACATCAACCACTCCTAACATCTTATAAAAAAAGTAGCTAACCTAAACATATTTTACCCAAGATAGGTTAATCATTCCCATAAGTAACCTAAATTACTATAAGTCCACCTTAAATTCATCAATTCTTCAAAATATAAGTCAACCTTACTCCTCAATGAAAATACTATAGTAATCTATTTACCTCGATCATATAGGGTCCCCAAAATAGTGAAAGTATTCCAAAATAATAATCATATTTTAATCCCCTAATCATCTCTGTCATATTAATACGGGAATTGTCGCATTTCCTATCACATTGGTTGTTGGGACACGTTATTCCATTTCCCACCATTAACTAAGAAGAGAAAGTATAATTAGAGGCTTAAATACTTAACCAATAATCATGAAAAGGAACTTAAAGCATATAAGGATAAATTGTAGAAGAAAAGTATACCCTAACTTGTGACCCCCTAGGTTCCCATCTAGGTTATCCATGATCATATATTCTTATGTGAATCTTTATTTTATTTTTTCTTTGTTCCTTTAACAATGGTTCATACCAAGCTTATGAATTTAACAAAACATATCCCCTGGGAGTGTCGTAACCAAGAGTGCAGCAAGGCCTGTTGTCGTGTACCAGTTCCCGTTCGAGTCTAGCTCAAAGCGGTGTTTTCGGGTTTTACCCCTATGTACATCTGTGCCAGAGCCACCTCTACCTGCTCGTATCCAGACAGGGATGTATTTTCTTGGCAACCCCTTACTCAATACTCACCAAAAATACCAGAAATATTTCCTATATTTAAACTTTTATATAGGGTTCTTCCTAGAGTTTTCATATCCTAATTTCCACAAATAACTAAACCATCCTTTGATACCAACTATAGCATCCCGTCTTTTTATAACATAACTTTCATTCCATTACACGGAACTAAGGATCTTTAAGGTTTAGTGTCTTGGAAACAAGGAACATAAAACATGAAACAAAAAAAACATTTATCTTAAACACTTGAAAGGCTTCTCCTCATGTTCACCCTAGGATCATTACTGCATCTCATAACCTGGGGACATACATCAAAAGGAAGGGTGAGCAGAAGGCCCAACAAGGGAAACAAGTGAAACATTTTACATATGAACTTGAGATACATCAATAAAGTCATGAAAAGAACTTTAAGGCATGAAAATGAAATCATGAGGCATATAAAAATAAATTTTTTTCATAACTTGAAGATGTGGCTACATCATTTAACATAGACAATCATGAACATATCACCAAGGTCCATCCCCAAGGTGTCATTTGAAAATTACCAAGGTTATTCACCAAGGTATCGTGAAAATTGTAATCTCTAGTGGTTACATCATTACCCAATGCATTGGAGCGCTATCAGGGCGCACCCTTAAATTTGCCTTTATTATCATGTGAGCCACATATATCATCATCAAACATTTCATAAATAACCCATATAGCATAAAATAAATGGGTTTCATTTCATAATCACAATGTTTTAAAAACTGCTTTAAAGACATGATCTTTACGTCACTTTAAAACCCACAGAAAAGGAAGGTGGGTCTCATGTATGTAAATACCATAATTTAAAATAGAACATTTTTGTATATATGTGAATACCCCTTTAGAAGAAAGAGATTTGAGTATTCACTTAATAATATAAAATAACTTTAGAAAAAGAGAGAGACATTTTGAGACGGAAATTCTGCAGCATAACGGCTATGTTACGAGGTTTTAGAAGACATTAAAAAGAGAGGGAAAATGGGTCAAACATTCATAAATGACCCATAAAACAGTATATGGACAGAATAATAAGGATACATGATCATGGTAATGAAATTTCAATGAAATAGCATTTGAAATGAAATAAAACATGGAAGGAAGACAAAACTTAGATTTCTCTTATGAAAGTTCGGCATCCTAACGACGTTACTTAAACTTCAAACAAAAATGATTTGAAAAGATCAAATAGGGTCTCTCATCATGTGAACATAAGAGTTCATTATGATAGATATATAGATAATGCCCCAAAATAATTAAAATGTAACATGAAATAATTGACATGAAAGTAGAACTTCAAAACGAGAAGGGTGAAGAACCACTTAAAAATTCGGCAGCCTAACGGCGCCACTTAAAACTTCAAAATACTGAATTGAAGAGATCAAATGGGGTCTCTCATCATATGAAAATAAGAGTCCAGTATGATAGATATAGATATCATACCCCAAAATAACAAAAATGAACTTGAAAGAATTGACATGAAAGTAGAACTTCAAAACGAGAAGGGTGAAGAACCACTTAAAAATTCGGCAGCCAAACGGCGCCACTTAAAACGTCAAAATACTGAATTGAAGAGATCAAATGGGGTCTCTCATCATATGAACATAAGAGTACAGTATGATAGATATAGAGATCATACCCCAACATAACAAAAATGAACTTGAAAGAATTGACATGAAAGTAGAACTTCAAAATGAGAAGGGTGAAGAACCACTTAAAAATTCGGCAGCCTAACAGCGCCACTTAAAACTTCAAAATACTGAATTGAAGAGATCAAATGGGGTCTCTCATAATATGATCATAAAATACCAGTATGATAAATTTATAGATCATACCCCAACATAATAAAAAGGAACTTGAAATACTTTACATGAAAATAGATCTTGAAAAATGAGAAGGAAGAAAGTATCCGTTACAAAAATTTCGGCAGCCTAACGGCGCCACTTAAAACTTCATAAAACGAAATAATGAGAGCAAGAGGGGATATCTCATTATATGAACATGAAAAGGGTAGTAAGAGGAGTATAAAAGAACATCCTCCAACATAAGAACATGTAGCATAAAAGGAATGACATAAAAGAGATTACTTGAAGTGAAAGAGAGAGGTCAGATCCCTTACCTTAAAATGTAACTCTTAAAACTCAAAGGTTTGGACCTTGAGGGCTTGGGGAACCTTGGGAGGACTCCTTAAGAGGTAAGGAGACCAGAACTTAGTTGGGGAGAGTGGGGAGTCGAATGGATGAGAGGATGGCTTGGTATTTATAGGGAAAGTGAGGGGACAAGGCATTTACGGCCAAGGGACACCTCATTAGTGGTTTTGGCAAAACCATGGGCTTGCCCATGGTATTTGCCCATGGTATTGGCCACTTGGGACACCTCATACCTTATCTTACTATTCATAAGTCGACCATATTGATTACATACTTAATACATCATTTAATGATGTCATTAAACACCCGTAACTTAAAAACTGTATTTTCACTATTCATCGAAAATTCAACTTTCTCAGAATAATCCCAAAATTTCACCTTAAACAAATATCAATGCTCTGATTTCAAAAATGAAATCCATTTTATAAAAATAATTTTCTAAATATTTTTAATTAAATTTTTAATTAAAAACACTATTCATCGAAAATTTATTTTTTTCAGAAAAATCCCCAAAAATTACCTTAACATAATATCGATGCTCTGAGTTCAAAAATAAAGTCCATTTTATAAAAATAATTTTCTAAATATTTTTAATTAAAATTTTAATTAAAAAACACTATTCATCTGAAAAAACTAATACTTGAATAATAATTTATCAAACCGTTATTTAACCATTTTATTGAATCACATTACTTAATCAAAGTGCCTAGCTTATTTAATACTTTCTTTAAGTGAGATTACTAATCCATTTGGACAAATTATTAATCCTAATCATAAAATCACTATTCAATAATTTACTATTCATCAAAAATCAAGTTGATCTTATTAGACTCTAAATTTCGTACTGAAGATAATTGTAGAAGGACATTTTTTTTGAAAATCATTACACATTTTTAATTATTTAAGGTTTACATAAACATATTTAAAATATCCTTTTTCTAAAATTCATTAAAAATATGCATACTATATTTATTCGGTCATTTGAAAATTCATAAAAGAAATCGAAAGTTTTATTTAAAACAAAGGGTTACACAAGACAGTTACGGTCTCCTTACATAGCCCCTTATCACACCAGCATAGGACCTAAGTGTAAGGTGTGCTAAGGTGAGAGAATCTGAGGGAGGCTCGGCCAACATCGCACGAGTAGTAATTTCTATCAGTTTGAACTTCTCGCGAAGGCGATCCCGTTCTAGATTTATACGATGAAGTTCAGCTTGGGTTTGGTCCAGAGCAAATCCCAGTGGTGCTACCTCCTTCCCAAGTTCTGTTAGATGGGCTTCGATCGGTCCAAGACTACTGGGTGAGGCCATCGAATCTTATTTCTATATTAATTAACCAAGATTTCTTGTATTTAGAGACAATAGTCAAAACGTTTAGTTTCCAGCGGTCATATTGACCAATGGTCAAATAACAGTCAAAACCCAACAGTCTCATTTTAATTATACTCATGTTATCAGATGAAACATTTTTGTTGAGTATAAAAATAAAATAAAATAACACATAAAATTAGGAAACAATATTTATTTAAAAAAAATTCAGGTCGTTACAATCTTCCCCCCTTAAGAAATTGCGTCCTCGCAATTTTTAAAATTGGGTTTTGAAATTTCATTGAAAGTCCCACATCGGAAAAGGAGTCAGTAAAACTGTTACTTTAAAAGAAAGAAAGGGAAGTACAAAGGTCACCCGAGTTAACCCACACTAGGATTCCATGTAGGAAAACATGGACATGGAGGAGAAAACAAAGGGTCAAGTTCTGAGGGAGAGTGATAGAGAACATGATTAGGATAAAGTTAACCATGAGAAAATCCCAAACTTATGATGTGTGTAAACGGTCTTTGATTACCTAGTAGGAAACGTAAACCAACAACATTTTTGTTTTACGTTTATTTTCATAATTTTGAGAAGTTCATTTACTACATAGAACAAAAACATAAGAAAATATAGCTACCTTCAAGTAGAGTTTCATCCTTTAATAAGTCCCTACCAACACTAATCTTTTCTCCAAATGATGAGAATTCAAAAACACTTGGTCTTATAAAAGCACAAGAATCATCTTCTAGAGAATCACATAATCTACAAAAGATTAACTATCTATTTCTTCTATCTTTAAACATTATCCCAAAAACAGAAAGGTTAAGGTAAAACAACTCTTCAAAAAGAAAGAATCCCATAGGAATGGAAACTACTTTTAAATCTTCAAAGTTCCTTGGTACTACCCAAAGTTCATCATAGACCATTCCATAAATAACGGTCCTTAAAATTCCTCAAAATAAACCAAACTAAGATTGAAACCCAAATACAAGAAGGATTTGATAACATAGTCTTCCAAAACAACTTCCTTGTTCATCTCCAGACAACATCAACCACTCCTAACATCTTATAACAAAAGTATCTAACCTAAACATATTTTACCCAAGATAGGTTAATCATTCCCATAAGTAACCTAAATTACTATAATTCCACCTTAAATTCATCAATTATTCAAAATATAAGTCAACCTTACTCCTCAATGAAAATACTATAGTAATCTATTTACCTCGATCATATAGGGTCCCCAAAATAGTGAAAGTCTTCCAAAATAATAATCATATTTTAATCCCCTAATCATCTCTGTCATATTAATACGGGAATTGTCGCATTTCCTATCACATTTGTTGTTGGGACACATTATTCCATTTCCCACCATTAACTAAGAAGAGAAAGTATAATCAGAGGCTTAAATACTTAACCAATAATCATGAAAAGGAACTTAATGCATATAAGGATAAATTGTAGAAGAAAAGTATACCCTAACTTGTGACCCCCTAGGTTCCCATCTAGGTTATCCATGATAATATATTCTTATGTGAATCTTTATTTTATTTTTTCTTTGTTCCTTTAACAATGGTTCATCCCAAGCTTATGAATTTACCAAAGCATATCCCCCGGGAGTGTCGTAACCAAGAGTGCAGCAAGGCCCGTTGTCGTGTACCAGTTCCCGTTTGAGTCTAGCTCAAAGCGGTGTTTTTGGGTTTTACCCCTATGTACATCTGTGCCAGAGCCACCTCTACCTGCTCGTATCCAGACAGGGATGTATTTACTTGACAACCCCTTACTCAATACTCACCAAAATACCAGGAAGATTTCCTATATTTAAACTTTTATATAGGGTTATTCCTAGAGTTTTCATATCCTAATTTACACAAATAACTAAACCATCCTTTGATACCAACTATAGCATCCCGTATTTTTATAACATAACTTTCATTCCATTACACGGAACTGAGGATCTTTAAGGTTTAGTGTCTTGGAAACAAGGAACATAAAACATGAAACAAAAAAAACATTCTTCTTAAACACTTGAAAGGCTTCTCCTCATGTTCACCCTAGGCTCATTACTGCATCTCATAACCTGGGAACATACATCAATAGGAAGGGTGAGCAGAAGGCCCAGCAAGGGAAACAAGTGAAACATTTTACATATGAACTTGAGATACATCAATAAAGTCATGAAAAGAACTTTAAGGCATGAAAATGAAATCATGAGGCATATAAAAATAAAACTTTTTCATAACTTGAAGATGTGGGCACATCATTTAACATAGTCAATCATGGACATATCACCAAGGTCCATCCCCAAGGTGTCATTTGAAAATTACCAAGGTTATTCACCAAGGTATCGTGAAAATTGTAATCTCTAGTGGTTACATCATTACCCAATGCATTGGAGCGCTATCAGGGCGCACCCTTAAATTTGACTTTATTATCATGTGAGACACATATATCATCATCAAACATTTCATAAATAACCCATATAGCATAAAATAAAAGGGTTTCATTTCATAATCACAATGTTTTAAAAACTGCTTTAAAGACATGATCTTTACGTCACTTTAAAACCCACAGAAAAGGAAGGTGGGTCTCATGTATGTAAATAACATAATTTAAAATAGAAAATTTTGGTATATATGTGAATACCCATTTAGAAGAAAGAGCTTTGAGTATTCACTTAATAATATAAAAGAACTTTAGAAAAAGAGAGAGACATTTTGAGACGGAAATTCTGCAGCATAACGGCTATGTTACGAGGTTTTAGAAGACATTAAAAAGAGAGGGAAAATGGGTCAAAAATTCATAAATGACCCATAAAACAGTATATGGACAGAATAATAAGGATACATGATCATGGTAATGAAATTTCAAGGACATACCATTTGAAATAAAAAAAAAACATGGAAGGAAGACAAAACTTAGATTTCTCTTATGAAAGTTCGGCAACCTAACGACGTTACTTAAACTTCAAACAAAAATGATTTGAAAAGATCAAATAGGGTCTCTAATAATGTGAAAATAAGATTTCAGTATGATAGATATAGAGATAATTCCCCAACATAATTAAAATGGAACATGAAATAATTGACATGAAAGTAGAACTTCAAAACGAGAAGGGTGAAGAACCACTTAAAAATTCGGCAGCCTAACGGCGCCCCTTAAAACTTCAAAATACTGAATTGAAGAGATAAAATGGGGTATCTAATCATATGAAAATAAGAGTCAAGTATGATAGATATAGAGATCATACCCCAACATAACAAAAATGAACTTGAAAGAATTGACATGAAAGTAGAACTTCAAAACGAGAAGGGTGAAGAACCACTTAAAAATTCGGCAGCCTAACGGCGCCACTTAAAACATCAAAATACTGAATTGAAGAGATCAAATGGGGTCTCTCATCATATGAACATAAGAGTCCAGTATGATAGATATAGAGATCATACCCCAACATAACAAAAATGAACTTGAAATAATTGACATGAATGTAGAACTTCAAAACGAGAAGGGTGAAGAACCACTTAAAAATTCGGCAGCCTAACGGCGCCACTTAAAACTTCAAAATACTGAATTGAAGAGATAAAATGGGGTCTCTCATAATATGATCATAAAATACCAGTACGATAAATTTAGAGATCATACCCCAACATAATAAAAAGGAACTTGAAATACTTTACATGAAAATAGATCTTGAAAAATGAGAAGGAAGAAAGAATCCGTTACAAAAATTTCGGCAGCCTAACGACGCCACTTAAAACTTCATAAAACGAAATAATGAGAGCAAGAGGGGATCTATCATTATATGAACATGAAAAGGGAAGTAAGAGGAGTATAAAATAACATCCTCCAACATAAGAACATGGAGCATAAAAGGAATGACATAAAAGAGATTACTTGAAATAAAAGAGAGAGGTCAGATCCCTTACCTTAAAACGTAACTCTTAAAACTCAAAGGTTTGGACCTTGAGGGATTGGGGCCACCTTGGGAGGACTCCTTAGGAGGTAAGGAGACCATAACTTCGTTGGGGGAGAGTGGGGAGTCGAATGGATGAGAGGATGGCTTGGTATTTATAGGGAAAGTGAGGGGACAAGGCATTTACGGCCAAGGGACACCTCATTAGTGGTTTTGGCAAAACCATGGGCTTGCCCATGGTATTTGCCCATGGTATTGGCCACTTGGGACACATCATACCTTATCTTACTATTCATAAGTCGACCATATTGATTACATACTTAATACATCATTTAATGATGTCATTAAACACCCGTAACTTAAAAACTGTATTTTCACTATTTATCGAAAATTCAACTTTCTCAGAATAATCCCAAAATTTCACCTTAACCAAATATAAATGCTCTGATTTCAAAAATGAAATCCATTTTATAAAAATAATTTTCTAAATATTTTTAATTAAATTTTTAATTAAAAACACTATTCATCGAAAATTTATTTTTTTCAGAAAAATCCCCAAAAATTACCTTAACATAATATCGATGCTCTGAGTTCAAAAATAAAGTCCATTTTATAAAAATAATTTTCTAAATATTTTTAATTAAAATTTTAATTAAAAAACACTATTCATCCGAAAAAACTAATACTTGAATAATAATTTATGAAACCGTTATTTAACCATTTTATTGAATCACATTACTTAATCAAAGTGCCTATCTTATTTTAATACTTTCTTTAAGTGAGATTACTAATCCTTTTGGACACATTATTAATACTAATCATAAAATCACTATTCAATAATTTACTATTCATCAAAAATCATGTTGATCTTATTAGACTCTAAATTTCATACTGAAGATAATTGTAGAAGGCCATTATTTTGAAAATCATTACACATTTTTAATTATTTAAGGTTTACATAAACATATTTAAAATATCCGTTTTCTAAAATTCATCAAAAATATGCATACTATATTTATTCGGTCATTTGAAAATTCATAAAAGAAATCGAAAGTTTTATTTAAAACAAAGGGTTACACAAGACAGTTACGATCTCCTTACATAGCCCCTTATCACACCAGCATAGGACCTAAGTGTAAGGTGTGCTAAGGTGAGAGAATCCGAGGGAGGCTCGTCCAACATCGCACGAGTAGTAATTTCTATTAGTTTGAACTTCTCGCAAAGGCGATCCCGTTCTAGCTTTATACGATGAAGTTCAGCATGAGTTTGGTCCAAAGCAAAGCCCAGTGGTGCTACCTCCTTCCCAAGTTTTGTTAGATGGGCTTCGATCAGTCCAAGACTACTAGGTGAGGCCATCAAATCTTCTTTCTATATTAATTAACCAAGATTGCTTGTATTTAGAGACAATAGTCAAAACGTTTAGTTTCCAGCGATCATATTGACCAATGGTCAAATAACAGTCAAAACCCAACAGTCTCATTTTAATTATACTCATGTTATCAAATGAAACATTTTTGGTGAGTATAAAAATAAAATAAAATAACACATAAAATTAGGAAACAATATTTATTTAAAAAAAATGCGGGTCGTTACATCAAGGCCGTTTTTAAAGCCCATAATTAATATCTAAAAATCCAGAAAAACCTTTCTACTAAATAACAATTAATACAGTCGTGTGTAACCACCCAACTGCATAGAAGAACCATGATATGACTTCCAAGGCATTTAAATTTTTTATCCCGTAACATTGGGATATCATCTATTTATCACGCTAGATTTTCTTCTCCTTCCTCTTGGCTAGTCTCCTCTTCCTTATGCATTTGAAGTCCTTTGTTCCTAAGGCAAGTGGTGCACCTGTGCCGGAGCCCTGCAAGCCACGCATCCCCTGTTCCTAGTGCGTGGAGAAAAACTAAGATCGTTGATCAATCAAGTAGGGATTTTATCCTTTGTCTCTCCTTCTGTGTATCATGCGGGGTGGGCATGCTTTTGTCTCTATAGAAATTGATGAAACCTAACTTAATTAAGATAATTAATGGAAATTTAAAGAATGAAGGGGGGGGGGGGGTGTGACCGATGTTTTGATATACTATTTTTATGTTGTTATGTGTTGTGAATTGTATGGGCCTATGCTCACTGAAAATCATGGACGTTGGTGGTCTTTCTTTGCGCACTAATGAACTTTTGTACCGCTGTATGTTTAATTAACCGTAACATGGAATTGGTTAATTATGTATACTCGGTTAAATAATTGAAAACACCAGGATCAACCCTTTTTTTTGTGATAACCCCAGTTAAAGTACAGTGGAATTGAAACCATAGAGTGTGTTAAATCTTTTAAATATGAAAATACCTGCATGAGCCTTACTTGTATTGGTGGTAGTGGTTTGGTAGTTTTTCCTTCACGGGCCGATTGCGGTTGACCTTATGGTTTTCATGGATGGGGTATTATATTGATGGGGTGATATGGGTGGGGATGAGATCCTCTGTTGTTATACTTTTACTGGTTGTGAATTTGAGGCTGTGTGGTTACTCTGCTTATATCACGAATTGGGGTGGAATCCTCTATTGTTGAGAAACTGTTGGCTCTTAGATTTTGGGGACATGGGGCTATGTCTTGGGTTTTCCTTTGGTTCCAGTACTTCGAGGGATCTCACTTATCCATTTTTTGTTGTGACTTTGCAAGAGAACTGGGTGTGAATGCTTAAATTGCTGTTTGGATGTTTCTTTCCTTTTTGGATTGTGGTTATGCCTGTTAGTTTCCCGGTAGTGAAGAATTCACCCTAATGGGATCACTTGAACATGAAAACAAGAATAGGTTAAATGGGGAAATTGGTTTTGGGATGGATTGTGACCTAGATGTGGGTGGTATACCTTTCATGAATGAATAGTGATGCGGTGTTTGCGCTTAGGCTGTTTTCGGAACCCTAGGTTGGGTTGAGTGTTTTTTTACTTATGCATATACTTGTAGTTTTTATGTTTCTTATTCGCGCCCCACCCAAGTTGAGCACTCAAGTGCCGGACACTCCCATTTCATGGGGGGGGGGGGGTGTTTTTTCCAACACTCCTATGAGTGGCTGTTTATTAGATCCTTTCTGTTCCCTTTTCCAAATACCCCAAGACTCTTCGAGCATACTGTGATGGCCATAAGTCCATTATTAGCCCAAGAATCTTTGGGCGGGATAATTGTGGTGGTTGGACTAGGTGTTTGCAGGCAGGTTGTTTCCCAAGTGTCTTTGGGATGACGCCTAGGTGTCTTCAGGCGTGGCAGTAGTTGTTCTGACCCAGGTGTTTGCGGGTACGGTTATGTGTGGTGGTTGTGGGCCAGGTGTCTGCAAGCGAGATAATGGTTATGGACCAGGTGTATGTGGGTGGGGTTTGGCAGTGGGACTGTAGTGAGGTTGTGGCCCAGGTGTGTGCGAGCGGGGTTTGGTAGTGGGACTATGGTAAGAATGACGAGATTGTTTCGATGCATATGATGTCTTCAATAACCAATGGGAAAGTGGCGCGGGGTACCCAAATATCTATGTGCTATTACTATACTTCACTTGACTTGCATTTTTTGGGGAGCGCTCCTCGGTGAGGTTGGGTGGATAGATTTTTTTCCTAGTTGGGTGTTTGGTTATCTCTTTTTCCACGGGACATTAGAATGTCTCCTCACTTGTGCATGAGAGTCTTTGGATTTCCCTAATGAGTATACTTGTATGCTCACCCGATGTATATAAAACTGCTTTCAGGTTTCCAGGAGGACTTCAGAGATCGTGCAGGGATGTACTAGCTTGGACCTTTGGGGCAGTTGCATTTGTTGTTTTTCTTTTTTTTTGGTATCTTTTCACCTTTGGATTTTTGTGACTTGTATCTTTTACCTTTGAACATGCATATGGGAATGGTTTACTTTCAGCCGTACTTGCACTTTCAGTTTTGGTTTTGTGGTATTTACTATCTTATCTCCCGATCCTATTAAAAGAAAAATGGTAATGCCTTCCATTTAGTGTGTGATTCTATACCCTTGGTGCTGGTCACCACTCCGGGACCTATTGAAGGCGGGTTTCTGGGGTCATTATCTCTCCTTCAACTTAAATAAGGAAGGGCCTAACAATCTGCTGACCCTTCCCTCCTTTTGGTGAAGGCAGGTCATGACAACTTAACCCATTCCCAATTGGAGGACTTTCACCTTGTGGATAGGAACCATATGCCCAAACCCTATGGGACCCTAACATACTCTAACATATTTATAATAGGGGGGGATTCTCTATCCAAATTCACCTCAAGGGAGTTATCAACCTTGTGTCAGCACTGAAAGTATCTTCTATACAACAAAACTATCTTACAAAAAGAGAAAATAAAACCCTAAATTCAAAATCCATATTATCTAATAGATTTGTGAGGTAAACCATCATGAATTATGTGGTAGATCACTCGGAATTGACTACTCATGCATCCTGTTTTACTACATGTATTATAATATTTAATAAATATTGAAATATTCAAACTAAACAAAGTCTCCCTATAGGGTTCATAATGTGACGGCCACTCTGGTATGCATGTTTTTCTTAAAAAAAATTAAATATTATATATCAATGTACATGGAATTCACATTAAAGTATATTATTTTTTTAATTACTCCGATTGGGAGACATGAACTCGAGGTACACCCTGAGGAGGCTATATAACTATACATGAAATATCTAAGAGTTACATAGAATGTGGGACCATGTTTCCATAGGGCATATGTATCATATAGAAAATTGGAATCTAATATTTATTTACATTTAATGGAACAAGATTTAAATGCATGGTTCTTTGTTCTTATGTGTATGTGGAGTACCTACCAGGGAAATCAATCCTGCAATACACTGTGTGTTAACTAAAGTCATACAATGTGTGATATATAAAAAATTCATAAACCATATACATAATTAAATCATATATACCTATCATGTGACCTGAAAAAAATGAAACGAGGACACTAAATCATACAAAAATCATCTTTTTTCCTTATTGGGTCATGTTTCTAAGAAAAACATCCAAAACATTATAGTGATATGCACAAAAGATGTCATCAAAATGTTTCCTACTCTTGGAGTAAACATTTATCATTTGAATAAAAAAAATTTGTGACTATATCCATTCACCTACATGTTCTCTATCCTAATCTCACAATTATAGTTATCTTTGTCACTTCCTCTTATGATGGAATACTGAAACCTTCAACACACAATGTGGTTACTTTCAAACCCATATTGCCCTTTTCACATTATAAATAATTAATTAAAATAATTTATTGAAGCATGATTAAATAGAATTACAATCAAGAGTAGGTGTATGTAAAAATTCAAATTATTATAGAAAAATCATCACCCTTGAGAACAATAAAGAACATGAGTAAGTATGTGTTAAAAACATTTCTCAAGGATGATTTACTTCATCATTTAAATCACTTGAAAATATTCACTAAAAATAAATATTCAATCTATAAAATAATAATATCATTAATAATAATACCACATTTCACACCATAATTATAATATTCAGGTATCATAAAAAACAAAATTATTAGCTGAGTAATCGTATATTTTTCATTATGAAACAAAAAAATAATTCAATTATGAGAATTACATGAAAAAATCACCATTAATTAATAATAATTAAAATATTTAATTTTATTATTAATATATCCCTTTTATATAAAAAAATATATTTTAATAAATTAAAAAAATGTGGGTAAAATCATAATTTTGAAAAATCCTTGATTTTAACATTGCTGAATAATTATCAAATATTTGACTTATAAATATTTAATATTTATAATGAAATTATTAATAATCTCTAAAATTATATATTATGGTGAGACATTTAATTTTTAAGGAATTATGTCAAATATAGTTATATAATTTCTCACCTAATAGAGGTTACACCGATGCTTCAGAAATTGATTTTCCATTATATCCTCCAATGGCCAGAAGGCCTTCAAATTTTTTTTATTGTATTTTGATAATCCACCTTCCATGGGGTGAGGTGGAACCCTTAAAAGGCCCGTAGGTGTAAGTATTACATGAACCACACACCTTATAAGAATTCATTTCCCTTAGGCTTCAAACATTATATACAACCCAGACTAAGTACTGGGAACTGCTCCTCCCCAACATCTTCATCGTGAAATCAGCTCTCCACCTTCACATGGATGTTCAACTAGGCTTTCCCATGCAATCACAGGCTTTTCCCAATGGCATCTACCATACCATCTCATTCTTACAATCCTTTTAGCTTCTTCTATGGTGAAATCTACTTGCTTATCCTCCTTCTAGAGCTTGTTCCTTGTAGGTTGTCTGGTTTTCATCTACACTTATGGTGTCCCGAATGCCTTAAGGAGTCTCAATGGCCTTTATGTGGCTCGAAGGCCTTACTAACCTGAGGGTATGGGTGGCCCAAAGGCCTTAAAGGACTCAGGGACCAAATCGGTGGCCTGAAGGCCCAAACAGGGGAATAGTCCCGACTGCTACAGTGCCAAACAATACCTACTACAGTGCTGCTATAGTACTGTCACGTCCCGTCCTCGGGGCCCGTGCTGTGACTACCCCAAGCCCGCCTTCCATAGGCCAGGGGCTGGCGACTAGCACTAAGGCGTAAATCCCAACAAAAGGGAAGGCATTGCCTTTGAAAAGTAAACAAGCACCACAGAGTAAGCAAGCGGAAAAGTAAACACTAAGTAAAACTGTAACAAGCTGTGCTGAAAGTAAAAGGGGCCGGAAATACAAGCCCAACTGTAAAGTACAACTGAAAGGGAAAAACAACAAATGAAAAGAAAAGCCGCAGCGTCGAGCCGCCCTCTGAAAGTTCCACCTGAAGGGTGGGTACAGATAGCCTCCACAGCTCCTCAGTCCAGCCGTCCGCTCCGAGTACGTCCCGACCAGTGGTCCACCTCTAGGTACCGTCCTACTCTGCACGCCCCCACCACGATCAGCGTTGTCCGTTGTCTGCAACCAACACAACGAAGTGCGGGAATAGCCCGTGCAGGGGTGAGTATAAGCTACTCAGTAGGGACCCTGAGACCCCCGAAGGTCTCCCGAAATCCACAAAGGATAATCCACAAAGGAAAGATACAATCATGAAGTAACAACCGACACTGCTTAGGTATATGCCCATACATATACCTAAGTCATCAATTCCCGTTCGGCTCCAACGTCCGAGCCCAAGCACAACCCAGTCCACACAGGAAAACAAACGTAAACCCAAACAGGATAGCACAACACAATCCACAAAGGAGAGTAAACAGTAAATCCACACAGGATTGCTTAACACAATCCACAAAGGAGAGTAAACAGTAAATCCACACAGGATTTCTCAACACAATCCACAAAGGAGAGTAAACAGTAAATCCACACAGGATAGCTCAACAAAATCCACAAAGGAGAGTAACACAGGATTCAGCTCACACATGTATACTTTTTCGGATGATGATAAAGATTATCACTGATCCATCTAAGTCGTCGGACCCACAAAGGATAGATAGGTAACTAACCCCCGCAATGACCCACACAGGATCGGGCCCACACAGGACCTGTAGGCGCTGGCTCACACAGAACCGCTGAGCGCTGACCCACACAGGATCGGACCCACACAGGATCGGACCCACATAGGATCGGGCCCACACATGACCTGTAGCACTGATCCACGTAGGATCGCTGAGTGCTGTAGTCATCGCAGTCCACTGAGGATCTCTGCACAGTCATCGTCGTAGTCCACTGAGGATCTCTGCACAGTCGTTGCTGCAGTCCACGGAGGATCTCTGCACAGTCGTCGCTGCAGTCCACGGAGGATCTTTGCAGCCACCTCTAGGGTTCCCGCACACAGCAAGCTCGTTCGGGAGGGTCCGCTCCACGAGCCGAGAGGCCGATACATCAACTGTCACAAATTCCGAAGTTGATGTATCCAAAAGTTCCGTATCGTCAACAGCAACTCAACGTCGCAGACGGCGCGTCAATCGGACGCCCGGTCTGAGAGTTATTGGCTTTTTCGTCCCAGGAACCCGGTTGGTTTTTAAGGAAAAACCAACCAGACCATACTCCACCTGCGTCCAAACCTCGGGCGGAGTATGCCAAAAGATCTGTCTCACTTAGAGGAATTCAACGAAGTCGACGACACGTCAATCAGACGTCCGTGGCTCAAGATATGAGCGTTTCCACTCCGAGGGCCCGGTTGGTTTCGTGTACGAACCAACCCGGCCGAACTCAAAGTATTCCGAAACCTTGAGTGCGATATACCAAAATGACCGTCTTGATCCAAGGATCGCGTTTCCACTGACGGAGAGTCGTTTGGAGGCCCGTAGCTCAAGTTACGAGCATTTGACCGAAAATGGTCCGAAGACAGGGGGTCCGGGCCGGGCCGACCCCCCCCCCTGGGTCGGCCGAACCGGGTCGACCCAACCCGGTCCGACCCGGCTGGACCCGGTCCGGTCCGGCCAGGGCGCGCCTGGATCGGCCGGCTGGTCCGGATCGGCTTGGACGAGTGGCTGTCGCGGGGCGCTGCCCCCGCGGGTCGGAAGTGCCCCCCCCCTCGCGTGGGGCCGCGATGGATCAAAGGACGCAGCTTGACGCGTCTGAGTGCGCCGAACCCGCGCGGCCGCGGGTCCGCGGGCACCGCCGCCGTGACTTCAGCCGCGACGGCCCTGTCCGGCGGCGCGCCGGGGCGCCGCCGCCCGCGGCTGCCGGCGCCGCCGCTCCGGCGACCCGTGCCGCCGGCGGCTTCTGCGGGCCACCGGAGTCGCTCCGGTGGTCCGATTCCGTTATCGTCTGCGCCGATGCTCCTCCCGGGACTCGTTCTTCACTACGGAACCATCAAATTTCCGTTGCGGCACGTTCCGTCGTCACCCGTCAAATCCGCACAACAACGAAGAACGAAGGAGGGTTGTCGGGCCGTGTTCGTTTGGCCCGCACCCTCCGCGTTAGATAAAAAAAACAAGAGAAGAATAATTCAACACATGAAACAACAATTTTAATAAATTTAAAATTGTTCATAGGAATCCCGTTCTTTAATTTTAAAGAATGTTCACGATAATAAGGGCATTTCCAAAACAAAAATCCCTACCTTGTCATGTCGTTGCTCGCGGGTTCTTCGCGGAATTGGGGATCATCGCGTCGTCGCGGTATCCGGCGTCGCGTCGTCGCGGAAGGGTGTCGCGTCGACGAACTCCGAGGTTCAAGAACAAAAAGATTTAATTAAAAAATAATTAAATCATTCTTGAGTTAAAAACCACAAAGGAAATTTAAGAGAAACCCGAAGTCTCTTACCTCAAACAGCTGATCGAAGATTTCGTTGTGGAGGAAGAGACGTCGCAGAAGAACGTTGCAGGAAAGGAAACGTCGGCGTCGCGGCACACGACGTCGCGTCGTCGATTTCTGCGGGTTCGGCGTTCTTTGTCGGAGGCCGGCATTCTTCGCGTTCTTCACGTTCTTCGCGTTCTTTGTGAAGAATGGTGAAGGTAGAAGAACCTCTATCAAAAACCTCTCAACGAGTAATCCTCCAAATGTCATGTTGGTCTTATTTTATTATTACGCCAACAAACGAAAAAGAGGTAAGTAACGACCCATCAATTCGCAGAATTAATTCAACGAAAGAAACCACCCATTTAATTCACGAAATAAACCGCCCAATTAAATGGTGTGTTAAGATTTTAAGAAAACGCTTTAGTTGACTTTCATAATGACGAGTTTTCGCGGGTGCGTTACTTAGCGGAAAAGAAATGGTGGGGCTCGTGCGGGCCCCACCTTGAAAATATCCTACCAAGAGGGTAGGATATTTTTGGATAGTACCCTATCCATTTCAACTCAGTTTAAGTGGCTTCCAAGTGGCTTCAAGTGGCTTAAGTGAAATAAAATAAAGTTTGTCGAACAATTATTTTATTTCTCAACTTTAAGCCCGAAAATTAAAAACCACACCCGAGAAAACGCAACTCCAAAAGAGGCGTTTCTAAGCAAATATCGGCGCTGCGATTTCATCGGTGCCCTCAAAATTCGATTCCGGGCACCGGTTCAAAATTTAGAAAAACCCGCTCGTCTGTTCACTAAACGTACCTGAGCCAAACTTCGGAAAATGATTCCGGGCACACCGGGCCTCGGAATCAGGTGCCGTCAGAAACTGCGTTCTTGTAAAATTCCAAAGAAAATTAAGAAAAAAATTTCCTTGAAATTTATGGGTCTTTACATCACTCCCACCTCAGGGCTTTACGTCCCCGTAAAGATACATCAAAAACTAGGGAAACAAATGTGGGTACTGAGCATGCATCTGAGCCTCCCGCTCCCATGTGCTCTCCTGGAGGTTCTCGTGCTGCCATATGATGCGCACAAGAGGAATCGATCGCCCACGTAGGACCCACTCCTGTCGATCCTCTATCTCCACTGGGACCTCCGCAAAAGTCGCCCCATCATCCACGTCTAGCTCCCCATGGTCAATGATGTGCGTCGGGTCATGCACGTATCTCCTCAGCTGAGATACGTTGAAGACATCGTGAACCCGGTGCAACTGAGGTGGTAGAGCCAGGCGATAAACCACCTCTCCAATCCTGCTGAGGACCTAGAATGGTCCAATGAAGCATGGAGACAACTTGCCGCCTCGGCCAAATCTCTGCAAACCACGTCGAGGTGAGACATGCAGGAAGACGTGGTCACCATCCTCGAACTCTAGTGGCCTCCGCCTCCTGTCAGCATATGACTTCTGCCGGCTCTGAGCTGTCCTCATCCGCTCCTGGATGACCTGGACCTTCTCTGTCGTGGCCCGGACCATCTCTGGTCCCACAAGTGCTGACTCCCCAGGGTCTGTCCAGCACAAAGGAGATCTGCAAGGTCTGCCGTACAATGCCTCGTATGGTGCCATCCCGATGGTGGAGTGGTAGCTGTTGTTGTACGCGAACTCCACCAAGGGTAGGTGGTCCTCCCAGCTACGACCAAAGTTGAGGACACATGCACGGAGCATGTCCTCGAGAGTCTGAATGGTCCTCTCTGTCTGACCATCCGTCTGAGGGTGAAAGGCAGTGCTCAAACGTAGCCGCGTCCCGAACGCCTCCTGCAATCCCTTCCAAAGCCGGGAAGTAAAATGACCGTCCCGATCGGAGATGATAGTCGATGTCACACCGTGAAGCCGTAAAATCTCCTGAACGTAGAGATGCCCCAAGATCTCCACTGAGCCCTGCTCTCGGATGGGTAAGAAGTGTGCCGACTTGGTGAGTCAGTCAACAATCACCCAGATGGAGTCGTGACCTCTGTAAGTGCGTGGAAGTCCAGTCACGAAGTCCATAGATATCCGGTCCCACTTCCACTCTGGGACCACCAAGGGCTGTACCAAGCCTGCTGGTACCTGATTATCTACCTTCACCTGCTGGCAGGTGAGGCACCGTGAAACGAACTCTGCCATAGCCTTCTTCATGCCCGGCCACCAGTGCTGTCGTCTGAGGTCCTGGTACATCTTCGCCACTCCAGGATGTACCGCCATAGGAGAAGTGTGAAACTCTCTCAGCACCTCCTCTCGAAAAGTGACTGGTACAATGGTACGTCCTCTGAAAAGGACGTCATGCTCTGCTCTAAGGGAGAAACCATCAAGTGCCTGTCCTGAGGATATCTGTGCATGCCGTGTCTCACAGTCAGCGTCCCCATGCTGTGCCTCTCTGACCCACTGTAGAAGTGGAGGAGAGACTGTGAGAGACTGAAGGAAGGCTTCTCCATCTCTATCCATGAAGGATATCTGCAAGGCGGCTAGCTGCTCTATCGCCACCTCAAGTAGCTGAATTCCCGTCCTCCTGCTAAGGGCATCGACTACTACGTTCCCCTTCCCAAGAGTATAGACTATCTCAAATTCATAGTCCTGGAGGAACTCGAGCCATCACCGCTGTCTCAGGTTCAAGTCCTTCTGAGAGAAGATGTACCTGAGACTCTGGTGGTCAGAAAAGACTGTAAAGCGCTCGCCCATCAGATAGTGCCGCCAAGTCTTCAGAGCGAAGACCACTACTGCTAACTCCAGGTCATGGGTAGCGTAGTTCTGCTCATGCGGCCTCAACTGACGTGATCCATAGACAATCACGGCCCACTCCTGCATCAGGAAACAACCGAGTCCGGTCCCTGATGCATTGCAGTAGACTACGTATCCAACTCCCTCCTCAGGCAACCTCAAGATAGGTGCGCTGGTCAATCTCTGTCTCAGCTCCTGGAAGCTCTGCTGACATCTGTCTGACCACACAAAGGGTTTCCCCTTCTTCGTCAAAGATGAGAGTGGCACCGCAACTCTAGAGAAGCCTAGCACAAATCTCCGATAGTATCCGGCCAGACCCAAGAAACTCCGCACCTCTGTCAGGCTCTTGGGTGGTTTCCAAGCTAGCACTGCCTCGATCTTTGCGGGAGCCACTACAACTCCCGCATCAGAAATGACGTGCCCCAAGAAGTGGACCTCACGTAACCAGAACTGGCACTTCGAGAGCTTTCCATAAAGCTGGTGCTCTCGGAGTGTGTCTAGTACAACCCGCAAGTGGTAGGCGTGCTCCTCCTCCGTGGTCGAGTACACCAAAATGTCATCGATGAAGACCACGACAAATCGATCGAGGTATGGATGGAAGATCCTGTTCATGAGGCTCATGAACACTGCTGGACCATTGGTTACGCCGAAAGGCATAACCAAGAACTCATAGTGGCCATACCGACACCTGAAGGCCGTCTTCTGCACGTCCTCGTCTCGAACTCTGAGCTGATGATAGCCTGATCTGAGGCCTATCTTCGAGAACCACCGTGATCCCTTAAGCTGATCGAAGAGGTCATAAATCCTCGGTAGCGGATACTTGTTCCTCACTCTCACCTAGTTCAGGCGACGATAATCGACACACAGTCGCAATCTCCCGCCCGCCTTCTTGGCGAACAATATCGGGGAAGCCCAGGGTGAAACGTTGGGTCGGATGAACCCCTTGCCCTGCAAGTCCTCCAACTGTACCCGCAGCTCTCAAAGCTCAGCGGGGGCCATCCGATATGCTGGAGTGGATATCGGGGCTGTCCCGGGGTACAGGTCAATATAAAAGTCTACCTCTCTGCGAGGAGGTAGTCCTGGAACGTCGTCGGGGAAGACGTCCGCATACTGATCCACCACTGCAGGAAAACTAGGACTTTGCACGTCAAATGATCCAAGGATGAGGCTAGCCAACTGATGAGTGATGGGCTGTCCCCTCCTCTGCGAGAGTCCATCCTGTGCTACAAAGGCTCCCTTCTCGCCGGTGAAGGTGAACCTGCTCCCGTCGGTGCGCACACATCGCACCTTGCGCCTAAAACAGTCAATCTGAGCATGGACTGTAGATAACCAATCCATGCCCAAGATGACGTCGTAAGGCCTCGACGCTGCTACAAGAAGATCCCAGCCGAAGCTCTCGCCTCCTAGAGTAAGCTCACACTGCCGGCACCAGTGTGTAATCGTCGAGTCTGCTCCCATAGGGGTCTCTAGCCATAAGGATCGATCCAACGGCTCTATCGGAATCTACGAGTTCCGAACAAGGGCAGCGGCTATGAAAGAGTGACTCACTCCTGTGTCTATAAGAACTGCAGCAAGGGTGGAATAGACACAGATCGTACCTCGAATCATCTCTGGCGCGCCATGGTCGTAGGCCTCCACTGCCTGGAGCTGTGCCTGTCTCTGCCCGCCAGCTCCCTGTGGTCAGGGCGGGCCTCCTGGTGGTGGTGGTTGAAGAGCATCAAAGCGTCGCCCACCACCTGCTGCTGGGCCAGCTCCTCTGCCTCATCCGCCTCCTCCCTGTGGACCACCACAGTCGACTCTCTGCCTCTGCCTAGGTGGCCCCTCCACCGTCTGCTGCTCCTCGGTGCAGCGGGTCGGGCAGTCACAAGCCATGTGGCCCTGCCCGCCGCACGTGTAGCACTGCCTACCTCTCGGAAGACTGGCTCCGCGCTGTGTGCCCCGCACTGCTGAGCCAATGTCCTGAGCTCGTCTTCCAGAAGGTCTGGTCTACCTGGAACCCTGAGTCATCCATCGGCTACCTGCTGCCGAAGACTCCGCTACCTGCCGCCCTGCGGTAGGTGTCGCTGTGGACTCAGCCAGAAAGCTCTCGATCAGAAGGGATCGCTCTAGCACTCCTTCCTGGGTCGGGATGCTGAGGGAGACCAGCGATGCCCTGATCTCATGTCTCAAACCTTTCTCAAAGGTCCGGGCCCGGAAGAAGGGGTCTCGTACCATGTCGGTCGAGTAGCGAGAAAGATCGGTGAACCTCGCCGCGTACTGGGCGACCGTCAAGCTGCCCTGCCGCAGCTGAAGAAGCTCCTGAATGCACACCGCACGGAGGGTGGCCGGGACGAACTCTGAGCGGAAGAGGCTCTCGAAGTCCGTCCAGAGAAGAGATGCCTCATCGTGTACCTGGAGCATCAAGCTCCACCATCGTCCTGCTGTTGCGTGCAGTAGGCTTGCTGCGAGGATCACCATGAGGTCTGCTGGTGTCCTCACTAGCCTGAAAACTCAAACGACCGCCTCCAGCCAGTCCTCGGCTGCCTGGGGGTCCGTCTCCCCATGAAACCTGGGTGGTCGCTGGTGCTGGAACTCGTGCAGAGCTCCGAGGCGACGTGCATCGTCAGCAGTCGGTGTTGGAAGCATCGGGGGCTCGGCGGGTAAAGGTACCGTCGGTGCCTCTGCTGTCAACGGGCCCTGTACCGAGGCCTCGTCGCTCGGCGTGCTGTCGTCGCGCTCTACTCTCGGAACCCTAGCTGGCTGCCGTCATGGGGCCATCCTGAAAAGGAAACAAGCGCGCCACGGTCAGAACAGTATACCTGGTGAGCTGACACAAGTAATCAAAAAGAAAACTTGAAACACACATGCAATTAATGTTTTCGTGCATTAAATCGGAAATCAGAAGTCATGGTCCTGGTGTACGGATACGTCAGTCGCCGCACCAACACTGGACTCCCTGGACTGATAACCACACCCAATATGCTAAACACTATTGCTTCACATAGAAGAAAGACCAGAGTATGCGGTAGAACCGACCACCTCTGATACCAATTTGTCACGACCCGTCCTCGGGGCCCGTGCCGTGACTACCCCAAGCCCGCCTTCCATAGGCCAGGGGCTGGCGACTAGCACCAAGGCGTAAATCCCAACAAAAGGGAAGGCATTGCCTTTGAAAAGTAAACAAGCACCACAGAGTAGGCAAGCAGAAAAGTAAACACTAAGTAAAACTGTAACAAGCTGTGCTAAAACTAAAAGGGGCCGGAAATACAAGCCCAACTGAAAGGGAAAAACAGCAACTGAAAAGAAAAGTTGCAGCGTTGAGCCTTCCTCTGGAAGTTCCACCTGAAGGGTGGGTACAGATAGCCTCCACAGCTCCTCGGTCCAGCCGTCCGCTCCGAGTACGTCCCGCCCAGTGGTCCACCTCAAGGTACCGTCCTGCTCCGCACGCCCCCACCACGATCAACGCTGTCTGTCGTCTACAACCAACACAACGAAGTGCGGGCATAACCCGTCCAGGGGTGAGTATAAGCTACTCAGTAGGGACCCCGAGACCCCCGAAGGTCTCCCGAAATCCAAAAAGGATAATCCAAAAAGGAAAGATACAATCACGAAGTAACAACCGACACTGCTTAGGTATATGCCCATACATATACCTAAGTCATCAATTCCCGTTCGGCCCCAACGTCCGAGCCCAAGCACAACCCAGTCCACACAGGAAAACAAACATAAACCCACACAGGATAGCACAACACAATCCACAAAGGAGAGTAAATAGTAAATCCACACAGGATTGCTCAACACAATCCTTAAAGGAGAGTAAACAGTAAATCCACACATGATTGCTCTACACAACCCACAAAGGAGAGTAAACAGTAAATCCACACAGGATAGCTCAACACAATCCACAAAGGAGAGTAACACAGGATTCAGCTCACACAGGTATACTTCTTCGGATGACGATAAAGATGATCACTGATCCATCTAAGTCGTCGGACCCACAAAGGATCGATAGGTAACTAACCCCCACAATGACCCACATAGGATCAGGCCCACACAGGAGTTGTAGGTGCTGGCTCACACAGAACCGCTGAGCGCTGACCCACACAGGATCAGACCCACACAGGATCGGGCCCACACAGGACCTGTAGCACTGATCCACGTAGGATCGCTGAGTGCTGTAGTCATCGCAGTCAACTGAGGATCTCTGCACAGTCGTCGCTATCGAAGTAGCAGTCGCAGCCAGCTCTAGGGTTCCCGCACACAGCAAGCTCGTTCGGGACGGTCCGCTCCACGAGCCGAGAGGCCGATACATCAACTGTCACAAAGTCCGAATTTGATGTATCCAAAAGTTCCATATCGTCAACAGGAACTCAACGTCGCAGACGGCGCATCAATCGGACGCCCGGTCTGAGAGTTATTGGCTTTTTCGTCCGAGGGGCCCAGTTGGTTTTTAAGGAAAAACCAACCCGACCATACTCCACCTGCATCAAAACCTAGGGCGGAGTATGCCAAAAGATCCGTCTCACTTAGATGAATTCAACGAAGTCGACGGCATGACAATCGGACGTCCGTAGCTCAAGATATGAGCGTTTCCGCTCCGAGGGCCCGGTTGGTTTCGTGTACGAACCAAACCAGCCGAACTCAAAGTATTCCGAAACCTTGAGTGCGATATACCGAAATGACCGGCTCGATCCAAGGATCGCGTTGCCGCTGACGGAGAGTCGTTTGGAGGCCCGTAGCTCAAGTTACGGGCATTTGACCGAAAATGGTCCGAAGACGGGGGGTCCGGGCCCGGGCTGACCCCCACTGGGTCGGCCGAACCGGGTCGACCCGACCCGGCTGGACCCGGTCCGGTCCGGCCAGGGCGCGGCCTGGCTCGGCCGGCCAGTCCGACTCGGCTCGGCCGAGCGGCTGCCGCGGGGCGCTGCCCCCGCGGGTCGGAAGTGCCCCCCCCTGTGGGGCCGCGATGGATCAAAGGACATGGCTTTGCCACGTCTGAGTGCGCCGGACCCGTGCGGCCGTGGGTCCGCGGGCGCCGCCGCCGCGGCTGAAGCCGCGATGGCCCTGTCTGGCGGCGCGCTGGGGCGCCGCCGCCCCTGGCTGTCGGCGCCGCCGCGCCGCCGGCGGCTTCCGCGGGCCACCGGAGTCGCTCCGGTGGTCCAATTCTGTTCTCGTCTGCGCCGCTGCTCCTCCCGGGACCCGTTCTTCACTGCGGAACCATCAAATTTCCGTTGCGGCGCATTCCGTCGTCACCCGTCAAATCCGCACAACAACGAAGAACGGCAGAGAGTTGTCGGGCCGTGTTCGTTTGGCCCGCACCCTCCGCGTTAGATAAAAACAACGAGAGAAGAATAATTCAACACATGAAACAACAATTTTAATAAATTTAAAATTGTTTATAGGAATCCGGTTCTTTAACTTTATAGAAAGTTCACGGGAATAAGGGCATTTCCAAAACAAAAATCCCTACCTCGTCAAGTCGTCGCCCGCGGGTTCTTCGCGGAATTGGGGATCGTCGCGTCGTCGCGGTATCTGGCGTCGCGTCGTCGCGGAAGGGTGTCGCGTCGATGAACTCCGTGGTTCAAGAACAAAAAGATTTAATTAAAAAATAATTAAATCATTCTTGAGTTAAAAACCACAAAGGAAATTTAAGAGAAACCCGAAGTCTCTTACCTCAAACAGCTGATCGAAGATTTCGTTGCGGAGGAAGAGACGTCGCAGAAGAACGTTGCAGGAAAGGAAACGTCGGCGTCGCGGCACACGGCGTCGCATCGTCAATTTCCGCGGGTTCGGCGTTCTTCGTCGGAGTCCGGTGTTCTTCGCGTTCTTTGCGAAGAAGAGTGAAGGCACAAGAACCTCTGTCAAAAACCTCTCAACGAGTAATCCTCCAAATGTCATGTTGGTCTTATTTTATTATTACGCCAACAAATGAAAAAGAGGTAAGTAACGACCCATCAATTCCCAGAATTAATTCAACGAAAGAAACCTCCCATTTAATTCATGAAATAAACCACCCAATTAAATGGTGCGTTAAGATTTTAAGAAAACGTGTCAGTTGACTTTCATAATGACGGGTTTTCGCGGGTGCGTTACTTAGCGGAAAAGAAACGGCGGGGCTCGTGCGGGCCCCACCTCACAAATATCCTACCAAGAGGGTAGGATATTTTTGGATAGTACCCTATCCGTTTCAACTCTGTTTAAGTGGCTTCCAAGTGGCTTAAGTGAAATAAAATAAAGTTTGTCGAACAATTATTTTATTTCTTAACTTTAAGCCTGAAAATTAAAAACCACACCCGAGCAAACGCAACTCCAGAAGAGGCGTTTCTAAGCAAATACCGGCGCTGCGATTTCATCGGTGCCCTCAGAATTCGATTCCGGGCACCGGTTCAAAAGTTAGAAAAACCCGCTCGTCCGTTCACTGAACGTACCCGAGCCAAACTTCGGAAAATGATTTCGGGCACACCGGGCCTCGAAATCAGGTGCCGTCAGAAACTGCGTTCTTGTAAAATTCCAAAGAAAATTAAGAAAAAAATTTCCTTGAAATTTACGGGTCTTTACAAGTACCTAGAAATATGCCTTCTCTTGGATTTGATCTCGGGTTTCCTGGATGCACTTAAAGAGTCCTCACCAACTGGGCTGAGGCTCATGTGCAATTTTTCTTTATATACAAATAACTACCATCTACAAAAAAAATATCATTATCAACGCTGATGTTCAGTTGAGTTTGAGAGAACTCATCATCTCCTTATATGATTCATAGAGAAGAAATAACTATCCCAAATGGAAATAAATAAGGGTTAATGTACAACCCTTATCTACTTCAACCAATATAATAAAAAGAGAATCAAAAAATTTTCTTTCCCTATCATGGTTCTTGGACAGAATAGAAAAACACCTGATTTAGTAAACAACCATGGTGTCCTAATTTCAATCCAGGATTCCATTTATGAGATATTAAAATATACACTAGCATGATAAATATTATTTATTTATTTATTTTAAATATTACTGAAAATTAAATAGGCATGAATAATTTATGATATTCATCCTATAGGTATGTTCAAAATTCAAAGATCAACATAACCATTGGATACATTTTATGGCTTATATCTTTGGGGAAAAAATATCAATTTACCCATTTTTGGACCCAAGGGTACCTTAATATAAAATTATGTACTTAAATTCCATAAATAATCTATGTCACTATATGTACATAGATAACTGATTGTTACCATTAGAACAATTTTTTTGAACTATGTATTGAACAACCCCAACCCATCAATGTGAACTAAACTAATCAAATAAATGAATATTATATGGTAATAAATGGATTTTAATTAATGGAACAAAATTTAAAGAGTTTTCTTAATTTACAACCAATGTATGTAATTAGTTCATTTAATAATTTAAAAGAGAATCCAAATTGAGTATGGATTGTAGGTAAGGGAACACATCCATCTATTTCTTCTGGTTTGTCATCACTCTTTATCTCTCTTCTAGATATGT
Organism: Viscum album; assembly: GCA_963277665.1. Lineage (NCBI taxonomy): Eukaryota > Viridiplantae > Streptophyta > Magnoliopsida > Santalales > Viscaceae > Viscum > Viscum album. The sequence goes on from OY728161.1 coordinate 1,001,501,184, forward strand.
GTCATTTATATTCAATTTTATCCCTCATTTATTTTTTTGCTTTATTTATTTTTTTGGATATTCATTATAAGGACACGACCTTATTACATACATAATCTTGAATTTATCCAAGAAAACACTTCCTTTTACATTGAATATATTTCCAAGTTTAGAGATTTTGATAATTAGGACAGTACATTCATGACATTATACATTATTACAGAGTGGATACCATAAAAATAGTTTCCATTTTTTTCAAAATATAAAACATTAAAACTTAAAATAAGACTCCTTGAAAATTCTTCAACATTTAACAAGTCTTTCTTCCTTGTATTACTCATACATTAACCTATTAAAAATCATTTAAAAACTTTGGATGAGCACAAAAGCTCAGTAAGGGATGAAAAATAAGGGAAAAAAATCACATTAGTCCATGAATACTCATAACTTATGAAAGCATTTTCATAAGACATTCCTGTCACCCATATATACTTACTTTGTGTAACATAATATTTACACAAGATCCATACAAAACATGAGAACATAAATATAATCATAAAGGTATCTTGGGGCATTACTTACATAATCTTGTAACCATTCTTGGCTACCTTATAATTTGTAACCCTCATGACTACCTTACTTTGGGTAACCATCGCAGTTACACTTGGAGTAACCATACGGCCGACCTCCAACATACACATACCCAATGAATTAGAGGGAAATATAGGTCCCACCCTTCATCATAAATAATTCCCAAGAACCAAAACATAATCATACAACATAAATAATTCCATAAAAACATTACTTTGGAATTTCGTAAAACTGAATTTAAAAAGAAAGATTTTTAATGAAAAGGCCCTTATAAATATCATACAATTGAAGAGAGACTTAATAGAGTGGATGGAGTTTGTATATATACTGTAAATACACATAATAAGACATAATATAAACATAACTCATCACACAAACAATTCAAATAGCACATAAATAATGAAGTAGAAGGTTAACCCAAAGAATGGAAATCGGGTTAAGAATGTTGAAAGTGGGTTCCCTAGACCCAACTTTTATTGTACTTTCATTACTGTTACATGTATTTAGTTAGTTTTTATACAAGTCTTTACCTTTCCATGATAGTGAAGATACTGCTGCATCCACTTTGTTTATGGAAATTTCCTTAGATTACCTGTCACATCCAATGGTTATAGCAGGTCCTAGGCTATTATGAGAACCCTGAGATTCCATGACAGTAATCTTAAAGTAATGTCCTATGGTCTAGTTACATCATTCTGAAAGGACACATATTTTGTGTGACCATCAGGTGATGGGGGCTCATAATCATTGCGACTTATTCTCATGAAGTTCACACTTGATGATCTCTAGCTATTGAGATCATGAGGACAGACCCACTTAATAGGAACACCACATGTTTCTGGTGTCCTTGGTCGTTACTATCTATGGACTTGTGTAATGATATCCTGACATGATATCATTATCAATGAATGTCATTTAATTACGTACATTTGATATAAGGTGAAAACCATAGCGACAAAGTCTTGGTGAGTTAGTTTGTATCAGATACGTCGTTAATGGCATGACATTGATTGAATGATCGAGAAAGGATTTGTCACCTCTGAGTTCAGGAAGAGATATCTCAGGCCTGGTTGATTAGGATGGTTGCACCTTCAATAAATCCATGGCCATGTTAGTCGAAGGTAAGTCCATCTGGAAAAATCAACAAACAAAAATAAAGAAAATAAAGAATGATGACACTAGTATGCATTCCGCTTTATTGAGATATCGATGACGAAGAGATTATATTACACGGACTGTGTTCATAGGAAGGCAGTCGTTGCTTTGACTTTGCCTTATCTCTATAGGGGCCTCGATGGGTTGTTAGTCCCCACTCTAGGTCAGTGTTATTATTCACTGCTATTGAGATAAGGGCCTAGAGGGTCACACACAATAGTGCCTTGAGAATCTTCTCTATTCTAGGAATAGGAATTTAGAACTTGGTGGGCCCCGTCATAGGATCTTAGCACTATCCAAGTTCTATGGATCACTAAAGAATAAATAAATTCATTAATTATTCGAGTTTAGAATAATTCATTGATTTTTTTATAACATGTATTTACAAGTTATATAGTAAATACAAGTATTAATATTATTCGAATGGATTTAAATATCCTAGGTTTGTTTGATATTAGCAGGAGAAATGAGTTGAGTTAAAGACTCAAATTTACCATGTAGTATATTTATATATTATAGGAAAGTGATAAATTGTAATTATTATTTATGGCATAAATTTATTTGTCATAACTAATTATTTATATCACTTATATAGCGGATGTCTATTACACGGGGGCCAAGAACCTATACCGCGTGTTTTAAACACTCCCTATATAAGTGAGAGAGAGGCTCTCCCATGATGACTATTCATGTGTCAAGATTGAGAGCTTCTCTCTCCTCCTGAAATCTAGAGAGAGAGTCTCTCAAGCAAAGAAGGATCTTCAAGATCATCAATCTCAGATTGAAGCTCTTTCCTTTGCAGTGATCATTGCTGCGCTCAAGTGAGCGTCGAAGATCCATGATAGCACCCAGATCTTGACGAATGGCACATGATCATATTCGCGAGGCATGTGTGGACAATCTAGAGGGCTTCGACATCAGAGTCTTCGAGCAACGATCTCCAGCATCCTGTGACAGACTTGCACACGTCAATTCTGAATAAGGTAAATGTTCAGTTTAATTTTTCATGCTCTGTATAAACCTTGCGAGATCCTCAGACCAAACCGGGACAAGATCACTGAAGTTGACAGGGTTATGTCACTCCGGTGAAGCATAAAATTTTAAATTCCCGGCCCACCGGCTTCTGCTGCGCATTCCCGGTACCCAACAGTGGTATTAGAGAGATCACTAGGTTTTTCTGAGTCAACAAAATGAAAATGAATTAAATTTAATTGTGGGGTGTTAAAACGGTTCATTCAAGTTCGACCACGCATCGTTTCATTTTCGAATGATCAAGTTACGATCATTTAAAATTTTTAATCGAATTGACATCATGTTTTTTTCCATTTATTTGATGTTTATCTCAAAGTGAGAATTAACATCAAATATATATATTTTATTATTATAAAATATAATAAAATATTTATTATAAAATATTTTATTATAAAATATTCTTCCACAAGGGTGTGGAAAATTTTTTAATAATAAAATAAGAAAGACCAAGACCCCAATTGGGGGTCTTCATGCTTTTAAATTAACAAAAAGGGGGAAGAAAAGACCACAAAATGGGGTCTTCTCCCTTCATTTTTTTTAAAAAAATGTGTTGAATCTTTTTTGTCTAAAGAAAAAAAAGGAGGAAGACCCCAATGGGGTCTCCTCTCACACGGAGCAAGGGGGTGCGACACCCCTTGGGGGTGAAACCTTAGCCGCACCCCGTGCCGGTCCTCTTCTGCACCAGACGACCTCCCTCTCCGCACATGCCTTCTGTCTCATCGGACCTCCTTTCTGCACCGCCTCCAACCCCACCTCACACTGAACCCCCTCCGCCCGGCCGCCCTGAGCTCGCCGGCCTCCTCCTCCGCACCAGACTCGGCCTGCATTGGCCTCCTCCTCTGTGCCAGATGTGGCCCGCGCCGGCCTCCTCCTCTCCTGCCGGACCGCCTCCAGCTGACCGCCCCGACCTCACTGAACGGGCCACACCACACCGTCCAAGCCATCCCGGACTGGACAGCCACCTCGCCGACTCACCAGAGCAGTAGGCTGCCAGCCATGTGGCTGGTCAGCCTCTTTCCTGGCCTCCTTTCGCTCCCCTAGGGCCACGCCAGGATATGAAGCCGCTGTGGGAGTTGTTGGATGCCGTGGTCACGCCGCGGTCATGCCGCGGTCATGCCGCAGTCACACCGTGGTCACGTCGTGGTCACGCTGTGGTCAACCCATGGTTCCTTGTTCCAAGACGACATCCCACAGTGGTACGCAGTACTGTCAGACTCCTCTCCGGCTAGAGGTAGCCTTGAATTAAATTAATTTTAATTAATTTAGTTTTTTAAATTAAATTAATTGGAATTAATTTAGGGGTTTAAATTCTTTTTAATATGAGAGATTAATTTAATTCAAAGTTTAGAATTAAATTGATGGTTTAATTTAATTTTTGGAATTAAAATTAAATTAAAAAAATGAAACCGATAAAATAAATTATTTGAATTTAATCAAATTCATTTAATTTATTAGAACACCCTCACATAATTTAAATTTATTGCAATTTAATTTTATTGTACTTTTACCCTGACTAGTCTTGAGCAAGTGGCCTACCTGTGTATGTCTGGCATTTATTTATTTATTTAATTATTTATTCAATGCATGCGATGATTGTAATATTTAATTAGATAAATGACGATCTGCGAATCGTATTTTAATTCAAATATGTATAAGGGCCTGCACGTCCATTGCACTATTTGTATTTTTTACCCTAGACCCCCTCACCTACGTGCAAGTATATTTGTAATTATACGATGACGATCCGAGAGGCAGACCCCTCCATGTTGAGGCAGTAGTCCAGATAGGAGTTAAGCGCTTTGCACTGGGGCCAACAGCAACACGAGTCATGTATTGACTCAGGTATGGATGCCCCTAGGTGATGATTGATCAATTACCGATCGATCATTTTAGAATGCTCAAGACCAGTCAGAATGCATGATTTACTTTTTGCATAGTTTATTATTTTATGAGTCTGCATGATTATTTCATGATCACATAGGATAGTAAACAAGATAAAATGCATAAAGTTGTGATGAATAATATTCTATTGAAAGTTCTTTCATGAGCGTGACAACCCAGTTTGAACATAATAAATAGAAAAGGATTATATTTGTCAATTAACATTAAAAATATCTCAAAGATATATAAAGTCTAAATACCTTCCATTTCTCACATCTAAACAAAACCGGCTATTTGGGTGCTCGTCAGCCTTAGTTGAGAGTGCCTCTTACTACCAGGGCGTTTTCATGAAAGAAATGGGTCGACTTAACTAAAGTGAGTAGTCAAGGTTTATCCTTAGCTAACTTGATATCACTTTAGAGGCAAGAGGTTGATGGAATCAAGTTCAGATTCCAAAAGCTGGGACTTTACTCAACAACACAAGGAACCACAAGAACAAGTGGTTGGCCAACATAGCGCCTACCTTGAAACCCTCCAAGTAGTGTCGTAGCCCTAGCTTGTAGACTACAAGGGAGGTTTTGAGGATCCTTGCCAATAGAATTGTCAAGAGATATAGTATTCCGAATCTAATAGTGAGGGCTATTAAGGTTTGTTAAAATAGTATGAGACATTAAATGGTATAATAATTTATTAAAAAATGTCAAAAAGTAATCAAGACAAAGTACTAACTGCTAATTGTTTATCTGATGTAGATTCAAAATGGAAATCACCAACACCACAAGTACTTTATCACTGCGATCGATCTTGTATAAAGAAAATATCCTGACCAGCAATAACTTCCAAGAGTGGTACAGGCGCATGCTCATAGTACTACGCCAAGAAAGGAAGTTATATGTGCTGGAATCCCCAATTCCTGCTGAGCCTCCTCAGGGAGCAAGCAAGACAGAAAAAGATAAGTGGAGAAAGCATGTAGATGATGCAATTGATGTACAATGCATCATGTTGTCATCCATGTCCAGCCAATTGCAAAAAATGCATGAGGAAGAGGACGCCTAAAAGATGCTTTCAAATCTCCAAGAACTATATAAGGAGAGGGCTAGGAAAGAAAGGTATGAGATCTAAATTGCGCTTTATAAGTGTAGGCTAGCAGAAGGGCACCAAGTTGGTCCTCACGTACTCAAGATGATTGGGTATATTGAGAGGCTTGAAGCCCTTGGGTTAAAACTGAATCAATAACTAGCAGTGGATCTCATTATTGCCTCTTTACCTTCAATCTTCTCAACATTCATTGTCAATTATAATATGAATGACATGAAAAAGTCGCTCCCAGATTTCTTGTCTTTAGTTCTCCAAGCTGATAAGGACATGAAAAACACCAATTTAACTGTACTTATGGTGAATAAGAAAAACAAGGGCAAGGCAAAGGGGTCTAAGGCCAAGTCAAGCCCAAAGACACCAATGCATCATCCTACAAAGAAGCCAAAGATTTAGAGGAAAAGTAATGAATAGGAAGCTATATGCTTTGGATGTGGCAAGAAAGGCCACTGGAAGAAGAATTGCAGAGCTGGGAAGAAGAAGCAAGCTGATGCTTCTACTTCAGGTATTTTTTTCATTGAATGTAATCTATCTTTATCTACAAGTTGGGTATTGGATACGACATGTGGTTCACACATTTTTATTCATATATAGAAACCAAGTAGGTTAAAGAAGATTTCAAAAGGTAAAGTGGATCTCCGAGCTGTAAATGGTGCAAGTCTGGCGGCCTTGGCAGTGGGAGAGTATCACTTGACTTTACCAACTGGTTTGGTTCTTGTTTTAAACAATTTCTATTATGTACCGTCTGTTACTAGGAGCATTATCTCTATGTCAAGTTTAGACATTATGGGTTTTTATTTCAAGTTTGGAAATAAATTTTTTATCATTTATAGGGGTAAAATATGTTATGGTATGGCACATCTTAACAATGGTTTATATATTCTAGAACTAGAAAACTCAGTAATGGCAATCAATGACAAAAACAGCCAACATGACTCAAATAATACCCGCCTATGGCACTTCAGGCTTGTTCATGTAAACGAGAAGCGATTATGTAGATTACATCAAGAAGGGTATCTAGACTCGGTACAGTTAGAACCCTTAGATATATGTCAAGCTTGTTTACAAGGAAAGATGACCAAATCACCTTTCTCAGGAAAGGGAGAAAGAGCCAATGTAGTGCTGGAATTAATACATACCGATGTATGTGGTCCATTTCCATTAGAGGTAAGGGGTGGTTTTCTATACTTCATTACTTTTACCGATGATTATAGTAGGTATGGATATATCTACTTAATGTAGTATAATTCATATTCCTTTCGTTTATTTAAGGAATACCAAAATGAAGTAGAAAACCAACTTGGTAAGAAGATAAAAGAACTTCACTCAGACCGAGGCGGAGAATATCTTAACCAAGATTTCATTGATCACTTGAAGTAGTGTGGGATAGTATCCCAACTCAATACTCATTATACACCACAATGGAATGGTGTTAGTGAAAGGAGGAATAAGACCTTTCTTGACATGGTCAGATCAATGATGAGTCATACAAGTCTTCAATTATCCTTTTGGGGATATGCCTTGCAGACAACAACATATAACCTTAACTGAGTACCAACTAAAGCTGCAGATGGGATTCCATATCAGTTATGGTATGGAAAGAAACCCAATCTGACACACATGCGTGTGTGGGGGTGCGAGACATTTTTCAAGACTTTACCAAGTGAAAAATTAGCATCCAGAAGCACTATGTGCATCTTTATAGGTTATCCTAAGGAAACTAGAGGATAATAACTATATAACCCTTTAGATAGAAAAGTAATTGTGGCAAGATACACCACATTTATAGAAAGGGATCACATTTCTATTAGAAATAGTGGGATAAAGATTGACTTCGATGAAGTTAATGTTCCAGATGCACTAGAGTTGGTAGAGGAACAATCTCCACAAGAGCAAGTGGAAGAAGAAATTGTTCCTGAGACACAGATACTGCATAGGTCTACGCGAGAGGTTAGAGAACCAGAGCGTTATGCTTTTCTTGTCACCGAGTCAGGTGACACATTAGTCCTTGAGGATGATGAACCTCTAACCTACAAGGAAGTATTAGAAGGCAAAGAAGCTGCTAAATGGAAATAATCCATGAATTATGAGATGGAGTCCATGTACCAAAATCATGTTTGGATTTTGGTAGACCATCCAGCTGATGTAAAGCCCATTGTATGAAAATGGGTATTCAAGAAAAAGCTGGACATGGATGGTAAGGTTAATACCTTTAAAGCAAGACTGGTTTCAAAGGGGTTCAGACAATGTCAAGGAATTAACTATGATGAAACTTTCTCACTAGTGGAAATGCTTAAATCCATCAGAATATTGCTTGAAATAGAAGACTTTCATGATTATGAAATTTGGAAAATGGATGTCAAAACTGATTTTTAAAATTGGAAGTTGGTTGAAGACGTCTATATGACTCAACCCAAAGGGTTTTTTAAGTCAAAGAATTCCAATAAAGTATGCAAGTTGTAGAGATCCATTTATGGATTGAAGCAGGAATCAAGATCATGGAATGTTCACTTTGATGAGGCCCTAAGAGATTGTGGTTTTTTCAAAAATGAAAGTGAGCCTTGTGTCTATAAAAATATTGAATGGAATGCTATTGTTTTATTAGTATTATATGTTGACGACATATTAATTATGGGAAATGAGGTGAAAGTCTTACAGTCAGTTAATACTTGGTTAAATGAATGCTTCTCCATGAAATACTTAGGTGAAGCAACCTACAATCTAGGGATCAAGATCTATTCAGATAGATCTCAAAGGATTCTTGGTCTAAGTCAAAGTACATATATTTACAAGGTACTCAAAATGTATAATATGGAACAATCCAAGAGAGTATTGTTACCTATGTTCCATGTTGTAAATCTCTCCAAGAAAATGTGTCCACAAAAACAGGAGGAGATTGAAAGAATGAGTAGAGTCTCTTATGCTTCAACAGTGGGTTATATCATGTATTCCATGCTATGTACTAGGTTTGATGTTGCCTTTTCTCTAAGCATAGTGGGTAGATATCAAGCTAATCCAGGAGAGCTGCACTGGACAGTTGTTAAAACTATCCCAAAGTACTTAAGGCGTACTAAGGATATGTTTCTAGTGTATGGAGGAGACGCGGAACTAGTTGTGAGGGGATACACTGATTCTAGTTTCTATAAATATCATGATGATATGAAATTGTAGTCAGGATATATCTTTTGCTTGGATGGTGGTGCAGTGAGCTGGAAAAGATCAAAGCAAGCTATGGTTACTGATTATATAGTAGAGTCCGAATATATTGCAGCTTCTGATGTAGAAAAAGATGCAGTCTAGATACGTAGCTTTATCTCAGACATTTATGTTGTACCTAGAAGTGCAGACCCTATTCCGGTATATTATGATAATACTGCTGCAGTGGTGCTTGCCAAGGAGCCCATGTCTCACCAAAGGACAAAGCATATTCATCAGAAGTTTCATCTCTTGAGGGATTTTACTCAAATAGGTGAAGTGACAGTTAGCAGAGTATCCATAGAGGACAACGGGGAAGACCCCCTAACTAAAGCCATTTCTCAGCAGAAGCATGATTCACATGTTAGAGCTAGTGGATTGAAACCCGTTAGCAGTTGTCTCTAGTGCAAGTGGGAGTGTTGAAAGTGGGTGCCCTAGACCCAACTCGTATTGTACTTTGATTACTGTTACATGTATTCAGTTTTTTTATACATGTGTTTATCTTTCCATGATAGTGAAGATACTTTTACGTCCACTTTGTTTATGTAAATTTCCTTAGATTACCTGTCACATCAAATGGTTATAGTAGGTCCCAGGATATAATGAGAACCTTGAGATTCCATGACAGTAATCTTAAAGTAACGTCCTACGGTCTAGTTACATCATTCTGAAAGGACACACATGATGTGTGACCATCATGTGCTGGGGGATCATACGCATTGAGACTTCTTCTCATGAAGTTTGCACTTGATGATCTCTACCTGTTGAGATCACGAAGACAAACCCGCTTAATAGGAACACCACATGTTTCTGGTGTCATTGGTCGTTCCTATCTACAGACATGTGTAATGGTCTCCTGACTTGAGATCATTATCAATGAATGTTATTTAATTACGTACATTTGATATAAGGTGAAAACCATGGCGAAAAAGTCACGGTGAAGTAGTTTGTATCAGGTACGTCATTAATGGCATGACATTGATTGAATGATCGAGAAAGGATTTGTCGCTTCCGAGTTCAGGAAGAGATATCTCGGGCCTGGTTGATTAGGATGGTTGCACCTTCAATAAATCCATGTCCATGGTAGTTGACGGTAAGACTGTCCAGAAAAATCAACAAAAAAAAATAAAGCAAATAAAGAATAATGACACTAGTATGCATTCTGCTTTATTGAGATATCGATGATGAAGAGATTATATTACATGGACTGTGTTCGTAGGAAGGCAGTCGTTGCTTTGAATTTTCTTTATCTCTATAGGGTCCTCGATGGGTTGCTAGAACCCACTCTAGGTCGGTGGTATTATTCACTCCTATTGAGATAAGGGCCTAGAGGGTCACACACAATAGCGCCTTGAGAATCTGCCCTATTCTGGGAATTGGAATTTAGAACTTGGTGGGCCCCGCCAAAGGGTCCAAGCACTACCAAGTTCTATGGATCACCAAAGAATAAATAAATTCATTAATTATTTAAGTTTAAAATAATTAGTTGAATTTACTTATAACATGTATTTACAAGTTATATAGTAAATACAAGTATTAATATTATTCGAATGGATTCAAATATCATAGGTTCGTTTAATATTAGTAGGAGAAATGAGTCAAGTTAAAGACTCAAATTTATCATTTAGTATATTTATATATTACAAGTAAGTGATAAATTGTAAATATTATTTATGGCATAATTTTATTTTTCATAAATAATTATTTACATCACTTATATAGCGGACGTCTATTACACGGGGGCCGGGAACCTATACCGCATGTTTTAAACACTCCCTATATAAGTGAGAGAGAGGCTCTCCCATGATTACTATTCATGTGTCACGATTGAGAGCTTATCTCTCCTCCTGGAATCTAGAGAGAGAGTCTCTCAAGCAAAGAAGGATCTTCAAGATCATCCATCTCAGATTGAAGATCCTTCCTTTGCAGTGATCATCACTGCGCTGAAGTGAGTGTCGAAGATCTGCGCTAGCACCCGGATCTTGAAAAACGACACACGAGTAGACTTTCAAGGCATGTGTGGACGATCTAGAGGGCTTCGACATTAGATTCTTCGAGCAATGATCACCGGCGTCCTGTGGCAGACTTGCACACATAAATTCTGAACAAGGTAAATGTTCAGTTTAATTTTTCATGCTCTGTATAAATCTTGCGAGATCCTTGGACCAAACTGGGACAATATCGCTGGAGTTGACAAGGTTATTTCACTCCAGTGAAGAATAAAATTTTTAATTCCCGGCCCACCGGCTTCCACTGCGCAGTCCCGGTACCCAACAAAGAATTCCCTTACCTCAGGTTTGTCTTAATTTTAACTTATTTAAAACTCCTGTATAATGGTTAAAAGAGTGTTATTAATATTTTACAGTAACATGTTCATGTTTATAACATCTTATATGATCATTTTATAACATCATTTCAACCTTAATTGTTAGTATTTTTCCCTTTGCACTATTTTTGGGTGAGTTCTTAACATGATTTCCATGATTGGTTCATGATGGACATTCTTTTCGATTGGAATTGAAACTCCAGAATTAGAATGGATTAGTATTTACATATATCCAGTAACATAAATTATTCCATTCATCATTTTGAACTCTTACATGAGGATGATTTATAAGTTATAACATTAATGATGTTCGTTTAGATCATTTTAGTGGTTATTTGATAATAACAACCTCGTTTTTTCTTATAAATTAAAAACCATGAGTACAAAAGAATTACAGAACCATTGGTGAGTCATAACACATATATTATAACCTGGTTCAACCATATAAATGGTTTCATGACCAGACTTGAAATAATTAATGGATTTTGAAATCACATCGTCCACGATGTTGGTAATTCGACACAGACTGACAATGTTTTTATTCATTAAATAAGTGGAAGAGGAGAAGAATAATGATGAGTAATTTTTCATAAAAATGATAAAATCCAGAGTATACATGATTTATGGAGATTTCATGCCTCTTGGGTAAGGATATATGAAGAAATAATAAGTAAGGAACTCAAAATAAAAGAAAAAGTGGGAAATCTCTTACAAAAATTCGGCAGCCTAATGGCTACGCCACATGGTTTTAGAAAATATTAAAAAGAGAGGGGATAAGGGTCACCCATCCAGAAATGAATCATAATATAGAGATGATCTAGAATAATAAGGAAATAAGAACATGGTATGGAAACTTGAAAATTATACCACATAAAAGAGAATTTGAAAGGAAAAAGAAAGAAAATGAGAATTTTCTTACCTTGTAGAGTAACCCTTATAACTTGAAGGTTGGGACCTTGGGGGTTTGAGGAAACCTTGAGAGGACTACTATAAAGTTAAGGATGCCAGATCTTCATTTAATGAGAATTGAGAATGAATTCAATGAATGGAAGAGTTGGTATTTATAAGAAAAGTGAAGGATTATTTTAATAATTTTCAAGGGACACCTCATGAGTGGTATTTACAAAACCATGGGCTTTCCCATGGTATTTTCCCATGGTATAAGCCACTTGGGACACCACACATATTATTTAACTTTTCAAAAGTCGATCAGATTGATGACATCATTATTATATCATTAATGATTTTATTAACACACCGAAACTAAAAACTGTATTTTTTACTATTCACTGAAGAATCAACTGTTTCAGAAAAATTCCCAAAATTCACCCTAACCATTTATCGACGTGTAGGTTTCAAAAATGAAGTCCAATTTTTGAAAATAATTTTCTAAATATTATTAATTAAATATTTAAATTAATGCATACATAATTCAAAAATTAACAATTCTAATTATGTAACTACTTCTATATCATAATGAAAAACTAACCTAGATGCTATTATCTTAAAGCCTTAATAAAATAAAATAATAATAAAATTTAATATTAATAGGGTCATATCACTATTCATATTACTATTCATAAGGGTATGTTTCTATTCACCAATAAAACAAGTTGGATCCAATAGACTAAAAATAACATACTGAACACAAATGTAGATGATAGTTTCTTGAAATTCAGAACATAGAAGTTAAAAAGTTATGTTTTAAAGGATAATTAAAAAAATCTATTTAAAACATAGTTCGATGCATTTCTATTTATTTTTAGAAAAACATGGGGTGTTACATTATCCGCACCTTCTTGAAATTTCATCCTCTCAATTTTATTTACTTATTAAAAAACTGAGGGTATTTTTAACTCATAGCATTTTCAGACTCCCATGTTGCTTCTTCAACCATGTGGTTTCTCCACAAAACCTTTACCTGGTGGATTACCTTATTCTGCAATACCTATTCCCTTCGATCAAGAATCTGAACTGGTTTCTCTTCATAAGAAAGTTTCTCTTCCAGATGAACTGCTTCTGGGCTCAAGACATGTGATGAATCTGGAAAATACTTTCTCAACATCGAAACATGAAAAAAATAGTGTACTTGAAACAAACTCGGTGGAAAAGCTATGCGGTATGCAACTGTTCCAACTTTCTCCAAGATTTAAAATGGACTAAAGAACCGTGGACTTATCTTTCCTTTCTACCGAAACACATCACACTTTTCTAAGGAGAGACTTTAAAGAAAACATGGTCACCTACATAGAAAGAGAAGTCTTTCCTTCTATTATCTGCATAACTTTTCTGCCTGATCTGAGCTGTCCTCATGTGTTTCTGGATCATCCTCACTTTCTCAGCCACTTCTTCAACTAATTCTGTCCCCATCAACTTTCTTTCACCGACTTCATCCCAAAACGCTAGAGTCCAACACCGCTTTCCATACAAGTCCTCAAAAGGTGCCATCTGAATACTGGAATGAAAACTATTATTATAAGAAAACTCAAATAATGAATGATGCTGATCCCAACTTCCCTGATAGTCTATTGAACAAGCTCGAAGCATATCCTCTAAAGTTTGAATCATTCGTTCTGACTTCCCATCTGATTGAGGATGAAAAGCTGTACTGAAATTTAACTTTGTTCCCAATGACTTCTGAAGTCCCTTCCAAAAGTTAAAAGTGAACCTGAGATCTCAATAAGTTACAATGGAAAGAGGAACTCCATGTAACCTGACAATCTCTTTGAGGTACAATCGAGAAAGCTAATCCAAAGACATTTTAACTCGAATTGATAGAAAATGTGCAGACTTTGTTAGCTGATCAAAAATAACCCAAATAACATTGTTACCTCGAGATGTCTTTGGTAGTCCCACCACAAATTCTATGGATACATTCTCCCATTTACACTTTGGCACTTTCAAAGGATGAATCATCCCCTTTAGTAACATTCACTCTGCTTTAACCTGTTGACATGTCAAACATTTCATGGTAAAATCAGTAATATCCATTTTCATTCCATCCCACCAATAATACTCCCGAAGGTCTCTGTACATCTTAGTACTACCAGGATGAACAGAAAATGGAGAATTATGAGCTTCACACAACAAATCTTTCTTCAACTGAGGATCAGTAGGCACACACAACCTTTTTCCAAATCTTAAAGCACAATATTTATTGAGATTAAATTCTGGAAATTTACCCATTTTAACCAATTCTACCTTTTTCTATAGCTCATGATCTTCCTTTTGCACCTAATTAATTCTATCTGACAATGAAGACTGAATTGAAACCTGAAACAAAACAGAGGTATTCCCTGAACCAACAACTTCTAAGCCAAAATTCATCAAATCATTAATCAAGGGATCATGTTCCAAACGTAGCATGATTAAAGATGCATGATGTTTCTGACTTAAGGCATCTGCCACTTTGTTTGCTTTCCCAGGATAGTAACTGATCGTGTAGTCATAATCTTTTATCAGTTCTAGCCATCTTCTCTGCCTCATTTTTAATTGCTTCAGAGTGAATATATACTTTAGACTTTTATGGTCATTATATATTTGACATTTGGTTCCATATAAATGATGCCTCCATATTTTCAAAGCAAAAACCACAACTTCCAATTCCAAATCATGTGCGGGATAATTTAGATCATGAGGTTTATGTTGTCTCGAAGCATAGGAAATTACCTGATCATTATGCATCAAAACACAACCAAGTCCCTTCAAAGAAGCATCACTTTAGATGAAAAACTCACCATTTCAGGAAGGTAAGTCCAAAACTGGATCATTCACCAATCTCTTCTTCAGTTCCTGAAAAAAAACATCACATTCCTCCATCCAAACAAATTTAACCCCTTTCTGTGTTTACTTAGTTATTGGGCTAGATAATCGTGCAAATTTCTTAACAAACTGTCAGTAATAACTTGCTAAGCCTATAAAACTACAAATCTCTGTAACATTTGTGGGTCTTGGCCATTCATCAACTACTTTTGTTTTGGCAGGATCAACTTTTATTCCATCTTTTTTACAATGTGCCCAAGAAAAGAAATCTGTTGCAACCAAAAATCACACTTGCTGAATTTTCCATATAGTTTCTTTTCTTTTAATGTTTATAAAACAACCCTTAGATATTTTTCATGCTCCTCTTTATTTTTAAAAAATATCATAATGTCATCAATAGATATAACCACAAACTTATCCAAGAACTCATTAAATACTCTATTCATAAGATTCATGAATATAAAAGGTCCATTAGTTAATCCAAACGACATATCAAAAAATTCATAATGCCCATATCTAGTATGAAAGACTATTTTCGGGATGTCATCTTCCTTCACCTTCAGCTGATGGTATCCATATCTCTAGTCAATCTTGGAAAAGTACTAAGATCCCTAGATATGATCAAACAAGTCATCAATATGAGGCAAATGATACTTGTTTTTAATAGTGATGTTATTCAAAGCTCTGTAATCAATTCAAAGTATCATGGAGCCATCTTTATTTTTAACAAAATAAATAGGGGCTCCCCATGGTGAAGTTCTAGGATGAATAAATCCTTTGTCAAGAAAATCCTGCAACTAATTTTTCAATTCAAGAAGTTCTATTGGATCCATACGATATGGGGGTTTTGAAATTGGCTTAGCATCAGGAACTAAGTCAATTGTGAATTCGACTTCTTGATCAGGTATGACACCAGGTAACTCATCAAAAAAAAAACATCAAGGTATTCATTTACCACTGGCACATCATTAATTTGAATAGTTCCATTATTTTCAACAATATGAGCAAGATAACTTTCATTTCCATATTTCAATAGTTTCTCACCTTCCTGATATGTTATCAACTGTATGGGTTTATTATTTTATACAAATTGAAAATCTTTCTGAAAAACAAATTCTTTAGCTCTACAGTCAATCTTAGCATGATAATCAGAAAGCCATTCAATCCCTAAAATAACATCAAACTCGACTAAGGGTAAAACAAAGAGGTTTGTAGGTAAAGTGTTTCCACAGACCAAAATAGAAAGATTCTTATAATTATTCTTTTCAATAACATTTCCCCCTGGCATTTTAACAACAAGTTCGGGTCTCATTTGTTGAGGTGATATTTCCAATTTACAAAAAAATTTCTCAGAGATGAAGGAATGTGTGGACCCTATATCAAAAAAAACTTTAGCAAAATCTGAGAGAAAAAACAAAGTACTTGATACAACTTCATTGGATGGACCAACATCTGCTGACGTAGTAACAAAGGATCTCACTAAGCCTTTCTTCTTGTAGTCTGGCTTCTTTGCATCATTCAGATCTCTCTTTGGGAAGACGTTTGCATAGTGACCCATCTTAACACTTTTAAAAAAATTTATAGTTTTCTTATCAAGATTATTCTTAGGATCATTTTCATTGAAATCCCAGGCCATATTTCCAAACTTACCACATTTAAAAGACTTCCTAGTTTTGCTAAGACATTCCCCAGGGTGTTTATTTCCACACTTTTCACAAACTGGAAATTGGATTTTCTTAACATCTGATTTCTTTGGTTGATTCTTACCCATTTCTTGCCAACTATACCTCTTCTTATCTTTGTTTCCAAAATGCACATGATCATCAGCAAACTCCATATCTACCCTCTTAACACATCATACAAGTTTCTCATAACTTTTGAATTCACGAGAGGCCAACGCCCTTCGATACCTTAGCTTCAATCCTAAGTAAAAGTGGTTGATTTTGATATCAAGATCCAGAATAAGATTTGGAGCATACCTAACCAGTCGGGTGAAGTTATCTTCATACACAACCACTGAATATTCCTCCTTCTGTTTCAATTCAATGAATTGCTTCTCCATTCTTAGTCTCACAACCTTAGGAAAATATTTGTCAAGGAAAAGACTTTTAAATTCATCCCACTCCAAGGAATCAAAATACTCTCTACCCCTGATATTCCTTACCATTGAACACCACTGATCAGCTTCCCCTTAAAAATGATAAATGGAAAGACTTACCTTTTGATTATCTAAACATCCCATAACATCGAATATCTTTTCAAGGGATTTGATCCATCCTTCAGCTGCTACTGGGTCAGGAGATCCATTGAATGCAGGAGGATGTTGTATCATAAAATGTTCCACTATTTTCATGTTCTGTTGTGGTACCTCTATTGGTTCTCTTTAATGGATTCCACCACCATTTATTTCCTGCGTTAGCTGAACCATTACTCTCACAAATTGCTCAGTTCCAATCCCTACCATTCCGGGCTGTAGTTCCGGAAGGATGTCATTCTGTCGGTGCCTATCCTCTTCAGCATCCTTGTTCCTTCTGTGGACAACTATAATGAACAAAAACATCTTAGATGAAGCAACATGGTAATCTTTAAATGCTATAACATTTCAATTTAAACATAGAGTGAAAATCATTTATGGTATTCTATTAACATCACCCTAACCCCTAAAGTTATCAAAACCATCCTCTGATACCAACTATAAGGACCCGGCCTTATTACATACATAATCTTGAATTTATCCAAGAAAACACTTCCTTTTACATTGAATATATTTTCAAGTTTTGAGCTTTAGATAATTAGGATAGTACATTCATGACATTACACATTATTATATAGTGGATACCATAAAAACAGTTTCCATTTTTTTCAAAATATAAAACATTAAAACTTAAAACAAGACTCCTTGATAATTATTCAACATTTAAATTGTCTTACTTCCTTGTATTACTCATACATTAACCTGTGAAAAATCATTTAAAAACGTGGGATGAGAACAAAATCTCAGTAAGGGATGGAAAATAAGGAAAAAAATCACATTAGTCCATGAATACTCATAACGTATGAAAGCATTTTCAAAAGACATTCTTGTCACCCATATATACTTACTTCGTGTAACATAAGATTTACACAAGATCCAAAAAAAACATGAGAACATAAATATAATAATAAAGGTATCTTGGGGAATTACTTATATAATCTTGAAACCATTCTTGGCTACCTTATAATTTGTAACCCTCACGGCTACCTTACTTTGTGTAACCATCGCAGTTACATTTGGAGTAACCATACGACAGACCTCCAACATACACATACCCAATTCATTGGAGGGAAATATAGGTCCCACCCTTCATCATAAATAATTCCCAATAACCAAAACATAATCATACAACATTTATAATTCCACAAAAACATTACTTTGGAATTTCGTAAAACCAAATTTAAAAAGAAGGATTTTTAATGAAAAAGCCCTTATAAATATCAGAAAATTGAAGGGAGACTTAATAGAGTAGATGGAGTATGTATATATACAGTAAATATACATAATAAAACATAATATAAACAGAAATCATCACAAAAACAATTTAAATAGCACATAAATAATGAAGAAGAAGGTTAACCCAAAGAATGGAAACCAGGTTAAGAATTCCCTTTTCTCGGGTTTGTCTTAATTACAACTTGTTTAAACCTCTTGTATAATGGTTAAAAGAGTGTTATTAATATTTTACAGAAACATGTTCATGTTTATAACATTTTATAGGATCATTTCATAACATCATTTCACCCTTAATTGTTAGTATTTCCCCCTTTGCACTGTTTTGGGTGAGTTCTAAACATGATTTCCATGATTGGTTCATGATAGACATTATTTTCGATTGGAAGTGAAACTACAGAATTGGAATGGATTAGTATTTACATATATCTAGTAACATAAATTATTCCATTCATTATTTTTAACTCCTAAATGAGGATGATTCTTAAGTTAGAACATTAATGATGTTCGTTTAGATCATTTTAGTGGTTATTTGATAATAACAACCTCGTTTTGTCTTATAAATTAAAAACATGAGTACAAAAGAATTCCAGAACCATGAGTGATTCATAACACATATATTATAACCTGGTTAAACTATATAAATGGTTTCATGACCAGAATTGAAAGAATTGATGGATTTTGAAATCACATCGTCCATGATGTCTGTAATTCGACACATACTGACAATGTTTTTATTCTTTAAATAAGTGACAGAGGAGAAGAATAATGATGAGTAATTTTTAATAAAAATGATAAAATCCAGAGTATACATGATTTCTGGGGATTTCATGCCTCTTTGGTAAGGATATATGAAGAAATAATAAGGAAGGAACTCAAAATAAAATAAAAAGTGAGAAATCTCTTACAAAAATTCAGCAGCCTAATGGCTACGCAACATGGTTTTAGAAAATATTAAAAAGAGAGGGGACAAGGGTCACCAATCCAGAAATGAATCATAATATAGAGATGATATAGAATAATAAGGAAATAATAACATGGTATGGAAACTTGAAAATTATACCACATAAAAGAAAATTTGAAAGGAAAAAGAAAGAAAATGGGAATTTTTTTACCTTGTAGAGTAACCCTTAGGACATGAAGGTTGGGACTGTGGGGGCTTGAGGAAAACTTGGGAGGACTACTATGAACGTAAGGAGGCTATATATTTTTTAGGGAGAATTGGGAATGAATTCAATCAAGGTAAGAGTTGGTATTTATAAGAAAAGTGATGGATTATTTTAATAATTTTCAAGGGAGACCTCATGAGTGGTATTTACAAAACCATGGCTTTCCCATGGTATTTTCCCATGGTATAATCCACTTGTGACATCACACATATTATTTAATTATTCAAATGTAGACCAAATTTATGACATCATTATTATATCATTAATGATGTCATTAATACATCGAAACTAAAAACTTTATTTTTTACTATTCACTAAAGAATCAACTGTTTCAGAAAAATTCCCAAAATTCACCCTAACCATTTATAGACGTGTATATTTCAAAAATGAAGTCCATTTTTTGAGAATAATTTTCTAAATATTATTAACTTAATATTTAAATAAAATCATACATAATTCAAAAATTAACAATTCTAATTATGTAACTACTTCTATATCACAATGAAAAACTAACCTAGATGCTATTTTCTTAAAGCCTTAATAAAATATAATAATAATAAAATTTACTATTAATTAGGGTCAAATCACTATTCATATTACTATTCATAAGGGTATGTTACTATTCACCAAAAAAACAATTTGGTTCCAACAGACTCCAAATAACATACTGAACACAAATGTAGATGATAGTTTCTTGAAATTCAGAACATAGAAGTAAAAAAATTATGTTTTAAAGGATAATTAAAATTATCTATTTAAAAAAATGTTCCATGCATTTATATTTATTTTTAGAAAAACATGGGGTGTTACATTCATGTCTTTCTATTTCAATTTTAAACAATTTATTTTAAGTAAAATCATTCAATGTTTATAAAGGAAACTTTCCCTTGTATCTCTCATTATTGATTTTCTTCTATAGAAATATTATTTTATTATATAAAAATAATTATTTTGAATCTATTATAATATTTATTTTATGTTTTTTTGTGAAAAATTATATGTATTTATTTACTTAAATGTATATTATACCCATATATTTAAATATTTACAATGGGGTTCATTTCATTAAATTTTACATCATAATTTTATTATATCATTCCAGCACATTGATCTCAATATTCCGGACCTATGAATATCTATTAGTTTATTAATATAAAATGTTCCTTAATATATTATTTTAATTGTTTTTATATGACACCTCAATGTTTTATGGTTTATTAAAAAATTATGTAACCTAATTTTTTCTCATGGGTATATTTTTTTTTTTCTCGATCCAATATTTCTTTTCACTATGAGATACATATACATGTTATATTATGATTTTATTTGTTGGAAATAAATCATAAATCCCTATAATCAATTAAGTAATTCTTATATATCATTATATAATATGTATAGTACAAGGGTATTTATCCTATCACATTATGTTATGATATCTTGTCAGAAATACTCAACATATGTTTATAATGACATTTTTTATTCTTATACCAAATTATAATAGTTCTAATTATTTCCATATTTTTAGGATGACATATCTCTTAGGAAATATTTATATTTTATTATTTAAGATTATATTTTTAGTTATCAATATGTTTTTATTGATTCTTATAATATCACATCATTTTTTGATTATCCCCTTTCCTGTATTTGTGTATCAAAACATCTTGGATGTATGTTCTTAGGGTTTCCCTGATAGTGATAGGTGTATAGTAAGGTCTAACAACATTTTATGAATATTGAAATATAATATTATGTAAAGTTAATCTCCCAAAGACACCAAACCTCTATAATTAATGGTTTGTTTTACTATATGTATTTTATAATAAAAATGTTTTAATGTTATGTGTATTATAATGAACTAATAATCTATAAATTAAATTCCATTTTTGAATGAATAAATACATTATCAACTAATGTAGTTATAGAAAAGAAATGAACTAATTTGATTATTTTTGGACCATTATATAATCTATCATATTTAAAAGACTATTAATCAACTTAACCATTAATATTATTTCAATTATACAGTAATCATATGATTAGCATATGGATAGGGTTATGATAAATCCATTTGACATAGAAAACGTTAGCGATGTCCTTGAATAATAGGATCATACCATATGAAACCAATTTATTAGAGAATACAAGGAATATATCATCCTTGGAATTTTCCCTTATCCAAAACCAAGTGGATATCCCAAAACTAAAGCATGATCAAAACCATTTTTGGGGGAATTTTAAGACCATTGTGATCAAGTCCAAAACCAGGTTCACCAAATCACACCCCTGAAAATCTCAGCATTACAAATCTTTCATAAAGGTAATTCATTGGTGTAAAAATTTCTATGTATCCATACCCTAAAAACATTAATTTATTTATTTTATAATTAAACAATTACTATATTTATCAATTTTTAATATACCTTTTTAATGATAAAATAACGAGTTTGATAAAAATTAGATTTTTGATATGATGAAACTAGAAATGTAATTTTTGGAAATATATAGTTTCAATCGATACACCCTTTTGATTATTTAAATAATTAGTAAATTAAATGATATTTTTATAAAATATTAATTATAAATAATATTTACAAAATGTTAATGATAATATAATTATATGAAGTCAAATGAAATTTTTAAGGGTTAGAAAATAGTTATTGTAAAAAAACTAGTATTTTTCAATAAATTAGAATTTATTATTGAAAATATAAAATTATCATATTTGGAAAATTCATTTGATAAAATAAATAATTTTTTTGAAATCATAAAATTTATGTTATCCAATGAAGAAATTTTCTTATTTTTCAGAGATAGATGAATTTGTGGGTCAAAATTAAATATGATATAAAAATATAGTGTTTATTATGGTATCCTAAAAGGCAAAAAGTTATGTAATAAATAATATAAATCTTATAAAAAACAAAATTATATTTTCTCTTTAAAATAATGAGTTTATAATTATATTTTATTAATTTTATTAACCCTTAATGTATCCTATAGAAACTATATTATATTTGAAGGTTTTAAAATAAATTCATTATAAACATGACTCACTTCCACATCATCAAGGGTACTATTTCAATTATATCCATTACTTTACATATGATATATTTATATCCACTCCAATATAGAAGAATCTATTGTAATAAATGATGGAATGATTATTAGTTTTGATTACATTATTATATAGAATACCTAAACCTATGTTTAGAAATTAATAGACATATCCTATCTTTTTCTATATAGAACCACCTATAATCACCTTAAATTTTTGTACAAACTATACTATAATGAATATACTCTTCCATTACATCTTTATATCCCTCCCAAGTATCCCCAAGCACTTAAAAATTTCCTTCCATGATTTTATAAGCACCCACTCAATGTAAGGGAACCTCTCCATCTCCTCATTATTCAAGAACCTTATTTATGTCATACCTTTTGATTTTATATTTGTTTAAGGTGTGATATATTATTATACATTCCTATTAATTTAATTAAGACTAAAAATTAATTATAGGAAAATTTATATCACATTCACCCATTCTATAATCCTTTATGTTCACCTTTCATGTCGCTGGAATTATCCTATGATTTTCCATGCCAAATTTTTTTATAGTGAATAACCATCGCCATTTCCAATCAATGTTATTCACCTAGTTTTACATATATTTTATTGATTTTGGATCTAAATGTATGTAACCCACATCCCTTAACCATGGGGTTAAAATTGATGAAATACTTCCTTATATTCTATGATCTATCTGGCACACTTCTGCATGTACATGATATGAAAGTGACAGGTTGGCCTGAAACTATATAGAACTCCAATTAATTGGGTATTTTTTATATCATTATATGCCATATAGTTTCCATGAAAGGTTATCTAATAAAAATATGTTATTTCTTAATGGTAGTTATACTTGACTTATATATAAGATTTCTTGTTTTATATTGTTTTCACATTCCTATGTTGCCTTTATGCAATTAGGTTACATCATTCCACATTATTTAAGGTGATGATTCTCATCCTCATTATGTTACTTTCATATACCTCTAATGTTAAATTTAATACTTTAACATATTCTATTTATTATCTATCCCCTTACTAGGATTTATATCTCACTCTTTTCTTATGTTCATCCCTAGGTCATCACGAACAGTTTTAGAATATCCATTGAATATAAGTGGATGTTATGGATTTTATTAAAATAAATTATTTGTAAAACAAGTTTCTATGAAATTTACATAATTACCAAAATAGACTAGGCCTCATGGTCTTCTGAGGTTGTACTAATTGAATCTTTATGATATAAATCATGAAATATTGTTCTTTGATTATGTGTTTTTTCATGGTTGGTATTAGAGAAAAGTGTAGTTATTTTTAGGGATTGGTCTTATAAAACTCCAATAAAAGACTTAGGGATAAGAAGTAACATATTAAAACATCCCTAAAAATTTTAAAGTATATAGAAATTTTTTTCCAATAATAAAGAAATTTATTTGGATACAACCAGTGGATGTGGATCTAGATTTTTTGTACCTAGGGTAAATATCCTCTAAAGGGGAGTATTAATCTAGACTCAATTGTCACCTAGTTCATGGAAGTGAGTATTGAACCAAACCCAGTTTGAAATTCCTATGGGTTATGATTTGGTAAATTCACAAGTTTATTTTGAATCATTATTAAGGGTTAAAAAGTTCCCATACAATTTTATGTTAGGAAATAGATTGTGGATAACGTAGATTAAAACCCATAAATTCCTAGGTTAATGAATATATTTCATTTATGAGTTATACCTTTATTTATCATGGTTCCTGATTTATATCATTAGTAGTTAAAAATTATCACCCTTAATATTAATTTTATTTCTAATCAATGAAAAAATAAGAGGAATTGGGTCAAAAAACAAGATGAGGGGTAATGTGATGACTGAAAAAATGATATGTACTACCCAATAGAAATAGGAATCATAAAAATAATGGAAATACATTCTCAAATGACTTATTTTTTGAACAGAAACTTTAATAAAGAGGAAAACAAAAATCCCCTATTCAAGAGAAAGTCACCATTGTGACGATTATGTTACAAAGGAATCTGAATTTAAGTGGATATTCTGATCCCTTAATCATGGAGTAATGAATTAGCATCATTGAAAATATATTCTCCATCAACCAATTCTCTGAGAATGTGAATTTAGTACTATCTATTTATTGTATAGAGGGGAAATAAGATCATATTAGTCAAAAATATGATACATGATAAAGAGATCAAAGTGATGGACATGACGGAATTATGAAAAATTATTTTCACCAAATATTTTCCTCATACTCTTTGACAAAAAATAGATAGGGATTTCATTATCATCAGGAGAAAGGATGATGAATATATCTAGGAATATGAGGAAAACATCATAATACATTCATGATATTCCTATGGACTTTTAATTACCCCTAAATGTAATGCAGAGCTCTTATTTTGTGTGATAAAGCTAAATCTACTAAAATCATTATCTATAAGAGATTTTGATAGCTATTATAAAGTTGAATGATGTTCCCAAAAATTTTAAATATGGATAATTGAATCTCATGGGTCTCTTAAGAATAGGGATAAGAGGTGGATAATATATTCTATTTCTATAAGGGTGATTGAAAAATCTCATAGGGGTATGAATTTCAATCACCCACTTGTCAAAAGTGTGGGAAGAATTATCTCAAAAATTCCCTGATGGGGAAAACAAAATTAATTAGGTGTGGTAATGATGAGAACCTAGCTATGAATTTCCAAAGGGATAATACCACTAATGTGATGGAAGAATTTAATGACCTAGTCAACCCTCAACATTTCAACAAATGCTTTAATTACATGGAAAAGAGACACTATGTTAATTAATAAACTAAGACAAGTGTTGTCGATGATAACCTATGAAAATAAGATCCAATGCCTATAGATCAAGTGAGAGCATATTCCATCACAACCAATGAGGTGGATCTTGAACATAATGTAGTGATAAGGATTATAGGTATTCATTCAAGGATTGTGAACATGATATATGATTCTAGTTCTATGAATTCATTCATATCATGTATGTTTAGTAGAACTATTCAAACACCACTTCAAAACAAGGAAGTTGAGTTTTCAGTAATGATGATAATTGGGCCAATCATTACATCCCAAACATATAACTAATACCCTATCAAAATTTTTTGTCTGAATTTCCTAAAAATCCTTGGGATAATTTCCTTAGTAGAATTCAATGTTATTCTGGGCATGGATTGGATTTCCTTTTTTTGAGCCAATATAAACTTTTGAGTGAAGGAAATCACCCTCCATAGTGAAAATATCCCTACAATTCTATACAAGTGTGAGGAAGAGGATGATTCTTATTCGCTACCAACATATCAAGAATGGATACTATTTGCATATGAATAAGTGTATCTAGATTAAATTATTGGGACTAAATAAAATATCATATTTGATTACATTCCCATTGTAAGGAATTTCACTTATGTTTTTCTCAAAAAATTTATTGGTCTTCCTCATAACTATGAGTTTTATTTCTTAATATAACTCATAATAGGATAATTTCCAATATCCAAGACTCCAAATATAATGGTCATTGATGAAAATGTGGAGATGGGGAAATAATTACTAGAGAATCTGGATAAAGGTTTTATATGCCCAAATGCTTCACAATCAGTTTCACTTATCCTCTTCATCACGAATAAGGATTGATCTATGTGCCACTAAATTCAATATTGTGAGATAAAAAAGGTCATGAAAAATATTAATTTTACTCTACCATGTGTTTATTACCTATTCATTCAACAATTTGGATCAGAGTAATTCTAAAAGATGGATCTCCAATCAGTATATTACTGTGTAAATGTAAATAAGGGGGATGCCCCTAAGACTTCTTTTCATACATCCATCTAATGGCCTGAAGGCCTTAATTTTTTATTTATTTTTGATAATCCACCTTTCAAGGGGTGAGGTGGAACCCTTACAATTACCGTATGTGTAAGTATTACATAGACCTTAGGCCTTAGAGGAATTCATTGCCCATAGGCTTCAAGCATTACATAAAACCCAGACTAACTACTTGGAACTGCTCCTCCCAGCATCTTCACCGTGAAATCAGATCTCCACCTTCGAATGGCTATTCGGCTAGGCTATCCCATGCATGCACATGATTTTCTTGATGGCAGGTTCCATACCCTCTCATTCTTGAAATCCGTGTATCTTTTGATGTGGTGAAATCTCTCTGCTCATCCTTCTATAGAGCTTGTTCCTTGTAGCTTGTCTGGTTTGCATCTGTACATAAGGTGGCCCGACGACCTTGAGGTGGCCTAAAGGCCTTACTGGCCCGAATGCATGGGTGGCCCAAAGGCCTTATAGGACTCAGGGACCAAATCAGTGGCCTGAAGGCCCAAACAGGGGAAAATTCTCGACTACTACAGTGACAAATAGTGCCTGCTACCATTCCCACTACAGTACCTACTATAGTCTGCTACAATACCTACTACAATACCGAAAATTGTACCTCCACTTGGATTTGATCCCCAGTCACCTAGATGAACTTAAGAGTCCTCACCAATCGGGATGAGTCTCATGTGCAATTCTTTTCATACAAGGTAAAATAACTATGAGTTTATACTGATTCGATTTATACTCACTAATTCTTTAACAAGCATCAGGGACTTAATAAATATAGTCTATAGGGATAACATCAAAAAATTTGAGGTAGTCTTTATAGATGATATTATTCTCTACAACAAAAGAATAGAGGAACATGAGGAGCATTTAAATACTATAAGTAATCCATTGTGAAAGGAAAATTTATTTTAAAATTACAATTTTTTTGGTATAATAGGTAAATTTCTTGGGGTATTTTTTCACAAAAAGGGGATATATATGGATCCTTAATAAAATATATGATATTAAATAATGGAAAATACCAACATCTATGATAAAAATATGATTTTCCATGGATTGGATGAGAATTATCATCTATTTATGGAAAACATATCATATTTTTCAATCCCACTATAGAAAATAACTCATAATGAAGTCATGTTTTTTTGGGATGATCAATGCGAATATATATTTAAAAAGCTAAAGATTAGAATAATAACTACACCTTTTCCCACATTACCCACAAGTAAGGAAGGATTTGTAACCAATAATGATGCATCCAAAAAGTCATGGGTTGTGTACTCATAGATAATGAAAAATTGAAATTCTATTCCTCTATAAAATTAAATATCCATGAGAAAAACTACCCAGACCATGAACTAGAATTGGCTGTAGTGATCTCTTACTCAATGATTTTCTGACATTATATTGATGATGTGAAGTGGGACATAGAAAAATACCATAAAATCCTTGTATATATATTCACAAAAAAGGATCTCAATATGAACCAATGGATGTGGTTAGAGTTTATCAAGGATTATAATTTGTCAATCCACTACCATCCTGGTAAAACAATCAAGGCGGTAGATTCCCTGAGTTGAATTGATCCTAAAATGCTATCCATGTTGAGGATTGAAAGGGATCCAATATTATAGGAAATTCAATGGATGAAAATGGGAAAAATAAAATGATCATCATTCTACCTTGCTCATATAACTTCTCATCCATATTTTATTGAAAGGATCTAGAGCCATAGAAAGATGATGAGTTTCTATATATGAATTTAGTGAATATTACAGAATTGAACTTTTCTAATGATAGATTTATATAGTTTTGATCTCGACCATGTGTCCCATAAAACTATATTTTAAGAGGGATATTATAGATTATTAACATAACTCATCATCATTATTCATCTAGGAAGTATAAGTTTGTGTAGGGTTTTGATGAAAAACTTCTGTTGGGATAATAAAAAGAGGGATATTGTGAATATTTTACCTTGATGTTTGGTATACCAATAAGTCAATGAGGAAATAAATAAGTCTAAGGATATGATTAAACCATTTCCCATAAAATTATGAAAATAGGAAAACATAACCACAGATTTCATCATAGGACTCCCTAGTAAACCTAAAGGAAACAATAAAATATGGGTGGTAGTCTATCACCTTACAATGTTAGGCCATTTCATTTCAATCATGGAATATTTATCTCTATAAAAAATCGACATGATATATACAAGGGAATGGGTAATAAAAAATAGAGTCCCAAAATCTAGTGTATCTAATCAAGATCTAATATTTACATCAAGGTTTTGGTGAACACTTTTACAAGTGTAATATATATAACCAAGCTTCAATATTGGTTATCACCCTCAGATGTATGGTTAGTCTAAAAGAAATGTTCACACTTTGAAGGATATTATATGATAATTCTTAATGGAATTTTAATGTTGATAGGATAAATATATTCTCTTAATGGAGTTCCCATATAACAAAAATTTTCATTATAGAATTCTAATATAACCTTATGATGCTCTTTATGGGAAGAGGTTTCAGACTTCAACATATTGGGATGAAGTTGGAGAAAGAGAAGCTGGTGGGACATGATATTATCCATGGAATGATAGATATGTTTTAAACTATTCATCATCATGTGAAATCAATTAAAATTTGGTAGAAAATATATGCAAAAAATTTCCAACAAAACCTAGAGGGGGAGGTTCGAGATAAAGTGTTCCTTTATATGTTACTGTGGAAGAAATTCCTAAGGTTTGGGAATACAGTGACCTAGGGATTATCATACAAGGATATTGAATCATTTTAAATGAATTTTTAATAAATAAAAAATTTTTATACTTGATTATTGTAATAGTTTAGTGACTTTAAAAAATTAGAAACATAAACATTGGTCAATAATTGAGCTACGTCATCTCCCAATACGTTCTTCACAACTACAAACCTTCTCAGAAATATCATACATAATAAATTTCATAAAAACCTATGGAAAGAAAACATAATAAAGGATTTCATCAGATGTTATGTAAGGTTAAAATGGGGATATATATAATCATGACATGAGAATATGGGTAAGAGAACATGAAGACAACATTTTAAAACCATACCCTAATTATCAATGATCATAAACATTAGTCACATAATAAATAATGTTAGTTCATAAGAATTGAATCATAAGGGAATCAAAGAACATGAGACATGATATGATAACATTAACACAAGACAACAATTTGTGGCAGACACATCAGATTTAAACATTACGAACATGTATAAATAGAAACAGGTTCAATCATTAATTTAAGGACATAAAATAAAGCCCTCACATAAACCTATGGACATGAAACTAGGTCTATGAAAAACATTATAGGCATTAAAGACAGGTCTATGAATAAAATTATGAACATATAATTAGGTTTACACATAACATTGTAAACATGTAATCATGTTCACGCATAATATTATTGACATAAAAGACATGTCTATTCATAATTTTATAGTAATCAAGGTTTACTCCCAAGACCATTGTAGCAGAAAAAGTCACTTACTGAACTGGGTTGACTCTTAATTCTAGTCATATCTATTTCATGAGATAAAAATCATACCCAATGCATTGGTGGGAGATATATTTCCCACTCACCATTAGTTATAACATAACCACTATCCTTGGTTATAATGTAACCACCATCACATAATTAAAATCGTATATATGTGATTTGAAATATCATCAATCATTCACTATATTAGAAACCCTTAAATGAAATGGGTTACAAAAAAATTTCAAAATAACATAACCAATATAAAATAAAAAGGTTTTATAATAATTTCATCATTTGATCAAAGCATAACCCATGAAAAAATAGGCATATTAAATAATAATTTTATCATTATATAACCCATTGAAGAGAAAATTTATTCATAAAAATATTATCATAATAAACATAAACCATTCAAAGAATGAAAAATAATGGTATCTGTAAATCATATCCTCATTAAGGAATATGTAACCTTAATAAATTCCATGTGAAATTGAACATAATTTTGAAAGACTATTTGGGACATTTATTGAGGAAAATATATTTTCTTTAAAAATTAAATTTTAAAACATAAAAAATTATGAGAATAATTTACTTTGAAAATAACCTTGAAAAATTATAAATGAAGCTTTTAAAAATCATTTCAAATATTTATTGTTTAAAATATATTTTCTTTTGTGAAGACACTATTTAAAACAAAAAACACTTTTAAAATCCTTTTAACATTGAAATCACTTATTTAAAATAAAACTTTTTCCAAATATAAAGGAAATAATTTTATATGAAAGTATATTTTAAACATTATAATTTAATCATGAATTAATTGAGCGGTCATGACAGAGGGAACTACTATTTATTCCATGCATGTGAAAACCAATATTCTTTTAAAATTTTCGGTAAAAGAAAAATAGGATTTAGTTGTAAAAAAAGAATATTCCTTTCAAATTTTTTTGTAAATATCCAGACATGGGTAAAAATTTATTTTAAAAAATCATAATATTTTAATGAAACAATTTTTAAAAAATCTTTAGAAAACATGGTTTTGGAAGTAACAAATTTATGATCGAAGAAATCAATAAAGACAGATTTAATTCAAAAACTTTTATTAATTATTTTAAGTACCAAAGAATGGAAAATGATATATTTCCATGAATTTATTATGAATAACTATAAGATAAGAAAAATAATGATAACTATAAGGAGTAAGATCATTTGTTTTCAATGTTGGAGACTTAATAATAACAAATCCTGATAAATGATAAAGTTGTAACACAAATCCTTTTCCACTTCGGTAACATTGAATCATAAGACCCATGAAGGAATAACATAAAAAGAAACATAAAATATCAAGATGATGAAAAAATTCATGATATTACATGTCAAAGGAGATTTATATAAACATTTTGAATTAATATAGGTTCATAACATAACGTATGTCTCAAGAAAGGAAAATTGGGAAAAACATCCCTACCGATTTGGTAACTTTTGAACCATAAACCCCATGAAGGAGATATAATCAAATGGATATATACAACCTAATATTTTTCAGTAGATAATTAATAATATACAATTAAGGTATTTATATACACCACATTAAATAAATAAGTAGTGAAGATGACATGTGTCTCATATAAGTAAACAGTGAGACAAAAATCCATTATATTAAGTATTCACTTCCATCATACTCAATAAACCACCAGTATAATAAATATAAATTTATTATAAATATTTTAAACAAACACCTTCACATATATCATACCATATAATATTTCATTATTACCATTTAAACCATTTGTGGAAAATTCCATGTGAAAGATATGTTTCGGTTAATAACCACTTTATTTTCATATATGTTTTTATTTGTTATATTTTTGTTACAATTAAATAGATCATGGTTATATAATATATAGAATGATAAAAATGATATAAATATCTTATATATTAATTATATATGTATTTATATTAATCCATAAAATTTAGTGATAGGAAATAAAATACAATGTTCACAGAGACGTTTGGCCATACACATGCATTGACGCTGCTTTTCATTTTCTCATTGCGTTGAATGAAATAAAAGTAATATATATATATATATATATTAACATAAAAAAATAATTTTATTTTAATATATATATATTATTAAACCCATCCTTAATACATTCCATGTAAATCATTAACGAATCACATCGCTTCGCGAGGCGGTTGTCCGCCATATACACGAATGACGTTATCGTATTCCCAAACAATGGATCACATGAAGGTGTGTGTGATATAACAATTACAGAATCATTATAACATTATAAATATCATAAATATCATATAAAAACAATACATATATATTTAATTCCAACCATGAAATGTGGTAATGGAAAAAAAATGACATCAGTTAACTAGATGGTAGTCTGCCGTACACACGGAAAAAGATTTCAAAACCCATTTGATGGATGTGGAGGTGATTTTAGACCATTAAATTGACATAAAAATATCTAATTATATGGAATATAATTATTTTATTATATAATCATGATATAATAAGAAGATATTGGTTTTGTGGAAGAATTAATATAAATGTTCTTATTGCTGAACATTACATCTTTTTTGTGTATCCTCCTTAGGTTTTCACTTGAATCCATTTTAGTGTGGATTCCTCCAAAAATAAAGATTATAGGATTAGGGGAGGGATGTTTTGGAGTTATTTGGGTAGTTCTTGGCTAATACAATTATGTTTGAATGTGTGAATAAGGGATTATAGGGGTGGCCTTTTATAAATAGAGGAAGAACATACATGATATTTTTGAAAATAAAAAAGTGATCCCATGTTTTTCAAATGAAAAAAGGTCCAAAATGGAAAAATATAACTATAGAAATGATAATGTCTAAATATGTAAATCTAAATTTTTAATAAATTTTTATAGGCAAATATTACCTTTATCTTTTTAGTTTAACCCCCTGGAAAACCCATTAATACCTTAAACACGATAATTCATTTTTACTACATTCACTAATTTTTTTTTAAAAAATTATGTTTAAATTATTAGACATTATAAATTATTTTGAATAAAAATATTGAATCTAATTTTTCAAATTCCATTCAAATAAGTGGAAAAAATTTATTTTAAATTAATTCTACAGACGTAATGAGAACGCATGTTTATAACGAGAACAAGTTCAAATATTTAAAAAGTTTTTATATCCAATTTCAATATGAAATTGATTAAAATAGACTAAATTAGATTAATAGATATATAATTGAATTAATTTAACTTTAAATCAATTTAAAATATAATTGATCTTTTTAAATAAATTAAATAGGAAATAAATTTTCAATTAAAATCCAGTATTTGTCACTATTCTTCAAAAATTAAACTTTTTAGAAAAATCCTAAAAAATCAATATAAGATAATT
Source organism: Viscum album (assembly GCA_963277665.1). NCBI lineage: Eukaryota > Viridiplantae > Streptophyta > Magnoliopsida > Santalales > Viscaceae > Viscum > Viscum album. The sequence goes on from OY728161.1 coordinate 1,001,534,730, forward strand.
TTTGAAATATGAATTAAAAAATTTATATTATTTAAGAAAATTAATTATCTTAAACTTCCAAAAATTAATTTTATTATTTTTCAAAAAAATATATAAAAATTAGTTTTTTTTAGAAAATAGTATTTCGAAACAAATAAGGACTTTACAGAAAATTAGGTATTTTATTATCAATATTTTTTCTTTATATAATAACATTATAAATAATATTTAAAAAATTATTTATTACTATTAATATCACTATGTTTAATAGATAGGTTATAATTATATTAATAATATATCATTGTTTTGTTAAAACTCAGTGTTGCTTATAGTGGAATCATAACTTGGTGTTGCATGAAACATAATCCATCCAAGACTTTTAATTTATTCAAAAAATAATAATTCATAAAAACTAAAGGTGTTACATTCTACCCCCACATAAAATGAATTTATCCATTTAAAATTTTCATTCTGAAACAAACAAATGAGAATACTTCTGCCATATCATATCATCAATTTCCCACATAGCTTCCTCAAACATATTGTCTCATGACAAAACATTGACTAGATGAGTGTTATTATATCATATAAATTTATATATTTGATATATAATATATTCTTATCATTCCTTATATAAAATATCATGCTCCTTTGGTATGAAATCCGAGTTCAGTACATGTCATGGATCAAGTATGCACTTCTACCGGAGTGATACATAGAACACATTGTGGACTTGAGAGAGTTTTGGTGGAAGCTCCAAACAATAATATAATATCCTGATATAATAATATATTCTAATAGGACTAATATAACTAGTTATTCACTTCATTCTCTAATGAAGAAATTAATATAAATACATTCTCATAAACTTCGGATTCTATATCACAATGATGAATATCAGCATAGCATTTCTATCAAATTTGTATTATTCCTACATGTTACTGAATGAATATAAAATATTCTTTTCATATCATCTATTTTATCATGTCTTAGAAACTTTATTTCTATAACTTCATTCCAGTATGTTGTAGTTCTAATATTTATTCCATAAATGCTATTTAGAAGGATCCATCCAACTGCTTTAGTGAAAACTATTGTTACAATAAATATCAACATGATGAAGGTGTTGATTCCAAAATATTTTGAAATCCATATGACAAGATCTTAGAGTATCCTTTAATCATATTTACATGAGTTTTAAATTCATTCCTCCTCAAATTTATTTGACACTAAAGATAATACCAAAGGGGTTTGTTTCCATAAATGCCTCTTAAAATATCCATAATCTTCAAAAATCACTACCACATAAAACCTAAAAAATGGGTGTCCAAAACTCTGAGCATGTGGGCAAACTTAAACTCATAAACCCATGATGGTATACAAAATTATTAATTCCATCATACAAGGAGATATATATGCTTCTAAAATATAATTCACTCATTTATTCCTTAAATATACTCTTATCTTATACCAAAACAACTTCATTTAAAACTTTGTTTCATCCTTGTCCTAAGAGAATATCAATTGTGAATTTATGATCCTAGAATCTATGTAGATGGAGATAATAACATGAAATTTTCCTAAAAGAAAACAAATATGATTTTACGAGGTATTATTCATAAAAAATCAAACATGAAATTACCAACAAAGGAGGTGAAGATAATTTTTCCCTAATTATCATGATTCAATTCATCTATTTTGATTTCATAAGATTTCCCGTTCTCATTTTTCCTCAAAGGCTGTTATAGAATATCAATCATATTAAACATTGTATTAGGGTAACAATTTTCATAATTCCCAAACTCCATGCACTTGAAACATTAATGTGTGGGAGTTCATTATTTTGAGCTATCTCAACCTTCATTTCCTTGACTGAAATCTTCATATAAATTCAACATTCTTTTTCTCGATGCTCAGACTTCCCACACATGAAATACCTTATTGTTTCTTTCTGTTACTCACCTAAGTACTCCTTCTCACATTTTTTGAAAGTTTGCGTTTAAAACTTTTTCTTCCCTCCATGTGAAATGTCATTTTATTTCCCATGGAACCCTATTTTCCTTTTCTTAACACTAGAACCAAGAGGGTTTCTATCTTCTATTTTCACTTTTAGTGTAGATAGAATGATTTATTTGTAGTATTTAAAGTCCCTTATGGTTAATGACATTCATATATTTGGGTTTTATCAACTGAAGAATCAGAAAACCATACTTTCAGGATGAATTATAATTTATGAGTAGTACCTTGAAAGTCCTATAAAATTTACTACATATGCACAACCAGATTCACAATCCTTTTGATCATGCTCTAGGAAATATTTCTCTTTTTTTTGTATGGATAGTATGAGGAAAGTACAAATAAAAAAATATTCATTTAAACTTATTTTTCTTCATGGATTCAATTTATTTTCATTATATTCTATTCTTAATAACATTACATCACTGATCTAACTAATCTTCCAGATGTTAGATATCCAGAATGAATTTTTCATTCTCTAAATACAAGAGAATAGAAAATACATTTTCATTGGTCCTGATCCATTGCTCATAAACTAATAGATCAATGTAACCATTGAAATAATGTGAGTGTTTCCTCATGAAGGACTCAAGATAAAATTGTTCCCTCATTTTCTTGTTTGGATGTTCACAATGATTCATAGCTTGAGAAAGTTACGTGAGCTAACAATGAGATTTTTCATTCTATCTCTAATAACATTCAGATTCTTAGGAAGAGAATCATTTCATTTTACATTACATTTCTCAATTACATAGTTTTATATGCATCTATCCATTTAATAAGACTATAAATAATAATGTGAGAAAAACTAATCATAATGGAAACTAAAACATTATAAAAAATCATTTAGGAGGCCTTAATAAAGGAACCATATTTTTAATCAATGACACATTAGTTTTATCCTAGGTTATTTATAGTATTCATCTATTTAAATCATTCATGATTCTTTGTAAAGACTTTTTGAATTTACAAAGAATATCCTTATATAATTTCAAACAAGGTGTGAAGCATTGAACATTGTCATGCACCAATTCTCAAACGAGTCCAACACAATATGGTGTTTTGGGGTTGTTAACACTAGGTACATTTGTTCTAGATCTACATCCACCAGTAGTATTCAGATAGGAATTTAATTTCTAGGAGAACAATCACTATATCCTTTACCAAAATTCTAATACATCTTCATATAATTTAACTCATCCTTAGACTTATCCTTAGTGACATCATTAGACATATCCTTAGAAATATACTTAGGTATATCACTAATATTTTCTCATCCTAGTTTCTAAAGGTTAACTAAAACTTTTCTTTAATTCCAACTATAGAGACCCAGGGATTATCATGCATGGATATTTTTTCCTTTTATATGAATACTCAATACACTAAAAAAGTTCATTCTCGAGGACCATAATAGTTTAGTGCCGTTGGAAACATCAAGACATAAACACTGATCCATAAGTGTGCTTCATTGTCTCCCACTACATTCATCATAACAAGATCCCTTCTTATACATATCATGCATAATAAATTTCTTCATAACACGGGGAAAGGAAGCATATGAAAGGGTGAGCTCAGATGATCAGTAACGATAACAAGGGGAGGTACATAAGTATGATACGAGTATAAGGGTACGAGAACATGATCATTACATTTGAAAACAATACCATACATATTAAAGATCATAAACTTGATTCATGTAATAATGATTGGTAGTTCATAAGAGATGAATCATAAGGGAATCAATGAAAATTAACCATGAGAGAATACCATTTTTATATGACATGGATTTTTGGCATGCACATCAGCTGCAAGCATTTTGAACGTATAGAAATAGAAACTAGTTCACTCATTATGTTATGGACATGAAATGAGGCCCTTTCATAAGCTTATGGACATGCAATCAGGTATATGCACAACATTATAGACATAGAATATTGGTCCACACATAATTGTTTGAAAATTTAATAAGACTCACACATAACATTACAGACATATAATCAAGTTCATGCATAACATTATGGATATGAAATAAAGGTACACACATTACATCATAGTAGTAATGGTCTAATCCAAAGACCATCATAGTAGAAAAAGTATCTTACTGACCTGAGTTAACTCTCTATTCCAGTATTATCTATGAAATGAGATATAAATCGTTATCCAATGTATTAGAGAGTGATATAGGTCCCAAGTGAATTTTTTATAACATAACCATTGTCCTTGGTTATAATTTAACCACCTTCACATAATAAAAATAATTAATATGTGTGCTATAAGATCATAAGACATGCATCATATCAGAACCCATATCATGAAATAGGTTTGATAAACATTTCATCATAACATACCCTGTAGAAAATAAATAGGTTTAATAATCAATTGATCGTCTGTTTAAAGTATAACCTAGGGAAAAAGAGGCGGGTTTAATAAGAATTTTATCACGATATAACCTATCAAACAGAAATGAGTTTCAAAAACCACTTTTCATCATAAACATAGACCATTAAAATAAATAATAACAATGGTTTTCTTGTATCATATCCCTATTAAGAAAAATTTATGCCCCAAAATATTCCATATTATATTAATTTTTTTTAAAACACTAATTTAGACATTTACTGAGGAAAATATATTTTCATAGAAAATAAAATTTTAAAACATAAATCATTGTGGAAATAATTTATTTTTAAAATAACATTGAAAAATTATAAAGGAAACATTTTAAAATCACTTAAAACATTTCTTGTGTAAAATATATTTTCTACTCTTAAGTACAAAATTTAAAATATAAAATAATTTCAAATGCCTTTTCACTTTGAAATAATTTATTTAAAATATAAATTGTCCAAAATATAGGGAAAATAATTTTATTTTAAATATAAATTAAAAAATTGTAATATCATCATGAAATCACTAATAATTCTCAATAAGAGGAAATAGTGATTATTCCGTGTATATTAAAAACAAATATTGTTTTCATATTTTTGGTTAAATCCAAAGTGGAATTATTGAAAAAATTGAACGAAGATTCCTTTCAAAACATTTTTAGAAAATTTCATCATGGGTAAATATTTATTTTAAAAATAATAAATGAGTAATAATTTTTTTTAATTTTTTTTAGAATACATTGATTTGGAGGAAACAAATTTTTACTGAATATTAAAATAAAGTATGATTTTCAATAAAAAAATTTACGAATTATTTTAAGTACCTTTGATTAAAAAAATGATACCATTACATGAATATATCATGAATATATCATGAATAAATATAAAATAAGAAAATTAATTAAAATCCATGAGAGGTAGATCATGTGTTTTAGACATTGGATACTTAATCATAAGAAATCCCAATAAATAATGAGATTGTAACACAAAACCTTTTCCACTTTGGTAAAATTGAATCATTATTCCCATGGTATTACACACCAAAGTGGATATATATACACCTCCTAAACGAATATAGGTTCATAACATGACATATATCTCAAGGATAAAAAATTGAGACAAAAATACCTTAATGATTTTGTAACGTTTGAATAGAAAAAACTATGAAAGAGAGATCTTAAAATAGATATTTAAACCAAATTTTTTTCCATTAGAATATTTTTAATATATATTATTCGTCATTATATATAATAAATAAATGAAACAGGTGGTGAAGATGTCTTGTATCTTAGGGAAGTAAAAAGTGAGACAAAAATCCCATACTTTAAGTCTTGACATCTGTTTTACTCGATCAAAACTCCTCATTAATAAATAAAATCTTATTATAAATCTATTATATAACCATATTAATATATATAATACCATATTTTATTTTATTATGACCTCTTATTACCTTTTTATAAAAAATTCTAAGTTAAAATTACGTTTTAGGAAATAACCGCTTTGTTTTTCGTATATGATTTCATTTCCTATATTTCTAGTATTCATACTTTTATTATGGGTAAATAATAGAAATAGATATAAAAATTATATAAATATAATATATATTCAGTATATATGTATATATATTAATACTTAAAATTTAGAGATAAGAAATAAAAAACATCGTTTATAGAGACAGTAGGTGGTACATATACCAGAATATTGCTCCTCATTTTTTTGTTGGTTTGAAAGAAAGAAAATTAAATGATATATATCATATTTATTTAATAATTTTTGTGTCATATATATAATTTTTTATTAAAACATTCATTAATATATTCTAGTTTATTCTTGAATGAATCACATCACTTCGATAGGTGATTGTCCACCGTACACAAGAATGGCGTTATCATATTCACACAACATGGGGCGCATGAAGGTGTGTTTGATATAGAAATTAAAGAATCATAATTAAATAATAAATTTCATATATATTATATAAAATTAATAAATCCATCATTAAGTCCATCCTTTAATGGTGGTAATGAAAAAATGAATGACATCGGTTCACGAGTCTTTAGTCTACCATACACAGGAATGATGATTTTCTAACCCATTTGATGGAAGTGGAAATGGTTTTAGATACATCCAATTAAATAAAGAATATTATTATATGGAATATACTATGGTTATTATATAATAATTATATAAATATAATTTATGAGGGTGGAGGAAGAAATAAAACAAAATCTCTCATTGATGATTGTTACCTCTTCTTTAGGTATCCTCCTTAGGTTTAAAGTAAAATCCATCCTAAGATGGATTTATGGAAAAACTAAGGATTATATGATTTTTGGAGGAAAGTTTTAAAGTTATTTTGATTGTTAGTGTATGAATAAAAGTGGTTTTAAGGTGTGAAAATTATAGGAGAGTTCATGGAATTTTATAAGTAGGGGAGAGGACACACTTGGTATTTTTGAAATGAAAAAAGTACTACCACTATTTTTACATGAAACAAGGGTCCAAAATGGATAATATCATAACCATAAAAATTATAAGTTCTAAATATTTATATCTAATATATTTTTTCCATGTTAATAGAAAACATTGAAAATTATATTTTTATATTAACTCCCCAGTAAATCTATTTTTTCCTTAACCATGATAATTGATTTTTATTGAATTCACTATTCATTTTGGTAAAAAAAATTATTTCTAAATTATTTTAAATTATAAATTATATTTATTCTAAAAATGAAATAAAAAATTCAAATTTTTATTCATATAATTGGTAAAAATTAATTTAAAATTAATCTTGTAGACACGATGAGAAAACATGTTTTTTAAAGAGAAAAAGTACAAAAGTATAAAATTTTTTATATCCAAATTAAATATAGAATTTATTATAATCACCTAAATTGGATTAATATATTTTTAATGGATGTAATTTAACTTTATTTTTTAAGTTTTCTTTAAAAATTATAAATAAATAAAAGTAAAAGTGATTTTTCAATTAAAATTCAGTAATTTTCACTATTAATCAAAAAATGAAACCTTTCAAAAAAATAATGAAACCTCTCTCTGAGATAAAATTGAAATTATTAATTAATAAATTATTATTATTTATTAAAATTAATTTTATAAAAGTGTCAAAAATTAATTTTATCATTTTTCACAAATATACATAAAAAGATATACTTCTAACATAATAGTTTTTTGAAACAGATAAGGACTTTACTAAAAATTAGGTGTATTTCATAAATATGTTTTATTTATATAAAAAAATTATAATTAATATTTAAAAAATATAAATACAATATATATCACTCTGTGTAATGGATAGTTTAAAACTATATTTATAATATATCTTGGTTTTGTTAAAATTTAGTGTTGTGTGAAGAAAAAACATTACTTGGTGTTGCATGTAACAAAATACACCAATGAAATTAAATTCATTTGAAAAATAATAATTTATAAAAACATTAAGACTTATAACGATTAAGTGAATGATTTTCCCAGATACATGATCACTTTCGAGATCCCTGATCTCATAAGAGCCTTGTCCTATCGACTTTATCTCACACTTAAACTATCACATGTACGTGGTGCATTCCTCATATCCCTATTGAGAAAGTAAATACCAAACACCTAACATGTAATAAATCTTGAGGTGGTTCCATTGTAAAATGGTTATTCATATTTGGAGTAGCCTATGAAGATCTTATATCATAGATATAATGTTCTACAAAATAAGATAACTCCCACAGCCAGAGTGTTATGTAGGAACAACAAGTTTTTGAAAGAAATGTGTGAACCAAAAGAGGCAATGAAAAAAATAAACTCATTTTTTTATGAAATGAAAATTTCAAGGGTGAAATTATTAAGGGGGAATAATTTAACCACTCTCACATTTATAAATGAAATATCTCTTTTTAATGAATAAACACATTATCAAGTAATATAGTTATAGAAAATACATGTTGTAAATTGGTTATTTTGGGATGATTATATAATATGTTATATTAAAAAAATAGTTAAGAAACATAACTATTGATATTATAGATGTTATATAGATATAATATGATTAGTGTATGTATGGATTGATTATAAATCATTTTGAAACAGGCAAAGGAAGTGATGGACTTGAGCAGTTGGATTGTACCATATAAATCTAATTTATCATATCTTTTTAGGGAGATAACATAACTGGAATTTTACCTTGATGAATAAAAATCCAATATTCAACAAAAAAAATTGAAACCATTTATAGAGGAATTTATAGCTCATCGAGACCATAACCAAAATAATGTTCACAGAAATAGCCCTAGAAAACATCACAATCACACATCTTACTCTTAAGGAATTGTTTAGTGTAATAAAGGTATATGAATCCAAACCCTAAATGTATGAATTTATAAATTTTCCTTTTAATAAAAAATGATTTTATTATTCCCTTTTAAGATTAATTTTTAAATGATTAAATAATTTGTTTGATATAAATTATATTTTTGTACGATGAGGCACAAATTTAATTTTATGGCAATATTTAGTTTCAATCTAAACACATTTTTGATGAATTCATGAATTTATGAAAAAAATTATATTTCAATAAAATATTATTATTAAATAATTTATATTAAGTTTAAATGATTATATAATTTTATGAGTTCAAATGTAATTTTTGTAATGGTATAAAATAGTTATTGTAAAAAACAAATATTTTTATATAAATGATGATTTTTTATTTAATGGTGTAAATTATTATATTTTGGTAATTATTTTGGTAAAATAAATATTATTTTTTAAAATAATCATTTCAAATCTATCCAATAATTAATTTTTAATAATTTTTTAGATAATCAAGTTTTTATGTCAAAACCAAATATGGTATAATTTACTATCTATATTTTAACATCATAAATACCCGAAAGTGATGTAAAAAGTACTATACACTATCCACAAACAAAATTATGTTTCCCCTTTGAAATAATTTGTATTTATGTTTTCTGATTTATTTTATATTCCCTTAATGAATCCTCCAAAATTTATATTATATTTTAAGGTTTTAAAATCATGTCTTCATAAACATGACCCACTTCCACAGCACCCAGGGTATTATTTTAATGTGTTCTATTCTTTAATTTCTAAAATAATCAAATAATTATCCTTTTTTATAAAATTTTGGAAAATAATATGGTATGGTTTATGAGTTTCATTACAAAATCATATAGATTCCAAAACCTATGTTTGGAAATTAATAAATAATTCTCACCTCTTTGTCTATATAAACCCACCAACCTACCATTCCTCTTCACTTGAAACTGTTGGAGCATTATGTTAATATGAATTTCTTTCTCTAGATCCCCCAAGTCCCCCAATATCTTATGAATCTCATCTAAATCATTTAGAACCCCTCTGAAGGTAAGGTTTATTCTTCCTCTACATTATATTGAAGAAAATACTTTATTTCATTACTTTTGATTTCCAATTTTTAAAGTTGAGATATGTTTTTAAACATACATTTTACTATAATTATGATTAAAATTAACAAGAGAAAACTTTATGTATCATTCACCCCTTCTACAAACCTTTATGTAAACTATTTATACTACCAAAATTTTCCTAGGAATTTCAAGGACAAACATTTTTGTAGTGAATACCAATATCTATTTACAATCAAGTAGATTCACCTTGTTGAAGCTATATTTATTTTATTGGGTATTTACATTTATTTAACCAACAATCCTTGATCACGTGGTCAAGATTTATGAAATTAAACCTTATGTCTTATGATTGTTTTTGCAAACTTATGCATGTACATGATATTAATGTGATGGGGGGCATAATTATATATCCATTAAATGAATTTTATAATGTTTTGTATCTTATGAGATTCTATATAGGATTCATGGGAGGTTATCTTAAGAAAACTATGGTATGTACTCTTTATAGTTATATGGGGATTATGTTTATGATGTATTTTTTTCATTGTTTCCACATTCTTATGATTCCTTTATTCTATCACATTATATCATGCATTGTAACATCCCATTACCTACTTTAAAGTATTTATCACCACCTTTTAGTTTCCTATTTATTTGGTTTGATGTTGATACTCCAAAGGATATAGTGAATTTGTTAAGGAAAATGACATAATGTTCAGAGATATATGTTTGTTTGAATTAATGGAGTTAGAGTATTAAAGTGTTAATGGATTTGTGGGGTTCTCACCATGTTTGTAGAACACTAGAGTTGGTTTAGGTTTTCTTATGAGAAACATGGATTTTCACTCTATGCAGGAGAAATAAATAACATGTAAAGTATTTACACATCATGTATTGGTCACATATAAGATGTTGTGAGTTCGGTTTAGAGCCTGTATATTTTATATGATGTGGAGAGTTTACACACGCTATAAAAGTTTTACACGTTTTGTGTAAAGACCTGTAAAATTCAAGGAAGTTTTTTTCTTAATTTTCTTAGGAATTTTACAAGAATGCAGTTTCTGACGGCACCTAATTCTGGGGCCCGGTGTGGCTGGAATCATTTTCTGAAGTTTAGATCGGGTACGTTCAGTGAACGAACGGGCGAGGTTTTCTAACTTTTGAACCGGTGCTCAGAATCGAATTCTGAGGGCATCGATGGAATCAAAGCGCTAGTATTTGCTTAGAAATGCCTTTTCCAGAGTTATGTTTGCTCGGGTGTGGTTTTTAATTTTTGGGGTTAAGTTAAGAAATAAAATAAAGTGGTGCGACAACTTTATTTTTTTTCACTTAAATCCACTTAAGCCAAGTTAAGCGGATAAGGTGGAACCCACAATATCCTTCCCACTTGGTAGGATATTTGTGATGTGGGGCCCGCACGAGCCCCACCGTTTCTTCCCTCCTAAGTAACGCACCCGCAACCCCCCCTTTTAATAAAAGTCAACCGTGCATTTTTATGGTTAAGAATCACCCCATTAAATTGGGCAGTTAAATTGTTACAATTAATTTAATTGTTCATTTCTTTTCTTTTGAATTTCAAATTCTTAAGTTGATAATAAAATAGGAGGAGGACTTATTTTTTTATGTTTTTGGTTTGTGTTGTGTTAAAGCCTTGGGAGAAAAAGAGAGGATTCTTAGTTCTTCGACGAAGAAAGCGAAGAACGCGCCACCGCCAACGAAGAATGCCAACCTCCGACGGTGGACGACGGTGGACGACGGTGAGAGATGCCTTCCTCGGAGATCACCTAACACCAACAACGATCCTCTTCTTCCGCGGCGATCCTCTTCTTCCGCGGCGACCCTCTTCTTCCACGATGGTTAATTCCGCAACGAACGTTCATTCGACGAGAATGTTTAGGTAGAGATTTATTTTATTTGTTAGTTCATGAAATCTTCCGTCACTTCTCCTTTTCTTGAACCGCCTGTTATCGTGATAACGGGAGGAGGTCGAACCGTACGAACACGGCCGACACTCCTCCCCTTTTTTTTGGTTGTTGGTATTGTTGCGGCAAGCACGACAACGCGGTGTCGAACCACCACGTGGAATTTTGTTAAGGAAAGGGGGAGGAGCGCGGCGTCGTCGCGCTGCACCGTTGAAGACAAACCAAGACGCGGCACCGTCGCGCCGCGCTGTTGAAAACGAACCAAAGATGCGGCGCCGTCGCGCCGCACCAGAGAACCACTAAATCACCACGACCGGAGCGGGGCCACGGCGGAGGGGCGCAGCGCCATCACGGCGCGCCGGACGAACCAAGGCCGTGGCCGGTTCCGGGCCATGGCGGAACAGCGAAACCGGCGGCCGGTACCGGGACGCCGGCGTTGGAGCAAGGGGACCGGCCTTGCCAGTCCCGTGGCGGCAGAAGCCGGCCGGACCTTGGAGGAACCGGGGGTTCGAAACCCCCGGCTGGCTGGATGAAGTGGCCTCATTAAAGGGCCGGGGTTTACTTAACGCAGGGGAAACACCCCCGCCCCGAATGGTTTGGCCGTTCGGCCGAAGTCCTGGCCAGTGCGCCCAGTGTGCCGCGCGCCGGGCCGGCTGCCTGGCCTTTCCGCCAGACCGGGCCGCGCCTGGCCGGGCAGGGCCGCGCCGGCCGGGCAGGGACGCGCCGACTGGGCCGGGCCGCGCCCAAGCGGGCCGGATCCGGAAACGGGACGGGTCGACCCGGTTCGGGCTGACCCTGGGGGTATCGGGCCGGGTCAGACCGGGCCCGAACCCCCAAATACCGAACCTTATTCGGTCTATTGCCCATAACATGAGCTACGGGCCCCCGATCGACGCACCGTTAGTTGCGATGTGATCCTTGGATCGATACAGACGTTTAGGTATGTTACACTCAAGGTTTTGGAGAGCTTTGGGTTCAGCCGAGTTGGTTCGTACACGAAACCAACCGGGCCCTCGGAGCGGAAACACTCATATCTTGAGTTCCGGACGTCCGATTGATGTGCCGTTGACTTTGATGGATTCCTCTTAGTGAGAAGGATCTTTTGGCTTACTCCACTCGAGGTTTGGATGCCGTCAAAGTGCGTCTGGGTTGGTTCGCTCACGAAACCAACTGGGCCCCTGGAACGAAAAAGCCAATAACTCACAGACCGGGCGTCCGATTGACGCGCTGTCTGTCTCGTTGTTTTCCTCTTGATGAGATGGAACTTTTGGTATACTTCGCCTGAGTTTTGGATGCAGTTGGAGTATGGCTGGTTTGGATTGTATCTGAAATCCAACCGGCCCCCTGGAACGGAAAAGCTGATAACTTTCAGACTGGACGTCCGTTTGACGAACCGTCAGCGGCGTTGGTGAACACGTTGAGAAACAATCCCTATGATTATACCTATGTGAGTTCAGGGTATAGTTGATATATGGTTGTGTTGTTTCGTACCTGAAACCAACCGGGCCCCAGGGACAAAAAGGCTAATAACTCACAGACCAGGCGTCCGATTGATGCGCCATCTGATGTCTTGAGACCCCTATGACGAGGTGGTCCTTTGAGATACTTTTTCGTGGGAATTTGTGATACTTGTAGTATCGAACAGTAGCTCGTGGACCGGACCCTCCCGGAGACGAGCGTGCGGAGTACGGAGACCGTGTAGCCGGTTGAGACCTGATGACTGGTTGACCGATCGACTCGGTGTGTTTCGGATAGCCCAGTGGGGAGCGCTTGGTTGTAGCGGCAGACCCACGGTAGAGGAGCGCTTGGTTGTAGCGGCAGACCTGCGGTACTCAATAGAAGGAGTACCTCTGGAGGCTATGAGGCAGAGTGCTTGGTTGTAGCGGCATACCCACGGCGGAGGAGCTCTTGGTTGTAGCGGCAGACCCGCGGTACTCAACAGAAGTACCTATGAAGGCTATGAGGGGGAACACTTGGTTGTAGCGGCAAACCAATGGTGGGAAGCGCTTGGTTGTAGCAGCATGCCCACAATACTCGCAGGAGGAGTACCTCAGCAGTCTTAGGTTAGTGAGCAGTACCTCAAAGTCGTGACAGGACCACTATACACTCCAGAGACGGGGCTCTTCAGCAGTTACGGTTTCGATAATGAAAATATTGTGTGAGCTGAATCCTGTTTTTCTTTCCTATGTGGATTGTGTTGTGATATCCTATGTGGATTTACGTTTTTCTTTCCTATGTGGACTGGGTTGTACTGTGCTCGGAAGTTGGAGCGTACTGGAATTGATGACTTAGGTATATGTATGGGCATATACCTAAGCAGTGTCGAATGTTACTTCGTGATTATATATTTCCTTTGTCGATTATCCTTTGTGAATTCTGGGAGACCTTCGGGGGTCTTGGGGTCCCTACTGAGTAGCTTATACTCACCCCTATACGGGCTATGCCCGCACTACGTTGTGTTGGTTGTAGATGGCGGATAGTGCTGATCGTGGTTGAGGCTTACAGAGCAGGACGGTACCTGGAGGTGGACCACTGGGCGGGACGTTCTCGGAGCAGATGGCTAGACCCGAGGAGATGTGGAGGCTATCTATACTCACCCTTTAGGTGGGAATTCCAGTGGACAGCTCGACATTGCGGCTTTACTTTCAGCTGCTGTTTTCCCTTTCCAGTTGTACTTTACTTTCAGTTTGGGTTTGTATTCTGGCCCACTTACTTTTCCGCACTTACTTTGTATCAGCTTTTACTTAGTGTTTACTTCCACTGCTTGCTTGCTCTGTGGTGTTTGTTTATTTTACAAAGGCAATGCCTTCCGTTTTTTACCGTGATTTATGCCTTGGTGCTAGTCGCCAACCCCTGGCCTGTGGAAGGCGGGTTTGGGGTAGTCACGACACGGGCCCCGAGGATGGGTTGTGACATTATGTATTAGATACCGATAATATTTCATGAACTTATAGAAGGATTGATAAATTATTACACCACATTAATATGTTACAAATCATGATATAGTAAAATTGGTATTTTTTAACCCGATGCGATGTGGTTTTTAGTGTATTTGGGTTTTTTTGGATTACACAAATTGAAAATGGATTACATGCCATCTAATCCTTATGGGGTTTTAAGGTTTCTGAATGTACGTGTATTATTTCATTCAGATGTAGGATTAATGTATCTTAACCTATGAGATGTAATAATAAATGTTGGAGAGCTACACTCATTCTAAATCATTTCATTCAGCGATTGATCATCATTACAGTTGTAGTTTATCTTTAAAGGTGAGTAATCCTTCTGATTATTCATTTTCATTGATCATGGTACCATGGTCATGTTTCTTTATTATCTATATTTATCTTCCAGGATAATACTCTTGATTCATTATAGATATATTTCATGATCATCCACAAGAGGCTAACCCCTATGTTGGTTTGGTGCAATGTGTGAGTTTCTTTGAGGTGTATTTTGATATTCCCTATTCGATGCCCCTTTTTATTATTAAATTGATTATGAGATGTGAGGACTTATTCTAGGAACTCTGTAGTGGTATTTTCATCTTTCTATATTGGTAGATCTCATTTTAGGTTTGTCTTCCTTGAGATTGAGGCAAGCAGTTTCATCTCAATCCTACGTTGGATGAACAATGTTTCTCTGGATTTGGAAAATTGTTTTATAAATTAAATTGAGTTATTAATTAATAGATTTTTGTTTTTGGAATTATTTTCTGATAAAATATTGTTTTCAAAATATTTTTTTAAAATTAAATGGGTATTTTTAAGTATTAGTGAAATTTATATCTGATATGGTTTTTAATTCATGGTATTGATGAAATGATTTGATAAATGGAGCACATATAAAGCTCTAGGTACTTAGGAGGAAGGTATATCTTATGGAAATATTCCATGTATTATTTGGGGGTTTACGCATGGGGTGTTTTTATTCTCCATTGGACCATTTTTCAAGGTACCTGATTGGATTTTTGTGGGTTCACTCAATGGGCGTTCCACTTTTTTAGGACTATTATTTAAGTACATGAGTGTGCACTAGTTATTGATTGTGGTATGGGTATTATTATATCCTAAAATATAGTGGTCCTTGGTATGTTGTTACCTATGATTTTGGATTTATGGTTTGATATGATACATAATGCGTGAATTGATTTTATTTGACTACATTGATGTATATGAAATGTTTTGAAAATGTTTTACTTGATTAATTTAGAACAGTGGAAAAGGAGGAATGATTTACAATGTTTTTGAGACAAAACAATTAAAATGTTTATCATGCCTTATTTTCTTTATAGTTGATAATTTTCAGATTATTATAAATATAATTTTTGTTGAACACCTGGGTGCGATCATACTGAGCATATTTCCTTACAGCCCAGGAACCCCTTCGGTGTAATGTAGACCTTTTTTTTTCTTTCGATGTTGGGAATGTAATGGCGCTGTAGTGAAGATGAGATGTTTTTGTCATCCGATTATGTGAAGTTGGTGGTGTGATGGGGGGGGGGGGAGTTTCCCATACTGTCACATGGAGTTTTTAGTTTTCTTTTTTGTTGTCCATTGTTGTTTGAATTGTATATTGGGATGTTCTAACTGGTTTTGAGTTATTCCATTTCCACTTTATAATTTTAGTTATGGAATATGTTTATCACTTCTTATATTTCTCTCTATTATATATATATATATATTCCTTGTTGTTTCTTTAGGTTGGGTGAAATTGTTTCTTTTTTTTGTGTAGTTGGTACATGGGTTCTAGTATCCATCCCATAGGGATTTGGAATGCCCTTTTTGTATGTTGAAATTATCATCTTTTAATAGTTTGAGAGGGTATCTAGTTCAGGTTTTCCATATTTTGGTATTATAGGTGATTTTTCCTCATGTTTCCTTATATTGGGATGTTTGATAGATTGGAGATAATATTTTTAAGACTTGACATGTAGGTTGCAGTGAGTTCCTGGAAACATATTTCCATTACAAGACTCAAGATACCATGAGATATAGGGATGTGTGTCTCATGTTTTTATTTTGATATCATAATCTCATTTTTGGCTTATTTTTTTTCTTATTTGAATCAATATTTTATTCCATTGGGTAATTTCATCTATTTCAGTGTGTAGCGATATGCCTCTGAGATGTCTCTTATTAGTTCCTCAAGAGGGTGCAGTGGATGCTTCTCAAGAAAGTCCGCTTGTAGATTAGAATCTTATCAAGGTTATCATGCTGTTAGTTCATGTTGTCAATAAAAATTTACCACATATACCAAACAAAATTGTTAATTTAGGACCTCGAGATGGTGGAGAAATGGATCAATCATAGAATTTCATGTGCGTGAAACAACCTTACATTAAGGGTAAAAATGATTCTCAAGATGTAGAGGATGGGAAGGACAAGATCGATAAGATATTTGAATTTCTGTATAACCTTAAGAGTTTCAATGTGATGTGTGTGATGATATGACTTGAGGGTCCCATCAAAAAATTGTATGATTCCATGGAATAGGATGACAGGCATGTAGGAATGTATTGGAAGGGTTTCAAGACCCTATTATTTCAGTAGTATTATCCAAAGTTTATAATGATGGAAAAGTCTTCAGAGTTCCTCTTTTTATTTCTAGGAGAGTGTCTAGTGTCTGCATACAATTTTTTTTGAGCTGGTTAGTTATGGTATAGAGGTAGTAAAGAATAAAGAGACCCAGAATCAGATGTACCTATAGGGTTTTGATCAGATATTAGATCACAATTATTTATACTAAAGATTTTGAACAACACAAATATATTAGATAGGTAAATGATGGAATAGATGAATATGATATGAAAGTTTTTATTTTATTCCCCTTATCTTCTATCCACTGGTAGCTTTAGTAGATCACATGGTAAGAAGAGGAAGTTAAAAGAACATCACAGGAGTGGAGAAGGTAGTTTTTAGTGTCTTGCCTCCCCTATAACTCTAGTTATAGCTAGTAATTTCCTCCCCTAATTGATACTAGTGTGGCATGGTCAGACATAACCGGTGCTCTTGTCATAAAAATATGAAGATTTTTTATGGTTTTGGATATTATGATCATCTGCATAATTTCTTTTAGGCTATTTTTATTCCTCATTAGTGTTAGGGGTCATCATATCCAAAGGATACTATATTGAAGTCTGATGCTTTAAAGACTATAGGGATCTATCTACACACCTCATGAGTGAACGAACTTAAATTAGTATATTCATTTATGGATGAGGTCAATATGGGTCCACTAATAGTGAAAGGTACCGCCTTTATGTAATATTCAACAAAAATTTATTTATTGGATACCAATGCACCACACTCGTTTATATATGTCTTATTTCCTGATATTATTAATCTTCCAATATAGTTCATTTCTTTTATTACTGAGTTACCAACACCTCTTAGAAAGTGGAAAGTGTAGGGCTTCCAGTGTTCTTCTTATTCAATGTCGAGAGCTGATGCAGATTTAGTATTGAATCTTATCATTCTTGATATGGATTTTTTGACATTATATTTAGAATTTATTGACTTGTCTCTCATCATGATGATGATGATTTTTATTATTAGTCTGTCTCATTTCATGTTGATGATGGCTGATATTAGGTGTTTTAGGGAGAGTGGGATCCGAGGTTTGGTCATGTAGGGCCTTCCCACCTAGAGCTCAGAAGTTTTTTTTCATGGTGTAGTAGTTGATCCTGATGAAGTTTCTTCCTGCCACTATTTGTGATTTTCTTGGCCTTTTCCTAGGTTATTTCTCTTGTATTCCTCTATAGAGGGATCTATAGATTTTTATTGAATTGGTTTCTGGTACACAATAGATTTAAATACATTATTATTGCATGAAACTTGTAGAGATGAAAGAGAACATGATTAATTTGGATGTACTGATGGAGAATTTTTTTGTTCTCCCTAATGTTTCACATTGGGTAGCACCTATGCTCTTTTCCAAGAAGGAGGATGGTTCAATCCAATTGTGTGTGTACTATCAGATATTGAATCATGTGATATCTATTAATATATTTACTTTTCCTCATGCATATTATTATTTTGATCATTTAAATAGGGAATAGTGGTTTTAAATTACTGATCTTCGGATGGGTTATCATCAGATCAGATTTTGAGAGTTTTATATACTAAATACAGATTTATGTAGTTTCTCTGGTATTTTTTAATATAAAATGATTATGTTTAGTCTATGAATCATTTAGTTTTCAAGGATTTTATAAATATGATATTCTATTAGTATCTTGGTGATTTTGTGGTTGATATTAATGTTTTTCTAAGATCTGATCATGAGAAAGACCATTATTTGTGTTTATTTCTAAAACATAGAAGATTGTAATTTTTTGTGTATCCTTCAAAATATAATTTTAGGGTATAATAAGTGAAGTTCAGGGGATATTTGACTTATGAGTATGACTTATCAATTGATCCTGAGAAGGAGAAGGTAGTTTTTTCATGGAACCAACTACAAAGTATCTTTGAGATTCATAGATTCCTTGATCTTTTTGGATATTATTGATGGTTCACAAAGGAGTTATAAAATTTGGTGTCACCATTGACTTCTCAGACTAGGAAAGGGGTGAAATTCATATGGGATGAAAAGTTTATGTATAATTTCTATGAGCTGAAATGGCTTCTCACATCAGCTCCAGTTCTATTCTATCCTAATCTTTGTAATGGGTATATGGTTTGATGCAATGAAAACGGTGTGGGTTTGGGTTTCATGCTTATGAAATATTATCTTGTAGTGGATTATTACTTTCATCAGATTTTGATTCATGTGAAGAATTACCCCACTCATGACATAATTATTTATGTGGTTATGTATGTGTTTAAATGTTCGTGTAACAATATTTTTTGGGAGAGGTTCATAGACTTTTCTAACAACAATGGCATAAGATATATCTTTTCTTACAAGGATATGAATAAAAGATAGAGAAATTTGGTGTAATACATTCAAAACATAAAAGGGGGATTATGAAAAATAATAAATATAGAAGACCTTTGGGCCATTAAGATTTGGGTATAACACCTTAAGAAATTTCACATTGACATTACATAATAACTAGGGAATGGAAATTTTATTGAAGATTCTCTCACAAAGGAACTTCTATCGCATGTTGTTTAAGAATAAAAGGATTATTAAAACCTTATGGAGTTAATCATACAGTTGCACCTAGATTCACAAGAGTATATTTTAGGAATGTTTTGGTTTAGTTTACAATTATCATCATCTCTTTATAATTCTATTATACTAAGTGAATAGTGAGATGATGAGTTCAAAGGAATTTGAGAATCCCTATATGGTAGGGAGACCATTTCTAGTTAGCCTCTCTATTCAGATAGTATTATCTTTTTTATGGATTGGGTTTTCATCCATGCATTAATGATAAGTTCATATTTTATTACTTTGATCATTATTCATATTCCATTCATTATAGAACTATAAATATGTATTATGACATGATATAGTGATTCTGGTGGTTAGGTATGAAGCACTAAATTTCCGATAACATGTCCTATTGTTACAATTAATAATTTATAAATCTAGAGTTTCTGAAACCCTCTGATATAATCTATCAAATTATAATAATAGTTTGGAAATGGGATGTGGATTCCATGGATTTTTTTATTGGATTAACATGGAATCCCTGAGGAAGGGACAGAATCTTGTTGGTGATTGATCAGTTGACAGAGTCAGGTCCCATTATTCCAATCAAGGACAACAATAAAGTTGAAA
Organism: Viscum album; assembly: GCA_963277665.1. Taxonomy (NCBI): domain Eukaryota; kingdom Viridiplantae; phylum Streptophyta; class Magnoliopsida; order Santalales; family Viscaceae; genus Viscum; species Viscum album. The sequence continues at coordinate 1,001,555,193 of OY728161.1, forward strand.
TCTTGGGTATGATATATGCGCAAGAGATTATGAGGTTACATGGGGTTCCTTCCTTCATTTTTTAGGTAAGTATCCTAATTTTACTATGAGTATCTAGAGGAGTATCCAAGAGGTGACGAAAACTTAGTTTATAATCATTATATCTTATCATCTATAGAAAGATGTCCAAATAGAGCATACTTTTTAGTTCCTAGAATATATGATCCAATCCCAAATCTTGTATTTTTGTGTATCATGGGATATCTATCCATGACTGGTTGATATTTCTTATAAAAATAGTTATAATTCATTAGTTATAATGGATTACTTCGATGCTTTCTATGGTTGCCTATGAATATCACCTCTTTGTTGGGAAGAGGGGGGGGATCTTATTTAGTGGGATAGAGTCATATTTTGGAGATATTGGTGGGGATTCAAGATATATTTAGGCATAATTTTATTTATCAAAGTCAATATAAATCATATAGGGATCATAAGCATCATCCTTTTGAGTATCCCATTGGTGATTGGGTTTTGTTGAATGTTTCTCTTTGGTTGGGTCACATTTGACATGGATAACTCGGAATGTCGGCTCCGAGATATGTTGGACCATTTCAAGTCATTGAATAAATTTTCTAGGTTTCTTGTTGGTGAGAATTTATAGTTTATTTGATATGTTGGACCATTTCAAGTCATTTATAGTTTATTTCAAGTCATGAAATACCATCCATATGTCTCTCATGTTTCGATTTGGGAAGTGATCAAGATAGATCCAGATGTTTCTATTGTGGAGAATCTAGGGGAGAACATTGACTTACAAGTAAATGTCTTGGGTGGGAAGTGTTGGAGTTAGTGTCCTAGGACCAACTGTTTTTTCATTTATTAAATGTTAATTTGATTTATTTAATATTAATAAAACTTCTTATAACCGATTTTACATTTTACTCTATGACTATAATGTAATAATTTCTATGATATTAGATCGCATTGATAAGGTCATAGCAGTTCCCCACTATGATGAGAGCCTTGATATTCTATGGAAATATTCATAAAAAATGTTTTGTGGTGGGATAATGTACTATGATTGGACACATAGTACATATACAATTAGGAGAGAGTACTCATAAGAAAATTAGGATTCCTCTCATTATGTTCACACTTGGTAATCTCCATGATGGGAGATTATGATAGACCTACCAGGAGAGATTTTACATATAATGGTGTCATCAAATATTTCTATCCATGAGCAAGTGTTATGGTCCTTAGAATTTAATATTATTATTAATTCATGTTATAACTTTTGTATATATATGTATTTCATAAACCATGAAGATAACATTTCATGGAAAAGTTGGATACGTTGGGTGCCTCATGAGTGACATGTCATTAATGGATATGTCGAGGAAGAATTTTTCCCTTCCATATTTATAGAATATGATATCTCTACCCATTTAACAGAATAGAATTATCATATTAAATTCAGTGGTCATAATGTAATGACATGTTTAGTTCAGATAGTCAAAGAAAGTCATATCGAGCATATATATTGGTGACACAAATTTCAAACTTCATGGGGAGTTTTTTTGATAAAGGTATTATATTAAAAAATTAGTGTTCATATGTGGTTGCCATAATTTACACATTACATTCATTCTATTGGGTGCCTTGAACCATTGGTAGACAGTAATCTTCGACATTAGACAAGCCTACCTAATTACAACAACAAAAAATCATAGAGGTTCACACACTAGGGGTTTTCAACGATCACGATTAAATTAGAATTGAATTTAATTATTATAATAAATATTATTCTAAAGATCAAGGAATAACTTTATTCATGTTTAATTGATCACTAAAATTCACATGGTAATAAATAATAATTATATTATTGACAAATAAATTATTTTATTACGTGAATATATATATAATATTTAATTGTTGGAATATGACTATAATATGTATTTTATTTATTGAGTATTTTAATAGGTATTTATCCACTGGATTGTGAATGAAATAATTATATATGAATAAAATATTTGTTTAGGTATTCAATAAATACTGGGGTGTTCAAATGAACCAAGACCGAGTTCAGTGATAAATAATTATTTTCAATCATGTAAATATTATTTATCAATTTTCCCAACTTGGGGATTGAAAAAAATTTATAATAATAATATTATTACATGAAATAGAGTTTATTAATAGGTTTAAATGTTATTAATTTACCAACATGGAATTAGATAATATTTTAACATAAACCCCAACTCTATAAACAGATGGATATGACTATTGTGTATTATATCCAAAAATAAAGATTAGATAATTTGTTTTCACATTGAATTCTCTCTCGACTCCACCTTTTCTCTCCCTTTATAGAAGGATAATTGCAGGAGATATTTCTTCATGACTGAAGAATGAGTAATCATGAATGAGAAACAAAATTCATTTGATTGGTAGCTCTAGAACCATGAGACCAAGTGGTGTTGTTCAGAGATCATTGGATCACATGTGGATCACTGCTAGAGGGATTATATCCTTGGATCTTCAGGTGAAATGAAGACAATCTGAAAGGGTCCTATTAGTCGATCAAAATTCATCAATGATGAATGTTTATAATCCCAAATATTTATTTCTTTATATATTAAATAAATTTATTATAAAATTAACATGCATGATCTTTCCTCATGGTATCAGGAAACTATTATTTAAAGAAACTTTATTATATCACCCACCGCCACACACTTATACTTTTCCAAGAACCAAAATTTTGTATCAAAGGGTTCAAGTTTAAAATTTATAATTATATATTTTATTTTTGATCTATGCACAATTTTGGTTTGATTTACATTTCATGTTATTAGTTCTTTAATCTAATGTGAATTAACATGTTATCAAAATTTTAATCATGTCCATTCAGTGTTTCATTTTCTTAAGTGTTTAAGAAGAGATGAAGAATGAATGAAGATTCTAATGGGAAGTTCCAAATATTTGGATAGTAAAACTGGGTTACAGGGCCTATAGCCAGAGTACACTTCCTGTACCCATGCACATTTTACTAGGATGCGTTGTGAACATTTTTAAAGGAAGTGCATTTATTTCACATCGCATGTTGACTAGGACAACCTAGAACACAAAATGTGGATAAGTGGTGTGAAGAAGACATGTATACGCCATGTTGTCTGGATGAGTAAACCCACTGATTCCACATGAATGTGACTTGGATACATGCAACTGATTTACACTGTGGGTAGCCAGATTGTACACACTGTATAGTCTCCCAATTAATGGAATAATTAAATCACACTAAATTGAAAATTAATTCTTTAAAACCATAATTTATTTATTGAAACCTGTTGTGTTTTTGAAAATTTAATATTATTTATATATTATTAAATTTTCAATTACTTTATTATAATAAACATGTACTTATTGGTTCTACCATTTAGTTTATATGAATGACATTAATGATGAGTATCTCCAATTAAGTTCATATGCTCATTAAGATGAATGGAAATTAATTAATTAATTAATTAATTAATTAATTTTAGTGTGTTTGTATTAATAATTAATGAATAAAAAAAATGAATTATAGCTAGTTACTTTTTCTATATTTACTATATGTATGGCTGATCATGATCTTGGATAAGACACATGTATGTGTTGGAATTTATTGAATTTAAATTATTTCATGGGTTTTGAATTATTCAATATTAAATTAAATGATAGCCTGTAAGTTATCCCTCCCTTCATTATTATGCAGGACTTGTGTGTTTAAGGATATTTATATAATCCCATTTTTCTCATCCATTTGTTCCCCTCTCTTGCATGGAATAGTAAATACTTGTAATTAATAGAGAATTTCAATTCATGTTGAGGCGGTTCAAGATGGAACCATGTTAATTAAAACTTAGTGATACATATATATACATATAGAATGTTGTAACTCATTTCATGACCGAAAAAACAAATTTATTTCCCTAGGGAATAAGTTAATATAATGATTACTCTTTAAATAAATCGTTATAGAAACTCATGATCGAGTCATTTACATTATTTATATCTATGTATTATTTATTTTATGTATGATATACCACAACCACATAAATGAATGAACAAATAAAAAAATAATAAAAAATAAGAAATTTAAATAAATGAATTATACAAAAATATTTTATCCAACATGGTCAACTAATTAAGTAACATCCACTTAATATTAACAAGACAAGTAAAGGATAAAAAAAGATAATTGTTTTTCATAAATGAATTAAAATCCCTCAAACTAATCTTAAGTCAGAATAACCCTTCCATGACATTATTAGGAATGAAACTATAGTACTAAGTGTAGTATGTGGCCAAATATTGGAGAATTACTTTTCTCAGGGATTTATCATTAGAGTTTTGGATTGACTTAACCGAACATGAATTGATTTTAACATATAATGTTAGTTCAATACAAATATAGAAGAAAGTGTTTATGAAATCCACAAGAATAGTTTAGGATAGAGGAATCCACTGAAGGGATCAGTGAGATACAATCCTAGAGTTGGAAATAATACCTACCAAAATAATTTATTATGGTTGTCAAGCCAAAATTATACATCATTAAGAAAATCAAGGGGGATACTTACCACTATAATTTCCTAGTAACTGTACATTATGAGTTTAATGGAGAGCTGTATTGGGATTCAAAAAATTATTGGGAGATTTAATAAAATCAATTAATTTATTATAACTCAACCAATTTTTATTGAAAAAATAGAAATAGTCAGCTCTCTTAATTTTATAATCAAATTTAAATATCATCATCCGCATTATCCATATAATAAATATAGGATAAATAAAACCTAATAAATGGAAGTAACATACATGAATGGTAAATAATCTTTCAGGTTATGCTATGTCATGAATAGAAATCTACTTCCTCCAAATCGTTTTTTTAATTTCCAAAAATTTCACTTTAAGGATAAGCGGGAAAACATAAATTTCAAACAAAATGCTACATTCAATACAATTACAATTTTCAAAAAAAAAACCATCATCATCTCGAGTCCCATGAATCTTGAGTTAAATCGCACACCTATCGCATCGAACATACTTTCCTTTTTCTTCCCCATAATCACCATGCCAGAGAGACCCATAAGAATCCTCATCACTGTGATCTTCAACTTCACCACTATCTCGCAGAGTTCCATGATATCATTATCACTGTCATTTAAACTAATCTGATTGAGTTCCACTGTCATTGTTGTAGTCCAAACACAACACCAGTCCACCGGAGAATGTCAAGTTTATTGAGTTGTCATGAACACAAGTCAAATCAAACTACGAGTTCACCAACATCAGCACATCTCTATCCAAAACCCATCACTGTATTCATGGAAACAAATCACCAAAGTATTCATCCTCCACACCTTGTCACCATAGGACTCTGTAACAACGACAACCGCCTTCACAAACAACGATGCCTAGACTATCAATGCCGAAACATGCCACTGCCGTCTATTACCCTGAACATGCCGCTCAATCTCACAACCCAAAGAACCATGACGACCAATTCACACCTATCATAGGGAGTGGAATAAGCATATTTTTATGTTTTCCTAGTTGAGCATAGAGGTTGAACATGGTCATCTCACTTGAGGAGCATTCTCATTTGTTCACTCACTTAAAAAAATTCAACTAAAATAATTATTATTTTTTGTTTTATTATTTCTATGAATGAAATAGAATTTATGAAAATAAATAAAATTAAAAAATTCAATTCAAATTAATACGAAATGCTAAAAAAATGGAATTAGTGAAGAAAAGAAGTTCTACTAAGAAAACTTTTATGGATAACCTTCATTGACCAACTTCAAATATTTTTAGTGAACACACTCCATCATATGTGTTCACACATTAGTCTACCCCAGTTATGAATGAAAATTACACTTAGAAATTACCAATCACACCCTCCATCCACCTCCTCAATTGAGGGAAAATGGTAGTAGATTAAGAAGTTAAACTTTAGATAACCATAATGAGGATTACACCCACTATAAATTATCCTTATAATTAACTAAAAGAATATTAAAAACATGGTATTTATTTCAAGAACCTGATTAATCCCTTAGAATATTCCTTGGATTAGTTACTCACGATCATGATTATTATAGTTCATGAGGGTAAGATGAGAAGAAGAAAATAGGGTGGATGGTTGGACAGATAAATAAAGACAATGTACGAATTTATTAAAAATATAAATTAAAATTGAAATCTAAAAAAATAAAGAAAATAACTAAAATTAAAAATAAACGGAGAAGATTCGTGGTAGGCCTCTATCGGTGGAGATATCCTCCTTGGTGCCTCAAAGGAATGAGACGGAAAATGAGATGCTTTGAGAGGGAGGATCTCCACTCTTTTTCTAGAAAGAATTTGTCCACCAAAACTTGATGCATTGTAGAACCATTAAATGACCTATTGAAACGTTTCAAACTTCTTTAATGTTGTTTATAAATATCTTGGACGTCTCTCCTCAAAAGATCAGCATATTTGGAAACTTATTCCGAGAGTTATTATCGTTTTACTTTGTAGATTTCTTCTATCCAGTCAGACTATTCAAATAAAAAAACTTCAGATTAGAATAATTTAATGACCATTAAAACAGCACATTCACGCATCTGATCCTTCATTAAATATGCTCAAAAAAAATTTGTACGTTCTACCACTGAATTTCATAGCAATTGGACCCACCATAAACGAGTCATAGACTATACACCAAAAATCAACAGATCTGTAAACAGTTTTCATGGCCCAACTTGTGAGCATCTTTTGAGCTTCCATATGATCTATTCAGATTTTTGTCAACTAGGATACAATGAAGACCTGGATATTTAAAACCCTAGAAATATAGAATTTCACAATTTAGATTAATATAGAAATTTTATGGCCAAAATATATACATAGTTTAAAACTGTTAAAAATCCGGCATGGGCCATTTTTACGATTAAGCTCAAAATACCACAACTATCAAAAATTGTGGAAATTTATCTTAAAGTAACACTTTGGTTGGATTAAAAACAATGAAAAACAATGTAAATTTATTTAAAATATTTTATCTATCAACCCACACCCCCCACAATTTAACTGTTCTTGTCCTCAAGTATAAAATCTCAACATGGAATTCAGAGTACACCAATGTTACCAATATTCAAGTTCCAAAGTAATAATATTTAAAAAATTTTAACTTCAAATAAAACATTGAAAAATCAATATAAAATATCAATTTACTTTCCCATTTTTCAAATAAACAATTAATTAATATATTTTACTTTTCTCCATTGAAAAATAATGGAACTTATTCTTTCATTAATTCAATATTCTCAATTCATTATTATTAATCATGCCACATCATGACTTACCTAACATTTGGATTTTTACTCTCATATATCATGTTAAAATTCAAGTAGAGTTATGATAATATCATGAGAACATGCACCTTATCCATAATCTTGTAAAATAACTACTTTATCCACTTTGTAAAGTCAAAAGACACATAAAATCATGAGGACTTTTCAATAAAGGTTTAAATGACATTGAGTCTTAAGGTTAGTAATATTTGATGCATTAAAATTAAGGCACAAGGAGGAGGTTTAACTCTTAAGTATAATGAATGATATCAAAAAGTGTAATGAAATTATCTCATTTAAATTAGCAACACCCACTTCCACCAAAACTAAAAGTAAGGTCACAATCAATGAAAAAAATAATGAATGATTAATGAACCCTCTTGATTTTTTTAATTTTGTACTATTTTTCTCATTTCTTTTAGAAAGTTATGATTAGATAAAACCAAAAATCCATCACCTAACCACATAATATTATAATTTCTTTGGTCTAGAAAATGGCGATTTTTGGTTCTCCCAAATCACAACCAATTTTTCTATTTTTTTGTTCTTTTTGTCATTTTTGTCATTTTTTATACTCAAGAGGTGTAAATAATAAAGTAAAATAATGATTCCACAACCTCTTACAATTCCCAAAATAACACCCCCACAATGTTTCATTATAAATTAAATCATCACTTTCACCATGAATCCCCTCACCCCCACACTTCATCTTTTAAATATCATGAAAATAACAAGAGTAGGGTAGGAGTGGATAAAAAATGGCTTAAAACATGGATCATCCCTATAAAGGTTATTCATGGTATCTATTGGATAAAATAAGTATTTATGTAAAGATGGTATTTAAGGATAATTTATTTTCAAAAGATGCCTCAATCATTTTAAATTTTTTTTACGGTCATAGCATTGACAAGTTCCAATGAAAGTTATGGTAGGTGACTGTCCCAAGATCACTCAAGAAATATGATAATGAATAAATAAGAGGTAATTGGTCTATAAATACTCTTAATAATGTGACATATGATATTAGAAAATCACTCAAGTAATGATTTATTATAAAAAATCAATTCACATGAATTTCAGAAATTCAATGAAAAAAAAATGGTAGGGAAATTTCATTTACAAAAATCAACTAATTTCCTTAATTCATGATTAACCATTTAAATATCCAAGATTCATTTCAATCATTTGATTCTCCATTTTTACTCATTAAATATAATTAATATTTAAATCCAAAATATAGAATCACTGGATTCCTAAAAAAGTCATGTCTCCTAGATAAGTCATGTAAAGCATTAATTGAAGTGTGGGTATGAAATTATTATCATTAAATCTCAAAAGATGTTTTAGAAAAAAATAAAAGGGGATTAAAAGATAATCATAAAAATTCAACTCCATTTTGAATTAAAGCTTTGGTCACCTTCCTCTAATTCTTGGGGCTTCCCAATTCCATTATGATCCTATAAAATAAAAACTAATCTATTAATCACAAGGATCGTTTCATTTAAGCTCAAAATAAAAAGAGGGAGTGGGACACATGCTGGGATAATTCCTAATACTGAATTTGAAATATTAATTCCTAATATTTAAAATGAATGTAATGGAAATAATGTAAAGGATAAATCTTGGCACGATCCCCCAAGTGGGACTTGGCATATTTTACTGCCTCTAGAGGGCAGTGCGATATTTTATCCACAATTTGATGAGGGTGTATTTTCTTGGATTTGAACCACCACATGAGGTCCCTTTCAGTTTGTACTTATTCTTATTTTTTGAGAAGGACTCCTTGGATAGATTACACTAGATGCTACCCCTTAAAAATTTTTTACAACTCGCATTGTGGGGGTAGGATGAAGTATGGAACCTCCTCCTCCTTCACTTCTACTTTTGAAACGTATTCTTTAAAATCTAGTGGTTTCTTCAGATGTGCTTCATGAAAATAATTATCAAAGGGAGATTCAAAATTTAAATTTGAATTATTAATTTTAAAATCAACCCTTTTATTGTGGGAAGATTTTATATTTGGTTCTTCAAGAAGATCTACATGGATCTCCTCTTGTACTCCCTATGTAAAATGTTTAAATTCACTAGGGAGCTGCAAGTATTCCTCAACCAGTGTATATTATTTTTCATCATCCTCATCCAGAGCATAATATGAGTTTTCTGAATCTGAAAATTAAAAATAATTAGGGGAGATACTCAAATTAGTTTTTACAAAATTAAAATAATTTGAATTCAAGAATGTATCATCTCTCTAAGTTAGTTCGATATTAATATCATTATCAATAGAAAGTTCCTCTTGGAGTCGATCCTCACTAGATGGAAGTAGGTTGTCCAGATCCCCCATATTTTCTTCAAATTCCACCACTTGGGTGGTGCCTTCCTTTAAGGGTATTGACTCTTCTTCTTTGCAATGTTTGGGAAGATCAATTAGTTCCTCACATTCATTCAAAAATTCATCCAGTTCTAGTTCTTGTTTATCTCCCCCATGTAGCTCAAAAGGGAAGTCCTTTTCATCTCTCTCCAATAGTTGGTTGAGTGAGGATGAATGAATTTTTAGGTGCCCCAACATTTACCTTTACCGTTTCTTCAATTCCAATGATGACTGGTGAAATTTCTTCCACCACTACCTTAGGTTCTTACTCTGGCACAAGGTCTGGTTTCTCTTGGGTAGTATGAACATATTATATTAGCAATTATATTTGACTATTTAGTCCTTATATAGCCCCTTTAAGTTTATTCACATGAGATCTGTTGTACTCTAAAATAGATTCCTCTTGTTGTTGTTTCACCTGTGAGTAGTCATTCCATGCATAGTAATTGTAGTTCGAATACATCATGGAATTTTTCTTTTTTTGGATTTTTTGTTTTTTTAAAGAAAAATGAAAATATATGTACAATGTGAAAATTGAAAAATATAAGTAAAATAATGATTAAATCTCTAGAAACAGTATCAGTTTTCATGCATGATTGTCAAAGGGCATGGAAAAAGCATATATATATTTTTGTTTTCCAAGTGCATCATAGAGTCTGGCCAGAGTCGTGTTAGTCGAGGAGAGTTCTCAGTTGTTCTCTCACTCAAAAAATTTCATATAAACTAATTATTATTTATGTTTTATTATTTTTATAATTGAAATATAACTTAAGAAAATTAATGAAATGAAAAAAATCAATTCAAAATAATATGAAATGCTAAACAAAATGGAATTAGTGAGGAAATGAAGTTATCCCAAGAGAACTTTCAGGGAGCACCATCATTGACCCAATTCGAATATTATAAGTGAACACACTCCATCATATGTGTGCACACCTTAGTCTACCCCAGTTATGAATGAAAATTACAATTAGCGATCGCCAAGCACACCCTCCAACCACCTCCTCAATCGAGGGAAAATAGTTGTAGATTAAGAAGTTAAACTTTAGGCAAACATAGTGAGGATTCCACCCACTATAAAGTATCCTTAAAATTAACTCAAAGAATATTAAAAAAATGGTCTTGGGGTAAATAAAATGCTTTATCCATAAAAATATTCCTCAGATTAGTTACTCATGATCATGAGTATTATAGTTCATGATTGTAATATAAGAGGAAGAAAAGAGGGTGGATGGTTGGAAACATAAATAAAAACAATACATTAATTTATTAGAAATCTAAATTACAATTGAAAACTAAAACAAAAAATAAATAAAATAAATAAATTAAAAATAATGGAGAAATATTTTCAAACAACCTCTCTTAGTGGAGATCTCCTCCTTGGTTCCTTGAAGGAATGAGATGGAAAATGGGATGATTTGAGAGGGAGGAGCTCCTCTCCTTTTATAGACAGAATTTATCCACCAAAATTTGACGCGTTTGATCCCCATTAAATGAACTCTCCATGCATTTCACCCTTAATTATTGTTGTTTATAAATATCATGGACATCTCTCCTCAAACTTGTAGAATATTTGGACAAGTATTCCGAGAATTATGCCTATTTTACTTTGACAATTCATTATGTATAGTCAGACTATTCAAATCAAAATCCTCAAGATTAAAATTATTTAATGACCATTAAAATAGAACATTCATGAATCCAATCCTTCATTAATGATGTTACAAAACATATTTTTCATCCACCCACCAAATTTCAAGTAATTGGGCCCACTATGAAATATTTAGGGACCCATAAAAAAAATCAAGAGATATGTAAACAGTTTTCATGGTCCAACATGTGATCTTCATTTGAGATTTCATATGATCGATTCATATTTTTTTTCAAGAATGTTACAATGAATAGCAGGATGTGTAAAATACTACAGAAAAATAATTTCACAATTTCAATTAATTTAGAAAATGTTATGGCCAAAATAGATAAATAATTAAAAACTTTTAAAAATCCGACATAGGCCATTTTTATGATTAAGCTCAAAATACCACCAATATCATAAAATGTAGAAATTTATCTTAATGTGACACTTTGGTTGGATTTAAAACAATGAAATACATTGTAAATTTATTGAAAATATTTTATCTATGAATGAAAACTTCACTGGTCTGCCTCAAAGAGATTGGAGGATTCCCGAAGCCAGAGTTGAGAAACTAAGGAACCGAGACAGGATGAAACGCCATCGAAATATCATCTCGACATCATCGTGTCATCGTCACCGTAAAAAAAATCATAAGAAAAACAAAAATAAAGATAATCAGACTTAAATCACTCCAAATAACATATGTAGAAAGGAAACCCCTAAAAAAATGAAAAAACACCATCGATGAAGGGTCACGTGAGGCATGCTGAAGACTGCCACACCTCACATCCCAAAGTCTCTCCATTACCATAGATCCTGAATGACCATGGAGGGGAATATAAGAATGAGAGACCATTGCAGAGAAGGAGTATTCAAGGGCTTTAATCATTACCACCGTCAGCGAGATAGATGAACAGAGCCAGACGATGGAAAAATCAGAAGACTATCACCCGAGTGAGTGCATAGGCCGCCTCTAAAGACTAAATAAGAAGAAGGAGAAGAAAGAAGATAGGGAGAGGGATAGAAAATGCCCGAGAGCCATGCAAAGACCTCTCCCACTCTGATCAACAACTGAGGAAAAAACCTAGCCTTCATGAATGGAAATCTTACATGCTAGAATCCTCATTTCATGATCCTCCTGCTAAGGAGGAGAGTAATCAAGAGTTCATATTATATGAGAAACATATGAATAAAATTTTCTATGTTAAATGTTTGATGCTTTTATCCATGTATAGTGAAATGATGAAGTCTCATGAAAACAAGTATACAAATATCATGCTTAAGAACCACCATGTTCTTTACCAAGAGAGAGCAATAATGGAATAATTTGAGATTTATATGGTGCTCTTTTAGATAAATATTGGAGATGGGTCACCAACTATGTATCATGCAGTAAATATCATTTATATATTTATCCTTTAGAGGTTTTGGAATTTAATACCACAGAAGAACATGGAATCAATCGCATTCTGTAATCAATCCATTAGATCTTCACTAACTTTGTTTTAAATTCTTAAATGAACAACATTGAAAATTTAATTTAAGACATTCTTACTTTAATTCTCCAAGTTGATAAGTATATGTAGCAAAAAAAATCCTTCTTTCATTATGGTGAAAAAAATAGAAAGGAAAAAATAATATCATTAAGCTCAAAGATTCTTCACGCCCATCCAATAAGAGGAAGATCAGGGTGAAATCATGTGAATAGGAACCTGTTTGTTTCTCATGTGGAAAGAAGTGACATAGGAAGAAAAACTACACCCTACCAATGAAGAAAGGGGAATATTTAGGTGCATTTGATATAGAGTGATATTTATATTTATCTAAAAATTGGTTATTAGATACATATTTTAGTTATCACATATATATTCAAATATAGGAACCAAGTCGATTTTGAAAGAATGACCAAGGGGAGGTATATCTACAAGTATTCAATAATGACAAACATGATGTTGTAGTTACCAGCGGTTACCACCTCAAATTTATAACTAGAATGATCAAGGTTTAAATTGTTTTTATTATGTAATATCTATTACTAAAAATATAATTTATATATACAGACTAGATATGAATGGATTTAATTACATATTTGGTAATACCTATTTCTTCTTTTAAAAAGATATCATTTTTTATGGTAAGGCACATTTAAATAATGGCCTTTATGTGTTGGATTACACGAACCAAGTAATTAAAATCTATAACAAAGTTACTTCATCTGAACCATACCATAACCTTCTTTAGAAACACTGGTTCAGTCATGTAAATGAAAAGAACTTGAGTAAATTACATCAAGATAGAAATTTAGTGTAACATCCCACATAAATAAATAATATAACCTTTTCATATTTATTAAAATATGTGAATTAAATATTAACTTTACTTTAAAGGGGATTCTATATTCAATGACATACCTGATACACAATAACAAGTTTCATCTAAAACTCACGTTGCACACAACGTTGAGTTATACTGAAAAATATTAATATTATATTATTATTTTAAATGTTAGTTAACGAATAGCTATTGTATTAAAGGAAATGAACAAAAAAAACCATATTATGATTAAATATGTTTCTTAAATGTTTTTACCTTTACCCAATATAATATAGAGGCTTAAAATGGGAATGAATCCAATATTAAGCAAGAAACACTCTAATATTCTTCAAAAGGTCATTTTACCGCCTTTTTGGAGAACCTTTTTTTAAATCTAGTTATTGTCACTTTTATATTTTCTATTTGAAAAAATTAATTTTTTATTTATAATTGGGACATGAAAATTTACTTTGGGTAAGAATTTGGTATTTTTTCTGATAAAATTCATTTTTTTATGAATAGTGAAAAATACTGTATTTTAATTCAAAGATTTATTTTTATCTAATTTATATATATGGTTATATTATCTTTTTATTGATTTTAAAGTGTTATTAGATTATATTTTTACCATTTAATCCAATTTTGGTCATTGTAATTAATTTCACTTTGAAATTGGGCATAAATAAGTGTCAATCTTTTGATAGTTAATATTTCTTAAAAGCACATTTTTTTTGACAACGAGAATTAATTTTAAATTAATTAATCCAAATTCTATATTTTAAATTTGGTAAAATATACATCATTTTTGAATTTGGAATATCAAATATATCTTAGGCTGAATTTTTTCAATTTTTCTGAAAAACTCCAATTTTTGATGAATAGTGAAACCACTAAGTAGTAGTTAAAAATCTAACATTTTCATTTAAATGAAATTTTACCACTTTTGTGAATAGAATTTAGAAAATACAACATACTTGGCTGTTATTAGTAAGTAAAATTTGGTTTAATAAGATGAAAACAATTTTTTGTGAACAATAACTTTTGAGTTTTATTTACCGTGGTTAAAGGTAAGTAGGGTAATTCAAGGTAAAAAGAATATTATAATGATAAAAAATTACCTTAACACTTGTACTAATATTATTGGATGAGTCATGTCCAACCATTGGCATCCTTGGGTCTATTTGAGGACCCCATGTTCCCACTTAAGAGTGATAATGACACTTTATTTTAATTAACTTAAAGTAAAAGAAAAAATGACATAAAAAAATATCTTATAGTTAATTAATGTTTAAATGGGGTTATAAAAGTCATCTCGTAGACTATAAATATTCTTTTAAAATATAAAAATATTTCATACATCATGTAATTTTTTATAATATTTAGACATCAAATAAATAAAATTATTTATGACACAATAATGATGCAATGTTTACCTCATTAATAAATGATTTAAATAAATAATATTGTAATGATTAAAACATTATCCAAAACCTTTCTAATTATAAATGGATGATTTTATTTCGACCACAAGTCATATTATATTCTACATTAATTTTTTTTGGACCTTTATAAACAAAAAATCGTTATATAATAAAATAATATTTTTCACACTTTCCAAAAGAGCCCCTCCCCCTTATAAAAATCCCTCACTTATAACCCATTCCTCATAGATCTGAAGCCCCTTGGATCATGAAAAAACTGACCAAATAATCTCTAAATATACCTCTAATCCTAATAGAATCATTACCTTAGACATAAGGCACTTCAAGTTAACCTCTTGATTCAAGCCAAAGGGAGATACCCAATTTAAAGGTAACATCTTCTCTTAACTCCTTTTGTTTTATTTTACATCTCCAACCCCATAAACATTTTTTATTAATTTTTTTTATAAAAACACCAGTATCCTCAATATACTAGGTTTTTTTTATTATATGGATTCAAAATACACTTACACACACCTCAATCTAATGGTTAAAGAACATACTATTTCTGTGGACGGTGAACAACTGCCTCACGAAACAATGATTGTTCAAATATCTCATACCGCCTCTCATGGTGGACATTATGATGGAAATGTATTTATATATGATATATATATATATATTATGATTATGATTATGTTTTATTTATTTTTCTTTATATTTTAATTTATATCATACCTTTATGGTTTCCATTATGGGTAAACATGATAATTTCATTTGAGGAAGTGCGGACTACCACCCCCTCAAAATGATATGACTCATTCATGCCATATGTGGGATTTAAAAAGGATGGATTTAAAAAAATTATATATTATATTATACTGGAATTATAATATACCTATGTATAATTATGTTTTCATTCCATTAAATACGAAATAGAAATGAAAGTAGCGTTCATGCGTACGTACGACATACCCTCTCCATGAACAGTGCATTTCATTTCATACCTCTAAATGTTATGTAATATTATAAATACATATATATTGGATATATATGATATATATGATATCTAAATCATTAATATCATTATGTATATAATGGAATCTTGACCACATGGACAACTTTTAATTATAAGGTGTTCATTTTTGACTCAAGTACCAAATATCGACAAAACAACCATTATTAACTTAAATGATTAAATAATGTTTATAACATCATAATAAGTAATATAAAAGAAATAATAAACTTGAAAAAGGTTCTTAATAAAGTATAAATGTACTTATGTTTATTATTTAGGAAGAACAAGGAACAAACAAGTCAAGTCGGACAGGAGGTAAGGGGTTTCTAATCTCATTTTGAATTCCGTGAGATTTCCATTGTTAACCACTTATTTCTTGAATGTGGTTTATTGTGTACTACCATTTGATATATATTATCATTATTATATTTATATTCATGGTATTTTGTGATTCATTTGGTGTTTATTAACTTTTGTTCTTATGACTTGATTGATTACAACATGGTAAGGGGTTTTCATCTCACTTCTTATTCCCGTGAAATTCATGCTATATTTTCCAATATTTAATTTTGTGTAGTGTATGTACTGACCATTACAGTATAATTTGTGTAATATAATTCAATTTATGGGTATTTACATATTAATTTTATGATCCCTCTTTCATGGGGGGTATGTTTCGTAAGTTACCAAATCGATAAGGGAACCTTTCACCCTCCTCTTTTTAAAAGACTTCTTTTTGTTATGTATTTTAATTAACATCTTCTTATGTTGAGATATGTTCTTCTATATACTTATTACTTTAAATTTTATGTCCAAGTGAAGAGATACCATTTTCTCTCTCATCAAATCATTTTCTGAAATTTAAAGTGACACCGTTAGGCTATCAAATTTTTGTTAGGGAACTTCTTCACCTAATTTCAATTCTTTGGGTTAAACTTCTACTTGTTGTTTATTTTGTGATATGAATATGTATGAATAAAATATGATTGTTTTACACCTAATATCAATTTATGTTGGGTGTATTTATATTTTTCACACATAATTATGTCATTGATTTATCCTTAATCTAAGGATACCGTTTTTATAAGGGATTTCATCTCAATTTACATTACATTGAGACTTCATTATTGTTAAGCACCAATTCACTTTTATATGGTGTATATAATTCCCTTTGAAATATTATATCATGAATCTCATTATTCTCATGATATTATAAGCTTTGTTTAATGTTATCTATAATTATTTTCATTCAAGTATTTTCTCAAGTCGTAAGGGACTCTTTAACTAAAACAATGTTTTAATTGTTTTAAAGAATTATTCTTATAAATCTTTCTCATTAATATACATGTTTTAAAAATGGTTTTTAGGGTTTATTTATTTAGACATTAATTTTTTAAAATGTTAATTTCTTTAAAAGCTTTAAAGTGGCATGGGACAATTTGATTCAAAAATATCTCCATTAAATGTATTAAATGGTTTTGAAAATGGTTTGATAAATCATTGATTATGTCAATATATTGAAATGATATATTGTGATTGCAATGTGGAAATGTTATCTTTTCTTTATCCTTGTTTTATTTTTTATTAATATGTTATGGTTATTGGGAATTGTTTACATATATGGGTTGTTCTATGATTAACCTAGGGTGGCTAAGACCTAGATATCTCTCCAATGCATTGGGTAATGTGAGAGAGTTAAACATTAATGTTTCTCCTAAGATATTTAGGGAATATACTGTGATGTGTATTTCAAATGTGACTCCCTATGTGGGTGTGATATCTACAATGTAAGTATGTTATGGATTCTATTAGTTACCTTTATGATTTATGATTTTCTATGTGTTATTTATAAATTTTATGATTTTGTAAGGTATTTTATGATTAAAAAGTATGGTTTAATTGATTTGTATTTATTGATGGGATAATGTTTTCCTTAATTATTTTATAACCCTTACTAAGCTTTTTATGCTCATCACAAGTTTTTTAAATGTTTTCCACAGTACTTAAAGGTGAATAGGGTAAAGGATGGGATCTTGGAAAAGTCATGTTGTCTAAAACATGGAAATATACATGATTATTTTTAAGAGTTTTTATTTTATGAAAAATGGATATTGAGTAGTAGTATCTACATGTAGTATTCAAGTTGTTATGTAATAGTTATGGCCTAATTCTCTAAAACTCTAAACCTGAAAAGATTCTCAATGTGAATTCTTGACATAATTCAAGATTATGTAATGATTATGTCTAGGTCCTTATAGTTGGTATCCGAGGTTGGTTTAGATAACCTTATAGGTTAGGTTTTATTTAAGCATAAGTGATATAACCATAATGGTTAGCATATTGGAAAGAGTCATAGGTTTTTTATATAAATTTAATGATTTTACGATAACATGAACAAGTATGTTTTAGTGTTTAACCTCCTCATAAGATAGTATATGATGATTTTACTGATATACTCACACTGAAAATTGTGGTTTTAGTCAAATGGCTGGATCTAGCAGGCATAAAAGTAATAATGGATGTGAAGAAAACTTTGATAGTTTTCTGAATGAGAAACTGAATGAAGTGGGAGCTGCAATGGGAAATCTTGTGGTTATTCTCAACCAACAATATAGAGTCTTGATTGACCACCCGAACCATAGTGATTTCTATAAGGAATCATATATGCGAGAAACAAATCCCTACGAAGGTTTAGGTAATAATCATAAAGGTACGTATATTCAAAAACCTATGTGTCAAGGACATGGAAGAAACTCCTAGGAAAATGCTTCAAAGGGATGAGAAGATTCTATATATGTGGGAATGAAGGTCATAAATCATGAACTGAACATGGAAAAAGGAAGCATCCAGTTGAATCTAGGAAAGAGAAAGAAGTTATTTCTAAGGGATTAATTGAATGTTCTTAATGTGGTGTTCATGGTCATTATAAAAACAGATTTCCTATGAAGAAGTTTCAGGAATGGGATCACCAGGATCATACAAATATATGCTTACTAATACCTAATGACATTTTTATTGAGGATGAAGAAACTGACAATTACCAATGAAAGGTATGGATTATTTCTTAACATATGTTTGGATATTATTGAATCTTAAGGATATGATTCATGATTTTGTTTGTAGGAATGAAGTATTATGGAATATGTTAGAAATGAATGGATAATGGATCATGAAGAATGTTGAATGAGTAAAAAGTATACATATAATTGATTCAAGAGTTGTGGTACATTTTAGGATGATAAAATGATTAAAACTATAAGGATCTATTGATGATGGGATTAGTTTGGAATACATTTTCTAGTATGAGTAACCTCTAAGTTTGATATGTGAAAATGTTATTCAAGAAATAATAATCTTTTCTTTTGTGCTGTAATGGTTGAAATATTATTTTGGAAGAATCTATGTTTTTATTGTGGATATAAGGCGATTTGTGTTATTTATGGAAATGATTAACCTATCATAGAGAATATGTGATTGGGTTAATTACACTTCAGTATGAGACTTTAAGGTTAGTTGATGTTTTTGGAGATAAATGTTAAGATTTACTATAGAAAACTATGTGATTAAATCCATTTGGGTTTTTGGTTTCAATCTTAATTCGTATTATTTTAATGAATTTTATGGATAATTGTATATTGAATGGTCTTTCTTGAACTTTGGGTTCTTTTTTTTGAATTTTGGAGATTAAGGGTAGTATTTCTTTTTATAAAGGATTATCCTTTTGGGAATTATCTGATCTTGTACTAACCAATTTTGGCTTTGGTTGATGTCTAAAGATAAGGGAAATATATAGTTTATCTTTTTTATATTATGTGATACTCTAGAAGTTTATTCTAGGACTTCATGTGTGACCAAGTCATCTTGAATACTTACCATATGAAGAAAAGATGAGTTTGTGGTAGAATTATATTAATGTATGACACTATACATGGAAAGTAAGTATATTTCCTTACAATCTTAGTCTAGTTATTAATAAAATTCTTCAACTATATGAAAAGGATCTTGAAGAAAAAATGTTATAAGCTCTCTTTTATCATCAAAATTTTACCTAGCCACAAATTTATGGTATTGTAGAGGATATATTTCCATGATCAAGTTCTCTATCACTATCTATTAATCTATGAGAGTTATTTTCTCTTATATATCCATGTTTTCATGAAATCCTAGTATCTGTCATCTCAGGTGACCTTTTTATTTCTATTTATTTCTTCTAAAGTGATACATTTATTGACTATTTTTCTGATTTGGGACTTTCAATAAAGATTCCAAGCCCAATTTTAAAATTGCGAGGACACAATTTCCAAAAGGGGGGAAGGATGTAACATCCCAAGTTAATAAAGAATATAACATTTTCATATTTACTAAAATTTGTTAATTAAATATTAATTTTACATTAAAGGGGATGCTATGTTCGATGACATAACTGATACAGAATAACAAGTTTCATCGAAAACTTATGTTCCACACAACGTTGAGTTATACTGAAAAATATTATTATTTTAAATGGTATTTGACACATAGCTATTCTATTGGCAGAAATGAACAAACTAAACAAATTATGATTAAATATATTTCTTAAATGTTTTAACATTTACCCAATAAATTTTAGAGGCTTAAAATGATAATGAATCCAATATTAAGCATGAAACACTCTAATATTTTTAAAAGGTCATTTTACTGCCTTTTTGGTGAACTCTTTTTAAATATAGTTTTTGTCACTTTTATATGTTCTATTTTAAAAAATAAATTTTTTATTTTGAATCGGGACATAAAAATTTACTTTGGGTAAGATTTTGGTATTTTTCTGATAAAATTCATTTTTTTATGAATTGTGAAAAATACTGTATTTTAATTTATAGATTCCATTTTATCTAATTTATATATATGGTTATATTATCTTTTTAATTGGTTTTAAAGTATAATTATATTATATTTTTACCATTTAATACAATGTTAGTCACTAGAATTAATTTCACTTTGAAATTGGACATAAATAAGTGTCAATCTTTTGATAGTAAATATTTCATAAAAACACGCTTTTTGTTTTGACAACGGGAATTAATTTTAAATTAATTAATACAACTTCTATATATTTAATTTGGTAAAATATACATCATTTTTTAATTCAAAATAACAATTATATCTTAGGCTTAATTTTTGGTATTTTTTTGAAAAACTTCAATTTTTGATGAATAGTGAAATCACTAAGCAGTAGTTAAAAACTGGACTTTTTCATTTAAATTAAATTTTACTACTTCTGTGAATTGAATCTCAAAAAACCGACATACATGGTTTTTATTATTAAGTAAAATGTGGTTCAATAAGATAAAAATATTTTTTGGTGAATAATAACTTTTGACTTTTATTTACAGCGGTTAAAGGTAAAGAGGGTAATTCAAGGTAAAAAGAATATTATAATAATAAAATTTACCTTAAAACTTGTCCTAGCCTTATTGGATGAGTCATGGTATCACTTAATAGTGATAATGACACATTATTTTAATTAACTTAAACTAAAGACGAAAACGAAATAACCAAATATCTTTTAGTAAATTAATGTTTAAATGGGATCATAAAAGTTATCTATTCGACTATAAATATTATTTTGAATGATAAAAATATTTAATACATCATGTTATTTTTTTGATAATATTTAGACATCAAATAAATAAAATTAGTTATGGCACATTAATGATGCAGTGTTTACCACATTAATAAATGATTTAAATAAATAATATTATAAAGATTAAAACAATAACAAAAACCTATCCAATTCTTATTGGATGATTTTATTTCTACCACAATTCATATTATATTCTAATTTATTTAGTTTTGGACCTTTAGAAACCTAAAATCATTATATAATTAAATAATATTTTTACACTTTCCTAAAGAGCCCCTCCACCCTTATAAAATGCCCTCATGTCTAACCCATTCATCAAACCTCTCATGCCCCTTGGCTCATCCAAATTCTACCCAAATAATCTCTCAAGATCCCTCTATTCCTCATATAAACCTTAACTTTGGAAGAAAACACTTAAAGTAAACGTCTTAGTTCAAACCAAAGGGAGATACCCAATTTAAAGGTAACACCTTCTCTTAAGTCCTTTTGTTTTATTTTACATCTCCAACCCCCTAAAATATTTTTATTACTTTATTTTTATAAAAAAAACAGTATCATAAATATAATAGGTTGTTTTTATTAGAATTATTCGAACTAACTTACACACACCTCCATTTAATGGGTAAAGAACATACTGTTTCTGTGGATGGCGAACTACTGCCTTACGAAACTATGATTGTTCAAATATATCATACCGCCTTTCATGGTGGCTATTATGATGTAAATGTTTTTATATAAGATATATTATATATATATATATTATGTTTATTTTTTATTTATATTTATGTATTTTTTCATTTATATCATACCTTTATGGTTTCCATTATGGGTAAACGTGATAATTTGATTTGAGGAAGTGCAGACTACCGCCCCCTCAAAGTAAAATGACTCGTTCATGCCATATGTGGGACATATAAAGGATGTATTTAATTAAATTATATATTATATTATACTGGAATTATAATATACCTATGTATCATTATGTTTTCATTCCACTAAATATAAAATAGAAATGAAAGTAGCGTTCATGCGTACGTACGACTTACCGTCTCCATGAACGGTGCATTTCATTTCATACCTCTAAATGTTATGTAATATTATAAATAAATATATATATTGTATATATATGATATATATGCTATCTAAATAATTAATATAATTCTGGAGATAATGTACTCTTGACCACATGGAATACTTGTATTTATAAGGTGTTCATTTTTGACTCAAGTACCAAATATCGACAGAATGACCATTATTAACTTAAATGATTACATAATGTTTATAACATGATAATAAGTGATATAAAAAAAAATAATCTTTCAAAATCATCTTAATCAAGTATAAATTAACTTATGTTTATTATTCAGGAATAACAAGTAACAAATAAGTCAAGTCGGACACGAGGTTAAGGGTTTCTTATCTCACTATTAATTTCGTGAGATTTTCATTATTGGCCACTTATTTCTTACTTGTGGTGTATTGTGTACTGAAATTTGATATATATTATCATGATTCTATTTATATTCATGTTATTCTATGATTAATTTTGTGGTTATTAACTTTTGGTCTTAAGACTTGATTGATTACAACGTGGTAAGGGGGTTTCATCTCATTTCTTATTCCCGTGAGATTCATGCTATATTTGCCAATATTTCCTTTTGTGTGGTGTATGTAATTCCCATGATTGTATTCTTTGCGTAATATAATTAAATTTATGGGTATTTTCATATTCATTTTATGACCTATATTTCATGGGGTGTATGTTTCGTAATTTACCAAATCAGTAAGGAAACCTTTCACCGTCCTCTTTTTAAAAGACTTATTTTTGTTATATATTTTAATTAACGTATTATTATATTGGGATATGTTATTCTGTATCCTTATTGCGTTAAATTTTATTT
The DNA here is from genome assembly GCA_963277665.1 of Viscum album. Taxonomy (NCBI): domain Eukaryota; kingdom Viridiplantae; phylum Streptophyta; class Magnoliopsida; order Santalales; family Viscaceae; genus Viscum; species Viscum album. The sequence continues at coordinate 1,001,578,843 of OY728161.1, forward strand.
CCAAGTGATGAGATTCCATTTTATCTCTCATCAACTCACTTTCTGAATTTTAAAGTGACACCGTTAGGCTGTCGAATTTATGTAAGGGAACTTCTTCACCCAATTTCAATTCTTTGGGTCAAACTTCTACTTCTTGATTATGTCATGCTATGAATATGTGTGAATAAAATCTGATTTTTTACACCTAATATCCACTTATATTGGGTGTATTTATATTTTGCACGCATAATTATGTAATTTATTTATCCTTAATCTAAGGATACAATTTTTATAAGGGATTTCGTCTTAATTTACATTCCATTGAGACTCCATTGTTGTTATGCACCAATTCACTTTTATATGGTGTAAACACTTCCCTTTTACATATTAAATCATTAATCTACTTATTCTCATGATATTATAATCTTTTTTTAATGTTATCTATAATTATTTTCATTCAAGTATTTTCTCAAGTGGTAAGGGACTCTTTAACTAAAACAATGTTTTAAATGATTTAAAGAATTATTCTTATAAATATTTCTCCTTAATATCCATGTTTTCAAAATAGTTTTTAGGATTTATTTATTTTTACATTAATATTTTAAAAAGTTAATTTCTTTAAAATCATCGAAGTGTTATGATACACTTTGGTACGAAAATATCTTTATTAAATGTATTAAATGGTTTTGAAAATGGTTTGATAAAGCATGGGTTATGTCAATATCTTGAAATCATATATTGTGATTTCAATGTGGTAATGTTATTTTATTTTATAAATTTATATGTGTTATGAATATGTTATGGTTATTGTGTATTGTTTTCATATATGGGTGGTTCCATGATAAACCTAGGGCGGGTGAGTCTGAGATAGCTCTCCAATGCATTGGGTAACGTGGCAGAGTTAAACGTTAATGTTTCTCCTAAGATATTTAGAGAATATACTATGATGTGTATTAAAAATGTGACTCTCTATGTAGTTGTGATATCTACTATGTTTGTATGATATGAATTCCATTAGTTACCTTTAAGATTTATGATTTTCTGTGTGTTATTGATAAATCTTATGATTTCGTGAGGTATGTTATGATTGAAAAGTATGGTTTCATTGATTTTTATTTATTGATGGGAAAGTGTTTTACTTCCTAATTTTATAACCCTTAATAATATTATTATGCTCATCCCATGTTTTTGAAATGTTTTACACATGACTTAAAGATGAATAGGGTCAATGATGGGATCAAGGAAAAGTCATGCTGTTTAAAACATGGAAATAGACATGATTTTTTAAAGAGTTTTTATTTTATGAAAAATGGATACTGAGTAGTAGTGGCTACATGTAATATTAAAGTTTTTATGTAATATTTATGGCCTAATTCTCTAAAACTCTAAACCTAAAAATATCCTCAATGTGAATTCTTGACATCTTTCAAGATTATGTAATGTTTAAGTCTGGGTCCTTATATTTAGAATCTTTTGAATGGAAAACACTTAGTGTATGTCACACATGTTTACAAGTGAAAATAACCAAATCCAAATTTAGAGGGAAAGATTAAAGGGGTATATAGATTCTTGAATTAGTCCATATCGATGTGTGTGGACCATTTAATATTGAATAAATTAGTGGGTACTCATACATCATAAATTTTACTGATGATTATAGTATATATGGATATGTCTACATAAAGAGGTGTAAGTCAGATTCTTTTGATAAATTCATGGATTACAAGAATGAAGTTGAGAACCAAATTTTTAATAAGATTAAGAAACTCTATATAGATTTTGTTGGAGAGTATATTAATCAGGACTTCATGGATTATGTATGAGAGTTTTGGTTCTTTTCCAAACTCACTCCTACTTACACACCTCAATGGAACGATGTAAGAGAAAGAAGGAACCAAACCTTGTGGGACATGGTGAGATCAATTATGATTCATGAGATTCTTCCATTATCATTTTGGGTTTAGGTGTTACAAATAATAGCATAAAACTAAATCTAGCGCCAACTAATGAAAAAAATGGTATACAATAATAATTACGGAATAGAAGGAATCCCGTGTTTTGTTACATACATGTGTTGGGTTAAAATGCAATTGTTAAGGCCTCTTCAAGTAAAAATATTGAACCCTGAGGAAAAATGTCTATCTTTATAGGATATCCCAAAGAAACAAAGGGATAATACCCATACAATGCTTTAAAAAAATGTTGTGGTTGAATGATGTCACACATTTATTGAGGAGGATATTATCTCTAAAATAGATAGTGGTAATCATATAGACTTCAATTAAGTCTCATCTCATGATAATGAAGAGTTTTCATAGGAAAAAATTTCACAATTCCCCATGTAAGAAGAAATTGGTCTAGATACACAATTACTATATAGGATTAATAGGGAGATTCGAGATCCATAATAATATAGTTTACTAGTAACTGCGGATAGTGACTCATTATTAGTTGATGATAATTATCATATAACCTACAAGGAATATATAAGTGGCATAGATGATGCTAAGTAGAAATAGGACATAAATTCTAAAATGGATTCCATGTAGCAAATCTATGTTGGGATTTTGACAGACCCTCCTTTAATTTTAATGTCTATTGGTTTCAAATTTTTATTCATGAATAAATTTTTTCAGGGAAAGAAAATTCAATACCTATAAGGTGTGACTAGTTATATAAGTTTTATAACATAAATAAGGAATTAAATAATAGTAAACATTTTCAATAATTACAATGATGAAATCAATCATAATTATACTTTACATTACATCATTTCATGATTATGGGATTTGGAAAATTTATTTCAAAATAGTCTTCCATAATAAGAATTTAGAGGAAGATTTATATATGACACATCCCGAAGGTTTTGTGACCCCAAAGTATTACAACAAATTATACAAGTTGTATAGGTTCATTTATGGATAAAAGTAAGCATCTAAATGATGGAAAATTAATTTTGATGAGGCTATAATGGAATTTGGTTTCATAAAAAATGAATGTGATCATAGTTTATATAAGTTGTTTACTGGGAGTGATGTTGTTTTATCAATAATATTTTTTGATGACATTTTAATCATTGGAAATGTAATACCAATCTTATAGTCTGTTAAGGAAGGGTAGGATAAATTCTTCTCTTGGAAGGACTTGGTGAGGTAGAAAATATTCGTGGAATCAAGATCCATCGTGATAGATCCAATAGGTTCCTCAACCTAAGTCAAAGTACATACATTGAAAATCTGATAATGAGATTAATTATGGAACTATACAAGGGGGGATTATTTCTAGAATCACATGGAATTCATATTTCTAGGAAAATGTTTCATCAGACACATGAGGAAAGAATAGGAATGGAAAAGATTCTATATGAAGCTGTGTCTGGGTCATTCATGTATGCTATGTTATGTACTAGGATGGATGTCTTCTAGAAATTAAGTGTGGTAGGAAGATATTAAGAATATCCAAGTCACTTTCATTTTATTGAAGGGATAGTTATGATTAATTATCTAAGGTGTACTAAGGACATATTCCTAGGTTATAGGGGAGATGATGAAATATTCATCAGAAGATAGGAAGATGCTAGTTTTCAAACTGATCAAGATGAAATTTAGTCACAAAATGGATATACCTTCACATTGAATGGAGGTGTTGTGAGTTATAAGAGCTCAGATCTGGTTGTGAAATCATATTCTATAATAGAGTCTGAGTATATTGCAGCTTTTGAGGTAGCAAATGAAGAAGTTTGGATGAACAAGATTTTCCAAGGCCTTGACATGTTACCTATAAGTAAATACACATTCACACTCTATTATGATAATAATGAAGTGGTGTGTGTTGAAAAAGATCAATGGTAACATCAGTAGATGAATAAAAAACATCATCAGTATCATCTCTTAAGGGGTTTATCATAGAGCGATGAAGTTGCAAAGATTAGTCTTTCTATGGATGGTAATGTGGTGGAACCCTTGACTAAATCCTTGACTCAGCAGAAACATGACTATCTTATGAGGTCTTTTAGACTATAGGTCATATACATTTGGATCTTGTCTAAGTGGGTGTTTTTAGGTATTGGTATCCTAGGAAAAAATGTTTTCATTTTGATTACATGTGTGTTCGATGCATTAAATATTAATAAATATTCTTATTATATATTGTTAGTTTTTCTTCATGACTACAATGTAATGTTTTCCTAGTGTATAAGTCACATTAATAAGGCCATATTAGTTCCCCGCTATGATGATAAACATAATGTGATTTGATGATATTCATAAATAATGTTCTACGGTTGGATAACTTAATTTGATGGGACACATAGTACATAGACTGTCTGGTGCATTTAATCACAAGCAGATGAGTCTTCTTCTAATGAAGATTTCATTTGGTAATATATAAGATGGGAGATTGTGAGAATTGACCCTCTAGTATAAATTGTTCATGTTTTGGTGTCAAAATATATTCTTATTTGTGATCATGTGCGGTGGTCATTAGAATTTAAGATTATTTCATATTCATGTTACAACACATGTACTTAGATGTATTTTAGAAAACATGATAATAGTAATGGAAAAGTTGGATATGTTGGGTGCGTTACGAGTGATATGTCATTAATGGACATGTTAAGGAAGTATTTTTCCCCTCCACCTTTATAGAATCTGATATCTCAACCCTTTGATTGGAATATAACCATCAAATTAAATTCCATTTTATTGGTGTAAAGATGTGTTTATCTCAGATTTTTAAAGAAATAAATATCAAGAATATAGGTTAGTGGCATGAGTATATAGTGTTATAATGATTATGTTACAAAATGAGAATTTTTATGTGGTCTTAATTTTTGTGATTTTAAGTTATTTCTCTTGGTTTCCTTGAAACATTTCTAGACAGTAATATCAGAATTTAATCAATCCATCCTTGTCACAAACCATCCTAGATACCCTGGTACACTAACACCCAAGACGATCTTGACATGGCCTGAAGGGCATTCATGACCCCCATGAGTTAGTGAAAAGAAACATTCATTATACAAGATAATTGAGGGAATGATTTCTCTACAAAAACAATGGAAGACAAAGATACATATCAGAATGATCAAAGAAAACACCAAAAGGAGACAATACCTAAAGTCAAACTTGTTTATCAAAACCTAAGAAGTATATCATAAACATATGATAAAATAGACAAGATAAAACTCAAACATCCCAAGGGTATCAACACTTCACAGTAATAGGTTCAAGACCATCCACCTCCTCCAATAAGAACTTTCCCTTCACCAGAATATGGAATAAGAAAATATATAGACTCAATAATGAAAATGTAGTTTTGAGATGAAATCCTAGTAGTGTCTCACAAAGTGTTACATAATAAGATTCCATAAAAATATAATAAATCTTGATTTTAATTTTAAACAATAAATACATGGTAGTAAAATTGCATATTTTAACCAATACATGCTTTTCATTGCAAAAATTTGAACCATCTCATGAAATGGATCAATGAAAATATTATATAAAATTGTTTATATAAATCAATAGGAATGAATAAATAATTTCAAAATAAATGGAATATACATCAAATTAATGACAATAAGAAACATAGTAATCTTACCTATGGTACGATAGTACCAAGTTATGGGATCCTCACACATCTTATTTTGGTGATCATGAAAAAATGTGTACGCATGTACCACATACACTTTCCAAAGATAACTCATAAACTACCATCAGACATAAGATATACCACACTAGGATTTAGTTTGAGTTTTAAAGCATCCATCTATTTCCTAGGAAATACCATTCAAGCATGTTGGCCCCAAATACCCACTAACTTCATAGGATCAAATGTTCTTAAACAATCAATCAACAATAAGAAAATTATTTCAAAATAGTTAAAAATAAAATTGGTCCATTTCCCATTTCAATATGCTAATTTCATTTTAAAAACCAAAATAAGGGTTTTCAATCAATTAAAACCTTTTTATGTTAAACCTAATCTTAGGTTTTATTCAAATAAATTTAATTATTTTTTTCTCAAGAGCATGTTTTAGAAATCAATTTCACAATTTCCATCAAATTACAATCACACCCCAATTTCAAATTCCATTATAAGTGTGGGTTTTTCCAAAAAAGTAGTTTTAATACAATTTATAATTCCAATTCACACTGAATATGGTTTTCATAATTTAATTGAAAGGAATATAAATAAATCTTGAAAGTCAAGGATTTATTAAATGGAAAATATCAATGATACCACATAACTTTAATCATGGAAGTACAAAACACAATGCTCAAAATATGATTTTACAATGAAGAATGACAACGGTGAAGATTAAGGAATAAAACACAGATTAAATATCCAACAAAAGTAGTTTAGATCCATGTACACAAATTTGATCTAACAAATGCTATAGAGAAATGAAGAAAAGAGAGAGAGAGAAGGATCTGGAAAAGATCACACACCAGAGAGGAATCAAATGAGGATCACCAATATTCAATCTTCCTAGGTAGGGGTATAGAGGATTAAAAAGGGTTCTTGAGATCCCCCAAGACATTGTATTTTGTAATACGTTGAGTTAGTGTTGATGAATTGAAGAAATAGGGGTTCAGAAGGTTTTGAATTAATTTTTGGAAATAAAATTCCATGCTCACATGGTTAGCTAGGAATGGAAACATGGTTAGAAAAATCATGCACCCTCACTTTGTGCCTCTCTAATGGGGTTCATAGTTTATACTAGTTCAGTACATAATTTTTTAAACCATGCACCATCTATGAAAACCACCACTATTTGGGTTTGCAATATTTACAATGAGTGGATGCATGATTTGGAAAAAACATGAACAAACTATGTACAATCTATAAAATTACCATTTTTTTTTTCAAATTTACTCCCAAAAAAAACCCAAGGAAAACCATAACTAAAGAATGATAAAAAAGCTGGTCAATGATAATTTGAAAAAAAGTAACATGATGTTACAACCTCCCCACCATAGAAACTTTCTATCCCCAAAAATCTTATCAGGAGGTTTCCATATCAAGAAATATGGGGCCAATTCTCTCTCATCAGTGACTCTCTCTCCCACAACTCATGTGTATCATAATCATGCTTCCATAACACTAAAAGTAATGGTAAAATCATCCCATAAGGTAAATTGGTTTCAGAATCAACAATCCTGACTATATTCCCAGTCATGGATAAATCAGGCTAAACATGAAGATCACTAAATCTTAGAACATGTGATGTATTAAAACGATACTTCCATAAATGTGATACATGTAACAAATTATTTATCATAATCATCTATGGAATAATTGAAAAATTATAATACAATTTATGCACATATTGAAAAAATAAATAAGTTCTCACAAAATGGAATCGTTATTCCCTTGACACACAATCCACCAATCACCAAAATGAGATGAAACATTAAAGAACAACCGATCACCAACTGAGAACTACAAAATTATATAACAGTGATCAACATAAGATTTATACCATCTCTATGAAATAACCATTATCTAAGGAGTCAACTAATTCTTTTCTGTCACCTCTTGAACTAAGCTTAGTCCAACAAATTATCCTTCACCAATATCTAACTAACACATAGTAGTTTTACACAGCCTACCCTATGAACCCTCAAACAGATACATTTTTATTGTGTACTGGTAACTATTTTAATAGGACAACTCAACCAATATCTTATGGATATCCCAGGCTCCACCAAAGTGAAGGATGCATACATAAAGCATATTCTAAGAAATCAGCATATCCCTCTCAGTTTGGTCATCCGTCTATAGGTGACACATTGTTCTCAAATAAACCCGAGATCCCAATTCTTCTTGTTGGCCTCTCCAAAAGCATGAAGTAAATCAATGATTTAAATCAAATACTATAGTAGATATGAGCCTATCAAATGAGAAATATCTATCATATAGATATTTCCAAGCTCCTCAATGGTGGTATACTGAATGAATATAAAGTGTAACAATTTGGTCAGACTACCTATCGTAACCCATATTGAATTATTATATCTATGGGTATGTTAAAACTAAACCAAAAAATCCATAGAGATCTCATCTAACATCCATGTCATTAATGGAAGTGATTGAAGTAAACCCGATGTTCTCTAGTGCTTATCCTCAACTTTTTTTCACATATAATAAAGAGAGAAAAAAATTAGAAATTCCTAGTATCATATCTAGACAGAAAAATCATCACAGCAAGTCATATAACATATTCATGGTTTTGGGGTGAACAACCCACTAAGAATTATAGAAATACACCATCACATATTTTTTTAGCAGGAAATGTAAAACATACCAATTTTGGAAACATAGAATACCCTCTGTAGAGAATTATCACTCAGTAATGGTCTCCCCACCATAATGAGAGTTTATAATGCTGTAGAATTCATCATGAAGATACTATTCTTGAATATTCATCTTCTGAATAGTGGAGGTCAACTGAATAATCGACAGGAAAAAAACATCCCACATTTCCCAAACTCCACTATTCAATTGTGTAAAAAGATCCATCAAGTTCCACTATTCTTATGATTCGTTCAAGGACTAGGTTGGAAGCTTCATATTCAATGAATCTAATATAAAATTCCATTTCCCTAAGGTATAGAAAATATCAAAATACAAATATTTCAGGAATTCTACCCAATGCCTCTAGGATAAATTCAAATCAATTTTAGAGAAAATATAACTCATGTTTTATGGTCAGAATACATGGAAAAGCTTTCTCTAAAAAGTTAATGCTGTCAAATCTTAGATAAATTACTCACATTATCATGTTCAAGTTCATGATTCAGTTAATTCATATCATGTGTCCTAATATGTTGAGATTCATAGACTACTATATGATAACATCGCATAATAACACATGCCAAACTCGACCATGATGCATCACATAATAATACATAGCCTTTCTCAGCCTCTAGAGGAGTAAAAATTAGACCAATATTTAAATGAATTTTCAACTCAAAAAAAGATCTCTAAAATTTTTCATTTCAAGAAACCTTCATTCCCTTCCTAGTTAAATAAGTCATCAAAAAAACCAACTTCATGAAATATTTTAGAAACTGGCAATAATATATCGCTAAACCAAAGAATGTCTAAATATAAAAAACATGACATGGTTTGTCTCATTTCATAATCGATTTCACCTTTTTAGGATCAACTAAGATACCAAGTTTCAACACCGCAAGTCCCAATAACCTCAATTCTCAAATCTATAAATGAAATTTCAATATATTGGTTTAAATTTAGTGATTTATAAAAAAATTGAGAACTTCTCTCAAATGATGTGCATGATCCTCCTCATACTTAAAGTAAAAAAGTATTTCTTCCACAATGACAACCAAAAACATATAAATATACTCATGGAAAATAATATTCATTAAATCCATAAATATTGTAGGGGAATTGGTTAGACCAAATGGCATGAAAATGTACTCATAATGGACATACCTTCTTTGGAAGGAAGTTTTATTATTATTATATTATTTCATTATCAACTAGTGATAACTAAAATAAAAATAATTCTTTTAGAACCACTTCCCCTATTAACTGGTCAAATATACCATCAATCCATGGGAAATGAGACTTGTTCTTTACCATAACTCGATTGAGTTTCTTGTGATAAAAAATGGGGAAGAGCTCCATTAACTTTCATAGAAAAGAGAAGAAGTTTCTCCCAAGGTTACATGCTCAGGATTATAAATTCATTATCTAAAAGTTAATCCAACTGAGACCTCACCTCTTTCATTTTATCTTGTGCTATGCAGTAATAAGGAAATGATATCGGTTGAGTTCCAAGTATTAAATTAATATGGAACTCCACCTCCCATACAATGTCAAACCATAGATATAAAAATATTTTTTTAAATAAACTCAATGATAGGTGGTGGGAGATCATTACTCAATGATTCCTGTTATTGGTCAAAAGAAAACATTGATAATACTTTTCTCAAATATGGATAACAAGTTCTTGCTCCGATCGACCTCAGATCTCATTCTCTATAAAAGATACGACACACCCCATTGAGCATGGTAATGAAGACCCATAAAATATAAAAATAAATTATTTCTTAATTAGAAATGATCCAATCGACTATAATAATGGAATTTAGAGGTTTAATTTTGAGAACAAGAAAAATCCATGCAATATCAATCATAGAAAAAGAGATAACACAAGTAGGACAACAAAGGCCCTACTCTCTCTTCATTTCGAGGGGTGTAGTAATATCTATCCCATAAGATAAAATCTCCTTAGGATGATGTTTTTAATTAACAATAAGATTTGAAATGAACGAAAGATACATAGTAGTATAAAAAAATCAATCACTAAATATGAAGCTATAGTGATGGTACCTCTTACAGTCACATGACCTGTATCTGCTTCCTCTAGAGACTCTTCCACTATGTGGAGAAGTTACATTCTAGTTTACCATGGATAGAACTATTTAGTTCTTGAATCATCTGAGTTATCCATAGTACATTTAGGTTTTGATGATCACATGAAACAATTTGAAGCAGAATAGATTTGATATATGACTTCTTTAAGTGACCTGAGCATCTTCAAGAAACACATACCTTGGGTACCTCAGTTTAAATTTTTTTTGAGTGCCCATGATCTATACACTAGTAGAAAATCAAAGGGCCTATTCCCAGAATTGCAAGAGGTATAGAAGAACCCTACTGCAGATAACCAACATAAGACACATCAATCTTCCCCTTCCCTTTATGGTAACACATATAACTGTTACTATGGGAAAAAGTAACTCTAGTCAACCCTGCATTACAAGACATATCAAGATCAACCATGAAGGCTTTATCCATCACCTCAGAATAAGAAGATACATTATGAAAGAAAACATAATAAATATATTAGATCAAAGAACTAACTCAAACCATTAAGTATTTATATTCTCATTTGATACAATCCCAGGTTCAAATTGAACAAGATTTGTAAATTAGTTCTCATATTCTGTAACTGTTCTATCAGCCTTCTTTGAGTTTGAGATTCTCTATACCCTTATTCAGCACTATAGATTCTGGATATAATTGTCAGTGAAAAAAATATTGAAGTCCTTATTCTCTAAAACCTCACGCTTCTTCTTAATCGCAATCATGTCCCACCATCTTCTTCTTGGTCATTCCATCATAAAGGTGGTATATTTCATCTTGATCTCATCCGGAATCTCCAAGAACTAAAACAAAATCTCAATCATGTCCAACCAATCCTTATCCTCTTGAGGATTATTAGAGACTTGGAACACTGGTGGCATCTGGTGAGGAACTAGGGTGGATGATTCCAAGAATCATCCCTATGATTTTCTATAGCTAGAAACAGAATGGGAATCAGTGTAGGTTCTTATCCCAGAGATTTGACAACATGCACAATAATCTCAATGAGATTCTAGCCTAGAAGAGGATTTTATAATTGTGGCTCATCAAGATCCTCCTCATAGATCCTATTCACACATCTTATCAAAGAAACGATTCTATTCAATATTAGTAGAAAACATTGAATCTATTATAAGATTACTTAGATCAACACTAAAACAAGAGAAACAGAGAAATTAATACCATAAAATAAGAAAACATGATTTGGATTTCTATATACCCAAATATAAAGTAGGAATAATACTACAACTAAAACTCAAGACTCCTTTCCCAATCAACCCTTGGTGAATCAAGGATTATTAAACTAAAAGATGCTATACACCCACTCACAACAACCTCCTATGCCCTGAAAAGATATATCAATGTATACTAACATAAAGGACATATTCTTAACCTTCTCTAATACCACATTTTCAAGAACCAACCCAGATACTTTGGTACCCTAACACTCAAGCTGATATTGATCTGGACTGAAGGGTATTTCTTATACCTATGGTTTGAGAACTAGCACCTAGAATAATACAAGATAAAATATGGATCAAATGTTCTAAAAAATTGGAAGATAAAGATACATATTAGTATTCGTAAAGAGAACTCCCAAAGGAGACAGTACCAAAAGTCAATTTTTTTAACAAAACCCAAGAAGTACGTCATCAAAGTAACAAAAAAAATACATGATTAAAATCAAACATCCTGATGTTATCAATACTCTAAGCCCAATGGGTCATAAAGATCCACCTCCACCAAGAGGCACATTACCTATACTAAAAATTGGAAGAATAAAATCTACGAATTCCTGAAGTAAAATATAGTGTGTGAGCTAAAATTGTAGTATGTTCTCACCAAGTGTTCCATAATAAGATTCCATAAAAATAGACTAAGTCATGATTTAAATTTTAAACAAAATAGGGTTGGTAATGCAATTATATATTTAAACCAAAACATTATTTTCATCTCGAAAGGTGTAAAAATTTCAATTAATGGATTTTCATTTTTTTAGATATAATTGTTTAAATAAATCAACAGACATGAATAAAGAAGTTAAGATTAAATGGAATATAAATAAAATCAATCATAATAAGAAACACAGTCATATTACCTATGGTATGATAGTTCCAAGTTAGGGGATCCTCATATATCTCATATTAGTGATCATGGAAATATGTGTACACACATCCCTCAGAAACTAGCCAAAGAGGACTCTTCAATATCCCATTAAGGAAAAGATCATCCTAAATAGGTTTCTTTAGAGTTTAAATTTATCAATCTGTTCCTAGGGTATTACTGTTTTAGAATTTTTGTCCCAAATTACCCACTAACTAACCAGAACAGTATGTTCACAATCAATCATTCAATAATGGGAAAACTATTTTAAAATATTTTAAAATAAAATCTTCCCATTTTTAGTTTAAATATTCCAAGTTAACTTTAACCACCAAAACATAGGTTTTTAATCAATTCATGACTTTTTCATGATAAAACCAAGAATAGGTTCTTATCAAATATATTAATGAAATTTTACTCAAAAGTCACTTTCCCAAATAAATTTCACAATTTCAATAAAATTCAAATCACAACCAAATTTTCAATTCCATTGGAATTGTATTTTTTTCAAAAAAAAACATTCCAATCATGTTTAAATTTCCAATTTGTATGAAATTGGAATTTCATAATTTAATTGAAAAAATATAAATCAATGAAGCAAGTAAAGGGTTTATTAAATGAAAAATATTAATGGAACCACCTACCTTTAATAATGGAAACATGGAATAGAACACTCACAATGATATTTTCCAACAAAGAATGATGACAACAGAGATCAAGGAATCAAACCTCAATGAAATATCCAAAACAAAGGAGTTGAGATCCATCAAATGATAGATGATTGAATAAACACAACTGATGAAAAAAATAAGATATAAGGATAGAAGTAAATAGAAAAGATCACATACCATAGAGGAATTTAACATTATTAGCCAAGCCTCGATCACCCTAAAAGGGATTTGGAGGAGGCAAAAGGGTTATTGAAATCCCCCAATACCTAGGATTTTTAATACCCCAATTTATGGTCATGTATTTGATGAAATAGGGGTTTGGTATATTTTTAATAAAACATTGAAAATAGAAACCCCATTTTCATGATTATCAAGGATGGGCCACATGGTTAGACAAACTGTGAAACTTAACCATCCACCCCACTAATGAGGAGCACAGTTTTGACTAGGTTGAAACACAGTTTTTCAAATAGTGTGTCAACTATCCAAACCCCTACTATTTGGATTTCTATGGTTTATACAGGGTGAGAACACATTTTGGGAAAACCATGGGCCAAATATGTATAGCCCAAAAATTTTCATAATTTTTTAAATTTTCTTCTAAAACCACCTAAGACAAACCCCAACTAATGCATAAAAAATGTTGAAATAGTGGGTTCCCTAGACCCAACTATTTTTTTCTTTTGAATACCACATCGTGTATAAAATTAGATATGAATGATTATAACATACCATTATAGGATATATATTTCTATATCCTCTATTTAATGGTAATGTCCAAATATCAATTGTCTTGTCAAAAGGTTATAGAATATCACAGGCTATAATGAAAACCATGAGATACCATGACATTAATCTTAATTAAAGGTCCAATTGTCTAGATACATCTTATAGATAGGACACAGTAGATGTTTGACTATCAGGTGTTGGGGGATCATAAGCATTGAGACTTATTCTCACGAAGTTCTCACATGGTGATCTTATGTAATGAGATCATGAGGATAGACCTGCCAATAGAAACACCACATGTTTTGGTATCATTGGTAGTATGTATCTATGATTGTGTGTAATGATCTAAAAAAACTCATGTATTTTAGAAAAATTCCAAGCATAAACCCTACCTATTTTTTTACATGTAGAATCAAAAAATGAAACATGTTTTCCAAAATAATTTTTTATATATTATTAATTGATCTTTTAATTAAGATTATAATTTACTTGAAAAATACAAATTTTTAAACTATAAATAATTTTTTAATGATTTAAAAAATTACAAAATGTCCTATAAAATCATTATAAAACTAGAAGACATAAAATTGCTAATACATTAACACCTTTTAGTAAAATAAATTTTCTTTTAAATTAATTAATTAATTTTAATTAATTGTTTATGACTTACAAAAATAATAATACTTTTACTATGATCATTTATCATTTATAAGATTTATATATTTTATTTATATATTCATGGGTGAGATTACTATTATTTTGGATGATTTAATATTAATAAGATTTATATTACAATTTATAAGGGTAAGTTATTATTCACAAGTGTATTTTACTATTCACTGAAATATTATGTTTGTTCCATCAGACCCCAAAAATCACCCTAAACACAATTGTGTATGTCATATTTTCATAATTGAATACAAATAACTAAAAAAATTATGTTTAAAGGCTAGGTTATAACAATATACTTAAAAAAGTTTTGTTTCATAAATAATTAGAGTTTCAAAATTTTCATTAATATTATTTATAAATCATTGGGGTGTTACAAGTGAGATGTCATTAATTGACAAGTCAAGTAAGGATTTGTCACCTCCATATTTATAGAAGCCTATATCTAAAACCATTAATTGGAATAGAACCATTATATTATGTTTCATGTCCATGGTGTAATTGCGTTTTAATTTTTTATAGTCAAAGGAAGGCATTTCGAGAATATAGGTTGTTGACACAAATGTTCAACCTTCTTGATGAGATATTGCAATAAAGTTATTATATTACAAAGTGAGTGTTCTTATGTGGTTATCATCCATGTGATATTTTATTCATTATATTATGTTCCATGAACCATATCCAGATAGTAATATTCTACTTTAGATAATCCCACCTAATTCCAATGAGAAAAAATCCTTTAGGGTCACACACTACAAATTTTTGATGATCACGTTAAAATTATTTTTGAATTTAAATTTTTTAATAAATATTATTCTCAGGACTGAGGAATAATTTTATCTAGGTTTTATTGATTGATGGTATTCACAAGATAATAAATTATAATTTTATTATTGATAAATAATTTATTTGATTAGGTGAATATATATATATATATAATATTTATTCTCTTGATTGTGAGTAATATATATATTTTATTCATCAAATATTTAAATAAATATTTATTCACTAGACTGTGAAAGAAATAATTATTTATTAAAAAAATATTTATTTGGGTATTCAATAAATAATTACTAGTTTAAAAAAACCAAGATTTTATTTTGCGATAACTAATTATTTACCAGCCAATAAATTTTATTTATCAATTTGTACAACTGGGGCATGTCAAAAATTAATACTAATAAAATTATTATGTGAAATGGGATTTATTAATGGTGTTAAATGTTATTTAATGTATATAATGAAATTAAATAATATTTTATCCTAAACCCTAAATCTATAAATAGATCAATATTTTTATTGTGTATGATATCCAAAAATTGAGACAAGATAATTTTTATACACAATGAATTCTCTCTAAACTCCCCCTCTATCCCTCTCAAGAATGAGAAATGCAATAGATATTTCTACAAGAAAAAATAATGAGACATAAAGAATAAACAACATAATACATTAAATTGGTAGCAATAACACTTCGAGTTTGAGTGATTTTGTTCAGAGATTATTAGATCACATGTGGATCACCGCTAGAGGGATTCAATCCTTGGATCCGTATAGTGAAATAAAGGAAATACGAAAGGGTCCATTCAGATGATAAACATTCATCAACGATGAATGTTAATATTACCATAAAAATATTTCTTCATATATTACATAAATTAATTATAAATTATACGTGTATGATCTTGACTCATGGTTTCAGGAAATGATTATTAAAATAAAGTTTTGTAAATTTCCCACGACCACATTCTTCTACTGTGCTTAGAACCATCGAGTGGTATGATAGGGGTCATATTTAAATTTATAATTATTTGTTTGACTATTGATCTATGTGAAAATTTGGATTTATTTATATTTCATGTTATTTATTCTTTAATATAATGTGAATTAACAAGTTATCAGCATATTAATCATGTTTTTTAAGTGTTCAATTTTCTAAAAGTTTTAAGAACTAATGAAGAATGACTGGAGATTCCACCGAGAAGTTACAAATCTTTGGCCAGTAAAACTGTGTTACATGGTGTGTTACCCAAGTACATGCTGGGAACCCATGCTTATTATACCTAGATGTACCAAGAAGTTAATTACATGTGGTGAATTTATTCCACCCCACATGTTGACCAAGACAAACTGGCACACGACATGTGGATACATAGTGTGCCGATGGCATGTACACATTGGGTAGTATAGCTGAGTTAACATGCCAATGCAATAATTGTGTGATATAGATACACCGAAATTGTGCTACACTATGTGTATTGTGATTGTAAATGCTGTTTAGTCACCCAATTAATGGAATAATTAAATTTCATTAAATTGAAAACATCATCATCAAAACCATAATTTATTGATTGAAACCTATTGTCTGTTTGACAATTTAATATATTTTTTAAATATTATTACTCTTGAATTATTTTATTATGATAAATAAGTCATCATTGGTTCTTTAATTTATTTTCTATGAGTGAAACTACTTATGAGTATCTCTAATTATGTTCTTATGATCATTAAGATGAAATGAAAATAATTAATTAAAATTTTAATTTACTAATGTGATTCTGTTTATTTTAATAATGTATGGATAAATAAATGAATGCTAAATGGTTATTTTTTCCATATTTATTTCATGTATGACTGATCATGATCTTGAAAAAGGCCTATTTATGTGTTGGAATTTATTTAATATAATTTATTTAATGGTTTTGAAATAATTAAATATTAAATTAAATAATGGCATGTAAATTATACCTCCCTCTATTATTATGTCGGACATGAGTGTCCAAGTATATTTGTGTAATCCCCTTTAACCAATCCATTGGTTACAATCACCTATAAAGAATAATTAATACTTTTAATTAATGGAACATTTCATGGTGTTAAGATGCAGCTCAAGTGAAAACCCGGATAATGCCAAATTAGTGATATATCAATATACAAATGGAATGTTATAAATCATTCCATTACCAAAAAATAGAGTTATTATCCTAGGTCATAGGTTGATTTAATGATTGATCATTAAATCAATAATTAAATAATAATATGATTGGGTTATTTAGTTTATTTTTTCTTATGAATTATTTATTTTCTATATGGAAGACCATACCCACCTAAATGAATGAAATAATATACAAGATGGAAATTAAATAATTGAATTATATGTAATTTTTTTATCCAAAATGGTTAATAAATTAAGTAAACTCTACATAATATTAACAAGACTGACTGAAAATTAAATTTTTATTTCCAAACACTTTTAGGAAAAGTGATAAACCACAAAACCCTTAACACAAAACAGATCACAACATGAAACATCCACAAAAAAGAAAAGTAGAACAACCACAACCAACCAGCTCATCACCGAACTACATATCATAATACCCGTAATCATCTCCACATCCCACACAAGACTCCCATTATACCATAGACGATTCCCACTTAGAGGCCGATTTATGCCGCCTTAAGAAGTAATTAATTTTCTCAATGTTCCCCGTCTGATCCATTAAAGGTTAAACTAGTCAAGGTTGCTTGATCAAGCTGTCTTCTTTGAAGGCAAGGATCACACCTTTGTCCCGTTTAAGGGAATATGTGGTATACATCGGTCGTGGAAGGTAAGAGTAGTCTTTCATTGTTCATCTTCTTGGAGTATTAGAAAGAGTTCCTTCACACCCAGTCAGATTTCTAGTCCCACTTTGGAAAATATCACTGTATGACAGGAAGGTTAGACCACTCAATGATATGCAAGCCAACAGTTGGAAGACTGCCAACCTAATAAATTTCTTATGGATTTAAAGGAAAAATTTTGGATCATTAATAAAATAATGGGGATCCTTTCCACAATAATTTATTTGAAAATTGATATTCTTGGTTCAATATAGAGGGCTATTAGGATATATAAAAATAGTGGGATATTTAATAAAATAAATTATTTTATTATATATCACCCATTTTTTATTAAAAAATGTACTAGTAATATTCTGTTTTAATTGTAGAATCAAATGTAAAGATCATCATCAACATTATCCATAAAGGCAAACTCCTGACTGGAAGTAACTTCTGAGAATAGTATAGATGCCTTCAGGTTATGATATGCTATGAAAGGAAACCTTACATGATATAACCCTCATTTCTAGATCTTCATGCTAAGAAGGGGAGTAATGAAGAGTTTCGAGACTATGATACGCATATAAAAGACATGGTTGATGTTCAATGTTTTATTCTTTCATCAATTTTTAGTGAACTCATGAAGTCTCATGAAAACATAGATATATATATAATTCTTGAGAAAATACATGGTATTTTCTAGGAGATAGGTAGACAAGGAAAATTTGATAATTCTAAGGAAATATTTCAATGAAATCTCAGAGAGGGTTCCCCATCTATGCCTCATGTAGTCAATCTTGTTGGCTACATTGAGTTCCTAGAGTTTCAAGGGTTTAAACTCCCAAATAAACATATAATAAATCAAATTATGGCATCAATCCCTCATAACTTCTCTAACCTTATTTTAAATTTAAATATGACTAAAATTTACAAGTCTCTTCCAAATCTTATTACTATACTTCTCTATGTAGATAAGGATATGATGCACAAAAATACTAATGTCCTTTTGGTGAAAAAAACTTAAAGGGAAAGTGAAGATAATTAAGCCCAAATCTTCTTCACACCCTTCCAAAAAGAGGATGATTAAGGGGAAAGAAACTGAATTTGATGATGTCTATTTTTAATGTGGCAAGAAGGGCCACATGAAGAAAAACTTAACCCATCCAATGAAGAAAGAGGAATCTTTAGGTGTGTCTTATCAAGTGAAATTTATTTTTATCAAAAAATTAGATATTAGTTATAGATTGTGGTTCTCACATTTATATTTAAGTACAAGAACCAAGTATATTAAAAAAATATTGACCAAGGGGAGGTATATTTATTAGTATCTAATAGAGATAAACTTGAGGTTTTAGCTATCGGGGACTACCACCTCACATTGTCGACTAGAATGATATTGGTTTTTAACGGTTGTAATTATTATTCCATATGTTACCAAAAAACATTATTTATGTTTCTAGACATGATAAATGGATTTATTTTTAAAATTGGGAAGAAGTATTTCTTCTTTTATAAAGGTAGAATTTGTTATGGTAAGGCACATTTAAATAAAGGTTTTTAAGTGTTGGATTACACAAACTGAGTAATGGTAATAGATAATGATGTTACTTCATGTGACTTATACCACAACCAATGTTGGAATCGCCATTAGTTCATGTAAATAAATAAAACTTGACTAAATTACAATAAGATGGATATTTAGAATCTTTTGAATTAAAAACAGTTTGTTTATGTCATCCATGTTTACAATAGAAAATGAATAAAACCCCATTTATTGGGATGGGTGAAAGGGATAAATGTATTCTTGAATTATATCATATTGATGTGTGTGGACCATTTCCTATTTGAAAAAATTTGTGGGTACTTATACATTATAAATTTTACTTCTAATTTTAGTATATATAAAAAAGTATACATAACGAATTTTATGTTAAATTCTTTTGATTAATTCATGTTATACAAGAATAAAGTTGATAACTAGACTGGTAAGAAGATAATGATACTCCACTCATACAATGGTGGAGAATATATTAATCAAGACTTCATTGATTAGTTATTAGTGTTTCTGATCCTATCCAAACTCACTACTCGTTACACACATCATTATAATGGTTTAAGTGAAAGAAGGAACTAAACCTTGTTGTACATAGTGAGATCAATGATGATACATGATATTATTATACTATCCTTTTGGGTATACACATTACAAAAAGTTGAGTACATTCTAAATTGAGTTCCAAATAAGGAAACAGATGGAATTACATAAAAATTATTGGATGGAATGAAACCCGTGTTGTCTTAAATACATGTGTTTGGATGAAAAGTATTTGTTAAGGCCTATTTAGGTTAAAATATTGCACCCAAGTCACAAATTCTATCTTTATATGACGTCCTAATGAAACAATGGGATAATACTTATACGGTACTTTAGGAGAAAAGGTTTTGGTTGATAGACACTGCAAATTTATTGAGGATGAACCTATCTCTGAAAGTGAGAGTGGAAGTGAGATATACTTCGATTAAGTCCCATCACAAGACACACATGAGTTTGCATAATAATTTTTTCTATAAATCCCCCATAGAAGATGAAATTGTTCCAAAGACATAATTACTATGCATGTATACTAGATTGGTTAGAGATCCAAAATGATATGGTTTACTAGTAACTGAGGATGATGCATCATTATTAGTTTATGATAATTATCATATAACCAACAAGGAAGAAATACGTGGAATAGATGTTTCCAAGTGGCACAAGGCCATGAATTCTAAAATTTTTCCATGTACCAAAAACCATTTCTAGATTTCGATAAAACCTCTAGTAATTGTAGTGTTTGTTGGTTTGAAATGGGTATTGAAGAAGAAACATTACATGGAAGGAAAATTCTATATCTATAAGGTGTGTCTAGTTTCCAAAGTGTTTATATAGAATCATAGAATTAACTATGAGTAAATATTTCCACCAGTTTCAATGCTAAAATTCAACAGAATTCTACTTTCCATTATGTCATTCCATGATTATGAGATTTTGAAAATGAATTTTAATATTGATTTCCATAATAGGAACCTTTTAGAAGATGCCTATATGACACAAACCGAAGGGTTTGTGGCTCCAAATTATTCCAACAAAGTATAAAATGTCCAAATATCCATTTTTTGGATTAAAGGAAAAATCTAGATGAGGTAATATTAGTTTTGACGATGACATAGTGGAATTTTGTTTCATAAATAATTAATGTGATCCATGTGTATATAAACAATTTGATGGGAGTGTAGTCATTTTTTTCATTGTATATGTTGATGGTTATATTACTCATTAGAAATGAAATAAAAATCTTAAAGTCTGTTAAGTAATGGTTTAATAAATGAATCTTTATGAATGACTTGGGTGAGGCAGTATATATTCCTGGAATCAAGATCCATCATGATTGATCAAAGAGTATTCACATGCTATGTCAAAGCACATACATTGAAAAGATATTGAAGTGATTTAGTATGGAAATATCCAAGGGGGTATTGTTTCCAACATGACATGGATTTTATCTTTCCAAGAAAATGTGTCCTTATACACATGAGGATAGAAATGGAATGGAATGGATTCTATATGCATTTTTGATTTGGTCAGTCATGTATGTTATGCTATGTACTATGTAGGATGTCACCTACGCATTAAGTGAGGTATTTAGATATCAAGATCATCCAGGTGACCATTATTGAATGTAATTCAAGACTATCCTTATGTATATGAGGTGTACTGAGGATATCTTCCTTGGTTATAGAGGATTTTATGAAATAGTCATCAGAGGATATGAATATTTTAGTTTTCAAACTAATCAAGATGACATGAATTAAAAAATTGTAAATATCATCACATTAAATAGAGGTATTTGGGATGGAAGATCTCAAAGTAGGTTATGGAAAAATATTATAAAATAGAGTTTGAGTATATTGAAGGCTTATCAGGTAACTAAAGAAGTAGTATGGATGTAAAACTATTTCCAAGGGTCTAACTTGTTACCTATCACTAAAGATCCTATCACACTCTATTTTTATAATACTGCAGTGGTGGATATTGAAAAATATCCATTGTCTCATCAGTGGACAAATCACAAACTTCATAAGTATAATATCATGAGGGATTTTTCATTGAGAGGTGATGTTCAAGTGAGCAGTTTTTCCATGAAAGACAACATGGCAGACCCCTTGACGATTACCTTGACTCACCATACACATGATGATCCTATGAAGTCTTGTGGAATAAAGGTCATAGGTAGTTGGATATTGTCCAAGTGGGAGTTTTTTTAGAATTGGGGTCCTAGTAGAAATAGTTTTTTTCTTTTATTACATGTATATTTCATGTATTGAATATTAATAAACATTATTATTACATATTGTTTGTTTTTCTACACGTCATTAATTTAATAATGTACTAGAATATAATTCGCATTTATAAGGTCATATATTATCCCAGTTATGATAACGAACTTGATGTTATATGATGATATTATTAAATAGTGTTTTGTGTTTGGATAAAAAACTATGATGGGATACAAAGTACGTAGTTTGTCAAGTGCATATACTCGTAACCAGATGAGTTTTCTTCTCACGATGTTCAAATTTGGTAATCTATAATATAATAGATTTTTGAGAACTAAAATACTAGTAAGAATTCCAGATGTTTTTGTTTCAATAGATATTCTTATTTCTGAGCATTTTTTATGTTCCTTATAATTTAATATTATTACTAATTCCTATTACAACTTGCGTACTTAGATGTATTTCCTAGACCATGAAGATAACAGTTCATGGAGAAGTTGGATATGTTGGATGAGTCATGAGTGACATGTGATTAATGGATATGTCGAGGAAGGACTTGTCCATTCCCTCTTTATGAAAGCTGATATCTCAGCCCTTTGATTGAAATAGATCTATCACATTAAATTACATGGCCATGGTGTAATGGCATGTTTATTTCAGATATTCAAAGAAATACATCTCAAGAAAATACGTTGGTGATGTGGATATATTCAGATATAGTGATTATATTATATAGTGAACTTTCTTATGTGGTTAGAATCATTTGGATATTAATTTAATTTACTTGGTTAGCTTTAAAAATTGCTAGATAGAAATCTTGTGCATCACATCAGACCTACTAATCACAAACTGGACCAGATACCTTGGTATAATGACACCCAAATTGATTCTTACATGGATCGAAGGGAATTCTTGATCCATATGGATTGGTGACTAGTACTTGGTATCATAAAAGATAATATAGGGGGCAATTTTTCCACAAAAAAATTAACGATCAAGTTATGTACAAGAATGATCAAAGTAAAATCCCAAAGGAGACAATACTAGAAGTCAAACTGGTATAACAAAACATAAGTAATACATCATCAAAGTACTCAAAAAAATAAAATAAATCTAAAAAATTCCAAGGGTATCAATACTACAAGCCAATAGGGTCAAGAACATCCAACTCCAATAATAGGTGCTTCCCAGTTACTCGAACATGGAAGGATAAAATCTAAAAATTCCCAAAGGAAAATGTAGGGTTTGATCTAAAATCCCAAAATGGTCTCACCAAGTGTTCCATAATAAGATTACATAAAAATAGACCATATAAATCTTTTATTTTTTTTAAAAAATATGCATGGTAGTATAATTTCATATCAAAACCAAAACATGATTTTTATTTCAAAAGGTGGAAAAATTTCAAGAAATAGACTAATAAACATTTTATATAAAATAGTTTATATAAATAAACATGAAAGAATAAAGAAGTTCACAGTAAATGGGATATACATAAATGTAATCAAATCATGAAACATGGTCATCTACCTAATGGTATGATAGTTCCATGTTATGGCATCCTCAGACATCTCATATAACAGATCATAGAAACAAACGTATGCACATCTGTTAGACACTAGAAAAAGAGGAATCATCAACATTCCATGAGGAATAAGATATTCCGAATACATTTTTTATTATAGTTTTAAAAAAGTAATCTATTTTTTGGGAATTAACATCCTAGTTTTTTTATCCCAAATAACACACAAACTTGCCAGGATAAAATATTCTCAATCAATCAATCATTAATGAGAAAACTATTCCATAACATCTTAAAATATGATCCCCACATTCTCATTTTAAATATTTTAATTTCAATTTAAAAAAAAATAAGGATTTCCAATAAATCCATTATTTTTAAGATAAAAATAATCATAGGTTCTAATAAAAAAAATTTATCCCATTTTTCTCAAAAATCACATTCACAAATCAATTTAACAATTTCATCAAATTCAAATCACACTCTAATTTCCAATTCTATTTTATTTGGAGGGTTTTCCCAAAAATTCATGCCCATCCAATTTAAAATTATAATTATAATTGAATTTTGTTTTTATAATTTAATTGAATGAAATCTAAATCAATCAAGAAAACAAAGGGTTCATTAATTGGAAAATCTTAATGGAACCACATACCTTTAATCATGGAAGAACAAAACATAACACCTACAATAGAATTTACCAAATAAGAAAGAAAAAATGAAGGTCAAGTAATCAAACATAGATTTATTATCAAAATTGAAGAAATTTAGATCCATAAAAAATTTTATGATATAATAAATCCTATGTAAGAAAGAAGAAGAGATTAGGAGAGAAGTTATGAGAGAAGATCACTTACTAGAGATGAATAAAATGATGATCACCAAAAGTTTATCTTCCTAGGAAGGGATTTGTAGGAGGAAAAAGGGTTATTGAGAGACCCCAAGACTAAGTATTTTTTAATACCCTAATTTGTGGTTGAGTAGTTGAAGAAATATGGCTGTATAGAATTTTAAATTACTTTTCAGGTATAAAAATCCTTTCATGCATGGTTAACTAGGTAGGGCCTCATGGTCAGACAAACCGTCCACCCACATTGTGCACCCCTCTAATGGGGTTCACCATTTCTACTAGTTGGGTGCACAATTCATCAAACCAAGAACTATATATTAAAACCAACACGGTTTGGTTTTTCATGGTTTACAATGGGTGCGTTCATGATTTGGGAAAACCATGCAAAACCCATAAATTTTGATTTTTTTAGAATTTACTCCCAAAAACACACAAGGAAAACCCCACCTAAAGTATGTTCAAATAAAGAACCTATGAGAACTAGCTGAATAGTAATAGGATGTTACATCATTCCCACAATATATACTTTCAGTCCCCCAATAGCCTATAAAAAATTATCGATATCTTGAATGATGTGGCCATTTATCTCTCATCAGTTCCTTTCTCTCCCACGTCTCATGTATATCAGAACCATGCTACCATATCACTCAAACTAAAGGTATCATCCTCCCATGAATTACCTTGGTTTCAGAATTAATAATCCTTACTAGATTCCCAATCATGGATAAATCAAGATAAATATGAAGATCACTCTATCTAAAAACATGGGAATGATCAGAATGACATTTACATAACCGTGATACATGGAAAATGTTCTGTATCATCCTCAATTTTTGAAGAAGTAGTAAATGGAGCTCTAATTTCCCCAAATTTTCAAAAATATATGAAGGTCCCAGAAAATAAGGATCTTGATTCCCTTACCTCCGATGCCACCATTGTCCTAAATGTTGTGAAACATTCAAAAACACTTAGTCACCAATTGATAACTATAACAGTCAACAATGATGATCAACAAAAATTATTTACCGTATCTATGTCCTCAAAATATTATAATGAATCAACTTATTGTTTACTATCACCTCCAAATCAAATTTCAGTCCAACCAAGGTACATTCATGAATATCCGACCAATATGTAGAATATTTACAGGACCAATAATATGAGACCTCAAAAGCATCCATTTTGATCACAGACTAGTAAGTATTGTTATAGCCCTACTCAACTTATCTAAAATGGTCATCCAAAGTTCCAAAAACATTAATGACACATACATGAATCATATAATCAAGAATCTATATATACCTCTCAGTCTGGCCATCCATATGAGAATGATATGCTATGATAAATGAACATGGGATCCCAATTTCTTTTGAAGATGTATCTAAAACCGTTAAGTGAATTGGTGATCTCAATCAGAGACTATATCATATTTAAGTCTACATAAATGAGAAATATTCCACTCATATATATTTTCATGATCTTCAACATTGGTTTTATATTGAATGGGTATAAAGTGATATAATTTGGTCAACCTATATATTACAACCCATATCATGTTATTATTTTTCTGTGTATGTGGAATCCCAACCACAAAATCCATATAAATCTCATCCAACATCCAAGTCAGCAATGGAAATGGATGATACAGACCTAGTTTCCTATGGTGTTCATCCTTGAACTGTTGGAATGTATAATAATGAGAGATAAAATTAGCAGTGTACCATATCATATTTGGCCACCATAATCATTATCACATGTCATAGAAAATGTTCATGGTTCCTGGATGAACAAACTATTAGGAATTGTAGAAATCCCCCATCACAACTTTTCTAATTGGAAAAGGTTCAACATACCCTTTATAGAAACATATAATTCTCTATTCTGAGAATGAACACTAATGAAAGGTCTCCCCACCATAGAGAGTTTTTGATAATTGATAATTCATCATAAAGGTTTTGTTATAGAAGAATCATATAGGGAAGAGTGGAGAACAACTTAATAGTGTTAAAGACACCATCGAACCCTGTTTCCTGAACTCTAGTATGCTACTATAAAAAAATAGAAATCAAGTTACACTCTTTTGATGATTGTTTCAAGGACTAAGGTAGAATATTCCTACTAAAAGAATCAATTATGTTATTCCCTTTCCTCGGGGTATAGGTGATATTTAAATCAAAATATTTGCAGTATTCTAACCAATTCCTCTGGAAAAGATTCAAATATTTTTGAGAGAATATGAAACTTAGGATCTTGTGGTCAAAATACATGGTAAACCATTCACAAAAATGTAAATGCTACCAAATATTATGTACATGCCTCATAGCTACAAGGTCAAGGTGATGGGTAAGATAATTCTTCTTATGTGGTGTAACCTACCGAGATCCATAGGATACCACATGATCAAACTACATAAGAACACAAACCAAAAGTGAACATTATGCATCACAGAAGACCACATAGCCTTGGACAGCCTATCTAGGAGTCAATACTAGAATAATAGTCAAAATATATTTCAAATCAACACAATAACTCTTATATTTTTCCTCCAAAGAAAACATCACTCCATATATAATTATATTTAACATTGTAGAAACCAACTTGATTAAAATATTTACAAATTAGAGAAAATATCTAGATAAACCCCAGAATCTCAGAATCTAAGAAATAATATGTGGTTTCTCCCATTTCATAACAAATTTCACCTTATCAAGATCAATTTTGATACTGTGTTTCGAAACCACGTTTCCAAATAACATCACCTCCTAGTTCTAGAAATCATATTTCAATAACTTGTTATAAATTTAGGAATTTTTCAAAAATTATAGAATTTATCTTAGTGGATGATCAAGATCATCCTCATACATAGAGTATACTAGGATTTCATCCAAAAATACCAACATTAATGCATCAAGATACTCATGGAATATCCTGTTTATTAAAGCTATAAAGATTATTGGAGAATTGTTTAGACTAAATGGCATGAAAAGGTACTCGTAAAGGATATACCTACTCTAAAATGAAGTCTTTTGAATGTAATATTTTTTTATTCTCAATTGGTTATAACTAGATCAAAAATAAATATTTTATTACCACTTCCCCCTTTTAGCTAGTCAAAAATATTTTCAATCCATTAAAATAGATATTTTTTCTTTACCATAACTCTATTTAGATTTTGGTAATAAACAAATTGGAGAAGCTCTCTGTAAAATTTCACAAAAAAAGAGAACAAGCATTGCCCAAGGTGACACACTTAGTTGTATAATGAATTTATCTAAAATATAATCTAATTGAGTCTTAAACTCTATCATTTTAGATGGTTCTATGTGGTGTGAATGATTTGATACTGGCTGAGTTCTAGGTACTAAATCAATATAGAACTTCACCTCCCTTACTGAAGTCAAACTAGAGATGTCAAAAGGAAAATGTCAGGAAACTCAATTATTTATAGAGGGATATCATTAATAAATGATTCTTGATCTGAGTCAAAATAAAACACTTATAATACGTTCCCCAACTATGGATAAGAAGTTATGGAACTCCTTCACCTTGGGACCCATTCTCCTTGAATGATATTTCACACCTTATCATGTATCGTAAAGGAGACATGTCGAAGATAAAAATAAATTCATTATTTGTTTGTAATGATCAAATCAATTATCAAAATGAAATCAAGTGGTGAAATGATGAGAAATAGAAAAACCAATGTAATATCATTCTCATCAAAAGAGCAAACACAAGTTGGAAAATAGAGGCCCTACTCTCTATCCATTTTGAGGGGTGTAGTAATATCTATCATATAAGATAATAGATTTGTAGTATGATGTATAAGATTCCCAATATAAGTTGAAATTAATGAATGAGACACACTAGTATTAACAAAATCACTAAATACGAAGCTATAGTGATGGAACCTATCATAATCGTTGGACCGGTGTCTACATCCTATGGGTATCCTCAGATGTGTGAAGAGGATTTGTTCTAGATGCATGTGGCAAGAACTTTTTAGTTTACGAAAAATATGATTTATCTTTAGTACTTTTAGCTTATGATGATATTTTTCAACTACGTGGGGACGAATAGATATGAAATAACTTCTTCCAGTGACCTAAGTGTCCATAAAAAAGACATATCTTAGGAACCTCAGTGAAAACTTATTTAAGTTCCCAATATTTCCACACTTATAACAAACCAAAGGGCCTCTTCTAGGAATTGTAGGAGTTATAGAAGAACCTTGCGGCTGAAAACCACCATGAGACTCATCACTCTTCCCCATCACTTTATAAGAACACATATAATCCCTACTAGGATAAAAGGTAACTCCTATCAACCCTAACTTACGAGGAATATCAATCTTGACCATCAATGATCTATCTAGAACATCAGTATAAGAAGATATATTCTGAAAGAAATCCTAATAATGAATATCAAATTGAATTACCTTATCAAACAATTGAGTCTTCATCTTCTCATTAAATATAATGCCATATGAAAACAACACATTATTTTTTAATCAGTTCATATATTCCATCACGATTCTTTCAGCATGCTCAAATTCAAAAAAATCCATAGACTTATCCAGCACCATGAATTTACATAGAACTGGTTGGTGAAAATAAAATTGATGTCCTTCCTCTCTAAAACATCACGATTCTTCTCTATCATAATAATTTCCCACCATCTACTTCTAGGTCCTTCCATATTAAAGGTGGAACATGTAACCTTGATCGCATTAGGAATCTCTATGTACTAAAAAAATATCTCAATCCTACTCAACCAATCCTAAAAATGTTAGAGCTTTTTGGAGCCTTGAAACACTAGCAGATTTTAGTGAAAAAAATCTGGTGCATGATTCCACGATTCATCATTCTTATGTTCCATATCTAGATCCAAAACATGAATCTATTAAGGTTATTTCTCAGATATTTGACAACACATGTAATATTCTCAATGTGATTCTTTTCCATGAGAGGATTTTATCATTGTGGTTCATTCATGGCTTCCTCATAGATCCTAATCATGCATATTTTTAGTGACATGATGTTACTAGACAATAGTTGACAACATTTAAGATTTTAGGATATTACTCTGATCAATACTCCAATAATACCAATAGAGAAATTAATACCATTAGACAAGAAAAAAAGATTTTGTTTTTTGTCTTTGAAAATATAAATCAAGGAAAAGACTATAACTAATCTTCAAGAATTTATTCCCAAACCACACCTAGTAAATTAAGGATTGTTACGCTAAGAACTAGCCATCATCTCACTCATAACTACCTCCTAAGTCATGAACCACTTTTTCATGAACCATCCTGAATATTAGGGTCTATTTACACAAGAGATGATCTTGGAATTCCCATAAGGGTTTTCTTGATCCCTATAGGTTAGCGACTAGCACATGGATTCATACAAGATATAATAGAGATTTGTTCCCCAAAATAGTGTAAGATAGAGACACATATCACAATGCTCAAATAAAAATCCAAAAGGAGATAGTATCAAAGTTAAACAATTATAAAATAACCCAAGAATTTCATAATCAAAGTATTATAAAACATAAATGATAGAACTCCAACATCCTAAAGAAATCAACAATCCAATCCTAATGGGTCCAGAACATCCACATCCTATAAGAGGAAATTTCTCTTTACTCAAACATAAAAGATGAAAATATAAAAATGGTCAGATGAAAATTTAGGGTGCATGATAAAATCCTAATAGGGTCTCACTATGTGTTCTATAATAAGATTCAATAAAAATAGAAAAAATCATGCTTTAAATTAAAAAAATAGGTTTTTTCTTACAATATCATATTTAATCCAAAATATGTTTTTCATTTTAAAAAGTGTAAATATTTAAATTAATTGATTAATAAGAAAAACCAAGAATTTCATAATCAAAGTATTATAAAACATAAATGATAGAACTCAAACATCCTAAATAAATCAACAATCCAATCCAAATGGGTCCAGAACATCCACATCCTATAAGAGGAAATTTCTCTTTACTCAAACATAAAAGATAAAAATATAAAAATGGTCAGATGAAAATTTAGGGTGCATGATAAAATCTTAATAGGGTCTCACTATGTGTTCTATAATAAGATTCAATAAAAATAGAAAAAATCATGCTTTAAATTAAAAAAATAGGGTTTTTCTTACAATATCATATTTAATCTAAAAACATGTTTATCTGCCCAACGGTACGATAGTTCCAAGTTATGTGATCCTCACACATGTTATATCGGTGATCAAAGAAATTTTTGTGAACATATCACTCAGACACAGGCCTAAGCGGACTCATCAATATCCTATAAAAAATAATATCTACCGAAATAGCTTTTTTATAGAGTTTTAATTCATTAATCCATTCATAAGGAATTACCATATAAGAATGTTTTTCCCAAATAACCCACTAACTTTCTAGTCTCTAATGTGCTCAATCAATCAATCAATTATTGGAAATTTATTTCAAAACATTTTAAAATATAATCGTCCCATTTCTAGCATAAATAAGAAAAATACACTTTAAACACCAAAACATCTGTTTTCAATCAATTCATGTATTTTTCAAGATAAAACCACTCATATATTCTTATCTATTAATTTAATACATTTTTTATTTAATTCACTTTCACAAATCCATTTCACAATTTCAATAAAATTCAAATCACACCCCAATTTCTAATTACTTTTGAATTGTTGGTTTTCAAAAAAAATCAATCCAATCAAATTTTAAATTCTAATTTGCACTGAATTGGGTTTTCACAATTTAATTAAAAAATATAAATCAATAAGTCACATAAAGGGTTTATTAGATGGAAAATATCAATGGAACCACATTCCATTAATCATAGAAATAAGAAACCGAACCCTAGAAAAGGGATTTTCCAATAAAGAACAATGGAAATAGAGATTAATGAATCAAACATAGATTCAATATAAATAAAGGAGTTTAGATCCATAAAAAACAATATGATTTAACAAAATATATGGAGTAAATAATAAGAGAGTGGGGGAGAAGGAACAAAAGAAGTTCACTTACAAGGGAGGAATCAAATTCGGTTCGCCAAGACTTTATCTAAATTGGAAGGGGTATGGAGGATCCAAAAGGGTTATTGAGAGCCCCATAGACCTTGGATTTTATAATACCATGATAAATACTCATGCAATTGAAGAATTAATGGTTTGGGAAATTGTTAAATAATTTTTGAAAATAAAAAACCCTGATCACATGGTTAACTATGAACAACCACACGATTAGAAAAACTTTTCACTCTAACCATAATCCTCATTGATGTGGAGCACCATTTGTACTAGGTGGGAACCCATTTTGTCAAACCATGTATCAATTATCCAAAAACCCACTGTTTGGGTTTCTTAGTTTACATTGGATGAAAGTACAGTTTGGGAAAACTGTGTGCCAACTGTGTACAAACCAAAAGTTTCAAAAATATGTCATGTTTCCTCAAGAAACCACCAATGGAAAGCCCCAAATAAAGCATTACCAAAAATAGGGTCTTGGAGTACCTTATGTATTTTTACATGATGTTACAATCCTAATTTCAATGAGAATGATTCCTAGAGGGTCACATAGTAAGTGTTTCTAATGATCTCGATTAAATTCTATTTGAATTTAATTCTTGGAATAAATATTATTTTCAGGACCAATTAATAATTTTATTCATAATATATCGTTCATTTATATTCAAAAGGTAATAAAAAATATTTTTTTATTAATAAATAATTATTTCATTATATGAATTTATATAATTAATATTTATTCACTGGATTGTGGGTGAAATATTCATTTTATTTATTGAATATTTTAATAAATATTTATACACTATAATGTAAATGAAATATGTATTTATGAATAAAATATGTATTAATGAATAAAATATTTATTTAGGTATTTAATAAATATTTAAGAGTTCAAACGAACCAAGACTGTGTTAGGTGATAAATAATTATTTACACGTGCATAAATATTATTTATCATTTTTTTTGAAATTTAGAACATACCAAAAATAATTAACATTATTATTATGTGGAATGGGGTTTATTAAAGGGTTTAAATGTTATTTAATGTCATGAATGAGATTTGATAATATTTTAACCAAAACCCTAACTCTATAAATAGATTAATATGTTTATTGTGTAGTATATCAAAAAATCTAAAATAAGGAATTGTAGTGGAAAATGAATTCTCTATTGAATCCACATTCTCTCTCTCTCTTGATAATGAGAAATATAAGAGGTATTTATTCCTATTCTAAAAACGAGCGATCAAGAATTAACAATATAAGAAATTTTATTCATCATGAAAGAACCCTAAGATCAAGTGTTGTTGTTCAGAGATAATTTGAGGACATGTAGATCACCTTTAAAAAGATTATATTATTAGATCCTAACATCATAATAAATGTAATCTAAAAGGGAATTTTTAGATGATCAACATTCATAAGTGAAGAAAGTTCCCAAGCCCATGTATTTATTTATTCAGATAATAAATAAATAAATTATATATTTGATGTGAAATATATTTTCTCATGGTTTTGGGAAATAATTATTAAATTTTTTTGACATATCGACCACAAAAACATGCCTCCACTGTACCCAAAAAAATAAGAGGTATCTTAGGGGTCAAATTCAAATTTACAATTATGTCATCGACTATTGATCTATGAAAAATTTTGGTTAGATTTTCATTTTATGTTATTTTTTCTTTAATAATATTTTCATTTAAATTTCATCAAAATATTAATCATGTTTGATCAGTGTTTCATTTTATTCATGTTTTATGAATATACAGAGGATCATAGATTCCATCAAGAAGTGTCAAATCATTATCTAGTAAAATAGGGTTACATGGCGTGTAGCTGGAGGGCATGTCCTGTACCTATGAGCATTTTACCAGGGTGAATTGAGACATTAATTATACATAATTCATATATTGAACACTTCTTTTGGACCAGGCCCACCTGTCACATGAAAGAGGATACATGGGGTGTGGCAAGAATGTACACACCATTTAGTCCAACTGATTTAACATGCCAAATCCCCATGTGTTTGACTCAGATATTGCAAAATCAAGTTACAAGGAATTTAGTTAGATTGTACATGACCTATACTATCCCTATTAATGTTAGAATTAAATTAAATTAAATTGAAAATTAGAGAATCAAAAACATAATTTATTGATTGAAACCTCTTTTGTGTTTGAAAATTTAAAAATGTGTTTAAAGATTATTTCATTATCAATTAATTTATTAAAATAAATATTTCATTATTTTTTCTTCCATTTATTTTCCATGAATTCCACTATTGATGGGTATCTCCAATTAAGTTCCATTGATAATTATTATTAAAGTAAATTAATTAATTAATTAATTAGTTAATAAAATCATGTTTATAATAATAGTAAAGGAAAAATAATGAAATTAATTTTAGCTATATACCTGTATCATATTTATTTCATTTATGACTAATAATGATCTTGACCAAGACCAATGTATATGTTAGAATTTATTTGATTTAGTTTATTGCATGGGTTTTCAATTATTTAATATTAAATTAAATTATGGAATGTATGTCATCCAACTATCCATTATTATATTATAATTATGTGTCCAAGGGTATTTATGTAATCCCATTTAAAAAATCCCTTGGTTCCCCTCACTTGTGTGGAATAATAAATATTTGTAATTAAAGGATCATTTCATGGAATTTGGAGGTGGTTCAATATGGAACCTTGATAATGCCAACTCAGTGATATATAAATATACAGATGGAATATTGTAAATCATTCCATAACATGAAAATGAAGTTATTCCCCTTTTCATAGTTTGATTTAATGACCGGTCATTAAATAAATCATTAGATAAGCTCATGATTGGGTCACATAATTAATTTATATCAGTGAATTATTTATTTTATATATGATTGTACCCAATGTCATGAATGAATGAATTAAATTCAAAGTATTGAAATTAAATAAACATATTATATATAAATGGTTTATCTAAAATGGTCAATTAATCAAGTAACACCAACTTAATATTAACAAGATATGTAAAGGATAAAATAAGATATTTTTGTCATAAATTAATTAAAACCCCTAAAACTAATATTAAGTCAGACCAAACCTTCCATTACATGATTAGGAATATATCAATAGAACTAAGTGTAGTACATGTCCAATGTTTGGATACCTACTATTGTCAGGGAGTTTTCTTGAGAGTTTTGGGTTTACTTAACCGAACTTTTATTATGTTTAATCACCAAATTCTATTCATTAAAAATTTAAAGGAATGTGTTGAGGAAATCTAAGTGAGGACTTCCAGATAGGGGAATCCACTCAGATGATCAAGAATCTACATGAATTTAGTTGGAATAGATACCTTTCTAATTATTTTTCTAATGGTTTACATGGAAAAATTATTGATCATTAATAAAATCAATGGGGATACCTTCCACTAGAATTTCATTCTAACTAGAAATTCCTTGTTCAATGGTGATGACTATTGGGACATAAAATAATTCGTGGTAGATTTAATACATAAATTTATTTATTATATCTAAACCAATTTTTAATCTTGGAAAGTGATGATAATATGATCATTTAATTTTATAATAAAATGGAATGCTCGACATCCTCATTATCCCTATGATATATATTGGATAAATACAACCTACTCACTGGAATTTATTTCTAGGAATGGTACAATCACCATCAAGTTATGCTACCCCATAAACAAGAATCTTTTATGATATAATACTTATTTCATGACCCACATTCTAATGAGGCAAGTGGTGAAGAGTTCATAGCCTATGAGAAATATATGAAATACATTATCAACACTAAATGTTTTTTGCTTTAATATATCTATAGTGAACTCATGAAGTCTACTGAAAACATGGATGTGAATATATTTCTTGAGTACCACCATTTTCTATACCAAGATAGAGCTAGATAAGAATGGTTTCAGATTTACAAGGAACTATTTTCAGAGAAAGGTTGGATAGAGTGCCCCAACAAGGACTCATTTATTGAAACTCATTGGATACATTTTATAACCAAGATGTTCTGGGGTTTAATATCACTAAAGAACTGGGCACCAATCTCATTCTTGCATCACTTCCTTAGAGCTTCTATAGCTTTAATTTAAATTTTAATATGAGAAAAATGTAGAGGTTTTAATTATATCTTCTTACTATTATTCACTATGTAGATAAGGACATGAATCACAAAAATCCTTCGATCCTTATGGTGAAAAATGGAAAAGGAAAGTGAATATCCTTATGCTCAAATCATATTCACATTGTTACAAGAAGAGGAATATGAAGGTTAAAGTAAAGGAAAAGGATGTTTTCTATTTCACTTGTGCCGAGAAGGGACATTAGATGAAAAAATTCTCCCAACCCATTAAGATAAGGGATGATTCAGGTACATTTTTTATCCAGTAAAATTTATCCGTTTCATCAAATTGTGTATCAAATTCAGCTTGTCATTATCATATATGTATTCAAATGTAGGAATAATTTAAATTCATAATGATTGACCAAGGTAAGGTAGAACTAAGAGAATCCAACAAAGGTAAACTTGATGTTGTAGCTATTAGGGACTACCACCTCATAATATCAACTAGAGTGATCTTGGTTGTGAATGATTATTAAAACGTTCCATCTGTTATGGAAAACAACATTTATATATCCAAAATTCATATAGATGGATTTTCTTATTCAAATTTGTGAATAAATATTGATTCTTTTTTAAGATATAATTTTTTATTGTAAGTAATATTTAAATAAATTTATTTTTGTATTAGATTACACAAACCAAGTAATGGGAATCAATAATGAAGTTAATGCACATAACTCATACCATACCCAACTTTAGCATTACCAGATATGTCATTTAAAGGTAAGGTGCTTGAGTAAATTACATCAAGATAGATATTTAGATTCTATTGAACTAAAAAAATTGATGTATGTCACACATGTTTAAAAGGTAAAATTTCCAATTCCCCAATTAAAAGGAAATATGAAAGGGATAAAGATATTTTTAAATAGTTTATAACGATGTGTTTGGACCATTTCTTATTAAAGAAAGGGGTGGTTTCTAATTCTTCATAAATTTTACTGGTGATTTTATTACATATGTATAGGTATAACTAATGAGGTATAACATGGATTGTATTGATAAATTTAATGAATACAAGAATGAAGTTTAGATTATGCTAGGTATAAAGATTATGGAACTCTGATCAGACAATGGTGGGGAATATCTTAATCAATACTTCATTGATTACTTATGGGATTCTGAGACCCTGTCACAATTCACTAATCTTTACACACGTTAGTTTAACAGTGTAAAAGAAAGAAGGATGAGTACCTTTTTGGATATTTTAAGATAAATTATTATCCATGTGATTCTTCCATTTTTCTTTTGGGGGAATGTAATACAAACAACATCATACATAATAAACTGAGTTCCAACTAAATCAACAGACGGTATACTATACCAATTATGAAATGGAAGGACACCATTGTTGTGTTACATACATTTTTGGGGTTGAAAATCATTTGATAAGTCCTCTTCATGTAATAATATTACAAATCAAGACAAAAAGTATATCTTTAAAGGACATCCCAATGAATCAATGGGATACTACCGATAAAATCCATTATAAAAAATTATTTGGTTTAAAAGCATCCAAAATTTATTGAGAATGATCTTATCTCTAAAAGTGATATAGGGTGTAAGAAATAATTTGATGATGTTTAGGCTCAATATATACAAGATCTTGCATAAGAACAAATTTTACAAAGCACTGTAAAATTGAAATTGTACAATATACACAATTATATATAGAAGTATGAGAGTGGATAGAGAAATAGAATGATATGGTTTTCTATCCACTAAGGATTGTGACTCAAAACTAGTTGATAATAATGATCCTCTAACCTAAAGGAAGAAGAAAGTGTCATATATGTTTCCATGTGGAAAGAGGCCATGAATTTTGAAATGTATTCAATGTACCAAAACAATGTATAGATTTTGGAATACTCTCTAGTATATGTAATTCCCATTTATAGAAAATAGGTATTCAAGAATAAATTTTACATCAAAGGAGAAGTCCATACCTATAAGGAGTGACTGATTGCAAAAGGTTTTAATCAAAATTAGGTTATTGACTACAAAAAATATTTTTACTAGTTCAATGTTGTAATCCATCAGAAATATACTAAACATTGTGGATGTACATGGTCATGATATTTTGAAATTGGATGTGAAAATAACCTTTCATAATAGTAACTTTCATGAATATGTTTATATGAAACAACTCAAATCATTTGTGACTCTAAAGGATGCTGGAATTTTTTCATGTAGAATATATCAATTTATAGATTAATAAAAGAATTCAGATCACAAAACATTCATTTTGATGATTCCATTATAGAATATGGTTTCATAAATAATGAATGTGAGATGTGTGTTCATAAATTATTTAGTGGGAGTGTATTTATCTTCTTAATATTATATGTTGATGACATATTACTCATTGAAAATTAAATACCCGTATTATTATCTATTTAAGAGTGGTTGAATAAATGGTTCTCTTGGAAGTAATTGGGTGAGGTAACATATATTCTTTGCATCAAGATCTATCGTGATAGGTCTAATAGGTTCCTTGAACTATGTAAAAATAAATACAGAAAAATGATACTGAATATATTCAATATGGTAGAACCCGATATGGTATTGTTTCCAGTGTCACATGTAATTCATATTTCCAAGAAAATGTGTCCTCAGACACATGAGGAAAGAAAAAGAATGGAAAGGATTCCATTTTCCTTAAAAATTTAGTTAACTATGTTTTCTATGATATTTACTAGGATGGTTCTCATCTATGTATTAAACTTGGTAAGAAGATATAAAGTTGATCCAAGTGATCACTATTGCATATTAGTCTAGAATATCCTTAAGTTTCCAAGGTGTACTAGGGATATATTCCTAGTTTATAGAGGAGATAAGAAACTTGTCGTTAGGGGATATACAGATGATAATTTCTAAATTGACCAAGATTGTATGTAGTCAAAAATAGGATACATATTAACTTTGAACAGAGGCTCTTTGTGATGGAAGAACTCAAAATAGGTTGTCATCTTAGATTTTATATTAGAGTATGAGTATATTGAGTCCTATAAAGAAGATAATGATGCATTATGGATACACAACTTCATCCAAGAGATTGGCATGGTACCTAAAAGTAAATATCCTACAACACTCTAATATGACATTACTATATCACTGGATCTGGAAAAAGATCCAAGGTCACATCACTGGACAATGCACATAATTCAAAAGTATCATCTATTGAGGGATTTTTCTCAGAGAGGTGAAGTTATAGTGATAATTACTTACATAGAAGACAAAATGGAGGACCCCTTAACTAAATCTATTACTGAATAGAAACATGACTATCATGTGAAGTCTAGTATTCTAATGGTCACAAACATTTGGATATAGTCCAAGTGGGAGATCATTGGAGTTTGTGTCCTTGGACCAATGTTTTATACATTGATTACATTCATATTTAGTGTATTTAATATTAATAATTTTTTTAATAAATATCGTTGTTTGTTATAAATGACTCTAATGTAATGATGTCCAATAGTGTATGTTACATTGATAAGGTCATAGTAGTTCCCTGCTATGATGAGAAACTTAATTTTCAATGAATGCATTCTTAATTATTGTTCTACAGTTTGATAACATACTATGATGGGACACATAGTACATAAATAGTGAAGAGTGAGTACTCATAAGCATATGAGTATTGTTCTAATTAAGTTCACACCTAGTAATATGCATGAATGGTGATTATGAGAACATATCAACCTATAAAAATTCTGCTTATTTTGGTGTCATTAGATATTCTTATCTTCCATCATGTGTGATGGTTCTTATACATTAGGATTATTATAAATCCATGTTAAAAAACACACACCTAGATGTATTTCATAAAACATGATGATAAAAATTAATTATGATGTCGAATACATTGGATACGTCCTGAGTTACATGTCATAAATGGATAAGTCAAAGAAATATTTGTCCCTTGAATATTTATGGAAGTTGATATCTTGGACATTTGATCAGAATAGAACTATTTTATTAAATTCCATTTCCTTGGAGTAACAATGCATTTATCTAATATAGTTAATGAAATAAATATTGAGCCTATAGGTTGGTGACATGAATGTGAAAGCAACTAGATGAGATATTGTGATAAAGGTATTACAATACAAAATTAACATTCATATATGGTTGCTATCTTTTTAATATTATGTTATTTCTCTTATTGACCCATTACAAGATAATAATATTTCACTTTAGGAAATACCATCTAATTACAACAATAAAGAATCCTAGAGGGTCACACACTATGTGTTTCCGATGATCTCGACTAAATTTTATTTGAATATAATTGTTGAAATAAAAATTATTTTCAAGACCGATGAATAATTTTATTCATGTTTTATTGATATGTTATATTCAATATGTAATAAATAAGTATTTTTTATTAATAAATAATTATTTTTATTACATGAATATATATAATATATATTCATAGTATTATGAGTAAAATATTTATTTTATTTATTGAATATTTTAAAAAATATTTATTATCTTGATTATTGATGAAATATTTATTTATAAGAAAAATAATTATTTGTTTATTCAATATACATCAAAGAGTTTGAATTTACTATGATCGTGTTCAGTAATAAACAATAATTTATTAGTCGGTAAATATTATTTATCAATTTTGGAAAGTAGGAGTGCACCAAAAAATAAAAATAAAAATAATATTTTGTGGAATGGGTTTTATTAAAGGTTTTAAATGTAATTTAATTTCAGGTATGTAATTAAATAATATTTTTAACAAAACCCTAACACTATAAATAGATATATATGTCTATTGTCTACTATATCCAAAAATTGGTATTAGATAGTTATTGCGCACAACAAATTCTCTCTCAGCTTCTCTATGCCTCTCAAGAATATGAAATGCAAGAGAGATTTATTAATGAATTAATAAATAGTGATCATGAACGAACAATGAAATGAATTTGATTCAATTCTCTAGCACCTAGAGATCGAGTTGTGTTGTTCAAAGATCACTAGAGTACATGTGGATCACTGCTCGAGGGATTATATCCGTGGATCCCCATAATAAAATAAAGGTAATAAAAATGGGTCTTTTAAGATGATCAACATTCATCAATGAAGAATGTTCCTAAGACCATCTATTTAATCATCAGATATTAATCTAATTAATTATAAATTTTATTTGAAAGATACATTCTCATGGT
The DNA here is from genome assembly GCA_963277665.1 of Viscum album. Lineage (NCBI taxonomy): Eukaryota > Viridiplantae > Streptophyta > Magnoliopsida > Santalales > Viscaceae > Viscum > Viscum album. Next base: position 1,001,620,074 of record OY728161.1, read on the forward strand.
TTGGGGAAATAAATAGTAAAATAAATTTCAATATATCGACCACCACTGCATGCTTCTGCTATGCCCGGAACCAACATTAAGTTGACTCCATTGGTTATAATATTATAGTGGAACATATCAGATTATCATGACAGAGGGGAGAATGAGTCATTAATGAGGGAGTAGTGATTCCACCTCTTTTATGTAAATTTTTCTTCATCATGACTTCTAGAGAATAGAAAGTCTTTTGTGGGGATTTTTTTAACATTCCATTAACAAATTTTAGTTATTTCTCATCTCACTTTTCATTTCACTATTTATTTGTGTGCATATTGGGACTCCCATTTATGGAGTGAATTTTATAGGTAAAATGACCTAATTTTATGATATTTTTTTGAATTGATGGAGTCCAAATATAAACATGTTAAGGTATTTGTGGGGTTATACCCATGTTTGCAGGACATCAGAGTTGGTTTGAGTTTTCGTTTGAAACTAGGATTTTCATTGTCTATAGGGGAAATAAAAACCATGTAATGTGTTTACACATTATTTTTTAGTCACTATAAATATTTCATGAGTTTTATTTAGAGTGAGTATATCATTCAAGTCATGAGATCTTTACATGGTATGTAAACTATTTAAATATTGTGTATTGGGTTACACAAAAATGTTGTGAACCCGTGAATGATGTGAAAAAGGATTACTCACTATGAATATGTTAGATGTTGTGAAATGGTAAAAATGAGATTTTGTAACATGATGCGATAACTTTTTCTATGTATTTGATTTTCATGGATTACAAGACATGAAAAGTGATTAAACTCTATATAACCGTAAAAGGTTGTGTTTTTTGGAACTGAACTATTAAGTATTATTTCATTCAGCCACATGATTCTTCCCTTTGGACCTAGGATCTCTCTTTTGAAATTTTGGAAACCTCCTCTACATCTAAATCATTTATTTAAGTGATTGATTATAGATAAAGTTATAGTGTGTATTTCTAGGTGAGTAATTCTTCACATTTTTTTACATTTATTATGGTAAAAATGTTGTGTTTTGTTATTTGATCCATTTATCTATGATGATAATATTTTTGATCCTTTCTAGATCTATTATGTGATATTTCTCTAGATGATTAACCTTTTTTTGATTGTGGTGTGACATGAGAGTTTCTATGAGGTATGTAGTGATCTATCCACTTCACAAACACCAAATGATTGTTTAATTTATTAAGATATGTGAGGATTAAGTATAGGTCCACCATTGTTTTCATTGCGTCATTCCTTGTTGTTGGATCTTATTGTGGGCATGTGTATCCTGCGTTTAAGGTTAAAGGATTCATCTATAGCATATTTTGGATGAATTTTATTTCTCCAATTTTGATAAATTATTTTATAAATGAAATTGCATGATTTAGGGATGGATTTGTGTGTGAGGAATGGGGTTTTGATGAAAGATGGTTTTTCAATTTTTTTGGTAATAGAAAATGGTATTTTCAATTAATTGTGAAATGGAATTATGAAATGGTTTTCAAATCCTGGTTTGATGAAATGGTTTATAAAATAGAGCACATGGGATGTGTAGGGTACTTTTGTGGAATGTGTCACATGGGTTCATCACCCATTTATTGTGTGGGGGGGGGTGTCACTCATGTGACATTCCTCTTCTCCCTAGGTCCACTGTTTAAGGAACATGATTGATATTTTAGGAGTTCACTAATGGTGTGTTCCTCTATTCTTAGTAATGTTTTCTAAAAAATTAATGGTGTACTAGTCATTAATTATGGTAGAGTAGCCATCTATCCTAAACAATAGTGAACCTTGGAATGATGTTACCCATGATATTAGATTGTAATATTTTATATTTTTCTGTAATGGTTTGATATGATATGTGATGCATTCTTTGATTTTATTTTACATCATTGATATATAATAAATTATTTAAAATAGTTTTTCCTAATTTATTTGTATCAGTTGAAAGAGGGGAATGTTTTATCTTTTTGGTGTAAAACCTATGAAACTATTTCTATAGCCCTGTTTTATTAAAATTTGAGAATGTTATGATTTTTGTACAAATACTTGTTGTGGAACTCATGGGTGGTATCTTATATAACCTATTAGCTCACACCCTACACAATCCTTTGGTGGTTCATAGACCATTGAATGTATTTCAATTTAGGGAAAGGAAAGGTTTCATAGTTAGGTGGTGAGGTTTCTGTCAGCAGAGTCTGGGTATCTGGTGTTGATGGTTGGAGCTTGCTATGCAATCCCATGGAGAATAAAATTTCTATTTTAGATGTCCTTTGAGGTTACACTTTTTCATTGGGATATTTTGACTGCTTTTGAGTTGTTTAATTTCCAATTCATTCTTTTAGTTATGGAATATGTTTATCACATCCACTATTTCTCTCTATTGTATATCTATATTTTATTTTGTTTCTTTAGGTTTTTTAAAACTTTCCCCTTTGGTTATTTTTTATGCCCGGGTTCCAGTCACCAAACCATGGGGATCAGGAACTCTATTCAGGTATATGGAAATGTGTTCCAGTTACTTGTTTGAGAGGGCATCTGGGTTGGGTTATCAATATGCAGCATTGTTAAAAATTAGAATTATCACCCCTCTTATTTTACCTTGATAATATTATCAGATCATATGTTCCACTTTATCATATTCTATGATTTGTTTATTATCTTAATAGTCTTTATATCTCACTTATTTTTTATGCATTCCCCCATGTTATTAAATGATGATTTAATAGATCCATTGAATATAATTACATAATATGGTGTATTTAATTATTTATGATGTATTTCTATCTAAATTTGTTATGACATGTAGCTAACTACATAGAGAATCTTGGCCTTGAGATCTTTTCCGATTGTATTATGTGTATCATTATGTAATAAACTATTAAATAAAGTGTTTTGAATATACTAATGGTATTATCTATGAAATTAATGTCATTATAGTTTGTATTATATCAAGGTTATGTTATTTTATGTGTTTTTTAGTAATAATTATTAATTCCTTATAAAAAACCTAGATTGATAAAATAAGAAGAAATAAGTTCACATATGTTACTGAATTTTGAGTTTTAGTTTCTATGTTTATAATATTTCTTTTATATTATTAATAATTAGAGTATTCTCATTATTAAATTTTAATTTTTTAGTAAATGGATAGAAAGTGGTTGAACTAGTAAACAAATAATATGATGGGAAAGGTAATGATTTACTAAATGAGATAGATAATATGATGGAAACATGGGTTAGAAAATTTATAGCAGCATTGGGTCAATTGAATTATATTATTATTGGGAGGAACCCCTCACCAAAACTCATGTTGTTTTGATAAAATTACTAGACAGAGGATATTTTTCCAACTAGAAATACAAGAACTAGAGGGCCTACATTGTGGAAATGAGGCATCTAAAAGTTATCTTCCCCCCACAGAGTTTACTATAAGTCGGTAGACATTTCAGCCTACTAACCATATAAATCCTCCTTTTCACAGATAATAAAAATCATTCACATTCATGGAATCTTGATATAAATTCAACGGAAATAAAAATATAAAGAACACAAGAGATTAACATTATTTAGACAATAAGTCCTACATTAACTAGTGAAACTCTGCTACAAAAATTGATAGTCACTAAAAGATAAAATATGTTACAAATATATTACTAAGTAGAAGTGATCCTCACCAATATCATGGATCTACATAATAAATACGATTCTTTCTATTCACATTTAATATCATAATATTTATTCAAGAATTGATGGTTAAACACAATTAAATACTTTGTGTACACAAGTTATCATGTTATACTCACTCCCTTTAAATATGTATAATTTGAACAACAATTCCTTTCCTAGACTACCAACCAGGTAATCCCATATCATTACCAAACATTAAAAATTTCATTTCTATATAATAAACTCATAAGATGATGATAAATTTTGATGGTTATTTTACCTCTATAGGAAATATACTATTCCTACTAGCACAAAAATATACTCTTACTTATACTAAACAATTTCTAGTAAATTATTTATGGTGAATGAACCTCAAGTGAACTAAATAACACTTCACCTCCCAATAATCTACCATGTGAATAATTATTTTAGGGAAATTTTAAAAACTCTCAAATACAATGGAAAAATTACACCATTTTTCGTATGTAATGTTTTCCTATATTTCTTCTTATGTTCAAGTAAACCCTTATAAGGATTGATTCTACATTATATATTCTCAAACTATTTCTTTGATGAACATATATGATTAATTTTTTCTTCCCACTATCTTCAATTGGTCTAATTTTTTGGAGAATATTTTTGATGAAATGATTCTTTAAGTAAATTTTCCCTTGTTCATGGCACTGGATATCTAACTAAGTAGATTACACTTTAGCTATTATAGAAAGCAGTTCCTCTTTCATGTATTCTACAATATTCCATCAACAGAATTATTAACCAAACCATTTATTTTCTAGATTCCATTTAATATAGATTCTTAGAAGCCATTATACATTATTTTACAAGCCTATAATGCTTTATATCCATCTTATTGATGTTATACCATAGGTAAACACAAAATCCTGCATTCTCTTCTTGGTTTCTGTCCAAAAAAATAGTATCAATATATCCACACAAGGTATTATCTACTACATAGTATGGGGATATATCTTTTGTTCCTTACAAATACTTAAGGATCCATTTCATATCCATCATGGGTAATTTTCCTATATTTTAAATTAATCAACTTATGGATCCCTATAGAAAAGAAATATCTAATTGAGTAAATATTGTTTTATACACCATATTCTGACTGTTGATGCTTATGGAACATTCTCTATGAACAAGGCTTGAAGTTTTAGTCAGTTTTGTTGATCATTTGAAAATTTCAAGTTTCTAGCCTATGTAGTTGTACTGACCTACATTTTTCATCAAAATCATTTGATCACCTTCCAGATTAAATCCTTCAAAGATAACAACAAAGTTAAGAATATTATATCCATCATGATGTTTATTTCTAGTTTTTCTAATATTTTCATATAGGATATTATTAAACAATTTATGTTTTATATTATTAATTCATCCTTTATCTAATTTGGAATGAAATATATCATTGAAATATAAAATCAATATTATAATGAACTATCTTGGGTTGACCTGACCCATTATCCTTGCTAATAAGATAATATACTCGAAGTGTATTCCCAATCACCACAGGAGAGAGATAGTCACAATAGAATCACAAATTACCATTTGGAAATTTTTTCACTTGATAATATAACATGAACCATCCATGAATTAGATGTCCATACCAACTGAATATATGACACCTTTATATATAAATATACAACAAAGTAAAAATATTATTGGTCAAAAGTATATATCGTAAACTCATCGAATCACAATACATAAAAGGATATATATATGATATCCATAATCAAGTCCCACAACCATGTAAAATGCAAAAAAGTACAAAACATTATCTCAATGATGCGATCTACCAAAATCACTAACTAAAATCTTAATATGTGAGACCACATATCTAATTTTCGAATCAATAAATGACATATGTAATAAAGAGGAGCAACTAAATTTAATGGTAATCCATACATTACCCATGTTCTATAAAATATGATCAGTATACACCAAAAAGACTTACTGGGTGTTTGGAAAAAATCATAGTAGGATACCACCATGAATCTATGTAAGGACATTACCCATGTAAACCATTATGAAAAATTTTATAAATCAATTTTCAAAACCATTTTATCTTTTTAAAAACAATTTCAATAAAAAATAACAATTTGGAAATATTATTATTTCATAAAAAACCTTATTCTAAAAGCCTTGTAATGAAGGTTAAAATAAAAATTAATAAATCCAAGAACATAAACATGCTCAACACACCCAAACATGGCATAAATATTAGAATAAACACAAATATCAATTCATAATCACGTAATGGATAATAAAAATAAAAATAAAATCATTAATAAAAAATAGAAAAATGTGAATGATAAGAAAATGTATCAAAACCAATCATTGAAATATAATCATCCATAAGGAATATAAAGACAACTAATATATATAATACACAACATGGGATTTAACTATACAAGATCTAGCATGAACCTAAATAACCATAGGTTCATAATTCACTAGGCTCATATAATATGTTTTGATTCCCCCTTAGTCTTCCTCATATGCTTCCTCAGTCTTCCCTAGAAAGATTTATTAATATTCCCATGGAATATCTCTCATTCTACCTCATTCCCTATATAACATACCTAAATTTTAACATATTTTTACCTTTAAGTAAGTCATTTAATTTGATATCCTACTCCACACACAACACCAAAACTAAAATAATATGTGATCTATTTAGATAAAATATAATTATTTATGTATGATAATGAAACACCAAAAATTCAATCAGTAGGAATTAAAATGAGTAACATATTTATGAAATAAATTTATAAAGATAATAAGGGATACTTTTAATATTAATGAAAAACAGTTACTCTAGCTTAAATGACAAATAAGATAATTTATCATTTAGAAAAGAGTTTCTAAAAATATTCCCTTTGTATGAAATATGGATTTTTATTTCAAGATACATGCGATTAATGATGATAATAAATATTTTATATGAATAATTAGCTAATAATAATTTCATTAGAAAATAATATGAAATATGAATGAGAATGGTTAATATTTTAAAAAGATATTTTCCTATAATTTTTTAAATATTCTAAATAATTAATTAAAAGTTATGTTTATGAAAATTTGAATTTGAATTTTAATGAATGATCATTTTTTTGGGCTCATCATAGTAATATTTATTTAGATGATTTTTTAGATTTTTTTAAAAAGTATTTTTTATGCATGTAAATGTTAAAATAAATTTTCAATACACATGTAATAATTTTTCTGATAAAATGATCTTAATATTAAGAATTTTTAGTTACATTGTATATAACTATGGAAATTATATTTTTATTTATTAATGATTAATTAAAAATGATATAGTTTAATTACCATCATAAATGTGAAATGGTGTTCTTCAAATAATTATTTTTTTATTCAAATAAACTACATTAGTAAAATTTAATAATTCATTCAAATGTGGGGATTATTAACATGAAAAATTATATAATCATACATTCAATTATAATTGAAAAATAAATAATAGTACTAATCAATTAATAAAAAAATACATTTTTCTATAAAAATTGTTTTCCCTATATCCTTTGTTTTAAATTAAAAGTTAGTTTAACATCCCCCTCATCATTGGATTTAGAAGATGATAGTATGTTACTTGGCCTTAAGAAACATCCCCATGATGCCAAAGGAAAGAAATAAATTCCAAGGGCTTCATATATAATTGGTTGATGATTTTACCTTTGAAAATAAAAAACCCAACCAAAAAAACCATAACCAAATAAACAATTACACGATGCATGATAAGAATGAAATACAAATAAAAATTTCATTATATTTAAACCAACTCAAAATATTACCACAATGAGTGTCTACAAAACAAGAAAGTACACAATGGAAGAAAAAAACTGGAAAAACTCAAAGAATACCATAAAACTCCAGGATCCAACAAGCTCCATTCTCGTACTCCATAACTGCCCAAATATCATTAACAACCACTAGAAAAGTGTGATATTTTTCTTTTTCCAATGTCTCAAAATAAAAAATCTATGAAATCACCAAAGTGTCAAAGAAGGTGTGAGTAATGAAACTCAATATATTTTCTCCAAATGAATCTCCTACTCACACCACTAGGATAGAACATGTAAGAAAAATTATATAAAGTAGTTTTTATATAATTTTTTTTTATAAAAGTTTATATCACAATACAAATAAGTTCTATAAGAAAATAGTTTTCACATAAACAAATCATGTTCCATGGAAAACAACTTAACAATGATTTAAACCCATTATACAATTTCATTCATAGCATAACCCATTCCTTTCCACATAACCACACATCCAACCATTCATTAAAATATGGACCTACTGATAATTGTGAGTAGTGAGTCATCCTTCCACTAAGCCATCAATTAGTGGACCACTTTGATGGGGGTATTTAACACCCATATCCATCCCTACCTTTTGATGGGGGTACATTATGACCTTATCCATCCCAATGATCTTGAACAAAAGCCGCATGACCATAATAAAACCATTATAAACTCATGTGTTTCAAAACCATTTCAATAAAATATCATTTTTAAGAGACAACATTTTTCCTGTGAGAAAAAAAACCAAAAATTTTAAAATCACCATTTTAAAACCAAGTTACTAAATTCAATTTCTAATCAAGACACCCAATTTCCCAATTTTTCAAACCATCACTCAAGAGGGGTTTTAAAAATAAATTCATATCCTCTTCATAAAAAATAAAAAGGAAACAACAAATATGAAATTAAGACTTCATGTTATAAGTATAGAAGTCAAGAGTAAAGCCACCTACCTCAGAAAACTTGGCTAAAATGGAAAACGACAAGAAAAATTCCATGAAATCAGGTTGAAACTCCAAGAACCCACCTAATATATCTTCCCCTAGCATCATAAAGACCAAATATAATCACAATTTTTATTCAACTATGTTAGATCTATCCACATCAAGTGTAGATTTGATACATGTATTTCATTATTATATTTTAGTAGTTTAATTTGTTGATTTTATACTTTATTTAAAATCTTCCTAACATAGGAATATATTTACTTGTTTTATATTTTTGGATAGGGAACAAAGAATTTCTGAAAAAGGAAAAAAAGTGGAAGAAGAAAAGAAAGCTGGAAAATAGAAGAAAAAGTGATTACAGGTCACAACCTTTAGTACACATCTTGAATATTTCAAGTAAAGAGAATCTATGTGGGACAAGTCGTGACAATAATAAACAACGTAAAAGCCGAGTACACATCGTGAACCATCAGTATACGGCGTGCTGATAGTCAAGACATCATATGAGGTTTCTGCAGATTCAACGCGATGGAGGAAAAACTGGATCTACGGTACACGTCGTGTAGGTGGTGACATGCAGAATAAAATAACGCGATGCAGGCTGCAAATTTTGGAAATTTTTTCCTATAAAAATAGGCCACTGACCACCCTTCAAAGACACATTGGGACTGACGAAGGCTAAAAAACACCATATGGAGGAGGCACATGCATGGAGTGATGATCCGAGCCTATTCTTCACAGCCATTCCTCCTCGGGTAACCAGGACGATCACCTCCACCATGAGTGAGTAGTCCCATAATCCTGGGTTATGTGATCTATAGGGGGAAGTGTGACTAGGTATTATTTTCACTATTTTATTAATGTTTCGAATTGATGAAAACTTGTTCTGTCAATTACGATTCATTTTCTTTTTATATTGCATGAGCATTGTGTGAGATTTGTGGAGTTTCATTATATTGCATCAATTAATTAATCTATTTTGTGTATGAGCATTATGAAACATAGGATAATTATGCTTAAAAAAGGTTTTAGGTCAACTAGTTCTATGATTACACCAAGTATTTGACCATTCGAAAGGTGCAATCATAGGATTAGGGTGCGATACCAAGACCAAGGATCCCTACCGACCTAATTATAACACCAAAACTGAATAAATGCATATCAATTGAGTCCCTATTGCACGAACATGAAAATCATTAAACCTGGAATGCCCTCCCATATTGATTCAAACCCCAATCAATATTTCCATTATTTATATTTTCTTTAAATGAACACATTACAATTTCTAGTTTCCCAATTAAATTAATACATATGCTATGTCCTTGTGGGGTTGACACTCATACTTCCTAGATACTACAATTTGAGTTAGGATTGTCTGATTTTTATAAATTTTGTTTTTTCACACCATCTGAGGGTACTAACGATGCCATGAGGGATGTAAATATATAAGAAACTGAGAAAGATAGATAAGTAGATATAAGAAAAACCACAAATAACTAAAAAGAACAAATACTTACGATGAGAATATAGCTTCAAAACTCCAAGAGAAGCCTTAATATCACATCTATATTGATGGGGGATTCTTTCATCACCTTTGGTATGATAAAATATTGAGTTAGGGCCTCACATGAAGAAAAATGGGGCCATAGAGTTCAAAATGTGTGAGATATACAATTATAGGATCTCACTTTTAACCCATGCATGATTATTTGCATGTTTAATAAAAATGTGTGCTATACACTACCTCAACGATGAACATTTCATGGTTGTCTCGCATGGTTAGAAAAACCATTTTCAAACCAAGCCAAAGATCACTGTCTCAAAAAGAAAATTTTACCTAAGATTCCGCATGGTTTTGAAAAATTATGCACTGCACTTGTGCCTTCACTTTACACCCTTTGTCATTGTGCATGGTTTTCTATATGTGTTTCATGATTTTCCAAAACTGTGCACCAATCATGAACCCTTTGAAAATCCCCAATAACACTCCAAAAGTTCTCCAAACCCTCCCAAAATTCACTAATATACAATACATTCATAAAAATAATAAATAAAGGGTTACTTAATTGAAACCGGGGGTGCTACATCTTCCCCACCATTGGACATTCCATACAGGTAAATTAAGTAAAAAAATATTTTTCTTGAAAGAGTTCAAGGCATTAATTATTTATTTCCTTCTCCCATCCTCAAGTATCTTCCTAAATTTGACCATGTTTCCACAAAATCAACCCTAGACTGATGCTTTTTCTATATAATACCTTATACTACCTATAAAAAATACAGACCAGGATATGTACTAGTGAATAATTTGGATCTATTTTGACATCATCCCATATGATTACAAGGTCAGGATCATGCTGATACTTTTTCAACTGAGATACATGAAGCACATTGTGTACTACACTGAACTGTTGTGGCAATGCCAACTCATATTCCACCTCACCAACCCATTCAAGTATCTCAATAGGTCCTATTTATCAAGGAGACAAATTACCATGCATCCAAAACCAATGTTGTCCAAGCCCTGGAGGAATCTTCAAGAACACACGACCTCTCCCCTTGAACAAAAATGGGCATTGATGATGATATGAATATGTTTTCTGACAAATATGTTCCATCTTCATTGATTTTCTAATCAACTGAATCTTCTATATTGTCTCCTAGACAAGGCTTGTCCCAACTAGTGAATTCTCCACTGTTTCCACCAAAAAAAGAGTGGAATGACAAGGATTACCATACAATTCTTAAAAAGGATCCACATATATTGAGGCCTATTAAATATTATTATACGATAAATCCACTAACATCACGTGTTCTTCCTAGGAGCCACCAAAATCCATTACACAAACCTGCCACATGTCTTCAAATTTTTGTATTCTCTATTCAGACTATCCATCCATCTAAGGATGATACACCTTACTCATAGTCAATTGAGTCCTAAGGGATTTCTTTATGCATTTCCAAAAATGAGACCTAAATCTCAAATCTCTATCTAGCATGATTGAAATTGGTATGAAATGTATATTTACCACTTCTCAGATATATATTTTTGATAAGTCCTCCAACACATGATATTCACAAATTGAAATGAAATGTGACAACTTCGTGATCCAATACACAATCACCAATATGGAATCATGTTTTCCAAATGTTATTGGGAGGAATTTTACAAATTATATAGATATGTATTCCCATGTAAAAATATGGATAGGTAAATACTAAAACATACCAGATGGTCATTGATACTCTACATTAACTTGCAGAAAGGTTAAGCATCTTGAAACAAACTCAGCCACCTTTCTTTTCATGTTGATATACCAGAACTACTCTTTCAAGACCATATACATATTCTCTATTCTAGGATAAAGAACCCATCTAGAATGGTGGTAATAATGTATATGTTATTCCTAAAAAGTTGTAGGTATAATAATTAGATTTCTAAACCAGAACACTAAACTCCCATCCAACCTCTATTTCTCAATGGTCTCCCCATCACTGAGTTTTGACCACATAGACACACATTCTGAATTAGGTACATATGACTCTTCGAATATATTTACCAAATCATGAATCAATGTAATTGAAAGTAAAACCATAACATCACCTTATATGTCGTATTCCACATGCATGTCATCTCAGACCGATATTAACTACCACTAATATGATGTTTCTTGTGCTAACTCAGCATATTACTTTCTGATTAATGCATATTCCCTTGAATTTCATTTAATCAGTGCATACATCAAGTCAAAGTAAAAAAGTTGAAGATAATCTATCAATCTCTCCTATGTCTCAGATTCAAATTCCACTGTGTTAAAATATGTTTCATGCTCTTATAATAGTGAATAAAATGAATTTTTAATCAAAGAAATAATGATTCTAAGTATTCAAAGAATGGAATATAATAGCTAGCTCAAAATCATGCCTTGGGTATTTCTTCTCTTGTAGTCATAACTTCCCTAATCCATAAGCAATAATTTAGTCTCATTTCATGAGAACACATCCCAACCCAGATCCCAAAGCATCACAATACACCACATACCCTTGTCCTGATTTTGGTAGAATTAAGATTGGTACTGATGTAAGATGAACTTTTAGATATTGAAATGACTTATGATATTCCTCATACCATTTTAATGGAAAATTATTCTTTTTAAATTTTTTATAAAAATAATCAAGTCATGAGAAGTCATGAAGAAAGAAATGGTAATAACAAGATAATCCGAGAAAACCACATATCTCATACATTATTTGGAGGTTTCTATGAGATAATAGATTCTATATTTTCTGGGTCCATAGAAACACCTCTTTAAGAATTTACATGAACAATTAAGCATGACACTTGTATCCAATAATAACACTTCGATATTTTTTCACCCAACTGGTGATTTCTTAAGACTCCCAACACTGTACACAAGTGTTTATAATTCTACGTTATAGTCTTTAAATACACCAATATGTCACCCACCATCATCACCAAGAAAGAATCAAGATATCTATGAAATATATGATTAATCAATTCCTTGAATTCCATTGGTCCATTCATAATACCAAATACATTAACACATATTCATAATGGATATATATTCTTTTGAACGCGGTCTTCAAAATATCATCATTCCAAACCAATAATTGGTGATATCCTAATTGAAAGTCAATCATAGAGAACCACTAAGATCCCCTAAATTTATAAAACATATAATTTATTAATGGAAGTGGATACCTATTAATTATCTTAACTTGGTTTTGATTATTATAATCTACACCCATCCCCAGAGCTTCATCCACCTTTTTATAAACAAAACTGGCACTGCCCATGTGGCCATGCTCATCTAAATGAAACATTTAGTTTCCATATCTTCCAAATACACTTTCAACTTCTTTATTTATGTTGGTGAAATTCGATAATATGGAAGTGATATAGGACTAGTCCCTAATAAGAGATAAATCATAAACTCTGCTTCTCTTATAAGTGGTAACCCTACAAAATTACCAGGAAACACATCTGGAAACTAATCAACCACTACTCGAAAACTATTCATCTTGATCTCATCCATTGATGCCAAAGACAACACTTCCAACTAGTACGATATCATTTCAAATACTAGTTCCAGCAAGCTCATTTCACATGCTTCAAAATTATTTTCTCTTTTAATGAGATGCTTGATTCCATCTTCAGTTGTGAAAAGAAACTTTTTGGTATAACATTTGATGCGAGAGTTGAAAATAGTCAACCAATTCATACCCAAGATAATATCATAGACTTCCATATCAAGAAAAGTGATGTCCCATTTAATCTCATCTCTATCAATAGTTATATAATATTATCTAGACACAAAGGCTTGACATTATCCTTTACCAAGGGGAGTTTTTTGTTTTAATAGAGAAGGAATCATCTAAAATTTCAAACTCAACAAACTATTAAAATAAGAAGAAAAAATAATATGATGCACCCATGTCAAAAAAAATCACGATTTAGGGTGAATTCAAAATAATCATACCTATCACCGTAGATGGTCTAGACGGATAATCCATAATAACATATTCATCTTCGTATAATTGCTTTCTCACCTCACTTTTCTGTATATTTACCTATTGAGATTGCATTGCCTAAGGAGGCATGGTATTACTATAATCACCATGGATATCTCTATTGTTTTTACAAGGGTTGTTATGATACACTTGTCCCATTGAAACATACAAAGCCTGTGACACCTAAGAAGTATCATGAACACCAAACATCAGAGTAATATGAAAATATCATAAAATATTCCCCATATAAATGCAGTTGTAGAATTCTCTAGGTTGTTCTCTACACACTCTCTTTATGTGGTCAAGATAACCACTTTGAAAAAATCCCACTTTACTATTGGGTCGTGGAGGAAGGTTAACTAATCCCACCATCTGATTTTGATTCATGATCCCACCATGGAAATAGGTGTCCCTCTTTTTATTTCTCCCAACATTATAGTTCCCAACTTTTACCATGGGTATCAACATGATTTCTCTTCTAATATCTCTCGAGATTTCACTTTCAGATACCGTCTATCTATTAACCATTTTTGTGTTATCCATAATTTAGATCACATAAATCTTCGAGTGAATCTCATAACTTATCCCTAATTTAATTATGCATTCCTGCAAGGACACACTAGAAGAAAACTTTTTTAAAAAAACAAAATTCATGAATTTATATGCATACTCTAAGATGTAATGATTTTCCAATTTCAAGATTAAGAAGTCTATTATTATTTGAATTTTTACTGTGTGACAGTATAATTGGTTATTAAAAAATTATTGAAAATAATCCCATGCGAGGTCTTGGTCTACTTTATCCTGGATGGATAAATACCACCATTGGTATGAAAAGTATTCTAGCATATATTTCAAAAAGACTAATTTTATTTTTTTTGGTGTGCCGATGAAATCAAATATTCGATCCATCATGTCCATCCACTCCTATAAATAATCTAGTTTTGAATCACCATGAAAGATTGGTGGATTCTGCTTCTTGAATTGTCACGAACCGAATCTGGTCGCTGCTAACACCGGCACCAAACCCTGCCCATGACATGACCCGAAGGGCGTTCCCTATCCCCATGGGCTGTCACAAGTGCCCGGGTATCATTAATTTAGGTTTGGGAATCATTTACCCGAGTATGAAAGCATAAAACATTAAAAATAACACATAATATAAATCTGAAATTTTTGAGCCAAACAAGACTTAAGTAAAAACCAGAACTGAGTACATTGGTTTAAAGATAATACAAGTGGTCCAAATAAAAATAATTATAGCATCAAGAGATCCATAAGGACTCCACACGACTAGGGGTCATCGTCCCCAAGAAATCTCCACAACTCCACACCAAGGATGTGAACTAACACCGTGAACCACCATCACCCTTAGCCTTTCCTTTACCTGAATAAAAAATAACCAAGTCTACTTACACCCAAGGGGTGTAACTAGGGTGTGAGCCTAAGCCTAATAGGATACCACCCAATGATTCCAATGAGTAAGAAATACAATGTGAAAAAGCAACTAGTTTTCAAACGCATGGAAAAGTAGTGTTAAAATTTCAAGAAATGAAACCTCCAAATGAAAATAGTTTTCCATCCAAAATTTTCAGAATATTAACACATTAAAATAGAAATGTTAGATACTATAATTTACTTCCAAACACACCCTATGACATGGGTAAATACTACAAATCCAATGAGCAACAACATTGGGAACACCCCTAGGCACTAGGTTGTCTTGGGCCCCATGTACCTCATACCTCTGTGTAAAGTAACCATAGACAAATCCATTCTCGTGCACGATCCACTAGTAGGGAACATACCCATAACCTAGTGGTCTCCAATAATCATCCACATAGTTTAGTTAGAGTTTTCATTATCCAAATGCTAAGTGAAATAAGGACAAACCCCATTCGGTCCACTAGCCGTACTAGTACAAATCCACCCCACCTAGGTACCTGGGCTTCCCCTTTTGTACTCAATCAATTTCAGCATGAAACATAAATAAATTTTCATATAAAACACCATTACTGGTCAAACACAATGAATAAAGTAGCTATCACATTTTATACCACTTAAAACATGCAACAAAACACTTAGATTTTTCATAAAACAATTCCTCAAAATCCCGTAGTGTTTTGGAAACAAAAATCCTTATAAACCTCACTTGCATACTATGTGCACATTTTTAAGTTTCCAAAATAGAAAGGTCAGCCTAATAAATTTTAGTGAAAACACAAAATCATTTTTAGGGCAGCCCCATATGATTCAAGAAACGACATCATTGCAAAATCTCAATTTTTTACACAACACAACTCTTAGAATTTCATGTGGTTAACAAACACCATTAAAACCAGATTTTGCAGCAACAAACACAAGAGATAATCATTAAAAACAGTATTTTTATCCCTATTATAGTTCAATAAAATTAAATAATTACTTATAGGGTAGCCCCAATTAAACTAATAAAACATTTCTATGAAGAAACCCCCAATTTCACATGAAATTGGCATTTAGGATTCATTCAAAATACAAACACCACTAAAACTATTTTTTTCAGCAATAATAAAATTAAATAAGCATTAAAATACCATAAAAATAGTATCCAATTCACAAAGATTTCATACACAATGGAATCACCTACCAAAACCAAGGAAACCCTTGAATCCTTTGTGCGAAAACCCAAACGCACCACCGCCGCACCTCAAGGAAGGTAAACCAGACCTAAAACCAGAATTTCAGACCCTGAAACACAAGATAAAACCCTAATTTTTTAAAACCTACTTTCTGGACATTAGGAACCTCAATGATAAGGTAAGAAACCCTAAGTACATTGGATGTAACCCTAAACAAATTGAAAAAAGAAAGAAGGAGAACAACTTACTTAAAATATCTTGTATAAATCTCCCCCAAAAATACCAGTAGATGATTTTAAAAAATACTAAAACCTTCAAGGGAGGTTTGAACAAGGATAAGGAGATCATTTAGGGATTTTAATGGGGGAAAAAGAGTAAAAATTGAGAGAGTTATGAAGGAATGAACTTACCTCTTCAAATCTGGACGATTTGAGGAATCCTATGAAGTTCGGCACCAAATAGAGATAAACCATAGCTCCAAAGAGTGGGTAGAGGGAATGGTCGCTCGGCTGGTTTTAGTGGTCTTGGGATCCACTTCGAATCGCCAAAAAATCCCAAATATTGAATATGTTATAACAGAATCAAAATTTATTTTTAAAACAGGAATTGGGCTTTCGGGCAGGCCCAACCCCTTTGATAAAAACCCAAATATACCCTGGTTATGGATTTATAAAAGCTCCAAATTACCTTCGTGGTGTTAATAAGTTAGGGGAGGTCATGTAGGAATTTGAATGGATGAAAAATGTTGAAAAATGAAAAATTTATAAAAGATAAAAAATTTATTTTTTTAATCTGAAATTGGGCTCACGGTTTGGCCCAATTCATGAATACTCATCTATTCCTCCCTAAAACCTAGGGAAACCCCCAAAAGAAAGAAAACATGTAAATTAAATGAAAAATACCTTTAAAATATGTATTTTATATGAAAATTCTCCCCACCATAAAGCATTCCGCCCCCGGAATGCCCCAACAAGACCAGATGAAAAAGCAAAGCCCAAACGATAGACTAAGACAGTCTTCCTTGATACATTTTCACCCACTTCAAAAAGGACAAACATCTCCAGTTGATCAAACAAATGAAGATAATACTCTCACCAACTAAAAATAACCCCACTTACTTAAAATTATGAAACACA
The DNA here is from genome assembly GCA_963277665.1 of Viscum album. Taxonomy (NCBI): domain Eukaryota; kingdom Viridiplantae; phylum Streptophyta; class Magnoliopsida; order Santalales; family Viscaceae; genus Viscum; species Viscum album. The sequence goes on from OY728161.1 coordinate 1,001,637,838, forward strand.
TTCAAAACACATCCCAAAACAAAACACCTCAAACACTACAAGACGACACTCAAGCAATCCAATTGAAACGAACAACGAACTCAAATAACGCTACCACAACATGACGTAAACAAAACAATTGGGTGTTCCCCAACCCCAAATTTACCCAAGGAACAAATTTGTGGATTGATAGACTTGAACGATACTACCTATTACCTAGAATACACCAAGGAGAAAATTGAGTCACTAGTACGGGGTGACCCAATCCGGACATCCCACCACCAGGGACAACTCAATTTCTAAGACAGAATAAGGATAACAATTTGGGAAGGAATGAACGGTCTCCCCATAATAAGGGGTAAACTAACATTATTCCTTTTACAAGATAACACACATGATAACCATGATGGGTCTCCCCACCATAATAACAAACAAAAATTTCCTTAAGACAAAATCAAGACACTAACAGGTGGCCTCGAACAGAATTCCCAGCATTAGGGGTAGATTAATATCAGAATTCTTCCAATGAAACTTACATGAGTCCCATTTTGGGTATACCCCAAACAAAACCCAACCATATTAACTAAATATTATGGGATAACAATAATAAAAACAACATAATTTTATGGAGCTGGAATGGCTGCACAGTTGTTTCACACGGTTTGGGAAACCGTGAGTTAATTGTGCAGATCATTCTGTACAAAGAGGAAACATCACACAGTTTCCTTGGACAAGGATCATGGACGTGTGGAGACCATGCAGTAGCTACTGTCTCTTATCACACGGTCCCCTGGGTTGGCACACGGTTACTACTAACCACGCACAAACTATGCACTTCAACCTGCCTAACCCAAATTTTAAACTTTTCTCCAAAAACACAAGGGACCCCAAAGGGGAAAAAAATCAACTCAGGGTATGACATGTGAACAAGGGACTCACACCTCTTTCCACCAAATTTGAGAAATTGGAACAAGAAGATGAAGCCAGAGGTTTAAACTATTCCTATCTTTCATATTGAGGATATGACCTTGAACAAAAATTTGAACGACTCTAGGATTTCCCCTAACTACGCGCCAACTTCTCTCTCGGGCCTATGGCTGGAGCTCAATGGATTGAAGAATCTTCGGCCTCACAGTTAGGATTTGGAAACCCATAAACTGAACATCTTCTTCCTGTTCCAAAAACAATTATACTGTAATCTCAGATGGTCTCATTGAGACATGACACACTTCAAACCCGCTTTTCCCCAACCCATCATTTTACCAAAACAAGAACATAGCGGATGCACACACATCGCCCCTTTTTTCTTCGGATTCTAAACAACAGAATGAAAGGACATATAGAAACACATTCCTCTAGAACATAAGATCTAGAATTTCCTATAGGGAGACACACATCCAACAAAAAATAGTGACTCTCATAAGATTTCACAATCTTCACCCTTATAGTCAAATGAACACATGACATCACAAGGCATCACCGAACATAACCATTGTGGATAAAAGAAAACACAAAGAGAGGGACCTTGTACTAAGTCCCAAACAGCATATGATTCCAGCAAGTGTCCATAATAGCCACTCTTGGCCAGATCTTGCACACCGGTGGCCTAAGAAGAACTCTTGCTTCAATGAGACTAACGAAAGACCCAGAGGCCCTTTAAGACATCATTCTACACTGACAACCCTAAACTTCATTGACCTTAGAAAACTTAGAAAACATAATAATCTAAGGTCTATTTTCACCTCCCACAAACACTCTCCCACTATAGGGGGATCCACATAATTGAAAAAGAAGAGGGGTAAACACAATCTCCAAACATCAAGAATAAAGTCCTTATGTTGATCAACTCGAGGATCATCCAACGGTGAATCACCATAGGCCAAAAATGAATCATACATTAACACTTTATGAGGGAGTACCCTAGCCTACAAGAAAACCCAAGGACCCAACCAATCTAGTTATTTGGTCACAACAGACCACAAACCTGAACCGAACACATGAGGGAAGCCACCACATTGGCCTCCCAAACTTTTCCTCAAAAGAAACCACAGACCAACACTTCATTCCAACTTATCAATGAAACAAAAACCCAAAACATCGTTCAAACAAGAGGGGTTATTGAACTCGAAACATCCCACAATAATAATCCCGAAAACACATAATCCATACCTCCCAACCGTACATTATCAAAACACAACACTTTCCTTCAAAAATATTATTTAAAAAAAACAGTGTTGGTGGGTTGCGCGTTTACCAATGGTATCTCATGAGCCTCACACATGCATGTTTACATTCCACACTAGGAACCTACCTCATATCCATCCATATTCCCAAATAAACCTATGCATGTGGTCACCCTTGAGGGCACCAATTACCAAAAAATCAAACCTTTCCTCTTTTTAAAATCAAAACTTTTAACCACACTTTCCCTTTCTCAAAAACAATAACCATAATATCAAAACCCAATTTTTCATCTCACAAACCAATTTAGAAAATAATCCATAATTCAATAAAATCACATATTCATTCCTTTCACAATCGTTTCAAAACATTTCAACCCATTTCAAAAAAAATTTAATTTCATGAAAAACCCTACTTCATAAATCTCCATTTAATTAAGAACTCAACTCTTCTCATTTAAAGAAAAGGTTCTAAAAGTTCATAATTTTTTTTTGTTCAGTAGTCACCAAAACCAAAATCCATCTTCAACCCCCACACAAAAATTCTAGAAAACTTAATTCAATCGAAAACACTTTTCCACGGTTGAAAAAAAATTCCACTAGAAATATATTTTCAAAACCCCAATTAACATAGTTCATACTTTCAAAAGAGGTGTAACCACATAATTTACCCTTTTGAAATAATTCTGAAATTTAATTTATAGGCATTAAAAAAAATAAAACCATTTTCACTTTACTAGAAAATAACTTCACAAAAACTCACACTCCTTAAAGTGAAGTCATTTTTTTTGCTTAAAAAACCAAGTTTCCAAGATTCCAAAACAAAGAGACACAAGACAATGTGAGAGGAAAATAGTTTTGGTGGGTGACTTGGACATATGGTTGGTAGAAATATTCAAATCACTTCGCCGTCATAGAGAGTATTAAAAGGAAATATCCACGCCTCCACATGGCTTTCCAAGCCCTGCGAGCTCACTGAGATTATTCGCCCAACTCTCTTTTCATTTCCCATAGTCATCATTAAACCAAGAAAACCAAAGGACTCAGAAAAATACATACTTCCTATGGTGACTTGAATCCCTTCATGAGGGGTGCTGGCTAGGCACACTACCCATGACTGAAATTTCAAGTCCCAAAAATCCTAGCTCCATACTATGCTGACTCTTCCCCAAATAACATGACCCAAGGAGAGAACCTCCTCTGATACCATTTTGTCACAAACCAAATCTGGTCGCCGCCAAAACCGGCACCAAACCCAGCACGTGACATGACACGAAGGGCATTCCCTATCCCCACGGGCTGGCACAAGTGCCCAGGTATCATTAATTTCGGTTTGGGAATGATTTACCCGAGTATGAAAGCATAAAACATTAAAAACAACCCATAATATAAATCTGAAATTTTTGAGCAAAAAAAGACTTAAGTAAAAACCAGAACTGAGTACATTGGTTTAAAGATAATACAAGTGGTCCAAATAAAAATAATTATAGCATCAAGACAGCCCTATGAACTCCACACGAGTAGGGGTCATCGTCCCCAAGCTATCTCCACAACTCCACACCAAGGATGGGAACTAACACCGTGAACCGCCATCACCCTTAGCCTTTCCTTTACCTGAATAAAAAATAACCAAGTCTACTTACACCCAAGGGGTGTATGTAGGGTGTGATGCTAATCCCAAAAGGATACCACCCAATGATTCCAAGTAGTAAGAAATACAATGTGAAAAAGAAAGCAGTTTTCAAACCCATGGAAAAGTAGTGTTACAATTTCAAGAAATGAAACCTCCAATTGAAAATAGTTTTCAATTAAAAATTTTCAGAATATTAACACATTAAAATAGAAATTTTATATACTGTAATTTACTTCCAAACACACCCTAAGACATGGGTAAATACTACAAATCCAATGAGCAACAACATTGGGAACACCCCTAGGCACTAGGTTGTCTTGGGCCCTATGTACCTCGTACCTCGGTGTAAAGTAACCATAGAAAAATCCGTTCTCGTGCATGAGCCACTAGTAGGGAACATAACCATAACCTATTGGTCCCCAATAATCATCCACATAGTTTAGTTAGAGTTTTAGTTATCCAAATGCTAAGTGAAACAGGGACAAAACCCATCCGGTCCACTAGCTGTACTAGTACAAATCCGCCCCACCTAGGTACCTGGGCTTCCCCTTTTGTGATCAATCAATTTCAGAATGAAACATAAATAAATTTTCATATAAAACAACATTACTGGTCAAACACAACCAATACATTAGCTATCACATTTTATACCACTTAAAACACGCAACAAAACACTTATATTTTTCATAAAACAATTCCTCAAAATCCCATAGTGTTTCAGACACAAAACTCCTTATAAACCTCACTTGAATATTATGTGAACATTTTTAAGTTTCCAAAATAGAAATTTCAGCCTAATAAATTTCAGTGAAAACACAAAATCATTTTTAGGGTATCCCCATATGATTCAAGAAATGACATCATTGCAAAATCTCCATTTTTACACAACACAACTCTTAGAATTTCATGTGGTTCACAAACACCATTAAAACTAGATTTTGCAGCAACAAACACAAGGGATAATCATTAAAAACAGTATTTTTATCCCTATTATAGTTCAATAAAATCAACTATTTACTTATAGGGTAGCCCCAATTAAACTAATAAAACATTTATATGAAGAAACCCCCAATTTCACATGAAATTGGCATTTAGGATTCATTCTAAATACAAACACCACTAAATCTATTTTTATTTCAGCAATAATAAAATTAAATAAGCATGAAAATATCATAAAAATAGTAGCCAATTCACAAAGATTTCATACACAATGGAATCACCTACCAAAACCAAGGAAACCCTTGAATCCTTTGTGCGTAAACTCAAACGCACCACCGCCGCACCTCAAGGAAGGTAAACCAAGCCTAAAACCAGAATTTCAGACCCTGAAACACAATATAAAACCCTAATTTTTTAAACCCTACTTTCTGGACATTAGGAAACTCAATGATAAGGGAATAAACCCTAAGTATATTGGATGTAACCCTAAACAAATTGAAAGAAGAAAGAAGGAGAACAACTTACTTAAAATATCTTGTAGAAATTGCCCCCAAAAATACCAGTAGATGATTTTAAAAAATACTCAAACATTCAAGGGAGGTTTTAACAAGGATAAGGAGATCATTTAGAAATTTTAATGGGGGAAAAAGAGTAAAAATTTAGAGTGTTATGAAGGAATGAACTTACCTCTTCAAATCTGGACAATTTGAGGAATCCTATGAAGTTCGGCACCAAATCGAGATAAACCAGAGCTCCAAAGAGGGGGAGAGGGAATGGTCGTGCGGATGGGTTCAATGGGATTGGGCTCCACTTAGAATCACCGAAAAATCCCAAATATTGAATAAGTTATAACATAATCAACATTTATTTTTAAAAAAGGAATTGGTCTTTCGGGTAGGCCCAACCCCTTAGATAAAAACCCAAATAAACCCTGGTTATGGATTTCTAAAAGCTCCAAATTACCGTGGTGGTGTTAATTGGTCAGGGGAGGTCATGTAGGAATTTGAATGGATGAAAAATGTTGAACAATGAAAAAGTTATAAAAGATACAAAATTTATTTTTTTAATCTGAAATTGGGCTCACGGTTTGGCCCCATTCATGAATACTCATCTATTCCTCCTTAAAACCTAGGGAAACCCCCTAAACAAAGCAAGGATGTAAATTAAATAAAAAATACCTTTAAAATATGTCTTGTATATGACATGAATTAGACTGGATGATCCACTTGACTTGGCTCATCCCTCTTTCTCGCCATATCCATAAATTTAAATTCTTGTACATTATTCTAAACCAACAATTGGTTCTCCTCTGGCTCAGGTGAAACCACATTCTCAGTAGATTCATCTAGTTGGTTTCTACAATGCCTACCAGGTTCCATTTTCATTAACAAAAAAACACTTTAAGTCTCACTATCTATCAACTGAAGGATTAACATTTAAAATTATACCACATTATTCTATCATAATAATGATCTCCAAAATAAACTGTTACCATGTTTAACCATTTTTTAAGAATTTAGTTTTTTTTTTGAAAATCAATACATTTTCAAAATACCTCAATGATGCACCTTTTCAAAATCATTCATTTGAAAAAAACTAATAATTTCTTTAAAATCAATACATTTCACCAAATCATAGATAATTTTTCAAAATGAAATATTCACTTCTAGTGGGAATTCATTCCTATAATGCATGTTATGAACATCTCATTGGATAAACCCATGATAATGGGATTCCAAATCCTATAAGTGTCTCCAAAAAACTTATGTAGCCAAATCCCTTATAACATTAAGTTCAACATAAAAAGGTTGTCTACATATTTTTATTCTATAAATATCAGGTTTTGATAATCCAACTCATTTCTACCATCCTAACTCAAGAGAAAACCCGGATGAATTTTAACTTCAATCCCAACAACCAATACCACATTAAAGAAAATTTGTTTTAGAAAAATATTCAGAAGGACCATGCAGATACAACTTGTATCATCCCATAACTCCTCATTGTCTTAATAAGGCAGAAGGATGTTACTTGGTGTTAAGTGACATCATGAATATGCCAAAATATGGAAATAAAATCCAAGGGATTCGTATAAAGTTGAGGGATGATTTTCCCTTTGATAATAAAACTCCCAAAAAACCAATCCATAACCAAATAAAACTTTACATTATGCATTATAATAATTAAAGAAAACTCATGATTTCATTATATCAACACCAACTCCAAATAGTACTATAATGGAAGATTACAAAAAAGTCGAGTACATAGTAGAAGAAAAAAACTAGGAAAACTCATAGAAGACTATACAAATCCAAGGATCCAACAAGATCCAAGATCCAAATCCACAATAACTCAAGTATCACTAAGAACAACTAGATAAGTATTCTACTTTAACTTTTCCCATATCTCGATATACGACATTTTCAAAACACCAATGTGCCGAAGTAGGGGTGAGTAATGAAGTTCAGTATATTGTACAAAATGACCACCCTACTCACCACAATAGGATAGAACATGTTAATATAGTTATATAAAGATTTTTATAGAAATTAATTTATGAAATATTTTATATAAAAATATTAATAAGTTCTATAACAAATTTTTTTCACATAAACAAATCATGTTTTAAGGACAAAAACCAAACAATTCTCTAAAACCATTCCACAATTTCATTCTTGGAATAACCCATTCCTTTCCCCATAACCACATATAAAAAAATGCATGAAACCATGTACTTAACTATACCCATGATTGGTGAGTCATACTTCCATTATTTCATCACTCAGTGGAACACTTTGATGAGGGTGCTTCACGCCCTTATCTGCCCCAACCTTTAGATGGGGGTACTTCACACCCTTATCCATCCCAAAGCACATGAACACATGCTAAACAACCATGAAAAACCATTTCCAAAATCAAGTTTTCAAAAACCATTTCAATATAAGAAATTTTTTATTGGAAACCATATTTCTATTAGAAAAACCAACCAAACATTTTAAAATCATCAATTTAAAATCATGTTACCAAATACACTTTCCAATCAAAACACCCAATTTCAATATTTATAAAACCTTCAATCAAGAGGGTTTTCAACAATAAATTCATATCCATTTAAAAAAAAATTGAAACAAAAACAATCAATTAGATATTTCGACTTATTATTATAAATAGAGGATTCAATAGTTAAACCCCATACCTTAGAAAAAATGATGAAAATGAAAAATAGAACAAAAAACTTTATGAAATCTAGTTGAAACTAAAATAATACACCATAGATATTTCCCCTAAAATAAAGAATACCAAAATTAATAATATTTTGAATAAAATATCTTAGATATATCTAAATAAGTCATAGTTTTAAGAAACCAATACAGTTCAAGAAGTATATCTAAGAAAAACCACAAAGAACTGCAAAAAACAACGACCTACCATGAGAATCTGACTTCAAAACACCAAGAAAAGCCTTTTAATCACCTCTAGATCAATGAGAGAAGATTATTTTTTGTATGGAAAGAGGAAATATCTAGTTAAGGTTTCATAAGATGAAAATGGGATGGTTAGAGGTCAAAATATGTGATATCCATAAATTTTGGGTCTCACTTTTAAGCCAAGCATGGTTAGTCGCATGGTTAGGAAAACCATGTGCTAGACACCGCCTCATGTATGACCCCGGGACACCCTGAGAGGGGAGGGGTGAATCAGGGTGTCAAATTTTTATTTTAAAACAAGAATCTTATTCCCATGTTGGTAGAAAATAGTTAAACCTGTATGATGGAAATGATCAGCAATGAAACATTCACATGCAAAGAGATGACACGACACTTTCTACTTAGTTCACCGCTATGGGCTATGTCGAAGGAGCATATGCCGACAGGTTTTCGGTCGTACCTAACTCCACTATTCTTCAATAGTTGTGGATTATAATAGTTTGGAAAACATTTACTCTGTCCCAGGCTCACTGCCTTTAAAAATGTTCAGGGATATCCCACTATGTCCCTCAGGTCACTCCCGTTGACTCCCCCTAGACGGCATTTGGTGAAGTCTCAGTTAGTTTATAGAAATGAGGGTCTCTTGAATATATTTTCATTGAAGTTTTTCTCTCTAATTAGCAGGAGACTTTTCTTGCATCGAAGTCCAGAAATGGTGCACTTGTACACACTGAACCACCGAACCAGATAATCAGAAAGTGCAAATAGGATACACAGATGATTTCACGCAGAAACTACCCTTTGTGTGCAAGTTCTCACTTTTGCGAGAAATACCTGATTTTCACGTGGAAAAATATTTTGTGCAATTACATTTTTTTACGTGAAACCTCTTTATTTTCTCACTGCTTTGAATTTTCCATGAAAAATAGAATTTTCCACACAACTCAGACTTTTTCGCGTAGCTCAGATCTTTTCGCGCAACTCTGAATTTTCCACGTAGGTCATAATTTTTCGCACAGCTCGGGCTTTTTCATAGAGCTCGGCCTTTTTCGTGAAACTCCCTTTACATGAACCTTTTACATGCATCAGACCTCAGATCTTCTCTGAGTCTCCAATGGTACAGAATGAGGGGTGTCACCTCTTATTTATAGGCTTCTCAGACCTCCACGTGAAAAACCTCATATGGCATGAAAAACTTCTCATTGTGAGCGTAATATTTCACGCAAGTACTTTTTTTCGCGCACATCTCCATCTTTTTCGTGCATCCCATGCCTTTTCCATTTTCCAACGTCCTGATTCTGAAACACCTCTTGAGCGAAAAATCTATCTCCACTATTTCGCGCAACACTTTGTTTTTCACGCATGCCTCTATTTTTCATGCATCCCGCTGTTTTTCGCGCATCCCGTAGTTTTTTGCGCACACCTCCTTTATTTCGCGCACTACTACCACCTCTTTCCAAAATCCTATTTCTTCATTTTCCGATCATTAGGCCCATACATTTGGAAAACATTGGGAAATGGTGCCACCTTCAATACTGTTGTCTGCTTGAACTGTATGATCACTTTACTGGCAGACATTTTGAAATTCCACTAAGGATTGACAGCAAACACAAACCATACTGAAACAAATGCAATGAACAACCATGGTTCCAACAATCTCCCCCTTTGGGTTGGTGGGAAATAACAAGATAAATTAAATAGAGCACCAATCACATGTAAACCAAAAATGCAAGAATCTACTCAGAGAACACTTTAAGTCTACATGAGCAATGCTCGGTGTAGAAAACAAGAGGGGAAGCGTTAATTGGGATCCCATGTTTTAAAGTTCTCAATGATGCCCAATAAATTATCTTAAATTTTCCGATAAGCATTAAATAACAAATGTATTCCTTCTATCCTATCACCAAAATCTCATCATGATACCAAAAATGCCCTGAATTTATTCCTTCTCACCCATTGGCAATAAACCCAAAGATCAATATTTTCTCATTGACCATCTCAATACACCCCTAGGATAGTATCTCCCCCATATACCTATGTCACATCCATAAATAGATTAAAAGCAGTTAATATAACTGGGTAGAGGGGAATTGCGTAACCTCCTTATGCACTAAGAGGTGGCTGAACACTGAGGTTCAACCGATACTTCTCAAACACAGTCGCTGACAGTGGCTTGGTCAGGATATGAGCCATTGGTTCATCAGTTCCCACATGATACATTCAAATCACGCTTTGCTCAACTTTTTCATTGATAAAGTGATACCTTATTTCAATATGTTTTGTATGAGAATGCTGAACCAGATTCTTCGTAAGATTAATGGCGCTCTTGTTATCATAGTAAATTACCATTGGTTGTTTCACCTCATCTCCAATATCTGTTAGTTGTTGCTTCATACATAGTAGTTGAGTGCATGCCTTTGTGGCAGAGATATACTCAACTTCAGCAGTACTAAGAGAAGAAATTTCTTTTTTCTTTCTCAACCAGCCAACACATTTATTCCCAATATAGAATGCTCCCCCACTGGTGGAATTTATGTCCACTACATCACCATCCCAGTCAGCATAAAAAAATGCTGATAAGTCACCATCCCTACCTACTACAAGGTATAACCCAAAGTTATGAGTACCTTGAATGTACCTCATGATTCTTTTGGCTACCGCCATATGTTCCTCCTTTGGATTACTCTGAAAGCGGGCCACTACACATGTGGAAAAGACAATATATGTCCGTGTAGATATCAGGTACAGTAGGCTCCCAATTATCCTCCTGTACATGGTGGGATCTACAGAGGTCCCATACTCATGATTTCCAAGTTTGGTTCCAACTGCAATCGGAGTTGACATCGGTTTAGAGTCATGCATATTAAACTTCTTTAGTAGCTCACTTGCACACATTTCCTCAAAAATGAAAGTGTAATACTTATTTTGAATCACCTGTAGCCCCATGAAATATGTGAGCTCCCCAATCATAGACAATTCAAATTTTGATTTCATGTGATTGGAAAATTCATCCACTGATTTATGCCTTCTTCCACCAAATATAATGTCCTCAACGTAGACTAGAACCATGAACCGATATTTTGGATAATTCTTCACATATAGAATGTGATCTTCTCCTCCTTTTTTGAATTCCAGCTTCTTGAGATAAGAGTCCAGTCGGGAATACCATTCTCATGGTGCCTGTTTCAAACCATATAAAGCTTTGTTTATTTTGTAAACCTTCATTTCATCAGTACCAAGAAGAAAACCCACTGGTTGTTCAATGTAGACTTCCTCTTTGAGTACACCATTCAAGAATGTTGTTTTGACATCCATTTGATATACTTTATATCCTCTTTGGAATGACATTGTAAGGAAAATTCTGATAAACTCTAGTATAGCCACTAAAGCAAAGGTTTCTTCAACATCAACACCTTAAATCTGGGAGTATCCTTTACAGACCAGTCGTGCCTTGTTTCTAATAACAATTCCGTGCACATCAAACTTGTTCTTAAAGATCCATTTTGTACCAATCACATTGTGAACTTCAGGTCTCTAGACAGGATCCCCTATCTGATTCTTGTAAATCTAATCTAACTCTTCATTCATGGATTTCACCCAAGATTCAACCTTTGCTGCTTATTCAAATGAGGATGGCTCCACAACAGATAAAAATACAGATTGTGTGTTATTCCCCATCCTCCTTGTTTGTGTGGGTGCAATCCTATCCCCAATTATGTTAGATGGATCAATCTCAACTCTTCGATTTATCATGTGTGGTTCAGTTGTATTCTCCCCAGCCAAGGTTTCTTCTTCAGATTATTTTTCTGAGTCAACATCCTGGTGTGACTGCTAAATGTTTTGTACAACTTCCTCTATTTCATTATTTTTATTTACTTCACATTCACTTTCTTCCTCACTTTTTATCACTTCAACATATGAAATCATTGAAGCATTTGTGGTTTTCTCTTCAATGATCTTAACATCAATGCTTTCCACAATCCTTCCTAATCGCTTGTTGAAACACCTGTAGGCTTTGCTGTTCATTGAGTATCCAAGGAAAATTCCTTCATCTCCATTGTCACCATAATTCCCTTGATTTCCTTCCTTGTTTCTGATGAAGCATTTACTTCCAAAAACACAAAAATATTTCAAATAGGGATTCCTTACATGCCACAATTCATATGGTGTCTTCATCTCACACATATAAAGTCCTGTTTGATTTTGAATATACACTGCTTCTTGAACATCCTCTTTCTAGTAATGTCATGGAATAAGACTATCAATCAACATAGTTAATGCCATGTTGTTCACCTATCGATTCCTACATTCAAAAACTCCATTTTGTTGTGGAGTTCTCACAGCAGCTACCTCAATTTATATCCCATGATTCTCTAGGTAATTTTAAAATTCAATGGACATGTATTCCCCTACATTGTAAGATCAAAACACTTTGATTGTTTTTCCAGTATCCTTCTCGGCGATTTGCCGATATGTTTTCATGCAGTCAAGTACTTGTCGTTTCTTTTGTATAACCATTACACATGCCATTCTACTGTAATCATATATGAAAAGGACAAAGTATCTTTCTCCATGAGTTCCGACAACATTTATCAGCCCACATACATTTTTATGAATGAGATCAAGATGATGAGAATCCCTTTTCTTATTTGGCCGATATGAACTGCATACCAAAATCCCACGAATGCCAGCATCACATGACTTTTCACTTTCACGCTTCAGGTTGGGAATGCCCATGATAGTATTTAGTTTTGATATTTTCTCCATGTCTTGTTGATTTATGTTCCCTAGTCTCTGATTCCACAAGTTGTTTTCTTCTTCAACAGTCATGTAATAGATGTTTTCTTTGCTATCAACCTGATACAGGTTGCCTTCTATTCTACATCCTTTCATAAGTGAATTTCCTATCTTTCCCTTTATAGAGCATCCATTCTGATTGAAAGTGACTATGATCCTTGAGTCATAGAGTTGACTCACACTAAGGAGATTGTGGCGTAGACCATCCACATAATGAACTTCAGTCTGCTTCAGCTCTCCATTGAAGAGAGCAGTATTCTTACTGCCTTTAATCTTCAAAGCACCATCATTACCAAACCTCACTGTTCCATCAAACTTTTTTTTAATGTTCATCAAAAGGTCAACATTTCTTGTCATATGTGAAGATAATCCACTATCAAGAATCCAGGTGGTGCTGCTATTTCCAGATTTGAAGGATACTTCTGCAAGATTGGATTTCTCGATCTTCTTCTTTTCTTTCCAAGAGATATTTGATTGAGTGTAAGATATTGATGGCCTTCTAATTATTTCTTCCACAAAATCAGATTATTCATACCCATAATCTTCTTCCAAAGGATAAAACCTATTTGTGAAATCAACACCATCAGGAGGGTGAAAATTGACCCGTCTTTGAGAGTTGTATGAATCTCTCCTATCGAATCTCTGCCTGCAATACATAGCTTTATGGCCAAAGTTAGAACAATGAAAACAATATCTATAGAAACCATTTATTCTATAAGATGGAGGATATGAAGTAAGTCTTCTTTGTTGATGTCCCAGATCTTCCCCATTCAAGAAGCTCCTTGCCTGTTCTCAGTATGAAATGGTATGTCCTAGATAGCCACAGATCTGACACATCATGAGAGGAAATGTCTTCTCACTTGAATTTCACCTCACGCATTATTCCTTGAGAGAATAGTTGGACTACCTGTCATTTTGGAATGTTTGAGGATAATTTTAACTTCTTCTTTTAGTTTATATTGATGGTTTTTTCATCACTTCAGGGAATGTTTCAACATGTCCAACATTCATCTTGTCTTTATTTTGACTCTCTTCACTTCCAGCAGTTGATGTCTCAACATCACATCCAATTCCACTCTTTCCCATGAAATCGGGTCTTTAATCACTCAATATTTTTTCAACCCCATCTGAACCACTCTTGGATGTTTCCAGTAATTCTGCATCTGAGAATATTCCAAAATGAATTTTCTTCTTTCCCTCATTTGTGGCTGATTTACAATCAATTTTACTCCTAAGAGTAACAACTTCTTCTTCAAGACCCTCAACAGTCATGGAATTCTCTTCGAGTCTGGATGAATGGTAATTTATGACCTTTGCTTGTTCGTCAATTCTAAGCTTTAGTTCCATAATGTCATCTATGCTTTCATGTATTGAAGACTGATCCTTCACTTGTTCTTCTAGTAATTCAATTTCTCCTTCAAGCTCATCCACAAATTCTGATGATTCTTCCACCATTTCCTTCCACTTATTGTATTTTTTACATTTGTTCTCAAGCTTTGAAAAAGATACCTTAATTTGAATCTTTAGATCACCATTAAGAGTAATCTGATTATCTTTGCCTTTATTGATTGAGGGTTCTGACTTTTCAATAGTATCCATCATGGAAGCATGGTTTCCTATTTTAAATTCTGGTTCTTCTTCTTCACAAAATTCAATATCATCATCTTCCTCTTCACAGACAAAACTCTTCTTCTGTATTTTCATTTCAGATTTGAAGTCTCCATTTTTGAAAAATCTTTCCTAGGATTCTCGATGTCTTTTTCTTCACTCTCGTCATCATCACACTTTTTTTGGCACTGAGAGTCAATGTGCCCAACTCTTCCACAACGAAAACATGCTAGAGGTAACTTACCTTTAAATTTACCTTTTCCCTTCTTCAACTTCTTGGAAATGAGATAAAGAATTTCTTTTTCTTCATCATCTTCACAACCACTATCTTCTGAAATTATCACTTTTTCATGGCTTTGAATGCCATTTCCTTTCTTACACGAGTCGTAGCTTCTTCGGGTTTGACTCACATCTCATATGCCAATAAAATACTTAGCAGATCATCCATAGATAGTTCAGATAGATCTCTTTCTTTAAGAGATGAAACATTTTCATTGTACATAGAAGTAAGTCTTCACAATATTTTCTTTACGATATCAATGTCTTTGATTTCCTCTAAAAGCCCTCGAATTGTTAATACTACATCAGTGATTCGATTGAGGAATGAATCTGCATTCTCAACATGATACATATTTAGATCGTCAAACATGTTGTGCAGGACTTGAAGTTTTACCTCCTTCACTTTGTTGTCTCCTTCATAGATACTTTCAAGTTTATCCCACATAGACATTGCTGAGGTGAAACTCATCACCTTTAGATATATATGATCAAAAAGAGCTGTAGAGATAGCATTCTAAGCTTTAACATCTGCATAAAGAAATTTCATGTCTATATCACTCATAGCAAGACCTATTGGATCAGTAACATGTATTCCTTGCACAGTAGAAAAGTGGAATTCAATTCCTAGAGATCTTAAATGAGATCTCATTCTATTCTTCCAAATATGATAATTACTACCATCTAAAAGAGGTATACCCCTAGCATTGACTGCATTCTCCATGACGGAAAAAGACATATTTAACACTAGTAACCATTATTCTCTGATACCACTTGTAAGACCCTGTGAAACCCTGAGAGGGGAGGGATGAATTAGTGTGTCAAATTTTTCTTTTAAAACAAGGATATTGTTCCCACGTTGGTAAGAACTAGTTAAAAAAGTATGATGGAAATGATCAAAAATGAAACATTCACATGCAAAGAGATGACACACCACTTTTTACTTGGTTCACCACTATGGGCTACGTCCAATGAGCATATGCTGACAGGTTGTTGGTCATACCTAATTCAACTATTCATCACCAGTTGTGGATTACAATGGTTCAGAAACAATCACTATATCCTAGGATCACTCCCTTTACAAATGTTCAGGGATAGCCCACTGCATCCCTCGGGTCACTCCCATTTACTCCCCCTAGATCACTACCTTTGGTGAAGTCTCATTCAGTTTATAGACGTGAGGGTCTCTTCAATAGATTTTCATTGAAGTCTTTGTCTCTACTTAGCATGAGACTCTGCTTGCATCGAATACTGGAAATGATGAACTTGTATGCACTGAACCACCAAACCGGATAATCAAAAAGTGCAAACAGGATACACAGATGATTTCGCGCAGCAACTACCCTTTGCGTGCAAGTTCTCACTCTTGCGCACAATACCCGATTTTCAGCCGGGAAAATATTTTGCGCAATTTCATCTTTTGACACGAAACCTCTCATTTTTCACGCAGCTTCAAATTTTCCATGAAAACTGGAATTTCCCGTGCAGCTCAGACTTTGTCGCGTAGCTTAGATCTTTTCACGCAACTCCAAATTTTCTGCGCAGGTTGAAATTTTTCACGCACCTCAGAATTTTTGACGCAGCTCAGCCTTTTTCACGTAACTCCCTTTACGTGAACCTTTTACATGTATCTGACCTCAGATCTTCTCTGTGTATCCAATGGTACAGAATGAGGGGGGTCACCTCTTATTTATAGGCATCTTAGACCTCCGTGCGTAAAACCCCCTGTGGCGCAAAAAACGTCTCATTGGGTGCTTAATATTTCGCACAAGTACTATTTTTCATGCACATCTCCATGTTTTTCACGCAGCCCTTGACTTTTCCATTTTCCGACGTTCAGATTGCGAAACACCTCTTGCGTGAAAAATCTCTCTCCACTATTTTGCGCACCACTCTGGTTTTCACGCACACTGCTATTTTTCATGCATCCCGCTATTTTTCGCGTATCCTGCAGTTTTTCACACACAACTCCTTTATTTCATGCACCACTCCCCTTTTTCACGCACCTCCTCTTACCAAAAACCTATGTCTTCATTTTATGATTTTCAAGCCCAAAAATTTGGCAAACACTGGGAAACAGTGCCACCTTCAACACTATTGTCTACTTGAACTGTATGATCACTTTACTCTCAGACATTCTGAACTTCCACTAAGGATTGACAACAAACACAAACCATAATCCAATAAATTTAAAGAACAACCATGGTTCTAACACCTCAATGATGAAAGTCACATGGCTGGATCAAATGATTAGAAAAACCTAGTGAAAACTATTCCAAATCCCACTAGATCAAAAATCACAGTTTTCCTAGGCTGCCACATGGTTTGGACAAACTATGTGTCACTCGTGCACATACTATTTAGCCCCTGTTTCATTGTGCATGGTTTCCTGTAGGTTTTTCCTAATTTTCCCAAAATGTACTCCAATCATGTACCCTTATAAAAACTAAAAATACACTCCAAATGTTCTCCAAACTATCCAAAACATCTCCCTTATACTTTATATACTAAAAAACATAAATAAAAGGCTATTTACAAGAAAATGAGGGTGCTAATATTATTTTTATAATATTTCAACATTGAAATATGTTAAATGGATACCATAATTTAGATTAAGATTTTTAAAATTTGGTATTAATGGTAATTTTAAATTTTGTTGATAAAATAATACTCATAGTTAATATTTAGTCAAAACTAATAAGGTTTAAATAATTAAATATGGTATTTAAAATTTTAAATATTTAAATGGTCACATAAACCATTTAAAAAATCATGTTAGGTATAAATTTAAGACCCACATGTATCACCTACCATTTCATGACATGAATCACCTAAAACACATGAAATTCCTTTCTTATTCTTAACCTAACATTCTTTCCCAGTGATTTGTCCCTATTTTTCACCTATAAAAGTAGTTTCATTAAAGTATCTTAAATACACGCCAATAGTTCTACATTTCCCTGAAAATAATCCCAAATTACTTATTATATATACCATATACACGTTTTGTTTTCCTTGCCTTAAATAATGTGCCTCATGTCCTTCATTCCTAAAGTATACATCGAGGGAGGATCCTAATTCTCAACCTAAGTATTACCTACCCTTTAAAATTAATTCATAACCCTTTACATCAATCCTTTTATAAACCTATTATAAACATATTTATATAATTAAATAAGTATATATAATATATTTAAATTTTATTATATTTATTTTATAAAAATTTTCTATTCCCCTCCCATTCAATCAAAAAAAAAATAACAATTCCCATTCGCATGTGCGGACTACCACCTCTATGAATGGAATGTCTCATTTTTCATCTCCATCTTTCAAGGATGGTTCTAGAAATTTGTTTAGATAATTTATATGTTAATTATTTCATAATTTATATTATTTTATTATAATTAAGTAATTTTGTAATAAATATTATAAAAAGTTGATCATTGTAACATTACCTCTCATAAACAAGAATTCTATGTAGAAAATATTCTTATTCATACAAGGTAATTTTTTCATATCCATTAAATATTCTTATAATTCATTACAATTTTCATATTTCTCACTAAAAACACTAAATAATATAATTATGCATCCTGTATAATGATTTTACATCTTCACTACCTTATAATCGTTCATTAACCGTGGTAGGTTCATGTTTTGGTCGGTTTTACCACCTACTTGAACAATAATAAGAATTTGTATAATTTATGAACATGATAAATTATATAATGTTATAATACTATATAAATATGTAAATAATGTTTTTTGGTTATGATAATTTTATATCAAAATTTAATTAAATAATTATGAATCCACCCATCATTCACTAAGAATCAACAAAACATGCCCATCATCAATTTCTACCTCATTGATCATAACCAAAAATAACTTTGAATGAAATTGTAGCTATATAAAATATAATTTAACATGTATTAAATTATAATATATAACTTATTAGTGATTTAAATTGGAAAAATAATTGATACCGACACCTCTTTTGTAAAACTATCTCAAAATTATACGGATTACTAACGAACAATGTTGAAAATAGTTAAAAATAACTAATATGTATATATATATATATGAATATGAGGAACATAAATGATGAATATAAATTTTTATATTTATGAATAATGTTCTTTCATTTTAATTTTAAAAACATAAATAAAAATCTTTGTAATTTTTTTCAACTACAGAATGAATCTGGACCGCAATAAGAGTTTTCATCTCCAATTCAAATCGTTGAGACCTGATTCATAGTATACACAAAATTTCATTTATTTTATTCATATAATAAATATATTTGATACCATATGTTGAATTATATTATAATCATTGAATTTTATGTCCAATTAAAATCCCACTTCTAAATTTGTTTTTGATTAAAGTGTTTGTGAAGCTATAAGAGTTTTGTTGGTCTCAATTACCATTCTTTGAGACAAGTTAAATGTTATGAAATATGTTTCATTTTTATCGAAATATATATTTATATAAATTAAAATTATTTTTATATACATTTTTTACTTTTGATTAATGGAAAAAACTAATCCAAAAAATGTTCTTTTTCTTTAAATGTTCGATGAATCAAGTGTTACGCTAGTTGTAAGTGTTTTTGGTAACACAATTTTCATTCATTGATTATTGATACATCACTTAAAATTATTTCATATAAATTTGGAAGATTATTCAAAATGATTTAATTATTTTTTATTATCTAATTTTTTACAATTTTACCACATAATCTTCTTTTCAAATGTCACATGCCTCAGGGAGTATGTTTCCTATAAGGAATATTCATAAATCATGTATCCTTTCTGTGAGTTATATTATTTCAGCATGAACTTATTTTATCGATGCATGGGTTCTCCCATAGAAATATATTTTTATATAGTATTTTATAATCATATTTCAAAAAATTATAATTAAAAAAATTTGTTACTCTTATTAAAATTTGAGTATTCTACAATGGAATTTTTAATATAATAAAATGAATATATCCTTTCAATTTTATAATTTTTGTCCTACCATATATATTTATATAAGATAAATATTATGTGTTTTCATGTATTCAAATTTTTTGATTAAATTTCAGAATAATGGTTATAATAATATTTCACATCACCTTTTCAAAAATAATATTTGAAAGTTTCATGAAAATTTGTATTTTTTGTCAATGTTAAAAAAAGTGTTCTCAAATCACTTTTATGCTTTAATTTCCTCTTCTATTTTTATTTTAAAAAGTATATAACATAAATGGGTTTATTTATCATTATTTTTCTTCAAAAATATATGTTATAACATGGGGAATTAAACATGAGGTATCGAGTAATTCAATTCTTAATCCCTTATTTTGTGATACCATTGAAAGATTTTTTTAAAAGGATGTATTTCATATATTTCAACATCATTTTACGTTACATTCATTAAAATGGGTTTATATTATTTTAAAACCATCAAAATTGTATCTCTAGATGGATAGTTACCACATTATTATTATATTGAAATAGTAGTATACTCAATCATCTATATGGTGTGCACATCATATTTTTTACATAATTTAAATTGGATGATGTTCACCTAGAAAGAATGAAATTTATTTACATGGGTAAAAGTATTATTATTTTGTATTTTCTTATTTCAATATAGATTTTTGTTGGAATGTTGAAATTTTATTTTATTACCATTCACATTCTTTCTATGGATGGGTTATGACCATTTTTTCCAATTTATTGAAATCGGTAAAAGAGTTCAAATTTTGGGTTATTATTGACTACTTATACAAGTAAATAAATTATTTACATTTTATAAGTTTAATTATATGGATAACCATGTTTTATTCAGTAATTTATTTTATAGGTAATGGTATGGAATGTTTTGTTGGATATTTTGATTAATTCATTGGACAAAAACATGTGACAAGATAGGAATGAAATTATATATCCCCTTAATGGACTGATAGGTCTCATGAAGAATAGAGGGTGAGTTTTGGGTTATACCTCTCTATATAATAATATATATTTTTATCATGGGGCCTTGAAATTATGTTTTTGATGTCTGAAATTATGCAGTCTATGAGTATGTGATCAATATTAATGGTATCAATATTGTAATTTATTGTCACGAATATAGAATGATCTTACTTTCAAGATGATTATTGATTCGTGTTGTATTCTTATTGATTCTATAATATTTATTGTATTATTATTTCAATAATATGTTTTACCTTACTACACATTTGATCACACCCCATATCATGTTTCCATTTCCAAAGGTAACGATGAAAAGTTGCACATGTTACATATTTAGACTAAAAACATGTATGAATGAATTAATATGTGATATTGAAGATTAATATTGGAATATGTGGTTTCTTTTATATATTTGGTGAAAAATACTACCTTATAAAAAATGAGTTTTTTAGTCTATGTATTTTAAAAATTTAATAAATCTCTAAACTAGAAAAAATCCTTCATATTTAATAGATGAAATAATAATTATTGATTTTTTAATTGAAGATGGTTATATTCATGACTATACTACTAGTATTAAAGTTAGTATATAAACTATGTGTTTATGGTGAAAAATCATGGAGAACATGTCCAAGGAAGAATTATTTGTATAATTGGAATGGTTTAGATAACCTTTGGAGGTTAATATGTTTATTTATTGTAATTTAAGGGTTAATAGGTTTGTGTTTATTACAATTTCAATTGAATTGAAAATTATTTTGTATAACATATGACTTAATTATAATGAAATAGTGTAAATCTTTTTTTGGATTAGGATTAAGAGAACATTAGTTAAAATCCAATGTCTAAGTATATGAATAGGATTGAAACCTAATGTTTTGATCTTGCCATGAATATGGTGTATTCATAGAAATTATTTAATTGTCTGGAAATAATAATGTGGATATTTTTCTTGGAAAAAATGTACCTAGGGGTAATGACATCAATGAGGGTATTTTGGGTATTAGCCACATGATGACATAGTGTACAAAAAGGTTGCCTTACATCACGCCAAGAAACCATCTCTTGGGGGATATTCTTTGGTTAATCATCTTCTCTTTATAAAACCTTATTATGTATTTATTATTAATTTTATCAAATTAATTTAAGGAACCTAATATGTTAATAAAAAAATATTATAATGGATTGAAAGAATAGAGTCGTAGGTTGATATAATGTATCGTATGTTGAAATAATGTTACATAATGGAAGAGATTACTTTATTAAGGTTTTAATATTCATATATTGATTATTATCATGATGTTTTTTTATTTGGTTAAAACAAGATCACATAAATGAAATTGAGAAGGGTATGTTATTTATATTATATTACTGGGAATATACAAACATGTTTATATTATTTTAAGAATGATTTATATTGTTTAAGGAAGGATAATTTGTATTTTAAGATCATAAAATTCAATGATTTTTAGGTTTATAATTTTTTAATAATGTTTATGTTAACTCAGGATCTTTATTTTTAGGATTAGATTAATAAGGGTAAGATAACCCAACTCAATGTAACATTAGTTTAACTAAGAAGTATATAACTTAAAATAATAGTGATATAGGTTGAACTTAATATGATACAAGTTGAGTTGAATAAACTATATACTAAAAATATCGTGTTATAATGTAAGTAATGTTGAGGTCAATGTTTACAATGGTTATAATTGTCATCAATAATTTTAACACTATTGGTATTATTAACGGTTGAAGATTGATGGAACCAAGTTAGCCATTGACTTCATAGAAAATTTTGAAACTATACCCATGCAAAACCATACAAGATAATGGATACAGTGAGATATCTTATTATTATAAAAAATTAGCTATTAAGAATTATAATTAACATTGTTAGTATAGTTGAAATCGTAAACACACCAAAGAATATATGGTTGGAATCTCATATAAATTTAGGTGATAAATATAACGAATGAATGAATATTTAATTTCATATATACTTAAAATATAGGTTATATCCTATGGAAAATTTCTTGAAAGGGATAGGAAAAATATTTAATTGTGGAGATGAAGGATATCATACTAGAAAGTGTAATGGAATGTGAGAATATACAAAATTACATTTCTTTAATTATAAGTGAGTTTTAAATTATTTGAATTACTCTCTCGATATAAAGTCCAATGATATAAGTAGTCACCAATATCCATGCGAACAAGAAAATTCTTATTAAACTACTACAAGTGTAACAAAAAATGTGTTTTCAATCTAGAATTTATATTTTCCAATGCCATGAATACTTTCACCTATCACTGAATATTGAGTGATTAATAAAAACTTATAGAGGAATAATTATTATATAAATTGTTTTCATTGATTGTGGGAAGTTATTCCTTATGGATCTATATCTTCTCAACATTGTATAATTCTATGTGAAATTAAGAATGAGTTATATCTCTTTATAAAGAGATTATAATAATTTTTAATATATATAACAGTCATTTCACATCCTAAATAAACCCATGATCTTCTAGTGGAGAAAAGATAATTATGAGCTACGTATAGAAATTAATCAGATCATATGAAACAAATTGTATGGATGAAATATATTTAAGAGGGGAGAATATGATGCCAATTTTTTTTAATATTTTATTAACTTTAAATAAGTCAATGTATTTGATATATTTATCCACATATGACAAAAAACATAAAAACAATCTATGATACATTTAGGTAAAATATAAATATTCATTCATTACAATTAAAACATAATAAATAAATTATCTTGAATGAATTGGAGTATCCTTATTATTATATATATATATAACGAACAAAGGTCTACATTTAATATGAATTTAATATAATTATTTTAACTAAAATATCTAGTATTATCATTTAATATTAAAAAAATTATTTTTCAAAACATTTCAATTTTTTGTGATATGTATTTCTTTTTCAAGATATTTGTGATTGATGATGAGAAAACATACTTTAAAAAAATATCTGGTTAACAGTAATGTTATTTGGAAATAATATAAAATATCATACAGAATGGTTATTATTCTAAAAAATATGTATTCCAATAATTTGTTTTTCATTATATATTCTTTTTTTTGAGAAGTTTAATTTTTAAAATTTAGTCTTTGAATACATCACAATGAATTTTATTTTTGTACTCATCATAGTAATATTAATTTTAAATGAATAATTTTTCTTTTTCTAAAAATTGGGTATTATGAATTGAAATGAGAAAAATAATTTCCCAACATGTATTAATTTTTTTTGATAATATGGAATTTATATTCACAATTAAAATGTTTGAATTATGTAACTGTAAATTTTTTATTTGTTGTTACGAAAAATAATATATTTAGAATAATAATTAATTTCAATGTTGTAAGTAAAGTGGTTATTTTCAAATAATTTATTTATTATATTAATAAATTATATTAATATAATTTAAAATATTCATTTAACGCGATGCTAAAAATATAAAAAATATATAAACACTAATTCAATAAATAATTAATAGGAAATAAGAATAGAAATCACTTAATATATAAAAATATATTTTTCTATAAATATAATTTTATATATATCTTATGTTTTAAAGAAATGTTATTTTTATCATATTTGTAAATTTAATTAGGGTGAATGGATCCAATATTCAGATTTAGGAAATTGAAATTTCAAATGAAGGTTAATCTTATATATTTTGTATCAAAATAATAACCATGGTTAAAACTTAATCATTATTAATAAGGGTAAAATAGGTAAATGATGTATCCATTTTTTTTAATCATTATAATGTCACATACAGCTTCAAGAAAGCTGTTATAGGTATTAAATTCATATCCACAAGTATTTCATACTATTTATCCACCTAAATCACCTAACACTCATGAAATACCATTCTTATCAATTACCTGACATTATTTTTCAAAGGTTACTCCCTCTTTTCACATATAAAAGAGAGAAATTCCTCTGAATTCAAGGAATAATAAGTTTTTTAAATTCCATTGAAACACTACCCAATTTACATATTCTAGATCCCCTATACATTTTTTGTTTTCCATACCCTCATAAAAGTGATTTAAGTCCTTCATTTGAAAATGATAATTCAAGGGAAGATCCAAATTCTCAACATAGTTATTAATTCCCCTATTACTTATATTAATTATAATTCACATCCACCCTCCTCCAAACCTATTATTACCATTTTAATATATTTAAATAAGTATAAATAATTATCATAAATTGTATTTTTATCAAAGGTATAATTAATATCTATTCCCCTATTGTTAAATCTAAAAAAACCAAAACATTTCTCATGCACGTGTGCAGACTACCACCTCTATGAATGACATATATCATTTTTCATCACCACTATTAAAGGATTTATATAGAAATGGGTTTAGTGATTATATTTTTAACTTATTTCTTGATTTATATTCATTAAATATATATTATTAATTCTATAATTATTATTATAAATAATCAATCATTATATAATTATTTATCATAAACAAACATACTAAGAGGAAAATATTGTTATTAATACTACGTAATATTTTAATATCCATTAAATATTTTTCTACTTATTTATAATCTCAAATGTCACACTAATAGAAAGTATATGATATCATTATTTTTCTTGTGGAATGATATATCAACAAAACCATGTCATAATCATCCATTAATCATAACAGGTTTATGGTTGAGTCATTTTAAAGACATACATGAATAATACTACAAATTTATATCATGGATGTATTTGAGAACATATATAATTATAAAATATTTTAAAATATTTAAAAAAGGTTACTTTTTTGGTTTTTGTAAGGTTATAATAATATTTGACTCATTAATAAGAAATCACCCTTCATTCATTATGAATCAACGAAACATGATCATTTCCGATTTCAACAGCATTGATCAAAACAAAAAATACTATGGAATGAAATTATTTATTAATTAACCATATTGTTAAATATATTAAACAATATAAGTTGATATAATATTGATTTAATTTGGAAAATGGGTGAATAAAGTCCTCGCTTTTATGAAAGTAGTTCAAAGTGATGAATATTATTTACACCCAGTGTTAAGAATTGGTAAAACATAACTAAGAAACATGCACACACACACACACAATGATTATAAATGAGTATTAAAAATGGTTATATATTTTACCAAGGTTATTGATTATGTAATTATTGAATTTAATATAATTATTGAGGATGTTTGGTGTGTGTAGAAGGACTGAGTATTGAGGTATGGGGTTTCATATCAAATTATTCTCATTGAGACTTGATTGGTATTATGGCCCTAAAATAATTTATATGTTTCATATACTTCCTATTGGAGATATTATATCGTTAATTATCTTATTATCATTCTATTTTATGTCTAATTAAAATTCAACTATTTCAATATTTTTTTTATTAATTTTATTCTCAGGCAATAACACTTTTCTAAGTCTCAGTTATTATTATTTAAGACATCAAAATGTTATTAACCAGGTTTCATTTACACTATGTTCTATTTATTTACTAGAAAATTAATGTTTTAATATTTTTTACATTGGAATTAATTTTATAGACTAATCCCAATCATGTTCATTTCTACAAATTTCATTTAACTAAAGTGTTACCCAAATCTTATGAGTATTTAAAAACTCATTTTTCATTAATTGAGTTATAATCGTTCATGTGAACTTATTTCTTGAAATATTGGTACATTATTCCAATTTATTGTATTATGTTGAATTAAATCATTTTTTACATTTTTACCCCATAAAAAACTTTTATAAACATTTCATTCTTTATTGAGTATTCTTACCATAAAGAATAATGATAACACACATATCATTTCTTGAGTTATATTGGTTCATCGTTAAAATATTTCGTCCATTATTGGGTTCTCCCACTGTAATATATTATTATATGTTACTTGATAATCATCTTTGGGAAAATCATGACTTGATTCAAATTAATTTTTTTTACTTTTATTAGAATATGTGGATTGAGGAATAGTATATTGATGATAATAAAATGGGCTTCACATTACACATTCATATGTTTTTTTAATTCTTTTCTAATTTCTATAATATAATCAATTTATATTATCAAGGATCCAATTTAAATATTATTCATAAATTTAATATCTTTCAAATTATTTCAGATCACCTTCTCAAAATTTACTACTGAGATCCACATGAATATCTTTGTTTTACATCAATGTTACACATTTTTTATAAATGATCATTCGTGGATTCATTACCACTTCCAATTTTATTTTTAAAATTATCTACAATAATGGGGTTTATGTTTCATGATATTTCATCTAATTTATGTATGTTATCATTTGGGGGATTAAAATCATGGTATCAAAAATTATAATTCTTGATCCCTTGTTTTGTGATAACATTCTATGTATTCTTTTTTGAAAGGATCTTTTTAATATTTTTAAACATCATTCAAAGTTTTCGTAATTAGATTTTGGTTATGTTTTTCTGAAACCATCAAAATTATTTCTATATATATCTTATGATCATATAATTATACTATTGACATATATAAATATACATTTCTCTATACATTGTGAAAAAACATTATTAAATAATTTAGATTTAATGATATTTATCTAGAACAAATGTCATACTAATGAATGGGGAATAGCATTGACATTTTATTTTTTCATTCTAATAAGCATGATTATAAGAATATTTACTATTCATTATTTAACAATCCACCTTCTTTATCTAGATGGATTATGAAAATATTTTCCATTTTATTAATTTGGGTAAATATATTGAATTTTTTTATGATTATTGACTGCTAACTTATGTTGATCATGTATTAACATTCTCTATCATTCATTATATGGATTTACATGTTTTATTCAGTAATATGTTCCTTTGAAAATGGAATGAAAATTACTACTGACTCTTTCAGTGAAGGAATTGAACATAAAAAAGTGATGGGTGGGTACCATAATTATATAGCCCCTTGATGCATTGACAGATCTCATGAGACAAAATAGGTTGTCTTCCGATGTATTCGTCAACCAATAATAGGGTATTTTCCTAGTGCATGTCCTTGAAAAAAGTTTTTAATGTCAAAAATTATTCATTCCATGAGAATGTGATTATTATTATTGATTTACAAGTATTGAATTATTTTCATAGATATAGAATTCTCTCAGTTTCACATTGATTATTGATTTATGTTTTCTACTAATTCCTACCATAATATTTACAATATGTTTATTCTCTGATTGAGTTAATTGAATGTTTTACATTACTAATCAATTTATCTCAACCTTTGTTATGTTTTCATTTCCTCAGTTTATGAAAATAAGTTATACAAATGACATATTTAGAAGGTATCATTTGTAAAAAAAAATTATTGGATATGTTTAATATTTATAAGGTATTAAGTAGTGTTGTATATATTTTGGAAACAATAATCTATTTGATATAAAGAACATGGATTATGTTAGTTTATGATTTTTCCTATTTCTCTAAAGCTCTAAACCAAGAAAGGTCCTTCAGATACAGGTGATGCAATAATAATTTCTGATTTTATAATTATTAATGGTTATATATTGAGTTTTACACTAGGTATCAACTCGAGTTTGTAAAGTATGTGTTTATGGAATAATATCTAGAATAATTGGTCTTCTCCCTCAAAACCTATATCATTTATGCCGAATTACTCAGTCCCATTAATATAATTGATTCTATTGGAACAATTAGTCCATAGGGATAA
The DNA here is from genome assembly GCA_963277665.1 of Viscum album. Classification (NCBI taxonomy): domain Eukaryota; kingdom Viridiplantae; phylum Streptophyta; class Magnoliopsida; order Santalales; family Viscaceae; genus Viscum; species Viscum album. Next base: position 1,001,666,420 of record OY728161.1, read on the forward strand.
CACCCCATATCTAGATAACAACCATGAATTCATCTTCCTATTTCACTTATTCACCCACTATCTCACATGTGTGACATAATGAAAAACATTTAAACATCAATAAGATAAAATCACACAATCCATTTTTAATAAATTTCAATAATTCATTCATTCCCATAACATGTCATGTTTTAAAACATAAAACAACTCTCTAAAAAACATTCAAAGACTGATTTGAATGAATACAACCTCTTTATACCATTTTAACAAATGTATAAAGTCCATCAAATCCATCTCCCTTTTAAAATACACTTGAAAAAATATAATAATGCCAATAAATTTAAAATATAATAAAAATAATGGTTTAACAATCAATAATAACTCAAATTATTAGTAATTTAATTATAAAAAAAAAGTAAAACGAGATTCATTAAAAATCCATGAAAAAATGACCATAGATTTAGAAACACACCGGAAACCAGACCATAACATGTTGGATTTGAAAATAAACACTTGTATCAATAAGTTGAGGTACTCAAACACCTGAAACCTGATGAAAAAATCTTAAAAATCCATTAACGATTCTAGATTCTATGAAAATAAAAGCCAAGGTTTCTAAACTCCAAGGAATGCAAGAACAATATAAATTTAGGGTTAAATAAGGATGAATTAGGAATAAAACATGCTTATAATAACATAAACTTTTACGAATAAAATAAGGATACACAAATATAGAGAGGGGATATTCTCCAAGTCATGGGGAGAGGTTTTTGCATGAGTGTGTTGAAAAATGATGCAAAAAATGATACATATTTAATTGGAGAATGGTCAAAACCACTTTTTTAATGACTTAGATAAACATCATTGTATCTCCACATGATAAGATAAACCATGTTCCAACTATGTGGGATCCAAAACCTTCCTAAAAAACAAACCACACACTTTGTATATATCCTCACATGGTTAGAAAAACAATGTTAGAACTTTTTAAAAACACACTATCCCCAAAACACCACCCTGTCATATTGAGTTGTGTGGTAAGAAAAAATGTACATTGAATTTTTCCCGGGGCCTATTTCCTAAAAAACCATTGTTTATAACATATAAATACTAGTAAATCCTAGAATAAATGAATAAATAAATAAAACATAAACCAAGACATTCCAATGACTTGGTGGGTGTCAAAATTATCCCCACAATTTAATTTTATCCTTCTTGAATGTCCTAAAGGCTCATTAAAATAAAACATGTAAAGCCACTATTTCCTACCCAAAAAATCATACTCCCAAATATCATCATAATAACCTCCTTTTTTCATGGTATATAGATCAAAATTATTGGAATACCATTAATCATCTTGTTCTAATAATCCAAGATATGAATAGGATGATCCACCAAAGGGGTATCAGAATCTAACTCTAAATCCAACCATTCAATCACATAAGTTAGTTTTTGATGGACCTTATTTAAATAAGATATATAGAACATTATATGTGTAGAGATTATTTATAGAGTAAAGTCTAACTAATAGGTTATCTTTACAATATTATCCATAATCTAAAACAAACTGAAATAATTTGACACCAACTTCCCATGTTTTCCCAAGGGATGATGTCCTAATCAAAAGAATACATAGAGGAATGCATGATCACCATTCAAATGATCTGGAAAGTGATGATGACGAGAGACATATGAATTTTAAATAATATGATCTATTTATAACTACAGTTAAATAAATATAATTTCTATGTCATTACCTGAATGAAACTCAGTCCCCCCAAGAAATACTCATCGACCTCATTCTATCAATTTGGGGTCCAACAAAATATCCTAGAAAATTCATCAAAGGAAAGATCCTAATCGAGGATAGGTAATTTTTATTATATGATAAATTCAATAAATCATGCATACCATTACACGATCACCCATTTTCAATTATATATTGAGGAAGTATATCCTGAATAATATTGATGTCTTGCTCAGTTTGACCATCCATATGAGGGTGATAAGTTTTGGTTAACTTCGACTGGGTTCCCTTAAATTACTATAGACTCTTCCTAAACTAATAATAAAAATAGGTACCCCAATCATAAACTATCACTTAATTTACACAATAAAGCCTAATTTTCTCATAAATATACAATTCCCTAAGTTATTATACCTTTATTAAAATTTTTATGGGAATAAAATGGGTGTAATTAGTCAACTGATATATATTCACCCAAATTACATCCCTCCATTAGGAGAATGAGGTTGAATGATCATAAATTACATGGATATATCATCCCAATTTGTAATTTTGTGAACATTTATTGTAACACCCCAAGCTTCTACGGTACGTTTCCCTTCGAATAATGCGATAGCGTGTGTTGTACGCAACCTCGAGTTCTAACACACACCACAACTAATTAAACTAGCCGTTGTGAATAGTAATACCTACTTTTTGAAATCATATATATTCTATATTTCAAAATGGACTTCATTTTTGGATTCGGAATATCAAAATTAGCCTAGGGTGAAATTTTGGTACATTTCGGATAACTTTCATATTTTGATGAATAGTGAAAATTTCTAAATTTTAATTAAAAACAACTTTTTTAATCAAAATAATTAATAGTGATAAATTATGAATTTGAGTGGTTTTAAAGTATATTTAGAATATATTTTTACCATTCAATTTAATGTTTATCATTGGACATAATTTTACAATTAAACCGAACATAAACAAGTGTCAATCTTTTGATAGTTATTATCTCTTAAAAACACGCTTTTTGTTTTGACAGCGGGAATTAATTTTAAATTAATTTCTGCCACTTCTGTGTTTTGAATTTAGGAAAATGGATTCCATATTTGGAATCAGGATGTTCAAATTGTGTAAATAGGTAACTTTTATTTTTAGACATTTTGAATAGTTACTGTGGTAAATATTTTATTTACCATGGTTAAAGGGTAAATCCGGTAAATAAGGGTTAAAAAAATAATATTATAATAATAAAAAATTACCCTAAAACGTGTCCTAACCTTATTGGTGGACACTTACCTGACCATGGGCATCCTTTGGTCAATTTGGGGACCCCTTGGAGCCACTTGTATGTGGTAGGGACACTTTATATTAATAAAGTTAAAATAAAAATAAAAATGGCATAAGCTTACATCTTTTAGAAGAACAATTTTTAAATAGGGTTATACATGTTGGATTTTCGATTATAAATATTCATTAGAAAGATAAAAAGATTTCCTACATAATGATATTTTATTTATAATTTTTAGACATTATATAATTTATTTTATTTATGACACAATGATGATGCAGTAATTACTAAAATAGTGAAAAATAAAAATAATTGATCTTATAAATACCCAAATAATTATAATATGAAACTTTTAATAAATTACACTAATTTTCTAGGATAATATGATATATTAGGATTGATTTAATTGACTTTGTTCTAAGTAATCAATCTGTTATGAGTTTCAAAAAAATCAACTATTGAATAGTGTCAAAATTGACATAAAAGAGTTCTTAAAACAAATATTATATTATTAATTGATATTAAATTCTTAAAAATCTAAGGTTCGGCCAAGAGACTTATATTATGATATGTTAATCATTAATGGACCACTTGGGGGTCGCTTGGATGTATATAGTAAGTTTATTAACCATATTATATAAAAATACAAAGAGACATTGTAAAAGTGAAACTAATTAACTTAGAGTTAATACTTAAAGATAAGGTTAATATAAGTACCCAAACCTGTATAAATTCTATTGGATGAGTTGTTTTCGACCTATCCACACCTAATCCTTTGAATAGTCAACTTTGGAGCCTTTGTAAACCGAATATGAATTTATTATAAATTAATATTTCTAACTTTTCCAAAGGTGCCCCTCACCCCTCTTATAAAAGGGCACTCCTCCTTCTCATTTCTTCACACCTTCAAAGCCTTTTGGTTCGGCCAAACTCTGACCAAATACTCTCCCAACATCCCTCAATACAACCTAGAGGCCTTAGTTTGATCAGAAAGCCAACCTAAGGAGCCCTTTTGATCAAATCAAAAGGAAGAACCCGAAGAAGAGGTAATGATTTCACCACCCTTTTCTAAGTTCATTTCTTCTTCCACTTCTTCTTCCTTTGTTCTTACCATTCTGAAATAATAACTCCAGTATCTCACATATAATGTGATGTTATTATAAATATGGTACAATCATATTCAGTATTCTATCCACCCTTTGAATAACATGTCACCATACGTGCGTACGTACGGCTTACCGTCTCCACGTCGTGGTGTAATTGTTATTCAATATAATATTATTTGGATGGGTATAATAATGATGTGTAACTCATGTAAATAATAAATATAACATGTTAATGATTCTGTATATATGATATACCATCCATTTATATATTATTTTAATATCAAAAGAATGATATTGTCGCTCGTGCGTACGTACGGACTACCGTCTCCACGAACGCGATGAGATTCATTCTCCATCGTATCCATTCAAGTATAATTATCATTTGATGATTTAAAAATGATGTTTAAGGACTGTATATCATTCTGGATATGAATAAGATACAACAACCATGGCTTATGTAACAAAACATATAAAAGAAAATGAGTAAGTTAACTCCCGAAACGACGATAATTCTAAGATATTATTAACAAATCAATGTTAAAAGATCATATATGATATCATATTAATATATATGATTCTTGTATAATTTAATAACAACTATTTCACCATTATACAGGAGGTTAACCTACCCCAACCAAGGAAAAGTACAAGGTAAGGGTTATTTCACAATCTCTTCATTATCCGAGGTTGTTTATATGTAATAATCTACTGGGATCTCATTATCATCCACATCCATGTTTCTTAAAAATGTATTTCAAAACATTTTTACTATTTACAAGAATATGGGTTAAAGTCATTTATACCTTTTTTTGACTTTTTATAAGAGGTTTATAAAGGAATCTTTCCGTCGTTTTCAAAACAAGGTCCTTTTTAACCTTTTCGACAGAATTGAGGTAAGAATGTTTTTTTTAACTTATACGGCGGGTGCGGTTATTTTACGCCGTTATAAAATCTTCAAAGCTTTCCTTACAAGCTTATAAGAATATTTTCAAAGAAAATGTTTTATTTTATATGGATCTTAAATGATTTCAAAATAAAAGGAGATATTTCTTTAAAAAGAATTTTGATTTCATCTATGTCAACATCCTTTGATGGATTTTAAGATTATTTGAAGTTGATTTATTATGATACAAAACTTCTATATTGTATTGAAGGTTTTGTGATATGTTTGACTGTGGATGTGCTATTTTTATACCATTCATAGTTTATTGTGAAAGTATTGACATTTCGTATGCTAGTTTTAATACGAATGTTTATGTTATGTTTAAACCTTTTCATATGGGAATGCATTGGACTTAATAAGTGACGGGTGCAGCCCGCTATAGCTCCTCGATGCATCGGTAGGTCTCATGAGACAAACTAGTGTCTTGGCACAAGGCCTTGACAAAATCTTATTTGTAGTCTTGGCACGAGGCCTTGGCTATGTGGTTATGATAGTCTGGCATTATGCATTCCAACATTATGAAAGTGGTTATTTATTTTTGCATGTGATTATTCGATTAGTGGAATATCCATGTGAATAAGTAAATGGCATTATTTCATTTTATTTATGCCATACCATGTTGAAAGTTCATGTTTAAAAGGCTTTTGTTTTAGTTATACATTGCCTTAAATGTTTATTCTTATTGATGAAAGTTTCCGCTATATTGTTATCCTTACTGGGCATTTGAGCTCACCCCTTTTCTATGTTTTATTTTTCCCAGGAAGTGAAGATGTAAGTTATGAATGACCTACAGGGATATTATGAGGGGATTGTAGTGTGGACTGTGGAAACATTATGTTGTTGTAGTAGTTTTTGATTTTATGATGTAATGTAAAACTTATGAATATATCTAGTGTTTCCAAGGCTACTAAACCAATCGGTCTTTCGAGATTTGATCTTTCTTGTGATCATGCCAATGTTATGTAATAATGCACCGACTCTAGGAAACTAGGGTCGGGGCGTTACAGTTGGTATCAGAGGAAGTTTAGTACAAACCTTGGAAGCTAGATTTAGATAAACTCTGATTAGAGCACGTATACCTAAGATGAACTTTGAGGATTTGTATAGAAGAACTTCCTAGAATTTTGGTATTGTAGAGATTTTGTGAGTTTTCCGAGCAATACATCCCTGTCTGGATACGAGCAGGTAGAGGCGGCTCTGGCACAGATGTACCTAGGGGTAAAACCCGAAAACACCGCTTTGAGCTAGACTCGAACGAGAACTGGTGCACGACAACGGGCCTTGCTGCACTCTTGGTTACGACACTCCCGGGGGATATGCTTAGGATAACTCTCATTATCTTTACAAATCATTATGAAGGGTTTATGAGTATATACTTCCTCAAAGAAAAACATTTTTATGATTATGGATTATATCCATAAATAGTTCAATTTATGTTAAGTGTTTTATAAGTATGGGATTATGTATTTTGATTCATAAACTGATCTAGTTTATGCCATTGTTTAGAAATGGCGCCTAGTGGAAGAAATGGAAACCGTATCAATGCGCGCACTCCATGTAGGGATTTCCCTCCTGCTCAAGATAATTATAGTGGGGCTGGTGATGCAACTGGTGCTGATCAACTAATCACCATACTGGGACAACTTACTCAGGTTATGAATAATAACCTTACCCGTATGGAGCACCCTGATCCGCAGCGTGGAGGATCAATGTTAGATCGATTCATGAGACAACAACCACCAACGTTCAATGGGAGTACAAATCCCTTAGTAGCTGAGCAATGGATATTTTCCCTAGAGAAAATATTTCAGGCTTTGGGGAGTAGTGAAAGGGAAAAAGTTACCATGGCAGTTTACCGCCTCACTGGAGATGCTGATCAATGGTGGTCATTGATTCAAAACATGAAGGAAGATGATGAAGTATCAAACATGGAATGGAGGGAGTTCAAAGATCTGTTTTTAGAAAAATACTTTCCTCGCGACCATCGAGCAGATATGGAAAGGCAATTTCTGAGTCTGAGACAAAAGGAGGATGAGAATGTCACAAAGTATGAGGCTAACTTTACAAGGTTAGCGAGGTATGCTGGAGATTATATTCGCAACCCAAGAAGTAAGATTGATCGTTTCTTTGATGGGTTAAAACCATTTCTCCGTCGAGCATTAGTCTCACAATCCTTTTCATCGTACGAAGACATTGTCTCATGTGCTATCAAGACCGAAAAGGAATTCTCTAAGTCTTATGACTTTAAAGCAAAGCAAGAGAAGAAGAGACCTGCTGATCAATCTGGGAATGGAAATAAGGGGAAGAAGGGAAAGGTTGAATATCCATCTTGTGGTAAGTGCGGGAAGAAACACCCCGGTGCTTGCCTGAAGGGAATGGGAGTCTGTTACAAGTGTGGTGAAAAAGGCCACCAAGCTCATGATTGCAAGGGGAAGAAGGAAGCTACCAATGTTCAGTGCTCCAATTGCAGGGAGATGGGGCATTATGCAAATGCATGTCCTAAGCGTCAGGAGAACTTACCTCAGAAAAGGCCAAGGGATCAAGGCCAGGCTTATGCTATCACTACTGCTGAGGTAGAAACTCCGAAAGATGTGGTGGCAGGTAATTTAATGGTTTCCTCAAGTTTAGCAAATGCATTATTTGATTCTGGATCATCGCATTGTTTCATATCTTCCCAGTTTGCTAAGAAAATTAGATATTTCCAATTTGATTTAATAAGGGAGTTGTCAGTTAAAACTCCTAAGGGAAGTATCGTTGCAACAAAGTTTTGTGAATCAGTCCCCATTAGAGCACATAAATTTTCTTTATCTGCTGATTTCATCGTCATACCTATGATTGAGTTTGATATAATCCTCGGTATGGACTGGCTTTCGGACTATGATGCGAAGATTTATTGTAAGAAGAAAGAGGTTACGATTCATGATGATAATGATAAGGAGCACCTTATTTTTAGAGCAGAATCGTCACCACCTAATTCTTATTTAGACCCACCCCCAGTAGCTCAACTTAATTCAATTATTGGGGAGGAAGAGAATGAAGTAACTATCGGTGAGGAAAGGAATGTTCAAATAGAGGATGTACCTGTTGTGAAAGAATTTGTAGATGTATTTCCAGAAGATTTACCTGGACATCCTCCAGAACGAGAAGTTGAGTTTTCTATTGATTTGATTCCTGGATCAAGGCCTATATCGAAGACCCCTTATAGAATGGCCACTGTAGAGCTAGTCGAACTAAAGAAACAACTAGAGGAATTGATTAATAAGGGATTTATTCGCCCTAGTGTTTCTCCATGGGGAGCCCCTGTTCTTTTTGTTAAAAAGAAAGATGGATCTATGAGGTTATGTATCGATTACAGGGAGATCAATGCTATAACGATAAAGAACAAGTATCCCCTACCTCGTATTGATGATTTATTTGACCAGCTGCATGGAGCTCAATACTTTTTAAAGATTGACCTTCGATCTGGATACCATCAGTTGTGTGTAAAGAAGGAAGACATTCCGAAGACAGCATTTCGAACCAGGTACGGGCATTACGAGTTTACTGTAATGCCGTTTGGATTGACTAATGCACCCTCTGTATTCATGGATCTGATGAATAGAGTTTTCAAGGAGTATCTCGATGAATTTGTGGTGGTATTTATTGATGATATCTTGGTATACTCCAAAACCTACAAAGATCATGAAAATCACTTGCGCATTATCTTGAAGACTCTGAGGAGGCATGAATTATATGGAAAGTTTAGCAAGTGTGAATTCTGGCTTCAGGAGATTTCTTTTCTTGGCCATATTGTCTCTAAAGATGGAATCTCTGTTGATCCTTCTAAGACCAAGGCAATCCAAGAATGGCCAGCACCTACGAGTATAACTGAGGTACGTAGTTTTATTGGCTTGGCAGGTTATTATCGACGTTTCGTCCAGAATTTTGCCCGATTGGCTAACCCATTAACGAAGCTCACACGTAAAGGGGTTAAATTTGTTTGGACAAAAGAGTGTGAAGAATGTTTCGAAGAACTGAAGAGAAGATTAGTCAATGCTCTTATATTGACTCTACCATCGGGGAATGATGGGTTCGTTATTTATAGTGATGCATCAAAGAAAGGACTTGGCTGTGTCCTTATGCAGAATGATAGAGTTATTGCCTATGCATCACGACAGTTGAAAATTCATGAACAAAACTATCCTACTCATGATCTTGAGTTAGCAGCTGTGATCTTTGCTTTGAAGATATGGAGGCACTACCTCTATGGTGAAAAATGTGAGATTTATACTGATCACAAGAGTTTGAAGTATATTTTCTCACAAAAAGAACTCAACATGAGGCAAAGGAGATGGCTTGAATTACTCAAGGATTATGATTGTACGATACACTACCACCCGGGGAAGGCAAACAAGGTGGCAAATGCTTTGAGTAGAAAAGACCATGGAGTTTTGAACAATATGAGAATTGAAAGGGATCCAATTTTCATGGATCTAGTGAAAATGGACATGGGAATAACCAGGGAAGGTGAAACATCAATGCTTTTTCAAATGGTTGCCAAACCATCTTTACTAGAAAGGATTAAGAGTTCTCAGACCGATGATGACGAATTCCAAAAGAAGATTAAAGCTGTGAATGATGGGAGATTGAGAGACTTTGTGTATGAAGATGGAATTTTGAAATTCGGGAAGAGACTTTGTGTTCCCAATATACCTGATATAAAAAGGGAATTGCTGGATGATTCTCATAGTTCCAATTTCTCTATACACCCTGGGAGCACCAAAATGTATAGAGATTTGAAAGAACATTTTTGGTGGGACAATATGAAGAGGGAGATTGCTGATTTTGTGTCAAGATGTATGGTTTGTCAACAAGTGAAAGCTGGAAGGCAACAGCCTGGAGGAGTCATGCAACCGCTTCCCATACCGGAGTGGAAATGGGACAATATTACGATGGACTTTGTCATGGGGCTACCAAAGACTCCTAGAAGGAACGATGCAATATGGGTGATTGTTGATCGTCTTACCAAGTCAGCACATTTTCTTGCTATAAGAGAAGATCTACCCCTGGAACGTCTAGCAAGACTATATATTAATGAAGTTGTGAGACTTCATGGAGTACCCCTATCGATTGTTTCTGATCGTGACCCCCGTTTTACTTCAAGATTTTGGAAAAGTCTTCAGAAATCCCTGGATACTGAACTTCATTTGAGCACTGCTTACCACCCTCAGACAGACGGACAATCAGAACGGACTATTCAAACCTTAGAAGACATGTTGAGATCTTGCTCACTTGACTTTCAGGGTATGTGGGATCAATATTTACCACTAGTAGAATTTTCCTATAACAATAGCTTCCATTCGAGTATTCAGATGGCACCATATGAAGCGTTATACGGAAAGAGATGTCGTACACCAACCTGTTGGGATGACGTCGGTGAAAGAAAACTTGTAGGTCTAGAACTGGTGGAGGAAACGATGGAAAAGGTAAAGGTAATCCAAAATCACATCAAAGCAGCTCAATGTAGGCAGAAGAGCTATGCCGATAATCGAAGGAAGGATTTGGAATTTCAAGTCGGTGATCATGTTTTCCTAAAGGTATCTCCGTGGAAGGGAGTCATACGTTTTGGTAAGAAAGGTAAATTGAGTCCCAGGTACATCGGACCTTTCGAAATTCTAGAACGAATTGGGGCTGTAGCTTACCGATTGGCAATGCCGCCAAGTCTCTCCAAAGTTCACGATGTGTTCCACGTATCTCTGTTGAGAAAATACATGCCTGACCCAACGCATGTACTCACCTATGAGGAATTAGAACTGGAACCCGATCTGTCTTATTGCGAAGAGCCCGTCAGGATTCTTGATACAAGAGAACAAGTACTGAGAAACCGGACGACGCGTCTGGTAAAAGTTTTGTGGAGAAATCATAAGATGGAAGAGGCAACGTGGGAACCCGAGGAACTTATGATGAAGAACCACCCGAGTCTTTTTATGCAGTAATACCCTAGAAATTGCGAGGACGCAATTATTTGAAGGAGGGGAGAATGTAACACCCCAAGCTTCTACGGTACGTTTCCCTTCGAATAATGCGATAGCGTGTGTTGTACGCAACCTCGAGTTCTAACACACACCACAACTAATTAAACTAGCCGTTGTGAATAGTAATACCTACTTTTTGAAATCATATATATTCTATATTTCAAAATGGACTTCATTTTTGGATTCGGAATATCAAAATTAGCCTAGGGTGAAATTTTGGTACATTTCAGATAACTTTCATATTTTGATGAATAGTGAAAATTTCTAAATTTTAATTAAAAACAACTTTTTTAATCAAAATAATTAATAGTGATAAATTATGAATTTGAGTGGTTTTAAAGTATATTTAGAATATATTTTTACCATTCAATTTAATGTTTATCATTGGACATAATTTTACAATTAAACCGAACATAAACAAGTGTCAATCTTTTGATAGTTATTATCTCTTAAAAACACGCTTTTTGTTTTGACAGCGGGAATTAATTTTAAATTAATTTCTGCCACTTCTGTGTTTTGAATTTAGGAAAATGGATTCCATATTTGGAATCAGGATGTTCAAATTGTGTAAATAGGTAACTTTTATTTTTAGACATTTTGAATAGTTACTGTGGTAAATATTTTATTTACCATGGTTAAAGGGTAAATCCGGTAAATAAGGGTTAAAAAAATAATATTATAATAATAAAAAATTACCCTACAACGTGTCCTAACCTTATTGGTGGACACATACCCGACCATGGGCATCCTTTGGTCAATTTGGGGACCCCTTGGAGCCACTTGTATGTGGTAGGGACACTTTATATTAATAAAGTTAAAATAAAAATAAAAATGGCATAAGCTTACATCTTTTAGAAGAACAATTTTTACATAGGGTTATACATGTTGGATTTTAGATTATAAATATTCATTAGAAATCTAAAAAGATTTCCTACATAATGATATTTTATTTATAATTTTTAGACATTATATAATTTATTTTATTTATGACACAATGATGATGCAGTAATTACTAAAATAGTGAAAAATAAAAATAATTGATCTTATAAATACCCAAATAATTATAATATGAAACTTTTAATAAATTACACTAATTTTCTAGGATAATATGATATATTAGGATTGATTTAATTGACTTTGTTCTAAGTAATCAATCTGTTATGAGTTTCAAAAAAATCAACTATTGAATAGTGTCAAAATTGACATAAAAGAGTTCTTAAAACAAATATTATATTATTAATTGATATTAAATTCTTAAAAATCTAAGGTTCGGCCAAGAGACTTATAGTATGATAGGTTAATCATTAATGGACCACTTGGGGGTCGCTTGGATGTATATAGTAAGTTTATTAACCATATTATATAAAAATACAAAGAGACATTGTAAAAGTGAAACTAATTAACTTAGAGTTAATACTTAAAGATGAGGTTAATATAAGTACCCAAACCTGTCTAAATTATATTGGATGAGTTGTTTTCGACCTATCCACACCTCATCCTTTGAATAGTCAACTTTGGAGCCTTTGTAAACCGAATATGAATTTATTATAAATTAATATTTCTAACTTTTTCAAAGGTGCCCCTCACCCCTCTTATAAAAGGGCACTCCTCCTTCTCATTTCTTCACACCTTCAAAGCCTTTTGGTTCGGCCAAACTCTGCCCAAATACTCTCCCAACATCCCTCAATACAACCTAGAGGCCTTAGTTTGATCAGAAAGCCAACCTAAGGAGCCCTTTTGATCAAATCAAAAGGAAGAACCCGAAGAAGAGGTAATGATTTCACCACCCTTTTCTAAGTTCATTTCTTCTTCCACTTCTTCTTCCTTTGTTCTTACCATTCTGAAATAATAACTCCAGTATCTCACATATACTGTGATGTTATTATAAATATGGTACAATCATATTCAGTATTCTATCCACCCTTTGAATAACATGTCACCATACGTGCGTACGTACGGCTTACCGTCTCCACGTCGTGGTGTAATTGTTATTCAATATAATATTATTTGGATGGGTATAATAATGATGTGTAACTCATGTAAATAATAAATATAACATGTTAATGATTCTGTATATATGATATACCATCCATTTATATATTATTTTAATATCAAAAGAATGATATTGTCGCTCGTGCGTACGTACGGACTACCGTCTCCACGAACGCGATGAGATTCATTCTCCATCGTATCCATTCAAGTATAATTATCATTTGATGATTTAAAAATGATGTTTAAGGACTGTATATCATTCTGGATATGAATAAGATACAACAACCATGGCTTATGTAACAAAACATATAAAAGAAAATGAGTAAGTTAACTCCCGAAACGACGATAATTCTAAGATATTATTAACAAATCAATGTTAAAAGATCATATATGATATCATATTAATATATATGATTCTTGTATAATTTAATAACAACTATTTCACCATTATACAGGAGGTTAACCTACCCCAACCAAGGAAAAGTACAAGGTAAGGGTTATTTCACAATCTCTTCATTATCCGAGGTTGTTTATATGTAATAATCTACTGGGATCTCTTTATCATCCACATCCATGTTTCTTAAAAATGTATTTCAAAACATTTTTACTATTTACAAGAATATGGGTTAAAGTCATTTATACCTTTTTTTGACTTTTTATAAGAGGTTTATAAAGGAATCTTTCCGTCGTTTTCAAAACAAGGTCCTTTTTAACCTTTTCGACAGAATTGAGGTAAGAATGTTTTTTTTAACTTATACGGCAGGTGCGATTATTTTACGCCGTTATAAAATCTTCAAAGCTTTCCTTACAAGCTTATAAGAATATTTTCAAAGAAAATGTTTTATTTTATATGGATCTTAAATGATTTCAAAATAAAAGGAGATATTTCTTTAAAAAGAATTTTGATTTCATCTATGTCAACATCCTTTGATGGATTTTAAGATTATTTGAAGTTGATTTATTATGATACAAAACTTCTATATTGTATTGAAGGTTTTGTGATATGTTTGACTGTGGATTTGCTATTTTTATACCATTCATAGTTTATTGTGAAAGTATTGACATTTCGTATGCTAGTTTTAATACGAATGTTTATGTTATGTTTAAACCTTTTCATATGGGAATGCATTGGACTTAATAAGTGACGGGTGGAGCCCGCTATAGCTCCTCGATGCATCGGTAGGTCTCATGAGACAAACTAGTGTCTTGGCACAAGGCCTTGACAAAATCTTATTTGTAGTCTTGGCACGAGGCCTTGGCTATGTGGTTATGATAGTCTGGCATTATGCATTCCAACATTATGAAAGTGGTTATTTATTTTTGCATGTGATTATTCGATTAGTGGAATATCCATGTGAATAAGTAAATGGCATTATTTCATTTTATTTATGCCATACCATGTTGAAAGTTCATGTTTAAAAGGCTTTTGTTTTAGTTATACATTGCCTTAAATGTTTATTCTTATTGATGAAAGTTTCCGCTATATTGTTATCCTTACTGGGCATTTGAGCTCACCCCTTTTCTATGTTTTATTTTTCCCAGGAAGTGAAGATGTAAGTTATGAATGACCTGCAGGGATATTATGAGGGGATTGTAGTGTGGACTGTGGAAACATTATGTTGTTGTAGTAGTTTTTGATTTTATGATGTAATGTAAAACTTATGAATATATCTAGTGTTTCCAAGGCTACTAAACCAATCGGTCTTTCGAGATTTGATCTTTCTTGTGATCATGCCAATGTTATGTAATAATGCACCGACTCTAGGAAACTAGGGTCGGGGCGTTACATTTATAAATTTCATTCCCTATTGTTGAATAAATAAATTCATTATTTAGTAATAATGTTATAAAATCACATGCATTACTTTTTTTGGAACATTATATTATATTATATATAATAATCATTAAACATCATTCAAATGTATAAAATACCCATTTGGAAATTTTTACATGACTATTATATATAAAGGGTTGTGATAATGTCAAATGAAAATATATGTAAGTAGTGATAAACTCAACTAGTAGGATCATATTATATGAAGCCCATTTATTAGAGCTTCCTAGGAAGATAACATTACTGGGATTTTCCATTTACCAAGACAATGTAATTATTCAATAACTGAAGCATGGTAAAACCCATTTTTGGGAAAAATTTAAACTCTTCAAGATCACGACTCAAACCATGTTCACTGAACAACCCCATGAAAATCTCACCATCACACACCGTACACTTATAGATGTTTTTGTATTAGAGTGATATATATTTAGAAACTAATAATATGAATGTTTATATTTTTAATTTTTAAAAACTAAGGATTATATTTATCGTTTTTTTATTTTTATTTTAAAATGATTATATAAATATTCTTATAAGAATTATATTTTCATATGATTAAGAACCAATCCTATATTTGGGAAATTTATAGTTTCGATAAATACAATCTTCTTTAATGAATTCAGTAATTTGTGAAATAACTAATAAATTAATAAAATATTTTTATCAATTATTTTTATTAAAATTAAAAGATAATATAGTTTTATGAAGTCAAAAATAATTTTTATCAGTGTCATAAAAATTTTATTGTAAAAAATCTATAATTTTTGAACAGGTTTCTATTTTTGATTTAATAGTAAGTTATCATACATAGAAAATTATTTAGATAAAAATATATTATTTTTTAAATCACCATGTTGAAATAATCCGATGGTAGATGTTGTATAATATTTCGAGATAGTCAAATTTTTAGTAGAAAATTATATACAATATAAATATATGGTTTGTATGATGACATCATAATGATATAAAAGTGATGTAATTTATACTATAAAATTTATCCATTGTAAAATATATATTTCCCATATAAATAATTTTTTGAGTCTATTTTATTAATTTTATAAGAACTTAATGAATCATTAAAAAAAATATTATATTTTGAAGTTTTAAAATTAATTATTTGTATAAATAAAAGAATTCAAAATCACCAAGGTAATTATTATCATTATTTATGTTATTAAATATATAAAATACTTAAAACCACTTTATATTAGAGGGGACCATGTTAATAATCCCCAGTAATGATTGTGGTTTTGGAAAAATTATCACACAGATTCGAAAACCTATATGTAGAAATTAATAAATAATTATAATCTCATTTTCTATATAAACCCACCCAAACCCCATTACTCTTTACTCAAAACTCTGAGTGTCATGACCCAGCCCTACCAGTCTCGAGCCACAACTACCCCAAGCCCGCCTCCATAGGCCTAAGGCTGGCGACAAGCGCCGAAGGCATAACGATCTCAGGGAGGCCTTCGCCTAAGTACCTGTACACACACACACACAACCCACTCGATGTAGAAGTGAAGAGTAAAAAAGAAAACCAAAGGAAAAACAACTATAACCCAACCATAGTCATGCAACATCTTCTAAATAGAACAGGTAATGTGCTGAAAAGTACTAACAAGGAAACTGAATAGAAAAAGGGAAAAACACACTCCCAACCCGAAAGGTTCCACAACCCGGCAATAGGTAAACAATTGTAAGCAACTGGAGAGTCCCACACCTGAAAACTCTACTGCGACCCCGGTTCATGGACTATGCTCCTGTGCCCTCTACGCTCCTCCTTAGTCACGATCGGCTTGTCCGTTGTTTTCAAGGGCACACCCGGTGTGGGAAATGCCCAAGCATGGGTGCGTATAAAGATACTCAGTAGGATGCCCTGAAAGCTCGAGGGAGCAAAAAAAGAGGCACTAAGGAGGTGAGCTGTAGATAGAACAAATAATAGTGAAAGAGTATAGTAAATAGAGTGCAGATCAGCCCAATAAGAGAAAGGAAGTAAACTCGTCCAACCAAGAGGAGCTAGACATGGAAAGCACATGACATACCCCGCATGTCTTCACCCATCCTAGAATGAGAGTAACTGAACCCAAGGAGTGGGAGAAAAAGTAAGGTGTATGTATATATATGCTCAACAAGAAACCCGAATGAGTGTGTAAGGGGATATCCATATCCAAGATCAGCTCAGGAAAGGTCACCAACAGTTCCAAGGATATCTATCACTGATGCTCAAATGTCCCGTATGTCAAAGAAATCTCATTGCTGAACCGTACAACCAAGGGTCCTGATCTAGTAATCATAGAGAAAATTCACTGAATAGCCTCATAGAAAAGGTTAAGTCTGAATGAAGTCATCGGGTAACCCACTGCTCAGCCCAGCTAGAGGGTAAACCCTAAGAGGTCATCGGGTAATCCACTGCCTAGCCTAGCTGGAGGGTAAACCCTAAGGTCAATGGGTAACCCACTGCCTAGACCCACTGGAGGGTAAACCCTAAGGTCAAATAGTAACCCACTTCCCCGTTCTGCTGGAGGGTAAACCCTGATATGCCAGTGGGTAACCCACTGCCCAGCCCCACTGGAGGGTAAACCCATAACTGGTCTGATAACTTCACATTGCCCGTGCCATCACTGGGTGTCACTAACATCACCACCGTGCATTGGTTCAGAGTGCATCAAAGGAACCTACGACCAACACCCTTTCATGTTTACATATTTAATGATATCATGAATGAGGCGCAACATGCCCAAACATATTACACCATGGCAATCCTCGTAGAAAAACATGCGAGATAGACTATTTAATGGCTTGAAAAGTACTACCGATGAAAAATTTATTCAACACCGCTTTATGCCCATATGGCATCTCATGGGGCCCACAAATCAGTCTTGAAAAAGGTCAGTCTAAATGTGCCATCGTGATGCTCTCGAAAAAACATGCCAAATGAACTATTAATTCGCCCCGAACGGACGTCTGATAAAAAAGTCGCAAAAGTTGCACACAGCTTGAATGGAGGCCCGTGGTCCCATGCCTCTACTCCAGAATCAATGCATGAAACCACCCTTGACGACTTATTCTCAACGAAAGGGTCACAACACCGCTGGCGGCGCTTAAAATAGACTCCAAATGTACTCTCTCTATCCGAAACAAGAATCTCAATGAGGTGCTAAATAACACTGAACGGGCGTGTCGCCACTGAGCCCCCATCTCGAGAATTAAAAATTCCCAAGACCATCCCATAACCTTCGTCTCGATCTGAAAATCACATTTCCATAGAGGGCATGCAAATCTAATACTCGGTTTGAGATTTAGAGGCGTTTTAACGCCAATACAGGGAGATGGGGAGGGTCGGACCGGTTCGGTCGGTCCACCCCTTTAGTCCGGCTGTTTGCGGTTCACCGCATGAGCCGTACCCTTCACCAGGACCGGATTAATCTAGTACGATGCTTTTTTATGGGACCCACATTTCATGGGTCTCAGTCTACTCCTGGGGTCACGATGACCCCAATATCACGCCGCACACCGACCGATGAAGCCGGCTAGCCCTCCCTCCCACGGCCCAGACCACCGGGCCTCCGTCCTGCTCACCCACGCCAACAACCGAGGAGCAGTGCCACCACCTGGGGAGCCTACACCACTGCTGTCACCCACCAAACCACCGCACGGAGCCACCAGACCGCCTTGGAACCACCAGAAAATAGGGGTTTTGGCCGGAAAACTTCTCGGGGTCACCTCAGACACCTTGGGACTCGAAATTTTGATCCAAAAGAATTGTTGGAATGCTGTGACCGAGCCCTACTAAAATATAGCCTTTGCTCGATAATTAAACAGCATTTTGATGATATGAATTGAGTTAAAAAAAGATGCAAAAAATTAAAATGTAAACACAATGATGCCTACCTCACTGGGCGTAGCCTGACCCTCCACGATCGATCTTCCTTCACCGGGACCGAAAATTACTTACTGGGGAGGAGGTGGAGTTTGAAAGAAGGGGAGGGGAGTTCTTATTGGGAGCTTCTACCAGAGAACACAAATCGTGGAAGGATAGGGGTGGTGGTGGTGGATGTGTTTAAGTAGGGAAAATTAATAAAAAATTAATTAATTTTAAACACCCACCAGTGGGCCCGTACCTGAACTCTCGATAGGGTTGAGGTTAAGCCACTACCTGGGTAAAATCCGCATTCTGAGCACAATGATGGTATCCGAATTTTAATCTGATCCTCTGTTCATAAGTTATAAAGTTCACGCTTGAGGCCCTTAAATTATGAAAATGCCCTTGGTGGTGTTTTCCACAGAAGGGCCGCACCCGCGAAAGTTACGCCCCTCCTCGAGAAAATGGCACACTCTGGACTCAACAGTGCCCTCCGTTTTCCCATCCGAGCAACCTTTTAGAAGTTATTCTGTTTATTTGGAGTGTCTAGTGTGAACACACTTAAAATTTATTTCTGACCACACTGGGGCTCGGAATCACACGCCGTCTAAACTCCCTGCTCTGGAATAACATCAAGAAAACATTCAAAGTCTCACAGGCTCAAAACCCGGTTTCTTACATCATTCCCTTTTTCAAGTTTTTTGTCTTAAAAAAACAAAACTATGAAAACAACATGGGATACTGAGCGCAAATCTGGATCTCCCATTCCTAGGTGCTCTCCTACACCCTCCCGTGCTTCCACAACACTCGAACCAAAGGAATGGTCCGCCCATGCAGAGTCTGCGCCTGCCGGTCCTCAATCGCCACCGGGTTCTCCGCAAAGGTGGCTCCAGCCTCAATGTCCAGCTCTCCCTAGTCGATGACGTGCATGGGTTCGTGCATGTATTTCATCAACTGTGACATGTGGAAGACATCATTCACACTCTCCAGCTGTGGGGGTAGAGAAAGACGGTAGGCAACCTCACCAACCCTACGCGTGATCTCAAAAGGCCCAATGAACCTCAGGGATAACTTTCCTCCCCAGCCAATCCTCTATGTTCCACACTACTAGGAGACTCTCAAAAAGACATGGTCCCCTTACTTGAACTCCAAAGGCCTATGATGACAGTCTTCGTAGGACTTCTGTCTACTCTGAGCCATCATCATCCTCTCCCGAATGACCTGCACCTTCTCTGTCGTCACCCGCACCAACTTTGGGCCCACAAGGGAGGTCTTCCCAACCATTGTCCAGCACAATGGTGACCTACAGGGTCTCTCGTAGAGGGCCTCAAAAGGTTCCATTCCGATAGTAGAGTGGTAACTATTGTTATACGCGAACTCCACCAAGGGTAGTTTATCCTCCCAGCTTAGGGAAAAGTCTAACACGCACACCCTGAGCATATCCTCTAACACCTGGATAGTGCGCTCAATCTACCTGTCTATCTTGGGGTGAAAATCTGTACTCATCCACAACTGAGTCCTGAATGCATCCTTCAGGACTTTCCATAATCGCGATGTAAACCGCACGTCACGGTCGGAGATGATCATCGAGGGTACTCTATAAAGGCAGACGATCTCTCGAACGTAAAGCTTCCCTAGACTCTCCACCATGCTCTGATCCCTGATGGAAAGGAAGTGCGCCAACTTTGTGAGTCGGTTCACTATAACCCAAAGAGAATCATGGCCCATCAATGTGCATGGAAGCCATGTGACGAAGTCCATAGATTTTTCATCCCACTTCAACTCTGGGATATCAAGGGGCTGCAACAACCCTACCAGAACCTGATGCTCTGCCTTCACCTACTGATAGGTAAGACACCGAGAAACGAACTCATCTATGCTTCTCTTCATTTCAGACCACCAAAACTACCACTAAAGGTCTATGTACATCTTCCCCACGCTAGGATGTACAACCAAGGGAGAAGTGTGGGATTCCCGCATCACCTCCTCCCTCATCACCACTGGTACTATAGCTTGCCCCTAGAACAAGATATCGTGATTCCCTCCTTCAGAATACCCATCGGGTGGGTTTCCCATGGATATATGATCACGCAGTACCTCACTGTCGACATCCCCCAGTTGTGACTCTCTCACACCCTCAAGGTGCGATGGAGTCAACATCATCGACTGCAGTAATGTCGTAACCTCCTACTCCACCAAGGTTAGATGTAGAGAATCCAACTTCTCTAAAGCTTCCTGCACTGGATGAGCCTAGGAATAACTGATAAGGGAATATGCTACTACGTTTCCCTTCCCTAGGGTGTATAATATCTCTAAATCATAGTCCTACAGAAACTCCAGCCAGCGCCTCTGCCTCTGATTTAGATCCCTCTGAGTGAAGATGTTCTTGTGGTTCTGGTGATCTGAGTGGACCACAAAACGCTCAACCAGAATGTAGTGTATCTATAACCTCAGGTCGAAGACCACCGCTGCTAGCTCCAAATCATGAGTCATATAATTATTCTCATGGGGACTCAACTGGCTCGACCCATATGCAATCACTGCCCGCTGATGCATCAACACACGCCCAAGCCCAGCTCCTGAAGCGTCTCAGTATACCATGAACTCAACACCCTCCTCTGGAAGCCTCAACACAAGAGCACTAGTCAGCCTCTACCTCAACTCCTCGAAGGGCTTATGGCACTGATTGTTCTAGGTGAAAAGTTTTACCTTCTGCATCAATGTGGTCAAAGTGGTAGAAATCCTGGAGAAATCTTCCACGAACCTCCTGTAGTACCCTGTCAAACCAAGGAAGATCTGAACCTCAAACACATTCTTGGGTGGATCCCAAGAAAGAAATGCCTCTATCTTTATCGGGATCTATGGCTAAAACCTGTTCTGAAATGAAATTCCCAAGAAAGTGAACCTCATGAATCCATATCTAATACTTAGAGAGCTTCCCATACAGCTGGTGCTCCTAAAGTATGTCTAGGACCATCCTCAAATGCTCCACGTGCTCCTCCTCTGTAGAAGAGTAAATGAGTATGTCATCAATAAAGATGACCAAAAACTGGTCTTAGTATGGTTAGAAAATCCGGTTCATCAAATCCATGAAGATGGTAGGGGAATTCATCAAGCCAAAGGGCATCACCAGAAACTCGTAATGCCCATAACGACAATGGAAAGACAAATTAGGGATATCAGCCTTATGAACCCGCTATTTGTGGTAGCTGGATCAAAGATAAATCTTGGAGAACCACTTCACACATCTCAACTGGTCGAAGAGGCCATCAATCCTCGAAAAAGGGCACTTTTTCTTTATCGTGGCCTGATTCAGGCGACGATAATCCACACAAATCCATAGGCTCCCATCTGCCTTCTTCACAAACAAAACTGGTGCTGCTTGGGGGGAAACACTAGGCCTGATGAATCCCTTATTACGAAGGTCTTCCAACTAGATTCATGGCTCCTGAAACTCTGTTGGTTCCATCCGATAATCCTCACATGATATCATGGTATTCCCCGGCTGTGAGTAAATGAAGAACTCCATCTCTCGCCACTGAGGTAGTCCTGGGACCTCCTTGGAAAAAACGTCCATATAGTCCTCTATATCAGTAGGGATCCATGTGCCTGTACCATCTACTGCTCTGAGAGCCACGCTCTGCAACTGGTGAGAAAAAGGTCGTGGTCTCCTACATAGAGTACCCCCTTACTCTGCCATGAGGTCTCGCTCACCGAGGATGGTGAACCTCGTCCCATCATAATGTACGAATCTGACTCGTCTGCAATGAAGGTCGATCTGGGCATGAACTAAATAAAGCCAATCCATGCCCAGGATGACATCTTAAGGTTCCATCATGATGACCAGTTGGTCCCACGTGAAACTCTCTCCTCCAAACGACAGTACGCACTGTTTGCAAACAAAGGTCACTAACGATGCACTTCCAATATGAACCTCGAGGCTAAGCGCAGGTGTCAGTGCCTCTACTGGGAGCTCCAACTCCCATACCAAATGAAGCGATATAAAAGAGTGGATGGCACTGGAGTCTACTAGTACCAAAGTAAGAGTAGAGTTAACACAAAGCATACCTCAGATCATATCGTGTGCTGGGGGCTCACGAACACCGATAGCCCGAAGCTGCCTGCGGCCCCTACCGCCAGCTCCCTGAGCCTGACGTGGGCCGCCCGGTGGTAGCGGTAGAAGGATCTGGAAATGTAATCCCCAACCTCCAGGTCCTACCGCTCTACCTATGCTACCTCCCTGAGGAACACACTATCCTCTCCTGGGAGATCCCTGGTCACGGCGCTGCCTCTGCTGCTGCGGTGCGCCCACTGCCTGCCACGACTACACGATATGCCTGGCCTGGAAGTCCCGTGCTAGGTGACCCCATCCTTTAAAAGAATAGAATCGTCTCTCTCTTGAATGCCCCTCTGCTCTATGGCGCCACTCCGGTGTATGACCCTACCCCTGAGTCTGCTCACGGAAGGGTCTCCTCGATTGAGGCTCTGCTCTCTGCCGCTTTCCTGCTACCAAAGACTCACCTCTGAAGTGGTCATTGCTAGGCCCTGCCTGCTAGCGTCCCTCAGCCAATAAGGTCTCTTTCATGAGCGCCCAATCTAGCACACTGGCATAATTAGGGTTGCACAGGGGCACTACACTAGCACATATCTCCCTGCGAAGACCCTACTCAAACTTCCGCACCCGAAAGTAACTATCGCATATCATATCCTGCAAATAGCATGTCAGATTGGAAAACCAGGCCGAGTACTATGCCACTGTCATCCCCCCTACTTCATCTCAAGAAGCTCTTGAATCTGAACGGAGCATAATCAATAGGGGGAGTACTCCTCCCAGAAGAGCTGATGGAAGCTATCCAACATGAGAGATGACTCGTCGTGGGTCTGTGTAACCAACCCCCACCAATTCCTGACCGTCCCGAGTAAAAGGCTAGTAGCTAGGGCTACCATCTGGTCCGCTGGTGTCTGTACCAACATGAGAAGTCGGTCCACAGACTCTAGCCAGTCTTCCACTACTGAGGATCCGGGTCCCCGTGGAACTTCTTTGGCCACTGACGCTGGAATTCTCGGAGCGCACTTAGCCTGCACTCAACCTCGGCCTATGCTTCTGGTACTAACCACCACTTTCCAGATGGAGGGGCTAATACTGAACCACTAGGTAGAAGGGGATCACGTGAGGGTCCCTCAACTGATTCCTCATCACTCTCCTGGTCATCGTCACGAACTAGAGAGGGTGACCTGTATGGCTGCTATCGTGGGGGAATCCTAAAAATTATCAAGGATTACCATGATCAGATGAGCATATATATAACAGTAATCACAAAGGGGAGATGGCTCAAAAAGTACAGTCAAAGACTCAATCCTACCAGATGTATGTCCCAAAGTTCCCTACAACAAATGTCTCAGCATGTCGAGTCGGAAAACGGGTTATTAGGGTCCTGGTGAATGGATACGTCGGCCACCGGTACCATCAATGGACTCCCTGGTCTGAGAGCCACTCTCGAGATACATCGACACTATTTCCCTAAATCCAAACCAATTCATTTTTAGGGATGTATGAACAACACCGCAAGGAATGAACCATCCTTTGATACCACTTGTCATGACCCAACCGTACTAGTCTCGAGCCGTAACTACCCCAAGCCCACCTCTATAGGCCATGGGCTGGTGACAAGAGCCGAAGGTGTAAATATCTCGGGGAGGCCTTCACCTAAGTACCTGTAAACACACACACACACACACATCTCACTTGGTGCAGAAGTGCAACATAAAAAGATAACCAAAGGACAAACAACTATAACCCAACCACAGTGATGCATCAACTTTTAAATAGAACAAGTAAAGTACTGAAAAGTACTGACAAGGAAACTGAACAGAAAAAGGAAAAAACACACACCCAACCCGAAAGGTTCCACAACCCAACAACAGGTAAAAAAAAGTAAACAACTGGAGAGTCCCACACTTGAAAACTCTACTGCGAACCTGGTACGTGGCCCAAGCTCATGTTCGCTCTATGCTCCTCCATAGTCACGATCGACATGTCCGTCATCTGCAAGGGCACACCCGGTGTGGGAAAATCCCAAGCATGGGTGAGTATAAAGATACTCAGTAGGATTCCCCAAAATCTCGAGGGAGAAAAAAAAGAGGCACTAAAGAGGTGAACAGTAGACAGAACAAATAATAGTGAAAGATTACAGTAAATAGAGTGCAGCTCAACCCAACAAGAGAAAGGAAGCAGACTCGTCCAACCAAGAGGAGCTAGACATGAAAAGCACATGGCATACCCCATGCATCTTTTCCCTTCCTAGAAGGATAGTAACTGAACCCAATGAGTGGGAACACAAGTAGGTTGTATGTATATATATACTCAACAAGAAACCTGAATGAGTGTGTAAGGGGATCTCCATATCCAAGCTCAGCCCAGGAAAGGTCACCTACATTTCCATGGATATCCACCACTGATGCCCAAATGTCCAACACGTCAATGCTATCTCATCGCTGAACCATAAAACCAAGGGTCCCGCTTTGGTAATCACGGAGAAAAGCTACTGACTAGACTCATAAGAAAAGCTAAGTATAAAAGAATTCATCAAGTAACCCACTGACTAGCCCAACTAGAGGGTAAACCCTAAGAGGTGGTTGGGTAACCCACTGCCCAACCCAGCTAGAGGGTAAAATCTAAGGTCAATGGGTAACCCACTACCCCACCCCCACTGGAGGGTAAACCCTAAGGTCAATGTGTAACCCACTGCCCAGCCCCGTAGGAGGGTAAACCCTGATACGCTAGTGGGTAACCTACTTCCTAGTCCCACTGGAGGGTAAACCTGGAACTGTTCCGATAACTCCGCACTGCCTGTGCCATCACTAGGTGTCACTAACATCACTACCGAGCGTTGGTTCGAAGTGTGTAACAGGAACGCCCAACCAATGCCCTTTAATGTTTCCACATTTAATGAGATATTGAATAAGGCTCTACACATCCAAACAGATTACACTGTGGCAATCCATATGGAAAAACATGCGAGATAGTCTATTTACTCACTTGAAATAGACTCCCATGGAAAAAGTTATTAAAAACCACTTTATGTCCATAAGACATCTCTTGGGGCCCACACCTTGGTCCCCAAAAAGGTCGGGAAATATTTTCCATCGCGATGATCTCAGAAAAACACACCAAATAGACTATTTATTCACCTCAAACAAACGTCTGATGAAAAAGTCTCAAACGCTGCACGCATCTTGAACGAAGGCCTGTGGCCCCATGCCTCAACTCTAGCTTCAATGTCTGAAACCACCCTGGAAGACTTAGTATCGATGCTAGGGTCACAATGCCACTAAAAGTGCCTAAAACGGACTCCGGATGTGCTTGCACCATTCGAAACAAGAATCTCGGTGAGGCGCTAAATAACACTGAATGGGAATGTCGTGCCACCAAGCCCCCCATCTTGGGAATTAAAAATTACCAAGACCATCTCAAAACCTCCGTATCGATCTGAGGATCATGTTTCCGTAGATGACACACATATCCAATACTCATTTTGAGAGTTAGAGGCATTTTAACTCCAACGGACGGAGACGGGGTGGCCCTGACTGGTTCGGCCGGTCCACCCCTTTAGACCGGCGGTCCGCAGCTCGGCCGCCCGGACTGCCTGGTCCACCACAGCCCGCACCACTTCACCCAGATTGGATTATGACAGTCTGGTGGTTTTCCATGGGACCCACATTTCCGGGGTCTTGGTCTGCTCCAAGGGTCGCGATGACCCCGGTCTCACGCCACACGCTGACCGGCGAAGCCGACCAGCACGCCCTCCCACGGCCCGGACCACTGGGCCGTCATCCCGCTCACCCACGCCGACCGCTGAGGGGCCTGGCCACTGCCCGGGAGCCCACGCCGCCGCCTAGGGAGCCCGCGCCACCGCCGTCGCCCGCCGGACCGCCACACGGAGATGCCAGATAGCCCTGAAACCACCGAAAAATAGGGGTTTTGGTTGGAAAACTTCCTTGGGACACCCCAGACACCCTTGGACTTAAAATTTTGATTCGAAATAATCATTGGAAGATCAGATCGAGCCATACTCAAATATGGAATTTGATCGATAATTAAACAGCATTTATACAATATAAATTGAGTTCAAATATGTTTCGGAAAATTTAAATGGAAATGCAATGATGCCTAACTCACAGGGCGTAGCCCGATGCTCTACGATCGATCCACCTTCTCCAGGACCAAAAACACCTTGCTGGGGAGGATGTGGAGCTTGAAGGAAGTGTAGGGGAGTTCTTTTTGGGAGCTTCTTCCAGAGAACACAAATGGGGGAAGGAGAGGGGTCGGGGGTGGTGGTGGTGAATGTGTTTATGTAGGGAAAATTAATTAAAAATTAATTAATTTTAAACACGCACCAGTGGGACCGTACGTGAACTCTCGACGGGGTCGAGGTTAAGCCGCTCCTAGGGTAAAATCCACGTTCTGAGCGCAACGGTTTTCTCAGAATTTAAATATGAGCCTCCGTTCAGAAGTTATAAAGATCACGCTTGGGGCCGCTAAATTATGAAAACACCCCTGGTGGCGTTTTCTACAGAAGGGTCGCGACTGCAAAATTTACACCCCACCTAGGGTAAATGATATGATCCGGACTAAACAGTTCCCTCGTTTTTCCCATCCAAGCAACCATTTAGGAGTTATTCTGTTTATTTGGTCTGTCTAGTGTGAATGCACTTAAAATTCAATTTCAGCCACACCAGGGCTCAGAATCACACACCGTCTGAACGCCCTTCTCTGGAATAACATCAAGAAAAAAAATTAAAAGTCTCACATGCTCAAAACCAGAGTTCTTACACTAAAAGAAAAAAAATTCCATTCCCTACCTATATAGAGTCCTTCAAATATACCAATGAGATTCCAATAAGCTCGTCTAATGTTTTTTAAAAAACCCACTCATAGTAATAGATCCTATCCTTCTTCTATTTATTCAAGTACCTCCTTTATATTATTACTTTTACCACTTGATCATGCTGGGATATGTTTTTTATATATACCTTTTATTCTCCTTATGAATCCCAAGTAATGAGAGATCCATTTCATTATCATTAAGCCCTTCTAAAAACCATTATATACTCCCGTTATCATGCCAAAATTATCCTACAATTTTCAATTCCAAGTATTTATATTATGAACACCCATATAAATTTTAAATCAAGGTTGGTCACCTTGATGTGACTATCCTTTATTGATTGTTTATTTTTGTGAATATGACCTGCACACCTTATTCATGCGGTAAAAATTGACTAATTACATACTTATATTGTATGATCTATCTGGAACACTTATTCTTGTATATGATATGAAAGTAATGAGGGACCAAATATATATATCCCTATAATGCATTAGTTAATGTTGTAATATCCTCAAATTCCATGTACGGTGTACATTATGTTGTCATAATCATACTATGTAATTTTTTCTTTTAGGTTATTGTTTACTTATGTTTATGATGCCATGTAATAAGTTGTTTCCATATTCATATGATTACTTTATTTTATCATGATATATCATGACATATTGTTCATGATTTGGTTTCTCATCCCTATTGTAATGTCACAACCCTAGTTTCCCAAAGTTGGTACATTATTTTATTACATTAGCATGATCATACAAAATTAAATCCTAAAGGAACAATCAGTTTAGTATCCTTAAAAATACTAGATACAAACATAAGTTTTACATTAAAACTTGGAATGAAAAATGACATATTATCCCTTTTTGAAAGATATCACATCTCTTATACTATCTATACAGGTTAATCATAATATACTTCTTCACATTTTGGGGAAAAAAATGAAACATAATATAGGGATGATATCAGATTCTTAGTAAGGATAAATAATACAATAGATGTGATCATAAATAATCATAAAACATTAAGGAAAGGTACAAAATAGAAACACAAGACTTTTGAACAAAATATTCATCATAATATAGAAATAATTAAACAAATAATTCCAATTAAAAATTCAAATTTATATACAACTAGTCAAACAATCACATGTAATATTAATCATATGACGTGGAAATGTATAATTCCGGACATCATAACCATACCGTCAAGGCATCATTCCAAGACCATAAATAACCATACCATCAAGGCATCTTGAAAATACACTTGTTTGTCTCATTAGACCAACTGATGCATCGAGGGGCTATTATGGGCCTCAACCATTACTTTATAAGTCTAATGTATTCTTCATATGAAAAGAGTGAAACATAACATAAACATTCATATTAAAACAACCATAAGAAATATTAATACTTTAACCATAAACCATGAATGGTGTAAAAATAGAATATCCACATTCAAAAATTACATAAAAACTTCAATAAATTATGTAATATTGTATCATAATATATCAACCTCAATAAAGCATAAAATCAAACAAAGGATGTTGACATAAATGAAAATAATCTAATAAATTCATTAAAACTCTTTTAGAGAAATATCCCATTTCACATTGAAAATTATTAGAAGCTGCAAAATTATAAAATAAAAAATTTCTTATGAAAATAACCTTGTAATATTTTAAGGAAAGATTCAAAATGTTAAGGTGCCATAATGTAAAAAAAAATTCTCTCGTGCTATATAAGTTAAATAAACATTTTTTCCTTAATTTGTCAAAAAGGTTATAAAGTACCTCGTTTGAAAAATGACGGAAAGATTCCTTTCAATTTTTTTTATAAAAATTAAAACATGGGTAAAAATGACTTTATATTTTTTGATAATATTTTGAAATACATTTTTAGAAATGTGTACATGGATGATTAAAATGTCCCAGTAAATACTAACATATAAAAAATCTTAGATAATAAAGAGATTGTTAAATTAACCCTTAAATTGTAATTTCTTTTAGTAAAGTGTGAGTTAACATACTGTATAATGGTTAAATAATGTTATTAAATTATACCAGTACCATATTAATCTTTATAATGTCGTATACTATCCTATTATGTCATTTTGTAAATAGTATTTAAGTATTACCATTATTTTGGGTGTTAACAACTTCGTTTTCCCATTCTTATTTTTCCATGTAAGTAATGTTTGTAATGAATAGGATGTATTTTATTCATATATAGAATGATATTAAGTTTATAATAATAATTTTTAATCAGGATGTAAATTTTATATTCATTCTTGAATGGTTAACGTGGAGAATGAATCTCATGGCGTGAGGGAGACAGTAGGCCGTTAGTACGCACGAGCGACGATATCATTACCTTAATGGTTAAATGGTATCAAATTGGATGGTATATTAATTATAAATAATACTTATCATGCCATATTAACTATTTATATCAATTATATTCATAATTTTACCCATCCAAATAATGTAGTGTCGAATAACAAATTACACCACGACATAGAGATGATAAGTCGTGTGTACGCACACATAGTGATATTTTTATTAATAGGGTGGATAAATAAAGGAATATAGTATATCCATAATTTTAATAAGTTCACATAATATATATGATACTTTATTAATTACTTTGTTATAAAAAAACATAGGATGTGGAAGTAGAAGAAGAAAAGAAATTGAATGGAATTGGTAAAACAATTACCTCTTCTTTGAGTGTCTCCTTTTTATTTGCATAGAAAGACTCCATGTGATGGATTTATAATAAAAAATGTCCTCTAGAATTAATTTAGAGAAGTTATTAATATAATTATTTAGTTTTTTGGGCTAGAAAAAGGGCTTTATAGGTGTGAATAAAAGAGAAGGAGATGTTCCCTTTTATAAGAGAGGGGAGGGGAACTTTTGGAAACTCCAAAAAAATTAATTTATTATACATTTATATTAGGTTTAAAGAAGATAGAAATAAAGTTATTTCAAGGATAATATTATTATGGGTCTAAATACTCACTTTAAATGATTTTTATACATGTTTAGGTCAAAAAAATGACCTTAATTTTTGAGATTTACCGTTAGTTAAAAAGCTTAACTCTTACAGTGTCTACTTGTATTTTTATTCTATAGGATTAATATAGTTACTATAAGATTTTAAAATAAATAAAATTGGATCATTAATGAATTTTTTTAATAAAATTGTATAAAATATTATTTATTTTAAAGTATCATTATGTCAATTTTAAAACTATTCAATATTTTTATTTTCTCAAATATCAAACCATCATGATAAATTCAAAAAAATACTTCCAATATGTTAATAAAATTTAGATGATTCCTATAAAATTAATTTATATAATTAATTAAGTCAAGCTATATTTAATTTAATATATTTAATATCATTTATTTGATATTTCTATTAATAAAATAATTTATGCATCATTATTCTGTATTCATTAATGGTAATTATTTAATATCTAAAAATTATAAATAAATTTCTATTATTTAGGAAATTATTTTGGATTTAAAAATAATATTTTTAATAAATATTATCTCTAGTATATATCTATATTAAAAATATTATAATTATAAGAAATGGGAGTGTGGAATTTTGTCACATTCATTAATTTTAATAATATTCATGTCATATTCATGGACAAGGGTCCATTAAATTAATAAATTTAGAAATATAGGTGATAGGGGTAAAATTTAGTCATCCAATAGGATTTTTATAGGTGTTAGGGTAATTTTATTATATTTTTTTCTTTTAATTACCAGATTTACCCTTAACTGCGTTAATAAAAGAATTACAAAAGATACTATTCATAATTTCCCAAATAGAAAAGTAAACTATTAACATAATTCAGGCCTAATAATTCCAATTATGTAATCCATTTCTCATAATTTAAAACTCCTAATTTTTATTAATTAATTTAAAATTAATCCCCATTGACAAAACGAGAAAATGAGGTTTTTTCAAATGTAAAAACCATCAAAATAATGGCATTTTTTTATATCTAATTTTAATGTGAAAATAATTCTAATTACCTAAATTATATTAAATTATAAAAATTTAACCTAATTATAATTTTATACCAATTAAAATAATATTATAACAATATAAAAAATTAGACAAAAAAGTGGTTTTTAATTAAAATGCAGTATTTTCACTATTTATTAAAATATAAAAGTTATCATAAAAACACCAAAATTTTTTCCAAAATAAAATTTTTATGTCCCACATATAATTAATAAGTTTATTTTGTCTAATGTAATATATAAAAGTGTCAAATATTGGATTTAAAAATGGATCTCTATTAAAAGGTGGTAAAACTACATTTTTTTAAAAGTACTTATTTTGTTTGAAGTATTTAACCTATTCTTATATCATGCCAAAGAAACACAAGATATGAATATTAAAATTATATAGAGTATATAAAATTAAAAATGTTGTTAAAAATATTCATAATCAGTTTTTAAATGGCTAGTTTCGGTGCGCTCGAAATCAGTGTTGCGTGCAGCGCATGCTATTGAATTATTTAAAAGAAGCGTAATGTGGAAGATTGGGCTGTGATATTATTACCTAATTCATATAATTTTGTCCTATGAATTTATTGAATATAAATTCATAAAAATATTTAGGTGTTTTTTCATCATATGTTCTTCAATTTCCCACGTCACCTCTTCCATTTTATGGTTCCTCCAAAGAAACTTTACCAGATGAGTCATCCGATTTATAAAAAATTATTCTATTTTGTCAAAAATCATGATATGAAATTCATAATAATACATATCAGGTTATAGTTATATTTTTTAATATGTGAGTACATTAATTGAGTTTGGCATGTATTTCCTTAATAATGATACATGGAACACACCATGATCTTTGGAGAGACTTGGCATAATTGCCAAACGGTAAGCTACAGATCCCATTAATTAAATAATTTCAAAAGTTATGATGTACCTGGGACTTAATTTACCATTATTACTAAATACTATAGTATCCTTTTATATAGATACCTTCCAGAAAACATGATCTACCACTTGAAATTCCAAATCCTTCCCTCCGTTATCGGCATAACTCTTTTGCCTACTTTGAGCTGTTTTGATATGGGCCAAAATAGTCCACAAATTTTTGTCATTTCCTCAACATGATATAGGACTATGAGTATTCCTTCACCAAAAACATCCCAAAAAGTAATTTTACCAAATCACTTTTCATATAACACTTAATATGGTTCTATCTGAATACTTCAATGAAATCTATTGTTATAGGAAAATTCTACTAGAGGTAAATACTGATCCCACATACCTTTAAAGTAAAGTGTGCAAGATATCATCATATCTTCAATGATTTGAATAGTCCTTTCTGATTATTAATATATTTGAGGGTGGTAGGAAATGCTCAAATGAAGATTAGTATCTAGGGCCTTCTAAATACTTGTCCAGAATTGTGAAGTAAAATGGGGATCAATATTAGAAATAATCGATAGGGGTATAACATGATGTCTTAAAATTTTATTAATATATAGTCTTTCTAAATGTTCAAGTGGCCAATCTTGTCCAATAGAAAGAAAATATACTGATTTGGTAAGATGATCAACAATTAACCATATCACATCATTTAGTTTGGGAGTCTTTGGTTGAACTTGGATAAAGTCCATCATAATTTCATACCATTTCAACAAAGGTATAGGAAGAGGTTGAATGACTCCTCTAGGATGTTGTATTCTATCCTTCAGCTGTTGAAAAACCAAACATCTCAACACATAGTAATTAATATCCCTCTACATGTTGTCCCAAAAAAAGTTTTCCTTCAAATATCTATAAATCATAGTTACACCATAGTGTATAGAGAATTTGGATCTATGAGGATCATCTAACAATTCCCTTTTTAGCTTACGTATACTGGGAAAACAAAGCCTCTTCCCAAATTTCAAAATCTCATCTTTATAAAAGAATTCGATCAATCACCCATCAATCAGAACATTAATTTTATTTTGAAAATCCTTATCATCATACTGAGAAAGTTTTATCCTTTCTAGTAATGATGGTTTGCAAACAAATTGAAAAAATTAGTGAAGCTTCACCATCCATGATAATTCCCATATCCATCTTTACTAGATCCATGAACATATGATCATTTTCAACTCTCATTTTTTTAGAACTCTAGGGTCCTTTATACTCAAAGTATCTCCCACATTATTTACCTTCCATGGGTTATAGTGTATTGTGAAATCATACTACTTCAGTAGCTCAATCCATATCCTATGTCTCATGTTATGTTCTTTCTGTGAGAAAATATATTTCAAACTCTTGTGATATGTATATATCTCACATCTTTTACCGTAGAGTTAGTGTCTCCATATCCTCAATGAAAAATATAATTGATTCTAACTCAATATCATGAGTTGGGTAGTATTTTCCATGTATTTTTAATGACCTTGATGGAAATTTAATAACTATATCATTCAGTATAAGGACACAATCATGTTCTTTCCTTAATGCATCACAATATATCACAAACACATCATTTATAGATGGAAAGGTAATGATTGGATTATTCTATTAGCTTATATTCAATTATTCAAAACATTATTCCCAATATTTTATCCAAATAAATTTAACTCTTTTAAATGTAATATTTGTTATTGGGTTTTCCAATCGTGAAATTTTTTGGACGAAACACTGATAGTAACATGCTAATTTAATAAAAATGCATACCTTAATTATACCCATCGGTGATGTCCATTATTTGATTTACTTTGTCTCTGTATGACCAATAGAGATTTCATCCTTCAAGACAATATGGCCAAGAAAAGAAATTTCATGAATCCATAATTCACACTTTCTAAAATTTCCATATAGTTCATTTCATTTAAGAGTCTTCAAAACAATATGAAATTGGTTCTCATGGTCTTTATATATTTTTTGAGTATACTATGGTATCATTAATCAATACTATGAAAAAATCATCATGATATTCTATGAAGACTGTGTTCATTAGATCCATGAAAATATAGGGTGCATTAGTCAGTCTGAATGACATTACTGTAAACTCATAATGCCCATACCTGGTTCAGAATTCTGTCTTTGGAATATATTCCTTCTTTACACACAATTGATGATATCCAGAATAAATTTCAGTCTTCAAAAAATATTTAGCTCAATGAAGTTGGTCAAGAAAATCATTAATGTGAGGAAGATGATACTTATTCTTTATTTTGATACATTTTTTTCTCTATAGTCAATTCCTATCCTTGTTGAACCATCTTTCTTCTTAATAAAAAGAACTGGGTCTCCCGATGGAGAAACACTATGGTGAAAAAAATCCATTATTACTCATCTACTCTTGTTTTTTCTTAGGATATACTAATTCCATGGTGTGAATTCTATAGATAGTTTTTCATATTTGCTTTGTATTAGGGATTAAATAAATAGTAAAATCAATATACCACTCTAGAGGATTTCCACATAAATACTCTATAAATGCATCAATATATTATCATAAAATAGGTATATCCTCCATTTGAATATTTATTCCTTCGTACCTAATTTTTTTTTGTTTCTCCCTAAGAATATAATTATGTAAATCTAGTAGGTGAAGTTTTTGATAAGAATTAGGTGCTGATGTTTCTTCTCTGAAGATAATATATTCTACATTTTCCTCACAAATCATAAATTCCTTCATCTTGCAATAAAAATTTTCATATTATTTTGATAGTCTGTCAATACCAAGGATTACATCAAATTCATTCATAGGTATGGTGATAAATTCAAAAGATAAATCATGTTTATATGACATAATCAGAGATATATAACACATCTTTGTTACAATGAGACTTCCCTTAAGGGTTTTTACTTATAACAACCTTTTTAATTTTAATTGAAAATATCTAATTTTAATGAAAAATAGGAAGATATAAAGGAATTCAAGTGTCTAGAATCAAATAATTCTATGGATAAATTTGAGTACACAATTAAAGTACCTACCAATAATTAGAAACATCAACCTCAATAGTTATGATCGAAAAAGCATGGCCTTTCTCCCTTGGGCATTTTTGGGTCAAGCTTACTTGGTGCTTATGACAATCATTTTCATAATGTCCCATATATTTAAAATTATAGTATTGAACATTGGTAGTTTCTTTCTCCCCCTTTCTATCATGAGCTTGGTGGCATTTTTATCCACACTTATAACAATATCCCATCTAATTTAGTCATGTCCCTGGGTCATTGTTCCCACAATTACTTTATGGTGGAAATTCAAATTTCCCTTCTTCCACTTACTTCCTTTTCTAGAGTGTTCATAAACCGTATTCTTCTCCTGCTTTAATTTAAAGTCATAATACATAGGGAATTCCTTTTCTATCTTGATATAACATGAGTCTAAATCTTCATATGATGAGATAGTTTGTGAGACCAATGACCATCGTAGTAATGGTTTTAACCCAATAACGAATCAATGAATCTTACTTCTTAATATACATTTGTTGAATTTAACATGCCTTACTAACCTTGTGAAGTTAGCTTCATACTTTGCGACATTCACATCCTCCTTCTCGCACAGACTTAGAAATTTCCTCTTCATATCCACTTGTAAGTCACAGGGAAAGAGTTTATCTTGGAATAGTTCTTTAAATTCCCACCATTCCATATTTCTACATCTTTATCCTCTTTCAGGTTTTGAGTTAATAACCACCATGTGCATGAATCTATTGATATATGATAGACTTCCGTAAAATTTTTTCCCTTTTATTACTCCCCAAAGTAAGAATTTTTTTCTTTAAGGGAATAATCCATTGGTTAGATAAAAATGGATTTGTAGTCTCATTAAATTTTATAGTTTTTTGTCTGATGATGTGATCTAATAGTGATCATTCACTCTTTGGATCAGGGTACTCTATATGGGTATGGTTATTGTCCATAATCTGAGTCAGATATCCCAGTATAGTTAGAAGTTGTTCAGTAGTTCTTATATCACCAACACCATTATCATTATCTTAAATCAGAGGGAAATCCTTTCATGGGTTACATGCATTGATTCAGTTTCAGTTCTTTCCACTAGGACCCATTTCTAAACAATTCAATACACTACATTAGGTTATGAATCATAATTAATAATTCCAAACTAGTAAAATATTTTTCATAAATTGAAAAATTTATGCAAATTCAATCCATAATCATAAAAATGGTTTATTTAGGTACATATATACCTAAAATCCTTCATAATGTTTTGTAAAGAAAATAGGAATTATTTTGAACATATCCCTTGATATTGTTAAACTATGCGTGTAGTAAGACCCATTGTCGTGAACCAGGTTACCCCAAGTCAAGACCAGAACAATTTTTTAGAGTTGTTATTCCTACGTATATCTCGGCTAGAACCACTTCCACCTATAGTGTCAAGAAATGGATGTATTTTATAGGAATACTCAAATAATATCTAATATACCAAAATTTTAGGATGTTATTATATACTTATACTCATGGTATATCTTAGGATGGTGTCCCCTATTTAAATTATTTTCTAAATGTAGTTTCCAAGGTTTGTACTAAAATTTCTCTAATACCATCTGTAATTACCCGACCCCAATTTCCCAAAGTGCATGCATTATTTTATTACATTGGCATTATCACAAGAAAAAAATACCAAAGGACTAATCAAATTTTTAATTGGAAATACTAGATATAAAGATAAGTTTTACATTATATATTGAAATGAAAAACAACATATTATCCCAATTGAAAACTCTCATATCCCTTAGAATATCCCTATATGTCAATCATAATGTAAATCTTCACATCTTGGGGAAAAAGTGAAACATAATAAATTGTAATGTAGATAATAATTATAGAGGAAGCTATCATAAATAAGCATAATCTTTTAAAGAAAGTTATAAAATAGAAAACAACCCTTTTAAACATAATATTCAGAATAATATGGAAAGAATAAATAAAATAATTCCATTTAAACATTCACATTGATATTCTACTAGTCGAATAATCACATGTAATATTAATCATATAATGAGGAAAATCATAATGGCAGACATCATTACCCTACCATCAAGGCCTCGTGCCAATACCATAAAAAACCATACAGTTAATGCCTCGTTCCAAGACACTAGTTTGTCTCATGATAATTATCTATGCATCTAGGGGATATAGTGTTCCCCACATTTCACATACTATGACCAAAGCATTCCACATATGAAAAGGGTGAAACATATCACAATAATTCATATTAAAATTAGCCTAAAAAATGTAAATACATTAACCATAAACCACGAATGGTAGAAAAATAGCACACCCACTGTCAAACATATCATAAAACCATCAATACAATATAGATTATTTTATCATAATTAATCAACCTTAATAAAGCATAAAATTTAATAAAGGATGTTGATATAGAAAAAATAATCTAATAAATTTATTAATAATATTTTAGTGACTTATCCATTTCTTAGTTTGAAATAATTTAAAAGCAATAAAATTATTAAATAATTTTTTTCATATGAAAATAACCTTGTATTATTTTAATGAAAGAATCAAAATTTTAAGTCGTCAAAATGGCAGAAAATAGCCTCTCGCACCGTATAAGTTAAAAAAATATTCATTCCTTAATTTGACAAAAATGTCGTAAATTAACTCATTTGGACAATAATGGAAATATTAAATTCAAAACATTTTAAAAAAGTAAAACATGGGTAAAAATGAATTTAAAAAATTAAAGATAATATTTTGAAATAAATATTAAGAAACATGGACATGGATGATAAATATTTCACAGTAGATAGTTATGTATAAACAATATTAGATAATAAATAGATTGTGAAATTAACTCTCACCTTGTAATTTACTTTGGTAGAGGGTGAGTTAACCTCATATAAAATGAAAAAATAATGTTATTAAATTATAACAGGACAATATCCATATTTATTATATCATATATGGTCCTTGAATATAATTTTTTAATAGTATTTCAATACTACCATTATTTCGGGTGTTAACTGCTTCATTTTCCGAATGCTGTTTTTTATGTAATTAATTTTTTATATGAATATAATGTATTTTATTCATATCCAGGATTATATTATGTTTAAAATAATTATTTTTACCCATATTATTAATTTTACAATCATTCTTGAATGGTTAACCTAGAGAATGGATCTTACCGCATCGTAGAGATGGTAGGTCGTACGTACGCACGGGCGACAATATCATTTCCTTAATGGTTGAATGGTATAGAAGTTATTGATATATTAATTATAAATAAAAATTGAAATGTTATATTAATTATTTATATCCATTATACCCATCATTATACCCATCTAAATAAAGTAGCATTGAATAAAAAATTAAACAATGATGTGGAGACGATTAACCGTATGTACGCACACATGGTGATATTACAGTTCATAGGATGGATAAATGCAGAAATATGGTAGTTCCATAATTATAATAATATCTCATCATATATTTTATATTGTATTTATAATTTTGGTATAGAAACAACATGGGAATATGAAGTAGAAGAAGAAAATAAATTGAATGGAATTGGTAAAAGAATTACCTCTTCTTTTAGCATCCCCTTTTCATTTGCACAAAAGGACTCCATAGGATTACTTTCATAAAAAATTATGGAATCTAAGATGAATTTATAGAAGTTAGGAGGATAATTAGGCAGGTTTTGGCCGAGGAAAAGTTCTTTATGTGTGTAAATAAAAGATAAGGATAATTTCCCTTTTATAAGAGAGGGGATGAACACTTTTGGAAACTCTAACACTATTAAATTATTATAAACTGTTTCTTGTTTTAAAATAGCTCCAAATAAGTTATTAAGAGACTAAAATGTTTATGGATATAAATCCTCAAAAACAATGATTTTTATATAATTTTATGTCAAAAATTAACCTTATCTTTTGAGATTAACTGTTAGTTAAACAATATAACTCTAATTGTGTCTACATGTCTTTTTATACTATAGGGATAATATAACTACTATAAAATGAAAAAAGAACCCCAATTGGATAATGGATGAAATATTTACCACTATCCTAGTTTTTTATGAAATATAAATATTTATGAATTTAATATCATTTAATAAAATATTATTTATTTTAAAGTATCATTTATGTAAATTTTCATACTATTGAGAATTTTCATTTTTAAAAAATCAAAACCACATTATAAAATCAAAAAAAATACTAAAAATATGTCACTAATATTTATATTTTATCAATAAAATTCGTTTATATAAGTAATTAAGTCATATTATATTTATTTTAATATTTTTAATATTTTTAATATCATTTATTTGATATTTCTATAAATAAAATAATATATGCATCATTATCATGTCCTCATTAATAATAATTATTTTATCTATAAAAAATATAAATAAATTTCTAGTATGTAGTTAATTATTTTATCTTTACATATTATATTTATAATCGATGTTATATTTGAGATATCTCTATATTAAAATTATTATAATTATAATAAATGAGGCCATCAAATTTTGTCCCATTCATTATTTTTCGTAAAATTCATGTCATGTTCATGAACAAGGGTCTATAAAATGTTTCCATTATAAAAAATATGTGATAAGGGTAGAATTTATTCGTCTAATATGATCTTTAGAGGTGTCAGGGTAATTTTATAATATTATTTTTACCTTTAATTGCCCGATTCACCCTTAACAATGGAAATAAAAAATTACTTACATTACTATTTATAATATCCAAAAAATAGAAGTTACCTATTAAAATATTTTGTACCCACTTGTTAATAATATTTAATCAATTTTTAAAAATTTAAAACATATATTTTTCAGTAATTAGTTTAAAATTAATCCCCATTGACAAAACGAGAAAAACAGTTTTTCAAAAGTTAAAACCCTCGAAAGATGGACTTGTGTTTATATATAATTTTAACGTGAAAATAACTCCAATTAACGAAATTATATTAAATTATAAAAACTTTATCTAATTATACTTGAAAAGAAATAAAATATATAATCTATCAATATAAATAAATTAGATGAAAAATCAGTTTGGAATTAAAATGCATTATTTTTCACTATTCATTAAAATATGAAAGTTATCAGAATAACCAAAAAATTGAAGAAACTAAATTTTTAAGTCCCTATTCTAAATAATATGTTTATTTTTTCCAATTTAATAATTAAAAGTGTCAAATATTGGATATATAAAGGGAACTCCATTAAAAGGCAGTAAAACTATATTTTTTGGAAAATACTTCTTTTATTCGAAAAAATTGAATTTGTTCTTATATAATTTATAAGAATAACATGAGATGAATATTAAAATTATATGGAAAATATAAAATTCAAAATTTTGTTAATACTATTCATAACCACTTTTTAAATGGATAATTATGGTGCTCTTGAACTTGGTGTTGCATACAACAGAAGCTATAGAATTATTTAAAAGGAAGTATACCATAGAAGATTGGGGTCTTCCACATCTGGTGTTACCATAATTTTTCACTTGGAACACATGTACTTATCTAAATTATTCTATGATTTTTTATTCCCTTACTGGGATTTATATCTCACCCATTTCTTATGTTTGTCCCCAGGTTATCCCATGCAGTTTCAGAAGAATGATGGAATTTTAGGGGCAACTTAAGTAAGAATTAAATCATTCCATTATATTAAAATTTCATGTTTTTTGATATTTACCTGAGTTACAAAATACATGAGGTTTCATGAACATTTGTGAATATATTATATGTACCATTATGAAATGGATCATGGATTGATGTGTATTTAAATATGTTTTGTCATATTTGGTGTTAGAGAAAAGTCTAGATATTTTTTGTTGTTAGGATTAGAAAACACAATTCAAATCCTTATGTGTGGGGATAAACATAGGAAAAAATAGTATAATTTAGGTAAAGTATATGGTAATTGGTTTCTAATAATATATATCCTTATCTTCATAGATTACTTTCATGTGGATCGTGTACAATTTTACATTAGGTTAGTTACCCTATAAAATGTGCATTGATTTGAAATAAACTATAACCTAGTGCAAAAAAATGAGGCATGTTGTAGATATGGTTTGACACCACTAGGGTATATGATTTAGTAAATTCATATGCTCCCTATGGACAAATATTAAGGGAAAAACTCATATAAGATATTATGTTTGGAAATAAATCAGGGATGACATAAATAGAAAAATAAAAAATTTATATATTAAGTAATATATGCCATTTTTGATTTTCCCTTCAATATTCAACATGTACCGTTTATGAGTTCGACACTTTAAAAACAATCATATGTAATTTTATTTTTTATTTTTATTCAATGGTTGTAAAAAAGAGAAACTATTCCAACAACCAATGTGTGGGGAAATGTTATGATTGAATAAATAATATGCTTATCATGATTGGAGATAACATAAGAGGTATTTTGATTATTCCAAATCATCTAACATAAATATTTATTAATAACGTAGAGAATGTTAAATTTCAAAACATGAAAAAGATAGGGAGGTTGATGTATCATATAAGTTAATCTGATAATGGCGATAAAGTTAATAAGATTAAATTTCCTACATGTCGAAAATATGGATATAGTCACAATAGGAAATTCAAAAAAGGAACTAAAAAATGTATTATGTGATGATAAATAGGGAAAAATAGATATTTTTTGTGAAAAGTGAAGAGATCAGTTAACATAAAGGGTAA
Organism: Viscum album; assembly: GCA_963277665.1. Taxonomy (NCBI): domain Eukaryota; kingdom Viridiplantae; phylum Streptophyta; class Magnoliopsida; order Santalales; family Viscaceae; genus Viscum; species Viscum album. Next base: position 1,001,708,810 of record OY728161.1, read on the forward strand.
AAATAAAGTTCATTCTAATGTTCCTGTAAAAGTTCTATGTAATTAATGCTGTGAAATTTTTCATTATCTAAGAAAATTCTCCATTACATGGGATAAAAATCATGATTATCAGAAAAAATATCCAATACCAAGGGATAAGGGAATGTACTATTATGATATGGATAATGATGTCCGAATTATACATTACCTTGATTCGAGTGTTTGGTTTATATTATTGTATTTCAATTCATTACTTATTACAATATCATGTATTTTTTTATGAACATCGTGTAACCGTATAAAATGATTTTATATTATTAGGGAAATACTTATTTGATTATTTTATCCCAGTTTCATGTTTTTAGGAATATTATTGAAAATATTATCATTCACCATTTGGTGGAATTTGATGCTTTTCTAGGAAAATATTATGTTTTCCTTTATAGATCCAACATAAATTGCTGAGGGAAGGAATTAACCCCTCATATCACGAGTCACCCTTATATTATATACACGTTGATGTAAGATGATGAATCTAATTTAGTACCAACATCTCAAGGATATATATTATTTCTTTTTTAAAAATCATATAGAGATAAAATGATTGAGACAAAATAAAATATTATCATTAATGTAATTCCCATTATAATGGAATTAACTCATGTGTTTCTTGAATAATTTTCCGGTCTTCCCCCTAATCGTGATGTTATGTTCTCAATCAAGCTCATACTCAAAGCTTTTTCAATATCCATTATTCCATATAGAATGACCTCTATTGAAGTTTAGGATTTAAAGAATCACATAGAGGACAATATGGATAAATTGTTTATACATCCAAGTGCATCACCATGGTCTGCACTAGTCCTCTTTGTCAAGAAGAAGATGGGTCAATGTGACTCTACATTGATTATCATGAGCTCAAATCAATCACGATGAAGAAAAAGTATCCTATTCCATTGATTAATGAATGGTCTAATCAGCTACATGTGACCCAATATTTATTTATGGTAGATATTTAGTCTGTATATTATCATATAAAAATAAAGGAGGATATACCTAAGAGTAATTTTCGTAGAGCGTACTAGAACTATGATATCATAGTGATGCTATTTGGAATCACTAGTACTTCAAAAAATATTTATAAACATATTTAATAGACACTTTTTGTATTAAATTAATAAATTTATGGAAATATTTATATATGATATTATTATCTTCTAAAAATTACTGTATGATCATGAGGAAAATTTGAATTCTGTATTGAATACTTTGGGAAAAGTAATGTTATTTTCAAAGAATTATAAATGTGAATTGTGGATGGAGAAAGTATCTTCCATAGGGAATGTTATCACTAACAAAGGGATATATGTGGATCTGTAAAAAATTGAGACAACTGAATGATGTCTATGACCAACCTAAATAATAAAAATATGAATTTTTCTTTGATTTTTTTGGTATTATATTTTTTTGACAATATTATATTGATTATCAAGCCCACTAACCATAATTATCTTGATGGGAGTCATGTATTTCTTGAATTTTGAATCTATATAAATCTTAAAAGAGATGAAGAAGTGGCTAATCACTACCCTCATTCTCACATTACCCACCAATGGGGAAGGATTTGTGATCTAAAACAATGCATCCTAAATGGGTTTCATGTTTTTACTCATGGATGAGGAAAAAATGATAGTGTATGCGCATTTATAATTAAATATACATTCATTGAACTACCAAATTAATGATCTAGAATTGACAGTAGTGATATTAAAACTCATGATTTGGAGAGACAACTTATATAATGAAATGTGTGACATTCATATAGATCATAAAATCCTCAATTATATATTCATACAAAAGGATATTAATATGTTACAAACTTTTTTGTTAGATATAATCAATAATTAAATTTTTTTAATCTATTACTAACCTCAAAAACAAAACAAAGTGGTAGATTCTATGAGTAAAATGGATCTTAAAACCCTATACAATATGAGGAATGTAGGGGATCAAATTTAAATGAACTTGAAAAGGATGGATATTGGAATAATAAAATTATCTTCATTATACATTTATCAAATAAATTCTCAAAAATATATTATTGAGAGGATCATAGGAACCCAGAAATATGATGAGTTACTACAGAAGAAGGTAGATAATATACATGAGTTAAAATTTGCTGAATATGGAGTTATATGGTTTTGAACCCATATATGCGTCCCATAAAAACTATAATTTTAGAGGAAACATATGTATGATTTTAATGATTCATTTCAATTCAACTAAGAATCATTATGATTGACATAGACTTGAAGAAAAACATATGGATGGATAACATGAAGAGTGAGATTGTAGATTTTGTATCTCGATGCATAGCATTCCAACAAGTTAATGAAGAATGATAGAAGTCCAATGGTATTATGAAAACCTTTTCTATACTGGTATGAAAATGGGAAAATATAACTAATGATTTATTCATGGGAATCCCTAGTACACTTAAATGGAATAATTATATTTGTGTGGTATTCATTTATAATACCAAGTTTTCACATTTCATTTATATCAGTGAATACTTTTCCCTTGAACAACTCACCAAGATATACATAAGGGAAGTGGTAATAAATTATTGAGTTCCACTCTCTATTATATCCAATCGAGATACAAGGTTTACCACAAGATTGCTTAGAAGCCTTCATCCAATGTAGGATACTGAACTTATATTCTTCACTACTTTTCACCGTCAGATGGATGGTTAGTTTAAACGAATGATTTAAAGTTTAGAGGTTATATTGAGATCTTGTTAAATAGATTTCCAAGGATTTTGGGATCAACACCATTTAATAGTATAGATCTCATATAACAAAATTTTCCATTCATGAATTAAAATGTCACATTATGAGGCTCTGTATGAGAAGTGGTGTTAGAATCCATCATAATTTGATGATGTTATGGAGAGAAATATTATGGGACATTATATTATACATGAAATTATAGATATGGTTAAAACTATTAAACATCTTATGGAATCCACACAAGGATGATAAAAAATCTATTAAAACAATCATTGATGTGATCTAGAGTTTGAGGATGGAGAAGAAATTATTCAATCACATACCATTGTGGAATAATTTAACGAGCCTTAGTAATAAGGGAATGTTTATCCCTATATACATTAAAACCTCTATGGTCAGTGATCACATTGGATCAGTGTCCTATATAATAGAACTCCCACCTAACCTATATATCTTAAATGATGTGTTCCATATATCCCTCATAATTTAATATTGACTAGACCCACCACATTTACTGAATCATGCGGTGGTACGACTGGAAAATGATATCCAGACTTGGGGAATCCAATGTTTCTATTAGATCGTAAAGAAAAGGTTCTACGAAACAAGACAAATCACAATGTCAAAGTGTTATGGAGAAACCAAATATTATAAGAAGCAACATGGAAATCCAATGAGGATTTGAAATGTAAGTACCATAATATGGCATCCCTCCATTTTATTACATAACAGTTCATGAAATTTTACAAGCAGAGGATATTTTAATGTTTAATGTCTTGGAAATGAGGTACATAATACATGAAAACACAAAACATTATTCAATTCCACATGAAAGGATTATTTAAGTTTCATCTTATGTACACACATCGAATCTCAAAACCTGAGAACATATATCAAAGGAAAAGGTCCGTAGAAGTCCAAGTAAGGGAAAACAAGTCAAATAGTTTACACGTGAACTTGAGAAATATCAATAAGAACATGAGGAATATTGTTAAGTAATGATAAAGAGGAATATAATAATAATAATAATAATGATAATAATAATAATAATAATAATAATAATAATAATAATATGTTGAATCATAACATGATAATGTGGCCAAAAAATTTAATTTAGGCATTCAAAAACATACCACCAATGTCCATTCCCAAGGTGTCATAAAAAAATTACCAATGTTATTCACCAAAGTATCATAAAAATTGTCATATGTAGAGATTAATATCTTTACCCAATGAATTGGAGAGATATCAGGGTGAAACCAAAATATTTATTAATTTTTATGTGATATAAAAATATCATAATCAAATATTTCATAAATAACCCATAGAGAATAAAATAAATGAGTTTCAAAACAAAATCACAATATTTTAAAAAGTGCTTATTTTTTTATTATTTCATTTATAACCCAAAAGAAGGGAATGAGGGTTTTATTTATGTCAAATATAGAATAAAATAAATCATATTAATTTATTAATGAATACCCCTAGAAATGAAAGAGTTTTAGGTATTGGAATAATGAAAATAGAATAATTTCTTGAGAGAAAGAGAGAGATTTTGAGACCAAAATTCTGAAGAAAAATAGGCATGAAACACGATTTTATAAATCAATAAAAAGAGAGGGGCCATGAGTCAACCATTAATAAAAGACTCATAATAAATCATAGGGATAAAATAAAATAGAAATAAGATTGTGGTATGGAAATTTAAAATATATACCAAATAAAAGAGGACATGAAAAGAAAAGAGAAGTTGGGAAATCCCTAACCTTGAAGACAAACTTCTAAAACTATAAGACCAGGACCTTGAGGGATTGAGGAAAACATTATAGGAATATTTGAAAGGTATAAACAGTATAAATTCATGGAGGATGATTTTGGAATAAATATAAATGATGTAATGGGTGGGTATTAACAGTAAAAGAGAGGGAGTTCTTTATTAATTTTAAAAGATCCGTTATTAGTGGTATTTGCAAAACCATAGGATTTTCCGTGGTATTTTCCGATGGTATTGGACACTTCGTACACCTAATATCATATTTTAATCGACAAGAGTAGACCTGAATCATATATTACTCATTACATCATTATGACATAGTTATGATGTCATTAAACAAACAAAAAACTCAAAAATGCACTTTTATTATTCATCAAAGATTCAAATATTTCAAAAAAAAACCTAGAAACCACCCTATCAATTTTTTGATGTGTATAACTCAAAAATGAACTCTATTTTATAAAAATTAATTTCATTATAAATAAAATAAAATAAAAAATACTAATACTTAACTAATGATTTCTAAAACAAATATTTAACTATAATATGATATAATTATATCACATTAACATATAAGATGAATAAAATATATTTATACATCCTTAGGAAAGGTTACGATTCCACCGGTCATATTACTATTCATTAGGGTAATATTACTATTCTAATGTTACTATTCACAAAAAATTATGCTGATCTTATCACTCAAATTATCTTACATAAGGCAACCATGTTTGTTCATTTTTTGGAAATCATTTCATGAAATAAATTATTTAATAATTCATTAAAAAATATTTTCATTATTCATCAGAAAAATACTATTCATTAAAAATAATATTCATCAAGTACTATTCATTAAGAAATTCAAACTTCTTATAAATCTACTAAAAATTCACCATATATTAATTTGGACATATGAAATTCAAAAATGACGTTTTTTTACCACAATAAATCTATAAGTATGAGAAATATATGATAAGTATTCTTTTTTACTTCTAAAATAACACTTTTTTTTATTCAATGTGATTACACAAAGTCACTAATGCCTCATTATATGACCCTTTATAACACCCACAAAGGACTTAAGAGTAAGGTGTGCAATGTTGATATATTTTCTAGGTGGGTCAGACAACATTGTGTAAGTTTATAATCTCTTGGTTCCTTCCTTTTAAAACAAAGAACTCGGATAAACTCATCCTCAATTTGATCCGCAAATTATTTATTTTTCGGGTTGGGAATATTTAATTGCGAGAAAAAAACTGTTTGGGTTGATTCTCTTTTGTTCGTGAAAATTCCTTGTTGTTCTTCATCATTTGGGCCACTTGTTACCAACTTAACAGGAGGAGGTCAGACCGCACGAACACGGCCGACTCTCCTCCCCCTTTGTTGTTTTGATTCGTTGCGGCACGAACAAAGGCGACACAATGCAACGGCACCGTGCGAACATGATAAAGAACGCGAAGAAGAAGCGTGGCACCGTCACGCCGCGCCGTTGAGGCCAAATGAAACCGCGGGCGGAGTATGGACCACGAAGGCGATTCGAAGACCCCACAGTTTGTTGTTGAAGTGAAGATCGACAGACGATGGTGAGGCGATCCGAAAAGGCGTTTTGAAGCCGCGGTAGTAAAGGTCGGGTCCCGGGAGGACCTTTGGCGAAAGCGGCGAGCAAAACGGACCATCGGAGCGCGTCCGGTGGTCTGCGAAAGACTCCCCTGGCGCGCCACGCCGGCACGACGGCGCCGGAGGCCGGAGGTGGCGTCCGGCACCGGCCGGCCGCCAGGAGGCGGCGACGCCCGGCGTGCCACTAGGAAGGGGCCGCCGCGGCTGAAGCCGCGGTGGCGGGTGGCTTGTCCCGCGGCCGCACGGGACCAGAGGGACCCGGCATCGCACCACGTCTGTTGGCATGGAGCGGCCCCCCGTGCGGGGGCCGCAGTTTCGATCCAGGGGCGGTCCCCCCATGCGCGGCCGCTTGGCTAGCGCCAGTGAGCTAGCACACCGGGATGGGCCGCGCCCAGCCGGGTCGGACCCGGACCCGGGTCGGGTAGACCCGGTTCGAGCCGACCCAGGGGGGGTTGGGCCAGGTCGGTCCGGGCCTAGACCCCCCGTTTTCGGACCTCTTCGGTATTTTTCCCTTAACTTGGGGTATGGACCTCCGATTGACGCTCCGTATGTCTTGTTGAATCCTTCTTAATGAGACATAACTTTTGGCATACTTCGCCTGAGATTTCGATGCAGATGGAGTATGGCTGGGTTGGATTGTACCCGAAATCCAACCGGGCCCCTGGAACGGAAAAGCTGATATCTTTCAGACCAGAAGTCCGTTTGATGAACCGTCAGTGGCTTTGGTGATCACGTTGAGAAATGGTCCCTATGGGTAAACCCTATGAGAGTTCGGGGTACGGTTGAGATACGGCCGGGTTGCGTTGAGACCCCTATGAAGAGGTGGTCCTTTGATATACTTCTTAGTGGGACTTTGAGATAAGTGGAGTATCGACCTGTAGCTCGTGGAGCAGACCCTCCCACAGGCGAGCGTGCGGAGTATAGAGACCGTGTAGCCGACTGAGACCTGACGACTGCTTGACCGACTCGACTTGGAGTGAGTCGATTTGCCCAGTGGACGGAGCACTACTTTGTTAGGGTGCAGACCCATGGCGGACAGAGCACTACCTGTGTGACAGTGCAGACCCGCGGTACTCGTCCGGAGAGTACCTCTGCATGCTATTAGGGGGTGTACACTACTGTGTTTGGGTGACATACCCCGTTCAGAAGCAGTACTGTGTTTTGGTGGCTGACCCGCGGTACTCGACAGGAGGAGTACCACAACAGTCTTAGGTTAGTGAGCAGTACCTCAGAGTCGTGACAGGATCACTATACACTCCAGAGACGGGGCTCTTCAGCAGTTACAGTTTCGATAATGAAAATCCTGGTTTGATCTGAGTCTTTGATCTTTGTGTATACCTCATGATTGAGATGAGTCACTTAATAACTTAGGTATATGTATGGGCATATACCTGGGTAGTGGTTATCCATTGATTTCATAATCTTGTGTTTCCTCATGATTGATATGGGTTACATGATAACTTAGGTATATGTATGGGTATATACCTAAGTAGAGGTTATCTGTTGAGATATTCTTTGTGGTTATCCTTGTTGATTTTAGTGAGACCTTGAGGGTCTTGGGGTTCCTACTTAGTATCATTATACTCACCCCTGCACGGGCTATGCCCACACCTCGTTGTGTTGGTTGTAGACGACAGGCAGTGCTGAAGGAGGCTGAGTGTTCGAGGACTAGACAGTACCTGGAGGTGGACCACACAATGAGTCAGTATCCCGAGGTGGACTTCATGATGAGACGACACACAGAGGAGGTTGAAGGGTGAGAGCGTTGTGGAGGCTATCTATACCTACCCTTCAGGTAGGATCCGAGGAGGACGACCCAAGAGCCGCTTTCTTTCTTCCAGCTGTTGTCTTTTTTTGTTGTACTTTTGTTCAGTTGTAGTTGTACTTTCAGTTGGGTTTGTATTCTGGCCTATTTACTTTTCAGCACTTTCTTTTGTAGTTAGTGTTTTACTTCTCTTGTACTCTGTGGTGTTTTTTTAATTTTATAAAGGAAATTCCTTCCCAGTTATCGGGATTTACGCTTTTGGTGCTAGTCGCCAGCCCCTGGCCTATGGAAGGCAGGCTTGCGGTAGTCACGGCACGGGCCCTGAGGACGGGTCGTGACAAATTGGTATCAGAGGAGTCGGTTCTACCGCAAAACTTATAACTCTGATATTTTCTTTCTATGAAGCAATAGTGTTAAGGGTACCGAGTGTGGTCTTCAATTCAAGGAGTCCAGTGTTGGTGCGGGCGGCCGTCGTATCCATACACCAGGACCCTAACAACTGATTTCCGACTTTGTGCATGAAAACACTGATTGCGTGTGTGTTCCCAGAAGTTTTTAAAAGTCATCTCAAACCAGGTCAGCTCACCAAGTATAATCGTTTGACCATGTCACGTTGTTTCTTTCAGGATGATTTTCCACGGATGACCAGCTAGAGCCCAGAGGGGTGTGCGTACTGACAGCCTGCCGAGCGACGAGGCTTCGGTACATGGCCCTCTTGCAGTTGAGGCACCAGCAGAGGCACCAGCGGTACTACCATACGTTGGGCCACCGATTCCACCAGCCCCAGCAGTAGGCGATGCACACCACTTGATCACGCTGCACGAGTTCCAATTTCAGAGGCCACCCAGGTTCTAGGGAGAGATAGACCCATAGGCGGCTGAGGATTGGCTGGAGGCTATGGTGAGAGTCTTCAGGCTACTGAAGACGCCAGCGGACTTCATGGTGATCTTTGCTGCCAGCCTTCTTTTAGCAGCAACAGGTAGGTGGTGGAGCCACCTGTTCCAGTTTTGCGATGAGATGACCTTCACATGGGAAGACTTCGAGACCTTTATCAGGGTGGAGTTTGTACCAGTAGCTCTGCACCCCAAGCATGTTCAAGAGCTGCTGCCTTTTCCGCATGTTTTCTCAACAGTAGTCGAGTCATCTGTAGGTAGTAGACAGATGATGCTTAGGTCCAATAGGACCAGACCGGCAGGTGGGTGACCTCGGGTTATAGGATCAGTAGTGCGGGGCACCCGGGGTGGATTCAGAGCCAGGCATGCCAGAAACGGACACTGTTTCTCCTGCAGCAGGAAGGGTCACATGGCACGTGACTGTCTGACTCCTCGTATAGTCGATCCGCAAGCATTGGAGGAGCCACCGAAGCAAAAGAAGTGGCAGGTGATTGAGCAACAGCCGAGCAGTAGACAAGGCAGTAGAGCTCCAGGAGCAGGTGGACAGGAGCGAAACTAGTGGATACATCCCCTGTACTTCTAGTTCCATATTGCTGTTGTATTTGTGTCTTTGTACTATGAGCTGCAATAATAAAAAGACACTTATCATTGTGATGTTTTCTTTCCTATCCTTTTGTTTGGTTGAAACTGAGAGGTTCCAGTTAAAACTCTTGAATTGACCCTCACTTTCGAGATTTCTACTAGAGGAGACCGAGTGACCTCACACCGATGCCGACAGTTTGACTCGACCCTTGGAGGTGAGAGTGACAGTTGGATCTCTTGGTAGTTATGTCGAGGCCTTACGACGTCATCCATGGCATGTATGCATCATTCATGTCAGGATTGACTATATTAGGCAATGGGTGTGGTTCATCCAGGGGATGAGACCGAGTTTCTCTTTTCGGCAAAGGAGAAATTTTAGCAAATCTTTCAGATCGTAGGCAAAGAAGGTGCAGATTATCCAGGAGCGGATGAAGACTACACAGTGCAGTAAGAAACAGGAAACTGGTGCCAGTCTTAGAGACTCAGGAGTGTTAAATGTTTCAAGAAGAAGAAGCTTTAAGGAGAGATGAGTCTGAAAAGCAGCAGACGTGGAGGCAGAGCTAGTAGAGCAGCATGAGGTGGTGTACATTTTAACATGCTACGACCACCCGCCTTAGTTGTACCCGCTAGGCTCAGGGAGCTGGAGGGCGGGGGAAGAGGGTAGATGCGTGCGGTCAGGGAGAGTGAACCGATGGCTCTAAGAATGATTCGAGGGACATTCTGTGTCCACTACTAGCTGCCGTAGTAACAGATGATATGAATCATTCCTTCCTTCCACGAATCTTTTCCTAGACCTAGAGATTTCGGTAAGCTGTAGACTTGACCCTCACGTCTGGAGATACCTTGGGAGAAGACTCGATAATCACACTTACGCCGAAAGTGTGTTCAGACCCTCGAGGCGAGAGTTTTGGTTGGAATCTCTTGGTGGAAACGTCGAGGCCTTACGATGTTGGTTTGAGTATGGACTGGGCAATCACAGTTCAGACAGAGATTGACGGTATTAGGAAAAAAGGTTGTGGTTTAACGACGACGTCGGGATGGGTTTTACTTGGTCGGTGAAAAGGAAACCCCAGGAAGTATAGGATAAACTCATGCATAGGAGGGTGCGAACGATCACTGCTGAGTCGGTCAACCTTACCCTCGTTGTAGCAGTCGTTTTGAGTTCTAGTTCTAATAGGAATTGGAGACCTTTAGAGTTCGAGGATGACGATCACGTCCTTATACGGGTCTCACCTCGATGAGGTTTACGGAGATGTAGCCAAGGCGGAAAGTTATCTCCGAGGTTAAGTGGACCTTCTTAGGTCCTCAGCTGGGTAGGCGAAGTGGTTTACCGCTTGACCCATCCACCTCAGTTTCACCAGGTGCATGACGACTTCCGTGTATCTCAACTGAGGAGATACGTGCTCGACCTTTCGTATATCATCGACCATGGGGAGATGGACGATGGCAATGGGGTGTCTTCCACGGAGGTTCTAGTGGGGATTGAGGATTGATAGGAGCAGATCCTATGAGGACGGTCGAATCCTCGGGTGCACTTTCCTGGGTAGCACGAGAACCTCCTGGTGAGCACATGGGAGCGGAAGGCTCAGATGTGTGCTCAGTACCGCTTCTGTAACCCTAGTTTGTGTTAAAGATTTAGGAGGACGTAAAGAACTGAGGTGGGAGTAATGTAAAGACCCATAAAATTCAAGGGAAATTTTTTCTAAATTTTCTTTGGGATTTTACAAGAACGCAGTTTCTAACAGCACCTGATTCCGAGGCCCGGTGTGCCCGGAATTAATTTCCGAAGTTTAGCTCATCTACGTTCAGTGAATGAGAGAGCTGGTTTTTATAACTTTTGAACCAGTGCTCCGAATTGAAATCTAAGGGCATTGATGAACTCGTAGCGCCGGTAATTGCTTAAGAAGACCCCTTTCTGGAGTTGGGTTTTCTCGGGTTGAGTTGTTTAATTAAAGTTAGGGATAATAATATAATTGTTTTACAATTATATTTTCTTTTCTTGTTAAGTGGATTAAGTGTTGTGTCACAACACTTTTCCTCTCTCTTATGTGGTTATAACCTATGTAAGGTAGTTAGGGGTGGGACCCACTTGTTGATAACTACCTTTGAGAGGATTAAGGTGGGGAGGGGCCCACACGAGCCCCACCATTTCTTTTCTTCTTAAATAATGCACCCGCACCCCTATTAAACGAAGTCAACTCCTGCATTTAAACTTTTTAATAAACGCCTCTATTAATTGGGCGGTTTTAAACCCCTCAATTAACTGATCGTTTCTTTTGTTTTTGAAATTTTCAAGCGTTGGTTTGTGTGTAAATAAAAATAAGACAGCACTTATTTTATTTAGTTGGTCTTGTTGCGTTGAGAGGATTTTGGGAGAAAGGCTAAGGGTCTTGAAGTTCTTCTTCTTCGACGAAGAACGCGATGAACGCACCGATCTCCGACGAAGAACGCCAAATCCTGGGAAATCAACGGCGCTCCATCCGCGACGTTTCTTCCACGATGATCCTTCTATTTCGCGACGATCCTCTTCTTCCGCGACGGTTAATTCCGCGACAAACTCTCGTTCGACGACAACGTTGAGGTAGGGGTTAATTTTGTGTAAGTTTATATTCCCATGGTTCCTTCCTTTTAAAACAAAGAACTCGGATCAAGTCATCCTCAAGTTGACCCGCACATTATTTCTTTTGCGGGTTGGGAATATTTAATTGCGGGAAAAAAAAACTGTTTGGGTTGATTCTCTTTTGTTCGTGAAAATTCCTTGTTGTTCTTCATCTTTTGGGCCGCTTGTTACCAACTTAATGGGAGGAGGTTGGACCGCACGAACACGGCATACTCTCCTCCCCCTTTGTTGTTTTGATTCGTTGTGGCACGAACAAAGGTGGCATAGTGAAACGGCACCATGCGGACACGAGAAAGAATGCAGCGAAGAAATGCGGCACCATCGCGGTGAAGAAGCGCGGCGCCGTCACGCCGCGCCGTTGAGGCCAAAGAAAACCGCAGGAGGAGTCCGGGCCGCAAAGGCGATTCGAAGACCCCACAGTTTTTTGTCGAAGTGCGGATCGGCAGACGATGGTGAGGCGATCCGCAAAGGCATTTTGAAGTGGCCGCAGTAAAGTTCGGGTCCCGGGAGGATAGTTGGCGAAAGCTGTGAGCAAAACGGACCACCGGAGCGTGTCCGGTGGTCCGCGGAAGACTCCCCCGACGCGCCACGCTAGCACGACGGCGTCGGGGGCCAAAGGCGGCGGCGCCCGGCGCCCCGCCGGGAAGGGGCCGCCACGGATGAAGCCGCGGCGATGGGCGGCTGGTCCCGCGGCTGTGCGGGACCAGAGGGACGCGGAATCGCGCCGCATCCATTGGTAGGGAGAGGCCCCCGCGCGGAGGCCGCAGTTTTTATACAGGGGGGCGGTCCCCCCTTGCGCGGCCACTTGGCCAGCGCCATCGAGCCAGCGTACCGGGCCGAGCCGCCCGACCGGACCTCCAGGCCGCGCCAGCCGGGTCGGGCCATGCCCAGCCGGGCCGGGCCGCGCCCAGCCGGGTCGGACCCGGACACGGGTTGGGTCGACCCGGTTCGGGCCGACCCAGGGGGGTTGTGCCAGGTCGGTCCGGGCCCAGACCCCCTATTTTCGGAACTCTTCGGTCTTTTTCCCATAACATGGGGTACAGACCTCCAATTGATGCGCCGTCTGTCTCGTTGAATTACTCTTATTGAAACGGAAATTTTGGCATACTTCGCCTGAGTTTTGGATGAAGATGGAGTATGGCCGGGTTGGATTGTACCCGAAATCCAACCGGGCCCCTAGAACGGAAAAACTGATATCTTTCAGACCAGAAGTCCGTTTGACGAACCGTCAGTGGCGTTGGTGATCACATTGAGGAAAAGTCCCTATGGGTATACCCTATGAGAGTTCAGGGTAAGGTTGAGATATGGTCGGGTTGGTTCGCACACGAAACCAACCGGGCGCCGGGGATGAAAAGGCTAGTAACTCACAGACCGGGCGTCCGATTGACGCGCCGTCTGTTGTGTTGAGACCTCTATGATGAGGCGGTCCGTTGAGAAACTTCTTTGTGGGACTTTGAGATACTTAGAGTGTTGACCTGTAGCTCGTGGAGCAGATCCTCCTAGAGGTGAGCGTGCAGAGTACGGAGACCGTGTAGCCGACTAAGACCTGACGACTGCTTGACCGACTCGACTTGGAGTGAGTCGACTAGCCCAGTGGACGGAGCACTACATTGTTAGGGTGCAGACCCTGGCGGATGGAGCACTACCTGTGTAATATTGCAGACCTGTGGTACTCGTCCAGAGAGTACCTCTGCAGGCTATTAGGGGGTGTGAACTACTGTGTCTGGGTGGCATACCCCGGCAGGAAGCACTAATGTGTTTGGGTGGCTGACCCGCGGTACTCGACAGGAGGAGTACCTCAGCAGTCCTAGGTTAGTGAGCAGTACCTCGAAGTCGTGACATGATCACTGTAGACTCTAGAGACAGGGCTCTTCAGCAGTTATGGTTTCGATAATGAAAATCCTGGTTTGAGCTGAGTCTTTGATCTTTGTGTATACCTCATGATTGAGATGGGTCAATTGATAACTTAGGTATATGTATGGGCATATACCTGGGTAGTGGTTATCCGTTGATTTCATAATCTTGTGTTTCCTCATGATTGAGATGGGTTACTTGATAACTTAGGTATATGTATGGGCATATACTTAAGTAGAGGCTATCTGTTGAGATCTTCTTTGTGGTTATCCTTGTTGGTTTTATTGAGACCTTGAGGGTCTCGGGGTCCCTACTGAGTATCGTTATACTCACCCCTGCACGGGCTATGCTCGCACCTCGTTGTGTTGGTTGTAGATGAGGGGAAGTGTCGACGGAGGCCGAGTGTTCGAGGACTAGACGGTACCCAGAGGTGGACCACACGATGAGTCAGTATCCATAGGTGGAATTCACGACGAGACGACCCACAGAGGAGGTTGACGAGCGAGAGCGTTGTAGAGGCTATCTGTACCTACCCTTCAGGTAGGATCTGTGGTGGACAATCCAGGAGCTGCACCATCTGTACCTACCCTTCAGGTAGGATCTGAGGATGATGACCCAGGATCCACTTCCGTTTTTCCAACTGTTGTCTTTTTCTGTTGTACTTTTGTTCAGTTGTAGCTGTACTTTCAGTTGGGTTTGTATTCTAACCCATTTAATTTTCAGAACTTTCTTTTGTACTTAGTGTTTTACTTTCGCTTGTACTCTGTGGTGTTTTGTTTACTTTTATAAAGGCCATGCCTTCCCAGTTATCCAGATTTACGCCTTTGGTGCTAGTCTCCAGCCCCTGGACTATGGAAGGCGGGCTTGGGGTAGTCATGGCACGGGCCCCGAGGACGGGTCGTGACAGATTTAGAGGAATTTCAAAACGATAGGCCACTGCTCCTATGAAATCAAAGATTTCATAAGGGATAAAGTACGTTGGGATGAGATTCCATTTCTTTACAAACCGCATGACTCTCTTCCATGGAGGAATTTGAAGGATGACTTTATCACCAAAATCAAACTCCAATTCCCTTCGATGGTAGTCGGCATAGCTCTTCTTCCAACTCTGAGCAGCCTTAATGTGTGGTTGGATGGAATGAATCTTTCCTCTCATCCCTTGCACAAGATCTAGCCCAATAATCTTTCTCTCACCAGCTTCATCTTAACAAGTAGGAGTTCTATGTCATATCCCATATAAAGCTTCATAGGGTTCTATTTTAATTCTCGAGTGGAAGTTGTTGCTTTAATAGAACTCAACTAATGGGGTATGTTGATCCCAACCACCTTTAAATTCCATTGAGCATTTATCATCTTGTAATCAAGTGTCTGAATAGTCATTTAAGATTGGATATTAGTTTGAGAGTGATAGGATATACTAAAATTCAATTTGGTACATAGAGAATATTGAATTCTTCTCTAGAATATTTATTTGAACCTTGGATCACAATCAGATATGATATAAAGTGGAACTCCATACAACATTACCGTTTTCTTCACGTAAATCCTAGTAAGTTGATGAAGAGTGAAATCTTCCCAACTAGAGGTAAAATGGGTAATCTTTGTGAGATGGTCCACTATAACCCATATCACATTAATTCCATTGTATTTTCTTGGGAGTCTAGTGACAAATTCCATATTGATATTTTACCTCTTACATGCTGGTATGGGTAGTGTTTGTAATAGACCATTAGAAATTTACTGCTCTACCTTCACTTTCTAACACACCAAGAACATTGTGGTGTTTTTGGTAATATCATTTTTCATACTATCCCACCAATAATGTTCATGAAGGTCATATTCATTTTCTTACATACAAGATGTATAGAGAGTGTAGAGCTATGTGATTCACCCATTAGCTCCATCTTTATTTCCAGAATAGATGGAACACCTAGTATTGTATGAAATTTCAGTACCCTTTCATGATCAATATTGGACTTGGGAAACATCTCACCTATCTCATCCACAAAATTCTTCTATAATAAAGGAAATTTACTTTGATATTTCTTGATCATCTCTAGTAATGACAGATGATAAATCATTTGGGATATGGTTGATGATTTCCCTTCCTTTACAATTTGCATGTCTAGTTTTACTATGTCTTTGATCATGGTATCTCTATTAATCCGCATAATTACCAGAACAATATGGTATTTCCTACTTAATGCATCAATAGAATTGTTTTTACTTCTTGGATGATAACGAATAGAAAAATCATAGTCTTTATGAAGTTCCAACCATCTCATCTGACACATGTCCAATTCCTTATGTGTTAAAATATACTTAAAACACTAATGATCTATGTATATATCACATTTATCCTCATAAAAATAGTGCCTCCATATCTTGAGATAAAAAAGCCACAACCAACTCAAGATCATGAATTGGATAATTATACTCATGAGACTCTAGTTGTCGAGATGTATAATAAATCACCTAGTCATTTTGCATGAGGATTCACCCAATCCATTTTATAGATGCATCACTAAAAATAAATAATCCTTCTCTAATTGAGGTAAGAGCTAACATGGGTGAAATAAAAAATATTTTCTTTAGCTCTTGGAAATTATCTTCACACTCCTTTATCTAGACGAACTTAACCCCTTTTCAGGTGAACTTGGTTAGTGGATTGAAAATTCCTGAAAATATTTTCACAAACCTCATATAGTTTCCTACTAATATAAGAAAACAACGAATCTCAATTACTGTTCTGGGATGCGGCCACTCCTCTATATCCTTTTCCTTTATAGTGTCAACTAAGATTTCTACACTGGTTACAATTTTCCCTACGAAATAAACTTGTTGTAACCAAAACTCACACTTGATAAAATTTCTAAATAACCTTTCCTTCATCATAGTTTGAAATATTACCCTTATATGATCTTCACTCTCCGCCCGAAATTTTGAATATATAATAATATCATAAATAAAAACTACCATAATGTTATCAAGGTATCCTTTAAAGTATCTATTCATTAAATCCATAAAAATAGCAGGTGCATTAGTCAATCCTAAAGGCATAATAAAAAACTAATAATGCCCATATCATGACCGTAAGGTGATATTTTGAATATCTTCTTTCTTCATTATCAAATGATGATAAACAGACTGATGATAAATCTTTTAGAAGAACTAAGCCACCTGAATCTGGTCAAATAAGTCATAAATTCTTAGAATATGGTACCTATTCTTTACTGTGATCCCATTCAATTCTCTATAATCAATTTATATCCATATTGGTCCATCCATATTCTTTACAAAGAGAACATGTTCTCTGTAAGGATACACACTTGGCCAGATAAACCCCTTCTCCAAAAGATCTTGGAGTTTCTTATTTAATTCCTACAGCTCCACATTCTCCATTCTGTATAGGATCTTTGATATAGTCTTGGAAGTAGGCTTGAGATAAATGGATAACTCCACCTCCCTTTCTCAGGGAGGTCCAGGTGACTCCTCCGGAAATACAACCATGTATTCCTGAATGACGGGGAAATTCTATATCCTCGTACTCTCATTTACTTCTTATTCTTATTCTTCACTGATCAGCTCTATAAAGAATTATATAAGAGGTTATTCTTGACAATGATTAGGTTGATATATCTCTCATTGGACGATAACTCTAGACTTTACATTCAAGACTACTAATATTTTCATGCTTTTACATTTGATCTTAGAATTATACTTTGAGGCCCATTCCATCCCTAGTATAATGTCAAATTACAACCCAAGAATGACTACTAGATTTTTGATAAGACTATTCTCACTAAAGTATATACTAGTGTTTATAAACAATGTTGATTCTTTGATAATCCCTGCAACAGTCTTAAATGATAACTCTACTTTTAGTAGTTCAGAAATTGATTCCCCTCCACTACCCTCAAATTCAGATAATGATTGGCAATGTTCCTATGTTTTCCACACAGGATGCAGTGGACTTCAAGTAGGTCCGGCATCATCTTACCTTTGAAGTTAGTTTTTGGATGTTTAGGAATCACCTCACTATGTTAATTCTTACTGATATTTCTATCTCTATCACACTTGAAACACTTCTTGCTTTTGGGCAAGCAGTTCCTTGAATTTTTCTTCCCACATCTATTACATGTGGGAAATGGTACTTGCTTTCCACCTCTTCCCTGATCAAATATCCTCCCCAAGATTGTCTCCGTTGATCACTTATTTTCATTGGAATTATTTCACCATTATTTCTCACCAAAGTTCAGTTCGACTTTATAGAACTTTGTATGATCTCCTCATCATTTTCATAGTCTCAATTGGCTAGATTCTTCCATAGATGATGTATTAGTTCACCGAAGAATCTAACAACCTTACTATTTGGATCCATGATTAATCTAGAGGTGTAATGTGAAAGCCTTGGGATTTTCATCTCATAGATTCCCACGAATTTATTCTCCTTCTACTTCAGGTCAATAAATTTGTTATCCATTTTAATTATCATTGAACAAGGGAAATACTTGTTGAATGAGATACCTCTGAACTATTTCAACTCTATATCTTTATTCTTACCTCTTGGCCTCATGTTTTTAATTATAAACCACCAATAATCAACTTCTCCATAGAAGTATTAAATATCCAAGGTGACTTTCACTTGTTCAAAACTTTTAAGTACATAAAAAATCTATTTTGCAGAGCTTATCCACTATTCCCCAATAAATTGGGTGGTATATCCCCTGAATGTTGGTGGTTATTGATTCATAAAAGTCTCAAAATAATTTTATTCTCTTCTTAGTTAAATTGGTCTCTCATCTTGATTCATGATATTTAACATAACTTGACTCATTTAATTGATCTTTCTCATGAAATCTTCCATTACATCTTCCTTTGGAGGGTAATAAGTTCACGGTCCATTACAGTCACCATTTGAATGGTTCCCCCTATTTCCTACAATTTTGTAAATGATGAATATTGTAGTGGGAAACATGTTTAATTTAAGAATATTATAACTCTAAAGGATTTTTATGTTTTAGAACATCATTCTTAAACACATTATTCATTATCAACAATAACATTTTCTATAAATCCTTCATAATGGTTCTTAAAAATCTTATGATTAAAAAAAATATCCCTCAGGAGAGTCAAACAAGGAGTTCCTAAAGAGACACTGTCATGCACCAATTCCCATTCGAGTCTAGCTCAAAGTAGTGTTTTCTGGTTTTACCTCTAGATACATTTGTTTCAGATCTACATCCACTTATTCATATCCATATAGGGATTTATTTGTTCAGAATCCACTTACAAAATATTTCACCAAAATACTAGCACTTTTTCTTATACTTAAACTTTTTTATAGGGTTCCTCCTAATATTTTCATATACTAATTTCCGAAAATAACTAAACCTCCCTTTTATACCAACTATGGTATCTCACATTTTTATTACATAATAGTAGATGGCATTTTGCAAGCATAGGATCATGTAAAGTTTAATGTCTTGGAAATAAGGTACATAATACATAGAAACTTAAAAAATTATTCTATTCCACATGAATGTATTCTTCAAGGCTAATACTAATTACAATTAATTCATCTCATAACTTGGGGACATACATCAAAGGAAAGGGTGAGCATAAGGACCTGTAAGGTAAAAAAGTGAAATAGTTAACATGTGAACTTAACCGATATCAATAAGAACATGGGGAATATCATAAAGGAAATATAAAGAGGAAAATCATAAGAATAATTACTTGAATAATAACATAAATATGTATCTACAAAATTTAATTGATAAATTCATAAGAATATCACATAGATCTATCCCCAAGGAGTGATAAAAATTTACCAAGGTAATGTAAAATTTGTGATATCTAGAGATTAGTTTATTTAACCGATGAACTGGAGTGCTATCATGGTTCACCCTTAATATATATTTATTTTAATGTGATTAAAATAGATCATAATCAAAAATTTCATAAATAACCCGTATAGAATAAAATAAATGTGTTTTATATCAAAATCATTACATTTTAAAAAGTGATTAAAACATGGTTATTATGTCATTTATAATACAAGAAAAGGGAATGAGGGTTTTTTGTAATTAAATTACTGAATTAAATAACTAATTTTTATTTGTTTATGAATACCCTGGAAAATGAAAGAGGTTTTAGTATTCACATAAAGAAAATAAAATAGTTTTTTTAGAAAAAAAGTGGGATTTTGAGACGAAAATTCTGCAACATAATTGGAATAAAATAATGTTTTATAAAACATTAAAATGTGATGGGATAGGGGTAACCCCTTAATAAAATAATAATAATAATTTATAGTGATATAATATAATGGAAATAACAACAAGTTATAGAAATTTGAAAGATAGACGACATAGAAGTGAACTTGAATGGAAAAGAGAAGTTGAGAATCTATTTACCTTGAAGAGTAACTTCACAAACTCTATGATCATGAACTTGATGGATTTAAAACACCTTGGGAGGACTCCTTGGGAGTTTGTACTAGCAGAATTTTGGGGAGGATTAATTTGGAATGATGATAAATGAATGAATGGGTGGGTATTTTTAGTAAAAGATAGGGACTTTTTATTTATTTCAAAGGACACCGCATTAGTGATATTTTCAAAACAATGGGCTTGCCCATGGTATTTTACTATGTTTTTGTCCACTTGGGACACCTTATATAATATTTTAATCCAAAATATTCTTCCATAATCTTATCTTTCTCATTACGTCATTATGACATAGTTATGATTCTATTAAATGTAATGAAGACTCAAAACTCTATTTTTACAATCCTTAAAAAATTCAACTATTTCAATAATATACCAAAAAACCACCCTAAAAAGTTCTTTATGTAAAGAATTTTAAAATGAACTCCATTTTATCAAATTTAATTTCATTATAAATTAAATTAAATAAATCAAATACTAATTTTAAACTGATAACTTCTAAAACATGTGTTTACTTATACTATGATATAATTCTATCACATTACCTTATATGACGACTAAAAAATATTTATACTTTATTAGGTGGGGTTAATATTTCATCGGTCATCTTTCCATTCATAAGGGTAACATTACTATTCCAAAATTACTATTCACCAAAAATTAAGTTGATCGTATCAGAATCTAATTATCTTACTAAACACAACTATATATGTCCATTTTTTGAAAATAATTTCACAGATTAAATTATTTAATAATTGTTTAATTTTTTTACAATTCATAAAAAAATACTATGCATAAAAAACCACTATTCACATAAAAAATTCTATCCATTAAACAGTATTCACCAAAAAATTAAAAAATGATACTTTTATTTATACAATGGAATTTCACAAATCCATTAAGGCCTCGGTACATAACCCCTAAACCCACATATGACCAAAGAGTAAGGTGTGCAACGGTGATAGAGTCTTGGGGTGGTTGAGAACAAATTTTCTGAGTGGGGATTTCTATCAAATATAACTTCTCTCAAAAGATATTTCGTTCAATCTTAACTTGTTTAAGTTTAGCCCGGGCTTGTTCCAAATCAAATATCAATGATGCTACCCGTTTCCCAAGATCCGACAAATGGGCTTCGTATGGCAATATTATACTAGTAGAGGCCATTGACTATTCATTCTGAATCAATTACCCATTATCATTTCTATTTATAAACAATAATTATAATGTTAATTTTGTTTTGTTTCCAATGGTCATATTAACCAATTGTCATATAACACTCAAAACTTGAGGGTCAAATTTCATTTATACATATATATTTTTAAAGATTACAACATAGTAAATCATACATTTTTAGAAGAAAACAAATTAATCAAAAGTGTGGTTCATTAAACCTAATCTATTTTAGTGTATGAAATGAAAACTTTTATAGTGGGAATAATGTAATGATCATTACATTTAAAAATGAAATTTCATTTATTGAATAAATAAATTCATTGTAAGGTACTGAAGTTATAAAAAGAAAAGTAGTAATTTTCTCATGTTGGAACATTATATACTATTACATTTGAAACACCATTAAATATCATAATCATTGATAATATGTCAATACAAAAGTGATAATATGACTAGTATATATAATGTTTTGTGTTATGGTTCAATTTACACAAATAGTAGAAACAATGGAAATGATTTGTATGATCATACCATCTGAATCCCATTTATCGAAGCATCCTTGGGAGATAGAATCATAGATTTTTTCTCATGACCATTCCAAATATGAGATTCAATAAATAAAACATGAGAGGAAGGTTTTGTAGGATAATCTCAAACTCATCAAGATCATTACCCAAACCATGATTACTGAAATGCCACATGAAAATCTCACAATCACACACCTTACCCTTAGAGTATTTTCTGGTGTAATAAATGGAAATGTATATATAACCAAATATTATTATTTTTTATTTTTTATTTTTAATAAAACAATTAGTATATTTAGCCATTATTATTATTATTAATTTTTATATGATTAGATAATGCATTTGATAAAAATTATATTTTGATAAGAGGAAATAAAAATTTTATTCTTAAGAAATATAGAGTTTCAATCAATAAAAACCATTTTATTGAATAAAATAATTTATTAAACAAATTATATTTTAATGAAATATTATTATTAAATATATTTTTAAAATTTAAATGATAAAAAATTTTACAAACCCAAAAATAAATTTTATATTGGTCAAAAAACTGTTATTATAAAGAATTTTATTTTTTTTAATAAGATTGGATAATATATTTAAAAGTGTTAATTATCATTAATATAGAATTATTTGGATAAAATAACTATTTTTTAAATTTTTGTGTCAAAATCATCCAATGGTGAATTTTTTATAATTTTAAGAGACAGTCAATGTTTTAAGTAAAAATCTAATATTTTATAAATATACAGTGTATATTATGACATCATAATGATCCCAATATGAATTAATATATGCCATAAAATATTTACATTACCAAATATATAATTACCACTTAAATAATTCCATTTGGGGTAATTTTATAAACTTTATATTCCCTTAATGAAGCCTCGAAAACCTATATTATATTTTATGTTTTCAAAGTCAATTCTTTGAAAACACCGATCAATTACACATAACCAATAATATTATATTATTTATATATTTTTAATAATGATCAATAATTAAAAACACTTTAATTTGGTAGAAACTAGTGTAAAAAACCATATTTAGGTTTTTAAATTACATTATCAAATAGAATCCAAAACCTATGTTTGGAAATTAATAAATATTTGCTCTCTCTATTTCTATATAAACCAACCAAATATCCCATTCCACTATAATCAAAGACCATGTAGAATTAAATTTATCTTCACTTAAATCTATATATTCCACCCACGATTCCCCCAAGATCTCATAAATATCGTCATAGGATTTTAGAATAACCCTCTCAAGGTAAGGGTTCCTCTATATCTCATATTTATTGATGCATCTCCACTATATTATGAATTTTTTTTAACTTGTTAATTTTGGTATATGTTTTTATAAATCCATATTATATTAATCATGATTAAAAAAATGATAATATAATCCTTTGTCTCTCATTCATACCTTCAATAAACCATTATGGACACCCCTTACGCTACCAAAATCATCCTATGATTTTCAATGCCAAATATCTACGTTGTGAATACCGATCTCCATTTCAACTCAAGGTAATTTACCAAGTTGTACATATACCTATTTCATTGGGGATTTATATTTATTTAACCCACACACCTTAATCATGGGGAAAATATTGATTAAGTACATCCTTATGTTGTATGATCTATGTGACATAATTATACATGTACATGATATGAATGTAAATGGTGGGACCAAAACAATATATCCCCAATGCATTGGGAATTATTTTAATCTCCTATGATTCCTTGTATGGTACTCTATATTTTACCCTAAGAATAATATGTTTTATTGTTTGGGATGTTGTCCTTGAATTGTGTTCATGATTCCCTGTTTTAATTTGTTCCCACATTCCTATGTTGCCTTTATGTTATCATGTTATACCATGAATCATTGCTCTAGATTAGGATTCCCACCCCTCTTATGTTACCTTGATATGGATCTTGGTTTAAATATACTATTTTACCTTGTGATATTTTTTGTTTATCCCCTTATAGGTCTTTATATCTTACCCCTTTATAATGTACATCCCCATGATATCTTGTGTGATTTTAGAAGATTGATGGAATTTTAGGATCACGTTAATGATTTTTTTAATAATGTCATTATTTTTTTGTTGTAAGTAGTGACGTTATGCATCTAATTTCCTAAAATTAACAAGTCTTAATGATATTTTGGGATTTTATTATGTGTACCTTTATGAAATAAATTATGAATTTATGTATATTAAAATATGGGTTGTCATGCGCTTATACAATGGAATAGAAAGAGGTTGAAGGATCCTAGTTGGTCTTTGTTTCTCCACTTTAGTACGATATAAGGAAAAATATTGGGATAAAAAAATTTCAACTGATCATATATTCCTTGTACAACAAAACTATCGCCTTTTAGAGAATAAAACATCTTGGTTTCCCTCAGGTGAGTGACCAAAATAGAAAAATTCTCCTCATGAATCACCTCATGATTCAATGTTCAAGGAATAAAATAGAAACTTCTTCATGATGAGTATACAATTAAGAGAAAGTTAAACACCCCCAAGGATTCATCACTATTCAGAACTGTACTAATATATTGGATGTCATGGTAATATTCCTACTCTTATCGAAATCAAATAACAAGAGAGGGACTCACCTAAACACTAGTAAAAGGAACCTTCTCTCCATATTCAAACAACTACAGATGAATATTTGTAAAAAAACATCTATTTACAACCATAAAAGGGTTCTATAAATTTATGGATTGGTAAATTTATACTTAAGGAATTGATGACCACATTCACCTTCCCAAGGGTAAAAGAAATATGTTAATAAAAGGTATGGTGGTACTCTACCTAGTGTCTCTATATGATATTCATGTCCATCTAGGTGATGATATACTGTGGTCTCTTATGATTCATGTAAACTATATAACATTACCAAATAAGTAATGGGTCATTGTAACCAATACATTAATCAAAACTTATTACTACAGGTTGTGGGTGGGATAATTCTTATTATGTCTTAAATGAAAATGAGAGCCATATGCCACCATATGATCATCCTAAATCATCAAAAACCACTAACACCACGCTTAGGGAACCAGAATGCACTACATGTCCCTTTAGAACATTAGGAATAAAAATACCTATGTATATGATAAATTAAATTGAAATTACTTAGAAATAACACCTGAACTTCTCACTTGACTCAAACATCATGCATTTATTTGTTTTTCGGTCAATGGAGAATTTTTACTAGAGAAGTCCAAAACATAATGTTAGTAATAACCATCATACAAAAAAAGGATTTAGATATAAGACACATTATTTGGCCATTAACATGAGATAACCTCTTCTAAAATCTTAAAATCCATGTTAATCCATATAAAAATGACATGGACTTGGAAATTTAAATCTTGGATCTAGAATTAGAACATGAAAAACATATAATACAGATGATACACTCTCATGGTTCATAAAACTATACTCAAATGGTCTCAATGGTCCTATAATATCTCAAAATTCATGAATATGAAGATGTCCAAAATATATATTAATTATATGGTTCATTAATTATATAAATACTGCAGGAGAGTGGTTAAGTAAAAATGGTAGAACAATCAATAAAAAAGTCTTTACTATCTCTTGAATGTAGTATTTGGAATCCCCACTCCCAAAATATAAATTTATATTACCCTGAACATAGGTTTATCTTATAAAACCACTAGGCACCCATGATTTCATCATAAATATCATCAATTTAAGGAAACAATTATTTTTAACAATCCCCTGGTTCAACATATGATATTCTATGTAATTTTAATGACTCCCATCTACCTTATTTTTAAATCGATTTGAAATTTCCTACAATGATAGTATAGGATGAATACAACCACTTCCTTTAAGGTCCAACATCTAAACCATTAACTCCTGTAACTCAACATGATCTATTTAGTATGATGAATAGGAGATAGAGATCATCCTGGGGAGATGATCGATGGTGAACTCAATCTATCACTGGGGTAGTAACCTATAAAAATCATACAAAAAAAAAACTATAGGTACCTTTTCAAAACCACTGGAATATAAACATTAGAACCCTACTCCAAAAACATAAATAACTACATTGATAGATGATATGAAATCAATCCATATTTGGATAAAACCGTCATTTCTACTCTTGCCTCGCATCACACTAGCTTAGAAATATGTGAGTTCACTTATTAGGATATAATAAATAAACCCTATGAAAATAAAATTTAATAGAATCATTAAAATAAATCATCCAATATATAATAATAATGTGATTAAGGATTTCCAGGTCAAATATGGAGAGGTATCATACTACCTCCTCAAT
This sequence comes from Viscum album, assembly GCA_963277665.1. Lineage (NCBI taxonomy): Eukaryota > Viridiplantae > Streptophyta > Magnoliopsida > Santalales > Viscaceae > Viscum > Viscum album. The sequence continues at coordinate 1,001,735,175 of OY728161.1, forward strand.
AGTAACCAAAAAACAAAACCTTGGGAACTTAAAACCTTTCACCTTCCTCATTCCTAATGGGGTAAGCTAACACATGATTAATTTTATGAACTCATATTGCATTCCCATATCATAAAGAAACATTTATTATATAAATTAATGGGAAAATCCTACACAACATAAGGGTAAATCCAAGAAATAATAAATAAACACCATTACTCTTACAGTGGATGGTGTAATTTCATAGTCCTTAGGGGATAAATCTACATCAAAAAGGAATCCCAACGCAGACCCAACATGTACCTTCATAGATGCACGAGTTTTATCTTTAGACTAAGGGTATGATCCCACAACCTTAGAATCATTTTATTTCACATGTGTACCCTTATGAAAATAAGTATAAATTCCACCAAATAATGGGAGGCCTTATAGAATTTCTGAAGGTAACATAAATTTCCACACCAGTGGCATGTCTATAGAGCCTTAGGGAGATTGAGATAGTGATGACCATTATAAAAACCCAAACCTACCCTCTTAGATCAGGTGCTAAAAACTTAATCATTATATTTATGGATTTTGTAATGATAAACGTGACCGAATATTATATATAAAAATCATATAACATCATCAAAAATAATTATATCCATTATATCCAAATAAAAATTTAGGTTTAGAGTCTTATTGAATTAGTGAGAACTTTTAAAAATTAAAAACCATGTATTTAAGTGATAATTTTTCTTAATATACTTATTTTTTATTAATTCAAAATATTTAATTAAAATTTACCAAAAAACTATAATCAAATTAAAAATATCTCGATTTAATTAATATAGCATCATTACTCATAACTCGGGGAAATGAAATACATAAGAATTTTTAGTTGAAATACTCAGTAAGGGTAAACATTGGCATTAAAAATTGAATATTTTCAGTGAGAAGAAGATGACCATTAGGGTATAAAAAATATTCAATGTTTCTATGAATAATTTAAAAGAATTTAGACATATAATTACTTAGATCATAAATTATAATACAGTCCAAATAAAATTTATCAAATACACGATTGAGATGAGTTAACAATAATAACCCATTTGGAAACAATCATTTATAATATTAAGAATTATAACACATATAAATACATGAAAAACTGTATAGTTATCTCTAAATAGATGTCATTCATCAGAAAATCACTGGATAATAAAATTATGACATCTCTTAAGAGTAACCTATTATTTTTTAAAAATAAAATCTCTTAGTAATGACATACAATAAACTAAATTCATGTATTTTATAAATAAAATAGAGGGTTATAATGGACCGTCATATCCATGGATTATAATGTAACCACCTATCCTTAGTTTATATAAAAACAAACCATCCATTTTTTATATTATATCCACACTTAAATCATCCATATACATCTCAAAATACAATAAAATTTCCAAAATAATTATAAGCGTGACATTTTCAATATAATAACCATTAAGGAAACTATCATTCTCTTTTAGCATGATCAACCCATGGAAATGAAATTGGATACATGAAAATCACTTTAAAAATATTATAATCAATCCAGATAATGAATAATGATGATATCATTGGAACATATCCCCATTGTTGTATATGAAATTAATAATATATATTTCTATATTTGAAAAATATATTTAAAGAATCATCTAAGACATTGCATTAAAAACGTGAAAATATTGTTTTCATTCAATAATTTTTTTAAATAAAATTTCTATGAATATTGAGAGATTTATTTTTTACAAAAAATCATAGAATCAGGTAAAGGTAAATTAAATGATAAAGTTACATATGGTGGTTTTATATTCTATTTATATGGTAAATTTTTAAAAAACATCTATTTCAAAATTATGCTAAAAAGAAAAATACCATACTTGGAAAATGAAAAAAATATTTCTTTTAAAACTTTGCAAATAAAGTAAAATAAAATTGATAATGTAATTAAAAAAATTTACATTATAGTAAATATCATTCATAAAGTAATTTTAATTATCATGTACAATAATGAGAAAATATTCCAAACAAAAAATTGGAATAAGGTTTGTTTTTTCCTTAAAAATATTATTTTGAAAAATTTAATTATAAAAATAAGTAAAATAGAATAATATTTTATCAAACTATAAATAATATTTATGATAGAATAATATCTACGAGTTTTAGCAAAAAAATACAATAAATGTTTTCTAGAGGAACCTTGAACTTACACAACCTAAAAAAGAAATTAGATTATATAATAACACCTTTACTATTTTGTTTACTTTTGAATCAAAAGACATTGAAATAAATAATAGTATATGGATTTTTAAACCCCATAAATTTTATGAATTAATATGTCCATACTCATTCATGATGTAGTATGTATACCATAAAAATATCTCACAATGCATGATATTTTACATATCTCAAGAAAATGAGATCGAGACACAAAAAACCCTAGAAAAGATCATAACATTTTATGTGTTTATTAATGAATGAACTAATTATGTGTATATATTTAAATCCTCATAAAGTAATTTGAATTAAAACATAAAACAATTTACATTTTAACACACACCTAATCATGGCATAAAAAATTCAATGATGAAGTGTTATAGCCCAATGAATGGAACATGAGTTATGAAACCCCTTAGCTAGAGTCAAGGATTTCAATATATATCCTTTAATAATTAGATAAAAAAGTATATTATTTATTTTCCAATTTAATATATTTTTTTAAAATTTTTAAGTTTAATATTAAAAAAAATTTCCCTTATTTTAATAAACTATTTAATTAGTTAATCAGTTAAGTTCATATCTGGTGTTTTTGAGAATGTTGGGTTAATAATTTAAAAATGAATTTCCTTGGTTGACCATGGTCAATGGGATAATTTTTAAAAAATATATATATAAATAATAATTATAGAATTATAATTTTTATACATCAAACACAATTTTAAAGTCACCGTGAAATGTGGTTATGAAAATGAAAATTAATGTTCATTCAAGGCTATAGACTACACATACATAAGAGTGATATTTTAAATTTTATTTGGATGTAAAATAAAAAAATAAAATTGAAATTTTTTCTCAAAATATAAATTATAATTCTATTGAAATTAACTAAATTCATTACGTAAACCCCCATGACCAACCCTGAAAGGATTCCGTTGAAAAAGAATGTATATCACTATATGGAGAAGGTATTTAGTGTATACGCATGGGAGATGATTCCATTTTTACCGATTGGAATGGTATGATGATATATGATATATTATATTTTTAGGATCATAATTTTGTCATTAATATCACATATTTACATAAAATCCCTCATAATAACTATTCTTGATTGGTGGTCATGAGAAACCAAATTCATCGGTAGCGAGGATATGAAAACACATATCTTCAAAAAAATTTATTTTAGGATTTATTTCATAAATATAAATGTAATTTAACCAATTAATATAATTTCATCCTAGTTTATTTGCATACTAAGGTACATATATTATGAAATTGAATCATTAATAAAAATATATAAACTAAAACTACATAACATTCCCTTAAGTTCCCTTGATATTTTAAAACTACATGGGATAACATTGGGGAATATATAATAGAGAGATGAACTATAAATTTTAGTAGAGGAATAATTAAAGAATAAATTGATAACTAAAATACACGTGTTTCAATAGGTATATTAAGTAGATACAAAAGGGGATAAAATCAAAAAAATGAGAATCAAATCTTGATATATGATGACAACATGAAGGGAACATATAAATGTGACAACAACCTAAAACATGACATCATAAGCATAAGTCAAGCATAAACACAAATAAATATTAACATTTTTTGTTATGATAAAATCATTTTGACCATACATGGAATCTCATGAGATAAAAAGTTACCCAATTCATTGGATCACTATATAATTTTTCCCCACCCATCAAATTTATATCTTGTACATGAAAAAGTGTTCTACATTGAACATAAATCATATAGATTTATTTTTTTCATTTTTAATCCCATGATTAATGATTTTGGGTTACACATGTTCAAGTACCAAATATATTATTTTTAGGTATATATAGGTTAATACCCTTGAGTCTAAATTGGAATGAGTATCCACTACACAAATGATTTGCACGAAAAATCATAAAATAATTTTAGCAGTATAACAGGGGTACATAATGGTTCATGGAAGGGTTTAATGAGAGAAAAATAGTCTTTACTCTCACAGAAATTATATGGAAAGAAATAGGGATGTGTAATAACATATCACAACATGAACAAATGGATGGTAAAAGACATAATATAAATAATGTTCTTGAATATAGTGGCAATGAAGTGGATCCCTTACATTGAAAGGGTGACTCAAAAAGACTGAGAGGAGATTCTTAAGGGATTGGGGGAACCATTGGAGGGATAAATAGAGGGAATACTATTGTAAATTAGTGAAACATGGGATTTTATTATAGTGTAATGGGTGATTGGGTGGGATAATATAGAAAAATGGAAGGGAATTATTTATCAATTTCTAAAATTAGGTTTTGGACTCTAATGTTTTAATGGTTTTCTCGAACTAACCATATGTTCAAAGTTGATAAAAAGTATATAAATTTTACTTCATATTCAGTTATTACTGAAGTCCTCTAAACAATCATTAGGTAAGCCTCAGATATTTATCAAATATAATGGAGAGTGGAAGCCTATGGAGTTATACTATTTAAATTTGATATATCAAAGAAAGTTATTAAGGATTTAAATCTTCTTTAATAGTAATGAAATTTTATAACATTTTGAGATGATAAACTAGCACCCAAATGGAGTTATTTCCTTTAGTTATCATGGGGTTTCCAATGATTAAATCCAAAGTTATGTTTTCCCATTTCTATAATAGAATGAGAAATTTCCACATTATACCCTTAGAATTATTTCTTTCATCCTTGAATAATTGGTATACCATGTATTGAGATACAAAATTGTCTGTCTACCTCATAATTTTATCCCACCATAATTTTTACTTCAAGTCTCTATAAATCTTAGTGATTTCTGGATGAATAAATATAGGTGGAAAATGTACATTATCCAGATGTTCTTTATTTTGTTATGGTTTTGATGGGACCCATACTAGAGTTACAAAAATTATAACTCTATATTTAGAAAAGTCAAATATTGGAATATATTATACCTTTTTATGTAACACCTCATCATATTTCTAGGCCTCATTGATCCCCATAAAAATATATGGTTTAGAGGTTATTTGATAAAGGCATAATGAAGATCCTTTAATTATCCATATCTATAATTTCCATGTCCAACAAGATTGGTCTGTTTTAAACCTAATCCTTGATTGGGTTCAGGGATAGTTATACTGATAGAATTTTCCACTTTATTCACCTTCCCATGATGGTAATGGATTAAAAAATAATAACCCCTTACCAGATCTAACCACCTTTGTTGGCACATATTAAGATCCATTTTTTGGAATATATACATGAGTATTTTATGATTTATATATATGTAATAATTTTCTCCATAGGGAAAAAGTCAAAGATATTGAATTCCATGATCACCATATCCAATTAAAAATAATTATATGGGTAGTTTTACTCTTGGATCTTTAATTTGAAGGAGGTATAAGCTATAAAATTTGAATTTTAATTAGTACACAACCCACCCTATTATTAGAAAAATCACTTTAGATCACAAATAAAACATTATTCATGGGAAACGTGAGTAGTATTGAAGTGATTATCCTATTATATAACTATTTAATTCTCTATTTTTTTCATTATTATAGACAAAAATGACTCCCTTCTAGGTTAGCTAGGCCAGGTGGCATGAAAATCATCAGATTTTTTCTCACAAATAAAAATACTATCGTTCTAATAGAAAGAAAAATGGATTATTTTCTTAAATATTTGATCTTTTTCATATTTAAATTACATTATCATTAGAGGTATATAAAAATATCCATTTTCATGTTGTAAAATTCATCGATAATGTTAATTTTTCCATATAAATTTCACATTTACTATACTTTGAAAATAACATTCCTTCCAAAATTTCATTAGTAAAATAGTAAAATGATATGAACATCACCCCATTATTTTACAGTATATAAGAATATAATATACGAAAACTAAAAATATTTATTGAGGTAATCCCGATAAACACTATTAATTAAATCCATGAATATTTTTTGAGAATTAGTGAGTTCAAATGGAAACACTACCAACTCATAGTTCATGTACATTGTATGAAAAGTATTTTTGATGATATCCCACTTATTCACCATTACATGATAATACCCAAACCAAAAATACACCTTTGATATGTATTTTTTTCCCTGTATCCAACCGAACTAGGCACTAATCCATGGAAGAAGAAACATGTTCTTCATTTTGATATTGTTTTTCTCATGATAATTCATATAAAGGTGCATTTATCCATCCATCTTCTTGACGACGAGGACCAGTTCACCCCATAGTGAAGCACCTATGTATATAAACCCTTCAAAAATATTCTCATATAGTTCCATATTCATAACCTCAAGCTAAATAGTGGGAATTTAGTGAAGAGTTTTAGATATTGTAAATGATATGTGTATAGGATTGATTGATAACTCAACCTCATGACTTAGAGGAAGACCATGAAATTCATTGGGAAACACATCAGTATATTCCTTCACCATGAGAATGTTTTCAAGGATGTTATTTTCATTATACTAAATCATTTTAGAATGATATTCATGCTCATATGTAAATATTATGAAAACTTAAAGGGTTAACTCATAAAAGTGATACATTTATTATCCATTGAATTTCAAGTTTCAATCTCCGCTATCTAGGGTTTATTTCCTAACATAATATTATTTCAGAATTATTTTACTATTTATATTAAATCATAATGATATTTTTAATTTAAAAAATAAAATCCCATAATGATTTTCAAAATATTTATAAAAACACATTCTTATCATGAAACAGGTGAAAATAGTGTCATGATCAATTCACCAATTTTAGGGTTATTCCTTTAGGTATAACTGATCTAGTGACACATCCACCGGTAATATCTAGGTAGGGATGTATTTAATGGAAACCACTTAATATATACTTTAACAAAATTTAAGGATGTTTACATTTGTTTATTCTTATCCCTATGGTTTTTTCTAGGGTTTTTTTATTCCCAATCCCAAAAAAATAACTATACATTACTCTGATACTTACTATGAAAACCATATCATTAAAAACCACTATTTCATGATTTATTGCGAAGAGATACAGTTAATAAAACTCAAAAAGATCAATATGGATAATTTATTTAGTTAATTAGGTTTTTAATATAACAGCTTAAACTAAAATAACACGACGCCAACTAAAACTCCATAATATAACCTCAAATTCCTTTTTTCTTCTAAAATAGAACATGATTATATGGGGAAATATATAAGAAATGTGTGAAATATAAATCTAGTTATAGAATAATAAATTCCTAAAAAATTAAATTAATAAATGTGATTAAACTCTCACATCAATTAGACATAAAATTAATGATAATCATAAACATGAACTTCAAAGCATGATATATGATGATAACATGAATGCAACATATGAGTGTTTCAACAATATAAAACACAACATCATAAGTATAAGTCCTGGGTAAATTCTAAGAAATCATAACATTGCGTTCTTATAATAACCTTACATACTCCATATGTAGAATATAATGAGTTAGAAACATTACCCAATGCATTGAAGGGATATATAAAACCAAGCGCACATATCACATTGATAACATACACATGCATAAGTGTTCTACAAAGATAATACAATGTAATCAAAAATTTCAACACATTTAATACCAAAATTATGTAGTTTTTTATATGAATGTAATTACTCATTAAATGAATTATAATTAAATCTAGTTGAATAACCTTGAGTATAAATTGGGATGGCTATTCATGAGAAATGTTATTAGGGTGAAAAAATGAATGATAATTTTAGCAGTATAACTGGGAATACAAAAAGGGTCATTGAAGGATTTAATGATTGGGTAAGGAGTATATCATCAATTTTAAATCATAAGTATAGTAACATATATGTGTAAGAAGATATCCCAACCTGAAAAATTATAAATAAAATTTCATAATATAAAGATGTTTTTTGGGTATATAATAGAAGAATATGATCCATTTACTTTAGAGAGTACTTATAAAAGCATGACAGGATCTTCTTATGAGTGTGGGAGAACCTCAAGAGGGTTTTATAGAGGTAAATGTATAGTAAAATCATTTTTCAATGGTTATTAATGAAGAGTAATGGGAGTTATGGTAGATTTACAATTCAGAAGATAATGAAAATATTTATTAACTTCTAAATCGACTATATATAATAAATTAATCCAAACAACAGAAAATCCCATGGATTTTCCCATGGTTTATTCAAAAAGAAGTTTTATTTAATATTTTTTTAAATCCAATAGTGTAACACGTTCAAGTAATACCCTTGGTTATGTGGAAGTGAAACATGTTTATAATTAATTGAATTTAAAACATTAAAATATAATACGAGTTTTGAAATACTCATTAAAGAATTATAAAATTAAAAAGATAAAATCAAAGAAATATTATTTAAAATGGGAAAAATAATTATTTATATGATACTCTTTATATTTTTTATTACATCACTATTCTATTTTATAAAGTCACTACACTCATAATATATTTATATTATATTTAAATTTTACCCAAAAATTTGGTTGTCTTGTAAAAGTATGAAGTAATCCTAGTTTTATAATTTTGAGTTTAATAATTGAAAAAAATATTTATTTTATCAAAATAATTCTATGAATATGATAATTTACACATGTTAATAAAAAACTACCATTATTTTTACTATATTAGTTTTTTTAAACTAACATTTTTCAAATCCTTATCAAATAATATTTGACTTTGTAAAACTATATTGACTTTTAAATTTAAATAAAATCATTTAATAATAATATTTTTTGAAAATATAAACTATTTCAATATATTTTATATCCATCAAATATATTTTCTTGATTGAAATTATATATTTCTAAAAAATACATTTTGTGTTTCATCTTATAAAAATCAAAATTTTAACAAACTCATTTCCAAATCACTTAAAATTAATAATAAAAAGGATTAAATATATTAATTATTAAATTAGAAATGAAATAAACAAATTTATACTATCTAGGTGTAGATACATAAGTCATTATTAAACCAAAAAGTCCATATGGGTAAGGATTGTGATGGTGAATTATTCTCAGGGTAGTTCGGAAAACGTGATTTGGGCCTTAATCTCAATGATAACATCTGCTATAATCGATTTCTATTTTACTTTAGTTGTTGATTTCCAATATTTTATTGGTAAATGGAAAATTATAGTGATGATATCCCCGTCAAAATCATTGATAAATTGGATTCATAGGTTATGATCATACTGGTTGGGGAAATCTCCTCTTCACTCTATGTCAATTTCACTTTATCATAAACCCTAATATACAATACCTCATAATAATATACAATGAATATATTATCATAAATTATTATGCTTAATGACCATTTAAATACAAATCTATAAAAATTATAAATGTATAAAAATGTCATATTATTTCACGTGTTTTTTTATATTCATTTTAATTTTGTGGCATTTACACATTTAAAAAGATAATTTCATTTATACGTTTTCAAGTAATTATAGAGGTTTTAGACCATATGTACCCATGCACAATAGTTGTTTTTCAATTTTATGGAAAAGGATATGAATAATGTTATTACATTTACATAATACCATCTAAATTTATGTTAGTTACTATAATTATTATATTGTAATGGTTAGGATAGAATCAAAGGAGGTAGAAGAAGAAGTAAAATGAAACCACTCGGTTGAAATGATTACCTACACAGTGAAGAACCTCCATTGGATCTCTTTTTTGGGACATAAGACTTGTATTTACAGAGAATATGAACCTATAGAATGTAGATAAGGAATTTTAAAAGAGGTTTTGGTAGGGTTTGGTTAACCTATGTGGCTGAAGTAGTTTGTAGAAGAGTGGAATCATTTCCAACAAATGTAGTGTCAATCAGTTTCTTTCTATCTCCAGATTGATGAATATGAAAAAAGGTCTTTTCCTATGACTTATCTTTGTTCCCCTTTATTATATGTATATGGGATACAATTCATTGTTTGCATCCGAAGCATGCCTGGGAATTTGTGGAGGGCGGTACTCTTTGGGGTAAAATTATTTCCTTGAAAGATGAAAACTACTTGGAGGATAGCAAAAGTTTTTCATCATTATGGGCTTTAATCCGATTTGTTTGCCTTTTATTCACCAACAATCATGATGGATTATATGGAGGAGTGATATCTATTTTTGGAATCACAATTAGACTAGGTTGGTTCTTGTATTTCCAGGTTGCCATGCTCCAATTATTTCTTTCAGCGTGTTCTCGGAGTCGTCTTATTAATAAAAATATCTCCATGGACTTCATGGGAGAAAGTGTCTAGAACAATTTAAGAAGGTTGTGCCAACATATGACCTCTTGTTGATACAATTCACTGTTTTCATGCAAAACATGACTGGGAAGTTGTGGAGGGCTGCACTTTTTGGGGTAAAATTATGTCTTTAAAAGATGAAAACTACTTGGAGGATAGGAAAAATGGTTCATCATTATAGGATTTAATCTGATTTTTTTTCTTTTATTTAGAAAAAATCAGGCAGGATTATAGGGAGGGGTGATATCTCTTTTTAGAATCACAATTGCACTGGGTAGGTTATTGGATTTCTAGGTTTCCCTGCTCTAATTATTTCTTTCAACATGTTCTCTAAGTCATCTTATTAATAAAGAAGATCTAAATGGGTGATATTTTATTGGATTTCTTGGTTTCCATGCTCCAATGATTTCTTTTGGCATGTTTTTTGAGTCATCTTATTAATAAAAATATCTCCATGGACTTCATGGGAGAAAGTGGTTAGACCAATTCAGGAAGTTGTTGCCAACATCAGAAGTCTAAGGGATACAATTCATTGTTTGAATAAGAAGCATGCCTAGGATGTTGTGGAGGGAAATAATCTTTGGGTTAAAATTATTTCCTTGAAAGATGAAAACTACTTGGAGGAAAATAGAAATGGTTCATCCTTCTAGGGTTTAATCGGAAGTTTTTTTCCTGTTATTCACCAACACTCATGCTAGATTATAGGGAGGGGTGATATCTCTTTTTGGAATCAAAATTGGACCAGGTCGGTTATTGGATTTTTAGGTTTCCCTTCTCCGATGATTTCATTCGGTGTGTTCTATTAGTCGTCTTAATAATAATAATATCTCTATGGGTGATATTTTATCATTTTAGAGAAGAATGAGACATACACCGATATCTCACATTGTTGTTTGCAGATGATTCTCTATTTTTCATTAATGCTAGTGTTAGATTGGTTGGTGGTCTGATTAGAGTGCTGGATTAGTACTTTATAGAGAGTGGGAAATAGGTTAATAGGGAGAAGATAAGTCTTTAAATTTCTAATAAATGTGGTGTCAATAAATTTCTTTCTATCTTCGTATTTTAGAATATGTAGGAAGGTTATTTTCCTATGTCTTATATTGGTTCGCCTTTATCTCCTAGTCGTATTCATATTAGAGACTTTGATAATATTATTAATAGAATCCTAAGTCATGTTCTTGATTGGAAAAACCACGTTTTATCTTTTAGAGGGGAATTTCCTTAATCAACAGCAAGTTAATGGCTATTCCAATCCATGTTCTTTTAGCATGCAATGTGCCGAAGGGGGTTATTTTATCTATTGATAAAGTCTTAGAAGATTTTATTTGGGATGCTAATTTTTAGGGGAAATTTCATTGGACTTCATGAGAGAAAGTGGCTAGACCAATTCAGGAAGGTGGTGCCAACGTCATAAGTCTAGGGGATACAATTCATTATTTGCATGGAAAGCTTGCTTGGGAAGTTGTGGAGGGATATACTCTTCTGTGTAAAATTATGTCCTTGAAAGATGAAAAAAACTTGGAGGATAACAGAAATGTTTCATCGTTCTAGGATTTAATCTGATGTTTTTTTCATGTTATTTGTAAACACTTGCACTAGATTATAGTGAGGGGTGATATGAATTTTTGGAATCACAATTGGAATGGGTAGGTTAATGGATTTCTAGGTTTCCATTCTCCAATGATTTATTTTAGGGAGGATTCTAATTATCCTAATTTTATCAATGTTGTTCTTAATGAGGAACAAAGGAAGAATTTTGACCTTATTGAGCTGAATATGGATCTAGATAGATCCATTTTTACTGCTTCAAAGACTAGTATTTTTTCTTCTAAAGAGTTTCAAAATATTTCTATTTCTCAGACTCAACATGATTCTTGGAATGATATGGTATGGTGTAATAACAATCCCAGTAAATTCAATTTCCTAGTATAGAGAATTAGAAATAATCTTATTTATAAAGATGAGAATGTGAAAAGGAGGGGAATTTACCTGGCTTCTAAATGTCACTGTTTCAGTATTAATAAAGAGGAGGATTACAACCACCTGTTTTTTGAGAGTGATTGGGGTTTGGCTGTATGGAGTTCTTTTTAAGGAATTCACTAATGTTTCATATAATTTTCTTTCTAGAATCAATTTTCTAGAGTGCTGGTTCCATGTTCTGAATAGTGTTGGTCTAGAAAAAAAAAACCAAATCTATGATCCTTAGTGTAGGCTGTTGATGAATTTGGAAAGCAAGGGAAAAAGGTCTTTTTGAGTATATTCAATTCTCAAAAAGATCAGTTGTTATCTGGATTAAAATTATTCTTCTAGACTTGGTTTGGTATTTTAAAATTTCATGGGATTCTCATTCCTTGAGGTATATCTATCCAGTCTTACCTCGTCTAGATCTTAATAGGAAATGGAACTGTGTTAGTTGGTGTCCTTATAACATGGGTCTTAAGTTGTATTTTGATAGCTCTTGTGTTGGAGGTTTTATTCGGGGTGGTGGTGTTGTATGTGATGGGAGTGGAAGCATTTTACTTGGCTTTTCTGCTTTTTAAGTGAGAGGTAGTTCCCTTCAAGCTGAAGCTAAGGAAATGCAAACGGGGATCATGCTGTGTGCTTAGAGAAACATATCTATTTCTCTGATTAAAACCGATTCAAAGATCATCCTCGACTCTATGAATGGAAATATTTCTACCCCTTGGTCGATTTATTATATTATCAGAAAATACAGAAGTTGGATCGACATCAATAAGATTTGGCTATCTCATACATGACGTGAAGGTAATAAATTTGCAGATTACTTTGCATCCTTGATGGTGGCAGATCAGGGTCATAATGTTGTTTTTTTTCATAGTATTGTTCAAATTGAACCAGAAGGGTTGGATTTGATTAGGGGAGATCAACTTGGTCTCCACTAATTGATACCACCCTAAAATATTTGTATACCCTAGACAAATCCTTGTTTTCTTTGTGTTTTCTCCACTTATAATAAAAACTGCAGATTGTGGTGAGAGGATCACCATTAAAATTAATTAATAAATTAAATTAACTTAAATTAATTATCATATTTAGGGGTCACCAAATTGATAAATTTATAATTTTAAATGAAAATGAGTTGAAATAAGATTATCCAAAAAAATTAAACATGTTTATGTGATGTTTAAACCCTTATTGATTATTTTTAATCCAATGTTATCCCTTTTAATCATTATCAAAAAATAAATATTTCTGACACATTAGTGGCCTAGAAAAAAAATGTATAACAAAAAGTGACCCATAATTTATGAATGTTTTATATGATCAACCATACCCAATTCACATGGAAAAATATTACAGGTTTATGAATTTCAAATCATTTAATATAAAATATTGTTAGTCAAATTTTGAACTATTCATATAATTTTTATTTTAAAATATAATGATAATAATTTTATTGAAATATAAACTTTTAAAAAATATCTAATAAAAATATATATCTTATAAAATTCATAAAATTCCATAAATTTCACAAAACATTTTACTTTTTAATTTTTATAAATTAATTACTTTAGATTCTGAATACATGCACATGAACTTGGTTGGCATTGTATAAGAATTTATGGAAATTATCTCATAAAAAATAAAAAATAAATAAAAATTTTAAAATAATTTTATTAATATTTAATGTATCTTTTTATAACCATCCATAATTTTTTTATCACTATAAAAAAGTATTATTGATATTAAAAGTAAAAAAGATTCAATTTGAAATTTACAATTACATAAAATTACATAACGAACATTAACAATGGAAAATGGACAAAAAATTGAATATATTTTATTATATTATGGTTTGGTAGAATTAAACTCATAAAATTAAATAGATTTAGTTTTATGGATGATTTTGAAACATTATTTCATAGTTTTATCTTTTTTCTACCTATTTTCACCATTACCATGGTGAAAATATTATTAGCATTGTAACTATTGAGTATTACAGAAAATAATATTGAACTATTTACCAAACATGAATAATATAATTCCAAATATGCAATCAATTTTTGAAAATTCAATCATTTTTATGTAGAATAAATTCATTTTAAATTATCATAAAAAACATGATGAAATATAGTTTTATAAAATTGGTTTTATATGTATAAAAATGTTTTCATACCAAAATAAATCAAAATTTGAATTACAATAAAATTATCTGAATTGTTATGAATAAAAATGAACTATTGATATTTTAATATAAATTAATAAAAAAATTTACTTTTTCAATACTGAAATTGGAATTATATTTCCCTATAAAATCATTATTATTTAACTAGTAACTAAAAATATAATATTTTCATAAAAAATACTAAAATGCAATATAATATAATTTTAATACGAGGATTTAAAAAATTATATAAATTAGAAAAATTATTATTTATTATAGTTTCATAAATTCATTATAATATTTTTCTTCAAAAAATAAATAAAAAATATTTTTGATAATTTTTTTGTAGAATAAAATGTCTTCACTGAAATTGAGTTCTTATTTCATATTAACTGACCAATTAATTTGGACTGAGTAGGATCATTAAACCCATATTTCATAATGTGGTTAATCATGTTAATACATCCAAATTCTGTGTCTAGGGTATAATAATAATTTTTAATATAATACTATTTAGTGGCATGTTTAAGATCAGTGTTGTTTGTTGTATACTATATAGTTCCTAGTAATATATTTAAATACCATGGTATTAAATTAACCTATAAAATAAATTATGTTCTATAAATTGATCTCTAGATTTGTAGTTCAAGGCATTGATTTTTGAAAATATCTTGGTTGAAATACAACGTCGTAAAAAGTGTTAATAAAACATCCATTGAAAAGTAGAAATAATAAATATGATGTTTAACTAGAATAACACATAAATCGGTTTCTAAATAGGATAATATTAGTGTGAATTGAAAATATGAAAATGGATGTGAACATAAATGTCAAAATGATTTTGGGAGTGATAAAAAAGGTGATCATGAAAATGTTAATGGCAAAAAAAGATGAATTAAAAAGAGTAAAAGAACATAATAAATACATAAAAAATGACTATAAATAATAAAAAACTTTAAATCCATGATTTTTTATTTTATTATCTTCGAAATGATCTCTATAAAATATACTTATTTTGTATTTTTCAAATATATAAATTCAATTTCTTCCTTTTGTTACCGGTCATAACTTTTTTTCACTTCTATTTAATCCAATATTCCTAGTGATGAGTATAAATGATGAATGATCCATCTAACCAAGGAATCATATTTTAATAGATAATAGGATATATATAAGGATAAAAATACAACAGTCCTATATTTATTAAAACCAAATTGGTTAGAAAAATTTACTATAAAACTAAATTGAATAAACATTCATATTAAGAAAAAATACTTTTAACTGAAAAATTCCTAAAATAAAACCAAATATTCTATGAAGATTATTCCCTATATAATTAAACCTATATCTAAATTTACCTCAAATAGAATAACAATATGGAAATTTTTATCCTTAAATTTTATTCTATATCTTTGAGCTTACACCCCCAAAACATTAATGATATTATTACCAAATAATCCTTTATATGAAATCATATGATACACCTAAGGGTTACTTATACTTCATTAGAATGGAAATTCATCCAATATATAATTATAAAGTTCACAATACCATCAGCTAAAACATCAAAAATGGGTGATTATGAATTTTAACATTTTATTAAACTTAATATTATAAAACCAATATGTTATCAATAAAAATTAATTTAACCTCAAATGAAAACATTCTAATATCAATTGTTATCTAAAATATACTCTCGAAAAAACTATAACAACACCTAACCTATACATTTTGATCTATTATAAAAAACATAATATTTAAATTTCTTTCTTTGATACAAAAAATGTGATTCATGTTTATCCACAATAACGTACAACATCCAAAAAACATGGGATCACTTATAAAACCAATTACTAATTAGTTTTGAATATTTAGAGAACTATTAAAAGGTTTTAAATTACAATACTCATTTTTTTTCAGATACTTTCCCACTACAACTACCTTTACTTTTTTTAGTTAAATCATTCAACCTCTCATAAAAAATTCATCTCACATAATCCTTTATAGAAATAATTTAGTTAACATTATTCTTCAAAACCTAGGGATATGTAATACATAAGAATGGTGATAAAAAAACCTCACTAATGGTAAACATATCCATTAACAATTGAATTTATACTGAGAGTAAAATATTAGAATAAGGGTATGAGAACATAATCAAAGTTCACAAGTATAATATAAGATAATTCAAACACATAAAAACAAGATACATTTTATATCTGATATAACAAAGAAAATAGTTCTACGAGTTATCAACCATGATCCACATGAATAAAACCCTTCAAAAAACAATCCATTAGAACTCAAAGCGGGAATCAAAAAACTATATTGGAATCTTGGAACATGAAACATTCATCATGGAATTACCTAACCATATAATAAATATATTTGTTAGGAGTATGCTATAATAGTTATAATACACAGTCTCATAGTAGTATCCTATAATCCATCAACTCTATCACTTTACCCAATGTATTAGAATGATATAAAATACCCACCAATTTTTGGTCTATAACGAAACTGTCCATATTTGGTTTATTACAAAAATACATCTCTTTATATTATAGTGGAAGAAATCATTAGTCATAAATATATATTTCCAATTACCATTGAATGAAAAAATATTTATAAGCTTTAAATTTCTTATATAATACCCTTGAGAACAACCATCATTCCATTTTTATCTTGATTAATCCATGGAAAAGAAACACGTTCCATGATAATATATTAAAAATAATCATAAGTCATGTAGGGAAAGAATAAGTATGATTCATTGTAATATATCCCTCGTTAAGTATAGGAATATTATAAATGATATTTTCAGATCTTTAAAATTCATTTCAATTAATATTAACAACATGGATTTTAAAATAAAAAAATATCATTTTTCATTTGATTTAATTTTAATTTAATATTAAAATAATATTCAGTTAATTATTTACATTCGAAAGAATAGTGGAAAAATATTTTTAATGATTCAATGAAATAAATTTTTTTGATGACATACAAATTCATATATTTAGTAAATGTTAAAACAAACAACCCTTTGAAACTAATAGCAAAAACCAATACTACCCTATTTAGAAAATGAAAAAAGTTTAATTTCAATAATTTTCAAGGAACTAAAAAAAAATAAAAATATACTCAAAAAATAATTTCTTCATATATCAAATACTTCATGAAAAAAATTTATATATAATTGGTATAGAAGAAAAAATATTTCCAACCAAAATGGAAAATACAATTGGTTTTCACTAAAAAAATTAGATCATTTTATGTAATAAATAGATTAAAATGAAATTAAATTATATAAAATACTTAAAAAAATATTTGAGAATAATAGGTAAACAATTTAAAATATTGTGATCATACAATTTCTAAAAAATTAACTGGAATATAAAAAACCCTAATAAGAAATGAGATTTTAACATAATGCCTTTACGACTTTGGTAATGCTTAAATAAAAATTCATTAAAAGAAAAATATCATGTGTATATATAAAAATTTTAATTAGATAATTTAATATTTAAAAATTATTTATTGGGGTATAACTTACAATGAAATCATTATTCACGACATGAAACATGTCTTCAAAAAACGATATTAAGACAAAGAAAACCCTTAGAAAGATCTTAACATTTGAAGTAATGAATAATAAATTAATTGATTGTGTGAACATATTTAAACTAATATTTTTTTAAATAATTCATTTAAAAATTATGAGATAAATTTATATGTAATAATCACATAAAAGTGTCAATTATGATCTGCTATAACCTAATGACTAGAAATTTAGATAAGAAACCCTCTACCTCAAGTACATACCTACTATGTATGTCATGTTCATTATGAAAATTAAATATATATTATTATTTACATGCTTAATTAAAATTTTATTGGTTTATTATATTTTTATAAAACCATTTATTTGTTTTATTTCAATAAAATATTAAATTACTTAATTAGTTAAGTCTTTATTGGGTGTTTTTAGGACATTATACTTAAAATTTTCAAAGTAATTTTCTAGTTCGATCATGGTCAAAGGGGTAATTATTCCATCGTCTCAATAATAATAATAATGAAATAAGTTTCAAATTTATAAATGAAATAATAATTATAGTATTCTATTAAATAGATAACAATTAATAAAATACAATTGATCGTGAGGGGGTAGTTTGATATTACCCAAGAGTGATGTTTTTAGTTTATAGGATATATAATAATGAAATAAAATGAAATATTATATTTAAAGAATAATTATCATGTTATAAGAATATAATACCATGATTAAATCAATCCCCACGACTATCTACGTAAATCATTTTTTGAAAAATAAAGTACATCACTATATGGTGATGGTATTCAATAGATTCACAAAAGTGATGATTACATTTTCAATGATTAGAATGTTACAAAGAAATAATATTTATTATATTTATAGGATCTTAATTTTTTCATTAATATCATTAATATACATTATATTCATCATAATAACTATCTAGGAATGGTGGTGATGATAAACAAAAGGCAATGGTTTATGAGGCGGTAGTCCACACGTTCACATAAACGTTGGGTTTGCTTCCCATTTGATGAAATGATGTGATAAATTAGAATGTTACATCATTATAACAACATCTTAGTTTCTGGTATATTGTGTTGTTATTATATTGTAACTATTTTTAAAAAATTTATGGATATTGAAAAAAAGGTAAAATGATAACACACGGTTGAGAATATTAGGTCCTCTTCAAAGAACCACCGTTGGATCACACCTTTGGGATTCTAGGGTTTGTATTATAAGAATAAAATAAGAAAGAAATGTAGTCAATGATGTTCAGAATAGTTTATTTTTCAGGGTTTGGTTGATCTATGTGGCTAATGGAGTGGTAGGACAAGTCAAAAAATTATTTCCTTATATATGGGAGGAGGTTGGAACCTTTGTTATTACTTAAATTATTAAATCAATATAAACTAATTTCCATATTATATTGGTTGAATAATAATTTATTTAAATCAAATAATTATGATAAGTCACTGAAAAAATAATAAAATAATATTTTTAAATGTTTAGGATATTTTTTAAACCTCATCTCTAGGTTTTAACCCCTCTAAATGCATTTAATGATTTCTGTGATATCAATTCATTTACTCTATAGTTGTAAAGATCTCTAATATATAAGAAAAAGTGATCCATAAATGTAATAGGGTATATATTCTATAACATATACCATCATCATGGTCAAATATAAAATATTTATGAATCTTAAATGAATTAATAAAATATTATTTAATATAAAATACTATTAAAGTCATTTTTAGGACAACTCAAATAATTATTCTTTACAAAATATAAAGATATAAACATATTAAAAATTTAAAATTTTCTAAATATCAATAATAAATTTTTCATGTCTAAAAATTTATTTTAACAACATATTTAATTCAAAAAAATTTACTTTGTATTTTTTTAAAACAGTTACTATATTATTCAATTTATTACATAAACATTATATCGACGTTTCATAAAACTTTAAGGTAATTATTTTTTCACAAAAAATAAAACGTAAATTACCGTAATAAAATAAATTTATTCAATATAAAATATTCATTTATAAATGTTCATAACTTTATTTTATCAATGTCAAAAATATCATTGATATTAAAATTAAGAAAGAGACATTTTGTCATTTTTTCATTAAGTAAAATAATATGAAGGTATTTATGAAATAAAAATGGAATAAAAATATAGTTTTTATAATATATAATTATGTTGGTATAATGTTTAACATAAAATTAAACTAAGTAAACATAATGGATGATTTTGATTCCTTATTTTATAGTTTTAACCTTGTTCTATCCGTTTTATGGTTACTGTGGACGATATTTTTTTTTACCAAAATTACTTTTCAACATTAAAAAATTAAGTTGAACTATTTAATTTTTGATTCAATATATGGAATAAATTTTATCAAATTCAATAATTCTAACTAAAAAAAACACTTATAAAATAAACCCATAAAACATGATGAGAAAATGTTTTCTATAAAATTGAATTTGTAATTATAAAATGTTTTTATACAAAAAGTAGTCATAATGTTTATTAAAAACAAATTAATTGGATTATTTTTAAACAAAATTAAATAATGAAATTTTATAATAAATTCAATACAAAATTATACTTTAAAATTACATGAATGGAAAAGACAACCAAAATTCTATGCTAAGATAAATTTCTTATGATGATTTCAAGATTCATAACCTTTTTATAAAATACAATTTATAAAATAAAAATAAGTAATTTATAATAAATTTTAAAAAAAGTAATAAAAACCATTTTTGAAGAAATTTTATTTTAGAAGAATTAAATGACTTCACTAAAAATTGAGTTTCTATTTAATTATAATTAGTCAGTTCATTTTTATTAAGATGAACCATAATATTTATATATATCCAAATGTAGTTATTCTTATAAACACATTCCAAATCAATTACTAGGTTTTAATATTCACATTTAAAATGATATTATTTCATAGTTTATTTATGATTGATGTTGTGAAATGCATGAACTTTTGAAAATAGTCTCATTTTGAAATATCATGGAATTATCTCTAGAATTACAACATAGATAGAGATTCATAAAAACAAAAAAATATGTTTCCATTGTAACTGGATCTAGTGAATATTGGGCACCCATATCATTTCCCTGATGAGGTTATCCCATATCCTCTTCTAGAAAGAGGAAAATATATAGATATTTCCCATTATAGAAGAAACTACACTGAGACATATCATTAATATTATGTATGACCCACTGATAACAACTTTATCCACTATCAAATTTTTTTTGGAAGGCTTATAAGAATAATCATTGACCATATCCCAATCATCAATCCCATTTAAAAATTTGATGCCTTTAAATAGTCGTTCACGAATATCTTTGTACGAAAATGAACTAACATAGAAAGTTTAGTAGCATAATCCATTATGTAATAGAGTACTTACTCTATAATTATTAACTCACAGTCCTTAATAACATTTATTTTCGAAGGATTAAACTACTGTTTTATAGGCATTATGATGTAGCCTTGGTGAGATACTCATGACACCTCCCATTCATTAAAGAGTCCAACATTTTCCTACCCGATCCTTACATCATATAAGTGGGGAAGCCTACTTTTTTGGTCTTCGGGGATTTTATAAAACGGATGATATGCTAATTGATCTTGATTCATTCCATGGGATTATTCATATTTTTTTCACAACAGATGATTGGTGAACTTTTCATAGTAAACTACCATGCATTTTTCATTGTCCATGACTAAACACTTTTCTCCTTCTGGCCAATGTAATGAATCATATAGATCACTAATTCCACTAAAATGTGACTAACGTGGGGGGTTTCTTATGGGACATGATCCATAACACATACTCTTTTCATATATAATTTCATTCCCAGAAGAACTGTCTTCAAAACTGAAGGTATTTCATATTCGATACATAATTAAATATCAAAAAACATAAAATATACCACAGGAAACACTTATAATAGTTCTCAAGAAATCAACATTAATATAAAAAATTATATTAAGTGAATAATGGATAGAAAATGAAATATTAATCATTTTTTAATTTTAGATGGTTTTTCTACATGATTAGAAAAATTGTGTGCCGACTGTGTGAATCAACATAAAAAGAATGTAGCACTGGTTTTATTAGTTTCACATGGTAACTACACCTATGATACTAAACTATACGCCTATGTTTTTCACCCATATTTCATCCTAAAACTCAAAATTCAGCAATGTCTCTAATGAGTCCTTACCGAAACCCATATCAAATGATGAAAAACAGCAATTAACATTAAAAACACAAAAAATAGTTTCAAATCATATACAAATTTTCGAAAAACCCATGGAAACATAATGTTTTTCATTTTTAAGAGCTAACCAAGAACTCTTCTACACCAACCCCTTGAGTACTGATGATCTTATCTCATGTCTACTAATGAACTCAAATAAAAAACATATTTGATTCAATTTTATAATTAACAAGCCAATTTTTCTAGATCCATCACATGAGTTTATACATCACACAACCTGAAACACATTATTGATATACATAGTTTGGAGGCAAGAATCAGGGAATCAAACATAAACATTTTAAAATGATTTCACCCCTAAGAATCCAAAATGACCCATCCATGGATTTCATGAAAAAACCAAATTATTAATAATGATAAAAAAATATAAATATACAATAGTTTAAACATATAAATTAAAAAATATATCATTACATAATTTATTCAAGTTTCATAAATTGAAATACCCATATGATAATTATTTTTAAAAGCACAAAACTGGGAATAAGATCAAGAAGAAAAAAACGTCACCACAATGATATATATTACCAAGACCACACCATAATAGAAATCTCATTGAGACCACGACTATACTATCCCAATCTACTAAGGTAATCAAAAATTAAGAGGATCCACCAAACATCATAGTACCATTAACTTTACCCATGTCCTATTGAAAGGTCTATATACACTTAAAGGATAATGTACTACGTGTTTAATAAAGCCTTGCATTGTACAACCAAGAATCTAGGTAAGGAATTTACTGATTCAGACCACTAATTCTAGTTTTAAAAATCATTTTTGTTAAAAAATATGTCTTTTTCAAAAAAAAATTACATCAAAACAACAATTTTTAAATCCCATTATTCAAAAACAAACAAACAAACTATTAAATTATTAATAAATAATGCTCAAATGAAGAGAATAAATATAATCAACATAAAAATTATAATTGTACAGAAACAGGGAATAATAAATTGAATAATCACACAATTTGTAACATAATAATCTAATTGGAATTGGAATAACAATTATATCATTACAAAAACAAATAATGTTAAAATTGGGAAAAACATAAAATGAGTTACAAGAAAACATCGATATACCTCATGTACAAAGAATATAAAAACGAACTATAATATGTAACACACACTATATTATTTCACCATATGGGCTCCATCATGACCTTGAATAACCCTTGGTTCAGTATTCACTAGGAAAGTACATTATGATGGGAATCTCACTCGACCTTTCCAAGAATATATTTCAGTCTTCCCATGGAATCTATCTCACATTTCCCATCGAATGATCTATCAAAATTTCAGGGGACTTACATCATTCACATGGGATCCTTATATCTCAAGAACAATATTCCTTTCATTGACTCACATCATCCACATAGGTAACACCCCATGGTTAGTTAGGAACCTTGGTGAGATTCTTATTTTCCTAAGTCAACTACACACCCAAGGTATCCCTTGTTCCACATAATAACAAACATGTAAATATTAAGATTTCCTTATAACATATTCAATTTGATGTCATTTTTCATAAAACAATCATTACTAAAAAAATTATATCATTTAACAACATGAATGACCTCTATGAAAACACATTCAAAAATGAATTTTGAAAATTAAAACCTCTTTGACCACTTTTAACAAAGTCACTGATTCAATCAAAGTCACATCCCTATGAAAATCTGATCTAATCCATTTAATTGAAATTAAATTTTAAAAATAACAATAATAATGGATTATCCATCATTAATAACTAAAATTAGATGAAATATAATAAGAAACAAACCATGGGAAAATGACATTTAGTTGAAAAACATGGAAAACAAACCTTATTTTGGGATGCGTACTTGAAACCAAAATGAAACTTGTCACCTATGATTATAAACAATTTAATCATGAAAGATATTTCCTTGCACACCTAAAAAATAATAAAATAGTCCAAAATCCCATTAAAAACCATAAATTAAAAAAAATGCACACAAGTGTTTCAAACATCAATGTCAATGGAAGAACAAGGAATGACAAGGGGTAAATGATTAGAAATAATTTATAAAAAAGTATACATTAAGTTAATACATAATTGATACTAGAGGATTCGACCAAAAAAGTATATTTTAGAAGCTCAATCTCATGGGGATAGGGATACGAATGAGTTGAGAGATGAATGAGGCAATGGGAACATAAGTAAATTAGTGGAATATGGCCAAAAAAACTTTTTTAATGAATTAGAAAAATCATAGGGTTTGGTAACAATGTCATATAACCTATACACCAACATTACAAGATCCACTGCCACACCAAAACAATACCCACATGTTTTTTAGAGATCCTAAATTTATTAGGAAAACTATAATCAATGCATTCACAATAACACTTCGCTCAAAACATAACCATTACACGGTGAGCCACACGATATGAAAAATCATGTAGTAACCATGCATCAGGGCCTCTTTACCCAAAACCAATGTTATTGACACCAATATCCAGAAATAAATAAATAAATAAAAATAAAAATAATAAAAATCATTTTACATATGGGTGTCACAAATATGATGAATACACCATCACCCAATTTATTATTATAATAAAAATGATCATAATTATAGTTGCTGAAACCTTCTTCCTATATAAATGAATTAAATTTATGTTTCCATTTCCATGGAGCTTTATTCATCCTATAAAGACTATTGTTCATCAAAAAACAAAATTTTGGTTCTCAAATTATCTAAAACCCACTAGATACTTCATATTGATTTACTTATTTAAATCACCCTGATGGAAGGTCATCCTTTCATCAATTTGTGATATGTTCAAATTTTCTGATAGAACTTTTCATACAAATATCCAAATAATTCAATATTGAACTATCGATGAGAATATTTATTACAAATATACTACATCCATTTGTTAAAATAATTTTTTACACCATACATTAATTACATATTTTCTTACCATATACCTATTCATTCCATAAAAACCAATATATTTTTTATCTATTTATTAAGGTAAAATAGGTCATTAATCTCTTAAGTTCCACTAAAAATCACATAAAAAAACATCCACAAATCATATACTTTAATTATTTTTCAATTATAATTTTTATAAACTCTATATAAATTTATTCTTCTTCAACTTTATTTAAATGAATAAAGATCATGTTATCTATAATCCAATAAACCCATTTTATAATGTTACTTGATCTACACAATTGTGTTCACTACTCAGTACTTTTTATTTTTTATCTATAACATTTGAAGACCTAAAATCTTGTAATCCCACTCAAGCTTCATCTACCTTTGGAATATCTATAACATATTCCACAAACCTCACTTTTAGAATTATGGTAAATAGAAACCTAGGATTATCATAAAGAGAAACTAAAAATTTTTACTTGAATATTCATTATATTACACAAACACATGCCTAAGGACTATATTTTTTTTATTTAATTTGGACACCTAGAAAAAAATATTCATAATTTATGAAATATCTTCAATATGTCTGATAAAGATCATCCCCTTTATTATTCATAATATAGAACATTCATTGTGATGTAGGGAAATGAAACAGAATAAAACATTAACTATAATTCTAAAATTGGTAAATAAAGGAGACAAGTAATCATAACGCATAATGGTATGATAAAAAATATGGGAAGATTACTAAACATATCAATGATCATAATCTTGAGTTGTGGAATAAAAAATGGAGAATCATAAGTCATGAATCATAAGATAATCGAAGAACATGATCCATGACAGCAGAACATGGGCATAAGACATAGATTTTTGGAATAGACATAGGCATATAAAATTCCATGTAAATTTTAGACACCATGATATTCAAAACATGTTTGGATTGGGATAACCACCATTGCAGTTACTTCGATATTGGGATGACCTCTTGTGTTCAATCTTTCATTCTTGGGATAACCTCTCTTGTACCCTATTTAACGTTTTGTATGACCTCCCATGTACCCACTTTTGGGATTGTGATGACCTCATATATACCATACTTTCAGACTGGGATAATAAACCTTGTAACATTTTAGATCATATGACATTAATCAATACCAAGTTAATTATATATAGATATATATCCTACCATCACATAATAAAAATCAGACACATGTGTTCCAAAAGATCATATAAAAATCACCATATCATAACACATGAAATGAAAATGGATTTCAGAAAATTTATTCAAATATTAACTAGTAAAAAGGATAGTGGTTTCATATTCATTTAATCAATTAATTATAGAATGAACCATAAAAATAAGAAGTATTCATAAGTATTTCATCATCAGAAGAATAAACATAAACAATCCTGATAAACAATGATATTATATCCTAAAACCCATACCAATTTGGGAACACTTGGAATGTAATCCCTATAAAAGGTATATAAATAAATGGATATATAAATCCCAATAATATTAATGAAAATAATTAATATACTCATGGGTAGTATATACACCACATAAAATAAATATTTGGTGAATTTTTATATGTATCATAGAAAATAAAAGTTTGATTAAAATCCCATACCATTGTTGTAATATTTCAAATCACAATCCCCAATGAATCATAACATAAAATGAAATAATTAATATAATTATAATAATTATATACATGAAATAATATTACAAATGGATACTATATACTCCGTAGAAAAGAAATGAGTGGTGAATTTTCATGTGTCTCCTAGAAATAAAAGAAACCAGAAATCCATTATCATGAGTCTCAACTTACACCAGACATGTTCGAACAACATCAATAATAAATATATTTTTATTATAAATATATTATATAACCATACATACATACATATATATATATATATATAAACCACATCACCTTTTATTTACTTATGTCACTTTATAACCCTTTTACTAATAGTTTGATGTTGATGTCATGTTTCTTGTGATAACCACTTTGTTTTTAATATATGTTTCATTTTATTTATATATTCTTAATTTTATCATGGTTACATAATCTAAATAATATTAATCATGAAATATTTATCATAATTAGACATAAATTATACTTTTATTACCAATTAAGAGATAGTTTTTGATAAATGAAGAATGTTATAATCATTGAGACGGTAGGCTATACACATGCATGAGTAACATTTAATATTTTCAAAAATAATTTTGGAAAGGTGGTAAGTAACATATAATAATTCCATAATGATAATAATATCATAAATACCATATAAATTATTTAAATATATTAATATATATCATCCATGTTGTGTAGAGATGAAATGAATGTGACATCACTTTGTGAAGCTGGTAGCACACATTTGAACAAACAATGTTATCATCATTCAATGAGTGGAAAGATAAGAATGAAAATGATATATTATGTTTTTTCGAATGATAGATGTATCATTAATACAATAATTATTTAATTTATGTCATATATAATTTTATAATTTATATTTATTATCTTCTATGTAAATCATTATTGAAAATGAATCACATCGCTTCACAAGGCAGTAGTTTTCCATACCGACGAACAACATTATCATATCCCATAAGGAATGGAAAGAAAAAAATTTATATATGATATAATAACTCTAGAAGAATAATTATATTATTAATAAAATATATACATATTATATGGATTATCATACCCAATCATGAAAGGTGGTAATGGAAGAACATATGATATCAGTTCATGAGATGGTAGTCTACCGTATAGACGAATGATGATTTTATAACCCATTTTACAGAAGTGGGTATTGTTGTATTTCATGAAAATAAAATAAAAAATCTTAGTGTGTGGATTAATCTAATGTTAATATGCAATAAAATTTAAAAATTATTTAATTATTTGGAGGATGAAATAAATTAAAAATGCTCATTGAAGAACGTTACATCTTCTTCAATTAATTTCTATATTTTTGCACCAAAATTATCACAAGGATGGATTTATACCAAAAACAGGTCTTCTAAGATGAGATTGGGGAAGATGGTAAGTGATTTGGGAAT
This sequence comes from Viscum album, assembly GCA_963277665.1. Classification (NCBI taxonomy): domain Eukaryota; kingdom Viridiplantae; phylum Streptophyta; class Magnoliopsida; order Santalales; family Viscaceae; genus Viscum; species Viscum album. The sequence goes on from OY728161.1 coordinate 1,001,763,693, forward strand.
GTATTGGCAGAAAAAAATGTTTTAATGTTTGATGAAGAGTAGAGTTTAGGTGGACTTTTATAAGCGAGGTGACTGGAACACTTGTAAATTTTTAAAAATAATATGGTGTACCGATGTTTCTCAAATGAAAAAGGGTACAAAATAGATTATTATAGAAACATATAAATTACAAGCAATATTATTTTTTTCTAACAGGTTTATAAATGTTTTTTGATCATTTAAACACTTATCCTTTTAGTTTACCCTTGGTAAACACATTTTCTCCATAACACCGACAATTAATTTGTACTATTTCCACTACTCATTTCAGTAAAAAATTATGTTTAACAAATTAGATAATATTAATTATTATGATTCTAAATATTGAATCCATTTTTACAAATTCAGTTCATATTAGCTGAAAATTTTAATTTGAAATCAATCTCAATGATGCGATGTGAAAGAGAGCTCTGAAAGTAATGATGTTCAAATGTTTACAATGTTTTTATAACAAATTACAATATTAAATTTATTTCAATGAACTAAATTGGATTAATAGATATAAAATTGAAGTAAATTTATTTTAAATTCAATTTAATATATAATTTAACTTTATATAAAATTTAACAAAAAATAATTTTACAATATAAATTTCATATTTTTCAATATACATAAGAAAATTAATATTTTTTAAAAATAATCAAAAAGTAACCCTAAGAAAAATTTGACATTTTGAATTAAAAAATTATTTTTTTCAAATTAATTTTTGAGAAACTTTAAATAGTATTGTTATTATTATTTACAAAAATAAACGAAAATTATTTTTTGAAAAAATATAATTTTTGAAATAAATAAAGACATTATCAGAAAGTTAAATATATATTTGTATTTAAAACCATTGTACCTAATATTTAATATTTAGTTATTAACATTCGTCTCTGTATGTTTAATGGGTAGGTTATAATGGTCTCATTTAAAAAATATTAATAATATATCAGGGTTTTGTTATAACTCAGTGTCTTTTGTAACAAAAGATAATACAAGGTTGAGTGTAATGCATGATTAACTTGGAGATGTGTGTAATGAAAGATATCAAAGAAAATTAATTTATTTGAAAAAATAAAAATAAAAACTCAGTTTTTTTTCATTCAACACCATTTAAAATGAATTTATTCCTTTAAAATAATCACTATGATACAAATAAATGTGGATACGTTCACCTCATTAATTACGTAGGATCCCATATCGCTTCATTATAATAGTTGTTTCACAAATAAAATATGACTCTATGAGTGGTCTTATTTCATAAAATTGTTTCTTAATGATCCAGAATCTTCATCGGTTGTTTATTATAAGAACGATCTTGCTCTAGTAGTTTTATGTTCAGTACATTTGAATGGTCAGATATGTACCTCATTAGAAGGGATACATGGACCACATCTTGTTTTTGGGAGAGGTTTCATTATTGTTTCAAATGATATAATACACTCCCAATACGATTAAGAATTTCAAATGGACCATTATAAATAGGTCTTAGTTTCCGTTTCTTCCAAAATCCCATAAAAATATTCCATAGAGAAATTCTTAGAAACATTTTATCACCAACTTCAAATTCTATATCACGTAGGTGATTTCTACTATAGATTTGATGCCAAATCGGAGCTTCCATGATATGTTTCTAAATATATGTAACCTTATATTCCATTTCATTGGATATCTCTTGTATCAATAGCTTTGTTTATCCAACAAAATTCCAACATGTTGGAGCTCTACATTTCCTTTAATAGAGGGCTTCATAAATATCCATATGAATTATAAAGTGAAATATATAGTTGAATGAAAACTCAAATAGAGGAATGTCACAACTAGAAAAATAGGCTACGACCACGAATCTATAACCACAATTTTAACACAATGGATATAGTTCTTTTTTTCATGTCCTATAGCCGTGGTTTTCAAAACCAGGGCTACATCCCAAATTTATAGCCAGAGTTTTCAAAATCGTGGCTATACGCCTTTTTTTCGAAGGGTTATAGGAACAGTTTTGAAAACCATGGCTATAGGTCTCCCACCCTTGCAGGGGAGAAAAAATTTCCTGCCAAAAAATGGCTGGAAGAACTATTGCCACTGTTTTTACAATTCTCTCATGGTTTTTAATAATATATATAACATATTATATATATATGTACCCAAAATCCTTGGGGGTGTAGTGGTTAGGTCCCTGAAACATGAATGGAAGGTGCTGGGATCAAATCCGACTGAGCACATATTATTTTTAGGGTATTTAAACAATTTTCTAGGCCTATAGCCATGGTTAAAACTGTGGAAATATGTCAACTTCCATGGGTGAAAAAAGAGACAACTATGGCCACAATCTTCAGAACCATGGAAATCGGCCACCTATTTCCATGGTTAAAACCTTCGCCATAGGTCAGACCCTACTGCCAAAGTGATAGCACCCACGGTTGGGCAAAACCGTGGCCGTAGCCTAGGGCCATGGTTTTGGGCCCTATTGACACGGTTTTGAACCGTGGTAATAACCCATTTTTCTAGTTGTGAGTGTTGATAAAAACATATTTTAAATCTAAACAAAATGATTTCAAAATATCCTATGAGGTTTTAATTGTTCTCTTAAACTGAACATATTTCCGAGGATGATACACATTGAAGAAACTCAACCCCATATCAAAAAATTGTTGAATACCTCACTGAAACATTGCACTAAACCTCAGATCATGAGCATATACAATGGAATTTTTTACTCCATGAAACCTTAACAATTCCATTATGTATATCCTATAATGATGATCAAAAGAAAAGTCCTCTCTAATGGCGATAACTGTGTTGAAATAGTATTATAATCATCGAAAACCAAAAAATGAATTAGTCCATGTAGATGTTTCGGGTATTTCAGTGAAAAACTCAATGTCAATTTTTTCCCATTTAAATTATAGTATGGGTAATGGATGCATCATCACCTAATAATTTTGTCTCTTATCCTTAATTTTCTAGCCAACCAAGCCCCGATATACAGACTCTATGATTTATCACTCCATGTCATCCCACTAGAATAACCCTTTCACATCACTATACATCTTCATAATTCCTAGATGAATAGAGAATAAATTAAAATGGGCTTCCTCAATATACCCCATCTTTAAATATGGTATTGATAAAACACATACACAATTCCTAAACATTATCATTATACGAGGACCAAGTATAAACTTAGGAACATTTCTTTACTTCTTTTATGACTCTAAATATTCGTTCTATATCTCTTTAATCAACAATTGTATAGATGGTTTGAAATTAAATTGATAAAGATAATATTTCAACCCATTATTAAGGATTTCAAGCTCTATCCTTTGAAAATATAGATATATTGGATTTGTTTCTCCCAATCATGGATAAGATAGCATGATGCTTTGAAATAAAGGCATCATCCACCATGTTCTTTATCCCTGGGTGGTAATGTTTAGAGAAATAATAGTCTTCAATCATCTATAACAATAATATTTGGTATATATTATACTCCTTTTGTGTGAATATATAATTCATAATTTTGTGATTTGTATATATATAAAACCTCTCTCAATGAAGATAGTGCCACCATATAATTAATTTAAAAAATACCATAGGTAACTTGAAATCATGTTTCAACGAATTATGCTCACGAAACTTCAATTTTAACGAGGCATATGCTATCACCATGTAATTATTCATAATAACACATCCCAAAACCTTATTGGATGAATCACTATAGATTACATACCCTTATCCATTATAGGTCAATGTAATAATAGATTAAATGACTAATCTTCTCATCAATTCATTGAAAATTTCCTCACATTCGCATGTCGAGAGGTACTTGGCTGAAATGTATGTTAACTTGGTGAGTGGATTTTACTATTTTGAGTAATTCCCAACAAACTATCAGTATATCTAGCTAAATCAACAAAACTACATATCCCAGTCATAATGGTTGGTCTGGGACAACACTCAATCTCTTCCTTCTTTGATGGATCTACGGATATACCATCCCTTTAGATTATATAATTGAAAATTTATAAATTATGTAGCCAAAATTTACAATTTATAAATATTTCATATATTTTATCCTTCCATAGGGTACTTAGTAAAATTTTCACATGACATTAATTATCTTATTTACACATTTTATAGATAATAATATTAGTAGTAAATACTATTAAAAACGGATCAAGGTAATATATAATGACTCTATTCATTAAATCCACAATGATAACAAGGGAATTAGTAAGAAAGAATTACATAAATATATATTCATAGTTTCCATACATTTCTAGAAGGTTTTTCCTCGGTATATCTTCATTATTTACCCTCAAATGATGAAATCTAGAATGAAGGTCAATCATGGAAATTATCGAGCTCTACATAGTTGATCAAACAAGTCATCAATACAGGGAAGAGGATACTTGTTCTTAATAGTGATCACTTTCAGTACCCAATAATCAAGAAAGATTCACACCAACCCATCATTATTTTTAATTAAAATAATAGGTTCCCCATTGGGTGAAGCAATTGGATGAATGAATCAATTTTAATGGATTAATTATATCTTCTTCTCAAGTTATACAACTCAATTAGGGCTATTCTAATGGGAATTATTTAAATTGATGTGGAATAATGTGTGATTTCTACTGATATATCAACATTTTATTTTTGTGTAACCCTAGGAGAATATTCTATAAATACATATAAAAAATCCCTCACAATAAGAATATCCATGATGTTGAGTTTTTACCCAATAATATAAGATAAATGACCCTATTGAATTGGAATCAAAACCCATTCAATGGATGTGATTTGAAGAAGGATTTCATATTTATCATCGTAAAGATATAACATCATATGTTGATTTGGAATATAAAAAGTGAGATTGATTCCTCAAAAATTGATAGGGACTTTATTTATTGAAATTTAATCCCTTCATATGATAGCATCATATTCATCTAGAGGAAGAATGACAAGGTTCACATAAAGCAGATTCTCACAAACATGAAATGAAGAAAAATAGAAGACTTGGGATGAAATCATCATACCATTAGTTTATTTCACTAATAATTCAATATCTAATCATTTGGGAGGAATCTGGGTATCCTTAGTAAATTATTTAAGTATGATTGAATGTGCCAATTTAGATTCAAATAAGATGTTATTTGTTATAGAGTTGATGGTAAGTATACCTTTCCCCACAAAGTCATTGCACCCATTTTTAGAAATAGTAATCACATAGGATTTATCTTTGTCTCCCATATTAAGAGTTTATTTTTTTGATCATTATTATTAACCCCCCTATTTGGTAACTTCTTAGAATAATGTAAAAAATCCTAGACTTTGAATAACTGTATTTTGGTAGGTACAATTTGTAGTGAATTCCCATTATTCATATCAGTAGCCAACTTCTTTCAATCACACCAGCATTTATCCACTCTTTAACCTTCCATTCCACACTTAAAACATTTCTTATCCCCTTAAATATATTCCATCCAAACATCTTTACCCACATTGAGCATAAAAGAAAGATAATCTTATTCCTTCCATGGTTCATAGATTTCGATTTTAATTAATTTTTTATCTTCTTATAAAAACCATGAGGTTGATAAATAACTCTATCATACATTTCCTAATTAATAGAACATTTAATAACATATTATTATCTACTAATGACTCTTATGGATAATTCCCATCAGGGAGTTGTTTTTAAACCATTGGAGAAAAGATCAACCGGAACTTTATGTTGGATGATAGTACCAAAATATTACCTCCTTGGTCATGTAATTATTTTTTCAAATTCAACAATATATTCATCCTCATATTTAATTAGCTCAAAAATACCTCTCTATCTTTATACATAGAATATGAGGATTTTACTTATTGAAAAAATAATTTGATGAACTCATCCAAATCCAAAGAGTCAATTTTATATTTTTGCCTTGTATTATAGATAATATACTACAATTTAACCACTTTAATTTACAAATGATAGATAGAAAAATAGATTTTGTAATGTCTCTAACACTAAATAACAAAAAATATCATTTCTGTGGTACTAATAAATTTTTTAGAAACAATTGGATCATAATACCCACTAAAATAACTTGGACATTTCTTCATGAAAGACTGAACATAATTGTTTTACCTAATTTTTTTGGAAGTATAACATGATACATATATTTAGAATATTGTGTGAGAATAAAAATATTAGTTTTCAATCCATATCCCATAAAATTTGAATTCCATAGAAGAAAATCATTGAATTTTTATTCACACTGATCAATAACAGGTATCATTCACCTTCTATCCATGGAACTAAAACAAAAAATATAGTGTAATAAACAATAATAATAGTAGAGAACCACATAATGATGAAAATTATCTTATAATATGACTAAATAATGACACCAAATTTTTAATCAATTACACATTAGGTTTTTCATACTTCATTAGAATTCATCATCTATTTAAATCATCTATAATGGTTGATAAATAGTTTTGGAATTTATAAAGCATATCCTTCAAGAATTTAAAACTAGGTGTGCATAAAGGTCCTTTGTCATAAAAATGGTGATGATTGAGTCTAGGTCAATGTGATTTTTTAGGATTTTTCACCCCAAGGTACCTCTATGCTAGGGCCACATCCACTTATAGTTTCCGGTTAGGGATACAATTTCTTGTAAACCACACTCTATATAATTTAACAAAATTTTAGGACATTTTACTTTACTTTGAATCATAAATAGAATTATCCTTAGGCATGTCCTTAAGGATATCACTAATATTTTATCCCCTAAATTTCAAATGGTTAAATCAAATGTTCCACTAATACTAACTATAGAGACCCCTAATTCCCAAACATGGATATTATATTCTTTTGGATGAATATTCCTAACATTATATAAAAACATTACATAGGATCATAATAGTTTAGTAAATTTGGAAACATGGAACGAAATATTAAAAATTAATGAATGATATTCAATGTCGCACATAAATATATTATCCCTATTACTCCAAACTATAAACATTCTTCATAACCTACAGAAAGGAAACATAATATTGGGTGAGCTCAGTTACTCAGTAAAGATATACAATAGACTGGTTAATCATAACATGATCATTGGTTTATAAGAAAATTTTATTTAAATTTTAAAAACCATACCCTGTATATAAAATATCAAAATATTCAATCATATAATAAATACTTGTTGTTTACAGGAGATGAATCATAATAGAATCAAAGAATATGTGTGATGAGAACATAAAATTGACATAAGGTTTAGATTTGTGAAATACACATAATCATTGAGAATATTATGTCAAGGATACACACAAGACATTCATAACATGTTAGGCTTAGACTAACCACCCCTGTAGGTACACTGATCTTGGGATGTGATCCCATGTACTGCATTTCGTTCAACCGATGGCCTCTCATGTGCCCTATTTTGGGTTTGGGATGACCTCCCATGTAACCTCTTTCGAGATTGGGATCACCTCTCATATACCTACTATTAGGATTGGGATAACCTCCTGTGTACCCATTTGGATCATGTGAAATTAATAATTACCCAAGTTAGTAGAGTGAGTCATAGTTCCAACCTATTAAATAATAAAAACCATACATCATTTTTCTAAAAGATCACAAAAAATTCATCATATCATTTCCCATGAAACCAAAAAGGGTTTCATAGAAATTTTATCATTTCATAACCTGTGTAAATGAGAAATGTTACAGAATAAATTCATCATTTCATTAGAGAATAAACCAAGAAAAATATGTGAGATTCATAACCATTTTATCATCATAAGAATAAAAAAAATCCAAATAAACGATGAGAATGTATCATAAAATACTTAACACTTTGTTAACTTTTAAAACATTAAACCCACGAAAGATAGATCCTAATATATATATATATATACATATTAATAATATTCAGGGTAATCATCATGAAACACATTCATGGACTATATATACACTATATAAAAGAAACAGATGGTGATTATGTCTTATGTCTCATAGAAAATAAAAGTCAGATGGAAACCCTTTACCACATTAGTAATCTCTTGAATCATAATCCAAGAAAAATAACACAAGAAAATTAAATTTTAAATAACATGTATATATTTGAAATCATTATATTACATGTTAATGTGTTCTAATATAACAAAAAAAAGTGGGGAATTCTTATGTGTCTCCCATAAATAATTGAGAGGCTAGAAATTCCTTACATTAAGTCTTTACATTATTAGTAGATGTTAAAAACTTCTTTATAATAAATATAATTTTATTATATATCAATTATAGAACTATAATTAAATATATAATACCATATATGATTTACTTATGTCCTTTTAATACATTTTTATTTATAATTTCATGTCGAAGTCCTGTTTTGGGTAATAACTGCTTTGTTTTTCTTATATATTATGATTTTTTATTTCTTGGTCCTATGACATTAGTCAGGGTTCCATAATCTATATAATAAAAATAATTAAATTATTATCATATTTAGACATCAATTTTACTTATAATACCAATATTGAGTGATGTTTTTAAAAATGAAGAACATTACGATCAAGGAGACGATTGGTCGTACATACACATTATTAGCGTTTCCATTTTCTAATGATCATTATTGAAATGTGTTAAGTATTATATTACCATTATAGAATAATAAAAATATCAAAAATAATATATTATTTCCTTAAATATAATTATACATATCATACATGTGGTGTGGTGATGAAAAGAGAGTCACATCGCTTCTTGAAGGTGGTAATCCACACGTACACGAACGATGTGATCGTATTCTAGTGAATGAAATGGTTAGAATGAAAATAATATACTCTCTTTTGAGAATGATAAATATGTCATTATTTCATAATAATTTCGTTTATATCATATATAAATATATTTAATTCAACCTTATTATCTTCTATATAAAGAGTTTGTGATAAGTAGTCATATCTTATTTTAAGGAGGCAATCCATTGTACACATGAACGAAATTATCGTATCCCCTAAATAATGAAGTGAATAAAATCTATATATAATATAATGAATCTGTAGGTATAATTTTTTTAGGAAATATCATTTATATAATTTATATCCATCATCATAACTAACTGTGATAGGTGGTCATGAAAAAATGAATGACAATAGTTTATGAGGTGGTAGTCCGCCGTACACATGAATGCTGATTTTGAAACCCATTTGATGGAAGTGAGGATAGTTGAGGTTCATGACATTTCCATAAAAAATATCAGTTTATGTAAGTTATTTATGTTATTATAACATCATGTTTTGATATTAATTTAATGTTGTGGTGGAAGAAATAAAATAAAAAAATCATTGAAGAACTTCAAATCTCGTTTGAGTAACCACCTTCAGTTTTAACTAAAGTCTTACAAGATTATGTAATTACAAAAAATTAGGACTTTACGTAATTTTTTTGGAATTTGGTATGATATTTCATCTTGGAATAACCAAACCAAAATTGGTTTATGGTTTTATGAAAGGAGGAGAGGGGTGGCCTTTTATAAGTGAGGAGAGTGGCACAGTTGTAGTGTTTTGAAAATTAAAAGGTGTACCCATGTTTTTCACATAAAAAATGGTAAAAAATAAATTATTATATATAATTAGAAGTGATAAGGTCAAAATATGTTAATATAATAGATTTTTAAATATTTTTAGGTTATTTTAAGACTTATCATTTTATTTTAACCCCACAGTAAACCCATTTTTACCTTAACCAGTGTAATTAAATTTTTTAGTTTTCACAATTAATTTTCATTAAATTTTTTTACCTTATTAGATAATATAAATTATTCTAATTAAAAAAATGTAATCCATTTTTCAAAATTCAATTAATATTAGTAGAAAATCTAATTTAAAATTAAACCCACCGATGCGATAAGAATGTGATTTTTTAATGAGAAAATGTTCAAAGGTTTACAACGATTTTATATCCAATTAAAAACTATAATCAATTATAATGATCTAAATTATATTAATATATATATAATTAAATAAATATAACTTTAAAATATATTTTAATATAATAAAACATTATATGTAATTTAAAAAAATCATTTTCCAATTAATATTAATTTATTTTCACAATTAATATAATAGTTAATCATTTTATAAAATTATCAAAAAATTAGAGTAAATTAATTTTGAAATTGGTGATTTCAAAAAATAATTTTATTTTATCAATTTGGTTTTAAATTTTTTTATGTAATTTTATAATTTTCTATAAGAATATATAATTTTCTTCATGAAAATAGTGTTATAGAAATTTATTAAGTCTTCATTGAAAAATAATTTTCTTTATTTATATAAAATCTATTATACATAATACATAAAAAGTATTTATTACTAAATAATTCAGTATGTTTAATGGATCATTTATAATACTCATATTATGAATAATATTGATAATATATCCCAGTTTTTTAAAAACTCATTGTTGTGCATAACACAATCTAACACAATGTTCAATGTAAGAAAAGATTTATATGGTGTTGAATATAGACCAAGATATCCCATACATTTAATTTATTCAAAACATAATAATAGATAAAATTTCAAGGTGATATATTGTGCATCAATATAAGGTCTCTAGAAAATATAATCATCTAGTGATATTCCTTATATCCTCTTAGACATCAATGGTTCATTTATCAATAAATTTTTTCTCCATCATGTTTCATTACATGCATATTTTTTTGTTAAAGTTTTTATTTCATATTCTAATAACTTTTATGTTGTCTACATTCTAGATCAAGTAGATAATGTTCTCATCATTATAGCCAATGAAATGGAAAAACATAGATTTATACTTGAGATTTTCACTGTCCTTAGTATCAAAATTCAAGTATGATAAGATTATGAAGACTCTTTGGTGATAGAATTTGGTCCATTAACCTGACCATGACTACTATAGATGTCCCTATCCAACTTATAATATAGGATATATATTGAAAATATAATTCTAGTATATTTAGTGTCACATACCGAATTCCCTTGAAAATTTATGAGTGAAACATAATTCATAGAGGCGTCCTTGTCAATTTATGATTCATTCTCTCATCCACTCAATTATATTTTGGAGTTCCGAGAACCACCTTATGTTGAATTATCCATTTATTCATATAGTGTATCGGAAGATGAACCTTGAATACTCAACTAATTTTTTGAAATGCATGAACTTTAGATTCTAACAACATTCCCATGCCACATTAAATTACATTGAATGAAATCGTAAAATATATCATATTTATTTTTTAGATAGTAATTCCAAACATTCCTCACAGTGTCATCTATATTCATTATAATATATTATTAACCATGAATGGATTGTGTAGTGGAAGGTCTCTAAAAATATATGTATGTAATTTTTAAATTCAAGGACCCAAGTTTCAATGAATATAAATTTATTGGATTTGACTTTTTTTCTATAAAACACAATATTCAAATCATCCTATGAATTTATTATCATGATTTAAAATTTATTTTATAGATAAAAAATTAATGTTATTCTCACTTAGATGAATAAGGATACAATTCTAAATCGATAGACCATCTAATTATCAACATAAAAGTAATTTAATTTTGTCTATTCTTCTATTCAAATATGTTTTTCCATCTTTTACAAATTTTACAACCAAAATGGAAACTCATTTAAAAAAAATCCATGAGAAAAGGAAGTTATATAACTTCATTATTTATTTTTTCAAACTAAATATATTCTCTTCACTATCCCTAGTATATATATATATATTCAACTTTAATACCCCACTATTCTTCATCCTGATATTCAAATATCATTTTCTAAAAGAATTTCGAGCTTCAACATACAAAAAAAATTACTATTTCAAACATCATGACTCATAATTTTAAATACATAATTTTTCTTCCAATGAATGAAATTATTCCCCAATTTCAAGAACCAGCGATTTCAGTAAAATATAAAAATTTATAGATATCTATAGAATATGTTCTCTTAGAATTCGATGTTGTTTCAAGTCATTTCTTACCACCCTTATAGACCATATTTAGAGGTCCCTTCTTTCCAAATTACAAGTAGGTTTGACTGAGACAAGTTGACATACCCTGAATTTTATCCCTTTGATTATTTACTAATTTTTATTCCTATTTAACTTTTATTTAATTTATCATAATCATCCAATATCATTAAAAACATTATAAATAGTTCTAGGATTTCCCCTAATGAAGTATTCATTGAGAATCAAGTTTCTAATTTTATCAAAGAACAAATATGTTTTACCACAAGAGTTATTGATGATAGTTACCATAATATAAAAACTCTATTTCAGTGTTGATAGTAGAAATAATTTTCAAATTTCACCTATGAAAATTTAATTCAATGAATTAAGAAACCCTCAAATCATGTCTGCACCATTCATCTGAATGGATATTGGTTTTCCTTCCACTAACCATGCCTCAATGAACCACCACATTATGATTTTTTTCAATTAAATATAATTTATATATATATATATTCATGTACCTATATCTAATCATATGTTATATTTATTTCATGAAATTTAGTATAATAAATCATTTTCAATGAAATCCTCACCATTACAAATGGTTTCCTATATATTAATTCACAATTTTCCTTTTCCAACATCTTAAAAAACACTAGTAATTAAAAAATAAATGTATATTTTGATGAGATTATCCACCATCTATATCTTTCATAAGATATAATACATGCCATAAAACTTATCTATATAGATCATACTATTATCTAAATCTATTTCATTTTATTAGAGTAGAATCCCATCGATATTATATTATCATTAAGAGAGATATTATGAAAAGAAACATAAGTTAATTATAACCATGAGCTTTGATGCCTCTTGTTGGGAAGAATTCTTAATTAATGATATTTTACTTTTGATAAAACCACTAAAACTAGAATCCTTGGTCATCCCTAACTACATGCATTAGAGGCTCTATGCAATGGAAGTGATACATCCAGAAGTTCCCACCCCTCTACCAAGTGTATTGAAAGTAGGAAAGATTTTCAATGTCCTAACAACACAAATTCTTCATCTAAATATGTAATAAAACTAATATAAATTAATGGAAACTATAAATACATTTATTTAGAATAAAAAATGAAATAAATATCACAATAGATTATTGTGTTTAAGAAAATTATTTATACATGAACATAAAAACCATAGCTGCATAATATTTTTCTCATTAGGAGATACATGATACTTGAAAAATATTACAACATAGAAGTAATAATCACTATGATATCATATATATATAATTAATTTTATTATTTATCTTTATACTTAATGAAAAAATATGCATTTAACCATTTAATGTTCAACCCATTTAAAATAATGAGTTTGTGGGCCAACAATTTAAACCTACTCCCCTAAAATTATGGTCAACCGATCAATTATAGCTCAACAATTCTAAAATCCAAGCGACCCATCAGCTTTATTTATCTTCAATAATATCATTGATCTATTTTAAGATCAAAAAGAAGAGAATATCCTATTCTTCTACTACCTATATAGCGATTCAGATGTTGTTTTTTTAACAAATAGTAGCTCCACCTTCTAATGAACAATTGTTGATAGGTGATGTTTCAATGAATAGAATTCTAGTGAAATGAAATAGAATTCACCTAAAAAAGTTATAAATAATATCTGAAACCATGTAATGTACATTTTATTATTCAAATAATTAAAATATTATGTCTGATTGATTTATGTGAAAATGAAAACGCCACCTGGGCGGATCTCTAGATTTAATAATGATAAAAGCAAGAATAAATTTAATTTTTTTTATTCAATGATATATTTAATAAAAATACATAATGATTATATTTACATTAATATGTGATGTGAATTAGTGGTGTACATTGACCTAGACCTCAATAAAATGTTTAAATTGTTTCTTCTCATGTGTAAATTATTTCACTATTTCAAAATTTTTAGAAGAATATGATTCCTAATATATTTATTCTTAATATGTTATAATTAATTTATATACAATAAATGGATTCTAAATCCTTATATATATATATACAATATCAGCTTTCACAAGAGGAAAACATAATTCTATATCATAAACCATTCTTTGAATCGATACAAACGAACGAAAAATTATGAATCAACTTTGGAAATCATTCCACGTGTACTGGTATTATTTTCATATGAGTTATCATATTCAATTCAAATTTTTGAAAAATAAATGAATTAACCTTTTATACATTCCAATTGAAAAGGAATATTTTTTTTCATTCCTTGATGAGATATATAGTCTTCATCTTTGATGATATATTGATTTATTAGTAGAACTTATACTAGAAGCATTAACCATATCATGGATTCCTTGTAGATTATCCTATATTAAACATGAAGTGTTAAATAAGTAACTAAAATAAAATTTTGGTAATGTATTTACATGAACTTGTGCCTTACCCTAATGTTCTTGAATTTTTATTGTTAAATTAAATGATATTACACTATATCATTGAATTGATTATCATTAGATAAGTAATATCATGATAAATAGAAGGTATCCACATCCATGGGTTGATTATTTTTTTGTTCAACTATGTTGATCCCAACAGCATGAAAAATCAAGGCGTTGATTATAAAATAATCAATTACTACGGAAAAGGAGGATATTTCAAAGACTGCAAAGAAAATATAGTATTCGGTAAAATTTGGTCGACATTTTTTTAAAAATAAAATAAAAAAGAATAGTAAATATATAAAGGGTTATTAAATATTTAGGATTAGGTTACTTATTTCATGTTTTCATTCAATAAATGTGTACGATGATTAGGAGTCCTAAAATCCTACATCGTGCTAGTTTCCCTGACCTCCCTCTTCAATAAAGTGTCTGCCACCTGATTAGAATATTTTAGAGTATCAATCACTATGGAAATGTTAATTTTAAGAGAAACATTTCTATCCTTTTTATCCTATTTATTATGTTAACACTTTATGATTTTGTGAATAGGAAACTTTGGCTGATCTTACTGGGAAAAAATCCAAAATGATTTGGAGTATTGTGATCCTTAATATTATCCCCATCCTAGTCATAAAAATAATACTATTTAATTTAGGGACATGTTCCCAATGGAAACTGGTCTCATGTATTTGATTTCAACAACATTATCTTTCTTGGGTATCAAGGTAATAAAGTTAGAATTGATGTCATAAGGAAAGGATGAATGATTGAATGATTATTTTATTTCAATTTTCAAATCAATTTTAAAAAAATTACAAATAAAATATGAAGATCTTATTGTTGAAACCATCTAGACCAACACTTGATTCTATATTAAGAGTTAAAATTTATTCCTTGACTTGATATTTGATAAGTGTCATGATAAGGCCAAGATTCTGGTGCTCTTTAATGCAGTGGTTAATATTGTTATCATTTCTTGGAATTATCCATCTCATCATAATATATATCCATTTAATGTACTCTAATAATGTCCTTGAAAGGTTATTTTTAGCTGTTCATAATCATCCATTAATGTCGATGACATTATGTCATATTCTCACCATCTTCTCATTGTGAAATCTATGAAAATATTTTGAGTTTATACCTATATCATTCATCCATGTTTCATTAAAATGTTTCATATCTATCCTTTTATTAAAAATTAATAGATCATATAACTTAAGATGAGATTCTATTTCCTCTATGATGGAGATGTTTTTATGTTGATTACTAATTTGGCTAATGACAAGATGTTCTTAATCATCCATTATTTCAATATCAATCATACAAATATATTTCTTACTCCAACACTTTAAAAGTACCTTAGTTAGCTGAAATTTCTCATGATGCCTCTATAGTGGGCTTCTAGTGGGTTTTATCATTTATGCCTCCAAAATAAGTCCCCAAAATCTAGGAGTATCAACCCATCCATTTTTAAAGTGAAAGTGAATATGGACTGATCTTTTCATATAATTGGAGAGTTCAACAATAATAATATACGTAGTTGGGGTTTGGCATAGTGGTAAGAACCCTGTAATACTACATGAAAAATGGGGGTTCAAAACCCATTGGGCGCAGATACTATAGAAGTAATGGAGCAGTACTGTAGTGATACTGTAGCAACAACGGTACTGTTGATCGGCCGAAACTGTAGCGGCGGCAAGGCACTATAGAGGCGGCTCTACTATGCGGGTACTACAGCAGCCGGGTTACTATTCACATAATGGGAATTGGGCCAAAAAATTGGGATTACGGGCTATGTAATGGGCTACAAGCCCACTAGGCCTTCGGGCTATGTAATGGGTCTCCCTCTACCCAGTTGAAAGAGGTCGTTCCTTTTCATTATTAATAAAAATGAGGCTTCGGCCGCAACCTTTTAGAAAAGAAACAATAACAATATTATGTTATAAGTGATATTTTGTGGGGGTATGGAGAATCCTATGAACCCATTGGAACCACTCCTATAGACCATTTTCATAAAAAAATAAATCAATATTACTTGAATGCCTTTAATTCAATGTATATCTCGTCTATGTAAAAACAACTTCCTCAATTGGAACATGAAATAGATATCACTGGTCAATGAAATAGGAGAACTCCTAAGATTATACTATGTTGATGATATGTCTTTTCTTTTCCTCATGCCTTAAATAAGTGTTAAAATCCCCCATAACCATCCATTTATGATCCATAACCTCACATGTTTCTTCAAGATCCATCCATAGTTCCCTTCTTTTGATGTATAAAGTAGATTAATACACAAAATATCCCAAAACTGGATATCCTGATATAGTTAGAGAAAAAAATACTCATGGATTTCTTATTGAGTGAATTAATAATAAATATTTTTTAATATATAGAGCTGATCTATGTTAATGTCATGCTGGTTTTGAGAAATAATGTTGTACCCAAGAGACTCTCATTTTAAAGACATCCATCTCTTAAACATTA
This sequence comes from Viscum album, assembly GCA_963277665.1. Taxonomy (NCBI): domain Eukaryota; kingdom Viridiplantae; phylum Streptophyta; class Magnoliopsida; order Santalales; family Viscaceae; genus Viscum; species Viscum album. The sequence goes on from OY728161.1 coordinate 1,001,780,685, forward strand.
TTTTTGTTTCTTCAATTCCAATGATCATTAGTTTGTAGAACAAAATAAGGTTTATAAGGGCTTTGGTAGCACGGGAATTCCCTACACCTTAAAAATTACAACAAACAAGATTCACTGTTTGAGGGCCTTGCTACTTGTTAGAGACCCTTCATGATATGTCATATTTCGTGGACCATTCCCTCTATTCCCATTAATTTTCTTCTTCTCGTCTTTAAAATTTATATCAACTGATATATTCTCTACGTTCCAATCTCCCATAGATTAATTTTGATAATAATTTTATAGGAATTCATTAGAATCCCTATCACTCAGTGTAGGATCCAGATCATCAGTTTCATCAGACCAAAAAATTACACTCAAAGTCGTGAACTTGTTGTTAGACCGTAAGGCTTATGAAGGTATAACCATTGATGATTGTCTTTTAGAATACATACTGTAGGGAACCGCTGATATGGAACCATCTAAATTAGGGTTATCAACATGACATTAATACTGATTCCCCTTTCCCAAATTATACTGATTATTATATGAAGTACCTTTTTTACATCCTTGTGAACTCCTGTCCTTAGCAGGTCCATATAATTCATGAGTTCCTATCATTTCCTCACCCTATTAGCATCATCAGAACGAGATCCGAGAGTATCATGACCCTGAGGGTTGGGAATTTGGTGGGTGTGTGTTTAATTACCATCAATAATAACTACCCCACACCATGTTTATTGTCATGAAGACAATAGTTAGTCTCAATATCCCTACCATGACTATCTCCAGAACACAACTGATTTATTTTCACAGTCTCTTCTCCTTCAATGAGCCTAGTAAAAATATCATTTACCATGTTATAAAATTATGATAGGTTCTGTTCATGAGAACTAGTGTCATGCAAGTCCTCTTGTGATGTTTTGTCATTGAGGGCTTCACCAGTTTCCTCACGGTTTGTAGGCAAACAAGAAGTGTCAATTATGAGTCTTGAGTTGACGTGGTCTTCATTATCATGTTGAACACGAATGATTGTCACTAAACCTTCATATAGGGGGTGCTCATATAGTTCATAGGTTCCTTCCATGAATGTGTGTTCTAGATTTCCATTTCCTATCTTATAAACATTTTAAGTTCCATAATTCATGTTTCCATTAAAATTAGTGGATGTAATTTTATTCGTTCCCTTCTTCCTTAAACAATTGGAATCATCAATCCATTTAATTTTGTAGATGTTTCATTCCTTATCCATGTTACACTCTTTGGTTTGGTTCCCAATGAAATTTTAACTCATAAAAAATTTAGGCTACCTCTCATATTGATTCACATGTTTAATACTGTCATCTATTTTTGTCAACACCACCTATTCTACCTGATTATTGGACATATCTGCTTCCACCAGGACCCAAGAATAATGCCCAAATCCTGGAATATTTTTATTATGAATTTATTCGGATTTAAAATAGAATATTTTATGTCCCATCGAATATTTAGGTTCTAATATAAACCATTTAATAAATAAATACAAATACAAAGCTGTGTGTGAGTGTTCCTAACTTTGGTAGGATCAAAGTTCCTAAATCATCCATGGAATATAAAAAATTAATTCTTCAAGGAGACTGATCCCATGCTCCTTGCTCTTCACTTCATGTCATCATACGGTAAAAAACGATAGTATCCCTTTCCCATAGTTTTTACAACAACTCAATTTTTTTTAATTAATTTAAACATTTTGATATTTTTCATTTCAGGAAACATGGAACATAATCACTTTTATAGCACTAAATTTGGGTTGTGATATACACCAACCCAATTTAATCAATCAATAAATAGAACATAATGTTTATCTTTCCCTAAAAGTAACACCAAGGTTACCTTACGTTACACGCAAGACTGACTCTCCTTGATGGCTTTCCTAACACACAAAACTAAGTTTCAAAAACTAATGATATATAATTAAAATATCATTTAATATAATAAGACAAAACCAAGATATTAAGTTAGTAGTTATGAATAATTTAAACTAAATTATGAAAATAATTAATTCATATAAATATAAAATGAATTAATTTGTTATAAATTTATTGTAAGTCAATTTGAAAACTGATTGAATATAAAGGAAAATATTATTATTTTCATGCTCACAAAGATATTTTATCCAAATAATTTAAACTAATTAAAATTATTAAGTGTAATTAATTTAATATACACATATATATATATATATATTATTTTCAATCAAATATTTTATATATTAATTTAATATATTTGATATAATTTAAAATAAAAAGAAACCCAATTTTATGCCTAAAACCCTATATTTTTATTATGAAAATTTTTCCGCCATTTAATGGTGAACCACTTTTAAGTAAATTTTTTGAAGATTTTATAAATATTATATGTAAAAATAATATTAATATTTGAAATTGAAACATAAAATGTAGCATTGAGGGAATTTTTGTTATTTTCCTGTGAGGTTTTATTTTTTAATCAATAGTGAAAAATACTGCATTTTAATTTAAAACTGTATTTTAATCTAATTTATTTATAAGGATAATCTATATTTTAAATTGGTTTAAAATTATATTTATACCAAATATAATTTTTTTAATCCAATTTAGTTCATTATAACCAATTCCACATTGAAATTGGATATAAAAACTTATCCATTTTTTGATCATTTTTACTTTAAAAACACGCAGTGTTGTCCAATCTGCGAGATTAATTTTAAATTAATTTCTTCCACTTCTGTCATTTAAATTTTAAAAATAATGTCCATATTTAAAATAATCATAATTTATAATGTGTAATAAGTTGAAAATATCATTTTACCAAAAATATTAGTGAATTAAATTAAAATTAATTAGAGTGATTAAGGTAAAATTAAGCTTAACAAGGAAATCAACCGTAAACTTAAGGGCCCAAATGATATATCCACTTATAAAACACCCATTTTATGGGAATAAAGAATCCAAAACCCTTATATTATTTCTTCTATTAGTTTTTATGACTTTGTTTAGGTAAAAATGTGGCTACACCTAACTTTAAAAAAAAAATCCAAGTATGTCTCTTCCCTTCCCTATAAAAGGCCACCACCTCTCCCAATTATTCACGCATCCAAAAAAATAGACATTCAGAAAATATCAGACAAATACAATTTCAAAAATCTCTCCATCCCTTCTTGAAGCCTCCCATTGTGCAGAAAGCCCTAAAATAAGCCCCTTTGGTGCGAACCAAAAGAAGTTACCAGAATAAGAGGTAACATTGTTCCTCCAAATCATAAGTTTTATTTGCATTATCTACCTACTAAAATATACTTATTAAATTATTATATGAATAAAACTGTATTATCAATATATTGGGAGGTTATTATACTTTTTTTTGACCTAAACGTATTCAAACATCTATATAATGGGTAACAGACTTACCGTTTTTGTGTATGGTGAACAACCGCCTCACAAAATAATGTTTGTTTGTTCTCCCTTTACCAACTATCATGGTGGGAATTATGATGAAAATTATAATTATATATAATATATGTTATATTTATAATTTATTTACAATTATTTAATTTTTTTATAAATCATACCTTTATACATTCCATTTTTTGTAAATACTATAACATCGTTTGTGGATGCGTGGACTACCGCCACATTAAAGTGATGTAATTCATTCACACTCTACATGGAATATATTAAGAATGGGTTTTGTTAAATTATATGATATATATGATATAATAAATATAAAGTAATAATGATATATATACTTATGTATACATATATCTCATTTACATAATTTCTTTCAATACGACAATTAAACAGAAACTGTGTTCATGCGTACGTACATCCTGTCGTCTACATTAATAATGCATTTCATTTCATACATATATATTATATATATTTCTAATACACAAATATGAATAATATAATTTATATTTATATCTTTTTTTTTTATTTTTGAAATCATTATATAAATTTAATAACGAGATATATAAAAAATTAAAACAAATGGAAACAATGAAGAGGATATTACCCAAAGTGAAACCATAACATGGGGTTGTTAAGAAGTGGATAATATAAATTAATAATAATAAAATATATGGAATTATATGTACTAATATTTTTATGTGATTTATATATTATAAAATTATATTTATTAAACATTAGTTTTGAATGAGTACAATAACAGTCAGGACACAAGGTAAGGGAATTTAATCTCACATTTTTTTCTATGAGATACATACATTTTTTAAAACTCATTTTGTTGAGTGGTGTATAAAATTACATTAATGTATTTTATGATTTTTATATTTAAATTTATGTGAATTTTCATATTGATTTTGTGATATTTATTCCATGGGGTTTATGGTTGAAAAGTTACCAAACCAGTAAAGTAATTTTGTCTCAATTTTTCCTCATTGAGACACATATTTTGTTATTCACCTATATTTTTTATGCAGTGTATGTGTTTCCAATTGACATGTTATACCAAGAATCTCATTAATTTTCAATAAATTATAGGCACCATTTAATATCATTTTCGTACATGTGGAATATGATTCACAGTTTCCAAGTAGTAAGAGTTTATTGAAACCATCTCATCATCTATCGACATTGTTTGTGATTATGATTTCATTGAAGAAATATTACATTCCATATATAATGAAATGTCATGAGTATTATTAAAATCTATTTATTCATATTATATCCAATATATTTTACAATTTTTCAACTTCTTGTTATATAAGATGGAAATGAATTTTTTTAAGAAAGTCTGACTTCACCTATATCTTTGGTTGAAAATTTGTGTTCCTTAAAAATGATGTTTTCTAAATGGTTTCAAAAAATATTATACTATTATCCTATTATTTTTATAATTTATTTTCTTTAGTTTTTCCTTTTAAAAAATGGTTTTTTTAATAAATAAATCTTATTTCCGTTTTCCAATCGGGGAACTTTTCTATAGTTTTTATGCTAAAAAATAATTTTCAGTATGTATTGATTTTCCATACATATGGAAGACATTAAATTGAATCATACATTAAAATATTTAAAATTTTAATTTTTTAATAGAAAATGTTTTTTTAATATTCTGGAAATTCGTTTCATTAAAATGGTTGTCAATGAAAAATGTTTTCAAAAATTTTCTATGCTTAAAAAGTTCTTTTAAATGATTTTAAAAACATCATATATGAGTTTTCAAATGGTTACTTTCAATGTAATGGATTTAGATGATTTTGAGGGCTCTTTAATAACTTCTAAATTATTTTCAATGAATTTATTTTTAAAACAATTTCAAATATTGATTTATTTGTTTTTAATGATTTTTTTTTTCAGAATGTTCTCAAAGCCTCCCATATAATTTTTTAACACTATTTCCATGAAAATATTTTTCAAGATGATTTTTTTTTAAAATAAATTTTCAATAAAGAAAGGATATTTTAATCAAGAACTGATTATGACGGTCATTTAAAAAATATTTCCCATCTAAGATGAAATCCATTGATGTTACTCATTCATTTGTGGGGGAATGATTTAATGTTTCCATTCATATCCTTTATATGTATTGTTTATATTTTTATGGAATGATGTTTATAAAACTCATTCCTCTTTCATGAGTTTTATACTTGTGAAGCCTGCTTCATTCATGGGTTACGATTTGATGAAATGATTACGAAACATGTATTTTTCCAAAAATTAATATATTCTTACATGTTTATGAAACCAATTTAATTTCCTATGAATATAATAGGATGTTTATAAAACCCTTCACTTTTTATGGGTCAAGTTATGATGAAAGGTTTATTATATTGTGGAACATGTATAAATTATTTGATATGTAATGTATGGGACCTATATATACCTCCAATTAATTGGGAAATGATTTATATATCATGAGATAATGATGGGAATTGAGTCGATGAGCATGATCCAGTATGGGAATATTGGGAAACTCAATCCATTATAAAGAGAGGAATGTGACTAGTGATGGTGATGTGTATCAACCAGTATGTGTAGTCACCATAAAGATGGAAGATGGGTAAATTTGAACCACTATGAAAACATGGGGAAACCCAATCTATTTCCAAAAAAGGATTGTGAATGAGGAAGGTAGTGTGTCCAACCCAGTGGGTGTTTTCAACTTACTGATGAATGATTGGGAAACCTGATCCACTATGCTAGGTTGGGGAAACCCATTACATTATATGGAATGTAATGTGACTTGGGATAGTGGTGTGTCCCGACCAGTAGGTTCAGTTTCCATAAATTACATTGATTTGTTATTTCAATGCATCTTGACTTATAAGGAATTATATCACATGTTTATGTGTTCAAAAATTCCATTTCTTATTGAAATGACATGATTTCATGGATTATGTTCTTTATTTACTTATGATTCATTTTTATTGAACTAAAAATATTTATTCCATGATTTATTTTTATGGTCTTTGATATGAAGTGTATAATCACTTAATGTTATGATCACATTCTCATAACACTATTCTCATGTTTACACTTACAAGACTCCTTTGTTTACCCTCAGTGAGCATCTGAACTCACCCCTTTTTTATGTTTCCTTCCCTAGGTTATTAAGTTATGAATATAGTTTGATGCATGTAATAAGGGTTCTAGTAAATAAGAACCTAGTGGGAGATAATGAATCTCACTTATATAACAGTGTTTATGTTTCCATATTTCTAAACGCACTAAACTAATATAGTATTTGGGAATATATTTGAATAGTATTTTAAGAATTTTGAAATAGTGAAGTAATGTTTATGTACAGTAATTTTGGTTGGTTGTAGTTTTCATCATATAATCTTCAACACCCCAAATATTCATTAATCCATCGAGTGAGGTTAGGAAACATCTATAATTTCCCCCTCTCAATACTAGAACTAATGCAATAATGGAGTAGTTGCACAAGTTAACCTACTCTTAAATGACATCCTGGTTGGGTGAGACATGTTTTATTGGGCACTTCATGATGATCCTTGTGGTTGGATTTATGTAAAAGTCCATGAAATAGAGTTGAAAAGAAAATATAACCTCCTACAAAAATTTTTTCTTCGAACTAGAATCATTAGCATGAGATTTCTCCACCACACATGGATTGATCTATGTGAGTTAAAAAAGATCCTTAGGTCCACCATAATCATTATAAGCATGAATTTTTTTATCCTTCTACAGATTTTTCCTTCATCTAGGCTTCATAATCTTTAAGGTTGGTGTTCCATAGTTTCTTCCTTTGATTTGATATCCTTGATGAAAATAATTCAATGGGTTCATGATATAATGGTGGTTGAATATAGTATTTTTCCAAATCCTACATTTCATATAATATATAAATAGTTATAGATTGTTATAATTATTTTAAATTAAAAAAATTGTCCAATACTATAATGGAATTGATAAATGGATACTTTAATTATTATCTGGAAATTGTTTTGGGGGTAATAATAGATGATGTTATTAAAAATTCCAAAACGGTGGAAGAAAATGAAGGGAAATTGTGTAATTTATTAATGTATTCGGGAAATAATACTTTTTATCAATGTAAAAAAATTATCTATAGGATATAATGTGTTAAAATATTAGTGCTTTTTATATAATTCAAAGTGACATCTATATACCATTCAAAAAAAATTGATTAAATAATGGCCCATAAAATCATCTATATTGGATGTCTATTGATTCACAAGATTATTTGGGTACTATGAATGTATTGTGAGAATTTTTTTTGTATTTCAATTCCACTAATCTATCTAGAATGAAAACATGTATAGTATATATTGATATATGAATGTGAAGATCGATCTATGGAGTTCTTGAAGAAGCTAGTCACTAATTCTATACTAATACAAACCATTTATAGATAAGGGTTTATGATTTATAGGGATATAACCAAATATTCATTAGGATATATAATCATATAAAATTACAAGTTGACAAATTATTACTTGATATAATTAATGGTACATTTCAAAAATCACATGACACCTGTTTTTAAAAGCATCCAATCATCTTATGTTATGAGTTCCATAAATAAGTAATGAGATATTAGAAGAGGGACATATAATATCATTCCCTATCATTCCAGGATGCATAATGTAGAATATATATACCTAAATCCGTTCATTATATCGTGGGAAAATGAAAACATAAAAAGGGTGATCTCAAATTCTCAGTACGGTTAAACACGGAAAACATAAACATAATAATATAAAAATATGAACATATATTTTGAATATCAATTTCTTGAGTAATTAAATAAATCTTGGCAGTACATAAGGAAAAAATAATTATGTAACATTAACCACTGGGAACCATGATATTTGGATTTTTTTGGCGGGTTCACTGCATTTTCATTTCCAGCTATGGCCAATTTGTATTTCCTTGAATGTTGGTTTCTTGGATCGAGTGTAGGGAATATTGGAAGAATGACTAGTGATATAATTTTACAAGCTTGTTGTGGGTGATTATGGAAGGAGAGAAACCAGTATCTTTATGAGGGTATAGTTTCAAATAGCTGAATAATTATTTGTAGGATTAAATATATGATTTTTGGTTTTATCTAGGATTTAGTTAATTGAAGGGATTCACCTTTTTTGCAGAATCTTGTTAATTCTTAGATGGGTAGATCTGCTACTATTTATTCGGGAAACTGATTATGTTGGAACCCACCTTTAAGGGGTCTGAAATATAACAGTGATGGATATTCTATTTTAGGTTTGAATTGTGGAGGGGGTATTGTTCATGACTATTGTGGGTCGACTATCCTGTATTTTTCCATCAGGTTGGGGCTTGGTAACTCGCTGTGTGATGAAGTGATGTCCATGATTTCTGGTTTGATCATTTGTAGGACAATGAATTTAGATATTACAATTATTGAAATAGATTCTTTGCTCTTATACAATTCTATTCATTGGGTATGGTATTGTTCCTTGGTCTATTTATTATATTATTAGAATGTGTCGAAGCATCTTGGGTGTTGATATCATTGTTTCCCATATTAGGATGGAGGGAAACATGGATGCACTATACATTTCTTCCATTGAAATTATCGGTATGGAGAGTTTGTTTTTTCAGGACTTGTATAGTTTGAAATAGGAAGGTGTTAATATCATTAGAGAAGATTCCCTTGGTCTTCAACATTTTAGGGCCCCTTGATTCTTTCCCTTATTTTGTTATATCTACACAAACATTGTCTTCTTGTAATCTTTTTCTTTTCATTGAATAAAAAAATTACATGATTGTTGTTGTATAAAGTATCTCGAATAATAATGAGATTGTGAAATTATCCATTACCAATTATAATCAGTAGAATCATATGCCTCATAAAATATATAAACTTAAATTCTTATTTAAATATCATAAAATTCATAATAATAATCATAAAACATTCATGGGAATCATAGACACCACACAAATGAAATAGGTGATTTATAATGCATGTGTCCCATAGAAATAAAAGTGAGACAAAATAGTCCCATACCTTAGGTCTTCTATCATTTGTGTATATATGAACCTCCTATATAATGATTTAAATGATATCATTGAATTATTAAAAAAAATACTATTTGTTTTCATGATATCATATATTATCATATTATAAACGATTTGGTAATAATATTTTATTATTACTCGTTATTTGGGTATAGAATGCTTCCTTTTATTATGCATGTTTTACCGAATAAGTTATAATTATCCTTCTTAGGTCAACTTTATATCATTCCAAAATGGTATTAACATAATAAATATCATATTTATTAATTATTACCATTTATATAATCATTGTATAATGGATATATTGTAGAATTAATTGCATCACATCATGGATACGGTATGATGTATGTACACATGAGAAACAATATCATTATAATAATTGTTTAATGGTTTGGAAGTTTATGGTATATATTCTTTTAGATAATCCATATCATGTTATAATAATCCTATATTATTATTATTTCCATCATTATATCCATCCAAGTAAGGTGGTGGTGAAAAATAGATTACATAATGGCATGGAGACAGTAAGCCGTACATACGTACATGTGGTGATTTCAGTTTTTATATGATGAACATAAGGTGGAATATTGTTTTTTCATAATTATAATAATATATAAGTATATGAGTGATAATTATGTTATTACATTATAATAAACAACTAATGAATAAGAAATAAAAGAAAAAAGACGTTTGAAAGAATCGGTAGAAGAGATTACCTCTTCCTTGAGGTGCTTTTTCTAAATCTCCTCTGAAAGGCACTAGATTAGGCCATTGGAGAATACCATAACATCTATAATGTGAATAAGAAAGTTTAATAAGGGAAAACTGTATGGTACAACCAATCTTAAAGGCTCAATGTGATGTGAAGAGGTGTTGGAGGAGGTGCCCTTTTATAATTGAGGTGAGGGGAACCCTTGGAATTTTTTAAATATTAAATTAACATAAATTACGGTTTTAATACAAAATATTCCAAATTTAAAAATATAAAATATTATATTATTATTTTTCTAAATCCTCTCATCCAATAATTTTTATACATGTATTGATTTTATTTTAAACCTTATCTATTTGGTTTACCCTTATATTATTCTCTTTTAATTTTAAATGAAGTAACAACATTTTAAGTAACAAAAGTCTATAAATTTTACTTATATGGGGTAAAATTTTACATAATTGGACACGTGATGAACATTTATAACTTATTAGAGTCACTTCATGATTTTAAATTTTTTTACAATTTTTAAATAATTTTATAAATTATTATTTTTATAAGATGTCCATAGTGTTAATTTTTACACTGTTCGTTTAATTGAATTAAATTAAAATTAATATAGAGAGATAATTTCTATCTAAAGAATTAAATAGTGTTATAAAATTACATAGTAACCTTTAAAATTCCTGGATGACATAAATTATGTCATATAATATTTATTTTAATATTTATAATATCATTTATTTCATATTTATCTTAATAAAACAATTACTCTATCACTGTTGTGTCAATATTTATGGAAATTATTTAATCTCTAAAAATTATAAAGAAAATCAAAAGATATATATAATTTAATTAGATTTATGGAGACTACTTGTTTTTGAAGTTTCATCTTGTTTATCACTACATTAATGTTTTTATACTTATAAGAGATAAGAGAATGATAGGTTGTCACTTTCTTTTGTTTAAATAATAATTACATCATTTTCATGGAAAAAATTCCATTAAACGAATAAATTTTGATCCTTAGGTGTTAAGGGTGGACTTTTATTCATCTAATAAGATTTTTTATCGTGTTAGGGTAATTTTATTATCCTTATCATATTATTTTTTACCCAAATTTACATGATTTATCTTTAACCGTGGTAAATAAAAATTATCATAGTTACTATTCATAACTTCCAAAAAAATAAAAGGGACATATTTACACAATTGGGACCTACTAATTCAAATCATGGAATGAAATTTCCCAAATTCAAAAAACAGAAATTTCATTAGTTAATTTAAAATTAATTCCCATTGTCAAAGTGAGAAAACATGTTTTTTAAGTAAAAACCATCAAAATATTGACATGTGTTTATATCAAAATTCAATGTAAAATTACTTCCAATGAAAAAAACTGGATTAAATTATAAAAATTTAATAATAATATAATTTTAAAAATTTCAAAATATAATCTATCAGTAGAAATAAATTATATAAGAAGGCATTTTTGAATTAAAGTGCAGTATTTTTCACCATTCATAAAAATATGACATTCCTTAGAAAAATACCAAAATTTCAGACTATGAAACTTTTGATATACCTCTTTTAAATGAGAAATTTATTTTCTCAAAAAGATCATATATAAGTTTCTAGAAATATATTTAAAATGGTTTTTTATCAAAAGGCCGTAAAATTGTATTTTTCTGAAAAGTACTTCTTTTATCTAAAAAATTGAATTTGTTATTGTATCATCCATAGAAAACATATATGAAGAATATTAATCATTAAATTTTATAAGTTAAATATATATTTCATTAATAAAATCTATATAGAGTGAGTTTATTATTTTATGAACTCACTTATTTTCATTTAAATAGTTTTTCAGAATCACATTTCCAATTAATTAAAAAAATTTGTATTTTCATTTATTAACAATTATTCACAAAATAATTAATTAAATACACGTGTAAAATATATTTTCATAAATAAATTAATACTATTCATTCAAAAAATTTAAACATATAGTTTATAAGGTAACTTAATAATATTTAGTTGTTCACTTATAATTGTTCTCGCATGAAATTAATTATATAAAAAGAAGTTGAACTTGTGTGTTACAAAAGCTAGGAATGGAGTGGTCTATACCACAAGATTGGCCTATGTTTCATATTTCACAAGATTATCTTGGTGTTTCGCACATAATTATAAATCAAATAATTTAGAAAAAACTATATCTCATAATAATATTGGGGTGTTACACTTATAGTCCCTGGCGATTCTTCACTGACTTTACTCGGTTATCGGATGCCTAGTAGTGGATGTTGAGACTGAACCATACCTTAGTTATTGGATGTTCAATGGAGAAAAACTCCCTTTTATCATCTGGATCAGGGAACTTCTCTGGTGTACAATAACTCTCCAACGACTCATTTGGAAACTTCATCCTTTATAGAAGACGGATGTCCAATTTTATTTGTTCCAATGAAATCGTTTGGGGTGATGGTGGAAAATCTTCAATGGAAATTGGTAGATAGGTTTGGGAAACAAAGACCTCCTCTCCTGCTCTTTTAGGTGTTCATTATTATTTAGCTCCTAAATCATCTTTCTAATGTTTCTATCCTGAACTAGAGTGTTTTTTTCATCGTGCTAGCCTCTAAGGAGAATTTTGTGACTTCTTAGAGTAATATTCCTCATTACATGGGTCACTAGAGGTCATACCTTTCCCATTGGTCAAAGGACTTTCATGATGGTATGGAGTACCATAGGGATACAGTTTGGATCTCTCTACGTAGGATCCCTCTTAAATACATGAATGAGATATTCTTGGAAGATATTGGGAACTCGTTTGGTTCGTTACTTTGTGTCTATAAAAGGATGACCCATATTGGTGAAATGATATTAGCAGTGATCTCTGTCGAGATGTATAACTCCCACCCAATTCTGGCTAATCACTTTTTTCTGAATGATTGAAGGACTAGCCTCTGGTTTTTTTCATATCCTGTATTTCCTCTCTTCTTCTCATATTTTCACACCACAGGTCACCCTCTACAAGTCTGTTGACAGGTACGTCAAAAGGGAAAAGATGGAGATTCAACACAGTAATATAGATATATCTCTTTACCAACCCCTCCATCATCATATCCTCATATCCTATGTAGATCTTATTAATGTGATGGAGATTTGGGAAAGGCGTTCCCCTCCAGTCATCCCTATGTTGGCTAGGGCTTCCTCATCCTTGTTAGCTAGCCAATTTAAGGAGGTGGGCCTCAATATATTGGAACTAGTGCTGCATAATCAAAATGGTTCGACCTCATCATGTTATAAGGTATCATACCACCTTGATCAAGAATTTTTTATCTCCTATAATCCTAATGGAACAATGCATTATTTCATGCATCTTTAGCATTACCCAGCTTACATATCAATCTTTTTCTTCCAGATGTCCCAACATTCAATGATTAAGTTTCAACATCATCCTATTCTAGCCTGGTCCTCATATGCATCAGTGAATTTACATATAGGGTTTACACTACCCATCCTCAGGTCTCGACACATCCCTCCTATCCTATTATTATCTATCCCTCATGTAAGCCTAACACTCTTTTAAGATAAGGCTCTCAAGGACATCTAGTCATATGAGGATGGTTTCATAGGCACCCCTAATGCCAGTCACTCGAAGTTGTAGAGTAGGAGATGCACCAAATCTCAAACTAAATCTAAGGAATGTGGCACACAAATATCATCTCAGAAAATAGAAGGCAAAGGGTGTGGAGTGAAAGAAAGACATACCTCTGTAAATGTTTGATATACTTCTATTGAATTCTTGTGGGCTGGGTGTGGGAGAAATCTATATTAGTCTCCAATAAGAATTACACCAACTCAGTTTCGATGGGGGTTATTCTATAGCCTATAAAAGAGTCAACTATAATGAAGGAGTATGTACATAGATTGAATGTCTACAGCTTCAATCATGGATGTCCTTAGATCTCCCACATATGGATCTTTTGGAAATACTATATCTCAATTGATCTTCATACAACATCAGATCAATATATTAATACTAAAATATATATCAGGATGAAATCATTATTCTTCACTTTCATTTACACTATGTGTGATGATAAATAAAGGGATGGTCTACGGAATTATTTAGGATCATATAGTCTTGATAAAAACTTAGGGATGGTGGGGGTTATTTTATCATTATTGTTAGTCCGAATGAGAAAGAGGGAGGTAGAGTGTCATGACCCCCTCCCACTAAAGACGCTGATCCTGAGCTGGAAATGGTGAAAGGGAGATAATGACCCCCGAGTCCCACCTCCAGTAGGCCCTAGGGTTACGACTAGCACCAAGGGTATGTGTTTTCACAAATATGGGAGGCATTACCCTTTTTATTATTTAAGATCGGTAAATAGGACAAGTCAACCACCAAAAAGAATAAGAATAGGTGTATAGAAATAAACCCAAACCAATCCCACATGCATGTTTGAATAGTTCTGAAACAAGGTTCAAGTACAAGAAATCTAAAAAAGTACAATACCAAAAGAATCAAGAGTACATAAACTGCAACAACTCCAACTGTCCTGACTAGTAGGGTCCCGCACAACCCTAGTATTCCTCCTGGAAACCAGAATGTAAACGTAGGGTGAGCATACAAGTATACTCAGTAGGGAAACCTAAAGTTCCCATGCACAATTGGGGAGACATCCTAATGTCTTGTGAGAACAACAAAAGAAACCAAGCAAGGAATTCTACCCACCCAATCTCACCAGCCACACTCACCAAAAACACAATCACAACAGGTTGTAGTATATAAGAACAAGAGTATTGGGTACCCCGCACCATTTCCCACTAGTTAGCTTCTCTTCCTAACCGAAAATGTCCTGACGCAACCACACACTTCCCACATGCACACCCCTGGGCCTCAAGAACCACATATCCCGCCCGTACACACCTGGGCCTCACAACCACGAATCCTGCCCGCACACACCTGGGCCTCACAACCACGTATCGCGCCCGCACACACCTGGGCCTCACAACCACGTATCCCACCCTCACACACCTGGGCCTCATCTCGAAGATTCTTGGGAAATAATAAAACCTACCCAAAGAGTCTTGGTCTAAAACCGCCCCAATTGAAACCTACCTGAAGAGTCTTGGGTGTAAGATCGCCTCAAGACATCACAACCTATGGAAGAAGGAGTAGGAAGATGCTAGTAACTATGGAAAAAACACCCTCTCCCATGAAATGGGAGTGTTCGGCACTAAGTTCTCAACATGGCTGTGGTGTGATAAAACACAAAGATATATATATATATATATATATATATATCAAACACTCATCCCAACCTATGACTTCTAATCAGAGAACTGATCACGTGCCTCGACACTGCTACTATGAAGCATGCATACAACAAACAACCCCAACCCCATTTAGGTTTTCATGTTTCAACAGAATCAGCTTATTAGTTCCTTAACTACTGGGAAACTATACGCAACCAACCATATCAATCGTTTGTAAAGCATATCTCTTCCATCCAAAAATCAAGTTAGGAAAATACAAGAAACACAACCAAGTCCCTCTTATTAACCAACTAACCCCATTGATTATTATTTCTGTTCCATTACCAAGCCCCACCATTCATTAACTCTTCCACATTTTATTTATTATTCACAACCCATAGTTTGTTCACATTCAAGCCCATCCTTGCAGCCCCACTGCCAACCACCATAACCACAACTAAGCCAACCGCAGCCCTGCTGCTCACCCGATCCACAACAACCCACAAAAACACCCCCATCACATTACACGTATCCAATCCAACACCCACATGTTCATTTTTCTATTTTGTTCAAAAGGGGTGATCACACAAGGGTTCTAGATTTTAAATCAGCCAATTTACATGATTAACCAAATTCCACATTCAACAAAGTTCCATTCACAAAAAACGGTCTAGAAAGATTGGGAAACATTTAATTGCACAAGAAAAGTCCCCCAACAACCATGATTTTCAGTTGGCATAATCCTTTTCAATTCACAACATAATATCACAGGATATTAAGATAAACATAACAACTTCCCCATCCTCGTTCTTTAACCAGTTATTATCTTCGTTTAATGGTTCAACCATTTCTCCTGAAAACAATAGGATACCCACCCCGCATGATGCACAATTTAGAGAGACAAAGGTAATATCCCTACCTCAACAGGTTCTGATAACAACACTCCCCCAGATCAACTTTAGAAGGTGTCCGTCGGCGTCCGTCACTTCTGTCAAATCCAGAAAAGACCTCCTCAGGGGGAATTTGGAAAGGAAAGGCCGAAGGAAAGCCAACATTTCCAAGCTCAGAAGTTCCTCCTCTTCGTTACGATCCCTTAGCCCCTGACGGATAGTAAATCGGAGCTCGGATGAAGAAGCTATGGAAGAAAAAGAGCCTTCGAGTCTCTTGGGAGAGCTCTGCTTAGAGGAATGGGGAGGAGAGGGGTGAGTTGAAAAGGAGGAGGGGACCCCTCCCTTTATAGGAGAGAAAAACAAAAGTACACAGCGTGTAATTTATGGTACATGACGTGTACTCGGCCATTTCACACGGTCACCACGCGACTTCAAACATAGCCTTCAACGCGGCACGTGGCCATTGACTGGTCAACACACGATTTGAAGGTAACACATACGCGGGGAGGGACTACACAACGTGTATTATTGGATACATGGCATATACTCATTTATTTCACACGGTAAGGACCCGTCTTGAACATGGCACACGACCATTGACTGGTCAACACACGGTTTGAAGGTAACGCGTATGCGGGGAGGGACTACATGGTGTGTAGTATGGGGTACATGGCGTGTACCCATTTATTTCACACAGTAAGGATACAAACTTCAACAAGGGGTATACCCGGCGATGGGGTACATGGAGTGTACTAACACTACATGGCGTGTAGTTTCAAAATTCTGAAAAGTGTGGGAAAAGTCCATTTTACCATCTAGAACACTTCATGACTCTCTTTTTGACAAAGGAATGGGACAGAGAGGTCCAGGACATTACATCAGATACCTCTTAAAACATTATCGTCCCCGAGAATTTAAAATCCAACCTAGGGAAACTCAACAAGATACCTCTTAGGGCCCTCATTATAGCAGGAACCCATTCAAAAAACCTAATCATATGTGTCAGTAATTCCTTCTCCTATGTCGAGATATTATCCGCTTTAGGCGGCACTGACTCTCCTCCACGGGTTTAATCACATCCTCATTAATGCGTCTTGATTAAGAATTGTGTCTTCCCACTTTCATACATTATGATTTTTTCAACTTGCACTACCCCCAACACCACACAACCAACACACTGCCTAAACATGTGGTTTGGGGAAATTCTTTCTCCTATGTCGAGATATTATCCTCTTTAGGCGGCACTGAATTGCCCGCATGGGTTCAATCGCATCCGCATTAATGAATCTCGATTAAGGATCATGTTTTTCTTTTTTTCCCACACATCTAGACATGTTACACACTTCCATATAACAAGGAAACAAAAGGTCTCATAACCGACAAGACAAGCATTCCATATATCAAAGGTACAAAGTATAACATCAAAACAAAGCTCAGAAGGACAAAGTAAACACAAGTCAAACAACTCTGGGTACTGAGTGTGCATCTGAGTCTCTCGCCCCCAAGTGCTCTCCTCAAGGCTACCATGCCTCCACAACACACGAACCAAGGGAATGGTTCATCCACGAAGCACCTTCTCTTTACGATCCTCGATTTTGACTGGTCGTTCCTCGAAGGTCCCATCGTCTCCCATATCTAACTCTCCCTAGTTGATAATGTGAGAGTCATCATGTAAGTATCGACGTAGCTGGGAGACGTGGAAGACATCATGAACCTTCTCTAACTGAGGTGGTAGGGGTAGCTGATATGCCACCATGTCGACTCTCCGGAGCACCTCAAAAGGTCCAATGAACCTAGGTGAGTGGTTTCTCCCTTTCCCAAACCTCTGCTGCCCCCGTAGAGGGGAAACCTTCAAGAACACATGGTCTCCCACCTCGAACTCCAAAGGCCTCCTCCAACGATCATCATAAGACTTCTGTCGGTCCCGAGTTGCTTTCATCCTCTCACGCACAAGCTGAACTTTCTCTATGGTGCTCTGCAGTACCTCTATCCCAAGAGCACCTGTCTCACAAACCTCTGCCTAGCAGATGGGTGAACGACATGTTCTTCCATACAAAGCCTCAAACGGTGCCATTCCAATAGAAGAGTGGAAGATTTTGTTGTAGGAAAACTATACTAAAGGCAAGTGTCGTACCAATGACCCTCCGAAATCCAGAACGCATGCCCGCAGCATGTCCTCCAACGTCTGGATAGTCTGCTCTATCTGCCCGTCAGTCTGGGGGTGGAAAGTAGTGCTAAGGCATAGCTGAGTGCCAAAATCATGCTGTAACCCCCTCCGGACTCGTGAGGTAAACCGAGTATCCTGGTCTGAGACGATAGTCTTGGGAACTCAATGCAAACTCACCACCTCGTGTATATACCTCTGTTCTATGGTACTCACCAGGCTCGAATCCTTAATTGCTAAGAAGTGAGCTGATTTGGTCAGATGATCCACCACTACCTAGATAGCATCATAACCACCCTAAGATCTGGTTAGTCCCGTGACGATGTCCATTGAGATGTCATCCCACTTCCACTCGGGGACATCCAAAGGATGAAACGAACCACTGGGAACACAGTATTCATCCTTCACTTGCCGACACACTCGGCATTTAACCACAAACTCTACCACTGCCCGTTTCACCCTGGGCCACCAAAACTGTTCCCTCAGGCCTTGGTACGTTTTTGAAACTCTTGGATGTACCTACAAGGCTGAGCTATGGAACTCACAGAGAACTCCCTCACACATCGCCTCCGAAACAAACAACCTTCTATGGAAAAGCATCCGATGTCGGCTGTCCTCTGACCATCCTTCTGGAGCGTTTCCCTGATCGACATGATCCCGCATTACATCCGCCTCGAATTCCCCCCACTAAGACTCTTCCACCTACTGCCACAAGGAGGACTGCACCATCATCTGAAACAAACATCCTCTAACACCTTCTACCCTTGCATCCAAGTGTAAGGCGACCAACTCCCCCATCGCTTTCCAAGCATCAGTGGATTACCGAACCACTTCCTTATGTGAATTCCTGCTCAGGGCATCAGCCACAACGTTGCCCTTACCTTCAGTGTAATAGATCTCGAAGTCACAATATTGGAGGAACTCGACCCATATCCACTGCCGTAAGTTTAGGTCACGCTGAGAGAAGATATAATACAGGCTCTTGTGATCTGAGAAGACCACAAAGCGCTCCCAAAAGAGGTAATGTTGCCACAAAATCCGGGAAAACACTACTGCTACAAGTTCCAGGTCATGAGTGGCATAGTTACGCTCGTGAGGGCGCAACTGCCTAGACCCATAACAGATCACACCCTTCTTCTACATCAGTACACACCCCAAACCAAGGCCATAAGCATTACAAAACACCTCATACAACAATCCTTCCTCTGGAAACCTGAGTACTGGAGCACTGGCCAACTTATCCTTCAGGTAGTCGAAAGATTTCTGGCATTTCTCACTCCATAAGAAGATCTGGTTCTTCCTCTTCAATGTTTTCAATGGAGCAGCAACTCGAGAGAAGTCCAAAATGAACCTCCGATAGTAACCTGCAAACCCTAGAAAACTACGAACTTCTGCCACGCTCTTGGGTGCTGCCCAAGAAAAAACTTCCTCCACCTTTGACGGGTCCACTGACACTCCATGCTGAGACACTACGTGCCCAAGGAAGTGTACTTCTTATGTCAAGAACTTACACTTTGACAATTTCCCATAAATCTGGTGGTGTCGAAAGACTTTTAAGACTGCCCTGAGATGCTCAATGTTCTCCTCCTATGATCTTGAGTAGATCAGGATGTCATCGATAAAAACAAAAACTAACTAGTCCATAAAATCTCGTAATACAAAGCTCATAAGTCCCATGAACATAGCTGGTGCATTCATAACTCCAAACGACATCACTACAAACTCGAAGTGCCCATACCTGCACCTGAAAGCCTTCTTCGAGATGTCACTGTCCTTCTCCCTCAACTGATGATATCCATATCATAGATCAATCTTAGAAAACCAACCTGCTCCCCTCAGCTAGTCAAAGAGATCATCTATCCTTAGAAGGGGGTAACGGTTCTTGACCATTACCTTATTCAACATTCGGTAGTCTATGTATAACCTGAGACCACCATCTGCCTTCTTCACGAACTAAACTGTAGCACCCCATGGCGACACACTGGGTTGAACAAAACCCTTCTCCATCAGGTCTTTAATCTGGATCCTTAACTCCTATGGT
The DNA here is from genome assembly GCA_963277665.1 of Viscum album. Classification (NCBI taxonomy): domain Eukaryota; kingdom Viridiplantae; phylum Streptophyta; class Magnoliopsida; order Santalales; family Viscaceae; genus Viscum; species Viscum album. Next base: position 1,001,801,248 of record OY728161.1, read on the forward strand.
TCCATCCAATAAGGGGCCATCGAAATCGGACGGGCACCAGGCTGTAAGTCTATCCCGAACTCAACATCACTTTGGGGGGGGGGGGGGGTAGAGTCACAACCTCCTCGGGGAAAACATCGAGGAACTCCCCAACAACCTCTGAGACATCCATCATCTCTTCATCAGCTGGAACCACTGATAACCCACCTTACAAATAAAGGAGAGGCTCCACACACCGGCTTCCCACCTGATAGCTCCTCTCACCAAAAAAAGCTACACACCGCCCGTCCATGTCGGATAACACGAATGTTCTCTGGAAGAAGTTGATAATGGCACTAATAGAAAAAAACTAGTCGATGCCTATGATTACATCGTATAGATGCATCTGTAACAGAAGAATTTCCCCACTTGATCGATGTGGTCCCAACGTCAGCCCACATCCCCGGCAAACACATGATACGCTGGTCTGGCCTCCAACTGGTGTACTCAGTACCAGTGGTACAGAAAGTCTCTCTACATCTAGTGCTAAAGCATGGGCGAGAAAAGGTGAAACAAAGGCATGTGAAGATCCTGAATCGAACAAAGCAGAAATGAGAGTGTGGAACAAACAAATCGTACCTCGCACCCCCTCTGGTCCTGCTGGAGCTACCAACTCTGTTGAGTGCAACTGTCTATGGCCATATCCTATGCCTCTTTGATGTCTTCCACCTCCTCGACCACGCCCTGGTTGAGGACCCTGAGGAGCACCCCGAGGTCAGCCTCCTCCTGAAAAGTCTTCCCTCGGAGGATCATGGTCCTTCTGTTGCTGGAAGGGCCTCGCTGGCAACTGGTGCTGCTGAGGTGGGCGCTAAACCTGCCCACCTCCACCGTACTGAGCTTGGGTTGGGCACTAACCCTGAATGTGACTGAAACCTCCACAAGAAAAACACTTCGGTCTTGGGCTCGTGAAAAAGGGATGAGGACCTGAAGATCTAAACTGGAACTGCTGGGGCCTGCTCCGCACTGGCCCGAACCTGGAAGGTCCCGTCGCATGAGACCTGCTGCTGACTGCCTTCCCATTCGACGAACCTGGATGGATCCCCTCACGTGGTGCACCTCCCTGCGAGTGCATCCTCTCTACAGCCTCTGCCTTCTTCTGTACTTCCATGTACGTCAAAAGGGTGAAGGGTGTGACAGCATAATGGAGCGAAGGACGAAGCGCCTCCTCTAAACATCCCGCCCGAGACTCCTCATCCGGAAAGAGATCCAGAGCAAATCATTTGAGATCTTTGAACTTGATCCCCTAATCTCATACTGACATACTCCCCTGCTAAAGGGAGATTAAATCCTACCACATCTCTTCCTTGATCATGGAAAAAGGAATTACTCTCAGAATTCTTTCTCAAAGTCATCCCACGGAACCTCTGCCTCTATCCTCTCTCCGAGGTAGAGCATCCACCACTATCACGCCGCACCTCTCAGCTGACTGACTGCAAGGGGAACCCAGTACTCCCTCGGAGTGCAGATCAAGGTAAAAGCGATCCCTAGATCCTCAAGCCACCCCTATGTCTTCGTATCTGAAGTACTACCCTCGTACTTCTTGAGGGTTTGCCGCTGGAAAGAACAGAGAGTCTACTGCCACTGGCTATCTTCCTCCTCTCGGTCAATCCTCAATTGATCGACCGCCAGAATCTACTGGGCCTTGGCCGTCTGAATCACCTAGGGACGACGTCCAGGTGCCATAGCTATACGGTAAACAAGGATTTCTTAAGCCCAAGTAGCAAGGAATTTCTCAAGGTTGCATTCTATCATTTTATTCAATTTCTTTCCCAGAACACCCAAATCAAGTAAAACACAATCATGATGATGCATGTACCTTCCCTAGGGTCTCTACCCTGCAATAAATATAGTCTCACTTGGTCTTTTGGTAGGCTCATAGTCCATGCATCGGATCACGGGGGGCCCTAAAATCCCGTGTCCTAGTCAGTCTTCCTTAGCCTTGTCACCCACCAAGATTAACCAACACGGTTGCCCTACTATCCCATGCAATCCTCACTGTGCCTAACTCCAGACTCTATCCTATCTCTCAACCATCACCTCTAATACCATTTTGTCACGATCCCCTCCCACCAAAGATGCCCCTCCTGAGCTCGCAATGGTGAAAGGGAGATAATGACCCCCCGAGTCCCGCCTTCAATAAGCCCTGGGGTGGCGACTAGCACCAAGGGTATGAGTTTTCACAAATATGGGAGGCATTACCCTTTTTATTATTTAAGATCGGGAAATAGGACAAGTCAACCACCAAAAAGGAAAAGAACAGGTGTATAGAAATAATCCCAAACCAATCTCACATGCATGTTTAAATAGTTCTGAAACAAGGTACAAGTACAAGAAATCTCAAAAAGTACAATACCAAAAGAAACAAGAGTACAACAACTACAAAAACTCCAAATGTACTGACTAGAAGGGTCCCAAATGACCCTGGTAGTCCTCCTGGAAGCTTGAAAGTAAACATAGGGTGAGCATACAAGTATACTCTGTTGGGAAACCTAAAGCTCTCGTGCACAAGTGGGGAGACATCCTAATGTCTCGTGAGAACAACAGAAAAAACAAAGAAAGGAATTATACCCACCCTATATCACCAGCCACATTCACCGAAAACACAATCACAATAGGTATTAGTATATAAGAAAAAGTGTATTGGGTACCCTGCACCATTTCCCACTAGTTAGCTGCTCTTCCTAATGGTGAATGTCTTGACGCCGCCACACTCTTCCCTCCCGCACACACCTAGGCCTCAAGAACCACATATCCCGCCTGCACACATCTGGGCCTCACAACCACACATCCCACCCGCATACACCTGGGCCTCACAACCACGTATCCCGCCCACACACACCTGGGCCTCAAAACCACGTATCCCACCCACACACTTTTGGGCCTCATCCTGAAGATTCTTGGGAAACAGTAAAACCTGCCCGAAGAGTCATGGTCTAAAACCGCCCCAATCGAAACCTACCCAAATAGTCTTGGGTGTAAGGTCGCCTCAAGCCATCACAACCTATGGAAGAAGGAGCAGGAAGGAGCTAGTAACTATGGAAAAAACACCCTCTCCCATGAAATGGGAGTGTTCGACACTAAGTGCTCAACATGGGTGGGGTGCTATAAAACACAAAGATACAGATATATATATATATATATATATATATATATATATATATATATAACAAACACTCATCCTAGCCTATGGATTCTAATCAGAGAACTGAGCACGTGCCTCAGAATTGCTACTACGAGGCATGCATACAACAAACAACCCCAACCCCATTCATGTTTTTATGTTTCAATAGAATCAACTTATTAGTTCCTTAACTACTGGGCAACTATCCACAACCAACCATATCAATCATCTGTAAAGAATATCCCTACCATCCACAAATCATGTTAGGAAAACACAAGCAACACAACTAAGTCCCTCTTATTAACAAACCAACCCAATTTATTATTATTTCCGATCCATTTCCAAGCCCCACCATTCATTAACTCTTCCACATTTTATTTAATATTCACAACCCATAGTTCCTTCACATTCAAGCCCATCCCTGCAGCCCCGCTGCCAACCACCACAGCCACAACCTAGCCAAACGCAGCCCCACTGCTCACCCGATCCACAAAATCCCACAAAAACACCCCCATCACTTGCCACTTATCCAAGCCAACACCCACATGTTCATTATTCCATTTTGTTCAACCAGGGTGATCAAAAAAGGGTTCCGGATTTTAAATCAGCCAACTTTACGTGATTAACCAAATTCCACATTAAACAATGTTCCATTCACAAAAATGGTTTAGAAAGATAGGGAAACATTTAATTGCGCAAGCAAAGGCCCCCAACGACTGTGATCTTCAGTATGCATAAGACTATTCAATTCACAACATAATATCACAAGATATAAAGATAAACATAACAACTTCCCCATCTCAGTTCTTTAACCAGTTATTATCTTCGTTTAATGGTTCAAACGTTTCTCATGAAAACAAGAGGATACCCACCCCGCATGATGCACAATTTTGAGAGAAGAATGTAAGATCCCTACCTCAAAAGGTTCTAATAACAATGCTCACCCAGATCAACTTTAGAAGACGTCCATCGGCGTCCGTCACTTCTGTCAAAACCTGGAAAAACCTCCTCAGGTGGATGTTGGAAAGGAAAGGCCCAAGGAAAGATAATGGATCCAAGATCAGAATTTTTGCCTCATCGTTATGATCCCGTGGCCGCTGACGGATCGTAAATCAGAGCTCGGACGAAGAAGTTATGGAAGAAAAAGAGCCTTCGAGTGTCTTGGGAGAGCTCTGCTCAGAGGAATGGGGAGTAGAGGGGTGAGTTGAAAAGGAGTAGGGGACCCCTCCTTTTATAGGCGAGAAAAACAAAACTACATGGAATGTACTTTATGGTACATGGCGTGTAATCGGCCATTTCACACGGTCCCCACGCGGCTTCTAACACGGCCTTCAACGCAACATGTGGCCATTGACTGGTCAACACACGGTTTGAAGGTAACGCATACGCAGGGATGGAATCACGACATGTAGTATTGGCTACATGACGTGTACTCATTTATTTCACACGGTAAGGACATAGCTCCAACATGGCACACAACCGTTGACTGGTCAACGCACGGTTTGAAGGTAACGCGTACGCGGGGAGGGACTACACTGCGTGTAGTATGGGGTACACGGAGTGTACCCATTTATTTCACATGGAAAGGATACGACCTTCAACACGGGGTATACCCGGCGATGGGGTACACGACGTGTACTCACACTACACGGCGTGCAGTTTCAAAATTCTGAAAAGTTTGGGAAAAGTCTATTTTACCATCCAGAACACTTCATGACCCTCTTTTTGACAAAGGAATGGGTCAGAGAGGTCTGAGCCATTACATAGAGCCTTTCTTAGGAATGATAGTCAAGATTTTGTGTCGTTTATATCCATAAACATATTTATAGACACTAGTTATAAAGGGGTCTGGTGTACATGGTGTAATAATAAGCATGGAAACTAGAAATCCAGGTGTCCTCTTGATCGATGTGTGTTGAACAAAGCTTCAATATCTATATTTTTTGATATTAAAATCACTAATCTGGTCCGTAAGTTATCTATTCATTCTCTACTCTGGATTTACCTAGTGTTTAGGCCATCAAGAAAGGATTACTTCCAATTATTTCCGATGTGGGTGAAGGAGCCTAACTTTACGAATGTGGTTAAGGAGACACACATTCATCATTTTGGTGTAAACTGTGGAATATTCATTATAGTAAGATTAGGCATCACAAAAATAGTCTTCACAGTTGGAGGAAAAACCTCTCCCCTCATGGGAATGATTTGGATTTGATCAGTAAGGATATCGATCGTATTGAGAGGCACCTACAAACCAAATGGTATGAGAACCCATTTTATGTATATAGAGTTATGAAAGATCATATGAATGACATGATATTAAGACTAGAACACATGTTTAGGGAGGCTTGAAGGGTCAAACTGCTTTATGAGGGGGATCGTAACCCAAGATTCTTTCATGCATGAATTAAATTGAAACAAAATTTACAAATTCCCAACATTCTCATGGAATATGGATCCTATTCTAATGATCGATATGTAGATGGGGATCTTGTGGATCAACAAATCAAATCTCTTTTAGCTGAACCTAATCCAAGAAGTTAAGGTGGATACCCGAGGGACGCTATAGACATTTTTGATACCATTCCTCACAGGGTGAATGGGGAGATTAATGAACTCTTGGGGATGGTACCCGAGGAAGGGGAAGTGCTAGAGGTGATCTAGACCCTCTATATATATAGATAACTAGGGCCTAACGACATTTCTAGGTCTTTATATGGAGTCTCATGGGTTACATTTAAGGAGGATTGAATGCATTCTATTTTGGACTACTTCCATAGGGGTAATCTATCATGTATAAATTGTGCTTCCAAGATCATGTTAATCTAGAAGGTGATTAAACCTCATTAATTAGAATAGTACCCGCCTATTATCATGTTTAATATGATATATAAGGTTCTTACCAATATTATAAACATAATTATTGCACCGTACATGGATAGATGCATAGTTTAGGACCATCATAATTTCATCAATGGTTGATCCATTCAGGGAGCTATTGGTGTGGTGTAATAGTTGATCAATGACATAAAAATTAAAACCTTTTGAAGTAATTTTACCTTCAAATTGGTTTTGAATAAATAATATGATTGTTTGTATTGGGGTTTCATCATAAGGGTGTTGGACCACATGGGTTTCTCCCCTTGGGTCACTGATTTTTTATTCTTCTGTTTTAGTTCAACTTGGATTTTTATATATTTCATGGGAAAACAATTTTCTTTCTTCAAAATAGTATGTGGCCTCAGACATAGAGATCCAATTTACCTTATTTTATCCATTCTATCCTAGGACGTATTGATAAATTACATCAACCAAGGCATTCTTTACAGCAAAATTCATACTTATCACAACCATCATTTAACCAGACACATTTCTCACATGATGTTCACCAATGACACTATTATGTTTATTAATGTAAGCATAAGATCAATGTATTGTATCAAAGTTATTCTGGAAGTGTATTTTTTATGGAGTGGATAGTTGGTTAATTGGGAGAAGACTCAGTTTTTCATGTAAATAAGTCATGAAGAGAAGGATAATATCCATTGAAGGTAGGCTGAGCATGAGTAGAGGTTCTTTTCTGATGGAATATCTAAGAGCTCTAGTAAGTCCTATTTGTATCCATATGCAACCCTTTGATAAGATACTCAGTAGGATCACAAGGTGTATATGTAATTGGAAGAAAATGTTTTTATCCTATGGGGGAAAAATAACTCTTGTGAATATTATGCTTGCTTCCGTCCTAATGCATGTTCTATCTTCACTGAAAGGTCCATGTATAATGATTGTTAATATGGAAAACATGATAGTATCATTAATATGGGATGATGTGATGGAATGAAAACATCACTGATCATCATGGAAGATACTCTCTCAACCTATCTCCAAGGGTGGAATTAGTCTAAGAATTATTGACGGGACCATGCATGGGTTGCTTGCAAAACTAGCATGGGAATCGATGGAAGGGTGGTCCTTATTCGGTAAGACCATGCTTTGAAAAAAGTGTTGGATTAGAAAATGTATAAATATCGATATTAAATCATATAGATAACGATTCTACATTTTATTGTTATTATCCAACAAAATTGTTGATAGATTTTGGGTAAAGGGAACAAAAAATTATGGAAAAATGATTAGGGGGAGTCTAGTTATGGTTTCCAGGATGCCCTAATCCCCATATCACTTTCCATGAAGCATGAGTTCATCCCATATTTCTCATATCGTCTCTAGATGATAAAAAAAATTATTCTCTTAAAATCATTTTATTAAATAAAGAACTAGATAGATGCATATTTATGGGTTCAACATCCAGTATCTTATCTACCAAGGATTTTACTCACCTAAGGATGGATTTGTGTAATCGTGATATGTGGGGGGAGATTCCTCAGTGCAAGATGACCAATCCAAATTTTATTTTCTATTATATAATGTTAAACATATGTCTTTTCCTACAGAGGACAATATTCAATGTTTAGGAATTCAAATGGCTTCAGGATTTTGTTTCTTAAAAGATTCTAAATTGAATTAGTGGGGTATCTATTTTTTGAATGAGAGTAGGAGAGTAGGGAGTGGAAATATTTTGGGGAGTTTATAGGGTGGTCCCTCTGGGGCGGTGTTTATGATAGCTTCATGAATCAGTGGTTCCAGGGTGAATGAAGTTAAGGCAAAGAGAGGAAAGCTAGAACGATCATTCTCATAATAGTTCGCTAATTCATTTGGAATGAAAGGAATAAAACATGACATGAAAATTATTCATGCACTCAAACACATATTATTTTTATGAAAAATTAAATAATATTGGATAAGGTTTGGGTTTCAAGGAATGATGTACAATGCTGTAGGTGACCCATATTATCACATCTAGCTCCTACTCTAATATGGGTGTCAAGATAAGGAAAGGATGATGGGATCAGTGGAAACCCCATCACCACAACCTTAAGATCAATACAAACCAGTCATGAACCATGTTCATCATGTATTCAGGTGGAGTGATCAGGGATCAATAGAGAATGGTTATAACGAATTTCTCATCATTTTTCGGAAGAGGTGGCTCACTTCAGGCTGAGGTGCTAGATTTAGTCATGGGTCTTAGACTATGAAAACAGAGGCATATTCACATTTAGTCTATTGAAACCTATTATTTAGCTATTTAAAAATCTATTTAGGGTAATGGTAACATCCCTTGAAAATCACATATATTATCATAAATTTCAAGGATCACTTGAATAATCCCATTGTGATTTCTCACACATGTTAAGACGAAAATATGGTGGCTGAATTTATAGAAACCAAAGAAACACATGACCAAATAATTTATTTAATCTTCAATAATTGGATCTTTCCAGGTGACGGGATTCAGTTTGTTAAAAATGAAACATTGGGACTACATTATTTCTACCTTCAATGATGTTTTCTAATACTTTTTTTGTATTTTCTTTTGGATATTTTAAAAAATTTAAAAAAAATTATTGTCGATTTAGTGTATCTATCAAGGATAAAATTAATATTTTTATAATTATTTTTGTGTATTAATTAGTATATAATAAATCATTATCCAAAAAAGAAATTTAGTAATTAATTATTGAAACTAGAGGTCATACAATAAACCTGGGGGGGGGGGGGGTGAATGATGGTGTTTCAAAATATCTTTTTTATCATAAAATAAAACTTGTATTTTGCTTAGTTTTTCCAAGACACTATGAAAACACTACCATAATCACATTATTTTACTATGAAATAAATAAAATTTATGAGTATTAACATTGGTATTTTTTACATGGTTAACCCCCAATAGATTATATATAAGGGGAACCTACGAATTATGTATTGATATGAAAAATTACTAATCCACAAGTATTAATTAAAACATCAAGGGAAAGTCACATCTCTTCAAAGGAACATGACCTCTTCCACTATTCCACTCAATGATTTCCAATATGGTTTTAAAATTTTATTTTTTCTTGCCCTGGTTTATATCAGAAGAATAATGATAGATTAAATAATAAAAAATATTGGTAGTTCACCATAACTCTTTATGCAACTGATACTCAAAAATATTATTTTGAAACTCCTCATTTCAAAATATGATCCTCAATGGAATTAAACCAATCCTCAAATAACTCATCAATTCTGCATAATCATGGACATTCCAATATGTTCTAATATCAACCATTCCTTAAGATATGTTGTGAAATTATTTTCCCAATGTTGTTATATGATTTCCAAAATATAATTATTATATCCTATAAGGATAAATTTTAAATCCAAATATAAATTAAAAAATACCATCCTCCTCAAACATACACCTTCCCAAAAATCATCCATTTGATGTTTTCCAGTTAAATCTCTACTATTGATCTCAATTTTTAAAACTAGTGGTTATACCAAAAACCACATCCCCTCAATATTAGTTCAATGTTATAAGTTATATTTGAAACCTATATCATTTAAATATTCATAGCATGATGACCTTCATTTTAGTGAAAAAATTGGTTGCTCTATCATATTTATGAAATAACTAAATGTACTATTTCATAATTGGATGTCAAATTTAGAATTATTTATTTATTTTCCATATTTATAGGATACTAATTTTCAAAACCTCTAACATTTTCATTTTTACCTAACTATTTATACATAGTCACTCTAATAGTGGCATGATATATTCTTTATAGTTTCATTAAATTAAATGTAAAAAATTCATTATAGTGAGATATGTCCCTTCATAGATGAATATAATATATCCATTTTTTTTAATTTTACATTAGAGGTTAATCTGTTTAAATTATACTATGGTTTGAGAATTTTTTTGTGTGACTATATCTCAGGTGGTTTTAAAAAATAACTTAATCCAGTATTCCACATGTGTTAATTTAAGGAGTGTATTCTATAGTGTAAGAAACATATAACAGTGTGATTATATATCACAATGATTGGTAAAAAAATTAATTAATCAAATATAGATGTAAGTATACACTATTATTCATTTTTATCCATTCATTTAGGATGTTTTATTTAAACATTGACAATAATTTTTTAATAATAAATAATTTCATTATTCCCTCACAGTCTTTATTTGGTATACAAAAAAATTTTAAATAGTAATTAACTTAAAATAAATCCAATTTATAAAAAATAATACATTACAAAATTTTGTTGAAGAATCAACCCCTTTGTTTTATTTTATCAATCAAACTAGGTTAGATCAATGTTCCTTGACAATCAATCCATTATCCACTGATTACTATTCTTCCCCTTTGAAATTAAAATTTAATGGGATTATTCATTCCTAGATTAGATCACATCAATGAATTCAAGAATATTCTCACATTTTTTTATGAATTGGTTTATTATCCTTTAAAAATTATCAAATCTAGTGCTTTTTGAATATATTTATATTAAATTAGTGTATATATTAGTCTACACAATGTTATCTATATTTTTTTAGAGAACTCTTTCCATCTTTTTTTAGTTCCTTATAGATCATTTATACCCTTATCATATTATACTAAAAAACCTTTAAAAATACAATAACTATGTTATGTATTGGGTACAATTAGGTAAGGGGATTTTCAAACATCTTTATATTGAGTAAATTAGAAAAAAACTATTTTTAATCAATGTTTCCAAAACAAAATTGTTTTTAGTTATTCTATAATGATATTTCCAAAATAATTTTGAGTTACAATAAACATATATTTTATTATAGGCCATTTCCTTCATAATTTGTAAATATGTATCAATATTGTTCATGCTAGAGTGCATTACTAGGTTCTTTGTTAATTCAATTCCACTATTATAGTGAAACTGATTCTATATCAGTTTTCACATCGCTTCACCATGATCTCACATTTACTACTTCATCAATATAAACTATGAACTTCTAACAACCCCAGTGATGTTAAGAATTAATAAATTTTACACAATATTAAAAAAAATTAATTATATTTAACAAATCAAAATTCTTTATAAAAAATTTTGGAAATATTTCTACCAAATGGAAAGCATTAATTTCTAACCAAATTGGGCTTTCATGCATTATTTGTTTTTATTTAAAAGAATAATTTCAAACATATAAAATTTAAATTATAAAAATTTAAATTAATTTTTGAAATAATCATGTCACAATTATCTTTGTATGATTTTTTTTAATTTTATGAGAATTTTATATTTTCAATTAAAAGTTAAAATAATGAATTACATTGATTGTTATAATTTATTTTCAATTATTTTCCATGACATAATATATTTTATATTAGTTTTAGAGTTAAAATAGATTAATTTTATTAAAAATAATTTAATAATTTTTTAGAATCAATATTATGATTGAATTCGATATAAGATAGTTTTTATTCTTAAATCAATTTTTATAAAAACAAATTTTCATTAACTTTTGGGGGTTTAGTTTTATTAAATTGAATAACCTTTATGAGTTGAATTAGATTAAATTTATTAAATATTTTAATTATAATAATTAATATTTAGTAAAAGTTTAAAATAAATATTTGGTCATAATGAATATTAGAAACAACAAAAATATGTTATAATGTTTAAGATTAAAATAGGTTTACCAAGGGTTAGACTAATAAGGGTTAAAATGAACTAAACACATCTCTAAACCTAGTTGATCACCGTATTTCGACCATATATCATCTCATGTTTTGAAATGGTTCATTTTGGATCCATTTTTCTTGAGTAAGACATCAATATTTTTAATTTTATCAGAAATTTCACGTGTTTCCTCTCCCCTCAAATATAAAAGGACACCCCCTATTATCTCATCTAGAAACATCATTTGCCTTTTGATTCATCAATTTCATGCCCAAATAACATATTAAAAGCCATCCCCATGGTATATATGACTTTTATATTTATAATACCATCATTATATAGATTAAGGTACAAAGAAAAAGACGTTTCCAAATAAATGGTATAACTTTTCTCTAAATGTTTTAGATTTACTTATTCTCTTACATCCTTCAAATCATATTTAAACATGCTAAAATAAATACATATTTATATATTATATATTTATATATTCTATTAATTTAACTTAATAACCTATATACATCTCCCCTTCTGTCAAATGTGAAATGAAACCATCATTCCTGTGTAAAACATACTACAACCTCATGAACAAATATAATATATTTTCAATCAAAACCTATAACATATAGTTAAAATGATTGATTTAATTTATATGTCTTAATTATATTAATAACACAACTAAAATTTTATAATTTTTATAAATCGTTTATTTTATTACAATTCTATTTATTGAAAATTGATAATATATTCCTACGTATGTGTGGATTGACAACATCACGAAGCGATGTGATTCATTTTTCATTACTACATCACATGAATGGTATATATTAGTTTATTTAACTTTGTAAAATGATATTTATTATAAATTAAACAATATTTAAATAGAAAATGATATGTATTGTATTTCCCTTACACTCATTGGAATTTGAAAACATTACTCTACCATACATAAAACTTATAGTCTTAATTATTGTAACTTAAATCATTTTTCACATCGACTATTCATGGTTAGTTTTAAAAGAATAATTAATTTATAAACATTATTATTTCAGGATTATTATTCCACATTTCATGAAATAATTACCTCTTTTACCATGGTTGACATACCGAGGATCTTTTGAAATTATGAACTGAAAATCCTCAAAACACATGTAGTGGACTTAACCGATTAAGTAATTAAAAATTTATTTAAAATAAATTCAATAAATGGTTTATTTATTAGGGATTTTAACTTTATATGTTTCTTTATAAATAATATAATTTATATATTTTTATTATGTAGTTGTTAAAGCGCATACATATCATGTCTATACTCGAGGTAAGGATTTCTTCTAAATATACCTTAATTGGTGAAAATTATAATAGTATGCACCAAATATATATTATATTTTATATATGGAAGATGATATGTATATTTTATAATGAATTATTCATACTTTATGATATATTATGTTGAAATAAAAATTATACAATTCTTGGATATTTGAATTGAATGTTACTATTGGGAAAAAATACCTCTAGGTCTCCTAATTGTGTTTTTTGGTGTTATTATATTCGTTGAAAAATGCAGATGACCAAGAATGAATATTGATGATGTTTTTCAAAGAAGGTTTTATTTAGGTGTTTCATATTTTTAGTGTTTTCCAAAATTTTGGGCCCAAAAAATGGGAATAATTTTTTTTGAAAATGAATGTATTTATGAAAAGGAGTTAGTAGAATGGAAAAGGGAAATCAACAAAGTTAGATTTTCTATATTTCAATTCTATGCGGACCATATAAGATTGAATGAGGACTATGAAGGATGGTATGTAGACCGCAAAACATAGTACACGAACTATATATGGGAAGTGGTTTTTGAAACAAAAATGATTTGTTGGATGTTCATAGTTTGTTGGAGTCAAATTGTTCATGGGATTGATAATTTTTATCTCAATTGAGGAGGTTATTTGTGGAGCCAGGAAAGCATTCATTCACAAAATAGATATAATACCAATATAGAACAAAGACACTACACTGAAAACAAGGGGAAATGGTTTGCAGAATGTTTATGGTATTCAGTGAAGGATATAACATATCAAATATTTGAGTAAAAAAATAGAATATTTTTTGTATCTATTTGAGTATATAATGACCACTAATACCATAATTAATAAGACCATTTTTCATTATGAAACATATTCTCTCGTGGAAGAAATTCAGATAAGTCCAAAAGAGTTCGTAGAGAGTCTATGAAGGAGAAACAGTTTGTGAGGTTTTATTTCGTAAAGGGTTAATTAGTTCACATGATAGTATGTGATAGTGTTTTTGAGGGGATTTAATAATTTTAAAATAAAATGGTTCATATAAGAAGAAGTTGTTCATGGAAGAAGAAGTTCTCATAAGAAGTAGTCCACAAAAGAAGAAATCACATAGAAGTGGAGGCAGTACGCAGAAGAGGAGTCAAAAAATGGATAATGGTCCATCCATGGAGGAGAGGTGTCCCATAAACCGTATAATCTATGCAGTGAATATAAATTCACAGAGGAAGTAGGTTGTTCGCAAATGGACATTAACAGTTCATGAATTATGTTTTCTCTAATAAACTGTATGCAGAAAAGTGGATTTCATCTATCGGTGAAAAGGGGATTTCAACAGTGAATACATCTATAGTTGAGGATGTGTGATTTAAAACAAATAAAGGGACCTAAAATTATATAAATCATGAGTGGATACCTTCCAAGAGTAGTTAGGAATGGAAGAGGTAGACGAGGATCCTTTCCACCAGTAATGAGCTAGAGAAAGTGACATAGGTAGTGACCGTAAGTAATATAGTGAGCAAAACCTAAATCTTGTAAAAGCAGTAAACCTGGGAATATAAGTGATCTAGAACAAAAATCAATATTGGTAGTGAGAATTAGTGATTTAGGTGCAATTTTCACATTACCACAGTATGCTCCATGTACATATCAAAATTAGGGTGAACCATGTAACAATCACCGTGTCTCATGCATGATTTCATTTTTGTTCACATATTGCTACGAGAAGAAGATATAAGATTATATTTTTTAATGGCGAAACAAGATCTAGAGAGCTAGTTCTTTTAATCTATCATTACTTGATTCACCCCCTCTTAGGGTATTTATCCTAATTGGTCTAACAATTATCTAGTGATAAGGGGTTTCTGAACACAATTTCCATTCATTGGCATGTAACTCTTATTTATCTACATGTAATGACATGATTATGTATATATATATATATATTCCATTTTTAATTAAATATTTATAATTAACGAATATGTATTTAAATATTTTAACGTAATCACTTCATTAATTCACTATCACCTCAAATTTTGTGATCATTGGAAGGGTTTTCTTCGTCTCAATCAGATTTCATTGATATATATTTCATGTTGTGAACCATAATTTTTTGAATGGTGTACTTACTAAATTATGAATTTATTTTTATATATTACCATATGTATTTCATTTCACAGGTATATCCATGTCATATTATTTATTTCAATTAATTTTTATTTTGAATGCTTCCAAATTAGCCATGGGTTTATGTTATATTTTTGTTTCTTTTTAGAATTTCAGGGATTCAAGGCTTATCTGGGTGAAATAATATTCTATTATTTTATAATAACCCATTTTATTTTATAATCCTACATTTTTTAATGTGTTTAAAATTTTTAGTTTTCATTTCCTCCCTTTTTTATTGATGAAACGATGTGAAAATTATTTTTAAGTGATACTAATCTTGTATATTATTTTAAAACAACAATATATTTTTTACAATGTCCATGTTATCTAAAATAATTTCAAGAATTTCCATTTATAAAAATAAATTATTTTATAAAGGTACTTTATATGATCAGTTACTTTATTTTAAAATGTTTTAAATAGAAATTTCATTACATTTTCTACTTGGGTAAAGAATTCCTTTAAATGTTATTTTTAATGTACTATATGTATTTTCCTTAATAGTGTTTTTAATGAAATTATAATGGTATTTCTATTAATATTATAAAACAACATTTTCTTTAACTTATTAAAACATCTATGTTACTAAAAATCTACTAGTGATATATTGTACTGATACTATACATACGATTTCTATAGATTGAATATGATTGTTTCAAAATAATTATCCTGGATCCCATTTCATTTCCATGAGTAAAAAAGATATCAATGAATTTTTTTTATTATTACGTCGAGAAACATAGGAATTCATTTGTTCTATTTCATGATATCGATATTGTAAATTAGTTATATAAGTGGGAATTTTATTTTTAAACAAATACGTAAGGTGATTTATAAGTTATATGTTGGGTGGTTCTATTATTTACCACACATATATTGAGTAAAGAGGTTGAGATAACCAATTATAGGGTTTTCATACAGATTGAAACAATTTACCTCATAGGTAGTTGAATTTTAAGGAATGATTTTAATAGAGATATGCAAATCATGTTCTAATTTACCAATATCTTTTCTTTACTCATGCATCTATTTCTAATGTATCATTTTATCCGGGATTTTATTACATGCATCTTAATTTTTGACTTATATGAATCTCATTTGAGTTAAATATTTTAGCCATGCCTCAAGTTTTATACTTTCTATTTTTATGGGTATGCATTTTATTGTGTTTTATAATTCACTTTTTTATTTCATCACTCCCTTATGATAATATTATATTCACCATTGAAATTTAATTGTTAATGATTATGTTTACCCTTGTCAAAAATTGTGCTCACGATTATTTTGTTTCCTTTACCCCAGGATATAAAGAAAGGTTTTAAGTAAGTTATGCCAAAAAATGGTATTATATGTGACGAACTCAATTGTATATGATATATATTTTATAAATGAGTTGATTATGTGTCTAGGTCTTTATGAAAGATTTTATCCTAATTATCTAAAATTCTAAACCTAAAATTTCCCTAGGTATATAAGTGGTATAATATTTTATTTTGATGTTTTATATTATTATGGGAAAAAATATGGTCATATTTAATGTTATCAAATCCATAAATGGGAATATTATTTTTGAACACTCTATCTAGTAGGGAGGGTTAGAGTATATTTTAGTCGGTATTTGAGGAGGGTTTAGATAATATATGAGTTTAAGATGTTTTCATGTGAGGTTAACTAAAGAATCATTGATATCATTATGAGTTTATAAGTTAAAGGATGACTATAAGTTAAAAGGAATTAAAACCCATTATTATGTCTTATGTGGTCGGATATTAATGTGATTAATGTTATCTTGGGAGATTTTTTATTACGTTGAGGTATATTAGTTTCAAATGATGTAATTTTTTAGAGAAATAGAATTAATTTTTGGGATGTAAGATGAAAGGAATGAAATAACATTTGAGGTTAAAACATAATATATTTTTTAGGTTATTTTTTATGAGTAGAATAATATAAGATAAACATAGAGTATTATTGGGAAAATTTTATATTAAATGTGTTTTTTCTTTATCTGAGGGTTTATACATTTGGGATGTTATCATACCTTATTAAAACCACTTACTTATTTTTGTTAATATATATAGATAGGATTAATAACTTTCTATCCTTTTGTGGATATTATTCTCTATTAGAAGTTTATTTTTGTTCATCATGATTGGAGAATTCATCTAGAATGGTCCCTGTTCAGAAATAAAATGGTATATTGGTTAAAATTGATATAAGGATGAAACTATAGTTATCAATAATCTATATTTCCTTTAGTTCTTATTCTAGATCCCAAAGTAATTCCTCAATTATAGAAAATGGATCTTTTGAAAGAAGTTTCATAATTATACCTTCAGTGATGATGAATAAATTTTCTTCTTCACACCTAATTGATTTTTTATTTTATGATTAACTGAAATATAAATTTTTATCATCAAAATTAGTTTTAATAAAAAAGTGGTAAAAATCAAAATTCCAAACTAGAAAAAAATCAAAAAGGGGGAATTTTTTCAAAGCACATTTCCACATTGTTCCTAAATAAATAAAACAAATAAGTTTCATACATAAAATGTACTTTATATTATCTCCATTGAAGACATAATTTAGGATTTGATCTTGGGAACCATTTATTCCCTAACGTGAATAAATATCTAGATCAACTTCTCATGTAAGTAGAATTATCTATGTTTACGTGCACTATCTTCCCAACCTTTCCCTCAGGGAAAGAGGAGAGGGATTATAGATATTCAGTTTAGGGTTTCATAATAGATGGTGCACCTCATATATATAAACTCATTTCCAAGAGATAGAACCACCACCATGATCAAAAGGGGCTTCAAAGAATTCCATGCTTGGACCCACTAAAGTGTAGTAAAACTCTGATCAGAAACCCCCTTTCTCTACAGTTCATATATCACTATTAGAATCCAAGATTCAAATTTCTTCCCTTCCAACCATTCACCTAGTACAACATGAGAGTGAACTTTATCCATCCTTATAATGAATAATGGGATCCCAAGATTTTCAATACGTTTCTACCTAAATACCAGTGAATCTACCTAATATAATTTAATTTTATTTGACACCATGAATTACCAATGCCACGTCCTATGATGTTGAACGTGTATTAAAAGTTATAACATTATTAGAATATTCAATTTAGGGTTTATATTTCAAATACATAACAAATGTGAAGTCATACCCATCAATAATATTACATTTGACTTTATCATCTATGGATTGGATTCATTGGGTATGAGTTGTCTCAGATGATTTTAAAATATTCTACATAGAGGCATGAAGAAAATTACCCCAAGCATGAAAAAAGATTATTCCTTACTAAGGCATCTATAAATTATATGGGGACAAATCTAATAACCTATCCTGAAAAGAATTCATATCTTGAAGCGTTGCAAGGATCCTGATCACCTGAAATTTGGGTCAATGATTCATCTTTACTTTACTTAGATCCGTAATAACTTGTATCCACTTGAAGGTAACTAGAAGGAAAACTATTATAATCCTCCATAAATCCAATAAGGACATGTTCTGTACCATCCCAATTCCCTCTTAGAGGTTTAATTCCACTAGACCTCACATGAGAATTTGGGGCCAATGAGATATAGATATTTTTATAGTTAGAATCTAGATGACCATGATGATGACAAAGAGAGAAATAAGAAGTGATATCCTCATAGAAAATATAATAAAAGAAAATTTATTACCCCTTAAAATTCCAAATACCTTTACGTATTTACCTAAAAATATAATCTTCTATTCACACGTGGGAAAAAGAGGGTGAGGAAAAAGATTGAGTAGCAGAGTCAGATGTGATACATTTTCCAATAATCTTCACAATAGCTGAAAGGTCATCCTGATGAAATAAATTAATGGGTAATCCCACAAAGAAAACCATTGATGGAAGGACTAGGGATTCACATACATCATTATCAAATTTAGAGCACATAGAGATAAATTTTTTGTTACCAATAATAAAATATGATTCACAATACAAACATCAATAAAATTCATCGATGTTATCGAATTGAAGAGTTACCCATAAATGATTAAGAAAACCAATTTTAACCCTATAAAAGCCAATAAAATCCATTTTTTATAGATCATAGAGAGATTTGGTAAATAAAATTGAAAGGACCCTACTAGAATAGGATGAATGATTTCAAAAAATGTCTTAACCTCTTCTTCTGGGAAAACAATTTCCAAACGTCATTTGAAATAGATGGGGGAGATTTGCAGGTTGTATCGAAGAAGTCACATCCAAGAGTTTGAGAGTGGGGTTTTCTCCTTAGTGACTCCTTTATTGATCTGAAATATCTTATATGGTGGGGTATCTGTGGAGAGGGTGTTGGTCAGGTAGTTTAATATCAATCAAAAAACACATTATTCTATTCATTCATGAGGTGTAATTGTGTTTTTATGGTTATTAAATTTCTCCTGGACATTCACATTCATGTGATCAATATACATATCCAATCTCAATCATTATTTGGACAATACCTTTTCCCTCCATGTCCATATTTACACATCAAAATAATTTTTCTTGTTTTGAATCGTAGTTATGTTTTATTCAATTCGACCTTCATATTTCATTTTCTCTCTTCTAAAATTTAATACTGATTGACTATTTTATGATGTGGATTTTGAAAAAATAATTTTAAAATGTCAAACTCTAAAATAAAGAAATCATGATAAAATTACAAGGATTGAATTTCAAAAAGGTGGAAGAATGTAACAAAATAGGTAATGTTATTAGTAGAAAAATTTCATACCTTATTATAATTCATCAATTAGGATTTTTAGATCTATATTCCTTATAAAAATTCTAGGCAATTTTTTATGTTAAAAGGAAAAAATCATTATTCCAAACCAAATTAGGTTTTCATGAATTATATGGTTTTATTTAAATTACAAATTTCAAAATTAAATAATTTTAATTGGATAAAATTTGATTTAATTTTTTAATCATCGGGTTAAAATTATATTAGAATAATTTTTTTAGAATTTTCTAAAAAGTTTTCTTCTTTCAATGAATAATATAAAATATTGTTTTTATTGAAAATTTTCTTTTAATTTGTATTATTTAAAAAGGAACACATTATTTTGGATTATTTTTAATGTTTTATTAGTTATTTTTTAGTATTAATGATATAATAAAATTTACTATAACCAATATTATTATTAAATGTGTTTGAAACCGTTTTTATACTTAAAAAGGTGGTTTTTTGAAAAACTATTGTTTTCCACATTTTATTGGATTAATGTTATTAAATTAATACCCTACTATTTTTGAATTTGATAATATAGATTTTATATTTATAATCAGAAGATTTAATATTAATTTTCACATTAATTTTTTCCCATAATTAATAATAGAAATAGTAAAAGTATGTTACAATGGTTAAGGTTAAAAAATGTTTACTATAGTGGAATTTAACTATATATATTTTGGTTAAAATGAAATAAAAACATTTAAAAGTCGCATTTATATACATATATAGATCCTATGACATCTTAAATTTATAATATTTCCATTTTGATCCATTTTTCTTGAGTAGTACATTAATATATTTTAATATTTTTTGAAAATTACAAGTGTTTCTTCTCACACACTTATAAAAGAGAACCCCACCCTTCTCCTCTCCAAATATAATGATACTTTTTGTTTGGATGATTCTTTACCATATAAATTAAATAAATTCCCCATGTTCTCTAAGTCTTTGTCTATTAGTAATACCAAACTTATATGGCATAAGGAGTAATGCAAAAGAGGTGGTCCAAAGAAGAGGTATACATTTTAACCAAAGGATTTAGTTTTATTTATTCTTATACCTCCTTAATAAATTCTTTAACAATGATGAAATAATAACATGATTATTAACTATATACTAATATGTTATTATAAAAATTTAATATCGTATATCCATCTCCTATTCCATCAAATGGGATACGAAACCATCATTTTTGTATATGGCGGTCTACTGTCTTATGAACCGATGTAATTAATTTTCCATCACTTCTACTAAAAGATGGTTATAACATTGTATTATATATATATATGAAATTAATAATAAAAAATTTCATTCCTTCATTATAATACATCATCTATATCCTTATCATTTCATCAACCCAAAAATGATAATGCCGTTCATGTGAACGTGTAGATTACCAACTCAACAAAGCAATGTGATTCATTTTTTGTCACCAAATCACATGGATGGTATATATATAAGTTTATTTAAATATTTTATATTATATTTTTGATAGAATAAATATTATATAAGGAAAAAATTATTCATACCTTCATTCCATCATGCTCTTTGAAAAATTAAAACATTACTCTTATCTACGTATGTGTTACCATCTCCATGTTTTTAATGTAATTAATTTTTCAGATACATATTTCACTATTCAGTATAAAATTATAAATAATTTTTTAAAATGACAATTAATTCATGACTAGTTTTATGTATATTATGGAATAAAGAAATATTTTACCATGATAATCATACCTAATTTGTTTTGACATTATGGAACAAACATACTAAAAATACATGAAGTGTATTTAACTAACCATGTAATTAAATATACGATTAAAATAATGGAAAAAAATTATTTAATTAGAAGGGATTAAACATAGAAATTTTTAGTAATGAATAAACAATGTAAATATTTTTATTATATAGGTGTTAGAGGAAAAAATTGCATGTATGGACTTGATGTAAGGGATCTCTTTTCAATTTCCAATAATTGAGGCATACGTTAATATCAGGAATCCAATTTCCTTTATTTTTTTTATATATTAACTCTTTTATATGTTTTGTCATTAAATAATTATAAATATTGTTTTTGATGTTTCAATCCACATTATTTCATATAATAGTATTTTTCATTAAATTATTTTTAATCCTATAGTTATGAATCTATTAAGCATGATTAATTTCCATTTCCTCAATTATTTATTGAATGGACATCACACATGTTTTTTATAAGTGATACCGATAATGTTCCTTCTTTGTGATCATAAATATTTCTCTTCCAAATCCATGTTATCTAGAATTATTTTATTAATGTGATTTTATAAAAATTAATGACTTCCTACATTTATTTTATGTAATCTTTTTTTATTTAAAAGTTTTTTAATGAAAATTTATTAATGTTTTTCTCATCGGTCACTTTTGATGCTCTTTACAAAGGATTGAAAGAATTATTATTTTTATTTTTTATGATATGAAGGGATTTTATCTAATCTAGTCATATTATTTTCATCGAATAATCCTTTATAAATTTCCCATAATATTTTCAATGAAAATTATTTTAAAAAATATTTTGGGAGTTTTTTGTTTTTAAAAGGGATTATTAATATGGAAAGGGTACTTTCCTCAAGAATGATCTTAATGATATTTAAATTATATTTATCTTCATTAAAATCAATAAAAATTCATATTAATTTTTATACACTATGTATATATTATAATAATAATATCATTATTCTTTATCATTATGTAATATTATGGTTTAAAAAAATTCTTGGAGCCCCTTTATTCTCCATTGTAAAATCATACTATGAAAGAACAATTGTAATTATTACATTGAGAAATCTATGAATACATGTTTTTTGTTTCATAGTATGTTACAAGAATTTTTTTTATATATGTTGGATTGTAGAGTGAACCAAAATACTTAAGGGATATTGTCCAATATTTTACAAGTGGATCTGTTATATCCATCTAATGAATTGGTTAAAGAGATAAAGCTACTATGTTATTGGTTTTCCTAATATATTATTCTAATTTATTGTATAGGATATTCCATTTGCATGAGTGATTATAAGAGTGAGATAAAAATTATGCTCCACATTATGAACATTCTTTTTTATCCTCCCATCATGTTCTAATGCATGTTTTTCTCATTGACTATTTTCACATGGATCATTATTATTTACTTATATATAAATATTTTATTATGTTAAATATCATTTATATACTTCATGTTATTTCTATTGATTTTCATTGATTCTTTTATTTAATTCTCGTTCACTTTGATTATATCATCATACCATTATTCCCATATTATTGTCATTATTGACATTAAAATGATTATTATTATTTAAATTTAATGAGAATTTGATCTCACCATTTTAATATAACATTTTCCAAATTTTAGATGAAAAATTTTATATATGTTACCAGTATAAATTTAATTAAGCTACCAAATCAGAATTTTCCACAACATTTAAATCCAATACATTGTTTGATATTGAATAAATATACCACAATATACTATTTACCTCTATGATATGTTCTTATATTAGAAAACTATACATCCATGATACCAATAAAATAACATAAAATATATCTGGCCATATCTTTTCTCTATAATCAAAATAATTCTTTGAGGCAATTTTGTGTTTACTCACAAACTACCCATATGTTCTGTATGCCTTTTTTCCAGTAACCATTGGAGTGGAAACAAGTTTAAAACATCTAAGTCCTAATTTCATTAATATATTTATATATATGTATCATATCTCAAATTTGAGATAAATATATTTCTATTATTCTGAATTCCTTATAACCCATGTATGTAATTTATCTCCACAACATTTTACAGGTGAAATTATGAACATTAATTGTAATAACATTTCAATAAAATTTTATTTATTCATAATGAATTTGTATCATATATATAAACCATTACCATAAAATGGACATAATTGTAATCATCAAAATAAATTTGGTGAAAACCAATCCTCATTGGAACTATTAATTTTTTTAGATATAAGTCTATCCATCCATACCAAGAATCTGGTTTTTTCTTCCATCAATGCAAAATATCTTTATAACTAAAACTTTCAATTCATTGTCTCTAACAAAAAATAATATTGGTTGTTTGATTCATATATATTCTTTAAAAAAAAAATTATAAAAGAATATTTTAACAAAAATTTATTAAAACCCAATTTTCATCGAAAACCCAACAAAATTAAGAGTCTAATTTATTTAATTGTTTTATCAAAGTAATTGATTACCCAATATCAACTCCATATAAATTATAATATCATAAAAATAAAAATGTGGATTTATTCCACACCTCTCATTAATGTTCACCATAATTTTTATTTAAATAATATTTTATATGAATTATATTTTTATTTGTTACACCTAATGATTTTATAAGATTTTTTCTTGAAATAAAACTAAAATAATTTATTTCATGATTTACACACATCCACAGGTCAAAATGAACCCTTGATATAATATAACACTATAACCATTCCATTTTACAAATAGATATGAATATATTAACCAAATTATGAAAAATATTTTTAATATTTTATATAAAATGATAATTTATTGATTATTAAATAATAAGTAAGTGCTCAATTTTCATAAAAGTCATTTTATTGATCAAATATATTTTTATTCAAAAAGGGTTTTTGAAACCTCTTATGAATTGAAATTAAAATAAATTCAAACCATTCTGAGAAATGTTATTTTATTGAATAAATATAATTTTTTAAATCATAATTTCAATATTATCCTAGGGTGAATTAATTATATTTTTTTAATTATTTTTGTGAATAGTTAAAAATAATAAATTAGGTAAATTATAATTTCATTTCCCAAAATCAAGTAATTTAAATGTCCCATTATATTTTTAATTTGACATTAAATTAAAATATTTACAATTTTATTATATATAATATAATTAATTAGATAAGAATCATAAGTTTACATTATTTAGTATAAGTTCATTTTTGGCCTTAGTAACACATTTTTCAAAAATCTATTTTTATACACATAATGTGTTTTTATCATAAAAGAAAAATTAATATCTATTTATTTATGGTTTTAATAAAAATTATAGATTCTAAATTCAATACAAGACTTTAACATTCCATTTATAATTCCATTATAGTCAAGGAATGAAAATAAATACCCTTTTATGCATAAACATAATTTTTTCTAAAAATAGGTTTTCATTGAATCCTGGAAATTATTTTAAAATTTGTTCTTATGGGTTATACAATTAAATTCTAAAAAATGGATTCCACAATTGGAAATATAAATAATAGATTTTTTAATTAGGTCACATTTATATTTTTCACAATGAAGAGTAAAAATGTAAAAAAATTGCAATAGTAAAGGTCAAAAAATGTTAATTGGGTGTCGGGAGGGGGATTAAACCCAGATATAAGGGTGATATTTCCACATAAACATTTATAATTTCTATAATATTGTGGTATATTGACCTTATATTATCCTAAATTCAAATCCTTATCTAATTTGAATCATTATAATTTAGATATATAATTATTATATTTATATTTTTTTAAAAGGTTGGGGCCAAAACCTCATTTTTATTATTAAAGAAAAGGCATCTTTCTAACTGGGTAGATGGATACCCATTACATAGGCCAAAGGTCCAAGTTGAAGTGGTCTAAATAAAAGCCTCTAAAGCCCATTTATTTTTCCCAAATTAACCTTTTATAAATAGTACTACTATTGTACCTGGTCTACTACAGTACCATCACCGCTAGAGTTCCTACTACCGTACCCTCCACAACTACAGTGTCGTTGCTGCTACAGTTCAGTGGCTACTACAATACTGCTAATGTACCCTACAATAGTACAATTTTATTGTACTATTCAATTCCTTTCTTTCCTGGATTTGATCCAGGGTCTTTTGGATTCCAACTAGGAGCCTCTACCACTTGGGTACTGACTCGTTTTCATTATTATATTTATATGTTATTTGTAATTCTAATTTTATCTACTCCATCGCTAATAAACTAAAAACTCATCTAAAAAATTATTCATAAAGATCCATCCTCTTATCACATCCAATAATAGCCTGAATACTTTCTCAACAGACCTCACCGTTTCTTATAGGTCATGATTTGATCAAAATACCATCCTTTCGAGGAATAAGTTCTAATCCACAAGAGGCTTCTTGATTAAGGGGTAAAACTCCTAACTCAATGAATTTAATTTTATTTCTTCTTCCACATTGTATAAGACTATTTTCTAATAATTAAATGATTAATCTAGTATCATAATTTTTTTAATATTTTCCTATAATTTTTTGACAACCATTTTCCACCTCATTTCTATCAAATTATAAATGAAAGTATCAGTCATGTGTATGTGTGGGAAACCACAACAACATAGTGATATAATTAATTATACATCCCCATATTTCATGGATGTTTATAATACATGATTTAGTTAATAT
Source organism: Viscum album (assembly GCA_963277665.1). Classification (NCBI taxonomy): domain Eukaryota; kingdom Viridiplantae; phylum Streptophyta; class Magnoliopsida; order Santalales; family Viscaceae; genus Viscum; species Viscum album. Next base: position 1,001,827,636 of record OY728161.1, read on the forward strand.
ATATTATATTAGTTATATAATTATGATTCATTAATTATAAAATATTAGTTACCTTTCTTTAATTTCTTTCATCCAAAAATGAAAACAACATTCATAAATATGTATATACTAATGTCTCAATGAAACATGGAATTCATTTTTATTTTTATATAAGTTATGGATAGTATAAATATTGGTATAGTTAATATATATGATATATATATATAATGAATAAAATTCAGAAGATAAATAAACCAAGATCAATGTACATTGACTGAAACTACTAAACTACAACATTCATGAGAAGCGTATGCATTAACACCCGGTAAATAATGTATTCAAAAATAATAATTATTAAATGGGTTTTAAAATTTTATAATCGGAAGATATATGATATTATAAGATTTTTTTTTGGTTTTATGGTTTTAATGAATTAAAATTTATTATACATAATGTTAGATTGCTAATAAATAAATATATTACTAAGGTATAGGTTATTTGTTATAATCTATGTTTTTCATGATTTATTGTCACGACCCCCACCCACCAAAGATTCCCCTCCTGAGCTAGAAATGGTGAAAGGGAGATAATGACCCCCAAGTCCCGCCTTCAGTAGGCCCCGGGGTGGAAACTAGCACCAAGGGTATGAGTTTTCACAATTATGGGAGGCATTAACCATTTTATTAATTATGATCGGGAAATAGGATGAGTCAAACACAAAAAAAAGGAACAAGTAAATGAAAATAAAACCAATACCAAACCATATGCATGTTTTATAAAAAACTGAAACAAAAGTACAAGAACAAGAAAAGCTCTTAGGTACGATACCAAAAAGAAAGAGAAAACTACAACGAGCAAAACTCCAATGGCCAACTAGCAAGGTCCTGCACGGTCCCTGAAGTCCTCTTGAAGACCTGAAATTAAACATAGGTTGAGCAAACAAGTATACTCTAGTAGGAAAACCAAAATATCTCATGCACTTGTGGGGAGACATCCTAATGCTCCGTGAGAAAACAGAAGGAACCAAAGCCTAGCAAGGAATCTATCCACCCAAACTTACAAGCCCCACTCACCAAATATCGCAAGTCAATAGAGTTGTATTGTAATATTATCGATGTATGGGTACCCCGCACCACCTTCCCACTGAATACTTCTCAATACCTCACACCTAACGCTCTAATGCTTCCCCCTATTCCTGAGCTAGTGCCGCAACTTGGCCATATGAAGCTTAAGCTAGTCCCACAACCTGGCTATACGAAGCTCATAGTATCCCGCCAGCACAAAATACTCGGCCATAACCACATCTCTTCCTCATACCGAAGAATCTTGAGAACACATCACATACTCATCCCAAAGACTCTTAAGAAATATATGTCATATCCATCCCAAAGGATCTTAGGCTATAAAACTAGGAAGAGGGAGCACATGGAAGAATAGTAACCAGCCATCCTTTAGTTGTTTGGGAATCTCACCCACCATCCCACGGGTGTTCGTCACATAGTGCTCAACATGGGTGGGGTGAATAAAGAAACATAAAACATATATATTTATATAATTATATCAAACACTATTCCCATCCTAAGGCTTCTACAAAAACGATCTGAGCACATGCCTCTACACTACAACCACAGAAGTATGCACACAATGAACAACCCCAAACCCCAATAAGCTTTTCATGTTTCAAATGTTTTAGTTTACCAGTTCCATAACTACTGAGAAAATAACAACAACCAAACCAGATCAATCGTTCATAAAAATATCCCTTCCAATCACAAATATAGTTAGGGAAAAACACAAGCAACACAAAACAATTTTCTTTTACCAGCTAATCAATTCTGTTTATTTTTTGTATTTAATCAAATACCATGAACCACAATTCATTAGTTAACTCTTCCACTTTTATTCATATGAAAAACCCATCCCTTCAGCCCTGCTTCCCACCACCATAACTACAAAAACCTCGAAAATAATACTCGTACCACATCATTATCCCTTCGATACCATTCACCGCAGCTCCACTACCCATCACAACCATATGATACACGCCAATCCACAACCAAGACAACTGCATCCCCACTGCTCACCTTTTCCACAAAAACCCACGAAACACCCCTTCACATAATTAAACCCCAACCAGAACCCACAAAATTCATTCTTTCATTTAATTTAATCGGGGAGACCATACAAGGGTTCTAGGTATTCATTTAATCATCCAACTTTACATGATTAACCAATTTCCACATTCTATGAAATTCTATCCACAAAACAATCCAGAAACACAGGAAAACATTTAATTGCGCATGAAAAGGACCCCAATGACCGTCATTTCTAGTAGGCATAAGCCTATTCAATCCACAACATAATCAATGGATAAGAATCGATGGAAATAAAACAACAATATCAACAAAATTTTCCCCAAACACGTTCTTTAACCAGTTATTATCTTCATTTTTTGGTTCAACCGTACCTCATGAAAACAAGAGGATACCCACCCTACATGATGCACAAAAGATAGATAGATTATGCTAAGATCCCTACATCAACGGTTTTCGATGAAAACCCCAACAAATGAAGAACACACAAGAATCCGAGATGATCCTCTGAGAATCCTCCTTAGATCCTTTATCCTAACACAACCACGACCAAATCTCATCATATTTGGAATCCACACACTTAGATCTACCCATAACGGGCATGGATCTAAGAAACCGAGGTAATAGGAGAAGTAGATCTAAGTAGATCTAAGGAAACAATCAAGAACAAAGGAGAATGATCATATACCTCAAGAAAACGACATCGATTCACCAAGTTAAGCCTTCATATCACCACCAAAAAACATGGGAGAGGTTCTCTTACCTTCAAGGGAGGGTAATCCCAAGTTATGGCCGCTTGGTGGCCTAAACAGACCATTTAGAGGCAAAACAAGTTAGATCCACAATTTTAGGATCTATGATTAAGTGGCCGCATGGTTAGTCTGCACGGTTTGACAAACCGTGTGCCAACTGTGCGTTATCTACTGCCTCGTAAACAATCCTCACATGGTAAGTCCGCACGGTTAGCCAAACCGTGCACAAATAGTGCATTAGACACTACCTCTAACACCCACCTCGCACGGTTTGGCCGCACGGTTTAGACAAACCGTGCGAAGCCCGTGCGAAAGCTACTACCCTTTGGTCTTCTTTAAAAGTTCACCCAAACACACCCCCAAGTCACCTTAACCTCCCAGAACACCTCTAACACCACATTTTTACAAAGTAATAGACCAGAGAGGTCTGAGCCCTTTTATCAGATACCTCTCAAACTATTATCGTGCTCGAGAATTAAAACCAGACCCGAAGAAAAGAGGGCGTCCGAACAACCACCCCGAAAGATACCTCTCAGTAGTGAACCTCTCTGAAATATAAGAACCCCTCCCCCTTAAGAAAAAATGCAACATTAAAGGGTTACGTTGTCCAATCATATGGGTTAGGGAGTTTCTTACACCATGTCAAGATACTACCCACTTTGGGCAGCACTGACTCACCCGCACGGGTTTAATCGTATCCACCTTAATGCATCTTGATTAGGGATCAGGTCCTCCCCTCCCCATAGTCTGGACTCTTCATACATATTCCGAGAACAAGAGAAACAACACATTCCGTAGTTAACAAGGTAAAAATGCTTCATCATAAACCATTATAAGAGAACAAAACTCAAAAATAGCTCTGGGTATTGGGCGCACATCTGTGCCTCCCGTTCCCAGGTAATCTCCTCAAGCCCTCCATGCCTCCATAGCACACGAACTAAAGGAATGGTTCATCCACAAAGAACCTTCTCTTCACGACCATCGATCATCACTGGTCGTTCCATGAATGTTGCATCATCCCCGATATCTTTCTCTCCCTAGTCGAGGACGTTTGAATCGTCATTAAGGTTTCGACGGAGGTGAAACACATGGAAGACATCATGCACCCTTTGCAGCGGTGGCTACAAATCCAATTGATAAGCCACCTCGCCAACCCACCGCAACACCTCGAAGGGCCCGAAGAACCTTGGATAAATCTTACTTCCCTTTCCGAATCTTCTCTTCATGTGCCGAGGAGAGACCTTCAAGAACACATGTTCCCCATCATCGAACTCCAAGGGTCTCCTACTGTTATCGGTGTATGAGTTTTTCTAGTCTTGATCTGCCTTCATCCTCTATCGTATAAAATGAACCTTCTCCTTTGTGCTCTGCACCACCTCCGAGCCAAGAACACTTGCCTCTCCAACCTCTGCCAGCATATGGGTGAGCGACACAACCTCCCACACAATGCTTCGAAATGAGCCATGCCAATAGTATAATGATAGATGTTATTGTAAGAGAACTCTATCAGAGGCAAGTGTTGTGCCCATGATCCTCCAAGGCCCAAAACACATGCTCATAACATATCTTCCAAAGTCTGGATGGTGAGCTCTATCTTCCCATCAGTATAGTGGTGGAAAGCAGTGTTGAGGCATAGCCGAGTGCCAAAAGAATGTTGCAATCCTCTCCAGACCCGTGATGTAAACCAAGTATCCCGGTCGAAGATTATAGATCTTGGAACTATGTGCAACTGCACCACCTCATTCACGTACCTCTGAGCTAGGGCCCCAACCGCACTTGACTCATTGATTTCTAGAAAGTGGGATGATTTCGTCAGCCGGTCCACCACTATCCAGATGGCGTCGTAACCCCCTTGAACTCTAGGTAGCCCCGTGATGAAATCCATCGATATGTCATCCCACTTATACTCGGGGAAATCTAAAGGTTGTAACAGAACTCCTAGAATGTGGTGTTCAGCCTTCACCTGTTGACACACGAGGCACTTCGTTACAAACTCTGCTACTGCCTACTTTACTCTGGGCCACCAGAACATCACTCTCAAACCCAGGTACATCTTGGAATCTCCCAGGTGTACTGCTAAGGGTGAGTTGTGGAACTCACCAAGAACTCTCTCGTGCATTACCTCTGGAACAAACAATTTCCCCTGGAAAAGCATATGATTCAGACCATACTCCGACCATCCTTATAGGGCATTGCCCTAGCTAGCCCGATCGTGCATCAATTCACCTTCTATGTCTCCCCACTGAGACTCCTCTACATGCCGTAGTAGGGAGGAATGCACTGTCATCTGAAACAGACAACCTCTACCACCATCTTCCCATACATCGAGGTGTAGTGCAACCAATTCTTCCATCACCTTCCAAAAATCTACCGACTTTAGAACCATGTCATTCCTCCTACTCAAAGCGTCAGCCACCATATTTCCCTTGCCTTCAGTGTAGGAGATTTAGAATTCGTAGTCTTGGAGGAACTCCATCCACCTTCTCTTCCACAAATTCAGGTCCCACTAGGAGAAGATATAGTTCAAACTCTTGTGATCTGTGAAGACCACGAAGTGATCCCCAATGAGGTAATGCCGCCACAACTTCAGTGCGAACACAACCTCTACAAGCTCTAGATCACGGGTGGTATAGTTACTTTAATGAGGACGTAACTGCCTAGACCCATAAGAGATATCCCCTTGCTGTTGCATCAGCATGTACCCCATGCCTTGTCCTGAGGCATCACAGAATACCTCAAACGTTACTCCCTCCTCTGGTAATCTCAGCATTGGGGAACTAACCAACTTTCCTTTTAGATAATTGAAGGATGCCTCGCACTGCTCATCCCACATGAATGGTCAATCCTTCTTCGTCAAGGCTGTCAAAGGTGCTACAACTCGGGAGAAGTTGGGTAAGAACCTCTAGTAGTAAACTGCCAGTCCAAGGAAACTATGAACCTCTGCCACATTCTTGGGTGCTACCCAAGAAACAACCGCCTCGACCATCGATGGGTCCACCGCTATTCCCTGCTCAGACACTACATGCCTAAGGAAGTGCACTTCTCGCATTTAGAACATACACTTGGACAATTTCCCATAGATTTGGTGCTGTTGGAGGACCTCTAAAACTATTGTCAGGTGCTCAGCGTGATCCTCCTATGATCTTGAGTAGATCATAATGTCGTCAATAAAAACGACTATGAACCGATCCAGGTATTCCCAGAAGATGGAGTTCATGAGTCCCATGAACATAGCTGGTGCATTTGTAACACCGAATGACATAACTACAAACTCGAAGTGTCCATACCAACATATGAAGAATTCATTTGAGATTTCACCCTCCTTCAACCTCAACTGGTGATATCCAGACCGCAGATCGATCTTAGAGAACCAACCAGCTCCCCTCAGCTGGTCAAAGAGATCGTCTATCCTTGGGAGGGGGTAACGGTTCATGACTGTTACCTAATTCAGTCTCCAATAGTCTATGCACAGCCTGAGACCAATATATGCCTTCTTTGTGAATAAGATAGGAGCACCCCAAGGTGACACACTTGGTCAAACAAAACCCTTCTTCATTAGATCGTCAATCTGAATCCACAACTCCTCCAACTCATATGCTGCCATCTGGTAGGGAGCCATTTAAATCAGATGGGCACCAGGTTGAAAGTCTATCCCGAACTCAACATCACGTGGAGGGGGTAGAGTCACCACCTCTTCAGGCAATACTTCCATAAACTCATCGAAGATTCATAGGACTTCCACCATTTCTGTATCCTCTGACTCCACTGACAGTTCAGCTAACAAGGAAAGGAGGGGCTCCACTCGCCAGTTACCTTCCGGGTAACCCTGCTCGCCGATGAAAGTCACACGTCGACCGCCCAAGTCTAAAAACACAACCCTTATCCAAAAACAATTGATGATGGAACACACTAAGAACAGCCAGTCGAGGCCTAGAATGACGTCGTATGGATGCATTTGTAGTAAAAAGAGATCTCCACTAAATTGGTGTGGCCCCAAGATCATCCTACACCCCCCGGCAAACACGAGACAAGATGGTCTGACTTCCGACTGGCGTACTCAAAACCACGGGTACAGAAACTGTCTTTATGTCTAGGCCCAAGGCACATACTCTACTGGGCACAACAAAGAAGTGTGAAGCACCTGAATCAAACAAGGCAAATTCAAGGGTATGAAACTAGATGATCGTACCTGGAACGACTTCTGGCCCTGCTGAAACTGCTGCCTCTACAGCATGCATCTTCCCATGCCCAGTTCTTCTACATATCGGCTATCGGCGACCTCCCCGACCATACCCTGGTCAAGGTCCCTAAGGATTACCCTGAGGTCAGCCTCCTCCTGCAACGTCTGCCCTCAGAGGAGCGGTAGCTCGCTGCCCCTACTGCTGCTGTTGGAAGGGCCTGGCTAGAAACTGATGTGGCTGAGGGAGGTTCTGTTCTAGTCCACCACCACTGCATTGTACTCGGTTCTGGAATTTGTTCTAAAGGTGACCACGACTGCCACAGATGGAACACCTTAGTCTCGAGCCTGAAGGAAAAGGGTGAGTATTGGGATATCGGAACTGAAACTGTTGAGGCCTACTCCATACTGGTCGGAACCTAGAGGTCCCTGATGCTGGAGGACTACTGCTGACGGCTTTCCCCTTCGACGAGCACAACTGGATTCCCTCTCGCGACACACCTCCCAGTGTGTGCATCCTCTCCACCACTTCAGCTTTCTTCTGGACCTCCATGTATGTCGGTAAGGTGAAGGGAGTACCAACATACTGGAGAGAATGTCGAAGTGCCTCCTCCAAATGTCTCGCCTGATACTCCTCATCCGGAAAGTGTTCGGGAGCAAAGAGAAGGAGATCCTTGAACTTGATCCCCAACTCTCTCACTAACATACTCCCCTGCTAGAGGGAGAGTAGTTTCTGCCTCTTCTCATCCTTCATCGGGGAAGAGACGAATTCTGCCGGGAATTCCTTCTCGATGTTAGCCCACGTGACCTCAGCCACCCTCTTCTCCCCATGATAAAGAATCCACCACAGATGCATTTCTCCATGCATCTGGCTCACAGCCAGAGGAACCCAGTACTCCATCGGAGCCAGGATCAAGCTGAATGATATCACCAACTCCTTTATCCAGCTCTATGTTACCATGTCTAAGATGCTTCCCTTGTACTTTCTGAGGGTCTGCCGCTGAAAGGCTCAAAGCGTATTCTTCCACTAATCGTCATCCTCCTCTCAGTCAGCCCTTTGTTGATCAGCCAAGTCAACCTCTTGGGCCTCGATCACCCGCACTACTTATGGTCATCTCCCAGGTGCCATAGCTGTAAGGTAAACAAGGAATGCCTAAGCCCGAGTAGCGTAGAATATTGTTCTTAAATTTTCTTAGACTCCTTATTCATTTTAAATCACAAAAATTCCCCAGAAACAAAATAACACAAGTCATTATGTGGCATGTACGTTTCATAGGGTCTCTACCCTGTAATCATTGTTTCCTCACTTGGTCGTTCGGTAGGTCTAGAGTCCTTGCATCAGATCACGGGGGGGGGGGGGGGGGTGCTCAAATCCCATTTCCTAACCGGTCTTACCTGTCCTATTTCACACACTAAGATCACCTAACACTGTTGCACTACCATACCATTCAATCCTCACTATGCCTAACTCCAGGATCCATCCTATCTCTCAACCTCGAACCTGCCTCTAATACCATTTTTTCACGACCCCCTCCCACCAAAGACGCCACTCCTGAGCTGGAAATAGTGAAAGGTATATAATGACCCCTGAGTCCCACCTCCAGTAGGCCCCAGAGTAGCGACTATCACCAAGGGTATGAGTTTTCACAATTATGGGAGGAATTTCCCTTTTTATTAATTAAGATCGGGAAATAGGATGAGTCAAACAACAAAATAAAAGGAATAAGTAAATGAAAATAAACCCAAAACCAACCCATATGCATGTTTTATACAAAACTAAAACAAAATTACAAGAACAAGAAAAGCTCCAAGGTATGATACCAAAAATAAAGCAAAAACTGCAACCAACAAAACTCCAACACCCAACTAGCAAGGTCCCGCACAGTCCCTGAAGTCCTCCTAAAGACCTAAAAGTAAACGTAGGTTGATCATACAAGTATACTCAGTATGAAAACTTAAATCTCTCGTGCACAGGTGTGGAGACATCCTAATTCCTCATGAGAAAATAGAAGGAACCAAAGCCTAGCATGGAACCTATACACTAAACCATACAAGCCACACTCACCAAATATCACAAGTCAATAGAGTAGTATAGTAATATTATCAAATTATGGGTACCCCACACCACCTTCCCACTGAACACTACTCAAGACCTCCCGCATAACGCTCTGATGCTTCCCCCTCTTCCAGAGTTAGTGCCGCAACCTGGCCATACGAAGCTCGATCTAGTGCCAGAACCTAGCCATACGAAGCTCATAGTATCCCGTCAGCACACAATCCTCGACCATAACCACATCTCATCTTCATCCCGATGAATCTTGGGAAAACATCACATCCTCATCCAGATGACTCTTGGGAGATAAATTTCATAACCTACCCGAAGGATCTTGGGCTATAGAACCTAGAAGAGGGAGCACAAGGAAGAACAATGACCCACCATCCTTTGGTTGTTTAGGAATCTCAACCCCCATCCCACGGGTGTTCGGCACGTAGTGCTCAACATGGGTGGGGTGCATAAAGAAACATAAAACATACAGATTTATATAATTATATCAACCACTCAGCCCATCCTAAGGCTTCTACACATAAGATCTGAGCACATGGATGGACACTGCTACCATGAAAGTATGCACACAACGAACAACCCCAAACCCCATTAAGCTTTTCATGTTTCAACAGTTTTAGTTTATCGGTTCCTTAACTACCGAGAAACTAACAACAACAAAACCAGATCAATAGTTCATCAAACATATCCCTTCCAACCACAAATATAGTTAGGGAAAAACACAAGCAACACAAAACCATTTTCATTTACCAGCCAATCAATTCCATTTATTTTCTGTATTTAATCAACTACCATGCCCCACAATTCATTAGATAACTCTTCCACATTTATTTATATGCACAACCCAACCCTGTAGACCTGATACCAACCACCATAACCACAAACACCTTGGAAACAATACCCATACCACATTATTATCCCTTCGATACCATTCACTGTAGCTCCGCTTCCCATCACAACCATATGATATAGACCAATCCACAACCAAGCCAACCACAACCCCACTGCTCACCCATTCCACAACAACCCACGAAACAACCCTTCAAAATATTAAACCCCAACCAGCACCCACAAAACTCATTCTTTCATTTTATTTAAAAGGGGTGATCATACAAGGGTTCCAGGTATTCATTTAATCATCCAACTTTATATGATTAACCAATTTTCACATTCTATGAAATTCCATCAACAAAAAAATCCAGAAACACAGAAAAACATTTAATTGTGCAAGCAAAGGCCCCCAACGACCATGATTTTCTATAGACATAAACCTATTCAATTCACAACATAATCAAAGGATAAGCATCAATGGAAATAGAACAAAGATATCAACAATATTTTCCCCAAACCTATTATTTAACCATTTATTATATTTATTTACTGGTTCAACCGTACCATATGAAAACAAGAGGATACCCACCCCGAATGATGTACAAAAGAAAGAGATACAAAGGTAAGATCCCTAACTCAAATGTTTTCGACGAAAACCCCAAAAAATGAAGAACTCACAGGAACAAAGTCTGATTCTCAAAGAATCCTCCTTAGATCCATTCTCCTAACACAACCAAGACCAAATCTCATCATATTTGTCATCCACACACTTAGATCTACCCATAACGGATGTAGATCAAAGAAATCGAGGGAAAGGGAGAATTAGATCTATGTATATCTAAGGAAACGATCAAGAACGAAGGAGAACGATCACATACCTCAATAAACTAGATTTGATTCACCAACGGAAGCCTTCAGATCGCCTCTAAAATGCTTGGGAGAGGTTCTTCTACCTTCAAGGCAGGGTAATCCCGAGTTATGGCCGCTTAGAGGATTAAATACACCATTTAGAGGCAAAACGAGTTAGATCCACAATTTTAGGATCTAAGATTAAGTGCCCGCATGGTTAGTCTGCATGGTTTGACAAACCATGTGCTAACCGTGCATTAGTTACTGCCTCGCCAACACTCCTTACACAGTTAGTCCGCACGGTTATCCAAAACGTGTGCTAACCGTGCGTTAGAAACTTTTTCTAACACCCACGTCACATGGTTTGGCCGCACGGTTTAGACAAACCCTGCACAGCCCGTGAAAAAGCTACTTCCCTTTGGTCTTCTTTAAAATTTCACCCAAACGTACCCCCAAGTCACCTTAACCTCCTATAACACCTCTAATACCACATTTTTACAATGTAATGGACCAGAGAGGTCCGAGCCATTACATTTATTTACAGTTAAAATTATGATAATTAATTTATATGATCCATCTACCAAAATCATATTTAATTTTATTTAATATTGTTATTTATTTATATTTATGGATTCCATTAATTTTCCTCTCCATAAGTACTCAAAATCCCACAAGAATGTTTTTAATGGAAACTGACCTTATTTATCTCTTTAGTTAAGAATATTTAGCATAAATGTATATATTTCATTATAATTATTTTGTTTCCTCTTTTCAATATCCAATAATGATTTTATAAACTATATTTTAACCATGTTGGAATCTCTATAGAAAGTAATTTAATCTTTATCTCATTTTCCTAAAGAGGTAATTTTAACCAATGGTTTGAATAAAATATGTTTTTGATAATTATGAATTAATTGAATTTGACACCATCTAGACCACCTATTGATTTGAAAATTCCTTTACATGTTACCGTGGTTAAATTAAAATAAAATTATTTTCCCCTAATTTTTTGATATTTATATATTATGAAATAGAGATTTCAAAACTAAATTGTTATCTTCCTTATAATGTTTTTCGATTATCTATTATAGGCATTTTTAATATATGAAAACAACCTCTAATGTTACATACTCTTAATTAGGGATATGAATCTATGATACTATATGTTTTATCTCTCAATATGGTTCATGGTTGTGATGATAAAATTTTTAGGAAACCCATTTTCTTTTCCATGGATTATGGTATAATAAATGAAATTTTATTATTATGTTGTAGGATACATATAATTGAATTATGATTATGTCAAGGGTGGGTATTTTATAGAACACCAATATATTGGGTAAATATTAATGTTTTATGAGATCAAATGGTGGAAAAGAGGTCATACTGAGCCTAAAAAGAGGGTACAAGAGACATTATCCCAAGCCATAAAATAGGGTACAATAGTGGTTGTACCAAGACCAAAGAAGGTACGCTGGTGGATTTCCCTTTCACATAATGTGAATAATTACTTGTTGGGTATAATTGAAATAATATTTCTATTATTATTATTTTTCCACACTTTATTCCACTCTTTTATGACATGATAATTTCCAATTTTATCCTCACATGAATCAAGTTATCTGATTCATTTTTGATTCATTTCTTATCTATTGTCCCTATTATTTACATTACTCATTATTATAATTTAATAATTTTAATGTGTGTAATTTAAATTTTATTACCTTGTTCTCATAACCTTATTCTCTTGTTATCATTAAATAATTATTGATATATCCCATATTTACCCTAATAGATAATATGATCTCACCCTCTAATATGTATCCATTTCCCATGGATTTGAAGATAAATTTTTATAATATATTTATAAAAATGGTGATAGTTAAAAAGTAATGTGTGGGATAAAATGTAGGTATTTGTAGATACATGTTTTTTATGTATCCCAGTTTCCAAATTTAATAATCCTTTACTATTTTGGAAGGGATAATATGTTTATATAATATTTATTAATTTAATAAGATATAATATTTTAAAATGAAATTCATTGGCTTCCTCAATTAGTATTAGAATGAGGTTAATATTTTTTTTGAAAATATGGATGAGAAAACATTAGTTTGAATCATTAGGAAAATCCTATGTATAGGATAACATGATACATTATAGTTAAAAAGATAGTTTCATTTTCCCCAAGAATTCATCCCTATATGGATACTAGAAATTTGGTGTGACTATGGAACATATACACCTTGGGGTACAGACTCTGAATTGGTTGAATTGTGAATTAGCTCAATCATCATTGTTGTATGACGGGTGGAACTATGAATTTACACCTCAACCGAAACACATGGGTGATATTCTTAGAATAAACCACATTTTCTATAATAACAATTATAAATTATTTGAATAGATGATGACCATATATAAACTAGTTTAAACCTAATGTGTCATATATTAATGAAATGTGTATTGATATTGGAATCATATTAATATTTTTCATCATAATATGGTTTCTAAATATAATTTTTTCATATTACGAATACTTTTTTGGTCAATGGGTGGAACCTAAAGGAATAGTTTTAACAATGAATATAATAAAAAATATAATGACTATCATCCTAAACAACCAAATGTTATGTGGGATGGAATGAAAAATATCATTGTTATGCTTCTAAAATATTCTGAACACATTATTCATTTATAAATTCGAAATAATAAAAGGAGGTATTAATATTTTATTCATCCCTTCATGAGAAATAACCAAACATATTTTAGGGGATCAATTGATCCACTAATTATTTAGAAATGGATAAATACCACTGTAATAGTTTTTTTCATTATCTAGTTGTTTTAGCATGAAAATGTTTTTTTAGATGTATGTTGTAACGACCCAAAATTTCATTAATGGAAAATCCCTCTTGATCCAGTTAAATGTTTCTTTATGAAAGAAAAATGTTTTTTTAAGATGTCAACTTCTTTAGTTTTATGTTATGATTTGTGACCGTTACTTTTATAGCCGTTGAACAGTGATCATCTGGGTAGTTTAAATATAAGGCTTTAACGAACCAATTTTCTACTCAGACAAAGGAAGCGATGGCCTCATCCAGTAGAATTTCCCCTTATGAAGCCCATTTGTCGGATCTCGGAAAGGAGGTGGCGTCTTTGGGCTTTGCCCTTGACCAAGCCCAAGCTGAGATTCATCAAGTCAAGCTCGAACGTGATCGTCTACGGGAAAAATGGAAGTTGATAGAGATTACCACTCGAGCGATGTTATCCGAGAAACCCCAAGAGTCTGTCACCATCGCACACCTTACACTTAGGTCTTATGCGGCTATTTTAAGGGGTTATGTAACAAATAAGTAGCACCATGTTCATGTACATTATTTTTTTTATATAATAATGAATATAATTTTTGATACATTGTAATTAGTTTTTAAAGTACAAATGGTGTTTTTAGTTATTATTTAATTAAGAATTATATTTTATTGAATTAAAGGATTTTTGAATTAAATAATATTTTAATAAAATATTATTATTAATATTAAATTTATTTTTATTAAATATAAATGATCTTATAATTTTATGAATGCAATTAAATTTTTTTTATTAAGGTTTGAAGGCCATTTCTGTCAAAACCCGTGAATTTTTTATAAATGTCGGTTTTTATTTTAAAAGTGAAAATTCACATATTTAGAAAATTATTTAGATAAAATAAATATTATTTTTGGAATCAGGATGTCGAAATTATCCAATGGTGAATTTTTCATAATTTTCTGAAACAGTCAAATTTTTGGGTAAAAATTAAATACCATTTAAATATATAATGTGTTTTATGACATCTTAATGACCCAATGGTGATGTAATAAAATACCATAATACTTATGTTCGTCCAATATGTGTTTTATCATTAAAATAATGAGGTTTTGGGTTTGTTTGACTTACTTTTCAAAGCATTAATGGAGCCCTCAAGACTTATTCAACACTTTGCCTTTTTAAATTAATTTCCATGGGAGTGTGACTCACCTCCACATAAGCAACCCTAATTTTTTAATAAGTTCGGACCTTGGCCTTGTAAAATATTGTTTTCCTCTTTCCTTTTCCAGAAACCATGGGCAAATACCATGGGATGGTTTGTGTTTTGGACTATTTTAATATAAGGGGTCCCAAACCTAAATAATAAAGAATTCTCTCACCTTTCCTATATAAACCCACCCAAGCTCCCACTTCCTCCTCACCCAAAGCCCTTGAAGTTCGTCCAACCTCTGCCCTACTCTCTCTAGAATCCTCCCAAGGTGCCCCAATCTCCCAAGAAGCCTCTCACAAGCCTCTCTAGGCTTTGGAAGCACACTTCCAAGTAAGGGGTTTTCTTCCTTTCTCATTTTTTTTGTCAATTTTCTTTAAGTTGTATTTCCCTTTTTATTTCAATTATGAATGTTGGGGTATGGTTTCAAACCTCCCCCATACTGCCCTCTTATTGTTTGAATTATGGGAGAACCCTTTCTCTCTCATTAAATGCCTCCCATGTACACCCGTTACTATGCCGAAATTCCGAAAGGAACTTCTCTCTCTTCTTTTACATTCAAGCAATACTTTTGTATCATGAATCTAAATTACTTTTATATTGTTGGGACATGTATATATATGATCTCATTACTGTCCATTACATGTAAATATGATGAGGATCCCCTTTCTCTCTCATCAACCTTTTTTATGAATTCTTATGTCACGCCGTTACGCTGCCAAAATCGCACCGATTTTCTAAGCCAATGTCTTTGTGTAGTGAATACCATGCCCATTTCTCCATCAAGGGTATTCACCTTTATGCACATATACATATTGATTGTAAAGTTTCATGTATTAATTCCACATTCCTTTATCGTGGAAGAAATGATTATGTTTTATGAATCCATGTTTTATGATCCATGTTGCACACTTATGCATGAAATGAAATGTTTAAGAAGGGTGCGCCCTTTATAGCGCTCCAATGCATTGCGTAAAGTATAGTATCATGATACGTCATGTGCAATGAGTGTTGACTCATGCTAATTCAAGTGCAATGAGGGTTTACTCGTTCTTCAAGTGCAATGAGGGTTTACTCATGCTCCATGTGCAATGAGCCTTGGCTCATGCTAATTCAATGTTAAGTGTTGTTGCCACATTTCCATGTTATGATTATCATGCTTTATAATTCCTTTATGTTCATGTCTCCTTTATGCTCTATTTATATGACTATTGCCTAACATGTATTGTACTCCTCATGTTATTCATTATGTACTCCCTTACTGGGCTTTATAGCTCACCCTTTTCTTATGCATGTCCTCAGGTTATCCCATGCAATGCTAAGTACGTAGGAATGTAGTGGTCATGTAAAGGTAGTTTTCAATAAGGATGTTGTATTTCAAGTTTAAAGTTTTTATGTAATGATCCTAAGCCCCAATGACACTATACCTCTCGATCTTCTTTGTTGTATCAAGTGAAGTTTTATGTAATAAAGCATGTTTATGTTGTAATAAAAAGCAGGGTTGTCATAGTTGGTATCAAAGGATAGGTTTAGTTATTTTTGGGATTAGGAAACCCTAGTAAAGCCTTAGATAGAAGACTAAGCATAATAAAAACATCCCTAAGTTTTGGTAAATACTAAGTAAGTGGTTTATCAAACAAATACATCCCTGTCTGGATACGAGTAGGTAGAGGCGGCTCTGGCACAGATGTATCCTAGGGGTAAAACCCGAAAACACCGCTTTGAGCTAGACTCGAACGGGAACTGGTGCACGACAACGGGCCTTGCTGCACTCTTGGTTTCGACACTCCCGGGGGATATGTTTTGATAAATTCACAATCTTAGTATGAACCCTTATTAAGGAAAAAATGCCCCTAATAATATATGTTAGAAGGAAGATCATGAAAATCCTGGATTGAATCCTATAGACTCATGAGTTAAAGAGATTAAAGTTTATTTATAAGTCATCAACTTTTGTCTTTGGATTACCCTTTATGTGTTACCCCTAACTTTCCTTTTATTCCAGCCAATGGCCGGTAATAGGAGAACTCGGGCTAACAACCGTTGTGAAGATCAGTGTGATGATTGTACTTATGTGATGCCCAATCCAATGGGAGCAGGAATCGCGAACTTTGTCACGCTTCTCTCTCAGCTAACTCAAGTTTTGAATAGAAACACTGGTCAAGAGGAACGTTCAACCCCCCCTAAGAAAGAACAAGTCGCTATTCAAAGCTTCATGAGACAAAGGCCTCCTACTTTAAGTGGATCATCCGATCCCACGATTTCTGAACAATGGATCAACTCCATTGAAAAGATATTCTCCATCCTCCAATGCTCTGAAAAAGAGAAGGTTCTCCTGGCGGCTTATCGTATGGAGGGTGAAGCTGATCAATGGTGGACATTGTCCAAAAATACGAAGCCTGAGGAGGAGATCGAGGCTTTGGAATGGAAGGTATTCCGAAAGATGTTTTTCGATAAATATTTTCCACGCACCCTCTGTCTTAAGATGGAAAGGGACTTCCTTTCCCTCAAGCAGAAAGATGAGGAATCTGTGGGAGTGTACGAGGCAAACTTCACAAGGCTTGAACGATACACTTCCGGCTTTTTCATTACCCCCGAATGCAAGGTTGACCACTTCTTTGGTGGGCTGAAGCCTAGCTTGCGGAAAGCATTAGCGATCCGTGACTTCGACAGCTATGAGGAAATTGTCCGATGTGCCCTCAAGGTTGAAATAGAGATTGGAGAATCATAGGGGTATCATGGGGACAAGAAGCGGAAGGTGGACTTCAATGCTGGTGGTCCGATGGATAAATCCAACGGCGCTAAGAAATTCCAGCACCCCACTTGCCAAAAGTGTGGAAAAAAGCACCCTGGAAATTGCCTTAGGGGGACAAGAAAATGATTGAAGTGTGGAAGAGAAGGGCACCTAACTGTTAACTGTCAGCAAGAAGGACCCGCAGCTGCGACGGAGGGGAGGAACACTCCGTTCGAACCTCAACGCGTTGTTCAATGCTTCAAATGCAAAGAACCGGGTCATTTTGCGAATCAGTTCCCTAATCCAAGGGTTATCGGAGGCAATCAACAACCTCCAAGACAGCAAGGAAGATCTTTTTCCATAACTTCTGCCGAAGTGAACCCCGACAACGAAGTGGTGACAGGTACGCTAGTTATTCATTCAAGAATAGCGAACATACTTTTTGATTCAGGTTCTACACATTCTTTTATATCTCAAAAGTTTAGTAGAACAATCCCTGCACCACCACAAATCATGGAAGTAAAGATGTCGGTGAGTACGGCAAATGGGGCAATCATTGCATCCCATGAGTATAAGTCCTCCCCTGTTATAATCTGTGGATTGAATTTCCCGGCGAACCTCGTCATACTCCCTTTGGTGGAATTTGATGCAATTCTTGGCATGGATTGGCTTTCCTTATATAGAGCCAACATAAATTGTTGGGAGAGGGAAATCACACTCCATATGGAGAATCGACCCCCGATTCTTTACAAGTGTCAGGAGGAAGATGAATCTCCTTTAGCTCCATCATCTCAAGCATGGATATTACTGCCTTATGAGCATGCATATCTGGCTCAGATGATTGAGTCCAAGGAAGAAACCACCCTTGAAGAAATGCCTATTGTGAGGGAATTCGCTGAAGTATTTCCCGGGGAACTTCCTGGTCTTCCTCCAAAAAGAGATGTTGAGTTCTCAATTGAACTTATACATGGGGTGCTACCAATATCCAAGACTCCATATAGAATGGCTGTGGTTGAGCTTGAAGAACTGAAGAAACAACTACAGGAGAATCTGGATAAAGGGTTTATACGCCCAAGTGCATCACCATGGGGTGCACCAGTCCTCTTCGTCATGAAGAAGGATGGGTCAATGCGGCTTTTCATCGATTATCGTGAACTTAACAAAATCACGATAAAGAACAAGTATCCTCTCCCAAGAATCGATGACTTGTTTGATCAGCTGCGCGGAGCACAATACTTCTCCAAGGTCGACTTGCGGTCAGGATATTATCAAGTAAGGGTGAAGAAGGAAGATATCCCCAAGACTGCTTTTCGTACAAGGTACGGGCACTATGAATTCATAGTAATGCCTTTTGGACTCACCAATGCTCCAGTAATATTCATGGACTTGATGAATAGAGTCTTTAGAGATTACCTAGATAAATTTGTGGTAGTCTTTATAGATGATATTCTAATATACTCCAAAACCAAGGAGGACCATGAGGAGAATTTAAGAACTGTACTGGAGACTTTGCGCAAGGAGAAGCTCTATGCCAAGTACAGCAAGTGTGAGTTCTGGTTGAAGGAGGTCTCATTCTTGGGACATATCATCACAAGCAATGGGATATCTGTGGACCCCTCCAAAACAGATGCAATTGAGGGATGGCCGAGGCCAACATCGGTAACTGATTTCCGTAGCTTCTTGGGGTTAGCTGGATATTATCGACGATTTGTGAGAAACTTCTCATGATTGTCCAACCCTCTTACCAAGCTAACTCGAAAGGGAGTAAAGTTTTCTTGGAGTGATGAATGCGAAGAAATCTTTAAGGAGTTGAAGAGGAGGCTTATCACTGCACCTGTGCTCACTTTACCCACAAGTGGGGAGATTTTTTTGGTATTCAGTGATGCTTCAAAGAAGGGCATAGGATGTGTGCTGATGCAGAATGATAAAGTGATATCCTATGCCTCAAGACAGTTGAAAATCCATGAGCGAAACTATCCAACGCATGATCTGGAGTTGGCGGCGGTGATCTTTGCCTTGAAAATCTGGCGGCAATATCTCTATGGAGAGAAATGTGAGATATATACTGACCACAAGAGTCTTAAATATATATTCACACAGAAAGATCTTAATATGCGCCAGAGAAGATGGATAGAGCTCATAAAGGATTATGACTGTTCAATACATTACCACCCTGGGAAGGCGAACAAGGTGGCGGATGCCCTAAGTAGAAAGGATCCAGCAATTCTATCAATGATGAGAATTGAGAAGGATCCAATCTTCTTAGACATGATGAAGATGGACGTGGGAATCATAAAGAAGGGAACATCATCAATCCTTTCACAAATGATTGCTCAACCATCTCTTTTGGAAAGGTTAAAGGATGCTCAAAAGGGTGATGCGAGAATCCAAGAAAAAGTGGAAGCTATCAAAAAGGGAAAATCCTCAGAGTTTAATGTTAATGAAGAAGGAATTGTGCGGTTTGGGAAAATACTATGTGTCCCATCAAGTTCGGAGCTGAAGAAGGAACTTTTGGATGATGCACATAGTTCAAATTTCTCTATTCACCCAGGGAGCACAAAGATGTATCGAGATCTCTGAGAAAACTTTTGGTGGGATAATATGAAGAAGGAGATCGCCGAATATACATCAAAGTGCCTGGTGTGTCAGCAAGTGAAGGCAGAGAGGCAGAAGTCTAAGGGGATGATGCAACCATTGCCCATACCAGAATGGAAATGGGAGAACATCACCATGGACTTTGTCACTGGACTTCCAAGGACATCCAAAAGCAACAATACAATCTGGGTTATTGTGGATCATCTTACAAAGACTGCACACTTCATTGCTATTCGAGAGGATTTCTCTTTGGATCAACTGGCACTGATATATATCAGGGAAGTGGTACGGTTGCATGGAGTACCACTATCTATTGTGTCTGACTGAGATCCAAGATTTACCTCTAAGTTTTGGAAGAGTCTTCAACATGCTCTGAATACTGAACTGAACTTCAGTACGGCCTATCATCCTCAAACTGATGGCCAATCCGAGCGGACTATCCAAACACTTGAGGATATGTTGAGAGCGTGCTCAATGGACTTTAAAGGAGGATGGGATCAACATCTTCCTCTAGTTGAGTTCTCTTATAATAATAGTTTCCACTCGAGCATCCAAATGGCACCATATGAAGCCCTATATGGGAAAAGGTGTAGAACACCGGCATGTTGGGATGAGGTCGGTGAACGTAAGCTGCTTGGACCAGAAATGGTTGAAGAAATGGTGGAGAAGGTGAAAACCATTCAGCAGCATATCAAGGCAGCCCAAAGTCGACAGAAGAGTTATGCAGATAATCGTCGACGAGACCTTGAGTTTAAAGTCGGAGACATGGTGTTTTTACGCATATCTCTGTGGAAGAAGGTCACGAGGTTTGGAAAGAAAGGGAAGTTAAGTCCAAGGTACATCGGCCCCTTCGAGATTCTTGATCGTGTTGGGGCTGTGGCCTATCGACTAGCACTTCCACCTACTATGGCCAAGGTGCATGATGTCTTCCATGTATCCCTCTTAAGGAAGTACATACCAGACCCTTCACATGTACTCTCTTCCGAGGTGGTACAATTAGAAGACGGTCTTTCTTATGAGGAGCAACCAGTAAAGATATTGGATCGTAGAGAAAAAGTTCTACGAAATAAGACAATGCCCCTCATCAAGGTGTTGTGGAGAAACCACAAGTTTGAAGAAGCAACTTGGGAGTCGGAGGATATGATGAAGCTAAGTTACCCACATTTGTTTTAGTGTGGGAAAAGGAAAATTTCGAGGGCGAAATTTCTTAAGGGGGGAATGTTGTAACGACCCAAAATTTCATTAATGGAAAATCCCTCTTGATCCAGTTAAATGTTTCTTTATGAAAGAAAAATGTTTTTATAAGATGTCAACTTCTTTAGTTTTATGTTAAGATTTGTGACCGTTACTTTTATAGCCGTTGAACAGTGATCATCTGGGTAGTTTAAATATAAGGCTTTAACGAACCAATTTTCTACTCAGACAAAGGAAGCGATGGCCTCATCCAGTAGAATTGCCCCTTATGAAGCCCATTTGTCAGAGCTCGGAAAGGAGGTGGCATCTTTGGGCTTTGCCCTTGACCAAGCCCAAGCTGAGCTTCATCAAGTCAAGCTCGAACGTGATCGTCTACGGGAAAAATGGAAGTTGATAGAGATTACCACTCGAGCGATGTTATCCGAGCAACCCCAAGAGTCTGTCACCATCGCACACCTTACACTTAGGTCTTATGCGGCTATTTTAAGGGGTTATGTAACAAATAAGTAGCACCATGTTCATGTACATTATTTTTTTGTATATAATAATGAATATAATTTTTGATACATTGTAATTAGTTTTTAAAGTACAAATGGTGTTTTTAGATATTATTTAATTAAGAATTATATTTTATTGAATTAAAGGATTTTTGAATTAAATAATATTTTAATAAAATATTATTATTAATATTAAATTTATTTTTATTAAATATAAATGATCTTATAATTTTATGAATGCAATTAAATTTTTTTTATTAAGGTTTGAAGGCCATTTCTGTCAAAACCCGTGAATTTTTTATAAATGTCGGTTTTTATTTTAAAAGTGAAAATTCACATATTTAGAAAATTATTTAGATAAAATAAATATTATTTTTGGAATCAGGACCTCGAAATTATCCAACGGTGAATTTTTCATAATTTTCTGAAATAGTCAAATTTTTGGGTAAAAATTAAATACCATTTAAATATATAATGTGTTTTATGACATCTTAATGACCCAATGGTGATGTAATAAAATACCATAATCCTTATGTTCGGCCAATATGTGTTTTATCATTAATATAATGAGGTTTTGGGTTTGTTTGACTTACTTTTCAAAGCATTAATGGAGCCCTCAAGACTTATTCAACACTTTGCCTTTTTAAATTAATTTCCATGGGAGTGTGACTCACCTCCACATAAGCAACCCTAATTTTTTAATAAGTTCGGACCTTGGCCTTGTAAAATATTGTTTTCCTCTTTCCTTTTCCAGAAACCATGGTCAAATACCATGGGATGGTTTGTGGTTTGGACTATTTTAATATAAGGGGTCCCAAACCTAAATAATAAAGAATTCTCTCACCTTTCCTATATAAACCCACCCAAGCTCCCACTTCCTCCTCACCCAAAGCCCTTGAAGTTCGTCCAACCTCTGCCCTACTCTCTCTATAATCCTCCCAAGGTGCCCCAAGCTCCCAAGAAGCCTATCACAAGCCTCTCTAGGCTTTGGAAGCACACTTCCAAGTAAGGGGTTTTCTTCCTTTCTCATTTTTTTTGTCAATTTTCTTTAAGTTGTATTTCCCTTTTTATTTCAATTATGAATGTTGGGGTATGGTTTCGCACCTTCCCCATACTGCCCTCTTATTGTTTGAATTATGGGAGAACCCTTTCTCTCTCATTAAATGCCTCCCATGTACAACCGTTACTATGCCGAAATTCCGAAAGGAACTTCTCTCTCTTCTTTTACATTCAAGCAATACTTTTGTATCATGAATCTAAATTCCTTTTATATTGTTGGGACATGTATATATATGATCTCCTTACTGTCCATTACATGTAAATATGATGAGGAACCCCTTTCTCTCTCATCAACCTTTTTTATGAATTCTTATGTCACGCCGTTACGCTGCCGAAATCGCACCGATTTTCTAAGCCAATGTCTTTGTGTAGTGAATACCATGCCCATTTCTCCATCAAGGGTATTCACCTTTATGCACATATACATATTTATTGTAAAGTTTCATGTATGAATTCCACATTCCTTTATCGTGGAAGAAATGATTATGTTTTATGAATCCATGTTTTATGATCCATGTGGCACACTTATGCATGAAATGAAATGTTGAAGAAGGGTGCGCCCTTTATAGCGCTCCAATGCATTGGGTAAAGTATAGTATCATGATACGTCATGTGCAATGAGTGTTGACTCATGCTAATTCAAGTGAAACGAGGGTTTACTCGTGCTTCAAGTGAAATGAGGGTTTACTCATGCTCCATGTGCAATGAGCCTTGGCTCATGCTAATTCAATGTTAAGTGTTGTTGCCACATTTCCATGTTATGATTATCATGCTTTATCATGCCTTTATGTTCATGTCTCTCTTATGCTCTATTGATATGCCTATTGCCTAACATGTATTGTACTCCTCATGTTATTCATTATGTACTCCCTTACTGGGCTTTATAGCTCACCCTTTTCTTATGCATGTCCTCAGGTTATCCCATGCAATGCTAAGTACGAAGGAATGTAGTGGTCATGTAAAGGAAGTTTTCAATAAGGATGTTGTATTTCAAGTTTAAAGTTTTTATGTAATGATCCTAAGCCCCAAAGACACTAAACCTCTCGACCTTCTTTGTTGTATCAAGTGATGTTTTATGTAATAAAGCATGTTTATGTTGTAATAAAAAGCAGGGTTGTCATATATATCCATTGGATAGAATAGACCATTAATGGTGGAATCTTATCCAGAATAGTCTTCAACCAGATGAAAGTGATTCAATGGAGTGGGATGAGTTTATAAGGTTATTTTTCAACAAGAAATTTTCTTTTATTCAAAATATGAAAATTGAAAATGAATTTGTTAATAATATATAGAAGGATGATGAATCCATTAGCACCTAATGAGGAAACATTTATAAGAATTACGAGGTATGATTCGAGTATAATAATTCCACAAAAATTTAATCTTTATATAATCATTAGCGACATAAATATATGTGTCTAAAGGGAATTATCTATAAGAGAAATTTATATATATAATGAAATAATTTGATATGATACCATGGTAGAAATGTATATTGTATTAACCCATAAATATTAAGGTTTTGATTATAAAGTAACTATTGAAATGAAAGGAAATTATAATAACATAAACCATGGAGGGATGCAGATGATTATTTATTTATTTTAGATGTTATAAAAGAAGCATGGTAGAAATTTTATTAATGGGATTAGTAAATGATCCATGTGTGGAAGGGAAGGTCATTGGGTAATAGAATCTTGAAGTGAAAGGAATATGTTAAATAAAGAGGTGAATTAAGAGAAACTATTATAGAATTTACTAACCAAAATTTATTAGTTAAAATGAAATGAGTATTGGAATTATGTTAACCAAATCTCAAATCATAGGGTTAATGATATTGGTCGATGTCTGCATCTTTTTATCTTAGAGAAAAAGTGAAATCTCATTATATCTTCATTGATGATGCATAATAGGATAATAATCCTATTAAATGTATACTTATTAAACAAATAAACACCCTACTAATTAATTCCTTGATACTAGATTCAACCCACTCATTTATACTTGAATAATTATCTAATGGTATTACATTATCAATAGAATGATTAAATTCTAAATTATCAATGAAAACTCTTATTTTTATGATTATCACATATAAAGTCTATGATTATCCTCCAATTAATGTTTGTATTAATTTTCATATATAAAATCACATTATAGTTACCCTAGTATAATTTCATGTTATTTTTTGTAGATTTTATTCATTATATTAATTCCATATAAATTTCTATGTATGTGAAGTAAAATTTGATATTCAGAACATACCCATATTTTTTATCTCTGTGAAGATAAATATGAACATACAATGGAAATTAAATTCATTTTATGGGTTTTGAATTCTATTTCATGTGGGTATTTATCCCAGATGGTTTGGAAGAAAACATAATCGAATATGTTCCTATTGTACTGGAGTTTTTTTATTTCATTCCCTAAGAGATGCATATATTTTCTCTAAATAATGTTGCTCTATATTTAATAGATCTCAAACACTGGGTAATACATATTTCAAATACTCCCAATAGTATAGATGTAATTTATTTATGGTAATTAAAGAAGCAACTCATGGATAGTATTTATAAGGGATTAATTCGGCCAAGTGCATCGTCATGGGTTAGATATTTTCTTTCTGTTATTAAGAAATATTAATAAATGTGGCTCCACATTGATTGTTGGGGACTTCATGATACCATAGTCCATAGTAAGTATTATGTGTCCAATATTGATAATTTTATTTTTCAATCAATAATGAGGATATCTATATTTTTCCATGGTAGACCTTATATTTGGATACTATCAATAGAGTTTCAAAAGTGAAGACATACCAAAGATAGATTTATATATGTGGTATGGAAATAATGAATTTATATTGATTCCATTTGGTCATACTAATTCAGCTATTATATTTAGGGATTTAATAAATAGAGTCTTTAGAGATTAACCTAAGTAGTTTTTGGTAGTCATTATATATGACAGTTATATATATTAGAAGATCATGAAAGATTAGAAAGATCACTTGAGAATTGTTTTGCAAACCATTTGTAAGGATAATTTTGAAGAAAAATTTACTAACTATAAATCATGGATATAAAAAGATTCATTTTGGGGTAATATATTCTCAAGAGAAGGTATATCATTGGATCTATCACAAACTGATGTTGTTGAGAATTACCTCAGGAAAACCACTTTTCCTAATATATGTAGTTTTATTTTATTTTATAATTATTATTGACACAATTTGAATAATTTCCCAGGTATATATATTATCCACTAAACAAGTAAGCATAGAAGGGATTAAATTTCAGCTGGACTAATGAATGTGAATAAAAATTCATAGAATTAAAGAGAAGTTTGATCAGGACCCCTATGTTCATGTTACCCTATACTGGAGTATGGTATTTGAATTATAATATTTAATATAATAAGTGTTATATATGAGTTCATATATATAATTATTTAGTGATATCTTTTGGATAATTCTAATTGAAAATTTATATACCGATTTATTGGACTCTTACCTCCTTTTCATGATTGATATGATGGAATTTTATCTAGGGATAAGAGTTCTAAATATACACTTACCATAAAATGTAAAAGTATAAATTTATCTAAAATTATTGAATATTAACTATAGAATATGGTTGGAGTTGATTAAATATTATGAATGCTAAATTTATTATCACCCTGAGAAAGAAATAATGTTTTTGGTTCTCTAAAACAGAAAGAATCATGTTAGTTTTTCCAAGATGAGGACTGAAAGATATCCATTATATATGGATTTTAACAATATGTATCTTCAAATCATTAAGAAAGGGTACATATAATATAATTCTTAGATGAATTTTTAACTATCCTTTTATGTGATGATTAATGTGGTATAGAATGCGGGTTGGAACTAAAAAGATGGTGAGAAGTATTTCAATGTTCAACCATGATTGGGATGTAATGATGAGGACAAGGAACCAATCATGTTTCCCATAAATTTATAACTTGAAGAAGGATATCTTGGATGAAACTCACAGTTCTTAATTCTATATTCATCCCAATTGTAAGAAGTAATATAAAAATATAAAAGAGTATATATATTAGGGTAATATTAATAAGGAAATTGTATTGTATGTATGTCAGTTATTGAAACCTATACATGTTAGGGCTATGAGATATAAGTATAAGGTGGCATTAAAACTATTATCCATAACATAATTGGTTTTGTAAAACATTATAAATGATTCCATAATTGGAATCCCTGAAAATTTTAATGTCTATAATTATATTTGGGTTATAGTCAATCAACTCATGAAGTCCAATCATTTCATTAGTATCAAAGAATATTTATATTATAGTCATCTTTGCCTGATATTAATTATGGAAGGGGTAATGTTTAATGGAATAAAATATTCTATTTTATCTAATTGAGATATGAGGGTTACCTTAATGTTCTATAGATGTTGCCGACATGATCTAGATATTAATATGTGTTTCGGTATTTCTTATTATCTTCAGTTAGATAGTCAGTTTGAGATGACTATTTAAACCATAGATGATATATTAAGATCTTTTTCCCTTTAATTCAATAGATGTTAGGATCAGAACTGCCCATTTATTGAGTTCTTTTATATAATTAAATCTTACTCATGATATAAAATGATACTTTGTATCCCTATATGTAAATATGTTTTGAACTCAATCTTGGTTATATTATGTTTTTGAAAGTACGATATTGGGATCAGATAGAGATGAGGAAATGGAAGAGAAAGTCAGATACATTCATAATCACATCATGAAAAATCAATACTGGAAGACAGTTTTTACTAATGATCATTGGTTAGATATTAAATTTATTGTTGGTGAGAAGGTACTCATAAAAATTTATCCATCAAAAAAGGATATGAGATATGGAAATAGGAAAATTTTAAACCTTGGTATATTTGTCACTAGATATTCATGATCGATCAAAGATTGTAGCTTATCTCATGGAACTTCCAAAAAATCTATCTCATGTTCATGATGTGTTATATGTAAATATACTAATAAAATATAAATTCCTAATCATTTATTTGTACTAAACTCAATGGTTGTACCACTTGGGAATGATATTTCCTAAGAATTAAAACTGGTATGAATCATGGATCATAGATATAAAGTTTAAAAAATTATGATTCTCACGTTGTTAAAGTTATTTGGAGGAATTAGAAATTTGAAGAAGAAAAATGGGAATATGAGGAGCTGATGATGTTGATATGTCCTCAATTTTTTTGTCTTAGAGTGATAAAATTTCTAGATTGAAATTCATTTAAGGGGGTATAATATAATAACCCATGATTTTATATTTTTTTCCATTGAAATATACATTATATATTTGATAACCTTCTTTACAACCAACCATAAGTCTAAATTAACTCATGATATAATAGATATTTATAACCCAGTATTTGAATTGGTAGGTCTGAATAATATTATACATATTAAAAAAAATTAATAAATGTTATAAGTAAAAAAAAATTATTGATTAATTCATAATTAATATGTACTCAATTTTTGGAAATGTTATTTTATGAGTCAAAAATATATTTTATTCATAAATTATTTTTGATTAATTTTATGAAAAAAATTATAATTATTAATTAAATTTATATTAATTAAATTTTATAGAATTAATATCATTTTTAAATTATCATTTCACTATTTTCCTAGTGTTAATTTTTTTAAATTTTCTAAAATGAATTATTTTTCAGTGAATAGGAAGAAATACCCATTTTGGTAAAATATATTATTTTATTTAATTAAATAAATTATTTTAAATTTTCTATTACGTCTTAATTATTATTATAAATTAACATAAGTCTCCTAAATTTTTTAAAATCTTGTTAATTTATGGGAATTGACATTATAATTTATTTTTTTATAAGTTAATTTTTGGGCATAAAAATAAATTTACCTAAAATTTCTTATCTACACAATGTGTTTTTATAGTAATAAAATAAATTCGCTTTTACATATTAATTAATTTAATTATATTAATAGATTATACATCCCAGTAAATATTTTAACATTAATTTGATAGGTTTTATTGGGAATTTATTGGAAGAATGTTCATTTTATGTTTAAAGATGAATTTATCAGAAAACAAGTTTTCATTATAACTTATGTTCTTATTATAAAGTTAGCTTTTTACACTTATAGGTATTTAATTCAATAAAATGGATTAAAAATATATCATTGTCATTACCATATTTTTTGATGAGGTATGTTTCATTTTTTTCTTGATCAATAATATAAATCATAAGAATTTGCTATCATAGAAATGTTGGAATTGATATTCCCAAGGGTAAACTAAACAAAAATGGTAATATTTCCAAATAAATTTATCTAATTATTATTTTAATGATATGTTTAGACAATATGTAAACATAATTTTTAATTCATGTCTATTTTATAGATTTTAATAGAGAAATATATTAATTATATTTTAATATTTTATGAAATTCCATGCATGTCCTCTTCCTCACCAATAAGATTGCACCTCCTCTCCATAATTATTAATTTTTTTGATCCTATTATCCCATCAAAGATATTCCAAATCCATTCATAAAATCAATCCACATTTCATATAGTTTCTGATTTGATCATTATAGGATCCTTTAAAGGTTTAAGGTGTAATCCAAATGTGGATTATCAATAAAGAGTTATAACTCTTAAATGAGTATGTCATGACCCCCACCCATTAAAGTGTACCCATTTTAGGCTAGAAATGGTAGAATAGATATAATGAATCTTGTGTCCCACCTCCAGTAGGCCCTTGGTTGGCAACTAGCACTAAGGGTATAGTGAACACACAGATTGAAGGTATTACCCTCTAAGAGAACACATGAAAAAGGGAGAGATAAGATAGACACCTACCAAATCCATCTCATACCACAAATTAAAATAAACCGAAGTGAAAATTTGTAATTTCATTCAAGTACTACTACAAATTAAATTGAAATCTAAATGTACCATAATAATGTAAAACAGAAATGACCATGAAGACCAAACATCTCCTACAAAACCCCAAGATAGTAATAACCTGATTGATCTCCAACATACTCCAACTGACCTGAAAAACAGATTATATAACTTATGGGGAATATAATAGTATACTTAATAGAATCCTTGAGGAGCCTCTCATGAAAATGTAAAGAAAGCATGCTAAAGAATAGTGGAAAATAAGTGAAACTAACTGATCACCTAAACAAGAATACTATGTTACTAGCATCACTATAGATACTCTAACTAAATATCTCATACAAGGTAATATTATACAATAAATAATATAAAGGGTACCCCACTACCACTTCCCAACTAGTTTTCTACATTTCCACAACATTGCAAGTCCTGATCATCTCCCTCTAAAAAGGCTAGCTTAAAGACACCTTGGTGAAGCACCACAACACAGACCTCATGAAACACACCACCGGTTCCACATAACAAAAAGTAACCTGTTAGTTTTTGGGAGCCTTCATAGATCGAATAATGTGTATCATAAATAGAGTATTATACCTCAATCCATTAATTCCCTTACATAGATTAATTATCATCAAGTCATCATAGCCAATTCATGCCACACCTATAGTAGTCCATAAGAAACTATATCCAAAATATATCTGTGTGAATAACAGAAATCCATTAAAACCCTCTACACACATATATGGTGAAAACTAACTATTGTGAATACCAGCACAAGTAACTACCAAGATAAGAGAGTCGGGACAAAGGGGTTAGTCAACCATCCTTCTTCTAATCAGGATGTTGGGGAAAACAACCCCTAGGGCTCAGAATCACCATTGTGTCAGTTTCCCTAACTGATAGGGTGGAGTAGCATATAGAAACAAAAATATTACACGATATAACATATCTCAAAACCACGCTATGGTAATAAACCAATATTAGAATCAACTGCAACTAATGTCTCCTGGACTCTAGATGACCACTACTAAGATTAGATATCCTATAATCAAACAACAACTTAAAAAGCTACATTAAGTTATTTATCCCTTTTTATCTGTTTCACTTAACATAAATTAATTAATTAACTATTAATTAACCATTATAATTTCACCATTCACATTACATTAACATTAGTATTACAAAAAAGTTACAGTCCCTCTAGTTAAAACCAAACCGACTCCATGGATTCTCATAATCAAAACCACAAAATTGCATCCTAGAAAGCTCTAACCCCATGGGTTAAACAATTATTCATTTTTTAACATTACTTCCACTTTTAATATTTCAATATTTCAATGTATTCTAGGGGAAAAAATTAATCTTCAAAACTCGTGTTCATTAACACAGTGAGTAGATGAACTACACGTCGAGTCTTTTCCACCTCTAGCAGGAGTAGAGACCTTTCCATCCTAAAGAAGATAAACACAAAATTCATGTGGAATACCCCATATTTCTTTGTCTCTTTTGGAAGGAGTGTAAGAAAACCATATTCCCCAAGAAGTGGGTGAAATAAATATGATAAAAACACAACAGATTCAATAAGAATCTAACTTCCACATTAATAAGTAACCCCAACTTAAACCCATTCCATTAAATCCAGTTTCCTCCCCGACACCACATGCATAAACCAATGCATCTCGCCACGATAGGCATCAACTGATACCAAAAAAATTGGGATTTCCTTTCCTATATACCACAAAAGCCCTCTAGGATCATCCATTCTAGGATCACATCACATTTGGACTTCCGTTCCCCACATACCACAAATCTCATATCTAGAGCACATCACAAGCAGCATGAACAAACATAGCAATTGGATCTCGACCCTAAAGTGGGTCATTTAGAATTTACACACAATGAGATGTCATATCACTATAATATAATGTATTAGGCTTTTACAATCATGAATCTTGAGACCTAAAAAGGCATTATATTTATCACATAATCAGTTCTTATTCCTTCTTGAATTAATTGATTATTTCTTCACGGGATCCAACTATAGGAAACATAAGCTACAAGATATCAAAACCTATCAAAAATTAGTCATCCAACTAATTTATAATGACTATAATTCTTTATAAAAAAGAATCCACATGGTTTCGGTTCATTAACCAATTTCAATTGAACATGCAAATCTACAATTTTATTTACTAAAATCAAATTACAATAACAACAATAAGATTCATTTAACATGCATCTTTAACCAATTTGAAAATTACTTATCAATTAATTACATATTTATATTATTCACCAATTTACATCAATGAAGACCTGATAAATTAAGAAAATTATAGATATCACATTATCTAAAAACTCAAGAGGCAAACTGTTATCATGTTATAAATCAAAAACATCTCTACACAATCAATACTAATTCTTTAATCTAGTTCAATTATTTAATTAAGTCAATTCCATTGAGATCCAAGGGATAAATTATTATTTCTCTATGATTTCACATAAATAAATAGTGAAGAAATGAATCCCCTACCTCAAAAGGTCAATGAAATTCTTCTCATGAGAATGGATCAAGATTACCTCTGCTGAAACAACTACATCCACTAGAGGACTTCGCGACACAACTACACCAACCAACCAATAAGATAACTCTATAAGAAATATGGAGATCAAGAAAAATAACCTATAAAAGAGAAATGAGAAGAAATAGATCAAATAAACCACAAAAGCTGAGTTAGATCATTTATTATATTGAGGACGGATCTCTATGGATCGAAGGAGGGACATAGGGATCGTTTCATATTAAAGGAACCCCCAAAATGCTTGAGAGGGTAATTGGGTTAACTGGGGATGAGATATATACAATTAAATCATAGGTTTTTAGAAAAACTCTATGGATATAAAACACTTAAAACATACAACATCGGGGTATTACACTATGTGTAATCATGTTTCACATTGTGTAATGCCACGTGGATGAGATCCATTGAAAAATGAAAAACCTATCGATTTTATTTTGTTTTTAAACCCTGAGTTATTTCACATCATGAATCCCTCTTTCACATTGTGTAAAACTATACACTTCCTGAGTCATTCTAGTAAAATCCGTAAAACATGATTTCACATTTTGTAATATAGTTACACGATGTGTAATCCCCTATTTTCAGATTTTACATAACCGAACTCCTCCAAACATCTTTCGAGTCACCTTTGAGGACATTGATATTCAAAAACACACAAAGGTCTGATCCACATGGATTCAAGACCGTATATTATATGTAACGACCCAAATCCAGAGCCACTCAACTGGTTCCCTGTACCCGGTTCGCCACATGACCTCAATACCATTTCCCCAAATGCCAGAGGATATCGACTAGCAGTGAGGGCCTTGGTGAGTCATTGGGGAAACTATGTCCTCATTTAGTAAGGTATACAAGGGAAATGAAATAATAGTCAATAGAAGAAGCATTAAAAAACATACAATAACTAAAACTAAATAGTAGAATAAATGAATATATAATAATGATGATAATGATGCAGCAGGTACAAGTGTCTAAGGAAAGAAGACAACACAACGACGTGCTGAAATAAAACTAAGAAACAAAGTACTAAAAGTAAGTAGTGACTCCAGTAGCATCGCAAGACTATGCTCAGTCCTATTCTCTCTAGTTCCAACCAACAATCATGTACCTAATGTAGAGGGGCCACATTCCCTATCCACACCTGCAACCATATAACCTGTTTGGGCCAAAAAGAAGGACCCAAACAGGGTGTCAGACTAATCCCAGTAGGCAACCACCAAAAGATCTATGCCCTACTGTCAGTGAGCAATATAGAAAAAGTAATGGAAAAGAAAGCAGCAGAGAAGCAGTAATAAATTAAAGTAAACAATCCTACAGATCTACAGTCAAATTTATTTGTTAACTTAATTCAATCATTTAATATTAGCCAAGGAATCTAGAAAACAACTATATAATCCCAAAGTATAGAAAGAAACACAACAGGTATCTCAGCAGACTACCTAAACAACAAGCAGTAAAAAACCCAAGCTTGTTCTTTGGCTTGGTGGACTCGTCACAGCCAACCCAAAAATATTGACACTGACTCTCTAGGTGGCTCATACTGACAGAACCTCTAGTAAAGTAATCATACAAAGGCACAAACACTCTGGGAATCTCTCACCGTCAATTCCCTTACGGTCTTGCAACAATAGCTATAGGCTCTCTGAGGAAGAACTTACATCTAATTCCCCCTGTAGTCTCGATACGTAACTAAGGAAAATATGAGGAAGCACAAAGTCCAATTCATGTAGGTCATGCGAACAATACTAATTTATTACAGACTCTCTAGGGAATCCCTTAAAAATAAATTCCCTCTTTAGTCTACTACACCAAGTTCACACAGCACTGAGCAGTCCCATCGTGCATAATAGACTGTCATCAGCCCTAATTAAGTTCAAAAAACTACTTTTCTAATAGCTACAATGAATCAAAATCATATAAACAGTGGTAAATACAAACAATCAATTATATCAAGGCAGGAAAACAATGCAACAAGGTATGCCTCATAGGCAACCTAAGACAAACGGTGATAAACATTTAAAACAAGGGAAACACCCATGGGGTGATCCTCAAACATGCTAAAAATAAATCATTATTCATCTAATACCCTCAAGAATACAAGAAATCTAAGGAAGATACTAATACATGATCAAAAACCTAATCTGAGACACCTGATACATGGGAATCTGATAATTTTTCACAAAAACCCAGAGACATTCAACGTAAGGAAACAAACCACCTAACTAGATCTTAGGAGATCAATATACTTGAACCTCAGCCCGTGAATCGGCCTAGAATGGAAAAGATCTAAAAAAACATCTAAAATGTTCAACCCAAGATAACTTGATAATGAGGAGGAATTGGAAGACGAAGCTCTAGGAGAAGAAAGAACTTACCACTGTGGTTCCAACGCAATCAACGATGGTCGATTCGGAGAAATAATGGAGGCATGGGGGCTCGGAGGATATTCACAGCTGTACGGGATGCCTTCGGTTGATGAAGTTGGAGAAGAAGATGGTCTTGGGGTTAATACACGACCCCATTCCATTTAATTAAAAAAAGAAACTACATGGCGTGTACATTTAGAGTACACAACGTATACTATGCTTTTCCGTACTCTACTTTAGGCAGCCTCCATGTCACCCCTACATGGCCGTGTGTGTGGCCATGACACAACCAGCTCACGAACTCGAGCGACAATGAAGTACAGGACGTGTACTCAGAAAGTACACGATGTGTACTTTGAAAATTTACAGAAACTCCTCTTTTCTCAAAAACTCCAGAAAAAGGAAAAACATACCTGAAAAGAAGATCCAGGTTCTTAAAAACATCCCCCCTTAATGAAATTCATCCTCGAATTTCACTAATAAGGCGGTGAAGAAGAATCCTCGAACATTTATGGCCACTGTGATCTCATATCAGCCTCCCTCTCCAAAGTCTCATCCTGTACACGGTCGTGCTGCCATAGCACCCATACTAGAGGAATAGACCGACCACAGAGTAACTTTGTACTACAATAAAAAAATTCTAATAGGATGCTCTTAGAATGATGCATCCTGCTCCAGCTCAACCTCCACTGGTTGAAAACAAGAGATGGGTCTGAGAAATAGCGTCGAAGCTGAGAAAATGGAGACGTCGTTCATAGCCTGGTACCTCTGAGGTAACTATAACATATAAGAAACTAGCCCAACTCTCCCTATAACCTTAAATGTCTTTATGTATCTCAGTTAAATCCTACCCTATCTTCTAATCCTCTTGTGTCCCAACCTCAGGGTAACATGTAGAAAATCTTGATCCCTGACATTGAACTCCAAAGGTAGTATGCGCTGATCAACATAAGATTTCTGCTGAGATTTTGTAGTAGCCATCCTTTTCTAAATCAACTCCACCTGTTCAGTGGTCTCCTGAACAAGACGAGGTCCCATCATACCTGCCTCTCTTGCCTCCAGCCAACACAAGGGTGATCAGAACAACCTACCGTACAAATCCTAATAAGGTTCCTTCTAAATAGTTTCTTGAAAACAATTATTGTAGGAAAACTTCACTAGAAGTATATGCCTCTCCCAAGAACCTCCAAAATCATGGACGCATGCTCGTAGCATGTCCTCTAGTACCTGAATCATGCTCTCTGACTGGCCATCTGCCTAGGGATGGTAAGATGTACTCAGAAGTACCTGTGTACCGAAATCCCTCTGTAGCCCTTGCCGGAAATGCCACATAAAGAAAGAGTCCCTATTTGAAATGATAGTACTCAGAACCCCATGAAAGCATACAATCTCATAGATATACAACTGTCCGAGCTCACCAGAACTGATAGTCTCCATAATCGGTAAGAAGTGAGAAATCTTCGTGAGCCTATCGATGAAAACCCATACCGCGTCATTCCCTTGAGGAAATCTCATAAACCCTTTCATGAAGTCCATCGCGACATCATTCCACTTCCACTTGGGAATGGGCAGTTGTTGTGAAAGCCCTGCTGGACGCTAGTGCTCCGCCTTCACCTGCTGACAGGTGACACACCTCATGACAAAACCAGAAACATCTCTCTTCATACCTAGACACCAATATTGGCGGTGTAGATCATGATACATATTTGTGATTCCAGGATAAGCTGCCCAAAATGAGAAATGAATGTCTCACATCAGCTCCTCTCATATATCTTCTGGAACCCATACACATCCCTATAAATTCAAGATCTCACCCTCGCCTATGGTCCATCCAAGAAGAGGGTCCTCTCCTGACATGCTTTCCCATAAGTCTAGACCTTCAGAATCTGATAGCAGCCTCATTCAAACTAAATCAAGAAGTGTAGAGGTAACATCTACAGACGAAATAAATGTCTGACCCTATCTGTTGTGCACCTCCAAAGGCATTTCAGAGAATAGAGCCATAAGTTTCCACTCATTGCTGGCCTCCTGAATTGCATGTACCTGAGTCCTCCTGCTCAGTGCGTCTGCCACAACGTTGCCTTTCCCAGGCGTATAAGAAAGCCTGAAATCGAAATACTGTAGGTACTCTACCCACCTCTGTTGTCTCAGATTCAAGTCACGCTGCATGAAGATATACCTGAGGCTCTTATGGTCAGTATATACCACACAATGATCTCCCAGAAGATAATGTCTCCAACAACGCAAAGCATGAACAACTACAACCAACTCCAAGTCATGCTTAGGATGATTCCTCTCATGTGGCATCAACTGTTGGGAACCTTATGCAACACCATGATCCTCCTGCATAAGAACTGCTCCGTGCCCAATTCCAGATGCATCACATGAAACTGTATAACTCTTGGACAACTCTGGAGAAACTAGAATCGGTGCTGAAGTCAATCTCCCCTTCAGCTCCTGAAAGGCTGAATCACAGGCTTCTAACCAAACATACATCACACCCTTCTTAGTCAATCCCATCAACAATGCTACTAAGAGTGATAAGACATGTATAAACTGCCTGTAGTAACCATCCGGCCCTAATAAACTTCGTACCTCGAAGACATTTTTCAGCTGCTCTCAGGTAACTACTGCTCTCAACTTCTCTAGGTATACTGATACTTCAGTATCTGAGATGAAATGACCCAGGATGTGATTATTTTCCATCCAAAAGTGGAATTTTGAGATCTTAGCTTATAAATGATGCTCCCTTAGTGTACTCAAAATGATCACAAGATGGGTAGCATGGTCGTGTTGAGTGTGTGAGTACAACAAGATATCGCCCACCAAAACCACCACGAAAGAATCCAAGTAAGGATGGAAAACTCTGTTCATCAGTGCCATGAAAACTACAAGGTAATTCGTGAGTCCAAACGGAATAACCATATACTCATATAGAACATACCTTCTTCAGAAGGCCGTAAGAGGTACATTAGATGGTCTAACACGCAACTGATGATAGCGGGATCTCAAGTCGATCTTCGAGAACACTATGGAACCTCGATGATGATCAAAGAGATAATATATCCATGGTAATGGATATCGATTCTTTACGGTCAATTGGTTTAGCTTTCGATAATCCACACAAAGCCGTAAAGTATCATCCGCCTTCTTTGCAAACAGAACAGGCAAACCCCAAGGAGAAGTACTAGGTTGGATAAAACCCTTTGCCTGCAAATCCTCAAACTGCTTCTTGAGCTCCTGTAAATTAGGTGTATCCATCCTATAAGTAGGTATGGATACCGTTGCTTCTCCTTAAACAAGCTCAATAGAGAATTCTACCGCTCGCTGTGGAGGCAAACCTGAAAAGTCTTCTGGAAAGACATCTGGAAAGCGATCAACCACTGGAGGAAAATCTATCTGATAAGTCCCCTAGTCATCCAGATATAAGCTACCAATCTGGGCCGTAACACCAACCAACCCATGATTATCTTGTCCACATCTACTTGTTAGGTCATCCCATTCGCCCTTGTGAAGAAAAGATCTGCCCTCCAGTGATGTGAAACTCACCCTACAGCGATAGCAATCGACAAAGGCCTGGAAGGGAACTAACCAGTTGATTAACCACTAAATGAGGCTAATATTCATTGTTAGTATATATATAATATTCATGTTCTTTATTATTCATAAAAACCATTTTAGTGAATTTTACACTTTGAACATCATTTCACATTATGATTGTAATTCTTTATTAAAATGCAATATTTTTTGGTACATTTTTGGACATAATTTGAAAGTACCCAATGATTCATCTAATTTTAAGGAATATAATTATAAATATTTTAATTTTATATTTTAGTAAATTGATCTACACATCAGTATGAAAATGTTTGATTCAAGGATCAATGGATAATCCATGGATGAAGATAGGGATATTTTGTGATGAAGGGAAACAATTCTGGAGAAGTTAGATTGGACACTAGCCCACTGATGAGAATGTGGGGCCCATCATACAGGCCCAATGAATCCCAAATTTCATTGGATGCTAGAATAAATGTATAGAAACAAATAACTCTTCAGGATCCAATGATTATTTTTCCTTCATGGTAGCAATTAAGGAATCCAAATTTGGAGATAAAAGTCTGAGCCAGATTCTACGGCCCAAAAAACAATCATACCAATATTATCATATCTCGGAATCCACACCTTCAAATTGGCCGAAATTTTACAAGAAGTTAGAAGTCATCCGGGGATATATTTTATTCTTCTATGGCCCACTCTTATTTGGCCATATAGAAGTTCTTCCAAGTGCATCTGTTCGGTGGATGAAAGCCGGCTGTCACCTCGGGTCAAGTGTGGAAAAGTCCTAGTTCCACACTATTTTCACCACCCTAGGCCTACCATAATCAAGTGGGATGCTTTGTACTATTGGAGACTATACCCAAGGCTCCCAAAAGTAATATTTATGGTAGTGGAGGTAGATGAGTTTTTCATCTTTGAGCTTTGTTTTCTTCTTAATGTTATGCTGCCAATTTGTATTTGTAACATTCTTCATTCACATGTAAGTTTTTTTAATTCATACTAGTTTCTTAATAAAAGTTCTTCTTCATCTCTTATTCTGTTGTTCTCTATTTCACTTTGAGACCGTTGCCTCAAGATGTGAATTTATTCACACCAAATCTTGTGAAATTATTCACACAACGGTGGAGTGATCATTTTATTTTTATTGTTTTCTTTACTTCTCCATTTCCTCCCTCATGAGTCTACTTTCCGCTTCCATTGAAACCATAGAATCAATGGAGGGATAAACCACTTATGGTATGATCCAAGGGAGCAGCGAGGGGCTGTATTAGATGTTATTTATCACCCTATTAATTTCTAATCCCTTCTTTTAATTGAGATTTTTATTTTATGATTTTTAAACTCCATCGTCCATATTGAATTTCAGGCCACACACTTAATGTGCTAATACAAACCTTCACCTTGAAGTGCTCAAAACTTTGATCCTTAAAGTGTATAGGTGATTAGTATTATAGTTTGTAGGTATTGAACCAGTAAGTGAGGATGTTGTTTTCTCTTCTTAAATGAACCCATCTCAAATATTAGAAATTGAAATGGTTGAAAAAGAATTTCATCCAATCCACCCCGAGCGATAACCTTGGATCAACTCATTATTTTAAATTGAATTCACTTAAATATTTTAGTGATACATTAAACCCATATAAAATCATCCCATGTTTGCCACTTCATAGCCAAAAAATAGTCCTTATAATTTGTGTGTCTATAAGTTACTTCTTAGGTCTCTGAGGATTCGACAACCCAAGCTAGACTACAAGGACCGTTCTATAATCATCACTTGGGTAAATTTGAGTGTGAATAAAATGCTGGTGCCATTGCCAGGGACCCAAGTAAGTCATCTAAACAACCATTCTATTCTCCCCCATTTCTTATTTTCTCATCCAAATTCTCTTATCTCGTCCCTTTCTCGTTTTTTTCTTTTCACGCATACCCGCCTACACCTGTGATCAATCAAACCATCTAGTTAGGGTGGATAGTCATGGGGTTGGGGAGTCAAGTACACCAAGGGAACTCTTTCCATTAGATCCTAATCTTACTAATACCCAAGAGTCCAAAATTGATCCCATTTCAATGGAAGTTCTTCAAAGGAACCAACTCATAAACCCGGGTGGAAACCAAAATGGAATCCCAAATGAGGCAGCCCCACACTTGGGGAATGCAGTTGATCAAACCATGAATTAATACCTCACAACTTTTTGTACCAATGACCTCTTATGAATTAGACACAATTCCCTAGGATATTCCAACTTCATATTAAAACCCCATGTACTAAACCACCTTCACACATTCCATGGAATGGAGTCCGAGATGCCCTACATTCACATTAAGGAGTTCAATGACATTGTAGAAGCCATGTGTCCCCACATCAACTAGAATCAGGTAAGATGAGGATATTTACTTTTTCATTGAAGTATCGTGCTAAAAATTGGATAAAAAATTTGATACCATCATCCATAAACTCTTGGGACCAACTACAAAAAATAATTTCCCCCCACAAAACAATTGCACTTAAAAAGAGCAAACAAAACATTTTTGAAAAAGAGGGAGAGTCATTCTATGAAACATGGGAGAGGTTCAGGGACATTCTAAAAATGGTTCCACACCATGGTTTTTCTATTCCTAAACATGTGAGAAATTTCTATGAAGGGTTGGGTCCGGGGAACTAACAATTCATTGACATGATGTGTAATAGAACCATTAAAAACAAAGCCCCAAATGATGCTTATGAG
Source organism: Viscum album (assembly GCA_963277665.1). Lineage (NCBI taxonomy): Eukaryota > Viridiplantae > Streptophyta > Magnoliopsida > Santalales > Viscaceae > Viscum > Viscum album. Next base: position 1,001,868,659 of record OY728161.1, read on the forward strand.
TATCTAGAAAGCATTTCTGAACAAAACCAAACATGGGGAACTTCACTTTATTATGAAAAGCCACAAAGAACTACTATAATTAATACACTTAGAGAAGAGGAAAGCCTTAGGGCTAAACTCGCAGCACTCTCTGGGAAGGTTGAAGAGATAGACCGTAGAAAAGTTCATGAAATCCGAACTGTTGACCCTATTTTCACAATTTGTGACAAACATGACCATAAGATAGACAACTTCCCAACCATTCCATTCATCAAGGATGTTCTTTTAGGAGGACCCTAGTGGAAGTAAATTATTTGAACTTTCAAAATCCTCAATACCAAAACAACTTCAACCAAAGGTATAATGACCACCCAGGCTTCCAGTGGAAAGATAACCAACAACCTAGCCAACCACAGGGACAAAATCATTACCCCCCTCAGAACTACCAAACCCATAACCAATTCCAAACCCAACCTATCCAATACCAACATCCACAAGTCCATTTTCAACAAACCATCCCACCTCCAAAATATCCCCCTGGGATAAACCAATCTTCTCAAGCATCAACCCAAACTGTTCCACAAATCCAACTAGAACAACTGTGCAAACAAATGGAAAGGATGAACTCGGAAGTCTATTCCCTTAAAAAAGAACTTCAAACCCTCAAAAATGGAAAGACACCCATGCCTACTCAGGTGGTTCCATCCTAAACTTCTAGGGGAGAGTTAATTTGTGCTCAAACAACTCATGAACAACAAAAGGATGTGACTATTTTAAGAAGTGAGAAATCAATTGAGAAACCTGAACAACTAATTCAAAACCCACCTGAAGATTCAAACATGGATGAAAATTCAAATGAACCAAATGATCAAACTGAAAAACACGATAAAATTTTCAAGGAAAAAACTCTTCCACAAACAACCCCACAACTTGCACCATTTATTCAACGCATGAGGGAAAAACAAGCCTAAATTGAGTGAAACATTGAGGGAAATCTTCTCACAAGTCAAGATGAACATCCCCCTTCTCGATTCCATCCAAACCATGCCTACCTACTCAAAGTACCTTAAGGAATTTTGCACTTTTAAAAGAAACTTTTCACATAAAAACCAAGTCCTTTTGGCTGCTATTTTGAGTACCACCATTCAAGGGACCATACTACCTAAGTTAAAGGACCCAAGTTTCCCTTACATCAATGTTGAACTAAGAGAGAGAAAAGATTTCAAGGCCTTGTGTGACCTAGGTGATAGTGTCAATCTCATACCCTATGGTGTGTACTGTCAGTTAGGCCAAGAAGAACTCCAACCCACATCTATCGCACTTCAACTTGCTGATCATAGCATTAGGGTTCCAAAAGATATTTTAAAGGACGTTCTGGTAAAGGTTGAAAAATTCATCTACCCTACTGACTTCATTGTCCTTGACAACCATCCAATCTTAGGAAATAAGTAACAAACCCCAATCATCCTTGATTGTCCCTTCCCGGCAACAATCAACTCTGTTATCTGAGTCCAAAATGGGAACATGACCATCGCCTTTGGGAACATGAGTCTAGACTTGAACATCTATAATGCAATCTCACAAATAGGGGATGACGAGGACATTCATGAAGTAAACATGATAGGAATCATTGATAATGAATCCATATAACATCAAGGAATATTTGATGGATGTTTAAGTTAGGATGAGATTGATTTACTTTATTCACATGAAGGAATTTTATCTCCTTGGATTGAATCATTTTCAAATTGCTCTTATAATGCAGTCTTAGGTACAACAATTAGTGAATCCTTTCAGGAAAACACTTTCCTAGAGACCACTCCAACTTCCTTCCCTATATCTAATGAAGCCAATATAGTAGCTGAAACTTCTACTTGTGGGGAATCAATCTTATCTAAAACATTAGGAAATAAAATTGATCTTGATCCAATGTCCCAATCTTCTGCTGAAATTCTGAACCAACCTGATCTTGAATTGAAGGAACTTCCTACTGCACTCAAGAATGCCTTACGAGGGGACAATAAAACACATACTATTTTAATTTATTCTTCCCTTGAAGCTAATCATGAGAGGATTCTTTTATATGTCCTTAGGAAACATAATAAAGGCATTGGTTGGACCCTGTCTAATATTCCTGGGATTAGCCCACTTATCAGGACTCATAGGATTGTTCTAGAATCTGATTCAATGCCATGTCATCAACCTCAACGACGACTCAATCCTAATCTCATGGAGGTATTAATGAAGGAACTTCTAAAATTATTAAAAGCTGGTATCATATATCCCATAACTGAGAGAGAGTGGGTCAGCCCAATCCAAGTGGTTCCCAAGAAGGCAGGAATAATAGTGATAACCAATAAGGATGGAGGGATTCTGCCAACTAGGGTTAGTAGTGGATGGAGGGTCTGCAATAACTATAAGAAGGTAAACTCATTCACCATGAAGGACTATTTCCCCTTACCATTCATTGAACATGTCCTTGAGAGAGTGGAAGGTCATGCCTTCTACTATTTCTTAGATGGGTACTCATAGTATAATCAAATTGAGGTCTCCCTAGAGGATCAAGGGAAGACTACATTCACATGTCCATTCGGAACATTTGATTTCAAACGTATGCCCTTCGGGTTATGCAATGCCCCTGGAACCTTCCAGTAGTGCATGATGGGAATCTTCTCAAACATGGTAGGGGATTTTCTTGTAGTCTTCATGGATGAATTATCTATGTTTGGGGAAAGATTTGAGGGATGTCTGAGAAATGTAGATAGATTCTTGTCAAGATGTGAAGTGAATAATATGGTCCTAAACTGGGAAAAATGCCATTTCATGGTTAAAGAGGGACTAGTTCTAAGTCATATGGTCTTAGGTAGGGGGATTAAAGTTGATAAATCCTTGTTTGACATCATTCGTCACCTTCCATCACCAAAAATTGTCAATTAAGTGATGTATTTCTTAGGACATGTTGGTTTCTATAGAAGATTCATCAAGGGCTTTAGTTCAATCTCCCGTCCCCTTTGTGATCTCCTTGTAAAGGATGCTCCATTTGTTTGGACAGAAAGCTGTGAGGGTTCATTCTCAACCCTCAAATCCTCTCTCACCTCTCCTCCCATTATGAAATCTCCAAATTGGATCCTTCCTTTCAAACTTATGTGTGATTCCAGTGACTTTGCTATAGGAGCTATGTTAGGACAATGTTGTGATAAAACTCCTTATCTCATTCCTTATGTAAGGAAATCCTTAAATGATGACCAAATCAACTACACCACCACTGAAAAGGAGTTACTTTCTATTTTGTTTTCCTTAGATATGTTTAGGTCCTACCTCTTAGGATCCCCCATCACTGTGTTCACTGACCATTCTGCACTAAAATACCTCTTCCAAAAACAAGATGCTAAGGCTAGACTGATTAGGTGGGTCCTTATCTTACCAGAATTTCACCTCATAGTGAAGGATAAAAAGGGCGTTGAAAATGTTGTATCTGATCACCTCTATAGGATGGAAATCAAAGACAACTCAAATCACTTTTCTGTGTCTGATTCATTTCCTGATGAACACCTATACTCTATCAGTGGCTGCCCTTGGTATGCTGAAATATCCAATTTCTTAGTTACATGTGTCATTCCAAAATTCTTAGGGACTCAAGCTCAAAAGAAATTACTTTCTGATGTTATACACTATGTGTTTGATGATCCATACCCCTATAAGTTCTGCCCTAACTATGTTATTATGAGGTGTGTCCCAGAATCTGAACAAGAGTCCATCCTTAAATTCTGTCATAGTGAGGCATGTGGAGGTCACATTTCCTCTACGAAAACTTCTGATAAGATTCTTCAGTGTGGTCTCTTATGGCCCACCCTCTCAAGGGACTCATACACATTTTGTCAAAGTTTTCCTAGATGTCAACAAGTAGGGTCCAACACAAAAAGGAATCAAATTCCACTCACTCCCATCTTAGTGGTTGAAATCTTTGACTGTTGGGGAATTGATTTCATGGGTCCCTTCCCAAACTCTAGGGGATATCTTTACATTATCTTAGCTATTTATTATGACTCAAAATGGGTTGAAGCCATTACCACAAAATCCAATGATCATCAAACTGTGATTAGATTCCTAAAAGAAAACATCTTCTCTAGATTTGGAATTTCTAGGGCTATAATCAGTGATCGAGGAACCCATTTCTAAAACCATCCATTCTCTTCACTCATGTTTATGTATGGGATTTCTCATAAAGATTACATTGCATACCATCCTCAAACCAATGGTCAAGATAAGTTAGAAAATAGGGAGATTAAGAATATTCTTGAAAAAATTGTCAATCCTTCTCGGAAAGATTGGTCCAAGAAACTCTTAGATGCTCTTTGGACCTATTGAACCGCATATAAAACCATTTTAGGAATGTACCCATATAGGTTGGTTTATGGTAATGAATTACAATTGCTAGTGTAGATTGAACATAAGGCTTTTTGGGAAATTAAGAAAATGAATTGTGACCTATCATTGGACAAAAAGAAAATTAGATCCCAATGAACTGGAGGAACTTAGGATGGAGGATTATGAAAATTCAAGGATCAATAAAGCTGAAGTACAAGCCTACAAATCTCAAAATCATAAAACCAAACACATTGAACCGGGTAAACCTATTATTTTTTATAGTTCTAAACTTCATTTACATCCATGAAAGTTGAGGTCCAGATGGTCAGGTCCATACATAGTGCATAAGGTGTCCCCCATAGGGCTGTTGAAATTAAAGATCCCACCAGTGGTCAAACATTTAAAGTTAATGGTCAAAGAGTCAAACCATTCATATAACCATTCAAAAAACATGAAGTTGATGAAGAATTTTGTGAACCTACCTTAGATGATGAAAATAATTAATCAATAGGGGTCCATGTTGGGCTAACGACGTTAAACAAAGCACTACATGGGAGGCAACCCGTCGTTTTCATGTATCCAATATTTTTTGAATCATCTTTATTTTTCAAAAAGGATTAATTAATTTTGTCATTTAAAAAAAATAGAGACTGTTGACCTGTTCTTATATTCTGAGTATGGATGGGTACGAAAGGGGAGCACCATATTCATCCCTGTCATGTGGTGTGATCCTCGAGTAATACCTTACCCAGAAATTTAAAAAGTAGACAATGTATCATCAGTTCATTTTTTATGTGTTTTTAGGTTAAAATAAAAATTCAAAAAATAATAATAATAAAATAATAATAATAAAAGGCCACATCATAGGTCGTGGGGGCAAACCCCGTCACAACTGGCGAAGCCGAAGGGAATCGAACCTGAGAGAAAGGGGAGATAGGGGCGCACACATACCACTGACCTACAGATTTTTGTGATTCCATATTCTATATTATATATATATATATATATAATTATATTTCACTTTATTTATTATATATATATATATATATATATTGTTTTTCTGTTTTCTTTGTTTGTTTTTTTTCTCCACTAGGGAATTCTTAGAGTGACATCGATATCAAGGGATTAAAAGGGGGCATCAAGAATTTAAACATCAACCACCAGGTGTCTTCATTCCATGATCCTTATATCTCAATTTCCATTTTGATCATCCCTTATTTGTATCTACTCCTTATAAATATTCATTTCTTGAAACACTAGGGACCGTGTTGTTTTATTTTGGGGGGTGAGGGGAGATAAAATAAAAAAAAATTGCTTCTGTGAAAAAAAATGATTTGAAAAAATATGTGTGTAAATGGAAGGAAATATTCCATATACTTTGAACATGGTAATACACATTGAACACTTTGAAACTGAATATCAAATAATTTAGCGTGCCCCAATTTTTATTTTAATCCTTTTATAATTTCATGAGGATAGATTTTGGAAAGTGTGGCTATCCAATGTGATATTTCATTGTTTATATTTTCATCCAAATAAAAAAAGAATCACAATGCACATCCTCTAGATAGTAGGGTATTAGTTTGGGTTCATGGTGTCCCCCAAACAAATATCATAGGTATGGTGATCATTTTAGTTTAATTTGATTAAAAAAAATTCAAAAATAATAATAAATTTGCATGTAGATAAATGAAATGACCTAATGCGTGGCTTTCGGCACTTGGGGATCGTGACTCCATAGTTGTCTGGGCCAGAGTTAGTAATTTTATCTCTATTTTTGGTAATTTGAATTTTTTTTGACTGAGTTAACTGTAGATGATTCCTGAGTATGTTGGCTTCACTTGGTGCCCTACGGTCTTTGAGCCTGGGAGTCATCGGCAAAGTCTCACTATAGGGGTTGACTCTTTTGAGTGAAACATCAATTAGCATGGAAAAATTATAAAAAAAAACAAAAAAAAAATTAATGCAATAAAAAAATGAATACTCATCTTAATATTGAAATGTGATTCCACCTAGCACTTCCATCATTTCCCCCTTGAATAAAGATGAACCCCTATATCTATTGCGATACACAACACATCCTCATACTTAATTGATATTGGATGAAATATGGTATTGAATTTGAAAAAAGGAATGGGATTGGGATTGGGATCTTCTTATGAAACTATCATGTATTAAAATATTTGGATGGGTTTCATTATTGTTTGTTATAAGTGTTTTTGGGGATCATTGTGTGTTAAAATGTTTTTGGAAAATGGAATTCGAATTTCATATTGTTGAGATATATTTTTCTTGGGACTAACAAAACTCAAGTTGGGGGAGTAATTAGCCACTAAATGAGGATAATATTAATTGTTAATATATATAATATTTGTGTGATTTATTATTCATAAACACCATTTTAGTTCATTTTACACTTTGAACATCATTTCACATTATGATTGTAATTATTTCTTAAAATGTACTATTATGTGGTACATTTTTGAACATCATTTAAAAGTACCCAAAGATTCATTGGATTTTAAGGAATCTAATTATACATATTTAAATTATATATTATAGTAAATTTATCTAAACTTAAATATGAACATGTTTGATTCAGGGATCAATAGAGAATTCATGGAAGAAGATGGGGATATTTTGTGATGAAAGGAAACAATTATGGAGAAGTCAGATTGGACACCAGCCCACTTATGAGAATGTGGGGCCCAAAATATAGTCCCAATGAATCCAAACATTCTTGGGATGCTAGAAGACATGTAGAGGAACAAATAAATAATCAGTATCCAATGTTAGTTTGTTATCCATGGTGGTCATTAAGGCGGTCCAATTTGGAGATAAAATTTTGTGCCATATTCTGCGGCCCAGAAAAGAATCCTACCAATATGATCATATATCGGAATCCAAAAATCCAAATGAGCCCAAATTGTACATGAGGTTATTAAAACATCCAAGGATCCATTTTATTTTTCTATATACCACTCTGATTCTGCCATCTAGAAGGTATTCCAAGCGCGTTTGTTCGGTGGATGAAAGCTGGCTGCCACCTCAGGTCAAGTGTGGAAAAGTCCAAGTTCCACAAGCTTTCCACCACCATAATCCTACCATAATCAAGTGGGATTATTTTTACTTTTGGAGGCTCTAACCAAGGCTCCCAAAATGTCTATTTATGGAAGTGGTGGTGGATGAGTTTTTCATCTTTTAGATTTGTATTCATCTTAATGTTATGCTGCCAATTTGTCTTTGTAACGTTCTTCATTCACATGTTGTTGTTTTAATTAATCCTAGTTTCTTAAAAAAAGTTCATTTTCTCCTATTATTCTATTGTTCTCCATATCAATTTGATACCGTTGCGTCAAGGTGTTAATTTATTCATACCAAATCTTGTGAAATTATTCACACAACGGTGGAGTGATCATTTTTTTATTGTTTTCTTTACTTCTCCATTTCCTCCCTCATGAGTCTACATTCTGCTTCCATTGAAACCATAGAATCAATGAAGGGATAACCCACTTATGGGTTGATCCAAGGGAGTAGAAAGGGGCTGTATTGGCTATTATTTATAACCCCATTAATTTATAATCACTTGTTTTAATTGAGATTATTATCTGATAATTTTTAAACTCCATCGTCCTTGTTGAATTTGAGGCCACACACTTCAAGTGCTAATACAAACCTTTACCTCGAAGTGCTCAAAACTTTGATCCTTCAAGTGTATAGGTGATTAGTATTAAAGTTTGTAGGTATTAAACTAGTAAGTGAGGATGTTTTTTGATCTTCTTAAATGAACCCATCTCAAATATTAGAAATTGAAATAGTTGAAAAAGAATTTCATCCAATCCACCCCGAGCGATAACCTAGGATCAAATCATTATTTTATATTGAATTCACTTAAATCTATTAGTGACACTTTAAACCCATCTAAAATAAACCCATGTTGGCCAATTCATAACCAAAAACAGTCCTTAGAATGTGCGTGTCTATAGATTACTTCTTAGGTCTCTGAGGATTCAACAACCCAAGAAAGACTACAAGGACTGTTCTACCTTCATCACTTGGGAAAATTTGAGTGTGAATCACTAGTCCATCCCGAGAATGAAATCATATATTTTCATCTCCAAAACATAGAGATTCCACAAAAAATGACACCCACAAACCTCAAGGGGTAGTCTAAGAACTGACGCACGCTAGTCATTCTGATTCCCAAGGGAGTGTCTAGCATCATCATATCCTCAGAAGATTAAACAGTATGTCCAATGCTTTCCACAGTATGCACAAAAATAAATCTATGAGATGCTGCTATATCAAAAAGTGAAATGTAGAAGGTCCAAGATCCTGCTCTTGAGGAATCTGCTCTACTGCAAAAGCCTGGCATGCAACGCGACCCTGTGTAGCAGCCTGAGATCCCTGAGATGACAATCCCTGAGCCTGACCATGACATACAATACCTATACCCTAGCCTGAAAGACCTGAAGAACTCCATCCCCTAGTTTTCTACGGAAATGGTAATCCTGCTCCTATACGTGGAGTCGAAACTGATCCTCCCTCACTTGCAACTAGAAGGGAAACCTTACATAAACACTGCAGATGACCAATCTTGCTGCAAGATCGGCACTCCACTGGGTCTCTCGGGAACTGAGACTTCTTAATCCCACTTTTTCCACACTGATAGCACACCACCTGGTTGCCAGATGGAATATCCCACCTACCAGAAGAAATACCTCGCTTCCTCGAGTCACCTCGTGTAGAATCTCGGTGGCGCTTCCTACTGTCTATCTGAAATGAATCAGCCCTTGGTGTTGAACCACCTAATTCCATAGCTCTAGTCTCCATTAGATTTTTCTCCATGATAAGCACTTGGTTGACTATCAGAGTAACAGAATAAAATTGAAAGACGTTCACCTGTGAACAGATGTCTGGTCTGAGGCCTTCCTCAAACTTCCTTACTAAAAACAGTTCGTCATTCCCCAGAATGGGAGTGAAACACCATAAGTAAGTGAAGCGAGAGGAATAATTCATAACTGTGAGAGTACCCTATTGTAGGTTCATGAATTCTCAGGTTCTGTCAGCCCTCAGCGTCACCGGGTAGAAGTAGTCATATAACGTATGCTGAAACTCGTCCTAAGCCATAGCCTGTTGGCGCCCTGCCCGCAAAACAACATCCCACCATCTTTTGGTGGAATCTCGTAGAATATAAGTTGTGAGATTCACTCTCCTCCCAGAGGACATCTCCAGGTGCTCAAAGATGGATATCATGGCTTCTATCCATGACTCCGCCGCCTGCAGTCCTCCATCCCCTGTGTATGTGGGAAGATGCTGCTGTTGAAAAACCCACGTTAGCTCTGCCTTAGACGGGGCAGGATGCTGAGCTCCCATGAAGGTCTGAATTAATCTCATGAAACCCTCTCTGAACTGAGCATCAGCACCAGTGTCTGGAATCACTGCAGGTGCCACGTCCGGAATGATTGGTGGAACTACTGGTAGTCATTGATCTGCCGTATCTGGCATACTGTCACTAACTGGTTCCTGACGTGCAATGGGAGGACGTCTCGGGGCCATGACTATACAAGGCCAAAAGAACACTTTATATCACATTACCAAGAACTAAAAACTAGTATCATAAGAAGGGTATGGGGGAAAGAAGCATTCAAAATTTACAAAGCATCACTACATGATGTGTATAAGGTCTACACGGCGTGTTCCCTAAAGTCATTTACATGGGAATGTACGTTTTCCAAAACAGGTCGTGTAACACCCCAAACACACACCGTGTTATCCCTACACATGAAGTGTACTAGAATTCTCTTCCTTGTCCGAGTCCCTAAACATGGTTAAACCACACGGCTCTCCTAAGACAAAACTGCATGACGTGTACATAACAAGATTCACCTATCCTGTTTTGTTAGTGGCACGGACGGTGTTCCCAGGTCACACTACACGACATGTTCTAGAAGGACACATTGTGTAATAAGAAGTCCTAACAGACCCTGTGGTCAACTACACGGCTGACAACATGGCTGAAACTACACGGCGTGTTTCATGCGGACACGACATTTTTGAGAAAGGATAACACCAACCTGTGTTGTTCATGACACAACTAGTTACCTAGATCAAAATAGATGGCGTGTAAAATTCAGACACGACGTGTATGTGAAATGATAACATGACCTGTTTTGTCCATGACATGGTTGGGTACCTATTTCATACTACACTACATCCTAAACTAGTACACGACATGCTCCTATAAGATTTTTCACATCCCCGTGTCCTTGCTCGCACGGTCAGTGACACGGCTATAGACTATGCGGTGTTTATTCATAAAGTACACGCTGTTTATTCTGGTTTTTTCTGGAAATTAGCCTCAGAACTGTACCTGAGCCCAGAAAACCCTGAAAAACAAGAATTAAGGTGCCAATTTCCGATCTGTGGTGGCCCATAATCTTCGCGAATCAAAGCTTGGCATAATAACAATGCACATAACAAGTAAATTGTATAACAAACTTAGGATCCACCAAATTCCAATCCTTGGGGGCCCATAACACCTCTAAACCAAACTTTGGCATCCATGATAAAGAAGCTCTAATAAAATGGCACCCTATCAATATAGCATGTATTCTGTCACAACAGCTATCACAACAACATGCATAGTCTATCACAAATTCTATCACAACAATATACAGCTTCAAATGAAATCTAGATGGCATGGAAAAATGCATGACATGTGATTTTATAACAAGTTCCTATATTATGCATGAGAAAGAATACCCTCATCTCATCAGGTTACAACAAAATAGAACCAAAATAATATAAATAGTAACAACACAAAACAAGTACACCACCCACTGGTGATATCAATTAAACTGTAACATTTTCAAAACAAAAAAATTGCAATATTCAAGGTAACCTGGCTTTTTCCCTATACACGGGTTCTAGAAATCCCGGGCATAGCCGTTTACCACTTACCCATTCCTTCTTATACATGTATAATGTCGCTAAACAGTAAGTCAATAGAAAAGAAAAGAAACCTCCTCTGATACCACTTTGTAACGACCCGAATCCAGAGCCACTCAACCAGTGCCACGTACTAGGTTTTCCACATGACCTCAAGCGCATTTCCCCAAATTCCAGAGGCTACCGAATATCAGTGGGGGCCTTAGTGTGTCATTGGGGAAACTATTCCCCTATTTGGTAAGGTATCCAAGGGAAAGGAAATAACAGTCAATAGCGGAAGCAGTAAACAACATACAATAATTGAAACTAAACAGTGGAAGAAATGAATATATAATAATTATGATAATGATGCAGTAGGTACAAGTGTCTAAGAAAAGAAGCAAACACAACAACGTGCTGAAATACAACTGAGAAACAAAGTACAAAATGTAAGCAGTAACTCCAGCAGCATTGCAAGACTAAGCTATATCCTATGCTCTCCATCTCCTACTAGCAATCATGTACCTGAAGTAGAGGGGCCACAATCCCTATCCACAACTGAAACCATATAACCTATTTGGGATGAAAAGAAGGACCCAAAAAGGGTGTGAGACTAATCCCAGTAGGCAACCACCACAAGATCTGTGCCCTACTGTCAGTGAGTAATATAGAAAAAGTAATGGAAAAGAAAGCAACAGAGAAGCATGAGTACACTAATGTAAACAATATTACAAATCTCCATTCAGATTTATTTATTAACATAATTAAATCATTTAGTAATAAACCAATGAATCTAGAAAACATCTCAATAATCCCAAAGCATAGCAAGTAACACAACAAGTATCTTAGCAGACTACCTAATCAACAAGCAGTGCAAAACCCAAGCTTGTTCTTTGGCTTGGTGGACTCATCACAGCCAACCCAACAATATTTGCACTGACTCTCTGGGTGGTGAATACTAGCAGAACCTCTAGTCAAGTAATCATAAAAAGGCACAAACACTCTGGGATTCTCTCAGCATAAATTCCCTAACTGTCTTGCAACTATAGCTATAGACTCTCCGAGGAAACACTTACATCTAATTCCCCTAGTAGTCTCGATATGTAACTAAGGACACTATGAGGTAGAAAAAATTCCAATTCCTGTGGGTCCGACAAATGATACTAATTTATAATAGACTATCTAGGGAAGCCCTTAATTTTCAATTCTCTCTTTAGTCTACCACACTAGGTTCACACAGCCCTGAGTAGTCCTGTCGTGCGTAATCGATTGTCAACAACCCTATGTAAGTTCAAAAAACAACTTGGATAATAGATAAAATGAATCAAAAGCATATAAATAGTGGGAAATACCTGAAATCAATTATATCAAGGTAGGAAAACAATGCAACAACGTCTGCCTCACAGGCAACCTAAGACAAACGGTGATAAACAGCCAAAACAAGGGAAACACCCATTGGGTGATCCTCAAACATGCTAACAGGCAATCATTATTTATCTAATAAACTCATGAATACATGAAATCTAAGGGAAATACTAATGCAGGATCAAAACCCTAACCCGAGATACCTGATACATGGGAATCCGGTGCTTTTTCACAAATACCCAAAGATGTTCAACGTATGGAAACAAAACACCTACCTCGATCCTAGGATATCGATATACTTGAACCTCGTCTCATGAATCGGCCTAGAACGGAGAAGATATGCAAAAAAATATAAAATTTTAAACCCAAAATAACATGAGAAAGAGGAGGAATTAGAAGACGAAGCTCTAGGATAATGAAGAGATTACCGCTGTGGTTCCAATGCAATCGACGGTGGTTGATACGGAGAACGGATGGAGGATCGGGGGCTCAGAGGAGAGTTGCGGCCGTACGAGACGTCTTCGATCGATGAAGCTGGAGAAGAAGATGGTTTCGGGGTTAAGACGCGACCCCAGTCCATTTAATGAAAAAAATAAAGTACACAATGTGCAATTTTAGAGTACACGATGTGTACTAGGATTTTATGTACTCCGCTTTAGGTGGCCTCCATGTTACCCCTACATGGCCGTGTCTGTGGCCATGACACGGCCAACACAGGACCTCGAGTGGCAACGAAGTACATGGTTTGTACTCAAAATGTACATGAAATGTTCATCAAAAATTTCCAGAAGCTCTTCTTTTCTTAAAAAATCAAGAAAAAGGAAAAACATACCTGAAAAAAATATCTGAGTTCTTACATTAGATACCTCTCAAATCATTCTCGTCCTAGAGAATCTATAACCAACCCAGAGATGAAATGAAATGGGGTCATCTAAACATCCACCTCATAAGATACCTCTCAAAGCACTCTCCACCACATCATCTCACTACCTCCTTAGAGGAACAAGAAAAAAACCATAAAATCCCAAAATACCTCTAAACTAACCTCTTGGGGGAGATACCTATCAAAATAGAGCAAGAAACAAGTAATAATAGAAAGAAATCTCATAAACAAAAAAGGTCTACAACCACCAAAATAACAATGTTTCAAGAGAAGATCTATACATCAAAACAATTAGGGTACTGAGAACATATCTATGATTCATGTTCCCATGAACTATACTCCATGCCATTGTTGCTCCACAAGACATGAACCAAAGGGAATGCACGCTTGAGCCACACCTTCTCCTTACGGTCTTGGATCTCTACAGACCACTCCTCGAAGGTTGAATGATCATCAATATTTTCCCAATTGATGACGTGAGAGTCCTGATGAAGATAAAAATAATGTTGTGACATGTGAAAAACATCATGTATCAGGTTTATTTGTGGGATAAGTGCAACCTGATACACCACTACTCCAACACGAGCCAACACCTTGAAAGGCCCAACAAACTGGGGAGATAATGCACTCTCACAACAAAACATCACTTACCATGATGGGGAGTGACCTTCAAAAACACATGATCCACAATTCCAAACTCTAGAGGCACCCCCCAACGATTAGAACTGGTCTTCAGATGATCATGTGCTACCTTTATCATCACAAAAATCTACTAAACCATTTATTTCATAGTATGTACCAATATCATCTCTAGAATTTCTATCTATCCGGCCCCAGTCTTACATAATAGAGTATGGAAAGGTTGTCCATACAAGGATTTAAATGGTTTCATACTGATGGTGTAGTGGAAACTATTGTTGTAAAAGAACTATACAAAGGGAAAGTGCCTCATTTAAGAACCTCAAAAATCTAGCACATAAGAGAGAAACATGTTTTCAAGAGTCTGGATGGTATGTTCTGTCTGGAAGTTCGTCTGCAGATGAAAAGTAGTGAAAATTCATAGCTTAGAACCCAAAGCATGTTGGGGACCACTCTACACCTTGAACATAAAATGAGGGTTTCGATCAGAAATAATCATCCTCGAGACTCTTTGGAGTCTCCCCACCTCCTCAAGATACTACCTCAATGAGACCTCTACTAAGAACGACTCCTTTATTTCTATAATGTGGGATGATTTCATTAAATGATCCACTACCACCCATATATCATCATAGCATCCTTGATATTGAGGTAAAATAGTAACAAAGTCAATCAATATGTCCTCTAACTTATACTGAGGAACATATAATGGATGGAGAAAACCACTAGGAACATGGTGCTTGAACTTCACCTTATATCCGACAAAACATCAAGACACAAACTCTTTAACTGTACGGTTCAACCCAGGGAACTAAAACTGACTCCTCAGTGCTTAGAAGATATTTTTCCCACTAGGATGTACCACTAAGGATGAACTATGGATGTCTATAAAAACCATCTTGTGCATCACTAAAGGAACAAATATACTTTCATGAAACAACACTTAGGGTTGTTCAAATTCAAACCAACCATCAGGGGGCTCACTATAAAAAATTGGTCTCTCTAGACCTCCAACTCAGTATCCCCCAACTGGGATTCTTCCACCTTCTACACCAAATATGACTTCACCGTCATCTGGAAAAATACAACCCCTACCCCAAACATCTCACATTTTTAGATTTAATACTAAAACCTCTTCCATTACACTACCAGAATCACCTAATTCACACACTACATTACTTTGTTACTTCCTATTCAACGCAATGTAGACAACATTCCCCTTTCCAGGTGTATTTTTTTTTAAAATTCATAATCTTAAAAGTACTCCATCCACCCACACTGGAACAAGATCATGTCATGCTTCCAGAAAACATACCTTAATATGTTATGACCAGTGAAGACCATGAAGCACTCACCGATGAAGTAATGTATCCACAACTTTATGGAAAACACTACTACCACCAAATTGAGGTCATGGGTGGAATAGTTACACTCATGGAAATGTAACTATTGAGATCCATAAGAAATTACTAATCTCTACTGTATCAGAATAAAACCAAATTCTAGATGCAAATAATTATAGAATACCGCAAACTAAACTCCTTTTGCTGGAAAACAAAAAACTGAAGCACTAATAAACTTCTCATTTAGATAATCAAAACATGATTGACCCTAATCAGTCCTCAATAATGAATAATACATCATGGTCGATGTTGTCAGAGTAGTTTCATCCCAAGAGAAATAATGTATGAACCTCCTATTATATATTTTAATACCTTGTAAAATTAGAACCTCTGCCATTGTCTCAGTGGATTCCCAAGAGAAAACTGATTCTATATTCGATGGATCAATAGCTACCCCATGAAGGGATAAAACATGACCAAAGCAAGGGACATCTCAATCCCAAAACCCACACTTTGAAAACATCCCAAAAATATTTCACGGAAAATAAATCCCAAAGTAACATGGAGATACCCTATATGATCCTCTTTAGATGTGGAGTACATAAAAATTTCATTGATGAAAATCACTATGAACATATCCAAAAACTCACATAACAGAACATTCATCAACCCTATGAACATAGTTGGAGCATTCGTCATACTGAATAACAACACAATGAACTCATTATTTCCACGACGACAACAAAAATAAGTCTTCAAGATATCCTCATACTTGACATGCATCTGACTATATATTCACCAAAAATTGATCTTAGGGAACAAACTTACACCTTCCAATTGATCGAATAAATTATTAATCCATGGAAGAGGATAACAGTTGTTCACTATCACTAATTTGTAGTGATGATAATCAATACAAAACTGAAAACTTCCATCATCCTTATTCATGAAAAAAATTAGTTCACCCCATGGTGACACACTCGTCTAAACAAAACCACACCGTAATAGACCATCGAGATGTATACACATCTCTGACTACATGTAAGGCATCATCCTATACAAAGACATCTTGATAGGAAACCCACCAAGTTGTAGCTCGATACGGAACTCGATCTGTCATTTAGGGGGTAATACAAAAACATATTCTAGAACAACATTAGTGTACTCTTATATGACTCTTGGAAATTCCAACTGTTGAATGCCCGATGAATTGAACATCCGCTCATCCATCAAGGAAGTAAAGGAAGGGACACGCCTTTGAACCATATTAGGGTCTCACTCACCGAAAAACACTACTTTCTCTCCATATAAATCAAATAACAAATACCTAACTCCAGAAGAAATCCATGATAGCCTCCATAGAATACAAAAAATCCATCATAAGTATTAAATCACTTGGTTTTATTCAAAAAAATAGGAAATATCCCCAAGAGTAGTGATGCCCTATAACTAGCTCATAGTTGTTACATACTTCAAATAATTCATCTAAGCCTCCAACTAGTGTAGTAAAAACCAAGGGAACTGAAAGCTTCTCTACCTCAGGTCCCAATGTATGGAAAATGATAGGTGATATAAAGGAGTTTTTTACTCCTTAATCAAATAAGGCATGATCCCAAGATGAAATAAAGCAAAGGGTACCTCGGAAGATGTCTGGCTTGCTTGGAATTGTCTATGATTAAACCTGAATATGACCACAACCTTCTCCATGACCTCTATAACCCTACTTACAACCACCTCCATAGACGCCCTATTCTCTCTGAATAGGGGTATCATCTTGGGGCTATCCTATTCTTGCCCTATCTACTCTCTAATGATCCAAAGATGGAGAATACTGCTATTGATACCTCGTAAGAAACTCCCTCAATTGAGGAAACTAAAGTGGAACACCTGGAGCATGCTGATAGCTCAGAAGTGTCACTCACTCTCACTATTGACGACATTGGCCTCCATAAGAAAAAAACACCCAATCACTTGGAATAGCTCTAATAGCCGCTTCCATGGGTAAATAAGATATAGAGTGCTAGGACCTACCACAAGCTGACCGAAAGCTCTTATGCCCAAAAAATTGAGAACCCCATGCCACATATCTTCTTTATGAGGAATCCCAATGACTCCCCTCTCATGAAAATCCAGTTCTAGATAATGTCCTCTCAAGGACATCTACTTTTGAAATCACCTTTAGATACATATTTAGCATAAAGGTGGTGACCTAGTGATGGATCTATGGATGAAAATCCTCCTTGAAATGTCTTGCCTAAGTCTCCTAATTTGGAAAAAGGTATGAGGCATTTAATAGAAGGTTATTGAATTGGATTCCAAACTCTCTCACACTGGAGCTCCCTTTTTGAAATCTAGGAAACTCATGGTGACTATCCAACTTTGTGGTTGAAGAAAGAAATTGAACTTTGAACTGGTCTCGATGTACTCCCATGAGACTACCAAATCCTCATGATCTCCTACAAATAATTACCACCCTTGTCTTAATACCCCATGCAACATCATCATAACCAATGATACCCATTATTCCTTCCATGAACAGAACAAACCGAAGGATATCTCAAACTCCTCCAACCAGTATTTTGTGACATCATCTAAAACATATCCCTCATACTTCAATAGAATATGAAATTAATACACTTAGAGTATCATCCACTATTTTTTGTCATCATTGACCTCTACTCTGTGGCGTTCTGGTGGCACAACATTCTAAACATATTCTACGCGAACCTAACAAGGACGTCGAACTAGAGCCATACCTGAAAAAGAACAAAATAGTTAGAGCTCCTAAAACTATAATGTATAAGAATTTAACAATAATTTATTGTTTTATTTTATTAATTTCAGGTTAACAAATCCAAAGGTCTACTAATTCAAACACATGTTTAAAGAATAATGATGCATGATCACTTCATACCAACCCAAACAACCTCACCTATGCCTAACTCCAACTCTATACCATACCTAAACAAGACCTATGATACCACAATGTCACAGACCCCTCCCATCAATGTGTATGCCTCCTAGGGAGACAATGGGAGAAGAGATATAGTGACCCTCTGAGTCCCACCTCTAGTAGGGCCCAAGATAGAGACTAGCACAGAGTGTATAGAAAAAACATAGATGGGAGGATTTACCCTCTAAGAGAACAAATTCAAAAGAGAGAGATAAGATTGACACCAACCAATTCATTCTCATACAACAAAGTAAAAGAAAACATGTGCACAAATTTAATTTAATTAAAGAAAGAATTTAACTGAAAGAGAAAACTACATGTACCAAAAGAAAGTAAAGCGGCGACGACCATGAATCCCAAATAGCTCATGAAAAACCCAAAGATAGTAGTAACTAGATTCATATCCAACCTACTCCAACTGACCTGAAAAGATGTTTATATAACATTGGACGAGTATAATAATATACCATGTAGTATCATCCCCAAATCCTCTCATGCCAAAGTAAAGAAATAATTCTAAAGCATAGTGAACAGCAAGTGAAACTAACTCATCACCTAAATAGGTATAATAATATCCCAGCCTCACCATGAATACTCTCACCAAGTATCACATTCAAGAGAATATTATATTATAAAAAATATAAAGGGTACCCTGCTACCACTTCCCCACTGTTTTTCAAAATTTTCCCAACATCGCACGTCCTGAACATCTATCTCAAAAATGTCTAGCCAGGAGGCACCTGGGTGAAACACCACAACAAACACCTTGTACAAAAAATCACCATGTCAACACAACCAAAATTAACTCTTTAGTTTCCACGAGCCACCACATCTCACATAACATTTATCATAAGTTGGGTATTATATCTCAATCCATTATAGCCCATACACCGAGTAAGGATCATCCAACAGTCACAACCAATACATGTTACACCTATAGTAGTCCATAGGAAACTATATACAGAATGTATGTGTGTGAATAACCACAGTCCATTATAGCCCTCTACACACATATATGAGGAAAAATAACAACCATGAAAACCAGAACAAATATCTACTAAGAGAAGTGAGCTGGACCAAAGGGTGTAGTAATCCATCCTTCCTTCCATCTGGATATTGGGGAAAACCCCCCCATGAATCAGAATCCCTAGGGTGCCAGTTTCCATAACTGATAGGATGATATAGCATATAGAAACTCAAAAAGTAGATGATATAAAATATCTCACAACAACACTATGAGAATAACTTATTATTTGGCTAATTTGTAGCTAATATCTCTTAGACTCTCGACTACCACTAATAAAACTAGATATCAAATAAGAACACAACCATTTAAAGTTATACATTAAATTAAATTATCCATTTTTATTAGTTTCACATTACATTAACAAATTATTTAAAAGAAATTAACCATTAGAATATCCCACATCACATTCCATTAATGTTAGTATTATATAAAAGTTACATTCCCTCTAAGCATAAATAAACTGAGTCCACAACATGTCATAATAAAAACTAGAACATTGAATCCTAGTAAGGTCCAACGCCATGGGTTAAAAAATTGTTCATTTATTTACAATATTACCAATTTCCATATTTACATATTCTTATGTATTCTAGGGAAACATCATAAGATAACAAACTTATGGGGATCAACACGGCAAGTAGATAAACTACCCATCAAGTCTTTTGAACATTTAGTGAGTGTGTAGACCCATCTATCCTTGAGAAGGTAAAAATAGAAATCAAGTGGCATACCCTAGGCATGTCCACCTATTTAGGAAAGAGAATAAGAAAACCATCTTCTACTACCAGTGGGGAGTGTAAAGTAGATAAAAACCAATGATTCAAAAAGCATCCAACTTACACATCAAATAGTAAGCCCAACATCAACCTTCTCTATCATCTCAGGTGTCCTCCCCAACACCACATTCATAAACCGATTAATCTCACCACTCTAGGCGTCAACTGCTTCCACAACAACCAGGAATCCATACCCTATATACAATAATATCCCTCTAGGCTTAGCCATCCCAATATCAAATCACATCTAGGCCTCCCAACCCCATGTACCACAAATTTTATATTCAGAGCACCTCCTAAACAGTAAGAAGAAACATAAAAATAGGCTCCCCTACCAAAATTAAATAATTCAACCATTACACACCACATGCTTTGAAGACTCAAAAACATATGGAACTTGGCCTTTACAAGCAAGAGGGAAAATTAGGCCCTAAAAAGGAATTTTATTTATGACACTTCAATTATTATTCAATATTGAATTAACCGATTCCTTATTCACATGTTCCAACTACAGAAATCCTAATAAACATGCTATCACAATATATCCATATTAATTAACCAATTAATTTAACACCCCTTTAAATCATTTATCAGTATTCATCAACATGATTAACATTCCTTAAACCATTTCATTTTGACATTCATATATGTATAAATTTGATTAACATCAAATTACAACAACAACAACCAGATTAATTAAACATGCCTCTTTAAACTGTTAGAATATTAAATATCAATTATTTTCGACCTTTTGTTCTTTACCAATTTTTATAAAAAAATTCATGATATGTCCAAAAAATCATAGATATAAAACAATCTATAAAATCAATAGGAAAACCAATTTCAAGGTATAATGAAACAACATCGCTACATGATCGATACCAATTCATTAATCTGGTTGAAGTATTTAATCAGGTCAATTCCATTTCTATCCAATGGATAAATCACGCTTGACCTATGATTTCACATAAATAAATATAGAAGTAATGTATCCCCTAACTCAAATGGTCATTGAAGTTTTGGCATGAGAATAGATCTAAGAAACAGATCACATTCACCTCCCTAACAACAACTACATCGACACGAGGACACAAAAACACAACCACACCAACCAACCACCAAGAAAACATAATTAAAAATATAGAGATCACACTCCATTAGATAGAAAATTGAAACAGGTGTAAACAGATTGAAGAAACCATAAGAACAAAGGTAGTTCATAAATTTTATTGAATAAAAATCAATACATATCTAAGGATGGAGCTAGGGATTGTTCCTTGATGAAGGAATCCCCAAAACATTGAAGAGAGTGTTGTTGTGTCTCCTAGGTGGAGGGAGAACCATTACAGCCCTAGGTTTTGACAAAAACTAAGCAGCTGGAAAACATTAAAGGCAAAAAACATTAGGGGTATTACATGACATGTAATCATATTTCATATCATGTAATGCCTCGAGGTTGAGTTCTGTCGAAAAACACGCTACCTCTCGATTTCATTTTATTTTTCAATCCCTTAAGTATTTAATGCTGTGAATTCCTCTTCCACAACGTCTAAATGTTTGCACATCATGAATCTTCATAGGAAAAAATGTGAAATAGGATTTTACATAATGTAATATAGTTACATGATTTTTAATTCCCCCTTTTTAGTTTTTACTTAATCAAACTCCTCCAAACTTCTTCTGAGCCACCTATGAGCACTTTGATCTTCGAAATCACACAAATGATTCATCAATGTGGTTATGAGCCCATATAGAGCACATCAATTTTATTTATTATTCCACCTTCTCTAATCTTATTATATAAATAATACCATGATGAATCCAATGTCATGAATATAATGGTATTTCTTTATGATGGTATAACAACATTCCACATCCTTTCTAGAAATTGTGAAATGAATTTTTCACTAATGCATATTTGTGTACTATCACCTCCAAAAAATTATATGATTAATTTCCATAAACATAATTACTGGTTGGTTATATAGATGAATTTATTTAATAAATATGTTATTTATTATATAATTATTAATCTATAATGATAAAATATGATTTATCTTCCATTCCTCATATTAATTAAAAAATCAATACAATGTTCATGAGTACAATGTGACTGACATATCTATGAATTATGTTATTAATTTTTCCATCTATAAAATTTATCGATGGTTCTAATTATAAATTTAATTAGTATATATAAAATCTATATCATTATTATACTTCTTTTTATTAGGTAATAATGATAAAATAATGAGAAACATAAATTCCTTAATTTTATATCTTTTTTTATCCTATATTTATTTTTAAAGATTTCATGTTTTTCTTTCATTTTCCTTTCTCAATGTGCTAAAAATTATGAAAAAAATATTTTTATAGAAATGCAATTTTTTTAACTTTGTTCATGAATTTTTTTCTTTGATGTCCATATTATAATGAAAATGTTTTAAAGAATTTTTTTACCATTACCTATGGACCGTATATAGTCATTTCTACCCACATATAAATTTCTTTAATGTCACACCCAAATTTTCAATTTCATTCTTTGGATAAAATCCATGTTTGGTTGTTACCTTTCTCTTGATTTCTAGGTGTTTCGGGTTTGAAATTTTGGTGTCTCTTGAGTTGTTGATCTATAAACTAGGTGTTGAGTGAATAATATGATAATTGGCCTCCTGTTTGGTGAAATGTTTTGTATTAGGTTGTGGTTATTTGGAGTTGTTTTAGTGACACTCTTAGTGGAACTTCTTATGGAATAAGTTGTTGAGGTGGTTTCTACTGTTGTGTTGGATGTGTTTTGGGTTGGATAGAGTGATTTTTTTGGGAATTGTTCTCCCCTATATATGGTTAATATTTACTCCTTGGTTTCCCCCTTGTACCCCCTGAATATAGAGGATTATTGAAGGTTTTTCGGTTCCCAGAAGAGGCTGCATGGTTTGGCCACACGGTTCTAAACCGTGCAGCCAAAACGTGCAAGGGTGTCTGGCACATTAATATTTGATGTGTTTTGAACATTTTTACCTTCCAAAAAGAAACAAAATCCACCCCTCTCTTCTCCATTTAGTTCTCTACTACCATGAAAATCCTATAATCCCTCTCCCCTACCTTGAGACTCAAATTTTAAGGGAGAGTTGATGCGGGAAACATCAAAATGATGCTTGTAAACCATTATGCCTTTGATTTCTTCCATTTACTTAGGGTTTCTTTCACCCTTTATTGAGTTCTAAATTTTCCAGAAGCTAGAATTATTACCTAGGGTTTAACTTCTTGGATTTTCGGTGAAATATTGATGTTTCAGGTTTCTTTTATCTTTCTTTTGGTGCGACGATGGTGTGATTGATGTTTCACACCAAGATTTGAGGGTTTCGAAAATTTCGGTAGGTGGTTCCATGTGTAATCAATTATTGATGGGTTATATTGCTAGATTTATTGATTTTAATGTCTCTCATAATATTTTCATGGTTCAAAAACTATTTTTGATGGATTTTCTTAAGTGTGAAATTTTATAGTTTCATTTTAGCTTGAAATTGGGTGCTTTTCATGTGTGCCTTTTGGGGTAATATTTGGGTGTATTTTATAACATATGAAAGTGATTTATTAGTGTTGAAAGGGGCTTCCAATTATGTTTTGTTAGTCTCTAAGTGTAATGTGGGCCTTTAAAGGGTTTTTTTGAAGGGGTTTAATGTGTAAAACCATGTTGTACTTCTTGAAAGTGATTTATGAAAACATGTGTTTTTCATGTGAACCTTTCGTGGTATTATTTGAGGTATTTTAATAACACTTGGGTGTGGTTTAATAAATGTTATTAGGTATTCAAATTCTATTTTGGATTGTAATTGGTATGATTTTGGTCTTGAATAAGGATTTTGAAATGGGTTTTGTTTTCAAAATATGGTTATACCTCTTAAGATAGTTTTATGAAAATTTAAAATGATTTAGTGAGTGAAAAAGTTGGGAAAATGGTGTACATGTACTTTTATGGTGATTTTATTCTCTTAATATGTGTTTTAGAAAGGTAAATAGGTGATTTTAGATGTCATAATTTTTTAGAATGTTTTATAAAATTATGGAATGTTTAATTAAATTGTGTTGTGGGTGTGAAACATGTTTGTGGGCTATTTTGTGTGAGTTTGATGATAAATTTATTTTGAAGGTAAAAAGGGTATTATGTGGAATGTGTGTGTGGGATTTTATGTGATCTGTATTACCTTGGAAATGTTTTATAACTTTTTTTAAAGGATTTTTTGAAGTGGTGAAGATATGTGAAAAATGATGTGGGCTATTTTGGTGTGAGTAAGATTTCAAAATGAATTTGAATGGAAAAGTGGGTATTGAGACTTTTGTGATGTACATGTGAGATGTTTGGTGAATTTGTGATGTGGAAGTGAAATTTTCATGTGGAAATTATATTTCTTGTCTTATTGAACTTGTTTGAGAACAAGAGGGAAACCTTGGTATCTAGGTGGGTAGACGCGTGGTTGTAAGCTAGTGATCCCAAGGGGTTTGGTCTTAGATTCACGTAGAATGTTTTATGATTACAACCCTAAATAAACAATGATGATGATGATGGGGGTGCCACTAGGTTAGGGGAATGTTCCTTACTGGTGGCTCGTGCATGAGAAAAAATATTGTGATGGTCACTCTCACTGAGATACGGGGTACCTGGTACCCACAACGAGTTAATTATTAGGGGTTATTTCATACTTCTTATAATGATTGGATGATTTTTTCTTACCATAGACATATGGAATGGTTTGATGGAAAATTCAGTAGCATTGGAATTATTATTTTTAAGTGTTGGTTCATTAAAAATAGCCCACTGGAAAACTGTTTTATTTAAAGTATCATGTTTTTAGAAAATTGTTACTAGAATTTCATGTTATGAAAACTTTTATTCTTTCCATAATTGATTTTTTATTACATGAAAACTCTTAGTGGTGGTATCCTATTGGGATTTTGCTCAAACGGTACTTACACCTTTGGGTGTAAGTAGACATGGTTATTTTTTCACAGGTTCTGGTACAACGTTTGTGCTAATGGTTTGGGTTTGGTAGTCCTTCATGATGAAGTGTTGTAAAAATGGATTAAGGATAGTGCCTATTTCCATGTGGAGGTTCTTGGGATGTTATTTTTGGTTCTTTGACTTTTAGTGGTATTTGAACAATTTTTTAATTTTGTAATTCAGTTCTAACTTTTAGTAAAAGTTGTTTTTTTTGAAAAATTCAGATTCATTTTATTGGATACATTTGTAGTTTTATGTTTATAAACTCAGGTAAATAATTACCAAATTTCATTTTATGATACCCAAGGACTTATTAGAGTCTTTTGGGAT
Organism: Viscum album; assembly: GCA_963277665.1. Classification (NCBI taxonomy): domain Eukaryota; kingdom Viridiplantae; phylum Streptophyta; class Magnoliopsida; order Santalales; family Viscaceae; genus Viscum; species Viscum album. The sequence goes on from OY728161.1 coordinate 1,001,894,251, forward strand.
CAAGAATTCACTTTGGGTTATGTCACAGGAATGGTTTTACACTGGTTTGGATGGCCACCAGATTCGGTTCGTGACAAAATGGTATCAAAGGAGGTTTAGGTTAACTATTTGGGTCATGTTATTTAGGGAACATTCAAGATAGTATAGAGTTAGGATTGTCAGGACATGGAATTTTGGTTATGGGTTGTCTTTCTGATCACCAAAACTCATGATGGGATTTATTTTTCTAGGGGAATATGGGATTTGTCAGAGTCCTTTAGTTATATTGGTTTGATGATGATTAAGGGAAATGAAATGGGAGTTGGGTTAATGGTATCAACGAGCTCACAAGGCCTGTAAAGCCTTGTAGAGATCGGGATATTTCACTAGACCACTCTCTGTAATGGTGAAGTTATTGGCGTATGTTTTAAAACCATATTTCTAAATCACCAACCGAAGCTAGTTTCCCCTCACATTGTCTGGTGTCCATTAGTTTTCAAATCATGGAAGTTCAGTTATAAAGAATAAATGACATGGTTTGAAGAAGCATAATGTTTTTGTGAACTAGTTTTTGGAATAAATATGTAAGGGTTTGATTTATTAAATGGTAGAACTGAATTTTTAGAATTATTTTGAAATAGAAAATGGTGTTCTTACAACTCTTTTGAAAGCATGATCAATTTTAAAGTTGGTTTTGAAAAAGTGTTTCTAAAGTGTTTTCTAAACATTTGAAGGGTGTTTTAATGGGATGATATATTTTGAAATTGACATGAATAACTTGAATGTGAGTTTTTATCTAAATGGTTGTGACTTTCTGAAAACTTTTGTAAGCTGCAATTTGGGTTTGATTTCTTGGTCAGCGATCCTGAGAAAAAGGAAGAATTGGTTGATTGTTTTGGTTTTGAAAAGTGGAAAGTATTTTTGTTTTATCCTATGGTATTTCAATGAGAGAAAATATAGATGGGTTATATGGGATGATGGGTGGTTAATGGGATGACTGGGTGAGTTTCCGGATGGAATAGAAGAGGATGCCCGATGTGACATGGAAACAAGAATGTGTGAGGCCCAATGGGTTGCATTGGTGGAAACTTTAACCGCTGAACCAATTGTTATCGAAGAATTTTTTTTAATGGAAAACATGATTTCTTGAGGAATTGTTTGGGATGGTGTGTCTTATGTATTTTTTAAAATTGGGATTCTTTGGGATGTTTTTTTGAGTCCAAGAACCCCTCTTGTTTTAATGATGTTTTGGGTTTGTGTTTGGTCAGTAAGCTAGGTTGAAGGGCTGGTTAGTGGAATATTCTGATAAAAGTTCCGGAATCCTTTAAGTTGGCTCCCTTCAAGTATTTGGGTCTGGTATGTGGCCTGTTTTTCCCAATGGAACTGCTTGGTTGGGTCCTTGTGTTTTCTCTTGGGATATGGTATTCCCCAATTATGGGTTAGTGCATGAATGAAGTGACACCCAAATTGATTCGCCATTGGAAAATCCTCTTGTTGATCAATAAAAGGAATAATTTTTTCTATCTTTGGATATTAATTTTTTACCATTTCATTTCTTTGATTTTTGGATCCTCTTGTAGAGGGAGAGTGATCGTGTAAGGTTGAAAGAGGCCTTAGTTTCTTATGCTACCTGATTCTTCAAAGGTGGAAGTAGTTTGGTGTTGTTTGTGTGGATGGGTATCTGGATGTTGTCTAAGAGGGACTCTGGGCTCTTTTTAGTGTCCTCAAAGAAGGGGTTTATGTTAAAACAAAAGTGTAGGGAATATGGTCATGAGATGATGTTATGGCTACCTGCTGGAATTGTGTGTTGTTTGGGGACTTGCACAAGGTTCCTTTCCTTGTATTGTTTCTATCAGTCATAATGGTCATGTTTGGTGATTCCTTTTATTGTTGTGGGATAATTTGACTGTAAAGGTGAAGGTCATGTAATAAGCTATGAGTATATTTTAGGTTGGGAGTATGTCTCCCTTTGAAAATCTTCAAAGTCCTATCTTTATAAGGAAGGTGTTTATAAGTGTCCTTTATTTCTATTATTTCTCACCTGAAGAAACAAGGTGTGATGTGTGTGCATCTTATTAGCCCTTGGTTCAATGAAATTATAAGTTAGGGTAAGGTGAGTTTTGGAGTGTGTCATGTCTTGGTAAACATGTATGGGATTACAATGTATTTATTTGTGGCACTGAAAGAAGAAGTTATATTCAGGGGTTTCCAAAGCCTAACTGCAAGTCTGAAGATGCTTCAATCATTTGATCTCCAGCCATAGGTTCTGGAGAGAAGATGGCGCAAAGTTAGGGGAAATCCTAGGGTCATTTAAAACCTTGTACAAAGTCCTATCCTCAGTATGAAATATGGGCAATAGTTTAAACCTCTATTGTATCCATCATTCTTTGGTTGTTCCCATTCGATGGAAAGGGGAGGGCAGACCTCGTGTCCTTGTTATTGCCCAATGTCATTCCCTCCCCCCTATGGCTTCCATTGAGTTTTTGAGAAGGGTTTTAAATTTAGCTAGACAGGTTGATCACATGGTTTTTGAACTATTAGTAGTGACCTTGTTCCAGTAATCCATGTGGAAAGAATGATCTGCGTGGTTGGCACACAACTTCCCAAACTGTGCAGACTAACCATGCGGCCATCCCAACTCTTTAACTTTTGGGATCTTTCCATTTCAACCCATGCTGGTTGGTTAAGATGGTTTCTTCTTATGGCGGGGAGACCCAATATGAGTCTCATGTATGTTCTTTTGTAAATTTATAATGTATATCCACCCCTTGTTGGAGTCCATTTGGGCATCCCCCTGTTAGTGTCCCAATCTTGTCTCAGGAAAATTCGAGTTGCCTCTTATAGTGGGGAGCCCATTTGTTTCTTCTCAAACTAGTAACTCATATTATTCCTTTATCTTTCATTGGAGGTAGGTATTATTTTTCAGATCTATCAAACTACCTACATCTTCCTTGGTTAAACGTTGGGATTGGAGAATTCCCAACAGTTTGGTTAAAGCAAAGTTAGTGTATCCTTTTTCATTGTTTTTGTTGTTCGTCTGGGTAAATTGATGAAATATCATTTAGATAGTGTATAAGGAGTTTTATTTTGAGATAAAATTTAAATGTGCTTATCCATTTTCAGAATGTTATGTAAGTGGTGGTTGTGAGATTATTCCTTCCTTAACTGATCACAAGTGGTGTTTTGGCCTTTGGGGGTGGAATTTTCAAGGGATTGCATCTTGATTTATCCACTGGATTTTGTTTTTTATTTTGGACTTCTTGTGGATTTTTGGGGGAGGAAAGAATTATGGTGGGGAGAATTGTCACACTAATATTTTAAATTACATGCTTTGGATCAAATTCTCTTTTTGTTGTTAGCTTTCTCTTGGTTTTCAGGTTTTCCGAGTTTGAAATTTTTGTGCCTTTTGTGTTGTTGATCTATGACCTTGTTCTGGGAGGGTATTGTATGATAATTGGCCTCCTGTTTTTTCAAATGTTTGGTATTAGGTTTTTGTGATTTGAATTTGGTTTAGTGACAATCCTAGTGGCCTCACTTATGGGGTAAGTTGTTGAGGTGGTTTGTACCCTTTTGTCTGACGAGTTTTGGGTTGGAAAGAGTTCTTTGTTTTGAGAATCTTTCTCCCCTATTATTGACCTATATCCCCCCCTTGGTTTCCGACTGGGAACCCCCTAAATTTGGAGTATTATTAATGGTTTTTGGGTGAACATAATAGGCCACATGTTTTGGATGCACCATTCCAAACTGTGCAGCCAAACTGGGAAAGGGTGTCCAACCCATTAAAATTTGATGTGTTTTGACCCTTTTCCCCCTCCAGAAATAAAACAAATCACCCTTATATTCTTCATTTCATGCTGTAATTCCATGAACAGCCTCTAAGACCTCTCCCCATCCCTTGGTACTCAATTTTGATGGGACATGTGATAGGGGATACATCAATATCATGTAAGTAAACCATTATGTCTTGGATTTCTTCCATTAACTTAGGGTTTCTTTCCTCATTTATTGAGTTATGAATTTAAAAACTATTAGATTTCATACCTAGGGATTAACTAATTTTATTTTAGGAGAAATCTTGAGGTTTTATGTTTCTTTTATCTTCCTTGGGGTGTGGTGATGGTGCGATTGATGTTTCGCACCACGATTTGAGGGTCCTGAAAATTTTGGTAGGTGGTTCAAGGTGTAAGAAATTATTGATGAGTTGATTGATTTATTTACTTATTTTCATTTTCATAATATGCTTTTTGTGGTGCAAAAACTGTTTTTCATGGATTTTCTTAAGCATTTAATTTTATAGGTGCATTTTAGCTTGAAATTGGGTGCTTTTCATCTGTGACTTTGGGGGTAATATTTGGTTGTAATTTATAATATATAAAATCTATTTATTAGTGTTTTAAGGGCCCTCCAATTATAGTTTGTTAGTTACTTAGTGTCATGTGGGCCATGAAATAAGGATTTTTAAGGGTTTTAATGTGTAAAACCATGTTGTACTTCTTGAAAGTGATTTATGAAAATGTGTGTTTTTCATGTGTACCATTCGTGGTGTTATTTGAGGTATTTTTATAACACTTGGGGGTGGTCTAATAAATGTTTTTAGGGTTGAAAATTATGTTTTGGATTGGTATTGGTATGGTTTTAGTCGTGAATTAGGGTTTTGAAATGGGGTTTTGGTTTCAAAACATGGTTATACCTCTTGGGTTTGTTTTATGAAAATTTAAAATGATTTAGTGAGTTAAACAAAGTGGGAAAATGGTGTACATGTACTTTTTTGGTGATTGTATTAACTTAATATTGGATTTCTAAAGGTAAATAGGGGATTTAAGATGTCAAAATTTTTTAGAATGATTTATAAATTTCTCTATTGTTTTATTAAATTGTGATGATGGTGTTAATCATTTTTGTGGGTTGTTTCGGGTGAGTATGATGATAAATTTATTTTCAAGGTAAAAAGGGTATTATTGTACATGTGTGTGTGGGATGTTATGTGATGTGTATCACCTTATAAATTTTTAATAAGAATGTTTAAAGTATTTTTTGAAGTTTTTAAGAGATGTGAAAAGTGTTGTGGGCTATTTTTGTGTGTGTATTATGTCAAAATGCATTTGAATGAAAAAGTGGGTTTTGTGACTTGTATGATGTACATGTGGGATATTTGTAGAATTTTTGATGTGTAAGTGATATTTTCATATGAAAATTATATTTTTTGTCTTGTTGAACTTGTTTGATCAATAGAGAGAAACTTGAGTATCTAGGTTGGTGGACGTGTACTAGTATGCTAGTGATCCTATGGTGTTTGGCCTCCAATTAACTTATCATGTTTGATTCTTACAACAATAAAAAAGTGATGATAATGATAATGATGATGATGACGGGGGACCACTAGGTTGTGGGTATGTTCCCTACTAGTGACTCATGTACGATTATAGATACTGTGATTGTTACACTCACCATGATACGAGGTACCTGGGACCCATAGTGAGATAGTGCCTAGGGGTAAATTTATATTTCTTTTTCTAATTGAATGATTTTTTCTTACCATTGGCATAAAATATAGTTGTCTGGAAAATTCAGTTCATTGGAATTATTTTTTTTTAAAAGTGTTGTTTCTTTGAAAATAGCCCACTAACTATTTTATTTAAAGTAGAATCTTTTTAGAAAATTGTTACTAGATTTTCATGTTATGAAAACTTGCATGCTTTTAATATTTGATTGTTTATCCCATGTATTATCATAGTGGTTGCATCCTTCTAGGATTTTTCTCACACCATACTTACACCTTTGGGTGTATGTAGAGTTGGTTATTTTTTTTTCACAGGCTCGGGTACAACATTTGTGCCAATGGTTTGGGTTTAATGGTCTTTCGTGATGTAGAGTTGTGGATATGTCTTGAGGGAAGTGCCTCTTTCCATATGGAGGTTCATGGGCTATCATTTTTGTTTCGTACCTTTGTAATGGTCATTTAACATTTTTTTTAATTTTGTAATTCAGTTATGATTTTTAGTAAAAAATGTTTTGGTTTGAAAAATACTGATTCATTTTATTATATTCCCTTGTTGTTTTAAGTATATAAGCTTGGGTAAAAAATTATCGACATTCAATTTATTATACCTAGGAACTTGTGCTAGCCCGTGGGGAATGAGAACGCCCTTTGGGCCTTATTGCGGGCCGAATTTGGCACTACTTTGGATGGTGGCCAGATTCAGCTTGTGACATTTAATCAATTATAAAATGAATGTTCTTATCATTTTATGAATGATGTATTTTTTCACCCAAGGGTTGAATGAAATATTTGTTTTAATTAGTACGACATGATTGGAATTTTCCTCCTTCATGAAAAATCAAATATTTTCTATTTCCTTTATAATAATAATATTTCCTAAATGTTTTATATATTCTTATATTCTTACTAATTTATTTATAAATGAAATGGATAAATTCCTCAAGAAATGTTCTAGTAATATATTGAGAGACTTTTTAATCTATGAAAATATCATTTGATGTTAAATATTCTTCTCTTGGGATATAATTCTATGATACTGTACTTATTCTATCTCGTGATAGTTTATGGTTATGATGATAAAATATTTGAGGACCCCATATTATATTCCATAGGTTATGTTATTAGGAATGATAAATATTTTAATGATCTTGTTTCATACATGTGAATGGATTATAATTATGTGTTTGGTGGGTCAATTATATGCCTTCAACTTATTGGGAAATGATTAATTTTTTCTTAGATTAATGGGAACATGAGAGGTTATCCCAATCTGAAAAATACGGTACCCTAGAGGTTATCCCAAGAGAAAAAATATATAATATGTGAGGTTATTCTAATACTAAATCATGTATATAGGTTGTTAAAACAAGAATAACATGTGAATAATGTCTTTTCGGTTGGATTTAAATTAAGTTATATTTTATTATAATTATGATATAATTTATGCCATTCCATTATGACATGATCTTATGCCGATGTTATGCTCTCATGGATCATGTTATATGATTTATTTATTATTCATTTCATATGAACATTCAATAATTATTACATTTGTCATGATTATGATCTATAAATTAATGGGAAGGTTTTTTAATTAATAAGATAATTTTATCATACACTTATACTCATGTTATTCTTAAAAGATTATATATATCTCACTTTTTGACTCTTACTGAGTATTTTTTCACCCTTTATTATCTCTCAATTTCTTTCGGATATTATGAATGCTTTTATGTGTGATATGTCTAATAATTGAGATCATTTAAAAGAACTATGTGGGAGAGAATTTCGATCATTTATGTACATGTTTTTATGTATCCATGTTTCCAAATAAAATAAATCATTATCATTTTAAAATAGATCACAATTTTATGAAAAAATATTCAATAAATAAGAGTTAATATTTGTTAATGATATTATTGTGCCATAACATGGTTCCTTGGTATCTTAATAAGATCCCATGTTTTATTCTTGTAATTTTTTCTACCCCATAATTCATATATTTCTTTCTTAATCCATTACTTTCTTTCACTTAATGTGTTGTTGGTTCCACCTTAGACACTAGAGTAGAATTATCCATTCCTCTTATTCTATGAGTCTTCATTAGAGTAAAATTTTCTCAAATATTGTTATTTTGACAAATATTAACCCATATTATTCCTGTTTGTGTAACAAATTTACATCTTTTAGCACCATGATAAACCTATGATTCGAAATCAAAATTATCATCATTTTACGGAATTCTATATTCTCTAAATTCTACATCAACACCTTCACCTTCACTAGACACTTTTTTTCAAAACATATCCAACAAAATTATTTTTAGATTTATTTTTCAATTACAATAACATCACATTAATTAATGATCTTTTTAGTCATTTTGATGAATTTATAGGATTTCATTTTTGATGAGTAACTTAAAATTACTCCTTAAATTGTTACACCACTATAATTTAAGTGATTTAAAACATTATATTGACTAATATATATATATATATATATCCGAATACTCATAGAGGATTCAAGTAGGGTTTCTAACAACGAATCATTCCATATAGAATTTGTTTTCTTATGAGACTAAGAAATTATTAACTTGTAGTGTAAACCTCCACATAGAATAATTTATTCTAATAATTTAGAGTGAATCTAAAACCCGTTTAAAATACAAGGTCTTGTTATTTATGATGATATTCCTCCTTTATATACCTCTATTCTGTTAATAACACTTTACTACTAAATCATCAATCTTTTTTCCATGTTCCCTCGATAATATTAAATGTTAGTGGATGTGTATTAAGTTTTGTTATCCAAAAATAATCATCAGTTTTCTTATAGTTTAATTATCCAGTCATTTTTAGAATCTCTTCACATAGTCAATCAATATACTCTTATACCATATGAACATAAAACATTCCATACCTCTATAATAAACATGAATTCACATGAAATATTTCCCACCTTGAATTCTAATATGATCAATTATACCTCAATCATCAATATAAAAAAATAAAATAAAATTGATGCTATATTCCACCTTTATGTTTTATATTTATAACTACTTTCAATCAAGCATGTATCCCATGTATTTCCCATAAAACTTTTCAGAAAATTATTATAAAAAAACATTCATCTAGGATATACTTTCCATAATGTACTGATATATGTGAGCAATCCTATGATATCACAATCTAATCTCTCAATTTATATTAAGAAGAAAATTATAATCCCTGATATACACTTTATATAGTTTATATTTATTTTTCTTCCTTGCATTAGTGAGTTCTGAGTTATTCTTGTAATATATCTGTCTTTCTAATTGAATGTTACTTCCAATAACAAGTTTTTTTAACTCACTCAAACTAATTTTTTACATAAACCATTAAAAAGAGACCATAAATTATTTTTCAATTAATACATATCACTATGAGTTTTACCACTTCCATTGATCTTTAGATCTAAAAGATTTTCACATGAAACTTTTTCTTCATATTTAAAATTTTATATTCTTAAATAGTTTAATATCACCCTTATGTGGTTTGAGAACCCAAAATAAAAAAATGTACATACAAATTTTATTGATATATTTTAAATATATCTATTTAAGAATATATTTTTATTTTTATTTCACATATTATATTTTTAGAAAAATAATAATGTAGTTAAGGTATATTACCAAATCATCTATTATTCTTCATCATAATAAATAAGATAATATTTTTTTTCTGCCAATGGATAAATTCATCCAAAAGGAATTGTATTTAGATGGAAATTATATATTATTATCTATCTTCCATAAAAATAAATTCTTCTTATTTTCTTACAATAGTGAAATTTAAATAAAATGACTGATCAATTTAAATAGTATCTATAATTTTATTTATTTTGAGATGAAGGATATGTGTTGATTATTATTTTTGGTCATGAAATAGTATTTCTAATGAAGTAAATATTTTATTCTTTTTACTAAGATATCTTAGAGACTAGGTGCCAACACAATTGACATTTTAGAAAAGGATTTTTTCTTACTTCAATATATCCTCAAATGTACATATTTTGAATAACTCCTTTATTGTTAAAAAATTATAATTGTTCAATAAAATTACCGTCCCTTATACATCCTTTTTCTATGTATATATATTTTAATTATTTTTGACGTATCGTTATCATATTATAGACAACGTTAACCCTTATAATGTAGTTTTTTGAGAAATCAAATTTTCTTCAGAATCTTTTGTGGAACATGTATCATATTCTATTGAAATTTTATTAGTGAATATTTTAAAAAAAAGTTTCATCCTTGGGAAAACTGATTTTATTTTTTTCAAGTTATTTTTCAATGATAAAACATCATATTAAAAATTTTCAATCATATTTTATTTCCCATTGATTAATATAAGGAGGTAATCAATGATCTTAGCATGATCCTCAATATTCAATTTACAATTCATAGCTTATTTTGGTTTCAAATGGATATATAAATTTTTCTCCAAAAGATTCTCTAGGAGATCATTTTCAATATCATCATCATGCACATAACAAGGGGATTATTCCATAAATCTTAAAATATTATTTTTTCACATTTTTTGTTACACACATAAATATATCTTGACAAATAGACTTTTTCAATATCGACTATCTCTATAAAATCATCCCCATATATAGTTTTGGTTCCTCTAAAATAGCCATCGTATATATTCTATATAAAAAATACATTATTTCAACACCTTTTAATTTATATTATTATAATTACTTTCCTATTCACATATAAATACATTACTATGAAGATTTATTTTTCTTTCATTTATGGAACTAAATTTACATTTTGGGGATAATATATTTATTTTATTTTTAGTGAATTCATTATCAACACTTAATCAATTACTTTTATACCCCTAGTAGTAATGTTACCAACATTTCAATAGTTAAATAAATCAAATGATTGTACACCATCAAATCATGGTTTACCTACCCTATAATTTATTTCCAAAATCGATATGAAATAATCATCCACATACTTTTATAAATTTTTATATAACTTTATCTTATGATTATTTATGTTGTTAAATTATATTTCATTATATTGATATTCTAATAAACAATATTCAATCACTCCCATTTCATATGTGATAATAATTTTATGAACATCATCAATAGATAAATCAGTAAGATTATAATTTATTAGAGTAGATACCTTTAAATTGTTAATAAATAGTAATATTTATATTATCTTCATCACTATATCAATAAAATATATCTCAAGGAAAATTATATGTATAGAGTTTAAAAAATTTATTATACTATAGTAAGATTTAGATTATTAATGAAATTTTCTTTATTTTCAACTATAGTATTGTAAGATTGAGAATGTTTTTAATGTTTTTGAGGTATTTTTAAATGAATAATAATGTGATTCAAGGGTTCTATTTTATAATAAATTAATGAAAGATATCGTGATCTTGATGATTTATGGCTATATCTTAGATCCATAGGGTTTGAATTACCATCACCATATGGTTGATGAAATTATGTGATTTAGATCTCATAAGGTTGAGACAACTGACACTATAAGGTTGAGACATAAGAATTTTAGGCATTGAAATAAAACCATAAGGTTTGGTAATGGATTCATACAGTTGGTAAAACATTCAAAGAGATACCGAATTACATTTATAAGGTAATAGATTACATCATAATGTAAAAAAGGAACCTCATAAAGACATTAGATGATTATTTTCTACATAAAAACCCTATAATATAACTATATATCAAATGAACTAGGATTCATGATGAAAATCATGGATGATTGAATGATTCTAAATAAATAATAAATGAGAGGATTGTGAGGTGCTTTCCTTTGAGATATTAAATTCAATTGATTAAAATATTTATATAGGGATCACGCTACAATTTTCCATGCATTCTTTTTTACATGTGAAATGAGACTGGTCATGGATTGTAGGGATTTTTAAATTTTTTATTATGGAAAAAATTTTCATAAATATTATTAGAATATAAATGTATAAAATTAAGAGGAAAATTGGGTTTTAATACTATGAATATAACAATAAACTGTATTATATAAATAAAGAATAAATAACATGAACACGACCTTCACATCCTGTAGAAATTTTAAATTGGTTGAGGATATTTGAATCTATAGAAAATCATTCAAGAACATGATGATGAGAATTAAGGATGTTGTTTTATTCATGCATAGTCTCTTGAATGACTAAAATATTATGAAGAATATGAGAAAAAATTGATATTTATTTTTTATAATTTATTTTGTATAAGTAGTTGAGAATGATTCATAAGCTGAAAAAATTTTGATTTAAAGGAATTTTTAATGACTCCCAATATATATTTTTTATGAGTGGGAGAAGGAAATGTTCAAAGGATGGTGGTAATAAGGTAAGAAATGTCTTTTAGTTTTCTTGTTAGTGTATTATTATGTATTTCATCTACCATTACATTATAGTAACCATTGATATCTCATTACGAGTTAATAATGAAGACTTCCTATCTATTATAATAACTGTTATGTTATACTACCTATATATCATGAACAAATCCAATCCTAGGATATATTAGGACCTCACCATGAGCAAGGACAATAATGAAAATTCTTGTGTGATGTTGGCCTTGATTTTTAATACATGGGATGTGGAGTAGATCACAAATCTAATAAGTTACATGGGATTAATTAACAAAAGAAACAAATCACTAAAAATAAGTACCACTGATTAACTTCCAACATGTATGCACCCTAACTAAGTTAGAAACTTAAAATTATATTAGAGCTACAGTATCCCTCATGATATAACTATTATTGAAGTTATTCATTGATGTTCCAGATTCTAGGAATAGAATATGTGTTACCATTTTTGATGATAAAAATTTTTATTTTAGAAAGAATAAAAAGATGTAATATCTTTTTTTTCAATGTCCGGAAGTGAGTTATGTTGTTTATTTGGGATTTGAACCCATTGAATAAGATATTTTGACGTCATTTTCTGAAAAAGGAACCTGAATATAGATATGAAAACTATAAATTACAATCAATCATCTTATATTGAAATTTTTTACACCATGGTGATATGTTTCCATAAATCAATTGAAATGGGGGAAAACATGAGAACATATATAAGGAAAACATTAATATTAAATATAACATTTTATATATTTGGATAACTACATCTAAATATTTCATAATGTATAAGTATGAAACCATTGATGAGAATTTAAAAAGGGGAAATAAAATTCCTTGTAATATCATAGATTTTGGTGAAATTGTTTAAGATTATATTATAGCCAAAAAATCAATGAGAAATTTTATATATAGGTTAGAATAAAATATTCCATCCACGAGAAATATAGAAGATCAATTCCTTGATGAGTGTTATAATACCCTTCTATGTTTTGAAATTAGAAATGCACCCGTTTTTTAGAAGAGGTCTATAAAGGAAATGAATTTCAAATACCTGATCAAAAATAAAATTAAGGAAATGTGAAGTACTCTAGTTTCTTTTCGGATGATGAAGAATGTTATTAAAGGAATCATAAATTTATGTATTTTATATAAGATTTTCTAAATATTGTTTTAAAAAATATTATGTAAACCATTAAATGAAATTATTTATGTATGCGGGAATATGTTATTATGCTATATATAGTGCCAAAAAGAGGAAGATTCCAAATTTAGATGAAGAAGATGTTGAAGAGTGGTCCTATAAGATATCAAAATGAAAATCCTAAAAAAAATATGATTCTTGAAAAATGAATAAAGATAATACATATAAGAAAAGAAAGGACTATGATGAGTAAGGATGATGAATGATTCACTTACTCTTTTAGTGATTCTAAAATGTAATATTCTAGAAGATATAGAAACTTTATAGACATGTTGAGAGAAAAGAATACATTTCAAGTACTAAGGAAGAAGAATAAGTAGTTATGACTGATATAGTATATATATTATAAGATAAATTTGATGTTTGAATTGATAAAATAATAAACATAAGAAATATGTTAAATATCTTAAGAAGGATGTGATAATGGTGAAAAAATATAAATATAAGCTTCATATTAGTGAAAATGATCTGATTGACAAGATCAATCTTATTAAATTTAAAGTTCCATGTCATGAAAAAATCACGAAAGAAAATGTGGGAAAAATAAATGAAAAAGAAGAATAATATAGTTATGATTAATAAAAAAGTCTTAAATCTAAAAAGGAAATTTGAAAGAATAATACTAATTTCAAGAATTCTGTAGATGAAAAGTCTAAGTCATCTTAGAGTATTGAAAACATGTATGCACCAACTCATATATAATTTTCACCCAATGTACCATAAAATGTTATATGTTTTTAGTAGATAGTGTTGATCATGAATTTAAATACTGGAAAAAATGTATTAATTGAATCCACCAAAGGAAGTATACTATAGATAAGGTATTATAGAGTTACCATATGAAGTGGTTTTTTTAAATACAATGAAAAATATCACTAATATTTCACTAATACAAATAATAATTTATAGAATAAAAACATGGATGTTCAATAAATTATATAGTATGAGTGGCTATTTATTTGGTTTAGAGCTAATGGACATTGGTGTTATATTTAATTACACACTTTATCTTTTACATATATTTATATAATCATAAATAACGGTATGGGGTATACTATTATGATAAAAAAATAGATCTATGAGAAGAAGAAAAAAAATGAGATTCCATACATGATTTCTCTCTATTATAGATTTTGTTAGATTTAGTAGATTTTTGGATGATCTGAAAATAAATGTTACTATAAAGATAAATGTATGACCATAATTATAGTTTAATAAAAATATACAGATAGGGAAACTAAGATAAAATAGATTGCCAATGATTAGAGTTCACTTATTATGGAGGGGCTCCTAAGGTATGTCATGAGAGAATGCCATGGAATCTTGAAAGAGGATAATAATCCCAAATGAATATGGATACCAGGATATTGAAAAATATTTTACCACATGATGGTGGTCTAAAAACATTTGGATATGAAATCCATTTCAATTTCAATAGTGTCAAAATAGAAAAGATTGTTGCCCAAAAAATAAAATCAAAATAAATATTATTTTGTTATGGTCTCCAACATAATATATTCAGTGTGATTTAGGTGTGTGATGTTGGGAATAATATAATTTTACGTTTTAATAGTTTTCCCATAAATAAATCCATTATGGTTAGATAAATACATGAATTTAGTAGAATATAGTAAATTTATATCAGATTGGAGACTCAAAAATTGTTTTATACTTAAGTTTAAAAGATTAAAAATAATTATTCCATAGATGGCCATGATATCTTTGTTTGAGAATATAAAGAAATATTTACAAGGTCCATATGATGAGGTAATTAAATCACCCAAAAATAGAGGGGTAATAATTTTGTGATACATTCTTCAATAGTAAAGTCACATAAGGGAACCATAAAATAACCATAATTTTGACCACCACGTATCATTAGTTGATAAACATTGATATTTTTGGACTGAGGATAGGGCTTTCCCCACATGTTGATTTTTATTTTACCACATATAATTAATATTACACTATACTAAACAATGTAATTTTTATAAAACACATTTCCAAGGCAGTGGATTTTTTTATATCATTAAACAGATGGTTGAGAAAGAGTGGGAGGTATGAATGAAAATATTTATATCTGATAGTTAGATAAAATTTATTGGTAGATCATTGAAATACTACCCTAAAAAAAATTGTGTAAATAATTATTAAAAAGCTCTTTATATACCTAAAAAATAGAGTTATTTATATAAATAATAATAGCCTGTGAGACACAGGAATAATAGTGTTTGTACGATATTATCTCTTAAATTTCAATTGAAGAGAAATTGTTTTCAAAGCTATTAATATTCACAATTTATGTATTATAAGACTAGATTATAAATATACTTTCTAAGATATATGAAAAAATGGTAATCCCAATATTGTTCACATCATAGTTTTTAGTTTTCCCAAAAATATAAATTATTAAAAACTCAAAACTGGGAATGTTTGATAAAAATGCAGAGGATGGTATCATTTTGGGATATCTATAAAGTGGGAAATGATAATGAAATTAGAAAAAGAAGATGAAAATTTTATTGAATGGTATTAAGTAAAAATTATTGAAAATTATCATATATCTAATGTTTGAATTAAGTCCATTTTTTAATATTAAAATGAAACAACAAGAATAATTTTATAAAAGAAGGTTTATATCGGTAGAATCGAGACCATAAATTTGTTAAGATTAGTTGGATCAAACTATGGATGTGTAGGACGTTTCTGATAATGAATAAAATAACAAAGTTTGGTGAAACATATGGAGATAGAGAATATTATTTGAAATCATTCTTCTCTAGTTAAGACCATAAAAAGGAAGTAGTATAAAAACCAAAATACATTAATCTCATAAATAAAGTTTAATTCTGTTATTGAATCCTTTCAATAGAAGTATATGATTAAATATATGGATGTTGAGGTGAAATTTAGTGAAAATAATTCAACTTTAGATATTATTTTATTCCACAATAACAAAAATATTATTGGAACAAAATAGGTTGATACATGATCAAGGAAATGTAGTTGAACTCTAGGATAGAATGTTTGTATAGGTTATTATATTGTTAGAGAAATGTATTTTTTGGAAGTATTTTCCATAGTTTCATGATCGATGGCCATATGAATAATTTTTTCAATGGAATTATTTAGAAATAAATTTATCCATTAGATGTAAAATATTACTTTTTGAATTGAAAACATGAACATGATGTGTATATTGAGAAGCACAAGTGTTTTGTTTCATGATAATCATTGGTCAAGTGTATATAAATTAAAAAATAATAATTATATGGAATAATCCAATCCCCAAGGTCCTTAATCACAAGGATTAATAAATATTTTAAATATCCATGATTCACAAAGAGAAAAGTTGAATATAAATTATAAATCCATAAATTTAAAATTTCACCCTTATTATTGTTGAATATGTCG
The DNA here is from genome assembly GCA_963277665.1 of Viscum album. Taxonomy (NCBI): domain Eukaryota; kingdom Viridiplantae; phylum Streptophyta; class Magnoliopsida; order Santalales; family Viscaceae; genus Viscum; species Viscum album. Next base: position 1,001,910,775 of record OY728161.1, read on the forward strand.
AAGTCATCTTCATTTCAGGTTGTCACGAATGTTCACATAGAGAGGTTTCCAAACAAATGAGGATATAATTTGAGAATTCCATGTTTTGTGACCAAAGAAACTATATAGAGTTACCAGCCACATATTGATAAAATTTTATTTTCATACACCAAGGGAATTATTTTATATAATTATATAAAAATTTTGAAATAGAAGAGTAAAATAGAGTATATACACCCATTGACGTGGGTTTGAAATTTACAGAAGATTATAATTTTAAGAGAGTTAATAAGAAAGAATTAAAAATACCCATTAGTATATTTATTTATATTTTAACACTTATATCATATATTGTATATAAATTTATCCTTTATGATACATATTTGAATAATCATAAGGTTAGAAAAAAATTTCACTACAAAATAGTTTTTATATATGAAAAAATATATCAACTATGGAATATTGTAATATAATATAAAATAGAAAAATCTATTTGGATTTACATATGTCAAATGGGAATGTGACTTTGATGATAGAAAATCTACAGAGAGTGGAATTTTTCTTTCTAGAGAATGCTCTGTGAATTTTCAAGACATGAAATGAACCTCAGTAACACTGGGTAATATAGAGCCATAATGTGCTATTGTTACTAGTTTTGTGCTCATATATTTTTTATGAAGGTGTCTATAAATTATTTGATGGAGAATGTTAAAAAACCTCTTAGAATCCATTGGTATTATCAATATTTTATATAAATCTCTAAAAAACTTCTATAATACTCAACATCCAGGAATATCAATATTAGATATCATTTCATTAAAGATAGAGTGGATAAAGAAGTCATTAGCATGAAATTTGTTCATAGCATAATAGATGAAAGATATTTTTTTAAAGGATATCCCTAATGATAGATTGAAGTTCACAATTCTCAATATGAATGTTTACACCTTCTTAACCCATTAAATTTATTTTTTATTTCCCCAATTAGAAATAAAATATGTTTTCTTGGGGGGAGTTAGTGTAAAACCTTTAATAAAAAGTTAGAGAAGAAACATTTCTAGATGTATGTCCAGGGGTGAATTTATATCCATATAATTGTGATTCAGTATATATTATTCTTTTGAAATTCATGAGTTATATGGAGAATTGATTGAATTGATTGAGGGGAATTTTATCACCCGACCAACATGTTTATTTTCATTGAAATAGGAAATTCTACTAAAAAAACTAATTTATCCGATTTGTTAGTGTCATGATACTTGAATCGTGAAAATGGATACAATTTGGGATCTCTTGAATGTGATATATAGTTTTATTAAATTATTATAGGGGTATCCAAAACATGAAAGTGTGGAGATTAAAGCGACCTTGAGATTTTATAGGCTACTTTATTTATTTTAAACCATGATATTGGAAGCCTTATAAAGTTTTTGACGTTTTTTAAGGGTCTTTTTCAGTGGTCGATAATGCATTTAAATATTTATTGAATAATTATATAAAATTATAGGTGGGTTGAAATATGGCCATTCCATAGATCTTTGAAGATTTCAACAACCATTATCTTATAGTTGAGAAATTTTATAAGATCTAGATCACATAAATTCAATAAAAATGACACTGTAATGTTGAGAAACATGTCTATTATCACGAGATAGGATTTCAGAAGGCCTAGGTATGGAATTTGAAGTTTTATACAACCTTCATGAGGTTTCATAAGTTCCCCTATAATGTATCATTCGACTCTATAATATAAAAATAAACCTTATAAATACATTTGATGATGAATTGATGTATATAAATTTAATAATATCATTTTACCTATTAATATATATGATTCAATCTATAATTAATGATATTTTAATGAGATTTTATTATATGAAAAATGATGTTATTTATCGATTTTTTTATATAGATTTCAAATTTTAATGTTTGGGAGCATTTTTTTTGATAATACTGCTATGTATTAGAAAACATATTCACACATGTATTTTAAATATCCATGAATTATAGGTAATTTCAATTTTATTTTTTAGAAATAACATTAAAAAAAAATTCATGAATATAAATGAATAAAATTTATAAGATTAGGGTGTTCAATAAATTATATTGTGTTAATAATCAGTTGTGTAGAAGTGAGAAAAAAGAATAAGATCATGAAAACTATACTATCTAAAAACTATTAAGAGATTGAGGTAAGATCCGTATTGTGATTTTCATAAAATTTATTCCTACTAAAAAGAAAGGATAATATTTCATTTATGCATGGAATCATGAATTAATAATTCAACTTGAAGAATGTGAGATTATTCCAATTTGTATTATTTTTGCATCAATTTTATTTTGGTAGTAAGGAATCACTCATAAGTAGATAATTTATTTATATAAAAGGGACTTGAAGTAATATAAAGATCTTATATATCCAATAGTGGTCTAGAAATTTTTAATGACTTGGGGTACTAGTGTAAAAAATTGTGTTTAATTTTATTTATAGTAAATGTTCAATGTTACCACCTTATATTACATTGTTCTATGAATTTAAAAATTCATAAAGAGTCATGGATAACAAACAACCTCTATTATAATCAATGTTATAATAGTGTTAGTTGTGGTCTCAGGACTCTACCAAACCCTATAAAACATCAGGCTCTAACATTTTGGAAAAATATGTTAAAAATTACCTTATTCAATTTTCTCCATTTAATTTTTTCATATAAGTGAATAAGTGACATTAATAGTGGAGCCTGATTATAATAGGTTACAAGGGTTAAAATAATTAGATGAATAGATTTTAAAAAAATAATTAGAACAGAATCACCATTATTTTAGTGCTATAATAACTGATTCAGGTACTTCAATGATTACTGAATAATATATCAATAATTTCACTTGAACTCATCTTCAAATTAGGAAATATTTTATGAAGTGTCTACAATATTTAATTAATAAATTTACTATAAAATTTATATGTATTATATATATCTTCTGAAATTACTTTTGATACTATTAAAATCATCTCCTTAGTTTATATTTTATTAGATAATGATCTAGACTTGGAACTCTATTCCTTTTCATAGTAATTTAACAATATATTATTCACTTATATAATTTAAATTTTGATTTAATCCCATAACAAAATTATATGAATTGATTTTATGTAAACATCCAGCCTAATATATTTTAAATAATGTCTCATTATATTCTTTCACACAAAATAACTATAGAAATCAAATAATAATCCTCTCATTACAATCATACAATTCCACATGATGGTGACCTTCTTTCAAAGATTCACAAAGATACAATATTTCCTTGACATCACTTCTCAAAACCTAGGTCTTACAATACTCCCTAATAGTGTGGATGTGGGTGGTTTGTGGGAGTGAAATAGGGTGTTAAATATTTTATATCAAATAGAAAAAATATGTCCTCATGGTTGTAAATATACACTAACATTATTACATTGATCCCAAAATTTAACAATAAAATATTAGAAAATTATAGATAAAGGAAACTAATATATTTACTTGGTTTACCTACACTAAGCTATATCTAAGGGGAATATAACAATGATTTGGTTATATTCTTAATGATCATTAATCCACCATTTCATTTTTTTAAATCATTTATGTATTTCTAACTTCTCATCCTAGGTTCACAAAAACTTCCTTGTTTATTATCACTGAATTATAGGAGGGTTACACAAACAGATAATTTCAATACACATGTTTGTCAAATAAGAATAATGATTGAAAAAATAATAACAATTAGAAAGGGTTTCTCTCAATGATTTAGGGATATTCATTATATGATAATTAATTTATTTTGAAACTTTTCATTTTTACGAATAATATTTAATGCAATTTAACACATCCATGAATCAATATTGAATTCTAGAAATTCAATGACATAAATACCTATTCTCTTATCAACCATTATTTTACAGACACACAATATGTTTTCATTAATTTTTTCTCAAATGATCATAGTTTTATTATCTCTTATAAAGATAAATTTTAAATTAAAATGTTTTTATAAAAATGACACAGTAATAGGACATCATCATTCCTAATAATAAAACATTAGAACACTTCTAAGAGAATATCCACTATTTATTAACATTAAAATAGTTTCTATATGGATAATAAACCACCCAATATACCATATCAATGATAAGTCAAGAATTTTATTTGAAACAAATTTTTTCAATTATCATGGAATTATAAATTTTATTATAGGGAATCTAGTTGGGTTTTTAATTCATATTCTGTAAATTCTAGATGATTTATAATGTGATATGATGTTTTCCTGTCTTGTCTTATTTTTTTCAAACTTACCATATTTTAATTTTCATAACCATTACCTTTTCATATTGGATTATGATTTGTGGAATAGCCTCTATAATCATGGAACAATATATGTATTCTATTGTGGAACAATTATATACAAAAAATAATTCTAATGTGACATGTATCATTATAAATAAACATTTCAATCAAATTTTTAATTAATCACACACATGTGACACCTTGAACCTAAAATCCTAGAATCTAGTTTCGATAGACACCGACAATAAAAATATAATTTAATATGAAAACAAGGGAAAAAATATTATCCCTAAATAGAAACTATATATATATTAAATATTGATCAAAATACATTCAAATGACCTTTTAGGTTTAGTGTTTTATAGACTTATAAAAGAATATTTATCTAACAAAACCCATTTATTTCTCATAAAATATAAATATATTATTCTATAAAAAATAAATAATCTATAATAAGTCTTTAACATATCCCAAAAATTCTCCACACATGATATTCTGTTATATATGTATTTCACAATTCAATTCTAAATAAACTAGTAAAATGGAAACATATAATAAGTGAAGTCAAAAATTTAGTATGGCTAAATGTTTAAGATATCAATCCGAGATCAAAATTGTGCATAAGGCGAGAAAAAATAATATTGCCAAAATGTATAACCACAAATAATTCCATAACAGAGATATAATAAAATAATAAAAAATTCATGGATAATAATGGAATTTAAATGATCACACTGATATCAATAACAAGTTCCTTATAAATGAAATTAATAATGTTATATATATAAGTATTTTCCCTAAGACAAGACACCATGATTGAAGACATCATGATCTAACCATTGAGGCCACCTGTCAAAGAAATGTTTTCTATGGGTATGAATATAAAAAAATAACAAAGATAATTTATTTAATGATACCTATCAATATATCTTGGGTTTATCTAATATTCACCCCACTAGTCACAAATAATAGAAAATTCATTCATAATATAAAGGTTATAAAAATAATATAATTCATCACCAATATTCATTAGTAATCAATAAATAACTGTATTGGAATAATGAAAATAAATATTATCAATATTTATCCAATTAGTTAATGGAATAGATTTATATGTAAGCATGCCGCCGACTAACAATTTATACACTAATGGGTATAAAATTATGTCAATAATTTTCCAAATTAATCAATGTGTGGGATATTGATGAAACCATTCAATTAAAGGGAGGAATTATAAAATTTCTAATATGCTATTACATTGAAATAAACATCATTTATAAAATAAACAATGATTTGGCCTGATAAAGGCAGTGAGGAATATTTTTATTAAATGAAAATAAAAATAAAAAAAATCTATAGAGAGTGAGAACATGAATGATATCAATTTTATAATTTCCTCAATCAATAATAATATAAGTCTAATGGAATTTTGTAGGATTATAAACACTTTGAAATAGTATTTAAAAAAAATCATATTATGATTAAGATAAATCATTGATCATTTGAAAAAAATATTTTATAAAACTGTGAGATTAACAATTTTTTTGTGAATCCATGAAATCATAGAGTTTATTTGGACACATAGAAGAAAAATGTATTTTATGGTATTGTTTATTTCAAAAAAAACATAGAAAAAGGATTTTATATATCTTTTATTACATTTTCCTAAAATGATGATGTTTCGAGTATTGTTTAAAATTTATCTTCAAAAAGGTCAACTAAAAAATGGAAAAAATATTTTTTTTAAATGAATAATAAATAATAGATACATTAAAATACTTATAGTTTAATATAATAAATGTGGGGTGGATGATAATACATTTTATTTGGAAAGGATTTATTTTTTAAATATTTTAGAATATATTTTTGAAAACCTGAGATCATAAAAAGTGTAAGAAAAACAAATTTTCAAAAGTGGAGAAAAAAATATGTTGGCTACATGAGATAACACCTAATTAGCTTTCCAATTCTAAATGATATAATTGGAGGTAATAAAAATAAGTAAAATGATGATATGGTCTTTTGTAATGAATGTGAGTTATTGTTTCAAATTTAAATCTTTTTTTTTGAGAATATATTTAATTTAGGAATATAATATTAATGAAAATAAGTAAATTTCCTATATAATAGGATAAAATAGGTTTAAAAAATTTCATTTTCTGGAAAATTTTTCTTAGAGGATCAAAATTATGTTGATAATTTATGACTCAAGGAGAATGTTTTTGGTTGGAGAAATTTTATATGACTCACTAAAGTTTTACATGAAAACACCTTGAATGATATGATTTCAAATGAAAAAATAAATATCATAAATAATGAGGGGATACTAATAAAATATATTTAAGGGAATTTATATAAACCATTATATGTTAAAATGTTTTTATAATAAGGAAAATGCTTCAAGGGTTGAAAATTGAAGACAAGAAACCTTTACCATAAATGAGGTCTTCAAATAAAGAACCCGAATCTCCTTGTAACAAAATAAATATATTTATAAATTTTTCAATAAATTTATTCTTATACATATATTTTTTAAAAAAAATTATTGTTATTTTATAAATTAATTTTAGTTAGTTATTATCTATTTTCAATATCGACTGTGAGTAATCTAGATTGTATTGATCTTGATTAATAAGAGAGACATCAAAATCAATTCTATCCCAAATTCACTCTTTACTATATCAATAAAGATACAAATTTTTTTATAATATTTTATACGATTTTAATTTCATTTCATGCTAGTTTTTATTATAGTTATGGTATATGAATTTATATACATGCATGTTTGAGTATTTATTAAAAAATTAATGCTAGTATATTAATTAATGAGTTTAATATAAATGTTAAAATTAAATAACAAAAATAAAATAATAATTTTACATGTTAAAAAAATTTATAATTAGTAATTTAGTTCCCATATTAATCAATTATCTTGTTTTATATCATTATACAATTAGGTGGTCAGACCATCGCAACCATGAACATAGCATAATTAATGGATGATAAAGATTTTAAAAGTCGAATATTATTCCATATAATATTTATTACTAAAAAATAATGATATGATATAGATACTTTTAATGAGTTGAAACATACTTTATGTGGGTCTAATAAATATGAAATGGAAAAGATGAAAAATGAGATATGATACATCATTGAGGTGGTAGTCCGCTCAACGCTTGGTCAAAATTTACATTTAATAATGAATTAGAGGTAATGAAGGTTTATTATAAATTTTATATTCAAGATAATAATTATATTACATATTAAATATTCATTTTCCTATTTCACAATTATACTTATTTAAGTTATGTGATGGTCACAAACATAAGTCGAAGCATCATAGTGGTGTTAGTCTGCACAACATGCGATTTACTATATAATTTTTTAATAGAAGATGGTGAATATGGTAAATAATTATTGCAATATCATTATAATTTTTTATATGAATAATATTTATTTCATTATATTGTAATTATATAATTATATTTGTTAATGTATGATTCCAAAGAATAATAGTTTATAAAAATAAATAACCCACATTGAGAAATTAGGCCTTCCCTTAGAAGACACTCTAGAAATTGATTCATTAATAAAATATATTATAAAATATGATCAATAAAAAGGAGTAAAAATATAAAAGATGGATGGTTTTTATATTTGATTATATAAATGTAATTATTTGACCAGTCTTGAAGGGGTTGGGGAAGACCCATTTTTATTAAGGGTGGTAATGGAATTTTTACAATGATTTAAACTTTATATAAAGAGATCACATGTTTCACATGTCACATGGATACAAAAATGGGATATAATTGAGTGGGGGATCTTTTATGGTATAAAATATATCAAAAAAATAAAATTTTAACAAGTTTTAATCCTTTGAACAAAATATTTTTTACTTTTACCATTTTCATATTGAATATGATAACTAGTTTTTACCAATGTTTCTTATAATAAATGATAATAAAATATAACTTATTAAGAATTTTTGAACTAATGATTCCAATTATTATATATATTTTATTTTTCTAAAATATATTTTTGTAATAAACATTAATTTTTAACATTACTGCCTGAAATACGTAAAACCCAACATTTTGAAAAAGTTCATTTTTGTAGCATAAAATTTATAAGAAGTATAAAATTATCTATGTTTTTGATTTTATGGATATTTTTTATTATAGAATAAATTAAATTTATGTTTATTTATATTAATTTAAATCTTAATTTATCAAATATAATATTAAATTAAATTAAATGTTCAAAAATAGTTACATTTATTTGAACCAATATATAAAGTAATAAAAGAATAATGACTATTTTGATAAATTTATAATATTAATTACAAATATATATTTCAACCCAATGAATAAATATTTTATCAAAAAAAAATGTTTTATAAAATTAATTCCCTTTCTTATATAATGATAAATTAATAAAATTTATAATTTATATAAAAAATTTTATTTTTCTATATTAACCTAAAATACACCTATTTTTGAAAAAAACAAAACATTATCATAATATATTTTTGAAATTATTAATCTCAAAAATACTATATATTTTTTAAATTCAAATTATAAAATTTTATAACTTCACATTTAAATAAAAAATAAAAAATATACTGAAAATTGATTTGATAAGAAAATAACCTTTTTATAATAATTAATATTTTGGATTTTACTTCCTATCAATTACTAATTAATTTTTTTAAAATATATAAATAATTTCAACAAGAGATTTTTATCCATAATATAATTAGTATAAAAAAACAAAGAACCTAAAATAAAATTTTAGAAGGGATATATTTTAAAGATTAAATCCATCATATTCATTACATAACTATAGAAAATTAATTTTCATCGATTCTATAGTACTAATGATAACAATAAATTTTATTTATGCATTTCTTTTATAAATTCTATATATCATTTTTTATCCACTAAATATATGGATTCATTTTAATGTTTATATAACATTATGATGTTCATTTCGGTATGATGTAGTTTTCGAAAATGCTATCCAACCCATAATGTTTGAAAGAAAATAAAATTTAAAATCATAGGTAGTGACATTATACCTATTAAAAAAAAACAAAATCCTAAAAACTTTAATAATAACTCAATGATTAATGTATTTGTGGTTATTCATTATTTTGTGAACCCCACCAGGATGGCATCACAATCTGGTACATGGCCTGAATTTTCACAGACCCAAAGGTAATTTTAAATCCCCATGGTCTTTCAACTAGAACCCATGAATCAAAAAAAGAGGGAATGATTTCACCCCACATGAAGAAAAACACTTGGCATATATTTATATATAAAAAATACGGTGAAAAATTGAAAGAGATCAATATATTCCATCATTGATAGAAGACAATAAAAACAATGTGACTCAAAAGTAATTTGAAATATATAAATGATAAAAGTACCACAAAAAAAGAATAATTAATCCAAAATTGTTATTCCAGGTGATAATATGGGAAAAATCCCCCCATCTCACTTCCACCTACCTAGATAAAGATGACAGAAATCTCACCACCTTATGTGAATCTTTTTCTTTACCCTGCATCAAAATACATAAAAATGTCTATGAACCACTAAAGGGGTTCACATAATGTCATATAAAAAGACTTATTATGATACAAACCTAGTGTTCCATATCAATTCTCTATAAATCAAAATTGAAAATTCTCATCTATAAATAAAACAATCCATGATAAATAGTAAAATAATTTTTATATCAAAATCATGGAAAAACATTTAATTTAATCTTTTTAAATGTATCCAAAATAATATAGCTAATTTTTTTCAATGAATGTAATATACATCAAAACATTCAAATAAAATTGAAGCATGAATCAAATATCATATCATATACATAGTAGAATAAGATAAAAATAATAAGAGAAAGAAAAGGATACATCACACTAAGAATCACTGTTTGTCTTGCTATAAGAATACTCTTACCCAAATTATTGACTAATGTGAACTCATGTCCGTAGAACATTGTAATAAATATAGGGGAACTCCCTAAGAGTGAACCCTGATAATTTCAATCAATTCACTATAAAAATGGTCATATAGAGATGGTGAACCATCAATTAGTTAACCCCACAACAATACAAGGATGATGACCATAAGCTACACTATCCATATAAGTTCACATGACCACCCATGTGTTTTAATTTACAATCCATTTAATCAAATCCATTATTTGAAAATATTTCAAAAATCCATTTAATGATGATTTGAAAATGCATTTTTCTTTTACCAAAACAATAGAAAAATGAACTTCTATCAATAAAATATTCCAAAACCAAAAATATAAAAATTAATCATGAAATTTAATTTATAAAACAATTTATAAAATCCAATATAATACTACTCATCCAATATAGTCTAGTTACAAAACCACCTAAATCAAACACATATCGTACACACCCTCAACTAAATATACCAATAAGAAAAAACACAAACACAATGAATGATTCCCTAAAATCAGTCCACACATCTTAGAATAAATGTCATCATGAAAAATGGTTGGTCAATAGAACAAGTCATAATATACGACAAATAATTCTCACACCACAAGAAAACCAAGACAAGTATTATCCTTTGAAAAAAATATTATCATCACAGATCACAGGATCCAATAATGAAATAAAAAAGTGATTCCATAATCAATAAATTTAAAAATGAAACATTTTGGTAATACCATGATCAATTAAAATAATGAATTTAAAGGATTAATCACCTAGGGAAATAGAAAATATTCATAATGAATATGAATCATCAAATGAATTGTTTTTGATGTAGTGGAGGACTCAAAAATTTCTTGGAAGATATCCTTACTTGATAGGGAAGAGTATTCGTCTAAATGAAATAAAGATCTTCCTTAACACATAGTAAAAATTCCAACTCCTATGAAATAAATGGAATGAAATATATTTTCACATATTTTAATCCACATAACCCAAAGACACCTAAATACCATCATCTTAGGTTAAAATACAAATTTATACCATTAAATGGTTTGTAATATATTTAATGTGTTTAATCCTCCTGACTTGTACCTGTTCCTGATATCTGATTGGAACCAAATTTACACTATTGAAAAAACTTACACTTTTAGTAAATTTTTCATGACGTATAATATTTTCACACTCTGAATAGAGCTCATAAAATCAACCTGGTGAATAATACATGGGAAGTTTTATCATCTTGTTACCACTTTTAGTTATCAATATTCTCTTATGATACATTAGTAAAAAATTATTCCAATATGATGTTTTTTAAATTGAACGTAAATAAGTCTGTATAAATAGTAGTAACACTATTATTAAAATCAAGGTTATCTATTTATTTTAAATAAAACAATAAACATTTAAAAGACACAGAAATTTTTTATTAAAAATGTATTTTTTTAATGGAAGAATAATTGTTGTTTGCACACCTCGTTTAAAATTAATATTTACAAAATTAATAGCATTAATTTGTAAAATTTAATTTAAATTTTAATACCAGAATATCATAATTTATTGAATGTGATTTTTAGTATTTTTTTGAAATGTTTCATTTTCCAATGAATTGTAAAAATATTGAATTTTATTTGAAAAATACATTTTTTAAAATAATTTATAATGTTAATTTATATTTTTAAACATTTTTAATGAGAAATTAGACAAATTATATATCTATAAATATAATTTAGTTCTTATAATAATCTTCATATCAAAATTGGAAATATTAACTTGATAAAAGATTAATCATTTACTTTTTAAAAACCTGCTTTCCCATCACTTCTATGGGATTAATTTTAAATTAATTTTTTCAATTACATTAATTTAATTTAGAAAATTGGATTTATTTTTTAGAATAATCATTATTTATTATTTAAAATAATTTTAACATAAATTTTGAACAAAACATATTCTGAAAACAATACATATTATTTACTGTGGTTAAGGTAAAGATTGATTTATCAAAGGTTAAATTAAGAAGAGAATGGAAAAAAATTATTATAAAACTTTTCCAACGATCATTATATTTTATTATTTTAACCTCAACTATTCTAGTTTCCATAATAGATCATTTTTTAATATTGTGGAATAATAAAAATGTTGGTACGACTGAATATTTTTAAAAAAATTACAAGTGTTCCACTCACCTCACTTATATAGCGCTACCCCTATCATCAATTCTTAAAACATTAAAACCTCATTTTTGGAGCCATTAAATAACTAAAAAACTTTCCATATCCATTTTATCATCTAAGAAAACTTTTTCAAGGTATAAATCCATCTTAAGAATGATCTGGCGATAATATAAGGAGGATACTCCAAGAAGAGGTAATGTTCATCAATGTGCGCCTTCATTTTATTTGTTTCTCCACCTCCTAAAATTAGTATTAGTCCATTATTATATAATATCCTTATTATCATATATATAATGAGATGTTTTATTGTTATTTAATAAGCTATAACCATTTATACATTTATCAAATTAATATAGAATCACCATTCATGTGTACGACAGACTACCTTCTCATGAACAAATGTCATTAGTATTATATTAAAACATCTCACAGATGGGTATGATTATTTATATAAAGTATATATATGATATTTAAAAGATAAAAATAACCTTATATATTCACTATATCTCATATATCTATTTTACTTTCCATTCTATAATAGATACTATAATGTCTCTAGGGTGTACGACAGACTACCACTTCATGATGTGATGTGATTCATTCTTCATTAACACATTAAAGAGACCAAATATGGATAACTTTAATTAATATATTTTATATAAATGAAACAAATATGAAATTAATGAAATATTTTTAATTCTTATATAATAATAAATAATCTTTACACTAAAAAATGATTACATCACTGATATATATATAGAAAACCATCTTCACAAACATATGTGACTCCCTATTCATAACCACACCACAGGGATGATATATATAAGAATATTTAAATAAATAATATCCTATATATGTTATTATAACTATGTATAAATAAAATATTTCTTACCTCTTTGCCGTAATGATCATTGAAAAATGGAAACGTTACTCTTGTTTATGTACGCCCTACCATCTCCATTATTGTAACATGATAAATTTTTTTTAACCATATTTCTTGATTTATATTAAAACAAAAAATTTGTGAAAAAATATGATAATTATTTCATTATTACTATTATGTATATGATAGAACTATACAATATGTTGATGAATTGCACCATTCATGATGAAACATGCATTAGAAAACAACGCAATTAAAACTTGAAATAATGAACACAATGAATGACAATTAACGAATGTGTGATAAGATGTTATAAATGGAAAATAAAAAATATTATACAAATTAATATGGGTTTTAATAAGTTAATAACATGTTAAAAATACCATATATGAGGTAAATGTATTTTAAGGAAAAAAGTACAAGGTACATAATTTCGTCCCAATTTACATTCCATGAAGACTTCTTAGTTATTATACACAAATTCAATTTCACATGGAATATTATCTTCCACATTGATATATAATATCATGATTCATTAATATTTCATTTTATTTTATGTTTTAAATTTAATCATTTCACCAAAAAAGATTTTATTAGAAAATTACCAAGTCACAAAATCTATTTAAGAATATAATATTCTTTTGTGATTGTTAACATTCAATTGTAACAATCACTTTATAGTGATTATTTTTAACTGTACATTACATATAACTTAAATATTAGTATTATTCTATGATGGATATTTATATTTCAATTTTTTTTACCAATTTTACATATGATTTTTACTTTCAAATCTATTTGATTAACTGAGTAAATATTAATAAATATATATCCCTCACTTAAAATAGATACATGATGATATGGAATAATTTTTATGAAATTAAATCGATTATTTTACATATGAGAAAAAATTTGGATACAATAGACACTGGTGGGGCCTAGTTATGGATAACCCCTCAATTTTTTGGTAGTATCATGAGAAAAATTAGATAGAAAAACTACATGTATTTATACTAAGTAGTTTTAAATTAGTTGACCAAAAAAGATTGCTTAATAACAAGTAGTTTAAAATAAACTTCCCAAACTAGAATGGGTTTTACCCTGTGATTTTAAACAGTGTTTTGAATTATCTTCATGGTAGTGTTATTATATGTCCGAGACATATTGTCTAATTATTTAGCATTTTCGTACATAAATTTTTTATTATCCATGATTTTTTTGTAATGATATTACTTATGTGTCCATTTCATTATCAATTTATTGATTAAATGTCTTGTGTTTTTAGTTATTTACCATGTAATATTGATTATGAATTATCCATTTATGTTATTCACTTTATTGAAAAAATTAAATGTGTTTTCAGTTATTTTTTTTGTCAAGAATTATGCTAGTCAATTCTTTAAATGGAATGTTTGTTAATATACTTATTTTCATTGTTGTACATTACTTAATGATGAATCTTAATTTATTAAAGATAATATCCACTATTCTTAAACCTTAGTGATCATTTTATCTCAACATTATTTATTTCCATTCTTAAGAATCCAGGATGTGTACAATGAAAGATATGTAAGAATATGATATAGGGAATAACGATAAATATAGAAAAAGATTATGTTTTAATTTGTGAATAAAAATTCAATATGGGAATCATGTGTGCATCTAGTTTACCAAGGATTCTAAACTATTTGGACCTTCAGGATATAATTCCTTGCATCTTATGTCAATATCTTAATGTAAGAACCAACTCCAATCTACTGAGGCCAGGGTCACTTTTTTGAATCATAAGAAGTTTAATAGAGACCTTGAGATCTATATTTAGGAAAACATAGATTCAGTAACATAACAAAATTAAAACTATGAGGATAAATATAGTAAAACACTATAATGTTTTGGTAAGTAAAATAGTTTGTTGGTTTTTTTAACAATACATCCTTGTTTAGATATGACTATTTATTTTTAATGTCCATACCAACATAATAATGTATTATTAGGTATATATGACTTGAAGAAAAAGAGTTTATGATAACCACCGTTGAAAAATCATCGAAAACCACTCTTCCCTAATAAATGAATTAAAAACAATTATCCACATGGGGAAAACATTATTTGACCTTAACCATTACTAAGTTAAATTTATTATAATTGATACACAATTAGAGTGAACTATCCTCCTTATTAAAAAAGAACACAGTAACTTCCCAAGATAAACCACTAAGGTTAATAAGACCTTTTACCATTAAATAATCCAACTGAATGCTAAGCTATTTCAGCTCTCCTAGTGATAGATGATAAGAAGGTATTGAAATCAGCTGTGTACTTGGGACCTGGTCAATAAAAAATCTACCTAACTCTCTAAAGGAGGACCACAATAATTTTCTAGGAAAACATTTGGAAAATTTGGAACATCATCATTAAGATCAACAATGGAAGAAACAACATCGATCTAACATTCTTTAGAAAAAAAAACAAAATCATGAGCTCTGGCTGTGAAGGTCCTACATGACTAGACATCAGATCCCATTATCTGAAAAACACATGTGAGCTCTCATTGTCCACAAGAAAGGTGATTTGAATATGAAAAAAATATACCTCATCATAATAATAAATAATTAAATATATCCTAACGATGATTTCAAACTAATCCCGATCATGAATAATGATATCCTATAATAACTTTGCGTCAGTTATCAAAAGTGAACAAGAATATTTCCAAAACCCGTACTCTTTCATCTTCTTAAGAGGTGTCAGTTAATTACCTATTAATATATATGATCTCCACTAGATATTTAATAATATCAAAAAAATATAGAGATATAAACAAATTCAAAAAAACCAATATCAAATAAAGAAAAGCCCACCGACGATATAATAAAGAAATTACCTCTCACTATCTCTGGACATGTGTTGACCTAAAGAGGAAAATCTCATACAATGTATAGGTGTTTCACATCAGAGGTATGTATATGGAACCCTATTGTATTTTAATTATATGACTATTTTATAATATTCTTTAGAGATGATCATAATTTATTATAAATGGTCCTATACATATCCAGTTTGAAATACTATAGATGACCATAACATCCACAACTATTACATGTATTCATTGGTGTAGGAAAAGAGAACTAGGTATATTTGAACTACCTATATTTGTATCATGTCATTAGAACACTACTTTCCATATCTAAAGGTGAAGGTGAGGACTACCTTTTAGAACCACCTCCACTACTCTTTTTATGATCTTGTTACTTCCTCTTCTTCCCATATGTAACAATTGATCTTCCACTAGGTGAAAGAGAGTGGCTAGAATAACCTATATTACATGACATATTCATATTTTAAACCATTTCCCTATCTACCATTTTTAAATTGTTCAAAATTATTAGTATAAATACCTAATATTTGATATATAATCTCAAAACCTATATGTACTTTTGAGCCTTCATTAGTTCATTCTTTACTAACTATGGAGAAAAATTTAACCGATCAACAAAAGTATTAGTGTAAACTACTATCGAACGCTCTCCCTACTATAATGATAATAACTCCTAAGACATAACCTTCATCAAATGAATCTAGATAAAAATACTGAATTAAGTGAGTCTTGAAATACATAAAGTAGAATACAACATGAGAATCATCCTATACCATGGAATCCCACCATTACTTGTTGTGAAACTGATGTTATAATGCAGAAAAATTATGCACGATAATCTCAGGTGTATCTAGGAATTTGATGATCTGATCAATCCTTTCTGTCCAAATATTTGCCTCTTGATGATAATTCATACCCTTAAAGGATCATGTATTCTCACGTAAAAAATCCCAATATCGATCCCAATCTACACAAGGTCATAGATGAACCATTAAAGGGTTTTCTAGAATAGTTTTATATTTTTATTCATAACTGAAATTGGCCATGTAATAACTTTGAGAAGATTCTGATCTATACGAAGATTCCATTAGGGAGTACCTAATACACCCCCCTCAAGAACCCATGGAAGATGTCTCAGAGGCATACCTATTCGCACCAAAATAGATAAATTATTGATACAACAATATAAATTAATTTCAAACTAGAATTCCATATGAAAATACTAAAATTGATATTAAAAACTCAAAACATGATGCACACATTCCAACATCCCAACATAACATGAGTATCTTCATGGGATGATATGGCTAGACACTAACTGTTACCTACATCTCAAGTTTCAACAATCCTATATATAGTTTATCAAATATCCAATGTTTGGGAATCTTGAGGATATACCTCGTTTAATGCCATGCTGTGTATAACCCAAATCAAAAACCCTCACAAACTAGTACCCGAACCAAATTTCCAAAAATTCAAAGGGGTTCTCAATCCCCATAATATGGGGAATAATAGTAGAGTATAAAAAAATAAGAGTTAAATATTTCAACCAAACTAAATTAAACAACATTGAATATATATGTATATATATATATATAAGAGAAATATTTGAAGAGATAAATAAATTCTATAACTAATAGAAGACTACTAACATTTTATAACTAAAATGTAGTCAGAAAAATCTCTAATATACATGCCCAACGACAAAGGAAACCTAATTCTAAAACAACTACTCTATGTGATAGTGTGGGAAAACTCCAACTATTTCACCACTTGATAAAAACAATTGATAGAAAAAGCATAGCCTCAGTACCGTGCCTTTCCATTCCCTATATCAAAAGAAATACAGTAGCCTATGCACCCCCCAAATTGGTAAATAGGGTCATAACTAAACTATAATAGTAGGATACCACCCAGTTTATCCATAGAAAATTTCGTTAAAAAGTTATTAAAAATTATAAATTTTAATGAAAACAAGGAATGATAAATAGTTAAACATTTTTTATTTCAAAAGCATGGAAAAAACTTACTACCACTTTTCCTCATTTCCAAAATAATATGGGTAAATAAGTTTCAATAATTTTATTATAAATTAGAATAGTGAAATAAAATAAAAGCAAGAATCAAATATCAGATCAAATTCATGGATGTATAAGATAAAACAACACAATCTAAAACACATGTAACATTATGCCAATATTTATTACAGGTCAGGCTATAAGACTACTCGTGCCATAATATATGATTTTTCTCACGCTTGTTTCCTTAGAAAATTAGACTAATAATTATAATGACCCATAATTTACATACATTGTTATTACTTCAAAATTTAAGTACACTTATTACAACATATAACAAAACCATGAAAGGTCCGTATAGGTATAGTGTCTTTATAAATTGGGAAACATAAACAACTTGTTCATAAATCATATACAATATATCCCTTTTATTTTATCATATCTAGAATCCCTTTTTGGCATATCCTACTTAATACCCTTCTTCCTGACCTGGGGAAAAGAAAACATACAAAAGGGTGAGCTCAAATGCTCTGTAAGGGTAACCAAAAGAAATATCAATCACATCATATTCATAAGAACATAACATATTGGAAATCTTAACCTGCAAAAGAGATCATAATTTCATAACATGGGATAAATCATAGTAGTGAAATTCAATCCCAATAATCATAAATTAAAACATGAAACTTTGTGTCATACACACATAATCATATACAATCATTTCTTAGTAGTCAAGAATCATTGCCAAGACTATCCTAGAGGACAAAGTCCATTTCTGAACTGAGTTCACTACTCGTTTCAGTCCAATATCAATGAACCGGATTAACCTGCCATTCTAGCCATGTCTATCTCATGAGATATAAATCTTTACTCAATGCATTAGAGGGAGATATAGGTCCCACCCATGTCATAATTAAACCATTCTTATGTGTGCCACAAAATCATAAATCATAGCATAACCCATGTAATAAAAATGGGATTCTTAAACATCATGCCATCATAACATAATCCATATAAGTTAAAAGGACATCATAAAATTAATTCCATCATAACATAATCAAATAAATTTAAAAATAGGGATAAAAAAAGAACCCTATATTATCTTAGATGGAAAATAATTTTGATAAAATGCTTGAACTCCATTCTTGAGGAAAATATCCCTTCTACTTCAAAAACATTTTTCCTTTATTAACATGTCATACAATTTTAGACTAAAAGAAGTTGATTAAAAATATACTTGAAAACTTGTAAAGGAAGCTTCATGGAAATAATTTTATATGAAATCATAAAAATCCATTCATGCCGTATAAGTTAAAAAAAACATTCTTGTCATAATTTGGCCGGAAAAGTAAAAAAGTACCTCGTACTAAAAACGACAAAAGGTTCCTTTCATATATTTTACTAAAAACTCACCAATGGGTAAAATTGGAATTAAAAAATTGTAGGAGGACAGAAATAATATTACATATTGAGGAAACATGGATGTGTATGATGAATATTCCCTTGTAAATTCTGAAGTATAAACAATCTCGAATAAAAATGAGATTTTGAGATTTTCCCTTACCTTAGGTATGATTTGTATTGTATGTATCCAAAACTACTGTATAATAATTTAAATAATTTTATTTACTTATTCCATAATCTTACACATTGTAATGATATCATATATGGTCATATTCATAGCTTCTAATTAGTAATATTTCATTTATTCTTGTCATTCAGGTGTTTATTTCTCATTTTTCTTATGCGTGTTTTGTCTAATAAATTAATATTCTTCTTTTTAGGTAATAGATAACTCATTTAAAGAATGGTATTACATTAATATATATCAAATTTATTCATTCAATTCATTTATATAATCATTATGCATTGAAGATCATGAAAAATGAGTCGCATCACATCGTGGAGACGATATGTCGTACATACACACGGGCGATGATATCATTCCCATGATCATGGAATTGTACTGAAGTGTATGTATACTATTTCAGAATCAATATAACTTTAAAATAATCATATATAGTTATTCTTTAAACCATTATAACCATCCAAGTAATGTGGTGGTGGAAAACAGATTACACCACAACGTGGAGACGGTATTTCGTACGTACGCACGCGCGGTGATTTCGTTTTCCGTAATATGGATAGAGGGTGAAATATGGTTGTATCATATTTATAATAAAATATGAATATATTAGTGATTCTAATT
The DNA here is from genome assembly GCA_963277665.1 of Viscum album. Taxonomy (NCBI): domain Eukaryota; kingdom Viridiplantae; phylum Streptophyta; class Magnoliopsida; order Santalales; family Viscaceae; genus Viscum; species Viscum album. Next base: position 1,001,931,230 of record OY728161.1, read on the forward strand.
TTATTACTTCATAATGAAACAACTAAATAAGAAGAAGTAGAAGATGAAATAAAGTTGAAAGAATCGGTAACAGACATTACCTCTTCTTTGAAGTGCCTCTTCTTAACCTTCTCTTAGGGAACTAAAGATGGTCTTTGAAGATGACCAGGACCTCTAGGATGTTTCTATGGAAGTTCATAAGGAAGATTGGCAGGGTTTGTCTGAGCTTGAAGTCTCAAAGTGGTGCGAGGAGGAGAGGGAGGAGGTGCCCTTTTATAAGGGTGGAGAGGGGCACCTTAGAAAAAACATAAAATATTATTTCATTATAAAGTCATATTCGGTTTTTAATAGCTCCAAATTAATTTATTTAGAAGCTAAGGTAGGGATGGGTCGAAAGCCTATAAACCAATAGATTTTAGACAAGTTTAGGTTACTATTTTAACCTTCTCATTTAGATTTAACTCTAAGTTAAATAATTTAACTTTTACTGTGTCTTCTTGTTTTCTTACACTATATGGTTAATAAACATACTATAAAAATCCAAAAGAACCCCAAGTGGTTCGTTATTAATATATATAACATTATATAAGTAATTTTACCTATCCTTATATTTTTAGGAATAAAATAACAATCAATAATATAATATTATTTTTAAAAACAATTTTATGTCAATTTTGAAACTATTTGGTAATTGATTTTTGTGAAAATCATAACAGCATTATTAGTTCGAAAAAAGTTAACTAATTCAATACTAATATTTCATATTAACCTATAAAATTAGTTTAATTCTTAAAAAGTCTCAAATTACATATATTTAGGTATTTATAATATCAATTATGTTAATATTTCCTTAATAAGGTAATTACTGCATCATCATTGTGTCATAAATAAATTAAATTATTTAAATTATAAAAATTATAAATAAAATACTATTATGTAGGAAATATTTTTATCTTTCTAATTAATATTTATAGTCTAATTTATCTTATTTATAACAATATTTTATAAATATTTTAGTTATTAAACATTGATTTTAACTATTTTAACTCTTCTTTAAATAAAATAATATTAAATGTCCTAATCTAATCCAAGTAGACCTAAATGATCATATTTTATTCCTAAGGTTTTTTTGGTCGAATTAAACTTATCCAATAGAATTAGGACATGTGTTAGGGTAATAATAATACCATTTTACCCTTAATTACCTATTTACTTTTAAACGTGGTAAATAAAAGTAAAAATTACTATTCACCAAAAATTATTTTTATTTTATTGAAATTTTTTTTACTCCTTGATATTTACCATGTCTCTTAAATTTTAGAAATTCAACTCAAATAAGTGGTAAAATTTAGTTTTATGTACAATTGAAAATGCTCCAAGGAGGTGGGTAAAAGACTGTAAAAAAGATCAATAAAATTTCTATGTATCTATATTATTATTAAATTATTCCAATGAATTAAATTAAACTTATATAGGTATTATTTATCTATTTTTAACTAAAATTAGTTGACACAAAATAAATAATTATTTAAGTAAAAAGTCATTTTTTAAATAGTAACCCGGTGTTTTCACAATTCATAAGAAATTGAATGTTTTCCGAAAATTACCAAAAAATCACCCTAGGCTAATTTCGATATTCTAAATCCAAAAATGAAGTCCATTTTGAATGATAAAATTTATAAAATTTCAAAAAGAGGGTATTACTATTCATAATGGATCGTTTTAATAATATTTTAATAGCATATCATTGTTTAGTGAAACTCAGTATTGCGTACAATGCAAGCTATAGAGGAAGGTCGTGATTGTGCGTAAAGCAAGACAAGCTAGTGTTGTGTGTAGTGAAAGATTACTTTGACGATGTATATAACATAAAAACATAATATTTCTCACAAGAATCTCAGGTGTTACATTCTACCGCCCTTAAAATGAATTTCTCCCTCAAAATTCGTCACTTTGTAACAAATAGAAGAGGATTCCACTCCCTAATCATATCCTCAAACTCCCATTTAGCTTATTCTAATTGGTGGTTCCTCCATAAAACATTCACTAAGCGAGTGGTTTTGTTCTGTAGGACTTTTTTGCTACTATCTATAATCTCTATCAGCTGTTCTTCATAATAAATATCTTGCTCCAGCGGTACAACTTCTAAGTTGAGTACATGTGAAGGATCAGGTATGTATTTTCTCAGGAGAGATAAATGGAACACATCGTGAACTTGAGAGAATTCGGTGGAAGCACCAATCAGTAAGCTACCTTCCCAACATGATCCAGTATTTCGAAAGGACCGATATACCTAGGGCTCAGCTTCCCCTTCTTCCCAAATCTCATTACTCTTTTCCAAGGAGATATTTGTAAGAACACTTTATCACCCACTTCAAACTCTAGGTCCTTTCTTCGGGTATTGGCATAACTTTTTTTCGTGTCTGAGCTGCTCTTATGTGTTTTTGATTAGATCAGACCTTTTCTGCCATCTCATCAACAATATCAGGTCCTAATAGCTTTCTTTCTGCAACTTCATCCCATCAAGTTGGAGTTCGGAATTTCTTTCCATAGAGAGCTTCAGAAAGATCCATATGAATACTGTAGTTAAGGTTATTATTATAAGAAAATTCCACCAATGGTAGGTGTTGATCCCAACCACCTTTGAAATCCATTGAGCACATTCTTAACATATCTTCTAGACTTTGAATTGTTCTCTCAGACTGACCATCTCTCTGAGGAAGATAAGCAGTTCTAAAACTCAAATCTGTATCAAAAGTATGATGAAGACTTTGCCAAAACATTAAGGTAAACCTCAGATCCTGATAAGATATAATGGAAAGTGGTACTCCATGAAATCTTACCACTTCCTTTACATATATCCTGGTAAGCTGATCAAGAGGGAAATCCTCTTTAACAGCAATGAAGTGTGCCGACTTTGTAAGACGATCAACTATGACCCAGATAGCATTATTGCTTTTGGATGTTTTAGGAAGTCCGGTGACAAAGTCCATAGTGATGTTTTCCCATTTCCATTCGGGTATGGGTAATGGTTGTAACATCCCCTTAAACTTCTGTCTCTCAGCTTTAACTTTCTGACAAACCATGAATCAAGAGACATATTCAGCAACATCTCTTTTCATGCCATCCCACCAGAAGTACTCCTTTAGGTCCATATACATCTTCGTGCTTCCAGGATGAATAGAGAATTAAGAACTACGAGCTTCATCCAATATTTCCTTCTTTAATTCTGTGATGGGAAGAACACAAACCCGATTCTTGAAACTTATTATTTCATCACAATCAAAGTGAAATTCCGGAACATTTCTCACCATCTTTTTTAACTATACATCTTATTTTTGTGCCTCTTTAATCTTCACATGTATAGGATATTGAAGATTCATTTGAGAAAGATAAGATTTCCCCCCTTCCATTATAATTCCAAGATCCATCCTTTGTAAATCCATAAATATTGGATCTTTTGTGATCCTCATCATGGATAAGATAGCATGGTCTTGTCGACTTAATGCATATGCCACCGTCTTTGCTTTTCCAAGGTGATAAGGAACTGAGCAGTTGTAATGCTTAATCAGCTCCAACCATCTTCTTTGGCGCATATTCAGCTCCTTTTGTGTGAGAATATACTGTAAGCTTTTATGATCAGTATAAATATCGCACCTTTCACCATAAAGATAATGCCTCCATATTTTTAATGCAAATATTACCACAACTAACTCCAAATCATGAGTTGGGTATTTTTTCACATGGATTTTCAACTGTCGTGAGGCATAAGCTATCACCATATCATTTTGCATGAGAACACACCCCAATCACTTCTTGGATGAATCACTGTAAATCACAAACCTTTCTCCACTACAAGGCAGTGTGAGCATAGGTGCACTGGATAACCTTCTTTTTAACTCCTTGAAATTATCTTCAAACTACTCTGTCCAAGCAAACTTAACTCTTATCGAGTCAACCTGGTGAGTGGATTAGATAATCGTGAATAATCTTTCCCAAAACATCGATAATATCCAGCCAAACCAAGAAAACTTCGGATCTCAATTACTATGGTTGGTCTCGACCATCTTTCAATAACCTCTTTTGCTGGATCCACAGATATCCCCTCTTTTGAGATTATGTGACCCAAAATGCATCTTTTTGAAGCCAAAATTCACACTTGGTAAATTTGGCATAGATCTTCTCCTTTCTCAGGGTCTTCAATACAATTCTCAAGTTATCTTCATGTTCTTATTTTCTCTTTGAATAGACAAGAATATCATCTATAAAGACTACCACAAACTGATCAAGATAGTCTCCAGATACTCTATTCATTAGATCCATGAAGATAACAGAGGAATTAGTAAGACCAAATGGCATCACTATAAATTCATAGTGTCCATAACTTGTACGGAAAGTCGTCTTTGGTATATCCTCCCTTTTGACTCTTTATTTATGACACCTTGAACAACGATCAGTCTTGGAAAAGTATTGATCTCCATGTAGTTGGTCAAATAAGTCATCAATGCGTGGGAGAGGATATTTGTTCTTGATAGTGATCCTGTTAAGTTCTTGATAACAATGCAGAGTCTCATTGATCCGTCTTTCTTCTTAACAAAAAAACAATTGCTCCCCAAGGTGATGCACTTGGGAATATGAATCCCTTATCAAGATTCTCTTGAAGTTTCTTCTTCAATTCCTGTAACTCAATTGGGGCCGTTCTATACGGTGTCTTTGAAATAGATAAAGCAATCGGTTCGAGTTATATTGAAAACTAAACCTCATGATTTGGTGGAAGACCAGGAAATTCCTCCGAAAAGGCATCATCAAACTATCGTATAGTGAGAATATTCTTAATCATGAGTTTATCTCAAACCATTTGAGATAAATAACCTTCATTTAGTGTAATAAATACCCATAGGATGGATGAAATATCCACTTGAAGGTTATATTCATCCATGCATCGATAGACGATCATAGATTGATCTGGAATATGAAATGTGACTTCACTTCTTTGGAAATTGATATGAGCTCCATATAAGGAAATATAATCCATGCCAATAATCACATCAAATTCCACTATAGGAAGGATCACAAGATTTGTTGGAAGCACTTTCCCACAAACTTCAATCAGATAAGAATTGTAAACTTTTGATGCGACTGTTGTGCCATTAGGGGTTGTCACAGCTAACTCAATATATAACTGATGAGGTAATATGGCGATACCCTTAGAAAATTCTTCAGAAATAAAAGAGTGGGTGGATCCAGAATCAAATAAAACATCTGCTACTTTAGATTGGATGGTAAGTGTACCTTTCACCACTTCTTTGTCATACTCCACATCGCTAATAGAAATTTCATGTGACTTTCCTTTGTCTTTAGCCTTAATAGTTTATTGACGTCAATCATCATAAAAAACCCTTGGATTAGGGAATTTATTGGCATAATGCTTCATTTCCTTGCACTTGTAACATTAAAGTGTAGGAGGTGCACTCTGTGTAGCCTTTTCTTTGTTCACATCAGTAGACATCTTCTTCCCATCATTGTGGCATTCAAATGCCCGATGACCTTCCTTTCCACATTTGAAACATTTACTTGTCCATTTAAGACAACTATCTTCATGTTTCTTTCCACAATTTGAGCATAAGGGAAAATCATCTTCTTTTTAGTGTGATCTTTAGATTTCCCTTTGAATACCATTTTCCTCTTCTTATCAAACTCATACGACTGATGGGTTACTCCAATCTCTATCTTAACCTTGAGAGCACATCAAACGATTTCCTCATAGCTATTGAATTCCATTATGGATAACGCCCTTTGAAGACTTGGTTTTAGGCCACTAAAGAATCGATCGATCTTACTCTCTGGTTGGATAATAATCCCAGAAGAGTACCTTGAAGGTCTTGTAAAATTTGCTTCATAGGTGCCAATAGATTCATCATCCTTCTTCTTTAGTTCAAGAAACTCTTTTTCCATATTTTTTCGAAGAATACATGGGAAGTACTTATTGAAAATAAGTTCTTGAACTCGTCCCATTCCATGGACTCAATTTCATCTCTTGGCCTACTATTCTTGATAATATTCCACAATTTATCAGCTTCACCTTCCAAACGATATACTGTTAAGATGACATTATCATGTTCAGAACATTGAATAACTTAAAATATCTATTCAGTGGTACTGATCCATTTTCAGCCACAAATGGATCAGTAGACCAACTGAATGAGGGTGGACGCTGCCTCATGAAGGATTCAACAGAATGTTGCTCCTTCATTTGATCGTTTGGAATTATTTCATGATTCATAGCTTGAGAATGTTGTGTGAGCGTGGATACAAGATTTTTCATTCCTTCTCCCATAACGTTTGGTTGCTCAGGGGGACAATCATTGCATTTCTCGTCACATTCTGCAATAACACGGTTCCTTCGGGTTCCAGCCATTGACTAAAACCAAGAAGAATAGTGTGAGAAAAAGTAATTATAATAGGAAAACCACATAATTAAGAATACAATTTCACACTTAATGTATTATCATAGTTTATTCATGGATATTTCTAAAACACTATGATTGTGTTCTATGTTTAGACTTATCCTTAAGGTTCTTACTAAGGATTTCACATCCTATTTTCCAAAGGTTGACTATACCTTTTCTTTGATACCAACTATAATGACCCATAATTTACATACATTGTTATTACTTCAAAATTGAAGCACACTTATTACAACATATAACAAAACCATGACAGGACCATATATATATAGTGTATTTAGAAACTGGGAAACATAAACAACTAGTTCATAAATTATCTACACTATCTCCCTTTTATTTTATCATATCTAGAATCCCTTTATAGCATATCCTACTTAATACCCTTCTTCCTAACCAAGGGAAAAGAAAACATGCAAAAGGGTGAGCTCAAATGCTCAGTAAGGGTAAATTAAAAAATATCAATCACATCATATTCATAAGAACATAACATTTTGGAAATATTAACCTGCAAAAGAGATCATAATTTCATAACATGGGATAAATCATAGTAATGAAATGTAATCCCAATAATAATAACTTAAAACATGAAACTTTGTGGAATACACACATTATCAGAGAGAATCATTTATTAGTAGTCAAGACCCATTTCCAAGACTATCCTAGTAGACAATGTCCATTTCTGAATCGAGTTCACTCCTCGTTTCAGCTGTATCACTGAACCGAATTAACCTACCATTCCGACCATGTCCATATCATGAGATATAAATCTTTACCCAATGCATTGGAGGGAGATATAGGTCCCATCCTTCTCATAATGAAACCATTCTTATGTGTTCCATAAAATCATAAATCATAGCATAACCCATGCAATAAAAATGGGATTCTTAAACATCATTCCATCATTACATAATCCATATAAGATAAAAGGACATCATAAAATTACTTCCATCATAACATAATCAAATCAATGTAAAAATAGGGATATAAACAGACCCCTATATTATCTTATATGGAAAATAATTTTGATAAAATTCTTGAACTCCATTTTTGAGGAAAATATCATTTCTACTTAAAAATCATTTTTCATTTATTAACATGTCATATAATGTTAAACTGAAAGAAGTTGATTAGAAATAAATTTTAAAACTTTTAAACTAAGCTTCATGAAAATAATGTTCTATTAAATCATAAAAATGTATTCGTGCCTTATAAGTTAAAAAAACCTTCTTCTCGTACTTTGGCCGGAAAAGTCAAAAAGTACTTCGTACTAAAATCAAAAAAAGCTTCCTCTCGTATATTTTACTAAAAACTCAACAGTGGGTAGAATTGGATTTAAAAAATTGTAATAGGATAGAAATAATATTAAATACTGAGGAAACATGGATGTGGATAATAAATATTCCCCAGTAAATTCTGAAGTATAAACAATCTCAGATAAAAATGAGATTGTGAGATTTTCCATTAACTTATGTCCGATTTGCTTCGTACATATCCAAACCTCCGGTATAATGATTTAAATAATGTTATTGACTTATTAAAGAATCATACTCATTGCTATGATATCATATATGGTCATATTCTTATCATTTTATTAGTAATATTTTATTGCTACTTGTTATTTGGGTGTTTATTGCTTTTTGTTCTTATACGTGTTTTGTCGAATGAATTCTTATTATTATTTTTTAGGTTATAGATAACTCATTTCTAGAATGGTATTAGTTTAATATATATCATATTTATTCATTCAATTCATTTATAAAATCATTATGAATTGAAGACCATGTAGAACAAGTCGCATCACATCATGGAGACTGCATGCTGTACGTATGCACGCGCGATGATATCGTTCCCATGATCTTGGAATTGTAATGAAGTGTATGTATACTATTTCAGAATCAATATAACTTTACAGTAATCATATATAGTTATTCTTTACACCATTATACCCATCCAAGTAAGGTGATGGTGGAAAACAGATTACACCACAGCGTGGAGACGATATTCAGTACGTACGCACGCGCAATGATTTCGTTTTCCGTAAGATGGATAGAAGGTGAAATAGGGTTGTCTCATGTTTATAATAACTTATCAGTATATCAGTTATTCTTATGTTATTATTTCATAATGAAACAACTAAAGAAGAAGAAGTATAAGAAGAAATAAAGTTGAAAGAATCGGTAACTGACATTACCTCTTCTTTGAAGGGCCTCTTCTTAAACTTCTCTTAGGGCACTAAATATGGTCTTTGAAGAAGATCAGGACCTCTAGGATGTTTCTAGGTAAATGGAGAAGAGAAATTAGAAGGGTTTGGCCGAGCATGAAGGCTCAAAGTAGTGTGAGAAGGAGAGGGAGGAGGTTCCCTTTTATAAGGGAGGAGAAGGACACCTTAGGATAAACTTAATATATTATTTTATAATAAAGTAATATTCAGTTTTTAATAGATCCAAATTGATTAATTTAAAAGCTAAGGTGGGTATGGGTATAAATCCTCTCATCTAATAGATTTTAGACAAGTTTAGGTTACTATTTTAACCATATAATTTAGATTTAACTCTAAGTTAAAAAATTTAACTTTTACCATGTCTTCTTTTTTTCTTACACTACATGGTTAATAAAAATACTATAACAAGCCAAAAAAAACCCCAAGCGGTTAAATATTAATATATATAACCATTACTAAGTCATTTTTCTGAACATTAGATTTTTAGGAATAAAATAACAATTAATAATATAATATTTGTTTTACAAACTATTTTATGTTAATTTTGAAACTATTTGGTAATTGATTTTTGTGAAACTCATAAGAGCATTATTAGTTCGAAAAAAGTTAATTAAATCAATAATAATATGTCATATTAACCTATAAAATTAGTGTAATTATGAAAAAGTGTCAAATTACATTTATTTGGGTATTTATAATATCAATTATATTAATATTTCCTTAGTAAGGTAATTACTTTATCATCATTGTGTCATAAAGAAAATAAATTATTTAAAGTATAAAAATATAAATAAAATACCACTATGTAGGATATCTTTTTTTTTCTAATAAATATTTATAGTCTAATTTACCTTATTTATAACCCTATATTAAAAATGTTTTAGTTATTAAACTTTGACTTTAACTATTTTAACTTTTATTTAAATATAATAATATTAAATGTCCTAATCTATTCCAAGTGGAACTAAATGGTCGTATTTTATTCCATGGTATTTTTTTGGTCGAATTAATCTTATCCAATAGAATTAGGACATGTGTTAAGGTAATAATAATACCATTTTTCCCTTAATTACCCTATTTACTTTAAACCGTGGTAAATAAAAGTAAAAAGTTACAATTCACCAAAAATTATTTTTATCTTATTGAACCATATTTTACTCCTTGATATTAACTGTGTCTCTAGGATTTTCGAAATTCAACTCATAGAATCGGTAAAATTAAGTTTTATGTAAAATTGCAAATGCTCCTAGGAGGTGGGTAAAAGATGGTCAAAAAGTTCAATAAAATTTATTTGTATCTATATTATTATAAAATTATTCCAATGAATTACATTGAACTTATATAGGTATTATTTATCTATTTTGACCTAAAATTATTTCACATAAAATAAACAATTATTTAAATAAAAAGTCATTTTTTAAGTAGTAACCCAGTGTTTTGACTATTCATCAAAAATTGAATGTTTTCATAAAAATACCAAAAATTCACCCTAGGCTAATTTCAATATTCCGAATCCAAAAATGAAGTCCATTTTGAATGATAAAATTTATAAAATTTCAAATTGTTGGTATTACTATTCATAATGGCTAGTTTTAATAATATTTTATTAGCATATCGTTGTTTAGGGAAACTCGGTATTACGTACAACGCAAGCTCTAGATGAAGGTCACGATTGCGTGTAAACCAAGCCAAGCTAGTGTTGTGTGTAGTGAAAGATTCCTTTGATGATGTATATAACATAAAAACAAAATATTTCTCATAAAAATCCCGGGTGTTACAATAATAGTTGAATACACCATGAGTGAAACCCCAAAATGTAAATTATGTCCATAGAATAACCATACTAGTGAGTATAAGAATAACCCTATGTGATAGCACGGGAAAACTCCAACCATTTCACCACTTGATAAACAAAAAAATCTGATAAAAAAAGCACCGCCTTAGTATGGTTCCTTTCAATTACCTACATCAAAAGAAATACAGTGGCCTATGCACCCCCCGAATAGGTGTATTGGGTCATAGATAAACCAGAATAGTAGGATCCCACCCAGTTTATCCGTAGAAAATCTCGTTAAAAATTATTAACAATTATAAATTTTAAAGAAAACAAGGAATGATAAATAGTTAAACATTTTTTATTCAAAACCATGGAAAAAACTAACTCCCCCTTTTTTACATTTCCAAAATAATCTGGGTAAATAAGTTTCAATAATTATTTTATGAATTAGAATAGTCAAATAAAAAAAAGCAAGAATCTAATATCAGATCAAATTCATGGATGTATAGGCTAAACAACAAAATCCAAAACAAATGTAACATTATGCCAATATTTATTAAAGGTCAAGCTATAATACTACTCGTGCCACAATATATGATTTTTCCACACTTGTTTCCTTAGAAAATTACCCTAATAATAGTTTAATACACCATGAGTGAAACTCTAAAATGTATATTAAGCCCCTAGAACAACCATCCTAGTGAGTATAAGAATAACCCTTGCGTAAACCCCCAAAAAATACATGGATGATGACCCAAAGCTACACATTACACAAAAGTACCCAAGGCAAACCATGTGATCTATTTTCTAAAAAATTTACTCAAAATAATTTCATAAATCTATTTATCAATGATTTCCAATTAATTTTTTCTTTAACCAAGACATTGGAAACCCCATCATTATAAAAAACCCATCCAACACACATATATATATATGCAAAAGTCAATCATGAATTACATTTATAAAAAATTTATCAAAATTGAAGAAATATTGTTCATCCATCACAATCTAGAGATGGAATGACCTACCTCAAACATGAGTCAAACACACCTGTAATGGGATACAATAATAGGGACTAATACCAAGTCAACAACCGGGGCCCTAGATTTAATCCAAACATCTTAGAATAAATATATTTAAGAAAAATGGTCACTTGAATGAACATATGATACCATACCTCAATGAACACTCTGGTCCCCACAAAACACAAAATGGTTAGCCTCTAGTGGAATATTACACAATATGTCTAGAAACGATCAAGAGGAATGTCATCATAGATCAATAGATCTAACAAATCAAAAAAACATCACTACTGCAATAAAGAAACAATGAAGTAGAATTATTTCTCACCTAATTAAACTCACTACAATCACATTAGAGAACTATCACTGAACAAGGTTATCTAGAAGAAGTGGGTGACTCCAAAATTACATTGAAGGGATCCTTGGTCAAGTGAGAAGAGGTTCCAAATTTATGAAATAAAGAGCATCCATGTAGTGACCGAAAAAACCTAACACCTGATAATTACATGGCGGGAAATCCTTTATTGTGTCATACAATACATGAAACCAAAAAAGACTAAAAAAACCTATGACTTTATTATAAAATCATGATTTTACCATTACATGGAATGTATTATATCCACGGTGTGTAATATTCATGCCTTGTATTAGCTCATGATATCTTCATGTTACCCCAAATATGACATGTAAACACATTTCATGGTTTATAAATTTTTCATGACATGTAATGTTTCTACCCACTAAAACAAACTCATGAAATTTTTCTACTAACCAATACACCAAATGTAAATACTTTACATAGTGTGTATTTCTCTTGTAGACAATAAAAACCTGAATTTGTCATGAAAAAACCATACCAAATATATTATTCTATAAACTTGAGGATATCCGCATAATTATATTAATATGTTTATAATCAGACTCCATTAATTTATATAGAGATAAATCCATAGACATTATATCTTTTTCACCAGAAAATTCTCTTAATAGTTTGGAGTCATGACATTCACCACAAAAAAGGTAAATGACACGAGAGATGAGAAATAACTAAAAGTGGTAATGGAATGGTATATAATGTTTTTTTATCATTCACGATATAACCTTTAATATGAATTATACCTTACTCTCTAATGCTATGTTAGGTTACATATCATTCTTAATGAAAAAATAACCATTCAAATAATCATATAACAAAGTATTTATGTACCAAAATTATAAATTATCCATAACATACTTTTCCTAATTTTTTTTTAATCATTTAGAAAATAAACCACAATAAATAATAAATTCCTCTATAAATAGACTCGAATATTCAACCACTGGTAACAATAGTGAAACACTAGTCAATATTTATCAAAATACAAAAAATATGGTAAAATTCATAAAAAATATCATGGATCACATTTTTTATCCAATCAATAATAATTTCCATGTCTATAAATATTATCTAACTCAATTTTTCAAAAATATATTATCCCTTTAATTCCTCAACATCAACCATATGTTAAAAAAAATATTTATCTATAACTCAATCATGTGTTTTCCAAATGTTTACCCAAAAAATTTAACTTTGTAAGAAAACAACTTTTCAATGTTATTGATTACATTGAATATATGTTAACTATTTATAATAATATATATATTATTAATACTTATATTTTTCACATAATCCTTATAAAATTTACAATACACAAGGTTTTTAAAAAAAATATCACTCACTAATGGGAATTTTATAGACATTCGAGATTCAATTTATTTCAAAATGTATAAATCTCACTACCTTATGTAATACTAGAAAACACATAATTTATATCATAATAGTAGTATAATAAAATTCTAAAATATTTATTCATTCTCCATTAATCATCTCCAAGGAATAGTGGTTTCAAGTTACATACCATTCTCATCTTAATTTTCATGATCCTATTTCAACTAATGACTAAAACTAACAAGGTTATGATAATATTTAAAATATAAATATAAAAATATCTATATAAAGAGGAATTATCATATGAATTACTTTTTATTAACATATTATACCTTCATACCTATGTATGAACCTTTTTGTTCCCTTCTCTATAATCCATGTTGGTTTTCTATAAGGTTCTCTTTCTTAATTATATGACATTACAGAAATGTTTCATAATAGTTTGTAAATATAATTTGATTAACCAACACATTTCACTAAAGAGTGTCAAACTAGGTGTACAATTATACTTTATTTTCATGGATTGGGTAACTACCAAGTTAATACCCAATCCACCATATTAAATGTTATTACTCCAAGGTACATTTGTTCTAGAGTCTGCACCCACATATAATATCCATATAAGGATGTAAATCCAAGGTGAACCATACAATCACTACTTTAATAAAATATTATTATGTAATCCTATACATATACTTATCCATTAGTCTTATCCTAGGGTAATAAGTAATGTTATATTTTGTAAATATTTGAACTGTGTAAAGTATCTAATACATCATCAAAACATTTAACCAATAAATATTTAGTCACTTATAATAATATGACCTGTATTTTTAGAGTTTTATATTTTTAGGGAAATTTTTTCGCTGAAAATAATATGTAATTTGAATAAAAGTTACAAGTCTTACACAATATAAAATACTATATAATCTATAATTTGTCTTTAGCATCTACAAAAAATTCTCCCTACATGATATTTTATTATAAATATCATGTGTAATATATTTCTTCAACACCATGGGAGATAGGAAAAGAAGAAGGGTGATAAAAAATTTATACTAAGTGAAACTATAATTGATTGAAATAAAGGATCATAATTGAGAATAAGATTTCAATAAATCATAATATAGGAATATATAACCAAATATAATTCCACAATAGAATGAATCAAATATAATCATATATCCATAGATAACAATGGAAATTAAAAGATCACATGAATATTAATAACTTGTTTTATATATGAAATATAGAATTTTGGATAGTTGATTAAATTCCTTAAGATAAGACAACATAATCTCAGACATTGTTATCTTACCAACAAGGACCTTTGTTGAGGAAATATTTTGTTCTCAGCAAGCATACATAAAAATACCAAGGTTTGTTTCTTTCATGATACCCATCAATTCATTATGGGGATATATTTATTAGGACCCACACATTTTTAATTAAGTCTAATGAATTTTTCTATTGATGGATATATAACTAGAATTCCTTAGTAATTATTAATTATATATTTTTTTATTAATTAATTCAATGATATTTGGTACCTCTTCAATGAATAAATTTAATATATTTATATGTAAATACTTTCAAACTAACATTGTAAAGAGTAGTTTGTATATAGTTAACTCAATAAATTCATCCAATAAATTTACATATGGAGTTTAGGTAAAAAACAATATATAAATGGTATTTAATTTATAATGTATACTATGAAAAGGAATTATAAGTGAAATCATTGTTAAATTTGAGGATGATTCGGAATGAAAAATGAATTGATTGGAAATTTATCTGATAGAAAAGAAAATTTCAGAATACATACAAAGAAATAATATTTATGTTATCATTTTATGAAAAAATTTGATAAAACATAAGTTATTTCAATTAGAAATAGCTTCTATGGAAAACAATTTTCTGTAGTTTTAGAAAAATAACTTTCAAAATATAAAATGTGGATAATATTTTAAACATGATTAATTTTAAAAGTTATAGAGTAATAATTTATTTGTGAAAAAATGACCGTGTTGAAAATAATTTTTTATTTATAATACAATGATGGTGGAATGATGTTTCATAAGGATTACAAACATAAAAATATACTTTATTAATCATTTTTAACATATCATAAAAATTCAAATTTAGCTCTCAAATTCCAAATTTATTCTAAAAAATAAATTTGAAAAGATTGAAATCATTTAATTTTAACAAAGAAACATTGATATTTTAGCCATAAAAAATTATAAAGGTTATAAAAATAAATTTCTAATTAATGATAAAATATTTTATTTTGAAGGATGTAGAAACCTTTTTAAAATATTGAAATAATTTTCTTCAATGTTTCCATCATAAAATGATTTTAAAAAGTAATTTTATAAAATATGATAAGGTATATATATAATTTATATCATTTATATAGTAATTATGATTCTAATTATAATGTATACCATTAATGATATGGAAAATATAAACAAGAAGTAAAATATATGTTAGAAGGAATTGGGGTTAGTCGTTCCAATGTAAAAAAATTATTTGAGGTGATACTTCATCAAGGATGTTAGTATCCTTGAAATGAAGTAAATATCCTAGTTGGAAAGAGAATATATCACTGAGAAGTTGAATTATAAAAAAAGGGTCTTAAATGATCATAATGAAAGAGAAAATTTATGACTTAAGGAGAATGATTTTGAGTAAATTTTTTTCTTAAGACTTAAGTAAGATTTAAATAGAAATACCTTGAATGATATGATTTCAAATGAAAGATTTAATACCAAGAAGAATGTGTGGATCATCATAAAAATTATTAAATGGGATGAAGATTCAAAATTCAAGATAAAAAATGTCACAAAAAAGGAAAAATGTCTCGAGGGGGGAAATTTTGTGACAACTAAACCCCTACACAAATTCCTGACTACACTAATGAATATGCATATACAGTTTTACCAAAAATAATATATTATTAATATTAAAAAAAACTCAGTAAAATCCATATCCTGTTATAAATTTAAATTTAAATTATTCACAATTTGTGTGTTATAATGTTATTATCTATTTTCACTAATGGCGGGAGAAATATTCATCATATTAATTAATTTTTATAATAGTTATTTTTATTTGTTATTTTCCATATCTTCAACAATATGTGTTTCTAATTTAATAAAATTTATTTTGTATCATATTTTATAGAGTTATAATTTTATTCTATGAGATTTTTAGTTATAGTTCATATACATGAAATTGATGACTAGCTTGTTTGGATGATTTTTAACAAACAAACAATGGTTTCTTAGTAAATTAGTTAAACAGTATTATTACAATTATAAAACAAAAAAAATTATTATTTACTTAGTTATAGAATATATAATCATTAATTAAGTTAAAATGTTCATCCATGATATGATTTTATATCATTTTTCATTTAGCTGGTTTGAGAGAACAAAATTTTAGCATACTATAATTAATAGATGATTATGATTATGAAAATTGTTAATTTTTGGAATAATATACTTATTTTAGATAAATAATTAATTTATTTATATGAAATTTAGGTTTGAATCATGTTTTATTATTTATTAATAAATAATAATGAAACAATATGTATGAAGATATATGCTACAATAGGTCAGTCATAGTTTGCACAATGCAAAGTTGATGAATTCATTTTCAAAGAATGAGACAGAAATAAGGTGAATTATAAATTGTATATATATATTCATAATTATAATATATATTTCACATTACATATTTATTAATAAATTTCACAATTATAATCATCATTGAGATATGGTGGTGAAAAACATATGTAATCATTTCATGGAACTAGTAGTTCACAAAACCCATGAATGACAGTTTATTTATAACTAATAGAAAAAGAGACATGTAGTTAATAGTTATTACCATATAATAAAAACATTCAGAAAGAAATAAATATTTATTAAATTATATATAAATTGTGAAATTTTATTTGGGAAATAAATAAATCAATGTAATGAATTTCAGGAAAATATATTACTATCATTGAGAAATTAGGATTTGCCTTGTAAAACTCATTTGAAATTTAGGTCTTAATAAAATATATTTTGGATAGAGGCTCAATTAAATGGAATATGGTTAAAATTTTTATGATAATATAAATATTTATAGGTGGAAATTAATCCATTTAGTGCTCTTGAATTGGTGGAGAGGGGCCCCTTTTATTAGTTGTGATAATTGAATTTTTTACATATTACAACTTTACATTAAGTTAGAACTTGTTTCACATGTAATGTGGATCAAAAAATAGAAAATAATTATATTTTATAATTTTTAAGTTTTATTATATATCACTAAATCAATTATGAATATGTTTCTGACATGTTTCATGCCCTTTACCTCTATATTTAATACTTTTAGAAATTTTAAATTTACCATAGTAAATAGTTTTCATCGAGGAAATTTATTTTATTTCATATAAATATTCCTTAATATATATTTTTTTACAAACCTATATCAATTATTAAATGAATTTTATAGTATAAAATTTCAATGCATGATGATAAATAAATTGAAACATTTGTGCTTGTAATGTGTAAAGACTATTGTTTAAAAAAGAGTATTATTACAGAAAATATTTTGGTATAGGATAAAATATTGAAAAATTATTATTTTATAATAATATATGGTATTTTATAATAAAATTAATAGTATTGTGGCTTTCATAGAAATGGAAAAATAATTAACCAAATAATATTTAAATAAAATAAAAATATAAAATTTGATTCTATTATTGGAAATTATTACTTTTGTATATAAAATGATAAAGATTGGTTTTATAAGTTGAAAGTGGTATTTATAAATGTATAGTGTTACTCCTCATATAAATCTATGTTCAATTAATATCTTCTATGAAATTATAGGTATTTATTATATAAGGATAATGTCATTGAAGTACAATTTTAGTGAAACATCTACTTCTCATTATTCCGCTAAAAATTAATTATTTTAAAAAATAAAAAATGTTATCCATAATATAATACTGAAATGTTATATATGAAAATTATGTTTATTTTTTCAAATTAAAATTCTAACTGTTTATAATGTAACTCATAGATAAAAACATCACAATATAACGAAAATGATTTTTGTTGTAAAATATCCCTTTTAAAATATTAACCATTTTTACATTAAATTCCTATTAACTAGTAATAAAACAGGTTTCAATATATTATTCATTTAAAAAATAGTTTTACATTATATATTTATCATCATAATATTCCATGCATACTAATTTAGTTTTAAAAGGATTATATTTTAAAGAATAAATCATTTTTATTATTTATTTATTTATAGTAATTGAATTTTCACCCATATATTTGTCTTATAAATGAACATTCTTTTGATATATATATATATATAATAATAATTTAGTTAAATAATTTTTACCATACAATTCTACAACTTTATTTTGATGGATATATAATTTTCCATTATTTTTTGTAGTTTTATATTTATTTTGAAGAAATCTAACAAACACATTACGTTTCAAAGGAATATATAGTTTAAAATCTCTAGATGTAAAATCATACATCAAAATAATATGATATTATTATATTGAAGATTTAGAAACATATTATGTAGTTTTCATATGTTACACATCTTCTGAAGAAAATAACATATCTAATGTTCTAGGTTTGGTAATGAAATGGAAGTCTACTTTGGCACGAGGAAGACATTTCATTTTGACTGTTTGTCATGAAACATTAAAAAAATAATTTTGTTAAAAACAACTAGTATTACTTCTTATTATTAGGTAGTGATTCATTCATGATGTAATATTTATTATTTCACCATAAATTTTTCTTATAAAAAAATATCTACACAACTTTTCATTATTTTTATAGTACATCATAAATTTGAAAACTGTATGTAACATCAAATGAAACTAGTTAACCTAAAATATAGCATTATAACATTTTTTCAAATATTTATCAATTATAAATTTTAACACATAATTCAATAAATAAAAATTTACCACTTATCTCATCATTTTGGTTTTCTTAATTTTTTACATAAAATTATTTTTAGCTATTATAATTTTATAAATAATTTATTATAATTTATTAACTCAAACTAATTCATTAATAAGTCTAATTCATTTTCTATCTGCAAACATAGGATAAAATCACCATTTATTTTCAATATAATAATTCATTTCTATTTATATGTCATATATAATCATACAATCATAGGCATATTATTTTTTTAATTAAAAAATTATAAGAAAATTAACAACCCTATTTAATTATGAATTCAGAAACTATAGCCATGTTTTACTTCTTTAAAATAGTAAATTATAAAAATATATTAAATTACCCCTATTAATCAGCCATTAATATATTGTCAATAGTTTTACAATCGATTTCTTTTATAAAAAAACCCAAATCATGAATCTATAAAAAATATTAATTCATAAATATCCATTTTATGTAAAAAATGGTTTAATAAATCTTATATTCACTTGTTTTTAATTAATAACTAAATTTAACTTTTTAAAAATTTTGTATCTTAATAAATCATCCAAAAACCTCTTTAAACCAAAATTATCATTCCCCAATTTTGATGAAAAATCCAAATAATAATTTACTTTAACTCAATCCTATGAGTTATACATTTAATCGGTAAAAGAATAAAATGAATTATTAATTTTTTGACATATCGTTATTTTTTTAGCGTCTAATCATTATTTTTCATGTTTTATAAATATTATAAATTAATTAAACATATTTATAACCATTAAACTATTTATGTAAATGCTAAAATTCATCATGGGATTAGAATTATATAATTTATTGGAAATGTAAACCAATTACCTCATGTGTAATCCTTTAAAAATAGTCATATTTATCACTTTCAATCACACATCCGCAATATGTGTGAATTAATAACTAAAAAATAAAATGAGAAATTCACATAGAAATTATGTAATAAGAAATTTTTAACACCGAAACATAAAAAATGTTATAGTTATCATAAATATCATAATTTTTCATAATATTTTATTCATCTCAATGAACTGAATTATTATATAATTGATTTAACTAAAATTTAATGACTTGTTTTATGGAAAATTACCTCTTCAGTGTTATAAAATATAAAATTTATTAAAAAAAATTAATTAATGTCATGTTAATTACATCTATATCACTCCATTATAAAATCATACATCATATACAAATGAATCAAATGAACCCAAAATATTAATCTTTAGGAAAATAAATATGATCACCTACCTCTCAAATGAATAACTGTTTGTACCACAAGTGGATGAAAATTTCTTCTACATTGGATATAAATCAAAATATTTACTGAACTATAAGTTTTAGATGAATTATATCAAATTAGTATAAAAAATATCTCCAGTTATTGAAACAATATTTTACACTATCCTCATAACATCGTGATAATCAAAATTCTATAAATTAAAATTTCATTAATAATTGGAGGAAATATGGATGAGGGATATAGTGGAAGCTATTGAGAGAATTTGGGGTGTGCCAGTTTGTAAATTTCTTATCTAGGGGGTGGAATACACATTTAACATGAATTATTATGAGAGTGAAATGATATGGTTTTACAACATTAAAATGTGGTCAAGTTATAAAAAAGAGTTCCTAGTGGAATCTCCACTAGAAACATAATGGATCATTTTTCTCCTTGCAATTGAGAAATAAGATCCTAGTGAGTAAACATATTTTTACACTAGAAAAATAACCTATTTGTACTATATATAGTTATAGTGGCCCATTCTAGTGATCTTCTAGTTCACTTAGTCAATAAAATTTTAAAAAACAATTTTAATTTCTGTCATCAAAAAAAATTTAATATTAAATTCACCAAAATAAATTAAAAATTTAAAAATAATATCCAATACAATACAAAAAACAATAAATCCACTAAATATGTAATAACACATCATTTATTTTATATACTGAAGAAGTAGTAACATGTTAGATTAAGGTTCATATTTATTATAAATATTACACTTTACATTATATTTACAAAATAAAATTTTAATAAATGAAAATATGTGATCTATAAAGCCCTGATTTTATTAAATTTTTTTCCTTTTTTGTTATTATAAATGGATAATTAGGTGAAAGATGAAATATTGCATTTATTTTGAATATTTATTAGTCTCAAAACTATTTTTTGTTTTAGGAAACCGTGTTTTGGTTGATTTATATTTGATTATTACCACACAAATTATAGATTAGTGGATATGAATAAATCTAGTGAGGAAGGATAAAATGAATTTATGAAAAAAAATATTGGTTTATGAAACTGTGTGAATATATAGTTAAAAAATACTTCTTTTTATGGGTAGTATAAATATAAATTTGGAGAATTTATTGGAATCCTAGATTAATAAAGTATGATATGTTTATTAATAAAATGACATAATGTTTTTTGCTCTTTTTTTTTGGAAATTTTACAGTTAACATTACAATGGGGATATTCCATTATTTTGTGTCATAGTTTTAAAATAACTTTCCAAGAACATGTTATTATTCTTAACCATATCATATTAGAGGCCATATAGGTAAAATTTTGATTTTGTATGTGGTTAAATAATTTTGACTGAGGGAATTAATATAGATAGATAATATTATATATATTTTTGTTCTAAAGAAAATATTCTATTATTATATTAATCACACTATGTTTTTTTGGATGAAAGATTAAAAATATTATTAACATCCCAAAAACATTTTATTTTCTATTGTTGTTTATTATAGACACTATAAAAAATATTAGGGTAACTACAGTGGGAAATCTAGAGAACATGTTGATAAATTAATGGATATCATTAATGGAGTGATTATATTAAAGAATCAATCATTAAAAAATTATATTCTTATCTTATTCTTGTGGTGGCATGGTATATCCAACATAGTTTCTATTTTTATTTAGGATATATGGATGTGTTGACAATAGATCATGGGGATTTTTTATAATGGATTGAGAAGTATGAATTTGATTACGAGATCAATAATAATTCCAAGATGAAATAATACCCTTAAAAGGTATAATATTTTTATAACATCCCTGTTATTTATATACATATCTATTTTTTCATGATTTAGTACTCATTAGTGTATAAATTAAATGAAGACATTGTAAGTGTAATATCTATGTAGATTTTTTGTTGTTAAAATTATATAATATTAATTGAATTATATTGATGTGTAATTGGATTAAGATTAATATGATATCATAGTATGTTCATCCAGAAAGGTGACAAAAATCATGGTGTCAGGTGACCTTAGGCATGCTTAATAATATTCTAGATTTTTGAGACTAGAGAAATGAGTCTATATATACACTAGTATCATCACAAAAATAACAGGTTGATATATTAACATATATAATATAGAAAACATTATAGTATATAAAATGGATTCAAAGTTGGTAGAATACCATAATAGTGATATAGATAGTTTATAATAAACTATTAATGTAGGTCATATATGTTGGAACCACAGTCTTTCAATGAAGGAAATAGATTATGGTTTGTGTTTTTTGTCAATACTCATTTTAATTTCAAAGTATTTTTAAGGAATGGAATTATACAGTTCAAGTGGACAACATTGTTGACGGTGTCACTGTTTTATAGTGTTTTTCAAATTTTTGGGCCAGAAAATCGGAAAATGAAGACATCGGAAGTTGAAAAAAGGAGATGCTCACAAAGAGGAAGTGGTGCGTGAAATAGATGAATTGTGCGTGAAAAATAGTGTGGTGCGTGAAATAGTGGAGGGAGGTTTTTCATCCAAGAGGTGTTTCAAAATCAGAATATCGAAAAAATGAAAAGGCATGAGCTACGTGAAAAAATGGATATGTGCGTAGAAAATGGTTCCTACGTGAATAATATTGTGAATGTAATAAGAGGTTTTTTGCACCACGATGGGTTTTGTGAACGGGGGTCAGCACCACCTATAAATAAGAGGTGACCACCCTCATTAAACAGAGCTGTAGACTTAGAGAATATAAGAGTTCTGATGTGCGTAAAAGTTGCGTGAAAAGGGGGTTGCACAGAAAATTTGGAGTTGAGAGGAAAATTTACAGCTACGCAAAAAAAATGAGTTGTGCGGAAAAAGTACTATTGTGCATAAAATATTTAGTATATGAAGAAAAAGATGCCGTTGCGTAGAAATTATGTAATTGCACGAAATTTTTTTCACGTGAAAAAGAAATCTTGAGCACAATAGACAGTTCTTGCGAGCACATGGTTGAGGATGCGCGCAATTGCTAGTACGAGCTGATTGCTTGTTTGGATGATCTGGATCAGTGATTTAGTGCTTTAAAATGCATCATTTTATTTATTCTATGCAAGAATTGTCTCATGATGGATAGAGAAAAAAACATCAATGAAAATCTATTGAAGAGCCCTTTAAGTTGATAAACTGAGTTTGACTTCTCTTAAGGAAGTGAGCTTGGGGGAGTAGACGGAAGTGATCAACGGAATGCAGTGAGTGTTCCTTGAGCCTTTGTAAAGGATGTACACTAGTCACAGAGTGTCTGTGACCAAATATTGTAATATAGAAACTAGTAAAGATTAGTGGATTTATTTAAGACCGACACACTGTCGGTGTATACTCCTTGGACGTAGACCTTTGCTGTGAAACTTGTAAAAGTGCTGTGTCATCTCACTGATTTCTGTTATTTGTAATATTTAACAAGGTTCTACTAACGTGGTAAAAATATCCAGAACTTTAAAAAGAAAAAGTTGACACCCAGATTCACTCCTCCCCTCTCAGGGTGTTCTAAGGTCCTTCAAGTGGTATCAGAGAGAGGTTGCTGGTGTTTGATCTGTCTTATACCATCATGGAGAATTCAACCCGTGTTAAGGGAGCCCCCATTTTCATGGAAGTAATTTTCAGATTTGGAAGAACAGAATGACATCCCTTCTAGGATCCCTTGGAATGGAAGTTCTTTTTTTCACTATGGAAGGTATACATGTTACTGATCCAATAGGGCTGGATATGACTGATGCAGATAAGAAAATTATTGATGCAGATTCCAATGCTCAGAATGCTCTCACAGCAACCCTTTCTGATAAGACCTATCTAAAGATGATTATTTGGACCTCAACAAAGTCCATGTGGGATAAACATGAAAATATTTTTGAAGGAGATATCAATGTGAAGGAGGCCAAACTACAAATTCTGCAAAATAGGTTTGATGATATGAAGATGCATCCTGATGAGAATGCATACTCCTTCATCAATCAAATTATTGAACGGGTTGGAGTAATTCGGGGTCTAGGCGAAGAAATCAATGATTTTGACATTGTGAAGAAAATATTTAGAAGACTTCCACCCCTGTACAATGAAAATGTGTCATACCTTGAGGAAAGATATCTTTCTAAACTCTCTCTGGTTGATCTACTGAGCAGCCTGGTGGCATATTAATTGAGAGTCAAACCAGAAGATGCTACGACTCAAGTGAGCATGGAAATGGCATTCAAAGCCATGGAGAAACTGAAAGTTTCAAAAGATCGTAATGGTGAAGATTATGAAAAAAAAGAAATTATTTATCTCATTTACAAGAATTTCTATAAGGTAATAGGGAAATTCAAAGGGGCGTTATGTCTAGCTTGCTTTCGTTGTGGACAACATGGTCACATTTCCTCTCAGTGCTTAAGAAATTTCGATGATGAAAATAGCAATGTTGAAAACATTGAGAAGCCATAGAAAATGTTATCAAAAAAGGGATAATTCAATTAAAGAATGAAAATACTGGAGAAGAGTTTTGTCTGTGTAGTGGAAGATGATGATAATGAATTTTGTGATGAAGAAGAACCATAATTTAAAACTAGAAACCATGCTTCCATGATGGGTACAATTGAATAATCAGACAATAATGTTGGAGATAATCAGTTGAAAACTAGTGCCTATATCGATATGCAACTTAAGGATTTATTTAGTAAAGATAAGATTAAATAAAAGAGTTTCAATAAGTGGAAATCAATTTTATAATAATCCACAGAATATGTTGATCATCTTGAAGCAGGAATTGAATGATAGGAAGAATTTGTGAAAGTACAATCTAAAATACTTGAAAGCAATGATAAATTGGTGGATATGAAGACGAGAATTGAAGAGAAGGGAAAATTCATCTATGAACTCACCTCCAGACTGGAATAAAAGTCCAAGACTGTTGAGGGTATTGATGAGTAAGTTATTACTCTTAAGAGTAAACTTAAGAGTGAATGAATCTCAAAAGAATCAAGGAAAAAAAATACAGTTTGGAGGGTTCTCGTATGCTGAGCTGTTGGATAGAGAAAACGTGGATAAAATGGAGTTGAAAAAATTTTGAGTGATCAAAGACCCACTTCTATTGGAAATAGTGGAATCAGTTTTGAGGCAGAATTGTCAAATGCTTTAAAAAAGGGGACCAAAATAATGTCAAGCTAAAAGTGGTTCACTGAGAAAAGTCACATGAATTACTAGGAAAGAAACCTAAAATTCAATCTAAATGAAGGGCAAAAGACTATCCTCAGGCCTCCAAGAATAGGGGGCACTCAAATTATTATCCCACAGAATAAGAAATGAGGATTAAAAGAAGTGAGAAGACATTTCTTCTCATAAAGTGTTAGTTATATGGATATGTGGGCCATACCATGTCTTACTAAAAAGAAGCAAGAATCTATTTGAATGGAGAAGACACGGGAGTTCATCAAAGGAGAAAAAATTCATATCCTAATTCTTTTAGATAAAATAATTTCTATGGATATTCTTTTCTTTGTTCTAACTTTGGTCATAAGGCTATTGATTGTAGGCAGGGGAGGGACATGGAAACCTCATACCGGATTCGAAGGCAAGTAAAAGCACTTCAATAAGATAGTGTTGCTCTTACAAATAGGTTTCCTCCTCTATAAAGAAGATTTTGACTATGATGAACCCATGTACATGTAAGAGAAATTGAAAGGCCATCCATTTTCTACACTCAATCCAATGTCTCTTGGAATCGAAAGAATAAAATTACGAAATATAACGTTTAATAGGTGGCCCTAAATGCTAGAAAATGCAATAGAACTGGGATTTTGGATAGCAGTTGTTCAACTCATATGATAGGTAATGTAGGTCTGCTAACGGATGTCAAGAGAAGGGTTGATGGAACATTATGATTTGGTAATGATAGAGCTATGAAAATCAATGGTAGTGGAAGTACTGAGCTTGCTAATGGAGAGATAAATAAAACTGAAGTCTTTTATGTTGAGGGCCTATGTCATAATCTCCTCTGCATGAGTCAACATTGTGACTCAGGACTTATAGTTACTTTTAATTAGCATGGATGCACTATCAAGGGAGTGACTGAAAATTCAATTATGAAGGGAGGCATAATAGAAGGAAACCTATATCAGGCTGACAATAAAGAAAACATTTGCTACATGACTATTTAGGAAAAAATAACCAGTGGAACTAGAGATTGGGGAACATTATTCAACAAGACATGGAAAAACTATCAAAACAAAAGATCGTCATAGAAATTCCCATCCTGAAGCATGAACGTGAAAAGTCTTGTGATGCTTGAATTTGGGAGAAGTTAGTCTACAGTTCATGTCATCCAAAGAAGAAACATGCTTTTCATCTTCTTGATCTCATTCATAATGATGTATGTGGGCTGATAACTGTTGTTAGAACTCATGGATAAAGGCAATTTGTTTTTTCCATAGATTATTATTGTAGAATGGCATGTGTAATGGTTATACACAAGAAACGAAAAGTGCTTGACTGCATGAAACCATATAGGCAAACTGCAGAGAATGAAACTGGGAGAACAATCAAAGTGTTGTGATCTGATAATGGAGGGGAATACACGTCCATTGAATTTGAAAATTATTTGAAAAATCATGTGATACAATATGATGTAGTAGCTGTGATAACTCCA
The DNA here is from genome assembly GCA_963277665.1 of Viscum album. Classification (NCBI taxonomy): domain Eukaryota; kingdom Viridiplantae; phylum Streptophyta; class Magnoliopsida; order Santalales; family Viscaceae; genus Viscum; species Viscum album. The sequence goes on from OY728161.1 coordinate 1,001,958,333, forward strand.
TATCAAAATGGAGTTGTTGAGCGCAAGAAATGATAGGTGAACAATTTGGAAAGAACTATGTTGATTGAGAGTCATATTCCACTACAGTATTGGAAGGAGGCCATTAAAGCTCCAGTGTGTATTCAAAATCGAACAAGGCTTCATATGGGTGAGACAAAGACACCATATTAATTGTGGTATGGAAGGAATCCCTCAATGAAATACTTTCGTGTTTTCCGAAGTAAGTGCTTTATCAGAAATAAAGAAGGTAATCAAGGGAAATACAATGATAATGCAGATGAAGGAATTTTCCTTAGGTACTCAATGAACAACAAATCCAACAAGTGTTTCAAAAAACACTTATGAAGGATTGTGGAAAGTAGTGATGTAAATATCATTGAAGAGAAAACCACAAATTCTTTAAGGATTTAATATGCTGATGTGATAGAAAATGTGGAGTAAAGTGAAAGTGAAGTAAATGAAAATACAGAAATAGAGGATGGTTTACAAAACACTAAGATTTAAAATCATGATGTTGACTTAGAGGAAGAATCTGAAGAGGAATCCTTGGCTAGAGAGAATGAAACTGAACCTCCCAAAAGAAATCAAAGAGTTGAGATTGATCCATCGAACATAATTGGGGATAGAAGTGAACACACACAAATAAGGAGGTTGAGGAATAACACATAATCTGCACTTTTGTCAGTTTTGGAGCCATCCTCATTTAACGAAGCTGAAAGGGGTGAATCTTGGGTGATAACAATGAATGAAGAGTTAGATCAGATTGACAAGAATCACACATGGGATCTTGTCCAGAGAACCGAATGTCACAATGTGATTGATTCAAAATGGATCTTTGTGAACAATTTTGATGGGCATGGATGTGTTATTAGAAAAAAAGAATGACTTGTATGTAAAGAATATTCTCAAATTGAAGGTGTTAATGTCGAATAAACCTTTTCTCAAGTGGCTAGACTAGAGTCAATCAAGATTTTCCACGCCATGGAACTCTAAAGAGGAAATAAAGTATATCAAATGGATGTCAAGACAATATTCTTGAATAGTGTAATCGAAGAAGAAGGCTACATTGAACAACCAGTGGGTTTTCTTCTTGGTACTGATGAATCAATGGTTTGAAAACTAAATAAAGCTATATATGGTTTGAAGCAGGAACCATGAGCATGGTATTCCAGGATGGAATCTTATCGTAAGAAGCTGGAACTCAAAAGAGGAGGGGTAGATCACAATCTATATATAAATAATTCTTTGAAAGATTCATTCATGGTTCTAGTCTACATTGATGAAATTATATTTGGGGGGAGTAGGGAGAAATCAGTGGACGAATTCTCCAATCACATGAAATCATAATTTAAAATGTCTATGATCCGGGAGATCACATATTTCTTGGGGATGGAGGTGATTCAAAAGAAGGATTACACATTCTTTTCTAAAGAAAAGTATGCAACAGAGCAGCTGAAGAAGTTTAATATACATGACTCCAAACCGATGTCAACTCTGATTGTAGTTGGAACAAAACATGGAAAGCATGAGGATGGGACCCCTATAGATCCCACAATGTACAAGAGGATTATTGGAAGCTTACTATACCTAATGGCAACACGACCTAATATTGCATTTTCCACATTTTTAGCGGCCCAATTTCAAATTAATCCAATGGAAGAGCATATGAAAAAAATAAAGAAATCATGAGGTACATTCAAGGTACTCATAATTATGGGTTATACTTTTCTGCATTAAGGGACAATGAATTATCATTGTTTTATGATGCTGACTGGGTTAGAGATGTAGTGGACAGAAAGTCCAGAAGTGGTGGGCCATTCTATATGGGGAAGAAATGTGTTGGCTAGTTGAGTAAAAAACAAGAAAGTACCTCTATTAGTACTGCTGAAGCAGAGAATATCTCTGCAACAAAGGCCTACAATAAACTAATATTGATGAAGAAATAACTAACAGATATTGGTGATGAGGTGAAACAACTAATGGTGAATTTCTGTGAAAATAGGAGAAAAATTGATCTTACCAAGAATCATCTTCAAAATTCTCGTACAAACCATATTGAAATCAGATATCATTTTATCAAAGAAAAATTTGAACAAGGAGTGATCAAAATGGATCATGTGTGACTGGTGATCAAGTGGTTGATATCATGACCAAGCCACAGTCAGTGGCTGTTTTTGAGAAACATTGGTTGAACCTCAATGATCAACCACCTCTATGGGCATGATGAGGTTATGAAAATCCCCTCTACTCAGTTATGTTCACGATTTTTAATCTGTTTGTGGATATGTTGCAGGTTTGTGGGGGAGATACTATCCATGGAGAGTGTGTTTTGAGAAAAACAATGAAATTTTACCAGTCATTGGGTTTATTGTCAATGGGGGAGAAGGAATAAATTCAGGACATGTGATGGACATGTAATGCTTCTGTGACACGATGTGAATTTAATGACGTGATCATAATTTGGTGATAGGGTGAGAAGGATCCCAATTCATGCTTCCCCTCTTGTTTTCAATAATGATCATTACTCAAATAGACATAGAGTGTTGGCTGAGTTGATTCTTGTTTTTTAGGATTGGCATGTGGTTGGTGCTCGATGAATTTATCTAATGATTGCCAACAAACCTAAAGGTGGAGATTATTGGAACCATGGTCTTTCTATGAAGGAAATGGATTATGGTTTTGTATTTTTGTCAATCCTCATTAAATGCTCAAAGTGATTTTATGGAAAGGGATCATACAGTTCCAGAAAACAACAATATTGAAGGTGGAAATGGTTTTCCAGTGTTTTCCATTTTTTGGGCCTGAAAATCGAAAAATGAAGACATGGGTTATTGGAAAAAGGAGATTCTCGCAAAGAGGAAGTGCTGTGCGAAATAGGTGATTTATGCGGAAAAAATAGCGTGGTGTGAGAAATAGTGGAGTGAGATTTTTCGCGTAAGAGGTGTTTTTGAATTTGAATGTCAAAAAATATCCAAGGCATGGGCTACGCAAAAACATGGAGATGGTTGTGGAAAATGGTTCATGTGTGAAAAGTATTGCGCGTAGAATGAGAGGTTTTTCATGCCATGATGGGTTTTCCGCACAGGGGTTGGAACAACCTATACATATGAGGTGACCCCCTCATTGAACAGAGCGGTAGACATAGAGAAGATATGAGTTCTGATCTGCGTAAAAGTTGGGTGAAAAGGGAGTTGCGCAGAAAAATTGGAGTTGCGCGGAAAATTTACAGCTGTGTGGAAAATATAGAGTTGCGCGGAAAAAGTACTGTTTCATGGAAAAAATTTAAGCTGCATGGAAAAGTTGCAGTTGCACGTAAATGGTGTAATTGCGTGAAATTATTTTTGCGTGAAAAGGGAATATTGTGCGCAAAAGATTGATCTTCTACGCACATGGTAGAGGATGCGCACAATTGATAGTATAAGCTGATTGCTTGTTCTAATTATCTTATTTAGTGATTCAGTGCTTTCAAGTGAATTATTTTAGGACTTCGATGCAAGAATTGTCTTAGGTTGAACAGAGACAAAGAATTCAATGAAAATCTATTGAATAGACCTTTAATTCAATAAACTGAGTTTTACTTCTCTCAAGGAAGTGATCTTGGGGGAGTAGACAGAAGTGATCTGAGGGATGCATTGAGTGTTCCCTGATCCTTTGTAAAGGTAGTATGCCAAGAACAAAGTGTCTATGACCAAATATTATAATCCACAAACTAGTAAAGATTAGTGGAATTAGGTATGGCTAACACCCTGTCAGTGTATGCTCCTTGGATGTAGCACATTTCAGTGAACCATGAAAAAGTGTCGTGTCATCTCACTGCTTTCAGTTTTTTTGACAAATTTAACATGTTTCTACTTATGTGGGAACAAGATCCACAACTTTAAATAGAAAAATTTGACACCCTGATTCACCCATCACCTCTCAGGGTGTTCTGGGGTCCTTCAATATATTAGATACAATACTGGTCAATGATACATCATATATGAAATGGGGTAATTTAAAATTAAAGATAAGTAGACCAAACAAAGTCTGAAACAACACCTCATTCCTATATCAGTAACCCTACATTGTATTCCCTACTTACCAACCTATTATTATTCCATCTTCCAAATATGCATGCCAGTGTTCATGTATTCATCTACACCAATGTTTCTATACAACATCTGAGTATACACATAGTATGTAATGAACCAACCTATGATGACCTTGTAATATCCTAGGTAAATAATGAATATGACTTTTTCATATTTATTAATTTTTTAATTAAATATTATTTTTACTTTAAAAGGGTTTCTATGTTCGATAGCGTACCCGATATGCAACAACAGGTTTCATTGAAATCTTACATTGTACACTAATAATATATTATTATTTTCAATGGTAGTTAACTCCTAGCCGTTGTATTAGAGGGAATGAACACAACTAACTACAATATTATTATACATGATTGTTAAATGTACTTACATTATCCATTAAAAAGTTAGAGGCTTAAAATATGAATGAATCTAATTTTAAGCATAATTTAAATTTAAAGGCACATTTACCACCTTTTAATGGAGAACCCTTTTTAAATCTAGTTTTTGTCACTTTAATACATTCTATATGACCAAATAAAATCCTTCTTTATAATGGGGACATGAAAATTTACTTTGGGTAATTTTTTGGAATTTTTCTGAAAAAGTTCATTTTTTTAATGAATAGTGAAAATATTCTATTTTAATTCAAAACTATGTTTTAATCATATTTATTTATATGGTCATATTATCTTTTTAATTGGTTTTAATGTTTAATTAGAATATATTTTCACCATTTAATCCAATGTTGGTCATTGGAATTAATTTCACATAGAAATTGGACACAAACAAGTATCAATCATTTGATAGTTATTGTTTCTTAAAAACACGTTATTTGTTTTAATAACAGGAATTAATTAATTCCACTTCTATGTTTTGAATTTGGAAAAATAGACATCAGTTTTGAATTTTGAATATCAAATATATCTTAGGATAAATTTTTGAAATTTTTCCGAAAAACATCAATTTTTGATGAATAGTGAAACCACTTAGTGGTAGTTCAAAAAACTGAGTTTTTCATTTAAAATGAAAATTTACCACTTCTGTGAATTGAATTTCAAAAATCTGACAAACATGGTAGTTATTAAGAAGTAAAATGTGGTTCATTAAGATGAAAATAATTTTTGGTGAATAGTAACTTTGGACTTTTATTTACCACGGTTAAATGTAAATAGGGTAATTCAAGGTTAAAAGAATGTTATAATAATTCAAAATTACCTTAACACTTGTTCAAATCTTATTGGTTGAGTAATTAACGACCATGGGAATCTTTGGTTCGATTTTGGGACCCCATTGAGCCACTTGGGAGTGATAATGACAATTTAGATTAATTAATTTCATGCAAAGACCAAATTGACATTAACAAAAAGTTTCATTAATTAATTTTCATATGGTGTTATATAAGTCATATTTTCTACTATAAATAATCATTTGAAAGATAAAAATATTTCCTACATTATAGTATTTTTTTATAATTTTTAGTCATCAAATAATTTAATTGTTTTATGACACAATAATGATACAATATTTACCTCATTAATAGATAATTTAAATAAATAAGATTATAATGATTAAAATATTATCCAATACCTGTCCAATTACTATTGTATGATTTTATGTCAACCACGAGTCATCGTATATTCATCTTTAATGATTTTTGGACCATTTGAAACCGTGTATATGTTTATAATAAAATAATATTTTCACACTTTCCAAAAGAGCCCCTCATCTCCCTTATAAAAGGATACCACTTCTAACCAATTCCTCACACCTCTCAAGCCATTTGGCTCATCCAAAATATTCCCAATTAATCTTCCTAAATCCCTATCCTCCCCTAGAATCCATACACTAGGCAGAAGGCACTTCAAGAAGTCCTTTTGGTTCAATCCAAAGGAAGTTACCCAAATTAAAGGTAACCGTTTCTGTTAACATGTTTTTTATTTTACTTCTCCAACCCTAAAATCATTTTATTCATTTATTTTCTAACAAAATCAGTATCATCAATATACTATGATGTTTTTGTGAGAAGGATTCGAGCTACACTTACAAAAATCTCCATCTAATTGATGAAGAACATAAAGTTTCTATGGATGGAAAACTAACGCCTCACGAAACGATGATTGTTAAAATATCTCCAACTGCCTCTCATGGTGCCATTATGATGGAACTGTATTTATATATGATATATATTAGGTTTAGGTTTTCTTTTTTACTTTTGTATTTTACATTTATAGCATGCATTTATGGTTTCTATAGTGGGTAAATATGATAATCTCATTTGAGGAAGTGCAGACTACCGCCCCTCAAAGTGATTTGATTCATTAATTCTTTATGTGGGATGTATAAAGGATTTAATTAACTATACAATATATGATATTATTCTAAAATTATAATATACCTATGTATCATTATGTTTTATTTCCATTATAATAAGAAATATAAATTAATGTAGCATTCGTGCGTACGTACAGCTTACCGTCTCCATAAACGGTGCATTTCATTTCTTACCTCTAAATGTTATTTACTATTATAAATACATTTATATAATGGAAATATATTATAAATATGATATCCAAATCATGAATATAATTTTGGATATAATTAACCATTCACCACATGAACACCATGTGATTATAAGAAGTCCATTTTTGACTCAAGTATCAAATATCGACAAAATGGACGTTATTAACGTAAATGATTATATAATGTTTATAACATGGTAATAAGTGATATAAAAGGAATAATAAACTTAAAAAGGTTCTTAATCAAGTATAAATTATCTTTAGTTTATTATTCATAAAATTAATGAACGATCGAGTCAAGTCGGACACGAGGTATGTGATTCGACCTCTTTTTTTTTTTCAAGTACTCTTTTTATGTCATTTCATTTATGCTCCATGTTCTTATGTTGGAGAATGTTATTTTATGTTCACCATACTGTAATTTTTATTTTTATATGACTAGATACCCCATATTACTCTCATCAATTCATTTTATGAAATTTTAAGTGGCGTCGTTAGGCTGCCAAATTTTTCTAAGGGATTTCTTATCTCACTTTTAATTCCGTGCGATTTCCATTGTTCGCCACTTATTTATTGCATGTGGTGTATTTTGTACTGAATTTTGATATATATTATCATGACTATCATTATATTCATGGTATATTGTGATTCATTTGATGGTTATTAACTTTGGGTCATACGGATCGATTGATTACAACGTGGTAAGGGGTTTTTCATCTCACTTTTTATCCTCGTGAGATTCATGCTATATTTTCAACTACTTCCTTTTTTGTGGTGTATGTACTGCCCATGATTTTATTATTTGTGTAAGATACTTTAATTTATTGGTATTTACATCTTAATTGTTTGATCCTTCTTTCTTGTGGTGTATGTGTCGTAAGTTACCAAATCGGCAAGGGAACCTTTAGCCCTCCTCTCTTTTAAAAGGCATCTTTTTGTTATGTCTTTTAATTCACATCTTTTTATGTTGGGATATGTTCTTATATATCCTTATTTCTATAAATTTTATGTCCAAGTGATGGTATACCCATTTCTCTCTCATCAACTCAGTTTCTGAATTGTAATGTGACGCCGTTAGGGTGTCGAATTTTTGCAAGGGAGCTTCTTAACCCAATTTCAATTCTTTATGTTCAACTTGTACTTATTGAATATGTCATCCTATGAATATGTGTGAATGACCGCTGATTATGTTACACTCAATATCCACTTATATTGGTTGTATTTATATTTTTCACACATAATTATGAGATAGATTTATCCTTAATTTAAGGACACCATCTTTATAATGGATTTCATCTCAATTTACATTTCCATTGAGACTTCATTGTTGTTATGCACAAATTCACTCTTATATGGTGTATATACTATCCTTTGACATATTATATCATGAATCCCTTTATTCTCATGATATTATAAAGGCCTGATTAAATTTGATTCGGCAATTACTTGTATTCAAGAGTCTCTCATTTTGTTAAAAACTCTTTAACAAAAATATAATTTTTTTAAATGTTTTAACAATTTATTATTCTAAATATTTATCTTTAATGTCAATATTTTAAAAATGGTGTTGAGTATTTATTTATATGGAAATTAATGTTTTAAAATTATAATTCCATCAAAATATTCAATGTGGTAAGGAACACTTTGATTCAAAAATCTTTTCTTAAATGATTTTTTATTTCAATATCTTGAAATCACTTCTTGTGATTGCAAAAGAAATGTTATTAGTGAATTGTTTATATTTGCAATATTTTATTTTTTATGATGGTAGTTGTACATTTTACGTGTGGTTACGTGATAAACCATATGACCGGTGGTGCTGTGAATACCAGGACAGGTGGTTACGTTATAACCTCCAATGCAATGGGTATGGAAGTCGGTCATATGGCTATTCCATTTAGTGATATGTGTGGAAGTTGACCGTATGGTTAATCCATTTAAGTATGTTTATGTCCCAAGTTACCTTCATATGTTATGTGTTATTTATATGGGTTTTATGGTAATCTTTTTGTTGCAAAAATGGTAAGTAATGATCTTTTATTCAGTGAAGAGTATTTACTATGTCATAAAGGTGCAAATTATTACTTATGTTAAAGTATTCATGGTTTACTTGTTGTTTTTAAAAACTAACAGTTTTCCTTCTTTGTGTATCCCTTATTGATCTTTTTATGCTCATCCCAAGTTTTGAAATGTTTTTCATAGGACATAATATGGAATTGGGTAAAGGATGAGATCAAGGAAAAGTCATGTTGTCTTAAACATGGAACTAGACATGACTCTTTTTTCAAGAGTTAATGTTTTGTAAAAAAAATAGAAACTGTGTTGAAGTGTCTACCTTGTAAATATTTTGAATTGTAATAGTTATGTCCTAACTCTCTAAATCTCTAAACCTGAAAATATCCTCAATGTTAATTATTCATTTAATTCAAGATTATGTAATGTTTTAAGGTCGGGTCCTTATAGTTGGTATCAAAGGTCGGCTTAGAAAAATTTAGAGGTTAGGGTGTTATCTAAGAATAAGTGACATAACCATAATGGTTAGCATATTAGAAAGAGTCGTAGTTATTTTTAATGAGTTTAAGATAACATGAATAATTATTTACCCTCCTCATAAGATATTATATGATGATTTTACTGATATAATCACACTGACCTTTTTGGTTTTAGTAAATGGATGGATCTAGTAGGCACCAAAGTAACCGTGGATGGGAAGAAAACAGTGATGCTTTTCTGAATGAGAAACTGAATGGAATGAGAGATGTAATGAGAAATCTTGTGGTTATTCTCAACAAAATATCTGGAGTCATGATTGAAAACATGAAACTTGGTGATTTTTATAAGGCATCGTATATTCGAGAAACAAATCCATATAGAATTTCCAGTAATAATCATAATGTTAAGTATGTTCAAAAACCTATGTGTCTAGGATGTGTAAATAAACACCTAGGAAAATGATTCAAAGGGATGGGAATATTCTATAGATGTGGGAATGAAGTTTATAAATAAAGAACCTTCCATGATAAAATGAAGCATCCAGTTGACTCTTGGAAAGGGAATGAAGTTATTTCCGAGGGATCAATTGAATGTTTTAAATGTGGTGTGCATGGTCATTATATAAACATGTTTCCTACGAAGATTTTTCGATAATGGGATCACCAAAATCATACAAATATTTGTTTACCAATAACTAATTCCATTCTGATTGAGTATGAAGAAGCTGACAATGACCAATGAAAGGTATAGAATATTTCTTAACATATGTTTTAATATTATTGAATATTAGGATATTATTCATGATTCTGTTTTTAGGAAATAAGTATATCAGAATATGTTTAAAAGGAATGGTTAATGGATCATGAAGAATGTTTAACAAGTAAGAGGTCAACATATGATGGATTCAAGAGTTATGGTCGATTTCAGGATGGTGAAATGCTTAAAAGTATTAAGGCTCTTTTGATGATGGGATTACATTAGAAGACTCTTAATAGTATGTGTGACCCTGATGTTTGATATATGAAAATTTAATTCAAGGAATAATTATCTTTTTTTTTTGTGTTTTTAGTTAGTAAGAACCATTTGGGTTTATATGATCCATGAATTTGAGGAAATTACCGGTTAATAGATTTTGGGATGCAAAACGAAAGTTATTAGATAACCTTTGTGGTTAAAATATGTTATGATTATTTTTTTATGAATTTATCTCTTTTGGGAATGTCATAAAATTATGTAGTTTTTGAAAAAGGACAACACGCAAACCGTGTGACCACCCATCACGTTGGACCATGCTGTGGGAATTGAACCCACAACCAAAGTGCGACTGATATTTATCGCCTACCACTGGACTATGTGAAGTCCCTGGTTAGTATGAATTATTCTGTTTAGTTAGATGATCTTATGAGTCAATAATAAGTTGATTTTGGGTTATCTATGTAAATTATTAACCTATCATGGAGGATATTTTATTAGGTTAATTACCTTTAAATATGATACTTTAAGAGTAACTAATTTTATTTGGAGATAAATGTTAAGATTTATCTTGGAAGACTATGTGATTAAATCCTTCGGAGATTTGGGTTTCAATCATAGTTTGGATTACATTGAAGAATTTTAAGGATTACTATTTATTTAATTTTCTTTGATGAACTTTGAGTTTTGTTGGAAAAATTTGGGATATTAAGCGTAGTATTTCTTTTTATAAAGGATTATCCTTTTGGTGATTATCTGATCTTGTACTAACAATTTTGGTTTTAGTTGATATCTAAATACAAGGGAAATAGATACTTCTCCTTTTTTTATTATGAGATTCTCAAGAAGATGATTATTGTGCTTTTTATGTGACTAAGTCTTTTTGATTTCTCATTGTTTAGATAAATGATTTGTTTTGGTAGAAACTTATTAAAATATGAAACTCTACTTGAAGGTAAGTATATTTTCTTAGGTTTTTATTCTATATAGAATATGAATTCCTCAAAATTATGAAAAAGAACATAAAACAATAACATTGTTGGTTTACGTATCCTACTGGGTAATCAAAGTCCGTTTACACACATCATAAGGTTGTGATTTTCTTGTGGTTAAATTTATCGTAATCATGTTTCCTATCACTCTCCATCAGAACATGACCCTTTCTTTTCTCCTCCATATCCATGTTTTCATGGAATATTACTATGGGTTAACTCAGGAGACCATTGTACTTCTCTTTCTTTCTTTTAAAGTGATAGTTTTACAAACTCTTTTTCTGATATGGGACTTTAAATAAAGTTTCCGAGCCCAAATTTTGAAATTGGGAGGACGCAATTCCCAAAAGGGGAGAAGGATGTAACATCCTAGGTAAATAAAGAATATGAATTTTTCATATTTATTAATTTTTTAATTAAATATTAATTTTACTTTAAAAGGGTTGCTATGTTTGATAGAGTACCTGATATGCAACAACGAGTTTCTTTAAAATCTTACATTGCACACAAATAATATTTTATTATTTTAAATAGTATTTAACTCATAGCCGTTGTATTGGAGGGAATGAACAAAACTAACCACAATATGATTATACATGATTGTTAAATGTACTTATATTATCCAATAAAAATTTAGAGGCTTAAAATATGAATGAATCTTATTTTAAGCATAATTTACATTTAAAGGCCGATTTACCGCCTTTTAATGGATAACCCTTTTTTAAATATAGTTCTGTTCACTTTAATACATTCTATATGACCAAATAAAATTCTTATTTAGAATGGGGACATCAAAATTTACTTAGGGTAATGTTTTTGATTTTTTCTGATAAAGTTCATTTTTTAATGAATAGTGAAAATATTGTATTTTATTTCAAAACTATGTTTCAATAAAATTTATTTAAATGGTTATATTATCTTTTTAATTGGTTTTAAAGTGTAATTAGAATATATTTTTACCGTTTAATCCAATGTTGGTCATTGGAATTAATTTCACATAGAAATTGGACATAAAAAGTATCAATCTTTTGATAGTTATTGTTTCATAAAAACACGCTATTTGTTTTGATAACGGAAATTAATTAATTTCAATTATATGTTTTGAATTTTGAAAAATAGAAATAATTTTTTAATTTTGAATATCAAATATATCTTAGGCTTAATTTTTGGAATATTTCTAAAAAACTTCAATTTTTCATGAATAGTGAAACCACTTAGTGGTAGATAAAAAAACTGACTTTTTCATTTAAAATGAAATTTTACCACTTATGTGAATTTAATTTCAAAAATCTGACATACATGGTTGTTATCAAGAAGTAAAATGTGGTTCATTAAGATGAAAATAATTTTTGGTGAATAGTAACTTTTGACTTTTATTTACCGCGATTAAAGGTAAATAGGGTAATTCAAGGTTAATAGAATATTATAATAATTTAAAATTACCTTAACACTTGTCCAAATCTTATTGGTTGAGTCATTAACGACCATGGACATCTTTGGGACGATTTTGGGACCCCATTGAGCCACCTGGGAGTGATAATGACAATTTAGTTTAATTAATTTAATGTAAAGACAAAGTTGACATTAACAAAAATATTTTAGTAATTAATTTTTATATTGTGTTATATAAGTCATATTTTTGACTGTAAATATTCATTGGAAAGATAAAATTATTTCATACATGATAGTATTTTTTTTAATTTTTAGACATCAAATAATTTAATTTTTTAGGACATAATAATGATGAAGTATTTACCTCATAAATAAATGATTTATATAAATAATATTATAATGATTAAAATATTATCCAAAACCTGTCCAATTACTATTGGATGATTTTATTTCGACCGTGAGTCCTCTTATCTTCATCTTTAATGATTTTTGGACCCTTTTAAATCGAGTAAAAGTTTATAGTAAAATAATATTTTCACACTTTCCAAAAGAGCCCCTCTTCTCTCTTATAAATATAGACCACTTCTAACCAATTCCTCACACCTCTCAAGCCATTTGTATCGTCCTAAATCTGCCCAATTAATCTCCCTACATGCCTCTCCTCCCCCTAGAAGATTTACCATAGGCAGAAGGCACTTCAAGAAGTCCTTTTGGTTCAAACCAAAGGAAGTTACCCAAATTAAAGGTTACCGTTTCTCTTAAATTGTTTTCTTTTATTTTACTTCTAAAACACATAAAACCTTTTTATTCATTTCCTTTGTAACCAAATAAGTATAATAAATATACTAGGATGTTTTTATGATAAGTATTCAAGCTACACATACACATACCTCTATCTAATGGAAGGAGAACATGATGTTTCTATGGATGAAAAACTAACGCCTCACGAAACGATGATTGTTCAAATATGTCCAACCTCCTCTCATGGTGGAAATTATGATGGAAGTTTATTTATATATGATATATATTATGTTTATGTTTTCTTTATGCTTCTTTATTTTCCATTTATAGCATGCCTTTATTGTTTCCATAGTTGGAAAATACGATAATCTCATTTGAGGTAGTGCGTACTACCGCCCCCTCAAAGTGATTTGATTCGTTAATTCCTTATGTGGGATGTATAAAGGATGGAGTTAATGATACTATATATGATATTATTCTGGAATTAAAATATAACTATGTATAATTATGTTTTATATCAATTAAAATAAGAAATAGAAAAGAAAGTTGCATTCATGCGTACGTACAACTTACCATCTCCATGAACGGTGCATTTCATTTCATACCTCTAAATGTTATGTAATATTATTAATACATGTATATAATGGATATATATGATAAATATGATATCCAAATCATGAATATAATTCGGTATATAATGAACCATTGACCACATGAACAACATGTGATTATAAGAAGTCCATTTTGGACTCAAGTACCAAATATCGACAAAATGGATGATGTTAACTTATATGATTACATAATGTTTATAACATGGTAATAAGTGATATAAATGGAATAATAAACTTGAAAAAGTTTCTTAATAAATTATAAATTAACTGTAGTTTATTATTCTTGAAATTAAAGAAAGATCGAGTCAAGTTGGACATGAGGTAAGAGATCCGACCTCTTTTTTTTTCAAGTACTCTCTTTTATGTCATTTCTTTTATGATCCATGTTCTTATGTTGGGGGATGTTATTTTATATTCACCATAATTTAATTTGTATTTTCATATGATGAGAGACCCCCAATTACTCTCATCAATTCATTTTAAGAATTTTTAAGTGGCGCCGTTAGGCTGCTGAATTTTTGTAAGTGATTTCTTATCTCACTTTTAATTCCGTGATATTTCCATTGTTCGCGACTTATTTATTGCATGTGGTGTATTGTGAACTTAATTTTGATATATATTATCTATTAATATCATTATATTCATGGTATTTTGTGATGAATTTTTTTTATTATCTTTGGGTCATACGATTCGATTGATTACAACGTGGTAAGGGGTTTTTCATATCACTTTTTTTCCCCGTTAGATTCGTTCTATATTTTCCACTACATACTTTTGTGTGGTGTATGTACTTCCCATGATTTTATTCTTTGTGTAAGATAATTTAATTTATGGGTATTTACATCTTCATTGTATGATCCTTCTTTCATGTGGTGTATGTTTCATATGTTACCAAATCGTAAGGGAACCTTTCACCCTCCTCTCTTTTAAAAGGAATCTTTTTGTTATGTATTTTAATTCACATATTCTTATGTTGGTATATGTTCTTCTATATCCTTATTTCTGTAAATTTTATGTCCAAGTGATGGGATACCCTTTTTCTCACATTAACTCAGTTTCTGAATTGTAATGTGACGCCGTTAGGTTGTCGAATTTTTGCAAGGGAGCTTCTTAACAAAATTTCAATTCTTTGGGTTCAACTTGTACTTATTGAATATGTCATCCTAAGAATATGTGTGAATGACCTCTGATTGTTTTCCACTTAATATCCACTTATATTCTGTGTATTTATTTTTTTCACACATAATTATGAGATTGATTTATCTTTAATTTAAGGAAACCATCTTTATAATGGATTTCATCTCAATTTACATTTCCATTGAGACTTTATTGTTGTCATGAACCAATTCACTCTTATATGGTGTATATACTATCCTCTCACGTATTATATCAGAAATACCTTTATTCTAATGATATTATAAATTCTGATTAAATTTTATTACGCAATTATTTGTATTCAAGAGTCTCTCATTTTGTTAGAAACTCTATAACAAAAATATCATTTTTTAAATGTTTTAGAGATTTATTATTCTAAATCATTATATTTAATGTACATGTATTAAATATGGTTTTGAGTATTTATTTATATGTATATTAATGTTTTGAAATTATAATTCCATTAAAATATTCAAAGTGGTATGGGACACATAGATTCAAAAATCATTTTTAAATGATTTTTTATTTCAATATCTTGAAATTACTTCTTGTGATTGAAAATAAAATGTTACTAGTGAAATGTTTATATTTTCAATATTTTATTTGTTATGATGGTACTTGGACATTTTATGGGTGGTTATGTGATAAACCATATGACGGGTGGTGCTGTGAATACCAGGACTGGTGGTTACGTTATAACCTCCAATGCATTGGGTATGGAAGTCGGCCATATGGCTATTCCATTTAGTGATATGTGTGGAATTCGACCGTATGGTCAATCCATTTAAGTATGTTTGTGTCCCAAGTTACCTTTATATGTTATGTGTTCTTTATATGGGTTTTATGGTAATCGTTTGGTTACAAAAATGGTACGTAATGATCTTTTATTAATTGAAGAGTATTTAGTACGTCATAAAGGGGAAAAGTATTACTTATGTTAATGTATTCATGGTTTACTTTTTGTTTTAAAAAAATAACTGTTTTCTTTCTTTGTGTATCCCTTACTGAGCTTTTTAGGCTCATCCCAAGTTTTTTATTTCTTTTTCACAGGACATAATGTAGAATAGGGTTAAGGATGGGATCAAGGAAAAGTCATGCTATCTTAAACATGGAACTAGATATGTCTCTTTTTTTCAAGAGTTCATGTTTTGTAATAAAAAATAGAAACTATGTAGAAGCGTCTACCTTGTAATTCTTTTGAATTGTTATAGTTATGGCCTAACTCTATAAAACTCTAAACCTGAAAATATCCTCAATGTGAATTATTCATTTAATTCATGATTATGTAATGTTTTAAGGCCTGGTCCTTATAGACCTGACATGCAACCTGACCGGGACATACCCTAGGCCTTAAGGGAAAACTCCAACCCCATGTATGAAAACTAGTACATGATTATTGTGAAAACTAAATTAAGAATGATTTTACCATGATCAATAATAATTATGTAGAAAATAATGATGATGAGAAACAAGTTTGGAATACCAATACTTTTTACTACTATTCATATCAACTACGAATTTTGAAATGAAGGCCAATTTGAATATGGAATAAAGGAAATAAATATATAGATAATAAATAATCAATTAAAGGTATTATTCTCACTAAAAAACTTAAAATAACTGATCATCACACTAATTTATACTATAAAAGTAACATGAAATATAAAAAATAACTAGATTGACCTAGAATGAAGTATAAATGGATAAATTTTCCATTACATGAACATTCCAAATATAAAACCAAACCAAATGAATTTCAACCCCTCTATGTGACCAATAGTCACTCAACATAACTCAACACATCAACCAATTGACTAATAGAAACACCAACTCCTAGGAATTGAACTTAGGAACCTAAAAGTGGACATGAAAACTACATAAACACAAAATATAGTATATTCAACATGTTATGAAGTCCAGAATTGTAGGATTTCACTAAATATTTCATGAAATTCCTTATATTATGTATTTCATTAAATAGAGTTTGAAATAAAATTTGAATGAACATTTCTTTAATGCAAGTGTGTGAAAAAAATAGCATACTTTATTCTTATTTAAAAAGAACCACCCCTCTTTATATAAAAAATGTTAGAAAAGTAACTATTGAATAAGACACTACATAAAATAGAGTATATCACAAATTGGATCCAATATATCAATAGGGAAAAATAAAAATAAATAACTATAAGTGAAATAGTCTCATATTAAAAAATCAATACAGATGGGATTCGAACTAAGAGTATAATTAAATCCCCTAATTTTTTTTAAATGGAATGCAAGCATCAATAAAACTCAATAGTCTCTATCCTAAGTGGCATTGGAATGACTCTTATAGAGGACATAAAATAGATTCTTCCAACCTTAGGCATACTTAAATTTTATTAACACTGGCTCACCCACTTAGTCTCACTGGGAGGTAACTCGTAGTAGAACATAATAATTCAAATGAATTTATCTAGTGTGTAACATATGATAATTCATCATGCATATAAATCATCCACAAATATATCTAGAATTACAATGAAATTAGTTTATTTAGGTAAGTAAACAATCATATTATTTGGGTAACATATATAGTAAAAGTGATTCAAAACCTAAAAAGTAAACCTCATCACCCCTCTACCCCTTAGAATTGATATCAACTTCACATCTATGCATGGGTATCACATATCAAAAAACATTCCAAAATTAAAAAGAAATACTCTTCAAACATGAAATCAATAGTGGGATCAAATATAGAGTTCCAACACAATATGCGTGAATAATCATCAAAAAATAATTTTATAAGGTGGAATTAAGGTATTTAGAAAGAGCATGGATTTAAAATATATTAATCATCCACATCACACACCATGGAATCCTTTTTAAATTCAAAATTTTAATTTTTTCTGTTATAGAAAAAATTTATAAAAATATATTTGAAAAAATATAAATACCCATCACATTAAAAAGAAGGATTAATGACATTAAAAAGAAATCATCCATCCCATATTTTTTACATGGATATAAAACTCCTATTTAATTTAACATAACCCTTAAACACGGGATCTATTCTTTGAAAGCCAAAATAGGTTCAAAAACTCTTTTAATAATCATATCCATTTAAAAAGAGAAATAAAGGTCATTTTCAATTACATGAAAATAAGAACAATATAAAATAAATAATATTAAAAATTCACTGAATGTCCACAATATGCCAACTATTAAAAACAAATAAATTATTTATTAAACATGTAAGGGTCTCTAATAATTATATGAATATAATATAAAATAAATTTTAATAAATCAATCATTTTAAAACCTGATAAATAAAATTATTTCATTACAAAATAAACACAACACAAGTGACAGCTACTCACCTTTGTTGGAAAATGAAAAAAATGATGTAGATAATAAAATCAATGATATCTAGAAATCCCAATCCCTAAATTAGAATTTAATCAAACCCAATATTAGGATAACATATCTTATAGGGCATGAAAAAGGAAAAAAGAAAGATGAATTCATGATAGATAATGACATGATGGATAATTGAGGAACTACCTACCAAATACTCTAGTGATCAATGAGAAATAGAAATTTAAATTAAAGTAGAATATGATGGTGGAAACCTCATGAGTTATAAATGAGACATCAATTTGAATGGTTTATAAAATGTGGATAAAAACCCATTAAAATTGAATACATAAAAAATGGAGGTTATAAAATTAAAATTTGTTATATTGGATCCATTTTTTAGCTCGCTATACCATAGAAAATATCACACCACTTGAGGAACACTACACTGTGGCCTTGGAACCCATGAGATTAAGCACATATAAGGGGAATAACTAAATATCACAAAACCTATGGAACTAAGAGACAACCATAAACACCCTAGTGATGTGACCACCCTCTATGAAGAAAACAATCCAATGAATTAATCCACTACTGTATCACCCACATCTTCCATGAAAATATTATCCCCTCAATATCGCCATTGTGTAAAAACACACATTGAATATGGCTTGTGGATGCATCCTTTATGAAATAATTTTCATATAGAGAGGAATCCCTCATGGGTAAATAAATACCCTCCATAGATAATACCATACACTATGGCTTTGTATCTTATGTAAAGGACCACTATAACCTAACTACACCATGCATGGTGTGGCCCTTTCAGGCAACCCCAAATACATTACCACTATGGTTAGGCCTATCCTTGTTAAATATTTTTCTAAATAAACCAAAAACATGATAATTCAATTTTGGGACACAACCTGGTGAGGTCACCCACAACTCAAAACCCTCACCTCAAGGATTGAGACAACTGAAAATGGGAAAAGTCCAAAAAAATATAAAAATAGAACAAAATTATTTAATAAATAAAACAAAAACTATATGGGTTTATCGCATAGGGGTATACCACAAAATGTGTCCCTAATAAAATCTATAACATGTTTATATGTATATTAATAATTAACAGTAATCGATGAACATCTCATTTATACCCTGGTAAATTCATTTGGTACTGAAGGAGTCACCTTAATTGTCAACACATTCATTCTTCGATGAATTGCATAATGGGATGAAACAACCACTGTTTAAATAGAACATATTGGAAAATAATTTATTAATACTCACATCAATATAAATGATAATGAGAATCCATAATACAATTATGTAGGGTGAATGTAGAGTCCCCAACTTATTAAATAATGATAATAACATATCACTATAGTCATCAATAATTTTGTTCCACAGACCTATAAAACAAACATTGTTTATGTGGAGTCACCTAGTTAATGATGGTTCACTACTCACTAATAGGGATAATAATAATCACTCGATTAATGATGTATCATTACAGAAAAAAGTGGAATATTTTGTATCACATTGTTAATGATGTATCAACACAAACTATTATGGTGTTCAATGTATCCCCTCATGAAAAGTGTATCTCCATACAAAAAAGGGAGAATGATGAATTATTAGGTGAATGAGTCATCCCTCGTCAACATTGTTGGATAAAAATTAATCAATGAGTGAACAAGGAATCACCCATCAATGTCGGTTATGAATGACTCAGTGTAAAAACACAATTAAAGGTGGATAATCTAGAACCACAACCCTATTATAAAATAAATGGTGCAAAACCATTTAAAAACAATAGTGGAATATTTATTACTCATCTTATATAAGGGTAAAAATATTAATAACTAGGTCCACACATATTGTGAATGATACATTACCATAAACATAACGACATAAGAAATTTTTTAATTTCTACAAACATAATAGTTTATCACACAACCATCCCAAGATAACACATCATCACTATATGAATTATTTCAATCAATCCAATATAACTTCCTAGAATACGTAAACTCAGTGATTTATACATTGTGTGCTAATTTTTCAATCCTTATATAATTGTAATGAAATTTTCATTCCATAAAACAACCCATCTCACAGGGGTTGTACTATCACATTCCCTGATTATGTTGATTTCCCATTACAATATTAGTTCACAATATAGAAATAAAAATAAATTTCTTCTAGGTATCAAGTAACATACGAAGGTTTTACATAATTCCCACAAATATTTATATGTTCATGGATACCCCTTTTCATTCCATTCTAAAATTAACATATAATTTCTCTAGGAAATATGACAATCAAAGGAAAAAACGTCCAGAAATTTGTCATTAGGATGCTTTCCAAATCTAGGTAGCTTAGAATCATCACTCATGAAATTGTATAACCCAATGTCATTTCATTTTCTATCACTCTCACATTCCCACATATTCATGGAAACCGCATATCCATACCAACATCTCCTAGAGGCACATCTCTAGGTATCAATCTATATGAGTGCTACATAACAAGAATGTGACCTCTAATGTTCAATAAAAGGTTGTCCCTATTGTGAAAATTGTCTTATGTTTCAATTTATCCTTTATAAATCATCTCATATGGTCTAATTATCCATCATTGTATATACACTCCAATAATAAAAATATAGGTCATTCGATGTGCCTAATATTACTACATAGCATTACAACACATATGGAGAACCTCTAACAGATTTTTTATGGGTCAGAAACCTACATACATATAGTTAAATATTATACAATATATGTAAAACTATAACCCATGGTAATATTAGAAACCTAAAACCACACACAAGGAGTTATCCCCTTATGAAATTTATTCCCATTATTTGAGACGAAATCATCATCTTCGATCATCAACCTCAATCCCAAAATACAAACATGAGGATACCAATTTAATTATAACATCTTATAAATAAATTCACTAAATAATTCAAAATTATTTAGATTTTAGAATATAAAACTCACCATGAAATGTAATGATGAAAATACCTTGACAAATAGGGTTGGAATCAATGAATACACACTTATGATCCCAGAAATAACATAATACTGATAAATGGACACTAATCATTGGTCAATTAAATTTGAATTTTGTGTAAAAAAATGAATGATTCAGGCACCATCTTACCTCAACAAAAAAATCATGGTACAATATGTATTCCTCTATTTAGATCATCCCCTATGCGAGCCATTTCAAATCATCATTTCTCTGACCTGATTAAAAGATGATCCATTTAAATTTCCCTAAAAATCATTTCTAGAAAACCTAAAATTAGCTAACAAGGTAGGAGAAAAGAATAAAATAAAGGGAGGTAGATGAAATCACATTGATTAATAAAGTAAATCACCCTCAGATATCGTGGATCAATAATGAATGAAGGGAAGAAAATGGCGTAGATGGGGGTTCCCCAACACTTTGTCTCCATTGAAGGAGTAATGAAAACCCCAGGAAGTGTTTTGAAATTAAAACCCTCATTAATAATATGAACTCCATTAAAAAATTGATTTGGGAATCACAATAGACTTGATCAACTACTACCTACCACCCAGTTCTCCATCGGGCACATGGTGTTATAAATCATCGAACCAATAAGCTTAGACCAAAGTTCCAAAATATGGGATCTAAGTTGTGTTCCTGTTAAACCAATAATATTATCCAGATGGACCCTAACATCATCACCCTATATTTTTCATCCTCTAATTGTCAAAAAATTCCTCGGATCTCTTGTTCCTAATTTTCTAACTCAAAACATTCGTTTAATGTTTAAAAGTTATAATTTGATATTTTAATTTAAAAATAAATAATGGTCAATGTTCCACCCTCCATGAAACTTTTTCTTTCTAAATCTCTACGGACACACTCTGATATAGGTATTTACAACCTCCATTTCATAACACTTATCATCTCTAATAAGTCTTTATACATATCTCATGTGATCTTTATATATCACTAATATAATTTGTATATTTTAATTCCAAACTCCCACTATCTACGATCTTGTCGGTATTTCACCTTAAGATGTAAAACTACAAAAAACACTATGAAACCATTTCTCTTATCCATCACATAGACCAATAACATCAAAAATGACATGATTCAATCAAATCACAAGATATAACACTTAGTGACATATGTAACTCTCTAAAACTTTAATGATTCCATTGACTAACTCAAGAAACCCAATAACCCATTCACTATGAAAATAAACAATTTACCATACTATATAACAACTCATCACTCCTTATGAATCTCATGAATTCACAATTCTGTGATTCCATACACTAATAATGATCATAAATTTTCTAAACATGATTATTATCCTTGTTATCACAAACAATCCATTTTATTGATAATTATATTACCAATGAGTAACAACTTTCCATAGGATTGATCGATTTCAAAAAATATATACATTATAATTCCACAAATTATAAACCAAAAATCATGGTCTTTTGTTACTAAATGTTCTAATAATAACCAATATTCATTGATCAATATCAATATAACGATGTTTTTAATTTATTGAACAAAATATAGTTTTTTTATTTCATGCATGAGGAAAAATTATAACCACACTTGGGATTGGATTACCATCATGTAACCTGAACCTTAATTAAAATTCATTCAAATGAGTTCCACCCATTTATACCACATATGATGTTCCCCCTACAAAGGATCCCCCTAATTATTGATCAATGATCCTGATCTTTCTAGGAAACCATATTAATCTAACACTAACACCCCTTAACTATATTTAACAATTTCTCTCATAAATCAATATCATATCTTAATAAATTTATATTCCTTACATAACATAATGACCCATTTAATAACTATATATGTCTAGTTCATTTGGGATCAGGGAAATAAAAACAAGAAGTTAATAAATAATCTAATTGATGTCCTAATATGTTCTTCATAACTGGTTGGAATAACATTTCTAAAACCATTCTTTATAGCCTAGGGATTGTAATCATAATAAATGGTGAGATCAGATTCTCTGTATTAGTTAATGTGGGAGATATTAATGATCACATTAATATAAAATGAAAATTAGTGTATGAAATATGAAGATTACACCCATCATATCATAGATAATAATATAGATTCATAGGGTAAATATTGGTAATTTATATTACGTGAATCAAAATGGAATAAAAAAACTTTATCCATGAGAGTATGACATTATCATATGGAATGGAATTATTCCGTACACATAAGTATAAAAAACAACTTCCATAGTAGTCTACCATCATTTAGAAGACTATTATATTGGAACGTGTTCACTCCAAAAACTATCATAGTTGTAATGGTTCACTAATAACACTATCATAGTGGAAAAAGTCCCTTCCATAACTGGGTTCAGTCCCTATTCTGGTCTTGTTTATCTAATGAGATATAAATATTTACGTAATGCATTGAAGGGAGACAAATGTACCACAACCTTAAAATAATTAAAACCAAATTTTTTTTTCTATAATATAAAAAATCATTCCTCATATCCAAACCAATGAAAACAAATATGTTTTATAAAATTTTTATTATATCAGACCTGAGGGAAAAGAAATGGGTTTTATAAAAATATCATAATTTCATAAAAGAATAAGCCATGTAAAATAAATGGGTTTCATAAAAATATTTCCATCATGAGAATATACTATCCAAATAAATAATATGGATGAAATCCATTGGTTATATCTCCTGTAAGTAATATTTAAATTATACAATGTTTATAATCATAAATAAAAATACTATTAAATTACCATAAAACACTCTTGATAAAAATAACCACTCTATTTTCCGATCAATAATTTAAAATAATTAAATTTCTAAAATATTATGGAAACTATTTTATTTGAAAATAATTATGTAAATTTTTTATTTAATATTATAATATAGGATTGGTCATGACATTGGTAAATTTCTTTCATAACCCTTTAGTGAAAAACATTCCATCCATAATTTTTTAAAATGTCAAAAAGTACCTCATTCAGAAAATAATATGAATATTTATTGTAAGAAAATGTTTTAGAAATTGAAACCTGGATAAATAATAATTTACGGTATCATAGGGTAATATTAAAAATACTTCTATAAATTTTTTATAAAACGTATATAAGGATGAAAAAGGGGTTTTGACCGAAAAAAGAAATAATGATGATTTTTTTAAAAAATAATGCTTCAGTATCTTGAGTAATTCAATTGAGTAAACTGAAAGGAAAATAGTTATTCTAAATAAATAAAGAGATTTGAAGAAAATTAATAATTTTTTTGAAAGTTATTTTATAATACTTCATCATCATAACTTTATCCTAAACATTCATGATAATTTTTGAGATTGTAACATAAAACCGTTACCACTTAGTAAAATTTGAATCATAAGTACCATGAAATAAATATACTCATATGGATATATAAATAATCAATACATTAAAATGAATTATCATAAAATAAATTCATGGGATGTATATACACAATATATAAGAAACAATTTGTGTATAAGGCATGCATCTTACAAACAAATAAGTGAGATGAAAATACCTTACTATAGGACTAAATTCCTTCGAATGAATTTTAAACTCCTACATAATAAATATAGATATATTATAAATCTATTACATAACCATAATCATATATATAATATCATATATGATATACTTATAATCTATGATCACCTGTTTATTAATTGTTCCTGGTGATATCTGCTTAGTTTTATATGTATAATTCAGTTATGTAGTTTTGGACCTTATATTTTGATCATGGTTCAATAATATCCAAAATTTGAATCATGATATAAATATCATATCCATTCATTACATACAATTATAGAGACATTCTAAAAATATGGAGATATATATATATTAATTACACCATAAATAGAGATAGTGGGCTGTATATATGCATGAATGTTATTTTCATTTGTTGAAGTTTGGAATGAAAGAAAGATAAATTATAATTCGCCATTAAAAAAAATTATTATAACATACAATTCATATAAATTGATCAATTTTATTCTCATTACCATCTATTAAAAATATAAATGGAAAACAATACTCTATTTTTTAGATGGGTCAATGCCCATGTAAACGCGATTGGTGTCCTCATTTTCCAATGGATTGTATGATAAGAAGGTATAAATGATATTTTCATTAAAAAATAAAATTATAATATGAATATTAATCCTGTCATAATATGTATCCTTAAATTATGGGGATGATAAATTAACTGTATCTCTACATGGAAATGGTAAGCTATACATATGAACAAGCAATAATTCCACATCAGATTCGATGGAAAAGAGTGTGAATAATAGTAGATTAATTATCATAATTAAATTTGATTATAAATATAATAATAATTATTATTTTATTTAAAAAAACCATATATTTATATGATGTAAATTATATGTAGAAAATAAAGTGACAGGCTAAGTCGATTACCTCTTCCTAAAAATAACTCCTTTAAAATCCTCATAAGAGATCTCAGGTTATTCTTCTTGGAAGAAAATGACCTCTAGAATGTGGTAATGAAAGTTTATTCATGAATTTATTTGCTTAGTTTGGAGGTATATAGTTTAATGTGGTGTAAATAAGTGAGGGAAGAGTGTAACACCCCACCCCTACTTCATGGGCTTGAGGAGGCGGTGAGGGTTACTTGGCATTAAGCAACGTTCCCAAGGCGCCAAAGGCTGGCAATAAAAACTGAGGGCTTCAAGAAAAAGTTGGGGAACAATTTTACCTTAAGGAAAAACAAACCAAAACATCCAATATGAATCATTATATGATGCATTCACTTTCAAACCCAAACATGTTTTCCCAAAAGACAACCAAGTTGTTCCACAATATAACCCAAAACCAATACAACCAACCATATCAGAGTACAAGAGAAAACTAAACAATAAAAACTAAGACCCATGACACCACCACAGCTCCACACCAAGCTCCAATATCCAAGCTTCACTGAGACATCATAATGCATTACTAAAGGAGGGAGATGGCTTACCTTTTCCCATGTCACGATACACAACATCTGCAAAGACACCAACATGCCAAAGCCGGGGGTGAGTACTAAAACTCAGTAGGTTTTCTCCAAATGACTTCCCTACACACGCCACTAGGATAAAACCATTAGCACATTTATATAAAACAGTTTATATAAATTAAATCACAAGTGCGACCATTTTCATAAGCCAAACATGCCCTTACCATGACATCACACCTAAACCAAGCAACCAATGGAAAGCCAACCCACCAAACCACAACCATTCCTACATTTACACATAAGTACAAGAGTTCAATCATGAAAAGAAATGCATAAAAAACAACTAATATGGTGGGACTTTCGCCCAACCCATTCACCCATTCTCAACTAGAGGTACTTCCCAACCACTACTTATATGGTGGTTCTTCCTACCACTATATATCCCCTTTTTACAGTGAGACTTCCCACCCACTTCCATACAACATTTCAATCAAACCAAACCAAGCATAAACCCACCAAGGTCAGAACAACATGCAATCAACCAATTCCATTGCATATCAATCCACTTCAATAAAAAACCCATTTATTGAAAACCATTTTTCATGCCAAACAAAATTTCAAAAAAACAAACCTTTTATTGAAAACTCTTTCCATCAATTATTTTCACAAATGAACCATCACATCCCATTTTAAAAGCTCCGTTTAAAAATCCACAACCATAACATTTCACCACAAAACCCACTTTTTATGAAAAATCCCAAAACATCACCCAAGGGATTTCTAACCAATTTCACACATCAAAACATAATTAATTTCAAGAAAAAAAAATTAATTGTAACCAAAACCATTATCTCTAACCAAGTGGAGTCGAGAGAGAAGCCACCTACCATTAAGGTTCCCAATAAATCGACCCACAAGGCACCACACCTCAAATACGGCGAGCGCACCACTGAAACCTCTCTAGATCCCATTTCCCTAATGTCCACAAGCATTAATATTAACAACCAAGGTGACCACACCCCTATATCTAAACACAAAAAGTGTAGATCAAGAAAACCATGAAAGAGAGGGATGTATATCTAGAGGAAAACACAAGAGAGACAAGAAGAGATACTTACCTGGGAGAAACCACCTTCAAACCGCCTTGAAACCCCTTTGAAATGATTCTCAATAGAGGGAGAGAGAACCCTTAACCCCTTAGAAACCAAAATCCAAAGTGAGGCTCGAGTGGGAGGTAGTTTGGAGTGAAATGAGGCAAGTCCGAGTGAGACCGAGTTTTAAAACCCTATTTTTATGTGGCCACATGGTTAGCCTGCACGGTTTGGAAAACCATGAACTTACCCTATGCACACTACTATGTCGGGAGAAAGGGTCCGCACAGTTGCCTCACACTGTTTGGAAAACTGTGCACAGGCTGTGCGAAGCCTACGGTCTCCCTTGCACGGTTTCCACTATCCGTGCTCAAAATGTGCACCCCTTGAAAAGCCTCCAAACTCATCCAGAACCATTCCAAACTCTCCCAAACTCTTCCCAACTAATCCCATCCACTTTAAACACATAAAAATGCATAAACTATGGCCACATACCTCAAATCAGGGGTGATACATTCTCCCCACGATTTGACTTTCCGTCCTCAGAAAGTAGTGAACCCGCCCTTCGCCGAAAGAGATCGGGCCATTGCTCAACCATCTCTTTCTCCCACTCCCAAGTCTCCTATTGAATCTGACCATGTTTCCACAAAACACGAACTAAACCGATGCATTTACCATGTAAGACTTTCTCTTTCCTATCCACAACCCGCATTGAAACATGCACCAACAAAGCATCCAGTTCTAGGTCAACATGATCCAATCAAATCACATAGTCACGATACGACTGATACTTTTTCAATTATGACACATGGAGCACATTGTGCACTGAACTGAACCTAGGTTGAAAAGCCAAATGATAAGCCACCTCACCAACACGCTCAAGAATCTCAAAAGGTCCAACATACCTTGGAGATAACATTCCATGCTTTCCAAACCGACGATGTCCCAACCTAGGAGAGATCCTCAAGAACACATGATCACTCACCTCGAATGAAAATGGTCGTCGGCGATGATCCACATACAATTTCTGACGACTTGGTGCCATCTCCATTCTCTTCTTGATCAACTTGATCTTCTTTGTAGTCTCCTGGATAAGGCTCGGTCCAACCATCGAGGACTCACCCGTTTCCACCCAACATAGTGGAGAACAACATGGCCACCCATACAATGCTTTAAACGGAGCCATCTGTATGGATGTCTGATAACTATTATTGTACAAGAACTCAACCAATGACAAGTGATCCTCCCACGAGCCACCAAAATCCATGAAACAAGCCCGCAACATATCCTCCATAGTTTGTATCATCCTATCGGATTGACCATTCATCTGAGGGTGATATGGTGTACTCATCGTCAACTGTGTCCCAAGGGCTTGCTGAAAGGATTTCTAGAAATGAGATGTAATCCTCAGATCTCTATGAGATACAATCGAAACTAGAGCACCTTTCCTCTTTACCAACTCCCAGATATAGATTTTAGATAGACCCCACACCGTATGAGATTCATGAATCGGGATGAAATGAGCCGACTTCGTTAGCTAATCCACTATCACCCAAATGGCATCGTGCTTTCTGACCGTTCTTGGGAGACCTGTAAAAAAATCCATCACTATCTACTCACACTTCCAAACAGGGTTTGGTAAAGACTGCAACATTCCCGCTAGCCTCTGATGCTCTGCCTTGACCTGCTAACAAGTCAAGCATGTCGAAACAAACTCAGACACTCTTCTTTTCATACCAGACCACCAGAACTGTGCCTTCAACGCTTTATTCATTTTATAAATTCCAAGATGAACAACCCACCTGGAATGATGGTATGCCATGAGAAGATCCTCCTAATAAGAAACTGGTATAACCATCCAATTCCGAAAAAACAAAACTGAATCTCTATTCTGTTTCCAACCCTCAATGGTCTCCCCACCATTCAGTCTCGACCCCATGGTCACACACCCAGAATAAGATATTTTTTCCTCTTTAACCAGGACAACCAAGTCAGGAATAAAAAAAACTGGAATGAAGACCACTCTATCACCCTGGTCCTCACTTTCTAACTGCATATCAGCTAAAACTAACATCAAATTCCACTAGTTTGATGCCTGTTTTACCAACTGAGCATATGATTTTTTTACTTAATGCATCCGACACCGAATATCCCTTACCCGATGTGTACATAAAGTCGACATCAAACATTTAGAAATATTCCATCCATCTCTATTACCTCAAGTTCAAATCCCATTGGAAGAAAATGTGCTTCAAGCTCTTATGATCTATATATAACATGAATTTATCACCGAAGAGATAATGACGTGACACTTTCAAAGCATTAACCACTGCTGCCAACTCCAAATCATGTGTTGGGTAGTTCTTCTCATGCACTCTCAACTGTCGTGAGCCATATGTAACCACATGATTCCCTTGCATGAGAACGCACCCCAACCATAATCCTGATGATTCACAATACACCACAATCCCTTTTCCTGGTTATGGAAAAACCATGATTGATACTGATGTAAGGTAGCCCTTTTTCTCTTCGAAACACTACTGACACCATTCATTCCACTGGAATGGAACATTCTTTCTTGTCAAAGTTGTCATCGGCGAAGCCAAACTTGAAAAATCATGAATAAAACACAAATAATACCCAGATAGACCATGAAAACTCCGTATCTCAAAAACATTCTTTGGAGGTTGACACAAGATAACGGCCTTTATCTTTTTTGGATCCACTGAAGCACCCCTGTCAGAAATCACATGGCCAAGAAAACAAACTTCCAGTATCCAAAAGTCACACTTTGACAATTTGGCATACAACCGATGACCCCTTAAGATTCCCAACACTATCTCCATGTTCTGCTCATTATCTAACCTTATCTTTGAATACACCAGAATGTCATCTACAAACACCACCACAAATGAAACCAGATATCTTGGAAATATCCAATTCATCAAGGCCATGAACACCGCTGGCACATTCGTTAGACCAAAGGGCATAACCACCTATTCATAATGGCCATATCTACTTCTGAAATCTATTTTAGGAATATCCTCCTTCCTCACCCGCAATTGATGATATCCCGACCTCAGGTCGATCTTGGAGAACCACTGGGCTCCCCTCAAATGCTCGAACAAATAATCAATTCATGGATGTGGATATCTATTCTTTATTTTAAGTTGGTTAAGTATACGATAATCAACACATAGCCTCAAAGTTCCATCCACCTTTTTCACAAACAACACAGGTGCTGCCCATGGCGATGTGCTAGGCTGGATAAATCCTTTGTTTTCTAACTCTTCCAACTGGATTTTCATTTCTCACAATTCAGATGGTGCCATCTGATATGATGGAAGTGAGATAGGACTGGTCCCCGGAAGGAGATCAATTGTAAACTCCACTTCTCTTACATGAGGTATCCTAGATTATTCTTTAGAAAAAACACCCATGAACTATCCACCAATACCGAAGGAACACTCTACAAAACACCCTCTACCAATTCCAACGACAAAACCACCTACTGCTATGATATTATAAGGACCCAGCCTTAAACCTTACTTAATGTTGAATTAAATGAATAATTCACGTTGAGGATCTTTTTAGGTTTAGAATTTTAGAGAATTAGATCATAAATCATGAATTACATTCCAAATTTAAATAAAGTGGTTACATAAAAGATAGTATTGGTTTTTCCCCATCAACGGAAACATATTTAAAATAAAACATGGTTTCTTTCTTGACACGTCCTTGACACTATCATCATATCATGCACCTTTTCCTTGACATGTGAAAAACTTTTATAAAACATTGGATGAGCATAAAAAGCTCATGAAGGATATAAAAACATGGAAAGGAAACATGAGTACATGTATACATAAGAATGAAATCATACTTTACCCATAAAACATAAGAACTTTAACATACCCCATAAAATCATGAATAAATCATAGAAATCATAAGACAAAATGGTAACTTGAGGCATTCATAACATTCTTACGTAGGGAGTAACCCTCTTGGTTACGTTTGGAATAACCACCACAGTATATTCCCTAAATATCTTCGGAGAAACCTTAACGTTTCACTCCTTCGCGTTACCCAATGCATTGGAGAGCTATATCGGGCTCACCTTCCCTTAGTTTTTCACGAAACCACCCGTCTTCATAATAATGTCCAAGAACAATAACATAATCGTATCACATAAAACATGCATAAAGGAAGCATAACATTTCCACTTTTCAATCACAAGATATCAATACAACACATTGATATAAAAACATTATGAAAACCATTTTTAATACCAAAATAAAAGAAAAGTAAAACATGGTATTTATATTTCTTTAAAAAAAGGTATGTGTTGTAGAGGAATCCGAAAGTCAAATAATGGTCACGGCGGAGGAGAAGTCATTGTCGCCGCATACGTACGACAAAAAAATTCCCTTTAGTCGTTTAATAAAATGTTTCGTAGAAAGAAGATTCCTTTTGGATAAACGTAAAATTAAAAGGGGTTTATACACCATATAAAAGAAGGTTGTGTATAAAACAGAAATATTCCTTAACGAATGGAGATTGAGAGGAAGTCCCATACAAAGACAGTATCCTTGGATTAAGGATAAATCAATTACATAATTATGTGTGAAAAACAAATACACCAAATATAGGTGGATATTAAGTGTAAAACAATCAGATGAAATTCACACATATTCATATAATGACATATTCAAGGAGTACAAGTGTATC
The DNA here is from genome assembly GCA_963277665.1 of Viscum album. Taxonomy (NCBI): domain Eukaryota; kingdom Viridiplantae; phylum Streptophyta; class Magnoliopsida; order Santalales; family Viscaceae; genus Viscum; species Viscum album. The sequence continues at coordinate 1,001,990,461 of OY728161.1, forward strand.
CCAAAGAATCAAAATTGGGTTAAGAAGTTCCCTTGCAAAAATTCGACAGCCTAACAACATCACTTCAAAATTCAGAAAAAGAGTTGATGAGAGATAAAAAGGGTTTCTCATCACTTGGACATAAAATTTACATCAATAAGGATACAGAAGAACATATCCCAACATAATAGTAAGTGAATTAAAATACATAACAAAAGAAGTCTGTTAAAAAGAGGAGGGTGAAAGGTTCCCTTACCGACTTGGGTAACTTTCGAAACATACACCCCGTGAATGAAAGACAATACAAAATTGATGTAAATACTCATAAATGAAAGTATATTACACAATGAGTAAAATAATGGGCAGTATATACACCAATCGAAGGAAATTGTGGAAAATGTAGCATAAATCCCACAAGAATAAAAGTGAGATGAAAAATCCCTTACGAAAACTCGGCAGCCTAACGGCGGCACGTAAAACATCAAAAAATGGATTGATGAGATCAAATAGGGTCTCTCATAATATTAAAATAAAATTTACAACAAGAGGAATATAAAAGAACATCCCCCATCATAACAAATATGAGCTTAAAACAAGAAACATAAAGGAGAGTACTTAAAAAGAAAGAGAGAGGTTAGATCTCTTACGAAAATTCGGCAGCCTAACGACGCCACTCAAAACTTCCAAAATGGATTGATGCGAGAGAATAGAGTCTATCATAATATGAAAATAAGAATTACAGTAGGAGTAATATAAAATAACATCCCAATCATAATAAATATGAGCTTAAAAGGAACGACATAAAAGAGTGTACTTAAAAAGAGAGGAGTAGGATCCCTTACCTGAAGTCTGACTTGTCTTGTTCGTTTCTTTATATTTCTGAATAATAAACTTGAGTTAATTTCTACTTTCTTAAGAACCTTTTTAAAGTTCATTATTCCTTTTATATAACTTATTACCATGTTATTAACATTATGTAATTATTTTAGTTAATAATGGTCGTTTTGTTGATCATTGGTACTTGAGTCAAAAGTGGACTTTTTATATTTACAAGTTGTTCACGTAGTAAAATATCAAGAATCTCAATAATTATATTCATGATTTAGATGCCATATATTTCATATATATCCATTATATACATGAATTTATAATATTACATAATCATTTAGATGTAATAAATGAAATGCACCGTTCATGAAGATGGTAAGCCGTACGTACGCATGAACGCTACTTTCATTTCTATTTCATATTTTATGGAATGGAATCATAATGATATAAAGTTATATTATAATACCAGTATAATATCATATATATTATCATAACTCTATCCTTTATACGTCCCACATATGTTATTAACGAATCAAATCACTTTGAGGGGGTGGTAGTCCGCACTTCCTTAAATGAAGATATCACGTTTACCCATAATGGAAACCGTAAAGATATGACATAAATGAAAAATACAGAAGCTTAAGTAAAACATAAACATATTATATATAATATATAAATATAGTTACATCTTAATGGCCACCTTTCAAGGTGATATATGAGTGTTGAACAATCATCGTTACGTGAGGCAGAAATTCGCCATCCACGGAAACAGTATGTTCTTTAACCATTAGATGTAGGTGTGTGTAAGTGTAGCCCGAATACTTCTTATAAAAACATAATAGTATATTGAATATACTGTATTTGTAACAAAATAAATGAATAAAAAGAGTTTAGGGGGTTGGAGAATCAAAATAAAACAAAAGGATTCTAGTGAAGACATTACCTTAAAATCGGGTAACTCCCTTTGGTTTGAGCTCAAAGGTTTCCTTGGGAAGACTTATGCTCAATGTGAGGCTTCAAGGAGTTATATAGGGATGTGTAGATACAAAATGGGTAGGGATTGGCCGAGCAAAAGGCTTTGGAAGTGTGGGTAAGGAGTTAGAGGTGGGGGCCTTTTATAAGAGGAGAAGAGGGGCACTCTTGGAAAGTAAAGAAATGTTCCTTTATTTTAAAATGCGTTTCGGATTTCAAAAGTCCCACATTGATATAATTATAGGATAAGGTGATAAGGGTTCGAAATATACCCATCCAATAGGTTTTGGACTTGTGTAGGTCATATATTTTACATTATCTTTTCATTTTATTTAAATCCTTTATTAATGAGGTAATCGCTGTATCATCATGATGTCATAAATAATTTAATATATTTAATGTCTAAAAATTAAAAAACAAATATCATGATGTAGGAAATATTTTTATCTTTCTAATGAATATTTATAGTCAAAAATATGACTTGTTTAACCCCATGTAAAAATTGTTTTAGTAAAACATCTCATTTTGTGTCATTTTTACTTTAACATTAAATAAAAAGTTATTTATGTCATTTCCCAACCAAAGTGGCTCCATGGGGTTCCCAAGTTGACCCATGTATTGTATTGGTCGGCCATGACATATCCAATGAGGGTAGGACATGTTTCAAACTCATCTCATAGTATTAAAACATTATTTTTACCTTAAACTACACTAATTACCTCTAATCGTGATTAAAAACATAAAAGTTACTATTCACCAAAAAATTATTTTAATCCTATTGAAACACATTTTACTTCTTAATGACAACCATTTATGTTGGATTTTTGAAATTCAAAACACAGAGGTGGTAAAATTTCATTTAAACGAAAAATCAGTTTCTTAAGTATCACTTAGTGGTTTCACTATTCATCAAAAATTGAAGTTTTTCAGAAAAATACCAAAACATCACCCTAAGATATATTTGATATTACGAATTAAAAAATGATGTATATTTTACAAAATTAAAAACATATAAGTTACATTAATTAATTTAATAATTAATTCCCGATGTCAAAGCAAATAGCGTGTTTTGATGAAACAATAAGTATCAAAAGATCGACACTAGTTTAAGTCCAATTTCAAAGTGAATTTAATTCCAAAGACCAATATTGGATTAAATGGAAAAAATATATTCTAATTTTACTTAAAAACAATTCAAAAGATAATATAATCATATAAATAAATTATATTAAAAAGAGGTTTTGAATTAAAATACAACATTTTCACTATTCATTAAAAAACGAACTTTATCGGAAAGATACAAAAAATTTACACAAAGTAAATTTTGATGTCCCAATTCTAAATAAGAATTTTATTTTGTCAAATATAACACATAAAATTTTCAAAAAGTGGATTTAAAAGAGGTTCTCCATCAAAAGGTGGTTAATCGACCTTTTAAAGAATATTAGAATGTCTACGCTTAAAATTAGATTCATTCGCATTTTTAATCCTCTAACATTTATTGTAATGAGTAAAAATATTTGACAAACATATATAATCATTTTGTAGTTAGTTTTGTTCATTCCCGCTATTACAACGGCTAGGCGTTAACTACTATTTAAAATAATATTAATTTATTATTAGAGCGCAATGTATGATTTCAAAGAAACTCGTTGTTGCGTATTGGGTACGCCATCGAGCATAGCGTCCCCTTTAAAGTAATATTAATATTTTATTCACAAATATTGATTAATATAAAAATGTCATATTCTTTGTTTACCTGGGGTGTAACATCCTTCCCCCCTTTTGGGAATTGCGTCCTCGCAATTTCAAAATTGGGCTTGGAAACTCCATTGAAATTCCCACATCGGAAAAAGAGTCGGTAAAACAATCACATTAAAATAAAGAAAGAGAAGTAAAGAGGTCACCCGAGTTAACCCATATTGGATTCAATGTATGAAAACATGGACATGGAGGAGAAAATGTAGGGTCATGTTCTGATGGAGAGTGATAGAAAACATATTTAGGAGAAAGTTAACCATAAGAAAATCACAAACTTGAGATGGGTTAAACGGTATTCGATTTTCCAGTAGGACAATTTAATAGACAACATTTTTGTTTTAAGTTTCTTTTTATTGGGGAATTTATTCATAAGGAAACATAATCACTTATCATATTGACTTTCAACTTTTATTATATTTCTTACACCAACTCATATTTTCTCCAAAAGAAGAATATTTAGGAAGACTTGTTCACATTAAGAGTACTATAATCAACTTATAGAGAATCACCTAATCCACAAAAGAGAACTATATACTTCCCATGTATTTTTAACCAAAACCAAAACTAAAAAGGTTAGTACAAGATCAGATAATCCAGAAAAGGATAACCCTTTATAAAAAGAAAATATATTCTTAATCTCCAAAATTTGTCCAACAAAACCCAAAGTTCAACAAAGACCATTCAATAAACAATTTGTCCATAAAATTCTTCAAAGTAAACCAAACTAAGATTGAAACCCAAATATTTGAAGGATTCAATCACATAGTCTTCCAAGGTACAAATTAACACTTATCTCCAAATAACATTAGTTGCTCTTAAAGTCTCATATTGAAAAGTAATTAACCTAATCACATATCCTCCATGATAGGTTAATAATTTCCATAGATAACCCAAAATCAACTTACTATTAATTCAAAAAATCATCTAACTAAAAAGAATAAGTCATACTAACCAGGGACTTCACGTAGTCCAGTGGTATGCGATAAATACCAGTCACACTTTGGTTGTGGGTTAGATTCCCACAGCTTTGTCTGACACGACGGGTTGTCACATGGTCTACGTGTTGTCCTTTTTATAAAACTCCAAAAATAACCCTAACATGTTTTAACTTTAAAAGTTTCCTTATACCTCTCATTTTCATTCAAATTCGTTACGATCTCAACATCTTAATTCTTGAAGTCTTATTTCACCACCATAAGATAAAATAAAACGATTCCCAAAATGAATAACAACATACCTTGATCATGGAGTCCACTCGGTTTCATCATCATCTTGTTCACGTAGGTAGACGTCCCATGCATTACAACAATGATTTAGAGATCCTTCAAAATCATTTGCTTCTTCCATCCAAATACACCTTGTGCAACATGGGTCATATGGGTGTTCACAGAAAAACAGTTTTGGAAAATAATCATGTATGACATATAATTCCAAAACATCTGATAAAACATGATTTCTATAAAATAGTCAGACAGAATTTGAGTTGAAACTTTCTATTATTGGTCCTTTTAAAATACCATAAGTATGTGCTGAGAGACTATATTTTAAAAGCAAATATAAATAGGTTGCACAAGGGTCTCCTTCCTTAGTACCATTTTTAAAATCATAATATGCTTCAAATTCTTGTGATAATGTAAAATATTTGATAATACGTTGATAATATTTACCATTCTTGAAAATATGAGAATATTGTGAAAATAGTATTTGTCTAAAAACAACCCATGATCCACGATGATAACGAGGTATAGTGGAGGTGTTTGATATCTCAAACAACTGCTTACAAGTGAGTTGTATGCTAGAAAAAGATTCACAATCATCCAAACATAAATTTGCAATAATTATTGAAAGCATGTCATCAGGAAGAGATAAGAATGTCATTTTAGATCCTTCTCCTTCCATTCGTAACCGACTATACATGTCATAAAAAAAAGTTATAAAATAATGATTTAACTTGAATAATAGATATAGGGACTAACCATGTGTCTAACAAAAACTCTTAACCCCTAATGTTGTCTAAACCAACCTCTGATACCAACTATAAAGACCCAGCCTTAAACCTTACTTAATGTTGAATTAAATGAATAATTCACGTTGAGGATCTTTTCATGATTAGAGTTTTAGATAATTAGATCATAAATCATGAATTACATTCCACATTTAAACAAAGTGGTTACATAAAAGATAGTATTGGTTTTTCCCCATCAACAAAAACATATTTAAAATAAAACATGGTTTCTTTATTGACACATCCTCGACACTATCATCATATCATGCACCTTTTCCTTGACATGTGAAAAACATTTCGAAAACTTGGGATGAGCATAAAAAGCTCAGTAAGGGATATAAAAATATGGAAAGGAAACATGAGTACATGTATACATAATAATGAAATCATAATTTACCCATAAAACATAATCACTTTAACATACCCCATAAAATCATGAATAAATCATAGAAATCATAAGACATAAAGGTAACTTGAGGCATTTATAACATTCTTACGTAGGGAGTAACCCTCCTGGTTACGTTTGGAATACCCACCACAGTATATTCCCTAAATTTCATTGGAGAAACCTTAACGTTTCACTCCTTCGCATTACCGAAAGCATTGGAGAGCTATATCGGGCTCTCCCTCCCTTAGTTTTTCACGGAACCACCCATCTTCATTATAATGCCCAAGAACCATAACATAATCATATCACATAAAACATGCATAAAGGAAGCATAACATTTCACTTTTCAATCACAAGATATCAATAAAACACATTGATATAAAAAATTATGAAAACCATTTTCAATACCAAAATAAAAGAAAAGTAAAACATGGTATTTATTTTTCTTTTAAAAAAAGGTATGGCTTGTAGGGGAAGCCGAAACTCAAATAATGGTCATGGCGGCAGAGAAGTCATTGTCGCCGCATACGTACGACAAAAACATTCCCTTTTGTCATTTAGTAAAACGCTTCGTATAAAGAAGATTCCTTTTGGATAAACGTAAAAGTAAAAAGATTTTATACACCATATAAAAGAAGGTTGTGTATAAAACAAAAATATTCCTCAATGAATGGATATTGAGACGAAGTCCCATACAAAGACGGTATCCTTGGATTAAGGATAAATCAATTACATAATTATGTGTGACAAACGAATACACCAAATATAGGTGGATATTAAGTGTAAAACAATCATAGGAAATTCACACATATTCATAGAATGACATATTCAAGGAGTGAAAGATTATCCCAAAGAATCAAAATTGGGTTAAGAAGTTCCCTTGCAAAAATTCGACAGCCTAACGACGTCACATCAAAATTCAGAAAAAGAGTTGATGAGAGATAAAAAGGGTATCTCATCACTTGGACATAAAATTTAAATCAATAAGGATATAGAAGAACATATCCCAACATAATTGTATGTGAATTAAAAGACATAACAAAAGAAGTCTTTTAAAAAGAGGAGGGTGAAAGGTTGCCTTACCGACTTGGGTAACTTTCGAAACATACACCCTATGAATGAAAGGCAATAAAAAATTGATGTAAATACTCATAAATAAAATTATATTACACAATGAGTAAAATAATTGGCATTACATACACCACTCAATGGAAATTGTGGAAAATGTAGCATAAATCCCACGGGAATAAAAGTGAGATGAAAAATCCCTTACGAAAACTCGGCAGCCTAACGACGCCACTTAAAACTTCCAAGAATGGATTGATGAGATAAAATATGGTCTCTCATCATATTACAATAAAATTTACAGCAATAGGAATATAAAATAACATCCCCCATCATAAAAAAGTTGAGCTTAAAAGAATTAACATAAAGGAGAGTACTTAAAAAGAAAGAGAGAGGTTAGATCTCTTACGAAAATTCGGCAGCCTAACGATGCCACTCAAAACATACAAAATGGATTGATGAGAGAGAATAGGGTCTCTCATAATATGAACATAATAATTACAGTAGGAGTAATATAAAAGAACACCCCAATCATAAAAAAGATGAGCTTAAAAGTAATGACATAAAATAGTGTACTTAAAAAGAGAGGAGTAGGATCCCTTACCTCAAGTCCGACTTGTCTTGTTCGTTTATTTATATTCATTAATAATAAACTTGAGTTAATTTATACTTTCTTAAGAACCTTTTCAAGTTTTTTATTCCTTTTATATAACTTATTACCATGTTATAAACATTATGTAATTATTTAAGTTAATAATGGTTGTTTTGTTGATCATTGGTACTTGAGTCAAAAGTGGACTTCTTATATTTACAAGTTGTTGACGTAGTCAAATATCCATTATCTCAATAATTATATTCATGATGTATATGCCATATATTTCATATATATCCATTATATACATGAATTTATAATATTACATAATCATTTAGAGGTAATAAATGAAATGCACCGTTCATGGAGACGGTAAGCCGTACGTACGCATGAACGCTACTTTCATATCTATTTCGTATTTTATGGAATGGAATCATAATGATATAAAGGTATATTATAATACCAGTATAATATCATATATATTATCATAACTCCATCCTTTATACGTCCCACATATGGTATTAACGAATCCAATCACTTTGAGGGGGCGGTAGTCCGCACTTCCTTAAATGAAGATATCACGTTTACCCATAATGGAAACCATAAATATATGCCATAAATGAAAAATACAGAATCTTAAGTAAAACATAAAAATATTATATATAATATATAGATATAGTGACATCTTAATGGCCACCTTTTAAGGTGATATATGAGTGTTGAACAATCATCGTTTCGTGAGGCAGAAATTCCCAATCCACGGAAACAGTATGTTATTAAACCATTATATCTATGTGTGTGTAAGTGTAGCTCGAATAATTCTTATAACAACCTCCTAGTATTTTTAAGATACTGGAGTATTTACAAAATAAATGAATAAAAAGAGTTTAGGGGGTTGGAGAAGCAAAATAAAACAAAAGGACTCATGTGAAGACATTACCTTAAAATCGGGTAACTCCCTTTGGTTTGATCTCAAAGGATTCCTTGGGAAGACTTATGACCAAAGTGAGGATTCAAGGAGTTAGAGAGGGATGTGGAGATTCAAATTGGGCAGGGTTTGGACGATCCAAAGGCTTTGGAAGTGTGGGTAAGGAGGTAGAGGTGGGGGCCTTTTATAAGAGGAGAGGAGGGGCACTCTTGGAAAGTAAAGAAATGTTCCTTTATTTTAAAATGAGTTTCGTATTTAAAAGGTCCCACATTGATGTAATTCTAGGATAAGGTGATAAGGGTTCTAAATATACCCATCCAATAGGTTTTGGACATTTGTAGGCCATATATTTTACATTATCGTTTCATTTTATTTAAATGATTTATTAATGTGGTAATCGCTGCATCATCGTGATGTCATAAATAATTTAATATATTTAATGTTTAAAAATTATAAAAAAAATATCACGATGTAGGAAATATTTTTATCTTTATAATGAATATTTATAGTAAAAAATATGACATGTATAACCCCATGTAAAAATTGTTTTAGTAAAACATTTAATGTTTGTGTCATTTTTACTTTAACATTAAATAAAAAGCTATTTATGTCACTTCCCATCCAAAGTGGCTATATGGGGTCCCCAAGTTGACCCATGGATTGTCTTGGTCAGCCATGACACATCCAATGAGGTTAGGATATGTGTCAAGCTCATCTCATATTATTAGAACATTATTTTTACCTTAAACTACACTAATTACCTCTAATCGCGATTAAAAACATAAAAGTTATTACTCACCAAAAAATTATTTTAATCCCATTGAAGCACATTTTACTTCTTAATGACAACCATGTATTTCATATTTTTTAAATTCAAAACACAGAGGTGGTAAAATTTCATTTAAACAAAAAATCAGTTTCTTAAGTACCACTTAGTGGTTTCACTATTCATCAAAAATTGATGTTTTTCAGAAAAATACCAATACTTCACCCTAAGCTATATTTGATATTCCGAATTCAAAAATGATGTCTATTTTAAAAAATTAAAAACATATAAGTTACATTAATTAATTTAATAATTAATTACTGCTGTTAGAGCCAATAGCGTGTTTTTATGAAACAATAAGTATCAAAAGATCGACACTAGTTTAAGTTCAATTTCAAAGTGAATTTAATTCCAACGACCACTATTGGATTAAATGGTAAAAATATATTGTAATTTTACTTTTAAAACAATTCAAAAGATAATCTAATCATATAAATAAATTAGATTAAAAAGAGGTTTTGAATTGAAATACAACTTTTTCACAATTCATTAAAAAAATGAACTTTATCGGAAAGATACCAAAAATTTACACAAAGTAAATTTTGATGTCCCGATTCTAAATAAGAATTTTATTTTGTCAAATATTACACATAAAATTGTCAAAAAGTGTATTTAAAATAGGTTCTCCATCAAAAGGAGGTTAATCGACCTTTTAAAGAATATTAGAATGTCTACGCTTAAAATTGGATTCATTCGCATTTTTAATCCTCTAACATTTATTGAAAAGAGTAAAAATATTTTACAAACATATATAATCATTTTGTAGTTAGTTTTGTACATTCCCGCCATTACAACGGCTAGGCATTAACTACTATTTAAAATAATATTATTTTATTATTTGAGTGCAACGTAAGATTCCCAAGAAACTAGTTGTTGCGTATTGGGTACGCCATCGAGCATAGCGTCCCCTTTAAATTAATTTTAATATTTTATTCACAAATATGGATAAATATAAAAATGTCATATTCTTTGTTTACCTGGGGTGTTACAGATATGTACCCACTGCGGGTGCCAACAATCCCGTTGCACCCTAACTTTCATGCCTCTCTCCTCTAAAAAGATGTCTTTCACTATCATGTATCGTAAAAGCCATTGTTCGCGCATCAAAATTGATGTGGGTCTTAAAATCCACCAGCCAATCCATTCCTAGTATTACATCATACCCATCCATCTCGAGCATTGAGAAATTCCACACTAGATCAACCTCGCCCACAACGATACAACATTCTCTACACAAGAAGGATCAACACTCTTTTTGACCCAGTGGAATTTAATGTTTCAAAACGGAGGGCATCATTTCTAGCCTTAAAACTAGGAAATCAACCACATGTGTAGCAATAAAAGAGTGTGAAGCACCCATATCAAACAACACTTTCATTAAGGTATAATTTAAAAGGGTAGTACCTCACACTGTGGATGGTCCCGAGTGATCATCCACCACAATCGGCTCAGCTTCGAACACATGTTTTCTTCCCATAGTTTGATCTTTATTGCTCTGCTGAGGCGTCGTGGTATTCCAAGAATCACCATTACCAACATTACTCTATTCACGAGGGGTATGCTGTTGTCCCCATCCAGTAAAATCATACGACATCTACGATCCTTGAGGAGTTTCATGCACACCCAACCTTGGAGCATTCTGACAATAACACTGCAGATGCCCCATCTTCTTACAATTATGACATGCTCGAGGTTGTTCCGTACAATCCCTCTTGATGTGGTTCGTAGAACCACATTAAAACATCCCGGTTTGCTCTAGGGCTTTGAAGGATGATTTAATGATCCTGCCATCAGATTATATGCCATATTCCTACCCTGTGAATAAGTGTCGCTCCTTCACATGAACCCAACATTAGAGTCCCCACTATTTCCCATGGGCACCACCATGATTCCCCCTCCAGGAGCTCCCAACAGACCCCGCTCAGCCACTAACTCTCTATTCACAATCTCTGGGTAATCATCTATACATATCACCACTATATTTGAATGGTTTTATTGCCTTAATACCGCTTCAAAGATCCTTGCCTTCAATAATGTGCTACCCTCCACCTCGGGTGCAAACCACACTAAGTTCATAAACATAGTTGCACACTCTATCATAGCCATAAGCTCTTGCTTCAAACTGAAGAAATCCTCCATGCACTGATTTATGAACATATGTGGGTAGAATTTTATATTAAAAAATTCCTCAAAGCCTTCCCACATTATACCCTGGTCCGTACCCTCTTGGCTACCAACTCCCAACACTAAAGGGAAAGATCTTCCAACATATACATGGCCAAATTCACTTTTAACTCTAATGGTGTTACCAAGAAATCGAAGATCTTGTTCATTATATTCAACCATGGTTCTGCCCTCTCCGGCTCTGAATCACCCCTGAATATGGGTCGATTATGATTTTGAAACTAAACTGTATGATCCACTTGCCTTGGTTAATCCACTTTTTTCCACTTTCCACAGTTTGGAAAGCTTGCACTATGCTTTGCACTAGCTGCTGGTTCACCTGAGGCTCAGGTGCTACCACATTCTCAGCAGCATCCTCTGGTTGGTCTCTATGATGCTTAATCGGCGCCATTTCTATAAATAGAAAACAAAAAACCATGAGTCTCACTTACATAGACATCACGAAATCCCATTTCAAATCACATTACACAACACTGTCACAACAAGGCTTTCCACCAGTTCACATTTTCCACATGTGCCATGTTTCACCATTTTGAAAACCAAACCATAATCAAGAATACCCATTTATTCACATTACAATTCCACACATTCATGTCACATCATAAATCATTATACCTCAATGAAATATTCATCATATTGGGAAGTCATTTCTACCATGCATGCCATGGTCATCTCATTGGCTACACACACGACAATGAGATATCCAATGCCTATAAGTGTTTCCAAAACACTTATGTACCCAACTCCCTTGTAACATGAATTTTTGCCTAAAGGGGTTACCTACGTCCTTTTATGCTATACATTCCATGTTCCGACTATCCTACACCTTGCTACCATCCCGAATCATGGAATATACCACAATGAATGTCAACACCAAATTTGAGAATCAACTCCAATGGACCGAACAAACTGATACCACTTGTAACACCTTGCACCTACCTTATTGGCTTGAGGAGGAAACATTCCCAAGGCGCAAATGGTTGGAAATAAATACCGAGGGATTAAAGAACATGTTGGGGAACGATTTTCTATCAAGATAAAACCAACCAAACCACCCACTATCAATCATTATATGACGCATGCACTTTCAACCCCAAACATGTATTCCTAAAATACAACCAAGTTGTTCCATAATAAAACCCAATAACAATACCACCAACCATATTAGAGTACTAGAGGATACTAAACAACAAACACTACGAGCCATGACACCACCACATCTCCACACCAAGATCCAAGCTCCAAGATCAACTGAGACATCACAATGCATCACTAAAAGAGGGAGATGCCTTACCTTTGCCCACATCATGATACAAAACATCTGTAAAGACACCAACGTGCCAAAGCAGGGTGTGAGTACTAAAAATCAGTAGGTTTTAACAAAATGAAATCCCTACACATATCACTAGGATAAATACGTTAGCACATTTATATAAAAAAGTTTATATAAATTAAATCACAAGTGCAACCATTTTTATAAGCCAAACTTGCCCTTACCAAGCCATCACACCCAAACCAAGAAACCAAGAGAAAGCCAACCAACCAAGCCACAACCATTAAAACATTTACGCATAAGAACAAATATTCCACCATGCAAAGAAATGAATAACAAACAACAAAAATGGTGTGACTTCCTCCTAACCCGTTCACCCATTCACAACAAAACAATCAAAATAGTGGGACTTCCACCCAACCCGTTCACCCATTCACAACTAGCGGTACTTCTCGACCACTACACATATGGTGGTTCTTCTGACCACTATCCATCCCCATTTTATAGTGAGACTTCCCGCCCACTTCCATACAAAATTTCAATCAACCCAAACCAAGCATAAACCCACCAAGGTCACCACAACATGCAATAAACCAATTCCATTCCATATCAATCCACTTCAATAAATCACCCATTTATTGAAAACCATTTTTATTGCCAAACAACATTTCAATAAAATAATCCTTTTATTAAAAACCATGTCCATCAATCATTTTCACAAATCAAACATCACATCTCATTTTAAAATCTCCATTTTAAAATCCACAACCATAACATTTCACCACAAAACCCCCCTTTTCCCAAAAATCCCAAAACATCACCCACGGGATTTCTGATCAATTTAGCACATCAAAACACAGTTAATTTCAAGCACAAAAAACTAATTGTAACCAAAACCATTAGCTCTAACCAGGTTGAGTCGAGAGAGATGCCACCTACCTTTAGGGTTCCCGATAAATCAACCCACAAGCCACCACACCTCAAATCCAGCGAGCGCACCACCGAAACCTCTCTAGATCCCCTTTCTCTAACATCCACAAGCCTTAATATTAACATCCAAGGCAACCAAAACCCTATATCTACACACAACAAGTGTAGATCTCGAAAGCCACCAAAGAGAGGGATGTAGATCTAGAGGAAAACAAAACAGAGACAAGAGGAGAGACTTACCCGAGAGAAACCACCTTCAAACCACCTTGAAACCCCTTTGAAATGCTTCCAAATCGAGTGGGAGAGAACCCTTAACCCCTGAGAACCCAAAATCCCTAGTGATGACCGAGTGGGAGGAATATTGGAGTGAAATGAGGCATATCCGAGTGAGCTTGGGTTTTTCTACCCTATTTTATGTCACCACACGGGTAGCCCACATGGTTTGGAAAACTGTGCACTAATCGTGCGCACACTACTTCCTCAGGAGTAAGGGTCTGCACGGTTGCCTCACACGATTTGGAAAACCGTGCGTAGGCCATGTGAAGCCTAATGTCTCCCTTACACTATTTCCTAGGGAATCCACACAGTTTCCACTAACCATGCTCAAACCGTGCACCTCTTTAAAAGCCTCCAAACTCATCCAAACCCCTTCCAAACTCTCCCAACCTCTTCCCAACTCATCCCATTAACATTAAACACTAAAAAATGCATAAACGAAGTCCACATACCTCAAACTGGGGGTGCTACAAAGAGGAACCCTTCTATATACGAGTTGAGGGGAACATTTGAAGGTTCTCAAAAGATTAACTTATAATACATTCACTGAATATAAAAATTCCTGCCAATGGATAGTGATTCAAATATAATATAATATAATGATATAAACCATAAAACATTATAATTTATACATGTTTTGGAGGAATTTTAAGCCATATCTGTTTGATTGACCCATGGTTAACTAGTTTTAGTTTTATCTACAATAAAAAGTTTTTCAATATTAAAGGGTTTAAAAATAATATTATAAGGATAATATTGGACCATTAATTGAAAGGTCATAAAATTTTAAACCATATCATATGAAACTTGTCTTATTTAGGTTTTTTTATTTTTAAAAAATTTTAAAAACTCGATTTTTATAAAATATCAATATTTTTAATTTTGATAATATTCATTTAATTTAACATAAAATATATTAATAAAAAACTGTAATCCAAAATAAATTATTTAAAAATAATAATATATCATATAAATCAATAAAAATAATGGTAAAATATAAAATACTAGAAATATATCAAATTTATTATTTAAAATATAATTTATTTTATTTTTATATTAATTGAATAAGTGATGATTTTTTGTTGTGTAAGAATTTATAATAATTACAGAATGCATAAAATTAGTAATAAATTACCATAATGAATAATACATCATTATGAAAAAATAAATTCTAATATTCATTCATAAAATGTTTTTAACCTATGTGAGTACATAATTGATTTTATTAAAAGTGTGGAAAATTTGATGGGAACCATTTAATAGAAAAATAATTTTTAAAAATTAATCTTTGTTTATTTATATCCAATTATTAGAAAAATGATAAATTAATTTTAAATTTTATTATTTATAATATATAAAATTCATTAAAATATTTCATAGATATTAATTAATTTAATTTATTATGATAAAATTACGTTACTTGAATAAAAATAGTTTTTAAGTAAAATATTTATTTCTATTTGAAATGATTTTTAAAGTCAATTGATAACCAATGAATTAATTTAGTACCAAAATAACCACACATTTTGCTTAATTTATTCTGTTATATTCATACTTATAAATCAAATGAATAGGTTAGAATACTGACATTAAAATATAATATTTTAATAGCATATCATAATGTTTTCTAAACTCAGTGTTGTTCATAACTCAATCAATCAAATAAAATGAATTTATATAAAAATAAAATATTTCGTAAATTCATATGGTGTTATGACCCTAAAAATAAATATCTTCATTGAAATGTTTCTCAAATATTTATGGTTTAATAATAGAAATATCCATCTTGAAAACAAACATAGTATAATGGAATAAGAAAACATTCCATAAAAAGGAAAATTAAAAAACATAAATGTTACCTAAAATAACATAAAATAGTGTTCCTCAAAAATTAAAACATTACTAGGAAGTTAAAATATAAATATAGAAGTGATAATAAACTCTTATGTATTAATAGAAATAACTATATAACATTTTTTTGAGAATGTTGACAACCACAAGACTAAAAATTAGTGATTCATTAAGAAACTAACAATTCCTTAGAATTGACGGTAATTAGAATTTTTTTCTTATAATCTTATTCCTATATTTAATGAATTTCTTTGCTATCTTGAATTAGAAAATAAACAAATATAATTTCTCAACAATTTTAATTTCATACATTAATAATTTCTATAATAATATAATGTTCTTCTCCAAACTATTAGAATTATAGATGGCATTTTTTTGATTCTAAAAGCCAAAAATGTAACATTTAATGGATCATGATATCCATAAATGAATTATAAGTCAGTCCTCAGGTCACAACATTTAAAAAATTAAAAATAATTATTATAGGTCATGATAAATCATACTTTAATCCCAAATTTAGTCAAAATGAAATCCATAAATATTTTTCCTTAAGACTTCTCCAAGATGTGTCTGACCAAAATGGAAACACAAAGATTTGTTGATATACATCAATTATCAACATAAAAATAAAATTAATAAAGCATTATTCCTCATCGAAAAATATATAATCCTCAATTAACTATTCTCTAATATAAAACAAACCATTACCAAAACAATGTCACAAAAAAATCATATATGCTTCTACAATACAATTATCCCCTTATTCCATATGTAATCTTTTATCTTATAAATAAATATTACCATTTGAGGTACAATTTAATAATTTCACTAATAGATGATTATATGTTGATTCTGAATATTAAATATGATTTCTTTTTTCTAGAAATATATTTGAAATCAATATAGGGATAGATAATTAATTCTTAATATCACATCAAATATAACTATATGATATTATTTTCACAGGGATTATTCATAAAAAAATCAAAATGGAATTTCCAATTCTAGATATAAGGATATTTGTTCATTACTTTTCATGATTCTCTTCAACTATTATATGTTCATAAACATTGCCTTTTTATTTTACTTCAGAGGTTATTGTGGTTTATTATCATCATTTCTAATTGGATTAGAACATTGATTCACATAATATCCATAATCTTTGAAACTATATCACCAAAGTATGATTGGTGTATTCTATTGAGGTCTTTCTATACTCAATTCATTTGTTGGAATCTCTAACTCACTTCAGCATTCTATTTCTCAAGGACTAGGATTAAAAAATTTATATCATTATATTGTCCTATTCATGATTTATCATGAGTTTTTTACCCGTATTATTTTTCATGTTAGTGGTCAAAAATATTTCTCCCCTCCATGGGGAAAACCACTAAAGTATCAAAGAATCTCTATTTATATTTTTTATCACAAAAAATAGAGGGTTTCTAGCATCTATTTCATCTTTCAATGCACATCAAACAATTCCTAAAAATCATCCAATGTCCTTTATGGATAATACATTTTGACGAGATGATTTTAGACCACTATAGAATCATTAAATCTCAATATCATGGTTGATCATTAAACCTAACTCATATTGTACAAGTCTGGTAAAATTAACATGGATGGTACGAATGGATTCACAATACATATTGTGGATCTAAAGGATTTTTTTATCTATTTCAGTTTATATAAAATGGGGGAAGTATTTATTGAAAAACATTCCCTTAAACACATCCCATTATTCTTTTTATATTCCCACATACTTTCATGTAATCATAAAAAGATTCCACCATAAATATGATCCACCATCAAAACGATAAATAGTATGAAAATAATTTTCATGGTCTGAGCACCAAATATTGGAAAATATCATTCCCATTGCATTGATCCATTTATCAATAACTAGTTGATAAAAAGACACATATAATGATGGTGTTCATTGACATAAAAGAGATTCAATTAAATGTTATTCCCTCAGTGAATTCAAAAGTTCAACATGATATATGTTTCCACCAATATCATCATAGATTTGGGTGAGCAAAATCATAAGATATTGCATCCAAAATCTTATTCCATTTGAGATCTTATGCGGACAATCATCATATTATCTCTCAAATTTTTTAACCCAAGATTCATTTAGTTTCTAGACATTGAATAAATCTAAAATTAATAGTATGAGAAATAATAATTGTATTTTAAAAACACATAATCATGAAAAAACATTAATTGGATTTATAAATAAAGACACATTCATTTCAATTTATGAAACCCTAGGTTTTAACATTGTCTTTAATAATCATGAACAAAATTTTCAGACGTTATCCTATATGTCAACCTATCCCTAGGGTTCTTATAAATGTTTTATCATCATAGGTTACAAAGGATAAATAATATTTGTTTTATACCAACAATAGAAACCTATAGTTTTCATACCTATATACCACATCTTAATATATGAATATTTATTACATAACATTAACATACATACTATTAATTTTTAGGTCTACTAAATTTGGAATCATAAACACATAGACACCATGTTTATAAATTATCTATATTTTCTCCTACTATCTTATTTGAAACAATAACCCCTATTAGACATATAATATATGAAAAAGTTATTTATAACATTTGTAAAGGAAACATAAGAAAGGGTGATCTCAAATGATCACTAAGGGTTAATAAGGGATATTGTAATGATCATGTAAGTATAAAATGTACATAAGGGTATGTGAACAAGAGATTTTTTTTTGAATATTTAACCCCATATATCACAGATCATAATCATGATTCATGGCATAAATATTGATGGTTACGAATACATGAATCGAAATGTAATCAAAGAACATAATCCATGAGGGCATAAAAATTTTATAGGACATAGAATTGTAGAATAAAAATAAGGATATGAAATAATTTCCATACCAGTCAAGGATCATTTCCAATACTATCATAAAATAATTGGTTCACTCCCTAAATTATCAATGTAGTCATGTATCAAATCTAAGGATATCATAGTGGAAAACTTCCTTTACCGAACATAGTTCACTCCCCATTCCAATACATTTTATCCCCTAAGATATCAATCAGTATGCAATGAATTCGAGGGAGATATAGACACCACTAGTAACATAATGAAAATCATAAATATGTTTTCCATGAGGTAAAATAACATTCATTATATAAGAAACCATGGAAAAAAGGTTTTATAAACATTTAATCATTGCATAAACCTTAGAAAGGAAAATGTTTTTACAAATATTTAATAATTTAATCATAAGATAACACATAGAAATGAAATTGGTTTTAAAAATATATTTTCATCAGAAAATTAAAACATCCTTATAAATAATAAGAATAGTATCCCTTGATAATATTTATAGTATATGATACGTTAAACCAAGGTTTTTTTGTCATTGATGAATAGAAATACCCATAAAATATTATAAAACATTGTTGAAAAAAATAACCATTCCATTTTTAATTCACTTATTTAAAATCTATAAAAATAAAAAATATTATGTGAATTTTTTTCATTTAAAACTAAAATTGAAACATGTAATGGAAGCTTCAATGCGTTGAATTCTCATGATGGTGGGAAATAAACTTTATTCCATATATGATAAAATATCATTTCATACTTTTTAAAATTTTAAAAAATTTCATTTTTTAGAAAATGAAAATAACATTCTTTTTAAAACTTTTTTAAATTTAAATTATAGTTAAAACTGAATTTTAAAAAACATAGTAGAATAGAAAAAAACATCTTTAATTATATTATTTGAAAAATTGGATATGCAATAAATCATTTTTTCAACTTAAAAGTGAAATAATGTAAATTTTTTTTCATAAAGAATATTTTTAGTACCCTACATACTTATGGTGTGGAAAAATAAAGGAATCAAAATATTTCATCATCATAACATAGTCATAAACAATCCCAATAAATATTGAGATTTTAGCCTAAAAACAATATACTTTTTTGTAAATTTTGAATCAAAAATATAATGAAAAAAATAGAATAACATGGACATGTAAATACATATATTAATCAAAAGAAGCATAGTAAATACATTAATGTGAATTATATAAATCACTGAAAAAATAAAAAAATTTCATATACGGTATGTTTCGCCTAGAAATAAAAGTGAGATGAAAACCTCTTACCTTTGGTCCACCTTGCATCGTACATGTTGGAAACTAATATATAATATATTTCAACAAATTATAAATCTTATAGATAACCATAAAAATATATATCATATCATATATGATTTACATATGACCTTTTATCATCCTTTTTAACAATTATTTATTAAAATCATTATTCTAAGTGAATTCTGCTTCATTTTTTAGGTACATTCTTGTTTAGTAATTTCTGTCCTTGTATTTTGATCTTGGTTAAATAATCTAAAGAATCATAATAATGATATTAATATGATATATTTTTATTATATACAATATTAGACTCATTTGATAAATAAATATATTAAAAAAATGAATTGTATTGATCATTGAGATGGTGAAAAAATGTACACATGAATGCTATTTTAATTATCAGATTGATGGAATGAAATAATGGTAAATAATAATTCATATATATAGTATTAATATTATTTTTTATAAATAATATATATTCATTTATTATATTCTTATTTCCATACATGTAAAAAACAAATGATTAATGAGTCATATCACTTCATGGAGGTAGTAATACAAACATGGGTGTGATCAACATTAGCATTTTCAGAGGGTTTGAATGTAAGAAGTTAAATATGATATTATCATTCCAAACTTATAACTATGTCATAATTATAATATATAAAAATTTAAACCATCATAATACTAATTCATGAAATATGATGATAATAAATGAATTGTATCGCCACATTGAGACACATTACTACAAAAGTGGCCTTCAATAGCCCTAGAATAGGCCATTATCAGCGCTAAAAAAGAGTTGACTATGAAATCATGGCTAAAGGCACTATGTTTTTATCAGTGATTGAAAATCACTAAAACATGGGACATTTATCATGTCTAAAAATCATTGATAAATCATGTATTTATCGACAAATTTTTTAGTGTTATTAAAGGGCCCTTTTAACAACACTTTTTTGCAGTTTTAAAGGACTCATTTAACATTGATTTTTTAGTACTGATAAAGGTCCCACTTATCAACACAAATTTTTTTTCCATTATAGGTGGTAAAATTATACCTTTTTAATATATATATTCTATAACCACTTTATCATTACTTTCACGACTCTGTTAATATCCCCCCCCCATTATCACCGCTTTTTACTCCATTAACCTTTTTATCTATGATTTTCAAATTTCCATCCTCATGCATGCCCAAATAGATTTTAAACCTGATCCTCTCCTTTTAATATGGAACTTCTTTTATAGTACACAATGTTGATTTATTATCATATAATTAAATTTCTGTTTATATATATATATATTAATCATATAGTTATATAATTATTTTTAAATACATTTATAAAATATAACTTCATATAAGATATATATAAATATATTTATTTAAAAATATTATATATTATATTTAATTATTATATTCATTTAAATATACTACAATATATATATATTAATACACACATATATGTATATATAAACATTATAAATGTATTTTTATAATATAAAATGGTTAGATTTGGTTTTAAATGAATATTTATAATATTTATTTATTTAAATATATTATAATATACATATACATATATATTTGTTAATTATTGACATGAAACTGTACATATAAAAACATTCCTTGTTATAGACATATTATTCTATTTTTATAAGATAAATAAAATGAATAATTTTTTTACATTAAATAAAATGAATAATAAATATTTATTTTATATATTTATATATAAATTATTATATAAATATTTTTTTATATGTGTTTATACAAGTGAATATTTATAGTAAATATAATAAAATCGACACATATTTAATTATAAATCAAACTACATTGTAAAAAATGATAAAATTAAAAACCATAATATAAAAATGAACATAATACCTATGAATAAATTCAAGCTCCACTCAAAAAGGCAATAATATTACATTAAATAAGGCTTAAAATCCATCAAAAATTGTTATACACAGTCTAAAGAAACAGTATAGGAGGGATGCTAGGCCTTTTTTGGCCTCCAAAAAGGTGACTGAGGTCCCCACTAGTCTCTATGGTGTAGATCTCCTTGAAAGCTTCAATTTTATTTCTGCTAGAGCACAAATGCACTCTTGGATCAAAACTTATTTACATTTGAATTTCAAGTTATATTTTCAACGCATTTTAGATGTTTTTCTAATTTCAAGAATTTTTTATGTTTAAATTGTTACCAAATGATTATTACTCTATAATAAAGAGAAACCTATTAATTAAAAATAATTTTTAAAATATTTTATAATTAATATTAACTGAATATCCTATATATCATGTTTAAATTCATAATTAGCATATCAAAAATGTATTTAAAACAGATATATTATAATTATATAAACATTATTATTTATTAATATTTTTTTTAAATATAAACTTTATCAGTAGTAGTTAAAAAGTGTTGATAAAGGGGCATCTTTATCTGTGCTTCTAAAAAGTCACTGATACCCCCCCCCCCCTTATTAGAATTTTTAACTCTATTAAAGACCCCCTTTAATAATGAAAAAGAAACATTAAACACCCCATATAATGAAGCTGATAAAGGGGGTCTTTTACAATGCTTTTAGATAGCACACTAAAATCCCTTACACTAGATAAAGAATGTGTATTTTGGTTGTTTAAAAATAATAATAAAATATCAATATATTGAGGATAATTAAGTTTTTATTTTATGATAAAAAGCATTTATTTATAGAATCTAAAAATGAATAAGTAATGAAAGTAATTGGATACGTATATTACATCTTCTTCAAAATAACTCTATTAAAACTCCTCTTATGCGCTCGAGGGTTAGTATTTTGAGAATGAAAAAACCCCTTGAATTTTGATAGGTAATTTGGTATTGGATTTTTGAAGTTTACTGTTGATCTAGTATGATAAATGTGGGGTAAAAAAGTGATAGAAGATATTTCATTTAATAATTTAAGAGATGGTCTATTTTGTAATTTCTCAAAATATTATATCATAATAAATTCATCCTCAATCGAGATGAATTGAAATGGATTGTTATTAAAAGTAAGATAATATAGATTTGTAATAATATAAATAAATAGAATTTAGATAGGTTTCAGTTCCATTTTAAATGTTATCTTTTCTATTGACCGTTTGTTAATGAATCTTAATTAAAACTACTGTAACAAAATTTTCAATATGAAATGGTTGAAATATTTAATTATAAGGTTAATATTACACAAAAAATGTGAAATTAATGATTTTTTATAATATATAATATCCAAATTGTCTTATTTAATGATTTTTATACATTTTATATAATTTAATAAATATATTAATTTAATAAAAGATCATTATTGTCAATTTTGACACTATTAATTTATTTTAAATTAAATGAATTAATGAATAAATTGGAAATCAAATTAATCATTTTAGTAAAACTATAATATGTCATATTAAACTATAAAATAAATTTATCATTATAAAATCTTAAAAATATATCACATTTAATGTTATTAATATAAATTATTTAATTTTATATTAATTATATAAAAATAATTTTGGAATCTTGTAAGCATTTAAGGTAGTTATATAATACCTTAAAATTAGAAATATTTTTTCATCATTAATATATTTTTATTATACAAAAAATTAATATTAAAATTATTTCATAACTATCTTTCCTCGAATGTGAATACATAATGGATATTTAAAATTAAGTGAGTGACATCTTGAAACATGCTTTGTTTTATATATCATATAGGTCATTTTTTTCGATAAGTGTCCATTAAAAACCCAATTTTTTAGATATGGTCATAGGTATTGAATTCTCTTCATCAAGTAAGAATTAATTATAAAATTTTTGGCCATATGATATATATTTAACCTAGATTTACCTGATTTACCCTTTACTAAAGAGAATGTTTTTACCATGGATACTATTCATGTTAGTAAAAAATAAAAGGGGTCCTTTTAGAAAAAATTACCCATATAATTACAAATATAGAATCTATTTTTTAAAAGTAAATACATATATTTGGGAAAAATCAATAACTAAACAAGAACAGAAAATATCAAAAAACCTGTTTCGTAGGAAAATACATTTTAATCATGAAACATGGGTTATTATTATGACATGATTTAAAAATTATGAATTGTATGTCACATAAATTCATTGATAATATAAAAATTTCATTAAAAAAATATACCAAATGTTATAAATTCACCAAGAATATCCAGTGTCAGGACCAATCGACCGAAAAAAATTAATATATTGAAAAGTCAAAGTACAAAGTCAAGAATTTAAATGGGGTTTACAAAGGTATAAGTGAACCAATCCCAATATATTTTCATATAATTTCAGTGAACAATTTATAGGAGTCCTAAACGACCTCATAATGCTCATTTCCATGATTTCTCTTGTTGATAGTGAATGGTCCACTTGATTTTTCCCCATTAACATTTTAAAATGTTAAATTGATATATTTGGCATGATTAAGACATATAACTAATTAGGGGTGGATTATCTATGGTACATTTAGGGATCCTAAATTTATAGCATTTAAAAATTAAAAACTTTTCTTCAATCTATATTGAGTTCAATTTATGATGAGAAAAGTATATGATAACATAATTGATGGCCCATAATTTTGCTTCATATATAATTACAAGAATAATAATGTGTTGGAAGAAACCTTTAAAAATGAAATAGTGACTGATGAATACACCTAAACATCCTGATAACTTCAAATTTCTAGATTAATATCCATAAACAATATATTTTACACATAGAGACATAAGAGGAAACCATCAAATACTCTTAAGAATTAGTGGAGTCCTTAGTGTACCTAAAATTTCAAGTAGTATGATTGTGCTGATATCCAAGAAGCTATTTTCTATGGTACCCACTTGTACACCTAGAATAGTATGTATGTCTCATTCAATGGAAATGTCATTTTAATGAGTAGATAGATGTTTTCTATCAAACATGGATATCATGTGTGGTAATTCAGTTCTTCTAGATTCTCTAAAAAAGATGGATCCTTGATGATTAGAAAAATATTCCCTTGAATATAAGAAACCCTAATAGTGGTGGGGTATAACCATCATAATGTAGGGTGTTGTAGTCCTTATAATTAAAATTTACATTTCTCTTTGGCCTAAACACTAGATATTCATCATCCTAGAAAATATAATTATGTATTTCTAATCCATCATGAGGATGAAAAATGTCATCAAGACTATCATTGTGAATCAAGAAATATGTAATAATCTAACCATACATGATGGAAGGCACATTTGCGGTATTGAGTGATCTATCCAGCCAGTGGGTATCCCAATAATTGAGGTTGGACTATCTAATATCCAACCATTTTGACATCTGTATTATGTTAGTGAAATAATTCTTAAGTGAGGGCCCAATAGAAGAACTAAGATAATGAGGATATCCATTTAGAATCATCATCTTGATCCTTTATGATAATAAATCCATATATGTGTGATTTTTTGTTAAGAGATTCAATGTAATATTATTCACGAACTAACCATCAAAAATATTATGATCCTTCATGCTAAGGCCTCCCATCTCGATGGGTGTAATTCACTCCTTTCAGGTGATAATTGTCATCTTCTTTTCTTTTACTAACTGTGTCCAAATGATGTTACTCATAATTTATTAGATATCAATGAGGAGATTTATATTCTATCTCTAAAGTGATAATTAATAAAAAAAATTAGGTGACAATAACTTTAATGAGGAACACCCTCTCAAATGGATACATAACATTTTTTTCCACATCACAATATTATAAATAATGACAGAGTATATTTCTCAGACATATTTACTTTGTACCTCTATCCAAGATTTTTGGTAAACTGCTTTTTTTAGTAATATGTATTCCATCTCAAAAAACAATGAATTATTTGTTCCTTGTTATGGTCTTACCAAAAACTTCCTCATAGTGAGAAAAAATGATTAATCATAGAGATAGTTTTCTTTAAGGATTTCCCAAAATGGAAAATGTCATCAGTATATAATAAGTGTGATGGGATTAAATTTTCCATGACAGATTCTATATTCTTATACATTATAATTTGAATAAATCCATTAAGGTATATACGCATATAGTCTTCAACAATGGATGTTTGGAGCCCTTAGAGTGGGTCTCCCTATCTAACACCTCTAGTGTATTGGAAATAACATATGGGGAACCATTTATTAAGATACATAGCCCGGAATATCTGAGGGTACTATTAGTTAGTATGATAATGTATGTTAAAATACATAACATTTGAGGAAAATGACAAGAAAGATTTATTTTAGAGTATCAAATGCCCCCGAGGCTTCAATTTTGTGGTAAATGTTCCTCATATTGAATTCCATTTCATCAGGTCAATACCATTTGTTATAGTGAATAAAAAATTATAGACAATCCTACTAGGTAAAAATGAAAACTGATTCAGGATGATATGATCCTTAACAATTCCTCCATTTTTGGTCATCATGATATTGCTAATTACTTTAGGGACAAGGTTCCCAATTGATACTATCCTAAAGTCATATATATAAAAACATTCTCATTCTTGAGAATCAATGAAATGATATTTTACCTGATCCAATAAGGGCAATAATCCCGGGTAAAAATGATCTATTACTACATTTATCATTTCATCTTGAATTATATCCCGATAAAACATATCAATTTTTTTATGAATATATCTGGACCAGAAAAAAATCTCTTTTTTTTATGGTTAAGAGGGATCCCTTCATTTCATTTATTAGAAGGGACCATCATGAGAGAATGATTTTGGTGATAATCAATGAAAGGGGATATGTTTTCAATCATTTTATTGGTGTTTTCTATCCCATAATCATAGTATATGTCATTAAAATAATTCACAACATCATTTATAATTTCACATTCATAGGTGTGGAGACCTATATTGATACTGATAGCCTTTATTCCCTCTATTATCCTTTTCCCCTTATACATCCCATAAATGAATTTAGAGTTACTATCGCTATACTTCAATGATTTAATGTGTTTATGATTTTGGTACAATCTTTCCATAATAGTTATAAGATCATAATTCCCTGAAATAGACTTTATTTCTTTTCCTCAGGAGTCATTTTGATGTTGATTTCCAATTTTACAGGTTACCAAATTTTCATCTGAAACCATTATCTAAAGTTCATGATTTGAGATAGAGTTCCTGTTGTAAACTCTAATAAGAATTCTGAAATTATTTTGAATTTTCTCAAGGATATTAAATGGGATTACAAGTTTATCCATTATCCAAGACTATGTAATATCATCCCTACATACAAGAGTAACAATCCACCCATTATTGAAGTGAAATGGATGTGGGATAACCTAAAAATGATGGTGGATATATTAATTAATAAATGAATATGATCTGAGTGATTTTTGGTGAGATTATGTCCAATGATTCTAGTATCTACACTCCTATCATCCATCTGAACAAAAAAACTTTGATGCTTTCTTGAATTCCATTCGTTTAATGTGTACCTTCTCTAGGTGAATTCAGCTCCTGAAATTTTTACTTCAATAAGATAACATTGATTAATGAATGAGCAGAATTCCATTTAAGTGACTCTATTAAAATTCAATCCAGTTTTTTCATTACGCCTCAGGATAGTTTCAAAGTATCTCCTCACCAAAAATTTATGAGTTTTACTCTCAGATATTGCCTCAGTATCACTCCACATATTCCTGCATTTTATATAAGAATAATAGAAATAAAAAAAGAGTTATAATTATTAGAGCCCTGGATTTTTCAAGATACTGAGATCCATTGTGAATTTTTGATAGTTGAGATAATTTGGATGCTCTCATGCTTAAGGACCCAAAGATGTTTGATGTTGATATCATGTGAGATTTATGAAAAACAATCAACTAATAGAGTCCAATTTTAAGGACCTCCATTTTCTAAAGAAAATTTTAGTCTCTATAATAAAATTTAGCATAGGGTTTTAAGAAAAAAATAAAATTTCTAAGAGGATTTTCCATTTGGAGGCTCCCTAGCCCTGTACAATTCACATAAAATAGATTTATTATAAAAGGGATTTTCTCCTTGTTAGGTACCATTCCTCCTGTACCACATATCTAGGGAATTTGGATTTCATTCTAAAACTTTTCTTATAAATTACATTAGTAGTTTTGTCCACTCTTAATTTTTTCTATATTTCCAACTTGAAAATTATCAATTAATCCAAAATTATATTGGACCTCCATTATGTTTTTTGGGGTTCCACCCTTCTCAAGGAGTTTTTTTCAACAGTTCAATCAGAAAAAAATGTTTCATTCAGAGGTGTGGACACATTTACAAACTATATTTGACTGTGGAAAATAACCATAATAATTTTCTATCTGGAATCCATATAGGATACTATCATCATGAAGGTCTCATTTAGACCAGTTCCAATTGAAGATTGATCATTTTTCCACTCTCATTGACTAGGGAAGGTTTATTTAATGATTAATCCAACATATTTCCAATAGGTACCATTTTATAAGTGTTATAATACAGATTATAGGACCCAAGTACCATTACATTTACTATGTAATCTGGACGGTCTTCTATGGAAGTGGTTAAGGAGGGTCCAATGATTCCTCTGAAGGATTTTCTTCTAGAGAGGCCATTGACTTTCTAACATTAACATATAGAAAACCTCCCACATATATTCTATTAATCACCTTATTAAGGGAAGATAATTTATTCATGTAGTTAACTTTTTTATGGGGATTCATTTATTTTATCTCCACAACCATCCCATTTGAGGGATGTCCATTTTTCCCACTATGTCCATCGATCAGTGTGTTCCCCCATTTACTTACCTGAAACCTATTCCACATCACCTAAAGAGGTATCAACATTGTTGTTATGAGGATTATGAGGTATCAATTTATATTTCCCTTTCCTCTTTCAACCTATGGAATAACTATTCCCCTTCACCGTAGAAAATAATAATTTCTTGTTACTATTACATTCAGTAATCATATAGATAAAGAACATGAAGCCTAGGTAAATTTTTAGATTCCTCTCATATTAGATATCCAATCTCATTTTGTATTACCATTTTGTAAGTACCACTACTTAAACCAAATTGCTAAACATTTACACATCCACCAATATCTAATAATAATTCCCTGACCTCAGATTTTCTATCTATTTATACATTTGAATGGGATTTCCCATAGATGAATTTATGCAACATAATATCCCCATGTTTTAGTAAATCCAATTCAACCAAAATATTTGGATCCATAAATGAGAAATCATATTCAAAAAATTATTAGTATAAAAATTCATATCCCCTTAGTATATCCTTATGAAGTCGGGCTTCAGGGATACAGAACCCAAGCTCCATTCTCTTCTCTGATATTCATTAGAATGGAATACCACATGTTAGTACCCCTCGTGCTATTATGCTCCTCCATTCCTAAAATAAACATATCTCTACAATTATTTTGGTTATATCAATAAATTTAAAATTTTAGTCACCTTTATAAATCAATATGTGTGCAATGATACAGTAACATCATTGATTTATCCATTATTCAACCACCACATAATTCATCAGAACATGACAACCTTTTCCCTTCTTTATCACTCATCCATGTAGAGGCATATCAAAATTAGAAATATAAATCCCAAAAACATTCATCACTACCTTCCTAAAATTACTCTAGGGACAAAAATTACCGCAGAAGAAGGTCCCATCAAATTTTCCTTCTTATTCACAAGAGATAAAGTCTCTTTATCCCTAATATTCTTAGACTGATATTTCATCTGATCTTCTACATTTGAGTTTGAACTAATGATTTTCTTCTCATAGTCTCCTAAATCTCCAGGTTTATTTTTGTCAACTATTTCCCGTTTCTCCACCATCTCATCCATGAGGATCAATAAAATTTAAATGTTATTAATTTAATTTATTAGTATAAAAATACATCACGTGCAGAAAAATAGTTTTTCAGAAACAAATAATTCTATTTAAAATGATATTTATAATAAATTGATGACCAATAAATTAGTTATACACATATATAACCATAAATATTTCATAATGTTGTTCATATAACTTACACCCAACAATCCAATGGTTATGCAATTAATATCAGTTTAAATAATACTATTTTAATATGATATCATTGTTTGTTTAAAATCAACTTTTATTTTAATATAGGCTATCAAAGAAATTATTTTTTTGGAAAAAATGTTAAATAAAATATTCATATGTTATAGTAATAATTATCATTATATTTAGATATAATCATCCCATGTGACCCTCTATATGGTATATTACATCATGGTAATCTATGCCATCCTCACTATTTTCATTAATTAACTGATGCCGCAAACACCCACTCTCATCAGACTCACCATCATGTGACTCTTACATTCTCACATGCCATAGATTCTCGTAACTAGTTTTTTGGTTTCCCCACCATTATTATATCTAACCATCCATGGTTGAGAAACTAATTATATCCTTCACGATACATTTTGACCCATATCACTTAGAATTTCAAAATACATAATGGTTTTTAATCAACAACATCTCATATTCATTAATGAGACTCTTCTCACATAATCACATGTAAAAACCATATCAGTTACCCATTCACATATAGTAAAATTATCAATTACACAAAAATATTATATGTTCCACCACACACATCACCAATTATACATTAGTGCACTAGGTACCACTTATCAATGCACACATGACCATTGATAGAATAAAACTAGTCCTCTCACCTGCACATGACCGATCATTATAATGGCTAATTTGTTTTACTCTATCCAACAAAAAATGTTTCCCCAAACAATTCAAGGTTTATGTTATAACTAAACAATTTTATATGAGGGATTATTATCTATGTTGTATTGAAATATCATGTCCTTAGTATAATCAATTTAGAAGAAAAGTATTTCTATATCCCAGCACACATAAAGGTACATATCATGGTCATACACTCAATTCATTCTTTAAGTGACAAAATGGACATCCTAATTCATCTAAACTAATCCATTTAATATGTTTTATTTTATTAATTCTTTATTGAATGACATCATCCTGAAATATCCACTAAATTCATGTGTCTCCAAACTCATAAATATATTTTACCACAATGGATTTCTAAATAATGTTATTGAGAATTATTTATATGCCAAAAATTGTCAAACAAGATTATATAATCACCTAGCTCACCACAAAATTTTGGGAATTTATTATACAACCATATGCACCATATAGATATTATTAGAAAGAACATCTTGTCCGCATGGAAAGACTATTCCCAATTACCTTGTTTCCCAATTGTGCACAAAAATAAACCTTGTTAGCTAAATCCCATACCCAAGTAAGTGTGAACACTATTTTTATACATCTATATTTTCAAATCATGCAACCATGAGTCTCATTCTATAAATATATATCCCACATTCCTAAATAATATATCAGTCATCTACATACATAGAAATAGCCTATATCACAACTCAGTTATCTTTATTTGAAAATCCACACTTATCATAGTAATACCTCTTCCTTAGACTAATCATCAATATATTTCATTCAAATAATATGAATTATCTACTGATGATTGTGGTATATCAGGTATCCACATTCCTGTAATTTCTCATAACTCATAGCGAACCTCTTAACAATAAATTCCATACTTGGATAAATGATGACATGTTTCCCCTATGTGTTTAATATTTTATTAACCACTATCCTAGACTCAGTATCATAATTAATATTCTCTCTATCATTTTTTATATAACATATTCCATGGAGGTCATATCCCACAAAGAATCTTCTATGATTAATTTTCAATTATCTTGCGTACTTATATATTTTCCCTATTTGGAGAGAACATGCACTATTAGATAATTATATTGTTATAGAAGTGTAAGGATATTTCATTATGGTTTTAAAAATATAAAAGTTTTTTTCAATTATATTATTTGGTATTGGATTTTCACATACCATTACAAGAACTATATAATCTTACTAAGTAGTGAACCTTGAA
The DNA here is from genome assembly GCA_963277665.1 of Viscum album. Classification (NCBI taxonomy): domain Eukaryota; kingdom Viridiplantae; phylum Streptophyta; class Magnoliopsida; order Santalales; family Viscaceae; genus Viscum; species Viscum album. The sequence continues at coordinate 1,002,022,513 of OY728161.1, forward strand.
AATTAATTAGTTACTATGGATTGTGATTGGGTTATTTTCATCAAAAATTTATTCACTCATTAAACTGTGTTAAATTTTGTTTGAAGAGAAATAAAATATAAAAGTAATATGTCACTAATTCACCCCATATCCCTCTCAGTGATCATAAAAATCATGATTGGTCTTTTCAATCAAAAAAGTTCACCAAAACCATGTTGTAGTGCATTGAAATACTCACTTAAAAGATTAGTTCATTTTACATATTATTAATCATGTGGTTACTTCTTTAAATGAATTTATTTTACTATGGATTATGAACCAATGTCACCTTTTGTCTTGTTCTAATTTTCTCTATATAATTCTCCACACAAATAGATTTTTAAAAAATTCCATTATCTATTTATAATATGTTGATCAACCTATTTATTCCATTTTTATCTCACATCCAATATATTTTTATAGTCTACATGTCATCCTCTATTCATTATATAAGAATAATTCACTGTATACTAATTTAATAATACTAAAAATTGAATAATCTATCATTCTATTCTTATTCCTAAAATATTTCAAGTGATAATAAATCTCAGTGTGAATCAAATTATAAAATGTTACAGACTTTTGATATTTTATTTATTGTGTTTTCATATAGTATTACCTCTCATTCATCACTTGTTTTTATCAATCGCTATTTAGGGAAGGATTTTTTATTTCATCCTTTCAATTTATATCATTGTGATGTTTTATTGTTTATGTTACAATGACGTCTTTTACAATGAAATCATTCCCCTTTGACCATGGGGAAACATTAAATAACCATTATATCCTCTTAATATATATTTTTCTTTTCTTATTATAATTACCTTAGTGCATAATTAGTCTTATCTATGATTGATTATCCATTACAATTTAATGTAACATTGATTCTAAGGTCATAAATTTTAATCACACTCAAATTATTGTGCAAAATAAGATAACAAAAAAGTACCTATATATTCAAAAATTATTATGCTTCTAGACATATTTTACTTCATACATTATTATTTTAGTAACCATAATTACTAGAGAAAACCATGTTTTTTCATTATTTCTCATTTTCATCAATAAACATGCATTTACCTTTATATGGGATAAACCCACACTAAATTTTATCCACATGCAACTATTCTTACAAACCATGAGTGAAAGTTTAGACAATATTGAATTTTCTTTCTTCTTATTTTCCACCCAAATTATTATTCATCAAGATAATACATGAATTTGTGTCTCATCATTACTTTCAGTAAGAGAAATGACATAGTATACCTCATCTTTCAGTAGAGATAATTTATTCTCCAATGAGAACATGCTCATCATTTTTATTATCATTCTCTATTTGATACTATTGATAATCATTTTTTTCAATATTATTTTATAATATCGATGTGAAAGTAGTGAAAATAATAAAAAAAAATTCATCCTATGATGTGATATATATGTTCTCACACTACAATACGTGATTCTAGAAAAATCACCTTATATAAATCTCCTTGGATTACAAAAAATATTCTTAATTTGACCTAAGTAAAAAATTTATCAATTAATATTATGGTATATATTTTATTTTTCATTAAACAACATCAACAATTGTTGGTTTTAATTAGGTTTTTGAATTAGTATTTAAGAATATGTTTGATAATTTCCAACCAAAATAATTTTCTTTTCCATTACAAATTTTGTTTGTGTTATTGATGGTTCACTGTCATTTCTAAGGAAAATCATTTCCTAGGTGTTGGATCATTGGTTGTTCAAGAAATTATCAATGTTCCTTATAACAAATTTGTTTATTTATTTCACATGTGCACCAAAAAATTTTCCAAATTTTAATTTAATATTATAAAATACTAATTTCAATTGATTCGTCATTTCAGAAAATGTAACTACTTATTTATAAAAACATTTTATCTTTTTTACATTGATTCATTTACTGAATTATGGATATTTATTACCATAATTTTTTCTTTATTTTCACACTATATCCAACCTATTATCCTAATTTTTCATTAGAATGACATTGATCTTCCCACACCTTCACTCAATTTTATTGGATAAATTTTTGGAAACATAATATCTAGTTGACAGGGAAATCATGTATAAAATTTGGGTCTATAATAAGAATAACTATTCTGGTTTTATCATATCTCAAACATATAGAAAAGGAAACATGTTATCTAGCTCTATTAATTAATTTTGGATGTCTATGAGTATTTATTAGACCTTTTCCCACCATTGTATGTATTCAATTACTATTTATCTATTTTTAATAAATATAAAATTTTATGAACTAGTTCTATCTTACCTATATTTGTCTCAATTGAATGCTATTTTGTTCTATTGAATTGATTATTATTAATAAAAAGTATTTGATTGGATTATAGAATTTCTTCATCCTTTAACATAATTTCTTATTTATTATTCTAAAATATTTACATCACAACATTCCTTGACTGTGGAAATATTTTAGTTGTAGATTAGTTAAGAAAAATGTCATCATTATCTACTTTCATTCTCAAAATACTATTATTTTGTAATAATTTTCTTTATAGATTCATAGTATTGATATTTTATATATTGGGAAACATTATTTATTGATTTTATTATAAATTAAAATCACCATCTATTATGTATATAAGCGTTGATTTGACTCATATTCAACATAATATAAACAATGAGAAAGATAATTACCAAGATCAACCATTATTGAAACTGAACCCATGTATAAATGAAAATAAATAAGGTGAATACCCTTCATCGATGATCCTTTCTACCACAGATGTCACTTTATCAAATATAATTAATATTATGATATAGTTTAATGACTTTATCCACCATGTTGTATCTGTGGGATGATGTAAATAAACCATCATATTGAAATAAATCTACTATATTCCATGATATTCTGGAGCCTCCCAAGTATAAGTGATAAGGAGAACATATATTCAAGGCTGTCGAAATTTATAGTAATAGGTTCTGACCTAAATATACAAATAAAAATATAAAAGGATATCATATATATCCCTCATAAAATTCTCATGTGTTTATTCACTAACTAATTATATGGAGGAAGGGTTAATATTTATTTTACACATGAATTCATTTTATGAATGAAATGATGCCCTCATGTGTTTCATCATTAAAATTCTAAGAACCCTATATTTATTTCAAGTATGGATCTTTTAAATTTTGCTCAAATTCATTTGTTTGGAATTATTATGGATGTTGAAAGAGATTCCAATTTGAGGGGGGGGGGGGTCTATGGATTATTTATCTCTCATAAACCCATTATGTGGATAAATGAACTAGGATTTATGATTAATTGAAACAGTTCGAGCTAGTCCATATTGTTTCCCCTAAACATGCAGGGAGTTTCAAATTTGAAAGTAGGAGAGTGTAGATTTCCCTAACCATGATTATAGTTCTGAATTCCCATTCTAGTAGATTGGAAAATTTTAGTACAGGCATGTATCATGATTTGAGCATTGTATGTCAAACTGTGTGCATGAAACCATGTGGGGTCCCCCATTATATACTGGGAGGCACACTGTGGGAACACAGTTTGGACAACTATGCAACCAAACAATGAAACCCATGAGTTTTGGGTAAAATAAAAATTTCATCATAAAAAAAACTAACTCTACCCCCATTTTCCATTACTCCTCCAGCGGATAGGAGGCCTTCATTTCTACCATTAGATCTCTTAAACTACACTCTTCATTTTTTTATACCGATTCCTCATCCAATATCAGATTCATTGGAAATTGGACTAATTGGATTCCTCTAGAGAAGATCTTTATTTTTCTTTCTTTATTCTTCATTTCTCTTCCCTTAAATATAGTTATTTTGGTGTACGATCATGTGAACTATTTTTAGGATATTGTTAAATTCATCAATTTTATTGTAATTTAAGTCAAACAAAGGGCCTATACTGAATAAGGAGACTAATATAGTCTCACGGTAGGTGGTATTTGACTCATCCCTCAAGTCTCACCATCAAATGAATGGTCATTATTTATTGTATGATGATTTCATCAGGAATTTCATATTAAATTCATGTTCAATGATTATAATAATTCTGATCACTTTCCTAATCCCTTTATATAATGGATTGTCAATTTATTGGAGGCTATGACCTCAATGACATCCCCCCCAAACAGGGTTGTCCCTTATTTATGTCTTTGTTTGTATGTCCTGACTATCTTCACCGTAGTTTAGGTTTGATCTCACATTAACCTTCTAATATAAGTCTTCCTATATAATTAATGGATCATAAGTAGTTAAATGGATTGAAAATTTATATTTATTACTTTATCCGTCAAAGTTATGTTTTTAAATCAATTGAATGAATCTCTAAATGTTAAATAGAAATTATATTTATATATAACATTTTTCCATGATAATTACAAAGGAATTATATATAGTATCATGTATTTATCCCTGCTTATCACGTTTCAAAAATGTGAAGGAATGAACCAAAAATATTAATATGGAATTAATGTGAAACTTCGTTGCATGTATTCTATGGAACGAACCCATTAAATTTTTATTAACTTAATTGGAAAGTGGTTGTATATTCTATTTTACCTTTTCACTTAGTATGGAGGGAAATATAATGAACCTCTTAAATTATAAAAAGTAACTAGTATTTAATGGCCTTAATTAATTAATGAATTATGATTAAGTTTCCTATTTGAATTTTTTCATTTATGTCTTTATAGGAGTGGTCTTACTTGATCTAGCATTGCATTCCTAGGGGAATTCCATGAGTACATAGAAGAAACCATTCCAATTATGGTATCCATTTTTCAAGGGAGACACCAATATTGGAACATGGACATTTCCTACTAGTGTATTTCTGACACAATTCTGTATAATGTTATCAATATCTTTTTGATGATAGGATTGCGTGGGTATAAACCTTATATCCTTTTTGGTGTCTTCTAACACAAGGATCCATGTATTTACCTCAGTAGGACTAGTAATTCATTTCCAGTTTTACCTTAGATAAGATCCTTGGGCTCGATGGGAACTATTTATAGTTAAATGCCTTTGGTGATGCCCATTGGATTACAATCAACTCCCCTTATAGATAGGTTGAATGTTATGATAGATATAGCTTGACCCTTCAGGTATATAATGTTTTGGTTATTACATTGTATCTTATTCCATCATCATCATCATTATTATTATAGTATGCATTATTATACCTCAAATCCTTTTATTATTATTATTATCATGATATATGGTTAGTGTTTTTTACACCTCAAGTGACTATTCTATATAAAATTAACATAAGTGAATTAAATAAATGATTACATGTTTAGACCCCATCTATGGATGAAGCATGTATTAGAGTATTTAAAATATTGTACTATGTTACTTTTATTAATAACAACTACTATATCAGTTTATATACACTAACTAAATAGTATATATGCCATTGGTGGTGGCCTAATTAAATTTATCTCACACATTATATAAGATTTTAATGGTACCGATGAAGATTATATGTATGTAGGTATTGATAGGGGAAGAATCGTACTTTGGATAGCCGATCACTATTTATTTCCATAGGATGGGGCGTGGTAGTAGATGACCAGACAGTTCTTGGGATACTTGGACAGTTTTTGTGTTGTTTTTTCTTATTTTGTATAGCATGAATTACATGATGCCACATATACATATTTTAAAATTTTTTAAAGACATGAAATGTATTCATAATCATTTTTTATATGATTTAGTTTCCATAATTAGATTATTTTTTATTTCTTGGTTGTTTAACCCTTAATTCTATTGTCAGTTTTTTTACTCATTATTATACTTCAGCTATTTAAATTTTTTATATTATCCATTCTTCTCTACTCCGACATGAGGGAACAGGCTCCCCATGGGTCAACCTATGTCCCTTAATATTATTTGGTAGCCTCTGGTGCATGGGGAGGAGTTCTTGATGTCATGTGGTCAACCTACTTTGGGAACCCATTTAGTGGCATCTATGTCGGGATGTCACAAATTCGTATCAAAGGTGTGTTCTTTTATTTTTTAATATTGAATTGGAAATATATTCCAGAGATAAGAAACATTATGGGACATGATAATATGAATTTCATGGTTGTATTTATCACATGTTTGGTGTAAATACCATGCCTCCTAGGAAAAGAAAATTGTTATTATGTATTTAACCTATTATAGTTAAGATCCATTCACCACTGGGTTATACATATGAATCATGATATTTTGATATGATTTATTGATATATAACTTGGCCAACTAAGGAAAGGATTATTGTTACTTACATCATTATAGGAACCTATAATTTATATTCAATGGAAATTCTATTCAATGTTGGTGCATTTGGTTTCTTGCATTGCCAATGCTGTCTGCAATTATTAAGTGACTCATGGTTATTGTATATATTTATATGATACTAAAATCATTTACAGGGTAATTGAATTTTTTTATTTAACATTTCATCACCAATATAAATATTTTTTTCATTCATTGTTTTATAGGGGAATATTAAATAACAAATTTCTACTAGCATCAGCTATGTTCCTCTAGTCGCATGACAAGCACATTGGCTATAATTGGGTGACTCTTAGTTTGAATACATGTGGTGTGTGAGCCCTCATGAATTGTAATGGGTAACATACCAAGTCCAATGATCATATATTACTCATTACATTCTACTACCAAATGTAAAAGAGGACTGATTTATATTAATTGGGTGTCACTTTCAGTTATAAGGTATATGGGAATTTATTAACTGGGACTGGTAATCCATTTAATTGAATATTTTTAATTTTTATATTATTAAATAAAAAATAAAAATGTATATTTTGACTTATTAAATAAAACTATTTCTCAAAAATAAAGAGTCAAATTGAAACTAACCATTCACATATTAGAAACCTGTAAATTAAATGTGAACACTCACCAATACATTATCATTCTTTGTGAGTTTCTGGGGGTGTATCATGGATAGTGATCCCTTATTCATGTGACCTACTACTTTTGGTTATTATTTTTGTTAGAAAATCTAGTATGATTAGTTTAATTATAAAATTGGAGCTATTTTTCTATAAAGTCCTTGAGTCGTGCACTAGAAGGGTGGTAATGACCATTCTCCAGAGGTGGTGGGTGATGATCCACAAGTAATACCTATTGTAGTGAAACATGTTTCACCACCATATGTTACCAAATTGGGTACTAATTCAATTTTTCAAGAGGTTTTTATTAATATAATGAGGCTTGTGTTGGGTGCTCCATGACTTGAACCTATTATGGATAATATGACTAATGAGTTATATTAGTAGCATCCTCACAACTTTTTAGGTGATGGAGGTCCACATATTTATAAGTCTCAGATGGAGGACACACTATATATCTTATTGTTTCTATATACACCACCATTGAGGAGATCCATTATTTCCATTTATATGTTATGTGATTCGGAAAGGTGTTGGTGGGATGTGATTACCCAGGCCGGTCATCATCAGGACGTTGTCTAGGCTAACTTAAAAACTATCTTCTATGATTAATTGTTTCCTTAGATGTTGAGATATGACTTATCTAGAGAGTTTATGGACTTAGATTATGTTTTTATTTCTGTTTTTTCTAGTTAGTGTGTTTTACTGAGTTGAAAAGATTTTCACTACTTTTATCTTGTGATGAGTTATCATGAGAATTATTTTTAGAGGATGGCCTCATGTATTCTATCTGATCGAAAGAAAATGTCTATCACCAACACAATTTTTATGATAACATTAATCATGATCTTATCACTAAGAACAACCACATGGAATCTGATAGTACCAAGCATATAGATTCATTGTCGAGGTAGGGAAATAGTACTTTTGATATTAGGAAGCATATCCATAAGGTTTCTCATCTATGATGTGGAAGACATAGTATTTAAAATGGAATCTACATTTTATTCCATCAATGTGTATATTTGTGGAATCTAAAGCCACAATGTTATAGAGAGCCTCTTGTGTTCTATGCATTCAGACTTATTTTTTATCTTCAGAGAATCTATCATACCTTTCCATTTTTCTCAAGTGGAAGAGGATCCAAAACTCCTCCAACATCAAGGGTAAGATCATCTATGTTTATTTAGGAAGGGATATAGAGTATCACAAAAAGGAAATTCAATGGAGGAGGCCGTGGTCTTGGTATCCATACTTCTGATTATCAACATCAGTAGTGTGAACCTACATAGGGTTGTCCACCTGTAGTGAGAGGACCAGTTTAGGATATTCCTAACACTGGGTGGGTGAATCTATGATGGGGAATTTTTAAACCAATTACAACTCTTTATCCCTTTACCTATTGACCTTTTAAGGTATTGATTCAATTATTCTTTTTTCTCTATCACATGAAATAATCAAGAGTAGTAAAAATATGCACCAGATATTTTTGAAACGTTCTATACTCAATATGTGAAGCTATAACATTTCAATTCATTGGAGTGACAACTTAATGGATTCTACACTATAATGTGATAATTTTTATAGTGGGTTGGCTAGGGAAAAAATCTTATGGCCCATATGAGTCCCTACACTTTCGAGGGGCAAGGGATACAATACTCTACCTAAACTAGTGATGACCTAGTCCAACATTTTTCTTCCTTGCTGGGTCATTATACTGCCATTGAGGACAACTATATTCCTTATTTATAAGGTAGGTTGTGATTTTAATATTATTTAGTTCTATTCAATTGGTTGCGTGCAAAGCATTCGGCAAGAAACTCTCCATTTTTCTTCTCTCTTCTTATCTAGTGAATAAACCGAATACACTAGCTCTTTGTCTTTCTTCATCTTTCCACTTATTTTGAAGAATAACTGGATTCATAAAAGCTCATTCTTTTTTGAATAAAATCACAAACTCCTATTTATTTTTCAAATAATTAAGGATCATCTCACTAGGAATCATCAGAATATACTCTTTCTTTTTTTCATATATACATGAGATCATGCATGTTACATTTGAATGAAATTTTACAATACACTTATTCTCTCTTGTGGGTAAACCCTAATGGGTAAAAATCTTTGTACACACATTAACTATTCTCTTCTTAATATTTTATTATTCTCATCCCACTTGGTTAGGGTGTATTCAATTCATGCACATGAGTGGATGAATGATTTATTCTCAACCAAACTGAATGCAAACTCTTCTCTTCTTCTCTTCCATTTGTATGTACACAGATCACAGTGAAAACACCTACTCGAATGAATGTAGCCCTTTGGATTGGCTCTTCACAAGCACAAATCCAATGCCTTAGGCTTCTTTGAATAATGAATATGAATGCAAGAAAGCACGTACATCCTTTCTTCATTAAATATTATTCTTCATCAAAAACAAAACCCTGCATATATTATAGATATATCATGGAAACAGTAGGGTGTTCTCACCTTTTTCACCATGATACCAAAAGGCCCTAGTTATTTCTCTTCATTCAGGCAGTGCATGAGACTTCTACGTGCTGGAACTGGGCATACAACGGAAGCCCCAAATAGTTGGGTTTTTAAATTTTTCCACTGAAGATCTATGTAAACTTGTTGACGTTGGTGAATAAAATCCCGATTAAATATGAGGATCTCGCATGAAGGGTTTTAAGCAAAAAATAAACCGTAAAATACATGTTTTAATTATGAATCCACGCACGACATCTGCTCGTCATTGGAGATCACTGCTCGAAGAATACAAGGTTTAATTCTTCTAGATCCTCGACACATGCTTCTAGGAATCCGTGAGAGTGTCGTTCGTCATAATCCAGGTGTTAGTGTGGAATTGTGACAACGCTTATGATGCTCCAACGATGACTGCAATGCTTCACTTGTGATTCCTGAGAAAATTCTCGATCTATGCTCTTTGAATCTGGAGAATCTATTTCTAGATTATGGGAGAGAGTAGAGGAAAGAGAATATCCATGAATAGTAATTTAAAATCTCCTCTTCTCTAATATTTATAGCAGTTAATTAATTACCCAAAAATTCCAACCCGATCCCCAAATAATTAACGCCCTATCAATGACATTTTATGACTACTAACCTGAGTCATAAATATTATTATCACTTGTAAAATATTTCAATATATTACATGATAATAATTAAGTCATTAACTCGACTCGTTGCTCCCATAAATATTAATTGAACCTTGAATAATTTAATATTCATCAATTAATACTTCACATAAATTTACTAAAACTCACAAATACATTTAATAAATAAATTCAATAATTATTATTCTAAACTCGAATAATATGAATTTATTTATTTCATTGGTGATCTTTTTACCTTGGACAAATCCTGGACCCTTGTGGTGGGGCCCATTATGTCCAAAACTCTTATTCAACTGAATAGGGTAGATTCTTGAATACACTATTGTGTGTGACCCTCGAAGACCTTATCTCGATAGTAGTGAATAGTATCCACATACCAAGAGTGGGATCTAGCAACCCATCATGGCCCCTGAATAAATAAGGATTGTCATAGTAGTGACAACCAACCTACGAACACACACTGTGTGATAAAATATCCTTGTCTGTAATATCTCACAAAGCAGGAAGCACTCACATGTCATCGCCATTTTCTTTTTTTATATTTTGTTGATTTAACTGGTCAGATTTAACCTTGACTGCCATGGCCATGGTCTGATAAAGGCACTACCATCCATATCATCATTTCTGGAGAAATATTACTTCTATAACCCTAAAGCAACAAATCATTTCTTGAACATTTAACCAATGCCATGCCACCAACGACGTACCCGACACAAACTACCTCACCACGACTTCATTTCTAGGGTTATCATTTTGCATCAAAGTACACAATCAAATGACATACATTGGTAATGATCTTAAGTCAGGATAACATTACACATGATCATAGATATGAATAACCAATGACACCCAAAACATTTGGTGTTCCTATTGGAGGGTCAGTCCTCATGATCTCACTTCTAGAGATAACCAAGTGCGAACATCATGAGAAAAAGTATCAATGATTATGATCCCCCTTCACCTGATAGTCAAACATCTATTGTGTCCAATCATTAAGATTTATCTAGACCATAGAATATATATTTAAGATTAATGTCGTAGTGTCTAGAGGTTCCCATTTTATCATGGGAACTTCTATATCCTTTCGATATGATAATTAATATTTGGACATTACCATTTCAATAGTGGATGTAGAACAATATGCACTATAATGGTAAGATGAGATCATGCATAGCTAACTGTATAGACGATATGGTAATCAAAAGCACTGAATAGTTTGGTCTAGGGAACCCACTATTTAAACACTCCCCCTTGGACTAGAGATAACATTCTAACCAAAATTGTTCGCTACTCACATGATAATCCTCATGTTTCTACTGAGTAACAACCTTAGCTACATGATCTTCCACAGTTCCACCACGTGGCTATTATGCTATTGCGAGCTTATCTAATTGAGTAAAACTTCTTTGGATATGGTATACCAAGTATTTAACTTTTTCCCCACTTTAATAGAATGACATCTTATCTAGTAAGAATATCATATTTTACATTATGATAATACTTTTCTTACTACATGTGATTCCATGAACTGAAGCAGAATGTTGCATATTTGCTTCTAACTTTCCTTCAAAGCTTCAACATAATTAGTCTTTGTAGGTATGGATACCACTAGTTTATAAGAGCATGACTTGATCACAGTCTTTATCCTAACAGAAATAGTAGATCACATCGATCTATAGAATACTAGTTTGTATCCCAAAAAACTAGTACCCTTCTTCTCCATTTACTTGGTACATATCTATGGTACTTTTCAAAGTACACCTAGATAGTTTTGACTACACCCCTTGTAGTTCTCCATAGTATAACTGATATCTTCCCAGTATACCTTGGAAATATCAGTTCTTGTACATATCTCAGCAAGCGTGATTGATCCATCACTCCTACGTATGGATTTCAACTCACCACATTTATCTCTTCCCATGTCACAGACCGGTCAACATGGAGAGATTATACCCTGTGACCCATGAAACAATTAATCTCTTTAATTGTTCCAACATGTATTTTTAATAAAATGTCACTATAGGTATGATTGACTAGGACCAAGAAACATATAGATCTATCTTATTAGATCATGTTCCCTAGAACTTAGGTAGCTAATTTAATTCAATTACTGGAGAATAAATTTTATTTTGGTCCTAAATAACTGTGAGACCAATGTCTGTTTTCCATATGATGTCAAACATACTTCACATGGAAAACATTGATGCTCCCACTAAACTTTCGTAGACACATGGAAATCATTTGATGAAACTCTATATTCTATGATCTTATTTCTTACTTTAATCCGGAACCATATTTTCGTAACATCCAACCATTATTAACATTCTGTGTCGTGACCATCCATTTCCGTTTGTGCCATATAGACACCATCCTTGATTAGTGGTCATGATAACTAATTCTTAATAATTTGATCATAGACATTAGCTACGATATGTAAAATTCTAACAGATTTAATCATGATGACATAGTAAAACCAATCAAGCGTTATTGGTACGACACATGTACCATCCATGTATCGTCTTACTTGAATACCCACCACAGTATTCAAAATAATAAGCCCCCTATCACTTTGATACATGGAATCCATTAATTGAATTTTAGTTGATCTTATCTATTTTAGCTAATTTCTATACACTTATTTTTTATAGGAAATATTATTCAAAATGAATAAAAAATCACTGACCACAATGAATATAAAAACAATCCCAATGGTTTTATACTTCCTACATAGTTTTTGTTTCTGGAACATACCCTTTTCCATATGCGCTTGTGGAACTTGTTCCTGTGCCAAAAATTTGTGCATTTTGAGTATTGACTAAACACCAATAAATATATCTCTCACATTCTATAATAGATATGTGCTCTCTTATATAGAATTGTAGTCCATCACTTGATGAAAAACTTTCTATTGTAGGGATTTATGTAACATCCTAAGAAGTCGTTAGGTTTATTTAACTAAATGCACAATGTGTTTGTCTTAATGCATGTTTTTATGTCCGAATGAACTATTTGCATATAAACACATGTCCTTATGACATAATGTATTTACATCATACTATGTCTCGTATGATATCCATTTTTCATTATAGTTTGCATATGATTATGGGATTACACTGTTATTGGAAATGCATTTCATGAAATATAATGGATGTTTCTGCTAGTTGCAACGTTGATATTACTTACATCAAAATTTCGTTGTATAACATATGTGTTTAGCAATTTCTCCACACTATATGTTTATTGTTCAATGTTGATATGTAAAACTTGTCATTAATACTCATCATTAACACCAATTTCGTGATTTCAATAAGGTAATGTGCATTTAATAATTACTCCACGCTACATTATCATGATTGATGAATTCTTGGTTGAGATATTCTTTGGTATCCCAACATGAAGCAACTCATATCTCCAGACCATGCATATAATTTACTTGGTTATTCCTTAATTACAAAATGGAATCTTATGAAGTATATATCCTTCTAGCTTATACATGGAATAGTTCACATTTACTTGTAGAACTATTTCCAAAATCTTGGTGACATAACTTTATTTCTGAAGGATCCATTGTCCAAACTAAAGATGTTGATAATACCAAAATTATTTTACTGTGGTGAGCCTAAATACCATACTTGGTATATTCATGATGTAAACTTTTAGTATTACTTGACAAAGAATTATCTTGTCACAATTGGGAATAATTCTTACATTTATATTCATCACAAATTGCCTATGATTCAAGTATTACTGAACTAGTGATTGAGTTTACCAAAACAACATTCATTACAGAGCCTGAAATAATGTCTCCTTGTGTCCATGGACACATGAGATTAATGATTGTGGTTATACTCAATAATAGTTCACCACAAATCTATTACTTGGATATTAAAAAAGTCATGTACTTCTCATCACTAGCCTAGGTATCACCCTTTTGCAGCCACATGGAGAATACACCATACATCTAGTGATGTTTCTATGCTATCTTGGTTTTCATATTAGAATACACATATGTCACCAGAATATTCTATTTAATACCCACGTAGTAAAACCAAAAAAATTAAAGTTTATGAATATGCCTAATGTAGAAGTGGTAACTTGCTCCTTTAAATTATGTTATTTCTTTTAAACTTACATAGTATTATATTATAATATGCAATGCAAAAAACCTTTGTCAATTATTCACTAATTAAAGGATGTTGTGAATGTGTCATTGACATTAAATTCCTTTGAGCTTTTCACATTACCTTTAAATTTATCCGTCATAAGAATTAAAGCTTAATTGTCTTCTATTCTTATTCACTTGGCGAACCTTACCAAGATAGGTAATGGGAAATTTACTCAATAGTATCTCATTTTATAACTTAAAAAAACTTGATTAAAGGGGTGTAAATGATAAGAGAAAGAGGTCTATTTAAAGATCATGATCGATCTTTCAATTTACACCTACTGGTGTAACATCGTCTTATTCATATCATTGCTTTGATTCATCCTCGTAAACATCTTGGAGATGAGACTTTATGTTTATATCATCCATTTCCTAGTGTAGAGACCAAAACTAAAACTGGATGTTGATGATAGAATAACCATCATATGATTGGTACATTAGTCTCCTGTAAGCAGTTTCACCCTCGCTTCTTGAGGTAGTTAACAGTGTTGGGGACATTGGCACCTTGAGTTTCTTATATCATAGTACTATGTCCAAAGGCATATACTATTCAAGGATACTCGTGTTAGTGTAGACATTTACATTGTCCAATATAATATCGTAGTTTTTTAACTCGTGGTATATGTTACCATTTTCTACAAAAAGAATTTTAGCAGATGAGTTCCTTTTATCTTGATTACCGGTTTAGCCATTTTTATTTAATTACTTTAATCATTTAATGTCTCCAACTCTTTTATCTAATTATAGGAACCCTTTAGGCTTGAATCGGAATACTCTGTCATTAGGGTATTCTAGTGGCAAGGATCTCAGAACCACCCCTCATAGTCTATAAGTTATGGCTACGCCACAATATGGAGGGTTCTAGGTGGGCTTTTGGCTAGTCGTCCAATTTAACTTGTGGTTTTTTGATCAATTGAGTGAAGTCAAATCTTCATGAAATCAAAATTTGATTTACCCAACATTTGACTCTAAAATTACAATTGTTAAGATATGGATATTTCTTTGCTGCGATTTTAGTTAAGTCCACCCTTCATTTATATAAGGACTCCGCAGTTGTAAGAGTCACCCTCGGCTATGGCATGATCGACACCTCAACCAGCTAGTTTTGTCAAAATTTGAATGAGAGAAGGAACTATAAATTTAATATATATTTGAGGTTTATATTATTTTTTGTGTGATTAATGAAATCCTTTTTTTATTTTTATAAGCACGTACTAGGTGATCACACTCGGAAATGACCATGCAAGAAATAGAAATTTCATCACGTCACATGTTTATTTTATCTTTCATACTTGTTTATTATTATAAAGTTTGATCGCACAATAAATTACACATGCACAAAAATAATAAACCATGAAAATATAAAATGAACACCTGATCATGATACGATTATAATGGTTGATCTGTTGAGTGTATAACAAACCAACTGCAACCCTAGGGGTAAGTACCTTTAGTCATGTGGCTTGCAACTTGAACAACAATGTCTGCTTATCCAATGCAATACACTTCTGTCTAGACTGTCACCGTCACTTGGAATGAAGTGTCTTATATGTCATCTCGTAATTATACAATTGTACTCGCATAGAGGTGAAGGGGTCTTGGCATATAAAATACAACCCTTACAATGGGCGCGTATGCCCTTATACATATAATGACACTTGGCATGACATGAAGATCACCTTTTATTTAATTAAAATAATTATTACAAATCATTGCAATAAATAAATAATTTAATAAAATAAATAAACACCAGACACTCATTGGTCGGTCCACGACTCATGACCAATATACACATTAACTCGCATATATAGAAACTAAATGCAGAATAAAATTAAACATACATTAAAATGAACTTTAGGGAATTTTAATACAATTAAAAATAAAATCTTATTTTTAATTCAATTATCACGTCGTTCGGCCCCAATTAATTAATTTAATTTTAAAACTAAAACTTAAATTAATTAAGTAATTTAATTATCACCCAATTAAATTAATTATTCTACATGAAATATTTAATAAAAAAAATTAACATTAAATTAATTTTATTATCAAAAGCAATTAAATAAATTATTTTAATTAATTTTTTATTAAATTAAATCCCCCGGGCCTATAAAACCATGCGCAGGGCCTGTGCAAGTCGGGGTGAACCTGTGCACCCCTAGTCCAGGCAATAACGATCTTGTGCAGAGGAATTTTTGGATGGGAATGTCTACCTGAGACCATTTTGGGCCGGGCAGACCCGCCCAGGTCTGTTTCGTGATAATATAGGTTACCTTCCCACTAGGAGGACCATGCAGTGGCTGGGACAAGGCAGGTCCAGAATGGTGCAGACTAGCCGAAATTGGTGTAGCACGCCACTCTAACTGGGAGAGGAGGTCTTTCTATAGCACCGGCTGGAGGCGGTGGAGGGGTGGATGAAGACAGTAGGGTAGGGTTGTCTGCTGCTAGCAATGGCGACCGAATGAGCTGCGACACAATATTTGGGCTGGCCGGGGTGGAAGCCTTAGCCAGAGGCACGCAGCACCTAGTTCAGGAGGCCGGGGCTAAGCAGTAGATGAAAATGGATCCAGCAAGAAGGCAAGCAGCCAGGGGAGCGGTGTGCTTTCATAAGGGACGCCCATGGTGAAGGTTAGAACAGTAGTGGGAGGATGAGGTGTCATCAGGTGAGGCGGCAGCGCGCTACCGCTATAGCACATAGAGAAGGTGACTTCTTATGGTCGTCGCAGGTGAACCTGAAGCGAGCTTATACCATGCGACGTAGGGAGTGCATGTAGGGCCGGAAAGTTATGCATTGAAGAAGCCCCTCGTGAAGAGGTAGAGCATGGGGTCATTGGGGAGGAGGTCGGTTTCACGGTGCTATTCGTCTGGACCACGAAGGAAGGAGGCGGTCAGGGTCACGGTGCGGGGCAGGTCAGAGGTGGCTGGGCAGCAAATCTCCATGGGAGGGAGGCCAGGTACGGGTGGCTGGCGGTGCGTGCCACACTAAAGTGCTTGGATACTTCTTTCCATTGTGGGGAAGGAGAGGAAATTTCCACAGTGCTTGAGGAAGAAAAACCCGGGGGGGGGGGGGTCCAGGGGTGGCCAGTTGCAGCTCGGCGGAAGGCAGGAGGTGTCCTGGTGTGCCACTGCGATGCAGGGCAGAAGAGGCAGTGGCTGGGGCCGCCGTGCAGTGAATTGGGGGGTCGATCATCACCCCAATCCTTTTTTAACTCTCTAGACCTGATTTTGTAGGTCTTCATGCCCCAAATTTTTTTATTTTTAATAATAAAGGCTTACAAAGAAAGTCATTCCCTTCCCCCCTTTTTTGTATTTTTCTCCAGCCTAATTGTGTAATATTTAGGAAAAATAATACTATTAATTTATTAATATTATTATTATAATGTAATTAATATTAATATAAAAATAAAATAAATATCATTATTATAAAAAAACCAATTAATTTTATTATTATAATAATAATTCAATTAATTTTAAGAAATAAATATCAAACAAAATTGATTTTCCGGTGAGTATTTTGGACACGGGATTTGCAGTTGAAATATGAAACACCACCAGAAATCATTCTCAAATCTGTATTTGAAACTTCAAATGACTGCAGACTAGCCATTTAATGTCTGATTCAAATTTTATCTGTGACATTGGGACCATATTGACGCCCTCTTTTAACATTAATGGAAATTTAATTTATTTGCCTTAAAATCATCACGCATCCCACTGATACCACTTGTTTGAACTGGGCATGCAACAGAAGCCCCAAATAGATTTGTTTTTAACGTTTTTCACCAAAGATTGACATAATGATGTTGACGTTGGTTAAGAGAATCCTGATTAAATCCAAGGATCTCATGTGAAGTGATTTATACACAAAAATAAATCGTTAAATACCTGGTTTGATTTTGAAGTTGCACACGATGTCTGCTCGTCATTGGTGATCGCTGCTCGAGGAATCTAAGGTTGAATTCCTCTAGATCATCCACACACACATCAAGGAATCTGAAAAAGAACCTTTCATCATAATCTGGGAGCTACCACATAATTGTGGTGATGCCTTCGACGCTCTAGCTATCACTGCACTGCTTCGCTTGCACTGCCTCAGAGAGTGCTTGATCCATGGTCTTTGAATCCTGAACATATTTCTCAAGATTATGGAAGATTGGAGAGGAGAGATAATCTTCATTAATATTAATTAGAAATATCCTCTCCTCTAATATTTATACTGGTTAATTAAATACCCGAAAATGCCAACCCGACCCCCAAATACTTAGTGCACTATCAGTGACATTTTATGACTACTAAACTGAGTCAAAAATATAATTATAACTTACTTGTAATATATTAAAATATAATACATGATAATAATTATGTCATTAACTCAACTCGTCACTCCCATAAATATTAATAGAACCTTGAATAATTTAATATTCGCCAATTAATAATTTTCATGTATTTACTAAAACTCATAAATACATTTAATAAATAAATTCAAAACTCATTATTCAAAACTCGAATAATATGAATTTATTTATTGCATTGTTGATCGTTTTACCTTGGAAAAATCTGAGACCCCTATTTCGGGGGCCACTATGTCCAAAACTTTTATTCAACTGAATAGGGAAGATTCTTGAATACGCTATTGTCTGTGACCCTCTAGGCCATTATCTTGAAAGTAGTGAATAGTATTCACAGACCAAGAGCGGGATCTTGCAACCCATCATGGCCCCTAAAGAAATAAGGATTGTCACAGCAGCGACAACCAACCTACGAACACACACTATGTAATATAGTCTCTTTATATGTAATATCTCATAAAGTTGGGCGCACTCACGTGCCATCTCCCTTTTCTTTCTTCATTGTTTTTTTATTTAAATAGACTGATTTACCCTTGACTTCCATGGACATGGTATTATAAATGTACTACCATCCATATCATCATGGCCTGAGATATATTACTTCCATAACAAGGATTCCACAAATTCCTCCTTGAACATTCAAGCAATTCCATGCCACCAATGATGAACCCGACACAAACTACCTCGCCACGAATTCACTGCCATGGTTCTCATATTTCATCAACGTATGCAATCAAATGACATAGATTGGTAATGATATTATGTTAGGAGACCATTACACATGAACATAGATAGAAATGACTAATGACACCCGAAACATGTGGTGTTCCAATTGGCAGGTCAGTCCTCATGATCTCACTTCTAGAGAACACCAAGTGCCAACTTCATGAGAAGAAGTCTCAATACTTACGAGCCCCCAACACCTAGTAGTCATGAATCTATTGTGTCCAATTGTTAAGATGTATGTAGACCATTTAAAATATTTTTATGATTAAAGAGGTAGTATCTAGAGGTTCTCATTATAGCCTAGGAAATTCTACAACCTTTCAACATGACAATTAATCTTTGGAAATTACCTTTACAATAGTGGATGCAGAACATTATACACTATAATGGTAAGATGTCAACATGCATTGCAAACAATATACATGATATGGTAATCAAAAACACTGAATAGTTGGGTCTAGGGTACCCACTATTTCAACACTACACATAGTGTGTGTAGTTCTTTTTCACAGACCCAGGGAGATTCATATTTCGGTATTCATAAGGCACAATAAGGGTTCACATGCACCGATTGTTTACCCGCAGGTTCTTCTTCATGAGACACGGTGATGGGTTTGGGTAAAACTATCAAGTTTCCTTGGTTTCTTCTATAGATGGTGTGTTTCATCTTTTTCATGATACACTTCAATAGTGCATTTTACTTGTTGATGTTTTTTGAGATAACTTCTTGTACTTCAAGAAATAGGAGCTCATAGATGCTCTTTTTTCCAAACGAGAGCTCTTAGGTGTATGGATGTCCTCACATCTCTTTGACTCAGTGAATATCCATTTATATTCATGGAATGTATCTCATTCTCATTCTAAATCTCGCCTTTGAGTTAGCTGAGATCAGTCATTTGAATAACCAAGATCTTTAGTTCTTTAAAACATTCAAACCATGGATAACGATATGTCAGATATCATAGCTCTTTATTTTTCAAATGAACGCCTTCTATAAGGGGAGAAAATCACTTTTGATTGATGGAGATCACATTCAACTCATTCTACACAATCTTTATCCATTCAAGATGAGGCCTCGGAACCCTATTTTCTTTAACCACATTCGATCATCATTGTTTTTTTACATGCATGAAAAATCAATTGCATTCATGATTTTATGACTCTCATATGGAAACAATGTAGTGGAGTGGATCTTCATGGTGGAAAAAAGCATTTTGAAGGTTGGGTCATCATATATGGTGAGTAATAATGGCGACATCAGGTGCTGGGGGAAAAAGACGACAGCGTGGGGGATCAGACAACCCTGGTTCAAAAAACCCAAGGAACTGATACGATGGGTTCCTACGATTAGAAAGTGATTCATGATATTGGTTGAACGACTAAGATCATTTAATTTATTAAATAAATTTCCCCTCATCAAATTGTAGATGCACCTGATCTGTTGTTGAAATATCAATACACTTCAGCATATGCTCAATATTCTCCTCCCACCTCCCCGATACGACCCCGTACCATTTTCGGAAGTCTTTCTTTGCAAAAGCTTAGGCCCAACTATGCACGGACCTTTCTTCGATGTGAACTATTTCAAGCATGTGCACAGACACTCCAAGCCACATTTGGGTTTGGACAGGGTTGGTTCTCTCAGCGTGGTTGACCTTGAGTCCCACATGTGCTTGGGTCGAGCTAGCCTAGCCTTTCATTAGGGATGGACAATTTTTTTATGTAAGCCCATAAAAAACATATTAAAAAATGTATGGACACTTGGTACATCAAATATAAATGGCCACCATCAAATGTATAAATCCAAGACACTTCCACACTTCTTCTCATCATCCCTAGAAATCATCTTCTTCATATTTTTTATAGAATAATAATTCCAAATATCACTTCAATTATCCTCAAATGGATTATAATTTAATGTTCTAGACAATGTATCACCTTTTATACCTATATTTAGATCATAGGAATAGTGTAACAATCATCTGATTTCTTACAATAAGGGGAATTTTGAATGTGTTCCATCAAATTCTATGAATCCAATAAAATTATCCAGACATCATCACTTCAACCAACCTCCATAAATATTGGTGCTAATTATTCATTTGGATCAGTACTGACAAATTTTGACAACAAATAAAACTTCATACACAATGTTGTCCAAACAATCTCCACCTTTGTATTTTTTGGAAATAATTCAATGTTCTCTTAAATGAACACGTTAATATCCAAAATTGAATCTTCTCTCTCCACTTCAGTTCTTTCTCCCCCCAAAACACTCATTTAAATTATCTCTCTCATATTCACATAGAAAGTTCATGGTAGAGAGGGTATCAGTTTATACGTAAGAAATGTTCCATCAATAATTTCAATATATGTCTACTTAAGCAATGCTCGGTGTAGAAAACAAGAGGATTTGATTTAGACAACAAGGCTGCCCAATATTAATTGATCTTGATAACTCATGAGGTGAGAACTCATATACTTGCCTTTAAGGGAATCCCCCATTATTTCTAGGATATTTTAGGAAATCATTTTAAGAAAAATAAACTTGAAACTCCTACACTCACTTCAACGAATAGATCAAAAACATTCAAGTGAAATATAAAGGATAAGTGACATTGTGGAACTTACATTCTTCTTATGTCAATGATTAATTCAGTTACCCCCACTTTGTAGAATGATCTTTATATTGTGTAACCAAGGATGAAATATTTAAAAATGAAATACCTTTTCATGAAATTATCTTCAAATAATCGTCAGAGTAATTGAATTTGATACCTTCTGATGTTGATAATAATTGGAATAATAAAACTGGAAACTTCTTCATGTGTCTCCCCCTTAAGGGAACACTACTCATCAATGAATCTTAGGTTCTCCCCCTATGATCTTTCTTCAAATCAAATTACCAATATTATAAAAACAAGTACAATAAAAAATTATTTAAGTTAATATGGTAGACCCTCCTTACATTATCAATTTGAAGAATTATGTTTAGATTAATTTGTCAACCAAGATGCTCCATTCTTCACACATTCACATTAAATATTCAATTTTGGTTGTGATTGTGTTGATATTAATACATATTCCATTTATTAGTATGTGATAATTCATTCTTCATGTGCATTTGGAGCACTAGAATCTCCTGGTGCAACATTCATCATCTTAATAAATTCTTCTAGAGTTGGAGTAAATGCAATGAAATTTCTAACAGTATGACCCACCCTAATACACCTCACACACATAAATTCTTTATTTTTATGCAAAATATTCTTTTATACTTTTCATAATAGCCATAGTTTGTCTGTCTTCCAATTCCCTCAATATTTCCAAATCTTATGACCAGATAACTATTATGTTATTAGAATTTGAGGAATCAAGATTTGATCTTCCATGTGGATTCTTTTGAGTTTCATCCTTCTTAGGATTTATTTTGGTTGCACCTCCCTTTACCTTATTGGATTTAGATTCCATGGAATTCTCTCCATTCATTCTTCGGGTATTCTTGGGAGAATTTTATTTTTTATCATCATTCTGATTTCTCCCCAAGGATGCTTATTCTTTCTTAGCACACTTTTATGATCTTGTTTTATTATCAGCATCGGGTACCTGTTGAGATATACATGTACCAATATTGTGAAAAATTCCATTGCATCTATCACTGATTTTGTCAATCATTCCTAATATGTTTGCAGTATTCAAATGTTTCTAGATCTATGAATGTTACATCTTCTTCTTTATGTTAATCTCCCTTGAAATGGGCTTCATTTGTGGTTTTATATTTTGAGGATTTTACCCAAAACATAATGCACAATTCACAACTCTGTTGCAACACCAACATTTACCCACCAATAATTACTTCTTGATATCTTTTTTTATAATTTTGTTAGGCCTTATTTATGATTTTTTTGTCCTATCTATGTGGAACCACCTTCCACATTCTTCTTCCTATCCATCCTAACTATGGTGGTAGCTATCTATTGAAATTTCATCATCCATACTTGATTAGAGTTTTATATCCACCCTAAATTTTTTGTATACAAATACTTAGGAACATTAGTACAAGATTGTATGAATTGTACCTTATCCTTATTAGCTTCCTGTTACAGATCAACGAGTGAATTCAATATCTTCTTATCACATGTTGGAGTTCTTTCACCCTTATAACCCCCAGTGAACATTTTATACCACTAGAAAAAGTCACATTCTCTTGTGAGGGATAAATATGTGTCTTCTCAAGATTGGCATAATGATATTCCAATTTTAGACATCCCATATTTATGATTATCTTCTAGACTTCAATCATGATCATCTTCCCTTAACAAGTTTTCTTTAATCTTTCAACATCCTCTTCATACATTAGAAATTTATTTTTTAACAAAGGGTCAAGTTCCATGACTTTCTTGAAATATTCTTCCAAATATAAACCCTTGACATCTGTGATATTCTTTAGGTAATTTTTAGGTGCATGGATATTCTCTTCTTGAGTCTTATTGAATCCCTATATATCCTGAACATCTTTTATCCATTTGGAGGATCTTATTTCAAATTCCATCTTTGTTACTTTAAAGGATCAAACCTATCTGGAGATATTTACACATTCAAATTTTCTTACCTGCATGGCCTTCTCCAAAACATATTTTTCTTCCATCAAATGGGTGATATCTTTTTGAATTCCTTGAAATAGTCCACAGTCAAGACATGAACGTTCTTCAATAATATCATGCAGAATATCTTTTAATATATCAACTAATAATTTTTGATAATTTGTAGATTCATCATCACCACTTGTTCTAGAATTTCTATCATGAGAATAATTTTCAAATATACAAACACATACCTCCTAATAATTTGAGGTAGGGTGGTTGTCCATTTTATTATTGGAAACATTATCTACCTGCTCATCTCATTCCAATCCTGTTATATATTCATTACCAATAAGGAATGAAGATACAAATACATTAATTTTATTGAGATAAGAGGGACTTCTTTAGATTTTTCATATCATTATTTTTCCTATTCATCATAGTCTTGGTAGATATGGAATTCTTCGCATAGATAACTAAATTTACAATGAAACTACACTTCATTAGAAAATCAGTAAATAAACACAAATCTTCAAAAGATAATAACATCACTTTTGAGAATACAATATAGTTGAAACATGCACTCTGATAATAATTGAAAGGACCAGTTTGGGATATTCCTAACACTTAGAGGGGGGGAATCAGTGTTATGGACTTTTTAAACCATTTACAACTTTTTATCCATATACCTCTTGACCTTTTAGGATTTTTATTCTCTTATATGATTTTACCTGTCACATGAAATAATAGAAAGCCGTAAAAATAAGAACATGATATTTTTAAAAGGTTCAACACTCAATACGAGAATCTACCACCTTTCCATGCATGGGAATGAAAATTAAATGGATTCTTCATTATAATGTGACAACTGTTATGATGGGTTGTCTTGGGAATCAATCCTCTAAACAGGGTGTGTCTCTACACTTTGGAGTGGGAAGGGAAACAATCCTTTTCCCGAACAGGTGATGACCTATTCTAACTTTAACCTTCCTTTTTGGTTCTTTATACTACTAGTAAACATAGTCTTATTCCTTATAGATAAGGTAGGTTCTTATCTTGATCTTATTTAGTGTTTTTCCTTTGGTTTCGTGAAAATTAGTTGGAAAGAAACTTTCATTTATTCTTCTATCATCATATTTAGTGCAAAAACTCAATGCACTAGCTTTTATTATTTTTTCCTTCTTTTCGATTCATTAGTGAAATAACTAAATTCACCAAAACTCTTTCTTATCTTGGCTATAATCACAATATACTATGTGATTGCTCAAGAATTAAGTGTCAACTCAATTTTCATCATCAGAATAAACTATTTTTTCCTTTCAAATATACATGAGATCATGAATGTAACATTTGAATGAACTCATATCTTCCACTTATTCTCCCTTGTGTGTAAACCAAAATGGGGATAATCTTATGTAAACAAACATGGAATCATTTCTTATTCCCTTTATATTCTTATCCTTTCACTTAGTTTGGGTTTATTCAATTCATTCACATGAGTGCATGTATGATGTATTGTCAACAAAACTGAATCCATAATCTTCAATTATTCTATTTTTTATGCTTACATGAATCCCATGGAAATGACCGAATAGAATGGATGTATCCCATTAGAAAGGCACATCACAAGAGCACAAACATTTCCTTGAGCTTATTCAAATCATGCATATGAATTCATGAAAGAAGGTACCACCCTTATTCATGAAATCTCCTTCTTTATATAAAACAAACCTCTGCATAAAATATAGATATATCATGCAAAAAAGATGGTGTTATCAATTTTTTATTTGTTAAAACAAAGGGTCACGAGTAATCATCTTCATTCAGGCAATGCCCGAGTATTATATGCACAATCTGTTCAGTTATTCTTCACCAAACCATGGAGATTCATGCTTCTGTCTTTTCAAGGAACAATAAGGGTGCACATGCACAAATTGTGTATCTACGGGTTGTTCTTCACAAGACATAGTGTGGGTTTTGGATAACCCTATCACGTGTACCTGGTTTCTTTTTTAAACAGTCGGTGTAGTTCATCTTCATTGCGAGAAACATCTTGAGAGAATGTCATTTTTTGAAGGTCTTTGTGACCACTTCTTGTCCTTTTTGAAACAAGAAATAATAGATTCTTTGTTTTATGAGTGAGAGCTATCAGGTATATGGATGGACGCACATATCTTTGACTCGGTGCAGTTCCTTTTATAGGTAGGAAATGTATCTTCTTCACATTGTAAATCTCTACTTTGAATTGGATGATATCGTTCCTTTAAATAACTGAGGTCTACGGTTCTTTAAAACATTCAAAATTAAAATAAATATATGCCAGATATCCCGACTAATTACTTTTTAAACAAATGAATTATGTATGGGGATAAAATCATGTGTGTGTAATAGTGATCACATGATACTCATTCGGCATGAGCTTTATCTATGAAAGATGAGGCCTAATAGTTCCTTTTACTTAGGACTTGTTGAAACTTCATTATTTCATTACAAGCATGAAAATGCAATTGAATTTATGATTTTGCGACTCTCAAATATCCTTAATGCAGTGGAGTGGATCATCATGGTGGTCAGAAGCTTGATGAAGGTTCAATATTCATATCTGGTGAGTAACAATAGTGGTGTCAGGTGCTGGAGGGAGAAGATGACTAAATCATGGGATGAGATGACCATGGTTCAAAAACACGAGGAACGAACGCAATAAGTGTCCACAATCATATGGTGAGTCATGATATTGGTCGAACAGATGACATGAATACATTTAATAAAAACATCCCCCAATAGAAAAATGGAGAAGTGCATGAGCCACAGTTCAAATATCAATCTTCTTTAGTATATGCTTTGTGTTATCCTCCTCCCTCCCTTGGTACTGCCCCATACCATGTTCTGTGGGAATACTCTACACCCATTCTCTGTGTGGGCATCATCCCAACTATGTATGGGCCTTGCTGAACCATGTTCTCCAGAAATCCAATACACTGCCTACCCATTCCACCTTCAGGTTTGTTTAGGGATGGTTCCCTTAGGGTGGTTGACCATGAGTCCCACATGTTCCGGGGTTGTGTTGGATGGGGTTTTCTTGATGGTTGGCCAGTTCATTTATTTAATAAAATAAAAAATTTAGTACAAAATGCATGACCAATTGGTACAACAAATATACATGGACACATTCAAAATTAGAACTCCCAGCCTCTTACACACTTATTCATTTAATACTCATAAATAATATTCTTCTTATTCGTTATGGAATAAGAATTCCATATAACACTCCAATCATCCCTGCATGGATGATACATCAATGTTGTAGATAATGTATCACTTTTGATACACGTATTTAGAACTTATGAAAAATGCAAAAATCATTTGATTTTTAACAACATAGAGAATTTACCATGCATGGAATCCAATTATATATATCATAAAAAAATCTCCAAACATCATCACTTCAACCAACCCCCATTAACATTGGAGCTACTTCTTCATTTTGATCAGTATTAAATTTTTTTGAAAAAAACACAACTACATACACAAAGTGGCCCCAACATGTAGTACAGGGATGTAGATCAGCTTTGTTTCATGCTCTTCCACCAATACATTAGGATAAATGTGCTTGACTGTAAATATTATTATGTACTATTCATATATCATATTATATCATATCTTCCTTATTCATTATTGGTGTTTCTCACTCCTTTTAATACTTATAGATCATGGAATATATCAGGTTATAAATTCAATTATTATATGTTTTGATGACTCCCGATATGCCATTGGGTGTATGGAATGGGTGAATATTTTAGTGTAGGGACTTTTCCCTTGAGGTAGGATGATATCCCATCTTATGGGACCTCTTTGTAATCATGATTACTTGATTAAATGTAATTATTTGAATAGATTAGTTGGTTCTATTCCATGAAAATATATAAATATTACATCATAGGGTGACATTGAAATTACAATAGGGAAGTAGTTACATTTACAATGGAGTTTGGAATATCTACGATGGAAGAGATGGACCATATCATCATGTGCTAGGTGTAGTGACACCACAGAGAGCTAGTATATTCATAAAGGATTATGGTTTTCATCTAGCTAAATTACTACTGATAGTAGATCGTTCTAGAGATGTTTTACCAATTATTTTTATAGTTCAAATTATGAACGAATGGTACAGTTTATGATCAAGCTTATCCCAAGAGTATCTCTAGTGTCCATTCCTCTATACAAGATGGTACCTATAATGCTCTAGGATCTCAAGAGTAAGTTGGAGGATCTAGATGCCCAAGGTTTTATACATCCAAGTGCTTCTTATTGGGGTTCACATGTTTTTTCTCCATGATGGAGAGTATTAAAATTAGGCTATACATGGATTACTAAAAGTTGAATCATTTCAATATTATGAATTGGTATCCATTTCCTCCAAGAGATAATAACTTTAACCAGCTCCAAGGAGCTAGGTTATTCATGAAGATCAACATTAAATCAGGCTATCATTAAATGAAAGTCACACATTTAGATATTCCATGTATGGATTTTCATATTCAGTATGGTTTATATGAATATTTTATTCTCCCATTAAGTCTTTCAATTATTTCCTCCATTTTCGTGGACTTTATGAATAGGGTTTTCCTCTCATATTAGGATAATTTTGTCAGGGTTTTTTGGATCACAACATGGTGTATTCCCATACATATAGAGATGATGAAAAGAACCTTGAGATCATTTTGAATACACTCAAATAGCATCAATTTTTTACCATGGTTTATAAGTTCCACTTATGGATCAACAATTTTTACAATGGGGTATATATTTTCTCAGAATATGGAGTGAAATTATACACAAAGAATGTTATTTCTATTATGTTCTTGAAGAATCACATTAATATTTTTGACATATGATTTTTATTTGGGATGGATGGAAATTAAAAGTGTTTCAAAAAATGCATATTAATCCTTTAATCACCTCCTAATTATCCTAAAAATAATTGTGTGAAGTTAATTTGGTCTAAATAATTTGAAAAATCATTTTAGAGATGATTGAAAGGCTTGTTTTGACACATATTCTGATTCTTCCCGAGCTCATAATATTCTATTTGGAGTTTTTTGATGCATAAGGCATTGTTCTGGGTTCTGTAATGATGTATGAGGATATATTAAATATGTAAAAGTATCATAACTTGAGACCTCATGGTAATAATTACCCAATACATGACCTTAAACATGCGAAAGTTGTCCTTGCCTTATGTTTCTTGAGACACTATCCGACGAGTTAGCACCTTGTGTTTTAACATACCAAAAGGGAGTAAAATATATATTTACACTACATGAAATTAATTTAAAATAGTAAATATGGTTGAATACCATCATTCTATAAATTTTTTAGCTTTCTGATACACCTGGAAGGAGAAATGTTATAGTAGATGAATTGAGTTAGAAATCTCAGGAACACAGCATATAGGAATCCAGTGATGAATGGAAGTAGATGGAACTATTTTCTACATTTCATATAGAGTTTCATGAGATTCATGATTTGTATCCTATTAAAACATTCGAAGTTACCTCATCACTCCATGATAGTAATTAGAGAATGCAATTTTCAGATTTGGAAGGCGTGGTTATCTGGGGGATTATTTTTGTTGAGGAACCACCTTTGGATTTGTTTACAGTTAGAGATTACATCCTTCATATATATTGGATCTTCTGGGTTTCTACATATATGTGAGAGGAACTAATGTTTGTGTCCCACATATCTTAGTGGGTAGTTCATCGATGAATCTACATCCTGTATAAAGTTATATGATGCCAATATTGGTAGTCTGTGATGAAACCATAGATCATATGTTTTATCCATGGTAGTTCCACATGTAAGTAGGTAAATGTTGGACACCAGTGACTAATTTTCTAATTAAAACCATTTTTATTCCCATAATAAAAATTCGATGATATTTCCATTTATATTATCTTACATTTACCAAGGTCACCCAAAGGAAGGGCCATGTTTTGGGTAGTCATGGTTTGACTAACTAACGTATCCCAATTCATTCCTATAGGGATACTTTCTCAATTAATTATCTAGGAATATTGTATGTTCATTAGATCATACAACTACATGATTTACTTTATACTATCACATCATATAATAACACCCATTTCATCTCATAGTTGTTTTCGAGGTTACAATGAGATTTGGGTACATTTGGGCTTTTGACCACAACTTCTCACCCTCATACTAATGGCCAATCATAGTTGTTTTAGATGTTCTTATTAGAAGTATATAACTCTTGTTGATCATTCCTATAATAATATCTTCTAGAAGAAAATTAATATGGATCCTTATGAGGCCTTGTATGGTAGGACATGTCGTTCACTTCTATACTAGTTATAGGCATGAGAGGAAACAATAATAGGTCCTTGTCTCATGAAGGATACATCCATGAAATTTTAGGTGAATGAGAAGAATATGTAAACTTCTTAGTCTAGTCATAAATATTTAACCAAACAATATTGATGACCCCTAGTGTTTTATGTTAGGGATCATGTTTTCCTTTGAGTATTATGTAAACATTTGAGATGATGGAAACAGAGGAAAGGGTAGTTGACTCCAGACAATTTTGGGACATTTGAGACTCTCAATAGTGTCTGGATTCTAGCTTATCAGTTTCTACTACATTATAGGTATCCTTCCATGCATGAAATATTCCATATTTATTAGCTTTTATGTTATCATGTTAACATGTGCCATATTTTTTATCCTAAATATAATAAGATAGATGTTGATGCCTCTTTTATGGAGTATCCTCTACGTATCATTTACAATAGAATCAAGGCTTTAAAAGGCGTGTCCATCCCTTAAGTACAAGTGCTGTAATAGAAAAATATCGTACAGTATGAGACTTGGGTGCAGAAGATTGACATATGTGATCAAGGTAATTAGTTGTTCTCAGATGGTGTTTTTCCACCCTTGGAAGGTGAACTCATGGAGAACTTTCTTTATGGGGGGACTATAATAATCTTGATTTATTTTAGGTATGGATACATTATATTTTAGTCTAATTATTTGTTTCGAACTTATTATAGATTCCTAATGAGTTTGTAGTTGTTTCATGGGGGTTCGATGTTTGTTCAATGCTCTGTACCGAGTCTAGTGGAGAAAATATCTAGCCCTAAAGGTTAGTAGAAATTTTCTGAGCCAGTTGTTATAGTATCCCCTAACTATGTGGGGGATTTCATAGGGGAAATTAGGGGTGCACAACATTACACAACCATGCGCCCTAGGTGACACATCATGTGGGTAGCTCTGTAACTTTTAGTAGAGGTGTGCAACATGTTTTTCAAATATGTAGTCAAACTGTGTGCATTAAACCATATTAGGCCCCCTTAGATAGTGGGAGTTTCACTTTTAAATAATGATTTCTCAAACCTTGTGGCCAAACCCTGTAACCCAAGATTTTTGGGGTAAAATTATTATTTTCCCATAAAAATCTTTTAACTCTACCCATATTTTTCTTTTTCTCCTCCAATATATAGGTGTCCTTAATTTCTACCATTGGAGCTCTAAAATTCCACTCATCATAGTTTTTATCTTTATTCATCACCACAGTTGTATTTTAAAATCACCAGTCTTGTAGGATTCCTCCACTTAAGATCTTAATTCAATTTTCATAATTCATCATTTCCCATCTCCCCAATGGAGTTATTTTGGTGTTGGATCATGTACCCTATTTCAAGGGAATTGATATATTCACCCAATTTATTCCAATCCAGGCCATAATAATTGTTAATATGGGACACAATGAGTGTTATAGTCTCAATTTAGTATATCATTGACTCATCCCATAAGTGTCATCATTTTATAAACTATTGTTGTTGTGAGCAATCAAATTTCTCAATAGTTTCCTATTAAATTCATCTGGAATGCTTATAATCATAACGCTCTTATTCTAGATGCCTTTCTATATTTTTTATTAGGTCATTGGAGGTTTTGACCTCAATGGAATCCACCCCATGTAAGGTGCACCCATATTTATGCATTTAATGGGTTTTGATGACTTTCTACATAATCATTGGGGTGTGATATCTCTTGACCCTTCAATGGTATTTGTTCTTATATAATAAATCGATCATTAAATGTCAAATGGATTAAACATGTATAATTTTCAGTTGAATTTATTTTTGTAATTGTTTAAATTAATTAAACAAATCATTAAATGTAAAATAGTAATTATTTTTAAATATTTCACTTTTCCTAGTTAATTATAAATTAATTACTTATGGTAGTGTGTACTTACCCTCCTTGTAATATTTATTAAAGGTAATGGAATGAACCAAATATTTTAATAATTAATTAAAGTATTTTTTTTCATGTACTCTATGGAGTGAACCCACTAAATATTTATTTTTTTTGTAAAAGGTTTCATGTCGAATCTATCATTATCACTTAGTATTAAGGAGAATGGAAATAACCTATTAATTTATAAAAGGTAACATGTATTACATAGGATTAATTAAATAATGAATTATTCATAAGGATTCTATTTTTATATAGATTTTTTTATTATGGGCGTGGTCAGAGTTTAGCTAGCCTTGGATTCCTATCAAAATGCCTCAATCACTCATATGATTGCATTCCAATTCACGGATCTGGTTTCCTAGGGTGATGCCCAACTTTGAACATGGTTTATATCTAGTATTGGATGCTTTGAATGATTCTAGTAGATCCTCTCACCATCTTCTAGATAATTGGATGCCTTGGATATACTCTATGAATTCGTGTTGACTTCTTTAGACTCATGGTACCATGTATTCACCCCATTGGTACCAATCATGATTAGCCTATTAGAACCTTAGATAAGATCCTTGAACTTGCTTAGAACTATTTATTGTGGTATACATTTGGATATTCCCCTTCGATGACACTCGTACCCCCTTATATATAGAGTTCAAATTCTTACTGTGTTGGCTCGACCCATTAGGTCAAAGAATATTTAGTTATTACCTCATATACTATTTAAATATTATTATCATTATAGGATTCTGTTATATACCATAGATCCTTTAAGAGTAACATTATCATGATACATGGTCAGTATTTTTTACACCTCAAATGACTATTCTATATAAACTAAACATAAATGAATTAACTAAATGCTTAAATGTATAGAAACAATCTAAGGGTAATGTAGGTATTGGGGAATTTACATTACTGCATTTCCATAATTTCATTTATGCAATAACACTATTTATGTTTATATACACTGATTCAATGGTATTGAAAACATTGGTGATGGGTACTGAGATTTATATCTTACCCTTTACAAGAAGCCGATGGTAGAAAAGAATATTTTATGTATGCAGGTGTTGATAAGTTTATGTGCCCCTCTTTTGACTCTTGGCCATGATTGTTTTTATTATGATGAAGCTTGGTAGCTGATGATTGGGCTAGTGCTCTGGATTCATAGATAGTTTTTTCTTGAAATTTCGTCATTTATAAATCATGTATTTCCTACATTCATGTATACTTGTTTTCCATATTTGTACATAAATTCCATCTTTTCGTCATTATTTTGTATATGACAGTTTCCAGCTTTTTATTTTTATGTAGTGCTTGGATATTAATCCATTATTTCAGATTCTAGTTGGTTTATTCCTTTTAATTATTCCTTAATATACCATTTTATATTATCTATTATGATCCACCCTAATGCGAGGGAATAGTCTCCCCACAAACTCTCCCTAGGCCCTAATTTCTTGTCATAGTGTCAAGCATTTTGGGAGGCATGTTCGAGTCCATGTAGACTACCATCTCAGGGAAAAGTTTTACAAGATTTAGAGTTGGGATGTCGCGCGAATAGTCCATAAGTTTGATAAAAACATGGGAGAATACACAAATAGTAATTCTTGTCAATCAACTCCCAATTATATATAATGATAGTACAATGAATCATTCTATACTATTTTACTATCACCACAACCATGAGTTTCATCCCAATCATATAGTATGAATGGTTAAGAAAGTGGAATCAAACCCATATTTCAAGCCTTATGATATAACCATATCAAAATTTATTTTATGGCTAAATGGAATAAAAACATAATGGAATTATGGAATATATCCTTCAATCTCCCACTCATACTAAATCCTCAAATACATAGTTCTATTTAACATTATATCATAATATAATAAATATTTTTATCCATATACAAAAATATATTTGAAGAACTTCCTAAAGACTATTGTAAATATATAATAAAACTTATTATATGTGACATAACATATAGAAGCATTAAAATACCCATCCAATGTAACCATTTATATTAACTCAAAAATGATTTTAAAGATTCTCAAAGAGTCAAAATCAATCCTATTTCAGTCAACCACAATGTATGAACCCATGGGCCATTTTATCTTTGAAAAAAAAATAGAATATACTAATTTCAAAATGTTAAAAAAGGATCATCCTATACCAATGTATTAATGTTACCCAAACAACATAGGAATCATTCATGATCTCTATGTAAGTCTTGTATCTCTATGATTATTTCCCCTAATTCCATCATATAGAAGAATTCATTTTGTATGATCTATTTATCAAAGAAATTCAGAAACCATATTAAATTAAGTATGTAAATTCTATATATTCACCCATATACTCTCAATTTATGGAATATAAATTGACTTTTTTGATTAATAAATCACATGTAAATTTTGTTTATAGATATTAACATGGAATAATAAATATTTTTAGATAACAATATCATTTGCATTATCCAAGAATGTCAATAAAAATCTTCAATATATCTAAATAAAGGGAGAATATGTCATAATAATCATGTGAGAGGAAAAAACCCATCATGGCTAAGTTCCAACCAATGACCACATCAAAAATAAACAACGCTAACCACTAATTATCTATTCAGAAAGGTTTTTTTTAAGAAGTGAATAAATTTATAAAGGTTCTCATTCAATGTATCCCACCAACCACATTCATTTGTAAAATTATAATATGAATTTTGAACACCAAGTATAAAAAATGAATTTTGTATGAAATAAAATTTAGTTTACTCTGTGGGACATCTAGTGCACACAACAATTTCTGTGCATCACGAAAAAATTCTATATCAAGATATAAGAATAATAAAAATTATTTCCTAATAATTTCATCACGAAGTAAAATAGTTATTTTTGACCATTTGTTAAGGATAACTCAATGTCATACTTTGAGAGGCCAATTTTCATTTAAAAACATGTGTATATTAATCCAATATGAAAGAATGATGATGTAGAGACTACATTTATGTTTACAATGACATTTGGTTTTCATAAACTCCATTAATACATGAAACAAAAAAATACATAAAACCTATCTCATAATGTTTCATATGAAATAATGCTACGTGAAACATATTTTTATGGAACTTTTATGTTTCATTAAACTCAGATAATCTCTATATAATTACAAGAAAGAATATATATTACAATATGATAAAAATGTTCAACTAAAATCATTAGTGGGTAACATCTGTTAAAAAATTTAATTTGAATAATGATGAGACATAATATTTATATTCTTAATGTTTAAATTCCGAATCAAATATGTAACCATTTTAAATTCAAAACATCCAATGTTATAATTTTATTTATATTATATTTCTATATATCACTCTATCTATGTATATCTTATTCATTGAGTTATTTTTTGAATAAAAATGTTCCAATGAAATGTTTTAGTAACTAAAGTTTCCAAGGATTAAATTATTTATATTTTTTTGAATGGATGTGGATGAATATGTCAACTGGTATGTAGAGAATTTGGTTGATAGATTATGAATCCACCCATTACATGAAGATTAAATATTTACCCATTACTTCACATAATTTTTGGTATATATTATTTCCATCCTGTAATGGGTAATGATAGGAGGATGTTGTTACTACCTATAAAGAGTGGGGAGGAAAGTATCACATAGTTCCTGTAAAATATTATGTTTTTATGAACTTCATGGAAGAACACTATAGGTGTCAGTGGAAATTTCCCATGGCTAACCATAATAGGTTGGAATTCATTAACTGTCATAGAAACTGTGTACAATATGTGAAATGTTACAACAAAATGATAATTACTATTTGAATGGTGATATTAGAGATCAAATATCTTTATGAAAAAATACATGGATAAGTAGATTAGGATTTTTAAATTATGTGGTAGAGAAAGAGTTGAATACAAATCTTATAATACTGGATAGATTATTAAGATGTTGTTAAACGATGAAAGAAAGATTAAATGTGTATAATTTATATTTAATCTGAAAAGGAAACCATCAAAAGTGTTTTGTAATTTAATGAATTTTAAATATGTCTAAAAATACCATGGGTGATGTTTTTAGGTATTTTTAAGAATCTATAAAGTCAATTGATGAAGTTTTGGCAATATTTGAATAATGTTGGATTCTGGAGTTTAAACCTAGAAGAATATCTATGTTAGGGAAACATAGTAATATATGAAATTTTATATGACTTTGAGATATAGTGTATGAATTAATTTTATGAAGGGATTAATAAGGAATTTTATAGGAGTTTATATTATACGTGAATGGTTTTATCTAAATCTAAAGGCTTCCTTATAACTGTTGGGTATTATTTAAAACATGGAATGCATTTTGGTATTAATTCCATTATTCTGTATGAATTTTTTACAAATTTAAAATTAATACATGAATCTTGTATGACATCATAATATATTTTTAATGCCATTTTAAAATTATATAGGACCTATAGAGTTATACATATTGTTTAAAATGAAATTTATTATGAAATTTATGTGGAAACCGTATGACTTTTATGTCAATCAAAAATGTATCCATGCGTGGCGAATGACCTCCAGATATAAAAAATTTAAATCTACTGAAATATTTAAAATTGCTTTTATATATTTATTATATGAATATGGAATTATAATAAGATGCTTTTTTGGGTAGTACAAATTGAATTATATTTGGTAATCACTCAAGGAAGATTATGATTAATGATTTTGAGTTTGGACTCCTATTCATGAAAGATGTTTAGATACTCAATGTGTAATAATTAAAGACTACTCCATATAGAGGGTTTAAATGAAGATGACCATGTCATTGAAAATTTTGTTCATCAGTTTTGTGAGTTTTTTTATTAGAGTTTAATCGTTACATTTGGAAAATGTGAATATGAGGGTAACTATACTGGGGTAATAGGGGTTTAAGGAAATAAGGCCAGCAATGAAAAATGGTGATTCATTTATATCACGGTGATAAGTGTTTCATGTGTGTTTCATTATAATAATTAATAATGAGATTCATTTAAGAATTTTTTTTTCAAAATTGAATAATAATGAATAACCTATTATACAAAAGGACATGTTAATGAATTTAGATTAAAAACAACATGAATCACACTATGGAAGAATGTTTATAAGCATTTTAAAAAGATTCCATGTTATAGATGTTGAAGTTGATCCACAAATAATTATGTTCTGTGGTTTAGTCAAATCCATGGAAAATATTATCCAATTATTCTAGATGAGATATTATGGGAATATGATAATAATATTATAAAACCATATACAATTCAATAATGTGGAATATAGGAACAATATTTTAAGATAAAGATATAGAACTCAATCCTTCTATAATTTGAACCTAAAACAATAATTGACTTAAATAAATAAGTAATATTGAGTATAAAAATTAATGAAGATATTGGATTTTTCCAAGAGACAATATTTTGGAGATAAAAGTAACATGGGGGACAATGGAGCACAATCAAATGTTAAGTAGGCAACAAAAAGTTAGAGGAGATAGAAAATGTTAAATCATACATTTATTTTTTTAATTTTATAAAATATAGAGAATATAAAAATTGTGACCAAGATATAAAAAGAAAAATATTGAGAGAGGTGAATAGTTGTGATAGTAAATGGTACCATTGATCACATAAAAAAAGAGACTTCTCTAAGAGAGAAATAATTTTTAGCTTATCCAATAATAATTTGAAGATTACATGGTTCTATATTCAATCTAATTTAATGAATTTTGTAAAATCTATAATTGAAATTTTTTTATGATGGAGAATACATGAGGAGAGACCAATAGTAATGGTTAAAATTCAGATATATGGGTCATGAATTTCAAAAATTTGGATATTTAGGATTAATAGATATCATAGAAGCATAGTTTGAGGTGATAAATATAGAAGATAAATATTTAAAATGATCAATGTTGTTGATCTAGAAATGATATTGAGTTTCATGTGTTTTCCCATAATACTACCTAACATTTCAAGACACCATTTGAGAGAAAAAAATCATTATTGTATATTAATTCATCTTAAGATAATATTTTGACTCACATTAATGAGTAATCTAAAAAAACACTATCATATACATATTGTGAATCTATAAAACCCATGTGGCTTAGGGTGTATCAAGATATCATAGTATGTCACTTTTATCTACAATAATAAGATATTTTAGTATGTCTTATGAGAATAAGTGCAAAAAATTCTACTAAGATTCATTAAATGTAGGTATGTGAAGTACCAAACCCATTATATAAATTGATTAATAATTTTGTTATATACTTGATTTGGTAGAATTACCAATTAAGGAAAAGAGTGGGGTTTTTGAAAAAAAAAATTAAATCATTATATTCATGTGTCATTACTTATTACATAGTATGGGTGATGTTATTAGAAAAAAGTTAGTGCATTAGGAATGTGAGTAATCTAGAAGGTTTAATGAAAAAGGGAAAATTAATTAAAATAATCAAGTAACAACTAATTCAATCCCTCCAATATGTTTTCAATAGAACATTATTGAAATAAAACTAGTAATATATAAAATAAATGGTTACCTATAAAAATATTATGAATAATTGTAGATGATGTAAAGATAAGAAATATTTTAAGCAGATCATTTGATCAAGATTTCAATTTATATTTCATTTAAAACTAAAATTAAAATTTCAGTGAAGAAATTGAAGAATATAAAAAAAGGGGAAATGAGGGGAAAAATATTTAGAAGGAAAAGGATTAACCACTAATTTAGTCTATTCAAATTGGAAAAATTTCATCTATTTAATATCATTATAAATAAACATTTAATCAATCATGTACCAACTATGTAGAGTATAATGTGATCAAAAGTATTAAATATCTCTACTATCATGTTATATATTATTTATAAAAGGTTATTTTGGATGTTGTATCTTAATATACTTTGTTTTAATATAGAATAAATTAAAAAAATAGCTAGAGGGTGAGTCTTATGAATTAGATGTTATATTATCTAAGAAGGATAATTTTTGTAAAACCCAAACTAAAATGGTGAGATAAAAGTATAAAAAAATATCACATAAAAAGAAAGATATTTTCACACTACTAACTATTTTAAAATTATAGGTAGTGAGAAGAAATTTATTAATGTTATTGTAATATATGTAATGCATGGATAAGAATTTTAATATAATATTACTATGTATTAAAATGATGAAAAAATATATGTAAAATGTAAAATAGTGAATGAACATGATAGTTCACTAAAAGATTTATGTTAGATCAATTATGTACATGTTCAGAAGAATAAATTTTAATGGGAGTTAAATATAATGTCAATTTATGGAGAGAAATATTCCCATAAAAGGAAGTGATGAATGTTCGGGGAACGGTTGATAAATACTCAATCTATAAAACCTGAATCATCTAAATTTATTGTGAACAAGTTTCATTACATTTTAGTCATAGTTTAAACTATTTTTCAAAATAGACATTTTATGAGGTCAATATAGTGTATGAACTTATAGTGAATAACCCACCTTATGATCATAGTGAATGGTATCCCACTCAAATAATATTGTTGTCTATAATAAATATAATTTATTTTGGTGTTATAGAAAATAGAAATTATTGAATAATGTTTATGAAGAATTTTTTTAATCAAATCGATGCATCAAGGCTGAATATGAGAAATTCAAATACTAGAACCCAAAAAAATAGATCCCAAAAAATTATGATCTATGATGAAAAAATGTGGTTCAAAATCTAGAAAATCAATAAAACCATTACTTAATATGATAATGAAAATATTATTATTATAATATTAGTGTTGTTAAAATTTTGATAATATGTCCATTGACACTTTTCATAATACATAATGTCATAAAATTGGATGAATCTTAGAATAAAATAGGGCATAGATAAAATGGAAAGAAAGTTTATCGAGAAAATTAAATGAAAAGATAGTATGTAAAAAAATTGTTTTGGAAGGCTTATGTATTTTTTGTGGGTAATGTTATATATATGGTGGCACATGTTATGAATGATGGTATGATCCTAGAAACCATAAAACTTATAATAATTGGAATAGGAGGCCAAATCATTAAATTTAATAATGAGATAATGAAAAGCATGCATTGGGAGATAAATTAATAATGAAGAAAACACAATAAACCTCCTGTATAATGTAAAAAAAATCACATCAATCAAGTTTTTCAAACCAAATAATTGTATAAGAATATAATTTTGAAGAAATGGAAATTTAATAATCATCTTAAGAATGAAAATTATAATTTTGAATGCATAAGAATTAAATCCAAGACTAAATGGATTTTTTTTGAAGAAAATGATACCTTGACCAAAATCAAGGATCCATTATTGAAAAGAAAAAAATATGATTACAGAAGCATAAAAGTGGAATATTTATAATGATCTCTTTTAAGAAGTTGAAGATGCTCATCAGGTACCTTATCATACCAAGCAAAATAATCACATCTTACACCTTTATTTTCATGACCATATATAACTAAAATGGCTTCCCAATAAATATATGTGATAATATGATTCATGGAAGAGAGGGAGTCTACACATTTGATATAATGATTTTTAATCTTATAAGACAAGTTAGGCAGACCCATCCCGATGGAAGAAACAAAAACAATAGAATATCTCTCAATCCATATATTATTCCATCATTGTATCATAATTTGTTCCACCGCAACTATGGTGCTATGAATTTAATCCACAAGTGAAGATGTCAGAACTCCTGAACCATGGAAGCATCGGCGGACAACCCCTCTACGATTTTAGAAAATAGCACAATAGCTAGGAATCCCTGGGTTTCCTCTATAAGATCCATTAGAATTAATTTTTAACCATATAATTTTTTTTATTTATATAAGACTTCAAATGTTCCATAAGGAGGCCTGAAATTCCCCTTGACACCTATCTGGTCAAGAAAAGACAAATACAAAACCATGTTGAAGCAAAAATGATTCCTTAGTGTTCTGGTATCATACACAGTATAAATAATAGAAGATAAAGCCACATGGACGTAGAAGGAGTAGTTTTTATGGGTCATTTTATTTAGAGAAAAACAAATAAAATAAAGTATTTTGGTAGTAGCAACCTGAATGAGATCCATCAGTGGAAGGGAAAGCACAATTTAAATCCATCCTTGAACTAATTATCATATAAAATTCATACAAGTCATAGAGATTTTGGAGATCTCATATACGTCCATTCACATGGATAAAGCTGTAACAGATCTAAGAAACATGTGATCAATATCCTCCATAGGTCGATGGAAAAGTTTACATGAAGAGAAAAGGGAAATTCCACATTGTTGAAGAAAAAAAATATGTGGTGTGCTTATGGTGGGCCAATATCTTGTCTAATTCTCTTTGGGAAGTGTTGATAAAATTCCTATGCACATCCGCCATACACTTATAACCTATATTTCAAAGTAAATAATTCCTAAAAAATAATTTTTAAAGAAGAATTCCATTGAATACAGGTTCACATTCCAATAAATCCTCTCTCTTAGAGAAATAATAATTGTTGATAATATTGAATATATGATTTGGAAGATATCCCATATTATCAAGATGATCCTTAATTATTGCATCCAGGTCAACATTAATGTCATAATTCATCAAAGCATCAATAAGGGGACAACCAGCCCAGTTGGTCTTCCATAAATATAGAGGTGAATCTTTTAAAACTGACTATTTGGACTATGAATCAATAAAATAAAAAATGGATTTAGAGGCAGTCTAAATAGATGAGTCCAAATGATTAAAAACATCGTTTCTAATTAAATTCCCAAATTTATTTCAAATAAAATCAAAGTGCCTCATAATTACTATTTAAAATCCTCTTCATGAACAATTCATGGAAAGAGTCATTGAATTGTTCAAGATTTATAATACCTAAACCCCTTACATCATAAGGATTAGAAAAATTTTTCCATGACAACATTTCCTATTTCCTATAAAAAATCCTTCCATATCAAAATGAAATTTTATATAGAAACATTAATGATCTTAATGAGAGGGGTCGAAGGCTTATAAAACATAAAAAAATAAACATTCTTAAAAATAATAACATCTTTGGCCATATAAGGCCCCAGCCTTAAACCTTACTTAAACTTGAGTTATTACAAGATTACACATTGAGGATCTTTTTAGGTTTAGTGTTTTAGAGAATTAGATCATGAAACTTGCATTACATTCCTCATTTAAACAAGGTGGTTACATAAAAGACAATATTCATTCTTCCCATCAATGGAAACCAATTTAAAATAAAACACGGATTCTTTCTTGACACATCCTTGACACTATCGTCACCTCATGTACCTTTCCCTTGACCTGTGAAAAGCATTTCAAAAACTTGGGATGAGCATAAAAAGCTCAGTAAGGGTTATAAAAATATGGAAAGGAAACATGAGTTCATATATACATAAGAATTAAATCATAATTTACCCATAAAACATAGGCATATCAAATCATGAATAAATCATAGAAAACATAAGACATAAAGGTAACTTGAGGCATTCATAACATTCTTACGTAGGGAGTAACCCTCTTGGTTACATTTGGAATACCCATCACAGTATATTCCCTAAATCTCTTCGGAGAAACCTTAATGTTTCACTCCTTCGCGTTACCCAATGCATTGGAGAGCTATATCGGGCTCACCCGCCCTTAGTTTATCACGGAACCACCCATTCTTCATAACAATGCCCAAGAACCATAACATAATCATATCACATAAACATGAATAAAGGAAACATAACATTTCCACATTTCAATCACAATATAACATTTTAGGATATTGAAATAATGAATCCATTCAAAAAGAAACCATTTCCAAAACCATTTAAAACATTTAATAAAGAGATTTTTGAATCAAAGTGTCCCATACCACCTTTAAGCTTTTAACATTTTAAACCATTAATATCCATATAAATAAATCCTTAAAACCATTTTGAAAACATGGATATTAATAAGAACAAATAATTAAAACATTTAAAACGATATTTTGGTTAAAGGGGGTTTACCAAAATTAGAGACACTTGAATACAATACTCGAGGAATAACATTTAGTCAGAACTTTATAATATCATGAGAATAAAAGGATTCATGATATAATACTCCAAAGGACAGTATATACACCATATAAGAGTGAATTGGTGCATAACAACAATGAACCCTCAATAGAAATGTCAAACGTGATGAAATCCCTTATAAAGAAGGTATCCT
The DNA here is from genome assembly GCA_963277665.1 of Viscum album. Lineage (NCBI taxonomy): Eukaryota > Viridiplantae > Streptophyta > Magnoliopsida > Santalales > Viscaceae > Viscum > Viscum album. The sequence goes on from OY728161.1 coordinate 1,002,065,982, forward strand.
TAAATTAAGGACAAATAAATCTCAAAAATATGTGTGACAAATATATATACACCCAATATAAGTGGATATTAAGTGTAAAACAATAAAAGGTCATTCACACATTTTCAATTGATGACATATTCAATGACTACAAGTTGAACCCAAAGAAATCGAAATTGGGTTAAAAAGTTCCCTTGACAGCCTAACGACATAACATCAAAATGAGTTGATGAGAGATAAAAAGTGTATATAATCACTTGGACATAAAATTTACATCAATAAGGATGTATGAGAACATATCCCAACATAAAAATATGTAAATTAAAAGACCCAACAAAAGAAGTCTTTTAAAAAAGAGGAGGGTGAAAGGTTCCCTTACCGACTTGGGTATCTTTCAAAACATACACCCCATGAAAGAAGGACAATAGATCATTGATGTAAATACTCATAAACGAAAGTATATTACACAAATAGTAGAATAATGGGCAGTACATACACCACTCAATGGAATTTGTGGCAAATGTAGCATAAATCTCACGGGAATAAAAGTGAGATGAAAAAACCCCTTACGAAAACTCGGCAGCCTAACAGCGCCACATAAAACATCCGAATATGGATTGATGAGATCAAATAGGGTATCTCATCACATTACAATAAAATTTACAGCAAGAGGAATATAAAAGAACATCCCCAAACATTACAAAGAGGAGCCTAAAAGAAGTGACATAAAGGAGAGTACTTAAAAAGAAAGAGAGAGGTTAGATCTCTTACGAAAGTTCGGCAGCCTAACGGCGCCACTCAAAACTTCCAAAATGGATTGATGAGAGAGAATAGGGTCTCTCATCACATGAACATAAAAATTAAAGTAGGAGTAATATAAAATAACATCCCAATCATAAGAAAGATGAGCTTAAAAGAAATGACAAAAAAGAGTGTACTTAAAAAGAAAGAGAGTTGTAGGATCCCTTACCTCGGGTCCGAATTGACTCGATCGTTCTTTAATCTCCTGAATAATAAACTTGAGTTAATTTATAATTCCTTAAGAACCTTTTTCATGTTCATTATTACTTTTATACCACTTATTACCATGTCATAAACATTATGTAATCATTTAAGTTAATAATATTTGTTTTGCCGATATTTGGTTCTTAAGTCGAAAGTGGACTTCTTACAATTACATGTTGTTCGTGTGGCCAAATGTTTATTATATCCAGAATTTTATTCATTATGTAGATATCATATATTTCATATATATCAAGTACATGCATGCATTTATAACATTAAATAATCATTTAGAGGTAAGAAATGAAATGCACCGTTCATGGAGACGGTAAGCCGTACGTACGCATGAACACTACTTTCATTTCTATTTAGTATTTTATAGAATGGAATAATAATGATATAAATGTATATTATAATTCCAGTATAATATCATATATAATATCATATTTCCATCCTTTATACATCCCACATATGATATTTAACGAATCAAATCACTTTGAGGGGGCGGTAGTCCGCACTTCCTTAAATGAAGATATCGCGTTTACCCATAATGGAAGCCATAAAGGTAAGACAAAAATGAAAAATACAGAAGCATAAATAAAACATAAACATATTATATATCATATATAAAAATAGTGACATCATAATGGCCACCTTTGAAGGTGTTAAATGAGTATTGAACAATCATCGTTTCGGGAGGCAGAATTTCACCATCCACGGAAACCGTATGTTATTTAACCATTTGATGTAGTTGTGTGAGACTGTAGCTCGAATAAATCTTATAAAAACATCCTAGTATATTGAAGATAATGGTTTTGTTACAAAAGAAGTAAATAAAAAGAGTTTAGGGGGTTGGAGAAGCAAAATAAAACAAATGAACATGAGAGAGTGAATTACCTTTAAAAGTGTAACTCCTTTTGATTTGAGCCTAAAGGCTTCCTTTGAAAGGATTATGCCCAAAGGGAATCCTCTAGGATGAGGAGAGGGATGTGGAGAGAGTAAATGGGCAGGGGTTGGCCGATCCAAATGCTTTAGGAGTGTGTTAAATGAGGTAGAGATGGGGGCCTTTTATAAGAGGAGAGGAGGGGCACTTTTGGAAAGTAAAGAAATATTACTTTATCTGAAAATGTGTTTCGGTTTCAAAAGGTCCCACATTGATATAATTCGTGGATAAGGTGATAAGGCTTCGAAATAAACTAATCCAATATGTTTTTGACATGTGTAGTTCATAGATTTTACATTATCTTTCCATTTTATTTAAATCGTCAAATAATGATGTCATCGCTGCATCATTATTATGTCATAAATAATTTAATTTATTTAATGTCTAAAAATTATAAAAAAAATACTATGATGTAGGAAATATTTTTATATTTCGAATGAATATTTATAATAAAAAATATGACTTGTATAACCCGACATAAAAATTGTTTTAGTAAAACATATCATGTTTGTGTCAATTTTATTTTTTACATTAAATAAAATGTTATTTATGTCATTTCCCAACCAAAGTGGATCCATGGGGTCCCCAAGTTGACCCATGGCTTGTCTTGGTCGTCCATGATACAACCAATGAGGTTAAGACATGTGTCAAGCTCATCTCATATTATTAAAGCATTATTTTTACCTTAAACTACACTAATTACCACTAATCGCGATTAAAAACTTAATAAGTTACTATTCACCAAAAAATTATTTTAATCTCATTGAACCACATTTTACTTCTTAATGACAACCATGTATGTCGGACTTTTGAAAATCAAAACACAATGATGGAAAAATTTCATTTAAACGGAAAATCAGTTTTTATAAGTACCACTTAGTGGTTTCACTATTCATCAAAAATTGAAGTTTTTCAGAAAAATCCCAAAAATTCACCCTAAGCTGTATTTGATATTCTGAATTCAAAAATGAAGTCTGTTTTAAAAAATTCAAAACATATAAGTCACATTAATTAATTTAATAATTAATTCCCACTGTCATGACAAATAACGTGTTTTATGAAACAATAAGTATCAAAAGATTGACACTAGTTTAAGTCTGATTTCAAAGTGAAATTGATTCCAACGACCAATATTGGATTTAATGGTAAAAATATTTTCTAATTTCACTTTAAAACCAATTCAAAATATAATCTAATCATATAAATAAATTAGATTAAAAAGTGATTTTGAATTAAAATACAACATTTTACACTATTCATTAAAAAAATGAACTTTATCGGAAAGATACCAAAAATTTACACAAAGTAAATTTTGATGTCCCAATTCTTAATAAGAGTTTTATTTGGTCCAAAAGAATGTTTAAGAGTGAACAATACTATATTTAATGATGGTTCTCCATCAAAAGGTGATAAGTGAACCTTTAGTGAAAACTAGGGCATATACGCCTAAAATTGAATTCTTTCCGTATTTTAATCCTTTATCTTTTCTTGTATAAATGTAAAAATATTTAAGAACATATATAATCATATTTTAGTTATTTCTATCCATTCCCGCCATTACAACAGCTACATGTTAACTACCATTTAAAATAATATTATTTTATTATTAGAGTGCAACGTAAGATTCCCAGGAAACTCGTTGTTGCGTGTTGGGTACGCCATCAAGCATAGCGTCCCCTTTAAAGTCATATTAATATTTTATTCACAAATTTGGATAAATATGAAAATGTCATATTCCTTATTTACCTGGGGTGTTACATCCTTCCCCCCTTTTGGGAATTGCGTCCTCGCAATTTTAAAATTGCGCTTGGAAACATCTTTGAACGTCCCACATCGGAACAAGAGTCGGTAAAACAATCACTTTAAAATAAAGAAAGATAAGCACAGAGGTCACCCGAGTTAACCCATACTAGGATTCTAAGTATGAAGATATGGACATTGAGGAGAAAACATAGGGTCATGTTCCGATGGAGAGTGATAGAAAAAATGTTTAGTAGAAAGTTAACAATAAGAAAATCACAAACTTGTGATGGGTTAAACGGTGTTGGGTTCCCCAGTAAGAAAAGTTAATAGACAACATTTTTGTTTTAAGTTACTTTTTTTGAGGAATTTATTCATAAGGAAGCATAATCACTTATCATGTTGACTTTCAACTTTTACTAGATTCCTTAGTCAAACTCATATTTTTCCAAAAGACGAGTATTTAGGGAGACTTGTTCGCATTAGGAGTACTATAATCAACTTCTAGAGAATCACCTAATCCCCAAAAGAGAACTCTATACATCCCATGTATTTAGGCTTTAACCAAAACCAAAACCAAAAAGGTTAGTACAAGATCAGATAATCCAGAAAAGGATAACCCCTTATAAAAAGAAAATCTATTCTTAATCTCCAAAATTTTTCCAACAAAACCCAAAGTTCAACGAGGACCATCCGATAAACAATTTGTCCATAAAATTCTTCAAAGTAAACCAATATAAGATTGAAAACCAAATATTTGAAGGATTTAGTCACATAGTCTTCCATGTTAAATCGTAACATTTATCTCCAAACAACATCTGTTGCTCCTAAAGTCTCACATTGAAAAGTAATTATCCTAATCACATATCCTCCAAAATCAACTTACTCTTAATTCATAAAATCATATAACTAAAAAGAATTAGTCAAACTAACCAGAGACTTCACGTAGTCCAGTGGTAGGCGATAAATACCAGTCGCACTTTGGTTGTGGGTTCGATTCCCGCAGCATTGTCCGACGCGACGGGTTGTCACACGGTCTGCGTGTTGTCCTTTTTCCAAAACTATATAATTCTCAAATCATTTCCCAAAAAAGGATAAAATCATCAAAAATAACCATAACATAATTTAACCTCAATTTTATCTCATGCCTTTCACTTCAATCATAACATATGGTAACCCATAATTACCTCAAAAGTAAGGATCATATAAGCCCAAATGGTTCTTTATAACTATGTCCACAAAAGAAAAGATAACTATTACTTGAATAAAATTTTCCTATATTAAACATCAGGGTTACACATAATATAAAAAGTCTTCTAATGTAACCCCATCATCAAAAGAGACTTAATACTCTTAAGAATTTCACCCTAACTCTTGAAGCCCTTATATGTTGACATCTTACTCATTCAACATTCTTCATGATCCATTATCCATTCCTTTACAACTTATTCCGAAATACCTCTTTCCTACAAACAAAATCATGAATCATATCCTAAGATTCCAAAATAAGAAAACAATAGTCATGAAATAGTACATACCTTTGATTGGTCATTGTCAGTTTCTTCATCCTCAATTGGAATGGCATTAGGTATTGGTAAATGAATATTGGTATGCTCTTGGTGACCCCATTCAAGAAACTTCTTCATAGGACATGTGTTTGCATAATGACCATGCACACCACATTTAAAACATTCAATTGATCCCTCAGAAAGAACTTCTTTCCCTTTCCTCGAGTCAACTGGATGCTTCCTTTTTCCATGGCAGGTTCTTGCATTATGACCTTCATTTCCACATCTATAGCATATTTCTGTCCCTTTGAAACATTTTCCTAGGTGTTTCTTTCCACATCTTTGACACATAGGTTTTTGAACACACTTACCTTTATGATTATTACCTGTACTTCCGTAGGGATTTGTTTCTTGCATATATGATGCCTTAGATAAATCTCCAAGGTTTAGGTGGTCAATCATGACTCCATATAGTTGGTTGAGGATAATCAAAAGAGTTCTCATTGCAGCTCCCATATCATTCAGTTTCTTGCTCAAAAAACTGTCACAGTTTCCTTCACATCCACTGTTACTTTGGTGCCTGCTAGATCCATCCATTTACTAAAACCAAAAAGGTCAGTGTGAGTATATCAACAAAACCATCTTGTACTAATGAGTAAGATAGACAATAAGATATACTTACACATTCACTTTATCTAAAACTAAGACTCTTTCTGAAATCCTAACCATTATGGTAATTGTCAATTATGCTTAAAGAATACCCTAACCTCTAAAGTTATCTAAACCGACCTCTGATACCAACTATAAGGCCCTAGCCTTAAACCTTACTTAAACTTGAGTTATTAAAAGATTACAAATTGAGGATCTTTTCAGGTTTAGAGTTTTAGATAATTATATCATGAAACTTGCATTACATTCCACATTTAAACAAGGTGGTTACATAAAAGACAATATTCATTCTTCCCATCAATGGAAACCTATTTAAAATAAAACACGGATTCTTTCTTGACACATCCTTGACACTATCGTCACATCATGTACCTTTCCCTTGACCTGTGAAAAGCATTTCAAAAACTTGGGATGAGCATAAAAAGCTCAGTAAGGGTTATAAAAATATGGAAAGGAAACATGAGTTCATATATACATAAGAATGAAATCATACTTTACCCATAAAACATAGGCATATCAAATTGGGAATAAATCATAGAAAACATAAGACATAAAGGTAACTTGAGGCATTCATAACATTCTTACGTAGGGAGTAACCCTCTTGGTTATGTTTGGAATACCCATCACAGTATATTCCCTAAATCTCTTCGGAGAAACCTTAACGTTTCACTCCTTCATGTTACCCAATGCATTGGAGAGCTATATCGGGCTCACCCGCCCTTAGTTTATCACGGAACCACCCGTTCTTCATAACAATGCCCAAGAACCATAACATAATCGTATCACATAAACATGAATAAAGGAAACATAACATTTCCACATTTCAATCACAATATAACATTTTAGGATATTGAAATAATGAATCCATTCAAAAAGAAACCATTTCCAAAACCATTTAAAACATTTAATAAAGCGATTTTTGAATCAAAGTGTCCCATACCACCTTGAAGCTTTTAACATTTTAAACCATTAATATCCATATAAATAAATCCTTAAAACCATTTTGAAAACATGGATAATAATAATAACAAATAATTAAAACATTTAAAACGATATTTTGGTTAAAGGGGTTTTACCAAAATTAGAGACACTTGAATACAATAATCGAGGAATAACATTTAGTCAGAACTTTATAATATCATGAGAATAAAAGGATTCATTATATAATACTCCAAAGGACAGTATATACACTATATAAGAGTGAATTGGTGCATAACAACAATGAACCCTCAATAGAAATGTCAAACGTGATGAAATCCCTTATAAAGAAGGTATCCTTAAATTAAGGACAAATAAATCTCAAAAATATGTGTGAAAAATATATATACACCCAATATAAGTGGATATTAAGTGTAAAACAATAAAATTTCATTCACACATATTTAATGGATGACATATTCAATGACTACAAGTTGAACCCAAAGAAATCGAAATTGGGTTAAAAAGTTCCCTTGACAGCCTAATGACATCACATCAAAATGAGTTGATGAGAGATAAAAAGTGTATCTCATCACTTGGACATAAAATTTACATCAATAATGATGTATGAGAACATATCCCAACATAAAAATATGTAAATTAAAAGACCCAACAAAAGAAGTCTTTTAAAAAAGAGGAGGGTGAAAGGTTCCCTTACCGACTTGGGTATCTTTCAAAACATACACCCCATGAAAGAAGGACAATAGATCATTGATGTAAATACTCATAAACGAAATTATATTACACAAAGAGTAGAATAATGGGCAGTACATACACCACTCAATGGAATTTGTGGAAAATGTAGCATAAATCTCACAGGAATAAAAGTGAGATGAAAAAATCCCTTACAAAAACTCGGCAGCCTAACAGCGCCACATAAAACTTCCGAATATGGATTGATGAGATCAAATAGGGTATCTCATCACATTACAATAAAATGTACAGAAAGAGGAATATAAAAGAACATCCCCCAACATTACAAAGAGGAGCCTAAAAGAAGTGACATAAAGGAGAGTACTTAAAAAGAAAGAAAGAGGTTAGATCTCTTACGAAAGTTCGGCAGCCTAACGGCGCCACTCAAAACATCCAAAATGGATTGATGAGAGAGAATAGGGTCTCTCATCACATGAACATAAAAATTACAGTAGGAGTAATATAAAAGAACATCCCAATCATAAGAAAGATGAGCTTAAAAGAAATGACAAAAAAGAGTGTACTTAAAAAGAAAGAGAGTTGTAGGATCCCTTACCTCGGGTCCGACTTGACTCGATCGTTCTTTAATCTCCTGAATAATAAACTTGAGTTAATTTATAATTCCTTAAGAACCTTTTTCATGTTCATTATTACTTTTATACCACTTATTACCATGTCATAAACATTATGTAATCATTTAAGTTAATAATATTTGTTTTGCCGATATTTGGTTCTTAAGTCGAAAGTGGACTTCTTACAATTACATGTTGTTCGTGTGGCCAAATGTTTATTATATCCAGAATTTTATTCATTATTTAGATATAATATATGTCATATATATCCAGTAAATTCATGCATTTATAACATTACATAATCATTTAGAGGTAAGAAATGAAATGCACCGTTCATGGAGACGGTAAGCCGTACGTACGCATGAACGCTACTTTCATTTCTATTTCGTATTTTATAGAATGGAATAATAATGATATAAAGGTATATTATAATTCCAGTATAATATCATATATAATATCATATTTCCATCCTTTATACATCCCACATATGGTATTTAACGAATCAAATCACTTTGAGGGGGCGGTAGTCCGCACTTCCTTAAATGAAGATATCGCGTTTACCCATAATGGAATCCATAAAGGTAAGACAAAAATGAAAAATACAGAAGCATAAATAAAACATAAACATATTATATATCATATATAAAAATAGTGACATCATAATGGCCACCTTTGAAGGTGTTAAATGAGTATTGAACAATCATCGTTTTGGGAGGCAGAATTTCACCATCCACGGAAACCGTATGTTCTTTAACCATTTGATGTAGTTATGTGAGAGTGTAGCTCGAATAAATCTTATAACAAAATCCTAGTATATTGAAGATACTGGTTTTGTTACAAAAGAAGTAAATAAAAAGATTTTAGGGGGTTGGAGAAGCAAAATAAAACAAATGAACATGAGAGAGTGAATTACCTTTAAAAGTGTAACTCCTTTTGATTTGAGCCTAAAGGCTTCCTTTGAAAGGATTCTGGCCAAAGGGAATCCTCTAGGATGAGGAGAGGGATGTGGAGAGAGTATATGGGCAGGGGTTGGCCGAGCCAAAGGCTTGAGGAGAGTGTTAAATGAGGTAGAGGTGGGGGCCTTTTATAAGAGGAGAGGAGGGGCACTTTTGGAAAGTAAAGAAATATTACTTTATTTGAAAATGTGTTTCGGTTTCAAAAGGTCCCAAATTGATATAATTCGTGGATAAGGTGATAAGGCTTCTAAATCCACTCATCCAATAAGTTTTGGAAATGTGTTGTTCATAGATTTTACATTATCTTTCCATTTTATTTAAATTGTCAAATAATGATGTCATCGCTGCATCATTATTATGTCATAAATAATTTAATTTATTTAATGTCTAAAAATTATAAAAAAAATACTATGATGTAGGAAATCTTTTTATCTTTCCAATGAATATTTATAATAAAAAAGATGACTTGTATAACCCCACTTAAAAATTGTTTTAGTAAAACATATCATGTTTGTGTCAATTTTATTTTTACATTAAATAAAATGTTATTTATGTCATTTCCCAACCAAAGTGGATCCATGGGGTCCACAAGTTGACCCATGGCTTGTCTTGGTCGGCCATGATACAACCAATGAGGGTAAGACATGTTTCAAACTCATCTCATATTATTAAATCATTATTTTTACCTTAAACTACACTAATTACCACTAATCGCGATTAAAAACTTAATAAGTTACTATTCACAAAAAAATTATTTTAATCTCATTGAACCACATTTTACTTACTAATGAAAACCATGTATGTTGGATTTTTTAAAATCAAAACACAATGATGGAAAAATTTCATTTAAACGGAAATTCAGTTTTTATAAGTACCACTTAGCGGTTTCACTATTCATCAAAAATTGAAGTTTTTCAGAAAAATCCCAAAAATTCACCCTAAGCTGTATTTGATATTCTAAATTCAAAAATGAAGTCCGTTCTACAAAATTCAAAACATATAAGTCACATTAATTAATTTAATAATTAATTCCCGCTGTCATGACAAATAGCGTGTTTTATGAAATAATAAGTATCAAAAGATTGACACTAGTTTAAGTCTGATTTCAAAGTGAAATTGATGCCAACGACCACTATTGGATTTAATGGTAAAAATATTTTCTAATTTCACTTTAAAACAAATTCAAAATATAATCTAATCATATAAATAAATTAGATTAAAAAGTGGTTTTGAATTAAAATACAACATTTTACACTATTCATTAAAAAATGAACTTTATCGGAAAGATACCAAAAATTTACACAATGTAAATTTTGATGTCCCGATTCTTAATAAGAGTTTTTTTGGTCCAAAATAATGTTTAAGAGTTGACAATTCTATATTTAATGACGGTTCTCCATCAAAAGGTGATAAGTGAACCTTTAGTGAAAACTAGGGCATATACGCCTAAAATTGAATTCTTCCCGTATTTTAAGCCTTTATCTTTTATTGTATAAATGTAAAAATATTTAAGAACATATATAATAATATTTTAGTTATTTATATCCATTCCCGCCATTACAACAGCTACATGTTAACTACCATTTAAAATAATATTATTTTATTATTAGAGTGCAACGTAAGATTCTCAAGAAACTCGTTGTTGCGTGTTGGGTACGCCATCAAGCATAACGTCCCCTTTAAAGTCATATTAATATTGTTTTCACAAATATGGATAAATATGAAAATGTCATATTCCTTATTTACTTGGGGTGTTACAGGCCAAGCATAAATGACCGGCTAATGAGAGATATTTTCTCTTATATGTAGAATGTTTACTTCTGGTTTTAATAAGAATATCTCAGAAATAACAGGATTTTGGCCTCCCCAAATACATTAGAACACCCAAATAAGTGAAGGGAAGAACTCACTCATGAATAATCAATTCCCTAACAATGTCTATCCTCCTATAGGTGGAAATATTCCTACTAAATAAAGAAAAAATTCTTACTCCAACTGATCTCCTCAGAAGAAACATTTTCGTAGTGAAAAAGGGACCATTTACTATTCTTACTGTTTCTCTCATCCCTTTTAGTGGGGAGAATTATATCATCAGCATACAATAAATGAGTAGTTTAAGAGTTTTACTAAAATAATGAACTCATAATTGAATAAAAGTATAGGATTATGGTATAATAAGGTTGTATGTGTATCAAATAAATATAATATATGGTTTCTTGGTTAAAAAGAGATGAAATGTAGAAATGGTAAAGAACCATTGTGTTTGAGATCTCAAAAATTTACTATAAAGAAGGAATTGAAAATGACGAACAAGTAAGATACAGTTATTAAATAATGGATAATATTAAGGATAGATTATAAGGGAGAGGATTTAAAGTTTAGGAAACATCAAGTAGTGAAACTATTTTTCAACATTCAGAAAAGAAATCAATTTCTAGTGAGTAGCAAGCTGTGAATACTAGGAAATACATTCGACACAAAAAATATTAAATATGAAAATGTGAGTAGCAAATATACAAGAAATATTTTATATGTTTAATAAATTCAAAGAAAAGATACACTCTATTGAGGAGGAGATATCATCTTTAGTGTTATTAATGATGAGAACTGAAAGACAACCTTATTCCAAATCATGTCTATTCCTCATTGTTCTTTGAAGATGCATTTGATGGTGAAGAAAGTAAAAAGAAGGTTATTTAAATATGTTCCATCAATATAATTATAATTTCACTATTAATTGTGAACTGACATATGATATTGAATTTATTTTTAATTGGTATCTAGGTTATAAATAGCATCATAAGATATTAAACAATATTTTTTGGAATAAAACATCCATTATTAAAAAATATTCAGTGTATCTGTAGAGGGAGTGATACTATAAAATAATTGGCTTGAAAATATTAATTTTTATGACATAGATATGAAATTCTACATGGCCCAAATAATTTATTGTATTTGAGGTATGATCTTCACCCTCATATTCTTTTTTGGTTTATATTGTTCATAAAATCAATTGGGGGTAAGAAAAAAATTATGGTAAAATAAATTAATAATGAAATCTTTGATGTGTTATGTGATTTTACATGTATGTTTTTTAAAACATCCTATCAATTTTAATGAGAAACCAACAATAGTTTATTCATACTTGGCACCACATTGAGAAATGTGAATAGGAAATTATGAGTTTTTTCTAAACTCACTCTAATTTTCAAAACCGTGTAACCCCGTATATACTTATAGGTAAATTAAATTTTTTTCATGTATATGAAGTATTTGTTTTCAATGTTATTTAAGGAAAATAAAATATAATCAGGGAGATGTGGTTTTTAAAAATCTAACGTGTAAATGGAAAAAAATTTCCTTTGGAAAGAAGTCCCTATAATGGATATTTTAAATAATGGGGATTGAAAAACCTTTTACTTCCTTTAAATTCAATTTTAATCACGGAAATAGGAAAACAAAACATAAATTCATCTGGATTTAAGTGATGTAATAAATATGTATTGATAATAAAAACAAAGGTGAGGGGTTGAAGTGGATAAGGATGAGTGTGGTTTTATTTTTTTGTTAAAGGCTTAAAATTAGCATTTCAACATGGATTTGATGATGTTTGGTGATGGATTGAGTATCCAATGATTATATGAAGATAACGGTTCATCCCATGAAGCATGAAAAGGTTTTTTGAAGCTTTTGACCATCTTTAGATGGGTAATAATAGTGAATGTTTATTCTACAAATGAATATCATGCATGATGTATTCTAGGTAGAAGCTATAAAATAAAATAATAATAATAATTATACATAATAGAAGAACATGAAATGTGCATATATAAGTATTATATTTCTATCTAAAATAGTTTATATAGATATTAATGCACTGTCTATTGTGCACAACTTATGATATTTTATAAATAGGGTGACTGAAGACCCAAGATATCGAAAAACCATCTACTGGTCTATAAATGAAGATATAAAAAGTTTTTGATTGATAAAGAGATAGTTGCCAATATTAATAATTAATAAATTATTATATTATATTTAAATTGTATAAAATATGTTACAATAGTGGAAATGGATTGATGAAGTGATGATTAAACCATCATTAGGGTCTTCTGAATGAAGGCTGCATAAATTAGTGTACAAATACCAAGGGTGGAGTTTTTAGGAAGTTTAATAAAATCTATGAAGTTAATTAATGATGTAAGAAAATTATTTAAATTGGTTCAAATCTCATATTTTAAGCTATATAATGAATAAGTCCTAGAATAAAATTAATACATGAAATTTCATATGACTTTGAAGACCATTGCGAGACTTTAATTGCTAAAATAAAGAAAATGGCCAAGTCTAAGAGTTTCCATCGTAATTTTGTTGGGTTTGAATGATGATAGAGGATTTCATATGACTCAGTACAATTTCTTAGGTCTAATAATGCAATATAATATAAATTTAAGAGTTTTTATGACATTTTAGTTTTCTTTTATTCCACCTCATGGATCACATATAGCTTCAAAGTATATTTCACATGATTTTAGGATATTTTATAGGGTATATAGAGTGATATACATTTTGAAATTAGAAATTCTATATCACCATGAGGTTTAAATGATATTAACTTTATGTAAAATAGAATGGAATCTTTTTTCATAACAGGGAATCAATAATTTGTAAAAATTCTATGTTTTTTCCCGATTTAATAGTGTTTTTTTAGATTTAATATATGAAGATATAAAATAAGTAAGATAATATCATTATTTTAAACTTAATTAATTAAAAATATTAATCAATCAAGTAATATTATGATATAATATTTTATGTCGGGAGTTTCCGTCATGGTAGAATATGGGATGATCTAATTTAACAAATTAAAGACCATACTATTGGAAGGGGTAAAATTAATATTTCTTTATGATGGTATATTTTCCATATCCATTTTTTATGAGTTTAGTGAGAGAATCTTCTCATGTATTTATAAAATGAGATGATGACAATAAGAACACCATGGAAGAATGAGTTTCATGAAACATGTCCATAACTGAGATAAAATACATGTATATATCGTGGTGATGAGAGTTTCTATTGATTTAATTCATAATATGGAATAAAGATACTCATTTGAGTCTTCCTTTTCAGAAAAGTTATTGATTATGGAGTCCAAACCCTAGTAATGTCCATAGTGGTATGATGAAAATAAAATAGTATGAATTATAAAATAATCCACAATTGATTACCAATTTGGAAATTTATCGTGATATATAATATGAAGTTGATCTACAATTTAAAATCTTATATAGTTTATTTACAAACATAAAAAAGATATGGAATAAAATTTTTATATGTAATTTTATAATATGAGTTGAATAAGATATACCAAATATGGTATCAATGAGAAAAATGATGTGTTTTTTGAGAAGATAAGGAAAACAATTTTACTCCCCAAAAAACATTTAATTTTATTTAACTGATAAAAATGATGTGGAATGACGATAAAAAAATGGAACTCCTAGAATTTAATATGAGACATTTTTAGGAGGAAAAAATAATATGGGTTTAATATAGCACTCCCACCAAAGAAAAATGTTATAAAAAGGTGGAGAAGATAATTACAACCAAAAAATGTACTAATGTTTTTCTATATTTAAAAATTTATAGAATCTTACTTATGTGGCCTATATATAAAAAGAAAAATATTCTTACAGGTTCAATGATTTGAAGTAAATTATAATTTTCAAGCATATTTGAAAAATAAAGATATATTTAATAAAATAAAAATTTTAATATACCCTATATCTATAGTGAATATCATATAGATATCGATGTTTTAGAATGTAGGGGATCCTATGGAAAGCATTGTTAAAATATTTAAAATATGATGAAGAGAAATATATAAGGATAAACTAAAACTATCATTAATGTTTCAGATATGTGGGTTGTGCCATTTATATTTGAAGATACACCTGATTCATATAGATCACTAGAGCATAATTTGATATAATAAATCTTGGTGATCATTTACAATCAATATCTATAAAGATAAGTTAGATCAAATATCATGTTATTGTTATGGTTCCTAATGATTAAATATCATTTAAAGAATGTTTTTGAGGGAAATAAAATTATTCATAGATTTAATGAAATCCTGCACTAATACATGTTGTGTCAATAAGGATTCCTTATGAATTTTCCATTTGTCTATGTTTTTAAGATCACAAACACTTTATCTTTTGGAAACTTTTATTTTCCCTAAGGATTATTTTCATAAAGATATTTTCCCTTCTCTAAGGAAAGTTTTATCATTACCTATGATTTCATTGTTCATTTTATAGTGCTTCTAAATCCAACTAATTTTATAACTAAGGAAAAAAAATTTCCTATCTAAAATCTCAGAATACTATAAATTCTTGGATATAAAGAATTCTATTTTCAATTTACAAATTCTCGGAAATTCATGTTCCAAATTCTCTGAAATTCTGGTTCTGAATTCTTTGAAATTCAGAATCCAAATTTACTAAAATCTAGCATCTAAATTCTTTAAAATTAAGACTCCAAATTTTGTGAAAGTCAGATTCTGAACTCTCTAAAATTCAGACTCCGAAATTCTCTGAAATGCAGACTCCAGATTTTCGGAAATTAAAATTATGAATTCTATAAAATTCAAACTCAAAATTTATCATATTTAAGACTCCGAATTCATAGGAATTTTGACACAAAATTCATCATAATTCAGACACCGAATTCCTCAGAATTCAGATTCTGAAATCAATGGAATTCAAACTCCAAAATCTATAAAATTCTGATTCTGAATTCTTTGTAAAACTGAATCCAAATATCTATGTCTTATAAACTTTGAATGTTTATTTGGTTAGACTCTGAATTCGATTTTTTCCAAAAACTATGAACAATAGATTTGGATAAGAAATTTATTTTTCCTTGCACTTTCTATGAAATGATATCGTACAATTTGTTTCTAACTATCTATTCTTGAGTGACACATGTATAGGTCCCTCCATAATTCATGGAAAAATAAGACCATTGGAAGAGGGAGACAAATGTTGGAGAAGTTCCTATAAATAGGATCTCATTAGAACAAGCTAAAAATATATTGATCAACCTATAGATTACATGCTGTGAAGTGATTTTTTGTGAGAGTGACTATCATTCTCTGTGCGTACTGAACATCATGTTCAGCTTGCTTTGTGTGACTCCAATTGTTGCTGAGTACAATCGGAGGCATTTAGGTATATGAAGACAGAGGTTATAACTACATTAAAGATCAAGGGATTGGGGGGATAGAAAGAAATATTCTGATATTCCTCTCATGGTCATACCCTAGTGTGAGTAAGACATAATTTCTTGAATGTATAAATAAATGGACTTTTAACCATGGTTGTTGGACACCCTGCTCTTTGGGTTAATAGACTTGATACTTGTTACATGTCTTTTTTCAGTTTATTTTTGTTGTATTTTGATAAAGTAAGAAAGTATAACATTTTTATACTTTCTTATCACTTTTATTTACTCTGATAAGTAAGACTCTATACGATTTATAGTAGAATATTTTATTTGTAATCATTCCATAAGTTTTAATTCTAGAACCATATTTACAAAAACTAGAATGTTTTTTTAAAAGAACTAAAATAGGTCTTGTGAATTTTCCTTGTTTAACATTATTAAAAATATTTTTCCTTAAGGTTAAAAATTAATGTTTTTAAACATAAAATTCACCCCCTCTTGTAATTGAGAATATATATCATTATTTCGATCCAACAATTGATATTAGATGAGGTCTCCGAATTACTTATATTCAGATATATTTTTTCTTTCTCATGTTTTCCTTGTTCTAAATTTTCTTTCTTATCCTTTCTTGAGTATGTTTTTCTTAGAATTTTTTTTATCATTGTGTACAAAACTTTTCTATTAACAAGTTTTTGTGGAAAAATATTTTCTTATAGAATGGAAGGAATTCATATCGGTTTGATTGATAATATAAATCCTACTAGACTAACTACTTCTGATGGTAATGATTATGAGTATTGGAGTGATCAAATGAAGACAATTGTTGTTAATACTAGAGAATGCAATATTTTAATTCTTACATGAGATTACAAAATTAATGAAAAGGAAGTCAAAACCTTTACCAACCAAGAAAACTCATAATATAAACTAAATTACAATGTACAAAATACTTTTTTTGTGTTCTAAAAATACGAATATATATATATTCAAATTTATTCTTGTGAAGCTTCTAACTGCATCTGAAATAAATTAGAGTTTAAACATTTTGGTACATCCAAATTTATAGAAACTAGAAGATCTAGGCTTAGAGAAAAATACCATCGATTACTATTTCCCTATGGAGAACCAGTTTGAAAAGTGAAATAAAGATTTATGACTATTGTCAGTAGTCTCCAATCTATGGGAGGGAAATGAATTGATGATGAAGCTCTTATAGACAGGATTATTGATATTACGCCTAATGAGTGGGATTCTAAGAGAACAAATATTGATGAGAATATGAAAGTATCTCAATTCACTCTTGATGAGATTTTTGGAACCCTTCTACAGTATGAGACAAGAATGAAATAGATAATGATATGAATAAGAAGAATAATGGAAATGGATGTGTAGAATTCACTATTACTAAATCCAAGACTCTAGAAAGGGTTACAAGATCCCAGTCTAAGAAATTCACTATTTTATCAGAATCTAGTGAATGTGAACATTCTAAGAATGAGCTAGCTAATATTACTTGAAAGATGAACACAATAGTTTGAAGGAATTAATATTTGTATATTTATAAGACAAAATAAAGAAAAGATAAGAAAAACTCAGAAGTCACTTTCTATGAATTCAAAATAGCGGGGCATATAATTCCATATTGTCTTATGCTTATGAGAAATGATAGAAAAGAAAATCATTATGAGAGGAATTTAACAGATTACTAAAAGGGTAAATCTAAAAAAAAATTGAAAGCCAATGACACCTGGAATTCTAGTGGTGGTGAATAATCTAATGAATCATCAGAGTATGAATATTTTGAGTAGAAGAATCATGGTATACTAGCCAAAATTCCCATTAAAAATCATTGTCTAATGGATAAAGAAAAAAATTCTGAATCTGTTACTAATATATAATTAAATTAATGTTATAATAATGATAAATACTATGAATCTCTAGATGATGAGTCCTTCTCATCAGAAGATAATACATTACCTTCTTATGAATAAGTGTCTAGGATTGCAATCCTTCTAAAGAATGAAAATTATAAACTCAACAAAAAGCTTGATAATGATAATTATAGATTATCTATTTTAACCAAATAAGTAACAAATCTTTCTAAAAATCTTGATAAGAAATATTTTTATTTTAAAAGTATTTACAAAAATCATGAGGTGGTTAATTCTGAGAATGATAAACTTTCTTAGGATCTTGAAAATGTAATTTCTAAGAAAAATATTTTAGGGGATAACTGTAGTTCTAAAACTAATGTTTTATGGATGAAAATATGCTTATTAAACGAAAGATAGAGATATTTCCCTATGGAAATGTATGTAAAATTTTATCCTAGGTAAGGAAAATATTGTCAAGATGTATTCCAAAATTCGATCTTGAAGAAAAATTTATGGACTTGGTTATACTCATTCTAATCCATATTTTGGTAATAACTATTTTGTTCACCAAATTGCTCCATTTTGTACTAAATTTCAGTGTGGTGGAAATTGGGCACAAACTTGTTCTTATAAAAATTCAATCTTTAGGTTTTCATAAAGCATAATTTTCTATGAAAATGTGGATACATGAAATTTTTCTTTCTGAAATTTCCATATCCAAGAAATATTGGATTCTAAAAGTCTAACTATTTTATTTTCTGGAAAACAATGAAAGTATCAATAGAAATACATGTTACCTGGATAGAGGATGTTTCAGACATATGACTAGTAACAAAAATTTATTTTAAAATATTATTATGACATAAAGAGGAAAATTAACATTCAATGATAATTCTTAGGGAGAAATTATTGGTACATGTAACATTTTTCTTCATGAAAAAACAATAATTTCAAAAGTTTTTTATATTAAGTTTCTTATGAACAGCCTCATTAACATAAGTCAATTATGTGATTAAGGTTACCTTGTGAATATTAGGAATTAAAAATGCTTAGTACACAATTCCAAGGAAGAGTTTATTATTTCTACCTAGATGCAAGATAATCTATACACACTAAAATTAAAAAACATATGGAGCCAAGATCTACCATGCCTTAGTGAAATGAATGATCAATATTTGTTATGGAATATAATGTTAGGACACAATAACCTTATGAACCTATGTATACTCTCAAGGAAAATACTATTTAAGGATCTACTAGATATTATATTTGATTATTCAAAAGTTTGTAATCCTTACCAATTTGGTAAGAAACATAAATCAAGTTTTAAATCAATTGGTGAAGTATCAAATTTTAATGCATTACAGATAATGCATATGGATCTTTTTCGTCCAACACAAACTGTATGTATTGAAGGAAAATATTATGTATTTCTATTAATTGATGATTACTCTAGATTTACATGGGTATATTTTTTATAAAATAAGGCTGAAACTTTTTCGTATTTCACAATTTTTAGAGACTATGTTAAAATGAGAAAAACCATCCATTGATAACTATTCATAGTGATCATAGAGGATAATTTCAAAATTCAAGTTTTTTAAACTTTTTGTAGTAAAAAATCCATTACTCATAACTTTTCATTCCAAAGAACTCCTCAATAGAACGGTGTCATTGAAGGAAGAAATTAGATTCTTCAAGAGATATCTTGAACCATGTTGAGTGAATATTCTATAGCTAAATACTTTAGGACTGAAGCTGCAAGTACTGCTTTTTATGGTATAAATCGGGTTTTGATTATAACATTTCATAACAAAACCCCTTAAAAATTGTGGAATGGTATAAAACCCATACTTTAAACCTTCGAGGTTTGTGGTTGCAAAGTATTAATTCTGAATACTAATGATAATCTATATAAATTCGCACCCACATCTGAGGAAGGAATATTCCTAGGCTACTCCAAAACTTCTAAGGATTATAGTGTTTTTAATAAAAATACATTCACTATTGATGAAATAGTGCATGTTAAATTTGATGAAACTAATCCTATTATTTTAAAACAACCCCAGCTTATATCTTCGGATGTGTTTTCAATAACTAAATATCAACCAATGATATAAGACCCTTCTGATAAGGAAAATGTTCAAGAAAATATTTATGAATCATTTACCGCATAAATGTTTTACCTTATTTTGATGAATAAATTTAACAAAAACAAAATAAGTTGTTTCTTAAGAATTATCCCAGTGATAGTATCATTGGTGAAGTAAATAAACATGTAAGTACTAATAGTTTCTTAAGAAATAAAGTTGAACATCTGGCATTTCATTAACAATTTGAACCAATAAGCGCTGATGAATCTTTAAGTGAAGATAATTAAATAATGTCCATGAAAGATGAGCTAAAAGAATTTGAATGAAACAAAGTCTTGACCATTGTTGAAAGACATAAAAAAATTTATATTATTGGAGTAAAATGGGTCTCCAAAATAAGTGTGATGAAAATGGAATCATTGTAAGAAATAAATATAGATTACTTGATAAAGGCTATAATCAACAAGAAGGAATAGACTATGAAGAAACCTATTCTCATGTCTCTAGGCTTGATTCTATTCGTATTTTACTTTCCTATGCCGCATTCTTTAATTTTAATATTTTTCAAATGTATCTAAAATGTGCTTTCCTTAACGGTTATGTTAAAGAGGATGTTTTTGTTGAACAACCTCCTTGTTTTGAAGACACAAAACATCCTGAACATGTTTTCAAACTTACCAAATCCTTATATGGACTTAAAAAAGCCCATAGAGCCTGGTATGATAGACTTACAAGATTTTTTTATAAATCAATTTTGTTAAGAGAACTTCAAATTATACACTTTTTATAATGAAAGATAACAAATTTTTTTTGATTAATCATATTTATGTTGATGACATTATATTTGGTTCAAATTTGTAGTCTTTAACCAATTCCTTTGCAAATCTACTGAAATATGAGTTTGAAATGAGTATGATGGGTGAGTTAACATTTTTCCAAGATTTTCAAATTTATCAAAAACAATAATGAACTTATATATCTCAATATAATTATATTGAAGATCTTTCAAAAAATTATGGATATGACAACACTAAAATTATAAGTACTCAAATCAGTTCCTGAAATTATCTTGATAGGGATAAAGCTAGGAAACTATTATATAAAACATCATTTAGAGGTATGATAGGACGTTTACTATACTTGATAGCTAGTAATCCCAATTTAATGTGTTCAGTATGCTTATGTACATGATATAAATCCAATTCTAGGAATCTCATTTAAAAGTATTAAAAAGAAATTTTCTCTATTTAAAGGGAACCATGGATTTAAGTCTCCATTATACTTCAAGAAATGATTTTTTTTTTAATTTTTTTAGATGAGGGATTTGGTGGTTGTATAATAGATAGGAAAATTATATAGAGAATATTCATTTCTTAGGAGATTCATTAGATTCTTGGTCATCAAAAAGAAACACTCAGTAGCACTTTCTGTTACTAAAACTGAATATGTAGCAGCTGGAAGTTGTTGTGATCAAGTGTTGTGGATGTAACACACACTCATATACTATGAAATGAGTTGTACCAAAACACATATATTGTGTGATAACAATAGTTCCATTTCCATAAGAAAAAAACTTGCACATCACTCTCTTGAAAAACACATAAATATTAAGAATCACTTTCTTATGGATCAAACACAAAAAGGACATATCAATCTTAAATTTGTAAGAATGCAAGAGAAACTTGGTAATATTTTCCCAAAATCTATACCATCTGATAGATTTGAATACATTAAATAAAATTTAGCAATAATAACCATAATGTATTCTTCTATATTAACTTTTTGTTCAAACATATCTGCTAACATTAAGAAACTCCTTTTTAAAAAGGGAAGTACATTTTCATAGTAGTTGAAATTTTTGATAATTTAATTTTTTCATAGTTAAAATATCTCGTAGTTAAAATTATTTTTAGTTCAAATTTTTTGTATTTAAAATTTATCGCAGATAAAATTTTTTGTAGTTAAATTTTTTTGTAGTCAAGTTTTTTTATAGTTAAAAATTTTTTATCATTAAAATTTTTTGTATTTAAATGTTTCATACCCAAAATTTTATTGTTGTTAAAATTTTTCAAAGTTAAAATTTTTCATAGTTAATTTTTTTTGTAGTTCAAAAATTCTCAATTTCAAAAATTTAATTTATTTAATAATATTTTCCATAATCCAAACGTCCTCAAGACGAATTTTCCTCATTACTGATAATTTTCTAAGAAATATTGAAGGTATTTTTTCTTACTTAAATATTCATTATCAAACATTACTTGTGGGTATTTTCCTCTTGTTTTGAGAAATTTTTTCGGATTCACCTTCCTTAAATATGAAGATTTATATTAAGAACCTAAAAATATTAGAATCTTAAAAAATCATTCTTTAGATTTCATCTCAACTATCAGATCATATCAGGATAGTTTCAACCATCAGATCAATCAGATAATATGAACCATCACCTCAATGTCTATATAAAGACCCCTCTAATGGTTGTTACACATTGGTTTTCAAGGCTAGCGTGCTGAAGCTCCACCTCTCTTCTTAAGTGTCATTTCGTATTTCTAATCTGATGAACTCTGAATGTCTCTGGAAGAATCTCTATATAAGATAATTTCATCATATAAAGAAATTTATTAATGGAATGTATACAAATAATGGTTAGTTGATCATAAATTCTTTGCAACGTATTATTCTCTCATTTCCATGAATATCAAGTTGAAAGGCTGGTAAAGCCTGTGCGTAGAAAAACCGAACAGACATGATCTTGTTAATCTAGAGTTTCTTATTGAGTTATATGAATCTATATGTTTTTTTAATAAAGGTGGGAGAGATATGTTCTCATTCCAAAGTTAGGAAAAATATGTTCTCTTTTCCACAGAAAGGCATCTAGTATCATTGGATTACCGTATGAAGGAGAATCCATTTTCTGCACCCACAAACTACCTGATCAGGCATGATGTTTTGATGATGAAAAATATATAGAGTTCCTCAAACTCAAAGAAGTGAAAACTCCAAAGATCAACCATATATCTACTAACATTATAATGTTAGATTTATGGGTTCAAGTATTTCTCATTCATCTAAAAGAGAAAAATACTCCTTAAAGTGAAGTGAAATCTATGTTTTGGATTTCTGGTCAACCTGAGAAAGATAAACCTAGTAGAGTGTATCTTGCTGATGATTTAAAATATCAAAAATGGCTCCCTAAAATCATAGATCATTAAGTATATAGAAATCCTATCTAAGATCATTGTTTTATTTCAAGAATCATTCAAAATCTCTTGTAGTTCAATGCCTAGATCTTTGAAATTCATGTTGCTCGTGTGATGATACATTGAGGAGGATGAAGGTTGTTTTTAATGGAAAATCCAAAGAATTTTATGACTTGTCTGAAATTGAGATCGATGCCTTATCCAAAAATCTAGAAGTATCTGAGACATTTAGCATGATTAGAAAGAAGAGAATTTATTTGGAACTAGATGCCAAGGAAAAAACTCTTACAGTTTAGGAAACTCAATCAGAGCCTGAAAAATCTAAGTATAAAAAGACCTATATGGATGAAGTTATTGCTAAGTGAAGAGAATATAAGAAGAACAATAAGGTAGAAGATCTTAGATTTGGCTTCGATCCTACTATGGAAAAAGCATTAAAGATTAAGGATAATGATGAATTTGAGAAGAAAGAAAAAGAGAAGAATAAAAAGAAGAAAATGCATGAAGATGAGAATATTCAATCCATTATTAAGGTTATTAAGAATGCTTCTGAGCAGATTCAGGTACCAGAAACTTTTTTCAATGAATCAGTACTAGTGTAGACAACGTGAAAGAAGAAGATCATTCAAGAACTTGATTAATAGGATGAGACTGTGCAGGAAGAGTAAGTGGAGGGAGAAGAAGATAAAGGAAGTGATGATACAGATGATATGATAAGGCATGTTGAAGAATATCATTAGAAGGAGAGTCCTTCAGAGAAATTATCAATCTGGACTTCCCAAGATGAATCATCTAATCTTGCTATCATAAGAAAAGGTGATAAAGTTTAGGAAGATGTAAACAAAACATCAAATGAAGAGAGCATGAACCATGATTTTGTTCAACCATAGGACCTGGTGGGAGATGCTAAAAAGGAAAAGACTGAGGAAGATAAGATAGTCCAAATATCAAATAGTGAGTATGAATCACCAACGTCAGATGAGATCATTCTGAGAGATGATAATGGAAAATAGGAGTTACCTGATACACTTAAAAAGGAAGTGGCGGCTACGAAAGATGTTGGTGGATCTTCAAAAAGAAATGCTATTGATATTGAGAAAGAATCCTCAACAACAAGAGAATCTGATTCAGAATCATCCTCCATGGTTCATGATTTTTTAGTTAAATCCCTACAGAAATTGGATGATATATTTCATTTGTTTCAAACTATTAACTCGAGATTCTATATGCATCATCATTCTTTTACTAAGAAATCTGATTCTATTTCCATGCTAATGGAAAAAAATTTCAGGCGTGAGGCCAATTTTAAATCCTTTTATATTGGGTATGATGCACACAAAAGGTTATGAAGGAAATTACTAAGTGGTCTAAGAATACAATTGAAGAGTTGAGAATCTTATATGAATTTCAAGATAATGTGATGAATTATTTTGATACTGATGGTATCAAGATCAAACGCCTAACTACACTTTTTTATGAGATGCTCAATCTTGAACAAAAATCTAATAAGTTGGGAGACAAGGATCTGAATGGGAATATTAATTCAGTTTCTCTAAACATGAATAGGGAATGAGATATCAGAATTGAGTTTGAAGAAAAACATAGTTATAATGGAGATCTTTTTATGACACAAACATTAATTTTTAAGGCTCACGAAGAAAAGATCTACGTTTTAGAGAAGAAAAATGAAGATCAGGATGAACTACTCAAACGTTTTGAAGTGGATCCTAAGGATCCTAAAAAGTTGAAGACCATTGTCAAGAAGCTTTTGTCAAATGAAAAAAGATGGATGGTTTTTCCACAACTCAGATCTTTTGTTGTATTACCTTTTTGTAAAATTTATTCCTATCATAATGAATATTTTGGTTGTTATTCATGTATTTTTTTATAGTACTAATATTTTAATTACCATAATTTTTCCATTCATTCAATTCCTTTTTAAAAATCACAAAGGGGATGAATGGAATTATAAAATGATTACTATGTAAAGAAAATAATTCCCTATATTAGAGGGAGTCTATCTAAGGTGTGGTTTTATCAAAGAATACATTTCATTATGCATGAAAAAGAAAAATATCTATAAGGAATCCATGAATAAGATCCTTAGGGATTTAAAAACCTAAAGGGGGAGTAAGTCCTATTCATCTTGATTCATTAGTAAAGAGATATGATTTTTTCTTTTATGTTCATAATTCAAAATTATAAGTCCTTATATTTTTTTTTCATAAGTATGTTTGTGCTTTAAAAAAAGGGAGATTGTTGAGTCAATAAGGATTCCTTATGACCTTTAATTTTCTATATGTTTGGAAAATCTCAAACACTTTATATGATGGAAGATTTCATTTTCTGAAAGGATTATATTGATATGTAAAATTTCCCTTCTCAAAGGAATTTTTTTTCCTTCACTATGTTTTCATTGTTTATTATATAGACTCTCAATATCTAACATAATTTATTACTGAGGAAAATTTTGGTTTCAAATCTAATATCTTGGAATCCTATAAATCATTGGATATAGAGTGTTCCATTTTCAGGTTCCAAATTCATTGAAATTCAGGTTTTGAATTCTATGAAATCTGGGTTCCAAATTCTATGAAATCCAGACTCTGAATTCGTTTAAATTCACAGTCTAAATTCTATGAAATTCAGACTCTAATTTCTTTAAAATCCAGAGTCCAAATTCTTTGAAATTTAGAATCTGAATTATCTGAAATTTAGACTTCATATTATGTGAAATTCAGACTCTGAATTCTGTAAAATTAAGACTCTGAATTCTCTGAAATTCATACTCTAAATTCTATAAAATTCAACCGCTTAATTCTCTGAAATTTTGACACTGAATTCCTAGAAATTCCGACTACGAATTCCTCAAAATTCAGACTCAGAATTCCTTATAATTAAGACTTCGAATTCCTCAGTATTTAGATTCCTAATTCTTTGGAACTAAATCTCTTAAATCTTTAGAATTCAGATTCTGAATTTTTTTTAAAATAGAATCCAAATATCCATGTCTTATAAACATTGAATGTTTATTTGGTCAGACAACGATTTCTATTTTTCCTTTAAAATCTGCAAAATATATTTGGTTAAGAAATTTATGTTTTCCTTACACATGATATGAAACGATGTCATACAATTTGTTTCTAACTAACTGTTGGTTGAGTGATAAGTGTAAAAGTACCTCCAAAATCCAAAGAAAAATAATACAATTGGAGGAGGGAGTCAACCATTGGAGAAGTGCCTATAAATAAGAGCTCATTTGAATTCAATCAATGTATTGTAGGATCGAAATAATTATGTAGATGCCCAATTACAAGAGGGGGTGAATTTTAAGTTTAAAAACACTTATTTTTAACCTTATGGAAAACTATGTTTAAGAATGTTAAACAAGGTAAACTAACAAGGCCTCTTTTAGATCAGTTAAACAAACTTGCTAGGTTCTAGAAATGGGGTTCCAGAAAAAAAACGTAAGGAATGTTTACAAGGAAAATATTCAACCTTAAAGTGTGTAGAATCTTTCTTATCAAAGTATATGAAAGTGATATGAAATTATAAGAAGGTTATACTTTCTTATCACTTTCATATACTTTGATAAGCAAGATTCTATACACTTTAAGGTTGAATATTTTCCTTGTAAACATTCCTTAAGTTTTTTTTTCTGGTACGACATTTCTAGAACCTAGAAAGTTTGTTTAATTGATCTAAAAGAGTCCTTGTTAGTTTACCTTGTTTAACATTCTTAAACATAGTTTTCCATACGGTTAAAAATAAGTGTTTTTAAACTTAAAATTCACCCCTCTTGTAATTGGGAATCTACATCATTATTTGAATCCTACAATACATTGATTGAATTCAATGATGTTTGTTGATAAGAAAACTTACTTGATCATAGAATAATGAAATAGGTCCTATGTATCCTAGGGTATGTGGCAATATTACAGGGTCACTTTTTGATTATAATGAAATGTTTTTACATTAAGTACATTGAGATATAGGTAAGATAAGTTTAGTTATTCCATATTATAATACCATTGTGAACCACTAGACCGATTATAGTATTTGATTTGTTATAGAGGATAATATTGTATTAGGGGGAATAAACAGTCAATGAATAGAATACGCCTCTTAATTGATTCATGTAAATATTGTTTTCTGTCCCCTTTAATTATGGAATTATATCATAGAGGATATAAGACACAATATTTTTTGAATAAATATTATCTGTATTTTATGAGTTTAAAATATAAATAGAAAAAAACCATTCAACCACAAATTTTTCTCTTCTAATAATTTGTCCCACATATCTTAATGTAATTTCAGTAAGGACTAAAAATGATACTATTAATAATTTACAACCTTAACATAAACCATTGAGGATATAATGTGACATTTACTTGACGTTTTCATTGGAATAATCTTATACTTTATAAAATTTAACATTTCATTGTCCAAACATACTCCCACTAGCCACTCAAAATTTATATTATTTTCAGAATACATTATTAATAGAAAATGTTTTTTAAAGAAATAATACATATTTTATTCAGTGGGAATATTTAAAAAATAAACTAATATATCCATATATTTTGTGTTTGGATTATTATTTTAAAATGAAGACTTTATTTATTAAAATATGACACAGATGGAGGTATTAGATACCGTATATATTTATAGGAATATATAAAAACACATTTATCCAAACAAAATTTTTTTTGATCCTTTATATGATTCTCAAATATTTCTTAGAATATTATAATTACTAATCAATATGTACTGAATACTTAAACAACTATTATTAAAAAAAACTCATTATTTTACTAAAAAATGTTATTATCATATAAGATAAATGACATAACTATAAATATAATTTATTAAGATCTATTAAAGATTTATATATTCGTTTTAATTCAATTCATTTATTCTAAAACCATTTTTTCAATCATTATATTGAAAAATAAAAGATAAATCATCTATTTCCATGATTTCTAACATCTTAATTTTTATAAAATTCATAAAATATATATATTTTCTCATATATGTTTAAACATAGATGAATTGAATAGTATAAAACATTCAATCATAGAGAATATAAACTGTGTTTCAGAAAAATATACATGAATTTTGTATTACTCTATATTGTGGTCGTTTTACTTCCACCTTCCATATAAATTCATTAAATATCAATAATAGAGGCTGACTATTGAAAAAATACAATATTCTCATTTTCAGTATATGTGCATTAATTATTTCTATTATCAATAGAATTGATGATCCTAGACATCCAATGTTGAACTTGGTTTTCCTTAAAACCCTTAGGAAAGAGTGTAAACATTTCTTAAATGCTTTTATATATTCAAAACATTTTTAAATATTATTAAATAATTAGTTTGATATCTAGAACAATAATTAAGAATATATTTGGTTTCATCAATACTCAAACACATTGAGTAAATTAGGGGATACTAATGATAATTTAGATATATTGAATTTAATAAATTAATTTTAAATAATATATAAACTCATCTATGTTTCTAATACTTTTCTTGATTCACATGTTGTAAAACATCTATATTTGGTTATTAATTATGTCCATTTTACTAACTCACATAATTTTATTTCTTAATTTGGAAGAGTATTCTAACATTTTACCCGTTTATGGAGTTTCTTAAATTAACCATCTTCTTATCATTATAATGATAACACCATATTTTTTGAGGATCATTACTTTTTTATGTATACAAAATCATCTCATATCTGATATGTATCATGTTATAAACACATTTAATATAGAATTTTGTTAAATATGATTCTTGAAAAATGATCATAACTTTTATATTACAATTTATATATTTTACTAGAAAAAGATCTATATTTTATTAAGCAATGAGTCCTCATTGGATTTCTTCTCACATATTATTTATTTAGGTATGCAATTGTTCCATTAATATCATATATGAACATTAGATGGTTCATCCGATAAAACTTTTTATAATCTATCATATGCATAAACTCAATATTATTCCAGTGGTATCCTACCATTTAGGTGTTCCCCCAAATTTGTAACCTAATGTAAATGAAAAAAATCACCTAACACATAGGGCAACCATGATACATTATTTTATATATAGGATGATCTAGGGAACCCTTCTTTGGTAGAACCAAGACATTTGAACGATCATGGTCTTGAAAATAGTTTACATGTAAGGAAACTAATACATGATATTTTTAAAAGGAAGTTAATCCCAATATATTATCTATTGTTCTTCCTTTTAAAAATTTTACTCATTTAATGATGTGGCTTTGAATAATATTCCTTCCACAAAATCAATATGTTCAATCAAGATTGATGTGAAAGTATTTATAGAATCCACTAAATATATAACTAACACAAATTAAATGCTAACTATATTAATTCATATCCAATTTTGAATTAATCCATTTCATGAAAAGTAATTTAATCCTATAAAATAAAAAATCCACATAATATCAATCTTGGAGTATTGAATAGCCAAACCCTACTTTTTTAGCCATGAATAAGAATTTGACCAGAGATTTTTCACACCTAATGTCCCATTACCCAAGGATACATTAGGGAAGAGATAATTTAATTCCATCATATTCCTAATAGTTAGTATATATAATTTATAATTAAATTATTAAACCATTATCATGTCATAGTTCAAGTAAATGTTAAGGTAAATGGAATCTCAATCAATTATCATAACTCGCATGTATCTCTTTAAAAGCATGTAGGGAAATTTATAGAATAATTTTATTACTTTAAACTAGAGAATGCATTCATTAATGATATAACAATTATATTCATGTATAAATAATTGAATACTATAACTTAATGAAAAATCAATATACTTAAATATGATGTAAACTATTTTTGAAAAAAATATTACTTAGTTATGCACCATTGAAATTCCATAATTGAAAATAAATATACAAACAGTTTATCTATTCCTAATACAATGTACATAATATTATTTATTATGTTGAAATTTTATTAAAAAAATGATATATATAATATAAATATTATAAATAAATATTTATATATTATGTAAACATAAGAATATAATACATTTAATAATCTGTATACATTTATTTTAAAAATTATTAAAACCTATTTTGATTCAATTTAAATAATTTCCATCAATATTAAATATTTATAAGATCAAATGAAATTAAATAATTATTTTTTTAATATCAAATATAAATTATTTTATATTTTTATATTTTTTTGAATTTTTGAACACATTATAAATTACCGTTATAATTTATATATTTACATATTTTATTTAAATTATAATCCATAGATAAGTTTTAAAAATTCATTTATATATTGACATTAATAGTTTAGAAAATTAAATTATTAAATGCCATATAAAAAATTTATAATTAACTATTAACCATTCAAATGTGTTTAATTTATACTGTATATAAATATCTCAAAATGATATTTATAATAATTAATAACAACTGGTTATATTATATATTTAATTAAATAAATAAAATGTTTGAAAAACTTCATTTTTTATGAATGCCATATTTTCGGTATACATTATATCATGAGATATGGATCCTAAAATTTTCAATATAATTTTAAGGTTGACAATATATAACTGTGTTATCAGTCTTGGGGTTCATCATGGCATGTATTATAAGATACCCTATCATAATGATGATATGATTCTATATTTTTTGTAAACACAAACTGATTTTATTGACCCTTTTGATTTCATATATCATACTCTATGACATCATGAAATAGAGAAGAATTTTTTTGGGTTTATGTTGATGATATCCTATATCATAGAATACAAACATATAATAGATATTTGTATTGCATATTGTATAAATTTACATACAATAAAGACTCAATACTTTTTTATCTGGAATTAAATATCCATAAAAAATACTATTTCAACATTTTTTACATTATTTTGTAAAAATAATGGTCCTATCATGGATTAGATACAACAATTGGGATTATATGGAAAATTTAATACATAAATAATATTTTGTAAATAATAATAATACTCATCCATAATATCAAAAGAATTGAAACCAAAAGAATGTATAAAAAATGATGCAATTTTATACCGTATATTAATTATCATTCCTTCCATAGAATTCACTATATGTTTAATAAAGAACACTAAGAGGAATATTAATGAATCTATCCTCTATGTTGTGTCAATGGGTTGATGTGAATCACCCATTAATTGGGTGTGGCTCTCCTTTCTCTATGTGAATTCCAGTGTATCTGATGACTAATAGAGAAGGAGAAGATATATTTAGGGGAGAATCGTTGGTGAATTGGAACACATGATCACACATATCAAAATGGAAATAACTTCCTTATACTGACCTTTTTTAATTCTTCAGTGTTAATGTATTAACTTATATGTTACATAATGTTTGATCTAATGCTTCAAATACAAAAAAATTAATCACATTAATCTAAGGATCCTCTCACGTATTTCATTTCATGACCTATCCCCCATGGGGACCATGCGGTAGCTTCCCCAAGCCCACCTCCTGAAGGCTAGGGGATGACGACTAGCACTGAAGGCATCAACCTACAAGTGGGAGGAATTTTCATGGGAACATGTATGCACAAACATGCCCAACCAAGTCCAACAATATTAAAAGTAAAAAAGTATCACAAAAACAGAGCTGAGTACAAGTACAACTTATAAAAGTGGTTCAGAATTAAAACCCATTAAAAGAATTGTAAATAGAAAAGTATAAAAAAGGAAACTCTTCTGGACATCCATGGAAAAACCCCACATAATCTTCATAGTATTGTAGCTATTATAAGATAATGAAGAACTTCTTGTCCACACAATCCGATTGGGCCATTATTGAAACTAGGACACCACGTCCACCATCATAGTGTACATCATTCCCATATCCGTGAGAACCTCTGGATCCTTATCCACCAATGTCTATATCAAAATGTTGATCGCCTACACGAGACATGACCCAAGTTGGTGGAGCCTATGTAGGGGTGAGTAACGTGATACTCAATAGGGGCCCCAAAAAAATGAAAGACCACACAAAAATACTAAATGTAAAGCCCGAATCACATGAAATCTCACCCAGGAACACATTTAGGGTAGTGATAGAATAATATTATATCACATTATTGAACTCCTTTGCTGCTGGAGAACACCTCCTCTATTGAGTACATTGGAATTTATGGGTCACAAAAAAAAACATTTCCCAATACCAATGGAATTTTGTGGTACTAATCCCTAATTTGTACCATGGTTATACTGGGTCACATAGAGCCTCTCCCCACCATGGGCCTATCGGGTCACACCGAGACACTTCCCAAGTTGGTCATACTGAGATAATTCTCCTGTCGAGTATCATGGGTCTTCCAGGTCACACTTATCCACTAACCACTATGGGCCTACCGATTCACACATATCCTCTTCCCACTAAGCCATCATCAAGTCACACAGAGTCAATAACAATCAGTCTTCAGGTCTTAGCCAACTGTAGGGTTCTGTAAGTAGCACACTTGGGAGAACCGCTCCTAAAGCCAGTCATCAAATCTCAACATCCATGAAATCCATATTAGGGTATTCTGAAATATCAACATTGTAAATTGGGTCCCAACACCATAAACGTCTTGTCAATTAGACACAAGTTTTTTCAGATACATGAATTTTAGTAAACAGGGGTCGGATGCATCTGGCCTGGGTCCGACCTAGTCGGACCAACCCAATCAACATGGCGTAGGGGTCCCACATACACTAGTTTAAATTTTACTGACTCAACCGAATCTGGTGTGGGTATGTGTCGGTGCGGTCCATCCTTTCTAGTGGGCCAGGACCAATGGGCTTCGTTGTATTCGACCTCGTTTTGCAGAAGTTCTATCCTGTTGGGTCACCTGATGACCTAGTCTAGTCTATCCATGCCTGAAGGGCATGGGTCTGGGCTACCAGAAGGGGTCTGACACATTTGTTACGGGTCCGGCCTATTGGCTGGGGGCGCATACCGCCAGCCCGAAGCCTAACCACATGAGCAGGTGATGGTTCACCCTCTAGCTGGGACGCGATAGGTAGTTGTGTCTAGCCTTCATTACACCGCAAATAAGTTGGGCCATCCTGCTGCGGTTGAGGGACCGCAGCTCGCCAGCCGCTTAGATGACCAAGACATAGGCAGTCCCAACAGGAGACGCAAGGTGGGCGTGACTTCTCCCTACTTCCACCATGGTGCGCTGACAAGCGCATCACCACATCCGGTCGTGGCTGCTGCTACAGGAAACCATCACCACAGGCATGCCACAGATTGTTTGACAGACCACGAGACACGCTCCAGTGGTCTGTTCTTTGTGCAGCGTATGGCTGCGCTCTTTGAAGATTGTCATCTTCACCGCAAAGGTCCCAAAATCCTTCTATCTCCAGTTTAATGGTGCAACCACAAAGAATGGACACATAATAGGTGCTCGAGATTTGTTTGTGTTGATCCACTCCCTCAATATTAGAGGCTTGAAATAGGGAAATGTCAGGTGGTTTGAGTTCAATCATCACAAGAGATGTTTGAATCATGGATAGAGAAATTAAAAATAATGTTACCGTCCTACTAGACTGCATGATCTACTGATCAAACTATTCATGGGTTTATCATCATTTTTCATTTTCAAAAAAAAAAGAATTGGGAAGAACATTAAAATAAAATAACCCCTACCTCTTTGATGTTCATTAATACAACATTACGTGCTAGAGGGTTCAGTATGTCAACATTTTTCATCGCTTCCAACTCTGTTCTTGGAGGTGCGTAGAAGATGTTTGATGTTCTTTGGATTTTGTCATTCTTTTTTGGATAACAAGTTCATAAGAGAATCCTTGCTTTTCAATTCCTTGTTCCATTAATGTGTCAATCAAAATAAAAGGAAAACACGTCACAAAATTTCTGTTATGCTACGTTGAAGCGTCGTTACACTGTTTCATTTATTAAGAAATCACATTATTAAGCATCATTAAAGTGATGTTATGATTCGAGTGAACAATCCATTAATGAGACTCAACAATGCGCCTTGTAATTGCACCTTATCATTTCCATCTGCCGCTCAATAGATGAGAAAATAAAATAAAATATCTTTTTAAAGATGTTTAATTATTTTTCAAAAAGTTCTAATATTACCATTTCTATTCATCCCTTGATGGCCGA
The DNA here is from genome assembly GCA_963277665.1 of Viscum album. Lineage (NCBI taxonomy): Eukaryota > Viridiplantae > Streptophyta > Magnoliopsida > Santalales > Viscaceae > Viscum > Viscum album. Next base: position 1,002,100,618 of record OY728161.1, read on the forward strand.
AGTAAAGTATTATGTATGAAAATATTGGGATTTTGAGTTCAATGGTGCCCTCATATTTTTTATCAGAGCACCGGTTCAAAAGTTAGAAAACCCCTCTCGTGTGTTTATTTAAGTGTACATATAAAAAAGTTCAATATTATGTTCTGCAATCACTGGGCATCAGAATCACACGCAGTCAAAGCGTGTGGTTTCAAAATAATTCTATATAATTAAAAAAATACATGTAATTTCTATGTCATTACATTGTTTCCTTATTATGGACTTATTTTCTAGTTAAAAACAAACAAAAACTAATCAAACAGATGGGGTTACTAAGCACAAATCTAAACCTCCCGCCCCCATGTGCTCTCATAGAGATTTTCATACAGCCACCGATATCACACTAGAGGAATCGACTTCCACGTAGAACCCTATCATATAAATTTTATAACTCCACTAGAAACTTTGGAACATCTCCATATATTCAATATTCGGCTCTCCCCAGACAATGACATGCGATGGATCATGAATATACCTCCTCAATTGCGACACGTGGAAAATATCATTCACCTGATGCATCTGTGGGAGAAGTGCTAGTTAGTACACCACCTCACAAACTCTGCATAGGATATGAAAAGGTCTGATGATCCTTGGAGATAGATTACTGCCCCTTCCAAATTTGTGTAATCCTCATCAGTGTGAAACTCAAAGGAATACATGATTTCCCTCCTCAAACTCCAATGATCTACATCTTCTTTCGACATAAGACTTCTTCATACTCTGTGTAGTCCACATCCAATTCTTGGATGAGATGAAACTTCTCGATGTTAGCCTGTACCAACTCTGGGGACATGAGTTCTGAATCCCATAGGTCTAATCCGCATAGGTGTGATCTCTAAGGTTGTCTGTACAAGGCCTCAAATAGTGCCATGAAAATGGTGGATTGATAGCTGTTGTTTTATGAAAACTCCACCAGTGGTAGGTGGTCCTCCGAACTGTGACCAAAATCCTAGACACAAGCATATAGCATGTCCTCTAAGGCCTATATGGTATGCTCCATCTGACCATATTTTTTGGGATGAAAAGCTGTGCTCAAGCACTGGTGCGTCCCGAACACCTCCTTTAATCCCCTAATTATATGAGATCTAATTTGAGCATCATTATCTTAGACGATCATCAAAGGCACCCCATAAATCCGCACTATATCCTAGAGTTAGAGGCATCCCAAGACCTCTACCAATACCTGATCTTAGATGGGTAAGAATAGATACGACATGGTGAGTCAGGAAATGATAGCTTAGATGGAGTCGTGGTCCCTAGTTGTACTTCGTATCCCATCCATAAAGTCCATCAAGATACTATCCCATTTCCACTCTAGTACCTCGAGTGGCTAGAACAAGCCTATTGGAACTTGATTCTTGACCTTCACTTGCAGACAAGTGAGGCATGAGGAAATGAAATTGTCCTCCATTTTCATCATCCCTGGTCACCAGTACTGACATCGATGGTCCAAGATCATCTTCTCTACTCCAAGACATACCTCCAAATAGGATGTATGGAACTCCATCACACAATGTCATGGGAATTATAGTGAACCCTATAAAAAGGATGACGTTCTCTCCACCTATCTAAAATCCATGAAGAGATTATCCTGAGGATAATTGAGCACGTCAAGCCTCGCCGTCAACATCCAATAGCAATGCCTCCCTGGCTCGCTATAAGAGTTGTGGAGAAACAATCATTGACTGAAGGTAAGAATCTCCACTATCAACCATGAAGGATATCTGCATTGCAGTTAAATACTCTGTCTCCTCACTTAGCAGCTACAAACTAGTCCTCTGGCTGAGCGCTTCTGCCACCATGTTCCTTTTTCTAGGAGTATAGAATATCACAAAGTCATAGTCCTAGAAAAACTCTATACAACACTGTTGTCTCAGGTTTAGGTCCTTTTTGAGAATATATACTTGAATATAATGTGGTTGGAGTAAACTGTAAATAGTTCACCCATCAAGTAGTGTATCCATATCTTCAAGGAAAAGACCAATGCTACTAACTCTAGTTCATGGGTTTTATAGTTCTCCTCATGCTTCCTCAACTTGTGTGATTCGTAGGCGATCACTGCTTACTCCTTCATTAGGAAACAACCTTTCCCATTCCCGGATGTGTCATAGTAAACTACATACCCAAATCCCTCCTCTAGTAGTCTTAATATGGGGGCATTATTTAGTCTCCACATCAGCTCATGGAAACTCTTCTGACATTTCTCCATCCACACGATGGGTTGTTCCTTCCATGTCAAAGTTGATAGGGGTGCTGCTTCTCTAGAAACATCAGGGACGAACCTGTAATAGTAACCAACCAACCCCAAAAATCTCAGTGCCTCAGTCAAGCTCCTGGGTGGATCCCAAGAAATCACCACTTCTGTCTTCGAAGATTCTACTGCAACTCCAGCCTTTGAGATAACGTGTCTTAAAAATGTGACCTCCCATATCCAAAACTGAGACATCGGGATCATAACATAAAGGCGGTGCTCTAAGAGTGCATACAAGACTATTTTATGGTGTGTATCGTGCCCCTTCTCTGATGTCAAGTACCCCATGATGTCATCAATGAAGACCACAACAAACTGGTCAATGTATGTCTAGAAGATCATATTCATGAGTCCCATGAACATTGCAGGGGAAATGTTCATGCTGAAAGGAATCACCAGGAAATCATATAGGATGTATTATCACCTGAAGGCTATCTTTGGTACATCTTCATCCCAATCCCAAAGCTGGTGATAGCCCGATCTGAGGTCTATCTTTGATAAACTTCTAACTCCCTTCATCTGGTTGAAGAGGTCATCGATCCTTGATAATGGAATATTGTTCTTCACGGTCACCTGGTTCAGGTGAAAGAAGTCGACACACAACCTTAATCTCCCATATTTATTATTGAAAAAATTCACTAGTGCTTCCCAGGGTGAAACACTAGGTCTTACGAACCCCATGTCCTGCATGTCCTCTAGATATACCCTCATCTCTCCAAACTTCATGGGAGCCATCTAATATGGATGTGTAGATATTGATGTCTTCCCAAGGTACATGTCAATTAAAAAGTCTACCACCCTATGAGGAGGTAGTCCTGGAACATCCTTCGTACGAATATTATCATACTTGTCCACCACTATATGGAAGTTTGGAGTCCTCCCAAACATTGCACGAAGGGAGACACTAGACAATTAGCGAGTGATTAGATGCACCTTCCTCCAAGAAAATCCACCATGTTCTGAAACGGTTTCCTTCTCACCAATGAAGGAAAACTTGGTCCCATATCCGCGGACCCTGCACACTATACCATTGAAATAGTCGATATAAACATTGACTTTGGATAAATAGTCCATGCCCAATACAGCATCATAAGGCATCAATGTCGCTACAAAGAGATTCCGACCAATTCTCTCAAATCCTAGAGTGATGTCACACTACCAGCACCATTGTGTAATCATCTAATCCCCTCCCGTAAGAGTATATTGTCGTAAGGATCGATCCAATGGATCTAGTGGAATATTCAAGTTCTAAATGCGAGATGTGGAACTGAAGGAGTTACTAACACCTATGTATACATTAACTAATGCTATAATGGAGAAGACATAAATCATACCTTTGATACCACATTGTCACGACCCTCCCCCCCAGGGGCCCATGCCGTGACTACCCTAAGCGCACCTCCCAAAGGCTAGGTCCTGAAAACTAGCACTAAAAGCATCAACCTGTAATTGGGAGGCATTTTACTAAGTACCTGTACACACACACACCCAAACAAGTCCCACACATTGAAAAGAAAACAAGTATCACAAAAAAAAGACGAGTACATGTAAAACTAATACAAGTGGGCTAGAATACAAACCCCAAAAAAATAACTGAAAACATAAAAATAAAAAAAGGAAACTCCGATGTCCATCAATGGAAAAGCCCCACATGATTGTGAGAGGAGGGTAGATACTCGAAGCTAAAGCAGAACGTCATTTCCACATGATCCTACTGGTCCCTACTTGGGCCTAGGACACCAAGTGCATCGTCATAGTGTTCATCAGCCTCGACTCCTTCATCACCTCTGGGACCCATTCCCCCAAATTGGTTGTCAAAACGATGATCTTATGCATGGGACACGACAAGAGAGGGCAGAGCCCATGAAGTGATGGGTAACATGATACTCGGTAGGGACCCCAAAACAAAAAGGGAAGACACCATAGGAATCTTAAACGTAAATAATGAAGCACATGAAAACTCACACTAGGTATACATTTTGGGTAGTGATAGAAGAATAATTAGTCACATTATCAAACTTCTCAACTGTTGGAGAACTCCTCCAATATCCAATACAGTGGGCCTGCCGGGTCACACAGAAGCCGCTTCCCACTAACCTTGGACTACTGTGGAACTCATCCTTGATGAGTAACATGGGTATGATGGGTAACACAGAGTCTCCCCCACCATGGGCTTCTCGGGACACACATATTTGCTTTCCACCTTGGTCATACTGATATAATCTCTTATTAGGTATCATTGGTCTTCCAGGTCAAACAATGCAACTCTCCACTATGGGAATTATGGGTCACACCGATCCACTTCCCACTGATCTGGTCTTAAGCAACCTCAAGGTTCTATATGTAGCGAGTTTGGGAGAACCATTTCTCAAGCCATTCATCACATATCAGCTTCCATGAACGCCTCTTCAGGGAATACCAAAAGATCCTCCTTGACGAGAGAGTCCCAATGCCACATATGGCTCGTCAATTAGATGGACAGTTAGCATGATGCATGTGTTTAAGTAAACATAGGTTGGTTATGTCTGGGCCCGATCGACCTGGTCGAACTGACCTAACCAACCCGGCCTGGGGGTCTCATATAACCTGGTTTAAATTTGACCAAGTCGACCTGACCCGATTTGTGTCTGGGTCAGTCCAGTCCAGCCTGGCTAGTAGGCCATGCTCAATGGGCCTTGTTGGACCCGACCTGGTTCGGAAGAGGGTCCAGCCCGCCGGGTCGCCCACTCACCCAGTCTAGTCTCGCCCGACCAGAAGGGTGCGGGTCTATGCTTCCAGTGTAGGTATATCCCATTGAGTGTAGGTCTATCCCGCTATCTCTGGTCTAGACCATTAGGTGCGTATCCGGTTGTCCGATGCTGGCCTAGCCGATTGGGCTGCGGGACTGGCCCACTAGGCTGCGGGTCTAGACCACTGACTGAGGTTGCGACTCACCAACCTAAAGCCCAACCTTACGGTTTCCAGAGGTGTGTCGTTTAGCAAAGATGTGTCCAGCTACCACGTCTGGCGTCAGCTGCCTCACCGATGTGCAAGACACACTTGCTGTAGTTGAGGGACTATAGCTTTCCAACTACCCAGATGACCCGGACATGGGTAGTACCACCATGCGGCGCTAGGCCAGCGCCACATCTCCCTACTACCACCATAGCTAGATGGTCATTGCCTCCTTTTGCGACGGTGCACCGATGATCATGCTGCCCCCTCTTCTTGTGGCTGATGCCACGGGCCACCGCTGCCAGCGCCGGTTCCGGTGCACCATAGATTGTTCGCGGACCACCAGACACATTTCGGTGGTCCGTTTTTCATGCCTTCTATTCTTGTGCTCTCTAGTGAATGTCTTATTATCTAAAAAGGTCCCAGAATCATCTTCACTCCACATTGAGTGTGATTACACAACGAACTAACATGGAGGAGGTTCTTGTGCATTGTTCGTGTAGGCCCACACCCTTCTCATTAATGGTTTATAGCAGAGAAAGGTACATGGGGTTTTAGTTCAATCAAGACATGTGATGTTTGAATCTCAGATAGAGAAATCCCAAATAAATTTACCCTCCCACTAGAATTAATGATCTGCAGATCAACCTATTTGTCGGTTGATCCATGTTTATTGTTTTTAGAAAAAAAAAATAATATGGAAGAACATTAAAATCAAATAACCCCTTCCTATTTTATTTTTATTTCCACAATGTTACATCCTTAAGGTTTCAAGGAATTTATGTTGTTCATCGCTTCAGACACTGTTCTTCGAGATGCGTCGAAGATGTCTGACGTACGTTGGAGTTTGTCATTTTTCATTGGAGAGGATGTTCATGAGAGGTTCATCAGATAATCCTCACAGTTTAATTCCTTGTTCCATAAATTCTTCAATCAAAATAAAATGAAAACATGGAGCAACATTTCTGTTACGCTGCTATTTCACGTGGTTACACTATTTCTTTCATGAAATAGAATTGTTGTTATAGATTATTAAAGTTTGATTATGATGCGAGTTAACAAACCATTAATGTGCATCGTCAATGCAACTCGTTGCGGCACCACATCATTTCCATCCGCCAATCAATGGATGAGAAAAGAAAAGAAAATATCTTTTTAATGATATTTTGTTATTTTTCGAAAAGTCCAAAAATTATCTTTTTTGTTCGGACCTTGCTGGCCGATGTTATGTATTTCTAGGCGAATCCTGATGTTTTGAATTCAATAGAGCCCTTTGATTTTCTATTTGAATATTGGTTAAAAAATTATAAAAACTCACTCTCACATTTACTTAAGCGTACTTAAAAAATGTTAAATATTCCATTCAGGGATCACTAGGTATCCGAATCACGTGTCGTCAAAGCATGTCGTCTATAAAGGATTCCATATAATTAAGAAAAAATTACAAGGAATTTCTGAGACATTACATTTCATCACATTAAACATCCATAGTAATGATAGATAAAATGGGAGATTTAAATAATATGAAATCTAATCATTTCATTACTATATAAATCATTATATGGTAGAAAAGAATTGTAACATTCATTTATACTAATATCACATACATATGATTCACCCAAAATTTTATAGTACGATAAATTATTGATGTTTCATGAAACCCATAGTTCATACCGTATTATATAACCATTTCATCATCTATCATATAGTCAAATCACTTACATGAATAATAGATTTAGGGAACATCTTTTTCACCATCATTACTATTATACCTTTTTAAAAATCATGCTCCGATATAGAATACATTTCCATGGTAGAAGCAGGATAATTTTAATATTACATTAAATACTACACTTCAATTATTTTATCTTGACTTCCATGAGTGAAATAAATTCATCTGTCACTTCCTCCCAAAATTTATCATGGTTGAGATTTGGAGTCCCTATATATTTTAAATCTATATCTTTTGTGGATGGAATTTTTTTCCCTTATCATTTCAAACCTATCTCATAAATAAGCCTGAAGGCATTAAAATGATCATGTGGGAGGTTTGTGAATCTTTTTTATACATACAATAACACAATTGAATTATATAAAATTTGAAAATATTTTATGTATGTTCTTCATAGTGTACAAATCCTTTATTTACTCACAATGTACATAAATAGATCCAATAACCCCAATTATTAGAGAAAAATTACTGTTCGAAATAATATATATATTCACATTATCAATTATAATGTGAAATAATTGAAGGATCAGTTTAATGATGTTTTCTCACATTTATAAAGACGATAAATTGTTTTCATATTTTGTTCATTCATATAAATTTGATCACCAAATTGTAGTGTTTTTAGTGATTTCTTTAGATATAGAAATTTTTTTCCTTTTCATCAGTATTAAGAAGTTTATTTTCCATCTCATTCAACATCCTCTGAGTGGGATATCATACATGAATAAATGTTTTAAAATTAATAAAAACATAATACCAAATGAATTTTAAATAAAAACTAAAATGATTCATTGAAATTGGATAATTCAAACTATTAAAGAGTATATAATTATTAATATTAAATATGTACTTCATATTGGAAATATATTTAAAAAAATATTATTTGGATGATAAAATTTCAAATATAACACCAATTATATTAATAACATTGAATAAAATCATCATTATAGGGTAATTGATTATGGTAGTCAAATTTCATTACCTTGATGAAATTATTCTCATGTTAGCATAAAGTCTCAAAACTTTCGTGTTATAAAAACCAACAATTTTATAAAAAAGAAAAAATTTTGTCAATGGGAGTGAGGATCTTATGTGTTTCACTAGAAATTAAAGAAATCAAAATATCATATAATCATATGTCAGATAATAAATCACTAAAATAAGATCATGTAATTAAATGATTTAGTAATTTATCTTTAATTTTCCAGAACCTAATACATTTAGGGTAACGAAATCATGTTTTCTAATACAAAATGGGTGCTCTTGGATTACTGGTGATTTGATACAAGTTCAATGACACAATTTGAGGTTTGGTGGAATTAATTATTCTATTTTATATAATGATAATTCCTAACTAGTATCTACTAAATGTATTACAAGCTTCATTTTTTTTGTGTAACAATAAAATAATAAAAACCTCAATGGTAAAAAAAATAAGTTTTAATTTTAAAAAATGGTGTCTATATGAATGAGTCAATACAATACCTTCCAAAAATATTATTATATTTGAAAATATTTTCCATTTCATTGGTTTAATCAACACATAAAATATGGTTGGTAAAAATTAAGGAAGAAAGGGTATCAAGGTAATCAAATCCTTTGAGAACCACTCAAAGAATCAAACTAGACATACAAACCAATACCATTTCATATCGAACATGACAAAATTTCAAAGATGACTAAAAAATGAATAAAAAACCAATTACATGAAAAGTATTAAACTAAAAGGATTCATCTCCATTGAGGTTTCTATATAGGGTGTGGATATAAAATAATAAGTAGTCCCATAGTAATGATGTATTAACATAGTAGATAATTATTTGGTGTATGAATTAATATTTGTATTCAGTACACAATTATAATAAAATAGTTTTTTAATTATTGATTTTATATATAAAGATAATAAAAACAATAAAAAAAATAATATTAATTAAAATAATGTAACTTATATGATAACTAATTTCAGGTACTAGGTGGATAATCACTAGAGATCACATGATTCGAGAAATTAATGTATTTGTGTCATTATATACGTATGGAAATATTATATCCAATCCCATCTAGGTATAAAAAATTGAGTTATGGAATTTCTCATAACTTGGGATGGGTAAGGTATTAAAAAGGCTTATCAACTTGATATATCATTTGAGAAATGGGAAGGATAATTAAAATTTCGATCATTATGAGTTTATCCCAACAAAATACTCTATATCAAATGAAACATGCGTATGAGTTAATAATGGAAATATAGAGAGGAATATATATGATAAGATTGTTAATCTATAAATGAGAAGTATGATGGAGAATAAAAATAATAAATATATCAATATGTAGGTATATACCACTTCTATTGTTCCCAATATCTTCCTAAATAGGATCCAAGATTAGAAAAATATTATACTAATATCCTCTAATCTTTTTTTTTGAAATTTGCAGCATACTTGCCACAACATAATACCAAATCACGTACTATGATAAAAAATATATCATTATAGTAATCAAAATGAATGAAAATAAACCCAATATGTTAGAGACATTCAAATAGATATAAATAGGGTTTCTATTTTTGAACCCATAAAATGATATGGATGTACTAATTAAGGTATAAAATATTCTATTATATTAGTTATGAATATGATTAAATGAACCAAACATGGTTTTAGACTAGAGTGTATAAGTTTCATTAAATTGTAAACTTAAGAACAGAACAAAAATTAACTTTGGTCATAATTTTTTGAGGTTTTATTTGTTACATTCATTTTTGTTAAATACCCCATTTTATTAACCCATAGTATTGTAATGATTTGAAGCCAACAAATTACCTGAATAAAATAATTTCCTTAACTATTAATCAACATAGGAAAAGTGAATTCCTTGGAAAATGTATTTTGATCAACATTTAAATGATGAATAATCATTAAGAAGAGGGATCTAATTGAGAAATAATTTTAAAAAAAGATAAAATTTCAAATTAATTTTAATATAAAAAACAAACCATTAAAAAATCATGTTTACAACAAGTATAATACATATGTGAACATTAAACTATTTGGTTTTAAAAAAATTTGATTCATCTGTCTAGGTAATCTATCTATGATATCACAGCTATATATCACTCTTTTTTATTGGTTAAGTATGCTTAGATAACTTTAATCTCATTGAAGTTAAATTGGGGATGGGGGATTCCCATGATAATATATTTTTTGGATTTAGATAATTGTACCTCATAAAAGAAATTAATAATGTAAAAGTTCTTAGATAATGAAAATATTCAGGGTTATATGTTATCCCCAATCTGGTTTGTGATTAACAACATTTGAAATGATTCAATTATGATCATAATTATTATCAATGGAATTCAAAAACATATTGAAATAATGGGGTTGAAGGTGACACTTATTAATTGGTTACCTAACTCATAAATTAGGTGAAATTAAAAAAATATCTAAAAATTATAGAAATACCACAAGTACAATTAATTATAATGAATATCAAAATTTTATTAAGAGTGAATATTATATTATTACATAGTTACAAAAAACCATCCATTAAAAAGAGTTATTTCATTATTTTAATGAATGATTTTATACTATTCAATTAAAAATTTAAAATAAAAATAGGATTTCATAGTATGTGAGAAACAAATAATGAAATAATTTGGCATGCATACCTCATGGGCCATAATGTTAATCGAGAACACATACCATTAGTTCTCGGTAAGAATTCCTAACTCTATAATATTATTAAAAATACCAAAAAAAACTATTAGGCCATGAATTCTATTACTATGTAAACCAAAATATAAAATCACCATAATAAAAAAATTCTAAAACTCAAAATAGTCCAAGGGGTTTAACCTCTAAAATCAACTAAAAATTAATGAAGTCAAAATCCTAAATAATATCTTAGAAATCACTAATAAATTGATCCAAAAAATTTAAAAACCCTTAAAAAAATAAAACAACAATTACCATCAATAATAAAATTAAAACACTATGAGTAAAAAAATACATGTGACTCTATGTGAAGAAAAATAATTTGATTACCAATGATGTTGTGTGATTTATATAAATATATGATAATATAAAATACTAAATATCCATAAAATTAAAAATGAAATTATAAAAAATAGTAAAGATAAGTGGATAAAGGATATTAATATAGTATTTATCATAAAAATGGTTAATATATTGACATTAGAGAAAGAGGGGTGATGAAGGGAGTGAATGGGAACTGAAATATTCATTAATATGACTCTCAAAAGTTTTAGTAATGAGTTTTTAGTTGCAAGAAAGCAGATTAATAAGGGTTTGACGGGGAAATCATTATTCACCCAATTAAAACACTATTTATCTACATTAAGAACCCAATAATTTGAAATAGAGTTCATTTTGTAATAACCCAGGTAATGTTAGAATAATTAATTTTCAAGGATTATTAATATTATGTGTAATATTTTGTAGATTTAAACTCATTATAAAAATATTACGTAATTATTCACTAAAAAAATTTATTTCTTAAAAAATTATATTTTCATGTGTATCATTATGACACAGGAGGTAACATCCCATGTTTATAAAAATAAATACTATGCTTCATATTGTACATGATATGACACATCAAACATAAACAAAAAAATAGATCTTATTGTTTCAATCAAATCATTATGACCTAGATGATAGAATATTAGGTATGAACAATATTAAATTAATTATTAAAATAATGTTTACATATGTATATATAATTAATTATTTGGTAACCAATTAATTATAAATGAATGTAAAAATCATTTTAAAATAAAATAAAATATTTTTATGAAGAACTATTTAAATTTAAATAATTGTGTTAAAAAATAATAAAATCACTATTTTTTTATTCAAATTACTAAATTTATATAATTATATAATAATAAATTTAATGATTAAAATTTATCTGAAAATTTTTCTATACATGATATTAGAAAAAATTCATTTTTATAGATTAAATTATTTTTATCAAATAAGGATGTTTTGATGTCTTTTGATGGAGGTCATATTTTAAATCTAGTTTTGACACTTTTATATGTTATATTTAAGAAAATGAACTTATTTATTAAATTAACATTATAATAATTTACTTTTTTATTAATTGTTTCTATTCTTCTTATAAGATTTATTTTTTGATGAATTGAAAAAAAAATTAATACATTTTAATTGAAAACTATTGTTTCCAAAAATTTAATTATAGTTTAAAAATATATTTTTAATGGGTTTAGTGAATAATTAAATTATTATTTATCATTTAATCCAATTTAGTTCAATGGAATCAATTTCAAATTAAAATTTAATATAAAAACTTTGTGAACATTGGAATGTTTTTACTTTAAAAACTAATTTCTTGTTCTGTTAACGAGATTAATTTTTAATTAATTTATTTCATTTATATGTTATGAATTTGGAAAAATAGATTTGATATTTTGAATTATATGTTCCAAAATATTAAAAATAGCTACCTTTTATTTTTTGACATTTTGAATTGAAACTTTTGTAATATTTTTATTAACACATTTAATGGTAAATCAGGTAATGAAGGGTAAAAATAATATTATAAATAATATAAAATCCTCATAAAAAATTTATTAATTTAATTTAATGAGTTTTTCTACCAAAACCATCCTTTGGTATAATTTATATCCTTTGGAAGCCACTGGGGTGCGAGTAAGACATAAATATTTTTATATTGAATGAGAAAACAAATTTTTTCACATCATTGTTATTAACACGTAACATATTTTTAATATGAGATTATACAAGGGATATCCAATACTAAAAATAGTATTTATAAATCATAAATGTTTTTATCCATCATGGTAATTTATTTATAAATTTTAATAATGAAATAATTAATTTAAATATTGACACATTGATGATGCAGTAATTTATAAATTAAAGAATGAATAAAAAATGATACTAAAAATATTAAAATAAATATTATTTGAGTGAATTATTGTCAAACATAAATATTTTTGGTTTAACTAGAAATTTTATTGATGTTTTAAATAAATGTTTTGAAAATATCATTTTATAAATCCATGAAAAGAATAGTGTTAACATTGACACTAATTGTATTTTTAAATTTTAAATATTTTATTGAATGATATAAAATTTATAAAAATCTAATATTCAAAAAAAATTATTGGGATAAATCTCAAAACATCCTAAATGACTCATTTATTGGTATTTATTAATGTTATATTAATTAAATTAACCATCAAAGTGTAAATTAGATGATAACATGGTAAGAGTTAAAAGGTTAAAAAATCATAAAACAAAAAGATAAGGATTAAAAGAATATTCAAAACATGTATAATTTACATTGGATTATTTAATTTCGACCCATACTCATACTATATTTTAATAATACAATTTTTATCCCATTTTAATTTAATACAAGTTTTTATTAGTTTAATACATTTTATAATTCGAAAAGTGACCTCCCCTCTCGTAGAAAGGGGGACTACTTCTTATCATTTATTCAAACTTCAAAAACATTTTCATATCATCCAATCACTCCTAAAATACCTTCCCAGAATTAATACCCACATTATAGATCTTTTATTTGAGGTATAACCCTCACATTATATGTGTTAAGGTGTCTATCAAAGAATTTGATCAAAAAAAGAGGAATATGAAGAACATATGTGGTGAATCTGAATCAATGTAAGATATATCATATCAATATCATTTAATAAAGTAACTTCATAATGATATGAAATTTTTTTCTTTTATAAGGTGTATATTCAGTAATTTTTAAAATTAATATCCATATTTTTTCTATCCTTATGTTAACCATAATTTTTAACATTTTATTCTTCTATGGGGGTTATGATCTAAATGTTCAATATGGTATGGGACACCATTAATGTTTAAAGATTTAATCCTAAAGTAATTTCATCAATGTAATTATACGTGATATAATTTTATATATTTATTTATAAGTATAGAAATTTATTATAAATTAATTTTTCATTATATTTTGAATTTCAGTCAATGGTTTTCAAAAAGGAAAATTTTTATTGTTTCTATATAGAACATTTGAATTTTTTTGCTAACAAAAAACTAATTATTTTTTAATGTAAATGGTGATATTGAATTTTCCTCTGCATTTCCATTATTTGATATTTAGATTAATCCACATAAACTACTATTTTTAAAATAAAAATACATCCCTTATTCCCTTTTTTGGGTATTTTGGTAACAAAAATGGTTTTGAAAATGAATTGTTTATTCCAATAACTGGAAATGGTTTATTGTGATTGAATAAAAAATTTAATGACTGAAATGATGAAAATTGAAATTGGTTTTGTGTTATTATCATATAATAGTACTTGGAAATTTGATGGGTGGTCACATGACAAACCCTTGATAGGTGGTTCTGTGATAAACCAATGATAGGTGGTTATGTTATAACCTATAATACATTGGGTATAAAAGCTTTCCACATGGATATTCCATTTACAATACTAGCATGTATATAAATCGACCATATGGTTATTACATTTATAAGAGTGAAAAGTATAATTATTTCCTAGTGTACCATTAGTTATTTTCTTTGATTATTTGGGTCTTATGGTAATCCTTGTATTTTAAAAATTCATAAATGATATTATTTTGAAAGGAATATATTTAATTCATATTCAGAGTGAAAAATATTACATTACGATAATGTTTTCATGGGTTGAAATGTTTATTAGTTGAATAATTCTTTCTTTATTTTTAAATACCTTGTGGGGGTTTTAAACTCATCCTGTATTTTAAAATGTTTTTCCTAGGTTTTAAGGGATAATAGGTACAAGGATTGGATCAAGGTAAAATTGTGACAATGAAACATGAAAAGAAAATATGTTACATTTTAAGAGTTTTTTGTTTGGTGAAAAAATGGATACTATTTTGATGTGTCCACTTTGTATTTTTATAGTTTTGTTAATAATTATTTATGGCCTAATTATATGAAACTGTAATCTTGAAAATATCCTGAATTTGAAATAATGTAAAATTCATGAAATAACATAGAATTATGTAGTGTTTAATGTTGGTTTCTTCTAGTTTGTATCAAAATAAAGGTTTATATAACAATAGTGGTTAGGATAGTGTGAATATCATTCCCTAATAATATATTACAATATGGTTAAGTTTAAATGATGTAGAATTTTAAGATTACTACATTGATTCGTATAGGATATGAATGTATAGAATGTTTTTTCCAAGTGGAAATATGTAAGTAGTGGTGGGAAGGAATTGAGAGGAAAAAAAATTCTAATCATCATTCTTAGGTTGTTTGAAATTGAATAGAATAGTTTTTTATATTGTTTTATTAGTTAAAACAAGAAATATATGGTGGTGGTATGCATGCAAGAGAAAAACCTGATGTACCACAAAGGAACATGTCTATGGTAGAACATTTCATTACACTACATCCCCCATCATTTAAAAGAACAAATGACACCATGCTAGATGAAGGATGGATTACATCCTAGTAATGAAATTTTAAATTAAGGGTTATTCGGATAACGAAAATGTAACCATTACTATTAATCATTTTAAAGGTGAAAGAGACGAGAATCGGTCAATGATAAATAATAATAGAGAAAGTGAAATTATTTATGGCTTGGTATGGGATGAATTTAAGAATATATTTTTATAGAAATATTTAACTATGTATTTGAAAATTTGTATGGATAAAAAATTCATATAACTGATACAGAAGGAGGAATATTTGATGGCTGTATTTGAAATAAATTTCACCCATTTGGAAAGGTATGTCCAAAATTATATCTAGGATCTTGATAGTAAGATAAATATATTTTACTCATTATTGATGCCAAGATATTTATGTGAATTGGCTTCATGTGAGATAAAAAGATATTGGAAACTTGTTCATTGTGATGAGAAGGAAGAAATGGAGTTTTTGGAGGATTAAAACAAAAAAAATAAGAGGTCCTCTTGGTAGGAAATGGGAACTAATTCATTAACGAATATTGAAGGTTGGAAGACAAATTCCCATCTAGTGAGAAGTGTGGTAAGAATCATTCTGTATAATGTATTTCAAAGTGGGGAATATGATTTTGATGTGGTAGGTTTGTACATGTGTCTCATGTCTACAAGGGATATGATCATGAAAGAAAAGGGAAGCCAATATTAATATGTTTTAGTTGTAATGAGTTAGTAAATTATGATAATATGTGTCCTAAGTTACTTACCTAGGGTGGAAATCATCATGATCAAAAATATAAAGCTTTAGGAAAATATTTTCTTATTACCTCAATTGATGTTGAGACTTCTGGTGAAGTATTTAGAGCCCTAGAGAGCTAATTATTTTTCAATGTTTATCCATATGAGAAAGGTTTTAGTCTATCCTTATATGTTTTTACATGATGTGATTAAAAGTTATTAAGTACATTTTTGGTAGATGTTTTTCTGAGTTTGAATTAATGTAAGGATTTTTGTAATTATAATAATTCCTCTACTTTTGGAAATGAGATTTAATGTTTGAATAACATTATTTTTTGTATAATCGTTGCTGATTAGTGTTATTTTTACATATTTTTATCATGATTGTATGAAAATGTTATTACAAAATGAAAATAAATAAATTATTCATATTTACATATATTCATAGATAATAATATAATTCTTTAAATAAATTGAATGTATCATACAACAAAAATGTTATCAATTTTCTTCCTCAGAAATCAATAACCTTTTAGCCCATCAATGATTTAGGGATTTATGATTGTTAATTTTATCTACACCATGTTTTTATTACTCTCAATTATAAATTTATGATCATATTTCTCTTCCATATCTATTTTTTCCTACATGGACCCCTAGTATGTGTTATCTCAAGTAACCTTCGTACTTCCCATTATTTATTTTAAATAGGAAGTTTCATTTATCCTTTTTTTGATGGTGGATTTAAATAAAGTAACTTTGATAAGTCAACCCATTAGTTTTTGATCTCAAGATCATATTGGGAGGTTGAAATTTTAAAAGGGGGGAGAATGTAACATTATGAGTTTTTAAAAGGAAGCACTATTCTGGGTAGCATATATGATACTCTACATCAAGCATAAAAAAATACTAGATATTTTTATTTAAATGTTTTTGTTATAACCTATACATTATAATTCAGGGTATAATTAATTTTAGCTTAAATATGAAAATAGGTCATACAAATTTATATATAATTAATTATTTGGTGAGAAGTTAATTATAAATGATTGTAAAACCCTTTTTAAAATAATATGAATTTTTTTCCAAAAATATTAAATTAAATTATTCTTTTTATAAAATTATACAATAATTATTGTTGGATTATATTAATGAAATATATTTATAATACATTTAAAATAATGGTTTCAATTTATCTTATATGTTTTATAGACATGATATAAGAAAAATTAAATTTTACTGATACATTGAGTATTTTAATAAAAAAAAAGTATTTCTGCCTTTTGAGGACACACCTATTTAAAGTCTAGTTTGTAACACATTTATAAGTTATATTTTAGAAAATATTATTATTAATTAGAATTGGAGTATCAAAATTTACTATGGTTTAATTGTTTTTATTAAGATGATAAGATTTATTTTTTGATGAATAATAAAAGAATAATGTATTTTAATTGAAATCCATGTTTTCATCAAATTTAATTATAGTGATAAATATTAATTTTTCACTATTTTAGTGTATAATTATATTATTTTTAGATAATTTAATTTAAATTTAGGATTTTTAAATCAATTTAAAATTTAAATTGGATATAAAAATATTGTGAATTTTGAACATTTTTACATTAAAAACATGATTCCCCATTCCATTAATGGGATTTATTTTTAATTAATTCTTAAAAATTATATGTTTTGAATATAAAAAAATGTATTCAATATTTTTTAATTATAAGATACTTTTCTAAACATATCAGTATTATTTTTTCCATTATGAATAGAGCATTAGTAATATTTTTATTACCATAGTTAAGGGTAAGTAAGATAGTCAAAGGAAAAAATAATATTATAACTAATGTATAATCACCTTAAAACTTCACCAAATTTACAATGATGAGTGTGTTTCTACCAATATAAACCATGGTATTAAGTTTATCCTTTGTAAGCTACATGGGTGTGAGTATGTTATTTATAATATCATTTTCAAAGAGGATAAATTTTGTCACACCATTTTTTTTAACACGTAACATATTTTTTAATACAAGGTTATATATGGTATATATTTAAAATAAACAATATTTATTAATATAAATTTCTTACCGACATTATGGTAATTTACTAAAAATTTAGTTAATAAATATAAAAATTTAATGATGTCACAATAATGAATTAATAATTTCTTAATTAATGATAGAATCAAATAAATAATATTAAAAATATTAAAATAAAAATTATTTGTTTGAATTAATTTCATAAATGAATTCAGTGGATGAATATGAAAATGAATTGATGTGTTCAAAGTGTTGTTTTTAATATATCATGTCTTCATGACAAATTTAAAAAGTAGTGAAATGAATTGTGTTGAAGTTGAAAGTAATAGAATTTTAAAATATAAAATATTTTATTAAATGATATAAAATTTCTAAAAATATAAGATTCATCAAATTGATTCTGATATGTATTAAAATTTCATCAAAGTATCATTTATTTTTTATTTATCATTTTATAATACTTATATTAACCCTCACTGTGTAAATTAAATAGTAACACGGTAAGAGTTAAAAGGGTAAAACAAGGGCATAAACAAATATATAAGGATTAAAAGAATATTAAACACTTGTAAAATTTTTATTGGATGATTATATTTCAACCCAAACTCATAAAATATTATAAATAACTCAATTTTGATCCATTTTTTGGTTGAAAATTAAATTAAATTTATTTAATACATTAATGATTCTGATAGTGTCCATCCGCTATCTTATTAAAGAGAACTAATTCTTATCATTTATTCATACTTAAAAAAATATTTGGTTTGGTCAATATCTACCCAAATAACTTCCTATAATACCACCCACACTCTAATGATATTATGTTTTCCATAATGCTCACTTTAGAGTTTTAAAGGTGTTAATCAACGAACGACGTCTGAAGAATAGAAAGATAAAGAACATATGTGACGAATCAGACTCCTGGTAAGGGATTTAATCTCAATAAACGTGAAGTTAGTAATTTCATAATCATATAAATCTTTAATATTTTTAGGGTGTATATACATCCCTTTTTACATTTCATATCCATATTTTATTTATCCCTAAGTTAACTAATGTTTTTAAAATGTTATTATTAAATGGGGATTAAGAATTAAATATTCAATATGGAATGAGACACCTTTAATGCATAAAGATTTAATTATCATGTATTCATATCCATTTCAACATTCTTGATATTATTTTACATATTTATTTTTATTGAAATAAAAGTAATATAAAAGGCATTTTCTGAATATTTTGAATTTTATTCTGAGGTTTTTAAAAATGAATCTTTTTATGATTTCTATATTGAGCATTTGACTTTCATTACAAATGAAAAATAATGTTTCTTAACATATAAAACAATATCAACTATTCACTACCATGATAATTATTGGATATTTGACTTCCTCTACAAGACAAAATTTTTTAAAGGAAAAATACATCATTTATTTTCTTTTTCGGTATTTTGGGGTTTAAAATGGTTTTTTAACTGGATTAAATATTTCAATACATTAAAATGATTTCTTGTGATATAAAAATAAATTTAATGAGTGAAATACTAAAAATTTAAATATTTATGGGTTATAATTATAAATTGTTACTTAGACATTTTATTGGTGGTTATGTGATAATCCAAGGATTGGTGGTTTTATGATAAACCAAGGAAATGTGGTTACTTTTTAACCTCTAATGCATTGGTTATAAAATTTGGTCATATGGATATTCTATTTTTAAGAGTGAAATGTATTGAGGTCCATAACATGGTTATTCCATTTAAAAGAGTGATAAGAATAATTATATCCCAATTTAACATTATGTATTTTTAGATTCTTATTATGGTTTTTATGGTCATATTTTTATTTAAAAAAGGTCTTAAATGAACTTATTTTCAATGGAATGTATTTATTACTTATTAATAGTTAAAATTATTACTTTATTAAAAATATTTCATGGGTTATTAATTTTATCAATTGGACAATGCTTTCATTTTTTATATCCCTTATTGATATTTTTATGCTCATCCCATGTTTTAGAATGTTTTTCAAAGGTTTCAAGGATAAATAGGGACACAGATGGGTTGAATGGAAAAATTGTGATGATTGAACATTAAAAGAAACCATTTTATTACTTAAATTTTTTGTTTGGTGAAAAAATGGTAAAAATTCTAAAGTGTCCACTTTTTTTATGATTTCGTTATGTATGAATTATGGCCTAATTATCTAAAATGGTAAACCTCTAACGATCATAAATGCTAAATAAATTAAAATTATTGACGTAATGAAATATTATTTAATGTTTAAGGCCATGTATTATATGGGAGACACTAAAATAGTTCATAGAGCCGGTGTTCTATATTGTCTTAGGAGCACCACCCCATACATCAGAGGCTTCCAACAACCAGTATGACTCTGAAGGTGTTATAGCAGGGATACTATGACCTCTGTAGTAGTTATAAATACAATGTAACAAATAATAAACAAATATCACTAGATTAAGACTTATAATATATTAGGATAATATAATAATAATTAATGATAAATAATTAATTATTGAATTACCATGCACGAATATGCTTAAATAGACAAGAAACATTCCTAAAACAAGTAAAACATAATCATACCTAACAAATAAACCCAACCCCAATGCAAATTTCCATGACCATATTGAGCACCAGAACAATCCAGTTCTCTTAATATTTAATTTACATGAGTTACAAAACATATCATAATACATGATGTTGAAATTGCAATTATGAGATATGTTCATGTACCAAACTAAATCTTGGATATTATGTGAGATAAACAGGGTATTCCCCCTACTATGTCTTCAAAAATCGAGTATGTGAGTATAAAATATTTTAGGGTGCTTATATAATAAATAAGAATTGAATAAATAACTATAAATGTGTTGAGATCTTGTTTCTAGAGGAAGGTTGGTTGACCAATCCTTCCTCATCCTAAGCCCGAATACCACTAAATATGTTTCACCAATTATATATTTATATTTACATATATGAATCTTTGTTTTTATATGATATGTATACATAATAACATATATAGACTTATATATATTGATATGTTTTACTAGTCAAGACTGGAGGCAGAATACATGTATCCATGCATATTAAAAATAACTTCATAAGGATCTCACTATGTGAATATGTGCATGTTACCATATAACCCCTACCTTATACATTACACAATATTGATTTCATGTCATTAAATTACATCCTTTCACATTAATGATCTTTTCAGTTCTATAGTTTTAGAGAACTAGTTCATAATACATACATAACATCCCACTTTCATAAAAATTAGATAATTCTAAAATAGAATCAATTTCATCTATAAGATAAATCATTTAAGAAAAACATGATTTATTTTTCCTGAAAAATCATCATAGCTTTCAACTTGACTTCCTCATTTTTTTCAAACCTTATACACTGTAAAAACCATTTTAAATCATGGGTTTAGTGAAAAGTCTCTAAAAAAGATATAAAAGTTAAATAAACCATTAGTTCATAAAGGCATGAAAACTTATGGAAAACACTTTTCTCTAAAACATAACATTTTACACATAAATTTATATAGCATTCTTCAAAAATATCATTTATTTTACCTTTTGAAAAAAAATTATTCCCATAAAAACTCATTATCAAGAAATAAAAATTCATATAGGTACCTTGGGATATCATTCTATGGAACCCTTAAATAACTATTTCATAACCCTTACAGATTGTAATAACCATATAGCCAACTTCAAATTTAATTATCCGGATAATATAGTCATTACCCAATGCATTGTACCACTATATGTGCACACCCATCGTTTAATCTATAACAGGATCACCTGACACTATATGGGAGCACCAATCATTTATAATTTCTAATAACAACATCATGAATAAATTAGTTCAAATATAATTTTAAAAAAATTTACATGAAATATATAGAGTTTGAAGGAAAAACATAAACCATGATTTTTACAAAGAGAAGCTCCTCACCACTTAAGAATAACTGGAATTGTAAAACCCAACAATGAATGGAATTAAAAACTAAATTAAATTATACTAATTAAGTAATTTATATTTAATTCAAAATAAGAAATATATACACCCTATAATAGAATAAAGGTGTATAGTGTCAAAATTTCCAGAATGAAATGCTATTGAGATGAAATCCTTCAACTTGAGTCTGATTCATCATGAATCCCATTTATCTTCCTCAATAATAAACTTATTTCAATTATTTAATATATTTATATCCCTTTAAACATTTATTATTCATTTTATATCACTTATTTTCATGTTTTAACTGTTACTAAATTATTTATGTTCATGTTAGACATTTTGACAATATTTGTTACTTTGGAAAAAAAATTACATTTGTTTGATGCCAAAAGTCAATTATTACTTAGTCCATCATCACCATAAATATACTCATGAAATAATAATCACTTGAATAAATAAATTATAACTAAAAACTAAACCATTTATGTATGGTTACAAAAAAGGAAAAATGTTATAATCATGGAGACGATATGTCGTACACACACATGAGTAACGTTTTCATTATTCAATGATCATTTTGTAGAAGTTAATTATTATATATTTAATAATTTATAAAAATATACTAAATTTCATATTATTGATTTAAATATAATTATATGAATCATCATTTTTATGTGGATATTATTAATGAGTCACATTGCTTCGTGGAGGTGATAATTCACACGTACATACGTAAAATGTTATCATTTTTATACCAATAGAAAGGTAAGAATATAAATGATATATTTTTATTTCATAATAATAATAATTTTATTAATATAATACTTAAATATAAATTTCATGCTTAGAACCATTCTTGATAGATTTTGATGGAAAATTAATTATATCGTTTCGTGAGGTGGTTGTCCTTCACACACATGAACGAATAATTCATTTCTCATTTGATGAAATTGGAGATGTACTTAGGTGATGATATTAACATAATAAAATCCCAATATATTCATAATACTAGAGTTATTATTTCAACATGTTTTAAGAATATTTTAAGTATGTGGAATAAGAAATAAAACAAAACACTTTTCTAAAAATGACATCACTCATTCAGTAAACCTGTTTTGATTAACAACCTAAAACATTTAACGAGGGTTTTATGACTAAAATATGGCCTTTATAAAGTATGTAGGGTTATTAGAAGTGATTTTCATAGATATTGGATTAAACAAATTTTTTATGAAGTGTATGAAAATGAGAATAATGGGTGCCCTTTTATAGGAGAGAGGAGGGGCATTCTTTGAATTCTTAAAAATATTTAATTAATTTAAATTGATTTTATATTCTAATTTTCTCAATAATGGTTTAGATAAAATATAAGATGATGAAGGGTATAAATAAATCCATACAATGAATATTAGACATGTTATTATATTTTTCTAATACTTATCTTTTTCTTTTAACAATTTTAACTCTTACCATGATATCATGTAATTCACTCTTTTAGGGTTAATATAATTACTATAAAATTCAAAATGACCAACAAATGAGTCATTTTATTAATTTTAAGGTAGAGAAATATTTTTTGTCTGAATTGTATAATTTATAAATTTTATATCATTCAATAAAATATTATTTCCTTAAAATATCAATAAGGACAATTTTGACACTATTCATTACATGATTTTAAAAAATATCTTAACAGAAATATGAATTCGAACCAATACTTCCCAAAAATCACTAAAATGTAAAAACAATTAAAATAGTTTGTGGATGAATTTAATCATATCAAATTATATTTATTATATTATTTTTGATATCATTTATTTTATATATCCATTAATTAAACAATAATCACATCCTCATTATTAAATGATTTAATTAAATTACTCATTCTATAAAAATTAAAAATAAATTATCATGATAGTGATAAAATTTTATCTTGAAAAAATATATTTATATTCAAATAGATAATATTCCATTATTAAGAAAATTTACTTATTAGAAACAAATGTGTGACAAAATTGAATTTTTCTTTGAATATAATATTAAAACTATCATAATCTTAGCCAAGTGGCTTAAAAATATCATAATTTTATCAAAACTATTATTTTTATTAAAATATTCTCATAAATGGGAATTATTAAGTGTTTTAGGGTACATTAAAATATTTATTAAATTATTTTTACCATTAATTAGCATATTTACCTTCAACTGTGTTAATTAGAAAATTAATAAAGTAAATATTCATAGTTCAAAAATAAAAGGGCCCTATTTAAATAATTTGATACTTTTGATTTAAAATATTGAATTGATTTTTCAAAATTCAAAACACATAAATTGTAGAAATTAATAAAAAAATAATTCACTTTATAGAATGAGAAAATGAGTTTTTGAATTAAAGACATTCAAAAGTTCAAAACACTTTTTTATCCAAATTCAATGGAAAATTTATTCCAATGATAAAAAATTAAATTAAATAATATAAATATTATATAATTATGATTTTAAACTAATTTTAAAAACAATTTCATACTAAAAATTATTTAGATGAAATAGCAGATTTCAATTAAAAATGAAATATTTTTTCACTATTCATCAAAACATGAAACCTTTCAGTAAAATATAAAAAATTAAGCCTAAGTTAAATTTTATATTATTATTTGAAATAATATGATTAATTTTTCAAATAGAATTTATAAAAGTTATGAAAATTATATTTATAACATGTGTGAAATCAAAAGGTGGTAAAACTGATTTTATAAAAAAACATTTTAAATGTAAGTATTGATTTATTTTTTCCTATAAAATATATTGGACGAATGTAAATTTTTTATAAACATGTATAAGAATATTATACCATTAATTTGGTTACCAAATTATTCCCCCTTTTGGAAATTGCATCCTCACAATTTTATTCACATATTAAATTATTGGAGATATCTTTCTCATATAACATTTTCATATTCCCATGTTTCATCTTCAACCATATGGGTTTTCCATAGACCCTTAACCTGATGAATAATTTATTATACAAAGCCTAATATATATAGTAAATAACATGAAATGGGTTTTTCTCATATGAATAATTCTCTTCCAACTGAACAGCTTCTGGAGTCAAAAAATGAGATAAATCCAGCATATATATTCATTACAATAAAACATGAAGAACATTTTGTACTTGGGATTATGTCAGAGGAAAAGAGACTCTATATTTAAATAATTCAACAATCTCCATGATTTCATAGCTTCCAATGATCCATAGAATCATCATCTATTTTTACCAAAATGCATCACACTTTTCCAGGCATAAACACTGAAAATGAAATGAGCATCTACCTAAAAAATAAAGATTCTTTATCTACTTATCTACATAACTTTTATGCCTCCTCTGAGATTTCTTTAGGCGTCGTTGAATAAAATAATCTATCTCTCCCATTTCCCCTAAAAATCTTTGCCTCATCAACATCCTTTGCACAACATCATCCCAAAAAGATAGTGTTTGAAACCTTTTACCATATATTTCATCAAATGGTGCCATCTTTATTGTAACAACTTGAGATTTTGTAAATTTTTATTAATTAATTTAACCTTTTTGATTTTTTTTAATTTCATGAAACATTGAAGTTATTTCATATTATAGTAAATTACTTCATTTTTCTGGCATCAGATGAAACATCAAGTTAATCATGCACTACACACAACATAAACTTTGGTCTGCTCTACACTGAACACCAAGGTTAGCTTTAATTATATAAAAAAATGACTTTCCTCAATGACTTGCATAACACCCAAGATTGAGGTTTACCAAAAATTAATATATTCTTAAATTATAATTATTTAATATAATAAAATAAAACCATGATGTAAAATTATAGTTTATGAATATTATTGTCTAATTTAAGAAAATATATGGGTTATAAAATATAATATGAATACATAGTTTTCCAATCAAATATAAATGAATATGAAAAGAAATTGAACGTAAAAAGAGACATTACTAAGTTCATAATGATATTTTAACAAAATAAATTATATTTTCATTTATATATTGCAATACTCTAATTCAAACATTCCTTTCACATGGAACATCCAGTTGGTGTACGTTACATGAAATACTGAGTTTCTACAAAACATCATTTTATTATTATAATTATTTAAACATGTTTCTTATAACCAAGATATTAAAAATTAATAATATAATATTAATAACTAATTATCAAATATTTTTTATAATTTTTGATATAAATAATATATATTGATAGTTAAAGACATGATTTTCTGTAATTTCCTTTTTTGTTTAAAAGTACAATTTTTTTAAAATGAACCGCTTTTTATGTCTGTTTGTGAATAAATAATAAAATTAATTTTATACAAAATTTGAAATTGAATATTATTAAATAAAATTATATATTAAATTCCGAATATTAAAATTATCCTAGGATTAATTTTGTGTTTTTTTCTGAGAAACATCATTTTTTTGATGAATAGTGATAAATATTACTTTTTAGTTAAAAAACATCCATTTTGTTTTATTAGTTGTTAAATTTAAATGGTATTATAATTTTTTTTATGGTAAAATTAGATAAATATTATAAATATTGATACTATTTAATTCATTAGAATCAATTTCACATTGAAATTGAATATAAAATCATAATTAACATTAGAACTTCATTCTACATAAAATGAGTTACTTCATCCCGCCTATGCGATTATCATTTCTCATTAATATTAAATTTATGTGAATTGAATTTTAAAAAACAAATATAATTTTTTTTAATTAGTATAATATTCATATTATAATTATATCATGTTGATTTTTTACCAAAATTATTGGTAAATGCAATTAAAATTAATCACAACGATTAAGGAACAATTAAGCTTAATTAGGGACCGAACCTAAAAATTAATGGGACAAATGATTTATCCAGTTTTCCAACACCCATTTTTTATCCATATGTCTTCTATAAGAAATAGATAAATTTTTTCATTTTTTTTACATTTTATGGTAATAACATATGTAGAACAAACTTGTTTCTAAAAAAATTTAAGTGAGTCACTTCCCTTTCCTATAAAAGGCCACCGCCACTACCCACTTACTCACAATTATCGAGCCACTTGGATCATCCAAACTCTACTAAAATAATCACCCAAATTCTCTCCATTACTCCTAGATTCCTTACATTGGGCAGAAGGTAATTAAAGGAAGCCTTTTGTAAAAAACCAAAAGGAGTTACCCGAATAAGAGGCAACGCCTTCTCTCAAGCTCTTTTCCATTATCTTCATTCTCCAACCCAACCAATATTTTTATTAAATTATTGTATGAAAAAATTATCCTGAATATAATTTTATGTTCTAATTATATGGTTATGACTTACACATTCCCACACCACCATCTAATGGGTAACAAACATATTGTTTCTCTCTTCGATGAAGTACTACCACATGAAATGATGGTTGTTGATTTTCTATTACCACCTACAATGGTGTACAATATGGTGGAAACTATATTTATATATGTAATATATTACATTTCTAATTTATTTATGCTTCTTTATTCCTTTTACAACATATATATTTTTACTTTTCAATTGGTGTCAATACGATAATTTCATTTGGGGAAGTGTAGAATATCACCCTGTCAAAGTGATGTGACAAATTCATTAACCATATGGATTGTATTTAGGATGGTTTTAGCGAAAATATAAAATATATATATGATATATAAAATATATGTTAATTAATATATATATATTTATATATGTTTTTTACATTCATTCTATAGACATGACAATAAAACATAAATAGTATTGGTGCATATGTACGACCTACCATCTCCATTAATGGTGTTTTTCATTTCCAACATTTATGATAAATAGATTTTTAAAATACAAAAATACTATATATAAATTATAGTTATATCATGGTTTACATTTATTAATTCATGATATAAATTCTAAATACCAAAGGGATTACAAATTAAGACATATGTGAATAAAACCAATATTACCTAAAGTGAAACCGTAACATATGATGGTTACCAAGAATGTCATATAAGGTTATAATAAAACCATATATGGTATTATAAATAATAATAGGTTTTGTTAAAATATTTATAATAAATTTCTATTTATTATATAGATTATTTAAAGGAATACATCGAGATTCAAGACACGAGGTTATAAGATTTCATCTCACTTTTTATTTTCTTGAGAAACATGCTATGTTCTCCCATATTTTCTTTTGTGAGGTGTATATACATCACATGATTTTATTACATTTATTCCATAAAATAATTTATGGTTATTCACATATCAATTTTATGACTTTTATTTTATGGGGTTCATGTTTCAAATGATACCAAATCGGTAAAATAGTTCTATCTCAATTCACCTTCATTGAGACTTGTATTTTATTATGAACCTAAATTCTTTTTCAAGATGTATATATTTCCATTTTACATTTTACATCATGAATATAATAAATTGAATGATATTTTATGATTCATTTAATTTTCATTTTCTTACATGGAGAGTGTGATCCCAAGTTACCATGTTATAATAGTTTATTGAAACAATCTCAGCACTTTTTGAGATTGTATATGTTTAAGATTTTTCTGGTGAAATAATTTGATACATATATCCAAAAAATTAATGAATTTTATTATTATCTATATATTAATAATATATAAATTTATTAGTACAATTTTTCTACACTTTGGTACATAATATAGTTAATAAAGTGTTTTCTGGGAACCCCCATATTACGCTTTCTTTAGTCAAAAATTTGTGTTCCTTAGAAACAACTTTTTCAGAAAAGGGATTCCAAGAATATTTATCTATTTATTATTATCATTAAAATAAATATTTAACATTTTTTCATTTTAACATTTTCTAATAGAATCATAATTCTCTTTTCCAATCAAATATTTTATCTAACCATTTGATCGTCTAAAAGGAATACTTATTTTACCGGATATGATATTTATGGATCTACAAACAATCAGTTATGTGAAGATTACATTGAATATTTATATGGATAATTTTTTAAAAAAACATTTTCAATCGCCTTTTAAATTTTTTAATGAAAAATGGGTTTCAAAACGTTTTTAATATCCTTTTATTAGTTTTTAGGAAAAATGTTTTCCAAAACGTTTTCAGGTATCTTTTGTAAGTTTTCAAGAAAATTGGTTTTCAAAAATTTTTAAATATTATTTTATATACATTCAAGGAAAATTGTTTTCAGAAAATTTTAAAGCTGTTATTATATTTTATCAAATTATTTTAATGGAAAATAGTTTTAAAAATGTTTTCAATCACTATTTATATGCTTTCAATGTATTTTCCAAAAATGAATTTTGAAAACATTTTCAAGATTTGATTTTATATTTTCAATTTTTTTTCCAAGAAATAAGTTTTTAAATTGTTTTAAAGACTACTTTATAGGTTTTATAGAAATAAGGATTTCAAATGGATATCAATTATTCTTTATAAGTTTTAATGGTATTTCATAGGATAATGATTTTATTTATTAAAAATCATTTTCGAATAAAAAAATATATTTTCCTCAAGAAATATTTTTGAAAGAAAATTCATAATTATTTTCAATCTAATCTAGAATTATTTAGTGTTAGTCATTCCCTTATATAAAATGATCTAAAGGTTACAATCGTATCCTTTATATGAATGGTTTATTCTTAATGTCATGGTATTTATTCATCCCATTTCTCTTCAATGGGTTATATGTTTATGAAATCTGTTTCTCTATCACAAGTTATGATTTTTATGAAATGACTATGAAACCTATATATTTTTCTATAGGCTATGGTATGTTTACATGTTTATGATGCCCATTTAATTTAATGGGTTAAAATATGATTATTTATGATCTTGTGGAACATGTATGTATGATTTCATTATGATAGGTGTGGGGCTTATATATACCTCAAATGGATTAGGTAATCATTTAAATCTCATGGGATAGATTAAGATAGTCTGGGGAATGAACCTTGAATTCTAATATTGTTATGGGAGTGAACCATGACAACTAAGATACTATGAGGAGTGAAATCGTGCTACTAAGATGTCTAAGGCAGTGAACGATGACTACGAACTCTGTATGGGGAGTAAAAGAATAATACCAAGATGGTCTTGGTAGTAAGTCTATAGCTACTATAGAAATAATATTATATGCATATATGTATTCCAAAATTCCTTGTTTTATTCCTTTGTAATGAATTCATGGATTATTTTCATTTTTTCCTTATGATTTAGGTCTTACGAACTTCCATTATTTCTTCCATGAATAATTTATATGATATTTGATATGAAGGGTATGATATTCTATTTTAATTATCATGTTACCATACCCTTATACTCATGATTATTCTAACATATCTACCATGTTTACCCTTTCTGAGATTTTGAGCACACCACTTTCTTCTGTTTCCTTTCCCCATGTTACGAACTATGGTTTTAGTTATATGTGCTAAATGCGGAGACCTTTACGGGATATTTTTGATCTATTTCACACGGATAGAATATTCTGTTTCGATGATTCCAATGACACTAAACTATTATGGTCCTATGGAATGTATTATTGTATTTACTTAATATTTTTATAAAATGATGTAATATCCATGTATGTAAATACTGTGTCGCTATATTCTGTATTAAAGGAAATATTTAGTCAAACATTGGAGACTAGGATGAGAAATCATTAGTGAGATCCCAAGTTATATTTCTATTTATATGTCTAGGGATATATCTAAAGATAATTATAAGGATGAATCCACATTTATGAAAATTTCATTGAATTTTTGAAAAGGATAAATTGAGTGTTTTTCTAGAAATACATCCATGTCTAGATACTACAATGGATGCGGCACTGGAATAGATGCACCCGACTGTAAAATAATCTAACAAAATGTTCTGAGGTTGACTCGGGGTAATCTGGTACATGAAAACTGGCATTGTTGCACACCTGTTTTGACACACCTAGGGGATATACTTTGTAAATTGAGAAACTCTTCACAAACCATCACTAAGATTTAGATATATGTTTTCAATGAGTAACCTAGGATGAACATAGGATTTTATATATTGAGGAATGTGTCATGACTTATATATAAGGTAAGTAAATATTTTCTTAACTATGTGGTTTTCTACTATCATAAGTAATTCTCACATTATGCTTCTGGTTTTAGTTAATGGTTGGAACAAAATGGAACTAGATTAATGTTTAATCTAATGGATGATTTTTAATGAGTAGTCAAGTGGGATTTTCACAAGAGTGAATGATTTTACAATCATTCCTAATCAGTTCTCAATGAACATGATCAAAAATGTTTACCTTAACCAACTCTTAAACTTACCATGGATGAGAAAAAATGTGTTATCTATGATTTCGGGTAATGGAGGCCAAGGAGAATAGTATATATTTTTTCCTTTATGTATATAATATGGATAGAATCCCCTAAGTGAATGTCTTAGAGGAAAATGCAGACGTTCTTCTATGTAAATTAAATGCACAAATCAAGTGACGGTAAGGAAAAAACGAATAGTATAATTAATGGAATAGATGATAATATTAGCCTCCCTAAGACATCATAGAAGGTTAATTGTTTTAAATATGGAATAAATGGACATTATGCAACTCAATGACCCTAGAGGAAATATCTTGGGGAGGATCAGAATGGTTGTGTGAGAAATGAATACATTATTGATGATGAGGAGACTACCGATGAAATGAAAAAGGAAAGCGTTATTGTGTAATAAGATGAGATGGCTTTGTTAATATCATAAGGATTTAGTGGAATCATCATATTTTTTAGGTATTTGGATTCAAAAATTAAGTAATATAAATTATGGAATATACAATGGTTGTTCTAGTAATGTTTTTTTCTCTATATTTAATAGTTTAGGTTGAATTTTACAAATAGTATAGTGGGGTGATTTAATGACATGGTGATATTTTGATGATGGAAAGATAAAAATTTATATGTTCTTTATGTTAAGATATTGCTGTTATGAATAATTAATTTGTATAGTACTGATTACTATAGACCAAAGTAAATACTATTTAATAGGTGGGTTATTCCATCATTGATGAATTTTACAGAATTTGTGGATGTAAGGAATATATCTAGTATAATATGGAATAAGGAAGAATAATTTTTTTCTAAAATAATTTATTGTAATTAAGGTTATGACCATGTTTCAAGTTAATTTAGGAGCAGGGTATTCACATGATTTAAATGTGAAAAACAAGTGGTACATTCTTATATCTCTGGGATAAATGTTATTATAATTTCATGACTATATTTATAAATATTTGAATTTCTATCTTTCAGAAGGGTTATAAGGTTATCCATTCATGAAAATATATGCTGAACATCAGATGAGGTATTTATGTAATGAGTTAGTATTAAAAAAATTGGATAAAAGGATATTTAGTGATTCATATTATTTTAATGATTTATGTCATATTTTTTTTGGAAATTATATAATTGTTGTCTTAAAAAAGATTTCTTGTAGGTTCAGTGACAACAAATCATCTTCGTCATGGTTATGGGTCTCGAACACATGACGGAATGACGATAAGGTTTTCACACCTACTTCTGGACTCCATGATGTCTTGGTGTATGTATATTTATTTATGATGTATAATTATTTATGATGAAATGAAAATGTTACTTTTTATGATTATAGAATAATATATTAACCATATTTATTTTAAGAATATTTTTTCATAAATATTTATAATTTTTAGTCTTTTATGGGCCATAATATTTTTTTAAACTATATTTTTATACTTTAGGAATTTATTTTAATTTATAGAGATCCGTTTATTGTACTAATGGATGAATTGAAAATAGATAAAAGAAAAAAATAATGACTTTTCTTAATGTTGGTCAATAAAATAATTACTCTGTGATAGGATATTGATCAAAAAAGAATTTTTTTTGTCATAATTCCTTATTTTTTTTTGAAATTATGGCCATTTAAATCAATATATATTTATGAATTTGAGTCCCTAATATTATATTTGATCATTAACTTATTTTTGATTGATGAACACATTCATTCATCATAAATACTAATGCTTTTCCTCCATGTCTAATATTCACTCCAAACCTATGTTCTCTAATGTGTAAGAGTAGATTTATGTTACTTTGGGTAAAAATTATTGTTCTAACTTTCAATTTTTAAAATAATAGTCAGTATTAATTTTTAAGATGTGGGTTTCTATTAATGAAACACTCATGTATTAAGAATTTGATAACCTAGATGAATTTTGAGGGAAAAATTCATTTTATGCAGGGTAGAAGGTAAGACCCTGATATTTTGTGATTTTTTCTAATTCAATTAACCTTTTTGATATTTTTGATTTCATGCAACCCTAAATACAATTTATTTTATATTAATGCCCTATGTTTTTCTTGATTTATATGAAACACCAAGTTAATCATGCACTACATGCAACATAATCTTTTCCCTTCTATACATGGACCACCGAGGATAGCTTATGTTTTACGCAATAATTACTTTCCTTGATGACTTGTATAATACACACGATAGAGGTTTTCCAAAAATTATTATATTATTTAAGTATATTATTTAATATAATAAGATAAAACTTTGATGTTAAATTAATTTTTATGATTAGTATTAAAACACTTATGAAAATATATGGTTTATAAAATGTAATATGAATTCATAGGTTACCAATTATTTATAAATGTATATGAAGAATGATTGAATATAAAAGAAAATATTCTTATGGTCATAAATATATTTTACCCTAACAAATTAAATTTTTATTCATGTCTTTAAATGCAATAATTAAAACATTCATTTCTCATGGAACATCGACTTGGCATACATTATAGGCAAAACCGAGTTACTATGAAAAATGATTTTATTGATATAATTATTTTAAAAAATTATATATAACAAAGAATTTATAACATAGTATCATGAATAATAATAACATATTATAAAATATTTTTTATAATTTTTTATATAATTGAAATATATTGATAATGAAAGATATGATTTTTGGTAAAGTCATTTTTTGTTTCAAAATACGATTTTCTCGAAAGAACCTCTTTTCATGTAATTCTAGGAAAAATAATAAAAATAATTAATCACATTTAGATATTTAATATGATAAAATAAACATAGTTTTTGAATTCAATATGTCTAAATTAACCAATGGTGAATTTTTGTAATTTTTTTAGAAATACCAATTTCAATTTGAAATTGAATATAAAATATTAATAATCCTTTGAATATCTTTATACATTAAAAACCAGTAACTTTGTAACGTATGATGGATTAGAAAAAAAAATTCCACATCGATGAATTGAATTTCAAGAAAATAACAAAAATCATTTTAATAAGTATTATATTTATGTTCTAATTAGATCTTTCTTATTTTGGACCAAAATTTATTAGTAATAGTGATTAAACATTAATCACAATGATTAAGGCCAAATTAAGTTTAATCAGGGACTAAAATTTTAAATTAAAATCCCAAATTATTTGTCCACTATTTCATCTCCCATTTTATATACATATCAGAAGTAGAAACCCAACATTATTTTGTTTTTGGGTTTGGTATGACTTTTTAAGTAAGAACATGAGTGCACATAAATTGTTTCTAAAAAATTCCAAGTGAGTCCCTTCCCTTCCCTATTAAAGGCCGCCACCTCTAACCACTTCCTCACACCTCTCAAGACCCATGTCAAACACAAAAAAATTCTCAAATAATCTCCAAAATTAAATCAATTCATCATAAAATACATAACTTGTATAGAAAGAAATTTAAGGAACCCTTTTGGCATAAACTAAAAGGTGTTGTCCGATTAAGTGGTAACATAATTTCTCAAAATCTTTTCCTTTATTTTCCTACTCCACCCCTCCACTCTCATTATTGAACTGTTTTATGAAATCATAGGTATACTGAATATATAAGGATTGTTTATTCTAATGGACAGACTTACACTTACACACACATCCATCTAATATGAAACAAACATACAATTTCTATGTACGATGAACTACTCCATCATGAAACTAGGATTATTCAGTTTTCCATTAGCACCTAACATGGTGATCATTTTTATTGAAACAATATTTACATATGTCATATATTATATTTACTATTTATTTATGATTATGAATTTCTTTTAAAATAAATTTCTTTTTGTTGTTGATTTTCTATTAATATGAAATTTTTTTTTGAGGAAGAGTGGACTACCGACCCAATAAAGCGATGTGATTCCTTCAAACACCACATAAATTTTATTATGGAAAAACTTAATGAATATAGAATAAATATATGTTATATTAAATCTATTTTAATAATGATATATATATACATACATTTCTTCTACTTTCATTCTATCAACAGAACAATTAAATAGAAACAACGTTCATGCATACGTACGATCTACCTTCCTCGTGGACAATGTATCATGTTTCATACTTATATATTATATATAATAGTTTAATAAAAATATAATTTATATAAATAATAATTATGTCATGTTTTTTTTAAACCATGATGTAATGTTTAAATACCAATGATATAAAAAATTAATATTTATACGAATAATAAAGAGAATATTTCCCAAAATGAAACATCAACATACGATTTTTACCAGTCGGTAATATATGGTTGTAATTAAAAAATACATAGTATTATAAATAATAATATGGTTAATTGAATTATTTAAAATAAATTTATATTTATTATATAGCTGGTTTGAACGTATATGACGAGAGACAATACACAAGGTAAGGGATTTCATATCACTTTTTATTTTCATGAGATACATGATATTTTTTCTACTCTTTCCTTTTTATGGTGTACCTATTGCACATAATTTTATTCTATGTATATTATAATTAAATTTATAGGTATTCACATATGCATTTTATGACCATTCATTCTTGGGTTTTATGTTTCAAAAGATACCAATCTGTAAAATAGTTTTATCTCAATTTTCTTTCTTTTGAGACTTGTATTTTGTTATGCACATACATTATTTTTGAGATATATAAAGTTAAATTATATATGTTATATCACTAATCACATAATTTTAATGATATTTTATGATTCATTTAATTTCTATTATATTCCATGGAGAGTGTTATCCTGGGTTACCAAGTTACAAGAGTTTATTGAAACAATCTCACATCACTTCTGGATTATTTATGTTTATTCTTTGTTTGATTAAATATTTTTATACGTCTCTCAAAAAACATTATTAGATTTATTATAATTTATTTATTAAAAATATATTTATGTATTGGTACAATATTTATACTCTTTTTTATATAATATTATTACAAATGTTTTTTAAGAAATCCCAAATTTACAATTTTTTCAGTCAGAAATTAGTGTTATTTAAAAACCATGTTTTCAAAAAACAATTCCAAGAATATTATTCTAATATCATATTATAACTAAATAAAATTTTAACCCTTTCTATTAAATAAGTATCAATCTAATATTCTTGTTTCTTTTTGGTCATGCAATTTTTCAAATATTTTACAACGAAAAAGAAATATTCATTTTTCCTCGTATGACATGTAAATATCTACCCACCATCATTTCTATGAATCTTCCTTTTCATATTTAAATGGATAATGGTTTAATTTTCTTTTCAAGCTCCTCTTATATTTTTTTTCATAAAAAATGGTTTTCTAAATGTTTTAATTCCTATTTTATATGTTTTCATGAAAAATGGTTTTCCAAACATTTTCAATGTTCTTTTATAAATTTTCAAGAAAAATTATTTAAAAGATGGTTTAAATATTATTTGAAAAGTTTTCAAGTAAAATTTCTTTCAAAATGATTTCACGAACTATTTAGATGTGTTCAAAGTAATTTCAATGAAATGTTTTTCAAAACATTTTCAAGATTTCGTTATAATATTTCAATGAGTTTTAAATGAAAAATGTTTTTAAAATGTTTTGAATATTATTTTATAGGATTTAATTTTTTATAGGAAAGTGATTTTATGTATGAGAAAAAAAAATTAAATAAGAAAGGATGCTTTTCACAAAAAATGTTTCTGAACGATATTTGGAAAATATTATCATTCTAAGATTATGTTCTATGAGGTAACTCGTTAAATTCATAGAAATGATCTAAAGGGTCCATTCATTTCCTTTCTATTAATGGGTAATTCTTAATATCATGGTCATTATGAAACCTATTTCTATTTCATAGGTTATTTTGTTATGAAATCCATTTCCCTATCATGATTAATGATTTTGCTGAAATGATTATTAAACCTATGTATTTTTCCATAGGTTATGTTATGATTAGAGGTATATGATTATTATTTAAATTCATTGGATAAGATATAATTATTTATTATAATTAGGTACGTGTAGTTATTATTTAATTATTAGATCGTTTGAGCCTATATGTCCCTCAGATTCATTGGGTAATTCTTTAAATCTCATGAGGTAAACTATGATGGTCTTGGGAATGAACCTTGACTACTAATATGGCTATAAGAGTAAACTATGACTACCAAGATGGTATGAGTTGTGAACTCATGTAACTAAGATGGACACTGGGGTGAACCATGATTACCAATATGGTATGGAGTGTGAACCCATACTACTAAAATGGTCTTGGTAGAAATTCCTTAGCAACTATGGAAATCATATTATCTGCTTATGTGTTAGCCAAAATTCCATGTTTTATTCCTATATTATGCCTTCATGGATTATGTTCCTTATTTCCTTAAGATTAATTTCTTAATAAATTCCATTATTTATTCCCTATATCATGTTTATTATCTCTTATATGTAGGTTATGCGCTTCTATTTTCATGATAATATTCTCATACAATGATGCCAATGATTTTTCTTACATATCACCCATGTTTACCTTTACTGGTCATTTGAGCTCCCCATTTCTTATGTTTCCTTTCCCGAGTATACGAATAATGGTTTGAGGTAGAATTAAAAATGGTTGAGATATTGATGTGAGATGAAAATATCTTTCAGTAGGATAAAAGATTGTGTTTCCATGATTCCAAAGTCAATAAACACTTATATTCCTCAGGCATGTATTATTGTAATATACTAAATTTTCATCTAAAATGATGTAATATCCATTTATGTCAATCCTAGATCACGATATGTATACTAGAATAAATATTTTTATTATATGAAAAATCAACCAAAGAAATATTTTGATCTAAAATATCTTGGTAATTCGTTGAATAATATCTTAGAATATCCTCTAAGGTCTGAATTGATCATTCTGACTGTCCATTATACTGAGGATATAGGTTGTTCTAAATTTTATGTCAGTTCCCAAAAACGTATTAAGGCCTTCAAAAACTCAAGAATTGAACCTAGTAATATAGTTAGATATAACATGAAAGAGGAACATAATATAACAGAAAAATATAATTTATATAAAATTGATAAAGTTCATCTAGATATTAGGTGTTTCGAATAAGAAGAAAATATAAAGATTTAGACATTCGATCAATAATAAAAAAAATTTCAATGTATCTCAATATGTATTTTGTAATCCTACTATGAAATAAATGAAAATATATTCCCATTTCAGCTGTGGCACTCGAAAATGACGAAGTATCCCTTTAAAATACTATCATTTTTCTTTAACCTTTTGACAAGTGAAACATCTCATGGGAAACTTAGTGATATCTCTTTTTCATCCATTACATCAATAATACTCCCAATGGTCTCTTTACATATTAGTGATACCGGGATGAACTGAAAAAATAGAACTATGAGCTTTACATAAAAACTCTTTATTCAATTGTGAATCACAAGGAACACATAACCTCTTCCCAAACCTCACAACGCAATTTTCCTCAATTAAAAATTAAGGAATGTTCCCCTTTTTAACCAATTCTACATTTTTATTTAACTCATGATATTCATTTAGTGTTTTCCTAATTCATTATAATAGAGACGATTTCAATGATACCTGAAACAAAAAAGAAATAATTTCATGAACCAACAACTTATAAGACACAATTAATCAAACCATCATCCAAATGAGTAACATTCCAAACATAACACATTTAATGTATAATATATTTTTCGAATCATGGAATAAAACACATTATTTTGTTTTCCAAAATTATATGGAATCATGAAATAATAATCCTTGGTTAGTTATAGGAATATTATCTAGCTAATCATCAGTTGTTTTCAATTAAATATATACTTATAAAATTTGTGATCGGTATATATTTAACACTTTAGTCCATAGAAATGAGGAAACAAATTTTTTAGTACAAAATAGATCATATAATTCCAAATCATGCATATGGTAATTTTACTCATGAGGTTTCAATAGACATTAAGCATAATAAATTACTTGATCATTCTTCATTTGTAAAAAACTGTTTACCTGAAATGAAGAATCACTGTATATGGAGAGATTAATTTTTTGGAAGGTAGGTCGAGAATTGGTGCATTCACCAATTTTTTTTTCAATTCCAAAAAAACCACCACATTCATTTTTCTAAATAAACTCAACTCCTTTTAGAGTTTACCTAGTTAGTGGACTGGATGAACATGCAATGGTGTCAAAAAATCTCTAGTAATATCCGGCTAAACCAAAAAATGTATGAATCTTAGTTATATATGTGGGACATGGAAATTTAAAAAAAAAGTTTTAGCAGTACAAATGGTTATTTTATGTTTTTAAATAATGATATTATGGAAATAAATTTATTGCAACCAAAATTCACACTCAATAAATTTACCGCACAATTTATTTTCTTTTAATGTTTCAAGAAAAACCTTAGATGACATTCATTTTTCTTATTACATTTATAATATACAATAATTTAATTAATAAAAATAAAAAATAACATATGCAAGAGCTCATTAAATATTCTGATCATAAGATCCATGAATACAACAGGCTTTTTAGATAAACCAAAGAACATAATTAGAAATTAATATTTATAATATCTAGTGAAAAATTCTGTTATTGAAATATATTCTTTCATTACATTCAACGGATGCTACCTCAAACTCAAGACATCCTTTAAAAACTACAGTTCCCCTATATCGAATAAAAAAATTCATCGTTATGAGGTAAAAGATGCTTGTTTTTAATAGTGATTTCATTCAAGTCTCTATAATAAATTATACTTCAAATTAGACCATATTTTTATTTGAAAAAAATTATTACATAAACATAAATATAAGAGATAGTTTTGATGAAAACCTAACCCAATAACTCATGAAATTGATTTTTTAACTCTAAAAGTTACAGTTGAGCCATTTGATTAGGGGTTCTAAAAAATGGATTTCTCTCAGGTACTAATTCGACAGTAAAATTATTCTCTCAATTATGAATTACAATATTCAATTAATCAAGGAAAACATCCATGTATTCATTTGCTAATATCAAAATATGTAATATGAGAAATCTATTTACTTTCAATAATATGATCTAGGTAGCTTTCGTTTCCATCTCTCACTAATTT
This sequence comes from Viscum album, assembly GCA_963277665.1. Taxonomy (NCBI): domain Eukaryota; kingdom Viridiplantae; phylum Streptophyta; class Magnoliopsida; order Santalales; family Viscaceae; genus Viscum; species Viscum album. The sequence continues at coordinate 1,002,141,330 of OY728161.1, forward strand.
ATCAGCTTCTTGTTATGTTATCTAAGTTATGAAATCCTTGAAAACAACATTATTATCACTAAAGTCAATTTTATATTGATAAACTAAAATAAAATCCATGCCAACAATGTTATCAAAATATAATATGTTGATTTCCATATGATTTTCATGAAATTTCATCCCACTGATAAAAATAATATGATTCATGAACCTTTTTTTTCCTTTAAAACATCCACCCATAGTTTTCACCGAAAGATATATCTTTGTTTGATTAGTTTATATTCCCAATTTACATAAAAATTTCTCTGAAATGAATGAATCTCAAGATACAGAGTCAAAAGGGTATTGTCATAATTTTAATACACAAGTAACATAGCTGTTACCACAATATATGGTGGCCCAACATCACATGTAGAATTAAAAAATTACAATGATACACCTTTCTATTTTTTATCATGAAAATATCAATCCCTTGAAACTAAAAAATGAAAATTATTACCATAATGTCCAAAATCCTTACAACCTAGAACATCTCACCAATGGATTTCTTTCAGTTACCCCATTATTTTGTTCCTCTATTCTTATCCTTTCATTAATGGATTATGTGGAAAAAATTTCTATATATGTAACAACTCACCATCTACATAAGACATTCCACATGTTGATTTTTACCATACTTACCACAATATTAGATCTTCATTTTCTTACCTACATATATCTTTGTTGTATGATTCCCTATCAAATTCCATCCAAACCGCTTCTTTTATTCATCATTATGAGGAACATATGTGTCAAAAAACTACATATAATCCTTTTTGTAGAAATACGAAACATTCTCAATGATTTTAAATTTTTTTTTCAGAAAATTCCCTTCTTATAACTAATTTGAATACTATGTAAAACCAATAAATTTTTGTATAAGTTTCTCTAATAAATTCTAGCATATACCTGGACAATCCTCTAAAATTTTCTTTATATACATCTAGGGAATAAATATCTTCTTTTCTCAATTACATGTTTTTTCTATTTTGAGTTAAACAGTATGTGGTAAATAATCCTCAAGTAAATTATAATTGATGGTTTCCCATTCCATGGAATCATGACCATCTTTCCCTGTTGTATTCTTTACCAAATACCATCATCGATCGGCTTTGACAACAAAATAATAAATTAAGATGGTTACATTTTGATACTTTGAACACCCCATGACGTCAAGAATATTTTATAGAGAAGTTATTCATCTGTCGACTAATACCGAGTTAGACGATCCTCTAAATGATGGGGTATATTTCCTCAGAAAATGATACACAAAAGGCATGTACTTTTTTGGTAGATTTGGTTCCTCTCTATCATGGATACCACCACTATTTCTCACCTGATTCAATTCATCCATCACAATAAAAAACTATTATATTCCAATTATTCCAATCTATGGATGCTAATTTAGAAGGATATCACCCTCTTGGTTCCTTCCGAGTACATCTTCCATGTCTCCTCTATGGAAAATCATTCTGAATATGCATAGTTTTGATGAACATACATGATAATATTCCTATTATATAAGATTTAAACTTGTTCATAAGTTAAAGTATTTCAACTAAAAGTTTTTAATATTTCCCTAACCACTAAATTTATCTAAACCTACCTTTGATACCAAATTTAAGACCTCATCCGTATTCATTAAATAATAATGATTTTTAGACAAGAAATTACATTCTTTCACATTGAGGGTCATTTTAGGTTTATAGTTTTAGAAAATTATTTCATAATTAAAATATAAAACCCCACATTGAAATAAGTTTGATACATCTAAAATAGTATTAATATCTTATATAATATAAATCATTTGAAATAATACATTATTACATTTTCATGAAAAATCTTCATAACTTTCAAGTTGACTTCCTCCTATCACTTACACATCCTTATAACATGTGAAAAACATTTTAAAAAATGTGATGATCGTAAAATCTAAATAAGGGATAAAAAATAATTGGAAAACATTAATTTATGAAAAACATGAAAAGACAATAAATACACATTTCAAGAAAACATAAAATTTTACCCACAATAGTAATTATTTTTTTCTAAAAAAGAACATTTATGTTACCTCTTTAAATTAAATTAATCAAATTAAAACTCATTAGAAAGCATAGATATTTCATGTACTTACCTTGGTATTTCATCACATAGAACCCATACATAACCCTTATATATTAGAATAACCATAAACCAACTTTGAATATAATTATTCAGAGAATATAATCATTATCCAATACATTGGAGCGCTATATGAGCGTGCCCATCATTTATACTATAAAGGGATCACCCGATGCTGTTTGGGATACCCCGTCATTTATAATATCCAAAATACACATAATGAATAAAAATATTCTTAAATAATTTCCAATACAAGGATGAGGAAGAAAACAAGTCTGAATGAAAACCATAAAGATGATTTTGGAAAAGAGAATCCCCTTACCACTAAAGAGAAAATTATATCATAAATACAATTAATGAATGGAAATAAACACTAAATACATTTTAAAAGGTAAATTAATGATATATAATGTAAAATAATCAATATATACACGTTATTAGGTAATAATGGTGAAAACATTAAAATTTCCACCATGAAAGGAAATTTAGACGAAATCCCTTTCATTGATTATGATTCATCATTCATTAATTTTATCATATTGATTAATATAATTATGATATTTATTAAACATTTTTTAAAAATAAATTAGGTTTTATTATTTCTTTTATATCAGTTATTATCATGTTATAAAAATTACTCAATTATTTAAGTTCATGATGGATATATTGATGATATTATGTACATAGAGCCGAAAATATTTTGCTATGACGTCAGTCATGAAATTAGTCATTAGTAAATCCATATGGGAATAATATTCATTAAATAATAAATAATTATGTAGATAAATTATAATTTTCAATCTAACCATTTGTTTATTTTTAATAAAAATGAACAACGTTACAATCATGGAGATGGTCAGTCGTATGTTGGCATGTGTAACATTTTCATTTTTCAATGATCATTATGGAAATAATATAATTATAATTTTCTATTCCTAGAATTAATATAGTTTCATAAATATTATATTAAAAATTTAAATATACTTATATATATCATCCCAATTAAGTGGTGATGAAAAACAAATCACATTGCTTCGTGGACATGATAGTTCACCCATACACATGAACACCATTATAATTTCTCTGTTCATGGATAGGTAATAATGTAAATGATATATTGATATTTGATAATTAAAAATATTTCATTAATATCATATATAATTATAAATTACATCATTATAACCATTCTTTAGTGATGGTGATGGAAAAACATTATGTTGGTTTGTGAGGTGGTCGTCTGTCGTACACATGAACAAATAATTGATTTCCCATTTGATAAAATTGGAGATGATATTAGGTAATAATTTTAACATAATAACATATCATTATATTGAGAATAATATATTTATTATTTAATCATAATTTAATAATATTTTATGTAATTTTTATATGGTATAAAACAGAAACACTTAATTAAGCATGACCTCTCACCTTCAGAAGATATCCTATGATTAACAAATTACCACAACTAAGGTTGGTGTTATACCTACATTAAGGCCTCAATAAAGTCTTAAGGGATTATAGGAAGTTATTTGGGTAGATATTGGTAAAAAATATTAGGTTTTAAAGTGTATTGAAATGAGAAGAATGGGTTCCCATTTATAGGAGACGAGAGGGTCACTCTTGGAATTCTTCAAAATAATAAATTTATATAAATTAGTTTTTTATTAAAATGTCACAAAGATGGTTTATTTATAATATATAAATATTATGGATTGAAATAAATTCCTTCAAGGATAATTATACATGTTTATATTATTTTATTTAATTTTTATCTTTTTGTTTTAACCGTTTTGACTCTTACACTGATATCCTATCATTTACACTCTGAGAGTTAATATAATTAAAAAATATAAAAAAACTAATAAATGAGTCATTGATAAATTTTTATCACATATCAAAATTTTTAGGACTAAATTGATATTTTTACAAATTGTATATCATTTAATAAAATATTGTTTATTATAAAATATCAATAATACCAATTTTGACAATATTAATGGATTTAAATTTTAAAAATATCCTAATAGCAAGCTAAATTCTAAAAAATTATCATAAAAAATCACTAACATGACAATATAACCTAAAATATTTGGGGATAACATTAATCATTTCAAATAATGCTTCTTTTAGTTTTTGAAAAATCATTTATTTGATATTTTCTTTAATAAAATAATTACTCCGTCATTATTGTGCAAGACTTTAATTAAAATATTTATCATAGAAAAATAAAAAAACATATTATGATAAAGATAAAAAGTTTAGAATAAGAAATTCTATTTATAATAGAATATATTCCCAATATAACTCCATATTAAATATATTTTACTTGGTAAAAACAAAAGTGAGACATAATAGACCTTTTTATTGATTATAATATTATAAATATCACACTGTCATATAAATGAATTAAAAAGCCCATATTTCTGTCATGGGTATTATTAGGGTTTATTAGAACTCATACAATGAAATTTTTACCAGGGATAATGCAATTTTAGAATATTTAGAATATTTATTTTTACCTATAATTACCTAATTTAACTTTAAGCCTCCTAATAAAAAAATTTAAAATGTTACTATTCGTATTGTCCTAAAATAAAAGGGGAATATTTAAATAATTTTTAATTTTTTATTCTAAATATGGAATCAAATTTTATAAATTCATAACATATAAGTTATATAAATTAGTTATTAATTAATATCATTGATTGAAAAAGAAAAGTTTTTTTTATATTAAATAAATCCAAATGATAAAATATTTTTTTATCCAAATACAATTTTTAATTGATTTTTTTGTCAAAAATTGGATTAAAATTTAAAAAATGGATAAATTTATTGTTTAAAAACAATTAAAAATACTATTTATAACTATGAATTATTTTGATGAAAAAGATGATTCCAATTAAAAATGTAGAATTTTTTCACTTTTCATCCAAAAAAGAAAATTATCAAAAAAATACCAAAAGATCAAACCAAAGTGAAATTATATATTACAATTCCAAATAATTTATTTATTTATTAAACCAAAATTTATTTATGTTACAAAACTATATTTAAGATATGTGTTCCATCAAAAGGTGATAAAAATACATTTTAGAAAAGTACATTTTTATGCATAAAAATGGATTTTTTTCATATATTATGCCTATAAAATCAATTAGATCAATGTATATATATTTTATAATCAAGTTTAAACTTTTATAACATTATCTAGGAAATTAAAACACATGAATATTAATATAGGATTAATAAGTGGTGTTTAAATCCAATGTTTATATGACATGATAAACATATATAATGATAATCATATAAGATTACACATGTTTCATGAAATTAATGAATTATAAATCACTGTTATTACAATTAGAAATCTTTTGTGTTACGATACATTCATCAAATGATATCCTAAAATTCATTCTATACCAAGAACCCATGTATCTTCCAAGTCAAAACATAATCTCATTTAACCTATGAGCCCATTCATGGTAGTATGTATATAGTGTTATTGTATCACTCATAGCATATATTACATCATTAATCCTATGGTTCCTTCCTTGGAATTCAATATGTAGAACTCACTATCACTTATTTCATGAAATAATTCATTTAACTACTGATCCCATCTAGAGAATTATATATAATGAATCCTTGTATCACTCATGGGGTATACATAATCATAATCACCCCATCAATCCATCCAAGACATTATATTACAAGAACCATGGTATATTTCAAAGTGTAACATTATTTCATTAACTTATGAGCTCATTTAGAGTGCTTCATATAAGGAATATAGGTTTCTCTAATGGCATAATAAAAATCCTTTATTATATTTCATATAAAATTTACAAGAGGCCACTAAGATATCCATGACATAAAATTAGATAAGGACAAGGAATACACTACATGCCATTATCAATTAATCTATAAAAAAGGCCACTTCATTTATAATATAAAATCACCAATGGGAAGTTAAAAAATTCAACACTATCTACATACAAAAAATCTATTAACATGTAAAAACCCATTAAAAATAATTATATTTACATATTCATCATCATCAAGGAAAATGTATGTAAATAAAGAACAATTATTTTCCCAAACTATATAATTTACTAGATAATCTTATAAGAATTGGACTTTAATAACACACTCATAGTTTGGTTCAATAGAATACACAAAAAAAATGTGAAACAATTTAATAGTAATAAAATTAATTTTATGTTTGTGTGATTTTCATCAACCTCAAACCATGACAAGGGGATATTTTAACAAAATGTTTTTTATATACAATTAATTTTAAGGTAATTCATGTTTAAGGGAAAACACACATAATTTCTAGCATTTTTCACAATAAAAATAATTTAATAAATGATGAAACCATATGGTAAAAGAAAATAAAACACCAACATCATTATTAGGATGATACAAACATCAATTATCTACCAATTATTCATGATGTAATGAGAATAATTGAATGAATCAATAAACACCCCACACATATGTAAAATTATATCAAATAGATACAAAATTTTTATGATGATATAAATTAGTAAAATAAAAAATTTGAGTGTTATACATACTTAGGGACTTCCAATGTGAAATACGAAATTCAATTTTTTCCTCAAACGTGGGATAAAATCAATTGTTAGAGGATGAGAAAGTGGTGTTCATGTGGGTGACTATATATATTAATGGGTGTGCAAAATGGGGTAAAAAAATAAAGAAGGAAGTGTAAAAGCAATAATTTGTTATGATTTTTATGAGTCTAATTTTTTGAATGTATGGTTTGGAAAATCCATGTGCCAACAGTGTGCACTCAATACCTAAATTGCACTAACAATGTGGTCTAGGTTCATGGTTTGTCTAACTATATGAAACAAATTCAATTTTTTTCTTCTATTTTTTATAAATCACTCGTACGATTGTGCAACCTTGGGAGGATAGTTTGAAAAATATCGTGACACCCTCCATGATGTATATTTTCCCTAATTATGTGATAATTGTGAGCCCTTATTTGGATATTTAAAAAAAGCAAAATCAATATAATCCTAAAACTATAGGGATGCAACATTAAACTTGTGAATCCTATTGAGATTTAAACCCAATATAAAAATAATAATTTTTTCCTTATAATCTTGGAATAACATTTAAAATATTTGTTTTTAATTTTTACCATCATCCAAATGAATAACTAAAGTTATATTTGTTTTTTCAATATAGTCTAAAACATGGGATCTTAGAATTTACCTACTATAGAACCCAAGTATCCTTGGGTAACAATGAAAACATCACCTGATGTACTAGGGTTTTAATTTTTCTTTCAAAGAACCATGCTTTGTTATCATATGCCTAATTACCCATTAATAATCACTTTTATCATATAGTACGTATTACCCAAAACATGATCAATCCCTTGAAGATGCTTCCAAAACACTATGATGGTGAATGTAGGAGACTGTATGACCTGAGACATGATCACATCCTCGTCTCCTTCATCATGTAGCCTATGGTTCTCCCCACTAAAGGTTCTATGTTTTATGGTCCAATTTTGAGTCATTGTATTTATATTATCATAATTACCAATTAAATAGTGTCACTAGTGTCCTAGTTACACTTACATTATGTTTATCAATTTAATATAGTGATTAAATCTCATTCGACCTAATATTTCTTAATTGTTCATTTTTTTCATGAAAATCCAGGACAAAAAAATTTATACTACACCCATCTCATCCCATTTTCATTCCCAATGTCATTCATTAAGAAACACATCAAAATATTTTTGAGGAATCATGTTAAATGAGATCAGGTCAAATATTTGAAAAAACACATATATTATATGGATTATTCATAAAAAATGGGATTATAAATCCTTATACCACGACATAACAATATATCTCCAAGACTTATCACCATATCCAATACCCAACATTCAAATTTTTCCCCTAGAAGATTGATAACCGATACCAAAAAAATTAGTTTGCTATCGCAACATCAATAACACTTTCTTCATCTAGTATCCCTGGAACATCATAAGATACTATGGTCTTATAACCCACATCAGGATTTCATCCAAATCAATTATTGTATCCATATCATGAACATACCAAGTATTCTATTTTTATATTGATTTATATATGAAATGGATTATGGTAACTAAAATGACTTTCCAATGACTTGTATCATGTTTTCATAACCCTTATCTCACGAGGATCATAAAAGAGTGAAAAATACCCAAGTACCAACCACAATAGAATAAATTAATATCTTAATGTAAATATAAATGAAAATTAATCCCAATCCTAATCTATATATATACCTAAAGGTGAAATAAAAAAAGATATCATCCCAATTTGCTAAAGTAATTTCACCCCTACCCCATTCCTATATTTTTAGAATTTTTACTAGGTCATTTGTTAAAAAATCAATACACATAAAGGGTTATTTAATATAAACCTCCATTGGAAAACCATGAACCAATGTTCATTCTAATAAACTATTCCTTGAGTGCAACTCTTAAAGAGTCTTTTCTTCATACAGAAGATGATTGTTAACTGTCTTGGTGTATAGATGATGGTCCACTAGTGTGATCATGATGATTTTATGATAGAGTAAATGGTCACCTCTAACCACGAATACACTAAATTTTTAGATATAGGAATATACCAGTCTCTCTAATCCACATTCACAATAAAACATGCCATCATTTTCTTCACTTATCTTCTAAAACCCCATCTTATGAAAGTTTTTGTCAAGGTCTAAATACATGTCTATTTTCTCATTAAAACTATCCTATTACAAAAGTATCCCAAATCATGTGAGTATCTATCAACTGTACAAAATATATTTATATCTCCATTCCCACAAAAATTAAATTTTAAACATCCATTCTTCTGCCCTTCCTCATATCCTCACTGATATTCAATATTAAATGCATTCCATGAAAAATTGGGTCAAACCCAACTATCCATATAAAATATTTTTATATCACATGAAACTCAATTCCAAACCCAAAAAAAAATCTCTAGATTCATTTTTATGAAAGGTCATGTTGAAAGTGCTACATGACACATTAGATTCACCAAACGTGGAGCCCACTTGCAAATCCTCTCCAAAAGTAGTCACCTACCTATGCCATGATTTAAAAAATTACCAACTTCCTCATAATATTGTTTTAGATAAAAAATAAACCATATAGGTACTAGTCGTTAAGATAGACACCTTAACAGTCCTTCCCATCAATGCCAATTTTGATAAGTAAGCACTCAGAGTGCTCTTCAAAAAGGAACAATATCACTATTACAGAATCGAAAGACACTTGAAGAAACCATGCATCAGTATAGATAGGATATAAAAAATAGTATCATTGAATAGTGATAAAAATACATTTTAGGACATCCTATCTTTTATTTTTTTAGTTAAAAACAAAACACTAACATACTCCAGTTTGAGTCAAAAGTAAGGGCCTCTAGGTTAACTACATATCCTTAAGGCCTCTCACGTGATAATTATATCATATTATAGGGATCACCATTATAAGGCATAAAAATATCATATAACCTTTCTATAAAATAGTTAAACTAAAATAGTATGTAGGTTCATCGAATCACAAGGTTCACAATGTCAAAATAAAGTGACAAAGAGATGAAACTAACCTGGCATCCACATAAGGTAATACCCACTCCAAGATTAACTATCCAAATGACTACCATAAAACATGGAATATATATTTTCATTAACTATGAGTCCTATTAGACTCAAATGATTAGACAGATGACATTTACAATACATGGGATCAAAGATACAAAGGCTACCAGTTTCCCATTTCCAAGGGAGCTACCTTAATGGAAACGTTCCTCTTAAAAGTATGAGATCATACATATAAAATAGAGTAAAAATAATTTCAACTTAGACATTACAAATATCAGTAAGATTGAAGTAAAAACAAAAAGAAATAAAATGAATCCTATGGTAAATGTTCATGTTCCCATTTAATACATTTCTGAAGGAAAAATATTGTCAACCTTTACATGAGGGTATATGTAAAAAAACACTTATACAAGTGTTTCATTTTAATTAATTTAATTGATGATAATTTATAACATCATTTCAATATAGATCATATTTCTTGGAATCACGTACCAATTTTGAAATTATCCACACCAATAAAATTAATTTTCTTTGGCCATGCAGCATTAGAAACATTATCTCAATAACATATTTTAATCTCATTTAGTTTATTTAGAAACTCCTCATGGATAGGTTTGGTGGAAGAAAATATAAATTTCATGACATACAAGAAAAAAATTTAGTTTTTAATTGTAAATTTTATTAATAAAATTCTCATAATAAAAAGATCGATATTTATGAAATGGTTTCTCATCAAATTTATGATGATACATTTTTCAAATTACACCATTCATTTATATATAACCCTTATAAATTTTTCCTAATAATTTAAATAACCCTCCCACGTAGAATTAATTTACCCCTAAAAGGGCATGAACTAGAGAATAAATTGTAAAGGTGACCTACTAGGGCCTTGTCAAGAAAATATATGTTTAGTTTACTGCAACTCAAAATGTTTTTAATACAGAAAATTTAAAAACACCCTTAAAGCGTCAATCTCATAAGAATCATTTCCCAAATGACCTAGTTGGTTCTAGTTTCATATTTTGGGATTTATATTATAATTAATGTTACCCAAATGACATACTAGGGACTAAATAATGTGTTTAGGGATTTATAAATGTGGTTCATTATGATCATGTTATAGATGCACAAGACTTTAGAGAATTACAATTTACATCTTGATATAAAGGAAATAATTTACAGTAACAGTTTAAATCCATCATATGCATATATATCATGGTTTAGTGTGATTAAATAACATTATATAGTTTTAATGATACATTCTTTTATAAGTAAAATTTTTTTAATCATGTAATTAGAACTCGTTATAAATTTTTTTGCTAGAATATATCAAGTTCATATATAATTGTTTGACTATATAATTAACCATTACCATTTATTAGGGACCCTGTGAATTATTAATTTTTTTAGCTCCAACATAATCACAATAATAAACATTTCATACCATGAAGCCATTTATTTATGGTTCAAACATGTAATTATTTCTAAATTACGGTTCCACCGTCATGATATATTATAAAACACCATTTATTTTTGATGAATATCCATTTTCATAAAATAATATATCTAAAGTATAACTAGGCATGATATCATAGTATATTTATACTAGTAAGCATGAAAATAATCAATGCATGCTACTGTATAATATTGAAACACTATCATTTAAAGCATTAAAGAAAAAAAGTAGGGTATACATTAAAGTATGTTGAATAATCACACAATCCTGTTATACAAATCATCATGCATTTTTAAAATATACAATCAAGTCTATATGGAATGGAATAAGCATGAAAGATAAACCCCTCTGTTCCAAAAGATATGCATGTAGTAATACTTCCATTCCATAGTGGAGAAGGGTAAAAATCCATAAATCTGTAAGTAGTGAAAATTCACCAATCACTACTTCTAAAATATCAATCAAATATAATAAAAAAATCATATATAATCACATACCTAGAATCATGATATTTCCCAATGCATGGGTTATAATAAAATATACATGGGCTATTTACTAAGTGTTTTCACATTCATAGTTTCATGTATACCATCCCAAAATAGTATGAAAAAGGAAAAAAGAAAGCACAAATACAACTTTGTAACGTGCCAACATGAGATCCACTAAAATGAGGCCTCGAGCTGTTGTTATACATAACCTCTTGTGAGCCTCCCAATATATAAGAGGATACCTTGTATAAGTGAGTATATAATGGTGGTATAGTGGAATGACTATAACCTCTAAATAAGAAAAAAAAATTAGGAGAAGATTTAATAAGTAAATATGATTAGAAGGATATGAAAAATAAATTAGTAGAAGATAATAAAAAAATAACAATTAAAAATAAATTAATGAATAATCATTCATGAACGTTATATAATTCACATTAAATTGAAATAAAATAGGTAATATATAGACATTCATAACTATATGAAACAAATCCCCACAGGATAACTCCTTGAGTATCTTTAAAACCAAATCTATCATGTACTCTTAAGCTCTAATGTACCAGAGTGATAACACATTACAAAATCATAAATGTTGAACCTATAGCCATGAGGTATGTTCAGGTACGAAACATAGGCTTGATCATGGTCTAAGATAAATATATTAATCCACCACCAATGGTGCCTAATGTAATCTAATCCATGAATAATAAATTAGGTAGTGTTACTGTTTAATTAGTAAGTAGTGAATAAATAACTATAATCAAGATGGCCATGGGTTTCTTAATGACTCCTAGTTGACGATACCTACTTCAGCCTATGTTGGAATACCACTGAATATATGTCTCCTTGTATATTGTTATATTTACCTATACGTATGGATGTATTTATATGAACTATATACGTAATATATATAGTACTATTTAGAACACGATGCATAACTCTAGAATCCATGTACAATCATAGTAATATTATATGGTTCTCACTATGTGGATATGGCCACAATCCCAAGAATCTAAACATAAGAATAATAAGATGATATTAGAATGTTTGGATATAATCCCTAAAATATATGCGTGATGATAATCATATAAGGATATATATGTTCCATGGTATAAATAACTTAGTAAGAATGGGTAATAAAATTTGGAATCATGTGTCATGTTACACATTTGACATATGGTACCATCCAAGGAATTCTATATTAGGGACAGATGTATTTCCCATGTCATCACATAATATCTTTTAACATATGAACCCATCCCGGGTTGTCCATATCAGGAGTCCAAGTATTTATCAAGGATTATATCATGTCATTGAATCCGAGAGTTTATCATGGTCATTTTATATCTAGACCCCATCATCACTCAAATATTTTGGTCATTCATATAACCATATAGCCGATCCATGGTATTCTATATTCTGAATCAATCAATCACTCATGGATTGTACAAAATATTAATCAACTCAAGATACTATCCAAGGAATTCCATAACAGGAACACAAGTATCACTTGATGAATAATATAATTTCATTTACCTTATGATACAATATAAGGTGATCCTTATAAGAATACAATATATTATTCAAGGTGTAGTATAATTCCATTATACAATTCCATATATCATTTAATACATTCCATACAGACATTATGAACATAAAATAATATGAGACCAAGGAATAGAATCCATGTCATTATTAATTTATCTATAAAATTATAACATTTTATTTATACCATTAAAAATTTCAAGGGGAGGAACCCATAAATCAATATAATATATAATGAAAAAACTCATTAAAAATTCCAAATCAGTTAAAATTTATTAATATAACCCATTCATCATCATCAAGAATAATGTAACTAAAAGATGAATAATGTTTTTTAAAGCCTTCTAATTTACTAGGGCATCCCAAAAGAATGGTTCATACTCAACCCTAAAATTATGGTGGTTTAATATAGTTAAAACTACAAACATTATAAACAATTTAATTGAAATCACTTTATGTGGTGGTTCATCTTCACATTATTAGTCTTTGACCTTTGACCATGTCATGGTTGCCCAAGGACAACTAGGTTGTGGTCTAAATAATTCAATTTAAGGTATTTCATGTTTTAGGAGAAACTCATGGAATGTATAGATTGTAACATAACGTAAACGATTTTATAAAAAATGAAACATTAATGTAAAATAATCTAGAACACATACCTCTTTATAAGAATATGCAACTCATCTATTACAGAGCTCTGATTTGAGATAGAATGAGAGAAGTCAGATAAATCCTGAAAAAAATTATATATAGTGAAACAAGGATCGTATAGAAATAACATAAAATATGAATATTTAAACAAGTAAATGATGAATTATGGGTGTTATACATAACAAGATTCTTCCAATGCGATAGATAAAATTCGATTCTAAGATAAAATGGGGGAGAAATGTAATTGGAAGAGGATGAGGAAGGGGTGCATGTATGGGGGGCCTCCTCGGTGAATAAAGGAAGAAAAAAATTTAAAATCAATTAAAGCGGTTGGATAAAAATAATAAATTATTCAATTTCTAACATCCATATAATTTGGGTGTATTATTTGGAAAAATGTGTGCCATCTGTTTGAAATCACTAACTACGTGGAACTAACTATTTAGGCTAGGTGGATATGTTGTCTAACAGTTCCCAGCCCATGTGGGTTGGATATGAAAAATTTTCTTTATTTCGACAATAGTTGTGTGGAATTTGGTGGATGGATTGAAAAAATCATGTGACACACTCCTTACCCTTCATAGTTGGGGTGCATGTTTAGAACTAATTGTGTACTATCCATTTTCCTCCATTTAGCTTTCCAATGAATCCCAGTTTTCGAAGCCTAGTACTCCCAAAAGTCAATGGATCCCTTGTCACACCTATAGGGATTTAAACCCCATATAAAATAAATATTATGTGTTATATATATATTACTCGTTTTATGAATATTTGTCTAAAATTTAACCCATCCACCAAATGCACACTGAAAATCCCATGGAATTTTCCACTCTATTCAAAACAAAGGATCTTACATCATGCATTATATCTTTTTTTATACCATGATTTCAAAATTATCAAATTATAATTTTAAAAAAATGAACTAATTTTTGTATTTTTACATAAAAAATCACCGTAAGGTGAAATTTTGATAATTTTTTGAAAATTGAAATTTTAAGTGAATAGTGAGAACCCTGATTTTTATTGAATTTTTTATTGAATTTTTTATTATTTTAAAATTAAAATTAATTTTTGGATTAGTTTTAGAATTTTATTAGTTTATTTTGGAATATAAGTAATAATATCATGGTTTTTAAATACATTTTGTACTTTAATTTATTATAAAATAATTTTATACTTAAAAACATAATATAATAAGAAATCATTTTTATGATGTTTTAAATTTTTAATTTTAATTTAAATTCAAAAAATAATGTGTTGTGAATATTACAAAACATTACCCATATTTGTAATGATGAGTTAATGATTTTATAAATATTTTTCAAATATTTTTTGTTAATATGAATAATTACCTTAGTCATTATTGTCATCATAGTGAGGGTAAATCCGGTAATTGAGGGGTAAAAATAATATGACAATGAATAAAAATAATCCGAAATCTTACATTAATTTTATTATATGATTATACCACGTCCATATATTTCAAAAATTAGAATATATACACTTTTTCATTTAGATATGATTTTGACCCTAATAATATTTAACTTAATATAATTTTAAAATGTAAAACTCTTATTTTTAATAATTATAATATTTATGAAAGAGGGATAAAAGTGGTTATTTTTGGTTCTAAATGTTATTTGAAATTATAAATAATTTTTTTATAATTTTAATTTAATTTTAGCTTTTTTATAGGAAATAATTTATTTAAAGGATTATGTAACACTGACATAATGCATGTACAAGTAGTAAAAAAATCAATAAAACAACTTTAAAAATAATAAAACTAATTAGATTTGAGTGATTTTTTGTGTTTCAATACAGTTGTAGATAAAAATGACATATTTTAGAGGTTTGGATCATTTATATTCGAATTAAATATTTTCTTGTAGTTAAAACAACAAATTAAATGATTAGTTCTATTATTGACATTAATGTTATATTATAATAAGTTATAATTTATTAAATTATTTAAAATTTAAAAAATAATATATTAAAATAATTTTATTGGATGTGGATTATGAAATAAATCATGGTCTATTTATGTGATGTTTTTCTTTTTATAATAAATATATTAAATCATTAAGTGTAAAAAAATTGATATCACCTAATTTTTCAAGTGGTTTAACGAACAGTTATATTAAAATGATAAGGGAAACAATTAGACCCAAAAAGAAACAATTTTAATGGATGAGATTATTTCTACTCATCCTAATTTTATTTATTAATCTTATTATGTTGGATTAAATTTATCATAAAAATTTATCATAAAAATTCAATATAATATGTAATTCCATGTGTGCCCCTCCCATCTCTTACAAAAAGGAACTACTTCATTTCCTTTCACCACACATAAAAATACTTTCAGTTTAAATAATACATGGAAAAAACACCCACAAAAATATATATAAATTTATTATAGGAATTATTAACGGAATAATAATAACCTTAGAGTTGGTAATTTATTAAGAAAAAGAAGTTGCATATAGAGGAGGTACAGTTCTAAACTAGGAATTTCTATTTTATTTAATATTAAATATTCATAGAATATTCCTTATCCATTAATATATAATATGATAAGTGTATTTCATATACATATATGTCATTATGTTAATAGAATATCACATATCTATATTTACGCTCTATCAAATGGGAAAAGAATCCATCATTTGTGTGGGTGGAGGACTATCGTCTCATAGACTATTATGATTTTTTCCATCACCACCATACATGGATAATTTTAATGATAGATTTTTTCTATATAAGTTATATTCATGATATATTTATAATTAAATAAAGATAATATTACTCTTATTTTATTTCTATTTCATTAATTGAAAAATGATAATATCGTTTGTGTGTATGAGTGGAATGCCACCTCCCCAAAATGTTATGATTCGTTTTTCATTACCAAATTACATGGATTAATTGTTTAGTTATATTTTAATAAATAATATGTTATATATGATATTATTAATATTTTTAAAATATAAAATAATATATTCCATCTTTTCATAATGATCATTGAATAATAGAAACATTACATTTGCAAAAATTTGACCTTCCATTTCCATGATTATAACCTAGTACATTTTTCATGACTAAATTTGATAGCTGGTTTTGAAATTAAAATTGATTTATAAAAATGATTATTATGAAATGATTATTATTCTGGTGATTAATTAAAAATGACCTTTTTGACTATAGTAATCCTATTGAAGTCATTTTGGACATATGAGCCAAATATAATCAAAACAACTTACAAGAACTAATATGATTATAATAGATTATAAAATGGTAAATAAGAATAATAATATTGAGGGGTTTTCATAATAATTTTTATAATTAAGATATTTTTATTATTCATGTGGATAAAAAATGTATGTGATGATTCATTCTAAAGGTAAGGGACATATTATCTTACAAGGAAATTTTTAATGTTTTAAGGATTTTTTCTAAATAATTATATGGCTTGTCTATGTTATTATAAAATATTTAAGAAAATTATTATTATTGATTAAATGGAAGATAAAATTCATTTTTCAGCATATTTATTTTATTTAAAAATATTTTTAAGATAGAAAATATTCATGATTTTACGTAAGGAACATTCTTCAAAAAATCATTCCTTTATATTTCCTTTAAAATGATTTCTCATCCATACCCATATTTTAATAAACATCCATTTAATATATTCATATAGAACTAAAATATTTTTAATATAAATTTTGTGTACTTTTATCATTGTTTAAAATATTTTCAAAAGGTATATATGTACACACACTTTTTTACTTTTTTAAAAAAATGAAAAACGAAATGATCAATTTTATCTAATATGTTGACAACATTACTTAATAATAGAATCATTATTTTATTTTTTTGATTCAATAATAATATTTCATATTTTCTGCAAATAAAATACTAACTTCAAATTTTATGATATTTTTATTATGAAAATGTATTTTTAAAATAATAGAGTACTTTGATATTTGAAATTATTTTACGTATGGGTTTAAAAGAGTTTTAATATGTTTTATAATAAAAAAATTAAATATTAATTATCTATCATGATATTATACTTTATTATTATATATGGGAATTAGTTGGTCTCTATATATATTATATGATGGGTTGGTATACATTATATCTCATTAAAATCATGTCGGACTGATATTGATTATATAATGTGTGAGCCTCATTATACCTATCCAATTAATTGTGTAATGTTCTTTATCATAAAAGGTAATAAGGATAGAGTTTTCTCATGTTTCTTCAAAAATTTATTTAACTGGTATATAGTATTTTCTAACACCAATTTAAAATGGGTTTTAAATATGATTCCCTATGTTTCCTAAAATGAGATTAAAATTTCACGATATTTGGTTCAATTGTTTTATTTGAGAAACAACTGTTTGTGAATTTATTCTAGAAATTATTTATTTCATTAACTCAATGAAAAATGAGTTAAAGGTAAAAATGTGATATTTTTCTATGTTTTCCACCAAAATAATGGTTTTCTTTATTATTATTCCCATTACTATGATTTTTGGGCATATCCCATGTTTTAAAATGTTATTCATAGTGGTTAAAGGATGAGTAAGGACAATGATAAGGCCATGATCAAATGTTTTGAGATATGTCATGAAAATAAATCTTATTCCTTTTTAAAAGTTATAAATTATCTGAAAAATGATACTATGTTGATGTTTCCACTTTTTAATGTAATATTAATATGTTTAAGGGTGATGACCTAATCCTATAAAACTATAAATCGAATATTTATACGGAAATATAAGAATATAAAATAATTTCTAAATATACAATAATTTGAAAGGATTATGTTTAGGTCCTTATAGTTGTTTTCAATGATTTTATTAATAAAACTAGATTGTGGGATAAATTTCTTTCTTTAAAAATTGAATAATATAAATTATATTTACATTAAAATGATATACTATTTTATGATTACCATATTTATTCATCTAAACTATGTTTCCTCAAAATGGGAATCCACTAAAAAGGATGTAATAATAGGAAGTCACCATACAAAATATCCTTCCAAACTAGTATACATAAATGGTTTGAATTATAACATAATATTTTTTTGAACTAATGGATCAATTGAAACTATATATAAATTTTTATGGTAATTATTTAGAGAGAATCTTGAATAACTTGAGAGGATACTGACAATAGTGGAGCATTTTATAAGAGAACAACCTCTAGCATTCAATAAATTGTTGAAGTGGTATTTTAGAGACGAATCCATGCCCTAGAAATGTTATTTTATGAAATGGGGTGTTCAGATAGTTTATTTTTACCACTTTAGTTTTACTAATATTAAGGTGAAGTTGATAGATTGCGGTCATTGGTTATAAATATAACATAGAAAGATTATATTGATTTCCTCAACTAGGATTAATTTTAGAATATTTTCCATGTGAAATACATCTCTAGGGTTGTGTCGCTAATAATGTAGAATAAAATGATGTAATTGAAGAAGAATGATGAATATTTATTAGTCTCATATGAGATTAATATTAGAAAATTTTCTAAGTACTAGATTATATTCCAAACATCGATTGCAAAATTAAAAGATTTTAATCAGGGTTGAACCCAGTCTAAGAAGATCATAGTCTATTTTAAAATCAAAAATACTGGTAATGTTTTTTTATTATGATGATAATGTTATTATGGACTTTCATGATAGTTATCATCCTCAATAAGATTTAATTGTAAAAAAATCAAGGTGGATATCACCAAAGAAGAAACCAACTAAAACATAAGTGTTATTATCCTAAAATGAACTATGTGTGGTAAAAATAATATTAGGGAATGTTTTAAAGGGTCTAGGTAGAGCTATTGTTGCAGAATATTTGGTCATAATGTTTTTAAGGAAAATACAATTATTCTTGAACTCTAAAAGAATTTGGTAACATATACACAACAAGGTGTGAGGTTTTCTAAATGTAATGTGATCTGAAATTATGATAACATGTGTCTTAATTCAGTTACATAGGGTTGAAATCATCATGATAAAAAAGGTGTACAAAAATATTTTTCTACTACTATGGTTGTTGAAATTCCATCATATAATATGGTGATAGGTATGTACTTGTTTAAAAGAATTCTTCCAATGAACTAAATGACTCTGTATCATAATTTTCCATACTTTTTTTATAATTCTTCATTTAAAATGGAATATCACTTCTTTGATATAATATAGATTTTTTGATTGAAACTATAGGTGGAAAAATTAAATAATCCATATTTTATTTGAATTTCTCTATTATTATTATTGGGACGGTTATTCCGACCAATCTTCTAAAACATCCCATGATAGAGTTTGATAATATGATGGGTATGTATTTTCTTTTATTTTATCATGATAAAATTGATTTAAAAGCTAAGAATGTTAGGTTTAATGATTTTATTGCTTTGATAACCTACCAAGAGGATAAAAAATTTATTAATTATTGAAATTAATTATACAAGGATAATGTTGTTGTAAATACAAAAAATGTTATAATTAGTGATTTCCCAGTAGTAATTAAATATGTGGATGTATGTCTATATTATTTTCCTTATTCTATTCCTGATTAGGGGGTTGAGTTTACTATTAAATTAGTACATAATATTATATTTATTTTAAACCCCCCATCAAAGGGATTATATAAAATATATACAATGGAGTAAGAAATTACTTGATTTTTTATATAATGGCATCATTCAACCAATCACATCACTATATAGTGGTAATATTTGGTTTGATGAATGGAATGATGGTTCGATGAGACATTTCATTAATTATTGATTAATAAATAACATATATCTTAAAAAAATATCCTTTTACCCATATATATGATTTATTTTATGATCTCCAAAAAGTTTAGTTTTTTGTTAGATTTATTGTAGATTAGGTTACCACAATGTAAAGGTGATAAAGGAAGTAGTTCCAAAGGAAACTTTTTTAAAATTGATATGGGTATTATTATTTTGTATTTTTTTACATTGGTATCTTTAATACATCACCTATATTAATGGATATTATGATTTTATTTTTTTCATGAAACATTATTAATGTTTATGATTGTTCTTTTTAATCACATATTGGTATGTTCTAAAATTCATATGGGTCAATATTGATGGAAAAATATTGTTTTACAAAATTAAAAGAAGAGAAGCTATATGGAAATTTTAGTTTGTGTGAATTTTGGGTTCAACTAATTTCATTAAATGGTAATATTTTTTTCCAAACATGGAATAAATATTGACCATATTTAATATATAGTTGTTAAATAATGGACAATACCATCAAAAGTTTACAAATAATAATTATTTTCATGGATTTGTAGGTCATGAATTTGTTGAATGATTTTCTCAGTTTTCTTTTCCATTTACTAGGATAAATTGAAAAGGAGTCCAATTCTAATGGTTAAACATTTTTATGATTATTTTATTGATCTAAAAATATTTTTAAATAATATATTTTTGAAATTTATTTATGGAAATGGTGAATTTTTCATCAATAAATATGTCTATTTGGAAGGAAATGGTTTTCAATTGATGGATAATAATCTAATAATTACTTACACTTCCGGAAAATTGATTCATCATGTGATAGTTATCATACCACTGATTTGGAATTTTATGTTTTTTAATAAAACATTTTAGGTCGCATTTATATGGAATAATGTCTAAAATATAATGTGATCACAAATTTTTGATATATATGTTCAATAAATAAGATTTAAAAATGAGGTAGATATATGGATATAAATTATTTAGGATTATGATTTCATGATTCAATATAATATTGGAAAATAAAAAAAACAAGGATATGGGTGAAAAATATCATGAATCATTAACCATGTTACTTTTTGAACATGAAATTCTGGTTCGGGATACGTAGAAATTTATCTTGGTATTTGTGTATACAATAGATTATTCTCTTTTTATAGGTACCAATATAATTATGTCTGTTTTAAATTATTAATAAATCCCATAAAGATAACCCTAGGTTGTAGGAAACATTATAATTTGTTAGGAAGTGAATGTTTCTCAAAAAATTTAAATAGAAAACCTGTTATGAGATTTGGAAAGAGATAATTTGTCCCTTGCGATTCTCAGTTGATGAAATAAGGTTTTAGTGAAGTTTTTAGTCCCTTGTTTTCTAAACTTCTTTTTTGTACTAAGACATATAGATACCTAAAAAATTATTAATAGTGGGATTGAATGATATGAATTATCTCATATTTTACAATGAAATTATTGAAATCTAGATAAGTTAAAGTAGAACATAAATAACTAAAATTGATTATTCAACCCTTTAAACTATCAAAGTGAAAATGGTATAATATATACATTATTTTTAGTGGTGTTGAATAATTAATATCAAGGTAATAATGTGATTTTGGTGATTTTTGATTATTTATCTAAATATAATAATTCCATTTCTATTTGAGATGCTATGTTATTAGACAAGATTTTTTCAACTGTATCCTAATGATATTGTAATGGTACATGGAATTAAAATCTCTATTTTATTTTATGGAGATTAGAGACCCAATTATAATTTTTATAAATAAATTCATAAGTCTTTGGTTAAGAATTAATTTTAAGTATATCAATTATTCCACAATTTGAGGGATAGTTTGATCGAAAGATCTATACAACATATTAAATTCTGCATTCTTATTCAATGGATTACTAGGGGAAATGGAATCAATATATCTTATTGGTTAATTTTTCTTATAATAAAATTATGTTATTAAATATATAGATGTAACATTTTGAAACATTATTTTGGAATGTATTGTTGGATTCCATCTTGTTGGGATAAATTTGGGGAATGAATGTTTATGGGACAAGATTTGGTTGAAAAAATGGATGATATGGTGCATACAATTCAATAGTATATGATAAAGGATCATTGTAGAAAGAAATTAAGTATATATGAAAATGAAATATATTTCATTCGAGGTAGGTGATCATGGTTTTCTTAATGTATGTCCATGGAAAAGTGTTATGTGTTTTCTGGAAAAGGGAATGTTAAGTCGATGATTCATTAAAGCATATGAAATCCTTGAGAACATTGGATTTCATTATACAAATTTTAATCTCCTCTATGATTATCCTAGGTATATAACATATATAATGTTTAAATTCTAGGAATATTTATTATTAATTCATCTCATTTTTGGATCCATGAGGTAGATTAGTTAGAAGATAACATTTTTATTTGGAATAACCATTAGTGAATAATGATCATAGTTGGAATTTATTTCAAAAAAATGTAATTTATCATGTTTTGGTTTTATGGAAGAACCATATGGTTGAAGAAGAAACTTGGTATTCTAAAAATATAACAAGGGAATTATATACCATCTTAATTTAATAAAAAAATTAAAATTATGGGGACACAATTTACAAAATGTGGAATAATGTAACAAATCATTTAATTTTAGAATAAATAATTTTAAAATTATATTAATATTAATTTTTAAAATTTTATATATAATCATTCAATATAATAATATTTGGTAATCTTTTGGTTAAAATGTACAAAAATATTTATTTCTAACCAAAGTGGTTTTTCAGACATTATATGGAATTTATTTAAAATAATGACTTCTAAATTATAGAAAAATAATTTTAAAAAATGAATATAATAGTATAAAAAATAATTTTATAATTATATTAATATAGTTTATTTTTTAAATCAATTCTATAATATAATTTAGTATAAAGTTTTTTTATATTTTATACTGAAATTTTTCCGAGCAATCATTTTTCATCACATTTTTTTATTTAATTTAAAATTACATTCTTTAAGTTATATATTTTTAATCTAGATGAAATGAAAACCATATATAAAATATATTATTCTAAATTTAGAAAATATCTCCCTTTATTTTTAATAAATATGAATAGTAACAATAGTAATTATTATAAGTTTGTATGTGTAAATAAGAAAATTAAAGGTTAAAAATAATATGATACAGAATAATAATAACTCTAACAGATTTTATAATATTATTGGACAATAATATCTAATCCATAATAATTTTTTTTAAATATATGGACTTTTTTCAATTTGAACATTATTTTTACAATTATAATATTTAAGTGAATAAAAAGCCAAAAATACAACACTCATGTTTTTAATAAATATAATAATATGAAAATTGGTATAAATATAAGATATGAAGATTTATAAATATCATGTTTTATTCTAAATTATTCATTCATCCTAATAATTTATTTGTATTTTTGGGGTATCAAATAATTTTTATTAATTCTTATGAAACACTTAAGATGTGGTTTTTTGAGAATTAAAAAATCAATGAAATGATTTTATAAACACTAAAAATAATATTATTCGCGTTTTTTTTGTGCAAATAGTTTTTCATAGATATAATTGGATAATTAAATATGTAAGGGTTATTTATATTTTAAATATATTATTTTATGTATTTCTAAAAGTTATTTTAAATAAATTGTTCTAAAATTTACATAATTTTTATTATAAAATAAATGAAATTATATTATATGATATTAAATTCAATTATATCTTTTTGTTTCCCAATATTATTTGATTTTTCTTAATAAGTCTCTTATGGTCCATTTATGGGATGTTTTTCCATTTATAGAAACTATATTAACCCCTTAATGTCCAAAATATTTGTATCATCGTAATTATAAAAATGGTTAATGAATTGTTAAAATAGAAAGGCAAGGGTAATAATGTGATCCATACTTCTCAAAATTCTACTAGATGAAAGGATTTGGAATCACAATCATATTTTCGTTGAATAAAATCTATTTGGAGCTATATGGACCTAAAAAATAATTAATATTAATTTCATATCTTATTAAATTCCAATAGTTTCGCTCCCCAATATTAGAAAAAGTATTAACTTCTATTCATTTACTCACACTTAATAAAAATTTTGGTTCATAAATACCTAAAAAATATTTTAAATTAATCCCTATTAACATCTTAGCTTCCTTATTTAGTGTATAATAACTACCATAGAGGACATGATGTTTAAAGAAAAGGAGGTTGTCCAATGACAAGATATATTTCATAACTGAGAATTGTTATTTCATTTATTATTCATGAAACATAAACTCTTATTAAACATGATTAAATAATAACATCAACACCAAACATATACTTTGATCTTATTACTTTTATTGAGTAGGGTATATCTATATCCAACATTCATTAAATGGGAAAGGAATCCATCATTCGTGTGTATAGTAGACTACCACCTCGTGTACTGGTGTAATTTGTTTCCCATAACAAAATATCTTGGATGGTTATAATGATGGATTTGATATATATATATATATAGATATATTATTCATGAAATTCCTATCATTCTGTAAATTTAAATATCACACATATTTTAACAACCCCAAACCCTGTGTCCCAGAGTCAGTGGTCATTATATTACAATGTCATATACACAAGAGATCACATCACCATATATTAATAAGTTTAGTAGTCATAAAATACTAGTTAAGAACATGGTTCCATTATTACTTTGGGAAATAAACATAGATCATAAAAAATAATAAAATATCTTTTTATCAGTTAATCAAATATTAAATCTTTATAGGCTAGGAAAGGAAAAGAAATAAAAGGTTGAGTACAAAAACTCAGTAAGTGTCATATGAAAAAATAATAAGTTGTGAAATTTAAATACTGATAATTATTTTTTAAATGGTATATAATCTGAAAAACACATTCCAGGAATAAACCGAGAATGAAAATGATACCATTGGGTTTGTCATAGATGAAATATCAAGAAAAGAAATAACTGAATACTGAAAAAAGAGAATGATTATTTATTGGATTCCCTATATCTGTAAAATGAACCATTATATCAGTAATATATTTTAAATATTTGGGTAAAATACCATCAGATATTTCATAGATACAAAAATGAAGGGGTTTTTACAAAATATTTTGTCTCATGTGACCTATCGATGCATCAATGTGCTATATATAACCAGGGACCACCCATCGCAACAAGTTCAAATAATTATTCATACATATATTTAATTCATGAATAATATTGATTATCAAATACCTATATTTATTATAGGATTCCAATTCATCAATACTTCTACAATTAAAACTACATTAAAAGAAAACACCATATGTAAAAATGGTACACAAATAAAGATATAATAATATAATTGACAAATAGTATAGATATTTAATGAAATATTCATAAAATGATGATCAAAAATGGAAGGGACATATACATACATCACATATAAGGAATACGCGATGAATAAGGAAGACCCAAAGGGAATATCAGAATGGTATTCATGAAAGAATGGATTTAAATCATAATTTGACATTAATAATGGAAAATAGGAATATATCGAGATAAATTATGTCTAACTAAATAAAAATATATAAAAGGTGGGTTTATAAAACTTTTGAAATGATCCTCTTTAGTGCGGTTTAAAGGAAAAAACTAAATAGAGCTTAAAACATAAAAAGACATGGTAATTTGTATAAAAATATAAATAAATAAAAAAAAATTTAATATAAATTGAGTTATTTAAAACAAAATACTGGTTTAATATATCGTATTATTTATGTAAATTCAATATGTTTAAGAAATTGGGATGTTCCCTTTAATCAGTCTTGCTTATCGGGAAAAATTGAAAATGGATCCTTATAAAACATGTATTTATTATCAAAGAAAGAGGAATTGAATTATCTAGATATATTAGGAACATAAATAAATAAATTTTTAATTGTATATAAAAATAAATAATAATTACATTTTGGTAAATAGATAGAAATTGTAACTTGAAAAAAATGGTGGTTTATGGAGAATCCCTTACCATATGACTGAAAGTGTCCCACACATGCACTTAATGTCCTAGATAGTGAAATTAGATTCATTTATAATTTAATATAAAATATATAAAATATTTATTTGTTTTTTATAACATTAGTAATCCAATTTATGGCCTTTTTATGAGTTATCATATTATATATATTCTTTCATAAGTGTTTATTTACAAGTTTTTCATGATTGGATTCATTTCCTAAAATTATTATAATTCCTATAAAAATAATTAAAAAACCAAAAGTAAAATTACTTTGTATTAATGAGCATATAAAATATTAAATGGTGTCATACATCAATTGGTTATATGTAATGAGTGTGGTTCCATAGATAAAATCATAATGATAACGGTTTAGATTATTTTGGGGTTTTTCTATCATCGTGAACTAGTTTTGTTTTATTAGATAATATTATGTATATATATATACTGGTAAGAGAATATTAAATATCTTGTAACTGAAATTTTATGTTATATTTTAACTATTATAATGGTTTAATGACTATTCCTTATGGTGGTATTAGAAAATGAAAATGTATCATCTACGACGACAGTAAATCGATACATCATGTACGCTATTTTAATTTTTACAATAAATGTTGGAGGAGAAGCACTTTGATGATAGATTTTACCTTAACATAATAAAATTATATTATATAAAATACTCTGGAATTATCTAAAATGTTTTGATAGGGGAGATAAGGGAAGGATAATAAAATTAAAGAAATTTAAAGAAATTTAAAGAGAATGAGTAAGGGTTTTACCTCTAGAATTATTATCATTGAGATCCTTTTTAAGGAACTTAGGTTTTGGTGTTTTATTGAGAACATATGATCCTGTACATTGGGGATGTAATAAAGAATATTATTTGACAAATATTGGGCAATATTTAAGGCATTTGAGTTTGAGTAGAAGAGGTAGTGAGGGGTGGTATTTATAGTGGGATGAGAAGAGTACTTTTTTTGATTATTTTATTCATTTATTTAATATTTTATCAAAAGAAAGTGAATAATTATGATTCATGTGAATTAATATTGTAACTATAGAATATTATCTTGAAAAGTGGTTATTAACTCATCTATATATCATATATGACTATATAATTCATTTATTTACTTATACAGAAAATTACCGTATTTCATTATCCAACAAAAATTCAACTATCTTAGAAAAATCCCTAAAATTTATATTGATAATTTTCAACATCTAGAATTAAAAAATGATCTCCATTTAAAAAAAATTCAATATATAATACATATAATTTTATTAAAATCATTATTTTTTTAGATGTTCTAATTTTAGAATTTTAATTGATCTTGAGAAACTTTGAAAAATTAATGAAGGTCTCATAGAATTGTCTCCTAATAATAATTAACGAAAATATTATTAAATGAATCTATTATATGAAAAAAATATATTTTAAATCATTATATTAATTATAAAATTATAAATAATAATTTAGGTTTCACAAAATACATAAAATAAATTTATCATTTCTAAAACATTTATTTACATAAAATAAAATATAATTATATCATATTTCTATTTAAAAGATTCCTAAATATTATTTGTAATTTTT
This sequence comes from Viscum album, assembly GCA_963277665.1. Lineage (NCBI taxonomy): Eukaryota > Viridiplantae > Streptophyta > Magnoliopsida > Santalales > Viscaceae > Viscum > Viscum album. The sequence continues at coordinate 1,002,169,723 of OY728161.1, forward strand.
ATAGGCGAGTTTACCATTCTAACGGTCACATTTATATTTCTAATGGTCAAATTACTATTACAATGGTCATGTTACTTTTTGATAATACATTAATATTCATTTAATCTTTGTGTTGGGTGAAACAGAAGCTATTGAATGAATTGAATTTATTTAAGAAGATTAGTATCATAAAATATTGAGGTGTTATATTATTCCCTCTTTCAAAAATTTAATCCTCTAAATTTTTCTGAATATTTTCTTTGAAATAGAAGAAGGTGGTTCTTCTTCATAACATCCTCAGGTTCCCAAATTTCTTCTTCCATTTTATGGTTTCTACAAAGAACATTTACCAGTTGAGTCATTCGATTTTTGAATACTTTTTCATTGGTGTCAACAATCTCGATATACCCATCACAATATATAAAGTTATATTCTAGTTCTATTTCATCATTGGTGGGTACTTTCATTAGGTCTAGAATATATATATATATATTATACAATGGTATGTGGAATAGATCATGAAATTTGGGGAGATTAGGTGATATTTCTGATTGGTATGATGTAGATGCAATTAATTCTAAAATTTTAAATTCTATGATATACCTGGGGCCTAGTTTCCCTTTCTTACTGAACAATGAGACTCACCTGTAAAGAGATAATTTCGAAAAGACATAATCTCCCACTTGAAGTAACTAATCATTTATATGGTTTCCAGTATTACTATTTTTTTTTAGTTTGACCTACATTAAAATGATCTTGAAAAATATTTACCATATTTGTTGTCTCTTCAATAGGTTCTTGGACTATAATGTTCCTCTGAGAAACATCATCCCAATAAGTTGTAGTTTGATATCTTGTTTCGTATAATGCTTTATATGGTGCATTATGAATAATATATTTGATATTATTATTTTTAGAAAAATCTATCAAAGGTAAATTCTAATACAAAATACCTTGAAAGTCCTTTGAGAATGTTTTAGACATGTTTTCCATTGTTTGAATAGTTCATTCAGATTGTCTGTCAGTTTAAGGGTGATAATCAGTACTCATATGAATCTCAATATATAAATCATTCTTTAGGATCATACTGAATATTGATGTAAAGTAAGGATCCTGATCAGACTCAATTGATATAGGTTCACCATGAAGTCTTACAATTTTATTAATGTAGAGTCCTTATTAGAGTTCAAGAGATAAATATTCTCTTATAGTATGAATATGTGCTGATTTTGTTTGATGATGAACGATAACCCATATTGAATAATTTATTCAAGGTGTCCTTGTGATTAATATGACAAAGTCCATCTTAATGTTTTTCCAATTTAATATAGGAATTATTATAGGTTTCATGAATCCTCAAGGAATCTATCTTTAAACATTCTCTTTTAAAAAAACTAGGAATCCTTACAAATAGTCAGAAATTTCCACCATCATATTTTCACTAAAAAATATGTACCATCATATCAATTTACATCTTGGTACTACAAGGGTGAATAGAAAAATTTGATAAATGAGAATCATATTATAGTTTCGAGTTTAGATCATGGATTTATGGAATAGAAAACCTCTTTTTGAAAATTTCATAATTTCATCCCCATACACAAAGTCCTCCATTATTACATCTTTAACTACATTATTTTTCTATTGAAATTTATCATCAAAAGACTGAGAAATTTTTATATTATTCAGTAAATATAGAATAGAATTAATTTTAAAATGGATAGATGTTTCCCATTCCTTAATAATTCCTATATCTATCATTACAAAATCCAATAACATGGGATCTCCCTCAATCCTCATTTGGGTCAGAATTCCATGATCTTTCCTACTTAATGCATAATTTACCTTATTTTCCTTACCTAGGTGAAAGTGTATTTAAATTTCATAATATTTGAGTAAATTTATCCATAATCTATGTATCATTTTGAGTTAATTCTATGTAATTAATTATTTAAAACTCCTGTTGTATTAATATATCCCATATCTTTCACTATATATATATAATGTACCAAAATATTCAAAGAAAATATTAATTCTACTCACTCAAGGTAATGAGTTGGATAAACCTATTCATGAGTATCAACTAAATTGAGTCATATTCAATAAATTTATCACTTTTTATTTCGAAACATCCCATTCATTTCTTTGATGCATCATTGTTTATCATAAACTCATCATTTTCTGATGGTAAAGAAAAAATCAAAGAATGAATTTATATTTACATAAATTATTCAAAACATTCATGAAATATTTTTGTCTATACAAACTAAACCCCTTTAAATGTTATCTCAGATAATAGGTTAGAAAAACAAGCAATATTCTGAACAAAACACCAATAGTAACCTATTGAACTTATAAAATTACATTTTTTATTAATGTTTGTTGGTATATAGAATTATTTTATTGCCGTTTTCTCCATAATATCAACATATATTATATCATTATAAAAAATAAGGCAAATAAAATATATTTCCTAAACTATAATTCACACTTTCTAAATTTTCAATACAACTAATTCCATCTGAGAGTCTAAAGAATGATCCGCAAGAGATTGGAAAGGTCTTAATATGGTTTATAATATACTTGAATATAATTAATTAATAATAAAACATTTATCAATATATTCCTTGGATATTTTTTTCAATATATCCACGAAAATAGATGGTGAATTAGTGAATCCAAATATCATTATTTTTAACTCATAATGTACATGCCCCATCCATAAATCAACCTTCAGAATATCTTTCTACATTACTCACAATTGATGGTACCAAGAAAGAAGTCAATCATTAAGAAATATTGAGCCCCAGGAAGTTGGTCAAATAAATTTCCAATTTGAGGTAGATGATACTTTTTCATTAATTCAATAGAATTTATTTCTCTATAGTCAATATTCAACCTTTTGTATCCATATTTCTTCATATCAAGGAGCACATGGGATCGCCATGGAGAAACACTAAGGGAGATAAATCCATTAGTAATAAAATATTATAGTTGTTTGATAAAATCCACTAATACCATAGTGGATATTATATAAGGAGTATTTGAAAGTGGTCTTTCATTACGATTAGATCAATGGTAAGCTCGAATTCATGCTCAAAGGGGATTATAGGTAATTCATAAAGAAATACATCAATGTGTTCCCATAAAATTAGTACATATACAATTTGATGAGTACATTCCTCATCAACACAAATGTGTTCTATTCCTCTACAAGAAATTTATTAAATAGAGAAAATGGGTGTGGATATAGATACAAATAAAATAATTATGTTTCTCCAATAAAGATATTGGATTCTACATCTTCCTCAAAAATCATATTTTCCTTCTTGATGAAATAAATTCATACATTGGATTTTGAAATCCATTCCATATCAAGTATTGTATCAAGGTAAACCATAGTTATTATTTTATGTTAAACAACAAAATCATGTTATACTGTATTAAAGGGGACTGACCAACACATTTTTTAGGTAATGATACTTCTCTTATGAGTTTTTACGGATAAACATCTTATTAAATTTTAAGAGAGTTGTCTAATATTTATAGAAAACTTGGTAAGTTTACCTGAGTTTTATGATCCATAATAAAATAAATAATTTTATAGATTTGAGGATACGATTAATGTAATGACCACCACATAATTGGGTACTTCTACATCCACTATAGTGATTTCATAATCTTGGACTTATCTCCTTGGACTCTTCTAAGGTAGATTCCCCAAATGCTTATAACCTTTGTCTAAATAATTTCCTATTTCATTGTAGTAAAAGAATCGAACAACATTAATTTGTTACTACCACATTTATTCATTTTCTTGATGACCCTTTTTTCACTAAAAAGAAACTCGAATGCCTTTCATGAATTTCCCCAGATGATTTATTCCACAATTTTTTCATTATGAAAATTGATTCATTACCCTCTTTAAATTTGATTCTTAACCTTTTACATGGTTCTCAAATGATCCGTTATTTTATTGTTTTCTCGTTAACATATATGATTTATGAAATTCCTTCTCTATTTGCATGGAAGTTAATAGTATTTAATTATATTATGAAAATGTTTTAGAAGAAGGTTCCCTTTGGAGAGATGGATTATTACCTTCCATAAAATGATTAATATTGAATTATAAATAACATATGTAATCTATAACATACATGGATAGTCTTGTGAAGGTAGCCTCATACTGCACAATTCTCTGTACTTCAATTTTCATTATTTTTTTCATCACATTAACTCGTTTCTCACAAGATAAATATTTATCAAAGAATGTTTCGTTATAAGATATCTATTCCATTTATTCTATTTTATATTTCTCCTTTGTATTTTGAATCAATAACCACTATTTACCAGCATCACCTTTGATGAAATATACTATATGTACTGACTTTTCATTTTAATTTCATCCGAATTCTAGAAACATCATTTGAAGGGACTTGATCCACTACTCAGTTGTCACTGGATTTTCAGTCCCACTAATAGATGGCCTCTTATGATGCATGAAATGATCTAAAAAATCTATCGTGTGGTAATTCATCATAACCTCTGTAAGATTTCATAATGTGGTCATTATCAGCTTCTCTCTAACACTAATTGTGTTGACGTGCTCATTAGGGAAATCCAAACATTGACCTTATTTATTGATTACGTTCCTCCCATTATGAACCATCACTAAATAACTAAACACACTGAGTTATTACATAATCATCCTATTTATTGAGAAACAAATTCACTAAAAAGAGTTAATATAATTAACATGTTTTTTTAAAATCTATTTCCCATGGTTTATACTAAAATTACTCTGATACTAACTTTAAAAACCCAAAATTCTATTTCCTAGAGTTGGGGGTAGTTTTATAATAATTTCTTAGATACAAGAGATCAAATCACCAAGGATCGATCAGTTTAGTTTTCTCAATAATATATATATATACAGATCTCCATTATTACATTAGAAAATACACATAGAATGTGGAAAAAGAAAATAAACATCGTATTTTTACTTATTCAATGATTTAATCTCCAAAAAAAGGGGATTTAAAAAAATACAAAGGTGACACAAATTATCCGTATTAGTTATATGAAACAATAATAAGTGAATAAAAGTTAATAAAGAATAATAATTATGGAAAGGGCAAAAATTAGAAAAAAAATTGATCAATACATTGAGAATGAAACTGAAAATATATGTTTATTTCATATTGAAAATATCATTGAAAATAATTTCTACATTCTGAATAAACAATACTAATTTATTGGATTTCATTAATCTATAAAATTATCCATTATACTATCAAGACTGATTATTCATGTGGGTAAAAATCCATCTGGTTCTTCTTGGAAACAACCATCATGGGGTTTTTACCAAACATATTTTCTCATGAGGCCTCAAATTTCATTATGGGGTGATATATATATATGAGACAAACCCATAATTTTTGGCAAAATCATTATTCATACATATATTTAATTCACAAAGAATATGACTTATCAAATATCAATATTGAGTCGAGGATATAGGTTAATCAATATTTCCCCAATTAAATAAATATTAAAATATAGAACCATATGTAAAAATTATACATAATGAAATAATATCCATGATATAAGAAATATTGAAATTTTAAGAAATCATTAATGAATGGTGATCACAATTGAAATGGATTTATACACACACAACACAGGAGATATAATTGGAGAATAAGGTATAACCAATAGAAATATAAAAATTATGTCTATGAAAGAATGTATTTAAATTATAAATGGACATTAATATTGTAAAATTTACATACATAATGAAAAATGACGTCCAACTAAAGTGAAACATGTAAAAGGAGTGCTTATGAATGTTTATAAAGGTGCATCTTTAGTGTTGTTTAAGGGAAAATACAAAAGAGACATTCAAATGGAAAATGGTATGACTGATTGAATAAAACCATAAATGGAAAATTCTAGTTCCTCATGATAAAATATTTAATTTTATAAAAATAATTTTATCACAGAATATATTATATAAGATACATCAAAATGTGTAAGAAATTTGGATGTTCCCTTTAATTAGGCTTCCTTATCGGGAAGAATTGAAAAGTTATCTGTAGAAAACATGTATTTCTGATCAATGAAAGAATAATTGAGAAAGGAAAATATCATTGATAAAAAAATGTAATATATTAATAGTTAAAAAAATAGTTAATAGTTATATTGGGGTAAAGATAAAGAATGCATAACCTGACTGGAAAATGGAGGTTTGTGGAGAATCCCCTACCTTATGTATGATAGTGATCCTCACATGTACGTAGTGTCATGGATAATGACATTAGATTCATTAATTATTTTATTTATAACCTCTTAAATATTTATTTTATTTATTATTTAATTACTAATTTCATTTAGGCCTTTTTTGTGATATAATATTGAATTTTGTCATTCGGAAGTGTATGTTCCCTTAGTTTTCATGATTGGTTCCCTTGTGTATAATTATTATAATTCATGTAAAATGAAAAGAAAAATCCATTAGTGAAATTATTTAGTATTAATTAGACTCAAAAATATTAAATTATCTCATAATTAACTAGTTATATTTAATAAGGATGATTCATTAGATAAAATATTAATGGTAATCATTTATATTATTTGGGTGTTTTTCAATCATCATGAACTAGTTTGGTTTTATTTATTAATATTATGTATATGTATACTGGTTCTAGAACACTAAATAAGATGAAATATTAATTTTAAATTCTGTTATCACCATTATGATGGTTTTATTACTAGCATTGAATGTGGTATTAGTAAATTAAAATGCATCGTCCATAATGGCGGTGAATCAGCACATCAAGCAAGATATTTAAATTTGTATAATAAAAGGGAGATGAGAAGGGGTTTGATGTTAGATTTCACATTATCCAAATAAAATTGTAATGTATAAAATATAATAGAGTTATCACGCGTGTTTGAATAAAGGAGGTGTCATAAGGATAAGAAATGAAATGAAACTGAATGAAATTGAAAGGGAGTGATTAATGGTTTTATGTAATGATTTATTCTCCTTGGGAACCTTTTTATAGAACTTGGGTTCTGGTCTTTTAATGAGAAAAATTGATCCTAGATGTGGATGGATACATTGGATAATTTTTGGGAAGAAATTAAAAAAATATTCAAGGCTATTGAGGTGTGAGAAGAAGAGGTGGTGAAGAGTTGTATATATAGTGGAGGAGATGAGAGTTTTTGATTATTTTATTCATTTGTGTAATATTTTGGCTCCTGAAAATGAATAGTTATTATTTTTCTAACGAAATACACTAAATAGTTCATGTTATATTGAACCAATAATTTCTTACCTCATCCATATGTCATCCATGACTCAAAAATTAATTTATTTAATTATACCATAGATTATTTTATTTCACTATTCACAAACAATTCAACTATTATAGAAAAATCCCAAACCAAATTTGTGAAACATTTTTTGAAGGGTATAGATAAAATACTAACTCCATTTTCGGAAACTAATTTTCTGAATATTTGAAATTATATTTTAAATTAAAATCATCATTTGTTTGAAAAATACCGATTTGAAAATTATAAATGATCTTGTGACACATTGAAAAACAAATTAAAGTCTCATAAAACTATATTATAATAATAAGAGAACAAAATATTAATTTATGAATCTATTTTAGGATAATAAATTTTCTTCGAAATCATTATATTAATTGTACAATTGTAAATAAACATTTGGGTTTCACCAAAATACTTATAGTTAATTTATCATTTTTAATACATTTAGTTACATAAACTAGGTAGTTGTAGTATCATATTTAAATTTATAAGATGCTTAAATTTTATTTATAATTTCATAGGTGAGTATACTATTATAATCTACACATTACTATTCATAATGGCCATATTACTATTATAATGGTTAAGTTAAAATTTAATGGTATGATTCAGTACATTTAAACATGGAATTGTTTGCAACATAATCTATCAAATGATTTACATAAAATATTTTGGTGTTATTAATATTTACATGAATTTTCACTCACTGAAAAATTATAATGTCACCCGTCTATACATTTGTACTTACACCTCCATGAAGTGATGTTATTTATTTTTTATCACTGCATCACATGGATCAAAATTACAAGTATCTTTAATGAAATAATAATTTACCAATGATTTAAATGTAGTTCATTTCTCATAAAGAAATTATAATAATGATTTTAAAATAATAAATTATTCATAAATATGATAATTATTTAATGATAATTATTTTTTATATAATGGAATAAAAATGACCTTGATCATAGTAATCTTACCGAAGGCGATTTTGACATGTGAGATTAATATCATCAATATGACCAAAATAAAAATTATTAAATAAATAATGGATTATAAAATTTTATAATTGAATATTAAAATTATAATTTTTATTAATAAATTAATTAATTAACATATGTTTATTATTCCGGATGATAAAGAACATACATCCTGACTTAGATCCATGTTAAGTGGCACATTATATTAAAACCTCATTCTAAATGTATTAAATATCTTTTTTTTTAAAAAATAATATTATTTCCATATTCCAATAAATATCTCTATAAAGTTATTATTTATTCATAAATAGTTTCTAGTTTTTATTTTTTAGAATAATTACCTTTTCTATAAAAGTGCGAAGAAGAGAAATCTATATATTGTTCTACGTAAGGAAATTTATTTATATTTAATCATATTTTAATGTTTTGCTAATACACGTTATCTTCCATTTAAATATCGTTAAAATTTCATATTAATGTATTTATTTTGGAATAAAAAATTAATGAAGGAAATTTTATATATTTTTTACATTCTTTTTATGTTTTTTAAAAGGAATATTTTTATAAATGTTTTTGACTTTCTTTACAAAATGACAAAATGTATGTTCTATTTTGAAGTATATAGAGAAAATAAGTTATCATGCTTCAATAAGAGTTATTTATTATTTAGATTAAATTATATAATTTCTTGGTTTATTAAATGAAATATTATATTTCCATTTTTCTTGATATTTTGGAATTGAAAATTTACTTTAAATGAAAATGGTATTTTTATATTTCAGATTTTTTTTCATATTCATTTAAAAGACTTATTATAATGTTTCATGACGAAAAAGGGAAATAATGAATTGCCTTGTTCTTGATATGGTATTTTATAATTATATATATGTAATATGTGTTTTTGATAAATATTATAAATTTTTTTTACCCCTTGTATAACTTAAGAACAATAGTTTAGACTCATATAGAATATAAAATGAGTGATTCCCATTATAGATCTCCAATGAATTTGGTAATATTCTATAACCATAATAGAAAAAAGTATTTTATTAACAATTTTATTTTCTCCTATAGGTTTAAATGGGATCCTTTATTTCTTGATATGGGATCATAATATTTTATGAATATTTTTTTTATGTTTCCTAAAAAGGGGTTTTAATTACATTAATTGTATTTTAAAGGTTTTCAATGATAAATAAGTGTTTATTTTTCATATGCAAATTATTTATTTCAATTTTTTAAGAAACATTGATTTATAGGTTATTTTTTTCTGTGATTAGGTATTTCTCACTAGAATAACTATATTTTTTTCTATTTATGTCCCTTATTGAGGTTTTTATGCTCATACAATGTTTTAAAATATTTTTTCACAAATTTTTAAGGATGATTTGGGACAAGGTTGATGTCAAGTTCAAAATTATGAAGATATTTCATGAAAATAAAATATTTTTATATATAAATCATTAATATTTTTAAAAAAATTCTTACAAAGTGGAGGTTTTCACATTATAATGTAATATTTATTTTTTAAGGGTGATGATCCAATTATATAAATTGTTAAACCTAAATATCTCTATGAATGTATGAAAATGTATTATTCTGAAAAGATACTACAATATGTAATGTTTTTGTTCGTTCCTTATATCACATAACATCTATAGGCCACCCAAGATAGTGTTAGCACCAATAGGTACATTATGGAACTGAAAGTTTTAAACTATATATAAATCCTCTTAATTGGACAACCAAGCTATAGAATGTTTCCAAACAATTCCAATAAATTCATCCTCAATCACCAAAACCAAACCAAACCAGAATCCTTAGATAAAAAAATACATAAACCGAAGGATTTATATTTTATAATCCCACTTTTTTTCTTTTAAAGTCCACAATTATGACCACAGTGATACCTAAAAAAGGTAATGATGATAAGGGAATTATAAGATCACTATTTATATTTTTTTAAGATTCAAAAATTCTATTGTACTAAAAACTATTTCATGATAGTTATTAAAAACTAGTGGAATCATGAACATAAACTATAAAAAATATTATAGATAAAATAATTACAGTATGATATATATTTTTATTATGTAAAATTTTATCCTAATGAATTTATGGATTCCAATGATGTCCCAACCATCCATGTGTAGGAAAAATCTATATACAATAATTTGAAAAATATGATTCTACAGAAATTAAATCTTCCCATTACGTCATGAAATTCACTCCACAAAAAGATATCATAAGAACTTTTACAACTATAAATTCATGTTTTAGTGTTAATATTAAAACATAATATATAATTTTATAAATAATTTCATCCCTTAACAATATTTGAACCAATTCATGATTATATATTTATAATTTATCATGAAATATTTCTTTCCTCATTGGAAAAAACCTAAAAAACAACAAAAAATAACCATAATGAATATTGTGTGATTATTTATCCCAAAAAAATAAACTCCAAATACCTCATATCCTATATAAACTTCTTCAGAACATCACTATAGAAATATATCTTGAAATACAACCAATTTCAATCAGAAAAAAGCAATTTTAAATAATATTCCATCATTACTATATTCTGATCATCAAGATTCCTACATATATAATATTTTATTATTATAACATTATTATAAAATAATAAAATATTTTTAATGTGTTCTTAAAATTAGTAATTCGATTTATAAAGTGTTTGGAAGTAAGAGAATAGAAATTGTTCAAGAATTAAATGATACATACTTTTTTAATAAAATTTTCTCTTAAGTGATACATTTAATGTGATCGATTTGTGACTCCTCATGTCAAATAGATACCTAACATAAGAATTCATGTATGTGTAATGATCCTGATCATTACAGGTAGGAAATTCCCATGGAAAATAAAATTATTTATTATGTAGATGTTTTTTGACTATCAGATCTCATGTATATAATATCAGAGTTTGAATTCAACTAATGGATGATTTTGAACGATGATGGTGATATCTGGTGACTAGGGTGAATGTTCAAGTGAATTTAAAAGGGTTCATATAACATCTGGTAGTTGGAATAAGTATTCAATATGTGACACCTTGTGATAAAAAATTAATTATCATGATCATTATCCCAATGTTTTATTTACCAAAATATTTGGATTTGAATCCATGTTTAACATTTTGACTATTATTTGGATTTATATTCTTTTTTAAAGTTACTGATTGGTCTGGAAACCATAATTTCATCCCTTTGGATTCCTTATATTAGTTAAGATGTTACTGAAGGGAGTTGGTGTCTTTATGATTCCCTAAAATCATTTAATCGATGATCCAAAGTGTCATCTATTGCAATGTATTCTTATCAATATGTATTATCGCTTTATATCCCATGATGAAAATTTTATCTCTAAGTTAATGTTGAATGTGGTTTGATTATAATTAATAATATTGAATTGAAATACCATTATAACTTGAATTATTTCTTTAAAGATAATAATTCTATTAATTATCTTGCAAAGATGATGTCCTATGATAATGAATGCATGTCATCAATGGGGATTTCAGTTATGTTCTGTACCTTAGTGATGCTTCTATGGTTATTGGCATATATGATATACTATGGACATAAAATCATGGAATTGATATGGTTATTTTTATAATATTAGATTCAAGAGTGCATATAGAGTGAATAACCTCTGTTAGAAGATGATGTGTCTAGAGTATATTGAATGGGTTGAACTCATATAAAGGTTCAAATTTAATTATAATAAAATTTCTATAGCACTATTATTGTGAGATATGGATATTTCTCCAAATGATGTTGGAATCGTGACACAAACCCTCCATTAGTGGTTGGCCATGAGTTCACTATGTCGAAGATATCTGATGAGTTGTTCAAAAAGTATTTCTTTACCATGGAGTGTGAGTTTCCATATTAATAATTATTTAATTTTAATATATTTCGCATTAATCAAATTAAAATTATTGGGTATGATTTGGACCATATAAAAATCGATGTTGGATGAATTAACATGGATGAAATGAACAAAAATTTTGGGATTTTTATGGCTTAGAGTTAAGTAAATTTGAGTTATGTGGTCTTGTGTACTCAACCCAATGGTATATTATTAGATTATTAGCACAATTATATAATCATATTTCAGTATATACATTTTAATTTAGTATTAATGAGATCGATATCTTCTATTAAAATAACTAATGAAAAGGTAGTGTTACATTATCGACTAAAAATAATCATCTTGAAAAGAAAATTATGAAAAAATATAATTTATCTCTATATGCTCTAAACTATTACAATTCTATAAATTATATAATTTATATGAAATAATATTTAAAAAATTAATGATCAAGAAAGTCATTAAAAAAATTAGTTTCACATTATAATTTAAATTTTATTTTAAAATATAAATATATATTTTTTGTAAATTGAAATATATAAAATTAAATTTTTTTTGAATTTAAAATATAAATGTATTATTAGTATGAATCTTTTGATCATTTTAAACTAAATCAGTTTTCGTTTGAAAATGAGGTTTCATAAATATTTATTATTTTCATGAATTAATAAACATAAAAAATGGATTATAGTTCCATAAAACCATTCATGTCATAAAATGTGAAATTAAAGAACAATATTATGAATTTTATAATTTTATTTTATTTTATATTTCCCATGACCAACATTTTTAGAACTAAAGTAAAAGGTTAATTTAATAAATAAACCATTTTCATGTATTTTATTTTAATTGATTATTAATTTAGGAAACCAATTGTTATGTATTTTTTTTAATTCCACAAATACTGATTTTTATTTACAAAAACAAATTGGTCTTAAAAAGTATTTAAATTAATAGTTTCAAAACAAAAATAATTCTATATTTAAATACGTAATTATCTCGAATACGATATCTATTCACTATGAATGATTAGTTTTAAATGAATATTTATAAGACATATTAATTTAAATTTTTTTATTAACTTCATATAAATTACTATAATATAAAAATTTATTTGTTATGATCATAATTAATTGACATCATTTTAATTAGATAAAAATGGTGAAAATAAAAGATGCCTAGGAAAAATTAAAAATGGTTAAAGGTAAATAAGAATTTAAAAATACTTAAACCACACCAAGATATCCCCAAAATGTGTATATGGGATAATTTTTATTCATATGATTTACAAAAATACAACATTTCAAACTATTTGTGTATTTGACCTTTGAACAGTGTATGAAAATAATTTAATATGTGAATTTGTTTAAAAAACTACATTTTATTCACCCAAAATATTGAGCATTACCATCCGCTAAAACTACAAACATTCCTTATATTTTCCAACCAAAAATATTCCCATCTAATCTTAATAGATCAATATCTAACAAAACAAAAACTTTTTTCCTATTTAGTTTTCATAATACATTCATTTGTGAGGTAATTCCATAGAAAATCCAAGTTAGTAATCTGAGTATTTTTTGATCTTAGTTTATCATTTTTAATTATTTAATATCCTTTTCATACATGATCCCATTATTAAAATGGAATCACTATCATTTATAAACCGAGTTTTCATTTTATATCTTTATAAAAAATTATTCATCATCATGAATCTACTAATAAAAGCATAAGCATCAATCATGTGTTTACCTGAACTACATTCTCCATTAAGCTATGTAGTTTGTTTCCAATCACATACTTCCATGGATGGTTCCATGGATTGAAATGATGAATAAATACATTATATATTTCTCAAATATCTCTCTTATGTTTTTAATCATTTTTTCTCTACGTACTCTACATTTATTTAAAATGAATGTGTTGTTTTTTGTGTATGCGTGAAAAACTACCTTCACATCAATGAAACATTCTATCATCAATTATCTCTTATAATGGATAAATTGAAATTATTATTATATATATAAAAATGATATTTTTATCTATATTATTTTTTTATATTTTGTGAATTTATTTTTAAGATAAACTTTATTATGGTTATCATGTAAATAGAGTCACATAAAAATCGATAAGGCCACCTCTTGTAACTAAATAGAGAAGATAAGATTTGATAAATTTAAAACATATGATAAATATGTATCATGGTAAAGTGATTAAATATGAACAAGTTTTTAAAATATTAATATAATTATATAGGATGTTATATAAATGAAAAAATTATTTCAAACATATATATATGGTATCTTTTATACTCCCCTCATAACATTCAAATTAAAATTCATCTTTTTCTTCTCCCAATTATGTAAACTTTTTTATTTTTTAATTCTAATATATATATATATGTTCCTTAAATATATACCCATATTAAAATTTCATTAATTTCATGGGTTATACTCATTTTATGTTTCATTCAAAATTCAAAATTTTTAAGAAACCCCATATATATAGATTTCTAAAAAGTATTATTTGACATCAACCATATCCAGAATAATATTTTTTAAAAAATTTAATATATTTTACAATTACTATTTAATTTATGTATATTAATTTGGGTTAAATTATTTTATTAAAGGTATATTATGTTCTAGTTTCTCCAAAATATCATTTTATTCTTGGTAAAATCATCAAAAAATTGGTACATTTTTTATTATTACTTATTCTATAATTCATAAGGATTTTTCTTCCCATAGACTCTATGATCAACACTTTTTTTCCTTAAAAAATTGAATATCTAAAGAAATTTAAAATTTTATTCTCTTGGTAATCTCTATGATATTTGTTGAGACAAGATCATGGAACCTAGTTCTTTCTCATGGGTTTTTTATATGTACGTGGCGTATGTTTGGTTTATTATATTTATATGGAAGACATATATATATGATGATAATTAGGTGTAGTGTGGGCCCAAAATTATATTTTCCTGTAATGCATTGGTAATTTTTTTATCTTATGAGATATCTTTTTGTGTCGGTTTTTATCGTATCAAACTATGGGGCTGGATATTTGATATAGATAAAAATGTTATTTTAATGAGGTAGGGATATTCAAATTATTCTTATTATTTCATGGTTATATTTTTTCGATATTACTATGATTATATGCTCTTATTTTATGATCTTATTTACACCATGATATTTTTTTATCAATTTTTATTCTTTAATTTTATGACTATGTCCATTATATTTATGAAATGACATTATTTGTACCATGTTATACAATTTTGTATTATATAGTTCTTTACTAGAATTTGTAGCTCACCCTTTTTTCTAATTTATTTCTACAGGTTTTCTTATGTATTTTTTAGAGGACATATAGAATTTTGGGGAACTATAAAGAGGTTAAATACAGATACTATTGTTATGTTTCTAAATTTTGAATTTAGATGTCTACACCTCCCAAGACAATAGGCCCATGAGACCCATCTTATACTTATTTTAAAATATGTCGAAATTTATTAAATAATATGTGTTTAAATTCTAGGTCACTATACACATGTGGCATGATGTCACACCACTCATTGGTAGTAATCCATGGGATTCATGTAGTTCACATAAATAAAAATGGAATACCTAGTAGGTTGTTATATTTTATCAATATAATCAATTATAACCAGAGAAAAGTTTACTGATTAATTATGTAATAAATTTTGTATCATAAAAAATTAAAAAATTATGCCCAATGAACTAAAAATGTGGAATGGAACATGTTTGGCCCTTATGTTATTTATTGAATCAAGTATTTTAATTGTATAGGTTGGGTAGTAATGTATCATTATGGTTCCTATGATTTCTTTCTTTCATGTGTTGTTTCTGTAGCCTACGAGTCTATGTTTGATGCCTTTGTCACATGTGTGTGCATTTATAAGCCATATTACCTATGATTAATTACTTATCACATAAGGTGTGAATTTTTAGCCCTTGGAAAACTATTAATGATGTTTTATATAATTTGATTTATTATTATTGTGACCCTTTCATTAAATGTTGTGATGTTTTACATATCATATATATATATATATATGTTATGTTGTTCCATTTTCTTTTGTTGTTGAGAATGCAGGTTATGCTATATGAACTATTCCCTTGGTAGTAATGTGTAAACTCTTTCATAGGCATGGATTGGACTATACCCTTAATGGTGTTATGTCAGCCATGTATTTAGAAAATTCCATTTAGGGGGATGGGTTGCGAAACTGGTTTATGGTTTGAGATATGTGGACCATCCCTTCAATAGGGACGTGTTAGAGGATAGGTAAGTATATACATAGGTTATAATAGCAATTGGTATTTAAAAATTGTTTTTATACCATCCCATTGACGTGGGATGTGTCAGAAATTTTTGGTTGGAATTCATCCATCATAGATATAATGACTGTATGTTTGGGGTTCCTCATGTCTTTTAATGAACAAGACTACATGGCATACATGTGTTTGTTTAGGTAAATTCACTTTGTTGATTATATTTTTTTCTTGTGGATTTTGTATACTTAATGTTTACATTCATCTGAGGTATACATGTCACACACACATACAATGTATGTACTATTCATACACTAAACCAAATTGGTGGTGTCCTACTAAATTGTAGTCACACCCAAATTGTGATTCCATGACACTTTTTACCAAAGAATAAATCACTTATTGCAAATACATGATGGGTTAAGTATTGTTTTTTTCCTCGAGGGATAGATTTCTATTTGTTTAGAGACTAATATGAGATGTGTGATGGAGCAGGGTGAAGAAACACTAACATTTTTTCTTATCAACTATGTATTTTACCAACCTTGTAAAAGATCAATTAACTGTTCCTTTTTTATTGTAGAGTTTGATGTTTCTGCATTCATTTTTACAATTTATATGTTTATTGTCTCCAATTAATTTGACGTATGTTGATTACATATTTGGTTATTTATTTTATATTATTAACTCTGATTGGGGGTATTGTCTCATCATGATATACTTTAGAAAAAAAAATCTTGTTGGTAGCCTATTTCATATGGGGTGGTCCAAAATAGTTCATGTTAAATTCTGAATTAGACCTAGTTATTTGGTATGGGATGTTATAAAAAGTTGTTCGAGAACATGTGTCTTGTGTCTTGTTTTTTCTTATTTCATATATTTTGAAGAACATAGACATTAGAATATGTTAGGTAATGTGATGAAAATTAATATTCCATGTTATAAATACAATTCTAGGAAGATGTCTTGGTTTCTAGGTCATGAGATTGATGTTCATAGTTTACACGGTTATGATCAGTTGTCTTCACCTCAAGTAACACATGTGGGTTTTGATGTTTTAATTTCATATGGATTTAATAATTGGTCATATCAGTAAAAGGAACCACATGTATCATATTTTATATATTGGTTTCTCATGATACATATGTCATTGGTATGTGATTTTACTAATAACTGAGGATTTATTAGTTTATTTTCTACCACTTGTACTTTCATTGCATATATGTTTTCATAGTGAAAATTTATTTGTTTGAACATTCATGTGTGTCTACATTATATAGTAGGTTGTGTGAGACTATAATGAGGTTCACCTGGGTTTCAATGATGATAGTGATTAATATGAAAATGATGATGGAAATAATGAGTTATTATTTTTATGCATTGAGGGTGTAGAGTGTTTGTTAGGTCATTTTTTATCATTAAATTCCACTATTAATAACCTTGTGAGAGTAACCAGAATATTGATCTAGTTAATTAGGTATCTTACTGTTGAATTTATAATGATATCTATACAGACCATTAGTAATATGTTTAACTAATTTGGGAATATATAGCCTCTTGAGATCATTTATTAAAATAAAAAAATACTGTCTAGTGTGGATATTTGTATCTAGATGAAATTCTATAGGTTATGATACTAATAATTTTTTTGTGGGGTTTTATATACTCATTGACATAGAAATGTGACTCTTGTTATGCCTAATATGTTGTATTACTGATCTAGGAAGTAACCCAAGAGAGGATAATATTTGGGAAGGGATGGTCAATGTTATTGTCTTAGGGGAATTCATTGTGGATGGAACTATGTAATGAATGTGAGTAAACATAGAAAATATTTAAGAAAAGAATTCTAGGTTTCCATAAAACATATCAGTATTGAGTACCTCTAGTTATATTAGTCATGATGAAATTTTGGGGTTAGAGTTCTTGGATTCATGTGGAATCAAGTATTGTACGAATGTTAGTTTGACCAGTTGTTTTGGGAGTAAATAATCATTGAATACTGGTTAAATATCCTAGGTGGTTAATACTTAGAGGGTTGGAGAATAGTTGGATTCGCATTTACATGATTTGAGATGTGTGTGATTAGTAGTTTTTTATTAATCTTGGTAGTAAAGAGTTTTATATTTCAAATAAATATGTTGAGAGAGCCCATGTTTAGTAGTGTTTTCCCCGTGTGAAGTGTAGATTGAAAAATTATCTTGTGAGTCCATAATAAGGGTCTATGAATCATTCGGTAGTCTCTCTATGTTGATAAATTATTGTTTTTATCATACCATTCTATGTAATCGTAGTCTTTTTAGTTTTCATGTTTTGGATAAATGTGGGGTCCTTTGAACTAGTATAAGTGGGGTAGTGGGAAGACCAATGGAAAATGTTTATGTTATATTGATTAACCAAAAAGAGAAAGTGGTAGTAGGTCACTGAAATTTTCATCTTAAGTTCACCCTTTCAACTATCTTCCACATTTTATCCCTGATGAAACAATTCTTAGGTAGCCTATAGGTAGCTGCGATAGGAGATGTCATTATGGAAAGAAATGACTTCTATAAGGTATTGAGGATTATTTGTGTTGTCAACCGACAACACAATATAATTTTTGTGATTTATTTGTTATTAAATTTAATCACATATATATATTTTTTATTAGAAAACACTGATTTTAACAATCATTTCAAGAAACACCTAGTGTAACTTGTGATACACACTTAGCCTTGTTTAAAAGAAAAGTAACGTACTATTAAGATATTCTTATTTAGTATGATGATTGTTACCTAGATTTCATAATTGAGGGTATGAATAAGATAGACCAAATTGTAAAAATATATGTTCAAAATATTTATATAATATTAATTATTTTATGGTCAGTCAGATTAAATAAAAATTAAAACTGTTTGGTAATAAAATAATTTTTTTTCTAAAAAATTATTTTTATGCAAAAATATGTGATTTTTATAAATAAATTAATAAGATAAATTGGTTGAATTATTTAAATTAAATATCAATATTATATTTTTAATCAATGTTTTAAAATTCATCTTATGTGTTTTGAGGGCACGAGATAAGAAAAAATTAGATTTTTTTCTTAAGAACAATATTTTCCATAAATAAAAAATTTGTCACCTTTCCAATATACATAAAAAAAATTATAATAGTATTGACTTTTTTAAAAAATACAATGTTAATTTTCTAAATAATCAAATATAAAATATGATAGGCCTAATTTCTATATAATTTTTTAAAAATAATAATTTTTATGAATAGTGAAAAATATTGAATATTTATTGAAAAATGAATTTTCATTTATATTATTTATAAATATAAATATATATTTTATTATTGTTTTACCTTAAATTTATAAACATTTTATATTTATAAATCTAATTTAGTTTATTTAAATAATTTTAAATGTTAAATTTGATATAAAAATATCATAAACGTTTAACATTTTCACATTGAAACCCCACTTTCTCATCGCATATGTGGGATTAATTTTCAATTAAAATTTTCCATATTTGTTAATAGAATTTTTAAAAATAGATTATATATTTTGAATAATAATAATTTATATTATCTAATAAGATAAAAATATTTTTTACAATGAATGATTAATAAAAACCATTTAAATTATTTATTGTGGTTAAGATAAAATTATGTTTACTAGGGTGTTCAACTAAAATGAAATCTTTTAAAATCACATTATATATGGAATAAAATTAAATATATGTACATATTTTGACTATATATATAATATATTACAACAATACATTATTTTTTACACTTTTAGAGTGTCAAAAATATGGGTACACTATTATTTTTTCAAACAATTATATGTGTGGCAGTCACCTCAATTATATAAGGCCACCTGCAATCATTTTTTCTACATACAATAAAAACCTTTTATATAATCTAATAACTAGTCAAATAACATAAAAAATTCCATTTTTTCATCCTAGGATCCTTATTATTAGAATAAATGAAGACTATTAATTCGTTTTAACTAATATTATGGAGCTTATCCAAAGAAGTGTTAAAATTTTTCAATGAGAATTTTTTATTTTATTTCATCATACACCTCTTCAATTATTATTAAAAATTTATTAAATAATAATATATATATATTACTTATAATGATATTTTTTATGTTATGGTTTATGAGCTAAAATAACCCCTATTTCCATCATATGGTTTATGAAATCTTATTTTTTGTGTACAACAGTCCACTGCCTCACGGACCGATGTCATTCATTTTTCCATTAACACCTCTCGCAATTGGGTATGATGATGGATTTAAATCATATATATGATATTTTCTACATAAATATACATATTTATTCTTTATATTATATATATGTATATATATATATATACATTTTTAAATTTTATTCCATACTAGATACAGTATCATCTCTATTTTGTACGCTGGACCACCGCCTCACGAAACGATGTGATTCTTTTTTAAATAAATATTTACATGGATGATAAAAAGGATATATTTATTTAATATATAATATATAAATTAAATATTAAATATAATAATAAAATATATATAAATATTAAACAATAATATAACATAGTATTTGTTACATTTTCACTCATTGAAATTAGATTACATCTTTCGTGTATGTTAGCACTACTGTCTTTATGAAGCGACACAACTCTCACTTTTGATCAAAAAAATACCTGAATGATATTAATACGTATATTTTAATAATTAATATGATATCCTAATAATTTTTAAAATAAAAAATATTACTTACCTTTTCTCCAAAATGATCATTGAATAATTGAAATGTTACAAATGCATACATATGACATACCATACCCATGATCATAACATACTTAATATCTGAAACCCATATTTAATGATTTGTTTTAAAAGTGAAATTGATATCTAAATATGTTAATTATATCATTATTATTATTCTGGATATTATGGAACAATGATAAAAGTATGAAGACCAGAAATAATAATTTAATATATATATAAAAATAGAGCGGCAATTACCAAAAAAAGTAATTTTAAAAAAGAATTTTTTATAAATTGATAATAAATAGTCATAAGTAAATAATATATATTATAAGATATAAAAACATTTTCATATTATATATGTATCATAAACTTATATTGTTTTTATATGGGAGGCTCAAACATGTATGAAAGAAGTCGATACATAATATAGGTATTCTCGTTCCACTTTTATTCTATGTGAGACACATCCCATATTCAATATGTGTTTTATTTATGTATTGTATATAATTACCCTGAATACATTATATGATTATTATCCTTAAAATTATGGGGATTGTATATATCCATTTAGGATCTATGTTATACAGTTTCTATATTTTAAATTTTACGAAAGAACTAAGGTATTTTATTATTATCAATTTTTCATAATTAAGAGATATGTTTTTTATAAATAAATATTATGTATTGAGGTGTATATAAAACCCATACAATAAATGAACCTTGGTCAACTAAACAAGACACTTAAATCATTCAATAAATTAATTTAGGTAAAAGAGGATAATAAAAAATATTTTTTAATACAATAAAAACAAGACGTACAACCATAGTACAAAGTGGAAATAATGATAGATACCACAAAGACATAAAATAATCTCCAAAACATGATAAACCACTATGTATATCAATCCCAATATGACCAATTGCAAATTGTAGACAAACCAAAATGAAAATAAGACACAATAAGGGAAACCAGTATGATACAAGATGCTCTTCCCATTACCTGAATCCAATAATAAAAAATATACAATTTCCCAAAGGCTCAATCATGGCATGATCCAAATAAAAGTAGGATATGACCAGAATTTCTATACATGGTATAATATTCAGAGTGAAATAATTATAGTGTTTGATGAAAAATATTTTTTCAAACAAATTTTATAAAAAAATCTAATTTTTAATAATATTACTGTTTTCCCACTTTTTTCATGAAAACCCATTTTATTCTCAAACCATAAATTTTACAAGTATAAGTGATAAAATAGGATGTCATATCTACACAAAAATATCTACACATATCCATGAAATAACTTATCATGTAAAGATATGTGATCCAACTTCATATAAAAATCTATGAGAAATAGTTTATTATAAAAACAATCATGATATAAATAACCCTGAATGAAAAATTATAAAGAAACTAATATTGGGATCAAACCTATGTGGAACTATGTACTATAACCTCCCAATTTTAAAAAATGTTTTCAAATACACAAACATATGCAGAATAGTTGGAAAACCCATTTCCAAAAAAGACAACCATTTTTGAAGAACAATTCCTTTTTGAAAGCATTTTAGATTCGAATAAATTATTTAAAATATCATATAACTTATAATAAATTAATAATAGAGAGGTAATTATCAAAAAAAATGAAATTCATAAAAATTAACACATTATATATAAGCATGTTCCTCAACATAGAAGAAACCTAGTTTCTTACAACAATGGTGACCAAAAACCAAGATAATAGAGTTCAAAAGATAATTAATTCCATAAAACAGAAAATGATCTATAGAAAACACTATCTGATAGAAAACATAAACATTATCATAGACAAAACCATAGTCATAATCAAAACCAATGAAAAATTAAATAGATTTCATACATGGAAAGAATCACTCCCGCCCGAATGGTGATCAGTCACTGAATGAAGAGATATAGAAGGAAAGGTGTAACCTAAAATCACCTAAGAAAAGCTCATGGTCCATGGAGTGGGGTTAAAGGCTAAATGAAATAATAAATAAGATTATCCACAAACTTAATACAACATATCATGAGATTTACATGGTGTTTATTACCATTAAAAGTTGTGTAATCCTTGACTTCTATATTTTTCAAAAAACCTATCTTCAATTTATTGATAACAAATTTATCCATAACATGACATGAATGTGATACATGGTTTGTAAACACCTCTTTCTATGCATGCAGTTCTATGATTCTTCATAGAAACCATTAAACGATGTGTACTGCAATTACATGACATGTAAGTTCCTGCCAAGTTGTAAAAAATGTAGTTCTACGGTAAAAAATTACACAAATTCATGAATTCATCATTATATGTATCCCATAATTCATTTTTTGATTTATAAAACAAACAAAAAAGGAAACCCATTTTTTTAAAAACATACCTAACAGAAATGTAATGGGTCATTAATATATCCTCACAATAAACACTTTTGATCCATAGAGATCCCACAAGATCATGGAACCATGAAAAGACAATTTCATTGCTTTCTCATCAACAGTTCCTGACCCCATGTCTCATGGATATATTTTCCATGATTCAATAGTACCCAGACTTGGGGGGTTGTTTTACCTTGCAGTACCTTATCCTTGAAATTAATAATTTGAATTGGCTACTCAATCGAAGTGGTATCGATATTGAGTTCCTCATCCTCTAAATAATCACATTGGAATAATCTTGTATATAACTTCTCAACTAGGAAAAATGAATCATTTTTTGGATAGAATTAAATTCCAATGGATATTCCAACCAGTAGGACACTCTCCCAAGTCTTCTAATGACCTTAAATGATCCCAAAATCCATTGTGAAAACACACCCTTCTTACTGGTATGATGATTCCCTAGGTGGGTTGAAACTCTAATAAAAACATTATCATCTACCTAAAAATCTAGTGGATAATGAAGAAAAAATACATAACATTTGTGACAACATAGTTTTATGATCAACCTCGTCTGGACCAAATTAAACATATTAGTCATCTCCTGAACAATACTAAGTCCCACTAAGGATCTCTCTCCAAAATATTCCCATTACAAGGGAGATATACATGGAGGCCCATAGAAAGCCTGAATGAGTTCCATATTTATCATGTCCTGATAACTATATTACAGGAAATTAGAATAAAGGAAAATGATATTCCCAAGATCATCTGATATCAAACATGCATTCCAAGTGAATATCTGATAGAACATATAAATCTCTCACTCTCGGTCCACATGAATGTCGATGATAAGTAGTTTTCAATTTAATATGAGAACCAATGACCTCTTATAAAACTTTCCAACAACGGGATGTGATCCTCGGGTACCTATGAGATAAAACAGTAGAAAAGATATCCTGAAGTCTTAAATATCTCAAATATATAACTCACCATGCTATTCAACTATAACAATCTTCCTGATTGGTTGTTAATGAATAGATTTGGTGATCTAATAAATGATCACCCAAATTGAATATTTTCGACTAATACTCCATGGAAACCAAAGAATTAAGTCCATATAAATATCATCTCAAATCCATAACATAATGGGTAATTGTTTCAATAACCCCATAGTTCTTTGATGCTCCACCATAAATAACTAACCTGTAAGACACCACGATATAAAACACCCAATTATATTTCTCATCTATTTATTACAATAATTACTTCTCATGTTCTTATGATTCATGGTATCCCCAAGATGAATGGAAAATCATTAACGGTTTCCACTATCAAATTAATCCTACTTTACTGTTGATGAAATAAATATCCACTAGGAGATCGGGACGACTCACTCGTGGTCTCCCCACCATTATGGTTTTCCCAAAAGTGTTGGAAATCAATGATTATTTTTTTCTTCTTTCAAAACTCACTAATCAATATATGAGTTAGCTTAAATTGAATAAAAAAACATGTCTAACAACCTATTCCACATCAATGATAATTTAAGTAAAAAAGCTCATCAGAGACCACTCCAAAACTATTTCCTTCATGGAATATGTTAGAAATTTCCATCTCAACAAAACAAATTCCCTTTCCATGGAGTAGAAGAAATAAAAAAAATAAAATGTATGAAGATACTATTCCGAACTTCTTTGTCAAACATTCTAATCAATCTAAGTAAAATATATTTTTAGGCAATTCTGATTAGAATATGTTATAAAACACACCCAAAATAGATATTTATTCAATGTTTTGAGTGCATATGCAACTAATACTAACTCAATATCATGGGTCAAGTAGTTCTCCCCATAAAAGAATAACTAGAAAGCTCCATAAGCTGTAATATGCATCCCCTGCATCAAGACACATCAAAAACTCATACCTGAACTATTAAAAAAACTTAATAACATGATTTAGTCTTAAGAATAATTAAAAATAGAATTGGATTCAATCTCACCATCATCTCTTCAAAAGATATTTGACAATTTTCACTGTATTCAAACATTACATACTTATAGGTAAAGCTTTCATTGATGACATGATATTGGAAATGTACTAAAAACCTAATGTACTATCCAACGAAGGCCATGAATATTCATATCTGAAACACAATTCAAGGAATCTCCTAGGATATAATTGAATTTATCATTTCATTATTTACTAATACACCACTATCAGATATCACATACCCTATAAACACCCCATCCGAGACCCTAAATTCACATTTAGAAATCCTACCATACATATGATGGTATTTTAAGGATCAAATAATGAAACCAAATGGTTAATATACTCTTCCTATGATATGAATTACACCAAAATATCATCCACTAACACAAGAAAATAGTGTCTATAAACTACTGAAAAAATAAAATAATCAATGCGATAAACACCAAAGGATAATAAGTGAGAAAGAATGGAATTGACAGTAACTCAAAATAACCATATCAACTCCGAAATGATGTATTATTTATATCCCCTTCTCAAAAATATCAACTAGTGGTACCCAGAATATAGTTCAATATTAGAAAACCAAAGATCCCATCTATACTAACCAAATAGATCATCAATCCTTATAAATGGTTATATGTTCACAATGGTCACATGATTCAACATTCAATAATAAATAAAAATATTTTAGGCTCCCCATTTCCTTGTTAGGAATATGGTGAGTGAATTCCATCGTGACATGCTGAGATGAATAAATCTTTTATACTCTTGATCCTCTAACTAGACCTTATATTCTATAAAAATATCATGTGTTATATGGTAAGATGACATATAAATTGGAATCAAACTAGAGAGAATATCTATATTAAACTCATCCACTAACCATAATATAAAAACATAAAAATCCGATATAAAGTCATAGGGGTAAAAAACCCACTTTGGGAAGTTGACCACTCAAAAAGGGGTAACTACATCAAGAAATATATTTGAAAAATACATTGTGATTACCCTTTCATAGGAAAGAGTAGGCCTCACCCATCCTACTCTAGTGTCGCACACACCCTATGAAACATGAGAAACCCAATCGGTATATAACAATATAATTAGATAGTGATAAAAATCTATCTAGTCATTTAAAATGTCCATCCAATCCATTATATTAGTCAAGTTGATGATGTCTAGGTCATGCAACAAGAAGTATGCCACCACCTCAATGTAGAATAACATCACCCAACATATAAGACATCTAATTTTTTATAACACATTCCCAAAGGCATGGAAATATCTAACAATTATTTTCTTACATGTGAATGTAATAAAAACATATAATCTAACATTGATGATACAAATGAATGAGTATACCCAATATCAAACAAAGATAACAAAATGAAAGATGAGAAACACATTGTACCTATAACAGTAGAGTGACCTTCTTTAGATTCCTCTAGAGTATACTCTATTGCATAAAGTCTTACAGAATTAGATACATGAGAATCCCTCTTGGACTGAGGATTAGACCCAATAACATTGGAAGGATTTGCATAAAACTATGAACCCATGGTGAATTTGGATCCATCCCTACGTCTATGGGAAAAACATTCACAGAAAAATTTTATATTTCCTTGTCATCCATAAATATTACCGGTCCAAAGATACCCCATTGTCATGAACCAACCTGGGTCGACCCTGAACTGGTCACCCGAGTCAATCTGCGGCAAGGCTCAAGAGGCATTCTTGATCCTCCTGGGCTGGTGATAAGGGTCTGGGCATTGACAAAGACGATGGGAACAATTTCGACCAATATAAATAAATAAAAATAGAGGAGATAATAAAGAGTGATGAAGATTAAATGAACCAAACAAATAACTACACAAGAGTTGAAGAAGATAAAAGTAACCAAAATCGATGTCCAGACTAACTCCAGGGGTCCCCACAGGTCACATCCCAACTCAACGAAAAAGCGTCACCTAAGGAGAGTGCACCCAATTTAGAGCCCACACAGACACTAAAAACAATAAAGATCTATTGGCATAAGTATTATAACTCAGAAGGCTAGCCCGATTTCTTTTCTGAATGTACTACATTTAAAAATAGAAAATATCAATTATAATTTTTAACTAAAATATATTAAATTATTCATTTCTATAATTTTTAAATGAAAAAATATTATAAACAATTTCCTTTATTTGTATAAAAAAAGAGAGAAAAAGAGTTTGAAACACATTTTATTTTGAAAAAAAATATTTTCATGGGAGTTACGAAATAAAAATGTAGCTTTTTGTCAAAAAAAACACATAAGGGTACCTAGGAAGATACAAAAAGGGCAATGTAAATAGGTATGTTATATTTCTATAACAGTTCAATCGCTAAAAACCACTAGACATAGGTGAACTCGAGAGATTGAGAATAATATAGAAGACACTAATACCTATGACCCCATCTATAGTATCATGCAGCATACGATGAAATATAAAGCTCCAAAACACTCCTCCATCCTTTCTCATGAATGCTAAGGGAAAAATCTAAATCAATAAGCCCAAACATATCCACCTACTATTGGTCACTGGTCAGTACCATAACATACTAGTGCAGTACTCGTTTCAATAAATCTCTCAATATGTAAGGTTCGTATGTGGAAAGTATAAAATGAGGTGAGACAACTGATGCGGCCGATCAATAAATCACATCCTATATTTATAATAATATTTCACAGCACTCACCCCGAGTCTCCCCAAGGACAAAACTCATGCTTTTAAGTAAATAGATTACAATGGTTCCCAACTGAGATACCCACAAAATGGAATATAGGGATTCCATACCGAGGACATCCAAACCATTCCATGATGTCAAGGCATTAGGAGGAACCACTAAATGTTTTCCTAATAATCACTTCTTATTATTTTCACAAAGTGGCCAAATGGACCCTTAAACATTACATAAATACATTCTTTACCAAAGATTAAACCAAATTTCTAATGAGTTGAAAGAAACACCATTTACCATATAAAAGCATATGTAAAACCCCTTCAAAACATCTCTGAAACACATTCAAATAAGACTAACTTTTATGAAAAATACCAACCAATCTACAATTCCTTATCACAAAACAAACGAAATTAGAAAAAGCAAACTTCACACATCCCTTAGCTTAAAATATTTGAAACCTTTTTAAGAGACCTGAAACCTAAGAGGACCCCAAACCATACCACTTTGAAAATGCATTAGAAGACCCCAGAACATAATTCTGCATGCTACCAATTCTTAAAAAAACAATACATTTTATATCACTTTTGACACAAGAAATCCAAATGTGTACCATTCCGAAGACCATACATGCAATGATTAGCGAACGATTTCAGTTGAGACTCACAAAGTAATAAAACATCATCTTTCAAACCAGGATCTTATTAAAAATTCTAAAACATGTTCTAAAAATCACTAATCAGGTACAGACCAAAAAAAAATTAATTAAAGAAAACAGTGTACACAATTGTAACTATGCGATACCACTTTCATAAAACAAGTCCGGAACATCCCATTTTTCAAAAAAGTGAATTAACCAAATGTTTCAAAATGGAAATTAACACATAGAAAAATGGAGAACAAGAATAAATATATAAAACTCAAATTATAAAGTCAAGCACAATAGGACCCTACATTCAGTGTGTGCTATTTTACAAAACAAATTCAAAAGAATCACCATACAAGCTTAAAAAAACACTTGCACAGAAAAATAAATTTGAACAAGAGCTTGAGATTATACTATATTAATCATAGAAGGTGAGAAATTCATAAAATTTAATATTCTTAATTTAAAATGAACTATTTCATGGGAATCTAACTTCGAGATCAAATCATGATGACAACACACTCTGAGAACTAAGGCGCATCGACAACACTCACTCGAAATCACTCTATGCGGGTTCTAAAATTTCTAACCTACGAAGAAAAACCTCAAAATTAAAAAAAAAACCCCAATAGAACAAAGATAAAAACAAGAATAAAAAAACCATGCAAAAAATTATACCAATGGGGTGAAAAATGGATTGGTAGAGGCATCATTGGAAGGTTCAGGTTGGTCAGGGTATTGTCGGAAGGGTGCGGAAAGGCTGAGAGAGGGAGAAGAAGGCACTGAGTGGGTTGCGGGTCAGCCGAAGAGGATGCAAGACAGATGGAGAGGCTGTTGTAGACCATGAAGGAAGTCCAAGGGGGCTGCGCCGTGAGCACCGTTGATCATCTAGTCGGAGGTGGTGGGGTCGTGACCAGCGGGGCGACGCTACAGGGGGGATGTGGTGGGAGAAGCAAGGATGAGGGGTCTCAGCCGGATACTGGGCATGCTAAAATAGAGAGGTTGATGTTTTACTGAGGGAGGAAAAAAATTCAAGGCTGGAGTGGGGCGAAGGAAAGAGTTGCAACGCACTAAGACGGAGGGAGAGACATGTAGAGGGAGTTGCGCTGCCATAAAGTAGGGAGAGTGTCAGGCATGCTGCAAGGGATGGAGTAAGGGTCGGTGGTGTCTTGGAGAAGCATAAACAAGCCAGTACAAGTGGAGCGTGGGGGAGCATGCTGAAGGTGGCTAGCTGGCGGTCTGTGTGCAATGAGGATGCGTCTGAGAGGTCTGGGAGGAGACTGGCTGGTTGAAAAAAAAATGCTGATAAGCTAGGGTCTAAGGGCTGTAGAGGGGTTGTTAGGGAATGCTAGATGAGTGCATGGTAGGGAGGCAAGTTTTTTTTACGTTTTTTTAAAAAAAAATCCAAAAAACAGTTAGCTTAAAAATATATTTATAAATTCACCCGAAAGGTGGCATTCTTGATGCCGCCTTTGCATTTTGGGTGCAGGGTAGCATCAGCGATGCTGCCATTCCCCTAATTTTTTTATTTAGAATTTATATATATATATATATATATATATAAACAAAACAAAAAAATTCATTAGAATATCTCTTCTATTATAGATCCAGCGCTGCATCCATTACAACAGTCTGGATTCTGACCGAAACCCTTACCCATGCCTCCCTTTTATAAGTGGGATTTCACTTAAAATCAGTCTTCATGTTTGATGTGGGATTCAGGTTCTCCCTTTCCTGCGCAGTACATTCTTCATTTCCGATGTGGGATTCTATTTAAAGTGTGAGACTTTAATATATAATAAAATATAAACTATAAGGCCAATATAAATGAAAATTTAAACATTGATTAAACATATAATAAATAGTTGAAAACACATAGAATTGCCCCAAAAATGCTGATGAACAATAATCTATAACCATTCAAAACCACCTACTTGAAACTTAAAAATGTTTCAAGTATGTGAATATGAAATACTGTAAAATATAAACTATAAAATGAATATAATTGAAACTTTAAACATGGATTAAACATATAATAAATAGTTGAAAACAAAAATAAATTTCCAAAAAATGTTGCTCAAAAGTAATTTATAAGCATTCAAAATCGCCTACTTGAAACATAAAAATGTCTCACGTACGTGAATTTGAAAGACCATAAAACATAAAATAGAAGACCAATATAATTAAAAACTAAAACATTGATTAAACATATAAGTAATAGTTGAAAACAGAAGTAATTTCCAAAAAATTGTTAATGACAAATAATTTATAAGCTTTCAAAACTGCCTACTTGAAACTTAAAAAGGATTCATGTACGTGAATTTGGAAGATTATAATTATATTAATAATTTACTAACTAGTTATTATATAATTAATAGTTATATTAATAATTAACTAAGTAATTATTATATAAGTAATAATTAATGAGTAATAATTAATAATTAATAATTAATAATTTAATGAATAGTTATAATTAATATTTATATTACTAATTAACTAATTACTAATTACTAATTAGTTATTAAAAATACTTAATTAAAAAATAATAATTATA
The DNA here is from genome assembly GCA_963277665.1 of Viscum album. Lineage (NCBI taxonomy): Eukaryota > Viridiplantae > Streptophyta > Magnoliopsida > Santalales > Viscaceae > Viscum > Viscum album. The sequence continues at coordinate 1,002,201,276 of OY728161.1, forward strand.
ATGAATAATTATAATTAATATTTATATTACTAATTAACTAATTAATAATTAACAATTACTAATTACTAATTAATTAGTAATAATTATTAATTATATTACTAGTTAACTAAATAATTATTATATATGTAATAATTATATTAGTAATTAATTATTATATAATTTATAATAATATTACTAATTAACTAATTAATTATTATATAATTAATAGTTATGTTATTAATTAACTAAATAATTACTATAAAAGTAATAATTAATAAGTAATAATTAATAATTATAATTAATATTTATATTACTAATTAATAATTAGTAAATAATAATTACTAATTACTAATTACTAATTAATAATTAATAATTATAATGAATAAATGTAATTAAAAATTATATTTCTAATTTACTAATTAATTGTTATATAATTAATAATTATATAACTAATGAAGAAACTAACTATGATATAATTAAATATTAATAACTACTAATTAATATTTATAATGAATAATTATAATTAATATTTAGGTTACTGGTTAACTAATTAATAATTAATAATTACTAATAACTAATTAATAACTAATAATTAATAATTATAATAAATAAATGTAATTAAAGAATTTATTACTATTTTAGTTATTTTTTATTATATAATTAATAATAATATTACAAATTAACTAACTAATTTTTATATAATTAATTATTAATAATTACAAATCAATAATTATATTGAATAATTATATTACTAATTAATAATTATTAAATATAATGAAACATTATAAGTAAAAAATCAGATTAAAAATTTACTAAATAATTATTATAAAATTAAAAATATTATTACTAATTAACTACTTAATTTTTACATAATTAATTGTTAAGAATTACTAATTAATAATTATAATTACTGATTATAATTAATTATTATATATATTATTAATTAATAATTGTTTATATAATTAATAATTATATTACTAATTAAATAATTACTTCCTATATAGTTAATAATTATATAATTAATCATTATATTACTAATTAAGTATTATATAATTATTAATTATATTACTAATTAACTAATTAATTATTAACTAATTAATTATTAATAATTATATTAGAAATTAACTAATTAATTATTATATAATTAATAATTATACTACTAAGTAAATAATTAAATAATTTCTTATATGTTTAATAAGTGTTTTAGATTTCAATTATATTGGTCTTCTATTTGATGATTTATGGTCATTCAAATTCACGTACATGAATCATTTTTAAGCTTTAAGTAGGTAGTTTTGAAAGCTTATAAATTACTTTTCATCAACATTTTTTTGGAAATTCTTTTTGTTTTCTACTATTTATTATATTTTTAATCAATGTTTAACGTTTCAATTATATTCATTTTATAGTTTATATTTTATAGTCTTTAAAATTCACGTACTTGAAACATTTTTAAGTTTCACGTAGGCGGTTATGAAAGGTTATAGATTATTTTTCATCAACATTTTGAGGAAATTATTTTTGTTTTCAACAATTTATTTTATTTTTAATAAATGTTTAAAATTTCATTTATATTGGCCATATTGTTTATATTTTATTTTATTTCAAAATCACGTACTTAAAACAGAAGCCCACATCGGAAATGTAGAATGTACTACGCAGGAAAGGGAGAACCTGAATCCCACATTGAAAATGAAAAATGGTTTTTAGGGAATCCCTCTTATAAAAGGGATGTCTGGGTAAGGGTTTCTGTCAAAATCTAGACTGTTGTAAGGGTTGTTGCGCTGGATCTTTAATAGTAGATAAATTCTGCTGAATTATTTTGTTCTGTTTATATATATATATAAATAAAAACAAAACAAATCAAAAAAATAAAAAAAATTCGAGAAATTTTGTTTAGGGGAAAGGAGGCTTCGTGAACGCCGCCTTTCACCCAAAATGAAAAGGCGACATCTAAGATGTCGCCTTTTGGGTGCATTTTTTAAAATATTTTTAACCTAACCATTTTCTGGAAATCTTGTTTAAAAACAACATAAAAAATCTCCAGGGAGGCAATGAAGGTCGTGACTAGTAAAATATTAGGGCGCACCAGTATGGGATGGAGTCGAGCCCGAGTTGCAGTGTAGGAGAAGGCAGCGTTCAGGGTCGCACCACAAAATGGTGAAAGGGGGGGAAGGTAGCCCAAAACCCCTAATTAGGGGTTTAAATAATAAAGAAAATAAAAAATTATATATATATATATATACATATTCTAAATATCCTTTCTAATTACTATGTAGTAATGAATCAAATAATAATAATAATAATAATACAACGTTTACTAATTAGAATAATAATAATCATAACAATAATCATAGTAAAAATGTTAATAACAAAAACAATATTAATACAACAATAAAACGATTCCCAACAATTGTTCTAATTAACATTAATTTTAATTTTAATATTTATAATAACAATAATAATAGTAATATTAATTACATGATGAAAAAATTAAAACTAATAAAAGTATTTATATAATTTTGATAATAATAAAATATTTAATATTAGTAAAAAAAATTATAAGGCAACCATTAATGTTTTTTTAATTACAATATTTATTTGTATTAATTTTTCAAGGACGAGCGGTTGCACAATTTCCAGGGTGATGTTGTGAAGCTTCCAATTTCATGCCCCACAGATGTTCCTGATGACATCAACACCATGGAGCATAATTTTTAACATAAAAAATAGAAACAATTCATCTATGACTCACCTGAAGCCCAAAAAAATATTTAAGGCAGAAAATAATTAAAAAAATCTGTACACACGGGTCAGGGTGTGACACCCATAATTTTAGCAATGGTATGAAAGTGTATCCCACACTAGTTGTATAAATCATATTGTTTCCCTATCAAATCCCTTAAAACCAGTCCTATGTAAAACTGACCACTCTTACACTTCTTTTTCTAGCAAGAAGATGCACTATGAATAACCACAGAACCAACTAATGATCTACTCAAACCGATCTTCCTCATACAAAGTATGATTTTCAACTACATCCAAAATGGTCAAATGAAACCTGAGTATCAAAATTGACAGAATATTAGACCTCAATCCCAATTCAAACTATGAAGACATCCGGTACTCATTCGTGATAATCTCTAGTTATAGATACACCAACTCAACAATATAGGTTGAATAATCTAGAATGGTATTCTCCCCATTTTATAAGGTAGGATACTCTCATGTCTTCAATTCATGTAATATATCTAGGTAAAACTATAGGTTTATCATTTTCGTGAAGGAATCTTAGGTAATATCCTTGAGAAACATTGATTTTACAATAGTGTACAACCATCTCCATTACAGTCTCTCAAAAACATAAACTATAAAAACCACCATATATTCTTCTGTAGTATTAAAGAATTCGATGATCCTCCCATCCCAATCAAACCAATCTTTAGAACCCAGGGTTCCTTTTTCACAAAGAAATACATCATATTTCTACTTAGTAAATTATGATAATTGATCCAAAACACATATAGGGTTCCTATCATCCACATAACCTAGAGTGTGAGAAATAAAAATAACTACATCTACCAAAGTAGACACCAATGAATGAGACACCCACAGAACCTATATGAAAACTTCCTCTCTTTTATTTGGAAGAGTTCTTCTCTAATTCAATTTCAAACAGAAGATAAAAACTAATCAATACTGATAGAATTCAAAAATCATAGTTACAACACCTTGTATTTATAACAAAGAATCAAACAATTTCAATTTTACATAATCCATGAGAATCCTTACTTAAAAATTAACAAGTCAACTAAAATAAGAAACCTATACAGTTCATTCAAAATATCTCGAACTCCAATCCTCAAACATGGTAAAAAGTCCTAGAACACCCATGGTAACTTGATTTTAGTCACATAATTGAGATGAACGAGTCAACATTCCTCACCTACTATATTAACTATGATTTTTATAACTCATATCTACCCAGGATAAAAATAAAATAAACTCAGTCAGTTCTAACACAGATCTGGGTAACAACCCTCTAATAAAAAATTGTAACATACTAACTTAGAAAAAATAAACAAGCCACATGAACTAGTCGGTCACGTAATATAGGTAAAAATATAAAAAACTAGTCTTAAATATAAGTAAAGAGCACATTAAATGATATTATATAATTAATATAAAGGGAGATACCACTAAGATATATAATCAATGTAAAATAGGGTAAACACGGATGTATATCAATCCCTATGTGACCAAGGATCACCACTGGACATACACAAAATGAAATTAGCATCAACAAGAGATATGATCATGCTACCAGAATCCCATCACTTTAAAAACTAATATAATAAAAAATATACATACAAAAAAATGAAAACATATTATATGATCCAAATCATAGTAGGATACAACCATAATTTCTATATAAGGTCTAATTTCATGAATATAAAATTTCAAGATTTAGAAAATATCTTTTTTATAAGGTTTTTTCATAAAAAAATCCATTTGTAAATCAATTTCCCTTTTAATCCAATGGTTTTGAGAAAATAATTTAATATTCCCAACCTAAGAAACTTGAAAATTAGAAGTGATAAGATAGGAAAACATATCTATAAATCAAGAGGTATTGATAACCATGAAATGAAATATCATTCAAATCTATGTGATCTATCCTCATAGAAAAATATTTGAGAAAAAATACATGATTAAAAAGTAATTCCATAAATAACCATGAATTTAAAAACACAAAGAAACGCATATTGGGAATTATACTATTGGGACACATTTACCAGGAACAGATAATTTTATGAAAAATTTTCAATGGCAATATAATCTGCTTCAGTGTTTAAAAAACCATTTCCAAATCAAGTAAACCCATTTGGAAAAAAATGCCCAATTTGAAAACATTTACCTTTCCACGAAATCATTTGAACCATCTTGTCACATCCATTAAATGAAAAATTCAAAATATTTTATCAGTAAAAAATTTTAATTCATAAAATTAATTCATTATATAGAAACACTTACCATAATATGGTATAATCCTCACTACATATGGAAATGGTTATTGGAAACCAGGATAACATAGTTTTAAAGTAGAGGCACACCAACAGAAGAAAAAGGATCAATAAAAAACACTATTTTATTAGAAATTAGAACAAAACCATTACTGAAACCACAAACATTACCAAAACCAAATAAAAACATGAATGATTGTGTACCCAAAAATAGTAAACCTAATCCCAATAGTGATAAATCACTAAAAGAAGCATTATAGATGAAATGGATTTACCTATAAATATTTACGGTATACTATAGGTCAAGAGATAGAGGTTGTAGTTCGAATCAAATAAGAATTTGTCCAATCCACCAGCTTAAAACTATCCCACATGAGATCTAGAAAGTGTGTAAATTCATTAAAAATTATGTAATAATCTACTAATGTATACAATAAAAACCCAATTTATTTTTATAAATAACCATATTTCATCAAATACATGATGTGAACATGTTACATCATATATAAACCCATCACTTTATATATCATATTCATGAATTCTTCATAGCCTCCATTAGATAACATGTACTCAATTTGCACGACATATAAGTTCCTAGAGAGCATAAAAACTATAGATCTTTGTTTTAAATCCAAAAAATCCCATATTAAACCATTATAGATATCCTTCCAATTCATTTTTTAATTTTTAAAACCATCAAAAAATGAAACTAAAAACAATTGATAAAAAATACCTTATAGAAATTTAATGGGTTATTATAACCCCATCAACATGTAATATCTGGAATATATTTATGCACATGATATATTAATTTTGATTTAATTTAATCCTTTCATTGGGATTATGCTTAGTGTGACCAAATTTGTAATGGTTTTATGTTAAAATATCATTTTTTATTTGGATTTTTCATTTTTATGCATCCAATGATGAGATGTTATTATCTACTCTCAAGAAAGTAGTACATCATTCACTTATTTGGGTATGTCACGAGATACATTTTTTCACTTCATTTTTATCTCTTTATGTACACATGAAATTAAAATAATGATTTGTAGAACAATTAGTTTTTATCTTTGGTCAAAAACCTATTTTATTCCAGAACCATGTTTAAAAAAACAAAAAACGTTTTTTACACTAAGAAAATTAGTTTTTGAGGTACTTTTTAACAATTTATAGGTTTTTACGAAATTTATTGAAAAGAATATTTATAGAATTTTCTACAAATTTCCATTTAGATTTTAGGGAAAATGTTAATAAAATATTTGTTTAATGTGTATGAAAAGAATGGTAATTCTTATAGTTCGGGAAATTAGTATATTTGGAACTTCTTATATATTTTTTTCAAGATATTTTCAAAAAAATGATTTTTAGTATGATTTAAAATCTATTTTAAAAATAATTTTATTTTCCATAAGAATTTTTCTATTATATTTATCTTTAAAAATAATTTCCCATCTAAGATGAAATCCTTTGATTGTATTTGTACTTTATTGGGAATGTGACCTAATTTCACCCTTCAAATTATTTCTCTAAACGGTTTATGTTTATTATTACATGATTTTTATAAAACCCAGTTCACTTCCACGGGTTATAAAATGATAAAATTGTTATAAAGATAACTTGTTTTCCATATTTTACATTATGATGAAAATATAAAGAAACCTATCTATTTCTCGAAGGTTATCATATTAAAAATTGAGTATAACACCCATTATGTTTCATGGGTTATGATAATATGACTATTTTATTATCTTATAGAACTCATATGTATTATTCTAAATATATTATGGTGGTTATGATATAACCAAAGAAAGTGGTTATATTATATCCATGCAAAGTGGTTATCTTATGACCAATGATGGGTATGACTTATATCTCTCTCTAATGCATTGGGTAATGATTTATATCTCATAATATATACAAGACTAGAATTTGGAGTGAACCTAGTTTTGTAAGGTACTTTTTATGATATGATGGTATTCAGAGTAAACCTAACTACTCTGATGGATTGGGGTATGGACACATTCCATTATTATATCACTGGCAGTGAGCCTTTTATACTGTGGAAATTATTTGTAATTCTTATGGATATTTTAGAATTCCATTTATTATGCCCATTTTATGCTCCCGTGGATCATGTTTTTTATTTCATTATGATTAATGTCTTATGAATGTCTTCTATTTATTCAATGACTCATGATTATGATATTTGATACTATAGGTCTGGTTTTCAAATGTTATTCTCATGTTCTCAGACACATATGTTCATGTTTGGCTTAGTTGTCTCCCTCAATTACCCTTACTAATAAAATGAGATCAACCCTTCCTTATGCATCCTTTCTGAAGGATATGAAGAAATATGTTATGTAGGATATGTTTGTGAAGAGTACTAAACTGAAAGATCATTATTTTATATGTTGAAGATCCTTACCTCAATTATAAGATTTTGTACCTAGTATCCAATGAAACTAAACTATTATGCTACCCAATCATTTGTTTTTTTATTTATTGAATATTCATATAAAAAGATCTAATATCTATATACAAAAATACTAGGTTCCAATATTTGTTATCAATGGAAATTAATTACTAACCACTGGAAATTTAGAGGAGAAAATTTTATTGATATCCCAAGGTATATTTCTATGAATATTTCTATGGATGTCTCTAAGGATAAAACTAAGGGTGATTCAAGATATAAAAAATTTTATGGAAAAAGTGTAAAGATATAGAAATTGATTTCCAAGAAATTAATATAGTGAACTAGGATTCTGATACATGGATAAAACATATTTTATGATTCATATCCATCACATTACAGAAACAAATTGTGAGAATGATAATAGTTCAGTAAATAATGAAACTTTTAACACAATAATCTAATCTAGTGAAGAATTTTCAATGTTTCCGAAAAAGATATTCCCATTTATTTGTCTTCATCGACATATTATACATAAAACCTTTCTTCATATCCTAGAATGGAATCCTAATAAAGGGTATGCTCAGATTGTTAGTGAGGGTGAACATAAAAGATATATATCTATAATATCTTGAATGATTAACATAATCATATGGTTATGAGAAAATTAAAATAAAAAATGAGGTTTATACCCATCCTATCATATATAATTAACATGAGTCAAAAAATAGTGACTGGTTTTCCAATGTAATGAATAAAAAGGGAATTACTGAACACGGTCCCTTTGATCATAACACCATGGAAACCCATTTTATTGATGGCATACACTTAAGAATACAAAATATTATGTCAATGAAACCCACAAAGACATTCATGACATATTAGGCATGGAATAACCATATATTTATCATCTTAAGGATTTGGAGGACCTCTCATGTACCCTCTTTCATGATTGGGATAACCACCCATGTTAACATCATTTGGGGGACTTCACATTATCAAAGTTTTACACCACCATCCCAAGTGGCATCCCTTTCATCATAAAATAATTTTTTCACTCCCCCATCCATCATAGTGTAAAAATCCTTTTAATGAAGTGGGTTTACTCCCCATTACATAACTATCATTCTAAAGTAGGCTCACCTCACCTTACACCCCATTTTGTCCCATGTGATATAATTCATTGGATAATGAATTATATAGAGATATAGGTCCCACCATTCATAAAATAAAAACATATATATATGTTAGACAATATTATAATAATTCATCATATTGTAACCCATGAAATGAAATGGGTATCGTAAAACTTTGATTACATCATAACATATGAAATGAAATGGGTATCACAATAATTTCATCATATCACATCTTTTGTAAAGGACATGGGTCTAAAAATTATTTAATCATACTATATCCCATGAAAATATATTTTTTTCATAAGCATTTTATCAGTGTATAACCCATGGAAGATAAAAGGGATTTATAAATATATTAAAAACAAAACATAAAATATTTAGAGAGTGAATATGAATGGTATTATTTGATCATATCTAGATCAATGTATATTTAATGAAAATAAATATAATCTTATATGGAATATAGTTATGAAAGATCATTTTAAATATTTTATTATGGAAATACCATTTCTACATTTAATACAATTATATTTATATCATAAAATATATTGTAAGGCTTTTTATTTGAAAATACCATTTAAAAATTATAATTGATTCATTGAAGATCACTTAAAAAAATTAATCATTAAATTTCTTTTGAAATAATCTTTTTTGAAAATTATAATAAAAGATTAATTAAAAAGTATTTGTTTTTTTACAAATACGGTTTTTAATGAAATAGATTTATGAATGAAGAGAGATGTGAAGTTATATTTTATTAAAAAAATTAATTGTTATTATATTTACCAAAGAGTTGAATTTTTTTTCAATTACTTCAATATATCATTAGTAACAAGAGGGGAATAAATTTCAGGATAATTCATGAGGGATGGATCATATTATTTTATCATTATAAACATAGTCATAAAATATCCCAAAAGGTGTTGAAATTGGAACATCAAATATTTACCACTTAGGTAACTTTGAATAATGATCCCTATGAAAGAATAAAATAAAAGTAGGCATAAAATATCATGAAGGTGAATAAATTCATGGTATTTCACATAAAATGTGATTAATAAACACCCAATGAACGAATATAGTGGAATAATATAATGTACATTAGCATGAATGAAAAATGAGACAAATATCACTTACCGCTTTGGTAACATTGGAACTATAAACCGAAGGAATGAGAGATACTAAACTGGATAAGAATGAAAAAATAATTTTATATATAAGTAACATAGAATAAATTAATGTTATTTTATACACCACATAAAAAAATATAGTGAATATGGAATTTGTCTCATAGAAAATAAAAGTGAAATAAAAATCCCTTAGGTTAAGTCTTGAGATCTATCATAATCCTTAAAAACACCTATAGAATTAATATAAGTTTACTAAAAATATATTAAACAACCTAATTATTATATGTGATACCATTTGTGATTTAATAATGTCATTTTATTACCTGTATGTTAATAATTCCAATTTAATCTTACAAGTTAGGAAATAACTGCTTTGTTTTCATTGTATTTTTTTTATTTTTAGACCTTTTAAATTGAGTATGGATCCAAAATATCTAGAATTATAATAAAGATAAAAATATATTATATATTAATTATATATGTATTTATTTTAACCCATAAAATTTTGTAATAGGAAATGGAATAAACCATTCATGAAGATGGTGGGTTGTACGTATACCTGAACACCACATTTTCATTTTCCTGATGGGTTTAATGAATGAAATGAAAATGATATATTTTAATACTCCAGAATCATATTGATTTCATATATATATAAAATTTTAAAATACTATTATATAATACATTCCTTGTAAATCATTAAATAATAATATCGCACTACAAGGCTATAGTCCTCTATAAACTTGAACGATGTTATCATATTCCCACAAAATGGAAAGAATAGTTGTATGTATTATATGAAAAATATATGAGAATAAAAAAAATAATAAATATCATATATATCATATAAAACATAAATTCATAATTATTTCAAACCTTGAATGGTTGTAATGAAAAATGGACATCTGTTCGTGAGGAGTTAGTCTGACGTACACACGAACAATGATTTCATAACCCATATGATAAATGTGTGGGAGTTAGTAGATTGAAATATTACCATAATAACATATCAATATTTTTAATAGATTTATGTTCTTAAGTAATAATGGTATAATAATAATTTAAGGGGGTGGATGAAAAAATGAAACAAAAAAGTCTCATTGATGAACATTACCTCTTCTTCAGGTATCACCCATGGGTTTGCACCATTGATTTAATATTTTAGATTTATTTAAAAAATAAGACTTGTAGGATGAGTTAAGGGATGTTAAGAAGTTATTTTGGATTATCTGAGCTGATTCAAATTGGTTGAGAGGTGTGAATAAGTGGGGAGACTGAGTTCTCTTTCATAGATTATGAGGATTAGCATTCTTTAAAATAGTCAAAAGTATTCACTGTTAGAATTTCAATCATACCTAAATTTGATCCAAATATGATAATAAATGTTTTTATGGATTATATGATTGATCCAAAACACCACCACATAATGAAACACAAATTCTAAACATTTCATCCATAACTTCTAAGTATTATTATTTTTTGAATTTTGGGTTTTCACTCTGGTAACAAGACTTCATACCTTTGTAATGTAAACATTAAGACTAAATTAGAGTTGTAATTATTGGATAATTTTAAAATATTAATAAAAAATATGATATCAATTTTATAAAATATAAAATCAATGTGTGTTGGATATTAATTTTAACATAAGCGCATGTAATGTGAGAAAACACTGTTGTAGCCTTAACCACACTCATTGAGTTTTTTATTATTTACTGGTCACTATAGTAATTATAATTGAAAACTTGGTTCATTAATGCAAAAGATGTTAAAATTATTTATATTTAAAAATTACATGGTATAATTTAGTATTTTTATTAATATCAAATAATTTAATAAAATATCATTTATTATAAAATAACATTCATGTCAATTTTGACATCATTAATTTCATTAAAATTTTAAAAATGTCATGAAAAATATAGAATTCAAACATATTGATTTCGAACTTATGTAACATTTTATATTCATCTAAAAATAAGGTAACACAATAATTCATTCAATTTACCTCAGATTTTGTATTTGGTGAATCATTAGTTTTATTTAATTTTTAACTAAATATTTATTTTGTTGGCGTCTCTTAAGCATTTAAATTATTTATTTCAACTAAAAAATTAAATAAATAATAATGATATAAAAAAAATTATTTAAAATTTATATATATAACTGTATGTATGTGGTTTTTTGTCCATATTTGAATGCTTTATTTGTATTAAACGTAATAAAAGTATATTTTTTGCCATTTTCATTACTTAACATAGTGTATGGGTCATTTTCAAAGGAATGTGAAATGAAATTTCCATATTCCAGAAAAATTTATGTAAAATATGTAAATTATATCATTAAATATAATTAATATAATATTTTAGGATAACATGACTGTTATCATCCATATTTAACACCATAGTGATACCATTTTTACTTTAACAATGATAATTAATTTATAATGCTTTCACTATGCATTTTGGTAAAAGATTAAGTTGAATTTTTTTGAAAATATAAATTATTATGATTAGAAATATGGAATACATTTTTATAAATTCAATTAATATTTTTGAAAAACAATTATTTAAAATTAATCTCATAGTTGTGACGAGAAAATATGTTTTTAATGTAAAAATATTCCAATGTTTACAATGTTTTTCTATTTAGATTCGAAATAAAATTATTCCAATGAAATAAATTTTAATTTTATATTCATAATTGAATGAATTATATTTTAAAACTATTTAAAAAATATAATTTTCATTTAAAAGTAAATTTTATGAATGGAATGTTTTCAATTAAAATTTCGTATTTTAATTAATCATCAAAAAAGAATTTTCTCACAACCCATCCTCGGGGCCCGTTTCGTGACTACCCCAAGCCCACCATGCATAGGACAGGGGCTATAGATTATCACCAAAGGTATAAATACAAAAGAAAGGGAAGGTATTGCATTTATAAAGTAAACAAACACAATACTGTACGCAAGTGAAGTAAGAACTAAGTAAAACTGAGTACAAATGTAAATGATGAGAAGTAAATGGGATAGTATAAAAACCCAACTGAATTTACAGTACACCTGAAAGGAGTGTACAATATAAGTTGGTAAAACAGCAGCACTGAGTCGTCCTCCAAAAATACCACCAGAACGGTTGGTACAGATAATCTCCTCAGCTCCTCGGGTTCGGTCGTCCGCTCTGTGTACGTCCCGCCTAGTGGTCCACCTATGGGTACCTTCTTGCTCCACAAGCCTCCACCTTGATCAGTGATGTCCGTTGTCTTCATCCAACATAACGTAGTGCGGGTATAGCCGGTGCAGGGGTGAGTATACGATACTCTGTGGGGACCCGAAGACCCCCAAAGGTCTCTCGGATTCCACGAAGGATAAACCACAAAGTAATGATACAGTCATGATTTATCAACAGACTTTACTTAGGTATATTCCCATAAATATACCTATGTCATCAATTAAAAAACGGCTCCAACGCTCGAGCCCAAGCACAACCCAGTCCACACAGGAAAACACAACCCAGTCCACACAGGAAAGCACAACCCAGTCCCCACAGGAATGAAAGTCAATCCCATCGATGAAAATGATTGAAAATCAAGACTCAACTCATACAGGTACACATATTTCGTATAGCGATAGAGATGATCATATGTAGTCACTAATTTATCTAAGCTGTCAGACCCACACAAGATACAAGTCCAGCTAAGATGTCGGACCCACATAGGATACAAGACCAGCTACTCTGCCGAAACCACACAGGATACAAGTACATAGGTCAATACTAGAGGAGACACATAGGATACAAGAACAGTAGTCATCATCATCGATCCCACGGAGGATCCCAGTACGGTAGTCGTCGCTGTCGAACCCAGGGAGGATTCCAGTAAAATAGTCGATGCAGTCACAACTAGCTCTTGGGTTCCGACACAAAGCATGCTCGATCCTGAGAGGGTCCGCTCCTCAGGAAAAAGAGTCGATACATCAACTGTCACGATGTCTAGAGTTGATGTATCCCAAAGTTCTGTCTCGTCAAAAGAAACCCAACGCGACAGACGGTGCGTCAATCGGACGCTCGGTCTTAGAGTTATTGGTTTTTCCGTCCCAGGGGCCCGGTTGGTTTTTAAGATAAAACCAACCTGACCATACTCTAGATGTGTCCAATCCTCATATGGAGTATTCCAAAAGAACCATCTCTTCGAAATAAATTCAATGCAGTTGACAGAACTTTAATCGGACGTCTGGTCCTTATGTTATAAGCATTTCCGCTCTAAGGGCCCTGTTGGTTTCGGGTTTGAACCAACCCGGTCATACCCAAACTTTACTGAAACCTTGAGTGTAATATACTGAAATGACCGTGTCGATCCAAGTATTTCTACGCAATGGAAAGTGCGTCGATCAGTGTTCCGTAGCTCATGTTATGCTCAAAAGACAGAAAAATAGTCTGAAGTGGGGGTCTGGGCCCGGTCCGTCCCAGCCCAACCCCCCCCCCCCCCGGGTCGGCCCGGCGGGGCGCGGCTAGGCCCGCGCGACTCGCCTCGGACCGGCCGAGGGGGGGGGGGGTGTGAGCAGGCTCGGCCAGTTGGACGAGTGGGGGAGCACAGACTCCATTTTCTGCAGACACGGTGCTAGGGTGGCGCCGCTGGCCATCCCGAATCCCACACGACCGTTGGATCTTCTACCCTAACTGTTGCAGCTGATGATGCGACAGGCTTCTGCCGGCAGAATTCTGGTGCACCTCCGCGGTACTCCACGGGCCCCCGGATTCATTCTGGTGGTCTGTTTTTGCTCCCGTCTGCGCCTGCGGTCGTCTCAGCACTTGATCTCCACTGCGAAGGATTCGATTTGCCATTGCAGTCTCGTTTCATCGTCACCAATACCACCGCACATCAATAAAAAAATAACGGTGGGTTTGGGCTTATTCGTTAACATGCACCCACCACGTTAGAGGATCAATTCATCACCCAACAATTTAAATTCCAAGTACGAAGTTATAATTCTCATAAAAGAAAAATATAGAAATTTTACCTTACCTCAACAATTGATGTCGAATGTCGGCATCATGGTAGACGGCGTCGCGGGAAAATGGATCATAGGCATCGTCGGAGTGCACCGAGGAGGAAGCAGCATTTCCTCTCTTGTCACAGAGAATAGAAAGGGGTGGCATGTCATTGTTCACTGAGGAACCGACATTTCATCATCGAAAGAGGAGTCGTTCTTCGTGAGAAGCCGACATTCTTCCAAAAGCTCAATAGTTCTTCCGATCTTCCTCGCACAATGAATGCTCATCCACAAAATTAAATAATAGGCTCCTCCAATTATTTAATTACACATTCCAGGAAACTCCAAAAATTTAAATCAGCACATTTAATAATGTGTTGACAATTGTTTAAAGGATGGGTGAGGTAGATCCCCATTAATTAAACACATTGCAAATAATTAATAGGGAGGGTTTTCCAAAATTAAAGAGGGGGTTTTAAAGAGTTAGAGGGAAATTGAATGGTTGGGGCTCATGTGGGAACCACCACCCTAAAATCCACCCTTAGTTAGTTAGGTGGATGTGGGTCCCACCCTTAACTACCCGTTGGAGGAATTTAACCTTCATATAGTAAAACTGTACAAGAAATTTTATTCACCTCTTAATTAAACCCCAAAATATAACATCAAGCCCACGTAAGACACAACTGCGGTAAATGTCCCCTTAAGTAATTACCGGTCCTGTGAGCTCATCATTACACAGAGATTTCAATTATCGGCACCGATTTAAAACATAGGAAAACCGGATCGTTCTTTCACTAAATGTACCTGAGCTAATCTTTAGAAATTGATTCCGGGCACACCAGGCCTTGGAATCAAGATCCATTAGAAGCCAAAGACTTGTAAAATTCCAATGTATTTAAAAAAAATTCCTTGAAATTTCAGGGTCTTTACATTACTCCGACCATAGGAAATTACATCCTCGTAAAGATATAACATAAACTAGGGAAGCAAATGAGGGAACTATGCACGCATCTGAGCCTCCCCCTCCCATTTTCACTCCTGGAGGATCTCGTGCTACCAACAAATGCACACAAGAGGAATAGACCACCCACGTAGGACCCACTCCTGGCGATACTCAATCTCCCCCATGACCTCTGCAAATGTCACTCCGTCATCGATATCCAACTACCTGTGGTCGATGATATGCATCGAGTCGTGCATGTTTCTCCTCAGCTGAGATATGTGTAAGACGTCGTGCACCCGGTGCAACAGAGATGCAAGGGCCAGGTGGTAAGCCACCTCACCTACTCTGCTAAGGACGTAATGCCCGATGAAGCGCGGAGATAACTTGCTGCCCCAGCCAAATCTCCGCAATCCATGCCGAGGTGAGACCCATAAGAAAACGTGGTCACCATCATCGATCTACAGTGGCCTCCATATCCGATTAGCATAGGACTCTATATGCTCTGTGGAATCCTCATCCACTCCTAGATGATCTACACCTTCTCTGTCATAGCCTGAACCATCTCTAGTCCTACGAGTACTGACTCCCATGGGTAAGTCCAACGTAGAGGTGATCTGAATCGTCGGTCGTACATTTCCTCGTAAGGTTCCATCCCGATGGTGGAGTGGTAGCTGTTGTTGTATGAAAACTCCAACAAGGGTAGGTGATCCTCCCAAAATGCCACCAATGTCATGGACACTTGCACGGAGCATGTCCTCGAGTGTCTGAATGGTTCTCTCCATCTGGCCATCTGTCTGAGGGTGAAAAGCAGTTCTCAGGCGCAACTGCATTCCTAAAGCCTCATGTAACCCCTTCCGAATCCAGGAAGTAAAGTGAGCATATCGATCGGAGATGATAGATTATGGAACACAATGAAGTCGTACAATCTCCTGGATGAAGAGGCATCCTAGGCTCTCTACTGATCCATGTTCCTGATCGGTAGGAAGTGGGCCGACTTGGTGAGTCGGTCGACAATCACCCAAATAGAGTCGTGCCCTCTAGATGTACGTGGATGCCCCGTCACAAAATCTTTTGATATTACATCCCACATCCACTCCGGGACCTCTAAGGGTTGTACCAATCTTGCCAGTACCTGGTGCTCCACCTTCATTTGCTGACAAGTGAGGCATCGAGAAACGAACTCTGCTACAACCTTCTTCATACCTGGCCACCAGTGCTATCGTCTGAGGTCCTGATACATATTCAATACTCCTGGATGTATCGCTAGAGGGGAAGTGTGGAACTTCCTCAGCACCTCCTACTACAGTGCAACTGGTACCTTGGTACCTCCCCTGAAAAGGATGACCTCCTCATCCCCTTCATAAAATCCATCGGGTGCCAGCCCTGAGGATATCTATGCACGCCACGCCTCACAGTCAACGTGCCAACATTGTGCCTCTCTGACTCACTGATGTACTAGAGGAGTGACTGTAAGGGAAATTAGATGGGTTGCCCCATCTCTATCCATGAAAGATATCTACAAAGCGTCTAACTGATCCATCTCCTCTTCAAGTAGTTGAATGCCCGATCTTCTGCTTAGAGCATCATCCACAACGTTCCCCTTCACAGGAGTATAGACAATTTCACAGTCATAATCCTAGAGGAAGTCGAGCTATCACAGCTATATCTGGTTCATGTACTTCTGTGTGAAAATGTACCTAAGACTCTGTTGGTCAGAGTAGACTGTAATGTGCTCGCCCATAAGATAGTGCCTCCACATCATCAGGGGGAAGACCACTGCTGCTATCTCCAGGTCTTGTGTTTCATTGTTCTGCTCGTGCTACCTCAACTGTCGTGAATCATAAGAGATAACTGCTTTCTCCTGCATCCAAACACACCCGAGTCTGGTCCCTAATGTGTTGCAGTAATCTACGTACCCTATGACCTCCTCCTACATCCTCAAGATGGGAGCACTGGTCAACCCCCACCTCAGCTCCAGGAAGCTCTGCTGACATCTTTCCGAACCCAAGAAGGGTTTCCCCTTATTTGTCAAAGCATTAAGTGGTGCTGCAACTCTGGAAAAGTCTTGCCCAAATCTCCAATAGTACCCATCCAGACCAAGGAAACTCCTCACCCCCGTCACACTCCTGGGTTGCTCTAGAGAAAGTATTGCCTCGATCATCGTGGGATTCACTACAACTCCCGCCGCTGAGATGACGGGCCCCAAGAAGTGAACCTCTCGAATCCAGAACTGGGAACTCGAGATCTTACCATAATGATAGTGCTCCTGGAGTGTATCCAGTACAACCCAAAAGTGGTAGGCATGATCCTTCTCAGTAGTCGAGTAAATCAATATGTCATCAATGAAGACTGCGACAAACTGATCAAGGTAAGGATGGAAGATCCTGATCATGAGATTCATGAACACTGCTGGAGCGTTGGTCACGCCAAATCGCATAACCAAGAACTCATAGTGGCCATACTGACACCTGAAGGTCATCTTCTGCACATCCTCATCTCAAACTCTGAGCTGGTGATAGCCTGACCTGAGGCCAATCTTTGAGAACAATCGTGCTCCCTTGAGCTGATCGAAGAGGTCATCAATCCTCGGATGGGCGTACTTGTTCCTCAAGGTCACTTGGTTTAGGCGATGGTAGTCGAAACACAGTCTCAAGCTCCCATCCTCCTTCTTAGAGAATAAAATCGGAGAAGCCCAGGGTGAAACACTAGGTAGGTTGAATCCTTTCCCCTATATGTCCTCCAGCTAACCCCACAACTCTTGAAGATCGGCGGGATCCATCCGATATGCTGGTGTAGATATCGGTGATGTCCCGGTGTATAGGTCTATGTAGAAATATACCTCCCTGTGAGGAGGTAATCCTAGAACGTCGTCATGGAAAACATCCGCATACTGATCCACCACAACAGGAAAACTCTGACTCTGCACATCAACTGCTCCAAGGATGAGACTAGCCAAATGATGTGCGATTGGTTTCCCTATACTCTGTGTAAGTCCATCCTGTGCTGCCAAGGGTCCCTTATCACCGGTGAAGGTGAACCTGGTCCCATTTGTGTGGAAACACCGCACTTTGCGCCAAAAACAGTCGATTTGGGCATAAACTATTGATAACCAGTCCATACCCAAGATGACTCCATAAGGCCTCGACGACACCACAAAAAGATCCCAGCTAAATCTCTAGCTTCCTTGAGTAGGCTCACACTTCTATCACCAGTGCGTAATCATCAAGTCTGCTCCCGTATGAGTCTCTAGCCATAAGGATCGAGTCAACAGCTATGTCTGAATCTCCGAGCACCAAACAAGGGCAGCAACAATAAAATAATAACTCGCATATGTGTCTATAAGAACTGCAACAAGGGTGGAGTAGACACATATAGTACCTTGAATCATCTCAGGTGTGTAGTGGTTGTAAGCCTCCGCTGCCTGGAGTGGAGACTGCCTCTCTCGACCAGCTTTCTTTGGTCGGGGTGGACCTCTTGGGGGTGGTGGTAGTAGAGCCTCGATACATCGTCCAACACCTGCTGCTCGGCCAACTCATCTGCCTCTTCCGCCTGCTCCATGAAGACCTCCATGGTCGAACCTCTGCCTTTACCTGGGAGGTCCATCCCATGTGTTTTGCTCGTCAGCATGACAGGTCTGGTAGTAACGAGTCATGTGGCCTTGCCCGCCGCATGCATAGCACTGTCTGCTCCTCGAATGACTGGCTCTGTGTCGTGTGCCCTGCATAGCCAAACCAGTATCCTGAAGTCTCCCACCTGATGGCCTGGTCCACTTGTTCCCCTATGACATCTGTCGACTGCCGGATGCAGAAGACTCTACTCCATGCCATCCTGCACTGGGTCTCACTGCTGGTGGATACTCTCCGAGAAAGCCCTCCACTAAAAGTGCATGATCCAGCACCCCCGTCTACATCAGGATGCTGAGGGGAATCGTCAAAGCTCAGATCTCATGCCTCAGTCTCTGCTCAAAGGTCTGGGCATGGAAGAATGGGTCTCGTACCATGTATGTGGAGTAGCGCGAGAGGTTGGTAAATCTCACCGAGTACTGGGCTACTGTCATGCTGCTCTGTCGTACCTGTAGTAACTCCTGGATGCACACCGCACGGAGGGTGGCTGGTACAAAATCTGAGCGGGAGAGGCTCTCTAAGTCCGTACAAAGTAGTGATGCCTCGTCATGCACCTGGAGCATTAGGCTCCACCATCTAACTACTGCCGCATGCAGGAGACTCGTGACAAGGATCCCCATAAGGCCTACAGGTTTCCCTACAAATCTGAAGACTCTGACGATAGCCTCAAGACAATCATCGGCTGCCTAAGGATCCGTCTCTCCATTGAACCTTGGCGGCCTTTGTCTATGAAACTCATGCAATTCTCTCAGGAGGTAGGCACTCTCCGCCGCTAGGGCTGGTAGCATCAGTGACTCAGTGGGTAGTGGTACCGCTGGTGCCTCCGTTGTAATGGGTCCCTACACCGAGGCCTCGTCACTCGGTGGGCTTCCATCCCGCACGTAACTAGGAACCCTGGCTGGCTGCCTTCGTGGGGCCATCCTGAAAAGAAACAAGTGCGCCACGGTCAAACAGTGTACCTGGTGATCTGACACAAAGTAATCGCAAAGAAAACTTTTGAAAGGAAACACCGACACAATCAGTGTTTTCGTGCACTGAGTCTGAAATCAGAATTCAGGGTCATGGTCTATGGATACGTCGGCCACCACACCAACATTGGGCTCCTTGTACTGAAAACCACACTCTATATTCTTAACACTATTACTTAATAGAAAGGAAAAATCAGAGTCCTGAGTTATGCAGTAGAACCGACTTCACTGATGCCAATTTGTTACGAACCGTTTTCAGGGCCCGTGCCGTGACAACCCGAAGCCCGCCTTCCATAGGCCAGGGGCTGGAGACTAGTACCAAAGGCGTAAATCCAAAAGAAAGGGAATACATTGCCTTAATAAAGTAAAAAAACACTACAGAGTACGCAAGTGAAGTAACACTATGTAAAACTGAGTTCAAAAGTATGTTCTAAGAAGTAAATGGGCCAGTATACAGACCCAACTGAAAGTACAATACAACTAAAAGGAAAGTACAAAGATAGTAGGTAAAACAATAGCACCGAATCATCCTCCAGAAATCCCACCTAAAGGGTGGGTATAGATAATCTTCGAAGCTCCATGGGTGCGACCGTCTGCCCGGTGTACGTCCCGCCAAGTGGTCCACCTCCGGGTATCGT
This sequence comes from Viscum album, assembly GCA_963277665.1. Lineage (NCBI taxonomy): Eukaryota > Viridiplantae > Streptophyta > Magnoliopsida > Santalales > Viscaceae > Viscum > Viscum album. The sequence continues at coordinate 1,002,222,132 of OY728161.1, forward strand.
CCAAAACCATAAGCCTCCACCTCGATCAATGTTGTCTGTCATCTGCATCCAAAACAACATAGTGCGGGCATAGCCCATGCAGGGGTGAGTATATGATACTCAGTAGGAACCCCGAGACTCCTGAAGGTCTCTCAGATTCCACGAAGTATAAAACAAAAAGTAAAGATACAATCACGAAGTATCAACCGACATTACTTAGGTATTTGACCATACATATACCTAAGTCATCAATTACAAAACGGCTCCAATGCTCGAGCTGAAGCACAACCCTGTCCACACATGAAAGAAAGTCAATCACATCGATGAAAATGAATGAAAATCAAGGCATATCTCACAAAGATATACATATTTTTTATAGAGATAGAGATGATCAGATGTAGTCCTTGATTCATCTAAGCTTTCGGACCCACACATGATACAAGTCCAGCTAAGCTGTTGGACCCACATAGGATAATAGACCAGCAACTCTTCCGGACCCACATAGGATACAAGTATAGAGGTGAATACTGTCGGACCCACACATGATACAAGAACAATAGTAATCTCCGTCGAACCCATGGAGGACCCAGTATGGTAGTTATCGATGTCGAACCCCCGGAGGATTCCAGTACAGTAGTCGATACAGTCGTAGCCAGCTTTAGGGTTCCTGCACACAACATGCTCGATCTCGGGAGGGTCCCCTCCTCAAGCAAGAGAGTTGATACATAAACTATCACGAAGTCCAGATTTGATGTATCCCAAAGCTCTGTCTCGTCAATAAAATCCCAACGTGACAGATCGTGCGTCAATTAGACACCCGGTCTGAGAGTTATTGACTTTTCTTTCCCAGGGGCCCGGTTGGGTTTTAAGCTAAAACCAAACCGACCATACTCCGACTTTGTCCAAACCACATGTGGAGTATTCCAAAAGAACTTTCTCAACAAAAGGAATTCAACGCAGTTGATGGCATGTCAATCAGACGTCTGGTCCTTAAGTTATAAGCGTTTCTGCTCCAAGGGCCCGGTTGGTTTCAGGTTCGAACCAACCTGGCCATGCCCAAACATGGCCGAAACCTCAAGTGAAATATGCCGAAATTACCATATCCATCCAAGGTTTTCTACGTAACTAAAAGTGCATCAATCGGAGCTATGTCGCTGAAGTTATGGGAAAAGACCAAATAATGGTCTGAAGTGGGGGTTTGGGCCCTGTCTGACCCGGCCCAACCCCCCCCCCCCCCCCCCCCCAGGTCGACCCGACCCAGGTCCAGGTCTGGCCTGTCCCGGCTGGCGCGGCCCAGCCCGCGTGACCCACCTCAGCCCAGCCAGGGGGGGGGGGGTGTTCGCTGGCTCAGACAGCTGCCCCGAGTGGGGGGGGGGGGCGACCCGACCCGCATGACCCGACCCAGCGAGGCTGAGGGGGTGTGTGCGCGCTCGGCCATTTGGGCCGAGTGGGGGGGGGGCAACATCCGTTTTCTCGCGGATGCAGTGCTAGGGTGGCGCCGCTGGCCATCCTGGATCCCACGCGGCCGCGAGATCCTCCTCTCTCACCACTGATGCCGATGCCGCAACGGGCTTCTACAGGCGGCGCGCCGGGGCGCCGCTGCCTCCAGCTACCGGCGCTGCCGTGCCAGCAATCCCCGCCGCCGCGGTACTCCGCGGGCCCCCGGAGTCATTCTGGTGGTCCATTTTTGCTCCCGTCTGTGCCTGCAGTCGTCTCGGGAACCAAGCTTCACTGCGAAATCTTAGATTTGCCGTTGTGGTCTCGTTTCATCATCGCCAATCCCCACGCGCATCCAAAACAAAATAGAGGGGGGTCTGGGATTGTTCATTAACCTGCACCAACCACGTTAGAGGTTCAATTCATCGCTGAACAATTTAAATGCCAAGTACGAGGGTATAAATCCCATAAAATAAAAATCTACAAATTTTTCCGTACCTCAACAATTAATGTCGAACGTCGGTGTCGTGGTAGACAACATCACATGGAAAGGGATCATAGGCGTCGTCGAAGTGCGCCAAGGAGGAAGCAGGATCTCCTCTATTGTCACGAAGAATAGAAAGGGGTGGCGTGTCATCGTTCTCCGAGGAACTAGAGTTTCTTCATCGAAAGTGGTGTCGTTCTTCGTTGGAAGCCTACGTTCTTCCAAAAGCTCAAGAGGACTTCTGATCTTCCTCACACAACGAAAGATCTTCCACAAAATTAAATAATAGGCTCCTCCTATTATTTAATTACACATGCAAAGAATCTCTCGAAATTTAAATCACCACATTTAATAACATGTTGAAAATTGATTAAAGGAAGAGAGAGGTAGATCCCCATTAATTAAATGTGTTGGAAAATAATTAATAGGGAGGGTTTTCCAAAAATAAAGAGGGGGTTTTAATGAGTTATAGGGAAATTGAATGTTTTAGGCTAATGTGGGGCCCACCTCGATAACATCCACCCTTGGGTAGTTAGGTGGCTATGGGTCCCACCCTTAACTACCCATGGGGGGAATTTAACCTCCCTATAATAAAATTGTTTACAATTTTTTTCACCTCTTAATTAAACCAAATAATATAACTTAAAACCCACTTAAAACGAAACTGCAGTAAATGTCCCCTTATGCATTTACCAGTGCTGCGAGTTAATCGGTGCCTTCAGATATCAATTCCGGGAACCAGTTCAAAAGATAGAAAAACCCACTCGTTCGTTCACTGAACATACCTGATTTAAACTTTGGAAATTGATTCCAGGCACACTGGGCCTCGGAATCATCCACCGTCAGAAGCAAGACTCGTAAAATAGCGATTTGTTTTTAAAAAAAATTCCTTGAAATTTCAGGGTCTTTACAACTTTTCTGAAACATATTGAAAATTATCACAAAGATAAGTTTTTCGTTTGAAAATAAAAATTATATTTTATTTTATAAGATTCATTTACAAGAAATTTCATAAATTAATTTTATTACTGTTAAAAAAGGACATAGAAACTTTATGTTGAGAAATAGAAATTTTAAAAACTATAAATACATTACTGAAAATAAAGTCCTTTTTTTCAAATATATTTCATATATATAAAAACATTATAATTAAAATTTAAAAATTGTTTATTAATATTAATATTTGTATGTTTACTGACATTTTTATAATGGTTAAGATTAAATAACTATATTAATAATATAATGTGGTTTTTGTTAAAACTCAATGTCACATAAGCTGATCTGATGTCTCATAGAGTGAAATGTTATCTTGTTATTATGTATAACAGAATTTTATCTTTCTGTTTCTTGTAATTCAAGGAATCAATAAAATTTTATATCTTTGGAAAAAAATAATTCATAAAAACAACAAGTGTTACATTCTACCCCCACTAAAATTAATATTTTCCTCAAAATTCACCAATAGAATACAAATGAATGTAGAAAATTATTCAAAATCGTATATTAATTTTTTAAAATAGCTTTATAAAACATTTGGTTTACCCATAATAAATTTATAAAGTGAGTGGTCTTGTATTATAGAACATTATAGGTATGATCCATAACCTCCACTGATAGTTCCTCTTAAGAAATATCTTTCACCCACACTATGACCACTGATTTTATTGCAAGGAAAGGGCTAGGTGTAAACTTACCCATGAGATATACATCAAATACATCATGTAATTTAGATTGTTTTAGTGGAAGTAAAATGTTATAATTTTCTGTCATGTTACATTTAGGAATTTTAATGGGATAGATATTAAAATGGCTTATTTTTCTCCCATTTCTTATATAGAGAAATAAATATAATGTCCATATCAACAATATAAAATATAGACTATATCTATAATTATCATAATAACATCACTAAAATCATTGTGAAGTCCCGAAATGTTTCTAAATGAATTTAATCTTTTAGGTCATCTCAAAATCTTACATAGGTACCGATATCTTTCTTTCAACAACTTCATTAAAGTATATTATTATTTTACATTTACATCCCTAATGTGAGTCTTACATAGCCACCTAAATACTAAAGTAAAAGGAACGATTTTTAGAAAACTCAACATGAGGGAGGAATATATCACAAACACCTTTGAAGTCAATTAGACTTGATCTGAGTGTATGACTAATCATAAGTCTATATTTTGTAAAGGAATTTATCCTCAAATTACTTTTTACATACATATAGTACCACACTATTTCATTTATATATATTTATATTAAAATTCCCTTATTATTGAAGAACTACCATCACATAATACCTCAAATGGTTGTGTTGAAAGCTATTAAATTATGATCCACCGTACACTTATAGCCCCATGATTGTATAAGTAACTCTTAAGTTAATCATAATTGGAAACATATGTTATTCCAAAATATAATAACCCTTTTATTCTTTAATGTAGAATTTTTCTTATGAAAAAACTTCATTAGATTCTTAGGGTCATCCTTATACATAATAAAGATCAAATATTATTTTATCATTCAAAAATACATATACAGTATTATAATCACATGAAATTTCACTAATGATTGAATAATAAAATATTCATAGGGATCTCTTATAAAAAATCAAACATTAAATTCCCAAATAAGGAGGGTGGAACTAGTGTTCCATAGTTAAAATGATTTATGTTACATACTTTGAGTGAATAATATTTATCTTAATCTATAATCTAAAGAGATGTCTGAATTCATTCATTATCATTAAACAATGTTTTTAAGTACTTTTTAGTGTAATTACCAAACAACATACATTTGAAACAATGAATTACGGGAGGTTTATACGACAAATATTTATGTTTATTCATATTGCTTCCCAGTTAAACCTCTCAATGACCATCCATTTCACTCTAAAATAATTTAACTATCCTCTATGGACAACTTCATCCATGTTTCCTTCCACACATTGAGCATAATTTAAATCACATCATCTTATAACCATTTTTTAGAGTTTACATTAAAATATATCCTTCATATCTTATCCAAACAATCCGGTTAATCGTAAACTATAATCTGCATTTTTCTTATGAAGAGTATGGGAAAGGATTATACAAATAAATTGGATCATGAAGTAATTCCAGTCCATAGAGTCTTTTTTAGCATGTATCCATATATTCTAAAAAAATTCCATAATTGATCTTCTTAAAATACTAAGTGATATGTGGAATAAAATTTCATGTTATAAACAATGAAGAATATAAAATATCATTATAGTGGTACTAATCAATTTCTATGAAACTAGTGGATTTTTGATTCCACTAAAAGAGGGCCGACATTTCCTTATTATGAATACATGAAAACATTGTTCAATATTTTGATGATATGGATGCTCAAAATTATTCATGTCTTCAAAATTTTGATTGGTTAGGTTAATAAGTTTATGTACATTATACATCGTAAAATTTGATATCATAGGTATAAAATAATTTTATTGTCAATGAATTTCATCATTCAAATTGTTCCTAATGGTTCTATCAATAGAATAAAACCAAAAAGAATTATGTGAGAAAACTAATAATAACAGGAAACCAAATAATCATGAAAAATAACTTATATGATGTCCAAATAATGAAACATTTTTTTAATCTATGACACATTAGGTTTATAATAGGAAATTCATAGACATCATAAATTTAAACGCTTCATTATGGTCCATAAAGAGTTTTTAAATATCCTAATCATATTCACCAGGAGTTTCAAACATGGTGTGTAGCACAACCCATTTTAGTAAACCAGTTCTCGATTCAGTCTAGATCAATAAAATGTTTTTAGGTTTGCAACACCTAGATAAATCATTGAAAGATCCAAATATAATTTCAGTATCCAGATAAGAATGTGTATCTTGGAAACCACTCTCTCTGTCCTCTACCAAAATTCTATGACATTTTCTTATACATTAACTCATCATTAGATTTATAATTACATCCATCCATTTATTTATATTTATAAATGTCTCTAGTGATCTCACGAATGTTTTAAGATTCTAGTGTTCAATGTTTACCTAAACCATTACTATGATACACACTATAGTGACACAGATATCTCATACATTGATTTGACATATTTTTATATGAATACTCATTAAATTACAAAAAAAAAAGCCTAATTCTTGTAATATATTAGTGGAAATTAATAACATTGGAGACAATATTCTATACTAGTTAAATATCTTAAATGGTTCCCAAAATTATTATCCTATTTAGTAAACTTCATAGACACACACCATATAAAATGGTTAATTATAATCTGAGAAAGAAAACATAAGAAAGGGTAAGCTCAGATTCTCAGAAAGGGTAAATATAAGAGATATAATTCTATGATCATATAAAAGAACATTATAAGCATAAGGGTATGTTATAATGGACATAACATAGGATGTTCATAACCAACCTATCATAGATTGAAATCATGAGTCATGTCTTAATGATTTTATGTTCATAATACTTGAATCATATTAAATTCAAATAACATGATCAGTGACTGAATAATATTGTTATAAAACATAGATTGGTTGTAGAACCATATGAAAAAAAATTATATGTCAAAGGTACCCACCAAGACATTCATCACTTGTTGAGCATGGGCTAACCATCCCTGAACTTTCTTCTTTCTTGGGATAACCTCCCATTTACACACATTCAGGCTTGAGAGAATGACCAATTTTACCCTCATTTTAGGTAGATTCACCTCCTTGTCAAGATCCACCAGCATAAATAGTGGGATCCCTTACCTCTTAGTGGAATGGGTCCACTCCCTATGTTATAAGAGGGGCAATGTACCTTATATAACTGGGAGCACTCCCCATTCCATCCCCGTCTTACTGAACTGGGGTCACATCCCATTGCAATCATATACTATATTATGAGATATAAATCCATACCCAAGGAATTTGTTGGAGATATAAGTACAACCCTAAAAATATTGAAAACTATATTTATGTCCTCTTCATGATTATAAAAATTTATCATATTATATCCCATGAAATGAATTGGGTATCATAAACATTTCATGATATCCTAACTTATGAAATGAAATGGGTATCATAAACATTTCATAAAATAATAACCTATGGAAAGGGGACCAGTTTAATATAAATTTCATAATATCTTAACCTAGGAAAGGATGTTGGTTTCATTATAATCTTATAATGGTATAACACATGGAATAAAAACTATATCTAGAAACATCATGACATCTTAAAAAAACCATTCAAAGAAAGAATATTAAAGATATCCTTTGATAATGTCACCAATAAGGTAATTATGATTCCTAAATTTGTCATATTAGATAAAATTTAATTTTAAAGATAATTGAAAATATTTATTTGTGAATATATCCTTTTGTATTTGAAAAAAATTATTTTCAAAACATAAAACATTTTTTAAAAATAGATTTGAAAAATTATAGAGGAGTATTTAAATATAATTTAAAATAAAATTTAAACCTAAAATTTTTAGAAATAGTTTTCTATAAAAAATATATTGAAACCCAATTTAAAAAAATAAATGAAAACATATTTAGAAAAAAATTGTTTTTGATGAAAATAAACATCCAAACGAATATAGAAAAAAATTGTATTGTCCTAAAAAACATTCCCAAATTATTAATAATACAAAAGAGTAAAAAAAATGTTACCAATACTTGACGATATATTGAATAATCATAAAAAATAAATTTCGTGAATTTTTTTGAGATATAGGTCATAATATTTTATTAATAGAAACATATTCATAAACAAGCGAGATAAATTATTAAATTATCCCAGGATATATTTACTACTTTGGTAAAATAGAATCATGCACCCAATGATGTAATAAAATTAAATGAAAATTCAAATATCATGAGGATGAATAAGTTGAGATTATGAAATTTTGTTATATATACTCCTTGGTAAATCATACAGGTTCACAACATAACATACCTTTCTAAGAAGATAAATTTAGACAAAAGTTCTTTACTACTTTGGTAAAATTGATGTTGTAAACCCCATGGAAGGAAGATCCTCAAATAGATATTTAAATAATAATAATATTCGGAATAATAATCATATAATATATTCATGGGTAGTATATATATCACAAAAAAACATAGAGTGAATATGGATTTTGTATCACAAAAAAGTAATAGTCGGATGGAAATCCCCTACCTTAAGTCTTGATAACCCCCATAATCATTCAAAACTCATGTGTAATAAATATATTATTATACATATAATTAAAATCAATATTTATCTATATCATATCATATATAATTTTTTATTTCTATTTTTTCTATAATTATTCATAGTTCAATGATAACTTAATGTTTCACGTTAGAACTCCTATGCTTTTCATGTATGTTTCGACATGTCATATTTTTGGTTCTCTTTATTTTATTATGGTTATAAAATTAAAATAATGAAAAAATAAAAAATATAGTATATATTTAGTATATATTTATTTATATAAACCACTAAAATTTATTGATTGGAAATGAAATATATAATTATTTGAGACGGTCGATCATATGAACACATGAATGCTGATTTTCAATTTTTCTTGGGTTGAATGAATGAAAATTAAATGATATATTTTGTAATTATAAATACATTTATATGTCATATATATCATAATTTTTTTATTAAAACCATAATTAATAAATTTTGTAAATATCATGAAATAATTACATCGCTTCGTGAGGCGATAGTTCTCCGTACACATGAACAACATTATAGTATTCCCAAAAATGGAAAAAATGATAGTATGCATGATAAAAAATTACAGAAGCATAATAAAATCATTATTGTTAAATAATTAATGTATAAACTATAAACACATATTTATTCCCAACCTTGAAAGGTGGCAACAGAAAAATGAATGACATCGATTCACGAGGTAATAATCTGTTATACAGAAACAATGACTTTGCGACCAATTTAATGGAAATTGTGAGATATAGTAGGATGTAACCATTACATTAATATATCTTATTGTATTTAATTTATTGAGGTTATTATATAATTCTATAATAATAATAAGTTAATGCGATTTGGAAGGAATAAGAGGAAAACACTTGTTGAGGAACATTAACCCTTCATCGGGTATCATCCTTTGGTTTTATCTAAAGCATTGATTGGTTGAATTCAAATAATAAATAAGTATTAAATGATGATATATGTGACGTATTTATGTAATTTACTAAGATTTTGGAAGAGAAACACAGATTTAGTGATGTCAATAACTGTGGAATGTGAGTTCCCTTTTATATTGAGGAGAAATGGTATTCTGGTAAATACCTAAAAGTATTCACAATTTGGTGTAAATATTACCTAATGTTACTAAGAATATTAAAATTAATGATTTTTTTTGTGATGATATAGTATAAAAAAACCTAAAACAGACCATGAAACACATGTCTTAATAACTTCATTCCTTAAATTCTATGTATTCCCATTTTAACCATTGTAGTTTTACAATACGGTTACAAGTCTTATAAACTTGCTAATTTAGCCAGTTTTAGTAAAATTAGAGAGATACATATTAGATAATTCAACCCAATAAATATTAATATTATATATAATTTATCATATATAAATCCAATGTGTGTTGGAAATTAATTTTAATACAAAACATTTATCATGCAAAAACAATAATTTAACATTAACTGTGTAAACTCTGTTTATACTATATAATGGTCAATGTAGTCATTATAATAGAAATAATGGTCCTTTAATGGATCATGTTATATTTTTAATAATATTTAAAAATAAATTCGAATAATATTGTATTTTTAGTAAATTTAAGTCAATAAATAATATATATGTTATTATAAAATATCATTAATTTCAATTTTGGAATTATTCATTTAATTTAAAATTTCAAAATATCAAGGAAATGATAGAATTAGAAGTTATTAAAATTAAACTTTTGTGAAATGATATATTAATCAAAAAAAAACTGAAACACAACAATTTATTCAATTTACATCAATTTAGAATTTTTTTAGAATCAATTATTTTATTTATTTGTTAACTAAATAATTACTATATTGTAGTTTCTTAAGAATTTGAATTATTTATTTACTTAAAATAAATGAAATAATGATGATTAAAAAGAATTTATTTTTAAAAGTGATATATTTAACAGAAAATATGTTATTTTCCCCATTTCTATGGGATTAATAAATATTAAAATTTGGAAAATTATCTTTTTTTCTTCATATTTACTGAATTTATAGTAATATTCATATTAAACGTAAAGAAGAAATAAATTTCCATTATTAATATATATATATGTATTTATAAGGTAGATATAAATTCATTCAATAAAATTAATATAGTAATTTAGGTCATTTTCACTCATATCTTCTAGTTTAAACCTCATTATACCCATTTTTTACTATATACATAGTAATTAAATATTACTAAATTCACTATTGATTTTGGTAAAAAATCAAATTGAACATATTATATATTAAAAATAATTCTAATTTTAAATATGTAATATATTTTTTAAAATTTAATTCAAAAACATTTTTAAAATTAATCTAAAATTAATCCACCATACGTGATGAGAATGTACATTTTTAAAGTGAAAGTGTTCAAATGCTTACCTCATTATTATTTTAAAATTCAATTTTAAAATCACACCAACAATATAAATTAGATTTATAGATTTATTTTTAAATGAATTATAAAGTAAAAAAATATAAATATAAATTTTAATTTATAGATAAATTAAATGACTTAGGAGTTTTCAATAAAAATTAAGTATTTTTCACAACTCATCAAGAAATTAAACATTTTAGAGAAATATTAAAAATTCACCATTTTTTAATTTTGAAAATGCGCATTCAAGAAAAGAGGTTTATTTAATTTATTCAAATTTATAAAAGGAACAATAATTTAATATATTATTTTTCACAGAATTTAAAATATGAACTTTGTTTCAAATTTGTATTTTCAAAAAATATAATGACTTTAACTAAAATTAAGTATATTTTCAATCGATAATTTTTCATTTTTATTAAAAAATTATAACTAATATTTTGAATTGTGTTATTACTATTCAAATCCTTAATTTTTTCAGATTGGCTACAATTATCTTATTTAAATAACATTATTAATAAAATCATGTGGTTATGGTTAAAACTTAGTATTGTATAAGATAAGCTTGTGTTGTAAGTATCAAAAAATTATATTGGTGTTTCATATAATAGAAATTATCTTGGTGTTTCATGTAATTCATGAAATCAAATAAATTCAACTTCATAAAAAAAATTTCATAAAAACATTGGGTGTTACAATTACATCCCTACCAGGATACTAAAAGTAGATGTCAATCGTCTATATAGGTACGTAGGGGTAATAACTGTAACACCCGAGACTTTTATGTTATATAAATCATCAAAGGAATTTTTTTCTACACAACACTTGCTTGGCTTGCTTTACATGCAATCGCGACCTTCCTCGATAGCTTGCATCGTACGCAATACTGAGTTTCACTAAATAACAATATGCTATTAAAACTAGCCGTTATGAATAGTAATAACCACTTTTTGAAATTTTATAAATTTTATTTTTCAAAATGGACTTCATTTTTGGATTCAGAATACCGAAATTAGCCTAGGGTGAAATTTTGGTATTTTTCTGAAAACTTTCAATTTTTGATGAATAGTGAAACCACTAAGTGGTAGGTTAAAAACTGAATTTTGCATAAAACTTAATTTTACCGCTTCTTTGAATAGAATTTCGAAAATCCAACAGACACGGTTGATATCAGTAAGTAAAATGTGGTTCAATGAGATAAAAATAATTTTTTTTGAGAATAGTAACTTTTTACTTTTTTTACCGCGGTTAATAGTAAATAGGGTAACTAAGGGTAAATATGATATTAATATTACCCTAACACATGTACTAATTCTATTGGATAATTGTAATTCGACCAAAAACAACCTTATGAATAAAATATGACCATTTAGGCCCACTTGGGTTAGATTAGTACATTTATTATTAATTTATTTAAAGAAGGGTTAAAATAGTTAAAATCAAAGTTTAATAAGTAAATCATTTTTAATATGGGGTTATACATAAGATAAATTAGACTATAAATATTCATTAGAAAGCTAAAAAGATTTCCTACATGATGGTATTTTATTTGTAATTTTTTAGACATCATATATTTTAATTTATTTATGACACAATGATGATGCAGTAATTATCTTATTAATGAAATATTGACATAATTGATAATATAAATACCAAAATAAATGTAATTTAAGACTTTTTATGAATTACACTAATTTTATAGGTCACTATGATATATTAGTGTTGCTTTAATCAACTTGGTTCGAACATATAATTCTGTTATGACTTTCACAAAAATCATATATCAAATAGTGTCAAAATTGACACAAAATAGTTTTTAAATCAAATATTATATTATTAATTGTTATTTTATTCCTAAAAATCTAAGGTTCGGCCAAATGACTTAGATAAGGATATATATATTAATAATAAACAATTTTGGGTTCGTTTGGCATGTTATTGTAAGTTTATTAACCATATAGTGAAAGAAAACAAAAAGACATGGTAAAAGTTAAATTATTTAACTTAGAGTTAAATCTAATTGATAAGGTTAAAATAATATCCCAAACATGTCTAAATCCTATTGGTTGATAGGATTTAGACCCTTCCCCACCTTGTCTTCGAAATAAGACCCTTTGGAACCATTATTATCCGATTTTGACTTTAATATAAAATAATATTTTGAGATATTCCTAAGGTGCCCCTCTCCTCCCTTATAAAAGGGCACCTCCTCCCCCTCCTCCTCACACCAAATTGAGCACTCAAGCTCGGCCAACCCCTGCCATTTTCTCCTCTCCATTTCCCTAGAATAATCCTAGAGGTCCTGGTATTCTTCAAAGACCAATATTAGTTCCCTAAGTGGAGGATTCAAAGAAGCGTTCCAAAGAATAGGTAATATCCATTACCGATCTTTTCAATTTCTTTCTTCTTCAACTTCTTCTTCTTTATTTGTTTCATGATAAAGTAATAACATAAGTATTAATTACATACTTATATGTTATTATAATTATGAAACAACCCTAATTCACCTTCTATCCATCCTACGGAAAAATGAAATCACCGCGTGTGCGTACGTACGGAATACCGTCTCCACGCCGTGGTGTAATCTATTTTCCACCACCACATTACAAGGATGGGTATAATGGTGTAATGAGTAACAATTTATGATTATTATTAATTAATATTGATACTTAAATAATATATATATATACTCCAATACAATTCCATGATCATAGGAACGATATCATCACTCGTGCGTACGTACGGAATACCGTCTCCACGATGTGATGCGACTCGTTCTACATGATCATCATTACATAGTAATTATATAAATGAGTTGAATGAATAAATATGATATATGTTACACTAATACCATTCTGGATATAAGGTATCTATAACCTTAAAAGATGAATAAGAATTTATTCGGTAAAACACGCATAAGAACAAAAGGCAATAAAGACCCGAGTAACAAGTAACAATGAAATATTACTATCAAGAAGCTAAGAATATGACCATATATGATATCATATCAATATGTATGATTCTAGAATAAGTCAATAACATTATTTAAACCATTATACAGGATCTTTGGACACGTACAAAGCAAATCGGACCTAAGGTAAGGGAAATATCACAATCTCATTTTTATCCGAGATTGTTTATTCGTAAGTATTTACTGGGGTGTATTTTATCATCCACATCCATGTTTCATCAATACGTAATATTATTTTCATCCACCTAAAATTGTTTAAATCCAATTTTAACCTTCAGTGAGTTTTTAGTAAAGTATATGAAAGTAATCTTTTGTCGTTTTTCGTACGAGGTACTTTTTGACTTTTCCGACAAAAGTACGAAGAATGTTTTTTTAACTTATACGGCATGAATGGACTTTTAAAACAAAATTTCCAAGAATATTCCTTTACAAGTTTTCAAGTTTATTTTTAATCAACTTTTTTTATTTTAATGTTGTATGACATGTTATGAAAGGAAAAATGTTTTTTGAATAAGAAAGGATATTCTCCTCAAGAATGAAGTTCAAGTATTTTATCAAAATTATTTTCCATCTAAAATAATAAAAAGGGTTATGTTTTTATCCCTATTATTACATGGATTTGATTATGTTGTGATGGAAATATTTTTATGAATTCATTTATCTTATATGAATTGTTTTATGATGACATGTTGTTTAAGAATCCAATTTTTATTACATGGGATACGCTATGATGTATGGTTTATGATTATGTGGCACACATAAGAAAGGATTCATTATAAGATGGGTGGGACCAATATCTTCCTCCAATGCATTGGGTAAAGATTTTATATCTCATGAGATAGACAGGGCTGGAATGATAGGTTATACCGGTTCAGTGAAACAGGACTGAAACGAGGGTTTCTCGATTGAGAAAGGGACTTTGTCCACTAAGATAGTCTTGGCAATGAGTCATGACTAACAAGAAATGATTTTCCATGATTATGTGTGCATTCCACAAAGTTTCAAGTTTCATGTTATGATTATGGTGATATCATTTTCACTTATATTATTTATTCCATGTTAAGATATTATGATCTCTTTTGCAGGTTATGATTTTCAAAAAGATATGATATGATTTTTAGTTCCTTTATTTGCCCTTGCTGAGCATTTGAGCTCACCCTTTTATGTTTTCTTTTCCCCGGGTCAGGAAGATGGATATTAAGTAGAATATGCTAAAAGGGACCCTAGATATGATGAAATAAATGGGAGACACTGTAGAAGATTTATGAACCAGATGTTTATGTTTCCCAGTTTCTAAAGACACTATACCTATACGGTCCTTTGTGGTTTTGTCATATGTTGTAATAAGTGTGCTTCAATTTTGAAGTATTAACAATGTATGTAAAGTATGGGTCGTTATAGTTGGTATCAGAGGAAAGGTATAGTCAACCGTTGGAAACTAGGATGTGAAATCCTTAGTAAGAAGCCTAAGGATAAGTCTAAGCATAGAACACAATCATAGTGTTTTAGAAATGGCCATGAATAACCTAGGATAAGACCTTAAGCATGAAAATTTTATTCTTGAATTATGTGGTTTTCCTATTATAATTAGTGTTGCTCACACTATTCTTCTTGGTTTTAGTCAATGGCTTGAACCCGAAGGAACCGTGTTAATGCGGAATGCGATGGGCAATGCAATGATTGTCCCCCTGAGCAACCAAACGATATGGGAGCTGGAATGCAAAATCTTGTAGCCATGCTCACACAACTTTCTCAAGCTATGAATCATGCAAGACTTCCAAACGAGAAAAGGAAGGAGCAACATTCTGTTGAATCCTTCATGAGGCAGCGTCCACCTTCTTTCAGCGGGTCTACTGATCCATTAGTTGCTGAACAATAGATTAGTACTACTGAAAAGATATTTTCAGTTCTTCAATGTTCTGAACATGATAAAGTCTTCCTAGTAGTGTATCATTTGGAAGGATATGCTGATCAATGGTGGAATCTTATTAAGAATACGAGGCAAAGGGATGAAATTGAGTCTATGGAATGGGACGAGTTCAAGAACTTATTTTTCAATATGTACTTCCCTCGTATTCTCCGAACAAAGATGGAGAAAGAGTTTCTTGAACTGAAGCAAAGGGACGATGAATCTGTTGGTACCTATGAAGCAAATTTTACAAGACTTGCGAGGTACGCTTCTGGTATTATTATCCAACCTGAGAGTAAGATTGATCGATTCTTTAGTGGATTAAAACCAAGTCTTCGAAGAGCGTTAGCCATAAGGGACTTCAATAGCTACGAGGAAAGCGTCCGATGTGCTCTCAAAGTCGAGATGGAGATTATAGTAACCCATCAGTCACATTGGTTTGATAAGAAGAGGGAGATGGAATTCAAAGGAAAATCTAAAGAGCACACTGAAAAGAAGATGAGATTTACCTTATGCTCAAAGTGTGGAAAGAAACATGGAGGGAGTTGTCTTAAAGGGACAAGTAAATATTTTAAATGTGGAAAGGAAGGTCATCAGGCATTTGAATGCCGTGATAATGGGAAGAAGATGTCTAATGACGCAAAAAAAAAGGAAGGGATACACAGAATGAACCTACTACACTTCAATGTTTCAAGTGCATGGAGATGGGGCATTATGCCAATCAATGCCCAAATCCAAGGGTTGATGATGATGGTAGACGTCAACAAAATCTTAAGGCTAAAGACAAAGGAAAGTCACATGCAATTTCTATCAGCGATGTGGAGTACGATAACGAAGTGGTGAAAGGTACACTTACCATCCACTCTAAAGTAGCAAATGTTTTATTTGATTCTGGATCCACCCACTCTTTTATTTCTAAAGAATTTTCTAAGGGTATCACCGTATTACCTCAACAATTAGATGTTGAGTTAGCTGTGACAACACCTAATGGCACAACAGTCGCATCAAAAGTTTATAATTCTTCTCCGATCGAAGTTTGTGGGAAAGTGCTTCCTGCAAATCTTGTGATCCTTCCTTTAGTTTAATTTGATGGGATTCTGGGCATGGATTGGCTTTCTCTACATGGAGCTCATATCAATTGCCAAAGAAGGGAAGTAACATTTCATATTCCAGATCAATCTACGATCGTATATCAATGCAAGAATGAACATAACCTTCCAGTGGAAATTTCTTCCATCTTATGGGTATTGATTCCACTAAATGAAGGTTATTTATCTCAAATGGTTGGTGAGAAACTCACGAATAAGAATATGCCCTTTGTACGGGAGTTTGATGAGGTCTTTCCGGAGGAATTACCGGGTCTTCCACCAAATCGTGAAGTTGAGTTTTCAATAGAACTCGTACCGGGTGCATTGCCTATTTCAAAGACACCATATAGAATGGCCCCAACTGAGTTGCATGAATTGAAGAAGCAACTCCAAGAGAATCTTGATAAGGGATTCATACGCCCTAGTGCGTCACCTTGGGGAGCACCTGTTCTATTTGTTAAGAATAATGATGGATCAATGAGACTCTGCATTGATTATCGAGAACTTAACAAGATCACTATCAAGAACAAATATCCTCTCCCACGCATTGATGACTTATTTGACCAAATACGCGGAGCTCAATACTTTTCCAAGATTGATCTTCGTTCATGGTATCATCAATTAAGGGTCAAAAGGGAGGATATACCAAAGACGGCTTTCCGTACAAGGTATGGACACTATGAATTTATAGTGATTCCATTTGGTCTTACTAATGCCCCTGCTATCTTCATGGATCTAATGAATAGAGTCTTTAGAGACTATCTTGATCAATTTGTGGTAGTCTTTGTAGACGATATTCTTGTCTATTCAAAGAGAAAGGAAGAGCATGAAGATCACTTGAGAATTATATTAAAGACCCTTTGAAAGGAGAAGCTTTATGCCAAATTTACCAAGTGTGAATTTTGGCTTAAAAAAGTTGCATTTTTGGGTCACATAATCTCAAAAGAGGGGATATCTGTAGATCCAGCAAAAACAGAGGTTATCGAAAGATGATCGAGACCAACAACAGTAATTGAGATTAGAAGTTTTCTTGGTTTGGCGGGATATTATCGACGTTTTGTAAAGGATTTTTCACGATTATCTAATCCACTCACCAAGTTGACTCGGAAAGGAGTTAAGTTTGTCTCGATAGAGGAATGTGAAGAGAATTTCAAGGAGTTGAAAAGAAGGTTATCCAGTGCACCTGTGCTCACACTGCCTTGTAGTGGAGAAAGGTTTGTGATCTACAGTGATGCATCCAAGAAGGGATTGGGGTGTGTTCTTATGCAAAATGATATGGTGATAGCTTATGCCTCACGACAGTTGAAAATCCATGAGCAAAATTACCCAACACATGATTTGGAGTTGGATGTGGTAATCTTTTCATTAAAGATTTGGAGGCGTTGCTTTTATGGTGAAAGGTGTGATATTTATACTGATCATAAAAGTTTAAAGTATATTTTCACACAAAAGGAGCTGAATATGCGTCAAAGAAGATGGTTGGAGCTGATTAAGGATTATGACTGCTCAATCCATTACCACCCTGAGACAGCAAACAAGGTGGCAGATGCATTAAGTCGACAAGACCATGCTAGTTTATCCATGATGAGGATCACAAAAGACCCAATATTTATGGATTTACAAAGGATGGATCTTGGAATTATAATGGAAGGGGAAAAATCTTATCTTTATCAAATGAATGTTCAACCATCTATACATGTGAAGATTAAAGAGGAACAGAAAGAAGATGTAGAGTTACAAAAGAAGGTGAAAAATGTTCCTGAATTCATCCTTGATTGTGATGGGATAATAAAGTTCAGGAATCGGGTTTGTGTTCCTCCAATCCCCAAATTAAAGAAGGAGCTGCTGGATGAGGATCATAGTTCTTCATTCTCTATTCATCCTGGAAGCACAAAGATGTATAGGGACCTGAAAGAGTACTTCTAGTGGGATGGCATGAAAAGAGATTTTTGCTAAATAAGTCTCTCGATGCTTGGTTTGTCAACATGTTAAAGCTGAGAGACAGAAGTCTAAGGGGATGTTACAACCATTACCCATACCCGAATGGAAATGGGAAAAAATCACTATGGACTTTGTCATAGGACTTCCTAAAACATCCAAAGGCAATAATGCTATCTGGGTCATAGTTGATCGTCTTACAAAGTCTGCACACTTCATTCCTATTAGAGAGGATTTCTCTCTAGATCAGCTTTCCAGGATATATGTAAAGGAGGTGGTAAGATTGCATGGAGTACCACTTTCTATTATATCTGATCGGGATCCGAGATTTACCTCGAAGTTCTGGAGAAGTCTTCAGCATACTCTGGATACAGAATTGAGTTTCAGTACTGCTTATCATCCCCAGACAGACGGTCAGTCTGAAAGAACAATTCAAACCTTAGAAGATATGTTGAGAGCTTGCTATATGGATTTCAAAGGAGGTTGGGATCAACACCTACCTTTGGTGGAATTTTCTTATAATAATAGCTTTCACTCCAGTATTCAGATGGCTCCTTATGAAGATCTCTATGGAAAGAAATGAAGGACTCCAACTTACTGGGATGAAGTTGGGGAAAGAAAGCTATTAGGACCTGATCTCGTTGATGAAATGGCAGAAAAGGTCAGATCTATTCAACAACCAATAAGAGCAGCTCAGAGTCGACAGAAAAGTTATGCTGACAACCGATGAAAATACCTAGAGTTTGAAGTGGGTGATAAAGTGTTCTTACGAATATCTCCCTGGAAGAGGGTTATGAGATTTGGAAAGAAGGGGAAGTTGAGACCTAGATATATCGGTCCTTTCGAAATACTGGATCGTGTTGGGAAGGTAGCTTACCGATTGGCACTTCCACCGAATCTCTCTCAAGTTCACGATGTGTTCCATGTATCTCTCCTGAGAAAGTACATACCTGATCCTTCACATGTACTCACCTCAGAAGTTGTACCGCTAGAGCAAGACCTTTCTTATGAAGAACAGCCGATAGAGATTCTGGATCGTAGCGAAAAAGTCCTACGAAATAAGACAACTCGATTGGTGAAAGTTTTATGGAGGAACCACCAATTTGAAGAAGCTACATGGGAGCTTGAGGGAATGATGGGGGAGAAGTATCCTCATCTGTTTGTTACAAAGTGACGAATTTCGAGGGCGAAATTCTTTTTAAGGGGGGTAGAATGTAACACCCGAGACTTTTATGTTATATAAATCATCAAAGGAATCTTTTTCTACACAACACTTGCTTGTCTTCCTTTACACGCAATCGCGACCTTCCTCGATAGCTTGCGTCGTACGCAATACCGAGTTTCACTAAATAACAATATGCTATTCAAACTAGCCGTTATGAATAGTAATAACTACTTTTTGAACTTTTATAAATTTTATTTTTCAAAATGGACTTCATTTTTGGATTCGAAATACCGAAATTAGCCTAGGGTGAAATTTTGGTATTTTTATGAAAACTTTCAATTTTTGATGAATAGTGAAACCACTAAGTGGTAGGTTAAAAACTGAATTTTGCATAAAACATAATTTTACCGCTTCTGTGAATAGAATTTCAAAAATCCGACAGACATGGTTGATATCAGTAAGTAAAATGTGGTTCAATGAGATAAAAATAATTTTTTGGTGAATAATACCTTTCTACTTTTTTTACCGCAGTTAATAGTAAATAGGGTAACTAAGGGTAAATATGATATTAATATTACCCTAACACGTGTCCTAATTCTATTGGATAAGTGTAATTAGACCAAAAACAACCTTATGAATAAAATATGACCATTTAGGCCCACTTGGGTTAGATTATGAAATTTATTATTAATTTATTTAAAGAAGGGTTAAAATAGTTAAAATCAATGTTTAATAAGTAAATAATTTTTAATATGGGGTTATACATAAGATAAATTAGACTATAAATATTAATTAGAAATCTAAAAAGATTTCCTACATGATGGTATTTTATTTGTAATTTTTAGACATCAAATAATTTAATTTATTTATGACACAAAGATGATGCAGTAATTATCTTATTAATGAAATATTGACATAATTGATAATATAAATACCAAAATAAATGTAATTTAAGACTTTTTATGAATTACACTAATTTTCTAGGTTACTATGATATATTAATGTTGATTTAATCAACTTGGTTCGAACATATAATTCTGTTATGACTTTCACAAAAATCATATATCAAATAGTGTCAAAATTGACACAAAATAGTTTTTAAATCAAATATTATATTATTAATTGTTATTTTATTCCTAAAAATCTAAGGTTCGGCCAAATGACTTAGATAAAGATATATATATTAATAATAAACAATTTGGGGTTCTTTTGGCATGTTATAGTAAGTGTATTAACCATATAGTGAAAGAAAACAAAAAGACATGGTAAAAGTTAAATTATTTAACTTAGAGTTAAATCTAATTGATAAGGTTAAAATAATATCCCAAACATGTCTAAATACTATTGGTTGATAGGATTTCGACCCTTCCCCACCATAGATTCGAAATAAGACCCTTTGGAACCATTTTAAACCGATTTTGACTTTAATATAAAATAATATTTTGAGATATTCCTAAGGTGCCCCTCTCCTCCCTTATAAAAGGGCACCTCCTCCCCCTCCTCCTCACACCAAATTGAGAACTCAAGCTCGGCCAACCCCTGCCATTTTCTCCTCTCAACTTCCCTATAATAATCCTAGAGGTCCTGGTATTTTTCAAAGACCAATATTAGTTCCCTAAGTGGAGGATTCAAAGAAGCGTTCCAAAGAAGAGGTAATATCCATTACCGATCTTTTCAATTTCTTTCTTCTTCAACTTCTTCTTCTTTATTTGTTTAATGATAAAGTAATAACATCAGTATTACTTACATACTGATATGTTATTATAATTATGAAACAACCCTAATTCACCTTCTATCCATCCTACGGAAAAATGAAATCACCGCGCGTGCGTACGTACGGAATACCGTCTCCACGCCGTGGTGTAATCTATTTTCCACCACCACCTTACAAGGATGGGTATAATGGTGTAATGAGTAACCATTTATGATTATTATTAAGTAATATTGATACTGAAATAATATATATATATACTCCAATACAATTCCACGATCATAGGAACGATATCATCACTCGTGCGTACGTACGGAATACCGTCTCCACGATGTGATGCGACTCGTTCTACATGATCATCATTACATAGTAATTATATAAATGAGTTGAATGAATAAATATGATATATGTTACACTAATACCATTCTGGATATAAGGTATCTGTAACCTTAAAAGAAGAATAAGAATTTATTCGGCAAAACGCGCATAAGAACAAAAGGCAATAAAGACCCGCGTAACAAGTAACAATGAAATATTACTATCAAGAAGCTAAGAATATGACCACATATGATATCATATCAATATGTATGACTCTGGAATAAGTCAATAACATTATTTAAACCATTATACAGGAGCTTCGGACACGTACAAAGCAAATCGGACCTAAGGTAAGGGAAATATCACAATCTCATTTTTATCCGAGATTGTTTATTCGTAAGTATTTACTGGGGTGTATTTTATCATCCACATCCATGTTTCATCAATACGTAATATTATTTTCATCCACCTAAAATTGTTTAAATCCAATTTTAACCTTCGGTGAGTTTTTAGTAAAGGATATAAACGTAATCTTTTGTCGTTTTTCGTACGAGGTACTTTTTGACTTTTCCGACAAAAGTACGAAGAATGTTTTTTAACTTATACGGCATGAATGGACTTTTAAAACAAAATTTCCAAGAAACTTCCTTTACAAGTTTTCATGTTTATTTTTAATCAACTTCTTTTATTTTAAAGTTGTATGACATGTTATGAAAGGAAAAATGTTTTTTGAAGAAGAAAGGATATTTTCCTCAAGAATGAAGTTCAAGTATTTTATCAAAATTATTTTCCATCTAAGATAATAAAAAGGGTTCTGTTTTTATCCCTATTATTACATGGATTTGATTATGTTGTGGTGGAAATATTTTTATGAATTCCTTTATCTTATATGAATTGTTTTATGATGACATGTTGTTTAAGAATCCAATTTTTATTACATGGGTTACGCTATGATGTATGGTTTATGATTATGTGGCACACATAAGAAAGGATTCATTATAAGATGGGTGGGACCTATATCTCCCTCCAATGCATTGGGTAAAGATTTTATATCTCATGAGATAGACAGGGCTGGAACGGTAGGTTATACCGGTTCAGTGAAACAGGACTGAAACGAGGGTTACTCGATTCAGAAAGGGACTTTGTCCACTAAGATAGTCTTGGCAATGAGTCATGACTAACAAGAAATGATTTTCCATGATTATGTGTGCATGCCACAAAGTTTCAAGTTTCATGTTATGATTATGGTGATATCATTTTCACTTCTATGATTTATTCCATGTTAAGATATTATGATCTCTTTTGCAGGTTATGATTTTCAAAAAGATATGATATGATTTTTAGTTCCTTTATTTGCCCTTGCTGAGCATTTGAGCTCACCCTTTTATGTTTTCTTTTCCCCAGGTCAGGAAGATGGATATTAAGTAGAATATGCTAAAAGGGACCCTAGATATGATGAAATAAATGGGAGACACTGTAGAAGATTTATGAACTAGTTGTTTATGTTTCTCAGTTTCTAAAGACACTATACCTATACGGTCCTTTGTGGTTTTGTCATATGTTGTAATAAGTGTGCTTCAATTTTGAAGTATTAACAATGTATGTAAAGTATGGGTCGTTATAATAACACAAAAAATAGTGCAGGAAGTTGGACTCTATGATCATATGGTTTAGGACATTGGTCCATGTTAGACACCTTCTATGACAGTCCCATGGTATATTCCTTAGAAATTGAAAAACTATTTATAAACAATAATGAATTATTCAAATAGATGATGACTATGAATGCCTATGGATACATCTATGGATTTATAGATTAAAAATATTTTTCCCGGATTCAGACTTTGTATATGTGATTTATTTTTGGATTTTTTTGTTTTCTATTTTGATTAGGGTCTCTCACATAATTCGTTTGGTCATGACCCGTCCCAGTGGGGCCCAAGCCGCAACTCCCCATTCCCGCCTCCAATATGATAGGGGCTGGTGACTAGCACCGAGTAGGCATACTACTAACATGGGATGCATTTCCTATAAACCTCTACGCACATGCACTCATCTCTAAGCCCACAAAGCTGAAAAGTAAAAACTACAAAAAGGAAAAGATGCATGCATACACTAAAACCCAACCAACAGAGTGCGACATGAATGTAAAGTAAAAGAAAGTAAAACCCTGGGCGAAAAGTACAAGCTCACCAAAAGAGAGTCCATAAAAAGTCCAACCTGTAAAGAAAGGTGTTGGGACTGCAGTCTGTAGCCATAGGAACACACCTCTTCTCGTCTGACCTCACTAGCTATCGTCTGACATTGGTCTACCTAGAATGGTATCAAAGGCTCACTCGTCTGCACAAGACATGACACATGCAGGCAAAGCCCGTGCAGGGGTGAGTATAACAATATCCAGTATGACACCCCGAAACCACAATGGAATGACAACAAAAGAAAATACCACTAAGGAAAAATATAGTTAGCTCCACACAGTATATGTCTACATAACATATAACAAGAATATCCAGATATACTCATACATGACAACCATCGCGATACCGCCACTAGGTTCCAGCTCAAAGATTCCGCTATGTATAAAACCGAGAGAACACACACATAGGTCTGAAGAGAGTGATACGAAGTACTCGTTCTGAGAGAACACACTCCACAAGTACTTGGAAACATGACGCTCAGATGAGGATCACAACCAAAGACTTGGGGTGATTTCGACAACTCAATCTGAGATAATCCGCTAATCAGAGGATCGATGCTTAGGTAAAGCTGGTCACATCGATACCAAGAACTCTACCTAGGGTTTGAGGAATGAATAGAGGATCCAGATCTACTTCTCACAGAGTGTATTCCAACAACTCTATTTAGGAAGACCTTATGAAGGGATCATACTCCCATATATAAGAAATTATACCTAAACCTTCAGGGGGAAAAGCCATGGGTACGAACCCTAAGAAGCTAGTCCAAGTCATAGAAGACAAATGGCTCAAGCCACGAAGAAAAGGTTACACAGAATGTAGTATGGTTACACACCATGTTCCTTGACCCTGGGTACTACACGTGTAAACGGCCCGAGTCATTCGTTCGAGCTATATAAAACCAAACTACACGGTGTGTAGAAAAGGTACACGCCGTGTTCCTTGATCCCAGGTACTGCCCGTGTAAACGGCCCGTGTCATTTGGATTGTTGGGTAGAAATAAACTACATGGCGTGTAGAAGAGGTACACGCCATGTCCGAGCAGCTGGGCTCGCTCCGTGTACGCTGGCCATGTGCTCGTACATGGTCTCTACCCGTGTCCGTGTCGCCTTCCCATGTACCAGTACATGGGGTATCCCATGTATCTGGCCGGGTCTGGCCTGGGAGGGGAATACCCATCATGTCCTTGGCCGTGTACCCTGCCCGTGTCTGTGTACTCTCGGAGTACTTGTTTTGTAATCCTGCAGACGAACACACGCCGTTTAGCCCATACTACACAGCGTGTAGTCAGGAAATTTCCAGAAGCGTCATCTTCCTCCGTGCGCCTCTTCTAATCCTTCGGATCATGATCCAACCACCCGATCATCACGAAACTCTGGATTTGGTGTCTTCCCACCCCTACGATGCTGATTCTGTCGGTTTCGGGCTTCCGATCGGCCCTGAAAACGCATCCCCATCATTCTGCATGAAAACGCTCGAAGAACGGGAACATCCGAACTACGTTGATTTGTCCGCCGCCATCACTGTCGCACATTCATTAGGTCGTCCCGATATTGGATCTTCGATTTCAGATTGTTGCGCCTACAAACGAACGCGCAACGATCGATTTTCCCCAGGAACGCGAAGAACATGCATGAAGAATGTGTTGTAATCGGGAGAGAAAAACACAACAATCGAGGGGATGAACCTCGATCGATGTTCGTGCCAATCTTGGTTCGTCACCGTTAGAAATGTTGAATGAAAACCAAAACAACTCTAGAATCAAAATCCCACGATTCCAGAAAGTATCTCATCCCGCAAGAACGATCGATCCGTGGGATAATCTGTTCATGGATTAGTCCGCGTTCATCGTGGAAATCAAAAACAAGGAAGAAAAATCCCAAACAACATCCAACCTGGATCTGTGGCGTTCGTTGGTGATGATCTGGTCACCGCGTCATCATCGCCGCGTCAGGTGGTTTTCTCCAGAGCCTCTAGAGCTGCCAAGGGTTTCAGGTTTATGAGGTTTGTAACCCTGGACCCTGTGCAAGCCTTTATATAAAAGGAAGATATCCGCTGCAATAGATTCAATATAATCTCGCTTCAGAAGTAAAATATGTTTATTAAATATTTTATTACTCTTATGTCCAAAAACTAGATTTCACCACTGACATGGGCGGACCAATGTCAGGCCTCGCCTAAGATAAAAACATTGTTTTGAATGCAATGGTGCCCTCAGATTTCTAATCAGAGCACCCGTTCAGGAGTTATCCCACTTTTTCAAGAAAACTACACACTCGCTTTATTTAATTATTAAATTAAATTCAAACATTTGTTCCAGGATCACTGGGCCTCATAACTGCACGCCGCCACTGAGCCTGGTCTCGAATTAGTTCCCATATAATATTTTGATAATACATGGAAAAAAAATCTGGGACATTCCATGTTTTATTTTAGTCAATATATAAAATAAAAAGAAATAATGTTATCATTAAATATAATAGAATATCCAGTGACTATGAGACATAAAATTGGAAGGCACATGGAAACAAATATATCATGATAATTCATAATCTATAATCATGATATATGTTTAACAATGTTATATTTAGAAATTTTTTATCCCATTGAATAATAGGGATATGAAATTTTATAAAAATTCATTTGGTAATGAAAATAGAAGAAATATGATTTGGATTTCTAAATTTAAATATAGTTTGAAGGAAAACCATGATGAATATATCAAATGGAAGGGAAGATGTTTTATTTTTGTAAAATAAGTTCAGAGCATGAATCATTGTCAAGGATTTCTTTGTCAAGTGTGTGGGGAATATGGTAATTATCTAACTGAATACCCTGACCACATAATTAACTTCTAGAAAAAGGAGGACGTATTCCATTTTAATAATTTATTATTATTAATTGAAGTATTTTTGTTTTTGGATTCATGATGTTTTTTGTAGAATTATTTTATTAAAGGTATTTTGGAAATTAAAATCATGAAACCTTTAAGGATTTCATTATTTTTTGTATCATATATATCCATATGTAATATTAACATAAAAGTTATGGATTTCATCATAGTTTTATGAGTATATGGTTGATCATAATTGAAATATTTTAGAAACAAATATTTTTATTATATGTCTTTGGATTTTATCAAGACTAAGGATATTTTGAGAGATATTTTTGTATATTAACCCCTTTTATTTTGATTATGATTTCATTTTTATGGACATATGAATAGTTGTATTGGTAACCAGTTGGGTTTATCTTATCATTGATGTTATGATAAGTATATTTAATTGTAATTTTGAATGGTTTTAATTAATATTGTTTTAGAAAAAAGAAAACAAAAATTTCAGGATAAAACCTATTGCATCCTGCATCACCACAAATACACAACTAAATGTCGAAAATTGTATAACAACTAACATTTTTTAACTTGAAATAAAATTTCTACATAGAACACATAATGAGAGTTATTTCTATGTATGTATCTTGATTCATGTTATTTCCTAAAGTAAAGTCTAAGTAATAATGTAATAAAAGGATTCTTTGACCAATATCCACACACACACAAATGGGAAGACATACCTATGGATTTTGTTATTGTAACCCCTCAAAAAATATAAATGGAATTATACAATACAGGATTAAGTCAATATCCTTATGATGTAAAAAAACAATATCTCTACCAGATAATATTTCTCTTTCAATTTGATTTAAAATATATATATTAATGAAAAGTTAGTAATTTATTGTATTACAAAATTATATTTAATATAATTATGGTCTGATGTTTTATTTACTGTTTTGGTGAAGTCTTCAACAAGATCATGAAATAGAATTGTGTTTTAGAATAATATATTATCCTCATACATTTGTATAGTCTGAGAAAAAATTCAAACCCAATAGGATATAAAAGATATGTTTCTATGAATATTAATTATGGTGGGGATAAACACCTTCCTAATGTTGATTTTTCATAAAAAAAAAATAAGGCAATAATTATGATGCATCCTTTAAACCCATTTAAGGATGTGTAAAACTTCAACACAGTAGAATGATGTTGAAGAAAAACTTTTATTGGGACCCAAACTAGATATCGAAAGTAAATTAAGGGTTATATCCATTCAAAAAAACACATGGGATAATTTGAATCAAATTTCATAATGATAATATTCGATTTAATATGTAATTTTATGTCACTGAGATGTTCGTTCTATGAATTTCTCTATCAAATAAAGATGGAAAAAATATTCTCTTGGGATATCTACCACTTATAAATTTATGATTGAATTAGTTCTATAGCCTATCACATGGAATTTATATATAACCTCTCCCAGGTTTATTATGTGTTCTATCTAAATCTATGTTAGAAGTACGTAGTTGACCCTTTTATGTACTGAATATAGGAATTTTACGGATGGATCATGATCTTTCTTATAGGGAACAATCATTTTAGATTCTATATCATATGGAGAAAGTTATACGAAACATTATAACTCACTCAGTAAATGTTTTTTGTTAAAACCACCATATTTATTAATCTATCTGAGAACCTAAGGATGTAATGAGGAAGAATTATCCATAATGGTTGAGACCAATTTGAAAAAAAAATTTGGAAAAAATTCATTTTAACATTGATAGAATTTAACACCCATATATAACATGCAATATAGAATACATCAAGTTTAAACAAAACCTAATATAGTATAAAAATATTATTATTTAATTTGATAGATATAACACAACTATTGGAATGGGTAGTATGAATAGGATTATTTATATTATTAATATATATCTCTTAAAAATGCATATATAATAAATTATTTGGTGAAAATTAATATTATTCAAAAATAAAAACATATAGGAAATAAAGTAAAATATTTTTTAGAAAGACATTCTTATAAAAAAATTCTTTGTAACATAATAAATTAATCAAATCACATTGATAGAATATTTTAAATTAAATTTCTATATCATAGATTAAATAATTTTTTAACATTAATATTATGTTATTTCTAGACAAGGGATAACAAGAAATCAATTTTATGATTTAAAATGGTTTTTTTCAAAAAAACTGTTTCGTTGCCTATCTGTATGGTTACATTATAACTACTTTTTGAATGTTTATAAATTTATTTGAAATAATAATGTTATTTTTTGAAATAATAATTTTAAAATTTTCTTATGGTGAAATTTTGATATTATTTTGAATGATTAATTATTTTATGTATAGTGAAAACATTGAATTTTAATTGAAAAATACCTTGTCATTAAATTTATTTCAAAATATAAATTATATAATAAATTAGTTTTACCTTAAATTTAGTAAAAATATAAATATATATTAATTTAATTTGTTTAATTGTAATCATTTTCAAAATCAATTTTGATATAAAAACATTTTAAACTTTTGAACATTTGGTCTTTGAAAACCTAGTTTCTCAACTCATATATACGATTAATTTTAAATTATATTCTTCCAATTATGTTAACAGTACATTGAAAATTTTATTCCATATAAGGAATCATAATAATTTATATTATATAATATGGTCATGCTAATTTCATTCCATTATTAATAGTAAAAATGGTATAAATTATTTGACCGTTTTAAGTTAACAAAATGGTTTACCCATGAAAAATCTAAAAAGATAAGCTTTAAAATGTATAAAAAAATGTATAAAATGAAAATTTTGGAAACATTTCTACCTGTCATGTTTAATTATCATCAATAATCTATTTTAGAGACTTTTTTCAAGATAAAAGTTTTGTTACATATCTTTTCATAAAATATTTCAATTGTTCCAATCCCCTCAAGTATAGAAGGTCACGCTCTCTCCTCTCCCCTTTACATATTTGAACGATTTTGGTTCATCAATTTCTTATCTTAATAACATTAAAAAATCTGTCCTCTAATCCATGAAGCCATATTTTTGAAATAGAAACAATATTGGATTGATTTTAGTGAAAACCAAAAGAGATTTTCCAAACAATTCGTAATGTTCTTCAATGAGCAATTTTTTTAATTTATTCCTCCAACTGTTAAAATTATTATTAAAAATGATGATATTATAATATAATTATATTCAATTTAAGGAGACTTATTTATGTTAAGTTCATGACATAAAACTAACCCCTCTAAATCATATGAGTCCAGAAATAATAATTTTTGTGTACAGAGGAAAACCGCCTCGCGAACCGATGTCGTTATATTATCCATTTCTACCACAAATTCTTGGGTATGATGATAAATATTATAGCACCCTAAATATCTAAATTAAGAACATTGTATTCGATATCATGTGTGACATGAAACACCAAGACTGCAAGGGAATATAATATCCCAATAATTTATAATATATAAACTATTTTAGTGAAATTCAACATTAACTTGTAATTAAGAAAACATTAAGTCATCATGCATTGCATGCGATAAGAAGTTTCTTGAATGAATTTCATTATATGGAAGGTTAATATTTATAGCATAATAGTATATTATTAAATTATTGTTATTTAAAAAAAACTACCAATTCTCAATAGTATTAACTAACTTATGAAAATATATGGTTTAAAAAATATAAAACTAATTAATTGGTTACTAATTAATTAGAAATGAATATAATAAGAAATTCAAAATAAAGGGAATATTTTATAGAAAACTTTTTTTATTCTTTTAAAGGTTTTTATCCTAATAAAACTAATTAATTACCAATAGTGAATGATATTAGTGAAATATATATTTTATATATTCAATAAAATATTTTTGAAATTAATTCAATATATTTGATAGATATAAGATAATAACAAACCCAATATTACAAAAAACCTACATTTTTATTAACGTGCTTTTACCACATTTTAATTGAGAACCTATTTTAAATATTTTTTTTCACTTTTATAGATACTATAAGTCAAAATAAAATATATCATTAATATATAAACATAAAAATTATTTTAGTGTGATGTTTTGGTATTTTTTAGGGATATTTCATTATTAGTGAATAGTAAAAATACTGAATTTTAACAGAAAACATCTTTTTCGCCTAATTTATTTATAATGATAAAATATATTTTTTTAATTATTTTAATGATAAATTAGATAAATTGTATATAATTTTATAAAATTAATGTCATTGTAATAAGTTTCACTTTTAAATTTGATATAAATACATAGTAAACTTATGAACATTTTTACTATAAAAACCCACATTGTTGTTCCTTCTACATGATTAAAGTTAAATAAATTTTGTAAAATTATTTTATTGGAAATTGGAAAAATAGATTATATATTTAGAATCAGTGTAATTTATAATGTCTAATAAGGTCAAAATAGTTTTTTACTAATAATATTAGTGAATATAATTAAAATTAATTACCATAATTAAGATAATAACTATCTTATCGAGGTACTACACCTAAAAACTAAGGGTGATAATGAACTATAATCATATCCAAAATCTATGTTATAGACATATATATACATTATCTTCCCATGTATATATGTTTCTCTATTATTGGATACACATTCAATGGAAAAAACAAGGGTGGTATTCCTTTTTCTAAAATTTACAAGAGTACAACTACCACTCCACTATAAAAATGCACTTATACCTCCCACTTCCTCACACATCTCAATCCACTTTGGATAGACCAATATATACCCAAATATATCCTCAAAATCCCTTCCCTATAAATATATTCCTCACATTGGTATGAAATCCATCCAAGGAATCCCATTGTTTCAAACTAAACGGTGTTGCCCGATTAAGAGGTATCATCTTTCTCAAGATCTTTAGTTTTATTTTAATTTATCCACTCATTCAATTAAACATATTCCATGGTTATTTAAAAAAACAATATCCACAATATTAAAATATGTTTTATGATATGGTTTTGAACTACAATGACACACACTACCATCTAATGGGTAATGAACTTACCATGTATGTGTATGGTGAACTACTGCCTGATGAAATGAAGTTATTCATTTTTTATTTTCCTCCAATCATGGATGAGAATTATGATTGAAACTCGGTTTATATATTTTATATATGATAATTATAAGAATTTTTTATTTTTAAATTATTTTATAACAAATACCTTTATTACCCCAACATTGTGGGAATACGATAAACATTATTTGTGGAAGTGTGGACTACCTTCTCCTAAAAAAGATGTGATCTGTTCACTCTATACAAATAATGCATAAAAGATTTTATTATTAACATATGTAAAATATATGATATATATATATATATGTTTGGTATTTTAATTATAATATAGATACATATATATAATTTCATATTCATTTATTTAATACGACAGTGAAATGAATGTAGCGTTCACGCATATGTACGACATACTGTCTCCATGAATGGTGTATTTCATTTATTAATTAAAAATATAATAGATTATTTAAAAAAAATATACGGAATATATATGATAATTAGAATATATTTTACATTATGGATATTTTTAAACCATGATTGACATAATAACAAAAATAGGTAAAAGGTCATAACATACTCGACAAACGAGGCAATTACCTCTAAATTGGTGAAAATAATTTTGGATATTAAAAAATAGGTAATACGATATTACTAGAAGACAAAATATGATATCATAATATTAATATGGTTCTGGTATAAGTTAATTACAAGTTTAAATAACCTTTATATGAGTTTAAAGGATGATCACCCAAAAAGATAAGATAAGGTAAGGGTTTTAATCTCTAATTATTTTAAATTGTGATTTCTATGAAGATATGCAGTTATTTATTATATAGTGTGTGTACTGATCCTTTAATTGATATATCATAAATATTTTTATTCTCATTATAATATATTTTTCATTTAATTTTATTCTTTTATGGATAATATGATTAAAATATTTCAAATAGATGTGTGACACTTTGGAATGTTTAAATATTATTCTCCTCAAGAACGTATATAATGATTATCATTTCAATCGAAATTCCTTTTATGATTGTAAATTTTATTTTGAAAAAGTAACTTTATTTTTAGGCTCTTAATTTATTATATATGGTGTACATACAAACCCATTTTCAAATAATATCATGATCCATTCATTCTTCATGATATTTTGAGTTTTAATGTAAATTATTTAATCTAAGGGGATTTTATCTAAAAGTTACCTAGTTGAAAAGAATTTAATATACTAATTTATTATTATGGGGTTATATTACATCCTCATTGTTTTTAATATTATATGATTATGTGTATAATGTCCTTGAATATATATTTTTGTATTTACAATCCTATAGTTGTATTTATTGTTGATACACATAATCAGCTAATTGTTTGATTCTCACTCCAACATTTTAATCTTATTAAGAGTTTACATTCCAATATCTTTATATATGGGATTGATTACACCTAAATTCACACTAGAGGAAACTATTTGATAATTTTATAATAAACCATTTCATTTTATTCTCTTATATTTTTTCTAAAGGAATATGTCTTATTGTTAATTTATGAATAAGTAATTTTTGTAAATTTTTAGCATGATAATTGAATGTTATTTTTAACTTGTGTGGAATACACATATTTATCCAACATAATTTCTTTAAAGAATACATTTAATTTTATAAAAGGTTAATTTTTAATTTAATTGTTTTAGAATGTGATTTTCTAAGAAAATATTATCTAAAATGATTTTCGAAACAAAATGATATATACCTCAAGAATGTTATTGGAATATATTTTTATTGTATTTATATTTATCAATGAAAAAACCATTTATTTATATTCCACATGGGGTATTTTTAATTTATACCAAATTTATTGTTCTAATAGATGATTTATGATTGATTTCTCTATGTATAGTATTCACATTCACTTACTTGACTCCTTTGAACACCTTAAAATATTCAATTTCCAATAATCATTTGTTAAAGAATTTACCCTAAGTATCCATATCGTTTTTTATGGATATGATTAATTCTTTATCCATATACCTTTGTTTATACAGTGTTCACATTAAAATATTTTTTAAATTTTTTAGAAATTTTAATAATTATGTCTTAGTATTCAATACAGAAATTTGAAGAGGAATATTGTTTACTAATTAAATTGATTACTAGATATGAATAATTCTTTAGACTAGAAATGATGGGTGGGTCCTGGACTATATATATCCCCTCGATGCATCGATAGGTTCTCATGAGACAAATATGTTGTCAAAACAAAACAGGTTTTTACCAATTTATTTAAACGAAGTTGTGAAATGTATTGATTGTATATATTTCCATGTGACTAAGACATGACATACAATAATTTTTCATTCCCTTCATTTTTTCACAATTATTACTGTCCCTGATATTTTTCATCGGCATCCCAATAGATGCATTTAATTCTCATTTCGTTGATTGAGGGAAATGATTTTTTATTTTCATACCATTCCATATTAATTTTTACTTATCCATTTTTCTAATTGAATTTATTTTTATATATTGTCCTTTATTTATTGTTTACACACTCCTTTATCAGTTTATTGATTACATGGAATGTGACTTCATTTAATACCTTTCAATATTGTCTATTCTCATTAATTCATTATTGATTCTACTATATCATTCCATTAATGAGAATTTGGGCCCACCATTAATATGTATCCTTTCCCTATGAATACAAGAATCGTACAATAAATGAGATTTGAGGATATACATTGTGGAATAAAATTATCATCAAAACAATGAAAAAAATATCTTATAATTAGTGTATTGAATTTTAATACAATACTCAACTAATTATCTAGTTTACCAGGACTACTAATAATTTTGGGCCTTAGAGATTTGGTTCATTATAATTTTAAAAATGTAATGTTTACATGGCACCGGATCTACTATCTTTTACCGTTGTTCTATTACATTCAGTATCAGAAAAAGTTTAAAAGAAACCTTGGGAACCATATTTAAGAAAACATAGATTACATAACATATCCCTACGATTAGATTTCAGGATAAGTATAGGAGAACACCCAAGATTTTTTTTATGATAGAGATTATATTAGTCTTCCATGAAGAACATAATTTTCTTGATACTTCAAGTTGATGTGGTTCTGGAACAAATGTATCTAGGGGTAATAACTTCAACCGGTTTCATCAATCATGAATCAGCATAATGTGGTACCCATCAATGGGCCCTACTATGCACAAGGTTTGACACTCCCCGAGGAAATTCTTATGATAATTAAAATTATCATTACAAACCATTATGATAGATTTAAATAGATCGTTATAATGAGGGGCCTATGATAATCCTTAGTCCAAGGAATGAACTATGTTAAAATAAATGGATAATGTATTTAGTTTTTGGGATTGTATTTGAATCCTTTGTTAGAAGGTAATATAAGGATTAAACTTATTTTAAGGATGTCTTGAATATTTATTTTAGAAATTATATGAATATGGATTTAGAAAAGTAAAAACAGTATAATACGTGACAACCAATTAAATTTGGAAAGGCCATGAGTCTTGAACCCATGACTCAAGGATGGTTAAATTTTCATTCCAACAACTGACCTACACAATGTCTTGGTTAATATGTCATTTTTTATTGTTAAATACTTGAGAAATAAATATAAATGATTAAACAATAGACTATATTTTTATGTATAGAGATTAATATTTTAACCATATTGGCTTTAGAGAATAGTTAGAGGCAAATGCAAACACATTTCACTCTTTTATAGGCCTTATGACCAATTAAATTTTTATTTTAGCTCATCATGAATGGATATAAATTTGTTGATATACATTTTTTGAAGTAAGGGTTGAATTAAAATTTTATCATAGTTCAACCAATATGTAGAATTTTTTATTTGAAATTAAAACATATCACGTAAAAACTCATGTATATTAGTAGGAAGTAAATTAATTTCTCAAAATGATGAAAATGATCTAAAAAATTTTCTAATACATTAGTGTTCGAATAACTGATGGTGACCAAAATCATAACATCTTTATGGCTTGGAGGCTCGGAAAATTTCAATCATTATTTACGTTTTTGTGACTGATGAACTCAGTGAATCCCAATAAATATTTATTATTTTCCTCCAAGTATGCGTATCTTATTTCCACTAATGTTCCCCTACTTATAGAAATAGTAATATGTTATTCCATGCGACCTTTATAATTACTAGTCTCTTTTTTATATGGTATTTATTATGAACCCTTTTCATGTTGTCAGATTTAAAACACTGTAAATATAAAAAAATGTATCCCATGATCGAGTATAAATTGTGAGGCTTAAATTTAATTACAGTGGGGAGAATATTACTCTATGAAAATCTAACGTGGTAACATCATATTCGAGGGAATTTTTGAAATGATAGACCAAGAACATAAAGGAACATAATATCCCAAGAATTTATAATTTATTTACAATTTTAAATTTTTACAATATAATTTATATCTTGAAATACATGTAGTATTGATTTAGCTTGTGTAAAATGCAACAAATATTTTCTTATATGACCTGCGTCACATGAAGGACTGAGTTTTATAGAAAAATGATATATTATTATTTTATATAAAATAGGCGTTATGAATAGTATAAAATATAAAATTAAAAAATATGGTTTAAAAAAACATAAAATTATTTCATTGGATACTAATTAATTAGATATGAATTTATGAACCAATTCAGAATAATAGAAATATTTTATGGGAAAATATTTCTTTGGTCACAAGGGTGTTTTATCCTAATAAATTTTATTAATTAAAATTAGAGAAGTATATATTATGTAGATAAATATATTATAAATTTAATATGTCATTCTTTATATTAATACAATATATTTGATAGACATAAGATAAGAACAAACCCATTATTATACATAACAACCTATAATTTTATTAAGGCACTTTTACAACATTTTAGTAGAGAACATATTTTAAATATTTTTTTTAGTAATTTTGTAAAGAAAATATTTCAAAATTAACATCATCATGAATAGTGGTACATAAAAATTACGTTGGGGTCATTTTTTGGTATTTTTTATGTGAATTTTTAATTATAATGAATAATAAAGAACACTAAATTTCAACTTATTTTTTGTCTAATATATTTATAAGGATAAATTATATTTTATTTGGTTTTAAATGTTAATTATATCTATTTTATATCATTTAATACAATTTATGTCCTTAATATAAATGTCACACTGAAATTGGATATACAAACATAGCAAACATTTAAAAAATTTTACTATATAAACCTGCATAGTCATCCCATATATGAGATTGAATTTCAATTAATTTCATCTACTTAGGTGATTAGAATTTAAAAAATTATATTCCATATTTTGAATCAGAATAATTAATAATATTGAATACCATTAACATAGTTTATGACCTAATGGATTGTTAAAAGTAATTAAAATTATCTTAAGAAGGGACTAACCATTAATCTCAAGTGCCCAAATGACCTATAAACATATCCAAATTCCATTTTATGGAAATATTCAACACTATAATCCTTTATATAAACATCAAAATATTATTGGAGTGACATGAAATGGAAAAAATTTCGGTGGAATTCCCTTTCCTACAAGAGTTCCACTCATCCTCTACCACAAAAGACACCCATCCCTCCTACTTCCTCACACCTCTCAAGACATATTGACTAAACCAATACATTCCCAGATATCTCATAAATTTCCATCCCCAAATCCAAGGTTCCTCAAATTTTTCATAAATCCTTCAAAGGAATCCTTTGGGTGAAAATCAAAAGGAGGTACCAAATTAAATGGTAACATTCTTCCTTAAGCTGTTTAGTTTTATTTATTTGTCAAAAGATTCAATTATAATTATTCCAGGATTATATAAAAATAGTTTCATAAGTATAATTATATGATTTTATGTTAATTTTTTTACTTATAATTTGACAAACATCCAAATAATGGGTAACGAACATACAATTTATGTTTACGGTGATCTACTACCTCCCAGAACAGTGTTGTGAATTTTTTCATTACCACCTCTCTTGGTTTTGATTTCTGATGGAAAATATATTTATATATGTTATATATGATATATATAATTACATCATACTTCTGTAACAATTTTTAACACCTACCTTTATGTAATCCTTTTTTTTGGGAATACGGTAATATCGTTTGTGGACGTGTAGAATAAAGCCTTCTCAAAGTGATGTGATTTGTTCACAAAATACAGGAATTTTATAAATTATTAATTTAATAAAACTATGTAAAATAAATGAATTATATATGAAACTATAATTGTAATATACAATTATAATTTTTTTTATTAGTTTAATATGAAAATGAAATGAATGAATCGTTCAAGTGTACGTATGATCTACCATCTCCATAAACAGTATATTTCATTTAATATCACCAAATATTATAGAATATTATAAATACATATATAGTGAATATATATTTTAATTAGATCATATATTAAATTTTTTAGGTTTTAAAACCGTGATCTGCAAAAGAATAACAACAATTAAAAAGTCAAGACATACTCGACAGACTAAGAAATTAACACCGAAAAGAGTGATAATAATAAAATTAAATATTAAATGTGTAATAAGATATTACAGAAAGATCACATATGAAATCATAAATATAGATTTTCTTCTGAAATAAGTTACTTAAATGTTTATAACTATTATAAATTAGGTAAATGTATGTTCACCCAAAAAATAAAATGCAAGGTATGGGATTTTGTCTTAATTTACATTCCAATGAGACTTATTTGTTGTTATGGACCATGTTTCATTATTATAATGATATTAAATGTTATATGTTAAATTTTTTTCATCTGGGATATTAAGATTCAATTTTTTTAATGTGAAATGGGACACTTTGTCATGTTTAATGATTATTCACCTTGAGAACATTTTTAATGATTATCATTGCAATATCACTTCATTTTGGGATTGTTAACATTCTGTTCAAATAATCACTTTATTTTGGTACCCCTATTTTATTATATATGGTTCATGTCACGAACCAAATCTAGTTACTATAAATACTAACACCTGACCTAAACCGAGCCAAGGCTCTAAGGGTATTCATGATCCCCACGGGAGGGCAAAAGTTCCCAAGTATAATAAAAATGAAAATTAGGAATGATTTACCTGAGTTTGAAAATATACAACGACAAAAAAATCGCACAAAATGATTCTAGATTTTTCAGACAAAAAATTATTTTACTTAATTTCATAATTGAATTAAAAAAATTAAAAAAATGTTTAATACCATTACAATAGATTGAAACCAAAAAGGACATCCCAAGAATTTTGACATATAAAGAGGCACCACCCTCAAGATATCTCCACAACACCGCATCATGTTAGAAAACTAAAAACATGAACTAGTGGCACAAAAGATGTACCCACAACTGCATAAAAAGTAACCAGGTCTTCTTACACCCAAAGTTGAATGTAGGGTGTGGGACAAATCCTAGTAGGATACCACTACTAAAGGATTCCTTATGATAAAAATTCAAAGATGGGAAGATTGCATGGTTTTTATACAAGAAATGCTAGTTACGATTTCTAGAGGATGCAACTATAAATAAAAACATTATTCAAGTGGGATATTTTAAAGAATCACCACTTTAAAATGTAATACCAAAGTTACTGAATTTTCCATCCAAACGTATTGTATTCTGATTGTAAGATCAAATCATTTAATAATCATAAGGAAGAGGAATAACCCCTTTGCACTAGCTCATTGTGGGTCCCAGGTACCTCGTATCTCAGTGAAAGTAACCATCACAATATATATTCTTGTACATGATCCACTAGTAGGTAACATACCCATTAACTATTAGACCCTAACATCATCACCATCATCATAGTTTAGTTAGTTTTGTCATCACTAATTTTGCTACGTGAAACTAAGGCCAAACCCTACAGTATCACTATCATTCTAGTACACATCCAACCACCTAGATACCCGGGTTTCCCTCTTGTGATAAAAAAAGTTCAACAAACCTTGAAATATAATTATCAAATTAAAATAACACTTCAACATCACACATTTACTAAACATACCCCATTTATATCACACAAGTCACATATTCCACTTTTGCATTCAAATGCATTTTGAAACCATACTCACACTAAAATAGCCCCAAAACATTCCACATCTCTTTAAAACATAAAAAAATCCTATGAACAATTTTATAAAACCTTTACAAGATATTCCAATCCACCTAAAAACCCACACACATATCACATAATAATTATCTCATAATCAAAACCCATTTTTCACATCACACTCCCACAAAACAGTCCACAAAAATGTTTCACACCAAGATCCCAATTTCTTAAATAACCATGAAAAATTACAATACATTATGAAAACATTTTAAATCACAACTGACCACATTAACTTTCAGAGACTCATTTTAAGAACATACACCCAGTATAATAGTACATAAATACCCTTTTTACAGTTTGTGTAACTCATTGAATCATATAAAATTATCATAAAACCAACCAAGGGGTAAAACCAAGTTTTGCATACAATCCCATTTCAAAACCCTCTTTCAAGGTTAAAATCAAACCAATACCAATCCCCAAAAAAATTAGAATCCATATAATCATTTATTAAACAACTATAAAGTGTTAAAAAAACACATCAAATAATACCAGAAAAAATACACATGAAAAATACACATTTTCATAATGCACCTTCAAGAGTTTTAACAAGGTTTTACACATAAAACATACTAAAAAACCCTGTTTTGAACCCAAATACACAAAAAGACCCTACAAAATTCTAATAGGAAGCTGAAAAAACATTTAATAATCCACTTGAAAATGTTTTAATCTAAACCCAAATATTACAACAAGAGTTAGACATGAAAAACACCAAATTTGAAGCAAAATTGAAACTATAAAATTAACAGCTCAAGAAAATCCATCCAAAATGAATTTTTCACAATAAACGTCAAATAAGAAACATTGAAAACAAAAAAATAAAGCATGATAACTCATCAATAAATGATTACACATGGAGTCACCAACCAAAAGTGTAGAAACCCTCAAATCATGGCACAAAACATCAACTACACCACATGGAAGTGAAATTGATCCCTATAACCCAAGATTTTACCAAAAATATAACAATTCATAACCTAGGTATGAATCCCATGTTCTGGACATTTTATATCTTCATGCATTTTGGAGGAAACTCAAAGGAGAAGGATGGAAATGAAGAGAGAAACACTTACTTGAAAGAAATCATGAAAAAATCTCCCCAAATGCACCAAAATACGAGTATCCAAGTTACCATAATTGTTAGGTAGGTTCGAAGGAGTCATATTATTTCATGTGGGGTCTGAAATGGGGGGAATAGAGTGAAAATTTAAGGAGTTATGAAAGAATAAATTTACCTGTTCAAATCAGGGAGATTTGAGAAATCAAGAAACGTTTCGCCCAATTTTGCGATGAATATGACCTCCAAAGAGGGGTAAGAGCGCATGGGTTACATATTTTAAAGTGTTATCTAACGAGATATTGAATCACAAAAAAAACAATAAAAATTAATCTGATTTTAAATAATTTAAAAATCATTAAAGCATGAAATTAGCTTTCATGATGGCCCAATACCTTAATAAAAAATTCAAATTCATCATGATTATGGATTCATATGTGGTCCAAAAAGAATGTTGGTTTTAAGATACCTTGGGACGCAACATGGGAAGTGGAAGGAGTGTAATTTGTTGAAAAATGAATGAGTTATTAAATAAACAAATTTTATTTTTAAATCTGGAAATGGGATCACGGTTTTTCCTAAATTTTAAAAGCCCACCATTTCCACAAAAATGCATGGGAAACCCACCAGACAAAGTAATAAATGAAATTGAATGAACAATTTATTTAAAAGATTTCATGGATGCGATAATTATCCCCACAATAAAGTTATTCGCCCTTAGAATGCCATAGAGAGGTAAAAAACCATACCCAACCGAAAGTCTGAAATTGAATCCTTTGCCAAACATCGCCAATAAAGGCCAAAACACATCCAAAGATCAATTAATGAAAGAATACTCTTAAAAAACATAACATACTCCACTTTCTTGAAATATTTAGGCACATTCAGACATCATCCCAAAAGGAAAATACTCAAACACTATCTGAATAAGACTAAACAATTTACCCAAACGAACAACAACAACGAACAAGTTTACACTTACCTTGATTTGACTCAACTGTCGGGCACTCTCCAATCCAATCATTTACACATAGAAGAGGATGTTATTTAGATATCACCAAATAAGAATAACTACTACCATGCCAAGAACAAGAAAAAATTTGTGTTACTTATATGGGGAGGCACAAATGGGCTCCCCACCATAAGAGACAACTTAAATTTGCCCAAGACAGAATCATAACACTAACAGGGGGACGCCCGAATGAACTACATAGTACAAGGGGTAGAATGGCACTAAAAATATCCAAAGGAACTTGGATGAGAATAATATTGGTTCTCCCCAACATAAGAACCAACCATCTTAACTGACCAGCATGGTCCATCATAGAAAGACCACAAATTTTAAGATTTGGGACAACTGCATAGTTAGTCAGCACTATTTGGGAGACCATCTACTAACTGTGAAGATCATTCTTTCTGCATGGATTCCTATCACACAGTTCCTACTAATCGTGCACAAACTGTGTACTCAACCATGACGACGTTAGAGGTTTAAACTATTCCCATCTTTCATACTGAGGATTGAACTTTGTAAAAGGGTTTGAATGTCCTTGGGAATTCCCGTTACTACACACCGGCTTCACTCCGAAACCTATGTCTGGAGCACAAATGATTGAAGCACCTTTAGCCTCATAGTTATTCTTTTAAAACCCCATGAATGGAAATTCTTCTTTCGGTGATTTAATCAACTACACCACAATCCTCGATAAGATTAACAAGACATAACATATTCCAAACTCAGTTTTCCCTAACCTAAGATTTCACTGAAAGATGGGCCTAAAAGATACACACACATCAAACCTTGTTTCATTGGGTGAGAAGCAACAGATGTTAATGACACATTTTATCACATTCCTCTAAAATAAAGGATTTATATGTTTTTCCAAGGGATAAATACTACCAACATAACATGGAATATAATAGGGTTTCACAACATTTACCATTACAGATAAATGAACACACGACATCATAAGACATCCCCAAACATGAACATTGCTAATGATGGAATAAAAACATGGAAAGGGACCTTATCCTAAGTCCCTAAACAATACACAATTCCAGAAAGTTTCCATAATAGCCTCTCATGACTGGATTTGACACACTGGTGGTTTAATGTGAACTACTACTTTAAATAGATTACAAAGGACCCATAATCCTTCTTAAACACCATCTAGGAAATCATCAACATTAATAGCAGCAGAACACTTCCCCCTTCTATGAATTTGGTTACATAAGATACTAAATTTTATTTCAACCTTCCAGGAGAA
Organism: Viscum album; assembly: GCA_963277665.1. NCBI lineage: Eukaryota > Viridiplantae > Streptophyta > Magnoliopsida > Santalales > Viscaceae > Viscum > Viscum album. The sequence continues at coordinate 1,002,265,437 of OY728161.1, forward strand.
CTCTCCCACTACAAGAGGATCCCTAAATCAAATAAAGGGAATGATTTAAACTCAATCTCCAAATCTCATTAAAAAATTTCTTTATAATGATCAGCTGGAGGATTTTAAAATGGAGAAACAATATGGGGTGCACTTCAGTCATGCACTAACCCTTAAAGGGGGCATACCTTATCCAACGAGAGAACCCAAGTACCTAAGCAAGCTGGTCCATGGGTAAAAACATGCCTCAAACCAGAACCTATAAGATAAGGTGAACCACCGTAAGGTCTTCCCAATCATTTCTCATAAGATACCACTAACAATACCCTTAGCCGAGCTTACCGGCCGAACAAAAACCCAAAACACCATTCAAATAAGAGGGGTTCTAAGAGTCAAAACATCCAAAAACATCACCATTTAAAAAAAACATAATATACACCCTCCAAAAACTTTCATCAAGACATCATGTTTTCCTTTAAAATAATTTCTTTGAAAAAAAAATGTTTCAATGGTTAGTGTATCCACCAATGGTATCCCATCGGCTTCACATAAGCATGTTTCCGCGCCACACTAGGAACCCTACTCATATCCATCCCAACACTCATACATCCATGCCATAAACCACCCATCATCCCATATAACCCCATGCATGTGGTCACTCATGAAATACCGAATGATAAAACAAAGGTTCTTTCATTTTTTAAAATAAATAATGTCAACCAATACATCCATTTTCTCAAGACCTCTAACCACAAGATCAAAACCCCATTTTACATCTTACAAAACATTTCAGAAATAAAATTCATTAAAATAAGATATAACGTTCAATTAATGTACATTAATTTCAAAACATTTTATCCCATTAAAACACATTTAAATATTTTAGAGAACTCTATTAGACACCCATTTTCAAAACTAACTTTAACATAGTTCCTACATTCAGATGTGATGTAAACACACCGTTTTCCATTCCAAAACAATTCTAAAAATTTAGTTCCACCTTTTCAAAAATCAAACCATTCCTTATTTATTATAAAACCATTTCACAGAAACATTATTCTTCTAAAAACCAAGTAATTTTCTCATTCAAACATAAAACTTCAATGATTTCAAAACTAATGAACACAAGAAAATGTGAGAGCAAACTAGTTTTGGTGGGTGACTTAGACATGTGGTTGGAGGCCATAATCCAACCACTTCACCTTTATAGAGAATGTTGTAGGGAATTATCCTTACCTCCACATAGCTTTCCAGGCTTTGTGAGCTCACTGAGACCATTAACCCAACTCTATTTACATTTTCCCTTATCATCATTAAACAAATAATACCAAAGAACTCAGACAATTCTTGACTTCCCCTGGCTATTCGAATCTCTTCACAAGGAGGGCTTCTAGGAACAATACCCATAATCAGAATGTCGTGTCCTGAAAGTCCTAGCTCCAGACAATCCCGACCCTTCCCCAAATAACATAAACAAAAGAGAGCGAACCTCACTTGATTCCATTTTTTAACGAACGAACTCTGGTTGACATCAAAACCAGTACCCAAATTGGCCCGTTGAAAGGCCCGTAGGGAGTTCCTGATCCCCACAGGCTGAAAAAAGTTACTAGGTATAATAAAAATGGACATTGGGAATGATTTACCCATGTTTATAAACACACAATAACAAAAAATCCAATAAAACGATTCTAGATTTTTCAAACCATATCTTCTTTTAATAAATTTCAGAATTCAATTAAACAAATTAAAACTATTTTTAAAACCATTTCACAGGAATAAACCAAAAAGGACATCACAAGAACCTATAAAAGTCAAGAGGCACCACCCTCAAGACATCTCTACATCACCACATCACGATGGACCGTTAAAAACCCGAACCAATGGCAGAAAAGTTGTACCCAAACCTACCCAAAAAATAACCAAGTCTTATTAAACCCAAAGTTGTAAGTAACGTGTGATCCAAATCCTTGTAGGAAACAAAAAAAAGATATTACAATGATAATAATTCAAAGATGATAATATTTCATGTTTTGCAAATAAGAAATTCTAGTTATGATTTCCAAAGGACGCAACTTTAAATAAAAATAGTTATCAAGTTGGATATTTTAAAGAATATAACCTTTTAAATAAAAAACAAAGCTACTGAATTTTTCAGCCAACAAAACTGTATGAATATTGTAAGAACAAATCATGCAATGAGAAAAATCAATAGGAAATAACTCATAGGCACTGGCTCACTGTGGGTCTTAGCTACCTCGTATATGGGTAAAAGTAACCATCCTAATATCTGCTCTCATGCACGATCCACTAGTAGAAAACATACCCATTACCTATCGGTTCATAATATCATCATCATTATCCTAGATTAGTAAGTTATTTCATCATTAATATTTCTATGTAAAACTGAGTCCAATACCCACAAGATAACTAGCATACTAGTACACGTCCACCCACCAAGATACTTGGGTTTCCCTCTTGTGCTCAAACTAGTTCAACAAGACATAAGATATAATTATCATTTTCAAATACCACTTACACATCACACATTCACCAAACAACCCCCATTTTTATAACAAAAGTCACACAATACACTATTTCATTCAAATGTATTTTGAAATCATACTCTCACCAAAATAGCCCACAACACTTTTAACATCTCTTTAACACTTAAAAAAATATTTTGAAAATTTTTATAAAACATTTACTATAAATTAAAATCCATTTAATAACCCAAACACATATCACATAATACTTATTTCATAAACAAAATCCATTTTTCACATCACAATCACAAAAAAAGTCCACAAACATGTTTCTCACCTACACCCCAATTTCATAAATCACCACAAAAAATTACAAAACATTTTCAAAACGTTTGACAAAACAACTGACCACCTTATCTTGAAAAGACTCATTTTTAGAACATACACCCACCAAAATAGTACATAAACATCTTTTATACACTTGGTCTAACTCATAGAATTATTTACAATTTTTATAAAACAAACCCAAGGGGTATAACCGTGTTTTACGTAAAAAACAAATTCTAAACCCTATTTTAAGGGAAAAAATAACACCGATACCAATCCAAAAAAGAATTGGAAGACATAGAAACATTAATTAAACCACTCTAATGTGTTATTGAATTACCTCAAATAATAACAGAAAAGATACATACAAAAACACACATTTTCATAAAACAAATTCAAGAAGTATAACAAGGTTTTACACATAAATACCATTCCAAAACCCTCTTTTAAATCCAAATGCACACCAATACCCTAAAAAAGCATAATTTTCATCCCAAACAACATTAAATTAAAAACTATCATATGTTATAAAATAAATCCAAAAAATACAATAAGAGTTACACAAGAAAACACCAAATTTGATACAAAAGTGAAACAATAAAATTAAGCACTTAAGAAACACAATCAAAAATATTTTTTGCACAACACATAAAATATATGGAAAATTATAAAAAAATTAAATCAATCATTATAACCCATCAATAAATGATTACACATGGGATCACTTACCAAAAGTGATGAAAACCTCAAATCTTGGTGCAAAATATCAACCGCACCACCGGCGGACCACAAAGAAGTGAAATTGAGCCATATGACACAAGATTTGACCACAAATACACAAAACCAAACCATAGGTATGAACCCTAACATTTGGAAATTTTATAGATTCATGAATGAATGATAAAACCCTAAGGGGAATGATGAAAATGAATAGAGAAACACTTACATGAAACAATATTTAATAAATTGCCCTAAATCCACCTAAATAAGAATCTCCATGTAACCAAAACTGGTATAGAGGCTAGAACGAGTCATATTAGGTCATGTGGGGACTGAAATGGGGGGGATTAATAGTGAAAATTGGTGGAGTTATAAAATAATTAATTTACCTCTTCAAATATGGAAGATTTAAGAAATCTAGAGAAATGTTAACCAAATTTGCAATGAATATGACCTCCAAAGAGGGGTAGGAGAGAATGGGGGTGCGCCTCGATTAAGTGGTCTTTAGTAAGATTTGGAATCACTAAAAAATTTAAATATTGAATTATATATTAAATAAATAAAAATAATTAAATTTGGAAATATGCTTTCATGATGGCCCAATACTGTAATAAAAAACCAAAATCCAACATGATTATGGATTCCTGTGAGGTACAAAAGGATAATGTGGTTTTAATATACCAGGGTATTCAAATTGGGAAGTATAATGGGTGTAAAATGTTTAAAATTGAAAGAGTTATAATATAATCAAATTTGATTTTAAAATATGGAAATGAACTCAGAGTTTGGCCCTAATTTTGAAAACCCACCATTTCCACCAAAATGCATGGGTAACCCCCATGACAAAGAAAGAATGGAAATTAAATGAAAAATATATTTAAAAGAATTTATGGATTTGTCAGTTTACATAATCCCAATTTATCATATTATTTCATGATTAATTCAATCTTCATGATTTCTGATTTTTAATTCGAATTGTTTCACCTAGGGGGATTCGAGTAAAATGTTACCAAGTGGAATATAATTTCCCAACCTAATTTATTTTTATTCATTTATCTTAATTTTTAGATTTTATGAATAATATATTATTATATGTATAATTAAATTTACACTCCATTTATTTTTTACACCTATATATTTGTATTTACAGTTGATACACAAAACACTACTCATTGATGGACTCATAGTAAAACATTATAATCTTTTTAGGGGTTTAATTAAAATTCATATTTTTTATGGAATTGTTAAAACTTGATTTTACATCAGAGGAAACTATATTGTCACAATTTGATAAACCATTTAATTTTATCCTTATCAGGTTAATGATAACCATTATCAAATAATAGTACCATTTTTGTTCTCATTGGTACATAAAATTATTTAGAAATTGTGTTTAAGAAAACCGAAATTAATTTTTCTCTTTATTTAGAGAGATAGTTCACTTTTGAAAACCCTATTTTTCTAAAAATGTTTAATATTTTTAACCATTCATTTTTTTATTAAATTATCTTTTACCATTTTTCATTTTATTAATGTTTTCAATGTCATATTCCAATCTCCTTCTAAATAAGGGATGTTTCAAACATTTTACCATGAAAGGGGAATGTTCTTTTTTCCTCTTATGATATGTTAAGATTTACCCACAACCATTTATTTGAATATAAATTTTTATATTTTAAAAGGATTTTTAAAGAAATTTATTTAAAATATAATTTCAAAGAATTGTTTTCTCAAAAAAATAAAAAAATGATATGTTTTTGAATGTTGTTTTTAAAAGATATTTTTATATTATTTCAATTGATAAATGAAAACAACACTTTATTTCTACTCTATATGGTATATTTTGTATTGATACCATCATTATTATCTTTATGGATGGATTATGATTTATTTGAAAAAGGATAATAATAAAATTAGCTTCCATTATTACTTTTAGTCCCCTTTAAATATTCTATTTCCTCCGATCAATTGATAATGAATTTCCCTTAAGTATGTATATCATTTTTCAGTGTAATGATTTTTTTCCTGAACACTATAATTTTTTTCATATTCCATTCACAATAAATTATATTTGATTATTTCATGAATTATTGATATTATTTTATCATTTACTAAATAATGATATTTGATAGGACTTATTTTTATTAATTAAATTGTTTAACTGGTATGAAGAATTCTTTGGACTAGTAATGATGTACGAGACGCAGAAATTATCTAGATCCTTGAGCATTAATATTGTATCATCATAAAAATATTTGGTGAAAATTTAAAAAGTTTCTAAATATAGTTTTAAATTATCATGGGAAAGCTTTTGACAGTATAGTTTTTCATGTACCTGAGAGATGGTGTCATATAATTATGGATTTCTTTCATTTGGACCAAGTTATTATGTATTAATGAGATTTCTCATCAAGATATATCTATTCATTCATTTCATTTGTAGGTCATTGATTGAATGTAATGTTTTTTTTTCAGTTTCTTCCCTTTTCATATTGATTTTTCCTTATCCATTTAGTTTACTAGAATTGGTTTTTAGATATTTTCCTTTCCATATATCTTATGCGCTCCATTATCAATTCATTGATTACATTAAATGTGTATTCTGTTATTATCATTCCATATTGAATATTCTCATAGATTAATTATTTCTTGAAATGTATTTTTCCCTTAAAAATCTATTGACCTCATCCTTATTATGTTTATTTTCTCCATTAATCCATGAAGTGTACTATGAATGATTTTCAATGATATACTTGTTGGAATATAGATATCCTAGAAAGAATGAAAAAAATATTTTGTAATTAAATATTAATTTATAATTGAATACTCATGTATGTATATAATTTACCAAGAAAGCTAAACTCATCGTTCATTTAGGATTTGATTCCTTGTAGCCATTCCAATGTAATGGTAGCACCACAGTGGATCCATGATCTTATGGGGTTGAGTCGCTGCTGATATAAAGTTTATATAAATATATGATATTTATAATATAATATTATGATATTTATAAAATATTTATATCTTTTTGTAAATATGTAATATATACCTTATAATTTCCATTCCACAGGGGGATAAAATTACATCACTCCATTGTATTGCAGATTACCGCATCCTCAGGCATTGTGATTCTTTTTTCAGTATCTCTTTACATGGAAGATATTATGTAGACAATTAATTAATATAGGTGATATAAGTGAAATAAGTATGATATTAATGAAACATTTAACAATATAAAAATAGAATATATCATTTTCTTTCCTATCTTTTTACTCACTGAAAGATGATAGCATCATTCATTTTCGTGTGGATTACCGCATTCACAAAGTAATGTTGCTCCATTTTTTCACCACAACACCACATATATGATATAAATAGGTATATTAAAATAAATAATATTTTATTATGATCATTCTATATAAATAAAATATTTATTTAATATTATCCATAAATTTTTTTAAAAAATAGAATGGTTACACATGTGTACGTGTGGCCAATAGTCTCCATGATTATAACATAGTTCATTTCTCAAAACTATATTTCATGATTTTTTATAAAAATATAATTTATGAATAATAATTACAATTATTTCAGGATTATTATTTTTTAATTAAATAACCATGCTAATAGTAAGTGTATCAAAAATGAAAAATGAAAACATAAACAAAATGAAAATCAGTTATTACCCCAACTATGATTTTAATAAGGATTTTTTTTACAAAAGGGTAATAAATAAGTATAATTAAATTAAAAATAGTAATATATGTATATAATTAGTGGTTAATATTATATTTATAATAAAATGAAATTTAAAATTATGTAGGTTCAAACATATTTGACATAATTCAATACTTAAGGTAAGGGATTTACATCAAAACATTATTTTTGGTGAGACACAAGCCATATTCACCATGCGTTTCTTTTATGTGGTGTATATACATCCCATGAATATATTTTATAATTATTATCCATAATTTTTATATTTACATATCTAATTGGGGATCTCTATTTCAGGGGTTTTATGGTTCAAAACATACCAATTTAATAATGGATTTATGTCGCTCAATTTTCATTCCTTGAGACATATGATTTGTTAAAAACTTATCTTATTTTGTGAGGTGTATATACAAAAACATTTAGATTTAATACAATGAATATATTAATCTAATGATATTTTTACTTTCATTAATTTTTTTTATTTCATTTGGGTTATGATTCATTGTTTTTAATTGGTAAGGGTTTTGCTCTACCATCTGATGGTTTGTCGAGATTATTCGTTATTATGCTTCCAATGAAGATATCAAATGAATTATATCTCGAGAAAATAATGTATTTTATTATACCACGGTTATTTCATGATAATAAATGTTCTAAGTTCGTTTTCCTCCCCATAGGTACTCAAGAGTATAAAATAACGTGTTTTTTAGAAAAATCATCTCTATTCCTCTCTTCGATTAAAATGCATTTTAAAAAAACATATTTTTCATAAATGATTACAAAAATGTATTTAAAATAAAAATATGATATATTAAACAAATTTTACCCATTATTTAATTATTATATAATTTTTTTAAAGATCGTTTCAGGACATTTCCCAAACAATTTCCATTTGGATTTTATTGAAAATGTGAAAGGAATAATTATTTTAAATTGTATGTTAAGAACAAATATTCACATTTTCATCACTATTCTATTTATAAAGAATATTTATTATGATTTAATGGTTATTTTTAATGAGAAATGATTTTTAAAATGTGTTGATAAGCGATTTAATTGAAATGTTATTTTCTTTAAGAAAATTTTCAGGTAATTTATCTTTCAATGTCATTTTTTATCTACAATGACACTAATTTGGTGTAAATTTTCATTTACTGGGGATATGATTGAAGGATACCATAATAATTCTTTCTCTAAATGTTTTATATTTATGATTAATTTTTTCTATGAAATTAATTTCCCTTCCACGGTTTATACCAAGACAAAATTCTTATGAATCCAACTTCTTTTTCAACAGATTTTCCAATGATGTATTAATGAAATGATTATTAACAATGTCTCTATTACACTAGTTATGATATGATTAAATATTGAAAAACCCCATTTTATTTCATTGGAGGGGATTAGAAGATAACACTATGATGTTTTAGAAGAAATATGTATGATTTTTATTATGTGACTGTGATTACATTATAACCATGCACGGTGGTTACATCATAACCAAGGATATTGGTCACATTATAAAAAAATATGGATGAGACCTACATCTCTATCTAACATATTTTTAATGATATATTTCTCAAGAGATAGACAATATTACAATATAGTGTGAACCCAATTTAGTGATGAAATTTGTCTGCAATGATGGTCTTAGGTGTAAACCTTGACTAATATGTTGGTTTGGGGAGTGAACCCATTCAACTATGATTTACATGGAAGTGATCCTTAAATATTATAGTATTTATTTTCAATGATAATATGTTTTCATCAATTCCATGTATTATTCCAATGTTATTCTCTTATAGATTATATTATTTTATTTCTTTATGATTCATTCCTTATTAACCGCAAATATGTGTTCCATGACTCAAAATTATGGTCGTTGAAATGTATGGGGTGGCTTTCAAATATTATTATCCTGTTCTCATACCCCTATTATCATGTTATTCTCATGTATCTCCCTTTTTTACAATTATTGAGAACTTGATATCACCAATTTATTATATATCAATTTTCATTTTTCTAAAAAATGTTTTATGTATAGTTTGTTTGTGATGAGTAATAATGGGTAATATATTTATGGGTTATGTTGCAGATAATTCACCAAATTAGAATATTTTTTACCTAGTATCCCTTTACAGTAAATTGTTATGGTCCATAGGTGTGTTTTCTTGTGTTGTATTGAATAAACATCTAAAAAGATGTTATATATGTATTAAAATCTTGCGTCACTATACAACCTATGTTTTTCATCTGATGAATATTTTGTGGTTTGGTGTAAAATCATGTTTTGGGGGACCCATCCAGGTTGGAAGTCAAAATTCCCCCATCCTAAGATACTAAATAATGTTATGAATGCACATGAGGGAATATTGGATGCAGTGGACTATATTATAACAATCTAGGTGTGTGTAGTGCTTATTCATTTGATTGAAAATTGGTTTTCAGTAGATGATCATGTTTATCCATTGTGATCGGTGATAGAATAGTCAGGGGATGGGTGGACCAACGAAATCACTATCATGAAACATTATGGATACTCCTTTTGTGGGGAGTATTGACCAGTCACTTGCAAAATTAGAACTCTTGTAGGAAAATTCATACTTTTGTATATGAATTAGAATTTAAGGTTTTTGGTGACTCCATAGTAATAAATTTTTAATAGAAACAATAATATGTAGTTCTGAGAAGAATTCATGATGTTCAATTCATATGTTGTAGTCAATGAAGTCTAGATATAGTATTCATACTCACGATAAATTGATGTGAACAAAAAGGGATTTTCATCATTCGTGCATTGATGCATAGTCATGATCCTTGTTTCTAGTATAAGTGGTTGGTGAATCAACTAATTTTATTCCATTTATTTTGTAGACATATATATAGGTTGAAGGTCGATTTAATGATTCCTTCGAGACATAATGAATCATAATTAGTTTTTTATGGAATGTCAGTTGTTGTGGCCATAATCCATTATAGGAAGCTCGATAGATGTGTAGCAATATGTGATTCCATGAAAACGTAAATTCAGTTGTTTGTAACTATATCAATATCATCGTATCAAGAATGAATTAGGGGTTATGACCTGGAAAATCCTTTTGGAATGGTTATATTGTTCATGTAATCTTTGGTTAATAAATACTCTGTAAATATTTTAACCAGGAAAAGTTTTTTTAATCAGTTTTGGCATGTATATAGGATGATATGTTCAATGGTGGAACATAATTTTTTGTACGGTTCAGTGGGTGAATCATACGATTCATTTCTTCATAAAATTCTTAGGGGTTAAACCCTATTTTGTCAATTGTTTTATGGGTGTGAAATGTGAAATAAAATAGTGAAAATTCCTTTTTAGGGTGAAAATTCTTGTCCTTCTTGGGAATTTTGTGGTTTGGTTTAATGAATGACAAAGACCATATGCATGGGGTTGTTTTAGAAATGTACATTTGGTGGAATCCATTTTATTTAATGATGATTTAGTATCACATCGTAGCATTTTATGGAAATGCTGGCTAGATGGGGTCCAATAGAAATTCCTTCTTGAGGTTAAACATAGTGAGGGGGGAATAGTGTTGGTAATTTCAAGGGGAACATGGTTAACTAGAAAATTCACTACTGAGTTTTCTTCATTGTTAGAAGATTCATTTTTTTTGGAGAACTATGGCTTAAGAGTCTTCCTCATAATAGAGTGTCCTATCAGGGTGAAACGATATGTTTTTAGAAAATATACTTGTTGAAACCATGGAATACTAGAAGATATATGTTTAGAAAGTAGTATCTTGGTGTTCTTGTTTACAAAATAATGCTTCAATATTTTATATTTATATTTGATGACTGAGTTACACAATATTAACATGATGGGATTTCAGGAGTGATCATGATCATTGGGTAGTGAGGTTGTTTATGGAGTTGGAACATATAAAAATCCTTGTGAATAATGATAAACATAGATCATGTGATATAGATTTCATGATACATAAATTTCTCTAGTATAATATGTTATATGTTGGGTTGATACTAATGGCCTACATTATTACAGTTCGTAATTTTTTTATGGAAGACTAAAATTTTCTATTTAGTAGAGAGCTATTTTTTCGGAAAATGGATTGACATATAATATATGGGTCTGAATGCCTCTATGAGTTTATTTTTACGAGATAATAGAGATTCAATGTGATTTGATAGAATTTTTCAGTTAATCCAAATGGGTTGCTACTACCTTTGTGGGTTATCTAAAGGAATCATGATAGGGAAAATAGTTTCATGCCATCATTATCATGGAAAGATCCTGATGTGTTATGTCCCAAATTATATTAATTTGAAACAATTTTTCAAACATAGAACTACTTTTGGGTAGTATTTTGGTTTTTTAATGTGATGGTATTGGTCTGGAAACACACCATTTCATCAATTCAATTTAAATATGTGAGTATAAATTAAAATGAGGAGTTATGGTCTCTAAGGGCCGATCTAATCTCATTTATTCACCTATCAAAGTGTAATATATTTCAATGGATTCCATTTTATCTATACTATCATGTAAAAACCCATGATGCTCATTTTTATTTGAATTAATATTTATTTTTTCATTCTTTAGAATTGAGAAAATGGATGGTGATTCCACAGGGTCCCAATGAAACCATTCTGGGATGATGAAACTTCTAATTAGTATAGTGTGTTGATGTCCCTTGATGATGAATTTTTTTAGTCTATTGAAAATTCATTTAATTTACATCCCATGTGAACTAATATATGATTTTCCTCAATTTTATGTGAATTGACAATCATATTAGTGATTTATTTGGCTCTTTTTATCTTCTCAGAATCAGGGTTGTGTCAATAGTGGGTAATTGATATTGGATGATGATATTGATAAGTAATACCTATTTTGATTAATTATTCTAAAATTTATTGTTTAATTATATTTATTTTACTTTTTTCATGTTGTCACACAACAGTTTTATTTTGTGAAATAAATATGAAAACATGTGATGGACCATCCGTTGGTTATTGGTCATATGTATATCAAGGAAGTTATATCTTTTGAGTCATTATACAAGTATGGAATTATGCATTAAATGAGAGTTTCTATGTAAAAAATTAATTAAGAATTAGTTTGTTATAATTAATTAAGGATTCTGTTTATCCTCTTGGAGATCGATTAAGGTTTATTATAGTTGGTAGACTTGGAAAAAGATACTGGGATTTTCTTGGATTGGATTTGACTGCACTTGTTTTAGGTGGTTCTATCTACTGAATACTAGAAATTTTGAATAGCCCATTGGAAGCTGGTATGGGGTCACACTTCTCTTGGTCTATGTTTTGACTAGGAATAGGTTACCACAATGTGCCTTTGCTTTGGTATTATGGTTTATTGTGGGCGGTTTATTTCTCAAACAATCATTAACATCAAGTTTAAATTATCATTCTTAACATAACATCATAGTGGTTCCATCATCCATTTCTAGGTGCATAACATATTTCCCATGGAATGATGTTAATTAGGGTTTCAGACCCAGTGATGGTTGGGGACTCACATTGGTCGAGAGAAGAGGAGTTCGGGCACAACACACCCTTTTGGGGAGAACTTTTTCATATTCTAGGTCTCCCTTATAAATTTAAGACATGTGTGAGAATCTTTTCCAATGCCAGATATGGGACTAGTTACCTTAACAAAATAATTACATGTTAAATCTCCATTTTTACCAAATAATTAGAAAATATCATTATTGAATCCATATGTATGTATTTGAGATTCCTCATTCGTTTCCTAGTATTGAATAGATTCTTTATATGATAAGTTTGTATAGCCAAAGAATTAAAAAAATTACCATGAAAGGGTGAGTAAATATTTATAGTAGGGGAATAATCCATTATGTGGAATCCTATATATCTTGGTCATTACAGGAAACAAACACCACATCGTTTGTTAATCCCATGCATTTGAACATCTTGAAGAGATGGCATATTTGTGTGCAGTTGGGTTCTGTATGTTTAATACTATGTATTGTGGAGGCATCCTATACATCCATTATATGGAAGGAATTGGTGTTATCATTGTTTTATCCCACCATTGAGACTGTCCCTAAGGTATATTCCCTCATATGTGGTAGGTTTATATCATTCAACTCCTTGTGGGTTACATATTGGTATTTTCCTAGCTGTTGGAGACTCATGATGAAAATAAGGTGTTTATTATGATTCCCTCTGCCCAAATTATTTATGATTGGTGTGAGAAACAAGGGATAGAATGTGCCCATACTCATTGCATAGGGATGTGGGGGTTATGTGTTGAGACATTCCTTGGGATGTTTTATATGAAGGTTGGTCCTTAGGAAGGCGTCCTGCATATCCTGGTTATTGTAGAAATCAGAGTCCCTATAGTTCAATTGGTTAACTCAATCTGTTGAGGGATAAGGTAAGATAATTATACAATGGGAATTATTGTGTCCCAATTGTTGAAATGTTAGATACATGGAGGGTATCACACTAAGGTGGATGGTCGTCTGATCTTGGGCTCAAGCCTTAAGAATTTTCCCTATATATCCTATATATGGATGAATTTGGAGCCCTCAATTTTCAATGTTTTCCTGTGTTTTCTAAGGGATGAGGCATTATAATTAGCCTATTTGAATTATAGGTTCGTGATGGTTGAAATTATGGAGACCTGGCATGGCTTACACTGAGGTGGACACCCATTTTTTCTTAGGATTGGGACTTAATAAGGCATCCTAGGGATCATGGTAATGGTAGGACTTTGAATCCTTGTAGTTCAATGGGTTTAGGTGTTACACAAATACATGTCCCTCATCCTCATCGCGGTATATGTTGGAAATGGTGTGATATTTATAACTCATTAATCGCATGTGATATATGATCGACTTGGGAAACATATAATGGTGTATAAACATAATCGTTTCTTATGTTTGTGGGACATGTGTATTTTGAAAATCCTTAGGGTGTTTTAATGTGGTGGTCAAGCCATAAGATGACATCCTGTCTATCATTGTTATATAATGATTTAGAATCATCATAATATAGTTGTTTTGGGCTTACACAGAGACGTTTCCCTTATAATAGGTCCTTACACACTGAGGGTGAATCGGGTTTTCATGTCCTATGATGCCCTTAGTGAGATGGATTTATTTCCTTCCTTGCATGCGTTAATTGTCTTCCTAATATTCCTTGATTTCTTAATTGAAATGTTAAAGTATGTAAACCTTAAATGTTCCAAGATAATCACATCATCCAGTTGAATTATCTGTGTGAAGCCACATATCATGGATTTAAATCTTGAGTTTCGTCACAAGATCAAGACTGAATTTCCCGTAGGACATCGCATGACCTGGATGGTTTTATTTGGAAGACATCGCATGACCCCATATGACATTTTAGAGGGTGTTGCATGATGTGACCAAATTTTCTTGGAGTCATCAAAAACGTTGGATGACACACTTGGAGTACATCGCATGAGTTAGTGTGACTTGTCTCAGGGGGTGTCTTATGACATAGATTACATGTTTGGAGGGAATCATCAGATCATTATGGCATTCATAGAGGGCATTAGGAGAGGCAACTAATATGCTGATGATCCACTACAATACTCAGCTAACATAAAATGGTGTCTCCATTTGATTTTGTCAACATTTCTGAAGGACATCGCGAGGTCTGGATGATGAGTCGATAGGGATTCATGAAACTCAAGTGGTGTGCCCAGGTGTATGATGGGACTTGCATTGAAATGTCAAAATGAATTCACATGATCCAAATCGTATACCAAAAGAGTGTTGTTTGATGTGGGTGACATTTCCGGGTGCTGTCACGTGCCTTATATGGTTCACACGAGGAACATGAGGATCAAAATACATGTATTACACATAATTCTCTAATTTTTGTAGTCTTTTTTTCAGGCCTTATATTGGTAATGCCTTATATTTCTTCAGTGTTACCTTTCTATTACATCTCATGTGGTCTAGATGATTTGCGGTATGTTTTCATGATTCCTTCTAGAGTTCCTTCTCATGAAATATTTTGATAATATTTTTTTATGAATTACAGAAGATATCACGTATTTTTTCTTAGATGATACACCACATGAATATTTTTTAGTCATAAGATCAGTCTCTCCGAGAAATATGCTTTGGCATCGATGTGCAGTTCCTAGATTTCATTCACCCATGGAGAGTGGTCCTTCTTTTTCATGATGTGGTGGGGGATTATATAGGCCTCTCCATAAATATTTTTCTCTATTGTTCATGGTTTTTCATGTGCAGATACATGCTGGAGTCAGTGAAGAGATTAAACATTACATTTCATTTCAAGTCTCTATCATGGATCGCTCGAACGACATCGACTAATTATTAGTGATTGTGAGTCCCTCCCATCAATTGACCCTTTATTTTTATTATTTCCAATTAATTGGGACTTCTTGAATTAGGTTTATATACCAAGGGACTTTCATGTTGTTATATCAACATGTCTAAGGGTTTTCTTGAGATTATTATGCCTATTGATTGGCCTTCACATGATCTTGGGTTACTTGTATGGATATTTCCATGAAAAAATGATGGATTGTCGAGGGGACTTTATGTGATCTTTCCTTCTTGATGAGGTGTCTATGGAGACCCTTCTAAGGCTACCTTAGTGTGTTGTGAGAGATTCACGACAACAAGAGGCTCCCACCACCTCCCCTTTTTATTTCCTTTGTTATTTTTGTGAAATAGTTGGGGGTTAAGAAATGTTGCATGAGTATTGTATGGGATAGTAAAACTATTTTTTTATCATGTGTTGGGTGACCAATAAAGGATCAATTGGATATGCATGATCATTTTAGGGAAAATTCTCTTTTTTGTTCTTACGGATCCAAAAAGGGAGCATGAGGCCTCTTGGGCATACCCATGTTTTTTGGATGATGGGTATGACATGTTAATGGAATTCCATGAGGAAAGGAAGACATGTCATAGGGGACTGGTGATGTTTTACAGATCCGAGGGGGTGAATCTCATGACATTTATGACTAGGAGGGGGTCCCTCATACTAATTTTTTTAGTTACCTCGATTTTTTATGAAAGGGATTGGGGTCTCGTGACATTTCTTGGATGTTGCAAAGTAAAATTATCATACCTCTCTATCATGGATCATGTGATCATTATGAATGATATAGGTTCCCACATTTCATAAAAGATTCTCATATTTTCAAAGGATGATTTGGATGGGGTTTCAATAACTCATTGGTTGAAAACCACATGGCATTTTAGAGCTTATATGGATGCAACAATAAATATATTTTTATTCTAGAGTTCTCTCAATAGAGAATCAAGATCATTAATAGAATTTGTGAAGGAACTTTTGTATGTAATCTCTTATTTATGGATTCTTTTTGTGACCTCATAATGATCATTTTATCACACATCCTTTCGAATATCATGTAAACCTTGGGTCTCTTCCACATTCTCCTACCATTGATTTTGTGTGAAGAATATTTATATTATTCTGTAATTTATTCTTTTTTGAATATGCATATTATCATCTAGAGGGAATAAAAAATTCTCCCCCTCAAGAGAGACTTCCGTTGGGACAAGGGATCCATTCTAGTCACATTAAATTATAACCTGGGACTTTGTCGTTGTCATGAGTCAGTGACCCAAGAACCATTTGGTGTACCAGGAGATGCATAGAATTCTATTAAATAATCTATATATAAAAGATAAGATATATATTTTCTTCCCTAGATACCCTTTATTCAAAGCACTCTCGATTTTATACCACTGTGTGCCTAATTGTAGGATCATTACTCATGTCTTGATTACAGACCCTTCTGTGAGACTTCTTTTTGAGAACTACCCCACAAGAATTATTTTTCTTAGGAGCTAATTCGAACCATCTATGAACATTACTTCCGCAATTACTTGATATTTTATCATAAGGATGTGCGATTATCTTTGGGTTTTGATTTTGGAGAGACATCACATAAGCACATAATCCTAGTGATGACCACCCAACGATAGGGTCATAATCAATAGGGGAAACTAGTCCTTTGAAACATGATACTGTTGACACAACTAGTCCCGTTACAATCGATGACCTGATCTTGAATAAGATTATTTGGTAAAATAATCATTCTCTAGTTACTGAGACTCCTCTAGAAACATTATTTGATCAAGAGGGGAATATTTTCCATTTTGTGGTAAATTGGGGGAGGACGTATTTGACTACTATCCATTGCACGAAATTGTGAACCAAATCACCTTAATTTGGAGAGATTTCGCTACAAAATAGAGGATATTGTGTGATATAGAAGATGAAGATCCCATTTCTATGTATATGGAGGAGGTCCTAGAGGCGTTGGAGTAGATCCATCAATTTATATCCACCGTGGAAGCTCTGATGGATGCCTAGAATGTGATGATATGGAATATTGAGGAAATAATAGTAATCCTAAAGTATGATATCTATTTTTGTTACTTAATAATGGAAAATGATCATAAAAAGGATAAATTGGTGACTAATTTAGTTAAAAATCTCCTTCTAGGGGTAGGAGAAGAGATGCTGTGATGGGAAGTACTCCAACTTTCAATTGATGCGTCTTCATAGGCTCTTACTAACCTATCTAAATTAGAAGATAAAATAATTTTATAATTCGATCATTAATATGTATTATTCACCCTTTTTGGGTCATATGACTTATAGAGATTCTAAAATTTGATGATTTATCCTCTTTAATGGTTTCAGTGGAATGAAATGATGAACACTATATGTATTGTCATATTTCCTTTAAATTATGATGTGCATGAGTTTATTTTATTCACTAATTCAATATTATGTGAATTATCAATGCTACCCATACTTTTCATAATATCATGTAAACAAGAATTTATAGTTTTTTAATATTTCAATTTGAAATAATTATTCTTGAAGAATTATCATGAATTCCCACTAACATGAGATTTCTTACTCGTATATCTTCTCCAATTATCTTAAAAATACCGATTATGTAGAAGTATAATTAGGTATAGTACATATCATTGAGGGAGAATTCTATTTATTTTTCTGAATCCTATATTCTCAGGGAGAATAGATTGGTTTTACTAATGTCATATGATGGGACATTCATGGTCTTACACTATTTTAGGCTAAATTTTAGATGTGATATAGTTTAGGTTATTTTAACTTACACCTTCTATCAAGGTAGTTTAGGACGTTTTATCATGGATATCCTATTTATATATTGTATGTAATTTTATCTTGGACCAGATATTGGGTTAGTTTAGGTTCTTTTAGCACAGACATGATAATTATTTTGTTTAGGGTCTTTTAGTTTTGACCTGATATTGGTTTATTTTAGGATCTTTTTTTCTCTGACCTAATGTTGATTCAGTTTATGGTATTTAATCTAGGAAATGATATTGATTTTTTAAGGTGTTTTAGCATAGACCGGATGCCGGTTTATTTTAGGGTCTTTTATCTCCGACCTATTATTTATTTATTTTCGGATCATTTAGACAAAATGGTATATAACTTTATGTTAAGATCTATTACCATTGACAAAATATTTCTTTAGTGTAGGGTATTTTAACTTGAACATGATACTTATTTATTTTACTCTCTTTTAGATCATAGATGAAATTACATTAGTTGAGTGTCATTTTTCTAAAATCTAACACTACATTAGATTAGGGTCTTCTAGATTACATTGAATATTGAATTAGTTTATAGACTTTAAGCTTACACCTAATATGTAATTAGTTTCAGTTTGTTCATCTCATACCTGATACATCTATAGTTGGGGGTATTTTCACTCAGAACTGATATTTCTTTAGATTATGGTCTTTTAGATTGGACCTTATATTTCTTTATTTTGTGGTATTTTATCTGATACATGATATTTCTTTAGTTTAAGTTCGTTTATCTTGGAAATGATATTTCCTTTGTTTTGGGCCTTTTAGCTTGGAAATGATGTTTCTTATCATTGGATATGGTCTGAACATCCACACACTGACCCAAAACACGTCAGGGGTGTTTATATCATTCATGGTGTTAGTGAGGATAAAAAAGATTCAAAATACCTTTTTAGCGACTCATTTGTTTGATATCCATAGGAATATATGCATGAACCATGGAATACATGAATATTCAGTCAAAGGGACTTTTGAATTTTGGTAACTTTTCCAGGGGATATGAAATATTAATGATTGTAATAAAATTTGGAAGTGAAATACTAGGGATGCATGTTCTTGGTGGATAGTTGGAATATCAATTATATAATTCCTATCCCAAAATACTGTGTCCGGAAAATGAGATGGGGAATATATATCGAGTATTCCCTATGACATCACTAGAATCTATGTTCTTCCATGGTATTTCAAGGGTTCACAGGGGTTGAAGATCCTTTCTTAAAAGAAATATTTTTTTATTTGGTGGTTTAGGGCATTTATGCATCATTAGGATAGTTATGAAAAAGATTATATCCACTCCTTTCACATGACCATGAAATATTATTAAATATTCAAATATCCAAATGATGATGTTGGGTATGGATGAAGTCTATCCATTAAGGGCTAGGATATGCTAGGGAATTTAAACTATTGAATTAGGAAGGTGAAGCCCTATATCCTATGGTTTTGAATCAAGAGATATGGGACATAAAAGTTTGAGAATGTAGTGTCACATTCCATTCTTGAGAAAGGGTATAAAAAATTCTGACGTAACATAGTGGATGTCTAATCCAATCTAATATTTTTCTATAAATACTATAAGTCAAGGTCCAATGTGCTCGAACAAGATGTATGATATGGTAAAATTATACTAGGTGTAGTACAAAAGAATGGATGTGATGAGGTTTTCCCTCATTGGTTTCAGTGATCTCAAGAATCTGAATGTTCTTTTTTCAGAGTGAATGATTTAGTTGACGACCATAGGTAGATTTTCATAAGCCACATAATTAAAAGAATAGTCATTAAAAGGGTACCTTTAAGTTAGATATATTTTCAAAGGGACATGGAAGTTTTATGATGATCTAAGGTACCTCATATAATGAAATGAGATTCATGTAAAGTGTAATATAGAAGGAGGTTTCGAGCACCTTAAAAGATGTGTCATCACCCAATGAACAAATTATCATGATGATGAGATGAACAAAACAACTACTCTAACATTTCTGAACTAGGGGTTAAAGTTAGCCCAACTTGTCTCTTACTAGGGATACTGTGTAGGCATTATGATATTTTTATCTAATTTATTTACATCATAATTTCTTTTCTTATCCTCTATAGATTAAGTGATTAGCGATTGATGACTTGAAAATTTATCATGCCATCCATTGGGAGTGTTCGACCTAATATATTTTTGTCTCTTTTTCAACTAGGTAAGGGTCTTTCAATTTGAACCATTATATTCTATAGTTTAAGGTAGTAAAATATTGGAAATGTGAAGGTAATTTAAGGTCGTGGTGCACATGGACCTATATGGGGATGGTATTGAAGAACCTAATAAGGTACCCAGGGTCAAGGGTACTCCATAATCCTTCTATGTAGGAGATCAAAACATTGTATCTCATGGATTGAGGTTTTCAGGATCATAGTAATGTATTGGGGCAGTCATACCAGGAGTGTTTCATATCACTATGAGGTGTTCAGTTACACCACGATGATTTTAAGACTCACATAGATCTAATTTTTTATTTTATAGAGAGAGACATTTGGTTGATGACCATAGTCTCATCTGAAAGAGCCATATAAAAACAAGAATAGTCATGAAAAGGGTCCCTTGAAGCTAGTTATAATTCCTATGGTCCATGGATGATTTGTTGAAAACTATAGTCCTTGATACATGAAGTATAGTATATGGATTGAGGTACTTAATGGATGGTGGAAGAACCCAATACTCTAATCAATTATGGTAAGTATCCTATGGCCTTTTGAAGATAGATAATGGTGGAATATGGTATACACATTTTTAACTTCATGTAGTGGAGAAATGTTTTCTTCTATATAGTTTAACATCATGCCGTAAGGATGTGTTTTATACTATTTATTTTCATGCATTGATGTTTTCTTCCATGCAGTTTATCATCATGAAATAAAGAAATTTACTGCATAGTTTGACATCATGTGATAAAGAAGTGTGATCTCTAATTTTAAATGGTAATGTTGTGTTAGGGCGCATGAATGGATTTTTTTGTATCTCCATGTATCCCATGGCTATAAAAATCAAACCGCACATAGTTATTAGAAATGCTCCATGAATTTGTCTTACCCATACATATAGAGGGATCATTTTTTATATTTTATTATTATGACTATACACTGAGTTGGAGTTCTCAGAATCTCTATATATTCAATAATAATAGGAATCAAGTAAGATTTATTTCTTGAATTGGAATCTATCTACGCATGACTGTCCCTTATACGAAGGTGGACATTATTTCTGTTGATTTTTATAGTTAGGCCTAAGATTAATGATCCATGTTTCACTATATATCCTATGATGAGAGGAATCAATCCACACATGGGTCTTAAATGGTGAAATTGTATGAGACAAACTCCAAAAAATTGGTCCCCTAGGGTGATGTCTAATGGAAAGTGTAGTTTTACCTATGGTATAAGACATCAACCATGAATTTTAACATCATGAAAAAAGTAATCATAGGTATTTCATTAATATTCTTTCACTCAGGCCTTTGATAAACTTTTCATGGGCCTTTATTCCTTATTTTCATGGGTGTGCCCTCATCAAATTAGATATGCTTATGTGGGTTATGCTTAGTCTGAGAAACAATGAAAGGTGTGTTTTTCTCCTATAATACAAGGGAAATTAAGGATAGGAAAGGGTTATTTGCATGATGTGGTGGCTGAACCAAGATATATGTTTGTGGAATCACTACATATCTCATTGAAAAATTAAATCATGATATACATGGTTATAGGGAACCCATGATGTTTAATGTCAAGAAAAAAGGACAGATGTTATACATTATTAATGTCGTGCGATAAGGATCTGTGTGACTTTACGTGAAGGAGGAAGAATTTATTTTGATGGACCCATGAATCGAGGCATGGGAGTCATGACCTATCATGTGATGGAATGATTCAAGACATGCATTTTTCTCGAATAATGTGATGCTTAAGGTCACACAACAAGGAATTCGGGTCACTCAATGTAAAAATGGTAAGGCTATGGATCAATTAATTTTTATGTTATCAGTAAAAAAAATATGCATTTTAGTGTAGTTTTTTTGTATGGACCTACTCCGTATAGTTTATCATCACGTGGTTTGGATGTATACTATTGTGCATTTTAAATTTTTTTTCTTAAGACATTACGTGATGTATATTTTATTGTCTTAATGTCTAGATGACCATGTACAATTTAACATAATTTTTTCATGACATATAGTGTCATGAAATTTTATGTCTTATTATTAGTACATGTAGTGATGAATAGTTTATTTTATTTCTATTGTGATGAATCTGTATAGTTTAACATCATATGATGATGATATAGAGTGTTGTATCCTTTATTGTGTTGTTGTTAGGGCTTGATGTGCTGCATAGTTTATTATCTTGTTGTCTGGAAGACTCGGTATTGTATAATGTCATGTGGTTAGGATTTAGTGTGTCATCTAGATTGAATTATTTCTTTTAGGAATTGATGTGCTTCAAAATTTATTTTCTACTAATTAGGATTACTTTGTATAGTTTAAAGACATGTGTCCAAGACAAAGAGTTTCATGTAGTTTAATGTTTTTCTATTAAGAAATCAATTCCTATGTAGTTTATTGTCTTACAGGTAGGATGAATTCATACATTTTAACATCTTGTGGTATATGTTTAGTGGTGGGGCTTATAATGAAGTTGATTCCCTATATTATGAAATATAATCAATGTATTTATTTAGAAATCTCTCATTGTTGAGGGTGTAACACGGTCCCCATCCATTGGATCCAACGAGAAATATCTATTGTGGTGGAAATTATATATGATGTAAGGACCATCTCAATTAGGTTACAACTTATGAGGATTATTCCCGTGTATCATTGGTGTTCTGAGATCCCACACCAGTTCTCCTTGGATGGATGAATGAAAGAAACTATTTTCATTAAAGGCAAGAATGATCCAATTCTAATGGACCTCAAAAATCTACAATCTGCACCACCTATTATCATTAATCCACTCTAATTCATCCAGTTTCTTATACGATTTCTCATCATATGATAGTTTTCTATAAATATATATTTTGAGAGATGGTAGTTGGACTTATATAGGTATCACTTCCTCGGTCCCATACACCGATGAGCATGAAATTGCTTTTATAGCAGCACGTGTGGTGTTACACTATGACCGTAAAGCCTAGAAGAGCTTCTCTATCCAATATTTCTTATCTTATTTTATCATCTTCTATAATATATTTGATATAGTTTGGTTTAATACCTCTATCTATCCATGTTATTCAACATAATAATGATATGAGTGATTGGACCAGATATAATTGTCATTGAACAATGTCAACAATTCTTTAGAACAAAAGTTGGTGTTGTTCGTTATCAATATTGTGTAAGGGTATCTGAATTGGGTGATGATATATGACTTTACGAAATTGATGATGTGCTTCATCCAAACTTCATGGAGTGTTATTAACTCATCTCATTTGGAAAATATTACAGTAGCAGTAATGATGTAATTGAATTTCATAAATATGGTTTGGGGATATGGCCCCTCAACATCCATTCCCCAAATATAAAATGGCAAGGAATATTTTTCCATATGTATAAATTACAGCTTTTTATGGATGGTGTTTTCATGGATCTGGAACACATGACATATCTTGGTGAATTATACATAGTCTTGTATTATTTTTTTCCAGTAATATCCTAACCTCCTGTTTTGGTTGGGGTTCCTAGTTCAGACTGATGATCAATGAAGGATCTTTCATGGACATTATTCTTGATGGTGATAATCCCTAAATATATTATAAATCAATATATGGTTCCTTAAAATACACACTTGTAAATGAAATTATTCTCATTGGACCATTATACTGGGTCATGTTTGATGCATGGTGCCAAATATGTTCCCTTCTAAATCTATATATCAAAAGAGTCCCACTTGGAGAAAACTGATTATATAATCCATATATCTAGGGGTATATGTTATCTCATTGTGATCTAGAGTGGTACTAACCTGATTTATTTCTTCTAAACCACATATAGTAATCTACAATACTATTCTTTGATCTGTGGTACATATTACTGTCTCATCGTGATCATGGTTGGACATAACTATGGATACATTATACATTACATTGACATGAGGATTCTATCATTAGGGAACATTATGCAAGGTATGATTAAATTGGAAGACAAAAACCAGTCCCCTGATGTAGCTAGTGAGAAGGCCTAGTTCATCTTTTCTTGGGCATATTCTCCACTTATTAGCCTTATCACTATTTCTGAATCACCAATGATATTCTGGTGGGAAATTTTTTTGCAGTAGGGCTAGTTCGAACATATAAATGATGGATTTGTATTATACCTCATTACATGTACAACATTCAGATAATGAGAAAGTGTTTGGAAAACAAATTTTTCGATATAGACCAATAAAATCCCTAATAAAACCTGATTGAATCTTATGTTTTCCATCCATTTACCGATAGGACTTTGAGAGGTTCATTAAAAATACATCTCACATATTTGAGGAGTGTCATGAGAATAGATAAACTCCGCATCTGGAGGCTTAATTACCACTGGTGTATTTTTTGGGGGCATTATGTGTAATAAAAAAATCATCGAGTGATTTCCCTTTCATTGATTTTTTGATCTGCAATGACTGTAGTTTTTCTACAGAATTACCACCCATCAACCAAAATTCCTAGTCAGCATGGGAAGAACAATGATGTACTTGAGTAGGTCCATATAAGAGAAAATATTGAATTTTTGGTGCTGCATGTAATGCCTAACCATTTTCACCGCTATGATGAGTGAAATCAAATTTTTCTTGACATCAAAATATCATGTCTTACTAACTAGAATAGTCCAAATGAGATAGTATAGATTTTAATTACTCATCACATCATTTTTAGATGCATGGTGGGTTCCCTATGAGTGTTCCATGGAATCCAAATATAATATGAGTTCCCTCCTTTCCAATGAAGGCATCAAGACTCGTGGGTGTATTAGATACTGATAGAGACATTCGATGGTTTTTTGGTTGTCATCGTCCCATTAATATGGGATTAAGATCTTTATTAACCTGATTAAGTTGTGATATTTTCTGGATATGTAAAAAAACAAAAATCAAATATAGGTGACATGACCATGGATAACCCTCAGTTATTTGATATTTATGGGGGGTGACACTGCTAGAATTTAACTAGACTTCTCTAGGTCGACCTTGATGTTGCAGTGGCACATAACAATTCCAAGGAACTTCTCTAATTAAACATTGAAAGAACATTTTAGTGTACTTTTCATTACACTACATTGCAGCATCATGTTGAAGTCTGTTTGTAGATTCTAAATGTGATCACATCACTATCGAGATTTTAACACCAAGTATACGATATAACACTCAACTAACATTCCCAAGAAGTTAATAAATATATGTTTCATGAGAATTTGATATGTTGTTCCATCATTCATTAAGCCAATGTTAATGACCAGATAGTAGAAGATCCCCAAAGGAACTCAAAAGGTATTGGCTTATTCATATTCTTGGTCCATCATTATTAGATTGTATCATGAGTACCCATCAATGAAGGGACGGTCCTAGAAGCATGTAGTTGTATCTATGAAGAGTTATGTCATAAGAAATGGGAAGTTTCCCATTGGAAAATTTCAATTAAGGTCTATGAAATCAATGTGGACCCTAACATGCCCATTATTTTCCTTTACATGGATAATGGTGGCTAGGCATATTGTGTATTTCATATCTAGAAAAAAAATTCATTGCGGAACTTTTACACCGCCACCACTACATTGGAGGCATGGGAGGGGTGCATCCTCTTCACTTCCTTCTTGAAGACTCAATTGTCATTAGGTAGTTTGAGATGGTGCGTAGACACATCTGGATTTAGTCCAAGAATGTATGTATAGTTAAAAGAAAATAATATCAGGGTTTCTTCAGAAATGCAATATACATCTCTGCCTCTTCACGCGGCATGCAAGAAATAATCATTATAGGACACATTTATTTTCTATCCCAGTATTTATCTACCTGGTATCATCAATGGTAATGTAACAACCTTTATCAAGTTGGGATGGGGCATTCCCAAGGTTGACCTCATCCTCTTCCACTTCTGATCCCATGGATAAATATTCAAATATATATGACCATATGGGATATTATATGTCACCATTGGGGTGAGAGAGGCCATATAAATAGACATTATCTGCCCATGTTTCCAGAATTATTTTTGAGAGAATCTAGAGACGATTATATTTCTCACTATCATTCGGTATGGAGAGGGCATGTACATATTTGGTCAAGTCTATCTCCTAAAATATATTTATGGGAGAACATAGTCGCTATCAATCATACTCAATGGATTTTTAAGGGTTCACCCCAAGCCATTGGGGGATAAAACTAGTATATCATTATCTCCCATTGGGCATGCTCCAACCATTTTATTTAAATATACTTTATCATATATGGATACTCATGTTTCAAAGGGGGAATGGTCACCATGCTATATGATATACTTTTCACGGATGGGGTATTTCATACATTTATGGAATGTGGAAGCTATCACCATATGGATATAGAGTCAAAGCCATCCAAGAATTAGTTTTTATATAGTATCTTATTGGATATCCATTAACTCAACATCAGGTGTGGGGTCCAGAAATAGGTCTTCAAGTATGACCTTCAAAATAGGCCTTTTCTCATGCTTATCATAGCCTTGAATGGATTTTTTGGACAGATAGGTCCCCTTATCAATATCCCAATCCTAGGACGGTTCTAAATAGGATTTTATTTATCCTAGAAGCATTATCAATATGAGCCCTTTGAGAATATGTGTTATTGATTATTCTTGAAACATATAGGTGGTTGATGTGCCCATAAAGGTCCTCTTCTTGATACTTGTTAGCGAATCATAATCGACATGGTATTATAATGAAATGAACTATACTTGATGAAGCTCAAATGTAGAGTCATCTATATCAAATTTATGTGGACTTAGAAAGGTATTAATAAGTTCCTCCAGAAGTACTTTTAAATTATGGATTTCATCAAGAAAGAAGAGTTTGGATGAGAAAACAACCAACTATTTAAGAACATTGTACATATTTTATTGAGGTTAGTGCAACCAAATGTGGTGTTTATCCTATAAAAGTGGATCAAGAGTCATGGTACGTGAGGTAGATGTGCCTAGTGATAGTGTAGAAGTCATGAGTGAATATGCATCCAGTGGCACACACCTTCATGGACTTCCATTTTTCCTAGACTAATCATACAATCATGTCACCACTAGGTCGTATTGTAGGAAATTTTTGTGAGGGTGAAGGATAGAGTGAAATGGGGAAACTATATACCTATTTTGACACAGCTAGAATAATTTTCAAATATTTTCTTCTATATATATTTTCTCCATCAGGACCTGATCAGGATATTGGATCAGAAGACATCTGCGCTATCACTTGTATCCTCAGTTTTTGTCCATATGGATTCTAATTCTCCATTAATACCTGAGAAAATATTATTCGTGGGAATATTAAAAATCAGATAAGGTTTGTTACAAGTATATCACATTGAAAAAAATAAATATTATGTTTGAGACTGACATGGATTTCATTTGGTGGCTCGGTTACCATGTCATTGGGAAGAAATAATTATGTTTGATGGCTTGCATTGTAGAATAATACAAATATTCCTATTTTGTTTTTTATTACTTTCAATGGTCATGCCCACCATTAAGGGAATATATTATGTCACCTCCTTGAGTGGTAGAGCTATTGGGGATCTACAAAACTGTTCTCTTAGGGTTTCATAATCTTGGTCAACAATTTTATCAGTCATCTTGTTTTTGAATATCTGCCCACGCCCGACCATAAATTTCTTCTAATGACCTTATTATTTTTACTAGGAAATGGAAATGCAAGAGTCCTAATCTATGGAGTTTTCTAACAACAAATATCAATAATTAATCATTACTTGAAGTATTATATCCAGATGAATCAATCATGGATATTATAACCCATCCTTCTTTAGAAAGTTCAGTAATTTGGATAGTCAGTGAGGTTGAACCATATGTATTCATTTTCTCTAGAAACATGAGGAAGTTATTTTTCAGGGAAGATAAAAAATAACTTTAGAATATTGATTTTCGAAGGAGTATTATTGTTCATATTGCCCTCAAATATCAAGTGACCGTTATTTATCTATGCTTCAGGATGAAGGGAATTTTTTTGATGTCGCCACTCGACAGGAGATGTTGGCTTGTTCAAGACCTACATTGTTTTTTAGACAGGGACTACATCATTCTTATGAGTGTAAACCACAACATATTATTTTCGTGGACTTTTCCAATGTTTCATAGTCATGAGTCATGTTTTGGATTTTTTTTGAAAAACCTCCTCAATATGTTGTGCCTTATTAGTGAACTTGTGGAACCCATCTAGATATGTTATTGGGATTAGAGGTTTTTGCAAATCATCCCAAATATTTTCAGCATAGTCTTCTAATAGTTACTTCTATGAGAGAGGGATTCTGAGTGAATAGGTTAAACCTTCCTACTTGTATTTGATGTTAGAAAACCTCTAATTCTTACCATGTTTGTTGTTCTTTAGGTCATGGATTGTGGTTTTAATCAATGTGGTGCTAAATTGATAATGGAACTAACAATGAAGGTCTTGTCATCTTATAATGGATTCCTCTGGTAGACTACTATACCATACAATGTTTGGCCCTATCATAATCTATATGAAACATGTTAGATTTATGGAATCCTTTTGATCTCAACAACCCATCATCAGACCACATTGGGATAAAAAGTGTGTAATATGCAATTCAAGGTCACCTACAACATCAAAAGTGGAGAAGGTAGGACATCCCAAATTGGGTGGAGGTAATGTCTCATCCACACATTTGGAATATGGATTCCTCTAATGTTTCATTGGTGTGAGTCAACAGTTTATTAGATCCATTCAAGTAGATACATACTCAATGTTGTTAAGAAGTTTTAGGGGCACTACTATCTAAGAAACCTCTCGTCTATAGGGAGTGGGTGGGTGTTGATGAGGTGGTCCCTCTTTTGTCTCTGACTGATTATTGATTATTCCTAAGACATAATAGTTACCACTACGAGGGAGATGACATTTCTAAAGGGAAGGAAATTCCTAAACATTTGGAACTTCATCATTTATGGAGACTGCATTCCTCGATCTGCAACTAATATGATGCTCAAATACCATTCATATTAATAGATCAGCAATATAAGGAAGAATATTCAACTCTACCTAATGATGAAACCCAGTAGGAATATTTCACCTGACTAACTCCTCATTGAGTCATTTGAGAGTTTGTATCTCACTCTCATATTGTGATTATTGTCACTCATTGGAAGAAACCACAACTCCTATGGGTGGTGATTGGGATATATCCATACATTTCCCTTTTTCATTGGTTGTGTTCCATTAGAGAGATGGAAACTCATTATTTATATTTTCAAGATTTTGGATCCATCTCTGGTTCTGAGTGTGTGAAGCATGTATTGGTAAATCCAAATCACCCTCCCCTCAAGTTAAATTTTCAATGTTGAGACCCTTTTAATTTTAATCTTGATCAAAGTCAATCTTGTTGATAGTGAAGACATTCATATTTTTATATCTAGAAATGGTGCATGTTCTATTACTTTTAATGCAGCCGCCTCATTTTTTACATCTTTATTCATTCTAATGATTCAAATCCTTAGACATATTGGAATGTTTTCTCTTGAGACCCCTATGGGGTTGGATTTCATTTTCCATACGCTCTTCCCATCTTGGTCTATTTATGGGGACGTTGAGGGTGTTTCTATTCATGGTTTTATAATAGTCCCCAACCTACAGAGTTTTTTATTATAGTGGGAGAAATAGGTGGGGTGCCGACCATTAACTTTTCCATCCCAAACTAGAGAAGAATTATTTTCTCTAGGGTGATGATGCAGATTAAAATTCCCCCTACTATGTGGGGTGGGGGATATTTGAGGCGGCAATATTCATTGATTATCCGTGTTGATAAGGATCCAATTATTCTAGTTGTGGAAATGTTGACTCCCGGGAAGGACATGAAGATATAAATACCCATAACCCAATGGAGTGGAGTTGATCTGGAATCGTCATTGATGTCCCCATTACACACATAGTGGATGTTGAACCTAGATATTTTGATGGATATATTAACTTCCCCAGCCCAGTGAGATGGGGTTTGTCTATAGATGCTACTGATGCTCCCTAAATACTCTCAAGAATTTTTGATCTGAGAGGTGGTGGTGATGATAGATATTCCCCTAGACTAGTGTGTTATGTTTTCTTATGGATGAATGATATGGAAGCTAATATTACATATTTTTTTATTCAGTGTAGTTGTGCTCATGTAAGAGCTAGGTGCAATGAAATCCCATTACTAGAATCATTCAGCATAGGAGGTTTTCCAGTTTATTGAAAATTAGATCTCCATGTTTGAAATTCATTATTATTGTATTGAGGGAACAAATTTAATGTCTTTTTGGCTATCCTCTGCCTCTATTCGTTAGGTTTGGGTATCATTGAAGAGGGGGAATTATATTGTAGTAACCTACTAGATCGAGATTTAACTAGTCCAATGATTTCTTCAGATGTGATAACTATACATGACACCATATCTATGGTGTTCCTCTATTACAGTGGTGAATCATAGTTTAATAGTCCATACACATCCTATCCATGAATACATATACTTGAAGAGGCATCGTAGATCAGCTGTTGAAGGGTTGCGATGAAATAACGGAAAGATTGTTGTAAATTTACATTGTGATTTTCCAATTATGGATATCATTTCATGGAGATAGTAGTGAGGTATAGCCAACCATAGAGTATCTTGATGGTCTAAAGTTGATCCTCATATCTTGAATAGGGGACGTTTCTAGCCTTCAGTATTTGATGAGTAGTCCACATACTCAAGCATAGATAAGTCATGCAATACTTTTATAGCTCGTTTTGGATCTTGTATCCATAAGTGTATTGGTTCTGGAACTTGATGGGGAGTTTTTTTCTAGATAACTCTCCCCATATATCAATATTTTTCTCCAGTTGATTAGACTTAGATGCCTCTATCAGGTCAGACCATATAAGAGTCTTCTGAGGGTCTCCTACTCGATGGAGTGGAGTTATGTAAGAAGTTGATGGGAAGTATATACGATTGATCTTGATGAATATAATCACTCTATAGGATGTGATTGGTTAATTGTAAACAACTCTATACAATTATTTATGATATTTGAAGATGTATTTATATGAATGTGTTTAAGAAAGTTGTAGATTTAATTGTCTCTGAAAGATATCATCCTGAAGAGGTTGACTAGGTGGATGTTAGGATTAGTGTCCGAGTGATCCATCTCCACACAACCTTGAAGAGAAATATCTTGGTAAGGATTATATTATTTAATGCTGAAACATTTATTAGACCCTTATGGTGTTGAGAATGTGTCTCAAACACCCTCAATGACACAAGAATTGACATGATTAGTGATATGGTCAATGTTATGGATCATGGTTGGAATATTAAGACCCACCTATTGGAATTGTGTGGCGATATGAGCCTCCATTATTATGGTTTCTAGAACATCTTGTAACCAAATGGTGTTTCTAGAATATGATCCCATAGATGATAAGATTCTAGAATATGCTGATGAGAAATATCAGCACTGATAAGAATATAATCCTATCCTGAGGCATGTTCCCTTCTTACTTGGTGAGCCTCAGTTAGGATGGGAGTATGATCCAGATCCTGTATCTTTGGAATATTCCATTTTTCCTTTAGGAAAGTTGTATGATCACACACATAGGGTTGTGTCGATCTCACTAGGTGAGCCCCATTTGGAGAAATAATATGATCCTAGTCTAGATATGAAATCCCCAATAGATAATACTGATGGATCTCTAGAATAATTTGAGGGATGTGATACTCCTCTTACATTTACATATAACGATGTTGGTGTGGTCTTTTATTGAAGGATGTGGGTATATGGGCATGGATTCAATGATTTTATGAAATATGCTAGGGATATTCACTAATAGGAATATTATAATGTCTTGAGGATTAATCCATTATCACATAGATAGATCTATCTAGAAAAAGGATATATGACTAATATTGGGCCTTTGGAGTCTGCTAATGGACTTATTCAATAGGAATATGATCCTTTTAGGAGGTATGTTCCCATCTCACTTGGGGAACCCCATCTGGAATGGGAGTATTAGTCTAATAACAATCCTTTGGAATATGAAAATTGAATTCTTCAATAGGCATGTTCCC
Source organism: Viscum album (assembly GCA_963277665.1). Taxonomy (NCBI): domain Eukaryota; kingdom Viridiplantae; phylum Streptophyta; class Magnoliopsida; order Santalales; family Viscaceae; genus Viscum; species Viscum album. Next base: position 1,002,298,153 of record OY728161.1, read on the forward strand.
TAGTCCTAAGGAATGTTTCTCTCTCACATATTAATCCCCGGTTGGAATGAAATATGAGTCATGTCTGATACCTTATCCTTTATCAGATTATGCTAATAATCCTCTTGGACGAGAGAAAGAATGTGCGTTTTCTCTGGTTCAACCACTTCTTCATGATGATCAGAATTTTGGGTTTTACTCATTGAATGTATAAGAATATGTTATTTTCCATTCACCTGCAATAGTGATGGAATATTAAAAAATATTTCTTCAGCTATTGGTAAAATATATTTTCATTTTAGGAATGTATGTTTAGTGATATAATTCATTACATTTTCCTTCTCCACTATATATACGCAGACATATTTGATTGATGTGGGGATATTCACTCACTTGTATTCACCACATGACAACAAAATATGATGATGGACTTTGTGTATGGAGGGTAGGGTTATGTGAATCCCCCATGTCTACTGTAGAATTATGCCCACAGTCTTGTTCCGAGTGAGCATAGATATGCACCTACTTTCTAACTACTGCTACAATATTCCATCACACATCGTCAGTGGGAGTGGGTTTATGAGACCACCTCACGATATCTGGTTCCTTCCTCGCCCAATGATCTTTGCTTGTCACATGGGCATGAGTTTCAAAGGTGTCAGTGTGTCGGGTGGTAACCTTCGTAGACGACTGGTGGGTACTGATGGGATGATGGTCATGAAAAAAGTTGGTAGATTCCCTCCATGGTGGCACTAGAACCCGACGATATCCATATTTACCTTCATATACCACCTTTATTACATATTAAAACTTGTTGTTGCCATGCTTTTAGTAAAATCTCTCAAAGTGGTTGGTCATAGCATTGATGGCCACCGACTTTGCTACAACATTCTCTTGGCAATGCAGACTCACTAGTTTTCATTCTTAGAGAACCTATTGGGAGGTTTATATGGTTGGGATTGTATGATGTCGATGGTTCTTCTAGAAAATCTTGTTCACCACTTGATTTTGGAGCTATCGAGTTGGTGAGATCGTTTTGTGACCAATGGCGGTTGAGGCTATAGGATATTTATATCATTGATTGCTTGATGTATAAGGAATTATCTTAAGTGAGGATGTTGTCAATGTGAGAATTATCTATATTCATGATGATAGGGAACAAGGATCACTATTATTTTAAAACCGTTTTCTTTATGTTCCCAATGAAATAAGACAGATTAACACAATTTTTATGTTATTCCGAATCTGGAAACTCTAATCACTTGGACTTGTCAAAGCGAGGATGGACATATTTCATGAGAACTCAGGTTATAGAAGAGTAGTTGTACAATCATTCCATTTTTACTATTTTTTTGGGTATGGATGCAAAACATTGTGTAATGACACATTATTAACCAATCATTTTTTTTATTGGAGAGATTCGAGTCTCGATCAACATTTTTGTTTGTGTATAGTGGAATAACCAAATGATCTAACAGAATATGAGCCAATTTTTTTTATTTTATAGTTTCACATTATGATCACCATTTTTGATGTCGTATATTGTAAAACATGGTCTAATGGATTATAACCCAGTAATTTTTTATTTGAGAGATTCAAATTGGGTTCACCATTTCTTTTTCGATGGGGAAAAGGTTACCATTATGAATGCTTGGATTTTTCTAATGGTTGATTGTGGGGGTACTTTCATTTCAAAATCAATAACATCTAGTTACCATTTTTATCCTAAAAGGAAGCACCCAACTATTCCCTCAACTATAACATCGTACAAACCTTCTTTCTAAAGTAATGTGGTCAATTGGAGTTTCAGACCTAGTGATGCTTGGGGAATCACATTGGCTATGTAGATAAAAGTTCAGGATCTTCATTCCTTTTGGGGGGGATTTATTTCATACCCTGTGACTCTCTTATAGGATTATGATATGTTCTAGAATCTCTTGTTACCCCCGATAGAGGACTAGTTACCCTACCAAAATGTTATTGCTTAAATATCCATTGTGTATAAAAGAAAGGTCGAATCTCAAAATTGAATCAATCTACATGTATTTGAGGTTCATAATATGATTATTAGTAATTAATATCATATCTATTTTCCAAAGCAGTATAAAAAAATGCTTCATAATTTTTTTTCTAGACAAGTAGGCTCTAAATATTCTATAGAGGGGATTTATCCATTATAAGGCATCCAACATGTCATGGTTTTTACAAGACTAAAAATCCCAACCATTCAATAAACTCATGTAGTTTATCATCATATATCGGGGATATATATAGAGGGGGTGGGGTGATGAATATTTGATCTTGAGTCTCAATGATCCATCTTATGTATCCTGGTTATGGATGGAATCCGTGTAATCATAACTCGATCATGCCCTTGGGATGGGCTTTGAGGTAGATGTCCTCATGTGTGGGGGGTTTATATCATGCCACTCATTGTGGCTCACATGATATGATTTACCAATCTACTTTTGATTAATGATTCTAAGGTGGTTTTTATTATGATTCTATGTGCCCACATGATCTATGCTCAATGTGATAAATATGGGATAAATGGTGAGAATCCTCATTCCATATGGAAGTTGGGATTATGTGATAGGATATCCAATGGGATTTTTAAAAGGGATACCAATCCATAGGATTTATTTCTATGTATCATAGTTGTGGAAGGAATTAGAGTCTTCAAAGTTCAATTGGATTTCACAGTTCATTGATGGATGAGGTGATAAAATTACCACATGGGAATGATTGAGTCCTAATGGTTGAAATATTGGAGACATGGAGGGGATTAAAAAATAGTGGATTCCCATTTGATCATGAGATCATACCATAAAATGGAATCCTAAGTATAATTATTATGGAAGGAATACAATTCCCTATAGTTCAATGGGTTTCTCAGCCCGCTATGGGATGTGGAAAAAATCATTCCATGGGAATAATTGGTTCTTGATGGTTGAAATGTCAGAGAAAAGGTGAGGATTACAATGAGGAGGATTCCCTTTTGATCATGGGCTTGAAACTTAATAATGAATACTATATATATTGGTTATGGTTGGAATCAGAGTCCTCATAGTTCAATGGGATCGGGGCATTCAAACATATATTTCTTGTGTCCTCATAGAGGTTTATAATGAAAATTGTATTATTATTACAACTCACAAAGACCATGCGATATATGATTAGTGTGGTAAATAAGGGAGGGAGAATAATCATTCACGTTGATATGTGTGAATGACATATGTATTGGGACAACCCTAGGGGTGTTTCAATGCGGTGATCAAGTCTTAGGAAGGTGTCTAATGTATCATGGTCATAGAATGAATCAATGTCATCATAGTTCAGTTGATAGGGGATTACACAATGTAATTTCCATTATAATCAGGTCTTACACAGTAATGGTGAACAAGTTTATCATGTACTAGTATGACCTTTGTAACCTCTCCTACTTTACTATCTACCATGTGTTTATTTTCTACTCAACATGACTTGATTTCCTTCTTGAGATGTCAAAGGATGTCTGCCTTACATGTTCCTAGACAGTCACTTGAACCAATTGACTTTTTTGTGGTAAGTTTTGTATCTTGGATGGCATGTCGGAGATTCATTTCATGATAAAGATATAATTCTACAAAGGGAATGACATGACCAAGATTGTGTTCTTCAGAATCCATTAAATGACCATGAATGACATATCTTGAGGGTGTCGCCTGATCCATCAATATTATTTTGTTGTCATCACAAAATCTAGATGACACCCTTATAGAACATCATGTGAGATAGTGTGAATTGTGTTGGGGTGTATCATGTCATGGAGGACATGTCTAATGGGAATCCCGAGACTTATCCAGTGTGATCTGAGGGCTTTGTGAGAGCTAGTTGATATGAATGGGTGCAACTAAAAGACACAACTAACATACTCTCGTGTCTCTATATGAGTCAGGTGACCAGTCCAAATGGAATTATGTGCTTTGGATAACAAGCATAAATGGATTCAAAATACCTTCGTTGTATTCAAATGGGTTGCAATGCGACTAGTTTTGACACATCTGAAGGACTTCACATTGTTCAAATAGTATAATAATAGATGTTCTTGGGATTATTAAGATATTTCCAAATGATTTTCTGTGTCTTGGATGGATTACATGATGAAAAGGAGGTTCAACGTACATATTTTTCAAATATGTATCTGATTTTATTTGTTTTTGTTCCCACATTTATATTGAAAATTACATAGACATTTCAGTGTTATCTTTTTATGTCTCTAATAATTTGTTAGATGTGCCAAATGTTTTTATGTCTCTTTATACCGGTACAGTGCATGATATATGATGATCACATAAAGACATTATGAATTAAACATAATTGAGTTAGGTTCTCTTTAGATCATACCTGATCAAGGGATTTTCTGGTCGCAAGATCACCCCCTTCGATAATTCCTCTTTAGCACTGATGTGAAGTTCTCAGAGTTCGTCTGTCAGCAGATAGTCATCCTCAATTTCCATGTTGGGGTGTAGAATTTATAGTCCTATCCTCCCCTTTTATGTTCATTTTTTCATGGTGTATCTTATTCAATTCCATGTCAGAGTTTGAGAAGATATTTGGTATTATGAATCTTCATGAGTCTCTATAGTGTATTTCTATGATGGGATCACCATATTTTAATCAACTGCATGTTCCTATTATCAAGTCTCTATTTATTTGATTATTTCTAATTATTAAAGACTAATTTAATTATGAAGATATGATAATGGACTATCATATTATCATATCGACATGTCCAAGGTATTTCATGAGATCATGGTGCCTGTCAAAACGCCTTCACGTGATCTTGGGTGACTCATTTGGGGCTTTTCATGAGAAAAGGATAGTTTGTCAAGGGCCTTCGTAGGATCTGGATATCATGGGGAGGAGAATTGTGAGGCCTTTTTAGGCCTCATTAATTTTTCTTGAGTGTTTTATGACAAAGAGAGGCTCCAACCACCTCCCCCTTTTATTTACTAAATTTTATTGTGTAAAGGTGTGGGGTCATGCGAGTTTGCACAAGTATTTCTGAGGAGAATTACTCTATTTTTTTTGTGATGTTTCCTGTGATTAATAAAGTATCTGTTGGAGATTCGAAAATATTTTATGTACAATTCCATATATTTTCCCTTAATGAGATATAGGATGAGTGAGATGTCTCTTGTACATACCCATGGCTCATGGAGTGATGGGGAAAACATGTTGATGGTCTTTCGCGAGGTAATAATGATACGTCACTATGTCCTCATGGTGTCTTGTGGATCACTGAGGGCATGTCATGTGACTTTTACTATAGTGAGTGGATCCTTTATCCTCATTTTTTATTTCACTTGAATTATTGTGTAATGGGTTAAGGTCTTAAGAGTTTTCATTGATGTTGTGAACTGAAATTATCCTCCCCATAGGTGATGATTCACATGATCTTTATGACTGCAAGAGGATCCTTCATTTTTGATGTTTTTCTCCAATTTTAGAACAATTTTGTGACGAGATATTGGGAACTCACTGGTAAGAAAATCACATGGTTTGGGGGAGCATATTTGTTTTCCTTCATATAGAAACTAGTTATATGGAGTGCTTTCATGAGAGAAAAAGTACCATCAGAATGATTTTTGAGGCACAAATCATAGTTAATCCACTGCACATTGTGTCTTCATGTGACCTCATGATGGGCACATGATCATCCATCCAGTTGAATATCAAGTTATATATGGGTCTCATCCACCTTCCACTTTCTTTTCAATTGAGGGTAGGATAATACCCATATTCAGGTATTTATTCCATTCTGATTTTTTGTGAAGCTTATTTGGAAGGAATCAATGATCTATTGGACTTATGATTCATTTAATTCTTGGAAACAAAATAGAACACCTTGAATGATATTTTAATTGATATATCTAGTCAATTTAAATAATATATATATTATAATGTATAATTTTTTAATGAATTAAATTTGTTAAATAATTTAAATTATATGTATAATGAACTGTAAAGTTACCGAGAGACACATTGGACCCTATTTTTTAGAGTCTTTATTATCCACTGACTGATAAGTATTTTCATTAATACATCCCTATTAGGCAAATGGTTGGTTACATTCTAATGGTGTGAACATGTGTCTATTGATTACATTTTTATTCCTTTATAACATGTGTGTGCATGTTTAACCTAAGTGACCAATGTTTGATTATTGATCTCATAAAGTGTCTGTATAAAGAAATATGAAACCCATGTTTTAGGTTTAATCATCTACGATTTGTTATGTATATGTCCCCTCTATGATTATATGTGATATTTGATCCATCGTACAATGTGTGTCTGTGTTTGTATTTCTTTTGTTTTTCTTATTTATTTTTAAATATTCCATGTATGTCAGAAAATATGGATTATTCCACCAATATGAATCTGTCAGATGTTCCATTGGAATGATTTTCTCTATCAAATCTAGGGGGATATGTTGGCTATGTTTATAGACTATTCCATTGATGGGTAATTGGTCTCATGGTTAGTTGTATGATATATCCATCTTAATCCCCCCAAAGTGATGTGTCAAATGATAGGCTTTCAAGTAAATGGGTCATCCCATGTATAGGGAAGTGGGAAAAAGGGATTTGTACTATCCCATTTGTTTGGGTTGTGTTATAAAAGGTTGGTTCACATTCAATAACCATAGAGTTGAAGATTTTTCAATTGGGGATTGTTGTATCTTGGTAAGAGCATGAACACATGACATATGTGTGTGTTTTTCATAATTTTTAATAGTTTTAATATATTATGATTGCATAATTTATATATTGCCTATTTAATTTCTTTTAATAAATTCCGATCAAATGAAGAATACATTAAATTTTTTGTTCATGTATGAAATTGTGTTGGTGGTGTCCTATTGACATTCACTAAAATCATGTTGGGTCTTCCTTGGTACTTGGGTAACTGAGCATCCCACCAAACCTACATGTATTTGTTAGGATATGGATGAAATATAATTGTCTAATGGGATCTTTCACTATTAATCTTAAAACAATGATGAGTTTTGGAAATGATTTTGGTGAGATATTTATTATACTATTTTTATTATCTATCATATATAAGATTAGCCTGTTTGGAGGATGGATACTAGTTTTAATTGTTGTTTTTGAGTCAAACATTCCTAAAATTAGTCATTAAATTTATTATATTTATGGTTTTTTCTTACATTAAATGAATACTAATTACATATTTTTTTAATTATTCATTTATGTTCACTTGGAATTAGGGTATAGTGTCACTATGATGCTATTTAAAGCCTTTCTTAAATACAAATACCTATTGCATATGGTAGGCATCCCAATGGACTTGTAAAATTCAGGTTCTGACCTAGTTATTTTTCTTATGATGCAACAATAGGGGATTGAATTTATGTATATATTCGATTGAAAACCAAATGTGTGGAGTTTTTTAGAATAAGTGATGGATGGGTCCTATTCGAAATAGTATTGTGTATTTTTTTAATTCATAAATTATTAATGGATAAGAAATTTAGTTTTGGACATAAATATTATTCATTATTATAAAAGGAATGTGTGTTATGTATTACTCTTACACAGAAGTTCATGATAATAATTTATTTTTTATGAATTGAATTATATATTTTCCTTATTTTCAAAATCTTTATTTATACATGAATTCCACTATTATCTATGTAAATGTATTTTGTGAAAAAATATTGAACATCTAATATAAAATTTAAGAATTTATTCAATATAAGACATCTATTTTATTAAAATAAAATGGTAAATATCTTAAATGTAACATTGAAATAAAAAAATAAAACATATATATATTTTTTAAATTAAAACTATTTTATAATATTATCTAATTATTAGATTAATTTTCAATTTTCATTAATAATTATATCAATTTTAATATGTAAATATAAATGGGATTTTTATTTTTTTATAAAACATTAGTCACTTGTATATATGTGTTACATAACAAATATATAAACATTAATATATTGATTATTTATGTGTATACCAAATGATAATATAAACATGAAAACTATATTAAAATCACATTACCATTTTCCATTACTTATAATTTACTTATATATAAAATCATTCATCATATTATATTTTTTAAAAATTTATACCATATATAAAACATTTTTAATTCATTCTAGATGGTGCTATGATATTCATAGGAGGCCATATAAAAGAATATCTAAAGTATTTTGTTTTTTATTTACATATATTCACTGATCTTTTTTAGTTTACAATATAATTATACATATATATTGAAATATTATTTGTTTCATATTACAGTATAAAATTCCACCTTAATAAAAGAAATCATTATTTATATTATATATATATATTATATATTTAACAAGATTTTCAATAATCAGAAACATGAATGTAACAAAATAAAAATTTATTATAAAATACAAGGGGATATATTCTTTACCCTTATATTGGTTCACCTTAAAATTCCATTACACATTTGATAATATATGGGGGTAATTTTATTACATTACATCTTGGGGTACCATTGAAACATAATAATACCTATTATTTCTCTAGAGATCATTTATTAGTTTAGTTTTCTTATATCATATTACATTAGCTCTGTGATCAAATAAATCTACCAACTATTCTTCACAATAGAGATATTCCTCCATTTTCACAACTTATGAATTAATTAAATGTGATATATCTAATATATAACTCTTTAGTGTTGATATTATGAAGAGTTTGTTCATGTATGAGATGTTCTGGCATTCAATAAGCTATATATTCCATATATTAATGACTGAAAAAGGGGATGATATATTAATGGATTATCCTTCCCATCATCTCAAATATATATAACTTAGTCCATGATGAGATTTTATTGAATACCATACCCTAAATATTGGACATTAGATCTCATCAATTATAATAAAAATATATAATATATTTACTTCATATATATTTAACGTGTCACTGAATGGTATGTATCATCTCAGTAATCTATAGGGAATGTTTTAGTCTCAATAAATATTATTCCTAGGAATTATCTCAATATATTAGTGTTATATATTAATTTATATATAGATCCTCATATATTACCATTTATATACATTACTAATTTTTTTAATTTCATAACAACAAAACAATTTCAATTCCAGTCTCTTATTGAAATCATTTGAGTTGATATATACATATATTATATTTTTAATGTTTCTATAACATTGAAAATTAGTTTTATAATTATATATAGTACTAGTGTATTGTTTTATATTTAAATATGAATGGATACCTCCCCAAGATATTGAGTTTAGGCATAGATATCATTTTGATGCAACTAAATGGTGTACTGTAAGAAGCCTTAGAAAACCCATTATATATATCATCTGAGGTTTATTGACTGATAAATAATATCTAATATCAATAGTGTGAGTTTAAAATGTTATAAAATTAACCATAAACTAAACTTAATTTTATTCATTAGAGTTATTGAGACGAATTATAATGAAAACCAAAGTAATGTTCTACTTTTTTCATTAGGTATTGTCAAGGATTTTAGTATTCTTTTATAATTTTTACATTTATCCATAACCCTATTATTGTAAAATCATATCATGGTATACTAAACAGTCACTTTTTTCAATGTGTTTGACCATAAACACTCATAAATTTTTTTAATGATTTTTATACTTCTTTGGTCAAGAATGAATGATGAGTTATGTTCATCATTCAATAAATCCTTCTATTTTGTCATATAAAAGGGATATATTCAATTTCTATATTTTATAACTCTATATTTTTAATGTTTTAACTCTAGAATATTTCTCACATTTTATTATATATCCATATAATTCTTCTAAACCCCATTTATCATTATATGAATAGAAGGTTGAAAAATTATTTGAAAGATGTATCAATTTATACCTTCACAATATTTTACACATCTATTATTTATATCCAAGAATATTTGGTATCTTTAAATCCTATTCAATGAAAAGGGTTCATGGTCATTTTTAAGAGTGAGTTTCACAATATGTTTTTCTTCTTATGGTGGTAATGTATAATGTTGTCATAACTATTTACCAACAAAACAATATTCATTCTAATCTAATTAACAACATCTGGGTGAGTATATACTTTATTAATTTCTATTAGTATATATAAAAAATTATTTCTATATATTTATTTAATCTATATTATTAATGTAAATATTACTTCTCTTAACTCCATATCATCACTCATCTAATTTTATGATGGGTATTTAATTAAAATAATGAATTTTCTAACACATTATCATTTTTTTGGAGATGAAGATAAATAATCTCATTAAGGAATTTATAAATATTAGTATCTCTAATTCACAGTAGTTCATTGTGAGTCTTTGTTTAACGAATTTCACCATCATAATATTCTTGAATCTTAATATATAATCTTTATTACAAATAAACATCACTCCATTTTTATTTTTTTCAATGTTTATTAAATGATGATAAATTTATTATAAATATTTTACAATATCAATTTTACAAAATAAAACTATAGATATCAAGTATAGTAGTAGTTATTGGACATTCTCTAATCACATATTTCATTAAACACCCAAAATATATACCCATTCCTATGATTACATGACCTGATTTGTATATTTACTATAACTAGTATCACACATGTTTAATTATATTTTTTTCCATTACTATGGTATTAAACGACTTTCATAAATAATGAACAATTTGATAATTCTTATTTAATATATTACAATATTCTCTATGAATACTATCAAAATTTTATCAATATAATCTCTAGATAATATTTTCATTAAATGTATGATGAATTTTGGGGAATTTATTAGTCCCAAAAAATAATTATTTATTCACAATGTCAAAATTCAATATGAAAATTTATATTATATACATCTTAATTGTTACACTTAATTGATTATATCCCCATAAAATATCCAACTTTTTGTAGTATTAATAAATAAGTACATGACCAAACCAGTCATCAATATGTTGCAGATAATAAATTTTATTTTTCATGATCTTATTACACTCAGGATAATAAATTAAATGATATTTTGAATGAATAAAATTATTAATAATGACTACCAGTTCATTCCACTGTATATCATAAGGGCAGATTAAAAACCTTATTAAAATTCTCCTATAGATTCTTTTTCAATTCTTCTAATTACATAAGGGGATTCTTCAAGGACAATACAATATAAGAGTAAGAAAATAAAATATATTATTTAAAAACTAAACCTCAAAATATTGGGGAATATGTAATGCCCTAGATTTTTTCATATATATTTTTTGAATTACATGGAATTATTTGGAGGCCACATGCGTTGACGAAATGTGATTCTGGGGCCCGGTGAGCTCGGAACAGAATTTTGATCTTTTTTTATGTTCACATAAGTAATATTGTGAGTGTGTTTCTATAAATTTTGAACAGGTGCTCAGATCAAAAATCCAATGGCACCATTGAACTCGAAATGATGGGATTCACCTAAAAAAGACTTAACATCGATCGACAAGGTTCAAATTAAGAAGTTAATTTTTGGACGTTTCATAAAATAATAAAACAAATTAAATTGTTATTTTATTTTATTTTATCATCAATGAGAGGTGGAAATGATGTTTTGGAATGGTGACGATGTTCTTTAATGGGATCCCCTTAGTGACCCATTTTTTGCAAGTGGAACAACTATGCTGCTTCATAAATATAACATTTTAACGACACAACATCGTAGATTAATAGAAACTCTATTATGTATATCGTTTTTATTAAGATAAATCATTGGAGAGTTGGTAATTAAACTATGGAATTCACTCCAAAAAACCAATAATTAATTTTCTCTCAAACGACGAATGATGAACACTGGAAAGATCACTAGCGACTTCAACGCCTTATGAATAACCAGATAAAGAATCGATAAACACTGTCGACTTATAATCCTTCTTGGGAATACCAATTCGATGTAGAATGTTGATCGAGTTAGGGGATATTTTGGTTTAGGTTTTCCTTATTCATCATTTCAAACAAGGAACACAGTTTAAAACATGAACATGTTGATATGTAGATCATCAGTTCCTATGGATGGGTGATGTTTCTCTGGTTTACATTATGGTATTAAATTATTGTTGATGAAACATCATACCCAATCCTCCCATGTTTTAAATTCCTCACACATAGGGAATTGTCCAGCACGAACAAGTCCTAAGCCCCTCCACCATGTGAATTCTTGGTTAAAAAATATTTGAAGTGGAGGAAAGGAAATTTCTAGGCCTTCACCAGGAAGTTGACACCCCGTGGAGGTCATAGGCACAAGCAGCGTGAAGAATGAACCACTAGAGTGAACCCTTTGGTTTGTAGAGTAACTTGCTATCGTGCTAGTGCCAACGACTAGTGGGGGTAGCCCATAGCGGCCACCTCGGGTGGGAGGCAGTGCTCCATGACAGTGCGTCGGGAGGAGAACCGCTCCCAGCCCAGACCGTGAAAATATGAAAGGGACATCCGGTTGTGCCGGTGGCCGGTAGAGGCAGACACGTTTGGGCGACCGTGTCGGTTGAGCAGCACATAGCCGCCAGCTGCAGACTTCGGGGGTACAGTGTCTCTGACCGCAGCCCACGTCGACTATGGGGCGAGCAAGGGGCGGGACGCGTCTTCCAGCCACATCTCAGCCAGGTGGACCAGACAGAAGGTGAGCCATACTAATCTAGCAAGCCTGAACCTTCCCATCTAGCTGGACCTGACCGAGGCGGGGCCTAGTACGAGTCAGTTTTGGGGACCCCAGGTTGGGTCGGGTCAGGTCGTCCCAACGATATCTGACTGGGCCTTGACACAATAGGCCTCTTTTTATAAAAATTCTCATAACTTACAAACTGTGCATCTTATTTGTGATCCATTTGCAGAGTTGGGACCCTCCTGACGAGTCAAATATTTTAGTATACTCTATGGGAGATTTCATGGAATTTGATGTTCGATTAATCTCTTGGGGAGAGGTTCCCCCAAGATCAAGAATTCTATATGAAAAAACCATGCAGTTGACTGAGACATAAATACTATGGAAGAGAGACCCTATGTGGATTGAACACTACAACCTAGTGGGAAGATACATCTATGTGACCTGGTAGGACCATGGTAGGGATAGGATATGGTGTGACCTGGTAGACCCATGGTTATCGACAGGAGGAGTACCTTAGTATGGCCATTAATTTGTGGGAAGTGGCTTCTATATGACCCAAGATCACCATGGTGGGGAGTGATTTCTATGTCACCTAGCATACCCATGGTAGTCATTAGGGATAAGTACCATAGATATCATAATTTTAGTGGGAAGGGGCATCTGTGGGAATCCACAGGCCTACAGTACTTTTTAAGGAGGAGTTCTCCTATAGCCTAAGTGTTCAACGATATGACTAATGGTTCTATTATCCTACCCTAGAACATATCAGGTATGATCTATCTTGCTTTGTGATAATTCTTCATGATCATGCTTTGTGGTTTGTTTGTGGATTTCTTTGTGTCCATTTGTTTATTTGGGGTCGCTTCTGAGTATTTTGTTACTCACCCCTGCATGTGCTTCACCCGTACATATTTTGTCTAGTTAAGGAAAAAGATGCCTCGAGGGAGGACATGGTATCCTAGGACCGGGTTGTGCCCAATGAGACTAGGTGTATAATTCATTCTTCAAAGGCTTCTAGCTATGAATCTACACATACCCATCATGTTTGGGTTTTCAGTGGATGGGTATCTAGAGTTCTTTGGTTCTTTTTTTTTCTTGTTAGTCTTTACTTGGGTATGTGTTCTAGAAAATTTGACTTTCAGCTGTACTTTTACTCAATGGTTTTTTAGTGACATGCTTGTTTACTTTCCTGTATTTGGGATGTGGTTTTGTATACATGCATATAGGTACACATTAAAATGACTCCCACATGTAGTTTAAGGCCTTCAGCACTAGTGTCCAACCACTAACCTTCGGGAGGAGGTCTTGGGGTATGTCAGGACATGAGCCCAAGAGAATGGGTCCTGAGAAAGCGGTATCAGAGGTGGTCTCTTCAACCTCAGAGACTAAGAGTCTGTTGTTTTAATTTATGGAAACTATGTTAAATGTTTTGAGTCAGACTTTTAGATTCAAGGAGTCCAGAATTTGCGCAACGACCAACATTTCCATATACAAGGACCCGAAATTATACCTTTCAGATCTATACATTAAAACACCGGTTTCATAACTGTCTTCTTATAATTTTCTATAATATGAGTCATCTCACTAGGTATAAACTTCTGATTGTGGTACATCTTGATGTCTTTTAGGATGCCTCCATGTGGACATCCAAATAGGTTTCTGATGCGTGATCATGTGGAGAGCCTGCCTAGCGATGAGGCATTAGTTCAGGGACAAGTTCAAGAGATTCCCCACCCTGGTGGTGCACCAATTTTTCCAGTATACGTTGGTCAGAACATACTACCAACATTACTGATAGAGGAAGCATGGAGGTTCAATTCCTTGTATGAGTTCTAAATAGATATACCTCCCAGGTTTAGGGGGAGATATATCCTTAGGTCACAGAGGACTGGAGGGAGGCACTAACATGAGTCACCTTATTAGTGAGGACACTTCTTGACCAGATGACGATCATAAATGTGAGCCTTATCTACAGATCAATTGGGAGATAGTGGAGTCTGATGATTCAGACTCATGATGAGGCAACCCTCTTTTGGGAAGTCTCTGAGTGGAGTTTCCGGAGGAGTTTCCCCATGAAATTTCCCTCAATGTTCATTTAGTAGCTTCATCACCTACACCAGGGAAGACTGTTAGTGGATGAGTATACTAATAGGCATACAAAACACTATCGATACACCATAGACATGGTGCCATACCCTTTCATCAGGGCCTTGACCTTTGAATATTGACTTAGATGGGATATCAGGGCATCCATTGTGTCTCTTAGCATCCCCACATATGTTGGATTGTTGGAGATAGCCATTATTGTAGGGAGCTTCCTAGTTGAGCAGGTACCAACTACTGGAGCCACCCACACTCCTCAGGAAATATAGACTTCAGTGGTGAGAAGTAGGCAGCAAATGTAGGGTCCTAAGAAGGCCATATATTTCAAAGGGTGACCCCAAGACTCATGGTCGGTAGTGCAGAGCTCCCAGAGTAGAGGGAGTCATTAGGGGACCAGGAATTTCTTCACATGCAGCGGGAAAGGAAACATTTCTTCTGACCGCCCTACCCAATACACAGAAAATCAATAAATGATCAAGGGGCCACCAATTCAGAGGAAATATTTCAAGAGAGGAGGTTCATAGGTAGGAAAATGTGGTAGGGAAGATAGCCAAGCAGTAGGCGGTGGAAGAGGGTTCAAGGTGATACCACCACCACAACAAAGTTGCCCACCACGGGTTCATGGAGGCATTAGAAAGGGGTAAGGCCAACTTCAGGAAATCTAGGCCTCCGAACAAGTCACTCTACAGATGATTATAGGTATGATATATGTATTATCCACCTTAACGTTAGTTATTATAGACACAGGTTCCATCCATTCATTCTTTACCAAATACCTCAATCAAGGCTTAGAAATTCTGGTGGAGCTATTGGCTCAATCCTTATGATTATTTAATTCTATGGGAGGGTATTTGATGATTCATAAATGGTGCTGATAGTGTGAGATATCTATATAAGGAGACAAGTTCAGTTGGGTTCTTCTATTAGCATCATTGAGGCCTTACGATGTCATCGTAGGTATGGACTGGTTATCCACTGTCCTTACTCAGATCGACTATTTTAGGCACAAAGTGTGGGGTGTCTATGAGGATGGGACAATGTTTTGCATCATCAATGAGAAGGGATCCGTTGAAGCATAAGATAGACTTTCATGGAGGAGGGTGGAACTAATTACTAACCGGTTTTCTACCCTCACCCTCGGTGTGGTGGAAGATAGGTGTTTGATATTTCATATAGTGGTGCAAGAGTATGAGGATGTGTTTCCCACTGATGTTCTAGGACTACCTCCTCAAAGGAAGGTATACTTCTCCATCGACCTATACCAAGGGATGACACCAATATCCACACCAGAATATTAGATGTCTCTCATGAAGCTACGTGAGTTGAGAGTACACTTTTATGACATGAATGATGAGGGGTTTGTAATGCCTAACATTTAACCATGGGATTCCCGACTATTGTTTTCCAAGAAGGTATAAAGGAGAATGAGGCTATGAATTGGATTTCGTCTCCTAAACTAGGTGATAGTGAAGAAAAAGTATCCACTTCCAATGATTGATGACCTCTTCGATTAGTTGAAGGGAGCGAGGTGGTTCTCGAAGATCGACATTAGATCAATCTATCATCAGTTTCAGGTATGGGATGAGGTCTTACTGAAGAAATCCTCTAAATCAAGTAATGGCCACTATGAGTTCTTAGTGATGACCTTTAGCATGATCAATTCAATAGAAGTATTCATGGGACCCATGAACATAATATTCCAGCCATACCTCAATCATTTCATTGTAGACTTCAATGAAGACATCATTGTGTACTAAGAATTGGTGGAGGAGTATGATACACACTTGAAGATAGTCCA
This sequence comes from Viscum album, assembly GCA_963277665.1. Classification (NCBI taxonomy): domain Eukaryota; kingdom Viridiplantae; phylum Streptophyta; class Magnoliopsida; order Santalales; family Viscaceae; genus Viscum; species Viscum album. Next base: position 1,002,314,726 of record OY728161.1, read on the forward strand.
GGATACACCCAGAGAGCACCAACATTAAGGTAAGCTCTTGAAGTTCTAGTTTTGGATTCGAGAGGTCCACTTTCTGGGACATGCCTTCTATTAGGCTAGAGATTCAATGGATCTAATGAAGATAGAAGCTGTGCTTTATTAGGAGCCACCCTGTATCATGAATAAGGTGTAGAGTTTATTGTGGTTTCCCAGATACTACCGGAGGATTATGGCCTAATATTACAAAATAGCAACACTATTATCTTTCATTACATGGAAGGGAAAAATCATCTTGTGTATGGAGAAGTTACATCAGAATTTCTATGAGATTTGGTCAATATTGATGAGTTCCCCCATCATGAGACTACTAGAAGAGGGTGTTTGGTGAGTATCTTTCTGCGATGCATCAGAAACCAAAGTGGGTTGTGTGCTGATGATGGAGTGAACAGTGATCGCCTATGTCTCATTGTAGTTGAGGCATCATGAGAATAACTATGAAACCCATTACCCGGAGTTACAAGCATTGGAATTTTCCCTACAGATACAAAGAAACAACATGATGGGTGAGCGGTTTACCGTCTACTCTGACCAGAAGAGTCTCAGGTATATATTCTAATAGACAGACCTAAACATGAGATAGTAGTGATAGTTGTAAGTTCTCTAGGACTATGAAATTGAGATAGTATATACTTGTGGGAAAGGGAATGTGGTGGAAGATGTTTTTAACAAGAGATCTGGCTTACAGCTATTGAGCAAGGTGAAGAAGAAGCTAACCATGATGTGGATATCCTTTTTGGATGGTAATGGCACTTCTTACCTACAATAAATGAATGTCACTCCCCCACTCTTACAATGAGCCTGGGAAAAACATCTTGTGGATGTTGACTATGAGTCTCGATGTGTTTATATATCCTCATGATAGACTCATGAATGATTTTCAAAAGGTGCAGAGCATGTCATACTTTTCAAAGTGTACACCGTAGTAACATTGATGTTATACGAGGAGGTGTTGATGGAGTTCCATATATCCCCTTTGGAAGTACATCTTGGTCTAGTGAAGATGTACCGGGACATCTGACATCAGTACTGGTGGCCAGGGAGGATGAAAGTAATGGAAGAGTTCATGTAACATCCCAAGTAAGTAATGAATAATAGATATTTTTATCTATGTCTATTAATGATTAAGATATTGTTATAGAGGCTTAAAATGAAAGTAAATACAATCTTATGCATGGAATACACTAATATTCTTAAAAGATTGTTTTACTACCTTTTGATGGCAAACCATTTTTGAATCTATCTTTTGACAATTTTATAAAATATGTTTGTCAAAAAAAACTTATTTTTTATGATTGGGACATCAAAATTTACCTTGTGTGAATTTTTGGTATTTTTCTGACAATGTTCATTTTTTTAATGAATAGTGAAAAATACTGCATTTTACATCAAAACTGCTTTTTAATCTAATTTATTTATATGATTAGATTATGTTTTGAATTGGTTTTGAAGTGAAATTAGAATATATTTTTACCATTTTATCCAATGGTGGTCATTGGAATCAATTTCACTTTGAAATTAGACTTAAACTAGTGTCAATCTTTTGATACTTATTGTTTTGTAAAAACACGCTATTTGCTCTGGCAGTGGGAATTAATTATTGAATTAATTAATGTGACTTATATGACTTGAATTTTTTAAAATGGACTTCATTTTTGAATTCGAAATATCAAATATAGCTTAGGGTGAATTTTTGGTAATTTTCTGAAGTGAAACCACTAAGTGGTAATCAAGCAAACTGATTTTTTAGTTAAATGAAAGTTTACCACTAATGTGTACTGAATTTTGAAAATCTGACATTAATGGTTGTCATTAAGTAGTAAAATGTGGTTCAATGAGATTAAAATAATTTTTTGGTGAATAGTAACTTATTAAGTTCTTAATCGCGATTAGTGGTAATTAGTGTAGTTTAAGGTATAAATAATGCTTTAATAATATGAAATGACCTAGACACATGTCCCAACCATATTGGTTGTGTCATGGCCGAACAAGAAAATACATGGGTCAACTTGGGGACCCCATGGAGACACTTTTGTTTGGAAATGACATAAATAACTTTTTATTAAATGTTAAAGTAAAAATGACACAAACAAGAGGTGTTTTACTAAAACAATTTTTACATGGGGTTATAAAGATCAGATTTTTGATTATAAATATTCATTGGAAAGCTAAAAGGATTTCCTACATCATAGTATTTTTTTATGATTTTTAGACATTAAATAAATTAAATTATTTATGACATAATAATGATGCAGTGATGACATCATTATTTGACGATTTAAATAAAATGGAAAGATAATGTAAAATATATGAACTACACATGTCCAAAACCAATTGGATAAGTGTATTTCGAACCCTTATCACCTTATCCACGAATTATATCAATGTGGGACCTTTTAAAACCGATACAAAATTTCAAATAAAGTAATATTTCTTTACTTTCCAAAAGTGCCCCTCCTCTCCTCTTATAAAAGGCCCCCACCTCTACCTCATTTCACACACACCTCAAGCCTTTGGCACGGCCAACCCCTGCCCATTTACTCTCTCCACATCCCCCTCCTCATCCTAGATGATTCCCTTTGTGCATAATCCTTTCAAAGGAAGCCTTTAGGCTCAACTCAAAAGGAGTTACACTTTTAAAGGTAATTCATTCTCTCATGTTCATTTGTTTTATTTTGCTTCTCCAACCCCCTAAAATATATTTATTTACTTACTTTGTAATAACACCAGTATCTTCAATATACTAGGATGTTGTTATATGATTTATTTGAGCTACAATCTCACACAAATACATCAAATGGTTAAAGAACATACGGTTTTCGTGGATGGAGAAATTCTGCCTCCCGAAACGATGATTGTTCAACACTCATTTAACACCTTCAAAGGTGGCCATTATGATGTCACTATTTTTATATATGATATATAATATGTTTATGTTTTCCTTAAGCATCTGTTTTTTTTCATTTTTGGCATACCTTTATGGTTTCCATTATGGGTAAACACGATATCTTCATTTTAGGAAGTGCGGACTACCGCCCCCTCAAAGTGATTTGATTCGTTAAATACCATATGTGGGACATATAAAGGAAGGAACTATGATATTATATATGATATTATACTGTAATTATAATATACCTTTATATCATTATGATTCCATTCTATAAAATACAAAATGGAAATGAAAGTAGCGTTCATGCGTACGTACGGCTTACCGTCTCCATGAACGGTGCATTTCATTTCTTACCTCTAAATGTGATGTAATATTATAAATACATGTATATGATGAATATATATGATATATATGTTATCCAAATGATTAATATCATTCTGGATATAACGAACCTATGACCAAATTAACAACATGAAAGTGTAAGAAGCCTATTTTTGACTTAAGAACCAAATACCGACAAAATAAAAATTACTAACTTAACTGATTACATGATGTTCATAACATGGTATAAAAGGAATAATGAACTTGAAAAAGATTCTTAAGAAAGTAGAGATTAACTCAAGTTTATTATTCAGGAGATTAAAGAACGGTCGGGTCAAGTCGGATACGAGGTATGGGACTTCGTCTCAATCTCCTTTCGTTGAGGCATATTTTATTTTATACACAACTTTATTTTATACGGCGTATGAACCCCTTTGACTTTTACATTTATTCAAAAGGAATCTTTTTTATACGAAGCATTTACTAAACGACAATAGGGAATGTTTTTGTCATACGTATGCGGCGACAATGACTTCTCCGCCGTCGTGACTGTTATTTGAGTTTCGGCTTCCTCTACAAGCCATACCTTCTTTTTAAAAGAAAAATAAATACCATGTTTTACTTTTCTTTTATTTTAGTATTGAAAATGGTTATCATAATGTTTTTATATCAATGTGTTGTATTGATATCTCGTGATTGAAATGTGGAAATTTTATGTTTCCTTTATGCATGTCTTATGTGATATGATTATGTTATGGTTCTTGGGCATTATTATGAAGACGGGTGGTTCCGTGATAAACTAAGGGCGGGTGAGCCCGTTATAGCTCTCCAATGCATTGGGTAACGCGAAGGAGTGAAACGTTAAGGTTTCTCCGAAGAGATTTTAGGGAATATACTGTGATAGGTATTCCAAACGTAACCAAGAGGGTTACTCCCTACGTAAGAATGTTATGAATGCCTCAAGTTACCTTTATGTCTTATTATTTCTATGATTTATTCATGATTTTATGAGGTATGTTAAAGTGCCTATGTTTTATGGGTAAAGTATGATTTCATTCTTATGTATATATGAACTCATTTTTCCTTTCCATGTTTTTTTTATAACCCATACTGAGATTTTATGCTCATCCCACGTTTTTGAAATGTTTTTCACAGGTCAAGGGAAAGGTACATGATAAGATGATAGAGTCAAGGATGTGTCAAGAAATAATCCATGTTTTATTTTAACTGTGTTTCCATTGATGGGAATGAAGAATAATATCTTTATGTAACAACTTTGTTTATATGTGGAATGTAACGCAAGTTTTATGATCTAATTTTCTAAAACTCTAAACCCGAAAAGATCCTCAATGTGTAATCTTGTAATAACTCAAGATTAAGCAAGGTTTAAGGCTGGGGTCTTAAAGTTGGTATCAAAGGTCGGTTTAGATAACTTTAGGAGTTAGAATTCTATTAAATTATTATCCAAAATTTTTTTTTTTTCGAAATGATATAGCATTTAAAGATTACCATGTTGCTTCATCTAAGACATGTTTGTTCAGAATGGTTTTCCGCAGAGGAAACAGGGAAGCTGTGCTAGGAAGGAATACAGAAGGAAATAACCTTCCGAATCAGCCTCCAGAAATGGTCGGAATTGGAACTGAACAGTTTTTTGCAGTAATGGCGCAGTTGACTCAAGCGATAAATGGCGGTGGTATCCATGCACGAGATCAGCCAGAACAACCGCAGAGGAACATGTCAGTGGTGGAACATTTCATGAGGAAACATCCACCATCATTCAGAGGATCATCTGAACCTGTGCTAGCTGAAGGGTGGATTAAAGCACTAGAGAAGATTTTTGATGTCATGGGGTGTTCAGACAATCAAAAGGTTAGTCTTGCTATTTACCGTTTGGAGGGTGAAGCAGATCAGTGGTGGTCTATGGTTAAAAATATCATGGACGCCGATGAGATTGATGCTCTTGACTGGGATGAATTCAAAGGTATGTTTCTTGAGAAGTATTTTCCTAAGGCTATTCGACTTAGGATGGAAAAGCAATTCTTGGAATTGAGGCAAGAGGAAGACTCAGTGGCTGCCTATGAAGAAAGGTTCACTCGATTGGCAAGGTATGCTCCAAATTTTATCCGGGACCTTGATAGTAAAATCAATCATTTTTACTCAGGAATAAAGCCAAAGAATCGAAGGGAATTAGCTTCTCGTGAGTTTAAAAGTTTTGAAAAGCTTGTTCGATGTGTTGAGAAGGTGGAAATGGAGTTTGCCGATGACCAAGTTTTCTATAACAACCAGCAGAAGAAGAGACCGAGGTGGCAGGATAAAGGTAAAAATTCTTCAAAAAAGTCTGATGGTAAGAGAACTAAGTTTCTAGTTTGTGATAAATGTGGAAAACGGCATGCTGGGGAATGTCTTCTGAATTCTGGGAAGTGCTACCGATGTGGTAAGATGGGACATAAGGCTCGTGATTGCACTGAAAAGGATCAAGGTGAAGGTAAGAACAAATTTGATTTACATTTAGTGAAATGTTATAAGTGCAATGAGATGGGTCACTATGCAAACGAGTGTCCGAAAAGGAGCTTGAGTGATGGGAAGCAGTTAGACTACAAGCAGAAAGGGGTGGTGAAATCCTTTGCAACTACTTCAGCAGATGTCGGGCCATCAAATGAAGTTGTATCAGGTACTCTGATTGTTTTTTCAGATTATTCCAGTGTGTTGTTTGATTCGGGGTCTACACATTCTTTCATCTCTGAAACATTTTCTAGTAAAATGGGAATACCATCTCAAGAAATGACTCCTGAACTTTTGGTAAAAACACCTGGGGGAAGTGTCGAGGAAAAAAGAATTTATAAGAATCTTCCTATCCTTATCTGTGGAAAGAACCTACTTGCAAACCTTATTGTTCTACCTCTAGTTGAGTTTGATGTTATCCTGAGTATGGATTGGCTCTCTATTTACCATGCTAAGATTGACTGTAGAGATAAAGAAGTTTCTTTTCAGAAAGACTTTCAGTTTGTTTACAAGAATGAACCCTTACTTTTGATAACATATCAAGAGGCCGAGAAACTTGTAAAAGATGGAAATGAATGTTACCTTGCACACGTCGTTGAAAAGAAAGGAACTGTTCAGATTAATGATGTGCCAGTGGTAAATGAGTATCCTGATGTTTTTCCTGATGAGTTGCCTGGAATAATACCAGATCGGGAAGTTGAGTTTACTGTTGACTTAGTTCATGATGCTAAGCCAATTTCAAAACCCCCTTATCGAATGGCACAAATTGAACTTTTAGAGTTGAAGGAGAAATTGCAAGATTTATTAGAGAAAGGTTTCATTAGACCTAGTACATCACCATGGGGTGCTCCTGTTTTATTTGTTAAAAAGAAATATGGTTCTATGAGACTTTGCATTGATTATAGAGCCTTGAATAATATCACTGTTAAGAACAAATATCCTTTTCCTCATATCGATGATTTGTTTGATCAGCTCCAGGGAGCTCAGTTTTTTTCAAAGATTGACTTGAGATCGGGGTACCATCAGCTAAAGGTAAAGGAGGCAGATATTCCGAAGACCGCGTTCCGTACGAGATATGGCCATTGTGAATTTGTAGTAATGCATTTTGGGCTAACCAATGCACCTGCTGTATTCATGGACTTAATGAATAGAATTTTCCATGAGTTCCTGGATAAGTTTGTGGTGGTTTTCATTGATGATATTTTGGTGTTTTCTAAAAGTAAAGAGGAGCATGAAAAACATTTAAGTGTTATCTTGCAAACCTTAAAAGAAAAGAAACTGTATGGGAAATTCAGCAAGTGTGAGTTTTGGTTGCAACAAATTTCTTTCCTTGGTCACATTGTTTCTAAAGATGGAATAACTGTTGATCCTGAAAAAACAAAAGTTGTGGAAGAATGTCCAAGTCCCACAAATGTAACCGAGATTCGTAGCTTCCTTGGTTTGGCGGGCTATTACCGAAGGTTTGTTAGAAATTTTTCACGGTTATCTAGTCCAATGACTAAGCTGACTCGTAAAGGTGTTAAGTTTATCAGGACAAAAGAATGTGATGAATGTTTTTAGGAATTGAAAAGAAGATAGGTGAATGCTCCAGTTTTGGTACTACCTTTCAGGAATGGTGAGTTTGTTATATACAGTGATGCTTCATTGAAAGGAATTGGTTGCGTCCTAATGCAGAATGATCAGGTAATTGCTTATGCTTCACGACAGTTGAAAACTCATGAGGTAAATTACCCTACACATGATTTGGAACTAGCTGCTGTTGTTTTTGCTTTAAAAATTTGGAGGCATCATTTGTATGGAGTAAAGTGTGAAATATATACCGATCACAAAATTTTAAAGTATATATTCACTCAGAAAGAGTTAAACATGAGACAAAGGATATGGCTGGAATTAATCAACGATTATGATTGAACAATTCATTACCATCCGGGAAAAGCAAATAAAGTGGCTGATGCTTTGAGTCGAAAAAGTAATGCTTCATTAACAATGATGCGTTTGGAACGTGAACTTTGGTTAACGATTTGATGAACTTTGGCGTAGAAGTTGTTGGTGTAGGAAGTCCTTCTATTTTGTTTCAGGTATCAGTGAGATCATCTCTATCAGATAGAATCAAGCAAGCACAGAAGCAAGACAGTGAGTTGCAGAAAAAGGTAGAGCTGGTTCAGAAAGGTAAGTTGCCTGAATTCAACATTGATAGTGATTGTGTTTTGAGATTTGGGAAGAGATTGTGTGTGCCTTGTGATTCACAGTTGAAGAGAGAGTTGTTATGTGAAGCTCATAGTTCTCCGTTTTCAGTTCATCCGGGCAGTACTAAGATGTATAGAGATCTGCGGGAGTATTACTGGTGGGATGGAATGAAAAGAGATATTGCTGATTTTACTGTGAAGTGTTTGACTTATCAGCAGGTTAAAGCAGAGCGGAAGTTACCGAAAGGGATGCTTCAGCCTTTACCAGTGCCAGAGTGGAAATGGGAGAATATATCCATGGACTTTGTTTTTGGATTACCGAAGACATCTCGAGGTAATAATGTAATCTGGGTTATTGTTGATCGCTTGACCAAATCTGCTCATTTCCTTGCTATACGAGATACTTTCTCTCTTGATCAACATTCCTGTTTGTATCTTAAAGTGATAGTCAGGTTACATGGAGTTCCTCTCTCCATTTTATCGGATCGTGATCCCAGGTTTACTTCTAACTTTTGGAAAGGCCTTCAGAAGTCGTTGGGTACTGAATTAAATTTTAGTACAGCTTTTCATCCTCAATCAGATGGGCAGTCAGAACAAACAATTCAGACATTGGAGGATATGCTACGAGCTTGTTCTATGGATTATCAGGGAAGTTAGGACCAACATCTTTCTTTGGTTGAGTTTTCATATAATAACAGTTTTCATTCCAGTATACAGATGGCACCATTTCAGGCATTATATGGGAAGCGGTGTCGAACTCCAGCGTTCGGGGATGAAGTGGGTGAAAGACTGTTGATGGGACCAGAATTGGTAGATGAGATGGCAGAAAAAGTTCAGTTGATTCAGAAACACATGAGAACAGCTCAGAGCAGGCAGAAGAGTTATGCGGATAACCGGAGGAAGGATCGATCTTTCGAGGTAGGTGATCAGGTTTTTCTCAAGGTTTCTCCTTGGAAAAGTGTGATGAGATTTGGTAAGAAATGAAAGTTGAGTCCAAGGTTGATTGGACCATACAAAATTCTGGAAAGAGTTGGATCAGTTGCATACCGAGTGGCTTTACCTCCGAGTTTATCTCAGGTACACAATGTTTTTCACGTTTCGATGTTGAGAAAGTATATGCCAGATCCATCTCATGTTTTGAGTCCAGAGGTAGTTCAGCTGGAAGAGAACCTATCTTATGAGGAACAACCGGTCCAGATTCTTGACCACAGGGAGCAAGTGTTACGGAATAAGGTGATTAAGCAGGTAAAGGTTTTGTGGAAAACCCACATGATTGAAGAGGCAACATGGGAATCTGAAAATGCAATGAGGGATAAGTATCCCCATTTATTCGATAAGTAAATAAATTGCGGGGACGCAATTTTATAAATGGGGGAAGGATGTAACATCCAAAGTAAGTAATTAATAATAGATATTTTTATCTATGTCTATTAATTATTAAGATAGTGTTATAGAGGCTTAAAATGAAAGTAAATACAATCTTATGCATGGAATACACTAATATTCTAAAAGATTGTTTTACTGCCTTTTGATGGAAAACCATTTTTGAATCTATCTTTTGACAATTTGATAAAATATTTTTGTCAAAATAAACTTATTCTTGATGATTGGGACATCAAAATTTACCTAGTGTGAATTTTTGGTATTTTTCTGACAATGTTCATTTTTTAAATGAATAGTGAAAAATACTGCATTTTACATCAAAACTGCTTTTTAATCTAATTTATTTATATGATTAGATTATGTTTTGAATTGGTTTTGAAGTGAAATTAGAATATATTTTTCACATTTTATCCAATGGTGGTCATTGGAATCAATTTCACTTTGAAATTAGACTTAAACTGGTGTCAATCTTTTGATACTTATTGTTTTGTAAAAACACGCTATTTGCTCTGGCAGCGGGAATTAATTATTGAATTAATTAATGTGACTTATATGATTTGAATTTTTTAAAGTGGACTTCATTTTTGAATTCGAAATATCAAATATAGCTTAGGGTGAATTTTTGGTAATTTTTTGAAAAACTTCAATTTTTGATGAATAGTGAAACCACTAAGTGGTAATCAAGCAAACTGATTTTTCAGTTAAATGAAAGTTTACCACTAATGTGTACTGAATTTTGAAAATCCGACATACATGGTTGTAATTAAGAAGTAAAATGTGGTTCAATGAGATTAAAATAATTTTTTGGTGAATAGTAACTTATTAAGTTCTTAATCGCGATTAGTGGTAATTAGTGTAGTTTAAGGTATAAATAATGCTTTAATAATATGAAATGACCTAGACACATGTCCCAACCTTATTGGTTGTGTCATGGCCGACCAAGACAAGCCATGGGTAAACTTGGGGACCCCATGGAGACACTTTGGTTTGGAAATGACATAAATAACTTTTTATTAAATGTTAAAGTAAAAATGACACAAACAAGAGATGTTTTACTAAAACAATTTTTACATGGTGTTATTAAGATCAGATTTTTGATTATAAATATTCATTGGAAAGATAAAAAGATTTCCTACATCATAGTAGTTTTTTATGATTTTTAGACATTAAATAAATTAAATTATTAATGACATAATAATGATGCAGCGATGACATCATTATTTGACGATTTAAATAAAATGGAAAGATAATGTAAAATCTATGAACTACACATGTCCAAAACCAATTGGATGAGTGGATTTCGAACCCTTATCACCTTATACACGAATTATAGCAATGTGGGACCTTTTAAAACCGAAACACATTTTCAAATAAAGTAATATTTCTTTACTTTCCAAAAGTGCCCCTCCTCTCCTCTTATAAAAGGCCCCCACCTCTATCTCATTTCACACACACCTCAAGACTTTGGCTCTGACAAACCCTGACCATTTACTCTCTCCACATCCCTCTCCTCATCCTAGAGGATTCCCTTTGGGCAGAATCCTTTCAAATGAAGCCTTTAGGCTCAACTCAAAAGGAGTTACACTTTTAAAGGTAATTCATTCTCTCATGTTCATTTGTTTTATTTTGCTTCTCCAACCCCCTAAACTCTTTTTATTTACTTCCTTTGTAACAACACCAGTATCTTCAATATACTAGGATGTTGTTATAAGATTTATTTGAGCTACACTCTCACAAAACTACATCAAATGGTTAAAGAACATACGGTTTCCGTGGATGGCGAAATTCTGCCTCCCGAAACGATGATTGTTCAACACTCATTTAACACCTTCAAAGGTGGCCATTATGATGTCACTATTTTTATATATGATATATAACATGTTTATGTTTTCCTTAAGCTTCTGTTTTTTTCATTTTTGGAATACCTTTATGGTTTCCATTATGGGTAAACACGATATCTTCATTTTAGGAAGTGCAGACTACTGCCCCCTCAAAGTGATTTGATTCGTTAAATACCATATGTGGGACATATAAAGGATGGAACTATGATATTATATATGATATTATACTGGAATTATAATATACCTTTATATCATTATGATTCTATTCTATAAAATACGAAATGGAAATGGAAGTAGCGTTCATGCGTACGTACGGATTACCGTCTCCATGACCGGTGCATTTCATTTCTTACCTCTAAATGTGATGTAATATTATAAATACATGTATATGATGAATATATATGATATATATGTCATCCAAATCATTAATATCATTCTGGATATAACGAACCTATGACCAAATTAACAACATGTAAGTGTAAGAAGCCTATTTTTGACTTAAGAACCAAATACCGACAAAATAAACATTATTAACTTAACTGATTACATGATGTTCATAACATTGTATAAAAGGAATAATGAACTTGAAAAAGATTCATAAGAAAGTATAGATTAACTCAAGTTTATTATTCAGGAGATTAAAGAACGGTCGGGTCAAGTCGGATACGAGGTATGGGACTTCGTCTCAATCTCCTTTCGTTGAGGCATATTTTAGTTTATACACAACTTTCTTTTATACGGTGTATAAACCCCTTTGACTTTTACGTTTATTCAAAAGGAATCTTTTTTATACGAAGCGTTTCTTAAACGACAAAAGGGAATGTTTTTGTCGTACGTATGCGGCGACAATTACTTCTCCGCCGTCGTGACCGTTATTTGAGTTTCGGCTTCCTCTACAAGCCATACCTTCTTTTTAAAAGAAAAATAAATACCATGTTTTACTTTTCATTTATTTTAGTATTGAAAATGGTTTTCATAATGTTTTTATATCAATGTGTTGTATTGATATCTCGTGATTGAAATGTGGAAATTTTATGTTTCCTTTATGCATGTTTTATGTGATATTATTATGTTATGGTTCATGGGCATTATTATGAAGACGGGTGGTTCCGTGATAAACTAAGGGCGGGTGAGCCCGTTATAGCTCTCCAATGCATTGGGTAACGCGAAGGAGTGAAACGTTAAGGTTTCTCCAAAGGGATTTTAGGGAATATACTGGGATGGGTATTCCAAACGTAACCAAGAGGGTTACTCCCTACGTAAGAATGTTATGAATGCCTCAAGTTACCTTTATGTCTTATGATTTCTATGATTTATTCATGATTTTATGAGGTATGTTAAAGTGCCTATATTTTATGGGTAAAGTATGATTTCATTCTTATGTATATATGATCTCATGTTTCCTTTCCATGTTTTTTTTATAACCCATACTGAGTTTTTATGCTCATCCCAAGTTTTTGAAATGTTTTTCACAGGTCAAGGGAAAGGTACATGATAAGATGATAGAGTCAAGGATGTGTCAAGAAATAATCCATTTTTTATTTTAAATGTGTTTCCATTGATGTGAATGAAGAATACTATCTTTATGTAACCACTTTGTTTATATGAGGAATGTAATGCAAGTTTTATGATCTAATTCTCTAAAACTCTAAACCCGAAAAGATCCTCAATGTGTAATCTTGTAATAACTCAAGATTAAGAAAGGTTTAAGGCTGGGGCCTTATAGTTCATTTTACCATGTCTCACTTGTAATAATGTGAAGGTTGAGCATCAGGTCTCAGTAGGCTTGGCACAACCACATGAGGTACCTTAATGGAAGTGGGATGGTATCTCTATGGACTTCGTGACGAGGTTACCAAATAGGTCTAGGGGCTATGATTTTATTTGGATGATCTTTGACTGATGCAGCCAGTTGGCTAACTTCCTAGCCATATGTGAGCAAGGATTATACAAGGGATTAGTATGCCTATACATACAAGAGATATTATTTCTTCATGGTGTTTCTTTGACAATTGTATTAGATCATGATACATGATTTACATCTTGGCTGTGGAAGGGTTGCAGGTGGCCTTGGGGGCTCTGCTATTCTTGATCACATCTTTTCACCCACATAAATATTGTCAGATGGAGAAGACCATACAGACCATAAAGGAAATTCTTCATGCTTCTGTCCATGATTTTCATCGTAGTTTGGAGGACCACCTAACAGTGGTGCAGTTTACATATAGAAATAGTTATCACTCCACCCTTGACATGGAACCTTTTGAGGGCTTGTAGATGTAGCCATCCAGATCACCATTGTACTGGATAGACCCATGGGAGTCAACACTCGTTGATCCTGAGTTAGAATGGGCTACCACTGATAAGGTGAATAACATCTAAGAGAGGATGAGGAATACATAGAGTAGAAATAAATCCAATGCTGGCACAAGATAAAGGCCCTTGGAGTTTCAAGAGAGAGATCATGTTTTTGTTCAGATCTCCCCACAATGAGGATTGCAATGATTTGGTCAGGGTGAAAAGTTACCTCCAAGGTTCATCAGACATTTTCAGATCCTGAGTAGAGTTTTTGAGGTGGCATACTGCCTAGATCTTCCCCCATAGATACACTAGGTGCATGATGTTATTCATGTGTCCCAATTGAGGAGGTATGATAATGATCCATCTAATGTAATCAACTAAGATGAGATGGACATTGATGAAAGGGTGACGTTTGTGGACTTCCCTATAGAGATAGAGGATCGACAGAAGTAGGTTCTTCATGGATGGTCAATCCCTTTGGTGGGAGTTCGGTAATAGTATGGGAGTCTATAGGAGAGATCATGGGATTGGGAGGCTCATGTTCATGCTCAAAACCCGCATATTATTGTTTAGCCTGGGTTTTTTCTTTCAGGGATGTAATGACATACTGTGGGGAGAATGTAATGTCCCATATTTTTCTTAATATTTTTTGAATTACATTGATTTAATATGAGACCAGATGATTTGACGGAGCATTATTCTGGGGCCTAGTGACCCTGGAACAAAATTTGATACTTTGTTATGTTCCCTTAAGTAAACGTGAAAAAAGGATTCTATAACATTTTAACTGGTGCTCAGATAAAAAATTTGAGGTAACCGTTGAACTCGATATGCTGAGATTACCCTATAAAATACATTATTTCCATTAGAAAGGGTTCGGTGGAAGAGTTAATTTACAAACTTTTCAAAATTAATATAATAACATAAAAAAATATTTTATTTTATTTTATCAATGTTGAGCGGAAGATGATGACACTGGGGTGCAGCCATAAGGTGCTTTAATGGAATCCCCTTAATGAATCGTTTTGTAAATGTGTAACCACTATGCTATTTCACAAATAAACCCACCTAATGACATAATGTCGCAACGTAACTGAAATGTTGTGACATGTTTCCTTTTTTTAATATAACACATTATAGAGTTGGCAATTAAACCATTGAATTTACTCTGATGAACCTACAACAAATTTACTCTCCAACGATGAATAAAAAACATTATCAAGATCTCTAGCGATGTCGACGCCTTACGAAGAATGGTACTAGGAATCAACAAACACCTTTGACATCTTGAAACGTCACGACTAGACCACTTCAATGTCAAATTTCGATCGAGGTAGGGGTAGTTTTGGTTTATTTTTTCCATGTTCATCATTATAAATGATGAATGTCGATAAATACATTAATATGTTGATCCATAGATCATCCGTTTATGTGGGAGGGTGAATTTTCATGGGTTTTCTTTGTGGGGTTAAATTATTATTGATGAAACATCTTACCCAAGCCTCCCATGTTATAAACTCTTAACGTGGTGGGCACGGGAAGACCCGAACAAGGCATGAGCCCCTCCACCATGTATTTTACTGGTTGATGAATGTTTAAATTGGTGAAAAAGAAATTATGAGGCCTTCATAGGGAAGGAGACGTCCCACAGAGACCTTAGGCGCAAGAGACAGTATGAACAGGCCACCAGAGTAGACTCGACTGTCTATAGAATAACCAGACAATGTGTCAAAGCCAAAAAATTATAGTGGTGGTCCATGATGGTGGACCACAGTGGTGGCCATGGGATGGAGGCAGTGCACCATGAAGGTGTTTTAGGAGGAGCACCGCTACTGGCCCGGGCCATAGTAGAGTGAAAGGGACCTGTAGTTTTTCTAGCGACGTGTGGAGGTGGTTGTGGTTGGGCGACCACGTCGGTGGAGAGGCCTGTAGTCACCGGCTACATAATTTGGGGGAATAAAGTCTCTAACAGCTTGTGTGAATCTTGGAAGTCTGTGTGGCTGAATTCCACGGTCAATTGACCATGGCGGGAGGCAATGATCCCGCATCGACTGAGGGGAAAGCAGGGAGCCAGAGGCGGCTTCCAGCCACATCCCCACCAGACGGACTGAACAAGAGGTAGGATGAAACAGACCTAAGAGGGGAAGGGCCATGGTCATGTCAATGGACCCTATGCTGGGTTGGGTCAGGTTGGTCTGACCAGGTCCTACCGGGCAAAGACCCAACTGACCCATTTTAGAAAAAACACTAATAAATTTCAATTATAGCGTCTGATTTATGCAACATTTTTGGCATTCAAACCCCGATGAAATGCTAAATAATTTCATATACACTATGGAGAATTTAATGGAATTTGAAATTATATGATTTTCATGGGGATCAGTTCTCCTGAGATCAGGCATGCTACAAGTAGAAACCCTATTTTTGGTTGAGACATAATGATTACTGATGAGTGGCACTATGTGGATCAGATACTTTGGGCCAGTGGGAAGAGTCTTCTATGTGATTCGGAAGTAACACAGTGGGGAGCGACTTCTGTGTGACCTAACAGACCCATGACACTAGACAAGAGGAGTACCTCAGTGTGGCCAAAGATTAGTGGGATGTAGATTCTGTGTGACCCAATATACCCACAGTGGGGAGAAACTTCGGTGTGACCCAACATACCTACATTACTAATTAGGTATTACTATCACAATAGTTATAAGGTTATTGGGATGCAGCTTTTATATGACTTAGTAGGCCCACTGTACTCATTGAGGATGATTTTTCCAGCAGCTTAGGTATTCAACATTGTGACTAATGGTTCTACTATCCTACTCTATAATATACCTAGTCTGAGCCTCCTTGCATTGTGATCATGATTAGTGATCAGGCTTCTTGGTTTGGTTTCAGATTTATTTGTGCTATTTCATTTGTTTCTTGGGCCCTTACTGATTATTTTATTACTGAACCCTACACGGTCTTCACCCACACGTGCTGTGTATGGTGCAGACAACTAACACCTTAGCGGGGGACTTGGTGTCCTAGGACCGAGTGGTTCCTAGTGAGACCATGAAGACATGATGTTTTCTATGGCTTCCAGTAGAGACTCTGCGCTTATCCATCGGGTGGGGGTTCTCAGTAGATGGTTATATATAGTTTTTTTACTATCTTTTTTTTTTCAGTTATTTTATTGTTGGATTTTTTTTCTGAAGCATTTTACTTTTAGATGTACTTGTAATCTGTGGTTGTTTAGTGTCATGCTTGTTTACTTTTCTAGCATTGGGATGTGCTTCTGTTTTCATGTGTATAGAAACTCAGAAAAATTTTCCCCACTTGAAGGTTATTCCTTCGGTGCTAGTCTCCAACCTCGGGCCTTCAAGAGGTGGGCTTGGTGTATGTCATGACACAGGCCCTAGGCGACGGGTCAGGACTGAATACCATGATACACTTTTGGGAATACATTAATATATTCCCACAATGTATGAAATATAAAAAATGATGAGCTTTTCATTTTCTATTTGATCCAAATAACCCTCATTATTAGGTATTAAGGCATATTTTATTGATTTCGTTTCTATTTAGAGTGTGTAATCATCCTTGAATTGATATATGATTATAGGGTGATTTAGGTTTCGAAATATAATTTACCATTATAGGTAATTTATATCTTATATATGTATAAAGAGACAATATATGGTATATATCACATAAATCTCATCCAAATGAACATAGGTAAATTATATAGGAAGTGTCATCCTACAAATACTTATTGGAGAATAGTTATATTGATGGGATGTAATCATTCATCCATTGATTTTTTTAACTAATAACTCAAAATAAAACCTTGATATTGTGAAACAAAATCCATAAAAATGTAGGATATGATTTAATGTGTAACACAATGACTATAGTGTCTCAGAGTCACT
The DNA here is from genome assembly GCA_963277665.1 of Viscum album. NCBI lineage: Eukaryota > Viridiplantae > Streptophyta > Magnoliopsida > Santalales > Viscaceae > Viscum > Viscum album. The sequence continues at coordinate 1,002,332,097 of OY728161.1, forward strand.
GGTTTACTTATTATATTTCTATATGATTCAAGTCAACACATATCCAAAAGCTAAATATTAAATTTGTCTTGAAGAACTATATAAATATATGATTCTATTTTTTACAATGTAAGTAATATATAAAAAAAATAAAAAATAAAAAATATTCTTTCTTCAACTCATCGAAATATTCCTTCTACTATATCCTGGGAGAGGAAATAATATAACAATGAACTCAAACTCTTTTTATGGGTTACATAATTTATATGACACCACGAGTAAATAAAACATGAATAATATGGATGAGGTAAGAAATAATTAAATATTTAATATATAGAATATCATAAAAAGGAGACTTAATAGATAGATTACATAAAAATATAAATAATCTTATAGAAAAAAATAACTAGCTTCATAATTATAGAATGCATAATATCAGAAATTATAGTCTTACGTTCAAGGACTTGTTCCTGGAAAATATTCATAAATAGGTATGATATATTCTAGAAAAACAAACTAGTTTTTCCTATAAGACCTATCAATGAATATATGGGAAATAATAGGCCCCACATATCACTTACTAGGACCAATACATTTATCATATGAATGAACAATAAAAAATAATCAACATTTCATAAAAATATATAACTTTCTCAATTGGATGAAATAATACACATAATTTCAATACCTTCTAAAGATAAAAAAATCTTAATCCATCCATAGAAAAAATAAGAAATGGTTTCATTACAACATATCCTTGGTGAATTAAATATAAAATAAATAGTTTTTATTAATGATGAATTGAAATAACATAAAAATTTAATTTAACAAATTCTTGAATAGAAAACCATTTCATAATGTAAATTAATTTGACAGACTAATATTCTAATAATATCAGTGTAAAAACTTTTTCTAAAAAGAACTATATAAATCGGCAAAGGAATCAGTCATGTATTGAGTGTTCATGATGATGTTAAATATCATTCATGTCGTAATATTTAAAACAAATATTCTCTTTATACCGTATTTAAAACTACCATGTTTAGAAAATGAAGAAATGTTCCTTAATTAAAAAATTATTACGATTTCATACATTATTAGTAATTTATTAAACAAATAAGTTTAAATTATTTAAAAAATTCTGGAATTTTTTTAATGAAAATATAGACAAGGAAGAACGATATCCATAACAAAATTGAAATATATAGATTGTTTTCATTAAAAACATTGTTTTTTTATCTTGACTACAAGAAAATATAAAAATGAAAGTAATAGTGGATGTAAATAAGTATATAAAAATATCTATAAGGAAATATATATGGTTAATGATATAAATATGATATATATTCCATCAATGAAATAAAAAACATAAAAAATGTAGAATAATGATAAGATTGGGAAATAATACCACTAAAAGATCATATCATAAAAGATAGAATCAATAAATGAAGTTATTATGTGTGACAAAAATAAATAAACATAAAACATGTGTCAATACAATATCAAGAAATCAAAGTTCATTTCACACATAATTATGGTATAAAATAGTTAATGATATAGAAGTATAACTCAATGATTGGAAATCGAGTTATGAAATCTCTTACCTAAAGCATCCAATTTGTTGAATTTTTTATTCATTTAGAATAAATTTAAAATTATAAAAAATTATATTATAAAATAATTATAAGACATGTTATACCATATATTGTGCACATATGATATTTTAGAACCCATTTTTATCAATAATTTATTTAAATCTTATTTTTTATTAACTATTTTATTTTCATGAATGTTTTTATTTAGATGTTCCAGTCATTTTTGTTTTATCATGGTTTTATAATCTCATGAATTATTTTCATGATCAAAATAATAATATTATTATTCATGAATTTTATAGGTAGTAAAATGAATTAAACATTCCATTGAGATGGTAGGCCATACGTATGAATGAATGTTTCTTTCACTTTTTGATAGATGGAATGATTGAAAGGTAAACACCAGTTAAAATTTTTAGAATCATTTTATATAATATATATCATATATATTTTTTATATAAATATTTATTATCATCAATGGAATTCTATAATAGAGAATTAATCAAATGGCTTCATGCATGAAATATTCCACATATAAGCACAACAAACATTGACTTTTTCAATATATTGAACAAAAAGAATGGAAATATGATTTTATAATTTTAAAAGACAAAGTATATCCTAAATATAATTTATATTCCTTAGATAAATATTCAGAACATTCTAGTTTTATTGTTTATAAAAAAAGAACAACACTATTATGTGGATATAGTGTGCTGTATCTACCCACAATTGATGTTTTCTCTTCTTATAGTGTGTAAAAAGGATTGAAAATGGTTTTATATAAATAATAGCAATATATATGTCTTTTTATGATCATGGATTTTTTATTTTTTGATGGGTAGAATTAATTTTGATCGATTAAAAAATAAATAAATTTGAATAAGTTAGTAAATATGATTACATATATAATGGCAGAATTCCATTATATTCGTTCTAATGAAACCATAAAATTGTATTTTAAGAAGATAATAAACTTTAATTTGTGTATAGGGATTTATTTAAAACAAAATTTTATGGATTAGTAATGTTATATGCATCATAGTTGTGTGATGAATTTAGGAGAATATGTTGAAATTTTATTTGTTAGGGGAGTGACACTCTTGGTGTAACACACTTACCCTAGAATCCCAGATCTGGTGTATTATTTTAATACATTGGAAAGATTACAAGGAATCATGTCCCGAAGGAAAATTTAGATTAGAAGTCTTGGAAAATAGATTATATACATGAATGTTACATTACAAATTCAAACATAAAACACATAATAAATAATCTTTTGAGAGCACCATTATTCCACTAACATAACCCTATATATCAATCATAACACCCTTCTTGGAATCCAGGGGAAAAAACATAAGAAAGGGATGAGCTCAAATGCTCAGTAAGGGTAAATAATTTAGCTGAAGCTATAATCATTTAAGTAAAGATGTTTAATAAAAACAACATTCTTTTAAATAGAAACATGAACATAAATTAGAAAAAATAAATAAAACATTACCATATAAACATGCACAATGATATTATACTAGTCGAATAATCACATGTAATAATTAATTTTGTAACGAGGGAATGCATAATGATGGACATCATAACCACATATTTAAGTCCTCGTTCCAAAACTACAACTAAAAAATGTTCCATGGCATTTTTCCAAGATATTAATTTGTCTCATTAGGACTACCGATGCATCAAGGGGCTATAGTGGGCACTGCCCGTCACTTACTAAGTCCAATGCATTCCTCATAAGAAAATGGTGAAACATAACATAAACATTCATATTAAAACTATTATAAGAAATTTAAATACTCTAATAATAAACCAAAAATGTTATAAAAACTTAACATACATAGGAAATCATATAATAACACATTAAATAAAATATAGAACATTTTATTATAATAAATCAACGTCAATCCTGAATAATATCATGTAAAGGGTGTTGAGAGAGTTGAAAGTGATCAATTAAACTATTTGATAGAAATATCCCTTTTTCATGAAATCATTTAAATGTAACGCTATTTAGAAAGGAAGAAATGTTAATGAAATTTTTGAATCAGTGTTTCGCATACCACATTGAATCTTTTGAAAGGAATTAACTTTCAAAAACATTCATCTCTATATAAATAAATACTTAAAACCATTTTAAAAACATGAACATTAATGAGAATGATTTAGGAGAATAAATATTTAAAAACATTTAAAATACAGTTTAAGATATAGTATTAGTTAAAAATATTCATTTTCAAAACTCTTTTATGAAATATGGAAATGGATAATAAAAATGTCCAAGTAAAAACATACACATAAATAATCTCGGATAATAATGTGATTAAGGAATTAACCCTTACCATGAAATTTTCTTTGGTTGAGGGTATGTTTAACCTTCTATATAATGTCCATATTAAGTTATTTAACTATACTAGAACCATATTTATATTTATTATATCATACTTGATTCATTTATTACTTTATACTACCCATTTAATAATAATTTCCATGTTAAAATAACATTTCTGTTATTAATTTCTATCTTTATCATACATTTTATAACTTGTTAATCTTGCTAATATCACTTAGATCATGATTTAAATACTTCCAAAATATAATAAATGATTTATATATATCATATATTAAGAATATAAATATGTATAATAGATAGATATATGAAATGGAAACATCGTTCATAGAGACGGTAGTCTGTATATACGCTTGAATGTTCTTTCTATTTTCTTATCGTGTTGTATGTAAGTAAATGACATATGTTTATATATACAAATATATATTATTACAGTAGAAATATTTTTCCATATACCTCATAATTAATCAATATATACGTATTTATAAAAATTCTTGAAGGGTGATCGTTGAAGATTAATCTCATCGTGTCGTAGAGACGGTAAGTCGTACGTACACACGAGCGACAATATCATTATATTTATGGTTAAATAGTGTTTATTTGGATGTTATATTATATATAAATAATAATTATAATGTTATATTAATTATTTAAATTAATTATACTCATTATTATATCCATCCAAGTAATGTAGTGTTGAATTAAAAACTACACCACGACATGGAGACGGTAAGTCGTACGTACGCACACATGGTGACTTTTTCATTCATAGGGTGGATAGAATAATGAATATGAATGTACCATATTTATAATATAATATCATAATGTAGAAGGTCCATGAGTTATTATTTTATTATGGAAATAATAATGAAAGATGAAGTAGAAGAAGAAAGGAACATTGAAAGAGGTGATGAAATAATTACCTCCTCTTCGAGTGCTTCCTTCTGATTTAAAAAAAAAGGAATACATAGGTTGTATTTCTTATCAATGTAATTCCTATAGGTATATGTTAAGGTTTTTCTGAGGATATTTGAGTAGGACTTGTCTGATCCAAAAGGATTTGGAGGTGTGAGTTTAAGAGAATGGGAAGTACCCTTTTATAAGTGAGGTTAGGGGGGCTTTAGGAAAAGGATGAAATATAATTTTATTATAAATTAATTTTTAGTTTATAATAGCTCCAAATATATTTATTTAGATTATAAGGTGTATTTGGTTCGAAAACCTCTCATCCAATTAGTTTGAGACAAGTTTATTTCACCATATTAACCTTATCTTTTAGATTTAACTCTGAGTTAAATAGTTTATCTTTTACCATGTCGTCATGTATTCTTTCTTTATATGGTTAATGAACTTACTATAAACATCCAAAATTACCTAAAGTTGTTCATTAATGACATATATATCATCTTATATGTCCTTGGTCAGAATCATTGATTTTTAGAAACATTTTATCATTTAATAAAATAGAGTTTGTTTTAAAAACTAATTTATGTAAATGTTGACAATATTTCGTTTTTGTTTCTTGTTAAAGTCATCACAACTAAAGTACTTAGAGAAAATACATCGAATCAACCATAACATTTCATATTCACCTAGAAAATTATTTTTTGGGATGAAAAGTCTCAATTTATGTTTATTTTGATATTTATAAAATCAATTATTTTAATCATTCTTTAATAAGATAATTACTGCACCATCATTGGGTCTTAAATAAATTTTATTATTAAATGTCTAACATAATAAATAAAATACCATTATATAAGAAATATTTTGATATTCCTAATGAATATTTATATTATAATTTATCTTATGTATAAGTCTATATTAAAAATGATTTAGCTAATAAATTTTGAATTTAACACATTTTACACTTCATTAAATAAAATATAATAAATGTCATAATCTAATCCAAGTTGATCAAAAAGGATTATATATTTGTCCTAAGATTAATTTTGGTTGAAACAAACCAATCCTATAGAAATAGAAAATATTTTTGGGTAATTATAATATCATTTTCACCTTTAAATAACCTATTTACTTTTAACCGTGGTAAATAAAAATCAAAAGTTACTATTCACCAAAAATTATTTTCATCCCATTGAATCACATTTTACATAATGATGAAAATTGTTTCAATCAAATTTTTAAATTCAAATCAGTGAGGTGGAAAAATTAAGTTTTATACAAATTTTCAAATCTTCCAAAAAAGTGGGTAAAAGTCGTTAAACTGTTGAAAATAGAAAATTCATTTGTAGAAACCCCACATTAGAAATAATGTTAATAATTTTTTTAATACAAGGGAAAGGTAAATTAAGAAGTCACCACCAAATTATGATTTAGAATATAGGATGATTGGATGAAATTATGGATACATAATTGGAGGTAAAACGTAAATATATATATGGAGTGATTGAGGTCGTCAATCACAAACAAGTGAACAATAAATATTAAATTAAGGGCCTCATAGACATAAATTTATGATGATTTAAAATATCATCGGTTCAACAAAACATAAGGTATTAGTATAACACATTTTTTGTTTTAAGATCCTTCCCCTAAAATGTACTGAAAATAATACATGACTAGTATCGTTCCATCCATTAACTAGTTTCTACCACAAACTCATCTTTCACTACAAAAGATAATAGAACTAAAAAATATTCTATTCAACCTAATTGTATAGAGTAAAAAAATGAATTTATAATTAATCTCTCACATAATTTTTAAAAAAACATACATTATACCAAAAATGAAATCACGTAGGCCAGCGGTAGGCGATGCATCCTTGTCGCCCTTCGGTTACAGGTTCATGTCTTACAACCTTGTCAGACATGATGGGTTGTCACCCAACCTCTGGGTTAACCTTTTTGTAATGATCCAATAATATTATTAAAAAATGTTTTAACCTTAATCAATAGTATCCATTGTCCAACTTAATCCATTTTATCCTTTATACATATCCTAAATAATTGTTTCCAAACACATGGTTCAACAATTTATAAGGAAGGTCAACATAACTTAATGAAGATCTATTTTATCACATAATAACATGTGAATACCTTCATTATATATTCTATTAAATCATGGTAACAACCTGAATTACTATAAATCCTTATTGAATATGGTCATGATACCTTATTCCTTATAGAATACCAGATATACTCCTTAAATCCAAAAATGATGTAGACTAAAACAAAAAATTAATTAGTTCTATGGTATTCATGAATATCTAATATAATTTATCAAAATCAATAATCTCTTATTCCAAAATCAATACATCCACATCATGAGTATTTTATGGTTTATATTTCCATCAACCATATATTTTCCCAAATGACTATATTGCTGTTGAGTTACTCTTTTTAGTACCATACAATCTCAAATGCACAATGAAATAGTACTAAATTATAATCCATATTTATTTCCATAATTCTTATAACCAGTACATCATTTCTAAAATGCTAAAAAGACATAATTATTTAATAACAACATAACAATACTAATCATTCATCTTCATCTACATAGTATCATAACTTGATTATTATATAATAGTATCATTTTGGGTACACTCAGATGATTGAGACACTGATTTTCATAGTGTCCCAACTGCATATAGATGAAGCATTGTACATTTGAATCCTTTTTCTTACCCTTGAAATCACAAACTTGGTGTCATTTTTTCACACTTATAACAAACTTCCATTACCATAATTCATTCACCAAGTTGATTCTATCTATATTTATCACATGTACAAAAATTCTGCTTTCCCTTCTCCCCTTTATCCATATTTTTCTATGCCATCCTCTTCTTCTCTTTATTCCCTTCAAAGCCCTCGGACTCAAGGAATTCATTACTTATATTATTATCACATGATACTATTTATTCATATGATGATAATACATGGGAGACTATTTATGTTCTAAATTTTGGCCTAAATAATGAATGTTATGATCCTTCTTACTCTTTAGATTATGTGTATTACTGGAGTTCTCGTTCCTTCTACTGGGAAACATTTCTAAATGGCGACCTACACTGTGATAGATCATATCATTATTTATAATAAAAAAACTAGAAAAAATATCAACATTAATTGAATATTCCCACACATCTAGTATCATAATTATTAAAATGGTTTATTTTCTAACATATTTACTAATAAATCCTTCATAATAGTATGTAAATAAAATGTGAATTATACAAAGAATATCCCTTAGGAGTGTAAAACCAGGTGCACAGTAAGGCTTGTTTTTGTGTACCAGGATACCGTAGGTCCAACCCGAAACTCATTGTCGGAGTTTTCACTCCTAGGTACATCTGTTCCAGAACCACACCCAATTGTATTATATTGATAGAGATGTATTATTTGGAAAACCCACATGATATCTATATTATTTTTTTGATGGTATTCTAAAAAAAGAGTCACAGTCTATCTTAGGGTAATGTTTCCTAATAAGATTTTATATAAATCTATTTTACAAGGTTATTGATAAACTTACTCTAATACCAACTGTAATTCCCTAACCCCACAATCTCGGATATAGAGCATTATTTTATTACATTGGAAGGATTACATGGAATCGAGTCCCGAAGGACCGATTTGTTTAGCAGTATTAGAATATAGATTACATATATGAATATTACATTACACATTCAAACCTAAAACACAATATAAATAATCCAATGAGAATTCCATTATTCCCCTACCTTAACCCTATATATTAATCATAATACACTTCATGCAATCCTTTAAAACAAAACATAATAAATGGGTGATCTCAGATACTCAGTAAAGGTAAATAATTTAATGGAAGCTAAATACTTTTAAGGAAAGACGTGTAATAAAAACAAATGCCTTTTAAATATAAAAATGAACATAATTTGGAAAAAATAAAATCAAACATTACCATATAAACATTCTCATGAATATTTTACTAGTCGAATAACAACATGTAATAACTAATTTCATAACGAGGGAATGAAAAATTTCAAACATCATAACCACATAGTCAAGGCCTCATTCCAAGACTACAAATAATAATTTTGTCCATGAATTGTTCCAATAAACTAATTTGTCTTATGACACCTACTGATGCATCGAGGAGATATAGTAGGCCCCACTCATCACTTACTAAGTCCATGCATTACTAATATGAAAAGGGTGAAACATAACATAATCATTCGTATTAGAACAAGATTACAAAATGTCAATACTTTAACTGTATACAATGAATGGTATAAAAATAACACATCCATATTCAAACATATCATAACTCATTCAAAACAATCTAGAACATTTTATTATAAAAAATAATCCTTAATCAGGAATAATATCTAGTAAATGGTGAGGACATAGTTTAAAGTGATCAGTAAAACTCTTTGAGATAAATAAACATTTTTTTATGAAATAATTTAAAATTCACACAATTTAGAGAGGAATAAATTTAAAAGAAATTTTGGAATAAAATTTTCTGATACCACATTAAATATTTTGATAGTAATTAAAATTTTAAAACAATACTGTCAATATAATTAAATCCTTAAAACCATTTTGAAAATATGGACATTAATTAGGGTGATTTAGAATAATAAATTTTTAAACAAATTAAAATTAAGGTTTAGTTAAATAATTCCCTAAAAATAATCATTTTAAAAACTCATTTATGAATCATGGACATGGATAAAAAATATGTCCCAGTAAAAACTTACACCTAAATAATCTCGTATTTTAATGAGATTGAAGAATTAACCCTTAACTTGTACTTTCCTTTGGTTGAGCGTACGTTTAACCCCTATATAATGACCATAGTATGTTATTAAATTATAACAGAATGATATTCATATTTATTATACCATACTTGAATCATTTATGACTTTATACTACACATTTAATAAAATTTCTATGTTTAAATAACATTTTAGGTAATAATTGCTTTCTTAATCGTATGTGTTTTTAATGTAATTCTGGATCGTATCACTAAGATAATGATTTACCAAATTATATAATATAAAAAATTATTTATACATCATATATATTCGTAATATAAATATTAATTATAGATAGATATATGAAATGGAAACACTGTTCATGGAGACGGTTGTCTGTACGTACACATGAACATTTTTGCTGTTTTATTATCATATTGTATGAAAGTATGTAAATGGAATATAATTATATACATAAATATATATAATTATTGAAGAAATATTATTTCATATACCTCATAATTAATAAATATATAGATATTTATAAACATTCTTGAAGGGTGATCGTTGAAGTGGAATCTCATCGCGTCGTGGAAACGGTAAATTGTGTGTATGCACGAGCGATTATATCTTTCTATTGTTGGTGAAACAATGTTTAATTGGATTTTATATTATATATACATAATATTTGTCATGTTATATTAATGATTTAAAGTAATTATACTAATTATTATACAAATCCATGTAATTTAGTGTTCAATAACAAACTACACCATGATGTGGAGACGATATGTCGTACGTATGGACACATGGTCACTTTGGCATTCATAGGATGGATGGAATAATGAATATTATTGTACCATATTTATATTGACATCTCAAAATGTGTAAGGTATTGGTGTTTTTATTTTATTATATAAATAACATAGAAAGAGGAAGTAGAAGATGAATTGATCATTGAAGGAGGTGATGAAATAATTGTCTCTTCTTCTGGTACATCCTCATGATTTCAAAAAAAAGGAATAAAAAGGATGGATATATGATAAAATTAATGCCTATAGGTTGAATTTAGGGTAGTTGGGGTGAAATTTGAGTAGGGTATGGCTTTGAAAAAAAGGCTTTGGAGGTGTGAATTTAAGAGAAGGGGATGTACCCTTTTATAAGAGAAATGAAGGGCCCTTTAGGAAAATCTTGAAATGTTATTTAATTAAAAAATAACTTTCAGTTTCTTATAGCTCCAAATGTATTTATTTAGAGGATAAAGTGTTTATGGGTCTCAAACTATAAACCTATAAGTTTTAGACAAGTTTATGTCACCATATTAACCTTATATTTTAGATTTAACTCTTAGTAAAATAGTTTAACTTTTACCATGTCTTCTTGTATTCTTACACTATATAGTTATTAAAATTACTATAAAATTCCAAGAGAACCTAAAGTTATTTAATAATTATATATCTATCATTATATAATTCATTTGGTCAAATCATAAATTTTTAGGAATATTACATTATTTAATAAAATTGTAATTGATTTAAAAACTCCTCTATGTCAATTATAGATAGATATATGAAATGGAAACACTGTTCATGGAGACGGTTGTCTGTACGTACACATGAACATTTTTGCTGTTTTATTATCATATGGTATGAAAGTATGTAAATGGAATATAATTATATACATAAATATATATAATTATTGAAGAAATATTATTTCATATACCTCATAATTAATAAATATATAGATATTTATAAACATTCTTGAAGGGTGATCGTTGAAGTGGAATCTCATCGCGTCGTGGAAACGGTAAATTGTGTGTATGCACGAGCGATTATATCTTTCTATTGTTGGTGAAACAATGTTTAATTGGATTTTATATTATATATACATAATATTTGTCATGTTATATTAATGATTTAAAGTAATTATACTAATTATTATACAAATCCATGTAATTTAGTGTTCAATAACAAACTACACCATGATGTGGAGACGATATGTCGTACGTATGGACACATGGTCACTTTGGCATTCATAGGATGGATGGAATAATGAATATTATTGTACCATATTTATATTGACATCTCAAAATGTGTAAGGTATTGGTGTTTTTATTTTATTATATAAATAACATAGAAAGAGGAAGTAGAAGATGAATTGATCATTGAAGGAGGTGATGAAATAATTGTCTCTTCTTCTGGTACATCCTCATGATTTCAAAAAAAAGGAATAAAAAGGATGGATATATGATAAAATTAATGCCTATAGGTTGAATTTAGGGTAGTTGGGTTGAAATTTGAGTAGGGTATGGCTTTGAAAAAAAGGCTTTGGAGGTGTGAATTTAAGAGAAGGGGATGTACCCTTTTATAAGAGAAATGAAGGGCCCTTTAGGAAAATCTTGAAATGTTATTTAATTAAAAAATAACTTTCAGTTTCTTATAGCTCCAAATGTATTTATTTAGAGGATAAAGTGTTTATGGGTCTCAAACTATAAACCTATAAGTTTTAGACAAGTTTATGTCACCATATTAACCTTATATTTTAGATTTAACTCTTAGTAAAATAGTTTAACTTTTACCATGTCTTCTTGTATTCTTACACTATATAGTTATTAAAATTACTATAAAATTCCAAGAGAACCTAAAGTTATTTAATAATTATATATCTATCATTATATAATTCATTTGGTCAAATCATAAATTTTTAGGAATATTACATTATTTAATAAAATTGTAATTGATTTAAAAACTCCTCTATGTCAATTTTGATAGTATTTTTTTAAGTCATCACAACCAAATTACTTCGATAAAATACATTAAATAAATAATAAAATTTCATTTTCATCTATTAGATTTGTGGATGGAATCAAAATTCAAAATTTACATTTATTTTGATATTTATAAAATCAATTATTCTAGATATTCATTAATAAGGTAATTACTGCATCATTATTGTGTCATAATTATGTTTAATTATTAAATCTTTAGATGTATAAATAAAATAAAATAATGTAGGAAATCGTTTTATCTTTCTAATGGATATTTATAGTCGAATTTATCTTTTGTATAACTCAATATTAAAAATGGTTTAGTTAATAAATATTGAATTTAACACTTTTAAAACTTCATAAAATAAAATACAATAAATGTCTTAATCAAATCCATGTGAATAAAAAAGGATAATATTTTTATCCTCAGGTTTATTTTGGTCAAAATACACTTATCCGATTGAATTAGGACATATGTTGGAATAATTATAATAACATTGTTTCCGTTAATTATTATATTTACTTGTAAATGTCTTAAATAAAAATCAAATGATTTTATTCACCAAAAATTATTTTCATCCAATTGAATAGCGTTTTACAAAATAGGGTCAACTGTGTCTATTGGATTTTTTAAATTCAAATGACAGAAGTTGTAAAATAATGTTTTATGAAAATTTGAAAATGTGCGTAGAATTTAGGTAATCGACGTTAAAAAATTTCATTAAAATTTTACATGTCTAATCCTATTATTAAATGACTCCATTAAAATAATTTGGAATAATATATTCATTATGTATCTAATTTTACTATAAGTTATATTTTTAATTAAAAATAATTATTTAAATTAAAAAGTCAATTTTTATCTACAACGTATTGTTTTCCACTATTCATAAAAAATTGTATATTTTTAGAAAAGTACCCAAAAATCAACCAAAGATAATTTTGATAATACAAATTCGAAAATGATGTCTATTTTACAAAATAAAAATCATTGAAGTTGTATTAATTAATTTAAAATTAATTTCCATTGTCAAAACTAGAATGCGGGTTATTGAGAAGTAAAAACTATCAAAAGATTGATATGTGTTTATGTTTTATTTAAATGTAAAATTATTTCCATTGAACAAAATTTGATTAAATTAGAAAAATATAATCTAATTATACTTCAAAAACATTAAAATGTATAATATAACACTTTATATTATATTTATTAAAGATGTTTTTTTAAATTAATATTTAATAATTTTTACTATTCAAAAAAATATGGAAGTTATCAAAAAATGACACAAAAAATTATCCAAACTAAATTTTTATGTCCCGATTCAATAGAAAAATTTAATTTTAATAAATTGAATATATAAAAGTGCCAAATATTGGATTGAAAATTTTTTTTCCATTAAAAGGTCAAAAAACATCATTTTTTAAAAATATTTCTTTCATATGAAAATTGAATTCATCCTCATATTATTTCTACGAAACATAAAAGATGAATATTAAAATTATATAAGATATATATAAAATTCAAAATGTGTTTAATACTATTCTTAATTACTTTTTAAACAGCTAGTTTAATTGGTCGTGATGCGCTTGAACTCGGTGTTGCGTGTAGTGCAAGCTATTGAATTAATTTAAAGAGACAACATTCTATGAAATATTGGGTGTTACACATAGAATTACCTAAATTATTAAAATAATACAAATTAATTTTCAATTTAAAATGAATGAATATTGATCTAATTAGAATATATATTTATTATGAGTCGAAATATCCTATAAAATAAATTTTTAATTTTTTTTTGACAAATTCATAGGTATCTCTTAGTTCTATAACATATTTTACCATTTTCACAATCCAAATGATATGACGTTTTTTACAATTTATGGATGAAGAATGTTTCTATCTAAATATTAGTGAGCCATAAATGTAGCATATTAAATATTTTAATACATTTAAAAATTACTCTTCTAATTAGAGGATTTTTATGAATTGTAAATAAATTTATAAAATAATGCTTCCTATAAAAAAAATAACGGTCATTAAGGAAAATAAATGAAAAATTATAATAAAATATGTGTTTACCTCAACAAAAATTGTTCCAAAATGGAATAGATTATAAAAAATTGAATATATTGTATCAATATAATTATCCATTACAATTTGATTAGGTTTATATATCATTAAAAACATGAATTTTTATTTAACAGCTTCATTAACAAATATTAATCATAACTATGTAAATTAATTTTCTATATTAAAGGTTTATAATATTATTTATATGGTAATAGTTTTCTTAAAAAATTGTAGTAGATGAATGTTTAGACCATTTATCATCCTAATTTTTCACTTTAATTATTTTAAGGATGTTTAAATAAATCAATAAAATATATTCAACCATAAATACAAGTATTGAAATTTAAAGAACTATTAACATAATTCTACATTGAATAAAACATGACAATAAAATATATCAAATATAAAACATTAATACATATATAATAAGTTATATTTATCTTCAAAATTTTTCATACACTTTTACTCACCCATAAAATATTACTTTTATAGTTTTTAAATAATTTACATGATTTATTTACTAGATGTATAAGTAATGTTGAAACATTGTATAAGCATTTAATGTAATTATACCATCATGAAAAAATTAAAAATAAATTTCTATAATAAAAAATATCTTTAAAATTCAAAATATCCATTGAAACCTATAATTAATTTTTTAATCATTGTCAAAAAATAAATTAGATGATAAAAGAAAGAAATTTACCTTTTTTACACTATGTTTTATATTATTGATGATTAATTTTCAATAAGTGTAAAAATTAATTTATTAGAATAAACACAAAACACATAAACAAATATTTTTTAGAAAAATATATATTTTCAAGTATATTTTTTTTCATAAAAATTCCACCATAAAATTGTTTAAATTAACTTAATTGGATTATTAATAATATAATAAAAATAATATTTATTTTAATCCATTAAATATGATTTTTTTCATGAATCAATAATTCAATTTTCGACAGAAAACATTATTTTTCAGTAATCACTAGAAAATCCATTTCTTTCATAAAATTGAAAAAATTACTCTAAAATAATTTTGAAATTATAATTTGATAGAATATATAATTTTTACCATATTATATTTAAAAAATTCTATAAATTAATTAATATATTTTTTCCCAATTGAAATACAAACCATTTTTACGAAATAATATTATTGAAAATTAAAATTACTTTACTAACAATTTAATCCTTATTTCGTCATCATTAATTTGTAATTTTTTTTAAATTAGTACATTATATATTTTCTTAATTTTGTTAATCCTAGACATAGCGACCAATTATATGGATAGGTTATAGATGTAATGTTTAAATAATAATATATCATGGATTATTTAATATCAATGGTGTGTAACATGTATGTTTTAAATCATTGTATTTATTTTAATAATTTTGGTGATTATATTACCCCATCTAAAAATTAAATTCTTTAAAATTTAAATATATCTCAAATATCAAGAGATAAAAATTTTAATATAATCTTGTTGAGGAACCAAATCATCAAAAGGTTTAACACAACATTCTCTTAATCATAGGGGAAAGGAAATACCATGTTCATCCAACATAACACATTACTGGTGTTCTAAAATGTATAATGTTAGTGGGAAGTGAAAAATTTATATGGGGGAAAATATAATATCCAATTAATGATGTATACTGATAGAGAACATTGATCACAATAAATTATATGTTCTTGAGAATGTTAATGACCAGTTGTTCAGGACTCCTTTAGTGCATCCAGGCGACCCAGGATCAAATCCAGGGGGGATAATATCTGGGGTACTGTAACAGCACTATAGAAGCACTGTAGTAGGTATTGTAGAAGGTACTATATAGGGAAATGTAACATGCACTATAGCGTGATGGCACTGTAGCAGCCGTGAATATTCCCCTGTTTGGGCCTTCGGGAAACCGATTTCATCCCCGAGTCCTTTAAGGCCTTTGGGCCACCCAGGACTTGAGGGCATGAAGGGCTTCATGCCACCTCAAGGCCTTCGGGCCACCATAAGTTCAGATACAAACCAAACAACCTATAAGAAACAATATTCAGAAGGAGGATGAGCAAGCAACATTCACTAGTGCAGAAGCTAAATAGATGTCAAGAATGAGTGGGTATGGAACTTGCCATCGGGACAAGCATGCGCATGCATGAGAAAGCCTATCTGAATATCCATGTAATGTTAAAGAGCTGATTTCGTGACGAAGATGGGTTGGAGGAGCAGTTCCAAGTAGTTAGTCCGGGTTGTATGTATTGTTTGAAGCATACATGAAATTAATTCCCCTAATTCCTACGGGACATGTAATACATACATCAACAGACCTTCTAAGGGTTCCACCTCAACCCTTGGAAGTTGTATTATCCAAAATCAAAAAAAATTTGGCCTTCAAGACATTGGTGTTAATGACCACAAAACCCTAAATCAATATGGTGTGAAAAGGAGACATATTGTTTCAAAAATGAATTTAATAAGAAAATAGTTCTGTTACCAAAACATTTTCTTTTATTTGAAGAATTTATTTTCCATCTAGAGTAAATAATTAGTGAATTATCATTTCATGATAATCATTATTACATCTTTTCTTCAATTTCTGCAATAATCATTTTTTTATTCTATTTGATGAGTATTTTAGTTGAATCTATCATTCCTATAGTACAAAAATGACCTTTTAATAGATCATATAATATAAAAAAGATTAATAATCTATTATTCTTATATATAAAGAAGCAAAAAATTTTAGCAAAAATTTAGATGATATCCAAAATTTGTAATCCTTTATTTGAGGTAATAATACATCAATCTCCAAAATTCAACAACAAACCCAATTGTTTAACATAGATTATTTCAAAAACGAACAACTCTATATCCAAAATAACCTCAATAACCTAATATTAAAGAAATATTTAACCTTAGTGGTTATATCATACACTCCATCACACATCTTCTAAAATATAAAACCATAATTTCAAAATAATAATGCTTGTTAATAATAAAGGTTATACACAACTGACCCTAAGAAAATGTCTCCTAAAATATCATTAATCAACTCAAATTCAAATGAATTAAAAAATTATTAATCCCATAATATTATTCCCAAAATCATTATAATATTTAACTATCAAATCATTTTATAAAAATTCCATACTATCTAGAACATCTCATATGCCATTACTATGAATTACATCATTTTCACACTTCGTTTGTGGGTTGAATCCTCATGGCCTTACTTGATGAGATTGTTTTTCACCCGATTTGTAGGTTTTCATTTTTCTAAAAGTAGGTATTTCCTATTGTATTTATAAAAATATGTTGAATATAGAAAAATAACATTTATCATAAAATAAATTTTTTACCATTGTGATTTTCTACATAAAAATTTTCCCACAAAATAGAAATTGATGTTATTAAATGAACATAATTGATCATATTAACCCTAAAATTTCTCAGTAACATTAAATTAAATATCATAGATATATATAAAATTTATAATTAAAATAAAATTCCCACAAATTCATATATATAAGGGTAATATTACAATAAATATATCAAAAAATATCCTTACTCATTTTAAACTATAATAACATAAATCAAATAATGGGTTATTTATGACTTCAAGCATATGATCAATATTAGTATTATCAACCCAATATGGATAATATTTATCATATATCACTAGGGAATATCATGTTTTCCCATAAATTTTATTCCCTCAATCATCATAATGTTTCATAAAGAAAATGATAATTTATCCTCTAATATCACCCCGGAAGTGTCAAACCAGGTCCGTAGTATGGGAACACACTCCATGCAATAGAATGATGGTTGAGAAATAATTAACTAATTATTTATATGGTTATTTCCTCTAAATTAATCTATTCCAGAACCATGTAGAAGTTTTTTATAAATACATGGATGTATTTATAGGGAAACCCCAAAAAAAATAAGTGAAAGAAAATTATTATATTATCATATAATTAGATAAATACTCAATATCATTCATAAAGTAATATTCTATCATTTTTTATTTCCCTAATATAGTTCCAAGGGTTTCTTATAAACATACTACTATAACTATGATAACACTCTGACCCTAGTATGTTAGAGTCATTTGTTACTTTATTACATTAGCACAATGTTGATGTGATCATCTCTCGAACTACTAAATAGATTAATAGTCTGGAAAAAAATAGATATACAGATGATTCCCATATTTTTTAATTTGAATTAAAACATAAAAATAGTGATATTAAATAATTAACATCCATTAACTCATTTAAATATTCCTTTATCATATTCTATGGATTGGAAAACAAAATAGGGGTGAGCTTAAATTCATAGTAAAGGTTGTGTATAATAGAAGATATCATTGTTAAATAGAATATGAATAATATGGTTGATATAAATTGTTATAAAATATTACATATAAATAAACCAATAAAAGGGAACTAAATCTACTGATAACATAATAACAAAAATAATATTAAGGATAAAAATAATATGTTTTATAATGATATAATGCATAATCCAAGAAATCATAGCCATACAATCAAGGACATAAGCTAATATAACATATATAAATAGATTTTTTATGCCCAATACACAAACTAGTTTGTTTTGAGAGATCTAATGATGCATCTTGATGCTATAATAGGCCTCTGTTAAACTTATTTATTATAATTTATTCATAATATAAATATACAATAAAACATAATCAACTATCTTTATCAATAAATAACTATCAATATTGTAATAACTAAAATAAAAATTTCATTACATTCCCATGTAAAAATGATGAAAGCCTTCCAAAAAACTAATAGATATAGTCTCATTACAATATGTCCCCAGTGAAGTATATTGAAAATAACTGGTTGTTTTCATTCATGAATAGAGATCACATAAAAATGAAATTAAAAACATTATTTACAAATATACCATATTCTCTTTCAAAATTATACTTAAAAAACAAAAAATTTGATAATATTACAAAAATATATTGTTTCAATAGAACCAAGGAATCTTGTTAAGGATTCAAAAAATTGCTGTATAAATTTAGAATATTTAAAACACTAATGAAATCATTTTAATGAAAAAATGAATATGGAAGAAAATGATTCAATAACAAATAGAGCTATAATTTTGGTTTTCCTTAAATAAATTATTATAGTATCTTTTGTACATATAAATTGGAAAGTAAATAGAAAAATCTTATAATAAAAAATTAACAAAAGTAGATGGAATTATATTTGGTTATATATATATTGATCATAAAAATAACTTTAAAGAAATATTAAACATAAATAGTCCTGAATAGAGATGAAAATTTTAAATAATACATACAAATATTGTATCCTTAAAGTGAAAAAAATTGAACTGATTATGTGTGAAAAACATAAATAAAAAAATTGAATACTTTGAATAGTAAAATAATAGGATAATTCACAATTTATTATGGAATAACATAGTCAATGAAGTGGAGTTATAGCCAAATGATTAGAAATTGGGTTACCAAATCTCTTAGCTATTTCATCCACATAGTTCAATGTGATTTATAATAAATTTAAATTTTTTAAAATTTTACAAAAAAAATGATTTTTATAATGATAATATGAAATATCATCAACATATAATATTTAAACACCCATTTAATACTAATTCCTTATTAAAATTGTTCTTTGTAGGTGTGGAATTTTTTGTTTTCCGTGGATGTATCAGTTCACATGTTCCAATCCTTATACATTGATCATGATTCAATAATATCGAGTAGTATAATTATTAAAGAAATATCATATATATTAATTATATACATATTTATAATAATCCATTATTTTATAGGTATAAATATGACTTACATTGTTCATAGAGGTTGTTGGTTTTATATATTAATGAATGTTTTTTCAATTTTGAATGGATTGAACTGAAAGAAGGTAAATAGTAATTCAATATTAAAGAATAATTATTATAACATATATATCATATATATTCATTATAAATATATTTATTACCATATTTTTAAAGTGTAAATAAAAAAAATCACATAAATTGTGTAGGAGGTTTTCAACACGTACACATGAGTGATTTTCTTATTTTCAAACAGATTGAATGTTAAGAACAAATATATGATATGATAATTTTTTGGCACGAATGATACCTAAAATTTAATATATATTCATTAGTTAAATCATTATAACCATAAAATTAATTTGGTGATGAATAAATAATTACACCGTTATATAGAGATGGTATGTGATATGAACACAAGAGTTGTGTTTTATCATTCCATGGGACATAAAATAAATGGAAAATTAATTTTAAATAAAAATAAAAAACATATTATTTTCATAAAAATTAATTAATTAATTAGGTGTTAACATATTATATATAAAGGGTTTATAAGAAGAAATAAATTTTAATGAATTGTGAATGATTATTACTTATAATTCTATATTCAACCTTTAAATTTCTTATTATATACACTATGAATGGATCTTTATGAATAAAAAATCTATAATTAGTGGAAATGGATATTGATGATAAAAAGGAATGGGTTTTTTATATCTATATAGCTCAATGTTGTGTGAATATTTAAGCATTATAAGATACCTTTTTTAGTCATGGATGGGGAATGATATGAATTTATTAATGTATTATATTAGTATAAATTAATATTCAACCATCAATTGATAAAGATTGATATAATTATAATTTAAGATTATTATTAATCTAAAACCTAACATAAAATGAAATTGTAACATGTTTTGGTTATATTTTAACCCTTATCTCTTAGTTTACCCATTCATTAACCCCTTTTACAATCATCAACGTATCAATGTTTTCAAATATATGGGGGTTTAGAATGTTACTATACACTTATCAGCATCTCATAAATGGACCATGGTTGATATTTTAAACCATATCCCATTCACTTCAGTGATATAGTTTTTTTATTAATTTTAAATCCTTTAGTAATATTAATTTAATAAAAAATTAATTAATGTCATTTTTGGAAATTTCTGAATATTATAATATAATATGTTTCAAAATCATGTCAAATTGTATAAAAATGTCATTTATTCCTATATACGGAATATATTGTCATAATATAAATATGTTATCATTATATTCATGGTTTTTATATCATTTTATACCTTCTAATTTTGATTAACTACTTGGATATCCAATTATAATATTACCCATGATAATAAATTTTTTATATTAAATGCATACAATATTAATTATATAATAAAAATGGTCATTATTGGATAAGGGTTGAAAACTAAAAAGATTATAATCATACATGTCCTATTTAAATATTATTGATATTTTTAAATAATATAATATAATATATTTAATATAGAATAATATTAATTTCAATTCAAGAAATATTCATATAATTTGATTTTGGAAACAAACATGTAAATAATGTAGTTATAATAAATTAATTTAAAAAATAAATAATTTATTATATTTATATTAAAAAATAGGTGAATGCTTTACTTATGTTAGCTACAAAACATATAAAATCATACACATTATATTTTTACTATATGCCCATGCACTATGTCACCATCATATAGGCAGTAAAGGTAATTATTTCATCTATATAAATATTAAAAAATAACCTAATAAAAAACTCACTCATATTTAAAATAATAATATATAACAAAATATATGTTTTTTCTCCCTATAACAAAATATTATAGATATTAAAAGAAAAAGGTAGCATTTTTTAATTTATCTTTTACAAAAATACTATAAATGTAAAAATTAATGAAAAAATGGAATAAGAGATAATATTATATATATATATTTGACAACATTAAGAGATATTTATTCATCAAAAGAAATAAATCCAACTATTTGAATGAATTTTATGCCATATCACATTATTTTGTACCCAATTTATCAAAATTTATCTTTACCACGTTAATAAAAATTTACTATAATTACTATTAATAATGTTTAAAAACAAAATGTATATATTTAACAAATTTAAACCTCTTAATTCCATTTTTTGATTCCATTTCAAGATCTAAAATTTTTCTATGCTCAAGAAATCAATTTATGAAAAAAAACGAACTATGCAATGAAAAATATTTTAAAAAAAATTCATTTTATGGATAATTTATTTATAAAAGATTCAACCATAATATTTGTTCCAATGAACATAATTAGATTATTAAAATAATTAAATGGACTATTTTCACTGTGAAAACAATTTTAATAAAATTTAATTTTGTAAATTCTTGAATAAAAAAACATAGTTTCAATAAAAATCATCATTTTTTCTAATTCATTAGAAAATAATCTTTTTCGAAAAGAACAAAATAAAACACAATAATAATTTTTGAAATGGTTGTTTTAAATGAAAAATTTCTAAAAATTGATTACTTATTTACTCATAATTAATAAGTTTATTTTTAAGGAATTTATTATTTATATATATTTAATAATTTGGTTTATCCTATTTATATCCACCAATTCAATGGTGAGTTTATAAATTTTGTATTTAAATTATAAAATTTCTAAGTTCATTAATGCTTGGTTTTTCTTATCTTGTACATTATCAAACATTGTATTTATTTTAAAATATTATGATATTACAGAATTCATTAAAATGGGATTAATATATATAATTTTGACTTAATAATAATTATTCCATTCACAAAATTAGTTTCATGATCAACCAAAGTATTACTGATTTTAACTTCTATTTCATTCTTACTTTGCCGTAGTGGTTTATTATCTCTGTTTTCCTTAGAAACCCATTGTTTAGTGTTTTTATAAAAAAAACTCAATCTATTTTGATTATAATCATTAAACCATTTGTACTAACTCATATATTCATTTCAGGCATGGATCTTGATTTTGGGTTTTTTCTAGAAAAAGGCATGTTTTTGAAATTTATGGAGTACAAACCATGTACATATGAGTACATGATGTGTACCTAGATTCCATGGGTATTCATGTAATTTTTGTGTAATGGCTGAGTACATGGCCCATGGAGGTGACCAGGAGACTACATAAAGAAGATTCTGGTTAAGGCTTATCTCATCCAAGAGCGACTGAGAGAGATATTTATACTCTGAGCCTCCGATCCATCATCTATTCTCGGAATAAAACATTGTCGGTTGCATTAAAATCCAATTGAAAACTTCTCCTTTCTTCCATAGACTCTCGTCTAGATTTCTATTCTTTCATGAGATATTAGAGGACAATCATTTTCGACTTTTTTGTAGATCTATGAAGTTCTAGGTTGATTCGAAGGATGAGGCTCAACTATATCGATCACACATTGTCAAGGTAGGTGGTCTGTGCCTTTCTGTAGTATTCTATGGATTATTTATAAAAAACTTTCTAGATACATTAGTTTAGGGCTTTGCGTTCTTTAGTGATTTAACATTTTTTGATGCATGGTGTACTTTGTTTTCTTAAGAAAGGGGTTTTTTAGGATTTGGGATTATTACCTTGTTTATGGATGTGTTTTCCCATGTTCGTTTGATATTGGTTGTTGGGTCTAGAACTGCCTATTGGGATGTTTCGTTTCTATACCATGTGTTATTAGGATGGATTTGGTATTATATAGCATGCTTGTGATATGCACTATAGCTGCTTAGCCTTATAGTATATGAGATTACATTTGATTCTACATATTGTTTGTTCACGATTGTGTTACACAGGGATTTGAGAACCTGGTGCAGTAAGACCATATGGGGATTGATGTTGAGGGATTCCTTAGAGTGTCTGTTATAATTTTTATGTTATGAGACCATAGGGGGTATGTTCATTGAGTACTCCCTCAGAGGTTCTATATTATACCAATACGAGACCATAGAGGTAATGGACATTGAGTGATTCCTCATAGAGTTTGTAGTTATCGTTAAATGACAACAAGGGGTATTGACGACGAGTGCTTCCTTAGAGAGTATTTGTCTTTGTGAAACCTGAGGGGTTAGACTGTGGGAATTTTCCTAGAGGGTTTCTAATGAAAGATTTGTTGAATAATTAATAAAGGTAAACAAATTTAGTTTTCAAGTGTAGTACTATTTACAATTGAGTACCCCCTTGTTAATAACTTTATTTTACATTTTTCCTACTATGTATATTTACAGACCATTAGGTAGATTTACATTGGTGGAATCCTATTGGGATTCGTCTCACACACTATTTGGTTCATTCTTTTTTTCCCAAATAGATTATATTGTTGCAGGTATAGATAAGGGAAAGCACCCTTCTACTTCAGGTACATGATGGTTTTGGTGCTGGAAATCATGGGACCAATCTGAGGCTTGTGATGTTGCTGGAATTTAATTTTTTTCATTGTACATTGGTTTTGTTCAGTATTTCTAGATTTGTGACATGTTTGGATGATTTCATACACATATGTGATAAGCTATATAAATAAATGTGATGTAGTTGGATATTTACATTCAGTTATCCTTTTTTTTACTATGTGCTATTACTTCTTCTGCAACTATATATCATTGTTATTACACTATGTTACTCTTCTGATGAGGGAATAGTTTCCAACTATCACACGCAAGTCCATTTATTATATTCGGTAGCCTCCAGCGTTCGGGGAAATATGCTTGAGGTCATACGACCAACCGAGTACGCGGCACCTTTGGGCATCATCTGGAACCGATACTTTACAAAGTGGTATCATATGACGTTCTTTTCATTGAATTTATGTTTATATCCTATAGATAGGGATAGGAAGGAATAACAAGTTGGTAATAAGCTGTGTCCAGGGGTAGCTTACATGTGTACTAGGAAATTAAAATATGCCTTGATTATTTAATGTTTTCTTATTTTTCAATTGTTACAATTGTTTTGATTTCACCATTGGGTGATTCACATGTTTTGTGTTGTTATCATTGATATTTTTTGTTTATAATTATGTTTCTACTTGATGAGATGAGGGTATTCCATCTCATGTATCTCATAGAAACTTTCTAGATATCACATGCCATGAATTCTTGTCAATCCATTTAGGGTGCATTCCTAATTTCGTGTTGTTGTGATAGATTTTGTTCTAGGTATACTTGCTTTTATGGTAGTTGCTATGATAGAATACCGTCTATTTGATAGGGTATTACGAATATATAATGTTTCTTTCGAATGGGTTCAAAATTATGGTCCAAGAGGTGTTACGGGTCGTCATGGATTTGAATTTGAGGGATCATTTGATTGATTTCACTATTATACATTGCGATATACATGGATATGATCCTAATATTTTATTTGTGGGGTGTATGAGCCCACACATATTAGAATTTGTCACATTAATGTTTGTTTTAGTGTTTTTATGGTGTTTTGGAGCAGTTTCTGAGGATCCGGGTCTGGAAAAACACAGAATACATGGTGTGTAATGATGAATATACGCTATGTATCCTTCTGTTCAGGGAGGAACAAATTTTTTAAATTAAATGTCGTGTACTGTATGTAAACATCTTGTACTCTTTAATGATGCGACTGGTAGTGTGGGCAGAGACATCAGGTTGGGAAATTATTGGTGGCACACGCCCTGTACTTGGTGTATACACCCTGTTGTAAAGACTGTGTATCCATCCGTGTGACTAATGTCATGGGTGGTCAAAAAATAAGTGGTACACATGGTTTCTAAGGATAACATGCAGTTTTTTAGAGACCATGTATATGAATGTGAATAATGACACAGTTCTGTGAAATCCTTCTAGTACACACCGTGTCTAGCATAAACATTCCCTATAGTTTTGTTCTAAGAGAAATGTGTGGTTTACCTGTGAAGAGAAACTCAGAAAGGGAGAATTATTCAAGTACATCCCATGTCAAAGGAGAACATTCCGAGTGTATGGAGTGTTACACGACCAGGGTTAGTAGATTTAAACACTCATGTAAAGGATTAATGAAACATGTTGTTTGGAGGCCAATCACGCCGTGAATCAATGTTTTGAAAAACATGAATGTTTTCTTTATATTTTTCATTTCCTTAACTTCTAGTTTCAAATCTGTGCCTATTATGGAGAGACATAGGCTATGTATATTTAATTATGCTGATATCTTGATGTTGGAAACACCGCTAGAGTATAGAACGACTAGTGTATGTCAGTTCAAGGATTGGACTTTTGAGGTGGTGGATGTCACTTCTTCTAGGATCTTTATTTCTTAAAGATGAGGGGATATGAAATCATTCTTAGAACAAACTAGATGGTATCCTTCCAGGCTCTGGACATTTTCTCTCATCATAGGGTGAGTTTCACGTCACCAGAGGGTGGATTGTTTCTATATAAGTGCAAATGGGATATCGATGGGATCAGAGCTGGACCCGAGGATCATGTGTTGAGAGTTGTAATAGCCTAGATTTATAGTCGAAATCTGGATGACTAGGGTACTTCACATATAGAATATCCTCCAGAGGTCGATCATTTTAGAGATGTATTTCTAGAGAACTTTCCTAGTTTGCCTCTAGAGAGAGAGATATAATTTTTCTATTGAGCTTGTCCCAAGGGCAGCACTAGTGTCCATTCCTCCTTATAGGATGGCTACACTAGAGTTTCAGGATCTAAAAAAGAAGTCAGAGGAGTTACAAGAAAAGGGATTTATCGGACCTAATAGTTCCCTTTGGGAATCCCTTATCCTTTTTTGATGATGGAAGATGATAACCTCATACTTTTCATGGATTATTGGAAGATGAATCAATTGATGGTCTAGAATCATTATCCCTTACCAAGGTTTAATGATCTCTTTGATCAGTTTCGAGGAGCCCGAGTGTTCGTGATGATTGAAATGAGATTCAGTTATCATTATTTGTGCATTAGACCATCAAATTCACCTCTTATAGACATCTGGAGTAGGTATGGTCTGTATGAGTATGTGGTTAGGTTGTTTAGTCTCATGAACACACGTGCAGGTTTCATGGCTTTGAAGAAATGAGTGTTCCATCATGACTTGGATTATTTTGTAGCAGTATTCAATGAAGATAACTTGATTTACTATCACTATTAACCTGATCACGTCACACTTCTTAGGATTGTATTGAGTACACTTAGAGAGTATCAATTACATTTTAAAATATCAAAAAATGCCGCTTTTTGATAGACCAAAATCACTTCTTGGGTCATGTTATCTCTAAGATAAGAGTGTCAATAAACCCAGAGAATGTGAGAGAAGGAGTTTCATGGGTGAATCCAAATAATTTCATTGAAGAATATTGTTTTCTAGGGTTATATATTTACTATAGACATTTTATAAAGTACTTTTCACTCTTAACATCTCCACTAACATGCCTGAATAAGAAGGGTGTGATGTACCTGTGGGTCGATTACTACGATTCAGCCTTTCAGGAGTTGAAAGGGAGGTTTAATTCAGCTCTGATACTAGTTTCTCTAGAGATGAGTAAGAGTTATACTGTTTCCTGTGATGCATCATGTATTGGGCTAGGAGTAGTGCTTATACAGGGGGAAGCCATCATTGAATATGAGTCTCAGTTGTTGATTCCACATGATAAAAATTACCCAACACATGATCTTGAGTTTCCATTATTTTTTCGTGCCATGAAATATTGGAGGCATTAACTTTAGGGAGTGCATTTTGGGGAATTTATTGACCAAAAGAGTCTCAAGTATATCTTTACCCAGCGTGACTTGAATTTGAGATAGGGAAGGTGGGTTGAGTACCATCAGTCCATTGACATTGAGAAAGACTGTATGCCTAGGAAAGGCAATGCAGTGGCTAATTCATTAAGTATGAGGACTCAGATATAGGAAATTCAGCAGGCCAGAAGTGAGTGGATTCTTATTTCTCTATTCTCTGAGATGCATTTGTAGGTGAATGATATATTGGGGTAGGAATTTATTTCTTATGTTATTGATAACTATACCATACATGATCAAGCATGAATGAGGCATCTAACATATTTTGAAGGAATAGTTCTATAGGACTGTGTGGACGGAGTGTACTCTATTTCTTGATGGACCATAGGAGATGATGAGATATTTCATATTCATGGGGTCAAGTGGGTGTCATTAGACATACATGAAGAACATTTACAGGATGTTCGTTCCTCAGTTTGGGCAGTTCATCCTGGTGTCACCGAGATGTATCGATACTTATAATAACATTATTGGTGGACATGTATGGAGAGAAGTGTTGCTGGTTTCATGATGAGGTGTTCCACCTGTCAGCAGGTGAAGGTGGAGAATCTATGACATGCAGGGATTTTGCAGTAGTTACCCATTCTCAAGTGGAAGTGGAATGATGTCGTGATAGACTCTATGACAAGTTTACCAAGGTCACCTCATGGGAATGATACAGTTTGGTTTTTCATTGAAAGACTCACAATGATTTCACACTTCTTACTGCACAAGGAGACCTTTAGTGTTGATGATCATGGAATGTTGTATATCCAAGAGATTGAACATCTACATGGGGTTCCACACTCCATCGTTTCAGATAGGGACACCCATTTTACTTATTAGTTTTTGGAGGAACTATATAGGTCTTTGGTTACATAATTACTTCTATGAACAAATTACCATCCCCAAGTAGATATCTAGTCCGAGCGTACGATTCATTTGTTAGGGGACATGCTGCAAGCATGATTCCTAGACTACGGAGTTTCTTGGTAGAAGATGATACCTAGGGTAGTGTTTTCATAAAATAATTTCATTCAGACAACTATTTATATGGAACCTTATGAGGCTTTGTACATTAATCCATTTTGATAAACCCTATGTTGGCTACAGGCAGGAGAGACAACTATGCTGGGACTTTGTCTTGTCTAGGAGACCACTGATTAGCTAGAGTTGATTCAGAAGAGGTTGGATACTGCAAAAGCATGGTATAATTCTTATGTTGCGAGACAGAGACAACCTCTAGAGTTTGAGGTTAGAGATCTGGTTTTCCTAAATGTCACACCGAGGATGGGACACAAGCAGATTAGGAGACCAAGAATTATTTCAAGGAGATACAATAGTCCATTTGAGGTTTTGGAGAGAGTGGTCTTGTTTCCAATCGATTTCAGTTACCTCATAGGTACCATGATATACACAACGTCTTCAAATGTAACACCCCAAGCTTCTACGGTACGTTTCCCTTTGAATAATGCGACAGCGTGTGTTGTACGTAACCTCGAGTTCTAACACACACCACAACTAATTAAACTAGCCGTTGTGAATAGTAATACCTAATTTTTGAAATCATATATATTCTATATTTCAAAATTGACTTCATTTTTGGATTCGGAATATCAAAATTAGCCTAGGGTGAAATTTTGGTACATTTCGGATAACTTTCATATTTTGATGAATAGTGAAAATTTCTAAATTTTAATTAAAAACAACTTTTTTAATCAAAATAATTAATAGTGATAAATTATGAATTTGAGTGGTTTTAAAGTATATTTAGAATATATTTTTACCATTCAATTTAATGTTTATCATTGGACATAATTTTACAATTAAACCGAACATAAACAAGTGTCAATCTTTTGATAGTTATTATCTCTTAAAAACACGCTTTTTGTTTTAACAGCGGGAATTAATTTTAAATTAATTTCTGCCACTTCTGTGTTTTGAATTTTGGAAAATGGATTCCATATTTGGAATCAGGATGTCCAAATTATGTAAATAGGTAACTTTTATTTTTAGACATTTTGAAGAATTACTGCGGTAAATATTTTATTTACCATGGTTAAAGGGTAAATCCGGTAAATAAGGGTTAAAAAAAATAATATTATAATAATACAAAATTACCCTAAAACGTGTCTTAACCCTATTGGTTGATACATGGTCGACCATGGGCATCTTTGTGTCAATTTTGGGACCCCATGGATCCACTTGTAAGTGATAATGACACTTTATTTTAATTAAGTTAAAATGAATACAAAAATGACACAAGCATATATCTTTTAGAAGAACAATTTTTACATAGGGTTATACATGTTGTATTTTCAATTATAAATATTCATTAGAAAGATAAAACGATTTCCTACATAATGATATTTTAGTTATAATTTTTAGACAATAAATAAGTTATTTTATTTATGACACAATGATGATGCAGTAATTACTATAATAGTGAAAAATTAAAATAATTGATATTATAAATACCCAAATAAATATAATATGAAACTTTTAATGAATTAAACTAATTTTCTAGGCTAATATGATATATTAAGATTGATTTAATGGACTTTGTTCGAAGTAATCAATCTGTTATGAGTTTCACAAAAATCAACTATTGAATAGTGTCAAAATTGACATAAAAGAGTTCTTAAAACAAATATTATATTATTAATTGATATTAAATTCCTAAAAATCTAAGGTTCGGCCAAGAGACTTATATTGTGATAGGTTAATCATTAATGGACCACTTGGGGGTCGCTTGGATGTATATAGTAAGTTTATTAACCATATTATATAAAAATACAAAGAGACATTGTAAAAGTGAAACTAATTAACTTAGAGTTAATACTTAAAGATAAGGTTAATATAAGTACCCAAACCTGTCTAAATTCTATTGGATGAGTTGTTTTCGACCTATCCCCACCTCATCCTTTGAATAGTCAACTTTGGAGCCTTTAGAAACCGAATATGAATTTATTATAAATTAATATTTCTAGCTTTTCCAAAGGTGCCCCTCACCCCTCTTATAAAAGGGCACTCCTCCTTCTCATTTCTTCACACCTCTAAAGCCTTTTGGTTCGGCCAAACTCTGCCCAAATACTCTCCCAACATCCCTCAATACAACCTAGAGGCCTTAGTTTGATCAGAAAGCCAACCTAAGGAGCCCTTTTGATCAAATCAAAAGGAAGAACCCGAAGAAGAGGTAATGATCTCACCACCCTTTTCTAAGTTCATTTCTTCTTCCACTTCTTCTTCCTTTGTTCTTACCATTCTGAATTAATAACTCCAGTATCTCACATATACTGTTATGTTATTATAAATATGGTACAATCATATTCAGTATTCTATCCACCCTGTGAATAACATGTCACCATACGTGCGTACGTACGGCTTACCGTCTCCACGTCGTGGTGTAATTGTTATTCAATATAATATTATTTGGATGGGTATAATAATGATGTGTAACTCATGTAAATAATAAATATAACATGTTAATGATTCTGTATATATGATATACCATCCATTTATATATTATTTTAATATCAAAAGAATGATATTGTCGCTCGTGCGTACGTACGGACTACCGTCTCCACGAACGCGATGAGATTCATTCTCCATCGTAACCATTAAAGCGTAATTATCATTTTATGATTTAAAAATGATGTTTAAGGACTTGATATCATTCTGGATATGAATAATATACAACCTATCCTTTACAAACATGTCTTACGTAACAAAACATATGAAAGAAAACAAGTAAGTTAACACCCGAAACAACGATAATACTAAGATATTATTATCAAATCAATATTAAAAGATCATATATGATATCATATTAATGTATATGAGTCTTGTATAATTTAATAACAATTATTTCACCATTATACAGGAGGTTAACCTACCACAACCAAGGAAAAGTACAAGGTAAGGGTTATTTCACAATCTCTTCTTTATCCGAGGTTGTTTATACGTAATAATCTACTGGGATCTCGTTATCATCCACATCCATGTTTCTTCAAAATGTATTTCAAAACATTTTTACTATTTACAAGAATATGGGTTAAAGTCATTTATACCCTTGTTTGACTTTTTATAAGAGGTTTTATAAAGGAATCTTTTCGTCGTTTTCAAAACAAGGTCCTTTTTAACCTTTTCGACAGAATTGAGGTAAGAATGTTTTTTTTAACTTATACGGCGGGTGCGGTTATTTTCCGCCATTATAAAATCTTCGAAGCTTTCCATACAAGCTTATAAGAATATTTTCAAAGAAAATGTTTTATTTTATATGGATCTTAAATGATTTCAAAATAAAAGTAGATACTTCTTTAAAAAGAATTTTGATTTCATCTATGTCAACATCCTTTGATGGGTTTTAAGATTATTTGAAGTTGATTTATTATGATACAAAACTTCTATATTGTATTGAAGGTTTTGTGATATGTTTGACTGTGGATGTGCTATTTTTATACCATTCATAGTTTATGGTGAAATTATTGACATTTCGTATGCTAGTTTTAATACGAATGTTTATGTTATGTTTAAACCTTTTCAAATGGGAATGCATTGGACTTAATAAGTGACGGGTGGAGCCCGCTATAGCTCCTCGATGCATCGGTAGGTCTCATGAGAAAAACTAGTGTCTTGGCACAAGGCCTTGACAAAATCTTATTTTTAGCCTTGGCACGAGGCCTTGGCTATGTGGTTATGATAGTCTGGCATTATGCATTCCAACATTATGAAAGTGGTTATTGATTTTTGCATGTGATTATTCGATTAGTAGAATATCCATGTGAATAAGTAAATGGCATTATTTCATTTTACTTTTGCCATACCATGTTGAAGTTCAATTTTAATAGGCTTTTGTTTTAGTAATGCATTGCCTTAAATGTTTATTCTTATTTATGAAAGTTTCCGCTATATTGTTATCCTTACTGGGCATTTGAGCTCACCCCTTTTCTATGTTTTATTTTTCCCCAGGATGTGAAGAAGTAAATTATGAATGACCTGCAGGGATATTATGAGGGGATAGTAGTGTGGATTATGGAGACATTATGTTGTTGTAGTAGTTTTTCATTTTATGATGTAATGTAAAACTTATGAATATATCTAGTGTTTCCAAGGCTACTAAACCAATCGGTCTTTAGAGATTTGATCTTTCTTGTGATCATGCCAATGTTATGTAATAATGCACCGACTCTAGGAAACTAGGGTCGGGGCGTTACAGTTGGTATCAGAGGAAGTTTAGTACAAACCTTGGAAGCTAGATTTAGATAAACTCTGATTAGAGCACGTAGACCTAAGATG
This sequence comes from Viscum album, assembly GCA_963277665.1. Lineage (NCBI taxonomy): Eukaryota > Viridiplantae > Streptophyta > Magnoliopsida > Santalales > Viscaceae > Viscum > Viscum album. Next base: position 1,002,365,485 of record OY728161.1, read on the forward strand.
AACTTTGAGGATTAGTATAGAAGATCTTCCTAGAATTTTGGTATTGTAGAGATTTTGTGAGTTTTTCGAGCAATACATCCCTGTCTGGATACGAGCAGGTAGAGGCGGCTCTGGCACAGATGTACCTAGGGGTAAAACCCGAAAACACCGCTTTGAGCTAGACTCGAACGGGAACTGGTGCACGACAACGGGCCTTGCTGCACTCTTGGTTACGACACTCCCGGGGGATATGCTTAGGATAACTCTCACTATCTTTACAAATCATTATGAAGGGTTTATGAGTATATACTTCCTCAAAGAAAACATTTTTATGATTATGGATTATATCCATAAATAGTTCAATTTATGTTAAGTGTTTTATAAGTATGGGATTATGTATTTTGATGCATAAACTGATCTAGTTTATGCCATTTTTTTTAGAAATGGCGCCTAGTGGAAGAAATGGAAACCGTATCAATGCACGCACTCCATGTAGGGATTGCCCTCCTGCTCAAGATAATTATAGTGGGGCTGGTGATGCAACTGGTGCTGATCAGCTAATCACCGTACTGGGACAACTTACTCAGGTTATGAATAATAACCTTACCCGTATGGAGCACCCTGATCCGCAGCGTGGAGGATCAATGTTAGATCGATTCATGAGACAACAACCACCAACGTTCAATGGGAGTACAAATCCCTTAGTAGCTGAGCAATGGATATTTTCCCTAGAGAAAATATTTCAGGCTTTGGGGAGTAGTGAAAGGGAAAAAGTTACCATGGCAGTTTACCGCCTCACTGGAGATGCTGATCAATGGTGGTCATTGATTCAAAACATGAAGGAAGATGATGAAGTATCAAACATGGAATGGAGGGAGTTCAAAGATCTGTTTTTAGAAAAATACTTTCCTCGCGACCATCGAGCAGATATGGAAAGGCAATTTCTGAGTTTGAGACAAAAGGAGGATGAGAATGTCACAAAGTATGAGGCTAACTTTACAAGGTTAGCGAGGTACGCTGGTGATTATATTCGCAACCCAAGAAGTATGATTGATCGTTTATTTGATGGGTTAAAACCATTTCTCCGTCGAGCATTAGTCTCACAATCCTTTTCATCGTACGAAGACATTGTCTCATGTGCTATCAAGACCGAAAAGGAATTCTCTAAGTCTTATGACTTTAAAGCAAAGCAAGAGAAGAAGAGACCTGCTGATCAATCTGGGAATGGAAATAAGGGGAAGAAGGGAAAGGTTGAATATCCATCTTGTGGTAAGTGCGGGAAGAAACACCCCGGTGCTTGCCTGAAGGGAATGGGAGTCTGTTACAAGTGTGGTGAAAAAGGCCACCAAGCTCATGATTGCAAGGGGAAGAAGGAAGCTACCAACGTTCAGTGCTACAATTGCAGGGAGATGGGGCATTATGCAAATGCATGTCCTAAGCGTCAGGAGAACTTACCTCAGAAAAGGCCAAGGGATCAAGGCCAGGCTTATGCTATCACTACTGCTGAGGTAGAAGCTCCGAAAGACGTGGTGGCAGGTAATTTAATGGTTTCCTCAAGTTTAGCAAATGCATTATTTGATTCTGGATCATCGCATTGTTTCATATCTTCCCAGTTTGCTAAGAAAATTAGATATTTCCAATTTGATTTAATAAGGGAGTTGTCAGTTAAAACTCCTAAGGGAAGTATCGTTGCAACAAAGTTTTGTGAATCAGTCCCCATTAGAGCACACAAATTTTCTTTATCTGCTGATTTCATCGTCATACTTATGATTGAGTTTGATATAATCCTCGGTATGGACTGGCTTTCGGACTATGATGCGAAGATTTATTGTAAGAAGAAAGAGGTTACGATTCTTGATGATAATGATAAGGAGCACCTTATTTTTAGAGCAGAATCGTCACCACCTAATTCTTATTTAGATCCACCCCCTGTAGCTCAACTTAATTCAATTATCGGGGAGGAAGAGAATGAAATAACTGTCGGTGAGGAAAGAAATGTTCAAATAGAGGATGTACCTATTGTGAAAGAGTTTGTAGATGTATTTCCGGAAGATTTACCTGGACATCCTCCAGAACGAGAAGTAGAGTTTTCCATTGATTTAATTCCTGGATCAAGGCCTATATCGAAGACCCCTTATAGAATGACCACTGTAGAGCTAGTCGAACTAAAGAAACAACTAGAGGAATTGAGTAATAAGGGATTTATTCGCCCTAGTGTTTCTCCATGGGGAGCCCCTGTTCTTTTTGTTAAAAAGAAAGATGGATCTATGAGGTTATGTATCGACTACAGGGAGATCAATGCTATAACGATAAAGAACAAGTATCCCCTACCTCGTATTGATGATTTATTTGACCAACTGCATGGAGCTCAATACTTTTCAAATATTGACCTTCGATCTGGATACCATCAGTTGTGTGTGAAGAAGGAAGACATTCTGAAGACAGCATTTCGAACCAGGTACGGGCATTACGAGTTTACTGTAATGCCGTTTGGATTGACTAATTCACCCTCTGTATTCATGGATCAGATGAATAGAGTTTTCAAGGAGTATCTCGATGAATTTGTGGTGGTATTTATTGATGATATCTTGGTATACTCCAAAACCTACAAAGATCATGAAAATCACTTGCGCATTATCTTGAAGACTCTGAGGAGGCATGAATTATATGGAAAGTTTAGCAAGTGTGAATTCTGGCTTCAGGAGATTTCTTTTCTTGGCCATATTGTCTCTAAAGATGGAATCTCTGTTGATCCTTCTAAGACCAAGGCAATCCAAGAATGGCCAGCACCTACGAATATAACTGAGGTACGTAGTTTTATTGGTTTGGCAGGTTATTATCGACGTTTCGTCCAGAATTTTGCCCGATTGGCTAACCCATTAACGAAGCTCACACGTAAAGGGGTTAAATTTGTTTGGACAAAAGAGTGTGAAGAATGTTTCGAAGAACTGAAGAGAAGATTAGTCAATGCTCCTATATTGACTCTACCATCGGGGAATGATGGGTTCGTTATTTATAGTGATGCATCAATGAAAGGACTTGGCTGTGTCCTTATACAGAATGATAGAGTTATTGCCTATGCATCACGACAGTTGAAAATTCATGAACAAAACTATCCTACTCATGATCTCGAGTTAGCAGCAGTGATCTTTGCTTTGAAAATATGGAGGCACTACCTCTATGGTGAAAAATGTGAGATTTATACTGATCACAAGAGTTTGAAGTATATTTTCTCACAAAAAGAACTCAACATGAGGCAAAGGAGATGGCTTGAATTACTCAAGGATTATGATTGTACGATACACTACCACCCGGGGAAGGCAAACAAGGTGGAAGATGCTTTGAGTAGAAAAGACCATGGAGTGTTGAACAATATGAGAATTGAAAGGGATCCAATTTTCATGGATCTAGTGAAAATGGACATGGGAATAACCAGGGAAGGTGAAACATCAATGCTTTTTCAAATGGTTGCCAAACCATCTTTACTAGAAAGGATTAAGAGTTCTCAGACCGATGATGACGAATTCCAAAAGAAGATTAAAGCTGTGAATGATGGGAGATTGAGAGACTTTGTGTATGAAGATGGAATTTTGAAATTCGGGAAGAGACTTTGTGTTCCCAATATACCTGATCTAAAAAGGGAATTGCTGGATGATGCTCATAGTTCCAATTTCTCTATACACCCTGGGAGCACCAAAATGTATAGAGATTTGAAGGAACATTTTCGGTGGGACAACATGAAGAGGGAGATTGCTGATTTTGTGTCAAGATGTATGGTTTGTCAACAAGTGAAAGCTGGAAGGCAACAGCCTGGAGGAGTCATGCAACCTCTTCCCATACCGGAGTGGAAATGGGACAATATTACGATGGACTTTGTCATGGGGCTACCAAAGACTCCTAGAAGTTACGATGCAATATGGGTTATTGTTGATCGTCTTACCAAGTCAGCACATTTTCTTGCTATAAGAGAAGATCTACCCCTGGAACGTCTAGCAAGACTATATATTAATGAAGTTGTGAGACTTCATGGAGTACCCCTATCGATTGTTTCTGATCGTGATCCCCGTTTTACTTCAAGATTTTGGAAAAGTCTTCAGAAATCCCTGGATACTGAACTTCATTTGAGCACTGCTTACCACCCTCAGACAGACGGACAATCAGAACGGACTATTCAGACCTTAGAAGACATGTTGAGATCTTGCTCACTTGATTTTCAGGGTATGTGGGATCAATATTTACCACTAGTATAATTTTCCTATAACAATAGCTTCCATTCGAGTATACAGATGGCACCATATGAAGCGTTATACGGAAAGAGATGTCGTACACCAACCTGTTGGGATGACGTTGGTGAAAGAAAACTTGTAGGCCCAGAGCTAGTGGAGGAAACGGTGGAAAAGGTGAAAGTAATCCAAAATCACATTAAAGCAGCTCAAAGTAGGCAGAAGAGCTATGCCGATAATCGAAGGAAGGATTTGGAATTTCAAGTCGGTGATCATGTTTTCCTGAAGGTATCTCCATGGAAGGGAGTCATACGTTTTGGTAAGAAAGGTAAATTGAGTCCCAGGTACATCGGACCTTTCGAAATTCTAGAACGAATTGGGGCTGTAGCTTACCGATTGGCAATGCCGCCAAGTCTCTCCAAAGTTCACGATGTGTTCCACGTATCTCTGTTGAGGAAATACATGCCTGACCCAACGCATGTACTCACCTATGAGGAATTAGAACTGGAACCCGATCTTTCCTATTGTGAAGAGCCCGTCAGGATTCTTGATACAAGAGAACAAGTACTGAGAAACCGGACGACGCGTCTGGTAAAAGTTTTGTGGAGAAATCATAAGATGGAAGAGGCAACGTGGGAACCCGAGGAACTTATGATGAAGAACAACCCGAGTCTTTTTATGCAGTAATACCCTAGAAATTGCGAGGACACAATTATTTGAAGGAGGGGAGAATGTAACACCCCAAGCTTCTATGGTACGTTTCCCTTTGAATAATGCGACAACGTGTGTTGTACGCAACCTCGAGTTCTAACACACACCACAACTAATTAAACTAGCCGTTGTGAATAGTAATACCTAATTTTTGAAATCATATATATTCTATATTTCAAAATGGACTTCATTTTTGGATTCGTAATATCAAAATTAGCCTAGGGTGAAATTTTGGTACATTTCGGATAACTTTCATATTTTGATGAATAGTGAAAATTTCTAAATTTTAATTAAAAACAACTTTTTTAATCAAAATAATTAATAGTGATAAATTATGAATTTGAGTGGTTTTAAAGTATATTTAGAATATATTTTTACCATTCAATTTAATGTTTATCATTGGACATAATTTTACAATTAAACCGAACATAAACAAGTGTCAATCTTTTGATAGTTATTATCTCTTAAAAACACGCTTTTTGTTTTAACAGCGGGAATTAATTTTAAATTAATTTCTGCCACTTCTGTGTTTTGAATTTAGGAAAATGGATTCCATATTTGGAATCAGGATGTCCAAATTATGTAAATAGGTAACTTTTATTTTTAGACATTTTGAATAATTACTGCGGTAAATATTTTATTTACCATGGTTAAAGGGTAAATCCGGTAAATAAGGGTTAAACAAAATAATATTATAATAATACAAAATTACCCTAAAACGTGTCTTAACCCTATTGGTTGATACATGGTCGACCATGGGCATCTTTGTGTCAATTTTGGGACCCCATGGATCCACTTGTAAGTGATAATGACACTTTATTTTAATTAAGTTAAAATGAATACAAAAATGACACAAGCATATATCTTTTAGAAGAACAATTTTTACATAGGGTTATACATGTTGTATTTTCAATTATAAATATTCATTAGAAAGATAAAAAGATTTCCTACATAATGATATTTTATTTATAATTTTTAGACAATAAATAAGTTATTTTATTTATGACACAATGATGATGCAGTAATTACTATAATAGTGAAAAATTAAAATAATTGATATTATAAATACCCAAATAAATATAATATGAAACTTTTAATGAATTAAACTAATTTTCTAGGCTAATATGATATATTAGTATTGATTTAATGGACTTTGTTCGAAGTAATCAATCTGTTATGAGTTTCACAAAAATCAACTATTGAATAGTGTCAAAATTGACATAAAAGAGTTCTTAAAACAAATATTATATTATTAATTGATATTAAATTCCTAAAAATCTAAGGTTCGGCCAAGAGACTTATATTATGATAGGTTAATCATTAATGGACCACTTGGGGGTCGCTTGGATGTATATAGTAAGTTTATTAACCATATTATATAAAAATACAAAGAGACATTGTAAAAGTGAAACTAATTAACTTAGAGTTAATACTTAAAGATAAGGTTAATATAAGTACCCAAACCTGTCTAAATTCTATTGGATGAGTTGTTTTCGACCTATCCCCACCTAATCCTTTGAATAGTCAACTTTGGAGCCTTTAGAAACCGAATATGAATTTACTATAAATTAATATTTCTAGCTTTTCCAAAGGTGCCCCTCACCCCTCTTATAAAAGGGCACTCCTCCTTCTCATTTCTTCACACCTCTAAAGCCTTTTGGTTCGGCCAAACTCTGCCCAAATACTCTCCCAACATCCCTCAATACAACCTAGAGGCCTTAGTTTGATCAGAAAGCCAACCTAAGGAGCCCTTTTGATCAAATCAAAAGGAAGAACCCGAAGAAGAGGTATTGATCTCACCACCCTTTTCTAAGTTCATTTCTTCTTCCACTTCTTCTTCCTTTGTTCTTACCATTCTGAATTAATAACTCCAGTATCTCACATATACTGTGATGTTATTATAAATATGGTACAATTATATTCAGTATTCTATCCACCCTTGGAATAACATGTCACCATACGTGCGTACGTACGGCTTACCGTCTCCACGTCGTGGTGTAATTGTTATTCAATATAATATTATTTGGATGGGTATAATAATGATGTGTAACTCATGTAAATAATAAATATAACATGTTAATGATTCTGTATATATGATATACCATCCATTTATATATTATTTTAATATCAAAAGAATGATATTGTCGCTCATGCGTACGTACGGACTACCGTCTCCACGAACGCGATGAGATTCATTCTCCATCGTAACCATTAAAGCGTAATTATCATTTTATGATTTAAAAATGATGTTTAAGGACTTGATATCATTCTGGATATGAATAATCTACAACCTATCCTTTACAAACATGTCTTACGTAACAAAACATATGAAAGAAAACAAGTAAGTTAACACCCGAAACAACGATAATACTAAGATATTATTATCAAATCAATATTAAAAGATCATATATGATATCATATTAATGTATATGAATCTTGTATAATTTAATAACAATTATTTCACCATTATACAGGAGGTTAACCTACCACAACCAAGGAAAAGTACAAGTTAAGGGTTATTTCACAATCTCTTCTTTATCCGAGGTTGTTTATACGTAATAATCTACTGGGATCTCTTTATCATCCACATCCATGTTTCTTCAAAATGTATTTCAAAACATTTTTACTATTTACAAGAATATGGGTTAAAGTCATTTATACCCTTGTTTGACTTTTTATAAGAGGTTTTATAAAGGAATCTTTCCGTCGTTTTCAAAACAAGGTCCTTTTTAACCTTTTCGACAGAATTGAGGTAAGAATGTTTTTTTTAACTTATACGGCGGGTGCGGTTATTTTCCGCCATTATAAAATCTTCGAAGCTTTCCATACAAGCTTATAAGAATATTTTCAAAGAAAATGTTTTATTTTATATGGATCTTAAATGATTTCAAAATAAAAGTAGATACTTCTTTAAAAAGAATTTTGATTTCATCTATGTCAACATCCTTTGATGTGTTTTAAGATTATTTGAAGTTGATTTATTATGATACAAAACTTCTATATTGTATTGAAGGTTTTGTGATATGTTTGACTGTGGATGTGATATTTTTATACCATTCATAGTTTATGGTGAAATTATTGACATTTCGTATGCTAGTTTTAATACGAATGTTTATGTTATGTTTAAACCTTTTCAAATGGGAATGCATTGGACTTAATAAGTGACGGGTGGAGCCCGCTATAGCTCCTCGATGCATCGGTAGGTCTCATGAGACAAACTAGTGTCTTGGCACAAGGCCTTGACAAAATCGTATTTGTAGCCTTGGCACGAGGCCTTGGCTATGTGGTTATGATAGTCTGGCATTATGCATTCCAACATTATGAAAGTGGTTATTGATTTTTGCATGTGATTATTCGATTAGTAGAATATCCATGTGAATAAGTAAATGGCATTATTTCATTTTACTTTTGCCATACCATGTTGAAGTTCAATTTTAAAAGGCTTTTGTTTTAGTAATGCATTGCCTTAAATGTTTATTCTTATTTATGAAAGTTTCCGCTATATTGTTATCCTTACTGGGCATTTGAGCTCACCCCTTTTCTATGTTTTATTTTTCCCCAGGATGTGAAGAAGTAAATTATGAATGACCTGCAGGGATATTATGAGGGGATAGTAGTGTGGATTATGGAGACATTATGTTGTTGTAGTAGTTTTTCATTTTATGATGTAATGTAAAACTTATGAATATATCTAGTGTTTCCAAGGCTACTAAACCAATCGGTCTTTCGAGATTTGATCTTTCTTGTGATCATGCCAATGTTATGTAATAATGCACCGACTCTAGGCAACTAGGGTCGGGGCGTTACATCAAATTTTCTCATCTATGGTATTACATCTCAAGCTCATCTCAATTTTTTCAACCTGATGAGGTTGAGTTGGAGGTGGGAACATCTTTCTCGGAGCATCCTATATTGATTATTGATAACAGTGGGAAGGTTCTACTCGGATGGACTATTCCTCTAGTGTGGGTGGTATGGCAGTGTGGGTGAGTCCATGACAAGACTTAGGAGAGGAAGACCAATGTGCGATCACAATGGCCCGAGCTGTTCGAGGATTCTTATTCTACACCTCCTTATATAAAAATTTCTACGACTAATTTCTTTATAGGGGAAGTTTGTATGATCCTGGATCTTTATTCCAGTTATGGATCTTGATTTTTGGTGTTCTTCAGAAAAAAGGAGTGTTTTTTGGAAATTTAAGGATTACCTACCGTCTAATTAGGTGTACACTACATGCACCCAGTTTCCACGGGCATCTGTGTATTGGCTGTGTAATGGACCAGTAAATGTCTGAGCGGGTTGACCGAGAGAACCACCTAATGTGAAGTCCAGTTAAGGCATGTACACCAAGTGTACATTAAATGAACATGCTGTATACGTTTTCTTCTTAAATCAGATTGTGGTCGTGTCTAGTTCCCATAATTGTTTTCTTCTAACTCCATATCATCGTAGAGTGACCGGGAGTGAAATTTTTTCTCTGAGCCTCTAAAATTTCATCCATTATCAGAGTAAAACATCTTAAGTTTTGTTGGAATCCCCTCTGTGAGTTTTTCCTTCTTCCAGAGCCTCTCCTTTTGAGTTATATTCTTTCGAGAGATATTTGAGGTTAGGGATTTTCAATATTTTTGTAGATCTACAACGTTTTAGGTTGAGTCAAAGGCTATGGTTCAACTATATTGACCATACAACATCGAGTTAGGTGGTTTGTGCCTTTCTATATTTTTCTTTGGAGTATATATGCAAAAAGTATCGAAAACCGTAGTTTAGGGTATTACATGATTTGGAGATCTATCCCTGCTTGATGCCTGCTATGTTTGGTTTTCTTGAGAAATGGTTTTTTATGATATAGGTTTATTAACTTGTTTATGGATTTGTTTTCCCATGTTAGTTTGATATTTGACTTTTGGTATAGTTTTTCCTCTTAGGATGTTTCATTTACATGCCTCGTGATGTTAGGATGGAGTAGATATTATATAAAATGTGTGTGAAATGCATTGTTGCTGCTTATCCATGTAGTAGATTAGATTACTTTTTCTTATTGATATTTTTATTTCATAATTTTATTACACAGGGCCATGAGAACCTTGTGTAGTTAAACCATTGAGGGAATTGACGTTGAAGGCTTCCCAAGAGTGCCTATTATACTTTTAATGTTGTGAGAACATATGTGGTATGGACACTGAGTGCTCCCACAGAGTGTCTATAGAATACCATAACGAGACCACGAGGGGAATGTAGATTTAGTGATTGCAATGAGAGTTTATAGTTATCTTTAAAAGACAACTTGGGGGAATTGGTGGGGAGTGATTCCTCAAATAGTATTTTTCTTTTGGAAACCAAAGGTTTTAGACTGTGAGAACATTCCATTAGGATTTCTTTTGAATGATTGGTTGAATAATTAATAAATGAAAATTAATTTAGTTTCAAACTATAGAACTATTTACTTTTGAGTACATCCTTGTTTGTTACTTTATTTTTTTAAATTTTCCTGCAATATATATTCATTGATAGTTAGGCACAGATCTTTGGCTGGTTACCGACTGGGATTCATATCAAACCTGGTTTGTTTCATGATTTTGGGCCCAAAATATTATATTATTGTAGGTATAGATAAGGTAAATCACCCTTCAACATCAAGTACTTGATAGTTTTGGAGCTATATAGCATGGGAACAATCTAAGGCTTTCGATTGTGCTAGAGTTTACTTTTTTTCTTTGTAATTTGTTTTAGTAATATATTTCTAGAATTGTGAAATGTTTGGATGATTTCTTAGACATATGTGACATGTATTATTTATATATGTTCTCTAGTAGTTTATTTAATTTCATGTTTCTGTTGTTTTCTTATTGCATGGTATTACTGGTTCTTCTATTGTATATCATTATTATTCCATTGTGTTACTCTACCAATGAGATCACAGTATCCCCACTATTACACATATGGCCCTCATTATTATTCGGCATCCTCTGGTGTTCATGGAAATGCACTTGAGTCCATGTGGCTAACCAGATATGGGGAACCTTTGGGTAACACCTGGAACTAGGACATTACACATTGGTGGTGAGTTTAGTATAACATTATTCTACTATATCAGTTAATAAATAACATTTTATATAGTTATAAGTCATTATATTAATATCCTTTTTTCATTCACAAGAAATTTTTTCATTTTCGGAAATTACTTTGGTGATTATTCCCATATTTTAAACAGGTTTTCAGTATCTTATTATTTCTTCCATGTAAAAAATCTATTGATATTTTATCAATCACTATTCTCTATTCTATTTTCCAAATCCCTCAATATAATGGCTGAATCTATATTCATTTGATACCATAAGAGATTAGGAATCAATTTCATTATTAATATCAATTTATCTTATCAGCAGTGTTTTTAGTGGAGGGAACTACAACAGCTACGACACTGTAGTAGGCCTTGTAGCATCCTAATTATTGTAACCACACTATTCATTTATGGACCTTTGGGTAGAAAATTTGGGCCAACTAGCCATATACTAAATAAATTAGGCTTAATGGGGGGGGGGGGAAATCCCATAGGGGGGATGTTTCCTACCTTTCTATCTTGTGTGTGTGGTGTGTGTCTATGTTAAAATGTAATTATACCCCAAAAACCTAATATATATCTATCACTGATATATGTCGCTCTCATAATGAAAAATTGAAAAAAAAACATTTTAATTCTGTAAATATTGAAGTATATGAAATATATGTTCTATTATTTTGATATATTATTTATGAATTATTCAATCGATTAATCTACTATACGATGTTGGTGATTATCACATAATGGAATCAATATAGTTATTTTTCTTCCTTAGTTCATTTGACATTTCAACTTGTTTTTTGTTATATTCATAACCTATGATATTTAGATAGGTACAAAAATGATATTCTTCACACCAAATCCCATTATGTTTTTTTGTTTATTTAGGGAAACTATTTCATTATCCATCACAATAATTAATTACTTATTTCCAATTACTTATATGTATTTCATAAACCATGAATGTTTAGTGTGAATAATGAATTGATATATATAATAAAAACAATATGAATAATCATGTAGATATTAAATATTAATCTCATGATGTTATAACATTTGAATCATTTATTTTAACCAAGGCCATTATATATCTCATCCCCATATTCTCTCAATCATATTCCACAATATTAACAACAATCCACAGTGTATCCTTCCAAGACTAACCATAAAAAACCATGGATTTAGATATTTTAACACTATTAAAAAATAGCATCATATATAAATTAAACATATAGAAACTAATGCCTTTGGGTATTTAAAGATTACTTGACAAATTATTCTTATCAGACTAATAATATATATATATATACATTCAAATAATTTCAAAACATGAATCCATTTTTGAAATATCACAAAACAGGGAAGCTTTGGAAATATAAAATAATGTAATGGGTATGTTAATAACATAATAAGGGAAAACTCTATGGATATACCAATTTGAGATACTTGAATGATTCTAAGGTATGGAATCATTAAATGATAAAATATTAACCATAGATATATAAAAAATAATATTATACTAGATATATGATTGTGAATATATAATAATAATAATATTTATAGATATATTAAGATAATGTAACCCATACATAAATATAGAATATCATAATAATATTTCATGGATAACCACTAAGGTACTCATAATATAATAGTCTGACTTAACCACATATATCATTTTTATAATAATATAATGAGTTCGAACTTTTTCTAAAGGAATTAGAGGTGTAGATAATTTAAAAATCCCACATTAAAATATATTTTATCTATAAATATGATTGATGCGTGATAATATAACAAATTATATATTCAACAAAATTTCTAGTAGGATTAATCCATTGAAATCAAATGAGTTAAATAAAATTTTCATTTAAAAAAACCATATAATGAAATAAATTATATGATATCAACAATATATATCCGCATACAAAGAAACAAATTGAAACCTATGTCATATTGAAGGGATATGAAATAAAGGGTATTGATTTAGATGAATAATCACTACGAGGGAGAGAAAATATTGAATGATTTCTATGAATAAATATATTTTTGAATTTGATATTTTTTATGAATATGTAGGTAATAATAAATGGAATCTAATGTAAATATAAAGGAAATAAAAATTATTTATGCAGAAAAATTTAACAAAACATTAAAATAAATCCATTTAAATAAAATATTAGATATTGGTGCTTGAAATAGATTATGTGTGAAATGTTTCAATAACCCACCCTATATCTTTCATCACCCATCTTCATACTACCACATTTCATATATAAAATCCCCAATCTTATGGGGTTGATGACTAGCATTGAAGATATTTTTTAATCATTGAGGAATTATTAACTAGTTTCTGATCTAAATTCTATCATTGTTATATTTTATCAATAAATATTATAAAATTTCAACATTTAAAAAAAACTCAAAACCAATTAATTTTATATATAATCAAATCAAACCATAATAATTAAATTATGATCCCAAATAAGAATCACATTTTCTGTAATAAATGTATAAAATAAAGAATAATTTAAATAATTAGAAAAATAAAACTTTAAAACAATTAAATATACAATATTATGTAGTCCCAAAATATAAAAACATTATAATTTGATAATATTAGAATGATGACCCATATAAATATTGGCTACAAAAAATCTACAACCTTCTAGAGTGATAATCATAACATCTGGATCTACAGTAAACAATAGATCATTTGAGAATCTATGAATGTACCATTATATAAATAAAATTCTAGATGTAAAACATCGGCCCCACCATGTATCATCTATAATTTAATAAAAAAAGGTATCTGTAGGAACTATCCAGTGACCTAAACTACCAAATATGAAAATAATCTGAAGAACACATGTGTTTTTTCTATTAATTATAAGGTTAATTTGATATTTAATAGTAGTCATATGAAATACCATTATAGAGAATCTAAACAATAAATCGTAAGGAAATTTTAACTCTTTTAATACAACCAGTAGATGAAAAACAAAAATTACATAAAAAATATCTCCCACTAGGAAGATATTCACCAAATTTTATACTATACTCATAATCCAATACTGTACGATCTAGATATTCTTTATATTGGGGATAAAAATCATATAATAAAACACACACACACACACATTAACACACACAAAAACAGAAACATCCTCTTCCTCACTATGTATAGATAAAAATCTCATGAACTAGATAGACATCCATGTACATAAATTTCCTCCATAGGTGGGAAAGCATCTCATATACCTCAGGTACATCATATATATATATGAATGTCTTTGTAGTCAACATCATTTCGAGATTATAGAAACTAGATAATCAATTAGTCAAAGTATCATCACAAATAAAGATACAACATAGTGGGATATCACCCCAATAATGGGTATAAAAATAATAATACATAAATTCCATATAAAAATATATTGTTCTCAATATCACATGTCAAACCATTATAAAACATATTAATGTGTAAATATAGTTTTACATAAATGTTTTATAGAAAATGATTTTTAATTGAACAACTTAGTATGGGTGTCCAAGAAAAAAAATGAAAATATATTCTATGAAAGGACTGTATAGAAAAAATACATGAATAATGTTGAATCGAACCATATTATATGCTATCGTAATCCACAATGATTGACCACATCTTCAAATGATAACTAAAACATTTTAAATTTAATGGATCGCTCACAAAAGTCACACCTTAATGAATTCCCTAAAATAGACACATCAATATAGACCAACCCTTTACATTACCAATGAAAAGAAGTCACAAACTTATTGAAATTTAATGGATATTTACCCAACTACCAAATCATGATGATATATTCGTCCTTATGGGTCACAAAAAAAACTAAAATAGTATTATAATATTAAAAAAATTATCAATAAGAAATAAATATTGGAGAAAGAATAAAAAATCGCATGTGAAACAAAATTTTATTTAATAATTACCAAGAATATTCATTACAATTCTCCATGAAATAAGTAATAAAATGTGTAATGATAATGGAAGGGTAAGAAAAAATAAACTCTAAAATACCACCACACATTAAAAGAAATGTTAACCATTTGTTTATAATATATTTTAAAACATTATGAATTTTATGACCAATCACCTCTACATAAATAATTTTCTTAATTATTCACACCTTGGGGAAAAAGTTTCAAAATTATGTATTGTAAATTATTAAATAATTTAATATTTATCTTAAATAATTTTTTAAAAAACAATGTATATTATTCATATACAATCTATTTAACCCTCCAACAGCATTACTAGTGAGGAAACCTATTAACTAAAGGTTTAGTATTGTTCATAAACTTATATTTTATATATGTCGTATATGGTAAACATTACCCTTTATATATTAATATATAACTCTAGGGTGTAGGAATTATAATAAAAAAACACATACATAAAAACATAGAATAAACTCTAAATATTCTTGAATAAGAAACAATTAATAAATAAAACAATGAATTTAATAAATAATTAGATATATATAATTTTACATAATAACAACCCAACATAATAAACCATTATTATTGTAAATTTACAAAAGAAAACATGTGAGGAATACTAAAAAAATTATTTAACCAGACACCCAATGAACATAATAGTCTAGTGTCTTTGGAAACATGGAATCATTAAAACTAGTACAAAAATGAGCTACATTATCTCCCACTAGGTTCTTCTTCACTAAAACCCCTCTTATACTCTTCAAACACTACACATATCTTCATAACCTAGGAGTTGAAAAAAGGGGTGATCCATGATTCCCAAAATGGTATACAATGGATACATGTTAGCAGGATCATTATCATAATGGTATGTGAACATGGTCAAGAAAATAGAATATAATACTCTTTATATTTAATGTTATAAAAATGAATCTAGGAATAACTCTTGGTAGTTAATATGACATGGATCACAATAAAATAAAGAACAATATCCATGATGGAATAACATCGGAATAAAACATAGAATTTTGGAAAACACAAAAGCATATAATTTTAAATCCATTGTAGTCATGGAACATCTACCAAGTAAATATTAGTGTAAAATGTCCATTACAAGATTATGTTCACACCTTGTTCCAGCCCTGTATTACTGAACTGAGTTCACTCCACATTTTATCCCTATAATACTAACCCGAGTTCATTTCTCATTTCATCCTCTAATACTAAATAATGTTCACTTCTCATTATTTCCATGTCTATCCCATGAGATATAGATCCTTACCCAATACATTAGGGGGATATATAGGACCCACCCATCTTGTAATTAAATCATATATACATGTTCCAAAAAATCATAAAAAATCATATCATAACCCACAAAATTAAATGTGTGTTATAAACATGTAATCATATCATAACATGTAGAAAACAATATAGGTACATAATAATATCACCAAAACCATGACCATTGAAATTAATTGACTTTCATAGAAATATTACTTGTAAAATGAATTGTGTTTGATAAACATCATGTCATCAATAATTAATCCGATCATAGAATGAAAATAAATGGATCTATTTTCTTATTTCTGTAAAAGTCATGGGTAACACTATTGGGATTTATATTAGGTGGAAAATATTTTTTAGAGATATATTAAAAATAGTTTCTGTGGAAATTATTAATTTTTCATTGAAATAAGCATCCTAAAATGTTAAACCATTTAAAATAATTTTCCCAGAAAAATACATTGAAAACAAATAAATCAATTGCGAAAATAACAGTAAACCATTTCATTGAAAATAAAATTTAATAAAATTCGAAAAATACATCCTTTTAAAAATTAAATTAAAACATCATTGAAAGGATGGTGGTATATCTATAAATGTTGTAAGTGGTTGAAAGGTTATTCCTTTTTTATCGTAAAATGTTAGAAACATTATTTATTCCGAAAGAGGTTGGAGGATTCAATTAAAAAAATTTGAAAAAGAAAAAAATGGTAAACATTAATTTTAATTATAATAGAAGATTTGAAAAATATTCTTGGAAACCCTTTTTTGTTACTATGGTTCTGAAGGAACACACATTTCCAACTAAAGAGAGTGTAAAAATTAAACATCCTTAAAAAAATTCATAACCATATTATTTAAAAAATGTGTAAAATGGTACCAATATATAAAGATATAATGAATAACTAGAGGATATAAAATTTCACAAGTTTTCTTGGGTTATAGGTAATAATATTTCATCATATTAAGTATAATCATAATAGATCTTGATGACTGGTGAAATTGTTTCAATAAAATCATACCACATCGCAATGTTGAACTATATTACTCATGTAAGAAAATTATGTTACATAATGGTTAAGAAATATTGAAACGAAAGAGATTCACTATTTATCCTTTCAAAGTCATTTTATAATACTTATATAAAAATATTTGTGTTTAACATGGCATGTGTCTCAAAGGAAAATTGAGACAAAGTTAATTTACTGATTTAGTAACAATTGAAACCTAAACCCCATGATAGAAATATCATAAAATTGTTATTTAAATATCATTATATATGATTAGAATAGTAATATAATATTTTTTGGGTATTATATACACCACACAAAAAATGTGATCAGCTAATAAGGAATTTATCTCACCGAAATAATGAGTGAGATGAAATTCCATTACCTTGACACCGACTTGTCTGGTGGGTCTTTATATTATTGAATAATAAACTTAATTTAAATAATTAATTAATAAATAAAAACTTTTCAATTTTTTTTAATTTTACTTAACTTATTATAATTTTGTATACAACCACTTAATCAATGATGTTTATATTGGGTGTTCTAACTAAATTCCGTTTATGTGTTAAAAACCACTTTGGTTGGCAGACTATGGTCAAAATGCGTCGATATATAAACATCAACTGTA
The DNA here is from genome assembly GCA_963277665.1 of Viscum album. Taxonomy (NCBI): domain Eukaryota; kingdom Viridiplantae; phylum Streptophyta; class Magnoliopsida; order Santalales; family Viscaceae; genus Viscum; species Viscum album. The sequence goes on from OY728161.1 coordinate 1,002,383,365, forward strand.
TTATAGTTGAGACATTGTTTTATAACATATAAATTAATTATAAATTTTAAACCAATAATTAAATATGGTTATGGAAAATGATTCATTGATACAATCATGGAGATTGTAAGCGATACGTACACATGAGTAATGTAACAGCTTGATTTCTTAATGAGATAGAATTTTTTCTATGATGTATTGTATTTTACACTACACTAATATTATAATTTACTAAATTAAACCAAGTATTAGCTTTATTTACAAACAATACAATGCTTTCCTTGTGTTACACAAAATTTTATGTTTTTTATAGATTTCACTTCACGCAAGGCTGAGTTTAAGAGAACAAAATATTATTATGAAACCTTATAACCTTTTCATTATAAAGGTGTGTTTGAAAAATATTTAATCAATTATAAAAATAATATTTACACATTTATATATATATATAATTAATTATTTGGAAAATAATTAATTATAAAATTAAATAAATTTCTTTTTATCTAAAATGAAATATTTTTCTGAAAAACTTTTTAAATGCTAGTAAGTGATTTTTCAAAATACTAAAATCAATACAAACAGATTTTATTAAATAAATATATAATTTATATATTGAATATAATATTCGAATTTCATATTTTATGTTTTCTAGATATGATATAACAACAAATTCAATTTTTTAATGAAATAAGTGTTTATAAAAAAAAGTCAGTTTCACCACTATTTGATAGGGCACCCATTTTTGATCTAGTTTTAACAACAGTTTATATTATAGACGAAATAATAATAATAATATAGGGAATAAGGATATAAAAAATTACCATTTATGATTTTTTATTTTTTTCAAATAAGAATAATGTTTTGATGAATAACAAAAATATACTAAATTTTAAATTGAAAATAACTTTTTCATTGAAATAATTTATAATGATAAGTTATATTATTTATTTTTCAAATATATATATATATATATATATATTTTAATATAATTTTTTGTCATTGGCATTAATATTACATTGGATTTTGAGGTTAAAACATTTCAATCCTTCATAATGATTTAGCTTTTAAAACCGGTTTCCTCATTAAAAGACCAACATTTATTTTAAATTAATTACTACCAATTCCATATTTTTATTTTTAAAAAATTTATTCTATATTTTGAATTATTAGGTGCAAATTATGGTAATAAAATTATTTTTATTTTTGGGAAAACATGTATAGAAACTTAAGTAATTTTTTTATTAATATGGTAAAAAGGCCGATTAAGTAATTAAAAATTAACAAAATATTATAAAATTACCCATAAACATGCTGTAATATCATTATATGAGTGTGTCTCGACATAAATAATTCTTGGGTGGAAATGGTATACTTTGGAAGCCACAAGAATGGGATTAATTCATTTAATATATTTATTTATAAAATGTTAAATATGTCTTACTTAAAATTTTAAAAACATATCATTTTTAATATAAGGTTTGAGAGAATACAATTTTAACTATATATAATCATTTTAAATATAATATGTTTTTCTTTATCATGGTAATTCATTTTTAATATTTAAAAAATCAAAAATTAACTTAAAGGCTTATACATTGATTATGCAAAAATTAATTAATTAATGAAAATTCAATAAATTATTTATTATTAAATTGATAATAAACATTATAATAGAGAAAATATTGAAAAAATCTTATTTTATGGGTAGATATCAATCATAATCCTCCTAGGGTCGAGTTATTGACCATTTTGAGCCATATAAAAATTATTGTGACACTTATAATATTTTATTTAATGTGATGTAAATGTTTTCACATTCTTATTTTATTAAATATTTCATTTTTAATAAATGATTTTGTAGAAGTTATATTAAACTATATATATTTATATCAAATATAGAATATTAATTTTCTTAATGGTATTTTATTTTTAATTTTTTCTAATTTAAAAAGTGGATTAATTAATTACATAAAAGTAACATATTAATTATTTTATTTATGGAAATATCAACTTAATGATATTACAAATACTGAAATAAATATAATTTTGAATATTAATACACCAAATGAATTTTATATATTACCTTGATCCCATGGAAATATAATGAAGATTTAATTTTCAAGTTTAACATCTTACAATTTTTTTTTTAAAATAAAAAAATTGAGTATTATCAAAATTGACACTATTGATTGTTTCTCAAAATATTGTTTTATTAAATTACATAAAACCCAGAATACATTTTAGAAAATATGAAATAATTATTATATTTTTTAAAATATTATAAATTATTTATTTATGGTCTAATTGAACTAAAACTAGTAAATATAATTTTCTTTTAATATTTATTAATATTTTACCATATTAGAAATAAAATATAATAACTAAGGGTTAATAAAAAATGATAAAGATAAAATTGATAGACGCACTTATCTAAAAATTATTGTTTTATCATATTCTAAACTTGTATCATATCATATACGAAAATATGACATTTTTTGTGAATTTGTTTTGTGGTTTTATTTTATTATAAATTAATATTTTTGGAGATTCCAAAAGTACCCATCAACTCAATTATAAGAGGGCACCACCTCCCTCACATATTCACTTGACATTGAGCATTAAAGTCTAGTGATACCCTTACCATTTACCTTATAAAATTAATTAATCACAATATAGATGTTTTTTATTCTAAAATAACAAATCTATTACCTTTAAAAGAATATCTAGGGTTATCTCATCAATGAAGAGGCAACCTATGCTATAGATTCTTTCAAACTTATTTTTCCTTAAACATTCCCTTCTAGAGGTTTCTAAATTATAAACGAATAACTAAAGTATCAAATATATTATTAGTGATATTTTTGATTATGTAAAATCATATTCAACATTCTATCCATTATATGAAAAACATTATTTGTACATGTGCGTACGTACGACTTACTGTCTCCACACTGTGGTGATTTTTTTTCACCATAATATCACAGAGATTGTAATAGTGGTGGAAATAATAATTATATATGATAATGATATAATCATTTATTTTTTTGGAACAATATATATACCATCTAATTATATACCATTTCATAATTATAGGAATGATATCATTGCTCATCCGTATAAATGACTAACCATGTCAATAAAATGATACAATTTATTCCCACTGATATCATTTAAAAAGTGATTATATTAATGTATATAATTAATATATGTGATATATATTAAATTTTTATCATTATAGATACTGTAAAATGGAATCCTATGAAGAATAAATAGGATTTATATGACAAAACATGGAGCAAATTACACCTAAAAGAAGAGTAATAAGGAAATATTATTAAACAGGTGATAATCCGATCACATATGATATCTTAATTATATATATTGTGCTAGATCAAGTTTTTAATACTATTTAATCCAATATAAATGATATTATTATAAATATTATGGATCCCATGCCGATATTAAAGGATTATTTTTTCTCACTTTTATTTATATGGGACACATGCCTTATACCCCACCAATTTTTTGTATGGTGTTTCTAGTTCCCATGAATGTTTTTCTAATTGTAATTCTAAAGGTTATGGTATTACAGACACATATAGCTGTAATTATTTTACTAGAAATATTATTCAAATGGTTATAATGTTCTGTGGGATTATTTCATAAAATTGTAATTCTCCGAGATTGTTTGTACGTAAGTATTTACTAGGGATTATTTATCTTCCATTTCCACATTTTATAAAAATGATTTCATATAATGTTCTTATATTATCATAAAGATATTTAAAGCCACTTTTTAATAATTATTATATTTTTAATACCTAGTATGAATATAGTTTTTTTCTATTTTCTCTATAACTTACTTTTTTTACTTTTCCAAAAACAACTATGAGAAGAATGTTTTTTAAATTATACTAAATGAATAAATTTTTATACATTAATAAATACTTATTTCAATGAAGATTAACTTACAATATTTAAAAGTTATTTTGATAGAAATTATTTTCTTTCAATGTTGCAAGTTATTTTATGAAATGAAAATGTTTTTGAAGAAGAAAGGATATTTTTCTCATGAATTAATTCCATGTGTTATATCAAAATTAATTTCTTTCAAATGTGGAATTACATAATAGGATTATGTTTCAAGTATAATATCCCAATAATTTCAATGGTTTTATTTTGTTCATGATGTAATTTGATTTATGACATCCATTTATTTTAAAATTATTATCTTATGATGGAATGATGTTTAATGAAAACCATTATATTCATTGGGATATGGTATGATGACTGATTTATGATTTTATAGAACAAATAATAATGATTTCATAATGATATTTGTGGTACCTATATCTCCTTACAATGCATTTTGTATCAACTAATATCTCATGAGGTAGATAAAAATGGAGTAGGAAATGATATCAGTTCAATAACATAGGGATAGAATGGTAAGTAAATAAGGTTCATATTATAGGGCTGGAATAAGTTGGGAAATCAGTTCAATAAATGACATTTTACAATATGATGTACTTAAAAATGAGCCTTGGATAATATGGAACATATTTTATATTCTATGTGTTTTTAATAATTATATTTTTCATTCCAATTAAATTTTCTCATGGATCACATTCTTTTATGATTTATATCTTATTAAATTATATGATTTATTATGGGACCAAAATGTTTGATATATGTTATATGTTGTATGATTTTGAAATTTTATTTTCATAATGTTACATTCTTTTATTAATGTATTTCTTGATATTTTACTAGTTTACCATTATTGAGCATATAAGTTCACAATTTTCAAATGTTTTCTTTTCTCCATGCTATAAAGAATGTTTTTAGGTAGGAAAACCAAATGGTAGATCCTAATAGGAGATTCTTATGATATTTCAAAAAATATAGAAAATGTGTTCCATGATTCCAAATTTAGTAAAATAATAAGTACTTTGGGAATTATTTTGTGTAATGTATTAATATTCTACAAAAGTAATGTAATTACTATAGACATCAAGCTTGGTTCGTTAGAGTTGGTATCAGAGAGAATGTTTAGTTAACCATTAGAGACTAAGATGTTAATAATATAGTAAAATCCCTAGATATATTTCATAGGATATCTCTAGTTGTGTCCCTAAGGATAAGTCTAACTATAGGTTATAATCCAAAATTTTTGGTAACAATTAGGTATAACCAAGGATTAAACCTAAAATGTTTTATATTTAATGTTCTTTCCCTTGATTATTTGGTTTTTCTAGTTTGTCTATTTCCATTCACAAGTTTATTTTTTGGTTTTCAAAAATAGTTTAAAAAAGGAGGATTCATGTTAAGGGATAATATGATGGAAAATGGAAAGATATTCCTCTTGAGAAAACAAATGAAATGGGAGTTAGAAAAAATATCATTATTATGCCTAATCGTCAATATCATAATATGATAAATAATCTCAACATTTAAATGTTTCATTAAACACATAATAATTGAAAGATATAGTTTCATGGTGACCATATATGAAATAAATTTTAATTTTCCTCTTGTAAATCATGTTGGAAGTGGAATGAAGTATAATTTTTCAAGGGAACTGGTAGATGTTTTTGTTGTGGAATTGATGAAAACAAAGAAATTAATTACAATGTAAAAGGTTTAATTATCATTATGGAAAAGTATAATGGAATTTAAGGAATCAATGATAGTTAGATGTTCAAAATGTGGAATGTATGGGCATTATGCAAATAGATTCCCTAGGGAGAAAGATTAAGAAGAGAACCAGAAAGTCCATATGAATAGTTTTTATATTTCTAATGATGAATGGAATACGAATGACATGTGATATGAAAGAAGGCTTAATGAATAAAAATATGATGCTTGGTTAACAGATTATGAATATATTGGAATGATTTCATGTATATGTATTTTAATTAATTAATAATGTTATAGATGTAAATTTATGTTATTATTTAATAATTAAACATCAATTTTTTTTATCCTTGTTAGCTTTTATGGAAGGATTTAATATTATATACATAATGGTACTAGTGACCTTGAAAAGTGATTGAGGTAATAAGTTTATAGTTTTTAGAAATACATGATTAAGGGGAGGATAACCCTTAATATGTTCATGTTGATGAAATAATGACATTTAGATAAAGATATGTTGGATATGAATAAATAAATTGGATGGTAATTACCACCTTATAAATGATTCAGGATTTTCAATAAATTGAAATATGTTATCATTGACTTTTTTTCACCTTTTCAAACTTAAGAAAAAGGAAACCTATACATTTTCATTAGGGGTGTATGGTAATTCATGTTACTATCATGAAACAAATTGATACATGATGAATGTTTTAACATGTTTGGAATGTGACCAATAAGAGATAACTTATGATATATGAGGGGTAAATTTTAATTTGAATTGGTGAACCTCTTTCTATTGTTTTAGATTTTCATCTTTTAGAAGGATTGTAAGGTGATCAGTTGAGAGAATGTTTATGTTAAATTTTGGATGATGTTTTTAAAAGAATTTTTTTCTCTATAGATGGGCTTGTGAATATTTGATAACTTGTTCTAATATTTTTCTAGAAATATGGAATAAACTATCATCCTATTTATGGATTACATGATCTGTTAACACTTCATGAATGAAAAATTCCACTTCATTTCTTGAAAAAATATATGAAATAGATATTGAAAATGGAAGAAGAAAAGGATGTTATTATACATAATCATGTAATAATGTTTTTTCATTCTCCAACTCAAGGAAATTGATTTTGAAACAAAAAAAAATAAATTTAGTGCCTTCATTTACAATAAATCAAATGACCTTAAAATTCAATAAAGATTTCTCCCTTTTTATTTTTAATATTCTATCATCCTTTTTTTATCACTCACTATAATAAATTTGTAGTTATATTTCTCTTATGTATTCATGTTTTCACTTTCCACCTAAACTCTATTATGTGGAAACCCACAGACGAGTTACATTGTGAATCCCTTTTTTTCTTAACATTCCTTTTTAAACAGATGTAATAGTATTCATTTTTTTATCTGAGTTTATATGAAGGAAACCTTGAAGTATTATTCATTTTATAAACAAGATGAATTTTAAGGGAGACATTAATTTTAAGGGGGGGTAAAAAGTAACTCACGTAGATTTTTATGAGAAAGATTTTTTATTGGTTGTCTATTTTTGTACACTACAACAATATAATATTGCGATACATGAAAAACATAGATTTTTTCCAGTATTTTCAACACTATGTCTAGCTTGTGTTTGACTTAATATTATTTTCTCTTTATAGATTTCATTTAACACATGACCCAGTTTAAGAGAACAACAAATTATTATTATGTTTCCTTATAAACATCATATTATAATGGGGGGTATGAACAACATTAACTAAATTCAGAAACGTTTTTTAACACATGTATATATAATTAATTATTTAGTGAGAAATTAATAATAAAGGACATTAAAAACTTTTAAAATAAAAATAAATGTTTTTCTGAAAAATATTTAAATGAAATTAAGTGTTATTATAAAATAATAAAATCACAACTTATAGATTTTATAAATTAAATATATATGTAATACATTCAATATAATGATTAAAATTCATCTTATATGTTTTCTATATATTGTATACGAAAAAATTCATTTTCAAAGATAAAATAATTAGTATTAGAAAAAAATATTGTTTTTCCACCTCTTGACGAAACACCCATTGTAAATATAGTTTCTAACACCATATTAAAATTTTTTATCAAAAAAAATTTTATTTAGAAGAGATATATTAAAATTTACATTGGAAGAATTTTGTATATTTTTATGAATGGTTTAATTTTTTTTATGAATGATAAAAAATACTAATATTTAAATTGAAAATAGATTATTTCATTAAATTAATTTATATGGTTAATTTATTCTATTTAATGGTTTTAAAATAAAAAAATATTTTATTTTTATCATTTAATATTATTTATTTCATTGGAATTAATTTTACACTGTATTTTGATGTAAATGTTTTTTAAATTTTTACAATGATTTATCTTTTAAAACATGTTTTATAATCCAGACAACGATATTAATTTAAAATTCATTACTTTAAATTCTGTGTTTACAATTTTTGAATGTTGATTCAATTATTAAAATTATTAGGTACAAACGACGTAAATATCTTTGTCTAATTTTTGGGCATTGAGAATCTTACCTTTAATAATTTTTTTATTAATAATGTAAAAAGGTATATAATGTAATTATAGGTAAAAATATATATAATTTTACCCTAAATATTTTCCTAATATCATATTGTGAGCATTATTTGACATAAATCATCCTTGGGTCAAAATAGTATCTTTCAATTCCACATGGACAAGATTAACACATTTTATATAATTTACCTAAAGAAATGATAAATTTAGCTTACATAAATTTTATGAACTATATCATTTTTAATATAAGGTTATACATAAGATAAGTTAAAATAGATGTACTCCTTTGAATGAATATTTTATTTATTTTTCAGGGAAATTTATTTTTAATTTTTAGGAAATATAAAATTACATTAAAGGCTTATACATTTATGTTGCAGAAATTATTTAGTTAAAGAAAAATAAAATAAAATTTTTTCATTTAAATTCTAATAACCATTAAAATATAGAAACACTTGACCAAATATTATTGGTTGAGTATATATCAATTATAATCATCAAATGGTCGAGTTATTATCCATTAAGAGCTATATGGAAAATATTATGACACTTATAATATTTTATTTAAACTAACGTCAAAGGTGTCACATTCATGTTTTAATAAATATAAATTTTTTAATAATGTACATTGAAGAAGATATATTAGATGATACATATTAATATAAAATCTACACGATCCGTCTTAATAATGGTATTTTATTTTAAAATTTTACCCAAAACCAAGTATATTAAATAATTTAAGAAAACTAATGCACTAAATATTTCATTAGAATAAATATAAAAGTAATGCTATTAAAAATATTAAAATAAATATATTTTAGAATAAAATATAATAAATTAATTTTATAGATTAATATGAACCCATTAAGGATATATTAAACTATTGTTTTCTATGGACTACTCATGTATTAATCCTGTTTTAATGATCACATAACTCATTATTGTTTACAAATCTCAATAATAATTATAAATCTCATTCATGATCACAAATCTCACAAATCTTATCATTTATGTGTATTTATGTTTCAAGTTATCTTATAATTTATAATGGTTATGTTCAATTAATTTTATGCATATTACTGATTAAGTATGAATATAGTTGTTTTCCTAATTGCTGAACACAGTTAGCAAGACACAGTCATCAAGGCACCGTGAATTCATAAACTATGAGCAAGGCACTGGAAGCCAAAAACCATAAAGACGGACACAGTGACTCAGACACCGTGACACAGAGACACCGTGAAGAATACACTCTAAAGGACACACCGTAAAGGACACACCATGAAGGAGATACCGTGAAGAACATATCGTGAAGAAGATAACGTGAAAGACATACCATGAAGGGGACACCTTTTGCATAACTATTGTGACACTGTTTCTTAAACTCTTTTTTTCGTTTTACTATTTATATTTTTAATGGTCATATTTGATGAATTTAATGCACTGACATAACTAATGTTTATTTTGAGACAAATTATGAGGTACGAGGCACAAAATACATTGAACATGTCCGCTCAACCACATTCATTCGAAGATAAAGAGAAGGGTGCTCACGAGAGAAAAATATAGAAAATCCAAGAAACTTGAGTGCTATGTACTGAATAGAAAGATAATCTTGAGCACAACAGTGAAGAACATATTGCAAGATCTTCAAGAAATTATTTTTCCCATACATGCAATCCAACACTATAGAAGACACATGAAGTACATTGGAATAAAGAGAATATCTTCACTCGGGCAGAACACAAGCTGACCCACGACACTCTATTTTTCAACAGAAAAAACAGAGATGGACATAGAAGCATTTTTGCCGAATCCAACGAGTCCAGAGCTGCACTACAAATAACTAGATCTTTCTAAACTCTTTTCTTCTTAATTTTTGTGATTCTTTTGTTTACTTTCGAGCAGTGTGTATACTCTGTATATCTTACACACACACTGTCTCCTTCGTTGAACTGGAGGAATCTAAAATCTTCACACCATATTCTTTACCCTCGATTACCCACGACAACTATAGAAGAGGTCCCTGTGCGGCATAGTCATTATTTGTTTTCCCATGACCATTTTGAAAGAGGTCCCTGTGTTGCCTAGTCATTATTTGCAATCCCACGACAACTGTGGTAGAGGTCCCTGTGTGGCCTGGACAGTGTGAACTGTTGTTAATCCTGATCTAGGGTGTGGATCAGAAGTATATTTATATAAACTACTTGGTGGAAGGTGATCACCAAGTGGAGTGGATTAGGTCTCGGTTTGAGACTGAACCACTTGTTTTATATCTATTATGCATTCTTATATTAAGTTTAAAATAAACTATATATATTTTATATTCCGCTGCTAATTACTTTGAAATACAAATCTATTTTAAAGTTACTTTTACAGTTAGACTAGAAAGTGTTTGTATGTACATTAAATATTTAGGTTAGCTTCAAAAGATAATTGATATTCAGATTAAATTAACTGAGAACTAATCAATCTCTTGAGAACCTATCTGACCCTTTACTGTAATACAAATTCACTACAGTTTAACTCGTTTTATAAATTGTGGATTTGAATAGAAATAATTTTTACAATAATTTTAATTGGAAATCAATTCAACCCCTCTTGAGAATCCACTCAGACCAAAATTTTCTATGATAACATCTTATCTTGATATTTTTACTGATCAATAAATTTAATAGTATGAAAATTGACACTATTGATTATCAATCAAAATAATGATTTTTTAATTTATTAAAAAATAATAATGAAATTTAAAAAATTTACAATAATAATAATAATTTTTAATATGTTCTAAACTATCTATTTATTTTCTAATAGACATAAAATAAGTAAATATTTATTAATTTGTTTCCATAGTAAAAATTAAATAGAATTACTAAAGGTTAATTCAAATGATAATGTTTATTTTGATAGAAATAAATGAAATAAATGTATTTTATGATTATATTACTATATTATATCATATTAAAATAGAAAATATTGCATTTTATCGATTTTTAGATTTATTTTGATTATATTATAAATTGATTTTTTAGAGATTCCAAAAGCACCCCAAATGAAAATTATAAAAGGGAACCTACTCCCTCACTTCATCAAATCACTTATAGAATTCTCGGTCAACCATACCCTAACGATTTACCTTCTAAACTTCTATTTTTATATTCTATTGGTTTTTTTCAACTCAAAAGAAAGACTCTAGTGTCATTAAGTGGATATCTACATGGAACTCAATGAATAAGAGGTAATTTCCTCTATCAATTCATTCAAAATTATTTCTTATTAAACATCTAATTCATGGGTTTTCTCCAATATAATGTAATATATCTAGTAGAAAATATTTTATGAGTTGTAATTATGATTATTTAACAATGATATAACACATTATACACATCTTAAGAAAAAAATCACCATGCATGCGAATGTACAACTTACCGTCTCCACTATATGGTTTAATATTTTTTCCCACAACAGTACTAGGATGGGTATAATGAAATAAAAAATTACTATGTATGAATATTATACCAATTTATTTATTCTGGAATAATATATATACCATCCACATCCATACTATATCATAATTGGAGTAATTATATAATCCCTCGTGCATATATATGACCTATTATCTCCACGAAGAGATGTGATTCATTCTCCATGATGTCATTTCAATCATGACTATATAAATGTATATAATGAATAAATATGATAAAAATTATACTATTATCATTTTATAAATTATATAAAAAAACCCCATGATGAATAAATGGGATTTATATGACAAAACATGCAACAAATAACTCTAGAAAGAAGAGTAATAATAAAATATTTTTAAACAGGTGATAATATGATCACATATGATCCCATAAATATAAATATGGTTATGGATCAAGTTTATTAGACTCTTTATTACATTATACATGCTTTTTGATATATACAAAATAACCCATACTTAAGGTAAGGTATTATTTTGTCTCACTTTTATTTAAGTGGGACATATGCCTTATACACCTCATCTTTCTTTTGTGTGGTTTTTATATTTCGCATTAATAATTTTATAATTATTATTCTAATGGGTATGGTATTTAAATATGTATATCATTTTCTTTATTTTTGGAGACATTTTATTCAACTAATTATAAAGCAGTATGAGACAATTTCACTATCTCATTATTATCCATGATTCTTATATGTAAGTATTTTCTGGGGATTATTTATCATCAAAGTCCGTGTTTTATAAAAATGATCTAAAAATGTTTTAAAATCCTCCTATAAATTTTAAATTTTTTTTACCCATTTATTACTTTTTATAAATGTCTTGAATATAATATTTCTTTGGTTTCCAAACATGGTACTTTTTTTATTTTTTCCGGCTAAAAGTACGAGGAGAATGTTTTTTAACTGATACGACATTAATGGATTTTTCAGATTTCATAAAAAATTATTGCAATGAATCATAAATAATCAAAATTCAAGTGTATTTTCCATGATAGTATATTATTTTAATTTCTAATGATATTTTAAGAAGGGAAAAAAATTTGCAGAAGAAGGGATGTTTTTGTAAACAGTTTATTTCAACTGTTCAATCAAAATTGTTTTCCATCTAAGATAGAATTATCTAACCTGGATATGTTTCAAGTATAAAATCCCTGTTAATTCTATGGTTTATTGTGTTTATTATGGAATGATATTTATTAAATCTATTTGTTTTACATAGATTACTTTATGGTCTAATGATGTTTAAAAAACTCATTTTATCCATTGGGTTATGCTATGATGAATGATTTATGTTTTTGTGGGACCCATAAGAATGATTTAATTACGGGATTTTCTGGACCTATATCTCCCACTAATTAACTTTTTAGAGATTTATATATCATTATATCGACAGTAATGTAATGAGAAATAATCTTAGTTTAGATATACAAGTCTGGAATGGTATGAAAATCTGGATTAGTAATACATGGCATGAAAAAGTATTAAACACAATACAGTAAAAGAATTTTGCAACTATGATATTCTTGGATATAATCTTTGAATAATATGCAAATTATTTTCAATGAATATGGGTTTTCCATAATCCTATGTCTTATAGGAATGATATTCTCTCATGGATCGTGTTTCTTTATGATTAATGCAATGTGAACTACAAAGATTTATTTCATGACTCAATATTTTCATATATGTTATAAGTGGTATGATTTTCAAAAGATATGATCTGGTTTTAAAATCATTATGTTCATATTTTGTTTTAAATTTTCCTTGTTTAACATTATTGAGAATATAATCCCCCCTTTTCAAATGTATTCTTTTCCCTAGTATATAAAAAAAGGATTTAGTAAGAAATACAAATGAAAAGATCATTACATGAGATGTTGAATATTTTCAGTAAATTATAACAATATGTTCCATGTTTTCAATGGATCAAAAATAATATGGTATTTGAGAGTTTCATTGTGTAATTTATTAAGTATTTCTTAAATTATTTTAATGTCTATTTATGTTAAGCTTGGGTCGTTAGATGTAATGGTCCCATTTATAAATGATAATTATTGATGGAAGGTATGTAACATTAATGTTTCTAGAATGCAATTTATATCATAAATATCAAATTATTTAACAACATATACTTCTATATATATAATTTATGTGATGTAAAATTAATCTTATATTGTTGAGGAGGCGGTATCCGACACTCCCACAAATTATGTTATCACTTTTTAAGTGTGTAATGTGGAAATAATGAAAATGGTATATATTTTATTTATAGAAAGTTTATTATGTCATTAATATCCTATATATGTTTTAAAGTCACATATGATTAATTAAAACAAAATTTTATACTTTCCATGTCTTGTTTGAATGAATCAGATCACTTTGAGGGGGTAGTAGACTACCTTCCTCAAACAAAATGTTCATAATTACACAAAATGTAATTTATAATGATATGTGTGGTAAAAGTATTAAATAAGATTTAAGGAATAATAAATATCCTATATATCTACTATATCTACTAAACCTGGGTGTACCCAGGAATATGTTTCACCACCACAAGAAACCACATCACCAATTCTCCACATCCAATTACCCTTTCAATCACTACCTTCACAAAAAAACACCCACAGTGCCCTTTGATATTTGACAACCACCGACGCCTTCTCCTCCATACGCCTTCGTGCTTAGGGATGACGTCTTCGAGCTGATTCCTCCCCCAACTCGCATGTGACAACGACCATTCCACAACCGTTTACTAGCATGCGGTTTCCCTGATCTAGCACCTTCCACAAAAAACTATCCTTCGTCATCCATTGTCTCCATCGACATCCACCATCCCCATCATCCTCCTCCAGCCTACATATTATTCTACATCGACTCCTTCCCGCCGATTTAGAGTTTCTGTATTCTCCATCGACTACCTCCATTGCAAATAGGGATTTACTCTCCACCGTATTCCCCCTGCATACATATCTATCTACATCTGTTTTAAATGATACTGAGGTCATACTTCCACTCATCATCTAAAAGAATTTTTCTATGACGTCGAATAAGGGATTCCGACTTCTACCAATACTACGGAGATAAGGGGTTTCACCGTCTACCAAAAGTGTCTGGTACACCTGCTGCTAACAAAACCGACAACCCAATCCCACTCCGTATAACTGTGTAAAGGTAACAACTCTTTCCTTATCACCCTAACTCTACAACCTACATCATCCAATAGACTATCTGTTTTACATTACCCAAGAACCGTTCAAGGAATTGATACTTAAAACGATTCATCTACTGCTTCTTAGAAATACCGATTCATCTACTGCTTATCAGGAATTTCTACTGTGAGTATACATTGGAATTGCTACTGTGAGTATACAATGGATTATAGTGGATCACTTACCTCATCTTACACATATGTAATAGTTTATTTTTTCACCTATAACTGATTTTTTCTGAGAACAATCTTTTGAACAACTACAATTATAGGATATCTGTTTACCATACACAAAATAATATATTTCAATTGATTTAGCTAAATCAATATTAATAAACTGCCAAAAAATTGGTCACATTACTACTTCCATTTACCATAGTCTTGGAAACCTAAAACACCGCAAGAAATCATACATGTGTAATATGCCAATCAATTTATATTGCATACATTTCTTCCAATATCTATTACGTACAACTTCCACTATATTTTACATGCAGATTACATTTGGGATATCTTCAAAACTACATAAATATATGCACATACCTCTTTATCCATTTCTGTGTCTTTATTCCCAAATTATATTACGTTTTCTTTAGTTCTCACTTTGAATACAAATAATACAATGCACGCATTGACATTTTATATAAAGATATAAAAACAAAAAATACATTCCCCAACAACCTCCACATATGAAATTTTTCAAAGAAGAGTGCTACTGAATAAATGATGGAATTGTGAGTTTACTATTCTCAACATTTTATACTTATTTATCTTATAAATGTTATCTAGTGTCTGTATAAGATACTGCTATCACAATTATAGTGTCAATAGCTACTATAAATCCCTCAATGAAATCTAAAAATCTCTCTCATGCTCTAACAAGTTCACCACATTCTACAAATGGCGGTGCAGATGAAGTCACACACACGCCACTAACACCATTTTCTATCAATGGTGTATTCTATTAACATTACAGTGCCTAAATTCAAAAACTTTTAATGATTTACAATATAACTCAAGGTATTCCTCTTTGAATATTTCATCTATAGTTCAACAATAATCTGATGCAAGGTGAACATTTAATGCAAAAGCAAACAAATGAAGCAAACATCGGATTCCTTCAAATAGTCACATATTCCTTACTATAAGTGCGATGACTGCACTTACCACACTGTATGCCGCACAACTAATAGATTCATCATCTAACTATTTAATTACACTTTCGGCAGCAATCAGGACTAATGAAAACATACATTTCCCGTCAACCTCTATAGATGCAAGGTTTCAGAGAAGACTGTTAAGGAAGGAATGAAACAATTATAAGTTCACTATTATCTTCATTTCCGACTTCTTTATGTGACATTATATTTCCATTGTTTTTATATCCTACTACTGTGACACTAAAATTGACAGCATCTAATAGAAGTCCCTCATTGACATCTACAAATGGCGGTGGAGATGGACTCACATGCACGCCATTAAGACCACTGTCTATCAATGGTCTGATCTATTTGCATTTTAGTCTCTAAATCCCTAATTCGCTAAATATAATACATACAAACATAATGTATTATTCTTTAACTACTTTGTCTACGGTGAAAAAACAATCAGCAGGTAGGACATCATTTATCGCAGGAGGAAACAAGCAAAAGAAAATAATGGATGCACTCTTACAATCCCCTATTCCTTACTATAACTTTGATGACCCTTGTCTGCGAACACAATGGTGTACGCCACACAACTGAGAAACTGTTCTACTAACACTTCCTTTTACCCTTTTGGTTGCAATTGTGATTAAAACTACCAATATGATGGAATCATCACCAACCTCCTCGACAGTGTAATTACAAGTCCTGCAATTAGATTTTACTCTCACTGTTAAGGGATCTTCATTGATTACAATCTACGCTAACATTTGTTACAGATTTAGTCGAGCTGATAACGGGAACTATAGTACTATAACAAGTCCATGTTCAACGTCCTCTTTTACAAAAATATACTGCATCACACACACACACACTTCAATGGACACAGATTTCAGTAATAATAATTATTTATACACATACTGTCAGTTTGTAGGCAACAACTGTTCTGTCCAGAAGCATCACATCCTAACAATTCAGAATCAAATGACTACATCAATAGTGAATTCCATCATACAGAAAACTATAGAGGTATGTTGAGGAATATTCTTACATACTAACAACAATCAGTTATGAATTATTTACTGCGATATTCGTAATAATTGGACTGTTACTACAGGCAACACAGTCCAACAACAGTTTTTGGATAACACAGGTTGGTGAACTTATTGATTCATCATTGCTGCTGTAGGAATGTAGGAGACAAATACCATACTTCCACTATGTATTAAATACCGTCTGGTACATTTTTTCTCAATCGGGATATTCAGATATTGGTGACCCTACATACGTCTATCAATATTGTTATGCTTTAATGTGGTTCAATGAATGAAACATAAAATGTAGCAATCAACAAAGCCAACGTTTTGTAGCATGTTGTGCTATGGGAAAGATTTATTTGAACTCGATATCACCATTTCCGCAATACCTTAAGATGTTTCTCTTCACTTTAACTTCCATAGCATCAAAAATATTCCAAGAAAACATGCATATTTACAACTACATGTTTGCATTCACTTCAATGGGTGGAAATAATGATAGGTCTATCAACAAGGGTGGAGCTCTATGTATATTCATATTGAATGGACAGAACTACCATATTATAGGATGTTTATGTCCACCAGATGGTCAAACACCGAGATTCACATAACAATACGTTTATGACACTGCACATGAATGTCAAAATAGGGTGTGCTAATTTAGGTATCTCTAAACCCATCTGTTATGGACTAATTTGTCAAAGTCATCTATTTCAGTATTAACATGACTGATACCTATAGCTTGGAATGCCAGAATGTCCAAACTCATATAGACTACATGATAGTCGAGGACCTGCAACAAATGCTTCATGATAACAATGCTTTAGATCAACGATTCAGAAGTACAAGGGATGTTCTTCAGACTGAGGAGGTGACAAATTGGAAACTATGACTACTGAAAAGAAGGGGAAGAAATCCCAGTAAATATAACATATCAAATAATTCATATATTTCAATGCTTATTGTCATTGATGTCGAAGATCTAAACCAAGTGCGTGATATAATCATTCACACCAAAACTAGAGATTTTCAAAGAATTGATGAGCAGCACCCACTATATCTTCCATTACAGTATCCCTTGATTTTTACAGATGGCGGTGATGGATATGTTGACAACATTCTTCATCAGAAAACTCCTCTCACAACAATTTCCAAATTAAGGAAGGTTACCATAAGAGGGTACTTCTCCTTCCACTTGCAATTCCATGAAAATCATGCATCAACAATACTACATTCAATAAGACTATTTCAATAGTTTGTTGTTGATTCTTATATGATTATAGAGTCTTAGAGACTTTCATTAATTCGCTTCAATCAAAATAAAATGTGGGCAGATCTATACAATGGATTTCAAGATGCTTCTCTAAGAGGTGACCGAGATGGTTCTTCATGCGGAAAACATATCATTTTACCTTCAACCCTTACTGGTGGACAAAGGTATATGATCTAGAATTACCAAGATACAATATATATTTGTAATTGGGCAGGTTATCCATTTTTGCTTCTAACCTTTAAATGTATCCCAATGTGGCCTGAGATCACTCGGTATCATAGACATAAGAATCTTCTCCCAGTAGACTCCCCTCAAATACTATCTCGGGTTTTCAATATTAAGCTTGAACATCTAATGGTGGATTTAAGAGAGGGTTGTTTATTTGGAAAATCAAGGGCAGGTAACCATATATGTGCATAATTTAAATATATTTATCCGTATTGGTTTCAATTATATCATCAATTACTAACAGTGTCACTTTTCTTCCCATTCAGTTGTTCGAACTGTAGAGTTTGAGAAACGCGGCTTACCTCATGTGTACATCTTATTTTTTCTCTACCGTGAAAGCAAAGTGAATGATCCAACTGCTGAAACAAGTATTTCTGTGCTGAAATCCCAGATAGAGTTTCATACCTGGGTCTTCATGATGTTGAAAAAAGTTTTATTCTCCACGGCCCTTGTGGTGCTGCGAGCAATTATTCAACTTGTATGAAAAATGAAAAATGTGGAAAATTATTTCAAAAAAAGTATGCTGAAAATAATACAGTAGATGACGATGGTTATTTAATTTATCAGAGAAGGGATGACAAAAATACAATTTTTAAACATAACATTCATTTGGATAATCAATATGTTGTTCCAAAAAATCTAGTATTGCTTTTAAAGTATCATGCTCATCTCAACATTGAAGTTTGTAATCAGTCGTCTTCAATCAAATATTTGTTTACGTATATTAGTGAGGGAAATGTCCGTGTTAATGCAACACTCTATGAAAGGAACAATAAACAATTGTCAAATAATACAGTAGATGATATAAAAATGTATTATCACTGTCGATACATATCTCCTTGTGAGGAATCATAGAGGATATTTTCATATGATATACATTACAGATATCCACCAGTTGAGAGGCTTCATTTCCATTTTCCTGAACAGAATTCTGTCACATTTTCAGACAGCGATAACACTGAAGATGTATTAAATAACACAAATATTTCTCATTCATTGTTGACCTCTTGGTTTGAAGAAAATATTATATATCCCGAAGGAAGTGGTTTAACTTTTGTAGAATACCCTACAAAATTTGTGTACCACTCTCAAAACAGAAAGTGGCGTCCCAGGAAAAAAGGGATCTGTATCGGAAGACTATACTATGTTCCTCAGACCACTAGAAAACTCTACTGCATGAAGATACTTCTAACAAAAATCAGAGGAGAAACATTATATGTCTATATCAGGACTGTAGGAAGCATTACTCATGGTGCATTTAATGAGGCATGTTCTGCTATGGGACTACTGACAGATGACAAAGAGTTTGTTGAAGCAATATAATAAATCTCCGCTTGGGGAATGGGACAACATGTATACAGACTGTTTTCAAGCATGTTAATCTATAATAACATATCTCACCTAGATATTGTATGTGACAAAACAAAAGACAAACTATCAGAAGACATTTTATATATAAAGATAAGGACCCATCAAAATCCAAGTGCACATTTTCTCTTCTACCTGCATTACTGGTCTCAATTAATGTATTGCTAAAATCTTATTATTACAGCTTTCTGCTATTTATAAAACTGTAAAGCAGAAAAACTGCTGCTGTATTTCTACAATAAACTATATACTTCACATTTTATCTGCAACTTCTTACACTATATGTGTACATACAATATTGTTGTACGAAAATACCTCCCATTATGGTAATTACAATACCAACTGCAAATAATAGTTCTGTTGACATTTAAATAATAGATTACATTGTATATTTAGTTCTACACTTCTTAAAAAATCATCATATTTCTTCACATAATTTTTTATTCCGCACTTTTAGGATTTAAATATTTCATTCTGTACAGGTATTCCGCATATTCATACATTAGTTAAACACATAAAACTTATGACTACACTGTACTTGCAATCATTGTACTTCTTTCTCTCAAGTAACTATGTTTATATTTAATATAATTCATTACCACAAAATTTACATCAATTCTATTCAAATAAAAATAAAATATTACTTCATTAATTTTAATCTGTACTATTCTGTACAAGAAATCCACAGTTTCATTTAATAATTATTCACAGTACATTACGAACCATAATATTGTGATATAATTCTCCACTATAGCATAAATGACAATATTGCAGTTCAAAGCTGGACCATCATTAATAATAAAATGTTATTACAAAATGAATGAGTTTAAATTATACTTTAAGCCTCACAAAAATAGTACAACCATTTCATATATCAATTATTAATACCTATAAACTAGATCCTACTATGAGAAAATATTAATAAGTACTTTCTCCTCAATAGAACCATGTATTGGTTTAATGATGCCTAATAATGGAGTCTACAACATATAAATACTAATGGTTTCTCTCTATGTATTTCCGCTTCAACTTGAACTACTTATGTTTAATTTATAATAAACTGTTTTAATGTCTTTATTAATGCAATTTCATAATTCGTTTTAACAATATTCCATAACATTGTAGATTTGAAACTCATAAATAAATAGATACATATGTATTCTTTGAGAGAGATAGAATGAATTTTACAGAGCAATGGAAGGGAACATCAGTTATATCCTCTTATGCCACTTCCAGATTCTGATTTTGATGCCACTCCAAATCATTTGGTTGCAGAAGAATTAAATTACAATAAAGAATCACTTCTTCAAGAGTATAACAATTTTCTCGTTATGCTTACACATGAACAGAATAAGGTGATGTCTATCATTACCTCCTCCCTATCTAGCAATTTAGGGGGGTTATTATTCGTTCATGGTTATGGAAGAACAGGTAAAACCTTCATATGGAGAGTACTAACATCATTTCTGCAAGCTCAGGGCATGATTGTACTTGCAGTTTCATCGAGTAGAATAACTTCACTACTAATTCCTGGAGGACTGAAAACACATTCTAAATTACGTATTCCAATATCCATTACAGAACAATCAGTTTGTAATATTCAGAAGGGGAGTGACGTATCAGAACATTTGCAATTGTCTAATCTTATCATTTGGGATGAGGCATATATGATTCAAAAGTTTTTTCGAGGCTTTAGACAGAAATCTTAGGGACATTATGACTATCAAAAAGGAGAATGCTCGGAATTTTCCGTTTGGTGGTTTGACAGTTGTCTTGGGAGGAGATTTTAGGTAAATAATACCTATTATACTTAGGGGGAAATAGAAATTACATTGTCTATGTAGGTGTTATGTCAACATATCTTTGGAAACATTTTCGGGAGTTATCTCTTACAAAAAACATGAGATTCCATTGTACTACTAGCATTTATGATGCGATTGTGTTACATGACTTTGCTAAATGGACATTGGATATTGGTGAAGGTCGAATTGGAGAGACTAATGATGGTGAAGAACTCATTCAAATTTTGTCGGCATTTCATCTTACTGTGAGAGATAATTCCATGGCTGCAATCATCAACAATACATACCCAGGTTTTTATAGCAAACTTGGGGACCAAAACAATATGAAAGACCTAGAAATTTTAGCTCCGACCCATGATGTCGTACATGATGTAAATGAATATATTCTCACCCTCAATGGCTTTGAAAACAACGATTACTTCAGCTCAGACACTGTTAGAAATGCAAGTTATGATACAGACAGACCAGAGAATATTTACAC
Organism: Viscum album; assembly: GCA_963277665.1. Classification (NCBI taxonomy): domain Eukaryota; kingdom Viridiplantae; phylum Streptophyta; class Magnoliopsida; order Santalales; family Viscaceae; genus Viscum; species Viscum album. Next base: position 1,002,405,592 of record OY728161.1, read on the forward strand.
ATCTGACATGTTGAATGGTATAAATGTTTCTAGGTTACCTACCCACAAAATTACACTACAACTCAGAGTTACAATTATGTTACTACAAAATGTAGACCAATTTGTTCGTTTGTGTAGTGGAACCTGGATGGTTGTAACACAATTGGGTGACCATGTTATTGGGGCCGAAGTTATAACTGGATGTCATTCGGGATATTCTGCGTTCATTCTAAGATTTACTATGACTCACTGTGATGGTATATGTCTATTCAAACTACAAAGAAGACAACATCCTTTTACAGTTTCTTATGCGATGACTATTAATAAAATTTTGGGACAATCTTTGTCTTCAGTTTGGATTTATCTTTGCAAACCAGTATTCTCTCATGGTCAATTACATGTTGCAATTTATTGGGTCACATCAGCTACTAGATTGTAAATTGTACTAGACGGTAACACTAATGAATCATAAAATTACACAGAAAATATTATGTACAAGGAAATATTTCATAATCTGTCTTAGGTAATATCTAAATGATTTGTATATACTCTTTTATGATCTGGAAGATAAATATGTTTACTTTCATGGATTATTTACCTGCTTAATATGTTTTATTTGAACACTGCATGATTATGTAGAGTCAAAAATATATCATGCTAAATAACTATGTTGAATTAGATTATCCTAGATGATGATGAAACACTAAGAATACAAGTTTGTGTCTTGAACATGTGGTTCAATTCTTCTTCTATATACTCCAATGAAGTTGTTGTTGTTGATATCATACTATGCGACATTCTGGTGAATTTTATTGAATATAAGTAATTATAGATTATATTCATTCCTTCTGATCTACACTATGAACGTATATATATAAATATGTATATAGATATGTATACTTTCATCGTTTCCTGTAATCTGTATTGTTTTCTCATTTGCCAATATTTTATCGTATTGAATGCAGGGAACCAAGATTCAATGTACCATTACAAACCGTCATCTTATCTCTAAGTAAAAACAACTGTTGGGTGAGGGACTCTTCTATATTTTACAAAACATCCAAATAGGTTCAAACCAAGGGAGTTAACTCGAAACTAGATATCCCTGTCGAATCATGTTCACATCCACGATGTATGTTCATCCTTGTGAAGTAAATCTACCTATTTTAGTTTTTAATCTACTTCATTTGATGAAATCATTCACGAAAAAGTCCCAAACGAACATCTAGTAGGTACATGTTCTTAATAGCAAATAATTAAAGTTCCATTTAGCAAGTTATGTGAAATTAATCTATATAATGTCTTTCAATTCAACCTTATGTTATTCATAAAAAACTATGTATATCTGTACATTGATTTAGAACTAATTTTAGTTCTACGTTACTCACATCCAATCCAATCAATGGGAACTTCCAACCACATGATGCAGATTATTTTACAAGATGACAGGTCCTTTTGTTTTTTGAGTAATTGCATTATATTACTCAAACATGCTACATTTACTCATTCTGTCACTTGGTTTTTTTGAAAAGGGTTGAAGGTTACTTGAAGCTTCTAGGGTAATTTTTCATTTTAAATGTCACGTTACAAGGAAAACAACACAGACCCAACTACCATTTTGATATTACAACTCGTCCGGGTGAAGAGATGGACATGTATGGTTTCTATCTAAAATTAGTAATCTCAATTTTTCTACTTTGTGTTTTCAATATGTCGCTTCAACATATAATTATATAATGGTGACTTGAAAAATCTTTCAGCCTCTGTTCTTGTCACAACAACTGTGAATGAAAAAAAGATTATTTACAACCAAAACCTTCAAGTAGTTTAAAAATTTAGAAGAAGGTATCATTTTAACAACCTTTACTTGTGTAGTACAATAATTTACATATCTAAATGTCATAAATGTACTACCAAAAGGTTTTAACTGTTTACATCTATGTATGTTGTTCTGCTTTTATCTGGATTGGTGTGATAATAGCATCACCATTACATACTACATCACCAAAAACATCCAACCAAACAACAGATATACTATATTGGAATAAAAATAAATCCATTTTAGATGTCAAAACCTGTCAAAAGGTCAGCAATATACCATTATTTTTCAATTGTGATAATTAAATATTATTAACTGTTCCCTATTATCCTGTAATAAATTATATATTTACATGTAATGAATATACTATAGGCTACAAGGTGCTTAATTAAGGCTACAGTTCAAAAAATTCAAAGCACCCACAACTGGTTCTATGAATCTTTCCAGTCGTGCATGAAGAAAGTGTAGATTATAGATGGAAGCATTTGCTGCATGTCCTGCAAATCCTCACCTATTTGAATTACTTCGAGGTGAGATTGTATTCAATTATATATATATTTCTTGTTATCATTATGATACACTCTGGGTTCAGCTGCACTGTCTAAATGAGTCTGAAAGTATAGTCATAATAACAATTGCAACGGGTTTAGAGTTCAGCTAGTTGTTACGGACAAGACAAACTCTTTTTTAGTTGTGTTATTTGAGAATCAAGTCATGCAATACATACACTAAACAGCTGTGAAACTAAGAGAGACTTTGATACAGGTATATCCAAGTCCTTATATCCTATCATTGTAAAAAATTAAATATTTTAATTAATAGTGCTAATGGATTTTTTTTATTAGGACGACGATGAGTTTGGTTTCCCTCAGGAATTGAACTACATCAAAGGTAGGAAATTTATATTATAAATTTAGTTGATAGAGTACAATATTAAGAATCATCATCATCCATCTGAGAAAAAAAGATTCAAAGTGGTTTATATGAATGATAATGACAACTTCATCAGACATTTTACTGATGTCTTAGAACATCAACATGTAAGTCTGAATTTTTATCACATTATCTCTAAAAACAACTACTCAGAATACTATACGTTTTTATTCAATAATATACAGGAAGATCAAAGTAGTGGGTCTTCTACAGTATGTAGTGTCATTCATTATATGAAGGAAACTATCTATCAATTTCATTAATTTGTATTTCTAACTATGGATATAATTTTACTAATATATTCCTTGGCACAATTACTCATAGGATCATCATTCCGTTGGAACTACTCCGGGTGCATTAAACAATGACATAGGATTAGATACTACACCCTTGAACATGTGTTCTACTCGGGTATAAAGATGTTATATTTCCTTACTGCTAAATGATATCCATCACTATAAGAATTAATGATGTTAATGTTATGTATTCTGATATATAAATATTTAAAAATCATATATTTATTTCAAATTACATATTTGTGCTAATAAGAAACATTATACTGTTTAAAATCTGCACTGAATTTCATGGATTTCAACCTATGTACTTTATAGGTTAAAATTATTCTAACAAAATTATCTATGTAGAAAAACTTGTCACGATGTTTTGATATTGAGGATGGTGTGGAAGATAATGTCCAGACGCCTCCAGATAGCGTGCCTACAGCATGTCAAACTACTGACATACATACCAAGACGAAGGAATATATAAACAATAAAACCGAAAAAAGACTGAAATATCGTATTAGAAACCGAAGGTAAACTTACATCATCAGTTAATAAATGAATCTCATTGTTCTGTTCATAATTAAGAATTATTGTACAATGTGTTACATTTGAGACTATACATACCGTTCATTTGAAATATTTTCTGCTACACATTCAGTATTTTGATATTATTACTATATACTGTGTCATTTTGGAGACAATATCACCACGAGCATTTTCTGTTTTCAACCAAATAAATAATCTTTTTCAATTTTATCATACAGTACATACATAATGCCTAGTTTGGTCGTTCATTTGGAGCATGTTTGTTCTATATACAGAGTTTTGTTCTTCTATATGCACATTTTGTTTCTATATATACTGTTTGGTTCTATATGAAAAGTTTTGTTCTATATGCACAGTTTGGTTTTGGATCTATATGCATAGTTTGGTTCTATATGCACAGTTTAATATCTGCACACATCAAAGTCTTAAACCTTCCCATTTTGGTTCTCTATGCACATTTTGGTTCTTCTATATGCCAAGTTTTTTTCTATAATGTCCAGTTTGGTTCTATAATGCCCAGTTTGGTTCTATAATGCCCAGTTTGGTCATTCATTTTGTGCATGTTTCTTCTATATGCACATTTTGGTTCCTCTATAAACAGAATTTGGTTCTATATGTAGAGTTTGGTTCTATATGCACAGTTCAGTTCTATATGCACATTTTGGTTTTGGTTATATATGCACGATTTGGTTCTATATGCACAGTTTAATATCTGCACATTTCAATGTTTTCAACATGCCTAGTATGGTTCTACTTGTACATTTCGGTTCATCTAAATGCCCAGTTTGGTTCTTATATATGAACAGTTCGGGCATTCATTTGGATCATGTTTCAATTTTTTTCCAAATATTTTGTAAATCTATTAGGATGTACGAAATGCTTATAGTAACAGCTATTACTAGTAGTTGTTTCGGTGATAATAAAATTAATATACATGGCTGTTATTTATTCAATGGTTTCTAATATTTAATTTGTGCAATATTGATAATAGAGGTACTAAAACAACAACCCAGCTGTACTATATGATTTTGGGTTTTCTGTATTATTCCCCTTTCTAAAGGCCTTTTTTATATTCATCAATTTTTTGGTACAATATATTCCCAGCATGTTTAAAAGGATTTATCATTTTGATTGGGTACTGTCATTTACATAAAAGCCCATTTATATTTTTTATATATTCAAAATTGTACTTTGATATGCAGGTTGGGAAACCTATACAAGATATAATCAAATAACCTAATTCAGGTAAAATTTTCTTCTCCGTTGTAAAATGTAATATTATTCATTGCACTACAATATTTTCTATTCATCAATATTACACTGAAATATGCACACATTTCCATATGAAAATATTTAAGACTTTGATATGTGAATATATTACATACGAAAACACTTTAGCATACATGCATATTTGTATAGAACCTTTTTATTTACATTTCTCTAACAAATTTCAATTGTCACAAAAAATTTGGTAACTGATTCAATTTCCTAGTCATGTTTTTATTTAAATTACATAATATGATCTTCTATTTGTTATATTTTCTTCTGAAATCATGTACTAAGTATTTCCACCTTTCTACCACTTTTTTTACATTTGTATACTATACAAAACCTCTATTTTTCTACCTATATTCATTTCCATTTCTTGTTTGTAAACATTAAAAACAGATAACCTTTGTAATGATTTAATTTTTAAAAATTTGTGATACTGTCCACTAAAGAAATTTGTCAAAATGTATTACAATCCTATGTCCATTATACTGTTCATTTCCAGAACAGTGATGTTTTTACTACTATTTTGTTTCATTGCTAGATTAGATTTTCATATTTCAATATTCATTACTATCTATTAATATATCTAAATATTTTTCATCTGCAGAGTGCGTTTTCTGGATGATGATGATGCTTTAAGACTTATTATCACAACACTTTGATCTTGAAGACTTTGTAACTTCATTTTGTTGGAGAAATTCTACATTAGCAACTTCATAAATTTTTGTGCAACTAAAGAATGGGTTTTGTCATCATGTATTAAAATTATTCCCCTACCAAGTTCATATTTTTTTATTACATCCACTTATATAGTATATTTTTCATTCACTTAAAATTTCAATACACGCATTAATCTTTCTATAGAGCATGTTCTCCATGCCGCTTTACCGATCCATGTGATGATGTGTAGTGAAATGGAGTACAGGTGTTGACCCACTATGGCCATCAAGCAGGACTTGAATGCATTTGAAAATGATGTGCAACCTCCCTCAAAATTTAGAAGTTACATTTTATATATCCTCTATTTTTTCAAGCAAAATTTTTTTGTTTCCATAATTTATCTACTCAAATTCCATTTTTATGTTCCAATACTTTGGGAATAAAAAATATTAAATATTACTATTGGTGGGTTACTTTTACTAAAAACATTCTCTTTTAAAATAATAACAATTAATTCCACAAGTTGTGCGTATGCACGGGTGAGTTCTAGTTATATATAAATTGGGTTTTTATTATAATTCACACCATTAGGGGTAGTAATGTAATTAAAAAGAATCATCATTTTGTGAGACGGTAGTTCATCGTAAAAAAAAATATTATATTCGTTACCCATTAGATGTAGGTGTCTGTAAGTTTACTTTTAAAACATATAATAAAAATATGTTAGTATATTTTGGTTTCTGGTGTTTGTGTATAATAATAGAATAATATTAATTAAGGTGGTGGAGAAATGAAATTAAAGAATGGAGGTTGAGGGTGGGTGTTACCTTTTAATTGGGTAAATACATTTGGTTTGCACCAATGGGATTTGTTGAAAGAATTGCAGCCAAACAGAAGGATTCAAGGAGGAAGGAAGGATTTTTTGAATGATATATTTACAGATATTAGTTGAACCATAGTCATTTTGAAGTGTAAATATGTCCATGATAGAAGGATTTTTTATAGTAGAAGAGGAGTTCCACTCTTGTAAATCGATGGAAAAGTAATTACAACCAATTTTTTCTTATGTTAAGTGGATAAAATAATGTAAAAAATTATAGAAAAGTATGTAGATGCCATAAATATGTCCAAAAATGGGTTTCAGAAATGTTTCTAAGTTGTTTTGGGTCTATAGTCTAATGTTTTGTCCTTATTTATGCTTAATTTTACCATAATTAATGTAATTATTTTATTTAATTCCACTACTAATTTTGATTAAAAACTAATTTCACCTTATTATAAAATTTATAATATATTGATTAAAAATATCGAACCCTATTTAATAAATTTAAATCATATAATTGTTATAAATTTATTTAAAATTAATCCCACAGTCGTGTCAACAAAGGAGAGTTCTAAAGTAAAAACATTCAATAGTTGGATATGTTTGTATACCCAATTCCAAAGTGAAATTGATCATAATGAAATAATGATTACTAATTGATAAAACTAATATCTAATTAAACATTGAAAACAATTTTAAATAAAATTTAAACATATAAATAAATTATATATAAATGAATTTTTGAACAAAAAATTCAGTATTTTTCTCTATTCATTAAGAAAATAAATAGTCATAAAAAATTTCATAAACATAATTATAATGTTATTATTTAAAATATAAAGATTATTTTTCTATATTAAATCTATAAATATTCCAAAAATTGAATGGAAAATGGTTCCTCCAATAAAATGTGGTAAAAATGCATTAATGAAAATACTAGTTTTTAAAGCATAAAATTGGGTTTTTTTCTAATATTTTTGAAATATATATTATGAATATGAAAATTATTTTATATAATATATAAAATATATATTACATTAATATAAATCACAATTTTTATTAATGTAATATATTTCGTTAATACATCTTGGTTACAATAATTATAATAATAATATTTTTCTTTATATACTATTAGTCATTAAATTTATCTCTATTTACTTGTTAACACATAAATAGAAAATATATATTTATAAAACAAATATTTTCATAAATTCATTAATAATATTCATAACCTTTACATTAAATCTACTTTATATCATATTATGTTAAGTTGGATCATTTTAGTGATACACTATTGTTCGGTAAAATATGGTATTGCGTGTTGTGCAAGCCATCGTGGGAAGTCATTACAGAGTGTAATGATGTATAACCTCGATGTTACATGTAGATAAAGATAAAAATTTTGTTTCGGGTATTTAATGATTAACTTACTGTTGCATATATGTTAATCCAAACATAGTTCATTGATATAAAATAATCTATTTTCAGTGTTGCATGAAATGAAAAATATAAATAGGTTAAATTAATTAGTAAAAAATAATTCACAATATTTGGTTGTGTTACATTCTACCCCCAATAAAATTAATTTCTCTATTTAAATTCTTATGGGTTATCAATGATTTAATACTTGAATTTTTCATTCATATGAAATCACATTATTTAAATGGAATGTAAAAATTCACTTAAAAAGGCAATTTTGAAACCATAATGTATACCAAAAGTATCATATAACTAGGTTTCTACATAGTAGAATATAGTTTGAGAGTGAATATTATACACAGAAGAAAATTGAAAATTTTTATTGGGAGTGATTGTGGTTATCAATCACAAACAAGTGAATGATAAAAGAAACTTTCTGGGCCTGAAAGTCATAAATTTGAGATGATTTAAAAGGAAAATAGATCAATAAAATTAAGGTTTTTTGATAACACATTTTCTTTTATAAATTATTCTAATTTTGAGTAATTATTTTAATGACCAATAATATATGTAAATATACTTACATTCTATATTTTGATAAAAAAATTACATTCATTTTTGAGATTTTAATTTTTTTTAAATTTATCCATTATATCACGAAATGGATGTAAAGAAATTATGTTCGATACTTGATTTTCTATAAAAACCTTTTAAAAGTTCTTAAATCCCTAATATTGTGAAAAATATATCAATTCAAAAAATTCTTCAAAATAAATATGGTTAATATATTGATCCCTAAACAGAAAAAGTAACTCCACTATTTAATCATTAATAATTATTCAAAAAATAATAATTACACATTAACATGGACATTGCGTAGGCACGTGGTAGGCATGTCACCATTATCTTCCTTTGGCAATGGGTTCAAGACCTATGGAATTTCCTAACATTATAATTTTTCATCCAACATACATGATTTCATTTTATAAAACCATACTAATATAATATCCAAAATTAATATGATGGACATCCTTAAAATAAGGTCATTCACTAAATATCCCTTTAACCCAGATTTTCAAAATGATATAAATATATAAATAATTCCTCCAATTTTTTACATAAAAATTTCACTAATGGTTAACCTAATAAACCTTATGAATGATGAAAATAACACACATTTGAAATAAATTCATTTAATATACTGAACATTCATTCCCCCATAAATCACAAATTTTCCCTTGGTTTTGACATTCCTAATATGTGAATACCCTTATAATATATTCTCACGAAAGAAGGTAAAAACCCAAATTACCATAAATACATCTAGAAAACATGCATGCTTCATTACTCTATATATTACTGGATATATTACATAAATATGAGAAGTTGTAATAGTTTTTTTTGTGATAGCATAAACTAATTGTCGGTAAGTCCTTAATTAGTTCTAAAGTAATCAGTACCTTCTAATTTTCTTATTCATAACCCACATATCTTTATTTGAACAACATTAAAATAATATAAGGAACATATTTTGTGTTATCTTCACCTTAATCATGTTTTTCCCATGGAAATAACCATTTTATAATATTACATTTCAATTACATTCTAATCATTCAATGTATTCTTCTAAATCATTAATGAAAGAAAAATAAACTTGATAATCCATATATATTTTACCATTTATATAATAGAAATATTAAATATAAAAAAAATAAAAACATTTATTATTCCACATCATCCTTATTTCATTTACAAGGACAGGTCATCTTATTACACAATATCTCCTTCCTTTCACATTTCAGCTATTGTCTTGATATCATCTACAATGTAACCATTACTCACAACCCCTTTCTAATTCTCTTCAGGAGAATTCCACATGGGACATTGAGTTTTATAATATCAATTTATTCCACAATTAAAACACTAATAATTTTATGATAACTTAGATAGACGAATGTTATCAATCATTTCCTTAATATAACTCATCATTTTCCCTTGCAGTATCATTCATTGTTTCCTTATTTTCTACAATAAAAACATCCTCATATTCCTCTGGGAAATTAAAATAGTTGATTAATTCCACATTCTTGAAAAAAAGGAAACCAAATATACTTTCCACTTTATTTTCCATTCCCAAAACATCTAGTAAAATCCTTTTTTATCATCCTTGTGGAGTATGACTATTGTTTAAGGTACATGTTTATAATCATGTTAACTGAAAACTGATTAGGAATGATCACAAAATATTTCACTCTAGAGATCATCCCACTTAACTAATCATTATAAAATCATCCATTACATTCATCATTAATAAAGTTCCATCGAGTTCCTTCCATATACTAAAACTAGAATCATATTGTCATCAATACTTATCAAAGCGGAAAACCATATAGTTTTGAAATGAATTAATTATAAGACGTATAAATCATGACACATTACATAATCTATGCCACCCTATCTTCATCCTTGTTTATTCAAAAAAAACTTATGTTTAAATCATTTATGATGGTTTATGAAGAGTTTTGTAAATTACAAAAGCATATAATCCAGGAGTGTCAAACTAGGTGTGTAGAAAGGCCCATTGTCGTGTACAATATTACCCCGAATCAAGACGAGAACATCATTTATGTGTTTTTACACCTAGGAACATATATGAAACAAATTGATCTAGTTATAATATAAATATAGGGATGTATTACTATGAAAACACACACTGCATCCTTTACCAAAATTACAGACATTTCCATAAATGTTAACTCATCCCTATACTTTTCCATTGAGGAATCACTAGAAACATATTTCCAAATATACCTAAGAATATCACTATTTTTTTACATCGAAATTTCCAGAAGATAAATAATCCTTTTCTCTAACACAAACTATAACTACCTGGTCATAACATACATTAACATTATAAAAAATGTGTGTAATACTTAAGAAATTATACAAATAGAGTCCCAAAGACCGGACTAGACTAGTGACTTTGGAAAAAGGGAAACAAAAACAATAGTATATAAATGGGCTACATTATATCCCACTGGGTTCTTCTTGAATGTATTCATTCTTAAATACATCCAACATAAGACATATCTTCATAACCTAGGAATGGAAACATAAAGAGGGTAAGCTAAGATGCACAATATGTTTAAAAAATTAAGGCATGTAGGAATAATCATGAGCATATGGGTATGATAACAGGGTCAAGAAAATAGATTACCATACATTTCATATTAAATAAATTAAACATGAATCATGGCATAATTTATGGATGTTCATAATACATGAATCATAAGTAAATAATGAACATAATCCATGAATAAATAAAATCATAATAAAATTGGAATTGTGTAAAACACACACACATATAATATTATTTCCATAGTAGTAGAATAATCAATAACAAGGCTATATTAGTGGAAAAAATACATTATTAATTAGGGTTCACACCATTATCCAGCCCTATATTACTAAACCGAGTTGACTCCTCATTTCGGACTATTAATATAGATCCATGTTCATTTCTCATTACCTGAACATAATACTGAACTAATTTCACTCCCCTTTAAATAAATTTATATCTCATATGATATAAATCAATACCTAACGCATTGGAGGGTGATTTAGGTCCCACATGCCTCATAATGAAATCAGATATAAATATACCAAAAAATGATAAACAATCATATCATAACCCGCAAAAATGAAATGGGTGTCATAAAAATGTAATCATATCTTAACCTATGAAAATATATATATGTTTCATAATCATAAAATCAACAACATAACCTCTGATAAGGAGAATAATTCATAGACATATAACCTGTGAAAACAATCAGGTTTCATAAACATCGTGTCATCAATACATAAACCAACCAGAAAAATAATATAAATGAAACATTTAGATAATTTCCTAGAATAGAATTAGCAACACCAGTTATTTTCATATTACATAGAATATAATTTCTAAATATATTTTAAATACACTTAATGAGGAAATTATCTTTTATAATTTGTAATTTTCTTCTAAAATTGTTAATCATTTTGAAAATCATTTTCCTTGAAAAATTCTTTGAAATTTTATAAGGAAGAATTAAAAACCATTTTAAAACCATATATTTTAAAATATATTATGAAAATATTCTTAAAAATTAACCTTTTAAACATGAAAATGAATCTTCATTTAAATTAGGTTGGGTAAATCCATGCATGTTGTATAAGGTAGAAATAAAATTCCTTTGGCATGATAAAAGGTAATAATAATGCATTGTTTCGAAAGTAATAAGAATATATCATTGAAATCATTGGTAAAATGTTACAAATTTATTTTAATGATACAAGGATATTAGTACAATAATCATGGGAACCCTTTTTAGAAAACATGGTTTTGAAGGAACCAAAATTTCTAACCAAAGAGAGAGGTAAATTCGGAATTTCTTAAAAAGAATTTATTAACAACACTTTGTACCAATGAGTGGAAAAATGGAACCAATATATAAAGATATAATGAGTAAATTTAGGATAATAAAATCTATGAATGTTTTTTATATATTGATTATAATATTTCATCATGGTAATCATAATAATAAACAATCTCGAAAAGCGATGAGATTGTTTCAGTAAACTCTTACAAATTAGTAACATTAAACCATATTACTCATGTAATAAAATGAAATTAAATAGAGTTTAAAATATCCTTAAAGGATGGATATTCATGATATAATATTTATAGGGAATTTTAGACAACTCATATGAAAATATTGGTTTTTAACATGGCATGTGTCTCAAAGAAAGAAAATTGAGACAAAATTAATTTACCATTTTGGAATCTTTTAAAACATAAACCCCATGATAGAAATATCATAGAATGGTTTTGTAAATACCCATAGATTTAGTTATAGGATTCATCAAATACAATCATGGTATGTATATACTATACAAAAAATAAGCGAGTTGTGAATATGACATGTATCTCATGGAATTAAATAGTGAGATGAAATCCCCTTACATTGAGTCCGACTTGTCTTGTGTGGATTTATATTCCTATATAATAAAAAAAATTAATTAATTAATATCATAATAAATATTTTAAATTTTATTATTATTTTTAAGTCACCTATTACCATGTTTTATACAACTATATAAATAATTTTGTTTATGTGAGGTGTTTGGACCAAATTATTTTTATGTGTTACAAACAATTTTGGTTGGTCAACTATGGTAAAATGGGGTCACTATATAAAAAAATCTATAATAATAATCATGTAATAAATATCATATTTATATATTTATTATACTTTTAATACCAATCATTAAATATGGTCCTGAAAAATGAATGAACATTATAATCGTTGAGATGGTGAGTTGTATATATGGATGAGTAATATTCCCATTTCCCAATGATCATTAAGAATATAAGTTGAGTAACATTAATCTTTAACAAATTATCATAATATAAAAAATTCCATATAATTTAATCAGAGGTTACTATAAATATATAATTCTTATGATGTATAAGGAATCAGTTCTTGTCGAGGAGGCAATAGTCCACACATCCATGAACGACGTTGTTGCTTTTTAAATGTGGGAAAGGGTAATAAAGAAAATGGTATATATTATTTTTATAGAAAGTTAACTATGTCATGAATATTATATATATTTTTTTGTATGTATTATATTTTTAATTATATCCTTCCATTATACATTCCATGTATCATGTGAACAAATCACATTGCATTGAGGGTCGGTAGTCCACAATTCTTCAAAGGAAATTATCATATTTTACCAAAAGGAACATATAAAGATATTTGTGGTAAAAGTTTAACAGAATGATATATAAATAATAAATATATTGTATATAATATAAAAAGATTTATTTAATAATAATTTCTTCCTTGAGATGTTGTTATATAAGAATGAATAATCATTATTTTATCAGACAATAGTCTATTGTATACATAAATAGTATGTTCATTCCCAATTAAATGGAGCTGTGTGTAAGTGTTGGTTATAATAACATCATAAATATATATATATATATGATAATTCTGTTTTTATAATAATGAAATAATATTAATTAAGGTGGTGGAGAAGAATAAAAAATAATGGAGCATGGAAGAGGGTGTTACCTCTTAATTTGAAAAATCCTTGTGGTTTTCACCTAACGGATTCCTTTTAAGAATTTATACCCAATGGGAGGATTTTATGTGAAATGAATGATTTTTTTCAGTTTATTTTAGTATAAATTTTCTTAACCTATTTGGTTTGATAGGTTTAAAGAAGAGTAATAGAGTGTAACGTCCCTGTTCCGGGTACCACTCCACGGGTGCCCCAAACCCGGTTCGCCACATGACCTCAAGCGTATTTCCCCAAATGCCAGAGGCTGAAAACTAGAAGTGAGGGCCCAGGTCTGATAGTGGGGAAACTATGCCCTCATTTCTCAATGTGTAGTGAAGAGGAATATAAAATAAACGTACCGCAAAAACAAAAGTAGTAAACCATTCACAAATGAAATTAACAACTGCATTAGATATAACCAACCAGTATATAAAATGATGCAACATGCCTCAATTATATGAAAACAGCCAGAACATGTTAAACTGCAATACAATACAAGACAACTGAAGTACAATTATAGGAAAGAAAAATAGAACACCCAGCAGCATCGCGAGCCAATGCTCGGTCCCCTGCTCTCCCACACCCCTGAAACAATCAATTACCTATATAGGGACCCTTTCCCTTATCTACATCTACAGAAACGTAATCAGTTTGGACCGAAAACCATGGCCCAAACATGGTGTGAGAAATAAATCTTAGTAGGCACCCACCAAAAGGCACGTGCCCAACTGTGTGTAGACATGCAACAATAGTAGACAAAATTAAATTTAATAAACTAAGAAGTATTCAAAGTAACTAACTTACTAGTTATATTTCCATTTAATTATTCATTTAATCCATTTATTTTAAGAAAACACCACAGTGCATTTCTAAGTAAACAGTCAGCGTCCTCAGACAAAAAAATCTCACCCTCATGTAATCAGAATCCTACCTGCAGTTATTGCCCTCAGGCATAACAGAAATTTTCCTCAGGCGTACGAAGTATCCCCTCAATCAAAGAAGTCAATTCCTTAGGAATGAAAGGTTCCCCTCAGGAGAAATAGAACGTCACCCTCATGCTAATATAATCATGCCCTCAGGATATATTAAACACCGCCCTCAGACATAAGTAACCGGGGTCCTGTGCAACATATAAAAATGAAATTTACACACAATTCCTCTTAAGGAATATGTAAAGTATAATTAAACATGGCATACCCTCAGGTATCTTGGCCAAACAGCTAAACAGAGGAACACACCCCTCGGGATGGTCCTGGATCCAAGTACTGATCCCAAACAGCATTTTAATATCACATTTAATTACGTATACAATTCTAGTTATTTAAAATAGCCACGGCCTCAGCCACACGACACCCCAATACGGTTCTATAGCTGAAAAACACACAGAAACACATGAAAATTGAAAACTAAAGACCAAAACACCTACTTTAAACAAACATGAACGATATACGCGAACGAAGCCTTTTAAAATGTCCAAGAATTCTGTAGGTTTGAGGTAAAATAATTCTTTCTTAAATGAAAATAATTCATGTTAGAGAATTAATTGGCAAGAACGGTTAATGAAGAGTAGAGGGCTTACCCGTACGGTTCCAATGAGATCGTCCGAGACGGAAACAGATTCCGAACATGCGCTCGACGGATCCTCGAAGATTCGACTTTCCTACCCTGATCTCTCTTCCCGTTCTATGCCATCCCTGTAAACAGGGGATACTACTTCCAATTTTAAGTGAAAAAAATAAATTACACGGTGTCTACAACTGAGTACACAACGTGTACTTCCCATTTTTAAATTGTTCTTCTAGCGGCTTCCCGCCAGCGTGGCACTGTTCACCTGCCGACATGACTACACAATGTGTCTTCGTGAGCACACGACATGTCCTACCCCACAGCTGCCCACCGCCTTACTATTCGCCTACTGACTAACTACACGGCGTGTAAAGGACCACTACACAGCGTGTAGTCAGTTCCTACACCCTTTATCCTCGGCATGGCAGCACGCCCCGTGTACTCATCCCACACGGCCTGAAGTACACAATGTGTGGAAAAGTACACGGCGTGTACTACCAAAATTTGGGATTTTCACCATTTTCCATATTTGGTTAAAAACACTTGAGAAAAGGAGAAAAGAAGAAACTCGTACGTCAAAAATAAGAACCGAGTTCTTACAAAATCTCCCTTTAAAGCAATTCATCCCCGAATTTACCTTCCAAGGGTGGTGAAGATATATCTTAGAACAGCTCTGGCCACTGAGCACGTACATCGATCTCTTACTCCCAGGTTTCGTCCTACGCTCAGCCATGCTGGGATAACACACGTACGAGAGGAACTGACCAGACCCAGAGAATCTTTGTGCTCCTGTCAACTATACAAATCAGATTCTCCTCAAAGGATGCATCCATCTGAAGCTCAAACTCCTCTGGTAGAAAGGTGTGGGATGGGTATGAATGATAGTAGTGAAACTTAGATACATGGAAGATGTCGTGCATGGACCAATACCTCTGTGGTAATTGTAACCGATAGGCAACCAGCTCGACTCTCTCCAGAATATCAAATGGCCCCACATACCATGGTGAATGTTTACCCTATCTCCTGATCCGCTTGTGTCCCAGCATTGGCGAAACACACAAGTAAACCAGATCCTCAACAACGAACTCCAAAGGTCATCTGCGGTGATCAACATAAGATTTATGACGAGACTGCACGGTAGCAATATGCTTCTGAATCAACTGGACCTGCTCAGAAGTCTCCTACACGAGACGTGGTCCCCGCAAAGCTGGCTCACCTACCTATAACCAGCACAATGGTGATCATCATTGCCTACCATATAAAGCCTCATATGGTGTCATCTCAATAGTTTCCTGAAAACTCTTATTATAGGAAAACATGACTAGGGGTATGTGGTTTTCCCATGATCCCCCAAAGTCTAGGACACATGCTCACAACATTTCCTCAAGCACCTGTATAGTATTCTTTGACTGGACATCATTCTAAGGGTGGTAAGCTGTGCTCAGAAGCACCTGTGTACCCAGATCCCTCTGAAAACTCTTCCAGAAACAAGATGTAAAACAGGAGTCCCTATCTAAAATGATAGAACGAGGGACCCCATGAAGACGTACGACCTCTAGGAAATACAACTTCCCAAGCTCGTCAACACCAAAGGTCTCCTTGATTGGAAAAAAGTGATCTAACTTCGTGATTCTATCCACAACAACCCACACAACATCATTTCCTTGAGGTGACCTCGGCAAACCAGTCACAAAGTTCATCGCGAGATCATTCCAATTCTACTCCGGAATGGGTAAATGCTGTAACAGTCCAGCTGATCTCTGATGCTCCGCCTTCACCAGCTGATAGGTGGAACACCTCGTAAAAAAACCAGCGACTTCTCTCTTCATTCCTATCCACTAGTATTGATGTCTCAAGTCATGGTACATCGTGGAAACCCCAGGATGAACTGCCCAAGCTAAAGCATAAAACTACCGCATAATCTCCTCACATATATCCCTTGGAACCCACACTCATCCATGGAAACACAGAACCTCATCATCTCTCATTTTCCAACCAAGAGGAGGGTCCTCACTTTCCACCGACACCCGTAGAACTATGCCTTTTGAATCAGATAGCTGTCTCATCCTCACTCTATAAAGGAGGGTAGAAGTCACAGCTAAAGATGAAAGATAGGTTTGCCCATAACTGTCGTGAACCTCTATATGCATCTCAGAGAACAAAGCCATGAGCTTCCACACACCACCGGCCTCCTGCACTACCAGTGTCTGAGTCTTCCTGCTTAGGGCATCAGCTACTTCATTACCTTTACCAGGTGTGCAGGCAAGCTCAAAATCAAAGGACTAAAGGTATTAGACCCACCATCAATGCCTCAGATTCTCGTCACGCTGAGTAAAGATATATTTGAGGCTTTTGTTGTCCGTGAACACCACAAAATGTTCTCCCAAGAGATAATCCCTCCAATAGTGCAACAAATGAACAATTGGAGCCAACTTGAGATCATGCGTCGGGTAATTCCTCTCATGTGGCCTCAACTACCAAGACTCGTACATGACATCTCGATCGCCCTATATCAACACTGCTCCCAGCCCAATACCTGATGCATCACAATAAAATGTATAAATTTTCACCTGTACTAGGAGTATCAGGATTGGTGCTGATGTCAACCTTCCTTTCAGGTCCTGAAAGGCTATCTCACAATCTTCCGAACAAACGAACTTCACACCCTTCTTAGTCAAAACCATCAACGACACTGCTAAGCAGGAGAAGTCCTGGATGAAGTTTCTATAGTAAACAACCAGCCCTTGGAAACTCTGTGTCTCAAACACGTTCTTATTCTGATCCCAGGAAACTACTGATATCACCTTCTTTAGGTCCACAAAAACTCCTGCCTCTGAGATAATATGACCTAGGAAATGAATCTGGTCCATCCAAAAGTGGCACATTTAGAGCATAGCATATAGTCGTTACTCTATCAGTGTACTCAATACGATCTAAAGATGGGTGTCCGGGTCGTGTCAAGTATAAGAGTACACCAAGATGTCATCCACGAATACTACGACAAAAGATTCTAGATAAGGATGGAACACACGATTCATCAGATCTATGAAAATGGATAGTGCATTCGTGAGTCCAAACGACATAACTATATACTCTTATAGATCATACCTGCTCCTGAAATCGGTGAGAGGAATATGAGATGGTCTAACACGAAGCTGATGATATTCTGATCTCATGTCAATCATCGAGAACACTCGTGCTCCATGAAGTTGGTCAAAAATATCATCAATCATTGGCAAGGGATATTGGTTCTTCACCGTCAAATTGTTCAGCTTTTGATAATCCACACAGAGTCTGAGGGTATCGTCCGCCTTTTTTGTAAAGAGGACAGGAGAAACCTAAGGAAAAGTTCTGGGATGGATAAAACCCTTTGATTGTAACTCCTCAAACCGCCTCTTGAGCTCCTGCAACTCAGGCGTGGCCATCCTATAAGGAGGAATGGACACCGGTGCTTCTCCCGGCACAAGCTCAATAGATAAATCCACCTATCACACCAGAGGTAGACCTGAAAAGTTATGCGGGAAGACATCCCTAAAATGATCAACCGCTGGAGGTAAATCCGTCTGACAAGTCCCTTGGTCATCCAGATATAAGCTCGCAACCGGGGCTGTGATTGTAACACCCCGAGATTTTATGAAAAATATTCTTTTAATTTTATTAATGTCTTGTGTTGTATTATACACCAAGATTACCTTGTACTATATGCAGCACCATATTAGCTTGCAGTATAAGAAACACTATTCTTGGATCGTGTTACACACACAATTTTGATAATAGTTATTCTACACAACATTGAGTATATATATATATATTCAATGTATAAATGAAATATGGTTGGATTATGTTATACAAAACAACGAAGGATTTTTTCACAACACGCAACCCTGACTTGGCTTGCATTTCACGCAATCGCACCCTTCCTCGATAGCGTGTGTTGTATGCAATACCGGGTTTTACTAAACAACGATATATTATTATAATATTATTATGAACTAGCCGTTATGAATAGTATTAACTAAAATTTTAATTTTATTCATATTACACATTTTTTAGAACACGGTATAAGAACAAAATAAATTTTTCGGGTAAAATAAGTATTTTTTAAAAAATGCAGTTTTACCGCCTTTTGATGGTGCACCCACATTAAATCTAGTTTTTTACACGTTTATAAGATCAATTTGAAAAAAATAAAAATTTTCTTTGGAATCAAGAAATAAAAATTTACTTTGGATAAATTTTTTATTTTATTCTGATAACTTTCATATTTTAATGAACTGTAAAAACACGCTATATTTTAATTAAAAACAACTTTTTTCATCGTAATATCTTATGTGGTAAAATATTAGTATTGAATGGTTTTAAAGTATAAATAGAATATATTTTTACCATTTAATATAATTTATGTCATTATCATTGATTTTACCTTGAATTCATAGGTTAAATCAATTCAATCTTTTGCAATGTTTTAAAGAAAAACCTGTTTTCTTTCGACAACGGGATTAATTTTAATTTAATTTCTGCAACTTTTGAGTATTGAATTTGGAAAAATGTATTCGATATTTGGAATCAGTGGATCCAAATTATTTTAATAAGCTACTTTTTATTTTTGGGCATTATGAATAGTAACCACGGTAAATTTTATTTACCATAGTTAAAGGTAAATCGAGTAATTAACGGTAAATATAATATTATAAAATTACCCTAACACATGTCAAAATCTTATTGGATGACTAAAGGTCTACCCATATCACCTAAGGGTCGGATTAGATTCATTTAATGGACTTTTGTCCATGAAAATAATTTAATTATTATTAAAACCAAAGAATGTGACAACATGTCATTTCTTAAATCTTATAAGTATAATAATTTAAATTTACTGATAAACTTCATGAAACCTAGAACATGAATATTCTCCAGAACGCCAGCAAAATTATCTACATCATAGTAATTTATTTAGAATTTGTAGGGATTAAATAAATATCATTTATTGTGACACAAATATGATGCAGTAATTGTTTTATTAATGAAATATTGACATAATTGATGTTATAAATACCCAAATAAATGTAATTTAAGACTTTTTATTAATTAAAAAAATTTTATATGTTAATATGACATGTTATTATTGATTTAATTAACTATTTTCGAACTAATAAATCTCTTATGAGTTTCACAAAAATCAATTACTAAATAGTGTCAAAATTGACATAAAATAGTTTTTAAAAACATTTTATATTATTAATTTTTATTTTATTCCTAAAATATATGGTTCAGCCAAATGACTTAGAGAAGGTTATATATATTAATAATAAACAACTTGGGTTTCTTTTGGCTTGATATAGTATGTTTATTAACCTTATTGTGTAAGGAAACAAGAAGACACAATAAAAGTAAAATTATCTAACTTAAAGTTAAATATAAATGATAAGGTTAATATAGGAACATAAACTTGTCTAAATTCTATTGGATGAGAGGATTTAGACCCATCCCCACCTTATCTTTGAAATAAATCAATTTGGAGCTATTAAAAACCGAACTTTACTTTATAATAAAATAATAGTTTTAGTTATTCCAAAGGTGCCCCTCTCCTCCCTTATAAAAGGGAACCTCCTCCCTCTCTTCCTCACACCACATTGAGCCTTAAAGCTCGGCCAAACCCTGCCAATTTATTCTCTCCACTTCCCTAGAAACATCGTAGAGGTTCTGGTCTTATTCAAATACCTATTTTAGTGCCCTAAAAGGAGGTCTCAAAGAAGCACTTCAAAGAAGAGGTAATGTCTGTTTCCGATTCTTTCATCTTTATTTATTCTTCCACTTCTTCTTCTTTAGTTTTTTCATTATGAAGTAATAACATCAGTATCACACACATACTTATATGTTATTATAAGTATGAAACAACCCTATTTTACCATCTATCCATCCTACGGGAAAAGAAATCACCGCGCGTGCGTATGTACGGAATACCGTCTCCACGCCGTGGTGTAATCTATATTCCAACACCACCTTACTTGGATGGGTATAATGGTTTAAATAATAACTATATATGACTATTATAAAGTTATATTGATTCTTAAATAGTATACATACACTCCAATACAATTCCACGATCATAGGAATGATATCATCACTCGTGCGTACGTACGGAATACCGTCTCCACGATGTGATGCGAATCGTTCTACATGATCTTCATTTCATAATGATTATATAAATGAATTGAATGAATGAATATGATATATATTACACTAATAAAATTCTGGAAATGAGTTATCTATAACCTAAAGAGAATAATAAGAATTTATTCGACAAAACACACATAAGAACAAAAAGTAATAAACATCCGAATAACATGTAGTAATGAAATATTACTAATAAGAAGATAACAATATGACCATATATGATATCCTAACAATAATTATGATTCTGGAATAATTCAATAACATTATTTAAATCATTATACAGGAGGTTCGGACACTTACGAAGCAAATCGGACCTAAGGTAAGGGAAATATCACAATCTCATTTTTATCTGAGATTGTTTATACTTTGTTATTTACTGGGGTGTATTTTATCATACAAATCCATGTTTCCTCAACATTTAATATTTATATCCTTATAAAATAGTTTATATCCAATTTTACCCTTTGGTGAGTTTTTAGTAAAAGATATTAAAGAAATCTTTTGTCTTTTTCGTACGAGGTACTTTTTGACTATTCCGACAAAAGTACGAGAAGAATGTTTTTTTAACTTATACGGCATGAATGTATTTTTAAAACATTATTTCAATGAATCTTCCTTTACAAGTTTTCATGTTTATTTTTAATAAACTTATTTTAGTTTAAAATTTTATGAAATGTTAAGAAAAGAAAATGTTTTTGAAGTAGAAAGGGTATTTTCCTCAAGAATGGAGTTCAAGTGTTTTATCAAAATTATTTTCCATCTAAGATAATAAAGGGTTCTATTTCTATCCCTACTATTAAATTGATTTGATTATGTTGTGATGGAATTATATTTTTATGAATTCCTTTATCTTATATGAATTGTTTTATGATGTCACGATGTTTAAGATTTCAATTTTTATTACATGGGTTATGCAATGATGTATGATTTAGGATTTTGTGGCACACATAAGAATGGTATAATTATGAGATGGGTGGGACCTATATCTCCCTCCAATGCATTGGGTAAAGATTTTATATCTCATTAGATAGACATGGATAGAACGGTAGGTTATACTGGTTCAGTGAAACAGGACTGAAACGAGGAGTGAACTTTGTTCAGAAAGGGACTTTGTCCACTAAGATAGTCTTGGAAATGAGTCTTGACTAATAAAAAATGATTCTCTATGATTATGTGTGTATTCCACAAAGTTTCATTTTTAAGTTATGATTATTGGGATTATATTTAACTATTATGATTTATCCAATGTTATGAAATTATGATCTCTTTTGCAGGTTAAGATTTCCAAAAGATATGTTCTTATGAATATGATGTGATTGATATTTCTTTTATTTACCCTTACTGAGAATTTGAGCTCACCCTTTTATATTTTCTTTTCCCCAGGATATAAAGAAAGGATTTAGGTTTAAGAAAAAGAATATCTTTATGGGAGATGTTGAAGAACTTTCATCACGATTAGAAGATTATATTTCGGGTCTCCCAAGACACTAATCTATTACGGTCCTTGTGTGTGTGTTTTTGTTATGTATTAATTATTCCGCAAAAGTAATGTAATGTTCATGTACGTCATTATTCGGGTCTCTACAGTTGGTATCAGAGAAAATGTTTAGTCAAACATTGGAAACTAGGATGCAAAAAAGTTAGTGAGATCCCTAGAGATATTTCTAAGGTATGTCTAGGGATGTACCTAAGGATAAGTATATGTATAGGTTATCGTCCTAGAATTTCACTAACGATCTTAAAATTAAACCTAAGATGTTAGATATTGAAGGTACTCCCCCTTTATTATGTTGTTTTCCCTAGCATGATTTTTTACTCTCACACTATTCTTTTTGGGTTTTAGATGATGGATGGAACCCGAAGGAACCGTGTTGATCAATGAAATGGACAATGCAATGATTGTCCTCCTGAACAAACAAATGTTATGGGAGATGGAGTATAAAATATTATTTCTATACTTACACAAGATATGAATCATTCTGGAATTCCAAATGAGCATAGAAGGGAACAATATTCTATTGAGTCCTTTATGAGGCAACGTCCACCTTCTTTCAGTGGGTCTTCTGATCCACTTGTTGTTGAACAATGGATCAGTACCACTGAAAAGATTTTATCAGTTCTTCAATGTTCTGAACATGATAAAGTCATTTTAGCAGTATATCGTTTGGAAGGTGAATCTAATCAATGGTGGAATCTTATCAAGAATACGAGGCAAAGAGATGAAATTGAGTCCATGGAAAGGGATGAGTTCAAGAACTTATTTTTCAATAAGTACTTCTATCGTATTATTCGAACAAAGATGGAGAAGAAGTTTCTTGAACTAAAGAAAAAGGATGATGAATTTGTTGGTATATATGAAGTGAATTTTACATGGCTTGCAAGGTATGCATCTGGATTTATCATCCAACCTGAAAGCAAAGTTGATCGATTCTTCAGTGGCTTAAAACCAAGTCTTCGAAGGGCATTAGCTATAAGAGACGTCAATATCTATGACGAAATTGTGCGTTGTGCTATCAAGGTAGAAATGGAAGTTGGTCTTACTTATCCATCTCATAGTTTTGATAAGAAACGAAAGATGGAGTTCAAGGAGAAATCTCAGAATAATGGTGAAAAGAATATGAATGTTTCCTCATGCTCAAAGTGTGGAAAGAAGCATGGTGGAGATTTTCTTAAAGGGAAAAGTAAATGTTTAAAATGTGGAAAGGAAGGTCATCGGGCATTTGAATGCCGCAATGATGGGAAGAAGATGTCTAATGATGCAAACAAAATAAGGGATACACAGAATGAACCTACTACACTTCAATGTTTCAAGTGCAAGGAGATGGGACATTATGCCAATAAGTTCCCTAATCCAAGGGTTAATGATGATTGACATGAGCAACCACTTATGGCAATGGACAAAGGGAAGTCACATACAATCACCATTGGCGATGTTGAATATGACAACGATGTGGTGGAATGATTACGTGTTTATGTAATGGGATTCCAAAATAATGTTGTATATAGTATCATGGAGTATTGGAATATTTATGTATTGGTCTATTGTGGTTTTCAATAATTTTATGGTACCGGTAACCATGGAATGTGATTGAGAAATTTTTGAAAAAAGGCTGATATGTGCATAATGAAGGGAAAACGAGAAAATGACATATTTGACAGTATTCATGAGCTCATGATTGATATAAGGACTAAGTGATATCATGGTTTGAGTATATATAATTTTGAGGATTTTGGTATGTGGAAAGTGTTAACTTTTAACTGCATTCATGTTTTCACTGAGGTTCAATGGGTATTCAAGAGAACACATGACTAAGGCCATTGAATGTTTAGAATGTGACCAATAAGACATATCTTATGATATATGGGGATCAACAATGATATTAAATCTCTGGTAATCATTTTCACTATATTATGAGAGTGGACTGCAGTATTATGGATAAGCCTAAAGATTGGAATGGACTATGTTGGACATAAGTTAGTATTGTTTAAGGATAAAAGTTTTTTCGATATTATTGATGGGATGTTATAGTAATATAGTTTTAGAAAAAGGACAACCTGCAGGACAGGAGATATCCCATCACGTCGGACAAGGCCGTGGGAATCGAACCCACAACCGAAGTGCGACTGGCCTTTATCGCCTACCACTGGCCTACAGGAAGTCCCTGTTTATTAGAAACTAGTTTTATTATATTAAGAAGTATGATATATGAAGTATAAGTCCATTTTCGGAAACATATATGATTAATCTCACTATAGATGGATTTATGTATTTTTTGATAACTTTTCTAACCTTCTGTTTGAGACAGATGGAATGACCCATCATTCTATCACATGATCTGCTAACACATCACAAATAACAAATTCAACTTCATTTCTTTAAGAGATGAAGTGGAAATTGTCCCAAGAATGACCAATAATGAGACTATACCAAAATCACGAAAGTATTTCTTCTAATTTCAATTTTGTCAACTTTAGGAAAATGATCTTGAAAACCAAAAATGTTGTCTTAGTGCTCTTATATCTGATGAATCATATGGTACCTTAGATCGTCACAAATTTATGGCTTTGTGATTTTTGGCTTTTCTATAGCCATGTTCTCTACCACTCTCCATCAGAACATGATGGTTAGATTTTTCTTCCATATCCACATTTTCACCTATGTTCTCCTACGTGGAAACCCAGTGATGAGTTAATTTGGGTAACCATTACATTTCATACTTTAGTTTTTTAAATCCATGTCTTGGTATTCCTTTTTATGATGTGGGTTACTATTAAACAATCTTTCAAGTTGTAAACTATTTATAACCCCGACGAATTTCGAGGGCGAAATTCATTGTAAGGGTGGTAGAATATAACACCCCGAGATTTTATGAAAAATATTTTTTTAATTTCATCAATGTATTGTGTTGTATTCTACACCAAGATTACCTTGCACTATACGCAACACCATATTAGCTTGCAGTATACGCAACACTATTCTTGGATCGTGTTACACACACAATTTTGATAATAGTTATTATATGCAACATTGAGTATATATATATATATATTCAATGTATAAATGAAATATGTTTGGATTTTTTTATACGAAACAATGAAGGATTCTTGCACAACATGCAACCCTGACTTGGCTTGCATTACACGCAATCGCAACCTTCCTCGATAGCCTGTGTTGTATGCAATACCGGGTTTTACTAAACAATGATATATTATTATAATATTATTATGAACTTGCCGTTATGAATAGTATTAACTAAATTTTTAATTTTATTCATCTTACACATTTTATAGAACATGGTATAAGAACAAAATAAATTTTTCGGGTAAAATAAGTATTTTAAAAAAATGCAGTTTTACTTCCTTTTGATGGCGCACCCACATTAAATCTAGTTTCTGACATGTTTAAAAGTTCAATTTGAGAAAATAAAAATTCTTATTTGGAATCAAGAAATAAAAATTTATTTTGGATAAATTTTTCATTTTATTCTGATAACTTTCATATTTTAATGAATAGTAAAAACACGCTATATTTTAATTAAAAACAACTTTTTTCATCGTAATATCTTATGTGGCTAAATTATAATATTTAATGGTTTTAAAGTATAAATAGAATATATTTTTACCATTTAATATAATTTATGTCATTAGCAGTGATTTTACCTTGAATTCAAAGCTTAAAGCAATTCAATCTTTTGCAATGTTTTAAAGAAAAACCCGTTTTCTTTCGACAACGGGATTAATTTTAAATTTAATTTCTGCAACTTTTGTGTATTGAATTTGGAAAAATGGATTCCATATTTGGAATCAGTGGATCCAAATTATGTTAATAAGCTACTTTTTATTTTTGGGAATTATGAATAGTAACTACGGTAAATTTTATTTATCATAGTTAAAGGTAAATCGGGTAATTAAGGGTAAATATAATATTATAAAATTACCCTAACACATGTAAAAATCCTATTGTATGACTAAAAGTCGACCCATATCACCTTAGGGTAGTATTAGATTCATTTAATGGACTTTTTTCTATGAAAATAATTTAATTATTATTAAAACCAAAGAATGTGACAACATGTCACTTTCTTAAATCTTATAAGTATAAGAATTTTAATTTAGTGATAAACTTCATGAAACATAGAACATGAATAGTCTCCAGAAATCTAATACAATTATCTAAATCATAAGAATTTATTTAGAATTTTTAGGGATTAAATAAATATAATTAATTATGACACAAAGATGATGCAGTAATTATCTTATTAATGAAATATTGACATAATTGATGTTATAAATACCCAAATAAATGTAATTTAAGACTTTTTATGAATTAAACTAATTTTATATGTTAATATGGAATGTTATTATTTATTTAATTAACTTTTTTAGAACTAATCAATCTGTTATGAGTTTCACAAAAATCAATTACTAAATAGTGTCAAAATTGACATAAAATAGTTTTTAAAACAAATATTATATTATTAATTGTTATTTTATTCCTAAAAATATAAGGTTCAGACAAATAAATTAGATAAGGTTATATATCTTAATAAAAAACAACTTGGGTTTCGTTTGGCTTGATATAGTAAGTTTATTAACCTTATAGTGTAAGAAAACAAGAAGACACAGTAAAAGTAAAATTATCTAACTTAAAGATAAATATAAATGATAAGGTTAAAATAGGAAACTAAACTTGTCTAAATTCTATTGGATGAAAGGATTTAGACCCATCCCCACCTTATATTCTAAATAAATTAATTCGGAGCTATTTAAAACCGAACATAACTTTATAATAAAATAATAGTTTTAGTTATTCCAAAGGTGCCCCTCTCCTCCCTTATAAAAGAGCACCTACTTCCTCTCTTACTCACACCACTTTGAGGTTTTAAGCTCGGCCAACCCCTGAAAATTTATTCTCTCCACTTACCTAGAAACATCCTAGAGGTTTCGGTCTTCTTCAAAGACCTATTTTAGTTCCCTAAAAGGAGGTCTCAATGAAGCACTTCAAAGAAGAGGTAATGTCCGTTACCGATTCTTTAATCTTTATTTCTTCTTCCACTTCTTCTTCTTTAGTTGTTTCATTATTAAGTAATAACATCAGTATCACTCACATACGGATATGTTATTATATGTATGAAACAACCCTATTTCACCATCTATCCATCCTACAGAAAAATAAATCACCGCGCGTGTGTACGTACGGAATACCGTCTCCACGCTGTGGTGTAATCTATTTTCCACCTCCACCTTACATGGATGGGAATAATGGTGTAAATAATGACTATATATGACTATTATAAAGTGATATTGATTCTGAAATAGTATACATACACATCAATAAAATTCCACGATCATAGGAACAATATCATCACTCGTGCGTACGTACAGAATACCGTCTCCACGATGTGATGTGACTCGTTACACATGATCTTCATTTCATAATGATTATATAAATGAATTGAATGAATTAATATGATATATATTACAGTAATACCATTATTTAAATGAGGTATCTATAACCTAAAGATAATAATAATAATTTATTCGACAAAACACACATAAGAACAAAAAGTAATAAACACCTGAATAACAAGTAGTAATAAAATATTACTAATAAGAAGCTAAGAATATGACCATATATGATATCATAACAATAAGTATGATTCTAGAATAATTCAATAACATTATTTAAATCATTATACAGGAGGTTCAGACACTTATAAAGCAAATCAGACCTAAGGTAAGGGAAATATCACAATCTCATTTTTATCTGAGATTGTTTATACTTTGGTATTTACTGGGGTGTATTTTATCATCCACATCCTTGTTTCCTCAACATGTAATATTTATATCATTTTACATTAGTTTATATCAAATTTTACCCTTTGGTCAGTTTTTAGTAAAAGATATGAAAGGAATATTTTTTTGTTTTTCGTACAAGGTACTTTTTGACTTTTCCGACAAAAGTACGAGAAAAATGTTTTTTTAACTTATACAGCATGAATGTATTTTCAAAAAATTATATCTAAGAATCTTCCTTTACAAGTTTTCAAGTTTATTTTTAATAAACTTCTTTTAGTTTATAATTGTATGACATGTTAAGAAAAGAAAATGTTTTTGAAGTAGAAAGGATATTTTCCTCAAGAATGGAGTTCAATTGTTTTATCAAAATTATTCTCCATCTAAGATAATAAAGGGTTCTATTTCTATGCCTTTTATTACATTGATTTGATTATGTTGTGATGGAATTATATTTTTATGAATTCCTTTATCTTATATGAATTGTTTTATGATGTCACGATGTTTAAGATTCCCATTTTTATTACATGGGTTATGCAATGATGTATGATTTATGATTTTGTGGCACACATAATAATGGTATTATTATGAGATGGGTGGGACCTATATCTCCCACCAATTCATTGGGTAAAGATTTTATATCTCATGAGATAGACATGGCTGGAATGGTAGGTTATACCGGTTCAATGAAACAGGACTGAAACGAGGATTGAACTTGGTTCAGAAAGGGACTTTGTCCACTAAGATAGTCTTGGAAATGAGTCTTGACTAATAAGAAATGATTCTCTATGATTATGTGTGTATTCCACAAAGTTTCATGTTTTATGTTATGATTTTTGGGATTACATTTCACTATTATGATTTATCCCATGTTATGAAATTATGATCTCTTTTGCAGGTTAACATTTCCAAAAGATATGTTCTTATGAAAATGAAGTGATTGATATTTCATTTGTTTACCCTTACTGAGCATTTGATCTCACCCTTTTATGTTTTCTTTTCCCCAGGATATAAAGAAAGGATTTAGGTTTAAAAAAAAATATCTTTATGGGATATGCTGATGATCTTTCACCACGATTAGAAGATTATATTCCGGGTTTCCAAAGACACTAAACTATTACGGTACTTGTGTGTGTGTTTTTTTATGTATTAAGTATTCCGAAAAAGTAATGTAATGTTCATGTACGTCAGGATTCGGGTCTCTACAGTGATACCACCTCTCCCATGATGCCCTGTTCTAGGTCGACTCTCTTGAACATCCCACTCACCCTTGTATAGAAACTCTCATCCCATGGTGACATAAATCTCACCCTATGACTATAGCAGTCTATAAAGGCACGAAAGGGAACCAACCAGTACATTCCGAGAATGACGTCATACGCTGTCATATATAAGACATAGAGGTCCCAAAGGAAGTGACACACATCAACCTCAAGGGGGAACTCCTTGCACTAACGCACACCAGCCATTCTAGTCCCCAACAGAGTGTCTAACGTCATGATATCGGAATAAGTAGAAGAAAAGATCCCAAGTCTCTACACAATGGTTACAAATATGAAACTATGTGTAGTACCCGTATTGAATAGTACTTAAGATAAGACAGAAGAGAAGAGAATAGTACCTCTGAGTGTAGAAGGTCTGGGATCATGCTCTTATTGGGTCTGTTGCACTACATATGTCTGCCCAGTGCTGCGACCCTGCGACACAGCCTGGCTACCCTAAGCTGTCCCACCCTACTGCCTCTGTGATCCTGGTTTCTGGCTACCCCGACCACGGCCACCATCTGTGCCTTCAAGCCTTGACGTATTCCAGTTCCCTGAATGGTACGAAGCCACTGGTCCTGCTCTCGCACGTGGAGTCTGCACAGAACCCCTCTCACTAGCCACTGGTAGAAATGCCCTGCAAAAGCATTGCAGATGACCCATCTTACCGCAAGCTCGACACTCCACTGGATCATGTGGACCCTGTGGTCTCTTGTGCCCCTCCTTACCACACTAGTAGCACCTGATCAGGCCACCTGAATAAACTGCCTCGATGGTATTTCCACCCTGAGAGAAGTCCATCTGTCTCTTCCTTTTACCAGTAGAAATAGTACTAGTAACTAGTGTTGAACCGCCCTGGACCACACCACTAGATTCCCATAAGTTCTTCTCTCTAATCATCTCCTTATTCACAATAGTAAGTACTGAAGGCAACCTGAAAAAATTCACCAGTGCTCGGATTTCATATCAGAGGCCATCCTCAAAGCGCCTAGACCTCAACGTCTCATCACCCACTAGAACGGGTGAAAAACGCTGAAGCTCGGTGAATCAAGAATAATAACCCCTCACCGACATAGAGCCCTGATGCAGATTCATGAACTCTTGAGCTCTATCTTCCCTCAGCGTCTCTGGGAAGAAGACGTCATAGAAGATTGCCTGGAAATCCTCCCACGCCATGTCTCTGTGATGCTCTGACTGGGCAATAACATCCCACCACCACATGGAGTAATCACACAACATATATGTCGTGAGCTTGACCCTCCTCCCTGGAGGCGTCTCAAGATGCTCGAAAATATTATGCATCTAGCATAGCCAAGACTCCGCAGTCTGTGGTCCTCCATCCCTTGAAAATGTAGGCGGATGCTGCTGCTGGAAAATACGAGTTAGCTTAGCCATAGATGTGGCAGCCTGCAGTGCTCCCTCAAAGGGATAAATAAACCACATAAAGCCTTCAAGGAACTGCGTCTCCAAGCCTATGTCCAGTATAATGGTTGGTGCCACATCTGGCTCTGCTTGAGGATCTAATGGTAGCCCATGACCCACCATCTCTAGAGTATATGCGTTGCCACTCTCCTGGCGAACAACATGCGGTCGCCTAGGCGGTATAACTCTACAAGGTCCAAAACAGGCCTTAGATTCAAGATTAACAAGACTGAAAATGATGAAACCATAAATGGAACAAGAGGAAGAAGGAATTTCAAGATTTAAAAAACAAGACTATGTGGTTTTTATAATGGCTACATGACGTGTACATGACTTCCCTTCCCCTACCTGGGTCCATTGACACAGCTAAGCCACACGACATCCATTTGAACAAAACTACACGGCCTGTATATCATTTACACAGCATGTATGGTGTTATTTCCAACTACCCGAGTCGCTTGTGACACGGATGACTACTCGGATTGACACTACATGGAGTGTTACACCTGCACACGGCGTGTACACCACCCCATTTTCCAGCTACACAGCTTACTCTACACGGTCTGTCCTTGGACAAGACTACACGGCGTGTCCCATAGGTACACGACGTGTACTAGACGAGGTCCTCCGACCCGTGTTGTTAGTTGCACGACCGGATATATAGCTCAACCTACACGGCGTGTTCCAGATGGAAACGGCGTGTAAACAAAAGGATTACACTGACCCTTGTTGTTAGTTATACGGTCGGATCCCAGGTCATACTACACGGCGTGTCCATCATTTAAACGGCGTTTTCGTCGTATGGTTTCCTTCCCCTGTGTTGTTGGTTACACGGCGGACATCAGGTCCACACTACACGGAGTGTACATCCGGTACACGGCGTGTTCTACCCAAGAATTTTCCTTCCCCGTGTCCCTGCCCACACGGTCTGTGACACGGGATGAGACTACACGACGTGTACTTAGGGTACACGGTGTGTACTAAAAAGTTTTCTTTTCTTCCCGGACAGAATAACATTCATGGTGTGTTTAAGGTACAACACGGCGTGTATATTGGTTTTCTGGACAGTATGCCTTAAGAACTTCTCAGGAGCCGAAAAAATACAGATAAACAACACCTAAGTGCCAAATTCCGACCCGTGAGGTCCCATACTCCCTGCGAATCAGAGTTTGAAAACTTATATGTGTTATAACAAAATAAACAGTCAATGATCAACCAAATTCCGGTCAATGGGGGCCCATAGAACCCAAAAAACAAATTTTGGCATCCATTCTATCAACAAACTCATACCAAATTACCCTATCACATAGCAGGTATTTATCAAAGCAGCTATCACAACAACATGATTTTCTAGCACAACAACTATCACCAAAACATGTTGTTTCTAATGCGCCTACATTGCATGGGAATATGCATGGCATGTGATTTCTAGCATGTGACTAAAAGATGCATGAGATGGAATAACCTCATATCATCGGGTTTCAATTAAATAGAACCCATAGATAATATATAAATATCACAATCACAACTGTGTCACCCATCGGTGAAATCATATCAACTGTAAAATTGAAAAATATGAAAAATTGCAACACGAAGTAAATTAGATTTTCCCTGTACACGGGTTAGCTACGCCCGGGCACAACTTATTACCAACTACCGTTCTCATCCTATCCCTAACTAAGGATCCAAATAGAAAGTCAAATAAAAGAACCGCCTCTGATACAACTTTGTAACGTCCCGGTTCTGGGTACCACACCACGGGTGCCCCAAACCTGGTTCACCACATGACCTCAAGTGCATTTCCCCAAACACCAGAAGCTGCCGACTAGTAGCGAGGGCCCAGGTCTGATAGTGGAGAAACTATACCCTCATTAGTGAATGTTTAGCACTGCAGAATATAAAATAAATGTACAATAATAGCGGAAGCAGTAAACCATACATAAATGAAATTAACAACTGCAGTATATATAACCAACCAGTATATAAAATGATGAAACATGCCTCAATTATATGAAAATAGCCAAAAAAAGTTACACCACAATAAAATACAATACAACTGAAGAAAAAGTACAGGAAAGCAAAAAAGAACAGCCAGTGGCATCACGATCCAATGCTCGGTCCCCTGCTCTCCTATACCCCAGTAGCAATCAAGTACCTATATATGGACCCTTTCCCTTATTTAAACCTACAGAAACATAATCTGTTTGGACCGAAAAGCATGGCCCAAATAGGGTGTGAGAAATAAATCCCAGTAGGCACCCACCAAAGGCCTGTGCCCAACTGTGTGTAAACATGCAACAAAGGTGTTCAAAAGTAAATAAAAAAAACTAAGCAGTAATCAAAGTAACTATCTTACTAGTTATATTGCATTTTAATTATTCATTTAATCCATTTATTATAAGAAAACACCACAGTGAATTTTTATGTAAATAGTCAGCGTCCTCAGACAAACAAATCTCACAATCAGTTAATCAGAATCCATCCCGCAGGTATTTCCCTCAGGCGTAACTGATATTTCCCTTAGGTGTACGAAGTGTCACTATCAGGCACATAAGTCAAGACCTCGGGCACGAAAGGTTGCCCTCATGCGAAATAGAACGTCACCCTTAGACTAATCTAGTAACGCCCCCATGCTATAGTAAACACCGCCCTCAGGCATAAGTAACCGGGTCATTCCTAAAATATAAACATGTAATTTACACACAATTACTTTCAATGCAAAAGTAATGCATAATTAAACATGGCATACCCTCAGGTATCCTGGACAAACAGCTAAACAGAGGAACGCACCCCTCGGGATGGTCCTGGATCCAAGCACTGATCCCAAACAGCATATTAATATCACATTTAATTACCTATACAATTCTAGGTATTTAAAATAGCCACAACCTCAGCCACACGACAGGCCAATATGGGTTTGTAGCTCAAAAACACAAAAAAAAAACACGACAGTTGGAAACTAAACACCAAGCCACCTACCTTGAACACCCACGAACTATATACGCAAATGACTCCTTCTGAAACGTCTAATAACACCGTAGATTTGAGGTAAAATAATTCTTTCTTAAATACAAATAACTCCCATTAGAGGAAGAATTGGAAAAATGGTTAAAGAAGAGTGGAGGGCCTACCCGTTCAGATCCAATGAGATCGTCCGAGGATGAAATAGATTCTGAACGTGCGCTCGGTGGATCCTCAAAGATTCGGCCTTCCTCCCGCAAGCTCTCTTCTCTTTCTAAGCCTTCCCTATAAACATTGGAGGCTGCTACACATTTTAAGAGAAAAAACAAAGTAGACGGTGTGTACTTCCGATTACACGGTGTGTACTTTTCATTTTTAAACAATTCCTCGGGCGGCTTCCTGCCCGCGCGGCCCTGTTCACCTGCAGACATTACTATACGGCGTGTCTTCGTGAGTACACTGTGTGTGCTGCCCCACAGTTGGACATTGTAACAGCCCGAGATTTTATGAAAAATTTACTTTTTTTATTTTACTAATGTCTTGTGTTATACGCTACACCAAAAGGAGCTTGCACAACACGCATCCTTGACTTGCCTTGCATTACACGCAATCTCAACCTTCCTCGATAGCGTGTGTGGTACGTAATCCTGAGTTTCACGAAACAATGATATGCTATTAAAATATTATTAAAACTAGCCGTTATGAATAGTAATAACCACTTTTTAAATTTTAGAAATTTTAACTCTCAAAATGGACTTCATTTTTGGATTCGGAGTATCGAATTTAGCCTATGGTGAAATTTTGGTACTTTTCGGATAACTTTCATATTCTGATGAATAGTGAAATTTACTAAATTATAATTAAAAACAATTTTTTTTAATCGAAATAATTAATAGTGATAAATCATTAATTTGAGTGGTTTTAAAGTATATTTAGAATATATTTTTACAATTTAATACAATGTTGGTCATTGGATGTAATTTCACATTTAAACTAGACATAAACAAGTGTCAATCTTTTGATAGATATTGTTTCTTAAAAACACGCTATTTGTTTTAACAGCGGGATTTAATTATAAAATTAATTAATGCAACTTTTATGTTATGAATTTGGTAAAATAGACTTCATTTTTGAATTCGGAATATGAAATATAGCTTGGTATGAAATTTTGGCATTGTTCTGAAAAACATCAATTTTTGATAAATAGTGAAACTACTAAGTGGTAGGTTAAAAACTGAATTTTGCATAAAACTTAATTTTACCGCTTCTATGAATGGAATTTCGAAAATCCGAGAGACACGGTTAATATCAAGGACTAAAATGTGGTTCAATGAGATGAAAATAATTTTTTGGTGAATAGTAACTTTTTATTTTTTTTACCACGGTTAATAGTAAATAGGGTAACTAAGGGTAAATATGATATTAATATTACCCTAACAAATGTCCTAATTCTATTGGAAAAGTGTAATTCGACCAAAAACAAACTTAGGAATAAAATATGACCATTTAGGCCCACTTGGATTAGATTAGGACATTTATTATTAATTTATTTAAAGAAGGGTTAAAATAGTTAAAATCAATGTTTAATAAGTAAATAATTTTTAATATGGGGTTATACATAAGATAAATTCGACTATAAATATTCATTAGAAAGCTAAAAAGATATCCTACATGATGGTATTTTATTTGTAATTTTTAGACATCAAATAATATAATTTATTTATGACACAAAGATGACGCAGTAATTATCTTATTAATGAAATATTGACATAATTGATACTATAAATACCAAAATAAATGTAATTTAAGACGTTTTATGAATTCCACTAATTTTTTAGGTTACTATGATATATTAGTGTTGATTTAATCAACTTGGTTCGAACATTTAATTCTGTTATGACTTTCACAAAAATCATATATCAAATAGTGTCAAAATTGACACAAAATAGTTTTTAAATCAAATATTATATTATTAATTGTTATTTTATTCCTAAAAATCTAAGGTAAGGCAAAATGACTTAGATAAGGATATATGTATTAATAATATACAATTTTGGGTTCGTTTGGCATGTTATAGTAAGTTTATTAACCATATAGTGAAAGAAAACAAAAAGACACGGTAAAAGTTAAATTATTTAACTTAGAGTTAAATCTAATTGATAAGGTTAAAATAATACCCTAAACTTGTCTAAATCCTATTGGTTGATATGATTTCGACCCATCCCCACTTTAGCTTCGAAATAAGACCCTTTGGAACCATTATAAACCGATTTTGACTTTAATATAAAATAATATTTTGAGATATTCCTAAGGTGCCCCTCTCCTCCCCTATAAAAGGACACCTCCTCCCCCTCCTCCTCACACCAATTTTAGCACTCAAGCTCGGCCAAACCCTGCCAATTTATCCTCTCCACTTCCCTAGAAACATCCTAGAGGTTCTGGTATTCCTCAAAGACCAATTTTAGTGCCCTAAGAGGATGTCTCAAAGAGGCACTTCAAAGAAGAGGTAATTACCGTTACCAATTCTTTCATCTTTATTTCTTCTTCCACTTCTTCTTCTTAGGTTGTTTCATTATGAAGTAATAACATCAGTATCACTCATATACTGATATGTTATTATAAGTATGAAACAACCCTATTTCACCATCTATCCATCCTACGGAAAAAGAAATCACCACGCGTGCGTACGTACGGAATACCGTCTCCACGCCGTGGTGTAATCTATTTTCCACCACCACCTTACATGGATGGGTATAATGGTGTAAAGAATAACTATACATAGTTATTACAACATCATATTGATTCTGATATATTGTATAATCCACTCCAATTCAATTCAATATTTATAGAAATGATATCATCGCTCGTGCGTACGTACGGAATACCGTCTCCACGACGCGATGAGATTCATTCTCCATGTTAACCATTTAAGAATGATTATAATGTATATATAAGAAATAATAATGAAATATATGACATTATAAAGCTACTGGATTTATGTATATATATACATATTTATGTCATCTACTTACTTCCATTTCAAGACAATAAGGAAAGGAAAACAGAGTTCATGCGTACGTACGGACTACCGTCTCCATGAACGGTGTTTTTCATTTTATTTATCTACCTATTATATATATATATACTTAATATATA
Organism: Viscum album; assembly: GCA_963277665.1. Classification (NCBI taxonomy): domain Eukaryota; kingdom Viridiplantae; phylum Streptophyta; class Magnoliopsida; order Santalales; family Viscaceae; genus Viscum; species Viscum album. Next base: position 1,002,443,281 of record OY728161.1, read on the forward strand.
TGATATATAAATCGTATTTTATATTCTGGAAGTAAGTAAATCATGATGTAAGTAATAATGATGTCAAGAACAACAAGTCAAAACACCTACGATAAATGAAACGATTTTACCCAAAACGCTTCTTTAACATGGAATTTACAAAAGAACGGGTAATATAATGTCATAAGTGAACCATATATGATATCATAACAATGAATATGATTCTGTAATAAGTCAATAACATGATTTAAAGCATTATACAGGAGGTTCAGACACTTACAAAGCAAGTCAGACCTAAGGTAAGGGAAATATCACAATCTCATTTTTATCCGAGATTGTTTATTCGTAAGTATTTACTGGGGTGTATTTTATCATCCACATCCATGTTCCTTCAATATGTAATATTATTTCCATCCTTCTAAAATAGTTTATATCCAATTTTACCCTTCTGTAAGTTTTTAGTAAAAGATATTAAAGGAATCTTTTGATGTTTTTCATACGAGGTACTTTTTGACATTTCCGACAAAAGTACGAAGAATGTTTTTTTTAACTTGAACGGCACGAACAGATTTTTACAGTTTTATAAAGCCTTATTTTTATGAAGCTTCCTCCAAAAGATTTCATGAATATTTTTAATAAAATCTCTTTCTTTTAAAATTCCATGATGTTTTGTGAAAAGAAATTGATTTTGAAGAAGAAAGGATATTTTCCTCAAGAATTCATTTCAAGTGTTTTATCAAAATTATTTTCCATCTAAGATAATAAAGGGTTATGTTTTTATCCCTATTATTAAATTGATTTGATCATGTTGTGATGGAATTATTTTTATGAATTCCTTTATCTTATATGAATTGATTTATGATGTCATGATGTTTCAAGAATCCCATTTTTGTTACATGTGTTATGTGATGATGTATGTTTTATGATTATGTGGCACACATAAGAAAGGATTCATTATAAGATGGGTGGGACCTATATCTCCCTCCAATGCATTGGGTAAAGACTTTATATCTCATGAGATAGACATGGCTGGAACGGAAGGTTATTTCGGTTCAGTGATACAGGACTGAAACGAGGAGTGAACTCGGTTCAGAAAGGGACTTTGTCCACTAAGATAGTCTTGGCAGTGAGTCGTGACTAACAAGAAATGATTTTCCATGATTATGTGTGCATGCCACAATGTTTCAAGTTTTATGTTATGATTATGGGGATCTCATTTTCACTTCTATGATTTATCCCATGTTATGATATTATGAGCTCTTTTGCAGGTTAAGATTTCCAAAAGCTATGTTCTTATGTATATGATGTGATTGATATTTCTTTTGTTTACCCTTACTGAGCATTTGAGCTCACCCTTTTATGTTTTCTTTTCCCCAGGATATAAAGAAAGGTTTTAGGTAAAAAAAAAGGGACGATCTTTATGGGAGATGTTGAAGATCTTTCCCCACGATTAGAAGATTTTATTCCGAGTTTCCAAAGACACTAAACTATTACGATCCTTGTGTGTGTGTTTTTGTTATGTACTAAGTATTCCGCAAAAGTAATGTAACGTCCATGTACGATAAGCTTCGGGTCTCTACAGTTGGTATTAGAGGAAAGGTTTAGTCAACCTTTGGAAACTAGGATGCGAAAAAATTAGTGAGATCCCTAGAGATATTTCTAAGGTATGTCTAGGGATGTCTCTTGGGATAAGTATACGTATAGGTTATAGTAATAGAATTACGCTAACGATCATAGAATTAAACCTAAGATGTTGGATATTGAAGGTACTCCCCCTTTATTATGTTGTTTTCCCTAGCATGATTTTTGCCTCTCACACTATTCTTTTTGGGTTTTAGACGATGGCTGGAACCTGAAGGAACCGTGTTGATCAATGCAATGGACAATGCAATGATTGCCCTCCTGAACAAACAAATGTTATGGGAGATGGAGTGCAAAATCGTATTGCTATACTTACACAAGCTATGAATCATTCTGGACTTCCAAATGAGCAGAGAAGGGAAAAATATTCTATTGAGTACTTCATGAGGCAACGTCCACCTTCTTTCAGTGGGTCTTCTGATCCACTTGTGGCTGAACAATGGATCAGTACTACTAAAAAGATATTTTCAGTTCTTCAATGTTCTGAACATGATAAAGTCATCTTAGCAGTATATCGTTTGGAAGGTGAAGCTGATCAATGGTGGAATCTTATCAAGAATACGAGGCCAAGAGATGAAATTGAGTCCATGGAATGGGATGAGTTCAAGAACTTGTTTTTCAGTAAGTACTTCCCTCGTATTCTTCGAACAAAGATGGATAAAGAGTTTCTTGAACTGAAGCAAAGGGACGATGAATCTGTTGGTACCTATGAAGAAAATTATACAAGACTTGCAAGGTATGCTTCTGGAATTATCATCCAACCTGAAAGTAAAGTGGATCGATTTTTCAGTGGCTTAAAACCAAGTCTTCGAAGGGCGTTAGCTATAAGAGACTTCAGTAGCTATGAAGAAATTGTGCGTTGTGCTATCAAGGTAGAAATGGAAGTTGGTGTTACATATCCATCTCATGGTTTTGACAAGAAACGAAAGATGGAGTTCAAGGAGAAATCTCAGAATAATGGTGAAAAGAAGATGAATGTTTCCTTATGCACAAAGTGTGGAAAGAAGCATGGTGGAGATTGTCTTAAAGGGACTAGAAAATGTTTTAAGTGTGGAAAAGAAGGTCATCGAGCAGCTGAGTGTCGAAGTAATGGAAAAAGGGTTTCTAATTATGTGAATAAAGCAAACACTGCAGAGAACGCACCGCCAACACTTCAATGCTTCAAGTGCAAGGAAATGGGGCATTATGCTAATAATTGCCCTAATCCAAGGGTTAGTGATGATCAACATGAGCAACCACTGAAGGCAAAGGACAAAGGGAAATCACATGCAATCACTATTGGCAATGTTGAATATGACAACGATGTGGTGGAATGATTAAGTGTTTATGTAATGGGATTCCAAAATAATGTTGTATCATTGAGTATTGCAATATTTATTGATGTGGTATTCAAAGTGATTGAGATATTTTTTGGAAATAAGATGATATGCGCATAATGAAGACGAGAAAATGAAATGTTTAATAGTATTCATGAGCTCATGATTGATATAAGGACTAAGTGATATCATGGTGTTAGTATATAGAATTTTGAGGATTTTGGTATGTGGAAAGAGTTAACTTTTAATAGAATTCGTGTTTTCAATAAGGTTCAATGGGTATTCAAGAGAGTACAAGATTAAGGCCTTTGAATGTTTGGAATGTGACCAACATAACATATCTTATGATATATGGGGATCAACGATGGTATTAAATCTCTGGTAATCGTTTCCACTATGTTATGAGAATGGAATGCAGTATTATGGATAAGCCTAAAGATTGGAATGGATTATGTTGGACATAAGTTAGTATTGTTTAAGGATAGAAGTTTTTTCGATATTATTGATGGGATGTTATAGTAATATAGTTTTATAAAAAGGACAACCTGCAGGACGGGCGACAGCCCATCGCTTCGGACAAGGCTGTAGGAATCGAACCCACAACCGAAGTGCGACTGGCCTTTATCACCTACCACTGACCTACAGGAAGTCCCTGTTTAGTAGAAACTAGTTTTATTATATTAAGCAGTATGATATTTGAAGTATAAGTCCATTTTAGGAACTATATATGATTAATCTCACTATAGAATGACTTATGTATATTTAATAACATTTGCTTACCTTTTGTTTGAGACAGATGGAATGACCCGTCATTCTATCACATGATCTGCTAACACTTCACGAATAACAAATTCAACTTCATTTATTTAAGAGATGAAGTAGAAATTGTTCAAGGCACGAACAAAAGTGAGATTGTACCAAAATAAAGTAAGTATTTATTCTAAGCAAATTTTCAACTTTAGGTAAATGATCTTGAAAACCAAAAATGTTGTCCTAGTGATCTTATACCTGATGAATCAGATGGTACCTTATATCATCACAAATCTATGGATTTGTGATTACTGGCTTTTCCATAGCCATGTTCTCTACCACTCTCCATCAGAACATGATGGTTAGATTTCTCTTCCATATCCATATGTTCACCTATGTGGAAACCCAATGATTAGTTTATTTGGGTAACCGTTACGTTTCGTACTTTTGTTTTTAAAGATTGGTTTTGATATTTCTTTTTACGATGTGGGTTTCTATTAAAGAAACTTTTGAATAGTAAACCATTTATAACCCCGACGAATTTCGAGGGCGAAATTCATTTTAAGGGGGGTAGAATGTAACAGCCCGAGATTTTATGAAAAATTTACTTTTTTTATTTTACTAATGTCTTGTTTTATACGCTACACCAAAAGGAGATTGCACAACACGCATCCTTGACTTGCCTTGCATTACACGCAATCTCAACCTTCCTCGATAGCGTGTGTGGTACGTAATCCTGAGTTTCACGAAACAATGATATGCTATTAAAATATTATTAAAACTAGCCGTTATGAATAGTAATAACCACTTTTTAAATTTTAGAAATTTTAACTCTCAAAATAGACTTCATTTTTGGATTCGGAGTATCGAATTTAGCCTAAGGTGAAATTTTGGTACTTTTCGGATAACTTTCATATTCTGATGAATAGTGAAAATTACTAAATTATAAATAAAAACAATTTTTTTTAATCGAAATAATTAATAGTGATAAATCATTAATTTGAGTGGTTTTAAAGTATATTTAGAATATATTTTTACAATTTAATACAATGTTGGTCATTGGATGTAATTTCACATTTAAACTAGACATAAACAAGTGTCAATCTTTTGATAGATATTGTTTCTTAAAAACACGCTATTTGTTTTAACAGCGGGATTTAATTATAAAATTAATTAATGCAACTTTTATGTTATGAATTTGGTAAAATAGACTTCATTTTTGAATTCGGAATATGAAATATAGCTTGGGATGAAATTTTGGCATTGTTCTGAAAAACATCAATTTTTGATAAATAGTGAAACTACTAAGTGGTAGGTTAAAAACTGAATTTTGCATAAAACTTAATTTTACCGCTTCTGTGAATGGAATTTCGAAAATCCGAGAGACACGGTTAATATCAAGGACTAAAATGTGGTTCAATGAGATGAAAATAATTTTTTGGTGAATAGTAACTTTTTATTTTTTTTACCACGGTTAATAGTAAATATGGTAACTAAGGGTAAATATGATATTAATATTACCCTAACACATGTCCTAATTCTATTGGACAAGTGTAATTCGACCAAAAACAAACTTAGGAATAAAATATGACCATTTAGGCCCACTTGGATTAGATTAGGACATTTATTATTAATTTATTTAAAGAAGGGTTAAAATAGTTAAAATCAAAGTTTAATAAGTAAATCATTTTTAATATGGGGTTATACATAAGATAAATTCGACTATAAATATTCATTAGAAAGCTAAAAAGATTTCATACATGATGGTAGTTTATTTGTAATTTGTAGACATCAAATAATATAATTTATTTATGACACAAAGATGACGCAGTAATTATCTTATTAATGAAATATTGACATAATTGATACTATAAATACCAAAATAAATGTAATTTAAGACGTTTTATGAATTCCACTAATTTTCTAGGTTACTATGATATATTAGTGTTGATTTAATCAACTTGGTTCGAACATATAATTCTGTTATGACTTTCACAAAAATCATATATCAAATAGTGTCAAAATTGACACAAAATAGTTTTTAAATCAAATATTATATTATTAATTGTTATTTTATTCCTAAAAATCTAATCTAAGGCCAAATGACTTAGATAAGGATATATGTATTAATAATATACAATTTGGGGTTCGTTTGGCATGTTATAGTAAGTTTATTAACCATATAGTGAAAGAAAACAAAAAGACACGGTAAAAGTTAAATTATTTAACTTAGAGTTAAATCTAATTGATAAGGTTAAAATAATACCCTAAACATTTCTAAATCCTATTGGTTGATATGATTTCGACCCATCCCCACTTTAGATTCGAAATAAGACCCTTTGGAACCATTATAAACCTATTTTGACTTTAATATAAAATAATATTTTGAGATATTCCTAAGGTGCCCCTCTCCTCCCCTATAAAAGGACACCTCCTCCCCCTCCTCCTCACACCAATTTTAGCACTCAAGCTCGGCCAACCCCTGCCAATTTATCCTCTACACTTCCCTAGAAACATCCTAGAGGTTCTGGTCTTCCTCAAAGACCAATTTTAGTGCCCTATGAGGAGGTCTCAAAGAGGCACTTCAAAGAGGAGGTAATTACCGTTACCAATTCTTTCATCTTTATTTCTTCTTCCACTTCTTCTTCTTAGGTTGTTTCATTATGAAGTAATAACATCAGTATCAATCATATACTGATATGTTATTATAAGTATGAAACAACCCTATTTCACCATCTATCCATCCTACGGAAAAAGAAATCACCGCGCGTGCGTACGTACGGAATACCGTCTCCACGCCGTGGTGTAATCTATTTTCCACCACCACCTTACATGGATGGGTATAATGGTGTAAAGAATAACTATACATAGTTATTACAACATCATATTTATTCTGATATATTGTATAATCCACTCCAATTCAATTCAATATTTATAGAAATGATACCATCGCTCGTGCGTACGTACGGAATACCGTCTCCACGACGCGATGAGATTCATTCTCCATGTTAACCATTTAAGAATGATTATAATGTATATATAAGAAATAATAATGAAATATATGACATTATAAAGCTACTGGATTTATTTATATATATACATATTTATGTAATCTACTTACTTCCATTTCAAGACAATAAGGAAAGGAAAACAGCGTTCATGCGTACGTACGGACTACCGTCTCCATGAACGGTGTTTTTCATTTTATTTATCTACCTATTATATATATATATATACTTAATATATATGATATATAAATCATATTTTATATTCTGGAAGTAAGTAAATCATGATGTAAGTAATAATGATGTCAAGAACAACAAGTCAAAACACCTACGATAAATGAAACGATTTTACCCAAAACGCTTCTTTAACATGGAATTTACAAAAGAACGGGTAATATAATGTCATAAGTGAACCATATATGATATCATAACAATGAATATGATTCTGTAATAAGTCAATAACATGATTTAAATCATTATACAGGAGGTTCGGACACTTACAAAGCAAGTCGGACCTAAGGTAAGGGAAATATCACAATCTCATTTTTATCCGAGATTGTTTATTCGTAAGTATTTACTGGGGTGTATTTTATCATCCACATCCATGTTCCTTCAATATGTAATATTATTTCCATCCTTCTAAAATAGTTTATATCCAATTTTACCCTTCGGTAAGTTTTTAGTAAAATATATTAAAGGAATCTTTTGATGTTTTTCATACGAGGTACTTTTTGACTTTTTCGACAAAAGTACGAAGAATGTTTTTTTTAACTTAAATGGCACGAACGAATTTTTACGGTTTTATAAAGCCTTATTTTTATGAAGCTTCCTCCAAAAGATTTCATGACTATTTTTAATAAAATCTCTTTCTTTTAAAATTCCATGATGTTTTGTGAAAAGAAATTGATTTTGAAGAAGAAAGGATATTTTCCTCAAGAATTCATTTCAAGTGTTTTATCAAAATTATTTTCCATCTAAGATAATAAAGGGTTCTGTTTTTATCCCTATTATTAAATTGATTTGATCATGTTGTGATGGAATTATTTTTATGAATTCCTTTATCTTATATGAATTGATTTATGATGTCATGATGTTTCAAGAATCCCATTTTTGTTACATGTGTTATGTGATGATGTATGTTTTATGATTATGTGGAACACATAAGAAAGGATTCATTATAAGATGGGTGGGACCTATATCTCCTTCCAATTCATTGGGTAAAGACTTTATATCTCATGAGATAGACATGGCTGGAACGGAAGGTTATTTCGGTTCAGTGATACAGGACTGAAACGAGGAGTGAACTCGGTTCAGAAAGGGACTTTGTCCACTAAGATAGTCTTGGCAATGAGTCATGACTAACAAGAAATGATTTTCCATGATTATGTGTGCATGACACAAAGTTTCAAGTTTTCTGTTATGATTATGGGGATCTCATTTTCACTTCTATGATTTATCCTATGTTATGATATTATGAGCTCTTTTGCAGGTTATGATTTCCAAAAGCTATGTTCTTATGTATATGATGTGATTGATATTTCTTTTGTTTACCCTTACTGAGCATTTGAGCTCACCCTTTTATGTTTTCTTTTCCCCAGGATATAAAGAAAGGTTTTAGGTAAAAAAAAGGGAATATCTTTATGGGAGATGTTGAAGATCTTTCCCCACGATTAGAAGATTTTATTCCGAGTTTCCAAAGACACTAAACTATTACGATCCTTGTGTGTGTGTTTTTGTTATGTACTAAGTATTCCGCAAAAGTAATGTAACGTCCATGTACGATAAGCTTCGGGTCTCTACAGACACCTCCTTACTATACGCCTGCTGACTAACTACACGACATGTAAAGGACCACTACATGGCGTGTAGTCGGTTCCTACACCCTTCATCCCCATCATGGCTACACGCTCCGTGTACTCATCCCACATAGCCAGAAGTACATGGCGTGTAGAAAATTACATGTCGTGTACTTCCAAAATTTGGGATTTTCCCGCATTTTCCTTATTTTTTTAAAAACACTTAAGTAAAGGAGAAGAAAAGAAACCCGTACATCAAAAATAAGAACCGGTTTCTTACATAGAGGATCCCTTTTATAGTGGAGGAGGAATGTGACTTTTGTGAATATTTGGAAAAGGAACTACACCCTTTTTTACATGGAATGTGAACAAAATAATGGAATAATATCAAGAAAATGGAGTATATGGTTGATATATGTCCAGAAAATGGTGGTTTTAATAGTGTATATGTTGTTTTGGGTCTTAAAGATAAGGTTAATACATTAGTAAAGCTTAATTTTGCAATAATTTCTCTAATTGATTTAAAGTACTTTCGCTAAAATTTTTGGTTAAAAACTAAATTGAACTTAATATAAAATATAAATTAATATAATTCCAAAATTGGAATCCATTTTTTCAAATGTCAATCACTTACATGGAATAAATTATTTTAAAATTAATATTGTAGTCTGGTTGACAATGTAGGTTTTTATAGTAATAACATTCAAATACTTTCTATGTTTATATACCCACTTTCAATGTGAAATTGATCTAAATTCCCTAAATTTTAATAATGGATAACAATATTATGTAATTAAACTATTAAACCAATTTAAAATATAATTTATCATTATAAATAATTGAGATGTAAAAGATATTTTGAAGTAAAATTCATTGTTTTTCAATATTCCTTAAAAGAATAAAAGTAGACATTGAAAAAATGAAAAATTTACCCTCACTTGGTTATTATTTTCCTATTTCAATGCTGAAGAATATTTTGAAATATTAAATATATAAATTTTCCAAAAATGGATTTAAATTGGTTGTCCATTCAATGAAGAAAAAAATTCCTTAATAAAAAGTTTTATTCTTAATAATAAAATTGGGTTTGTTCTAATAATATATCTATCCAATTAGTTAGAAAAATATCATAATATTTTCTATTGAATAAATGAAAACTATATTTAATTAATATCACTCAATAATTTTAATTAAATTAATTTATTAGGGTTAAATATCATGTTACTATAAAAAGAATAATATTTTCCTTTATATCTAATTAGTTTTCATATACATTTCTTATTAATTTGTAACCTATTAAATGATATTATATTATTGTAAACCATATATTTTCATAAATTTGTTAAAAATATTCATAAACTTAAATTTAAAATCTATGTTATGTCTTAATATTTTATGTAATAACATTTTAATGATATACTATTGTTTGGTAAATCATTGTCTTTTGTGTTATACAAGACATCAAGGAAAGTCAATGTTTCATGTAACATAAGCTAACCATACTATCCTGTTTAGATAAATCAAAAATTTATATTGCATGTAGAGCATGATTAACTTTGTTTTTCATTTAATTCAATCAAAACATAGTGTTTTAATATAAAATAAACAATTTTCAGTGTTTCTTGAAATACAAAATATCAAAAAGATTCAATTAATTTGATGAAAATAATTTACAAAATATAATATTATTACACCAAATAAACTATATTCCATTATATATAAAATTGAATTAAAAATATATGAAATAAGATTCTTGGAATGAATAATTTTTTAAAAATTTATTTAATTAATTAATTAATCATTTGACAACATGAAATGAATATAAAATATGGATAATAGAATAAAATTATTAGACATTAAATAATATAGTTTATAAAAAATAAAAAATTAAATTATCATAAAAATATCATTCATTTTCAAAAACTAATATTTCCCATTTTTTAAAAATAACAATTAAATGTATATAAATAATTTGTTTTCTGTATTTGGGGAAAAAGTTAAATGGTAAGAGTGGTGCTGATAGCCTAACATTTAGACCCAATGCAACATCATTTAAATCTAGAAATAACCAAGAATATTTTTGAAATTAATAAACTAAAATTTATGTCAAAATATTCATCAATAATTAAACATGATAAATAATAATACCTGAAATATATGTTAATCCCTTGAATGTTACTTCTATAAGACTCATAATACCACTAAACACAAATTGAATAAATTTTTATAAAATAAAACATCATAAATTTAACCAAAGATACAATAGATCCCTATTAAAATCCAGAATATAAGTAACCATTATCCAAATAGATATCAATGATGTGAATGTAAAAAATTTCAAAAAATTATTTAAAACTCGAAAAAATATATTCCCTTAGAGTGTATCCACCATTATTTTATTGAACCAGACATTGAAATTCATAACACTACCAATCAAAATTTATGAGTTTCATGTTTAAATATAAATAAAGAAGGGAGAGACAAATACTGTCTGTAATTAGTTATTCGAAAACATTTAAAAACAATAATTTATCAATAAATAAGTGATAAATAAGTTTGTGACATGAATCAATAACCTTGAATTTAAAGGATATAAATGAAATTATAAAATGCTGATGAAATTGAAAATTTGAGAGTGTGAAAAATGCACATGGTTGTAATAAAATCACATAATAGGAAGTACTCGATACTATGTTTTTCATATTTTGGTAACCAATAATTACCACCAAATTCATATTAATTAAAGTTGTAAAATCCTCAATTCCATAACATAATATCTGGTACATGGTTTCATCACACTAGGTTCCAACACCCCTTAGGCTCCAAAACTCCTTTTTTAATTCTCCATTTTTTCGGCAAACCAATTATAGCCTTGTATATAAATTTTACCATGTATAAATATTCAATATAATACAAAATGACATAAAAGATGATTAATTTGATGATAACAAATTCAAAAAAATCATATGTAAAAAATAATTAATCTAGACTAAATAGCAATAATATGAAAAAGTTAAATAGATTAATGTATAAGTTCATGGTTTATTAAAAATATTATGGAATAGAAAAAGTTGTTACCATAAATAATAAAAAAGTAGGACATAATCAATAAACAAAGATAAAAAATAAGAAAATGTTAAATTCATATATATAAAGGACTAAAATGACTCCCACACAAAACACAGTGAAAATGCGTATATAATAGAAATAAATAATTGAAAATCGAGGAAATAAGTTTCTTTATATCCTCACTCTATAATTTGTGTAACATACACATGTTGTAATGATATATTCATTTTGATATTAGAATTTATTTTTTAATATATATTTGGGTCATATTTAGGTATAAATATATATTATATATCCCAAACACCAACAACGGGGAATTCTTAAAAATGATAATAAACTCTATAAAATTAAAAAATATAATGGGATAATAAAATCACATAAATTACATTAGTATAAAATTACAATCCCATGGTTCATGGAATTTATGAAATATCAAACTATAAAAAATATCATAAATATATTTTGAATTATGATTCAAAATTTTGAAATTAAATGTATGTAACATTGAGCGAAATTTGAAAAAATATATAATTAATGAAATAATTGGTATTAATACAAAGTGGAATAATTGTATAAATTTTTTAATATTAATTGACCATCCACAGTAATATAATTCCTAATAATTAATACATATCATGAATAAATTATTCAATGATAAATATTATAATAAAATAAATCTATTTTTCAAATAAGATCTTTAAAAGAATCAATGGCTGTAAATTTTAAATATGATATTTTAGAACATATTTCGTAAAATATTAATTTTATATATAAATTTAAATGTTAAATTACATGATTTATTATTTTTTTAAATAAATAATAACATTTAATAAGAATAAAAATATAATTAATATAGGGTGACTTTTTTTTAATTTATTTAAAAATAATATTTAGGCGAATAGAAAAAGACAATTGCTTCTTCTATTTTAAGTTATATGACATCATTTTGATGAAAAAATGATTCCACAGTTTATAAAAAATAACTAACTATAATATAATTAATAATTAAAATTTCTTTTTAAAAAATAATAAAACTAATTTCTAAATCAATAAATAAATTTTCAATGACTATGATATATTTTATTTTAATAAAAATATTTTCCATGATTAATTACAATGATTAAAATAATTAGATTAATCCAATATATTTTGTGAGTTTTTAAGTAAAATAACATTTAATCTATAATAAACATTATTAAACATTATCATAATTGATAATATTTATATTATTTAATATAAATAATAAATTATGTAATATTTCATTCAAAGATGCCCCTTCCACTTAGCTGTTTAAACACCTATTATTGACCCCTTTTTCCTAACGTCCAAAACATATTTCTCTAAAAAATATCAAGATAATCCACCCTCAAACACAACTTGACTCATTATTAAGGCCCTATATTAATAAAAATAACTCCTCCAATTTTTTTTTACTCTATCTAAAGGAGGTGAATCAATGAAAAAACAAGGGCTTCAAAATGTCATCTTTTCATTTCAATTCTCTTAATAACTCTTTCCTAACATCATTAAGTCTATAAAATAAAATTATAATAGTAGAAAAAATCTATTATAATGTTTATAGAAAATCGTAAATTTATTTTTCCTTCTTTTCCTTTTATGATCTGTAAAAAACATTATAAACTCATGGTTGTTTTATACAACAATGGTGAATAATGATATTTTATTTTCACATATGAACTCCATGGATGATTTTAAAATAATTATAAAATTATTATATTATATTTTGAATAAAATAATATATATTTAATATTATGAAATAGTAAAATAGTAATTATAATTATATTATTAATGATAATTCATAATAATGAATTTGAGTTTCTAAAAAGCATATAATATAATTTTCAATGAATTTTAACTATTTAATAAATGATTATATTCTATTAATTATGAAATGAAATTAATAATAAACAATGAATATTTTGTGGCTTATTTATATGCTATAATGACAATATCTATTTTTCTAATAAAATTAAATAATATTTTTAATCCTGAATTGAATAAACTCAAAATGATCCAAACATGGAATACATGTTTAATAAATATATATAACATGACAAAAGAGGAATTAAATGAGACAAATTAGAAAAAGGTTTATAAAAAAACTATGTAATAAGTATATCATGGATATTAAATAGGGTAGAATAGCATTAGATGTATTTGAAAATGTTGGTTTAGGGTTTTCTCACACTCTCTTTTATTCTTATAGTTATGTTCTATATCACAAACTCCATATGTCTATACCTATATTCAAATCATCGTATTATTCAATGATTTCCATTTTGATTCAATTTCCTTCATTTTTCAATGGATGTAAATTCATTTTAAAAAATTTATTATCCCTCTACATAAATCACAATGATGTTTCTCACGGAATGTATCCTTTTTCCTTCATCTATCCCCAAATATTCCAATGTTTTTCCTTATTTGTTATTCATTCATTCATGGAATAAAATATTTAATTCTATGTTTATTATAGCAATTTTGTATCTAATATTATATTTTATATTTTTATTTGGTGATCTATATGATATACAATAATTAATTTGAAATCATTAGGTAACCAATTTCGTTTATATTGGTTTACATATTTATTATAAATAATATATAATTATTTTACAAGTATCACACATATTTATATCTTATGATTATGATAAATATGAGTACATAATTATGAATCTCTTGAAATTCATTGGGTAATTCTTACATCTCAGAGGATATTTTGTGTAGTTCACTGCTAGTGATCCTATCACCTTATGTTTTTTTTCTTGCCAGTGTGCCTTATATTTTTCTTGAAAATTAATTTGTTATATTTCAACTAAATTATAATATATTTATTGATTACAATGATCCAATATTTTTTTATCTTTTTTTAGTGTTTTTTGATGATTCAATAACCAACTCTATCATGAATTAATTTAATGATTATATACTAAAATGATATCCCACTCCATGTTTATCTTATTTTGTCACCTTATAAGGATGTTAAGATCACCCATTTTTTTATATTCCAAGTATATCCTAATATTTTATAGGATTATGATAAAATCTAGGAGAAAGTTTTTAGAATGGGTATAAAATATTAAATAGATTATTTGAAATGATATATCATGTATCTAGTATCCTAGTGGAACTAAAAATCTATATTTCTTGCTGAGTTTTATAGTTATTATTGACTACGAAATTAAAATATTTCATATATTATACATTAATCATTGTATTTGGTAACAATAAATCGTATAATTATTTTTTAGGGTTATGTTTGGGAACCTAATAATAAATAAATCATATATAACATAGATTAAAATAATATTTGTTCTATGTATGTATATGGATTCTGTTTATTAACTGTTCTTTATGACATGAAAATATTTATTGTATATGATTTATAATTTTATAATTATTATCTTTAATGTTATACTGTTTCATTAAATGACTAAAAATAGGAAATATCATGTTAATAACATTTATGATGTGTTATATGATATTTTCTTAATCAATATTACAAATATAATGGTTAAAGAAATTCAGAAAATAATTATAGTAATTTCTCAATTGACAAAAAAAATTTAAGAATAACATGAACCATGTAGAGAATATGAGGTATCTGAGGAAGGAAAACATTGCCGTTGATTAATGTCTTAGAACCATCCCCTTTTAATGTATCTTCTAATCCTTTAATAATGATTTAATGAATCAATTGAAAAAAATTCAATACAAAATATTCCATGAAATATACTATATATTTGTTTATCAATAATATGTAGATGATGATTAATAGTTTACATTGAACAAAAATACTTTGGCCAAGGGGATACATGATAGAATAGAATGGTATGAATTCAGAAAATAACATTAAAAAATATTTTCCACGCACTCATTGCAATAAATGAGTGATGTAATATATTAGGATTATGAAAATAGAGGAAGAATAAATTAGTATGTATATTGAAAACTTCTTAATTGTTATAAGTTACTCATCTCCCTTTTTCATTATCCCTAATAGAAAACTTATCTTATACAATAGTGTTTGTTAACCAAGTCTTAAAATAATTAAATATTAAAGAACATGATATCTATTTTTATATTGCTTGATATGATGTTAAGTTAAGGAAATTGGTTAGAAAAATTTATTAGTCTCAGTATAATCTAGATAGTAATTCAATAATATGATTTAGTTATAAATGATGAATAAATTATCCTAAAAATGGAAGAATAATTAATATTTCATTTTTCAAAATTATGGTAAAAATAAACCAAATAACTACATCAATGAAATGATTAAATAGTTAATTTATGGAGAATAATGGATTAAATATAGATACCCAGGCTTTAAATACATAGATATTATATTATTTTATAGCAATATTCTGTACATTACAAAAATACATACCTGAGGACCATAATAGTTTATTATCTTTGGATACCTAAAAAAAATATCATTTCCTTGTTAAAATCATCAACATGTCACATAAGGATCTCCATCATACATACTGCAACATAAAACCTTTATTAAAAACCTTGGGAAATGAATCATAAGGAAGTAGTGAGATAAAAACTTATTAAGGGTAAATAATGGAGATATGTATGAATAATTATGAGCATAAGTGTATGATTAGATGATCATAAAATAGAATATCATACCTTATATATCATAGATCTTGTACATGGATCATGGAATAATTAATGGTAGATCAAAATACAAGAATCATAATGAAACAAATAATATAATCCAAGAAATCAAAACATATGAATAAAACATGGCATTATGGTAGACACATAAGAATATAATATGATTTCTATAGTAGCAAAGGCATAAGTGACAAGACCATATTTTTAGTATGGGTTTTCTACCCAAACCATCTTGGTAGTCAAGGTTCACTCCCATGGCCATCTTATTATAATGGGTTCACTCCTCAAGACATATTGGTAGTCAGGTTTCACTTCCATTGCCATCTTAGAATCACAAGTTCACTCCTCAAACCATTTTGTAGTAATGGATCCCTCCCATAGACATATTGGTAGTCAATTTTTACTCCCATGACCATCTTGTTCTATCAAATCATAAATAAATCTTTACCCAATTCATTGGAGGGAGATATAATCCCCACCCAACTTATAGTGAAATCATACATACATGCAAAGAATAATTAAATTTAATCACATCTTAACCCATGTAATTAAATGGGTAACATTAACATGTAAAAATATTATAAATTATGGAAAAATAGAGGTTTCATAATTATTTAATTAGAAGAATAACATACGAAAGAGAACCAGATTTCATAAAAATATTTACCATGATAGAGAAATTTATTTCTTAAAGATAAAACCTATGAAAGAAAAATGTGTTTCATAAAGACCAGGGCATTTTGAATAACCCTTTTATTGAATGTATATGAATGTAACCTTTATATCATTTCCAATATGAGAATCAGTAACATCAAAGGATATCATCATAGAAGGAAAATAATTTTGAAATATATATCATAATCATTTCTTGATGAAAATATAATTTCTTTTTTGAAAAATATTTTTTGATACATAAAACCATTTTATAATAATTTTCATAAAAAATAAATCATAATATTATAAATAAGACCTGATATTATTTGAAAATATTTTTCACGGAAAATATATTGAAAGCTTATAACTAATGATTGAAAATGATTTGGAAGACATTTTCCCTGAAAAAATATTAATAAACCCCAATTTTTGTTGAAATGAATATTCCTTGAAAATATCTTTTAAAAATATTTTTAAAAAAAATAAACATTAAGCCTGAAAATATAACATCAAGGGATTCATGGTGGATAAATCCATACATGTTGCAGGAGGTAAAAATATTATTCATTTTTCATGGTAAAAATGATAGGAAATTTCCTTATTCAGAAAGAGATATGATTATTCCTTTGAAAAAAGTATTATAAGACAAAAAGGTAAAAATGTATTTTAATTATCATAGGATTTCAATAGAATATTCTTGGAGACAATTGTTAAAAAACATGGATTTTAAAGAACAAAAACTTTCTGACCGAAACGAGGGTGATGTCGGGCTTTCATAAAAACAAATTATTAACCATCTTTTTTTACCAAAGATTATAAAATGGTACCACTATATGATTATAGAATGAAAACATAGAGGGGGTTTAAAATCCATGAATTTTTAGAGGGTTTTAATATAATAATTCATCAAAGTATGAATATTGTAAACAAACGCCAAAAGCGACGAGATTGTCTCAACAAACTCTTATAATGTGGTAACATGGGATTATACTCTCCATATAAGAAAATAAATTTTAATGAAGCATAAAATATCATTAAATGAATAATATTCATTATATAACATGTAAAATGGATGTATATACTCCATGGAATAGTGTCTAGGTGCATAACAAACACATGAGTCTCTAAGAATGAAAATTGAAACAATACTTTTTAACCAATTTGGTATCATTTGAGACATAAACCCCTTGAATGAATGTTAATAAAAAGGGTTATTAAATAATCATATATTTAGTAATAATATTCATATTATACAATTATGGTAAGTACTTACACCACATAAAAGGAAAGTGTGCATAACAAAGATTGCATCTCACATGAATAAAAAGTGGGATGAAATCCCCCAACCTTATGTCATGACTCTCATCGTATGCATTCATACCACCTATATATTAAATATAAATTTAATATAAATATATTAAAGAACCATATTATTATATCTAATACCATATATGGTATATTATGACCTTATATAACCTTTTTTTTGACAATCATATGTTAAGGTTTCACTTCTGGTAATATTCTTTATGTTATTCACATGTGTCATAATTTGCTATATCTTTGGTATTTATACATTATATTATGGTTTAGAGAATTTAAAAAATGATATAAATATCATTTAAATTCAGTTTATGTTTATTATAATAATCCATATAATATATTAGTATGACATTGAATACACTATTTATGGATATGGTAGACTGTACGTACACATGAACACTATTTTTGTTTAATTTTAGTGTCAATAAAATAAAAGTAAAAGACATATATGTGTGTGTATATATATATATCAATATATATATATATATCATTATTATAATAGATTTATTATATCTTATATATTAACTAAAACCACCCTTAAAACAATCCATGTGATGTATGAACGAATCGTGTCACTTTGAGGGGGCAGTAGTCCACAATTCCATAAATGAAATTATCATATTACCAAAAAAAATGGAATGTAAAAAATGATATGTGTTGTAAATTGGAATATAGAAGCTAAAATACATAATAAATTTCATATATGAAATATATGAATATTGTTTTAGTCAAAATGGCCATCACGGTAGGTGGTAATGAAAAAAATGAACTATCATCATTTCGCGTGGTAGTAGTTTTTCATTTACAAAAACATTATGTTTGTTACCCATTATATGGAGCTATGTAAGTGTAAGTCAAACCATTTAAATAACAACATACTAGTATATTGGGGATAATTTTTTTATGTAAGAATATAATAAATGGAGTTGGATGAGGTGGAGAAAAAAAATCAAATAACGGACTTAAGAAGGTGATACCTCTTAATTGTTTAACACATTTTGGTTTGTGCGAAAAGTCTTCCATCGATTTACTTATGCCCAAGGGAATGATTCAAGGTGTAAGGGAGGATTTATAGTAACTTTATTTGGAAAGGAATGGCATAAAATAATATGATGTAGAGGTTTTGAGAAGAGGGAGAGGTGATGGCCATTTATAGGGAAAGAAAAGGACTCACTTGAAATTTTTAAAAACAAGTAAGGTGTACACATATATTTTCTGAAAAAAGTCATAACCACGAAATATAAATCAAGAATGGAAGGTTTTTGGAATATATATGGATATAAAATGAATTTATTACAAGTGGATAGATATTTGTCCCATTATTTTATGGTTTAGTACCTAATTATTCTTAATTGTGCCTTAATTGATGTGACTAATTTCAATGAATTTTACTAATAATTTGGTAAAAAATAATCATGGTATTAATATATTATAAAAATTATAATGAATATAATTTTTTATGATTTTTTTTCAAAAATAATATCACATAAGCATAAAAATTGAGATTAATGTTAATCCCACTGGTGGGACGGAATAACGAGTTTCTGAAGTAGAAAAATCTTAAAACATTTGTTAGGAATTTATATTCAATTTAAATGTGAAATTGATAATAATGATTAAAATATTATAATATATTTAAAATTTATCAAATTTTACCTTAAATAAAATTTCTAATATCATTTAAAATTAAAAATTAATAAATTAAAAGGGATTTTTTAATTATTCATCAAAAAATGACTTTTCTCAGAATAATCCCAAAAAATCACCTTATTCTAAATTAAACAATTTAAATTAAAAAATAATGTTTTTTTTTCAAAAATTAAATTCATAATATTATTTTTTTTTTATAATAGATGGACATGAAAAGTACTTCATTAGAGAAAATAAATTTTTTTTATCATATAAATGATATGCTAAAAATTATAGTATTCTTTATCAATATTTTTTTTATATATATAAACATTAAAAAAAATATATGAGATATAGTTATTAGTATTCGTATTTATACGTTTTACTTGAAAGGTTATAATTAACTCTTTTAAATAATTATGATAATAAAATGATGTTTCGTATAAAATCAGTATTTCATGTAATGTATTCCAAGTAGATATTCCGTGTGAAATAATTTTTTACATAGTTCATTTCAAGAAAATAATGAAATTTTAATTTATTTGGGAAAAATATTATTCTGACCATGATATTATATTTTTTATTATCAATTCATTTTCATATTAATTTATAATTAATTGGTAACCTCTGAATTCATATTGAATAGTACAAACAATATAGTTTCATAAATTAGTTAATATTAATTATAAACTCAATTATAAAGATAATATTTTATCTTATTATATCAAATAATAATATTTTAATAATATAATATTGATGGATAAACCTCAATCTTTTGTCTTATGCAAGTCATCACGAGAAGTCATTGTTGCATATAACAATAGATAATCTTAGTGTTCCATGTCGATCATTCAAAAGTATATATTGTGGACAGTGCATGATTTACTCGGTGATTCAAAAAATTAATTCCTATAATATCTCATTTATATTAAATGTACTATCTTCAGTGTTCCATGAAATGAAAAATACATGAAATGCTAAATTAATTTGAAAAAAAATCACAAAATCCCAATGTGTTACATTATACCACATTAAAATGAATATCCCCCTCAAAATTTGTCTGGGACATAAAATGTTTAAAACATGAATATTTCATTCATAGAAACCCACTTCATAAACATTAATATTAACCATTACTTTAAAATGGGAATGATGGAACCATAACTATATCCTTATGTAACATGTTACTATGTTTCTACAGAAGATAACAGAGTTTGGAAGTGGAGATTTGATATATAGGAAAAATGTAAATATTTATAGGGTAGGATTGTGGTCATCAACAAAAAAACATGTGAATGATCAATGAAAATTTAAAGACCTCAAATTCATAAATATGTGATGGCTTATAAGGCCATCAGTTTAAGAAAAATTACGGTATTAGGAAAACACATTTTTTTATCATTATAATAATGTTATGTAAATATTTTATTTTACAAAAATATAAGGAAATATACTTACTCAACATATTTCTGTACACAAAATTATATACTTTATTTGTGATTTTATAAATTTCTCATTCATATATTAATTCATTAAATGGATGTTCAGAAATTACGTTTGACTCCTAAAGTGCTAAAATGTACCTTTGTCGGATCTTAAGGCCTATAAAAGATAAGAAATATAACCCTCAATCTCTAACTATTCTTCAAAATAAACACGGTTAATACATTAATATGAAAATGTAAAAATAACACTAATATTTCATCATAAATAATTATTCATTAAAAATTCAAACATTAACAAGGCCATTGAGTAGGCCAATGGTAGGCATGAAACACTTATTCTCTTTAACTAATCTGCTTGAGACCCATGGCCTTTCCAAACTTGATTATTTGTCACCCGAGATACATGGTTTCCTTTCATATAACCGTAATTATATAATTTCAAGAATAACTTTGTTGGACATAATAGAAATAAGGTTAATCACTAAATAACCAATTATTCAAGTTTTTTAATACAAATTAAATATATAAATACCTCTTCCAATTTTTATCATAAATTGTTCATGGATGGTTAACCTATAGACCTTAAAAATAATGTAAATACTAATCATTAGAAAGAAATTAATGAAATCATCTTAACATTGATCCCACATATGTCACACAGTGCCACTCATTTTTCACATTTCAAACATTTTAATTCCCCGGTCTTATATTACCTTGAAACATGGTAATGACATTTATTAACATAAATACATTTAGAAAACATGCATTCTTCATTATTCTAAAGTATACTAGATATATTCCTTAAATACAAAAATCATGTTAACTTCATCAATGATGGAAAAACCGACCTATTAAATGGTCCTTAAATAGTTACATGGTAATCAGTACCACCCAATTTAGTTACTCAAAATAGAATTATCTTCAAATAATTAAATTATTAAGGATTACCTTCCCTTAGTCAGTATATCAACCTTTAATTAAATCACTCCACCAGTCCATTTGGAAAATTCAACATAAAAATATATATACTGAGTGAAAAACATAAATATAACAAACAATGTATATTTAATCGTATATATAAATTATTTTTTTATTCTAAATACCTATATACTTTTGTTATTCCATTTAATACCTTTTCCATTGAAAATGTTACCTCATCATATTACACAATACCTCTTTCCTTTTATATTTCATCATTAGTCTCGTCATCATCATTATCAATGTAACCATTACTTGCACCACACTGTTGATCCTCATTAAGAAATTTCCTCTTGCAACATTGCTTTTTCAAAATGACCATTTATACCACATTTAAAACACTTAAGCTTAAATTATGTCTTATGGGGCCTATATTCTCATCCATTCTGTTAACAAAAATCGTAATATTTCTATTCTAGTCACTTTCTCGGTGTCCTTCTATTTCACAATCAAAACATATTCACCATCCTCTAATAAATACACATAAGTGATATTTTCCACATTCATGACACCATGTAAACTAAATATTCATTCCTTTATGGTCTCCATTACCCAAACACTCAGAAAACTGCTTTTTTCTCTTCCTCATGAGTCCAAGAGTTGATTATGGTAGATGTTATTAATCATGTTCTAGGAAAACTGATTAGACGTGATCACAATATATTTGAATCGAGTGATCATCCCACTTTACCTTTCATAACCAAATCATCCATCACATTCAACATTAATAATGTTTCTTCTAGTTAAAACCATTGACAAAATCCAGAAGCATAGTGTGAGCATTACTTATCCTAGTAGAAAACCACATAGTCCTGAAAATATTACTTATGGCATTATTATGTCATGGAATATTACATAAAACATGACACCATAGGTTCTTCCATTTTTATTCATTTCCAACATATATCTAACTCTTTCATGATGATTAATTATGTGTTAGTGAATTTCCAAAGCACATCCCCTAGGAGTGTCAAAGAAGGACTGCAACAAGACCCGTCTTCGTGTACCAAATTTCCCGTGTCAAGATCAAAACATATTTTCAGAGTTGTTTCCCCGAGGTACATCTATTTCAGATCCATATCCACTTATTGTTTCCAAAAAGTGTTATATTTATAGTAAACTACTCTTTATACCCTTTACCAAAATTAATAACAATTTCTTAATTGTTGTCTCAACATTATACTTATCCTTAGAGATATCCGTAGACATATACATATATATATACCAAGGGATCTTACTAAAATATGTGAATCCTAGTTTTAAAAGGTTGACTAAACTTTTCTTATGATACCAACTATAGGGAACCAGTATTAACAAACATGGATATTACCCAATTTTAGATGAATATTCTATACTTTTCTAAAATACATGCTCGAGGACTGTAATACTTTATAGTCATTGGAAACATGGAATCAAAATATACTATCCTGGTGAAATACCTTAATTACATCTAATAAATATATCCACATTTAGTATTCCTACATAAAACCTTTCCTCTCAAGATCGGTAAAGGAATCATAAGAAAGGGGAGAGATTAAATTCTCAGTAAAGGTAAATAAGATAGATATGTAAGTATAATTATGAGAATAAGTGTCTGAAAACATGATAATGAAAATGAAATATCATACCCTTCCTATAAAATACCATATAAAAAAATCATTGAACAAATAATGGAAGGTAATAAGAAAATCAATAGTAAATAAACAACATAATCCATGAAATGATAACATAGGAATAAAACATTGTATTATAGAAGACACATAATCCTATAATGTGATTTCTATAGTATCCATGTCATTTTAGCCAATCCCATATTATTAGTATGGTTTCACTCCCCATACAATATTGGTATTCATTTTCCACTCCCATGGTAATGTTATAATCATGAGTTCACTCCACATATTATCTTGGTTGTCATGGTTCATTTTTATATCCATCATAGTAGCATGAGTTCACTCCTCATACCCAATTAGTAGTCATGGTTCACTCCCCCAAGAATTTTAGGTTTCAATATTTACTCAAAAACCATCATATTAAGTCTCCTGAGATATATATATTTACCTAATGCATTAGAGAGAGATATTGGTCCCACTCTTCTCATAGTGAAATCATGCATACATGTTTCAAAAAATCATAAAAAACATATCTAAAACCGTCCAATTATATGGGTATCACAAACATATAAACAAATCATAATGTTTAGAAAGGATACTGGTTTCATAATCATTTTATCAAAAACATAACTTGTCAAAGAGTAATAAATATCATAATCTTATAACTTGTGAAAGAGAAATGGATTTCAAAAACATAAAACCCAGGAAATAGAAATGGGTTTCATAAATTCCATTAAATTTCAAAATACCCATTCATATAAAAGATATTAATCGAACCTTTAGATCATTTATTATAAATTAATGAGTAACATCAATGGATGTCATCTTATAGGGAATTTTTTTAAATATCTTTCAAAACCAATTCTCGAGGAAGATATAATTTTTTTTTTGAAAATGTATTTTTAATACATAAAATTTTTTTATAAATTTGTTCATATAAAATAACATTATAAAATATAAGTATTACTTAAAATCATTAGTAAAACCATTTTTCATGAAAATTCATTGAAATCTTGTAAATAAATATTGAAAATGTTTTTAAATCCTTTATTATGAAATCATATAAATAATGCTTGATAAATTTTTAAAACTTATTTCCCATGAATTTTTTTTTCAAAAATAATTCTCTAAAAAATAACTATTAATAATGAAAATAAATTTTCAATGTGTTTATGGTAGATAAATATGTATGTGTGGTATGAGGTAAAAAGAACATTCATTTTTCACAGTAAAAAATATAATAAATTCCCTCATTATGAAATAGACAAGAAGATCCCTTTAATAAAATTTATAAAATAATAAACAATAAATATTTCTTTTAATGTTCATAGGATATTCTTAGAATATTCTTGGAAACACTTTTTAGAAAAAAATTATTTGATGGAACATAAATTTCCAATCGAATAGAGGGTAATGTCAGGATTTCTTAAGAATACGATCTTAACTGTATATTGTACCAAAGAGTATAGAATAGAACCAACAAATTTATATATAAAGAATAACTATAGGAGAATAAATTCATGAATATCATGAGAGATTGAATATAATAATTCCTCAAACAAAGTATAACGTAAAAAATCATGAAGAGTGATAAGAATATATTACCAAACACTTATAACCTAGTAACATGATATCATAATATATATATAGTAAAATTAAATTACATGATGTTTAAAATATTATTAAAATAATTACATTCATTATAGAACATGTAATATAGAAGTATATACTCCTCAAAAAAGAATTTAGGTTTATAAAAAATTATATGTCTTAAGGAATGAAAAATGGCATGAAACATTTTTATCGACATGGTATGTTTTGAAACATAATCGCCATGAATTAATGTTCATAAATATTTTTTTTATAACCATAAATTAAGGTATATGATACTTATAATAAAATAATTAGAAATACATAAACTATAAAAAATTAAAGACTAGAGAACATAACATGTATCTAATATGAAATAAAAATGTTAGATGAATTTGCCTTACATTTTGTATTGACTCTCATCATATGCATTCAAACCACCTATATAATAATTATAAATTTATTATAAATCTTTTAATGAACCTTATTATTAAATTTAAAACCATATATATTGTTTTATTTTATATTTATATTTCCCAATTGTGAATAATTCTATGTTATGGTTTCACTTCATTTAATATTTACTTTATTATTCTCATGTCTCTTAGTTTGTTATAACTTTGATATGAATATATTGAAACATGATTTCATGAATATAAACCATGATATGAATATCATTTATATAAATTATACTTCTATTCCAATAATACATAAAATAAATAGGTATTAAATAGAATACACTATTCACCAAAATGGTAGGTCTTACGTACGCATGAACGCTATTTCCATTTAATTGTCATGTTGAAAGAATGAAAGTCAAATACATATATGTATATATATTTATGTATATATATATATATTAAATTATATTTATTATATCATATATATCTTTTATATTCACTAAATCAATCTTTAATACAATCCTTGTGTTGTATGAACAAATTATATCACCTTGAGGGGGAGGCAGTCCACACTTCCTCAAATGAAATTATCATATTAACAAAAAGTTAAAAGTAAAAAAGATATTTGTTTAAGAAAGAAATAAAGATACTTGAAGGAATAATAAATTTAATATATTATATATAAAAATATAGTGTCAATAATAATGGCCACCACAGTAGGTGGAAATAGAAAAATGAACACTCATCAGTTCATGAGGTAGTCGTTCGCCATACACAGAAACAATATGTTCATTACCCATTAGATGGAGGTGTGTGGAAATGTATGTCCCAAATATTACATAAAACATCCTAGTATATTGGGGATACTATTTTTGATATGTAAGTGTATAATAAAGTGATTTTTAGTGTTGGATAAGAAAAATAATATAATGGACTTCAGATAATACATTATTTGTTAATCAGGTAATTCCTTTTGCTTTACCCAAAAAGCTTCCCTGAATTGTCTTATGCACAAGGGAAGGATTCTAGGAGGAAGTGAGGACTTTTGGGAATTGTATTTGGAATTTATTGGATGATCTTATGAGTTTTGAGAGGTCTGAAGAAGAGGGTGATGTTTGGGGCTTGTATAGGGTAGGAAAATGACTAACTCAGAATTTTTTAAACCATGTTAGGAGTAAAAATGTCCTTAGATATAAAAGTAATTAAAAAAACTAAATAAATAATTTAAGCTGTTTAGATGAACTGTTGACATTCAATGGGGTTTTTAAAATTGTCTAGGTCATTTGGTCCCTTATGTTGATGGTTTAGTCCTTCTTTATGCTTAATTTGTCCTTAATCATTGTGACTAAGTTTAATCACTTTTAGTAATCATTCTGGTCAGAAATTAACTTTTTATTATTAGAATATAATTATAATATAGAATATAATGGTGTATGTCAGTTTTTTGAAATTCAAATAATTGAAGATGAAAATTTAAGATTAATGATAATCTTGTAGAAGGGACAAAAGTACAAGTTTTTTAAGTAGAGAAATGATCAACAGTTTATTAAGATTTTGTATTGAATTTCAAAGTGAAATTGATTATAATGAATTAAATTTTATTAATAGATTAAATATTTATCTAATATGACATTAAAACAAATTTATGATATCCTCTATTATTAATAATTAATTAAACCAAAGAATAGTTTTTATCTAAAAAGTAGTATTTTCACTATTCTTCAAAAAATAAAGTTTATCATAAAAATAAAAAAATCATCATAGCTTTAAATGTTAAGTTATGAATTAAAAAAATATTTTTATTTTCTAAAATTTAATTTATAAAGGTGTTTAAAATTAATTATATTTTATTTTCATAAATGTACATGAAATGTAGTTCATTTGAGACAATAGTATTTTTTAAAACATATAAAATCTTTACTAAATATTTTATTTCTAATTATAAATATTTTTTATTAATATAAAACCATTAAAAAGTTATTTAAGAAGTACATATTACTATTCATATTACAATTTTTTATCACATAGGGTATAACTAACTCATTTATGTAATTATTATAATAAAATGATGATTCATAGAAACTCGGTATTATGTGTAACCTAAGCCAAGTCAATATTCTGTGTGAATGGATTGATTTACTTATTTTATTGAAAGAAATAAATGAAAATTTAATTTAGTATGGTAATACAGCTTTGTGGACATTATAATATATCCTTTAATATACAATCTTTTTTCATATTCATTTATAATTAATTTGAAACCTATGATTTCATATTATATTCTATAAATAATATATTTTAATAAATTACTTAAAACTATTCATAATATATTGTTTAAAATAAATATTATATCTTATTATTTTAAATAATCATATTTTAATAATATATTATTTTTCAGTAAACCTCGGTCTTGCGTGCTACACAAGTCATCGAGAAAAGAAATTCTTGCATATAATGTAAGGTAAACTCAATGTTCCGTGTAGAGTATGAAAAATTTTAAATTGTGTGTAGTGAACAATTAATATGGTGTTGGGTATAAATAAATCCAATAACATTGATTTAATATGTAGTAAAAAATCATCAGCATTACATGAAAAACAAATTTAAAAAATTATAAATTATTTCGAAAAAATTCCCAAAATCACAAGGTGTTACATTCAATGCCACTAATACTCTAGGAACATTAAGAATACATCAAATTTGATAGAGAAACATGTGGTGTAACACCCCAAGTAAATAAATAGTATGACATTTTAACATTTATCAATATTTGTGAATGTAATATTAATATATCTTTAAAGGGGACGCTATGCTCGATGGCGTACCCAACACGCAACAACGAGTTTAATGGGAATTTTACGTTGCACTATAATAATAAAATAATATTATTTTAAATGGTAGTTAACGCCTACCTGTTGTGATGGCAAGAATGAATATAAATAACTAAAAAATGATTATATATGTTAGTCAAATATTTTTACTTTTTACAATTAATGTTAGAGGATTAAAAATGTGAATGAATCCAATTTTAAGCGTAAACATTCTAATATTCTTTAAAAAGTCGATTAACCGCCTTTTGATGGAGAACCTATTTTAAATCCACTTTTTGATAATTTTATGTGTTATATTTTACAAAATAAAATTCTTCTTTAGAATCGCGACATCAAAATTTACTTTGTGTAAATTTTTGGTATTTTTCCGATAAAGTACATTTTTTAATGAATAGTGAAAATGTTGTATTTTAATTCAAAACTTATTTTTAGTCTAATTTATTTATATGATTAGATTAGTTTTTAAAATTGTTTTAAAGTTAAAATAGAATTTATTTTTACCATTAAATCCAATGGTGGTCATTGGAATTAATTTCACTTTGAAATTGGACTTAAACTACTGTCAATCTTTTAATAGATATTGTTTCTAAAAAACACGCTATTTGTTTTGACAGCGAGAATTAATTATTAAATTAATTAATTCAACATATATGTTTTGAATTTTGTAAAATAGACATCATTTTTGAATTCGGAATATCAAATATAGCATAGGGTGAATTTTTGGTAATTTTCTGAAAAACATCAATTATTGATGAATAGTGAAACCACTAAGTGGTACTTATAAAAACTGATTTTCCATTTAAATGAAACTTTTCCACCTATTTGTTTTGAATTTCAAAAATCTGACATACATGGTTGTCATTATTAAGTAAAATGGGGTTAAATGGGATTAAAATAAATTTTTGGTGAATAGTAACTTATTAAGTTTTTAACCACGATTAGATGTAATTAGTGTAGTTTAAGGTAAAAATAATGTTTTTAATAATACGAAATTACCTAGACACATGTCCTACCCTCATTTCATGAGTCATGGATGACAAATACAATCCATGGGTCAACTTGGGGACCCCATGGAGCCACTTTGGGTGGAAAATGACATAAATACCTTTTTATTTAATGTTAAAATTAAAATGACACAAACATTAGTTGTTTTACTAAACAAATTTTTAAATGGGGCTATACATATCAGCCTTTGGACTATAAAAATTCATTGGAAAGATAAAACGATTTCCTACATCACAATATTTTTTATAATTTTTAGACATTAAATAAATTAAATTATTTATGATATCAAGATGATGCAGCGAAGACCTCATTATTTAACGATTTAAATTAAATGGAAAGATAATGTAAAATCTAAGACCTACACACGTCTAAAACCTATTGGATGGGTGTATTTCTAACCCTTATCACCCTATCCATGAAACAAAAAATTTGGGACCATTAAAATCCGAAACTCATTCTAAAATAAAGTAACATTTCCTTACTTTCCAAGAGTGCCCCTCCTCTCCTCTTATAAATGCCCCCACCTCTACCTCCTTACCCACACTTCCAAAGCATTTGGATCAGCCAACCCCTGCCCATTTTGTCTCACCACATCTCTCTCTAACTCTTAAAAGCCTCACTTTGGTTATAAGTCCTCCCAAGGAAGCCTTCGAGCTCAAACCAAAGGGAGTTTCCCGATTTTAAGGTAATGTCTTCACTTGAGTCCTTTTGTTTTATTTTTCTTCTACACACCCCTAAACTCTTTTTATTCCTTTATTTTTTAACAACAACACTATACTATATATAATATGATGTTTTTATACTAATTATTCTAGCTAAACATACACACACCTTCGTCTAATGGTTATAGAACGTACTGTTTCTGTGGATGGAGAATTACTGCCTCACGAAACGATGATTGTTCAATCTTCTCAAAACACCTTACAGGGTGGACATTATGATGTCACTAAATTTATATATGATATATAATATGGTTATGTTTTCTTTAAGCTTCTGTATTTTTCATTTATGGCATACCTTTATGGCTTCCATTATGGGTATATGCGATATCTTCAGTTTAGGAAGTACGGACTACCGCCCCCTCAAAGTGATTTGATTCTTTAATACCATATGTGGTATGTATAAAAGATATATTTAATTATATTATATATGATAACATATTGGAATTAAAATAATATTATGTATCATTATGTTTTAATTCCATTAAATATGAAATAGAAATGGAAGTAGCGTTCATGCGTACGTACGGCTTACTGTCTCCATGAACGGTGCATTTCATTTCTTACCTCTAAATGTTATGTAATATTATAAATTCATGAATATACTGGATATATAAGATATTTATGATATATACATCATGAATACAGTTCTGGATATAATGTATATTTTACCACATGAACAACTTGTAATTATAAAGAGTTTATTTTTTGACTATAGTACCAATGATCGTTAAAACGACCATTATTAACTTAAATAATAACATGGTGTTCTTGACATGGTAATAAATGATATAAAAGGAATAATGAACTTGAAAAAGGTTCTTATGGAAGTAGAAATTAACTAAAATTTATTATTCAGGAGATTAAAGAACGATCGAGTCAAGTCGGACCCGAGGTAAGGGGTCCTACCCCTCTCTTTCTTTTTAAGTACACTATTTTATGTCATTACTTTTAAGCTCATATTTCATATGATTGGGATGTTATTTTATATTACTCCTACTGTAATTTTTATGTTCATATGATGATAGACCCTATTTTATCTCATCAACCCATTTTGGATGTTTTAAGTGGCGCCATTAGGCTGCCGAGTTTTCGTAAGGGGGTTTTCATCTAACTTTTAATCCCATGATATTTATGCTACATTTGCCACCATTTCCTTTGACTGGTGTATATACTTCCCATTATTATACTCTTTGTGTAATATAATTTCATTTATGGGTATTTACATATTCCTTGTATGACCCTTCTTCAATGGGGTGTACGTTTCGAAAGTAACCCAAGTAGGTAAGGGAACCATTCCCCCTCCTCTTTTAAAAGACTTCTTTTGTTATGTCTTTTAATTCACATACTATTATGTTGGTATATGTTCTTATATATCCTTATTGATGTAAATTTTATGTCCAAGTGATGATATACCCGTTTTACCTTTCATCAACTCTTTTTTTGAATTTTGAAGTGACGCCGTTAGGCTGTCGAATTTTTGAAAGGGAACTTCTTAACCCAATTTTGATTCTTTGGGATAAACTTGTACCTATTGAATAAGTCGTTCTATGAATATGTGTGAATGTTTTCTGATTGTTTTTCACTTAATATCCACTTAAATTTGGTGTATTTGTTTGTCACACGTAATTATGTAATTGATTTATCCTTAATCCAAGGATATCAACTTTGTAAGGGACTTCGTCTCAATATCCTTTCATTGAGGCATATTTTTTTTATACACAACTTTCTTTTATACGGTATGTATACCCCTTTGACTTTTACATTTATTCAAAAGGGGTTTTTTTCTACGAAGTTTTTACTAAACGACAAAAGGGAATGTTTTTGTCATACGTATGCGGCGACAACGACTTCTCTGCCGCTGTGGCCATTATTTGAGTTTCGGCTTCCTATACAATCTATACCCTCTTTTTAAAAGAAAAATAAATACCATGTTTTACTTTTCTTTTATTTTGGTATTGAAAAGGGTTTTCATAATGTTTTTATATCAATGTGTTGTATTGATATCGTGTTATTGAAAGGTGGAAATGTTATGTTTCCTTTATGCATGTTTTATGTGATAATATTATGTTATGGTTCTTGGGAATTGTTATGAAGACGGGTGGTTCCATGATAAACTAAGGGCGGGTGAGCCCGATAAAGCTCTCCAATGCATTGGGTAACGCGAAGGAGTAAAACGTTAAGGTTTCTCCGAAGAGATTTAGGGAATATACTATGATGGGTAGTCCAAACGTAACCAAGAGGGTTACTCCCTACGTAAAAATGTTATGAATGCCTCAAGTTACCTTTTATGTCTTATGATTTCTATGATTTATTGATGATTTGATATGCCTATGTTTTATGGGTAAAGTATGATTTCATTCTTATGTATATATGAACTCATGTTTCCTTTCCATATTTTTATAACCCTTACTGAGCTTTTTATGCTCATCCCATGTTTTTTTTGAAATGTTTTTCCCAGGTCAAGGGAAAATTACATGATATGATGATAGTGTCAAGGAAGTGTCAAGAAAGAATCCATGATTTATTTTTAAATTTGTTTCCGTTGATGGGAAAAAATGAATACTATCTTTTACGTAACCTCTTTGTTTAAATGTTGAATGTAATTCATGTTTTATGATCTTATTTTATAAATCTCTAAACCTGAAAATATCTTTAATGTGAATTATTCATTTAATTCAATATTAAGTAAGGTTTAAGGATGGGGCCTTATAGTTGGTATCAGAGGTCGGTTTAGATAACTTTAGAGGTTAAGGTATTCTTTAAGCATAAGTGACATTACCATAAAGGTTAGGATTTCAGAAAGAGTCCTAGTTTTAGATAAAGTGAATGAGTAAGTATATATTAGTGTTTATCTTCCTCATTAGTACATGATGGTTTTGTTCATATACTCACACTGACCTTTTTGGTTTAATAAATGGCTGGATCTAGCAGGCACCAAAGTAACAGTGGATGTGAAGGAAACTGTGACAGTTTTTTGAGAAAGAAACTGAATGATATGGGAGATGCAATGAGAACTCTTGTGTTTATCCTCAACCAACTATCTGGAGTCATTATTGACCACCTAAACCTTGGTGATTTCTCTAAGACTTTATATATGCGAGAAACAGATCCCTACAGAACTACAGGTAATAATCATAAAGGTGAGTGTGTTCAAAAACCTATGTGTCAATGATGTTGAAAGAAATACCTAGGAAAATGTTTCAAAGGGACAAACATATGCTATAGATGTGGAAATGAAGGTCATAAAGCCAGAACCTACCATGGAAAAAGGAAGCATCCAATTGACTCAAGGAAAGGGAAAGAAGTTCTTTATGAGGGATCAATTGAATGTTTTAAATGTGGTGTAAATTTTCATTATGCAAACACATGTCCTATTAAGAAGATTCGTTAATGGGATCACCATGATCGGACAAATATTCGTTTACCAATACCTAATGCCATTCCGATTGAGGATGAAAAAAACTGACAATGACCAATCAAAGGTATGGATTATTTCATAACTTTTGTTTTCATATTTTGGAATCTTAGGTTATGATTCATGATTTTGTTTTTAGGAAAGAAGTATTTTAGAATAAGTTGGATAGGAATGGTTAATGGATCGTGAAGAATGTTGAATGAGTAAGAAGTCAACATATAAGGGCTTCAAGAGTTATAGTGAAATTTGTAAGAGTATTAACTCTCTTTTGATGATGGGGTTACATTAGAAGACTTTTTATAGTATGTGTAACCCTGATTTTTAACATATGAAAATTTTATTCAAGGAATAGTTATCTATTATTTTGTGGACGTAGTTATATAGAACCATTTGGGTTTATATGATCCTTACTTTTGAGGTAATTATGGGTTACTATAAGTTATGATGGAAGTGAAAGGCTTGAGGTAAAATTGAGGTTAAATTATGTTATGGTTATTTTTGATGATTTTATCTATTTTTGGGGAATTTTATAAGAATTATATTGTTTTGAAAAAAGGACAACACGCAGACCGTGTGACAACCCATCGATCCAGACAAAGATGTGGGAATCGAACCCACAACCAAAGTGCAACTGGTATTTATCTCCTACCACTGGACTACATGAAGTCCCTGGTTAGTATGACTTATTATTTTTTAGTTAGGTGAATTTATAAATTAAGAGTAAGTTGATTTTGGGTTATTTATGAAAATTATTAACCAATGATGGAGGATATGCGATTAGGTTAAATACTTTTCAAAAATAGACTTTAGGAGAAACTGATGTTGTTTGGAGATAAATGTTACGATTTATCTACGAAGTTTATGTGACTAAATCCTTCAAATATTTGGGTTTCAATCTTAGTTTGGTTTACTTTGAAGAATTTAATGGACAAATTGTTTATCAAATGGTCCTCGTTGAACTCTGGGTTTTGTTGGACAAATTTTGGAGATTAAGAATAGATTTTATTTTTATAAAGGGTTATCCTTTTTTGGATTATCTGATATTGTACTAACCTTTTTAGTTTGGGTTTTGGTTAAGGTCTAATGATATGGGAAGTATATAGTTCTCTTTTGTGGATTAGGTGATTTTCCAGAAGTTGATTATAGTACTCTTAATGTGAACAAGTCTTCTAAAATACTCGTCTTTTGGGGAAAGTATGAGTCTGTGTAAGAAATCTCGTAAAAGTTGAAAGTCAACATGACAAGTAAGTATGTTTACTTAAGATCAAAAATAAATTTCTCAATGAAGAGTAACTTAAAACCAACGTGTTGTCTGTTAACATTTCCTAATGGGGAATCAAATACTGTTTAACCCATCACAAGTTTGTGATTTTTTTATGGTTACCTTTCTCCTAGATATGTTTACTATCACTCTCCATCAGAACATGACCCTTTGTTTTTTCCTCCATGTCCATATTTTCATTCTTGGAATCCTAATATGGGTTAACATGGGTGACCTTTTTACTTATCTTTCTTTACTTTAAAGTGATTGTTTTACTGACTCATGTTCCGATGTTGGATTTTCAATGATGTTTCCAAGCTCAATTTTAAAATTGTGAGGACGCAATTCCCAAAAGGGGGGAAGGATGTAACACCCCAGGTAAATAAAGAGTGTGACATTTTCACATTTATTCATATTTGTGAATCAAATATTAATATAACATTAAATGGGACGCTATGCTCGATGTCATACCCAACACGCAACAACGAGTTTCATGGGAATCTTACGTTGCACTCTAAAAATAAAATAATATTATTTTAAATGGTAGTTAACGCCTAACTGTTGATATGGCGGGAATGAATATAACTAACTACAAAATGATTATATATGTTTGTCAAATATTTTTACTTTTTTACAATAAATGTTAGAGGATTAAAAAAGCGAATAAATCCAATTTTAAGCGTAAACATTCTAATATTCCTTAAATGGTCGATTAACCGCCTTTTGATGGAGAAACTCTTTTAAATCTACTTTTTGATAATTTTATGTGTTATATTTGACAAAATAAAATTCTTCTTTAGAATCATGACATAAAAATGTACTTTGTGTAAATTTTTGGTATTTTTCCAATAAAGTACATTTTTTAATGAATAGTGAAAAATGTTGTATTTTAATTCAAAACCACTTATTAATCTAATTTATTTATTTGGTTAGATTATCTTTTAAATTGTATTTAAAGTAAAATTAGAATATATTTCTACCATTAATTACAATGGTGGTCATTGGAATTAATTTAATATTGAAATTGGACTTAAACTAGTGTCAATCTTTTAATAGATATTGTTTCTTAAAAACATGCTATTTGTTTTGACAGCGGGAATTAATTATTAAATTAATTAATGCAACTTATATGTTTTGAATTTTGTAAAATAGACATCATTTTTGAATTCGGAATATCAAATATAGCCTAGGGTGAATTTTTGGTAATTTTTTGAAAAACTTCAATTTTTGATGAATAGTGAAACCACTAAGTGGTACTTATAAAAACTGATTTTCCGTTTAAATGAAATTTTGCCACCTTTGTGTTTTGAATTTCAAAAATCTGACATACATGGTTGTAATTAAGGAGTAAAATGTGGTTCAATGGGATTAAAATAATTTTTTGGTGAATAGTAACTTATTACGTTTTTAATCGCGATTAGAGGTAATTAGTGTAGTTTAAGGTAAAAATAATTTTTTAATAATATGAAATGACCAAGACACATGTCTTACCCTCATTGGATGAGTCATGGACGACCAAGACAATCCATGGGTAAACTTGGGGACCCCATGGAGCAACTCTGGTAGGAAAATGACATAAATACTATTTTATTTAATGTTAAAATTAAAATGACACAAACATGAGTTGTTTTACTAAAACAATTTTTAATTGGGGTTATACAAGTCATATTTTTGACTATAAATAGTCATTGGAAATCTAAATAGATTTATTACATCATAGTAGTTTTTTAATAATTTTTAGACATTATATAAATTAAATTATTTATGACATCATGATGATGCAGCGATGACCTCAATATTTAACGATTTAAATAAAATGGAAAGATAATGTAAAATCTAAGACCTAAACATGTCCAAAACCTATTGGATGGGTGGATTTAAAACCCTTATCACCTTATCTTCTAAATACATCAATGTGGGACCATTAAAATCCGAAACTCATTCTAAAATAAAGTAACATTTCCTTACTTTCCAAGAGTGCCCTCCTCTCCTCTTATAAAAGGCCCCCACCTCTACCTCCTTACCCACACTTCCAAAGCCTTTGGATCAGCGAAAACCATCCTATTTTGTCTCTCCACATCTCTCTCTAACTCTTATAAGCCTCACATTGGTCAGAAGTCTTCCCAAAGAAGCCTTTGAGCTCAAACCAAAGGGAGTTACCCGATTTTAAGGTAATGTCTTCACTTGAGTCCTTTTATTTTATTTTTCTTCTCCACCCCCCTAAACTCTTTTTATTCCTTTATTTTGTAACAAAAACAGTATCTAAAATATACTAGGATGTTGTTGTATTATGTATTCGATTTACAATTACACACACCGTCGTCTAATGGTTAAAGAACATACTGTTTCTGTGGATGGCGAATTACTGCCTCACGAAACGATGATTGTTCAATCTTCTCTTAACAGCTTTCATGGTGGCCATTATGATGTCACTAAATTTATATATGATATATAATATGTTTATTTTTTTCTTAAGCTTCTGTATTTTTCATTTATGGAATACCTTTATGGCTTCCATTATGGGTATACACGATACCTTCATTTTAGGAAGTGTGGACTACATCCCCCTCAAAGTGATTTGATTCGTTAATACCATATGTTGTACGTATAAAGGATATATTTAGTGATATTATATATGATACCATACTGGAATTAAAATACTATTATGTATCATTATTTTTTAATTCCATTAAATATGAAATAGAAACGAAAGTAGCGTTCATGCGTACGTACGGCTTACCGTCTCCATGAATGGTGCATTTCATTTCTTAACTCTAAATGTTATGTAATATTATAAATGCATGAATATACTGGATAAATAAGTTATATGTGATACCTACATCATGAATACAATTCGGGATATAATTGATATTTTACCACATGAACAACTTGTAATTATAAAGAGTTTATTTTTTGACTAAAGTACCAATGATCGTTAAAACGACCATTATTAACTTAAATAATAACATGGTGCTCATGACATGGTAATAAGTGATATAAAAGGAATAATGAACATGAAAAAGGTTCTTAAGGTAGTAGAAATTAACTCAAGTTTATTATTCAGGAGATTAAAGAATGATCGATTCAAGTCGGACCCGAGGTAAGGGATCCTACCCCTCTCTTTATTTTTAAGTAAACTATTTTATGTCATTCCTTTTAAGCTCATATTTATTATGATTGGGATGTTCTCTTATATTACTCATACTTTAAGTTTTATGTTCATATGATGAGAGATCCTATTTTCTCTCATCAATCCATTTTGGATGTTTTAAGTGGCGCCATTAGGCTGCCGAGTTTTTGTAAGGAGTTTTTCATCTCACTTTTAATCCCATGAGATTTGTGCTACATTTTCCACCATTTCCTTTGACTGGTGTATGTATTTACCATTATTATACTCTTTGTGTAATATAATTTCATTTATGGGTGTTTATATATTCATTGTATGACCCTCCTTTAATGGGGTGTATGTTTCGAAAGTAACCCAAGTCGGTAAGGGAATCTTTCACCCTCCTCTTTTTAAAAGACTTCTATTGTTATATATTTTAATTCACATAATATTATGTTGGTATAAGTTATTATATATCCTTATTGATGTAAATTTTATGTCCAAGTGATGAGATACCCTTTTTATCTTTCATCAACTCTTTTTCTGAATTTTGAAGTGACGCCGTTAGGCTGTCCAATTTTTGCAATGGAACTTCTTAACCCAATTTTGATACTTCAGGATAAACTTGTACCCCTTGAATAAGTCGTTCTATGAATATGTGTGAATGTATTCTTATTGTTTTAGACTTAATATCTACTTATATTTGATGTATTCTTTTGTCACACATAATTATGTAATTGATTTATCCTTAATCTAAGGATACCGTCTTTGTAAGGGACTTCGTCTCAATCTCCTTTCATTGAGGCAAATTTTGTTTTATACACAACTTTCTTTTATACGGTGTATAAACCCCTTTGACTTTTAAATTTATTCAAAAGGAATCTTTTTTCTACGAAGAGTTTACTAAACGAAAAAAGGGAATGTTTTTGTTATACGTATGCGCTGACAACGACTTCTCTGCCGCCGTGACCATTATTTGAGTTTCAGATTCCTCTACAAGCCATACCTTCTTTTTAAAAGAAAAATAAATACCTTATTTTACTTTTATTTTTTTTTGGTATTGAAAATGGTTTTCATAATGTTTTTATATAAATGTGTTGTATTGATATTGTGTTATTGAAATGCAGAAATGTTATGTTTCCTTTATGCATGTTTTATGTGATAAGATTATATTATGGTTCATGGGCATTGTTATGAAGACGGGTGGTTCCGTGATAAACTAAAGGCGGGTGAGCCCGATATAGCTCTTCAATGCATTGGGTATCGCGAAGGATTGAAAAGTTAATGTTTCTCCGAAGAGATTTAGGGAATATATTGTGGTGGGTATTTCAAACGTAACCAAGAGGGTTACTCCCTACGTAAGAATGTTATGAATGCATCATGTTACCTTTTATGTCTTATGATTTCTATGATTTATTCATGATTTGATATACCTATGTTTTATGGTTAAAGTATGATTTCATTCTTATGTATATATGTACTCATGTTTACTTTCCATATTTTTATAACCCTTACTGAGCTTTTTATGCTCATCCCAAGTTTTTTTTGAAATGTTTTTCACATGTCAAGGGAAAGGTACATGATATGATGATATTGTCAAGGAAGTGTCAAGAATGAATCCATGCTTTATTTTTAAATATGTTTCCGTTGATAGGAAAAATGAATACTATCTTTTACGTAACAACTTTGTTTAAATTTGGAATGTAATGCAAGTTTTATGATCTAATTCTCTAAAACTCTAATCCTGAAAAGATCCTCAATGTGAATTATTATTTTAATTCAATATTAAGTAAGGTTGAAGGCTGGGGCCTTATATGTGGCTTTAATCAACCCTTAATTGATGATCCAATGTTTTATGTAGAAGAAATATGGACACTGTGTAAGTTAGTTATTTATTCTGAGGGTCATTTAATATAAATAATTCCGAAATCCTCGAATTCTATGAGAATAAGAAATATCATATATTTTCACATCCACTATGGTGGTTCCTGAAAAAATGTTTCAAGGGTATAATTACTATTCATATCGAATAATAAAAAAATATTTTTTTCTTTCCCAATAAATTTATTATATGTTATCTTGAAATATTCAATCATAACCTCTGGAATTTGAGGTGGATTAATGTTTGAAAACACCACGGGGGAAATAATTTCATATAAAGTCCATTACAATTCCCCAACATCAATTTGGGAGACTAATTTTAAAAGATATTTATAAATTCAACTCTTTGTATAAATAAGGGATATATTAGTAATTAAATATTTTTATAATATAGAGCTATTACCAACTCTTGAGAGATAGAAATAAATATCATTATACCGAACAATACAAAAATTATAGAAGAGTATAAATATAAATATTAATTCTGTTTTTCAAGTCATTATATTGTATTTAAATTATTTTCTTATGAGGAATAATATCATGTTTCACCAATTATGAGAATGGAACTTATTATCCATTAATATATTCTCGTTAGGGTATAATACATTGATATATTATCTATAGAGTTTCCAGTTCTCCCTCTTGATCAAGATGTTGAGATTAGTAGAACAATTATAGTCATGGTCATAAACATATTGGAGATTCTATAAATAAATTTTTCTATTCCATGATAT
Organism: Viscum album; assembly: GCA_963277665.1. Taxonomy (NCBI): domain Eukaryota; kingdom Viridiplantae; phylum Streptophyta; class Magnoliopsida; order Santalales; family Viscaceae; genus Viscum; species Viscum album. The sequence goes on from OY728161.1 coordinate 1,002,484,072, forward strand.
GTTTTTAAGAAGAAACTATAAGAGAATGTGTATTCTATAATACATCACCATGGGGTTTTTAGTACTCTTATATAAGAATAAGGATTCCTCAATTAATATCTTCATTTATTATTATGATATTTAGATGAAAATAATATAGGAAAAGTAATATATTCCACTAATTAATGTCATTACCATTTAACTATATAAGGAGAAATACGTCTCTTTGGTAGACAATAAATTGAGAGATCCCTATTTAAAGGTGAAATGGAAGAATTAATCTATATCCACATCGATAAAAAAAATATGAATAAAAAAATATATTTCTATAAAAATTCTTCTATATCATTTTTAACGAATTCAGTTATTTATTATTTTTCATGTTCTTTTTGGTTCCATTATTAAGACAGTCTCCCATGCTAGTTTTATATATATTATGTTAATGTTAATATTTTTTTTATATTATTAAAATTATGGATGAATTTAAAAATATTTTAATGTAAATTTATTAAATTAATATTTTAATTTAAAAAATTATTAAAATTTTAAATATTAATATTTAATTTATATTGAAAATATTATAGGTAGTTAACCATTTTCTGTTTATGTTTCTAAAATAAGCTTACTATGTACGGTTCCTCAATTATTAACTATATACTAAAACATTTAACTCACTATCACATAATCTAACATCAAAACTACACAATATCCATTTAAATTTTATTGAACCATTGGAAATTGGACATCTATAGTTACCATTACATGAAATCTGATTTTGAATCATGAAATAAAAATTCTCAAAATGATCAGTGCATATTTTATTATTTTTATAATAATAAAGAAATGATAATAAATTATTTATTAGAGATAAAATAAACAATGCTTTCAAATATAATGAATTTATACATGCACCATGATTATTCAATTTGTTATAGTATCATCTAGAGTAAGTCATTACATGATATTTTGGTTTTCCCCCACACTAGTAATGTTGTGGCTACGTTTTCAACCACTCTCCATTTTACTCTTTATGATTTCTCATATTTTTCATTCATATTATTTCTTCTTTATTTTCAATAATATTTATAGGTATGTAAATTCCTTTATTATTTCTTATTATTCCAATTTATTACACTCTATATTATATGTATGGGACGTTTCCAAATTTCTTTCACCTCTCTTTAAATCAATTTATTTTACAAAATATATTTATATACATTCATTAAAGAACTAAATATTTAACTATACTCTGATTCAAACCTATTATCATGAAACATGATATATTTCATTCTTTATTGAAAATATAAAGATTAACTATTTTATTAATCCTTGTGGGAACATTATGTGACATTTTTCATTTCCCTGTGTTTATTTCTTGATTATAAATGAATTATGATTATTTTCTAAGTGTCAGACATATTCCTAACATATTTTAACATTATGACTTGAAATATAATTAAAATCATCCCCAATCAATTTGAAAAGTATTAAAAATCATGATATATAATAATTAATGCATGGATAATGAGCCTTACACATTATGTAATATAGTGTTTATAGAGATCCTTGACTAATGAGTTTGATGAAATGTGTTATTTTTTCACCAAATTCATATGATTCTCATTATTACCCTAATATAATGATTTATTTTCAATTTTTCAACAATTATATGTAATTATTTATGATTATTATCTTTTACTTTTCCATGTTATGATTAGATACTCTTATGATATCTCTACCCATGTTTACCATAACATATCACAACATCAGACATTCTAGATCACCCATTATTTTCATTGTGTCCTCATCATATACTATAAATTTATAAAATTATGGTAAAATATAGGATAAAATTATGAATATGGAAACAAAATAAATCATAATTCATTTATGAATTATTAATTTTGTATCTAATCTCATAAAGACAACAATACTATATTTTTATTATTGTTCAAATATTGTGTATATTATGAGGAAAATGTCAAAATATTATTTTAATGAGATTAATGTAATTGAAGGTTGTATATGAGAAAATACTAAATATTATTTTTGGGATTATGTTAGATAATATAATAGGAAATACATATTCAATTATCCATATTGGAACAAGGGAAGTAATAAGTTAGAATTTACATGTGATTTATGAGATATTATTTATAACATCGATGTCTTCTTTTTATATGACTATTTATTTGATTATTATAATCCATAAAATGACATTTATTTTTCAAATGGGTGTAAATATGAAGAATTGTGTCAATATACAATGCGATGTGAAAGGTAACATTTTACCATAAGAGATGACTTTTATGATGGAGGGATCAGTTTAAAACATCATTTAGATAACTATATAGTTGACTCACGTTATGAATGATAACATAAACCATTTTCAGTGTACATATTCCACATTGAAGGATAATATTTTAGTTAATACATTTTTTTGAGAACAAACATCCTTTTAATCGATCTTCTAATTTAAATTTCACAATGATATGAATAAATTTCAAATGAAATTATTATTTGGGCTATAATACTCTAAAAAAGTTAAAGTGATTTTGAAAATTTATTACATAGTGGGGGGAATAGGTTAGTTGGAGAATGTAAACATTAAAAACAAGCCTTATTGTTACATTGACTAAATATTGGTAGATGATTTTAAAAAATAATTTACATTAAATATTTTCCTCAAAATCGTCACATTAAAATACAAAGGTAATTTCATGAGAATTTTTAAGAGGAGGATGTAACAATAGGGTTATATAATGAAAAAAATAAAAATATTGAAATGTAAACCTATTTATTTCTATTAAATTTTAATGAATAGTGTATTTATTAGTAATGTCCCAAACACAATTTCTCAACAAATATTAAGATTCAAGATGTTGATTTATTGTAGAAAATAATTCAATCTTACTTTAATATGGATATTGATATTGGTGAATCTCAATGGTCAAATGTGACTAGATAAAAGATGAGAACAATAGAGTTGAATTCATGAAGATTTTCATTTTAACGTCATACAAATTATAATATTAAACAACCCACCTGAAAAAAGCGAGGGAAGAAGTACCATGATTACTACCTCAAAAGATTAAGGGAATTATTAATATTTGGAAGGTAAGTGAATCATGACCAATAATGATGAAAGAATATGAAAAATGTAATCAGTATAATGGAAGAAAAACTAGTTTTTCTCAACCCATTACACATTTTCCAATGATTAAATTATTTGGAAAATAGAAACTATATAATTCATTGAAATAATAAATTGGTAATTGAGATTAAATGATGAATAAAAAATATAAAAAAAGTAAAAGAAAGATAATATTTTATCAAAATGAGTGAGGTAATTCATAAAAAAAATTTGGTGATTTATACAATATAAATTTCATATATACTAGTGAACATCCAATTAGATTGTTGTTTTATTCAATCATTCATATGTTTTATTTTATAAAGAATTAAAAAAACAGGAAAACATTTTTGATAAGCTAGGAGTTATAAAAAAAATTGTCTGATAGTTACATATCAAATATATAACTTTTTTTCAATGAATATATTTACAACTAATGGTGGGTGGGATGAAAGTGTGGAGGGTTTTTATATATTCCATTATAAAGAAATTAACATTAAAAATATTTTAATGTTTCAACACCTTAAATTAAAACTAAACCATAGCCCTATTAAATTATTGGTAAATACTTCAAGAAATATCTGTACTGAAATTTTTTTCCCATTGTGGTGACTATATCTGAATAATTAAAAATAATACTGATTTATAGATATCCACTATATAATTTATGTAAATTAAAATCAACTATCTAACATCGTGATCCTTCTATCTCACTATATGAAATAATATTTTTCCCACCAATTATGATATTTTATTCCATTTTATATAAAATAGGAATATGAATTTTTAAGGATACAGACACTAACATTTTAATCGATTAAATTTTTTGGGGCCCCTCCATTTATATATCCACCATCCAAAACCACATTTTATGGATATATATATATTTTAAAAAATCATTATATAGTCATATGAAATTTATCTTTTCTTATGGGTTGTATCAATGTATCAAAATTTTCTATATCTATAGATTTAATTCAAAATTATCATGCGCCTATTTATATATTTATACTCCCTTGATAAACAATAATTAATAATATAATATACCTTTCCATTACCCACTGAACAAAAAAATCATTTGACTTTCTTCAATTTATTATAACTAATAATTGGAAGAAATATTCTTCAACGTTTCCACCAATAGAGGCCTTAATTAAATAATCAAATATTCTATAAATATATAATTTATTTTTTATCATCAGAATTATTACTCAGCATCATCAAGATGTTTATAGTGTAGAAAGATTAAGGAAGAACTTCTTAATATATTTTTACAACTTCCCCATATGATACAGTATATGAAATACCCCATCTGTTAATTCTATATCTGCTGAGGATTTGTATAAATCCTCTCTTTCCTGAAACCAATATCTGATGAACTATTATTTTGAGTTTTCAAGACAATAAGGAATCACATCTAGTACTTAACATTTATTTTAAAAATGGTCTTCTTATATATTCCTCTCATGATTTTAGGAATTCCATGTCTAGTTATCTATATTGATTTACTCCATTCGATGAATATTGTATCATAAAATAATGATATTTCATTAATTATTCACATGAGAATATCTTTTTCATGAATTAATATTCTTCAACACTATAATATTTAATAATATTTTTTTGTGATATTCTTAATTCTCTATATAGAGATATGAAATAATTTTCCACTTCATCTAGTATAAATTTATCTGGTGAACATTAAAAGGTTTTTCCAAATGACAGATTCAGGAAATTTCATCTTCCAATGGAATAATAAACTCTACTATAGGAATAATTACAATGTCCCTATCAAATAATTCTTAATATTATCACAAATTTATATATAAATATATTTAAAAACAATATCTCAATGGATTTACATCCTGATCGTTGTGTAAACATTCTTTATATTCAAAATTTATGAATGATCTCATGTTGTACAAATAATTTTTTAATAATCCTGATTTTAGAAATATTAATTATAGAAAAAGAATATTTGCACATATAAAAGAGTAACTAAGCCTATTTTTGTAAATATAGATTCTCTTGTTCACATGAAAAACAATATATATTCATACTAAAATTAATATTAAAAAATTAAAAATATTTAATAAATAAAACTGAGGTATCCTTAATCTTTAATTCTGTATTTGTTCCTCATATTATCAATATCACCTTTCTCAACATTCACAAAGGTCATTATCTCATATATTGTTATCATAGAACTGTATTGTTAGATAATATAATTTTTTTTATAAAATTACATACCTTCCCATTTTGTAATTTTTTGGCAAAAATATAGATAATTTCACCCTCAATTAATGTCATATAAACCCTACCCATACTCTTAATGATAACATTATCTTATAATTCAAAAAATATAGAGTAGAAATTTATACTTATTATCTCCCTTAAAAAAATCAAAATTAAAAGCAAGGATGGATGAAGATGTTTTTCAATTCAGTGGTTGAGGATACAAATGTAGCTGTAAACTCGATTAATCAAATCATTCCATTGATATTACATCAGTGTAAATATAAAAAAATTGATATTTTTTTGAAGAGTATTAAATTAATTCGTTTATATTATAAAATTCCACCATAATGAATTGATATATAATATAATTGACCATATATCTATAAGTTGTCTTTACCATATTTGTATATAGATAACATTGACATTGATTAAAATGTTTAGTTTTCAATGGATCTTCAAAATTCACCCAATTCTATTCTATATGTACAATAATCCTTATCATTGTATTACATATTGGGGTAACATAAACATATTCATATTCACATATATATATATATATATATAATTTTTTTCTGATATTTTTTTTAAAATAATTATAATAAATGCGATTATATCAAAAGGAAAATGGTCCTCATAATATTTGTTTAATAAAAAAATCACCAGATTAATCAATATCTGTGAACCCATGTTAGTTCAATTTATTAATTTTCTCGTACATCAAGCTCTACATTAATGATACCTTGATATACCACAAAATTATCCTGGAAGAAAACATTAGATATTATTTATGATCCCATTGATATAAAGAACACAAATCTATGAGATAAAAAACATCTTTTTAATACATTATAAGACATATTAAAAAACCTATAATCTTTTGAATATATCTAAAATTCATTACATGAAATGATTTATCTGTAATCATATTCATAAAAATAGAAATATTTTTAGATTCTATTCTTTAATATTTCATAAAAAATTTAATTAATAGTTTTTGGGAATAAATTTCACGTGAATGGTTGATATATCATATAATCTTTTGAACTTGTAGTCCCCATAATAAATTAAACTCTCCAAAAACAAAAATATCATTATTTCACTTTATATTTTTAGTATGTTCTTGAAATTTTTTATAGTGTTTACTAGTAAACTTTATATTATCAATATAAAAAATAATATTCTAAGAAATTGTATTCAATTCAATCACATATAAAAAGTAACAAAAAATTCTATTTGGAAATATTAATAGCATCATAAATTCATCATGTTTTTAATAGAATGCATGTGGGTCTCATTTGAATCCATACAATAATTTCTTCAGTTAACACACCATGGATTAAAAATAATCATCTATAATCCCCTTGGTATTTTCAATATAAAGAAATTATTTAGTTACATCACTTATTAATGTTGAACTATAATTTATCTGATAGACTTTGAAATATCAATGAGTAGAAAAAAACAATTATTATAGTTTCAAGTTGTAAAATTGGGCGAATCATTTATTCAAAATCAAGAATATTCAAATTGTGAATGAAATTTCATAAAACATGATTATTATTAATAAAAATTAATCCATTTTGGTAGAGTTTATTTTTAAAAAACATTTTTTTCTTATTAAAATCTTCCCATCCAAAAGGGGAACAATACCCCATGTATTTTTTTCAAATTTGACAACATCTTTATTCATAGATTTTTTCATATTATTATACTCAACTGGTTTTAAAAGGGATCATTGATTCATCTATAAGATAAGTTTCATTTTTTTAAATATCAATTTTTATTGGATCAAAACTTGAGCTTCTTGATTTACAATGATCTTATTTAGTTCAATTATTTTATTAAATTTTTTAATTTTTATTTCTATCTTAATTTCATCATCACTAGATTTATCTGGATCAACCATTCATATATTTTGATCATAGATATATTCATTCTCATGAACATCTTCTTATTTTATCATCCAATATTCTATTATAAAAACAACATCCTCTTAAATAAATTCAATTAAGGTATATTAGTTTTTGAAGATCATTACATCAAGGGAATCAACCATTTTATATATTCACCATTTCTAACATTGACATCTTCTTCCATCATATGAATAAATACTAAAAAACATTTTTTCAATATCACCAGACAACCAAAATTCTGATTTTTTAATCCAGATTAATAATCAAAATAAAAAATCATAAATTAATAATTGTAGTATTTTTATTACAACACATATTAGGTGGAATAATTTTTTATTCTCGTTAAAATTAACATCTATTTTCAACACGAGTTGATGCACATAATGTATAACATTTTATAAATATGGAATGCTTTTAGATAGTGTTTATGATTTTTCCCATGTCAATAAAAATTTTTAATTTTCCTTCCATTACCCAAATTTTTTGAATAATGTATGTTGAACTGTATTAGTGTTTTATTACATGTTTCATTATGAAGGTCAAATTTTTTTATTTATGTACTAAATTCCATTATCCATTATCAACATCAATATATATTCACCCATATCCTTCTAATAATCATTTTATATTTGATTAAAGAACTCTAAGGACCCTAATTTATGTTTCATGACAATCATAATAGTCATCTAATTTGAATAATATATGATGGTTTTAAATTATGAGTCACCCTTTTTAAATTGATGAAAAATAAACCCAAAATGGTTAGAATATATGATCTTGGAAGTTTTAGAGGATTGTATTTGACCTTTCTTATAATCCCTACTATCCAATTATCAGTTTTACATTTTTTTTAAAATAAAATCATCTTTCCTCTTTAGATATATTAAATATCATACCACAAATTCTTTTTAAATTTTTATCATTCATTTCATTGAAAAATGACTATGTATCCATTGAGATCAATTTTGTTCTTTCTCAGCACTAATATATATAGAATTAAAAAGATATAGAATATGAATTAAATTATTATTGGTTATCTATCCTTTGGGAACAACTATCCAATATTCTATGAATCTGATGATAGATGAATCTTTTTCAAAGAATTGTTCATTCACATAATTATAAATTTTGATAATACATGGTATACCGTTTTTAAGTCTTTCTAAAAAAACATCCAATTACTATAACTTCTTAGGTTCAATTTCAACTATACCCATTCCTATTATTTTTGTGGAACTATAATTTATGAATGTTATGGATTCTACCACATGTAAATAAATATTTTTAGGATTTTCACATCACTATTATCATGTGGGGAATAACATCGTTCATATAAGAACCATTTTTTTTTATTTTCATGAATATTAAAAAATCACAATGATAAAAGATATATGTATTTAATCCTTTTAGAATATAAGTTTTTTTTTCAATAAAAGTAAATTTTCCAAGAATAGTTGTAATGTTGTCTTTATCAAAGTGACACGATTGGTTACAATATCCATAAATTTACATCATGTAGTCAATTTGATTTTTTCTAGATTATTTTTTTTACTTTTTATTAGGAATTTTATATTGTATATTCTTTAAACTTATATATGTTTACAAATTTTTAAACATCGTTGACCCTCCATTGTTCTTCCCAACTTCTAGAGTGATACATGTTGTGATATAAACACAACTATTTGTGTCTAAATATCCCACTTATCAAAACATGTCTATTGAACATCAATCATCAAAATAATTATTTGCTTTACAATGGATAAGTTTCTAGAGATTAGATTAATGTTAGAAGATTAGATTACCCATTGAATTGGTAATCAGTATTTTTAATGTAATATTTATATTATATTAATGTCATTAATTTATCAGATCCTTTATTAACCTATTCACTCCCATTGGTGGATTTTAAATATTCATGGCAAGAAAAATAAGAAGAAATTTTATTTATATAGAATATATATTTCTCTTTATTTTATGAATTTGTTCTTTGAGTAGATAAATATTTTTCATCATCGACCTACAACTATTTTTTAATTTCATAGTTATTTAAAAAAAAGTTTATTCAACTTTGATAAATCTTATTTGTGTCTTATATAGCTATTCTTCCTTACCAAGAAGTTTTTTTGAAAATTATTTCACAAATTTCCAGTGTTCCTTTAATATAAAAATATGGTTCTTGATTTCCACTTGGTATTACTCTCCCTATTTTGAGAAATTATTCTTTTAGTCCATTACTAATTTCAGTTTCCTTATTTAACTCTCTAGTTTCGTTTTTGAGTATTTTTTCCCAAGATGGTTTTTATGATATTTATAGAATCCCACCTTTTTATCACATAAAATTTCATTACATTTTACAAAACTGAGGATCTTTAAGCTTTAGTGTCTTGGAAAGCGGGAACTTAAACATGAAAACATAAAACATTCTTCTTAGACACTTGAAAGGCTTCTCCTCATGTTAATACTAGGTTCAATACTGCATATCATAACATGGGGACATACACCAAAAGAAAGGGTGAGCAGAAGGCCCAGTAAGAGAAACAAGAGAAACATTTTACATGTGAACATTAGATACTTCAATAAGGTCATGAAAAGAACTTTAAGGCATGAGAAATAAATCATGAGATATATCATAATAAAAAAACATTTTTCATAACTTGAATATGTGGCTAAAACATTTAATATTGACTATCATTTCATTTCACCAAGGTCCATCCCTAAGGTGTCATTAAAAATTACCAAGGTTATTCACCATGGTATCAGTCTAAAAAGTCATCTCTAGAGATTAAGTCTTTACCCAATGCATTAGAGCACTTTCTGGGCGCACCCTTGACATGTCTTTATTATCATGTGAGCCACATATATCATCATCAATCATTTCATAAACAAACCATATAGCATAAAAGAAATGGGTTTCATTTCATAATCATAATGTTTTAAAAACTGCTTTAAAGACATGGTCTTTATGTCACTTTAAACCTACGGAAAAGGGAAAGTGGGTTTAACATATGTAAATCCCAGAATTTAAAATAGAAAATTTTTGTATATATGTGAATATCTATATATAAGGTAGATCTTTGAGTATTATCTTAATAAATTAAAATATCTTTAGAAAAAGAGAGTGACATTTTGAGACGAAAATTCTGCATCATAACGACTATGTTACAAGGTTTTTAGAAAACATTGAAAATAGAGGGGACATGGGTTGAACATTCATAAATGACCCATAAAAAAGTATAGGGACAGAATATAAGGTATTTAAGAACATGGTAATGAAATTTGAAAATATACCATATGAAATGAAGAACATGAAAGGAAGAAAAAAAATAAGATTTCTCTTATGAAAATTCGACAGTCTAATGGCGTTACATAATCTTCAACCAAAAATGAATTGATGAGATCAAATAGGGTCTCTCATCATATGAACATAAAATATAAATATGATAGCTATATAGATCATACCCAAATATAATAAAAAGGAACTTTCAATACTTTACATGGAATTAGAACTTTGAAAAGGGAGAAAGGTGCAAAGACCACTTAAAAATTCAACAGCCTAACGACGCCACTTAAACATCAAAATACTAATTTAAAGAGATAAAATGGGGACTCTAATAATATGGTCATAAAAGATCAGTATGATAGATATAGAGCTCATACCCCAACATAACAAAAAGGAACTTGAATGAATTGACAAGAAAGTAGAACTTCTAAACGAGAAGGGTGAAGAACCACTTAAAAATTCGGCAGCCTAACGACGCCACTTAAAACATCAAAATACTGAATTGAAGAGATCAAATGGGTTCCCTCATAATGTGATAATACAATATCAGTATGATAGATATAGAGATCATACCCCAACATAACAAAACATAAATTTAACGAATTTACATGAAAGTCGAACTTCAAAAAATTCGGCAGCCTAACGACGCCTCTTAAACATCAAAATACTAAATTAAAGAGATCAAATGGGGTCTCTCATCATATGATAATAAGAGATCAGTATGATGAATTTAGAGATCATACCCCAAAATAATAAAAAGGAACTTGAAATACTTTACATGAGAATATATCTTGAAAATTGAGAAGGGAGAAATAATCCGTTACAAAAATTTCGGCAGCCTAACGACGCCACTTAAAACATAATAAAACAAAATGATGAGAGTAAGAGGGGATCTCTCATCATATAAACATGAAAAGGGCAGTAAGAGGAATATAAAAGAACATCCTCCCACATAAGAACATGGAGCATAAAAGGAATGACATAAAAGATATTTCTTGAAAAGAAAGAGAGAGATCAGATCCCTTACCTTAAAACATAACTCTTAAAACTCAATGGTTTGGACTTTGCGGGCTTGGGGGAACCTTGGGAGGACTCCTTGGGAGGTAAGGTGTTCAGAACTTCGTTGATGATGGTTTCAGAGTCGAAAGGATGAGAGGAGGGCTTGGTATTTATAGGGAAAGTGAGGGGACAAGGCATTAATGGCCAAGGGACACCTCACATGTGCTTTTCTCAAAACCATGTGCTCTCCCATGATATTTCCCATTATGTTTGGCCACATGTGTCCCCCAATACAAATATCCATCACCTTAGGACGGCCTACCCTTAAAATATCTCATGACATCACCATGACACAATTATGATGTCACTAAACATACTGAAACCCTAAAACTGTATTTTTACTATTCACTGAAAATTCAACTTTCTCAGAAAAATCCCAAAATTTCACATTAACCAAATATCAATGCTATGATTTCAAAAATGATCTACATTTTATAAAAATAATTTTCTAAATATTTTTAATTTTATTTTTAAATAAAAACACTATTCACCGAAAATTCATTTTTTTCAGAAAAAACCCCAAAAATTTCCTTAAGATAATATCGATGCTCTGAGTTCAAAAATGAACTCCATTTTATAAAAATAATTTTCTAAATATTTTTAATTTAATTTTTAAATAAAAAACACTATTCACCCAAAAAACTAATACTTGAATAATAATTTATGAAACTGTTATTTAACCATTTAATTGAATCATATTACTTAATCAAGGTGCCGAGATTATTTTAAAACTTTCTTTAAGTGAGATTACTTATCCATTTGGTCACATTACTAATCCTAAGCGTAAAATCACTATTCATAATTTACTATTCATCAAAAATCATGTTGATCTTATTAGACTCTAAATTTCGTACTGAACATAATTGTAGAAGAACATTTTTTGAAAATCATTACACATTTTTAATTATTTAAGGTTTACATAAACATTTTTTAAAATATCTTTTCTCTAAAATTCACCAAAAATATGAATACTATATTTATCCGAACATTTGAAAATTCATAAACTTCATAAGAAGAAATCCCAATTTTTATTTAAAACAAAGGATTACACAAGACAATTATTGTCTCCTTATATAGCCCCTTATCACACCAGCATAGGACCTAAGTGTAAGGTGTGCTAAGGTGAGAGAATCTGAGGGAGGCTCGGCCAACATCGCACGAGTAGTAATTTCTATTTGTTTCAACTTCTCGCAAAGACGATTCCGTTCTAGTTTCACATGATGAAGTTCGACTTGGGTTTGGTCCAGAGAAAAGCCCAGTGGTGCTACCTCTTTCCAAAGTTCTGTTAGATGGGCTTCGATCAGTCCAAGACTACTGGGTGAGGCCATCACATATTCTTTCTATAACATTTAACCAAGATTAATTGTATTTAGAGACAATAATCGAAATGTTTAGTTTCCAGCAGTCATATTGACCAATGGTCATATAACAGTCAAAACCCAACGGTATCATTTTAATTATAATAAAGTTATTAAATGAAGCATTTTTGTTGAAAATAAAATAAAATGACACATAAAATTAGGAAATAAGATTTATTCAAAATTTCAGGTCGTTACAATCTTCCCCCCTTATGAAATTGCGTCCTCGCAATTTTTAAAACTGGGTTTTGAAATTTCATTGAATGTCCCACACCGGAATAGGACTCAGTAAAAATATTACTTTTAAAATAAATAATGGGAAGTAAAAAAGGTCACCCGAGTTAACCCATAGTAGGATTCCCTGTAGGAAAACATGGACATGGAAGAAAAAATAAAGGGTCAAGTTCTGGGGGAGAGTGATAGAAAACATGATTAGGAGAAAGTTAACCATAAGAAAATCCCAAACATATGATATGTGTATATGGTCTTTGATTACCTAGAAGGAAACGTAAACCAACAACATTTTTTTTACATTTCTTTTCATAATTTTAAGGAATTCATTTTATACATAGAACCAAACATAAGAAAATATACCTACCTTCATGTAAAGTTTCATCCTTTAACAAGTTTCTACCTAAAATAATCTTTTCTCCATATGATGTGCATTCAAAACAACTTGGTCTCATCAAGACACAAGAATCATCTTATAGAGATTCACATAATCCACAAAAGATTAACTATCTATTTCTTCAATCTTTAAACATTATCCCCAAAATCATAAAGGGTATGGTAAAACAACTCATAAAAAAAGAATCCCATAGGAAGGGAAACTAATTTTTAAATCTTCAAAGTTCAATGGTACTACCCAAAGTTCATCATAGACCATTCCATAAAAAACTATTCTTAAAATTCCTCAAAATAAACCAAACTAAGATTGAAACCCAAATACAAGAAGAATTTTATAACATAGTATTCCAAAATAAACTTCATTGTTCATCTCCGAAACACATCAACCACTCCTAACATCTTATAACAAAAGTAGCTAACCTAAACATATTTTACCCAAGATAGGTTAATCATTCCTATAAGTAAACTAAATTACTATAAGTTCACCTTAAATTCATCGATTCTTCAAAATATATGTCAACATTTTCCTCAATGAAAATACCATAGTAATCTATTTACCTCGATCATATATGGTCCCCAAAATAGTAAACGTCTTCCAAAATAAAAATTATATTTTAATCCCCTAATAATCCCTATCCTATTAATACGACAATCGTCAAATTTCCTATCACATTGGTTGTTGGGACATGTTCTTCCATTTCCCACCATTAACTAAGAAGAGAAAACAAAATTATGGGCTTAAGTACTTAGCCAATAATCAAAAAAAGGAACTGAAATCATATAAGGACAACTTGTAGAAGAAAAGTATACCCTAAATTGTGATCCCCTAGGTTCCCATCTAGGTTATCCATGATCATATATTCTTATGGGAATCTTTATTTTATTTTATATTTGTTCATTTAACAATGGTTCATACTAAGCTTATGAATTTACCAAAGCATATCCCCCAGGAGTGTCGTAAGCAAGAGTGCATCAAGGCCCGTTGTTGTGTACCAGTTCTCGTTCAAGTCTAGCTCAAAGTGGTTTTTTTGGGTTTTACCCCTATGTACATCTGTGCCAAAGCCACCTCTACCTGCTCGTATCCAGACAGGGATGTATTTTCTTGGCAACCCTTTACTCAATACTCACCAAAATACCAGGAAGATTTCTTATATTTAAACTTGTCTATAGGGTTCTTTCTAGAGTTTTCATTTCCTAATTTCCACAAATAACTAAACCATACTTTGATACCAACTATATCATCCCACTTTTTTATCACATAAAATTTCATTACATTTTACAAAACCGAGGATCTTTAAGGATTAGTGTCTTCGAAATCGGGAACTTAAAACATGAAAACATAAAACATTCTTCTCAGACACTTGAAAGGATTATCCTAATGTTCATCCTAGGTTCAATACTGCATATCATAACCTAGGGAAATACATCAAATGAAAGGGTGAGCAGAAGGCCCAGTAAGAGAAACAAGAGAAACATTTTACATGTGAACATGAGAGACTTCAAAAAGGTCCTGAAAAGAACTATAAGGCATGAGAAATAAATCATGAGATATATCATAATAATAAAACATTTTTCATAACATGAATATGTGGCTACAACATTTAATATTGACAATCATTTGGTTTCACCAAGGTCCATCCCCAAGGCGTCATTAAAAATTACCAAGGTTATTCACCAAAGTATCAGTTTAAAAAGTCATCTCTAGAGATTAAGTCTTTACCCAATGAATTGGAGCGCTATCTGGGCCCACCATTGACATGCCTTTATTATCATTTGAGCCACATATATCATCATCAGTAATTTCATAAACGACCCATATAGAATAAAAGAAATGGGTTTCATTTCATAATCATAAAGTTTTAAAAACTGCATTAAAGACATGATCTTTATGTCACTTTAAACCCAAGGAAAAGTGAAACTGGGTTTCACGTATGTAAATCCCAGAATTTAAAATAGAAAATTTTGGATTAAATGTGAATACCCATATAGAAGGTAGATCTTTGAGTATTATCTTAATAAAATAAAATATCTTTAGAAAAAAAGAGAGACATTTTGAGACGAAAATTCTGCAGCATAACGGCTATGTTACAAGGTTTTTAGAAAACATTGAAAAGAGAGGGGACATGGGTCAAACATTAATAAATGAACCATAAAACAGTATAGGGAAAGAATATAAGGTATTTAAGATCATGGTAATGAAATTTTAATATATTCCATATGAAATGAAGAACATCAAAGGAATACAAAAATAAGATTTCTCTTATGAAAATTCGGCAGCCTAATGGCGTTACATAAACTTCAACCAAAAATGAATTGATGAGATCAAATAGGGTATCTCATCATATGAACATAAAATATCAGTATTATAGATATATAGATCATACCCCAACATAATAAAAAAAAACTTTCAAGACTTTACATGGAATTAGAACTTTGAAAAGGGAGAAAGGTGTAAGGACCACTTAAAAATTCAGCAGCCTAACGACACCATTTAAACATCAAAATACTGATTTGAGGAGATCAAATGGGGTATCTCATCATATGGTAATAAAAGATCAGTATTATAGATATAGAGATCATACCCCAACATAACAAAAAGGAACTTGAATGAATTGACATTAAGTAGAACTTCAAAACGAGAAGGGTGAAGAACCACTTAAAAATTCGGCAGCCTAAGGACGCCACTTAAAACTTCAAAATACTGAATTGAAGAGATCAAATGGGGTCTCTAATAATATGATCAAAAAATATCAGTATGATAGATATAGATATAATACCCCAACATAACAAAAAGGAACTTGAAATAATTGACATGAAAGTATAACTTCAAAACGAGAAGGGTGAAGAACCACTTAAAAATTCGGCAGCCTAACGACGCCACTTAAACATCAAAATACTAAATTGAAGAGATAAAATGGGGTATCTCATCATATGATCATAAGAGATAAGTATGATGAATTTAGAGATCATACCCCAACATAATAAAAAGGAACTTGAAATAAATTACATGAGAATATATCTTGAAAAATGAGAAGGGAGAAAGAATCTGCTACAAACATTTCGGCAGCCTAACGGCGCCACTTAAAACATCATAAAACGAAATGATGAGAGTAAAAGGGGATCTCTCATCATATAAACATTAAAAGGAAAGTAACAGGAATATAAAAGAACATCCTCCCACATAAGAACATGGAGCATTAAAGGAATGACATAAAAGAGATTTCCTGAAAAGAAAGAGAGAGATCGGATCCTTTACCTTAAAACGTAACTCTTAAAACACAAAGGTTTGGACCTTGAGTGCTTGGGGGCACCTTGGGAGGACTCCTTGGGATGTGAGGAGACCCGAACTTCTTTGAGGATGGTTTTCGAGTCGAAAGGATGAGATGAGGGCTTGGTATTTGTAGGGAATGTGAGGGGACAAGGCATTAATGGCCAAGGGACACCTCACATGTGGTTTTCTCAAAACCATGTGCTCTCCCATGATATTTCCCATCAAGTTTGGACACATGGGTCCCCCAATACAAATAACCATCAGCTTAGGTTGGAAAACCCTTAAAATATCTCATGACATCACCATGACACAGTTATGATGTCACTAAACATACCGAAACCCTAAAACTGTATTTTTACTATTCACTGAAAATTCAACTTTCTCAGAAAAATCCCAAAATTTCACATTAACCAAATATAAATGCTCTGATTTCAAAAATGAACTACATTTTATAAAAATAATTTTCTAAATATTTTTAATTTTATTTTTAAATAAAAACACTATTCACCGAAAATTCATTTTTTTCAGAAAAAACCCCAAAAATTACCTTCACATAATATCAATGCTCTGAGTCCAAAAATGAACCCCATTTTATAAAAATAATTTTCTAAATATTTTTAATTTGATTTTTAAATAAAAAACACTCTCCACCAAAAAAAACTAATACATTAATAATAATTTATGAAACTGTTATTTATACATTTTATTGAATCACATTACTTAATCAAGGTGCCTAGATTATTTTAAAACATTCTTTAAGTGAGATTACTAATCTATTTGGTCACATTACTAATCCTAAGCGTAAAATCACTATTCATTATTTACTATTCATCAAAAATCAGGTTGATCTTATTAGACTCAAAATTTCGTTCTGAACATAATTGTAGAAGACTATTTTTAGAAAATCATTACACAATTTTAATTATTTAAGGTTTACATAAACATTTTTTAAAATATCCTTTCTCTAAAATTCACCAAAAATATGCATACTATATTTATCCGAAAATTTGAAAAATCATAAACTTCATAAGAAGAAATCCGAATTTTTATTTAAAACAAAGGATTACACAAGGTATTTATGGTCTCCTTACATATCCCCTTATCACACCAGCATATGACCTAAGTGTAAGGTGTGCTAAGGTGAGAGAATCTGAGGGAGGCTCGGCCAACATCGCACGAGTAGTAATTTATATTAGTTTGAACTTCTCGCAAAGGCGATTCCGTTCTAGTTTCACATGATGTTGTTCGGCTTGGGTTTGGTCCAGAGCAAAGCCCAGTGGTGCTACCTCTTTCCCAAGTTCTGTTAGATGGGCTTCGATCAGTCCAAGACTACTGGGTGAGGCCATCAAATCTTCTTTATATAAAAATTAACCAAGATTACTTGTATTTTGAGACAATAATCGAAATGTTTAGTTTCCAGTGGTCATATGGACCAATGGTCATATAACAGTCAAAACACAACGGTCTAATTTTAATTATAATCATGTTATCAAATGAAACATTTTTTTGAAAATAAAATAAAATGAAACATTAAATTAGGAAATAAGATTTATTCAAAATTTCGGGTCATTACAATCTTCCCCCCTTAAGAAATTTCGTCCTCGCAATTTTTAAAAATGGGTTTTGAATTTTCATTGAATGTCCCACACCAGAAAAGGACTTAGTAAAACTATTACATTTAAAAGAAATAATGTGAAGTAAAAATGTCACCTGAGTTAACCCATACTAGGATTCCATGTAGGAAAACATGGACATGGAAGAAAAAACAAAGGGTCATGTTCTGGGGGAGAGTGATAGAAAACATGATTAGGAGAAAGTTAACCATAAGAAAATCCCAAACTTATGATGTGTGTAAACGATCATTTATTACCTAGTAGGAAACATAAAACAACAACATTTTTGTTTTACATTCCTTTTCATAATTTTAAGGCATTCACTTACTACATAGAACCAAATATAAGAAAATATACCTACCTAATGTAAAGAATCATCTTTTAACAAGTTTCTACCTAAACTAATCTTTTCTCCAAATGATGAGCATTCAAAACTACTTGGTCTCATCAAGACACAAGAATCATATTCTAGAGAATCACATAATTGACAAGATATTAACTATCCATTTCTTCAATCTTTAAACATTATCCCCAAAATCATAAAGGGTAATGTAAAACAACTATTCAAAAAAATACCCATAGGAAGGGAAACTAATTTTTAAATCATCAAAGTTACATGGTACAACCCAAAGTTCATCATAGACCCTTCCATAAATAACTGTTCTTAAAATTCCTCAAAATAAACCAAACTAAGATTGAAACCCAAATACAAGAATAATTTTATAACATAGTCTTCCAAAATAAACTTCATTGTTCATCTCCAAAACACGTCAACCACTCCTAACATCTTATAACAAAAATAGTTAACCTAAACATATTTTACCCAAGATAGGTTAATCATTCCCATAAGTAAACAAAATTACTATAAGTCCACCTTAAATTCATCGATTCTTCAAAATATAAGTCAACCATACTCCTCAATGAAAATACCATAGTAATCTATTTACGTCGATCATATAGGGTCTCCAAAATAGTGAACGTCTTCCAAAATAAAAATCATATTTTAATCCCCTAATCATCCTTGTCATATTAATACGACAATCGTCACATTTCCTATCACATTGGTTGTTGGGACATGTTCTTACATTTCCCACCATTAACTAAGAAGAGAATGCATAATTAGGGGCTTAAGTACTTAGCCAATAATCATTAAAAGAAACTGAAATCATATAAAGATAACTTGTAGAAGAAAATTATACCCTAACTTGTGATCCCCTAGGTTCTCATATAGGTTATCCATGATCATATATTATTATGTGAATCATTATTTTATTTTATATTTGTTCCTTTAACAATGGTTCATACTAATCTTATGAATTTACCAACGCATATCCCCTGGGACTGTCGTAACCAAGAGTGCAGCAAGGCCCGTTGTCGTGTACCAGTTCCCGTTTGAGTCTAGCTCAAAGCAGTGTTTTCGGGTTTTACCCCTATGTACATATGTGCCAGAGCCACCTCTACCTGCTCGTATCCAGACAGGGATATATTTGCTTGGCAACCCCTTACTCAATACTCACCAAAATACCAGGAAAATTTCCTATATTTAAACATTTCTATTGGGTTCTTCCTAGAGTTTTCATATCCTAATTTCCACAAATAACTAAACCATCCTTTGATACCAACTATAGCATCCTGCCTTTTTATCGTATAAAATTTCATTACATTTTACAAAACCGAGTATCTTTAAGGATTAGTGTCTTGGAAATCGGGAACTTAAAACATGAAAACATAAAACATTTTTCTTAGGCACTTGAAAGGATTATCCTCATGTTCATCCTAGGTTCAATACTGCATATCATAACCTGGGGACATGCATAAAAAGAAAGGGTGAGCAGAAGGCCCAATAAGAGAAACAAGAGAAACAGTTTACATGTGAACATGAGATACTTCAATAAGGTCATGAAAAGAACATTAAGGCATGAGAAATAAATCATGAGATATATCATAATAAAAAAAAATTCATATCTTGAAGATGTGGCTACAACATTTAATATTGAAAATCATTTTGATTCACCAAGGTCCATCCCCAAGGTGTCATTAAAAATTACCAAGGTTATTCACCAAGGTATCAGTCTAAAAAGTCATCTCTAGAGATTAAGTCTTTACCCAATGCATTGGAGCGCTATCTGGGCACACCCTTGACATGTCTTTATTATCATGTGAGCCACACATATCATCATCAATCATTTCATAAAAAACCCATATAGCATAAAATAAATGGGTTTCATTTAATAATCATATAGCTTTAAAAACTGCTTTAAAGACATGATATTTATGTCACTTTAAACCCACGGAAAAGGGAAAGTGGGTTTCACGTATGTAAATACCAGAATTTAAAATAGAACATTTTGGTATATATGTGAATACCCATATAGAAGGTAGAGCTTTGAGTATTATCTTAATAAAATAAAATATCTTTAGAAAAAGAGAGAGACATTTTGAGACGAAAATTCTGCAGCATAACGGCTATGTTACAAGGTTTTTAGAAAACATTGAAAAGAGAGGGGACATGGGTCAAACATTCATAAATGACCCATAAAACAGTATAGGGACAGAATATAAGGTATTTAAGAACATGGTAATGAAATTTGAAAATATACCATATGAAATGAAGAACATGAAAGGAAGACAAAAATAAGATTTCTCTTATGAAAATTTGGCAGCCTAATGGCGTTACATAAACTTCTACCAAAAATGAATTGATGAGATCAAATAGGGTATCTCATAATAAAAACATAAAATATCAGTATGAAAGATATATAGATCATTCCCCAACATAATAAAATGTAACTTGCAAGACTTGACATGGAATTAGACCTTTGAAAAGGGATAAAGGTGCAAGGACCACTTAAAAATTCAGCAGCCTAAGGACGCCACTTAACATCAAAATACTGATTTGAGGAGATCAAATGGGGTCTCTCATCATATGGTGATAAAAGATAAGTATGATAGATATAGATATAGTGCCCTAACATAACAAAAAGGAACTTTAAAGAATTGACATGAAAGTAGAACTTCAAAACGAGAATGGTGAAGAACCACTTAAAAATTCGGCAGCCTAACGGCGCCACTTAAAACATCAAAATACTGAATTGAAGAGATCAAATGGGGTCTCTCATAACATGATCATAAAATATCAGTATGATAGATATAGAGATCATACCCCAACATAAAAAAAGGAAATTGAAAGAATTGACATGAAAGTAGAACTTCAGAACGGGAAGGGTGAAGAACCACTTAAAAATTCGGCAGCCTAACGACGCCACTTAAACATTAAAATACTAAATTGAAGAGATAAAATGGTGTCTCTCATCATATGATCATAAGAGATCAGTATGATGAATTTATAGATCATAACCCAACATAATAAAAAGGAACATGAAATACTTTACATGAGAATATATCTTGAAAAATGAGAAGGGAGAAAGAATTCGTTACAAAAATTTCGGCAGCCTAACGGCGCCACTTAAAAATTCGTAAAACGAAATGTTGAGAGTAAGAGGGGATCTCTCATCATATAAACATGAAAAGTGAATTAAGAGGAATATAAAATAACTTCCTCCCACATAAGAACATGGAGCATAAAAGGAATGACATAAAAGAGATTTCTTGAAACGAAAGAGAGAGATCAGATTCCTTACCTTAAAACGTAACTCTTAAAACTCATCTGTTTGGACCTTGAGGGCTTGGGGGAACCTTGGGAGGACTACTTGGGAGGTAAGGAGACCATAACTTCGTTGAGTATGGTTTTTGAGTCGAAAGGATGAGAGGAGGGCTTGGTATTTATAGGGAAAGTGAGGGGACAAGGCATTAATGACCAAAAGACACCGAAAATTCATTTTTTTCAGAAAAAACCCCAAAAATTACCTTAACATAATATCGATGCTCTGAGTTCAAAAATAAACTCCATTTTATAAAAATAATTTTCTAAATATTTTTAATTTAATTTTTAATTAAAAATCACTATTCACCCAAAAAAACTAATACTTGAATAATAATTTATGAAACCGTTATTTAACCATTTTATTGAACCAGATTACTTAATCAAGGTGCCTGGATTATTTTAATACTTTCTTTAAGTGAGATTACTAATCCATTTGGTCACATTAATAATCCTAAGCGTAAAATCACTATTCATAATTTACTATTCATCAAAAATCATGTTGATCTTATTAGACTCTAAATTGCGTACTGAACATAAATGTAGAAGACCATTTTTTGAAAATCATTACACATTTTTAATTATTTAAGGTTTATATAAACATTTTTTAAAATATCCTTTCTCTAAAATTCACCAAAAATATTCATACTTTATTTTACCAGACATTTGAACATTCATAAACTTCATAAGAAGAAATCCCAATTTTTATTTAAAACAAAGGATTACACAAGGTAGTTATGGTCTCCTTACATAGCCCCTTATCACACCAGCATAGGACCTAAGTGTAAGGTGTGCTAAGGTGAGAGAATCTGAGGGAGGCTCGGCCAACATCGCACGAGTAGTAATTTCTATTATTTTGAACTTCTCGCAAAGGCAATTTCGTTCTAGTTTCACACGAGGAAGTTCGGCTTGGGTTTGGTCCAGAGCAAAGCCCAGTGGTGCTACCTCTTTCCCAAATTCTGTTAGATGGGCTTCGATCGATCCAAGACTACTGGGTGAGGCCATCGAATCTTCTTTCTATAACAATTAACCACTATTACTTGTATTTAGAGACAATAATCGAAACATTTAGTTTCCAGCGGTCATATTGACCAATGGCCATATAACAGTCAAAACCCTACGGTCTCATTTTAATTATAATCATGTTATCAAATGAAACATTTTTGTTGAAAATAAAATAAAATGACACATAACATTAGGAAATAATATTTATTCAAAATTTCGGGTCATTACAATATTATAATATGATGACTGTATTTTCCTTCACCTTCATCTTCATCACTATTTGAGGTATGCACCTTTATATCAACATGATCAATGATTGTTGTTGTATTGTCTATAAACTCATATTCCAATGAACTATTATTAATAGATACATAGTCATTTGTTTTTCACAACATACATCATTTCTTCCATCTAAAAAAAATTTCATCACTTATGTGGAATTTTTTATCTAAAATATATGTATTACCTCACATATTCCACTATGGAAATTCTTTTATTCAAACATTATTATAATATGCAACATTTTTTTGGATAGTTTATTTTTAAATGTCTGATCTTTGAGAATTTACACAGTTGAGTTGAGGATTTTCTTTTTGATCACCTATATCTTTTCATTAATTCCTAGAGATATAGAACATTATACTCTGATTACTTTTAGTATCAACATCATTGTTTTACAATTCAATATATACCATTTTCTGATTCTCTAGTTCATAATTTTTTATCTTACTCAGGGATTCAAAACGTATATCTACATTAATATTCTTCATAAATTAAGGATATTTCCTCACATCAAACATAAAAATCTTGTTATGAATTTTTCTAAGGGAAATAATATATCTATATTCTAATAAAGAGATATTAGTTTCAAATATGTCTACAAAAATCATAATTATTTTTTTAACTATACATGAATCTTCTAAGAAATACATGAATCATATGATGTTGTTGGAAATTTAATTAACTTGGGTGAGGATATCATCATTATTTTTTCATCAAAATTCATAAAATAATTTAACTGAAATCTCTAAATTCAATACATTGGAAATGAAACTTTTATATTCCCCTCAAATATACTTTAATTTTTTCTATCTTTCCTTATGTGTTTCAAGACCTACCAAATCCATAAAGAGTTTTTCATACAAGCATATTAGAATATAATTTTGAGCAATTCCATCATCATAGAAATTTTTTTCTATAAAGGACAATATTTCTTTATAGGGAGAAACACTATTGTAGATATATTAATAATATGTTTTTAAAAATAATTTAGTAAAAATGTTACCAAACAAAATTTTTTAGGAAATAGTCTCCAATTTATCGAGATATTTTATGTTTCAATTTACCTTATAGGGAATTTTATATTATATATATCATAAAAGACAATTATTTTATTCTTATTTGTTTTTTTATTTTAATTATTAATTTAACTTTTATCCTATTTGGAACACAGATGGACTAAAAGAATACTTTTGAGAAAATATGAACTGAACAGTTCTATTATCTTGACAATATTTTCCCTCCATGTCCATGTTGTAATTTGTTTATTAATGTTAGCATGTACACATTAATTTTAAATTAAATTTTTTTCAGGTACATTTAAATTTATTTATAAATAATTAAAATGTAGGTATATAATTTCCTTTTCAAAACAAATATATTTTTACATTATTTGGACATGATAAAATATAATGTTTTTCTTAAATGTATTCAATATTAATATATTATCCCACTATCATATCCGTTCATCATCATTTAAATTAATTTTAAATTTCCAATTATTAAAATAAAATCAAATTAACATTATTATTGGTAATTTTTATTCTTGTAAATCATAAATTGAAAATATTTTTATTATTATTTAAAATTAATGTTTATATTTACATTATTAATGTTGTTTTCATCTATTACAACATCCTCTAATGATTATTATAATTTACTAGATATAATCTTTTACTGTCTTACCAAATTCCTTTATCTTCTGGGATAAAGATGATAGTCACATAAACATGTTTTCCTGAACACACTTTATTTACCATAGGTTAATTAAGTTATAATTTAATGAACCAAGCTGTGATGAAATAAAAAAAGAAACCCAAATTGGCCCATGGAAAAAACTGAAGGGTATTATCCATCCCCAATGGATGGATACTAGTTCCTAGGTATTATTTAATAATTTTACGAATAATTTCTCCCATGAGAAAGATCTAATAAAATCCCAAAGAACATCACATCACAACAAAATCTATAACCACAGTGAAAAAACATCTATCACATGTTAGGTTTTTAAATTTTTAATTAAAACCCAAATTTTCAAATTAGGGATAAAAATCAACTAGAAAAACAAAAACCTCCATGTGGAATGCGGGTCGATACCCCATGAAACCACCACCATCAACAATGAGAGGGAAAACACTAAAAATCAGATCCAACATCACCACCAAAGAAAATATTTCTCATACCTGGGTCAAACATAACACGATCTATATATTATTTATGGAGTATATAGGGTGTGTGACAATTCCCAATAGAATATTCAACAATGATATTCTTTTCTGTAGAATTATAATAAAAATTAACACTAAAGTTTTAACAAAAAGAATTAAAATAAATCAATTTGATGAAAAATTATATGGATACTAAAATGGGATGGAAAACATGTCAATAAATAGGACAATAAGCATAGAACCACATGAACAGCATGGGTAATCCCAAATGAACTAGTTTCAGTGGTCTCATAGGATCCTTTTACTAGGGTTATTTGT
Organism: Viscum album; assembly: GCA_963277665.1. Taxonomy (NCBI): domain Eukaryota; kingdom Viridiplantae; phylum Streptophyta; class Magnoliopsida; order Santalales; family Viscaceae; genus Viscum; species Viscum album. The sequence continues at coordinate 1,002,509,974 of OY728161.1, forward strand.
ATTAAAACCACATCCCACAATGTCCTCGGGAAATAGTGAGTAAATGGAGACATATCCTAGGATATAGTGGCCTTATATCATCACCACATGTTTAGTTACTATTTTAGCATAGATCATACTAATGTAACTAGACCTCGGACCTACTAGACCACCTTGCGTACAATATATAGTATTTCCAACCCAGTCAACCTGTATTCTTTCTGTTTGAGTTCCATGACCTATTTCATATGAACTTCCATTTACACACTTACAAACGCATGAAATAAACCGCACATGAAGACTTTCATTTTCCATTTACAAAACCACTTTCAAGACTTAAATAACTCAAAAATACATTCAAAAAAAGTTCCCTTTTCCCACAAAATTCATTGAACAAAATTAGAAAGCAGAAAAAGAATTGAAAAAATAATTCAATAATAGTAAACCATGAAACCACTTACATTTAACTTAAAAACAAATAGAAACCCAATGAACTAATGTTCAACCCAATATAGGGAATTTAATCCACTATCGGAATTAGAAACCCATAAATTGGGAATATGGAACCATGAATAAAGAATAAGAAGAGGATTATAGGAGCCCAATTGATGTTTCTTGAATATTCTATGGCAAAACCACCAAATATTTGGGGATCAATGGTTAATAATGGGAGATGGAGAGGTACCTAGTGTCTGGGGGTTTGAATGAGGAGGTTTAAAGTGATTTGGGGATAAAAATAGAATGGTAAAATTAAATGTCACACATTTTTTAATGTTTTTGGAATTCACATTGATTCAAAAAATAGTTCTTTAATCCATGAGGAACATACTCTTAATTGAAAAGGAGGCCACATTTTATCATGGTGAAGGGTGAACACACATGTTCTCGACTATGATCCATAAAAAACCAACTATTATAGACACATGGTTCACTTCATGCCTATGTATCCTAGATAGTCCCACTATTTAGGGCACAAGGTCACCTCTTGCCTAGTTCACTATTTCAAACTATGTGTCAACCGTGTTCCACCTTTTGTTGGGTTGAAAAAAAAAACTATTATTTATAATGAATCCCTATAAATATACCCAATAATGATATGAAAAACTATAGATACAATACCTCACAATAAAATTAAAAATGTGAAAATTCTCCCCACCATTAAAATTTCCTCCCATGGAATGTCAACTCAAGGTCAGATCAAATAAAAAAATAGGGAGTGCTCCTCAACACATGAAATCCTCTCAAAATAATCATGCTCATAATTACCATGATGCAAAGGATCCCAAACTAGTGGTATAGAATTCCCTCTAAGCACATTCTGACGGGAATCCATAATCTATACCATTCACTGAAACACAAAAAAATTGAGTTCCAGCTCTAACTCTTCATATTTTAGCACATGATATGGATCAATATTATGCTTCTTTAGCTATGAGTAATGGAATAAATCATGGATTGATTTCAATTGAGATGGAAATGGTGACTAGTATTCCAAGATACCAACTCTCTCAGTAATATAAAAAGGTATAACAAATCTTCAAATTAGTTTCTTTTTTATACCAAGTCTTAAATTACAATAGTTATGTGCCATCTGAAGAAACACTTGATTGCCATATGATAATTCTATGGCCAACACGACATATTTTCAAAATAATTACAAAAGATCTAAACTATCAAAAGGAACTACCTAACCAGACAAACATTAGAAGATGTCTCATACATAAGGGTTAATCCCAAAAAATGAATTCCCATCCACCTAAATCTAGAAAAAATGTGACCAATACGACATACATTAAAGAGCCAGAATACGATCCATTTTTAGTGAGGATTGCTAATTGTTATTAAGTGAAAACTCATCCAGTCCAAAAAGGTTATCCCATGAGAGTCCAAAATAAAATAAACATGACTAGAAAATGTATTCTAAGATATGGACCTCCCACTACCTCCGACCAACTATCTAAGGATGATATTTCATGCTCCACATAATCTATAATCTCATTTCCCTAGAGAGGTCTTCCCAAAAACCGAGAGGTAAATAAGGGATCCCTATATGAAATGATTACTCAAGGAACACCAAAATGCCCCACTATATATTGAATATAAAATTGATCGATCTAGACCACATTGGTTGAGTCCTTGATCTAAAAAAATAGGAATATTTTTTCACATGTTCAATGATATCCAACATTGGGTTCCTTCCTTGAGGTGTATGAGGTAATCCATGAACGAATTGTATGGTGACCTAATCCCACTTCGTGGAATAAATGGTAAGTTTCTAATGTAAATATAAGGTCATTTTGTTCTTGGATTTAACATTTTAGAAGGTATAACATCTGGAAATATTATCATTTACGTACCATATCATACTATGCCACCAGAAATGATGACGCACAAAAAAAATTGTGGTCCCATGAAGAATGATCCACTGAAACTAGTGGCTATCCCGCATCACCAAATTCCACAGAGACAACAAAACCACAACAATTCCATTAAAGAAACGGTCTATATCTGAATATAAAGTTCAATCACTAAAAATCTCCCCACCATTAAAAATCTATATAGAACATTGGAATGACTCATCAATATGATTTACTTTCCATGCCATCTTTATAAGGGAGTGTGTTAGCTGAACACTGGTCATGAATGTTCCTCCCCTACACTATTTGGTCTCTATATGGATCTAGGTGAGAAGCCCCATTAATTCACACTAATCTATGGACTCTTTTATATATTTAACCAGCATCTTCCTACTTAAGGAATCTACTACTAATTTACTATTTATTGTGCTATAGATGAATTGAAAATGGAACACTTGAAGGTACTCTATCTAATGGAACTACATCAAATTCATATCTATTGGAGAGAAAATGTAGTACACGTTCTTATGATCAGGTAGACTATAAAATTCTTCCCAAAGAGTTAAAGATGCAAAGTCTTCAATGTGTGAATCACCATACCCAATTCTAGGTCATGGGATGTTTAGTTCATTTCATTAGGTTATAGATGGTGAGAACCATACACCACCACATGCTCATCGTACATCAATACAATCCCCGGACCCATACCTAGAGCATCACAATATACGATGTATCCCATACAATATTTTGGAAATGTTATGATAGGGGTTGTGGTGATGCAAAACTTAAAATCTTCAAATGAAGCATGGAAATTTTCACCACATTAAAAAATTACCCATTTCTATGAAACCATGGACATGGGTAAAGAAAGCCAAGAAAAGTACATGAAAAATATCCTATAATAACCTACATGTCTAAAAAATATCCTACTATTGAAGGATTTCATTCATTGTCCCCATGATATCAAAACATTGATCTTCTCAAGGTCCATGAAAACCTCACATTCTGATATCACATGACCCAAGAAACTCCACTTCTCAGGTCTTGAATATGAACTTGGAAATATTTTCATAGATACATTGATCTTGACGAGTTCTTAAGAGGGAGATCATGTGTTGATAAAAATCATCCTTGACCCTAGAATATAACATGATTTCATCCCCAAACATGAGAGAAAAGAGTTGATATAATGATTGAGCAACATATTCTTGAGAACCATTAATAACACTAGAGAATTCATCAATTCAAAAGGCACAACCAAATACTCAATATTCATTCACCAGCTTCAGAAATCTATCTTCAAAACATCAATGTAATGTCCAAACTCTTCCTCAAGGACTTGAAAAGAATGTAATATGCATCTTGGCCTTAAATGATGTTCCCCTGGTTCAAAATACAAAAAATTTCAAGGGAATCATGAACCATTGGGAAACGATATTCCCCTTTAATGAAAAACAACCAACTAGACAAGCTATGACAATCCACATCTACATGATGGATGTCAACAATGTAAACCAATGTAACACATTACCATGAAAAAACCACTCAAGCCAACCAATTCCATAAATACTCCCATAGACCAATGCAAATCAACCACAATGTTCCTTAAATTGAGTACCGTGAAGTATAATACAAATCAAAGCCCTTGAATCTATTAAATAACTCCATATCTACATGCCATCCTCATTTAACCAAGAACCACAAAACCATCCAAGCATCATGATGAACAGCTAGAGAAATGAGATGATTTTTCCTTACCTATATACCGAAGAACAACTTCTAAAAATTAACCAATGTGCCAATTCAAGGGGTGAGTATAAATACTCATTATGTTTTCCCCAAACTACTTCCCTACCCACACCATTTGGATAAAAACATCAACACATTTATATAATGCAGTTTTTATAAAACCTCAAATAGTGCAATAATTTCCAACAAGAAAAACACACCCTTACCAATCTAGTCTACACAAAAATATTGACAATACAGTGGAATGAAAAAGAATCATTCCATAATATGTTTACCATCACATATTATCAAAAAAATCCACCTTGCATAACCACAAGAAAAAAATGCATAACTTTATAGCATCACATACCAAACTTAGTAACCAGTCATGGTGGAACTTCTCATCCAATCCCATTTAATCCTTCAAAAATCTATAGGCACTTCACCCCCACATATCATTGATGGTGTCCCATACATCAACTATCCATTCCATTTTTATAGTGGTACTTCCTGCCAACTTCTCAGCATTCCTACACATTCATAAAAGGACTAAGCCAATAAACAAAAATATACACCCCATAAATTCAGAACAAGATGTAAATAACCATTTCACAACCATACAATCCCTTAATAAATTAACTTTGAAAATAAATATATCAATAAAACACAATTTTTTTTGAATCCAATTTCTTCAAACATTTTCATGAACAAAACCATGTAATAGATTTTAAAATCACCATTTTAAAATCCAACTACAAAGAACATTTCACCTAAATAACCCCTTTTCTCGAAAATCCACAAATCACCACAAAAACGTTAAATAAACAATTACACATAATATTCACAATCAATATAAAGAAAAATAAATTAATTTATACCAATACTTTTAGTTCGATAAAAACTGTTGTTGGGAGACAATCCCCCTATGTTAGGGTTTAAATGAAATCAACCCGCACCCAACCACACCACAATCCTAGACGAACAATCCTAAAAACCACTATATATTCCTTTTAAAATCATCAAAATACCCAATATAAACCTTTTTGGAAACAAATATCCTAGATCTACATGCAATGGGAGAAGATCTAGGGAACCAAGAGGGAGAGAGAGAGAGCTAGATCTAAGGATAACCAAGAATGAACCATGAGTGGAGACTTATCATAGAAGAATAACCATAACAACACCTTGAAAAACCTACAGAAAATTTCCAAAATTAGTGGGAGAGTTATGAAAACCCTTTGGAACTAAAAAACTCTCTTCGGGTTTGTACGGTCGAAGAAACGGGATATTTAGCGAAAATCCCGACTGAGATTGTAATTAAATACCCAAATTAATTTTTAATGCACAGTTAGCTCTCAAAAATTGGAAAACATTGTGCTAACTGTGTACATTATACTCCCTCATTAGGGTCCCCATACAGTTTCCTCACATGGTTATAAAAACCAAGCAACACCATGAAAATCCCACTACCACCCCTTACACGATTTCTTAGAGTTCCTTCACTGTTTCCCTTAACCGTGCTAAAACTGTGCTCTCATAGAAATGATCCAAAACCATTCTGAAACCTTCCCAAAATCTCCTAAACATTACCCAACTAATTTTCATATATGAAAACGCATAAAAAGGTTACATAACGCAAAATGGGGTTATACCTTATCCCCACCATTGGATAATCCATTCTAAGAAACTAGAGAACTATTGCTTTGCCGAAAGAGATCCAGCCATTTCATGGCCATATCATTCTCCTTATCAAAAGTCTCCCCTTGATTATAACCATACCAATACAAAACATAATCTATAAAAATTATTTTACCATGAAAGACATTATCTTTCATATTTATAATATTTATTGGCATGTGCTTCATGGTAGTATCTGACTGTAGCTCAAAAGGATCCCATGGAATCACATGGTTAGGATCCCGATGGTACTTCTTCAACTATGAAACGTGGAACAAATTATGCACCACACTAAACTATGGTGGAAAAGACACCTGATATACCATCTCTCCAACCTACTTATGTATCAAAAAATTCCCAATATACCTCAAAGATAACATTTCTTGATTTTCAAACTGACGATGTCCCAATCTTTGAGAGATTCTCAAAAACACATGATCACCAACCTCAAACGAATGCAACCATTGATGATTGTCCGCATATAACTTCTGAAGACTCTATACCATCTACATTCTCTTCCTGATCAAATTGATCTTTTCTGTACTCTCTTGTACAAGGTTTGGTCACACTATTTAAGTCTCACCTACTTCCACCAAACAAAGTGGATAATGACACAAAAACCCATACAATGCTTCAAATAGATCCATTTGAATCGAGGCATGATAAATTTTATAATACTTGAACTCCACTAATTGAAAATGAACCCCCCTGGGGCCACCAAACTCTATCACACATGCAGATAACATATTTTTCTGAAGTTTGTATCATCCTATTTAACTTTCCCTCCATATGAGGATGATACAACGTACTCATAATCAATTGTGTCCCAAGGGTTTACTATAAGGATTTTAAAAAATGGGATGTTATCCTAGGAACACTATTAAATACAATAAAAAAGGGGACACCCTTCCTCTTTACCACTTCATAAATATTGATTTTGGTTATATCCTTCAATGTATGAGATTCACTAATAGGGATGAAATCGGCGATCTTTGTGAGCTAATCCACTATCACCAATATGAAATTATGATTTCTAACCTTTGTTGAGAGACATATGAAAAACACCCTTACAATTTTTTCCCACTTCCAGGATAGGATATGCAATGAATGCATCATACATATCAGCAACTTATTATCTACCTTAACTTACTAACTAGTCATTCATCTTGAATCAAACATAGCTACTTTTTTTCAGACTATCCTACCAAAACTAGTATTTCAATGTCGTATACATTATTTGAATTCTGGGATGGAATTTCCACTTAGAATGATGATAATCCTAGGAATTTCTTTCTAACAAGACAACAAAACAATAATCTAATTTTTAAAATATAAAACTGAATAAACATTCCCTTCCCAGCCCTCAAAGGTCTCCCCACCATTGAGTTTCGACCTCATTTCCACACACATAGATTTAGATATTTTCACCTCTTTATCCAATCCAACCATGTGAGGAATCAAAGATACTAAAAGGAAAACTGCTATGTCACATTGGTCCTTAGATCCCAACTATATGATGACAATAACTGACCTCAACAGCCACAGATTCGATGGAAGTTTCACCACCTGAGCATACGACTTCCATCATAATGCATCCACCTCCAAATTTTCCATTCATGGTGTATAAATCATGTCCAAATTGAACAAATGGAGAAACTACATCCATCTCAATTGTCCCATCTTAGGATCTATTTGTGAGAAAATAATCTTCATGATCTTATGATCTGTAAAGAATATGAATTCCTCACTGAAGAGATAATGACTCCGCATTCTCAAAACATAAACCACAGCTACCAACTCCAAATAATGCATTGGATAGTTCTTATAATGAATCTCTCTCTTCCTTGGGCTATACATAACCACATGATCCCCTTGCATGAGAACATGACCCAACCCTTATCCTGATGAATCACAATACACCATGTACCCTTTTTCTAGTTTTAGTAAAACCATGTTTGGTGATATTGTAAGTATACCATCAAGCTATTAAAAATATTTTTGACACTATTAATTCCATTAGAATGGATCATTCTTCCTATTCAATGATATAATTTTTAAGTCCAATCGTGAGAAATCATGAAAAAAATTCCAATAATACCTAGGTAGACCAAGGAATATTCATATCTCAAAAACATTTTTGGTGTTTTCCATAAAATAATAGCCACTATATTTTCTAGATTAACTGAATCACCCTTCTTAGAAATTACACGGGCAGGGAAAAACATCTTATATCCAAATGTTACACAATGAAATGTTTTCATAAAACGAATGATATCCCACGATCCTAAAAAATAACTCCATGTGCTACTCATGCTCACCATTGTCCTTGAATACATGAGTATATCATCAATGAATACCACCATGAAGGAATGTTGATATCTTTTAAATAACTAATTCATCAATCCCATTAACACCACTAGTGTATTTTTTTGACCACTGGGAATAAACACATACTCATAATGGCCACATCTATACCTGAAGGCTGTTTTTCGAATATCGACATTTCGCACCAACAACTAATGATATCATAATCACAAGTAAATCATACGGAACAACTGATCTCCCCTCAAATGATTGAAAAAATAATCAATGCATGGAATTGAATATTTTATCTTTATTGTAACTTGATTAATACTATTATAATTAACATAGATTCAAAGAGATCCGCCTTTATTTTTAACAAACAAACCCATAATTTCCCATAAATACATTCTATGATAAAAGATGACATTTTTTATAAATCATCCAACATGAAATTCAATTCCCTCAGTTATATTTTTTCCATAACATAAGATGAATGTGGGATTGGTCTGGTCCCCCAGATGAGATCAATATTAAACACCTCATTTTTAACTGGTGGAAACCTTGATAATTCTTTGGGAAAGGTAACCAGTAACTGATCAAAAACCACTATAAAAAACTCTATGTTTGACTCCTTCCATTGATGCCAATGAAAACACTGCTAATTAATACGCGATCATTCCAATAGCTAGTGCTAACAAATCAATTACACCCAACTTTTCATTCTTCTATCCTCTATAGAGATGTTTGATGGCATTATATATAATGAAATTAACTGTTCACTCATAATAGATGTTATGGGCATTAAAATATTTCAACCAATCCATTTAGAAGATTATAACAAAGGAATTCATTTCAATCACCTGAAAATACCACATCAACTAAACTCCATCAAAAACTATATAATATTATGTATACAAAATGGATCAATACACTCTTTGACCCAGAGAAGGATGCCATTTTAAAACCGAAGGCATAATTTCCACAGTTAAACCCATCAAACAAACAACACGAGAAGGAATATTGAAATCCAAAACACCCATATCATATAATGCCTACATCACGGTAGAATTAATAATAGTCATACCGTGCAAAGTGGATGGTCCCAACTGATCATCCACCATAACATGTTTGGATCCCAAAAACTGCTTCCTTGCCACACTCTTCTCTTTATTTCCCTATTGAGGAGTCATGGTATTCCAGGAATCATCACACGTAATTGTGGTATGCTGATGAGGTTTAAGTTGTTACCCCCCGTCCCATAAAATCATAGGATTCATAAAACCGCAAAGGAGTGTCACGAACATCTGACCATAGAGAATTACGACAATAACATTGAATATTACCCATATTTTTACATTTATGACATGCTCGATGTTGTGTCATAAAATCCTGCTTCATGTGGCTCATAAAGAGACACTTAAAACAACCTAACATATTCTGCTGCTTTATAGAAAGAATCACCAATCCTACCATAATATTATAATCCATAATTACACCCTATAAATATGTTTCCCTCTTTTTCTTGAATCCAGTGTTAGAGTCCCGAACATTTCCTAAGGGCCCAAACATCCTTCCCACACCGGTATCCCCCAAAATATCCTTTTTGACCACTATTACTCTATTCACCATTTATATATAATCTCTTATACATAGTACCAAAATTTAACAAATAATTTACTTATTCAATCCAACTTAAAATATACATTCATTGAATGATGAAAAACCCACCACCACATGTGAAAACTGCACTACATTCATAAACATAGTAGCGTAATCCATTTCTAAGATGTTCTTTTGGTACGTACTGAAGAAATTTATTGTGTGCTAAATTCTGAAAGCACGAGGGTTGAATTGTTTATAAAAGAATTCCTAAAAACCATATAATTTAATTCCTTGGTACCTTCAAACATGGACCACCAACTCCCACCACTGAAGGGAAAGATCATCCAAAATGTATGTCTCTGTCTTTACTTTCATCTCGACCAGTGATCATACGAATTGAAAAATCCTATTCATTCTGTACAACCTCACTTATTCACCTTCCAACTCTAAATCTCCCCTAAATGTGGGAGGATTGTGATTTTGAAACTGAACCATATAATCTGCATTCTTTGCCTCATTCAATTTGTTCCCACATTCCATATCTTGCAATTGTTGAACTATAATATGAACTAGCTTCTAGTCCACCTAAGAGTCAGGTGAAACCACATTTTCAGTAGCCTCCTCTGATTGGACTCTAAAATGCATACATGGTTCAATTTATATCAATAAAGAAACAACTATAAGTCTCACAACCTTAACAAGAAATGTATCTCAATTATAAATTCAATTACATTGATACTATTACAACCAGGATTCAACAAGTTCACATTTCCCATGTTGCACAACTTCTAAAAAAATCCTCCATGTTTCGAAAATTGTCCCATTTTTAGAATTCCAAAACCATCCACATTTCAAATCTGAAAATTTGAATTTTTTTTATAAAATTCTCTCAAATCCATCTATCCATAACATAGAATAAATAATTATTACAATGAAATATTAATCCTATTTTGGAATTAATTTTTACCATGCATGTCATGATCATAACATTGGCTACACACATGACATGAAGATTTCCATTGCCTATAAGTGTCTCCAAAACACTAATGTACCAAACTCCATGTAAACAATATGTTCAGTAGAAAAAGGGTTACCTACATCATTTTATGTTATATATTTCATGTTTTGACATTACTAATTATTCTTACAATCCAAATTCAAGGAATAGGCAATGAATAAGTGTTAATTTCAAGACCAACCACTAATGTCAAAGGACCGAACAATTTCATTCACATAAAAGTCAAGGACCAAACAAACTGATACCACTTGTAACATCCTGACCCTTCCTTATTGTCTTTATATGAAGGTGAGATGCTACATGGTCTTAGGAAACATTTCCAAGGAGACAAAGGCCTGTAAAAAATGCTGAGGGCATCAAGAACCATTGGGGAATGATTTTACCTTTAATGGAAAAAACCCAAAAAAAGAAGAAATGAACATCCTCGTCTACATAATGCATGTTAAAAATATAAACCAATTCAACAAATAACCATAAATTACCATAAAATCCAACCAATTCAAAAAAAAATTTCAGAGACCAACAAAACTCAATTATAATGTTCCATAATCAGAGTACCAAGAAGATGACTACAAAAAAACCCAACAATCTATGACACAACTCCACAAATCCCAGTAAATCTCCATTATCCAAGAACTAGAAAACCATCCATTTATTATGATTAACTTCTATAGAAATGAGATGATTTACCCTTACCCGTGTCCAAGAAAACCACATCTGAAAAAGCACCAAAGTGCAAAATTAGAGGGTGAGTACAAATACACTATTGGGTTTTCCCAAATTAAATCCCAACATGCTCCACTATGATTGATACAATTGAAAATATATATAAACATGTTTATATAAAACATCAAATAGTGCATCAATTTCCAACACGCCAAACACACCCTTACCAAGAAATTTCCACCAAAATCTACCAAATTTAAAATAAATCCGAATAATCATTCCATAATTTGCCAACCCTCACATATTTTCACAATAATTTCAGCCTTTAATTTCTATACATGATCAATGCATAACTATATAGCCTCACATAAGAAACCTGGTTCCCAATCTTGGTGGAAGCTCCCGTCCAAGCCCGTTTACTCCATTCCCAATCTTGTGGTACTTCAGGCCCACTTAACCTTGATGGTGGCCCTTCCATCCACTATCCATAAAATTTTCATAAAGGCACATCACTTCCACTTCTCATTATTCGTCACATGAAAAAATAAACATAAGCTAATAAATAAGCACATACACCCACTAAAGCCACAACAATATGTAAAAAAATATCTCACAACCAGGAAATCTATTAAGAAATCAACAGTGCCAATTAATATTTCTATAAAAAACCATTTTTTATTGAAAAGAATTTTTTAAAAATTTCCATTACCCAAACTAAGAAACCAATTCTAAAATAAATATTTTAAAAACAAAAAAAAAGAACATTTCATTGAAATAACCCACTTCCCCAAAAATCCAAAAATCATCACAGAATTATTGTAAATATAGCATCCCACATCATATTCCTAATAAAACTAATGAAAAATAAATTAATTGATGTCAGTCATTATAGTTCTAAGAAAATGGTATTAAGAGAGAGGACACCTACCATAAGGTTTTAATGAAATCCACCAATGCCAAACCACACCACAAATCCAGATGATCTGTCCTAAAAAACTACTTTAAATCCCTTTTTCTATCATCGAAAATCCTCAATATAAACCATTATGGACACAAAAAATCATAGATATACCTGAATTAGGTGAATATCTAGAAAAATTAGAGAGAGAGATAGATAACTAGACCATTTGAAAAACATGGAAGAACAACGACTGGAGACCTGACGGAGAACAATCGCCTTCACTGCACCTTGAAAATCATTCGAATAAGTTCAAAAATTAATGGGAGAGATCCTCTAACGATTAGTAACCAAAAATACCATGTGGGGTTCATATGGGAGAATACTGGAGATGTTGAGGGAAAATATCATGTGTTATCATAATTAAATGCCCAATTTTTATTACCTTGTAGAGTTATGTCAAACCGTTAGGAAACCTGAGTGCTAACTATGCACATGTGACTACATCAATTGGGGCCCTGGACAGTTTCATTGCATAGTTAGACAAACTGTGCACAAAACAAGTGAATCCCACTACCTCCCATTGAAAACATTCATGGAGATCCTGCATGTTTTCCTTTAACCATGATCAAACCGTTCTCCCTTAGAAAATCCACAAATATATTCTGAAACATTTCCAATCTCTCCAAAAAATTACCCAACAACATTTAATATGTACAAATTTATATAAATGTTACATACTTTAATGCATGGGTGCTACGATAAACATATTTGACTCTGACATGGTGACACCCATAACACAAATAGTTCATGGAGAAACAAAATTCCTCTAATATAGTACTAAAAAGGAAAATCAATATTGGGAAAGGGGTATTAATTCATTATCAATGCCTTATTCAGCTAAAAGTATTGAATGTACGACCATAGAGATACATAAAACATACTTTTAAAATTGATAGAGGGGGGCCTAAGGTGAGAAAATTGGTAAAACGAATCCTTTAGATTCCAAATAATCCATATATATATATTTAATTCCATAATCTTTTTGGGAGCCACACAATATGTTGGAAGAGATATCGGTTGTGCTCCCTATTCCAAATCGATGGTGAAATCCACATCCCACTTTAGAGGAAACCATGATAAATAATCTAGAAATGGCTATGGGAACTATCCACCTTATGAGGTAATCCCTAAACCAAACATCTATCATCACCCTCCTACTAGTGTGATGATATCTAAAAAGAAAGACATCCAAAATTTAAAAGTGGAGGTCCATCAAGTCATGAACGAGGATAAAACTCTCTTAAAAAAACATGGGTACTCCTGTCCTGAGACACAAATCTCACTAATCAATGATATAAATAAATGTGTTCTTAAAATATCATAATCCAGTCTATACTGAGGATCGTGATTAATAAGTCCACTAACAAAATTATAAAGTCCCATTCCAGATCATCCCTTGATAGATTTGGGGTATAATACAATCACTTGGAACCCAACTCCCTATTATTACCATATGGTGCTACCAACTTCATCAGATAAAAAATATAATAAGTCTGAAATTTCAACAAACAAAGAAGAAGGGCATGAATAAAGGAATTAGAATCACTCAATACAAGTAGAATATCACCTATGGTTGATGAAAAAAAATATAAAATGAATCGTTATTGGTAACCCATCTAATTACCCTATATCTTGTTCCATATTACTAAGGATCCTCATCTATACATGAGATTGAGAAAAACTCTATACCATTATCTCTACATTATTATAAATAAAAAAAAAGTATATCTAGCCTTTCATCAAAATTTTCCAATCCCATAAAAAGATATCATGGACTGTTCTGAATAGGTTTTCATTCGTTTTGAGTGTAAAATACTTACACAACCCTGATATGGGTATGAAACATTTCTAACCTGATTGAGATTCATGATTTGTCCATAATGATGTCAAGGTCTAGTTTTTGTTCGACACGACTACTGAATATTCTCGAAACTTCGACATTAATTAAACTGGACTGATCTGACATCTAAATTTGAAGATTAAGCTATTCTGAAGGGTTGGCCTTAATAACAAACTCTCGTCTTCCTATACAAATGAATCCCCTCATACTTTTTATAATATACACAGATCCTAAGACCACTACTAAAACATCCCTAAAAAACATACTTTCCAAAAAAATCTATTTCAACCATGATGGCTTGATCGACCACCTCAGCATAATATTTAAAATTAAATACCATGTCTTGGTCTTAAATTTATTATCTCAACCCTATTTCAAACCACTGATCCTTCAATTTTTCATTTGAAACCGCCATGGGTGTGAACCAAACCAATTTTACAAAAGAGGTTTCTGTACTTATTCGTGGTCTGATCCACCTGATGGATATCCAGAAACTCCTAGGTATTGGTGATGTCCAATAAAGTAGGGCAATAATGATTAATGAAGATTTCATTGATGTCCTTATAATCTACATTGGCATGCTTCCTAGCCTAAACCGTTGTGTCCTACTACATCCAATTGAGAACATAAAATATAAACTGACCACATTTTAGCATGATCATCTTAGGCATTCCAAGGAACCCAAAAATCATTTCAATCATTTCAATCAAATCGTAAACATTCTATGGGTCCATGCTACATGGAAAATAAATATTTTTTTTCACGAGAATCCCATGATCATTGTAACATCCTAGGCCTGATTCGTCTTACTGATCATGAGAAAGACCATATACAGCTCCCTGATCCAATGCCTGAATATCCCAAACCAAGGCTTCAACTAGTATTTGATCAAATAGTGCGTAAGAACTCTCTCCTTACTCTTCCCTTGGATTCATGTATAGTCTATATAAAATAATTTCACTTCATAAATTATAAAACACTATAAAACAGTCAATACACCATTCATAAATTTTCTCTTAAGAAAAATAAAAAAATTAAAACACATCAACAAATACAAACAAATCCAAAATAAGGAAAATAATAATTCTGAACACTCATCCCCATATGGTGACCATTTGTAGTCTGCATCCTGTATATCTGATATGCGAGATGAATTAAACAATGTATCAAACATCTAATAGTGACATAAGGCCTATAATGTGGTGTATTCTCCATAAACCCCACTCAAAACTGGATCATTATGCCCTGACATCCCTATCTCATGTTTACATAGACTCTTCCAAAATTACATAAGACATAGAATTGGTAAACCCACTCAAAACCCATTTTTTCACAAACTATGCTAGGATACTATCCATTATGACAACCCATGACAAGGGCCAATGGTATTTAAGATCCCCATGGGCCGACAACTTCTTCCTAGGAATTAAATAATTTTGATAGAAATTTTTCCCCATGAAAAACATCCACATACATATTCATGAAATGAACATCACATCAAATTTAAATACAATAATAAAAAAATACATCAGTCAAAGGTATTTTAGTTTGTATTTTTAATAAAAAACGTAAATTAAAAAATGGGGAGTGTAACCATCTAGAAAATAATTAGACTCCATGTGTAATGATGGTCGACACACCATACCACTACTAAAAACACATGTAAGAGGGGAACCACTAGAAACCAGAACCACCATTTCCTCTATGGATGATATTTCCATTTCTTATGTCAAACATAACAAGGACTACATACACCAAAGGGGATATATAATGTGTGATCGAATTCCCTATAGGATATCACCTAAAGATATTACAATCCATATAATTATTAGAAAAATCATGATTCATGTTTTTAAAGAATATAAAATAAAAAAATAGATAAATATTATTTGTAACCTAAAATTGTAAGGTAAATTTTCCAACAAGATAAACTATAAGAAGAAAATCAATGATAATCATAGGTAAACCCTAAGGTATAAGGTTTAGTTGGGTCAAGGAATCGTCTTACCATGGTGATATGTCTTTTAAAACCACAACCAATTTAGTCATCCTGTACGATAAAATAGAGTGTGACACATCCAAAGCTATAACGATCGCTAATAATCATTAAATATTTAGTTAGTGTTTTATTTTCTATGTTGAAAAGGAAACTGGGCCTTAGTTGCACTAGACCACATAGCGTATTAGATGTAGTTCGCCCAGTCTATTCAATAAGGATTCCCTTTGTTATCAATTTTATCTACTATGTCATATCAAAAAATATTTACAGACACACACAAATAACAAAAAGGAATCATTCACACATTTTCCATAGAACCCCCCCCCCCTTTAAACCCAAATTCACACCAAACTACTTTGAAAACATAGTTATAACCACACACCAAATTTATAAAACACATTTAGAAATAATTAAAATAATACCAAAATCATCCAATAGGGATATAACATGGAATTAGCTTCCATTATCTAGGAAACTCCCTGAAACATGGGGAAACCCACAATCACAACACAAGGGGATCGTATAAATAAGAAAAAAACCAAGAAAATCAACACAAACACTAATGAAACATGGATAAATGAAATTTTTGGGAAATGATATTATAGAAGAAGAAGAAACCAAGAAAGTGGGACAAAAGAACCTATAAAAATGGAGAAGAAGTGGAGTGGAAGAGCTTAAATTACATTTAATAATAATTTCACACAAAAATCACCCAATACACGGAGCCAAAAGGTAAAAAAGGTGAGAGGGAGAGGCGCATAGTGTATAGAAGTAAAATAAGAAGGTTTAGGTTGATTTTGGATTAAAAATAAATATGAAAAATCTAGTAATTATACATTTTTAATCTTCTCGGAAGGCTTTAATATTTGGGTGGACAGTTTTCCAAACCATGTGGAATCTATGAGAAATATCCTTCAACTAGAATAGTAGGTCACATGGTATCCTGGTGAAGTGTGCATGGCCACGAGTTTAACATTGTTCCTCAAATTTATCAACTGGTATAGGATCATGGTGAGTCACATTCCAATGTGGTAAGATGGGTAGTCTAGATTATACCACATTCCAAGGAACACAGTCTCCTCATGGCTGGCACACAGTTTCTAATATCGATGTTCCAAATATTTTTCACCTATTGTTGTGTTAAAAATGTTCAATTTTAACAAAAAATCCTAGAAAATATATGATATAAATTTATGACCCAAATAAAAGAGAAAAATATATCTCAATAAAATCAGAAATACGACATAATATACAAAGAAATTTTTTTTTTATATTTTCAAACACATTTGTTTTCATTTTTTGATGGGTGTGCCCTGCAGTTTACAGACCTGGCATAATTGTGTTATTTTTTATCTCCTAAGATCAAAATGGTAATAATTAGTTTTCCAAAGCATTAGAGTGTACATAAAGGGTTGATATAATCTGAATATAGTACAAGATTTGTTTTCCCAATCCTAATATGGTGAATGGTCTATTATAAATTCCCTATAGTGTTACTCAAGTAATTATCCCAAGCATTATACGGTCCATTAGTGGTTGTCCCAAGCTATAGATGGTATATAGATGGTTAACCCAAGACGACTATGAGATTAACATCATAGTTTGTGTCCTTGATATATTATTTTGTCTCTTATGTTTATACCATAAAATTATGTATCATTATTATTATATTCTCTCAGGTTTTATGATTTAGGATTCATGATTCCACACTATTGTGATTTATTTCATATGGTATGACTATGATTTATTCCATGAATCTTGGTTTTTGATATATTTTTTGGTAACTATTTATATCAAAAAAATTTCTATGATAATTGATTATTTTATCATAACCACTGTATCATCTTATTCCAACTTATATCCCCCGATTGATAATTTATATGTGTACTCATACTGATCATTTAATCTCACCCTTCATGTGTTTAAATTTCCTTAGGTAATGAAGACTGAAATTATATAAGATATGTCTTAAAAGGTATCATGTGTTTATATTTTATATGAAATATGTTGATTACATATTAAGTAATATGAATGTTTATGTATTATATAGAAAATTTCCATTGGATTGGAATTCAAGGGGTTTTTCTAAGTAAATATTTTTACTAATTTGTTGTAGCTCAAAAAATAAAACATTCATGGCTATGTATGTGACTCAATATCTTATGTTCTAGTTTTGTTTATTGATGGTAAAATTTTCATCACTTCTATTATAATCAAGGAGAATATAAAAAATTTATGTTTTTAGAAGCATATATGGGTGTAAAAGCCTTAGGTTTTTATGGTTTCTATCATAGATGTTTTTAGATAAATTTAGAGGTTAGGATGTTATCATATGAGGAAAATTTTAGGATAATTGATACCATCATGGGTTAGAAATTTATGTTTTATCGTATGATCAAATGCATTTATACCATTTTAGGTCATCTATGATTAAATTTTAAGATGATTGATGAGATAGTGAGATATGATTCGTGTACAAAAAGACCATTGGTCTATAATGTGATGTATTGTCGATATACAATAATTTCTAAAGAATTATATTTTGATTAATTATTAGTTTGAGAGAAAATAATAAAAACCCACTAGGGATAAGTCTATGAAGTGGAAACAATCATAAATGATTTGTAATGAAATTAATGTGATGTTTCTTGTCAATAATTTCCCCATATTGATATAGAAAATTAAATACATTCTTAGACATGATTCACCTAGGGGTAATAAATCTTAAAAAAATTTATTTGGGTATTAACCATTATTCACTCAGTGCACCAAAATTGGGCATAACCATAATATGAGTTCAACACACCATAGTTATATGCATTAAAATATTCACATACTTTCTACTAACCAATTAAATGATTTGAATATGTTTTTAATGATGTGATGTTGGAGTAATGGTTAATGGGGACCATGGGTTAATTATTGTTGGATATATTTATAACATTTTGGCATGATGTGTAATTTGAGTACAATATTATTCTGTTTATTTTTTTATGGAATTATATATTTCCAAGTGAATGGATTTCTATATTTTTTTGTTAATTTTATATTATTTTTATTTACCATTATATTTAGAGTTCAATGTTAAATTGATTTGGAACAGTGTGTTATTAGATCTGTTTAATTTATAATTTTGAAATTTTATCATGTGTATTTTTAATTGTTTTTAGATTAATTGTCTAAGGATTAATTTATTTATTTCTCTTGGTGTTATTTTTGAGCCTTTGAATATTAATGTTTTATTTCATAATATGAAGGATTAATCATATTTCAAAAGGAATTATCTATAAATGTTCAAAACATTTTGTATTTTAATAAATTTTTAGAGATTTGGGGAATAAATTTTCATTTTTTTGATTTTTAGGTTCCATTAAAATTAATTTTTTCTTGTTTTTGAAAGTTTTAATATTGTTATTTATCATTTATAATATGATATAATGTAGTAGTGGAAAACTTCTAAAAACACAAGTAACGAAAAAAAAATTATTCTTATGAACTAGAAATATATCATGTAATAATATATTCACATATTCATTATCTTGATAGAAATATAATTCCTTCAACTAATGTAAGGGAAATTTAAATCTATCTATTCGGATTTGGAAAATATCCCATAGCTATTATAGTATTCTTTTAGAAACCTATTCACAAGTTTGAATCTTATAATGGCACATCCATATTTTTAGAAATTTTTAGTTAAGAAATATTATGTTTCCTTTTAGTATCTTTGAAAATAACTATCATCATTAAATATATATTTTATTTTATTACTATGAAATGATACACAATTTTTGGTGAAAATAAACAAAAAATTCAATTGTGAATTTTATTTGAAGGAGGGTGTGTATTGCCATAATATTTTAATATGCATCACTCATTTAAGAAATATTTCATTTATTGTCTTATATTACATGATACATAAAAACAAGAAAATATTTAACACATTTGAAAAATATTATTTTGAATTTTAGAAGAATAATTTCACCCCTAGTAAATAATAATTTATTTGTCAATTAAAAATTAATCTATTTAGATGATAAATAATTTCAATGAATTAATGTTAACATGATTATTTTTTAGATATTTTTTTTAAAATTATTATATATTTTATCATAATAAATTATATTCATCACATTTAAAATTTAATTACGGTAATATATAAAAAATAAATTTAATTTCAAATATATTACCATTAATTTAATTATTAATTCACACAAAATATTATAAAGATCACTTTACAGTTTTATGGTCTTCTTCTTAAATGTTTTTTAAATATTTTTTCATTTAAAATATAAAATATTGACTTTTATAATTTTAAATGAATTTAATTAACATCTTTTTTTATTTATCATATAAAAACAACATAAGGTGATTTTTTTATTTTTCTAAATTAGTTGAATTTTGAGTGAATAGTGAAACATAATGATTTTTCAAATACTACCACATTTTTGAAATTATAATAATATATCAATGAAATGAATGTTTATGAAATTTTTTTTAAGGAATATATATATATAATATAATTTTGGGGTGGAATCCTCCATAGTGTTTTGAAATAAGTGACCTCTTTCTTTCTAGGTTGAGGGAAAAATATTATGGGTCACATTGCCCCCAGATTCACAAAGGTCTATAAGGAATCCAACCTGAATTCATATACCAAGTCCAAATATCCCCAGGGAATTTAGACTTATTAACTAGCTCAAATTCCAAGTGTTAATATTTTTTAAGACTTCTTGCACACCTGACCGTCCATCATCAGATTCTCAATAGTGACCTCACCGGGTGCCTTACCAGAGATGTGAGGCCCCAAAAACACCATGACCACCCATCATCCATTGTTTGAGTTCTGAATCCCTACTATTTCATCTTTTCTTATTTCATGCATCATTCCACAGATCACCCCCATGCTGGTTCCCCCTTGATGGAAGTGACCAGAAGTCATATATCACTACACCTAGAAAGGGACATACCCTACCTTCTTCTACCCACTCTATGAATGGGAAGAATCCACCCCCATGAAATGAGGTCCCCTCACTTATTGTCATACAAGACATCACATAAAACATTATCTATGACGTCAATTTAATCATGGAGTATAAAAATTCATGGCAGAACCCACCACCATAGATGCATCGACCGGTGTTTCTTATACTCAAATGAGACTATTTTCCTTCAAAAATATATATTTTAGATTTAATATAATTCATAAAAAATGTAATGTTTAACTTATAAATAGATTTTCTTATTTTTTTTAAATACTATGAAATTTAATAAATTTAAAAAGCTTTTTTAGTTCTTATATTTTAATAATTTATTTATAAGGTGAATTGCAGAGATGTTTTTTAAATTCAAATTAGTCATCTTTCATTTGACATAATGTAATTATTTCCTTTGGATTAAATTTTATAAATTATATTTGTTTAAAATTATTTTAATAAATTAAATGTGTATTTTACTAAAAGAGTATTTCATTGTATTTTGTGAAATTATATTAAATGTAAATATTGCTCCCTATAAAATTGAATATCATAAAATGGATACAGTATTCATGATCAAAATTATAGAATTTTGTAGTGATGTCAATTTCATTTTTTTCATAGTTTATAGTTTCCATCGTTAAAAATTTGTCATCACATTAAGGTTTATGTTTTAACGGGGAGGTTAATTTAATAGTTATGGATCCAGTTATCACTAATAACTATATATTTGTTATTTTTTATGGTAATGAGATTTTAACATATTCTATATTTTATATTGTTTTAATTTTGTGTCATTTCATGAGAAAAATGTATATAATTTTTTAGTGATGCGATTATTTATATGAGTAATGATACTCACTTAGTGAAGGGAACCACATATTATTAATTCTACACACTAAAATAGAACCTTGGATCAACCATTATCAATTTAAAGTCCTTTCAAAAAACCATTAAATAAACTAATGTTTTATTCTTTTATAAATACCCAACAATGGATACATAGTGTATTTTAAGGGAGATTATCCATGGAATAATGCATGTTTCCATACAAATCACATTCAAATTTATTTCGTATTAGTCCTCCTCAAAATATTATATAAACCAATTTTGATAATTCAATCAATATACATAATACCATTGAATGTTTTTAGGTTAATGTTGTTACAATTTTATTTCTTCTATCCGTCTAATGAAATGTGAAAATGTGGCTTATGTGTATTTGTATGTGTATACCACCACCACCATGAGGTGATGTATTTAAATTTTCATTACCTTGTGTCATATAAATTTATATATATTTTATTAAATATATAAATATATTTATAATATACTAATGTATTAATAAATATAAAGAATTATTTTCTTTCCTTTCACTCCATCCATTAAAAACCAAGAATATCACCTGTGTGTATCGGTAAACTACCACCTCTATAATTGGATGATATTATTTTATCACTGCCACCATTCATTGATAGATTTAAAATTGTATTTTATAAATATATAAAATATTATGTAGTAATTTATATCATTAATATGAATCTATAAGGGAACCTGAGAATACATGGTCTTTATAAAGTTTAACTATCTCTGTCCTCTTAGCTTGTTAGTTTTCTAGTTTTCAGCATTGGAGGAATTATTGGGGTGTATTAACGTAGTTTAATGGTTTTTATAGGAGGTTTTGAGAAAGGAAAAATATTTTTGATGTAAAAAATATATAATAAATGTTGTGTGAAGGTTACATAATGTGAAAGTAAGGTTCATGGATTTTAAAGGATCATTCGCATGGTGTTACATGATATTGAATAAATTCAGGTGTTAAATCCCTCGAGGTGATGTATTATTCAGTATGATTGAAAAATTGATACATTCACTATGTGTAATGGGTACACATAAGGTGATTTTCTTGAATATCATGACATTAATTCTTTTAGTGTTTATTTTTTTTCAAGAAAATCTATAACCCTCTCATTTCAGTGAGACCTAGAATCATTCTCTCTTTCTGCCATGGGACTCCGTCAATGGATATCTATCCTCGGAATACCATCAATTATACATGTATATTTATTAGCATATTCTCATGAATTATCTTCCATTATATATTCGGTATTCACCGTGGCAGTGGTTCATTGTTTTGGGGTGTTTGTTGGGTTTCATTTTGATGATTTTTCCGTACGGTGTAGGTTAATCTATTGGTTTCATGTATGCCAGTGGTTTCTAAGAAGATTTTTCTTCTCCACAGAGTGAAAATAGATATTTAAAATCTTATTTGGGTTAGGGTCCTCATTCTAACTCTTTTGTGTGCTATTTGTGTGATCTACAATCTTATTCATTCCATTTAGTGTATATTAAATGGTTGATGTAATCATATAATGAATTATCAGTTATAAAATTGTTGGTTATAAGGAGTTATTTCATATTAAAATTATATTTAAATGTTTTTAAAATTATTACCCATACTTATTTCCTATTATTTAATAATGCCTTTTGAGAGCCTTGGTTTCACTTTAAATGTTATGTTGTAATGCCCATTGTTGTGTTGTTGTGTTATCGCACATGAATAAAAAGATGTAAAATGTTTACTTGAATAATAATTGGTTTCATCTGGACATTTTTCTTGTGTGATAATCCTTATGATAAATAAATAAGATATGTGATAATGGCCGGGAATAATTTGGGATGCCAATTTTATTTATTGTTGTGCACTTCTTCTTCTTCTGTTTTACCTATATTGTTTGGGATGTTGTGAAAAGATAAATGAGATTGTATGGGTTTTATGGTGTGTAGGGTAGTTATGTGGTTGTTTTTTAGCATGTTTTTTATATGGTATGTAGTGTGATATGGTTTTATGAAGCTGTGAAACAGCTATTGTGGATCAGTGGTTGTGGCGTAGTGGTCATGGCCCAACAGTTACCGTATAACAGATTTGGCATAGTGGTTGGGGTTTGTAGTAATTTTTTTTTGTGTGATGGAAGAGATTTTTGTTTTTATAGATATATGGTCTTGGTAGCCTGATGTGAAAATGATGGTGGATATGTGGGTTTATGGTGGTGGTTGTGTGAGTTTGAATAATCACAGTGTGGCATAGTAGTGATTGTTTTCTTGTTAGCCACATAATAAATGATAATGTAGAATGAAGCTAATTGATGATTGGGATGTAAAATTAATGTTAAATTTTTTATAAATAATGATGTTATTAATGAAATAAACATAATTTAATTAAATAATGAGTATTTTATTGTGAAGTAAAATGGATTATGAATAAATGTGAAAAACATGTTAGTTGAAATTGGGAATGTTGTATGATTTTTGAGAGGGTTCTATGGTATTTAATTTAGTCATATTATTAGCATTAATGAATGATGTTTTGTATGGTGGTTGTGATGTGGTTTATTCTAGTGTTTCTGATGTGAAACCTTATTTTGAGTGTTATGTGTTATCTCTATATCATTTATTCTAATGATATTTTTTAACCTCATCATCCAATTTGGATAACCCAAATTTTTTTCAAAATTACTGATTTCATGGTGCTTAACCCAACATCCATGATGGTAGTGATACAAATGGATGGATTGACACTCCCCCACTATTAATTAAGTATTTTTTATTGGACCAGTTATCTATTTTTGTGATTATATGTGTTGTGATATCCTGTATGATCTGTTTAAATGTGACATGTGACGTGGTGTGATGTGATATGTGGTGGGGTTCATGCGTTGTAGGTGGAGGCTACGATGTGTATATCCTTCACATTTATGATACCCAAATAATATTGCACTATTTATGATGTGATGCAATTTTTGGGAAAGGTCTCTATGGGAGGGATATGATGTGATGAGATTTGTGTGGAAGGGTTGAGATCATATGAAGTTCTATGTTGGGCTATGAGAGCATAAACTCAGTGCTGAAGTGGTAGTGGGTCTCTTTCTGGTCTTGATTTCAATGCTATATTATTATATTAGGTTCATGATTTGGTAACTGAGTGGTGGTGACATTATGTTAGATAAGATAACTTCTATAGGTTCTTACTAGTGCTTTTATTTGTTCATGGGTTCATTATCACTTTCTTTTCAAATATTCACCTCAGTCCTTGGTGATATCCCTGCTTATTATACCTTTTATTCTCACCCTATTTATGTAATCTTTTTTTAGTTTTTTTGGATGAATTTGGAGAACGACCTGAACATTACTAGATGAGATAGATCTACTATTGAGTCACTACTATCGACATAACTTTTTTATATTTAATTTGGAAACTATTATATGTATTATTTTAACTATATTTTTTCATTATGGTATGGATTTTGGTTTTCCATTATTTTTTCTACAAGTGTATTTATTTGACATATAATATGATATCTTCATCTTTCTCCATTTATATAGGCTAATTCCTCCCCTTGTGTGACATTTTTTACCCTCTATGGTAGTCACTCTCACAATTCCTAATAGAGGTGGGACTCAGGGGTCATTATCTATCTCCCTTCAATGTGTCATATTTTATGGGAGGGGTTGTGATAGAGTTGTATCAAAGGTAAAAATTGATAGATAGTATTGAGTATGGGGTTATAAACAATGATTATTTCATTGGTTGGTATAAAAATACTTCCATTTGAACTTTGTTCATGAAATTGGCCAAGGAAACCATACATGGCATGAAATTTTATCCCCCCTCCCCTGTGATGTAGTGCATAGACATTGATATTATTGAATGATCATGTTAGGTGGACATATTTGTTGGGTAGAGACCATGAAGAGGTAAATTCATCATGATGACATGTGTTTATCTTTGAATTGTGTTTTTTAGGAATATAAAATATATAAAATAGTTAATATATGATATTATTACATGCTACTAGTCTTAGGGTGTTCTCATTGTCTCTTGTAATGGATCATGTTTTTCATCTATGCAGTTTTATGGTAGATATATTTCAGTACGCTGATCTGGTTTATCATTGGATGGTTTACCTGAAAAATGATGACGTGTCATGGAACTGGTCATTCCATTTCTTCTAGTGACAGATTTTGGGTATGTATGATGAAAGAATCATAATTTTGGACATGGAGATACAGATAGTGGATCTTGGGATATACTTCAGTTTTATCTGACCATGAGATTATTTTAGGTTTCTTTGTAATTAAGTCAAATTAATGTAGTAAAGAATTAGTGGGGGATATTTTTTCTTAGTGACTAGGGGGAGGTAGATGTGTTTTGGCCAGAAATTATTTTTTCCTTAAAAGATGAGGGATTCCAATAAAAAGGACATTATCTCCCTTAAAAATTAGATACATATCATGTGGGATTTTAGGATCATGTTCAAGGACCTCCCGCACTTTTCTCCAATTGTGTTCTCTTATGTGTAGTCAATAGTGTGGCATCAGGGGAAGACATTGTGTACAATAATAAGTTAAGTGTTCACTCTATGTCCAATATCGACATATCTAGAGGTGTAGATAAATAATAAGTTTATTTAATATATGTTTTTATTGGTTATTTTGAAAAAATTTAGTTTTCCATAGGGAGTTTCAATGAGTTGGGATTTAGTAAGTGGATCATGGGTGTTCAAGCACTCGAGGTTCCACTCAGTGTGGAATTGGACACAAATGTTCTTTTATTGACTATTATAAATAGGTATATTATGAGTTCATTCCGAGGTTTATCCATTTTTTCATATCTTTGGGAGATATGATCACTTCGTGATTAGTTTCTAATAGATCAGGGAGGCCATTTTCAGATGGTCTATCAGGCCCCTTTTCTTTAGTACTAGTTTCCTCCAAGGTAGTTCTAATGACATAAACATCATGGTGCTGTTCAGTAGTTGAGAGTAGATGGTGTTGGAAGAGGAAATCCTCATGAAAATACTTGTCTATATAGACATAGTCCAGATACCAGTCATAGAGTTTGAAAGTAGAGAGAATGGGGAGCTGGAAGAGGTTAGATGCATGTGTTTGAGGTAATAGTGACAACAATGGTAGGAGTTGTTTGGGGTATGATTAGTCTATCATATATCATTTTGTGTTATTTTTTTGATTCAATATAATCACAATAATTTTTCCCCTAACATTAGCCATTTGATGAGACTAAAAATGGAGATGCTTCTAGTTCCTCCAGTGTTTTATACTCTACTTTGAGTTTATAAGTCCTTGTTTAATATGTGTTATGGATGTAAATTGGGGGTGGGGTTTCACCATTTTGAGGTTGAATTCTTCTTTTAATAGGTATATCATTATTATGTTATCCTTTCAATGGATTTTATGTATTCCACATGTGTATCCTTTTAATACCTTGAGAGAAGAGTTTTATTTTTTGATGTCGAGAACAAGTGAGTGGAATTCATTTGAGAGGGTGGTTGTTGGTTCCATGGTAGGAATGGAGAGCATATTTTTTATTATTTCGTAGAGATTTCATAGGAATATTATGTTTGTGGTGTTACCAATGGTGTGGATTAGTTCATGGTTGTTTTCCAAGAGGAGCTTATGATACGACCTTATTGGGGAAATGTCAGGTTCAGTATTGAGTTACAGTAGGGTGTGTCTCCAATTTTTATGGATCCCTATTAAATATATCCCACGGAGCTATAAAAGTTTATATTGTAGTTTGATGGTCGGATTATGATGGTTTTCATATAACCGAGTGTTTTATTGGGTTGATCCACTATTGTTCAGCCAAAAAGGTAGATGGAAGTCTGAGGTTATTTATAGACTATAAGATGTTGAATTAGGTAACCCTCAAGAATATTTACCCATATTAGAGGAAATATTTTATATTAAGGAAGTTTGGGGAGCTATTTAGTTTTCAAATGTTAATATGCAGTATGTATATCACAAGTTGAGTGTGAATGATGAGGATATTCAGATGAATACTTTTTGATGCATGTATAGACATGCCAATTTTGTGGTCATCTCATTCAGTGTTACAAATTCCCCATACATGTCTATAGGGATTATGTAATCTTTCTTCAATAATTTTCTAGATTGGTTCTTAAATCTATACATTAATGGAATCATGGTCTACTTGATTTCAGAGGAGGAACTTGTTTAGAATTTCATAGTGGTTTTTTGGTCCTTCAACCCCACCGATTTCATTGAAAGTTCTACAATTGTGAGTCCTCAAGGCAAAATGATTTTTCCAATGACATGTGTTGTCTTGGAAGGTTATGGTAGTAAACCCATTGAATTATAATGAAATTATTTCTTACAAAGAAACTGAGAATGCGGTAGAAGTATGTTGTTCCATTGGTCTCAAAAGATATTATCAACGTTTTTAACTTATTTATCTTGAATTGAATCCTCACTAACATTGTTGAAATGAATGGACCAGAATTTTGTGTGTAAAGATCAATTAAATGTTCTTTTTTTGTTAACTAAATTATAATGTTTTTAGTTATTCCCTGATCAAGTCTCCAAAGGTCGTTTCTTTGTTTGATAGTTTCTGGGACACATCTCTTATGGGATTGGGATTCATGTAAATGTAGAATATAGTGGTGCTATCTTATAAGTATTTTTAGTTACGTCCCCATGAACATAACTAAGTCGCTGATTATATAGAGTGTTTAATAATTTTTTCCAAGATAAATTTTTTGTTATATTACCACATATGTTATAATTTTTTGTTTTTCATGAACCACAATATCTATATTTATGTTTTCTCCCCTTATGATCAAAATCAATTCTAGTGGTGGAGGATGTAATGTCATTAGGAATACAATTTTGAGATATATTACACCCAATGTAAGGGAAATATTCTTGTGGCTATATTGAGTAATTTGTTCCATAATGATGTGGCTCTGGTGTCTATTAATGTTTGAAAATAAATATAGGATCTAGTATGGATAAATCATGATATTGGAGATGGAATTGGATGAGGATGCCTTAATTATATGACCAAGGAGTTTTCTTTAATGAAAAAAATACAGGTTTTTCAATGGTTAGGCTTAGAACAATATAAGATGTTTGATTATGTTTCCCATGGTGATGCTCCTATGGGATAGTCAGAGGACAATCAAAACATGGTGTTGTTAAAAAAATAGGTTGTTTTTATCTTAAGAAATGTAAGAGATAGTTATCCATAAATTTTTCTTCTCACCTTTAATTTTAAATACTGGTGTGAAAAGTATATAACATGGCCTCAGGATACAACTATCATGGTGGGGGATGAAATGGTCAGTGGTTGAGTTCTTTGAAAAATACCAGTTTTGTTATCAGGCTAAAGCGAAGCACCACGTTTTGAGAGGATTTTCTAAGTCCTAGGTAGTCCAAGAGTTGAAATGGGAAGATATATCTATCAATTTCATCATGTGTATACACCATGGTATGGTAGGTTGTGATGTGGATTGGGTGATATCAGATTGACTGATGAAATCAACTCTCTTCCTAGTGAACTGTAAGTAGAGTGTTGTGGATGGTTTTGAGAGGTGGTATGTGGATGATGTGGATAAGATTAATAAGGAACCAAGGACCATAATATATGATATAGATATTCATTTTATAACATGTGTATGGAATGGATTTCAATATGAATTTTTATCCCATTTTCACCTTAAATTGGCTTTACACCCTCAAACAGATGGGAAGATGAAGAAAAAAATCCAAATACATAAGGATGTGTTTTCAGACATGGATAATATAATTTGGTTAATCATTGGTATTAATCCTACCTTTTGTCAGGTTTTCATAAAATAGTAGACAACACTCATCCACTATTATGACTCCATTTGAGGTGTAGTATGAGTGGACATGTCATTCTTTATTATAATAGTTGGAGAATTGAGAGTCTTTAGTTCATGTCTTGGATGTGGTGAAGTGAATGACCTAGAAGATATAGTTGGTTTTTCAGTGAATGTGGGCGGTGTAGGGAAATCAGAAGTCCAATAATCATCATAGAAGGAGGCACATTGTGTTTAGGGAAAAATACCATGTTTTCATTGAAGTATCCCCTTAGCATGAGAATTAGATGTTCTGAGGTTGTAATTATATTTCTACCATGTTAGATGGGACATTTGAGGTGTTGGGGAATGTTGGGAGTTGATGTATCTATTGTAATTTCCATATTGGAGGGAGAATTTCCACAATATCATCCACATGTACCATCTCCATCGATATCTTCATGATGAATCCAATGTTATCGACTATGGGTAGTTATAAATTGAGTATGATTTAATGTTTGTGGAGAGGCCAGTAGACATCTATGATTATCGAGACAAGATTCTTCATGGATGGATTATTCCCTTGGTATTTGTATCGTGGGGGAATTATGACATGGAGGAAAGTACATGGGAGTGATAGATTCTTATGCATTCCTATACCATAATTTATTTTAAGTTTTATTTTGTTTTCATTCTTATGTTGTAGTGATTAGAAGATTATATATTATGTGTTGTTTTTCCATAGTGTGTGATGTGTAAAAAATTTTCCAGACATAGGAAAATGGGAGGAGATGAATCTTAATCGAGATATATATACTATGACTCAATTAACCAAATGTGGGAGAGTTATATCCCCAAGAGTGGATAGTATATTGAGATTATGGATATAATTCCCTGATACATATGATCAAGGTGGATCATTTTGTTGTATATAGTGGTTGTTGGTTTGTTCTATGTAAAAGTTGGATGGATGAGTAGGTACTTTTGTAGTGTGTCCTAGGTTTTGTTGATATTGAGAATTGATATGATGTGGTTTGGAAATTATTAGGTGATCTCATCTGTTTTGTGTCCATGGAGTTCTGTGTTTTTGGTTAGTTGTAGCGTCGAGGACTAATGAGATTCATGAGTGGAATAACAAGGGGTGGTTTTTCATACCATTTTCATTCTAGGAATGATTTTGGATTATTGTGGGTGAGATTCATCTGAGAGGTGTTTTATGTAATGTATTTTTTCCTTTAAATCTATTAAATTTATTGGTTTGGTGTTTCAAGTGTTTTATGGGAATATTGATTGTGTTTTAGGAATTTTGGAGGATTAAAAAAGTGAGTTTGGAGTTGTTGGTTGATAAAAACATACAATAAACATCATGTAAAGGTTATATGAAGTTGGGGGGGTTCTCATCTTGTAAAAATGGTTCACAGGTTTTTACATGATATTTTATAAATTTTTTAGTTATATCCTTCAAGGAAGTTCATTTTTTAGTTGGAATTAAAGCTCCACATTTACAATACGTGTAAAGGGTTTGAGACACATAATTTTATTATGTAACATGTCTTTAAATATTTAAGTGAAATGTTTTTACTGAAACCAAACACCATTCTCATTTATATGAGACCTAATAACATCCCCCCTAGCCACCATAGGTTTTTATCATTTTAGATTGATCCTTGGAATCCCATCTTCGATCCACACTGAATTATTATTTAATTTTTATGAATATTATTTCATTATTATACTGGGATTAAAAATAGTGATGTCACTATGGGTTTGGTAGTATGTTTGGATATATAAAGAATATATTTGGGTGTGATGTGGGTGGGCTGGAGTGTTCCTTGTGTGGAAGTGGTTTTTGGGATGTTTTCCATTTTCCCTATGGTGTACATAATTATTTGAAAGAATATTTAAGGTAGGTGATCCTCATTCTAAATATTTTATAAGGAATGTCTGAGATCTACATTCTCCATATCACATTTTGGTGGATATAAAAGATCGATACAATATTATAATTAATTGTCATGTCCTAAATTGAATTTTATGGGGACTTAGAGAATGATTGTTTCATTGTTATTTGTTTATAAAATTGTTATGAATGTCTTTTTCCAATTTTAAAAATAAAGGGTTATGGGATCCCCTTTTGCATTGTACTTGTTATGTTGTCATGAACACTGAATTGTTGTACATAATTGCACCTGAATAAAAGGTTACAGAACCAATATTTATCTATTAATTGGTTTTTCCATGGTATGTTGTTTTTGGGATGATATCGATTCTAAATAAATAAGATATGTGATAATTTGTAGGAATAATTTAGGATGTCGGTTTATGTTTCTTTTATGTTGTTGTTCTTGTTGAGTGTTCACTTTTTGGTTTAGGTTATTGTGTAGTGATAGATGTGATCAAATGAATTGGGTGGTGTTTGGGGAAGTGATACAGTGGTTGGTTATCATTGATGCAATGTAGGAAGTTCTGTGATGTGGTGTGATGATGTTGTGCAATAAGGGTTATGGAATAGTGGTTGTGGTGCTCTAGCTATAGCGGAGTGGTTGTGGTGTAGGGGTTATGGACTAGTGGTTATGGTGTAGCGGATGTGGAATAGTAGTTTCAGTGTCTGTCAATTTTTGTTGTCTGGAGGATTATATTTGGGGGTTGTAACATCATTTCCTAGCCTACCATTAAGCCGGTAGCTGGACCGGTGGGTCATAGAGCTTCAAGAACGTCTCCCCATATGCTAAAGGATTCCACTAGTAGAGAGAGTCTCATATGGTGATTTTTGGGAAACAATACCATCTTATCAGAGATAAAAATTGTTATAATAAGAGTACAAACATCAAACAATATAAAATAATAGCGGAAGTAGTAGATAAATGAAAGAAAATAGTACAATACAGATAATACAAATTTTATAAAAGTGAACAACTCTTGGTTATACAACAGATGAATTCTTCTCATGACAGTGATACATATATGAAATCAATAAATAGTACAACATGATTTTCAATGCAATTCAAATAATGAAAAGGAAAAATATCCTCATTGATGATCTCTACAAGAATCTCAAGCTTCATCTCTGTTCATTTCTCCTAAATCATAGTAAAAGAAATACGTCAATCATCTAAGGTCCAGGAAATATTAAGTCTACTCGGGTACCAAAGGTACCAGATCAGGGTGTGAGATGAAATTTCAGAAGGTCAAAACCTATAGTGTCAAAACCAATCTAATGTAATTTAAATTATACAGTGTGCAGACTTAGAAAAATGTAATAAATATAATTTCATTACTATGTAAACTCCCATATGAGTTCTTAAGGGACACCAAATGGCTAAACTAACATTCGGTCATTTCCCTGATAAACGTCTATTCAAGTCAATTATATATATATACAGTAATAGTAGTATATATAAAGAGAGGTATATGTTGTGGTGAATCAGGACATACCTACTCAATCCAATTCTAGGGGAGCTTTCACTGTCTACCCCTAACCCAGGTTCGTGATCCCTTAGTCACATGACCTCTATGATATTGACTCATGTTGGTGTAGATCAGGACATACCATCACCATCTAAATTCTAAGGGATCTCTCACAGTCTACCCTTAACCCAATTCCAAGATCTCTTAGACTCTTGGAATTCTCGCATTTTAAAATGTGTTCAGGGGTTGATCAAGATGTAACACTTCTATCCAATTACAGTGGAGCTCTCACGACTTTCTCATAACCCAATACCAAGAGCACTTAGTCTCTTGGCATGGATTAATTTGATACAACGTAATCATAAGTGGAATTGGGTAATCATTCCTCCCACCCATAACATATATATAACTGGTATGGGGTAAAACTGCCTCCCACCTACAGGAATACATAACTGGAATGGGGGAAAAACATCCTTTCATCCCCAAACATACGTAACTCACAACTGGTGTGGGGTGAAAATTCTATCCACCAATAACCATTCAACCATTTCAATAATTATAATATAATTCATAAGGAAGTACCTCTTATGAATTTTCAAATAACCATAACATATTTATAATCTTTTACACAAGGAAAACCCATTAAAACCTACACATAAGGCACAACAACATACGTGTTTCAAATTTACACACCTTATCCCATTTAATACATCCAAAGGAAATAATTCCATTATCCATATTCCATTTCATTTCAAAAAACCTAATCATCTAAACTAGTTCATAGAAGACCAATAGTTTAGTATGGATAAACCATTTATACAAATTAAGTCATTTGGTGTGCTTCATCCAACTCATATATCTTTAAATTATTTTTCTAAAATAGAAAATTAAGTTTAAGGTATAAGTTACAAAGGGTTCATGTTCGTTACCCTTTAGGGATTCTACCATATTTACTATGTCATTCATACCACCCCATTAACCTTATATATTTCATTTAACTCATTATGACATCGCAACCACATTACACCGACTCATGTATAGAAGAGAGGTGTTACAGAAACAAAGCATGTGCCCACTTTGGAAAATTAAATAAAATAATGAAAGCACCTAAATATTTTATTTACCAATTATAACTCATGTATAATAAAAACAGAAATAAAATATTGAAATAATCATAAATAATTATCCCTATATTTTAAGCATGAAGGCAGTGCACCACCATTGGAGGTGTTTTATTATAAAATCATGACTTTGTTAATCTAAAAAAATCATATATCTATTATAATAATTTCATTAACATTATCCATGGAAGAGTTAATTCCTAAAAACCATACTTCATTAATTATATCTAAGAACTGTGTGATATGAAATTTAATTGATGCATTATAAAAATTAAAGGGGCATGGAATGGAGCCCTACCTCAGGGTGGAACCAAACCGAACATTTTGTCTTTTGGAACATTGTAACTTGAAATATGCGGCTCCCCAACTAAGAATATTCATCTTCACATGCATTTAAAGATACCTATCTTCTACACACACATATTCACGGGAATGAACATTTGAAAGGGAATCAATACACATATTCTTATACACAAATACTCGTCTCCACTGATGTACATATAAATTTTCACATATATACATTGGCACACCAAGAGATGTACATGTATATTCACTACCCTGTATGAATACATACAAAAAAAGAGAACCAATATATGTATATATATACATACATATTCTTACAGAGGCATGTCACCTTAGACCTGGCGACTCAAAATCAAATGAAATAGTCCAATTCACTACAAATTAAACACTACAACCCTTAAAATAATTAAAGATCATAATTTAGTGGGTTCAAAACCAATATAAAAGAGTAAAACCTTACCTCATATAGAGTCAGTGAAATAAATCAACCCAAACTACTACATATTCATTTCCAGATTCCGGAATACAAAATAACGTGTCCTCAGATAGACTTTGCACAACATACAACTAATAGAGAACCAAAAATGGGATCACCCTTTAAACCGAACATTTAGATGAATTCTATAGGGATATAGAGAATCAAAAAAACCTGAGAATATTAGAGTAGGAGGAACATAAAATATCACCTTGAAGGATAATAGAATAAATTGGAAGAAAAAACAGCCCAAAAGCGTTGATCAGAGGAGGTCACTAATAGGTGGTCACACATGTGAGAGAGGGATCCCCTTGGATGTGTTGTGTGGGATAAAACAGAGTAAGGGTGATGGAGAGTTTAATTTAAATTTTATATAAATTTCTTAATTTCTTAAAAATTAATACACCACAAGGTTGGGTCACATGGTTAGCAGAACCGTACACCAACCATGTGGTACCCCTTGCTTAATAGTTCCACCTCGTATAGTTTGCCTCTCATGGTTAGCATAATTGTGCACAAAACATGTGATGAATAGTGTCTAGGTACTACTTAGGTGTCACTACACATACAGGCTACATGCACAGTTTTGGAAACCATGCTCAACCCATGTGAAACACCTATTCCTCACCTGCACAAGGCCACCTGATTTCCCATAGTAGGCTAAATTGTTTTCGACAAATAGTGTACCATCACAGCCTTTCAACAATTGAATTTTCATGTGATGGCACTCCCATAAATCATCAGGCCACTCGATAAACATAACAAGCCTTATCCTAAGTCTAAAAGAATCACATTGACTGTCATCATCTCTTAGAACATAATTTTTATGTTTGGTTTTATAAACAACCATTTTATTAATTGAAAAATAACATATTTTTCTGAATTTCTGTCCAGTACAAAATGCAGATCGTTACAACATTCTACCTTAGATCCTATCATCCACAAGAATCATTTGGGAACAAATTAAACATTATATGTTCTACATGGGTGAGGAATCTTAATCTAAATAAGTGTGTTTCATTTCAAAATTCCCAATTCACCCCTAGGAATCTATTTATGAAACCGTTACTCAATACTTTTAAAACATGATCCAATGCATGTTTTTCAAATAGACCCTCAAAATGGTGCATAACTGAGCCCATTCATCTAGAGACATTATCACATCATAATCTCATTAATAAACTATCCAATGGTACATCCTACCAATGGATTTAACATTATACAACCAAATGAAAACTACCACTTGACCACATTTAGCATTGCCTTAAAGGCAGGCCAATGAAATTAAAATGATGTTTTCACTTAATTTCAAAAATAGATAAAATAATCAATCACCATCAAACTCAAATCCCATGTTGAGTTAGATGTTTATAAAAATCACCAGATGAAATAATCCACACTCGTCTCCACCTGGAGACATGCCAGAAAAATGGTCTTTCATTGACCATAACCATTTAAAAAGGTTTGGAAAAGAGTCAATCCACAACGACCGACTAATTAGAAGACCCTCAGCTTAGATGGTCAGACTTTTATATGATTAATTGCAATTCCCTCTCCCAAGGTATCTCACATTGACCATGAGGATGTTAACTAAAGCTCGTATCT
The DNA here is from genome assembly GCA_963277665.1 of Viscum album. Classification (NCBI taxonomy): domain Eukaryota; kingdom Viridiplantae; phylum Streptophyta; class Magnoliopsida; order Santalales; family Viscaceae; genus Viscum; species Viscum album. The sequence goes on from OY728161.1 coordinate 1,002,546,635, forward strand.
ATCTCCTAGTGACATTCTAGACCAAACCATGAAGAAACCCACACTTCTTGCGTGCAACAACTTAGGAGAACAACCCTAAAAATCCCAACAAATTCAAAAAATTAACACAACATAAGATAAATGTTATCTTTTTGAATCTAATATGGAATCAATATAGGGTTCATGCTCGTCACCATATTGAGTAAAAACATAAAATTTAAGAATTACCAAGAAAAATCGTCTAACCATGGTTGGTTGACTTCAATGAGGAATCTCGGCTTCACCTTCCAGCATCACCATTAACCAAAAACATGCCACTAACACCAAAATAATCATTATATAGTTCATGTTTTATGACAAATTTCTACCCAATATCATCGGTGCTTCAAAATAGTTGCATACACCACAACAAAAAATGTTGTTCTACCAAGTAAGCACCAATGTGATTTAAGACCCACAAGCCACAAATGCTTTCAAAATTAACTGGTCATATTAACGTGGTCCTCATTTATGTTCCATCTACTTATAAGGACAGGTAACAACTAAAATATATGTGACACTCCTCTAAGCCAAAATAACATCTTTAAAGTATTTTATAAATACCAAACTAACAAGACTGGTGTGTCAAAACACACAAGTCTTTAAAAAACCCATCACAATAATTGAGGGATACAAATCCTTTAATTCTCATGTCTCTATACATAACGATTTCCAAAAATTGAACACAAAATCTCAATCCTCACAGTTTTAACCAATATCATCTAGTTTGTTGGAACATCTATCACTAAATGGTAATGAGTACATCAACACATACTACTTGAGGAATAGAAAATGGTCAAATGACTAATGAAGTTTCTGATTATGCCCCTGGAACATCTAAACTTCTAAAAATGAACATTATGTGTTTCACAATCACATAAAAAGGTCATGAAAGCATGAACACCCATATGAATGAGGGTGTTATTTGAAACAAAAAATCCTACAAGGGAATGAGTCACCCAAACAGAACCAAATGTCAAAATTCTCACCGAATGATCAAGGTATCAAGATCTAAGGGTGTGACCTACAGTGGGAAAGCTTCTCACAAGAATGAGCATCGACCCATGTATTGGGTCACACAAAAAAATGCCACATGTACAGGATCCGATCATTTAATCAATTTCTAAATGTTTTATTCAAAGGTAACTCAAGGATAATGCAAATTACCCTTACAAGATGGTATTACCAAGGTCACCACTACAGGTAAAATTTCTACTCCCATTAAATTTATTCACATTTAAAATTTTATTCACATTATAAAATTTAATTCAATACATCATGTATTCCTTTCAAATAATATCACTAGGAAACATGCTTTTAAAAATGAAATCAATGAAAAAAATAATGTTTCATGAATCTCCATATTCAAGAAAGAAAAAATTATGACATACCATCGTAAAAAGTAAATTTAGCCTATAAATTATTTTTTTAAAAGGAAACCTATTAAAGTCCCATTTAGACATCATTATGTCTTCAAAATGGAATCCCAAAAGAAGTCGATTAAATTTAGAAATTCAAACACCAAAACAGTTCATCTCAGAAAAAATCCCCCCAACTGACTAACATGGGTTTAGCTGAGCCTATATCAATTAACCAATCTCATTTCATGTTAAAAAAAATACAACTACCTCATCTATAGACATCTAGTGTTACATCATTCTATTAAATTTTACATGGGTTCACCTTTACCATTAATCGAAAGAAATTACATTTTTGATTTTTAGCACGCTCAAATATTTAACAGTAAAACTATGTGGGTGGCCGTTTACCAACATTTAAATCACAAATAAACTTTAAAATTTGAAATTTTGATCTGCTTTAATTACATTAAAACCAATTATAAATTTAATGTTTAAAATCCTTTTCATTTTACAAAAATTTCTAATCAAAGATTTTATATTATTCTCACAATGTTTTGAATATAGTAGTTACCATTTCTCCGTTATAAAGTGCCAATACATCTTAAAATATGAAACTAGTTCTCGTTTATTTTCAGCCCATATATTTTCATCCCATGAAACAAATTATATATTAAAAAAATATATAATGATATTGTGAGAAATAACAAAGAAATACGGAATATCAATAAATTAGGTTAAAGAAGTATCATAATAAACTATAAATTGTAATTACATAGCATGAAACTATGCATAGAACGTGAATTCCTATGTTCATAATATGATGCAAGGGAAGAACCCAATTTTGTATATCTGGAATGATGAAAAAATACTAGAAATTACATAAATCATATGCAGAAAAATATACAACTATACCATGAGGTGAAATCATATCAAATGAAATAGAAAATGACATGAACAAAAACTCCCATCTATGTGTATTTAGTAATTTCCTGTACATTGGGTGATCATTCACATGGACATCTATCATCCATGTAATGAAAAATTCCCAATCTACTATATAATAAACTAATATAGTACGAAAAATTAATTGGAAAACCTATGATACCACTTTTTAATGTCCCACCCCAAATTACAATGAAACTAGCAGTCAGACCAGTGGGTCACATTGCCTCTTGCACATCACCACATATGATAAAGGCTAGAGACTAGTAGTGAGGGTCTCAAGAGGTGATTGTGGGGTAACAATACACTATTATCGGAAATAAAAAATGATATTATCATAGTATAAAAAACATACAATAGAAAATAATAGCCTAAGCAGTTAAAAAATTATTAACAGTCATGAAATTCATATAATACCAATTTTATCAAATTTTCAAACAATAGTTTATACAATAGATGAAATCCTTTCATTGTAGTGACACATATATTAAAGAAGTAGATAGTAAAACATAATTTTCAATACAATACAATCAAATAAAATTCTACAAATCCCCATGGGCGATCTCCCAAAGAATCATGACCTTCATCTTAGGCCTTTAATCTTAACTCCATTGGGCAAGAAATAAAACAACAAACCATGGTCATGAAAATATACGATCTACTCAGGTACCAAGGGTACACTAGAAGGGTGTGAGATAAAATATTAGTTGGATGGAACCTATGGTTTCAAGGGAAAGAAAGTGTAATATTAATTTTTTAGTGTTTCGTTATATAAAAATTTTACCAATATAATTGCATAAATAACTAAAAACTCATCCATGTTCTTATGGGACACCTGGAGGGTATACCAGCTTCATCACCTTACTAGGATGACAATATGATCATGTAATATATATATATAGTATATATATATATATATATAAATAGATAGATATATTTTAGGGTGGATTAGGACATACCTCCACCATCCTATTGTAGGGGTTCCCTCACGATCTGCCCCTAACCCTGGTCTAAGATCTCATAGTCTCATGGCCTCTAAGCATTAGATTCATGTTGGGGTGGATTGGTATATACCACCACCATCTAAATTCTAGCAGAGGTATAAAATCCTACCCATAAACCAATACCATGACCTTAGTCTCTTTGAATTCATGAATTTAAAAATTTGTCCGGGGGTGGATCGGGAGGTACCACTACCATCCAATTCCATGGGAGCACTAAAGGCTTACCCCAAAACCAATACCAAGTTCTCTTAGTCTCTTGGAAGGGAAGAATTCAATATATTATAACACAAATAGATGTAAGGTATGAATTACTCCCACCCATAACATATATATATCTTGAATGGGGTAAAACTGCCTCCCGCCCTTAAGCATACATAACTAGCAGGGATAAAACTACCTCCCACCCATAAACATACATAACTCATAATTGGAATGGGTTAAGAATGCCTTCAACTGATAATCATTAATCCATTACCATAATTATTCTATAATTCATAAGACTATACCTCTTCTGTGTTTTCAAATAACCATACCATATTCATAATCTATTACACAAGGCAAAACCACTAAAACCAACACATAGGTAACCAACTCTTACACTTTTCAAATTAACAAATTCTAACCCATTTATGAAATACAAAGGAAATAATGTCATTATCCATATTCCATTTATTTTAAATGAACCTCTTCAACTAATCCAGTTCATAAAATTTAAATAGTTTAGTATGGATACTCCATTAATTCAATGTACATCATTTGGTGTGGGTCATCCTAGATAAGATCATTTCTCTCAATTTTCTTAGAAATGGGAAATTTATTTAAAGCTATAAGTTTCAAGGGGTTCATGTTCTATAACCTTTAAGGATTATATCACCTTTTCTAAGTCCATATACCATTCCATTCAGATTAACCATTTCATTTAACTCATTAAAACATCACAACTACATTATAACCATTAGAGTATAGAAGAGATGGGTAATATAAACAAATAATTTTCACATATGGGAAAATGAAACAAAAAGGGGCCACGCACCTAACCATTTTATTTATTGATTACATCACATTGATAATGAAATCCACAAGAAAATAAGGCAAAAAAAAATAATTTACAATCCCTACATTTTTAAATTGAAGGCATCCCACCACTATGGGAGGGGTTTTATTATAAAAGCATTACATTTATATACTAAAAAAAATAATTTATATCTTTTAGTAATATCATTAACATTATCAAAGGAATTATTAACTCATAGATACCATACTTTATTAAATAAATCTATGAACTATCTGATAAGCTTGTTAATCAATTCATTACTAATATTAAAGGGCCATTGAATGGAACCCTACCTTTGGGTGGAACCCTACTGAACAATTCGGTTCCATACACTTTCTAAAAAAACATGGTTCTCGCCCACTAAGAATATGGACCTTAAAATACATATGAAGACACTTATACCCTATTCACTCATATTCATTTCCATGAAAATTTCTATGCGAGTCCTTACACATATTTTTATATGCATATACCCATCTCCACTCACATATATATGCATTCTCATATATATACATTGTAACACCTAGACCCATATATGATTATTCACTTCCATGGATTAATATACACATAACGGGGGAACACAGATATATATATACCCTTACCTATGCATACTTAGGTGAGTCACCATAGACTTAGTGATGTGAAATCACACAAAACAATCTGACACACTACACAACAAACACTACGAGCCTTAACACAATTAAAGATTCTAATTTATAGGGTGTTAAACTAAGATGCAAGAGTAAAACCTCGCCTTATATGTAAGTTGTGAATCAAATCATTATGAACTGCTAAACATTCAGCAATGGTAATCGTAATAAATAGGAATGGATCCTGATAAAACCTTCACACAACCTACAATAAAGAGTGACCTAAAAATCTTATCACCCTTCAAACCTTAGATTTTTACAAAGTCTGTTGAAAAATGGAGTGGTTGAAAAATGGATAGAAATGGAGAAGAGGTGTTATAAATAGAAATATATTAGAATAAATACAATGAAATTAATCTAAAAATAGAAGATAATAGGAAGGGATGTGGACGAGGATGGATGCATGAGAGGGGGAACCCCTTGGGGGTGTCCTACAGGCTAGGCGAGAGTGAGGGTGAGGGAATGTTTTATTTAAATTTAAATTTAATTTAAATTAATTAATTTATGAAAATTTAATAAACCACATCGTTCCGTTGCATGGTTATCTATTCCATGCAGTGATCATGTGACACCCCTCCTTAAGAGTTCCACCTCACACAATTTGCCTTGAAATTTTAGACTAATGGAGCATAGGTAAAGAGATAAATAGTGTTAGTGTACTTCATATGTGGCCCTTCCCACGTGGGCTAGGAACATGGTTTGGAAATTCGTGCATAGCCTGTACAAAATTCCTCTACCTCTCCTACACAAGGCCACAAAATTCATGTATTGTGCGGCATAGTTTCAGTCGAATCGTGCACCCTCTACAGCCTTTCAAAATTTTGTTTTTCTAGGTCTAGCACTCCTACAACCCCATTATCCACCCCTAAAACCTAAAAATCCTACTCCCATGCATAAAATAATCACAATTTAGGTTCCCAAAATTACAAATTATGTTATAATTCTGGGTTTTAAATTTAACCCATTCAGTAATTGAAAAGGTTCAAATTCATTTTGAATTTCTATTAGGTCCTAAAAGTGGATCATTATAGGCTTCTTTATTGTTATATTTAATGTGAATTGTGATGGAGGGATAATGGTTGAGGTGTGGTGATGTGGTTGTAGTGATTTTAGATGAGATAAATGTCCTCTGGAACTGTTCTAAAATTTTTCCATTTAGACATGGGAAAAATGATAATTTCGATTGAAATGAATAGATGAATGTGTTAGTTATTAAATATTCATGAGTTGGAAGTGGTTATGTGATAGATTAATTAACTATATTTAATGAATGAATTGGTATTTTCAATGGAAATTAAAATGGTGAGGAACAAATGTAGTGAGACTTGTAAGTGGAAAGTGGAAATGTTGTACAGTTTGTGGGGTGGTTTTGTGGTGATGTGTATAGTAGTGGAGGTAGTTGTGAAGGTTTATGTATGGTACTATGGTGTTTATGGGGTGTGTTCTTGTGATAATTATTTGAATACCTTGGTTTGGTATTACGCGATATCTCTATATCATGTATGTTTATGATATTTCGTGTGTACAACAAAAAATTTGGATAAACATACTAACTCTTAGAGGTAAATAGTTCTATGTTTTTTCAAAAAAAATATAGAATCGAAGTGACATATATTGATTTACAAACCCACACCCCTTATATTCATTCAATTTTGTAGTATTCACCATAGTGTCTACATGAAATATTTAATGTTATTTTATATTCTAGATCATGTGCTATTGGGAAGGATGAGATGTGGTGTGATATGTTGGACTAGGTGTTTATGAGAGAGATGAGATTTAGTGTGATTGGACATGTGGTGGGATTTATTGACTTTATGATGAGTTATTTCTATTTACTTCTATGAAATTTAAAATACCCAACTACTATGGTTTAGGTTATGAGGTGATGTGATGTGTGTCCAAGTTGTCTTTATGAGCTATGTGATGATATGTGAAGTGTTGTAATATATGTGGAAGGTATGAGATCGTTGTATATTTGACATTGGTGTGTGATAGTGAAAATAAATTGGGAAATGATAGTGGGGAGAATTTCATGTTATAATCATGATAATATATTGTTATATTGGATGTGTGATTTGGTAATCAAGAAATGGTGAGGATAGATTTGGTTAAATGACATGTATTGTAAGGATCCTAACCCCATAGATCAGAGTCACTACCTTACTTATTATAATTGGTACTAAGAATAAAAATTCACATCTCAAATAATCAAATGTTTAGATACTTTTGAACACCATATGCAAACATAATTGTTAAATTTCATCTTTTAAGGAAAAAATAACATAGAAAATCCATTATAAACACCCATAAAACTCTGGATTATCCATAGAGGCCATCCATAATTTACATATATGCATCCCAACAAAAATTTAAAATTAATAAAGTGGTGAACTCTGATACTTAGTAATGGTACAAAGTACAACAGTTGAAAATATAAGAAGAAACTATTAAGAATGGGGAAAATAAAACAAATTCTATTAAAACAGAATACTTATCATATTATGGAAATAATAATAGTTAAATTAACAATTACGTATAAATAAATACATGAGAATGAAACTTAACCATGTATATTATAATAGTAGAAAATCGCATGGATTATCAATTACAAATATCATAATGATGGAATTCATAATTTTGGACATCTAAAACATACCATTTAGGACTAATCCATGAAATTTATAAAATAAATTGTTAGGCCTTGGAAAATTAAATATATTAAAATATATGGGCAAGGCCTCGACCAAGTCCGTATGTATTTTTTCCTAGGAGACCTACTAATGCATTGAGGGACTATATCGGTCCCCACCCATCACATAAAAAATACGATGAATTCCTCATATGAATGGGGTGAATAATAAACAACTTATAAATAACCTTCCTTAATAAATAAACATAATCAATAACCATTCTAAGTAATATGGTGAATGGTATCAAGATAGCACATACACAGTCAAACTTAACATAACCCATTTAAAAAATATGATATATGATCTCATAAATTATAAATCCCATTTATGTGTAATATTTTATATTGGGTGCGGAAATAGATGAAATTACTACAAAAAATTAATCGATACATTCATGTGAAAAATACACTTTTCACATTAAATTTTTTTTAGAAAAATAATTTGTATTTATCATAAAATTAAATTGTAAATATGTATATCCAAAAAATGAATGCACAATGAAATTATATTTGACACACTAATTATATTCATTTTTATTGGAATCATATAAAAGCAATTTTTAGAAACATAAAAAATCGGCCACTTTAATGTGGTTTAAGAGAAAACATCAGAGTATTTAAAGTGAAAAAAGGCAGAACTATTTAAATACAACCATAAATGAGATAAGATAAATTTTCAAGATATAAATAAATATTTTATAAAAATATTAATGGCTAAAAAATTGATTTTGGAGTGTACATAAAAATGTGTAAGAAATTTTGAAGTACCCCTTAAATGAGCTTGCTTATTAAGAGTAATTGAACATGGAACCTTATAAAACATGTATTATCCCAAAAAATCAAGATAAAATAATATGGATAAATGATTTTGGAACATGATGAAATAATTTATTAGAATAATATAAAAATAATGAATAATTACATTTGGGTAAGAAGAGAGAAAGGAAACCTGAAAGAAAAATGGAGGTTTGGGTAGAAACCGTTACCTTATGTCTGAAAGTGTTCTACACCTTAACATAATGTCTTTTATAATTGGATTAGTTTAAATAATTATTTAATTAAAAAACAATTATAAATTTATTTTATATATTATAAAACTATCATGTAAAATTATCATATTTGATGAATTATGAGATTCAGTTTTGTCATTTGGGAGTGTTTTTTTCATTGGTTCTCATGATGGGCTCACTTGTATATGTGTAGGAAAGATCATGTGATACATAAATAGTAGTCCAAAATTGAAATTATATGTTATTAAAATTATTAAAATATATTTTAGGGTCTAATATATATTTTGTTTCTTGATATGAGGATGATTTATTATATAAATTGTTAATGATAACCATTTAGATTATTTTGGCGTTTTTTGATCATCAAGAAATAGTTTTGTCTTATTTTAAAATATTATGTACATATAATATTTAAATAAAATTAAATAAGTTTCAATTAATTTATTAAATAATTTTTAATACTAAAAATTGTTATATTACCGGCCTTGAATACTTAAATAAAAAATAAAAACCTATCGTCCATAAAGGAGTTAAATTAGAACCTAAAAAACGATGTTTTCATTTTTAAAATAAAACTGGTTAGAGAATTGATTTGATTGTTAATATTACATTATTATAATAAAATTATCATATATATAATATAATGGTGTTATTAGGAATGTTTTAATAGAGTATGTAATGAAAGGATATGAAAAGAAAATAAATTGAATGAAAATTAAAAGAACGAAAGTGGATTTTTCCTCTTGGGTTCATCACCTTTAGAACCTCCATAAAGAACATTGACATAGTATTATAGGTGAGAACATAATGACAAGAAATTGTGGGAGAGTTTTTGGATATGGATTCTAAATTAATTTTAAAAGATTCATGGATTTTTAGGTGTGAGGATAATAGGTGGTGAGGGGTGGTATTTATAGGGAAGGATAGTGGTGTTTTTGATTATTTTATTCATTAGTTAATTATTTAGGATCAAGACTATGATTATTTTGTTTCCTATGACTAAATAAAGTAACTAGAGAATTATAGATAAATATTATGGTGGTTAAATGAGAAATAAATCATTAAATTGTACATTCAACTTATAATGTATATAATAGGTAAATTAACGTATTTCACTATTCACAAATATTAATATATTTTAAAAAAATCCCAATTAACAACCCTAACCATTTTTGACATGTAGAATTAAAAAATAAATACCATTTTATAAAAATAATTTTCTATATATGATAAATTTAATCTTCAATTAAAATCATTATTTATTTAAAAAATACTGATTTTAAAATTATAACTGATTTATTGACACGTTGAAAAATTAATTAAGGTCTGATAATATTATCTTATAATCAAATGAAGAAAATATTAATTTATTAATGTATTTTATGAATATAAATTTTATTTTTAACAATAATATAAATTGTAAAATATCAAATAAACTTTTATGTTTTCGAAAAATACAAACACATAATTTTTTAATTTTAAAATAGTTGATTAATTACTTTATGATATAAATATAACATATATTCAATTATATGTTATAAAAATTTTATTTATATTTTCATAGGTGGACTTATTATTTTATAGGTCATGTTTCTATTCTTAATACTCATATTACTATTCTTATGGTCATATTTAATATTATATTATTGTTTTAATCTCATATTTTTGTGAAGAATAAACTAATAAAGATAATAAATTTGAAAAGAGATATACCATAAGATAATGGGGTGTTACATTATCCCCTCCTATAATGTTTTCTATCAATTTTCTTTGGACGTCTGAAATGTTTTTATTGTAATTTCTAATGATTAGATCATCCTTTAAGACATCCTGTTTGGTGGTGTGTCACCTCAACATTTCTACTAACGTTTGGATCATTATTCTTTACTACCCATTAGTTTGTGGGTGATAATCAAAACTCCAAATAAGATCAGTATCCAATGTTTTCTGTAGAATTTCATAGAATTTCAAAGTAAATCATTGATCATGTTTAGATAGAAATTAAAGAGGTTCCCCATTAAGTCATATAAATTCATTAATATAAATTATTTCATGGTTCTCTAGTGGAAAATCCTCCCTTATAGAGATAAAATGTCATATTTGGTATGTCCATAAACAGTCACACATATTGCATCATTAATTATTGGAGTTTTCATTAATCCAGTAAAATGGTCTATAGTTATGTCATATCATTTCCATGTAGAAAAAAGAAATATGTTACATGACTCTTCAAGGATGTTTTATTTCAGCCTTCTCCTATTGACAAACTAAATATCATGAAACATAATCAGCAATTTCCAATATCATACTATCCCAATAAAATGTTATATCAAATCTCTATACATCTTAGTTCTACCCACTTGTTTATTGGAATTTTATTTATGGGAATCATCCAATAATTCCCTTTTTAGATAAGGAATAGAGGTAACAAAAAACCTCTTCCAAACATTCATAATTCCATCCTCATACCCAATGTTTTTCAACTTCCAATCATTTCGAACATTAATTGTCCATTGGAAATTATAATATCCACACTGAGAATTTTATATTATTTCCATTTATGATTCTTAGGATGACAATTTAAAGTGTATTGATGTTTCAAATTTCATGATAATTCCAATATCCATCATCCCTAAAACCATGAACACATGACGCCTCTCAATTCCCATTTTTTATAAGTCCATGATCCTTCCTACTGAATAAATCTGCTACTTTATTTTCCTTCTCATCTTGATATTATATTGATCAATAATAATCCTTGAATATTAAAAGACATTACCATTGGCTTGTGTTGAGTTATTTCTATTGGAATTTATATTTTAAACACATTGGATGTTATATATATCCCAGTATACACTATAGAGATAGTGTCTCCATATTTATAAAGAAATTATTATAGCTCATAACTAATGATCATGAGTTGTATTGTTTTGTTCATATGTTTTTAACTAACATGATTCATCGGTAATAACTCAATCATTTTTATAATGAAAACTCCATATCCCGTATTTTATGATTCCATATATAAAAAAATATTTCAGTTTTGAATTATTGAATAATGACTAAAGAATTCATTAATCTACTATTATATTCTTCCAAGAATTCTTGACATTCCTTTATCCATGTAAAATTATTCATTTTATGTGTAAGCTCGGTTAACGAGTCAGATAAACATAAATTGGTTTGAATAAAACTCTAATAGTAACCTACTAAAATAATAAAACTATGTACTATAGTTATATTCAATAAATAAGAACATTATTGAACTACATTTTCATTGAAAAATCAATTGAGATTCCATCCATAGAGACAATATGGAAAATAAAAGAACTATTTGAATTAATAGTTCACAATTTCTACAAAAACCATAGAACTATTTTCTTCTAAGAGTATCTATAAAAATACTTAAGTGTTTCTCATGATTCAGATATATTTTGGAATATATCAAGATACCATCAATAACTAAGAAATATATTCTTAAACCTATTCCCCGATCACTATATTCATTACATATACAAAAACATATGAAATATTAGTCAGTCCAAATGGTATTAATGTAAACTCATAATGTTCTTACGTAGTTCTGAATTCTATCATTGAAATATATTCCTTACTCAAGCACAAATTTTGATATTCATATCAAAGGCGAATCTCTAAAAAATATTGAGCATCGTGAATTTGATCAAATGAAACATCATTGTGAGGTATTGGATACTTGTTTTTTATTTGAAAAGAATTGATTTATCTATATTCATTACACAACCTCATGGATCCAAATTTATTCTAGATAAAAAAACATGGGATCCCCATGGAGAATCTATAGGGGAAGAAATCCATTATTACATAACTCCTCTAGTTGTAACCTCTGATCTACTAATTCCTTAGTGTCCATTCAATAAGTAGTGTTTGATATTATCTTTTCATCATGGATTAATTCAATAGAGAAATCCACTTCCCACTCTAATAGATCTCTAGGTAAATCCACTGCAAATACATCAATGTATTCCTATAAAATTTGTACCTCCTAAATTTAAAAATTTCTCTCCTCATCCATATATTATTTATTCCCTTCTTCCCCAAGAATTTTATTTAGAAGAGATACTGAATGTGGATCAAGATATGAATTAGATGATGACGTGTCCCCTCCAAATGTGATAGATTTTATACCTTCATCACGAATCGTAATTTTTTTCTCTAGGATATAATTTTTGTTCATTATATTGCAAAAGTCAATACATAATATGGATTATATAAAAATAAACCATAGTTATGATGATAAAAATAATTATGGGATGTTTATAAGTCAAAATTGTAATTTCTCGACACATCAATCATGAAATATGATTTCCAATAAGTGTATTTACTGAAAACTACCTTATTATGGTGAATTAGAAATATATAATTGTTAATGAAAAATGGGAAGAAATAAAGGAATGAAATTATCCAAAATCAAAAAAAGGATTAGATAAATATGAAGAGATTATTAAATTACCGACAACTACATCATTAAGAACTATTAAATTTTCTGTTGTGATCGCATAAGCTTATCCATGATCTTGTTTCCTTTTTTAGGAAATTTTATGTGATGCGTTGGACAATAATTTTCATAATGTCCAACATCTCTATAATTGAATAAATGATTATTTTTAGCTTGTATCCTTTACATTAAATCAATAACATGATGAAATTTCATACCACAATTAAATAAAACTCATTTTATATTAATTAAAGAATAAGGGACTTTTCTTCCACAAGTCTCAAACAATAGAAAATTACTTTTTTCATTATTGCCTTTATCCATTTATTAGTCCACCACCCTTTTATTTTCTTCTTTTACCTTAAATTCATAAATTTTATAGACTTATTTCTCTATCAAGATATAACATGAGACTATTTCTTAATAATATGATATGTTATGGGAGACTATTTCCCTTTTTAGGAATGGTTTTAACCCATAAAATAACTGATCAAAATTTCTCTTTGGATTGCATATGTAATCCATAGAATTCCTTGATTTCCTTGTAAATTTTGATTCATACATTGTAGTTTTTTATAATATTTTTCTCTCAGACTAATTAATTTCCTCTATATATTTTCTCACTATTCTAAAGAGAAATGTTTTTTCATGAAAATTTCCTTCAAAATCCTTACATTCAAAATTTCCTATTTTTTTCTCCTCTATTTTTTTTAATTAATGTTACCCATTGATAAACATCTTATAAGAGATGCTAAACTACCATGATAACCCTCTCCCTTTCATTAATTCCAAAACCAACAAATATATTCTCTAAGAAACATATCCATTTATCCACTACAAATTGATTTGTTGTCTTTTTGAATGATAGAGGCTGTTGTAGAATTAAGAGTTCTAACACTGTTACACCACATTGTGGATCGGGATACTCCATGAGAGTAAGGTTTTTTCTCATAACCAGATTTAGTTGTTCTAGTATTTTTATATGTTTCTCCACTATATTTATAGATCTTATTTTAAAATAATTATCATTCACAGGAAGGAAATAACTTCATGGAATACATGCCTTGATTCCATTTAAATTCCCTCTACTCAGAACCTTGTATAAACAATGGTATACAGTATATTAGGTTATGAATCATAATTCATTGTTTTTGAAAATGAAAATAAAGTAACAAAAATTTTAAATTTATACCTATATAATTTCATAATCATAAACATGGTTTCTTTAGGGAAATTTTTAATTTTAAATACCTTCTACTTATATGTAAATAATATGTAATTTATCATAAGGATATTCACCAGGAGTTTCAAATGAGGTGTATAGTAAGGATCATTGTCGTGTAATAAGTTACCCTGAGTAAGGAATGACCATTGTTGTCAGAATTATTATCCCTAAGAAAATATATTCTATAACCATGCATATTTTTTTACAAACATGGATGAATTTATATGAAAACCACATAACATCTTCCTTATAAAAATTCTAGGATGTTATTCTATGCTTATCCACAATTTCAATCTCATGGTTGTATTCCATAATCTAGTTTCCTTGGTTTGTACTAATATTCCTCTCATGAAAACTGTAAATTCCCGGACCCTAGTATCTCAAATCTAGTTTCTCATATAATTTTGTTATCACTAAGAAAGTGTTTTCTTGTCCGAAAGGACGACAATGTTTAGTGTCTTCAGAAAACAATATACAGAGAGAATCATTACATTAAAAATTTTAATGAAAAAGACTTATTAAATCTATTGGAATCAACAAAAAACTCAAATATTATCCCTGAATTTCATTCATAATATATATATTATAATCTAGCGTGTCACACCCCAATATTATTTTAATTATTTTTAAAATTAATTTAATCTTTTTAAAATTTGGTATTTCATGAAGCATTGGAAATTGTTTTTAAATATATCAAAGAAAAAATTCACAATCTTGTTATACGCACCACCAAGGTAAGATTGTCCTACACGGAACACTGAGGTTAAATTGGGTTACATTAAATAATGACATTTATTCATGGATTTCCTAACACAAAAGGATGAGTTCTACCGTATAATAATTTTTTATCCATATATTATCATTTAATAAAATAAGAATTATTGAAGACAACAAATCAATGGTTGTAAATATTATTAAATGACATATGAAAATATATGATTTACAGAAATATATAATTAATTCTTTAGTTAAAAAATAATTAGAAATGAATATAAAAACCAATTGAATATAATGGAAAATATTATTATTTTTATGCTCACAAAGATATTTTATAATAAATAAGTAAATTAATTATAATTATTGAGATATAAAAATAAAATATAAACATTATATATTAAATAAAATATTGTTTATATTCAAAAAATATATTTAGAATGCATAAGATAAGAACAAACCAAATATTTCACACAAAAATCAATATTTTTATATTGTCATTTTTCTCTCCTTTAAAAGGACAACCTATTTTAATTCCAATTTTTTGAAGATTTGTAGATCATATATGTCGCAATTACCATTTTATTTGGAATTGTAAAAAAAATTGTGGTAAGTTGAATATTTTTTATTTTCCTGTGAGGTTTCATTTTTGGTGACTAGTGAAAAGTAGTCAGTATTAATTAATTTTTTTAATATAATATATTTATATTGATAATTTATCTTTTAATTTGGTGTTAAAGTATAAATTGATAAAATATTCCTAAATTAATCCAATTTATTTCATTTTAATCAATTTTAAATTGATATTGGATATAAAAAATTAGCAAACTTTTGTTCATTTGGACTTTAAAAAATATGTTGTCTCATCCCATCTACATGATTAATTTTAATTTTTTCCCAATTATATAATTTAAAAATGAAAAAATAGATACCACATTTGGAATTAGAAAAATTTATAATGTATAATATGTTCAAAGTAGTTTTTTTACCAATAATATTAGTGTAAGTGATTAAAATTAATTATAGCAATTAAGAGAAAAATTAACTTAATAAAGAATTAAACCATATAGTTAAGGCCCAAAATGACCTATAAAATTATCTAATATCCATTGGATTGACATATTTAGACTCTATAATACATTTTATATGCTTAATTACATAACATTATTTAATTAACAATGGGAAAATGTTGGTTGAATTCCCATTTCATAAATTTCCATGAATGCCACTCTAATACAACTATAAAATTCCCTCCTCTCCTAAAACATCCCCACACAACTCAAGACACAATGGACCAACCAATATAATCTCAAATGTATCATAAAAATCACTATCTAGAACCTAGGATACTTACCAAGGGAATAAATCCATCCAAGTAACCCCTTTGATGTAAACGAAAAAGAGATACCAGAATAAGATGTAACATTCTTGGTCAAACCCTTCAGTTTTATATTCTTATACACTCTTTATAATATTTTCATTCAATGATTATATAAAAAAATCATCTTAAATATATGGAAATTTTTTGATATGTTTTTTTAACTTCAAATACACACACATCCATCAAATAGTTAATAAATTTAACAATTATTTGTATAGTTAACTATGGCCACCTGAAATGATCATTATTCTTTTTTATTTTACAACCATCCATGGATTGGAATTATGGTGAAAAATAAAATTTTATATGATATATTTTAATTTTTTTTATGATTTTATACTTATTTAATTCTTCTATAAGACATACCTTTAAACATTTCGTCTTGTGTAAATACAATAACATCATTTGTAGATGTGTGGACTATTGCCTCCTCAATACGATGTGATTCATTCGCAAATTTCCTAGAATGTCATAAGTATTATTTTATTGATGATATATGATATATATTAAATATTAATTATACAATAATTATAATATTTACATATATACATATATCTAATTTACTTACTTTCGATATGACAACAAAACATAAAGAGTGTTCATGTTTATATATGACCTACCGTCTCCATGAAAAATGTTTTACATTTCATCATTCTAAATTTTATATATTATTATAAATAAACACGTAACGAATTTATATTATATTGTTTTAATTTTTTACATTATATAATTAGTTAAATCATGATAAAAGTAATAATATCACGAATAATGAATCAAAACATATATGAAGAAGAAAGCGAATATTTCCAAAAGATAAAACAAAACATATAATTGTTAAAAAGAGGGTAATATAAAGTAAATATACAAATATATATGGTACTATATATTATAATCGGTTCTTTTATAAATTTATAATAAAATTATTTTTAATATAAAGTAGTTTTCAATGAGTACTATGTGCATCATGACAGAATGTAATGGAACATCATTATACATTTTTCTGTGGGATATATGCCCTCTTCCCTGCTTGATTCTTTTTTTGTGGTATATATAATTCATTGTGAGATTCTATATTAATTATTTCAATTATATAATGATATAAAAATACTAAAAATTATGTTATTCTCTCACGGGGATCATGATTCCAATGTTTATCAAGTAGTAAGGGTTTTCTCATCTCACATTTATATTCCATAACACACAAGTCATGTTCACATCATAATTATTATATGTGGTGTGTAAAAATCCATAAATGTATTCTATAAAAATTATAGTTAATTAAATGGGAATTTACATATCCATTTTTGGATTTTTATTTCATAGAGTTTATGTTTCATAAGTAACCAAATTGGTAAAGTAATCCTTCCTCAATATTCTTTCTTTGAGACATATGCAATGTTACGCACCTATATTTTTACATAAGGTGTATATATTAAATTTTAAAGGCTAAAACATGAATATAATCATTTTCATCCTCAATTTGTTTTATTTTGTTACCTAGAGAGTATAATTCAAACTTACCAAGTGGTATGAGTGTATTGAAACAATCTCATCGTTTATCGATATTGTATATGATAATGATTCCATTGATGAAATATTATGACCCATCTCTCAAGAGAACACTTTATTTTTCTTAACCATTTTATATTTAGGATATATTCATGTATTTGTAATAATTTCCCACTCTTTTGTATATAATATGATTAATAGAGTTTTTTTAAGAATGTCTGATTTTACCTCTCTTCTGTTGAAAATCTATGTTCATTCAAAATCATGTTTTCAAAGAAATGGTTTTAAAATTATTTATAGAAATTATTTATATTTATTCAATTAATTTTCAAAGAAATTATTTTTAAATCATCTTCATAATGACATTATAAGTTTTTTATGTATTTTCAATGAAATGGTTTTAAAATCATTTTCAGGATTTCACAATTAGTTTTCAACGTATTTTCAATGAAATGGTTTTCTAAATGATTAGATGATTTTTTATAAGATTTCAACGTGTTTTCAATGAAAATGTTTTATAATGTGGTTAAATATTATTTTATATGTTTTTATGGAAAATGGTTTTTGAAATGATTTCATGAATTCATTATATGTTTTCAAATAATTTTCAATGAAATTTTTTCCAAAGGTTTTATGTTCAATAATCCTTCAATGAAAAAATGTATATTTTCCTCAACAAAAAGTTTAACTTTTTTTTCATGATTAATTTCCACCTAAAATGAAATCAGTTTGTGTTACACATTACTTGATGGTAAATGATCCATGAATATCATTAATATCATTTAATTAATGGTTTATATATTGATGGAATGATGTTTATGCCAACTTTCTCTCTACCACAAGTTTTATGATTTTGATAAACACTTATTTTAATATTTTATGCTTTGATGAAATTATTTTTATTCCTATATCATCTCCATAGGTATTAATATGAGGAAATTTTTATGATTTTAAATTCACATCAAAGGCTTTGATATGATTGTATATTATTTTTTGCACAAGTATAAATGATTTCATTATGATATGGGTGATAAATATATCTACCTCTAATGCCTTGGTTATTTATTAATTAAATATGAACACTTAGGGTAAATGGGTAGTAGGAAAAGTCCCCCAAAAGTAGGTATATGGGTTGTAGGACAATCCTAAAAATAAGCAGGTTCACAGGTCGTATCACATGCCTAAATATAAGTAGGTAAACATGTTGTAGCCCAAGACTTAAAGTAAGAGGGTACGTGGGTTGTAGAAAAATTTAGAAAATAAGAGGGTAAAAGGTTGTTATCCCAATCATGAAGCTATTAAATTGGTTGTATACCAATCCTACAATGGTATAAAGGTCTTGGTAGGTAGCCTTGAAATTTTTTTCTATGTTTATGTTTATTCAAAAATTCCTTGTCTTACTACTATGTAATTATTTCATATATTATGTTATCGATTCCATTAGGATTCAGGACATACAAACTTTTAATATTGATGAAATGATTAATGTTTTTGATATTTGATACGTAAGATATAAGAACCTTGATCTTTTTTAGGTATGAATCTTGATTTCTGGTGTTTTCGAGAAAAAGAAGAGTTTTTGTAAATTTCAGGAGTACATGCCATGTACATATATGTACAATCAGTGTACCCGATTGCTGCAGGTAGTCATGTGCGGACCGTATAACAGCCAAACACATGGTTGTGTGGGGTGACCTGGAGACTACCTAAAGAAGATGCTGGTTAAAGGAAGTACATGCCATGTACACTTAAAGAACACAAAATGTACTTTCTTTTTATTTAACTAAACAGACTGGGGTCATGTCTAATCATCAGAACACACTTATTCTTCATATGTCTCATCTAGGAGTGACCGAGACCACTGATTTTTCTTTCAAACCCTGTATAGCCTCCGTTCATTGAATCGAACTCTATTGATTGTATTGGAATCGTTACGGTATGTCCTTCCTTCTTCTAAAGCCTTGTTTCATGATTTATCTTCTTTCATGAGATATCCTCGGTTGATTGTTTATTAGAAATATTCTAGATATGTGTAATTATAAGGTGAATCAAGGCCCGAGGTTCATGTATATCGATCATACAACACCAAGGTAGGTGGTTTGTGTCTTTCTGTAGTAAGTCATTGTGTTATATGTTCAAAAGTTCCCAATACCATTGTTCGGGGTATTGCGTGTTTAGGGATTCTAACCTAGTTAATTTCTTCTATGCCTTGTATGTTTGAGTAGAGGTTGTTTATTGTGAATAGAGTTATTTTCAATTCTATGAATGTGTTTTATCAAGATTTTTTGATTTTGACCATCTGCTTTAGTTTTTCCTATTAGGATATTTGTTTTGATTCCTTGTGTTTTTAGAATAGAGTGATTATTTATCTGATATGTTGTGCTCTACCTTTTAGTTAATTATCCAAGTAGTACATTGAGGTTTACATTGGATACTGATTATAATTTTTTTTATTTTTTTACACGAGGTTGTGGGAACCCTGTGTAGTGAGACCATAGGTGATATTAACATTGAGGGCTTTCTGAGAGTGATAGTTATAATTATCACACTGCGAGACCATAGGGGGTAGTGATATTGAGTGTTTCCTCATAGTGTCTGTAGTTTACCATTAAATGTCTATAGGGGGAATTTATGGTGAGTGCTTCCTTAGAGAGTCATTAGTTTATAGGAGAATATAAGGGGAATTGACAGTGAGTGGTTTCTCAGAGAGTTTTTGATATATCCTTATTGTAAATTGAACAAGAGGGGTTTGGATGTGAAAAATACCTAGAGGGTTTCTTGTTTTTTATTAATTAGTTGGTTGAATTTGATAAATGTAATTGATGTAATTGAATTGTAGGATTGTTTAATTTTAATTACTTCCTTATTTACTTCTTCTTTATCCATATCGCGTACCATATATATTTACTAACTATTAGGCACATATATTTGGTTTTTTGCATACTGGGATTAGTCTCACACCATGTTTGGGTCATAATTTTGGGCCAAAATAGATTATGCTATTGAAGTTATATATAAGGTAAAGTACCCTTATACATCAGGTACTTGATTACTGGGGAGCTAGGGAGCATTGGACCAAGCTGATGCTTCTGATGCTATTAGAGTTTTTTTGTTTTCTTCATACATTGATTTAGTACTATAATCAATCATTGATACTTTTTTGGCTGCTTTCTTAGACATACATATCATGCATCCTTCATATTTTTGTTCTCCTGTTGTTTATTACTTCTGCTGTTTACTTATTTCATGTTTTACTTCTTCCACTGTTGTTATCTGTTTATTTTTTCCTATGTTACACTGCCAATGAGGGCATATTTTCCCCTCTATAAAACACTAGGCTCCCGCTTCTTGTTGGTATCCTCTGGCATTTGGGGAAATTATCTTGAGACCATGTGACAATCCAAGTATGGGGCACCTCTAGGAATGTCCCAAAACCGGGACGTTGCATAGGGTATGTTCATTTAATTTTATTAAAATGTTCTAATACCCTTATGTTCTTGTTTGTTCTTACATATCCTCCTTTTCTACCCTTACTGTATTTTTATCTCACCTTATTTTATGATTCATACCCCATGTTATGAAGATATATGTTATGTATGATATTTCTAAGAAGGGTGCTAATCATGGAGAACCTATTGGGATATTTCTGGATTACCCATATAATAGGGTTTGTGATATCATGTTTCCAAGGGAACTAAACTAATTTGGTATTTGGGAATTCGTTTTTATAATGTATTAAGAATTCTGAAAAAGTGATGAAATTTATATGTACATTAACACATGGTGGTTATAATTTGTATAACAGAAAAGTTTTATTTTACCATTGGAATCTATGATTATAAGACCTTAGTAATAACCCTAAGGACTTTTCTACATATAAGTCTAATGATAATGTAATGTATAAGAAAATGTATTGGACTTTTGTTAAAGGATAGAGTGAGTGGATTCCTAGGAATACATCCCTTTTTGGATACTAGTAGTGGATGTAGTTCTAGAATAGAAGTACCTAAAAGCCACAACATCGACAAATAGTTTCAGTACTAGCTCAGCGTAATTGGGTACATGACAAAATGCCATACTACAAACCTGGGTTGACATTTCTGAGGGATATTCCTTATAAATTCACACACTCTCCATGAACCATCATTAATGATTTAAATGGAATTTATATATTAATTATCACATTTATATCTAAGGGGTTATATATTAAAGATGGAATCCTACATATGACATACTATAAGTAATTGGTCATGGTTATTTTGATTATTTATGATATGTGTTTCTTATCATGTTCTTTATGGTTTTAGTCAATATAGAGAAGATGAAGTAAAATGGATAACATTGAATATTTATTCTGTGGATGGTATTGGAAATATAAAAACATATTTCTCTAAGGAGATAATATTATAATGAGGACCAAGATGTTGGAATGAGTATTGGTTATACTTCTTAAGATAAAGTGGCCTCAAATGACATGTGAAATTTATGTGATATTATTTGAGTTTCTTTTATAGTAAACATAAGAATCATGAGTATATTAAGGTTGAGGAGCACAAAAACATGATTAATATTTCATATTCTATGAATAATGTATTATGGAAAAAGATGATGAAGCCCAACTAACGGTTTCATAATAATTTTTATGAATTTAGTATTTATGTTATAGAACTGAATGACTATGTTATATGAATCATGATATATACATGTATTTTAAGAATATTTTATAATTAATGATTTGAAAGGATACATTAAATTTTTATGATGACCTAGAAATGGGATTTAATGGATATGTGGTATTTTTATTAAGGAATGGTATCCCTAATTATGTTAATGATATAGATAAAATTATGTTTACCTTGGATAACGAGATGATTAACATTGATAAAGTAAATTGAATAGTACAGAGTACCATGTATCTAATATTTAATTCAATGAAAATGTAGTAAATTTCATAAATAATGGTATTTAAACTTCTTGGATTCATCGAATGTATATAGTATCCTTTGGATTAAAGAAGCATGCATTTATTGTAAAATGATTTGTTGTAATTGATATTATTATCATGATTTAGCATAATTTTCATTGAGGGTATTCCGATGTTTGGGATGTGACAACAAAGAGATAATTTTTGATATATGGGGGATCACTGTTAGGCTTGTTTCATGACCTTCTTTATAGTATTTACTATTTTTATCATTCAGAACAGTTATAATGTTAACTATTTATAGAAATGGTTAAGTTATGACATTGAAAAATTAAGTACGATTAATTTGTTATCTCACCACATGAGGATTTATGTATATTTGATAACATGTTCTAAAAAATTGGTTTCGATGATATCTGATGAAAAATTCAACTGAATATCATTGATATCATGATCTGTTAGTACTTCTAGAAGGAAAAATTCACCACATTTCTAGATAAAGAGGTGTAGTGGATCAAGGAAAAACAAGGGGTGAGTTTTTCCTGAATTCATGCTAGTATATTATTGTTGGAATATGTTTAATCTTTAGGAAAAATGATAATGAATCCAAACTCGTTATACGATTAAATTATTTTATGATTAAATAGATGGTCCCCTAGGTCCTCATAGATTAATGGCCTTTTGATTATTAACATTTTCCCAACCTTATTATCTATCAATATCTATTATAACATGATTGTTTTATTTCTCTTCTCTATCAATGTTTTCAAATCACACCTTTGTCCTCCTATGTGGAATGCTAGTTATGAGTTAATTTGGTTTAACGTTAATGTTCCAAAATTCTTTTTAAAAGAATTTTTAGTATTTATTTTTAAAATGTGGGGTTCTATGAATGGAACATTCAACTATTAATCCATAGACATCCCATATAAATTTTTATAGAGAAAATAATTTTACAGTGATTAGAATATAACACCATGAGAATTTTTGAATTTTTTTAAAATATATTAATCGTTTTTATATTTAGAATTTGTCACAAAACTGGAAATAGTTTTCTGATATTGAATCCCTAATTCAATAATTCATTATAAAATACACCTAGGTATGATTTTGGTACATGGAACATACATATTAGCTTGGGGTAAACAAAACAATGAAATCCGATGATGCATTGCATAACGTGGAAGGTCATGTTCTACCGCACAATAATATATTGTTAAATTATTATTATTTACAATAATAGAACTTATCCTAGACAATAAATTAGTGGTTGATAATAGTTTTAAATAATTTAAGAGAATATATTATTTAATAATATATAAATATAATCCATTGGTTATGAATTTTTAGAAATAACTATGAAAGCTAATTGAATATGAAGGAAAATATTATTATTATTACTATTATCACAACATTGTTTTATCATAATAAATTAAATAAAATACAATTAATGAGTGATAATAATGTTATAAACATATTATATATTCTATAAAATATTATTGATATTCATCTTTTATATTTGGTATGTATAATATACAAACAAACCCAATATTTCGCATAAAAATTAATATTTTTATAAACAAAGGTTTACCACCTTTTAATTGAAAACATATTTTAAATCCAATTTTATAAATTTTATTGACTCTATATTTCAATATATGCTTGATATTTTCAATTTAAATAGAAAAATTAGGTTATTATGAATATCTGTAATTTTTTTATAAGGTTTCATTTTGAATGAATAGTGAAAAATACTGAATTTTAATTCAAAACTTCATTTTGATCTAAGTTATTTATATATTAAAATTATTTTTTTATTTTTTTTCAATTATAAGTAGATAATATATATATATATATATATATATATTAATCCAATTTAGGTCAATTTAACAAACTAAACATTTAAATTGGATATGAAAACATTGCAAACTATTAATTATTTCTACCATCAATACATGAAGTGACCTTCTGTTTGCGAGATAAATTTTGAATTAACATCTTAAACATATGTTTTTGGAATTAAGAAAAATGGATTCCATACATGGAATAATAATAATTTATTATTTATAATAATGTAAAAAAGAAATCATAATAAATATCTGTGAAGGTGATTAAAATTATTTATAGTAACTAAGAGAAAAATTAAATTAATAAAGAAATAGTCCATAAAATTATTGTTCTGAAAAACATATAAACATTCCCAGAATCCATTTCATTGACATATTTATACTATATACTAACTTTTTTATAATTGTTTCCATTATTTATTCAACATTATATTGGAAAATAATGTGTGGAATTCCCTTTCCAAAAAATTTCAAAGAGTGCCACTCCTCCATTATAAAAATCCACATCTCCCCAAACATCTTTGAACCTCTTAAGAAACATTGGAATAAAAAATATATTATAAAAAATTATCCTAAAATTCCCTTACCACATCCTTAATTCCTTCCCTTGGGCATAAATCCATCCAAGGAATCCCTTTGGTGCAATGCAAATAAAGTTACCCGAAAAAGAGGTTACATTCTTCCAATAACACTTCAGTTCTATCATAAATATATGTATATTTTGTTATAATAATTGTTCTACCTACAATTATAAAAACATATATATTATTGGTAAAAATTTTAGTATTTATGTGTACGATGAACTACCGCCTCACGAAATGATGGTTGTTTTTTTTCATTTAACACATTTCATGGTTGGGAATTCGGATGGAAAAAATATTTATATATGATATATATTATATTTGATATGTTTTTATTATTATGTGATTATTTTATTACACAAACCATTATACATTCAACACTGATTAAAAACGATAACATAGTTTGTAGATGCATGGAATAGTGCTTCCTCAAAGCGATGTGATTTGTTCGAAATAACATAGAACACAATAAAGATTGATTTAGTGAACAGATATGATATATACAACAAAATGATTCTAATTTTATGATAAAATGTACAAATATACATATATATAACTTACATAATTTATCTCAATTTGATACAAAATGGAAACAGCATTTTATTGTACGTACGACATACCATCTCCATTAACAGTATATTTCATTTCATATTTAAATATTTTATAGATTGTTATAAATATATATTTATGTATATAATATTATATACTATTTATATACTATTTTACATTCTATAAGTAGGTAAATAATTTTCTTATCTGTGATGATTATGAACAATAAGTCAAAACTTGTACGAAGAATAAAGCAGATATTACCCGGAGTGAAACCTTAATATATAAATCTCAGTAATCATGAAATATACTAACCTATGACATGATTTATCATTAATTTAAATTATTTAATTATATTTCTATGAGATACTTGCCATATTCACCTCTCAATTATTCTGTGTGGTGTATACACTAACCTATGACATGATTTATCATTAATTTAAATTATTTAATTATATTTAAATCATTATAATTATATTTTTTCTTACATGGGGATCATGATTCTAAAGTTACTCAAGTAGTAAGTGTTTCATCATAACAATTTTATTTTCTTTGAGAGACAATCCATATTCACCTCATAATTCTTATATGTGGTGTGTATAATTTCTATTGATGTATTAAATTTTTCTTCTAATGAAATATTCGGGTATTTACATATCCATTTTATGATATTTAATTCATGGATGTTATGATTGAAAATTCAACAAATTGGTAAAGTAATTATGTATCAATCATCATTCTTTGAGATAGATTCCATGTTGTGCACCTATATTTTTTCTATGAAGTGTATATACTACCTTTTAATAATTTAAAAATGAACCTAATTATTTTAACAATCATTTAATTACATTTTTTTATATGGAGAGTAAAATTTAATGTTACCATGTGATAAGTGTTTATTAAAACAATCTAATCATTTATCAAAATTGTTTATGATTATGCTTCTATCGAGGCAATATTATGATCCATCTCTCAAGAAAACTCATGAATTTTATTCTCTTCTATATATTAACTATATCATTATATATTGGTATGAAATATCCACTATTTGTTAAAAAATATGGTTATGAAAGAGTTTTAAATAAATTATGACTTTAACAATCTCTTTGGTTGGAAATAATTTTTCTTTCAAAACCATGATTTCAAATATATGGTTTTCGAAAATGATTTCAATATTTGTTTATCGGTTTTCAATGTTTTATTAAAGAAAATGTTTTCAAAACATTTTCTATTTTCCTTATATATTATTTTATTATTTTTAATGAAATGTGTTTTAAAAAATATTCATTATTTCAATATAACGTTTCAACGTATTTTAAAAAAAATGGTCTCACAAATATTTTCAATAATTCATTATAATTTCTCAAAGTGATTTAAAATAAAACTGTATTCAAAAGGTAATGAAGATTATTTTTTAATTCATCATGGATTTTTTTTCAAATTTTCTTGAAGCCTTATTTCAATGTTTTCAATGAAATTTAAATGAAAATGGGTTTCCAATGACTTCGTGAATTAAAAATTATTTTCAAAGAAAAAGAGGTATTTTACTTCGGAAAAAATTCTAAAAGATATTTAAACATTATTTTAATTCTAATATGACATATTTTTATGTTACTAATTCCCTTATGGTATATGATCCATGAATACCATTCATATTATTTCATTAATGCTTTAATTTTTGATGGTATGATGTTTATGACATTCATTTCTCTTCCACATGTTATATGATTTTTAAAACCACTTATATTCATGGGTTATGACTTGTTGAAATATTTATGTGACCTATATCTTCACCATGGGTATTGATATGATGAAATTTTAATGATACCCATTTCACTTCATGGGTTTATATAAAAGTGATTATTATTTTCTAGCACATGTAGGTATGATATCATTATGAGATGGGTCAGACCGATTTCTCTCTATAATTCATTGGGTATTGAGAAATTTTATATGATGTCAAAGGGTACATGGGTTTCACCCAATGCTAAGAAATAAGGACATGCATGGGTTGTATCCCAAGCCTATAAATAAGAAGGTGCACAGGTTGTGGCCCAAAAATTGAAATATACAGGTGCATAGGTTGTAACCCAAGCTTGAAAGATATAGGGTACACAGATTATAGCCCCACACTGAAATAAAAGGTTACTTGAGATTTTAGATGAAACAAAAATTTGGTAAAATGGTTACTGCCTAATCGTAACATTTTATAAAGGACATAGTCATTTTCTATGACATATAATTTTCTATGTTTATGTTTTTGAAACAATTCCTTGTCTTATACATATGTTATGCATTTAGGGATTTTGTTTTTCATTCCTTTATTATTCATTACATATTAACGTCTAATATTGATTCCATGATTAATGTTCATGGTCATTGATATGTAGGGTATAATCTTATATTGATATGACCATGTTCTCTTAGCCTTATGCTCAGGTTAATGCTTTCATATCTCCCTTATTTACCCTTAATGAAAATCATATCTCACGAATTTTTATGTTTCCTATCCCAGGTTATGAAGAAATAATTTTTGTTTATATCTATAAGAAGGGATATATAATTGGAGAAACTAGTGGGAGATAATATAGCTCAATCATATACAAGTGTTTGTTTTTTCCAGTTTCCATAGGAACAAAACTAATATGTTATTTGGGCATCCATTTTTTTAATATGTTAAGTATTTAGAAAAAATGCTGAAATTTCTATGTATGTTAGGGATATGTCATTACTCTAGGGAAAAATAAAACATATGAAATGGGTGATATTATATGCTTAGTAAGGGAATGGAATAAAACAAAAGATAACATAAATATAAATAATAAGTCATGGTAAATAACTATAATCACATTTCATAAAAATATAATCACTAAAAAATTTTGAAGGAACAAAAGTTGAATTAATAATTCATTATAAATAATGAAATTTTAATGAAAGATAACCATGGATACTCTACTAGATGAAAAATAAAATAGATTATGAATTACTAATATCATAACGACAGAATTTATAATTCTGGACATCTAAAACATATCATCAATGTATTAACCAAGAAATATATAAACAAATGGTTAATGCCTCAACCAAATACATATCTAAAAATAAATAGGCATGGCCTAAAACATGTCAATATCTATTTTGTCACATGATACCTACCTATAACTTCACCATCTCGAAAGCTATTAGAGGGGTGCTCCAATCCAGGTTTTCCACATAACATAAGGTGCATCTTATTGAATGACAGAAGTAGTTAACTAGCAACGAGGGCCCTTTTAAACATGTTTTTGGGGGAAGACTATGACCTTAATGGTAATAGATAAAATACAACATATTAAAACCAATGATAAATAATATCAGAACTATATATATAATAAAATTGAAATGGAAGAAAATAAATAACCCCAACTGAATAATTAATAAGTGCGAAAGTTAACAAATAAACCAGATACACAATGCTGAAATGCTATCATGTATGTGTTAATGTAAGAGAAAAAAACAGTAATACAATAACTCAATCCGAAATGAAATGAAAATGATGCATGTAAGAAAACTACATCTCAATCAATAACTTGGTCCTTTTCCCTTAAGCTCCAAACTAAGCAGCATACTTCCCAATATCCCTACATGTGGTTATAAAGTTGAATAAGGTAAAAAATGAGGCCAAATAAGGGAGTTATAGAAAATCCCAAAAGGTTTACACTGACAGTGTCAAAACCTTTTTATTTTGCATTGTAGTCAAAGAAATTGTTCCAAAATATGATAAAATTAAACAATAATATAAGCACAATAAAATGAATATATCATGTTCTAGGGGCTCACTGACACTTGTCCCATATCACCTAATTTGTCTAAAGATGGGAATCTTAAAAAGGAACCTATAATAAGAATTAGTTATATATATATATAAAGGCTAGAAATAAAAGCATAATAAAGGAACATACCCCATGCATGTTCTTTATGTTGATATCTAATTTTTGTGTCCACAAATTGTGTTTCAAAACACCAGATGATATCAAAATTAACACAGAACTCATACAGAATCTATATTATCCTTCCACAATTTTTCATTATTATTATTTTCAAGTTGATAGATTGAGTCTAAGCCCGTCATGAAGGTATCTACACTTCATATCCTTTAATTTATCCACTACCACAGAGCCCATCCATGAAAATATTATAAATGACCATGTATCGCTGAAGGCATGGATTTATCATGAGTTCATCAAAGTAATATGAATAACGGTTTAGATATCATTTGATTCATGTCATATCTGTTTTTAAAATAAATCCATAATTATATTTTTCTTTCGGAACATTTATCACTCATGAGTTTTTTGAAATCTAGGGAAACCTCTTCTGAAAATGCCAAAGGCATCACCTCCCAAGTGTAATGTGTAATAGCTTAGGAATGGGCAATTTTCATGTGGTATTTAATATAAAACCCAACTTTTATCACCTCCCTAACTAGTTATATTTAATAGAGTAAAATATCATAGAGTATGAATTTATAATTGAATAAAATTAAGCAACAAAGATCCATGTGCATCATAGTCATTTAATCTAGAGAGTAAAATTAACAATAATTTATCTATAAAAGCGGAAAAATGAACATCATGATAATAATTGTAACACTGCAAATTAATTTGGAGCACATAAGAAAAAAACCCAAATTTCAGGGTTTAAAATTATCCTAAATCATTTCTTTAACTAAAACACAACAAAATAGGATCACACAACATATACAGTTAATTGATTTTATTATATGGGGATAACTAAAGATAAACCAAATACATCAGAACACCCAAAGGAGTATCCATTATGGTTTAACATTTTCAAAAAGCTAATTTATCTCAAAAAAGTTTCAATGATCAAGAAAAACTATTTAAATAAATTATAGTAGTTATAATCGAGCACTGCTGTTAGGAACTGATGAGTGACAAAATATGTGATTTAAAAGACACAATTAAATGAGGAGAAAGAGAGTAGATGCCCAACCCTATACTCATAGATGTCCTTATGTTCAACAATGGTCACAGATTTGACCTAAAATATGAGAAACTGGTCGATTTTAGACAAACCTCAATTTTATGTAAAAACCTTTTGCAAAATAATGTGCGACTGACAGATAAGGATATCTTATTATTCTTGGTGCATGAGGTTTTCCCCACCAGGAAATTTACTGCACACCAAATAACATTAAAATTGTAGGAAAAATGAGGTTGTGGTTGGCTTCCAATAGAGAATGTATGTTGGTCCACACCACCAAGAAGGTGGAGACACACCAATGAGAGGGAGGAGAGGAATAAAGAAAGGAAACAAATAATGTAAAGAAAGAAAAATGAAGGAAAGAAAAAAATGAAATTTAAAAATGGAAAACAAAAAGTAAATAAATAATATAATATGATAAATATAAAAATGGATGGATAAATGGAAGTAATTAAAATAACGGGATACCACATTTTAACTATTTTTAATCTCCTCTAACGGTTTAAATTTTTTTATATATTTTTATGCCTCATTAAATTGTTTTTATTCATTTATAACTCATTTAAATAATATTTAAACCCAAAACCTTTATTGGGAATGACATAATAATTTATACAAATGGCCCGAGAAATTAATTAGTTAATTTTAATAGCTGCTCAGGACTTGCAACAGGGTGAGTAGGTGTGTTCCAAGTGTCGCATTATAGTTTTTGACTAAAATTTTAAATAGTCCACACTTTTATTAATTTAATGGTGTTACAATAAACCCTACTTAAAAAATCATCACCGAGATTCCCTTCTGATGGTAGTGGAATGTCATCTGAGAAAAGATCCAGCCATTGAGTACGAACATCATTCCCCCATTCCCAAGTCTCATATTGAATGCATCCGTGTTTCCATGACACCTGATCATTAAAAAATGACCCTCCTTGGATAAATATCATGATAATGCTAGTGATATGAATTAGAAACTCATCATAAGATGCATCATATTTGATCTCAATGTCATTAGGATCAAATGAATGAGATGGGTTGGGATGATAATATTGATGTTGAGATACATGGATGACATCATGCATGGAATGGTACCTCTATGGTAATAATAACTGATAGGATACCAGCCCAACCCTCTCCACTATCTCTAAGGGACCGATGTATCTCAGTGATATCATCCCATGTCTCCTGATCCACCTATAACCCAACCATATAGAAAAAAACCAAAAGACTCAATGTCCCACCTCAAGCTCAAGGGGTCTACAATGACAATTGGTATATGATTTTCTTCTGGACTGATCTACAATCATACTTTTCTAAATTAGCTGAACATTCTCATACATCTCCTGGACGAGGTGACGACCCAACAATACTTCCTCACCTACTTCAAACCATCATAATGGTGAAAGGAACTATCTACTATAAAGAGCCTCATATAGAGCCAATGGAACTTTTCCATCAAATCCATTACTATGGGTAAAATCAACAAAAAGAATATATTTCTCCCAAAAACATCCAAACTCAAGGATGAAGACATGTAGCAAATCGTCAAACAAATATATTGTCCAATCAGATTACCCATCTGTCTGAGGATGATATGTAGTACTCAAGAGTACCTGCAAACCCAGTGCTTTAGATATCCATTAATAGAATTGTGAGGTAAAAGACCATCTCTATATTAGACAATAAAACACGATGCACCATGAAGTCTCACTATCTTTCTGAAATATAGCCTTCCCAACTCATCAATAAATAAGGACTCCCAAATAGGTAGGAATTGCATTACATTTGAAAAACTATTGAAAATCATCAATTATATATTGCATCCTCAAGGATATTGTGGAAATCTAGTACCAAAATCTATGGTGATTTCATTACATTCTCGCTCAAGAATAGATAGATATTGTATAATTCTAGCAGGTTGTTAGTGCTCTACCTTCACTTACTGATAGGTGGAGCACTGAGTGATGAAACCCAATATCTTCTTTATCATACCTGACCACTAGTACTGATGACACATGTATCTATACATCTTGGTTAGTCGTGGATGAACTTCCAAAACTGAGGTAAGAGATTCCTTCATCTGTTCTTCCCATATATCAGATAGTGCCTATACATGGCCAAGATAAAGCAGAGTTTCACTGCTATCAAAAACCCAACTCAGAGAAGGGTTCTCTCGTGGGGTGATTTCCCTCAAAATTAGACCTTATGTATCAGATAACTATTACATATAGACTCACTCTAGAAGATAGAATGTCACTATAATAGCGGTCAGAACTGGTTTCCCATTTTGTTCTGGAACCTCTAGATGTATCTCAAAAAACAAAACCATCATCTGCCACTAACTAATGGATTCTTGGATGGATTGTGTCTATGTATTGTGGATCAAAGTGTTAGTCATGGAATTTCCCTTACTAGGGATATAAGAAACCCCAAAATTGATTGACTAAAGGCATTCTACCCACCTGTTCTATCATAAATACTAGTCTTGGTGTGTAGAGATATATTTCAATATTATATCATACTTCTAAACAACAAACCTATCAACCAATAATTAGTGTCTACATTAATGTAAATCATGAACCAAAACTGCTAACTCAATGTAATGTGTCAGATAAATGTTCTCAAGAGGTCTCATATGATGTGATCCATAAGCCACAACATAGTATCCCTACATCAAAACTAAACCCAATCATATACTTGAATCATCATAGTAAATAGTATACTTTTACCTAGCTCAAGAAGAATCAAAATTAGAGATGAGGTTAGTCTTATCCATAACTTCAGAAAATATTATTCACATGTTTCTGAGTAGATAAACTACACAGCCTACATAGTCCGGGAAGAAAGAGGCGGTGCTAAGTGGGATAAATTCGACATGGAATGCATATAATAGCCAACTATCCCCAATTTGATGTGCATGTAGAAAACAATTCTGGGATTACCCCATGAACCTATGGCACTCACCCTTCTTGGTCTACCAGTATTCCTGCATTAGATATTATATGACCCCTGAATTGAACTTATCAATCCAATAGTGTCATTCTCTGCACATTAAATAAATTTGGTGCACTCTTGGTGTACTCAGCATGATCTAAAGATGGGTGGAATGGTCTTCTTTAGAACATGAATACAACAAGACATCATTAACAAAATACACAACAAAGGAATCATAGTATCAGTGAAAAAAATTCATCAGATCCATGATAACCGTTGGTGCATTTGTGAGACAGAATTGCATAACTATATACTTATACAAGCCATACCTACTCTAGAACGTCATACATGGTATTTTAGATGGCCTCACAATCTCCAGGCAATATCCTGACCGTAGATAAATCTTAGATAAAGAAGTTTCTCCTCTAAGTTGTTTGAAGAAGTCTTATATATAAGGAAACTGATATCAATTATTTGCCATAATCTGGTTGAGACAATAGTAATCCACAAAAAATCATAGGGTACCATATTCCTTCTTAGAGAAAAAAACTAGTTAAACCCTTGACAATGTTCTATGTATGATAAAACCCTCATCCTTGAGGTCTTCAAGATTCATCTTGTGTTTTTGTAGCTCTATATGTATCATCCTATAAGGAGGAATATAAACAAGTGAAACACCTGATACTAGATCGATAGTGAACTCTACATCCCTCAGGGGAGTAAAAACAAGAAATAATCAGTGGAGGTATCCCTGAAATAGTCCACAACAGAAGTATTGTCCAGTAGTTGTGTTCCCTTATAACTCATGAAGGGACATTCTAATTGAGCTATCACTATTCCCAGTCCTACACATTTTTGTCTAGATTCATATGCATACATATCCCACTCACCTATGTGTATATATGTTTCACCCACAGGGGATATGGAGGACTAATGACGGTGACAACATTCCACATGATAAAGATACTGAGTGATATAATTCATACCAAGAATGTAGTTGATGCCATTCAAGTCGAGAATGTCAAAATTTGAAATGAAATGGTTCTGACCTCTCCCATGAGGGAACTCCTGGACTTGGTGTATGCCCTCTATCTTGACCCATAATGGAGCTTCAAGAGGCATGATGCCACCAAGGTACTCGATTGTAAAACGAAGTCATTCCATAATAGTTGTAGATAAAATGGAAAGTGATACACCAGTATCAAAAATGGAAGAAACTATAGAGGGAACCTACCATAAATTATTATTTCCAATTCATTAATATTATGAATGGTGATAAACATAGATAACACATACACAACATTCCAAATCAGTAAGCATAATTTCTAACCACTATGATTTATATTGTGAATGTTATCAAGATAACACGTCCACACTCAAACAGATAATAAAATATTATATAAAATAAGGCAGATGATATCCTATAATAGAAATCCCATTAATGAATAATTTTTAACATAGGATTTTGATGTAGAGGAAAATACTCTAATAAAATCACTGAAGAATTATTTAGATAAATATACCTTTACATTACAAAGAAGAGTTATGTTGGAAAAATAATTTTTATTTTTCGTAAATTTAAATTTTAAATATGAATATCACATAAAATATATGAGAAGAAAAATTAAATTATTTTATAGGAACAAATGATTTCCAACTGATGTGAAAACATTTAAAATGATTTTTATTAACATTGGAAATCAGACACATCAGTGTGTTTTATGAAAAAAAAATAAAAGAGTCTTTAAGACGAATGAAGTCATAATTTTTTACAAAAAAAAGAAATTAAAATAATATTTATTATTATTAGAAAAGTGAGATTTTATAAATATATTGGTGACTAAAAATAGATTATTTAGTGTACTTGAAAATGGGAAAGAAATCAAGAAGTACCCTTTAACCAGGATGACTAATCGAGAGGAATTGAAAATAGCACCTTATACAAAATGTATTCCATGATTACAGAAAGATGAAATTATATCGATACATTATATAGGAATATATAAAAATAATTTAGATTAAATATATATAAAAATAATTAATAATTACATTGGGGGTAATGAGAGATAAAATGTAACCTAAATAAAAATGGATGTTTGGGATGAAAACCTTACCTTATGTATGAAAGTGTTATGAAAATTCCCTTAATGTCCTAGATAAAGAAAATAGATTTATTAATATTTTAATTTAAAAACTAATAAAAAACAATTTTATTTATTTTAATTCTCTTAAGTTTATTTATGGCCTTTTTTATGAGTTGTGAAAGTAAAACTTTTCATTCGAGAGTGTTTGTTTCCTTGGTTTTCATGATTAGTTCAAATGTATACATGTATAAAAGTGGTTGTGAGAATGGAATAGTTTTAAAAAATTGATATTAGATGTTATTAATGAACATAAATGATATTTAATGGTCCTATATATCATTTTGTTTCCATATAAGAGGGTTATTCATTAGATAAAGCATAATGATAACCATTTTAATTATTTTGAAGTCTTTTCAATCATCACAAACTACTTATAACTTATGTTTTAATATTGTGTACATATAATGTTTAAAGAGATAAAGATAAGTTTTATTAAATATATTAATGTATGTTTTAACTATAAATATCATTTTATTACCATCCTAGATTAAAAAATTATAAAATGAAAACCAGTACTCCATGAATGAGTTAAATCACCTCTTCATAAATGATGTTTTCATATTTAGAATAAAATGGGGAAGAAAAGAGAATTGATGGTGGAAATTTTATTAACATAATAAATTTCTAATAATTATAAGATACTTGAGTTATAAAAAATGTTTTGATAGAGGAGGTAATGAAATAATAAGAAAATAAAATAAAAAGAAAGGAAATTAAAATAATCGAAGGGGGTTTACCTCTTGAATTTCTCTCCTTGAGAACGTCCATAAGGAAATTTAAAATAGTACATTGTATGAGACTAAAAATATCATAACTTGGGGGAGAAGTTCTTTAGATCTATTTCGAAAAAATTTGAAAGTTTTCCATGCTTTTGTGGTCTGAGGAGTGTTGGTGTTGTTTGTTGGTATTTATAATGGAGGAGTGGGTGTTTTTTTATTTTATTCACAATTTTGTTAGTTTGGATCTATACTATGGGTATTTTTTATTACCATTAATAAATATTGGCAATATAAAACTATATAATAAAATTATGGTTCTTACATCAGATATTACTCATAAAATAATTTGATTATTTTATAATCAATATATACTATAAATTACAATATTTCAATATTAACAAAAAATACAACTATTTTAGGAAATTCCAAAATACTCTCCCCAAAAATTTAATGACATGTAGAATTTAAAAAATTAAATCTAATTTATGAAAATAATTTTCTAAATATGATAAAATTAAATTTTAATTAAAAACATCATTTATACAAAAAATATATATTTTTAAATTATAACTGATTTTATGACACTTTGTAAAATTAAATAATGTCCTATAAGATTATATTATAATAATTGAAGAAAAAAATAATAACTTTTAAATATATCTTAAGAAAATATGATTTATTTTAAATCATTTTGTTATGTATTAAATTATAAATAAAAAAGTTTATTTTATAGAAATTCAAATACATAATTTCTTGTTTGTAAAACATTTATTTTTGTATTTCATGATATAAATATATCATATTTTCATTTACAATTTACCCAAAATTTATTTTTACTTTAATAGGTGAGTAAATTTTTTTATTTTTGATATTATTGTACCTAATGGCCATATTACACTTCCAATGGTAATATTTTTTTTGTATATTATAGTTTTAAACAAAAATTTTCTTGAAGAATAAACAATCGAAGTTGCTAAATTTTAAAAGAGATATTCCATAAGTTCAAGGGGGTGTTACATGTATTTGTTCATATTAGTTGTAATATTTTTTCACTGGTGCATTTACTGGTCTTTTAAAATGTACACTTGTGGTTTTTGTTATGTACCTACAAAGTATAGCTATTATACTCACCCTCAATATATTAACTATTTTCAGATTTCCAGGTCTCTGTGGATCAAGAAGAACATTACTAGATAGTTTGGATCTATTATTATTTTGATCATGTTGATGATACATTCAGTATTTATATTGTAATATTTATTATATTTTATATTTTTTTTATTCATGCACTGTGGTATGGATTTTAGTTTACCGTTAAATTTTCTTCTGGAGTAGTTTCATGATTCATGTCCCATATCCGAATCATTTTTAATTTAATTATGGTAATGCCTCCAATACCAGAAGATTTTAATACCATGAATGCTATTCACAGACATGGATCCTACTTTAGGCGAGACTCAAGAGGACATTATCACTCTCCCTTCAATGTGGCACATTTTGTGGGAGGGTATCTTTACCTAAATTAGTCAATTAATAATGGAAAATTATTTGAAAACCACCATTTCATTGATTTCATCTTCATGAATCGTAACTAAAATAATAAATTAATGAAATTAAAAAATTATTTTTCACCATTTATATTATATTCTATCAACTTAAATGAAATGTAATTCAAAAAAATTACATCAATGAATAGTTTTTAACCAAACCATTACAAAACATACAGGATACTATTAAAATTACTCACATCCATTGAGGAATAAAAACATTATCAGACAAATAAAAAATTATAATTTATATTAATAGAAGGATTGAAATATAATATATATTAATATGTTTTTTGAAATAATTACTTGTGACAATTATGTTTATTATAGTGGAGGATAACGAACATTCATGGATTCTAAGAGTTACTATATGGGTTTCTCAAGACACATTTATTTATTTGAGACATATTCTATATTGAAAATATAATATAAATTATGTGGTGTATATACTACCTTATGGATGATTGTATCATACATTAAATAAATTAAAATGATTTAAGGATCCATCACATGTTTTATCGTTTATAGTCGTATGATTCATGATATACCCATGTTGTGAGGGTTTTATCATATCAAAATCAACTCATAGAGATATCGTATATCTTCACTGGATCTTTTCAATTTTTTGATTTATATATTTCCTAATAATTAATTTTATAAAAACATTCAAGTTTGTTATGGTGATTTATAAATTCATTTATGATGATATTTCAATTCTATAGTTATCAATTTCGTAAGAATTTATGTTATGATCTTAATTTTATTGTTAATATTTATGTCTCATTTTATATTTTTCATTATTTATTTATTAACTATCACTAAAACCAAAAATATTTTTTAATCCAATGTTAAATTTTTTAATTTAATATAGACTTTACTACTCCAAATTATAGAATAATTTTTTTTATTCAAGGCCAGCCTTCTATTTTTAGATAGGTCATGAATAATTTTCCTCCATATATATGTTGATAAAAATTATTTCATGGATGTTTTTATCTGCATTTTAATGTTTTATAACTTAAATTTTACATCTTTAAGTTTTTTACAACTTATTATATGACGACCCATACTTTACATACATTGTTAATACTTCAAAATTGAAGCACACTTATTACAACATATGGCAAAACCACAAAGGACCGTATAGGTATAGTGTCTTTAGAAACTGGGAAACATAAACAACTGGTTCATAAATCCTCTACAGTGTCTCCCATTTATTTCATCATATCTAGGGTCCCTTTTAGCATATTCTACTTAATATCCATCTTCCTGACCTGGGGAAAAGAAAACATAAAAGGGTGAGCTCAAATGCTCAGCAAGGGCAAATAAAGGAACTAAAAATCATATCATATCTTTTTGAAAATCATAACCTGCAAAAGAGATCATAATATCTTAAGATGGAATAAATCATAGAAGTGAAAATGATATCACCATAATCATAACATGAAACTTGAAACTTTGTGGCATGCACACATAATCATGGAAAATCATTTCTTGTTAGTCATGACTCATTGCCAAGACTATCTTTGTGGACAAAGTCCCTTTCTGAATCGAGTAACCCTCGTTTCAGTCATGTTTCACTGAACCGGTATAACCTACCGTTCCAGCCCTGTCTATCTCATGAGATATAAAATATTTACCCAATGCATTGGAGGGAGATATAGGTCCCACCCATCTTATAATGAATCCTTTCTTATGTGTGCCACATAATCATAAACCATACATCATAGCGTAACCCATGTAATAAAAATTGGATTCTTAAACAACATGACATCATAAAACAATTCATATAATATAAAGGAATTCATAAAAATATTTCCATCACAACATAATCAAATCCATGTAATAATAGGGATAAAAACAGAACCCTTTTTATTATCTTAGATGGAAAATAATTTTGATAAAATACTTGAACTTCATTCTTGAGGAAAATATCCTTTCTTCTTCAAAAAACATTTTTCCTTTCATAACATGTCATACAACTTTAAAATAAAATCAGTTGATTAAAAATAAACTTGAAAACTTGTAAAGGAAGATTCTTGGAAATTTTGTTTTAAAAGTCCATTCATGCCGTATAAGTTAAAAAAACATTCTTCGTACTTTTGTCGGAAAAGTCAAAAAGTAACTCGTACGAAAAACGACAAAATATTACTTTCATATCCTTTACTAAAAACTCACCGAAGGTTAAAATTGGATTTAAACAATTTTAGGTGGATGCAAATAATATTACGTATTGATGAAACATGGATGTGGATGATAAAATACACCCCAGTAAATACTTACGAATAAACAATCTCGGATAAAAATGAGATTGTGATATTTCTCATACCTTAGGTCTGATTTACTTTGTACATGTCCGAAGCTCCTGTATAATGGTTTAAATAATGTTATTGACTTATTCCAGAATCATAGATATTGATATGATATCATATATGGTCATATTCTTAGCTTCTTGATAGTAATATTTCATTGTTACTTGTTACTCGGGTCTTTATTGCCTTTTGTTCTTATGCGTGTTTTGCCGAATAAATTCTTATTCTTCTTTTAAGGTTATAGATACCTTATATCCATAATGGTATTAGTATAACATATATCATATTTATTCATTCAACTCATTTATATAATTACTAAGTAATGATGATCATGTAGAACAAGTCGCATCACATCGTGGAGACGGTATTCCGTACGTACGCACGAGTGATGATATCGTTCCTATGATCATGGAATTGTGTTGGAGTATATATATATATTATTTCAGTATCAATATTACTTAATAATAATCATAAATGGTTACTCATTACACCATTATACCCATCCTTTTAAGGTGGTGGTGAAAAATAGATTACACCACGGCGTGGAGACGGTATTCCGTACGTACGCACGCGCGGTGATTTCATTTTTCCGTAGGATGGATAGAAGGTGAATTAGGGTTGTTTCATAATTATAATAACATATCAGTATGTAAGTAATACTGATTTTATTACTTTATCATGAAACAAATAAATAAGAAGAAGTTGAAGAAGAAAGAAATTGAAAAGATCGGTAATGGATATTACCTCTTCTTTGGAACGCTTCTTTGAATCCTCCACTTAGGAACTAATATTTATCTTTGAAGAAGACCAGGACCTCTAGGATTATTCTAGGGAAGTGGAGAGGAGAAAATGGCAGGGGTTGGCCGAGCTTGAGTGCTCAATTTGGTTTGAGGAGGAGGGGGAGGAGGTGCCCTTTTATAAGGGAGGAGAGGGGCACCTTAGGAATATCTCAAAATATTATTTTATATTAAAGTCAAAATCGGTTTATAATGGTTCCAAAGGGTCTTATTTCGAAGCTAAGGTGGGGAAGGGTCGAAATCCTATCAACCAATAGGATTTAGACAAGTTTGGGATATTATTTTAACCTTATCAATTAGATTTAACTCTAAGATAAATAATTTAACTTTTACCATGTCTTTTTTTTTCTTTCACTATATGGTTAATACACTTACTATAACATGCCAAACGAACCCCAAATTGTTTATTATTAATATATATATCCTTATCTAAGTCATTTGGCCGAACCATAGATTTTTAGGAATACAATAACAATTAATAATATAATATTTGATTTAAAAACTATTTTGTGTCAATTTTGACACTATTTGATATATGATTTTTGTGAAAGTCATAACAGAATTATATGTTCGAACCAAGTTGATTAAATCAACAATAATATATCATAGTAACCTAGAAAATTAGTGTAATTCATAAAAAGTCCTAAATTACATTTATTGTGGTATTTATATTATCAATTATGTCAATATTTCATTAATAAGATAATTACTGCATCATCTTTGTGTCATAAATAAATTAAATTATTTGATGTTTAAAAATTAAAAATAAAATACCATCATGTAGGAAATATTTTTAGCTTTCTAATTAATATTTATATTCTAATTTATCTTATGTATAACCCCATATTAAAAATGATTTAATTATTAAACTTTGATTTTAACTATTTTAACCCTTCTTTAAATAAATTAATAATAAATGTCCTAATCTAACCCAAGTGGGCCTAAATGGTCATATTTTATTCATAAGGTTGTTTTTGGTCGAATTACACTTATCCAATAGAATTAGGACATGTGTTAGGGTAATATTAATATCATATTTACCCTTAGTTACCCTATTTACTATTAATCGTGGTAAAAAAAGTAAAAAGTTAATATTCACCAAAAAATTATTTTTATCTCATTGAACCACATTTTACTTACTGATATCAACCGTGTCTGTCGGATTTTCGAAATTCTATTCACAGAAGCGGTAAAATTAAGTTTTATGCAAAATTCAGTTTTTAACCTACCACTTAGTGGTTTCACTATTTATCAAAAATTGAAAGTTTTCAGAAAAATACCAAAATTTCACCCTAGGCTAATTTCGGTATTCCGAATCCAAAAATGAAGTCCATTTTGAAAAATAAAATTTATAAAATTTCAAAAAGTGGTTATTACTATTCATAACGGCTAGTTTTAATAGCATATTGTTATTTAGTGAAACTCGGTATTGCGTACGACGCAAGCTATCGAGGAAGGTCGCGATTGCGTGTAAAGCAATCCAAGAAAGTTTTGTGTAGAAAAAGATTCCTTTGATGATTTATATAACATAAAAGTCTCGGGTATTACATTCTACCCCCCTTAAAAAGAATTTCACCCTCGAAATTCGTCACTTTGTAACAAACAGATGAGGATACTTCTCCCTCATCATATCCTCAAGCTCCCATGTAGCTTCCTAAAATTGGTGGTTCCTCCA
Source organism: Viscum album (assembly GCA_963277665.1). Lineage (NCBI taxonomy): Eukaryota > Viridiplantae > Streptophyta > Magnoliopsida > Santalales > Viscaceae > Viscum > Viscum album. The sequence continues at coordinate 1,002,589,683 of OY728161.1, forward strand.
TAAAACTTTCACCAATCGAGTGGTCTTATTTCGTAGGACTTTTTCGCTACGATCCAGAATCTCTATCGGCTGTTATTCATAAGAAAGATCTTGCTCCAGCGGTACAACTTCTGAGCTGAGTACATGTGATGGATCTGGTATGTACTTTCTCAGGAGAGATACATGGAACACATCGTGAACTTGAGAGAGATTCGGTGGAAGCGCCAATCGGTAAGCTACCTTCCCAACACGATCCAGTATTTCGAAAGGACCGATATATCTAGGGCTCAACTTCCCCTTCTTTCCAAATCTCATAACCCTCTTCCAGGGAGATATTCGTAAGAACACTTTATCACCCACTTCAAACTCTAGGTCTTTTCTTCGGTTGTCGGCATAACTTTTCTGTCGACTCTGAGCTGCTCTTATGTGTTGTTGAATAGATCTGACCTTTTCTGCCATTTCATCAACGAGATCAGGTCCTAATAGCTTTCTTTCCCCAACTTCATCCCAGCAAGTTGGAGTCCTGCATTTCTTTCCATAGAGAGCTTCATAAGGAGACATCTGAATACTGGAGTGAAAGCTATTATTATATGAAAATTCCACCAAAGGTAGGTGTTTATCCCAACCTCCTTTGAAATCCATAGAGCATGCTCTCAACATATCTTCTCGGGTTTTAATTGTTCTTTCAGACTGACCGTCTGTTTGGGGATGATAAGCAGTACTGAAACTCAATTCTTTATCCAGATTATGCTGTAGACTTCTCCAGAACTTCGAGGTAAATCTCGGATCCCGATCAGATATAATAGAAAGTGGTACTCCATGCAATCTTACCACTTCCTTTACATATATCCTGGCAAGCTGATCTCGATAGAAATCCTCTCTAATAGGAATGAAGTGTACCGACTTTGTATGACGATCAACTATGACCCAGATAGCATTATTTCCTTTGGATGTTTTAGGAAGTTCTGTGACAAAGTCCATAGTGATGTTTTCCCATTTCCATTCGGGTATGGGTAATGGTTGTAACATCCCCTTAGACTTCTGTCTCTTAGCTTTAACTTGTTGACAAACCAAGCATCGAGAGACATATTCAGCAACATCTCTTTTCATTCCATCCCACCAGAAGTACTCTTTCAGGTCCCTATACATCTTTGTGCTTCCAGGATGAATAGAGAATGAAGAACTATGAGCCTCATCCAGCAGCTCCGTCTTTAATTCGGGGATTGGAGGAACACAAACCCGATTCATGAACTTTATTATCCCATCACAATCAAGGTTGAATTCAGGAACATTTCTCACCTTCTTTTGTAACTCTACATCTTCTTTCTGTTCCTCTTTAATCTTCACATGTATAGATGGTTGAACATTCATTTGAGAAAGATAAGATTTTTCCCCTTCCATTATAATTCCAAGATCCATCCTTTGTAAATCCATAAATATTGGATCTTTTGTGATCCTCATCATTGATAAACTAGCATGGTCTTGTCGACATAATGCATCTGCCACCTTGTTTGCTTTCCCAGGGTGGTAATGGATTGAGTAGTCATAATCCTTAATCTGCTCCAACCATCTTCTTTGAGGCATATTCAGCTCCTTTTGTGTGAAAATATACTTTAAACTTGTATGATCAGTATAAATATCACACCTTACACCATAACGGTAATTCCTCCAAATCTTTAATGCAAAGATTACCACAGCCAACTCCAAATCATGTGTTGGGTAATTTTGCTCATGGATTTTCATCTGTCGTGAGGCATAAGCTATCACCATATCATTTTGCATAAGAACACACCCCAATCCCTTCTTGGATGCATCACTGTAGATCACAAACCTTTCTCCACTACAAGGCAGTGTGAGCACAGGTGCACTGGATAACCTTCTTTTCAACTCCTTGAAATTCTCTTCACATTCCTCTGTCCAGACAAACTTAACTCCTTTCCGAGTCAACTTGGTGAGTGGATTAGATAATCGTGAAACATCCTTTACAAAACGTCGATAATATCCAGCCAAACCAAGAAAACTTCTAAAATCAGTTACTGTTGTTGGTCTCGACCATCTTTCGATAACCTCTGTTTTTGCTGGATCTACAGATATCCCCTCTTTTGAGATTATGTGACCCAAAAATGCAACTTTTTGAAGCCAAAATTCACACTTGGTAAATTTGGCATAAAGCTTCTCCTTTCTCAGGGTATTCAATATAATTCTCAAGTGATCTTCATGCTCTTCCTTGATCTTTGAATAGACAAGAATATCGTCTATAAAGACTCCCACAAATTGATCAAGATAGTCTCTAAAGACTCTATTCATTAGATCCATGAAGATAGCAGGGGCATTAGTAAGACCAAATGGCATCACTATAAATTCATAGTGTCCATACCTTGTACGGAAAGCCGTCTTTGGTATATCCTCCCTTTTGACCCTTAATTGATGATACCCTGAATGAAGATCAATCTTGGAAAAGTATTGAGCTCCGCGTAGTTGGTCAAATGAGTCATCAATGCGTGGGAGAGGATATTTGTTCTTGATAGTGATCTTGTTAAGTTCTCGATAATCAATGCAGAGTCTCATTGATCCATCTTTCTTCTTAACAAATAGAACAGGTGCTCCCCAAGGTGACGCACTACGGCGTATGAACCCCTTATCAAGATTCTCTTGGAGTTGCTTCTTCAAATCCTGCAACTCAGTTGGGGCCATTCTATATGGTGTCTTTGAAATAGGCAAAGCACCCGGTACGAATTCTATTGAAAACTCAACTTCACGATTTGGTGGAAGACCCGGTAATTCCTCCGGAAAGACATCATCAAACTCCCGTAAAATGGGCATATTCTTAATCGTGAGTTTCTCACCAACCATTTGAGATAAATAACCTTCATTTAGTGGAATCAATACCCATAAGATGGAAGAAATTTCTACTGGAAGGTTATTTTCATTCTTGCATTGATATACGATCGTAGATTGATCTGGAATATGAAATGTGACTTCCCTTCTTTGGAAATTGATATGAGCTCCATGTAGAGAAAGCCAATCCATGCCAAGAATCACATCAAATTCCACTAAAGGAAGGATCACAAGATTTGCAGGAAGCACTTTCCCACAAACTTCGATCAGAGAAGAATTATAAACTTTTGATGCGACTGTTGTGCCATTAGGTGTTGTCACAGCTAACTCAACATATAATTGTTGAGGTAATACGGTGATACCCTTAGAAAATTCTTTAGAAATAAAAGAGTGGGTGGATCCAGAATCAAATAAAACATTTGCTACTTTAGAGTGGATGGTAAGTGTACCTTTCACCACTTCGTTATCGTACTCCACATTGCTGATAGAAATTGCATGTGACTTTCCTTTGTCTTTAGCCTTAAGATTTTGTTGACGTCGACCATCATCATCAACTCTTGGATTTGGGCATTGATTGGCATAATGCCCCATCTCCTTGCACTTGAAACATTGAAGTGTAGTAGGTTCATTCTGTGTATCCCTTACTTTGTTTGCGTCATGAGACATCTTCATCCCATTATCACGGCATTCAAATGCCCGATGACCTTCCTTTCCACATTTAAAACATTTACTTGTCCCTTTAAGACAACTCCCTCCATGTTTCTTTCCACACTTTGAGCATAAGGGAAAGCTCATCTTCTTTTCAGTGTGCTCTTTAGATTTTCCTTTGAATTCCATCTTCCTCTTCTTATCAAACCCATGTGACTGATGGGTTATTCCAATCTCCATCTTGACTTTGAGATCACATCGAACGATTTCCTCGTAGCTATTGAAGTCCCTTATGGCTAACACCCTTCGAAAACTTGGTTTTAAGCCACTAAAGAATCGATCGATCTTACTCTCAGGTTGGATAATAATACCAGAAGCGTACCATGCAAGTCTTGTAAAATTTTCTTCATAGGTACCAACAGATTCATCATCCCTTTGCTTCAGTTCAAGAAACACTTTCTCCATCTTTGTTCGGAGAATACGAGGGAAGTACTTATTGAAAAATAAGTTCTTGAACTCGTCCCATTCTATAGACTCAATTTCATCCCTTTGCCTCATATTCTTAATAAGATTCCACCATTGATCAGCATCTCCTTCCAAACGATACACTGCTAGGATGACTTTATCATGTTCAGAACATTGAAGAACTGAAAATATCTTTTCAGTAGTACTAATCCATTGTTCAGCAACTAATGGATCAGTAGACCCGCTGAAAGAAGGTGGACGCTGCCTCATGAAGGATTCAACAGAATGTTGCTCCTTCCTTTGCTCGTTTGGAAGTCCTGCATGATTCATAGCTTGAGAATGTTGTGTGAGCATGGCTACAAGATTTTGCATTCCAGCTCCCATATCGTTTGGTTTCTCAGGGGGACAATCATTGCATTGCCCATCGCATTCCGCATTAACACGGTTCCTTCGGTTTCCAGCCATTGACTAAAACCAAGAAGAATAGTGTGAGAAACACTAATTATAATAGGAAAACCACATAATTCAAGAATAAAATTTTCATGCTTAAGGTCTTATCCTAGGTTATTCATGTCCATTTCTAAAACACTATGATTGTGTTCTATGCTTAGACTTATCCTTAGGCTTCTTACTAAGGCTTTCACATCCTAGTTTCCAATGGTTGACTATACCTTTCCTCTGATACCAACAATAACGACCCATACTTTACATACATTGTTAATACTTCAAAATTGAAGCACACTTATTACAACATATGACAAAACCACAAAGGACCGTATAGGTATAGTGTCTTTAGAAACTGGGAAACATAAACAACTGGTTCATAAATCTTCTACAGTGTCTCCCATTTATTTCATCATATCTAGGGTCCCTTTTAGCATATTCTACTTAATATCCATCTTCCTGACCTGGGGAAAAGAAAACATAAAAGGGTGAGCTCAAATGCTCAGCAAGGGCAAATAAAGGAACTAAAAATCATATCATATCTTTTTGAAAATCATAACCTGCAAAAGAGATCATAATATCTTAACATGGAATAAATCATAGAAGTGAAAATGATATCACCATAATCATAACATGAAACTTGAAACTTTGTGGCATGCACACATAATCATGGAAAATCATTTCTTGTTAGTCATGACTCATTGCCAAGACTATCTTAGTGGACAAAGTCCCTTTCTGAATCGAGTAACCCTCGTTTCAGTCCTGTTTCACTGAACCGGTATAACCTACCGTTCCAGCCCTGTCTATCTCATGGGATATAAAATCTTTACCCAATCCATTGGAGGGAGATATAGGTCCCACCCATCTTATAATGAATCCTTTCTTATGTATGCCACATAATCATAAACCATACATCATAGCGTAACCCATGTAATAAAAATTGGATTCTTAAACAACATGACATCATAAAACAATTCATATAAGATAAAGGAATTCATAAAAATATTTCCATCACAACATAATCAAATCCATGTAATAATAGGGATAAAAACAGAACCCTTTTTATTATCTTAGATGGAAAATAATTTTGATAAAATACATGAACTTCATTCTTGAGGAAAATATCTTTTCTTCTTCAAAAAACATTTTTCCTTTAATAACTTGTCATACAACTTTAAAATAAAAGAAGTTGATTAAAAATAAACTTGAAAACTTGTAAAGGAATATTCTTGGAAATTTTGTTTTAAAAGTCCATTCATGCCGTATAAGTTAAAAAAACATTCTTCGTACTTTTGTCGGAAAAGTCAAAAAGTACCTCGTACGAAAAACGACAAAAGATTACATTCATATCCTTTACAAAAAACTCACCGAAGGTTAAAATTGGATTTAAACAATTTTAGGTGGATGAAAATAATATTACGTATTGATGAAACATGGATGTGGATGATAAAATACACCCCAGTAAATACTTACGAATAAACAATCTCGGATAAAAATGAGATTGTGATATTTCCCTTACCTTAGGTCCGATTTTCTTTGTACGTGTCCGAAGCTCCTGTATAATGGTATAAATAATGTTATTGACTTATTCCAGAATCATATATATTGATATGATATCATATATGGTCATATTCTTAGCTTCTTGATAGTAATATTTCATTGTTAATTATTACTCGGGTCTTTATTGCCTTTTGTTCTTATGCGTGTTTTGCCGAATAAATTCTTATTCTTCTTTTAAGGTTATAGATACCTTATATCCAGAATGGTATTAGTGTAACATATATCATATTTATTCATTCAACTCATTTATATAATTACTATGTAATAATGATCATGTAGAACGAGTCGCATCACATCGTGGAGACGGTATTCCGTACGTACGCACGAGTGATGATATTGTTCCTATGATCGTGGAATTTTATTGGAGTATATATATATATATATTATTTCAGTATCAATATTACTTAATAATAATCATAAATGGTTACTCATTACACCATTATACCCATCCTTGTAATGTGGTGGTGGAAAATAGATTACACCACGGCGTGGAGACGGTATTCCGTACGTACGCACGCGCGGTGATTTCATTTTTCCGTAGGATGGATAGAAGGTGAATTAGGGTTGTTTCATAATTATAATAACATATCATTATGTAAGTAATACTGATGTTATTACTTTATCATGAAACAAATAAAGAAGAAGAAGTTGAAGAAGAAAGAAATTGAAATGATCGGTAATGGATATTACCTCTTCTTTGGAACGCTTCATTGAATCCTCCACTTAGGGAACTAATATTGGTCTTTGAAGAAGAAAATGACCTCTAGGATTATTCTAGGGAAGTGGAGAGGAGAAAATGGCATGGGTTGGCCGAGCTTGAGTGCTCAATTTTGTGTGAGGAGGCGGGGGAGGAGGTGCCCTTTTATAAGGGAGGAGAGGGGCACCTTAGGAATATCTCAAAATATTATTTTATATTAAAGTCAAAATCGGTTAATAATGGTTCCAAAGGGTCCTATTTCGAAGCTAAGGCGGGGAAGGGTCGAAATCCTATCAACCAATAGGATTTAGACAAGTTTGGGATATTATTTTAACCTTATCAATTAGATTTAACTCTAAGTTAAATAATTTAACTTTTACCATGTCTTTTTGTTTTCTTTCACTATGTGGTTAATACACTTACTATAACATGCCAAACGAACCCCAAATTGTTTATTATTAATATATATATCCTTATCTAAGTCATTTTGCCGAACCTTAGATTTTTAAGAATAAAATAACAATTAATAATATAATATTTGATTTAAAAACTATTTTGTGGCAATTTTGACACTATTTGATATATGATTTTTGTGAAAGTCATAACAGAATTATATGTTCGAACCAAGTTGATTAAATCAACACTAATATATCATAGTTACCTAGAAAATTAGTGGAATTCATAAAAAGTCTTAAATTACATTTATTTTGGAATTTATATTATCAATTATGTCAATATTTCATTAATAAGATAATTACTGCATCATCTTTGTGTCATAAATAAATTAAATTATTTGATGTCTAAAAATTACAAATAAAATACCATCATGTAGGAAATCTTTTTAGATTTCTAATTAATATTTATAGTCTAATTTTTCTTATGTATAACCCCATATTAAAAATGATTTACTTATTAAACATTGATTTTAACTATTTTAACCCTTCTTTAAATAAATTAATAATAAATGTCCTAATCTAACCCAAGTGGGCCTAAATGGTCATATTTTATTCATAAGGTTGTTTTTGGTCGAATTACACTTATCGAATAGAATTAGGACATGTGTTAGGGTAATATTAATATCATATTTACCCTTAGTTACCCTATTTACTATTAACCGCGGTAAAAAAATTAAAAAGTTACTATTCACCAAAAAATTATTTTTATCTCATTGAACCACATTTTACTTACTGATATCAACCGTGTCTGTCGGATTTTCGAAATTCTATTCACAGAAGCGGTAAAATTAAGTTTTATGCAAAATTCAGTTTTTAACCTACCACTTAGTGGTTTCACTATTCATCAAAAATTGAATGTTTTCAGAAAAATACCAAAATTTCACCCTAGGCTAATTTCGGTATTCCGAATCCAAAAATGAAGTCCATTTTGAAAAATAAAATTTATAAAATTTCAAAAAGTGGTTATTACTATTCATAACGGCTAGTTTTAATAGCATATTGTTATTTAGTGAAACTCGGTATTGCGTAGGACACAAGCTATCGAGGAAGGTCGCGATTGCGTGTAAAGCAAGCCAAGAAAGTGTTGTGTAGAAAAATATTCCTTTGATGATTTATATAACATAAACGTCTTGGGTGTTACATATTAAATGGAATATTCCCAAATTTTTTACAACCCAGTCACGTTTTAATTTATTACAGAAGTGTAAAAATGTAATTCTTTGATTAAATAAATATGACATGAAAGGATTTTGGGATAATCATGAACTTTAATAATTTTTAAAATTCAATTTCCATTTCCCATGGATTTATAAAGAATATATTATCCATTCTATTATATGAATTTTAAAATTTTAAAATCATAAAATAGTAAATAATATTTGTTCCTATTTTAGAAATATTGTTTCTATTGTTTTTATTAAATTATTTTTCAACTATTTTAATGTCTTTTATGTATTTTTATTATCAATATGAGATAATATAAAGGATTTGGTACACATAATTCATATTCATTTCTTATGATTATGGTGTTTTAAGGATTATTATAGGAACATCATTTCATTTCATTTGGTAAATTAATGTACGATGAAATGTTAGTCTTTTACAATATTATGGAACACACATACACACATATATATATGTATGGTTATTATAAAGGGATGAATGGGGATAAATATATACATTTCCCCAATTCATTGGATAATCTTTTATATTTTTGAAATGGTGCGTGGTTGATTTCCCAAGCACAGTAGGCTACACAGGTAATTTTCCCAATACCAATATATTAAATGGGATGTCTTCCCAATCCCATGAGGGTAAATAGGTGACTATACTTTGTTTGATATGGTAGGATGGTGATTTTACCAAGACCAATATAGTATATATGTGGTTTACTAAATCCTATTAGGGTGAAAAGGTTGTTTTGAAAGCACTATTAGGTTTATGAATTTCATGCTAAGAATACTAGAAATATGATTTATATGATAATGATTATGTTACAATTTCGTGAAAAAAACATATATATTGTACATAGTATATTATATCATTACTCTAAATTCATTATATATTGTTTAATACAATTAATACTAATGTATTATCTTATTACAAATCATTATGTAATGTATCATTATTTTTGCTTAAATGTTTTTGGAAATGAATCTCTTATGTTATGTTCATAGACATAGATTTTTTTCTCATACCCAAGTAATGTATAATGATATTTTCTATTATATATTAATAAATTTACCTTGTGTAGAAAAATTTTATGGGAGTTAGTAAAGAATTAGTTTTTAAAATAAACTCTAGATATATTTGACAAAATTTCAAATAAATTGGTAATAAATTAACTTTCTAAGTAAATTTTGATTTTTCAATAATGATCTGAACCTAAAAAGGCATTGGGTATGTAAAACACTCAATGTTGGTTATTGATATTTTATTTATTAGTACTTAATTTTGGGTATTTTTTTGTCAATCCTCTTATGTAAATAATTTGATTATAACAGTGAATCCATTTGTATGTTTTTTGGGATATATATTCTATATCCCAAAAAATTTCTCATTTATTTAAATTTTCAGAGAGAATTATGAAAATCCATTTGAAAATCTTAATTTACAGATATTATTTTAATATTATAAATAATATCATGCTCAAATGATTAAGAAAATTAAATGGATTATCCTTGAATAAATTTCCATTATGATTGAATATTTTGATTTATTCGATGAATAGTTTCTAGTTATTCCACGAAATAAAAAATATCAGTTGAACTTTTAAATTATACCAAGGTATTTACTCATATCAAAGAGTCTACAAAATTACCCAAATTGTGCTAGATTTATTTAAGAAAAAAATATATATCAAATTTTATATGGGTTTCATATTCCTTAGTGCTTTAACAAAAGGTTCATAAGTCCCCTTTATTAAAATTTATAATTGTATAATAAACAATTTCTTTGATTATCGTGATATTAACAATATAAAATTAAATAAAAATTATATTCTTAATTAAAATGTTGATTTGGTCGATCAACTTTTTTTGGATCAATACTTCTCTAATTATAACCTATGAGATGGATATTATCAATTGAATGTTAAAATGACAATATTCCAAAAACATTAAATAATTCAAGACTTTGACATGATGAGTTTATATTATTTCCCACTAGATTGCTAATTTCACTGATAATCGTCATTGATATGAAGTATTATATATAATAATACTACATTGAGAACATTTAGGTACTCTTTATTGATGATATTCTCATATAAAGTAAAATATCAAAAGATTATGATAATAATTTTATTATTTAATTACCTACATTATATAATGATAACTTATTTTTAAGTTATAATAATTATTTCATCAACATACACAAGAAACATTCATGGATCCTGTTATCATTATAAAATGGATATATATAACCATAATAGACAAATGATATTGAATTATAATCCCAAAAAATATGATTAATTAATATAAAATTTTTCCCTGGAATATTTTCGGTTCTATAAATCGTTTCTTTTAAATTTATCATAGGATGTAAACCTACTAATTATATCCCCCATGCTTTTATGAAACATTTTTTCCATGAATAAATTAATTTCATTTGATGTATTTTATTTGAAGATATAATAATTCAAAAGTTAATTATACAATATACTAATTTATAATTCTGCTACATGAAACAACTTCATGGATCACATTACACTCAACACATAGTTTGTATAATACAACATTTTATTATTATAGTTATTTTAAAAGACTTATTATAACATAAAAATTAAACATATTAATAGTAATATTAATAAATAATTAAGAAATATGATTTATGATGGTTTTATATAGATAAATCAAATTGATAATATGACAAACAATAATTTTTGGTGTAATTATATGTTTGAAAATAGTAATTTCTTAAAAGTACTTTTTATTCCCTTTTGTAAACAATAATAAAAATTAGTTTATAAAATTTTAAAAATTTAATTTGATAAAATAATATTAAATTTATTAATTCATAGTGTCAAAATAATATTAGGTAATTTTTTTTGGATTTTGATAAAAAACATCATTTTTGGATGAATAGTGAAAATACTTCATTTTTTTTAAATATGATATTTCATTAGTTTATGTATATAGTTAAATTATATTTTAGTTATTTTATAATGTTTAATGAGATTAATTTTAAAATAATATATCCAATTTATGTTACTATAACCATTTTTATATTGAAATTGGAAATCAAAACATTCCAAACATTTAGTCATTTTTTCATAAAAAACATGTTGTAAATACATGTATGTAAAATTAATTTTTATATTTATTTCATCCACATCAATTACTAGAATTTGGAAAATTTCTTCAATATTTGGAATATTTATAATGTATATTTTCTAATAATTTCATCTTATTTTTGGACCAAAAAATACTATAGACCATGATTATAAATAATTACAGTGATTAAAAGAAATATTAGCTTAACAAAGCACGAAATTTTTTTAATAAAGATGCAAATGACCTAAAAAATTCTGAAAATCCTTTTTATGGAAATATTTTCACCCTATTATCGATTTAATCTAATTTAAACTATTATTTTACCCACATTACCTAATAATAGTGTGGTTGGAATTCCCATCTCAAATATTTTCATTAATACCACTCCTCATCCACTATAAAAATTTATTCACCCCTCCCACATATTCAAACATCTATAACCCGTTGGCTCAGAAAACATATGTAAGAATATCCTACACAAATCTCTACCTTAGTCGTATAATCCTCATTTTCTAGTGGAATCCATCCATGGAATACCTTTGGCACAATAAAAATGAAGTTACCCAATGAAGAGGTAACATTATTCTTCAAGATTTGTAGTTTTATTTACATTAAACATCTACTGAAATATTCCTATTAATTAATTATATAATAACCTTCGTATCCTAAATATAATTATATTTTGTTATTTTGTATTTTCATCCTTATAATTTATTCGCTTCTATCTAATTGGAAATGAACATACCATTCTTGTGTACAATGAACTCTCACCTAATGAAAAAATGTTGTTTGCTTTTCCTTTACCAACTCCCATAGTTGGGAATTATGATACAAAATCTAGTTTTATATGATATGTATATATATTATATCTATGACTTAATTATACTTCAATAATTATTATATAACACATAACATAATACTTTTAATTGGGTGTAAATATGATAATTTCGTTTGGGGACGTGTGGAAAACTACCTCCTCAATGAAATCTGATTTGTTCACTCTATAAAGGGAATTTATTAATAATGGTTTAAATGAATTTATATTATATATATGAAATAATATTCTTATTTGAATTTTCATATACTTATATATACATTTATTTTATTTAATGACTTTCTTTAAATATTATTATTAAACAGAGATAACATTCATGTGTTTGTACGACCTAATGTCTCCATGAATAGAGTATTCCATTTTATATTTATATCAATAATACATTATTATAAATAAAAAATTTATAAATAAAAATTATATTTATATTATATTTTGTATAATGGAAATCATGATATAATTATGATGACCAGAAATATAGAAAATCAACACACATGTGTAAAACAAATCATATATTACACAATACCTGACCATAATGTGGCAGTGTTAATAATATGGTAATATAAAGACACATAAGCTATTATATAAAATAATATGTTTCTATTATTTTATTTATAATAATCAAATTATTATTTTACAGGTGGATAAATTGAGTATGAAGAGTTTCTATTCATAACATAGGGGGATTTCTAGTCTCACATTTATTTCTTTGAGATTTACACCCTATACACCGATTATTTAATTTTTGTGCTATATATACATTACATAAATATATTATATGATTTTTATCCTTAAATTTAGGGGGATATAAAATTCAATTTTATTATATTTCTCTCATGGGGTTTATGTCTCAAAATTGACCTAATCAATAAAGTAGTATTGTCTTAATTTTCCATCATTGAGTCACATGTGGTGAACTTCAAAAACCATGTTTTAAAAAAATGATTTAAAAAATTATTTAAAAATGATATTTTAAGATAATCTTCAATGAAAGGGGATTTTAAATTTGTTATTTTTCCCAAGAATTCATTATATATTTTCAATGCTATTTTCAAATAAAAAGCATTTCAAAAAAGTTTGTGTTTGAAAAATCAAATTTCAAAGAAGAAAAGATATTTTCATCCTGATATGTTTTTCAAAGATCTTACCAAATTATTTAACATCTATGAAAATATCTATCAATTTTACTCAAAAAATTATTGGGAAAATGTTTCAAAGGATCCATTCATATTCATTTTCTGAATGGTTCATGTTTTGATCCCATGTTTTTTTGAATCCTACTTTCCTTTCATGGGTTATATGCTTACGAAACACACTTGTTTTAATGATCTATTTATTGAAGAAATGATTTTGAGAACTGTATCTTTTCAAATATTATTATATGATATCATTTTTATGAGACCCATATTTTTTAATGGGATATTATATTACTGTTTTTAAATTTGTGGAACATGAATGTATAATTTCATTAGGATATGGGTGGGAGCTATATCTCCTTCAAATTAATGGGGTATGATTTATATATCAATAGAAAATAATGGGAACCCAGTCGATGGTATTGACCCCCTTTGTAAAATTGTAGAAACTCAAACCACAATGTGAATATGGGGAAACCAGATCCATTATGGGAAGATGGGGTATCTTGTTCTACTATGAAAAGAGTAGGATACGTGATATAATCTTGTAAGAAGTTTAATCCTGATACCTTACATGGAAAATAATGGAATCAGGGATGGTGGTGTGTTCCTCCAAGTAGGTGTAGTACCCATTGTATTTTTGGAAAACTTTTATAAATGTATCTTGTCTTATAGGGAATGATATAACTTATTTATGTATATTTTTCAATTCAATTCGAATATTATGATTTCATGGCTTATGATATTGATTCCCTTATGATTAATGTATTATAAATTTCCAATATTTATTTCATGATTTATTTTTATGAACATTGATACGTAGGGTGTGATATTCTAATGTCATTATAACATTTCATAAACTTATAGTCAATTTTTTGCTTGCATATCTACCATGTTCACCCTTACAAGGTATCTATGTTCATTGATCTTTAGGATTCCATTCTCCATGTTATGATGCTATATATTATGTATGATGTGTCTCAGAATGGTGATAGTTCAAAAGAACATAGTGGGACATAATGTATATCTCTTATTTATTAGTCTTTATGTTTCCTTCCTTCCAAATGCATAAGACCATTACAATATTTTGGCATCGATTTTTATAATGTATTATGTATTATGAAAAATGATGTAATTATCATGTATGAAAATCTAGGGATGATGTAGTTGGTATCAGAGAAAATGTTTATATATCCTTTGGACACTAGCATGAGATAACCTTAGTGATAACTCTATGTACATTTATAAAGATAATTCTATGGATATGTAAAAGTATATGAAATTTTAATTGAATTTTGGTAATGTATAGAGAAATTTTTTTCCTATCATCAAATACTTGTTTGGAAACTACACGTGGAAATGGTTCTATCATAGATGTACCTTTTACTAAAAACTATGATAATACACATTGGTCCTAACTTAATCATAACTGGGTACACAAAAACCAGCCTTACCGTGAACCTTGTTTGACACACATGGGGGATATGCATTGGTAATTCAAAAAAAAATGACACGATCAATCATGAAAGATTTAATAATATTTTTTATTTGAATAATCATTATTATGCCTCGTGTTTCATAGATTAAGGATGTAGTCATAACATAAAAATCATGTTGTTATTTTTTATGATTATGTGCTCCTAATTATGAAAAATATTTCTTACTCGATGATTTTTTGGTTTTAGTCAATTATTGTGACTTAGAGGATCCAGGTTTATGGTGACAATTTATGAAAATGAAATTATTGGTCTTTTGATAATCTGAATGTTATGGGAGCTAGAAATAAAAAACTCACTGATATTCTAACTCATCATTCTCAATCTATGAATCATGCTAAGCATTTAAATTATTAAAAGAGGAAACAACATACTGTTGATTCCTTTATGAGGTAACATCCATCTTCATTTATCATTTCTTATGATCTAATTATTTATGAACAATATATTAGGACAACTAAAATTATATTCTCGATTACATTTTTTTAAGAACATGAGAAAATTGTTCTTATTGTTTATCGGTTAAAATGTGAAGGAGAATAGTGGTGGAATTTAATAAATAATATGAAGTATGATGGAATTGAATACATTGATTTGGTTGAGTTGAAGAATTTATTCTTCAATAAGTAAATTCTTCATGTTCATTGTACAATGATGGAAAAGGAGTTCCTTGAGTTGAATTAACGGAATTATGAATCCATCAGTACTTATGCAGCAAGTTTCAAAATACTTGTGAGGTGCACTTATGGAATTATCATCCAACCCCAAAGTAATGTTTATTGGATCTTTAGTGGCATAAATACAAGTCTGATAAGGGGATTTACGATAAGATACAACAGTTTCTATGAAGAGATTGTTTTTCATGAAATAAATGTTGAAATGGAGGTTATAATTACATATTAAAATCACTTTTTTAACAATAAAAATAAGATTTCTTTCAAGAAAGAATCTAAAAACCATAGAGTGATGAATATGAGAATTCCATTATGCTCTATTTGTGGAATTAATCCTATAGGTAACTATTTTAAGGAGTCTCAAAAGAATTTTTTTGTGCGGAAGAGATAACCATCGAGAATATAATTTCACATAGAAGGGAATAAGATGTGAAATTATTCAAATAAAGTAATAAATATATAGGGAGGACCTCCCATGATTCTGTTCTTTATGATTAGGTATGGTGGACATTACACTAACCAGTTCCCAAAACCAAGGGCTAGTGATGATGATCTGTGTCAGCGACCTCTTAAACTAATTGACTATGTGAAATTTCATGTGATAACTATTTTTATTACGCAGTTGGATAAAGATGTGGTGAAAGGTACATTTACCATCCAATCTATAATTTCTAATGTATTATTTTATTTTTCATCTACCCACTATTTTATATCTAATAAATTTTATAAGGGCATTAAGATTACACCAATATTATATATAAGGAACTAGTTGTAAAAACCCCTAAGGTTAAGATAATTTCATCTCAAGTTAGTGATTCCCATCTATTTCACATTTGTGGGAATGTAATTCTTGAATGTATTTTCATTTTATCCCTGGTTGAAAATTATTTCATTCTATGCATGGATTAGATTTCATTGAATAAATCCCAGATCATTTATCAGGGAATAAAAGTTACATTTGAAATTTCTAACCAGCCAATGATCTTCTTATTGGTGTGAAGAAAATTATAAACATACTATGGCGATTAATTATAGTGCATCTATTTAAATTCTGATTCAGAACTAATGGTTGTCTCTAATGGTTTTAGAGAAACATGGCATCGTTGATATGCCTATTTTTTCATAATTTTTGGATGTCTTCCTAGATGTGTTTCTTATTAGTCAAAAAAAATTGAAATTTATTTATTGAAAAAACTCATGATATAATCCAAAATAATATCAATGACTCCCTATAGAATTTATGCAATTGATTTTCTGGATTTGAAGAAGAAACGCTATGAAAACCATTATAATGGATTCAGATGTCCATGTCTGTCAACTTGGGGTGCACTTATTCCTTTCATGAAAAATAAATATGGATACATGATACTATTTATTCATTATTATTATTCGAATAATATTATGATCAGGAACTTGTATTATCATCTCCATATGGATGAACTTTCTAATCAACAACACAGAACAAAATACTTTGATGATATTAACCTTCATTATGCTTATCATCAATTGATGTTCAAGAAAAAGGATATACCCAGGTTGGAATTTTGTATATGTTATAGACACTATGAATATATAGTGATTCTTTTTGGAGTAACTAATTCACATTTTATATTCATGGATTTTATGAATAGAGTAATTATATATTACCTCAATCAGTTTTTTGTAGTCTTATTGAAGATATTATTATCTTTTATAAGAGAAATGAAGAGCAAGGGAAACACATTAGAATTGTGAAAAATACACTGATAAATGAAAAAATGAATGAAAAATTTAAAAAGTTTGATTATTCTACAAAAGGATTCATTTTTTGTTCACATAATATAAATAGGAAGTGATCAGAATAACCATAAAAAAGAGGCTATTGAATGTAATCCGTGACCTACCCTAGTGACATAGATATGTAGTTTTCTTGTGTTAGATGGATATTATAGATGGTATGGGAATAAATTATGAAAACTATCAAATACACTGTCCACGGTACCATAGAAGGGTGAAAAGTTCATCTATAAAGATAAATGTGAGGAAACTATCATGAAACAAAAGAGAAAGTTGGTCAGCACAACTTTTATTATATTAACCTTCAGTGGGGATGGGTTTGTGTTATATAAAATGATTAAAATAATTTATTGGGATATTTATTGTTTATAATAACATGTTTATCATTTTGGCCTCATTACACTTGAATATGCATGGAAAAAACTACCCAACTCTAGATTCAGAGTATGAAGCGGCATTATTTGCATTAATGATTTGGTGGAATTTCCATTATGGATAAAAGTGGGATATATATAATGACCTTATTAGTAAAAATATATATTCACATAGACGGAGTTATACATTCACTGGGTAATATAGTTAGAGTTGATTAAGGATTACAACTGATCATTACATTACAACCATGGGAAATAGAATATGTTGACTGATGTGTTGATTCGAAAGGATAATTCTAGTTTAACAATGATGAGGATCACAAAAGATCCAATATTTCTATATAATCAAGGTATGGATCTAGAAATTCTAATGGAAGGAGATAAATTTTATATTTCTCAATTAAATGTTCAACTATCAATGTAGGTGATGATTAATGTAGCATAAAATGAAGATGTTGAGTTGTTATTGAAGGCTAGAAATTTTCTTGAGTTTAGCCTTGATCAGGTGGAAATGATATGGGTCAAGAACCATGTATGTTTCCATTCCATACCAGATTTGAATAAGGGAATTTTATTGGTAGATTATAGTTTTTTATTCTCTATTCATCTTTGAAATACAATTATATATTGGGATCTAAAGAATACTTATGGTGGAATGGCTTGAATATTGATATTATAGAGTTTTTGTCTTAGTGGTGGATATTCTATAATGTTAAGGTATAAATAAAAAAGTCTAAGAGGATATTTCATCCATTACCTATACCAAAATGGAAATGGGAGAATATCATTATGGGTACTATCATTGGACTCCCCTAAAACTCTAAAGGGTTTATTTATATGTGTGTGGTAGTCAATAGCCTTACTAAGATAGTGAACATCATTCCTATTAAAGAATACATATATTTGGATCCATTTCCTATAAAATAAATTAAAGAAGTTGTAAGGTTTCATGATGTACCACATTCCATTATATTTTTTTCGGACCCCAGGATTACCCCAATGTTTTGGTGATGTCTTCAACAATAAAATAATAAATAATTGAGTTTCAACCCTACTAATCATCCTTTTATGGAGAGTTATTCTAAAAGATAAATTCATCCTATAAGATATATTTAGTTCTTCATTATTAGATTTCTGTGGTTTTTGGGATAAAAAAATTCCTCTAGTTGGGTTTTCATTAAAAAATAACATTCACGCAAGAATTAAGATGGATCCCTATGAATCCTTATATGGGATGAAATGTACAGTTAAAATATTCTACAATGAGGTTAGATAAAGAAATCTATTAGGAATTTAGATAGATAAAGAAATGGAATAGAAGGTTAGAACCATTCAATAACTTAATAAAGTACCTCAATATCGGAACAACGTTATGCTTATAACCAATAGTGTGACCATGAATTTTAATTTGGGGAGAAGGTGTTTCGAGTAATTTCACCATGGAAGAATGTTATGAGGTTTGAAAAGAAAGGGAAAATAAAACCTAGGTATATTGGTCAATTTGAGATTCTTGATAGTGTCAGAGCAGTAGCCTATCACATGGAAATTACTCCAAATCTATATGAGGTCCATGTTATTTTGCATGTATCTCCCTATGGAAGTATATACCTTACCATTCACATGTATTAAACATATAATTCAAGCAACTATAGAAGATCTTTCTTACGAGGAACAACCATTTAAAATTTTATATGGTAAAGAGAATGTTATAAAAAACTAGACCACTTTCCTGATCATTGTTTTGTAGATAAATCACAAGTGAGAGAATGCAGTATGGAAACATGTAGATATGTTGATGCAAAAGTATCCCCATTTCTTTGTATTAGAATGATAAATTTCAGGGGAAAATTTCATTTAAAGGGGGGTAGAATGTAACTCCTCATATTTTATAAACCTTTTTTCTTGAATAAATTAATTTGTTTTGATATCTTGAAATTAATGATACACTATGTTAAACTCTTTTTATACATTATACCATGTTAATCATATTTTACACACAACACAGAATTGGCTTGTGTAATTCACATCAATGAGTTTCTACCAACCAACATTTTATTATTTTAATTTTTTAAACTAGATTATTATATTATATAATTTTAATATATAAATATTAATAGTAATAAATAATATTAAAATATTATTTATAATTATTTTATAGAGATAAATTATATTTACAATAATACATCAAGTTTTTATTAATGTCTTCATATGTTTGAAAATACAAATTTATTAAAAGAACATCTTTTTATTTTCTTTTGTGAATAAAAAGAAAATTAACTTTATAAACATTAGAAATTTTATTTGAGAAAATAAACTTATTTTTTATTTATAATTTCAAAATTATCTTCACGTGCATTTGATAGATTTTTTTAAAAAATAACATTTTTTTATACAGAAAAATACTAAATTTCAATTTTATTTTATTTGAATATAATATATTTATATAGTTAAATTAAATTATAATTTATTTATAAATATTAATGAGATTAATTTTACATAAATTAATACAATTAGTTAATTATAATTAATTTCACATTGAAATTTGATATCAAAACATTCCAATATTTTAATCACCTTTCATAAAAACCAATTGATATGCCACTTATACATGATTAATTTTAAAATTTATTTTATCCACTTATATGATTGAAATTTTAAAAAATGGATTTAAAATTTTTAATCATCGTAATTTATAATTTTTAATAAGTTATATATATTTATTTTTTTTAATGAAAAATATTAGAGAACATGATTAAAAATAATTACAGTAATAATGAGAAAAATTATTTCACTATTAACTAAACCTTAAACCTAATACTCAAATGACCTAGAAATTTATCCAAAATCCATTTTATGGAAATATTTATACCATAAAAACCATTTTATCTTATTTGAATCATTATTGGAGGAAATTTACGTAGGAAAAATGTGGGTGAAAGTCCCTTTTCAATAATTAATAATAATGACACTCCACTTTCACTATAAAAATGCTATCACCCCTCCCACTTATTCATACCCCGCATACCCCTTTCCCTAGAAAATATCAACCTGAATACCCAAAAAAAATCCCCAGCTTAATATTTTTATCCTCTCTTTTAGATGAAATCTGTAACACCCGAGACTTTTATGTTATATAAATCATCAAAGGAATCTTTTTCTACACAATACTTTCTTGGCTTGCTTTACACGAAATCGCGACCTTCCTCGATAGCTTGCGTCGTATGCAATACCGAGTTTTACTAAACAACGATATGCTATTAAAATATTATCAAAACTAGCCGTTATGAATAGTAATAACCACTTTTTGAAATTTTTATAAATTTTTTTTTCAAAATGGACTTAATTTTTGGATTCAGAATATCGAAATTAGCCTAGTGTGAAATTTTGGTATTTTTCTGAAAACTTTCAATTTTTGATGAATAGTGAAACCACTAAGTGATAGTTAAAAAACTGAATTTTTCATAAAACGTAATTTTACCGCTTCTGTGAATGGAATTTCGAAAATCCGAGAGACACGGTTAATATCAAGGACTAAAATGTGGTTCAATGAGATGAAAATAATTTTTGGTGAATAGTAACTTTTTACTTTTTTTACAGCGGTTAATAGTAAATAGGGTAACTAAGGGTAAATATGATATTACTATTACCCTAACACATGTTCTAATTCTATTAGATAAGTTTATTTCGACCAAAAACAACCTTATGAATATAATATGACCATTTAGGTCCACTTGGATTAGATTATGACATTTAATATTATTTTATTTAATAAATAGTTAAAATAGTTAAAAGGAACGTTTAATAACTAAAACATTTTTAATATGGGATTATACATAAGATAAATTCGATTATAAATATTCATTAGAAAGATAAAAAGATTTCCTACATAATGATATTTTATAATTTTTAGACTTTAAATAAATTAATTTATTTATGACACAACGATGATGCAGTAATTACCCTTTAAAAGAAATATTAACATAATTGATGTTATAAATACCCAAATAAATGTAATTTGAGACTTTCTATGAATTCCACAAATTTTCTAGGTTACTATGATATATTAGTGTTGATTTAATCAACTTGGTTCGAACATATAATTCTGTTATGACTTTCACAAAAATCATATATCAAATAGTGTCACAATTGACACAAAATAGTTTTTAAATAAAATATTATATTATTAATTGTTATTTTATTCCTAAAAATCTATGGTTCGGCCAAATGACTTAGATAAGGATATATATATTAATTATAAACAACTTGGGGTTCGTTTGGAATGTTATTGTAAGTGTATTAACCATATAGTGTAAGAAAACAAAAACACACGGTAAAAGTTAAATTATTTAACTTAGAGTTAAATCTTATTGATAAGGTTAAAATAAAACCCTAAACTTGTATAAATCCTATTGGTTGATAGGATTTCGACCCATCCCCACTTTAACTTCGAAATAATACCCTTTGGAACCATTATAAACTGATTTTGACTTTAATATAAAATAAAATTTTGAGATATTCCTAAGGTGCCCCTCTCCTCCCTTATAAAAGGGAACCTCCTCCCCCTCTTCCTCACACCACATTGAGCCTTCAAGATCGGCCAACCCCTACCACTTTCTCCTCTCCACTTACCAAGAGACATCCTAGAGGTTCTGGTCTTTTTCAAAGACTCATTTTAGTACCCTAAAAGGTGGTCTCAAAGAAGCACTTCAAAGAAGAGGTAAAGCCCATTACCGATTCTTTCATCTTTATTTCTTCTTCCACTTATTCTTCTTCGGTTGTTTCATTATGAAGTAATAACTTCAGTATCACTCATATACTGATATGTTATAATAAGTATGAAACAACCCTATTTCACCATCTATCCATCCTACGGAAAAAGAAATCACCGCGCGTGCGTACGTACGGAATATCGTCTCCACGCCGTGGTGTAATCTATTTTCCACCACCACCTTACATGGATGGGTATAATGGTGTATATAATGACTATATATGAATATTATAAAGTGATATTGATTCTGAAATAGTATACATACACTCCAATACAATTCCACGATCATAGGAATGATATCATCACTCGTGCGTATGTACGGAATACCGTATCCACGATGTGATGCGACTCGTTCTACATGATCTTCATTTTATAATGATTATATAAATGAATTGAATGAATGAATATGATATATATTACACAAATACCATTCTGGAAATTAGGTATCTATAACCTAAAGATAAGAATAATAATTTATTTGACAAAACACGCATAAGAACAAAAAGTTATAAACACCCGAATAACAAGTAGCAATAAAATATTACTACTGAGAAGCTAAGAATATGACCATATATGATATCATAAAAATAAGTATGATTCTGGAATAAGTCAATAAAATTATTTAAATCATTATATAGGAGGTTCGGACACTTACAAAGCAAGTCGGACCTAAGGTAAGGGAAATATCACAATCTCATTTTTATCCGAGATTGTTTATACTTTGGTATTTACTAGGTTGTATTTTATCATCCACATCCATGTTTCCTCGATATGTAATATTATTTCCATCCTCCTACAAATTTTTAAATCCAATTTTACCCTTCGGTGAGTTTTTAGTAAAAGATATGAAATGAATCTTTTGTAGTTTTTCGTACGAGTAACTTTTTGAATTTTCCGACAAAAATACGAGAGGAATGTTTTTTAACTTATACGGCATGAATGGATTTTTAAAACATTATTTCCAAGAAGCTTCCTTTACAAGTTTTCATGTTTATTTTTAATCAACTTCTTTTAGTTTATAATTTTATGACATGTTAAGAAAAGAAAAGTGTTTTTGAAGTAGAAAGGATATTTTCCTCAAGAATGAAGTTCAAGTGTTTTATCAAAATTATTTTCCATCTAAGATAATAAAGGGTTCTGTTTTTATCCCTATTATTACATTTATTTGATTATGTTGTGATGGAATTATTTTTATGAATTCCTTTATCATATATGAATTGTTTTATGATGTCATGATGTTTAATATTCCCATTTTTATTACATGGGTTATGCAATGATGTATGGTTTATGATTTTGTGACACACATAAGAATGGTATCATTATGAGATGGGTGGGACCTATATCTCCCTCCAATTCATTGGGTAAAGATTTTATATCTCATGAGATAGGCATGGCTGGAACGGTAGGTTATACCGGTTTAGTGAAACAGGACTGAAACGAGGGTGACTCGGTTCAGAAAGGGACTTTGTCCACTAAGATTGTCTTGGCAATGAGTCTTGACTAACAAGAAATGATTCTCTATGATTATGTGTGTATGACACAAAGTTTCATGTTTTATGTTATGATTATTGTGATTACATTTCACTGCCATGATTTATCCCATGTTATGAAATTATGATCTCTTTTGCAGGGTAAGATTTCAAAAAGTTATGTGCTTATGTATACAATGTGATTGATCTTTCTTTTGTTTACCCTTACTGAGCATTTGAGCTCACCCTTTTGTATGTTTTCTTTCCCCTGGTCAGGAAGAAGGTTATTAAGTAGGATATTCCAAAAAGGGACTCTAGATATGATGAAATAAGTGGGAGGCAAAGTTGATGCTTTATGAACCAGTTGTTTATGTTTCCCAGTTTCTAAAGACACTATACATATATGGTCCTTTCGTGGTTTTATTATATGATGTAATAAGTATGCTTCAATTTTGAAGTATTAACAATGTATGTAAAGTATGGGTCGTTATAGTTGGTATCAGAGGAAAGGTATAGTCAACCTTTGGAAACTAGGATGTGAAATCCTTAGTAAGAACCCTAAGGATAAGTCTAAGCATAGAACATAATCTTAGTGTTTTAGAAATGTCCATGAATAACCTAGGATAAGACCTTAAGCGTGACAATTTTATTCTTGATTATGTGGATTTCCTATTATAATTAGTGTTGCTCACACTATTCTTCTTGGTTTTAGTCAATGGTTGGAACCTGAAGGAATCGTGTTAATGCGGAATGCGATGGGCAATGCAATGATTGTCCCCCTGAGCAACCAAACGTTATGAGAGCTGAAATGAAAAATCTTGTAGCCATGCTCACACAACTTTCTCAAGCTATGAATCATGTAGGACTTCCAAACGAGCAAAGGAAGGAGCAATATTCTGTTGAATCCTTCATGAGGTAGCATCCACCTTCTTTCAGTGGGTCTACTGATCCATTAGTTGCTGAACAATGGATTAGTACTACTGAAAAGATATTTTCAGTTCTTCAATGTTTTGAACATGATAAATTCATCCTAGCAGTGTATAGTTTGGAAGGAGATGCTGATCAATGGTGGAATCTTATTAAGAATACGAGGCAAAGAGATGAAATTGAGTCCATGGAATGGGACGAGTTCACGAACTTATTTTTCAATAATTACTTCCTCGTATTCTCCGAACAAAGATGGAGAAAAAGTTTCTTGAACTGAATCAAAAGGATGATGAATCTGTTGGTACCTATGAATCAAATTTTACAAGACTTGCAAGGTACGCTTCTGGTATTATTATCCAACCTGATAGTAAGATCGATCAGTTCATTAGTGTCTTAAAACCAAGTCTTCGAAGGGCATTATCTATAAGGGACTTCAATAGCTACGAGGAAATCGTTCGATGTGCTCTCAAAGTCGAGATGGAGATTGGAGTAACCCATCAGTCATACGGGTTTGATAAGAAGAGGAAAATGGAATTCAAAGGAAAATCTAAAGAGAACACTGAAAAGAAGATGAGATTTCCCTTATGCTCAAAGTGTGGAATGAAACATGGAGGGATTTGTCTTAAAGGGACAAGTAAATTTTTCAAATGTGGAAAGGAAGGTCATCGGGAATTTGAATGCCACAATGATGGGAAGAAGATGTCTAATGATGCAAACCAAGGAAGGGATACACAGAAAGAACCTACTACACTTCAATGTTTCAAGTGCAAGGAGATGGGTCATTATGCCAATAAATTCCCTAATCCAAGGGTTGATGATGATGGTCGATATCAACAAACTCTTAAGGCTAAAGAAAAAGGAAAGTCACATGCAATTTCTATCAGCGATGTGGAGTACGATAACGATGTGGGGAAAGGTACACTTACCATCCACTCTAAAGTAGAAAATGTTTTATTTGATTTTGGATGCACCCACTCTTTTATTTCAGAAGAATTTTCTAAGGGTATCACCGTATTACCTCAACAATTAGATGTTGAGTTAGCTGTGACAACACCTAATGGCACAATAGTCGCATCAAAAGTTTATAATTCTTCTCCGATCGAAGTTTGTGGGAAAGTGCTTCTTGAAAATATTATGATCTTTCCTATAGTGGAATTTGATGTGATTCTTGGCATGGATTGGCTTTCTTTATATGGAGCTCATATCAATTTCCAAAGAAGGGAAGTCACATTTCATATTGCAGATCAATCTATGATCGTCTATCAATGCAAGGATGAACATAACCTTGTAGTGGAAATTTCTTCCATCTTATGGGTCCTGATTCCACTAAATGAAGGTTATTTATCTCTAATGGTTGGTGAGAAACTCATGATTAAGAATACGCCCATTGTACGGGAGTTTGATGATGTCTTTCCAGAGGAATTACCGGGACTTCCACCAAATCGTGATGTTGAGTTCTCAATAGAACTCGTACCGGGTGCTTTGCCTATTTCAAAGACACCTTATAGAATGGCCCCAATTGAGTTGTAGGAATTGAAGAAGCAACTCCAAGAGAATCTTGATAAGGGATTCATACGCCCTAGTGCGTCACCTTAGGGATCACCTGTTCTATTTGTTAAGAATAAAGATGGATCAATGAGACTCTGCATTGATTATCGAGAACTTAATAAGATCACTATCAAGAACAAATATCCTCTCCCATGCATTGATGACTTATTTGACCAACTACGCGGAGCTCAATACTTTTCCAAGATTGATATTCGTTCAGGGTATCATCAATTAAGGGTTAAAAGGGAGGATATACCAAATATGGCTTTCTGTACAAGGTATGGGCACTATGAATTTATTGTGATGCCATTTGGTCTTACTAATGCCCCTGCTATCTTCATGGATATAATGAATAGAGTCTTTAGAGACTATCTTGATCAATTTGTGGTAGTCTTTATAGACGATATCCTTGTCTATTCAAAGCGCAAGTAAGAACATGAAGATCACTTGAGAATTATATTGAAGACCCTGAGAAAGGAGAAGTTTTATTCCAAATTTACAAAGTGTGAATTTTGGCTTCAAAAAGTTGAATTTTTGGGTCACATAATCTCAAAAGAGGGGATATCTGTGGATCCAGCAAAAACAGAGGTTATCAAAAGATGGTTGAGACCAACAACAGTATCTGAGATCCGAAGTTTTCTTGGTTTGGTTGGATATTATCGACGTTTTGTGAATGACTTTTCACGATTATCTAATCCACTCACCAAGTTGACTCGGAAAGGAGTTAAGTTTGTTTGGACGGAAGAATGTGAAGAAAATTTCAAGGAGTTGAAAAGAAGGTTATCCAGTGCACCTGTGCTCACACTGCCCTGTAGTGGAGAAAGGTTTGTGATCTACAGTGATGCATTCAAGAAGGGATTGGGGTGTGTTCTTATGCAAAATGATATGGTGATAGCTTATGCCTCACGACAGTTGAAAATCCATGAGAAAAATTACCCAACACATGATTTGGAGTTAGCTGCGGTAATCTTTGCATTAAAGATTTGGAGGCATTACCTTTATGGTGAAAGGTGTGATATTTATACTGATCATAAAAGTTTAAAGTATATTTTCACACAAAAGGAGCTGAATATGCGTCAAAGAAGATGGTTGGAGCTGATTAAGGATTATGACTTCTCAATCCATTACCACCCTGGGAAAGAAAACAAGGTGGCAGATGCATTAAGTTGACAAGACCATGCTAGTTTATACATGATGAGGATCACAAAAGATCCAATATTTATGGATTTACAAAGGATGGATCTTGGAATTATAATGAAAGGGGAAAAATCTTATCTATCTCAAATGAATGTTCAACCCTCTATACATGTGAAGATTAAAGAGGCACAGAAAGAAGATGTCGAGTGACAAAAGAAGGTGAGAAATGTTCCTGAATTCAACCTTGATTGTGATGGGATAATAATGTTCAGGAATCGGGTTTGTGTTTCTCCCATCCCCGAATTAAAGAAGGAGCTGTTGGTTGAGGCTCATAGTTCTTCATTCTCTATTCATCCTGGAAGCACGATGATGTATAGGGACCTGAAAGAGTACTTCTGGTGGGATGGCATGAAAAGAGATGTTGCTGAATATGTCTCTCGATGCTTGGTTTGTCATCAAGTTAAAGCTGAGAGACAGAAGTCTAAGGGGATGTTACAACCATTAACCATACCCGAATGGAAATGGGAAAACATCACCATGGACTTTGTCACAGGACTTCCTAAAACATCCAAAGGCAATAATGCTATCTGGGTCATAGATGATCATCTTACAAAGTCTGCACACTTCATTTCTATTAGAAAGGATTTCTCTCTGGATCAGCTTGCCAGGATATATGTAATGGAAGTGGTAAGATTGCATGGAGTACCACTTTCTATTATATCTGATCGGGATCCGAGATTTACCTCGAAGTTCTGGCGAAGTCTTCATCATACTCTAGATACATAGTTGAGTTTCAGCACTGCTTATCATCCTCAGATAGACGGTCAGTCTGAGAGAACAATTCAAACACTAGAAGATATGTGGAGAGCTTTCTCTATAGATTTCAATGGTGGTTGGGATCAACACCTACCTTTGGTGGAGATTTCTTATAATAATAGCTTTCACTCCAGTATACAGATGGCTCCTTATGAAGCTCTCTATGGAAGGAAAAGCAGGACTCCAACTTGCTGGGATGAAGTTGGGGAAAGAAAGCTATTAGGACCTGATCTCGTGGATGAAATGGCAGAAAAGGTCAGATCTATTCAAAAACACATAAGAGCAGCTCAGAGTCGACAGAAAAGTTATGCCGACAACCGAAGAAAAGACCTAGGGTTTGAAGTGGATGATAAAGTGTTCTTACGAATATCTCCCTGGAAGAGGGTTATGGGATTTGGAAAGAAGGGGAAGTTGAGCCCTAGATATATCGGTCCTTTCGAAATACTGGATCGTGTTGGGAAGGTAGCTTAGCGATTGGCGCTTCCACCGAATCTCTCTCAAGTTCACGATGTGTTCCATGTATCTTTCCTGAGAAAGTACATACCTGATCCTTCACATGTACTCAGCTCAGAAGTTGTACCGCTGGAGAAAGATCTTTCTTATGAAGAACAACCAATAGAGATTCTGGATCGTAGCGAAAAAGTCCTACGAAACAAGACCACTCGATTGGTGAAAGTTTTATGGAGGAACCACCAATTAGAAGAAGCTACATGGGAGCTTGAGGATATGATGAGGGAGAGGTATCCTCATCTGTTTGTTACAAAGTGACGAATTTTGAGGGCGAAATTCATTTTAAGGGCGGTAGAATGTAACACCCGAGACATTTATGTTATATAAAATTTCAAAGGAATATTTTTCTACACAATACTTGCTTGGCTTGCTTTACACGAAATCACGACCTTCCTCGATAGCTTGCGTCGTACGCAATACCGAGTTTCACTAAACAACGATATGCTATTAAAATATTATTAAAACTAGCCGTTATGAATAGTAATAACCACTTTTTGAGATTTTATAAATTTTTATTTTTCAAAATGTACTTCATTTTTGGATTCAGCATATGGAAATTAGCCTAGGGTGAAATTTTGGTATTTTTCTGAAAACTTTGAATTTTTGAGGAATAGTGAAACCACTAAGTGGTAGTTAAAAAACTGAATTTTTCATAAAACTTAATTTTACCGCTTCTGTGAATTGAATATCAAAAATCCGAGATACATGGTTAATATCAAGGACTAAAATGTGGTTCAATGAGATGAAAATAATTTTTGGTGAATAGTAACTTTTTACTTTTTTTTACCGCGGTTAATAGTAAATAGGGTAACTAAGGGTAAATATGATATTACTATTACCCTAACACATGTACTAATTCTATTGGATAAATGTAATTCGACCAAAAACAACCTTATGAATATAATATGACCATTTAGGTCCACTTGGATTAGATTATGACATTTAATATTATTTTATTTAATGAATAGTTAAAATAGTTAAAATCGAAGTTTAATAACTAAAACATTTTTAATATGTGTTTATACTTAAGATAAATTCGATTATAAATATTCATTAGAAAGCTAAAAAGATTTCCTACATAATGATATATTATAATTTTTAGAATTTAAATAAATTAATTTATTTATGACACAACGATGATGCAATAATTACCCTTTTAGGGAAATGTTAACATAATTGATGTTATAAATACCCAAATAAATGTAATTTGGAAATTTTTATGAATTCCACTAATTTTCTAGGTCACTATGATATATTAGTGTTGATTTAATCAACTAGGTTCGAACATATAATTCTGTTATCACTTTCACAAAAATCATATATCAAATAGTGTAAAAATTGACACAAAATAGTTTTTAAATGAAATATTATATTATTAATTGTTATTTTATTCCTAAAAATCTATGGTTCGGCCAAATGACATAGATAAGGATATATATATTAATAATAAACCACTTGGGGTTTGTTTGGCATGTTATAGTAAGTGTATTAACCATATAGTGTAAGAAAAAAAAAAGACACGGTAAAAGTTAAATTATTTAACTTAGAGTTAAATCTAATTGATAAGGTTAAAATAATAACCTAAACTTTTCTAAATCCTATTGGTTGATAGGATTTCGACCCATCCCCACTTTACCATCGAAATAATACTGTAACAACCCGAGAATTCATGTTTCGTGTAATGATATGTTTCCCCTTTAACTGGACCATCTTTCTATAAAAAGAAAATGAAAATAAACGAAAACTGTAACAACAAGCATGAATGAAATACTCCTTTATTAAGAAACATGACGATTACAACTCCCCACGATCAAAACATCACTAACCAAAGATTCCAACCAAGAATCTGATTACAACGATGGGAAGACTGCTTAGAGCTACTAGGAGCCCGAGAATGCGGTAGGGATTTCGAGCATCCATCATAAGGAACATAAGTATGGTTGACGCCACCGCGACCGTGCTCAGCACCAAGGGGATCACACGAACCATCTTCCTTTATCTTCTTCGGTCACTTGGAGTAAGGTACACCTGAGACCAAACCTTTTTATAAGCATCCCAATATGACCGTTAAACACCAACGGATAAAAATGTAGCCATTGGCTCCCTCCTAACTTGTTATATTTTTTTAAAGTTTTAATTTGCAAAACAATGGTATTTGACACTATGTTTTCCACTACTTGTGATATATATATATATACATTTAACTTGAGCATGTAATTATTTGTTTAATTTATTTTCTTTTATAAAAATGGTTGACTATACTGAATTTGTTAAGGTTTTACTTCTTTTACAAATATATAGGTGCAAACTCTCGGTTTATAGATGTACATGTATATATATTAATGATGTGACAAACTATATGATAAATGAATTATAATTATTTTCTAAATTATATATAAGTAAAAATAATACAAATGTTTATAACTCGCTTTTATAATTAATATTTTGAAATTATGTCGATGTTTCAGTTTCATTGATTTTCAATTTTGTGGTGTAATGTAGAAATTTACATTAATGCACATTTAATGGTGTAGTTTATTTAATGTTTTGTGTTGAATGTTTAATGGTGTAAACAATGTTAATGTAAAATAAGATGGGTAGAGAATAATTAAACGAATCTTGAACTTTGTTAAAATAATAAAAGCTACAAATAATTGATGGATAAAATAATAATAAAGTTTATAATAGGTATAATAATAAATTAAAAAGAATTACAAAAAGAAAACAAATAGTAAAAAAAAGAGATACCGAAGACCACATGTTTTTATGCCGCGACATCTCCCCAGCCGTCCGATCCTCTTTCCCCCCGATCTTGGCCGTCAGTTTCTTTTAAATGCCGCGTCATCCCCGAGCCGTCCGATCGGTCGGTGTGTAATCCCTGACGTCCATGTTTTTTCGCGTTTTCCCTCCTTTCGTTTTCCAGCTTTCTTCCTCCTCTCGCGCCCGCGGTTCTCCTTCTTCCCCATGTCGCCGGACCAGTGGATCGTAGGGTGCCCTATTTTCTTCGTGTAGGCTGGTGAAGAGACCCAGGCTGCTCCCTCCTTTCCACAGGTTGACGCCGACCTCGCCTCGGGCCGAAGACTCCCCCCGAAGTCCTCCTCTTCTCCATCTGTTTTTTTAAACCCCTTGTTGCTCCAAAGGCCGAAGGGCTTACACTGATCTCCTTGACCCCTCCGACCTCCAGACGTCGTTGCTTCCTCGTTCTCTCCTCCTCCCCATCGAGCTAAGGTAAGGGAGAGGTTTTTCCCTGGTTTCCGTTTGAGTTTCGTTTTTATATATACATATATATATATATGTGTTATGTATATACATATATACATCCTATGGTTATGCACATGTTTTTCACTTGTTGTATCGCATTCTCTTCTCCTCCTCTCCATTTTGTAAGGATCGTACTCTATTTCTAAAGATTGGTTTTAAACATCGGTTTTCTTATAAACATGTGTATATTCGGATTATAGATATGTATATATATGTGTCTACAACTTCTATGTTTATACCCCTGGTTCCCCTTTCCTCATTTATCATTTCTTTTCCTCCTCTCTGAAGGTAAGAGGCATGTTTATTTTGTTGTGTTTGAGTTTTGGAGTATATATATATATATATACATGTTATGTGTGTATATATTTCGGGTATATGTGAACCGGGTGCGAACCCAGAATTTGAGATCTCTCTCAGCTTGATAAATCGAATAGTGGGTGAAAAGGGCAAACCACTTCTTATGTTTAGTTTCCTCCGGCCTTGGTACACTATAATTTATACACACCTTACATAAATATATATGTGTATATGAATTTGCATCATGGCCTTAAGGACCGGTTACCACTCATTTCATCATCCAAAATTCGACCAAGTTAAGAGCAGTTTTCTTTTGAGGTTCATTTTAACTCGGTTTTAATGTTTTACACATTGTGTATATAAATGTATATATATATATATATATACATTTATACACATAAGTATAAGAGGATATATGAAAATATACCATTCTTCTTTCGTATTTATAACCCTAATTTTTTTATTTCGCCTATGAACATGGAGGTTTTGGGTAATTGTACGAACATGAAAAATCATGCAAGTATACGAAGTATATTGGTAAATACATACATGCGATTATATCTATGTGTATGTACACCAACGTGTACTTGGTTTTCTTATCTTTGTTGTAATGTATTACGGTATAGCATGATGAATTTATGGTTTGGTTGGATTTCAAAATCATTCTCTAAACTGAGAATTTTCATTTATGACTGCTTTGGATAATCAGGATTTTTCTTAAAATGGATAGTATGGGCTTCTTGAACTTTTATAAAGGCATTCATGTAATAGTAGGTGTGTTCTCAGGTGATAATGTAAGAGTTTACACAAATATACATGATGAACTTGATTATGAACTTTGTAACCTCAGCTTCCTGTATTAAACGTCTTGGATATCCCTTTATCATCACATGTGTAATTAATGAGTGACCATGCTTTAATTGGGAATTCTGATGTATGGAATGTTAAGTGTTATGTTTACTTTCTTAAAACCCATGTTTTCGAATGTAAAATTTTTATGTGCACGAAGCATGAGCATTGTCTTAATGTTTTTAATGAAAGAACTGTTTTCATGTTATGTATGTGAAAATGGGGTTGAAGTAAGAATGCATGGAACCCCATTAACGAATGACCAAGTCAAGATATGTGAGGGATGTATAGGACTTACATGTGACGGGTGCGCCTGGAATTATATAGCGCAACATGAATGATGTGACGGGTGCGCCCGGAATTATATAGCGCTCCAATGCATTGGGTAAACAAAGAGTCTCATGAGACGAACATGTGAGACGGTCTTGGCAGTCAGCCTTGACTTGTGCTAAAGAAACAGGGCGGGCGGTGAGCCTCGACCTGTTAAGTATGTTATATGGTCATGATGAAAAGTCATGAAAAATACCAGGATTATACTTTCCCTCTACATGTAATGATAAAGGATAACCAGGGGTTTGTTCAACTAACAGGACAACCCCTAGTTGAAAGCTCCCAAGATCATGAAAATGTACTCTATGTAACAAGAATTGTTTTTCATATGGTAAACTGTTAGATGAACTGCATTTTACTCATGAACCATGAAATGCATGTTTTTCCTGATTATCCATAGAATTCACATAGAATTGAAGTAACCTTGTTTTCACTTTATGTATTGTTTATATTGTGCACTCTGATCATGTTTACATTAAAGCTTATTTTAAGTACGTGCCTCTTTATGCAAGTGGTTTTAAAACAAAGATGGAATTTCATGTTGTTAAGAAATGACAATGTTTTGTTTCAGCAAAGTATTTTTATTCATTTCAAAAGGACTTAAGAAAGGACTTTCTTAAAACGTTTTAAAACCCCTTACTGGGCATTTTTGCTCATCCTACGTTTTGTTTAAAATTTTTCTGGCACGGTTGATACTAATGAAGCTAATCAAAAGCAGCTGGTTTCCCAGAATCCTGAGCCTCACGATCTTCTGTTGTAATGAGACATGATATTTAACTTGTAATGATGTAACGTTAAGTATATCATGTATCATTAAGCACCCCGGTTTTGGGGGTTGTTACAGTTGGTATCAGAGGATGGGTTCAGGAAACTCTGGAAAACCAGGTGATATAAATATATTGCTAAGACTAACTAAGTAAAAATAATTTTCAGTTGGCTTATGTACCTACCGACCTTTTGTCACTCCCCACCGAGGCTCTAGAGAACATTATATCTCTAGCTATCCGTGAAAACTTCCTGAATTATTCCCAAATTCGCATGACGTGTAAACGCCTATACGATGTGTCAAACTCATCTAGGGTGCTTAGTCTCCACCGGGGAATGGGGATGGACTATCTCCTAATGATGATGACCCAGTTTCCCTCGTATGCATGTCAGGGAAGGTATCATGAAGGAATCTTCCGAGTATTTACAACTGGCGAGGAATTTGGCACAATGCTAGGTAACCCTTTTCAAGAAGCTGCTGCTGCCGGAGACCTCCGAGCGGCTTATCTGTGCTAGGTCCTGCACTATGGCAGCTGGGGCCAGTTAGTGGACTTCAGAGCATTGGAGAATGATTCCACACGTGTGTCTCTTAGGCAAGAAGTGTACACCAACGTTTCCCAAATCCACACCCCTCACGCAAAACTCAAGAGGCGTTATAAATGTTCCCATGAGTTTAGTCATGTATGTTCATCCTGTGTATGGTTTGTGGAGTTAGAGAGTTTCTCCTATCTTTGTGGTGTTCGTCTGGAAAACGGAGACTTTAATGTGTAAACTTTCTTAATTAAAAAGTTTATGATCTCTTTCTTCTTAGTGTTTTTAAGTGACCTCTCTTGTATACCTTTTCATCCAGATTACAGGTCAGATGAACCTCTCGTCTCTACCTGACGAGTTGGTAGAGGTTATCTTGATCAGAACTTGTATGGTGGACTTTCTCTCTTTTCTCCACCTACGAGGGTCCTGTCAACGTCTTCTGGACATAGAGAACAGTGCGGAAATTATCCCCGCGTGTCAGGAGAATGAACATGTGATTCACCTCCTTTCCACCACCCATCTCCCCTACTATAGGCTAAGGGGGAGATACCATGAAGGGCTTTTTCAATGTTTCTCTATGGCACGGAACTTCTCCGCCAGAGCTTGCTTTCTCATAGCAGCTCAGGATGGCCACCTCAATGCCACCTACATGTTCCATATCCTGAACTTCAGCCTTCGCAATCGCGTCGTTCCCCTCGACTACCTCGAGCGTGATGAAGTTTGAAGGGTTACTAGGGGATTCGTCTGCTCGGACGTCTCAGAGCTGTTTATTACACGGGCCTCCCTGTAGAAGCCTGTGTGTAGTGCCCATGATCAGGAGTACAAGTCTTATTTCTCAAAGTGTATCTGGGTCAGGGAAACAGTGGAGCTGTGTACCAATTTAGGGGTTCCGTTAACCGAGCAAGGCCTTCAGTTTTGGTAATGTTGTGCGACCGAGGTCTTTTTCTTGTCTTTTTATGAATAGAATTGCGAGGACGCAATTCCTTGAAGGGGGAGATGATGTAACAACTCGAGAATTCATGTTTCGTGTAATGATATGTTTCCCATTTAACTGGACCATCTTTCTATAAAAAGAAAATGAAAATAAACGAAAACCGTAACCACAAGCATGAATGAAATGCTCCTTTATTAAGAAACATGATGATTAAAACTCCCCACGATCAAAAATCACTAACCAATGATTCCAACCAAGAATCTGATTACAACAATGGGAAGACTGCTTAGAACTACTAGGAGCCCGAGAATGCGGTAGGGATTTCGAGCATCCATCATAAGGAACATAAGTATGGCTGACGCCACCGCGACCGTGCTCAGCACCAAGGGGATCACACGAAACATCTTCCATTATCTTCTTCGGTCACTTGGAGTAAGGTACACCAGAGACCAAACCTTTTTATAAGCATCCCAATATGACCATTAAACACCAACAGATAAAAATTTAGCCGTTGGCTCCCTCCTAACTTGTTATATTTTTTTAATGTTTTAATTTGCAAAACAATGGTATTTGACACTAAGTTTTCCACTACTTGTGATATATATATATACATTTAACTTGAGCAAGTAATTATTTGTTTAATTTATTTTCTTTTATAAAAATGGTTGACTATACTGAATTTGGTGAGGTTTTACTTCTTTTACAAATATATAGGTGCAAACTCTCGGTTTATAGATGTACATGTATATATATTTATTTTGTGACAAACAATATGTTAAATGAATTATACTTATTTTCTAAATTATATATAAGTAATAATAATAAAAATGTTTATAACTCGCTTTTATAATTAATATTTTGAAATTATGTTGATGTTTCGGTTTCTATGATTTTCAATTTTGTGGTGTAATGTTGAAATTTACATTAATGCAAATTTAATGGTGTAGTTTATTTAATTTTTTGTGTTGAATGTTTAATGGTGTAAACAATGTTAATGTAAAATAAGATGGGTAGAGAATAATTAAACGAATCTTGAACTTTTTTAAAATAATAAAAGCTAAAAATAATTGATGGATAAAATAATAATAAAGTTTATAATAGGTATAATAATAAATTAAAAAGAATTACGAAAAGAAAACAAATAGTAAATAAAAGAGATACCGAAGACCGCATGTTTTTATGCCGCGACAACTCCCCAGCCGTCCGATCCTCTTTCCCCCTGATCTTGGCCGTCAGTTTCTTTTAAATGTCGCGTCATCCCCGAGCCGTCTGATCGGTCGGTGTGTAATCCCTGCCGTCCATGTTTTTTCGCATTTTCCCTCCTTTCGTTTTCCAGCTTTCTTCCTCCTCTCGCGCCTGCGGTTCTCCTTCTTCCCCACGTCACCGGACCAGTGGATCGTAGGGTGCCCTATTTTCTTCGTGTAGGCCGGCGAAGAGACCCAGGCTTCTCCCTCCTTTCCACAAGTTGACGCCGACCTCACCTCGGGCCAAAGACTCCCCCCCGAAGTCCTCCTCTTATGCTTCTGCTTTTTTTAAACCCCTTGTTGCACCAAAGGCCGAAGGGCTTGCACCGATCTCCTTGACCCCTCTGACCTCCAGACGTCGTTGCTGCCTCGTTCTCTCCTCCTCCTCGTCGAGCTAAGGTAAGGGAGAGGTTTTGCAATGGTTTCGGTTTGAGTTTCATTTTTATATATACATATATATATATATGTGTGTTCTGTATATACATATATACATCCTATGGTTATGCACCTATTTTTCACTTGTTTTATCGCCTTCTCTTCTCCTCCTCTCCATTTTGTAAGGATCGTACTCTATTTCTAAAGTTTGGTTTTAAACTTCGGTTTTCTTATAAACATGTGTATATTCGGATTATAGATATGTATATATATGTGTCTACAACTTCTATGTTTATACCCCTGGTTCCCCTTGCCTCATTTATCATTTCTTTTCCTCCTCTCCGAAGGTAAGAGGCATGTTTATTTTGTTGTGTTTGAGTTTTGGAGTATATATATATACATGTTATGTGTGTATATATTTCAGGTATATGTGAACCGGGTGCGAACCCAGAATTTGAGATCTCTCTCAACTTGATAAATCGAATAGTGGGTAAAAAGGGAAAACCCCTTCTTATGTTTAGTTTCCTCCGGCCTTGGTACACTATAATTTATACCCACATTACATAAATATATATGTGTATATGAATTTGCATCATGGCCTTAAGGACCGGTTACCACTGTTTTCATCATCCAGAATTCGACCAAGTTAAGAGCAGTTTTCTTTTGAGGTTCATTTTAACTCGGTATTAATGTTATACACATTGTGTATATAAATGTATATATATATATACATTTATACACATAAGTATATAAGGATATATCCAAATATACAAGTCTTCTTTCGTATTTATAACCCTGATTTTTTTTATTTCGCCTATGAACATGGAGGTTTTGGGTAATTGTACGAACATGCAAAATCATGGAAGTATACGAAGTATATTGGTAAATACATACATGCAATTATATCGATATGTATGTACACCAATGTGTACTTGGTTTTATTATCTTTTTTGTAATGTATTAAGGTATAGCATGATGAATTTATGGTTTGGTTGGATTTCAAAATCATTCTCAAAACTGAGAATTTTCATTCATCACTGCTTCAGATAATCAGGATTTTTCTTAAAATGGATAGTATGGACTTCTTGAACTTTTATAAATGCATTCATGTAATAGTAGGTGTGTTCTCAGGTGATAATGGAAGAGTTTACACAAATATACATGATGAACTTGATTATGAACTTTGTAACCTCAGCTCCCTGTATTAAACGCCTACGATATCCATTTATCATCCCATGTGTAATTAATGAGTGACCATGCTTTAATTGGGAATTATGATGTATGGAATGTTAAGTGTTATGTTTACTTTCTTTAAACTTAGGTTTTCGAATGTTAACTTTTTATGTGCACGAAGCATGAGCATTGTCTTAATGTTTTTAATGAAAGAAAGGTTTTCATGTTATGTATGTGAAAATGGGGTTGAAGTAAGAATGCATGGAACCCCATTAACGAATGACCATGTCAAGATATGTGAGGGATGTATAGGACTTACATGTGACGGGTGCGCTCGGAATTATATAGCGCAACAAGAATGATGTGACGGGTGCGCCCGGAATTATATAGTGCTCCAATGCATTGGGTAAAGAAAGAGTCTCATGAGACGAACATGTGCGACGGTCTTGGCAGTTAGCCTTGACTTGTGCTAAAGAAACAGGGCGGGCGGTGAGCCTCGACCTATTAAATATGTTATACGGTCATGATGAAAAGTCATGACAAAGTCCAGGATTATACATTCCCTCTACATGTAATGATAAAGGATAACCAGGGGTTTGTTCAACTAACAGGACAACCCCTAGTTGAAAGCTCCCAAGATCCTGAAAATGTACTCTATGTAACAAGAATTGTTTTTCATATGGTAAACTATTAGATGAACTGCATTTTACTCATGAACCATGATATGCATGTTTTTCCTGCTTAGCCATAGAATTCACTTAGAATTGAAGTAACCTTGTTTTCACTTTCTGCATTGTTTATATTGTGCACTCTGATCATGTTTACATTAAATCT
Organism: Viscum album; assembly: GCA_963277665.1. Classification (NCBI taxonomy): domain Eukaryota; kingdom Viridiplantae; phylum Streptophyta; class Magnoliopsida; order Santalales; family Viscaceae; genus Viscum; species Viscum album. The sequence continues at coordinate 1,002,629,099 of OY728161.1, forward strand.
TATTTTAAGTACGTGCCTCTTTATGCAAGTGGTTTTCAAACAAAGATGGAATTTCATGTTTTTAAGAAATGACAATGTTTTGTTTTAGCAAATTATTTTTATTCATTTCAAAAGGACTTAAGAAAGGACATTCTTAAAACGTTTTAAAACCCCTTACTGGGAATTTTTTCTCAGCCTACGTGTTGTTTAAAAATTTTCAGGCACGGTTGATACTAATGAAGCTAATCAGAAGCAGCTGGTTTCCCAGAATCCTGAGCCTCGCGATCTTCTGTTGTAATGAGACATGATATTTAACTTGTAATGATGCAACGTTAAGTATATCATGTCTCATTAAGCACCCCGGTTTTGGGGGTTGTTTCAAATACCCTTTGGAACAATTATAAACCGATTTTGACTTTAATATAAAATAATATTTTGAGATATTACTAAGGTGCCCCTCTCTTCCCTTATAAAAGGGCACCTCCTCCCCCTCTTCCTCAAACCACATTGATCCTTCAAGCTCGGCCAACCCCTTCCACTTTCTCCTCTCCACTTCCCTAGAGACATCCTAGAGGTTTTGGTCTTCTTCAAAGACCCATTTGAGTGCCCTAAAAGGAGGTCTCAAAGAAGCACTTCAAAGAAGAGGTAAAGCCCATTACCGATTCCTTCATCTTTATTTCTTCTTCCACTTCTTCTTATTATGTTGTTTCATTATGAAGTTATAACGTCAGTATCACTCATATACTGATATGTTATTATAATTATGAAACAACCCTATTTCACCATCTATCCATCCTACGGAAAAAGAAATCACCGCGCGTGCGTACGTACGGAATACCGTCTCCACGCTGTGGTGTAATCTATTTTCCACCACCACCTTACTTGTATGGGTATAATGGTGTATATAATGACTATATATGACTATTATAAAGTGATACTGATTCTGAAATAGTATACATACACTCCAATACAATTCCACGATCATAGGAATGATATCATCACTCGTGCGTACATACGGAATACCGTCTCCACGATGTGATGTGACTTGTTCTACATGATCTTCATTTCATAATGATTATATAAATGAATTGAATGAATTAATATGATATATATTACACTAATACCATTTTGTAAATTAAGTATCTATAACCTAAAGATAAAATAAGAATTTATTCGACAAAACACGCATAAGAACAAAAAGTTATAAACACCCGAATAACAAGTAGCAATGAAATATTACTACTGAGAAGCTAGGAATATGACCATATATGATATCATAAAAATAAGTATGATTCTGTAATAAGTCAATAACATTATTTAAATCATTATACAAGAGGTTCAGACACTTACAAAGCAAGTCGGACTTAAGGTAAGGTAAATATCACAATCTCATTTTTATCCGAGATTGTTTATACTTTGGTATTTACTAGGGTGTATTTTATCATCCACATCCATGTTTCCTCGATATGTAATATTATTTCCATCCTCCTACAATTTTTTAAATCCAATTTTAACCTTCGGTGAGTTTTTAGTAAAAGATATGAAAGGAATCTTTTGTCATTTTTCGTACGAGGTACTTTTTGACTTTTCCGACAAAAATACGAGAAGAATGTTTTTTTATCTTACACGACATGAATGGATTTTTAAAACATTATTTCCAAGAGGCTTCCTTTAAAAGTTTTCATGTTTATTTTTAATCAACTTCTTTTAGTTTATAATTTTATGACATGTTAAGAAAGGAAAAGTTTTTTTGAAGTAGAAAGGATATTTTCCTCAAGAATGAAGTTTAAGTGTTTTATCAAAATTATTTTCCATCTAAGATAATAAAGGGTTATTTTTTTATCCCTATTATTACATTGATTTTATTATGTTGTGATGGAATTATTTTTATGAATTCCTTTATTGTATATGAATTGTTTTATGATGTCATGATGTTTAAGATTCCCATTTTTATTACATGGGTTATGCAATGATGTATGGTTTATGATTTTGTGGCACACATAAGAATGGTATCATTATGAGATGGGTGGGACCTATATCTCCCTCCAATGAATTGGGTAAAGATTTTATATCTCATGAGATAGACATGGCTGGAACGGTAGGTTATACCGGTTCGGTGAAACAGGACTGAAACGAGGGTGACTCGGTTCAGAAAGGGACTTTGTCCACTAAGATAGTCTTGGCAATGAGTCTTGACTAACAAGAAATGATTCTCTATGATTATGTCTGTATTACACAATGTTTCGTGTTTTATGTTATAATTATTGTGATTACATTTCACTGCCATGATTTATCCCATGTTATGAAATTATGATCTCTTTTGCAGGGTATGATTTCCAAAAGTTATGTGCTTATGTATACAATGTGATTGATCTTTCTTTTGTTTACCCTTACTGAGAATTTGAGCTCACCCTTTTGTATGTTTTCTTTCCCCAGGTCAGGAAGAAGGTTATTAAGTAGGATATTCCAAAAAGGGACTCTAGATATGATGAAATAAGTGGGAGGCAAAGTTGATGATTTATGAACCAGTTGTTTATGTTTCCCAGTTTCTAGTGACACTTTACCTATACGGTCCTTTCGTGGTTTTATTATATGCTGTAATAATTATGCTTCAATTTTGAAGTATTAACAATTTATGTAAAGTATGGGTCGTTATAAAATCCGTCCAAGGAAGGCCGTTGGTTCAAACCAAAAGGTTTTACCCAAATAAGAGGTAACATGATTCATCAAGATATTTTGTTTTATTTTTATTTTCCTCCCTCTAAAATATTATTATTAAATTTTATATATGTAACTAATTATAATCAATATATTTATATGTTTTTATTCTACAGGTTCTACCTAAACATACACACACTTCCATCTAATTGGTAACAATCTTATCTTTCTTTTGAATGATGAAATATCGCCTCACAAAATGATGTAATTAATTTTTAATTTTCCACCTCTCAGGTTTGGTAATTATGATGTAAAATATATTTTTATTTGACATATAGAATTTATTTAATCTTCTATAATTATTATTCAACATATACCATCATTATTTCAAATATATGTAATTTTGGTAATTTCTTTTGGGGTAGTGTGGACTACCACATCCTTGAAGATACACGCTTCATTTACAGAGTACATTAAATTTTTTATGGATGGGTTCAAGAAAATTATATAATATATATGAAATTATAGTTTCAATATAATTAAAAATATATATAATTATGTTTTAATTACATTTTATTCAATATGGTAATTAAATTGAATCAATGTTAATGCATATGTATGAGGAAGAAATGATATAAATGATATTTATATATTGTTTTACATTCATTAAATCATTATATATGTATGAGGAAGAAAATTCCAAAAACTAAGACACATGTGAAAAACAATGTGGGTATTACCTAAAATGTTACCTTACCATAGAAGTGTTATAAGAGGGTAATATAAACCCACATATATTTTTAGATATAAGAGTATGGTTCTTTGATATATTTATATTGAACACACATATATATATATATATTAAGAGGATTGAAAAAGTACAATAAGAGTCAATACATATAGAAATGTGATTTTTAGTTAAACTTTTATTTCTATGAGATATATGCTTTAATCACCACTCATTTAATTTGGGTTGTGTATATTAATACCATGAATATATTATTTTTATATCCATAAATTTATGGGTATTTACATATGCATTTTATGATCTCCCATTCATGTTGATTATGTTTGGAATGAAATGAAATCTGTAAAGTAGTTTTGTCTCAATATTCATTCTTTGAGACACATGTCATAAACATCAAAAAACAATTTAATAAAAGAATTATAAAATGTTTTCAAGAATGATTTTTAATATCATTTTCAAGGAGAAATGATTTTAATTATTTATTATTTTAAGGATTCCATTATATGTTTTTATATATATATTAAAAGAAAAACTGCATTTGAAAATAGGTTATGTGTTAAAACAAATCAAGTAAGAAAGGATATTTTATGAAAGAAATGATAATCAAAGATCTAAAAAAATAATTTCAATTTAATATAACATCCATTAGTGTTACTCATTACATTATGATGAAATAATCTTATGCTTCCATTCATTTTATTTATGTTAATGTTTTTCTTGATTAAATGATTTTTCTGAAACCTTTTTCCCTTTCATGGTTTTAATGCTTATGAAACACACTTATTTTCTTGGGTTATTATTTAATGAAATGATTATTAAACCAATATTTTAATTCAATATAACATATGATTACATTTTTGTGACCCCCTTTTTATTAAATGGGTTTTGATAAAATTGTTTATTAATTTTTGGCACTTGTATACATGATTTTATTATGAGATGGGTGGGACCAATATCTCTATTTAATGAATTGGGTAAGGATTTATATATCATTATATAATGATGGGAATTAGGATAATGAGATTAATCCAATTTGGTAGGATGGGGAAACCCAATCCATTATGGTAAAATGTAGAGTCACAGTCTACCATGGGAAGATAAGGAAACATGATATGCTATGGGAAGATGGGGAAACCCGATCCACTATGGGAAGACGGGTAAATACGACACCTTATAAGGAAATTATTGTTACTAAGTATGGTGGAGTGTCCCATCAAGTACTTGTAGTCCCCACGAAGATCCCTTCTAAGTTATTACAATTCCTCAAGGCTTATAGGGAATGATATTATCTGTTTATGTTTCTTGCATTCAATTATTATGTCATTTGTTAATGGATTATGTTACTCACTCTCATATGATTCATGTATTTTCAACTCCCAACATTTATGTTGTGATTCATTTTTATGATCTTTGAGATGAAGGGTATGGTATTTTAAAGTCATTACCACATTATCATACCCTTATACACATAATTATGATTACACATCACCCTTGTTTACCTTTACGATGAATTAGAGCTCAACACTTTTTGGTTTAATTTTCCTAAGATAGGAAGATATGTATTATGTTTGATGTATTGAATGATATAGCTATTTATAAAAAAAATATTCAGAGATAATGTGCATAAATTATATATCGGTGTTTCTGTTTAAATTATATTAATAGAACTATACTAATATTGTCTTTAGGAAACCATATGTTTAATGCTTTATGTATTCTTCATTAAATGATGTATGGTTAATGTATGAATGTGAGGGTCTATATACTAACTAATGGTGTCATTTAAGGGAATGTTTTTCTAGATATAAAAATATTAATATATCATCAATGAGTAGATGAAATTTCTAGTAACTACACCAATACTCACACAACACTCAAAAATATTTTTCAAACATATTGTAAAATAAAAGATGGATCTTTGTTTTTTATTATTGAGATATTTTAATTTTATATACAATGAATCATTAAATTTAATAGTATCTATAAAAAATTAACTGATAGATTATTTATATTAATTATCTATAATAATTTATATGAATATTTAGAGGAATTATATTTCTAGGAAAATTATGATATATTATCTATTCAAAAAAGGTTATAGTATATATAAAAAAATATTTATATAAAAACATCACAATTTTTTTGTTAAAAATTATTAATGACTATGACAACTTAATCATTTACTATATTTTAAAAATGAAATAAATAGATAATGATCTAGGTTTAAATGATAATGAAAACATATCCATGAAGAGGATTGAAATTGAACCAATATTCAGGGACAAGTATATGTTTGATTGAAGAATCATAATGGAAAGAATGAAAATTTATATTACTAAAATAATACCTTCACCATATATTTTATCGGATATTAAGGTAAAAAAAGTAATTAAATGGAGATTCAAATTAATGTTTAAGTATTATTGACGTTAAAACATCAATACCGTACAATTATGAAGAATAATTTTCATAATTTAGGGCTTGATTATATATAACATTAGAACAAAAGAAAATTAGGATATTTTTTATAATTCTCATAACACTAAATTATCAACCTACCCATGGATTAAAATGATTTATAGATATCACTAATAGAGTATTTAGTTGAATAATATAAAAAGGAGAATAATTTTATACATTTTAGTTATTTCTATGTAAACAAGTTTTGTAATAATTACATAATTCAAATGGTATAATGTTAAAAATAATTATTTAAGCATGTAAAGTGCTGAAAATAATTTTATAATGTGTCTCATTTCCTCAAAATATATCTAATGGAAATATTTAAATATTATTTATGCAATATTTTCAATCTATACTGGTTTAGAACACTTTCATTCATGAATAATTCTCACTAAATTAACATGCTCATATATATATCGAAGAAGTCTATACACTATAAATACCATTTTTTATTTCACATGGACAAGAATTATGGTTCACTAAAATATTTTCTAGGAGTTAACAAATTCGATTGAATATATAGTTAAAATATTTGATCATATATCGAACATAGATAGATAATTAATATTTTATGGTGCAACATTCCTTACATTAAATATATGGAGCCTACTATATAATCATTATGGGTGGTTGGGATCAGAATCATTGTTAATATAACCCCTATAAAATAATAGATTCCAAACAATCATTTATATGTCTATCTATAAATCACTTTTTGAACGATATGTTTTGAAAAAAAAAATGTTCAAATTGAGGTAGATAACTGAAGTGATTAGGATAAACAGTCAAAAAAACAAATGAGTATATCTAGGCCATTTAAAAAATATTAGATCATGTAAGAGATGACATAATAGTTCTACATACAATCATTATTATAAAAATATATTTTTTGGTTTGTGGCAAACAATTTAGTTGATTATATTCATGGAATACATTTATGTGGATTGGAAAGAAGGGAATGTTTTGTAAAAGTAATAGTGTCCCATTTAACATTCTGGATTGTGTTGGAGTTATGTAATATCAAATTTATATTTCGGTATGACTTTATCAATTTTATAATGTTCTCTATGTATCTATCTTGATGAAGTACGTACCTAGACCCTACCATGTATGGAATCTATAGTTAGTATAGTTAGTGCATGTTCAGTTTTATAAGGATAAAACAGTTCAGATAATATATCATTATGATAATGAAGGATTAAATAAGATGACTTGTTTTCATCAACTTTCAATACTAAAATCAAATGTATAATTAAGGAATATGAGATAATTTTGGTATAGTGAAACAAAAATATCATTATGTTTATTTTTTTTGGGTTTGAGTTGATATTTTGAAAATAGAGTTTCTAAAGTGGAAAAAGTGTAACATATAAACATTTTAACAAACCTTTTTTTTCCTAATATACATATGTCTCAAATTTTGGAATTATGTATCTCATAAATAATATAAACAGTATAATAAAAACAATAATCAATATATTAAAATAGATATCATGGATAATTCCACTCCATAAATTTAAAATTTGAACAATTGGACAGCAATATCATGAAAATATTATAAGCAAATTTTTAAAATCTACATAATGAGGTTTTCATAAAAATAAATAAGTAGCTCTATAATAATTAAACAAGATATTAGAAACAAGATTATAAATTTATAAAATAAATGTAATTATATTCTTCTACAAATTATGTTAATGAATAATGATGTAAATAAATGTCTTTATTAGAAGTGTAATAATAGTATGATAGTTTGAATAGTAACTGACCAATGGGAGTAGTATAATTCAAAACAATTAATTTTTTTCATAATAATTATCTATATATTAATATTAAAATAAGATAAATTTATTTATCAAATTTTGTAACATAAAGAAATAATAAATGTAAATTTAAATAATGCCTCTTGTAACATATTTAGTGAATCATACATTTATTCAAAAAATTTAAAACTAAATTTATATAATTTATAAATTTAGTTTCAATAAATGGATAACATATTTTCAAATTTATACATAAAAATTAAATCAACAAGTAATTTTGGAACTTCCTTAAGAAAATAAATTTATATAAATAATAAAAAATATAGTTTTTGATTATAACATATGTTTTATTAATTTTTTATGTAAATGTGATTAAATAATATTTAAATCATTATTTATGGTCAAAATTATTTTTTCTTGAGTAAATTAATTAATTTAAAATAAATTTAATTTATGAACATAAAAATAAATTTTCAAATAGAATGTAATATTTTATTCTTATAAAAAATTACATTTGAATCATTATATTGAATAACCTATTTAAAATATTCAATTTATTTTTTTAATGTATATATTTATTAAAAAACAATTATTTTTTAAATAAAAAACTATTTTGATGTTAGGAATTTCAATTTCATTTATAGTGTAATACTTAAATGAAGAATCATTAATTATTTTATTCAAATAAACAAATCCCCTTGGCTATAAAAATACATTTTCCACACCCCTTTATTCTCACTTCCAAAAAATCTTTATTTTCCAAATATCATCCCTAATATATCTCATAACATTTATAGGCATTGTAATACATACATGGATTATAAAAATATCCTCCACTAATGGCTTATGAATCAATTAAAAATGCAAGACTCCATGAAAAGATATTTTTCTGGAAACCCATATATTCTTAATTTAATTCTTCTCTTACCCCATCTATAATATAAGTAATTTTTAAAGAATTAATTTACTTAGTAACATTATTATAACATAATTATTTAAAAAATAAAAAATTTATTTGACATCATCTTCTTTTAGAAACTCATAAAAATATTATTTTTCCATGATAATTTTATACTAACTAAATAAATAGTGATATATTATTTTAATTTATCCCTATTTTGTATATATCATCCCATATATTCAATTTCGATTATATATGTAATATAATATAATTTTTATGATAAAATCATAAATTTTTTTTATAATATTATGAGATATTCATATTTTTTGGATGATCTAGAATACTATTCATGGTGAAAATAAATAAATAAACTGAGGTATAGGTTACTGGTAACTGGATCTGGAAGGTTCCTTAGGTATTTGGCATGGTGATTTTGGTGTAATAGCTAGGTACAAACACTGATAAATTATGATGAATTATTTTAAAATTATTTTAATGTATATATAAATTATTAATAAACAAATAAATATATTCTTGGATTAATAAGTGAAAAATAGAAATTATAGAAATTAAATTTAATAAAATTTATCATTATTGGATTATATATTTAAAATAGTCTTGTCGAGGCAGAATATGTGACTTGTAACTATCTAAGAAACTATTGAACTCCCTTATAAAATGTAATGAACAAAATACCTTGATACATAAAGTGGTTATAAAACCATTGGACATTAATATTACGTCAAAGTATATTTTTAGTCATTATAAAAAATACTAGAAAAATATTGAAGCGAATAATATTAATTAAATAAATTAATAATAAATAAAAATAAATTAATTATTAAAGATGAAATAAAACTAAAAATGGGTTTATATAAATTAATTATCAATAGTAACTAAAATGATAAGGATTTTATAGGTTTTTTTAATCAATTCGTAAATAAAGGTTTGGTTTCTCCCCCACTATTATTCACTCTTATTGTTATGTTCACTATCAATATCCATATGTCTCTATTAAAATTTACCTATTTTATTAATACTTTTTTATGTTTATTATTTTTATTTTTTCCTTAAATTTTCTAGGCATATTTATTTCTTTATTATTTCTTATTATTTCAACAAATAGTACAATATGATAATTTTTTGTTATTTTTTCAATTTTTATTCTCCCCTATTTATTTATTCTTATGTTGTTTTATGAACCATTATTTATTCACTATGAATGTGAAATGATTTATTTTATATCAATTCTAAAATTTAATCATCAAATAAAATATATTATTTTATTACATTTTCATCTGCAAGATTCCCAATTTGATATTTCCTTGTAAAATAATTCTATAATACATTTTTTCTAATTGGATTACTTCATATATATGATAGATGTATATATTTTTTATGAATGACCAAAATTCATGAAATATTATAATGAAATTTGAAAAACATTAACAACACTACACCCAATAGATTGAGTAATGCATATATCTCTCTATATTCTATGTAATGTTAATTTCAATGAGCCTGAGACTTTATATATGATTTTCAAGGAATGCATCCATGAAATATGTTTATAATGTCATTCCTTATGTTTGTAGTTATTTCTTATAATTTTAATGAACTATATACACCTATGAATTTTTTTCTCTTATTTCATATTTCTATTTGATAGTTTATGATCCTTCAATTTTATGACTCAATGTTGTTCTTGTTGACTTTTATTATTTAAAACCCCATATTAATCCAATTTTATCCTTATATAAAGATTTTATGTTATGGTCCATTTACGTATATAACATGATATATTATTCATGGATATGCGAAGATTGATCTATAAAAGAAATTATATTGATAAAGGCTTAATCATTTACGGTTACTTTTTAAAAAAATTATTATGTATCCAATTCCTCAAATTTATAGACATCATCATTTTATGGTCTGTTTTATAAAGATTTTGTGAGAAAAATAATAATATTATATATATATATATGAGTCACATAATGTTATACTTGATCTTTGTAAAACTAACATTAATTAATTAATTAATTTTTTTAAAATATCATTTTATCTATTTAATTTAATATTAATAACATGTTTATGTATTAAATATTCATTAATTATATTGATCATATGTTGTTTGTAGTTTTTATTACTGTATTTTTTTGGTAGGGATGTATAAATTATCATTCCACTTTCTTGAGTTCTTCAAATATATAATAGTAAATTTAGTTGAATAATGATGTTATAATTAATCATAAAGTAAAATTTTCATTCTATTAAATTTAAAAATATGAAGAATAAATATTGAATTTCATCATTTCAAGTAATGTTTTTAAAAATAATTTTTTAATTAATAATGAATATTTATTTTTGTAGTTAGGTTATATAAGCATATAAATAATAAAATAATTTTTCATTTTACATTTATTTAAATTGTAAATAAATTATATTTTTTAAAACTCTATAGTATTATAATTGACATAATGAACTAGCATTATTTAGGTTTGAGTTTTATCATACCAAAAAATAAATGGTCTGCATAGCACAAATGATTCTAATATAACAAAAATATCATTAATATAACATTGTTATATAATTATATAAAATTATAATCATAAAATCAAAGTCTAGAATTTGACATAGTAATGGTTTGGAAGATAATATATATGAAAAAAAATATGATACCTTTTTTTGTTAAATTAGATCAATATATTGAGAACTTATTTGAAATGAAGGCTTTTTAGATCCATATTTCGACTCAAGAATACTATGTAGGGGTTTAAAATTTTGTTTACTTGGGGTGAAACCTAAAATTAATATTTCTATTAAGGATAGGATATGTCCTTTTTTAAATAATATTCAGTGATATTATTTCAAGTACAAATTACCCAATGATCAAATATTGTAATTATGGATTGAAAGGGATTCATTAATGGAAAAAAGAATAATTCTATGTCATTAATCTGAAAAAATGTTATTAGATTTTGTTTCTAGATTTTTAATTAAATTTATAAATATGTCATACTATATTTACTTTGGAAACTATTTATTAAATAATTTCACTAGTCAAAATAATATACAATTTATCAATAAAAATAATAAGGAATCTGGTACATAATTTCAATGTCAAGATTTTTAATTTGGATGTAATTATTTAAAATATGATACTAATTTAAGTAAATTAGAAGTATAAAATAGTTTATCACATTCAATTTTTTAAAATTTCAACAATATTTATAATATTTTTCATTATTTTTGAGAAATACTCGTTATTATTATATTCATGGGAGACCATGAAAGAAAATAATTCATTATTTCTTTTTTATTACATGTATTTGTTAATATTTTGGTAGTTCTCATAATAAATAAATATATATATATATATATAATATTTTTTGATATTATAATTTTTTACCTTCATGAATTAAAATATTTTTATTTTACATCATTATCTTAGTTTAAAAAATATATTCACTTATAGAAAACATGACTGTTTTTAACAGAAAAATTTATACTAAAAAGTAGAGTGTTATCGAAAATATGTTTTAATATTGAATTTGATGTAGTTCATGGAACATATTAGAAATTATTTATTTTAGTGCATTTTTGTTGTAGGACCATAATTATATACTGACCATACTCATGAAAATGGTTTGCAGTTTTCATTGTACGATGTTTGGAAAAACATTCCTCATGTAAGAAATGGTCCTCATGATTGAACATGATGTATAAATTAATTAATGATATAAATAAAGGATTTAAAAGTACAATAAATATTATTTTACACCATTCATATTGAAACTTATGAATTTTGGTCAAATAATTTTTGTGATGTCCTCTTAGTGTTCAATTATAGTTGGATTATTCTCCCCCTAATTCAGTTTATAATGGTACAAACCAGGGGTCCAGTTATATTTTGAAATCTCATAATAAATTTTATACTATCAAATGTTAATTTATGAAGGTTAATTATTTTCATGAAATAATATGTTCTATGGAAGATGTGCATATTTGTGACACCATAATATTTTAGAATTTATTTTCTATAAAATAATACTGTGTTAGAAATCTCATGTCACAGAGAATGAAAAATTAAATGGAATAAAATTTTAATATATTGAAATTTAAAAATCATAATTTTATGAATATATATATTTTTAAAAATATATAATTACACTCATTGATATATGATATGCAGTATGGTTTAAAATAATTAACTTTTAAAAGGATAAATTTTCATATAAAACATTTTTTTCATTAAATTATTTATATAATTTTGAAATATAAATTTATCATTTCTATAATTATAATTTGATGAAATTAAATTAATTATTTATTTCAATGTGACCAAATTTGTTTACGGTGGATTTTTATGGGTTTTCAAAAAAGGTAGGTTTTTGGTTGAATAGTGAAAAATAACTATTTTACAAATACTAATAATTTAATATAATTATAATTATATAATATTGACTTCAACATTTATGAAAACTATTTATTATACCAAATATATGACTACACAAAAAAAGCTTCTTCTATTAGCAGATATTTTCCCTCTAAATAAATTATCATTATGTTGTATAATAGAAGCATGTTGAATGAATTTTATATTTCATAAGAACTTTAAACAACATGTGATGATATGAATAGGTACAACTAAAACCCATAAAATAGAAGACATGATGAAGCCATAGATATGTTATTTAGTTATTTAATAGAGATCCATTTAGTCTATAACAATTCCCAATATCATATCAACTATTTTGCTGGGAAGACAAATGGAGGACAAATAAAGTGAAATATATAATTCTAGGCTTATTCAATCCCCTATGATCATTACAACCACAACAAATAAGAGAATAGTGGGATAAAATGTAACTAATATGATATTCGTTTTAGAAATAATGGTAGACCTTGTTTCTAATCAAAATAAATGGTGAAGATTAAGAATGATGTTGTATTTATATGGAAATATAATAAGAAGCCTTTATTTTTGTCAAATAATATAGTTGATCATAATTATAACCAATGATCAATAAAAGAAGTCGATATTATTTTACATTGTTACATCAAAACATTTAAATGAATATTCGGATTATTTAATATGAAACTATGTATTATTTATAGAGACTATTAAAATATTCTATAAAAATACTATTAATGTGTATGTTTTAAATAATATTTTATTTCAGTAGATTATATTATAATAAAAAAATTTAATTGATAATAAAATATAATTTCTCCCAATGTAATTTTCATAATGGTTTCAATGTTGATTTCTTTAAAAAATTGTTAACTTTCCATAAAATAAAAATTTATTTAAAGGTAAAATTTCAAATACATAGTGAATTATTTTGAGTAAATAAATTTTATTTTTGGACATAACACATAATATTTATCTTAAGGATATTTTTTGGGATTTTTCCAAAAAAGTTAAATTCTTGGTGAAAAATAAAAATGTATGGTTTTAAAAGAATTGTAATTTTATAACATCGTTATTTTCTCATCAAGATTAATATTTTATGAAACTTAATTATCAATAATAATTACATTTAATAAGTTTAAAAAATATTATGTTATAAATTTATACATTATTTTTAAACAGAAAATTGGATTTTCAAAATGAAATTCATCTTTTTGGATTATGTCCATTTTTTTGGTTGGATGGAAGGTGTGGTTATGTTATGGAAGACCCTTAATGTCCAACTAAAATTCCCCTTCATTAATTAGTGATAAAGGTTTTTTAATTAAATATTCCCAAAATTGGTTGGCTTATATGTTAAAATAGTCAATACTTAATCTGTTAATACAAACCCCTCCCCATGTATGAATACTAGCCATTATCCATTCCTATCAACTACAAATTCCTAATACATGATTTTATGTCCATATTTCATCCAAAAATATCCGTAAAAGGTGCCCTCATATTTTCATGTTTCCACACTCATGTTTTACAATCAAATATCTATGAAATTAGAATTACCCTCTTCTCTTTTTTTATCCACGTTCCCCTTTTGTGTATACATTCTAAATCTCAATCCAATGTATTCCCATACACTTGTTTTTATCCTTATAGAAAAATTGGGGTTTTATTAATACAAGAGCTTACTTACATCATATTATTCCATATCCATTACCCAAAATATATTCTAGAATACTACATAATTTAATTCTTGAGTTTCCCTTTTCTACATGATAATTTCTCATTTGTCAATTCCCACACATCTTCCATTTCCATAGGGATTAAGCATGATTTAAACATGAGTTATTTATTTGCGTATTTAGATATATGATTTCCATATTCCATTTTCAAGTGTTATAAATATTGTTATGTTTTGGTATTTAACCACTTATATGAAATGGTTTTGATATAAATCTCAATTTTTATTTTCAACGTGTTTTTTGTGAGAAGTTTTATAATGATCAATGTATCTCACATGAAATACGAAATATTAGTGGTGAACACAGATAGTACACTAATGCATTTGGTATTGATTTATCTCTATAGATGAAACATTTTATGTTACCGTTGGGAATAACCTTGGTAATTATGATTTACGACACCGTGGTGATAAACAATGGTGACATGCTTAAGAATGTTTCATTTTTTAATTTATATCCACATTTTAATGATATTAATCATGGTTTAAATAATACAATATTCATCATTTGTTTATGATCATTATTTATTTTATGTAACAACCAAAGTATCTCCATTTATTATTTCCTTGTTGGGATTTATGGTAACCACTTTCAATGATATATGTCCCCATGATATGAAATATTGTAAATTTATCATAGAAAAAACATATAAAAATTGCATTAAATAGTATTAGAATAATATTTATATCTATTTCTTTTTTATATATTATGTTATTATATCAAATATAATAAACCCTAAAACATATTCAGTATTTTAAAATATTTTATCATGAAAAAAATGACTTGTTTAATTAAATTTTTGGACACCATATTTCATATCAATGATTGATTTTGTAATTTTTGGAAATTTGGATTAAAATGAACTATAGAAAAAATTAAGGTTAAGTATAAATATTATAAAACATCCTAGTATTTTGGTGGGTATTGAGTATGTGGTTTCCAAAAAATGCATACATGTATGGATACTAAATTTGGATGTGTATATGGCGAAAATGTACCAAGGAGTAACACTAAAAAAACACCATTATGACAAAGATTCTATTAATAACATTTGCATGTCACTGTGCCTTGCTTCACACATACATTGACGCTCCCAAGGGATTTTGTTTAGTTTAACAAAAGCATGTACAAACTCTTAATAATGTTATAAAAATTATGCAAAAAATTTCTTATGATTAATGTATATCAATATACAGGAATAAAATTAAAAAAATTGATACTCAGATTCCCTTTAGAATTGTTTTTATTAGAATCATAAATTGTACAAAACTTCTCACTTAGGTTTTCACATTCTATGAAAATTTTTATGAAATAAAAAGACTAATAGAAACATGGATATAATGGAAAATGTGATAAGGACATTCCAAATATGGGGGAGATGGAGGTCAAAACATAATGATGATAATGAATTAGTTCACTCATTTCATGAAAAAGAATAGAAATTATATCGAGCATCCCGCTTCAACAAATAAAGAAGAACTTAAAATATAATTCTTGATACAACAATAAAAACCTATTTGTAGTGGAAACTCTAACACAGTAACCATCAAAAATGGATCAACACTACCAAAAATATATTTTATATACATCTTTGTTATGAACATTTCAACATTAAATTCAATGTATATCTCCAAGAGGGATAAGATAATCAGTGGTTGTAACTCACAAGACAACACAACATTGTGATGAGGGGGAAACAATGGGATGGGAATACTTTTTAAAGATAATTTACATTAATAATTTTCTTCATTCCCTACAAACAATAATGGAGAAGTAATTAATTATGTTAAAAAATAGAGAATGAATCATTTGGGTATTATAAAAAGAAGTATATATGGATTTCACATTATACATCAGGATTATTCATAAATTATGTTGGAAGACAAATAAATTCTTTTGTGGACCATGATCCATCCATGGAATGATTTTCAAATTTAAGACAATGGGAGTAAAAAAATGATACAATGTTGTGATCTAATGGTTTAAATGTCGTAAGAGATTCCCAATGGGCTCTTGGACATATTGAAAATAAGATAATAGTGGTAAAAATTTGGGATAAATATGAATAAGGGTAATGTACAACATCCCATTTCTAAATAATATAGGAATATGAATTTTTGAAAATATATAGTAGGAATATTAATGTGAAAAAAGTTCGAAAGAGATTGTTGTGTAGCACATAATTGTCATAGAGATGTAATGTCCTAGAGTAAAAATTCCTATGAAAAAGGGAATTTGGTATAGGCACATCATACTATGAAATATTTCAACTATTGAAACATGATAATTTTTCTATCCAATGTCAAAATCAGAATATGATATAGGGAAGCCACCATCAACGTGAACAAATTCCAAGGGATCAAGGTCATGATTTCAAAAGTACGATGGATAAATCGTACGTTCTAAATGATGTTTTCTCATGTACAGTTAATATATTGTCCTTCATGAAAAATACAAGAATAAAATATATATAGGGATTTCTTTATTATCATTGGGTAGTGATATATCACATTATAATTGTTTATAATTTTGATGGTGGAGTTCGTTATAATACATGGGATGGATTTGTTATCAAATTATAATTCACAAACATAATATATTAGAAAATATATTCTAGTATCCTCAAAGGGGAATAAAATGATAACCTTCAAAGGATATATTTCTGAACCTATGTATTTCTAGGAACCGCCAAATTCTTTCTTATTTATGAAATAATTTGTGAAAAGGTGGAACGATGAAAAATTGTAAGGGTATGAGATGTATCATTGTTCCAGATTACACTGATGTATTCACTGAAGAGCTAACAAGACCTCACCCATAAATATAGGTGGAGTTATCAATTTAAATAAATCATTCTTCCAAGAAAATATTTAAATAATCATATATAATGGAATACATCGAGTTTGAGGAATTAAATAAGATACATCAGGAACTGCTAGAGGTGGGCTTTTTTTCAAGAAAGTGCGTCTTCTTCAGGATCACATTTTTTCTTTATAAAAAATAATGGTGGAACAATATAGATGTGAAATGACTATAAAGAATCTAATGGGATCACTGTGGAGAAAAATTATCCTCTTACCATGATTGATTATTTGTTTTCCAGCTTCATGGAGGACAATTATTATCAAAGACAGATGATCATTGTGGGAAACATCAATTGAAGATTAAGAAAGATTATATCCAAATGGGTTTATTTCAAATAAGGTAATGAAATTCTAGGTTTTTTTATTCCCTTCAGCTTGAATAATTCTCCAACTATATTTCGTAATGTAATGAATTGAGTCTTCATGGAGTACATGAATAATTTCATGGTAGTATTTATTATTGATATTCAGATTTAATCCAAAATCTGTGAGGTGTATGATGGACATAGAAGGGTCATCTTATAATATATATATATATGGAATATAATTGTATGATAAGTTCATCAAATGTGAGATTTGGTTAAAAATAGTTTTATTCATGGTAAAAATCATTCCAGGTGAAGGAATCGTAATGTAACCATCAAGGAAAATGGTTGTAGAGGAGTGGCCACATCCTACAAATTTATTTTATATTCATAGTTATCTTGTTATTATATGATAATATAGATTTATTGAAATAAATATCCTTCAAACCTAATAACTATGATTACATGAAAAGAAGTTATATTCATCTAAAAAAATAAGTGTGATGAAATCTTCCATTAACTGAATAGGTGGTTGGATAGTTTACATGTTCTAACTTTACCCTCTAGTGGGGAATTTTTTTTAATTTTTAGTAATGAATTATTAATGGTACATGGATGTTTACTCATGAAAAAATATATTGTGATTTTATATGAATCTTGATTTTTGATGAAACTTAAATATAATTATCCATTACATGATATGGACATACAATCACCCACTTTTCCTCTAAATATTAGTAGACACTATAGTTTTGGGGAAAATGTTGATATATACAGAAACCAAATACATTGGAATTATATATTCAAATTTAAGGTACTGAATATAATACAAAATATATAGTTTACACTTCTTGAAGAATTTGATTGTTCAATTAATTATCACACTTTTTAGACAACAACATCATAGATTAATTGAGTAGTAAAGGTCTAGTTATTAAATAATTATTGAGTATTGAATGATATCCATTGATAAATGACCTAGTGTTTTTGTACATGGGAAATATAAGGCATGGAACATCATCAATCCTATATGAAATTTTTTATCAACCATCATTACTATACGACGTCATGAAATCTCAAAATGATGACCCTTTTTTGAAAAAGAATATGGAGGTAGGTAAAATTGGATGATTCATTAATTCGACATTGGTTTAGAAAGTGTACTGAATTTTTTAAATCTATATATACATTCTATTTTTTAGATATTTAAGGAGATTATAAATGAAGATAAAGTATTTTAATTTTATATAAACCCTAAACGAATGAAAATGTATAGGGACCATCATGATCATTATTTATAAAATAATATCAATAGGGAGGGTTTTTATTACAATAAATGGTTCATGGTGTGTCAAGATGTAAATTTTCAGAAATTGTTTTTAGTAAAGGTGTGTTACAACAACAACCCACACCAAAGTAAAAGTTTAATAACATCACTATGGACTCTTTCAGTGGAATTTTAAAAGACCCAAGGGTGACGAAAAAATTTGTTTAATCATAAATATATTAAAAAAGTTATCCCATTTCATTAACATAAGATATTATTTCTCCTTAGGGTTTATATGTCACCTATATAAAAAATAAGTAGTGTGAATCAATGCAGTAATACTGTCTATTTTTTTATCAAGACTCAATATTTCTTCTAAATTATTGAGGATCCTTCAGAATAATATATATATATGTATAATTAAACTTGATCACAACCACTACTTATAGCAATGTAAAATTTGGATAACATCACTATTGAATCTGTTAGTGGCCTTTTTATGAAACCCAATTGTAACTGAGAAGTGAATCATAGATCTCTATCTGAAGTAATAGAAGAAGGAAATACATGAAATATAACAATTTATCACACAAAGATATTTCTTAAATCCTTAAAACTTGTGGTAACATGAATGAAAATAATTTGAGTAGATTTTCCCATTCAACAAGTCACCACAAAAATCAAACTCATTCCTTAAGGAGTATATGAAAATGTAATAATGAATTACACTGATATCTAATCCGACTTCTATGTTGTCAAAGGAAGGGTTTAAAGAAGATCTAGAGGATTTTGATATTGGGACTCGATATTTTGAAAGGTATTACAACATGAAATAATATTATTGATGTCCTATTTTAAACATTAAAAAAATGATTCCTCATATCAAATAAAATAATTTACATTCATAGGTGAACAACCCACTGGGAATGATAATGATCACCCACAACAAACATCATTAAATGAGATAGAAAGAAATATTTTTTCATAAATCAGTAGATTCACTCTAGATATTAAAAACTCACTAATGGTCTCCCAATAATATAAATATTTCATAATTCCTTGAAATTCATGATCAAGATGTCATTTCACAAGGATATTAAGTATGAGTGAGTTTGTAAGATGAAATTTATAAAAAAAACCTCAATGATGACCATATAGACTCCCAAATTCATGCGATAAAAGAAAAACATGAGATTACACTCTTCTGAAAATTCCTTCATGAGCTCGGATAATATATTCATACTCATAACATCAGTAAAAATATATCAATTTCCAATCTTGTAGGAAATGTTTTTGTCAAAATATTTTTGTTACACCAACCATTATATCAATTTACATTATAAATAATTTGGTGAAAATATATAACTCAATCTCTTATGATAAGAGTATATGATAAACCTCTATAAAAAAAGTTAGTACCACTAAATTTTAAGAGTGATAATCATATCTGTGAGTTAGAAAACATGTTTTGGGTAGTTCATTATTTATCATAGACATTCAATAACCATAATACAAAATTTTATTACCTTATATGGGAATGTGAACCTAGATTAAACTTGAAGTATGAAAAAAACTATATATCCCTTCCCGGACATTGGAATAGTTCCCAGTATATTTGAAGTCAATATGTTATCCAAATCATCTAATGAAAACATATTTTTGAGTACCGAATCAACATTAAAATTTTATTAGGTAGAGAGAGTGATTTCTATGGAAAATCAATATTGTAGAAGTCTTTTATGATTTGATGATAAAACTATATTAAACCCAATATGATACGCCTCTTATGTACATTCTATAATTCTTCACAAGGAATGAAAGCATTCACTGTATTATGATCAACTGATATACCATGTTCTATGACCCATACACCATGAATGTGACCTACCAAGTCAAGAATTGTATCTTTGATAGTCTACCATAAAATCGGTGATTTATCTTGTTATTGAAAACTAAACTCTTATGAATCATATGGTCCTCCTATGTAATAAATTGAAATAATATTTAATCAATGAACACTATAAAAAGTATGTATACATGTGTAAAATCCAAGTAATATATTCCATAAATATGTTTGTAGTACTTTTCAGACTTAATGGTATAACAAGATTGGTCGTCCCACATCATAAATGTATTTTTATGCATTTCAGACTCTTCAATCTTATGCTGGGGGTAACAAAAACAAATATATTTCATATAGAATCAATTAACCCATATCAGTTCAGAAGTTAAATATTATATATACTGAAATAAATTTGTGTTATTGACCGTAACTCAGTTTGGCATATTGTAATCAACTCCCAAGTGAATTTTTCACCGGCCTTCATGGTTAAAATCACTATTGAACCACAAGGCTTGAAAAATACTCAATTTTTTACATTTGAAATCAATATATCCAACTGATTATTTTATTTCTTAATTTTTTTGTATGAAATTGAGTATGATGGATTGGATATGTATGGAGTACCTAGTAATACATTGATATAATACTCCACTTCTCTCATAGGTTCAAAACCATTAAATTCATATGCATGAACTTCTATAAATTCATCTTTTACTCGATAAAGGACACTATTCTAGACATTGTAATCTATTTCAATAGTAATAATATAATATCAAAGATCCAAAATTAAGATGATGATGTATGAAATATCTGACCCATGTGTCCGATTCTGTTGGAAGATATTTTATCACCCATCAAGTGTAATAAATGATTCATATTGATGATATGAGTCAATCAGAGCATTGTGAGACATCAAAAACACCATTATAGGAATGAAATCCATAGGTTTTAATTGAATAATCAAAATAAAACAAAAAATATTTATCACCAATGAAGTGAGAGAATAATAGTTGTATTTGAGACCCTACTCAGTCATTTTCATGACAGGTTTTGCAATTTCTATCACATAATGCATGATCTATAAAATAATATTCAATTGTTACATGGTGTAGGCTGATTAAATAGAATTAGAGGAATATGTATACGATAAAATAGTATAAAATGATAATGTAACTGCAATAATACCTCTCACTAATGCATGACCAACTATAGTTTCCCCTATAAGATTTTCAACTGTGTGAAATTTCATTGTTCTTGATTCCAGTGGCTAGAACCCCATTTTTTCTTGAAGAATATGATCATGAAAAATATCCTATTAGAAATGAAAAACATATTCCACTATGTATGGTTGTATGGACCTCTAAACAAATCAATAAATGGATTTAAAATCAATACTAGTAATAAATATTTTGTTCCTCCATGAAAGCATGCATTGGTTCCCCAAACATTACATATTAGAAAAAATGTTAGTTCGTTATTAACAGACCATATAGTTCATCTACAAAATGTATTCATTTAGGACCACCACATTATAATCAAAAATGAATTTCATTTCACATATTATATCCTTTAATAGCACAACTGCAACTTCAATTATGAGTGGGAGGATCTCCATTCGATCCAAATTTAATAACCATGTCAATTTATTCAATTAGATAACTATCCAAAACATCATCATATGAGTTGAGATTCAGCATAATTACCTAAGATATTATTTTATGTTGAAGCATATTATGAAACTATCATGATTGAATATACTCATATAATATAACCATTGGTGAAAACTAAACATGCTCAAAAAAATTATCAGTGCATTAAATCATAATCCAATCATCTTGATAGTGTTTAAGGATCTTTGTGGAACTATACAAAAAAATATAATAAAAAAATAGTTTCATAATAAATAGGGAATTTATATCTTTCCACTACAATACATATCAATGATTTAATAAAATTATATCATATTATTATCACATTTTAGGTCCCTTATGATTAAAGATGGAAAATTTTACATTAATTAAATCTATTGTCTCTAATAACTCAAAGAGATATTCAATCATCCAGAACAAATAATTTTCTACCTAAGTAATGTTCATTCAAGGTAAAGGTGGTGTATTTATATTATTAAAACCCTTTTTCTGAAATATACTATCATAATTTCAAGGTACAACCTCTACTACCTGAGTGGGAATAAGTGTGACTACATGGACCAAAGCATGGATATCATATATTACCACCTCTGTGTGATTCTGTTAAACATTAGTGTTCAAATTTTGTTGTTCATTAGTATCTCCCTTTTCAATAATTTTTGAAAATCATCCTAGGTTAATGGTAATACACAATATCAAAATATAATATGAAAAATATAATAGATATACACAAGAAAAATATCTCAATCCCTCAGAATTCAACATGGGAACATAACTCTCATATATGATGTAGTAAATGTCTATAATTATGTCATAGAAAACCATAAATACACTTTTTATTAGTATGACATGGTATCTTAATAATCTATGTGTTAATAGGTGGTTGGGAATTAAATCTTAAAAAACCAAATAATTCACGGAAATCACATTTCCATCTACGATGATACAACAAAATGTATACCCATATACAAGAAGTGTCCAAAAACCCCTTTCAAACTAATATATCAATAGCAAACCTAGGTAACAATCTAACTGGTACACAAATCAATATAAACAGGCCCTGAAAGACAATCATGATCCCTCCAGATGAGATACTGACACCAATATATTATTAAAAATCCATGGGAATGATTTCGTAATAATAATAATAAAATAATAATAATAATGAATTGTATATGATTAAATAAATAATTGGTATGAAAAAATTGTCAACTCCAAAAAAGTACACATTATTGGTAGGTACCAAAACCTAATATGGAAGAACATAACCATGTATGTATATAGAACAAGATAGAGAAAACCTCCTCATAAAATTTGGATATATAACTCCTCTATTCACAAAAAAATGTAAGGTCTCTTAATCAATAACACAAAACACTTTTGAGCAGTTATTTCCCTATTAATGGATCTAGAAAAATATTTATTGATAAATTAAAAAAGGGAAATGTAGTGTGTGGGAATATGTATCCCAATAGTATCCCACTAAGTAATTAATTATGTATTACATATATGATAAACCAAATATTCTGAATTTTAAATAAAAAACATCATGTTAATATTTTAATAATTCTTATTAAACCATGCTTTATAAGTAATTTAAAGAGCCTTTATAAATTGGTAAAAATAGTAATTCCCAACCAAATGAACGAATAATAATATTGACTAACTATGAAGGAATAAATGATTTCATAAACCGCTACATATATAAATTATTTTCATTCCTTTTCAAACATATCACAATGGTTATGAGCTTTGTTGTTATATAGATGAAGTAATATGGGTCCTCTAACCTCTTAGTAAAATGCGTCTCTATGTGTAAAAACATACCTAGATCTTAGGAATATGGGGAATAAGATTCCAAAATAACTAATGAACTCCCTAATGTCATCAATTTATCATTGTTGTAATTAATCCATGGATAGGTAAATCTAACATATTCCTATATTTCTTTTCTTAGACTACCTACTAAACTACTCATGATCCCATATGATTCAACTAAATAAATCATAGTCTATTTGTTTAATCTCATATCAATTTCATTAATAATCATTAATTAAGAACCAAGTCATATCTAAAACATGTAATTTCATTTCAAATACTGCACTCAAATGATTTTCATTAAAACTAAATCATTTTAAAAAAATAGTTTCATTTTAAATTCAGAAAACATTTCATCCAATAATTTATCATGAAATTTTATCAAAATAATTCTTTAAATAATTACCCTGAATTCAAAACAACTTTTTAGAAATAAATTCATTATTTCAAAAGTTCAAAATTAATATTATCAATACACACCATTCATTTTGAAAACATTTATCAAGAATCTAAATTTATTCTTTATGACCCAATTGAAAATTCTCTTAAAAATATTCATTTAATATATGTTTCATGTGTTAGTAATTGCTTCATGAACTACCTATCATGAGAAACATATCATAAAATACCCAATAAAGTGAACCAAAACTGACTCTAAATAAGGATTATAGTGTATAATGGTAAATTCTTTATTGAAAATTAATTTAAAATTATATTAAACCTCTATTACATTGATCTACCATCACGGAAGAACAATATATTGGGTGAGAGGAAAGAGCCTCCTTTTAACAATATTGGAATTACCAAAACCCATTCCATGAACGAATTCCATATTAAATGTATCACAATGAATGATGAATGATTTTATTTGATAATGTTAAAATGAATTATTATGCATATTATAACCCACAATTATGAATGCACTTGGCTTGGGTATCTTTCATGGAAGTTTAGGTACTTGTTTTGGTATTTCAAATTTTGATACACCCATAACCCCTTCCTTTCCCATGCCCTGGTGAAAAATTACATGATTTTTGGATTTTCCATAGCCTCCACCATTACCTAAGGGATAGTGTTGATTATGGAAGATAGTGAAACTAAAAATATTCCACACCCTATAAAACTATGAAAAACTATCCTGGGATAAAATCTATCACGAGAAATAACCCATTTCTATGAAAAATATTAATGTCCATTTTCGATACACACGTGCAATAAACTAATAAATGGGTAGAGAGTACCTCCTTTTGGAATTATTTTTACAATAAAATTAATTGATAAGATTTAATTTGGGAT
Organism: Viscum album; assembly: GCA_963277665.1. Classification (NCBI taxonomy): domain Eukaryota; kingdom Viridiplantae; phylum Streptophyta; class Magnoliopsida; order Santalales; family Viscaceae; genus Viscum; species Viscum album. The sequence continues at coordinate 1,002,654,809 of OY728161.1, forward strand.
TGAAAATCTTCTATAAAAAATCAATAACAAATATAATCTTATAGATGTTTAATTTTATATCCATAGTAAAAGTATAAAATAAAAATAAGTATATTACACTTACCAAAAAAATTAATGTCCATCATACATGAGGTATAACCACATGATATTCCACCACCAAAACACATCCTATAATATTTTGTTATAAAAAAATACATGTCACCTTCATTGAAAGCCATTAATTTACACAAATCCGTCTATAGAAGTCACATATACACCCATTCAGGTTATGTAGTGTGTGAGATCACATGCGTGGAAATATCCCAACATATATTCTATAAATATTCATTATAAGAAAACTAATAGTCATGTTTTTAATAGAATAGAAAAAAAATATTTATAAAAAATTATTTATCAATATATTTATAAAAGAAGAAAACTGAGATTTCTGGTAAGTAAGTCAAATATTACACCAGAACCATGGGATAACCATATATTGCATGATTTAGTTGGATATATTATCCTCATTTTCTTAGTGATTGCACCATGTATCTGAATATCCATTCCCATACTGGATCCATCACTAATCCACATCATCATTAATTGTTTTGTTAGTTTTGGAAGTTAATCTTTTTATGTAGGTTAGGGATGTCCTAGTGTGACATTCCTAGTTTCAATTTCTATAAACATTGGATTCTAATGAGGGTTTACCCTTTTTATCTAACTATACATAAACAATTTCATAAAAATACAACCACCATCTACAAACACACAACACTTCCATCCATACGAACAACTGAGAAATTGAATTCATAACTATTTTATACACAATAAAACAGCATTGACACTGAAAATTTTTAAACAATAAACCCTTTAAAAATTCATTGAATGTAAAATTTATCACAAATAAATATTTATAAAATAACATACATGACTCCCCCTACAACTTTTCCATTACACCAATATTAATTGGTTGAAAATTAATATAAAAGAAAAGAGTAAATCATAGGGAATTAATATTTAACAATAAACATCAAAACCTAACTAAAAAATTTTAATTTGAAAATCCTAGGACATCTTATCCACTACGTGAAAGAATATTTTCGGATGAATATTGTGTAGAATAAATAGAAAAGATATGAATAACTTACTTAGAGTTTATATTAATGACCACGTTCAAAACCACTCCAAAGATGATCAATGGGAGGATAATGAAGAAGGTCAATGTTCCTAATGGTATATTGATTGGAAATGATTGAAAATTAGTGGTGAGTGGGATTAAGATGTAGAGTTGTAATTTAGTAAATTACATGTTTATAGAGACTATAAAGAGTACAATGTTTAGCTACACAATTTTCCACATTACACAAAACTCATGTTGGTTAATATAGTACGTCTAAGAGAGGCCTCATTTTTTGGTTCACATAGTTTCATAAACCACGATCCTTTCCATGTATGAACTATAGTTCCACAATTCCTACTCACATTGGTTATCATAACCATGTGGCAACTATTTTATGCCTTGTTTTTCCTAAAGAGAACCAAATTTTAATAGAAAACTATTATTAAGATATTGAAAACCATAATCACCTAACAGTCAAAACATGCATGAAATTTTTCTCTTTTGGAGTGGAATTTCTCTCCCCATTTCAGTTCTTCCATTAAAAATTCAATAGATATTCAGATCATCTTGTAACATAGAACTTGAATTTTATACCCAAAATGTATATTAAAAAGTATAATTCTCATAATTATCATGTCTCTATTAGACATGAACTAAAATAAAAGATCTACCTCAAGTTACCTTCATATTGGAATCAACAATCAAATAAGTAGGATTTTTCACTAAAAATTATATTCTAGATCAATCACTTCCCATATCAACAGAAGATATGTATCTGGATTATATTGTCTCAACTAAGAGAAAATGAAAATTCCATTAATATACAACAATTTTGGAGGAATTAACAAGAGTTATTTTACCTCACATATCCTCTTATAAAAGCTTTGACATACCTCAAATTAGAATTTCCTTTATATCTTATATGGTAATGGCATAAATGTGGTGCCATCATTGCAAAGACAAGATCACCCACTGATAACTAGAAGTCTTGGTTATATTGATTACCAAAATTATTTTTCTAACTCTAAGATATCATAAAACATGTCTTGATTATTTAAAATTTTCTGGTAATGTATTTTATGAATCATGGTCCTTGTAAATATATCTAATCCACATTCATCCAATGTAAAGGGGATAGAAAAACAGTACCATTTTTATCTTTTAATGGAGAAATCATGATCATGTATTTTTAACTATTATTAGACGAAAACTATACCAATCATATATAGTAAATCCTTAATCTACTAAAATATAACATGTAGGCATGAAACATTTTTTTAAATTTTTAATTTTATCACTCTATTTGTATATCTATTTGAGGGTATTATTCTATACTAGTCCTAACCTATGTCGCTATTAACATTTCAAGGCCTTTTGAAAAGTGAGATGTCAAATTGAGGTATCATTTGGAACATAATATAGAATTAGGATCACATGGAGATAAATTATTCCCAAATCCTATAATATGGTGGTTCTCTTGATTGAGTTAATATTGGGGGATTTTTCAAAATGATAAATAGAAAAATTAATATAATTCAATCCATGAGGTGTAGTTCGTAACCTAATGATACAATTCATGGATACCAGTTATCCAACATCAAGGTAGAAATGGAGAGAAGGTAATGTAATCTTCAAAACCTCTGACAATAATGATTGGATTTATAAAAATTATAACACTAAGAAAGTAATTAATTGGATTAATGCATCATTATCTACTATCAAAATCAATTTATTGCATTATAAAACATCCTCGTGGCATCTAAATGAAAAATACACTAGGACTGGTTATTTTCCATCACAACCACCTTCCATAAAAATAACTATAAAACATAATATCCCATGAAATGAAGAAATCTATCAAGAGATGAAACGAATTTAAGGGGTATTCCCCCACCATTTAGAAACATCCTTTAATGGTGAGTCATCTCATATTTACGAATCTCTTCTTAGAGTATCTCTAGAAGAGAATGAATCAACTACATAAATTTAAAAAAATATTCCCTTTCTCTCCCTAATATTCAAGATATATATGAGAAAAATAACTAAATGTTTCCATGCATTACTAGAAACCTCCAATGCATGTGTTAGAAACATTCTTCTTAGGGAATTTGAAACTATGTTTCCTTTACCCAGATGGTAGATGATCTTATAATAAAATTAATGAAGATTTTATATCAACCTTTATAGACTCAAATTCAAATTATATTGTGATAATATATATAATGGTATTTTATTGTTCATGGAGGCCATAATAATCTCCCTAAAATGATAATGGAACCCTCTGTTAAGGTATTTCACTAACAATGCAGGTCCAAGAGCATGGGATGAGTAATTATTTTCATATTTCCAATTTTGACAAGATCTATACTCCACCACATGGTCTCCCAACATATAAAATTTAACTCAATCCAGTACCATAAAAATCAATGAATAGCACATAACCCTACCCTACACCAGGTATAATTAAGTTAAGTGTTGTTGTAAACTACCAGTTGAGATTTATTTAATAATTTTGACATTTTGAACTCTAGTGAAACATTATCCATTTTCAGGTAAGATCCATCATTGATTATGCATGTCTAGATAATTTTCTAAAAATTCGTACAGTACCATCCCATGCAAAAATATAATCTTATCTCAAAAACATTCTTTACCACTTTATATTAAATCACTACTTTTACATTCTCTTTCACAACTAAAATCCCTTTTTCCATCATCATATTATATGTAAATAGTACATCATGAATCCAGAATCTCCACTTCAATAATTGTTCATAAATAATATAGTCTCTCAACATTTATATAATGATCCTCAAGTTCCCTATACTCTTTTTTAGTCTATATTAAACTAGAATGTCATAAAAACACCACAAAAAAATTATTTGACATATATATGGATCACTTAATTAATAAGATCCATCAAAACTAAGATATTATTAATTAATCCATGAAACATTATAATATATTTGAATTTTTCATATTGACTTCTAAAAGTGGTCATGGTGACATCATTTTTCTGTACCTTAACCTGATGATACCCTGAATGCTGGTAAATAATTGAAAAAATATTTCCCATTTGAGCTAGTAAAAGGTATTATTTGTTTGGGGAAATTGGTATTTGGTTTTTATCATATGTTGATTTGGCGTCTCGTATTTCATACATATCCAAATATACCTATCACATTTATTGTTAAAATTACTTGTCCTTCTGAAGGGGATATGCTTAAATGAATGAACCAAATATTCTCCAAATATCTACACATAATCATTAATAGTCGCAACTCAGTTGGTGCCATATTATATGAATGGGTGTTTATTTGTTGTTTCCATATTACTATATTAAAAATGAAATAAAAATATATTTCAGGATGAAAGAACTACTAATCCTCTAATAATACTCCAATGAACTCACTAACCATGAATAGAAACCCACACTTGGATATTTATCTATTAGTTATATAAAATGAGAGGAAATTTGACAAGAAATTATTCCCAAAAATAGATGTTAATGCCCATATCTTCATAACCATGAATCCAATTCCCAATGGAATATCCAAGTGCTCCCATTAGTCCCCATGAATTTGACATGATGAATTTTTTAGATGATGTAAGAAATTTTATTTTCATCCAATCCATACATCGAATCATGTAAATATAGTTTACATCAATGAAAAATAAATCCCATATCATCTCAACATATAACAATGATAAACCACAACATGGGAAACAGAAGCTCTACTCATTCATCTTTCCAAGAGGTGTAACTTTCTCCAAATAATAATAAAAAATTAAATTATAGAATTTTAGCAAGTACATAATGATTGAAGATAGAGAAGAGTGTGACAAACCATTGTCAATAAAAGTAATCATAGTGAATTTTGGAAAGAGAACAATACCCATAACATTCATAAAAACTACATTTGATTCCATTGGTACTTGGTTAGTAGAGTACATTATATTTATCATGGTATGAAACTATGTTCTAGGGCAACATGTGTCTCTGCTTTGAGCTGACTCGTCCAATAAAAGGATCTGGACATACTAATTGATTCAATTGAATGTTATCCCAAATATCTTGAACAATATAATTTTGTATTCATCCCTATATGATCTAGAAATCACATACCACTCCAATATGTAGGTGAATTCCTAAAAAAATTTTCATATGGCCCAAGAATACCAATAGGTGTTGTTTAATGGGTGGGACTAAAATATTTCATGAAAAAAATGGAAAGACCTTCCACAATGATGGCACACAAAATCCCCACCCCTATAGCTGATGGGGGTGGTGGTTGAGTTAGATATCTAAATCTATTACCAACATTATTTACTTGATGGTATAAATATATCCTATTTTTAGAATACTCAATACCACTTTGGCCTAGTATTGGATGTGTCACATTATAACATAACATACCATCCAAGGGTATTTCTATCAACATAACTCATCCAAACTCCTTTGTATATGTATTTGTATTAAATAGGTAATCATGAGATTATATATTGATCCAAAATTAAATTTCCTATAGTAGAGACATAATATTTTCAATGGTTATTTTCTTTGAAGTAAATTGGACTATCTCTACCAAGAGGTTGGAATACTACATCACTGAATGATCTTCGAATGATGTGATAGTAATTTCAATTAATTGGAAAAGGATAGGGTCAATTGACATAATATCTCAGGGATGGTAACCATTAAATCCCTCAATCCAATCTTCTCTTTCTTCGTAGCATATACCATAGTATTCTTACACCTACTATAGTGGATATCAAATATAATCATGGGACACATTGCATTAATTCCTCTAGGAGTTACATGAAACTCAATTATCCTATTGATTTTCACCTCTCAATTGTCAACTTATTGGGGGTTAGATATTCATATAAAGGAATATGGATTATACATGAAAACAATCTTGGAATAAAGAGAATATTGGATCTTCAAACTCTCAGTGGTCATACCATTGATGTGAATTTTTTTCCCATGCTCGATCCATCACTAATCCAGATAATAATCAATAGTTTGGTCAGTGTTGTAATGTAATCCTCACAGTAAGGGAGGGGGTGTCGTGGATTCTTTTCATAGTATTATTACTTATTTACCAATGATTCCTATATGCTTTCCCCCAATTTCCAAAACCATAAAATATAATATCACCTCAATCTTATCATGAAAAACCAATATGAATAAATTACAACCATAGATATATGGGATAAATATATTTAACTATCATTTCACACACACACAAACACCTCTAAATCCTCCAAATTGAAGATACAAAATCCTTTTGAATTTTATTGAACCTAATGTATGCACAATTAAATATTCAAATAATGGAACAACATGAAACCCCCAAACTTTTCCCTTGAAATCTCCATAAACTAGTCCCAATCATAATCCAAGGGGAAATAATATCCTATTGAAGACATATTAAAATATAATAATTAAAAACCAATCCATAAAATTCATATTTTACTAACCTAATGATATTCTATCCATTGGTAAAAAACATTATTGATAAGGATGAAGGGACCAAGGAGAATGGTTTAGAATAACATACTTTGGGATCATTTAATGGATCTCAAAAATAAAACCAAAATTATAAGATAGGTGGATAGAGAGGAAGATGGTTGGGGAACATGGGAAAAGAAGGATCTATAATTGGAAAAAATAAGTTTTATTGAGTTAAAATTTGTAATGGGTAGTTATGGAAATTCCATATTTTTTAAAACTAGTCTGACTGTATGGTTTAAATACATGGTTTTCTAAACCATTTCCCAATAATACAAGAGATTATAGTTCTTATTAGATAGTATAAAAATTTTATATCTCAATGATTTAAAAAATTTCCTAGGCATGTGATAATGCTAGTTCCATTATCCCATCTTTCATAGTTTTCTAATCATTGAACATTTTTTTCCCAAACCGTGATCCAACTGTGCTCAAACCCCACTCTCTAAAAATAATCTAAACAATTTAAAGGAAATACATAAGGAATTATATAGTTTAAAATGGGAATAATATTTGAATAAAATAGCACAGTGGGTCTGGAAACCATACCTAGTGATGCAGAGTTTTTTTACATCTAATTTCACACATTTGACTTCAATGAAAAATATGAGATGGACCAAGAAATGGAATGTATAATGTATTTATGTAATTAATACTATGTTATATATCATATGATAAAATCTATAAAAACCTACATGAAAAATAATTTAATTAAATTATAGGTTAACATCAATAATTCATAAATATAAAATTATCTAAAAAAAGAATTAAAACAATATGGAAATGATTTGAAAAAGGATGACAACCATTAATGTTATGATGGGTTAATTTTTCTATAAATGAAGCATTTCATTATATTTAATATATTATTTGACATTAAAAATTTAATAATTCTTTGTATTTTATTTTGTAAATGGATATTAATTTTGGAATTTATCTTGTTATAGTTTGGTTAGGGTGTGTTTTTTGGGATTTTTCTAAAATGGGTTATTTTTTAGATAGTGATATATATTGATTTTTCAAATATATCACATTTATCATATTATATTGATATATGAGTGTAATTATATTTAATGAATCTTTCTTTCTAGAAAAAATATTTATTTTTAATATGTTATATTATTTAGTTTACAAAATATAAATTTGATCAATGAAATCTATGGTTGACATTTTTGAAATTCCATGTAATATTTTTTCCAAATAATAAATATTTTTAGTTGTTATATTTAAGAAAATATTCAAATAATTAATATCTATTATTATTTTATTGAAGATAAAAATTTCCCACTTTTAATAAATATTAACCAATTAATTCTATGGGAGTCAATATTATACATTGTATTGGTGTAAAATAATTTTTATGATTAAAATAGAATTTTTATAAAAACAACTTTTTAAATGAGTTTTGAAAATGTATATTAAATATAATTTTGAAAAATGATAAAAATAAAATCCAAAAATATTTATTACATATTTTATATAATCATGTTCTGATTTCTTATGATCTTGATTTCATTTTTAGTTTTAATTATAATTTTGCACAATGTATGTTTGTCACAATGGTAATAGTTAATAGGGTTAAATAAGGGGATAAACTAAAATATAAGAACTTAATAATATCTAAAATTATCCATGTATTTTTGCATTAGTGATTTTTAAAATTAAATTATCCTATTTTATATATTGGAATAATTTGATCCACATTCCATGAGAAATAGATTTATTATATATTACTATTTTTAATATTTATAAATGTGGCAAACCACTAATTATAAATGGGAACCCCAATCCTTGATTATTAAAAACCATTGTGGAACTTATCTCGAAAATATGTTCTAAAATTTCTCACAGTCACTCCCCTATGTTTTATAGAGTTCCTATTCTCCCCCATATTTGATTCAAATAATGTCTTAATGTGAAAAACAATAGAAAAAATTCAAGGATAAGGTCTAAGTCTTAACCAAATTATTTCTTTTATCATCACAACCTCACATGTGTGGTTATAAAAATGTTTTTAGTTGATATATATTATTTTGATGATGTAATTATCATTCTTTTGTGATAATATATTTTTTACCTTCTCAATCTCTCATCAGTTAGAAAATAAAAATATCGCCTGTGCATACGTGAAATCTACCACCTCTATAATAAAGAAATTAATTATTCAATAATATATCACATAGATTTTTTTATGTATGGGATTAATTAATATATTTTAAATTATCATATTATTACAATTTTTTTTTCTAAATATTATCTAACTTATTTAATTTTTAAATGTTTGAAAAATGAAACAATTTCTCTTCTATACATTCAAACTACTACCCCTATGAATTATTAATCTTATATTTCAATACCTATAGAAAATAATTTTTATAATATTTCATGTAATATATTTAAATTATAATTATAATATATTTATGTTCATAGAGATTCCATAAAAATGTTCAATTTTAAAAAAAATCAACAAACCAAATCTATTTCTAATAGAACAACCATAGAATGACCGATGTAAACATAACTGATATTATCTCCAAATAGAATATTTTAGTAGAGGAAATACGAGTAATAAAGAACATTTAATTATAATGAAATTTATTACTATTAAATTAAGTGATTAATATACTTTCTTTATTGAATAAAGTAATTGATGTACTTCACGAGTCGAGACTCGAGGTACGATAAATTTTTTTAAACATGGATTTAATAATTTTAAATTATTTATGATAAATATAAATCTTACATTAAATATTACAAGAATTTAATAATTTATAAATAAAATATTGTTAAATTTACTTTTCAATTTTTTTACATTATCTATAAATTTTGTAAAAAAATTAAATGTTTTCAATATGGGTTATTTTTTCATCGAATAAAAAGATGAAATAGATTTTTTAATATCTACCGCATTACTACCCAATACTTAAAAGAATGATATTTTTGATCAAAAAATTTCTGCTCCACGATTCTTTGTTTTTTATTGAATATATTATAGATTTTATATTTTTCTGTTTAAAGATGTTCTCAAAATAAAATGATTATTATTCTTTATTTTATGAGAAAACATAATGTCATCTTGTTTATGGGACTAAAAGGCCATCATTAAAAGTGTTATAATGAAAAAATGAATTTTATTAATTTCAATCATGATATGTTTCAGGTACATTTTTTAAAATTAAATTTGAGAAAGTTATAACACTATATTTAATTAGGATACATGGATAGAGTTAACTGGTTAAAAGTAAATCCTATAAAGTGTATTGTGCAATCTATTTATAAGTTACTTCTTTGAAGTGGAAAAAATTGGTGTTTATATTTTACTTCAATAAAGTATTCATATCTATGTTTTTATCAATTTCTCAAAGGAATGAGGTTGAATAAACTAGTTAAGTAATTCAATTATATGGAAATTATATCAGTAACTGTAACAAAAAAATAATGATAATATCTTAAAAACCCTACATTTTTATTATATGATTGAAAATGGTGTTTTTTGAAAATGATTTTGTCATAATTTAATAAAATGGTTAAAAAAATAATGATAGTTTTTAATAAATATAATGTTTTGATGGAAATGAATTCTGGTTTATAAATAGACCCTCGTGATCGAGATTTCATTGTTTTTTTCTTATGAGATGATTTATAAAAATAATTTTATAATAATGTTTGCAGATGAATTAATGTTATCATCTTTAGCTGAAACAGTTTTATAGGAAATTAGAAATATTCATATGAGTTTTTATGATATTCAAATGTTATAACTAGTTTCTTTCTATTTTATATTCTTTATTGAGCCTTTTAGGCTCATCAAACATTTATAATGGTATTGAGTGTACATAAGGATGAGTATAAACTAAATAATATGTTATATTTATAATATTATAATTTGTATTAAAAGAATAATCAATCCATGAATGATGTAGGAGTAAAAATCATAAGAACCATTAAATAATGATAAAATGATAAAATATTACACAGTCATTAGTTATTTGGAAAGAATTAACATTAAAATAATCTGAAAATAATTTGTATAGGTATAGGTACTTATATAATAAATCTTACATAACAACCCCTATATTATAATGAATAAGAATTTACATAGTATACATTTTCCCATAATATAGATATTTATAATGAAACACATTTTATTTTTAAGAAAAATCATTATGACATTCAAAATGATTTTTATTTGTTCTTTATCATCCTTAAACACTTTTAAAATAATTAAATGACATGGGATGAGTAGAAAATCAAGGTAAGGATTATATAAAATGAAATAGAGGAAATGGTTGGTCTATTTTCGAACCATGAGATCATAAAAAATAGTTTTCCATTAATTTAATAATATTTGATCCCAAATGTTCAATTATATACACATGAAATTAGATTTACTACCCATCTTTTTTATAAAAACCTCATATATGATTAATAAATAAACATACAAGTTTCATAGAAATATGAAAAAAATAAATATTTCGTTAAAATACATATCATTTCCCCTTGAAATGGAATAATCATTTATTTGAATAAAAAAATCATTAGGTTTCCTTTTGATTTCAAAATATTTATATGATAGTTCATTAGAATGAATAAATATCTAATGTAGGTTACTTTATATATAATCATTATATAACCATTAAAGAACCATAATTTCTAGAATAAAAAAATTAGTCTACCTCCATCATAATTATTTAAAACACATAATCATTACCCATTGCATTGGATATCTATATATTACTCACCCATCATTATAATATATATAAGGATCACCCATCAACATAATAAATGTACATGGAAAGTAAAATAAATAATACACATAAAAAATTTTATATCCATCATCTTATTAAAGAACGTGTACTTTTGAATCCATTATAAAATTATTTGGGGATATTTATATAACATTTTTCATTATCATCCAATTTTAAATAAAAAATAATAAAAAATTGAATTATGGGTTTTCATTGAAAAAAACATGTAGGATTATAAATTAATCCACAATAATGTAATTATTGTAGTGTTGGGAAAATCCATTGATGTTGTATGAGTTAAAATATATTATAACTTTGTTCCTTATGAAAAAAATGTAAAAATGTTCAATATAGAATACCTAAATTGTATCTTTTTGAAAACACATTAATGAATGTAAAAAATATAACATAAAATTATCATTGTAATTAATTTATATACATATAAATATATATCCATAAAAAAAATTTCCAGTAATATGGAGATGTATTATAATATCCAATCAATAAATATTTAGAACATTAAAAATGATATTTTTAAGGTAGGATGTCTCTTACCTCGAGACCAAAACACCATGTACATTTATTATAATCCTATATAATATGAATAATTTAATAATTTTATTTCTTATAAAACATTTTAAAATTTATAATTCCTATTATTTTATTTATTACAACGTTATATACAATCACTTAACCATTAATGTTAATGTGATATTTTTTGACAATATTCTAATCATATAACTGAAATGAATATCGTAAGATGTCTATAATCAATGAATACATTATAACATAATATCAAAAAATAATATTAATTAAAGAATTTTTATTTTTATAAGAATATTATTCTTTGGAAAAAAAACCTGAGAAATAGGATAAATTACAATCACAGAGGCGTTTGGTCATATGTGCACATGCGAAACATTAAATTTATTAAATGAACAATATGTAAATAAGGAATATATATTTTTTATATTTCAAGAATTATTATTTTATCTTAAATATAAAATCAATTCTTTAAATTATATTTTATATAGAAACAATGTGATGTGGTCACGGAAAACAAATATAATGACTTCATGGAGTTGGTAATCAACACAAACACACAAATGAAATTGTCAATTTTAAATGGATGTGGGTGCAAGAAAATAGATTATAAATTATTTTTACATAAAAAATTATATCATTAATATCATATATATATATATATATTAAATCTATAAATATATCCATTTGTTGAATTTGTTGATGGAAAATGAACAATATCGGTTTGCGAGGTGATATTCCATGAAACACACAGATGTGGAATTCCTCACCCATTTTATTGAATATTAGAAATACATTGGTTTTGAAATTAACATAAATGTATTACAATATGTTTAAGGTGCTTATTATGTTCATATAGATTTATAATATAACATATTAATAAGGTTGATGAGGAAACAAAACAATAACATTCAGTTTAATGAAATACCTCTTCTTCGAACAACCTCCATTAATTTACAAATTTTTAACTCTAAGGATGGTATTATGCAAAAAATGACACTTATCGAATGTGTGAACGTATAATGCTAAGGGATTTGGGTAGGTATTTTTTAGAATATAGTTCTCATAGGGTCTGAGGAAGAGAGGATAGGAGGTTCCATTTTATATTTAACGAGAGGGGGACTCATGGAATGACATAAAGTATTCAAATAATATAAATTGATATTCAAGGTAAATTGGAACCATATTGATATATTTATAACATAGGAATATAATTAGTATAAATTTAATCTTATAATAAAACCTAGAGTTTCTATGGTTAATTTACCAATTATAATGTTTTTTCCCACCCACAATCGTACACTAATTATGATCCCCATGATATCAATGTTTTAATAATTATTGGTCATGAATTTCCTTAAAAAGGGAAAAGTGACCCATAAATGGATTGTGGTCAATATTTTCAACAATATCCCATTATCATTGACAAGTATATGATTTTTATTAATTTTATATTATTTTATAAAATATTGAGTATAGAAAATATCATTAATTTCAATTTTGGAACTACTAATTAAATTTTACATTAAACTGTACAAGATAACAATGGAATTAGAAAATTACCCTTTAATAATATTTTTTGTTTATATATTTCTATAAATTTCATCCGACATTGTATCACAGTAAAAAATTTAGTTTTATGTTTTTAAAATCATTTTTATGATTTATAAACTGATTAAAAGGGAATTATGTCATTGTGAATAGTAATTTAAAGTAATTATTTCATTAATAAAAAATATAAATAAATTACTATGAAAAAAATTATTCATAGTTAAAAAATAATAATTTATAGCCAAACACAACCTCTTTATATCCCTAGGAAAATAATATCACACTATGTCCCGCAGGTCCTATGTCGTGACTATACCAAGACATCCAAACATAGGTCAGGGGTTGATAACTAGCACTGGAAAGACATATCCCTGAATGTCTGAAGGAATTGCTTTTAAACCTACAAACACACAGACCAAGATCACGACAAGATGAAAACCACATAGTAAATCTGCAGTAGTAAAAGTGTGAATTGAAAGTAAAGGGTCTAGAATACAAGCCTAACTAAAAATATATAACTACAAAAGAAAACATCTCATGAGATCATCCACCAGGGTTTCTTTATGAAGGGTGTGTATAGCTAGTATCCACAACTCTCCACATCAACCAATCACCTCTATATACCGCCTGATCCTGAATCCCTAAAGTATCAGCCAAGATGCATGTCATCTCCACAAGACACAACAAGGTGAAGGCGAAGCCTGTGCATGGCTGATATTGCATCTCGCCTTTTTATCACATAACATTTCATTACATTTTACAAACAGAGGATATTTAAAGTCTAGTGTCTTGGAAATCAGGAACAAAAAACATGATAAAAACATAAAAATTTATTCTAAACAATTTTTAAGGATTATTCATTGTTCATACTATGTTCATTAAAATATCTCATAACCTAGGAGCATACATTAAAGGAATGGGTGAGTAGAAGGCCCAGTAAGGGAAATAAGAGAAACATTTTACATGTGAACATTAGATACATCAATAAAGTCATGATAAATAACTTTAGGGAATGAGAAGGAGATCATGAGTCATATCATAATAAAAATAACGTGTTTTATAACTTGAATATGTGGCTATAACATTTAACGTAGACAATAATTTCTGTATCACCAAGGTCCATCCCCATAGTGACATTAAAAAGATTACCATGGTTATTTACCAAGGTATCATTAAAATGATCATCTCTAGAGATTATGTATTTACCCAATGCATTGGAGTGATATCAAAGCACACCATTAATTTGCATTTATTATCATGTGAGCCACATAAATCATCATCAGACATTTCATAAATAACCCATATAGCCTAAAATAAATGCGTTTTATTTCGTAATCATAATGTTTTAAAAACTATTTAAAGACATGATCTTTATGTCACATTAAACTCCCGGAAATGGAAAGCATGTTTCATGTATGTAACTCCCATAATTTAAAATAGAACATTTTGGTGTATATTTGAATACTCCTATAGAATAAAAAATTTTCAGTATTCACTTAATAAAATAATAGTGCTTGAAAAAAAGAGAGAGACATTTGAGACAAAAACTTGGCAGCAAAACAGTTGTGTTTCAGGGTTTTAGAAAATATTGAAAAGAGAGGGGGCATGGGTCAACCACTCATAAATGATCCGTAAAATAGTATAGGGACATAATATAAAGGATAAAAGAACATGGAAATGAAATTTGAAGGAAATACCATATTAAATGAAAATATTGAATGGAAGACAAAAATAAGATTTCTCTAATAAAAATTCGGCAGCCTAACTGTGTCACATAAAACATCAAAAAAGGAATTAATGAGATCAAATAGGGTCTCTATTCATATGAAAATAAAGAGTACAATATTATGGACATAGAGATCATACCCCAACATAATAAATAGAAACTAAAAAGACTTGACATTAAAATAGAACTTTGAAAATGAGAAGGGTGAAAGAATCCCTTACAAAAATTCGGCAGCCTAACGACGCCACTTAAACATTCATAAAATGAGATTATGAGAGCAATAGGGGGAATCTAATTATATGAAAATGAAAATTAATGTAATATGAATATGAAAGAACACCCCAATCATAATAATATGGGGCTTAAAATAAATGACATAAACAATAGTACTTGAAAAGAAAGAGTGAGGTAAGATCCCTTACCTTGAAGAGTTACTTCAACAGCATGATGGTCGGGACCTTGGGAGGCTTGACGGCACCTTGGGAGGACTCCTTGGGAGGTAAGGATACAATAACATCTTTGAGGAGGATTTTGGAATGGAAAGGATGAGATAATGTCTTGGTAATTATAGGGAAAGTGAGGGGACAATGCATTAATGGCCAAGGGACGCCTAATAGGTGGTATTGGAAAAACCATGGGCTTGCACATGGTATTGGCCACATGGGACACCTCATACCTTATCTTGATATTCATAAGTTGACCAGAATTATTACATAATTATTACATCCTTAATGATGTCATTAAACACACGATACTCTAAACTTACAATTCACTATTCACCAAAAAATAAACATTCTTAGAAAAAAACCAAAATTTTACCATAACCAGATATCGATAATCGAATTTCAAAAATGATCTCCATTTTATGAAAATAATTTTATAAATAATTTTACTTTAATTTTTAAATCAAAATACTATTAACTTAAAAATCAATTGTTTCAGAAAAATACCAAAAATTCACCTTAACCAAATATCAATGCTATGATTTCAAAAATGAACTCCATTTTATGAAAATAAATTTCTAAATATTTTTAATTTAATCATTAAATAAAAAACACTATTCACCCGAAAAAACTAATACTTATCCAATAATTTCAAAAATAGTTATTTATCTATTTTATTGAATCACATTACTTAATCAATGTACCTAAATTATATTAATATTTTCTTTAACTGAGATTAGTAATCCATTTGGTCACATTACTAATCCTAAGAGTAAAATCACTATTCATAAATTACAATTCCCCAAAAATTAAGTTTATCTTATTATACTTTAAATTTCATACTGATCAGAACTGTAGAAGACAATTTTTTGAAAATCATTACACATTATTAATTATTTAAGGTTTACATGAATATTTTTAAAATATCATTTTTCTAAAATTCATCAATAATATGCATACTATATTTTTCCAGACATTTGAAAATTCAAAAAATTCCTAATAAGAAGAAATCACAATTTTCATTTAAATCAATGGTTTTCCCAAGGCAATTATGGTCTTGTTACATAACCCCTAATAACACCAGCATAATACCTAAGAGTAATGTGTGCTAGGGAGATAGAATCTTGCGGCAGCTCGTCAACTTTGCCCGAGTAGTGATTTATATCAGCTTGAAATTCTCATGAAGGCAATTTCCTTATAACTTCACATGATGGTGTTCGGCTTGGATTTGGTCTAGAGAAAATCCCAAAGGTGCTACCTCCTTCCCGAGTTCTGTCAAATGGGCTTCGATCGGCCCGAGACTACTGGATGGGGCCATAAAATCTTTTTTATATATTAATTAATCAAGATCACTTGTATTTATATAAAATAATCACAACATTTAGTTTCCAACGGTCTTATTTTAATTATACTCATTTTATTAAATTAACTAGTTTTGTTGAGTATAAAATAAAATAACACAGAATGATAGGAAAAAAACTTATTCAAAATTTCGGGTCATTACAGCTGAGTTTACCATTACCCAGTAGGGAACCTGAGACTCCCAAGGGTCTCTTATAATTCCACAAAGGATAAACCATAAGGCATGGTTTCAATCACAAATCAAAAAACAAAAGACTCTATTCAAAAAAGGTATACAATATAGAGTTCAAGAATAAAGATAATTAGTATTAAGTTATATGAATTTATTTCATTATAATGATTCCACATCTGAATCATGAAGGAGTTGTTCTATTGTCAATCAATGCATGGTTGTATGTCATTAATCCATGACAGGATTCCCTATGGCTAGTCCTCATCAGGTCGTGCACTGCTGATCCACACAGTGTCGCTAGAATACTGATCTGCAGAGGGTCGCTATGATGATGATCCGCATAGGGTCTCTATGATACCGATTGACATAGTGATGCTATGATTCTGATCCAAACATGATCTATCTTCAATTGATAGCCATCCACAAAATTCCCCACACTCGGAGTGCTTGAGTTCTTTATAATCTGCTCCTTAAAACATCGAGCATTTCTCAAATTCCATGAACATCCATAGACGATTAAATGAATGTAATTCTATGTCGTAAGGGTTCCAATGTGATAGATGGTGTGTCAATTCACTGCTACAATAAATACCTATAGCGACCACCCAATGCGGCCGCTAACGGTCTTTAGCAGCAACCTTGCGACAGATTTTGACGGTCTAATTTGCTCCATCCATAAAAACCAACAGTGACCCCCATTTGTGGTCGCTAATGGTCCTTTTAAAAATACTAGGTTTCATGTGTGCAGGACATTAGGTGGGTGTGACACTGGACACCCGATAATACTGGTGGGCACGAGGAGGGACCAGAAGCTCTAGCCATCGGCCATGGTAGATCTAAGGCATTTGGAGTGAGGGGAGAATACAATGTTGATGATTTTGGTAGTCCGTTTAATATTCACCGATGAATGTGTACAACAACGATTGAGGTAGGGGTGGTGGGACGAAATGAGAGCTGGCGATGGGGGTGACTGAGGGTAGTAGGACGACAGTGGGGGAGACCGTGGGATCACCGACGTTGTAGTAGAGATTTTGAGGAAGACAGTGACGATGGGGAGGGAGAAATCCGACCCATTCATTTTAGTATTTGCGACCTCTTTTGGCAGTCGCTAATACTATCAATAGCGACCGCCGATGGCGGTCGCCCATTCCCTGAGGTGAAAAAACAAATTTTTCTAGTAGTGATTGGACACTTAGTCTGTGAGTTATAATCGTTTTAGTATCGCTGTCCTGGTGGGATTTAGGTTCGATCCAACTCAGCCATACTCCAACATTCCCCAATCTCTAGTGGAGTATCTGAAAAGGCCCATCTCATTCCAAGGATTCTAGTTCAGAATAAGGTTCATCAAAAAACTATCTGGTTTGAGAAATACGACCTTTTAAGCTTAACTGGACTAAAAATGATCTCAGTCCGGTCCAACTTGGTCAGACCGACCCAACCCACCCTGATTTATGATGACTCGACCCATTCCGGGTCCAATTCGGGTCCTAACCGACCCATCCTGAACTAGATGGTCCGGTCTGAGTGGGCTGGGCTGTGGTGGGCTCGGCCCATAGGGCCCTGGACCAGCCCGACTCACCTTAGATGGGCGCGACACGCCGGGTCACGCGAGGATGGATCCTTCTTCTCAAGCAGACATTTTGTCTATTCGAGTTGTAACGGCGGTGCCACATTGTGCCTCACCCTGTTAGCATGACCCACGAGGCACGAGTCACCCTCCTGCATGGATCGAAGTCGCGACCTCCCTTCGTTGTGCGTGAAGACGTGCCACCCTATATCCAACACGGCACACCGACGATGGCCCTCCTACTGTCTGTCGTGGAGCTGCCTATCCTATGCAGCCGGTGAGAGATGGCCACTGCCATTGCTCACCAGTGGGGATTCCTCAGAACACTGGGTGAGCTCTGGTAGTCTGTTTTCCCATCCAAATGCACCTATAGGCCTCTTGGGATGCCACCGTCACTACGTGGCTCTCAGATTCAAGATTCCGTTGAGTTGAAAAATCTACCCCCCAATGAAGGTGAAAAAAACCGAAGAAGTGGAGGTTCTGGGCCTTGCTCATTTGGCATGTGCCCTCTACATTAGCATCATATCAAGTGGCTGGTAAAAAATACATCACATAGATAAATATTAACCCCATTCAAACTTTTCCCTCAACAACCACCCAATGTTTCAGACGCATAACAGATCAACTCGTTTTGGTTGATCTACATTTGTCATGTTTTTCTAGAACAAGGGTTTGAATTAATAAAAATCACTTCAATTTAAAAAACCCCTTACATAGAAAATGTTGTGGATGTTGGGGTTGCGGAAGAAGAATTGGCATTCATTGTAGCGTCCATCATTAGTCGATCCCATATTGATTCCTCTAATTAGAACATTCAATCCTTTGTTATTGATGGTTTGCGCTTCATCAGAGTTCTTCTGTTCAATGATATAATTCCTCCCACAATCCACCAATCCTATTTTTTTCCAAACATTTAAATAATTAGAGGGAGGATTTAATAGTTTAACCCACTTTTAAATTAATGGTTCATTAATTTGTGTCATTAATAATGCTTATTAATTATACAAGGGATGGTTACACAACCTATGTGTAACTAATCATTTAATGGTCCTCATTAAATACCCGACCACCACCGTGTTCCCCACCACCATCACAGAAGAGTTGAAAATAAAATAAAATAACATATATGTTAATTTATTATTAATTTTTAAAGTCTACAAATCTATATTTTTCACCCTACCTACTACCGTGAATGTTAAGCCTCCCTTAAGCTAATCATGGAGCATCGAGTTCAATGGTGAACTCATATTTCTATTTCGAGCAATAATTAAATAGATATAAATTCCCTCTCATAAGATTATTGAACGCACCCTAAATAAATATTGAAATTTATTATGGGTACACTGGGCCTCAGAATCATGTGCCATCAATTTTCAAAAAAATATAATAATCCAAAATAATTTTAAAAAAAATTATATTGAATTTTTTAGTATTTACAATATCCCAAACTTATGGATTTCATCCATGAAGGCTATAAAAAAAACTAGTGTAACAAATGGGGGTACCGAACACATATCTAAGCCTCCTACTTCCATGTGCTTTCATTGAGTTACCTGTGATGCCAACAAAAACGCACCAGGGGAATCAATCGCCCATGAAGGACTCGCTCTTATCGATACTTTATCTCCACCGATAACTCTGCAAATGTCTATCCATCATTGATCTCCACCTCACCCTGGTCAATAACGTGCAATGGATCATGCATGTACCTCTTTATCTGCAAATCAAGGAAAACATTATGCACCCAGTGCATCTGTGGGGGAAGAGATACATAGTACTCCACCTCGCCTACTCTACTGAGGATATGGAATGATCCTATGAACCTCAATGATAGCTTGAAACCTCAACCAAACTTCTATAATCCTTGTTGGGGTGAGACTCGTATGAATACATTTCCTCCCTCCTCAAACTCCAAGGTTCTCCATCTCCAATCGACATAATACTTATTACGGCTCTGTGAAGTCATCATATTCTCCTGGATGACATGTACATTCAATGTAGTAGCCTGCACCAACTCTAGAACCATATGTGTTGACTCTGCTGGGTCTGTCCAGTATAGTGGTGACCTGGAAGGTCTCCCATATAGGGCGTCAAATGGGGCCATGCTGATAGTGGAGGTATAAATATTGTTGTAAGATAACTCCAGCAGTGGAAGGTGGTCCTCCCAACTTTATCCAAAATCAAGGACACAAGCACAAAACATTCCTCAAGCGTATGCATGGTTTGCTCCGCCTGACCATCTGTCTAAGGATAGAAGGTTGTTCCCAAACGTAGCTGAGTCCCGAATGGATCCTATAATTCCTTCCTAATGTGGTGTGTAAAATGAGCATCGTGATATAAGAATAACATCGATGGATCCCCGTAAAGACATACAATCTCTTATACATAATGAGATCCTAATCTCTCCACATATTCCTGCACTCAGATGGGTAGGATGTGGAATGACTTGGTGAGTGGGTCAATGATCGCATAGATGAAATCATGGCCCTTGTAGTAAGTGGAAGCTATGTCACGATGTCCATGGGTACACCATCCCACTTCCATTATAGAACATCAATTGGATGAGTAAATAAAATAGGTACCTGATGCTCAGCCTTCACTTTCTGATAAGTTAGGCATCGTGATACGAATTCCGCCACTGCTTTCATTATCCCTGGACACCATTACAGACGCTAGAGGTCCCGATACATATTATCCAGTACATGATGTACCATCAATGGGGGTGTGTGAGACATGCTCAACACCTACTCTCATAGTGTCACTAGAACCATGGTGCATCCAATGAAGTGGACGACATGATCCCCACCTTCATGAAATCCATCAGGAGCCTATCTTGAGGATATCTGAGCACGTCAGGCCGCACAGTCTACTTCCCCAATTTGTGTCGCTTTTTGGCCCTCATGGATTGGGAGAGTAACTATTATAGGCTGATGTTAACCTGCTATATCTATATCCACAAATTATATCTACAACGTGACTAGTTGATCTGTCACCTCACTCAGCAACTATAGGCCAGTCCTTCTGCTTAGTGCATCTGCCACCATGTTCCCCTTAACAGGAGTGTAGACTATTTCAAAGTCATATTCATAGAGGAACACTACCCATCATCTCTATCTCAGGTTCAGGTAATTATTTGAAAATTTATACCTATGAATCTTGTGATTATATTAGACTATAAAACGTTCTCCAATCAAGTAGTGTCACCACTTATTCAAGGCGAAGACCACTGTGGCTAACTCCTGTTCAAGTGTATCATATTTCTTCTCATGCAGTCTCAGCTAACATGAACTATAGAAGATCACTTATTGACCCCACATTAGGACACATCCCTGTTCGGTCTCTCATGTAATAGAGTAGACTACATTCCCAACACCGTCTTCTAGTTTCTTCAAGATGAGGGAACTTGGTAGTCTTTGCCTCAGCTCCTGAAAACTCGAATGGCATCTCTATGTCAATAGGAAGTGATGAACCATCTTTGTCAAATATAACAAGGGTGTCACACCTATGGAAATTTCATGTATCAATCTATAGTATTACCCATCCAATCGAAGAAAAATATTCACCTCAGTCACACTTATGGGTGGCTCCCAAGAAAGAACTACCTCTCCACTCACCATATCCACTACAACTCTAGCCCCCAAGATAATTTACCCCAAGAAGTGGACTTCCCATATCCAAAACTGGAAATTGAAGAGCATTCCATAAAGTTGGTGCTCTCAGAGTGTATCTTGAACTATCTAATGGTACATGGCATGCTCCTCCTCTGACGCTGAGTACAACAAGAAGTCGTCAATGAAGACCACCACAAACAGATCGAGGTAAGGCTGCAAGATCATATTCTTGAGTACCGTGCACACTACATTGGTGTTGGTCATGCCGAATGGAATCAACAAGAACACATAGTGGACATACTAGAATATGAAGAATGTCTTCAGTACGTCCTCATCTAGTACCCTGAGCTGATGAAAAATGAATCTTAGTTCTATCTTCAAAAACCATCGAGCTCCCTTCAGCTTGTCGAAGAGATCATCAATCCTCCAGAGTGGATACTTGTTCTTCACTGTCACCTAGTTCAGGCACTGATAGTCCTCTAAAATCCTTATACTATAATTGGCCTTCTTGGTGAACAAAATCTGGGATGCCGATAGAGAAACACAGGGCCTTATGAAACCCTTCCTTTGCAAGTCCTCCAGCTATACATGCAGCTTACGAAGCTCCATGAGATCCATCTGATATGCTAGTGTAGATATCGGTTTCATCCCATGGTATAGGTCGATGTAGATGTCTACCCTTGTATAAAGAGGTAACCTGAAACATCCTCAGGAAAGACATCAGCATACTGGTCCACCCCTATATGATAACTAAGACCTCTCATGTCAACTGCTCCAAGGTTAAGGAAGGCCAACTGATGAGTGATCGGCAAAACACTCCCCCTCAAAATTCTATCCTAAGCTACCAAGGTTCCCTTCTCACTGGCGAAAGATAACCTTGTCCCATACATGAAGACACACCACACTTGGCACCAAAAATAGTCAATATGAGCATGGTCCGTGGATAACCAGCACATACTGATGATGACATTGTATAGCCTCGATGCTACTACTAGGATATCCCATCCAAAGGTCTCATATCCTAGACTAATCTCACACTACCAGAAACAATTTGTGATAATCGAATCCACTCTCGTATGAGTCGATAATCGTAAGGATTAAGCCAATGGATCTACTGGAACCTACAAGCTCTGAACGAGATCTGTTGAAATGAAGCACTATCAATTTTCACAGACTTTTAATAATCTAACTGGTGGAGTTTGATGCTCTAGTTCAATGGTGCCCTAGGATTTCTACTCTAATCACCAGTTCAATAGATTGAAATTTTTTCTCATACTTTTACTGAATGTACCTTAAAAAAGATCAAAATTACGTTCTGGGAACACCGAGCCTCAAAATCAAGAGCTGTCAAAATTCACAGACTTGTAATAATCAAAAATAATGTAAAAAAATTATATGTAATTTTCGTGTCTTTACAAATAATAAAGGGGCATTATAATAAATAAGGTGTTTTTTCATTTTTGTTCATTAGTTATTATTATATCTAAATAATTATCAAAATAAAGTGACTTGAATTTTATAAAAATTTCACACTATTGATGTTAATATTAAAAACTAATATATCGAATAAAATAAATTAAAGTATTTTAGAGATTTATAGGTCTTATAACATTGTTTTTACATTAATTACATGATTTACTTTTATCAAGGTGTCTCTTAATAAAAAATTAAAAAGGATATATTTCCAAAATATGAACCATAAGATTCCAGTAATGGAATATATTTTAATAGAATAAATGTTATTAAGTGTATGAAATTAATTGAATGATAAAATAAATAATGAAATCAATAATTTTCATATTTGAAAAATAAAATTTTTGGAAAAATAATAATCTTATAAAAAAAATTATATAATGATGATTCAAATTTATTTAATTATATTATATTCAATTAACTGATTATTTTTTTAAATAGAGATAAAATAAAAAGAATAATGTGTCTTTTTAATGAAAATAAAATTCTACAAAAATAGTAATTTCCATAATTTACTAAATAATATATCTTTTTATTAAAATAAAAAAGAATCATTCTATGATAATTTTGATATGAAATTTTAAAAAATGATATGTTTTTTATAAAATATAGTTTCTTAATTTTTCAATAAATTAAAATAATTTTAACTATAAAAAAATAAATAAAATTTTTTGGACAATATTGTTTTTAGACTTATAATACTGTACTAAAAATTAATTTATCATTTAGTAACAGTTAATAAATTTTTACTTATTATGACCCCTGTATATTCTAAATTTTTTATAGTCCTCATCATGTCCAAAAATTCATTGGCTTGGTTATATATAACAGTTTAAATAATAATATTTCCTGCTTTTCCTATGCTCGGTGGAGTATGTTGCACAAGCTATCAGACATAGTGTTATTTTAAAATCAATGGTTGTTAAATTCACCCACCCTTCATTAATTGGATCATCATAATTTGAACCCAATCACTATATTCAATTGTTTTGAATTTTAAAATACCTTATTTAAAACCACATATCATAAAATTTAATAATAAAATATATTTTTAATATAGGAAAGTATAAATCTAAATGTCATTTGTAATAAAACATAAATATGTTTAAATTTAGATAGAATAGTGGGAATTGATAATATAGATATTGTTGAAAAATTAATTTTCAAATTATTATGGAATTTAAAATAGAAAATTTATCATAAGAATGTAAATTATCAACAGAATTTTAACAATCCACAAAACCATAAAACAACGTGATGTGAAAAATACCATGCATTCACCCTAAATGAATTTAATTGTATAAAATTTTAATTAAAAGAATCATCTCATAGTATTTTGGATTGTTGGATCATGATATAGCTGAAAATGTATATGAGATGGCACAATAAAAGAGGGGATGAATTGTAGGACTAGTATCATTAAATTTAAATTCATAGATCAAGATGTCTTGAACTAATACAATTCACAACCTATACAAATGACCATACGGGTCCTAGATCCAATGAATATGATATGATATTAAATGGTAGGTTTTTGAAACGATTATATTTTTATTGAACACGGTGATAAATGTAAAACAAATGTATGTGGTTCACCCATAAATTTTAAGGAATCTCTTAATAAAATATGTAATGAATGTATCGTAATTAAAACAATTACAATAGAAATGAATACAAATAAAAAGAGGAAGTAATGCAATTCACATTCTATTACAAAAAGAATTAAAAAATGATGTGTATTATAATTATTTTACACCAAAGAGTAGGGAATCCTTTCACCCAGGATAGTGGATTTGTCTTACCAACACCTGGGAAATCCCTCGATACGATGATCGACACTTCTGTCTTCCTACCCCCAGAAGACCCCGATTAAGAAGGTAATCAAAACCTCTAACTTTGAAACATAATAATTCCCTCGATACAAAGATCGGTAAAACCATTATCCAAAACCTGGAATCCCTCGATCATTATCACAATGATTAGTAAAACAAAAAAAAACATCTTATTGAAATAAAAAAACTAAGGACAAGTCATTCATGTTCTGTAATTTCAAGGAATTCATACAACAAAAGAGAGATGTCACACAGTCTCACTCTAGATCATAGAGGTGAAAAAAGATGTTTCTCTTGTTTTAATGACCTTCTATATATAAGCATCATTTTCAAACAATCACATTTCCACCCGTGATCATATTTCTCCAAAAACATCAAAGGGACTTGGACACCTTACATTATAATAGAAAAAATAAAAAAAATACACGACATCATTTTGATTGTTATATAAAAAACTTCACGACATAATTTTGGTTGTAAGATAGTATATATAAATGTATGAAATAAGGATTATGAGAAAAATGTATAAGGTATTGGATTCATACATGAGTACAATGCATTACATAATTACGATAAATAACATGGTTACAATTCTTAACAAGGTTACAATGCATATTGTGGTTACGATTCATATCATAGTTACAATACTTGACATGGTTACGATGCTTAACATGGATAAGAGGAAAATCGTGGGTATAGTTCATATCATGGTTACGATAGATAATAGGGTTACAATTCTCTATATGGTTATGATATATATCATGGTTACAATTCATATCATAGTTATGATTCACAACACAATTACGATTTTTATCATAGTTACGATGCATATCATGGTTACGATTCATATTACTGATACGATGCTTAGTGTGGATATGATGATTTGTTATAATACCTTGTCATTATGTTTGGATACGATGCCTAGCTATGATGCATGAAATGAATTCAATGAGTAATGTAATTATGATACATAAGGATACAAAAACATCATATGTGATTATGATTTTAAAACAACATATTTGGTTATGATATAGACCAACAATATATGATTATTATGTAAACAACATAAATGATTATGATATATGTGATTACGATTGTAAATTAACATACATGATTATGATATATGTGATTAATCTTGTAAAACAACATACATGATAATCAATAATTAATTTCTGATTTCCCAAACAAAAATACCATTTATTAATTCAAAGCATAATTTAACTCATCAATCTCCCCCTTTTTTGAAATCACGAAACCAAAAAAAATACTTATCTCCTCTTTTGTTTAGTAACTCTTCTAAAATTAATAAAGAATTTAACTAATTCAACCTTAGGTTTAATATTATCACTAAGGATCATATTATTTTTTCTTGGGAGTTCTCTCCCTTAATAAGGTATACACCATTTTTTCCTTATTATGAAAGTAGTTTCTTCTCTTTCAAATAATTATCATCCTTTGTGATTTTAAAAATAATTAGTGACGAATCTATAGGGTTTTTCCAGCATAGTGGTTACCTATAAGGTCTCTGGTATAAGGCCTCTAGTGGAGCCATGCCGAAAATGGAGGCATAATTGTTGTTGTAAGCAAAATCCACCAGCGGTTGGTGATCCTCCCAACTATTGAAAAAATCAAGGACACAAGCACAAAGCATGTCCTCACGTGTCTGTATGGTCTGCTCTATCTTACCATCTGTCTGAGGATGGAAGGTGGTGGTCAAACGTAGCTGAGCCCCGAATCCATCCAATAATTCTTTACAAAAGCGGTATATAAAGAGATTGTCATGGTCTGAGACGATCGTCGATGGAACCCCGTGAAGCTGCAAAAACTCATGTATGTAGAGACATCTCAATCCCTTTAATTATCCCCTCTCTCCATTGGGTAGGAAGTGGACCGACATGGTGAGTTATTCAATGATCACCCAGATGGAATCATGTCCCTAGACGTACTTGGTATCTATGTCACGAAGACCATGGGTATACCATCCCACTTCCATTCTGGCACCTCAAGTGGCGCAACAATGAAAACGGACACCTGATGCTCAGCCTTCACTTTCTGACAAGTTATGCATCATGATACGAACTCTGCCACTACTTTCATTATCCCTGGCCACTATTACGGATGCTAGAGGTCTCAGTACATCTTCCCTACTCCACGATGTACCGTCAAAGGGGGTGTGTGGAAATCCCTCAACACCAACTCTCGTAGTGTCACTGGATCCATGGTACATCCTATGAAGTGGACGACATGCTCCCCACCATCATGAAATCCATCAGGAGCCTATATTGAGGACATCTAAGCACGTTAGGTTGTACAGTCAACACCCCCAATTTGTGCATATTTTACTCCCTCATAGAGTTGGAGAGTATCTATTGTAGACTAATGGTAAGATGCTCCATCTATATCCAAAAACGATATCTACAATACGGCTAGTTGTTATGTCCCCAACCTCAGCAACTATAGACCAGACCTCCTACTTAGTGTGACTACCACCACATTCCACTTCACAAGAGTAGAGACTATCTCAACACTAGCCATCATCTTTGCCCCAGGTTCAGGTCCTTCTATGAGAATATATAACTGAGAGTATTTTGATAAGAGTATACTATAGAACATTCGCCATTCAAGTAGTGTCACCACTTCTTCAAGGTGAAGACCATAGTGGTTAACTCCGGTACATGTTTGGCATAATTCATTTCATATTGTTTCAGCTTATGTCAGTCGTAGTAGATCACTTATTGATCCTGCATTAGGATATGTTCTAGTCCAGTCGCTAATGTGTTGTAGTAGACAACATACCCAACACCCTCCTCTAATAGCCTCATGACGGGGGAACCCGTTAGTCTCTACCTCAACTCCTGAAATATCTTTTGGAATCTCTCTATCCACAAGAAGTGATGAAAATTCATTATTAAATCTTACAAGGGTGCCACAACTATGGGAATGTCGAGTACGAATCTCTAGTAGTAGCTGGCCAATCCCAGGAAACTTATCACATATGTCAAACTCATGGAAGACTCCAAAAGAAGCAATTACACTATCATCACCAGATCCACTACAACTCTATCATTCGAGATAACGTTCCCCAAGAAGTGGAAGTCTTGTATCCAAAACAGGAACTTCGAGATCCTTCCATAAATATGGTTCTCTCGGGGTGTATCTTCAACTATCTACAGGTCTGTGGCATGCTCCTCCTCTGACGCTAAGTTCTCTAATATGTCGTCAATGAAGACCACCATAAAGAAACTAAGGTAAGGCAGGACGATCCTATCCATGAGTACCCTAAACACTACTATGGATTTGGTCACGCTGAATGGTATCACCAATAACTCATAGTGGATATACTGGCATCTGAAGACCATATTCGATACGTCCTAATGTCGTACAATGAGCTGATGATATCCTAATCTGAGGTCTATCTTCAAAATCCATCCAGCTACCTTCATCTTGTCGAAATGATCATCAATGCTCGAGAGTGATACTTTTTCTTCATAGTCACCTAGTTCATGTGCTGATAGTACACGCAATTCCTTAGACTCCAATATTCCTTATTGGTGAACAAAATTGGGGATTCCCATAGAGAATCATTAGGCCTTATAAATCACATCCTCTGCTAGTCCTCCAGTTGTACCTGAATCTCCTGAAGCATTTTGGGATCCTTTCGATTTGCTAGTGTAGATATCGGTGTTGTCCCAGGGTATAGGTCGATGTATAAGTCTACATATCTACGAGGAGGTAGTCCTAGGACATCCTCAATAAAGACATCCGCATACTGGTCCACCCCTATAGGATAAATCGGACTCCTCGCATCAACTGCTCTGAGGGTAAGACTAGACAACTTATTAGTGATTGGATAAACCCTCCACCTAGAAAGTCTATCCTTAGCTGCAAAGTATCCCTTCTCACGGGGGAAAAAAAACATTGTCCCATCCTTGCGGACACACCACACATTGCACAAAAAAATAGTTATTCTGAGCAAGGACCAAGAATAACCAGTACATAACCAAGATGACATCGTAAGGCTTTGGAGCTTCTACTAGGAAATCCCAGACAAAGATCACACATATTTTTGTAATCTCAAACTACCAGCTCCAGTGTGTGATCATCGAATCCTCTCCAGTATGAGTCAATAATAATAAGGATTGACCCAATGGATCTACCTGAATCTCCTAGCCCTGAACGAGAGTCGTGGAAAGAAAGTACTCACAATTTTCGTAGACATTTAATAATCATAATGCTGGATCCTATCTCCTCATCAATTAACCGTAGCGCTAAGCTCCACCATCTCAATTTCGTGCCCTGGAAAAAACTAAAATCTAGGATCACCAATTGCTCTGCTGGTGGCCCAAATCGGTGGAAAAATCTAGCCATAGACTCCATCCAGTCCTCAGATTCATGTGGATCTATTTTTCCGGGAAATCTTGGAGTCCTCTCCCATTGAAACTTGTGCAACACGCTCATTCGGCATGCACTGTCCTCTAGTGGTGCTGGTGTAAATAGCTACCCAATGGGTAGTGGTGCTGTTAGTGAACCACCTAAATGTTCTATTGATGTAAGAGGGATAT
Source organism: Viscum album (assembly GCA_963277665.1). Taxonomy (NCBI): domain Eukaryota; kingdom Viridiplantae; phylum Streptophyta; class Magnoliopsida; order Santalales; family Viscaceae; genus Viscum; species Viscum album. Next base: position 1,002,685,016 of record OY728161.1, read on the forward strand.
GAACCGAATCATCATCGCTCGGTTGGCCATCATCGTGAACTTTCTCTCTGGATTCCATATCGGCTGTCTACATGGAGGCATCCTAAGTAGAAATAGTTGCACCGTGATCAATAAGTTATACCTGGTCACCTGAATAAAAAAATAAAAAGTAAAACATTTCCAAAACACATGCAATCAGTGTTTTTGTGCACCAATTTTGAAATAAAAATTTAGGGTCATAGTGTATGGATACGTCGGCTGATGCACCAACACTGGACTCCCCGAACTGAAAACCATACTAAAAAATCTTAACAGTATTTCTCTACTAGAAAGATAAGAGTCCTAGTTCTTTGGTAGAACCAACTCCATTGATACAAATTTGTCATGACCCGTCCCCCAGGGCATGTTCCTTGACTACCCCAAAATCGCCTTCCATAGGCCAAGGGTTGGAGAATTGCACCTGAAAGGAATATCCCTGAAAGTGAGAATACATTGACTTTAAACCTAAAAAACACATAGACCAAGAACACTACAACATTCAAACCATGTTGGAAAAATTTAGTAGTAAAAGTTTGTACTGAATGTAAAGAGGGTTTAAAACTAGACCAACTGAAAACGTAAAACTACAATAGAAAATACCCCCTGAGATCATCTAGTAGGGTCCCTACCAGAAGGGTAGTTACAACTCATCTATGAAGCTCTCCATGATAACTAGTCACCTTTATGTGCCACTTGATCTTGCAACCCTAATGTCTCAACCAAGCTTCACATCATCTACACAAGACACTGCACGGTGTGGGAGATGTTTGCGTAAGGGTGAGCATAACAATACCCAATTAGGAACCCATGACCTCCAAAGGTCTATCAAAATTCAAAAAAGGAAAAACCATAAGGAATAATCTCATTCACAAAGCACAAAGAAAAATACCCAGCTCAAACTAGGTACACAACTCATAGTTCACGAATAAATATGATTAGTCTTAAGCTATATAATTTTATTCCATTAGGAAGATTCCACAACTGAACCACGAAGGAGTTGTTCAATTGCCGATCCATACAGGGTAGTAAGTCAGTGATCCATGAAGGGACACTATATGGTTGGTCCTCATCGGGTCAAGCACTGCTGATCCACATAGGTTCACTTGAATGTTAATCCACATAGGGTCCCTGTGATGCTGACCCATAGAGGGTCAATAGAATGCTGATCCACATAGTGTCGCTATGATGTAGATCCACATAGGGTCGCTAGATTTCTTATACATAGAGGGTTAGTAAGATGAGGATTCACACGGGTTTGATATGATGTTTATCCACACATGGTCATTATGATGTTGATTCATACAAGATCGCTCTTCAATTGACATACAGCCACAAGACTCCCCGCACACGGTGTACATGAGTTATGTAGAATACACCTCAAGATATTTTCCATCCCTCAACTGACATGAATTTCCCCAAAATATTATCCCAAATATCACCACATGATAAGGGTTCTAATGTGATAGATAAAATGTCAATCAGATGACCAGTCTGTGAGTTATAAGTGTTTTATTAAAGAGGGACTGGTTAGATTCGAGTTCGATAAATCCAGATCGTGCTCCAACATTCTCCAAAACTCAGGTGTAAGATCTCAAAAGGATTATCTCATTACAAGGAATCAAGAACTGCAGACCGTTTTTCAAACAAATGTCAGGTTGGAGAAATAAGGCTCTTTAAGCGTATCGGGGCCGAAAAGGGTCAGAGACCGGTCTGACCTGGTTGGATCGACCAGCCTCGACCCAACCTGAGCCAACCCGACCACATACTGGTCTGACCTCGGTGAAACCTATCCGGGCCTAAACTAGTTGGTTTGGCCCATGTGGGTGGGTCCACGGGCTCTGCCTGCTGGGTCTCGGACCTTCCCGACTCGCTTTGGCTCGTTGCGACCCGCCGGGCTGCACGGGATCGTCTCCCCCTTCTTGAATTGACATTTTTTCAGTTCAGTTTTTAACGATGGATCAATGTGTTGGTGCCCCCCTATTGGGGGGGGGGCATGGGTCCCCCTCCACCGCGGCCTCCCTTCGTCGCATGTGATGGCACACTGGCCAGCTGCCAACATGGTCTGTGGATGCTGCAAACCCCTACTGTCCACTACGGCGCCTATGGGTGCGGCCTCTCCCCCGCGACCACCGCCATCGCACGTTGGTCGCAAGTGTCGCCCAGATGAGGATTCTGCGGGCCTCATGGTGAGTATCGGTTGTCAATTTTCACATCTAAATGAATCTATAGGAATCTCACGATAATGTTGTCACTACGTGGCTCTCAGATTCAAGATTCCATTGAGTTGAAAAACCCACCCCCAAAGAACGCAAAAAAACTGAAGCGGTAGGGGGTCCGAGCCTTGTTCATTTAGCCCGTTCCCTCCAAGTTAGCATCATATCAAGTGGGTAGTAAATAATAAATCACATAGAACGGGTGTATGAATTAATAAAAATCACTAGCATTTAAACAAAAACCCCCACCTCGAAAACATAGGGGATGTCTCGGTTGTGGAAGACGAATCGACATTCGTTGAAGTCGCTGGTGTTCATCGATCCCAGATTGATTCCCCTAATGACATCATTCAAGAATTGTTTCTTGATCATGTTCACTTTGTCAATGTTCATCGGTTCTACGATAGAATTTTCCACACGATCCACCAATCATCCTTTTTTCCAACACTTGAAATAATTAAAAGGATGATTTAAGTGTTTTACGCACATTTCAATTAACGGTTAATTAATTGGTGTAATTAATTAAACATTTTTATTATATGAGGGACAGTTGCACAATATATGTGAAACTGGGCATTAAATTTACCATATTAAATGCCCGACCACCTTTGTGGTCTCTGCCACAATCACACAAGAGGTGACAGAAAAATAGAATAACATATATGTTATTTTATTATTCATTCAAAATGACTGTAAATCTAACTTTCTCACCCAACCTACTACGGTCAATTATTAGCCTACCTTAAGAGAATCGTGGTTCTTTGAGTTTAACGGTTCCTTCAAGTTTCAGTACTGATAACAGTGTAATACATAGAAATTCATGCTCACACATTTACTGAACGTACCTTAAAAAATGTTCTAAATTCCGTTCTAGGAACACTGAACCTCAATATCAAGCATTATCAATTTTTACAGACATGTAATATTCCGAAATAAATTTTAAAAAAATTATTTGGAATTTTCGTGTCTTTACAAATAATATAGGAAAATAATAATATATATGATGAGTTTTCTTTTTTATTCTTTATTTAAAATTATATTAAGGTAATTATCAAAATAAAGTGACATGAAATTTATAAAATTTCAAACTATTGATGTTAATTTTATAAAATAATTTATCCAATAAAATAAATTGAAATATTATAGATAATTATAAGTCTTATAAAATTGTTTTAAACTTAATTATCTGATTTACCGTTATCAAGGTGACTCATAATAAAAAAAGGGATATATTTCCAAAATTTGCACCATAAGATTATAGTTATGGAATAAATTTTAGGAGAATGAATTTCTATAAATGTGTAAAATTAAATAAATGTTACAATAAATAATACAATGATAAATTTTCATATTTGAAAAATAAAATTTATGGTAAAAAAAGAACTTATACCAAAATATTATATAATGATAAATCAAATTTATTTAGTTATATTATATTTAATTAAATTATTATTTTTTAAATATTGATAAAATAAAAATAATAATGAGTCATTTAAGGAAAATAAAATTTTTCAAGAAATTGTAATTCTCACAATTCATTGAAAAATAAATATTTTTATTAAAATAAAAAATAATCATTCTAAGAAAATTTTGAAATGAAATTTTAAAAAATTATATAATTTTTATATAATATAGTTTCTAAAATTTCTAGTAAATTAAAATAATATTAACTATAAAATAATAAATAAGAAATTTTGGATGAAAATGTTTTTAAGACTAATATGATTGTACTGACAATTAATTTCTCAGTTAGACATAGTTATTAAATTTTTATTTATTAGAACCCCTGTATATTCTAAATTTGTTCTAGTCCTCATCATGTCCACCAATTCAATGGCTTGGTTATATAAAAAATTTTAAATTATAATATTTCATGGTTTTTCTATGCTCGGTGGTGCATATTTTATACGCTATCGAAGATAGTGTTATTTTAAAATCAATGGTTGTTACATTACCCCACCCCTGATTAATTGGGTCATCACAATTTGAACCCAATCACTTTAATCAATTGTTTTAAATTTTAAAATACTTTATTTAAAACCACATATCATAAAATTTAGTAATAAAATATATTTTTAATATAGGTAAATGGAAATATAAATGTCATTTGTAATAAGACATTATTATGTTCACAATTTTGACCAAATAGTGGGAATTGATAATATAGACATTGGGGAAAAATTAATTTTAAAATAATGATGGAATTTAAAATAGAAAATTTATCAAAAGAATGTAAATTATCAAGAGAATGCTAATGATCCACATAACCATAAAACAATGTGATGTGAAAAGGACTGTGAATTCACCATAAATGAATTTAATAACATACAATTTTATGTTGAAGAATCTTCTCATAGTGTTTTGGATTTTTGGATCAAAATATAGTTGTAAATGTACATGAGATGGCATAATACAAAAGTAGTGAATTGTAGGTTTAATAACACTATATATAAATTCTTAGTTTAAGATGGCTAAAACTAATACAATTCACGACCTATACAAATGACAATACGGGTCCTGGATCCAATGGATATGATATGATATAAAACGATAGGTTATTGAAATAATTATATTTTTATTGAATACATTGATCAATGTAAATAAAATGTATGTGGTTCACCCATAAATTGTATAGAATCTCTTCATACAATATGTAATGAATATATCGTAATTGAGACTATTAAAATAGTAAAGAATATAAATATAATTAGAAAACAATATAATTTCATTTCTATTACAAAGATAAGCAGATGTTGAAATGTATTAAAATTATTTTATCCCAAAGAGTAGTGTATCCTTTCACTGAGGATAAGAGATCTGTCTTACCACCACCTGGGTAATCCCTTGATACAATGATTGACATTTCCATTTTCCCGCCCCTAGAAGATCCCGATTAAGAAGGTAATCAAAACCTCTATCTTTAAATCACTTGAATTCCCTAGATACAAATATTGGTAACACCATATTCCTATACCTGGAAGCCCTCGATCATTATCCCAATGATCAGTCTCACAAAAAAACACTTACTGAAATACAAAAACAATGAACCAGTTGTTCACATTCTATAATTTCAAGGCATTCATACAAAGAAAGAGAGATGTCACATAGTCTCTCTCTAGATCTTAGAGGTGAAAAAAATATTTCATTGGTACTAATGGACTTTTATTTATGTGTATTAGATTCGAACGGTCACATTTCATCCAACCATCATATTTCTTTAGAAAATTTAGAGTGACTTAGCCACCTAACATTATAATGGTCAAAATAAATAGAATACAGCACACCGTTTTGATCGGTATATTACAAACATCATGACAGAATTTTAGTTTGAATGTAGTAAGTACAATGGTATGAAACAAGGATTATGAGAAACATGTATAAGGTATTGGAGTAATACATGTGTAAAATGCATTACATAAGTACAAATAATAACTTGGTTATGATTCTTAACATGGTTACGATGCATATTGTGTTTACGATTATAATAACAATTTCAATACACAATATGGTTACAATGATTTATATGGTTATGATGCGTATAGTTGTTAAAAATCCTATCATATTTATGATTCACAACATAGTTTTGATTAATATCATGGTTATGATGCATATCATGGTTACGATTCATATTTCTGTTATGATGCTGAGTATGGATATGATGCTTTGTTACGATACCTAGTTATGATGAGTGGTTGTGATGTCTAGTTATGATGCACGAAATAAATACAATGAATAACGTAATTATGACAAATATGGTTACAAAAACATCCTATGGGATTATGTTTGTAAAACAACATATTTGGTTATGATATAGACCAACAGTATATGATTACTATGTAAATAACATAAATGATTATGATATTTGTGATTACGATTGTAAAATAACATACATGATTACTATATATATGATTAAAATTGTAAAACAACATACATGATAAACATTAATTAATTTGTTATCTCCCAAACAAAATTATCATTGACGAAGTTGAAGCATAATTTAACTCATCAATATCCCCCTTTTTTGAAAGCACAAAACAAAACAAACAATAAATACTAATATTACCTTATGTTTAGTAACTCTTGTTAAATTAATAGAGAATATGTCTAATTCTTTCTTAGGATACATATTATCCCTAAGGATCATATTTTTTTACTTGGGAGTTCCCCCCCTTAATAAGGTATTCACCATTTTTTCCTTATTATGACAATAGTTACTTCTCTTTCAAATCATTCTACACGTTTCTAATTTTTTAAAAAAATAAGGAAAAACATTATTGTCTTTCAAACAGTCAAAGAAATAGAGTATGAAACAATAGAAATTACTTTGAATGAAATGAATTTTCCTTACATAAATTTTTCAAAAATTCATTTTTCCCTTTTGTTTTTCCAAGAGGATGAAGATCAAAAGCATCGTATTCTTGAATTCTTATCTATAATTTATAAAGTTGTCAATGTATTATTCTTATGTCTCAAACTTCACATCCTATTCTTCAAAAATTATTTTATTACTTCCATAGACTTTGTTTTAGAAGCCTATTTATTGCTTATGGATATTAAATCCTTGGGTCCAGGGAATTTAAATCCTGATGTATATATTTGTAGGCCTTGACCAAAATTAGAACTCTATTTTATAGAAAAACAATGTTGTTACATTAATTATACAATTTTTCCTTTAGACGATCAAGCTCTGTAGATTCTATTCCTTTTGAGGTACCCAATCTTTGAAAGAATTCATGTTTTTCATTCAAATCAGCATCCAACATTAGGTAGACTGAATTGATATCATTTAACTTCTTCACCAATTCATCCAAATTATCCACACGATACTTGAGATTATCATCAATGTCGTATGACCACTTGACAAACTTGTTACAAAAATTGATGTTCTCAACATCATCTTATCTGAACTCTTTAATATCGAATACAATATTCAAGAATTTGTCCTTCAATGTCTAGAAAGAATCTATTAATTAATTATGACTATTTTAAAAGATATCCATATTTGCTTCAATTTTGGGAATGAATAGTATACTCTTCTCTAATATTTTTAAATATTGTTCGATATAATGTATTTGTTGGGAAAAAATCCCTCAAGGTATCATTGAAGCCTTTTTGAGGTGATTGTGTTTGTTGACAAAGTGGACATCTAAGTTGTGATTTTTGACAAAGAGGATTTCATGGTTGAATGTCGAGTTCAAGAGCTGAGGTAAATGATCCATGTTTGATTCAGGAACGTCGATAAAAGGAATGGATGATCTAGAGGCGGTACAAAAGAACAGATACAAGGTGGCGTCGTTTTCCAGTGTTTGCCAAATTTTTGGACCTGAAAATCGGCAAATGAAGAAAAGTGTTTTTGGCAAAGGGACTTGCGCGCCGTGGAATTGGAGTATAGGAAACTTGCGCGCCATATGTTTTTCAAGATCAGAAGATCAAAATATGGCTAAGGAGATAGGTTCGTGCAAGTTTGGGAGTTGGTCGCGCAAGTGTCTAAAAGGAGAAAAGACTTGCGCGCCGAGATTGGGTCGCGCAGGTGACTTGCGCGCCGTCGTGCAGGGTGGTCAGATTGCCTATAAATACCGGACCACCCCTCCTCATTTCTGACCGGAGTTCAAGACGAGAGCTCCCGTCGCGTAGGTGTGGTGGTCGCGCAAGTGGTGTGTGTGGTCGCGCAGGTGGGACTTGCACGCCAGAGGTTGAAGTTGTGCGCCTGCATTAGAAGTTGCGCGCCAGTTGGCAGTTGGGCGCCAATATTTGTTTGGGCATAAAAGGAAGAGAGTCGCGCAAGTTTGGAGTTGAGGAAGGTTGTGTCGCACAAGTGTTTGAGGAAGACTTGCGCGCCGATACTTGCGCGCCGAGGATGACTTGCGCGCCGAGGTTGACTTGCGCGCCATGTAAGGTTTGTTCCAGTAGTGTTTTTCAGGCTGCGTGGAAGCTGGATGTTTGCCCGATACCTTCGGTGCAAAGAGATATTCATCAACGGGTGAAAGTTAAACTTCAACAGAGCATCTACATACAAGAGAAGATGCATTCTTTCATGAAAATGAAGAGACCTACAGGTCTATAAACTGTGAGTGGATTCCATCCAAGAGCAGTGAGCTTAGGAAGAGGAAGAAGGTGATCCTCTCCACCGGCAGTGAGCCAGAGAGAGAGAAACAGGGAGTGACCCTTGGGAAAGCAGTGAGCTGACCCTAAACATTTTAAAGGAAGTGAGCCTGGGCATAGAAGTGATCTAGCCCAAACCTTGTAATCCACAGCTAGTGAAGATTAGTGGAATTTGGTACGACAGGCAACCTATCGGCGTATGCTCCTTGGATGTAGCCCTTAGCGGTGAACCAAGTAAAATTGTTGTGTCCTGTTCTTGCTTTACATTCTGTTTATATCGTGCAGCAGGAAAAAGAGAGAAGAGTGTTTTTCTTAACAGCGAAACAAGATCAGAACGGGCATTAATTTTTAATTAGTCATACCCTGATTCACCCCCCCTCTCAGGGTATGCAGCCTAGTGGACCTAACAAGTGGTATCAAAGGGAAGGTTCAAAGTTGTTCTTCTCTCAATGGAGGTAACTAACCATAAAGGGATTCCGATCTTCGACGGATATAATTTTCAGATATGGAAGAATCGGATGCAACACTATTTCCGATCCTTGGGAATGGATGTGTTTTCAGCAGCTATGCATGGTATCACAGCTGATATTAATAGTGGTCCCTTATCAGAGGCTGAGCATAGAGAGTTGGATGCTGATTCCAAGGCAATCAATGCCTTAGGGGGAGCCCTTTCCAATCCCATCTACACAAAGGTGATGTCATGCAAAACGTCACATTCCATGTGGGAAATGATTTTGAATATATATGAAGGGGACACAAAAGTCAGAGAGGCAAAGCTGCAGGTGTTGTGGAACAAATATGAAGATCTGAAAATGAACCTGAATGAGTCTGTTGACGCATTCTTTGATAGGGTAAACATTGTTGTGGAAGATATGCGAGGTCTTGGAGAAGTCATTGAAGACATAAAGATTGTAAAGCGCATATTGAGGAAACATCCACCTCGGTTCAATCCGAAAGTTTCAGTACTAGAAGATAAAGATCCAAAAGAGCTGACATTGGACAATTTGTACAGTACCTTGGTTGCATATGAAATGAGGAATGATGATAATGAGGCTGTGGAAAAGGGGAAGTCTAAAGAGGTGACATTTAAGGCCATGAAGAAGCTCACCATTGAAGATTCTAATGAAGAAGAAGAGACAGATGAGGTGATGTCATTCCTTTCCTCAAATCTACAAAGAGGAAGAGGAAATTTTAAAGGTAAACTTCCACTAGCATGCTTTAGATGTGGAAAGGTTGGTCATCTTGCGGCAAGATTCCCCAAGAAGTTTTAAGATGATGATGATGATGATGATGTTGAAATTCCAAAAAAGAAGACTTCACCGATTATGAAAGGGAAGAAACAATTCAAGAGAAATTTCTTCAAGAAAAAGAATCTTCTTTCATAAGAATTTGAAAGTTCAGATGAGTCTGAGGATGAAGAAGTTGAGGAAATAGAAAAATGCAGAGATCGTGGGGTAAATGCCTTGGTGGCAATTGTTGGTAGTTCTCAAAAGGGAGAAGAAGCTGATGCTAAAGAAGAAGAAGAAATTGAAGGGAGAATTGATATGGAAGCCGAATTGGAAGCAGCTCTTGAGGAGATAGATGTTTGGAGAGCCAAAACGAAGAAAGCCAATAAAGTGGTTCGTGATGCCAAACTCTATATGAAACAACAGGATGAAGAAAAGTCTGATCTGTTAGAAGAAATTGAAAGACTAAAATCCTCAACACCAGAGAGCTCAGAAAATATTGTTGAGTATAAGCTTAAAATTGAGGAACAAAAGAAGGAAATTGATTGTTTGACTAACACAGGAAAGGAGCAGGTTAGATGTATCAAAGAGCTTGATGAAGAAGTGGTCATTCTGCGACAAAAACATAAGAATCAAGATAAACTCTTGACCCCCAATGTGATATCCGAAAAGCAGGCCATTCAGAAGACAGAGAAGATGAAAGTGGAGCCTAGCAGTTTAGTAGGGAAGAAACAGCAATTGAGCACAGATGTTAAGGTCGTTTCTGGGATTAGTCAAGAACAAAAATCTGCAACAATTGCAGTCAGACCGCAAGAACTCATCCCGAAAGTGAAGGTTGATTTGGGAACAAAACAGAATCAGAATATTCAGAGATCCCAAAGGGGAAATCATAGTGCTGAAATATCACGAGGGAATGCATCCTATATCAGGTGTTATTGCTGTGGGAAAATGAGACATTCACAGTATGTGTGTTCCATAGCCAAGAGATACAGAAGGGAACATGAACAGAGATGGCAGCAAAACAGAGAATGGTTTTCCAGAACACATTTTGAAGGACACTGTTTTTGGTGCGGATGATTTGGACACATGGCTAGGTATTTCACTTCAACCATTCAGAGAAATGTGTCAAAGAATAATCAAAATGTTCGCAAGCAGCAGATCAATAAACCAGCAAGCGAGTTAAAAGTTCAGAACAGATTTGCTGCTCTGCAAGATGAGGGTGGTCCATCATACTCTGAGAAAGAACAGAAGCCTCAATCCATGCCGAGTGTGAAAGAAAAAGTATGGACCAAGAAGAAGAAAAATGAGAAGGCTGTGGTGGCGCAGAATTCCCTTTAAAGAATCAGATCGATCTGGTGTTTGGATCCTTGATAGTGGTTGCACATCCCACATGACGGGTAATAAGGATCTTGTTACATGCATCAAATATGACAAAGAAGGAGTTGTCAAATTTAGAAATGATGAAGGCCTGAAGATTGTTGGCTCAGGGAAAGACAAGTTTGGGGGCAAAGAGATGAGACGCGCTGATGTCTTGGTAGTAGAGGGTCTCAGTCATAACCTACTCAGTGTCAGTCCACTATGTGACTCTGGGAACTCTATCCAATTTACCAAGAAGATGTGTGTTGTGGAAGGAAAAGATGGAGCAGCTGTTCTGCAGGAAAAAAGGTCAAAGGGAAATCTCTATCTTGTAGGTGGGGAAGAAGATATTTGTCTTTTATCCAGAGAGGAAGAATACCAGCTGTGGCATAAGCGACTTGGTCATCTATGCCAACCATCTATGGAGGATCTCGTTAAATGTGATGCTGCTAGAGACCTTCCCAAACTATCACGTGATCGCACTCATACGTGTGATGCTTGTCAACAAGGGAAAATAATCAGAAATACATACAGGCCAAAGGAACAGAAATCAACTAGAGTGCTCGAATTGGTGCATGCTAATGTATGTGGACCTATCTCACCACGAGCTATAAATGGGAAAAGGTACTATGTTCTTTTTATTGATGACTATAGCAGAATGGCCTGGGTATTCATCATAACCCATAAGACAGAGGTGTTCAGTTTCATAAAGCAGTAGAGGAGGGAATCAGAAAAGATGTTGGGGCAGAAAATTCTGAAGTTTCGTACTGATAACGGTACGGAATTTACAAACAGTCAGGTTGAAAACTATCTCGAGAAACATGGGATAAGGCATCAGGTTTCATCAGTAAGAACTCCCCAACAGAATGGAGTAGTTGAAAGGAGAAATCAGATCATCAACAATATGGCTAGAACAATGCTTATTGATAAGGACCTGCCAGAGAAATTTTGGAAGGAAGCAGTTTTGACATCAGTCTATGTTTCAAACATGTCCCTGTTATGTCCGAAGCAAGGGAAGACTCCGTATGAACTGTGGTACGGAAAGAAGCCAACATTGAAGTACTTTTGAATCTTTGGAAGTAAGTGTTTCATTCTCAAAAAAGAACATCATAGGATGTTTGAGGCACGAGGAGATGAAGGAATATTCCTTGGCTATTCCGGGAAAAGCAAAGCATATAAATGTTTCAATAAAAGGCTGGGAAAAATCATTGAAAGCAATGATGTCACTATAGTTGAAAATGAGAAGAATACTCAACGATCCAGTGAACAGTTCCTGGATGAAAGTGATGATGAGGTAAGCAACCCAGGGGGAGCAGAAGTGGCAAAAGCTGACTCAGAAGAAGATACTGATGATGAAGAGGAAAGTGTCAAGTCGGTGTCTGTGAGAAAGCCAAAGAGTCGAGCTGAAATTGATAGGCAGAATATCATTGGTGATCAAACAGCTCCAGTTCAGACTCGAAGAATGAAATCATCACAGCAAGCATCGTTTTTGTCTCAAGTGGAGCCGAAATGTTTTTCTGATGCAGCTGAAGATGAAAACTAGGTTCAGGCCATGAACGAAGAGCTTGATCAGATTAAGAAGAACCAGACATGGGAGATTGTTTCGAGGCCAGCAGACAAGAATGTAATCGGGACTAAATGGGTCTATCGCAACAAGATGAATGAAGATGGCACAATGATTCGGAACAAAGCACGACTAGTGTGCAAGGGATACTCCCAGATAGAGGGAATAGATGTTGATGAGACATTTGCACCGGTTGCAAGGCTGGAGACAATCAGATTATTTTTGGCCATAGCAGTGCAAAGAAAGTTAAAAGTGTTCCAGATGGATGTCAAATCCGAATTCCTGAATGAGGTTCTGGAAGAAGAGGTGTATAATGAACAGCCAGATGGTTTTCTCATTCATGAGGATGAAAACAAAGTTTGCAGGCTGAAGAATGCGTTGTATGGGCTGAAACAAGCACCAAGGGCATGGTACTCAAGGCTTGATCAGTACTTGAAGAAGCTTGGTTTCCAACGTGGAGGAGTTGACTACAACCTCTATTTCAGCGATGAAAGTAATCAAAGGATGATGGTGCTAGTGTATGTCGATGACATAATTTTTGGCGGATCAGATGAAGCTCAGTGCAGACATTTTTCCGAATTCATGAAAAATGAGTTTGAAATGTCAATGATTGGAGAGCTAACGTTTTTCCTTGGTCTACAGGTGACACAAGGAAGGAATGGAACTTTCATTTCTCAATCCAAATATGCCAAGGAGGTTCTAAGAAGGTTTGGAATGGATAATTCCAAGGAAATGAAGACTCCGGTTTCTACCCGGATAAAATTATCAAAAGATGAGGATGGCAAGGCAGTTAATATCACAGAATACAGGCAAATCATTGGAAGTCTGTTGTACTTAACCGCAATAAGGCCTGATATTGTTTTCGCTACATGCCAAGCAGCGAGATATCAGAGTAATCCCAAGGAAAGTCACATGCTAGCAGTGAAAAGAATACTTCGGTATATCAAGGGCACGGTGGACTTCGGCTTGACATACAACGACAAATCTCAGACAGAGTTATTGGGATATACTGATGCAGACTGGGCCGGTTCTGCAGATGATAGAAAATCAACGTCAGGTGGTGCATTCTATCTTGGTGGATTGTGTATTTCTTGGCTAATCAAGAAACAAGATTGCATTTCATTGAGCACCGCAGAAGCTGAGTATATTGCGGCCACTCAAGCATGCACACAGTTGTTGTGGATGAAGCAGCAGCATGAAGATATGGGAGTTGAAGTGAAGTATCCGATCGGAATCCAGTGTGACAACTCAAGTGCTATAAATCTTAGAAAAAATCCTGTCCATCATTCCAGGACAAAGCACATTGAGATCAAGTATCATTTCATCAAGGAGAAGGTTGAGCAGGGCATCCTGAAGTTGGAGTACGTGCCTACAGAGCTACAGGTTGCAGACATTCTGACAAAGGCCTTACCCAAGGAAGCTTTTGAGATGCATCGACTAGCTGTGGGAGTTCAGTCTATTCCCCGCACTTGAAATTGTGTGGATGTGGGACCCCCCTCTCCCCGAGGTATGATGTGTTTTTCCCAAATGTGTTGATTTGTTCTCTACTCTGTTACAGTCTGCATAGGACTGCCTTTGGGTTCGTTGACAAAGGGGGAGAAAATAGTGATTGTTCAAGGGGGAGAAGCTGACAGGTGGAGCATCCAGATAGGGGGAGTTGAAGCTAGTTGAACGTGCTTAGCCAGAGATTAGCTTGGACAACACCGAAAATATGGCTAAAGAGGTGTTGAAGCTGTGAGCAGAAAGGGGGAGCGTATTAAATCTGACGATGCTAGAAGTGATCGATCAAAGAATAGATATCACGACAGCTGAGGATCGTGATAAAAGCAGAAGAGTGGTGTTGGACAGTGTTTGGTGTCAACAGTGGATGTCAGAGACAAAGTGATTCATTGATGAACTTTTCATTTACTCTTGTTTCTCATGCCGAGCATTGCTCATGTGGGCTTAGAGTATGTGTTGAGTAAATCCTTGGTCGCTATCAGAATCGCAATGAGGCGAATGGAGGTTGAAGAATCAATGAAGTATCTTTGTTTGGAAGAGTTGTCAACAAACCCAAAGGGGGAGATTGTTGGGAAAAAATCCCTCAAGGTATCATTGAAGCCTTTTTGAGGTGATTGTGTTTGTTGTCAAAGTGGACATCTAAGTTGTGATTGTTGAAAAAGAGGATTTCATGGTTGAATGTCGAGTTCAAGAGCTGAGGTCAACGATCCATGTTTGATTCAAGAACGTCGATAAAAGGAATGGATGATCTGGAGGCGGTACAAAAGAACAGATACAAGGTGGCGCCGTTTTCCAGTGTTTGCCAAATTTTTGGACCTGAAAATCGGCAAATGAAGAAAAGTGTTTTTGGCAAAGGGACTTGCGCGCCGTGGACTTGGAGTATAGGAAACTTGTGCGCCATATGTTTTTCAAGATCAGAAGATCAAAATATGGCTAAGGAGATAGGTTCGCGCAAGTTTGGGAGTTGGTCGCACAAGTATATAAAAGGAGAGAAGACTTGCGCGCCGAGATTGGGTCGCGCAGGTGACTTGCGCGCCGTCGCGCAGGGTGGTCAGATTGCCTATAAATACTGGACCACCCCTCCTCATTTCTGACCGGAGTTCAAGACGAGAGCTCCCGTCGCGCAGGTGTGGTGGTCGCGAAAGTGGTGTGTGTGGTCGCGCAGGTGGGACTTTTGCGCCAGAGGTTGAAGTTGTGCGCCTGCATTAGAAGTTGCGCGCCAGTTGGCAGTTGGGCGCCAATATTTTTTTGGGCATAAAAGGAAGAGAGTCACGCAAGTTTGGAGTTGAGGAAGGTTGTGTCGTGCAAGTGTTTGAGGAAGACTTGCGCGCCGATACTTGCGCGCCGAGGTTGACTTGCGCGCCGAGGTTGACTTGCACGCCAAGTAAGGTTTCTTCCAGCAGTGTTTTTCGGGCTGCGTGGAAGCTGGATGTTTGCCCGATACCTTCGGTGCAAAGAGATATTCATCAACGGGTGAAAGTTTGTAACGCCCCAAGATTTTATGAAAAATATTCTTTTTAATTTCATTAATGTCTTGTGTTGTACGCTACAACAAAAGAAGCTTTCACAATACGCATCCTTGACTTTCCTTCCGTTACACGCAATCGCGACCTTCCTCGATAGCGTGTATAGTACGCAATACTGAGTTTCACGAAACAACGATATGCTATTAAAATATTATTAAAACTAGCCGTTATGAATAGTAATAACCACTTTTTGGAAATTTTGTAAATTTTATTTTTCAAAATGGAATTCATTTTTGGATTCGGAGTATCGAATTTAGCCTAAGGTGAAATTTTGGTACTTTTCGGATAACTTTCATATTCTGATGAATAGTGAAAATTACTAAATTATAATTAAAAACAACTTTTTTAATCGAAATAATTAATAGTGATAAATCATTAATTTGAGTAGTTTTAAAGTATATTTAGAATATATTTTTACAATTTAATACAATGTTGGTCATTGGATGTAATTTCACATTTAAACTAGACATAAACAAGTGTCAATCTTTTGATAGATATTGTTTCTTAAAAACACGCTATTTGTTTTAACAGCGGGATTTAATTATAAAATTAATTAATTCAACTTTTATGTTATGAATTTGGTAAAATAGACTTCATTTTTGAATTCGGAATATGAAATATAGCTTAGGATGAAATTTTGGCATTGTTCTGAAAAACATCAATTTTTGATGAATAGTGAAACTACTAAGTGGTAGTTAAAAAAACTGAATTTTTCATAAAACTTAATTTTGCCGCTTCTGTGAATGGAATTTCGAAAATCCGAGAGACACGGTTAATATCAAGGACTAAAATGTGGTTCAATGAGATGAAAATAATTTTTGGTGAATAGTAACTTTTTATTTTTTTTTCCGCGGTTAATAGTAAATAGGGTAACTAAGGGTAAATATGATATTAATATTACCCTAACACATGTCCTAATCCTATTGGACAAGTGTATTTCGACCAAAAACAAACTTAGGAATAAAATATGACCATTTAGGCCCACTTGGATTAGATTAGGACATTTATTATTAATTTATTTAAAGAAAGGTTAAAATAGTTAAAATCAAAGTTTAATAAGTAAATCATTTTTAATATGGGGTTATACATAAGATAAATTCGATTGTAAATATTCATTAGAAAGCTAAAAAAATTTCCTACATAATGGTATTTTATTTGTAATTTTTAAACATCAAATAAGTTAATTTATTTATGACACAAAGATGATGCAGTAATTATCTTATTAATGAAATATTGACATAATTGATGTTATAAACACCAAACTAAATATAATTTGAGACTTTTTATGAATTCCACTAATTTTCTAGGTTACTATGATATATTAATGTTGATTTAATCAACTTGGTTCGAACATTTAATTCTGTTATGACTTTCACAAAAATCATATATCAAATAGTGTCAAAATTGACACAAAAAAGTTTTTAAATCAAATATTATATTACTAATTGTTATTTTATTCCTAAAAATCTAAGGTTCGGCCAAATGACTTAGATAAGGATATATATATTAATAATAAACAATTTGGGGTTCGTTTGGCATGTTATAGTAAGTGTATTAACCATATAGTGAAAGAAAACAAAAAGACACGGTAAAAGTTAAATTATTTAACTTAGAGTTAAATCTAATTGATAAGGTTTAAAATAATATCCAAACATGTCTAAATTTGATTGGTTGATGATATTACAACCCTATCTCATCTAATCTTCGAATATGAGTCATTTTTGGAGGTTTTTAAGTGGGGTTAGATTTATTATAAATTAATATTTTTAAGAATTCCTAAGGTGCCCCTCTCCTCCCCTATAAAAGGACACCTCCTCCCCCTCCTCCTCACACCAATTTGAGCACTCAATCTCGGCCAACCCCTGCCAAAATCTCTTCTCCACTTCCCTAGCAACATCCTAGAGGTTCTGGTCTTCCTCAAAGACCAATTCTAGTTCCCTAAGAGGAGGTCTCAAAGAGGCACTTCAAAGAAGAGGTAATTACTGTTACCAATTCTTTCATCTTTATTTCTTCTTCCACTTCTTCTTCTTAGGTTGTTTCATTATGAAGTAATAACATCAGTATCACTCATATACTGATATGTTATTATAAGTATGAAACAACCCTATTTCACCATCTATCCATCCTACGGAAAAAGAAATCACCGCGCGTGCGTACGTACGGAATACCGTCTCCACGCCGTGGTGTAATCTATTTTCCACCACCACCTTACATGGATGGGTATAATGGTGTAAAGAATAACTATACATAGTTATTACAACATCATATTGATTCTGATATATTGTATAATCCACTCCAATTCAATTCAATATTTATAGAAATAATATCATCGCTCGTGCGTACGTACGGACTACCGTCTCCACGACGCGATGAGATTCATTCTCCATGATTAACCATTTAAGAATGATTATAAAGTATATATAAGAAATAATAATGAAATATATGACATTATAAAGCTACTGGATTTATGTATATATATATACATATGTATTTCATCTACTTACTTCCATTTCAAGACAATAAGGAAAGAAAAACAGCGTTCATGCGTACGTACGGACTACCGTCTCCATGAATGGTGTTTTTCATTTTATCTATCTATTATATATATATATATACTGAATATATATGATATATAAATCATATTTTATATTCTGGAAGTAAGTAAATCATGATATAAGTAATAATGATGTCAAGAACAACAAGTCAAAACCCCTACGATAAATGAAACGATTTTACCCAAAACGCTTCTTTAACATGGAATTTACAAAAGAACGGGTAATATAATGTCATAAGTGAACCATATATGATATCATAACAATGAATATGATTCTGTAATAAGTCAATGACATTATTTAAATCATTATACAGGAGGTTTGGACACATACGAAGCAAATTGGACCTAAGGTAAGGGAAATATCACAATCTCATTTTTATCCGAGATTGTTTATTCGTAAGTATTTACTGGGGTGTATTTTATCATCCACATCCATGTTTCATCAAAATGTAATATTATTTCCATCCATCTACAATTGTTTAAATCCATTTTTACCCTTCGGTGAGTTTTTAGTAATATGTATGAAAGAAATCTTTTGTCGTACGAGGTACTTTTTGACTTTTCCGACAAAAGTACGAAGAATGTTTTTTTTAACTTATACGGCACGAACGGATTTCTACTGTTTTATAAAGCCTTATTTTCATGAAGCTTCCTCTAAAAGATTTCATGACTATTTTCAATAAAATCTCTTTCTTTTAAAGTTGCATGATGTTTTGATTTTGAAGAAGAAATGATATTTTCCTCAAGAATTCAATTCAAGTGTTTTATCAAAATTATTTTCCATCTAAGATAATAAAGAGTTCTGTTTCTATCCATATTTTTACATTGATTTGACTATGTTGTGATGGAATTATGTTTATGAATTCCTTTATCTTATATGAATGGTTTTATGATGTCATGTTGTTTAAGAATCCCATTTTTATTACATGGGTTATGAAATGATGTATGATTTATGATTTTGTGGCACACATAAGAAAGGATTCATTAAGAGATGAGTGGGACCTATATCTCCCTCCAATGCATTGGGTAAAGATTTTATATCTCATGAGATAGACATGGCTGGAATGGTAGGTTATACCGGTTCAGTGAAACAGGACTGAAACGAGGATTACTCGATTCAGAAAGGGACTTTGTCCACTAAGATAGTCTTGGCAATGAGTCTTGACTAACAAGAAATGATTCTCTATGATTATGTGTGTATGCCACAATGAGTAATGTTTTATGTTATGATTTCATTTCACTACTATGATTTATCCCATGTTATGAAATTATGCTCTCTTTTGCAGGTTAAGATTTCCAAAAATGTTATGTTCTTATGAAAATTATGTGATTGATATTTCTTTTGTTTACCCTTACTGAGCATTTGAGCTCACCCTTTTATGTTTTCTTTTCCCCAGGATATAAAGAAAGGTTTTAGGTAAAAAAAAGGAAGATCTTTATGGGAGATGTTGAAGATCTTTCCCCACGATTAGAAGATTTTATTCCGAGTTTCCAAAGACACTAAACTATTACGATCCTTGTGTGTGTGTTTTTGTTATGTACTAAGTATTCCGCAAATGTAATGTAATGTCCATGTACGTCAAGATACGGGTCTCTACAGTTGGTATCAGAGAAAAGGTTTAGTCAACCTTTGGAAACTAGGATGCGAAAACGTTAGTGAGATCCCTAGAGATATTTCTAAGGTATGTCTAGGGATGTCTCTAAGGTTAAGTATACGTATAGGTTATAGTCCTAGAATTACGCTAACGATCTTCGAATTTAACCTAAGATGTTAGATATTGAGGGTACTAACCCTTTATTATGTTGTTTTCCCTAGCATGATTTTTGCCTCTCACACAATTCTTTTGGGGTTTTAGACGATGGCTGGAACCCGAAGGAACCGTGTTAATGCGGAATGTGATGGGCAATGCAATGATTGTACCCCTGAGCAACCAAACGATATAGGAGCTGGAATGCAAAATCTTGTAGCCATGCTCACACAACTTTCTCAAGCTATGAATCATGCAGGACTTCCAAACGAGCAAAGGAAGGAGCAACATTCTGTTGAATCCTTCATGAGGCAGCGTCCGCCTTCTTTCAATGGGTCTACCGATCCATTAGTTGCTGAACAATGGATTAGTACTACTGAAAAGATATTTTCAGTTCTTCAATGTTCTGAACATGATAAAGTCATCTTAGCAGTATATCGTTTGGAAGGTGAAGCTGATCAATGGTGGAATCTTATCAAGAATACGAGGCCAAGAGATGAAATTGAGTCCATGGAATGGGACGAGTTCAAGAACTTGTTTTTCAGTAATTACTTCCCTCGTATTCTTCGAACGAAGATGGAAAAGGAGTTTCTTGAGCTGAAACAGAAGGATGATGAATCTGTTGGTATATAAGAAGCGAATTTTACAAGACTTTCAAGGTATGCATCTGGCATTATCATCCAACCTGAAAGTAAAGTTGATCGATTTTTCAGTGGCTTAAAACCAAGTCTTCGAAGGGCATTAGCTATAAGAGACTTCAGTAGCTATGAAGAAATTGTGTGTTGTGCTATCAAGGTAGAAATGGAAGTTGGTGTTACATATCCATCTCATGGTTTTGACAAGAAACGAAAGATGGAGTTCAAGGAGAAATCTCAGAATAATGGTGAAAAGAAGATGAATGTTTCCTTATGCACAAAGTGTGGAAAGAAGCATGGTGGAGATTGTCTTAAAGGGACTAGAAAATGTTTTAATTGTGGAAAAGAAGGTCATCGAGCAGCTGAGTGTCGAAGTAATAGAAAAAGGGTTTCTAATGATGTGAATAAAGCAAACACTGCAGAGAACGCACCACCAACACTTCAATGCTTCAAGTGCAAGGAAATGGGGCATTATGCTAATAATTTCCCTAATCCAAGGGTTAGTGATGATCAACATGAGCAACCACTGAAGGCAAAGGACAAAGGGAAATCACATGCGATCACTATTGGCAATGTTGAATATGATAACGATGTGGTGGAATGATTAAGTGTTTATGTAATGGGATTCCAAAATAATGTTGTATCATGGAGTATTGGAATATTTATGTATTGGTTTAATGTGGTATTCAAAGTGATTGAGATATTTTTGGAAATAAGATGATATGCGCATAATGAAGGGAAAATAAGAAAATGAAATGTTTAACAGTATTCATGAGCTCATGATTGATATAAGGACTAAGTGATATCATGGTTTTAGTATATAGAATTTTGAGGATTTTGGTATGTGGAAAGTGTTAACTTTAAACTGCATTCATGTTTTCACTAAGGTATTCAAGAGAATACATGATTAAGGACTTTGAATGTTTAGAATGTGACCAACAAGACATATCTTATGATATGTGGGGATCAACGACAGTATTAAATCTCTGGTAATCGATATCACTATATTATGAGAGTGGACTGCAGTATTATGTATAAGCCTAAAGATTAGACTGGATTATGTTGGACATAAGTTAGTATTGTTTAAGGATAGAAGATTTTCGATATTATTGATGAGATGTTATAGTAACGTAGTTTTAGAAAAAGGACAACCTGCAGGACGGGCGACAGCCCATCGCTTCGGACAAGGCTGTAGGAATCGAACCCACAACCGAAGTGCGACTGGCCTTTATCGCCTACCACTGACCTACAGGAAGTCCCTGTTTAGTAGAAACTAGTTTTATTATATTAAGCAGTATGATATATGAAGTATAAGTCCATTTTAGGAACTATATATGATTAATCTCACTATAGAATGACTTATGCTTACCTTTTGTTTGAGACAAATGGAATGACCCGTCATTCTATCACATGATCTGCTAACACTTCATGAATAACAAATTCAACTTCATTTATTTAAGAGATGAAGTGGAAATTGTTCAAGGCACGAACAACAGTGAGATTGTACCAAAATAAAGTAAGTATTTATTCTAATTCAAATTTTCAACTTTAGGGAAATGATCTTGAAAACCAAAAATGTTGTCCTAGTGATCTTATACCTGATGAATCAGATGGTACCTTATATCATCACAAATCTATGGATTTGTGATTACTGGCTTTTCCATAGCCATGTTCTCTACCACTCTCCATCAGAACATGATGGTTAGATTTTTCTTCCATATCCATATTTTCACCTATGTGGAAACCCAGTGATTAGTATATTTGGGTAATCGTTACATTTCATACTTTAGTTTTTAAAGCCATGTTTTGGTGTTCCTTTTTACGATGTGGGTTTCTATCAAAGAAAATTTTGAATAGTAAACCATTTATAACCCCGACGAATTTCGAGGGCGAAATTCATTTTAAGGGGGGTAGAATGTAACGCCCCAAGATTTTATGAAAAATATTCTTTTTAATTTCATTAATGTCTTGTGTTGTACGCTACAACAAAAGAAGCTTTCACAATACGCATCCTTGACTTTCCTTCCGTTACACGCAATCGCGACCTTCCTCGATAGCGTGTATAGTACGCAATACTGAGTTTCACGAAACAACGATATGCTATTAAAATATTATTAAAACTAGCCGTTATGAATAGTAATAACCACTTTTTGGAAATTTTGTAAATTTTATTTTTCAAAATGGAATTCATTTTTGGATTCGGAGTATCGAATTTAGCCTAAGGTGAAATTTTTGTACTTTTCGGATAACTTTCATATTCTGATGAATAGTGAAAATTACTAAATTATAATTAAAAACAACTTTTTTAATCGAAATAATTAATAGTGATAAATCATTAATTTGAGTGGTTTTAAAGTATATTTAGAATATATTTTTACAATTTAATACAATGTTGGTCATTGGATGTAATTTCACATTTAAACTAGACATAAACAAGTGTCAATCTTTTGATAGATATTGTTTCTTAAAAACACGCTATTTGTTTTAACAGCGGGATTTAATTATAAAATTAATTAATTCAACTTTTATGTTATGAATTTGGTAAAATAGACTTCATTTTTGAATTCGGAATATGAAATATATCTTAGGATGAAATTTTGGCATTGTTCTGAAAAACATCAATTTTTGATGAATAGTGAAACTACTAAGTGGTAGTTAAAAAAACTGAATTTTTCATAAAACTTAATTTTGCCGCTTCTGTGAATGGAATTTCGAAAATCCGAGAGACACGGTTAATATCAAGGACTAAAATGTGGTTCAATGAGATGAAAATAATTTTTTGGTGAATAGTAACTTTTTATTTTTTTTACCGCGGTTAATAGTAAATAGGGTAACTAAGGGTAAATATGATATTAATATTACCCTAACACATGTCCTAATCCTATTGGACAAGTGTATTTCGACCAAAAACAAACTTAGGAATAAAATATGACCATTTAGGCCCACTTGGATTAGATTAGGACATTTATTATTAATTTATTTAAAGAAAGGTTAAAATAGTAAAAATCAAAGTTTAATAAGTAAATCATTTTTAATATGGGGTTATACATAAGATAAATTCGATTGTAAATATTCATTCGAAAGCTAAAAAAATTTCCTACATAATGGTATTTTATTTGTAATTTTTAAACATCAAATAAGTTAATTTATTTATGACACAAAGATGATGCAGTAATTATCTTATTAATGAAATATTGACATAATTGATGTTATAAACACCAAACTAAATATAATTTGAGACTTTTTATGAATTCCACTAATTTTCTAGGTTACTATGATATATTAATGTTGATTTAATCAACTTGGTTCGAACATTTAATTCTGTTATGACTTTCACAAAAATCATATATCAAATAGAGTCAAAATTGACACAAAAACGTTTTTAAATCAAATATTATATTACTAATTGTTATTTTATTCCTAAAAATCTAAGGTTCGGCCAAATGACTTAGATAAGGGTATATATATTAATAATAAACAATTTGGGGTTCGTTTGGCATGTTATAGTAAGTGTATTAACCATATAGTGAAAGAAAACAAAAAGACACGGTAAAAGTTAAATTATTTAACTTAGAGTTAAATCTAATTGATAAGGTTTAAAATAATATCCAAACATGTCTAAATTTGATTGGTTGATGAGATTACAACCCTATCTCATCTAATCTTCGAATATGAGTCATTTTTGGAGGTTTTTAAGTGGGGTTAGATTTATTATAAATTAATATTTTTAAGAATTCCTAAGGTGCCCCTCTCCTCCCCTATAAAAGGACACCTCCTCCCCCTCCTCCTCACACCAATTTGAGCACTCAATCTCGGCCAACCCCTGCCAAAATCTCTTCTCCACTTCCCTAGCAACATCCTAGAGGTTCTGGTCTTCCTCAAAGACCAATTCTAGTGCCCTAAGAGGAGGTCTCAAAGAGGCACTTCAAAGAAGAGGTAATTACCGTTACCAATTCTTTCATCTTTATTTCTTCTTCCACTTCTTCTTCTTAGGTTGTTTCATTATGAAGTAATAACATCAGTATCACTCATATACTGATATGTTATTATAAGTATGAAACAACCCTATTTCACCATCTATCCATCCTACGGAAAAAGAAATCACCGCGCGTGCGTACGTACGGAATATCGTCTCCACGCCGTGGTGTAATCTATTTTCCACCACCACCTTACATGGATGGGTATAATGGTGTAAAGAATAACTATACATAGTTATTACAACATCATATTCATTCTGATATATTGTATAATCCACTCCAATTCAATTCAATATTTATAGAAATAATATCATCGCTCGTGCGTACGTACGGACTACCGTCTCCACGACGCGATGAGATTCATTCTCCATGATTAACCATTTAAGAATGATTATAAAGTATATATAAGAAATAATAATGAAATATATGAAATTATAAAGCTACTGGATTTATGTATATATATATACATATGTATTTCATCTACTTACTTCCATTTCAAGACAATAAGGAAAGAAAAACAGCGTTCATGCGTACGTACGGACTACCGTCTCCATGAACGGTGTTTTTCATTTTATCTATCTATTATATATATATATATACTGAATATATATGATATATAAATCATATTTTATATTCTGGAAGTAAGTAAATCATGATATAAGTAATAATGATGTCAAGAACAACAAGTCAAAACCCCTACGATAAATGAAACGATTTTACCCAAAACGCTTCTTTAACATGGAATTTACAAAAGAACGGGTAATATAATGTCATAAGTGAACCATATATGATATCATAACAATGAATATGATTCTGTAATAAGTCAATGACATTATTTAAATCATTATACAGGAGGTTCGGACACATACGAAGCAAATTGGACCTAAGGTAAGGGAAATATCACAATCTAATTTTTATCCGAGATTGTTTATTCGTAAGTATTTACTGGGGTGTATTTTATCATCCACATCCATGTTTCATCAAAATGTAATATTATTTCCATCCATCTACAATTGTTTAAATCCATTTTTACCCTTCGGTGAGTTTTTAGTAATATGTATGAAAGGAATCTTTTGTCGTACGAGGTACTTTTTGACTTTTCCGACAAAAGTACGAAGAATGTTTTTTTTAACTTATACGGCACGAACGGATTTCTACTGTTTTATAAAGCCTTATTTTCATGAAGCTTCCTCTAAAAGATTTCATGACTATTTTCAATAAAATCTCTTTCTTTTAAAGTTGCATGATGTTTTGATTTTGAAGAAGAAAGGATATTTTCCTCAAGAATTCAATTCAAGTGTTTTATCAAAATTATTTTCCATCTAAGATAATAAAGAGTTCTGTTTCTATCCATATTTTTACATTGATTTGACTATGTTGTGATGGAATTATGTTTATGAATTCCTTTATCTTATATGAATGGTTTTATGATGTCATGTTGTTTAAGAATCCCATTTTTATTACATGGGTTATGAAATGATGTATGATTTATGATTTTGTGGCACACATAAGAAAGGATTCATTAAGAGATGGGTGGGACCTATATCTCCCTCCAATGCATTGGGTAAAGATTTTATATCTCATGAGATAGACATGGCTGGAATGGTAGGTTATACCGGTTCAGTGAAACAGGACTGAAACGAGGATTACTCGATTCAGAAAGGGACTTTGTCCACTAAGATAGTCTTGGCAATGAGTCTTGACTAACAAGAAATGATTCTCTATGATTATGTGTGTATGCCACAATGAGTAATGTTTTAAGTTATGATTTCATTTCACTACTATGATTTATCCCATGTTATGAAATTATGCTCTCTTTTGCAGGTTAAGATTTCCAAAAATGTTATGTTCTTATGAAAATTATGTGATTGATATTTCTTTTGTTTACCCTTACTGAGCATTTGAGCTCACCCTTTTATGTTTTCTTTTCCCCAGGATATAAAGAAAGGTTTTAGGTAAAAAAAAGGAAGATCTTTATGGGAGATGTTGAAGATCTTTCCCCACGATTAGAAGATTTTATTCCGAGTTTCCAAAGACACTAAACTATTACGATCCTTGTGTGTGTGTTTTTGTTATGTACTAAGTATTCCGCAAATGTAATGTAATGTCCATGTACGATAAGCTTCGGGTCTCTACAAAGTTAAACTTCAACAGAGCATCTACATACAAGAGAAGATGCATTCTTTCATGAAAATGAAGAGACCTACATGTCTATAAACTGTGAGTGGATTCCATCCAAGAGCAGTGAGCTTAGGAAGAGGAAGAAGGTGATCCTCTCCACTGGTAGTGAGCCAGAGAGAGAGAAACAGGGAGTGACCCTTGGGAAAGCAGTGAGCTGACCCTAAACATTGTAAAGGCAGTGAGCCTGGGCATAGAAGTGATCTAGCCCGAACCTTGTAATCCACAGCTAGTGAAGATTAGTGGAATTTGGTACGACCGGAAACCTATCGGCGTATGCTCCTTGGACGTAGCCCTTAGCAGTGAACCAAGTAAAATTGCTATTTCCTGTGCTTGCTTTACATCTTGTTTATATCGTGCAGTAGGAAAAAGAGAGATGAGTGTTTTGCTTAACAGCGAAACAAGATCAGAACGGGCATTAATTTTTAATTAGTCTTACCCTGATTCACCACCCCTCTCAGGGTATCCAGCCTAGTGGACCTAACAGTATTCCATTCAATGTGATTGTTCATTTAGATGCAGTATCTTTAGTGTATTCTGGGAGATCATCAAAATGAGTCTCAGTCTCAATAAATTGAGATAGATGATAAATATTTCTATCAGATTTTTCTTCATCTTATTTTTCTGATTTTAATGAAGTTCTTAGAAGAACCACATAGAGAAACATCCATTAATAAATGAGTATCCATAGATGGAAACATAAAAGATGGAACTTGTGATGATTTTACGAAATGATTTCTCTATTTTTCAACTTCATTGTCTTCCATTTATTTTTCTTGTCCTTGTTCTTCTTCCCCCTATTATTCTTCTTATTATTATTCAAATTCATGAATGAGACTTTGTGTAGATGATTATACAGATGCCTATATCTCATTTCTTTCATCTTCTGGATCTGATTGAGTTTGAACAGGTGGTTCTATTATTACAGTTCCGGTTCCAGAATGCTAATTTATTATGGGAATACTATCAATATAAATATCTTAAGCCTTTTTATTATTCAATATCCTATTACTTTATTTTTATTTTAATGTATCTTATAATCTTATTTTTATTGTCAGGGCTTCAACTGGATCCGAACCAAATTTTGGACCCCCTTATTTCCTTGCATCATTCTTCTTCTTCCACTATGTGGAAACCTCATCCGATACATCCTTTTTCTTCATTGATTTTTTTATGAGTTTCGGTCTTAACTACCATTAATTTTCATGAATATTTCATTGAAGTATTAGATGAGTTTTTACTCCCTTTATCTACATCTTTTACATTCTCAGCTTCCATATATTTCTCAATTTTTTTGGATTTAGGATTGAATCATAACATGAGTCTCTTTATCATATCATTACTTATGATAGGCTCCTTGAAATATATTGTATGTTTCATTATTGAAACATTACATTAACATATAAATTCATGGAAAAAAATAATGAGAATTGTGGGAATCATGATAAAGTAAGATTTTCTTTCACCTGAATTGTTTGTCATGATTTTCAATAAAATGAATACCGTTAAATTAAACACCCTCATATTATCTATATAATCGAGCACATAAACATCTGAAACATTAAAATTTTCCTTGTCACATTTTCTAGGAACTATAATCCCTTGAATCTAAAGTTAAATATGTCAATTTTATCATGTTAAAGGACTTATCGTTCTGTTGTCCTCATGAATCTCAAAAAGGGTTTCTCTAGGTTATATTTTATTAAAGGGTCTATTCAGTTCTGGTAATTTATGATTTGGAAAAAGAGCATCTCTCTCGCATGGAAATACTACCAAATTGGTGGCTTATTTTACTGATGATATATACTTATTATAATATATATTAAAGAAATCATGAGACCATTTCTATCTCCATTGTTTTATAGAATTGAAAAAATTTCTCATAATATAAAAAATATTGATCTGAATCTGGTCATTCAATTCAAATGTGTTCCCACCCCTATAAATTAATTATCCTATAGAAATAAGTATAATATATCTCATAAAATCCTTGAGAGGATGAACATTCATCTAGAATGGTTATAGAAGAGAAATATTTTATATACCTTTTCTTTGGAAATGAATCAGTTGACTCATACATGAATGACTATCTCAAACCCTGATGTTTTTCATGGTTATAAAAGATAATAAGATATATGATTAGTAAAAATGA
This sequence comes from Viscum album, assembly GCA_963277665.1. NCBI lineage: Eukaryota > Viridiplantae > Streptophyta > Magnoliopsida > Santalales > Viscaceae > Viscum > Viscum album. The sequence continues at coordinate 1,002,713,765 of OY728161.1, forward strand.
GGGAATATATTATTATGAACCATGATAAGTATTTATAGAGAATCATTACTCGATATTCATTTAGTGGAATTCAATATGGGATGTGTATGGAGGGGTTATTTAAAAACCAAATTTAAAGTCATGATTAGATATAGAAGATCTAATGGTTGAAAATGACGTCTAAATATTGGGGATTCCTTAAAATTAAATCATATTCAAAATAAATTTTATTAAAAATTAAACGAAATAATTGATAAAGAAATAGATGAACTGTAATAAACAAAGTAAGATTTTCCATTTTGTACACGTTGGAGTTTCATAATATATATATTGGTCTTAGTATATTGTTCTTATGATGCAAACAAAGTTTTAATAAAAAAATGACAATTGAGAATTCTAAAATTGATAAAATATTCTAATACCAATCAAATAATCTAATATTGAAAACATGAACCAATACCTATGAATCCAATAAACATTTAATAAATAAATATGAAACCAAAAAAAATTGAAACTGATAGAAGTGAAATTGATAAATGTGAAACTGAATAAAATGTTGATCCAATAAAAGTGATACCGATTCAAAATTGAGATAGATAAAAGTGAAATAATTAAAAGTGAAATAGATAAAAGTTAAACCGATAAAAAGAGAAACTGAAAAAACTATGTGTACTCCCCCTTTGAGAAGGAGTGACATCATGTATAGAGATGTTTTAAATAAGAAATATATGTGACTGATTACATTTCAGTGATCATTTCTATTTTATGTTTAATGTATTCAAATATATCAGAAGACAATGGTTTTGTGAAAATATCATCAAGTTGTTCTTGTGATCCAATAAATTGTAAAATATTTTTTTTCTTTTTTGTGTGTGATATTTATGAAAGTGATTCCTAATATCCATGTTTTTGGAACGTGAGTGATGTGTAGGGTTTTTACTAAGAGAAATGGAACTAGTGTTATCACATTGTATTTGAGTTTTGGAAAAAAGCTCTTGACAAAGTCATTGGGAATGTATTGCTTCCACAACACTTCATCACTAAAACTTCTAACGGATATATATTCAGATTTAGTAGTGGAAGGTAGGATTGAATGTTGTTTTTTTCATTTCCAAGAAACTAATGAACCTCCTATGAAATTACATTTTCTGGATGTACTTTTTAAATCTATTCTAAAACAACAACGTCAGAATCTGAAAATCATTTTTAAAAAAATCATTTCCATAAGAATAAAATAGTCATAAATCCATGGTTCATTTTGTGTAGAAAAAAATTCTTTTCACTCCTATTAAAAGTGATTCCATTTGATTATATTAATATCTTTCACATAATAATATGTAAAACAATATGTTTTTATGACTAGCAGTTAATTATAACAAACATACTATCATACCTCTAAAAGATGTTTGATCTACGGGTATCCCAACATCATCATGATCAAATGTATTTGAGGTACCTATTGGATTTTTTATACATTTAGTGTTTTCATGGCCACACTTTTTATGTAAATCTTTTACATACTTATATTGGGATATATAGGTTTCTTCTAGTTTTTAAGAGATTTGAAAACCTAAAAGAATGTTAACACACCCATCATACTCATTTAATTCTTAGAGATCATGATATATTCCAAATATTAAGTTTGGGATTTCATATTTTATCCAAATATAATGTCATTAACATAAATTTCAAAAAACAATACAATTTTTTTTCCAGTTTTATTAAATTAATTTGATCTAAAGTACTTTTTTCATAATTACTTTGTAAATGAAATAATGTAAGTCTATCAGACCAAACTCTAGGGTCTTCGTTAAAGACATATAAAGCTTTGGAACATTTAAAAATATAATCCATATGTTTTTAATATTCAAAACCAGGGGCTATTCTACAAAAAACATTTCTTGTACAAACCCATTTAGGAAAGAAGATTTTACATCCATTTGAAAAAGTTTGAAGTTAATGAATCCTAAAAAGGCTAATATAATATTAATATATTCATGTATATATACTAGTGAATAGGTATCTTCATAGTATATTCCATCTTATTGATTATAAAATTTAGTAACAAGTCATGTTTTTCCTTTATAATGACTCCATTTTCATCACATTTTTCTCTGATGATCCATTTTACACCTATTACAGTAGTTTCATTAGGTATTTCAACCAAGTTCCAAGAATTATTTCTTTAAAATTCATTTAGTTCATCTTGTATATCATAAATCCAATATTTTTCATCTAAGGCCTCATCTTATGTTTTAGGTTCAAATTGAGATAGAAAAGAATGTTATTCTATTTCAATTCAAAATGAATTTCTACTACCTACAAGTTTATTTACATCACCACTGATATTATCACAACGATTATTCCTAATAATTAATAGATTTTCATATTGTGAAACATGTTCGTCAGTAGAATATATAATGTTTTATGGGGTAAATATTTTGGAAACAATTTTTTATGTATTTCACTTTTCACGAGGGTTTTTAATAAAAGGTTGATAATAATTTAGTGGAAACACATCTTTTTATGTATGTAGGGGTTGTTAAAAAACAAAAGGATCATTTTCAAAAAATATAACATGCACTCATTCCTCAATAGTTTAAGTGTTTTTATTAAAAACATTATAATACATAAGAGTAGTGGAATAACCTATAAAGATACCTTTATCATATTTGGGTGAGAATTTATATAGATTATATTTAGTATTCAATATGAATACATTGCATCAAAATAAAATGAAGTATGATACTTTATGTTTTTTTTCAATCCCAAATTCATAAGACGATTTATTATGAAAATGTCATGTTAGAACTCTGTTTATAGTATATCATGCAATACTTACATCTTAATCTATGAAATTCACATAAATTGAGTATTCAAACATCATGGTTCTTGTCATTTCCTGGAGAATATGATTTTTTCTTTCAAAAACATCATTATTCAGAGGGGTTCTTAGAGGTGAAAAGATGTGAGTAATACCATTGTTACTATAAAAGTTTTCAAAATCCTAATTTTGAAAGTCTCCTCCATGATCACTATGAATAGTTATATTTCTATAACCAACCATAAAAATTGAGGTATATTACAATCATAGAGATAATAAGTTTCATTTACGCATGAATGACGTTAACATTTTTCAATGAAGATGATGGGATGAAGGTAATTATTATATTTTAATTTTATAATGATGTTATATAATAGATATAATATTGTTTCATTAAATATACTTATATATAGTTACCATGTGATGTGTTCATGAAAATAAATCACGTCAATTCATAGAGGTGTCAGTCCACACATATGCATCAACAAAATTATCAATTTTTAAAGAATGAAAAGGAATGAAAATACATGATTTATTTTATTTACATAATTATAAAAATGTTATTAATACAATATATATTTATTTAATATATCATTATAACCATATATTAAATATGTTTTTGGAAAATGATCTACATTGGTACAAGTGGTGGTAGTCCATCACACACACTACTAATGATTTCATTTCTCATTTTATGGAAGAGTAGATGGGTGTTTTTTTGTCAAAAAACATTATACCATATATATATATATATATTCAAAATTATGGTTTTTTATTTCATGATGGTTTCATAAAATTTTAAGGAGGTTGAATATTAAATAAAACTAAATCATTTGGTTAAAATATATATATCTCCTCCAGAAAATCCTTTTACATTTCACCATAATACATATAGGGATGATAATATTCCTAAGATAAGACCTCAAAAACATTCTGAAGGATTTTTGGATGATTTTTTATGTATTTCACAAAACAATGTCCTCAACAAGAGTGAGGAAGAGAGGATAAGTGATTAAATTTTATAATAATGTCCATATAAATATTGATATATTTATAATATTTTATTAGTATGACTACAAGTCTACTCATACAGTAGAATTGTAACATCTTTCAGTTATTTTATACCCTTATCTATTTTTTTATCCCTTGTTATCCCTTTGGACGATTCTTATGATATAAATGTTTTTAATAATTATGGGTGAATAAAATTACAATAAAAGGTTATGTAACACATAAATGGTCCTTGTATTAAATATCCATCCATATACAATTCACTTTTCTGAAGGTAGGTTTTCTTAATTTTAAATTATTTAATAAAATAATATTTGTTATAAAAGATCATTAATTTGTTATTGGGATTTATTCATCTAATATTACATTAAATTCATAAATATAACAATGGAATTCATATATAAGTCCACCATAAATATCTTACATGATTTATTTTATATAAAATTTTTAGGAAACAATACGTCAAAAAAATTACTTTTAGTGTTTTTAAATTCATTTGTGTTATTTATCTACAGATTACAAAAGAAATCTATCGACATTGCGTATGTATTTATGTTAAATATTTATTCAAATATGTTAATGATAAATTAACATTATAAATAATAGAAATTAATATTAAATATAACAATTTATATCTAAACATTAGCTATTTGTATCACTATAAAAAAAATTAATAATTTTTAAATAGAGATTGATATTATATTATTCATTATATAAAATTATAGTAAATTTATTATCAAAGGCATGTGGCATTAAATTTATAAATTTTATATTTTTTCAATAAAATAGTTTAAAAATATATTATAGAAATTAAAAATTAGTGTTAGGATGATATTTAGGCATTATCGCACTATTTTTAACCTTATTTAATGGATTTACCCTTATCAATGTGACAAATACTTCCTATGATTACTATTCAAAATGAAAAAATAAAAAGAAAATATTAAAAATGTTTGGATCCCATTATTAATAAAATTAACTACATTCATTGATATTAGTTCTTTATAAATGAATGAAAGTTATTAATTATTAAAATGAAAAATGTAACAACAATTAGTTTTCTTTAGAAAAAAATAATTTTTATTCCAAATAATTAACATATACCAAAATCATGTATAATGAAAATTAAAATGTATTTAATGAGATTATTTATAATTTAACAGAAAAACGTTACATTCTAATTATATTAAATTCATAATGTTAATTTTAAAATATTAAAGAATATTTTAAGTATCAATATTTTTCAGAATTCACTGAAAAATAAATCTTTTTTTCGATAATCCTAAAATATCACCCTCAATTAATTTTTATATCATTATTTTAAAACTATATCCTTATTTTCAAATTCAATTTCTAAAATTTTTATAATATAAATATAATATTCTGACATAAATGAAAAATCATTTCAAAGAAAATATATTTTTAATAGAAAAAATGAATTTAAGGAAATTTATATTTAAATTGAATGAGATTTAATTATTTTCTATATAGTATAACCATTATATATAAATCATAATTTGGTGACACTTATTCATATCCACTAATTAAACTATTGGATTATAATAGTCATATCTAAAATATAATATTTCATGTTTCGTTTGTGATTGGTGTTACTTGTTTTTTACACTATAGAAAATATTATTCAATTAAACTCTCAGGTAATTACACTATTATTATATAACAAATATAGACTATGTGGATGTGTGTAGTTTTTTATTTAATGTATTTCCTCAATTTCTAAATCTATAAAACTCAAATATCATTCAAATGTCATGTGTATAAAAACATCAATATTTAACTCATAATGAAGGGTTTTTTATATAATGATTTTTATAATATATATTTTCAATTAATTTATAAAACTAATTATTATAGGATACATTTTGTGGTTATTTTTTGTTTAGTAAGAATCCATTAGTATATTCTTTACCTGGGTGATCATGACGTGTTTGTTAGGTCATTTGAGTCGTTATAACCCTATATTATGAGATATTTTCATTCATAGAATAAAAATGTGGAGAAATATAAGAAGTCAATGTTCATTAAATTTTTTATGTCTAATGTATTCGAAATTTTAATATGGTTCATGAAAATTTTATTTTATTCCCTTGATAACATTGTCAAAAAGAACTTAAGAGAAGATCATTTTTTAGAGACATATGTTATGAGATTTAGTTCCAGGTCATTAATTTAAATTTGATGAAATCTAAAGTTGTTATAATATATTATATAGTTATTAAGATGAGGATATCTCAAATATTGTTAATAAAATAAAACGCTCGGAAAATTATTTTTTTGTAGGGTGTATATAGACAAGTTGTAATTTTTTGTGATATTAAAATTTACCACATTTATTTGGATACACGTAACTATATCTATATATTTTTCATATTGTTTTCTATTACTAAAATTTAATTGACAGCTTATATGTTATATTCTACCTTTATACAGTCCTTTAATATGAAAATTTATTTGTTACATCATTTCATAGATTCTAACATTATCTTGAATGCAGAAAAATTAATAGAATTCATCTATTTTAATAAATACCAATTTTGGTGTTTCTTCATCAATAATTAACATAATATAAGGATAAATGAATTGTAGTAATATCAATGTGAAATATTGGTATAAAAGGAATATTAATGAATAGTAACATCCTCATGGATCTTATGTAATGTATAGAAAATCTATTTCTACACATTGATTACAATTTTGAGGAGGATTTTCAGATTACCCACTATATGTGATAGAATAACATATCAAATAGGTACTAAAATATTATTGATTTACTATTTTCATTTATTCGACCTCATTTTATTTATCTATAAATATTGAAGCATTCAATCCCTATATTTACCCTTCCCGATATTGGTGGTCTTTATCCAAGGTATATTATCATCATAAAAGCCCAAAATTTTCTTCACTTATTGAGTATCGAGTTAGGTTTATGATGGTTCTTCCTGTGTATGATTCAGTTATGGGAATATATCAATGAATACGTTAGTTGGTTTTAAAATTTATAAAACCATGTTTTATTATTCAATGTATTGAGTGGTTGTACATCATGAAATATCAGAAATATTAATATCAATATCGAGATGTTTTAACTAACGTAGAAAAATGTATTGTTATTTGTTTTGGTTAGTGGGATCATTATATGTTTTTAAAATATATGGAAAATTTTAGATTTATTAAGTATATTTTAATGTTTTATTTTAAAATGTTTTTGAAATACATTATTTTCATTTTTCCAAAGGAAGCTATATGGTTCCCTCCACTTCAAGAAATTATATTCTCTATAGAATTTTATTCATATTTTATTATTACCTCTATGTTAATTTATATTATATAGGATATATATATTTTGTGTAATTACATTTATTCAATTATTTTTATCAAAAACAAACTTTTTTTCATTGTAGTATGTCTCCATGGGGGATCCCTTTATTTCTTCGAAAAGGTTAATGGTGAATTAAGGATACATATTTATTATTAGTGTTTGAATATTTTTATAATGATTAAATGATATGTTAATATGATGATTATATATATATATATTATTTGATAAATTGACTCATATATCTTCTAGTGTTTGAAATATCTTTGCGGTATCAACATATAATGGTGAAGTAGTTGTACATTTGAATGATAACATTTCAATACAATTATGGGTATTTAATGTTCATGGTGATGAAAATTATTATTAAAAATAATCAAGATATATTTATAGGAATGGTGAATTTTTTATTTTATCCATATATGAAATTTTAGGTTAGTGTTATTTGATAATGACTCAATTTAATAAATGTTATATGAACAGATTATAGTGTATCTGTAGAGAACTTTTTTGATTAATAATTAAAATTTTTGAAGAATAATATGTATCAGTGAATGAGTTATTCTTGGTAGGTCAAATTTTATATCTATTTTTTTATCAAAACAATGTATCAATGGATATTTTAATGATTGAGGTAGTTTATTCTTGGAAGGTAACTGATAATGTATCATAGAAGCCTAATTTTATTGATTTAAAATGATATTATAAGAGGATTGGGGAAACCAATTTTATGAGTAAATATTATTAAATATAATTAATTAAAAAAATCATGATTTTAAATGGATATATTAATTTTGTGACACATTATAATATCTAAAAGAGAGGTTGATCAATGTTTTTATTCCTCGGATCTCTATGGAAGAATTTATGTCTTTGTTTTACTAATATTCGTCTAATGTGAAATTCGAATATATACTATTTCAAAATAGATTGGTGATATAATATGGGATGTGGTAGCTATATATTATTGAATAAAATTATTGATCCCAAAACATTGTATGTACAATAGTTGTAAATACCTTGAAAATTTTGACATACTACCCATTATGTGAACACCTTATAGTCTTCACCTACCAAAAGAGATTATTCAATGTATTCTCATTTATATATTTGAATTTACATCAATAGAGATTGTTTTAATTCATATAGTACTACGATTTTGATATTGAATATACATTATGGAAAGGTAATATGGTATCATGAAAAATGATAGTCTGTAAAAATTGTTATGTTTCAGGGGTAATAAATGATGAATTGATTATGATAAAAAATGATGAAATTCATATCTAGATTTAGATGTGTTTAGTGGGGAAGGTTTATTTTATTAGAGGATTGTATAGTGCAACATTATTCATAATGTGGAAGAGAATAAGTTGGGATATTACAAATTGGATGTTTAGAAATATTGGTAAATCAATAGAGATTCCCATAATTGGTAAAAGGAGGATGATTAACATGAATTATTCTTATGTGTAATGGATTATGTTTCTTTATAAATTTATGATATGGTCTGGAAATTATTTTATTACTCACCTATAAAGTTGTAGAAAATAATTATGATGATGTATCATAACCTGAATAAATAATTTTTATGTATTATGATAGAGATATCAATGTATATATATATTTCCATGTGTTTTCTATGGTATTATGTTAAATCCAAACAATATATTTTAAGAAGTTTGTTACAAACCATGAATAATTCCTCACAAAAAATGGGATGTATAATTATTGATAGTATTACTAGATTAGCTAATTATTTATGAGAAATAAAACCATTTATTTCATTATAGTCTTATTGGTGGAGTTATATCATCTCAAAATTACAATATGATATTTTTTAGAAGAATCAATTTTCATATTTAATTAGTTTAAGTGTTAATGTTTTAATCGAATCATTTATTAAATTAATATATTTTTACCATAATTTTGATAAATATAACAAACATAAATATTTCATTAATTATTACATGAAAGATGGTTAATTATTTTCAAATATTTCAATCTATTTTTTATTTTCAACTAAATACATTACAAATCATTATTAGTCTTGAATTAGTGAATATTTCACTTAAATATAATTATAATATATTGAATGTTATTGAGGTTCACCTAAAAACGTTATGTCGATAGATGACATGGAATAAAAAATTATATTAATATTTAAAGTTAATTACTTAAATAAACTCTAAAACTCAAATTCATAGTGTTTTTTCCCCGGTCAATTGATGTGGAATTGACCATGATCATTTTTATTAAGAAGGAGAATTTTTTTTTTGATTTTTTAGCTATTTAAATGTTTTATATGTGCCTCACTTTTTGAGATTTATTTACGATGTTTATAATTTTTTATTATTGTAGTTATTTTTTTCTGATATATATTGAATGAAGTATTATTTGGACAATTAATAAATTAATTAAATCATTATTTGATGAATATATAGTGTCATATCTTTTGATTTTTATATTTTTATTGATGAGGTTCCATATTAGAATCTATAATTTCACATATTTTTTAAAATATGAAGACAATTTATATTAATATCACAAAAGTTATGGGGATAATAAACTGAATATCCATTACTAAATAGAATTTATTTAATGGAAATGTGTGTTTTTTAACCAAATTCCATTAAACCATTTAAAAATTAATTCTAGAACATTAAACTGTTTGTGTGAAATTTATATTGTTTAATTAAAAATGTTTATATCATTTTAATTGTTTCTTTATTTATAAATTTAATAATATTTAACTTATTTTTTGATTTAAAAATTTTAGTTATCTATAGGATTTACAAAATTTTATTTTATTTTTTTGTTGAATTTAGTTTTGAGTGGAACCTACATTAGTTCTTCTATAATATCATATTTAAGAGAGAAATATTTTATTTGGCTTCCAAAAATTTTAATTAACGCAACCAGAATTTTCTTATCCTGGAAAAAAATATTAAATGGTCTATATATTTTATTGATACAAACATATAATGTTAAAATATTTCATTATGGTAGTTAATATTCTTAATGAATAGTCAGTGAATCATAATCTGAATCAATAAAATATCATTGATAGTGCAAATTATGTATATTATATATTTAGATTGAAGACTTATATTATCTAAACTATATTTTAAAATTCTTCAATTATGGATGGTGTACATAAGCTTCTACATATTCTTCTTATGGTATTTAGATGAGATAATAAATAATATTTTTTTGATTAATTAATTTTTAAATGTTTATTTTTGATTAGTGATAAGAAATATATATATTGAAGATTCATCACATGAATATAAAAATTAATATTAAATTTTTCATAAATTACAAATCTCAAAACATCTAATATAATGCATACCAAAAGAACAATGTTAAGTGTTGATTATCATTCTTTCAATTTTTTACCTAGTGAGTCTATTGATCATATTCATTAAAGGTTTAGGAATATTGATAATTGGTTACAATATCATAGTGAAATATATATTACTATCAATATTATAATTGAGATAAATTTTTATAAACTTATAATAGATTAGAAATCAACAAATAAAACAATACACCAAATCAAACATTACACTAATCTAATATTGATAGAACTTTTTTGAACATTAGTATAATATGAATGTAAAATAAACAGGGATACTAGGAAATTAAAATTTTATGGGAGTTTCTTTAGACTCCACTACTACTTTCACTTCCACTACTCAAAATCATTTTTACATGTATAGTTTTAATTAAAAATATATTCAATTATGTGATGATAAATTTTATTACCCAGAAAATCATATTAATAGATTTTTTCAGAATAATATCTTTAATAAATTACTATAAAACTATAAGAAAAATAACATGATGTGAATTATCTTGTGAGTAATATGACAAAAAATATTTCAGTAATGTGATATGTTATAAATGTATATTACTGGGACATATCATGATGTTTTATCAATGGTTGAAAGAGAAATAAAACAGTATAACAAGATAAAATAAAAAAGAACGATACTCAGAGATAGTTTGATATTGAATATTTTTCTTCATATATTGTTTCTGAAATAATGAAAATATGAAACTTTCTAGATTAATTTCTATAATTAATCTACATAATTAATCATTATTATTGTCAATGTGTACTGATTCCCTAAATATAGACTCTTTATATTCTATTATTTCATTAAATAATTTAGATTCTTATTATCCATCAAATTATTTTATAATATAATATGGGGATGACCTAGATATAACATATTAAATTTGAGAAATAAAATATAATCATTTCATGGTATATATTACTCTGGAAAATGAGTATATTTGTTATGTCGGTTTCATGATGAATTCCAAATCAAATTCTATTTCTATTCTAGATAAAAATAAGAATGGATTTTTAATATATTAAAAAAATTAAAAAATTTTAAAGAAGAAGTTTAGAAACTATATGATAAGAAGGAAAAATTTTGGTAAAATTTTAGGGTTGTATAATCCTTTAATGAAATTATCCAAAATAGGAAGTCACTTATTAAGAATTTATATTTTTATTAAATTTAATTTTTGTAGAGTGTGATGCATTCTATAATACATATCAAATGAGTATTCATGAGAAATATTAATTTTTCTAATATGAGAAATAATCTTGTAGAACAGATATTTCTAATATTTATAAGGAACTAATTTCTCATCAATATTCAAGAGTTGGACCTATTTAGGTGCTTAATATTGAATATTCTTATATTTCGATACCCAAAAAAACATGTTTATAAATATTTTAATAACTTATTTTTAGAAAAATTCTTTTAATACCCATAGATGTAAAATATGGTACATGGAATATACCTTTTTAGGACATTTGAATTAAAATAAGTGTAGTTTTTATTTAAAAAATTGTTAATTATTGAAAATTGATTTTTTGAGACAATGTGACATGTCTGATCATAGGTATAGGTGATGGATCCAAACATAGTGGGACCATATTTTATAATTTTATAATTTTTATTATGTATGAAAAACCTCAAAATTTATAGTGGGTATTATAATGTGGGATACATGATAAACTTAAAAAATAAGTAATATTATTTCAGAATATTGGTATTAGTTAAGAATTTATATTCTAATTGTAATGATAATGTTCATTCTATAGGCTTATAAGACCTAAACTATTCATTGTTTACATGACAAAGTCTAATCGGGAATATATCATTTAATTGACTTTGAAATATATAAATTGTAAGGATAAAAAAACTAATAATTTTAATAAATATGTTTAAGGATATTTTGAAACTTATTAACAATTTCTCCAAAGTATGTGACCACTTTTATTATAAATGAGATAAAATAAAAGATTTAAAACAACGGGTGTTTTAACTACTTCAATAACACTATAATTGTTTGATATGGATATTTTTAAATCCACATAATCTACAAGTATCAATCAAAAAATAAATGTGTATATATTTATTATTATTATAAAAAATATTCATACAATTTAGTTCAATCAAAATAAAAAATAAAAAATAATCAAGTTGTAAATAATAAATATTTTATATTATAGAAAGATGAAGATATTACTAAAATCACTATAAAAATTGATCATGAAGTAGAATTTTAGAGTATTTTGATAGAAATTTTTTTTCTAAAGAATAAATTTAAAATAACATCTCAGTAACAAGAACAAAAATAACAAACAATGTGTTTTCAGTAAGCCATTAATATTTTCATTCAATATCTTGGATAATATCATGTGAATTTCAAGTCAATTTATATATCTTTAAGAAATTATTAAAATTGTGTGATACGTTACAAATAATTATTTACTTATTAATTTTTTAAAATAAAACACATATTAGTTGGTAAAAAAGAAGATCAAACTTTGGATACTACATTGTTTTTTTTCAAAATATTTATTCAAAATCTATAATATATTATTTCTATATTTTTCCTCAAGTATGAAGATTAAATAATTAATAGATACTATTATAAATAAGGATTTTCATTTGTCTAATAAACCAGAAAATATTGTTTAAGTAATGTTAAGTCAACCCATAAATAATATACATTGATATTGTAGAATCTCAAATGAATATTCAATATATATAACAACTATTCACACTAGAGGACCCTAATTGTTTACTTTCATTGGAGGCGAGAAACATAATTAAAGTATTACATAAACGATCTTAATTGTATCAAAAATATATATTTAAATTAACAACCTTCTCAATATATCAATATTGGTGCCTATAACAAATACCTAGGGATAAAAAACATAAGAAATAGTGAGATCACATTCTTAGTATGTTTTAACATGGGAGATAATAGTCATAAGAGAATAATGTGATCCTAAAGGTATTAAAACAGAAATAAATGTATTTTTTCAATGTAAAATAATCAAACCAGAATTTATAGGATCATCAATAAAAAATAAAGTCACGTATAATATAATCATTAAGAAGGGTGTCATAGTAGGAGTCATCTTTCACGTTTTATAACAATGAAATGTGTAATTATAAGAATATAAAATCATAATCTTCTGAAAATCGTTGTTCACATTCATTTACAAAAAAATTATTATCATCATAGTTATCCGGATTCATTCCCACATTTCATAATGTGATCATAGATATTCACAATATTATTTACACATAATCTTGTGACCAAAGAGAGAATCAATAATACTAGAAAACAAAAATTTCCAGATAGATATTAAAAATCATGCCAACAAATATCATCTTTATATGATGTATTATTCATATCACATTACACAATTAATTTTATGTCTATAATTGTCCTAATAGTCATATAATAAAAATGAATTCATATATATTCCATTAGATCCTATAAAAACATTTGTCATTTCATCATATCTTATTCTAAGGAATATGAAACTGGAATAATAAAAAGTCATTCATCATTACAAATAACCCTATTAAAAATAAATAATGAGGGTATCACTGCATCATATCCATTGTTAAGCATAACTAACATTGAAATATGTTTTCATAAATAAAAATACCTTTATAAGATTAATAGAATATTTCTTGGTTAAGATAATATTAATATATTATTCTGGCTATATTAAAATATAATTTTGTTTTCAAAATATAAGGAAATGTATTATATATTAAAATATCATTGACAATTATAAATTGATTTTTAAAACCAAATATTTTTCCTTCTAGTGGGAAAATGTTTTAGTCAGATATACACTAAAATAAATGTTTCGTTCACACAATTGGTAAATAGTACCCAGTTAAGAAAATGAAAATAATATAAAATTAAAAAGAAACATTTTATAGAATTGGAACCATGGAAAAAAATTAATTTTATGAATAATTGTTCAATAAAAACAACTCTATTAAAAACATGATAATGAAAATAATGACAAGGGAGAAAAAGTTAGTCAACCAATAAGAAAATAACTTTTGTTTTTCATAAATTTTTTTCTTGATTATTATATATAAAAATGAAAGGAAAATGGAAATATTAATTGAAAATTTTAGTAATTAACATATCATAAAAAATATATGTGTTTAAAATTTAATGATCCATATAACCTCCCACGACCCAAATTTAGTGTAGATAATGATAAAAATGATATTATAACATAAATCTCTTACCTCACGACTCGTTTTATTTCATACACATTCAAATAAAATTTATAATAAATATAAAGTTTATATTGATATAATTTAAGGGAATTTATATATATATATAATATTATTTTTACCAATACTTTTTAATTACATTTTTTTGATTTATATTTATACCTTATGATGGGTATTCTCCTAAAACATTATTAGTTTTCCAAGCCTATTTTGGTTTTATGGTCTCTGTACATGAACCATGGCCATGGATTCATTATATCTAGATAATAATAATGAAATAATTCTAATATTTTTTAATTATATACATATTCACAATTTTTAACTTAATTGGGTGATGATAAATGAGTTACAACACAATGTGGAGATGATAGTTAGTTTGTATGCATGAGTGATGTTTCAGATTATTGATTGATGGAACAATATAAATATATGTCATTAATATTTTTTCTAAAATAATTATTATATAATATATATAATATATATTCATTAAATATATTTTCATTACTATCTATATATTGTGTAATTTAAAAAAATTACCTCTCTTTGTAGAGGTGGTAGTCTATACATACTCACATGGAATGTTATTGTTTTCTACAGAAATGGGGAGGTATGTAGGTAGATATGATATTATAATAGTAGAAGATTAATTATTTCGTAAAAATAATATATAAATATTAAATAAATCCAAATAACCAACCATGGAATATGGTGGTGATAAATGATTCCTATGGTTGTGTGGTGGTTTTAGTCCACATGTTTACATGAGAGATAAAAAGTGAAAAATTGGTTTTACCATAATAATAATAATTTATATGTACATTTATTAAATTTTATTCAATATTTAATTATGTATTAAATATATTTATTGGATTTATAATAGAAATGAAACATTAAAAATACAGCTAAGAACATATACCACTTATTCAGACAAAATCATATGGTATATAAATATATCCATCCAAGGAAGTAATTTTAATGAAAAAATGTTTATAGGATATGGTAAGTGATATTATTAATGAATTTTGGTAGTTATTTTCTAATTTGAAGGTATATTATAGTGTTTTTAAGATAGTATAGGTGGTGTAATTTTGTTAGTGAGGGAGTCAATGCACTTGGAATTTTTCAAATGGTTAGAATATATTGTTTTTTACATCAATAAAAATCGATCAATAGTGACTCATATTATAATAATAACTAATTAATTTTTTTATGAAAATAAATTTTTTTTAGATAAGTTTTTTCATCATTTTAATCCTTAATTTTTAGTATACCCCTGTTTATGCTTTTTTCATTATAATGAGTATTTATCATTTTTTATTATTCATATAGTAAAAAACTATTTCAATGTCATTCAATAATATTTATTATGATGATTGGAAATATGTAATAAATTTTATATTATTAAATTATTATATTTGTAATAAATAAAATTTCAAATAAATTTTATAGTAATGGAATTTTTTTAATTAAATAAAATATTTTAATAGTATATCCTGGTTGGTATTAACACGGTATTGCATGTAATGAAAAATGTCCAAAAATTTAAAATTATTTGAAGATAAATATATCTTATTATATTTTTTTTACATTATAAACCATATATAAAAAATTTTCTTATAAATTTTACCACTCTATTAAAAATACATAAGTGAACTTTTCCTCATCTAGTCTTTGGGATCACACAAAACTCCCTTAATATTTTTCACATAAAACCATCACATACTGTGTGGTCCTATTATGTATCACAATCTATATTTTATTTAGAATCTATATTCATTATTTCACATAATAGAGATCATGATATAGTTGTAAGACAATTGAGATTATTGTACATGAAAAATCAGGTTTGTACTTTCTTAGGAGAGATGCATGGAAGACGTCGTGACCTTATGACAGATTTAGTGGAAGCACCAAAAAATAATTAATAGTAAAAATATGATAAAAATTTTCAAATGGAACAAATACATATAGTTCTAAACATTAAATTCATTCTAAATATCATAACCATCTTGAAAGAATATATTCATATGAATACATGGTCAACATATTCAAAATCTAGATATTATATTTGATCATCATCATAAAATAATTATCGACACTGAGCCAAAATGTGGTAATACTAAACAACTCTTACATTCTATTCCATTTATTTAGTTATATCAGGTCCCAGTATCTTCATTATAGAAATTGGACTCATATCATTGGTGTTATGGACTTCTTTCCGTAGTTGGATTCAATTTGACCCATATTAATGATCAATTGAAAACTATTTTTATATCTAAATTTCACTGATGGACACTACGAATCCATAGAACTGTGTACATTTATAGAATAATATCTCAACATGTCTTATATGGTTTGAATGTTCCTCTTAGATGACCATATACTTGAGAATGATATGCAGTTTTAAATTTCATTAATATATTCTGTGACTATTGGGGGGTTCTATAGAACTCTAATGTAAATTTTAGATCCTAATAAAATATAAAGGAATGATAAACTACATAAAGCATTATAGTTTCATTAATTTATATATTAAAATTTTGATAAATATTGAAATCATATCTTATTATAATGAAATGTGAAGGCTTCATAAGGTGATCAACTACAAAATAAATGTAATTGTTCATTATATATTTATTGGTGAGTCTAATGATGAAAAACGTGGCAATATTTTCTCATTTACATTATGTTATGGGTAATTGATATAAAATCACCATAAACATATTTACCGTAATATTAAATCACTAAAAAATCATGAATTGTTATACATATTCTACAATATCCCTTTTTGTGTTTTCCCACCTGAAATAATCACTGAAATAATTATACATTTAGACACATCTATGATAAATAGATAATGATAAACTATGGGCATCAATTATAAACTCATTTCCCTATTTTAGTATTTACGGGACACATACACTATTTTTCAACCTTATATTTCAATCAAAATCATTGTTGAACTGTTGAACTATTCACACCATCTTCTATAGTTATAGAACCTCCTTTTTCATGTCTCTAATCCTCACTTGGATGAATGGTGGAACATTCATATGAAAAAGATATAATCCATCCCCTTTTTATAACATTTCAATGCCTATCTTCTCAAAATACATAAACATTGGATCTCTTCTAATCGTCATCATAGATAATATATAAGAGTGTTTCTATGTCAATGCATCAACCACCTTTTCACCTTCCTGTTGTGGTAGTGTATTTGGTTGTCAAAAAACAATAATAAATTATTAAAACGTAATTTAGAATAGATTTTAATAAAGAGGTATGACTGTTTTTCCAATAATTTTATGATCAATATATATATCACATATTTAACATTAGTTATAATGCCTAAAAATTATTAATGAAAAAATTAAACATACCATATAAAAATATGATTCATGTTATTTTGATCATGAATTTTTATTTTTCATAAGTAATAATTAATAACCATAACATTCTGAATGGGGATGAATGCTAGTTTCTTTTTTGATGTGTCACTACAGATTACAAAACCTTATCCCTTATAGGGTAGCTTGACCACATCTGCTCCATCCATCACTTATTTCACCTCTCTCAAACATTCCTCATAATCTCAGGTCCATATGACCATTGACCTCTCCTTAGTCAACATGGATATTGGTTTATATAACCATGATAATTTTTTCACAATTTCATGATAATATCCATCCAATAAATTAAAACTATGGATCTCATTCACAATGGATGGTCTAGGAAATTTCTCAATAACAATTATCTTTTAAGGATCTACTGATATAACCACTCTTGATATTATTTAACCCAAAAAAAAATTTATTTCAGAAATTAACAATTTTTTAATTTAATATACAACTTCCCCTTCATCATTTTATTCAATGGAATATTCATATGATCTACATTATCTTCATTTCATATTAAATATATTAAAATATCTTGTATATGTAATACAATAAATGGTTAATTTAAATATCTAAAGTCTGCATTTGATAGATATGTGATGATATAGAGGTAATTGGTATGTCTAAATTAAATTTCAACAAATTCACAGTGACTTTACCTAGTAGAGAAGGATATATTTTGTATATCATCCTTCATAACCCTAAATTTATGATATCCTGAATGATGTATATTTTTGAAATGTATTTAAATCTATGAAGTTGATCAATAAATCTATCAATTTGAGGGAAATGATATTTCTTTGTTTATACTTATTTTTTTATGTTCTAGATAACCAATGAAAATAAGTATTGGAACATATTTATTATTAGTTAATATAATATGTTCACCTCTTGGTGATTCACATAAGATTTTGAATAATCTATTAGTACTCTCATGAATATTGTCCTTCAATTTGTGACTCTCAATTGGATCCACACAATATGTAGTATCTGAAATATGTGATGCACCATGTATGAGTTCTTTTGAAAAATAAACATCATTATTTATTGGAATACTAGTAAAAATTATATGAAATAGAAAA
This sequence comes from Viscum album, assembly GCA_963277665.1. Lineage (NCBI taxonomy): Eukaryota > Viridiplantae > Streptophyta > Magnoliopsida > Santalales > Viscaceae > Viscum > Viscum album. Next base: position 1,002,732,988 of record OY728161.1, read on the forward strand.
TTTTATTCAAAAAACGTAAGAATATATTTAATTATTTTTTACTAAATCCAATTGATATAAATACCACTCAGGATTATGTATCACGTTATATATAATGGGAGTAATTCCCATTATAATATCATGTTCATCCCCACACTGATTGATAATTAAATTTTTTATAATACTTAAAGTGACTTAGATACCCTAATAAAATTTTCTATTATATAAATATATTATATGTTGAATATAACATCAAATTTCACTAGACATATAATCATAATTTTTTAAATAAGACCATTCCCAAAAAAAATATTAGAAATTTGATATTAAAGTAATTATAAAATAATAATCCTAATTTTCCATCAAATAATCATTATAACTAGTAACATAATTCTGTGAATGAAACACCCAAGACTTTTATGTGAAATAATTTTTTTTATGTTATATAAATCATCAATGGAATCTTTCACTACACACAACACTAGCTTGGCTTGCTTTACACGCAACCATGGCCTTTCTCGATAGCTTGCGCTGTACGCAATACCGAGTTTCACTAAACAATGATATGCTATTAAAATATTATTAAAACTAGCCGTTATGAATAGTAATAACAACTTTTTGAAATTTTATAAATTTTCTTTTTCAAAATGGACTTCATTTTTCGATTCGGAATATCGAAATTAGCCCAGGGTGAAATGTTTGTATTTTTCTGAAAACTTTCAATTTTTTGATGAATAGGGAAACCACTAAGTGGTAGTTAAAAAAAACTAAATTTTTCAGAAAATTTAATTTTACCGCTTGTATGAGTGGAATTTCGAAAATCCGAGAGACACGGTTAATATAAAGGACTAAAATGTGGTTCAATGAGAAGAAAATAATTTTTGGTGAATAGTAACTTTTTACTTTTTTTTACCATGGATAAAAGTAAATAGGGTAATTAAGGGTAAAAGTGTTATTATTATTACCTTAACACATGTGCTAATTCTATTGGATAAGTTTAATTCGAACAAAACCACCTTAGGAATAAAATATGACTATTTAGGCCCACTTGGATTAGATTAGGACATTTATTATTAATTTACTTAAAGAAGGGTTAAAATAGTTAAAATCAATGTTTAATAAGTAAATCATTTTTAATATGGGGTTATAAATAAGATAAATTCGACTATAAATATTAATTATAAAGCTAAAAAGATTTCCTACATAATGGTACTTTATTTGTAATTTTTATATATTAAATAATTTAATTTATTTATGACACAACGATGATGTAGTAATTATATTATTAATGAAATATTGACATAATTGATGTTATAAATACCCAAATAAATGTAATTTGAGACTTTTTATGAATTAAAATAATTTTATAGGTTAATATTACATGTTTGTATTGATTTAAGTAACTTGTATCGAACTAATCATTCTGTTATGAGTTTCACAAAAATATATTACTAAATAGTGTCAAAATTGACATAAAATAGTTTTTAAAACAAATATTATATTACTAATTGTTATTTTATTCCTAAAAATCTATGTTTTGGCAAAATTACTTATATAAGGATATATATATTAATAATAAACAACTTGGGGTTCGTTTGGCTTGATATGGTATGTTTATTAACCTTATAGTGTAAGAAAACAAGAAGTCGCAGTAAAAGTTAAATTATCTAACGTAAAGTTAAATCTAAATTATAAGGTTAAAATTGATACCTAAACTTGTATAAATTCTATTGGATGAGAATAGTTTGACCCCTACCCACCTTATCTTAGAAATACATCAATTTGGAGCTATTAAAAACCGAATTTGACTTTATAATAAATAAAATATTTTTAGTTATTCCAAAGGTGCCCCTCTCCTCCCTTATAAAAGGGAACCTCCTCCCCCTCTTCCTCACACCACTTTGAGCCTTCAAGCTCGTCCAAACCCGGACAATTTCTTCTCTCCACTTCTCTATAAAAATCCTAGAGGTTATGGTCTTCTTCAAAGACCTATTTTGGTGTCCTAAAAGGAGGTCTCAAAGAAGAACTTCAAAGAAGAGGTAATGTCCGTTACCGATTCTTTCATCTTTATTTCTTCTCCCACATCTTATTCATTAGTTATTTCATTATGATTTAATAACATCAGTATAACTCACACATTGATATTTTTTTATAAGTATGAAACAACCCTATTTCACCATCTATCCATCCTACGGAAAAAGAATGAATCGCGATTGCGTACGTACGGAATACCGTCTCCACGTCGTGGGGTAATCTATTCTCCACCACCACCATACATGGATGGGTAAAATGGTGTAAATAATGACTATATATGACTATTATAAATTGATATTTATTCTGAAATAGTATACATACATTCCAATATAATTCCACGATCATAGGAACGATATCATCACTTGTGCGTACGTTGGGAATACCGTCTCCACGATGTGATGCGAGTCGTTATACATGATCTTAATTTCATAATGATTATATAAATTAATTGAATGAATGAATATGATATATATTACACTAATACCATTCTGGAAATGAGGTATCTATAACCTAAAAAGAAGAATAAGAATTTATTCGACAAAACACGCATAAGAACATAAAGTTATAAACACCCGAATAACAAGTGGCAATGAAATATTACTACTAAGAAGCTATGAATATGACCATATATGATATCATAACAATTATTATGATTCTTGAATAAGTCAGTAACATTATTTAAATCATTATACAGGAGGTTCGGACACTTACGAGGCAAATCAGACCTAAGGTAAGGGAAATATCACAATCTCATTTTTATCCGAGATTGTTAATACATTGGTATTTACTAGGGTGTATTTTATCATCCAAATCCATGTTTCCTAAATATGTAATATTATTTACATCCATCTACAATTTTTTAAATCTAATTTTACTCTTTGGTGAGTTTTTAGTAAAATATATGAAAGGAATCTTTTGTCGTTTTTCGTACGAGGTACTTTTTGACTTTTCCGACAAAAGTACGAGAAAAATGTTTTTTTAACTTATACGGCATGAATGTATTTTTAAAACATTATTTCCAAGAAGATTCCTTTACAAGTTTTCAAGTTTATTTTTAATCAAATTCTTTTAGTTTAGAATTGTATGACATGTAAAGAAAGGAAACTGTTTTTGAAGTAGAAAGGATATTTTCCTCAAGAATGGAGTTCATGTGTTTTATCAAAATGATTTTCCATCAAAGATAATATAGGGATCGGTTTCTATCCCTATTATTACATTTATTTGATTATGTTGTGATGGAATTATTTTTATGAATTCCTTTATCTTATATGAATTGTTTTATGATGTCATGTTGTTTAAGAATCACATTTTTATTACATGGGTTATGCAATGATGTATGATTTATGATTTTTTGGCACACATTAGAATGGTTTCATTATGAGTTGGGTGGGACCAATATCTCCCTCCAATGCATTGGGTAATGATTTTATATCTCATGGGATAGACATGGCTAGAACGGTAGGTTATACCGGTTCAGTGAAACAGGACTGAAACGAGGAGTGAACTCGGTTCAGAAATGGACTTTGTCCACTAAGATAGTCTTGTAAATGTGTCATCACTAATAAGAAATGATTCTCTATGATTATGTGTGTATGACACGAAGTTTGATGTTTTATGTTATGATTATTCGGATTCCATTTCACTACTATGATTTATCCCATGTTATAAAATTATGCTCTCTTTTGCAGGTTAAAATTTACAAAAGATATGTTCTTATGAATATGAGGTGATTTATATTTATTTTTTTTACCCTTACTGAGCATTTGAGATCACCCTTTTGTATGTTTTCTTTCCCCAGGTCAGGAAGAAGGTTATTAAGTAAGATATGCCAAAAGTGACTATAGATATGATGAAATTAATGGGAGACACTGTAGACGCTTTATGAACCAGTTGTATATGTTTCCCAGTTTCTAAAGACACTATACCTATATGGTCCTTTACTGGTTTTGTTATATGTTGTAATAAGTAACATTCAATTTTGAAGTATTAACAATGTATGTAAAGTATGGGTCTTTATAGTTGGTATTAGAGGAAAGGTATAGTCAACCTTTGGAAACTAGGATGTGAAAGCCTTAGTAAGAATCCTAAGGATAAGTCTAAGCATAGAACACAATCTTAGTGTTTTAGAAATGTCCATGAACAACCTATGATAAGACCTTAAGTGTGAAATTTTATTCTTGATTATATGGTTTTCCTATTATAATTAGTGTTGGTCACATTATTCTTCTTGGTTTTAGTCAATGGCTGGAACCCGAAGGATCTGTGTTAATGCGGAATGCGATGGGCAATGCAATGATTGTCCCCCTGAGCAACCAAATGTTATGGGAGCTGGAATGAAAAATCTTGTAGCCATGATCAGACAACTTTCTCAAGCTATGAATCATGCAGGACTTCCAAACGAGTAAAGGAAGGAGAAACATTCTGTTGAATCCTTCATGAGACATCGTCCTCCTTCATTCAGCGGGTCTACTGATCCATTAGTTCCTGAACAATGGATTAGTACTACTGAAAAGATTTTTTTAGTTCATCAATGTTCTAAGCACGATAAAGTCATCTTAGCAGTGTATAGTTTGGAAGGTGATGTTGATCAATGGTTGAATCTTATTAAGAATACGAGGCAAAGGGATGAAATTGAGTCCATCGAATGGGATGAGTTCAAGAACTTATTTTTCAATAAGTACTTCCCTCGTATTATCCGAACAAATATGGAGAAAGAGTTTCTTGAACTGAAGCAAAAGGATGATGAATCGGTTGGTACCTATGAAGCAAATTTTACAAGACTTGCAAGGTATGCTTCTGGTATTATTATCCAACCTGAGAGTAAGATCGATCGATTCTTTAGTGGCTTAAAACCAAGTCTTCGAAGGGCCTTATCCATAAGGGACTTCAATAGCTACGAGGAAATAGTTCGATGTGCACTCAAAGTTGAGATGGAGATTGGAGTAACCCATCAGTCATATGGGATTGATAAGAAGAAGAAAATGGAAATCAAAAGAAAATCTAAAGAGCACACTGAAAAGAAGATGAGCTTTCCCTTATGCTCAATGTGTGGAAAGAAACATGGAAGGAGTTGTCTTAAAGGGACAAGTAAATGTTTCAAATGTGGAAAGGAAGGTCATCGGGCATTTGAATGTCGCGATGATGGGAAGAAGATGTCTAATGATGCAAACAAAGGAAGGGATACACAGAATGAACATACTACATTTCAATGTTTCAAGTGCAAGGAGATGGGGCATTATGCCAATAAATGCCCTAATCCAAGGGTTGATGATGATGTTTGACATCAACAAACTCTTAAGGCTAAATACAAAGGAAAGTCACATGCAATTTCTATCAGCGATGTGGAGTATGATAACGATGTGGTGAAAGGTACACTTACCATCCACTCTAAAGTAGAAAATGTTTTATTTGATTTTGGATCCACCCACTCTTTTATTTCTGAAGAATTTTCTAAGGGTATCATTGTATTACCTCAACAATTAGATGTTGAGTTAGCTGTGACATCACCTAATGGCACAACAGTCGCATCAAAAGTTTATAATTCTTCTCCGATCAATGTTTGTGGGAAAGTGCTTCCTGTAAATCTTGTGATCCTTTCTATAGTGGAATTTGATGTGATTCTTAGCATGGATTGGCTTTCTTTGTATGGAGCTCATATCAATTTACAAAGAAGGGAAGTCACATTTCATATTCCAGATCAATCTATGATAGTCTATCAATGCAAGGATGAACATAACCTTCCAGTGGAAATTCCTTCTACCTTACGGGTCTTGTTTCCCCTAAATGAAGGTTATTTATCTCAAATGGTTGGTGAGAAACTCACGATTAAGAATATGACCATTGTATGGGAGTTTGATGATGTCCTTCTGGAAGAATTACCAGGTATTCCACCAAATCGTGAAGTTGAGATTTCAATAGAACTCATACCGGGTGCTTTGCCTATTTCAAAGACACCTTATAGAATGTCCCCAATTGAGTTGAAGGAATTGATGAAGCAACTCCAAGAGAATCATGATAAGGGATTCATACACCCTAGTGCGTCACCTTGGGGATCACCTGTTCTATTTGTTAAGAAGAAAGATGGATCAATGAGACTCTGCATTGATTATCAAGAACTTAACAAGATCACTATCAAGAACAAATATCCTCTCCCACGCATTGATGACTTATTTGACCAACTACGCAGAGCTCAATACTTTTTCAAGATTGATCTTCATTCAGGGAATCATCAATTAAGGGTCAAAAGGGAGGATATATTAAAGACGAATTTCCGTACAAGGTATGGACACTATGAATTTATAGTTATTCCATTAGGTCTTACTAATTCCCCTGCTATCTTCATGGATCTGATGAATAGAGTCATTAGAGACTACCTTGATCAATTTTTGGTAGTCTTTATAGACGATATTCTTGTCTATTCAAAGGGCAAGTAAGAACATGAAGATCACTCGAGAATTATATTGAAGACCCTGAGAAAGGAGAAGCTTTATTCCAAATTTACCAAGTGTGAATTTTGGCTTCAAAAAGTTTCATTTTTGGGTCACATAATCTCAAAAGAGGGGATATCTGTGGATCCAGCAAAAACAGAGGTTATCGAAAGATGGTCGAGACCAACAATAGTAACTGAGATCTGATGTTTTCTAGGTTTGGCTGGATATTATCGACGTTTTGTGAATGAATTTTCATGATTATCTAATCCACTTACCAAGTTGACTCGGAAAGGAGTTATGTTTGTCTGGACGAAGGAATGTGAAGAGAATTTCATGGAGTTAAAAAAAAGGTTATCCAGTGCACCTGTTCTCACATTGCCTTGTAGTGGAGAAAGGTTTTTGATTTATAGCGATGCATCCAAGAAGGGATTGGGGTGTGTTCTTATGAAAAATGATATGGTGATAGCTTATGCCTCGCGACAGTTGAAAATCCATGAACTAAATTACCCAACACATGATTTAGAGTTAGCTACGGTAATCTTTGCATTAAAGATTTGGAGGCATTATCTTTATGGTGAAAGGTGTGATATTTATACTGATCATAAAAGTTTAAAGTATATTTTCACACAAAAGGATCTGAATATGCATCAAAGGAGATGGTTGGAGATGATTAAGGATTATGACTGCTCAATCCATTACCACCCTGGGAAAGCAAACAAGGTGGCATATGCATTAAGTCGACAAGACCATGCCAGTTTATCCATGATGAGGATCTCAAAAGATCCAATATTTACGGATTTAAAAATGATGGATATTGGAATTATAATGGAAGGGGAAAAATATTATCTTTCTCAAATGAATGTTCAACCATCTATACGTGTGATGTTTAAAGAGGCATAGAAAGAAGATGTCGAGTTACAAAAGAAGGTGAGAAATGATGCTGAATTCAACCGTGATTGTGATGGGATAATAAAGTTCAGTAATCAGGTTTGTGTTCCTCCCATCCCGGAATTAAAGAAGGAGCTGCTGGATGAAGCTCATAGTTCTTCATTCTCTATTCATCCTGGAAGCACGAAGATGTATAGGGACATGAAAGAGTACTTCTGATGGGATGGCATGAAAAGAGATATTTTTGAATATGTCTCTCGATGCTTGGTTTGTTAGCAAGTTAAAGCTGAGAGACAGAAGTCTAAGGGGTTGTTACAACCATTACCCATACCCGAATGGAAATGGGAAAACATCACTATGGACTTTGTCACAAGACTTCCTAAAACATCCAAAGGCAATATTGCTATCTGAATCATAGTTGATCGTTTTACCATGTCTGCACACTTCATTGCTATTAGAGAGGATTTCTCTTTGGATCATCTTGCTAGGATATATGTAAAGCAAGTGGTAAGATTGCATGGAGTACCACTTTCTATTATATCTGATCGGGATCCGAGATTTACCTCGAAGTTCTGGCGAAGTCTTCAGCATACTCTGGATACAGAGTTGAGTTTCAGCACTGCTAATCATCCTCAGACAGACGGTCAGTCTGAGTGAACAATTCAAACCCTAGAAGATATGTTGAGAGCTTGCTTTATGGATTTTAAAGGTTGTTGGGATCAACACATACCTTTGGTGGAATTTTCTTATAATAATAGCTTTCACTCTAGTATTCAGATGGCTTCTTATGAAGCTCTCTATGGAATGAAATGCCGGACTCCAACTTGCTGGGATGAAGTTGGGGAAAGAATGCTATTAGGACCCGATCTCGTTGATGAAATGGCAGAAAAGGTCAGATCTATTTAACAACACATAAGAGCAGCTCAAAGACGACAGAAAAGTTATGCCAACAGCCGAAGAAAAGACATAGAGTTTGAAGTAGGTGATAAGGTGTTCTTATGAATATCTCCCTGGAAGAGAGTCATGAGATTTTGAAAAAAGGGGAAGTTGAGCCCTAGATATATCGGTCCTTTCGAAATACTGGATCGTTTTGGGAAGGTAGCTTACCGATTGGCGCTTCCACCGAATCTCTCTCAAGTTCCCGATGTGTTCCATGTATCTCTCCTGAGAAAGTACATACCTTATCCTTCACATGTACATAGCTCAGAAGTTGTACCGTTGGAGCAAGATCTTTCTTATGAAGAACAACCGATAGAAACTCTGGATCGTAGTGAAAAAGTCCTACGAAACATGACCACTCACTTGGTGAAAGTTTTATGGAGGAACCACCAATTAGAAGAAGCTACATGGGAGCTTGAGGATATGATGAGGGAGAGGTATCCTCATCTGTTTGTGACAAAGTGACGAATTTCGAGGGCAAAATTCATTTAAGGGGGGTATAATGTAACACCCGAGACTTTTATGTAAAATATTTTGTTTTTATGTTATATAAATCATCAAAGGAATCTTTCATACACGCAACACTAGCTTGGCTTTCTTTACACGCAACTGTGGCCTTCCTCGATGTCTTGCGTTGTACGCAATACCGAGTTTCACTAAACAATGATATGCTATTAAAATATTATTAAAACTAGCCATTATGAATAGTAATAACCACTTTTTGAAATTTTATAAATTTTATTTTTCAAAATGGACTTCATTTTTGGATTCGGAATATCGAAATTAGCATAGGGTGAAATTTTGGTATTTTTCTGAAAACTTTCAATTTTTGATGAATAGTGAAACCACTAAGTGGTAGTTAAAAAAAACTAAATTTTTCATAAAACAAAATTTTACCGCTTCTATGAGTGGAATTTCGAAAATCCGAGAGACACGGTTATTATCAAGGACTAAAATGTGGTTCAATGAGATGAAATTTTTTTTGGTGAATAGTTACTTTTTACTTTTTTTACCACTGTTAAAAGTAAATAGGGTAATTAAGGGTAAAAGTGTTATTATGATTACCCTAACACATGTCCTAATTCTATTGGATAAGTGTAATTCCACCAAAACCACCTTAGAAATAAAATATGGCTATTTAGGACCACTTGGATTAGATTAGAACATTTATTATTAATTTACATAAAGAAGGGTTAAAATAGTTAAAATCTATGTTTAATAAGTAAATAATTTTTAATATGGGGTTATACATAAGATAAATTCAACTATAAATATTCATTAGAAAGATAAAAATATTTCCTAGATAATGGTTCTTTATTTGTAATTTTTAGACAATAAATAATTTAATTTATTTATGACACAATGATGATGTAGTAATTATCTTATTAATGAAATATTGACATAATTGATGGTATAAATACCCAAATAAATGTAATTTGAGACTTTTATGAATTTCACTAATTTTATAGGTTAATATGACATGTTATTATTGATTTAAGTAACTTGGATCGAACTAATCATTCTTTTATGAGTTTCACAAAAATCAATTACTAAATAGTGTCAAAATTGACATAAAATAGTTTTTAAAACAAATATTATATTACTAATTGTCATTTTATTCCTAAAAATCTAAGGTTCGGCCAAATTACTTAGATAAGGCTATATATATTAATAAAAAAACATGGGGTTCGTTTGGCTTGATATGGAACGTTTATTAACCTTATAGTGTAAGAAAACAAGAAGACACGGTAAAAGATAAATTATCTAACTTAAAGTTAAATCTAAATGATAAGGATAAAATTGATACCTAAACTTGTCTAAATTCTATTGGATGAGAATATTTAGACCCCAACCCACCTTATCTTCGACATATATCAATTTGGAACTATTAAAAACTGAATTTGACTTTATAATAAAATAATATTTTTAGTTATTCCAAAGGTGCCCCTCTCCTCCCTTATAAAAGGGCACCTCCTCCCCCTCTTCCTCACACCACATTGAGCCTTCAAGCTCGGCCAAACCCTGCCAATTTCTTCTCTCCACTTCCCTATAAAAATCCTAGAGGTTCTGGTCTTCTTCAAAGACCTATTTTAGTGTCCTAAAAGGAGGTCTCAAAGAAGCACTTCAAAGAAGAGGTAATATCCATTACCGATTCTTTCATCTTTATTTCTTCTTACACTTCTTATTCTTTGGTTGTTTCATTATGAAGTAATAACATCATTATAACTCACATACTGATATGTTATTATAAGTATGAAACAACCCTATTTCACCATCTATCCATCCTACGGAAAAAGAAATCACCGCGTGTGCGTACGTACGGAATACCGTCTCCACGCCGTGGTGTAATCTATTTTCCACCACCACCTTACATGGATGGGTATAATGGTGCAAATAATGACTATATATGACTATTATAAAGTGATATTGATTCTGAAATAGTGTACATACATTCCAATACAATTCCACGATCATAGTAATGATATCATCACTCGTGTGTACGTACGGAATACCGTCTCCACGATGTGATGCGACTCGTTCTACATGATCTTCATTTCATAATGATTATATAAATTAATTTAATGAATTAATATTATATATATTACACTAATACCATTCTGGAAATCAGGTATCTATAACCTAAAGATAAGAAAAAGAATTTATTCGACAAAACACACATAAGAAAATAAAGTTATAAACACCCGAATAACAAGTGGCAATGAAATATTACTACTATGAAGCTAATAATATGACCATATATGATATAATAACAATACGTATGATTCTAGAATAAGTCAATAACATTATTTAAATCATTATACAGGAGGTTCAGATACTTACCAGGAAAATCGGACCTAAGGTAAGGTAAATATCACAATCTCATTTTTATCCAAGATTGTTTATACTTTGGTATTTACTGGGGTGTATTTTATCATCCACATCCATGCTTCCTCAATATGTAATATTATTTCCATCCATCTACAATTGTTTAAATCCAATTTTATCCTTTGGTGAGTTTTTAGTAAAATATATGAAAGGAATCTTTTGTCGTTTTTCGTACGAGGTACTTTTTGACTTTTCTGACAAAAGTACGAGAAGAATGTTTTTTTAACTTATACGACATGAATGGATTTGTAAAACATTATTTCCAATAATCTTCCTTTACAAGTTTTCAAGTTTATTTTTAATCAACTTATTTTAGTTTAGAATTTTATTACATGTAAAGAAAGGAAAATGTTTTTGAAGTAGAAAGGACATTTTCCTCAAGAATGGAGTTCAAGTGTTTTATCAAAATTATTTTCCATCTAAGAAAATATAGTGTTCTGTTTCTATTCCTATTATTACATTGATTTGATTATGTTGTGATGGAATTATTTTTATGAATTCCTTTATCTTATATGAATTGTTTTATGATGTCATGTTGTTTAAGAATCCCATTTTTATTAGATGGGTTATGCAATGATATATGATTTATGATTTTGTGACACACATAAGAATGGTATCATTATGAGATGGGTGGGACCTATATCTCCCTCCAATGCATTGGGTAAAGATTTTATATCTCATGAGATAGACATGGCTGGAACGGTAGGTTATACCGGTTCAGTGAAACAGGACTGAAACGAGGAGTGAACTCGGTTCAGAAATGGACTTTGTCTACTAAGATAGTCTTGGAAATGAGTCTTGAATAATAAGAAATGATTATCTATGATTATGTGTTTATGCCCCAAAGTTTCATGATTTCTGTTATGATTATTGTGATTCCATTTCACTACTATGATTTATCCCATGTTATGAAATTATGCTCTCTTTTGCAGGTTGATATTTCCAAAAGTTATGTTCTTATGAATATGATGTGATTGATATTTCTTTTGTTTACCCTTACTGAGCATTTGAGATCACCATTTTGTATGTTTTCTTTCCCCAGGTCAGGAAGAAGGTTATTAAGTAAGATATTCCAAAAGGGACTATAGATATGATGAAATAAAAGGGAGACACTGTAGAAGCTTTATGAACCAGTTGTTTATGTTTCCCAGTTTCTAAAGACACTATACCTATACGGTCCTTTAGTGGTTTTGTTATATGTTGTAATAAGTAAGCTTAAATTTTGAAGTATTAACAATGTATGTAAAGTATGGGTCGTTATAGTGAAGAGAATAAAATTACATTATTTTCACCGACCATAGTCTGTACACACGCACATGTGATGATTCCACATTTTGATAGATAGAAAAAATAATGTTAAGTGATAATTAAAAATTAAATAATAAATAATATATATATATATAATATAAATTCAATATAAATTTACTTATTTCTATATATGTATATTATAGATGAATTAAAAATTAAATCAATTAATGGAGGGGGTAATCCGCATGTATATACGGGTGATGTTATCATTTTCCAAATGATCCAGAGGTTAGAAGTTATACAATACATAAAAATTAAAGATTCATAATTAAGTAATAAATATAATATATATAAATTAAATACATTAAAACAATACACCATGAATTATTATGTTGTTAAATGAATCATAATTCTAAATGGAGGTTGCATTCTACATGTACGCATGAGCGATAGTTTCATTTCAGTGTTCGTGGAAAGAATGATGAAAATGTTTATCTCATAATTATAATAACTTATTATTTTTTTAGGATACATCTGTAATTTTATTATTTTTTATTAAATATATGAATAAAAATTAAATAAGAATGAATCATCACAAATATCTATATGATCTTATACATCTTCTCGAAACCACAACATTAGGTTTCTTCCAAAATCTTTTAAATAATGGTATTATAAAAAAAATAACCTATAGTACATGTATATAGATGTGAGGAAATTATAATGGTAGGTATTGGCCAATATAATTGTATCGTTGTGTGTGGAGAAGATTTTATAGTTGGCTTCCCTTTAAATGCGAGGGATATAAACAACATTGAATTCATGAAATTTTGAATATATATTATTGTCTTAAAAAAACAAAATGGATCCAAAATGATCAATATTTGATTATCGTTGGATATAATGTCAAAATATTCCAATCCAGTAATATTTAGAAAAATTTTTAGGTCATTATAAGTCTTATCTCATTTTTAACCTCTCCTTCACCCCGTTCAACATTTACTATAGTGCTGAATTTTATCCTTGGAACATTTCATTCTAAAAATATTATGATAAAATTATAAATAATATTAAAAATAGAAATAAAATACATGGAATCCAATTTATAAGATTCAATTCACTTATGTTGAAGGAATTAATTTTCATTTATGTGATTAAATTATGTTGAAGACATTGATTTTGAAATCCATTTTATGTATAAAATGAGCCTTACCATCAACCCATTCCCTGTAAATAATATTTGATAAATATTAAAACTTTTAATTCAATAGAACATCATAAAATTTATTTAAAATCATTTAACCATATAGATTAATTAAATTTATGACTATAAAAATTGGTTTCTATTTAAAAAATGTTTCTTTTGAAAAACTATTTACCTTCAACTATTTTTATTTTTATTTATGTCCTATTAATAACAAATTAACTCATTTTATACTAGTATAAAATATAATTTCTCATAATTTTTTTAATCCACTTTATACCCTCCAATCAAACATATTAGTAATAAGTATCACATTAAATTACAATATATTAATAATATATTGTGGTTATGTTTAACTCAGTGGTTCATGTAAAGAATGACACAAAAGTTATAAAATTTAATTAAATGAAAATATTTCATAAAATACAGGGACTTTAAAAATGGGACATGTGGTGTTATTTGAAATTGATCCACCTAAAAATACGTATATGAAATTTCTTAATTTTAAAATTGATCCATATTGTGTTTTGAAAATCACATTTATTTAATATTTAAAGAATTTACCATAGAAATTAAGAAGTCAAATTATTTGAATTGTCATGAACCATCTTGGTTTACCCCTCAACTGGGAACCCAAAACTTCCCACAACAATAACCAAAGGGTATTCCCAAACATCCAAGGATTGCAATAAGAACCAAGGTATAAAATGTATTTATGAGGTAATTATATAACACAACCAATTTAAAAATCATACAAAACAATTATACTATAACTATAGTATGATCCATCCATACATAATAATTAATTGTGAAATATATAAATAAATTCAAATAAAAATAAGTGATAAAATGCTACATTCAATAAATAACATGAAATTTGAATAAATGACATAAAATAAATGCAAAAATACTATATAAAAACCTAAGATCACATATAAGTCAATGATGGGTGAAGCATCATTGATATAAATAGACAAAATAATACTTAAAATAAAGAGTGAAACAATGTTCCCATGACCCATTTTCAAATTCCAATGTAGTTTATATTAATAAATAAAATCAATGAAGTAAGGGCCCAAATATGAATGGGTAGTTCCTTGTGTCATTTTGAATGTTGGATTGTTGGGAGAAGGCTTGAAATATTTCTAGAGGAGTTTGGTCACAAAATGATTTCAGGAGAGGGGGTACATGACGTGGCCTAGTGATACATGACATGTACCATTCTGGATATTGGAAAATAAAATATCCATTGAGGTGATGATTTTTAGGCATAAATCGAATTAAATGCGTTACACGGTGTGAAGGGTAAGTACTGGTTGTGGTATGAACTGCCACAGGTTGTTATAAAATCATATCAGTTGCTCCATTTTTCCAAGCCCTGCGACTATGAATTCCTTTCCAGTCATCTTAAGTGTCCCAGCCGATCCCTCTTCGGTGTTTTAGAGATTACATCGATTATAACTGATCTCTGGATTCATTATATGATCGATTCCCAATATGAGGTATAATATTCCTCTATTCCATATATTTCTTTGTTATGTCTTTATCCATTTTATCCTTCCCATGCTATGGAAATTGATCCCCATAGATCTAGAAGAATTTTCTTGCTTGTCGGTTCGTGAGGTTTGGTCATGATATCGTGAGTTGGATACAGTCATTTGGGGAGAGACAATCATGATCTGTTTCTTGGATCTGTTCTCAAGTGAAGAATGTTTGAAAAATTATGAGTTATGGGATTCGTTGGTTCTCTAATTATTTACATGTAATCATAGAGTTAGGATGATTTATCCCAATAGATTATATGGGAATTAACTTAATTAAATACATTAACCAGATTAAACAAATTGGTTTGATAACATGGCTTTTTTCTTTTCACTATGATAATTATTTACCCTTTATTTGATAGATAGTGTGCTATTTATGCATTTCTTGTTTTCATATTGTTCTTGATGAAATATGTAAAAAACACAAATCCTAAATTAATTGATAATTAATTGGATAATGGTAAAGATGTATGTAAATGAATCTGTTAATCATTGTTGTAAATTTATGTTAGTCAAATTGAAACGGATGATTATGTTTTAGGTAAGTGCTTGTTAAACTTAGAGCATGATAGTTCTTGTTGTTCAAAATAATGTTAATTTAATTATTAAATTAATTTGTGGTAGCTATGATATCTTGCAGTTAAGTTTTCCATAGATGGAACCTCCTAATAATGAATCATTTAATTCAAAATGGATTAAAGAAATATTCCTTTTATTAATGATAATTCTTGGTAGGGTTATAAGATAACTTATTTCTTGTAAATGACGTTATCCTTATGCTTTAGATATGTGAGTGATCATTGGGTGTGAAGGATGAATTCCATATTGGGGTTAAGAGCTTAGTTTCTTTTTGTTTTCATTCCTGCTACTTGTGTTGTGGTGTAATCATGGGAGGGATATGTCTGGGAGGCTATTATGGTATGTGGGGAAGGGAGGCCTAGGGGTTATTGCAGCCGTTGATTCCTACAGTGTCATGATGCATCGATTTATCCTTGTGGGTGTCATGGAGGACACTATAGGTTATATAACCGGTTGAAATTAAGCTTTCCTACTACTATGAATGTTGGATTCCTGTTGAATATATTGTGTGTTAACCTTTTTTACTTTCCCCACTTCTTCAGTAATATGGTGTCTCTTACCCTCCATCCAAAAGGGATAGGATACTCAAGGTATGCCATATGCTTTTTGTGTTTAACTCAATGAAGATGGATGGGACTATGCTCTGGCTATAGGAGGAAAAAAATCGACAAGTAGTCTATCTACTCACATTGTTGATCCCCTTGTTGTTGAATATTATGTTTTATTTATAGAATTTTTGAAATTATAGAATGTAATAATAATTTTATTAAATTTTTTTAATGATATTTAACCCTTGGAGTTGGAGTTTTCTAGGACGCGAGGCTGAGGTTATGATTTTGAGAAACTGTGGGCTTAGTTTATTTGTCCCTAGAGGGAGTGGGACATTATTTACATGTAAATGAATGTAGTTTGAAAATGAAAATTGTTAACAAATTGTTAACTATTTAATTAAAATAATATCTAATTGATTAAATGGGATAGTATGATTAGTTAATTCTCTTTAATTATATGTGTTCCTACATGATACCTAGTCTTAGTAGTGGAAGTCGAGAGTCTTGTATATGTTAGATAAAAATGAGTGTGAGACAAGGTATTTCCAATAGTGTGGTTGTGATCTATATTATATCATGTAATTTTGTGTTTCTATATGATACCACACCCTATCTGTTGGGGTGACTAACACCCTAGGGATTTTAAGTGTTGGGTTTTTTCCCCTAACTTCCTTGTGGGTTAATGGATGGATAAAATCCCTATTTGGACCACTCACATCTCATTGTATATTCCTGTGCTGATATGCAAGATGGTTAGATTTCCCCATATATGTGTGTGGATGGATGTAATGTCTTGTTGTAATTTCCAACACATATATTCTAGATAATGTTTTTTCTAATATAGGTATAATGTGTATGCGTTATGGTGGATTGAATATTATTACTTGGTATATGGGTAATAATGGCTTGGTGGCTAATCCTCAGTGTACGATACACATTATGCTGGCTTTGGTGGCTCCCAGAAACTACCTGGTTAGTTTTGGTTGTGTGGATGGGGTGGTGCCTCACCCCGGTGTCTATATAAAAGCATAGTTTTTCACGAGGTTCATGTGTTAGTGCTCTCCCTAGTGTCTTCAAGGCATCCTATTGGAGAGAAATGGATTGGGACATGCAACATTGGGGAAAACTAGCAAACTAGTAGGTAAGTGGTAGTGGGGTACCCATGATATTATTCATTATATTATATACTCATGTAAATGATACTTGGGGAGAGAAACCATAGTGTGGTTGGGAACATAATATACCTATTGACGATACTTGTTATTTCACATGTTGTTCACTATGATTTAGAATTATTTCATTACTTTTGCACGAGAGGATCTGAGGGGGATCCAATTGAGTATACTACTATACTCACCCTATGTTATATAAACTATTTTTCTAGTCACACGGAGAAGGTTGGAAATCAGGCCAGTTTCTACTACTTAAGGTTTTAATAGATCTTCTTTGGAAACATGGTTGCTGTAGTTTAACTTTATTTCGGTACTTGTAGTTTTCTGTTTTAGTATTATATGTTCTTGCATGACATTAAATATATATGTACTTCAGTTTCATTATTTTATTGTAGTTTGATTTGGAGATGGTTGGTATTTTTGTTATATATTTCCTTCATAAGTGTACACTTAGAGGAAAATTCCTCCCATATATGTGATTTTATTCCCTCAGTGATAGTCGCCAACCTGGGGATTACTGGAGTTGGGACTCGGTGGTCATTTTCTATCATCTCACATTTCTGGCCAAGGAGGGGTACAATTTGTGGGGAGGGGTCATGAAAGAGTGGTATCAAAAGGTTGGTTGATGTATAATATGAAGTTTGGAGTTAGGAATAGGCGAGTTACCAATGGATGGTAGGGAAATGGTGTCAGCAAAATTTAGTGATTGTTGTAAACACAGTGAACCATTTGATACATTGGTATTTTGGATCACCTGTGATCTGATGCATATACCATAATGTTTATAGTGGATACTAAAAGTGGTGATTCTTTTTACCTAGAAGAGACTTATGAAATGTTCTTGAATCATCTTTCATAGTGCATGTTATTCAATGGGTAGACCTTGGTATAAGTTAACCTAAAATGAATAAATTTAAAAATATAATTATTTAATTTTAAACTCTTCCATATTCTAGGTTTATGAGATCTAATTGTTTTTCCATTTTCAGGAATGGATTTGGGATAATGTCCTCGTGAGGTTTTCAATGAATTTTTTCATTGAGATATGTAATCGGATCTCTATAGAGTAGAGGTAGACAATGATGAAACTTGGAGGAGGACATTGTGACTGTTTCAACACCTGAGTATGTAGAAGTACAAGGGATCTATTTCAGATTCACCCATGAAGGACTACTTGGAAAATGTTGAGATATCTTTTAGTTCAATAGGAGCTTGTAAGGATCACTATGTGTCATTGGTTGTGATTATTCTATGTGGAGTGGTGAGGTAGTGTGGTTCTTGTTCCTCAGGGATCATAAAGAGTTGACAATATGGTGGGAGATGTTCTGAGAGAAGTTCAGTGTTGAGGTTCATTCTTCGACTACAAAGGCGTCCATTAGCCAGGATCTACATACCCTTTGACAGTGAAGTTCTATTGTTTGGTAATTTGGGATCCCTTTTAGAAATACCATGTGAAATTCTATGTACTTGTTTCCAGATGAGGTGGCCATGGTGAGTTATTTGAAAGATGATCTTCCCCTAAAGACCCAACACCAGGTCACCCTTTTTATGCTAACAACATACCTCATGGTGCTAGAGAAAGAATATGGTATTGGGAGAACATTATCCCGGACAAAATCATCATGAGTGTGGAGTCATCATGATTCCCCAGGAAGAATATCTATAGTCTAGGGTTTCTGGTTTGCAGGGATGAATAATTTTTGATCATCCTAGGGTATGTCCCTACCCTAGGTGCCCTATTTCTCTGGGGACGACATCTCTTAGTCCTTTTCCTAGGTATCATGAACATGTGTTTCTTTTGGAGGCCAAGGTCATCAGCAATGAGAGTACCTGACATTTCTGAGTATTCAGTTCGCATCAGGTGTTCTGTTTCAAGTTCCTCTATTGAGGTTCTTCCATCCAAGTCTGCATTAGCAGGATACACCAGTTAGGGATCAATAGAGAGAAGATAGGGAAGGAATATGATAAACTCATGATTCTCCCCTTACATAGAGTGTAGAGTAAGGCTGTTGTGGTGTTCTTCATTACGTTCAGAGAGGTCATGGAGAAGGTCATGGATAGTTCATACTTTAGCGTTTCTAGTGCTAGGTAAGCTGGACGTCGTTCGAGGTACCCATTTCTTATATTCTACATTGTTGTATTCCTTATTTGGTTCAATATAGACAAACTCCTTCATATCACATTCCCTTTCCATGATTTTGGACTTGAGTTGGAGAGGCTTCCAGTCCCCATGGAATTGAATAAGTCAGCTAGAGGTCGAGCTGACTTGTTTGAAGTATGTAAATACTGTGAGCTAGTGGTGTGGAAACAATTATCATAGGTATATTTCCTATGTTTATGAATACAATCATATAATTTCATCCTCAACATGGATTGGTTTTATATAGTGTAGGCAACATTGGATTACTTTTGTAGCCATTTGGTGTTCTTCGACACTAATGGAGAGCCAGTATTTTTTGTTTGGAAGTGACACCATTGGATGGGTCAGAGTCATGTTTCTACTTTTTCATCCTTAATGGATGATCTGACGTTGAGTTTTCCCGAGTATCAGTGTTCAGCATTTCCTAGGGTTATGGAAGAGTACCCTGATGTCTTTCAAGAAGAATTTAATGTGTTACCAGATCGATGGTAGATCAATTTTGGAATCGAGCAATATCCAAGAATGTGTCCTATCTTGATGTATCCATGTAGGATGGAACCATCTGAGTTGTGAGAGCTGTGTATAAAAATTGATGGCATTTTGCAGTGTGGATTTTTTCATCCGAGTGTGTCACAATGGGGTGCACCAGTTTTGTTTGTGTAGGCTGACATAATTTTTATTTTGTGTGTCGATTATCATTGCTTAAACAAAGGGATTGTGAAAAACCATTATCCTACTATGAAGATTGATGACTAATTTAAACAAAATAATGGTGAATTTTGGTTCTCAAATATTGAGCCGTATTTTGTGTATCATCAGATCTATGTGAATGATGAGGATATTCCAAATACAGCTTTCCCTTATCTTCATGGGCATTATGAGTTCTTGGTGATGTCATTCGGTGTGAAAAATGCTCCAATTATGTTCATGGGGTTGATGAAAAATATGTTGTGGGTGTTACTAAGTATGTTCATGGTCGTATTAATCGGCAACATACTTATGTACTCTGTGTATGAGTATGATCATGAAGAGAATTTACTTTCCATTTTTAGTGTTCTTCATTGATTGCAGTTATTTAGAATGATCTCAAAGTGTAATGTTTTTGCTCAAGAAGTCTATTTCTTTGGGGCATGTATTCTCCCCACGGGGAGTAGCTATGGATCCATCCTAGATTGAAGTATTTGTGCATTGTAAAGCCCCTAAAAGAGTGGTATTTATGTGATGTTTCCTCGGTATCGTAGAATATTATAGGTGGTTCATAACCAAATTATCTCATGTTGTGATTCCCTTAAAAAGCAATCCAAAATGGATCAGACATTCATTTGGGAAAATTAGAGTAAGGTAGCTTTCATGTATCTGAAGGATATGTTGGTAAGTTATCCAGTTATTTTTCATCCAACAGAGGGAGTTAAGATTAATGATTTTTAGGATACATCACATTTGGGGTTAGACTATGTTCAAATGAAATATAGATCATTCATTTCTTATGGGTCTTGGTAGATGAGTCTCCACAAATGAAACTATTCCACCAATAATCAGGAGTTGGAAGTAGTGGTGCTTTCTCTAAAGTTGTGGAGAGATTACCTCATTGGCGAGCACTTTTTGATTTTCAAAGATCATAGGAGCCTGATTTAGGATTTCTCAAAGTGTGACTTGATCATGTGGGAACATCGGTGGATGGAGTTCTTATAGGATTACAACATTGAAAGTTTTTATACACCTGGAAAGGGTTATGTGTAGTTGATGCATTGAGAAGGAAGTCACTTTTTGATGCAGTGAATGAATTAGGTGATTCATGAAGAGAGAAGGAAGAATATTCCGCATTAGATCTGTATATGGTAGGAGTGGGGGTATATTTTTTCTTTTCCAGATGATCGTGATGTCATATTTGGTGTAGCAGGTATAAGTGTCCTAGTTGGGGATCATGAGGTGGATGTCTAGAGAGACCAACTTGTTTGTGGCGAGGCCCCTAATTTGTTGGTATTGGGATGAACAACACAGAGTGTTATTTCAAGGAAGGAGTTTTGTTTTGTTGGTGATATGGGATAGGGTTCTTATGGAGTTCCATATTTATCCTTAATCTATACATCCTGGTGTAACAAATATTAACTGAGCCATGGGGATTCAGTTTTGGTGGCCTCAGCTGAAGGGTGCAGTTTCAGATTTTGTGTCTTGGTGTTTGGTATGCTAGAAGGTGATGGACAAGAACCATGTTCCCAGTGGTCTTCTATAGCTGTTTTTTGTTCCTAAATGGAAGTGGGAGTACATATTGATGGAATTTATTAATGTTTCACATTGATCTTAGGGAATCCATGATTCTATATGGGTGGTAGTGGATCGTTTTACAAAATCATCACACATCATTGCAATCAAGGCATCAAGCTCAATAGATGTTTAATTTAGATAGTATCTGGAAGAGGCGGTGAGTCTCCATGGAGTCTCAAGGGATATTATTTTTGATTAAGAACCATATATTAACTCTATTGAATGGAGTGGTCTCCAAAAAAAATTTATTATCAACTATGCCTTAGAACTTCTTTTTATTCGTAGAAAGACAATCAGATAGAACAAATCATCCAGACATTAGAAGTAATGTTGTTCTCTTGTGTCAAGGATTTTATAGGTTCGTGGATGAGGTAGTTACCCTTGTTAGATTTCACTTACAAGTATACTTTCCACTTCATTATCATTATAGTGATATTTTAATCCTTTATGGTCGACCATGGAATTATTTATTATGTTATACAATGTTTACAGATTCAACAATTCTCAAGTTGAAATTAGTACAGAATATGACAGAAATCGTTCTTGTTATTCGTGAGAGGATGAAGGTAGGACATGATCATCTTAAGTCCTACGATGATCATTCGAGGAGTTATCTGGAGTTTGAAGTTGGGTATCATGTATTTTGGAAGGTGACTCCCCATCATGGGAACATATGGTTTGGTCATCGGAGTAAGATTTCCCTTCAATTTTTTGGGCCTTTTGAAGGTTTTTCTCTTTTTGTAGTTGTGGCGTATTGTGTATCACTTCCCCCACATATGATCCAGATAAAAAAAATCACCTTTCACAGCTTTATCTTTATCTACATTAAAACTCTCATGTCATGAATTGGGGTGAGATCGATGTTGACGATGATATGAACTTGGATAAGAAACCTATAGGGATCTAGGACCATAAAGAGAAGGTGTTTCATTGGTGTTATATCACCTTGGATTATGTCTTGTTGTGGAATAGTGGCATATAAGAGAGTACAAGGTAACATTAGTCGCATATTCAGACTCAATACCCTGAAATTTTTGATATATAGATCTTTTATTAGAATAATGCTTGTATTTTGGATGCAGACCCTTGATAGTTATGAGATGGATTTCTCTTGTTGGTTCTTGTGTATTGCTCTCTTTTTAGAGGTTTCTTCACCAAGAGAGTGTTTGGGATCTGGTTGTGATGGTCCCTAGTTTTTCTTTATCCTTTTCTAAAATGGTTGAGCTTCTAAGGCGGAGAGATCCTTGAGAGGTATCACGTAGGGGTGGCTATTTTGATGAACACATTCTTTTATTTTTTGGTTTTCCCTCTATTTTTGTTTTCAATTATTGAGGATGAGAGTGTTTTGAAAGGTATCCTATGTAGGGGACCTGATCCGTGTGGGTATACACATGTATTTTTTCAAAAGAAGGAGTTCTCATAGAACGCTTGGAAGATATCAAGAGAAGATTGGTCGCAGAAAGTTGGGAGTTGTGGGGGTACATGACATGACCAAGGGGTACATAAAATGTGTCTTTTGTTTTTTAAATAAAATAAAATAAGGTCCATTGTGATGGTTTTTTTGGGTAATTTGAACTCAATGGAGTATAGATGTGATGGGGAAGTATACTTCATGTACTGACCTACCACTGGGTGTTTTAAAAATATATCAGCTGCTCTGGGTTTTTAAACCCTACGGCTAAGGCTTTCTTTTATCTCATCCTAATAGACCTATCCATCCCCTCAAAAAAAAATTTAGAGATTAATTCAATAAGAATCGATATTGGGCTTCCTTCTATAATATGTCTTGAATACAAGGTAAGACCTACCTCAATTCATTGGATTTATTGAATATTACTATATCCATTTTATTCTTTCCCGACAATTGAACAAGATATCCATAGTTATAATAGATTCTTCATGATTGTTAGTTGGTGCAGTTGTTCTATGGCATCCTCGGGTGGATTCAGTCATTGAAAGAGGGACAATCATGATCTGTTTTTTGATCCATTCTCTAGAAAAGAACGCCTGAAACTTTTTGAGCCTGTGGATTGAATTAATTTCTAATTATTTATGTGGAATAATAGAGTTATCAAGATTTAACCCTCGGTATTGTAATGTAATTGACCTAATTAAATACATGAACCAGATTAAAATAATTTGATTGATTGCATATGTTTTCTTTGTATCATTATAACCGTTTTCCTTTTGATTTAATAGATATTGGGATATCTATTATTTTCTTGTTATAATGTTATTATGGATGAAATTTGAAAGGAATGAAAATTTTGAATTAAATTATAGTTAACTAGTTAAATATAAATAAGAATGTATATGAATCCAGTTGTTTTTATTGTATTTTTATTTTAATCAAGTTGATGCAGATGTGAATGTTTAGTTAAGTAGTTTGTTAAACATGAACCATGTTTGTTCTTGTTTTTAAAGGCATGTAAAATTATTTTCCTAATTGATTTGTGGTATCTATGATAGATTAATGATTATGTTTCCTATATTTGGAAAATAATAATATTTAATTGGTTAATTCCAGATGGATTAACTAACTGGTTTTTTTATTAATGATAATGCTTGGTAGGGTTCTGAGTTACCATATTTCTTGTAAAGTCCATGAGACGTATGCTTTATAGCATTGATAAATCAATTTTTATGATGTCTGGAATCGTTTTTGTGGCCAAGATCCCAGTTTCTTGTTGTTTAAAATCATACTACTGGTGTTGTGGTGTGAGCCTGGTATAGTTAAGCCTGAAAGGTTGTTTTGGTATATGGGTTTGGTAGGACTGGTGTTTTTGTTAGTAATTGACGCCTAGAGTGTTGAGATTCCTCAGTTAAATCATGTGGGTGATTAAGAGGTCACTTTATGTGATGAAATTTTTTGAATCATGGCATACCCACTACTATGAATGTAGGATGCTTGTTAAATCTGTTATGTGTATGTCCGATTCACTATCCTAACAACATGAGGTAGATGGTTTTGTCTTCCCTCCATCCAAAAGGGTTGAAGACATTCTAGTTATTCCATGTGATTTTTTTTTCTTTAGAACCCCTAGGATGGATGCATCTATACTTCCTCTATAGGTGGAAATTACTCGATGGGTGGTCCATTTACTCACTATGTTGAGCCCCTTGTGTCTAGTTGCATTGTGTTACATTCCTAGAATTTCTAGAATTATGGAAAGTAATAATACTATTAATTAATTTATTACTAAATGATTTTGAACCAATGGGGTTTTAGATTGTTGGGATGCAAGTATGAGGTTATGATTTTGAGGAATTGTGGGCTCGGTGTTGTGGTGCATTGAGGGAATGTGGCTTTGTTGAGATGCTAATGAATGTAGTGTGAAATTGATTTTTTTAATTAATCATTAAAAAAATTATATTGAATCTTATTAAATGGGATAATATGATTTAATAATTCCATTTAAATGGACATTTTCTTATCTGATACATAGTTTTAATAGTGGAATTCGGGTGTCCGACAGACGTTAGCTGTAGTAGACTCTGCGACTATTTTTTTCCCATAGGGTGGTTGTGAGCTATATTATATCATGTAATTTTTTTGTTTCTATAAGATACCCCACCTGATCAGTTAGGGTGACTGACACCCTAATGATTTTGAGCCCTGTGGGTGCTTTCCCTAATATCCTAGTTGGAGGATAGATGGATGACTTCCCCCTATTTCTTGACTCTCTTCTCTTGGTAGTTAATTGTGCTGGTATGCACAGAAGTTATGTTTCCCCAAATATGGGTGTACATATATGTAATGTCTTGTGCTTATTTCCCTCAATTATATTGGCGATATAGTTCTTTTTGTACTACTATATGTATAACATGTATAGAATATTTTGGTTTGAGGATTATTACTCTACGCATGGGTTATAATTGCTTGAGGCATAATAAAAAAAATGATACACATTATTCGAGCTATGGTGGCTTAAAGAAACTACCTGGTAACTTTTTTTTGTGGACGGTACGGTGATTCACCTAAGTGTCTATAGGTAGGCTTTGTGTTGTACGTGGTTCATGTTGTAGTGCACATCTAGATGCCTTCGGGCCATCCTTTTTGAAGATATATGTATTAAGACGTGTGACATTATGGAAAGGTGAAAAACCAGTGGGGAAGTGGTAGTTTGGTAAACTTGATATTCTTTCTTATATTTTATACTCGTGTATTCGATACTTGGTGAGAGTAGACATAGTGTGGTTGGGATCATATTATACATGTCTAGGTGATGAGTTAGTTCACTTTTTTTTTACTATGATTCAGCATGATTTCATTAATTTTGCATGAGAGGATCTGGGGAGGATCCCACTGGGTACACTGTTATACGCACGCTACATTAAATAAATTATTTTCCAGGACAGATAGTGTAGGTTAAATATTAGGCTGGTTGCTTCTAGTTAGGGTTTTATTGGATTTGTTCTGGCTTCATGGCCGATGCCATTTTACTTTATTTTGTTAATTTCAGTTTTCTCATTCAGTTCTATTAGTTATTACATGACATTAAATATATGTGTACTTGGTTATCCTTTTTTATTTCTGTTTGAGTTAGAGTTGGTTTGTTTCTATCTTATCTCTCACTTTTTCATGTGTACTCTTAGAGGTTTATTCCACCCATCTATGTGACGTTATAACCTCGATACTAGTCGCCATCCCAGGGCCTACTGGAGGTGGGAATCGGGGGGTGATTATCACTTTTCTCACAATTCCAACCCAAGAGGGGTACACATTGTGGGGGTGGGTCATGACAAATGAATTTCATAAATGGATATTCCCTTTATTCATAAACATTATCCACAAATGTTTTCATGGACAAGAGAAAACAACTGATTAGGTATTCTACCCGATAATCATGTATACTTTTTAAAATTACAATACCATTGTGATACATGGAAAACACAAATAAAAATTTGGATTCAAATTTTTATATAAAATAATAAGATAAAATCAATTTATAATTTCACATCGTTTTAAAACCATAGTTTTTCATTGAGACTCAAAAAAATTCAACTCATTATTAGTAGAAAAAAATAATTAATGCAAACTATTTCAACTAAAAAAACATTTATACCTTCCATAGTTTTTTTTTAAATTTAGGGATGTTAACTCACTTTAAAATACAATTGTGTATGATGACACAATGTAAACTATAATAATAGTTAAACAAAAATATGAATAAATGAAAGTTGAAAAGAAAAAAATGAAATCAAATAATAATGGAATAATCTGAATAAATACAACTACATAAAAAATAAATGGAAAATAAATTTAAAATATACCATTATCATTGCAATGGACTTTGGAAAATAAGGTCCTAGTGGATAAGGATTATCTTTCCCTAAATGATCGAATCAAGGAATATAATGTTTGAAATGTGAGCCAGTAATGAGTACATTCAATGGACTAATGGAATAGTTAAACACTAAAACAGTGAACCCAGATAGGACTAAATCTACTAAGGTGTTCTTTCCCTTCATCATGAGTTGTAGAGCTACCCTGAATTGTGACCCCGATGTATAATATTTCAGTTAGTGTGGTATCATGCACTAAGTACATGGATGGAATTTCATTCCTAATGACAATTGTCCTAGGATCACTTAACGAAGTCATCAGGATCCCATGATTAATAAAAATTGATGTGACTACACATTTTATATTCAAACAGAAAGAAATACTAAGATTATACTAAACACCACTCACCTCTTTTCCAATCATTCCGAAATAGCTCCCTCTTTTATTGACACCCATTATTCATGAAATTATAAATGTTAAGGATAATTTCATGTTTCTTCCATCATGGTCCTTTTATTTTACTATACATCTTTAAAAAAAATTAATGAAATTCATTTGGATGTTCTCAATTGTGACTTTAATAATTAAACCATGATTTCTTACATCTTAGTCTCTTTTTAATTATAAATACCAATTAGCACATTGAAGAAACACTTATAAACTTGAAGGGAACTTCATTACATAAAATAGATAATTTATAAATGAAAATATAAACTCATAAAACTATTTAAATCATCTCTACACATCATAAGAATCTGAACAAATATGGAAACCCATGAAATCACATCCATGGAACACAAATTTCCATCACCATTAAAATACCCTTTAAAACACCAATTAAAATTCAGAACAAACTGAAATCATTTTATCATTTCATTAGAAAACCATTAAATGTAGTTGTCCATATTAAAAATCATTTGAAGATATATTTATATAAATTTATATTAAGTAACAAATTGTGTCATTTTCCAAACATATAAAAAGCTCTATAAATCAAATACCAACTTAATATGGGAAAAATAACATTGAAATAACAATTAATGTCATTAAAAATATTTTAGAAAATATTTTTAATTTTTTTTAATATTTTATATAAAATTGAAAATAAAACATAATGAAAGTTATTATTCAAATCATGGTTTTCGTATTTAAATCCTTACATAAAGAGCCAACTAACTCAAACTGAATGAGACTCACCACCATTGATTAAATACAATAGAATACGACTCACAGTAAGCTGTATAATCCATATACACCATGAACAACAAGTTCAAACCAACCCCACACCCTATTCTTCAACTTCCATGGATCTTGGGTAAGTAGAAAACAGAAAACAATAGAAAAAAAATATTATAGTAGAAATTTTTTTGAGATGATGTATTTACCAATTGATTTCATGAAAAAAATCATAAATACCCTCCTCAAATTCCTTATAAAGAGATGTTAAGATGAGTGTTTCCTATGTAGGGATTCTAGGGTCTCAGTCAGGGTGAAATTTGATGGGATACAGATTTAATTCTGGGAATGGTTGTTTAATAAATTCAGGGATTCTAATATCTCTATGGATCATTTTTTCGTCGTTCCACTGAATGTGTGTTCTGGTTTAGAATCATTAATTCTACGAATTTTCCATTGGATTTATTTATAGAACCAGAGATATCCAATGGTTATTTATCCAAAGGGACCTTCTTTCAAAAGGCATTAATTCATTATGTTTGAACTTAAGATACTAAATAACATGCATTGGTCTAGAGGATGGGAGGTTGGAATCATCAATCCATTTTAGGGGAATTATTTCCTATTTTGTGACTCTCATATAAATTTGAGATATTTTCAAGAATCCTAATTAATTAACTATGTATAACATAGGGTTCCTTGGAATATGAAATCAATTATTATCATGTATGGGATTTATAATGATTTGTATGTATTCAAGGTTCTTTATTAATTAAGACATCCAGATATATTTGAGGTCCTCCATAAATGGTATCCTCTCTTATACTATTTTGAGATTCTTTTAAGAATCATTATCATGATACTTGTTTTTATACCACTCAATGGGGCCCTCTGAAATTTATTTTCATCCAAAAACTAAAAGGTTTGTTTGGATGATGGGATCATACCCATAAATGGGCTAATTACGTATCCTTGTGTAAGAACTTTGAACTATCATAGTCCAGTTCTTCCTAATGGGGTATATCATACCTTTTTCGTTGATATTATAAGGACATAGCCATATAGTCAATGTCATGTTTTAAGGACATCTAAGAGAAAGGATCTTAGTCATGTATTGGTGTGTGACATATGCCTAAGAAGCCCAAGGGACATAGAAAGAATATGGGATTATTAGTTGTATTAGACCCTGTCAGGAGTATAACCCTAGAATAACAATGTTGATTTAAAGTGTTGGGTTTGATCCTCAAAGTGGCATCCTATGTATCCCATTTGGACTGGAATCAAATCCTATATAGTTTGGTGAGTCTCATAAGAAAAATGAGTTTGTGTTTACATCTTGAAAAGGAAGCCTATGTTATTTGGGGGGTTTAATTTGGGGCCTACAACTATGGTGGATTCTCATTTCTGAAAGAAATGAGTTGGAGATCAAGCTTTAGGAAAACTACTTACGTATCCCAATTATGGTGGGATCATAGTTATCATAATTTAAGATATAGTGTTTGTGAAAATGCTGTGATCATGGAAAATCTCTTAGCCAATGTGTGTCATGTTAGGGGTGAGAAACAAGAGGAAGTAAAATAATAAACAAAGGCACACACACATTTACACCACCACTAGAAGAAGAGTACGAGCCTACGGTAGAGAGGACGAGGTCGAGGAAACCATGGATGCTGGTAGGAAAAGAGCCTTTCCTCTATTCTCATTACATTGGAAAAGGGTCTAATGTAATAAATGGGAGAAGGTTAATCATCTTGAGAGGTGAAAGATTATAACCTCTTACCTGAATGGTTAGGAGATTACACCTAGATAGCTTACCTGAAATTTTTCATGGCAGGGGAGGGAGACTATTCATTTGTTCATAAGCAAAGGTAGGTGTGAATCATACCTTCCCTACCACAGACCTAGGGTTTTGGGTTTTAGAGATGAGAATGGGGGACATAATAGAAACCCAAATTATCCATACCCAGAAAATCCCAACATAGTTCCGGGGTCAATGGTTCATGTTACTACATATATACAAACACACTGACACTCTATAAATCCTAACCCCTTTGAAAACCCAATGTGGGAAACCTCTAACTTTAGATATGCAGACCCATATAGGAGACACACTGATGCGCCTTTGCCAATGGTATGGTGATTTGGGATGTTTTGGTAGAGGATTAAACATAATACCTTTCATATTAGGTATCCAATGAAGAAGAATCCTTTCCATGAATGGTTTTGAATAATTATTGATGAAAGGATTTTTAGACTGATGATATTAAATGAATTAGAGAGGGGTGCCCAAGTATGTATCTGGAAGCAGAGGTATGGGTGCATAAGTAGGCTTGGGTGACCTGATGTCAACTTATGTGATGAACAACCTCAATGTTAATTCCTGGGAGATTCATGAATCTAGACTTCAAGTTTATTCATAGGTATTCCGAAAAGTGGGCTCTCATGCTCCATTGAGAGGAAAATGTGGAATTCAAGTGTTTCTAATTCATGGAGGTTGAGCGGTTTAGGTTCACAAGTGTTTTGGATTTCAAAAAATACACATAAATAATTCATATTATCCTCCTTTAATTCCTCTGATCTAGGTTTTAATGAACTACCGTGATGGTTTTGGATGATTTGGGGGATGCACGTGGGTCGCTAGAGATGCAATTAAACCTTATGGAAATTCATCCATACAAATGAAGGCCCCATTGTTCAATTTATAGGCAAAGAATATACCGTGGGAAAAATTTGTTTGGGCACAGTAGTGGATTGCCTTACAGAAATGTGGCACGCATGAACCTTGTGTGTCGATGGTTTCTTTTCTTGAATGGGGAACAACTTAGTGAACACAGGAAAAATAATATCTTTATTCACCTTCAGTAAGGTGGCTCACAATTATTTCGACTAAGGTACCTTGGGAGATGCTTTAGGGACTTAGAAAATTTTATTACTCCATACTGTATGGGTTGCGCCGCCATCCCCTCTGCTTGGGATCAGTATTGGGATGTGGTCCTGACCCTTTATTCCAATCCCTTCGCTGCCATAATAGAAACCTAAGAAAAATTCCAAGTCATACCATGAAATTTTCAATCCTGATTGAGAATTTTTTTTGGAAATTGTGGTTGCAAGACATTTCATGGTTCCTACAATCATATATTCTATCTATATGTTAAACCAAAATATTGTTTAGGATCACTGGAAATACCCATCAAATAGAATTGTCTAGATACATAGTTATAAATTATATCTGCCATCTTTTGAAAATAGAATGACTATAAAATATATGTATCTTTCATGATTGTTACGTATTTTCTACTCAATCATTAGAATTTATGTTTTGGTACCCTTCCACAAAAAAGGACTCACACAATTTATAGTAGATTATATACAATTTTGATCCAACCTTTTGTTACCCATAAAGATAATAAATGTGTGAACACGAATGAAATGTAAATGATCCTATTACCTTAATTGGTTTTCTCTAACCATGATATTGATTTAAAAACTACATATAATTTAATCAAATTAAATAATATCCACTTTTAAATAAAATCCAAGGATGCAGACCAATATGTGACTAAAATAATTCATAAAATGAGAAAGGGGGCATGATAATTTCCCCCCACAAGTACTTTATATCCCTAATAAGTCACCAAATATACATGGATTGATAAATGTGAAATAATAAATGAGGGTAATAAGGACACTGATGAAAAAAATCATGAACCATCCAAGATTATGGATTGAAAAAAATAACCTCTCCAAAATCAATATGAAAACCCAAACACTAAATAACCAAATGATCCCACACACATGCCCCAAAAAATAGACAATGAAAAAATGACTGACAGCTACCCATGGTTTCCTCAACATTATATTTACACTTGCATGATGGAACTCAGGAAGACACAACAATGTATATCCTACTCCATATAATGGATAAGGTACAAATAGAAGTTTCTGGAGTGATACATCCCTAGTCCCATGACATAATAAAAGACCCTCTCATTTAATGAATACACAAGCATATAAATTATGAAAATAGTAATTAAGAAGATGGGAACCTAAGGAATAATAGGATCTAGATTGAAATGTTATGAGAGAGAACTAAGTATCCCTAAATGATTTCTATAAACCACTATGACGATCAATTATATAACTAAGACCCCATTCTTTTCAAAAAACATAACTAATAGATTTTATAAATCCCATCATCCATAATGAGGATTTTTTTTATTCTCTACTACTCCATATGGAGTCTATTCAGAGCTCTCTACTAGAATAACTACTCTTATACTAAGGGAAAATAAATCTAAAAAACCTTATAAACTAAATTGAATAAAAAATTCCCAAAAAGATAACCACAATGAATATTTGAAGTGTCAAAACACAAATAAAAAATCATATTTTTATCTTCAATTGTTTTTAAAACCATGAAATTCACTTATGAAGACACCTTAAATCATTTGGTTCATTCATTTAATTATTAAACACTCTAAAATACATCATTAAATTTAATTTAAATTTTAATATTCCAATTTAAATTTCAAAACATATTTTTAGAACATTATTTAAGGTATCTTCAACTAAATTATTGTGTAAAATAGTTAAAATATTAAAAATTATTTGTGAATTAATATTTGGGAAACAATAAATAGTTTTAGAACATTAAACATTCCACTAAAAACATATATAAAATATCACACATCTATAACAAAAAATCAATTTTCAATATATTTATATAAATCCCATGATAAAATATATAAATATTTTATAAAAATTAGAAATATTTTAATGAAACCAATTTCAAAGAATAAAACATTTTACAAATTTCAAAATATTATATAAACTTTTTGAAATTGAAAACACAACCTTATCCACTGAAATTTATTTTTTAAATAGAAAACAATGATAAAATAAAAAAAATATCACAAAACAGTACATCAATCATGAAATGAAATAAGAAATAATAAAAAAATTATCTTGAAATAAAATTGGTATAATGAAATTTTAATTTGGGTTTAATGGATGTGAATATTTTGCAAACATGGTTTGGTGGATCATTCTCCCACCATGCAATAATATCTAGGATCCCAAAATAGAACCAAAAACATGATCTCTATACAGCATACTAGACTATATGATCTAATAATATGCCTTTTGTTTTTCTCCTATTTTAGTTTGAAAATTATAAAATTCATGAAATATACCTCATAATATCAACAAAATTAGAATCACATATAATTTCAAACTAAAACATATTTGAACTAAATTAAAAAAAATGAAAACTAATAATTCAACTAGACCATACATAGCAACTCATGTTTAGAATATAGAAAATATATCTAGGTTCTATATACAAAAACATTATAATGACCATCTCTTTAAAAAAATTAACATTACCTTACTTTTTCACAATACTTAAACATTATAACAACATATGCCCAATGACCTTATTTGTTATAGTTCCTTTAGAAACATGGAAACATAAACACTGGTACATTTGTGAGCTACAACATCTCCCACAATATTCTTCTTGACTAGCACCCTTCTTAGACTTATCAAACATATTACATATCATCATATCATAGGTAATGGAAACATAAAATTGGTGAGATCAAATGCACAGTAAGGGTAATCAATTTCGACATGTAATCATAAACATGAGTATAATGGTATGAGAATGAGATCAAGAAAATAGAATATCATACCCTACATTTCAAAGATCATGGAAAATAGATTAGATATTAATAAGACATAAATCATAATGAAATAAATAGAACAATCCTTGAAAAAATAACATAGGAATAAGATATAGAATAGTGGAAATGCATAACCATATTCTGGTTTCCATAGTAGTCAAGGGAATAATTCCAAGACTATATTAGTGGAAAATGTACTTTACTATATCAAGAAACCCCAGTTTCAGCACAGTATTACTAAACTGAGTGACCATCATTCGAGTCCAATATTACTGAACTATGTAACCCTCATTCCATCCCAATATTACATAACTGAGAAACACACGTTCTATCCTAGTATTTCTGAAGTGAGTAACCCTCATTCTAGGTATGTATTATTATACTGAGTAACCCGCATTCTAGTGATGTTCTATATCACGAGATATATATATTTACAGAATTCATTGGAGGGAGATATATTTATCACCCATGGAATAACGAAATCATACATACATGTGCCACATGATCATAAATAATCATACCATAACCCATGAAATGAAATGGGTATCATAAATACATAAACATAACATAACCTATTGAAGGAGAAAAATTTAAAAATCATTTGATCTTGATCCATGTAAATAAGAGGAATTCAATAGAATATAACCTATGAAAGAGAAATGGGCTTCATAAACATTATTCCAAAAGAACATAATTCATTTTGATAATGAACATGAATGGAAAAAATGAATAATTTCCACATAAAGACATGTTTAATAATAATTGATGTAATCATAGATGGAAAATAATTTTTAAGTATCCTTTAAAAACGTTTCATTAGTAAAATGTTCGTTCATGTTTGAAAAATGTTTATAAATACATAAAACCATTTGAAAATAATATTCATATAAAATACCTTGAAGCCTATGAAATCATTTTTGAAAACCTTTTTCCTTTAAAACCTAAAAAATAATATTGAAAACAATTAAAAAACATTTTTCATTGAAAATACATTAATAAATTATAAAAAGAGATTGAAAATGATTTGAAACCCATTGTACATAAAAACATATAAAAGAATCTTGAAAACATTTTGAAAACCATTTTTTCTGAAAAAATTTAAACTAAGATTGAATTTTTTTAAATCTATTTCACTGAAAATAATTTGAAGACATATAATAAGATCTTGATTTTTTTAGGGAAACATTTGTCTTTAAAATACATTGAAAACATATAAATAGATCATGAAAATGTTTTGAAAATTGTTTATCTTGAAAATACATTGTAAACATATAACTAGAGCTTGAAAAAAATTTGAAAAACATTTTTCTTGAAAAATAATATTAATAAAATTTTATTAATAATGGACATTTTAAAAATTGTAATGAATCTTTAAAGGATTTATTGCGGTTAAATCTGTACATGTCATATAGCATCAAAAGAACAATACATTTACCTGGTAAAAAATGTTTGAAAATTTCATAATTAAGAATGAGAAAATATGATTCCCATGAACATATTGGTTAAATAAAAAGGGGTAAAAATTTATTTTAATTCTTATTGTATAATATTATAATATTCAATGAAACCCATTTTAAAAGGCAAAGATTTCCAATTAATGAAAGGGTAATGTCGAGATTTCCAAAAACACTTTCTTAACTATATAATGTACCAAACAATAGAATATATTACAAATACAATAGTATATCTTCATGTAACATAGGATAATGAAACTCATTTATATTCTGGAGATGTTGATCAAAAAATATCATCAATGGCAGAATAAAAATAAAAAATCCCGGAAAACGATGATATTGTCTCATTATACTCTTATAACTCGGTAACATGGGATCATACTATCCATGTGAAAAATGTCATGAATATTAAGATATAATGAATATAATGAGATTAATAATATAACATGATTAATGGAATTATATACACATCTAAGAACAATTTAGGTGCATAACAATACATGAATCTCAACGAAGGAAAATTGAGACAAAACTGTATTACCGATTTGGTAACATTTTAATGTTGAACCACCTATAAGTAGGATCATAAAATTTTAATTTTAGTACACAATAATTTATGTTAAATATATATATTATACAATAATGGGTAGTATGTATGCCACACAAATGGAAATAGTGGAGAACATAATTTATATCTCACAAAAATTAGAAGTGACATGAAATCCCATTACATTGTGTCTTGACTCTATATGTACTCGTACAATCATCTTTTATAATAAATATATGTTTATTATGTATATTTTATAGAGTAGTATTATTATACATAATACCATATATTGTTTTATTTTTGCCTTATATTACCCACACTTTTACGATCCTATGATAAAATTTCACTTCTAGTAAAATTCACTTTGTTCTTCATATGTGTCTTAATTTGTTATATCTTTGGTCCTTATACTTACATTGTGATTCCAGAATCTAAAAAATAATAAAAAATATCTATTTAATACAATATTATTTTTGAAATAAGCTATATAATATAGTATTATGAAATGGAATAAATGGTTCATTGAGATGGTAAGCCCTACATACGCTTGAGCATTATTTGCATCTTTATTATCGTATTCAAAGAATGTATGGAAACAATATATATATATATATATATCTGTGTGTGTGTGTGTGTATATATCATTCTTCCAATATAATTACTATATCATATAAAAAATATAAATTTATTAAAACCATATTTAATATATTCCATCTGGTATGTGAACGAATCACATTGCTTTGAGGGGCAGTTGTCCACACATCCTCAACCATGATTATACTATTAACATCAAATGGAAAGTAATTATTTGTGTTTGGTAAAAGGAATAAACAAGATCAAATACTTAGTAAATATAATATATGACATCTATAAACCTAGTTTTGATCATAATGTTCACCATGATTGTTGGTAAAGGGGGAATAAACAATCACCGTTTCATGAGAGAGTAGTTCGCCAAACACAAAAAATGTATGTTCATCATTCATTATATAATGTTGGGTGAAAATGTAGGTTGTACCCTTTTCAAAAAAACATCATGGTATGAGAAAGGCATTTTTTTGTCACAAAATAATGTAATAATGATATTGGATGTGGCAGATATGGAAAATAAAGGAAAGGAGCTTGAGAGAATCACTATCTCTAAATCATGTAACTCATTTTCCTTTGGGCCAAAAGTCATCCTTGAGAATATTTCATCCCAAAGAGAGTCTTAAAGGTTTAATGGATGATTTTTTTGAGGATTTTTGTTTATATCATGTATAAACATATATGGTTTGAGGGGTCTGAGGAATTGGTAGAGGTGGTGGCCATTTATTAGGATGGAAATTAACTCACTTGAAATTTTTTTAAATTAAGTTAGATATTCAAATTTTTTTACCTAAAAAGGTCATAAACAACCAGTTAAAATAAATAACATAAACATTATTTCTTATATATTTATATTTAATGGGTTTTGTACATGTTTCTATGTCATTTGGCACTATAAATTTATGGTTTAGTCTATAATTAAGCATAATTTGGCCTTCACTACAATGATTAATTTTAATTACATTTACTAATAATCTTGTCCAGGAATTGACATGGTGTTATTAAATAAGAAATATTATACTGAGTAAAATTTTTTATTTTTAAAATTTTAAATTGAAATCACAAAAGTGGAAAAATTATGGTTACTCCTAATCTGGTAGAGGGGGCGAAATAATGGTGTTTTAATATAAGAAAAAAATAAAATATTTTTTAAGATTTAAAATTTTTTTCTATGTAAAATTGATTATAATAAATTAAATTTCTTTAATAGATTTAATATATGACTAATTTTACCTTAAAACATATTTATGATATCATTTATCATTAATAAATAATTAGATTAAAATGTAGTTTTTAACAAAATAAGTAAATTCACTATTTCTCAAAAAATAAAGTTTGTCATAAAAATCCCAAATATTCACTCTAGGATAATTTACACATTCTAAATTCAAAAATTTAGTTTATTTTTGAAAATTATATTTCTCTATGGGTCTAAAATTAATTTTCTTATTTGATGTGATTCCTTTGAGAAAAAGATGTTTTTTAACATAGAATGACTTTACCAAACCTCATATCATTCATCATCAATAAGTTTTATTTATATAAAAAATTATAAACAATACTTGGAAAGAATTTATTGATATTACTATTACAATGTTTAATGTTTATATTATAGTTATCTCATTTAATGAAATATATATATATATAATATGTCTCATAGAAACTCAGAGTTTTGTTCAGTTTATGCCATATTGGTGTTGCTTGTAGTGCATACCATGTTTGTATTGTGTGTAGCGCAATCCATGTTGGTATTGAATTTGAATTTATTTTCTTACTGGGTGTTTTAATATATAAATATATAAATATATATAAATATTTCCAGTTTCATGTGAAATGAAAAATATTGAAAAGATAAATTAATTGAAAACAATTAACTCTCAAAATATCGGTGTGTTACATTCAACCCCCCTTAAAATGAATTTCTCCATAAAAATTAATCTAGGTTATCAAAGGATTAATACATTAATGTTTCATTAATCGAAACCCACATCATAAAAATTGATTCTAATTATTTCGTTAAAAAGGTAAATTTGGAACAACAATAGTTACCCATTATAACATATTACAAGGATTCTACATTGGAGAACACATGTTTGGATTGATGATTGGACAAAGAGGAAAATAATAAATGTTTATAGGGAGTGATTGAATACATTAATAGCAAACAAATTAATGATCAAAGGAATTTTGAGGGAAAAAAATTCATAAATCTGTGATGATTTAAAAGGCCATCATCTCAAAGAAAATTATGGTATTAAGACAATATTTTTTTGATAAATTTCAGAATGTTGAGTAATTAATAATAAATTTATATATTTAAAAATAATTACTATGTTTTGATTTGATAATATATATAATAAATTAATCCCCTCATTGAATGAATTATCATAAATTAACATTGAAGAATAGAGCACTAAAATAATCTTCTAACAGATCTCAAGGCCCACAAAAAAAATAAAAAGTGAAATTATTTCTCCCTTAAAAACAACATGTGTTAATATATAAAAATATAAATTAACACTAATATATCATCATGAAAATTTATTTTTTAAAAATAGATATACATTAACTAGGAAATCATGTTGGCTAATTATATGCGGGAATCACTTATTATCCTTCACTCATGGTTTTAAGACCCATGACCTTGTCAAACTTGATTTTTTTTCACCAAGAAAACATTATGTCCTATTTTAAAACCACACTAAAATAATATATAATATTTAAATATGTGAAAAAAGGTTAATAAATAACTATCCTATTAAATAATGATTTTTATACAAACATAGTGAAAAAATTCTTCCCCCAAAGTTGATCATAATCACTTTTTTCATGAATTTTATCCTTATAACCGTTATCAAAATAAAAAATACAATATTTTGTAATAAATTCATAAAATTATATTATCATTGATCACCTTTTTTAAAAATGTAGCTCCTTATTGTCACATTTCAAGAATATACATTCCATCATCATATATTATCTTTAATAATGGTAATAACCATAATTACCATAAATACATTTGGAAAAAATGAATGCATCCTCATAAAAAAGTGTATTTTATCTAATATTTAAATCCAAAAATGTATTAAACTTCATTAGTGGAACCATAAAAAACCTATAAACATGTCATTACATAGTCCAATGGTAATAAATAGTTTCCAATTTACTCATTCATATCCCATGTATCTTTATCTATACAACATTGTCTTATCATAAAGAATATATTATGTGTTAGATTCCCTAATAAAAAATATCACCATATCATTAAATCACTTCATAATAAAATAGGGAACATATGAATTATAGATTATATATTGAGAAAAAACAAAAGTATAACAATCCTACTATATTTCACCACTAATAAATTTTGAATCTGAATACATTAATACATCAATTACTTCATCCTTAATCCATTAAAAATAATAAATCTTTACTTCCACATTTCATATGTGGTCTCTTAATCATCATCAATGAAACCATTATTATCACCACCTGGTTAATTCTATAAAGGAACGTTTATCGTGGGACGTTAGGTTTCATAGTGACCATTTTCTCTACACAGAAAACACTTAACATTCAACGATGACATAGGGAGGGAAAAATTTTCCTCCATTTCATTAAATGAACTATTCATTTTTCCCATCTAGTCACTTTCTTTGTGTTCTTATTTTCCATAGTAAACTCACATTCTTGTTCATCTAAGACATTCAAGTAGGTGGTTCTTTCCATATTCATGACATAAGGGAAAAAAGTCGTAATTCATTCATGGTCTCCATTACCTGAACTCTCAGCGAACTCCTTCTTTTACTTCCAATGTGATTCTGAGAGTTGCTTAATGTAAAAATGATTAATCATGTTTTGTGAAATCTGATTAGGAATGATAACAAAATGTTTTACTCCATTGATCATCCCACCGGACAACCCATCATAAAATCTTACATCGAATTAAACATTAATCTAGTTACTTCTTGTTCCTACCGTTGACTAAAACCAGAAGCATAGTGTGAACATTACTTATCATATGAGAAAACCACATAGTCATGAAAATAATTAATTATAGGATATCTAAATCATAACACCTTCCATAATATATGAAACCATAGGTTTTGACTTAGTTATTTATAGCTAAAGTACATCTATTTTCTTCATGATAGTTTGTGGTGAGTTTGTTAATTCCAAATGAATATCCACTGAGAGTGTCAAACTAGGTGTGAAACAAAATCCATTATTTTTCACCAGATTACCCTGAGTTATGCATGGAAAATCTTGTCAGATTTATTAACCCTAGGTACATTTGTTTCAAAGACACATCCACTTTTAGCATCTAGACATAGATATAATACATGGAATTCAACCACTCTATGCATTACAAATGTTATAAGAACGTTTCCTACATGTTAACTCATGATGATACTGATTTATAAATACATACCTAGACATATAATTAAAAATTTACAGGGGGATATCTCTATGGTTTTGTCATCCTAGTTTCCAAAAGGTTAACTATAACTTTTCTATGATACAAACTATAATGAACATCACTTTACAAACATTAACATTATATAGATTTTGTGGAATACATAAAAATGATACAAACATATTAGTAAAGAACATAGTTAGTATAGTTTCTATTGAAAACATGGAAATAAAAACAATGGTACATATGTGTGCTAAAATATCTCCCACTAGGTTCTTGTTGTCTATCACCCTTCTTATTCATATGAAATATAGTACATAGAATCATAAAATGTTGAAAAGAAACATATAAGGGTTGAGATAAAATGCTCATTAAGGGTAAAAAAGGTAGACAGATAAGCATAAAAAATAGTATATGTGTATGAGAATATAATCATGGAAATTGATGACCATAACCTAAATATCAGAGATCATGGCATAAATATTTGATGATTATATGACTTGAATCATAATGATATTACGTGATAATGAAATAAAATCATAACATAGTAATAAGACATGGAATTGTGGAAACAGATAAGTATATATTGATTTCTTGAGTAGCCATGGGATCTCAACGAAGACCATATTATTGGAAAAATCCATTTACTAAACCGGTTAATCCCATTTCTAGCACTATATTACTTAACATAGTGACCCCCGTTCCATCCCTATATTACAATAGTGAGTAACCTTTTTTCCATTTCTGTAATACTAAACAGAGTAACCCGCATTCCAACCCTATATTACAAAACTGAGTAACCCTCCTTACATCCCTATATTTATGAACTACGAATCCAAGGTTCTAGACCTATTTAATATCATGAGATATAAATCATTATCCAGCCCATTTAAGAGAGATATAGGTCCCACCAATCAAATAAGGATATCATAAAAACATGTGCCACAAGATCCTAAATAATCTTACAACAAACCATGAAATTAAATAGGTATCATAAACAGGTAATCATATCATTACACATTAAATAAGAAAGTTTTTAAAATGTTTTCATTATAACCCATGTATGTAAGTGGGTTACAAAAGCATATAACCCTTAAAAGAGATAGTGGCTTCATAAAAATCATTCCATAAAAACATAATCCGTTATAATAAATAATATTAATATAACAATTGAATAATTTCCCATAAAGGAATGAGTAACACCAAAATATTTAATCGTAGATTGAAAATAATTTGGAAATATCCTCTAAAAATGGTCATTATGAAAATATCCTTTCATTATTAAATTTTTTTTAATACATAAAAAAATTTAAAATAATTTTCATAGAAAATACAATGAAATGTATGAAATCAATTTGAAAACATTTTCCTTATAAAATGATAAAATAATCTTAAAAACATTTTAAAAACATTTTTTTTGAAAACACATTGAACACATATAAATAGAGCATGAAATTTTTTACAAAACCATTTTACATGAAAGCTTATAAAAGAAGCATGAAAAAATTTTGAAAATAATTTTGTTAAAACATAAAAAAGTATCTAGAAAATAATTTCAAAAAAAATTATTTTAAAATTGGTTGAAATCATAGAAATAGAGTTTGAAAACGTTTTGATTTGTTTTTTGAAAATTGATTGAAAACAAACAGATAGATCATGAAAATGTTTTGAAAACCATTTTTCGGGAAAATATATTCCAAAATTATAAAAATAGTTTAATAAAATTTTGAAAACCATTTTTTTTTAAAAATTCTTGTAATAATATTTTCTTAAAGTTTACCCTTTTAAAAATGAAAATGAAACTACAAAGAAATGATGGTCGGTAAATTCGTACAAGTCTTATAAGGACAAATGAACCATACTTTTGTGTGGTAAAAATGATAGAAATTTTCCTTATTTAGAAATAGAAATGAGTATTCCCACGGATATATTGGTAAAATAAAAAATCATTAAAATGTATTTTAATTATTATATAGTA
Source organism: Viscum album (assembly GCA_963277665.1). Classification (NCBI taxonomy): domain Eukaryota; kingdom Viridiplantae; phylum Streptophyta; class Magnoliopsida; order Santalales; family Viscaceae; genus Viscum; species Viscum album. Next base: position 1,002,775,978 of record OY728161.1, read on the forward strand.
ATGGAATAATATTCCTGGAAACCCGATTTAAGAAACAATTATTTCCGATTGAAGATAGGGTAAATTTGAGATTTCGTAAAAACACTTTATTAACTATAGTATGTGCAAAAGAGTATATTTTTGTTCAAATACATGTTTATATCATGAAATAATAGATTATAAGTAAAATCATGAATATTATTGAGAGGTGGACAATATGATTTCAGCAAGGGAAGCATAATCATAAAAAATAACAAAAATTGATGATGTTGCCTCAATAAACTCTAATATCTCAGTAACGAGGGATCATAAAATCCATGTAGAAAAATCACATGAAGCTTAATCTATCATTAATAAAATAATATTAATGATATATATTGTAAATTTGATTTATATAAACCTTGAATAATAGTTTAGGTGCATACCAAAATTTGACTATCAATGAAGGCGAATTGAGACAAAACTGTTTTACCGATCTGGTAACTTTTGAAAGCAAAACCCCATAAAAGAAGAATCATTAAAGGGTCATGTGAATACCCAATAATTTAATTAAAAGATAAATATTATAAAATAATTTCCATTAAATACACCACATAATAGTAAATAGTGGCCAACATAGCTTTTATCTCATAGAAATTAGAAGTTAGATGAAATCCCCTTACCTTCTGTCCTGACTCTCTCTTCGTACTCATACAAGATTCCTATATAATACCTATAAGATTATAATAAATATTTTACCGAAAAAAATATTTTACATAATAATTTATATTATTTTATTATTACCTTATATTACACTCTTGTTAGCAATCCTATAGTCAAGTATCACTTTGCGTAAAATTCACTTTGTTCTTCGCATGTGTCTTAATTTTTTATATCATTTGTCTTTATACTTATATCAAGATTCATGATTGTAAAACATAATATAAATATCAGGTGTATATGTAATATTTTTATTATAATATTCTATATGTTATAGTATTATGAAAGGGAATACACCGTTCATAGAGATGATAAGCTATATGCTTTCATGAATATTGTTTCCATCTTTACTATCATACTAAAATAAAGTATGTAAATAATATATATTTATATATATATATATATAATTATTCAAGTAGCATTAATATATAATATTTAACTTATACTTTTATTAAATCCATCCTTAATAAATTATGTGTCTTTTGTGAACGAATCACTTTTCTTAAAGATGATGGTAGTCCACACTTCCTTAAATGATATTATCATATTAACACCAAAGGGAATGTACAAAGATGTGTGTCATAATAGGAATACATAAGCTTAAATACATATTAAATATAATATAAAACATATATAAACAAATTTTATATCATCATATCCTCAATTATTGGTGGTAATGGAGAAATGAACAATCAACGTTTCGTGAGGCAGTAGTTCAAGGTACACAGAAACAATATGTTTCACATTCATTAGATGTAGTTCTGTTTATGTGTAGGTCAGAAAATTTTCATAAAAAAAACCTGGTATAAAAAGGATTCTTTTTTTCACACAATAATGTAATAATGATACTTTAGTGGGTGGATAAGTCAAATTAACCAAAGGTGCTTGAGAGAAGACATTACCTATAAATCATGTAGCCCCTTTTGGTTTGGTCCCAAAAAATATCTGAGAAGATTAATTCCCAAAAGAAGGCATAAAATTTCAAGGGATGATTATTGGGTGGATACTTGGTCAGATCTTGGACGAACATAAATGGTTTTAGAGTTGTTAGTAATGGGTAGAGGTGGTGGCCTTTAATGGGGAAGAAAAATGACTCTATTGGAATTTTTTGAAACAAGTTAGGGGTGCACATTTTTCTTGATAAAAAAAGTCATTAAAAAAACCGAAATCAATAATGGAATGTTTATATATGAATTATGGAAATAAAATGGGGTTTTTACAAGAGTCCTTCTCATTTGGGAACTTAATTATAAGGTTGTATCCATCATTATGCCTAATTTTCCCCTAAATAATGTGATTAATTTTATTCACTTTTTATAATCACTCTAGGAAAAATGACAAGGTATAATTAGGCTATAAATATTATTATGAATAAAGTATTTTATGTGGGATTTTTGAAATTCATTTTATAGAAGAAGAAAAATTAAGATTTTAATGAATCCTACGATGAAATAATGAGGATTTAATATTAGAAAAAGATCAAGAGTTTTTTAATAATTTATATTTACTTTGAAAATAAAATTGATTCTAATGAACTAAATTGTGTTAATATATGTAATATTTAAATAATGTGACCATACAACGGATTTATATTATCATTTAATATTAATAATAAATTCAATAAGAAGAAATTTGTTTAACTAAAAAGTAATAATTTTCATTATTCATCAAAAAATGATGTTTCCCAGAAAAATCACAAAAAATTTCCCTATTCAAATTTTGAAATTTTATATTAAAAATTAATTTTACTTTATAAAATTAAATTCATCAATGTGTCTAAAATTATTTTCTTTATTAAAAGCGGTTCAATTGAGAAAATCATTTTTTCAAATATCAATGGACTTTTCCAATAGTCCTATCTTTCATTATGAATACGTTTTATTTATAAAAAACAATGATAAAAAATATTTGGAGAGTAATAATTAATATTAATATAAATAAGTTTATTTTTTAGGTTATAATTATCTCATTTATATAGTTATGTATATATATATATATGTTTCATAGAAACTCATTGTTGCATGCATCAAACACTGTGTTGAAGTTCTTTGTAGTGAAAGCCATGTTGGGGTTTCATCTAGTACAAGACAAGTTGGCATTTCATGTGAAATGATTGTATGAATTACTATTTTAATATATATATATATATAACTATTTCCAGTTTCATGTGAAATAAAACATATTAAAAACATAAATTAATATGAAAAAAACAATTCTCAAAATCTCGAGGTGTTACAAACATCTAAATTTTTGATTATCTAAACACTAATATGCTATAAATTTCCAAATATAATAGTCTCAACCATGATCCTAGAACTTTATAAGAATTAGGGTTTTGTTATGTTAATCTATGAACTGACCCATTCCATTGATAAATAAATATATAAATATTTCCTCTAACATGGCTCAATGTACATTTATAATTACCTAAAGAGGGTGAAAATAACCAACGAAAAAATTATAAACATGTGGGAATAGAATTTTCAAAAAAACATATTAACAATCACATTGTTTAATTCTTCCAAAATTCAAAAACGATAATTTTAAATGTAATAACATAGTGTTAAATAGTTACATTGATTAAAAAAATTAAAATGGAAAAGTTAGTAATTATAAATAACATTAATCAAATATCAATGACATAAATAGGTGAATCAGAGCTAAAAACCCCAAGAATCCAAATAAGGTCGATATATCTGATAACACAAGGAAAAGGCGTAATAAGAAAAAATATAAAAAGTAAGAGTGAAACAACATCAATATGACCATTGGTCACATTCTAAAAAAATATAGAACACCATAAGATTTTATAAGTATTTCCTGTGAAATAATATGTAGTTATTTGATAGCTTATCTTACATGAAACACTAAATATATATGAACCTCAACATATTATATTGATATAAAGTAACTATTGAGTTGGATGGTATATATAGTAATAAATATTTAATTAAATATATCATGAAATTTTTTTATTAATTAAAATTAGTTGATTAATTCATTATAAATAAGACTCAATTTTTAGTAATGTTGTTCTACGCTTCAAAAATATGTTCAAAAAAGTGTTTTATCACATTTCGTAATGCAAACATTATAATTAATTTTAACAAAAAATCATAAAATTTATTCTTGGAAGTTAATATTATTATTAAAATTTTCATGGTACTCTTTTTTTATGGAGAAATTTTTGGATTCTTCTAAAACTGGTTATTTCATAATGAATAGTTAAAAATACAGATTTTTGTAAAAAATGTCAATTTTTATCAAGTAAATATCCAATTTCTTACCCTAAATTAATATAAATATATATTAATTATAAATAGTCTAATAAATAACATATTATTCATAATTATACACGATTTTTGGAAGAAATTAATATTTAGGCTTAAAAACACTTTTTCTATAAAATCTTGTATATACATGCATTTGTTTTTATGATAATAAGATGATAAAATATATATTCTAATGTATTTGATGATATAAATATATATCATTAGATATAAAATTTTCTCATTCATTATATTGGTTCTTCGAGGAAATTAATATAATAAAATTTAGTTTTATATTCATAAATTCATTTCCCCCAAACATGCTTTCATTCTAGATTACACACTTACTTAAAATTTTTTTTTTCAATATATAGTAATTAATTATGGTAAAAAATATTTAATAATAATAATAATAAATATTATTTTTTATGTTAAACATTATTTTAGGTCTTAATTAATAGTATATGAAGTAAATATTGTTAGCACTTTTTTTTGTAAAACATGTATAACAGGGGTTTAAACCATGAGAGAAGGGTACTATTCCTATCAAAACCTATAAAATTATTAATGGTTGATAAAATTATAACATATAATATTATAACTTCAAATCACTCTCTATTTTGAGTAACAATTCATTGAATGTGACTTAATATCATTGAAATCGTTTAAGGAATTTCATCTATTTGCCTCCCCACAACTATAAATTAGAACATCTTATCCTCACTTATTTACACATTTTTGAACTTATATATCATTAAATTATTGCTAAAAGACATCCTATAATATGTAATTTTTTACTATATAATATGGTACTATCCTACGACCAATACTTCAAGTCATAATGAATATTCCATTTGACGTCTCTCAAAGAAGAGTTATAAATCCTAACAATGATCATAGAATCTTCTTCCTCTAATTCCTCTAAATTAATTTTATAAAAAATGTTTAATAATTCCCTATAAAATTAATTATATGTTATTATGATTATGTAAAAAATTTTTTTATCACATCCTCTCTGCCAAATCGGATATGAAAGTGTCACACATGCCTAGGTATTGACTATCACCTCCAAGTAGCGATACAATGAATTATATACCACCAAAATTCTCAGTTAGTTAATATGTTAAATTTAATATTTATATAAAATATTTTTGTTATAATAAATATTCTAGAGATATTAAATTTTATTCACCATTCTTTATTTTCAAAGAATGAAAAATGGAAATGTCACATGTCTGTACGTACAAATTAATATATTTCATTGTGATCTAATTCATTTTCCATCAATAATTTTTATGTAATTATATAATTATGTATATAATAAATATATATAACGATTATATCTTAATTAAAATTATATATGTTTTTAACCATGAATAAAGTTAAATTATAATATCCATTTGACCAAAACACGATTGAAAAATTATGTAGTTCACACCCAAATTGATGACGATAATGAAAAACTGTTAATGAATGGGTGATAATATGTTATATGTAAAACATATATGGTATTATAGGTGTGATTTTGGTTATATTATATTCTTTTAAAACATTATAATTTATTATACATGATGTTATAGTCATTATATGTCATGATGGACTTGTGGTAGTATTTTACATTAAGATATCATATTTTAAGGGGATTGTTTATGACTAAAATTTTTATGATGAAATTATATAAAATATATCCTAAAAATATAATTACAATCACTTTACTCAGATTATTTATATATATTTCATATTTTACTCTAATTTTCTATAGTTTAAGTACTGAAAATACTCAATATATGATTTTATGTATAATGTACAACATTTCTCTCTTTGGTCTAGAATATTTTCTTGCATGTCCATATTTTCAAAAAAATATTCTAAATAATTGTTTTAATATAAGCCAAATATTATTTAAATTCATTTAAAATATATTTCTTATTATATATGAATGTTTAAAATTAATATTGTTATTAATTTCCAATTATAGGACCTTTGACTTTTTACCAAAATTATGAAAGGAGATTTTGTTTTTGCATGCACCGTATAAAAATTTCTCCCTTCCAACATGAATACCATTTTATTTTATGATTCCATTATATGTATACTTGGTTATTGTAACATAATTTGTTCCCTCAATATTTTGAATGTTTTTTATTTTATAATATTTTCTTTAAAATGAAAAGAGTATTTTCCTCATGAAATTTTATATTTATCTTTTAAGGTAATTTTCATCTATGAAAACATTATTTAATGATTCTTTTTATTTATTAAGGATAAAATTAAATATTACCATATTTATGATTTCTATATACGGTTTATTATTATGATTATGAAATGTTTAATAATCTCACGTCCATTCTATAGGTTTCGAAAATATTATATGATTGGTGGTTAATACTATTTTGAGACTCACACATATAGAGAAATATATATATATATATATATATTGGTTTTATAATGTGATGGGTGGTTCTATTTTAATGGAATTATATTTGGTAACATTATAAACCAAGGTCACGTGGGTCTATTATATCCTTATAATTAATTGGATAAATAAGGATATCTCAAGATATATCAAGATATGGATTGGTGGTGAACCCATATCATTAAGGGAATTTGACCTTTAAGGTGGTCATGGGATTGATCCTAGACTATGTAAATGTTGTAATATTGATGAAACAAAAAAACTTCTATGGTCTTGGAAGTTATTGTTGAATATGGAAACTATATTAAATAATTTTTTAAAACAATAAACACATTTATTTTTCTTATGATATGTTTTCATGGATCAAAAACTAATATTGATGATTTCACACTCTTATGTTTTATGTTTTTAGATTTATAAATTTTTTCTCCACATATCATGATTATGATATATAAATTAATGGGTATTATGTTATAATGTTTATCTCATATTCTCAAACACTTATTAATTTATTATGTTGAATTATGATAATTTAATGATATATAATATTCTTACCCTTACTAATCATCTGATCCCATCATTTATTATATTTTCCTTCCCCATGTTAGGAAGATTTAATTTAATTTTTATATGTCTATGAAGGGTTTTAGCTATGGAGAAGATAATAAAAATTATTTTGTTATATTTTTTACAATTTATTTTCATATCAACATTTATAAAAAAAATACTCTAAAATCATTGGGCATGTATTATTCTCTAATTTGTTTAAATATTCTTATAAAAATTTGTAATGTTATATTTTGAAATGTATTGGTCATTGTAGTTTATATAAGTGGAATGTTTTAGTCTCTGTAGAAAACAATGATGAGGATACATTAGTGATGACCATTAGGATGTAAATTTATATATGAGAACTTCACATGTAATGGTAGTTAAATGAGTGTGGATTCCTTAAGAAAATACATCCCACCCTCAATACTAATGTATAAATTGTTTTAGAACAGATGTATCTATGGGTGAGAAACCCAAAAGGATTTGGTCATGTATATGATATTCCTAATTATGGCATATGGTGAATGTTACATTAAAAAGAACTAGTTCGAAAACTACTTGAGGGAATTCTTATATTAGTTCAGTTTTTTTTACTTATGATCCATTATGATGGTTTAAAATATATATTAATCATGGATAACGTAGCTTAACACTATGGTTCCATATATTAAAAATAATGTATCCTTATTTTCAAATGCTATGGATAATTTTTAATGAATCATCAATATAATTAATTATTATTGATGCTCATGCTAACTTTTTTTTCTTATATAATGTAGTTATTAATGAAATATCATGTCGAGATAGTGATAATTGCATACAAAAATTGAAGTATATTAATTGAGATTAATCTTATGAATTCATTTATATCATGAAAATCATTTAGAGAGTGTTATTTGTATCCTCAATGATTAAATGTTAAATAATAAATAAAAACTTATAAGGGTATCATGATAACATCAATTTTATATGATTCATATTCAATTTAATGATATTGTAGTGTACTCTAAGAAAATCTTTTTAATCCTCCTCTTGGGGAATTTGATGTGATTTCAAGAATTTACTTTTTTCATGTTATAAATTACATATGAATTTTTATTAAAGGGAATTTAGATTTTATATTTTGAATATAACTATGATTTATTATTTATGAGATTTTAATGTGAACATCCAATGAAAATTGAATCCATTTCCTACGTATATATTACTACTATATATTGGTATTTATATTTGACGGTTGGTGAGAAACACCAAATTGATGACATTATTTTTATTCGAGAGACTGTTAATGAATTTAAATAAGTTTATAATTCTTACTTGATATATTGATGTTTATTTCTTAGTAGTACATATACCCTAGTTGATATCTATTTTAAATCATCCATATAAAGTGGCCCATGTCGAGTTTTTCATTTTGATGAAGCAAATCAAAGTGAATCTTGGTAGTTGTTTCATTTTAAAAATGATGTCAACATGGTGAGTAAATTTATATTTTTTAGAAAAAAATTGAATCAATGTTAATCTATTTTTATTATAATGAAATTAAAAAAATTATTATCAAGCATTAGTATGTTCTGCCCCTACTGATAATTTTTCTAACAAATTACATGGAGATAAATATTTTCAATGATTAATATTTGATCTAGATACTATTAGTCAACTTAATTATATCCCACAAAGATTATAATGTAATAACTATATATTTTATATAATAAATTACATGAAACACAAAGATTAATTAACACAGATTATATATTTATTAATATTTAATCACTTCGAGGCTTGCAGAACATGCAACCCAGAGTCTAAATAAATAATAATATAGTATGCCATTATAATCTAGCCATTAATTAGTGGGAATGAATAATGATAACTATATATTAAAAATAATACGGTTTAAAAATAAAAATGTAAATTTATTTGTTTTTTACTGAATATAGAAAAAAATTAATGGAGAAGGAAATGTATTTCTGAAAACATTATTTTTTCTAAAAGACAGTTTATTAAATATTTGAGAAAGCATTTAAATTTTTTTAACCAATTTAAAAACATTATATTATATACTAAACATAAGTATATATTTTATCATATAAAATTATAATATGGTATTTTTTTGTGAATTTTTTGAAATGTTTTTTTAACGAATAGTGTAAAATTCAGAGTTTTAGTTTAAAATTGCATTTTCATTTAATTTATTTATAATGATAAATAGTATTTTTAAAATTTTAAGGAATAATAAGTTTATTTATATAATTATTAATCAAATTATGGTCATTAAAATAATTTACATATTTAGTTTTAAAAAATCTTTGTAATATTTTGATCATTTTTTATTAATACCCCGTTTCTCAACGCGTCTGTGGGATTTATATTAAACTAAATTTACTCATATATATGAATATAATATGGATATATGGGTTAATTATTTAGAATATAAATAATAGATATTATCATATATGGTTAACTAAACTTGTGACCTTAATGAATAGTAAAAAAAGATAAAAAAATTATCACTGTTAAAGTAATAACTGATTTATTGGGGGTTGTACTAATAAAATAATGGTCAAAATAACAAAACCATTATTATAAAATCTATTAAATTTCTATATTTATAACCTATAGTTTATTAGTCATGAAATTATTCTATTTTTTACCTTTTTGAAATTTAAAAAATGTTGGTAAATCTTACTCCATCAAAAAAACACATGTTGGTCATTGACCTCACTTATAAAAGGTCACCCCAATTATTTATTATTAAAACATTCACCCCTTCATTTATTCAAAACCTGAAAAACTATATTCCAAAATTCCTTCCACTATTCTTATATGCCAAATATTGTTCTTAAATCTACCATATAAATTCTTTTGTTGTAAAAAAAAATCAAGATTCCTGAATAAGAGGTAAAGTTATTTGATGACCATTTTTTTATTTATTTCTCCCCATACAGAAATTATTATTAATAAATTTTTATATAGTAAAAACATTATATTTCATATAGATAAATTTCTTATGAAAATATAATTTCTCAAAACCATCACCATATAAATCAAATGGGTTACAAAATCATCATTCATGTGTAAGGAGGATAACAACCTCATCAATCGAGGTCATTCGTTTGTTTTCATTACTATCACTTATGGTTGGGTGTCATGAGGTATATAAATTATATATGAAATGTAATATATATTTATAGATTTTTATTCAATATATCATATATAACTATTTTAATTTTTATATCATATGTGATAAGATAATGTTGCTTGTGTGAATGGAAAAATACCGCCTCACAAATCGATGTGATCCATCTTTCCACAAAATTTCACTTGGATGGTAATATGGAAAGTGTTAACTATTATATATTATATAAAATAAATAATTATTATATTCATGAAATATTTATCATTATGAAAAATAATATATCATTTTATTTATTACCATTTTACTCACTGAAATATGATAATGTCTATCATGTACATGTAGACTCAAACATTCACGAAGTTACGTGACTCTATTTTAATCACCACACCAAATGGATAAAATATATAAGTATATATAAATAATTAATACGGTATTTGTGATATTGATATCATTATGGAAAGATAAAATTCTACTTATCTACTTTCTATAATGATCATTGATAAATCGTAACATTACTCTTGTATCTGTATGACCTACTATCATTATGTAAGAATTTTTTTTTTCAGAATCATCCTTCATGATTGTCTTAAAAGAATAATTTACATAAAAATTGGATAATTATTTAATCATTATTATTTTATAGATTATTTCACTATATAATATACAGATGAATGGGAAATTTCATAATAATTCATGAATGAGAAAATAAGACATTTAACACCCAAAATAATGAAAATAAAAAATGCTTATTATCAAAAGGGGATAAGATGATATAGAAAGATCATATATGATATTATAAATATTTATATGATTATTTAATAAGTTAATAAAAATTTTGAAACTACTATACCATATTTTCAATCATGTTTAACCAAAAGAATGTTTTTGGATAGGGACATCGTCTCAATTTCCCTTAATTGAGGCATATTGTAATTTCATACACATAATTTCTTTTATATAGTTTTTTTACTTACCCTTTACATGTTATATCATTATTAATTAAATAAGAATGGTATCTTATGTTTAATTTTGAATTATACATCCAACATGTTTTGACTTGAAAATTACCATGTAGTAAACGTTATTATAAAATCTCACATTATTTTGTGACTATTAAATTATCATGAAAAAAATGGCTTCATCAAAATATTTTTTCATCATATATTTAATTTCTCTAAGATATCCATATTTTTGTATAATAGATATGATTTTTTCCAAAATAATATAACATTTTTACATACAGTATTTACATTGAATGTTATGTGATTAACTAGTGAAATACTGATATATATGTATCCTTTACTCAATACAAATATTTTATGATAAGGAACAATGTTAATGAATTAAATATATTATTAAATATATGATAAATAATTTGAAAATGCATATATGGGTACTGCCTTGGTGTAGATGTACACTTAATTAATTGACACATCTAATTAGATAAATTCATTTTCAAAATAAACGAGTTTCTACATACAGTTTTAAAATACCTTGAGGAATGATCTTTTCTTTGTAGGAATCATGTTCCAAATACATGACATCCAATAACTAATAATTTAATAATTTTAGAATTTTTCTATTATAATCCATGATATTTTCACACTAACATTATCTCTAGATGCATTTTAGTCGTAGAATGTTGACTTAATTCCATGGTTGTTTTGTTTCTTTCCATAATATATTAGTAATTACTTATCTTATCATTCAAGACAATTTATTTAACATTAATATTTGATGATATATTATATTTTTAATATTGATCATTATTTATTAATTCAGGATATATTCTACTATACCTAACAATTACTGTTCATTTGAGCTGACCCTTATTTTATTTCCTTTACTTTGGAAATGAATATAAATTAATGGTCTGAGTTTCAAGGATAAAACTCATTTTCATTAATTATTTATTTTGTTTAATATTCAATTCCAAATTTAAAATGGTTATGTTATATTTATATGGTTCTATAAAACATATGAACTGACTGGTCCTTCGGGATTTAACCCATTGTATTTATGCCAATGTGATAAAGCATACACTGGCTCTAGGTTACTAGAGTTGTGGTGGTTATAGTTGGTATCAAGGAATTTTAGTAAAAACCATTGGAACTAGATTAAGATAAATATAGATTATATAACATAACCTTATGATGATCATTGAAGATATTTATAGAATAAAATCTAAATTATTTTTATGGATGTTATTATATGGTATTCCCTATAAATGAATCTTTACTGGATACTACATGTTTAAGTGGTTCGATCATTGATATACCTAGGGATAATAAAATTGAAAATTGTGCATTGGGATTGAGTTTTTCCGAACATGATACCTTAAAATTTCCCTTACAGTGCTCATAGTTTGACACTCCAGGTTGGTATGCAACATATATTTCACATTTTAATTAGAAACCATTATAAAAGTTTTTTTAAAATTAATAAATTCTCAAAGAAACCATGTTTATAATTATGAGATTAACAATTAAAAAAATGTTATTTTATGTTAACTATTACAACATATTATGAATTATAATATATGATTTAAAATTCATAATTTTAGGAGGTAATATATTATATTATATTGATTATAAATGGTCCATAGATGGAATAATGGAATCAATACACATGGCCAATGTAGATATTTTCATGATGAGGAATCCAATAAATATGGTATTAGAAATTATAAAAGAATAGACATATTAGAGAAAAATATTAAAGTTATAAAAAATAAACATTCCAATATCAGTAAAACTATTCCCTGGTGTGATACTCATGTACTGAATCACATCATGTAATATAATCCACCAACATTGGGTGCAACTACCAATCCAATTGTAGCGAGTAAATTAATTAGGTATGTAGAGAATATATTTTTGGCACTATGATGTAATGAAAAAGATAATGTTACACTTTTATTGTATTGTACAAAAGGTGATTCTAATCAATGGTGGTCACTAATCCAGAATACAAGGGAGGTAGTCGAAATAGAACTAATAAAATGGAAATATTTTAAAGATACATTCATTGATAAATAATTACATTTTGATAAGAAAAAGTAGATGAATATGATTTTCATTACATTTGTTATAATCGAATAATAAGGTGTTAAGAAGTTTGAAGAAACCCTTACATGGTTGGTTGGGTATGATACAGATTACATACACAACACGACCTGAATGAATGACCGTGTATTATAAGTGAAAAAGACAAGTCCCTGAAGGGAACTGGTATGAAAAAAAATTAATATAATTAAATATTCATATGTTCTATAAAGATGGAGAAACAATTATCAATGTCTTGTTGATTCTAAGGGAATAATGATAAGAAAAGGAAAGGATATGAAAAAATTATAAAGGGAAAGAAGATACATAAGGATTTCATCAAATGAAAAAATTGTGGAAAGAAACACCCTGGTACATTCATGAATAGAATTGGATTTTACTATAAGTATGGAGAGAAAGGATACCATTATAATGATTAATATAAATAGAAAGTATAGGATCAAATATATAAAAATGAGATGATCAAATTCAAGATGGAGGTGAATTGTATACATTAAAAATTCTTTTGGAACCTTTAATGTTAAGTTTAACGAGTTTAAACAAACATTCACAAGACCATTTAAAAGAACAATTTAAATTTTTTTATAAGAAATATTCTACCTTAAATCATATTGAATCTATAATATAATCAGAGTAACAGAATTAAAAAGTATAAGGAGGTTATACATTCAAAGAAAACATACAATTGTTGAAATAAAAAAACTTCTATTAGTAAACAAGTAACAACAAGATTATTTTGACCCAAAGAGAAGGGTATCAAATAACTTTGGATAAAGGTCCCTTGATTTATACATTCAAGAAGACCTTTCTTACCCAAAACCAATAAATCCCTCGATCTGAAGATCGATATCTATCTTGTTATCCCTGTATGCCCATGATTTGGAATGAAATCAGAACATCTATCTTCCAAACCTGGAAGCCCATGATCAGCATGATCAGAATTTGCACAAAGAAAGTCTGAACAAGTTTTTAACTCCAGAACAAGTTGTTTAAAACATCTTCCTGAAGCACCGAGAGTTGTAAGAGCCTTTATATCTAGAAATCGCTTCACAACTTTTTTTTTGAAGACAGTTGTCAATGTTACAGTTTTACCTCGTTCAAATGAGCCTCTATTTATAGGAAAAAGTTTTCAATGGTGAGATCATATCCAACGATCATATTTTTCCATAAATATCAGAGGGACCTGGACACGTTTCAAACATACACCCATTAGTTTATAACATATTGTACGACATCATTTCATGTAATTGAATTGATGCTAAGTGTAAGCAAACAAATAATTTGATATCATTTGAATGATAAATTTAACAACTCTATCATTATCAAGAAAATGTAATCTTAAGAAATCATGAAAAATGATTCTTAAAAATAACATTATTAAGAAAATGTAATTATAAGGAAAAGTAAATCAGATTGTGAAATAGGTATCTCATTTATTGCGGAATCATAATCACTAAATCGAAGCCACTTATACACCGGATCTAGTATCATGATGATCGATATCATATATACACCAGAATCAGTATTAAAGGTCAGCATAATATATACACCAGAATCAGTATTGAAGATCGGTATCATATATACGCTGGAATCAGTATTGAAGATCCGAATCATATATACACCAGAATCGGTATTAAAGATCAGCTTCATATATACACCAGAATCGGCATTGGAGATCAGCATGATATATACACCACAATCGGTATTGAAGATCGCCATCATATATACACTAGAATCGGTATTGAAGATCAACATCATATATACACCAGAATTGAAATTATGAAAAATGAATCACAAATCGTAATGAAAGATCAGTAAGTATAATAGAATGGTAAATTGGAATGACAAATCTATAAGTCTTACAGAATGACAAAACGTAATGATATATCTGTAATCATTTTGGGATGATAATTATGGATCTTAAGAATAATACATAACATGAAGAGTATTTAGAATATAATAAAAAGTGTTTTTGATTTTCAAAACATAAAACCATAAAGAATGGAGAAGTTATAAGATATCCTTATGGACTCTACAATATCCCTCTTTTTGGAAATCACAAAAAACTTTGCTACGGAATAATATATTGACATAGATAAAAATGTATTAAAAACTCATCTCCCCTTTTGAATATGATTTTGGAAGAATACAACTAACTCCCGCTTAGGTTATGTTTCCCAATGGTTGTATTCGTGATCTTTAATGTCAGGTTTTCTTAAGGGAATTTCTCCCCCATAGATAAACATTTCTTCTTAAAATAAAACTCCCCCTTACATGGACAATATCCTCCCTTTCCAAACTCCCTTTACTAGAATCTCTTTCTCAGAGAGTAAATTATTCCTATAAAGAAATTCTCCCTTTTTGGGATTTTCAAAAAGTTGTAAAGGAATAAAAAAGTATAAGATGTACCTATAAGGTTAGGCAAGTATAAATTCAAAAACAAAAGAAACATATGCAAGAAAATTCATAAGAATATTTTTAGAAATAAGGATTACAGTACAATAAAACATCAGAATGAAAACAATTAATCCATTCTTCTTCACATACAACGTCTTCTTTATCAAGGCATTGAGTTTCTTCACATCCTTATGATCTTTTTCTAACTTTTTTAATAAGATCTCATGATCTTGATTATTCTTTTCTAAATAAAATATACCTTCTTCTAGAGCATCCACCTTTTTCTCTAATTTAGTTCTGACTTCCTTCTCACTACTAATATATCGAGCATCATAATTCAGTTGACAAGCTTTCTCATTGATTGATATCTGGACCATTTTGAACTCAGTTTCAAAAGTATTAAAAGAACCTTTTGTTGAATCCATGAAGTTTCCAAACTATATTAGCACTTTATTGATAGCTTTGGTATGCTTAATTTCTTTCTTACATTTCACCTTCTGAGATTTGTAATCGATCAAAATATTACTAAAGTCTTCTTCTTGATTGAAAACCATGTCCAT
This sequence comes from Viscum album, assembly GCA_963277665.1. Taxonomy (NCBI): domain Eukaryota; kingdom Viridiplantae; phylum Streptophyta; class Magnoliopsida; order Santalales; family Viscaceae; genus Viscum; species Viscum album. Next base: position 1,002,792,054 of record OY728161.1, read on the forward strand.
AAGCATATAGTTCAATTTTGTCTGTTGATTCAGGGTCACTTGCATCATTTGAATTCGAGCATCTATGTTTTCAACAACCGAAATGGTGCTGACCAAATTTTATAAAGATAGATTAACAAAATCATTTTCGATAGATGAAGAGGACTCAGATCATAAAACATCTTTTCCTTTCTCATCTATTCTTGGAGTTAAGGAAGCTAGTCTCTCTATTCTCTTATAGGACATCTGGGGAATTTCTTTATCAGTTGAAGCATCAAAAAAATTATTTCCTTTAACTTATTTTTGAACTAGAGATTTTACATCTGAATCATGAAAAGCATTTCGATCTCCCTGTTTATCTTATTCCTTTTCAGACTCATGATGTTGAGATCCTCCTTATCCCCATTCTTCTTGAAATTATTCCTTTTCTTCACCTTGTTGTTCTACCTGTTCTTTCACTACTTCTTCTTCTAGTTATAATTAAACATATTTTTCATCTTCAACTTCAACCTCTTCCTCAACTTCTATTTCTTCCTCAAGTTATTCTTCAATTTTTTCTTCGACGGGTTCTACTAAAAAAGATTTGGAAATTGAACTTGAACGAGTTCCAATATAATCTTCTTCTTCCCTTAAAACATCATTATCATCATCTTGGATTATCTCATCTTCCATTTCTTGAATTAGTATTGATAAAGCTAGGAAATTCTATGATTTTTGAATTTCTGGAGTGGCCACCAGTTTCTTATGAATAACTTGAGATTATGGTACTTCTTGAGATTTATATTATACAGCTTTTATAAGAGAATGAAAACCTTTATCTTCCAAATATTTCTTCTTTAACATATTCTCCATATATTCTATCTCAATATTTACAACGTCCTTTATTTTTAGAGATTTAGATAATGCATGATTTAGAAAAAAAATAAGGATCTCCTATATTTCTAGTTGCTGCCATTTATATCCACTTTGAAACTATTCCATCATAACAAGATATTAGATTCTTTGTAGTAGGAGATGCTGAAACCAGAATAGCATGAACTAGTACTAGCAAGTTCGGTTCATCACATTGCCTTTTCATAGGAACCGACAATGAAGATTTTGGAACATCACCCTTGTTCTAGAAAACCATTTCATCCAGTATTTTCATTTCTGGGATAAGCTCTACTTACATCTTCATTAGAGTGTCATCACTAAGAAACAAAATCTTGAAAGGTTTTGAGACTGATCGGCATGGGACATTGGTTTCATGAAAATACAAAACAACTATCCTGGAAATAGTTTCTAGATACATAAGGATCTGAGATCTGACGGTTACACATGTTATTTCTAGAATGGTATGAAAGATGTACTTCACCATGTTTATCATCCAATTCACTAAGACAAGGTAGATCTTGACTTTTAATGTCTTCTAGGTTTAAGGTGTACACATTCTCATGCTGAAGGGAAAAAAACTAAACTCATCATTGGAATTGTGAACTAATCATTTATCATTTCTAAAACTCACATGGTAACCATCATAACATAATTGGATTATGCATATGAGGTTGTTCCTATGGCCTTTTACAAAAATAACATTTGAAATACGATCTTTACGAAAAAGAATAATGTTACCTATACCAATAATTTCCCTTTGACATTTATCACCAAAAGATACCTTTCCACCTTTTTTTATAAATATTCATGAAATATTTCTTTTTTACCAGTCATGTGATAGGAACATCCACTATCCATATTGCATAGTTTGTTGGTACTTCCTTCTTTTTCCTGAAAAATAAGAAGTTAGGATTTCATAATCCAAACTTTTTTGGATCTGGAATTATTAGACAATAAATATTTGGGTATCCAAAATTGATTAGAAAAATTAGCATTATAAAACCCAAGAGATTTAACATTATTCAAAGAACATTTTTTCTTCCAATGACCACCACATTGGAATTTAGTAGAAAAAGGGTATCTAGACGGAACCAACTAATTATTTTTAAAAATAGGTTATTCATGAGAATAACCTAAACCCTGATTTTTACCATGAGGTCAACTCTAAGAATACATCTCGTTGAAAGTTTCCTTACCAGAAGTGAAATTTGCAAGAAGCTTCTTAAAGGAAAATATTTCAGATTTTAGTCTTAGGACTAAATTCTTATACTCAAGAATAATCTATTTAGAGTTATATTTATAATCTAAAGCATATTTATCTAAAAACAATTTTCTAAAATCCTTAGATAGTATATCCTTCTCAAAATTAACTTCCCCTTGTTTCTCAGAATGATTTTTTAAAACATCATTTTTATCATCATGATATTTTGAAAGATCTAAAATTTTGTTTGTTAAAATAGATTCCCTGGAGTTTTCTTTATCATGTTTCTTAGAAACATTACAATTTCTCTTTTCTAACAACTTAGAAAATCATGAAACTTATTCATAAGAAGGTAAATCATTATCATTATCTGATGAAGAAGATTCATCATCTAAAGAAAAACATCTATCTAGAAAATTTTTACTTAAAGACATGTTGGTTAACGATTCAGTAGTTTTCACAATAACCAGAAGAAAATGATTTTGAAATGGAGCTCTGGCTATTAGACCAATATTCTATTACCCAGAAGATTTATATTCTGAAGAATCGTCAGTAGAATCTCCACCAATGGCACTCCAAGTGTCATTGGCTTTCAAAAAAATCTTATGATTTGATCTGTAGAACTTCTTCTTGTTTCTCTCAGAATTCAGTTCCTTCTTGTCTCTTTTCATAAGAAAGGGACAATCAGGTCTAATATGACCAGTTATTCTAAATTCATTGCATGTCACTTCTCCATCTTTCATACCTTTTCTATCTTTATTCTTGTATCTATATTTAATGTTCTTCTTCCGAAAAATCTTGTTCATCCTATGATAATGATTGGATAACTCATTTATTGAAGTTTCACTTTCACAAGATTCAGATTGGACAATGACCTTATTAGATTTAGATCTTGTAAATCCCTCAGGAGTCTTGGATTTCATACGATTTTATGTAGTTGTAAAAGAAAAACCTCCATATCCATTCTTATTTATAATGTAATTAGCATCTCTCTTCATTCTGGTTTCATGGTGAAGAATAGTTCCAAATAATCCGTCAAGAGAAATATGGGTAACTTTCCTATTATCATATATAGCAGTTCTATTAGATTCCCATTATTTAGGCATGATGATAATATTTTTTTCTACAAGAGATTCATCATCTAAACCATTCTCACCAATTGATTTTATGCTATTGATGATAGTCATAAATCATTGTTGTACATTAAATACTGGTTCTCTGTATGGAAAGTAGAAACCATGATACTCACCCTCTGAGCATAGCACTTATAGTATCAATGACATTAGAAGTTCTGAAGTGAGTTACTTTAAGCTTATTCCAAATACAATTTGTAGCTTCAAAAGATAAAATCTGGCCATATATATTTCTTGTCATAGAAAAAAGAAATATATTACGTACATTAACATTTAGCTGGTATTCCACCATTTCCAGATTAGTAAAGGTTCTATGTTCCTTATCAAGAATCTTATAATCTCCAGGTAACATAAGGTAGTTGTTACACATGTGTATATCACAATGGTCTTCATTCTACCTCTCTAGTACTCATAGTCATTTCCATCGATGGTCTAGTAATATTGATATTGTCTAATGATCCAATATGAATGCCTCCTATACTAAAAAGATATTTCATTCAACAAACCTTATTAGTAGTAAAAGTTTAATCAAACAATGAAGAACATAAGAAAAGAAGAAATTGAGCAAGAAAACATATATGTGAATATAAGTATTTCAAAAACCTACTCTGATAAAAATTGTCAGACTGATTCAGAGAATGAGGTATCTAGCCTCTGATATCAATTGTTGGATCGAATATCTAAAAATTATATGTTCAAATACAAGAGGGGGTGGATTGTATACATTAAAAATACTTTTGGAACCTTTAATGTTATGTTTTACAAGGTTAAAAAACAATCACAAGACCTCTTAAAGAAACATTTTCTATTTTATTAAAAGAATGATTCTACCTTAAACTGTATAGAATCTTTAATATAATTAGTGTAATGGGATTACAGCGTATAAAGAGGCTATATATTCAAAGTTAACATACAACAGAAAAATTAAAACAACTTGTAATAGTAAAAAAGTAATAATGAAATTATTTTAACCCAAAGAGAAGGGTATCGAATAACCATGGATAAAGGTCCCTTGATTTATAATTTTAAGAAGATATGTCTTACTGAATCCCAGGTAAACCATAAATCCGGAGATCAGTATTTTACTTTTTATCCCCGCATGCCTTCGATTTATAAGGAAATATGGACCTCTATCATCCAAACCTGGAAGCCCACGATCAAAATGATCAGACTCTGCACAAATCAAGTATGAACAAGTTGTTCACACATGAACAAGTTGTTCACAACATCTGCATGAAGCACTGAGAGTTGTAAGATCCTCTATCTATAGAAATCACTTCACAACTTTTTTCTTTCGAAGTCAGTTGTCAAAGTTTCATTTTTTTCTCATTCAAATGGTCTTATATTTATAGAAAAAACATCCCAACGGTGGGCTCCTCTCCAATGGTCATATTTTTCTTAGATTTCGGATGGACCTGGACAAGAGTCAAACAGAAAATAGTTATTTTATAAAAGATTCTACAACATCGTTTCAAGTAACATAAATGATGTTTAGTATAAGAAAACATAGAATCTGATATCATTGTAATTATACATTTAAACAACTCTATCATCATAAAGAAAACTTAATCTTAAGAAATCAATAAAATAGATTCATAAGAATAAGATTATCAAGAAAACAAAATCATAACGAATAAGAAATCGGATTGTGAGATAGTTATCTCATTTGTTCCAGAATCGGAATCACAAAATCAGAGTCACACTACTAAAAATATGGGCTATATCCAAGGACCTATAGCCACGGTTTTACAAGTATGTGGCTATAGCTTTTATATTTCCATAGTTAAATTTCAATCCCCATGGCTAAATCAAGATTACACCGCAACATCGTTTTTTCCCAATCTCTATCAGGATCCTCCTCCTCCCCCAATCCACAACCCTCCTCCTCCCCCGATTCACACACCACGCAGCCCTCCTCCCCGAAAATGTCTCCTCCTTCCCGCATCCCTCCTCTCCTCCCCCGATTCGCAGCACAATCACCGTGCAGCCCTTTTCTTCGACGACGTCTTCTCCTCCCTAAATCACTCCTCTTCCTCCCCCGGTTCGAAGCCACATCCTCGCGCAACCCTCCTCCTCGACGGCGTATCCTCCTCCCGACTATAACCCCAATGATCTCACAGTGCAACCCTCTCTCACAGCAGCTCCCTCCTCCCCGACGAACTCTCCCACAGCGGCGCCCTCCTCCCCGATGACCTCTGCTCAATGGTCTCACCATTTGTAGGTAGAAGCTTATCTATCTTCACGACCCTGGCACATCGTCTAAGTGATAGAATCTATATTTAGCTACGATGATGAAATTTTTTAAATAGAGGAGTCTGTGACTGCCAGACAGGATAGTTATTGGCTTTCTAAATTGAAAAAATGCAACCCCTTTTGGTAATCTTCTCATCTTTGATTAGTTTTTCTTATGAAAAATTAAATTAAATATTTGTTTGATTGTATGTTGTACCTCCAGGATGCATGCTAAGCTTATGTATTGGTTTAATTTTTGTCAATCTCTGCCTCTAATCAGCAAGTCTGGGAAAAACATTGTTGGATGTAAATATATCATAATTGCGTTTCACGTGAGAGGCTGACTTTACCATCATTGAATTTATGAGCTCATGGATTGATTTCTGGAATTATGCACTCAAAGTAGCCTATAAGTGATGTTTTGGATGGAGAACCATTCTTGAACTTACCTCTTTACATATTACATGATGAAGTGATGTTTTTCTTCCAGGTAAAATTCAAACACAGATATTAATCTCTCTACTGGGCGAGCTGGAGAGCAATCAATACATAGAGTTTTTATTGATCCTGGTGGGAGACATTGTATTGCGAATATACTTGGGGATGGGGGTGTTGATACATACTATATGAATTCAAAATAGAGAAAACCTCACATTCTAATCATTTTAATGGCCTTGTGGTGAACACTGTTGCTTGAATTAGGCAGCAGATCACTGAAGGCATGTTTTTTTAAATTATTATTTTTTCTATTTTCTGGTCATTTCATTTTAGGAAATATTTTGATAAAATATTTTCCTTGGGTATATATGTCGAACACAACTTCTACAAAGGAGACAATTCATGGCACCGACAATGGACATCTATATGAGATGGTTGTGGATGAGAAGGATAAGAAGGAGAAGTACATGAATTTTCTCTTTGAATTGCAAGAACATCCAGAGGATTTTATTTGTCAATAGGTACATCTTCCCCAACCCTTGTAATCTGGGTTTACAGTTTTCCTTCATATAAAAAGCATTATGGAAGAGAGTTTTGTAAAAAGCTGTTTGTATAGGTGAGATAGAAACCTGTGAATGGGAGAGGGATAACCCATTAAAATTTTGAATGTAAGTTGAGGGGATCTGAGAGGGGAAGTTTGGTACACTGCAGAATCCCTTTCAGGAAGAGATAATTCTAGGGGTTTCCTATGAATATATTCTTGGTTTGAAGGAATCACATTTCCATGGAAAGACTACTTCCATAAAGGGATGAAAAAGGGCTTCCATCATTGCCTTTTGGAAAGGTGTTTCTAGTATATTCCCATCCCCACTCTGCTTCCTGCTTTCCTATCCCACATTTATGCAAACCAGGCATGCCCTTATTGTAAGGGAGCTTTATGTGTAGTTTGTGGCTATATAGATAGGTTTAGATGTTGCTGGAAAATCCATACCATGTTTACAATTTCGAGTATTATTTATGCTTCTATTTTTCATTCTGTGTCATTTTATAGATGGAAACAAATTTTGTCACTGATGGGACTAGATATTATTTGATGGGTGTTACACTTACATGACTATATTCTTTCACTAGGATTGGATCTCTATAAGTATGTTCTCTTCTGAGTAGCCTATCAATGTGGGACTAGTAATTTGTTACTCTTGTTTTATAAAATACAAAACATTTCTGTCATACATTACTATACATAACTCTGAAGATATTAAATGAAATTATCATGTTATGCTTCCACTGTTGTTTATGCAATGCAACCTTTCCATGAAAATCTAATGTGTTATGAGAATGGATGCAGATCATGCTGCACTTCCAGACCTTTTTTGCTAACATTTGGCCACTCCATCTAAAAATATTAATGCTTATGGATTGCTGATTGTTTTGAAGAATCTTTTTTTTTTGGTTATATATACCGAGCTATACATTTCAAGGAACTTCCTAGTGAAATAACCAACATGTATGTTTGTTGATTTGTTTTAGGTCTCATGGTATTAATAATCACAGATATTTAAATTTTAGAAGCTTTATGTTGAAATACATGTTTGAATTGATATGAATTTTTTTAAATGGTTCAATTTTTATAAATTTGAAACACCCATTTATAAATTTGAAACACCCTTTTTAATGCACATGAAAATTAAGGTATTTTGAAAGTGGAGTTTTCCCACTCAGAGTTGATTACTATTTTTCTATTCCCATAATATTTCATGTAGTGAACTGCATTTCTTTATCATGAAAATAAGGGATGTGCATTTTTCAAGAATTTCTGGTGTAGGCATCTACCATGGGAACCTGAAGATGCTGCCCCGTGGATGTCGCTGGACCATGCCAACACACCGCGGTCACGCCACGGTCATGCTGCGGTCACTCCGTGATTTGGCCCTGCTACAGGATGACACCCTGTAGCAGTTCGAAGTCCTGTTGGGATACATCTCCTATCCCTATGTCGCACTTCTCCAAACCCTCGGTGCCAATCCCATACTCCTCCCTTCCTTGCCGTTGCTCCCATACCGGCCACCCATAGCCGCCGATCCCATCCCAACCACCACTTTCCGCTTTCTGATCGCCACTCCCAGCTCCCTACTACTCTCGAGGGTTATAACTATACATTCGAATTATTCATTTTATCATTGATTCAGGTAATTTTTGTTCATTCACATTAAATCAGTATGTATGCCTTCATTTATTTTCGATTTTTTGGTTCCATTTCCCTACAGTGTACTGTCTATTATGATTCCATTATGAACACAAGCAATATATTATTTTAGGTTGTAGTTTCGTTATAATTTACCTGTATAGAATCATTTTGATTGATATTGAAGTGGTCAAATGAGGTGGGGAGGAGGGGGTGATGTACTGGAGGGGGGGATGGGCAGGGTTGAGGTGAGAAGGAGGGGGGATGCACAGGGGGTTGGAGGTGGCTGTGTAGGTGGGGGAGAGGGGGGGGGGATGTGCTGGGGTGAGAAAAGATAATATATAGGTGTGAATGAACATCCATGTTGATGGCAGCACCAATACATCAAGATTCCCTTTGACACATATAAATATCTTAAGTAAATCCTACCATAACTTCTATTACACAACATCATATTTGGCCATTCCATCTGAATTATTAATTCTTATTGATTGCTGGTTGATTTGTAGACTCTTTTTTCTGGATATTTAAACTGATCTGTTCATTTCATGGAACATCCTGGTGAAATACCAAACAGGTAGGTTTGTTGATTTGTTTTTGGTCTCAAGGTATTAATAATCATAGATATTTGAATTTTAATAGCTTTAAGTTGAAATACATGTTTGAATTTACTGGAATTTTTTAAATGGTTCAAGTTTTATAAATTGGAAAAACTAATTTATAAATTCAAAACAACTTTTTTTGAATGCACATGAAAAATAGGGTAGTATAAAATACAAGGTTTCACACTCATAGAAGAATACTAATTTGTTTATTCCATAATATTTCTTATAGTGAACTGCATTTCGTTATCAAGGAAATATGGGATGTGCATTTTTCATGACTTTCTGGTGTAGGCATATACCATGGGAACCTGAAGATGATGCCCCGTGGATGTCACTAGACCGGGCCAACATGACGCGGTCACGCCGTGGTCATGCCACGGTCACACCACGGCCATGCCGCGTTCATGCTGCGGTCATGCCATGGTCACACGGCGGTCACACCATGATTTTGCACTGCTCTAGGATGACACCCTATGTCAGTTCGCAGTCTTATCGGGATACTTCTCCTATCCCTAAGATGAACTTCTCCAAACCCTCGGTTCCAATCACATAGTCCTCCCATCCTTTCCACCGCTCCCATACCTACCACCCCTCGCCGCCACTCCCATCTGAACCACCCCTCACCACTAGCTGATCGCCGCTCCCAGCTCCCCACTACTCCTGAGGGTTTTAAATCTACTTTCCAACTAGTCATTTTATATTTGATTCATGTAATTTTTGTTCATTCTCTTTAAATCAGTATGTATGCCTTCATTTATATCCAATTTTTTTCTTCCATTTTGCTGCAATGTACTATATATTATGATCCCCTTATGAACACAAGAAATATATCTTTTTAAGTTGTAGTTGTGTTGTAATTTACCTGTATAGAATCATTTTGATTGATATTGAAGCGGCCAAAATGAGGTGGGGAGGAGGGGGGGATGTGCTGGAGGGGGGGGGGGATGGGCAGGGGTGAGGTGAGGAGAAGGGGGGCTGGACAGGGGGGTGGAGGTGGCTGTGAATGTGGGGGAGATGGTGGGATGTGCTGGGGGAGAGAAAATATAAGATATGGGGGTGAAATAACATCCATGTTGATGGAAGCACGAATACAGCAAAAGTCCCTTTGAAACATATAAATATCATAAGGAACTCCGACAGTAACTTCTATCCCACAACATCATATTTAGCCATTCCATCTAAAATATTAATGCTTATTGATTGCTGGTTGATTTTCAGACTCTTTTTTCTGATAATTTAAAATGAGCTGTTCATTACATGGAACATCCTGGTGAAATACCAAACAGGTAGGTCTCTTGATTTGTTCTTGGTATCAAGGTATTAATAATCATAAATATTTAAATTTTATTACATTTAAGTTGAAATACATTTTTTAATTTACTGGGATTTTTTTAAATGGATCAAGTTTTAAAAATTGGAAACACCCATTTATAAAATCGAAACACCCTTTTTTTAATGCACATGAAAATTAAGGTAGTTTAAAAGCTGAGGTTTCCCACTCAGAGTAGATTACTAGTTTGTTTATGCCAATAATATTTCTTGTATTGAACTGCATTTCTTTATCATGAAAGGAAGGGTTGTGCATTTTGAATGGTTTACTAGTGCAAGCATATACCATGAGAACCTGAAGATGCTGCCCTGCAGATGTTGCTGGACCGGGACAACACGCTGCGGTCAATCCGCGGTCATTCCATAGTCATGCCACGGTCATGCTGTGGTCACACCGCGGTCATGTCGCGGTCACATCCTGTTCATGCCACGGTCATGCCGCGGTCACTCTGCATTCATGCCGCAGTCACGCTGCGGAAATGCCATGATTTGGCCCTACTCCAGCCACATCGTTCCCACACCAGCCCCCTTCCACCTTCATTTCAGCCCGCTGCCACCAACATTCCAGCCCGCAACAGCCCCCAGCCTCCTTCGAATCAGCTCGCACAACCCCCCTACACCTGCAACCAGCCCCCTTCCTCAAGCATTCCAGCCCCCTTCCACCTGCATTCGATCCCGCACTAGCCCCCAGCCACCTGCGATACTGCTCGTACCATTTAGGTCATTCCCTTTAGATTAAATAATGATGACACTACATACCAACACAACACACATTATATCATTAGTACCATCTTAGAAAGAATAGATGAATGATTTTGTTAATGACGTGGTTATCAAATCTCAATAGAGATGTGATTATTTCAAAGATCTTGAAATAATATTTAACAAGTTGCAGCAGAACAACCTAAATATGAATCTGGTAAAATGCGTTTTCTGGGTAATGCTAGGGAAATTAGATAGATTTTTGGTTTGATACTATTAAATTGAGTTTGAATCTAAGAAAAAAAAGTTTAGTTTTATCAATTTCACTCCCTCAGATTCTTAAAGAATTGAGGGGGCTCTATGGGAACATTTCTTACATTTATAACTTCATAGCTAACCTGGATGACATGTCTCTACACTTCACCATGTTAATGAAGAAGGGAGTCACCTTCCATTTTGATAAGGAATTCCATGAATCCTTTTAGATTCTAAATAAATACTTACTGCATTGACCATTATTGATTCCACTGTTGGAAGGAATTCCACTCATCTTATTTGTGTCCTTCATAAATTGATTTCTCAGTGTTCTCACTACACATAAGAATGATACAGATAGTGAAACAAGTGCCTATTACTTTAGTAAAATGATGATAGGTACTAAGACACAATATTATAATATTGGGAAAAAATACCTCACACTCATCTTCCCAATTAAAATATAAGTCTTTACTTGTATCCTTACAATGTTCACCTGGTGACTCATATTGACCCGATCAAGTACATCCTTAGCTTCCCTATGTGGACTGGGAATGTTTCCCTATGATCAGTCACTTTATGAAAACAATATATCCAGTTCATATCACATAAGTTAGTGAAAGGGAAGAACCTCTCTAATTTCCTCTTGGCACATCCTTCCCAAGAAAGTATACTACTAGAAATAAAACTTCTAGATTAGAAGGTTTTTTATTCCCTTGAAGCTCCACGAACAGAGGATATGTATTTTTTTTCTTCTTCCTAGAGTCCTATTAAAAAGAGTATAGAGAAACCAAAGATTATCTGTGTATATCCAGGGGTTTTATTACTTTCTGTAGACATATTAATTTTTCTATACTCATTATCACTATTTGATGGATGGACAAATAAATAGATAGAATATGAAGCCCTAGTTTCTATCTTGGAACTGGCACAATAACTGAAAATAGACAACCCAAATATCATAGGAGATTCAAAGATAGTGATAAAATATATGATGATGAATATGCAATAAAAAAGGAAGAACTATCCCCTCTCACTGGATATGTTTGTAGATTGATGGAAGATTTCCATTTTGAACCCTCATTTCATCTTGTACCCTATAAAAATGATTTTACTTATATAATGTCTAAGGAAATCGTATTTTACCTAACCCTGATCAATATGAGGTCTTCTACCACATTACTCATCAATGGATGGTCTCATATATCATCATCTGTGACCTGGAGGAAATCAATCCGATCAAAACTTCTCTAGTTCCTGATGAACTGATATCCACCCCTATATGGTAGGAGCCCATAATTGATTATGTTCAAAATGGGACCCTCCAGATATAGTGAGTTGGAAAGGAATAAATTCGGCATCAGGCATAGAGATTTACACTTCAGGATGGCCCAAAATAAAAAAAAATCCTTCTACAATATAGAAAATGAGACCAAATTCTTCTATAGATAGTTAAAGAAAGTGTACCAGGAGTATACCACTGAGTTTACCTGATAGAAGCCAATAGATTCTAAAAAGTAGGCTGCTGTGAGTTGTTGTTTGGAAGGGGGAATAATAAAAGGGGATATTATTTTTTAGAAAATAGATATGCTATGCAGATATAGGGGCAGTGACCATCGGCCTCACGTTGCGACCACGGGGAGTCCTTTCTTCAACTCTTCTTCTTTTTCCCTACAGTAAATTCTGCTCGTTATTATAGTAGAAATCAACATAAAATCTTTTTTTTATTCTCTCTCTAACTTGAATACCTATCACTAACCTCCCATACCACTATCATGTAGCCACAAATGGACAGATTCGGGCCTCCAATAAGTTTCTATCGAATAATTAGTAGAAGATGGTTGAAAAATAGAATAAGTCCTAGTTGGAAAATCTCCTACATGATTTATGGGCCTACCATACCACCATGTGAAATACTACCCAAGAGACACTGTACACAAAACTGATCTAGTTTTTCCAATTGAAGTCTTGTTTCCATCGCTACAAATAGCTATCTGTGGAAAACTCTACATTTGGGCCAGACCTATATAGGGAACAACCAGTTCATGAACTACATGTGGGTTCAATTCTCTCATGACATGATACATAGTGATACACATATCTATTTTCTTGGGTCCAGCCACAATATTTCATTTTTTATCATATGTAACCTACATCCTTTATGCATGACATTTAACTACATGTTTTTCAAATAACTATGTGTGGTTTGATTCAAGTCATCGCAGGATATGTTGTGATGCATGAAGCTCCCATCCTTGGTACAACTGCAAAAATCAATAGGAACAATACACCCCTCTACATATGGGTCAGACCTACATAGATAGTTTCCCAATCAAGAACTATATGTGGATTTATTTATGTTATCACATGATATATAGTGACACCCAAATCTCCATTCTCGTGTCCAGCTACAATAATTAATAGGAAAAGTGCCCCTATATATGTATGGGAAAGACTTGTATTGATAGTTTCCTATTCAAAAATGCCATGTGGCTATATTTCTTTCATTATATGATATTTGGGTCTGATTGGATCTCCAATCTCGGGTCCATTTACAAAAATCATCATGAAAATGATTTTTCCCTACATTAGAGTTAGACCTGCATAGGTAAATTTTATACAAGAATAAAATAAAACATTATTACTTCCATTATTGGATAAATATGGAAAAATAAATCTTAAAAAATGGGTTCGATCACAATATGTAAGATGATAAAAATGCAGCTCCAAAAATCATACAGACTTGACCTATGTAGTAATCCATCTGAGACACACTCTTGCAAAACGTAACAAACTTCATAGTTTTCCCCTGTTTCTCCCACTGATCATTTATCATGTGAGATCAGGGAACGTGGCTTGCTAAGGGTTCTTTTATCAAAACCCATTTGATACCATGTAAAATGATATGTGAGGTGAACCAGTACCCAAGATACCTCTTAAGAGAGGCCTTGGAGCTTATTTATAAGGAAATATAATGATGACAAAACACTCATGTCTGATGTGAAACAATGACTCCAATAATGAACAAAAATTGTTTAAATTTTAATGATATATATTTCTAAAAATATATTATTTTAATAATAACAGGTATAACTGTGGTTTGATAATTTAATCATTAACGAGTGCATTAGCTAGTTCTTTGTTCATTCGACTTCTGAAAACATTGTTAAAATGAGGTAACTAAACTATCCACAGCTGCATTTCAAAAAAATTAATGAAAAGTACATTCTGATTCAAAAAAAATAGTTACATATATCCTTCTAAAGAATATTATTTAAATGAGTGATAAAAATACACCTTTTGAATAGTGTTAGGACTCTTTCATAACAATGGTACAGATTAGGTAGGAAGAAGAGAACAAAAACATAGAAGAAGTTATTATATCTAGTAAAAGTAATTGGAACAGAGTTAAGAACAAACTAAGAAGAAAAAAATGAAAAAGAAAATGAAGAGGGAAGAGAAGAACTTCTCCTAGAAAGACCACTTCTCAAAGGGCCTCCCAGACCTCCTAAGGATCGGCTCCTAGCCACGCCGTTAGTAAATACCCCAACCCAACAACCATCCACCCCTACCTACTATTACCAACCCCTTGTATCTAATAAAAGTAAAAGACAATGTTTTCATTAGGAAATCCCACCATCCACACCCACATAATTTCATCCCTTCCAAGCACAATAGACAGCCACACATCCACACTCCTAGCATTTCCACCCTTACAAAAACCCACATTGTCCTCAAGGTGAATATCCAGAAACCGCTAATAGAAATCATTACCTGGTTGATTGCACATGCTTCAAAGAGTCTCAACTCATGATAAAAATTCATCTTCATCAAGTAAACCATTGTTTCTTCCATCACCAGCATAGTCGTCACCACCACCATTGAATTAATTTCCTGACTAGGAGAGCATGGCTGTCATGTTTCTTTGCTATTTCAATCAACGTATTTGAAGTACTAGTGGCACTAGAAACCAATTATTATTTGTTATTTTACTCTAAAAGTAATAAATGGACAAGGATATGCTTTCCATCATCATTGATACCAAGAGAAATGATAACTCCAACTCCTATAACCATGGGAAACATCGGTTTGCACTCTTAATTCCAAATATCATATTGTCTCATTTCAGCTTTAAGAATATTATTGGATATTAATGAAATATCCTTATCTCCCTCCATAAAAGCATTATCTAGAACATGTAGGAGCTCCTTCCGGTGCAGTGCTTCTTGAACCATTATGTCCTTTCATCCACCAACATCCCATGTAAAACCAAACATTTTTAGCATAGATAGCCCACCTGTAATGGCATCCCAACTATTGCCTTTATTAACCATTCCAAAAACCAAGTGCTTCTCATCCATAGTCTATTTGGTCCACCTAAGAAAACCTTCCAACACTCTAACATGATTCTGATGTGTTGCTACTTTGAAAAACTCCAACATATGTACAACAGGGGGTTTCTAGGTAGGGGGATTAGCAGGGGCAGGGGGACTAGCAGGGGCAGGGGGGACTAGCAGGGGGTGGTCGGGGCAGGGGGGATTGACAGGGGGACTAGCAGGGGTAGGGGGACTTGCAGGGGACTGGTAGGGGTCCTAGTAGGGTGCAGGGGGGGACTGGCAGGGGGGAATAGCAGGGGGAATGGGGACTAGTAGGGGGCAGGGGGACTGGATGTGGGGCTGGCAGGGGGCAGGGGGGCTAGCAGGGGGACTAGTAGAGGGTCTTGCTGGGGTGGTAGGTGGGAATAGCAGGGGGAGAGGGGACTAACAGGGGGTGGCATGGGGAAGGGGGGACTGGCAGGGGGTAGGGGGGACTGGCAGGGGTGGCAGGGGGACTAGAAGGGGGTAGCGGGACTAGAAGGGGGTAGGGGCTACTGGCAGGGGGTGTCAGGGGCTAGGGGGACTAGCAGGGGGACTAGCAGGGGTAGGGGGGGACTGGAAGGCCTGCAGGCCTACTGTGTTTTTTTATTGAACATTGATCTATAGCCATAGTTTCTAACAATGACTATAAGGATTGATTGTGTTTTACCTTCTTCCACGGTTTGAAACCATGGATATAGGGTTGGCCTATAGCCATGCCAATACCAGCCACGATTCATTGAACCTTGGCTATAACCTATAGCCATGATTTTTGGGCTTATAGCCATGGTTTGAAACCGTGGCTATAGCCTAAATTTCTAGTAGTGTCACTTATACACCGGATTCAGTATCATGAAGATCAACATCATATATTGACTAGAAATAGTATGTAAGATCGACATCATATATTCAACGGAATCTGTATTGATGATCGACATCATATATAAACTAGAATTCATATTTATGGTCAACATCATATATACACCAGAATCGATATTGAACATCTGAATCATATATACACCAGAATAGGTATTGAAGATCGGCATCCTATATAAACCAGAATCAGTATTGAAGATCAGCATAATATATATTGGAGTCGGTATTGAAGATCAACATCGTATATACACCGGAATCGGAATCATAAAATCTAATTCCCAAATCTTAATGACAGATTTGTAAGTATAATAGAATAGAAAATCAGAATGATAGATCAGTATGTCTAAAAGAATGACAAAACATAAGGATATATCTGTAAGTATATCGGAATGATAATTCCGTATCTTAAGAAAAATAAAGAACCTTATAATTATTTATAACATAAGAAAAAGTGTTTGTGATTTTCAAAACATAAAACCATATGGAATGGAGAAGTCATAATATATCTTTATTGACTCAATAGAAATAAATATTTAATGTGAAATGCATTCATTTCAAAGAGATATGGAACTATGAAAATGAATTCTTCCATCACAAATTGAATATCACACTACATAAGCTATGGGGAAAAGTTCAAGATTATTATTTTTATTAAAAAAGCAGAATTATTAATGTAATTTTTTAAATATATATGTGAATTGTGTTGTAAATTTATTTTATGGATGATATTCTCATTATAATAATCATAGAATGTTTAAATATTGTAATGAAGTATTATTTCTTATATTATTTCAAATCATGTGTTGAATTGTATAAAGACAGGTGATTCAGTGGAAAGTTTTTATTTTTTTAAATCTGTGATTAAGAAAATATAACCATTAATATGTGACATATTAATGTAATAATTACAATTATATTTTTATGGGATATTATTAGTGACCATCAAATTGGTTAGTGGTTTCATGGACTGTGTTATCACTGCAAGAGGTTCCTACATGTTTGGATATATGGAATATATTTCACGACGTGAATTTGTATTTTTGAAGAACTATTATTTTCATTAAGGTTTTATATTGATAATGATATTATCATATTTCTAATGTGACATTGTTACCCACTTCATAATTTCTAAGGAATATAATGTTGAATTTTTTAATATACATTTAAATGGTGTCAAACATATTTTTTGTGAAGCCTAAGATAAACTATTTATGTAATGGATTTATTTTTTTTATTTCTATAAATTGGTTATCTTTTCCTAACCATTTGGGATTTATAAAATAAATTAGTAATATACTATTATTATTTAATGGATCTTATGATATGTTAAAATTTCATTTCAATACTTCAGGCTTAAATAATTCTATTCTTATAATGCATTTCTTATAGTAATAGATGAATTTTGAATTGATCAAAGAATATCCAAAGGAGTAAATTATGAATATAAAATAAAGATATACCATGTCTGTATATTTTTTGTATAATATAAGAGAATAAAATAATTTTTCAACTCTATGAAAACTTTCATGAATAAAAAACCTTTCATATTATCATCATTTTTAATAATATCAATTAAATTTTTCACACCTCAATTTTTATTGAGTTTTGATCATTAAATTCCCCCTCAACAAGTTCTCTACCACTATCCATCAATATTCGTGTTTTAGTTTTGACTTATATGACAAAGTTTTCACATCCAACCAACATTCTCCTATTTTGAAACCATCTATGTGTTATTCTATATGAAAAATTTTATTCTGTTAACTATTATTAAGAGTATGCTTTGTTAACTCTATTTATGATGTGGGCTTTAACAAAATAATTTTCAATTATCAAACTGTTAATTTCATAGCGCATGATTAAATTGGGGGGATGAAATTAATTTGTGGTGGGGGAGAACATGAAATCCTAAAATTATAAAATAATTACATTATATATATATACTTTTCAACAGTCAACACAAAAATTAAACAACACACAAAATATATTACATTATATTTAATCTATTCGATATCTTGTAGAACACACAAATCCAAGTCTAAATGAGCCTTAATAAAGCATACCATTATATTGTTATCATTAAGTTAGTGATTATGAATAAAAAATACAAAACATTAAAATGTATATTAATTAAATATTTAAAAAGTATTGGTTATCTATTGATTTGAAATAAAATAAATATCATTTAAAGGAGAAATAATTATTTTTAGAAAAACTGAATTTTTATAAAAGACAGTTTAGCGTCTCTTTACACCCCAAATTTAAATTTATTTCTTAATAATTTTATAAAACATAGTTTACATAATAATTTATTTTTCAATCTGTCATATAAATCTTTTCATGCAAATATTTTTCATGATTTTTGTAAGAATATTAACATTTTATGAATAATAAAAAATACTTAATTTTAATTAATAAATCACTTTTATTATAAATTTTTTATAAAGTTAAAATATATTTTTAATTTTTTATAAATGGAAATTAGTTAAATTATATATATTATTCGAAAATACGTTATTTGAATAATTTAATTTTGAAATTTTATTAAAAAACCTTGAATGCTTTATAACATTTTCTCTTTAAAACCCCACTTTTTCATCGTGTCTGCAGGATAAATTTTAATTTATATTTATATACTTATATTAATGGTATTTGTTAAAATGTATTATATATTTCCTATTATAATAATTTATATTATCAAAAAATTCAACTTAATTTTTAACATTGTGAATATTGAAAAGGGAAAATATTAATTATTGTGGTAAAGGAAAATAACGATTTACAGGGAGGTTAAAAAAAGAAAAAGGTTATAATGACCAAATAAATAATATAGAATATATTTTCATGGAGTATTCAGTCCCCATAATTACTAAGGAATTTAAAATACTAATATTTTGTCCCTTTTGGTAAGTGAAAAATGTGGTTACACCTATTACATTCCAAAAAATTACAAGAGTGCCACTCACCTCACATATAAAAGGACACCAACTCTCCTATATTAACAAATTATAACCCTTTTGATTCGTCCAATATTAGCCGAAATCACATAAAAAATACCATCCCCTATACTTTAATTAAAATTATTTTAAATAAAGACAGCCTATGAAATGTAATGGTGTAATCATAATAAGGTTATTAATAACAATAGGTAACGTTTTTCAACGAGCATTTTTATTATATTTCTTAATATGCCTCCTTCAATTATTATTAAACCATGGTGTTATAAAAAAATGAGTATATAAAATTTAATTATAAGTTTATATTTAAATAAAATGAGATAAAAACATCTTATACTTCTATCAACTACATTTTGAAATCACTATTTGTTTGTATTGTACACTACCACATCACTAACTGATGTCATTAATTTTTCAATTACAACCTCTCATAGTTGGTTATGATGATAGATATTATGTATATTTATATATATAGGATATTTATAAAATAATTAATCCTCTATATTAGATATATAACATATAAATTTTTACCTTATATTTAATAAGTGACATGATAACGCCACTCATATCTACGGTGGAGTAATGACTCAAGAAGTAATGTGATTCGCCTTTTATTAACACATTACTTGGAATGTCATAATGATATATTTATTGATTATATGTCATATATATGAAATAATTATTATATTATTGAAATTTTTGTGATGTTTTAATTATAGTATATATTTTTTTACGTGACTCTTCACTCAGTGAAAGATAATAACCTTATTTGTGTACATATGGACTATTACCATCACGAAGTGATGGGACTAACTTTCCATCAACACAACACATTGATTATATATATAAGTAAAGTTAATTAGATAAAATGGAATTATTTTATTATTCTAATTTAATAACGATAAACTATTTATTACCACTTTTCCCATGTTATTGTTGAAAATGGAAGTGTTTGTTATGTGTTTGTATGACCTACCATCAACTTTATTTTATCCACATTCAATTTTCATAACCACACCTCATGATTAATTTTAAAAGAATAATTGATTTTCAGATATAATATTTATTTCATTATTATTACTATTTGAATTAATTAACTATACAATATTAATAAGAATCCAAACTATCCTGACAATGTATTAATGACAAAATAGGGAAACATGCACCAGAAACAAAGAAAATATTGAATGGTTATTAACAAAATGGTGAAAATCTATTATAGAAAGATCATATATAGCATTATAAATATTATTATGATTCTTTAATATGTTTATAACATGATTAAAAACACTATAATGGATGTTAAATAATGTTTTACCCAAAGGAATGGTAAGGTTAGGGACTTCATCTCAATTTACTTTCAATGTAGTATATCATAATGTTATACAACTAATTTCATTCATATGGTGAATGCATGACCTATTGCCATGAAATTTTTTGATTTCTAAATTATTCATGAAATTTGATGTTTCAATTTGAATTATTTCATCTATGAGAATTTTACTAAAAAATTACTATGTTGTAAAAGTTATTGTACAATATCACAATCATTTACAATTATTAAATATCTCTTCAATAAATCCCATTCTTATAATAATTTTTATTTTTATATAAGATTAATATTAAACATATATATTCCTATATAACAGATATTATTAATTATTAAAATTTATTCAATTTTTACATATTGTGTTCACTTTGATAGTTACTTGTTAAGTATGGAAATATTGATAAATATGTATCATTTACACAATATGGATATTAGATAAAAATAAAACATTATTATTTAATTAAATATATTATTTGATATACAATTAATTATCCCTACATGTAGATATGGGCGGTTCCTGGTTATAGATATCCCCTTGTATCATCGACCTGTTTAATGAGGAAAAATTGTTTCTTGAAATTAAATGGGTTTCTATTTGTAGTTTTAAACAGTCATGAGGAATGTTCCTAAATATATGGTTATCATGTTCATATGTATTGATATCTAAAAAATATATAATTTACTTTACTAAGAAATATGTTATTATTGGACATTATATTATCACAATTATATTATCTCACAAAGAAATTATTTCTCTTATTGTTTATTAAATGGAATGCATGTTTAGTTATTTATTATTCCTTGTTGATTTTTCCTTATCATAAAAAAGATAATAATTATATTTAAAATGGAATATTTATTCAGTTATTTGCTATTAAATTTTTATTTTATTTTACTTCATGATAGCTACAACTATATGAAGACCTTACTTATCATTTGAGATCACCCTTGTTTATCTCCTTTCCCAAGTATGTAAATAATAATTATTAGGACGATTTTCAAGGATGTATATCATTTTTTTCTGTTATTTACTATGTTTTATTTTCCATAACCATTGTACAAAAAGTACCATGTATGTATCTGGTTCTCCAAAAATTTGAAATTAATCAGTCATTCAGGATTGGACCCTTTGTATTTATACAAGTGTAATATAATAGAACTCAGCTCTAGGTTACAGTAGTTTGGTCATTATACGTCTAAAGTGATGTCATACAAAGTATATGATGGCATTCAATGTATACTCACTATGAATTTATAGTGATTACATTTTTTCAAAATAAGTCCCCCCTATTTAAATATATTTAGTGAGTATAGTTTTATATATTACAATGATAATTTAATGGTAATATTTATAAATGATAATCATATATAATAACAGAAAAGGAAGAGTATGAATATCACTTTAGGATTATACTGATCTCCCTTAGGGAAAATAAATTTTATGAAATATTAACCATGAATGAAATTTTTATTTGAATGGTTAGATTTTTTGTCATATAAACTCAAGTGAGGTTATATAGGTGGTCAATTAATGAATGACATTATTAAACATTTACCTAGACCAAAAATATATATAAAACCATAAATTAATTTTTTTGAATTGATATTATTTTAATTATTTATCATTTTTATATATTTCACTGAACATTTATACTTATAAGTGAGATATGTTCCTTTAGATTAATGATTTGGATGAAAATTTTATGAATTCAAGGAGAAGGGTGGTTTGTGAACTTCTACTCACACTACCCAGCAATGTGGATGTTTTTTTTAAAGTTATGAATTAATGAAATTGTTGGTATGTGTTCTCATATAGAGTTACATTATGATATCTTATTTTACATTTTCACTAAAAGGTTCATGTGAAAAAATATATGCCCCATGATTTATAGTTAATTGTTGTACTCATTTAATTAAATATATAGAGGCATAATATTTATGATGAAATATTTTATATAAATGTTTGTCATCAATTATTAATGTGTATATTCATTTTTAAAGACATTAATATGACCCAAATAATATTGCTTGAGTTGACCCAACTGTTTGACTTCTCAATAAAATACCAATACTCGGAGATATTAAATATGGATAATTTTTAAATCTGAAAGGATCATGCTAGGTTATATATCTTGAGGATTACAAAATATACAGTATTTATGTATTTTAAATGGATAGACCTTTAAATCAATTAGGTAGATGCTAAATCATATATTTCTCGAATGAGTTCTTAACCATCCATCTATGTAATGACAAATGTGGTTCAACCTAATGATGTGGAGATAAAAATTAATGTAATAAATATTCATGATTTAAATAATTATTTTGAGGGAATGTTATGGATTATGAGCTGAGTATAAATCATCTCAATAATATAAATGAATAAATAATTATTTTAAGAATCTCATAAATCATCATTTTCTATTCATCAAGGATGTAAGATGTAAACAGATATATAGGGATATGAAGGAGTATTTTTGGTAGAGAAACTTGAGTAATGATATTATATAGTAGCTATCATAGTTATTGAATTGAATGAAACATAAGGCCGATAGAAAAAAAATAAATGGATGTTATAACCATTACACATAATAAAATGGAAATGTGAATGCTTCACCATAGATATTTTTTTTGACTCAAAAAACATTTAATGGACACAATGTTATTAGGGTTATATTCAATCAGCTAAAAATGTCACAGAACATCATTTATATCAATGATTATTTATATTTTTATCATATTTCCATGATATATATTATTGATTTCATAATGTTACATAGTTTAACACATCATATTTTATGTAATTGGGATTTATGTTATATCTCAATGTTCTATAGATGTCTTCAAAAAGTTATAGATATAGAGTTCTTTTTCAATACATATTTTAATCCATAAAATTTTTTTATATATGATAGTATCATTGAATCCCTAATGTATAGTTTGAGATTTACGAACAAAATTTATAAGGTTTTTGGGATCAATACCCTCTTCTAGTTGAGTTTTTTCATCAATGGCACCCTTTTCAGCAATCGCGTTTCTTTTTATGTAGCCCATTTTTGAGATAATTATAAACTTTTCACATGAATGGATTATGTTTGTGATATGAAACTATTATGGCATGAATTAGATGAGGAAATTGTGATATGTGTATATCCATTAAACAAAACATCATGGAAACTCAATGTTGAAATAAGAGTTATGATGAGAATCATCAGAAACATCTAGCATTAAATGTTGGTGAAAAGGTTTTCTTATTAATTTTTCCATCAAATATATGTATGATATTTAAAATCGTGGTAAAATGTAACTATATATATTGAACCCATGGAAATTCATGATATATTAGGGACTATACCTTAGTCCTTGGCCCTCCTACTAATCAAGTAATATCATACCCCTACTCATTGGCTAGATAAGGTCGAAGTAAATTACATGGCCTTACGATACATCACCCTGATTCCAAATTCTAGGAATAAATGCCAAAAAACTCATTAAAAATGGGGGACTACTTTCCCATTAATAAATAAAACAAAAAAAAACCAAAATATTCACAAAAAAATATTACTACATGACCCATGAAAATAATTTAAAAATACTCAAAGAATACCAATGATATAAAATCCAAACTAAAATAGAGTACCATAGTAAATGGAAACTAAAATTAATGTAAAAAAATATTAGAAAAACCCAAGAAGGAAAAAGGACTTCAAAGACATAACTTCAAATCTCTAACCATGCTGCATGGTCCAAAATAACAATAAAACCCATGTATCATGATGCACTGCTACATATGTATGAAACATTACCTTAAATTGTGCATTGAAAAATATTATATATAAAACCACTAATGTTTTATAGAATTATTGAGTAATGAAACTTTGTAGGATTTCCTTAAATGAAATCCCTACTCATTCCACTTGGCTAGAACATGTTAGAACATTTATATAAAACAAATTGTATAAAACATTTGAAAAAAATATCAAAGACAAGTACTATATCACCTAAAAAAATTCCAATGAAAATCCAGTGAAAAAAACTATATACCATATAATATTCCTTCTATTCATACCCATTCAATTATTCTGGACACACCCACACATGTATGCATAATTTACACATCCATACTCATGATATTTTTCTCATCCATCCTCTATGTCACAAAAAACTGGCCAATATCCATGTGTTCAAATGAGACACACCTCTTCTCTATGGTGACATCACTTTGTACCCCAATGGTTCATGCCCCCTTTTCAAGGTCACATTGAAAGCCTGATCTCACACGAACCCATGTATGCTAAAAAAAATTACATTTCATCTATATCATTCCATTTAAATAATTTTTTTAAAAAAAAAAACCATTTAAACTAATCGTTTTCTAAAATCGTAAAATATATATTTAAAGGAATCATTTTAAAATCAGGAAAATAATAAATTTTAACAATTTTTTTTTTATAATTTCATAAATCCACATTATTATCATTAAATAATGTTTCTGATATTATTCACATAAAAATTTCACAATCAATTTCAATCATTATAACCAATTTGAAACTATGAATTCTTGTTCTAATGAAAGGATTCGTGAGTGAAGCCACATATCTCGAGAATTAATGGTGAAATCGAGGAACAACAAGAAATATCACTCAAAACATGGTTGAATCTTCGAAAAAAATATTAGATCACTTTCCATGCTAGAATAAAAAGGAATACTGTTATCATTATTGTCAAAAACAATTTTATTTCTATCCATAGTGGATTGGATCTATGAAACTGGGATAGGGAAGAAAGCATATCTAAGAAAACCCATCAATAAAATACCATAAATGAGGACTCAATAAGGTAATAATACTTCAACCCACCAACAAGCATGTCTTTATCACATTAGATTATATGTAGAAAGTTTCTACATCCTTTTGGATGGATTAATCCTATGTTAGGGTAGATTTGGAGGACAACAAGGGGTAAAAACTTAATCCCGACTTGGCTCAACTTTTTTTGGACTTTTTTTTTAGTTTTGCATGGCTAGTCACATGGTTAAGAAACATAGTGAACTAATTGTTTCCTAACATCTACTTGACGGAGCACCTCGCATTGTTAGATTACACAGTTAGACAAATCATGTCACAACCATGAAAAATACCATTGTATCACTTATCCTGGTACCACTTAAGTGGTCTCACGGTTTGTACAAACTATCTTACTACCCATGTGAATTCCCCATAACCCATGTATCACTATTCATAGTTTCACTTAAGTGTATCTTTTTTTCCAGAAACCATTCATAATCTATGACCCTATAAGAAATCCTAAAAAGTACTCTAATAGTATTCAAAACCCTCTCAAACATCACCCAAAAAAACAACGTACATAAAATGGATTAAGAAAGAGTTACATACTTGAAACTATGGGTGATACTATTTCCCCAACATTATTCTTTCCATACATAGATAATAGAAACCCAATAGTGTTTGAAAATATATTCGACCATTTATCGATCATTTCATTTTAAAATTTATAGGTCTCTTTCTGAATCTGACCATGTTACCAAAAAATCAACCTAGAATGATCCTTTTCCATGAAATAATTTCTATTAAATATCCACAATATGTACTATATGATGCACCGATTAATTATATAAATCTAATCCAATGTGATCCCATTGAGTCAAATAGTCTGGATTAGGATTATAATTTTTCAACTGTGATACATGAAACACATTATGCACAAAACCTTACCATGGTAAAAAAATCCATCTGATATACCACCTCAACAACCTAATCAAGTATCTCAAAATGTCATTTATATCATTTAGATAACATTAATAATTATAAAAATGATGATTTATACTTTTTGTAGAGGTTTTAATAAACATATGATCACTCACAATGAATGACATGGACTATCGAAAATTATCTAAATATAATTTTTTGTAACTCTGAGCTGTCTCAATCCATTTTCTGATCCACTAAATGTAATCCATTGTTATTAGAAAATGGTTTTCCGAACTAGTGTAGACTGACTTATTTCCAACCAAAATATTGTATAATGATAAGGATGTATGTATAATGATTCAAAAGGATCTATTTTTATTGAGTCTTTAAAACAATTTTTATATGATAAATCCAATAATGGTACTTTCTCTTCCAATGAGCCACCAAAATTGATTACCCAAGACCGTAGCAAGTCGTGCAATATTTGTACCATCCTTTTGAATTTCCCATATGTAGGAGTGTGATACGAAGTACGCATAGTCAAATTAGTCCCAAGGGATTCTTATATGGACTTAAAAAAGCAAGACATAATCCATGTTTACCAACTCAGGAATGAAAAGCAGCTAAATAAAACTACAACAACACCCTAGCATAAAGACTTAAAGTTCATATCTAATATTACCAACATTAATAGCCGCCAGTGTGGTGCCTCATTTTCTATCCAAGTGAATGATATTTTACATAATACATCATCCATATTATTAAATTTAACCGATATATACATCAATTAAAATTTGTTCACTTTGAGATACATTATGAATCTTCCTGATCTCATAATCAATCCCCTTTGTGAGAAAATATTTTTCAATATAATATGATATTTAAACACCATAAATTTATCACAAAATAGACAATGACACCATATATTCAAATCATAGTCTAGAAAATCTAACACTAAATCAAGTGTTGGGTAATTATTCTCATTCAACTATAACTACCTTGAGCCTTAAGAAACAAAAATGATCTCCCTATATGAGAACACATCCCAGAAAAAATTATAAAGAATCATAATAAACAAAATTCCATTTTCCTGATTCTAGAAAAATTAATATTTATGCTAATGTAAGAAAAATATTAATGTCTTGAGAAGAAGAATTGTATCCTCAATTCATTGGAATAGAACATTATTTATTTCAAATATATCATATGTAAAAATAATTGTGAAAAATCACAAACGAAGCATTGTTAAAAACTAGCTACACCATGGAAACCATGTTTCCAAAAATATACTTGGTTGTTGGCAATAGATAATAACCAATATCATTTCTGGATCCAGATAAACTCCATTTTCAAAGAATACATGGCCCTAGAAACAATCCAATTTAATAAAAAAATCACACAATTTAAATTTGGCATCCAAACGATGATCACATAAGATTCCCATTACAATATTAATGTGTTCCTCATGCTCTTCACATATCATTTATTACACCAATAAGACATCTAAAAACACAACATCAAAAAATCCAGATACACTTGAAATATCTAATTCATCAATTCCATTAATACTTTTGGTTCATTTGTAAGATCAAAGGGAATCACTACAAACACATAATAGTCATATATAATCATAAAAGTTGTCTTTAGAATGTCCTCCTTCCAAATATGAAATTGGTGACATCGTGATCACAAATGAAGATTAGAGAACCATTGATCTCCTCTTAATTGATCAAAAATAAAATGAATTCAATGAAGTGGATGTAGATTCATTATCATAACACTATTAATATTTTGATAATCTAAGCATGACTGAAGTGTTCGATCCACTTATTTGGAAAACAAGATCACTGTTTCCAACATATACATGCTAGGATTAGTGAACCCTTTAAATTTAATATTTTCATACTACAAATTTAATTCCTTCAATTATGTTGGTTCGATTTGTTATGATAGAAAGTAAATAGGACTAGTCTGTAGGAGGACATAAATCAAAGTATCAACACCCCTTATGGGTTCAATCATAAAAAATTATTTGTAAAAACATCTAGAAAACAATTAACAACTATTGAAAAAAATGCTATTCTCCATCTCTTCGATCGATTCCAAAGTCAACGCTACCATCTGTTATGATATTGTTCCATCCGTTGGTGCCAACAAGACCATTTCACTTATGATTACCCTTGAGTTTCCTTTAATGAGATGCTCGATTCCATCATCCTTCATACAATTGACATGTTAGTTATAACAGTTGATGTGAACATTTAACATCTCCAACAGATCAATTCCCAAGATTTTATTATAGTCATCCATTTATAAAATAGATAAACCCCATATCAATTCTTCTCTATAAAAAATTATCTAACATTATATATATATATAAAGGCTCAATATTCCCATTGTCTAATAAAGGTTTTATGTTTCAATAGGAAGTAATCATATCAAAATGTAATCATATTAAATCAAAATCACAAAAAGAATTAAAGGAATAGGATTCACCTATATCAAACAAAGCCTGCATAATGGTATAATTAAATAGAATTATAACTCTCAACACCAATGGTCTAGATTAATAATCCACAATAACTATATCAAGTCTATATAATTTCTTACCCCTCGATATTTGTTTTTTATTTCTATGTTTATACAACCCTTGGCGAGGAGTCAGGACATTCTTTAAATCTCTCAGGCTAGCTATGTTCTGCTGATGAGTACAATTCTAGTTCCCTCATCCCATCAAATCATATGAAGTCTGTGACATATTATTGGAGTCCAAAACACCCAACTACAGAGCA
The DNA here is from genome assembly GCA_963277665.1 of Viscum album. NCBI lineage: Eukaryota > Viridiplantae > Streptophyta > Magnoliopsida > Santalales > Viscaceae > Viscum > Viscum album. Next base: position 1,002,821,007 of record OY728161.1, read on the forward strand.
CTATTACAATACCATTGGTGATTCCCCATCTATTTGTAAATGTGGTATGCACTACGTGGTGTCGTACACTCATGCTTCATGTGGTCGAATGAACCACACTTGAAAACATCCCACTTTTATCTTGAGTATTGGATAATGATTAACTAATCCTGCAATCCAATTATGAGTCATACTCATACCCTAGAAATAGGTTTATGTCTTCCAATTTCTCCAAAAATTTTACTTCCCACCATTTCCCGTAGGTATCAACATAATACCTCCACCCATATCTCATGAGATATCTTATTCTACCACTATCACTCTATTATCTATCTCTACATATTACATTATATAGAGTATGGAAATCTTTATGAAAATCTCCTACCTCATCCTTGATTAAAAAATATGAGCCTTCAAGGATGCACGAATAGAAAATTTAGGTGAAAAGTGCACTAAATTCATAAATTTTGAAGCACACTGCATCACTGTTAGTCTCATTATTTCAATATGAATAAGTATATCATTCTAGATATCCTAAAAAATTTAGGATATAGTTTTTTTGGAATATTCAACAAAATCCTATCATGAAAGGTCTTTTTCTAATTTATCATGAACTACTAAGTCCCATAATGGGCATGCACAATCCTACACCAAATATGTCTCAATATTTATTTTCATGTCTTCAGGAATTCCAAGGAAATAAAATATTTGATTCATCATATTCATCCAAACCTATTTCTTCCCTGTTCTTGAATCACCCCAAAATACGGGTGGATTCTACTTCTATAACTAGATAGAATAATACACTTTTCTTGTTTCAACCCTAGGGTTCCATCTATCCATAACATGAAAGGCATGTACAATACTTTGAACCAGTTGATTTTTCACATGTAGCATAGGTGAAACCACATTCTCATCAACTTATTCTAGTAGGTTTCTTCTTCGTCTACCAAGTGCCATTTTTTATAATCACAAAAAGGAATATGTCTCACGATTAACAAATTTATGAATTAACAATTCCAAATTCCACTACATCATAAACATCACAACCTTTATTACAATTATTCAATATTTTCCATGTTCATCCATTTTTTAATATTTAACCATTCATTTAAAAATCATTCATTTTTTTTTTCAAATAACCATTTCAAGCCTTTTTGAAATCATTAATTTGAAAAAAAAACATCAACAAATTTCAACATTCATCATTTTTTCACCAAATAATATATCACTCCTCAAAGGTAAATATGAACTCATGGTGGGAATTCATTTCTAAAATTCATTAAATGCCTGTCTCATTGGTTAATCCCATGATAATGAGATTAAAATTCCTATAAGTGCCTCCAAAACAGTTATGTACCTGCCACCCTATTACCTTGAAGGTCAGTATAAAAAGGTTATCTGTGTCTTTTTGTGTTCTAAATTTCATGTAACAACAATCATACTCTTTTATAAAAACACAAAAAAAGGAATGTATCAAAATGAATTTAAACTCCATGACCAATAAAATATAACCAATCCAATGAACAACTGATACAAATAAAACATGAAAGTCAAGGACCGAACAAGATGACACCATCTATAACATCCCTCTACTATTCATTTTTTTGAGAAGGTGGAAATACATTAACTGGATTAAGATACATCCCCAAGATTCCCAAGGCTGGAAATAAATTCCAAGGGCCTCAATACAATTGGCGGATGATTTTACCTTTGAGAACAAAACAACCCAAAAAAATATTACATAACAAAATACTACAACATGATACATTATAAAAATATAAAACAATTAAATGAAATACAATTTTTATCAAAACTAAACTATAAAAGAGAACCACATTTGATGATAACATAAATCAATTTAACAAGTAGAAGAAAAAACCAACAAAACCCAAGGACTCCAAAGAATCAACTCCATAGATCCAAATATGCCCCATGCTCAAACTCTAAATTATAGACCATGTATCACAATGAACCAATAAATGTCTATGACATATTTTATTCTCCATTTTCTCAATAAAAAATATTTTCATGATGACCAAAAATCCAATGCAAATATGAGTAATAAGTCACTATAGGATTTTCTCAAAAGATATCGCTATTAATGCCACAGGAAAGAAAATGTTATCAAATTTATAAAAAACTATTGATAATATTTTATATCATATCCTAGAAGCTTACCAACAAAATCACTACCAGTTAATGGAATCCCAAAACTTCTTTAAACTGTAACACATTTCTTTTTGTCGTACCTGTTCCATGATTCACTACACACCCACACATGCAAGCTTCACTGACAGTTCTATACTCAATATTGTTTTCTTTTCCATTAACTAAGTCTCCAAAAAGTTCACAATATTCTTGTACCCAAATAGAACATGCCCCTTATCCAGTTTCATGTTAATTTTTACCTCAATTGTTCACACCCCTTATTCAGTGTCACATCGAAATCATGGTCTCACACAAACCCATGTATTCCAAATCCATTTAAAACAAAAAATTTCATTCCATTTCAATTAAAAAATTATTTTATTGAAAACCATTAAAAAACTATAATATGAAATACAATAATCCATATTTAAAATAAAAATTTAAAAATCAATAGAAATTAACTTCTCAAAACCAATTCCCTATAATTCCACATATCCAAAAAACAATAACTAATGATGGTTTCTTCCATGAATTGGATACCATTTTCACAAAAAAAAATTAATTTAAACAATTTTAAAAAATTGATTCACATGATAATAATTTGAGTGGATTGTGAGCCACATACCTCCAGAATTATAGTGAAAACACAGGATAGAAAAAAACAACCAAAAAACATAGTTGAATCTCCGTAAACAAACCATTGATATGTTCCCATATCAATAAAAATTAAAAATATATCCATTAATAGAATAAAAAAAATATTATATCTAACTAAAACATAGTATATATAATAAATATAGATATGTAATAAAGAATTTCTAAGAATAAATCATTGGAAACTACAATAATTGAATACATTCAAGGGTAATTTGGCATCACTTCACCATTACCAAATCTTGATTTCTTCTAATTTACTAGGGATAGGTTATATATAATTTGATATGAAGAAATCCCATGTTAGGGTAAATTTGGATAAAAAACAAGTTATTATAACATAATATCGACCTAGATCCACTTTTTTAGTATCATGTGTATTAAATTATGAATGGTTAGTCACATTGTTTGAAAAAAATATGTGCTAACCATATGCCAGTATCAGGTTCAAGATGAACCATGGTTGTTTGGAATTAATAGTTATATAACACAAGAACAAACCATGAAAAATCCAACTTGATCATTTTTCATGGTTCCTCCTAGGTGGTCGCAGGGTTTGGGAAAAATGTGTGTCTGCCATTGGGCCTTCTGCTGATCATCTGTCTCACTATGCCCGATTTCTTGTAGAAGTTTCACCATTTTCACAAACTATAAACCCATCTAAAATCTCTGAAAACATTCCATACTCTTCCAATACATACCAAAATTCACCCAATCTCATTAAATATATAAAATAAATAAAGAAAGGGTTTTTTACTAGAAATAGAGGGTGCTATAAAACCACTCTCAATATCATGATGTGTTCCATGTATCACTCTATAAGTACATACAAGACACATATTAGGTAATTAATTAAGAGTGTATATCAATGAGCCATGATCATTATAATAATGAACTATTATTAGACATCATGGATCATAAAGATAACGTTCTATGGAATAAGACAACTCTTTTGAAAAATGTTCTTTGCAGGAATCATTATTTTGATGTAGCTACATGGGAACCCAAGGATGGGACAATGTAGTGATATCGAAATTATTTTATATCACTGTGATGGAATTTTAGGGGACAATTTAATTATAATTAGGTATAATTTAAAATCATAAGATTTTATATGTATTTTATTTAAAACTGACATGATAAATTAAAAATCATTCATTACACGAAACCCTGAGTCTTTGTGAGATGTTATATAAGAAACCATTATAGAATTATAGTTAAATTTAGAGGAATGAATATATATATATATATATATATATATATATTACAAAAAATATGTATAAACATATTTATTAATAAGAGTTTATGCATTAATTCATAAAAAATAAGTACTTAAATTTATGTTAATTTATTTAACGATTCAAAAATATTTTCTCTTTCTAAAATGTTTTTATCTGATTTTTTCTACGAAACATTATTATAAGTCACTTAATTTTATTGAATTATTTTTTAAGGAAATTATTATAATTTTAAATTCAACAAGATAATGTTCTCTTAGGGTTTTGTTTGAGTTTTTGTAATAGAATATATATTTTTAGAAAATATGGAAAAATATAATTTTTCTGTAAAATTATCATTTCAGTTTTGAAAAATTATCCATTATATTCTTAATTTTATATTAATTTGACCAATTAATCCTTTAATTGTAAAGAATCTATTTAATTTCATTTTAATCATCAATACTCATTTTTTATATATGTTAATTTTTTGGCTTAAAAACATATTTTTCTAAAATAATGTTTTTTACAGGAAATATAATTACACCATAATAAATTAATTTAATAACTATTTATTAAAGATTTATGGAATTTTAAATATTATATATTCAATATAAAATTTTAAATTTTATTTTAGGGATTTTACAAGGTTGCGAAGGAAATTAAATAATGGTTTATTCCTAAAACCCCATTTTTCTAAAATGTGTTTTCATTGGGGTTTTCGAACATAAATAAAATATTATTATGCATTTTATAAAAATTGAATCTAGGAAAATGGATTATTTATTTTGAATAAATAAAATTAATATATGTTAATATGGTCTATATAATTTTTGGACAAAGTGTATTGTAAAAACAGTAAAATTTGGTCAATTCTGTTAAGGCTAAAATAGTTTTAATGATGGATTTAACACCTAACAAATGTGAAGTATTGCCACCACAACCAATAAATTAAATATTTTATGATGATTTGTAAACCATATATTATCTTAAAATCCAGTAATTTTTTTAAATCAATTTATTGAATCCATGAACCCACACTCATAGATGAAGTGATGAAATCATAATAATTTCATTTTCAACATTTATATAGATAATTTGGAACTGATTTTGTTTGTTCCAAACCTCACACAAAAAAAACTATATAACAAAAAATTTCAAGTGTCATTAATTTTTATAGCTGTATATAATTATGTAAAAATACTACATGAATAATACCCATGTCACTAAATGATCATTTATCTATCTTAACGATAATTTTCTTATTTCACATTAATTATTCAAGAAAATCCACATGTAATCTCTTCTAGAAATAATTTATCCAACCCCATCCCTTATAACCTATGGAAGAGGAAAAATTTTAAGGGTGAGATAAACTTCTATGTAAATTTAAATATAAGTAGTCACAAATTATATTCATCAATGATGGTAAGAAGTGAATATGGGTATGATGACATAATCATAGTGAGTGAGCTAATCGTAAATGGACTCATACCCATCACTACATAAATGAAAAACTAAAAAACATGTAATTATTTTTTATTAGATGAAGGAGTTATAATAATAAATAATAATGATACATCTATTATAAACATTTATTGAAGGAAAAATTAATTACTAAGGGAAGTAATAGATTAATGTATTCGTATCTTGGAACATCATCATCTAAATACACTTATAAAACCCTTATAGAACCCATAAAATTATAATAACTATAGGGATACCATCCAATATAATTTTATCGATATTCTTATTTTTCATAATAAATTAGAGTGCTATATAGGCATACCCATAATATAATCTATAACGATATCACTTGAAATTATCTTTGTGCACCCATCGTATATTATGTTGAAGAACAATATATCGAATATTGTACAAGAACTTTCATCATATAACTCATTAAAGTAGTCTATTTTTTAAACCACATTGAAACAAGGAAAATAAAAGTGGTTTTTGTCAATATCATTGAAATTTGATTAACCCATAGAAACATAATTGGTTACAAAACAATATTTTTGAATCATGATTAGCCCACAGAAAACAAATAGGTTCTATTACAATATTGTTGAAAAAAATATAAATCTATCAAGATAATGAATGAGGAACGTATCAATTAAAAACATCTCAAATAAAGAATAAGTATCAATAATGTTTATTTTTATTGATAAATTAAAATACAATTAAAATAACAAAAAACAAATTCTAGGAAAAAATCATTTAATTTATTAAAAAACATTTTAATAGACATAAAAATCCATAACTTATTCATAAAATATATTTCTATAAAATAAATTCATTAAAAGTTTAAATAGATATTTAAAAACAATTAAATAATTTATTTAGTAAAATATAATTCTTCTTGAATAAAATTTTCTTAAACATAAAGCATTTTTAAAATCATTTTATTTGAAAAAACCATTAAAAATAATTCTTAAAATATAAGAAAATTATTTCTAAAAATACATACAGAATATATGACGAAAGATTCCAATAAATTTCATCCATAATCGGGGGTATCTTTTTTACATTACAAAAGAGTAAAAAATAACATTCAAGTTTCACTGTGAATTATGTTAAAAACTACATTTTTCAAGAATATATAACATGATTTCATTCACATTTCTGATTAAAACCAAATTGTTATTGTTTTGAGAATGACGTAAATATTATTTATAAAAAATTAAATATTTAAAATAAAGTTATAAATTTATTTTTGAAAACATTATAGGAGTGTAATAACAAATATTAATTTTTTTTAGTAAATTATGTTTTTTAGTAAAATCGGTTTCAGAGGAAAGAGTGAAAAATGATCAAATTTCATTAAAAACATATTATAAATTATTTTAATTAAAAAAGATTTTAAAAATGATACTACTACTTTATGATTTCTTGTATGACCATATTAGTATAAAATTCAATATTTTCATGTGATATGGATCATAAAACCTTCTCATTTTAGGAATAATTATTAAGAATCTTGATAAAGAATGAGATTATAAAATAAGTTGCATGCAACATTGGTAACATTAAATCGTAATCCCCATAAAGTAATAAAATATAATATTTAAATCATTTTATTAAAAAAAAGTGTATTCCTGACATAACCATTCAAAGGGTCAGTATATACTCCTCATAAAAGAATGTAGGTGTATAATATAATAAAGATCTCAGAGAAGAAAAATTGATGCAAAAATAAAATGTGACATTAAAACCATAAACACCATGAAATAGAGATACTACAATGGATATTTGAATCCACATAAATTTAATGATATGAATCGTATCATAAATTCTCATGTAGTATATATATAATTATACAATTTTTTTTTCTAAATATGGCATGCATGTCACAAAAATAAATGTTAAATGAGAAAACATGTAACTTGTGTTTGATTCATCATGAATGTTATTTTTCTTTCCTAAATAATACTCTTATGATAACTATTTAAATACATAATAAATATATTCTATTTTTGGTTTAGAATTCATTTTGGTTGACTTATTACCATGATATATATATTTTCATTATCAATTAGGTTTACATCAAATGTTTTGACCTTGTTTGGATTTTGTGTCAAAAATGAATTTAGTAGGTTGACTATGGTAAAATATATCATTATATAAAATATAAATAATAATAATAATGAAATGGTTATCAAATTTGTAAATAAATATTACTTTTTGGTTTAGTCATGAAATATGGTCATGAAAAGATATATAATATTACGATGATGGGGAAGGTTGTTCGTATGTATATAAGAGTGACATTGAAATTTTTTGACGACCATAATTGAAATAAGGTAAGTAATTTTTTTTCATTACATAATTATTAAAATATTATAAATACCATATTATATAAATATATATAATTTTATATTTCAGTCATTTGATGTGGTATTATGAGAAGGAATCGCATTACTTCCAGGAGGCGATAGTCCAAAAGCCCATGCATTGAATAAAATTTTTTAGTGACTGAAACAATATAGAAGAAAATGATATATAATATTATAAAAATGAAGCATATGTCATTAATATAAAAATAATTTAATTTATATCACATATAATTGCAACATTTACTCTTTTTCACCTTCTATGTATTGCTACATGTGACGATAGTCTTTCATAAACACGAGCGACGTTATTGTATCCCCTATGGATTGAAAAGTAAAAAAACAATAGTTAACCCGAGGTATAATTATGTAATAAATATCATATATATATATATACTTTACATCCATCATTATACCGACCTGTTATAGGATTTTATGAAAAAAATGAAGGACATTGGTTCATGAGGTGGTAGTCCACCGTACTCACGAATTTCAATTTTGCAATCCATTTGATGGAATTGAAGATGGTTGTAGATCATCACCTTGTAATAACACATTCATATTATAAGGAATATAATTATTTTATTTTATAATCATGGTTTAATAATTATAAAATTTTGTGGATAATGAAATAAAATAATTTTTTTTGAATAATGTATCATCTTCTTCAGTTGTCCTTCTTAGTGTTTTACTAATAAAATTATAGATTGGTTTTATACACAAAATAATTATAATATTATGGGATAATGGGAGTTTTTAAGTGATATAAATATATATTGGTTGCACCAAAATAGATTTATAGAATTATGTGGAGAAGATATGGGGAGCCCATTTATATGTTAGGTGAGGGGCACACTTGTAATTTTTTAAAATATTCATTCATACCATGGTTTTTTATTATGAATAAATCCACCTAAATGTTCCATTATCGAACCTATAATAGATTTTCTCTAAATATGTCATGAAAATTTGTATTTCATAAATTTATTAACTCATTTTTTATCCATATATTCTTAGTTTACCCCTCCCATAGTAAAACCATTTTTACCTTAACTAAGGTAAAAATGTTTTTACTATTATCACTATTTATTTTAGTAAATAATAATGTAAACATTATTATAAATTAAAAAATAACTTTATTCCAAAAATTGAATCTTTATTCTAAAAAATTATTTCAAAAAATTGGATAGTTTTAATTTTAAATAATTATGCGAATGCATTGAGAAAGAGGGTTTTAAAGAGAAAATGTTCAAACGATTATAATGTATTTATATAAAATTTCATTATGAATTTTTTCCAATAAAAATTGGATTAATATATATATATATATATATATTATTTAACTAACATTACACTGAATCCAATTAGAAATATAATTTATCATTTTAATTAATTTAAATGAGAAGGTCATTTTCCAATAAAATTTATTATTTTTGATAATTAATCAAAAAAATAATGTTTTCATAAAATTAGTAAAAAAATAAAACAATTAAATTTTTATTTTAAATTTTATAAAATTATTCTTTTCTAAATAAATTTTCTATATGTCTAAAAAATAAAATTTAAATCAAAACCCGCATATATGATGAAATAATGGGTTTTCGAGAAGAGTATTTTTTCACCGAAAGAAGATTTTTAACTAACTCTATCACTAACAATAATCCCGATATCATTATTGATTAAAATTTATTTGAATATAAAATTTATATTTCATTTTAAAAATTCCCCATTAGGTATTATTTTTAATAATTAAAAATTGAAATCATTATGAATTTTAAAATAGTTATTAAAAGGCCACATTTTTACCCCAAAGACACACATGTTATAAAATAAAAAATAATGATGATTAAAAAATTAATTAATTATATTAAATATAACTAAATTATACTTCATTCACATAATTTTATTGAAAAATTATTATAAATTTTATATTACTTAATTTATTGAAATCATATGGCATTATACAAAAAATTGTATTCATCAGAATTCAGTGAAGGCATTTTATTTTCCGAATAAATTCAAAATTTTCACGCAAATTAAATTTTGATATTTCATATCGAAAAATTATGTAAATTTAATCAATTAAAATTTATTAAATTTCTAAAAATTTCTTAAAATATTATTTTATGAAATAGAATAAAAAATTTATTTTTGTATAAATATTATTATTCATAAATAAATATAGTATACTAAAAATCAGTTGACTATTTTGTAATATTTATCAATAATTTATTTATATATATAGATAATTCACAAAGTAGATAAAACTATTCCTAACCTCTAATTTAATATCAATTTAATGATTTTTAGAAATATCATGGGTCATTTAAGCTAAATCATTCATGTTTAATAAACTATTGAACATACTAATCATGAGGTTGCATGTACATAAATATTTTTAAGAGATAAAATTTATATAAAAATAAATATATCGTAATGTCACAGGGATTTAAATTCTTATATATTCTCTATTATTAACATCTATAAAACATAATTTTCTTCTTTTATAATTTTTGTGTGTTATATAAACCACACTTTAATAAATTATTCCCTTGAAATTTGAACAATATCTGAGTAATAGAAGGATACAAATTAGAAGTTTTTTAGCCCACATTATAAAATTGTTTAATAAAACATCCTCTTTATAATAGAAAAATTTTACTGAAAAGGATTATATGGAAAAACACATAACTATGTTTCTAAATAGAAGAAAATACATAAGAATTTCAGAAAAGTGTAAATAATTATAGGGAGTGATTGAATTCACTGATCACAAGAAATTCAATGAATAATATAATGTTAGTGGAATCGAAACTATAAATCTAGTAGGATCTAATAGCCCAACTAATTCAAAATATATGAATGTAATTGGATAAATTTTTTGTTCCAATATTATTTTACCAGTGTTGAGGAATTATTTCACCATATAAAAGATAACATAGTGAAATATATTTAATTATCATTTATAAAACCTTCCATTGGAAAATTTACACTAGAATATCATTTTTTTCTTTAAAAAATTAGTATTAAAAATGAATCATTCATACCTGATGCACTGAAAATAAAAATATAAAGACTATGTAACCATAAAAGGGATAATAATCTATTAACCTTATCTTTATAAATTAAAAACACCAAAATGGTTAGCACTTGGTAAGATAATTCCCAAAATTAAAAAAAAATTATAATGAGACAATAATTATAAAAATTAAAAAAAATTCAGAAATGTTGAAAATAAATCAATCCATTAATAAAAATCCTTAAAATTATTCAATCATTTATTCACTATGATTGAAATTTGATAATTAGAATTATTTTATCATATATTATTCTATGATAAAACAACATGTATTCTAATAATATATTATATATTTCCGATATAAAAATAATATAAACTATTAAAAATTCCATATTTTCCAAGACATTATGTTAGGCTAGTGATAGGCACTACAAAATTTTTGGACTTCAATTATGGGTTTATACATTATGGCCATTCAGAAATCAATGGACTATCACCCAACATTGGTGTTTTCCATTTTTTAATTATGAAATTAATAATAATTACTTCCTAAAAAACATCATGTTGGTCCTCTGGGTTACAAATATAGCACGACCCAACCCACGAGGCCTGTATCGTGATTAAACCAATCCCACCTTCCATGGGCCAGGGGCTGGCGACTAGCACCAAAGGCGTAATTCCCTAAAACTGGTAAGGCATTGTCTTTATAAAATGAAACAAAACAACAAGAGTACAAGAGGAAGAAAACAATAAGTAAAAGTTATATAACAAGAGTACTGAAAGTAAATGGGTCGAAAATACAAGCCTAACTGAAAAGTACACATACAATTGAAAACAAGTACAACTGAAAAAGGGACAAACAGCTGAAAGGTGAAAGCAGCTCCAGGACCATCCTCCACTATTCCTACATAAAGGGTAGCTACAAATGGCCTCATCATCACTCCATGTTCATCAGACTCCACCATGCACTGTTACGTCGTAAGGTCCTCCTACGGGTACCGTACAGTCCCAGAGCTCTCAGCCTCCGTCAGCATTGTATGTTGTCTGTATCCAACACAACGAGGTGCATGCATATCCCGTGGAAGGGTGAGTATAATGATACTATGTAGGGACCCTGAGACCCTCAATTTCTCACAAAATAAAACAAAGATAAACCACAATTTATTATTTCAATGGATAACAATTACTAAGGTATATGACCATACATATACCTATGTTATCAAGTAATCCATATCAATCATGAGGAAAACACAATGGTCATTGACTCAGATCAAACCAGGATTTTCATTATCGAATACACAACTACTGGTGAACTCCTCACATGTCGAGTACGATGGACCTACCACGAATCTGAGGCACATATTACTAAACTTAGACTACTGAGGTACTTCTCCTGTCGAGTACTGGGGGTCTGATGCCAACTACCAGGCACTCCACCACTGTGGGTCTGCCGCCAAACCAGGTGATTCCCCTAATAGATGTCATAGATACTCTTTCTGTCGAGTACTGTGGGTTTGTTTCCAAACCAGGCGTTCCGTCCTCCATGGGACTTCCGCCAAACCGGGCGCTCTGTCCAATGGGCTAATCAAATCACTCCAAGTCGAATCGGTCAAGCATTAGTCAGGTCTACAGCTACTAGGTCACCCCACTATGTTTGCTCATCTCCGGGAGGATATGCCCCACGAACTAATATTCGATACTCCAAGTGTCATGATGATTCACATGGATGTATATCAAAGGACCGCCACGTCATAAGATTCTCAACGCAACAGACGGCGCGTCAATCAGATGCTCAGTCTCTGAGTTATTAGCATTTTAGTCCTGGGGGCCTGGTTGGATTCTTGTATGAACCAACCTGACCATATCTCAAATATACCCTAAACTCCAGTTGGGTATACTCAAAGGGATGGTTATTCTCCATGAATAATGATTACCTAAAAAATATACTACTTAAAAAACTCGAATGGGTTTCCTAAGACATTGAACATATGATTAAAATTAATATTATATACCAACTATGGTATCTGAATCTATTAAGATAACCTCACATGAAAGCATTCTAATTTCTAAATTTATCTAAACTTACATATGATTCCATCTATAATTATCTGAACCTATAGTCTTGCATCTGGTGATGAAATCATAAATATTACGTTTCTAGCATTAATGCATATAATTGTGACCCAATTTTTTGGATCCGAAATTTAAAACATAAAAAGAAAAAAAATCAACAGATATGTTATCAGAGACCTTTCATGATTACTGTTTTATAGAATTGGGACAAATGATTACACAAAAAAATTACCCATGTCATTGAATGACCATTTATCCTACTTAACCAAGATTTTATTATTTAATATTATGTTATCATCATCTTCCATTTGAAATATATTCTATAAATAATTTACTAAAAATCATTATTTATAACTTGTGGAAGAAGAAACAGAATAATGGTGAGTCCAGATACTCGTTATGGATAAACATAATAACTAATCAATGAGATAAGTAAGTGTCCAAGGGTATTATTACATAATCTGAGTGACTGAGTGATTCCTATAAGAAATCATTCACATAATTAATTAAATAATTAGTCATAAAACATGTCATATATATTTAATAAAGTAATTATTCAAAAGAATAAATAACTATGATCAATGTTATATCAATCATGATCATATAAAGCATTATAAACTCATGGAAATCATAGATAAACTTGTTAGTATCTTAGAGCATCATCATCATTGAAAACATACAAGCCCTTTCAAGAAACATAAATTATTGTTAACATATGGATGGAATCCAATATAATTCTTTATATATCCTAATATTATCCCAATACATTGGATTGTTATCTAGGGGATCATTTTTGATATGATATAATGGGATAACCGTGTGTTATTTTGGTGAAAAATTCATATATAATGTCCAAGAAACATAACATGAATTACGAACATAGATGTTTCATCGTTAAAAAAGTTAAAAAGTCAATTTTATATTAAAAGATAGTTTACCCAGGGAAATGTAATAGGATTAATGTTAGAATCTTTTAAACATTATTTACCCATGGAAAATATTTTTTTTATAAAATCTATTTGAAATAATCTTAATCCATCAAGATAAAAGAGGTATATGGTATCATTAAAATATATCTATAATGGATAATATGTAACAATAATTTTTTTGAAATTAATTAATGGAAATATAATTAAAATATCATTGAAAACATTTTTTCTGAAAATAAACATTTTATTTTGAAAATTAATATTATGAAGTCTTATAAATTCATAAAATATTTTCTAAATACATTTCATTAAAAAAATGTTAACAAAATAATGGAATATTTAAAATTTATTTAAAATTTTTATTTAGGAAAATATAATTTGTTCCTGAAAAACATTTGTTAAACATCAAATTGTTTCAAAATCCCCATCTTTGAAAACAACTTCTGAAAACTAACAATTTATTGAATATTCTGAAAAAAAAAATTATTAAAAATATCATTGTAAAGATATAATGTATTATTATAACAAAAATAAATCTTTAAGGTTTGTAATTATTTGAATTCCATATAATTTAAAAATGACATTTTTACTGTATAAAATTCATTAAAGTTCAATTTTTAGAAAATAATAAGATTCCATTCACATTTTTGGTAAATTATAAACAGTCCTTGATCATAAAAAACTCAATATTCATTTTTAAAAAATATTATAAAGGAAAAACATGGTTAAATAATAATTTATAAAAAATTATCGGTTTTAAAGAAATAGTTTTTGAGAACTATTTTAAAAAATAATTTTTGTTGAATAATATTGACTTCATTCCAAGATAGAAATAATATCATATTTCCATAAAAACATTTCCTCAAATATATTTAGTACCATGTATAATGAAAAATGGTATTATTACTTCAAAATATCTTAAATAACTATTAGAGAGTAAAATTCATGAGTTTATTCTTATATGGATCATAAGATCTCATCATTGTAATAATAATTATAGATAATATAGATTAATGATGATATTTTAACATAGCTCTGTTACTACTTTGGTACCTATGAAACATAATCCCTGTGAAGAATAAAAATAAATAAATCATAAAATTTCATAAAAATAATTATATATAAGATATAACATGTCAAAGGAGAAGTACATATATAACTCAAAAAATATTATAGGTGAATAACAAAATATACACCACAATGAATGAAATTTGAGACAAAAATATGTTACCTCTTTGGTAACATTGAAATATTAATGCCTATTAAAGATATACCCCAAAATAGATATGTAAATACCCATAACATTAAGGATAATAATCATAAATTAAATTTATTGTACGTATTTACATCACACAATAATAATAAGTGGTGAATATTTCATGCATATCAGATAAATAAAACCTAGACAAGACAACCCTTACCATGAGATTGATTGATCATTCTTGTTCATTATCTTCATAAATAATTAACATATGTTAACTGTTTAAATTTGAAATAAAAATTATTTTTATTATTCATATAATTTCAATTATTATAATTTTCTATATTATTACTTAATATATTATGTTTAAATAAGATGTTTTGATATCATTTACCATATGTGTGAAACAATGATATTGATAGGTTGTGTATGGTCAAACATGTCCATTAATGAAATTATAAATGAACAAAAGATACCCCGTGGGAGACCATAGTCCACATGTCCATGAATGTCATAATAAATTTTCAATGGGTGAAAAATTAAAAAACAAAATAATATATTAACTTTTTTGAAAGATAATTATGAAATTAATATAATAGCTATTTAATTTATATCACGTATATAATATTTTTGAAGACTTTTAATCTTATACGTAAAATTTTATTGAAAAACAAATCATATTTCTTTGTAATGTTCTAGTTTGAAATAAACATGTGTGATGATAAGGTATCCACTATAGAATGGGAATTTGAAAAATGAATATATGATATAATTACTATAGATATATAAATATGTTACAAATATCATATATAAAACTTATATCCATCATCACACCCAACCAAGAGGTTTTTAATTAATAAACCAAAAGACATTGGTTGGAGAGGTGGCGGACCGCTTTAGACACGAATGACGATTTCATAACCCATTTTATGAAATTGGATATGATTATAGGTAGTTAACTTATGATGAAAATATCCTAATAGTTTTATGACACTAAGGTTATTATATTATCATGTTATAATAAAAATTTATGGTGTTGGAGAAATAAATAAATTAAAAATTATCGATGTAGAATGTTACCCGGTCTTTAGATGTCTTACTTACGTTTAAAGAAAAATCATTCATGGATGGATATATGTTAAAAATAAAGATTTTAGTATTATATTGTTAATGTTGAAAACTAATTTGGGTTGGTTTTGTTAGATCATAAAATGGGTTTAAGGTGGTAAGTAGAGATAGGAGGGGTAGGCCTTATATAAGTGAGGTGGGTGAAAAACATGTAATTTATTGAAATGATTCAATCATCCCCATGTTTTCCTCATTCCAAATGCCTCAAAAATTGTTCATTCTCGGACATACAAGATATATAGTTAAAATATAGGCAATAATGTTGTGTTTTAAAAGTTGGTAGGTCATTTTAACCATTATCTTCTTAGTTTAACCCGTAGGAAATCAATTTTTTACATTAAGTATGGTAAAAAATATTTACTTTTTCACTATTCATTATGGAAAAAAATTAAATTGAAATTATTATAAATTATAAATTATTTTTATTTGAAATATTTCAAATATTTATCAAAAACCGAATTCATTGAAGTGAAACATTTTAATTTAAAATTAAACTCATGGAGACTGTGAAATGGCAGGTTTTCAAAGAAAAAATAATCAAATGTTTACATGTTTTTTATATCCAATTTCAATTTAAAATTGGTTAAAATGAAATAAGTTTGATTAATATATACACTATTAAACTATATTTAAAATAAAAACTATTTTAAAAACAATTTATTTTTATAAATAATTTTAATGGAATGAAATTTTCAATAAAAAATCATTAATTTCCACTAATAATGAAAAAAAATAAACTTTTCAAAATATTCTAAGAAAAAAACCCTATAGAAATTTTGAATATCAATTTTCAAAAAATGAATATTCTTTTTTGAAATAAATTATGAAAAAGTTGAAATAATAATTCTAAAATAAAACCCACAGATGCAATGATTTAGATGGTTTTCAATTATAGAATTTTTCATGAATAAAATGATTTTATATTTATATTGTGATTAATTATAATCAGCGTATGAATATAAGATAAAATATAATTTCATGTAATAAATAAATTTTATTTAACCATTTGGTATTATTTAAATTAATTACAAACGTGAATCATTATTCATTTTAAAACAATGTTTACAAAACCCAATTATTTTTATAAAAACATATATAACAAAACAATATAATGATGATTGAAAAGTAATAAGGAATTCCAAATAAGACTAAATAAAAATTATTTATCTTTTTTGAAAATTTTAAAATAAAATTTTTAGACTAAAATAATTTAATTTATAGAATGGAATTGAAATTTTACTAAAAATTGGATATTATTCACTATTCACTGAAAAATCATTATTTTTCAAAAATTTCCAAAATTTCAACCAAATAATTTTTTAATATTATAAATATAAAAATTGATTTAATTTAATGAATTTAATTTTCTAATAGTTCAAAAAAAATATTCTATAATTATTTTAGAAAAGGAATAATAAACATTTATGGATAAAAACTATTTTCGAAGAATAAAATAACATCAATTAAAAATGATTGAATATTTTATAATCATTTATAAATGAATTATAAATATGTATATATTTCCTATATTTGTATAAAATATCCATACTTTCCAATTTAATGGATCTGTTATTATGGTTATATATATGGGGTTGTTTAAGCTCAATGACACGTGTTGATTATTCTATCGAACATAAAAATATCATTGTTTTGTGTACCAAAATATATTAAAGATATTAAATTAATTTGAAAAATAAATGTATTAAAATTTCATAGGGTTTTAAATGCTCCTCTTATATCCATGTTTCATTTTCCATTATTTTCTTGAACATAATTTATTTCTTATAAATTCTCGGGGTGTTACATCCTCAACCTTTAATAAATTGAATCCACACAGTTTCCACTTTGTATACATAATAAAAGGATAGAAATTTTGAAATAATTAATTATTGGACACACATCAAAAAGGGGTTAAAAACCCCATAATATTTTGTATAAGGAATTCAAAGGGTCATATGAAGTACCATATTACTAGGTTTCTAAAAATGATAACATAGTTTGGAATAGAAGAAAGGTCTAAATAATTTGGGAGAGTGATTGAGGTCATTAATATAAATAAATTTAAGGATTAATGGAAAGGTTAGGTACTAAAAACCATAAATATAAAATGATATAAAACACCATCAAATTCAACTGATATTAATTTAGTAGGATGACATTTTTGTTTTATGAAACCTTTCCTAAATTTGAAGAATTAATTCACCATCGTGACTAATAACATATTTAAATATAAATACTTAATTTCCAAGCATAATTTAAAATATTTTACAATTTCCATTATAATAATTTATTCTTCTCGAGACTATGAGTACTCAAGATGAATTTTTCAATCCTAAATCATGTAAAATAAACATTGAATGATCAAGTAACTATAAAAAGTACAACAAGCTATTACACCTACCATTAGACATTAACAAAAACAAAAAATGTTACAACATTGTAAGTTAATTTTCAAGATAATAATGCTTCATATGATACATTAATATTGAAAATTAACTAACAATACCAAATTTGGAACTAAATAATTCCAAAAATAACTATGCTTAAAAATATTCAAGTGTTTCATTAATATGTTTGAAACCTAAATATTTGAAGGATTTGATCATATATTCCACCTATACTAAATAAATATAAATCTAAAATAAAATCCAATTGTTTTCCAGAATAAACATAATATTTACCAATAAAAATGGAATACTAAATAAAAAGTCATGTAGTCTAATGGTAGGCGTTAAAATTTCTGTATCTTTTTTATTTTGGGCATATGCCTCGCAGCCTTGCCAAATAATACATGTTGTCACCTAACCTTAATTTTTCCACTTTTTTCATTCAATATGATAAAATAATTTATCCCAAAAAATATCATGTAGATATTATGGTTTAAAAATACCCCATCCAAATAAAACATCTTCTAAAATGAAATTAATAACATAAAAAAAATTTATACTCAAAACCCTAAATTGGGGTGTGTAAAACATTGTACTTATGATCATTTTTAATCATATAGAACTATAATTATATCCATATATGTTAAGATTAAATCACTTGAAAAAAAAAAATATTAAAATCTATCTAAACAGACCTCTGATACAATCTATAACATCACCAAACAAACACTCTTGGATCCAGTGATCAGATCAAGAACAATACATTTTTGGTGTTGATTCTGATAATTGTTACCCACTCTTTCTCTATCTAAACCATACATAATATAATGAAAAAACTCGGTCACTTACATTATCAATGAATTTTTGGCATTATAGTTGTATATAATTAAGAGAATATAAATCATAAACAATACCCATTATAATTAAATGACATTTCTCCCACATAATCGATTTTTTCTTATTTCACATTACATGGGAATCATTTTACATTTGAAATACCATCTAGACATAACTCATTCAGCATCATTATTTTTAAGAAATGGAATAAGAAACCCAATATGGGTGAGATCAAATGACCAGAAAGGGTTATCATAATCATTGACATTTTTAATTCATCAATGAACATACTATGTTCATAAGTGTATGAATAAACAATTAGAGTGCATAAGAGAGGCATAAAAGAACTCATACACATAAATACATGAACCATCAATCATGAAACATAGAATAAATCATTAAATAATGAAAGATTCATAAGAACAAATAATCATTATCCATTAGATATCAATCATGATTAAAGTAAAAATTTAAAAATAATGTAAATCAACGATAAATATGTTTTTATCTTAGAACATCATTATAGAACAATTAGAACACCCATACAGAACCCTTCAAATTATTATTACTATATGAAAGAATTCCAATATAATTATATCGATATAAGAGTATTAACCAATTTGATGTACCTCTATCTAGACTCAGCAATTTTATAAGATATAACAGGATCACCTATTTCTATCTTGTCACACCCCTCATATATATTGTCCACAAAACAAATCATGAATAATGTACATAGGAATTTCATAGTAAAACTCATAGATATAAATCATTATTATTTTAATAAGTTATTACTACATAAAATAAATGTGTATCTTATTAATATCTTAGAAACATGATTAATCCATGAAATGAAATTAGTTCCAGAATAATCTTTTTGAAAAATTATTCACCTGTGGAATAATTGGGTTCCATAACAATCTCATTGAAATAATCAAAACCCATCCAGAGATTGAATCTGGATGGTGTCTTTAAAAAATATAAACAATGTATATTAAGTTAAAACAAGTGTGTATTTAAAATTTTTAATGTAAATACAATTAAAATTTATTACCAATTTATTTTTAATAAAATAATTTTTTTTACTCTAATAATCAGTTTTTAAAAATCTTAATATATTATAAAATATGTTAAAAATTATTTTATTTACCAAAAATATAGGAAACATGTAAAGGAATGTTTTAAATATAATTTAAAATATTTATTTGGGAAAATATACTTTATTCCAGAAAAGAATTTTGTTAAACCTGAAACATTTTTAATATCACATTCTTTAAAAAAATCATAAAAATGAATAAATTATAAAATATTTGAAAAAAACATTTTCTTTAAAAATATCATTGTATACATGAATCGGAAAAAATAATTAAATATTTTTCATGATTGACTGTAATTATATTAATTTAACACAACATTAAATAAATATTTTTTCAATTTAAAAATGTTAGAACAATTTATTTTCAATGAAATATAAGAATATTCCTTTCAAATATTCACTAAAAGCCAAACGGGAATTGTATGGATCCCAAAATAATGATTTATATTCATATTTTTGTAGAATATTAATAATTATTAAAAATTTATTCTTTTAAAATTATAATAGTATAAAAATCATTTTTTAAAGACATGCTTTTTAGGAAAATATAGATTTCCAACCAAAGAGGGAAATAATATCAAATTTTATTAAAACAATTCTCAATTACTTTAAATACAATGGAGTGTAAAAATGAGGTTGTGATCTATTTAAATATAATTAATAACAATAGGATTATAAAATTTATGAGTTTATGGGGCGTTGGGACATAAGATCTCGTCAATAGAAGAATAATTTTAATGAATCCTACTAAACAATGACATTATAACATATGACTGTTACCACTTTGGTAACATTTAATCGTAATACCTATTAAATAATAACATTATATGAAAATAAAAATAATATAAAATTAATTATATTCCCTCTATGACATTTCAAATGGGTTGTATATATACCATATTGTAGAAAATATGTGTTTGTACTATAGATGAATTTATGACATTAATCTTATATATTGTCATCTATGATCAGAATCAACATACTAAATGCATTTTTATATATGATTACATGATCAATTAAGTTTACTTAGATTATTTTTCCTATATTTGGATTGTGTGTAAAAAGTGCATTTAGTATGTAGATTATGATTAAAGAAGACAATATATAAACATATATAGAATAATAATCCTGAAATTATTATTACATTTAAACATAAATTATAATCTCAAGACCAATAATGAATTAATTTCATCAAAAAATGAATTAACATTGTGATCGTAGAGACAGTTGGTCATATATACAGATGAATTTTTTTCCCATTTTTCAATGATCATTAAAAAAAGAAGAAAAGTAATATGAAATCATTACAAAAAGATCATAATGTCATAATTATGATATAATTTAATTATATATTTGTAACATCCCAGATTTTTCAATATAATAATATGTTTGATAACATATAAGATAAGTTGTACTAAGATTAAACGAACTACAGAATGTTATTATTCAAATATAACCATTATAACACAACCATTATATAGGAATCAATGAACAATATTAAGGATTTTTTGAAATATATAATATCAATAATAATTTATAATGTATAAATTAATTTTTTCTAAATATTTTATTTATTTTTATTAAATTCATTATTTTATATTTTTAGTAAATCCATATTATTCATAGATTATATATTTTTATCAAAAATATATTTTTATTTATATTTATTTACAAATAATATAAATAATATACAAAAAAATTTAATTTTTTTTTGAAATTTATTTTATTAAATTAACATAAATTTTGATTTAATAATATAAAATTTTCATATGGAGAAATATTTATAATTTCCTGAGAAGTTTTATTTCTCAATGAATAGTGATAGTTAACAGTTTTTTGAAATTATATTTTATTTACAATGAAAACATATTATTTAGAAATTTTTTAAATGTTAATTAGTTATTTTTCTATTTATATTAATTAAATTATTTTATTTTCAATGGGTATTATAGTTCAATATAATTTATAAACATTTTTATATTTAAAAGATGCATTTTTTTAAAATCCATTTTTAGAGTATTTATGCTGTTCAATTTTAAAATAAATTATACCAATCCAATATTATTAATTTGGTAAATTGGATTTTATTTTTGGATTAAAATTCCCCATTTTATTTAATTTATACCTTTTATTCTGGGATAATATAAATTGTAAATATAGTAATTTTCATTTACACGGATAAGGGTAAATTGGTTAATTTGGGGAAAAAATAGTATGATATGGATTATAAAATTACCCTCACACATAACTAAATTTTAATATATATGAAGTTCTAGATCAAAAATAACTATGTTTATTGTTTCTATTCTATTTGATCCACTAGGGTGCCATTTTGTCCCTTAAAGTTTTTTATTTTAAGAAAATTAAAACACTTCATTCTATTATTTTTAATAATTATAAAATTTTCAATATATAATAATATGGTAGATATGTTCAACCATAGATATTATTTTTAAATATCTGATATTTATATTCGTCATGAAAATTTATTTTTAAAAATTAGGGAAGAAATAATTACCTTAAATTCATTCTCAACTATCATGTAGTAATAATTTAATTAATGTAAAAAGAAAATTAATGATTTTAAAAAAATTAAAATATATATTATTTTATATATTAAAGGATAAAAAATTTAATATACATATATATTATACATATAGAATATAATAAAATAGATTTTTGTTAATTGGACAATATTTTTATGTTTTTAATGTCTAAGTAATGAAAAGAAATAATTGGAAAATAAGGAAATGTAATCAATATAATATTTTATTATTTTAAAAAAATAAAAAAACGACAATGGGGTTTTATATAGTCTAAAATTTAATCCCCTATTAATTTAAGGTATAGTTAGAATTAATTTTCTATATAATTGTCTTATTATATGTTAATATTTGATTAATTCCTAAAGTGCTCCTCACCTTAATTATAAATGGTAACGCATTACATCACTTAAATTTACAACCATAAGCCTTATATATCTACCATAATTTACCAAATTCTGATATCCACTTCCCTATCCAAATCATATAGGTTTTTTATCACCGAAATACAAATTCTATTTTCCTTAGAGAACCCTTCATGGTGGATATTTTCAAGAGGCAACATTATTAAACCACTTGTCTTAATGTATTTTCTTCTTCAACTATCTCTTCACATCATTCATTCATAAAGTACCAATAAAACCAATATCATATACATTTTTTAATTTTATATTTCTAATTTGATATATTCTATCAATCATTTTATATAACCTCTTCTTCTATGTTAGAAAACTTTTGTCTAAATGTTAGTGGTTAAACTCCTCTGTGGAAAATGAGTTTTCATTTCTCCATCACCACCTTCATTGAAGGACATAAAAATATTATTATGATAATTTTTATGATAATTCTATTATAACTAATTCCCTATTCTATAACTAATATATATACATTATATTAAATTAAATGATACTAGTTTGTGGTGGTTGGAAAAACCACAGTAATAAGAAAAATAATTTTTATTAAAGCATTATCAAATGAATCATCCCTATGTCAGAATGAAAAAGGATTTTTAAAAATGATTAAAATTATTTAGGAATATTAATACCATATAATTCCATTACTTCAATATTATTATATTTGGAACATAATTTCCATAAATATACACAAGTCAACCAACCATGAAACAAACATTCCTAGAATTGTGAATTTGATCTCTATAAATCTTTATGATTTCAATAAGTGAAAATAATAATATTAGATTAAATAAAATATATATGTAATTGGTTTTAAATTAAGTAATTAATGGATAAAAGTATATCATTATTTAATGTTAGGTGTAATTTTCGAATGAATTTATATAAAAGGTAAGTGACTCTCCATTAAAAATCTTTTTTGATGTCCTTTTTTTAAAAAAAATTAATATTTTCTAAAACATCAAAATAATGAGAATATTTTCCTACATTCATGATTCCTTAATATTTTGAAGCATCATTTACAATATGGCACAGTTATTTGAAAATATTTTTTCCTTTGTATGTAAACATTATTCTATTAAGATAAGTTATATTCTTAATGAAATGTTTTTAGGATGCATGTAATCATTTTATGTTATTATTTTCTAGTTCACGATAGTTGTTTATAATTATTGACAGTTCTATTATAAACCAATGGTTTTAGGGTCCATGATATCCCTCTAATACATTTGGTCTTTTGGATGTTCTTCGTAGTGGTAATTACAAGTGTGGATACAATGGTTACATCCAAGTTTAACTGTGAGGTTTATTATATGGTATTCATGAGGGTTTAAACATATGGATGTTGTGAGTGTTACATCATAAGTATGTATGATAAAAAAGTAAATCCCCAATTTAAATAAATATTAAATTTATTATTTCATTAATTTTTTGAAATCCCATACATTCACAAAGTAAGTTATTAAGGAAATTATATGTTTCTTTTAAGTGTGAGAATAATTTCATTATGAAAATGAATTCATGTGTTTATAATTATTCGAGGACTAATGGATTATTTCATTCCTTTTATGTACCTTACTGAGATTTTTGTTTCACATCTTACGTTTTTAAAAAAGTCAGTGGGTTTAAGGATCGGTTAGAGAAAATAATAATTGAATATGAATGTTGTTATGCCTTTTCATGAAAATTATTCATGTTTTATTTTACTGAAATTGTTTGGGTAAAAATATATATTGGCTAGATGTTTCAAATTTTAATATATGAATTTACTATTTATGATTTCTTCAACATTTTCTAAAACTTTTAACCTGAAAAGTTACTCAAAAATAAGAGAATTATTTCTTGAAAACAAACCCAATATGATGTATTTTATAAGGTTGGTTGGGATAATAATTCGTATTCGATGAAGGGTTTAGAAAATATTAGTGAGTATAAAATGTGGTCAAACATAGTTTAACGTTAAATGTGTATTTTGTTTATCAAAATTCTTTTTCAATACTTTTTTTATAATGAGGAGATCTAGTTACCAATGGAAGGACAAGGATGCCCAAAAAAATTTATATCTCTTCTTGATAACATGATTGAAAAAATATTTCCGAGTTGTGACATCACATTTAATGATATAATTGAACTTATTCATATTTAATAATATATATGAATTATATAGTAGTTCTATTATAAAAATTATACAATGTACAATATCATATCTAACATGTAATAATGACTTTCTTCTCAACCATCCAATACTTTCAAGACTTAGTTATACCGAACAATAATATGTTATTTATATTATTATTTTAAAAGGAATTTATGTCTAATATGTTATGTTTGTGGGTAATATTTTTACTACCTATATAAATTTTACACTTTTTTATAATATGTTTTTAAATTCATAAAATATTGTTTTAAATCATAAAATAAGAATAAATTCATTTTTATAATTAAATGAACTATTTTACTAAAAGAAGTTTTATTTCCTTTAAAGGGCATGCCTATTTTAAAAACAAGTTTTTTAAATATAATAATTTTCAAATTAAATTAATTTTTTTAAATCATGATATCCACATTTATGCTGGTTGTATTTTTGTATTTTTCTAAGAACATTCATATTTTTTTTAAATTTTAATAATACTAAATTATAAATGGAAAATTATTTTTTAAATAAATAACTCATATAGTTGAATTCTGATTTTAATTGGGATTAAATTATAAATATATTGATTTTATAAAATTTAATCTAATTTAGATCAGTGGAATAAATTTCACAATGATATTGTATATAAAAACATAAAAGTATTTTTTGAATATATTAAATTTAAAAAACTGCTTTGTTTTTTCATCTGTGAGATTGAATTTAAATTAATCCCTACCAATTCAGTGATTGAAATTTGTAAAAATGAAATACATTTTTGATTCGGAATAATTTATAATTTCAAATACGTTTAGATTTCTTTTTACCAAAACGTAAGTGTAAATAATTAAAATTAATTACAGTGATTATGGTAAAAATGTGTTTACTTAGTGTTTAAACATTAGTCATATGAGTCCAAATGATCTACAGGAATATAACAAACGTATTTCATAGACATGATTCAACAATATACCTACATGAATTCAATGTTTCACTATTTGGGTCACGTTATATAAATGATACCTCCTAATCATGTTAATCTTATTAAATTTCCAAGAATGCCACTCCCCCTACACTATAAAAATAGACTCACTGCCCGCACTACATCACACCACTAAAGCCCATTAGATCATCCAAAAACTCACTAAATCAACTCTTAAAATCCATCCCATACTACAGTAGGAATACATTTTTGATGAAATCCGACCAATAAGTCCATTGGTTCAAACAAAAATTATTTACTCAAATATGAGATAATTTTCATCAACATGCAGTTTTTACATTATTTCCTTATAAACTAAAAACAATTTAACATTATATGATTAATATATAATTAAATAAGTATCTTAGATATATTTATATGACTATTAATGTTTTGAAAAACACATACACTAACTTTTATAATGATAGTAATAAACTTATCATTTGTCTATACGAAGAACTACCGCATCGTGAAATGATATCATTTTTTTCTTTTACAACCTCTCACTGTTGGGAATTATGATATAAAATCTATTTTAGAAAGTTATTTATGATATTTAAGATGTATTAATTCCTCTATAATGGAAATATGACACATAAATTGAAGCGTTCTAGTACGTGGGAATATGATAACATCGTTTGCGGATGTGTAGACTACCACCTTTTCAAAGAGATGTGATACATTTTCACATTCATCGAATTTATTAAGGTCTAGTTTAATTAAAAATATTTTAAATAGATAAAATATTTATTATATTAATCATATAATTAAATTTTTTAGATATAATAAATTAGTTTATTTACACCCATTCAAACACTAAAAATATGATTATGTGAGTCATTGATATAGTTCCCTCGAAACGATTTGATTCCTTTATATAATAATAATTATATATATAAGTATATATGATTAAATAAAATGATATTTATGTTATAATTATCATTATATAATGATAAATGATCATTATTTTTTTCCATAATGATGGTTGAAAACTTGGAACTTTACTCATGCGTACATACCACCTACAATCTCCATGATTATAAAGTTAGGTCATTTTTCATAATCATAAATCATTATTGTTTTTATAATTATAAATTAAAAATAAATAAGATATTTATTTCATGAATATTAGTTTGTATAAGTTTTTATATTGAACCCTCTGACCATATTTGACATACCAAAGTCATTTTGGACACATACAACGAATATGGTCAAAACACCTGACATAAAATTAATTGTTTAAGTAGGTGTGTAAAAAAATGTAATAATAGAAAGAAACACACTGGTAAACGTGAAAAAAGGTTCCATTGAAAGTAAATATATAAAATTAGTTTATTATTCATGAATATAAATACACATGTTACCGGTCATACTCATGGTTAGGGACTTCTCCAAATCTTCATTCAGTGAGGGATATCATGATGTCATGAACCTTTTGTATTTTATATGTTTTATATAAAACCCCTTTAAAATGATTTATCATGAATTTTCATTACTATAATTAAATTTAACATTTTTGAAATTTTATTTCTTAATGAGTATTAATATTTAATCATTTCAAAGTTGTGTGGGACATATTTATTTATAAATATCTTTTTAAATATTTTAAGATTTAATTTAAAAATATTTTCCCATTTGATAATATTCATGATATAATATTTTATTTTAATTATGTATAAGAGAATTAATTTATATATTTTGTATATATTTTGTTTTATACAATTGATTTCAAAAAAAAAACCATTCACTTGATTTATAGAGAATGTTTTTACAAATGAAAAAAATGAATGTTCTAGAATAAATGTACATAGAGATAATGAATTTTACACCACTATGGAAATTATTATTTTTTAGACTCCATATAAATATTCAATTTTTCTAAATGAACTAACTTTAATAAATTT
This sequence comes from Viscum album, assembly GCA_963277665.1. Lineage (NCBI taxonomy): Eukaryota > Viridiplantae > Streptophyta > Magnoliopsida > Santalales > Viscaceae > Viscum > Viscum album. Next base: position 1,002,849,484 of record OY728161.1, read on the forward strand.
TTGGGTTTTATGAGTTTGGAAATTATTATTCAAAATAATTCTGTTATTTTTATTGAATTTGACTTTTTGAAATAAAATTTTATTTTAATATCTTGAATTTATTTTCTTAATGTTTTCAATGATTTTCTGATTTAATGAATTTTTTTTATTTCGCATTTTGGTTCTTCAATATTCTAAATGATGTCTTCCACTAGATGTTTTTAGGTGATCCCATTATAGCATCAATGATTGATGTACCAAAATAGCTCTCAACTACATTCATGTTAAATATAATATTTTCAAACATTTTAGAATATATGTTAGTATTTATAAATCCTTCATAGAATTATATTGTGGGGAATAATCAAATTATAAGGTTTTAGTTGAATTTATTCACTTACTTTTAATATGGGACTAAATTTGGAATTTAACATTTTAATATTATTATTTATTTTAGCTATAAAATTCATTATACTGAGTCAAATTTTACAATTTCTTTTTTTAGGTTTCATGAAGTAATTATATTTCCCTCAGCCTTTTGGATACAGACGTCCATCTGTCATTTGGAGGTCCAAAATCAACTCACAAGCTGAGCCTTGAAAACATTGGATAAATCTGGTCACTTTTATTATTGAGCTTGTATTTTGAAGTGGTCCAGTATAATTAATATGAAAATACATATGGATATAAATAATAAATTGTTAAAATTCAATAATTAAGGATTCCATGCATGATTCTTCTATTTTTATTGTAATTATGGAATGACATGCTGGAAAATTGGAATATTAAGTGTCATCCGAAAAGAATTAAATTCTATAAATTCATCTACCATGACTTTTACAAATACCACTTAATATAGATTCAATATTTGCCATTCTTCAGGCTATGTCAGAGGAACAGAGTTATAGAAGACACCATTATTTATTTCCATAATTTAATTATTATAATAAGAAGGTATCTATGGCTGATAGAATTATATCAAAAACATTTTCCTTCCCTTTTCTATAAATTATCATTTCTTCTACATTTAAAAAAGATATCTATTTTCATTGGGGATGATGGAGTATTTTTGGTGTAATTTTTCATTATATCTTAAATGTATATTTTTTCAGCTTTCTTATTCTAATAAGAATTACCCTTCTTCATCCATTAATTATATTTTATGTGTTTCTCCAACCATGCTTCTTTTATCACCATGACTGTGGAGAGCTAACCCTCATTTTAGTTTGTGGGGGGAAGCATAGATGTTCGAGTTTCATCTAATTTCATTATTTATCATATTTTATTCTATAATATAGATAGTGTTTAAAATATTTTTTGTAAGTGGTTGTCCCACTTTATCTAATATTGTTTGCTTCTTCCACATTCATACTTTTTTCTTTCTCCTTGATATTAATACTATTGAAATGATAGAGTTTGTCCTAGGTATTGATATATAAGAGAGTACTCCTAATGGTTGATGTATCTTTGTAGGGTAATACCATTTGAATGGTAGGACGTTGAGTGAATGGTATGGATCACTACATTGAATAGAATAATGAGTAATATATTTTGAATAACATGGATAACACAACTATGAAACCTTGAGAATGGAGGTTTTCTTCGACTGGTTACATTGTGTGTTTATTCTTTTATATTATTTAGTTTTGTGTTTTTAATAATATATATAAGTTTAATTTTATTTATTTTTATAATATAACCGCACATATATATATTAGATTATTAGTATTAAATTAGATAGTTTTAAATAGTGACAATAGGAAAAAAAAAGTGTGTTTGATAAACCTCCTCATGAGATCAAACAAGGTATGAAATAAATATTTTATACATAGGTAAATATAATATTAATTGGGTAATGTGAATAAATATTAGTTTTAAATTTCACTCTATTTTCAGGGATACAAATAGTTAACACACACTATATTTTTGAGATAATTAAAAAAACTAAATAAGTATAACAATTGTAAATTTTTTCTTTCATATGTCAGGATGGACTAGTTTGGTGATTTTTATAATTACTATAATAGTGATTAATCTTATAGTTGGGAAGAGACCCTAAATAATAAAATGCAACAATAATAATTGACAATTAATGAAAATTTTTAGATGCTTGATAAAGAAAATATGTTAGTAGAATTTCCAGAATATGATGATGGAGAAGTTAATGATCGACGACTAGAATCAAAACAACAACAAAACCAAGATGAATAATTAGAGGTAAATTTGGTTCCACCATCATTTGATGTTCAATATCCCATGTAATACATCATGATGAAATAATAATATCAATTCGTATCTCTATGACCATTTCTTGATGATCATTATGAAGATTCCATGCCATCTGATACTACAATGGGAGAACACAATGATTCCAAAGAACATTTGTTTTATTTTTTTAAATGAAAAATTTTATGTGGTCCTTAAATATTTTTCAAATAAAATTCAATTACCTTTTACCTCTCTTATACATTGGAAAAATATAATAATGATGACCCCACTAAGATCGAGTCACTAATGTTCATTCCTGAAGAGAATGACATTCAATATACTTTACATAAAAGGGAATATTTCCTTATTTATTAGTCATGATATAATATTATACAATTAATTTTTTTATTTGACATACCTTGTGCTGAAATTTATATTGCAGTTGAAAATATGAAGGCCTTGGATAACTAAGAAGATTCTAAAATATACTAGGAATCATTCTCCCTCATTCCAACATCATTTATGTTTTAAAACATGGAAAATGGTATGGATCTAATTCAATCAATCCATGGATTATTCCACTACCGGTGTAAAATCAATAGAACTGTAAAAAATTATATATTTTTGTACAAGAATATGAAACCCTATCCACCATCAAATTGTGGTTAAAAAGAAATAAATTTTACACTAGGGGATGTAAATCACCTAAACTCACTTGGGGAATCAAACCAATAAATTTAATTTTAATTTTCCCTTACTATTCAAATTATTTTATTTTCTGAATGATTTGTGCTTTTTTATTTTAGGTTTAATATGGAAGTATTTAGGATCATAACTTTAGGCTTCCACATCAAAACAAATCAGGTTGTGTCTTTCCTATTATTTATTTATTTGTGATGCCAAATTCATCTTCTCTGAGGAAAATATTGTCTGAATATAACTACATATGGTGTAGTAAATGGATTAAGGGTGGGTGAATTTCGATCCATTTTTAGGAATTTTTTTTGTTCATACATTTTTTTATGTTTTTTTGTCTGTATGATATTATTTTGTATTGTGTTTTTTGGATTCTTGACCTAAATTGAATACTTTGTAAAATTCAACCACCATGAAATTTAACCACATTTCATTATTTTAATGATTGCGGATTTAAATGTTTTCTAAAAATATTTTATATCACAAATTCTAATATTTTCATTTGATGAAGTTTGATTGATTATGAAACTCATGTGCCCTAGTGCTGTCCAAATTGAAAATATTTCCCATCCTATGAGGTTTATAAATATTTTATATATATTATTAGATTAATAATTTTTATGAGAGTCTAGAGACATATTATGTGATATATAACATGGTTTTTCCACTTTTTAAAAGATCCTCTAGTTCTTGTAATTTGTTTAGATGATTGTGGTTCTACTTTGAATGCAATTTTTTCATTTAAGTCATCTATTGTCCTGCCATTACATGTGATCGTTAATAAGACTTTATTAGACATAAAATACCTTCTTAGTTATCAAATTAAAATCCATTCATCCATTTATTAACAATTCTAGTAGTAAAATTCCTAATTATTGTCAAACTCAGGTGTGGGGGAGGGAGAAGATGAGTTGTATATCACATTCCTGAATAATCTATTTGAGATGAAAAAATATGTGTTGTTAATTATTATTTATTTATTGGTGGTCGAAGATTCATGACTGAATGATTTATGGGTGTCCCAAATATTGATAAATATTTGGGAGGGGACTTCACTAATTTTTTAAGATATAATTTTCCCTCTCTTTTCCCCAAAAATCATTATTTTGAAGACAAGTTATATATCTATGTGAAAGTTGAAAAAATTCTATTTATTTGGAAAATAGGGAGTAAATTTAAAATTTATACTAATATTACAAGTGTTAACTTCCCAAATAATGAAATATTTGATTTTAGGTGGTTAATTTTTGAGATTATTGAGGAGCACACCATTTTGGAGAAAAATTGTTTCCATGCTTTTCCATAACATTATTTAATAACCCTCCTTATTCTCCCATTGATGTTTATAAAATTTAAATCCTCCAACCCTCAGCCTTAGAACAACCCATGGTAAATCTTTCAGGATTGATACATTTTTGAATCTACTAAGTATATATATTAGGTGGAATTCAAGCCAATGTAAATTCAACATGTTCTTATGAATGAGAAAACTCCATAAAAACCCATAAGTGAGGAGAGAAATAGTTTTCAGGGGTGGTAGGTATGACATAAACATGATTATTAACATGAAATTGATTAGATTATTATGATTTTTGATGGTATTACAGAATTTTGATCCATTTATGAGGAATGATGTCATCCTTTGATATGATAATTGAGTTTTATATTCATTAATACATTGAGATGTTTTTTACCTCAGTCTTAGATTATTCCCCAACATCACAATGGTTATGTTTGGGGGAGTTATGAAGATTACATTTTAATGTGTTTTATACTATATTTTAATGTTTATAACCTGCCACAAAATTATTTTATGGGAAATTGAAAACATTTATAGATTTTGTGGAATTTTGTGTTTAAATTTAAAAATGTACTAAATTTGGAAATTAACAATTTTATCTTGTCCTTTATTTTAGTAATATCAATTTCAATAATGAGTGATTTTTTTAAATTACCATTTTGGGTTTCATAGAATCATTTATCTCATTTCATCCTTTTATATCCCAAGATCAATCCATCATTTGGAGGCTCAAAATCATCTCACAAATTGGGCCTTGAAATTAGTGCACAGATCTGGACATTTTAGTAGTGAGAATATATTTCAAATATGACCATCCAAATGGATAAACAATATAAATAGACCTAAAAAAGTAAATTAGGGAAATTATTCTTTAAGGATTCAACACATGAATCTGATGTGTTCATTATTATTATGTAATTCAAATTTGGAAAAGTGGAATTTGAAGTACCACCTTGAATGAATAAAACACTTGGAGTACATTGGAAATAACTCCAGCGAACTGTTTAAAAGGAATCTTAAATATTGATGTTCAAAGTGGACAATAAATATGAACATATTTTTAGAAGACACCTTAACCGAATTATATCATTACTTGAGGATAATAATCACATTCTTCTAGTAGATAGAATTGGAGACAAAACCTTTTACTTTCTTTTTCTAAAAATTGTCTTCTCTACCACCACTTACATGGAAATCCATTTTCATGGCCAATAAGGATTTACATTTCAATTTTTTTCTTTATATTCATAATTTCTATTAGTGTAAATTTCGTCTCATTCGGTGCATTTCCATTCATCTTCTATTCCTTCTATGTATTTATTTTTTAATATGGTGCTTCATTTAACTATATGATTGTTGAGAGTTAACCCTCATTTTTGTTTAAAGGAGGGAGTAGTGGGGTTTACATTTTTTGTTCTTACATGATCTCTCATATATTGTTCTGTGATATAAATAATGGATAAAATGATTATTTTGAGTGGTCACCCCACTTTCTCTACTTTGGTTGTCTTCCTCCTAATTCACACCATTTCCTTCTCATTGGTTTCTAAGTCATTAAAATAATAGAGTTTTTATTAGTATTAAATGTAGAGGAGATAAATACTACATGACGAGGTCTCGGTCTAGGGTAATACAAATTAAATTCATGGGAGTATATTTAAAGGTTTGGATCTCTTTATTGAATAAAATAATGAGAAATATTTTGAATAACAAGGATTACAACACCGTGAAAAATGGGAACATTACTCATGTGTACATATGACATACCATCTCCTTGATTGTAATGTTTCTTAACATATCAAATAAATAATTATTTATTGGTTTTTAATCTATAATATATTAATTAATATGATAATTATTTCATTATTTTTATTATTATTGAGATATTTTAATAATTACACCATTGACCAAAGTTGACCTACGAAAGTCATTTTTGAAACATAAACCGAATATGGACAAAACACCTAACATAACCATAATTTTATGAGAATTTGTATAAACCAATGTAATAAGTGAAATAAAATTAATGACATACCTGAAAAAGGTAAAGATGAATTAAATAAATTATATAACTTCATTATTCTGGATGATAAATATGAACATGACAATTTATACACAAGGTAAGGTACTTTATCTCAATCAACCTTCATTGAGGCATATCATAATGTTATTCACCTTTTTTATATTATAAGTTGTATGTAGATCCAATTTAGACATGTTATATCATGAATTTTCATTATTATGATGATATTTAATATTTTTATGTTATCATTTGATGATTATTATGATTAACTTTTTTCTAAGTAACCTGTGAATATTTGATTTAAAAATAACATACAAAATGATTTAGGATTTCATTTCAAAATATTTTCCCCCATGACAATATTCTTGATATTATTTTATATTTTATTTATATAAAATAATTATAATTGAAACTATCTTTCTATTTCAAACACCATTCAAATTATTTCAAAAATGAATTTTTTTACATGTTTTATAAATATTTTTTCTGAAAAACCACCAAAGGATGCTTTATTGTTATCATACATGATGATAATCATTTTTTTGATATTATGGTGATTATTTAATAAATTGACTACTTTGAAAGATTTAATTTTTCTTATATGAATAATATTCTATACATTCTTTGGGTATTTTTAAAAATGGGTTTTCAAAATAAAGGTGTATTATTTAGTGAAATGATATTTTTCAAATAAAATGGTATTTTTGTATCTGATAGAGATTTTACATTGAGATTAAAATTGTTTTTAAAATGAGAATTTTTTTTCATGTTTAGGTTCTTAGAAATTAAAAATGATAAGTGCACCCATATAGCATGGGGTGAGACTATTTTTTATTAAATGTTGGGATCAACCAGATATCGCTCCAACACATTGGGTTAGAATTATATTCTCTTCATAATTATATTAAATGTTTGTCATATTTTTAATATAAACAGTGTGTCTAATTAAATGTGTTAATAAAATTTATCTTATGATTTAAATAAAATATATTATTATATATTATTGTTATAGAAAACTCATTCACTTATTGGATTTTATTATATCCATTAAAATTTAAAAAACATATAAATATCATTACTATTGATAGTATATATATTGAATTGAGATCGCATGATTAGTATAAATATTCAGTTTTAAAAAATATATTTGACACAGACAAAGGATGTGGTGGCCAAAACCACTAAGATAATACTCTATATAGCTCATTTATTAGTGCTTTAGTGGGATATAGCATCACATGGATTTTCCCTTGAACAATCCCAAGATGAGATCCAATAAATTGTAAATGATTGAAACCCTTTAAAAAATATGTTAAAACTCATCAAGATCATTTCCCAAAAAAGGTACATCATACCACCCCATGAATGTATCAATGACACACACCTTAACCTTAGGTAGTTTGATGGTCTATTAATGATATTTTTATCAATACCATAATAATATAAATATTTATATTTTATATTCAATAGAATAATTTTTATGAATTCATATTATAGTTACTTTATAAATGTTTATTATTTTAGCACAATAAAAGAGAAATTGAATTTTTAATTAGTATTCAATTCCAAATAAGATGTTTATTTTTATGAATTAATAGGATTTTTAAATAAATATTAATTTTATAAAATATTATTATTAAATTATGATTATTTAATATAAATGATCACATAATTTTTATAATGTAAAATAAAAGTTTAATAAGGTTTAAAAAAATAGTAATAGTAAAAAACCGAAAATATCTCAACAAATGTTAATTCATATTTTAAAAGTAAAAATATAAATATTGAGATATTTATTATTGATAAAAGGAATATTATATTTGAAATCCAACCATAAATGTTATATAATGGTGAATTTTTCATACTTTTTTGTGATAGTCAAAATTTCAGTTAAAAATTAAATACCCTATATATATACAGTGTGTATCGTGACATCATATTGACCGAAACTGTTTTAATAATTTAAAAAAAGGGTTTCCTTGACCAATTATATGTTTTATTTTTAATATAATGTAATTTTTTGTTTATTTTACTAATTTTATAACTCCTTTATAAATCCTCCAAACCAATTAATATATTTTATGGTTCAAAAATTGTTTCCTTAAGAGTGTGACTCAAATCCACATCAGCAATGGTATTATATTATTAAATTATTTCTTGTACATATAAAATAATGAAAAAATACCCTTTCTCAAAAATTATTGTAAATTTTTTTGCTTTTATAATTTTATTATGTAGATTCCAGAATGTATTTTTGAGAATAAATGTAGAATTTCACTTTCATTTACTATATAAACAGACCCAAATTCCACTTTATCATCACTTAAATTATTAGATAACACCCTTAATCTTCCTAACCTCTCTAAATTCCTCCCAAGGTTCCCCCAATCTCCCAAAAATCTATTCCAAAGAATTTGGAATCACACTCTCAATGTAGGGTTTCTTTTATTTCTCATCTGGATTCAAGTAACTTCTTCATCTTTGGCACTTTTTATACAATTCCTAATATTGTGATATACTCTTATATTTCACAAATACTTCACATATTATTCATAAATTATGATATACCACTTTCTATCTCATGAATACCTTAAATGAACATTTATACATCCTCGTTATTCTGCTGTAATTCCACCATGATTTTCCCTGAGATACAATTGATTCATGAATACCCACACCCATTTCCTAAAAAGGGTGTTCATATTTTTGACATAAACAAATTTTTTGGGTCTTAAATGTATTTATTATACACTATTTGATCATTTAATAGAATATTATGATGAATTGATTTGTGTTGTATGATCTATGTGTCACACTTATGCATGATAATGAAATTAGTGTGATAGGAGAACAAATAATTATTTAGAGCACCAATGCATTGGGTAATGTTTTAGTATAAAGAGACATAATGTCAGGGATTAAGGTGTTATCTAATCCATCATGGGTAATTTTAAAGCCTAATTTCGTGGTGGGTAATCCCTGACTTATGTTCATGATGTTCTATTTTAATGTTTTCCCACATTCACCATGATTCCTTTATGTTATCATGATATGTCATGCATCATTATTCATGTTTATTATTATAAACCCTTTATGTCCCATTTATATTCATACTTCAAATAATTTATTACTTTCATCATGATATAAAATTTCGATTCCCTTAATAGGATTTACAAGTCACCCCATTCTTTGGATTTCACTCAGTTATCCCTTGTAGTGTTATGTATGAAAGAATAATATGATCATGTTAATGATTTTTTTAATATCGATGATTTATTCCAAGTAGTAAGTTGTTATTTAATGTACATAATTCCAAAATTCATTATACATCTCAATCAACATTATTTTATTATATTTAATTTTATGTAATAAATCATGTACTAATGTGAAATAAATATTAGAGTTGTTATTGTTGACATCGAAAGAAATGACTTGTCATTTTTTTAGAATAGGATTATAATAGTCTCATTAAATCCTTAGGGAAAAAAATATGTATAAGAAAACAACCCTATATATTAGTAAATGTAGAGTAATTGGGTTTTCAATAAAATATATCCCTATCACGATAATAAAAGTGGATGTGGATCTGACATAGATGTTCATAGGGCTAAAACTCAAAAACCCCACATCGACATGACTCGACCTGGAACAATTGCACAACAATATGATTTGTTGAACACCTTGTTTATCACACCAACGAGATATTATTTAGAAACTTTATAATCACATTATGACCATTAATTAAGGGAACAAAAATCCTGATAAAAATATATGTTAGGGAATAAATCATAGTCATCATATATTAAATCCTAGAAATTATTATGTTAATGAAATACAAGAAATTTATATGTTATCTAGGAAATGTCATCAGATTCAATTTCATGTTCTTAATATCCTAAAAATATATTCTTCCCAAATTTCCCCTTTATTATATCCAATTTCTAGAAATAGAAAAAAATAGTTTTACAAACAATCTGAATGGAAATTTGATGATTACCCCAATAAAATTCCTAGCTCAATGGGAGTGGGAATTGTGAACATTTTGATGGTACTTATAAGCAGAATCTAATTCTAAATAGAAACATGGATTAGGAGGATAAAAAAATTCCCCAAAAGAAGAAAAATATGAAATTGAGATCTTTATAGGACAATGGACTCTAACATTCAATGGATCATCTAATCCCTTAATCCAGGAACAACGAATCATCTATATTTAGAAGGTCTTCTCCACCCTTTAATGTTCTGAAAAAGAGAAGGTTCTAAAAGTATTTCATTGAATGTATAGAGAAGCTAATTAGTGGTGTAAATTGATCAAGAATACAAATATTGAGGAAGAGATCAAAGTGATGTGGTCGATCGAATTTTGGAAAATGTTTTTTGGTAAATATTTTCATCAAACTCAATAACATAAAATGAATATATATTTCTTTGGTTGTAAGAAAAATGAAGATGATTCTTTCAAGTTATATGAGTATACACTCCAAATTCTTTCCCAATACACCTATAGTTTTGACATAACCCCTAAATGTGATGTTGAATGGTTATTTGGTCAGCTGAAACCTACTTTACAAAAAATCCCTAGTAAACTACAATTATGATATCTATGAAAAAATTTTATAATACACCCTGAAAATCCAAATGGAGATGAATGAATATCAAGGGTATCACTACGATAATATGTATAAAGTGAAGTTTAATTTTGGTATTATTAAATAGAAATATAAATATTAAACGAAATTTTAACATCCCACTATTCATAAGTATAGAAATAAGAACCTAGAAAATAGACTAAGGGGATTGAGGAAATACATTATGTGTAGGAATGAAAGGAACCTATCTAAAGACTTCCGATATGAGAATCCCCTAATAAGATTGATGAACAGAATGCTCTAGTCAACCCTCTATGCATTGTTCATTTCTTCAACAACAGGGTACCATGTAATTATTCATACCATTTCACTAAGAAACATATTTTCAGAGATATCCAACAACATCCAAGTCATCAATGAGAGAGCATCTTCCATCACAACCATTTTGGTGGCACTAAAAATTAATGTGGTGGAAGTAATTCTTATTACTTATTCATGAATAGAAAACATACGTTTTTTATTTTGGTTCTACACATTATTTCATACCATGATTGTCAGTATAATTAATCAAAAACCACCACAAATCATGGATGTATATTTGTGAGTGAAAATAAAAAAATTAGTCAATTATCGCATCCCAATTATATAACTCTTCAACTGTCAAAATTCGTTGGATGAACATCCCAGTGAACCTTATCAGACATTCATTGTTGGAATTTGATCCAATTCTGGGTATGGACTAGATTACCGAATATAGTTCCAAAATAAATATACATGAGAGGAAATCACTATACATTTTGAGAATCATCCCCAAATTCTATATAAGCACAATGAGGATGATGATTCCTCTTTTGAACAAAGATCTCAAGAACATATATTATTTCACAATGAAAATATAAATCAATCTCAAATGAATGATTTTAAATAAAGTATATTCCCTGGATAAATGAACATTATGAGGGAATGTGTTGAGGTGTTTCTTGAATAATTATATGGTCTTCGTCAAAGCCGAGAGTTTTAACATTGAATCATGATTATATATGGGTCATTTACATTATCCATGACTCCAAATAGGTTGGATAATGTAGAAATTTATGAGTTTAAGAAACAACTATAGCAGAATTTGGATAAAGGATTCATATACCCAGGTTCTTCACCTTAGGGTGCACCAATCCTCTTTTTCAAGAATAAGGATGGATCAATAGAAATTTCTGTTGATCATCAGGATCTCAACAATATCATGATAAGAGAATATGCATCATATGCCATGAATTGATGACTTGTTTGAACATCTATGTAAATAAAAAAATCATCATGGTGGATCTCTGGATATGATATTACCATGATAGGATGAAAAAGGAGGATGTCCCAAATGATGACATTCATACAACATATGAGAACTATGAGTTCATTTTAATTCCATTAAAACTAACTAATGATCTTGAAATAATTATGAACATTGTGAATATATTCATTAGGGATTACCTTGATAATTTGTGGTTGTATTTATAGATAGTATTCCAATATAATTGAAAATCATAGAAGAGAATGAGGATCATGTGAAGACAATGATAAATATAATAAAATATGATAGTATTTATTCTATGTACATCAAATGTGAGTTTTGGATTAAGGATGTCTTATTCTAGGGTAATATTATGACAAGAAATAGGATATTTGTGGACCGTTAAAAGATATAATCAATTAATGGATGGTTGAGGTTAATATTTTTTAGAGATATTCATAGTTTCCATGGATTTTATGGACACTATCGTTGATTTTTGGTAAATCACTGCCAATTACAAAACCAACTAAGCATCCTTACTCAGAATGGAGTTATGTTTTCTTGTAATGATGAATGTGAATAGTTCTTCAAGTAATTGAAAAGGAATCTTATCACTACACTTGTACTCACTCTACCTATATAGGGATAAAATTTTAAGTGTATTTATTGTTTCATCAAAGATGGGATTAGGCTTTGTGTTAATGTAGAATGAAAAAAATGAAAGCCTATACTTCAAGGTAGTTTGAATTGAAGGAACATAACTTCTTAATGCTTGATATAGAGTTGGTGCAGTGATCTTCCATTTAAAAATATGGAACAATTATATCATTGGAGTGATGTTTGAAATATATAGAGATCACCAAATCCTTAAGAATATATTCACACCAGCAGAGTTGTATATGCACCATATAATATTGTAATATGAAATAAAATACTACAAATGATCAATTAACTACCATCCTAGGAGATCTAATAATGTAGAAGAAGGTATATGCATATAGGATCCATCAATTTTATCATACACCAGAATTGATATATATCTCATATTCATTTATTTTAAAAGAATTGAAATGGAAATCATAATTGAGGTAACATATTCAATCATTTCACACATTATTTCTCAGTCTTATCTTCTAGATATGATAAAGGACACTCATAGAGATGAAGTCAGAATTTTGAAAAAATGGAAGATAAAAGAAAAGGTAAACACATAGAGTATGATTTTAATGATGAAGGATTTTTAATATTTGGGTCATGGCTATGTATATCATTAAATAATATGTTAAATAAGGATATGTTGAAATATGAACATAGAAAAATGTTCTCCTTCCCTACATTAAGCACAATGATTTATCATAATAATTAATAGAACAATTCGTGGGGAAATATGAAGAAGGATATAATGAAATTTATATCATTATGTCTTCTAAATCCTTAATTGAATATGGAATGGTAGATATACAAGGGAATAATGAAACCATTACCCTTACCAAAATTAAAATTGGAAAACATACCCACAAAACTTTTCACTGGTCTTCTAAAAACATCATGAGGAAATAATTCTTATATGATTTATGGTGGATCATGGTAAAAATGTTACACATTTCATTAAAATTCAAGAGGACTTTTCACTTTGTAAACTAGTAATAATGTACATTTGAGAAGTGGTTAGGCTTAATGGAACACCATTTACAATTTTATCTTATCGAACACAAGATTTACCTCAATGTTTTGGAATATTATACAACATGTTCTGACAATAAGTTGAAATATAAAAACAATTATCACCCCAAACTAATGGCTAATTTGAGAGGACTATCTAGAAACTCATGGATTAGCTGTGAGAATTATCAATTGACTTCAGTGGGTAATGGTATAAACATTTTTCCATTATGGGGTTCCAATACAATAAAATATTCCACTCAAGCATCCAAAGGAATACCTATGGTTCCTTTAATGGGAAAAGGTGTAGAAAACATTTATGATTGGATATATATGGGGAATGAAAACTAATTGGTCTTGAAATGGCCAAAAATATTGATTAAATGCTTAATTATATTATGAAACACATCAAGGCTACTTAGATTCATCAAAGGTGCTATGAAAAAAATCATAGATGAGACATAGAGATTGATGTTGTGAACATTGTATTCCTCTTTATATCTTGTGAGATGAATTCCCTGATATTTGTGAAGAAGTAAATCTTAGTCAAAGATATATCAACCCCTTTGAAAGCCTTGATCAGATAAGAATGATGGCCTATCACATCGCTTCATGGAGGTGATTGTAAACATGTCTATGAAGGATATTATCATTATTTAGTTAATAAAAAATTAATAAATTAAACTATATATTATGTTACGTCCTATTAATTTTTGTAGGTATTCATAAAACCCTCATTTTGACATTCTTTGGTTGGTTTTTTTGGATTGATTTAGGTAAAATTTGAATGATGGTGGAATTTTCTGGCTAGTGAATGCTAAGCACACCATTTTCAAAACCATGTTACCTCTCTGGAGAAACCATGTGGCCAGTTTTAAATAGGTGAAAATATAACACATGGTTTGGAAAAAAATGTACGTCATCCCATGAGACCATATGGATATGATTTTCATTAATCTGTTTTTTAATTAAAATTACCAAACCTTTTATTTAGGTCTGGGAAAGGCTTCCATGGACCCAAAACAATTTCTCTCTTCTTTAGAGTTTCTTGGAAGCATTTTTAGTCCCTCAAATCCATCCTTTAGGGAATATAAATCTTTTAAAATGTTCTTTGATATTCTCATAGTTAGTTTCCTTACCATGATGTCATTCTCCCACAATTATTCTTCTTATCTTTATGTTTTTTTAGATCCACAAATTGTTTTATTGATCTAATACTCTATGTTTTTATAACATAAACCTAGTATTGATTACCAGTTTCAATGATAATCATTATTTATAAAAAAACCTTGAATCAGGTTTTTTTTCAAGATATTTTATATTCTCAGGTAGGTGGTTCTGTTATGATGACCAATTTATCTTAACCCTAAATTGATATTTTATGTTAAATCTATTATTTAAATTACATTATTTTAAATTTACCAATATTCATTTAATGATTTTACTGTGAACTCAATTATGAGGAATGGGGGTTTTGGATAAAAGTAATTTTTTCATAAAATAGGAAAACCCCCCAATTTTATTGAATTGTGGTGTGTTTATGTAAATTTGTATAAATTTAGGTTATTGAAATTATAATTACCTTTTGATGGAAATAATTTTGAATAATTTTTTTCATTTAATTATAAAAATAATTTCTTAGAAAATTGTGAAACCACTAATTTTACTGAAAAGGTTGTTAATTTTGTAATTGATTGAATTTTTTTGAAATTAAATTATTGAATTTAATTTGTGGTATTTATTTGAAAAATTGGATTGTTAATTGTTTTCAAAAAATTATTTTTAAAAATAGATTAAAATGTTTTGATAGAAACCTAGTGGTTTTATCATGGAGAAAATGCATTTCTTTATGAAAACCCCATATAATGGTTTTTAAAGAGAATTGAAATATTTGAAATGGAGAATGGGTTTTTTTTTATTTTTATAAGACTAAAATTAAATTTCTCATCATTGTTTGGTTCTAGATCACATGAAATACATAGGTAGTTAGTGAGTTATTTTGGGAGGCACTTATGACTTATAGTGTTATAAAACATCATATCAACAAATCACATCCCTTAGGTGATGGTGATGACCCCCTTTCCCTTATGCCCCAATTGGCATCTTTACATATTTTCCATTTAATAGTTTTGGGTCTCTATAGCCTAAACCCATTTTAACTATTTTGAATATAACCATGTTTCTCGCTCGTTAGTATTAAAATTTATATATATATATATATATATCGTTGTTTTAAATTATTTTACATGCCTTCTTATTTATAAAATCTATTTTATCTAAAATTTCTTATTGGTTTCATTTTTTGAAAAGTAAAATTATTTTTAAAATGTTTTTAAAATATTATTGTGAAGATTTTGTTTAAATGTATGTTCCATTATTTTAAAAATTGAAGCATGAATTGCTAAATTATTTCCAAATTTAAAATTAAAAAGCATGATTTCTGAAATATTCACTTGGAACTAAACCTTTTTAATTTATTTGAGATAAATTATTTTATTAATATGACTGTGGAATCCAATTATGGAAACTTATGGTTAAATTCTATTGGGATTTTGATCACAACATACTTGTTCCTTAATGTGTATGTCGAATACCTATTAATATGATCGAGAAAATATAAATAAACATTTGGATGTTGTTATAGCTATTGACCTAGGGACTTTGTGAGTTGTGTCCCTATTGGGAGTTGAGAAGTTTTATTATATTAGTACTTTTGATCATGTTATTTGGGGTTGTTTATACATATTTGTCCTCAAGTGTTTTACTCCAAATGGAGTTTCTAATTATATGCATACTATCTTTTTTATTTTACTTTGTAATTTTTAGTTCCAAATCATTCCCACAATAATTTAGTACGATATCATCTGATAATCAATGACCAATGGGGATCATGAATTCCCTTCGGGCTATGTCAAGATCAGTATGATTATCGGTTTACAAGGGTACCAAGGAAGGTTCATGACAAAATATTATCTGATATCCAAGAGGATATTCAATTCATGATGTGAGTATTTATTTTTACTGCATGTTGGGACATAAGATGTTATTTTTACTGAGTACATGATCATATCTTACAACAAAAAACCATAATTATCTATGGGTGGTTTGGGAAACATCTCTTTTTTATAAGTTCAATTATTTTCCAAAATTTAATTTGTATTGATTGAAATCTAAATATTCTCGGTTATATCTATGGTAAATAATTTCATTGTGTCTTAGATTGAGTGTTAATCCAATTTATTCTTTGTTTTCTATTGATGTTGTGTAGCATCATGCCTATAAGTAGATGTGTGAATTGGATCTGAGAGGAAACTGCTAGTGAACTTCAGTGATGGAATCCTCTTGTGAACCTGAGCCTTGTTGAGGTGATTGTGAGAATTATTCAAACTCTAGTAAAATCCTCACCACATGTTCACATTAATTGTCTAGCTATGGGGAATTATAGAGATATCCCCGAGATTTTTTCTTAGTAGATCATTCAATTGAATTCAAAAATATTCAGAGGCTCAAATTATCCTCAATTGGATAAAGAGTGGTTGAGAATAATTATGTGTTTTATTTTGCTTCTTAGATACACTTAACGAGATCAAATTGATGTTTTTCACCTTCATGCTAGAAGGGATGATCATGATACGGTTAGATTCAATGGTAACAATGAAGAATAAAGAGTTATTGTAGTGGAGATGCTTAAAAGTTCATTCCACCATCCAGTTCTACCTAGATTCGATGCTATTTTACAAGTCCACCAAGTTCTTCAAACTGAAGAAGGATGAAAAGGCAATGATATATTAAGTAAACCATTTTGTTGAGATATGGATCTTCTCACCTAAGATAGTCTTGAATTAAGAGATGGAAGCTCAAAGGTTTGAGTTTAGACATCATCAAGATATTTGTTTTCATGTTTTTAAGCTGAAACCGCCTTATTATGATGATGATATGGATATAAAACTAATGGTTTAGATGTTCCTAGATGGAAATTTTGGGGTTTTGATAGTTTCTTTCTATCCTAGATTTAGTGTGAATTATTCTTAATGAAATTGGATGTGTGATGACAGTCATGGTTGTTCTCAAATACATGATTTTACTAAATCTCATGCAGTTCCTAGAAGAGTTCCATTAGTTTGTTAAAAAGATAGAAACTGGAGACATTCAATGAGGAACTACATAAAGGCACCAAAGAACTATGGATCTTACAGATGATCAGGTCACATGTAGTGATTGTTTCATGTCTATTAGACTCCTTGTTGTGACAAAAGATCATCCCCACCTTCAAGAATTTCAGAACAATTAGATGTGTAATTCCATGACCCCAGTTACCTCGAGTCAGTGCATTATTGTAATACATTTTCATGATTACAAGGAATCATGTCCCGAAGGACCAATCAATTTAGTAGTCATGGAAAATAGATTACATACATTAACTTTAAATTACTATTTCAAATATAAAACACAACAAAGATAGTTCTTTGAGAACGCCATTATTCCCTTTATCTTAACCCTACATATCAATCATAATACACTTCTTGGAATCCTGGGAAAATAAAACATAAGAAAGGGATGAGCTAAAATGCTCAATAAGGGTAAGCAATATAGCGGAAGATTACATAAATATTACGCATGGTGAATAATTGAAAACATTGGCCTTTACAAATAATAAACATGAACACTTTTATGGAAAAAATATGAGTTTAGTAAATAATTCCATAATAAAACATAGTCATGGTTATTTTACTAGTCAAATAACCACATGAACCAAAATTATTATTTTCATAATGAGGGAATGTATAATGCCAGACATTTTGAAACATTATTTCAAGGCCTCAGCCAAGACGTCTAAAAATGATTAAGGTCTCGGCCAAAACCATATATCAAACTGGGAAAGTCCTCAGCCAATTCCACGTCTAGTTGTCTCATTAGACCTACTGATGCATCTAAGAGCTATAACAGGATCCACCCGTTACTTACTAAGTACAATACATTCCTCATATGAAAAGGTTGAAATATAACAAAAACATTCGTTTTAAAACTAGCATATGAAATGTCTATTATTTAACCATAAACCATGAATTGTATAAAATTGCAAAATCCATGGTCAAACATATCTCAAAACCTTCAATACAATATGGAAGTTTTTTATCATAATAAATAAACATCAATTATGTTTAAAATCCATCGATGTATGTTGACATAGATGAAAATGATCAGTAAAATGATTAGATAAAAATACATCATTTTTCATGAAATCATATAAAATTCTCAAATTTATAAAGGATTTAATTTAAAATATATTTTTGAATAAAATTGTCCCATACCACATTGAAGCGTTTGGAAATAATTATCATTTTATAGCTTTCATGTCCATATAAACAAATAATTAAAATTCATTTTGAAATCAAGGACATTAATTAAAAGGGTTTGGAAAGATAAAACATTAAAATATTTAAAATGACGTTTTAGTAAAAATTACCATAAAAATAATCCCTTTGAAAACTCTTTTATGAATCATGGACATGGATAATAATTATTTCCTAGTAGATACTTACATAAAACAACCTCGGATAACAAAGAGAATATGAAATTAACCCTTACCAATTTGGTAACTTATGAAAAATACACCCTATGAAAGAGGTATACAACAATGGATATGTAAGTACACATAAATAAAAGTGTATTTCACAAAGAATACAAGTATGATCAGTACATACACCACATAATAGGTAATAGTGGCTATATGGCATGAATCTCAAGGGAATAATGAGTGACATAAAACCCCTTACATTGTATATTTCCTTGGTTGAGAGAAGATTAACCACCCATATAATGGTGAAATAATTGTTATTAAATTATACAAAAATCATATACATTAATATGATATCATATATGATATTGTAACATTGTTTTGTTAATAATATCTTAGTATTATCATTGTTTCGGGTGTTAACTAATTCGTTTTACTTTATATGATTTATTAAGTAAGGCGTGTTTGTTAAGGATTGGTTGTATATTATTCATATCCAGAAATAAATTAAGTCTTTGTAATTTGTTTTTATCATAAAATGATAATTATTCTTTAATGGATATGATAGAGAATTAATATAATCGCGTTCGTGGAGAGGGTAGTCCATACATACGCACGAGCGACAATATCATTATTTAGATGTTAAAATAATATATATTTGGATGATATATCATATATACAGAATCATTATCATTTTATATTTATTAATAACATCAATTACACTTCATTATAATAATAATCCAAATAATAATGTTTTGAATAATAATTACACCACGGCGTGGAGACGGTAAGCTGTACGTACGCACGTATGGTGACATGTCATTCAAAGGATGAATAGAATACCGAATATGGTTGTACCATATTTATAATAGCATCACATTATATATAATATACTGTAATTATTATTTTATAATGGAAATAACAATGAAATAAGAAGTTGATGAAGAAAGGAACTTGAAAAGGGTGGTGAAAACATTACCTCTTCTTCGGGTTCATCTTTTTGATTTGATCAAATGGGATCCTTAGATTGGACATTTGATCAAAATAATGCCTTTAGGTTGAATTGAGGGATTCTGAGAGAATATTTGGGCATGTTTTGGCTTAACCAAAAGAATTTGAAGATGTGAATTAGAGAGAAGGGGGAGTTCCCTTTTATTAGAGGGGTGAGGGGCACCTTATAAAAAACTTATAATATTATTTTATATTAAATTCATATTCTATTTTATGATGTCTCCAAACTAATTTATTTCGAGGATGAGGTGGGTATGGTTAGAAATCCACTTATCCAATAGGTTCTATACTGGTTTGGGTCACTATATTAACCTTATATTTTATATTTAACACTTAGTTAATTAGTTTGACATTTACCATGTCTCTTTGTATTTTTATATTATTTAGTTAATAAACATATTATATATTTTCAAGAGAACCCCTTGTGGTTTATTAAAGATTCACCTATCATTATATAAGTTCTTTGGCCAATCCTTATATTTTTAGGGATATTATATCAATTTATAATATAATAGTTGTTTTAAAACCTCCTTTAAGTCAATTTTGTCACTGTTTAATAATTGAATTTTTTAAAGACATAACAACTTCCTTAATTCGAAACATATTCATTTAAAAAATCCTAATAGTTCATGTTATCCAATAAAATTAATCGATATCCTCAAAACGTTCATATTATATTTATTTTAACATTTATAATACCAATTATTCGATTTTTTTATTGATAAGGAAAATACTACATCATTATTGTGTCATAAATAAATTTAATTATTAAAAGTCTAAAAATTATATATATAATACAATTATGTATAAAATTTCTTTAACTTTCCAATTAATATTTATAGTAAAAAATATATCATATATAACCCTATTTAAAAATTGTTTTCCTAAAAGATATATGCTTATGTCATTTTTTGTTTTTATATAAACATAATTAATATAATGTGTCATTATCACTTACACTTTTTCTCCATGGGGTCCCGAAATCGACCAAAAGAAGCCCATGGTCGGAAATGTATCAACAAATAGGGTTAGGAGACGTTTTAGGGTAATATAATATCACTATAATATTATTTATTCACCATTATTTACCGGATTTACCCTTTGACCAAGTTAAATAAAATATTTACCGAAGTAATTATTCAAAATGAACTAAAATAATATTTACATATTTACATAATATAGAACTGTTGATTCTAAATATGGAATCTAGTTTTTTTTTTTAATTTCAAAACACAAAAGTGACAGAAAATAATTTAAATTTAATTCCAATTGTCAAAACAAAAAGCGTGTTTTTAAGAAATAATAACTATCAAAAGATGGGCACTTGCTTATGTCTAGTTTAAATGGAAAATTATGTCCATTGAAAAAACATGGATTAAATGGTAAAAATATAATATATTTATAGTTTAAAATCACTCAAATTCATAATTTATCACTATTAATTATTTCGACTTAAAAAAGTAGTTTTTACTTAAAAGTTTGGAATTTTCACTATTCAGCAAAATGGGAAAGTATCAGAAAAGTACCAAAAAATTCACCCTAAGATAATTTAAATATTACAAATGAATAAATGGAGATCATTTTGAATGATAAAATCTAAAATTTTTCACAAAGTGGTTATTACTATTCATAATGGCTAGTTTGATTGGTTGTGGTGTGTTAGAACTTAAACTTGCGTACAACACACACAACTGTATTATTCAAAGAGAAACATAATGTGGATGCTTGAGTTGTTACAATCATCCCACCTTCAATAATTTGCATCCTCACAATTTAAAATTGTTTTTCAGAAATAAAATGTTGAAAATAGAAATTACCTTTGGGAAAACTCACATCGGAAATTAAGTTAATAAAATTTTGTCTTAATAAGAGGAAAAGTGAAATGAAAGGGTCACCAACAAATTATGATATCGATTAGGAGAACATTCGTGGAAATTAGAGACATATAATTGGAGGAAAATGTAAATATTTATAGGTAGTGATTTAGACCATGAATCATAAAAAATGTAAAATTGAGGGCCTTAAATTCATCAATCTATGATGATTTAAAATACCATCGGTTCAACAAAACATAAGGTATTAGGATAAAAAATTTTTGGTTTGAAGATCCTTTCACTTATTATTAAGAATTAAATTTTTTTATAGAATTATAGAAGATGAAAAATATATACATTACAAGTAGAGTTCCAAACTTTAACTAATTTCTACAACAAACTAATATTTTACTCTAAAAGATAATAGAACATAAAAAAATATTCTATTTATCCTATTTATATAGGGTTCCAAAAAATGTGAATTTATAATTCATCTACCAGACCCATAAAAAACTACATTATTCAATAAAGGACATCACATGGGCTAGAGGTAGGTGATACACACTTGTCGCCCTTCGGTTGCGAGTTCAAGTCTCACAGCCTTGCCGATCGTGACGGTATTCCGCCAGACCACAGAGTTTTCCATTTATGGCAATAAAAAATAATCTCAAACTAGGAATATCCAAAATAATTTGGTCCAAACTAACAGTCCAAAATTTCTAAGGAAGGTAAACACAAGGAAGATTCTTTTTTCCACGTAATAACATGTGAACACCATCATCATGTATTCGTTTAAAACAATGTACATCCTGAATTACCACAAAACCATCTTGATTACATTAATGCTCCTTTATTCCTTATAGAGTACCAGATATACTGCTTTTATCCAAAAATTGTGTAAACTCCAACGATGATGGAATATAAAAAACATTAATCTATTTCAAGGGGGTCAAGAATATCTAATATAATTTATTCAAATCAACCATATCTTATTCCAAAATCACTACCTCGTTGTCGGGACCATATTAAAATATTGTCTTTCCTTCAACCATGTATTTTACAAAATGTGTAGCTTACTATTATGTCACTTTTTATAAAACCATGTCATCTCAAATCCTCAATAAAATAGTACTACATTACAATCCTTATTTATTTCCATAATTCATATAACCAGTTTATTATTGATACAACTCTCAAATGACATAATTATTTAATAACAACATAAGAACTCTAATCACTCCTCCTCATATGCGGTATTATCATAATTTGATTATTATCCAATACCATAATTTGGGGCATACTCTGATGATTTGGACATTGGTTCGTGTAGTGTCCCAACACCTTATAGATGAAGCATTGTACATTTGAAACCATTTTCTTATCATTTTAGTCAACTACTTGGTATCCTTTTTCTCCAAACTTATAACAAACTCTCATTGCATTTAGGCAATTTCAAAGGTGTTTCTTCCCACAGTTATCACATATGGGAAAATTCTTCTTTTATCTCTTATCATTATCCATCGTTTTCTCTAACATCCTTTTCTTCTCTTTATTCCCTTCAAAGAAATATGACTCATATAATTATTTACTTTTTTTTATTAACACATAATACAATTTCATCATATATTAAGAACACAAGGGAGACTATTTCTCTTATAAATGTGGAATTAATACATTGAAATATATGATCCTTTTTACTCTTTGGATCGTACGTATTGCTGGAGTTCACATTGCATCTACTAGGTGCCATTTCTATACAAAGGCATACACTGGATTAGTTTATGAATCGCGATACATAAATCAAAACATGTAAAATACCCAACGTAAATTGAACAGTTTATTGATATAATCCATAATCATAAAAAAATTCATTGAGGAAGTATATACTCACAAACCCTTTAAAAATGGTTTGTAATAAAAATAAGAATTTTCCTAAGAATATCCCCCGGGAGTGTCATAAACAAGAGTGCCGCAAGGCCCGTTGTCGTGCACGACTTCCCGTTCGAGTCTAGCTCAAAGCAGTGTTTTTAGGTTTTAACCCTAGGTCCTTCAGTACCAGAGCCACCTCTACCTGCTCGTATCCAGACAGGGATGTATTGCTTGTAAAAATCACAAAATATCTACAATGCCACAATTCTATGAAGTTCTTCTATACTAATCCCCAAAGTCCATGTTAGGATTATGTTCTCTAATTAGAGTTTATCAAAAAAATTCTTCCCAGGTTATTGCTAAACATCCACTTATACCAACTGTAACGCCCCAATCCCAGTTACACAGAGTTGGTGCATTATTTTAATAAATTGGCATTATTACAAGGAATATAGTCTTGAAGGACCGATCAGTTTAGCAGTTTTGGAAAATAGATTACATACAATAAATTTTCATTACAATTTCATACATAAAACAAAACATAGATAGTTCTTTGAGAATTCCATTATTCCATTTAGCATAACGCTGGATATCAATCATAACACACTTCTTCGAATCCTCGGAAAATAAAACATAAGAACAAGGAAAACTCAAATGCTTAGTAATGGTATGCAATAAAACGGAATATAACATAAATATTAGCCATGGTGAATAATTGAAATCACACCCCTTTACAAATAATAAACATGAACACTTTTATGGATTGAATATGAGCTGAGTAAATAATTCCATAATAAAACATAGTCATTGGTATTCTACTAGTCGAATAATCACATGAACCATCAATATTATTTTCATAATGGGGGAATGTGTAATGCTGAACATTCTAAATCATTTTGTCAACGCCTCGGTCAAGACATCTAAAAATGATTACAGCCTCAGGCAAAACCAAATATCAATTTGGGAGAGGTCTCGGCCAATTCCATGTCTAGTTGTCTCAATAGACCTGCCGATAAATCAAGGAGCTATAACGGGATCCACCTGTCACTTACTAATTCCAATACATTCCTCATATGAAAAGGTTGAAATATAACATAAAAATTCATATGAAAACCAGCATACGAAATTTCAATACATTAACCCTAAACCATGAATGGTATAAAAATATCACATCTATAGTCAAACATATCACAAAACATTCAATACAATAAGGAAGTTCTGTATCATAATAAATCTACTTCAAAGAAGTTTAAAATCCATCAAAGGATGTTGACATAGATGAAAATGATCAGTAAATTGATTTGATAAAAATACACCTTTTTCATGAAATCATTTAAAATTCTCAAAATTTATAAAGGAAGTAATTTAAAAGATATTTTTGAATCAAATTGTCCCATACAACATTTAATCTTTTGAAAAGAATTATCATTTTAAAGTTTTCATGTCCATATAAATAAATACAAAACAATCATTTTGAAATCATGGACATTAATTAAAAGGGTTTAGAAAGATAAATATTTAAAATAATTAAAATGAAGTTTTAGTAAAAATTACCTTAAAAATAATCCCTTTGAAAACCCTTTTATGAAACATGGACATGGATAATATATATGTCCCAATAGATACTTATGTAAAACAACCTCGGATAATAAAGAGACTGTGAAATTAACCCTTACTAATTTGGTAACTTAAGAAACATACACCCTATGAAAGAAGTTTCATACAATGAATATGTATGTACACATATATTAAATTGTATTACACAAAGAATACAATTATGGGCAGTACATGCACCACAAAAAAGGTAATAGTGGCAATATGACATGAATCTCATGGGAATAATGAGTGAGATAAAACCCATTACCTTTTACATTTCCTTGGATGGGGTCATGTTATTCTCCTGTATAACGGTTAAAATATTTTTATTAAATTATACAAGAATCATACAATTTAATATGATATCATATATGATCTTTTAACAATGTGTTGTTAATAATATCTTAGTATTATCGTTGTTTCGTGTGTTAACTGATTCATTTTCCTTTATATGATTTGTTATGTAAGAAATGTTTGTTATGGATCGGTTGTATATTATTCATATCCATAATGATATTAAGTCTTTAATCATTATTTTTAACCATCAAATGAAAATTATTCTTGAATGGATACGATGGGGAATAAATCTCATCGCGTTCGTGGAGAAGGTAGTATGTACGTACGCACGAGCGACAATATCATTACTTAGATATTAAAATAATATATAATTGAATGGTAACTCATATATACAGAATCATTACCATGATTTATTTACTATTTACATCAATTAAACATCATTATAATAATCATCCAAATAATTATGTTTTGAATGACTATTACACCACGACGTGGAGACGGTAAGCCGTACGTACGCACATATGGTGACATGTCATTTAGAGGATGGATAGAATACTGAATATGGTTGTACCATATTTATAATAACATCATAGAATATATAAGATTCTATAGTTATTATTTTATAATTGAAATAACAAGAAAATAAGATGTGGAAGAAGAAAATAATTTGAATGAGGGTGGTGAAAACATTACCTCTTCTTCAGGTACTTTCTTTTGATTTGATCAAAATGGCCCCATAGGATGGATTTCTGATCAAAATATGTCCTCTAAGATGAAGTGACAGAAGTTGGGAGAATATATGAGTATGGTTTGGCCAACCCAAAAGGCGATGAAGGTGCGAATTAGAGATAAGGGGGGGGGGTCCCCTTTTATAAGAGGGGTGAGGGGCACCTTAGAAAAAACATAAAATATTATTTTATAATAAATTTATATTCAGATTATAATGGATCAAAACTGATTTATTTCGAGGATAAGGCGGGGAGGGGTCGAAATAAACTTAACCCATAGGTTTTTTTTAGGTTTGGGTTATAATATTAACCTTATATTTTAGATTTGACTCTTAGTTAATTTGTTTGGCATTTACCATGTCTCTTTATATTTTTATAATATTAAGTTAACAAACTTACTATATACTTCCATGAAAACCAAAAGTGGTCCATTTATGATTAACCTATAATTATATATTTCATTTGGCGAAATCAAAGATTTTTAGGGATATTATATCTATTTATAATATAATATTTGTTTTAAAAACTTCTTTATGTCAATTTTGATACTATTTAATAATTTTTTTAAGACATATAAACTTCATTAATTCAAAAAGAAAATTATTTTTGAAATCCTAACATGTCATATTTTCCAATAAAATATGTGGATTTCATCAAAACATTCATATTATATTTACTTAAACATTTATAATACCAATTATTTGATTCATTCAGTAATAAGGAAAATATTGCATCATTATTGTGTCATAAATAAATGTAATTATTAAAAGTATAAAAATTATAAATAAAGTAAAATTATGTAGGGAATCATTTTAAAATTCTAATGAATATTTTTAGTCGAAAATATAACACATATAACCCTATGTGAAAATTGTTTTCCTAAAAGATATATGCATATGTCATTTTTGTATTTACTTTAACTTAATTAATAAAGTGTCATTATCACTTTCAAGTGGCTTCATGGGGCCCCGAAATCGACCCAAATATTCCCATGGTCGGAATTGTATCAAAAAATATGTTTAGGACATGGTTTAGGGTAATTTAATATTATTATAATATTATTTTTTATCCTTATTTACCGGATTTACCCTTTAACCAATGTAAATAAAATATTTACCAAAGTAATTATTCAAAATGTCTAAAAATAAAAGATACATATTTACACAATATGGACCTCATGATTATCAATATGGAATCAATTTTTCAAAATTAAAAACATAAAGTGAGAGAGATTGATTTTAAATTAATTCCCGTTATCAAAACAAAAAACGTGTTTTTAAGAAATAATAACTATGAAAAGATCGACACTTTCTTATTTCTAGTTTAAATGGGAAATTATGTCTAATTACAAAAATTGGATTAAATGGTAAAAATAAAATCTATGTATACTTTAAAATCAATCAAAATCATAATATATCACTATTAATTATTTCGATTAAAAAAGTTGTTTCTAATTACAATTTTATAATTTTAAGTATTCATCAAAATATGAAAGTTATCAGAAAAGTAACAAAAATTCACCCTGAGCTAATTTTGATATTCCGAATTCAAAAATGAAGTCCATTTTGAAAGATAATATGTAAAAAAATTTAAAAACTGGTTATTACTATTCATAATGGCTAGTTTGATTGGTTGTGGTGTGTTAGAACTTGAAGTTGCGTACAACACACGCTACTGAATTATTCAAAGACAAACGTACAATAGAAGTTTGGGGTGTTACAAGATTCTACATGGGAAAAGGATATTTAGACATAGGAATTCCAAACGAATGTTCTTCAAACATTGGAAGTTTTTTTGAAGAATTTTATATTGTTCTATCAATTATGAAAGATGCCTTTATTAGGTCCACTTCATTAATTACTACTCAATTTGATAATGGTGCATCTCATTCATTTATTTCAAAACATTATATTAAAATGATTGATCTTTCTATGAATATTTTATCTTATGTATTGGATAATACTAAAACCCTTCATACAAAGATAGAGTAAGGTTTTCATAGTTCCTCCTATGTTTTCTCTTTATCATGTTTTGTTCTTTGTTTTACTTTTCCGATTCACTACATAAAATCTCATGATTTAATTTTTGGGATGGATTGTCTCATTACCAATAATTTCAGGATTTATTTTTATCTCCAACGATTCTCCTTTAATACACCTAGTAGTGTGTTCCATGTCTTTAAATGAAAATGGAACCATGGTCTATAATATCCAGACCTTCTTCTGCTAAATTGGGGAATGTGATATCAGTGTGTTACTTTCACCTAGAGAGGGAATCTTTGGTTGGTGGACTCTTTATAGTCGTCATCAATATTCCCAATATGTTTCTTTCATATTTATTAGGTTTTACCCAATATGGGAGGTTGAGTTTTCAAATAACTTATTTCATAGTACTCAAACTCATTCTATTCTCTCTAACTACCTAGCTTTAGATGAAATGAAATAGATGATGTCCTAGTTGAAAGATCTTCTAAATAATGGCTGCATACGTTTCAGTTTTCCTCCCTGGGTAGTGCCTATTCTCATTTATAAAAACTGTGATGGTTCACTTCACCTATGTGGTGAAAATCGAAAAATCAATTTATTTACCAAAAAGAAAAAGTATCAATTTCCAAGGATTGATGATATGTTTGGTCAGTTGAAAGGGGTGTATTGGTTCTCAAAGACCGAGCTTCGATCTAGTTACCATAAATTGGGGATAAAATAAACCTGACATTCAAAAAACAATATTTCATATTAGGTATTGCCATTTTGATTAACTCTTTATTCCCTTATGTCAAACAAATTTTCCTATTGTTTTCATGGATTAAATAAATAAAATTTTACAGGAGTACCTAGATACGTTCTACATGAAATCCTCATTTTAAACCATGTTTGAGAAGGATTATATTATAGTTATGAGTTCATTGAGAAATATTCATCATTATTCTATGATTTCGAAATGGGATTTTTGAAACCAGGAAGTGATGATATTTGTAAAATTGTTGTCAGAAAAAGTAATTTCATTTGATCCTGATAAGGTGAAATCTATTATGAATTTTGAGAAACAGAGACATGTCATCATGATTCAGAGCATCTTGGGGTATTCCAAAAATTGTCTGTAGTTTGTGCAATAATTCTATGTGTTGGATTCAATGATTTATAACGTAACATATAAGGGGTTAATTTTTAATTTGGATTAATGATATTAGAATTATTATGTTGAGATTAAATGACTTTTTACTGTACTTTGGTTTTGACTCTTCCATAGGCCATCCATGGATATGTAGTCTTCTGTGATTTATCGGGTTTAGTATTAGGTTGTGTTCCTATGAAAGAAAATCATGTCATATCTTATAGTTCTCTAAGATTATGACACACAAAATGAATTATCGGACCCATAGCACTGAACATGGAGTTGTGATGCACACACATAAGATTTTGTGTTCGTACCACTATGGAAAATGGTTTACCAGGTATTGTACTCACACCAGTTTGAGTTATATATTCTCTAAAAATGAACTGAATCTCCACCAGAGGCATTATATTTAATACCTATAATATTTTGATTTTGATATTGTCTATACCCTGGGGAATGAAAATGACAATTTAGATGAATTTATTATGAAACTTCTTACCGAGGCAGTGAAAGAATCATCTAAATAGTTGATCATGATGGATCCCTTTCAATAGATTCAAATTGGAGTCCAAAAAGATGGGGAAAATGTTTTATTAAATAATATTCAGTTGATATCCACTATTCTAGATATTATTATTCTAGAGTATCATATTGATGATGTGTTCCATAGCATTATATACACTCTTAATGATTGGGATAACATTCATTAGTCGTAGTTATCCAGAGAGTGAATTTTAGGCTATTGGAACTATTTTTAGTACCATACATAGTGAGGAATGATGTTATGCGGGATTTCAAGTGTTTCTAGTTAGTAGTGTACCTAAGAACCACAACGATATTTTATGACATGAGGATGTAGTTCTGGGGGTCCAAGTATGAAATGAGGAATTATTGAGTTTGTTTCTCATTGTTGTATGTTCCAACTGGTGAAAAACGACCACAAAAAACCTTTGGACTTTCTTTATCTATTTCTATCTTCTACATGGAAGTCAGATAATATCTCAACATAAATTTCTACTAGGTTTCTAGGTATATATATATAAAGAATAATTAGTTAAGTATTTTAGATCAATATTCTAATGAAATATTCACATTTATACCCATTCTTTATATAACCAATGTTGTGGAGTTATGAAGTCACTCTGTGAAAGAGATTGTTTATTTTCATGTTTTTCATTCTTCAATAGTTTCTAATATGTATCATCAACTAACTTCATAATATTTTATAGGCCTTTAAGTGGAACATGATCTCATATCCATTTGAGTATGGAATTCCATCCACAACCGGATGGCCACTCTAAAAGATAAATATAGATTATTAAGGTTATTCATCACAATTTAGTTCTTGACATTGGTTGGTATTGGGATGATCACTTGTGATTTTCTGTGTTTTCTTATAGTAATATATTCCAGTTCATGATCAAAATTTTCTTTTTGAGGCCCTATGTGGCAGACCATACAAATATACATTGTATTGGGTGGAGATTTGTGAATGTTCTTTGCTTCTAGTGAGCATGGTCTAAGAGGAAACCACAACTATTTAGTTGATTCTTTAAAAAATAATGATAGTATAGAGACAATAAACGTCTTATGATGTTTGTCACTATATGATTCTGGAATTATCAGTTTGTGATCATGTGTTCTTGAATGTTTCTCTCCGATTGTGACATCAATGGCTTGGGAGTAAAGGGATTATTGGTCCTCGTTTTGTTAGACAGTTTGATATTATTGATTAGGTGGGGAATGTTTAAAATCATTTAGCAAAACCAAAAATGATAAAAACAATACATAACAAGTTTCATGTATCTCATCTCCAAATGTATCTCATGTTCTGAGTTGGAGTGATCTTCAACATGAAGCTAGTTTATCCATGACTGAATGGAAACTCTGGATGGTTGATTCCGAAACAAAGGTACTTAGTGGTAGTGAGATACATTGGTTTGTGGGAAATTGGGGGATGGTTTTATTTATTAATGATTCATGGGGTGTATGCATTTATGAGAGAGCATTGCCCTCAACAGTTTGACATGTAAGCTTCATCAAATGATTTTTGGGGAAAGAATGTTTCTATAGTAGGGAGGTTGTAACATATTGTTGCATATATCGCATATTACTAAACAATACATTCTTAATTTGATATGTTTGGGTTTAGTTTCAGATTTCGTCGAGTAAAATTTTATGTTTTTGGGATATTTCTGGGCTAGTTCATGGTTAGCACATGGCTGGTGCACCATTTTCAAAAATGTGCACCATTATAAAAAAAATTTGTAAATTTTTGACAGTGGGATTTGTACGGCTTGAGTAGGGTTTAAAAAACCATGTGACCTCTCTGGAGAAACCATTTGACATATTTATAATAGGATCATCGCTTACGCAAGGATTGACTAAACTGTGCACCTATTCTAAAGAAACCATGCATATGGGTTATTCATTAATCCGGTTTTTAGTTAATAATTAAGGAACCTCCCATTTAGTTCTAAAAAAAGACCTCCATCAACCCAAAATTATTTACCCCATCCATAGAGCACCCATGAAAATTTTTTCATCCCTTACATCCCTCCAAGAATATATATGTGAAACTTGATAAATATCCATAAATATTTCCATGGTTAGTTTCCTCCTCCCGATCTAATTCTCCTCTGGTATCTCTTCTTCTTCCTAAGGTTCCATGTATCCCTATATCTATTTATGGATCTAATACCCTATGTAATTATACGTTATCCTATTTGTTGATTTTAGGTTCCCATGATCATCATTTTTTGTGAAAAATCCCCAATAAGGGTTTGGAATTACATGATCCATTAGATTTTGAGGTAGGTGGTTCTGATATGATGCCCCATTTATCTAAACCATACATAGTTCTTTTAAATTAAATTCATTATTTAAATTAAATGGAATTATTTTTATTAATT
This sequence comes from Viscum album, assembly GCA_963277665.1. NCBI lineage: Eukaryota > Viridiplantae > Streptophyta > Magnoliopsida > Santalales > Viscaceae > Viscum > Viscum album. Next base: position 1,002,882,088 of record OY728161.1, read on the forward strand.
TTCAGTAAATTTAATGATTAAAAATTTAATTCTAAGGAATTGGGGTTTTTTAGAAAATTTTTATTTTGTAAAAAAATCGGGAATACCTCCAATTCCATTTAATTGGGGTGTGCTTAGGTATTTTTTTTAAAATTTTAATTGATGAATTTAAATTCCAATTTTCATGTAAATTAATTCAATTTATTTTTTTTATTTAATTGTGAAAAGTATTTGATGGAATATTGTGAAATTACTAATTCTAGTGAATTGCATTTTTGTTATGAAATTTATAGGATTTTTTTCAAAATTAGAATGTTGAATTTAATTTTTGGACATGATTAGTGTAATCAGATTGTAAATTTATTAGAAAAAATTATATTTGGAAATGAATTAAAATGATTTTTATAGAATCCATTTGGTTTTATCATGGTGAAGAGGAATTACTTATTAAAACACTCATATTAAGGGTTTTAATGAGAATTGAATTATTTGAAATGGAGAATGGGTGTTAATTTTATTTTTAGTAGTCATAAAATAAATTTCTCATCATTGATATGTACTAGAGAACATGCATGAATTGGGTAGTTACTGAGTAATTTGAATATTCACTTTATGACATTCAATATTCTAAAATTTCAAATAATCACATCACATTCCTTAGGCGATAGTGATGAGTACCCATTTCCTTAGGCCAAAAGGGACATATGTAAATACTTTTTATTTTATATTGTTATGTCCATGTATCCTAGAAATATCATACCTATTTAAAACATGATCATGTGAATCTCCTTTTTATAATATAATGTATATACATTCAATTTTTGTAATCTATTTTACATGCATTTTTATTTATATTAACCTTTTTATATATAAGAGTTTATTTAAGTGATTTTTAAAAGTTCCATTGTTTTAGAAATGTTCCTAAATTATACTATGCTGCCTTTATTTAAAACTATTTTCTGAAATTTTCAATGGTGAAGGAGGAACTGTAGAAATTTCTTCCATCTTCTTTAATTCTAAATCATGATTTGTAAATGGTTATCTTGATGGAAAACCTGTTTGTTTTAAATTGAAATTATTTATTTGGATAATTTTATAGTTTCATACTATTATAGAACACTTGGGTGATATCCTATTGGGATTTTTCTCACTACCTACTTGTGCCTTTAGGTTTTTGTAGATTACCATCATCTTGGATAGTGAAAATGAAAACAGCCTTTGGTAGGTGGTTCTAGTTGTTGATCTGTGGACTTGGTGAGCTACATCCTTTTTCGGTCTTTGGAAGTATTCGTATTTTGTTACATTCATTTTAGAACTTTGTGTATGTTTATGCATGTATTTTTTATGGTACACTACTCCCCAAGGGAGTTTCATTTTATATTCACAATGTCTTGTTTCATTTACATCCACATTATCAATGTAAAATCATTACCACATTCATTTTGTATGATTCCAAGTGCTTGTCTCCGACCTGTGGGAATCTAGAACACCCTTTGGGCTTTGTTAGTACCATCTTGGTTTTTAGGATAATACGTTAATTGTAACTCCCATAGGTTTTTAAGAAATATTTAAATAATTTTTATTCTTAATTATATTTCTTTTCATGCAATTTTTTGTTTAAAAAAACTGTGAGACTCTCTTAATATAAAATTAACTTAATGGCCTAGCCGTTAGGTTAGCAGGAATCATTATAATTGACCTATAAAAATGTATTATGATAAATATAAATCAAATAAATATTTTTATTTTAGAGTAAACTATATTTTATAATGAAATTAAAAATATGTGTGTGTTATATACTGAATAAAATATTTTCCATATTCATTCAAGGAATATTTTAGTCATAGGTTCTGAATAAAACACTATTTGATGTATATTTTTTAAAAAATGTTAATTTTAATCTGTTTAATGGAGAAACCAATTTAAATTAATACCTTGACTAATTAATTATTTTTATATGAAAACATACACATTATATTTTTATTGGGGTATAAAAGCTTAACTTGGATAAATTTTTCATATTTTTATGACATCTGTCCTATTGTGATGAATTGTACAAATACACGAAATTTTAATTAAAAAAACATTATTCATAGAGATAATTTACATGGTTAAATTATAATATTTAATGGCAGTAATGTATAAATAGAATATATTTTTACAAATTAATATACTTTATTTCATTCTCGTTAATTTTATAATGAATTCATAGGTACAAAATTTTCAATATTTTGCAATGTTTTATATTTTAAAACTCATTTTCTCAACAATGAGATTAATATAAAATTAATTAAAATAACTTATGTGTTTTGAATTTTAAAATCTGGATTCCATATTTGGATTAATTTGGTCAAAATTATGTTAATTGGATACTTTTATTTTTGGGAATTAAGAATAATAACTTTGGTAATAATTTTTATTACCTTAGATAAAGGTAAATCTGGTAATTAAGGGTAACAATAATATTATACAATTTTCATAAGACCTTTAAAAATACTATTGGAAGATTAAAATTCAACCCTTATCGAATATTGTTCGAAATAGAATCACTTTATTTCTACTTACCTATGAAAATGAAATGAATTTAATAAAAAATAATGAAATGGACAAAGTGTCACAATCTCTTTTTATATATGTGTATATATTTTAATATATTGGGATCTTGTGGATAATATCGACTATAGATATTCAAAAGAAATCTAAAATAATTACACACAACATAAACATTTATTTATTATTTTTAATAATATATAAGTACAATTAATGATTACACAATAGTGATGTATATTTTTTTAATTAATTAAAATATCAAAAAAATGGGTTTAAAAATGTTAAATGAAATGTCACATGAACTACTAAATGTTCTCCATGAATTTTCTAGGTGGATATAACATTTTAAGAGTGTATTTAATATTTTCTTTTGAATTTATCTTTTTAGTGAATTTTATTTAAACTCTAATAATTAATTAGTGTCAAAAATTACACTACTGATATTTTATATACATAACATTTTATTAAATTATTTTAAAATCATAAAAATATTTAAAAATTACACATTGATAATTATAAGGTCTTAAATATCATCATGTATCCATTTATTTTCAATTAACACCGCATAAGCAAATATCCATTTCTATTAACTATTTTGAATGTTTTTACTAAAAAGAAACATTAATAGAATAACTAAGGGTCAATTAAAAAGATAATGATTAAATTTAAAGAATAATTTGTCTAAATTTTATTTATTGATTATTTTACAAACAAAAAAAATATAATTTTCTAATTATGGACACATTGGAGGTTTTTGTGTTGTGTTTGAATTTTTTATAAGTTAATATGTTTGAATGTTTCATAAAGGGTCCCTCTCCTATCTTAAAAAATGGTACCTTCTTATTCTCTTCTTCACTACATTTTGAGCCTTCATGCCTGGCCAAAACCCTACCAATTACTCTTCTCAAATTCCCCAGTAACATTCTTGAGGTTCAGGTCTTCTCAAAAGTCCAACTCTAGTGCCCTATGTGGAAATCCAAAGGAGGCACATCGAGGAAGAGGTAATCTCATCTATCGATTATTTCAGGTTTTTTTCTTCTTCTACTTCTTATTAATTAGTATTGTAATTATAAAATAATAATGTTAGTGCCACTCATATAATGATATTTTATTATATATATGAAATAAACATATTTCACTTTCTATCCATCCTATGAAAAAATGAAATCATCGTGCAAGCGTACATAGGAATTACCTTCTCCACACGTGGTGTAATCTCTATTTCACCTCTACCTTACTTGGATGGGTATAATGGTGTAAAAAATACCTATATATGAATAATATAACATAATACTAATTCCAAGATACTATATACCATCCAGTTCAATATAATTCAATAATTATGGGAATGATATCGTCGCTTCTGTGTACTTACGACTTACCGTCTCCACTATGCGATGTGATTCGTTCTACATGAACATCATTAAACAAATATTATATAAATAAATTTATTGAATAAATATGATATATTTTATACTAATACAATGATTTAAATGATATAAATATATCCTAGAAAGTGGAACATGAACTTATCTAACCAATCATATGTAATAACACAAAGAAGTTAATACTCAAATAACGGGTAACGATGACATTTTAATAACAATCGGATGAAAATATGATCATAAATGTTATCATAAAAAAGATTATGATTCTATAATAAATCCTTAACATTATTTAAATCATTATATAGGATTTTCGGATACATACGAAGCATATCAGACCTATGGTAAGGGATAACGTTTCCAATATAAGTTTTTTCCAAGATTGACTATTCTTAAGTATTTACTACGACTATATTTATCATCCCTATCCATGTATTCTATAAATATTTTCAAAAAATATTTACTATTATTCCATGTCTATTTAATTTCATTTATACCCCTTTTTGTTTTTGATTTTTACCACATGGTATGGAAGGAATCTTTTTTTTGATTACCATACAAGTTACTTTTTTGACTTTTTTAGAAAAAGTATGAGAAGAATATTTTTTAAAATTATACGGCATGATGTGACCTTTACAGATTCATATAGATTTATTTAAATTAATATTAATTTTCAAGTTTTCAGGTTTAATTTCAATTAACTTGTTTTCTTTTAAAATTTCATGAAATAATGAGAAAAGGATTTTTTTTTGAAGAGGAACGACTATTTTCCTCAAGAACTAAGTTCTAGTGTTTTTCAAAATTATTTTCCCTATAAGATGATATAGGGTTATGATTCTATCCCTATTATTACTTTAATTTTATTACATTATGATGGAATTATTTTTATGAAGTCTTTTTATCTTATATAGGTTAGGTTATGATGGAATGATGTTTAAGTATCCCATTGTATTATATAGGTTATGCAGTGATGTATGATTTATGTTTTTGAGGAACACATAATAAGGGTTTAATTATGAGATGGGTGGGACCTATATCTCCCTCCAATGAATTGGATAAACATTTATATCATTTTAGATATACAAGGCTAGAAGGGAAAGTTAATCCATTTAAGTGATACACGTTTGGAATGAGGAGTGAACTCGGTTTAGTAATGGACTTTGTCCACTATAATAGTCTTGGAAAGGAGCCTTGAAAAATATGATATGATTTTATATTATTATGTGTGTATGATAAAAACATTCATGTCAAAGATTATGATTATTGGGATTACAATTCCATTCATTGATTTATTCAATGAAATGGTTTTATGATCTCTTATGTAGGATAAGATTTTCAAATTTTACGTTCTTTTGAATATGATATGATTGATTTTTTGTTTACCCATACTGAGTTTTTGAGATCAAACTTTTGTTTTTCATTTTCCCAATGTCAATAAAAAGGGTATTGAATATGATATTCGAAAAAGGTGTCTAGTTATGATGAAATAAACATGAGACAATATAGATGTTTTATGAACAAATTGTTTATGGTTCCCAGTTTCTAAAAAATCTATACCTATACAGTCCTATCTTGGTTTTGTTTATTGTTGTAAAAAATATACATTAATTCTGATGTAATAGAAATGTATGTAATGTATGGATAATTATAGTAACCAAGGAATTTAGTGACATATTATCCTTCAAAAATTATAATTATTTCTTTCATATCACAATTCTATCATGTATAAAACAATGAGTCTATTAGAAAATAATCACATCACTTCACGAGGTGATAGTCAGCTATACACATGAGAAACATTTCATAACCTCAATATTATGGAATGTAAAAATTGTAAAAAATATGTAATGACTCCATAGGTATTATTATCCTATAAATATCATATATATACTTTATACTAATCATAAAATCATGATGTTAATTGTTGTAATGAAAAAACAAATTACATTAGTTGCCATGGTGGTAGACTTCCATACACACGAAAAATAATTTCATAACACAATTGATGGATGCAGAGGTTGTTGTATGTCACTCCATTATTATATAAAAATTATAGTATAAAAATGATTTCAAGTTTATTATATCAGCATGGTTTAGTGTGAATTTAATTTTATGTGGAAATAAAGAAAATAAAAATTCTTGTTGGAGAATGTTGCCTCTTCTTTAGGTAACCTCATTAAAAATACAATAAAATCCATCATAGATTTACTATATACAAAAAATAAGGCATAAAGATGATATTTTATAATTTGGGAAGTTATTTGTGTAGGTATTAACCAAAAAAATATGGTGTTATCTGTATAGGAGAACCATAGGAATTTTATAAGTATGGTGAGGGTTACACTGGTGCATTTTTTAAAAGATTCAATCATTCATTCATTTTTATCAGGCCAAAATCCCAAATATTCCCCATTACCGAACATAAAATATATATGGTCAAACTATAGACCAAAAATGGGGTTTTAACATGTTGGTAGGTCATATTAAACCCTTATCATCTTAGTTTAAACCCATATAAATAGTGAGAATGCTTGGTTTCAAAGATAAAATGATCAATAGTTTACGAAGTTTTTATATCCAATTTTAATATCATACTATTTTTAATGAACTAAATTTCATTAATAGTTATATATTTAACAATTTTTACCCTAAATTGAATTAGAAAAATAATTTATTTTTTTAAATTATTTGAGTAAAATGATAGTTCTCATTTAATATTTAATATTTATCACTATTCAAAAAATTGTTTTTTCAAATATTAAATAAAATTTTATTGATTAATATATTGATAAATTTTTTTAAATAAACATTTTATATTTTTTCAGATAAATTTATAAAATTGAGATAAATTATATTTAACACAAACCTCGTAGATGTAATGAATAAGATGGTTTTTTAGAAGTTTATTTTTCAGGAAAAAATGATTTTATAGTAAATATTTTATTAATAATAATCATTGAATGAATATACATTATATTTTATTGATATATAATATATAAATATCATTTCAAACATTTCTTAGTTGGAATTATCTTATATAATTAAAATGGAGAAAATTTATTCAATTTAAAATAGTTTTTAGGGAAACACATTTTTAAACCAAAACATAGTCTTATACTAAAGTTAAATGTAACAGTGAATAAACAAAAATCAAGTATATTAAATGCAATAAATTATTATTTTGTTACATTAAAAAATATTAATAACAAATTGGAATGTTTAAGAAAATAAATTTGTTAAAAATAAAAAAGGTCTAACACATAAATGTGTATTTTTTAATATTCGCTATGAAATTAATATTTATAGATATATCATAAAAATTAATCCAAATTAAATTTTGAAATTCCAAATAAAAAATGATATAATATAAAAATTTTAATTTTAAAAAGATACCAAAAAATTATTGTATTATTTTTTCATTATAAGGAATAAATAATCATTTATGAATAAAACGTATTTGTGAAGAATAAAATCACATTACACAAAATTGATTAATTATTTAATAAAAATTTATATGTACTATATATATATATATTTAATTAGTGAAAACAATTAGTACCCACTAATTAATGTCTAGATAATTATGGTTGTATATATTCTTTTCCGTTTAAAAACATTATTTCCTTTTGATTATTCTATCGAGCTTAAAAATCATGGGGTTATATGTACTGAAATCTAATTAGGATATTAAATTTATTTAAACAAAAATATATCATAATTTATCAGGGTGTTAAATTCATGTCCAATATTAATATTATGTTTCCTTCATGCTATCAAATATAATTTTCTACATTTGAAATCACTGGGTATTACAAAAGTTCCCATGAAAGAGATTTTAAATCATTGAAATACATTAGAATTTATATGTTTGTACCTCCCAGAAGATATAATACAACACCTTTTATCCTCCCTTATTCAAAACATTTGAGCCTTAAATATTAGAAAATATCAACTCAAAATACTTACATGGTTATTTCCCTTCATCATAGAGATTATGTATTTCATTTAATACTAATCCAATATAGAATAATGAGTAATCTAAGGGAGGCCTCTCAAATAAAAAGTATAGATCATAAACAAGATATTTCAATTTTATTTCTTCTTGTACTTCCCCTAAGTTTGTTGTATATATCAAAAAATTGGGAATAAATTATCATCATTATAGTTATATATTATCCTGATTATTCAATAGTTATTTACAACCTATTATCAATGCAATGGGATATGAATATATCAGTATTGAGTGTGCGTGGACTACCACCTCATTGGAGAAATTCAACTCATTTTCGAACACAACAATTAATTATTATTATTTTTCATATGTTTAATGATTTTATATTATATTTTTGTTAAAATAACGATTCTATAAGGGTGAATTAATATTTAACCTTTCTTTCATTCCATCCATCAAAAAATGGAAACATCACTCATTATATACCAGCTACCGTCTCCACATAGTGTTGTAATTCACATTCAAAACCACTTTATGTTAATAGTAATATTTATATAGTTAATATATATGATAATTAAATAATTATAATCACTATAGAAAAAAATGATCCATGATCAATGTTAAAGAAAGATAACCAAATAGAAAAAACTAACATGAAAATGGAAGAACATAACACATAAAATAATTATTCTAATGATATATCATTAATGAAAAATTGATATTTTATTATAAGTAGACCATGAAAGGTATTATATGTATTATTATGATTATTTTACAGAAATATAATAAATTTATATTTACTATAAATGACGATAGATTACTTACAATTCACGATTGACATTGAGGTAATAGTTTTATGTTATAATCTAACTTTTGATCAGGCTTATTTATGATTAAATTTTATATGATAAAATTCTACTATATATCATTCTTAAAAAATAGGTTTATTATTATAAATTAGTTATATACATAGATTAAAATTTTCAATTTAATATTTATCCTTTTTTATACACAATGGTCTGAATATATTTGTTACACCAATAAATTATATGAAATTGTTTTTTGGAATTAATTTAATTTTTTTATATTTTTCTTCAATTACAACACTAAATATTTCTTTTTTATTAAAAAAAATGTTTTTATTTTATATATGGCACAAAATGTTAATATTGAAATAAATACAATACTTATATTATATTTTGTTACATGAAACATTGTTTTTTGTTTGTAGTTCACTCAACACTGAGTCCATTTGATAACTTTTGTTACATATAACACCAATTTTTACAATGATATAATATATTATTATTATTATTATTAAAATATTAATTTAATTACCACCTTTCAAAAATACTATATGCAATTAAAAAGATTGAATAAATTATGAAAATATTGTTTAAACGTGTATATAATATTTGTATTTTGGTTATCAATTAATTTAAAAGGAAATTAAGAACTATTTGACATCTAATAAAATCATTTTCTAAAAAACAACTTTTCTACATAAAAACACCATTTTATCTCAAAAATTAGAAACCAAATTTTTTAATGTTTTAATTAATTTTATATTTCATATATTCATTTAGTTTTTTTAAAAATCATCCAATTGATTTGAGAGGAATAAGATAAGAAAAAAACCAATTTTATGAATAAAAATATATATTATTCAAGTCTTATTTTATGACTATTTAATAAAGAACCAATTTTAAATATTTTTTTTACACATTTGAAATTCTTAAATGAAAAAATGAACATTATTTTTTGAAATATTGAAATCATAATGTACTTTTAAAATTTTTTTGGTATTTTTTGGAGAAATATTTTGTTTTGATGAATAGTACAAAAAACTCAATTTTAACTGAAAACAGATTTATCATCTAATTGATTATAATAGCTAAATATTTTTGATTTGGTTTTAACGATTAAATATTTAAATTGAAAATATAGTATTCCAATTTAGCTCTTTTTTATATATATATTTTTAATTTTGACATAAAAACATAGAAATTTTTTGAACAATTGTCTCTTTAATAACTTGTTGTCTCTTCCTGTAAAGAAGATTAATTTAAAATAAATTTCTACAAATTAAATTCTATAAATTTGGAAAATTTCACTCCATATTTTTAATAAAAATAATATATATTTTGTTGTATTATTATCTTAGTTTTTTTCCAAAAATATTTAAGATTTTAATTTCAATTAATAACACTAATTAACGTAATGACAATTCTACAAAATTATTAAATATAGAATATATGATGAAAAAATTTCGAAATACTTGTATAAAAATTATTTATAGTCATATTTATACCATTAAACATCTATCTATCTATAATTTTTAATTTTTAATATTTTAGTACATTTAAATTGTGGGGAAAACTCAAATCTTTTCAAGAATACCCAATTTGTCATTTTCCCCACTTATAAAAGGAAACATTTCCTCCTCCTCTAAACATAACTACCATTCCATTTTTTCTCTAACCAAACCCTATTAAAATAATCTACCAAAATATCTCTATGCATCATAGATTCCTCACTATGTTTATAAATCTAGCCATGTAATCACTTTGGTGAGCAACAAAAAAGAGTTATCCAAAGAATATGCAACATCTTTCAACAAGATTATTTATTTTATTTCATTCTCTACTGTATCAATTACTATTATTAAATGATCTTATAATAAAAAAATTATTCTAAATATACTTAAATTTTTTTATTATATGTCTAGGACATTAACTCAAACAAACATACCTCAAATGGGATACATAAACATCATTCATGTGTATGGAAGACTACCACCTCACAGATTGATGTTGTTTATTCATCAATTTCCATATTTCATGGTTGGTAATAATTATATAATTTTTATTTTTATGTTATATAAATGAGATTTGTGATTTCATTATATTTCATGAATTAATATATATCAAATTCCTTCATTGTATCCATTTTTTTCAAATATGATAAAATCATTTGAGGACGTGTGGTTTACTACCCTCTCAAAGTGATGTGATTCATACACAATTTCCATGGAAAGTATTTAGGTTGAATTAAGTGAAATTTTATTTTATATATGAAATAATAATTCTGTTATAATTATATTATCTATATATACATACATTTACATATATTTAATTCATTCAATATTAAAATAATATGGAATCATTATCCATGCCTACGTATGGGGTATCGTCACTATGAAAGGCTTATTCTATTTCATATTTATACTTGTTATAAATTATTATGAAAGATTACATAATTGATATAAATTATATTTCAATCATTTTTCTCATTCTTAAAATATGTAAATAAAGATCTATGTAAAATGTTCAAGATTAAAAAAGCAAAACAGAAGCAGAAAACAAAGTGGTTATTACCTGAAACACACCATTAACATTTAATTGATACTAAATAGTAATATAAATTAACAATAAAATATTATAAGGTATTATATTCATGAATATGGATACATTAAACAGTTATCATAGAAATATATTTATTTTAAAATATTTTATAACAAGTACAAAAAAAATTCAAGACTTAAGATAAGGGTTTTGTTATCTCACTTTTATTCCAAAGAGCCTTATAGATTATTCACCGCTCAGTTATTTTGTTTGATGTATATAATACTAATGAATGTATTATTGGATTATTGAACCTGAATTTATGGATATTTACACATTGATTTTATGATCCTTCTTTCATGGGGTTTTTGGTTCAAGTGTTTCCAAAATTTTAGAGTAGTTTTTTCTCAATTTTCGTTCTTCGAGATACATTCCATCCTATGAACCTATATATTTAAATGTGATTTATATACTGACTTTTGATATTTTTTATCATTATTATAATTATTATAATTATAGTTTGAGCTTCATTTAATATTATTCTTTCACTAATATTTTGATTCAATGTTACCAAAGTAGTAATAGATTATTACCACAATATGATCTTTTACGGAGATTGATTATGATTATGCATCTATTGATGAAATTGGATGATCCATCTCCCAAGAACAAAAATGAATTTTATTATAATCTAGTTATTCATGATACATTTTTCTATTTGTATCATTTTTCTCTATTTATATCATAATATTATTAATAAAATTAATTTAAAAAATTGTACTCTATTTATCTCTTCTATCATAAATCTATTTACTCTAAAAACCACGCTTTAAAAAAAAATAAAAATTGTTATATTATTCTGAAATTTTATGAAATTTAAATATTATCTTTGATTTTATTTTTTATAAAATGGGTATTCAATGGAATTATCTTTTTGTTATATGATCAAGGGACTTTTTTAAAAAAAATACAATGTAAGAGGAATGTTTGGCATGTAGTTATTTAACATCATTCATTATCATCATTTCAATTAATATTTTGATGAATGTTTAAAATGTTTTTTTAAATAAATTTATTTTTCTAATATTATATTAATTAATTTTTTATATATTTTTTAAAATAAACATTCACTCAAAATGGTTTTCTATTTATGAAATATTTGGAAATGTTTTTGAAAACTACAATTATATATTTTCAAATCAATTTACAAAGTAAATTACTTTTCAAATATTTTATTATTTAAAATTATTTCTTTTAAGTGGAAAATATATTTTCATCGAGAAATTTTATAAATTATGTATCAAATATTTTTGAATAAAAAAATTATATTTGAACATATTTTATGAAAATTATTTTCAATAAATGGATATTTTCGATAAGAAATTAAACAAGTAATCTTTCATAATTCATCTCCATATAAGATAAAATACATTGATATTCTATTTTACTTAATAGGTATATATTCGCAGAATACAATTGATATTATTTATTTGAATTTTTAATGTTTTTATAGCATGATGTTTATGAAACCTATTTCCATTCCACGGGTTAGACAATGATAAATCATAATGAAATATGATTCCATTGATAGGTTATTCTATGATTAAATGATCCTCAAACCAATCTATTTTCTAAAGGATATGATATGGTGAAATTTTTATGATACCAATTTAATTTCAGGGGTTATAATATGATTTTTAGGAAACTCATTGCTTTTTTGTGGCATGATATGATGAATTCTTATTATAATATGGAATACATAATTATGATTTCATTATGGGATGGGTGAGACCTATATCTCCCCCCAATTAATTAGGTAATGATTTATATCTCCTGAGAGAATTATGGGAAAAAAGCTGAAGAACTTTTTCTAGTATGGTAAGAAGAAAAACCAAATCCACTATTGGAATAATGGGTAACCTAGTCCACTATAGAAAGAATTGGAAACATGATCTTCTATGGGAGAAAAATAAAACCTGATCCACTCTAGGAAGAAAATGTAACCTGATCCACTATAATGAAATGATTATGACAGTGAATAGTGGTGTTTATTTCCCAGTAGTTTCATCACCCATTAATTGTATGATATTGTTGTTCAATAGGGATTAAAATATGGGGAATTCTACTATATTATTACGTGTATGCCAAAAATATATATATCTTATTACAATATTATTCTGTAATGGATCATTATCATGATTTTCTTTTGAATAATTTTTATGAACTGGAAATATTTTTTGCATGTATCATGTATATATTTTTCTATATTTATGGTAGGATACTAAAATGTTATTCTCATGTACTCAGACACTTATGATCATGTTATTCTTACATATCTCTTTTATTCACCCATACTAAGAATCTATGCTCACCCTTTCATACGTTTCCTTAAAGAAATTTTAAAAGATAGGTTTTAAGTAGAAGTATTAAAGGGTAAGATAATTAAGGGAATTTTTAATGATCGTTCACCATATTAGAAATTTGTTTATGGTTCTAAAGACACTAAAATCTTATTCTCATTGGGAATGTACATTCTTAATCTGTTGAATATTCATCTAAATTGATGTAATATCCATGTATGTTAAGTATGGGTCACTATTGTTGGTATAAAATTAAATGATTAGTCAAAAATTGCTAACTAGGTAGATAAATATTTAATGATAACCTTAGGGATATATCTAATATATGTCTAGGGGTGTCTTTAAATATATGAATATGGATTTAACAAAGCATAGGATAATGTCATGGAGTTATTCAAAAGGATTGGGAGAGTGGATTTGCAAAAATTACACCCCTTTATGGATAAAATAATATTATTTTGATCCAGTATATATCAACATATGGGTAACAACCCAGAAAACACTATATTGAACTAGAATCGATTGGGAACTGGGGAACGATAATGGTCCATGCTATAGAAATAGTTTAACACTCTTGGGGGAAATTCATTGGGAATTCAAAAACTCATTATGAATCATTGTGAAGGATTTAAATACAATATGACTATGAATAACCTATGATGTCGTAGATTAAAAAAGTATGAGCCATAATTTAGGCATCTTATAAGTTGTTGTTCATGATTATTTGGTTTTTTCCTATGGTAAGTGTTTCTCACACAATGATTTCTGGTTTTAGTCAATTTCGGGATCATGAATGATTTTGGTAAAAATTTAAAGATTCATTTGTGGATATTGGGTTCATTATGAAAATTTATTTCTTATGTGAAAATATCTTGATGAGAATCAGGAAGGTGGCACAATTATTGTTTAGTCGCTAATGATAAATAGACTTTGAATGACATGTGGAATGGTATAGGAGGTTATAATAGTATATTTACATTATAAGTATGATGAATAATTAAATTTAGGTTTAGGAACCTTGATACATGAATCATATTTCATATTATAGGAACGAGTTCTTAAGGAATATTATGATGATGCCTGTGTAATTGTTTAAGAATAATGATTTATGAATGAAGTGCATATGTATTGGAAGTGAAGAATAATTTTATTTGAATCATGAAGTATACATGAATTATTTAAAAGGATTTTTTTAATGGTGATAATTAATTAGAGATGTGATTTAATGGAATAGTGGTATTTTGATTCAAAAAATTAAAACCTTAGTGTGTTTCTAATTTTGACAAAATTTTGTTTAGCTTTAATAAAATCATGACCGATTTAGATAATGTTAGTATCGATGAACTCATAACAAATAAATTATTTTTTTAAAAATGTAGTTTATGCTATCATGGATTTTGTTTACTAAATTTTTGGATTAAATTAACATATCAAATGATCCTTGAAATAAGAAAGAAATCATGTTTTCAATAAGTATTTGTGGTAATTTAGTTTATTATAGTGTTTCAAGAGACTGCTTGATGAAGGTACTTACATGTTTGGCATGTGAATATAATGATATACAACATGATATTTGATGGATCAATGATAATCCATTTTTTATAAATTTACTAACCTTAATTCTATTTGTTTTTTCTTTCATAATTTTGTAGTGTTATAAGGTTAAGAATTTATGGAATTGTTTATGATAAAATTAATTTGGCATATTATAGATTAAATTATTATCTCTCTAGATGAGAATTTATTCATATTTAATAACGTGTGT
Organism: Viscum album; assembly: GCA_963277665.1. NCBI lineage: Eukaryota > Viridiplantae > Streptophyta > Magnoliopsida > Santalales > Viscaceae > Viscum > Viscum album. Next base: position 1,002,897,423 of record OY728161.1, read on the forward strand.
TAATGTTATTGTTCTAACAAAGACATATGGAATGACATATCATTCTCATTATGGATCGTGTGATTGGGTAACACTTCTAGAATGAATGAAAACGTCATTATTTCTTAGAATAAAATATGAACTATAAATTGATCAAGGCACAATAAAGGGTTAGGTTTTCCTGAAATCATGTTAGTATATCTCTTCTTGAAAATTATTCAATATTATGAAAAATGTCTCGGAAAAAAATGTTGTCCAGTTATTATAATTTTTTATGATATCTAAGAAACTTTTAATGAATGTCTTGGTAATGGATTCTAGATATTTAACATTCTCATAACCATTTTCTCTATAACTCTCCATAAAAAATGATATATAACATTATCTTATTTGTCCATATTTTCACTTTCCACATATTTTCTCCAATGTGGAATCCTAGTTATGAGTTATATTGGATAACCATTATTTTTTAACATTCCCTTTTAGAAAGAATTTTTCATATTCATTTTCACTATGTCTGTTTCTATGAAAGTTAATTTCAACTATAAATCTATTAATAATATATATGAATTTTAAGGGAGAAATTCATTTTAATGGGGGTAGAATGTGACATCCAAACGATCTGTTATTTATTTGAATTAATTTAATCTTTTTTATGTTTTTCATTTCACACAACACATAATATTGATTTTTTATATGAATGGAATAATTATTTATTTCATTATAGAAAAAAAAGTTAATATTTCACTAAAAAAATATTATCTTTTAGAACACAGAACACTATGTTTCACCTGTTTTACACTCAGTAATGAGTCCCTTCAATAATTTGTGTTACACAGAATACATTTTTTACCAAATTACCATATAAAATTATGTTTATTATTATTATAACGTAGAATTTAGAATGAAATATATGAATGGTATAGAAAAATTATGACAGTATAGTTTACAAATTTATATAAAATTAATCATTGAGGTATCAATTTGTATGAAATAAATGTAAGAACAATTTGAGAATTATGACATTCCCTTTATAGGAAAACTATTTTTCTATATAAAAAGCCCCTTTTTATCTCAATAAATTAATCAATTTTTTTATGATTTTATAAATAAATTTATATATTACATATTATATTAAATGTTATACAGTCATACAATAAATATTATAGGCATAAGATAAGAATAAATCAAATTTTATGAAAAAAAACATATAGTATTCAAATGAGATATTTTACCTCCTTTTAATTGGGATACAATTTTAAATATATTTTTTGATATGATTATAATATTTATATAAAAATAAATGTTATTTATGATGGTTTAATTTTAAAATTTATTTTTGGTGAATATTATCTATTTTTCTACTTAATTTCATGTTTTTATAAATAGTGAAAATTACTGAATTTTAATTGAGACACGCTTTTATTAAAATTTATTTATATTGTTAAATTTTTCTTTGAATAGTTTTTAATTTATAATTTGTCAATTTTTAATTTTATAAATACAATATAGGTCATTGAGATATTTTTTTTGTTGTGTTTGGATATTAAGGATTAATTTTAAATTTATTTCTCTTATTAATGTGACTATAATTTTAAAAAATTGACTCCATAATTGGAATCAAAGTAACTAAAATTTTATATTATTCTGATAATATTTTTAATCAAAAATATTAATGAAAGTAATTAAAATTAATTTTAGTTATTAAGGTAAATATAAGCTTACTTATTGAGAAATCAGAGAATTTAAGGCGTCAATATGACCCTAAACATGTCTAAAAATTATTTTATACCAATAGTTATACCCTAAAACGTATATTTATATTTCATGGTAAATTTTTAACCTTTTATGGAATGAAAAATGTGGGGATAACTCACATATTTTCAATAATACCCAATGGGACATTTTCACTATTTATAAAAGGCCTCATATACTCCCTTTATCACACTACTCAACCACTTTTGGCTCATCAAAACCCTACCCCAAAACACTACCCACATTTTTCTAAAATCATAAAGTCATGAAATTGTGTATAAATATAACAAAGAAATATATTTGGGGAAAACCAAAAATAGTTTCCCAAAGAATAGGTAGCATCATTCGACAAGAACGTTTGTTTTATTTATTTATACACCCCATCAGTTATTATTGTTCCACTAGTATAAAATAACCTCAATATCATAAATATAATGATATAGTTTAATTCTATAGGTATTAACAACACTCAAACACACATCCATATAATTGGATACACAATCATTGTTTGGGTGTACGAATGACTACTTCCTCTAGAACCGATTTCATGCATTCCTCCATTTCCTCATTTCAATGCTAGTAAAAATGACTTAAATTCTATTTTTATATGACATACATTATATTTATGATAAATTTATTCTTATATAATTATTATATGACATATTACATTATGATTTTAATTATTAAAAAAACAATAACATCGTTTGTGGACGTTTGGACTACCACCTCCAAAAAGTAATGTGATCCATTCACAATTTACCTAAAACGTATTAATAATGTTTTTAGTAAATTTTTATCATATATATTACATAATAATGATAATTTATAGATAATATATATATATATGTGTGTGTCTTGTACATTAATACATTTAATATGATAAAAAAATGGAATTAGAGTTAATGTTTACATATGGTATAATATATGAAAGAACGTTGTATTCCATTAAGAATTTAGGTGTATTATAAATTATTATAAATATTTATAAAATAAATATGTGTTATATTTTAATTATGTTTTATATTCTTTAAATATGTAAATGAATACATATATGAGAGGAAATAGACTAAAAAATCAAAACACGTGTGAAAAATAAAGGGATAATTACCTAAAACGTAACATTAACATTGAGTTGTTAATTAAAAGGTAATATAAAGTCATAATTAAATCATTTATGTTATTATTTACACTAATATTTTCTTTTTGTTGATTTATAATAGGCATATTTTTATTATGGTGGAGTTTTGGACATGTATAAAAAATGTCAATACATAAGGAATGGCTTTTCTCATCTCACATGTATTTCTATTAGAATTATGACCTATTTTCCACTACATTATTTTGTGTGTTGTATTTACTAAAAATAATTTATTTTATGATTATTATAAAAAAATTTATTGGTATTTAAATATAATTTTTATGATATTTATTAATTGGGGATTAAGGTTTAAGTGTTACCAAATCGGTAATGTAATTTAGTCTCAAATTTCATTCTTTAAGATACATTCAATGTTTTGTGCCTATATTTTACTATGAGGTGTATATTATACCATTTTAAATGTTATATAATTAATTTATTTATATTAATGATTTTTTAATCTTCATGTAAATTTATCCTTCTATTTTTATTATGATTCATTATTACCAAACTAGTAACATGTTATTGGTATAATCCCGTTTTTTATCCAGAATATTTATGAAGATGTTTCCATTGATAAATTATTATGATAAATATCTCAATAAATCTCACTAATTTAATTCTAATATGGTTATTAGTTATATATTAATTTATTGGTAATAAAATTCACTCTTTGGAACATGATATGATTAATAATTATTTTTTTAGAATATTTGATATTATTTCTCTCTTTTTTCAGAATTTAGTTTTCTCTAACAACCATGTTTTCAAAAACAATTTCAACAAATAATTGATTTATATCCAATAGTTTTTAAAAGGAAATTTTAAACATGTTTTACCTTTTTATAAGTGTGGTTTAAAATGAATAGTATTTTCATTTTCTGAACAATGAACTTTTCTATACTATTTATAGTATAAAATAAATGTTTGTCATATACATATTTACCCACCTTGATGACCATTATTTTTCTAGAATCATCCATTAAAAGTTATAAATATTATTTTTTAATAATTTTTATGTTCATTAATTTATTCTTTTCGTTAGATATAAAGGGTTTTAAAAATATTATATATTTTAAAATGTGTTTAAATTTGATTTCAAAGAATAATTTATTTGTTTTCAAACCAATTTCCAAAAAAGGTTCTCATAATGTTTTATTATAAATTTTTTTAAATGAAATTGATATTTTCCCCCAGAAATGATTTTTAATGAAAATAAATATATTTAATTATAGGAAAAGAATTTTTAAACTGTTTTATGAGTTGGATTTTGATGGAAAGGTTATTTTCCTTATGAAATGATACAATTTATATTTAAAAATAATTCTCCATCAAAGACGTCATCATTTCGTATAGTTTCTGCTTTTCATGTTATAAGATCCAATTATATCATTCATTATATTTCTCTATGTGATTAGCGTTTTAACGACATGATTTTTATGAATCCTATTTCCCTTCAATAGGCTATTCACTGATAAATTCTTATGAAACCCGCTTCCTTTAATGTGAAATTATAGGATAAAAATTTTTTTGAATACTATCTCTATTTCATTGGTTATAATTTAATGATTTTTAATGATACCCATTTAATTTCATTGGTTTTTATATGATGTTTATGAAACCTATAATTTTTTTTGGGTCATTAGCTGATGAATATTTATTATCTTATAGAAAATGCATGTATAATTTCATTTTGAGAGTGTTTTAACCTATATATCCGTAATATACAATGGCCATGGATTTATATATCAAGATATAATGATTGGAAATAAGTTAAAGGTCCTCATCCACTATGGGAAAAAGGGAAATCCGATCCACTATGGGATGAAGGGGAAACCTGATCCACTATGGAAATAAGGGGAAACATGATCCAATATGGGAAGAAGGTATTTCATGATCCACTATATAGAAGGAATTGTAATCGGGGATGGTGGTGTGTCCCTCTCAGTAGGTGTGATCCCCATTTAGTTCTGTATTATGTTTTTGAAAATACCCCTTTCCTTATAAGTAATTATATTATATTCCCATGTGCATGACATATTTTCTATGTATTATTCCTATGTTATTATCTCATGAGTTATTCACATTATTACCTTATGATTTTAGTATTATGAACATCCAATATTTATTCCATGAAACATGTATATGATCTTTGATTTATAGGATGTGATCTTTAAATGTGATTCTCATGTACTCATACCCATATTCTCATATTATTCTATCCTATGTCTTTTATGTTCCCTAAATGTGAATCTAAATACTCCCTTTATTATGTTTTCATTCACTGGGTTATAATGAATATTTTTAATTATAAGTACAAAAGGGAAATATTTTTTTTCGGAAACATTTAGGATCTTTAAATTAGTTATAATATTGTGTTCCATATTTCCAGAGACATTAAACTATTATAATCCACAGGCATGTACTTTTTGTAATATGATGAATAATTATCTAAATTGATGTAATATCAATGTATATTTATCCCAAGTACCTATAGTATATATTTAAGGATTAATGAATTCATTTCCTTTTTCATTTGGGAATCTATTTTTTCTATCTTAATTTTCCCTATTAAATATTCTCAATAGTGATTTAATACTATCAAAAGATTATTTGATGTTATTTTTAACTATTTTTAATTTTTAAGAACTTTAAAATAGAAATTTATTATCCCATTACCATTATAGTACATTTTAATTTTTTTATAGAAATTTGAAATAAAATTTCATTTTAACGTATAGTACATGATCACATAATATTGCAATCATGAATACAATTTTCATTAATTCAAGCACTATAAGTTAAAATGGGTTTTTTCATGTAAAATTTTTCATTAATATTTTTTACATTTTTAATTTTATTGAAGTGTTCTAAAAATGAGAAGGGTGTTTTACTCTGGATATTTTATAGTGATATTTTAATGTAACTATCATATATAATAACATCCATCAACATATCCTATATTTTCAAGGGTATATGATTCAACTATATAATTAATATTATTTTTATGTATGTTTTATAATTATGATTATTACATTTTTATGATTCCTGAATTCATTACATGGGTTCTGTAATAGTTATATTATGAATGTTTTATGATCATGGTTCACACATATGTAATGTTTTCATTATGAGATAACTAGTTCTATTACAAACAATGGATGGGTAGTTATGTTAAAAAAAGTTAGGTGGTTAAACTATATCCATCAAATGAATTTTTATAATAAGGATACCTATCAAGATACTAAAAATTGGAATGAGGTTATCAAATTTCAGTAGGTGAATTTTACCAATAATCATTTTTTGGGAGTGAACCACTATTATTGATATGATGGAATTGGGAGTTAACCCAATCCACTCTAACAGTCATTGAAGTAATCCTTGACATATGATATAATTTTTTTTCTTATCTTAATTATGTAAAAAATATATTTATTATGCATTTGATATTTTTTAATTGCTCATGATTAAATATTAGTGATTCTTCACCCTTATTTCTTATAATTTTTAATTGATAATTCTTTATTCTATGTTTCATTATTCTAATATAAGAATTAATGGGTATGAAATTATAATTATTCTTTAATGTTATCATATTTTTATGATTATATTATTATCATTTATATTGACTAATTATTAACTCTTATGTTTGCCCTTTCTTAGAATCTATTTAAGATCATGGTATGGTAAAAAATAAAGACTATGTTTGATAACATAATATATAATAAACACTGATCTTAAATGAATAATTAATTATTATTAATATTTAAATGTTACCATTAAAACCAAGACATTGAATTTGTTGGAATTATATTTATTAATTTAATTTTAAAATATACATGTATCCTATTGATTAAAAATTTATTAATAATTTATTTTGAAATAATGACTTTTTTAGTAAGTTCATTTTATTCTTTACAAATATTTTATCTTAAAAATGGTTTCTATAGATTTTCCAAAGTGAATATAATAAATAAATATTTGAAATTTTATAAATAATAATTGAAAGAATCTATTTCATTTCTGAACTCAAAATATCAAAATTTTCATAGTATAAATTTATAATGATTTTTTGAAAAGAGTAATTCCTTCAATGAATATTAAAAATAAATGTTTTTAATTTTTACTTTGATACATATATTTATATAATTTAATTATTTTTAGATAATTTTTGAAATTTGATCGTTTTCATTTTTTTAAATTCCCAAAATGTGGTTTTTGAAATGATTTTTTCCATAAATTTAATATATATTCATTTTATATTTAAAAGGGAAATATATCTAAAATTCATTTTTTCTTTGCATTTTAACAGGTTAAAATGATATTAAATTCATGAAATTCTATTTTTAAAATTTTGAAAAAATTATTTCATATTTGATATATATTGTTCTTAATTTTATAAATAGTTATCCTTTATTTTTTTCCAATATGAATAGGAATATTAATACATTTTGTTACAAGGGTAAAAGGAAAATAATATAATAAAAGTTAAATATAAAAGGATAAAGACAATAAAATGATCACAATAGTAGCATAAATTCTATTTTAAGAGTCTATTCAGTCCATTATCATCCAATATTTGGTTCTATGATATTTTCTTTACCGTATGGATGAGATTATCACTTTTATAATATTTTATTTCATGAAATTTCAAAAATTCATCTCTACTGGTTTTATAGACAATAATATTTTTAACATATGGTTAACTATAGGCTATGTTTGGGTATAAATATTATATTTGAATATAAATTATTTTTATTCATTATTAAATTTAATTTTTAGTTTTTAGAGATAAAATAATTTCCCTATAAATTTACATATTTATGATGTAATGATTATTCAACTAATGGAAGTATAAAATAAATGAAATTTATGATATTGAAATTAAAATAATATTATATAGTCAATGGGATCGAAGAATTTTATAAATTAAGATGACATGTTATAAGTGTATTAATTTTTATTAATTTGACTTCTTATCTTGATATTAAGAAAATCAATGTAATAAATAGTTCGAAAAAATAACATTGGTAATATACTGTAATTAATAATATATTATTAAATTGTTTAAAATTAATAAAAATATTATATTCATCCATGTCGTTAGGGTATTTTTTTATCTAAAAATCATGCTCCATTTAGGGGCTATTTTATCAATTATATATACTTTATTAAACATCAAATAATGAAACTGTTTTTTGTCATAGTATGTATGAATGGGGTTTATGAGGTGTTAAAATAAAAATATAAGGGTAAACATTTAGTCAAAATAACATTATTCTTAATTTTATGATATTATTTGATATCCTAAATCAATCTATATGATATATAATTTATTTTTTATACACATTTAATTTAATATTAATTAATATTATTTTCATATTTTCAAAAATCCAAATAGTGTCCATCCCCTCTCATATCAAAGGGAACATCATCTTAACTCCACATAACAGATAACAAAATATGGTCATCCATTATCTACCAAAATACCTTCCTAAAACCCCTCCACATATTATAGTAGCCTAAAATATGTAAAAAACAACCAAAGTGATCTGAAGGAGTTAGGAAAAAGAGGTTGTCTTGAGAGGATGTATCATTTGTTATCATGCATTTTATTTTTAGTATTGATGAACTCATAACAAATAAATGATTTTTCAAAAAAGTATTTTATGCTATCATGGATTTTGTTTACTACATTTTTGGATTTAATTAACATATCCAATTATCATTGAAATAAGAAAGAAATCATGATTTCAATAAGTATTTGTGGTAATTTAGTTTATTACAGTGTTTCAAGAGTTTGCTTGATGAAGGTACTTACATGTTTGGCATGTGAAAATAATGATATATAACATGATATTAGGTGGATCAATGCTAATCCATTATTTATAAATTTAGTAACCTTATTTCTATTGTTTTGTTCTTTCATAATTTTTTAGTGTGATAAGGTTAACCATTTATGGAATTGTCTATGATAAAAATAATTTGGAATATTATAGATTAAATTATTATCTCTCTAGATGAGAATTTATGCATATTTAATAACATGTGTTAATGTTTTTTTTCTAAAAAAGACATATGGAGTGACCTATCATTCTCATTATGGATCGTGTGATTGGGAACACTTCTAGAATGAATGAAAACGTCATTATTTCATAGAATAAGATATGAACAATAAATTAATCAAGGCACAATAACGGGTTAGGTTGTCCTAAAATCATGTTAGTATATCTCTTCTTCAAAATTATTCAATATTAGGTAAACGTTATCAGAATAAAATGTTGTCCAGTTATTATAATTTTTTATGATATCAATGAATCTTTTAATTAATGTTTTGGTAATGGATTCTTGATATTTAACATTCTCAAAACCATGTTCTCTATAACTCTCCATAATAAATGATATATAACATTATCTTATTTGTCCATATTTTCACTTTCCACAAATTTTCTCCAATGTGGAAACCTAGTTATGAGTTACTTTGGATAACCATTATTTTTTAATCATTCCCTTTAAGAAAGAATTTTTCATATTCATTTTCACGATGTCTGTTTCTATGAAAGTTAATATCAACTATAAATATATTCATAATCTATATGATTTTAAAGGGAGAAATTCAATTTAATGTGGGTAGAACGTGAAATCCAAACATTTTGTTATTTATTGGAAATAATTTAATCTTTTTTATGTTTTTCATTTCACACAACACATAATATTTATTGTTTATATGAATGGAATAATTATTTATTTCATTATAGAAAAAACAAGTTAATATTTCACTAAAAAAACATTATCTTTTAAAACATAGAACACTATGTTTCACCTGTGTTACACTAAGTAATGAGTCCCTTCAATAATTTTTGTTACACAGAACACATTTTTTTATCAAACTACCATATACTATTATGTTTATTATGATTATAACCTAGAATTTAGAATGAAATATACGAATGGTATAGAAAAAAAATGACACTATAGTTTACAAATTTATATAAAATTAATCATTCAGGTATCAATTTTTATGAAATGAATGTAAGAACAATTTTATAATTATGGCATTCCTTTTATAGGAAAACTATTTTTCTATATAAAGCATCTTTTTATCTCAATAAATTAATCAATTTTTTATGCTTTTATAATTAAATTTATATATTAAATATTCTATTAAATGTTATAAACTCATAGAATAAATATTATAGGCATGAGATAAGAATAAATCAAATTTTATCAATAAAAACATATAGTATTCAAATGGTATATTTTACCTCCTTATAATTGGGATACAATTTTAAATATATTTTTTATATGATTATAATATTTATATAAAAAATATATGTCATTTATGAGAGTTTAATTTGAAAATTTAATTTTGGTGAATATTATCTATTTTTCTACTTAATTTCACGTTTTTATAAATAGTGAAAATTACTGAATTTTTATTGAGAACTGATTTTATTCTAATTTTTTTATATTGTTAAATTATGCTTTGAATGGGATTTAATTTATAATTTATTACTTTTTAATTCTATAAATACAATATAGGTCATTGAGATATTTTTTATGTTATGTTTAGATATTAAGGATTAATTTTAAATTTATTTCTCCTATTAATGTTACTATAATGAAAAAAATTGACTCCATATTTGGAATCAAAGTAACTAAAATTTTATATTATTCTGAAAATAATTTTAATCAAAAATATTAATAAAAATAATTAAAATTAATAATAGTTATTAAGGTAAATACAATCTTACTTATTGATAAATCATAGAATTTAAGGCGTCAATATGACCTTAAACACGACTAAAAATTATTTTATACCAATTTTAGACCCTAAAACGTATATTTATTTTTCATGGTAAATTTTTAACCCTTTATGGAATGAAAAATGTGGGGAGAACTCACATATTTTCAATAATACTGGATGTGACATTTTCACTATTTATAAAAGGCCTCATATACTCCCCTTATCACACCACTCAAACACTTTTGGCTCATCCAAACCCTACCCAAATAAACTACCAACATTTTTACATAATCATAGAGGCCTGAAATTGTGTATAAATATAACAAAGTAATCTATTTGGGGAAAACCAAAAAGAGTTTCCCAAATAATAGGTAGCATCCTTCGACAAGAACTTTTGTTTTATTTATTTATACACCCCATCAGTTATTATTGTTCCATTAGTATACAATAACCTCTATATCATAAATATAATGATATAGTGTTGTTCTATAGGTATTATAAACACTCAAACACACATTTATATAATTGGATGCACAGTCATTGTTTGGGTGTACGAAGGACTACTTCCTCTAGAACCGATTTCATGCATTCCTTCATTTCCTCATTTCAATGCTAGTAAAAATGAATTAAATTCTATTTTTTAGACATAAATTATATTTATGATTCATTTAATCTTTTATAATTATTATATGACACATAACATTATGATTTTAATCCTTAAAAAACAATAACATCGTTTGTGGACGTTTGGACTACCACCTCCAAAAAGGTATGTGATCCATTCACAATTTACCTAAAATGTATTAATAATGTTTTTAGTAAAATTTTATCATATATATTACATAATAATGATAATTTATAGATAATATATATATGTGTGTGTGTGTCTTGTACATTAATACATTTAATACGATAAAAATGGAATTAGAGTTCATGTTTACATATGGTCTACTATATGAAAGAACGTTGTATTCCATTAAAAATTTAGGTGTATTATAAATTATTATAAATATTTATAAAATAAATATATGTTATATTTTAATTATGTTTTATATTCTATAAATATGTAAATTAATACATATATGAGGGGATATAGACTAACAAATCAAAACACGTGTGAAAAATAAAAGAAAATTACCTAAAACGTAACATTAACATTGAGTTGTTAATTAAAAGGTAATATAAAGTCATAATTAAATCATTTATGTTATTATTTACAGTAATATTTTCTTTTGGGTTATTTATAATAGGCATATGTTTATTATGATGGAGGTTTGGACATGTATAAAAAATGTTAATATATAAGGAATGGGTTTTCTCATCTCACATATATTTCTATTAGACTTATGACCTATTCTCCACTAATTTATTTTGTGTGTTGTATTTACTAAAAATAATGTATAATAGGAATATTATAAAAAAATTTATGGGTATTTAAATATAATTTTTATTATATTTATTAATTGGGGATTAAGGTTCAACTGTTACTGAATCAGTAATTGAATTTAGTCTCAAATTTCATTCTTTGAGTTACATTCAATGTTTTGTGCCTATATTTTTCTATGTGGTGTATATAATACCATTTGAAATGTTATATAATTAATTTATTTAAATTAATGATATTTTGATCTTCATGTAAATTTTTCCTTCTATTTTTATTATGATTCATTATTACCAAACTAGTAACATGTTATTGCTATAATCCCGTTGTTTGTCCAGACTGTTAATGAAGATGTTTCCATTGATAAATTATTATGATCAATATCTTAATAAATCTCACTAATTTTATTCTAATATGGTTATTAGTTATATATTAACTTATTGGTAATAAAATTCACTCTTTGAAAACCCTTTTATGAAACATGGACATGGATAATATATATGTCCCAATAGATACTTATGTAAAACAACCTTAGATAATAAAGAGACTGTGAAATTAACCCTTACTAATTTGGTAACATAAGAAACATACACCCTATGAAAGAAGTTTCATACAATGAATATGTATGTACACATATATTAAATTGTATTACACAAAGAATACAATTATGGGCAGTACATACACCACAAAAAAGGTAATAGTTGCAATATAACATGAATCTCATGGGAATAATGAGTGAGATAAAACCCCTTACCTTTTACATTTCCTTGGATGGGGTCATGTTAACCTCCTGTATAATGGTTAAAATATTTTTATTAAATTATAAAAGAATCATACAATTTAATATGATATCATATATGATCTTTTAACAATGTGTTGTTAATAATATCTTAGTATTATCGTTGTTTCGGGTGTTAACTGATTCATTTTCCTTTATATGATTTGTTATGTAAACAATGTTTGTTATGGATAGGTTGTATATTATTCATATCCATAATGATATTATGTCTTTAATCATTATTTTTAACCATCAAATGAAAATTATTCTTGAATGGATACTATGGGGAATAAATCTCATCACGTTCGTGGAGAAGGTAGTATGTACGTACGCACGAGCGACAATATCATTACTTAGATATTAAAATAATATATAACTGAATGGTAACTCATATATACAGAATCATTATCATGATTTATTTATTATTTACATCAATTAAACATCGTTATAATAATCATCCAAATAATTATGTTTTGAATAAATATTACACCACGATGTGGAGACGGTAAGCCGTACGTACGCACATATGGTGACATGTCATTTAGAGGATGGATAGAATACTGAATATGGTTGTACCATATTTATAATAACATCATAGAATATATAAGATTCTAGAGTTATTATTTTATAATGGAAATAACAAGGAAATAAGAAGTGGAAGAAGAAAATAATTTGAAAGAGGGTGGTGAAAACATTACCTCTTCTTCAGGTACTTTCTTTTGATTTGATCAAAATGGCCCCATAGTATGGCTTTCTGATCAAAATATGTCCTCTAAGATGAAGTGACAGAAGGTGAGAGAATATATGAGTAGGGTTTGGCCGACCCAAAAGGCGTTGAAGGTGCGAATTAGAGATAAGGGGGTCCCCTTTTATAAGAGGGGTGAGGGGCACCTTAGAAAAAACATAAAATATTATTTTATAATAAATTTATATTCAGATTATAATGGATCAAAACTGATTTATTTCGATGATAAGGCTGGGAGGGGTCGAAATAAACTTAACCAATAGGTTTTTTATAGGTTTGGGTTATAATATTAACCTTATATTTTAGATTTGACTCTTAGTTAATTTGTTTGACATTTACCATGTCTCTTTATATTTTTATAATATTAAGTTAACAAACTTACTATATACTTCCATGAAAACCACAGGTGGTCCATTTATGATTCACCTATAATTATATATTTCATTTTCCGAAATCAACGATTTTTAGGGATATTATATCTATTTATAATATAATATTTGTTTTAAAAACTTCTTTATGACAATTTTGACACTATTTAATAATTTTTTTAAGACATATAAACGTCATTAATTGAAAAAGAAAATTATTTTTGAAATCCTAACATGTCATATTTTCCAATAAAATTTGTGGATTTCATCAAAACATTCATATTATATTTACTTAAACATTTATAATACCAATTATTTGATTCATTCAGTAATAAAGAAAAATATTGCATCATTATTGTGTCATAAATAAATGTAATTATTAAAAGTATAAAAATTATAAATAAAGTAAAATTATGTAGGAAATCATTTTAAAATTCTAATGAATATTTTTAGTCTAAAATATAACACATATAACCCTATGTGAAAATTGTTTTCCTAAAAGATATATGCATATGTCATTTTTGTATTTACTTTAACTTAATTAATAAAGTGTCATTATCACTTTCAAGTGGCTTCATGGGGCCCCAAAATCGACCCAAATATTCCCATGGTCGGAATTGTATCAAAAAATTGGTTTAAGACATGGTTTAGGGTAATTTAATATGAATATAATATTATTTTTTATCCTTATTTACCGGATTTACCCTTTAACCAATGTAAATAAAATATTTACCAAAGTAATTATTCAAAATGTCTAAAAATAAAAGATACATATTTACACAATATGGACCTCATGATTATAAATATGGAATCAATTTTTCAAAATTAAAAACATAAAGTGAGAGAAATTAATTTTAAATTAATTCCCGTTATCAAAACAAAAAGCGTGTTTTTAAGAAATAATAACTATCAAAAGATCGACACTTTCTTATTTCTAGTTTAAATGGGAAATTATGTCTAATTACAAAAATTGGATTAAATGGTAAAAATAAAATCTATGTATACTTTAAAATCAATCAAAATCATAATATATCACTATTACTTATTTCGATTAAAAAAGATGTTTCTAATTACAATTTTATAATTTTAAGTATTCATCAAAATATGAAAGTTATCAGAAAAGTAACAAAAATTCACCCTGAGCTAATTTTGATATTCCGAATTCAAAAATGAAGTCCATTTTGAAAGATAATATGTAAAAAAATTTAAAAACTGGTTATTAATATTCATAATGCCTAGTTTGATTGGTTGTGGTGTGTTAGAACTCGAAGTTGCGTACAACACACGCTACTGTATTATTCAAAGACAAACGTACAATGGATGTTTGGGGTGTTACAAGATTCTACATGGGAAAAGGGGATTTAGACACAGGCATTCCAAACGAATATTCTTCAAACATTGGAATTTTTTTTTGAAGAATTTTATATTGTTCTTACAATTATGAAAGATGCCTTTATTATGGCCACTTCATTAATTACTACTCAATTTGATAATGGTGCATCTCATTCATTTATTTCAAAACATTATATTAATATGATTTATCTTTCTATGAATATTTTATCTTATGTAATGGATAATACTAAAACCCTTTATACAAAGATAGAGTAAGGTTTTCATAGTTCCTCCTATGTTTTCTCCATATCATGTTTTGTTCTTTGTTTTACTTTTCCGATTCACTACATAAAATCTCATGATGTAATTTTTGGGATGGATTATCTCATTACCAATAATTTCAGGATTTATTTTTATCTCCAAAGATTCTCCTTTAATACACCTAGTGGTATGTTCCATGTATTTAAATGAAAATGGAACCATGGTCTATAATATCCAGACCTTCTTATGCAGAATTGGGGAATGTGATATTAGTGTGTTACTTTCACCTAGAGAGGGAATCTTTTGGTGGTGGACTCTTTATAGTGGTCGTCAATATTACCAACATGTTTCTTTCATATCTATTTGGTTTTACCCAGTGTGGGAGGTTGAGTTTTCAAATAACTAATTTCATAGTACTCAAACTCATTCTATTCTCTCTAACTACCTAGCTTTAGATGAAATGAAATATATGATGTCCTAGTTGAAAGATCTTCTAAATAATGGCTGCATACGTTTCAGTTTTCCTCATTGGGTAGTGCCTATTCTCATTTATAAAAACTGTGATGGTTCACTTCACCTATGTGGTGATAATCGAAAAATCAATTTATTTACCAAAAAGAAAAAGTATCAATTTCCAAGGATTGATGATATGTTTGGTCAGTTGAAAGGGGTGTATTGGTTCTCAAAGACCGAGCTCCGATCTAGTTACCATAAATTGGGGATAAAATAAACCTGATATTCAAAAAACAATATTTCATATTAGGTATTTTCATTTTTATTTACTCTTTATTCCCTTATGTCAAACAAATTTTCCTATTGTTTTCATGGATTAAATAAATAAAATTTTCCAGGAGTACCTAGATACATACTACATGAAATCCTAATTTTAAACCATGTTTGAGAAGGATTATATTATAGTTATGAGTTCATTGAGAAATATTCATCATTATTATATGATTTTGAAATGGGATTTTTGAAACCAAGAAGTGATGATATTTGTAAAATTGTTGTCAGAAAAAGTAATTTCAGTTGATCCTGATAAGGTGAAGGATATTATGAATTTTGAGAAACAGAGACATGTCATCATGATTCAGAGAATCTTGGGGTATTCCAAAAATTATCTGTAGTTTGTGAAATAATTCTATGTGTTGGATTCAATGATTTATAACGTAACATATAAGGGGTTAATTTTTAATTTGGATTAACGATATTAGAATTATTATGTTGAGATTAAATGAATTTTTACTGTACTTTGGTTTTGACTCTTCCATAGGCCAGCCATGGATATGTAGTCTTCTGTGATTTATCGGGTTTAGTATTAGGTTGTGTTCCTGTGAAAGAAAATCATGTCATATCTTATAGTTCTCTAAGATTATGACACACACAATGAATTATCTGACCCATAGCACTGAACATGGAGTTATGATGCACACACATAAGAGTTTGTGTCCGTACCACTATGGAAAATGGTTTACCAGGTATCGTACTCAAACCAATTTGACTTATATATTCTCTAAAAATGTACTGAATCTCCACCAGAGGTATTATATTTAATACCTATAATATTTTGATTTTGTTATTGTCTATACCCTGGGGAATGAAAATTACAATTTAGATGAAATTATTATGAATCTTCTTACCAAGGCAGTGAAAGAATCATCTAAATAGTTGATCATGATAGATCCCTTTCAATAGATTCAAATTGGAGTCCAAAAAGATGGGGAAAATGTTTTATTAAATAATATTCAGTTGATATCCACTATTCTAGATATTATTATTCTAGAGTATCATATTGATGATGTGTTCCATAGCATTAGATACACTCTTAATGATTGGGATAACATTCATTAGTCGTAGTTATCCAGAGAGGGAATTTTAGGCTCTCGGAACTATTTTTAGTACCATACTTAGTGAGGAATGCTGTTATGCGGGATTTTAAGTGTTTCTAGTTAGTAGTGTACCTAAGAACCACAACGATATTTTATGACAAGAGGATGTAGTTCTGGGGTCCAAGTATGAAATGAGGAATTATTGAGTTTGTTTCTCATTGTTGTATGTTCCAACTGGTGAAAAACGACCACCAAAAACCTTTGGTCTTTCTTTATCTATTTCTAACTTCTACATGGAAGTCAGATAATATCTCAACATAAATTTCGACTAGGTTTCTAGGTATATATATATAAAGAATAATTAGTTAAGTATTTTAGATCAATATTCTAATGAAATATTCACATTTATACCCATTCTTGATATAACCAATGTTGTGGAGTTATGAAATCACTATGTGAAAGAGATTATTTATTTTCATGTTTTTCATTCTTCAATAGTTTCTAATATGTATCATCAACTAACTTCATGATTTTTTATAGGCCTTTAAGAGGAACATGATCTCATATCCATTTGAGTATGGCATTCCATCCACAATCGGATGGCCACTCTAAAAGATAAATATAGATTATTAAAGTTATTCATCACAATTTCGTTCTTGACATTGGTTGGTATTGGGATGATCACTTGTGATTTTCTGTTTTTTTTATAGTAATATATTCCAGTTCATGATCAAAATTTTCTTTTTGAGGCCCTATGTGGCAGACCATACAAATATACATTGTATTGGGTGGAGATTTGTGAATGTTCGTCGCTTCTAGTGAGCTTGGTCTAAGAGGCAACCACAACTATTTAGTTGATTCTTTAAAAAATAATGATAGTATAGAGACAATAAACGTCTTACGATGTTTGTCACTATATGATTCTGGAATTATCAGTTTGTGATCATGTGTTCTTGAATGTTTCTATCCGATTGTGACATCAATGGCTTGGGAGTAAAGGGATTTTTGGTCCTCGTTTTGTTAGACATTTTGATATTATTTATTAGGTGGGGAATGTTTAAAATCATTTATCAAAACCAAAAATGATAAAACCAATACATAACAAGTTTCATGTATCTCATCTCAAAATGTATCTCATGTTCTGAGTTGGAGTGATCTTCAACATGAACCTAGTTTATCCATGACTGAATGGAAACTCTGGATGGTTGATTCCGAAACAAAGGTACTTAGTGGTAGGGAGATACCTTGGTTTTTGGGAAATTGATGGATGGTTTTATTTATTAATGATACATGGGTTGTATGCATTTATGAGAAAGCATTGCCCTCAACATTTTGACATGTAAGCTTCATCAAAGGATTTTTGGGGAAAGAATGTTTCTATAGTAGGGAGGTTGTAACATATTGTTACATATATCACGTATTACTAAACAATACATTCTTAAATTGATATGTTTGGGTTTATTTTCAGATTTCGTCGAGTAAAATTTTATGTTTTTGGGATATTTCTGGGCTAGTTCATGGTTAGCACATGGCTGGTGCACCATTTTCAAAACTGTGCACCATTATAAAAAAAATTAGTAAATTTTTGACAGTGGGATTTGTACGGCTTGAGTAGGGTTTAAAAAACCATGTGACCTCTCTGGAGAAACCGTTTGACATATTTATAATAGGAGCATCGCTTACGCAAGGATTGACTAAACTGTGCACCTATGCTAAAGAAACCATTCATATGGGTTATTCATTAATCCGGTTTTTAGTTAAAAATAAGGAACCTCCCATTTAGTTCTAAAAAAAGACCCCCATCAATCCAAAATTATTTACCCCTTCCATAGAGCACCCATGAAATTTTTTTCATCCCTTACATCCCTCCAAGAATATATATATGAAACTTGATAAATATCCATAAATTTTTCCATGGTTAGTTTCCTCCTCCCGATCTAATTCTCCTCTGGTATCTCTTCTTCTTCCCAGGGTTCCATGTATCCCTATATCTATTTATGGATCTAATACCCTATGTAATTATACGTTAACCTATTTTTTGATTTTAGGTTCCCATGATCATCATTTTTTGTGAAAAATCCCCAATAAGGGTTTGGAATTACACGATCCATTAGATTTTGAGGTAGGTGGTTCTGATATGATGCCCCATTTATCTAAACCATACATAGTTGTTTTAAATTAAATTCATGATTTCAATTAAATGGAATTATTTTTATTAATTTTTATTAAATTTATTGATTAAAATTTAATTCTATGGAATTGGGGTTTTTTAGAAAATTTTTATTTTGTAAAAAAATCGGGAATACCTCCAATTCCATTTAATTGGGGTGTGCTTAGGTATTTTCTTAAAATTTTAATTGATTAATTTAAATTCCAATTTTCTTGTAAATTAATTAAATTAAATTTTTTTATTTAATTGTGAAAAGGATTTGATGGAATATTGTGAAATTACTAATTCCAGTGAATTGCATTTTTGTTATGAAATTTATAGGATTTTTTTCAAAATTAGACTGTTGAATTTAATTTTTGGACATGATTAGTGTAATCAGATTGTAAATTTATTAGAAAACATTATATTTGGAAATGAATTAAAATGATTTTTATAGAATCCATTTGGTTTTATCATGGTGAAGAGGAATGACTTATTAAAACACTCATATTATGGGTTTTAATGAGAATTGAATTATTTGAAATGGAGAATGGGTGTTAGTTTTATTTTTAGTAATCATAAAATAAATTTCTCATCATTGATATGTACTAGAGAACATGCATGAATTGGGTAGTTACTGAGTAATATGAATATTCACTTTATGACATTCAGTATTCTAAAATTTCAAATAATCACATCGCATCCCTTAGCCGATAGTGATGAGTACCCATTTCCTTAGGCCAAAAGGGACATATGTAAATATTTTTTATTTTATATTGTTATGTCCATGTATCCTAGAAATATCATACCTATTTAAAACATGATCATGTGAATCTCCTTTTTATAATATAATGTATATACATTCAATTTTTGTAAACTATTTTACATGCATGTTTATTTATATTAACCTTTTTATATATAAGAGTTTTTTAAGTGATTTTTGAAAGTTCCATTGTTTTAGAAATGTTCCTAAAATTATATTATGATGCCTTTATTTAAAACTATTTTCTGAAATTTTCAATGGTGAAGGAGGAACTGTAAAAATTTCTTCCATCTTCTTTAATTCTAAATCATGATTTGTAAATGGTTATCTTGATGGAAAACCTGTTTGTTTTAAATTGAAATTATTTATTTGGATAATTTTATAGTTTCATACTATTATAGATCCCTTGGGTGATATCCTATTGGGATTTTTCTCACTACCTAATGGTGCCGTTAGGTGTTTGTAGATTACCTTCATCTTGGATAGAGAAAATGAAAACAGCCTTTGGTAGGTGGTTCTAGTTGTTGATCTGTGGACTTGGTGAGCTACGTCCTTTTTTGGTCTTTGGAAGTATTCGTATTTTGTTACATTCATTTTAGGACTTTGTGTATATTTATGCATGTATTTCTTATGGTACACTACTCCCCAAGGGAGTTTCATTTTATATTCACACTGTCTTGTTTCATTTACATCCACATTATCAATGTAAAATCATTACCACGTTCATTTTGTATGATTCCAAGTGCTTGTCTCCGACCTGTGGGAATCTAGAACACCCTTTGGGATTTGTTAGTACCATCTTGGTTTTTAGGATAATACGTTAATTGTAACTCCCATAGGTTTTTAAGAAATATTTAAATAATATTTATTCTTAATTATATTTCTTTTCATGCAATTTTTTGTTTAAAAAAACTGTGAGACTCTCTTAATATAAAATTAACTTAATGGCCTAGCCGTTTGGTTAGCAGGAATCATTATAACTAACTTATAAAAATGTATTATGATAAATATAAATCAAATAAATATTTTTATTTTAGAGTAAATTATATTTTATAATGAAATTAAAAATATGTGTGTGTTATATACTGAATAAAATATTTTCCATATTCATTCAAGTAATATTTTAGTCATAGGTTCTGAATAAAACACTATTTGATGTATTTTTTTTAAATGTTAATTTTAATCTGTTTAATGGAGAAACCAATTTAAATTAATACCTTGACTAATTAATTATTTTTATATGAAAACAGAAATATTATATTTTTATTGGGGTATAAAAGCTTAACTTGGATAAATTTTTGATATTTTTCTGACATCTGTCCTATTGTGATGAATTGTACAAATACACGAAATTTTAATTAAAAAAACATTATTCATAGAGATAATTTACATGGTTAAATTATAATATTTAATGGCAATAATGTATAAATAGAATATATTTTTACAAATTAATATACTTTATTTCATTATCGTTAATTTTATAATGAATTCATAGGTACAAAATTTTCAATATTTTGCAATGTTTTAAATTTTAAAACTCATTTTCTCAACAATGAGATAAATATAAAATTAATTACAATAACTTATGTGTTTTGAATTTTAAAATCTGGATTCCATATTTGGATTAATTTGGTAAAAATTATGTTAATTGGCTACTTTTATTTTTGGGAATTAAGAATAATAACTTTGGTAATTATTTTTATTTCCTTAGATAAAGGTAAATCTGGTAATTAAGGGTAACAATAATAATATACAATTTTCATAAAACCTTTAAAAATACTATTGGAAGATTAAAATTCAACCCTTATCGAATATTGTTCGAAATATAATCACTTTATTGCTACTTACCTATGAAAATGAAATGAATTTAATAAAAAATAATGAAATGGACAAAGTGTCACAATCTCTTTTTATATATGTGTATATATTTTAATATATTTTTATCTTGGGGATAATATCGACTATAGATATTCAACACAAATCTAAAATAATTACACACAACATAAACATTTATTTATTATTTTTAATAATATATAAGTACAATTAATGATTACACAATAGTGATGTATATTTTTTTAATTAATTGAAATATCAAATAAATGGGTTTAAAAATGTTAAACGAAATGTCACATGAACTACTAAATTTTCTCCATGAATTTTCTAGGTGGATATAACATTTTAAGAGTGTATTTAATATTTTGTTTTGAATTTATCTTTTTATTGAATTTTATTTAAACTCTAATAATTAATTAGTGTCAAAAATTACACTACTGATATTTTATATACATAACATTTTATTAAATTATTTTAAAATCATAAAAATATTTAAAAATTACACATTGATAATTATAAGGTCTTAAATATCATCAAGTATCCATTTATTTTCATTTAACACCGCATAAGCAAATATCCATTTCTATTAAATATTTTGAATGTTTTTACTAAAAAGAAACATTAATAGAATAACTAAGGGTAAATTAAAAAGATAATGATTAAATTTAAAGAATAAGTTGTCTAAATTTTATTTATTGATTATTTTACAACCAAAAAAATATAACATTCTAATTATGGACACATTGGAGGTTTTTTTGTTGTGTTTGAATTTTTTATAAGTTAATATGTTTGAATGTTTCATAAAGGGACCCTCTCCTATCTTAAAAAATGGTACCTCCTTCTTCTCTTCTTCACTACATTTTGAGCCTTCATGCCCAGCCAAAACCCTACCAATTACTCTTCTCAAATTCCCCAGTAACATTCTTGAGGTTCAGGTCTTCTCAAAAGTCCAACTCTAGTGCCCTATGTGGAAATCCAAAGGAGGCACATCGAGGAAGAGGTAATCTCATCTATCGATTATTTCAGGTTTTTTTCTTCTTCTACTTCTTATTAATTAGTTTTTTAATTATAAAATAGTAACGTTAGTACCACTCATATAATGATATTTTATTATATATATGAAATAATCACATTTCACCTTCTATCCATCCTATGAAAAAATGAAATCATCGTGAAAGCGTACGTAGGACTTACCTTCTCCACACGTGGTGTAATCTCTATTTCACCTCTACCTTACTTAGATGGGTATAATGGTGTAAAAAATACCTATATATGAATAATATAACATAATACTAATTCCAAGATACTATAAACCATCCAGTTCAATATAATTCAATAATTATGGGAATGATATCGTCGCTTCTGTGTACTTACGACTTACCGTCTCCACTATGCGATGTGATTCGTGTTACATAAACATCATTAAACAAATATTATATAAATAAATTTATTGAATAAATATGATATATATTATACTAATACAATGATTTAAATGATATAAATATAACCTATAATGTGGAACATGAACTTATCTAACCAATCATATGTAATAACACAAAGAAGTTAATACTCAAATAACGGGTAATGATGACATTTTAATAACAATCGGATGAAAATATGATCATAAATGTTATCATAAAAAAGATTATGATTCTATAATAAATCCTTAACATTATTTAAATCATTATATAGGATTTTCGGATACATACGAAGCATATCAGACCTATGGTAAGGGATAACGTTTCCAATATAATTTTTTTCCAAGATTCACTATTCTTAAGTATTTACTACGATTATATTTATCATCCCTATCCATGTTTTCTATAAATATTTTCAAAAAATATTTACTATTATTCCATGTCTGTTTAATTTCATTTATACCCCTTTTTGTTTTTTCTTTTTACCACATGGTATGGAAGGAATCTTTTTTTTTGATTACCATACAAGTTACTTTTTTGACTTTTTTAGAAAAAGTATGAGAAGATTATTTTTTAAAATTATACGACATGATGATATTTTTACACATTCATATAGAATTATTTAAATTAATATTAATTTTCAAGTTTTCAGGTTTAATTTCAATTAACTTGTTTTCTTTTAAAATTTCATGAAATAATGAGAAAAGGAATTTTTTTTGAAGAGGAATGACTATTTTCCTCAAGAACTAAGTTCTAGTGTTTTTCAAAATTATTTTCCCTATAAGATGATATAGGGTTATGATTCTATCCCTATTATTACTTTAATTTTATTACATTATGATGGAATTATTTTTATGAAGTCTTTTTATCTTATATAGGTTAGGTTATGATGGAATGATGTTTAAGTATCCCATTGTATTATATAGGTTATGCAGTGATGTATGATTTATGTTTTTGAGGAACACATAATAAGGGTTTCATTATAAGAGGGGTGGGACCTATATCTCCCTCCAATGAATTGGGTAAAAATTTATATAATTTTAGATATACAAGGCTAGAAGGGAAAGTTAATCCATTTAAGTGATACACGTTTGGAATGAGGAGTGAAATCGGTTTAGTAATGGATTTTGTCCGCTATAATAGTCTTGGAAAGGAGCCTTGAAAAATATGATATGATTTTATATTATTATGTGTGTATGATAAAAACATTCGTGTCAAAGATTATGATTATTGGGATTACATTTACATTCATTGATTTATTCAATGAAATGGTTTTATGATCTCTTATGTAGGATAAGATTTTCAAATGTTACGTTCTTTTGAATATGATATGATTGATTTTTTTGTTTACCCATACTGAGTTTTTGAGATAAAACTTTTGTTTTTCATTTTCCCAATGTCAATAAAAAGGGTATTGAATATGATATTCGAAAAAGGTGTCTAGTTATGATGAAATAAACATGAGACAATATAGATGTTTTATGAACAAATTGTTTATGGATCCCAGTTTCTAAAAAATCTATACCTATACAATACTATCTTGGTTTTGTTTATTGTTGTAAAAAATATACATTAATTCTGATGTAATAGAAATATATGTAATGTATGGATAATTATAGTAACCAAGAAATTTAGTGACATATTATCCTTCAAAAATTATAATTATTTCTTTCATATCATAATACTATCATGTATATAACAATGAGTCTATTAGAAAATAATCACATCACTTCACGAGGTGATAGTCAACTATACACATGAGAAACATTTCATAACCTCAATATTATGGAATGTAAAAATTTTAAAAAAATATGTAATGACTCCATAGGTATTATTATCCTATAAATATCATATATATACTTTATACTAATCATTAAATCATGATGTTAATTGTTGTAATGAAAAAACAAATTACATTAGTTTCCATGGTGGTAAACTGCCATACACACGAAAAATAATTTCATAACACAATTGATGGATGCAGAGGTTGTTGTATGTCACTCCATTATTATATAAAAATTATAGTATAAAAATGATTTCAAGTTTATTATATCATCATGGTTTAGTGTGAATTTAATTTTATTAGGAAATAAAGAAAATAAAAATTCTCGTTGGAGAATGTTGCCTCTTCTTTAGGTAACCTCATTAAAAATACAATAAAATCCATCATAGATTTACTATATACAAAAAATAAGGCATATAAGATGATATTTTATAATTTGGGAAGTTATTTGTGTAGTTATTAACCAAATAAATATGGTGTTATCTGTAGAGGAGAACCATAGGAATTTTATAAGTATGGTGAGGGTTACACTGGTGCATTTTTTAAAAGATTCAATCATTCATACATTTTTATCAGGCCAAAATCCCTAAAATTCCCCATTCCCGAACATAAAATATATATGGTCAAACTATAGACCAAAAATGGGGTTTTAACATGTTGGTAGGTCATATTAAACCCTTATCATCTTAGTTTAAACCCATATAAATAGTGAGAATGCTTGGTTTCAAAGATAAAATGATCAATAGTTTACAATGTTTTTATATCCAATTTTAATATCATACTATTTTTAATGAACTAAATTTCATTAATAGTTATATATTAAACAATTTTTACCCTAAAGTGAATTAGAAAAATAATTTATTTTTTTAAATTATTTGAGTAATATGATAGTTCTCATTTAATAATTAATATTTATCACTATTCAAAAAATTGTTTTTTCAAATATTAAATAAAATTTTATTGATTAATATATTGATAATTTTTTTTAAATAAACATTTTATATTTTTTCAGATAAATTTATAAAATTGAGATAAATTAAATTTAACACAAAACTCGTAGATGTAATGAATAATATGGTTTTTAAGAAGTTTATTTTTCAGGAAAAAATGATTTTATAGTAAATATTTTATTAATAATAATCATTGCATGAATATACATTATATTTTATTGATATATAATATATAAATATCATTTACAACATTTCTTAGTTGGAATTATCTTATATAAATAAAATGGAGAAAATTTATTCAATTTAAAATAATTATTTGGGAAACCCATTTTTAAACCAAAACATAGTCTTATACTAAAGTTAAATGTAACAGTGAATAAAAAAAATCAAGTATATTAAATGCAATATATTATTATTTTGTTACATTAAAAAATATTAATAACAAATTGGAATGTTTAAGAAAATAAATTTGTTAAAAATAAAAGAGGTCTAACACATAAATGTGTATTTTTTAATATTCGCTATGAAATAAATATTTATAGATATATCATAAAAATTAATCCAAATTAAATTTTGAAATTCCAAATAAAAAATGATATAATTTAAAAAATTTAATTTTAAAAAGATACCAAAAAATTATTGTATTATTTTTTCATTATAAGGAATAAATAATCATTTATGAATAAAACGTATTTGTGAAGAATAAAATCACATTACACAAAATTGATTTATTATTTAATAAAAATATATAAGTACTATATATATATATATTTAATTAGTGAAAACAATTCGTACCCACTAATTAATGGCTAGATAATTATGGTTGTATATATTCTTTTCCATTTAAAAACATTATTTCCTTTTGATTATTCTATCGAGCTTAAAAATCATGGGGTTATATGTACTGAAATCTAATTAGGATATTAAATTTATTTAAACAAAAATATATCATAATTTATCAGTGTGTTAAATTCATGTCCAATATAAATATTATGTTTCCTTCATGCTATCAAACATAATTTTCTACATTTGAAATCCCTGGGTGTTACAAAATTTCCCATGAAAGAGATTGTAAATCATTGAAATACACTAGAATTTATATGTTTGTACCTCCCATAAGATATAATACAACACCTTTTATCCTCCCTTATTCAAAACATTTGAGCCTTCAATATTAGAAAATATCAACTCAAAATACTTACATGGTTATTTCCCTTCATCATAGAATTATGTATTTCATTTAATACCAATCCAATATATATTAATGAGTAATCTTAGGGAGGCCTCTCAAATAACAAGTATAGATCATAAACAAGATATTTCAATTTTATTTCTTCTTGTACTTCCCCTAAGTTTGTTGTATCCATCAAAGAATTGGGAATAAATTATCATCATTATAGTTATATATTATCCTGATTATTCAATAGTTATTTACAACATGTTATCAATGCAATGGGATATGAATATATCAGTATTGAGTGTGCGTGGACTACCACCTCATTGGAGAAATTCAACTCATTTTCCAACACAACAATTAATTATTATTATTTTTCATATGTTTAATGATTTTATATTATATTTTTGTTAAAATAACGATTCTATAAGGGTGAATTAATATTTAACCTTTCTTTTATTCCATCCATCAAAAAATGGAAACATCACTCATTATATACCAGCTACCGTCTCCACATAGTGATATAATTCACATTCAAAACCACTTTATATTAATAGTAATATTTATATAGTTAATATATATGATAATTAAATAATTATAATCACTATAGAAAAAAATGATCCATGATCAATGTTCAAGAAGGATAACCAAATAGAAAAAACTAACATGAAAAAGGAAGAACATAACACATAAAATAATTATTCTAATGGTATATCTTTAATGAAAAATTGATATTTTATTATAAGTAGACCATGAAAGGTATTATATGTATTATTATGATTATTTTATAGAAATATAATAAATTTATATTTACTATAAATGACGATAGATTACTTACAATTCACGATTGACATTGAGGTAATAGTTTTATGTTATAATCTATCTTTTGATCAGGCTTATTTATGATTAAATTTTATATGATAAAATTCTAATATATATCATTCCCAAAAAATAGGTTTATTATTATAAATTAGTTATATACATAGATTAAAATTTTCAATTTAATTTTTATCTTTTTTTATACACAATGGTCTGAATATATTTGTTACACCAATAAATTATATGAAATTGTTTTTTGGAATTAATTTAATTTTTTTTATATTTTTCTTCAATTACAACACTAAATATTTCTTTTTTATTAAAAAACAATGTTTTTATTTTATATATGGCACAAAATGTTAATATTGAAATAAATACAATACTTATATTATATTTTGTTACATGAAACATTGTTTTTTGTTTGTAGTTCACTCAGCACCGAGTCCATTTGATAACTTTTGTTACATATAACACCAATTTTTACAATGATATAATATATTATTATTATTATTATTATTAAAATATTACGTTAATTATCACCTTTCAAAAATACTATAAGAAATTAAAGAGATTGAATAAATTATGAAAATATTGTGTAAACGTGTATATAATATTTGTCTTTTGGTTATCAATTAATTTAAAAGGAAATTAAGAACTATTTGACATCTAATAAAATCATTTTCTAAAAAACAACTTTTCTACGTAAAAAAAACATTTTATCTCAAAAATTAGAAACCAAATTTTTTAATGTTTTAATTAATTTTATATTTCATATATTCATTTAGTTTTTTAAAAATCATCCAATTGATTTGAGAGGAATAAGATAAGAAAAAAAACCAATTTTATGAATAAAAATATATATTATTCAAGTCTTATTTTATGACTATTTAATAAAGAACCAATTTTAAATATTTTTTTTACACATTTGAAATTTTTAAATGAAAAAATGAACATTATTTTTTGAAATATTGAAATCATAATGTACTTTTAAAATTTTTTTGGTATTTTTTGGAGAAATATTTTGTTTTGATGAATAGTACAAAAAACTCAATTTTAACTGAAAACAGATTTATCATCTAATTGATTATAATAGCTAAATATTTTTGATTTGGTTTTAATGATTAAATATTTAAATTGAAAATATAGTATTCCAATGTATCTCTTTTTTATATATATTTTTTTAATTTTGACATAAAAACATAGAAATTTTTTGAACAATTGTCTCTTTAATAACTTGTTGTCTCGTCCTGTTATGAAGATTAATTTAAAATAAATTTCTACAAATTAAATTCTATATATTTGGAAAATTTCACTCCATATTTTGAATAAAAATAATATATATTTTGTTGTATTATTATCTTAGTTTTTTTCCAAAAATATTTAAGATTTTAATTTAAATTAATAACACTAATTAACGTAATGACAATTCTATAAAATTTTAAATATAGAATATAAGATGAAAAAATTTCGAAATACTTGTATAAAAATTATTTATAGTCATATTTATAACATTAAACCTATATCTATCTATAATTTTTAATTTTTAATCTTTTAGTACATTTAATTTGTGGGGAAAACTCAAATCTTTTCAAGAATACCCAATTTGTCATTTTCCCCACTTATAATAGGAAACATGTCCTCCTCCTCTGAACATAACTACAATTCCATTTTTTCTCTAACCAAACCCTATTAAAATCATCTACCAAAATATCTCTATGCATCATAGATTCCTCACTATGTTTATAAATCTAGCCATTTAATCCCTTTGGTGAGCAACAAAAAAGAGTTATCCAAAGAATATGAAACATCTTTCAACAGGATTATTTATTTTATTTTATTCTCTACTGTATCAATTACTATTATTAAATGATCTTATAATAAAAAAATTATTCTAAACATACTTATATGTTTTTATTATATTTCTAGGACATTAACTCAAACAAACTTACCTCAAATGGGATACATAAACATCATTCATGTGTATGGAAGACTACCACCTCACAGATTGATGTTGTTCATTCATCAAATTCCATATTTCATGGTTGGTAATAATTATATAATTTTTATTTTTATATTATATAAATGAGATTTGTGATTTCATTATTATTCATGAATTAATATATATCAAAATCCTTCATTGTATCCATTTTTTTCAAATATGATAAAATCATTTGAGGACGTGTGGTTTACTACCCTCTCAAAGTGATGTGATTCATTCACAATTTCCATGGAAAGTATTTAGGTTGAATTAAGTGAAAATTTATTTTATATATGAAATAATAATTCTGTTATAATTATATTATCTATATATACAAACATTTACATATATTTAATTCATTAAATATTAAAATAATATGGAATCATTATCCATGCCTACGTATGGAGTATCGTCACTATGGAAGGCCTATTCTATTTCATATTTATACTTGTTATAAATTATTATGAATAATTACTTAATTGATATAAATTATATTTCAATCATTTTTCTCATTCTTAAAATATGTAAATAAAGATCTATGTATGATGTTCAAGATTAAAAAAGCAAAACAGAAGCAGAAAACAATGTGGTTATTACCTGAAACACAACATTAACATTTAATTGATAATAAATAGTTAATATAAATTAACAATAAAATATTATAAGGTATTATATTCATGAATATGGATACATTAAACAGTTATCATAGAAATATATTTATTTTAAAATATTTTTTAACAAGTACAAAAAAAAATCAAGACTTAAGATAAGGGTTTTGTTATCTCACTTTTATTCCAAAGAGCCTTATAGATTATTCACCGCTCAGTTATTTTGTTTGACGTATATAATACTAATGAATGTATTATTGGATTATTGTACCTGAATTTATGGATATTTACACATTGATTTTATGATCATTCTTTTATGGGGTTTTTGGTTCAAGTGTTTCCAAAATTTTAGAGTAGTTTTTTCTCAATTTTCTTTCTTCGAGATACATTCCATCCTATGTACCTATATATTTAAATGTGATTTATATACTGACTTTTGATATTTTTTGTCATTATTATAATTATTATAATTATAGTTTGAGCTTTATTTAATATTATTCTTTCACTATGATTTTGATTCAATGTTACCAAAGTAGTAATAGATTATTACCACAATATGATCTTTTACGGAGATTGATTATGATTATGCATCCATTGATGAAATTGGACGATCCATATCCCAAGAACAAAAATGAATTTTATTATAATCTAGTTATTCATGATACATTTTTCTATTTGTATCATTTTTCTCTATTTATATCATAATATTATTAATAAAATTAATTTAAAAAATTGTACTCTATTTATCTCTTCTATTATAAATCTATTTACTCTAAAAACCACGCTTTTAAAAAAACTTAAAAAATGTTATATTATTCTGAAATTTTATGAAATTTAAATATTATCTTTGATTTTATTTTTTATAAAATGGGTATTCAATGGAATTATCTTTTTGTTATCTGATCAAGGGACTTTTTTAAAACATTCACAATGTAAGAGGAATGTTCGGCATGTACTTATTTAACATCATTCATTAACATCATTTCCATTAATATTTTGATGAATGTTTACAATGTTTTTTTAAATAAATTTATTTTTCTAATATTATATTAATTAATTTTTTATATATTTTTTAAAATAAACATTCACTCAAAATGGTTTTCTATTTAAAAAATATTTGGAAATGTTTTTGAAAACTACAATTATATATTTTCAAATCAATTTACAATGTAAATTACTTTTCAAATATTTTATTATTTAAAATTCTTTCTTTTAAGTGGAAAATATATTTTCATCGAGAAATTTTATAAATGATGTATCAAATATTTTTGAATAAAAAAATTATATTTGAAAATATTTTATGAAAATTAATTTCAATAAATCGATATTTTCGATAAGAAATTAAATAAGTAATCTTTCATAATTTATCTCTATATAAGATAAAATACATTGATATTCTATTTTACTTAATAGGTATATATTCCCAGAATACAATTGATATTATTTATTTGAATTTTTAATGTTTTTATAGCATGATGTTTATGAAACCTATTTCCATTCCACGGGTTATACAATGATAAATCATAATGAAATATGATTCCATTGATAGGTTATTCTATGATTAAATGATCCTCAAACCAATCTATTTTCTAAAGGATATGATATGGTGAAATTTTTATGATACCAATTTAATTTCAAGGGTTATGATATGATTTTTAGGAAACTCATTGCTTTTTTGTGGCATGATATGATGAATTCTTATTATAATGTGGAACACATAATTATGATTTCATTATGGGATGGGTGAGACCTATATCCCCCCCCCCAATTAATTAGGTAATGATTTATATCTCCTGAGAGAATTATGGGAAAAAAGATGATGATCTTTTTCTAGTATGGTAAGAAGAAAAACCTAATCCACAATTGGAAGAATGGGAAACCCAGTCTACTATAGAAAGAATGGGAAACATGATCTTCTATGGGAGAAAAAGATAACCTGATCCACTCTAGGAAGAAAATGTAACCTGATCCACTATAATGAAATGATTATGACAGTGAATAGTGGTGTTTATTTCCTAGTAGTTTCATCACCCATTAATTGTATGATATTCTTGTTCAATAGGGCTTAAAATATGGGGAATTCTACTATATTATTACGTTTATGCTAAAAAAATATATATCTTATTACAATATTATTCTGTAATGGATTAAAATCATGATTTTCTTTTGATTAATTTTTATGAACTGGAAATATTTTTTGCATGTATCATGTATATATTTTTATATATTTATGGTAGGATACTAAAATGTTATTCTCATATACTCAGACACTTATGATCATGTTATTCTTACATATCTCTTTTATTCACCCATACTAAGAATCTATGCTCACCCTTTCATACGTTTACTTAAAGAAATTTTAAAAGATAGGTTTTAAGTAGAAGTATTAAAGGGTAAGATAATTAAGGGAATTTTTAATGATCGTTCACCATATTAGAAATTTTTTTATGGTTCTAAAGACACTAAACCCTTATTCTCATTGGGAATGTACATTCTTAATATGTTGAATATTCATCTAAATTGATGTAATATCCATGTATGTTATGTATGGGTCACTATTGTTGGTATAAAATTAAATGATTACTCCAAAACTGTAAACTTGGTTAATAAATATTTAATGATACCCTTAGGGATATATCTAATATATGTCTAGGGGTGTCTTTAAATATATGAATATGGATGTAACAAAGCATAGGATAATGTCATGGAGTTATTCTAAAGGATTGAGAGAGTGGATTTGCAAAAATTACACCCCTTTATGGATAAAATAATTTTATTTTGATCCAGTATATATCAACATATGGGTAACAACCCCGAAAACACTATATTGAACTAGAATTGATTGGGAACTGGTGATTGATAATGGGCCATGCTATATAAATAGTTTAACACTCTTGGGGGAAATTCATTGGGAATTCAAAAACTCATTATGAATCATTATGAAGGATTTAAATACAATATGACTATGAATAACCTATGATGTCGTAGATTAAAAAAGTATGAGCCATAATTTAGGCATCTTATAAGTTTTTGTTCATGATTATTTGGTTTTTTACTATGGTAAGTGATTCTCACACAATGATTTCTGGTTTTAGTCAATTTCGGGACCATGAATGATTTTGGTAAAAATTTAAAGATTCATTTGTGGATATTGGGTTCATTATGAAAATTTATTTCTTATGTGCAAATATCTTGATGAGAATCAGAAAGGGGGCACAATTATTGTTTAGTCGCTAATGATAAATAGACTTTGAATGACATGTGGAATGGTATAGGAGGTTATAATAGTATATTTACATTATAAGTATGATGAATAATTAAATTTAGGTTTAGGAACCTTGATACATGAATCATATTTCATATTATAGGAACGAGTTCTTAAGGAATATGATGATGATGCATGTGTAATTGTTTAAGAATAATGATTTATGAATGAAGTGTATATGTATTGGAAGTCAAGAATAATTTTATTTGAATCATGAAGTATACATGAATTATTTAAAAGCATTTTTTTAATGGTGATAATTAATTAGAGATGTGATTTAATAGAATAGTGGAATTTTGATTCAGGAAATTAAAACCTTAGTGTTTTTCTAATATTGAAAAAATTTTGTTTAGCTTTAATAAAATCATGACCGATTTAAATAATGTTAGTATCGATAAACTCATAACAAATAAATTATTTTTTAAAAAAATTAGTTTATGCTATCATGGATTTTGTTTACTAAATTTCTGGATTAAATTAACATTTCAAATGATCCTTGAAATAAGAAAGAAATCATGTTTTCAATAAGTATATGTGGTAATTTAGATTATTATAGTGTTTCAAGAGACTGCTTGATGAAGGTACTTACATGTTTGGCATGTGAATATAATGATATACAACATGATATTTGGTGGATCAATGATAATCCATTTTTTATAAATTTAGTAACCTTAATTCTATTAGTTTGTTCTTTCATAATTTTGTAGTGTTATACGGTTAAGCATTTATGGAATTGTTTATGATAAAATTAATTTGGCATATTATAGATTAAATTATTATCTCTCTAGATGAGAATTTATTCATATTTAATAACATGTGTTAATGTTATTGTTCTAACAAAGACATATGGAATGACATATCATTCCCATTATGGATCGTGTGATTGGGTAAAACTTCTAGAATGAATGAAAACGTCATTATTTATTAGCATAAGATATGAACTATAAATTGATCAAGGCACAAAAAATAGTTAGGTTGTCCTGAAATCATGTTAGTATATCTCTTCTTGAAAATTATTCAATAATAGGAAAAAGGTCTCGGAATAAAATGTTGTCCAGTTATTATAATTTTTTATGATATCTAAGAAACTTTTAATGAATGTCTTGGTAATGGATTCTAGATATTTAACATTCTCATAACCATGTTCTCTATAACTCTCCATAAAAAATGATATATATCATTATCTTATTTGTCCATATTTTCAATTTCCACATATTTTCTCCAATGTGGAATCCTAGTTATGCGTTATATTGGATAACCATTATTTTTTTAACATTCCCTTTTAGAAAGAATTATTCATATTCATTTTCACTATGTCTGTTTCTATAAAAGTTAATTTCAACTATAAATCTATTAATAATATATATGAATTTTAAGGGAGAAATTGATTTTAATGGGGTAGAATGTGACATCCAAACGTTCTGTTATTTATTTTAATTAATTTAATCTTTTTTATGTTTTTCATTTCACACAACACATAATATTTATTTTTTATATGAATGGAAGAATTATTTATTTCATTATAGAAAAAACAAGTTAATATTTCACTAAAAAAAGTTTATCTTTTAGAACACAGAACCATGTGTTTCACCTGTTTTACACTCAGTAATGAGTCCCTTCAATAATTTGTGTTACACAGAATACATTTTTTACCAAACTACCATATAGTATTATGTTTATTATTATTATAACATAGAATTTAGAATGAAATATATGAATGGTATAGAAAAATTATGACAGTATAGTTTACAAATTTATATAAAATTAATCATTCAGGTATCAATTTGTATGAAATAAATGTAAGAACAATTTGAGAATTATGACATTCCTTTTATAGGAAAACTATTTTTCTATATAAAAGAACCTTTTTATCTCAATAAATTAATCAATTTTTTATGATTTTATAAATAAATTAATATATTACATATTATATTAAATGTTATACAGTCATACAATAAATATTATAGGCATACGATAAGAATAAATCAAATTTTATGAAAAAAAACATATAGTATTCAAATGGGATATTTTACCTCCTTTTAATTGGGATAAAATTTTAAATATATTTTTTGATATGATTATAATATTTATATAAAAATAAATGTTATTTATGATGGTTTAATTTTAAAATTTATTTTTGGTGAATATTATCTATTTTTCTACTTAATTTCATGTTTTTATAAATAGTGAAAATTACTGAATTTTAATTGAGACACGCTTTTATTAAAAAAAAATTATATTGTTAAATTTTTCTTTGAATAGTTTTTAATTTATAATTTGTTAATTTTTATTTTTATAAATAAAATATAGGTCATTGAGATATTTTTTATGTTGTGTTTGGATATTAGGGATTAATTTTAAATTTATTTCTCTTATTAATGTGACTATAATTTAAAAAAATTGACTCCATATTTGGAATCAAAGTAACTTAAATTTTATATTATTCTGATAATATTTTTAATCAAAAATATTAATGAATGTAATTAAAATTAATTATAGTTATTAAGGTAAATATAAGCTTACTTATTGAGAAATCAGAGAATTTAAGGTGTCAATATGACCCTAAACATGTCTAAAAATTATTTTATACCAATAGTTATACCCTAAAACGTATA
This sequence comes from Viscum album, assembly GCA_963277665.1. Lineage (NCBI taxonomy): Eukaryota > Viridiplantae > Streptophyta > Magnoliopsida > Santalales > Viscaceae > Viscum > Viscum album. The sequence continues at coordinate 1,002,934,091 of OY728161.1, forward strand.
TTTATATTTCATGGTAAATTTTTAACCTCTTATGGAATGAAAAACTTGGGGAGAACTCACATATATTCAATAATACCCAATGGGACATTTTCACTATTTATAAAAGGCCTCATATACTCCCTTTATCACACCACTCAACCACTTTTGGCTCATCAAAACCCTACCCAAAAACACTACCCACATTTTTCCAAAATCATAAAGGCATGAAATTCTATATAAATATAAAAAAAGTAATATATTTGGGGAAAACCAAAAATAGTTTCCCAAAGAATAGGTAGCATCCTTCGACAAGAACATTTCTTTTATTTATTTATACACCCCATCAGTTATTATTGTTCCATTATTATAAAATAACCTCAATATCATAAATATAATGATATAGTGTAATTCTATAGGTATTAACAACACTAAAACACACATCCGTATAATTGGATACAAAATCATTGTTTGGGTGTACGAATGACTACTTCCTCTAGAACTGATTTCATGCATTCCTCCATTTCCTCATTTCAATGCTAGTAAAAATGACTTAAATTCTATTTTTATATGAAATACATTATATTTATGATTAATTTATTCTTATATAATTATTATATGACATATAACATTATGATTTTAATTTTTAAAAATACAATAACATCGTTTGTGGACGTTTTGACTACCACCACCAAAAAGTAATGTGATCCATTCACAATTTACCTAAAATGTATTAATAATGTTTTTAGTAAATTGATATCATATATATTACATAATAATGATAATTTATAGATAATATATATATGTGTGTGTGTCTTGTACATTAATACATTTAATATGATAAAAAATGGAATTGGAGTTAATGTTTACATATGGTATACTATATGAAAGATTGTTGTATTCCATTAAAAATTTAGGTGTATTATAAATTATTATAAATATTTATAAAATAAATATGTGTTATATTTTAATTATGTTTTATATTCTGTAAATATGTAAATGAATACATAGATGAGAGGAAATAGACTAACAAATCAAAACACGTGTGAAAAATAAAGAGAGAATTACCTAAAACATAACATTAAAATTGAGTTGTTAATTAAAAGGTAATATAAAGTCTTAATTAAATAATTTATGTTATTATTTACACTAATATTTTCTTTTTGTTGATTTATTATAGGCATATGTTTATTATGGTGGAGTTTTGGACATGTATAAAAAATGTCAATACATAAGGAATGGCTTTTCTCATGTCACATGTATTTTTATTAGAATTATGACCTATTTTCCACTACATTATTTTGTGTGTTGTATTTACTAAAAATAATTTATTTTATGATTATTATAAAATTTTTTTTTGGTATTTAAATATAATTTTTATGATATTAATTAACTGGGGATTAAGGCTTAAGTGTTACCAAATCGGTAATGTAATTTAGTCTCAAATTTCATTCATTAAGATACATTCAATGTTTTGTGCCTATATTTTACTATGAGGTGTATATAATACCATTTTAAATGGTATATAATTAATTTATTTATATTAATGATTTTTTAATCTTCATGTAAATTTTTCCTTCTATTTTTATTATGATTCATTATTACCAAACTAGTAAAATGTTATTGGTATAATCCCGTTGTTTATCTAGAATATTTATGAAGATGTTTCCATTGATAAATTATTATGATAAATATCTCAATAAATCTCACTAATTTTATTCTAATATGGATATTAGTTATATATTAATTTATTGGTAATAAAATTCACTCTTTGGAACATGATATGATTAATAATTATTTTTTTAGAATATTCGATATTATTTCTCTCTTTTGTCAGAATATAGTTTTCTCTAACAACCATGTTTTCAAAAACAATTTCAACAAATAATTGAGTTATATACAATAGTTTTTAAAAGGAAATTTTAAACATGTTTTACCTTTTTATAAGTGGGGTTTAAAATGAATAGTATTTTCATTTTCTGAACAATGAACTTTTCTATACTATTTATAGTATAAAATAAATGTTTTTCATATACATATTTACTCACCTTGATGACCATTATTTTTCAAGAAGCATCCATTAAAAGTTATAAATATTATTTCTAATAATTTTTATGTTCATTTATTTATTCTTTTCGTTAGATATAAAGGGTTTTAAAAATATTATGTATTTTTAAATGTGTTTAAAATTGATTTCAAACAATAATTTATATGTTTTCAAACCAATTTCAAAAAAAAAGGTTCTCATAATGTTTTATTATAATTTTTTTTAAATGAAATTGATATTTTCCCCCAGAAATGATTTTTAATGAAATTAAATATATTTAATTACAGGAAAATAATTTTTAAACTGTTTTCTGAGTTGGATTTTGATGGAAAGGTTATTTTCCTTATGAAATGATACAATTTATATTTAAAAATAATTCTCCATCAAAGACGTCATCATTTCATATAGTTTCTGCTTTTCATGTTATAAGATCCAATTATATCATTCATTCTATTTCTTTGTGTGATTAGCATTTTGACGACATGATTTCTATGAATCCTATTTCCCTTCAATAGGTTATTCACTGATAAATTCTTATGAAACCCGCTTCCTTTAATGTGAAATTATAGGATCAATTTTTTTTTGAATCCTATCTCTATTTCATTGGTTATAATATAATGATTTTTAATGATACCCATTTAATTTCATGGGTTTTTATATGATGTTTATGAAACCTATAATTTTTTTGGGTCATTAGCTGATGAATATTTATTATCTTATAGAAAATGCACTTATAATTTCATTTTGAGAGTGTTTTAACCTATATATCCGTAATATACAATGGCCATGGATTTATATATCAAGATATAATGATTGGAAATAAGTTAAAGGTCCTCATCCACTATGGGAAAAAGGGAAATCCGATCCACTATGGGATGAAGGGGAAACCTTATCCACTCTGGAAATAAGGGGAAACATGATCCAATATGGGAAGAAGGTATTTCTTGATCCACTATATAGAAGGAATTGTAATGGAGGATGGTGGTGTGTCCCTCTCAGTAGGTGTGATCCCCATTTAGTTCTGTATTATGTTTTTGAAAATACCCCTTTCCTTATAAGTAATTATATTATATTCCCATGTGCATGACATATTTTCTATGTATTATTCCTATGTTATTCTCTCAGGAGTTATTCACATTATTACCTAATGATTCTAGTATTATGAACATCCAATATTTATTCCATGAAACATGTATATGATCTTTGATTTATAGGATGTGATCTTTAAATGTGATTCTCATGTACTCATACCCTTATTCTCATATTATTCTATCATATGTCTTTTATGTTCCCTAAATGTGAATCTAAATACTCCCTTTATTATGTTTTCATTCACTATGTTATAATGAATGTTTTTAATTATAAGTACAAAAGGGAAATATATTTTTTGGGAAACATTTAGGATCTTTAAATTAGTTATAATATTGTGTTCCATATTTCTAGAGACATTAAACTATTATAATCCACAGGCATGTACTTTTTGTAATATGATGAATAATTATCTAAATTGATGTAATATCCATGTATATTTATCCCATGTACCTATAGTATATATTTAAGGAGTAATGAATTCATTTTTTTTTTATTTGGGAATCTATTTTTTCTATCTTAATTTTCCCTATTAAATATTCTCAATAGTGATTTAATACTATCAAAAGATTATTTGATGTTATTTTTAACTATTTTTAATTTTTAAGAAGTTTAAAATAGAAATTTATTATCCCATTACCATTATAGTACATTTTATTTTTTTTATAGAAATTTGAAATAAAATTTCATTTTAACGTATAGTACATTAACACATAATATTTCTATCATGAATACAATTTTCATTAATTCAAGCACTGTAAGTTAAAATGGGTTTTTTATGTAAAATTTTTCATTAGTATTTTTTAAATTTTAAATTTTATTTATGTGTTCTCAAAATGAGAAGGGTGTTTTACTCTAGATATTTTATAGTGATATTTTAATGAAACAATCATATATAATAACATCCATCAACATATCCTATATTTATAGGGGTATATGATTCAATTATATAATTAATATTATTTTTATGTATGTTTTATAATTATGATTATTACATTTTTATGATTCCTGAATTCATTACATGGGTTCTGTAATAGTTATATAATGAATGTTTTATGATCATGGTTCACACATATTTAATGTTTTCATTATGAGATAACTAGTTCTATTACAAAAAATGGATGGGTAGTTATGTTAAGAAAAAGTTAGGTGGTTAAACTATATCCATCTAATGAATTTTTATAATAAGAATACCTATCAAGATACTAAAAATTGGAATGAGGTTATCAAATTTCAGTAGGTGAATTTTACCAATAATAATTTTTTGGGAGTGAACCACTATTATTGATATGATGGAATTGGGAGTTAACCCAATCCACTCTAACAGTCTTTGAAGTAATCCATGACATATGATATAATTTGTTTTCTTATCTTAATTATGTAAAAAAAATATTTATTATGCATTTGATATTTTTGAATTGCTCATGATTAAATATTAGTGATTCTTCACCCTTATTTCTTATAATTTTTAATTGATAATTCTTTATTCTAAGTTTAATTATTCTAATATAAGAATTAATGGGTATGAAATTATAATTATTCTTTAATGTTATCATATTTTTATGATTATATTATTATCATTTATATGGAGTAATTATTAACTCTTATGTTTGCCCTTTCTTAGAATCTATTTAAGATCATGGTATGGTAAAAAATAAATACTATGTTTGATAACATAATATATAATAAACACTGATCTTAAATGAATAATTAATTATTATTAATATTTAAATGTTACCATTAAAACCAAGCCATTGAATTTGTTGGAATTATATTTATTAATTTAATTTTAAAATATACAATTATCCTATTGATTAAAAATTTATTAAAAATTTATTTTGAAATAATGACTTTTTTAGTATGTTCATTTTATTCTTTACAAATATTTTATCTTAAAAAATGGTTTCTATAGATTTTCCAAAGTGAATATAATAAATAAATATTTGAAATTTTATAAATAATAATTGAAAGAATCTATTTCATTTCTGAACTCAAAATATAAAAATTTTCATAGTATAAATTTATAATGATTTTTTGAAAAGAGTAATTCCTTCAATGAATATTAAAAATAAATGTTTTTAATTTTTACTTTGATACATATATTTATTTAATTTAATTATTTTTAGATAATTTTTGAAATTTGATTCTTTTCATTTTTTTAAATTCCCAAAATGTGGTTTTTGAAATGATTTTTTCCATAAATTTAATATATATTCATTTTATATTTAAAAGGGAAATATATCTGAAATTCATTTTTTCTTTGCATTTTAACAGGTTAAAATGATATTAAATTCATGAAATTCTATTTTTAAAATTTTGAAAAAATTATTTCATTTTTGATATATATTGTTATTAATTTTATAAATAGTTATCCTTTATTTTTTTCCAATATGAATAGGAATATTAGTACTTTTTGTTACAAGGGTAAAAGGAAAATAATATAATAAAAGCTAAATATAAAATGATAAAGACAATAAAATGATCACAATAGTAGCATAAATTCTATTTTAAGAGTCTATTTAGTCCATTATCATCCAATATTTGGTTATATGATATTTTCATTACCGTATGGATGAGATTATCGTTTTTAAAATATTTTATTTCATGAAATTTCAAAAATGCATCTCTCCTGGTTTTATAGACAATAATATTTTTAACATATGGTTAACTATAGGCTATGTTTGGGTATAAATATTATATTTAAATATAAATTATTTTTATTCATTATTAAATTTAATTTTTAGTTTTTTAGAGATAAAATAATTTCCCTATAAATTTACATATTTATGATGTAATGATTATTCAACTAATGGAAGTATAAAATAAATGAAATTTATGATATTGAAATTAAAATAATATTATATAAGCAATGGGATCGAAGAATTTTATAAATTAAGATGACATGTTATAAGTGTATTAATTTTTATTAATTTGACTTCTTATCATGATATTATGAAAATCAATGTAATAAATAGTTCGAAAAAATAACATTGGTAATATACTGTAATGAATAATATATTATTAAATTGTATAAAATTAATAAAAATATTATATTCATCCATGTCGTTAGGGTTTTTTTATATAAAAATCATGCTCTATTTAGGAGCTATTTTATCAATTATATATACTTTATTAAACATCAAATAATGAAATTGTTTTTTGTCATAGTATGTATGAATGGGGTTTATGAGGTGTTAAAATAAAAATATAAGGGTAAACATTTAGTCAAAATAACATTATTTTTAATTTTATGATATTATTTGATATCCTAAATCAATCTATATGATATATAATTTATTTTTTATACACATTTAATTTAATATTAATTAATATTAATTTCATATTTTCAAAAAACTAAATAGTGTCCCTCCCCTCTCATATCAAAGGGAACCTCATCTTAACTCCACATAACAGATAACAAAATATGGTCATCCATTATCTACCAAAATACCTTCCTAAAACCCCTCCACATATTATAGTAGCCTAAAATATGTAAAAAAACAACCAAACTGATCTGAAGGAGTTAGGAAAAAGAGGTTGTCTTGAGAGGATGTATCATTTGTTATCATGCATTTTAGTTTTAGAATCGATGAACTCATAACAAATAAATGATTTTTCAAAAAAGTATTTTATGCTATCATGGATTTTGTTTACTACATTTTTGGATTTAATTAACATATCCAATTATCATTGAAATAAGAAAGAAATCATGATTTCAATAAGTATTTGTGGTAATTTAGTTTATTACAGTGTTTCAAGAGTCTTCTTGATGAAGGTACTTACATGTTTGGCATGTGAAAATAATGATATATAACATGATATTTGGTGGATCAATGCTAATCCATTATTTATAAATTTAGTAACCTTATTTCTATTGTTTTTTTCTTTCATAATTTTTTAGTGTTATAAGGTTAACCATTTATGGAATTGTCTATGATAAAATTAATTTGGCATATTATAGATTAAATTATTATCTCACTAGATGAGAATTTATGCATATTTAATAACATGTGTTAATGTTTTTTTAAAAAAAAATACATATGGAATGACCTATCATTCTCATTATGGATCGTGTGATTGGGAACACTTCTAGAATGAATGAAAACGTATTTATTTCTTAGAATAAGATATGAACAATAAATTGATCAAGGCACAATAACGGGTTAGGTTGTCCTGAAATCATGTTAGTATATCTCTTCTTCAAAATTATTCAATATTAGGTAATCGTTATCAGAATAAAATGTTGTCCAGTTATTATAATTTTTTATGATATCAATGAATCTTTTAATTAATTTTTTGGTAATGGATTCTTGATATTTAACATTCTCAAAACCATGTTCTCTATAACTCTCCATAATAAATGATATATAACATTATCTTATTTGTCCATATTTTCACTTTCCACAAATTTTCTCCAATGTGGAAACCTAGTTATGAGTTACTTTGGATAACCATTATTTTTTAATCATTCCCTTTAAGAAAGAATTTTTCATATTCATTTTCACGATGTCTGTTTCTATGAAAGTTAATATCAACTATAAATATATTCATAATCTATATGATTTTAAAGGGAGAAATTCATTTTAATGTGGGTAGAACGTGACATCCAAACATTTTGTTATTTATTTGAAATAATTTAATCTTTTTTATGTTTTTCATTTCACAGAACACATAATATTGATTGTTTATATGAATGGAATAATTTTTTATTTCATTATAGAAAAAACAAGTTAATATTTCACTAAAAAAGATTATCTTTTATAACATAGAACACTATGTTTCACCTGTGTTACACTAAGTAATGAGTCCCTTCAATAATTTTTGTTACACAGAACACATTTTTTTTAACAAACTACCATATACTATTATGTTTATTATGATTATAACCTATAATTTAGAATGAAATATACGAATGGTATAGAAAAAAAATGACACTATAGTTTACAAATTTATATAAAATTAATCATTCGGGTATGAATTTTTATGAAATGAATGTAGGAACAATTTGATAATTATGGCATTCCTTTTATAGGAAAACTATTTTTCTATATAAAGAATCTTTTTATCTCAATAAATTAATCAATTTTTATGCTTTTATAATTAAATTTATATATTACATATTCTATTAAATGTTATAAACTCATAGAATAAATATTATAGGCATGAGATAAGAATAAATCAAATTTTATGAATAAAAACATATAGTATTCAAATGGTATATTTTACCTCCTTTTAATTGGGATACAATTTTAAATATATTTTTTATATGATTATAATATTTATATAAAAAATAAATGTCATTTATGAGAGTTTAATTTTAAAATTTAATTTTGGTGAATATTATCTATTTTTCTACTTAATTTCACGTTTTTATAAATAGTGAAAATTACTGAATTTTAATTGAGAACTGATTTTATTCTAATTTATTTATATTGTTAAATTATGATTTGAATGGGTTTTAATTTATAATTTATTACTTTTTAATTCTATAAATACAATATAGGTCATTGAGATATTTTTTATGTTATGTTTAGATATTAAGGATTAATTTTAAATTTATTTCTCGTATTAATGTTACTATAATGAAAACAATTGACTCCATATTTGGAATCAAAGTAAGTAAAATTTTATATTATTCTGAAAATAATTTTAATCGAAAATATTAATGAAAATAATTAAAATTAATAATAGTTATTAAGGTAAATACAAGCTTCCTTATTGAGAAATCATAGAATTTAAGGCGTCAATATGACTCTAAACACGACTAAAAATTATTTTATACCAATTTTAGACCCTAAAACGTATATTTATTTTTCATGGTAAATTTTTAACCCTTTATGGAATGAAAAATGTGGGGAGAACTCACATATTTTCAATAATACTGGATTTGACATTTTCACTATTTATAAAAGGCCTCATATACTCCACTTAGCCCACCACTCAAACACTTTTGGCTCATCCAAACCCTACTCAAATAAACTGCCAACATTTTTACATAATCATAGAGGCCTGAAATTGTGTATAAATATAACAAAGTAATCTATTTGGGGAAAACCAAAAAGAGTTTCCCAAAGAATAGGTAACATCCTTCGATAAGAACTTTTGTTTTATTTATTTATACACCCCATCAGTTATTATTGTTCCATTAGTATACAATAACCTCTATATCATAAATATAATGATATAGTGTTATTCTATAGGTATTATAAACACTCAAACACACATTTATATAATTGGATACACAGTCATTGTTTGGGTGTACGAAGGACTACTTCATCTAGAACCGATTTCATGCATTCCTTCATTTCCTCATTTCAATGCTAGTAAAAATGAATTAAATTGTATTTTTTTAGACATAAATTATATTTATGATTCATTTAATCTTTTATAATTATTATATGACACATAACATTATGATTTTAATCCTTAAAAAACAATAACATCGTTTGTGGACGTTTGGACTACCACCTCCAAAAAGGTATGTAATCTATTCACAATTTACCTAAAATGTATTAATAATGTTTTTAGTAAAATTTTATCATATATATTACATAATAATGACAATTTATAGATAATATATATATGTGTGTGTGTGTCTTGTACATTAATACATTTAATATGATAAAAAAATGGAATTAGAGTTCATGTTTACATATGGTCTACTATATGAAAGAACGTTGTATTCCATTAAAAATTTAGGTGTATTATAAATTATTATAAATATTTATAAAATAAATATATGTTATATTTTAATTATGTTTTATATTCTATAAATATGTAAATTAATACATATATGAGAGGATATAGACTAACAAATCAAAACATGTGTGAAAAATAAAGGAAAATTACCTAAAACATAACATTAACATTGAGTTTTTAATTAAAAGGTAATATAATGTCATAATTAAATCATTTATGTAATTATTTATAGTAATATTTTCTTTTGGGTTATTTATAATAGGCATATATTTATTATGATGGAGGTTTGGACATCTATAAAAAATGTCAATATATAAGGAATGAGTTTTCTCATCTCACATATATTTCTATTAGACTTATGACCTATTCTCCACTAATTTATTTTGTGTGTTGTATTTACTAAAAATAATGTATTATAGGAATATTATAAAAAAAATTATGGGTATTTAAATATAATTTTTCCGATATTTATTAATTGGGGATTAAGGTTCAACTGTTACTAAATCAGTAATTTAATTTAGTCTCAAATTTCATTCTTTGAGTTACATTCAATGTTTTGTGCCTATATTTTTCTATGAGGTGTATATAATACCATTTTAAATGTTATATAATTAATTTATTTAAATTAATGATATTTTAATCTTCATGTAAATTTTTCCTTCTATTTTTGTTATGATTCATTATTACCAAACTAGTAACATGTTATTGCTATAATCCCGTTGTTTGTCCAGACTGTTAATGAAGATGTTTCCATTGATAAATTATTATGATCAATATCTTAATAAATCTCACTAATTTTATTCTAATATGGTTATTATTTATATATTAATTTATTGGTAATAAAATTCACTCTTTGGTACTTGATATGATTAATAATTATTTTTTTAGAATATTCTATATTATTTGTCTCTTTTGTCAGAATTTAGATTTCTCTAACAACCATGTTTTCAAAAAAAATAAAAAAAAATGATTAATATCCAATAGTTTACAAAAGGAAACATTAAACATGTTTTACCTTTTTATAAATGGGTTTTAAAATGAATAGTATTTTAATTTTCTGAACAATGAACTTTTCTATACTATTTATAGTATAAAATAAATGTTTGTAATATACATATTTACCCACCTTGATGACCATTATTTTTCAAGAAGTATCCATTAAAGGTTAAAAATATTAATTTTAATAGTTTTTATGTTCATTAATTTAATGGTTTCTTCCGATATAAAGGGTTTTAAAAAAATTATTATTTTAAAATGTGTTTAAATTTGTTTTTAAAGAATAATTTCTATGTTTTAAAACCAATTTCCAAAAACGTTTCTCATAATGTTTTATTATTAATTTTTTTAAATGAAATGGATATTTTACCCCAGAAATTACTTTTAATGAAATTAAATATATTTAATAATAGGAAAATAATTTTTAAACAATTTTATGAGTTGGATTTTGAAGGAAAGGTTATTTTCCTTTTGAAATGATACAATTTATATTTAAAAATAATTCTCCATAATAGACGACATCATTTCATATAGATTCTGTTTTTCATGTTAGAAGATCTAATTATATCATTCATTCCATTTCTCTTTGTGATTAGCGTTTTGACGACATGATTTTTATGAATCCTATTTCCCTTCAATAGGTTATTCACTGTTAATTCTTATGGAAACCGCTTCCTTTAATGTGCAATTATAGGATCAACATTTTTTGAATCCTATCTCTATTTCATTGGTTATAATATGATGATTTTTCCTGATACCCATTTAATTACATGGGTTTTTATATGATGTTTATGAAACCTATAAATTTTTATGGTTCATTATCTGATGAATATTTATTATCTTATAGAAAATGCACGTATAATTTCATTTTGAGAGTGTTTTTACCTATATATCCATAATATACAATGGCTATGGATTTATATCTCAAGATATAATGAGTGGAAATATGTCAAAGGCTCTGATCCACTATGGGAAAAAGGGAAATCTGATCCACTATGGGATGAAGGGGAAACCCGATCCACTATGGAAAGAAGGGGAAACATGATCCAATATGGGAAGAATGTATTTCTTGATCCCCTATATGGAAGGAATTGTAATGGGGTATGGTGGTGTGTCCCTCTCATTAGGTGTGATCCCCATTCAGTTCTGTAATAGGTTTTTGAAAATACCCCTTGCCTTATAAGTAAATATATTATATTCTTATGTGTGTGACATATTTTCTATGTATTATTCCTATGTTATTATCTCATGAGTTATTCACATTATTACCTTATGATTCTAGTATTATGAACATCTAATATTTATTCCATGAAACATGTATATGATCTTTGATTTATAGGATGTGATCTTTAAATGTTATTCTCATGTTCTTATACCGTTATTCTCATATTATTCTTACCTATGTCTTTTATGTACCCTAAATGAGAATCTAAATACTCCTTTTATTATTTTTTCATTCACTAGGTTATAATGAATATTTTTAATTATAAGTACTAAAGGGGAATATTTTTTTGGGACTCATTTAGGATCATTAGATTATTTAGAATATTTTTTCCATATTTCCAGAGACACTAAACTTTTATAGTCTGTAGGAATGTACTTTTTGTAATGTGGTGAATAATTATCTAAATTGTTGTAATATACATGAATATTAATCACAAGTACCTATAGTATATATTTAAAGAGTAATGAATTAATTTATCTTTTCATTTGGGAATCTATTTTTTCTATCTTCATTTTCTCTATAAAATATTCTCAATAGTGATTTTAATACTCTCAAAAGATTATTTGATGTTATTTTTAACTATTTTTAATTTTTAACAAGTTTAAAATAGAAATTTATTAACCCATTACCATTATAGTACATTTTAATTTTTTTATAGAAATTTGTAATAAAATTTCATTTTAACGTATAGTACATGAACATATAATTTGGCTATCATGAATACACTTTTCATTACTTCATGCACTATAAGTTAAAATGGACTCTTTCATGTAAAATTTTCATTAATATTTTTTTAATTTTTAATTTTATTTAAGTGTTCTCAAAATGAGAAGGGTGTTTTACTCTGGATATTTTATAGTGATCTTTTAATGTAACTATCATATATAATAACATCCATCAACATATCCTAGATTTACAAGGGTATATGATTCACTTATATCATTAATATAATTTTTATGTATGGTTTATAATTATGATTATTACATTTTTATGATTCCTGAATTCATTACATGGGTTCTGTAATAGTTATATTATGAATGTTTTATGATCATGGTTCACACATATGTAACGTATTCATTTTGAGATAATTGGTTCTATTACAAACAATTGATGGGTGGTTATGATAAAAAAATGTTTGGTGGGTCAACTATATATATCTAATGAATTTATAAAATAAGGATACCTATCAAGATACTAAAAATGGAATAAGGTTATCAAATATCAGTAGAGGAATTTTACCAATATTCATTTTTTGGGAGTGAACCACTATTATTGATATGATAGAATTGGTAGTTAACCCATTCCACTCTAACATCCTTTGAAGAAATCCATGACATATGATATTTTTTTTTCTTATCTTCATTATGTAAAAAATATTTATTATGCATTTGATATTTTTTAATTTTTTATGCTTAAATATTAGTGATTCTTCACTATTATTTCATATAATTTTTAATTGATAATTCTTTATTCCATGTTTCATTATTCTGATATAAGAATTAATGGGTGTGCAATTATAATTATTCATTAATGTTATCATATTTTTATGCTTATATTATAAACATTTATATTAAGTAATTATTAACTATTATGTTTGTCCTTTCTTAGAATCTATTTTAGATCATGGTATCGTTAAAAATAAAGACTATGTTTGACAACATAATATATATGAAACAGTGATATTAAATGAATAATTAATTATAATTAATATTTAAATGTTACCATTAAAACCTAGACATTGAATTTGTTGGAATTATATTTATTATTTTAATTTTAAAATAAACAATTATCCTATTGATTAATAATTTATTAATAATTTATTTTTAAATAATGACTTTTTTAGTAAGTATATTTTATTCTTTAAAAATATTTTATCTTCAAAAATGGTTTCTATAGATTTTCCAGAGTTAATATAATAAATAAATATTCGAAATTTTATAAATAATAATTGAAAGAATCTATATCATTTCTGAACTCAAAATATCAAAATTTTCATAGTTTAAATTTATAAGGATTTTTTGAAAAGAGTAATTACTTCAATGAATATTAAAAATAAATTTTTTTAATTTTTACTTTATATATATATTTATATAATATAATTATTTTTAGATAATTTTTAAAATTTTAATTTTTTTATTTTTTTAAATTCCCAAAATGAGGTTTTTGAAATGATTTTTCAATAAACTTAATATATATTCATTTTATATGTAAAAGGGAAATATATTTGAAATTCAGTTTTTCTTTGCATTTTAACTGGTTAAAATGAAATTAAAATCATGAAAATCTATTTTTAAAATTTTGAATAATTTATTTCATATTAGAAATAATTTTTTCTTAATTTTTTAAATAGTTATCCTTTATTTTTTTTCCAATATGAATATGAATATTATTACTTTTTGTTACAAGGGTAAAAAGAAAAAAAATATATTAAAAGTTAAATATAAAAGGATAAGGACTATAAAATGACCACAATATTAGCATAAATATTATTTCAAGAGTTTATTTAGTCTATTATCATCCAATATTTGGTTATTGTATATTTTCTTTACAGTATGGATGAGATTATCGCTTGTATAATATTTTATTTCATGAAATTTCAAAAATGCATCTATCTTGGTTTTATAGACAATAATATTTTTTAACATATGGTTAACTAGAGGTAGTGTTTGGGTATAAATATTATATTTAAATATAAAATATTTTTATTCATTATTAAATTTAATTTTTAGTTTTTTGAGATAAAATAATTTCCCTACAAAGTTACATATTTATAATGTAATAATTATTCAACTAATGGAAGTATAAATTAAATGAAATTTATGATATTGAAATTAACATAATTTTATATAATCAATGGTATCGAAGAATTAAATAAATTAAGATGACATGTTATAAGTGTATTAATTTTTATTAATTTTACTTTTAATCTTGATATTATGAAAATCAATGTAATAAATAGTTCGAAAAATTAACATTGGTAATATACTGTAATGAATAATATTTTATTAAATTGTATAAAATTAAAAAAAATATTATATTCAGCCATGTGGTTTGGGTATTTTTTATATACAAATCATGCTTCATTTAGGGTCCATTTTACCAATTATATTTATTGTATTAAACATGAAATAATGAAATTGTTTTTTTTCATAATATATATGAATGGGGTTTATGAGGTGTTAAAATAAAAATACAAGGGTAAAAATTTAGTCAAAATAACTTTATTTTTAATTTTATGATATTATTTGATATCCTAAATCTATCTATATTATATATAATTTATTTTTTAGACACATTTAATTTAATATTAATTAATATTAATGTAATATTTTCAAAAATCCAAACAGTGTCCATCCCCTCTCATATCAAAGGTAACCTCATCTTAACTCTACATAACAGATAACAAAATATTGTCATCCATTATCTACCAAAAGACCTTCCTAAAACCCCTCCACATATTATAGTATCCTAAAATATGTAATTAACCAATCAAAGTGATCTTAAGGAGTTAGGAAAAAGAGGTTGTCTTGAGAGGATGTATAATTTTTTATCATGCATTTTAGTTTTATTTTATACTAAACCTCTATAAAATATTCAATAACTATTATTGTATAATTAAAAATCGATTCCATATAAATAATTTTTTTATGTAAATTCTAAATCTTATATTCATCTCCACTTCCATCTCATGGGAAATGAAACCATCATTCGTCTGTTCTGTAGACAACCGCATCACAAACCGAAGTAATTAATTTTCTATAACCTTACCGTGAAAATGGATTATAATGTTGTACTTTTTATATATGATATTACTTAAATTTTTATAATATTTTTTTGACAATATATCAATTATAATTTTACATTTCTATTCACTTAAAATGATAATTTCATTTATTCCTACATGTGAACAACCATGTTCTCGAGGTGTTGTGATTCATTTTTCAACACCACATCACATGAATGATATAAATAAAAATATTTAATAGTGTAATATGATATTAATGATATTATTATAATTATTTAATAATAAAATAATACTTACCAACATTTTTAATGATCGTTGAAAAATTAATATGCTACACATGCGCACGTATGGACTCGTGTCTCCTTAATTGTAGCATTATAAATTTTCTATAACTATATTTATTTATATGGATTTAAAATTTGAAATTATTTATAAAATTTTAATTATTTCATGAGTACTATTCTAGATATTATTTCTAATTACTGATTCGATCATAGTCACCCTACCAAAGTCATTTCTGACATTTGAGCCGAATAACAACAAAACATGTAATGTTAATTAAATTCATTAACAAATTATATATAAAATGATATTAAATTATATATATATATATTTAACATGGTAAATATTCATAATAATGAATAATATTATAATAATTTTTTTTTTATTCTGGATGATAAATAATTTATGTGATGAGTCAGACTCAAGTTATGTGACAATCTTTGAACAAATTATCTTTTAATGTATCCATTTAATCTATATTTTTTCCATATATATAATTTATAATAATATTATTCATATTTTTTATACATTATATTATGGTTTTCTAATTACATTATTAAAATAGTTTTCTTTTTATGAAACTGTGTGATTATAATATTTTAGTCATTTTCCAAATGAGTTATTTTATATATTTTCCAAAAAAATTAATAGAATGATTTTTTTTAAAAAAATAAGACATGAACAGAATGTTCCACTATAAGGATGCCATAAGGAACCTGTGAATCATTTAAAATATTAAAATGATAATTTAAAATATAATGATATCCATTTTAATTTCACAATTTTTTTATTTGTAATTTAAAAATGCAAAGGTTTTTTTACTCCGGAATGTTTTATGATTAAGATGATGAAAATGAATGATTTTATATTTTATTAGTTATTGGGAATTATGATTATGATGGGTAGTACTATTGTTAATAATTGATTGGTGGTTAAATTATTTTCCAATGTTCGGTAGTTCAATGGTAAACAAAGTATGGGTGTGTATCTGATATCCCTTTAATACATTGGGTATGGATGTTGAACATCTTGTTATTCCAATTGTAATATAGATTTTAAGAGTGATATGGAAATTATTCCAAAGTGACCTATATTTGTAATCTATAATTTCTATTGATTTTTAAAGGAATATTATTCATTTTCAGGGTAATATAATTATATTATGTTTAAAGGTAAGGATATCCTACTTTTAAGGGTTGAAAATATTAACTTTTCAAAAACAATATTATGAGTTTTCCATATTTTCAAAGAAAAAATTATGTGATTTATTTTTTATTCAATATTTCAAATGAAAATGTTTTCAACATATTTAGGTAAATATTTTTATTTATGGGGTAATAACATGTTTATTTTAGGCCTAAAGATTATTTTGAAAAGGTGAAATTATATTATGAATTTCTGGATAAATGGTTTCATGTAATGTTATTAAAGAAATAATGATTAATGTTGTAAATATATTTCATGAATATAAGTCATCTTTTTTTTAAATTTTACATTTTGTTTAAAATATATACTTAATTGAAGTTCTCCCTTTGTATATATATATATGATTGTTATGTAATATGTATGTCAGAATAATCTAGATATGTAATCCTAAAATATCTTTTCGAATGTTTTAGATTTATTTTTGTTATAAAGAATTAATACTATGTGATTTTTAAGTCCAAGTCCATTTAGTTGTGATTATAGAATGGTTTTGATAACCTAATAGGATAAGATGTTTTTTGATAATAATTTTAAAGTCCGTTGTAACAAGAATCAATAATTTTTTAGGGATAATTATCATCATTTTGGATATATTTAAATCGTTTAAGATAAAATTTATAAGGGTGCTTTAAATTTTAATCTCCTCATAAGAAATTTTTTTATTATATACTCACACTAACCTTTTCAGTCTCAATAAATGGATGGATCCATCTTAATCCTATGTATTAATGGTAATAAAGGAAAACACTATGGTTATCTAAATAAGAAACAGAATAGATTGGAAGATGAAGTGAAAATTGTTGTTCTTATTATTAAACAATTATTAGTTGTAATTATTAACAACCAATTATTTGGAGATTTTCTTAATGATATAAAAGAACTAATTCCAAATTGAATTATATTGCATAATTATCATAAAGGTAAAGTAATTCAACCATATACGTGTAAAAAATGTGGAAATAAGAAAAAGTGAAAATGTAATTAAATAATGGTATGATGGATTATATGTTGTAAATGATGTCTTGAAAAAATATCCATCCAAACCAAAATGAAGAATTATGTTAACTCCATGAATGTGAAAGATGTTTTTCCTATGGTATGTCTTTGATGTTTTAAATGTAGGGAGAATGGTCATTATGAAAATCGATGTGCTAGTGCAAAATCTCTTGAATGGGATTTATCAAATTTTACATAGATGTATTTAAAAATACCTACATCCATTATTGTTAAATACGAGGAAATATTATAAAATATATGAATTGTATGGAATATTTTAGGGCTTATATTATGAGATTTTTGAATCTTAGAAAATGTTTCATATTATTGTTTATAAGAAAGAAGTATTAAGGAATAATATTGAATATTATGGTCACTGTAATATAGAGATCAATGAATACAAAATATATATAGATATAAGGGATTTATGAGTTATGTTATATTTATTAATGATCAAATTTTTATAACAATTAATACTCTTTTTATGATGGGAGAACATTGGTAGGCTTTCATTCGCTTCTGATATATGTTTGAGTTAACTGTACCCTTATGATTATAATTTGACAAAGGTATTTACGTAATTTTACATTTTTATTATTTATACAAATGTATGATGGAATAAAAAACCATTATATCATGTAGTAAGATTTACTATGAGGTAATTATTAGTTATTACATTTGTTCTGATACAAAATTAAAGGTATGATATAATCTTTGAAGATAAATTTTTTTAATTAATGTCAAATATAATATGGTTTTAGGATTTTTATCAAATTTCGTGGAATATAATAATGTTTGAATTAATAGTGTTTTGGAAAAATGAAAATCTTCAGGGAATTAGACAACCTGGGATATCTAGAAAGGCAGTGAGGCCTGAACCCACAACTAATGCGGTAGAAGGGTGAATCACCTATCATTGGCCTGCATGATGTCTTTATTTTTAGGAATTCATTTTTACTTATTTAATATATATGATAGCTAAATTTTATGTTTATTTTTTTGAACATATGTATTATTTTATTGATAACCATGAGATTGGATATGATATAGTGATGGTGTTATTTTGGAAAAAGATTGCATTTTGTGAAACACATGTGATTTTCTAAACTAAACATTATATGATTTTATTTGTGGACTAAATTATTAATTTCATTCAGTATTTATATATTTTTTAAATGTGGTTTTATTTTTAATTAGTTTATTTGTGGAATTTAATATCATATCTTCTATATGATATGTTTATAGATATACTTTATGGAATGATATATTTAGAGTGACTGATATTTGAAGATAAGTACTAAATTTATCATAGAAGTCTATGTGACCAAATAAATATTATTTATAACATTTTGTCATAGTATGAATTATTTATTACAAATTTTGGGGATAGATATTGACTTAAATATCCATGTTGATCTTGGTTATTATAATGGAATTTATGAAATTAATGTAACATTTCTTCATATGATTGTTTATTCATTTTGGGGGATTTTCTTATTTTATCACAAAATATTGGTTTTGTTAATTTTTATTGATAAGAGGAATATAATTTTAACATTTCTGGAATCTTTTAATGTTTATTTGTGGATTCTAGTGCTTCCAGCATGAAAACATCCTTATGAATACTCATTGTTTGTAGAAACTAATGAGATTGGTGTGGAAATTTATTAAATGATGAAAATATACATGTCCTGTAAGAATATTTCTTATTGATTTTATTATATAAGAAAAGGTTATTAGGAAACCTATTAAATATATCTTGGAATAAAAACACTATTTAATTACTTATCTTATAGAGAAATCATTGACCTTTTAACCCACCATAAATTTACAATTTTGGATGGATAACTTTTTTGTGACCATGTTCTCTAACACTCTCTATAATACCATGGGACTTATATATTTTTCATAAAGTTGTTTTTACATCATAGTTCTTATATACTAAATGGAAACATAATTTTTTGTTATTGAAGTTGACCTTGGTACTCCTCTTTCTATCAATTTAAAAACCGATTTAAGATATGGGATTTCAACAAAGGAAATTTGATATGTAAAGCATGAGGTTTTTTATGCATTGTTAAAATTATGAGGGTATAATTTATTAAAGGGGAGAATATTATAACATGATTTTATAAAAATGAAATAATATATTTGATAGGTACATGGTATATAACACTAAGCTTAAATGAAAAAAATTAATATTATTTTATTGTGATAATTATAAATTTTCCATTAAATTAGATGCAATAAATATTATTAACTATGTCATAAAATATATTATGGTACTCTTCATTTATAATTTATTATATTATTATTTGCAAATAAAAAATCAAATTTTATTAAATACATTTTATTCAACAAAAATACTTTTTCCTTGGAAATGGGATTTATTTCTTCTCATTAGTAAATTTAAAAAACAAAATTCCAAAAAATTGAAAATGTATATGAAATAGTGAATCTAGTATTTCAATAATTCATTTATAAATTATCATATGACGAATGATTGAAAATTTCATGAAGATATTGAATTTTTAATGGGGTTTGTAAAATATAGATTTTTTTATTAATAACTATATTTTATTTTAATGTATTTATAAATTTGAATTATATTTCTTATTATTTAAAAAAAATATCTTCTTCCCTATTTAATATTATCCAATTATGATTTTTGAAATTATTTTTAGATATTAATTTTTTTAAACATTATATCTTTCAAAATGATATTTATATGGAAAAACATTTTTCTTGTGTCTTTCCAAATTAATTTAATATTAAATTACTAAACTTTTATCGTTTTTATTTTTAAATTCATATCTCATATTTAGAATCATTTGGTCCGTATTTTATAAATATTCCATTTTTTTCAATTTGATTTCTAATCTTTGTAATTACGGTTACCATGTGATTGGAGAGTTAGTTAATTAAAGTACAAAATTAAATTAAAGGGAATATAAAAATAACTCTATACATTAAATCATATTATATTTTTATATTTGTTAAATATTAATCCAAGATATTTTATATTGAATTTTATGAGAATTTGGATGATATTATTATTTATATATTAATTTATTTTATGAAAACTCAAAAATTTCACCATATTGGTTATACTATATATAATATTTTTAACATAAAATTAAACAATGGATATGTTATTTTATCAATATTATTTTCAAATATAAATGATTTATCATTGTCACAAAATTAGTTTTTTATATTTTACTAAAGAAATTGCTTCCATAAAAATTTACACAATACTGATGTAATAATCATTCAATTAAAGGAAAATTAAAATAAATTACATCGAAAATATTCAATGTATTAATGACAGTGATAATTAATTTGATAAACAAAATTATAAAATATAATTGAATTTTAAATATTTTCTATTTTTTTATATTTTACTTATTATATTGATGTTATTATAATCAAGGTAATGTATAGTTCTAAAAGAGGGATGGAGACTCAAGGGGCCCCCATTGAGAAACCTAAACCAGATGAAGCTGATGATTCATTAGATCAAATTAATGGAAAATGTGCAACTAATATTAATTGTTCGAAATCCCTTTATGAGAATGTTGGTAACAAGGATATGTTCTCACTTTCCAAGAAGGAGACGAAGGGAAATATCCACTATATACTTGATGGATTGTGAAATAATTTCACAGATACAGTAAAGAAAATAATGGGTCCATCATTCTCCAACTTCGATTCCCTACTACATGGGTATGTGATAAATAAGGCAAAGGTCTCCCATGTCTTGGCCAATGAGGAGGCAGTAGAGGGGCGAGTCAATCTTTGTCGATATTTGATCATTTCTCGAGTCCCCATTTCCAAAAAGAGAAGTTATGGACGTTCAATGAGCCAATGAATTGAAATGCTGAGGAATGAGGGTTTGATGAATGGAGGATCACTGTGATGGGAATGGGATAGTATCACAATTTCATTCTCTCATATAAAAGAAATTGAAGGTCATAGAGGAAAGGTATTCTTCCCCTAAAAATTGGGTTTTTAAATATTCGGGAATGGGATCAGAACGTTGATCACATGAATTTACAGAACACTCATACTCTCCTGTGTATTAGAATTTGTGAACTAAATTTGTTATATTATCACCCACTAATTCTATGGGACACTGCCTCGGCTGTAGGCAATGCCATCTGAATTGATCAACATATAGAAAATCCAATATTTGACCACTATGCACAAATCATGGTGGAGGTTATCATGTTTAACATATTAGTTGAGGTGGTAATACTAAAAAATAGGAATGATAGTTTGAAATTAGAAATTATTTATGAATGTAAACCAATATTCTATATGAATTGCATGATGGATGGCCACTTCACTATTAAAAGTAATTATGAAAACGTATATAATCTCCGCAAGGACAAGGGCCAGGATGAAATCACATTAAAAAGATGTAAGGGATAGTAGAAGTTTTCCCTAGTGTATCAGGATGCAAGTGTGTCTGGTAATGAGATTCCGTTAGGGAAGAAGGAGCTGTCTGCCATGATGGAATCATTTGGAAAGGACTCTAAGGCTGATGAATTGGCACCTGAAGAGGTTATTCCCACCCAAACTGAAAAAGTATCTGAGTAGGTCTTTCCCACTCACACTTCATCTGATCTAGAGGCTATTGGGGACATGGTTATTCTATGTCAAGTTGTTGAGCCTCCCTCTGGCAGTGATACTACCATGGTAGTCTTTTAGGCTGCTAAGTAGGTGGATTTCCCTTAATGTGATGGAAATGACCTGGAATTCACTCCTAGTCTGATAGGGACTGATGCCACTGCCACTACTCAAGTTGGGTCAGCTGAATATCCAACACATGAAAATGTTTGTGGACAAGGTAATTCTCATGTTGCTACATCTAACCTAGGTGAGAACATCACATAGGTACACCCATATAATGTAGCTAGATAGAAGTAAGATTCTAATAGTGACCCCTCTCACTTGAAGTCCAGGAATACATTCACTCTTCTGTGTGGCAGACTCAGGTTAGATGAGGTTGAGGAGTCACAAAAGCTTGATGGAGTGAAACCCATCCCAATGGTTTATCTGATATACCTGCAATTGTTATAATGGATCAGGATGTTGCAAAGGATGATGGAATGTCGTATAAGAGGAATGGGGTAGATCATTCATGCAAGGACCCTGGGCCTAAATCTAGTCTAAAAAGGGTAGGGAGAAAGTGTATGGGAAAAATGAAAATTATAGGGTACAATGGAGAAAAAGGGGGCCCTCATAAAAGAGGCAATACCTATAAATAATGAGGATTCTATATTATAACTGTCAAGGGCTGGTAAAATTTTGCATGGTCATGGCCCTTCGACATTAAATTAAGTTCTACTATCCGATGTTTGTCAGTATTGTTGAACTGTAAATCCTCTTTGAAAACCGAAATAGATTCAAGTGGGGTTCCCTTTGATACAATTTTTTCTCCATCAATCAACATGTATCCTCTATAGAACACCAGTAGGTTTTAAAACATGTTAACATTCAGATTACTTCATGTGATAATGGGCCTCAAAGAATTCTGATTAATTGTATCATTGCTAGAGACAATATATCAAAATCATGTTTTTATGCTCCCACCTATTATATTAGGATTAGGTAATTATGGGAGGAGCTCAGAGCACCTCTAGGAGGATGGATAAAAAATGGATGCTTATTGGGGATTTCTACAGTCTATTGATGCTTGAGGAAGAAAGTGGACATGACTTTAGTAGGATTTCTTCTTCTGACTTTTCTGAGAGCATTGAATTCTACAATATAGGTCATGTTCCCCTTTCTCGTGCTGCTTTTACATGGTGTAGATACACACGGTAGTGGAAAAGGGCAATACATCTTGATATATTCTTTTTCTAAATTGAAGCCAATGATGTTTTTCATCGAGTCTCCAAACTCAGAAGTCCCAAACTCTACTCTGATCACAACCTTATTTTTTTTATGTTAACATTCAGCTGACAAAGTCAACCCCTATATTTATTTGTTTCAACAGTGGATGGATTGAGACTCCATGATTAGGGAAATTGTCTTAAAGGCATGGATGTTTAAATCCATCGGGTGCCCACTCTATATACATTCTATGAATCTTAAAAAACGTAATGGGTTACTAAGGGAATGGAGTAGATAATCATTTTCCAAAAATTGATGGGGATATCGAGAACTCTCAAGAGGATCTATAAAAGATTTAGATATATTATGAGTGGAATCCAAGTCAATATAGAGATGAAAATTCATCCCAAAATAATCTTGATGACCTCTAAATGATGAAGTAAATATTAGTCAATAATCAACTAAATGTAAGACGGTTAAAATATGGGGACAAAAACTCCATGTTATTCAACAGATTGCATAAGGAAAAGAGGGTACATTCAGGGAAAATGGTGATTAGAATTTTTATCCATCTTTACACTGATGAAAATAAGATTAATATGGATTTTGTTGAGAACATTAATGAAATCAAATCTGATAATGGCCAATCTAGTACTCATTTCATGGTAGAAAAAATAAACCACCTCATTGATGAGCATTCGAATCAACTCCTAATTTCTACCCCATGAAAAAATGAGATCAGATCTGCACCCAAATCTCTCAATCTTGAGAGTTCCCCATAAATCACCCCAAAATGATAAAAGGTATAATTGATAAATGATACGACTTATGTCAAAAAGTTGAACCTTCATTTTCAGGATACTACCTGATTAGAACTCCAATGTTAAGAGTGCTCGGCCTGGATTAGTGATTAGGACGGTGACATTCTAGGATATATCCCAGGCTGTGTGTGAGTGAGGAAAAAACAAACTGGAAAGGAAATGTGTTGTCCTGTGGGGACATTCCTTAGTTAGATAACCCGTTTGGGCACATGGGTTGGCCCTAAGGTGGGGACCACCGGTCCGCAGGGAAACTTTTGGTACCTAGTGGGCCAAGACCTGATGACCATTTTATGGTAGGGTGTCTATACTATCACCAAGTCCCATTTGTCATATTTGGTATAAGAGGCGATACCCATCC
Source organism: Viscum album (assembly GCA_963277665.1). Taxonomy (NCBI): domain Eukaryota; kingdom Viridiplantae; phylum Streptophyta; class Magnoliopsida; order Santalales; family Viscaceae; genus Viscum; species Viscum album. The sequence goes on from OY728161.1 coordinate 1,002,959,372, forward strand.
CTAAATTCAGTGTACTTATTGTGTTGAGTTGTAGGGCCCACAATGAGGATGTTGTACTCAAAAGGGCGTGGGGTCATTGTAAAAACATAAAATGATAAAGGGTTAAATGGATAAATGATATGACTCATGCCAACAAGGTGAACCTTTCTTTTCAGGAGTCCATAGTTATGTGTGTGTGGCCAAGAGTAGTGAATAAGATGGGTGACCTTTTAGGAATTTTCCCAGGGTGTGTGTGAGTGAGGAAAACGCACATTGGAAAGGAAATGTGTTGGCCTGTGTGGACAGTCATTAGTCAGATGACCCGTTTGGGCACATGGATGGGCCCTAGGATGGGGACCATGAGTCCACAGTGCAACTGGTGGTACCTAGTGGGCCAGGAACCAACATCCATTTATGGAAGGGTGTCTGTGCTGTTATGGGGACCCATTTGTCACACCTTTGTTCATGATGGATTCACTAACAAATCACGCTGGAAGGGAAATGTGTTGTCATGTGTGGATAGTCATTAGTCAGATGACCCGTTAGGGTATGTGGGTAGGCCCCAGGATGGGGACCACAAGTCCGCGAGGCAACTGGTGGTACCTGGAGAGCCAGGAACCAATGACCATGTTAGTGTCTATGTTTTCACCGGGACCCAGTTGTCCCACCCAAGTTCATGATGGATTCATTATCATATTTTTTATGTTTTACCAGGACATCATGTAGGATGACATTGAGCAGGCCATTAAGGGAATATTATCTCACTCATACATGCCCCATGGAATGAACATGTGCTTCATTTCTCTCATTCCAATTAAAGATAATTAAGATGACATTAAGGATTTCAGGCCTGTTACACTTGATAACACAATACCCAAACATATCAGTAATATTATCATGAGTAGTATGGGTGGATTGGTAGATGTCATGATCACTACAACCATTTTTTCTTTTTCCCTGGTATAAATATTCAAAAGTGTCTCTTCATTTCCTCAGTGAGCATCAATATAATGAGAAAGAAGACGACGAAAAAGATCATTGACAATAAAATTGACATTTCTAAGGCTTTTGATACTCTTAAATGGATCATTCTTCTTGATGTTTTATGAAGATATGGGTACACTAATGATTTTATAAATTTGATTTACCCCATACTTGAATCTTTAAGGCTGTCAATTTTTATTAATGGTCCCCCAAGGGGATTCTTTCTTTTCACCAGAGGAGTACAACAAGGTGATCCTCTATCTAGGATTTTATTTTCCATTGTATCATAGTACCTCAGTAGATGCATCAATGATCTTCCTCAGATGGGATTTCAAAAATAGATTGTGGATGTGTGAATGAGAATGCCCCATATCACCTTTTGTACGCTGATGTAATATTATTGCTTGTTCAAGCCTAAAAAATATTCATATCCTCTATTAAATACCTCTCCAATAATTTTGAGTAGGTGGATGTCCAGGACTTCATTTGGTACAAGTCTTTCATTTTTCACGGGAATGGAATATTAGTTGGGAAAACGAATATGATCATCATGTATCTAAGGGTGAGGTGGGGATCCATGCCTTCCAATAACTTATGGTGCCACTATTATGGGGAAAGGTGAAAATACAGTATCTGGATGGTATATATTTTGGTATCATTCATCAACTGACCACCTAGAAAAGGAAGGCAATGTCCACGGCTGGGAGGGTTTGGCATGCGAACTCATTGACCTAGTCTATGTTTGTCTATTCCTTATCCCTCTCTATATATGGTTGAGAGTACTTATCATGTAGCTTCAAATAATGCTGTGAAAAATTATATAGAAAGGGTGAACACATGAAAGAATGTTGATTACAGTTTCATGGAAATAATTAATCAATCTTGTGGATATGGGGTCCAACAAATCCCGGTCCTCCATACATTCAATGATGGTATGATTAGGAAATTCACTTAGAGTCTTATTTCAAATGAAGCTGATAAAGACTTCCTTTCGAACAGATTTTCATAGAGGATACTCAATGGTTACAAACACTACCATGCCTCATTGGTTTGGTCATCTCTCAAACAATCATATATGAGGATAATTCTTGATAAAAAAATGTTTGGTATGTATGGACTCCAGTCATAATTTTTTGGGCAACAAAATGAATCGAACGGTCCCTGTATGTTCTTAATGTTCCACCTTCTACAACCCCTTTTTCCATTTCAGGCATTCATTCACAAATGAACTCACGTGACTCTGTCATTCATGATCATGTTGTGACTAAAATTAATAGCTATATTTTTTGTATTTTTACACATTGGTTTGGATCCAAAAAAACTAGATAGCTTAATTACATGTAATTGTATAGGCTTATATGTGGGGCCTTGTTCACCGACGTTCTTGGATCATGATTTTTAGAGAAAGCTATAACCGACCATCCAGATTCATTTTGATCTGGAGAATCTAGAAAAAAAATTCCAAAATATGATAAGCTGAAAGGATTTGAAATTTATACGAATTTTATATGTTCTCTATACAGATATGTTGAGGATTCCATACATCACGTAATATTGTAATGTGACCAGGCCAAGCATCTCTGGTCTTATATGGGCTCACTATTTGTGATGGATTTTAACCCATGAACACCACTTATTGACTTATTATCTGGGCAATATCATGCTCACCACAGTGATATGATTCACATCTTTTACTTGTTTCTGTTCCTGTAGTCATTGCAGCACATTAGGAACCAAGAAATGCTTCTCTATTTGGAGGTGCGCACAATGATGTCCGGCAATGAATAGTGGTCATTCACACGGACGTGTATGCTTCTTCAATAGTCCAAGATGGTGCTATGTATAATACCATTTCTGATTTACAAACCCCATGAATTCTTGGTGTTTTTGGTAGGCCATGAAAACCATGTATGTTTAAGTATATTCGATGGATACCCCCTATTGTACCTCGCCTAAAGGTGAATGTTTATGGAGTTGTGTCAGGTGCACCAGGACTGTTGGGATTTCTTGGAGTGCTCCACACCTACCATGGTTTTGTAAAGCGATTTCTCTATCACTTTATTTTTGATAGAAATTCCATTTATGATGGAATATGGACATTGATTTATGATATCAAGTACAATGTCATCTTTAATTAGAAATTGTTATCGATTGAGTCTGATTCTCAGAGTGTGGATCATGATTTGAGAACAAGGAAACAAAATGTTCCTTGGCGTGTTCTATATCATTGGGTTGAGTGCCTCAAAAAGATCCCAAAAATTCATATGGATGTATTACATGTATATCTGGAGGCCAATCAAGTAGAAGATTCTGTCATGACCCGCCATCACCCAATGGAGGGAAGGGACATCAGATTTCTAGACTGTTCCATCATTTAGTTGAAGGAGAGATAATTACCCCCGAGACCCTCCTTTAATAAGTCTCAGAGTGGAGACTAGCACCAAGGGTATAGAATCTCACACAAAGTAGAAGGCATTATCGTTTTTACTTTTATAGGAAGGAGAGATAAGATAGCAACCCCAACAATACCATAGATGAATGTAAAGGAAAAGCCAAAAGTTACCCATTCCCATAGGAATGTTCAATAGTAAATAATACAAGCCTCAAAAACTCCAAAGGTAAATTACCAAAAAAGAAGGAAACGACAACGGAAACTGCCCTGAGGTCCGAGCTAGTATGGTCCCGCCCAATCCTTGAAGTCCTCCTGGAAACCTGAAATCAGTTTTATATACGTGGGGTGAGCATACAAGTATACTTAGTAGGGGAAACCAAAGACCCTCGTGCACAAGTGAGGATACATTATAATGCCCCAGGGAAAAAGATATAACCAAACACCCAACAAAGAAAAGCCATCCACCCAAACCTTACCAAGGAACACTCCCCAAATAATGAAAGTCAAGTAACATATAATAATATCACATCAATATTTGGGTACCCCGCACCACATTCCCACTCGTTATTGAAGAAATACTACGCATCAAACCAATCCTGTAATTATTATCATAGTCCCACTACCACACCCCGCCCGCACACACATGGGCCATAAACTCACCGTAGTCCCACTGCCAAACCATGCCCACAGACACATGGGCCACAACCACCATGCGTAACCACACCCGCAATCACCTGTGACAGAACATCTATTTCCACACCTGAAGACACCTGGGCCTCATCCTAAAGACACTTGGGAAACAAAATGCCCAAAAACACCTGGGCCAACCACCACAGCACCCCTTCCCGAAGATTCTTGGGAAAATAATGGACTTCAGGCCATCACAACCTGCCCGAAGAGTCTTGGTCTATTCGGGAACAGTATCATAAAAGGAGATAATAACCAGCAACTCATAGGAGTGTTGGGAAAAACACCATCCCCCGTAAAATGGGAGTGTTCATCACTTAAGTGCTCAACTTGGGTGGGGCTTGAATAAGAAACATAAAAACTACAGATATAGGTATCGGTGACAAGCACTCATCACAACCTAGTTGTTCTAAAAACCTATGAAAAAACGCCATCATTATTAATTATTCATGAATGAACAGTACGACACTCATTTCCAAGACACAACTCATTCCCAAAACAAATTCCTATTTAAACTATTCTTGTTTTCATGTTCAAGTAACCCCGTTTAAGTGAATTATACAGTACTGGGCAATTAACAGGCAAAAACCGCAAGCCAAAGGAAGAAAAACAGTCAAACAACAACTTAAACATTCACACCCGGTTCTATTGTAAAGTCACAACAACAAGGGATATGTGAGGTCCCTCAAAGTACTGGAACCAAAGAAAACCCCAAGACACAGCCCCATGTCCCCAAAATGCTGGAGCCAACAGTCTCTCAACAATAGAGGATTACACCCCATTTTGTGATATAAGCAGAGTAACCACACAACCTCAAATTCACAACCAACAATCGTTCCACATCAGAGGATCCCATCCTCACCCACATCACCCCAGCAATCTACTATTGTGAAATAAAAAAACCAATCCACTATCACCATCACAAAGCAAGACCTTGCAAGAATTTTCTGATTTAGAAGATTTAACACAATCCATGGTTTCATTTCAACTGGGCTTTAACCAGAGTTATCATAGAAAATGGTTGATTGTGGTGATTTAAATTTATTTAACCAAGTATACGTAATTATCCAATTCTGTGTTACATTTATTTAATCACCCAACAGTACCTAGGTTCATTTGTTCACAGATAAAGGCCACCAACGACCATGATTTTTTGTGAGCATTAGCCCGTATAATTCAAAACACATAACAACATAATGAGTAAGGTAGAACATCGATCACACCCCCCTTCATTCTCTAAAGGTCCGTTAATTATATTTATTATGTTTGGTTTCATCAATTTCCACAGAGGATAAAGCATACCCACCCTTCATGATACACAGAAAGGAGAGAGGAAGGTGAAAATCCCTACTTGGTTGATCAAATATTGATGTTTTTCTCTACGCACCAAAACAGGGGAAGCACGATTCGTAGGGCTCCCGCACAGGTGCACCACATGCCTCGGGAAAGAAATGACTTTGAACAAATAATGGAAAGGAGGAGACTAGCCAAGAGGGAGATGAATAATTTCTAGAGTAATAAATAGATGAGATCCCCAATGTTATGGGATAAGGAATTTGAATGCCTTGGATGTCAGATCATGGTTCTACCACGTGGTTGGGTGGTTACACATGCCTGAATTAATTTTTATTTAATATGGAGGTTTCTCGGGATATATATATATTAATTATGAGTTAAAACGGCCTTCAAACACCTTAAAATTTCAAAATGTCCTAAAAGAGGCGTTACAGGACAAACTGTAGAAAGAAAACCCGACAAGGCTGGATAACACCGGACGGTCGGTCGCGCCGATCGGTCGCACTGATCGGTCGTGCCAATCAGTTGCGCAGATCGGTCACCCCGAACGAGGTGAGACCCCATAGGATCCTATAATATGTCAAAGGGATGGATCATGAGGGTCCGGGCCATTGCATCAGATAACTCTCAAACTATTCTCACCCTCGAGAATCCAGAACCAGACCCGATGGAAAGAGGGAGGTCTAAACAACCACCCCGGAAGATACCCCTCAGGAGTGAACCTCTTTGACACAAGAACACCATATCTCATGAAAAATCACGGACATCCTACCAATCCTTTCCCCATGAAACCATGCAAAACAAATGACTAAACCATATGACCATGTGGGAGAGGGGTTTCCCTTCCTCTGTGTTAAGATACAATCCACTTTGGGTAGAACTGACTCACCTGCACGGGTTTAGGCGCATCCAATTTAATGAATCCTAACTAGGAATCAGGTCCTCCCCTCCCCATCTATTAGTAGACTACATAATCATTCACATAAAAAGGAAATTTCACATCCCATACTCAACAAGGTAAAGCATTACACAACAAACAAGTACTGACAAAAAAGGATAAAACTTAAAACAACTATGGGTACTAGGCACACGTCTGCACTTCCATCTCCCAGGTACACTCTTCAATCCCACCGTGTCTCCATAACACACAAACCAACATGATGGTTCTCTACGAAGCACCTTCTCCTCACGACCCTCGATCATCACTTGTCGTTCCATGAGGCTTTCATTGTCATTGATATCTATCTCTACCCAGTCAAGGACATGATAATCGTCATGTAGATACTGACGAAGCTGGGACACATGGTAGACATCGTCCACCCTTTGTAGCTGTGGTGGCAATGCCAGCCAAAAAGCCACATCACCGACCTGATGCAACACCTCGAAGGGTCTGACGAAATTGGGAGAGAGATTACTTCCCCTGCCAAACCACCGCAGCCCATGCTTCGGGGAGACCATCAAGAACACGTGGTCCCCAACATAGAACTCCAAGGGCCTTATCTTATCATCTGCATATGAATTCTTCCAGTCTTTAGATGCCTTCATCATCTCTTGTATAAGTTTAACCTTCTCCGTTGTGCTCTGTACCACCTCCGGGCCAAGAACACCTGCCTCCCTAACTTCTATCCAGAACCGGGTGGGCGACACGACCTCCTATACAATGCTTTGAACGGAGCCATGCCAATGGTAGATTGGAAGCTATTGTTGTAGGAAAATTGTACTAGAGGCAAGTGTCGCACCCATGATCCCCCAAAGTCTAGGATGCATGCTCGTAGAATGTCTTCCAAGGTATGGATGGTGTGCTCTGTCTTCCCATCTGTCTAGGGGTGGAAGTTAGTGCTAAGGCGCAGTTGTGTCCCAAAAGAATGCTGCAAACCCCTCCAGACTTGTGAGGTAAATCATGCATCCCTAGTCGAGACTATGGACCTTGGAACCCCATGAAACCGCACCACCTCGTCCACATACCTCCGTGCTTGATCGTCCACTACACTTGACTCCTTGATTTCTTGAAAGTGAGGTGATTTAGTCAATTGGTCCACTACTACCCAGAGGGCGTCACACCCTCCATGAACCTGGGGTAGCCCCGTGATGAAATTAATCGAGTTGTCATCCCACTTCCACTCGGGGACATCTAAAGGATGCAACAAACCACCTGGAACACGATGTTCATCCTTCACCTACTGATACACTAGGCACTTGGCCACAAAATCTTCCACCACCCGCTTTACCCCAGGCCACCAAAACTATCTCCAAAGACCATGGAAGATCTTGGAAACTCATGGGTGCACCGCCAGGGGTAAGCTATGGAACTCACCAAGGACTCTCTCTTGCATCGCCTCTAGATCGAGTAACTTCCCTCGGAATAGAATCTGATTCTGAATATCTTCTATCAACCCTTCTAGAGCACTGCCTTGGCATACCCGGTCACACATCACTTCACTCTCTGGGTCTCCCCACTGAGACACCTCCACCTGACGTAACATAGAAGACTATATTGTCTTCTGATACAAGAAACCCTTACCGCCATGCATCCTCACATCCAAGTGTGGGGTATCCGACTCCTCTATCTCCCTCCAAGAATATGCTGACTCTTGGACCACATCCCTCTGTGAGATAATGCTCAAGGCATCAGCCACCACGTTTCCTTTACCTGAGGTGTAGGAAATCTTGTAATCGTATTCATGGAGAAACTCCATCCACCATTTCTGTCGTATGTTCAGGTCCCGCTGGGAGAAGACATACTTCAAGCTCTTGTGATCGGTGAAGACCACGAAGCGCTCCCCGATGAGGTAGTGCTGCCACAACTATACTGTGAACATGACCGTCACAAGCTCCAGATCATGTGTGGCATAGTAACGCTCATGGGGACGTAACTGCCTAGACCCATAAGAGATCACCCCTTGCTGATGCATCAGTACACATCCGAGGCCCTGCCCTGAAACATCATAGAGCACCACATACGCCGCACCTTCTTCTAGAAACCGCAACACCGGGGCACTCACCAACCTTTTCTTTAGATTACTAATGGTCGTCTCACACTTCCCATTCCACACAAAAGCTCGATCCTTCTTTGTTAAGGCTATCAAAGGTGCTGTACCTCGGGAGATGATGGGTATGAACCTCCGATAGTAACCTTCCAGCCTGAGGAAACTAGGGACCTCTTCCACATTCATTGGTGCTTCCCAAGAAACAACCATCTCAAACTTCGATGGATCTACCTCTTCCCCCTTTCCAGACACTACGTGCCCAAGGAAGTGCACTCCTCGCGTCCAAAACATGCATTTCAACAACTTCACAAAGAGTTGGTGCTGTCAGAGGTCCTCCAAAAACCATCCTCAGGTGCTCAGTGTGATCGTCCTCTAATCATGAATAGATTAGGATTTCATCGATGAACACTACTACAAACTGATCCAGATACTCCCGGAAGATGGAGATCATAAGCCCCGTGAACACAGCTAGAGTATTTATAACACCGAACTGGATGAACACAAACATAAAGTGCCCATATATTCACTTGAAGTCCATGTTCGGGATTTATCCCTCCTTTGTCTTCAACTGATGATATCCTGACCGCAGGTCGATCTTGGAGAATCATCCTTCCCCCTTCAGCTAGTCGAAAAGATCGTCTATCCTCGGAAGAGGGTAGCGATTCTTGACAGTCACCTGATTCAGACTCATGTAGTATGTGCACATCCTTAGACCACCATATACCTTCCTTGTGAACAATACTAGAGCACCCCACAGTGAGGAACTTTTTCAAACATAACCCCACTTCATCAGATCATCAATCTGAATCTGCAACTCCCGTAGCTCCGATGGCGCCATCGGGTAGGGAGCCATCAAAATCGGACGAGCACCAGGCTGCAAGTCTATCCCATACTCGAAATCACGTCGAGGGGGTAGAGTCGTCACCTCCTCATGGAAGAAATCCATAAAATCACTTATGATCTCTGGTATCTCCACCATCTATATATCCTATGACTCAACTTCTAGCTCAACTAACAAGGAGAGAAGAGGATCCTCTCACCTGCTGCCCTTCTGGCCACCCCGCTCGCTGGTGAAAGTAACATGTCGGCCACCTATGTATGAAAACATGACCCTTCCTCATATGAAGTCGATGTAGGTACATACAGAGAACAGTTATTCAATGCCTAGGATGACATCATATGGATGTATCTGCAATAGTAGGAGGTCCCTGACTAATAGATGTGGCCCTATCGTCAGTCTGCGTCCTCGACTAACATATATCAATTCGGTCTGACCTTTGACTGGTGTGCTCAGTTCCCAGGGCACTAGATGTCTCTCGGCATCTAAACCCAAAGCACGGGTCAGATTGGGTGTAACAAAGGAGTGCGAAGCTCCAGTATCGAACAAGACGGAACCAAGGGTATGAACAAACTGATCGTACCTCGAACGACCTCTGGCCCTTCTTGAACTGCCGCCTCTGTGGCATGAAACTTCCCACTCCCAGCTCCTCTGCCTCTCGGCGGTCGGCCGCCTCCCCAAACACACCCTGGTCGATGTCCCTGAGGGGAAGCCTAGGGTTAGCCTCCTCCTGCAACGTCTTCCCTTGGAGGGGTGGGAGCTCGCTACCCCTACTGCTGCTGAAAGGGCCTGGATGGAAACTACTATTGCTAAGGTGGGTGATGAACCTACCCACCCCCACGATACTAAACTTTGTCCGAGCACTAATTATGATGTTGTACATGGCTCCCACAGATGAAGCACCTCATTACTAGGCATGAAAGAAAAGGGTGAGGACCGGGAGAACAGAACTGGAACTGCTGCGGCCCACTCCCTGTCGGTCAGAACATAATGGGTCATGATGCTGGAGGCCTACTACTGATGGCCTTCCCCTTTAATGAGACCAACTGGAAACCCTATCACGACACACCTACCAACATTTTCATCCTATCCACCACCTTAGCCTTCTTCTGCACCTCTAAGTTTGTCGGTAGGGTAAAGGGAGTAACAACGTACTGTAGGGAAGGTCGAAGTGCCTCCTATAAACGTCTCGCCCAAGGCTCATCCTCTGGAAAGAGATATAGAGCGAAGGGAAGGAGATAATTGAACTTTATCCCCAACTCTCTCACTAACATACTCCCCAGCAGGAGGGAGAGTAGCTCCTCTCTCTTCTCTGCCTTCATCATGGAAGAGAGGAATTCCTCCAAGAATTCATTCTTGAAATCAGCCCACACAACCTCATCCTCCTTCCTTTCCCCGAGATAACGAGTCCACCACTGACGTGCTGCTCCCTACATCTGGATGACGGCTAGTGGAACCCAGTAATCGGTTGGAGATTGAATCAAGTTGGAAGCGATCAGTAGGTCTTCTAGCCAGCTCTCCGTCTCCATGTCTGAAGTGCTGCCCCTCTACTTCCCGAGGGTCTTTCACTGAAAGGCTCGAAGTGTCTTGTGCCACTTATCATCCTCCTCCTCTCGGTCGGTCCTCTGTCGATCGGCCAAGTCAACCTCCTGTGCCTCGATTTCCCGCACGACCTGTAGTCACCTCCCAGGTGCCATAGCTGCAAGTAAACAAGGAATTCCTATGCCCGAGTAGTATAGAATATTGTTCTTACATTTTATTTGACTTATTTATTTAATTTTGAATTCAAAAAATACTCCCAGAAACACGAGAACCTAAGTCATTATGATGCATGTACCTTTTTTAGGGTCTCTACATAGCAATCAGTGTAGCCTCATTTGGTCGTTTGGTAGGTCCAGAGTCCTTGCATCGGATCATGGGGGGCCCTAAAACCCCATGTCCTAGCTGGTCTTCCGTATCAAATTTCACGCACCATGATCACCCAACATTATTTCCCTACCATCCCATGAAATCCTTACTATGACTAAGTCCAGAATCCATCCTATCTCTCAAACTTCATGCCTCTAATACCATTCTGTCACGACCCAACTTCACCAAAACGAGGGAAGGGACAACATATTTCCAGACCCATCCTTCTTTAAGTTGAAGGAGATAAAATGACCACTGAGACCCGCCTTCAATAGGTCCCGGAGTGGTGACTAGCACCAAGGGTATAGAATCTCACACAAAGTGCATGGAATTATCCTTTTTATTTTTGTAGGAACGAGAGATTAGATAGAAACTCATACAAAACCAAATATGAAAGAGAACGAAAAGCCAAAAGTAACCCATTCCCCTATGAATGTTCACAAGTAAATAATAAAAGCCTCAAAAACACCAAAGGTAAACTACCAAAAAAAGGAAAAGACAATGCCAACTGCCCGGATGTCCAAGCTAGTATGGTCCTGCTCGTTCTCTGAAGTCCTCCTGGAAAACTAAAAGTATTTTTATATATGTAGGGTGAGCATACAAGTATACTCAGTAGGGTAAACCAAATACTCTTGTACACAAGTGAGGAGACATTCTAATTCCCCATTGAAAAAGAGATAACCAAACACCAAAAAAGGAAATTCAATCCACCCAAACCTCACCAAGGCATGCTCCTCAAATAACACAAGTCATGTAACATATTGTAATAGAACATAGATATTTGGGTACCCAATGCCACTTTACCACTGGTTATTGAAGACATCTTACGCATCCAACCAGTCCCGTCATTCTTATCGCAGACCCACTGCAACACCCTACCCACACACACCTGGGCCATTACCTCACTGTAGTCCCACTGCGAAACCCCGCCCGCAGACACCTGGGCCACAACCACCACGCGTAAACACACCCGCAAAAACCTGGGTCAGAACTACTATTTCTACGCCCGAAGACACCTTAGCCTCATCCCGAAGACACTTATGAAACAACAAACCAGCAAACACACAATTCAACCACCACAACTACCCTAACCAATCATGCTTGGGATAATAATGTACTTCGTGCAATTATAGCCTGCCCGAAGAGTCTTGGGCTATTTGGGAAATGGAGCAGAAAAGGAGCTAATAAACAGCCACTCATAGGAGTGTTCGGAAAAACATCCTCCCCCATGAAATGGGAGTTTTCGGCAATTAAGTGTTCAACTTGGGTGGGGCGCTAATAAGAAACATAAAAACTTCATATATAGGTATAGGTAACAGGAACTCATCCCAACCTAGGGCTTCCAAAAACCTAAGCACAAACACCCTCGTTACTAATTATTCATGAAAGAACAGTACACCACTCATAGCCAAGCCACAACTCATTCCCAAAACCAATTCCCATTTAAACTGTTCCTTTTTTCATGTTCAAGTAACCCCATTAAGCTGAATTCTACACTACTGGTGAATTAACATGCAAAAACCACAAGCCACACGAGGAAAACAGTCAAACAACAACTTAAACATCAGCACCTGGTTCTCTTGTAAAGTCACAAAAACAAGAGATAAGTGAGGTCACTCAATGTACTGGAACCATAGAAAACCCGGAGACACAACCCCATGTCCCCTAAATCCAAGAGCCAACAATCTCTCAACAATAGAGGATTCCACCCCAATTCATGATATAAGCAGAGTAACCACACAACCTCAAATTCACAACCAGCAACCATGCCACATCATAGGATCCCATACTCAACCACATCACCATAGTAATCTATGCCCGTGAATGAAAACAACCAATCCACTACCACCAACACAAAGCAGGCCCTTGTTAGTATTTTCAAATTTAAATGATTTAACACACTCCATGGTTTCAATTCCAGTAGGCATTAACCAGAGTTATCACAGAAAAGGGTTGATCATGTTCCTTTCAATTTATTTAACCGATTATATGTAATTAACCAATTCCATGTTACGATTATTTAAACATCCAGGAGAACCAAGGTTCATTAGTGCACAGTGAAAGACCACCAACGACCTTGATTTTCACTGAGAATAGGCCCATATAATTCACAATAGATAACAACACAAAGAGCATGAATTAACATCGATCACACCCCACCTTTCATTCTTTAAAGGTCCTTTAATTTTCTTCGTTACGTTCAGTTTCATCAATTTCCACAGAGGCAAAAGCTTACCCACATCGCATGATACACAGAAAGGAGACACGAAGGATAAAATCCTGACCTGGTGGATCAAAGATCAATGTTTTTCTCCACGCGCCAAAACATGGGAAGCGTGACTCGCAGGGCTCCCACACAGGTGCACCACTTTCCTCGGGAAAGAAAGGACTTCGAACGCACAAGGAAAATGAGAAGACTAGCCAAGAGGGAGAAGAATAATTTTTAGCATGATAAATAGATGAGATCCCCAATGTTTTGGGATAAGGAATTTTAACGCCTTGGAAGTCGGATGGTGGTTCTACCATGCGGTTGGGTGGTTACACATGACTGGATTAATTGTTATTTAATAGCAATGTTTCTCGAGATTTTTAAATATTAATTATGGGATAAAAACAACCTTGAAATGCCTTAAAAGGTAAAAAGTGCCTAAAAGATACATTACGGGAAAACTGTAGAAGGAAAACCTGACAAGGCTGGATAACACCGTTCAGTTGCATCGATCGGTCAGTCGGTCCGAACAGCCCCACAGATCGATTGCGCTGATCGGCTTGCACCGATCGGTCACACTAATCAGTCACGTCGATCAGTCGCATGGATCGGTCGCACTGATCGGTCGTAACGATAGGGCGCGCTGATCGGTCGCACTGATAAGGCACGCCGATCGGTCACACCAAACGCTGTCAGACACCTTATGATCCTATAATTTGGCAAAGGGATGGATCATGAGGGTCTGGGCCATTACATATTCCTTGTCAAAAAGGAACTCATTAAACTCTATATGATGCGATCTTTCACGGACTCGACTAGAGTTCCCAAATGGTTGAGGTAGATAGATGTGGTGTGATGGACACTCATTTATTTAAAAATCTTTTTTATTATTGACTCTATATATATTTTTAATTAATAATTTCATAAGGCCAGCTTCAACCAGTTCCTAGTATTTTTTCTATAGTTCTAAAAATTTACATTAATGATATATTGTAATAATTACTAATTTATTAAAAGATATACAATTCCTAAAAGTATTATATTTTGTTATGTGAGTAGGATATAAAAACATAAATAAAAAATGTTCCACTTAAATTATATTTTTTCTTTTATATTAACTACATTGACCCTCAATGAATAATAAACAATGTTATCACATTAAATGTGGAAGGGGTTAAGGAGGTGTTAAATAAATAATAAAATGAGAAATGTTGTATAATTTTTTGTAATATTTATTATATAAATTTATGTCAACTCATAAGCATCCTATACCCAAAATAAACAATTATAGAGACATTTAGAATTAAATATTAATTTATATTAATTTAATATTTTGAGAAATTCCATGAGTGCCCCACACCTCTCTTATAAAAGGCCTCATATTCTTCTATTTACATAATACTACAAAAAACATTTTTTGGGTCGATATATATCCAAATTACTTAATAATATCCCTTTTCTTCTTTTACTGTCAATACGTATAGAAAAACACCAACTGTAGTGGTTTTAATTTTCTAATCATAGGAGGTTGTTTGATGAAGATGTAAAGTTTTTAATTCAGTGTTTCTACTTTATTTATTTTTTCATATACATAAAATCATCCTTATGCATACCTACAAAATAAAAATAGAATATTTAATATAAATTGTTTATTTAATTTTAATTTTATAATATATATTTTTTTTCTAATCAACCACATGAGAAATAATGTCATTGCTTGTGTGTACGGTGGACTACCGCCTCATAAACCAATGCAATTAATATTAAATCACTATAACTCATGGATAGATTATATGGATCTAAGTAATCATAATATATGATATTAATTACATTTTTCCATTATTATAAATAATATATCCATAATCTTTGTACATTTTCCATTCAATAAAAAATGATAACACTATTTATGGTTACATTTGAACTAACACCACTATGAAGTGAGGTGAATAATTTTTCCATGACCACATATAATGGATAATATATAATTATATTTAGATGACTAATATGGTATTTATGATATTATTATAAATATTTTAAAAAATTATACTTACCTTGTATCTGTAACGATCATTAAAACGTGTAATGGTTAATCAGATGTACGTACGACCTACTATCTCCATGATTATAGAATAATTTATTATTATTGACTACATTTATTAGTTTGATTTAAAAGTATAATTTATTTATAACATTATAATTATTTATTTATCCCTTTTGAGGATATGATGTAATTATTAACTCTTTGACATTACTCAAACTTCGAATTTCATTTTAGACACAAAATATGAATATCATCAAAACACCCAACATGAACATAATTAATAATGTAAATGTAAATAAAATGGTTATAAATTAAATAATGTAAAAATTAATTTGAAAAATATTCTTATTATTATAAAATTAACATAGGTTTTTTATTCATGGTGATAATTAATGTATGTGACAATTATGGCTCAATTTAAGGAACTTTATTTAAAAAACATATATTATTATTTCCCATTAAAATCTATATTTATTACATATAAAAAAATTCATAAAATATCTCCAAAATAATTTATTTTGAACTTATGACTATTTAAATTCTTTTTTATAAATGTTTTACTTTTTTGAAAATACTTTTAAAGGAATATTTATATTGTTTTACAATGAAGGTATTTTATGAATTTTCAAAAAAAGATTGAAGGAATGATTTTTGACATTAAATATATGAACATAATTTCACTAAATCATGAAAAAACAACGATTTGAATCCTCAATTATGTTTTTAAAATGATATATTCACCGATAATTTCTCCTTTTTTAATAGTGTATTTTTAAATATGTAATTTCAACAAGGATTTGTTATTTTCCAAAATAATATTTTATGAGTGTGATGATTAAAATGAATGATTTCATATTTTATTATTTCATGGTAATTTTTATGATGATCATTGGTTCTGTAATAAATCAGGCATCGGTTCTTATATTGATTACCAATGATGTGTTTACATGATAAACCAATTAGATGGATAAAACTAAGATATCCCTATAATTCATTGGGTATAGAAGTTTCCCAAAATATTATTGCATTCATAAGAGTGATTATAAGGGTATTAATGAAATGATTTACAAATGAACCTACATGAATTTTCAATTACTTATATTATCATTTATAGGAATATTCTAATTTCTCTTTTAAAAATAATATTTTTGTGTTTAAATGAAATCATGTGATTTTTTCAAGGGGTGAAAAGATTATCATTGTAAAAAATATATTTTGAGTTTTTCATTTTTTTCAACAGAAACATTTTGATTTTTTGATTTCATTTTGGATTTATCATGAAATGGTTTAAAAAATATTTGGGAATATATCATTTTTTCTTGGGTATTAAAATGTTCTTAACCGAGTTTTTTTTAAAAAGGATATGCTTTAGATGTATTTATAGACTAATTGGGTCTTTATTTCCTTTTATTTGTCGATATTTTTTTTATCCAACATTTAGAAGTCTTTTCATTGAGTTTATTGTTGGGTAATGATATTAAAGAATTAATATTGAAATTATTAATCTTTTCCCATAGAATGTATACATGATTATATTAATAAAATTAATATTTTGAAAAAAATAGATTATGAATAGATGTGTTAAATTTTAATATATATAGTTTTGTTATATATGTTATATAAATTAGATCTCAAAATATTTAATCCCAAATGATCATTGAAAATTTTAGATATTGAATGTCGTTAACCAAAATGGGTTGACCTCGAAATGGTCAGCTGAGTAGATATGAGGCATGACTCAAAGGGTGTTTTTGATCCCCATGTGATGGAAACCACTGTAGGGCATTATTAGAGTAAACAAAGTGAATTATTTTCCATTATAAAACATAAAAACTGAATGGTGTAATATTAATCAAAGCATCCCCATTGACCAAATGAATAATTTATTAAAGAATAACACCTTTTACAAAGCATAAAGATATAATGAGCTGATGAAAAAATAATAATACTTGATAAAAATGATGTCTCTATGAGACCTCAAGGGTCACACTCTGATTCCAAAACCAACTATTACCCATGTAGACCAAAACCAAGATGAAACATTATCCACATTCTAAAAACAACAAGAAGCTATATGTATTATTATTAAAACACAGTAGGCATTTCCAGATAGGCTAATATTAATTCACATCCTTTAAAATAAAATAAAAATTAACCTCATGTTATAAATAAAATATATAAACATAAATATTTCCATAGACTTTTCCACATTAAAATAATTAATGTTTTATTACCATTTTTGTTTCCAAAATAAATTTTATTTTTCAAAGGAGACACCATTTTTCTTTTCATGATGGAATGTGATCCTATTTATTTAAAATGGGAGAAAGAGTGAAAAAATAATTCGAGAACCTTTATCATAAACACATGAAAATGATTTCCCTCATTGGAATAAAGAATGAATAATCAATAAGTAATCCCAAAAAAGACATAAGAATGGAAATGGATAGAGCTATTGCTCCATCAAGAACCTATTCTAGTATAGCTTCAACATGAAAAAAACTCTTCACCACGTTATAATAAATAAATATATTAAACTCTAACACATTTGACTATAGATCAGAGTGAATCTCACACTCAAAATTTCATGCCTTTGTGGAAACTTCTGGAACATACCACAGATCATATGGAACAATGTCCAAAAAATGGAAATATGAAGCCAACATCAACCCATCACACTTCTATTAAAAACACTTCTCTATTCACATATTCATTATCATCATCTTGGAAAAATATTTATGGATAAATAAAGAATTGATGAACTCCTACGAATGGTTATCATGAGGTTTTTTCTAAGGGATAGACTTCCACCACTTCTAGAGAGAACCATTAGGCATAAATGTATCTAAATTCACCTTGCACGACTCAAGAAACTCAATGAGTCTAAGGTTCAATTCTATTTTCCACATCCACTCTTCTACTTAGAGAGGATATGCCTGACCATAAATGAGATGTGAATTTAACATTTAAAAATCATGAACGAAATCCTTAGGTTGATCAACTAGGAATACCATTAATGATGAATCACCTATTTTTGAACCTCAATAATCAATTAAGTCAATATGGGGGGAATTGGGAAATAAGAAATCAAAGTGCTAAATCAAAACCAACTAATCAACATGAATTATAAAACATGAAACACCACAAAAGAAACATTCACAAAACATTTGAAAAACTAGCCATACTAATATTGGATATCAAACATCACAACATTCCTCTAGAAAAAACATTCAGAATGAGAAAAAACTCATCATATTTTCACACTCACAAATAATATTCCATGGAGTCTCACTGAGAACAACATCTTTGTGCCACCTTAAGAACCCACAAACCCATTCCATACCAGGAAATCGTCTACCCACATCTTCACACAACAAATTTCCACACAAATAAATACATGTGAGAACCTACGAAAACACCCACGGTAAAAAAATGTTTTCATTTTTGCAAATCAAAAAATTAGCCCCTGTTTTCACAATCACATCCCACATTACATTTATTGATTTATAAAACGTTTTATAATATCATCACCTAAAAATTAAAACAAAATTTCAAATTCCACATTTAAAACCATTTCGACACTATTGAAAAAAAAATTCATTAAATTTCTAACCAAAAAATTAATTTACTCTTGTTTAAACAAATTCCAAAATGAACTTCAAGATAAATTAAGTATTTACAAATAATAAATTACAACCAATTAAAGGTTTTGATTATAAAAATTATATCATATTAAACCAATTATGTTTCACATTGAAGGTTAATGTTTTTTAAGAAATATAATTTTTCAGGATTTCTTCAAAATAAAACTGAAATTCATTTTCCATATTTTAGAAATAAAACCATTAAAACATTAAAAATATATTTTGGAATATTCCAAAAAAAAATTCCCAAATAAATTTTTAAAATCAATGAAGACAAAAAAACACACATTAGAAACCACTTTTGATGTGTGGATTCGACATATGCTTGGTGGCCTTATACCAATCATACCACCATCACATATGTCATTCTAGAAACTTATCCTTGTCTCTACATGGATTTCCATGTCTTGAATTCTCATTGATACCACTATACAAATATCCTTTTCGTATAATAAATAAAGAATAAACAAGATCCCAAGAAAACAATATAAACCAATCATCCCATGGAGATTAAAGGATTGGTATGGAATGTTTATTGTAGACACTCTCTCATACCTATACCTCGATATTATGGCAATCCCACTCTATTAATCATTTCATTAACAAATAAAATAGGAAACTATAAATGTTACATCATCCAAAAACTGAGTTTCTATGATGCCATATTTCATAAACCAACCCAAGTTAACCCCAAATTGGTCACAGAGGCTAATTTGTGGCCCGGCCGGAAGTGCGTTCCTGATCCCGATGGAATGGAATGTAATTCCAGGAATAATCAGTGTAAATAAATGAAATGTTTTCCTTATAAAAAATTAACAAATTAATAACCTAAATATAATCAAATTAGTAAAAATGAATAACTAAATATTTTATTCAAGATGAACATATTTTCCGAATCTGAAATATAAAATTAACTGAAGAATCAAAATAAAAAATGAAAAAAAGGTCTTCTCCACGAGACCTCAAGGGTAACTCACTAATACCAAAACAAAACTACACCCATAATTACCCATAAAAAGCTGAAATTGGTACCAAAAACTAAAAATAAGAAGAAAATATTGGGTTAGCATTAAAAATCATTACATCTGACTGAATAATAGAATCCAAATTCACTTCCATTTAAATAAATGAAACATGAAACACATATTAGAAATAAATTTTATAATATTATTCTTTTTCCACATGTTTTTCAAAATAAAATAATTAATGGACCATTAAACTTATTTATTTCTAAAATTCATTGTCATTTTCCAAGGAGAAATAATTTACATTATCATGAAGGAAAGTGTTGTTTTTTTAATACTGGGTAAAGAGGGAAAAACATTATAGAGACCTTTTTATAACTAATTTAAATCATTTTCCATCATTTTCATAAATCCACACTACTAATGAAGTATGAAAAAAATACACAATAAGGGAAATATAAAAAATAATATAAGAGTATCCAACCAACAATGTATAACAGTCATTAGTTGCAATAAATTGTGATTCAATAGTATTGGGTGAACAAAGAAGCTTGTGAATAACACAAAATAGGCTAATAAATGATGACTCGTCCTGGAAATCATTCTTCAAACAATGGCGTCATTTCCCCGAGCACGCTCCACCACACCCTACTTGGAAAACACTAAGGGTCACAATCCCATATAAATAAAAAATATCCCCCTATTATGAGCCACTAGATAGCGCGTGATATAAAAATTGCATCATTTATTAATCAAAAATTCACTCATTATATCAGGTTCTCATTTAAACATATAATTAAAAGGGTGGGCCGACTGATTCCATATTTGAATCCAATCAGAAATACATATATAGGTTACACAATGGGCATCAACTGAGTCACCCCGATGATTGATTTCTTTCCTTAAAACTAATACATGACAAATGATTCTATATAGAGGATAAAACATTTCTAATATAAGTTATATTTTAACAATGATTCTATAGTGAGTAAATTAATCACATTTAAAATAAAATTGTCATGATAATAATCCAATAGGGTTTTAATATTAACACACTTTCACCATTTTCACAAAAAATCATAACATTCCTCCAGTTGTTTTAAAAAACCCATGATTTATAAATAATCCGTATCATATTTTTGAAAAGTTACAAGAACACCATTTTATATTTAAAAAAATTAAATATAAATTGAATTTAAACACACAAATCAAACATTCAAGACATATAAATTTTAATGAATGTGCCTAATGGGCGACTAACCACTACCACATTACAAACTTTTATTAAAAAAAATTATACATTTCCAATGTAGCTAAAACCGCTTTGAAATCCCTTATATGTAACTAAAATAATCATTTATCATACCATATATATATATATATATATTCAAAAATCCAAACCATTCCATAGATATCAAATAGCAGATGAAAATTCCAATCGTGTATTTAATAGAACACTTGGTGTGCAATATTTAACAAATCAATAACATTTATCACTTCACAAGAGAGAAACTGGAACCTTTCACCCCAAAAAAGAATTTCAAAGATCACATACCACTATTTAGAATGCATGGGAGGTGGGAAAAAATAATGAATTTAAAATTATAAAAGAAATGTACAAAGGGAAACCTACCTGAAATCCATGGTTCATTGACCAGAAAACCAAAAATCACCTCAGGAAGGATCTGAGATCCATTATCAACCAATGCAAACATAAACAAGATGAACCCCTGATATAAATTAAGGGAAACAGGAACCCTATATCTGTATGACCAATGAAGAAGAGAAAATCATGATATAATGGAAAAATGATGAATAGAGAGATGAGGAGTGTATCACCTAGAAAAATAACCTCTAACTCTTGAAAGAATCCATAAATCTACACCAATGGAAAAATAACGATTATTGAGGAGCCACTGATTATGCCCCTTATGGTCAGACATAGTAGGGGGAAAGGGTAGAATTGGGGTTAACATCCCTAAACAATATATTTGGAACTTCACATGTTTTTAGATCTGGATAGTTTTCATGATTGGCTGCACGGTTTACCAAACAATGCACTAACTATGCACCCCCTACTGGACACACATGCACACCTACATTAGATTTATATATGGTTTTCTAACCATGTGTCAATCATGCCAAATGCAACTATACCTTGACATATCATTCCAACACACTTTCCATGTGTTTTTTCTAACCATGCACTATATATCTGGAACCATCACATGAGTATTACGGTTTCCTAGAGCATGTGATATGATTGTCAAAAAATGTGTGATAACCGTACTACAATTGAAAAAAACCATAGAACTCAAAATTTAATCCCGTCACACCAGAAACACGAGGGCCAATCTCAAATACAAATGATAAATCAGTTAGGTGTTAAAAACTCAAATAATAGGTGTGATAATGAAATGTAGTGTACTGATACTAGATTATGTGATGTTTTTGGCTGATCCATTACAATTTGATCTAACTCTTTCATATATTTCCCTACCACAAGATATGAAAAAATATTGGGAGAATAACATATATAATAAGGGTGGTAGTTGTGAAGTGTTTAATCAGAAATGATGTAGAAAATTATTATACTAGTTATTTATTTATACATGTTTCAAATGAAACAAAATATATATGGTTCTTAGTAATATATTTCAATGAAATTCATTTACTATTAATCTAAAATGAAAATTATTTTTCAAATAAAATATGGCTCTATATAATATTTATACAAGACCATACTGAACTAGTAATTGAACACAAGGAGCTTCAAATCCATCTTATCCTTACACCAAAAATGTTTAAGAATATATAACCAAATTTACACATAGTTATCCACCTCACACCACATGCATAATGGATAAAAATAGAAAAAATATTCTTCCTAGATTGAAAATTGAAATGATAATATTGATGCCCATTTTTAATTCAAAAAAGTCACATATATCTATCTAAAAAAATTCATTTTTAAAAAATAGTTTCCCATTTTTTGTCAAAAAACATTTAAAAAACACCTTGAATAAAAAAGGCATTTAAAAATGGAACTGTATAGAGCCCAAAATCATTGTTGACTAGCAACATTTTTATGAAAATAATTGGAGATATTTCATTTTTAAATACAAAAATATTAGAGGACATAATGTAAAAAAATATAGAAGAAACACAAAAAATATGAATAAATAGTAGTATATAAGAATCCTAGGAAATATAAAATGATGAAATGTATCGAATTTAAACAACATCGTAAAAAATAAATGAATAACAAATTGAAAATAAACTATTATAATGGGAGTGGCCCTAGGAATATATAGTCTATGTATATAGGGATCCTTTTACCATGGATGATCAAATAAATATTTATCTTATTTGACACTTCAATTCTATAGAGTTCATTCTATGTCCAAGAAACATTATTACACACTAAAAAATGAATCATGGTAATGTAAAAATAAACTAAGGAGTGCATGCCATTTCCATGAATCATAGTGTCACCCTGAATGACTACCCACCTTGAATCATTGCTTATTTTGAAGTTTTTCATTATCTATCTCATAGGAGGCTGTGTTATGAAAAATAATACATTTCCTAGCACCCATTACCTTAGATAGTGGGTTACAGTGCTTAATAAAAATGGAGTTGAGTACAAAATCCATATTTATATAGATAATGAATATAAAAAATATAACACATTCCTCACCAACATATAAAGAATACTAGTGCTGAACCCCTCTTTCATCATCACCCATCATGATCAAAATTAGAAAAATCTTAGGCTCATCAAAATTTTAATTAATCAACTGCCAACCATTAGTAGATAATGAATTAGTTACCAATTAATGAAATGAAACTAGGAAATTACAAATGATACTTTAAACTTTTAACAACAATTTTAGACATAGTAATCCTTTTAAAAAAAATATAACACAATACTATGAAAAAAACATTCATAATCAAAAAGATAGAACCATTCCCTAAAAACATAATTAAGGAACCGAAATAGAAACTCCCCACACTACATAAAACATCATTACAAATAATTAGTATCAGAACATACAATGGAGACTACAAAATCATAAACAATGAAAAATTATAAATATCCAATACAATTCCAATTGAAAATATCACATTTAATTTGAAAACCAAAATAAATCCTTTTTTCCACTCTTTTGGAACAAAATACATGTTCTTTGTTTATTCTTAATATTTGTTTCAAAACACATATTATCCAAAGGAAACATTAATGTCATCTTAGAAAGAAACTAAAGGGCTCTAGAAATAATTTTTTAACCATACATGGTATAAATAATATTAAAATCCCATTTCAATCATTCACAAATTATTATTAAAATATATATTATATTCATATCATTGTATTTATAAAATAAATACCATATCTTGAACAATATAAGGAATGAGTTCAAGTGTTTCAAAATTAACACATTTTTCTTGTAATGGGAAGATACTTCCATATATCTTATCCAAAAAATATAAATTAAATTTTAAATAGAATTTTTCAAAAAATAAAAAAAAAACCATGATATTTTTTATATTAAATATTAACATTAAATTATAATTTTATAAACTGAAGTAACATTACCACAAAGTCGATAATGAATGTATGTATAAATTCAATTTAGAATCAAAAGTCTTCCTAATAAGGCCTCTTATTCAAATATCAAATAGTAGTTTTATTCACTAGGATTTTCCTTTTTCTAATACCATATAGACGTTGAGAAATTTTGGATAGGGAAAATATATATATGAGATAAGATCAATCACATTGATATTATCATAAGATCAATGTAAGTAGAACAACCACTAAAAACTAAAACCATATATTATGTAATGAGAAGTTATTAAATAGAGATCATATGGTTTTATTTATGTATAAATTTCAGATATATGAAAATGTAATAATATATTTATACGATTTGTTATACCATGAATTTTCGAACAAATTGATAACTGATTTTTAGTTAATTGACTTTATGGTTAAAAATATATTTTCATAAAATTAGCATTTTATACAAGGAACTATGTTTAGTACGATAGAAAATTAATAATACATATTTATACTATGAAAACTATTTAAGCACTATATTAATTTTTAATTTATGATAAAAGGAAAATTTATTTTTCTAAAATTAGTTTTCCTAAAACTAAACTTTTTCTCTATAGAATATTTCATTATGTAAAATTAAAATTCATAAAATTTGATATTTTAGATTGAAAGAATAAAATTATTTTTTTTGTTAACTTAATAATAGTAAATTAATATTTATTTTTAGGATCCTCTAATAATGTTTATTTTATGTTAATAGTGACAATAATTTTTTAAGAAATGACATAAATCTTATTACATTATTATAATATAATCATGAATTGAACTTTCTTGAAAATATTACATAAAAATAGTATATTTTTTAATTGAAATTATATTTTATTAATTTTTTTAAAATTTAAAAAACACTTATTATAGTTTTTAGAAATTTTTTATATTTTTTAAATAATTTTTTTTATACATTATATACTTATTATATCAAAATTATTTTTTTCACTTCTAGAAATTTAACAAAATTTCTTTTATTTCAATTTTTTAATCATTAGGTAATATTTATGTAATATAAACAATTTTATTTTCAAGAAAAATTCATAATTTAAATTTATAAAAACAAGTTACTTTGGTAAATAATTAAAATAGGAAAAAGGGTTTAACCAAGTTTGAAAAGACATTAAAATGATTTAATCATTTGTTAGAATGGGTTCTTCAAGACTAGATTGACCTTATCCCTCAACCATAACATTATTTATTAATTTATTAATTTTTATTCTTGAGGGTTAAATCATATTATTAAAAAAATAGGCATTTAATAAAATAACATCCCTTTTCACATAAAATAGGGGATTATCTATTTTCACATCCTCTCACTCCAAACCCACAATGTTTGGAAAAAAATATGGAACTATATCGAAGACATTACTATCCTGCTTAAATAGGTACTTTTAATCAAAAAAGTTCATCCTTCGATGTCATATCCCCCTTTTGAAGGAGATAATCTAATAAATTATGTGAAAATTTCTAACCACTACATTATCAGTTATATTTATTTATGTGAACATATTGTTGGAACCATGGAAATTATTTGCATGAATTGGTTTATTGTTTGCGTTTGTTTTTAATCTTAAATGTAAGTTCAGAATGTGTACCAGCAAAGTGATCATACAGTTCATGTAGACAACAGTATTGAAGGTGATGCCATTTCCTAGTGTTTTTTAAATTTTTAGCCCTCAAAATCAGAAAATGAAGACATGGATTTTTGTTAAAAGCAGGTGCGCGTAAAGAAAAAGTGGTGCATGAAAAATAAGGGATGTGCATGAAATACTTGATCTATGCATGAAAAAAATGTGCTGTGTGAAATAGTGGATTTAGGTTTTTTGCGCAAATAGTGTTTTGGAATCAGAACATCGAAAAATGTCAAAGGCATGGGATGTGTGAAAAATATGGAGCTTTGCGCGAAAAACTATACCAGCATGAAATATTATGTGCCAGATGAGACGTTTTTTACACCACAGGGGGTTTTGCGCACAGGGGTCTCAGACGCCTATAATTAAGAAGTGAACCCCCTCATTTCGTACAGTTGAATACTTAGAGAATGTCCAAGGTCTGTTGAACATAAAAGGATCGCGTAAAGGGGCTTATGTGAAATAGTATGATTTGTGTGAAATATTCTGGGTTGCGCGAAAAATTCAAGGATGTGGGAAAAAGGAAGAGTTACGCATAAAAATTAGTGCAGTGCAAAAAAGACTCAGTTGTGCGAAAAAGGGTATTGTTGGGAGAAATGTTTTTCCTCAAGAAAAACGAAATTTTGCACGCTTTAGTAAGGCATTGCATGAAAAGTGTAGGTAGTGCACACAATTTTCATTGAAACTTGTTTATATGTTTTTTATTTTCCATATTAGTGGTTCAGTGTGTTCAAGAGCATCAATTTAGGACTTCGATGCAAGAATTGTCTCATGCCGAGTAGAGAAAAATATTTCAACACAAATCTACTAAAGAGACCCTCACGTCTATAAAATGACTGAGACTTCACCAATGGAAATGAGCTAGGGGGAGTCAATGGGAGAGACCCGAGGGGCGTAGTGAGCTATCCCTGAACATTTTTAATGGTAGTGTGCCTGGGACAGAGTGACTATACCTGAACATCACAATCCGTATCTAGTGATGTTTAGTGGATTTAGGTACAACCGACAACCTGTCGGCGTTTGTTCCATGGATGTATCCCTTTGTGGTGAACCATGTAAAAGTGCTCTGTCAACTTCCTACTTTCTTTTTTTGACATGTTTAACAAGTTCATACCAACGTGGGTACAAGATCCACAACATTAAAAAGAAAAATTCAATACCCTAATTCACCCCTCCCTTCTCATGGTGTTCTGGGATCCTTCACATATTCCTGTCAAATTACATTACACCATAAAAAATTTAAAACATGTATTATCATTAATATATTGTAATATTATTATAATAACTATTCAATTATTAATGAATTTTTAATTTTCTTTTAAAAACAATGAAAACGTGAATCATTCATTTCTGCAGACTACGACCTTCACAAATAGAAGTTTTTCGATTTCATTCACCGCCTAAAATGTATAGAGAAACAAGAAAAATTAATATTATTTTACTATATATATTATATTTTATAAATCATAAATAATTAACCATATTTCTGTATTCTATCATTCAATGATAAATCATCGCCCGTGTGTACATACACACAAATACCTCCACAAATCAGTGTATTCTATTATTCATTTCTTCATTAAATGTCATGTTTAAAGAATAAGATTATTTACAAATATTATTTTTATGATATGAATATGTTTATGGTAATAAAAATTTAATAACTAATTTATAATATAAACTATAAACATATGTTATAAAATCATACATTTTAAACAAGAAAACTAAAAAAGGGAAAAATATTTTATACTGTGGAATTATTTTATACCCACTGATTCTTTTCATAAACCATTATAGTTATCATATATCACTCTAATATATACTACATAATATCATTATTCTATTTTTATAATTATATTTTATCTACATCATCACATTATAATCCATTTATAACATTATATTCTTGTTTGGTTATGTTTGACTACAAACATTAACAATGTTACAAAATTATATAATGGATTACTATGAGAACACAATTCACTATTTTATTTGATATAAATATTCAAATTATTTTTTCTATTTTGTAGTGGATACATTATTAAATTACTTAACAATTAAGAAAAAAAATCGTTTGTTATGAAAATCCATGATGTGTGCTATTTATCAATTTCGTTTTCATAGAAAAACAATGAATCAATCCTCAGAGGTAATAAAAACATCATAAATCATAATAATGTTTAAACTAAATAAAATTTAATAATTTTTTGATGATATTATTTTAATAATAATAAATAATGATGTTCCTCATATGAAACTAATACATATGATCATTTATATAAACTTCTAATGTCATAAAATGTGTAGAAACTAAGATATTTACATATAGATAATGATTATAAATGAAAATTATAAATATATTTTTTGTATGAATATGGTTATAAAATTAGTTACTAAGATAATTTTGTATTACATACATGTTGTAAAAATACTTATTAGGGAATAAATAGAAATGGTAAGTGTTTGTTTATCTTATTTTCAACTCCATGAAAATGTTTTATTGTGAATAATAATTAAATTTATATTGTATATTCACTATGACATTACTTTAACATTATAAAATATCTACCATTTGATAAACTGTTAGGTCCATTTCATGATCTTTATTTAAAAAACGTTTTATTATTATCACAAAAATTCCATAAAAGATTTATTAACTCAATTTATGATTTGTTGAGCCACATTCATTCTTTCAGGAATATAGATTTAATAATTTATTTGATCTTATAATTATATTTTTTTATATGGTATTTTAATTATTTTTCTAGATAAATTACTTATAATTTTAAATAAAAACATCATTGATTAAAAAATATATGTTTGTAATGTTTAACATTTGAAATAATGAATAACATTATTACCAAGGAATCTTTTCTACAATGTAATAATTTTATATCCCAAAAATGACACAAAAATTTAACTATGTAGGTCTCAAAAAAAATACTTAAAAATATTTTGAAAGATGATTTTCGATGCTTCAAATATAAATTTTTTTTTCTTCCACCACAAGTATTTTTTATAACCTTTATCTCTATTAAAGGTTCTATTTTTGAATTTCCTTTCTATATTTAAATGTTTAATATTTCTCACTTCTACTTTTAGAAATTAACATTTTAAGGTGACAAATGAATTTTTTGTAATATAATATAATAAAATATAATGATGTATTTTATTTTTTCTCACCAAGGAAAATATATTTTCTCCACATTGATAATTTTATTTGAAAATTTGTCTCCACTGTTTTATGAATTGTAAATAAGTTATTTTTAATTGAATTTTATAATATATATTTTGTTGAAAAAAGTTCAAAATATCAAGGACATTTCCTAGTTATTAAGTTGTTTTTCTAGAACATGAAAACAGGTTTTTAATTTAATTTATTGTTCATTGGTAAATATTATACTTGATTTTTGTGTCATGATAATCTCTCTCAAAAGGAACACCTCCATTTCAAAAAATGAATAAAACAATAAAATGGTTCTAAAGCCATGCCTCCATGGGCCCAAAATTTGATACATTAATCAATGGTATAAATAAGTTCACAAATATTTGATTAATTAGCCTAATTATATAGAAAAATTAGGATCGAGAGACGTAATTTAAACCAAAAAAACTTAACGACATAAGAAAATGTCAAATACACAATATCCCAAATTCTTGTAATACTAGAAACCTAGAAATGTTATATATAATAGTAACATGACAATACATGTATATAAAGTGGGATCATCCTGAATGACTCTCATGAAAATGTGAGAAGACCATACCAATGACTGAATGGAAAAATATCATGTCAACTAGTCCCCATCCTTACTATGTCTCAAACACTAAATAATGCATCAATGTAATGTAACATCATATGAATAATATTAAATGAACAGGTACTCCAACCCTATTCAACACAGGTCTTCCATTATCACACCAAAATGTCATATGTCCTAGTGTTCCTATCACTTCTATATAGTAATGTTATGTATAGACATATTGTCTGTCACATCACCTCTTTCTTGAAGGCACATGCACCCTACATGACTTACCTCCCAATGACACATGATCCATAATGTCCTATCTCACAATAAAACACCTTGATCATTACATAATATCTCATCCCATAATGAAATAATGGTATTAGGATATCATGAGAATGAAGGACATCAACTGATTTTCCTCATCCCACCATAAATGAATCCCACCATGAAACACCTCATTGTCTCATGAATCATCACTAGTAGGTAAATTTTGACTTTTGGATATCAAATCCTATTCATATCAATCATTATTGGAAGAGAATGAATGGAAGGAAGTATCCAACCATTTTCCTCGACATCTAGATATTGGGAATGAAAGTCCCAAAATAATATTTTTCCATCCCATGGTTCTCAATAGAGGTTTTGTGAATATAGATATGAAAATTTAAACACCATATATTATAGTAACACACTAAATCCCAAGTGATGTGTTCATAACAATAGTGTCAACCCAATCTAAAACATAACCACAAAGGCCTCACTTCCTTCCATACTTTTGTTACCACCACTAAATTGTATAACACCACACAAGCATTACACAAATGACAAGCCACATACCTATATAATTTCAAGTTACTAAAATATATAAATTTTCCTAATACCAAAATATTTCATTTATCGATCCAATTTACTTCATATTAACAAACATAATTTTTATATCTTTCATTTCATTTATGTGAGAAACCAAACATCAAATTCAAGTGTTCTCATTTAACAATTTAAATTATCAACTATTTCCACATTTATTATGTATTTTAATATAAAATTTAGTCATCATCATGATACTGACTATTAATTATTTCAATACCCATCAATTTCCATATTAATAGGACTTCCATTTAAATAATTTCATAGATACTGATCACCGACCAAGAAAACACACAATGCCATCAACCATTCCCATATCAACTCGATATTATTGACTTACACATCACCACCACTACCACCCAAATTATTTTTAAAAATCAAACACACATTTAATACCATACATTACACATGTTATCACATAAATCATATTTGTAAGAAAACAAGAAACATAAAAAATACTTATGTACTAAATGTTTATTAAACTTCCATAATTAATGGAATGTCCTTTTCCAAGTGAGGAAATTCCACAATTATATTTCTTCAATCTATTATATCTTAGTAGAAGAAAACATATATCAAAATCAATGATATTCAACACACATTCATTGATTATAAATATCCTGATAAATAAGTAAATCACCTGCAATATATCCCATTCTCCCATCTTTTTTATTACATAAAACAAATATATTCCTTAAAAAAACTACAAACTTTAACCTAAAAGGAAAAATAGACGATAATATCACATGTGAATAGAAAATACACGAGACATTAAGTCACCCAAATTGTATTTCATTTCCCTTTAAATCACTAAACCTATAAGGATAGAGGAAAACAGAGGATGATAGTATCCAAGGATCATATGAGAATTATTAGATGAATTTACACTAGGTTTGTAGATCTAAGAGGGTGATGTTCAGACCAAATACACTTGAGAGTGATGAATAGAGGTTCATATGAGGGTAATAAAATAGTTTTTTCTACATTTACATATATCCATCAATGGATCCTTCAAAAAATACCACCATCAATCCATATAATATTACCATTTAATTTATGTTTAAATGAAATCATAATTTAAATCCATTTAAAACTACTGAAAACATTGGATAATTTTTAATTATGTCAAAATAAATTGAAAACATCGTTTCAGTCTTTCAAATTATTTAATATCTGTTTTACTGGTTAAAGGTAAATAAATTATGAAAAATTATGTTAAATCAATACCCATACACAACTCATACAGATTTTGTATGTGTAAAAATGGTTTACCCTTACAAAAATTTCTACACTTATATGGACTTACAAATATCAGTTGACCCTTATACGGGACAAAAATACAATTATAAATCCCATTTAAATTCTTGGGTACCCGTACATGAGATTGAACATACCCTTAAACATCCTTAATAATTTTAGTGATGTACTTATTTAATTCAAATAATAAACTTATGTGTGTCGGTACTCATACAAAACTCATCCCACATGTTCTTTAGTTACCTTGTGAGGCCATTCAAATTATTCTACAACCCTTACACTACTAGGTGGTACCTTTATTCTTCAAAAATCATATTAGGTGACAATAATTTTGGGTTTCAAAAGGACTTCATACCCTTATGAAACATTTATAACACTCAACATACCCATACATAGATTGATTAATAAGATATAATATCTATGTAAATGATTTATGAAATCAATATTATAATAATACAAATTATAAAAAAACACTATTAAACATATTAAACTCTATTTTCTTGCATATAGGTAAATATTTCATAGATTACATTAATCATTCAAGTAAACAGTCATATATATATGAAATAATATCATTATTATCAGATAAAATATCCAAAAACCCTAATAAAGATATTTTTATCACATTAAAAATCTGAAATAATTTGAAATATAATCTTCAAATTAAATAAAATAAATTCCTTAAAAAATAAAATAATTTTACAACTACTTTACAAATTTCATAAATTATTTTCAAATAAGTTCTAAACTTATTAAACCACTCCCGAACAACCAAACTAATCACTGAAATATAGTGTAACTTATAAAAAAATGAACCCAAAAATTAGATATCTTTCAAATGATTCTCATCCTCAAGAATTAAAAAAATTCGATAAGAATATGGAAAACATCGGGTAGATAAATCAATCAACATATGAGATGCCTCTCAAATATTCCTTTATATTTAGAACATATATAAAATAACAAATAGAATATCTTAAGGGAGACATATCTTAATTGATATTGGGGATACATATGTATCAGTAAAACCCCAATAATGAATATATGAAAATAAAAAATAAAAAATAAACAATACAATATATGTTAACACCTTTAGAATAAATTACTCCAATATATCTTAATCAGAAACTAAAAAAACAATTATCATATAAAAAAATTATTGTATCCATCACATCAAAAATATCATTTCATAATTCCATAAAATTTAATTTTATACACTGTTTATTGATTTTATCATTCTAGATAATTTAATTCATAACCTTGAAAACATATCATACATAACAGGTCATGAACAAATTCGACTGCCCTACATTCATAACATTCTCTGAAAAAAGATTGAATATTTTATGTATTTCATTAATTCATTCTGGTTGAGTAGATTAAAACATTAACATGATTTAAAAAATGATTATTAACCTTCTTCAGATGTATCATAACATTTATTTTTAAAAACATGTAATGTGAAAAATCATAATTATATAAACATTCCCATGAATTGACATTAAAATGTTATGTATATGTATGTAAGATAACAGTATTAAATTACAACCCTTCTTAATACTTCCAATAATATGGTATTTATCAAATTCCTATTTGTTAAATAAAATTTGATAAAATTTAAAACACTGTTTCAAAGAAATACAGGTTCCATGAACGAATTTAAATTGTTCATTTAATAAATATTATGGTTACAAAAATACATCTTCTAATACATTCTCACTAAATAATATTACACCATGTGAAGAAAACTCAAAGGATGAAATAGACAAAGTAAATTATCCATTACCAAAATCGTTTATATTTAACATGAGATCCATTAAAAGTCACAAACATTGGAAATTTTTGTTCCTTTATATATTTATTTTTATTCAACTAAAAAATTTCTACCATCTACTATAGACAAATTAAAAATTATTATTGATGCACATAAAATATAATGTAACATAACAAAGGCATCACGATCAAATATTGGGGTTTAAACTATCCACATTATCTAGATATAAAAAAATTCCATAATTTTTACCAAATCCAAATCCCTATTAGAACACTCTTGTAATAGCTACAAAGTATCTAAAATTACATTTACTATTTATCAGTGGTTAATGAAATATAATTAAGTAGTTTTCAAATTAAATTCATATAACATTCTCCAATCACCTCATGAACCATGATTAATAGATATTAAACAAGTATACAAATTTGAGGAACCCATCCACCATATGTTGATATTATCTACTTTGTTTATCACCGACTCACATACATGGTTTTAAAATGTTTCATAATATAATATGTCATGATATTTGATGTTTCCACACTCTTCATATTCTAATGGCCATAAATGATTTTAATAGTGTGATTTAAATACCTTCTAGGTATGTAAGAACAATAAGAACAACCATTAAATCAGAATATTTATTATCTAGAAAGTATCCAAGCTTTTATCATAATAACTATGTCAAATCCTAGAGTTAACCCATTTAATCATCTAAAGAGGAATCCCCAATTCCACTACACATTAAAAAATATCTTATATCATATGCCAACATCATTATCCAAACAAGAACCATGTGACACCATCATAGCCTCAAGTATTCCCACCATATCTCATAAACCAATACCCATTATAGGCTCATACCACAGTAAAAAAATCATGGGTGGAATTGGTAGTTTATTAGATGCATTTTTGGTATCCACACATAATAAATATTTCAAATATTTATCAGTGTTTTTTAAAAAACCATTGCTAAATATTTTTTAATTTCACTTGCCCACCTCATTCTCTACTTGAGCCCCTCCCGTCCCCAACCAATCTCAAACCTAATCTTCCAGCCTTTCCCATTATCAACACTCCCAAATCCCCCTTGCCACCACCCCCGGTTCCCCTTCATCACTGTTCATTCTTTTTATATCTTCCAATCTCGATCCTCATCTCCTCCCTCCCCACCCCTTCCATTTTTTGTACAATGCATTCATGGTTTAACCCTAACAAATTAGGGTAGTTTATTTTGTATTTTTTGGTTCTTTGGGTTCATGAGAAGTGATTTTAGGCACCTTCTGGTGATGTTCATCTAGGTTATGTATTTTTATTAAAGGCGGAACCTCATTAAAAAACCATGGAACAATTTATTGAATAGTGAAAAAAATCCGATTACATGAGTATGAAGGATAGAATCTTATTACAATGTCAATCATAAAAAGGATTCAAATCACCAGGAAAATCATGCGGCCAAGTAATTCCCTAGTTGACACCCTTGTTAGCAAGACCATTTGCAACCATTTTTTCTTAAAGAATTGTATGTGTAACAATGTAGATGACTTCCATAAGTGAAGCAAGACAATCCATCCTATAGGATGTAAGCAGTCTAGGAAGATACATGACCCATATACAAATAGCTTGGATAATAGTCGTTTAATCACATTAAATCCAAATATTGTTCCATCCCTTTTTTAGATAAGTTGAAAGTATGGATCACCCCCATCATTTCTTATTCTAGAGATGATGTTGTCCCACAACTGCCAAAAAATCATCCATGGCACTGTCCAAGATGGTCTCTGAAAATAGCACCACATCTAGTAGGTCCTGAGATACCTTTAGAGGAGCCATAAACATTCACTATGATCTATCCGGAAAGTAGGGCGTGATAGAATACCTCAAAATTGTGTCTAGGATGTCATATAAACCAACAATCCAAAGCTAAGTGTAGGATCTCAATGTCACCACCAGTGTTGTCAAAATAAGAATTCTGAATCGAGGAATCATCATGATTGACTATTAGAATCTACTTCCTACCTAAATTGAGCCTGAATGAGAAATTATTATGATGAATATTATTTCTGTAATACCAGATCAATTGTAAGAGCTCTGCAATAGCAGTCAAAAAGGGTTCTTTATTTGCTGAGAAGATTCAAAATCCCCACAACACTACAGTTGGCAGTAGATTACCATATTTAATGTAGGGTTTTCTCTTGTACATCTATTTTGGATCAAATTAGATTTTTTGTGTTTTTTAGGTTCCAAATAATTTTATAAGGATTTATGTCTCATTAGAAGAAGAAATTTACATTCATTTTTAAGGGATGTTAGTTTTAGTAGGTTCCCTTATTTTATGTTATTAAATTATATAACATTCCTTTCCAATGTAGGGGTATATTTTCTTGTAAAATTATTTTTAAGATTATGTGTATGAATTTTTTTAATGAAATTGATTTATTTATATATTTATTATATTTTATATAATTTCATGTTATATTTTATTGACTATTCGATTATTTCTGGACATTCCATGGTGAGTATTTTAGTTTCAATTTCTTTTCAAAAAAATGAAATGATTTTTTTCAAATAAATTAATGTGTTTTGTGATGTTAATAACACCATTGATGTTGGTGCACCTTCTTCCTTTCAAGTATTATTATGGATCTTAAAAGTGAAATAATTATTATTAATTATCATTATTGAAATGGTATATTTTTTCAAGGTTTATTAAAGGTTATATGTGTGTTACATATTTGGGTGTGTTTATATTAAAATATGATATTTGGATAGTTTCCATTCCTTCATTTATATACTTCATGTGATGATATAGCTAGATAAATTTGAAATCGAGAGATTTGATAAATTATACATGAGATACTGCATTGGCTAAAACTCCCTTGTTTAGTTTATTCCTATGTATTGAGGAGTTCTACCTTGTGATGTTTTTGTGTGTGCATGTCATGGGGATATTCATATATGATTTAATTATATGATAACATGTTGTTCCACCTGATTTCACCCTGGATTGTCTGATCATTTCCTAAGGTATTGTCTCATGATGTGTATTATGTTACACTATTTTAATCACACAAATATTTAATTTTTTTTCATGATTTCACTATGTTTCATTCTTGATATATTATTTAGTTGTATTATTATTGAAAATATGTGTGCTTTTGAAACTTTGAAAAAGTAAAATTACATTGATAATCTATACAATACTAAACTATGATAATTCTTTTGGAATCTGTTTTACGGTTTTCATTCGATTATTTTATACTCTATTGATGTTAATAAATATTTTAAAAAAATAAATAATAGAGACATAGTATTTTTAATGGATAAATGTGTTTTTAATGTATATATTATTATGGAAGATTTGTTTTTTTCTTAAAAATAAAAAGTAAAGAAGTATATATTATATACATTATTATTAAACATTAATTTTATGTCTCTCAGGTAAAAAGAATGGCGTGGAATCTTGATAGTATACTATTGGGAATTAGTTCAAACAATGTATATAGAGCTTCACCTTTATAACGTTTTTATGTATTATATATATGTGTAGAAGTTATGGTTTCATTATATTTAAATCCGTGAAATTCAAAAATAAGAACATTATATTCGATATCATGGATTCCATGAATCACCAAGTGGATAAGGGAATATAATATCCCAAGAAATTATAATATAATAAATATTTTAAATAAATAAAATCTAAGATATATTTTTTAATGCATGAAATATTGCTTTCTCTTTCATTACATTAAATAAAGACTTTTTTGATAGCTTACATTACATGTATGACAGGTTTTTACAGAGATGCAATATATTATTAAAATATTATTATTTAATATAATAATATATAACCAATTCGTTACATTAGTGGTTGTGAATTAGATTAAATTAATTATAAAAATATTTGATATATACAAATTTAAGACAAATTCATTGTTTACTAATTAATTAGAAATGAATATAAGAACCAATTTAATATAAAAGAAATGTTTTATTTCTAATGAAATGTTTAATCATAATATATTTAAATTAATTAATACTATGGAATGACATTAACTATATTTATGTTTTATTTATGAAATAAATTATTTTTAAAATTCATTACAAATATTGTATGGGAATAAAAAAAAGAACAAACCTAATTTTACACACAAAAAGAATTATTTTTATAAAGGAAAATTCAAGGTGAACATTCCTTATATTCAAATTTTGAAAAATTTATAAATCTTAATTGTGAAAATAATATTCATTTTTGAATTTAAAACATTAATATTAGCTTACGGTGAATTTTAAATATTATTCTCTGAGGATTCATTTTTTTGATGAATAAGGAAAAATATTGAATTTTAATTTAACACTAAAATTTCGCCTAATTTATTTATAAGGATAAATTATTTTTTAAGTATTTTTAATAATTATTTATATAAATTCTATATCATTTGACCAAATTAATCTAATTAGAATCAATATATATATATATATATCAAATTAGACACAAAAAAACATCTCAATCATTTTATCATTTTGACATTAAAACCCTGCATTGTCATCCCATTTATAGGATTAAATTTAAATTAATTCTTTCCACTTCAGTAATTGGAATTAAAAATAAAAAAATTAAATATTTTTAATTATACTATTTTAAAAATTCTAATAAGTCCATCTTATTTTTTAGAAAAAATTAATGAATATGATTAAAAGTAGTTATACTGATTAAGAGGAAAATTATCTTAACAAGTGACTAAACCTTAAATGTATGGTCCTGAATGATAAAAAAAACTGAAAAATCCATTTTATGGTAATATTTTGACCCAATAATCGACTGTATCTATTTTTTTATCCACATGTCATGAGAAAAATGTGGGCGGAATTCTTCTTTAAAATTTTTACAAGAATCCCACTCCTCCTCCATTATAAAAAGATACCCACCCTACCCCCCACATATTCACACCTCTAGAGAAATATGTATCATCAAAAATCTACTAATATAATTTCCCCACATCCCTCGAGTCATCCTAGATGACTCAACTCGGGTATAAATTCATCCAAGAGAGTGTTTTGGTATATACAAAAAGGATTTACCTGAAATCGATGAATGATTTGTAAATGAACACTCTCATTTTATTTCTTTTTCCACTCCCTAAAGTCATATTATTTTGTTATTATTATAATAAACCACTGTTCAAACTATGGGGTAACCAAATTACATATTTGTGTATGGAAACTACAACCTCATGAAATGATGTCACTCATTTTTTACATTAACTCCTCCCATGAAATTATGGAAATTAAAACCTAAAATCTCATTGATAATGATGTAATCATATTGAAATACAATTGGAATGGTCACATCAATACTGAGGAGTTCTATAATTTGAATTTCACTAGTGACGTCCAAGAACCTTCTTGGCTTCTAAAATTAAATGTTCTTTTTTATCAACCCTTTATAATACTACTCCTATATAGGATTGGGATGAATTGATTTCCCACACATGATCAAATTAAGAAGGCTGGAAAAGTCATTGTATATGCCTATCATTTATTCTTGAAGTATTCTTAAAATATCCTACACTAATTCATATCAATCTCTTTTACTCATAAACTATGGAGCTACATTGGTGATATCATTAATATTGACTCATGTAATCAAAAACACCTTGATGATTTAATAGTCTGCATCACTAAAAATGAAATAAGTTACCATATTTAGAATACGGTGATTTTTAATGTAGTAGCAGCTCTCCATGATGTTCAGACATCTAAAAAGATCTCCTATTTGAAAAGTAGATTCCATCTACTCTTTCTAGAACATTGCACATTCATAGAGACATACATGTTGTTCCTTCATAGAAAACTTGATCCATATACAGTACCTTCTTGGACAATCAGGTTATTTAATTTTCAAAATTTCAGGTAGGCCAAAGAAGCCACTTTTGATCACGTATACACATTGGTTTCCTCTTATTTTTTAATGTATAAAAGTTAAAATTGATCGAGCTTCTTTGGAATCACTAGGATGTTTAGGTTGTGGAGGTTTATTATGAGTTCACTATGGCTTTGTCAATGTTAATTTTCATCATTTTATTGGGATGTGAATTTTTTATGAACCTAAACGATGGGACATTATTTATGTTTTCAGGATTGTTTTTTATCACAATTAGAATGTACTATGAATCAAATCATACTCTATACATTGAGTTAATTATCTTATATTTAAGACTATGGATGTTCCAGGGATACATCAACATCAATGGGTTTAGTGTCTCAATCCAGTAAAGCATCTAAACATAGAGATCACACAAATTTATAGAGAGACTAACCATGTGATCGATTCCTTATCAAAGAGAGAAGTTTTGGAAATGACCTCCATGTGGTCCTTTAATAATCCTAAGTTCTATTTAACTTTGTTATAGGATGTAATGAGGGGAATGAATCAATCATGAATTTGTTTTTCCTCTTCCTATGCATAACCTTGTACTCATTTTCTTGTTTAATAAATTTTACCTTTGGTCTAAACGAACAATGAATTTCCTTGGTGTATGACAATTAAATCATGTTTTACATTATATATACGGTTAAATCCTGACATTATTAATAGGACTAGCAAATAATAGGTCAAAAAATGCATGAAAAGCTAAACATTTGACAACCGAAATAGAAAAAATAAAGAAAAAGTATTATCCAATCAGAAATAATATATTATAAGATGCTAATATATGATATTATAAATATAATTATTGTTCCGTTATAATTTATTAACATGCTTAAAACCAATATACAAGAGGTTAATGGATGTTCATTTGAATGAAAACACAAGGTAATAGATTTCTATCTAACTGTTTACATTTCTGATATAAATATATCTTTCACCAATTTCATTTTTAATGTGGTGTATCTAGTAACCATTTTCATATATTATATAATTAATTATATTATATTAATGGTATTTTTAGTTTCAATTTGAATATTTTATTTTAAGGGTAATTGAATTAAATATTCCCAAGTTGTAAAGAATTTTATAACCTGATTCCTTTTCATTGGGTTATATTACATCCTCTCTGATGCTAATATTCTATTATTGTGTAGGTAATTTCATTTTTACTATAATCTATTTTATACTCTTTTGTTTTTTGTGGAATTAAATTTTACATACATAATGGATTTTTTTATTGGCATGGACACTAATGTTATGCTAATTTTAAGGGATTACATCAAAATAACATTTTGTTTGGGTTTTTTTACTTGAATTTCCATTTGAAAATATTTATATGATCATTTTTAAATAAAAAAATCATTTTCTAATCCTTTATTTATTCATGAAAATTTTTTAGTTGTACTAAAAATTTTCTACTCTTTAGTACATAAATTAATTTAGAAATTGTTTTTAGAAAACTCGACATCATTTCTCTCTTTAGTTGGAAAAAATATTTTCATTTAAAAACATTTTTTTCTTAAAAGGTTGTAAACGTCTTTTAACAATTAATTAATGATTAATTAATTATTATTTTAACCTTATTCATTTTACAAATTGTATCAAATCATTCATATTGTCTCTTTATGGACAAGGCATTTTTATAACATTTTTACCCTGAAAAATGAATATTATTTTTTCCTTGTACAAATTGTATTTAATTGACCATCATCATTTCATATATTCTTAATTTACAAGTTTAAAATGCTAACTTTAAGAATTTTTTTTGAAATGTTATTTTTAAATGAAATGTATTTTCGAAATATCTTGATAAAAATGATATTTTACTCTTGAATTTTTTTAAAATATGTTTTTCTAATATATCAATTCATCAGTGACAACAACCCTTTATTTTTCCCCCCCTTTGGGTATTTTTTTATTGATAAACTACATATTCAATATTGTTGTTGTTTGTTATTGATTAGGCTAAGGATAGTATTGAAATTCACGACATTGATTCCTATGTTATTCCCCTATAAATATTAAATTTTCTATGATAATTAGAAATTGAATTTCCCTTAATTAACCTTATAATTTATCAATTATATATTTATTTATTATTCAATATTTTATTTTAAGATAAGGTTTTTACTTTGATAGTTATTTGATTATTTGGGGAAGTATTGGTAAATATTTTTTCATTATTCAATACAGATATTTGATGAGGCATATTTATTATTAATTGAATTGATTTCTCTATATATGAGGAATTATTTTTAAATGAAATACATGGGTTGGGGACTAGTTATAGTAATCTCATATAGGAATATGTAGTCTCTAGAGATAAAATTGGATAGTGAGAAACACTTTTTGATTGTTTCCACACATAATAGATGGGATTTTACCCATAGATTTAAACTATCGTGGGAATGATATTGAAATTATTATGCAAAACCATATTATGTAGGGTATTTATGGAAAAGGTTTCATGTTCCTAGAAAGCATGAAATCCAACAATTAATCATTTCCTTTATTAATATTAATTATTTTTTAAGCATGGTATTTTCACTTTGAAAAATTCTATGGATGCACATCATTCACAGTTGGTTGAATAAATGGAATGTTTTTTCATTTTATTAAAATCCCATAAAAATTATTACCTTTCTTGTTATTTAAATGGTATTTTTTAAGTTATTTATTTTATCATAATTTTAATGCACTACCTCAACTTTTTATTGATTACATGGAATGTGTGTTGAGTTATTCAGCTTTCCATAATGAAAATTCACACTGATTCATTATTTATTCCAATTTACATTACCGTAACTAATCATTTGATCCCACCCTTATTTTATTTCATTTCCCTACAATTCCTTAAATTATATTTAGAATTATAAGAAACATTATTCTAGACGGAATAATTTTATTTTCCACAAAATAAAAATAATATTTTATAATTTGTGTATGCATTTGTAAAAGAAGATTCATATACATATATAGTTTAAAAAGACTACTAAATTGTTTTGTCTATTGGGATCAAATATACATTTATCTCATTCCAATTTAAGGGTAGTTGGCATCGCCTCTTGGCTCTCTCAGGTAGGGTAACTATAGTTAGTATTAGAGAAGGTTTAGTTGAAACATTGGATACTATATTAAGGGACACATAGATTACAGAACGTAACCCAATAGTAGAATCTGAACATATGTATAGAATAAAATACTATTTTTTGATAATCTTGATATTATTTTGTTCTATATAGAAATAAACCACTCGATGGATAGTATAATTGGATGTGGATATGGCACAGAACTACCTAGGGTTAATAAATCCAAAAAGGTCCCTGAGGCTGGACACATAATTAACTTCATATATAAAAATGGGCCTTAATTTACACCTAGAATGAAAATCCTAGGGGAAATTAATATTATAATTTTTATTTTCATTACACACTATAATAATTAATTCTATTTAGTAATGAGAATTAATGACCTAGGTTGCTAATTAGACAATGTAAGGACCTATGTGGAATTAAATGGATAATGTATTTACGTATTAGCGTTGTATTTAAAACATTAGTTAAAAATATATTATGTTTATAAAAATATTTCTATTATGTAAATAAGATTTATTTTATAAATAAAATGAAAATAGTTTCTAAAAATGAAAACCCACTTTTTGGTTCACAACCCATGAATCCTAGAATGAATATTGGGTTGGAAAAAATAATTGACGAACAAAAAGCATTTCACACCTAAAACTGGGCTATGGGATGTCCTAGTTATGGTGTCATTATTTTAAGTTAAAACATTTGGTGAATAAAGACAAATTATGACCACTAGCATTAGTTTTCAGGTTCATAGAATAATATATTAACCATATTGGATTTATACAATAGTTGGAGACTAATATAATGACTTATTAAAATAGTAGGTTAGTTATTCAATAAAAGGGGGATCATTCTAGGATATCAGTTTCATGGATTATGGGATGAATTATTATTTTATTAAAGAAAAACCAAAATATGTAAATTCACAAATGAAATTGTAATTTTTCATCTACTTATTGTTTATTATATTATTAGGTAGTAAAATAATTACTCATCCTTAGGAGAATGATTAAAAAAAATTATTAATACCTTAGTTTTTGTTGAACTATTTTTCTTTTAAATCATCACAGATTAATGCCTTTGAGGCCTTCAACATTACAATGAATATTCACATGTTTTTTATTGATGTAATCCAAAACTCCCTATAAAAATTTATTCTTTTCCTCTATGTCCATATATTTACATTCCACTAATTTTCTCCTCCATAGAAATATAGTCATAAGATATTCCACGTGACCTTTGTACTTATTATACTCTCTTATTAATAGGATATTATCTTAACTATTGTCGTGATCTTGGATTTCAAAAAATTAATTTTCAAATATCAAACCCTATATTTTTTAGATCATGCATAAATTGTGAGGATGAAATTTAATTAGAGTGGAGAGAATGTAATGCCTGAAAATTATCAAATAAGAATATTGTTTTTGATAGCATGCATTCCATGTAACACCAAGCATGTAAAGGAATATAATATCACAAGACATTACTGTGTAATTTACACTTTCAATAATTTCAATCATGTACATGGATTTTAATTTATGCAACATTATGTTATCTTCATTACACAGTATAAATTCATTCTTTCACAACATATGTTACACACAATACTATGTTTTACTATGCATAAATGTATTATTAAAATGTTATTATTTAATATAATAAGATATAACCTGAATGATAAATTGTTGGTTGTTAATATGAATAACTAACATTTAAAAATAGACAGTTTTCATAAATATAATATGAAAGGATAGTTTCAAAATAAACTATAAAGGAATATACAAACCTATTATATATAATTCAAATGTTTTTATGCCCATAAAAATGTTTTATTCTACTAAATTTAAATTAATTAATATTAGTGAATTATATTATAAAATAAATGTGATATATTTTCAATCAAACATTTATTACATTCATCCAA
This sequence comes from Viscum album, assembly GCA_963277665.1. Classification (NCBI taxonomy): domain Eukaryota; kingdom Viridiplantae; phylum Streptophyta; class Magnoliopsida; order Santalales; family Viscaceae; genus Viscum; species Viscum album. Next base: position 1,003,004,137 of record OY728161.1, read on the forward strand.
TATATTAGATAGAAAATAAGAATATATAAAAATATATTAGATTAATGAAACAAATATTTAATTGAATATATATTGTCTATGAATAAAATAAGAATATAACAAATTTTATACATGAACATGAATATTTTTGAAAATTCAATTTTACAGCCTCTTAATGGGGAACAAACATTTAGTTAAATTTTTAGAACTTTTATAAATTTTACAATTCAAAATAAACTTATTTATTGAAATTAGAACCTCAAAATTATCTGAGGCTTTTTTTCTATTATTCTGTGAGGTTTTATTTTTTGAGGCATTGTTAAAAAATACTGTATTTTAATCCAAAAATTCTTTTTTAGAAAATTTATATTTATAAATAAATTATATTTTTTACTTGTTTAAAAGATTAATTATATATATATGATATCATTTAATTCTATTTTTTTCTTTTCATAAATATGACATGGAACTTTGATATAAAAACATCTCGAACCACTGATCATTTTATCATTACAAATTATATTTGTCGTCCCGTCCATGGGATTAAAATAAAATTGAATTCTACCAATTATATAATTCTAATAATAAAAATAGATTCCATATTTTCTATCAGAACAATTTCAAATTTTTAATATGTTTAACATTTTTCTTGATCAGAAATATTATTTAATTGGATAAAAATTAATTAAAGAAACTAAGAGTATAATTATCTTAATAAGAGACTAAACCTTATCCTAAATGGCCAAAATGTCCTAGACCCTTGTAAAAAATCAAATTTCTTTTAATATATAGGCCCAATATTAAATTATATAGAATTATTTTAATCTTGGAGTAATATTACAAGATAAAAACTTTTGTGTAATTCTTGTTCATGAAATTTACAAATATGCCACTCCTCCTCCACTAGAAAAAGGCACTCGATCCTCCCACTTTACGGCACCTCTTTGTCTCAAAAACCCCTTCTGAAATAATAACCCAATATCCCTAACATAATCTTAACATTCTCATCTTGGACAAAAATCCATCCCAGAAATGATTTTGGTATAAAGTAAATGGAGTTACCTAAAAATGAGTTAAAATTCATCAATGATCACATTCATCTTATTTCCTTCACCACCCCTAAAATATTTTTATTACATAACTATATAAAAAACCAGGGTATCATTGATATGATTTGTGTTTTTATTAAAATATTTATTCATAAAGTTATGCACACTTCAATCTAATGGGTAATGAACATACTGATTCTTGTACGATGAATTACCAATTCGCGAAACGATTTCATTCGTTTCTCCTTTACCACCACTCTTAAATGGGAATTAATATGTAATTTTTAATATTTTAAGTATGATATTTATAATTTATTTATATTATTTAATTATTATATCACACATAACATCAATTATTATATTTTTGGTGGATATGAAAACATTGTTCATGGATGTATAGACTACCACCTCCTCAATGCTATGTGATTCTTTCACGTTATACATGGAATGTATTATGGGTTGATTTTGGTAAAATAATTTTAAATATATGATATAAATATGATATTTTTATTTTAATATGCATGTATATAAAGACATTATTTTTTAAATATGACAACGAAATGGGAGTATTGTTCATGTATACATACGACCTACTGCCGCATTGAAATGTATGTTTCGTTTCAGATCACCATATATTATAGATTTTTATAAATACATATATAATTATTATATATTATTACTCAACCATTTTTTAAATTATTTATATTATTAAATAATGATCTATGTAATATGAATAATAAGGAACAACTAAAAACACACTCGAAAAAATAGTCAATTAACACCTAAAATAGTGAAAATAATTGATGATTCATAACTAATGAGTAATAAGATATTATTAGATGTTATTATATTATATTATAAATATAATTATTGTTAATTTATAATTTTATAAAATTCATAATATCATTACACATGTGGTTAAAGTACATTCACCATAAAGGAGATACAATGTAATTGATTTTCATCCAATTTGTTATATATGTGAAATAAATGGCATATTCACCACTTAATTATTTTATATAATGTATATAATTATTATTTTGATATATTATATCATGTTATACATTATAATCATTACATATTGAGTTTAAATTTGACTTATTTATTTTAATTGTATTTTAATTATGTTTTTTGAATTTCTCAATAATTTCATAACCTGATTCCTATTATGTTTGTTATATTTTTCATTTTTATAATTAATATTCTTGGATTATGTGTGTAATAGTTTTTTAAAATATATTTTTTTTACGTAAACATGTTTTATTTGGATTTATATTTAAAACATATAATATATCCACTGGTTATTTACCACATCAGTTTTATGGAATTTTCAACATTTTACTTCACAATCACTATTTATTGGGGAATGATAAAACTTTAATTTTCATTAGAATAATTTTTTTCAAAAAATTTCAACAAAACCATACATTTTTATCTCATATTGTAATTCCTTAAATTTATCATGTAATAGTCAAATTTTATACTCTTTGGTACTCAAAATGTTTTAGAAAAAGTTTTTAATGTATTCCTGAAATTATTTATATCGTTAGTTGGAGAAATTATTATCTTCTAAAAATTTTGTTTATAAAATTGATTTGAAAAAATATTTTTACCCTTTATATATTGAATTTGTAGATAAATTTTATCTGTTTTTTTCTTTTATAGTAGTTTTCAATGGAATATTCTTATCTTCTTCAAAAGAGGAATTTTTCTACACTTTTAAGCATGCTAAGGGAATGATTATTATACTATGTATGGTATGTATGGGTTTAACCACTATATTTTATTCAAATCTACAATTTCATTTTTAATTGATAATTTTTTAAACAAAATGTATTTGAAATTTGATTTTCAATGAAAAGTATTTTGACATTGTAATTCTATGTAAAAATATATTTTCCTCAATTTTTTTTTAAATAAATGTTTATAATATTTCCATTTATCAATGAAAATAAACCAATAGTTTTTACTCCACCTTGGATATTTTGTTTTATTACCATACTTATTCAACCTGTGGATTGTTTATAGATTATTTAGATAAGGATATTATTTAAATTGACATAATTGATTAGCTTTTTATCCCCCTTTAAATATTAAATTTCCTATGATCATTTGACATTAAATTTCCCCTAATTATCCATATCATTTATCATTGACTTGTTTATTTCATAAACCATATATTATTTTTACATATGGTGTTTAATTTGACATTAATTTGATTATATGTGGAAATATTAACAAATCCCTATTCTCTATTCAATACTTATATTTCTTAAGAGATATTTATTTAGTTAAATAGATTTATAGAAAGATGATGAATGATTTTGAAATTAAAGGTAGAGGTTGGGAATTATATAAAGTATTTTCCTCGATTAATTGGTCGTCTCATGAGATGAAATTATTTTGTGAATAATCCTTTGAGTTTGTTTCCAAGAAGAATATACTAGTTTATACCCAAAGATTTGAATAGTATTGTCAAAGGTCTTAACAGTACCATGCTGAGCTATTTAATGAAAGGTTATTACAGTAAATGTATCATTTTCATGGGAAACATGAATTCTGATAAATAATCAATTTTTCAGTAATATTTTGTATATATTATCCATTACTTTTTTCAGTGAAGAATTATATTGATGGAATTACTTATTGATTAAATATAATTTGTTTTCAGTTTCATAACATTCCATATTGGTTATGCATTATAAAATTATTTAAATTCATTTTTATTTCAGTTATTTACCTTTCCATAAAATTTAATAATATTAATCTCATTTTTCTGAAAAAAAAAATATAATGTATGGCTAGTTATTTACCTATCCATGATGATTATTCACATTGATTCATTAATTCATTGTCTTTACTTTACCCTTCTAATAATTTGGGATCACCCTTATTTTTTTCCATTCCCCATGATTTTCAGATGAGTAATAAAAACTTTATTCATAGATATGCTATATTGAATATATATACTATCTATAAAAGAAATAAAAATTATTCTTCAATTTGTGTTTTCATTTATAATACAATAATATTAAAGATATCATTTTTACAAGAGTAGTAAACTGTTTAGTCATTTTGGAATTAATTTACTTGAATCTAATTCAAATATAGTAGTAGAAGGCACTGGCCCTAAGCACTCTTGGGATGAGTCACTACATTATTACGTGTTAGCTAAAATGGTTCAATTGAAATTTTTACTTGATATGTAGAAGTGACTTTCATTAAAATAAAAAATACTAATTTTATATACGATATTCTTATGAAATATGTTTGAGTATATTTAATATCATCCACATAAATTGGAATATTTTTTTTCATATGCTATCATTTATAATTTCTTTTATGCATGAATTTGATGAAATATATGTCTTGAATTTATTTTTTTGTTTAAATTATAGGAATAACATGGAAAAATTGTTTCAATAATCCTATTCACCTCTCACATGAGTTTATATAGAACACACAGACACCAGATGGTCGTCAGGCACCCACTCTTTAGCACATAGGATACCCTCTGTCAGCCCCACATCTACGTTTGGCTCATCATCCGTCTCTCTGCAGCCAACATCAGGCACACACTCCTCCCATATCCCATCAACATCTAGCACATTGTCTCCAGATTTCGTATTATCATCACATAAAGACTTCATATTGATAGAAAATGTGGTTAAATAAAATTTATCAATATGATATTGGACTGTGACATTTATAGTTAAATAATTTAATGTGAATAAAGCTATCTGTAAAGACCTAGACCTAAGTTTCCACGATCGAGTGCCCTAATTTATCAAATTGGAATAATGAACTATTAATTCACATGATGGAGGACCAAATAATTTAGTATATTCAGAAGACCATTTACAAGCATAATTTTAACATTATAACAAGAAATAAAAAAACAACATAGTATCTCCAATGAAAATACTCTTAATCACTTAGCATATTCATGCATGTCAATCATAATATAGATTTTTTTATCCTTAGAAAAATAAAAAAAGGAATGTCTAATGTCATATGTACAATAAGGGTAATAAATAAAACATAATCTTCCTTAAATAAACATTAACAATATTTCTAGGTAAATAAATAAAAATTCAATCCATTAAAACACAATATTGAGAATATTATCGAAGAAATAAAATGTGATCAAATAATTCAATATAAACAATGAAATCAGAATAAAACATAACCATGGGTATTCTAATCGTCTAATGATAATGTAGAATATAAATAATAATTTCTTAATGAATGAATTCATTAATGTGGGACGTCATAAATGTATCAGTAGAGCTTTAGTGAACACACCATACAAATATGGGAAAAACCCCAGTCTTGTTTGTCTCATGAGACCCACTGATGCATCGAGGGGATATAGAGGGCCCCATATGTCACATACTAAGTCTAATTAATTCCACATATGAATGGTGGGTAACATAATCAAAATACAAATAATGATCGAAACTATCATATGAAATATTAATAAATTTCCACAAATAATAAACATTACCATAAAACATCTAGAGTAATACAGTGAATGGTATCAAGAGAGTACAATAAAAAATAATCATAAACCATTCGATAAAATATATTTGATCATAAAATAATAGATACATCTAAATAAATAAAAATATTAAATATAGGTTGCTGAAAAAGATGAAAATAATCTAACAAAATCATTGAATAATTCTTGAGGGAAATACAGTATTTTACTTTTGGATAGAAGATTTGTTTTTAAAATCATTAAGTATTTTTCATAAAATTAGATTATTAACATGTATATATTATCAAAGTGAAAGCAGGGATAATGTAATTAGTTTTTAGGAATAAATTATTACAAAATAAATTGAAAAATATTTTAAATCTGGTTTATAAGAAACATTATAAACTTGATACTTCTGTGTGGTTTAAGGGAAATATAAAAGCATATTTAAACCCGAAGAAAGCTTAATTGTTTTCAAAAAAATTGGCTACAATATTTTTTGATGATAAATATTGCGATTTAATAATATAAGGTCTCTTAAAATTTATTATGGAGTTTACTTGAATATGGGTAATGATTTTGGAAATACCCATTAATCAGGATTAGTTATCATAAAGAACTAGAAATGGAAACTTAAAAAACATGTATTTACCCATCAAAGAAAGTTGAAATAATCTAGATACATGATTTTAGAACATATTAACATAAGTTTTACAATTTATATAAAAAATAATAGTAATTACATTGGGTAGAATGAATTACCACTTTGTATAAAGTTGAAGCATAAGCTGGATGAAATTAATTATCATAAAAATAATCATTTAATTCCATGAATATAAATATATTCATGATATTATAAATCATATGTAAGTATATATACACCACAAACATTAAATAGTGGTGAATAAATAATATCTCATAGAAATATAGGTGGGATGAGAAAACCCTTACCTTATGACTGAATGTGTTATACAGCTGCACTAAATGTCCATGATAATGAAATTGTTTTCATTAATAATTTAATTAATAACCTATTAAAGAATTAACTGATTAGTTATAATTTTATTGAGTTCATTTATTTCCTTTTGATGAGTTATAATATTCAATTTTGTCATTAGGGTAAATTTGTTTTCTTTGTTTTCATGATCAGTTCACTTTTAAAAATGTTTGAATGATCAACTAAAATTAAAATAGTTACCCAACATTCAAACTATATGTTTATAATGAACTTCCATAAACATAAATTCTCATATATATTATTTTTATTCCATATATGATGATGATTCAATAGATAAAACATCAATGATAATCGTCTAGAATATTTTGGGCTTTTCAGATCGTCACTAACTAGTTTTTTTTATCAATTCCTATTTTGTATATATATTTGTTACATAACACTAAATAAGTTTTAATATGAATATTATAATCCTTTTTACTAAAAAAATTTTAATGGCTAGCCGTGAGGGCAGTAATGAAACCACATAATCCATAAATGCAGTAAATTGACACATCACAGATGATTTTTTTTCATTTTTTAAATAAAAGGATGAGGAGAGTGAATTTGATGATGAATATTACATTAACATAATATAGATAAAATATTTATAAGAAAGTGTAGTTATCACTCAGTTTTATATTGAAAAGGTATGTAAAGTATTATAATATAACTAAATAAATAGAAAACTAATAGAATGAAAGGGGGGATTTGACTCTAGAAATACCCTCCATGAGATCATCCAGAAGGAACATTGATAATGTATTTTGGATGATACTATAAAAAACATAACATGTGTGAAATTATTGGGATAGGTATTGGGAAACAATTGGACATTATTTGAGTCTTTTGAGTTTTGAGGAAGGAGGTGGCGATTGGTGGTATTTATAGTGGAAGGGATTTGTGGATTTTTATTATTTTAAATAGAAGTTTTTTATTATTGATCAAGACTATCAATAATATATTTTATTCAGACAAAATATAGTAATTAGTGAATTTTAGTTCTAACTAATGAGTTATAACCATATTCCTACATCATGCATGACTTAATAATTCATTTATTTATTTATATTGTTAAATAACAGAAATTAGCATATTTCACTGTTCAATGAAATTCATCTATTTTCCAAAAATAAGATAAATCATCCTTTCCATATTTTAATGTATAAAATTAAAAAATGGACTTCATTTTATATAAATAATTTTCTAGATATTATATATTTAATTTTTAATTAATATCATCATTTATTCCAAAAATAAAATTTTTAAAAATATAATAGATTTTATGACACATGGCAAAATTAATTGGGGTGTCATAAAATAATCATACAATCCTAAGAAAAATTTATTAACTTATGAATATATATTTCAAAAAAAATTATTTTTTTAATTATTATTTTTTTTATAAAATTTGAAATTATCATACTTTTTAACAATTATCAATATTTGATTTATAATATGTATTACATTCATTTATTTATTCCCTTATATAAATAGACTATGCTTTCATTTATAAGATACACAAAATTTATTTAAAATTTTATTGGTGATGTTACTGTACTAATGTTCATATTACAATTATAAATGGGAATATTACAATTGAAATGGTCATATATAATAGTATATTACAGTTTTCAACTTTGTGTTCCATGACACAGAAACTATTGAAGATGATAAATTTTAAAAGAGGGATACCATTCAAAAATGTGTTTTTAAATTTTGTTGGATCGGGTTATACCAAATATACACAAGAGATGGTGAATTGAATATTTTACAATTTCTTCATGAGATCATGATTTGTCCTTTGAACATTATTAGATTGATTAAGCAATGGAAAATAAATAGCAAAGGACGCACAATGTATAGTGGTTCGGGGAACAAAAGGCCCTTAGTCCACTCTATCAACGCTCTACTTCACGAGCATGATTATTTTCACTATATGATCCTCTTATATATAGAACATTCAACAACTAAGCGTTGGCAGTTGAAACCGTTACAACATTAAGGCTAAAACAGAGCCTTCTGGTTCATACAAAAAACTGAATACACAGCTTAGTATGCGATGTCGGTCAGTCAATGTAAAAGAGTATTTGTATTAAAAAATACCTTCCAGTTGTTATTCACAATTCTAATATCATGAAACTGATAGTTGATGGATCTTTGAATTCAGAAACCATGATCATCTGGTAGAAGTAGATCTATGTCGATCTGGTTGTATTATATCTTGAAATATAATTTTCAACTTTAATAATAGTTGATTCACAAAAGATATTCTATTTAGAATCGGTGAATCTTCAATCGTGTTTCTTCTTCAATGGAAAATAGAGCTTTTTCGTTCTCTGTAACAATAGATCTATAAGTCTCGATTGACTCGATAAATTGTAACACTGAAAAACTAAAGAGCATGATATATATTTTTCTTTTTTTTATGATTCGCCTCGCTGTCTGTAATGAAAAATAATACAGGTATACATAATAAAAGAAATCATTTTTCATTAAAATATAGATCCACAGAAGTCATCTTTAGAATTGAAATACTCAAAAGTTATAATAATAATAGAGCAGTCATAACTCCCCTAAAAATTCTGCATAAAAAGATCCACTTAAATTGATCCTTTGAATCACAAATAAACGACATTCAATAAGTCAAATATGTGCTTTAGATTCGGGCATTTTATCTTTCTTTAAATTGTCCTAATAATATCCATAAATATCATTGGTCAATAAAGTCATAATTGAAATATTTGACGTCAAACATATGTTTTAACTTAACAGCATACATTCTCTGAATGTATGGTTCCAAACGTAAGGATCACAACATAAGTGTCACAATTTAAGGTTCACAACATAAGGTTGATTATCTATACTTTTCTCTTCAACTCTCAAACTTATAGTATATAATCCATACTTTTTATAGCATCAGAACAAAACATTCATTATCAATACTTTTCTATCAAAAATATGGTTGTTCACAAATGTATGTTTGCTGAATCATACATTTCAGAAATAAACATGGTGTTCCATACTAACATATGATTCCTTTTTCATACTTTTCTGATAATTTAAATGTAAGGTTCCATCAAAACGTTGGGTTACATCCATACTAGGGTTCTTCCTTCAAACGTAGGGTTTCTCTTTCATACTTTTCTGATAATGTATGGTTTTCTAACCATAATTTTCTGATAATGCATAAGCAACATTTTTCATTCTTATTCTACACTCCATAACATTTGCTATGAACAGTGTTTATAGAACACGCTAAAGTGATTTCTGAACATCTGGAGCATGAACAACCATGAAGATTAAATACTTTAATATTTCTGCAGAATTAAAAATATAAATAATATAAATTTCATGAAAAATACATAATGAAAAATCATTATAATAACATATAATGGTATTTGTGAGGATCAAAACCATTATAAAGAGATAGAGTATTGTTATCAAAAATCTACCCTTAATAATAAAATAATGTATCATTGAAAACAATACTTGCTCAAAAATCTCCCCCGTTTTGATGATCCCAAAACCCGTGAAATATCCAATGAAATTAACCTACAAAACTAATTGCATATAGTTTAGAATTTTTCAAAGATAAAACAATATTAAATTTTAATAAAATTATTTCCTAATTTCTCTCCCCCTTTATAATGTAATATAATATATCCTCCTTTATAAACAAATAATTTTGTGCTTATCCTAATTTCTCCAGAAATTTTTCTAATCCACCAATAAAATATTTTAAGGCTTTAAAAAATGTTGTGTTTATCCATATTTCTCCCCCATTTGTGATATCATATATAATGATTGAATAATGAATTTAACACTTTCTAATGTAACACTGATCTTATGTAAATGATATGATAAACCATTTATAAATATATGAATCTAGATTATAGGAATTCTAGCAGATATAGGATAGGAAAAAAATTAATAACACATACACATAAGATGTGAATATGTTTTATTGAAAATATATGTAATATAAAGACCAAAAGAGTCAAGGTTGTGCTAAAAAGGTTTTGGGAAAAAAAAATTAGCTCATCTAAAAGATATCCATGATCTCTGAAAACTATAGTCTTAACCTTTTCATTAGTCTATTGCCTAACCGGGCTATGAGATCTCTTCCTTCCCGAGTCGAATTAATTTCTTCAAATCATACTGACCCTATAGAACTTATGTAACCCGTATTCCTTCTCTATTAAATGAGTTAACTTATCAGTGAACTGATTCAGAAATGTTCTAATTCCATATTCATTCGAATTCAACTGGTAATAATGAAACTTTTGATTGTCCAACAACACAAATAAAGCAGCAATATTTCATTGAAAGTCCTGAAATCTATCATTCATATTGACCATAGCTGCTGTAATGGCCTGAAATCATCACACCATATTAATTGAAGTGCCTGATGTACATGCTTCACTATATCTGACAATTACGAATTGTTGATCCATGGAAGATTTATACTATAGAATAACTGACTTCATCACCATTTCATATTTTATATTTCCAAATTCATCCAACATTTCATTCTTGAAATATTATACTTATTTCTTAGAAAGAGAACTGGAAATGAGGTTCTGAAACTTCTGCCTCTCTTTTTATAATGCTATTCGCAATGATATATTTTTAGCTTGAACATTATTAATTTTTTTGATCAACTCCTCTACATGAACATTATCATAATAATAGGAACCTTGGGCTTGATTATTAGTTTGATATTCCTCTACATTTATTAGTTTCAGTGGAAGAGTTTCAGAATCTGACATATCTTCAGCATTTCTATGTACTATCTTTTATAATTATTTGACCTCGGAGTCCGAAATAGACTCATCTGCAAGAAAAATTCTCATTGAGTACATTAGTATGAATCTCAGAAGGGTTCTCTGCTTGACATATATAAATTTGTTCTTACTCCTTCTGATCATCTTCTTCATTGATCTCTTCTTTGAAAGGTTCCTCAAAAAATGGTCCCTCTTTATGAAAATCATTTTAAAGATCAGATCAATTTGTTTCCTCTACCTTTACTTATTTTTAGGCACAATTTAATATTCCACTTGAGGAGTCACCACAATCTGATAAATTTTTGGTTGAGCTATTTCATGTACTATAGATTCTCTTATAAATCTATTGCTCAGAAGAGGATTAGTTTCATCTACATTTGTTTGTATAGGTTTCTCTACATCTTGATCCATGCTATTCCTTTTTCTATGATGTCCTTGACTTTTTTCATCTATAGGTGGATCAAATACTTCAAACTGTATCCTCCTTCATACTGTACTAGTTTTAGATTCAGTTATTCCTTCCATTGATTTTGTAGGCAGCTCTTGAGCACTATCTTTCCCTTCCACTGCTCCAACAGGCAGGATTTTGCATTTTATTGTGTCCAAACAAAACAAAATTTTATAAGCATTATAGCATTGAAAATTTTTCTATGGTGACATATCAATAAAACATCCACCAGCCATAACATATCATTCTTAAATACAATATTTGAAATGAATCTTCCAAAGGGATAGAAGTTCATCCTTTCTTATAGTTGGTAGCAATAATTGAGATATCTGACCATAAATTGCAGAAAATTCAACATAATATCACTCATGAATAGAAACATTATATAATTTTCAGGGTACATAATTTTCTCCATCTCCGAAATTCTGGGTGCAATACCAATTTTCACGAATTTAACAAAAAACTTATGTTCGGTCTCTATATCTTTTACTGACATCATCATTATATTTGAAGAGAAAAATAGAAAAGACATAATGTACTCATAATTATGGACATTATCACCAATATTCTTTAAATAGAAATGGAAAACTCCCTCATGATGGTAGTTACGAATTTTTGCTATCTCCACATACAATATCGAAAAAATCTGTGTCCCCGATCCTAGATATTGTAGAATCTTCATCTTCTCCCAGAATGAACTGAATTGTTTTGAAAAAGTGACGAAGTTCTACCTCATATAGAAACTCTATATAGTTTCAATTGATGGTTTTATCAAGTTTTGGAAATGATAGGGCTTTCCTCAACATCATATTCGTCTGCTACAACCATTCCATATTTACTACTTTTCCTTGAAGAACCGTTCGTCCGGTTGAGCGATGCTTCTTGGAATTACTGGTTTCTGGCTCATCATATCTTTTGGTATTGGCCATTTTTGTCCCATATTTATGAAGGATCAAAAAATAAGGGTTTCAAATGTTAAGGTGTTGGTAGATAAGATATTTATATGTTTTTGAGGTTTCGAAGGGTTTTGAGAAAATGAACAGGTTTGGAAGTGGAATCAGTTTCTAACATCCGTGAATAACGTGTCATTACCCACAATGTAATTATTAAATTATTTAAAATTAAAATCATATGCGGAAAAATTTTAAAGTATTACTAATTAATATTTTTAATTTATTCTAAAAAAATTTAATAAATAAAAAATGAATTAAAATAAGTAATAAAAAATAATTTAAAAATAAATAAACCTAGATCCCCTATAATAAAATCAAACCTAGCATTGGGAAGTGGATAAGTAAAAATATCATCTAATTGAATTTTAGTGCTCATAGATTCTAGGAATTTATCCTTTTTAAGAATATGATCTCTTAGAAAGTGATGTCTGATATCAATATGCTTAGTTCTAGAATGATTAATAGGGTATTTTGAAATATTTACTTAAATTTTATTCGCACATAAAACTGATGTATTAAAAAAAATTATCTAAAATCCATAAGTTTGTTTTTCATCCACAAATCAGGTTCCCAAAAACTGCAGGCATATATATATTCTTCTTCGTCTATTAATAGGGTAACTGAGTATTGATTTTACTTGTAAAAGACACTATCGATTTTCCTAAAATGTAACACGTCCTGGAGGTGGGTTTTCTATCTTACCTACATCTTCCAAAGTCTGTATATAAATACAAAATCATGGGAAATTCATAAGTTTGTTGAAAGATAAAAGATTGAAAAGAAGTTCCCTTTAAATATAAAAAAAATTATTTTGACAACACTTAGGTGTGATTATTTTGGATCAGAATGAAATCTAGGACAAAAACATATTGTGTACATTATATCTATCCTACTAATAGTAAGATATAATAAACTACCAGTCATACCTCTATATAACTTTTTTTCAATTGATTTTCTAGTTTCATCCAAAAAACATTTTATATTAGTACACATTGGAGTTGAATATTTCTTTCAGTTTTCAAGTCCAAATTTATTTAGTAATTCATTAATGTATATTAATTGATTTAAAAAAATTCCGAAATATTTTTGATAAATTTTAATCCCTAAAAAACTTTATTTCATCCATCATACATATTTCAAACTTTTTTTCATTAAGTTTCAAAACTCATGTTATGGTTTTTGGTTTCTTGAACCAAAATTTGCATCATCAGCATAAATTTGAACTGACAAAATATTAGAGTTAACAGTTTTCTTAAACAATGTAGGATCTTCCATCCCAATAGTAAAATTAATTTTTTTTAAAAATAGCTTAATCATTCATACCATGCTCCATGTGGTTTTTTAATTCCATAAAGATCTTTAGTAATTTTAAAAACAGAATCTAGTTTTTGTGAATTTTCAAAACTAGGAGGTTTCTCAACATAAACTTCCTCCAATAAGTATCCATTTAAAAGGGTAGACTTAACATCCATCTGAAATAATTTAAAGGTTATATGAGAACAATATTCTAAAATAATCCCAATGGATTCTAATATAGCTACAAGTAGAACGTTTTTATCATATTCTATACCTTCTTGTTGATTATATCCCTTAGGTACAAGAATTTCTTTATTTCTAGTTATTATTCCTTGATCATCTTGTTTATTTCTAAGGACCCATTTAGTTCATATTACTGGATAGTTATGATGTCTTTCAACTAAATTCAAAATTTCATTTCTTTTGAATTGGTTTAGTTCTTCTTGCATTTCTATCATCCAAATTTTAACAAATAAGTCTTCTTCTAATGTCTTCGGTTCTAATTGGGATATAAAGGCAAGGAATTCAACAAGATTTCAATAATTTATTCTAGTTTTTATTCCAGTTTCTAGGTCTCCTATAATAGTGTCTAAAGGGTGATTCTTTAGGTTTTTATAATTTCTAGGTAGTACAATATTAGGTTCATTGATGTCATGTCCTTTGAAACTAGACTAAATTTTATTTATATCACTTTTAAAATCATCTTTCATGTTTTCAAGTCTAATGTTATCATTAGATTAAGATTCATAAATTTGGTATTTCCTTTTTTTAAAGGTATCAGATTAATCAAATTTCACATGAAATGATTCTGCAACAATCAATGAATTTTTATTAAAAAAATTAAGAAGAATTGGATGTTGTAGAATATCCTAAGAAAATGTCTTCATCAGATTTTGTATCAAATTATCCATGATTATCCTTGGTGATTATGGTGTAAACCTTGCATCCAAAAACATTAAAGTAATTTACATTAGGTTTTGTTTTATTATGTATTTCATAGGGTGTCTTTTTAAAAATTTGTCTGATTAAAACTCTATTCATTATATAATAGGATATGCATATAGATTCTTCCCAGAAATAGGTAGGATGATTGTCTTCATTTAGAATAGTCCTAGACATTTGCTAAAATGTATTATTTCTTCTTCCAACAATTCCATTTTTTTGATGTGTTCTTAGTGTATAGAAGGTGTGTTTAATACCCATATTTTAGAGAAAGGAATTAAATTCAAGATTCTCCAATTCTTCACTATGATCACTTCTTAATGAAATTATTTAATAACCATTTTTATTTTGGACAGCATTTCAAAAACATTAAAATATATTAAATCTTTCAGTTTTACATTTTAGAAAATAATTCCATGTGATTCTTGAAAGTCATCAACTAAAACATACACATATAATTTACCAGCAAAGCATTCTACCCTCGAAGGTCCAAACAGATTAATAGAAATTAGTTCTAGAGGATTAGTTGTAGAAATTTTTTTAATATATTTGAAGGATCATTTGTGAGTCCTACCTTGTTGACATGCATCACATATTCTATGACGTTCAAATTTGAGACTAGGAAAATCAGATATTAATTGTTTCTTAGATAAATTATTTAAAGAATATATTTTGTAATGTTCTAGTCTCCTATGCCAGATCCATGATTCATTTATCTTAGCAGTTACGTATTTTCATTTTTGTTTACATAAGGAATTTAAGTCCACAATATAAAAATTATCAGTTCTATATTTTTTAAATTTAAGAAATTTATCTTTGAAAACAGAATATCCATTGTTAGAAATGTCAATAATATAACCATCCTCATAGACTTGAGAGAAAATTATCATGTTGTATTTCAATCCTTGTACATATAGTACATTATTGATTGAGACAACTTCTGGATCACCAACAGTTCCAATGCCAATAATTTTACCTTTGGCATTGTCAATAATGTGACTAGACCACCATCCTTTTGATTTAGAGTTCTTAAATTTGATGAGTTTCCACTATTATGCATCGAGCAGCCACAATCAATGTACCATATTTCTATTTGGATTCTGTGACATGCTTCCTATAATAGAATTTAAACAAGTAATTTTTTTATACACATATTCTATTGGGTATATTTTTGTTATCTAGAAATGACCTGAGAATATATACATTCTTTCTTTTTATATAATCAGTAGAATCATATAAACTGCTTGCAACAATGTCTTTCATAGTCCCACTTATTTGTGGTTTCCTTAAATAGCAGTTTTTAGATATGTGTCCTCTTGTTCCACAAAAATTATATATAACCTTTTTTGTACTTGGAAAAAGTTATTTTTATATAGTTTAGGGTTTTCACCATTACTACCTATTCTATATATTTACTTTTTAATCACATTCTTTCCAATTATTTCATATAGAGAATTTAATCCTTTCGAAAAAATAAGATCTGGACTTTTGTATGTTTGTACTTTGGGTTGTAGTGTTTTTATTTTAAATTCATGATCTGTATGGTTTTTGTTAATTATGATATATTTTTTTGTAATTACTAATGTTACTTTTTCATAGTATCTCTCTCTCCTAAAATAGCATTTTGAATATTATTTAACGGTTTTTTTAAATAATGAATCATATTTGTTTTCAAGAATATTTCAGTAAGATACATGATTATCATTTGAGCATCTTGAATTAGAGTCAGAGGAGTAATTGTATTGTACCTCATATTTTTATACCATAATGAACATATTGGTTTTTAGATTTGATTCCTATTTTTCTATGTCAAGCTTTGATGAGCTGCTGGAGTCATCAGATACAACCCATGTAGCTTTCATTTCCTTCATTTATTCCTACTCGTAGTTATTTCTCTTAAAGAATTTCTTTTTCATATCTTCCTTTAATTAAGGATAGTCATGTCTAATATGACACATTTTTTTGAATTCATAACATCTGAAATCCTTTTTTTCCATTTTGGAAGACATTCTAAAAAATTTCTTCTTTAGATAAAACTTACTGAATTTTATGGCAGCTGAGCTAGTTCCACATATGAATTGGATGAATCAAAACGTTATGATTTAACATTTATTTCCTTTTTCTTCATATTTCTACTTTTATTTTGATACGATACTTTTAAAGTAGTGTCTTCTTTCTTAATCATAATCTTATGCTAATTTGATTCATCTTGCATCTCAGATTCATACATCATAAGAGTTCTAATTAACTCTCTCGTTGTTAAATCTTTTATAGGATATTATTTCTTGTTATCAATAGAAATTCCATTCCATCATGGTGGTTGTACTCTCAGTACTTTCAGGGATTGATCAACTTGTTTGATTGTATCTCCCAAGGCAATTATATTTTTTACAATCTCTGTTAACCTTCCATTCATTTGGGTGATGATTTTTCATTTGAACATCCTAAATGTATCAAATTTTGGTTCAACATTATCATACCTCATCTGTCTAACATTTTCAGTCCTTCATATGCATCTGCAATCGTCTGCAACATTTCATAATCCATCGGGCACTGAGATACTCTATTTAATTCATCTAGTCCAAGACCACAAATGATAGCTTTCATTGGTTATGAGTTTATTTCTATATCTGATTTTGTATCCACAATCCATGTGTCATGTATCTCTTAAATCACATAGGGAGTTAGATTTTTCATGTAGACTTTGAATAAAAGATTATTTAAATAAATGACCATCCTTGATTTGAAAAATCCATAATTTTCACTGATTAAGTAAGGTGAACGAACCATTATCATTCCCTCTCATGTATTGTCCATTGTGCTGATGTATAATAAAAAATATTTCAACTTGATATAGATTTATCAAAATAACTTCTTCTAATACCAATAGTTGGATCGAGTTTTACCCAATATACACAAGAGGGGGGTGAATTGTGTATTTTACAATTTTATCATGAGATTGTGATGTGTCATTTTATCTTTATGAGAATTGTTATGCAGCGGAAAATAAATAAAAAAGGACGCATGATGTATAGTGGTTCGGGGAACATAAGTCCATTAGTCCATTCCACCAATGCTCTACTCCATGAAAATAATGATTTTAACTATCTAGTCCTCTTATAAACAGACTGTTCGGTAATTGAGTGTTTGAAATTGACTCCATTATAACATTAAGGATGTAACCGAGCCTTATTTTTCATACACAGAACCAAAATACCCATCTTAGTATGAGAAGTCAGACACTCTTAGTAAAAAGTGAATTTTTTTTAAAATAATTTCGTGTTGTTCTTCACAATTGAAATAGCATGAAACATAAAGTATATGGATCGTCGAATTCATAAAAATGTTCCTCATGATGATTTTGATCTGAGTTCATTTGGTTGCAGTAGATCTTGAAATATAATTCGCAACTTTAACAATAGTTGATTCACAAAATATATTCGATGTAGAATCAGTGAATCTTCAATTGTGTTTCTTCTTCTTCAGAAAACAGAGATTATTCATTCTTCGTAACAACAGATCTGTAAGTATTGATTGACTCTGAAAATTTTAGTAGTGAAATTCTAAAAATAATGATATATATTTTTCCTCTTTTCGATGATTCACCTCTCTGTCTATAATGAAAAATAATATAACTATATCTAACAACGAAAATCATTTTTCATTAAAATTTAGATCCACAAAATTATCTTTTAGAATCAAAATATACAAAATTTTGAATAAAAGAGTAGTAGAAACTCCCCTGAAAAGTTGTCATAAAAATATCATCATAAATTGATCATTTGAATCATAAATAATCGACATTGAATTAGTCAATGATGCGCTTTAGATTTATGATTTTAATCTGATGTGAAATTATCCTAATAATCTGCATAAATACCATTGCTTAATAATGATGTAATTGAGATCTCTGATGTCAAACGTAGTGTTGAACTTAATAGCATACATTCTATGATCATAAGCTTCACAATGTAATATTCACAACGTAAGGTTCACAACATAAGGTTCAAAAAGTAAGGTCCACAATGTAAGGTTCACAACGTATGGTTGATCATCTATAATTTTCTTATCAACTCTCAAATGTATGGTATATAATCCATACTTTTCCTAGAATTAGAATGTAAAATTCATGATCCAAACTATTCAATTGAACATTCGATTGTTCTAAAAAGTAAGGTTGGTAAAGCATAATTTTGAGAAATTAACATGACGTTCCATAATAACGTAGGATTATTTTTTCATACTTCTCTGATAATCCAAATGTACGGTTCCATCAAAACCTAGGGTTCTATCCAAACATAGGGTTCTTCTTTAAATAATGGGGTTCTCATTTCATACTAGTCTGATAACATTTAGTTGTTTTACCATAATTTTCTGATAATGTGTATGAAGCATTTTTTATCCTTACACTATGCTCCTCAATGTAGGGTATGGATAATGTTTCCAGAACAAGCTAAAGTTATTTCTGAAAACATAGACATGAACAGCCATGGAGATTAAAAACATTAATATTTTTCCAAAAATAAGAATAAAAATAATATAAATTTTCTGAAATATACTTAATGAAAAATTACAAGGATAATAAATAAGGGTATTTTTGAGCATCGAAACCAACATAAAGAGATGGTGTATTTTTCTTAATAATATACCCTTAAAAGTAAAATAATGTATTATTGAAAAAAAATACTTTCTCCTAACATTCTACCTTCTTTCAAAAAAAATTACCCTTGAAATTTCAAAAATTTATCCTCAAAAAATATTTGGTCAATTCTTTATCATAAATTCCTCTAATTGACACGTCGCCTCTACATCTATATGATTTTCCCAAAGTCCCTTCACAATCCGAGTGATCTGAATCTTCACCACATGTTCTATACTATCTAGAATCTAGATAGAATCTTTATAGAAAGAAAAATTGGGTTCCAATTATATTTCTTGAGAAGTGAGATCATTTGTTGGTTCTAACATGTACTTCCTCAATAATGAGATATAGAACACATCATGGTCTTTAGAAAGGATAATTCACAATTTAAAACGATAAGACACAAATCTAATTCTATATATAATTTCAAAAGGTATTATGTACAATGGTATCAATTTAACATTCTTACTAATAATTGTGAATCTAGTCCATGTAGATACCTTTATGAAGGCATGAACACCTACTTGAAACAACAAATAATTACTATGATATCAGCATAACTCTTTTTCCAACATTAATCTACTTTGATAATCGTTTGAATAGTCTTTATCATTCCATTTTTTCTTCTATATGTTCTGGGAATATAGGAATCCATTGACCAACTTCATCCCATCATGTTTATGGTGGGAATTTCTTTCCATATAACACAGCATAAAAATCGATTTGAATAATGGAATGGAAATTATTATTATAGTAATATTCTAGCAATTTTAAATGCTTATCCCACATAAATTTAATGTCAAGTTAGAAGGACCAAAAAAGTATTCTAATTGATGAATATTCATTTTTAAATATCCATTATAATGAGGGTGATAATAAGTACTCAAATGAGTCTCAGTATCAAGAACCTTCTAAGGACATTTCTAGAATTAAAATATAAATAGTGGATCATAATCAAAATAAATTGAAAGTGGTTTACCAGGATGTTTTACAACATCATTAGTATAGATTCGTGAATGGTGATCCATTGGAAAATCATCACCTATAGTGGAATGATGTGATGATTTGTGGAGTCACTATAAATAAAAAATATAGAATAATTCATTATTATATTGTATGATTATTTATGATCTAAATACATAGTAATTTCAAAAAATTTCCATGTTAGAATATGTAGTGGGTTGATGAAACCTGTTGGATTTTGTTAGTTAGCCTTCACCAGTTGACAATCTGAACACCATGATACATATTCATCAATTTCCCACTTTATATTATCCTACCAAAAATTTTCATTCAAAACTATATACATATTAGTCTTACTAGGGGGTAGAGAGAAATTCGAGCTATGGTAATCATCCAATAGTTCCATTTTTAGATGAGTATAGAGGGAATACAAAGACAGATCCCAAATTTCAAAATTCCACCTTCATTTACAATGTCTTCCAATTTTCTATCATTCATATCTTTAATTTTACTTTTATATTTTTCATCTTCATACTGATAAATTTTAATCCTTTCAAATGAATACGTTTGGGATACCAAATGAAGAAGTTCTGATGTTTCACCTTGCTTGATAATTCTCATATCCATATTTTCTAGATCTATGTACACAGGATCCCTATCATTCCTCATGTTGTTCAGAACTCCATGATCCATCATACTCAATGAATCTACAACCTTATTTTCTATCACCAGGTGGTAGTTTATTGAATAATAAAAATCCTTCAGTCTCTTGATCCATCACATTTTCCTCATATTGGGTTATTTCCATGGAATGATATATTTCAAAATATTTTGATCTATATATTTCTGACATGTTTCAATTTAGAAATAGTATCTCCATATTTTCATAGAAATGATTATAGTTAATAAATAATGATAATGAGTTGGATAGTTCATGTTCACTTGTTTTAACTTTTTTGATGAATAGGAAATAACACTGTAATTTTGTATACCGACACATCCAGTTAATTTCATTGTGTATTCACTACAAATCACAAATCCATCATTTTTGAATGGCAGTGAAAAAGTAATTGAATTAACTAATATCCCCTTCATTTATAAAAATATTTATTCACATTACTTTTTCTAAATAAACATTACCCATTTAGGAAAATGATTGGTTGACATGTAAGCTAATCGAGAAAAATTCTGAACAAAATTCCCCTAGAAAGCTGTTAAACTAATGAAACTAAATACCTCTATTATCATCATTGGTGATGTCAATTCCTATAATGCCTTTGTATTTGTAAGATAAATAGAGATTCCATACTTTGACATGATATGTCGTTGAAAAGATACTATTTGAAGAAAGAATTCACACTTTATAAATTTTTCATATAACACTTTTCTTTTCAGAGTCTCCAGAAAAATCTATATTTAGATCTCATGGTCTTAATAGAATATATTAAGATATCATCAATAAATACCACACCAAAATCATCAAGATAATATTTGATGAATTTTTTCATTAGATCCATAAAAATCAATGGTGTATTATTCATTCCCAATGTAATTATTGTGAACTAGTAATGATTAAACATTGTCTTTGGAATATTTTCCATCTTTAAATAGAATTTGTGATAACAACAATGAAGGTTAGTTTTGGGAAAATATTTTTCCCCGTGTATTTGATCAAACAATTCATCAATGAGAGTTAACATATACATTTTATTGAATATAATATAATTGATATCATAACAGTTAATTAACCACCTTATTGAACTATATTTGTTTAATGAAATGAACAAGATCTACCAATGGTTAAACACTAGGGAATATAAATTATTTATCACTCAATTACTCCCATAGTTTCTTTAAATCTATCAAATCCACTAAAATGTTCTATAAGGTTTCTATGATAATGGTCTTGAATCCTAAATTAAATCAATATAAAACTCAACATCCAACTTTGGAGGATGTCTAAGAACATCCTTTAAAAATAAATCAGTGTATTCTTGTAAAATATGTATATTCTCAATTTTGAGATGAAATTTTTGATCAGTATGTTTTATAATCCCTTCTAATCTAATAATATCATTTAGAAGAGTTATATGAGTTTCATATAGATATGAATTATATGATTAAGTCTCCACTCAAAAAAAATAATTCCATATCATTAAGTGGAATCATACATTCATTATCTTCGAAAATAGTTTTTTTTCATTATACATTTAAATCCAACCCAAATAAAGGAATATATTTAAATCCTCCATTGGTATGATAACAAAATAAGAAATTAGATAATATTTATTTTTCATAATAGGATCTTCACGATGCATCTTTTCTTAAATAAGGTTTCATCTTATATTTTTCAATTAAAACTCATGTGTTATAATGAATTGAAATTATGTAATATTTATTGAAAAAATAGGGAGGTATAAATGAATTCTATGATAAAAAATAAAATAAATATTTCCCAAAATTCAAGGATATGATTAATGTATCTTCCACAACATCATTAAAAACATAATCCAGATCTATTGTAACTATATTAGCATGGTCGTGTTACCATGGCCTTTTTGGGTCATGTTTCGTTGACATCATTGAAAATAATTTTCATAGTGTCTAATATTTTTACATCTGAATCATTTTACATTTTCAACATCGTTGATATCCTTGAAATCATGACTGTGATGGTATTTTTCTCTACATGTGTCACAAAATCCCATTCCCAATAGGCATGTATGATCATGTTTGATTTAAAATTTATTGAAATTTATAAATTTTATTGTTCCCTTTTCCCTTTAACCTTATTTTTTTACAGGGTACTCAATATCCCTCATATTATCTTGTATCCCTTCAATGATATATGGCGTAGATAATTACATCTTTATTTTGATGGAATATGATACAATATCCTTTTATGATTATAATTTATAGAAGACTATATCCCTTTATATAATTCATTTATGGACATCAATGAAATGGTCAATCATGATCCCTTGATTTCATATATTGTCCACAAAATTCATTTCTTACCATGTAATTTTTGTATCATAATTGGTAGAAATTTCAATCTCATTATATATTAGAACTAATAATTACCTCTCTATATCTTCTGATTGTTTTTTAGGGAAATATTTTTCCATGAAAAAATCATTACAATGCTTCCATTCTATATTAAAATTTTATTCCTCTCCATTTTTGTTTTGAATTAACGAAGACCATTGGTATGATTCTCCTGATAGATGATAAACATATATTATAAACATTTCCATTTCATTTCTTCCCAATGCGACAACTATTATCGCTAGAGAAAATATCAAATTCATAGCTCAAAATGGGTTTGTAGCCCTATTTAATTATTGAGGTTTTGGTCACATAAATTGGTTCAACATTGTTACACCATATTATGGTTCATGATTCTCCTTGTATATAATTTTATTTCTCATAACATGAGTCAGTTGTTCTAATATAGTTAAATATTCTTCATATCATGTTTTAGATCCAACTCCAATATCATTATCTTTCATAGGATGGGAATACCAAAATGGGATACTTTTGTTGATAAAATTTACATTCTTTCTACTATTCATTATTTCTAAAAAATAGATTACACTATATTAGATAAAAAATTTCAAATCCAAGTGTATAATCCACAAACTATTGAAATACATATCATAAATTAAAATATTTATGCATAGTTAAACTCATTAAAATGATTTGATTTGGATATTATACTATATTTATCCATGAATTATATTATAGTATTATTATCCCAAATATAGGGTATCTTAAATCTAGTTTCCAAAATTCATACTAAAATTCCTCTGATGCCAAATTTTGAAAACCCTGACCCCAGTAGCTCAAAGATTATTCCTTACCATATTAAATTATCATAATAAATATATTAATAACACATTGAAGTATAAAATACTTTATTATCGTTTTAAAAATATATAAAATCATAATTTTTACATTTCAACATCAAATGATAAACAATATGGTAAATCTAGTAAAAATTATCCTATTATATTAGCTTATAAAATAATGTAAATTAATATATATATATATATATATGTATATTTATATCCTCTAGAAAAATAAAACATAAAAATGTTGTGAAATTTGATTCTAAATAAGGGTAATAAATTTGATGAAAGCTATCATAAATAAATATAAAGAATATGGTCAAGTGAATAACTAAAACGTTATGCCATTAAAACATGATCTTGATCACAATATGGTAGGAATAAATATTTATCATATTAATAATAACGTTTTAATGAACTACAACCATGGATATTATACAAGTTAAATAATCACAAGGAATATAAATACTAATTCCATACATCAGGAATTATTAATGGAGGAAATCATAAACATACCATCAAGGCTTCATCCAAGACACCATAAATAAATAGTAAAAAACCTAGTCTAGATTGTCTCATTATAACTATTGATGTATAGAGGTGATATAGTGGGCCCCAACCATCACTTACTATGTCTGATTCATTCCTCATATGAATGGGTGGAACATAAATAAAACATACATTCATATTGGAACTATAATATGAAATTTGAATCACTTTTCCCAAATAATAAACACAATCATAAACCATATAATTTAATATAGGGAATATTATCAAGATAATATATCCCAAATATAGTCATAAAAAATTCATTAAAATAAATAATAAGGTTAAATAAGAGGTTAAACCCAATAAAGAAAAATATTCCTCATATGGTGTTAAAATATGTGAAAATAATTTTATAATATCTCTGAGGAATTCATGATATAAATACTATTTTATCATTTACATGAAACAATTATTTTTGAAATTAATTTTTTATTTGTGATAAAATATTATTATAAACATGTATATACTAGAAATGAATAGATATGGACAATTAAATAATCTTTGAGGCATATATGATGTCCAATTGATGTTAAAACATGTAAAAATTGTTTTTAATAATCTTTAGAAATGTTCCATTATTGTGTGGTTTAAGGAAAAATACAAAAGTGTCATTAAAGTGGATTAATGATTAATTTGTTACCTACAACAAATAAAGAGATAATATTATTTTACATTATAAAATGTGTGATTATAGAAAAATATTATTTTCTTCAAATATATTTTGAAAATTACTTGGAAATGGGTATAAATTTTGGATGTACCTTATAATTGGGCTTGCTTATCGAGCATAATTGAAAAGGGAACCCAAAAAAAATTTATTTCTCAATCAAAGAAAGAAGAAAAAATCTGGATACATGAGATTAAAACATAAACATAGATTATAGAAAATTTTTATAAAATGTAATAAGTATTAAATTGTGGTAAATATGATATATTATATCCAGAATGAATAATTGATCTCTATGGAGAATCCCTTACAACTTTTCCATCATTCGAACCATATGCACTATAAAATTAATGACAATCAAATAAATATTTAATATTAGTAAGATATATATATTCAAGATATTAAAAATTAAATGGAATTATACATATACCAAAGACAACAAATACTTGTAAATAAGGCATATATGACTTATATAATGGTAGAAGAGAAACCATGTAACTTATGTCTGAAAGTGTTACGAACATGCACTAAATTTCGTAGGTAATGAAACTATATTCATAAATAATTAAATCCATAACTTATTAAACATGTTTTTTTATTTATTATTATTTTATTACGTTCATTTTCATCCTTTATTATGGGTTATAAGATTCAATTTTGTATTTTATAAAGTTTTTTTTTCCTTAGTTTTCATGATTGATTCACTTGAAAACATGTATGAAAGATGATGTAAAAAAGGGAATACGCATTATGAATAGATATTATATGTAATTAATGAACATAATAACATTATACGGTCTTATATATTAATTCTATCTGATATTGGTATGAATCATTAAATGAAATTTTAATGATAATCAGGTAGGTTATTTTGGTTTTATTTTAATAATCACGTGGAGTATGGTTTTATTAATTAATATATCGTATATATACTGATCCTAGAGTAATATATAAGTCTTAATAAATTTATTATATTCTTTAATAACTGCTAAAATGGGATTATGACCATCCTAGATAGTTTTAATAAAAATGAATTGTCCACAATGGTGTTAAATTGACACATCACAGATTACACTTTCATTTATAGAATAAAAGGTAGTGGATAAGGGGTTTGAGGATTAATATTAGATTAACATAATTAAATTACATAATTTTTAATATAATATCATTATCATTAATGTTTTCATAGAGTATGATAGGAAAGGATAATAAAACTATTGAAATTAAATGAATATTAAATAAAAGGAATGGGGTTTTACCTATTGAATTCATCTACTTGAGAACCACTATACTGAACTATGACATAGAATTTTAGGAGATATTAAAAATACTAGAATGTGGGGTAGAGGTTTGGGAGAAGATTAAGAATAAATTGGATAGGTTTCAAGGCTTTGGAGGTGTGTGGAGGAGATGTGGTGAGAGGTGGTATTTATAGTGGAGTATAGGGTTGTTATTATTATTTTAGTCATTAGTTTATTTTTTAGGACTATTAACAGTGTGGGGGTATTGATAATAAATATAGTAAGTAAATCCCATGATTATGAGCATATGATTTCTTACCCCATAATTAAATAATCCAGGACTCAATAATTCATTTATTTACTCATAATGTTAAAAACGCTAAATGACAGTATTCCACTATTCACAAAACATTTAACTATTTTAGAAAAGAACCCCTAACTATTTTTCAATGTATATAATTTTAAAATATACTCTATTTTATGAAAATAATTTTATAAATATGATATTTTTAATTTCAAATTAAAATAACCTTTTATTTGAAAAATACTGATTTTAAAATTATAACTGAATTTATGACAACAAGAAAATTTAATTAAGGCATAATAAAATTATCTTATAATCATATGACAAAAATATATTATTTATGGATACATTTTATGAATGTAAATATATTTTTAGATAATTATTTATATTATGAAATTGTGAATAACCATTTATGTTTCACAAAAATATCTACACTTAATGTTTCGATTTAAAAACGTTTAATTACTTTTATCATGAAATAAATATACTATATTTTCAATTATATGCTGCCAAATTTTATATTCATACCTTCATAGGTTATGGTATAGTTATATTGGTCATATTACTATTCCTAATGGTACCATTACTCTTCAAACGTACATATTTACTACTATATTACAATTTTAAACTCGGTGTTAAGTGAATCATAAACTATCGAAGATTTTAAATTTTAAAATATACATAATAGTAAATCTTAGGGTGTGACATTATTTTTCATTTTTAATAGTAATAACTAGTTTTTATTTTCAAAAACAGATTATGGAAAAATTGTTACTTTGGAATCAAATATTAAAAGATTCTGTAACACCCTAGGTAAATAAAGAGTATGACATTTTCACATGTATCCATATTTGTGAATAAAATATTAATATAACTTTAATGGGGATGCTATGATCGATGGCATACCCAACACGCAACAATGAGTTTCATGGGAATCTTATGTTGCACTCTAATAATACAAAAATATTATTTTAAATGGTAGTTAATGCCTAGCTGTTGTGATGGCGGGAATTAATATAACTAACTAAAAAAATGATTATATATGTTTTTCAAATGTTTTCACTTTTTACAATAAATGTTAGAGGATTAAAAATGCGAATGAATCCAATTTTAAGCGTAAACATTCAAATATTCTTTAAAAGGTTGATTAACCACCTTTTGATGGCGAACCACTTTTAAATCCACTTTTTGATAGTTTCATGTGTTATATTTGACAAAATAAAATTCTTCTTTAGAATCGAGACATCAAAATTTACTTTGTGAAAATTTTTTGTATTTTTTCGATAATGTACATTTTTAATGAATAGTAAAAAAGATTGTATTTTAATTCAAAACCTCTTTTTAATCTAATTAATTTATATGATTAGATTATATTTTAAATTGGTTTTAAAGTGAAATTAGAATATATTTTTACCATTAAATCAAATGGTGGTCATTGGAATTAATTTCACTTTGAAATTGGACTTAAACTAGTGTCAATCTTTTAATATATATTGTTTCTTAACAACACGTTACTTGTTTTGACAGCGGGAATTAATTATTAAATTAATTAATGAAACATATATGTTTTGAACATTGTAAAATAGACATCATTTTTGAATTCGGAGTATCAAATATAGCCTAGGGTTAATTTTTGGTAATTTTCAGAAAAACATCAATTTTTTATGAATAGTGAAACCACTAATTGGTAATCATAAAAACTTATTTTCCGTTTAAATGAAATTTTGCAACCTTTTTTTTGGAATTTAAAAAATCCGACATAAATGGTTGTCATTAAGAAGTAAAATTTGGTTCAATGGGATAAAAATAATTTGTTGGTGAATAGTAACATATTAAGTTTTTAATCGCGATTAGAGATAATTAATATAGTTTAAGGTAAAAATAATGTTTTAATAATATGAAATGACAAAGATACATGTCCTACCCTCGTCGAATGAGTCATGGTCGACCAAGACAATCCATGGGTCAACTTGGGGACCCAATGGAGCCACTTTGGTTGGAAAATGACATAAATACCTTTTTATATAATGTTAAAATTAAAATGACACAAACATGAGTTGTTTTACTAAAACAATTTTTAAATGGGGTTATACAAGTCATAATTTTGACTATAAATATTCATTGGAAATATAAAATTATTTAATACATCATAGTATTTTTTTATAATTTTCGACATTATATAAATTAAATTAGTTATGACATCATGATGATGCAGCGATGACCTAATTATTTAACAATTTAAATAAATTGGAATGATAATGTAAAATATAAGACCTACACATTTCAAAAACCTATTGTATGGGTGGATTTCGAACCCTTAACATCTTATCCTTGAAACACATCAATGTGGGACCATTAAAATCCGAAACTCATTCTAAAATAAAGTAACATTTCTTTACTTTCCAAGAGTGACCCTCCTCTCCTTTTATAAAAGGCCCCCACCTCTACCTCCTTACCCACACTTACAAAGCCTTTGGCTTGGCCAAAACCTGCCCATTTTGTCTCTCCACATCTCTCTATAACTCTTAGAAGCCTCACTTTGGTCAGAAGTCTTCCCAAGGAAGCATTTGATCTCAAACCAAAGGGAGTTACCCGATTTTAAGGTAATGTCTTCACTTGAGTCCTTTTGTTTTATTTTTCTTCTCCACCCCCCTAAACTCTTTTTATTCCTTTAATTTGTAAAAACACCAGTATATTCAATATACTAGGATTTTGTTATATTATGGATTCGAGCTACACTTACACACACCTTCATCTAATGGTTAAAGAATATAATGTTTCTGTGGATGGTGAATTACTGCCTCACGAAACGATGATTGTTCAATCTTCTCGTAACACCTTTCACGGTGGCCATTATGATGTAACTACATTTATATATGATATATAATATGTTTATGTTTTCCTTAAGATTATTTATTTTTCATTTATTTCATACCTTTATGGCCTCCATTATGGGTATACGCGATATCTTTATTTTAGGAAGTGTGGACTACCGCCCCCTCAAAGTGATTTGATTCGTTAATACCATATGTGGTACGTATAAAGGATATATTTAATGATATTATATATGATACCATACTATAATTAAATTACTATTATGTATCATTATGTTTTAATTCTATTAAATATGAAATAGAAATGGAAGTAGTGTTCATGCGTACGTACGACTTACCATCTCCATGAACAGTGCATTTCATTTCGTAACTCTAAATGTTATGTAATATTATAAATTTATGAATATACTGGATATATATGATATATATGATATCTACATCAAGAATAAAATTCTGGATATAACGGATATTTTACCACATGAACAACTTGTAATTATAAAGAGTATATTTTTTTGACTCAAGTACCAATGATCGTTAAAACAACCATTATTAACTTAAATAATAACATAGTGTTCATGACATGGTAATAAGTGATATAAAAGGAATAATGAACTTTAAAAAGGTTCTTAAGGAAGTATAAATTAACTCATGTTTATTATTCAGGAGATTAAAGAACGATCGAGTCAAGTCGGACCCGAGGTCAGGGATCCTACTCCTCTCTTTCTTTTTAAGTACACTCTTTTATGTCATTCCTTTTAAGCTCATATTTATTATGATTGGAATGTTATTTTATATTAATCCTACTGTACTTCTTTTGTTCATATGATGATAGACCCTATTTTCTCTCATCAATCCATTTTGGAAGTTTATAGTGGCGCCATTAGGCTGCTGAATTTTCATAAGAGATCTAACCTCTCTCTTTCATTTTAATTACTCTCATTTATGTTACGTATTTTAAGCTCCTCTTTGTTATGATGGGGGATGTTCTTTTATATTCCTCTTGCTTTACATTTTATTGTAATATTATGAGAGACCCTATTTTATCTCATCAATCCATTTTTGGAAGTTTAAAGTGGGTCCTTTAGGCTGCCGAGTTTTCATAAGGGATTTTCCATCTCAATTTTATTCCCGTGGTATTTATGCTACATTTTCCAAAAAAAAATTTGATTGGTGTATGTACTGCCAATTATTTTAGTCATTGTGTAATATACTTTCATTTATGAGTATTTACATCAATGTTGTATTGTCTTTCTTTCACGGGGTGTATGTTTTGAATGTTACCCAAGTCGGTAAGGGAACCTTTCACCCTCCTCTTTTTAAAAGACTTCTTTTGTTATGTATTTTAATTCACATAATATTATGTTGGGATATGTTCTTATATATCCTTATTGATAATAATTTTATGTCCAAGTGATGAGATACCCTTTTTATCTCTCATCAACTCTTTTTCTGAATTTTGAAGTGACGCCACTAGGCTGTCGAATTTTTCCATGGGATCTTCTTAACCAAATTTTGATTCTTTGGGATAAACTTGTACTCCTTCAATATGTCATTCTATGAATATGTATAAATGTCCTATGATTTTTTACACTTAATATCCACTTATATTTGGTGTATTTTCTTTTCATACATAATTATCTAATTGATTTATACTTAATCCAAGGATACCATCTTTGTATGGGACTTCGTCTCAATCTCCATTCATTGAGGCATATTATTGTTTTATAGACAACCTTCTTTTATACGGTGTATAATCCTCTTTCACTTTTACGTTTATCCAAAAGGAATCTTCTTTATACAAAGCATTTTACTAAACAAAAAAAGGGAATGTTTTTGGTGTACGTATGCGGCGACAATGACATCTCCACCGTCATGACCATTTTTTGAGTTTCAGCTTACTCTATAAGCAATACCTTTTTTAAAGAAAAATAAATTACATGTTTTACTTTTCTTTTATTTTGTTATGGAAAATGGTTTTTATAATGTTTTTATATCAATGTGTTGTATTGATATCTTGTGATTGAAAAGTGGAAATGTTATGCTTCCTTTATGCATGTTTTATGTGATACAATTATGTTATGGTTGTTGGGAATTATTATGAAGATGGGTGGTTCTCTGAAAAACTATGGGCGGGTGAGCCCGATATAGCTCTCCAATGCATTGGGTAACGCGAAGGAGTGAAACGTTATGGTTTCTCCGAAAAGATTTAGGGAATATACTGTGCTGGGTATTCCAAATGTAACCAAGAGGGTTACTCCCTACGTAAGAATGTTATGAATGCCTCAAGTTACCTTTTATGTCTTATGATTTCTATGATTTATTCAAGATTTGATATGCCTATGTTTTATGGGTAAAGTATTATTTCATTATTATGTATATATGAACTCTTGTTTCCTTTCCATATTTTTATAACCCTTACTGAGCTTTTTATGCTCATCCCAATTTTTTTTTGAAATGTTTTTCACATGTCAAGGGAAAGGTACATGATATAATGATAGTTTCAAGGAAGTCTCAAGAAAGAATCCATACTTTATTTTTAAATATGTTTCCATTGATGGGAAAAAATTAATACTATCTTTTATGTAACCACTTTGTTTAAATGTGGAATGTAAAGAAATTTTTATGATTTAATTCTCTAAAACTCTAAACCTGAAAAGATCCTCAATGTGTAATATTGTTATAACTCAAGATTAAGTAAGGTTTAAGGCTGGGGCCTTATAGTTGGAATCAATTGTCGATTTATAAAACTTTAGAGGATAGGGTATTCTTTAAGCATAAGTGACATTACCACAATGGTTAGGATTTCAGAAAGAGTCCTAGTTTTAGATAAACTGAATGAGTAAGTATATCTTAGTGTTTATCTTCCTCATTAGTTCATGATGGTTTTGTTGATATATTCACAGTGACCCTTTTGGTTTTAGTAAATGGCTGGATCTAGCAGGCACCAAAGTAACAGTGGATGTGAAGGAAACTGTGACAGTTTTTTGAGCATGCAACTGAATGATATGGGATCTCCAATGAGAAATATTGTGTTTATCCTCAACCAACTATCTGGAGTCATGATTGACCACCTAAAACTTGGTGATTTATCTAAGGAATCATATATGCGAGAAACAAATCCCTATGGAACTACAGGTAATAATCATAAAGGTATGTGTGTTCCAAAATGTATGTGTCAACGATGTGGAAAGAAACACCTAGAAAAATGTTTCAAAGGGACAGAAATATTTTATAGATGTGGAAATGAAGGTCATAAATCAAGAACCTTCCATGGAAAAAGGAAGCATCCAGTTCACTCGAGGAAAGGGAAATAAGTTCTTTCTCTAGGATCAATTGAATGTTTTAAATGTGGTGTGCATGGTCATTATGAAAACACATTTCCTATTAAGAAGTTTCGTGAATGGGATCACCAAGATCGTACAAATATTCATTTATCAATACCTAATGCCATTCCGATTGATGATGAAGAAACCGACAATGACCAATCAAAGGTATGGATTATTTCATAACTTTTGTTATCTTATTCTGGAATCTTAGGATATGATTCATGATTTTGTTTGTATGAAAGAAGTATTTCAGAATAAGTTGGAAAGGAATGGTTAATGGATCATGAAGAATGTTGAATGAGTAAGAAGTCAACATATAAGGCCTTCCAGAGTTAGGATGAAATTCTTAATAGAATTAAGTCTCTTTTAATGATGGGGTTACATTAGAAGACTTTTTATAGTATGTGTAACCCTGATGTTTAATATATGAAAATTTTATTCAATGAATAGTTATCTCTTCTTTTGTGTATGTTGTTGTAAAGAACCATTTTGGTTAATATGATCCTTACTTTTGAGGTAATTATGGGTTACTATATGTTATGATCGAAGTGAAATGCATGAGATAAAATTGAGGTTAAATTATGTTATGTTTATTTTTGATGATTTTATCTCTTTTTGGGGAATGATTTGAGAATTATATAGTTTTGGAAAAAGGATAACACGCAAACCGTGTGACAACCCGTCACGCCAGACAAAGCTGTGGGAATTGAACCCACAACCAAGGTGCAACTGGTATTTATCGCCTACCACTAGACTACGTGAAGTCCCTGGTTTGTATGACTTTTTCTTTTTAGTTAGGTGACTTTATGAATTAAGAGTAAGTTTATTTTGGGTTATTTATGAAAATAATTAAACTATCATGGAGGATATGTGATTATGTTAATTAGTTTTCAATACGAGACATTAGGAGCTACTGATGTTGTTTGGAGATAAATGTTACGATTTAACTTGGAAGACTATGTGACTAAATCATTCAAATATTTGTGTTTCAATCTTAGTTTGGTTTACTTTGAAGAATTTTATGGACAAATTGTTTATCGAATGGTCCTCGTTGAACTCTGGGTTTTGTTGGACAAATTTTAGAGATTAAGAATATATTTTCTTTTTATAAAGGGTTATCCTTTTCTGGATTATCTGATCTTGTACTAACATTCTTGGTTTTGGATTTGGTTAAGGTCTAAATATATGGAAAGTATATAGTTCTCTTTTTTGGATTAGGTGATTCTCTAGAAGTCGATTATAGTACTCTTAATATGAACAAGTCTTCCTAAATACTCGTCTTTTAGGGAAAGTATGAGTCTGTGTAAGGAATCTAGTAAAAGTTGAAAGTCAACGGGAAAAGTAAGTATGTTTCATTAAGATCAAAAATAAATTCCTCAATGAAGAATAGCTTAAAACAAAAGTGTTGTCTGTTAACTTTTCCAACCGGGGAATCGAATACCATTTAACCCATAACAAGTTTGTGATTTTCTTATGGTTAAATTTCTCCTAGACATGTTTACTATCACTCTCCATCAGAACATAACCCTTTGTTTTTCCCCCATTTCCATATTTTCATACTTGGAATCCTAGTATGGGATAACTCGGGTGAACTTTGTACTTTTCTTTCTTTATTTAAAGTGATTGTTTTACTGACTCATGTTCCGATGTGGGATTTTTAATGATATTTCCAAGCCCAATTTTAAAATTGAGAGGATGCAATTACCAAAAGGGGGGAAGGATGTAACACCCCAGGTAAATAAAGAGTATGAAATTTTTACATTTATCCATATTTGTGAATAAAATATTAATATAACTTTAAAGGGGACGCTATGCTCGATGGCGTACCCAACACGCAACAACGAGTTTCATGGAAATCATACGTTGCACTCTAATAATAAAATAATATTATTTTAAATGTTAGTTAACACCTAGCTGTTGTGATGGCAGGAATGAATAAAACTAACTACAAAATGATTATATATGTTTGTCAAATATTTTTAATTTTTACAATAAATGTTAGAGGATTAAAAATGTGAATTAATCCAATTTTAAGCGTAAACATTCTAATATTCTTTAAAAGGTCGATTAACCACCTTTTGATGGCGTACCTCTTTTAAATCCACTTTTTGATAATTTTATGTGTTATATTTGAGAAAATAAAATTCTTCTTTAGAATCGAGACATCAAAATTTACTTTGTGTATATTTTTGGTATTTTTCTGATAAAGTACATTTTTTAATGAATAGTGAAAAAAGTTGTATTTTAATTCAAAACCTCTTTTTAATATAATTTATTTATATGATTAGATTATCTTTTAAATTGGTTTTAAAGTGAAATTATAATATATTTTTACCATTAAATCAAATGGTGGTCATTGGAAATAATTTCACTTTGAAATTGGACTTAAACTAGTGTCAATCTTTTAATAGATATTGTTTCTTAAAAACACGCTATTTGTTTTGACAGTGGGAATTAATTATTAAATCAATTAATGAAACTTATATGTTTTGAATTTTTTAAAATAGACATCATTTTTGAATTCGGAATATCAAATATAGCCTAGTGTGAATTTATGGTAATTTTCTGAAAAACTTCATTTTTTGATGAATAGTGAAACCAGTAAGTGGTACTTATAAAAACTGATTTTCCATTGAAATGAAATCTTGCCACCTTTGTGTTTTGAATTTCAAAAATCCGACATTCATGGTTGTCATTAAGAAGTAAAATTTGGTTCAATGGGATTAAAATAATTTTCCGTTGAATAGTAACTTTTTAAGTTTTTAATCCCGATTAGAGGTAATTAGTGTAGTTTAAGGTAAAAATAATGTTTTAATAAAATGAAATTACCAAGACACATGTACTAACCTCATTTTATGAGTCATGTCCGACCAAGACAATCCATGGGTCAACTTGGGGACCCCATGGAGCCACTTTGGTTGGAAAATGACATAAATACATTTTTATTTAGTGTTAAAATTAAAATGACACAAACATGAGTTGTTTTACCAAATCAATTTTTAAATGGGGTTATACAAGTAATATTTTTGACTATAAATAGTAATTGAAAAAATAAATATATTTCCAACATCATAGTAGTTTTTTATAATTTTTAGACATTAAATAAATTAAATTATTTATGACCTAATGATGATGCACTGATGATATCATTATTTAACGATTTAAATAAAATTGAAAGATAATGTAAAATCTAAGCCCTACACATGTAAAAAACTTATTGTATGGGTGGATTTAAAACCCTTATCACCTTATCCTTGAAACACATCAATGTAGGACCATTAAAATTCAAAACGCATTCTAAAATAAAGTAACATTTCTTCACATTCCAAGAGTGCCCCTCCTCTCCTCTTATAAAAGGCCCCCACCTCTACCTCCTTACCCACACATCCAAAGCCTTTGGCTCAGACAAACCCAGACCATTTTGTCTCTCCACATATCTATCTTACTCTTAGAAGCCTCACTTTGGTCATAATTCTTCCCAAGGAAGCCTTTGAGCTCAAATCAAAGGGAGTTACCAGATTTTAAGGTAGTGTCTTCACTTGAGTCCTTTTGTTTTATTTTGTTTCTCCACCCCCCTAAAATCTTTTTATTCCTTTATTTTGTAACAAAAAAGTATCATCAATATACTATGATGTTGTTATATTAAGGATTAGAGCTACACATACAAACACCTTCTTCTAATGGTTAAAGGACATATTGTTTCTGTGGATGGCGAATTACTGCCTCACGAAACGATGATTGTTCAATCTTCTCTTAACACCTTTCATGGTGGCCATTATGATGTCACTACATTTATATAATATATATAATATGTTTATTTTTTCCTTAAGATTATTTATTTTTCATTTATGGAATACCTTTATGGTTTCCATTATGGGTATACGCGATATCTTAATTTTAGGAAGTGCGGACTACCGCCCCCTCCAAGTGATTTGATTCGTTAGTACTATATGTGGTACGTATAAAGGATATAATTAAGGATATTATATATGATACCATACTATAAATAAAATAATATTATGTATCATTATGTTTTAATTCTATTAAATATGAAATAGAATTGGAAGTAGCGTTCATGCGTACGTACGGCTTACCGTCTCCATGAACGGTGCATTTCATTTCGTAACTCTAAATGTTATGTAATATTATAAATTCATGAATATACAGGATATATATGATATATATTATATCTAAATCATGAATAAAATTTTGATATAATGGATATTTTACCACATGAACAACTTGTAATTATAAAGAGTTTATTTTTTTGACTCAAGTACCAATGATCGTTAAAACAACCATTATTAACTTAAATAATAACATAGTGTTCATGACATGGTAATAAGTGATATAAAAGGAATAATGAACTTGAAAAAGGTTCTTAAGGATGTTGAAATTAACTCAAGTTTATTATTCAGGATATTAAATAACGATCAAGTCATGTCAGACACGAGGTAAGGGATCCTACTCCTCTCTTTCTTATTAAGTACACTCTTTTTTGTCATTACTTTTAAGCTCATATTTCTTATGACTGGGATGTTATTTTATATTAATACTACTTTACTTCTTATGTTCATATTATGAAAGACCCTATTTTCTCTCATAAATCCATTTTGGAAGTTTTGAGTGGCGCCGTTAGGTTGCCAAATTTTCGTAAGAGATCTAACCTCTCTCTTTCTTTTTAAGTACTCTCCTTTATATTACTTCTTTTAAGATCTTCTTTGTTATGATGGGGGATGTTATTTTATATTCCTCTTGCTGTAAATTTTATTTTAATATGTTGAGATGTCCTATTTGATCTAATCAATCCATTTTTGGACGTTTTAAGTGGTACCGTTAGGCTGTCGAGTTTTCGTAAGGGATTTTTCATCTCAGATTTATTCATGTTGGATTTATGCTACATTTGCCACAATTTCCTTTGAGTGGTGTATGTAATGACCATTATTTTACTCATTGTGTAATATAATTTCATTTATGAGTATTTAAATAAATGTTGAATTGTCTTTCTTTCATGGGGTGTATGTTTCGAAAGTTACCGAAGTCGGTAAGGGAACCTTTCACCCTCCTCTTTTTAAAAGACTTATTTTGTTATGTCTTTTAATTCAAATAATATGATGTCGGGATATTTTCTTCTATATCCTTATT
Source organism: Viscum album (assembly GCA_963277665.1). NCBI lineage: Eukaryota > Viridiplantae > Streptophyta > Magnoliopsida > Santalales > Viscaceae > Viscum > Viscum album. Next base: position 1,003,042,587 of record OY728161.1, read on the forward strand.
GATTTAAATTTTATGTCCAAGTGATGAGATACCCTTTTTATCTCTCATCAACTCTTTTTCTGAATTTTTAAGTGACGCCGTTAGGCTGTCGAATTTTTTCATGGGAACTTCTTAACCCAATTATGATTCTTTGGGATAAACATGTACTCCTCTAATATGTCATTCTATGAATATGTGTGAATGTACTATGATTGTTTTAAACTTAATATCCACTTATATTTGGTTTATTCGTTTGTCACACATAATTATGTAATTGATTTTTCCTTATTCCAAGGATGTCGTCTTTGTATGGGACTTCCTCTCAATCTCCATTCATTAAGGCATATTTTTGTTTTATACACAACCTTCTTTTATATGGTGTATAAACCTCTTTGACTTTTACATTTATCCAAAATGAATCTTCTTTATTCGAATCATTTTACTAAATGATAAAAGGGAATGTTTTTGCCGTACGTATGCAGCGACAATGACTTCTCCGCCACCGTGACCATTATTTGAGTTTCGGCATCCTCTACAAGCCATACCTTTTTTTTAATGAAAAATAAATACCATTTTTTATTTTCTTTTATTTTGGTATTGAAAATGGTTTTCATAATGTTTTTATATCAATGTGTTGTATTTATATCTTGTGATTGAAAAGCGGAAATGTTATGCTTCCTTTATGCATGTTTTATGTGATACGATTATGTTATGGTTCTTGGGCATTATTATGAAGATGGGTGGTTCCGTGAAAAACTAAGGGCGGGTGAGCCCGATATAGCTCTCTAATGCATTGGGTAACGTAAAGGAGTGAAACGTTAAGGTTTCTCTGAAAAGATTTAGGGAATATACTGTGGTGGGTATTCCAAACGTAACCAAGAGGGTTACTCCATACGTAAGAATGTTATGAATGCCTCAAGTTACCTTTTATGTCTTTTGATTTCTATGATTTATTCAGGATTTGATATGCCTATGTTTTATGGGTAAAGTATGATTTCATTCTTATCAATATATGAGCTCATGATTCCTTTCCATATTTTTATAACCCTTGCTGAGCATTTTATGCTCATCCAAATTTTTTTTTGAAATGTTTTTCACAGGTCAAGGGAAAGGTACATGATATGATGATAGTGTCAAGGAGGTGTCAAGAAATAATCCTTGCTTTATTTTTAAATATGTTTCCGTTTATGGGAACAAATGAATACTATCTTTTAGGTAACCACTTTTTTTAAATGTGGAATGTAATGAATGTTTTATGATCTAATTTTATAAAACTCTAATCCTGAAAAGATCTTTAATGTGTAATCCTGTAATAACTCAAGATTAAGAAAGGTTTAAGGCGGGGGCCTTATAGATTCGACGCTCAAAATCAGAATGGATTGAATATTTTTGTCCAATTTGATTATTATGGGTTCTCAACATACGATGTTATGGGATTATTTGGTTAGAATATTGGAATGTTGGAAGATGATCTGGTTATCATTTGGATTACATATTCTAATATGAGGTATATACATTGATTTTTGAAGAATGATATTTTTTATTCCCAGATAAAGTATTTATAACACATTACGACTCAATTGAATTCCATCAATTAATTAAATTATAAAATCATAAAAATTATTTTTTTTAATGATTTTATTCCACTTTACCATTGCTCATATTATCACATTAATGTGGATGTTGAAAAAATTGGGTATGAGAAAGAATTATTATAAATAGTGATTATAAAATGAATTAAATGATACATCATTTACTACTCAATAGAAGAATGATAAGGTACCAAAAGGGGTACCTAGAGTGAAGTGGAAGGTGTTGGTTTATTTCCATATACATAAGAAGCACATGGTTTGGAAAAATATATCATTATATTGATCTCATTTTATATATTGAGAGATAAAATTTCATATATTACTATTAAATTAAATGTTATATAATTCAAGATGTTTCAAGAGAAATGTATCAAATCAAGCTATAAAAGATATCCCCCGTACCAAGGGTTCAAAGTGTTTTCCATGAAAGAGATCGATTATGGTAGTATTTTCCCTATTTATAACATAAAATTATCTATTTCATATATTAAATTAATTATTTATCATTTCTTAATTTAGTAATGTAATTTAGGGAATCAATTCATCTAAATGGAAATTTGGTTGGATGTTTATATGAAATATGATAGGGGTTAGAGGAATAATCACACAAAATAAATTTATGTTTGAATTCTTTAATCATTGTAGAAACTTTTTCCAAGTTATCATTTTTTAAATTAAATCTCTTTAAATATAACCCTAATTTTATTTATTTTTTAAAATAAGATATCAATGGGATTCGAATCCCATGTAGTCTTTCTTAGTCTCCTAGGATGATCATGTTGGTCAGCCCTTTGGGAAGGACCATCGTGGTTGTGTGCGCAAAATGGGTTCAATTGAATAAACATATGATGTTTTGGAAGGTCAGTGTGGATTATAGATGCATATATACATAATTGTATTCATTATATACCCTAATATACTCATTGTTATTTTATGGTAATTCAATGAAAAATCCAACAATAGGGGGCTCATATACAGATGCAGTATGGGAAGGTTGTTGCTCTTTTTATAGAATTAGTCAATTTATAACAAAAAATGACTAGATTTATCACCAGTGATATTGCACCAATCGATGGTTCCTATGAGTAGGTAAATCACAAAACTTCATAAATATTAGCTAGAAACTCTAATATTAGTTTTAACATTAAATTTAAATATAAAACACTTTTAATTTTCATGAAAAGTTTCATATATGTACCTTTAGTAAGGATTTGAGATGGAGACACTGTCGATCTTAGTTCATCATATAGTGATGATGTTATTTGATTATATTCTGTAACTAAATACATGATTGACTAGCATAATGACATGGTGATAAAGAAACCAATTTTTGGTTTGAGGATGCAATTTTTATAAAACATTATTTATTTTACATTCTATGGATGATTTAGTTTTATAAAACTCCCTTTATATTCATTATTATCATATATATTCTTATATTTATTATCTTAAATAGAATTAAATTAATCTAATTTTTTCCAATCTGGAAATAAATGATTTTACTTGTGTTTATATTTTTTATATATGTAGAACAATTTATTGTACCATATATATGATTGGTAAAATTCCTAACATGAACATTTTTTATAATTTTTATTCAAAGTGATTTTTCAATTTTCTATTCAATTTTTAAATGACTGTAACTAATATATTTTATGTGTTTAACGGCATAATTATCAACGGGTAATTAATGGTTGGTTGGGTAATATTAATTGATGTGTTTTTTGGGTATTATGATATGTTTCCTCACTTTCATTAGCTAGTTTATTGTGAACTATTTGTATATACATGGGAGATGAAGAAATAGTTTTTTCTATAGTTATGATGAGAAACTGAAAATTATCCCATTATTAATAAAAATATAAGTATATGGGGAGTTGTACACTATGGATCTATGTTTCAGTAATTAAATAAGTTATGTTTTACGAACATCGTGAATAGGTAATAAGATAATTCCATGTCTGTTTGTGTAGGATTGTATTACTAGAACCTATGGTATTTCCCACGATATATATTTGACATGTCATCCGTTTTGGTGAGAGTTGATTAATTAATGGGTTATATTATTTCTATTGTTAAATAAACTTCTAATGATTTTTATAATATTGAATACACTTGTAGATAATTTTTTCTTTATCAATGAAATGTCATTGTTATTACTCAAAATTTGTTATGATACCAATATCTTTTATCATTATTTATTTACTTATGTTTTCTTCCATGGTATATTCTTTAGTTTCTTTTTGTGTTTTATATGGTTTACTTTTATTCTCGTTTAGGGATGAAATTGGTTTTCATTTAAATGGAGGAATAAATATTCAAAATAAATTTAACATTTGTTTGGTTTCTCTTATTTATCAACCATTTATCCAGGCCTCTTAATATCTATTATTTGAATGTTATATATGAAATGATTATATAATGAATTGTATAATTTCTATTTCTATGTGAAATTATTTTATTTTAAATGGATATATGTACAATGTGTGGATGAAACCGTATATGATATTATTATTTGGTTAATGGTTATACAATGATATTGCTCATGTTTTTTCTTTCCTCGGGACGTAGTTTTTGTACATGTGTGTTTTTAAACATCACTGTATAGTTTTGGTTTAATCTAATTCTATATTTGGAAAAAATATGTTATCAGTAGATTTAACCAATGTTATATATCGTCAAGAACATTTGTGGAAATAGCCACTATATTATTATGATAATGGTGGAAACTCATCATTTGTTTTTTAGATGAAATACTACAACTAAAAACAAAACAAAAATCTGCTAAATAAATTTTTTTACAAAAATTTATGGAAACCACCTCCCATTTTGAGAAACTGATACAATTCAGGTGCCAATTCCCTATTTTGTGGAAATTTTTATAAACTATAATGAAATCATTTATTTGCTGTCTAAAATTTTACTAAATGATCAAATTGCCACTAGAATCTTTTTTTTGTTATTGTTCCATGTCTAAAATCCAATACGACATCCAAATTAAATAAAGAATGTAATAAATGAAAAATATAGTCAATATGGAATCTAATCCCTAAAATAATGAATTAATGATTCAGAAATATAAGGGATCTCTCAACCAAAAACCATTACAATTTTAAAAGAACTTATTTAAGATACACCATTGGTTAACCTATTAATTTCTTATAGGTCACCACCATGGGTAATCTAAGGAATTATTTATATATATCCATAAATTATTTGAAAATTATATCAATAATAAAATCATGTTTAAAGAAGAATTAAAGAAGGACATTTTCATTGACATGCATCATCATTATTTACAACCCCATTCATTTCCATACTCAATTTCATCATCCCATGCAATAAACATATAGATATAGACAATAAATTAAATATGAATCAAACAACATTTGATTTAGACTAAATTATAAAAATTATTGATTTTAAAAAAAATATTCACATGAATTCTTTACCATACTATCTTTATTATATATAATTTATTGACGTCTTTTTTATAGAAGGCTTAGTATTAAATTAATGTAACCACAACACAATAGTATACATAGTTACAAAAATTGTTAAAATTTTCAAAAACAAGAAAAAATTATCATTGGTCACAGAATTTTTCTTGTAAAGAAACATAAAGGGTTTATGTATTTGGCTTCATTTTGGAATATATTCATAAAAAATATTTAAAACATCATTTTATATTTGGAATTTTTTTTCAGAAAATCAGTTCAACACTATTATGAAGTAACGAAAAAATAATAAAACAAAAATATAAATCAATTTTTTAGAATCAAGTTTGGTAAAATGTAATTTATTTTATTAAAATAAAATAATTTTTTTTAAAAAATATTCACATGTTATATTACTCTCTGAGATTATAATCACCATCAAACTAATCATTCTTTAAAAATTAATTCTTAGTAAAATAGACATATATTTTTTCAATAGGGATATCATGATAATACCTTTATATTTAGATATAACATGATCCATACATTACATTATTTATTTTCTTAAATGAAATGTAATAAACATGTTACAAATTTATGATTCACATATACTAAATTCTCTAGTTTCGAAATAAAAATTTTCATCTTCGGACTTTTTTCCCATAAAAAACTACATAGGGGTTGATATTTTGGGAAAAATAATTTCTTTTCACAAAATTCGTTAATATTATTTATAAGTATAATTATAATAATTAAATTAAAATTCAATTCATAAAAGGTCACCACATATCATGTTTCTAATATTTAATGAATATTAAAACAAAAATATAAAACTATCCTTGTAATAAATACCCAACACATGATCATGATAAATTAATAATGGAAAGTATTGGATGGAATATTAACTCACTTGAAAACATAAATAATAATAATAATATATTATAATATAATAACTTAGTAATGGTAATATTAAATCTACTAAACGTGATATTCTAAAAGAGGGTTTCTATAATTAGGAAAAATTCATGAATAAAATAAAATAATAATTCTTCTCTAACAATTATAAGCATTAGGAAAATAATATATCATGTAATACATTTTATGAAAAAACATTTTTCTCTTTTTAATTATTGTCAAGATTTGAATATAAAATGAAAAAATATATTCAAGACTCCAAAAGGGTTCAATAAAATTTATTTGGATATTTAATCTCCATTTTTAAATTTTCTTTTTCGGTTGTATTATTAATTCTAAAATCAAGAATAGTTTATTTGAAACAATAACACAAGAATAATCAGAGAAACACATAAAGATTTTAATAATTATTAAATTAAATTCAATAACATTCAAAAAAACACCATGATCGATAACAATCAAAACAAATAAAGAATAATTTACCTCACGTAATTATTACATTTTATATAGAACAATCTCACTCAGCCATTCAGTAACCTCTAATTCCTTACCTTGGATCATAGGGGACCAAAAATAATGTGTCCTAACTTGTCTTCCAGGTATATTTCATGAACTAAGGTCCACTAAAAATATTTTCCAACTAACCCATTCAATCCTCACCATTCCTAACATCAAAAAAAATCCCTTCACTCAACCTAAACCTTAGATAAGAAATTTAAATGATCTCATTCCTCTAAAGGTACACATTCTTTGATAGAAATGGATAAATGGAGATAATAAATCCTAACTCCCCCCAATAGTAGGTTATGGGTTGGATTATAGCACTAAGGGTATAAAAAAAGTCACACATGTAGGATGATTTACCCTTAATACAAAGAAAAGTGGGATCATGATATAATATATCACCCACCATTCAACTTCATGACATAAAAAATGTAAAATCTAGAATATCCACAATTCATGTATTGTAATATAAATATAGTGAATGATTCAATGAAAAAACCTATAAGAGATAGTCAACAACTACTCTAATAGCCATGAAATAAATGTCAATATCAGTCCCTAATGTCAACTGTGAATCTTAATAATGAGTTTATATATACGTAGATTGATCTTATATTTATACACATTAGGATCATCACCATGGAATCTAATGAAAATATTATAAGACCATCCTAATTACCTTGTGAAAAAAACTATATAATCAATAAGAACATATCAGGTAAACTATTCAATAGCATCACCTAAGATCACTCACTAAATAACACATATATGTATTGAAACATAATATGAATCATTTCGATAAAAGGGATACCTTGAACCACCATCCCATTGGTTTGTTTCTATCACACACTAACATCAACTGTCATATTTCTCCCATATCTACTATATATTAATCATTTATAATAAAACCCAATGTATCTCATCATGTAATTTTTAAATACACATTGCCAATCACATCACATCTCACATGAAGAGAACTACTGTATGACTTAACATCTCAAAAAAAACATAGTCTATCACATCAAATCTCAACCATATCCAAAAAATTGTATTATGATAACATGAACCTGATGAACATTAACCTCATACTGACCTCCTACCACTCATGACCCCAACTATGAACTGAATCATCAGATCATAAAATAGTACCATTGGTTTACTTTTTTTATTCTATCCATCATAGCTCATATATATGATACTCTCATGTAAGACTGATTTGGGAAGATGGGGTTTCCAGTCATCCATCCTCACCATCAGGATATTGGGAATGTCACCACAATTAAATATGGATGTTATCACATGGTACTCATAATTGGGTGGTGACTATAGAAATAAAAATAAAATGAAATATATAATGGTAACACTAAAAATCCTAGCCAATGGGTTAATTAAAAGAGTATCATAATAACAAACAACACCACCCTGAAGGCCTCCCATCCTCTTATACAATTGAAGCCTCCTCTAAATTCCCATCACCACAAAAGCATTTGATAAACCACAATCCATGTCCATCCATTGATTTTATTTTATCCAATTTCCATATTTACCCATTACAAAAAATACATTTATCCTTACCACTAATTTAATATTAAGCAAGCCTAGTAAGTTATCTTTCAATTTTATTAATCAAGGAAAACAACACATCAATTTTTAAAGATCTCATTTAACCATTTCAATTAATAGACATTTAGATATCTACTAAAATCATTAAATTTTCAAATTAAAAATCTTCATCCCCTTTGAATTCCTTATTTTGATCTCCTAAAATTTCCATAATTATTGAATTTTCATTTCAATCATTTCATAGCCACCTAGATTCTACCAAACCAATACACAATTCCATCGAAATTTTCATATTAAATTCATATTCCAATTTCAAAAATCCCTTCCACAGACCCACATGTTTATCTTAGAAAACAACTATGTCCATAATTCTATCCATTACACATACCATCACATCAATAACCATCATAATAAAGAGGGGAACACAAAAAATTCTTATTTATAAATAGCTGGTTCAACTAGACAATTTTAAATATTTTCAATTTTCATGTGAGTTGTTTTAATAGTAGTGTTTCATAAAATAGATACAACTTCAAAGTAAAATACACATTTCTTAATTAATGATATCTGGAACATAGTTATAGGGAATTAAAATCATGAAAAATAAATAATTTTCTTGCAATATCTCTACTAAACCATTAATTTCATTGACTATAATTACTAATCTTCCTTAGAGAAACTCTTACCATCCAGCTAAATGGGAAAATAATTTTAAATTTACAGATTCATAAAATATATCGTTTAAATTGGATCCCCTATGAAGAATTTATTTTAGGTATTAAATCATTAACACAATTAGTATAAAGGATAGAGGAAAGATAACATCACCTCGAGAAGTGTTGGTAAAGGATGGGATGGATTTGTAGTAGGATTTTAGATCCCAAAAGGATAGATTTGGAACACCCAAACTCAATAGGAATCAATAGTGGCACAAATGATGGAAGAAACTAATTTATTTATATTTATAGATATCCTTCTATGGATTATTAATAAAATCCTATAGCATTCCATATATTGTTCCTCATTTCATTCTCATTTAAATCAGATATTAATTCGCATCAATTTAAAACCATGGAAAATGTTAGATATAATTTTAATTAGTCATACATAATAAAAAATCTAGATATTGTTCTTTTGAATCATTGAAATACCTATTTATAGGTTGAAGAAGAATAAATTTTAAAAAATTGATTAAAAACTAATACTCACACAGAACACATATACACTACATATAGGTCACATGGTTTTACTTTTATGATTCATAAAACTATTTTGTGAGCATAGGAAATCTCAGTTAATAATTACACAGGTCGAAGATATTCATATATGATTTGTCCAATGGCTCATAAACCCTTACGTGAGCTTCATAATACCCTTATACAACATTTATAATATTTCATCTACCCTTACGTATGTCGACACCAATCCATATACGATCTAGTAAACCTGTGCTACTCCACTCTCATGTTATCTAGCACCCATATATAACTCCACCCTCAAAGAATATGATAACATTACACAAACTTTAGGATATAATCTCCACCATTATGATATTAAGGAGTATATTTATGTAGCATATGATACTTTATCTTAAAATTATGCATAGTTCTAATGGGAATTCATACCCATAAATAACATTTTTAAAAACACCACTTATGCTTACACAGCTTCATTAAAAGTTATCTAACCATTATATAACCCTTATAAAATTATTCTTAACATTATAAATGATATTAAAAATACAATTACCCTTAATGAAATCAAATATTATTCATTCGGTTAAATATTTCAATGAAAATATTAGATTATAAATAAAAATTACATATAAATATTAATGATAAGGGTTCATTATCACATAAAAAATCCAAAAAAAACATTTAAAAATATTCGAATCCATAAAAAAATTCATAATTAATTTCAAAAACATTATTTTGTTACTTTGAAATTCCATTCATATTTTCTAAAATCATTTTTTGGAAACATTCAAAATTTAATAATCATTTTAAAACAACATCTAAAAATGACATGAACATTATCAAGGACACAAACATCACATGGTGGAGAAGTAAGAGCTAGAAAAATCTTGACCTATACATCATGGATATTCTTAAATTATTACATTGCCAAATATTTCACTATATGTATTATGTAATGTTATTTTCTATTAAATATATGATCTATCACTACATTTTTCATTCCTAATAATATACTATTAATAGGAATACAAATTCCTCAAATCCCATTCCATTTTTGAATAGCCTATTTTCTTATTCATTTATTGAGGTTTGTTGTCTTTGATGACATTCATCTATTGAATGGGGAGACAATTGTCTTGACCATATACCATTTATCTATACTTTGTAAATACCATATGCTATTTTTTTAATTGTATTTACATAGAATGTTAATAAATAACATTTGATATCTATTTATTTCCCTTGTTTATATATTGTTATTATAATCAATGAAATTATAAATTTCGTTTCTAGGGGATTCCATTTGAGAAGGCTATAAAACACATTTTCTTCCAATGGATTCCATAAGATGTTATTGAATTTATATGGGACACATATGTATGGATGATTACTAGTGGGGGCATATATCACCCAAAAAATGGTTTATTTTTATATCTAATTAGATCGCGAGTCATGGAGATAATGAGTATGTTTGTATGGGAATGAGAATAAAGTGTTTGATCACATTTTATAGTCATGGACATAATTAGTTTGTTCACATAATTGTGGGCATAATGAGTTTTACCACTAGTTTTTTTAATGCTTATGGTTGTACCTCATTTCCATGTTATTTTTTATGTTAAAGCACAATTCTATTATGATTTTAATTTTCATGATATTCCATGTTTTCATATTATAACTTATTTTAAACTTTTCCTACAATTTTATATTTTTTTCATATATTTTATCATTTTTTATATATATTTTAAGAATAGTAATATCATTTATGCTTCCATAATGACTATTTCATGTTCTTATGTTATTTTATCATTTTTAAAATTAACATACTCTATTTTATGATCATTTATTAAGATAATTGTTTCCTTTTATTTTTTCACCTTAATGTTCATGGTCTGATACATTATGATATGTTTTTTCCTTGCTGGGTGTGTTAGCATTCCCATTTATCATATATTTTCATCAAATATTTATGTATACTTTTATATCATATAATATTTCTAAATGTTTCTAGATGATTGAAATTATGGAGTATAATTTATATGTGTTGATAAATATGTTATTTATGTAGCTAGTCTCAATGATAGTAAACCATTTAGTCCTAGGGTAGTGTGCTGATTAAAGAGATGTAATTTCTAAAAAATTAAATCAGGGTATTTATTCTTTTATTTTTATCTTGGTTTACCTCAATTGGTTTCTAAAATAATTCTTAATAATATTATGGATTAGTTTAAGGAAAATTATTGAAACCCATTGAGATAAGACTAATGGGTGAGTCTATAAATAGTAAAATATCTGATAATGTTGATAAATTATACATGGTGTGGTTAAAAATTAATGTGCATCCCTATATGGATGTTATACACCGATATAGGCTCTAAAATATATTTGAATGTGGATAATAACCGAGAATTAGTCACATTTGGTATTAACTAGAGTGTCACCCTATACACGTGAGAGCAACCGAACAATCCACCATGTTTGACACTCTTTAGGGATTTTCTTTTTTTATCCTATTCACTTTATAAACTAGAATTATGTAATGATTTCTGAAGAAATTTTTGGAATTATGATTATAAATATAAGAAAACATGACCTAATTTTTAGCCAATATTGATTTTGGTGAAACTAAAGTAATTGTAGAGTAATATACATATGTCATATTGAAATAAATTTTATGGTTGAATTAATTTTATTCTATTATTCAATTATGATATAATATTTTTATCAATCATTTGACATTAATTTTTTGTATTAGTAATTGATTTAACTAGATGGAATTGAGTTAGAAATGGGTTTAATGGATATTTTAGTGAATATATCAATATGTAACCCCATAAAATTGAAAATTACTGAAAAATAGATGAATATTATTAAAAAACTATCTTCAAATATTATTAAAAATTTAATGATAATAGGTAGTTTGACTTCATCAAAGAATAGAAGGAAGGATAATTAATGAAATTGAAGAAATAATGATGATGAATAATGGAAATTTCAACCACCTATATAACATAATTATGGGAATAAGCACCATGGGAACGTCCTTAAGGGGACTGGAAGATAATATACATATGTAATAGGGGATAATCGAGTATCTGACTACCATACGGAAATGGAGAGGTCAACGAGAACCTTGATACTGTAAAATTGTATCCCAAAAGAACTATTAATGGTCTAATTTCATATGAGTATAATACATTAAAATTATACAAGTTAGATTCATAATCCCAAGGATTATTTGGATCACAGGTGTGTATGACCACTTCAAGCAAAGAAATAAGGTGGAGCTTATTCGTTGATTACAAGAATGATATGATATTATCACTAAATCTTCCTCTTCAAATTTGTGAATATGGGATATTTATTTTAACCACTATAAGATTCCATGATAGTTATTTATGTATACATACATGGTATATTGTGTATAAAAAATATACTATTATGATTTTTGTACTTAAAAATTATGTTTTTGGGAATATAAATGTTATTATGGGTCCTCCCAGTGGATTTCACTAGATTATGGTAATGGATTAATTATTATATGAGATAATATATATTAACTATTATTTTTTAGGTCACCATCATCTTCTTCATTATTTGAAAAAAAATTGTGGGCGTATAGACAAAAACTAGTAGTAATCATAAAGAGATCTGAACATCACTATAACACAAGATGATAATGACATATCATCTTTATAAACATCCATCAATTCATCACTCTAATATATATTCCCTAGTGTAGATAAACATGTTGATATAATGATGACAATGGTATGTGTAGTATATAAAATACCTTCACCACGACTAGAACAACATGAGACTATGTTTCGGTGAAAAGGATGTTTCTTAGCGACCCTGGTGATGAGAGAAGTACAAGAATCAATTTTTATTTCACAGATAACATGATCCCAAGATTCATTCTTAGAAAATTGGTTGGGTCTTTGATGGAACCTGGAGTAGATGTGTTATGGAGTCTATTCCCCACCAAACTTTAGCAAGGATGGATTTACAAAGTGGGGACACTTGGACAGGTGATAGATGTGACTATGTAGATGGTTGGATGGTTGGATATTTTATGATACATGATAAATAATAATAAGATAACTTGGAGAGGGTGCAAGTTGGTATGGTGGAGGTGGAAACTTCCGAATGGTGAAACATGGGTATGAACATGGATCTAAGTGAGTCTTATGATAGAGAGAAGTTTTCTTCATCAACATAATCATTACACCACAATATTCCACCAACACTACCAAGTTGGAGAAGCATGCGGGAAGAAAAAAAATGCGTGTTCATTGAATGTATTATAAAAATATTTAATCAATTTTATTACCTCAATCCAATTTATGATAATTTTTTACTAAAATTCGTACTATAAACTCAAGTAAAAATATAATATGTTATCTTCCAAAACCATGTAGATTATATAACATAAATTTGAAGGAATCAACATAATATTGGATTTATAATTATTATAACAGAATAGATATGAAAGTACCTTGAAATAAAATGAAATCTTAAGTTAAATTATTGAAAACTATTGCTAAATTCTATAGAAGGATATCATTTAAATTAGATTAATGAAAACATTTTAACTGTTAAAGAATTTAATAGCAATTGATTTCACTCTATATTATCCTGAAATAGATAACATATTAAATAACATTATTCAAACAATAAATCAAAATAATAAATTTATATATTTTGTTAATATTAAATATGGTCATTAAAACATAACTAGTATAAATTGAAGTAAACATTTCTCACAATCAAGAAAATAAAGTATCCATAAATGGCATATAAAAGTGGAAGTATTAATTTTGAATCCCATGGTATTTATCATATATAGAAAACACCTTTGTTAGTGTTTCACTTTGACGAATATCAGCACAATTTTGGGCAAAAATTTTTATAAAATAACTTATATGTGAGAAGTTCAAGATTGTGTAAATTTCCAAAATATCTATGATAGTTGAACCGCAACATGAAATAAAAACTAAGGCTTATTAAATTTTTAGTTTTTATGCAATGATAATAAGGGTTAATGTTCGTAAATATTTGGAGTATATGAACACGTAATAAATATTTATATGTATAAAAATTTCAGATTATATTATATTATTGGAATTTTCATTATTTCCTAATTCACTTTATGGTTATAAAATATATTTATTTAAAAATAGTGTTTTACCTAAAATAACAATGTTTAATGTTATTTATTAATAAGAATATATATTTATTTTATAAATATTCAGTTAAAATTTTATTAATTAATAATTTAATAGAAAAATTATTTTATATTATACCAAAATTCAATTTTCTATAAAAAAAAATTTCACTATATTTTATATTTTTAGTAAAAAATTTAATTTATAAAATTTAGAATGTTAAGAATAAAAAACTAAATTAAAATGTTGACATATAATAACAATATTAACATAATATTAATTTTTATAATTTATTGAAAAGTAATAATTTTTAGTTGCATTATGAAAATTACCATTTTAGCAAACAACATGACCATTATTCCATTATTAATATATAAGTATAAGTTGTGAATTCCATAAACTAATTTATAAGAAAAAATAAATATATTATAGTTTAATTTAGAAAATTAAACTTTTTTGTTTTAATTTATAGACCCATAAATTACTTTTTAATTTTTATGTTATATTATAAAAAAATACATTATATTTTATTATTTTAATATTAATTTTTTATGCCTTTTATAAAATAAATAAAATTAAAGGTGAACCAAATTTTTAATAATTATGTATAAATTATTTAATAATAACAATTTCTTTATCATGAATAAGGGACAAATTGATTTTTTCAAATATAGTTACCTTGGTAAAAATTAAAATGGATAAAAAATGTTTATCAAAGAGATAATTACATCCACCATGTAACACCTCTAATATTTACAAATAAACTTTAATATAGAATAAAATGCATGAAACAATGGGTCCTTAGATAACGACACTTTTTTAAAGGAGATAGTTATATCCTATCCGATAAACCTAATTTTTGCACTTCTATAATCTGAATTTCATAAAAAAAAATATACACAGTTGTGATCGATACGATATTTAATGTCTAATAGGGTTGAATTAATTTTTAGTGAATAGTTACCAGACCCTTATGAATTATATCTTAACCCTTATGAATAGTAATATAAACCTTAAGAATATTGAATTGCCCAAATTAATAGTAAACTCACCGATGAATGTATTAATAAAATTTAGGCCTTTTATAATTATGAATTTGATCATGGTATAAGTGTTCTTATTTTTGAAAGTCATAAATATTTAATTATAATTTTATGATCAACTAAATAAAATAAATGATTTTTTTCTTAAAATGTAATAATAAATTTTTATCTTATTATCTTATGGTTAAAATGTAATTATAAGATACCTTGATTAATTTTTCAAGGTGTTATAAAATCACTTAGAGTATTAAAATTGTAAACATTTTAATAAGCTATGATTTTCAAAAAATAATAATTTAATGTTATATAAATAAATTATTTTCAAATAATTTGGTACGATTTGTATTTGTATATTTCAAAAACTTAATGGGGAGAATTATCGGGATTTTTCTGAAATACATTTATTTTTTTGAATAGTGGCAGAGTGTAATTTACCATATATATATGTTATAAGTTAAATAAACTATTCCTTACATAATGGATGATTTATGAACCCTTAATTCAAAATCACATTCTATATTTATATTTTTAGTCATAAGATACAATACCACTACAAGTCTTAAGCAAAACAATAATATAATTATTAATGTAATGGTAAAACCCTCCTCTCCTCCACTATAAATACCACCCCACCCCCATTTTTAGATCACCTCCCATGATTTGAAAATTATCTAAATTATACCCAATTAACATCCAATGTATCTTCCTCTTGTGCAAGAACTGATAGTATCACAAACCAAAACCAAAGGCCTTATGGAGGATCTCAAGGTGAAGAGATCAAGAGGTAAAAATCCACTTTCATTTTCATTCAATTCATTTTTCTTGATTATAATCTTTTCACCTCCCCTTATCAAAGAGGCATGAAAACTCTAGTAATGTATATATAATATAATGTTATCATGATTATAGAAAAATTCATTATCATACTTCTTCTTCCAACCCTCTTATTCTATAAAAAAATCATAATTCCTTATGTGTCGATTTAGAGTCATCTTGGATGATGTGTTTTTAATTTACATTAATTTTACAAAATATGGTCAAAAAAAATTAATGGAATAATTAGTTATTATTTATTACGATATAAATTCTTTTATGTTCTTTAATTAACATATATACATATTATTAAATTATATAACAAAACTAGTTCCTGATTATCGAATAACCGCCAAAATGATCTAAACAAATATCGTTAATGTTTTATCTAATGAATCATCACTATATAATAAAACAAAATGATTTATTGTATGATTTAATATTATGTGATCATATTAATACAATTTCATACTACTTCTAGTTTTTATCATTCATTAATACAGAAAATCTAGCCTGAACTGACCATGGAAAACATGTAAAGCACACACTGAAATAAATAAAAATAACAAAATACTTTTAATGAACGGGTGGAACGATGATATAAATTTATCATATAAGGTGTTATAAACATTAATATGTTTCTATAATATATTAATAACACTATTTTAACTATTTTAAATACGTTTTAAACATGTTATAATTAATAAGAACCCAAGGTAAGGGAATTCATAAACTAGTTTCCAATCACCAGGTTAACCTTCTGGATCATTGATGTTTTCATGCTAAGATTATATTATAAATGAATATTTATTATATTATTTATTTATTTGTATTTAATGGTATTATAAATATTACTTTATTTATATTAATTATCTCTTCAATGATATGGCATATGTAAGGGACTCTTCATTAAAAATCTTCTATTAAATTTCTAAATTAACAAAATTCAAATGAAATGTTTTTATGAAATATTTTATGTTTTATGATTATTTTATGATTCTTGGTCATTTATTATGATAAATTTTGGGACCTATATCCCCCAATATAATTTTTTATGTGAATGTTAGTGGTTGGATGAATGGTCACTCCAAGTGTAATCATGATGGATGCATAAGAATATTTCTATAAGGGTTGCATTGTATGGTAGTTGTTAGGGTTACAAATAGTAAGTTAGTTGTCATGGTTAAAATATTAAATATTTAACTCCCTAAGATAAAATTATAGGTAAATTTATGTTTTAAATGTGTCACAGAAATCTCATCTTTCAAAAATAAATATATGATGCATTATGGGTGATAAGTATGTCCTTATGAAAAAATGATTTCATATGTTTATATGTATTCACGGACCAATGGTTTATTTTACACTTTTTATATCCCTTACTAAATCTTTATAATAATACCATGTTTTCAAATTATTTCATATGTTATTAGGATGTGTAAGATAAATAAGGAAGTTTTGATACATGTTATGAAGATTTTTCATATAAATCATGTATTGTTTTTAATGTTTTAGATTTTGGAACAAATTGATACTATTTTATTAGTGAAAAAACTTTATGATTCTAGGTTGATATATAGGAATTATATCATAATTTTATAAAATTATAAACCTGAAAATATCCATAATGTAAAATAATGTAAATTCCTTACTAAAACTCAATATTGTGTAATGTTTAGGGTCGGGTACATATAGTTGTTATTAGAGTCATAGTTTAGATAAAATTAGATTTTATAATGATGTTAATAGAATACCATAAATGAATTTTACTGTATATTAATGTCAAAATGATATAGTATTTATATATTCTCATGTTTCTTAAACTAATATATGTTTTTTCAAAATGGTTTTCCGCAGATGAAATAGAGAAGACGAAGTAGGAAGGCACCGAGAGGATGATATCTTTTGGAATCCAAAACATGGAATGGTGGGAATTGGAATATAATAGTTTGTGATAGTAATGTATTAGTTGGTTAATTATATAAATGGTGATAAAATCCCTGAAAAAGAACAAACAGAGCTACCACAAAGGAACATAATGATAGTGGAACATTTTACAAGGCAAAACCTTCAAACATTCAGTGGATATTTAAATTCAATGGTGGATAAAGGATGGGTAAATGAACATGAAAATATATTCGACATTATTGGGTGTTCATATAATCAAATGGATATACATTCCATTTATCACTTTGAAGATGATGTTGATAAGTGGAGTTCAATGGTCATGAATATCAAGGATTCTGAGGAGATTGATACATTGGAATGGGATGAATTTACCAATCCATTTATTTAAAAAAATCTATGGTTGTTCAACTAAGGATGAAAAAATAAATTCCTTGAGTTGAATGAAAATGTGTAATATTTAGTGGCCATGTATGAAGAAACATTCAACATATTTTCAAGGTTTGCTTCAAATATTATTTGGAATCATGAGAGTAAAACCCATCTTTTTTACTCAGGATTGAAGCCAACATATGGAAAGGGAATTTTCCTTCTAAGTATTTGAAATTTATGAGAAACTTGTCTAATGTGATGATAGTGTATAAATGGAGTTTTACAATGATAACATGTACTTTGAAATAAAAATAAATAATAGGTCCATATAGAATGTGATGTGTAAGAATCAATTAATGAAATATGAAGGTAATAATGTTTAGATTACAATTTGGATAAAATTTTGTAAATATCCACCTCCGAAATTTATAACCAAAACTGGGATGTTTTTTTGATGTGGTATGTTTGGAAAAATGGATCGATATTGTAATGAAAATTATCTTAAGTTGAATTCTGATAAGTAAAATGTATTGTGTTTTAAATGGGGTGAGATGATTCATTATGAAAATACATTCCCAATGAAGGATATGAATGATGAAATGAAGTCAGATTATAAGAAGGGTGCAGTGTCGTCCTTTACGACTATGTCATCATATGTCGATCCATTCAATTAAATGGTATCAGGTACTATGTTTTTTACTATATTTTTTTTTCTAATGTCTTGTTTGATACGGGGTCTACTCATTCCATTATTATTTTAGATATATTCTTGTATATTGGAAATTTCACCTCAAGAAATGAGACTAGATCTTATGTTTAAATACCATGGGAAATATTATTACAAAACTGACTTATAATAATATTTCTATTGTTGTCTGTGGAAATACATTACATTAATACCTTATTTTTTCCCCTTAGTAGATTTTGATGTCATTCTGGGTTTGTATTGCCTTTCTGTTTGCCACTCTGACATTTATTGTAGATCTAAAGAATTTTTTTTCAAAAGGTGTTTCAGCTTGTATACATGAATGAACCTGTAATATTGATAACATATTCAGAAGTTGAAAAACAATTAATAGAAGGGAATGAATGTTTTGTTTCTCTTATTTCTGAAAACAAGGTAACTATTTAGATTAATGATGTCCAAGTGTTAAATTCATACCTTGATATTTTTTCGAATGAGGTACACAATTTTAAATATAATCATAATGTTGAATTTACTATTGACTTGGTTCCTGTTACTAATACATTATCAAATACCCCTTATCGAATGACTCATGTGGGACTTCTTTAATTAAAAAATCAGTAGTATGAGTTGCTTGATAAAGTATTTTTTCATCAAATCACTTCACTATGTGGTATTGAAGTTCTATTTGATAAAATTTTATATGGTAACGTGAGACTCTTTATTGATTTTAGATCATCGAATACTATTATAGATATGAATAAATATTTTTTCAATCATATCGATGACTTGTTTGAACAGATCTATGGAGATCATCATCATTACATGATTTACTTGAGATATGGAAACCGTCATCTGAAGGTGAAGGATGATGACATCCTCAAAGCTACTTTTAATATTAAATATAAGTATTATTATTTTTTCTCATATACATTGATTTCAAAAATCCTATATTTTATTTATTGATATTATGAATAAATTTTTCCATTAATTTTTGGGAATGATTGTTTTATTAGTGATTATATCTTCTTCTTTTATAAAGGTTATATGGATCATGAAAAACATATAAGGATTTCCCCGAATACTACCAAATAGAAGAAGTTATGCAAAAAATTTAAAAATTGTGATTTTTTGTTGCAAGATTTTTATTTTCTTGGTCACATTGTAAATAAGGAATGATTAACAGTTGATCCTACCAAAAAATGTGGTTGATGAATGGAAAAGGCCAATATATTTTACATAGATTTGTAGTTTTCTGGGATTTGGACGTTCTTATCAATGGTTTGTTGAAAACATTACATGGTTATCTAGACTGCTAACTAATTTAATAGGAAAAGGGTGTTACATTTATTTGTATAGAATAATGTGATGATTTATTCAAGAATCAAATAAGATATTGGTAAATATATAGTTTGGTCCCTACCTTCTAGAAGCAGTGAAGTTTTCATCTACAATGATGCTTCATTTAAGGGCCATGGTCGTGTTATGATACAGAATCATCAGGTAATTGTTTATGCTATATGAAAAAAATAACCTCATGTGTTAAACTATCCCACCAATGATTTTTAATTAGTAAATGTGGATTTCAATTTGATAATTTAGTGGAATCATTTAAACAAATAGAAATTTATAATATATACTAGACATAAAATAATGTAGTATATATTCCCTCAGAAAGAATTAAACTTGTGAAATAAAATATGTATTCAATTAATAAATGATGATGATTTCATTATCAGTTATAATCAATGAAAATAAAACAATGTAATATATTCCATGAGTTTAAAATATCAGGAATCAATAACCATGTTATGTTTGAAACATGACCCCTTTCTTAATGATTTGATTAATTTTCTCTTGGATGTTGTTAGTTAGGAAATTCATCGTTTCCGTTTCAGGTGTTAGTGTAGTCATATCCATTAGATAGAATTAAACAAGTAATTATGGAAGACCATGAGATAAGATAAAATGTATAATTTGTTAAAAGTAGTATGTTTTCAGAATTTATACTTGATCAATATTGTGTTTTTAAATTTGGAAACGATTATGTGTGACTTCTGAGTCTCACCTAAAGAAATAATTTTTGTGCGAAGCTCATATTTCTTTATTTTCAGTTCATCCTAGAATTACTATGATTTACAGAGACTATTAGAATTATTGTCAGTGGGGTGAATGAAAAGAGATATTTGTAATTTCACTATGAAAATTTTAACATTTGAACAGGTTAAAAAAGATTGATAACTGCCAAAGGAGATGCTTTAGCCTTGTTCAGTGCCATTGTAGAAATCGGAAAAAATTTCCATTAACATCATGGTGGGACTATAAAAGACACATAAAGGTAACATTGTGATTTGGGTTTTTATTTATTGAATGACTAACTTTTCACATTCCTTCCTTTTTAGATTCTATGTCATTGAATCCTCGTTATCGAGTTTACCTTAAAGGTATTTTTAATTCACATGGAGAATCTCTTGCCATTGAATCTGATCAAGATCCCATGTTAAATTCTAAATTATAGAAAAACATTTAGAATTCATTGAATATTTAATTAAATTTTAGCACAACATTTCATTCTCAATCTGAAGGATTTAGAAAGAGAAAAATACTGACACTAGAGGATATGATTCCAGTTTGTTCAATGAACTTATAGGGAATTTGGGATCCAAATCAACCATTAGATGATTTTTTATAATAAAAATTATCATTCTAAAATATATATTGATCATTTTGGAACATTTAATGGGAATTGTTGTGTAGATCAACCATTTTGGGATGATGTCAGCGAAATTAATATGATGGTTGACGAAGTGGCTAGGAAAGTAATTATGATCTCGAAACACATGTGGATATCTCAGAGTAGATAGAAAATGTATTTGGATGATAGGAGGAAAGGATTTTCATTTGCGGATGGTGATAATTTTGATCATATAATCACTCCCTTGAAAAGTGTTTTTAATTTTTGTAATAAATGAATGATATGTCCATGATTCGTTGGACCTTATGAAATCCTAGATATATTTGGACAAAATGCATAAAAATTAGGTTTGCCTCTGATTTTATCTTAAGTACATAATTTTTTTTCATGTTTCAATGTTCAAAAAGTATGTTCCTGAGACATATCATGTTTTGAGCACAGATGTAGTTCAACTGGAATAGAACAGTTCATATATATAGAAATCTATTCAGATTCTTGATCGTGGAGAGAAATTTTTGCAGAATAAGGTAATCCAGTAAGTAAAGGTTTTTTGGAGAAACCACATAATTAAAGAGAGAACATGGGAATATAAAAATTATGTGAGGGAAAAGTATCTCAATTTATTTAATAAGTAAAGAAAAATTTGGGTGACACAATTTTAATGAGGTGGTGAGAATGTAACACCTTAAAGATTTACAAATAAATTTTATTATAGAAATAATTTCATAAAACACTGAGTCTCTTTGTACTGACACTTAATTTTAAAGAGAAACTTATACATACACATTAAATATAATTATTTCACTTCTATTATTTTAATTTTAAAAAACAGAAATACACAGTTGTGATCAGTAAGATACTTATTGTCTGATAGGATAAACTAAATTGTTGGTGAATAGTAACCTGACCCTAATGAATAACAATTTGTCCTTTATAAATATTAATATTACCCATATGAATAGTAAAACATCCAAATGAGTAGTTACCCCTACCATGAATATACAAATAAAATTTTGGCATGTTTTTATAAGTGAGAATATGATCATAATAGAAGTGTTCTTATTTTTGAAAGTCATAAACATATAATTCAAATTTTATATTTAAATTAATAATTAAATTTAAAATGTATTTTCTTACAATATAATGATGAATTATTATTTTATTGTCTTATAGTTATAATATAATTATATGATACCATGATTATTTTTTTAATGTGTTATAAAATCTATTATCGTTTTAAAATTGTTATATTTTTTAATAAATTAATATTTATTTAAAAATTAAATTAATAATATATAGAAACATATTTTTGAAAACTATACTTCATTTATAATTCTATATGACGTAAAATGGTTGGGGTGAATTTTTTGGATTTTTCTAAATTACTTGAAATTTTTATGAATAGTATTATACTGTAATCTACCGTATATATACATTATAACATATATACACTATTACTAAAATAATGGATAATGATATAACCCTTGGTTTGAACTCATATTCTCTTTATACTTTTATTATTATAATGATCCAATACTATTTCTTGACTTTAGGAAAATAATAAAAGAATGATTAAAATAATGGAAAACCCCTCCTCTCTCCAACTATAAATATCACCCCTCACCCCCTCATCCTAAAAAATTATCAAGCATTGAGAATTATCTGAATTCTTTAAAATTATCTTCCCAAATCTCTTCCCCACATCAAATACTCATATGGTATCACAAAAAGGGGAAAACCAAAGGCCTTAAGTAGGATCTCAAGGAGAAGAGATCCTGAGTTAATAATCCTCATTATTTTTTCTTCTATTCGTAATCTTTTCTTACACTATTTTCACAAACCGTTATCCAAGATACATGAAAAGTATTGTTTCATATATTTAATTTAATTTTAACATATTTTTGGAAAAATTCATCATCATACTTCATCTCCCCTCCCCTTTATTCCAAAAATAAAAATATTGTTCGTGATCTGTCATTTTACCGACATCATGGGTGATGTGTTTTAAATTTCCATTAAATTATTCAAATATGGTAATAATAAAATTTTAATGGTTGAAACTTATTTTAATATTTATGGTATATCATATTTTATTATTTTTAATTAAAATATATTCATAGAATTAAATTATATAACAAAACTAGATCATGATTATCAGAGAACCACCAAAATGTTCTCAAATAATATCATTAATATATTATCGGAGGATTCATCATCATATGAGGAATAATTTATTTATTACATCAGGAAATATTATGGAATAAAATAAACAAAATTTCATTATTATTCTAGAGTTTCTCTTCCATTCAGTATGAAAATCCATTACGAAACGACATAGAAACCATTTAAACATGCTCCCAAAATTATTGAAAAAACAAAATATTTTTAATACATGGGTGGAATGATGTTATAAAATTATTATATATGGTTTTATAAACATTAATATATTTTTTAAATATTAATAAATATCTTTTCATTATTATACTTTAGGCTTAAATATGTTTTATGTGAGATGAACCCAATGTATGGGAATTATTAAACCAATTTTCATTCATAGGTTTAACCTTCTAATTAATTGATTTTTTCATCGTAGGATTATTTGTGAAATTAAATTTTATTATATTTTGTTTTATTATGTGGGTTTACTTTTTTTATACATATTCCTTTCATTTTATTAATTATCACTTCAATGATGTGGTATATTTATGGGGATCATTATTAAAAATCCTCTTTTAAATTTCTATTTTGAAAAAATTTAAAAGGAATGTTTTTATGAAATTATGGGAAAGTCTCAATATGAATTGGAAATTTATAGTGAATATTAATGAGGAAATTATTATTCCAATTATGATCTATAGTTCTCTTGTCTAATGGATGAGATAAATTGTTTTTTCTTGACCATGTCTACCTCTTTTGTAGTTTTTCATTATTTTTATAAATGATCAGAATCATGGCATATGGATGGGTTTTTTGGTAATGTTTTTATGAATGGGTTCATTTTTTATGATTATGATAGGGCAAAGGGAATTTTTCTCATGATTGGTGGGACCTATATCACTATATAATACATTAGGTATGTGTAAGTTGGTGGTTGTTTGTTTGGTTACTCCAAATATAACTACGATGGTGGCACCATAAGGTAGATCCGAGGGTTACATTGTACGGTGTTCCTGAGGGTTACAAATAATAAGGTAGCCATGAGGGTTAAAATATTAATTAATTAATTCACCAGGATACCTTTTAGTTTTATATATTTTCTCAATTTTTAATGGAAATCTCATGTTTTGAAATGCAAGTATATGGTACTTTATGGATGAGAAGTGTGTCTTTGTGAAAATTATTTCATATGTTTATAAGTATTCATGGATCAATGATTTGTTTCATTCTTCTTATATCCCATATTTATATTTTTTAATTACATCCCATGTTGTAAAAATGTTTCTCAATTTTTTAGGGTGTGTAATAAAAATAAGAAAGCCAATTTAAATGGTACAAATATTTTTCAAAGATATCACATTATATTTTAAATTTTTTCTGTTTTTGAAATAATGGATACAATTTTTGTGGTAAACAAAATTTATTCATGTTGTGTGATATGTATTAATTTTCTCATAAAATTTTAAAACAAAAAATCAAAAAAGATACTCATTGTAAAAGAATATAAATTATTTACTAATACTCAAGGTTATGTAATGTTTAGGATTGGGTCCTTATACCACTTTTCTAAAAGTCGTGTCAGAATAGGTGGTTGATGAATTTTTTGACCTTATCTCATTACCTCTATATTATATAACTAATATTTAGGTACCTTCCTTGAGAGTCACATCATGTTGTTAAAATTATTTGGTTATTTACAAAACTATTCCTACTCGTTTTTCTATTAAAAGTGTAACTCGTCTCCACAGATCCCCTCACAATACAACCCAATTAGTTTGGAAAAAATTTACATGATCCTCTCACCATCATTAATATACACCTTCAATAGGTTCACTTATTTGAAAAATAAAAATACTCAAAACCTTAAACCATTTTGTATAAATTTATGACCACTCCTTTTACATGATCCTCTCACCATCATTAATATCCAAGATGTTATGTATAAATTTATAACCACTCCTTTCACATTTCAATTTTTTATGTTCACTTATTCTTCCTCAATTTCAATTACAATCTCTTCAAATAATAAAATAAAACTTATTATAATAGATTTATATTATTATAAGGATGAAATTAGCATTAAACTCCCTTATTTATTTAATTTATGTAAAAAATGTGCATCAAGAATGTGCATGGACTAATACCTCAATAAATAGACATATTTCATCTTACATCAACTCCTAAAATGGATGGTCTAAATGGATAGTTTAATAAAGAATAATTATATTTATGATAATTTTAAGATTATTAAATAAATAAACACATATAGAAACCATATAAATGTTATAAAAATTAATTTTCATTTCATTTTAATATTCAGTTTTTAGATTTTATAATGATATATTCATTATATGAATAAAAGTAATTTTTCATTCCAAAGAAAAAACAGTTCTGTCTTACCATATTGGATTTTAAAGAATTATATGGTTTTAGGGAAAATAATTATTTTAATACTCCGAACCGAGAATCGTAGATCTAGATCATGATTTTATAATTATTATAAGGAATCAAATCACAATAGACTAATCAGTTTTTCAGTTTTGGAAACCAGATTACATCCATGATCCTTATATTAATATTTGTACAATAAATTACAAAAAAGAGAATATTTTTATGACACTATTATTATCATATAGTAACCAAAAATATCAATAGTAAGACACATCATGTCATCCTATGAGAAATAAAATGTAAGATAGGGGAGAACTCATATTCATGGTAAGGGTAAGCAATACAGATGAATCCATCATGAAGAAGGAAAAATGATTATAGAAAATTGATTAACTAATAAAATCCATTTATTCATTAAATGGATCATAATATGTAATGGATAAAAGGTAATAAATTAATTTGAAATAAAAATCCCCTGATAATGAAAATTAACATCGGATATTCTACTAGTCTAATAATCAGATGGAATATCAATAACTAGTATCATAATGAATGAAGGCATATTTAGAGACATCATAAACATAACACCAAATATTTCATCCAATAAACCATAAAACAATGGTTGGAAAATCTGTATATATTGAATCATAAGACCTACTGAGTCATCAAGGGGCTATAGCAGACCCCCCAAGACATTCTATGTATAATCCATTCTTCATATGAATGGGGTTAAAAATAGACAAGACAAACAATTGTGTTGAATATATAACATAAAAAAGACAAAAAGTTTACAATAAACCATGAATGGTATCAAAATAGCACATTCACAGTCACAATGATCATAAACCCTTCCATAAATTATTATATCATAAGAGATCAACTTCAACTAAGCATTAAATTCATCAATGGATGTTCACGTAGATGAAACTCATCTAATTAAATAATTAAATTTTCTTAATAGAAATTCCCATTTTTAATATGAAATCATTTATCTCAAATTACTGTCATTTATAAAATAAAAAATTTCAATTACAATATTATCTTAATCTTGAAAATTAATATTCAAAACATTAATGTTTTATGATGGTGGAAAAATCCAATCATGCTGTATAAGGTAAAGAAACATTCCTTCCACATTTTTTTCATAAATTCCTCAAAGGAACTTGTTTATAAAATTAAAAAAAAATTTAAGGATTTTTAAAATCATAAAAATGTTTAAAAATAACATTAAACATTCATTTTTTAATACTAAAAAACGTTTTTCAAAATTTATTTACAAAATATAGTCCTGAACAAAAAGATGTGATAATTTAGTCTTCAAATATTCATAGTGTCCCATACCACTTTTAATATTTAAATCATATTATCAATGATATTATAACATCTAAAAAATTAAATTTCATTATAATAATATAATTATTTACATTATATGTAATAGGTACTGTATATACACCTCATAAAATAAAGAGGGTGTATAACATCAAATAATGTCTCAATGATAAGAGATTGAGACGATGCCCCATACGTTACAGTTTTTTGAAAACATTCATTAATATCTTTTATAATGGTTTTTTAGAATATTACTAAATTATTCTAGAACATTATGAATATTTATTATATCATTTATGATCCTCTTATAATATTTTTTCACCATTTTTTAGTAATCATTCAATTTTTTTCTCTATTTTTTATGTTAATTTCCTAGGTTCTCAAGTATGTTGTGACTTTTTATATGTTTTTCCAATTAGATAGATCATGATTTCATCATATAAAAAATTTAAACCATAATTTATCATCATATATATTAAATGTATATATTTATTATAATCCAATAAATTTGGAGATACTGAATTAAATGCACCATTCATAGAGATGGTAGGTCGTACGTACACATGAATAATATTTCATTTGTTTACAATATTATGGAATGAAAATTAAATTATATATATATATATTATAGTACCATTATAATATATATAACATAAATATAACAAATTTTTATTAAATCCAACCATTATATATTCCATGTATAGTGTGAAAAGATGACATCTCTTTAAGGATGTAATAGTACAGACATCCACAAACAATGTTATCATATTTACATCAAATAGAAATAATGAAGGTATGTGTTATATTATAATTAATGTAGTATTAATATGTAATAAATATAATATATTTCACATAAAAATAGTTTTTCCATCATAATGCCCAAATATTATTGGTGGTAAAGGAAAAAATGAATGAAATTGTTTTAAGAGGTGATAATTAGTCATACAAGATGGGTAAATTAATCACCTATTTGATAGACGTGTGTGTAGGTAAAGGTTGAAAAATTAACATAAAAAATATCATTATATTTATTATACATATGTTGTTATAGAATAATGTAATCATATGAAATAAAGGAGTGGGATTATAAATAAATCTAAAGAGATCGTTGAAGAACATCAGTTTTTTAATTGGATAACTCTATATTGTTCATACCAAAAGCCTTATGTAGTTCTTTTATACTCAATATGTGGCTTATAGGTTGATGGGAGGAATTTTGGGAGCTTATTTGGTCTAGTTTGTTGTCAATATAGATGTCTCTATGTAGTTTGTGGAAGTGAGGGGGGAGGTGGCCTTTTATCATCTAGGTGACAGGAAATTTTTGAAACACTCAAAATATTTAAATTAATATAAATTCATTTTCTAATAAAAAATTGATTCGAGATGAGTTAATTACTAGGTAAGATCTGGATGGGTCTAATTCCTCTCAACCAGTTATTTGTATACATGTTTAGTTTACATTATTACACTTATCTTTTGGCTTTAACCCATTGTTAAACCCTTTTTATTTTGCTATAACAAGTTGACTTTTTCACATTTTAAGGGTTAATATATTTATCATAAGATGTCATAAGAACCATAAATGAGTTATGTTTGACCCTTTTAACCCTATAAATGCTATTTTTCCAATGTTTGAAATTTAAATAATTTTATATCATTTAATAAATTATTATTTATTTTTGATTTCGTTAATGTTAGTTTTAACACTATTAATTTTCAAAATTTTATAAAATATAAAAACAACTTGATATGATTATAATAAATAAATAAATATATAATATTTTAAGGTAGTATAAAAAATTTATTGATGTCATTAATTTTATTAATGAATATTAATTTTAATATTTCATATATAATTTTTTTAAAATTTCCATTAATTAAATAATTACTGCATCAATATTGTGTAAGCCATAATGGTGATTAAGTTTTTACTAAAAATTATAAATAAATTACCATGTTGAATATACTATTTTTATATTTAAAAATATTTTTTATAGTATTATATATCCCATAGTTAAAATTGTATTTTGATGTATAACTTGTTAAAATAAATAGTATGAAAGAATGAATTTTCATTGTATAAAATATTATAAACCTTACCATCTCATGTAATCGGCCATAAATGGTCTCATAAGTGATACTTTAATTCTTAGAAATGAAAAATATTAATCCAATAATGTTTTTAAATGCTTTAGGGTGATTTTATAATATTGATAATATTATTGTTTACTTTAATAACAGTGTTTTCTCATAAAAGTGGTAAAATAAAAAACTCCTAAATTTATTATTTATAATCCCAAAAATTAAATAGAATATAGTATAAAATAAAATTATTAATTATTAAAATAAAATTCACATAAGTGGCTAAATTATGTTTAACGTGAATCCTATAAATGTGGAGAGAAAGTAGGCTAAAGTAAAAATGATAAAAAGTTTAATAAGTTTTTCTATACAATTTCAATGTAAATAATATTCCAAAAAAAATAAATTGGATTAATATTTTTATAATTGATATATATTGTATTTAAAAATAATTATTTAAATATAATTTAGTATTAAAAATTATTTAAATGAAAATGATGTTTGTAACTAAAATGTATTATTTTTCCCAACTTATAAAAGATGAAACTGCGCAGGGAAATATCAAAAACTAAAATAATGAAAACATAAATACTCATAATTGAACAAAATATGATTATTATTTTGAATAAAAAATATAAAGTTTTCAAAAATTGTAAATAAAATTGGTTATCCTTTAAATGGAGAAAAAATATCATTTATAAAAAATAGGTTTATATGTGTCATATTTGGTTTGTTCTTATCTAATCACTATCAAATATATATTGGATGAATGTAAAAATATTTTATTAGATGTATAACATATTAATTAACAAAATGATATATCTAAAAGTGCTATAATTTAGTTGACTTTGGGAAACAGGACTAAATGGTGTCTCGTTCAAACCCAGTGTTGTGTGTATTCTATGTTATATCAAATTAAAATTTATTCTAAAAGGATAAAATTTGATAAATTCTTAGGGTGATAAAATTATTCAAAAATTATAGAACATTATTTTGATAATTATAACTTCATATTAAAATCATGTTTTAAAAAAATTCATTTTGATGAATTCTTTATATTTTTTCGCAGATATTTACATTTCAATAAATATTAAAAAATAAAATGTTTTGGAATATTAAATTTCATTTTAGAATAATTAGAAGTAATAATGTTTTTTTTATAAATTTTAATTAGTTTTTTTGAATTAATATAATCCAATTATTTTCTTCGGATTAAATTCTATACATGAACTTTGTATAAAAAAGAAATTCTTCATTAAAAATGAATTTTTTTAAAAACATTTTTTTAAAAAAAATTTACATTTTATTTTTAAATTATAATCTTACACTCTTATTTTTAAAATCATTGAAATTTTAGATACTATATTCCTAATTAGGGGGCCCAAATTTGAAAATATATCCCCTTTATTTTTGGTCAATATTAATTCTAATATATTTTAATATTTCTCATCATTGTAGGGTAATATATGTTAATTACGGGTTAAATATAATATGTTCAGGAGAAAATTAACCCTAAAACTTGAATTAATTTTTTTATAAATATATTTCATTCATAATCATCTATAATTAAAATATAAGGACCATTATTTCCATTTTATCATGATATGAACCTTTATAATATTTTTGTGACTAAAAATCAAAAGATTTCCCTATTATTTTTAATAAATATGATATTTTTTACATAGAGATAAACATGGGTTATTTTATGTTTTAAATAATTTATTAAAATATATATTATTTTATATCATGTTAATTAATTATAAATATTCTATGAAGAAATAATTTCCTTAAAAGATTACGAAATATTAGTAGTAATTATTCAATTAATATAAAAATAAAACAAATGATTTTAAGAGTGTAAAAATTTATATACTATGAAATTATTATTGTTTTACTAAAAAATTAGAACAACTTTTATTTTCATGGTTGTGTAAAATAATTATATTCAAAATCATTTTTTTCTTGGTGTTATTAATGTTAAAGTAAATGAATTGTTCTAAAATTGACATCAATGATATTTTATAATAAATAATATTTTATTAAATTACTTGAAATTCTTATAAATATAAAAAATTCTAGTAAATTAATATATGGTTGAAAATATCAATACTGTTCGATTTATGGGATAATTCTCTTTTTATAATAACAATGTTGATAAATAGTAAAACCATAGTTTTCATTGTAATAAAAAAATTGTTAATGTGGATTAAAACAAAATGCTAATGTCAAAAACCATATTTGACCCATCCAACATTTATTGGATGATAGTATTTTGACACATAATCATCATATATTTTAACATTATCAATTTGTATTAATTTTATCATGAAATTTATTTTATATTAAGTTAATATTTTATAAAATTTGAAAATATCTCCTTCAATCCCTTATAAAAGGGAACATCCTATCCTATTTTATTAAAACTATAATACAATCCTGGATTATCAAACGCCTACTCGAATAACTTAATTACATTTCAATCCATGTGGTTGTGGCCTTAGTTAGGTTAGAATAATATCTATATTTTTCTGAATGTGTAAGTCAATGACTATTTTCTAAATAAGATGTAGAGTTTGTAACTGAGTGTACTATTTTATTGGTCTTCATCCTCCTTAAAATACTATTCAATCATACTGGTATAATTACATAATTATCTCAAATTTTTTTAGATTTGATTATGTTATTTTAATAACATAAATCCACCTCACCTTCTATCAAATGTGAAATGAACCCGCCATTCTTGTGCATGGTGGACTACCACGTCACGAACCGATGTAATTCATTTTCCATTACCACCTTTCAAATATTTTAAGGATGATGGATTTATTATGAAAATATGATATTCATGACATTTTGTGTGAGGACCCGTCCCCTGGGGACTGAATCGTGACTACCCCAAGCCTGCCTTCCATAGGCCAGGGGCTCGTGACTCGCACCAAAGATGTAATTCCCTAGAACTGCGAAGGAATTGCGTTTATAAATCGTAAACACACAAAAAAGGAGTACAATAGGAAGAAAACACTAAGTAAAATTTGTATTAAATGTGTACTGAATGAAAAGGGGGACAAAATACAAGCCCAACAGAAATGTACAAAGAAAGGACAAATAGGAACAACTAAAAACACAAACAGCTGAAAGGTGTCTAGCAGCTCCTATATCTTCCACCATGGATCCTACCTGAAGGATAGCTAGAGATAACCTCCTCCGTGCTCCATGTTCATCTGAATCCTCCAGGTACTGACTTGTCGTGAGTTCCACCTCCGGGTGCCATCCAGTCTTCGTACACTCTGCCTCAGTCAGCGCTGTCTGTCGTCTGCATCTAACACAACGAGGTGCAGTCATAGCCAGCATAGCGGTGAGTATAACGATACTCAGTAGGGACCTTAAGACCCTTATGGTCTCAAAAAATCCATCAAGGATAAACTAAAAAGTATGATTTCAATGTATAACCCTTACTTAGGTATATTCCCATAAATATACCTAAGTTATCAAGTAACCCATCTCAATCATGAGGAAAACACAATGGTCATTGACTTTGCACAAAAAAAATATTTTCATTAATGAAACCAGGGCTACTATAGAACTCCTCCTCTGTCGAGTACAATGGCCTTGTCGTGAATCCGAGGGGCTACTCACTAACCTTGGACTGCTGAATTACTTCTCCTATCAAGTACCGTGGGAAAAATATGTCACACTGAGATGCTTCCCACCTGGGGTCTGCTGCTTCACATAGTAACAATCCCCCTAACAGCCTACCGAGGTACTCCTCTTGTCGAGTACTGTAGGTCTGCCACCTCACATAGAGGTGCTCCTCTCCCATGGGTCTGCCGCCTCACATAGTAGTGCTCCCCACTGGGCTAGTTCATTAACTCTGAAATGAATTGGTCAAACAGTCGTCAGCTCTCAACCAGCTACTTGGTCTCCATACCCTGCTTGATCGCCTCCAAGAGGGTCTTATCCACAAGCTACAAGATGATAATCCATGTGTCATGATGTCCCATGAAGAATTATCTCAAGGGTCCGCCACGCCATAAGGGTCTCAAAGCAACAGATGGCGCATCAATCAGACGCCAGATATGTTAGTTATTAGCATTTTAGTCCCAGAGGCCCGGTTGGATTCGTGTACAAACCAAACAGACCGTGACTCAAATATACCCCGAACTCCAGTAGGGTATACTCAAAGGTACGGCTATGCTCTTAGAATACCGGTGACGCTGAGGGTTCATCAAATAGACATCTGATGCCAAATATATGGCGCAAGAAAGTAAAAGGAGCGGTATGGGCCCGAGTCTAGTCTGACCCAGTCGGACCGACTCGACCGAACCCAGTCTTGGTCAACTAGGTCTGTGTCAACACGGACTGACTTCCTGGGTCTGATCCGGCCCATTGGGCAGGTCAGTCTGCTCAGTTCGGCCCAGTCCGCTGGACCCAGCCAAGCGGACTTCGTGGACAATTCAGGTCGAACATCACCACATGAGAGACTCAGCCCGAAGGCCAGTGGCATGTTAGGTTGGCTCCTCGAGTGGCGCGACTTGGGAGGCTCGCCCCGAGAGACCAACAACAGGCCGCGTGGGGCCCGGTCAGGCCGCAGGTGCGCCGAGAATGGTGCACTAGGGAGTAGAAGCACCGGGGAGCGCGGGCTGGGCGCCGGGGCACGTGGGCAGGGCATCGAGGTGCGTGGGAAGGGCAGTCGGGGCACATGGGAAGTGTCCTAGGCACCGAGCAGGTGAGCGGCGCGCTGGCTAGCACCATGGCACGTGGGCAGGGTGGCCTGGGCGCGGGGAAAGGGACGTGGGCAGCAGGCCGGTGGCCTGGGCACCTGTCAGGCACGGGGCATGTCGGGAAGGCGGCCTGGGTGCCAGGGCACATCGGGCAGGCCGTGGTTTGGGCCGGGGCACGTTCCTGGCAGTGCGCGGGTAGGATAGCCAGGCGCCATTATGTAGGAGGCGTGATTCGAGAAGGCTGCGTGTAGTGAGACCTTTATTCACCATCTTCGTCGTCATCGACTCATTACCATGCTGTTGTTACTTCACTGTCGACTCAAGGTTCCAAAATAATAAAGGTTGCGGAGGGCTCAGGTCTTGTTCATTTGGCCCAAACCCTCCACGTTTGAATGATAACAAGGGGCTCATGAAGTTGATTCAACATGAGAGGATTTAGCGTTAATCAACTTAAAACACTCCCCGGCCTTTTTAATTGATGGGAGTTTTCTCGTCGCGGGGGAAGACGATGTTATCATCATTCGCCGTATACTTCCACTTCTAAGCTCATGCGTCAGTCCGTTGATGACGATGAGGAAGGAATAAAGGTCTTCTATGAGATCCCACATCAGAAGGGGGGTTCTGAAGAAGAATCCGAGGAAGAAGCGTCGTTGCTGGCATATTCGCTTTCTTCGTTGGATAATTCTATTCTCCCAAGCTCTTCACTAAAGAGAGAATAAATGTGGCAAAATAATAGATTTTAATCTATTAATCCCATTTGTGTGAATTAATTATATGGGCCCTACTTAATTGAGTTCATTTCGTTGGAAAAAGTATTTGAAATTCAAATAAAAAGAGGAGAGGCTCCACCAATTTAATTGCACGAGAGGTTAGAATAAAAAATTTGGGTATTTTCGAGGGGTGTTAAAGGCCCGGGTGGTCCCCACCTAATTAAATATGAATACGGTCAAGGGGGTTTCCATAAATTTATTGGGGGTTTTGGGGAGGTTTTATCCTCCTCCATTAATAGGGGAGTTAGATACCATGAGGCTCTCCCTCATTAATGAGGTAAAGTTGTGAGGTTTCCTCCCCTCCCATTAAATGGGGGGTTAAGCCCCATGTGGACCCCACATCATAATGTCTCACGAGAGGTTATTATGCTCGGGTAGTCCCCACCCCAATTATCCTCCCATGGGTGGTTAGGGTGTGGTGGTCCCACCACCAACTCCCATGTGGAGCTTTTAACCGACTTTACCAAATGTAGTAGGTTAAACAAAAATAAAATAAGTTTTCTCTTATTTTATTTTTTTATTCAATGTGAAACAAAAAAACCAACTCTCACACCCGATCATCCGCCGTTGAGGTGAATGTATTCTTAAGCGAAAACTATCATTGCGAGTTAAACAATGCCCTCAGATTTCAATTCTAAGCACCTATTCAAAAGTTAAAAATATCACGTTCGTATGTTTACTGAACATACTCGAACAAAACATCATAAATTGATTCCTGGAACACTGGGACTCTTAATCAAGCGCCGTTAAAAACTGCATACTCATAAAAGTCCAATGTATTTAAAAAAACTCTCACGGGAATTCTGGGTCATTACTTTCTCCCCACCATAGCTATTTATGTCCCTGTAAGCTACAATTCATACAAAGGAAAGAAAAGGGGTACTGAGCATGCATCTGAGCCTCCCGCTCCCTTGTTCTCTCCTGGAGGTTCTCGTGATGCAGGCGAATGCGCACCATAGGAATCGACCACCAACGCAAGACCCACTTTTGTCGATCCTCAATATCTACTGGAACCTCCGTGAACATCGCCCTATCATCAATGTCCATCTCCCCGTGGTCGATGATGTGGGAAAGTGCGTGCACATATCTCCTCAGCTGGGATACATGGAGGACGTCGTGCACCCGGTGAAATTGAGATGGAAGAGCTAGTCATTAAGCCACCTCGCCTACTCTACTAAGAACCTGGAAAGATCCGATGAAACTTAGAGATAAGTTGCCACCTCGGCCAAATCTCCATATTCCTCATTGAGGTGAGACTTGTGGGAAGGCGCGGCTGCCATCCTTGAACATCAGAGGTCTCCGTCTCCTGTTAGCATAAGACTTCTTCCTGCTATGTGCAGTCTTCATCTACTCCTGGCTGATCTGCACCTTCTCTGTGGTAGCCCGTTTCATCTCTGGTCCCACTAGTGCTGACTTCCCTGTGTCTGTCCAGCATAGTGGCGATCTGCAAGGTTGTCCATACAAGGCCTCAAAAGGTGCCATCCCTATGGTGGAGTGATAACTATTGTTGTAGGAAAACTTTACCAAAGGAAAGTGGTCCTCCCATCTATGACTGAAGTCGAGGACACAAGCACTAAGCATGACCTAGAGGGTCTGGATGGTCCTCTTTGTCTTACCATCAATCTGAGGATGGAAGGATGTTCTCAAGAAAAGATGTGTCTCGAAAGCTTCCGACAACCCCTTCCACACCCGGGATGTAAAGTGTGTGTCTCGGTCGGAGACAATAGAAGAAGGTATTCCATGAAAATGCACTATCGTATAGACATAGTGGTGTCCTACGCTTTCAACTGATCCATGCTCTCTGATCGGTAGGAAGTGGGCCAACTTGGAGAGTCAGTCGACGATCACCCATATCGACTCTTGACCCCTAGATGTAAATGGATGACCCATCATGAAGTCCATAGTTATCCCATAACACTTACACTTCAGGACCTCTAAGGGCTGAACCAAGCCTGCTGGTACCGGGTGCTCTTCCTTCACTTGATGACAAGTGAGGCACCTTGAGACAAACTCTGCTACCGCCTTCTTCATACCTGGCCACCAATGCTGTCATCGAAGGTCCTGGTACATATTCACCACACCTGTATGTACTGATAAAGGGGATGTTTGGAACTCCCTCAACACCTCCTCCTAAAGTGAAACTGGTACCATGGTACCTCCTATGTAGAGGATGATGTGCTCCCCACGTTCAGAAAATCAATCAGGTGCCAGCCCTATGGATATCTGGGCACGTCGCGTCTCGCAGTCAGTGTCCCCAAGTTGCGCCTCCTTAACTCGCTGAAGAAGTTGGGGAGTGACTGTAAGAGACTGTAGATAGGAATCTCCATCCCAATCCACAAAGGATATATGTAACATGGCCAGCTGCTCTATCACCTCTCCTAGCAGCTGAATACATGATCTCTTGCTAAGAGCTTCTACTACTACGTTCCACTTCCTAGTAGTATAGACTATCTCGAATTCATAGTCTACGAGTATCTCAAACCACCTCTGTTGTCTCAGGTTCAGGCCCTTCTGAGAGAAGATATACCTGTAAATCTTGTGATCAGAGTACATGGTAAATTGAACTCCTATAATATAGTTCAGCCACATCTTTAAGGCAAAGTCCACTGCTTCTAATCCAGGTCATCTGTAGCATAGTTCTGCTCAGGCTGTGTCAGTTTCCAAGAACCATATGCGATAACTACTCTCTCCTACATCAGGACACACACGATTTTGGTCCCTAATGCGTCATAGTATTCTATGTACCCTATACCTTCTTCTGAAAGTCTAAATATGGGGGCACTAGTCATCCATTTCCTCAGCTCTTGGAATACCTACTAGGATCTCTCCAACCACACGAAGGGTAGACCCATCTTTATCAAGGCTAAAAGCGGTGTTGCAAATCTAGATAAGTCTAGAACGAATATCTGGTAGTATCCAGTCAAACCTAGGAAACAATGTACCTCCATCACACTCCTGGGTGGATCCCATGTAAGTACCGCCTTGATCTTTTCTAGATCCACTGCAACTCCAGCCTCTGAGATGACATGTACCAAAAAGTGAACCTCTCAAATCTTAAACTGGCACTTCGAGAGCTTACCATAAAGATAGTTCTCTTAGAGTGTATCTAGTACCACCTACAAATGGTAGGCATTCTCTTCCTCATTAGTCGAGTAGATCAGTATGCCTTCATTGAAGACCATGAAAAAGTGATCGAGTTGTGGCTATAATATCATGGTCATGAGACTCATGAACACTACTGGAGAGTTGGTTACGCCGAAGGGAATTACCAAGAACTCGTAGTGGCTGTACCGACACTTGAAGGACATCTTCTGCACATCCTCGTCCCAAAATATGAGCTGGGGATAGCCTGATTTTTTTTCTATCTTCTATAACTATCATGATACATTAAGCTGATAAAATAGGTCATCAATCCCCAAGAGTGTGTACTTATTCTTCACACTCACCTGATTCAGAAGACGGTAGTTGACACAGAGCCTCAGGCTCCCATCCACCTTCTTGGCGAACAGAATCAGGGCTGCCCAGGGATAAACACTGGGCCAGATGAATCCCTTCTCCTACAAGTCTTCTAGCTCTACCCACAGCTAACGAAGCTCAGCAGGATCCATCCGATATGCTGGAGTACATATCGGTGTTTACCCTGGGTACAAGTCAATGAAGAGGTTCACCACTCTACGAGAAGGTAGTCCTGGAACATTATTAGGGAAAACATCTGAGTACTGGTCCACCACTGCCGGATTAATCGGACTCTCCACATCAACTGCTCTGAGGGTAAGGCAATTCAACTGGTGAGTGATCAGCTGCACACTCCTCTGAGTATGTCTGTCCTATGCTGCAAAGTATCCCTTCTCGCCGGTAAAGGTAAAAATGGTCCCATCCGTGCGGACACACCGCGCCTTTCACCAAATACAGTAGATCTGAGTATGGACTGTAGATAACTAGTCTCTACCCAAGATGACATCATAAGGACTCGATGCCACTACTAGGAGATCCTAGCCGATTCTCTCACCTCCTAGAGTACGCTCGCACTGCCAGCAACAGTTCGTGATCATTGAATCAGCTCCTATATGAGTCTCTAGGCATATGGATCGAACTAACGTCTCCTCCATAATCTATGAGATCCAAATGAGGGAAGTGGAAATGAAAGAGTGAATGGAACCTATTTCTATAAGTACTGCAGCTAAGGTGGAGTAGACACAAATCATACCTCGAATCATCTCCAGAGCGCCGTGATCGTAGGCCTCATCTGCCTGAAGCTATGCTCTGCCCTATCCACCCGCTCCCTGTGGTCGGGGTGGACCTCATGGTGGAGGTGGTGGAAACACCTCATAACGTCGTCCACTGCCTGCTGTACGACCATCTCCTCATCCACGTCCTCCTCCTCCCTATAGACCACCTCGATCGATCTTTTTCCTCTGGATGGGAGGTCCCTCAACTGACTTCTGAACATCCATGTGGCGGGTCGGAAAGTCACGAGCAATGTTACCTTGTATGCCACATGATTAACACTGACTGATAGGTCTGGCTCATTCTCTAATCTGTGTTACCAACACTACTAATCCCGAGTCATGCGGTTGACCATCTGTAGGTCTAGTCCTCTTGGACCTCTGCGTCATCTGTCTATTTCCAGCTGTAGAAGAATCTATTGCATGTCATCTAGTGGTGGGTATCGCTACTGGAGACTGTACATCTAGGAATATATCCACTATAAGGGATCACTCTGATACCCTCGTCTATGTCGGGATGCTGTGAGAGATAACTGAAGCTCTGATCTCTCGCCTGAGTCCCTATTCAATGGTCGGATCCCTAAAGAATGGGTCTTGTACCATATCAGTGGAGTAGTGTGAGAGGTTGGTGGACCTCTCTGAGTACTGCACCACCATAATTCTACACTATTGTAGATGTATTAGCTCATATATATGCAATGCTCAAAGTGTGGATGGTACAAACTTTGCTAGAAATAGGCTCTCGATGTCTTTCTAGAGCAGTGTCACCACATCATGGAGTTGAAGCATCAAGATCCACCATCTTCATGATGCTTCCTGAAGGAGGATGGCAGCAAGGATTACCCTAATGTCTGCTTGTTTCTCTACTAGCCTAACGACTCTTAGCACAGCCTCCATCCAATCCTCAGCCGCCTGTGGGATCATCTCACCCCATAACCTAGGTGGCCTCTGGCTCAGGAACTCATGCAGTGCGCTCAAGCGGTGTGTATCGTCTACTACTAGGGCTGGTGGCATCATTGGCCCAATGTGGATTAGTACCACAGGTGCCTCCGTTTGTGCCTCAACTAGAAGAGAGCCTTGTACTGAGGCCTCGTCACA
Source organism: Viscum album (assembly GCA_963277665.1). NCBI lineage: Eukaryota > Viridiplantae > Streptophyta > Magnoliopsida > Santalales > Viscaceae > Viscum > Viscum album. The sequence continues at coordinate 1,003,083,228 of OY728161.1, forward strand.
TGGTTGGATGCCAGTATGTACAACTCTCAGGGCTCTAGTTGGTCATCCATGGGGAGGCATCCTGAATGAAATATATGTGACACAGTCAAAAGACTATACCTAGTGATCTGACCTGGTTTGAGCTGACATAAAGAGAAATTTTGATAACACACAGACAATAGGTGTTTTTGTGCATTGAGTCTTAAATTAGAAATCAAGGTCCTGGTGTATGGATACGTGAGACTCCCGCACCAACACTGGACTCCCTGAACTGAAAAAATACACTTAGTACCGTTAACACTATTACTTCATAGAAAAGAAAAAAAATATCAGAGTCATATGTTTTGCAGTATAACCGACGCCTCTGATAACAATTTTTCATGACTTGTCCCCCAGGGCCTGAATCGTGACTACCCCAAACCCGCCTTCCATAGGCCAAGGGCTAGAGACTAGCACCAAAGGTGTATTTCCCTAAAACAGGGAAGGAATTGCCTTTATAAATTGTAAAGACACACAACCAGAGTTCAATTGGAATAAAAAACTATGTAAAAGTTGTATAATAAGTGTATTGAATGTAATGGGGCCATAATACAATCCCAACAATTAAGTACAAGGGAAGGACAAACATGTATAACTAAAAAGACAAACAACTAAAAGGTGTCTTGAAGCTCCTGGATCATCCACCACAGAACCTACCTGAAGGGTAGGTACATATATCCTCCTCAGCGTTCCAAGTTCGTCTGACTCCTCCAGGTACCGACTCGTCTTGAGTTCCACCTTCGGGTATAATCCAGTCCTCAAACACACTAGCTCAGTCCGCACTGTCCATCATCTGCATCCAACACAATGCGGTGTGGCCATAGCCATGCAAGGGTGAGTATAATGATACTCAATAGGGATGCTGAGACCCTCAATGTCTCACAAAATCTAACAAAGATAAATCATAATATATGATTTCAATGGATAACCATTACTTACGTATATGCCCATACATATACCTAAGTTATCGAGTAACCCATCTCAATCATGAGGAAACCACAAAGGTCATTAACTCGGCTCAAACCAGGATTTTCATTAAAGAAACCATGACTGTTGAAGAACTCTTCCTTTTTCTAGTACAGTGGCCCTGGCGAGACTCTGAGGCGCTACTCACTAACCTTAGACTGCTTAAGTACTCCTCCTTTCATGTACCGTGGGACAACTACTTCACACAGAAATGCTTCCCACCTGGGGTCTGCCACCACCCACGGTAGCGCTCTACATAATAGCCTATAGAGGTACTCCTCCTATCAAGTACCGTTGGTCTAATGCCTCACACAGTGGCTCTTATCTTCCATGGTTTTTCCACCTCACACAGTAGCACTCCCTATTGGGCTATTTGAGTCACTCTGAAACGAATCAGTCAAGAAGTCATCAATTCTCAGCTAGCTACTATGTCTCTGTACTCTATTCTCTCTTCTCCGGGAGGGTCTCCTCCACAAGTTACAAGCCAATACTCCAAGTGTCATGAATTCACACTAATAAGTATGTCAAGGGTATTCCATGTCATAAGGCTCTCAATGAAATAGATAGAGCGTCAATCGGACGCTTGTTCTGTTAGTTATTAGCATTTTAGACCCGGGGGTCCTGTTGGATTCATGTACGAACCAACCAATCCATGACTCAACTATACCTTTAACTCTAGTGGGGTATACATAATGGGATGTATATTCTCCAAGAATACTAGTGCCACTGACGGTTTTTCAAGCAGACATCTGGTGCCAAAGATATGGAGCGGTATGGGCCTGGGTACGGTTCGACCCAGTCAGACTGACTCAGCCCAACACAGTCTGGGTCAACCTAGTCTGGGTTGTCTCGGACTGACTTGCTGGGTCTGCCATGGCCCGTTGGGCGGGTCAGTATACTCAGTTCAACCCATTCTGCAGGGCCCAGCCCAACGGACTGCAAGGACAATTCGGGCCGAAAGTCGCCTCGTGGGCGACTCTGCCCGAAGTCTAGTCACAGGTTTGGATGGCTCCGTGAGGGGCATGTCTCAGAAATATTGGCCTGAGAGGCCAAAGTCTGGCCACATGAGGCGTGGAATGGCCATGGGTGCACCAGGAAGGGCACGGAGGTACCGGGCAGGGCGTCGCGGCCTGCGGGTAGGGCGCGGGGGCGCGCGGGCATGGCGGCCTTGGCGGGAGTTAGGCGGCCGGGGATCCGGGCAGGTGCGGGGCACGCCTGCTGGTGGCCTAGGAACGGGGTGGGGAACCGGGGTGTTGGGTATTGGGACTGCACAATGGAAGCTGGTGGGCTGGGATTTTAATATTTTCTGCTTCACCGGAGTGACATAACACTGCCAACTCCAGTGATATTTTCCCAGCTTGGTCTGAGGATCTCTCAAGGTTCATATGGGGCACAAAAATTAAACATCACCATTTACCTAGTTCATAATTGAGTTGTAGGACGCCGATAGTCATTTCAAGAAGAATCCAATTTCGAAGCCCTCTAGATCAGCCACACACACCTCGCAGATCTGCTTGTGCGCCGTTCGTTAAGATCCAGGTGCTAGCACGGATCTTCAACGCTCACTTCAACACAGTGATGATCACCCCAATGGAGGAAGCTTCGATTCAGGATGGATGATCTTCAAGATCCTTCTTTGCTTGAGAGTCTCTCTCTCTAAATTCTAGGAGTAGAGAGATGATCTCAATCTTGACACATTAATAGTAATCATGGGAGAGCCTCTCTCTCACTTATAGAGGGAGTGTTTAAAACATGCGGTGTAGGTTCCCAACCCCCGTGTAATAGACGTCCCCTATATAAGAGATATAAATAATTATTTATGACATATAAAATTATGCCATAAAAAATATTTACAATTTAAAAATTACTTCTTATATTTAAATATATTACGTGATAAATTTGAGTCTTTACCTCGACTCATTCCTCCTGCTAATATTAAACAAACCTAGGATATTTAAATCCAATCGAATAATATTAAAACATTTATTTACTATATAACTTGTAAATACATGTTATAAATAAATTCAACGAATTATTCTAAACATGAATAATTAAGGAATTTATTGATTATTTGGTGGTCCATAAATCATGGATAGTGCTTGGAGCCTTTGGGGGGGGCACCAAGTTCTAAATTCCTATTCCCAAAATATGGCATATTCTCAAGGTGCTATCGTGTGTGACCCTCTAGGCCCTTATCTCAATAGCATTGAATAAAATCACCGACCTAGAGTGGAGTCTTGAAACCCACCGAGGCCCCTATAGAGATAAGGAAAAGTCAAAGCAACGAATTCCTTCCTATGATCGCGGTCTGTGTAACATAATCTCTTCATCATAGATATCTCAATAAAGAAGAATTCATACTAGTGTCATCACTCTTTATTTGCTTTATTTAGTTTGTTGATTTTTTCCGGATGATCTTAACTTCGACTAACATGGCCATGGATTTATTGAAGGTTCAACCATCTTAATCAACCAGGACCGAGATATCTCTTCCAAAAATCGGAATTGAAAAATCCTTTCTCGATCATTCAATCAATGTCATTCCATTAATGATGTACCCGATACAAAATAGCTCACCATGACTTTGTCACCATGGTTTTCACCTTATATCTAATGTACGTAATTAAATGAAATTCATTGATAATGATCTCATGTCAGGAGACCATTACACAAGTCCATAGATAAGAACAACCAATGACACTAGAAACATGTGGTGTTACTATTAAGTTGGTCTGTCCTCATGATCTCAATAGCTAGAGATCATCAAGTGTGAACTTAATGAGAAGAAGTCTCAATGCTTATGATCCGCCAGCACCAGATGGTCACACATCATCTTTGTCCTTTCAAAATAATGTAACTGGACCATAGGATGTTACTTTAAGATTACTGTCATGGCATCTCAGGGTTCTCATTATAGCCTAGGACCTGCTATAACCCTTTGATACAACAGGTAATCTAAGGACATTGCCATTAATGAAGTGGGTGCAGAAGTATATACACTATCATAACAAGATAAACACATGTATAAAAACATACTAAATACATGTAACAGTAATCAAAGTACAATACAAGCTGCATCTTGGGAACCCACATTCAACACTCCCAGTTGCACTAGAGCCAACTGAAAAAAGGATTCAATCCTCTAGCTCTCACATTTGAGTCCTGATTCTACGGAGAAATGGCTTTAGTCAGGGGGTCTGCCACATTATCCTCTGTCGCTAATCTGCAAACTTTCACTTCACCTATTTGAGTAAAATAACTCAAGAGATGAATCTTCTAAATAATATTCTTTGTCCTCTGGTGAGACCTGGGCTCCTTGTCAAGCACCACTATAGCAGTATTATCACAATCTACAGGAACATGGTCTGCACTGCTAGGAACAACACCAATGTCAGAGATAAAGCTACGTATCCAGACTACTTCATTTTCCGCATCATAAGCTACAATATATTCGGACTCTGCAGTAGAATCAACAACCGCAACATGCTTTGATCTTCTCCTACTCACTGCACAACCATTTAGGCAAAAGATGTAGCCTTACTGTGATTTAATATCATCTTCATCTATCTGGAAAAAAGCATAATTGTTTCCCCTCACAACTAGTTCTTCATAACCTCCACAAACCCGGAACATATCATTAGTACACATTAATTACTTTAGGATAGTTTTAACAGCTACCAAGTGATGCTCTCTTGGATGGGCTTGATATCCACCCACTATGCTTTAAGAAAAGGAAACATCAAACCTAGTACATAGCATGGCATACATGATAGAACCCACTGCCGAAGCATAAGGGACTCTACTCATTTCTTCAATCTTCACCTATGTTTGTGGACACATTTTCTTGGAGAGATTTACACCATGTGAAATAGGTAACAATCCTCTCTTGGATTGTTCCGTATTGTACCTTTTGAGTACCTTGTCAATATATGTACTTTAACATAGGCCAATCATTCTTTGAGATCTCTCTCGATAGATCCTGATCCAAAGAATATAGGCTGTTTCACCTATGACTTTCATAGATTAGTATTCATTTAACCAAGTCTTAACTGAATGTAAGGCTTACACCTTGTTTCTCGTGATTAATATCTCGTCAACATATAAAACTAGGAAAACGATAGAATTCCCTTCAACATTTTTATTGACATAAGGCTCGCTTTCATTTTTGACAAAACCAAATTCTATTATGGCCTCATCAATGCGAACATTCCATGTTCTTGATTCCTACATTAATCCATAAATGGATATTTGCAACTTGCATACTTTATTGGAATTGTTTGACTTAACAAACCCTTCAGGTTGAGTCATATAGACGTCTTCAACCAACTTCCCATTTATAAAAGCAGTTTTGACATCCATTTTTCAAAGTTCATAATCATGAAAGGCTGTTATAACATGAAATATTATGATGGATTTAATAATTTCCAAGGGTGAGAAGGTTTCATCATAGTCAATGCCTTGACGTTGTCTGAAACCCTTCGCAACGAGTCTTGCCTTAAAGGTATTAACCTTACAATCCATGTCCATCTTCTTCTTGAATACCCATTTGAATCCAATGGGATTTACATCAGATAGAGTGTCTACCAAAATCAAAACATGATTTTGGTACATGGACTCCATCTCAGAATTGATGGCTAATTTCCATGTAGTAGCTTCTTTGCCTCCTACTGCTTTCTTGTAGGTTAGAGGTTCATCATCCTCAAGGATTATTGTGTCAACAGTCTTTGTGACAAGAAAACCATAATTCTCTGGTTCTCTAACCTCTCATGTATACCTTTGTAGTATCTGTGTCTCATGAACAAATTCTTCTTCCACTTTCTCTTGTGGAGATTGTTCCTCTACCAACTCCTATGCATCTAGAGCATTATTTTCATCGAAGTCAATCTTTCTCCCACTATTTCTAGTAGAAATGATGTCCCTTTCTAGAAATTTGGTGTATCTTGACACAATGACATATCAATCTAAAGGGTTATATTGGTAGTATCCTCTTCTTTACATAATATAACCTATAAATATGCACTTAGTTCTTATGGATGCTAATTTTTCAATTGGTAAAGTCTTTACAAATGCCTCGCATCCCCACGCATCCATGTCTGTCAGACTGGGTTTCTTTCCATAAAATAACTGATATGGAATCCCATCTGCAGCCTTAGTTGTTACTCAGTTAAGGGTATATACTGATATGTACAAGGCGTATCACCAAAAGGATAATGGAAGGGTTTTATGACTCATCATTGATCTGACCATGTCAAGAAAGGTCATATTCCTCCTTTCTCTAACACCATTACATTGTGGTGTATACGGAAGAGTGAGTTGGGATACTATCCCACACTCCTTCAAGTGGTCAATGAATGCTTGGTTAAGATATTCTCTGCCTTGGTCTGAGCAAAGTTCTTTTATCTTCATCCCATGTTTTTTTTCTACATCATTTTGGTATTCCTTAAAAAAACGAAAGGAATATGACTTATACCGCATTAAGTAGATATATCCATACCTATTATAATCATCGGTAAAAGTAATGAAGTATAGAAAACCACCCATTGCCTATTCTAGAAATGGACCACATACATCAGTATGTATTAATTCCAGCACTGCATTGGCTCTTTCTCCCTTTCCTAAGAAAGGTGATTTGGTCATCTTTCTTTGTAAACAAGCTTCACATACATATATGGTTTCTAACTGTACTGAGTCTGGATACAATTCTTGATGTAATCTTCGTAATCACTTCTCGTTTACATGACCAAGCCTGAAGTTCCATATGCGGGTGTTATTTTTGTCATGTTGGTCGTTCTTGTCATTGATTTCCATTACTGAGATTTCTAGTTCTAGAATATATAAACAATTATTATGATGTTCCATACCATAACATATGTTATCCCTATAAAAGAGTGAACTTTTATTTCCAAACATGAAATAAAAACTCATAGTGTCTAAACATGACACAGAGATAATGTTTATGGTAACAGACGGTACATAATAGCAATTGTTTAAAACAAGAACCAAACTAGTTGGTAAAGTCTTTGGATAGTCTCCCACTACTCAATCCAGCAGACATGCACCATTTGCAGCTCATTGATCCACATTACCTTTTGAAATATTTTTGAACCTACTTGGTTCCTGTATATGAATACAAATGTGTGAACCACATTCCGTATCCAATACCCAACATGTAGATAAAGATAGATTGCATTCAATGACAAAAATACCTGAAGTAGAAGTCTCAGATTTCTTCTTCTTCCCAGATCTGCAATTCTTCTTCCTGTGGCCTTTCTTTCCATGTCCAAAGCAGACAGCTTCTTGCTCATTAGTTTTCCTCTGAATTATTGGCTTCTTGGATGGACGATGCATTGGTATCTTTGGCCTTGACATGGCCTTAAAACCCTTTTACATGCCCTTGTTTTTCTTGTTCTCCATAAGGACAGATGAATTGGTGTTTTTCAGGTCCTTATCAGCTTGGAGAACTAATGCCAAATGATACGGGAGCGACTCTTTCATATCATTCATATTATAATTGACAATGAATGTCGATAAGCTTGATGGTAAAGAGGAATGAATGAGATCCACTTAATGTTCTTGGTTTAGTTTGATCCCAATGGATTGAAGCCTCTCAATATACCAAATCATCTTGAGTACGTGATGACTGGCTTGTTGCCATTCTGATAGCCTGATCTAATAAAGTGCACTCGATATCTCATACCTTTCTTCCCTAGAAATCTCCTCATATAGTTCCTAGAGATGTGAAAGCATCTTGTAGGAGTCCTCTTCCTCATGCATTTTTTTGCAGTTGGCTGGAAATAGATGACAACATTATGGATTGTACATCAAGAGAATCGTCTACAAGATTTTTACACTTATTGCTTTCCATCTTGCATGCTCCCTGAGGAGGCTCATCATGAATTGGGGAATCCAGCACATATAACTTTATTTCTTGGGGTAGTACAATGCGCATGCGCCTGTACCACTCTTGAATGTTATTACCGGTCAGGATATTTCCATTATCCAAGATCGATCGTAGTAATAAAGTACTTTTTGTGTTGGTGATTTTCATTTTGAATCTAGATCTTATGAACATTTAGCATTCATAACTTTGTCTCGATTACCTTTTGACATTTTTATGATTAATAAATTATTATATCATTTAATGTCTCCAACTATTTTAATTAACCTTAATTTCCCTCACTATTATATTTGGAACACACTGTCTCTTGATAATTCTAGTGGAAAGGATCCTCGAAACATCCCTTATAGTCTACAGGCTAGGGCTACGACACTACATGGAGAGTTTCAAGGTAGGCACTATTCTGTACAACCACTTGTTCTTGTGGTTCCTTGTGTTGTTGAGTAAAGTCCCACCTTCTGGAATCTGAACATGATTCCCTCAACCTCTTTCATCTAAAGTGATATAAAGCTAGCTAAGTAAAATCCTTGACTACTCACATTAGTTATGTCGACCCATTTCTCACATTGAAAAGACCTAGTAGTAAGAAGCACTCTCAACTGAGGCTGATGAGCACCCAGACATCCGGTTTTGTTTAGATGATAGAAATGGAAGCCATTTTGGACTTAATATATATTTGAAGGATTTTTTTAATATTTATTGATGACTATAATCCTCTTATATTTATTATGTTCAAATAGGGTTGTCGTTATCACAATTGAACGTGCAATATAAAATTATTCATCACAACATTATGCATTTCATCTTTTTAACTATCCTATGTGATCATGCAACAATCATGCAAACACATAAAATAATAAACTATGCATAAAGTATATCATGCATTCTGATTGGTCTTGACCATTCAATAATAATTTATCGACAACTGATCAATCATCACCTAGGGGAATCCATACCTGAGTCGATACATGACTCGTGTCACTGCTTGCCCAAGTCCAAAGCACCCAACTCTTATCTGGACTGCCTCCTCAACCTGGCGGGGTCTGACTCTTGGATTGTCACTGTATAAATACAAATATACTCGTACGTAAGAAAGGGGGTCTGGGGTACTGTTAGGACTAAGATGAAGGAAGAGTTGGTTTGCATGGATTGTCTTTTGTTGATCTTAAAAAAGATTTCATAAAGGAAAGACATCTTGAATTTCTAATAATTCAGAACTGAGAATATTGAACATTCGGAGTCTTGAAATTGAGAAGTTCAATGTATGTAGGAGATGTGAAGACACCAATTGTGATTATGCTTTGCTGTTTTGTAACTCTAATTTGTGAGTATATTCAAGTACTCATGATGCAAGACGAAGTTGTGTGGTGCAGTCATAATGAGAATCTCGAAGAGCCGTTACGAGAACCATAAGTACGAAGTCTACTTCCTAAATAGAATTTGTGAATAATACATCCTGAATAGAAGTGTGGAGTCACATTTTAGAGTCAAAAGTTCATTTCCAGAAGTTCGGAGTCGACTTGCTAAAGTAGAAGTTCATTGAGGGATGTTCAGAGTCGACTTGCTAAGTCATATGTCCAGAGTGAAGAAGTTTGGAGTTGACTTTCTGAACCTGAAGTTCATAGCCAGAAGTGTGGAGTCATGCCAAGAATTGGTTATTTCATAACGAGAAACCATTCTTAGAATTGGTGAAGTCATAACATGAAGTCGTACCGAGAACTGGTGAAGTTGTATCAAGATCCATAGGAGTCATATTGAGAGTTCAAAATCTATTGTATCGATGAATAAAGAATGGTCATACCGAGAATTGAAATGGTGTCATGTCGAAGAAGTGATGAAGTGTCATGCCAAGAGTTGAAGTGATGCTAAAGACTCAGGAATAGTGGATCTGAGAAAGTGATGTCGAAGACTCAAGAAGGATGGATCTGATAAAGTGATTCCTAGAATCCGGAAGAGTGAATCAGAGAATATGATGTCAAGAAGATGGATGACAGGATCCGAGAATGTGACTCCGAGAAACCTGCGTTACAATGTCAGATCCGGAAAATGGAAAAGCATTAAATCAATAGAAGTGGAAGAATATAGTAGAAGAATCTAGAAGAATTGAAAAAGTTTTAATTACTCCGAGATTTCACGATAAATTAAAATTTTGGTGAATTTATGTGAGCGGGAAAATATTTTGGTTTCCCGCCTAAGCACACTTTGGAGAACCTATAAAAGGAGATCAAATGACAAAGTAAAGTGGAGATGATAAAGTAGAGAGAGTAGCTCTGATAATATAGAGAGAGGAATAAGAGCATGGATGAATGAGTTTCATTGTGGTTTCAATCGAAATGAGAATTTGATACTGGATGACATCGTATTGAGTTTCTCAGATTGAAGAAGATTCGGAGTGGAGAAGAATCCTGAGTGGATAAGAATTCGGATTGGAGAAGAATCTGGAGGGGAGAAGAATTCGGAGTGGAGATTTTGGAGTGGAGATTCGGAATGGGGAATCAGTACTGGCTGTCACTGTATTGAGTTTCTCAGACTGAGGAAGACTCAGATTGAATAATCGGAGTGAAGAAGAAAGTTTCGAGTGAATATTTCAGAGTTAAATATTTGGAGTGGAGAATAGGAATGGGAAGTTCGGACTGTAATTGATCTATCTCATGTAAAAGGAGTCCTTACCTTTCTTCTAGGTAAGGAAGTGACGATTTGGGATGAACTTGCGTACACATGTGTATTTGAATGTAAGTGGAGGTAACATAAGTTGTTACAAGAAAGGAGACATTACCCTATTGTGATAAGAGGGTGGACACGCACTGGAGTGATTGTTTCACAGTGCTTCACGAGTGTAAGGGTATATCCTACTCGTTGTAATCCATGCATTGTTTTCTTAGTGGATTGTATGGTGATGGATTGTTTCGAACCATACCAAGGACGTAGCTATTCTTATTGAATAGTGAACCATGTAAATTGATGTGTTCCTTTGGATGTGTGCTTTTTTGTTTACTCAGTAGGTAATTATATCTTTAACAGGAGACAAAGGTTGTTCTCAATTTTAAGGGAACATAAGAAGGATGAAAGGGGTACCACTGATTCACCCCACCCCCCCTCTTAGTGGTTCATTGCTCCAACTGGGTTATTACAAGTGGTATCAGAGCGATGTTACCTTTGTTTTCCTTGCTGATGGAGAATCTGAATTGTGTAAACAATAAAGGCATTCATGTATTCGATGAAAAGAACTATCATATCTGGAAGGATAGAATGCTACCGTATCCCATGTCTATTAGTTATGAAGTATTTGACGCTGCAACAGTTGGGTTTTCCCCCATTGAAGACAATATTACACTTACACCTGTTGTCAAAATGTTTCTTGAGAATGATGGAAGAGACAAGAATGCTATATTGTCTTCACTCTCTGAAAGTGAGTTATTAAGAGTAAAAGGAGTGTCCACATCCAAAGGTATATTGGACAAACAAAAAAACATATACGAAGGCAATACAAAAGTCAAGAAGGAAAAACATCAAATCTGGAGATTGAAGTATGAATACATGAATATGGGAGATCATGAATCTGTTGGGGATTTCATCACCAGGGTAAACGATATTTTTTGTACTATTAGATGTCTTGGTGAAGAGCTGAAATACTCTACTGTGCTGGAAAAAATCTTGAGGATTCTTCCTGGTAAATTTGATGTGAAGGTATCTTTATTAGACGACAGAGACTCAGAAACATTATCTCATTATTAATTGCATATCACACTCATTACTTATGAGATGAGAATGGAACGGGCTATAATGACTAAGATAAAGTTTGATAATGAATTATCTTTCATGGTCATAATGAAGGAGAAGTCTAATAAGATCTTGATTAAAGAAGATGGAGGTGACTCTGACTCTGAATGTGAGGTATGTAAAAATATTAACGATATTTTACCCTTGTTTTCAAAAAATGTTAAAAGAGGCACATGTAAATACAAGGGAAAACTTCCCTTCAAGTGTTTTTAATGTGGAGGCATTGGCCAATTTGCGGCTAACTGTCCTCGAAGGGAGAATGATAATGATAGAGATGAAGAAGAATGAAAATCATGAAACTTATTGAATAAGTAGTGTGGTAAAGGAAAATCAGGGAAAGAAAAGTAGTTCTTCAAATCCAAGAGAAAAGTCTTTCAATCTACAAATGAAGAAGAAGAATAATGTAATACTGAATCTGAAAAATAAGTTGAGCATGGTTCTGAGAATACATTCATTGCAATAATGAATGATGATGATTTCAGAAGAAGCAGCTCAGAAGAAAAAGAAACCCATCTTGAGATGCATCTGAAAGAATAATTAAAGTAATGTTTAATAAAGATCAGAAGGCTAGCGAAACATAACAAAATTTTGGATGATGAGTGTTCCTCAGCGTGAAATCATTCTATTGTTAGAGAATAACTTGAGAAAGAACTTTAATATTTGATGAAGTCTCTTGAAGATGAGAATAACCAAAATGGGCATATGATAGTTAAGCTAAAGAAAAAAGTGGAAGAATTAGTACATGTTCGAAATAATCTCTAAGAAGTATAATCAAAAAACATTTGTTTCCAAAACTCAACTATTGATTTTGGTGAAGGCTCTCATCCAAAACATTCTAAGAAAATTCAACAGAAGAATAAAGTGGTTGTTATGAAGAAGAAAGCTGAGAAAGTTACATATGTGGCCAAGACCAGCATTACTGGGAATTCTGAAGTTTAAAGGAAACCTAATTCTAACACTGATTAAAATGAGAGAAATTTTACTAATAAGAGAATGGTTGGTGCGGCAGATGAAAGAGAAACAAAGAAGTATCAGAACAAAATCTTTAGAGTAGGGTACTCCTTCTATGGGTACTCTTGGTATTGTGGTGGATTCAGGCATACAATGAATATGTGTTGGCTCAATCAACATTATTATCAACACCCATCATGTTATGAACGAAAGAGATTGAGGGGGAGTCAATCTCCTCAATGGAAGAAGAGTGAGGAGGTTTTCTTGATGAAATTTGAGAAGAATGATGTCAAGACAGAAAATTGGTTCCGGCCTCTGGAGACCATTTGTGAATGGTGTGAACGACCCATAAACCTTGTAAAAGGATGTCTTGTTCTATTACCAGCTCAATGAAAACTTCTTAATTATCAGAATATGATGATGATGAAAGAAGTGAAAGAAGAAAAATCTCTTGTTGTTGAAACTTATTCAATATTTATAAAGGAAGAATGGCCTTGGATACTTGATAGTGGGTTTTCTTCAAATATGACAGGAGATGTGAATTTTATAAAGAATATGAAGATGTTTAAAGAAGGCATAGTGACATTTGGAAATAATGAATGGTTAAAAATCAAAGGTTTTGGATCAGCCATCATTTGGAAGGAAAAATGAAAGTCTAAGAAAACTCTGAATGTTGATGGGATAAAGCACAACTTGCTGAGTATATCACAATTGTGTGATGTGGGTAACGAAGTTATCTTCAAGAAATATGGGTTTATTGTGAAAATTGACGAGGATGGGAAGATTGTTACAAGAATCCAACTAACCAAAGGGAATCTGTTTCAGGTTGGAAATTCGCAAAACTCATGTTACATGAGCTTAGTGGAAGAAAATTAGTTGTGGCATAGATGACTTTGACACATGTGTCAGAGAAATATGAGGAAGTTATCTCAAAGGGACAGTGTTCGAGATATTCCCTATTTTCCATGAAGAATAGATTGGTGTTGCACTACGTGTCAGAAAGGATATATTACAAGTGTTGTTCACAAGCAGGTTGATATTGGATCAAAACAAACCCTTGAACTAATACATTATGATATATGTGGGATGATGAGAAAACAATAAAAATGGATACAAGTACTTCATCGCCTTCATTGATGATTTTACTCGCATTACGTGTGTTATGTTTATGAAGCACAAGTCAGATTCCCTGAAAATGTTCAAAATCATTAGATGGAATACTGAGAAAGAATGTGAGTACTATGTGAAGAAGGTGAGAACTGATAATGGTGGTGAGTATAGAAGTGAATAATTTAAAGAATATATTGAGAAGCATGGGATTCAGTATGAATATAGTTCTCCATATATACCTAAAAAAATGGGGTTGTAGAAAGGAAGAAAAGAAGCTTGGTGAAAATGGGAACAACCATGTCACTTGAACATGGCCTTACTCATTAATTTTGGAGGCAATCTACAAGTAAAGCTGTTTATATTCCAAATTGATTTTTCTATAGGCCCTAATCAAACAAGAATCCATATGAACTTTTCTATGGCATTACTACAAGTGTGAAGCATGCTAAGGGTTTTTGGGAGCCCATGAATTATAAAGAAAAAAGGTGGCAGTAGTGGAAAATTCGAACAGATAAGAGAAGACGGAAATTTTCATGGTTATGCTCCAGAAGGAAGAGGTTATAGATTGTTTAACAAATAATTTCAACGAATGGTGGATACAGTTGATGTAAAAGAAATTTAAAATCTGGGTAAAGATAAGCATGTCCAGACAGACAAGGAAGATAAGGAAGATTAAGCTAACGATTCTGATAAGGATTCAATGATTTGTAATCCTAATCAAGATGAAGAATCGTATTCAGCCTTATCAAGTGATGAGTAAGGCCCACGAAAAGCATATACAATGCTGATGAAAAAATTGCAAGCTCAGAATATTATTGGTGATCAACATCACATGGTTCAAACAAGAATAATAATTAATTCTATATCACATAATTATTTGTATTCCAAAGTGGAACCAAATGATGTAAAATAATCCATTGAGCATCCAGAATGGGTTCAACCAATGAATGAAGAATTGGATCATAATTGAAAAGAATGTCACATGGGAACTCGTACCCGAGCCTGAAAACAAGAACATTATTGGCACCAAATGGGTCTTCCGGAACAAGTTGAATGAAGAAGGAGAATTTATTAGAAATAAAGAAAGATTTTTTTACAAAGGCTACTCTCAGATTGAAGGAATTGACTTTGAAGAAACTTTTTCTCTGGTATCCAGATTTGAAACTATCCGAATCTTTCTTGCTATTACTGTACAACAAGGCTAAAAATATTTTAAATGGATGTTAAATACTCATTTGTTAATGGTGATCTCAAGGAAGAAGTTTATATTGAGCAACCATGTGGATTTGTTTTTGGGACGAATGAAAGTTATGTGTGTAGGTTGAAGAAATCCTTGTATTGGAAAAAGAAAGATCTAAGAGCGTGGTATTCCCAACTTGAAACTTTCATAAAGGAGATGAACATCAAGAATGAATGAATTGACAAAAATCTGTAGATCAAAGAAATCCAAGATCTTTCTCTTATTGTGATTGTCTATGTTGACGACATTATTTTTGATGCGAATGATGAACGAAGGTGTTAATGGTTTGCTGAAGAAATGAAAAATGTCTTGGAGATGTACATGTTGGGTGAAATGAGATACTTTCTAGGGTTAAAAATTTTTCACCAAAAAGAATTTATTTTTCTCTCCCAAGAAAAGTTTTCTAAAGATCTTCTTATGATGTTTGGCATGGAAAATTCAAAACCTGTGTCAACTCCTATCTCAGTGGGAATGAAGCTAAGAAATTATGATGAAGGAAAATAAGTTGATCAGAAATAATATAGAACAATGATTGGATGTTTTTTATAAATGAATGCACCAAGACTAGATATTGTGTTTGCTGTTACCTTATGTGCATGATTCTAGAGTGCTCCTCAAGAATCACATCTTATTGCTGGAAAAATAATTATAAGATACATAAAAGGAAGAGCAGAATTCGGAATCAAGTATAGTAGTTCAAATAACATTGATTTTTTTGGATATTCAAATGTAGATTGGACAGGAAATGTTGATGATAGAAGATCCACATATGGTGGAGTTTTCTTTGTAAGAAAAATTTGTGCTGGCTGGGACTCGAAGATGAAAAATTCTATGACACTTAGTAAAACTGAAGATGAATATGTTGCTGCCACCATGGATGCTACTCAAATTATATGGATTAAAACACAGCTAGAAGACCTATTAGTTGAAGTGAAGTTTCCCTTTCTCTTGGGCTGTGATAATCAATGCACAATTAATCGTACCAATAATCCAGTCCAACATTATTGATCGATGCATATTGACATCAAATATCATTTCATCAATGAGAATGTGTAAAATAATGAACTAAAACTTTAATTTGTTACATCTACTGAACATGTTGCTGATATTTTCACGAAACCCTTGCCGAAGGAATCACTCTCAATATTGAGGTTAAACATGGCTGTACATCCAGTTTCTTTTCAAGGCTAAGGTATTTTGTTCCGCCCCCTCTCTCTTCATACCTTTGGATTGTTTTGTCAAGGTGGAGAAGTTGTTTGTATCTTAAATCTATTTTTCAAAGATAGAGTTGTGGGTAAGCTGTGAACTCAGCATTGTTTGTGTATGTGAACTATTCTAACTGTTTTTTGGAGTGGTTGTAGGAAAGAACTTGATGTTGTTTACAGGATATATGAAGGTGAAGATGTATGAAGTTGGGATGTCTATTTCACTACCTTTTGATAGCATGGTCTTCCTTTCAATGATTCTTGTTTCCTATAATGAGTTAACTAATGTAGGCTTAGAATTATTGTTATGTAATCCATTTCTTGAGGATTCCAAGTTTGGTGATTTATGAAAACATAGTTGACAAAAAATCCAACGGGGGGGTTGTAAGAAAAAAGCTGAAGGAAGAGTTGTTTTGCATGGATTGTCTTTTGATGATCTTAAGGAAGTTTTCATAAAGGAAAGACACATTGAATTTCTATGAATTCAGAATCAAGAATATTGAACATTCAGAGTCCAGAATTCGGAGTCTGGAAATTGAGATGTTTGGAGTCTGTAGGAGATGTGATGAAACCAATTGTGATGATGCTTTGATGTTTTGTAACTCTACTTTTTGAGTAAATGAAAGTACACATGATTCAAGCAATAGTTGGGTGGTGAAGTCATACCGAGAATCTGGAAGATCCGTTATGAGAACCAGAAGTACGGAGTCTACTTCCTAAACAAGATTTGTGAAGTCTAATTCCTCAACAGAAGTGCGAAGTCAACTTTCAGAGTCATAATTTCATTGCCCGATGTTTGGAGTTGACTTTATGAAGAAGAAGTTTGTTGCGGGAAGTTCATAGTCGACATTTTTAGTCAGAAGTTCGGAGTGAAGAAGTTCGGAGTTGATTTGCTAAACCTGAAGTTCATATCCAGAAGTGCAGAGTCATGACAAGAATTGTTGAAGTCGTAATGAGAATCCATATAGAGAATCGGTGAAGTCATAACCGGAAGTCATACCGAGACTGGTGAAGTCTTATCCAGATCTAGAGGAGTAATACCGAGAGTTCAAAATCATTGGTATCGATGAATAAAAAGGGTCATACCGAGAATTGAAATGGCGTCATGTTGAAGAAGTGGTGAGGAGTCATGCTGAGAGATGAAGTGATGATAAATACTCAAAAGAATGGATCTGAGAAATTGATGCCGAATACTCAAGAAGGATGGATCTGAGAAAGTGATGCCGAGAATCAGGTAGAGTTAATCCGAGAATATGATGCCGAGAAGACAGAGGACAGGATCCGAGAATGTGACTTCGAGAATCCAACGTAACAAGGTCGGATCCGGAAAAGGCCAAAGCTCTAAATCAAGAGAAGGGGAGAAAGATTCTAGAAGATTCTAGAAGCATTAGCAAAGTCTTAATTAATCTGAGATTTTAGGTGAAATAATGATTTGGGTGAATTTAAGTGAGAAGGAAAATATTTTGGTTTCCTGCCTAAGCACACTTTGGAGCACCTATAAAAGGAGATCAGAGGACAAAGTAAAGTAGCGATGCTGAAGTAGAGAGAAATGATCTGATAATCTAGAGAGAGGAAGAAGGTCTTGGCTAACTCAGTATCATTTTGGTTTCAATCGAAACGAGAATTTGATACTGTTTTTACATCGTATTGAGTTTTTGGGAATGAAGAAGATTCAAAGTGGATAAGAATCCGGAGTGGACAAGAATTCGGAGTGGAGAAGAATTCAGAGAGGAGAAGAATTCGGAGTGGAAAATTCGGAGTGGAGATTCGGAATGGGGAATTAGTACTGGCTCTCACCGTATTGAGTTTCTCAGAATGTGGAAGACTCAAATTGAATAATCAGAGTGAAGAAGAATGTTCAGAGTGAAGATTTCGGAGTGAATTATTCAGAGTGGAAATTATAAATGGGAAGTTCGGATTGTAATTGATCTATCTCAAGTCCAAGGAGTGCTTTCCTTTATTATGGGTATGTATGTGAACATTTTTGCTGAACTTGCTTACACTTGTGTATTTGAAGGGATGTGTAGGTAACATAAGTTGTTACAAGGAAAGAGACATTTCCCTATTTTGAGAAGAGGGTGCACACGAACTGGAGTGATTTACTCATAGTGCTTCACGAGTGTAAGGGTATATCCTACTCGTTGTAATCCAAGGATTTTTTTCATAGTGGATTGTACGGTGCTGAATTGTTTCAAACCATACCAAGGACGTAGATATTCTTATTGAATAGTGAACCATGTAAATTGATGTGTTCCTTTGAATGTGTGCTTGTTTTTTTCTCATTAGGTAATTATATCATTAACAGGAGAAAAAGGTTGTTCTCAATTGTAAGGGAACATAAAAAGGACGAAAGGGGTACCACTGATTCACCCCCCAGTGGTTCCTTACTTCAACTGGGTCCTTACAGGTACAAAATACAACCAGGGAAATGGATGTGTAGTCCCTTATACATATTTCAATTTTTAGATGATTCACAGACTGTAATTTATCTAATTTAATATTACAATCATCACACACATTGAATAAATAATTAAATTAATAAATAAATTCCATACATACACAGTTTGGTCAATAGCTCATGGCCAGTCGGGGTAAAAGCGAAATAAAAATTAAATTGAAATAAATTTATATTATGTGAGGGTGTCTTAATAAATTAATTGAATTTGATTAAATTCAAACAATTTATTTTTATCGGTTCCATTTTTTGAATTTAATTTTAATAATAAAAATTAAATTAAACGATTATTTTAATTCTAAAATTAAATTAAATTAATATTTTCATATAAAAATTATTTAAACCCCTAAATTAATTCCAAATAATTTAATTTAAAAAAATAAATTACTGAAAATTAATTTAATGTAGGGTTGCCTCTAGCCAAAGAGGAGTCTGGCGGGTCTGCAAACTACCGCGAGATGTCATCCTAGAACCTCAACATGGCCATGATGTGACTAGGGCGTGACCGCGGCGTGACCACGGCGTGGCCACGGCGTGACCGCGGCCTGACTGCGGCCTGACCGCGGGGTGACCACAGTGTGATCGCGGCCTGCCACAGCGTGACCACGGCATGACCGTGACGTGACCGCGGTGTGACCGCGGCGTGACCGCGGCGTGACCGCGGCGTGACCGCAGCGTGACCGCGGCGTGACTGAGGCGTGACCGCGGGGTGACCACGACATGATAGTGGCGTGACCGCGACGTGACCGCATCGTGACCGCTGTGTGACTGCGGCGTGACCACGTCGTGATGGGGACGTAATAGAGGCGTGACCGCAGCGTGACTGCGGCATCCCGAGGCGGTGTAGTAGGCCAGTACGGCGGTGAGGAGGTGGCCGGTGCAGGCTCGTGATGGCCGGATGGAGGTGGTCTTGCGGAGGGTGGATGTCCTGCGGAGGGGAGGGCTAGGGTTCCTCCCTCTTGCGCCGCGTGCGAGAAGCCCAGTAAGGGTGTTCCACCTTTTTTTTTTACTATTTGTCCTTCAGACAAATATTTCCAACCCACCCCCTTTTATTACCTAAATGCAGAAGACCCCATTTTGGGGTCTTTTCTTCCCACCTTTTTTTATTAATAAAAATAAAATATACTTGACTTGACCCAAGTCTTTTTTAAAAAATATTTTATAATAAAATATTATATTATATTTTATAACAATAAAATTTAATTTTTAATTTTTATCTCAATAAAATTTAGATTAACATTAAATAAACAAAAAAAAAGCGACGTCGATCCGTTAAAAAATTTTAGATGATCATAACTTGATCATTCGAAATCGAAACAATGGGCGGTCGAATCAGAATGAACTGTTTTAACACCCCGTAATTAAATATAATGCATTTTAAGGTTTTTGACTCAGAAAAACCTTGCGCTCCCTCGGATACCACTGTTGGGTACCGGGACTACGCAGCGAAAGCCAGTGGGCTGGGATTTTAAAATTATCTACTTCACCAGAGTGACATAACACTGTGAACTCTGGTGATCCTTTGATGGCTTGGTCTGAGGATCTCGCAAGGATTATAAGGAGCACACAAATTAAACATGAACATTTACCTTGTTCAGAATTGACGTGCAGGATTCCAGTGATCGTTGCTCGAAGAATCCGACGTCGAAGCCCTCTAGATCGTCCACACATGCCTCACGGATCTGCTCGCACACCATTCATTATGATCTGAGTGCTAGCATGGATCTTCAACGCTCACTTTTGCACAGTAATGATCACCGTAAAGGAGGAAGCTTCGATCCGGGATGGATGATCTTCAAGATCCTTCAATGATTGAGAGTCTCTCTCTCTCTAAATTCGAGTAGGAGAGAGATGCTCTCAATCTTGACAAATGAATAGTAATCATGGGAGAGCCTCTCTCTCAATTATATAGGGAGTTTTTAAAACACACGATGTAGGATCCCGACCCCCATGTAATAGACATCTGCTATATGAGCGATATAAATAATTATTTATGTAAAATAAAAATATTCCATAAATAATATTTACAATTTTTCACTTAATTGTAATATATAAATATATTATGTGATAAATTTGAGTCATTAACTCGACTCATTCCTCTTACTAATAATAATCGAACCTAGGATATTTAAATATAGTAGAATAATAATGAAACGTGTATTTACTATATAACTTGTAATTACATGTTATAAATAAATTCAACGAATTATTCTAAACTCGAATAATTAATGAATTTATTTATTTTTTGGTGATCGATAGAACTTGGATAGTTCTAAGACCCTTTGGTGGGGCCCATCTTGTTCTAAATTCCTATTCCCAGAATAAAGAAGATTCTCATGGTGATATCATGTGTGACCCTCTGGGCCCTTATCTCAATAGAAGTGAATATTATCACCGACCTAGAGCAGGGTATAGAAACCCATCGAGGCCCCTATAGAGATAAGGAAAAGTCAAAGAAATTACTCCCTTCCTACGAACACGGTCCATGTAATATAATCTCTTCATCATCGATATCTCCACAAAGCAAAATTATTACCAGTGTCATCATTCATTATTTACTTTATTTTGTTTGTTGATTTGTCCGAACGGTCACACCTCCGACTACCATGGCCATGGATTTATTGATGGTGCAACCATACTAATCAACCAGCCCCGAGATATCTCTTCCTAAACTCGTAAGCGACAAATCCTTTCTCGATCATTCAATCAATGTCATGCCTTTAATGACGTACCCGATACAAACTACCTCACCATGAATTTGTCACCATGGTTTTCATGTTATATCATATGTACGTAATTAAATGATATTCATTGATAATGATCTCAAGTCAGGAGACCATTACAGATGTCCATAGAAAGGAACAACCAATGACACCAGAAACATGTGGTGTTCTTATTAAGAGGGTCTGTCCTCATGATCTCAATAGCTAGAGATCATCAAGTGCGAACATCATGTAAAAAACTCTCAATGGTTATGATCCCCCAGCACATGATGGTCACACATCATCTGTTTCCTTTCTGAATGATGTAACTAGACCGTAGGACGTTACATTAAGATTACTGTCATGGCATCTCTGGGTTCTCATTATAGACTAGGACCTGCTATAACAATTTTATGCGATAGGTAATCTAACGACATAACCGTTAATGAATTGGATGTAGATGTATCTACACTATAATATCAAGATAGACAGATGTATAAAAACATACTAAATACATGTAAAGGTAATCAAAGTAAAATACAAGTTGGGTCTAGGGAACCAACTTTCAACATGGGGGGCTCCAGGCAGGGCTCCGGGGGGGGGGGGAGGTGGTGGCATGCGGCCAGGGCGCCAGGGAGCCCGAGAAGGGTGTTGGGGTACGCGGGCAGGGCAGCTTGGGTGTGGGGTATGTGTTCGAGGCGCCGGGCAGGTGCAGGGCGCATGAGGTAGGCGGCCAGGGTGTCGGGCATGGCGCAGGGGCGTGACCTTCAGGACGTGGTTTTAGCCGGGACACACGCAGGGAAGTGCGCATGTAGGCTGGTTAGGCCCCTCTTGGCCGATGACCCGGTTCATGGAGGTTGTGGGTAGCGCGACCTTTATTTGACATCTTCTTCATCATCTCCTCAATGCCATGCCGTTGTTACTTCGTCATCGAATCAAGGTTCTAAAACCATAAATGTTGCAGAGGGGTCAGACCCTGTTTGTTTGGCCTGAACCCTCCACGTTAGAACGATAACAGGTGGCTCATGACGTTGAATCAACCAGAAAGGATTAAGTGTTAAACAATTTTAAACACACCCATACCTTTTTAATTGTTGTGTGTTCGTTTGTCGTGGGGGAAGACGTTGTTGTCGTCTTTCATTGTACACTTCCACTTCTGAGCTCGTGCGTCGGTCCATTGATGACATAGAGGAAGGAAGAAGGGTAATTTAAGAGATCATGCGTCAGAAGGGGGTTCTGTGGAAGAATCTGAGGAAGAAGCATCATTGCCGGTGTCTTTTCATTCTTCATTGGAGAATTCTATTCTCCCAATATCTTCACTAAATAGAAAATAAACGTTCCAAAATAATTGATTTTAGTCTATTCAGCATGTTGTCCTGAATTAATTATGTGGTTCCCACTTAATTAAGTTCATGTTGTTGGCACAAATATTTGAAATTCTAATTAAAATAGGAGAGGATCCAACAAAATAATTGCATGAGAGGTTGGCATATTAAATTTGGGGAGTTTCAAGGGGGGTTAGAGGCATGGGTGGTCCCCGCCTAATTAAACATGAAGAGGGTCAAGGGGGTTTCCTTCAATTAATTGGGGGTTTTCTGGAGGCTTTATCCTCCTTCATTAAGAGGGTAGTTTGAGACCAAGAGGCTCTCCCTCATTAATGAGGGATAGATGAGAGGTTTCCTCCCCTCCTATTACATGGGTGGTTAAGCCCCGTGTGGACCCTAGGTCATAACCACTCACGGGAGGTTATGCTGATTGGGTGGTCCCCAACCCAATTATTCTCCCATGGGAGGTTAGGGTGTGTCGGTCCCACCCTCAACTCCCATGTAGTGCATTTAACAAACTTTACCACATGGTGTAGGTTCAACAATAATAAAATAAGCTGTCACTTATTTTATTTTATTAATCCACGTGAAACCCAAAAACCATCTCTCATACCCGATCATCCGCCGTCGAGGTGAAAGTATTCTTAAGCGGAAATCGGCGTTTCCAGTTCAAAGTGCCCTCATATTTCAATTTTGAGCACCCATTCAAACGTTATAAAAAACCCGCTCGTACGTTTACTGAATATACTTGAAAAATACTTCAGAAATTGATTCTGAGAACACCATGCCTCGGAATCAAACAATGTCAGAAACTGATGAGTCATAAAATTCCCATGTATTTAAAAACAATCCACTAGAATTCTAGGTCTTTATATTTATATCATTATATATATATAATATAAAACCAATTTTAATAACCAATCATTCACTGGAAAATGATATTGTCATTTATGTACAAATGTGTGATACCACCTCCACCGAGTGATGTGGAACATTTTTCATTACTACATCACATGGATTATATAAATAGGTATATTTAATGGAACAATATTTTTTATATGATATTTTTATAATTTATGGATTATAAAATAATATATACCATCATTAGAAAATGACTTTTAAAATAGAAACATTACACATCTATACGTACAACTTACAGTCTTTATGACTATTACAAATTCCATTTTTCAAAATCCACATTAATTTTATATTTCAAAATTATAATAAATATACAGATTTTATAATTGTTTCTTGATAATAATTCTCGATATGATGAAATAATCACCTATTTTATCAAATTCATACTACCAAACTCATTTTGTATATATGAGACGAATATAATCAAAAGACATGATGTTAAAGTAAATCATTATGTAGTTGTATATAGAATATTAATAAGTGAAATAATAGTAAAAATTTACAAAAAAAGTATCTAAATTAATTAAATACCTAAATCATGTTTATTTTTTCTAACAAAAAGCAACACATGTGTCAATTCAGTTATATGGTAAGAGACATCATTTTAACAGTCTTTTTTTAATGTTCCCAATTAAACTCTTTTACTTCCATATCTGTATTTTCAAAACTAATTTCAATTGTATATTTATGTGTCTATAAAATATCCATAAAATAAATTTTATATCAATTTTCAAATTTATCCATACATTTTTAAAGGAATATTTTTATTCATATTCGGTTGAACATTTTGACTTTTTTTCAAAAAAGAAAAATTGGATTATTTTAATGTATATAGTGAGATCAAAAATTACAACCATCATAAAAATTAATTTTATTTATAATCCTTTAAAATATTCCATGTTTAATTAAACAATATACTCTCATTCAATATATTGTGGCTATTGTAAGAACCTGTGTTTTTTCAGATATTAGTTTCTAGAATAAATTTTAATTTTTTCTTTGAGATGATCATGAGGGGTAAAATGGTCTTTTAAACCTATAATATGATCTTGGATATTTTATATGACACTATTTTGGACCTAGAATATTGTTTTTACCCTAGGTTAGGCGTTTGTTAGAAATTTGAGCTGTTTCAATTTTAGCAGAATAATTAATATTTAATAATGTTAAATGAAATATAAATTTATTTTTGCAGGTTCGTTTGGAAATAAATTTTAAATTGATCATTTTATTGAAATTATTTCTATGATATTGTTTCTAGGTTTTCTAGCATAGGCTATGTATAAACTCAAGTCGAGCGTCGGGGCCGTCCCGAGCCCCTTTAATCTTTTCTCCATTTCTTCTTTCATTCTTTTATCTCATTTTCTCCTCCTTCTTTTACACACCCCCTATGTGTGTGGATCCTATTTGGTTGTATCCCATGATAGAAACTGGAAATGTAGAATGAGTTAGATTGGGATGTTATGTTTGGTACCATTGCGGATCTCTCAACATGTAGAGTTGGCATATGTCATCTGTGGATGGTGAAATCAACCGTAGATTCGACGTTATCGGCCCAAAGGTAGGGTTATTTATGTTTTCTACATATAACATCTTTAAAAATGCTTATTTATGTTCTTAAAGTCATTTATTTCTTTATTGAGACCTCATGAGGCTCGATATTTTGTCACGGGGGTGAAAACGGGTGTTTCGGGTGATCCGATGGTTTTGCCGGTGGGAACCCCAGGTTACACGATGTCTGTTCCATGGGAACATGCAATGTGTTCTTATAATTTATGTAAGAAGAATATTTCTTATGTACATTCCATTTACTCTGAGTATACGAAGTTTGGTGTTTGGCCGTGTGTCCGACCATGTGAATAAAACACAGAATATTCATTTTTGAACATTACACGATGTGTATTGGGCGTAGACACCGTATAGTGGCTCATGGACCTGTATCTGGGTAAAAATACTCATGGGGAGGTGTATTGTGAATAGTAAAAACCATGTACAGTAACATACAAGTCATGTACGGTTACATGTATAGACCCCATGTACTCCGGTGTACATGCCGTGTACATTGTCTAGCCCATTTTCATCCAGAGGTTCTTTAAAACCTTGTAAGTTGCAATCTCGGGGTCTGTTTTGCATTTTGTCTATAGGCTCATGACCCTGGATTTGGGTCAGGCCTTCTGAGGCAATTTTTAGAACATTTTTGGGTTATTCACGATTCATGGTGTTACAAAACATTCAAAAAAATTAAAAATATTTTAATTATTATTATTTAGCGATTATTGAATAAGGCGTATCTTATGCTCCCGATGTCCGTTTGATGCACCGTCAGTGGAGTTGTGACTCTGAATTAAAGTAAAGTGATTATAGACTAATCTCATGTGCTAAAATATAAATAATTTGTGGGCACTACTTAGGATCGTTTGGGTGAATATTACCTATTTCTAATGGTTGACTATTTTAGGGAGTGAGTAGTCCATTCTGAGCATTTTTCTATGTAGATCGCAATAGATGAATCCTATTGAAATTTATAGGTAACATAAATAATTTTTTTTGGGTTATAACCTACTGTATAGGGTCATTCGTAAATTATATAGTTCAGTTTTAACATTAGAGTGAGACTTGACATATATGATAGGATAAGTATTCGGACCAACCTATTTGAGACCATTGATTTGAAATCAGTTGTGAGATATCTCTTTTAACCTATTAATTTTAGTATTTACCCCTTTTGGGACATGCCCCAAAAACCTACAAGGTCATGAGACGAGATACTTAGAGGGATCCACTAATTGATTCCTTTACTTATGAACTGGCATATGGAGTCCCTTGTAGGATCTCTCTCTTGTTTTCCTTTGAGAGGATCCCTGTTATTGGATGACACTATTTTTCTTCCTTCAAGGATCTTATGTAGGATTCCTTCCCTTATTTTTTATAAGGATCCCATTTAGGATGCCTTCACTCATGTGTACATGTAGGATCCTAAGTTGGATGACTCCACAGTGTTTGACTTGAGGGATCGGGAGGGTGGTCTTGATTTAAACTACCCTGGGTTGTACATCGGGATTGGGTATAAATGGTGTTTTGGTGTCACCTAGAACCCATGAAAAACTAGTTATCATATGGAGATATGGATATAGAGTTAGGTTGGCCGTTCAGATCACCCTCAATCTTTGTTATGTTTCACGTATTTCTTGCAGATGTATTGATGCTCACTAGACGTGCTTCTTGGTTAGTGGTTGTCATGCATGATTCAAG
Source organism: Viscum album (assembly GCA_963277665.1). NCBI lineage: Eukaryota > Viridiplantae > Streptophyta > Magnoliopsida > Santalales > Viscaceae > Viscum > Viscum album. Next base: position 1,003,110,048 of record OY728161.1, read on the forward strand.
GAATCTTCCATTAATTTGGGATGCCCAAATGTTCATTCTCGGATCTATTTTTCTTATTTGGATTCCAGAGATTCTTTCCTGATGTCCAAATTCTGAGCCATCAAATTTCAAATATATGACAAGTATAACCATAGGTACTACATGGGACTTGGATGTTGAGACTGAATGTATATATATGTTGTGATATATATTCTGATTTGATGTCCAGAGGTGTTTCTTGGTATACTTATATCGACCCTTCTATGTTGACTAGTATTCCCCGATTAATGCAAGGATTCCCATTGTAGGGATGACTTTGATTGTCTCATTGTATTGTTTATTTACGTACCCTGAGTGATTCATGGATTATCGTTGTAGTAATGCCTTTCAAGGACTCATTGGGTTATTTATTTATATCCATTGAGTGATAAATGGTTTGCCATTTTAGGAATACCTTGGATGGGCTCATTGAACTGTTTATTGTAATTAAACCTTGAGTAATTCATGGATCCAGTTGAGGGATAACATGAACGGTCTCATTTGGTAGATATTGTTATACCCTGAGTGATACATGGTTACAGTTAAGGTATTCCTTGGATGGTCACATTGGGTAATAAAATTATATACCCTGAGAGATAATATTATCCAGTTGAGGGAATCCTTGGATAGGATCTATGGGTTAATGACTACTACTCCATGAGTGATATTTGAACTCCCACGTTGGAATTCCTTAGTCTGGCTCATAGGCTGGATGTTATATGATCAGAATGGTTTGGTTATTCTAGGTCAGTTATAAGACACTAGGGGTGTAGCATGGTGTCTCACCAGATGTCTATATGTTCTTCTTGAAATATTTCTCCATAATATTGACAGCTGGTATATGGTATACTTGTTTAGTGAATAGAGGTGAGTACGAGTGAACCTAGTTATAGGACAAACATCCCCTTGTGGAGATGTATCTTGATCAAAGATATAATTCTGTAATTGTTCGAAGTAGGTATATGTCAATGGGATTATGTACCTAGATATTGACTTAAATATATACATCTTGAGTGGCACGACATCCAGATCAATTTCGTTTCAAAGAATTTCCATGTAATTTGGATTACGGACCCAGGGATCGTCTGCAAATGAGGTTTCTTGTTATTTGATTCACATACTCATGAATATTCATATTTATGTATATATTTATAGGTATGGGACTATACATGTATACATATATAGATATGGACTTCCATTGTGGAACATTCCCAGTTGACATGGATTGCACACCCTGGGTTTAACTATGGTTGCACGATTGGTTTAATTTTTTTGATGTGTTCGAGATAGGATGAGAACATTTCTATTGCATACACATTCAACAAAATATTTATAAGTTTCTTGTTGGGGTGGCCTGTTGAGATTATTTCTCACCCATGAACATAAATCTCGATGTATTTGTAGACTTTTTTTATTCTTTTCTAGTTGGAAACAAGTTTCATGGTGGATAGGGATGAGGTCCAGAGATTCATCATTTAGCAGATCCTCTCGACTGGTTCTACTAGTACGTTGGTGTAGTTCGATAGTGTCGGGAGATCAGGCATGTGGATTGGCTCACAGTTAGTATTAGAGCCTTGTGATCTTACATATTTATTCTCGTGTACTTGTATATGTATGGTCGGCCTAGTGGGGGACTAGTGTTGATGTGTATAACATATCTCTTTGGGATTTTCCACCATTTTCCTATTACAACATATTTTATTTCAGTTGATTATTTATTCCACACTCTGTTTACATTTCGATATGTATTATACATGTCTATTTACGCTATTTTCTTACTCTGGTATGAGGAAATAGTATACCCACTATCACCTCCTAGACCCTATCTTCTTGTTGGAAGCCTCTGGCATAAGGGGGGGCACACTTGAGGCCCTGCGGAAAACTGGCTCGAAGCACCGGTTTAGTGGCTTCCAGGTAGTGACGGTACAAAGTTGTATCATAGGACTTTCCATTTTTTAGTCATTACTATTTGGTATATGGTAGAGAGGATTATTTGGAATGGGTCATATGGTAGGATGGATATCATACTGGTGCATCAAGAACAATTATTCCGATAATATGTACTGGTAGTCAAGGTATGGGAAAGTTGTTCTGATTTTCTGATGTTACAGTTGTAGATGATTTTATCATTGAGTGACACACATTTTGTGTGTTTCTGTTTTGATTTACAGTGGATCCCTAACTCTACTCTATTGTTATGAGGCCATGGACATATTTTGACTCTTGGATGGCAAAGGAAAGAGGTTTTTCATGCATCAAAATAGGCATGTAGGATTCACAACAATTAGGCCTTCTAGTGTGTGTTTTAAATGATGATTGAGACCTTTGGGACTACATACCCATACATTTCACTCTGATTATTGGTTATATGGATATATGTTGATGAATTTTGTTTAGAGGATGATGACTCAATCATCATGAAACTTCTTGTACAGTGACCCAGGTAGGTCAATATGGCTAGTGGGGATATTCAGTTTAACCCCTTTTTGGGTTCTGTTTCCAAGATCTGTGGATCTCTAGTTGGATCGCTGAGTACGATGCGGATAAATACCAAGGCCTTTCTTGTGAAATTGACCTCCTTAGGGTATTTCCATATACAAAAACCCTATGAGTGTGAGTTCATCTTTTTCTCATCTACATTGGTTATTTCCTCCAAGGATCAGTTATTTCTAAGGATGTTGGGATGGGATCATGGACCATATAGGCTGTGTTTTTATCTTTGACCTAGCTTGGTCATTATGATCTTACCAACTTTTCAGAGGATTTATCATTAGGGCTAGGTGGTTATACCTTGTGACCTGGTTGTGAGGATTTCATTGTAGGGATAGGTGGGAGACGTAGAGACTCTTGGTTTTGACTCGAACCTTGGAAGGTTAAAAACTGTTTTGGTTTATGGAAAATTGTATGAGGGACTTTGGCCTGTATTTTTCGGATTTTTTTTAGTGGGAATTTATACACACCTTCGATTAAATCTCAGTGTACTATTGTAAGAGAGAATCATGTGCTATCTTGATTCTCCGTGACTATGCTAAGATAGTGTCATCCCTATGCTGAGATCTTTTATTATTTATATCTAAATGTTCTTCAATATTTTGGACGAGGGAACCTGTTGAGGTTGTGCTCTAAAAGCGGCATATGGAAATCCATATTTTTGGGAGTTTAACGTTGGCCTTTGAGGGTGGATTTCGACGCATCCAGTAAAACTTTGTTGTTTTTTGTGATCTTTTGATATCTGAGTTTTCATTTAAGATGAAAACAAGAGTATTTATATGGTGGGGAGTTCCAAATAGGTCAAAGATAAATTTATTCCATGTTGAAGGAAGTTGTTAATGTCATACAACAAGTGGTTTGATAGTCTAGATCGCTTTGTTGGGCAAATGCTCGTGTTGGGAGCATGGTTTCTAGTCCTTTTATCAAGAATCTCGTGGATGTGAAGGATTCTGGGGGGGGGGGGGATTTTGTAAGAACTTGTTTTTTTTCGGAAAATAGTTTTTAGCATCAAATTGAATTTTTTCTTTCGGATGCTCTCCAAGAGAGAAATGTTGCTTTTACCCTAGCAGATGATCTCAAATAATTTTTTCTTACCACCACATTAGTCCAAAAATAAGTTGTTTACCCAAGGATTAGATTTTGGTTGAAATTGGAGCTCTTTTAATTTTAGCAGAATAATTAATAATGAATATTATTAAATTAAATATTATTTTATTCATTCATGTTCATTTGGAAATAAATTTTAAATATATAATTGGATTGAGATTCTGTTTATTTCGTTGATTCCAGAATATGGTGTTTATCCAAGACGAGGCATAAACTCGTGTTAGGCACAGAGGCTGGTCCAAGACCCTTTTTCATTTCTTTCCTTTTCTTCTTTATTTCATTTCTCTAATTTCCTCCTCCATGTTGTGGATGCCTCCTATATATGTAGATCCTCCATGGTCATGAACCATGCATGAAATAGGAGGTATAGAATGATTGAGGGAGGGAATGGATGTTTTGTACCATTGCATAGCCCTCAATGCATAGAGTCCGCGTGTGGCATCAGGGGATGGTGAAATCAATAGAGGTTTCGACTGTTTTCGCCCGATGTTAGTGAAATTTACGTTTTCTCCATAGATACCCTTTAGAAAATTATATTATTTTATTAATGTGGTATATTTTATTCTGGTGGATTTTTTAGGCTCGATATGTTGTTACGGGGGAGAAAACATGTGTTTCGAGTTATCCAAGGGTTATCCCATCCGGAAAACCAAGTTACCCGGTGTGTGTTCTTGGGGAACATGCCATGTGTTCTTCACATTTGGGGAAGATAAATATTTCTTAATTAAATGTCGTGTACTCTACGTACACGCCGTGTACTAGGAGTACAAACCGTGTAGCGGCACATGGGTGTGTGTCTTGGTAAAAATTCACATGAGAATGTGTTTTTTGAGAAGTAAAATACTTGTATGTAACATACACATCGTGTGCTTTTACATGGACATGCCACATATACTCCAAAGTTCATTCCAGGTACTTTGTCAAGCCTATTTTCGATCGTGGGTTCATTAAAACCATGTAAGTTGCAGTTCATGTGACTTTTTCACGTGTCGTCTATGGTCACACGACTCTTGAATTGAAGTGGAACATTTGAGGCCAGCCAGAGATCTTTTTTTAGTGCATGGTGGTATAATACATCCAAATAATATTAATAATATTTTAATTATTATTATTTGGAGATTATGGAATCGATCATATCTTCTATGTCTGATGTCTGTTTAATAAACCTTCAATGGAATTGTGACCATAAATTATAGGTGGGATTTTTTAGACTGATTTGATGTGATGAAACTAAAACTATTTATGGGCACCACTTGAGATTGTTACAGTGAATAGTAACTTTTCACTTGTTGATGATTTTGGGAAAGTTAATAGTCCATTATTAGTGTTTTTCTATGTAGATCTCAATATTGGAATCCTATTGACATTTAGAGTTCATATAAATTAATTTTATGGGTTATAACTAATTGTATAGGTTCTTCCTCTAATTATCGAGTTATGTTGTCACCTAGAAGTGAGACTCGGTGTATATGATAGGTCGGGTGTTCGGACTAACCATGTTAAGACCTTGGATCTATGATTAGTTGTGATATATCTCCCATAACCTATGCATTTCATTACATCCCCCTTGTGAGACATTCCCTTCTAGCTTATATGGTCATGAGACTAGATACTTCCAAGGATCTGCTGAGGGATGCCTTTACATATGAACTGACCTATGGAGTCCCTTGTAGGATCTCTCTCAATTTTTCCTTGGAGTGGATCCCATTTATTTGATGCCCCTATTGTTCTTCATGCAAGGATCCTATGTAGGATTCCTTTTTTTTCTATGTATTTCATGTAGGATTCATTCTCTCGTGTTTACTTGGAAGATCCTAAGAAGGACAACTCGTCAAGGTTTGAATTGAGGGACCCAGAGGATGCCTGTGGTTTGACTGACCCTGAGTTATAAGTTGTTTTTGAGAAGATATGGTGTTTGTGTGTCACCTAGAACCCATTCTGTACTAGTAAGAACATGGGGCTATGACTATAGTTTTGGGTTGGCTATTCCAGACACCCTCACTCTTTGTTATGATTCAATTATTTATTTTTGATGCAATGATGTTCACCAGAGGAGATTCATGGTTGATGGCTATCAAGCATAACACAAGGCGTCTTCCTTTATTTTGGGATGCCTATACGTTCTTCCGGGGATCCATTTTACCTATTGGGATTCCAGAAGTTCTTTTCTTGTATCTAGCTTACGAGTAATGTTATTTATGATATTTGACTAGAATACACATATGTACCACATTGGATGTGGATGTTGAGACTGAATATATACATATATTTTGATACATATTATTTTTGGATGTCCAAATGAGTTTCCTACTAAATGATTATTATGAATTATGTATTTACTTGTATTCCCTGAGTGATATGTGGATTCTTGATGTAGGAGTTTCGTAGATGGGCTCATTGGGATGTTAATTTACAAACCCTGACTACTACATGGATTCCCAGTGTAGGAATTCCTTGTACAGACTCATTGGGCTGTTTATTTATGTACCATGAGAGAAACATGGTTTCTCGTCATAGGAATGTATTTGTACGAGCTCAATGGACTTTTGAATGACATTAAACAGAGAATGAGTCATGGATCCAGTTGAGCGTTTCCATGAATGGGCCCATTGGTTGGATATGGTTATTCCATGAGTGATACATTGATCATGTTGATGGATTCCTTAGAAGGGATCAGTGGGTAATAAAATTATGTACCCTCTGTCATGATTGTGTTTAGTTGTTTGATGCCTTGGATGGGATCAGTTGGTTGATGAATCATACACCTTGAGTGATATTTGTATTACCATGCAGGAATACCTTGGACGAGCTCATATGATGGATGTTATATTATTGGAATGGTTATGTTCTTCAAGATCGGTAATGGGGACACTAGGGGTGTAGCATGGTGTCTCACCAGATGTCTGGATGTTTTTCCTAAAATCTATCTTCACAGTATTAACCATCGGAATATGCTATCCATGTTCAGTGATTAGAGGCAAGTATGAGTAAAACCAGGTATAGGAAAAACATCCCCTTGTGGTGACGTATCTTGCTCAGAGATACAATACATGAGTTGTCTGAAGGAGGTATATGTCGATAGGATTATGGACATAGATATTGACTTAATAATACATGTCATATGTGGCTTGACCTCTAACTCAATGCCCTTGCACATGATTTCTAGGCGATTAGCAGTACAGACCCAGTGCTCAAATGAAAATTTTGTTTATTTTTATTAGATTCACATACTCATGAATATTCATATTTATGTATATTTGTATAGTTTTGGGAATATGTATTTATATGTATATAGATATGGACATCCATAGTGGCACTTTCCCAGTTGACATGGATTTCATACCCTAGGTTCGACTGTGGTTTCACATTTGGTTTAATTCTTTTTTTTCGTTCCAACTAGGCTGAGCACATTATTGTTGCATACACTTTTAGCAGCACAGTTATAGGTTTCTTGTTGGGGTGGCCTACTGAGATTATTTCTCACCCCTGTACATGGACCTCTATTTATGTGTAGACATTATGAATGGTTTTCATGTAGAGAACATGTTTCATTGTAGGTAGGGATGAGGTATAGTTTTTCATGATCGAGCGGAGCTGCTCGAGTGGTTCTACTGATTAGGCTAGTGTGGTTAGATAGTGTTGGGAGAGAGGGTATGTGGATTAGGTCAGAGGTAGTAGTAGATCCTTGTACATTTAATTTATGTTTCTTTTGTACTTATATCTGTGTGGTCAGCCCAGTGGTTTACCATTTATTATTTTATAACATATATGTTTGGGCTTTTACATCATTATACTATTACAACTTGTTCTATTTTAGTATGTTATTGATTCCACACATTATTTAAATTTTGTTGTGTAGGATACATGGATATTTAGGATGTTATATTACTCTGGTATGAGGTAATATTTTCCCCACTATCACCTCCTAGTCCCTTTCTACTATTAGAAAGCCTTTAGCATATGAGGTGGCAAGCTTGAGGCTTTTAGTGAACCGGCTCGGGGAACCGATTTAGTGTCTTCCTAGACATGATGTTACAATGTGGTATTAGAAAAGTTTTCTTTTCTTGGTATTTACTATTTTTAATATGGTAGACAGTATTTCTAAGAATGTGTCGAAATTTTTGATGGATATCTGGCTGGTGCATTAAAAACACCCTTTCTGGTAAAAAGTCTTATTTTCTAGTATATGAGATTCTTATTTTTATTTTTCATTGTTATAGTTGTATATGATTTTTCCTTGAGTGACTCACTTTTAATGTGTTGGAGTTTTGATTTAATATGTGTATTTGGATCTTCTCCAATGGTTAGAGGCCATGGATAGATTTGGACTCTTGGCTGGAAAAGGAATGTGGCATATCAGGCATCATACTAGGCACGTAGTATACACAACATATAGGCATGCTAGTGTGTGTTTTAACTAACGACTGAGACCTTTGGGTCTACTAACACAAACATATTACTCTTATTGTTGGTTATGTGGATCTACATTGAAAAATCCTCTTGAGATGATGACGACTTCATCCTTATGCACCTCCTGTACAGTGACCCTAGTAGGTCAATATGGCATGTGTAGATTTTATTTTTATCCCCTTATTGGGTGTTGTTTCTTGGGTCTTTGGTTATCAAGTTGGATCAGTGAGTACGATGCTGATAGATACCTTGGCCATTCTTCTAAACATGGCCTTCGAGGGGTATTTCCATTTATGGATACCCAATGAGTGCCAGTTCATCTTTTCTCTTCATCTTTTGTTGTGACCTGCAAGGAGTAGTTCTTTTCACAGATTCTCAAAGAGGGTCATGGCACATGTAGGTTATGTTTTCATCATTCACCCATTTTGGACATTGTGATCTTACCTTCATTTTTTAGGTTTGGTTCTTTGGGGATAGGTGGATAGACCTTGTGACTTGGTTGTGAGGATTTTCTTGTAGGGCTATGGGGGAATATTATAGACCCTTGGATTTGACTCGATCCATTGAAGGTTGATGTCTATTTTGTTTTACGGAAACCTGTGTGGGAGTGTTTGGTTTATGTTTTTCTGATGCCTTTTTAGTGTCTAGCTGGACACCCCTTCGGTTAAATATTAGTTTACTCCTATAAAATATTATCATGAACTATCATTATTTGTCATGACTATTGTGAGAGAGATCTGTCACTAAACTGAGCTCATTTTTTATGTCTAAATGGCCTTCCCTGTTTTGGAAATGGGAACCTTTTTTTGATGTGGTCAAATAGTTGTGTATGGAAGGGCATAATGTGTGGATTGCACCTTTGGACGTTTGAGGGTGGTTTTCCTCATTTTTTGTTAAACATTGTTATTTGATGTGAGATTTTGATCTCAATATTTTGTTTTAAAATGCTGATAGGTGTATTTCTATGGTGGGGAGTATCTGATTAGTCAAAGTCAAATGTATTCCATGTAGAAGGAAGTTGTTAACGATATAAGTCAGGTAATTGGATAGGCCAGATGGTATGGTTGTGTAGATGATCAGGATTGGCTGGATCAACTTATGATAGAAAAAAACATTAGGCGGTGAATTATATCTTAAATGATTTTGTATATCTTGGTTGATTAGCAAAAAAGTTTTCATTACACTATGCACTATAGAATCTGAATTTATGGAACCTAGTTATGATTTAATGAAATTATTTTGGATGAAAAAGTAGTTTGATGATATGGGGGTTGAGGTGAAGCCTTTGATCAGAATCTATTATTACAATTCAGGTGCTAAAAATATTATAAAAGTATCAACTCCAACCGTCATGGAAAATGTACAATGAAATCAATTTTTATTTGATCCAGGAGATGGTGGATCATGAAATTTTGAATATGGAGTATTTCAGTATATAACTACATGATTACTTTTTTTGATGAAATCCTAAATCATGGAAGAGTTTGAGTGACTTCTATGGGCATATGGTGTTTAATCATCTCCCCACAATTGAAAAATTGTGTCTGTGGGACCCCCTTTCTGAGGTATAGGTCTTTTTTACTAATTTTATGATTTGTGTTCTTCACCCTATTCCATAATAAAATGTAGTGACCATTAGATATGTTGAAAATGAGGAGAAAATGTGGCTATAAAAGGGAGGGGGAATTTCATAATCCAGATTGGTGGATAAGATTATAGGTGGTGTAATGAAGTTGGTCTTGTTTTAAATATGACTATATAAATATTTTTGACCAAATGGTTTATATCACAAAATATAGGGGTCATGAGGAAAAATTGTTGGGCTATTTTGGAATTATTTCATTTATATATGAACATTTCATGGTACTCTTGTTTTTCATTCCAATCATTTTTCATGTGGGAATAGTGAATGTGTTGATTACATATTTGATCCCTGTATGGTATCATATAGTGCATGTGGTGGATAGAAATATATAGTGTCTATGTGTTTATCAGTAAAATAGAATGAGAAGTTTTGAATTATTGTCGACTAGCCCAATGAAATATATTTTCGAAAAAAAAATCTTCATGATTTTGTATATATATTATTTGAATGATTGTAAATGTTCACAAATATGTTTGACCACATTACAATATGGATAGAATTACCGAAGGATTTGTTTTAATGGTGGATTAATTTCCTAGTGTTTTGGATTTTATTGGGCCTCATATAGAAGTGATTATTTTATGGAAGATTTTGTTTTCCCACAGAAAAAATTGGTGGACCACATTGAATCTACCTGATTTCATGGTTATATAGACCACATAACACCTGCAATATGCTGACTACAAAAGAGTTATGCATAATTGTGTTGGAAGTCATAGCATGCGAATCCATGTGGTGAATTAGGTAACCTGCATAGGAGAAAATTTCATGGGAGTCCAATCGATTGGAGATTTAGGTGATGATATAAGGTTCATCAAGAATAAGTTTTCATTTTTAGATGTATATGATTAATAGAGTACACTTTAAACGATTTTCTTATCAGTAACCATGTGGAATGTCCAACTAGATGTGATGGATAGTCCACAAAAGAGACTTTTCTTATTATGATTATTGTGTTTTTTAGTATTTATTTTCCTATATAATGAACCCCTAAAAAAATCATTATAGAGATAAATTGTATTATAGAAGATTATCAGTAGATTTTTCTAGTAGATATTTAAGTAGTTCATAAAGTATGTACTCTGTGAAGGAGAAAGTTGTTTAATATAGAAGATTACATGCAGTAGTATTTCAGGAAGAATTTTTGTTGGAATGGAAATGTAGCTAACAAAGGAAAGGTCATTCATTAGTCTTCATTAATCAATGAATCAAAGGACATCTATGAAGGTGAGGTGACTCACATAGTAGTAATTCTATGAAATACAAGAGTTATATAAGGAGTCTTATACATTTCATGAAAGTGGATAAATAGTTCTTGAAGGGTATCTATGTATGTAGAAGGCCACACGATGAATATTATTTCATATAATTGGTTAATAGTTAGTTTCAACTCACACCCATTCTTGTTACTATTCTGATGTTTTTTAGATCCCTGGAAGATTTTTCTAAAAGAGTAATGATCATACTTCAGTTCAGGGAGAAATGAGATTTCACATTGTGATTGATTTTATACCAGTTGGGATAGTGTGTCCACTCCAAACACTGTAATAGTAGTGCACTTTAGTGGATATGGTACATAATAACAATTACATTGTAGGATATTTGGGTGTATTCTAGTGTGGGTGAACCAAGTAAAATTGTTGTGTCTTATGCCTGATTATATTAATGTTCATACTTTTCCTTATGAAATAGAGAAAATGGTGTTTTGTCTAGTGATGAAAAAATATCTAAAGGGATCTTTTTTTAAAGATATCATACATTGATTCTCTCACCCCTCCACCCTTTAGGTATTCAGCCCAGTTGGGACAACAATGATGGTAGGTTGTACATACATAAGAGGGGATTTTTTATTTCCCTAATGATTGAAAGGGCAGGGAAATTGATTTTATATTAATTTTAATGAATAAATATCATGTCATTTATAATAATTATTTTCATTAAATTTACCCTTTATTACCTTCCGTATAATATGTTAGTGAAAATTTAATCACATAACATCATGAGATGGTAGTCTATTATACACATGAATGACATTTTCATTTAGTCAACATGTAGAAATAGAAGAAAATATTTGTTATGTTTATTGTCCCCAATGATTAATATTTTATGAATATCACATATCTACATTAAATTGATCTTTATATCCTTCCATTTATTGTATATTTGAAGAATAATAACATTACTTTGTGATATGTTAGTCTGTTTTAAAGACGTGTGATGTCTTCGTATTTCCTATGGAATGGTAATTATAAAGGTATATGTGATATTACAATTTAAAAAGTATAAATAAATTGTATATATCATAATATTAAACCATTATATAAAACATTATATTCATATATGAGATGTGGTTATGTAAAATGAATTATGTTGGTTTATGAGGTATAAATTCATTGCACACATGATCACATATTTATTCCTCATTTGAAGGAGGTGGAGATAGTTTTAGTTCATCCCGATATTATATAAGATTAATTATATGTAATATAATTATTTTAATATATCAAAATTCTTTAAAAATATTTTAGGAGGTGGAAGAATAAATGAAATTAAATTCTCAGTTAAGGACGTTACTTCCTTTTCAATCAACTTATTTTGGTTTCAACCAATAGGTTTACTTGAATGGATTCCTAACCAAACCAAGGATTATAGGATAAAGTGAGAGAATTATGGAAACTATTTGGTTTTGTATTGACTGGAATAATGTAATTTTTAGTCATAATGATGATATAATATGGGTTACCCTTTTTAAATGTGGGTCATGACATAATTTTTATTTTAGAAAAAAAAGTCTAGCCACATTTGACTCATGAAAAATGACCCAAAATGAAAAAATATATAACCTTAAAATATATAATGTGAAACTATTGACATAAAATATGAATTAGACCTATTTTTTTGTAATTTTAAACTCTTATAATTTTATTTTAACATGAGAAAAACACATCTTTACCTTAATATTCGTATATATTTTTTTGACTCTTAATTATGTTCATAAATTAAGATAACCTATATAGATAAAATAAATTAATAATGTTAAAAATATGGACTCCATTTTTTAATGTTCATCTAATTTATGTAAAATAATATTATTTAATATCAGACACATAAAATTCTCAGAAAAACTGTTTTCGTATAGAAAAACATTACACAGTTGTAACACAATTATATCAAAATTAATAATGAAATTGATTCCAAGAACCTAATTTGGTTTAATTAATATATAATTCAACTTATGTTACATTCAAAACCATATTGAAATGAAATGGGGATAGAAAAATCTTTAAACATTATTTTTTTAATAAAAATTATTTTCTCATTATTCATCCAAAACAGAAACATTTCTCAAAAATCCAAAAAATAAAAACAAATATAATTTTGATATGTTGATTTAAAAAATAAATTTATTTATTTGAAATAATTTTTTGTAAAATCTTAAAAAAAATTAGATTATTTTTCAATGCAAAAATAAACTTTCTTTTAGAGAAATATAATTTTCCATAAAAGCATTATGTTTATTTCAAAAGGATATTATTATATTTTTATTCAATATATGCCCATTTAATTTAATTTATATAACTTAAAATCAAAAAAAATTCATATTTTACTTATTCATATTGATACCAACCAACCTAAAATCTAGGTTATAATGGTCAGGTTTAAAAATTCATACTTTAAAAAATTATAAAGTATTATATAAAAATTTTGTGTTATTCCTAAAAAGTAATCAATGATATTGATTTAATTTAAAAATAAATAGATCTTAAATCCATATGTTTTTAGATTCTCTTCTACTCATGGAGTTTCATATCATATTCACTATTTAACATGACGTTCCTCTTGTGAAATATCAGGGTGTTAAATTCATTACAATCGTCTCCATAACAAATAATTAAGAAATCTCTGAAGCTAGGCTATGAGTTACAGGATAATTTTGTATTAGATAAGAGGGGAAATTGATTTTAATTTAATTATGATAAGGAATGAGTATTTCTATTTGGTAAGGGGTTATATGTTTCATGTGACTCCCAGATAAAGATTGAATATTTGTTTGAATATCAAAATTTATTGTTTTCCATTCATTAAGCATGTAATATGATGTACACAGTCCTTTGGGTGAATTACCATTTTGATAGAATAAAAAGATATATTGTTTACTTTACTATGAAATGTTTCACATGTCATGTGTTAAAGGCATAAAATTAATATCCAAAATTAATGCTTAATACTATTTCAGTGCATGAGTGGAAATAGGAATCTACATTCATTGATTTTTTAGTGGGATTACAAAATACATCTTGATGTTATAATATGATTTGTGTTGTTTTTGGACAATTAAAAAAATCAATGAACATGCTTCCCATTTGAGATACCATTTCTTAACATTATAATTCATGACAATACCTTAAAGATATATTTTGGTTACACGGATTTACACTCTCTATTGTATTTGACCATGATCCGAGGATCACTTCTATTTTAAAAAAAAGGAATTCATAAGTTATTGGGTACACAATAAATGTTATATACATCTTTTCATCCATAATCTAATGGAAATTTTGATTGAATGATTCAGATATTGGAAACATGTTTTATGGTTGTTTAGTATATTACCATGAAATTTAGGACCATCATTTTTTTGGGTTTATTTCAATTACAATAATAGTTTTTATTACAATATATAAATTGAATATTTTGAGGCATTATATGGAAACTGGGGTCATACTATTGACGTTTGTGAAAATTTTAGAGAACTGAAGTCCATGGGACCATAGTTGGTAGAGGAAATCACTGAGAATGTAATGTGGATTCAGATACATATATTGATGTCTTGTTTGAGTCCTAGAAGTTATAAAGACAATCAAATAAATGATCATTATTTTATGTTATGTGATCATGTTTTCCAAAATGTATTTCCATTAAAATGTGTTTTGTGTTTTGCTAAAAGGGATGGTTATATCCACGATTCTTTGGACAACATGAAATCCTTGATAATTTTAGATAAATTAACTACATAATTTATTTTACTATGATTTTATCCAAGTTATATAATGTTTTTCTAGTATTGATATTAGTAAAATATGTTTTGGAATCATCTCATATATTGATCTTTGAAATAGTTCAGTTGGAAGAGAAACGTTTCTATGAGTAAATTCTTATTCATATTATTAAATGTTAGTATGGAGTATATCAGAATAAAGTAAATTCATCATATTGTGGTTTAATGGTCTAATTTGGTGGTTAAATAATGAAAATTGAAAAATTAAAATTCTATGAGGGAATGTTATTCACCTTGATTATTAAATGAATTAAATTACATGGATACAAAATCCAAAGGGATAAGAGAATATTACAACCTTGGTAATTTTGGAATAAATTATTTTCATGTATTATAAATATTAATAAGTTATATTTTATCAAGTTATATTTATTTTAATAATATTTATGATTTTTTTAGTAAAAAGGGAAACATGATTTCTTTCTAACCAATTTGGATTCTCTTGCGTTATATGGTTTATTATGAATTCACAACATTAAAATTATTAAATGAATATTTTATAAAATGAACATAATTTTTTAAATTATCGTGTAAAAATTATTTTACACTTTTTTCAATTTTCTATAATATTTTACTTTTCATTAAGTTGTGAAACGTACCTCTTTTAATGAAATTTATATTTTTTCAAAAAATACTACAAGTTAAATTCTATTTTGTATTAGTCTCAAATTTTATTTATTTTCATTTTATTTAGTATAATACAATTATGGTCTTTCTAATTCATTTAATACTTAAATTTAGTATAAAAACAATTTACGCTCAATATCGGTATTTTTTTAGAAAACCATTTTCTTCCCATTTTTCATATTTAATATTAAATTAAATTATTCCAATTATATGTTTAAAATATTTAAAATTTTATTAAATATTTGGAAATATAGGGTGTCCAAATTTACTAAATAGTCCCCGTGTATTTTTTCTCAGTATTAATAATAACCTTAGTAAATATTTTTCACACATATAAGGGTTAATCAGGTAATTACATGTTAAGAATAATATTATAAGGACTAAAAATGACCCTAAATCATGAATTAAAATAATTATATGAGTATATCTCATCCATAATCATATAAAAGATAAATATATGACTTTTTTCTATTTGACATGATTTTTACTTTTATAACATTTTAGTCAATATAATGCCCAAAATGTTACTCTCATGTTTTTAAGAACTATATCACATTGAGATGGGGATAAATCAGGTTTTCAGTTATTAATTGTCACATGAAATGTATTGAGTTTTTTATCAATGTATTTTATAATTATTTTTTACATATAAAATACTACCATAAAATATTTTGCAATGGTGATGTGGTAATTTTTTCAATTAATTGAAAAATAAAATAATAAAGATTAAAAATATTAAATGATATATAATTTGTAATAATTATTATTTTCTTGAATTTTAAAAATAATATTAACCTTTTTCTTTTTTAAATGAATATATTTCAATTCCAATGTTTTATTGAAGTTACTATATTCGATGTAAATGAATAGTACTATATTTGAGTTGAATGTTAATTTATATTAATTAATATTTTATTAAATTGTTTATAATTATTAAAAACCATTATTTGGAAAATTTATTAGGATAAGGTTAAATGAATCTTCAATTTTAAATTTAAGGTCCCATTTTCATTTTATATTTATATAATCGCCCATAAATAGTATAAATAATGTTTTTGCTATTGGTATCAAAAATAGTTATAGTCTGTTAAAAAAATATAAGGGTAAAAACCTTATATAATCAAGTGAAAAATTTATTAGATCGTTTTATTTTGACTCATCCACACCATAAATCATATTATTATCAATTTGGATCTATTTTAATATGCAAATTAATTTATATAAATTTAATATTTTATAATATTTTCGATATTCCCTCCCATATCTTATAAAATGTCACATAGTATGCCCAGTTATCCACACATAAAAATAAATTATGATTAAAAAATAGCTACCATAATACCTTCTTTTCATACATGTATACATACTATATTTATTTTTAGGTATAGTAGCATCCTTAGTGTTTTTATGGTTTAAAGAAATGGAAGTTGTCTTATGAAGTCATATAGTTCGTAGCTGAACATTTTGTTTTATTTATTTTATCCCCTCCATAAAATACTATTCACGATAAATAATATAATTAAATTAATATATCAAATATATTAATATTTTATTATTTTAATGAATTAAAATACACAGATCTCTTATTTGGTCTATTTTGAAATGAAACCATCATTCATGTCAATGGCTGGAATCTATAATGTGAATAGAAGAAATTCATTTTCCATCATATCCTATAATGGATTTTTGTTTTGATTTATTTATTATATATATATTTTAGTTATGAAATATTTAACATTTTGTAATGACAATATAACAACTAATTTCGTTATGTTTCATTCAGTGATAAATGATTATGTCATTCATGAATGTGTGTAGACAACCCCCTCCATGAATAGATGTGATTTCTTTTCATCGCATTATTACATATATTATTTATATAGGTATATATAAAGAATTAAAAGGGTATATATGTTGTTATTATCATTATATTATTATAAAATAATATTTACCTTCCTTTTATTAGAAAACTAAATTTTTCACCAGCATATAAACAACTGACGGTATGTATTACTGTAATGTAGTTCATTTCTCAAAACCTTATTTCATGATTGGTTTTAAAAGTGTTCGTGATATATAAAAATTATACTTATTTAAATATTATTTTTCGTGATATTATGTGATAATTACCACTTTAACTAGAGTTAACATGCTATATTCATTTTGGACATGTGAGTTGAATATTTTCAAAACACATTATGTGAACTAAAATGATTAAATACTTTAATATAAGAGAATAAGAAGAAAAATAAAAGAACTAATAAAATTTAATTATATTATAAATAATTTAAATAATAAACATAAGTTTTTTATTTACGAAGATGAACAATCTATATTACATATTGGACATATGGTAGGGGAATTTCTTAAAAAATCGTCATTTAAATTTCCCCTTCCAAATCTATTTATTCTATTTCCATGTAATTATTAATTAATTTATTGTAGTTTTCAGATGGTCATAAAGAAATTATAAAGGTCAATTTAGGCATATTTTTAAATTCTTTCATTCATTTTATAATTTATTCCTTTTACATATATTATAATGGATTTTTTTACACTCATAACAAAAAACAAAATGATTGTTATAGTTTAACATATGTTGTCAAAATGAAGATTCCACCAATATAAACGTTATTTGATATTAATCATCAATTATTAGCATCCAATTTTTTTTAAATATAAACTATCAATATATATATATATATATTGGTTTTGTTAAAAAAATGGTTTTAAAATGGAATGGACATTTCAATATCCCAAAATATTTGATTATGTGTGAAAAGAATAATTTTATGTGTTTAATGATGAAAATTAATGCTTTTTTATTTTATTATAAAGTTATATTTCTTATGGATTGTTTATAATTATGGGTGTTAGCATTATGAACTAATCATAGGTTGTTATGTTAATAAAAATGGATATGTGGTTATGTTGTCAAGAAAGTATGGGTGCTTCTGTTATAAACCAATGATAGGTGTTTCAATATTGTCCATCTAATGAATTGAGTATGGAATTTGACCATATGGTTATCCCATTAGTAAAACTAATATATAAAATTTTGTATCCAGTAACCAATGGGTTTTATCTATGATTTATATTTTATATCTACTTATTAATATTTCTCAATATTACATCATTATTGTATTTTTAAATGAGTGTGTATGCTACATTTTATGGGTGAAAAGTATAAATTTTTTTAAAACTATTTTGAGTCTTTCACATCTATAATGAAACCAGCATGATTTTTATTTATCCTTTGAAACTTCATATAAAATGTTTTATAAAAATATTTTTTATAGCTGTTTATTTCCTTGGTAAGAAAATGATCATTTTTTAACCTAGATGATTATTTTGATAATTAATTTTTGAAGTATTCATAGACTAATAGGATTATTTTATTCATTTTTTTATTCCGCTTTGCTGAACATATTCTTATCTTCCCAAATATTGAAATATTTTCATATATTTTATATATTTGTTTGGAAAAATAATATGTCATGTTTTATGTTACATGAAGATAAATTAGGTTTTATATTTATAATTTTTATATTATGCAAACAAATTACACTAATTAGAAGCATACACAGTGAAATATATAGTTTTATTATATATGATTTATGCTATTATTCTCTAAAAATATAAACCAAGATAATTCCTAGTAATCAAATATAATTATTTATAGACTAACAAATCCAAAATGATTAAATTTTGATGGTCGTGTAATTATAAAATATTTCTTCTTTCATTAATTTAATGAGAAAAATCATTAACTATGTGTATCTACAGCCTACCCCCACCATGTAAAAAGTGTATTCCACTTTTATTTTCGAAATTTCATAGATATTCAAAATAATGGTTTTGATGGATAAATATTATTTTTTATACATTAATATGATTTAGGTAATATAAATTGAATAACATATTAATAATATGAATGATAAATAATCTCTATAAAATTAAAAATCCTAAATAATTGAACTATAATGGAAAACCAATTTATTCATACTATAAAATTTTTTGACCAATAAATTATAATCTGGAATATTTCTAACTATGATATTGAAGTGCACTGTGTTGCATTTGTTGTCAATGAGACATGTTGTTGTCTTAGAATGAATGGATGTCAAGAATTGTCAAGATGTGAATGACAAAGGTTGTGATGGTGTTGGTGGTGAAGGAGAATGGCCATGGTACTAAGATGCATGTCACTTAGGAGATTCACTAAGTGGTATTGGAAATTGTGGTTGAAACATTCTCCATGTAAATCAGACGATTGCTGAGCTGATCTTTAAGTTCCAAGAACTTGTATCAAGAGGATACAATGTCACCACAATGTTTGAAGACCATGCATTGTACTGACAATGCATGAGGAGATGAAGAGAGCCATCCACAACTTCTAAGTGGATGATGTGAGCTGAAGAAGTCCATGCACTAATACTTAGTGCGTGTGAATGTGAAGAAGATCCAACTTGATCTCTGATTAGATCAATAAATAACATTGAAGATTATAAGTGATTCAAGAGTTCGATTGATTAAGATGAACCTTCGGGAATTCGATATCCTAAGTGAAGATCATATGAGAGGAGGATTGATGAATTCCTCAGAAGAAGAGAGAAGAAATGGCTTAGAGGAGAAAGGCTTCAAGTGGCATTTGGCATATGGGGATACTTTGTTTTTATACAAAGTCTTTATTCCTATACTTAGCAAAAAATAAGGCCACTAAGGAGGCCAGCCGAGGGTCATCACCCAAGGAACTTGTGGGACTCAAGGTCACCACGCACATGGGGAACCCTCAAGGCCAGGGCAGCATCCTTGAGGCAGGGACGCACCCATAGGACACCGTATGGGCGCCTGGGGCACGCCCGGAGGAGCGCGGCAGGGGCTGTGTATAAGCCCCGAGGGCACGCGGTGGTGAATCCCGCGCACCCGAGTGTGCATAGTGGGTGCTAGGAGCGCGCCCGCAGAGGCGAGAGTGAGCGCAGAGCGTGCCCGCAGGGAGAACACGGTGTGGGGCGGCACCGTGGAGGGAGAAGATTCAATCGAGGGGTTGTGGCAGTGCTATGTTGATAAAGCGCGAGAAAACCGCGCCCCGTTTCGATGTGGGACGCGGAAAAATCTCCAGGAGCGCATCCTGGCCATCCGAGTGATCGCGCGGCTGATCTCCGCCACTCATCACATCGCGCCGCTCCTGTTCTGATTGCGGCCGTCCGATGTGTTTCATTCTCCTGATCCAACGACTCCTGGTCCATCTCCTACCTCGAGCTCGCTCGAAGCCACCCGCGAGCTCCGTTCGAACCAGAGGCCTCCCCGACGACGGTTTTTGAGTTTCCGGCCACCTCCGAGCAAACCGAGACCTCCATTGTGATCGTTAGGCCATAACGAACTCATGCATGCATTAAAATGTAGCATGCATGCATCGAGAAAGAATTCGAAGTTCGGCCGAGGCAAACCAAAGGTGCCGAGGCCATGTGTGTTCGTGATATGCATGGGTTGGGCTTAAATGAAGGCCATGCACACGTTTGAACCATACATGTGGAGGAGAAAAATGAAATGAGAAGAACCCGCGGAGAACCGAGGAGAAAGTTCAAGATTTGAAAAAATCTTGAAGATCCGAATACTTCAGGGATTTGAATTTATTATCACGTGGAAGATCTGAGGCATACCTCTGCCTATAAAAAGAGAGGCAGATGCGCTTGAAGTGGCTTGCTGATCCTTTGAGAAACATGAGTCCCGTGAGAGCACCCTTGTGCCTCGCGAAGAATTGAGCTGCGCGTCCCCTGCGCGGCAGAGAAGCCCGGAGCCATTTTTGGCTTCGTGAAGTCCCTTTTGTGCACTCCTTGCACAAAAGAAGAAAGGGAGTCCCCTGCGCGCTAATCTTTTGCGTAGCAGGAAGACCTCGTGGCCGCAACACCTTGCGCGCCCGAGGCTTGTTCCCTCTCTGCCCGCACCCTTGCGCGGCAGGAGGAAGACCCCGCGGGTGTTGCACTTGCGCGCCCCGCGGCAGGAGGTGCACTTGCGCTCCCACGGTGCCTTGCACCCGAGGCTTGTGCGGCCTAGAGGCCTTGTGCTCTTGCGCGGCCTGTGGCACCCAAGTGTACCTTGCGCGCTTTGAAGAAGAGGAGAAGAGGCCGCACCTTGCATGCCTTCAGTTGGTTGGTGTTCAGGTGTGTGCAAGTAGAGGCCGAGACCACACCTTGTGTGTGTGCCAAATTGAAGAACACACTTTGTGTGTGCTAAGTACCCTACGGGCAGTGGGTGTGAGCAAGACAAGGCCATTCTTTGTGTGTGCATTTGAAGAAGAAGGTCGTAGCCCTTGTGTGTACAAAATGGAGAACCAAGTGTGTGCATAAGTGAAGTGCACACTTTGAAGAAGATTAAAAGAACAAGGAAGAACCCGAGACTTTGTCTTGGGTATTTGCAAGTGGGTGAAGTGAAGAGCACACCATTGTGTGTGTGTGTGCAAACAAAACAAGAAGTGGGCCGAGCCTAGTGTGTGCACTAAAAGTGTATAGACATTAGAAGAAGAAGAAGTTCCACACTAAAGTAAAACACACTTCTAAGTGTCTGAGCAATTTGAATATAGTGTGTGAAGATTGTGGAGAAGGTTTGTTCTTAAAGATACTACACCCTTTGTGGGTTTATTGCACCAAGAGAAGGACAGGGGAGTGCATGCATGCATGCATGCATGTGCACACGTGAACAAAGCTAAATCAGGCAGTGTGCATTTGAGTTGACCAAGACCAGAGGATCTTGAAGAAATTGAGAAGGCCATGCTATCAGTGCATGAAGATGAAGAGTTGCCATGCACTCAGTGCATGATGTTGAAGTAAAGTGAGACTGAAGCCAGACTGAAGTAAAAGACATCAGCTGCCTGAGTTTTCAGTATTTGAGAAGACCCTGATCAACAGAAGTGATCAGAATCTGCTGAGCAAGACCAACAGACATTTTCAGAGGTTGTTGAAGTTTCTTGAAGAGAGAAGCCGGGTCATCCTTAGAAGAAGGTGATAAAGCCCGAGCTAGACGAGAAGACCCGATCAACTCAAGTGATCAGAGGTACAGAGCAAGGCCAGCAGTCTTTATCCCAGACTGCTGAAGATACTTGAAGAAGCTTAAAGAGAAGAAGAGCTACTCGTGTGACTCGAGGAGCCAGGAGAAGACCCTGTGGGACTCAGGGAGAAGAAGTCTTCAGTGGGATTCTGGAGCAGGCCAGTGGGACTCTGGTAACACTGTGTGAAGCAGTATAAAGACCCTCATGTGGGACTCAGGAGAGATACGGTGGGAAGCTGTATCGACCATTGTAATTCTAACAAGTTATAATGGGAGAATCCATGTTGGGAGAGCATGGCAAGGATGTAGGCCTTTGGTGCCGAACCTTGTAAATCCTTGTGTCCTGTGCCTTTTCATTACTGCATTATCCGGGAAAGGTTGAGAGACATAAGAAGAGTGGATCGAGGCCTTAACAAGCCATAGAGGTTTAATTAATTAAGAATCAATTAGTAAAAAGTTTTAAAGGATCGCTGATTCACCCCCTCCCCCTCTCAGTGATTCACACTGATCTGGGCACTTCAATTGGTATTAGAGTCAGGTTACCTCTAAAAGATCCAAGGGAGTCTTTATGAAGTGCAGATTTGAGGAAACGAGCGACCAGCCTCAAATGGAGATATCTGCCAAGACTCGGAAAAATAGAAAGAAGAAACAGGCCAAGAAGATGAAGAAAGCCTGTCCTATCTGTGATGATGTTGAAACAATGAATGATCTTTAGAGTGCACTCAAATATCTTCAGAAGACAGTTCCCATGTAAGTGGAAAAGTGTATAGCTACAGGCATCCATGATCTTCATGAAGAAAAATCACAGTTAGAAGAAGAAGCCAATGCAATGGAAGATCAATTGGCAAAAAGGGTTGGCATAACCAACACTCTCAGAAAGCTGGTGAAGGCTAAAGATGAAACCGTTTCTCTTTGCAATGAATGATATGAAGACACTGCTGAAGAATTGCAAAGAAGCCTTTCTGAGAAAGAAATCTTTATGATAATGATCAAAGAAGTTTTCCATGCACTGGAGAAGTTGCACAAAGTGTCAATGAATGTCAGAGATGCTCAACTCAGAGACAAAGTCAAAATGGTGAAGGAGCTTGACAATTCATTGATAGAAATGGATAAGGTGCATGACGACCAGATGAAGCAGCTGGAAGAAAATTGGAAAGGAAGGCTAAGAACTGTTGAGGATGAGAAGAACTCCCTCAATATGAAATGCTTAGAACTAGAGGTGATATTGAAAAATATGCAATCACCCAAAGCTGAAGCCTCCCAGTTAGCTGAAAGAAGACATGTTGCTACTCAAGTATGCTTTGATCAGGATGATCCTAATAGAAAGACATCCTCTAATAAAAGTGCATCATCTTCTAGAAAGAAGGTAACATCCATACCATCTTGTACTGATGCTTCTAATTGTGCTTCCACAAAAAGTGCAGGATGGAAGAATAATTCCAAACAAATATGGATGAAGACAGTAAAGAAGCAGAGCTCTCCTGAAACAGCACAACAGGTCAAGAAAAGTACCCTACAATCAGAAGGACTGAAGAGGTCAATATTCGTGGGACAATGCTGGTGCCGTAACAAGTATGGGAATTGTGCAAAGGATTATTAGTACAATCCACTGAATGCCAAAGCACAGAGGAAGCCCATGCCATGGGGGAGCAAGCCAGAAGAAAAGAAGCAACATCCACAGGTCCAGAGACATCTGTTTACTGCAAATAGATTTGGATTACTTGACAACATCTGGGATGGTTGAAAAAGTGGTCAAAGAGTTGATACATATCAATCTCCGAATGTATCCGAAGCTGGAATGAATAGAAGATCACTGAACCTGGCTAAGAGAGATTCATTGGGAAGCAAGCAGAAGAAAGTGGAAGATGCTCCCAAGAAGAGTTTGAAGAATGAAGAGAAGTCCTTGGAATTGAAATCCAAGAAGGGTGATGCATCCAGAAAGACCACCAAGAAAACATGCTTCTACTGTGGAAAGAAAGGACACATCATGGACCTTTGTAAAGAAGCCATGAAACTAAATAGAAGCAGACTGAACTCCAAAAGACAATCAATCCAGAAGAAGAAGGGATTGATTGAAAATAAGTTGCCTAAGAGAGGTAGCTTAGCAGCATCCAAATAACCATGTGGAACTTCCAAAACTGAGGCCACTCTTCCAAATGAGTTACTAGTCATATGGCCAAATCAGTTTTAACTTGCCAAAGATCTGCAAAAAGATGAAGATAAAGTTCTGGAAATTGCTAAGGCAAAAGGGAAGAAGAAGATTTCACATGAAGATGTGTTGAGATCCACACCAGCACAAACATCAAAGAAGATCAGATGTGCAAGTGTGAAGAATGGTGAAAATGGGAAATCTCGGTTGAGAGAATCTTCTCAACCTTGTTGTTCACATTGATGAACCAAGGAGGTTCCATCTTATTCCCTTATACTATTGGTATTTACATGTGCTAACATTGCAGGGAATTGAAGATGATGATCATTCTCAACTGGAGGATGGTTTGGACCGAATGGAGTGCACCCCTTGAGGGGGATCCAATCAGGAGAAGATGATGTTCTGAAATTAATATCATCTTGAGAAAGTAGATGAAAGGGGGAGCTTTATCTTTGCACCTGAACTTTCTAATGAGTTTTGTGAAGTTGTGCAGGATTTAGCAAATTCATTGTTATATCTGAAAAATTCCACCCCTAAGCATGATCTCACATGTTTACAGTGAATGTGGATAGCATTGAGTTCCTTGGTTACATCACTCTTGTTTTCTACACCGGGTTAGCCCAAGTAGACTTAGAGTTGATTTACTAAAGGTTCTTTGCTAAAGAGAACATGTGGCATCATCCCTCTCCTAGTGATTTTTAAAGAAGATGCTATTCAAAGGGAGGAAGTTTTTTTTGAAAGTGAACCACACCACACCTTTGCATTTGATTGCCAATAAGGGGGAGAAAATATTGCCACACATATTGACCCATTCATATGTCATGAAGTGGTGTATTGACAACAAATACAAAGGGGGAGATTGAAGTGCACTGTGTTGCATTTGTTGTCAATGAGACATGTTGTTGTCTTAGAATGAATGGATGTCAAGAATTGTCAAGATGTGAATGACAAAGGTTGTGATGGTGTTGGTGGTGAAGGAGAATGGCCATGGTACTAATATGCATGTCACTTAGGAGATTCACTAAGTGGTATTGGAAATTGTGGTTGAAACATTCTCCATGTAAATCAGACGATTGTTGAGCTGATCTTTAAGTTCCAAGAACATGTATCAAGAGGATACAATGTGACCACAATGTTTGAAGACCATGCATTGTACTGAAAATGCATGAAGAGATGAAGAGAGCCATCCACAACTTCTAAGTGGATGAAGTGAGCTGAAGAAGTCCATGCACTAATACTTAGTGCCTGCGAATGTGAAGAAGATCCAACTTGATCTCTGATTAGATCAATAAAGAACATTGAAGATTATAAGTGATTCAAGAGTTCGATTGATGAAGATGAACCTTCGGGAATTTGATATCTTATGTGAAGATCATATGAGATGAGGATTGATGAATTCCTAAGAAGAAGAGAGAAGAAATGGCTTAGAGGAGAAAGGCTTCAAGTGGAATTTGGCATATGGGGATACTTTGTTTTTATACAAAGTCTTTATTCCTATACTTAGCAAAAAATAAGGCCACCAAGGAGGCCAGCCGAGGGTCATCACCCAAGGCACTTGTGGGACTCAAGGTAACCACGCCCATGGGGAACCCTCAAGGCCAGGGCAGCATCCTTGAGGCAGGGGCGCACCCATAGGACACCGCATGGGCGCCTGGGGCAAGCCCGGAGGAGCGCGGCAGGGGCTGTGTATAAGCCCCGAGGGCACGCGGTGGTGAAGCCCGCGCACCCAAGTGTGCATAGTGGGCGCTAGGAGCGCGCCCGCAGAGGCGAGAGTGGGCGCAGAGCGCGCCCGCAGGGAGAACACGGTGCGGGGCGGCACCGTGGAGGGAGAAGATTCAATCGAGGGGTTGTGGCAGCGCTATGTTGATAAAGCGCGAGAAAACTGCGCCCTGTTTCGATGTGGGACGCGGAAAAATCTCCAGGAGCACATCCTGGCCGTCAGAGTGATCGCGCGGCTGATCTCCGCCGCTCATCGCATCGCGCCACTCCTGTTCTGATCGCGGCCATCCGATGTGTTTCATTCGCCCGATCCAACGGCTCCCGGTCCATCTCCTACCTCGAGCTCGCTCGAAGCCACCCGCGAGCTCCGTTCGAACCAGAGGCCTTCCCGACGACAGTTTTTGAGTTTCCGGCCACCTCCGAGCAAACCGAGACCTCCATTGTGATCGTTAGGCCATAACGAACTCATGCATGCATTAAAATGTTACATGCATGCATCGTGAAAGAATTCGAAGTTCGGCCGAGGCAAACCAAAGGTGCCGAGGCCATGTGTGTTCGTGCTATGCATGGGTTGGGCTTAAATGAAGGCCATGAACACGTTCGAACCATACATGTGGAGGAGAAAAATGAAATGAGAAGAACCCGCGGAGAACTGAGGGGAAAGTTCAAGATTTGAAAAAATCTTGAAGATCCGAATACTTCGGGAATTTGAATTTATTATCACGCGGAAGATCTGAGGCATACCTCTGCCTATAAAAAGAGAGGCAGAGGCGCTTGAAGTGGCTTGCTGATCCTCTGAGAAACGTGAGTCCCGTGAGAGCACCCTTGTGCCTCGCGAAGAATTGAGCCGCGCGTCCCCTGCGCGGCAGAGAAGCCCGGAGCCATATTTGGCTTCGTGAAGTCCCTTTTGTGCACTCCTTGTGCAAAAGAACAAAGGGAGTCCCCTGCACGCTAATCTTTTGCGCAGTAGGAAGACCTCGTGGCCGCAACACCTTGCGCGCCTGAGGCTTGTTCCCTCTCTGCCCGCACCCTTGCGCGGCAGGAGGAATACCCCGCGGGTGTTGCACTTGCGCGCCCCGCGGCAGGAGGTGCACTTGCGCGCCCACGGTTCCTTGCACCCGAGGCTTGTGCGGCCTAGAGGCCTTGTGCTCTTGCGCGGCCAGTGGCACCCAAGTGTACCTTGCGCGCTTTGAAGAAGAGGAGAAGAGGCCGCACCTTGCATGCCTTCAGTTGGTTGGTGTTCGGGTGTGTGCAAGTAGAGGCCGAGACCACACCTTGTGTGTGTGCCAAATTGAAGAACTCATTTTGTGTGTGCTAAGTACCCTACGGGCAGCGGGTGTGAGCAAGACAAGGCCATACTTTGTGTGTGCATTTGAAGAAGAAGGCCGTAGCCCTTGTGTGTACAAAATGGAGAACCAAGTGTGTGCATAAGTGAAGTGCACACTTTGAAGAAGATTAAAAGAACAAGGAAGAACCCGAGACTTTGGCTTGGGTATGTGCAAGTGGGTGAAGTGAAGAGCACACCATTGTGTGTGTGTGTGCAAACAAAACAAGAAGTGGGCCGAGCCTAGTGTGTGCACTAAAAGTGTATACACATTAGAAGAATAAGAAGTTCCACACTAAAGTAAAACACACTTCTAAGTGTGTGATCAATTTGAATATAGTGTGTGAAGATTGTGGAGAAGGTGTGTTCTTAAAGATACTACACCCTTTGTGGGTTTATTGCACCAAGAGAAGGGAAGGGGAGTGCATTCATGCATGCATGCACGTGCACACGTGAACAAAGCTAAATCAGGCTGTGTGCATTTGAGTTGACCAAGACCAGAGGATCTTGAAGAAATTGAGAAGGCCATGCTATCAGTGCATGAAGATGATGAGTTGACATGCACTCAGTGCATGATGTTGAAGTAAACTGAGACTGAAGCCAGACTGAAGTAATAGACATCAGCTGCCTGAGTTTTCAGTATTTGAGAAGACCCTGATCAACAGAAGTGATCAGAAGATGCTGAGCAAGACCAACAGACCTTTTCAGAGGTTGTTGAAGTTTCTTGAAGAGAGAAGCCGGGTCATCCTTAGAAGAAGGTGATAAAGCCCGAGCTAGACGAGAAGACCTGATCAACTCAAGTGATCAGAGGTACAGAGCAAGGCCAGCAGTCTTTATCCCAGACTGCTGAAGATACTTGAAGAAGCTTAATGAGAAGAAGAGCTACTCGTGTGACTCGAGGAGCCAGGAGAAGACCCTGTGGGACTCAGGGAGAAGAAGTCTTCAGTGGGATTCTGGAGCAGGCCAGTGGGACTCTGGTAACACTGTGTGAAGCAGTATAAAGACCCTCCTGTGGGACTCAGGAGAGATACGGTGGGAAGCTGTATCGACCATTGTAATTTTAACAAGTTATAATGGG
Source organism: Viscum album (assembly GCA_963277665.1). NCBI lineage: Eukaryota > Viridiplantae > Streptophyta > Magnoliopsida > Santalales > Viscaceae > Viscum > Viscum album. The sequence continues at coordinate 1,003,138,721 of OY728161.1, forward strand.
AGAATCCATGCTGGGAGAGCATGGCAAGGATGTAGGCCTTTGGTGCTGAACCTTGTAAATCCTTGTGTCCTGTGCCTTTTCATTACTGCATTATCCGGGAAAGGATGAGAGACATAAGAAGAGTGGCTCAAGGCCTTAACAAGCCATAGAGGTTTAATTGATTAAGAATCAATTATTAAAAAGTTTTAAAGGATCACTGATTCACCCCCTCCCCCTCTCAGTGATTCACACTGATCTGGGCACTTCAGATATATTTATCTAATAAAAACTTGTTAGAAATATTTCTGAAATGTTACAAGAATATTACAACTAAATCAACTCATAATCATACATTAATCATCCAATGATCTTTTTTGGGTCGTTTTGAAAACATAATTTAACAATGTCATAAAATTATAGAATGGTTCACTATGAAGAATTAATTATAAGTTTAATGCTTTATATTTTTCTAATTAATGATATCTACTATTATTTAGGGGTTAAATAATCATTAATATCAATAATTATAAAGAAACCATTCATGAGTTAAAAAAATCACTTTAGTGGGATTATTGTTAATTTTATGATCAATGAAAAATATTGAAACACTAATTAGAAGAAATTATAACTTCAATTATTATTTTAATTCATCCATAATATTAAATTTTAATATTATTAAATTTTTAAATTTCAATGAATATTGAATAATGATTTTTTCCTACAAAACTAGTACAAATATTAAAAACTATAGACACTTGATGTGGTAAAATATGTAAAAACATAATGATATTCCTTTATAAAATTATTATAAAACATATAAATAGTTTTGTTTAAGAATATTTTTTTTATATTCTTTATTATGATATTTTTTTATTATAGTATAGGTAGAAGCACTTATTTTGGAATTAATAGTAAATATTAGGGTTTCTTTGCCTCATTATAAACACCATGTGAATTTTTTGATATTGTGAACCATCATATTTTTTATATTGTGTATTATCTACCTAATTTAAATAACATATGGGGACTTAATGCATGAAATCTTATTTAAATGTCTATATCATGACATTCATCTCATGATCCTCTGTTTAATAAATTTCCAATTTGATTAGAGTTACAGGTTGAAATTTTTTTATTCATCTTCTGATAATAATTCCTACAAGAATATACTTTTGAAGAATTATTAGATTATATAATTCCATTTTTTATAAATTATTACCAATTTCTCTTGGAAAGTTACATGTCAATATCAATAACCATTTAATTTATAAATAAATTTCTAGATAAAACATTAAAATTCATATAAATAAAACCCATGGTTATGGATGACTATTTTCTAAATTCCTATAATTAATGTCATTGAAATGTTCTCTACTATTGGTATTGGAAAATATAATATTTATTATTTTATATAATAATCATAATTCTGTTTACAACATTATTAAAAACACCAACCTGAGTAGACTACAGCCTATGACTTAATTTATTACATAGTAATCGATAAAATATTCAATTCCTAATGGACGAAACAGTTTAGTAGTTTTGAAAAACCATATTATATACATTATAGAATTATTACATTGGGAATATAAAATGAATTATAATAAAAGAAAAATCTCATCATCCTTGAATATTATTCCAAGAATTCAACATCAAATCTTATAGAAAAGAACAATATAATGGTCTTCTTAAATTTATAATAAGGGATATGTTAACTGTTAACTCTAATGATTCAATAATCATAATCAATATAAAAAAGAAGATAACCCAACACATGTTCCCTTTAATCAATGAACGTAGAATTAAATGCATCCATATATAATTCCAAATTAAAAACTCATGGATAATAATAATAACTGAATTCTAAGTGTAAGAAATGATTTATTACTATAATTCATGTCTCAAGAAAATTAATACATCTACATTCAAGATCAATGCTCGATAGAGAATTAAACTACCGGTAGAATTCCAATTAATTTCGCCAACAGATTTGTCTTATGAGTCCTATCAATGAATTAATGGTCTATATAAAGTCTATTTCCCACACATCACTACATGAATAAATAATTTTACATATATTTAGTAATTTAATTAATTCATAAATACTATTCGTTATCAAATTTATTTATTTTTTATTGAATATTTATTTATTAATTTTTCCCTACATAGTCAATTAATTGTCAAATTAAACACACTATGGAAAAAATAGAATATGGATTATGAAAAGAACATATCCATGATAAATAATGTATAAATTTAGTATTAATGTAATTTATAATGAAACATTATTAAAATAATGTGATTCTTTTATGTTAATATTACAATCACAAAATAATTTTAGATTTCACAAAAACCTTTATTAATTGGTAATTTCCAAATCAAATACCCTGGGATGAAATAATTAAAATTGAAACAAAAAAGTAAAATTAATAATTAATTACTAATTCTGTTATAGGTCATTGGTGTATTATTTATATCAAACAAAATTTACTTTGTCCATAATAAAAAATAAGTCCCAATGGAATGTAAATTGACACGAAATCCCTTAGCTTATGCTTACATTAATTTTAGAACTCTATAACATAATGTATAATGGTTTAAAACATGTTACTAAATTATTAAAAAAGTATATAAATATTTATAATATCATATATTACCCTTTCGTTAATAATCTATCATTATTTTCATTGTTTTGAGTATTAATTGATTTATTTTTTAGTATGATTTGACAAGTTGTTTTTTTGTTCCTCATAAATATATCATGATTCAATACTATATTTAATGTAAAACATGATTTATGTATCATATATATTTATTATATATTTATCTATAGTGGTCGATATAATTTTTAATATGAAATGAAGTACATTGTTCCTAGATACGGTCGCTCGTATGTACAAATGAACATTGCATTGATTTTCATGTCATATTGAAAGAAAGAAAATTAAATTATATATATGTATATTAACATTAAATTATAAAATTTATGTTATATAAAATATATTTTTTCATTAAAAATCATTAATACATTCCATGTAAATCACGAACGAATCACATCACTTCATGAGGCGGTAGGCCATTGTACACAGGCATGATTTTATCTTATTCTTGCAAAAGGGAAAACATTAAGGTATTTGTTATATAATAATTATAGTTTCATAAATAAATCAAAAATATAATACATATAATATATAAATAGTATTTTTATCATTTTTTCAAACCATCATAGGTCGAAATGGAAATATGAATTACCTCAGTTCGTTAGGAGGTTGTCTGTTTTATGCAAGTATGATGATTTCATAACCCATTTGTTCGATGTGTGTGTGGGATTAGGTTTTAAAATAATCACGAAAAAAATCATAATAATTAGGAAATATGATTTATCATATAATAGTGGTATTATAATATTTGAACGGGTTTGATAAAAACAATGAATGTTGACGAACATTACCTCTTCTTCGGGTAACTCTTATGGGTCTTCACAAATGGCCTTCCATGGAATTATTTCTAACAATATGAAGGATTCTATGATTATGGGAGGAAATTTTATAAGTTTTATTGTAATATATTTTATGCGAAGCATTATGGTATAAAAGGGGTAGGAGGGACATAGGCCTCTTATATGTGGGGTGGGAGGAAACATGTAATCTTTTGAAAGAGGGAATTAAACCTACATTTTTACCATGTAATGTCTCTACAAAAATTCATGAAACAAAACAAAATATTGTATATGGTATATATATGTTCATAAAAAGATTTTTGGACTATTTTCTTTTTCATTTTCTCTTTATGTACAATGACTAGTCTCTTGGTAAAATCATTTTTCTCTTAATATCTTTAATTAATTTAAAATATTTTCATCAATAAAATTGTTCAAAATTATGATTTTTTTAATATAAGATTTATTTTTACTAAAAATATTTAATCTAATTTTAAAAATTCAATTTACATATTTATAAAAAATAAATTTAAAATTATTCTTTCCGAAAGGATGAGAAAGCGGGGGTTTAAAGTCATTATGTTAATAATTTTAAAAAGATATTATATATAAAATAAAAATAAAATTATTCTAATTACCTAAATTATATTATTATATTTATAATTAAACCATTTTAATTATTAAATAAATATATATTATTTATAATTTTATACTATTTATAAAATATGGTTTTTTTCAAATAAATTTTAGTATTTTTTGAAATTCATCAAAAATCAAACTACACAAAAAAATACAAAAATTTCGGAATAGAATAATTTTGAAATTATAATATGACAAATTATTTCTATTTTTTAAAACAAAATTATAAAATATTCACAATTTATATTTAAAACAAGTGAAATATTAAAATGAGACAAAACTGTCATGATAAAATTATTGCCTTGAATGCATATAATCAAGTTTTTTATTATCTTATGACTATAAAATATAATGGATGACTGAAAAAAAATATGTAAATATAATATATATATTTCATTAATTCCATCTACTAATTAATTTAATTTTTTAGGATTATATTCCTTTATTGCATTAAATTTTTTTATATAATAACATTTTGTTTATACTCAATAGTTTTATTTAATTGTTTTTCTAATTAATTGTCAACCAAAAAAATCATTTTATATTTTAGAAAACCATATTTTTTTAGTTTATTTAATCTTAATAATAACATTCAATTTAATTTCTAGGATATTATTTTCATTTTAAATAATTACATTAATAGTATTTGGTAATAGTCAGTCTAGTGTGTAATGTAAGATATTGAAGAAAGTCATTGTTGATTGTAACATTAGATAACTCGGCATTGAATGCACTGGAAACTATATAATATATTGAATTTATATAAAATAATAACTTTATTTTCAAGTATCAATATTCAATATTCCCTTATATGATTGGGGTTTTTTGTCATACAAGCTATTGATTATAATTTAATTCTTTTAGAATCTTGGTGAGATACGTTCTCCCCACCATAAATAAATTGAATCCTGAAAATTTAAAAATTATATTTTTAATATAGGGTTTTATATTTGAAATTTTATTTCTTATCACATATCATAATTGGTTTGATAAAATAACCACTTAATAAGATTATAAACGGATTATAATGGTTATCTAGAATAATAATATTTCTAGGTTTACAAGTAGTAGAACATACTTGGAAAATGAAAAAATATACCTAAAAGAGAAAAATACAACCCAAATACTGTTGAAAATTGATTGAGGTCATTGATGAGAAGACATTTAGAGATCAAGGGAATGTTAAGGAGATCAAATCCATAAATTATAGATGATATAAAAGTTCATTGTTTTGACATAAATAAATGAAATTGGATTTTATTTTTTGTTTTAAGATAATTATCTTAGAGTGGAGGAATTCATTCACTCTCTTGGAATAAATGTAATTTTATAGAGTTGATACATTTCTATTTCATATGTTCAATATTATACTTTTGATTATCCGTGAACAATTTCTACTTTATCTTATAGTACAAGTTGCATCATATGGTAAAGTAATAAACTAATCTCTAAACCCTTTTCAAAATATCAAAATTAACCATTTCATAAATGGTTATACTTATATCTCATCCAAAATATCAAGATCCAAAACATTTGAATGAATGTTAATGAATTTTAAAAATTTAAATTATCATTTAGATTTAATAATGTGGAAGTATCTACTAATTGTCACATACAAAACATGTGAATTCCTTAATCATGTATTTTCTTCAGTCGTTGTAATTTATTTAATTTCCATAAAATATTATTAAATACATGAATCCTTCCTAATTCCATAAACAAAACACAATTTATTAGACATATTACATAAATAAAATAATATTATAAAATCCAACCATGATATTATAAAACACCTTTTCCATGCATCAATAATTAATTCCAATGTAGAAATTACTATCCAATTTACATTATCCATATTAATAATTTCTTATCCAAACATCATTATCTCAACATTAGAAGCATACTAAGGGTTATTTATCCGTTAACCATGTGTTTTACAAAAAAATCAACATCTTACAGAATCATTTTTCTAATTCATATCCACCATTACACATATAAAATCAGATCCTAAGAGAAAAAAGTATTGTTTTATTGTACTAAAATATTAAAAAACGCTTATTATGAGAATAAAATCAATAAAATACTTTTCTACTTATTATATGGATCCAAATACATATTAATATTAATCATTCAACTGCAGTGTTATCAACAACATAATTCATACCTTAATCCTTTAACATCTTCATAGGTATAATCCCATGACTCCTGGGGAATTAATTTTTATATTTCCCCTTATCACTATATTTGAATCACAGAGAAAACCTTATATCTTCTATTTTCATTATCTTTCCAAGTGTAATTTCAATCTAAAACTTATATCATACCCCCATACCCATTAGGATGTTACCATGGTGCTTATTTCCTTATATACCACATGTAAGAAAATCATTCATTCCCTTCCTTACATTATTCTTTTTTTCTGTCATACTTTTCTTATCTTTATTACCTTTTAAGATAGTAGACTTGGAGAATTGTTTTATATATTGACCTCACATAAAATTATTTCTTCATATGAATATAAATTTTTAGAGACTACTTCCCTTTTTATAATTGTCTTAATCCCATCAAAGAATTTTCCAATATTAGATTATGTGTTCCATATTTATTGTGTAGATAACTTAGCTGACCTTATAAATGTTGATTCATATTCTAATAATTTGTTACTTATATTTTTATTAAATTAAATAACATTTTATTCATCTTTATTTATTTCTGATGAGGGAAATATTTTTCAAATAATTCCCGCTTAAAATCCATACATTCCATTAGTTATATTAACTCCTCAACCCTAGTATTCTAGATCACTGAACACCATTAAAATAATAAACTGAATGTGTAGACATTTTCTTTTCACCTCCTCTCAATTCCAAAAATATCTTCTCCAGAGACACAATCGATTGATCATATATCATGGATCATTTGTCCAATTAAATTATGGGAACCTCTATTTCATAAAGTAGTCCATAATTGAAGAATATTAAATTGGAATATGTTAATCCATCTAGGTAAGGTTAGTATTCATAACTATTTTAAGTAAACCTAATATATTCATAACTTCGTCAATTACAATTCCAGCTTTATTGGATTCCTTAGAAGGGAGATCTCTTTATTGGCCATGAATATTAATACCTTTTTCCCTTCAAGGATCCATATATAAATAAAGAAATATAATACACAATCTTAAAGAATTATGAACATTTTATAATTCTAAATACGGTGTAACACTTATCATGAATTGAAAATTAATTCTATTTTAATATTATAATATTAAACATTGTTTCATTGTGGATTCCACTAAATTCAAACAAATAATAAGGATTTTAAAGGATAAGGTGAATAATCCTACCAATATCCCACTGGATTGTCAAACTAAATTCATTGTAATTCCTTTTATCATGTATCATGATATGCATGAGTCATGCCTGACGTGTCATTCTCAGAGTTATTACCTATACGTACATCTATGCTAGAACCACATCCACTTTTTGTATTTAGATAAATATATATTTCTAAAAATAACCATATAATGTATACCTTACCAAAACTACAATATTTTCTTCTATAAATATCATCAATGTCTATCTAAGGGTTATGAACCCAAATCTATGTTTTACTAAATTTAGTATCTAAGTGTTTTGTTAAAATTGTTCTGATACAAGTTAAAATTATCCCAACGCTAGTAGCCATGATCTAGTGACTTACATTAAAAAAATATCATAGTTACAAGATTATAAAACCACAGTATTAATTAGTTTAAATGTTATGAAAAACAATATTTTAACCATGATACTGATATTTTATTGGGAAATGAAAAAAAATCTGAAAAATTAAATGCTCAACATCCTTCAAATTATTTCCAAGAATTATTCTTCATATCATGGGGAATGTTAAAAAATAAAGCTAAGATCAAATTGTTAATAATTTCTAAGTATAGTGGAGTATATCAACAATAAATAATAATAATTAATATGGAAAGATAGATAACAGAACACACATTCCATTTAATAATTAAACTAAGAATGAAATACATTCATAGGTAATGACAAAGAAAAAATATCATGGATAATAATAATTATAATAGATTTATCTATGAAATAAATTAATAATTATTGTAAATCATGTCATTAGAACATTCAAACCTCTAAATTCAAGATATAACCCCTAACATTTTCAATCAACAAGTAGACACCCATTAGATAAAGTTAATTGATTTGTCTCATAAGACCACTCATTACATTAATGAGAAATATAATGACTAGGACCCACCCATCACTAAATGTACAAATAATTCCTCATATATTTATTAATATATTTAATTCATAAATATTTTTTGTTATCAAATATCTATAATGAGTAATGATTATCGATTTATCAATATTTTCCCTGATAATCAAACAAATAAAAATGTAAACACTATCTATAAAAAAGGATATATTGTTTATAAAATTAACATATACTTGTTAAATAATATGTATATTTATGATAAATGTATTTTAAAATGAATAATTATTATATTAATATGATTTTTTCATGAGAAAGTTAACAATCCTAAATGAAAGTTAGGTTTAACAATAACTTTAATCAATTGATAATTAACAAATAAAATCACATTTGATGAAATAATTCAAATTGAAACATAAAATACCGCTAATAATTTTGTTTTAATGATTTTAAATTTAAACAGAAAAGTATATAAACCATTTATATTTTAATTCATGAAATATAACAAATAAGTCACAGTTGAATGTAAATTCAGATGAAATCCATCACTATATGCTTCTTTTGGTTATATTCTATTCAAAATCTTGTATAATCTTTTAAAACAAGTTATTATTTTATTATAGAACAATATTAATATTTATAATATCAAATATTATCCTTTTATAAAGTCTTATCACCCTTTGATTAATATTATTTCATTATTTTTGTGGTTTCAGTTGTTAATTGCCATGTTTTTTGAGTATGTATAGACCTGTTGTTTTTTGTTCCTCTTATTATTGAAATGATTTAATAAAATATAAATTTTAAACATTATATATCTATATTATATATATTAATTACATTTTTATTTTTATTTATCCATAAATTTGGTGATATTAAATGAAATGCATCATTCATGGAGATAGTAGGTTGTACTTACATCTGAATGTTGTTTACATTTCTATGACTTATTGAAAAAACATGAAATGATATATTTATATATCATAATTATATTATAATAGATACTTCATATATATCACAAATATTTAGTAAATATATCTTTAATATATTTCTTGTAAAGCATGAAAGGATCACATCACTTCGTGAGGCAGTTATCCTCCTAACACACTAATAACATTTTAATATTCTCACAAAATGGAAAGCATAGTGTTATCTGTTATGTGTTATATAATAATTATGTAAGAATAAATAAATCAAAAATATCATAAATTTCACATATAAGTAGTATTTATATAATTATTCCTAACCATGTTATGTGGTAATGGAGAAATGAATGACATTGGTTCGAGAGGTGGTAGTCCACCATACACATGAATGGTGACTTCACAACCCATTTGATGGATGCGTGTGTGGTTCCATGTTTTATCCTTAATATAATAACATCTAAACATAATTATGATAATCAAGTTCTTATATTATATTGTTATAAGAATAATTAATGTTATTGGAGAATGAAATTAAGCAAAAATGTAGGTTTTCGAATGTTATATTTTCATCAGATAACTCTTATTGGTTTTCACCAATGGACTTCCATGGATTGATTTATTCAAAGTTTAATTATTAAATTATGGGTTCTAGGAAGTGGAGAAATAATTTTTCCAGGTATTTTATGAGGAAAATGTCTTGATTTGTGTGATGATAAGAGGAGAGGGGTGGCCTTTTATAAGAGGGCTAAGTACCAAACATGTAAATTTTTAAAAGTGGAAATTCCCCATATTTATTTTCATGAAATGTGTCCGAAATAATTTTAAAAAATTCATAAATTAACGTTTAAAGAGTAAATATTTCCATAAAATGTGGTTTGGACAATTTTTTATATCACATGGCCCCATAAAATAAAAATCGAGTCCCATTGTAAACATATTTTTCTCTTAATTGATGAAATTTATTTTAACACTTTTCTATAATCACTATCTTATAATGTTATGTTGGAATTACAAGAATTATAAATTATAAGGATTTCAAATATATAATCACTTTCATAATTCAATTAATTTTTTTTTAGAAATATAATTTATAATTATTCCTACATTTGTGACAAGAAAGTGGGTTTTTAATGTAAAAATGATCAAAAGATTGCAATGTTTTTTAATCTAAATTTAAAATTTAAATTCTTAATATGACCATAATTGTTTTAATATAAGTATAATTGAAATACAATGACTTTTAACCCAATTATGAATATTATTTAACATTATAAATTAATTATATGAACAATCAGTTTTCAATTAAAAATTAGCAATTTTCACTACTCATCAAAAAATGAAACTTCTCAGGAAAATATCCAAAATTCCTCATTGGATAAGTATTAAAATATTCATCAAAAATTTATTTATATTTATTTAAATATAATTTTTAAATGTTTCAAATTTTATTTTTTAAATAAGTACACCATTAAAATGTAGAAATAACTATCGTTATAAATACACAACGTTTTATGCTTAAAATTGGATTTGATGTTATTCTATACCCTTAAAATTTATTAGATGAATGTAAAACAATAATATATAATATACAATACATAATTATTAACATTATACACTATTTAATATAAATTTTTAATATTATAATCTTATGGCGCATTATTTTTTTAACAAAAACATTTAAATTATATTGATTTTTTAAATATCAAATTAATTAGTATCCAATGAATTTATTTAATATTTTTGTAAAAAAAATTAAAAAATTTATTTATTACTATTAATAACCACCAATTTTATGTCTAGGTGATAATATTATTTTAAAATAATAAGATTGATAATATTTGTTAAAATTCACTCTTTCATGTAACACCAACTATCAAAAAGAGACATTTTTGGTGTAACAAAAGCTAACTCATTTTTTCATAGATTAAAAATTATATATATATTGAATTTATATAAGATATTAAATATATTTTAAATCTATGGGTTTTTATATTCCCTTATACACTTAGTGTTCTATTTCATATTCACGATTTAATAAAATGTTATTCTTTTAACTTTTTATTGTGTTACATTTTTGTAAATGGATAATTTAATACTATTTCTAATATATGGGTTTTTAAATAATAGAATTTCAATATATTTTTAAATAATACATTATATCCATATAAAATAAAAATAATTATCATCAAATCCATTTTGTATTATATAACCATTATGTTTTTCAAGTATATATTATTAGAGTTTTTTTTCAAATGATGTTTTTTCAATTATTTCACTTCACCTTCTAAAAAATTATTTTTTAAAGGTAAATATAATGCATTATTTTTATGGTAATGTTTAAAATTATTTAAAAATAACACTTTTTTTGTTCCCTATGAATACATTTTTCCCACCATTTTCAATTTATATGTAAATATCTCACTACATTTCCATGGTTTGTTAAAGAAATTATTTTTCATAGAGTATTATAAAACATTTCATTTCATATAATTTTAAATAATAAATAATATTTATTTTCTCTAAATTTTATTATTTAAAACTCTTAATTTTTTCATGTAATTCATTGTCATTTCATACATATTATATTCAAATTAAATATTTTCTTCCAATACTATGATCCATTTTATTTATCCAAATGTCATTTATAGTATTTGTTTCTATCAAAGACATGATCCATCAATTTAATGTACTTTCATAACAATCCACTATGAATAAGCATGATTTTTATTTCAATTTCATTTCACATTGAATACCCTATTGTACATTTATTTAATTAGGGGTTTCACTAAGTTCTATAGATTGATTAATTGAGTAAATTATTGAGTTATCTGTGTACCCTTTATCTATATGATGAAAATACCACTAGGTGAATAATCATGATTGAATGGTTTTTACCATTAATGAAACTAAATATCATTTAATACAAATTTATTTTCCATGGAAATAACATGTTATGACATGTGGTTGAATTATGAGTCTTATCCTTACATGATTCATTAGAAAATGAAATGAATCATATATTTCATGGGATTAATTAGGATATAAATAATTATATATGGCATGAATTTGTATGGATGATGGCTTATGGAATATTATATCTCCCTATTATGTACATGTTTAGAGTTATATCTCATAATATAGTTAGAGATGAACATATTTAGTTTTTTCACAATGGAATTGGAATGATGGATTTTCACACCATTTCAGGTGTGTACATAATAAGTTTATTCACATATGCATTGGAATAATAGGTTTTCACATAATTTATTTCATATACATGAATTTGTTCCACATTTTTATGTTTTTTTATCAAATTATTAAAAATTTCAATAATTTTTTCCAATTTCATGATAAGGAATGTTTTGATGATTACATTATATATTCATGGTATTCTATATTTTTTATCATTGGTGCATGTTTTATGTCTCTCAATATATATTTCCAACTACATCATAACTTTGTTTTTCTAATTAATGATCACATTGTGATCTGATATATATTTTTCATTTTTACATCGATAATATATAGTTATCTGATATTTTAATATATTGTTTATCACTTCATTTTTTTCTCCATTGTTTTTTTAATTTTATGCATTATGATATGTTTTTCCAATACTAATCATATGATCTCACTACCTTCGAATATTTTCATATACCCGTTTATGATGATAACTATATTATGAAGGCTATCAACAAATACTTATAGGAGTGAAATTATATAGTGGAGTTTTCAAGATTTCTAAAATAAGATAATTATACATCTAATATTCAAAACACAAATTCTATACATCCATTATTCGTGATGTTATTAGGTAGATTTTTAATATAATACATGATCTTAATTTACAAATTATGTTAGGTTTAGATACATTTGATTCAGTTTTCAGTTCCATTTACCTAAAATAGAAATAAACTCAACCAATTTTATTGAATTATGTTATAATATAACTCATAATTTTCTTTCTTGCCCTAGGTACCAAGAACAACATGGTTAGACCAACCCTAAACCATGGGATTCATAAACAATGTCATCATCAACATCATTTATTTACTTATTATCAAAAGGAACATACAGGGAAAAGAAAGGGAATACCAGAAAGAAATATGGGGCCTAAACAAGTGAAATCAAAGGGAATCCTGTCTAAAAATGATATATCTATCAGGTTGCCAAAATTTATTATTTTAATATTAGAAAACTCCTGAGTCATGAGCCACTAGAGTTGATAGATGATCCGCCACATTATTCCCCTAACACCATGTGTGAACCGTTCAAATAATGGTTGATAACATACCTCATAATTTTCTAAGGATATAAGAAATAAACCAAGGAATAGACCCGATGTCTTGTAAACAATTGAAGAGGATAAGGGAGATAGTTTTGTCTTAATAAAAGGAGATGTTCCCCTAGAGGCATAGGGAAGGTCATGTAAAGAGGGTATGATCCATTTCATGTAGTGAAGTTCCACATCAAAAGTGAGCTGTGAACATTAAGATAACTGAACCCCCTAGTGTGACGAGTTGCCCCTCCTCCTATCATGATCCTTGAGATACAAGACCCATATTTGTTTAGCATTAAACCCATGGGTAAAGAGATCCATCAAGTCCATTTCCTTCTTCATGTTGTACAACTAGTATGAGAGACATGGATTCATGAATAAATCATATGAAGGGATAGAGAATCCTGCATTTTTCTATAATGCCTAAAAAGATCAATGAGGAGGTTACAAACTCCAACTATGATGCCTCTTTTTGTGGGGTAATTCCCCTCATACCTCACCTTATTCTTGGACTACCATAATAACCAACAACCATTGTAAAAATTGATGTAATGTGCCATTTTTTTGGACCCGTATCACCTAAGACGGGGAACTAGAAAACAATAAAAGGGGCTTCATGTAGATTGCATGTGGAGAAGGTAGTAAATTCATATAAGATCAAAATATCTCATACCTATGCAACCTCGAATAGAAGGCATGACATGCTTTCCTCTTTGTGAGTGGTTTAGTAAGAGCATTGGGAAACCATATTGACCGTACATCTTCTAAAGTTTCGGTCAGAGGGGATCCCATTTTTCCTAATCCACCATGTATGAAAATTGAAATTCTTAGGAATTTTATTCATCCACAAAACCTCATTCCAGCTATCAGTATACTCCTGTATAAAAATATAATGGCAGAATGCCCTTCTAGAGAGGTGCCTAAGGAGGGTTGAGTAAACACACATGTATCTAGATCTTAGTTGATCTCAATATGGTTAAATGTGGCATGTTTTCCATCATTCATAATTCACCTTACGTTGTTAGGGTAATTACACTCCTCCCAGAACAATATTTTGGTGCGTAGGCATCACAAAAATTTGATCACCATGCCAAACCAATTTTGATGCCAAAAGGACATACCACCCTCTCCAATAATCAAGTGGGTCTAGGGAAGTAGGGATGTAAAAAAGGGAGAATAATAGACACGAAGGGAGACATGTAGCTACCATGAATATCCATGGAATATTCACAATTTTTGTACCTGACCCAGCCCTAGTGTGTGTGGAGCTTCTGGATTTACAATGCCAATTATTCATGACTATGGAGGAATGTGTCATCAAGGCTGTGAACATTAATTCCCCCATCATGAATGGGCCTTCCATCTTATCATTGGACACCCAATGGTTTTTTTCTTAGGCAGGAGAATCCCAAATCACACAGGCTATGATCTAGTGACAATTGTTGATGACTTTTTTCAATACATTGATGGATGATAGGGCATGCAAAGGAGAGAACATGAGAATTCTATTAACTAGTGCAATAAGTTCACAAAAGGAATTAAATTTGATCATTTAATTAAGGATTCTTTAGTGATCTTGTTGGTGATGTGATCAAATCAAGAATTTGAATTCTACATGAAGATATGGGATCCATAAGATATTACATGGAAAACTCCCTCTTTTCATATATAGAAGAGGACCGAAGGAGGACACCTGGAAGGAAGAACATCTTCTAAAGATGATGAAAGTACTCTTACACCTACTAATAACTTGATGCCTATAGTGATAGTATTCCTCATTCACCCTATGAAATCCTTAGACCAAAATCATTTTGGCGTTCAAGAAGATTAATGTTTCATCTGCTAAAAAGTGGGAGATATATGGAAGATGAATCCTTCATCATAAAGGGTGGATGTCACCATTTATCTTTACTTTGTGGATGATGTGGTTGAGGATACTCTAGGAGAGGATGAAATGATTTGATGATAAGGGGTCACCATGTTTGAGGAAACAAGTTACATTAATGAAACCATGATACTTCCACATATAAGTAGCATCTCGTGATGAAGAGATAATCCTATAAAAATGAGGTCAGTTGCCTAGGGGGAGAAAACCATAACTGAGAGAAATTTTTGATGAATCTCCATTAAATTCTATCATATTCTTTGTTCATGTCATGTTTGACGGACAAGTTTGAACTAGGAGTATTTTTAGTGAGACCCATCATCATCTAATGGGATAAAAAAATAGAACCTTTAACCAAGAGGCCCTTCACAAAGCTATGTTATTTAATGCAGGCCGATCGAGGAAGGTGATTGGAAATCCTTGAGTTGGTGATGGTATCAAGAACATTGTAAGGGAATTTGCACATACGGGCAGATATTTAGTGATAAATGGAGGTGGGGTTCCTCATTCTGAAAATGAGCCCCAGTGTAGTTACACATGCCACTCTAGGCAAGCTTCCTCCCTTGAAGATGCCACAAATGGCCTCTAGTATGTAATTTTTGACCACATCCGAAGAGAAATTATAGAACATACCAAGAACAACCATGTAGATTTAGAACACTATCACCTTTGTGGATCACAACTGGCATGAATATATATTTCTCCTTAGTGATGGACCCCAACCTCCCATTGTCCTGGAGAGATACATGATTTGAAATTGAATCTAGGAACCTCACATCACCTCCCGGGTAACCATTAGGCATACATATAATCTATCCAATAAGATTATTACTGAAGAAGGAATAAAAAAGGGACCACACATCATCCCTATCATCTAAATAAGTACCCTCATTCATCAAGATATTTATTCAAAAGAAAACACATCCTCCCTTTGATACAAGATTTGGAATAGTTGGTGTTTTTATCACCCTTACAAATCCATATGATCCACACTGTCTCCCTCACCAGCAGTTCATTTTTAAGGATCATGCCTGCAGGAGTGTCCTTCTTAGTGGAAAGGACTCAAAAAAATATGATCTGTCCATGCCCCCTCCAAGAAAGACTCAAGACGGTCAACATCGTGCATGAATGATTCAATTTACCTATAACTCTGAGGGATATTATTTTCCCTATCATAAGACCTATTTTTTAGCCTACTTAGTTTGTTATGAAAGGTAGAATAATAATTACCCAGAGTGGGATCATTCCACGAGTCTCTAAACAACTACCGATATCCTAGAAGACCATTCCATTGCTGAATAAATCTAAAGCAATCAGGGATCACATGACTCATAGAGAGGGAGACCAGAACCAGAGTTTTGTGTGTGATCCCATGCACTATGTGTCTAAACATGGTATTGGGATCCAATGTGATGGCTTTCATGTTACCAAGGAATTGGTCCAGGAAACTCCATGAGCATTGATCCCCATGTTGGTTATCGCACCTTGTAAAACCATTGCATGATTAGTCGATTTTCATGAGGGGTTTACTAGCCATGAAGTGAGAAAAATACATACTATAATTCCTTGGGAAATCCCCCCTTCCTTTTGTATTGTCTGGGTTGGCAAAGACATTAATATCTCCCCCAAAAATCAAAGGAAGGTCACACAGATCGAAGGTATTAAGGACATCCCAAAAAAGTTCCCTATGTTGGGCATCACAACTCCCATAATTGAAGGAAACAAATAAGTATTTATTCTCATGGTTAACCATGGTAGTGATATTCTGGTCGCCTTTCGGAATCAGGCCCACAGAATGTTTATTGTGCCATAGGATCCATATATGACGGTTGGATGGCTCCGCATGCATGGATCCATGAAACGTAATTCATCTGGAAATCTCATTGATATTGAAGATATTCTACTTATTCACTTGGACAACAATAATTAAACACTTGAGTTTTAGGATTGTATACGAATAGATAACCTTTTTGACCAAGGCAACAAGTCCATGGGAATTGTAAAATGATGATGGGAATCATTGATAAAGTAGAACCCTTTCATTGGCCCATACGATCTTAGACTTTTTATGTTGGGAGGATAATTCTTCAATTAATTTTTTGGACATGGCTCTTATACATATACATATATTCTTGGAGGGAGGAGAAGCAGTGGGGGTGGAGAAGTCTACTGATCTGAGGAATTCAACTTTTTGGATTGTGGAGGGGGCATGACATTGAACTAGTATCCCAGTCTTGGGATGAATCCACATGTTGGGGGAGGTGCCAATTGGAGGAGATATACCCTTTATCTGATAAAGGATCAGGATAAATGGAAGGACCTTCTTCAAAATCCCAATAATGTATGAGGAGGTGTCCAAGTAGAAGTCATGGAACTAGTAGGGGAAAGACATTGAAATTTGGAAGGGTTAAATAATGACACGTCAAATTTTACACAATCCCAAAGTCAAGGTCCATGAGAAGCCTAAACACTAATGAAACATAATTTGCATTATGGGTAGTCAAAAAACACTTAAAGGAGAAGGGAAATAAGGCAGATCTAGGAAAATCACCAATAATTTGCATGTGGCCTAGAGGAGGAGCTAGGTAAGGATCTGAAGGAAGAGAAGGGTCCCATGATGGGTGCGATCTTAGAAAATAAAACCACCCATGGATTCACCAATAGTTTTGTGAAATACTCCATTCTAAAAAGGAAATAGATATCTAGGGAGGTTGATCCAAAGAGCCGTAAGAGATCTATATTTTCCCTTGTGAACCTCCAACAACCAGCAATTCAGGTTATTGCACCATCTCCCCAAGAACTTAGGGCCTTGCACCAAGCCTGAATGAAGTCCAATTCTATGCCATGAACCATGATAAAGGCATTCCTGTGGATGGCAGAGATCTCAGCTATAGAGAGGATTCCCACGTATCAAACAAAATGGTGAAAACTGCTATTCGTGGTTTCACTGCACCATGCCTTGAAATCAAGGTCCTTTTGAGGGAGCGTTTAGGCACTGTCGTAGGATCATTCGATGAGAGTGAAATAGTTGTAAAATTTTGAAATTTAGGCATCTTGTGGGGCATATTCTCACAAGTATAGAGAAATATGTCTGTAGACCGAAATCCAAAAACTACGACATGTAGGAAAAAAGAAACAGGAAAACCCTAAAATTAAATATAAAAGAACAAAAGTAGGTGAGATAAGGAACTAACATATATATTTAGTGGAAAAAGTACACTTATCCCCTTTTAAATAATGGCAATGAGATCCAAATTGGTGGGATTCTTTTTAGGGTCCTTGGGGCTTTCATTAAAGAGAAATTAAATTGAAAATGGAATTCATTTGGGAAAGGCCGTATTAAAATTTATATTGACATTAAAATCATATACAATAACACAATTTTTTTTACGATTTTTACTAAATCCCATAACAACTATTTTATGATCCCTAGACTCACATGGAACACTAAACTGGTCATCTACATGGTAATAAAATTTATTTTCCCACCATGGAAAGTAACACTTCAGACAACTATATGCTAATATCACACTAGTGGAATGTTTTCTATGAATTGTGTGCAATCCATGTTCTGATACACGTATTCAATAATTGAATCAGATCGTTTATATATGATTTCTCATGATTTCTATGCAACTATGCATTACCCATGAAGAAATTCCATTCTTGAAGAAGAATGAATTGGATTGGCCCATGTAAAATAGACATCATAATGATTACCAAAATACATAAAAACTATAAATTGGATAATTTGAAAAAATAACATTTAAATAAAAAAATGGAAAAATTACATTAACAAGAATTTGGACCAATTAATGAAAAAAAATATTGGGGAAAGGAGAATCAGGGTTTGATAAGAACTATGTATTTTAGATTGTGATAATCCAAAATATGAAGGAAAACCTAATTTTTTTTATTCTCATAAAATATTTCAAAATGAACATCCCATTGAAATTATTTTTGTTGTGGACCAATATATCTAAATTATATATTTTTAAAAAATCATTGTAAAAGTCATTTATTCATATCTTAGTATAAACCAGAAATGATTATTTTTGCCTTGATGAGGAATGTTGGAGAATAACTATTCAAGAGGACCATAATCAATTCAATTATATAAATATATATGAAATTGATTAAATTTGTTGATAATTTTAAGGTTATAGGAACTAAATGGTTCTCATAAGATAAATACAATGAAAAATAAACATTTCATTGAAAAAGGATAAACATTTTTCTAAAGAATGTAATTACGAATGGGGAATAGATTATGAAAAGAAAATCCAAGGATGTAATTTATGGGGTATATCATAATTTTCTTAAGATTTTTGGCACATATTTAATTCATGTTATATTAAATGGTTTGTCAGAGTTTTTTTAAATGCAATAATTTTTTAAAAATATTTTCTTAAACAACCATGGCGTTCTCAAATTCATTAATTTCCAAATATTTTATTAAAAAAATTCAAGGTTCTCTATAGACCAGTAAATATATAATACCCTAGTTTGATAATTTATATGAAATTAATACTCAAAATATTCTTAATAAAGTAAAAAAAGTTCCAAATATCAACCCCAATAAAGTAATTTAAAACAATTTAAAGCTACTAATTTGTATTAATGATATTATTTTTTGATCCACTATAAAATTACATAACAAATGTTTTTAAATATATGAAGTGAGAAATTTGAGTTGATTTTAATTGGGGAAGTTTACATTTTCTTATTTAAAATATTTATTTAAAACAAGATGGAATCATTTTATATCAACATAAATACATCAGATAAATATATAAATGAATTTTATTTGATAGTGAAAAATTTATTAATACTATGGTTAGTACATCATGTACAGATGACCATTATGGATCATGGAAAATTATTAATAAGAAAAATTATATAGAAATTATTGAAATCTTATGAAACATAAATTTTATTTCAGAATATGGTTTTTATCTATATTACATAATGTGAAATTTCAAGAAAATTAAAAATAATCCAAATTATATGTAGAAAAATATATATTTTTGTATATAAAATTAGCATATGAACATATTCAAATCATATATTTTTATTTTTATTTATTCTTGAAATCTATTTAGATTTTAAAATAAAGGGTTATAGAATAAATAAAATTTATGTCTAGAATATATCAATTCTTATGTGATTTATTACAATCATAGTATTGAATGAATAATTGTTTTCATGCTTAAGACTAATGAATTGAATGATATAACTTATAAAATATTTTCTTCTAAATTCTTGTCGATGAAATAAAAACTCAATAATTTTAAAATGATTTTTTCCAAAATAAAATAGGCTCAGGGTAAAATAAGTGATATATCTCTTTATAAAAATATAACATATCATTAAACAGATGTTTACATAGATTTTAGTATTGGTTTCATATTGGATAATGTAAAAAAGGGATATATTATTATGATATATATGAGACCTAAACATTAGATTACTTCTATTTTTACAAACCGATTACAATCTAGAGGATTTGAATCAATAAATATATAATCCAATTTGATAAATTTTAAATTTTCTAATTACATTTTTTATAGTTAAAAACCATATAGTGAAAAATCCTCTGGAATGTGGGTAATATTATTTCTATAAAATATTTTATTTTGAAGTAGGAAAAAATATCTTGAAAAAATAAATTTCAAATATAATTGTATTACAAATCTGTATATTAGAAATAATATTTTCAAATAAGAATAATTGTAGGAGGAGTTCATGTTACAATTTATTTTTTTAATTTTTAATACTACTCTATACAATCCATAAGTAATAATCTATAAGGAATATTATTACTTTTCATTTTTATAATTTCTAACCAAAATATATTAATACAATTTTATTATATAATGTTTATATAATTAATCAATTTTAATAATTTTTTTTGATGTTATAATTTTGACATAAAATAGTAGATTTATATTTTCCATGAAATTCATTAATCTATATTGTTTAGTTGGAGTAAAATCATATTATTTATTAAATTTTTTATAAATGGTTAATATTAAAACATAATTCCTATAAAAGGGATAGTTGACCCTTAAATTGACAAAAATTATTTTTTATGATGTGATACAATAATTAGTGAATCCATGACATTTTAATTGTTAATTTTATTGATGTGGCAATATTTATAAACTTCTCAAGACCCGTGTACTTCAACTAGTTTTTAGTCAAATTATCAATTCCGAGTTCCAGATATTATAATATTTAAAACATGACTTCCTAACACATTATTTATTAAAGATAAATTTTTATTGATTTTTACAACATTCATGCTTATCTTAAAAAATATATCAAAATTTTTCAAAATTGTGAAATCATCATGCAACCCATATAAAAAAATACATTATAAACTATTATAGCTTCATAATTCCATAATAAATTAGCATGTAAAATTTTTTTAATGTGAAAATAATTGTGTTCACTATATAAAATCTTGTGTTCATCTTGACTTCATATACATATTTTAATTATATGGGACATTATATGAATGGAGGTTATCTATTAGTTCCTAAAAATATTCCATATGTGGCTTGAACATTCAAATACGATGAAATGATTATTAATATTTTTTTTGATAAATGATAAATCTCACAGTATGATAAACATAGTGGAGGAATAATGTTATTTTTCCAAAATATCATGAATTAAATTTTTTTCTGAAAGTGATATAGAGATACCACTAATTTTTTCTGATACCTATATTTTATAATTTTTTTATGAAATGTTAATGTGAAATGCCATTAATTAATGTAGAAATTTATTAAGGCCATCAATTTCAATGTTGATAATATAAAATACGAATCATATTAATAAATCATAAATTTTTTTAGAAATAATATTTAATGTTATTAATACTAATCTAGTAGAACATTCAAAGGTAAATAAAATGTATTTGGAAATGAAACTATCATAAGATTGAATCTTGACTACAAATTAAGGAATTAAGGTTCATCATTCTTTAATATAATCCACTTGAACTTATCAAACTAATAGAAAAATTGGGAAAATAATTATCTCGACTGGGTTAAATACCATGAGAATGGTGAATCATGTTATGACAAATTAGAACAAATATCTATTTGGATCTTGTTTAATCATTAAACAAAACTCACATTGCATGGAATAGTGGGAAATTAAATGTTATACATAAAAAAATATTTTACATTGTTCACAGTCCCTAGGCTATATGTATGGGATGTAAAATTAATGTGTATTTATGTACCAAATATAATAATTCTAACTATATATACATGATTCCGAGTGGATTCACTATTCATCATAGTTTACAACCAATCACAAACTGAAAGGTCACTGCTCTCTCAACTGAAGGGCGAGTAATTATCCTTCAGAAGATTATTCTATTGATCTAAATCGCCATAGAAAAATTTTAAAAAATATTTTTATTCCATGAAACACTATTTTCATCCATGTTATTAAACACACATTACAGTATAGTGATTTATTG
Organism: Viscum album; assembly: GCA_963277665.1. Lineage (NCBI taxonomy): Eukaryota > Viridiplantae > Streptophyta > Magnoliopsida > Santalales > Viscaceae > Viscum > Viscum album. The sequence continues at coordinate 1,003,161,587 of OY728161.1, forward strand.
GTGGATATTCCTTTCACAAACTATTTCTATTCATCTATGAACTTCTATAAATCATTATTGGAATTCCATCCACCATATAGCTTGGGTTAACAATTAACTGAATTGAAATCATAGAATTATGATTCCTTGTGATCCACAAATCCTTTTCTAGCTAAACATGCACCATACACTAAACACCTTTTTGAGATGAAATTCTTTCATTAACATAACTCTATCACAAACCACCTTCTTTGTCAACCACATTATGACATTAATGTCTCCATCCAATTATTATTCCTTCTAATAAATTTAGTATTCAATCTAATGATGTTAATAGGTTCTTTTATATTTTAAATTATTCATAGAAACCCCTCTAATCAAAATTAAAATTAAATCCATTTCAAATTATCCTTCACCACATACTAAAATAAGTATGCAATTTTCATATTGCATAACACCGCTTGCATAATCCTTTGAAATTTCATCTGTTTGAAAAAGTGGAAAACCCTTTGATGGGTCGTCTAACTAAATGTATTTTACCAAAAACAACAAGCATCCTTGTTGGTTCACATAGCATTTTTTCTATGACATTGAATTTCCTTTGATGATTTTTTTGCAGTTTTACATTCATTATATGTGGTTTTCATAGTAAATCTCCAATGTGTTGAAGATTAATTTTTCAAAAAATTACATGATATCCCTTAGGTTCTATGAATTCTACTAATTCCACTATGTAATAAGCCTTCATTTCTCATTATGAAATCTTGATTTTTGGTAAATAAAATATTGAAACCACTGCGAAACAATACCTCATTTATAATGCCCTTATCTGAATAAATCTAATTAAACAATTTCAATTGGTTTTTTCAAAAAATATAGTTAATATAAAAACCCTAACTCACTAGAGGGAACGAGTTTTCACAATAATCTACAGTTTATGTTTGGTGAAAACACTTCAAAAACTATTAAGACACTATTTTTTATACAAACTTTTGTATCCATCACTCACACATGTTTACTTCAGAATGTTTTTAGTGATTTAATAAACATGGACTGTAATCCCACAATATTGATTATTTTCTTGAGATAAATGAGTAGAATTAATATTTCATCAATGATTCACTTAATTCTTGAAACATCCCTACAAAAACTCGTCCTTTTGAGTCAAAAAGACCAACTTTCTATCCCCAATAAGAAACATATTTTATCATGATGTTTATAGAAAGATTTAATTGTATATTATCTTTCAATAAACATAATTAGTAACATAAACTTTATAACTCTCCCTGTATCATTACTCCTCTATCATAATTTTTTATATAATTATCATGATTTTCCTCCCCCTCTATAAATAAACTAAAATGTCTCTTCATTGGGTTTACAACAAGGTTAATAACATATATCAACACATTGGAAAAAACAAAATATAACTCATTTATAGAGGGTCTCACATCCACACTGTGGATGTGAGTAATGTATAATGAACTATATGAGTGATTTGATTTCGTTTAATAAATTATTTATGTATGGCCATTGTTAGTATATCTAAAACATGTATTTCAGTAGGCACATTACTTATGTAACATCCCTTGTAAATAAAGAATATGACATTTTCATATAGATTAAGATTGGTGAATTATTTATTAATTTTACATTCAAGGGGTTTCTATGTCTGATAGAATACTCAACACAAAACAATGTGTTTATTTGAAATCATACGTTGCACATAACTTTGAGTTATACTGAAAAATAAAATTATAATAAAACTATTTTAAATATTAGTTAAAACATAGCCTTTCTATTGACGAGAATGAAAATAGCATACTACAATATAGTTAAACATGTTTTTTAATTTCATAGACATTTATCTAATAAATTTTAGTTTCTTAAAAAAATAATGAATCCAATTTTAAGCATGAAATAATCTCATATTCATTAAAAAGTCGTTTTTCCTCCTTTTGATGGAGAACCCTTTTTAAATCTAAGGTTTTTCACTTTTATATGTTCTATATGAAAAAATAAAATTATTAATAGTAAGAATTACATAAAAATTTACTTCTAATGAAAATTTGGTATTTTTATGATAAATTTATTTTTTTAATTAATAGTTACTAATAGTGCATTATAATCCAAAACAACATTTTAATCTAATTTATTTATATAGTTAAATTGTTATTTTTTTAATGTATAATTGGATTATATTTTTACGATTTAACACAATGATTGTAAATGGAATTAATTTAACTTTGAAATTGGACATAAACAAGTGTCCATCTTTTCATACATATTATTTTTTTAAAAACTCTCTTTTTGGTTTTGATAGTGGGGAATATTTCTAAATTAATTTCTGAAACATCTATGATTAGAATTTAGAAAATTGGATTCCATATTTGTAATTTGGAGTTCCAAATTGTGTAAATATGTAACTTTTATTTTTCAACATCATGAATAGTAACTTCAGTAAATATTTTGTTTACTATTGTTTAAAGGTCAATATAGTAAATAATGTTAAATAATTATATTATAATAATATAAAATTACTCTAACACGTGTGATAACCATATTAACTGAAACATGTCCTAAACTTTAAATCTTTAGGTCGATTTTGGGACCCCTGTGAGAAACTTGTAAGTGAAAATGACATTTTATAAAAATTAAATTAATGTTACGGAAAATGTAACATAAAAATATATCAATTAGAAAAACAATTTTTGAATGGGGATATAGAAGTTATATTTTGACTATAATTAGTCATTAGAAAAATATATTTATTTCCTAAATCATGAAAATTTATTTATTATATTTAGACATCAAATAATTAAATTTATTTACGACAAAATGAAGATATAATGATTACCTCATTAATGAATGTTTTAAATAAATGAGATTATAAATATTAAAATAAATTTATTTTGTAACTCTTTTTTCCATACAATAATTTTTTGTATAAAAATGATTTTTTTGTATTTTAATTAATGAAGTCTCATTGAAATAACCATGTTGATATATATTTTTAAAAAGTATTGATATGAATAGTTTATAAATGGACATAAAGGAGTTCTTAAATAAATTAATATTTTACAAAATTATAAAATAATCGTAAAAAAGTACAATTCATCCAACTAATATATATAAAGATAAAATGTCATTAATGATTCATTTTTTTTTCTCTTTTCATTTTTTTGTAAATATATTAACCATATTTTATGAATATACAAGAGCACATAGTAGAAGTTAAATTAATTAACTATGATTTAAAGCTAAAAAATAAGGTTAATATTATGACCTACACTTGTCTAAACCCAATTTTATGAAAGTATTGTGATCAAAACTAACATTATATTTGAATTAATTGAGTTTGGAAAATTTTAATTCTATATTCAGTTTATAATTATATAATATTATCAATCTTTCTATAAGAGCCCCTCACTCCCTTATAAAAGGCCATCACCCCTAACCCATTAATCACAACTCTAAATCCTATTAGTTCATTTTAAAGACACTCCAATATTATCCAAACATCCATATATTCCTCTTATAAGCCTTCCTATAGGCAGAATAAAAATCAAGAATGCTTTTTTGGTTTAAACCAAAGGGAGTTACCCAATTTAAAGGTAATTTCTTCTCTCAAGTTCTCTTATTTTATTTCCTTCTCCACTCCCTATGCTCTTCTAAATCATTTTTTAAAGAACAAAAATAGTATCCCCAATATAATAGGTGTTTTTATGAGAATTATTTGAATTAAACTTCCACACAACTCCATCAAATGGATACGATCATACTCTTTCTATGGATGTTGAACTACTGCCTCAGGAAACGGTGGTTGTTCAATTTTCTCCTACCGCCACTCATGGTGGCCATTATGATGGAACTATTATTATATATAACATTTATGGTATTTATTTTATATCTATGATTATTTAATTATCATTTATAACATACCTTTTTGATTTTCATGTTTTACAAATATGATAATTTCATTTAAGGATGTGTGGACTATCACCCCCTCAATGTTATATGACTCGTTCATACCATACATGGAATTTATAAATTATCGATTTAATGAAAATATGTAAAAAAATATAAAATATTATATTATAGTGGAATTATAAAATATTTTGTATCAATATGTTTTTATTCCATTAAATATTAGATAGAAATGAAAGTACAGTTTGTGCGTACGTACGACTTACCGTCACAATGAACAGTGAATTTAATTTCTTATCTCCAAATGTTATGGAATTTTATAAATACATATAATCTGAATATATATGATATATATATTTGAATAATATTTTGGTGACAATGGACATTTTACCTCTTTGAAAATTGTAATTATTACAAGCTCATTTTTTACTCAAATTACGAGCATCGACAAAATGACCGATATGAACTCAAATAATTAACTAATAATTATTGAAAAGAAAGAATTGATATAAAAGAAATAATAAACATGAATTTTCTTTGAATCAAGTAAAAATTAACTAAAGTTTATTATTCATGAAATTAATGAATGAACGACTCATGTCAGGCATGAGGTAAAGAAACTCCTTAACCCAATTTACATTCATTGGGTTAAAATTATATATCTTGATTATGTCTTGATTTGATTATGTGCGAAATAATTTTTTTTATCAAATCTTGTATTTACACTTTAATTATGTTTCCTTATAATGAATACACAAAATCAATCTATTTTATTTACAAAATTATCTTTGTAAGAGAACCATTCACCCTTCTCTTTTAGTCAAAGACTTCTTCTTCGTTATGTATTTTAATACAAAATTTATTATATTGGGATATTCTCTTATATATCCTTATTATAGTAAATTTTATTTCCAGGTGATGAGAGGCCCTTTATTCACCCATCAACTCATTTTCTTGATTTTAATGTGTTGCTGTTAAGCTTCTAAATTTTCATAAGGGGTCACGTCTTAATCTTCTTTTATTAAGGCATGTATTGATATTGTGCACCATTATTATCCTATAATGTGTATATACATACCTTTGACATATTATATCATATATATACATATTTTCATGATATTATTGTTTTTGTATAATTATATTATTTAATTATTTTTATTCAATTATTTCCTCATGTTGAAACAGACTCTTTAACTAAAAAATTATTTTAAATGTTTGAAATATTTAATCTTCTAAATATTAATGATTATAGTACTTGTATTCAAAATGGTTATGAGGATTTATTTATATAGAACTGATGTTTTAAAATGCTAAGTCCATTAAATGATTCAAAGAGTTATGTGACACATTGATTCAAAAATCTGTTTATTAAATCTTTTAAATCTTTTTGGAAATGGATTTACTATTTCTGTATCCCGAAATGTTATATTGTGATTAGAATGTGGAAATGTTATATTTCCATTATGATTTTTATGTGTTATGAATATTTTATGGTTCATGGGTATTTTTTATTTATATAGTGGTTCTGTGATAAACCTAGGTTTGGTGAGCCTGAGATATCTCTCCAATGCATTAGGTAACTTGACAGAGGTAAATGTTAATGTTTCTCATAATTGATTTAGGGAATATACATTGATGTCTATTCCAATCCTAAATCATAAGGTAGTTGTGAAATCTAAAATGTAATTATGTTATGTATACCACATGATACCTTTATGATTTATAATTTTTGTGTTTTTTTCAGAAATCTTATTATTTTATTAGTTATGTTATGATTGAAATGTACATTTTTATTGAATTGTATTTATTTATGGTCAAAGGATTTATTTCCTTATTTTATAACCATTACTAATATTTTTATTCTCATCCCAAGTTTTTTAAATGTTTTTCACAGGGAATAAGGATGAGTAAGAGAATATAAGAATTCATGAAAATTTATATCATGAAAATAATTCTTGTTTTATTTATGTAGTTTTAATTTTGTGAAATTTTTTGGATAGAGTAAAAGTGTCTAATTTGTAATTTTTTTAGATGTAATGTAATAGTTATGGCCTAAATCTCAAAAATAACTAAACTTTAAAGGATCCTTAATGTGAATTCTTGACTTACATCAAGATTATGTAATGTTTAAGGCTACAGACTTATAGTTGGTATCCGAGATTGGTTTAGATAACTTTAGTGGTAAAATTGTTATTTAAGCATAAGTGACATAACCATAATAGTTAAAATATTAGAAAGGGACATAGATATTTTTGATAAATTGAATTGGTTAAATATGACATGAATAATTATATCTTAGTGTTTACCCTCCTCATAAAATATTATATGATGATTTTACAGATATATTCACACCGACCATTTTTTCATTAGTAAATGGTTGGATCTAGCAAGAATCAATGTAATAATTGATGGGAAGGAAATTATGAAGGATTAATTATTAAGGTACAAAATTAATTAGGATCTAAAATTAGAACTCTCTTGGTTATTCTCAACTAACTAACTACAGTCATGATTGACCACATGAACCATGGCGATTTTTATAAGGCATCACATAATTGAGAATCAAATCCCTATATAAGTTCATGTAATAATCATAAAAGTATGTATATTAAAAACACAATGTGTCAAGGATGTGGAGAGAAACACCAAGGAAAATGTTTAGAAGGGAATGAAGATGTTTTATATGTTTTAATTAGGGTCATAATGTAATTACATGCCATGGAAAAAGGAAGTGTCTAGTTGAATCTTGGAAAGGGGATGATGTACTTTATAAAAAATATATTGATTTTTTAAAATGTGGTGTGGATGATCATTACACAAATATATTTCAAATGAAGAAGGTTTGGGAATGGGATTAGCAGGATCATAGATATAAATGTTTACCGACTCCTTAAGACATTCCAATTAGGGATGAGAAACTAGAAATAACATATCAAAGGTTTGGATTATTTCTTAGCTGATGTTTTGACATTATTGAATAATAGGTAATGATTCATGATTTTTTTGTTAGAAATAATTATTACAGAATACGTCCAAAAAGATTTATTAATGAATCCTAGAAGAAATTGAATGAGTAAAATTTCTACATATAAGCGATAAAAATATTATGTTACATTTTAGGATGATGAAGAGGTTAAAATTATTAAGGATCTTTTGATGATGGGATTACTTTTGAAGACTTTTTCTAGTATGTGTAACCCTGTTGTTTGGTATGTGAAAATGATATTCATGAAATAATTATATTTTATTTTATAGATATAGTTATAAAGAACCATTTGTGTTAATATGATCCTTGAATTTGAGGCAATTACAAATTATTACATTTTGGGATGAAATTGTGAGGTATGAGATAGCATTGGTGGTTAATATATATTATGGTTTTTTTAAGGAATGTACCTAATTTTTGAGAATTTTATAAAATTATATAATTTTTGAAAAAGGAAAACCTAAAGTTTTGGTGAAAATCTGTCACGTCTGAAAAGGATGCCTAAATAGAACACACAACCGAAGGCTGACAAAAGAGTATCTCCTACCACTAGACATCATGATGTCGTTTGTTAGTGTGACTAATTATTTTTAGTTAAATGATTTTATGGATTAAGAAGAAGTTGATTTCGGGATCTTCTTTTTTATCTAACGGATATCTTTAGTATAGTTAAATGATTTGGTGATGAAGTGATACATGTTATTTGGGAGGACGTTTTCTCTTTTGGGAACACAATATAAAATAGAACACTTTGGGATTTAAATTGTGGAGTAATAGTATAATTTTATTTGGGAATAATATATGTTTCTATTGTGTACTTATGGTAATTTTGGTTACTTCTGGAAATTATTGACCAATAATAGACAATAATTGATTAGGATAAATACTTTTCACAATGAGGCTTAAAGACTATTCGATGTTATTTGATGATAAAGGATAAGATTTACACCGGAAGACTGATTTTCCAATAAAATATTATAATATGCATTATTAATATCTTAGTATTAATGTTTTTAAATGTCTAAGAACATAAATATTAGTGTATTATTTAAATTGAACTTCATTTCTCATCTTAAACGCAATTCATTTTTAAAATTCAAATCTGGACCCAATCCATCATGTTTATGTGGAAAAAATTACATTCATTTTTTGATTTGATATTTTAGGATATGATTGATAAATTTTTTTGTAACATTTTATATTTTAGGATCAATGGATGAATATTAGTAGAAGACGGATTTTTTTCCACATGAATGAATATAATTTCTGGAAAAATCATAATGGGCGTAAGGCCCATCAAACAAAAGTGGGGCCCACAAACCATGTCCAATGAAGATCAAAATTTTTTGGTAGAAAAAGATAAACATATGTGGATCATTTCATTAAACGGTGGTTGGAGATAATTCTGATGCATTCATATAGATAAAATTATATGAAGTTGACATTTAAATGGTGGGACCGATATGAACACCCATAATGTATTGCAACCATTTCGAGCATAACATCCAAATAGATGAAGCTAATGTCTTGAAATTTTTAAATTTACTAAAGGACATATGGAAGAAGATATTTATATTCTACGACCCCTTGTAAATCAAAAATCTTCAGTTACAAATTCTCACATACATATGGGTGCTGAATCTGGACGATTTTCACAGTCATCTTCGAAATGTCCAATTCCCTTTATTTTCTCACCCTCCTTTAACTCTCTAATTTAATAGGGATAAAATTGATTGTTATTTAGATGTCTCTATAGCTCCTAATATGAATATATAATGATCTGGTGGTGATGGAAATTGTCTTCTGATATTTTTCTTTGAATCCATGTTTTTATTTCATCCATTATATTTCTTTTAATTTTATTTTCCCACTGTTGTTTTGTAATAACATCATAAATTTCCCTAAGGTATGTTTTTCACATTAATGTTTAGTATTATAATAAATGTTATTATTATTCATCACATTATATTTTTCTTTTCATAGCACATTGATACTTCTGAATCAAGGGGTGAATTTTTTCACACCAGCACTTGTGAATTCATCACACAATGATGGTGTTTTTATTTTTCAAAGTTATTCTTCATCAATACCCATTATTTAAGTCAACTACCTGATTTCGTTGATATAATAGCATCAATGGTGGACAAGAATTTTATGGTTCAATCCTAGGGAGTCACATGGAGTGGTTTGAATTTCATTTGATTTTCTTAAAATCTTAAAAAATTTCTTCATATTAAGAGTTCATTACATTGATTTATCTTCTTCTTTATCTTCACCGACTTTAACGATCACACATTTTTAGTTCTAGTAAGATCCAATTACATATAATTATCATGAAATTGATCCTCTATGATCATTGGTTATTAGCCTTGAAATTGTGCATGGATTAAATCAAAGAATGATAATGAGGAATTATATCATTTAATGGATAACTGTTGAACTGATGAATAAGAAATGAAAAACAGAACAAATACATCCAATAAGGCCCTAGATAAAATCTAGGATCAACTCACCATAATTAATTGTTTTAATTGAAGCAATTTTATATGTTTTTTTCATTAAATTAAATAACCATTTCTTAAAATCAATCAACTACATAGATGGCCACTTCATTGCAAATATTGCATCCAATATTAGTGTCTTAAGGTTTTTTCTTTGGTCCATGTGTATCTAATAACCCAATATATACTACAACCGACAGCTTACATAGGTACCAAATAAGAAACCTTAAGACACTAATATTAGACGCAAGATTTTCTAGGAAGTGGCCAACTATGGTGTTGATTGATTTGAAGAAATGGTGATTTGATTTAATGAACAAAAAAATTTCTTGAATTAAAAAAACTAATTAAGGTGAGTTGATCCTAGGTTGTCTCTAGGGCCTGATTGGATGTATTTGTTTTTCTTTTTATTTTATGTTCATCGGTTCAAAAGGTATCCATTAAATTAAATAATTCCTCATTAACTTTTCTTATTTAATCTATACAAAATTTCAAGGCTAATCACCAATGCATATAGAGGATCAATTTCATGATCACTCTATCTAATTGGATCTTACTAGCACTCAAAATTTGTCGTCGTTAATCTCAGTGAATAAAATGAAGAAGATAAATCAAATAAAGGAACTCATAAAATCTAGATGATTTTTAAGAATTTAAGAACATAAAATAATATTCAATACACCCCATGGAACACCCTATGATAAAACCATAATGCATAGTATTCGATTTATTCTATTATTTTAATTTAATAAGCTATTCGAATTAAAAAGTGGGATCGATAAAGAAATACATTGAAAAATGAACACTCCGCCATTGTGTGATGAATTCACAAGTGCTGGTGTGAATAAATTCACCGCTTAATTAAAAAGTATCAACATGTGAAGAAAAGTAAAATATGATGTGAAGAAGAAGAATAAATTTTTATAAAATACTAAACGTGATAGAAAAAAACTTATATTATAGAAATTGACAATGCTATTACAAAAAAAGCGGTAAATTATAATTGAAAGAAATACAATGGATGAAAGAAAACCTGGAATGATAGAAAAATATTAGATGATAGTTCCCTTAACCATCAAATCCTTATATATGAATATTATGTGCCATAGAGACACCCTAAAACAGTCACTTCTAACCCCATTAATTTACAGAGTCGAAAGGAGGGTGAGAAAATATAGGGAACTGTACATTTCAATGATGACTGGGAAAATCGTCCAGATTCACCTCCCTTATGGACGTGATAATTTGTAATTGAAGATGTCCAATTTCGACGGGGTCATAGAATAAAAATATATTAATCCATTTGTACTCTAACATTTTGAAACATTTCAATCCATTCAGTTCATCTGTTTGTATATTATTCTCGAAATGGTGGGAATACATTATGGGCATTAATATCGGCCCCACCAGATTTTCATTTTTAAAATGAATTTCATTTGAGATGAGAAATAATGTTTTATTTCAATAATCTAGTGAAATGATGTTTTTTCACATTGGAACACATGAATATTAAGATATTAATAATTAATATTAGCCATTTTCAGCAGCTAATCACACCCCCAACTTGAGTTTTTCTAGTCCCGAGGAAAAAAATATCTAAAATATATGAAATTTAATTCCATTTTAAAAGAAAATTTAAAAAATATTTCATATAAAATCATTCTTCCAAAAAATAATGAAACTTTTCAAAATTATTTCACACAAGTAAGTTCCAAAATCTTATCCCAAGACCATACCCATTCATTTTTTTGAATTCATCATCTCATTTCATCCAATTTTAATTAATCATGATGATGTGTTGTGAATCACAAAAGACATGAGGACCATTTTTTAGTTGAAGGGGAAAATGGAAGCTCTAGGTGGGAATCCCATTAAACCTTAAGATTATTATCAATTTTGTTTGTGGATTTTTTGGATATTTTTTAACCATAATAGATATGAAAAAACTGACTCTGGGCAAGAAAACTAAAGAGTCACCATCCCCAAGTGTCGGACACCACACATTTGAAAAAACATTGCTCTATCTGGTCGTTTTATTTTTATTTTTTTGGATACTCAAACTAAAATAAAAGTGGCCCAGAACCCTATGCTATAATGAAAGGGACCCAAGAACTCAAATTTACACCCAACATCTAATACACATGTATTGTTTCATTTTAATTAACAGGATGAAAAATTTAAACATTGAAAAACCACACAGGACAACCGCACTATACAAAAACAATGCTCATGAACATAAACATGCATTAAAATCACAATTAAAGGCATTAAAAAACATTCGCAAATAATTTTTCATGTTTCATAATTTACAGTAATGCATTCAAGGATAATGAATTGATCTATTGAATTATTTTATCATTAAATAACAATTTTTTTAATCCCATATTTTCACCCCCCAAATTAGAATGAAACTACCCTCAGTTTTGAAAGAGAAGATAATAGAGGGATTATAATTTGAAATTAATATGGGATATGTGATTTGAATATAAATCATGGAATAAAACCACCTACTTTTCTGTTAACGACCTAGAAAAAATTGATCAATTCGGCTCCACGTTACATGTATACTCGTTTTGGGTGATTGAATGATGGGTTTGAAATATGGATGGCATGGGTATTATTTTAAAACACTAAAATGCATCAAATACTAAATCATAACCACAAGATACATTAGATCATATAAGAAACCCTAATAGGCCTTTTAAAAAACAAAAACACAAAAAACAAAACAGAAAAAACACAGATGTCGGGTTACCTCCCAAAAAGAGCTTAATGTATAGTCATTAGCTCGACATAGACCCCCCAAATTATCAAATTCACACTTTTAACATTTTTAGGACCCCATTATTTTATTATTTAAATTGATTTAGATTTATTATTATTTTTATATTTTTATTCATTTGAAAGCTCATGTTCAACATTGAGTGTGAAAGTCCATGGAAATTTGGTAATGGGTGATTGAGTTTCATCTGGAGTCCTTACTATGATTTCAATGGTCATTCCACTTTTTTGGTATTCTTGATGAAAATGTATGATATTTGAATGGTATTTCGTTTCATAAATGGAGGTATTCTTGAGTTGGTAAGGAAGTATCATAACATCAAGTTCATTTTGATTGAATTTTCTTAATGAAGAAAAAATATTCGAGTAAAAATTATTTCCATCTAAAATAACATTTGAATGAATTTGTTCCTTTTAAAAAGATGATTCATCCCCAAAATGTCTTTTGGAATGATATGGGTTGGTATAAGCTCAATATTTGTTATCTCTCCTAATGGTTCAATGACAGGGGATTCTAACAAATCATTATTGGAGAAATATTCTGGACACTCAATCCATGATGACAAATTTTCCGCTTGTGAATCCAAAAATGTAATTTTATACTGATTTAAATACCCTTAAACATCTCCATGATCTTATTCAGTTAAAAAATATCTAAAGGTTAGTTATTTTGTAAATTCATGAGTGGTTTTTGGGATATATCATTATTCTATCAGTGATGAGGAAAGGAATTCCTTAGTGTGAATGGGTTCTTCAAAATTTTTCATGTTGTATACTTCTAATCTCAAAGATGAATCTTCTGAATTCATATAATCCATTTGTTCACTAAATTTTTAAATAATGTTTTTTTGGATTTCCCTAGATAATAGTTTTGAATAATTGACTTTATTAAGTTTTATCTCATTAACCATCATTAAAAGGACTGAAAATTTATCAATTAAATGTTCATCATCACAAAGAATGTGCATCTCATCAGGTGTGGGTAATTTATTCAAGGGTTAATTAATAAAATATTCTGTGTGAAGAGATTCCCAATATTGATTTCTCATTTTATTCCAGCTTGAGATTATGATGGGGTAATTTTTGTGATATTCTATTTTATTAGATTGAAATTTCCATTCTGAGTGAGGAAAAGGGAAAGGATGAGAGAAATGTGGGTGAGAAAAGAATATTTTGGGAGAGAAAAGAAGGTGAGGTTCTATGATACATACTTGGGTCCCAAGAAGTGGTGCCAAAATTTGGTTGTTACCAAATTTATGAAAGTTATATAGTGTAATTCTTTGCTTCTAATATAACTTTGGTTATCGAATCCATAGGGACTGAAAAGAATCCTTGAGGCACTGAAATTTGTTGATGGATTGGCTATTAAGTGGCCCACTATGAGGTAAATTTTTTTGGGAGAATTATTGATATAATTCAAATAACAGACACATAAAATTATTTGAACTAAATAATTATAGATGGTGGGTTGATCTTAGGGTTTCTCTTGGGGGTGGAATGGATGATTTACTTTTCTCAGAAAATATCATGTTATTAATTCAAGACGTATCCCATCAACGAGATAATTCTCCCAAATCATTCACTAATTTAATCCTTACACAATTCCAATTCCAATCACTAATTTACATTGAGGACCACTTTATTGATATTGAAAAGGAAATAAATTTTACTCGCACTAAAAATGTGTAATTTTTAAATTTGGAAAATATTAAAAGCAATGTAACTTATCAAATGAAAATCCTTAAAAACAAAACGATTTAAATATTAAGTACATGAAGAAAAATTCAATCCATGACATTTCTACTCCCTTTGATCAAAACATAAGATGTTAGCCCTCCATTGATGTTATTATTCGAATAGAAGTGTTTAGTATACTTATGAGGGGAAGAATTGAAGAAGACGAAAAATATTAAAAGAAAGAACACTCCACCATTGTGTAATTGAATTCAGAAGTGGTGTTATAAATAAATTCACACATAGATTAAATGGTATCAACATATAAGGTAATGAAAAAATAAAAAGTTAAGAATAAAAAAATATTTTATTAAGATACTAAATGTGAATGAAAAACATACTTGAGAAAAATTTATGATGCGATTACAAAATAAAAGCATGAAATTACAATTGAAAAAATTCAACGCATGAAAGAAAAACTCGAAGTGAATAAAAATTGTTTGATGATAATTTCCTTCCCCAGCAGCTCCTTATATAAGAATATTATGATCCTTAGAGACACCCCCAATAATAGAATAAATCCCTATTAATTGGGAGAGTCAAAAGAGGGTGAGAAACTCAAGGGAATTTCGACGTTTCAATGTTTTCCAGAAAATTCATCCAGATTCGTCTCCGATTTTGATGTGTGAATTTTTAATTTAAGAAAACCAAATCCATAGGGGTCATAGAAGAGAAATATTATCCTCCCTTATGTCATCTATTATTTATAAATGGTTTAGTAAATTTGGTTCTTCCGTTTGGATCTTATGGTCGAAATGGTGGGATAACTTTATGGGCGTTTGGGTCGGGCCCACCATTTAAATAAATAATTAGGTTCCATTTATCCCCATGAAAAAATCTGAATTAGTTCTGACCATAGTTGAATGAAATTATCCTCATATTTTTCTCTTTTTAATGAATTTTTTTTTGCTTTCTGGGTCTTGTTTTGTGGGCCCTACTGCTATTTTATGGGCCATAGGCCCATTATGCTTTGTCCAGAAATTTTTTCATCTTGCTGAAAAATTTCCATATTATCGTTGGATTCGTCCGTAAATATTAAAAGATAAAATATTCCAAACTATGTGATAAATAATATCCCAAAATATCAAATTCAACGAATGAATATAATGTTATCCACAAATAGATGAATTATTGGGCCCAAATTTTCCTTTTAAACATGAATTTCATTTGAGATGAGAAATGAATTTCAATTTCAATAATGCAATAAAATTAATTATGGACATTAGAATATATTATTTTTAAGATATTTAAAATTAATATTATCTATTTTTAGTGGATAATAAAAGTCTATGTGATTAAATTATTCTGGGTTTTGGGTTTCAATCTTTGTTTCGATTATATTAAAATATTTTAAGGAAAATTGTTTATTTAATGGGTTTTGTTGATCTTTGGGTATTGTTTGTTCAATTTTGGAGATTAAGAGTATTATTTGTTTTCATAAAGAATTATCCTTTTGGGGATTATCTAATCATGTAATAACCATTTTGGTTTTGGTTAATGATTAAGGAGAAGTGAAATATAAAGTTCATCTTTTTTGGATTATGTGATTCTCTAGAAGTTGAATCTAGAACATCAGATTTGACAGTCATATTGAATAATCATAGTTTGGAGAAAAGATGAGTTTGTGATAGAAATTTTATTAAAGTATGAAACTCTATTTTTCAAGTAAGTATATTTACATATGATCATAGTCTAGGTAGTAAAAAAATTTGTCAACTATATTAAAACGATCTTGAAGAAAAAAATTTATAAGCCTACTTTTATCATCAAACATTTACCCAACAAAACATTTATGGTATTATGGTGGTTATCTTTCCATGATCTTGTTCTCTACCACTCTTTATTAATCAATGACATTTAGTATCTCCTCTATATCCATGTTTTCATAGAATCCTAGTATGTGTTATCTCGAGTGACCTTTTTACCAATATTTCTTTCATTTAATGTGATAGTTTTATTGACTCTTTTTCTGATCTGGAAGTTTTAATGATGTTTCCAAGCCAAATTTTAAAATAGCGAGGACACAATTATCAAAAGGGGGGAATGATGTAACATTCTATGTAAATACAGAATAATACATTTTCATATTTTTTAATATTTTTAAATTAAATATTAATTTTAATTTTAAGGGGATGTTATGTATGATAGCATACTCAACATGCAACAACTAGTTTCTTTGTAAATTTTACGTTGCACACAACTTTGAGTTATAGTGAAAAATAAAATAATATTATTATTATTTTAAATGGTAGTTAACAGATAACTATTGTATTGTCGTGAATGAACATAACTAATTATATCATGATAAAACATGTTTTTTAAATGTATTAAATTTATCTAATAAAATTTAGAGTCTTAAAATACGAATAAATCCTATTTTAAGCAGGAAATACTCTAATATTCTTTAAAAGGCTGTTTTACCCTCTTTTGATGGTGACACCTTTTTAAATATATTTTTATCACTTTTTTATGCTCTATTTGACAAAATAAAATTCTTATTTAGAAGTAGAACATCAAAATATAGTTTTGATGAAATATTTGTTTGTTTTAGACAATGTTCATTTTTAAATGAATAGTGAAAGATACTACATTTTAAGTTAAAAAATTCTTTTAGTCCAATTTATTTATATTGTTATATAGTTTTTATTGGTTTTAATTTGTAAATGGATTATATTTTTACTATTTAATAAAAATTTTGTCATTGGAAATAATTTCACTTTGAAATTGGAAATAAACATGTGTCAATATTTTGATAGTTATTATTTCATAAAAACACGTTTTTGGTTTTAACAACATGAATTAATTTTTAATTTGATTTCTTCATCTTCCATGTTTTGAATTTGGAGAAATGGATTTCATATTTTGAATTAGGAGGAAAAAATTGTTTAAATAGGTAACAATTGTTTTTTTAGACATTGTGAATATAAACTTTAAAAACCCCATTTTTGATCCATGTACGATAATGGGAATCCATGGGTCGATTTTGGGACCCTATGGAGCAACTTTGAAGTGAAAATGACATTTTATACAAATTTATTTAATGTTATGAAAAATGTTACATAAATATATATCATTTAGTAAAAAAAATTATATGGTGATATAGAAGTAATATTTTGGACAATAAATATTCATTAGAAATATATAAAATTTTCCTACATCATGATATTTTATTTATAATTTTTAGACATAAAATAAAAAATTTTATTTACGACAGAATGATGATGTAATGATTACCTCATTAATGAATTTTATAAATAAATTAGATTATAAATATTAAAATACTTTTATTTACTAACTATTTACACCATATAATAATTTAAGGGATAATAATGAATTTTTATCTTTGATTTAATGATGTTTTTTTTGAAAAAATCAACTTGTTATAGATTTATAGAAAGTCATGTTGTGAATAGTTTATAAATTGACATAAATGATTGTTAAAAACAATTAATATTTTATTAAATGATAAAATAATCCAAAAAACCATAGATTTTTCCAAATAGAAAATATGAAGTTTAAAATGTCATTAATGATCCATTTTGGGTCTCTTGGAATTTTATTATAAATATATTAACCATATTATAAAAATATACAAGAGGACATGATAAAATATAAACTAGTTAACTAAGGGTTAAAGATAAAATATATGGTTAATTTTATGCCATAAAACTTTCAAAAACCCATTGCATGAGATTATGTAGAACAATACACACCTTAAATTTCAATTAAAGTAGTTTGGGACCTTTTGAAATCAAAATTCAGTTTATTATAAAATAATATTTTTAAACATTCTTAAAGAGCCCCTCACCACCCCACCATTATAAAAGTACATCACCTCTAACCCATTAATCACAACTGTCATGACTTTTGGATCATCCAAACTCTGCTCCAATAAGCTCAAAAAATCCGTCTCTTGCACTTAGAAGCAATATTTTAGGAATATGACAATTCAATAGATCCTTTTGGTTTAAACCAAAGGGCGTTACCCGTTTTAAAGGAAATAACTTTTCTCAAGTTTTTTTATTTTATTTTACTTCTCCACTAAATATTGTCTTATTATTCTTTGTTTATATAAAAACAATAGTATACTCAATAGAATAAGTTATTTATATGAGTTGTATTCAAAATACACTTCCACCAACCTTTATAAAATGTATATGATCATACTATTTCTGTGGATGGTGAACTACTGCCTCATGAAATAATGATTGTTCAATTATCTCATACTGCCTCTCATGGTGGCCATTATGAGGGAATAGAAATTATATAAGATATTTATTATATTTATTTTATCGATATTCTTCTGTAATTATAATTTATAACATCGCATTATGTTTTCCATGTTGTTGAAATATGAAAATTTCATTTGAGGCAATTTGGAATGTCACCACTCAAAGTGATATGATTCGTTCAGGCGATACATTGAACATATAAGGGATGAATTAAATGAACATATTTAACATATATAAAATATGATATTAAAATTGAATTAAAATATATCTATTTATCATTAATAATTCATTCCATTAAATATGAAATATAAATGAAAGTAACGTTCTTCTGTTTGTACGGTTTGTTGTCTCCATAAACTGTGTATTTCTTTTATTATATCCAAATGTTATGGAATTTTATAAATACATATAAACAGGAAATATATGATATATATGATATATATAAAAATAATATTCAGTAAATAATGGAGTTTTGATCACATGGACAAATTGTAATTATAACAAGTTCATTTTTTACTAAAATTCCGGACAACGAAAAAATGTCCAATATGAAATCAAATAATTAAAAAAAATTATTGAAATGTAATAACTGATATAAAAGAAATAATAAACAAGAAAAATTATTTTATGAATGTATAAATAATCTTAATTTTAATATTCATGAAATTAAAGAACAAACGAGTCATGTTGGATATGAGGTAAGGGAAGTCCTTAACCCAATTTCTATTCTTTGGGTTAAAAATATACATCTTTATTATGTCGTGTTATGATTATGTTAGAAATATTTTTTCTTAAAATATCATGTATTTATAATTTTCTTTTGAGTTTTTATAGTGAATATATATATAATCCATATATTTTATTTACAAAATTATCTCTGTAAGGGAACCTTTCATGATTTTCTTTTAGACACAGACTTATTCTTTTTTATGTCTTTTAATTTCCATTTTCTTATGTTGGGATATGTTCTCTTGTATCCTTATTCATGTACATTTTGGGTACATGTTTTGAGAGGCCCTTGTTTCCCCCATAAACTCATTTTTTTAATTTTAATGTGGTGTCGTTAGGCTGTCGAATTTTCATAAGGTAATACGTATCAATCTTATTTCATTGAGGCTTATATTGATATAGTTCACCTTTATTATCAAATAATGTGTATATAATTCCCTTTGAAATATTATATCATGAATAACCTTATTCCCCTTAAATTATAAGTTTTATTAAATTTTAATATTTAATTATTTTTATTCATGAATTTTCCCATGTGGTAATGAACTCTTTAAGTAAAAAAGTGTTTTAAATGTTTTAATGAATTAATCTTCAAAATCATTATCATTCATGATCATGTTTTAAAAATCCTTTTATGTATTTATTTATATGGATATTATTGTTTTAAAATTTTAATTCCCTTAACAGTTTCAATGTTATGGGAAACATTGATACAAAAATATCTTTTTTAAATGTTTAAATTGTTTTGGAAATGGATTTACTATTTCAGTATCTTCAAATGTAATATTGTGATGGAATGTGGAAATGTTATTTTTCCATTAGTATAGTTTTTGTGTTATGAATATGTTCATGTTCTTGGACTTTTTTTCCATATATGGGTGGTTTCAGGATTAACCTAGGGTGGTTGACTTTGAGATAGCTCTCAAATGCATTGGGTATTGTGATAAAGGTAAATGTTATTGTTTATCCAAATAGATTTAAGGAATATACTTTTATGGTTATTCCAAATATAAATCCTTATGTACTCGTGAAAGATATAATATAATTATGTTTTTAATTCCACAAGTTACCTTTATGATTTATTATTTCTATGTGTTATTCATAAATCATATGATTTCATTACTAAGGTTATGATTGAAAAGTAAAGTTTAATTGATTTGTATTTATTGATGGGATAATGTTTTCATTTTTTTATAACCCTTAATGATATTTTAATTCTCATCCCAATTTAATGAAATACGTTTCATAGGGTAAAAGAAAGGTTAAGAGAAATGAAAAATTAAAGAATATTTATATCAAGAATATAATTCTTGTTTTATTTAAGGTGTTTTATTTTTGTGAAAAAAATTTGATAGAGTAGAAGTGTCTACATTGTAATTTATTTTATTTAATATAATAGTTATGGCCTAATTATATAAAAACCTATACCTGGAACGATACTCTATGTGAATGCATGATGTAACTCAAGATTAACTAATATTTAAGGGCAAGACCTTATAATATTACAGTATAAAGACATGGACTACATTCTCCTTAATAAAATATGATTTTATTTAAATATGATTTTTCCTTGAGTGGTTGAAAGGATTTTTTTCTATGATTTATAGTAGTTGAATTTTCTCAATGAATTATGATTGGAAACATCACTTCAATTCATATATTTTTATGCTTATGCTTCATCTAAAATAATTATATAAATATTTTAGTAGATGTAATATATTCATCTTCTATAGTGGTCATTAAAATAATATCATGCTTCATTATTAGAAAGTTAATACACAAAATACAAAGATATAATGTACCGCTCAATCATTTATTTTACATATTATAATGAACCAACACAATATTCATCTTTATATCCCAATAAGACTAGTTGTGATTTTTCTTTTTATATCAAACTGTAACCCATTGTTTCCTTTATATGCCAAATTATTCTATTCTCAAAAAATAATTGTATTTTATTGGGTTTAATTTGATTATGTGTTGTCTAGAAAGTGAAAACCACTATGTTTAGTCTTGAAACTATTCATTATAATGGGATCCTAGTAATCTACCAGTATTCAATGAAATTGACTATCTTTCCATCATTAATCCATGCTTGTTTAATTTTTGAATCCATTAGGGTTTTCATTTCATTGAATTATTTATTATATATCTTCGTAGAAGGACCTTGGCATATATTGACATAGAAATTAATGTTTCATTCCTTCCATTCAGAACATGTGATCCTCAGAAACATCATTTCTCCAATAATTGATAATTCGATCATTTATTTCATGAATTCAACAAAATGGTTTCAATATGGTTCATTTGATCCATGAAATAAATTTCATCCTCATACACTAACCCCATCATCTTTAAACATCTCTCATTATTCTCATAGATATTGTAATAAACTCTACTATTTAAAAAATGATCTTCTTCATGTATGGATAAATTCATTAATACAAGACTCTTACTACTTTCTATAATCCATATAAATATTTTTAATGTTGACAAAAAGTTTTCATCATCATAAATGAGAAAATATCATGCTCTAAAATACACACCTCTTATTCAAAAAAACATATTCATAAATGATGACTTCATATCCATGTGAATATTTTTAATTTACACTACAATTATATGGTTATGAATATTAAAATTGGTATCTATCGTTGAAAAATGTGTGAATGATTTATTAACATCAATACCATCTATAAGGTAGTATCCCCTTCACACCATTCATTATTTGTCTTGGATTAATATTCCATCTTCATTAAACATGTTAAGAGAGACCCATTTTTTCCGATAACATTATTATATGTTGGCCTTGAAACCATTTATCACATTTAATACATTTTTATCTGTTAAGGATATTTATACATCTACAGAATCCAATTCTTATTTCATTTAACTTATTTAAATAAATTCGGTTCTACCTATGATTAGAATGATTATTTATATAGTTTGTTCGTATTCCTTGTCTATACTAGTACATTGTTATAATCTGTTATTATTTTCCTATCAAATTTTTATTAACTATTTAGTTTATGGGGAGATACATGTATATTTTACCCATTTAATAATATTTATCTTCTACTGAGTTTTCCATTGGTAATTTCACTCATCCTGATCAACTCATCACTTCAACACTATCCTCCTGATACTGTTTATTGAATTGTATAATATTATGGAAATTTTATCCCAAAATCATTACTCCACTATAAAACGTTTCCAAAATGATTATGGATGAATTTATATTTGTTTATTTTTCCATAGTAACTAAGAAATGCCCATTTCTCTCCAAAGGAATCAAAATTTATATCTTTATCCCATCTGAGACAAAATTATTAATTATGATGACCCAAAATTGCTTCAATGTATATTACGTTTCATATCATAAAATTCATAGAGTATTTATTCATTTTATATAACAAATATTTAATAGAAATATATTGAAATTTTTAAACTCATTTATTAAAAAATTTCTCTTGAATGAAATTATCAATGTGAATCATTCTATCCATCTTGTAGATATATAGTATCTTCTATGAACTTTTCCATTTGGATAATGATTTCATACATATAAAACATTGTTACTTATCCCATATTTCTTTCAATAATACTCTACCTAGTATTTTATAAACAAAATTCTATTATATGTTTAGAATATTCAGTTTTTTAACCCATAATCTTTTTAACATTCCTTTGAGAATGTTTTATGAAAGTCAACGACTTGTACTTTTTAGTGATAATTGAAACTCATTTACCCTTTAAATATTAAATTATGAGGATATAGTATATTTGAACAACAATATAATTTTTTGAAATTGATCTACCATAATCAATATTCACTAGTTCAAGAACTCATTTTTTTCCGTTACTCTTTCTACTTGTATGGATTTCGAGTGATCATCCCTTTCTTTCAACAATCGTAGGTATGATTATGATCTTTTAATAACCTAGGAAGATATCGAGCATCATCAAATTTCACCATATCTTCCATGGATGGTTGGATCATATGACCATATTGTTTCTACCGCAACCTATTTTCTTCTGCCTTTGAAATAATACACATATATTCTTCTCCAATCACATTGTATAGATTATATTTTGGGAATATTCCTTATAGAAACATTTTATAATATTTTACCTTGATGGTACACACCTTCATGGTACTTTTTATATAATGTTTAAATCACAAATTTGATTGAAACATAACAATTTTTTACTAAGGCTCTTAATAACCTCGACATAATCATGTATGATATTTTTTTCTCCATCATTTTCTTTCCCAAACCAATCATATTCATTCATTTATGATTACGAAAATTGGAAAAATAATTCCTTGCAATATAATATTCATGTTACCCTATCTTTATATCCCATCATATGGGTGTTTAATCCACTATCAACGATCCAAATTAAATTATGATCTGATTCATTCAAGGTTATCATTACGACCAATAATTTCTTGGATATTTTCTTTTTATATAATTTTTTTAATTAATTTATGAAGTTGAATGACATTCTTGATCTTCCATAGAGTATGATGGTCCAAATTCAACTTGTAAAGTTACAAATAGATTATTAATTATCATCTCATTTAATGATTCCTTGATATTAACCATATAACCACTTTGGTTACTCTTCAAAAAATTCTTCTATGTTGTAGATGTTAAATTTCAATCCATGTATCTAAATCCTCTATTATAGAGACACTGAAATTCATATCATTTTGATAATATTTAATACTATGTGAACACATTTTTTTCATTATTAATTTCTATGACTTTTTCTATAAAATATAAATTTTGTTATTGTTTTATATTTTGATAGTAATACCACCATATGTGAGGTTTATTCGTGTATATTGTTGGTACATGAAAATTTATTTCGTGTTTTCCCTGAGCAATATGATTCATATTCACAACCAAGTATGTTTTGAACCTAGATGTGAGTGATTGAGTTTATAAATTAATCTTTATAGCTTTCCATTTACAATCAATCTTCATACCAACTATATCATTTTGATGTGTTTTCTTAATATATTGTGTTTTAATTGACTAATAGGTAGACCAATGACCTCTAATTTACTATTATATATAACATTTTACACATACTTTCATAGTACCATATTTTCATACAAGGGTTCATATGAATTATTTTCCATTTTCATGGGTTGAAAAATTCCCCTTCATGTTCCTTGATACTATTTATTTGATTGTTTTTTTTCTATTCAAACCATAAATAAATATGCCATGTTCCTTAAACATGAGCTTCTAATAAAAAAAATCAATGTTATTTTTATTTTCATATTTTATCTCTAAAATTTTATCCTTCTTCTCAGATATCACTTATTTATACTACTGCATATTGTGGTTGCAATCGTGAATCACTTAGTTGGATTTCTACATTTTGCGACTTTACGACTCTATCTCATAAAGTACAACTTGTAATTCATCTTGGAGGTCAAATATTCTATTAAAATGTCCTTCAACATTCTCCATTTCATACATTATTTTGGAATTTGAATCATCTAACACTATATAATGTTATCAACAATCCTTGAATCCTTTAATATGTTTTATCTCATATTTCCTAATGTAGTCATATCTATATGAATGGAGATTTATTTTATGTGGAAACTTCATATGGTATTTTTCTAACCATTCACATTAACTGAATACTTATTCTTAATAGTATCTTCATCATCCCGGTCATCAGCATGAATATTCAAAAATAATATTACTAGATTATTTCTATCATTTTTTATCTTCTATATATTTTAAGAAATATCTACTTTCTAGTTAATTTAAATTTATTTTTAGCTTGTGCTACGTGATATAAATCATTTATATTGAATTATACAAAAATATATGTTTCATATTGAGTTTCACAGAACATTTATTTTCTTCAAAAACTTTTATTTTATGAATGACTACGTCACATCAAACAATAATATACTTGTAATTTATTATTTAATATGGAAGTTTTTCTTCCTTTAATTAAGAAGACATGATATAAAACTGAATTATGACAATATTATAATTTTGTATGAAATAATAAACATCATTATTTAATTTTTAACTCCAAAATTAAAATTGGGTGAATTTCGAGTATTTTTTTGTGAACATTCATATTTTGAGGAATAATGACTAATACTGAATATTTATTGAGAACTACATTTTCAATCTATTTATTTATATAGTTAAAGAATTTTTTAAAATGGTTTGAAAGTAGAATTTGAACTATTTTATATTTTTTAAAACAATTTCTATCATGAAAATAGTTTCACAATAAATTTTGATTTAAAAAAAACCAAAATTTATTGTCATTTTTATATTAAAAAACATCTTTCTCACCATGTCGGTGGGATTACATATAAATTTTATTCTTTCATTTATATATATTAAATTTCCAAAAAAGATAGTAAAATTAATAATATTTATAATAATAATAGTTTAATAATATCAATTTATTTTTTTTTATCAATAATAGTTGTGAAATTCATTAAAATTAATTACAAAAAAATAGGGTAACAGTAAGCATAACAAGGGATCAAACTATAATCATAAGGGAGAAAACGACCTCGAAACATGTTAAAAAGCTTTTGGATGCAAATATTTATGCCATATCATAAATTTATAGAATTTTATGAGTTATTCAGTCACAATTTTCTGACTGTGAGCCATATAATATGTTATGCAATGAAACAGACAAAACATCAATATTCCTTAACAAATAAATTTATAACGATTTTGTGTATGGAAGAAGATAAATTTTCTTTGTTATAATCTTATTTTTGAGAGTTAAATTAGTTTTTTATATTGATAATTTATATTTAATTTTTAGATATGATATAATAACATTAAAATCTTCACAAAAACAAATGCATCGATTAATTTGTTAAAAATTAAACAGAATAAATGGTGTATAAAATTTAAAATTAAAGTAAATTTAAGTTATCATTATGTTACATTATTATTTGAAAATAAATATCTTGTTATAAATACTTTATATAAATATATATAGATTCCAAAAATTCTTTTATTTTTTAATATTAAAATTATATTAATATTTTCAAAATTGACATTAATGTTATTTTTTTAATAATTGTAATTTTATTTAATGATATAATACAAAAAATATATATTCCCTCAAGTGTTTTTTAAGATTTAATAAATACCAACTACGTTCCATTAATTGGCCAATTGATCTTCTATAATTAAAATATTTACACATATAGAGTAAAAACATTGTTAGCATGGTCTATGTTAAAAATGTGTTGTAGCGCCTTACAGTCGCTTGTTTTATAATTAATTTTCAAAAAACATGTGATTATTATTATTTAAATTAGATATCATATTTATAATTAATCATCATATATTTTATAATAATTATTTTTTAATTTACTTTTATTATTTAATTTACATAAATTGGAAAACTATATATATAAATGAAAAAAATGGAAATTCTTAGTAATCTTAAAGACTAAGGGAAATAAATATTAAGATTATTTTATCATTCTATGGAGGATATATTTTTTATTATAATATCAAATTAATATATTATTTTCCCATTCGGGAAGAAGTTGAGGTAATGGAGGTCACCCAATTTTCATTACCATTTGGTATTTACAAGGATGTCACTACCCCTCCATTAAAAAATCACTCCTCCCATTCCTATCAACTATCATTAAATGTTGTATTATCCAAACAATACCCCAAAATTCTGCCGACATCCATCTTAAAATCCTAGAAACCCCACTATGGATAAAAAAGGAAACTAAGAAATCCCATTGGTTCTAACCAAAAGCAATTACCCAAAAAAGAGATAACATTCTTGAGTGTCTGTTTGTGTTATATTATTTTCAAAATCCACTTAATTTCATATTACCTCATTATTATATAATAAAATAATAATAGTAAATATACTGATATATTTTTGTGATAATATTTGAACCCACACTTACACACACTTCCATAAAATGGGTAACAAATGTACTATTTGTGTATAGAGAACTACCGCCTCATGAAACATAGTCAATCATTTTTTTCATTACAACTTCACATGGTTAGGAATTTTTATGGAAGCCATATATTTATATGGAATAAATTTTTTTATTGTGTTTTTATATAACACATACCATTAGATGTTACATTTGGTGTAAATACAGTAACATCGTTATTTAGATGTGTGGGCTACAACCTCTTCAAAGCGATGTGATACATTACCTCATTACCTAGAATGTATTATGGATCATTTTAATTAAACAAATGTGAAATAAATGAAATAAATATTATATTAATAATATAATTAAATTTCTTTGAATATAATATATAATTTCCTTTAATACCCTTTCATGCACTGAAAAAGTGATAATGTCATTCGTGGACATGTAGACTACTGCCTCCTCAAGGCGATGTGATTCATTTTATATAAAAAGATTTAAATTTAAAGTATATATGATTAAATAAAATATGATAAATTATATAACTATTATTTAGGAAATATATATGTTAATTTAATTCTTTTCATAAGAATCATTAAAAAATTAGAACCTTACTCATGCGTACGTACGCCCTACCATTTCCATGACTGTAACTTGGGTTCATTTCTCATAACCAAAATTCATGATTGATTTTAAAAGTAAAATTAATTTATAAATTTGATAATTATATCATGATTATTACTCTGGTTATTTTTTTGATAATGATGCATTTCACTATAGATGACCTCGCAAATTCGTTTTCCACAAATAAACCAAATATGTAAAATCATCCGGGTTAAACAGTACTGACTATGTAATTGTTTATAGAATGTTCATGATTGATTTAAAGGTTATAATAAATATTATAAAATATATTAAGTATGTAAATAATGGATATAAATTTATTATTATAGATGATAGAGGACAAGCACGACAAACCAGAATCATGGAAAGCGATTCTTCTCCTAATTTTACATTTTTGAGGCATACGTCATAATCGAGAATTACTTATTTTGTGTGGTATATATACTGACCATTTTTAAATATTATCTCCTGAAATCTTTTATATTATTTTAGTTTTAATTTTTTATTTACTTATTATTCTTTCAATTCCATTTATTATTTAAAATTTATCAATGAAATAAAAGATTGTTGTCCAAATTTTCCTTCTTTGTGATGTTTGTTATGTTATATACTTATCTGATTTTAAAAGGTGAATATACTACATATTTTAAATATTATATAATCAATATACTCATTATAGTGTTATTATAACTTTCATTTATTATTATTCATTTCATGGGGTTAATGTTTCAAATGTTCTATAGTGGTATGCTACACATTGGACCGTTTATGAATATTTTCCACACAAATTTGTTAATGATATTTTAATGGAATTAATATTCCTCAATGTCAACAAACCTTGTTTTTATTTATCCTACAATTTGAATATTTTGTATTGACAACATACCCATTTTATTATATATGGAATTTGTTTTTTTTCAAAAGGGTTGTTACAGACAACCTTACTTTTCAACGAGTTAACCATGTTTTTGAAGAGATTATTATAGAGCCCAATTTATTCAATGGATAATCATGGTTCATTGATTTTTTTTTAAACCCTTTTATTATCCATGGGTTAATAATACTATGAGAGGATTTTATTAAACCAATTTATTTTATTTATTTAAATCATTTTTCAAAAATATTATTATAGAAATAATTTATTTTCCATGGGTTTAACTTGTTTTTATGATTTTTTTATGAATGTGTATTATTCATGGTACCTAGTAACTATATAAAACTGGTGAGTTTGATATAGCTTATATTAATGGTTGATATAAATTATAGCTCATGGATGAACTTGACATATTTTCTATGATGGGTTTCTCCCCATTATAGATCATATTAAATGGGTGAGTCTAATATAGACTACACAAAGTGTGATCCCCATTTAAATGTCTGATGCATTGGGTTTGGAATCCAGTTGTATGGATGTTCCATTTGTAATAGTGAAATGATAGGATGTAAACTACATGGTTATTCTATTTATAAGAGTTAAATTTATAATAATTTCCTAAGATACATTTATGTGTTTTTAGGTATTATATATTCTTATAATGTTTCCAACGATAAAGAATAATATCACATGGATTTTGATTGTTTATTTTGTTGAATACTACCATTTCCATGTTTTCATATTTTATATTCTAGGTACTTATGGTTATTTTTTAATTATCGCATGCCCATTGATTAAGTCAAAATTCTATTATTCAATATTATTAATATTGGTGACAATTTACTAGTAATGATTATGTTTACCATTATTGATCCTCTGAGATCACACTTCAAATGTTTCATTTTATATAGGTTTTAATGAATGATCCTGAATGATTTATGTGTATAATTTACTTCAAAAGAATTATGTTAATGAGTTATTTTGAAATAATAAATGTTGGGATAAATAGCAGGAATTTCATTTTGATTACTAATTAGTCCAATTTGATATGAGTTGTGTTTGAAAGTTTGTTTCATAATATTATATAATAATAAACCCAAAAGGTCTTATTTAATGTATGTGATATATGTTCTCATTTTATTTTTAATATTATTTGTGGAATAATTTGGGTAACAATTATCATAATCATAACTAGAAATGTAATGTTATGGATTTCACCATAGGATAAGGAGTGTTGGCCTGGGGCTGTTACAGTTGGTTTCATTTATTGGTTTAGATATCTTGGCATATTAGGATGTTGTAATGAGAGGTTATTCTAAGAGTAAAAGAAACCTCCATTGTTAAATATGCTTAAGGATGATGATAATATCAAAGTATCAGACAAAACATTATGGTTTTATGTGATTATTTTATAAAAAATTACTTTTTTTTGGATGAAGAAATTGTATCCACTTGGATAAAAATAAAGTGTTTTAGGGAGGTTTTTTCATGATTATAGAAAAACTAGGGACAACCCATATGATAAATGTAAATGTGTTTAATCCATGTAGGTGGTGGGGCATGAACCCATGATCTAATGTCTCTAAGGGTTCCACACATTACAACTGGACTACGTGGTGTCCTAGTTATTATTGAAAATTTAATGGGATATTATTATGTTTTTTTGAAACATATGATATTTTATTTGAAAAATAATGGTTGATTAATCATTTAAGAATATGCAATAAATTCATTATAATCATTCTATTTAAGATTAGTTATGAACACTTTCTAGAATTTTAAGGATGGTTATTTTTGAAAAAAATTAGTTTCATCTCAGGGTATTAATGTTGAATTTTTAATGATTAGTGTATTGATTGATTTGATTATCATCAGGATATCCAAAATATATTGAAATCCTCTAGGATATCTGCTAAGTGCATTGATGTCTCTGTGGCGGAATGAATTTTTGTAGGTAGCGATGGTCCTGCCTCTTTCATTGATAAACTAATTTATTGAAAAGTGATGGTTGATGATTTTTTGGACTTCACTCTTACTCCCTAGAAGAGAAAAACCAAAAATGAATATTCTAAAAGACCTTGAACTATGATTACCCGATATTCTATGCTATCGGTAATGTTCAATTATGATATTCATAAGATCCTATATAAGTGAAAGTCCCAATATGAATGGAATACTATTGATGAGTCTGATTATAAGAATTATATGTCTTATTATGATATATAAATTTTTTATTGAAAATTGAGGCTATGACTCTTTGATTAACCCTGGACATCTCCTATATACATTTTCTTTTATTAAATAAATGGTAAAAAGAATTTCTTCTGTCTGGACATACTGGTATTTTATCATTTTAATGTTTACTCATATTGATAATTATCTCACAATGTGATAATGTTTTTTTGGGATTAATGTCTAACAAAATTTGGAATTGTATTATTATTTCTTTTATAGATATGTTATCTTTAAAAGATGGTTTTAGTTTTATAAAAATTAAAAATTTATCTTCTATACTCCTCATTTAGAGAAAAATTGAGATTATTTTGGACATTTTTTGGAGGATTAAATTTTACTAATCAAGTAAGTGAATTTCCATTTTCGTTGTTCACATGGATTAGATGGTATGTGATTTGTTTTAAATCCAAGAAAATGATCATGAAACAAATATATTTTTCTATTACATTTATTTATGATGAAATCATTGTCCTTTTGATCAACAATGATTTTTTATTAAGCCCCTCAACATTCCTTTGATAATTCACTTGTTTTTGATAAATGAATTTAATCAATCTCTATAATAATTCATGGTTTACCTTTATTAAAACCGGTTTACCCCTTATATATAATCCTAGATATGATACTCTTCCAGTGACTTATAGATTTTTAAATTTATATTTTTAAGATAATTTTTAATTAACAATTTTTTTGATTAGGGTTTCAATTAACTAAATATATAAATATTAAAAAATCTATAAGTAAGAATAATTTTGAAGGAAAATTAATTTTAAGGAGGCTACTATGTAAAAACCCCAAAATTATAAGAAATCACTTATTTCAAATTAATTTAGATTCACTAGTAGCTTGTGCGACATGAAATTCACCATTTATCATGTAAATACACAGAAATTTCAAAGATAATTTTTTCATAAATACTTTTTAATTTTGCGAGTCTGTTGTTTTTAACGGCACCTGATTCCGAGGCCCAGTGTGCCTAGAATCATTTTTTAATATTTTTTTCAGGTACGTTCAGTAAACGTACGTGCAGGTTTTTCTATCTTTTGAACCAGTGTATGGAATTGAAATCTGAGGGTATCGATGAACTTGCAGCACCTGTATTCTCTTAAGGGGACATTTACCACAATTTCATTTTATGCGGGATGAAAGTTATAACTTGGGGATTTACCTTAAATTAAATAAAATTGTGGTGATACAGAATTTTATTTTAAGTGGTGGTTATTCCCTCCAATAGAAAGTTAGGGGTGGGGCTCACACCCACATAACCTCCCATGGGAGGATAATATGTAGTAGGGCCCACATGAGCACCTAACACCACTTTAACCCCCTTATACCTTTTAGGTTTTTTTAATGTGCCAACTCCCAATTAACTCTCTTCTTTAATTGTGACTTTCCAGCTCCTTCTCACTCCCATAAAATTTTCCAACACTTTTAATCAATGAATTGAACACTCTACAATCAATTAATTAATGTGTATGAATCTTGAAATTTATTTGTGAATAAAATAATAGCCTTGTCTATTATTTATGTTTGTGAACACGTTGCTTTGGGAGAACATTGGGAAATCATGAGTGAAATAGAAGAATATTGTTCTTCTCTCGACGAATAACGTTGTTCTTCAATGAGGAACTTCTCTGACGAAGAACACGAAGGACTTCTCCGAAGACACTTCTTCTTCGGACGCACCCTGATGTCATCAGAATTGACGTATGTTTTCTCCGATGCCCGACCTCCCCGATGCTCATCTTCTATGGTTCGTCGACATGCAACATGCTTGAAATTGAGGTAGGGTTTTTGTATAATTCAACGTGAATAAATTATCTTGATCATGTTGAATCCATTGGAATGTCTTCAGCCAACAGCTACCGCCTAACGTGGAGGGTGCGGACATAAAGAACACGACACAATGACCCTCATATGTTTCCTAATTTTATTAATGATGGAGGGGTTTTGGAAGAGGTAGTGATGACCGAAGGCGGTGGCCGCACGCCGGCCGCTTGCCAAAGAACCGTGGCCCACAACTGCGACTGCTCGACCGAAGAAGAACTGGTTGGCCATAGATAGATAGGCTGGTGGAACCGCGGCTACCGAAGGCACCGTCTTGTTGAAGTCCATGGCCCGAACTCCATGGGACACATCAGCAGGAGAACCGACCGGCTCGTCAGTGATCCGGGTTAGTGGAGGTCGCGGTGCCGGCTGTCACCACGTGCGGAGGACAACGGCCCGCCCAAGCGGGACACTCGTGCTGGAGAAGCCAGCTGGCTTTGGCCAGCCAGGCAGGAGGGCGGTGTCGCCGGTTTGGGAAGTTGGCGGGCAGAGTTCCCTTGCTCTGCATTGCTCGGACAGTTGGCTGAGCCACGTCCAACAACTGGCCGGGCCGCGACCAACAGCTAGTCGAGTCGCGGCCAACAACTGGTCGAGCCGTGGCCAACAGCTATTCGGGCCACACCTGGCTAGGGCCGAGCTGGGCCCCTCCAGGTCGGTCTACTTTCCATGGGCCGGGCTGTGCCCCATTAATTCGGGCCATGCATTATAGGGCTGGGCCGACCCGCCAGCTCACCGGGCTTGACAGGATGGGCCCATTTCTCTTAAATGCAAATAACATTAAGACTACGTGTCCGATCAGTGTGTTGTCTATGGCACTGGGATCCTCGTGACGAGACATTCCTTTTTAGATACTCTTAGTGACTTTTGGACAATTTTGGAAAAATGGCCTTGTTGGTTTGAAACTAAATCCAACCGGGCACTCGGAGCAGAAACGCTTATAACATAAGGTCCAAACGTACGATTGACATTAAGTCAACTACGTTGGTTTCCTTTTGATGAAAAAATTATTTTGGCATGATCCACATGAGGTTCATATATTTTTGGAGTATGGTAGGGTTGGTTTGAGCCTAAAAACCAACTCGGTCCATGGAACAGAAATGCCAATAACACTCAGATCATGAATCCTATTGATGAGTTGTTTGTTGTATTGATACCCCTATGACGTGGTGGTTATTTTGGATACTTCAATGTGAGATGTCGTGACACTTGTATTATCAGCTTGTGGCACATGGAGCGGACCATCCCGGTGATGAGTGAGGAGATTGAAGAGACCTATTAGCTTGATGAGACTTGACGACTGTTGATCGATCGTCTCAGAGTGATTCAGATAGCCCAGTGGGGAGCGATTGATTGTAGCAGTAGACCCATGGTGGAGGACCACATGGTTGTAGCGGCAAACCTACAATACTCGACAGAAATAGTATCTCTATAGTCTATGAGGGGGAGCGCTTGGTTGTAGCGGAAGACCCATAGTGGGAAGCACTAGGTTGTAGAAGTATGCCTACAGTACTCAACATGTGAAGTACTTCAACATTCCAAGGTTAGTGGGAAGCACTTGGTTGTAGCGGCAGGCCCACTATACTTGAGAGAGGAGGAGTTATCCTACAGCCGTGGTTTAGTCTTCGTGAAAAACATTCGGGTTTGACCTGAGTGAGTGACCTTTTTATTTTCATCATAATTTAGATGGGTTACATTATAACATAGGTATATGTATGGGTATATACCTAAGTAATGGTTATCCGTTAAAATCATACATTTTTGGTTTAGCGTTGTGAAATTTTTTGAGACTTTGAGGGTCTCGGGGTCCCTAATGAGCATCATTATAATCAACCCTACAGGGGTTATGCCCACACCTCGTTGCGATGGATGCAGACGACGGACAGCGCTGACCGAGGCTGAGTGTACAATGACTAGACGGTACCCGAAGGTGGAACTCACAGCAAGACAATGCCCATAGGAGACAGACAGGCGTGGAGCACCGAGGAGACAATCTGTACCCACCCTTCAGGTGGGGTTCCTGGAGGACGACTTAGTGGTTTCTATTTTACTTTACTGCAGTTGTACTATCTTTTTGGTTGTACTGTACTTTACTATTGGGCTTCTATTTCTAGCCCCATTTTCTTTCAGCACATACTTTTTTATTCAGTATTTCATAGTTCATTCTTTTATTGTGGACTCTGTTGTGTTTGTTTACTTTTATAAAGGAAATTACATCAGTTTTTTCATGATTTATGCCTTTGGTGCTTATCGCCAGCCCCTGGACTATGGAAGGCAGACTTGGGGTAGTCACAACATGGGCCCCGAGGACAGGTCGTGACAATTTAAAAGAAGAAGAGTCAGTTCTACCGTAGATCACATGCCTCTTATCTTTCATTCTGGGATGCAATAGTGTTAAGAGTGTCGAGTGTGGTTTTCAGTTCAGGGATTCCATTGTTGGTGCGGTGGCTGACGTATCTATACACTAAGACCCTTACTACCAATTTCCAACTTAGTTCACAAAAAAAACTGATTGCGTGTGTATATAAAAAGTTTTCCTTTAAGACATATCAATTCAGGTCAGCTCACTAGGTATAATCTTTTGATCGTGGTTCACCTGTTTCTTTTTCAAGATGTCTTCACCTAGTCAGTCAGCGCGACTTCTGAGTGGAGATCATGATGGTAGCACATCGAGCAGCGAGGCCATAGTGCAGGGCCCCATCACTGCGTAGGCACTATCGGTACAACTAATCGTTGGGCTACCATTGCCACCATCCCCAGAAGGAGAGGTTATGCGCCGCTTGAGCATGTTTCATGGGTTCCTTCGACAGAGGCCTCCAAGGTATCATGGAGAAAAATATTTTCAGATAGTTGGATGCTTGCTGGAGGTTGTTGCCTGAGTTTTCCACATAGCTGGGACACCCACTAACTGGATGGTGTACATAGCTGTTAGTCTCTTTCATGGAGCATCTGAGAGGTGGTGGAGCCTGATGATCAATTTTTATGATGAGGTGACCCTCACCAAGGGAGACATCGAGGATCTTTTCAGGGACGAGTTTGTACTAGCAGCTCTACACTCTATGCAGGATCAGGAGCTACTGCTCTTTCCGTAGGGCTTTTTGACCGTAGCGGAGTCTTCTACAGCCAGAAGTAGACAGACGACACAGAAGACAGAGTGGACTAGGCCAACAGGTGGGAGACCTCAGGGTACAGATTCGGTTGTGCGGGGCACATGAAACAGATCCATCGATACGATGAGCAGGAAGTGCTATGCATGCGGTGGTTAGCGTCATATGGCTCGATACTTCCCGAACTGTCCGGCATATGAACAGCTTGCAGTAGAGGGACTTTTCTGGCAGAGAGAAGAGGTTCAACTGTGGAGGTCTGTCGGGAGTAGGTAGATGTGGAAGAGGAGTTGGTCGAGAAGCAAGTGGATAGTAGCGGGACTAGTTCTAGGCATGGAGACCTTTGTTTATGATGCATCTAGCTTCGTTGATGTCATTGTTTGTGGTTGTTATGTGTCTTTGTAATTTGAGCTCCAGTAATAAAAGCCAATTGTCTTGTGATGTTTGTTTTCTTGCCTTTTGTGAGGTTGATACTGAGAGGTTTCGGTTAAAACTGTTGACTTGACCCTCACATTTTATATTCCCACTTGAGGAGTCCCAATAACCACACACAGTTATCAATATTGTGACTCGACCCTTGGAGGTGAGAGTAATGGTTGGATCACTTTGTAGAAGCTTTTAGGCCTTTCGACGTTGTCTGTGGCATGAATTAGTACCATTAATGTCCTTATTTACTATATTAGGAAAAGTATGTGGTTCTTCCAGGGGATGCGACCATATTTATCTTTTTTTTCAAAGGAAAAATCATAGTATCTCTTGTAGGATGTAAGATGAAAAGTGTGGAGTCAAATTCTTTACAAATGGCTAGTCACACCTATAGTTCGTTCAGCGAACGGTTTATGGTTTACTCTAATCTCAAAATTCTCCGGTGTGTCTTCTCATAAAAGGACCTAGACATGAAACAGTGACTTTGTCTTGAGTTCCTCTAAGAATATGACTTTGAGATAGTCTATACTCTTGGGAATGGGAACGTTGTAGTAGATGCTCTCAGTAGAAGATCATACATTCAGCTGCTAGGAGATGCAAAAGAGCAGTTGTCCGCATTGCAAATATCCTTTGTGGATAGGAATGGAGAAGCCTTTCTATAGTACCTCACAATCACTCATCCACTAACTCAATGATTTAGAGATAATGTAGGCTACGTCGGAGAAGGTGAAAATCATCCAGAAGTGGATGAAGACTGCAAAAAGCAGACAGAAGTCCTATGATGATAGGAGACAGAGACCACTGATGTTCGAGGATGTCGACCACGTTTTTCCTACTGTTCTCACCTTGATGAGGTATACTGAGATTTGGAGGTTGTATAAATTTATCTCCATGATTCATTTAACTTTTATAGGGTCTCAGCAAAGTAGGTGAGGTGGCTTACGACCTGACCCTTCCCCCTCAGTTGCACCGGGTGCATGACGTCTTCGACGTATCTCAGCTGAGGAGATACGTGCATGATCCATCCAACATCATCGACCGCAGAGAGCTGGACATAGGACGGGGTGAAATTAATGGAGGTCCTAGTGGAGATCGAGGATCGACAGGAGTGGGTCCTACGTGGGCAGGGAATTCCTCTAGTGCACGTTCGTTGGCAGGACGAGAACCTCTAGGAGAACACATGAGAGTTGGAGGCTCAGATGCATTCTCAATACCCTCTTTTGATTCCCTAGTGTATGTTGTATAATTATAGGGATGTAAATCCACGAGGTGGGGGTAATTTAACTACCTGAAAATTTCATGGAAATTTTTTTCTTTAATACATTAAAATTTTGCGAGTCTGTGGTTTCTGACGGAACCTGATTCCGAGGCCTGGTGTAGTTGGAATAATTTTATAATGTTTTGTTCAGGTACGTTTAGTAAACGTATGTGTGGGTTTTATTATCTTTTGAACTAGTACTCAGAATTGAAATCTGAGGGCACCGATTAACTCGCAGCACCCATATTCTGTTATGGGGACCTGTACAGCAGTTGCGTTATATGCGGGCTGAAAGTTATAATTTGGGGATTTAGCATTAATTATATAAAATTGTGGTGATACACAATTTTATTTTAAGAGGTTGTTATTCCCTTGAAAAGGAAGTTATGGGTGGGTCTCACACCCACATAACCTCCCTTGGGAGGATAATATGTGGTGGGGCCCACACGAGCACCTAAAACCCCTTTCACCCCCTTAAACCCTTGAGCTTCTTTAAATGTGCCAACTCCCCATTAACTCCCCTCTTCAATTGTGACATTCCACCTCCTTCTCACTACCATAAATTTTTCTAACACTTTTAATTAATGAATTGAACTCTATATAATTAATTAATTAATGTATTTGAATTTTGAAATTCATGGGTGAATAAAATAATCGCCTTAGCTATTATTTTTGTTTGGGAACTCATTATGTTGGGAGAACATTGGGAAAGCTCGAGAGAAATAGAAGAATAGTGTTATTCTCTTGACTAAGAACAATGTTCTTCAATGATGAACTTCTATGAAGAATAATGTGAAGGACTTCTTCGACAAAGCTTCCTCTTCGGACGCACCCCGACGTCATCGGAATCATTTTCTGTTTTCCGTGATTCCTGACCTCCACGATGCTTGTCTTCCTCAGCTTGTCAATGTGAAATGTTCTTGAAATTGAGGTAGGGGTTTTGTATAATTCGACGTGAATAAATTATCTCATTCAAGTCGAATCAGTTGGAATGTGTTCAGCCAACTGCTACTGCCTAACATGGAGGGTGTGGGCCGAATGAACATGGCCCAACGACCCTCCAATGTTTCTAGATTTTATTCGAAATGGGGGCGTGTTGGAAGAGGTGGCGACGAGCGACTGTTGTGGCCACATGCTGGTTGTTTGCGGATGAAACGTGGGCCGCTCGGCCGAAGAAGAACCGGCCGACCGTAGACGGCCGGCCTGGTGGAGCCACGGCGCCCCAAGTTGCCGCTCTGTGGAAGTCGGCGCCCCGCACTCCGTGGACCGCTTCAGCAGGCGATCCAGCCAGCTTGTCGGCCAGCCGGGTTGGAGGAGGTCGCAGCGCCACCTGGCGCCGTGTACTGAAGACAATGGCACGCCCAAGGGGGCCGCTCGAGCTATAGAAGTTGGTCAGCTTCTACCGGATGGGGAGGAGGGCAGTGCCGCTCAGTGCTGCCAGTTCGGGAAGTCGGTGGGCCACCCTCCCCCCCCCCCCCCGCTCTGCGTCGCTCGGCCAGTTGGCCGAGCCGCGACCAACAGCAGGCCGGGCCGCGCACCACCTGGTCATGCCACCTACCATGGGTCGGGCCATGCCCCAACGAACCAGGCCTCACATTATCGGGTCGTGCAGACCCCTTAGCCGGGTCAGACCCGCCATGTCAGAACTGTCCGACCTGCAAGCTCACCTGGCTTGACGGGTCGGGTCTGTTTCCATTAAATGTGAAAAACATTATGACCTCATTTTCGATCGACGCGCCGTCTGCGACACTGGAATCCTCATGAAAAATCGGTTCTTTTAAAATACTCATAGTGATTTTTAGATGACATTGGAAAATCGTCCGGGTTGGTTCGAAATCGAAACCAACCAGGCCCTCAGAGATGAAACACTTATAACATAATGATTGGACGTTCGATTGAAGTGATGTAAACTACATTGGATTCCGTTTGATGAGACGGTTCCTTTGGAATACTCCACTTGTGGTTTGGAAGTTTTTTGATTAAGGTCGGGTTGGGTTGAGCCTAAAAACCAATCGGGCCCCTAGAACGGAAATTCCAATAACTGTCAGTCCAGGCATCC
This sequence comes from Viscum album, assembly GCA_963277665.1. Lineage (NCBI taxonomy): Eukaryota > Viridiplantae > Streptophyta > Magnoliopsida > Santalales > Viscaceae > Viscum > Viscum album. The sequence goes on from OY728161.1 coordinate 1,003,200,796, forward strand.
GATTGACGCGTCGTCTATTGCGTTGAGACCCCTATGACATGTCAGTTCTTTGTGATACTTCTAAGTGAGGCTTCGTGACCCATGGAATATTATATTGTGGAAAGTGGAGCGGACTGCCCTGGTGATGAGCGAGTAGATTGCAGAGACCTATTAGCTAGATGAGCCTTGACGATTGATGATCAATCAACTCGTAGTGATTCAGAAGGCCCATTGGGGAGCCATTGGTTGTAACAGCATACCCACGATAGAGGAGAACAGGGTTGTATCGAAAGACCCACGATACTTGACAGAAGAAGTACATCTATAGGCTATGAGGGGGAGCACTTGGTTGTAGTTGTCGACCCATGGTGGGAAGCCCATGGTTGTAGCAGCATGCCCACTGTACTCGACAGGTGGAGTACTTCAGCTGTCAAAGGATAGTGGGAAGTGCTTGATTGTAGCAGAAGATGCACTATACTCGACAGAGGAGGATTTCTCCAGAAGACGTAGTTTTGACTTCGTGAATAAAAATCCTGGTTTGAGCTGAGTCAGTGACCTTTGTGTTTTTTCCTCATGATTGAGATGGGTTACTTGATAAATTAGATATATATATGGGTATATACATCATTAATGTTTATCCCTTGAAATCATACATTTTTGTTTAACCTTGTTGGATTTTTTAAGACCTTGAGGGCCTCGAGATACCTACTGAGTATTTTTTTATACTCACCCCTGCACGGGCTATGCCTGAACCACATTGTGTTGGATGCAGACGACGGATTGCGCTGACCGAGGATGAGTGTACAAGGACTGTACGGTACCCATAGGTGGACCTCACAACGAGACGGTACCTGGAGGAGACGGACAGGCATGTAGCACTGAGAATACCATCTGTACCCACCCATCAGGTGGGGTTCTCAGAGGACGACTTAGTGGTTGTTGTTTTTCTTTATTGTAGTTGTACTAGCTTTTCAGTTGTACTGTACTTTACTATTGGTATAAGGCCCCAGCCTTAAACCTTACTTAATATTGAATTAAATGAATAATTCACGTTGAGGATCTTTTCAGGTTTAGAGTTTTAGGGAATTAGAACATAACTATTACATCTTAAAAGATTACAAAGTAGACACTTCTACTAAGTATCCATAAAAAAACTCTTAAAAAGAAAGATGTCTAGATTCCATGTTTTAGATAGCATGAAATTCCCTTGATCCCATCCTTGACCTTATTCCACTTTAAGTCCTCTGAAAAACATTTCGAAAAACTTGGGGTGAGCATAAAAATCTCAGTAAGGGATACACAAAGAATGAAAAATGTTAGTTTTTCAAAATCAAGTAAACCATGTATACTCTATCTAAGTAATACCTTCACCTTCATGAAGTAGTAAAACTCTTCACTGAATAAAGTATCATTACTTACCTTTTTGTAACCAATGTATAACCATAAAACCCATATAATGAACACATAACATATATAAAGGTAACTTGGGACATAAACATACTTAAGTGGAATTACCATACGGTTGACTTCCACACATATCACTTAATGGAATAGCCATACGGCCAATTTCCATACATACTTAATGGAATAGCCATACGGCTGACTTCCATACCCAATGCATTGGAGGTTATAACGTAACCACCCGTCCTGGTATTCACGGCACCACCCGTCATATGGTTTATAACGTAACCACCCGTTAAAATGTCCAAGTACCAGTATAAAATCATAAAACATAAAACCAATATAAAGGAATGATAACATTTCCACATTTCAATCACAATATATCATAAATATATTGACATAATAGAATCTTTTTTCAAAACCATTTTCAATACCAAAATACATAAAAGAGTATATGGTATTTATTTTATTCTAAAAACATTACGGCTTGTTGAGAAAGCCAAAGAACAAATAATACTCGCGGTGGCGGAAAAGGTCGTTGTCACTGCGTACATTAAAAAAACATTCCTTTTTGTCGTTTAGTAAAACGCTTCGTAGAAAAAGATTCCATTTGTATAAAAGTAAAAGTCAAAGGATTTTATACACCTTATAAAAGAAAGTAGTGTATAAAACGAAATATTCCTCAATGAAAGGAGATTGAGACGAAGTCCCTTACCTTGGGTCCGACTTCACTCGATCGTTCTTTAACGTCCTGAATAATAAACTTGAGTTAATTTATACTTGATTAAGAAACTTTTTAAACTTCATTATTCCTTTTATATCACTTCTTTCCATGTTATAAACATTATTTAACCATTTAAGTTAATAATGTTTGTTTTGTCAATATTTGGTTCTTAAGTCGAAAGTTGACTTCTTACAATTACATGTTGTTCATGTGGTCAAAAGTTCTTTATATCCAGAATGAAATTCCTAATTTGGATATCATATATATCATATATATTTCCAGCATATACATGTATTTATAATATTACATAATCATTTAGAGGTAAGAAATGAAATGCACCATTCATGGAGACGGTAAGCCGTACGTACTAATGAACGCTACTTTCATTTCTTTGTCATATTAGTGGAATTAAATCTAAATAAGAGGTATGTATATTTTAATTCCAGAATTATATTCATCATTTAGATATATCATTAATTATATATATACATTATATACATGTAATTTTAATAGTACATTACATTTGGGGATATGAAATGAAATGCACCGTTCATGGAGACGGTAAGCCGTACGTACGCATGAACGCTACTTTCATTTCTATCTCATACTTTAATGGAAAGAAATAATAATGATATAGAGGTGTATTATAATTCCAGTATAACATCATATATAATAACTTTAAATCCATCCTTTACACGTCCCAGATATGGCATTAACGAATCACATCACTTTTAGGGGGCGGTAGTCCGCACTTCCTTAAATGAAGATATTGTGTTTACCCATAATGGAAACCATAAAGGTATGCCAAAAATGAAAAATACAGAATCTTAAAGAAAACATAAACATATTATATATCATATATAAAAATAGTGACATCATAATGGCCACCCTTGAAGGTGTTAAATGAGTATTGAACAATCATCGTTTCGGGAGGCAGAATTTCGCCATCCACAGAAACTGTATGTTCTTTAACAATTTGATGTAGTTGTGTGAGATTGTAGCTCAAATAAATATTATAACCACATCCTAGTATTTTCAAGATACTGGGGTTGTTACAAAAGAAGTAAATAAAAAGAGTTTAGAGGGTTGGAGAAGCAAAATAAAACAAATAAACAAGAGAGAATGAATTACCTTTAAAAGTGTAACTCCCTTTTGATTTGAGGCTAAAGGATTCCTTTGAAAGGATTCTGTCCAAAGGGAATCCTCTAGGATGAGGAGAGGGATGTGGAGAGAGTAATTGGGTAGGGGTTTGCCGAGCCAAAAGCTTGAGAAGTGTGTGAAAAGAGGTAGAGGTGGGGGACTTTTATAAGAGGAGAGGAGGGGCACTTTTGGAAAGTAAAGAAATATTACTTTATTTGAAAATGTGTTTCGGTTTCAAAAGGTCCCACATTGATATAATTCGTGGATAAGGTGATAAGGGTTCGAAATCCACTCATCCAGTTGGTTTTGGACATGTGTAGGTTTTATATTTTTTATTATCTTTCCATTTTATTTAAATCGTCAAATAATGATGTCCTCGCTGCATCATTATTATGTCATATATAATTTAATTTATTTAATGTCTAAAAATTATAAGAAAAAATACTATGATGTATGAAATATTTTTAGCTTTCCAATGACTATTTATAATCAAAATTTGGACTTGTATAACCCCACTCAAAAATTATTTTAGTAAAACAATTTATGTTAGTGTCATTTTCACTTTAACATTAAATAAAAATATATTAATGTCATTTTCCAACTAATGTTGCTCCATGGGGTCCCCAAGATGGCCCATGGCTTGTCTTGGTCGGCCATGACTCACCCAATAGGTGTAAGACAAGTGTCATGGTGTTTTCACATTCTTATAATACCAATTTTACCTTAAACTACACTAATTACCTCTAATCGCGATTAATGAAAAAAAGTTACTATTCACCAAAAAATTATTTTAATCTCATTGAACCACATTTTACTTCTTAATGACAACCATGTATGTCGGATTTTCAAAATTCAATACACATTAGTGGTAAACTTTCATTTAACTGAAAAATCAGTTTGCTTGATTACCACTTAGTGGTTTCACTATTCATCAAAAATTGAAGTTTTTCGGAAAATTACCAAAAATTCACCCTAAGCTATATTTGATATTCTGAATTCAAAAATGAAGTCCATTTTAAAAAATTCAAAATATATAAGTCAAATTAATTAATTTAATAATTAATTCCCGCTGTCATGACAAATAGCGTGTTTTTGTGAAACAATAAGTATCAAAAGATTGACACCAGTTTAAGTCCAATTTCAAAGTGAAATTGAATCCAATGACCACCATTGGATTAACTGGTAAAAATATTTACTAATTTCACTTTAAAACCAACTAAAATAATAATATAATCATATAAATAATTTAGATTAAAAAGAGGTTTTGAATTAAAATACAACATTTTACACTATTCATAAAAAAGAGAACTTTATCATAAAGGTACCAAAAATTTACACAAAGTAAATTTTGATGTCCCGATTCTAAAGAATAGTTATATTTGGTCCAAAATAAAGTATAAGAGTGATCAAAACTATATTTAATGACGGTTCACCATTAAAAGGTGATAAGTGAACCTTTAGTGAAAATTAGAGTATATATGCCCTAAAATTGAACTCTTTCCGTATTCTAAGCCTTTATCTTTTATTGGGTAAATGTATAAACTTTTAAAAACATATCTAATCATATTTTAGTTATTTCTATCCATTCCCGCCAGTACAACGGCTACTTGTTAACTAACATTTAAAATAATATTATTTTATTACTAGTGTGCTACGTAAGTTTCAAAAAAACTCATCGTTGCGTATCGGGTACGCTATCGAACATAGAAACCCCTTTAAAATAAAATTAATATTTAATTCGTAAATATTAATAAATATGAAAATTCATTATTCTTTATTTACCTGGGATTTTACATCCTTCCCCCCTTTTGGGAATTTCGTCCTCGCAATTTTATTCACTTATCAAAATAAGTGGGGGTATTTATCCCTCATAGCATTTTCAGATTCCCATGTTGCCTCTTCAATCACATGGTTTTTCCACAAAAACTTTACCTGATGAATCACCTTATTCTGTAACACATGCTCCCTGTGGTCAAGAATCTGGACCGTTTGTTCCTCATAAGATATGTTCTCTTCCAGCTGAACTACCTCTGGACTCAAAACATGAGATGGATCTGGCATATACTTTCTCAACATCGAAACGTGAAAAACATTGTGTACCTGAGATAAACTCGGAGGTAAAGCCACTCGGTATGCAACTGATCCAACTCTCTCCAGAATTTCATATGGTCCAATAGACCTTGGACTCAGCTTTCCTTTCTTACCAAATCTCATCACACTTTTCCAAGGAGAAACCTTGAGAAAAAACATGATCACCTACCTCGAAAGATAGATCCTTCCTCCGGTTATTCGCATAACTCTTCTGCCTGCTCTGAGCTGTTCTCATGTGCTTCTGAATCAACTGAACTTTTTCTGCCATATCTTTTACCAATTCTGGTCCCATCAGCTTCCTTTCACCCAATTCATTCCAAAAAGCTGGAGTTCGACACCGCTTCCCATATAATGCCTAAAATGGTGCCATCTGTATACTGGAATGAAAACTGTTATTATATGAAAATTCAACCAAAGAAATATGTTGGTCCCATCTTCCCTGATAATCCATCGAACAAGCTCGTAGCATATCCTCCAATTTCTGAATTGTTCGTTCTGACTGCCCATCTGATTGAGGATGAAAAGCTGTACTAAAATTTAATTCAGTACCCAACGACTTCTGAAGGCCTTTCCAAAAGTTAGATGTGAACCTGGGATCACGATCAGATATAATGGAGAGAGGAACTCCATGTAACCTGATTATCTCTTTAAGATACAAACGGGAAAGTTGATCAATAGAGAAAGTATCTCGTATAGAAAAGAAATGAGCAGATTTGGTCAAGCGAGCAACAATAACCCAGATTTCATTATTACCTCGAGATGTCCTCGGTAATCCCACAACAAAGTCCATGGATATGTTTTCCCATTTCCACTCTGGCACTGGTAAAGGCTGAATCATCCCTTTCGGTAACTGCTGCTTTGCTTTAACCTGTTGACATGTCAAACACTTCACAGTAAAATCAGCAATGTCTCTTTTCATTCCATCCCACCAGTAATACTCCCGCAGATCTCTATACATCTTAGTACTGCCCGGATGAACTGAAAACGGAGAACTATGAGCTTCACATAACAACTCTCTCTTCAACTGTGAATCACAAGGCACACATAACCTCTTCCCAAACCTCAAAACACAAACTTATCCAAGAACTCATGGAAAATTTTATTCATAAGGTCCATGAATACAGCAGGTGCATTGGTTAACCCAAAAGGCATAACTACAAATTCATAATGGCCATATCTAGTACGGAACGCAGTCTTCAGAACGTCTGCTTCTTTTACATTCAACTGATGGTACCCCGACCTCAAGTCAATCTTCGAAAAAAACTGAGCTCCCTGGAGCTGATACCACTTCATTCGATGGCCCAACATCTGCTGAAGTTGTTGCAAAGGATTTCACCACCCCTTTCTGCTTGTAGTCTGGCTGCATTCCCCCAGTTGAGTTCTTCTTTGGACACTTGTTTGCATAATGACCCATTTCATTACACTTAAAACATCTTACCGTTGGCTTTTTATTTCCTGTTTGATCATCTTCCTTACAGTTACGAGCAATATGACCAGACTTACCACACCGAAAGCACTTACCGGACTTGGATAAACATTCTCCAGGATGAATTTTACCACACTTCTCACAGGATGGATATTTGGTTTTCTTACCTCCTTGCTTCTTTGATGAATTCTTCCCCTTTTCCTGCCAACTAGATCTCTTATTCTGTTGTTTTTCATAGAACACCTGATCATCGGCAAACTCCATTTCCACCTTCTCCGTACATCGAAGAAGTTTTTCATAACTTTTGAACTCACGAGAAGCTAAAGCCCTTCGATACTTTGGCTTTAACCCTGAGTAAAAACGGTTTATTTTACTATCAAGATCTCGTATGAAGTTTGGAGCATACCTTGCCAATCGAGTGAACTTTTCTTCATAAGTAGCCACTGAATCATCCTCCTGCCTCAATTCTAGGAACTGTTTTTCCATCCTAAGACGAACCACCTTAGGAAAATATTTCTCAAGAATCATACCTTTGAATTCGTCCCAGTGAAGATCCCCAATCTTATCACTATCCCTTATATTTTTCACCATCGACCACCACTGATCAGCTTCACCTTCAAAACGGTAAACAGCAAGACTAACCTTTTGATGTTCTGAACACCCCATGACATCAAAAATCTTCTCCAGTTCTTTAATCCACCCTTCAGCTTGCACATGGTCAGATGATCCTCTAAATTATGGGGGATGTTGCCTCATGAAATGTTCCACCACTGACATGTTCCTCTGCGGTTGATCTGGCTGATCTCGTGCATGGATACCACCACCATTTATAGCCTGAGTCAACTGTTCCATCAATGCAACAAACTGTTCAGTTCCGATTCCGACCATCTCAGGTTGCTGATTTGGAAGGTTATCTTCCTCCTGATGTCATCCCAACATAGCTGCTTTGTTTCCTCTGCGGAAAACCATTCTGAACATAGAAATATCTTAGGCGAAGCAACATGGTAATCCGTAAATGCTATATCATTTCAATCATATTATAATTTAACACTTTTCTAACTCCTAAAGTTGTCTAAACTTACCTCTGATACCAAATATAAGGCCCCAGCCTTAAACCTTACTTAATATTGAATTAAATGAATAATTCACGTTGAGGATATTTTCAGGTTTAGAGTTTTAGGGAATTAGAACATAACTATTACATCTTAAAAGATTACAAAGTAGACACTTCTACCAAGTCTCCATAAAATAAAAACTCGTAAAAAGAAAGATGTCTAGATTCCATGTTTTAGATATCATGAAATTCCTTTGATCCCATCCTTGACCTTATTCCACTTTATGTCCTGTGAAAAACATTTCGAAAAACTTGGGGTGAGCATAAAAATCTCAGTAAGGGATACACAAAGAATGATAACTGTTAGTTTTTCAAAATCAAGTAAACCATGTATACTCTATCTAAGTAATACCTTCACCTTCATAAAGTAGTAAAACTCTTCACTGAATAAAGTATCATTACTTACCTTTTTGTAACCAAAGTATAACCATAAAACCCATATAAAGAACACATAACATATATAAAGGTAACTTGGGACATAAACATACTTAAGTGGAATAACCATACGGTTGACTTCCACACATATCACTTAATGGAATAGCCATACGGCCAATTTCCATACATACTTAATGAAATAGCCATACGGCCGACTTCCATACCCAATGCATTGGAGGTTATAATGTAACCAACCATCCTGGTATTCACAGCACCACCCGTCATATGGTTTATAACGTAACCACCTGTTAAAATGTCCAAGTACTAGTATAAAATCATAAAACATAAAACCAATATAAAGGAATGATAACATTTCCACATTTCAATCACAATATATCATAAATATATTGACATAATAGAATCTTTTTTCAAAACCATTTTCAATACCAAAATACATAAAAGAGTATATGGTATTTATTTTATTCTAAAAACATTACGGCTTGTTGAGAAAGCCAAAGACCAAATAATACTCGCGGTGGCGGAAAAGGTCGTTGTCACCGCGTACGTTAAAAAAACATTCCTTTTTGTCGTTTAGTAAAACTCTTCGTAGAAAAACGTTCCTTTTGTATAAAAGTAAAAGTCAAAGGAGTTTATACACCGTATAAAAGAAAGTTGTGTATAAAACGAAATATGCCTCAATGAAAGGAGATTGAGACGAAGTCCCTTACCTTGGGTCCGACTTGACTCGATCGTTCTTTAACGTCTTGAATAATAAACTTGAGTTAATTTATACTTGATTAAGAACCTTTTTAAACTTCATTATTCCTTTTATATCACTTATTACCATGTTATAAACATTATGTAACCATTTAAGTTAATAATGTTTTTTTGTCAATATTTGGTTCTTAATTCGAAAGTTGACTTCTTACAATTACATGTTGTTCATGTGGTCAAAAGTTCTTCATATCCAGAATGAAATTCCTGATTTGGATATCATATATATCATATATATCCAGAATATACATGTATTTATAATATTACATAATCATTTAGAGGTAAGAAATGAAATGCACCGTTCATGGAGACGGTAAGCCGTACGTACGCATGAACGCTACTTTCATTTCTTTGTCATATTAGTGGAATTAAAACTAAATGAGAGGTATGTATATATTAATTCCAGAATTATATTCATCATTTAGATATATCATTAATTATATATATACATTATATAAATGTAATTTTAATAGTACATTACATTTGGGGATAAGAAATGAAATGCACCGTTCATGGAGACGGTAAGCCGTACGTACGCATGAACGCTACTTTCATTTCTATCTCATACCTTAATGGAAAGAAATAATAATGATATAGAGGTATATTATAATTCCAGTATAATATCATATATAATAACTTTAAATCCATCCTTTACACGTCCCACATATTGCATTAACGAATCACATCACTTTTAGGGGGCGGTAGTCCGCACTTCCTTAAATGAAGATATCGTGTTTACCCATAATGGAAACCATAAAGGTATGCCAAAAATGAAAAATACAGAAGCTTAAAGAAAAAATAAACATATTATATATCATATATAAAAATAGTGACATCATAATGGCCACCCTTGAAGGTGTTAAATGAGTATTGAACAATCATCGTTTCGGGAGGCAGAATTTCGCCATCCACGGAAATCGTATGTTCTTTAACCATTTGATGTATTTGTGTGAGAGTGTAGCTCAAATAAATATAATAACAACATCATAGTATATTCATGATACTGGTGTTGTTACAAAAGAAGTAAATAAAACGAGTTTAGAGGGTTGGAGAAGAAAAATAAAACAAATGAACAAGAGAGAATGAATTACCTTTAAAAGTGTAACTCTCTATTGATTTGAGCCTAAAGGCTTCCTTTGAAAGGATTATGCCCAAAGGGAATCCTCTAGGATGAGGAGAGGGATGTGGAGAGAGTTATTGAGCAGGGTTTGGCCGATCCAAAGGCTTGAGAATTGTGTGAAAAGTGGTAGAGGTGGGGGCCTTTTATAAGAGGAGAGGAGGGGCACTTTTGGAAAGTAATGAAATATTACTTTATTTGAAAATGTGTTTCGGTTTCAAAAGGTCCCACATTGATATAATTCGTGGATAAGGTGATAAGGGTTAGAAATCCACTCATACAATTGGTTTTGGACATTTGTAGGTTTTAGATTTTTCATTATCTTTCCATTTTATTTAAATCGTCAAATAATGATGTCCTCGCTGCATCATTATTATGTCATATATAATTTAATTTGTTTAATGTGTAAAAATTATAAAAAAATACTACGATTTAGGAAATCTTTTTATCTTTCCAATGACTATTTATAATCAAAATTTGGACTTTTATAACCCCACTCAAAAATTATTTTAGTAAAACAATTTATGTTAGTGTCATTTTCACTTTAACATTAAATAAAAATAAATTAATGTCATTTTCCAACTAAAGTGGCTCCATGGGGTACCCAAGTTGGCCCATGGATTTTCATGGTCGGCCATGACTCACCCAATAGGTGTAGGACAAGTGTCATGGTGTTTTCACATTCTTATAATACCATTTTTACCTTAAACTACACTAATTACCTCTAATCGCGATTAATGAAAAAAAGTTACTATTCACCAAAAAAATTATTTCAATCTCATTGAACCACATTTTACTTCTTAATGACAACCATGTATGTCGGATTTTCAAAATTCAATACACATTAGTGGTAAACTTTCATTTAACTGAAAAATCAGTTTTCTTGATTACCACTTAGTGGTTTCACTATTCATCAAAAATTGAAGTTTTTCAGAAAATTATCAAAAATTCACCCTATGATATATTTGATATTCCGAATTAAAAAATGAAGTCCATTTTACATAATTCAAAACATATAAGTCAAATTAATTAATTTAATAATTAATTCCAACTGTCATGACAAATAGCGTGTTTTTGTGAAACAATAAGTATCAAAAGATTGACACCAGTTTAAGTCCAATTTCAAAGTGAAATTGATTCCAATGACCACCATTGGATTAACTGGTAAAAATATTTTCTAATTTCACTTTAAAACCAATTAAAATAATAATCTAATCATATAAATAATTTAGATTAAAAAGAGGTTTTGAATTAAAATACAACATTTTACACTATTCATAAAAAAAAGAACTTTATCAGAAAGGTACCAAAAATTTACACAAAGTATATTTTGATGTCCCGATTCTAAAGAAGAGTTATATTTGGTCCAAAATAATGTATAAGAGTGATCAAAACTATATTTAATAACGGTTCACCATTAAAAGGTGATAAGTGAACCTTTAGTGAAAATTAGAGTATATATGCCCTAAAATTGAACTCTTTCCGTATTCTAAGCCTTTATCTTTTATTGGGTAAATGTATAAACATTTAAAAACATATCTAATCATATTTTAGTTATTTCTATCCATTCCCGCCAGTACAACGGCTACTTGTTAACTAACATTTAAAATAATATTATTTTATTACTAGTGAGCTACGTAAGTTTCAAAGAAACTCATCGTTGCGTATCGGGTACGCTATCGAACATAGCAACCCCTTTAAAATAAAATTAATATTTAATTCGTAAATATTAATAAATATGAAAATTATTTATTCTTTATTTACCTGGGATGTTACAGTTGGGCTGGTATTTCCATCCCCTTTACTTTCAAGACAATCTTTTGTATTCAGTATTACTTAGTTCTTTCTTCTATCACATTCTCTATTGTGTGTTTATACTTTTTAAAAGGCAACGCCTTCCCTTTTTATCTGGATTTACCCCTCTGGGGCTTGTCGCTAGCCCCTGGCCTATGGAAGGCAGGTTTGGGGTAGTCACAACATGGGCCCCAAGGACGGGTCGTGACATATCATGAATAATATGAAACATCATTTTTATCATGTGTTTTAAATAAAATTTATTTTGTTATATAAATTTTGTAATACTCAAGACTAATTCATACCAAACAATAATATACTTTTAATTCTTTTATTTATTATGGAAGTTTTTTATCCTATTAATGGAATACTCGCATTAAAACTATATTCGGGAAAATTTTATAATTTTTATAGTAAAAAATATAAAAAGGTCAATATGGATGTCAAATTTACTTTAGGTGATTTTTTGGTAATTTTCTGAGAACATTAATATTTTGATAAATTGTTAATAGTACTAAATTTTAGTTCAAACCTGCATTTTCATCCAATTTATTTATATAATTAAATTAAAATATTAATTTTTTAAATTATAATTTTGTATATTTTATATAATTTATAAAAATTGGAACATTGGAAAAAAATTTAACATTGAATTTATATATATAAACATTGAAAACCGTTGAGCATTTTCACATTAAAAACATAATTTCTCACAACGTCTATAGGAATAGCATTTAACATAATTTTTATACATCAACTAATTGAATTTAGAAAGAATTATATACCCAGTTATAATCACTATAATATTAAGATTCAAGTAATATCATCTTAGTCTTTGACTAAAAATTTTACGTGTTAATTAAAGGTAATTACAGTGAATAGGGTAAAATTAAACATAACAAGGGACTAAACCTTAATCATAAGAGCCAAAATGATCTCTAATGTTGTCCAAAATCCATTGGATTCAAATATTTAGACCATTTCCTTTTTTTTCAAATTTCACGAACTTGTATGAATTTTTTTAAAGGGACCAATATACTATATTATGTATGGAATGGGACAAAAAAATAACCATGCATACCTTTAAAAAATTTCAATCCTTGTAGTATAGAAGAAGCTACATATTTTAGGTTATAAACAATATTTTTAAAGGTAAATAAATATCGTATCTTATTAATTTAAAATTATTTTTTATAGACAATATAATTACATTAAACACTTAACAAATAATAAAACCTTGATTATTTAATTAAAAATTAAATAAAATATATGTTGCAAAAAATAATAATATGTAAAAAATTTAATGACTTATTGGGTATCATTATTTTTGTTGATAAATATATCATTTTACTCATAACTGAACATAATATATTTTAATTCCAATAATTTTTCAATTATATTAAATTAAAATTAAATAAATAATATCAAAATTGATATTAATGTTATTTTATAATAAAGATTATTTCCTAAAATCGTTTAAAATTTTATAAAATTCCTATCTTCCTCCAAGTAATTTTATGTTCTAATAAATACCATGTGTGGTTAATTTGTGGACCATTTAATATTTTATTATTAACATATTGACAAATATATATTAAAAAAATTATTATCATTGATCCGGGTAAAATACTGTTTTTGTGCACTACATACGCTTTCTTAAACATTAATTTCAAACACACAAGGGATTTTTATTTTGTAAACTATATATCATATATATCATTTAGTGGGCCTAAATTTTCTAATAAATCTTACCTTAATTAAGTATTAATGGTGAAATTTATTAGGTAGGAAAACCAAATAACAAAATGAAAAACAAAATAAAAAATATGAGAAATTTATTGTCTGTTGAACAAAATTATAAAAACGCACTTTTTTATAGTGGATATTTGGATCACCAATAATTTCTCATTATTCAAATTTTCCCATTTATTTAATGAACATGAGGTATGGTATAACTCCAAATATTTATTACCTTTTTTATTTACATGAATTAAACTCCACTACCATTATAAATAAAAATTCACTCATGCCCTTCCTCACACCTCTCTATATGCATTGTCTCATCCAAAATCTATCCAAAAAGTATACCAAAATCCTAAAACTCATACTAAAATACTCACCTTGGTAGGAAAGAAAACTATGGATTCCCATTGGTTCTAACAAAAATAAGTTACCTAAAAAAGAGGTAAAATTATTCAATGTTAATTTGTATTTTATTTGATTATACACCCCCTTAATTTCATATTTTTCCGTGATTACATAATAAAATTAGCATCCTCAATATATTAAAATGTTGTTATATTATGGGTTAGATATTATCACAAACCAGATTGGGTAACATGGTAACCTGATAATGGAACCGTTATATGCATAGCTCGGAGTGTGTTCCCGATACCCAAAGGTAGATGACTATACATTGTCATCCTACAAAATGAAAGTGGGAACAATATTTTTGCAATAATTATTTATGGAAGATAAAAAATCAGTATGCATACGATTAACACTCAATAGGGGAAGTGTACGAGAACTCAAATAGCGAAAAACATCCAAAATAACTATAAAAATATACCAGAAAACTAAAAAGACAATCAAAACCCCAGAAGACTGAACAATCCAAGACCAATGACCAATAGATATAACAACCTCTATGTGGTTAATTTCACCAAATAAAATCTAGAAGGAAATAATATTCAAACACCCAAAGGCATAAATATGGTGTGTTGTAAAATAACAGCAGGTTCTCACTAAGGATTCCATTATAACATGCCATTATTAATGAACCAAATAATGAAGTCAATTTTAGATAAATAGAGGAAGGGAATTTCAAAAGAATATTTAAAAATTCATTCTGTTAAAATTCAAATGATGTAAATAATTTAAAAAAATGATTCACATTTCAATTGATGGAAAATTTCTTTGAAAAAATATTAATAAATAATTTATATGAAATATTTTATATAAATTCACAAGGAATGTAAATTATCATACATCATAAATTACAAATATTTAAAATACAAACAAGTGAAAAACACAGTAATGTTCAAGAAGGTATGATAGTTCCATGATATGAAAAATCCACCACACTCAAACTAACTTAGTAATATGTGTATACACATACCCCTTTTACACTGGTCAAAAATACATGATCATCATCCTATCAAGTATGTGAAATGCTTCATTATAGCTTTAGAATGATGAAAATTGTAGAGACTTATCCACATAACTCACTATGTAGATAATTCTTGCATGTGATATAGTAAAAAAATGATGAGTTATTTATATTAATACAACTTAAAATACAATTCATACCATTCTCCATTTAATATATTCCAATTTCCATTTAAAAACCAACATGGTGTTTTTAATCAAAAACATTTCTTTTCCAAGATAATCCTCAATTGTTTCTATATAAACATTTTTTATTCAAGTTTCATCAAATACAATTTAAAATATATTTCATCAATTAAATTTCCATGATAAAATTCCATAATTTTCCATCAAAATAATTTCACAATTTAAATTCAACAATCTAATTTTCAACAATCTTAATCCATTTCACAAACACAACAAAATTCAATGGAATTGGATGTTTCTTCCAATTTTATGCCTAAAATACATTTTCTAAAGTCAAATTCTATAATTAAATGGAACCAGATTTTTAATCAAATAATTGAATTAAATTACAATCATTTAGACTAAAAAAATCATGAAATTAAAGTTTAATTAAATGTGATAATCAAAACAGAACCACCTACATCGATATCATGAGATCTTGAATCACAACACCCTAAATGAGATTCACCAATAAATAATGTCGACAAAAGGAATACAAGAATTATACATTAGATTATGATTCAATATAGTGGTGACTATATACTACAACCATCATAGAGATCTTAAAAACCCTAGGGAAAAAATAGTGAGAGTAGGTGATAAAAAATATATAGATGAAACTAATTAGGATAATATAAAACAATGTTATCCTTACATAGATTATATTTTGGAGGGGTGTAGAGGATCCTTAAACATATATCTGAAGCCTCATAGTAAAAATAAATCATAATTGGGTTGTTCAATCCATTCAGGTACATAACATATGGACTTTTGGAATTTGAACATTAATAACTGCTTTAAAAAATCACATACACAGGTTATCTGGGACGATCTATATATATTGGAAAAAATGGGTGCCATATCTATTCACCCCTTTTATTTATGTGTAAAGTTACAACTATATGGGACCAATGCATTTCAATCAATTACCCAAAAATTTATAATCACAATGCTTCATCTCGTACAATTTTCTCTTACATGGCACATAGTTTTTGAAAATCGTCTGCCGACAATGCAAAACCCCATAACATTCAATATTATCCATGTCCTCACATGAAGCACCCTTAAACGAACTCCAACCAAAGAATGATCAAATGAGGTGTTTATGAATACCTGAAAATAGTTAATATATGTTTCAAACAACACACTATAGAATATTTTGATCCTTATAAAGCCTATGAAAACTATTTTATGCAAAAAAAGATGATTCATTTTTTCCCTCAACAGTTCCTCCCTCTCCCATGTCTCATGATTATCAAAACAATGATTCTATATCACTTGAAAAGAAGGTTTCATCCTCCCAAAACCACAATAGTTTTAGCATAAAATATCCAATATGGATGCTCAATAATAGAGAAATCATGTTTAACCTCAAGGTCAATCCATCATAGGACATGCAAGGAATTTGATAGATTATTTAGTAGATAAGATAAATAACACATGTTATGTGACGATGTAAGCTATGGTGGAAGTGATAACTAATATGACACATTACCCACCTTCTCACCAACCACATAAGTTCCCAGAAAACTAGGATCTAACATTCTTTTCCTCCCAAGCCATCAATGACCCAAATGGGGTGAATCATTCAACAAGATCGGCTCACCAACTAGAAAATTCAAATGTTCTATGATGATGATCAGAAAAATACTTATTACTACTCATTTTCATAAACATTCTCAATTGAATCAAATAAATCTTTGATGAAATCTCTGTAACCATGCATAGTCCAACCAAATAATATTCCACAATCACTGAACTTCACAATATGGCCATCTATACAAGGACTCAAATGCAGCCATTCTGATCGCAGACTGTTAACTAATATTATAAAAAACTCAACCAGCAAGTGATCATCCCCAATACCAAAAATTTTGAAGAACACAAGAGCAGATTATATCCTCTCTAATTTTTATATCTCTTTCTATTTTCCATCCGAATGTAGATGGAATTCCATACATAAATGGACCCGATATCCTAGCTTCTCTTAAAGGTCTCTCTCTAAATGAGACGTGAACAGATGATATCTATTAGAAACTATAGCAGAAGTAAATACTGAACAATGTATCTCAAATAGAGATTTATCAACTCCTCAACATTGGTTGTAAAACACCGAGATATTATAAAATATTATTTTTTCCAAATAAATTAATTTTCATTGATGTTTTTTATTATAATGAGACAATCATTCCATGCACATGACACTGATGTGGCTTCTGGTACATGAAACACCGACATCACATACGTTATATGCACCAACAAGTTATTCATGCACTACATGAAGCATAATTTTTTTTCATTCTCCATATGGATCACTAAGTATAAAGTACACTACATGAAATATTTACTTTTCTCTATTTCTTGTGTAACAAGGAAGATCGAGTTTTACAAAACAATAATATATTAGTAAATATAATATTACATAATATAATAAATTGTTAAATATAAATTAGGCCTGATCTTTTCAATAGGATCAAATAACATAAAACGGTTTAATTAATTTGTTACGAGTTAACTATAAATGAATTTAATAAATAATTAAATATAAATTGATTTTTTATAGAAGCGTTTTTTATGATCATAAGGAATTTTTTTCCAATAAATTAAATTAATTAATATTATTGATACATTTTAATGAAATATATATGTAATATATTCAATAAAATAATATATATATATTTATCAAGTTGATTTGATAAGAATAAGATAATAAGAAAACCAATATTTCACATAAAAAACTATATTTCTATAAAGGCACTTTTATAATCTTTTAACATGTAACATATTTTAAAAAACTTTTTTTGGAAATTTTATAAATCATAGATGTCAAAATAAAAAAATATATTAAATATAAACATAAAAATTATTTAAGGGTCAATTTTTGGTATTTTTCTATGATTTTTCATTTTTTTTAATGAATAGTGAAAAATACATATTTTTAATTCAATTTTTTCAGATAATTTATTTATATTATTAAATTTTATTTTATTTTTTTCAGAACATCACATTATATAAATTATTTATATTTTAAACCAAATTATTTCATTAGAATAAATTTGTCATTTAAATAGAATATAAAAACAAAGAAAACTTTTTAATGTTTTTAAATTAAAAAACTACATTGTTATCCCATCTAGAAGATTAAATTTAAATTAATTTATACCAATAATGTGATTTTAATTTATAAAATAGATTACATATTTTGAATAAGAATATTTTATAATTTATATGAAATTAAAATTTAGTTTTTTATCAAAAATATTAGTGAAATTAATTAAAATAAATTACAACGATTAAGGCACAGTTAAGCTTAACAAAAGGATAAACCTTAAACATAAGGGACCAAATTCCAAGAAATTTATCCAAAAACCAACTTATGGAAATATTTATCCTGTAAAACTTCCATTATTTAGTTTTTTATGTTTAGTATAATTTTTTAGCTAAAAACGTGGGTTCACCTAAATTTTTTTAAAGATTACCTTGATAGTGCATTCCCTCCCCTATTGAATGCCAACACAAATACCCCATGTAAAAACCGCCAAAACCTCATAGGATCTACTAGAATACTCCCAATACACTATAAAACATCCATATAATCCTTATTGAAGCCTCAAATTTGGCATAATTCATTACAAGGAATCCCTTTAATGAAAACCAAAAGTAGTTACCCAAAGAAAATGCATTATCTTTCTTCAAGCTCCTTTATCTTGTTTTTATTATCCACACCCTAAAATCTACTTATTATATTAATATAAAAAACACCAATATAATAAATATATGGATATATTATTATGATTTTGTTTTAACCTAATCTAACTCACACATCCATCAAATGGGTAACAATCATATTGTTTATGTGTACGACGAACTACCCTCTCACGAAACGATGATTGTTTGTTTTTCCTTAACAAATTTCATGGTTGGGTATTATGATGAAAAATATTACTATATATGATATATATTAAATTTTATACATATTTTGTATTCTTTAAAACCATTTTAATACATGAATTTATACTTTCTATCCTATGTAAATATGATAACATCGTTTTGGATGTGTGGACTACTGCCTCCTCAATGTATTTCTATTCGTTCAAAGTCTATGTGGAATGTATTAATGATGGGTTTAGTGAACTTTTAAGATATATATTATATAATAATACTAGTAAAATAATGATATATATAAATATACAAGCATATATTTCATTTACATTTCCTCTTTCAATACGATAATAAAACAGAAACAACTAGCATGTTTACATATGACCAACTGTCTCCATGAACGGTGTACTCAATTTCAGACCTCTATATTCAATATATTATTATTATTCACATATTCTGAATATAAATATTTTTTATATCATGGTATACATTTGGTAAGTCATTATATATGTATAAGAACTAAATATTTTACAAATTAAGACACATGCGAAAAATTGATAATTTTACCTGATGTTTCAGTTTGACAGATAATTTTTAACAATAGGGTAATAAAATGTCATAATAAACTAAAATATGGTATTATATATAATAATATATTTCTGTAAAATATTATTAATAAAATTATAATTATTATACATGAAGATATTTCTTGTACGTTGTATTTTATACCAAGGTAGGGAATTTCGTCTCACCTTTTATTTCTGTGAGATATATGGCACATACACCACTCACTTATTTTGTGTTGTGTATACACATACCATGAATTTATTATATGAATATTTTAATTATCTTTATCAGTATTTAAATATCTATATTATGATCTTCTTTTCATGGGGTTTAATATAAAAAATTTACCAAATCAGTAATTATATTTTTTCTCAATTTGACTTCATTGAGACACATGAAATGTAATGAACATATATTTCTATATAAAGTATATATATTGACTTTGAAATGTTATTTATATCTTTATTTTCATTTAAATACTTACTTAATTTCATTCTGTTATGTGGATATTATGGTTCAAAGTCAGCATGTTGTAAGAGTTCATTGAAACAATCTCATCACTTTTTAAGATTGATTGTGATTATGCTTCTATTGTTGAAATTATTATGATCCCTCACCCAAGAGATATCATGAATTACTAAAAAATATGTATTTTAATGTTTTATTCAATTAATATTACTATATTTACACTCTTGAATAATTTAAATGATTAAATAATTATTTTATGAAAATCAGATATTATTTATACATTCAATAAGAAATCTCTATTCTATTAAAACCCTGATTTTTTAAAATGTCTTCAGTAATGTTTTAAATTTATGCTATGATGTTAAAAGAAATTTTTTACCCTTTTTTACCTTTTAAAAAATTATTTTAGAAGGAATATTCTTGACATTTTCTGATAAACAACTTTTTCGAAACATTAACTGTAAAAAGGCAATGTTCTACATGTACAAGCATTCCCACTTTCATGAATATCATTTCCTTGAAAGTCCCATTGTATATTTATAGGAATGTTTTTAAATATTTTTTTCTTATTATAATTGGAATTAATTTTTTTTAAAGTAATTCTAATTGAATAATACAATCAAAAAAATTATGGTTATAAATGATTCTTATAAATGTTTTCAAATCTATTTTTCAATGAAATATGTGTTCACAAATATTTTATGTATTAAAAAATATTTTTATGATTTAAAAAGTATTATTAAGAACATTAAATATTTATTTATATGATTTCATAGAATTTTTAATGAAATAATTTTCAGAATTCTTTTCAATATTCTTGGAATGTCTTCAAAGTATTTTCAATGAAATTTATTTCAAAACAATTTCATGATTTTTTTAAAAGATATCAAAAAAATTTCAATGAAATTGTTTCATAATGTTTTCTAAATTTATATATATGTTTTAAAAGTGTTTCTAATTAATTGTTTTCTCAAAAATTTTTGAATATATTTTATAAGTTTTACAAAAAAATCCAAAAAAAATTATATTTTTTCAAAGAAAACCATTTGGAAAATTTTATAATGCTTATTTTATATGTTTTAGAGTAAAACGTTTTAAAAATAATTTCATTAACTAATTCTATTTTTAATTAATTTTCTATTAAAATCTATTTCAAGAGGTTTTATTTTTAAAAAATCTTTTTTCAAAGCTTAAATTTTATTTTTCTCTTAAAATTTTTATGAATGACATTTCAAAATTATTTTCCATCCAATATGACATCCATTGATGTGAATCATTCCCATCTAAGAAACGTTCAAATGGACTTATTCAGAATATATCTATTAATGGTTTGTGTTTTAATGAAATAGTGTTTATGAAATCTGTTCAACTTTCACAGGTTATTTTTTTGTGAAATAACATCTTCTTCCATGTGTTTTTTATTGTAAATCCCCATTATTTTAATATGATAGGCATTCATGGAATGATAATTAAACCCCTATTTTTCCATAAAATAAGTTATGATTACATTTTTATGAAACAAATTTAATTGCACGGTATTATGAATGGATTTTCATAAAACCCATCCATTTTTATGGTTTATGATATGTTGAAATTTTTATTATTTTGCGGTACACGTATTAATTATTTTATTAGGAGTTGAGTGGAATCTATATCTCCCTCCAATAAATTGGGTAATGATTTATATATCATGAGCTAATGATGGAAGTTATGTCAATGGGCTTGATCATCAATGGGTATATGTGAAAACCTTATCGATTATAATGAATGGACTGCAACTGGGTATCATGGTGTGTCCCGCTAAGTAGGTGTAGTCACCAAGGTGATGGAAGATTGGGAGACCCGGTCAACTATTGGGAGATGGGTAAACATGATCCACTATAGGAAGATGGTTAAAAACTGAACCCGTATAAAGGAAATAATATGACATGGTATGGTGGTGTGTCCCACCCAGTAAGTGATGTTACCATGAAGTTCCTTGATAAGTTCATTCAATGCTTCCTTTATTATTGGGAATGATACCACAAGTTAATTTATGCCATAATTAATTGTCTTTTTCCTAAACATGACTTCATGAAATATGTTCTTTTTTCATTATGATTTATTTCTCATTAGCATATAATTTTTTTTCAATGATTTATGTTTATGATCAATTATATGAATGGCTTGTTCTCCTAATGTTATGATCATGTTATGATACCCCTATGCTCATTTTTATGCTTACATGCCTCCCTAGTTTTCCATTACCGAACATCTTTGATCAACCCTTTCTATGTTTCCATCACTATATTATGGTGTTCTGATTTATTTTTGATATGTTTAAGAAGGGTTCTAGTAAAGTATATCCTATTAAGGGATAGTGTAGCTCACTAATATACCAATATTTATTCTTCTATATTTCCAAATTCACTAAGCTAATATGTTATTTGGGTGAATGCATATACGATATTTTATGTATTCTACGAACATGATGTATTCATGTGTATTTTAAGACTCGGACAACATTGTTGGTATCAATGTAGTGGTTTTATCATAATTTGTAAACTAGGATGATAAAAATTTAGAGAGATCCTTAGGGATATTTCTATGGATATTTCTAGGTATGTCTGTAAGGATTACTCTAAGGATGCGTTAATGTTTAGGAAAATTTATTAGAATTTTGGTAAATGATATATTCAGTGGTTTCACAGTATTAAATCATAGTTAAGATACTATAAGATAATGCAGCTATTATAAGAACATGAGTTGTCTTTTCATGTATGGATTCTGTTTTCCTAGTTTTTTTTAGAAAAAGAGGAGAATCTAGAAATTTAAGGAGTGCACGCCATGTACTTTAGAGTACATGCCGTGTACCAAGTTGTCACATGTGACCTTTTACTAGTTGTGTAACGGCCGAGTACATGGCCATGTGGGGTGACCTGAAGACCGCATAAATAGGAGCTCAGTTATGGTATGTACACAATGTGTGCATTAAATGAACATTCCATGAACATTTATTTTTATATGATTAAACGGACCGAGGTTGACAATAGTTGGAAAAAAACACTTCTTTTGGATCTGTCTCATCCATGAGTGATCAAGACTAATGATTCTTCTCCACGTCCTTGATTGACCGTCCTTTCTCCGAATCAACCTTTTTCGATTGCATTGGAATCACCACAATGATTTTCTCCGTATTATGGAGCCTCACATCGTTTTTTATCCTCTCTTGTGAGATATCCTTGGTTGAATGTTTTAGAAATTTTATAGATATATGTTGTTCTAGGATAATTTAAGGGTTGGCGATGGAGTTTATTGATCTCACAACACTGAGGATGGTGGTTTGTTCCGTTTCGTAATTTGTCTTTAAATTATATGTTCAAAATTACCGAATAACATAGTTCAGGGTATTGCGTAATCCAGGTTTTTGGCCCTATTAATAAATGATTTGGATTATGTGCCTGAGTAAATGTTGTTTGATTTTGAATAGTGTTATTTTCCATGATATGGATGTGTTTACCATATTTGTTTTGACATTGATTATTTGGTATAGTTTTTCCGGTTAGGATACTTTTTTCCATGCCTAGTGTTGTTTAGATGGATTAATATTACCGGAAGATATTTTATGCTTGTAGTTTTAAGTCATGTAGTTCTTAAAAGCTATTATACATGTAGTATTTAAGGTTGAAATTTTCTATTGAATAGAATTTTTCATGTTTGACATACACAAGGCAGTGGGAACCTGGTGTAGTAGACCATAGGGGGAATGGACCGGGCTTCTCCAGAGTGTCTGTTTACTTTTATGTTGGGAGACCATATGAGGGATATAATTTGTGCTCCATCAGAGTGTCAATAGTTCTACATTCTGAGACCACATGGGGAATTAGATTTTGATTCTTCCTCATAGTTTCTATAGTTACTAATATGAGACCACATGGGGAATTTATGGTGACTGCTTCCTTAGAGAGTATTTGATAAAGATAAAATAGAAGGTTTGGACTATAATTACTCCCAAAGGGTTACTTTTGTTTGATTTGTTGAACCATAGGGGTTATGTTATGTCTTATTTCTAAAGGGTTACATGTATTTTATTAGCTTCGTACTTTATATATGAAAATGAATGCAATTGAAACTATAGGTTTATTTTCATTTAAGTACTTCCTTGTATACTACTTCATTTTACATACTGCCTACCATATATATTCACTGACTATTAGGCTCAGATCATTGGGTGGTTTCCAACAAGTATTCTTCTCACACCTTTTTTGGGTCATGCTTTTGGGCTCAAAAAAATTATATTGTTACAATTATATATAAAGGCAATCCCCCTAATACTTCATGTACTTGATTTATGTGGAGATAGAGAGCATGGGACCAAGCTGAGGCTTGTGATGTTGCTAGTGTTATTTACTTGTTCTTCCTTGTACTATGGTTTATTAATCTACTCCAGAATTGTGACTTATGTTGCTTCTTTCCTTGAAATATGTGACATGAATCATTTTTATATATTCTACAGTTGTTTATCTACATGCTATTTTCAAATCTGTTTTCATTTTATTTCCACTATGTTACTATTCCAATGAGGGCATAGTTTCCCCACTACCACACCCAAGGCCCTCACTGCTAGTTGACAGCCTCTGGGGTTCAAGGAAATGTTCTTGACACCATGTGACCAACTGTGTACGGGGCACCTCTGGTTGGAACCTAGAATGAGGATGTTACAAAGTGGTATCAAATGGATTCTTTTCTTAATGACTTATTATTCAGAGTATATAGATAGGGATTGGATGGAATATGTACTTGGTAATAGGTTGTGATTGGGAGTAGCTAACCTGTGCATATGGAAGAGTCAATTTACCTCGTATGTTGTTATTTTTTTGGGTTTGTATTAATAAAACTAAATTGATTTCACCATTGGGTCATTCACATGATTTGTGATATTATTTGTGATATTATTGAGGTTCTATTTCTGTTGCATCCTGATTAGATGAGGGTATTCCATCTCATGTATCATATAATAACTTTTTAGAGATCACATGTCATGTATTTCTGTCATTACATTTAGGATTCATTACTAATTTTATGATGTTGTGATAGATTTTATGGCTGATATTCATGTTGTTGTAATAGATGCCTTGATAGAATACCTACTATTTGATAGGGTATTTCTATTGTCTAAAGGTTATTTTAATGAATGCCAACAATTTGTCTCTAGGGTGTTATGGGTTATCAGGGATCCGAATTTGGGGGTTCATTTCATTGTTATTTCTTGTATATGACATGTATAAGATTCCCAACACTGATTAGAGGGGTGTTTGGTCCCCACGGATCGAAATTTCGAACATTAATGTTTGTTTTAGTTTTTTAACGGGTTTAGAGTAGTTTAAGAGGCTTACTATCTGAGAAAAATAGAATAGACGGTGTGAATTGTAGAGTACATGCCATTTATCCTTTTGTTCAGGAAAGAACATTCTTTTCTAAAGTAAATATTGTTTACTTTAGGTACACACCATGTAGTATCTAACAGTTTTACTTCCTATGTGGGCAGAGACACATGGTTGGGGAATACTTAGTGGCACATGCCGTGTACTGGACATACACAACATGTTGTATAGACCATGTTCCCACCTACAAGACTAATGAAACTGATGGATAAAACTAAGGTAGTACACATAGAGTCTATCTTGAACACTCCATATAGAGTAGATCGTTTATCCATCCATGGGACTGTCAACACGGGTCGTTGAAAACATTCTATTAAAAAACGTTTCTTTCAAAAAAAAACGTTGTGTGGTCTCATTTTAAAAGAACAATGTGGTTAGTTGGGTAAAAAACTTGGGCAGGGGAAAATGATTCAACTACATGCCATGTCCTTGAGAGGAACATGATATGTGTTGGGGTGTTACATGACCGGTTTTGGAATAAGTACATAACCATGTAATGGATTACAGGAACGCGCCATGTTGGGATCACACAATCCATGTATGATTGTTTCGAAAACATAAATGCCTTCCTTCCCCCTATTCCATTCATAGACTTCTATGTTTCAATCCTTTATAATCTAGAACACAAGTGTGCACTTGACCTTACAAAATCATGCCACTGCGACGTACTACGGTTGTACGCTAGATTTAGGGTAGTGACCAGACACCAGACATGGATGAATAGGGACTACCAGCTGATCTTATAGTTGTTCCTAACTTGGCACCAGTCGTTATCAAGGATACAGGTGTCGATACACAGTTCTGAGAGGGCTTCATGAGTAATTTGCAGATTTTTAGGGGACTAATGCATCATTCCCAGTGAATGGAAGAGTTAACATGGGTCTTTCAATAGAAGAATAATCTCACCTTCTAATGGGATGGAGGACCTCAGGCTGTAGAGTCATGGTTAGAATCCATGCTTTCATTCTTCAAGCATCTAATGACTCTTCCATATATGAAGGTGAATCTCACTACGTATATGCTTCGGGACTCATCCATGAGATAGTGTGATGTGATATCATAGGTTCAATTCCAACATGTTATGGGTTGGGATGAGTTATAGTGTGTTTTCTACAATTAATTCTAGGTGTAGACTTTTAGGGATGATCGAGCCTAAGAGTTCAGGTGTTTGGAGTAGGGTACTCTCTTCGTCATGGATTATTCTTCTCGCTCCACAGAGAAATAGTTCATCACACCTATTCCATGGGGTGATGAGTTATTCCTGGAGAGTAATTTTGAGGATGTTCATAAGAATTACATTCGATCACATGTGAACATCTTCATGAGGACATCCATCACAAGTATAGTCAACCAGGCATTTGTCATAGTGCGCAACCTGAAAAATTCTAGAGCTGTGAGCTAGGGTCGGTTAGCATCCAGAGATGGTACCCCTCTGAATATTAGTAGGAAGCATTGTAGGGGGTCTATGAATGGAGATATGAGTAGGATAAATACTTCTTCTGGTGGCCATGGTGGGTGATCCTATTGTGGGTAAAGTTGGCATACGAGGCCACATTGCCCGAAGGACCCAGTGGAGTGATGATCTTGCGGCACGATGGGTCATCTATAGCTTTTCATTCAAATCTTCTCACATGTAGTGGGTGATAGAGGTTTTTATATAACCCCTCGTTTAGGAGTGGGACCAACAGTTTCCCATCAGTTAGGGATTTGGAGTTTTATAATTTGTTTAGGTTGAGGTGGAGGTCACTGCCGTGGTAGCCAATCAGTAGGCATTCTATGAAAACATGGTGAAATTACTCGGGGAGTTTATGAAGGGTCACAAGACCATGGTAGAGGCCAGAAATTTGTAGTGGAGAAGACCTAGTAGGAGCAGGATCCTAGACCCTCTATAGTTCGATGTATGATTCTAGTTGCATCAGATTTAGCTACTTCACTTTTCAATAAGGGGCTTCCCATAGTTTCATATCTATTGCGGTTGTGGATATATTTGGGTTGTATATAATTACATCTTCTAATTTCTTGACATTGAACAAATTTTTGGGGACTATAAAGGCTACTGTACATTTGTGCAAGGAGTTCCATCTTGAGGGCAATGAAAGCCAGTTCTTTTGATACCTCTATGTATTAGAGATGACAGGCTATGTTTTCATTCTTATAATAGGTTGGTTGGTTCAGTTCTAGGTTGTTGATGATTGCAATGGCCATAGGGTGAGTTTCATATCACTAAAGGGTGGTCTGTTTCATCATAAGTGAGAATGGGATGTCCATGAGAGATGAGTAGGACTCGAGTATCTTTGGTTGGGAGGAGTTACAACCCAAATTATTAGTCTATATCTGGATGACCAGAGAACTTTACAAATGGAAATTCCTATAATAGTATATCATTTTAGAGATATAATTCTAGAGGACATTTCATGTTTTCCTCTGAATAGATAGTTGTACTTTTCTATTGAGCTTGTTCCATGAGTGGTATCAGTGTCCATTCATCCTTATAGGATGGCTACACCAGAGTTACAAGAGATCAAGAAGCAGTGAGAGGAGTTACATGCGAAGGGTTTCATCTGACCCACTACTTCACCTTGGGGTTCTCTTGTCCTATTTTTTATGAAGGCAGATGGTACGTTTATACTTTGCGTGGTTTATCAGAATCTGAACTAGCTGTTAGTTTAGAACCAATATCTCTTGTCAAGGATTGATGAACATTTTTATAAGAATTATGGAGACCGAGTGTTCTCAAAGATTGACTTGAGATCCGGTTATCATCAGTTGCACATTAGACCATATGATATACCTACTAAATCCATTAGAAGTATGTATGGTATATATGAGTATGTGGTTATTCTTTTTGGTCTCATGAACACTCATATAGTTTTCATGGCACTGAGGAACCAAGTGTTCAATCCATATTCAGATTTTTTTGAGGTGGTTTTTGTGGATGATATCTTCGTAGACTCTCACACTCTACATTTCCATGACACACATCTGGAGGTTGTTTTGAGTACAATGAGAGAGAATAATTTATATGTTAAGATCTCAAAATTACACTTTTTTATGGACCGGATTCAGTTCTTGGGTCGTGTTATCTCAGTGATAGGAGAATCAGTAGACTCAAAGAAAGTGACAGTATTAGTTTCCTAAGAGCTGGTGAAGGACTTCTTTGAGGTACATATTTTTATAGGGGTGTATAGTTACTATAAATGTTTCATACAATACTTTTCACGCATAGTAGTGCCATTGATGGGCCTGAATAAGAAGCGTGTGAAGTACTTGTGGACAGATCCTTGTGAGTCAGCCTTTCAAGAACTGAAAGGGAGGTTGACTTCCGCACCAATACTAGTTTTTCTAGAATTAGGAAAGAGATATACTATAAGATATTATGCATCATGAGTCATAATGGTTGTTATGCATAACCTGGTGGAGGATTCATTTCGTACGGGTCATTACAGTTGAGAACACATGAGAGGAATTACCTTACACAAAATCTGGATTCGGCAACAGTCATTCATGCTTTACACTATTGGAGAAATTATCTGTTCGGAGTGAATTTTAGGGTTTTTATTGACCACAAAATTCTCAATTATATCTTTACTTAGAGTAATATAAATCTGTGATAAAAAAGGTAGGTTGAGTACCTTCAGTCTTTTGATTTTGAGCTTACCTACATGCCTAGGAATGGAAACACTATGGATGATTCTTTGAGAAGGAGGACTCAAAAACAAGTTCTTTAAGAGTCCAATAGTTAGTGGAAGCATATGGATCTATTCTCTGAGATGAATTTGGATGTTCACAGAAGACAAGGGAAGAAATTTCATTCTTTTGTGTCTATTACCACTTCTCTACGTGATCAAGTGAGAATAAGGTAGCTATCAGATTCATAAGGCCTAGTCCTATGGAATATTGTGTTATAGGAGGACCCTATTTCTGGATAGACCATAAGAAAGTCTGAGATATTGCGCTTTCATGGGTGCATATGGGTGTTTGTAGACATATTCAAGGAGATGATACAGGATTTTCATTCCTCTATTTGGGAAGTTCATCATGGTGTGAGCAAGATGTATTGAGATCTACACCGTCAATATTGGTGGCCAGGAATGAAGTGGGATGTTTCAGGTTTTTTGATGAGATGTTCCACTTATCAGTATGTAATGTCAAATAGTCAATGAGTAGTAGGGATTTTTTCAGTAGTTACCCAATTCTAATTGAAAGTGGAATTGATTTCATGATGGACTTTGTGATAGGCTTACCGAGGCCGCCTCAAGGGAATGATGAAGTTTTTGAAGTCATTGACAGACACAAAAAGGCTTAAAACTTCTTTTCCATCCAGGAGATCTTCAGTGTTGATGAGCTGAGAAGGTTATACATCTGGGAGACTGTACATTTACATGGGGTTCTGCACACCATTGTTTCGTACAGGGAAACCTGTTTTACATCTTGGGTGTGGCAAAAATTACAGAGTGCTCTGGGTACACAGGTACTTTTGAGTACAACATACCATCAACAAATAGATGGCCAATCCAAGAATTTGATTTAGGTGTTGGAGGACATGCTTCAAGCATGTGTCATAGATTTTGGAGGTTCTTGGGAGAATCACACACCCCTTGTGGATTTTTCCTACAATAATAGTTTTCATGAAAGTATTCAGATAGTATGATATGAGGATTTGTATGGTAGGTCATTCATGTCAACCTTATGTTGGCAGGAGGAAGAACATGAAGCTATGGTGGGACCTCATCATGTTCAGGAAACCACAAATAAGGTGGAGTTGATTCGGAAGATGATGGATATTGCACATTCATGACAGTAGTATTATGAGGATCGATCGAGATGACCTCTAGAGTTTGAGTTCAATGATCCTATTTTTCTATGTGTAACATCGAGGTTGGGACACAATAGGATCAGGAGATAAGAAATGATTTCTCCAAGATATGTTGAGTTGTTTAAGGTTTTGGAGATTTTCATACCAGTTAGATATCAGTTACAATTACCTTAGAGTTACCAGGCTATGAACGAAGTCTTCAAAATTTCTCAACTACAATAATACATCTTAGAACCATATCATGTTTTTCAACCTGAGGATATTGAGTAAGAGGTGGACGCCTCCTTTGAGGAGTATCAAATATGGATTGTTAATTGACGAACAATGGTTATCCCTGGATGGTCTGTTTTTCTGGTATATGTTATATGGAAGAATGGGCGAATATAGGATGAGACATGGGAGAGGGAGACTGATGTGCGATCGCAGTGGTCGGATCTGTTTATGGATTCATCTTCTTCACCACCTTCTTAGAGAAATTCAGGGAAAAATTTATTTAAGGGGGGAAGTATGTAAGAACATTGATCATCATTTCAATTATGGATCCTATTGTTCTGGTGTTTGGAGAAAAAGTGGAGAATCTAAAAATTTAAAGAGTATACACACTGTACTTTGGAGTACACACTGTGTACCAAGTTTCTATGGGTGACCATGTACTGACCATGAAATGGTCAATTACATGGCCGTACAGGATGTCCTAGAGACTGCCTAAAGCATAGATTAGTCAAGGCATGTACACTGTGTGTAAAATAAATAAACACACCAAGTAATTTTATTTTTTACATGATTAAATGGAATGATGTTGCGTCTAATTGTTAGAACACCCTTCTTTTACCTTCGTCTCGTCCAGCAGAGATCGAGAGTGATGATTCTTCTTCGATCCCTTGATCGATCATCTATGCTTTGAATCAACCACCTTCGATTGTGATGGAACCACCATCGATTGTGATGGAACCACCATAGTGATTTATTCCTTCTTCTGGAGCCTCACCTATTGATTTCTCTTCTCTTGTGAGATATCCTTGGATGATGATTTTATACGTTTTGTAGATCTGTATCATTCTAGGACGATTAAAGGGTTGATGTTGGAGTTTAATGATCATACAATGCTGAGGTAGGTGGTTTGATCCTTTATATAGTTTTTCACTGAATTATATGTTAACTTTTTTCCCAAAAACCCTTGTTTGGGGTATTGTGTGGTTAGGGATTTTATACCACTTAAGGCCTGCTAATTCTAGTGAACCTATGTAGAGATTGTTTGATTGTGAATTGTTTTATTTTACTGGCTATAGATGTTTTGATCATGATTGTTTTGACATCGATCATTTGGTCATGTTTTTCCGGTTAGGCTGCTAGTTTTCCTTGCCATGTGTTGTTATGATGAAGTGATATTATTTGATGCTAGTTTTGGATTGTATATGTTTTCCATGTAGTTCTCTAATGTTGTTATCCAAGTAGTTCATATAGTTTACTTTGGCTATTTGAAATACTTGTGCACGTTTGACATACACAGGGCTATGAGAACCTTGTGTAGATGTCCATAAGGGGAATGGACATAGAGGGCCTCTCCAGAGTGACTTTTTTACTTTTACTTAGTGGAAAAATAGGGGCGTTGGACCTTGTTCTCCCTAATAGTGTCTGTAGTTCTACATTGCGTGTCTAAAGGGGGAATTAGATGTTTAGTGCTTCCTCACAGTGTCTATATTTATAGATACAAGACCACTAGGGGAATTGACGGTGGGTTCTTCCTCAGAGAGTCTTTGCTAATGATGAACAATAACGATTGTACTATGATTAATCCTAGTGGGTTTATTGTGTTTGATTTGTTGAAATATAGGTGTTAGGCTATGAGTAATTCTTATAGGGTTACTTGTATATGATTATCTACTTACATGATAAGTGTTAATGAATTTAATTGAATCTGTAGGTTTGTTTCCTTTTGAGTACTTCATTGTTTACTGGTTCATTTTTCTTATTACCTACCATATATATTCACTAATAGTTAGGAATAGATATTTTAGTGGTTTCCTACTGGGATTCATCTCAAACCTTATTTGGGTTATGATTTTGGGCACAAACAGATTATATTGTTGTAGGTAAAGATAAGGGAACGTGCCCTTCTCCTTCTGGTACTTGATTGATGTGGAGCTGGAGAGCATGAGACCAAGATGTGGCTTGCGATTTTGTTATATTTATTTACATGTTTTACCTTGTGCATTTGTTTAGTACTGTACTCCATCATTTTGACTTGTTTGGATTATTTCTATGGCATATGTGACTTTAATCATTCATATATGTGCTCTAGTAGTTTATCTACTTGCTGTTTCTGATAATATTATCTGTTTATTTCCATTGTATTACTCATCCAATGAGAGCATAGTTTCCCCACTATCATATCCACAACCCTTGCATGTGGTTGAATTTTTCCCACTATCACACCCAAGGAACTCACAGCTAGTCAGTAGCCTCTATTATTCGGGGAAATGCATATGAGGCCATGTGACCAACCGGGTTCGGGGCACCTCCAGTCGGCACCCAGAAACGGGACATTACAGCCATGATATATATGTATCTAGGGGTAATAACTCTGAGAAGGTGTGTCATTCCTAACACAGCGTATCCCAATACTTTACAACGACCCTTGATTCGCCCCTTGTTTGACACTCCCATGGGATATGTTTTCGAAATTAACAAACTATTTATAAACTATCATGAAGAATTTGAAAATGATATGACATTGAATGACCTAGGATACTCATACGGTGTCGTTGATTGAAAATTAGGTGTCATGATTTGGAAATCCTATAAGTAATTTTTCATGATTATTTGTTCTTGTTCTATAATATGTTTTTCTCACCCAAGGATTTTTTGTTGTATACAATTGAGAGAAATAAAAGGGTCGTTGTTAACATTGAATGTTTTAGATATGGAATGTATGGTAATTATGTGAACCAATTTCTAAAGTGTAAATTTAATAATAAGAATCAAGAACATTATATGATTATTGGTTATAAATCATATGTTAAAAAGAATATAAAACTACATCTGAATGGTTTTTTTGTTATTACAGTATTTCATAAATTAAACAAAAGAAGCATGAATAAACTTAGGTTGGGAAATCTTAATATATGATTCACATTTCATATTCTAGGAATTATGTATTAACAAATATGTTTATAAAGAATGAGTTATGATTTAGGAATAAACTTTTCTGAATGAATTATTTGTGTTTTTTGAAATCAATGCTTATGTTATATGAATCATGAAATATATAAGTTTTTTTATATAATTTTATCATTAAATATTGAAAAGAATATTATGAATAGTGGTGAATAATTATAAAATTGATATTTTTATTAGGTGAAAGTAACCCATAATGTGTTCACGATGTTGATAAATGTGTGATTAGCTTAGATTAAGAGATTATTGTTCTAGATATTGTAAATTAAAAATTATGAGGGACCTTAAAACAAAATTAGTATTGGTTTAAAATGTGGTATATTCTATCATGGATGAATTTTACAACCTCTTGGATTGATGGAATATATCTAGTAAACACTGGAACAAGGAATAAAATAGGTCTTCCCTAAAATATTTATGTTAATTCTGTTTATCCACATATTTCAACCGGATATACAATGATGGTATTCACATTTTTGGAATTTGAAAACTAAGAGATGCTTTTGTTTGTATATGGGATCAATGTTCAGGTCATTTTCTGTTGTTTTTTATAATTCTATGGATTTCTATCATTCATAATGGTTATAAGGTTAACCATTTATGGATATTTAATTTAATCAATAAATGATTTTAGTGAGATTAATTTATTATCTCGAGAATAAGGAAATATACATATTAGATAACTTATTCTATAAACATTGTGCTTATGATAACTGATGACAAATGGGATGGAATATAATGGATCTTTGGTTCTGTTAATAATTAACGAATGGAAAATTCACTATCTTTTTAGAGAAAAAGGTGAAGTGGATCAAAAAAGGCAAGGTTGTTATGAAATCATGCAAGTATCTTTTTTAATTAAATGTATTCAAGTTTAGGAAAAACGTTCTTGAAGACAAAAAATTTATCCTACTACCATTGTTTTTTATTAATCAGATGGTGTCTTAGGTCATCACATATTTATGGATTTGTGATTGTTAACTTTTTTATGACCTTGTTCTCTATCACCCCCATAAAAACATGATGGTTAGATTTCTCTCATGTGTCCATGTTTTAGCATTCCACCTATCTTATCCTAACATTGAATCCATTTATGAGTTAATTTAGGTAAACATTAAATTTTTATATTAACTTTTTAATATGATGTTTTTTAATTTATTTTTATGATGTGGGTGTTTATGAAAGGAACATTAAATCATTAAACAATTGAAGTCCCAAATGTATTTGAAGGGAAAAATTCATTTTTTCTGTCCATAAATTGTAACACATAGATATTTTTTGAGTTATTTTCCTGAATAAATTGATTTTCATTAATGTCTTGCATTGAAGGAAATAAAACATTACTTTGATATGGCATAGAATTGGATTTCACTACACACAACATTAATTTGGTATATCCTATACACAACACCATATTAATCATGCAATACATGAAACATAATTCATGACATGTTCCATATAGGACACCAATGTTAGGGTAAATAACATGCATGATTGAAATTCCATGATTGATTGCAAAATACGCAAGACCGAGTATTACCGAAAAATAAAATATTATTAAAAATTATTATTATCTAATATAATAAGGTATAACATAGAATTTATACCGGTTGTTAGGAATATTATTAACTAAATTATATATGGTTGAATTAATTCTTTATAAATTAACTTAAAATGAATATTATAACTAATTGAATTTATAGGGAATTGTTTTTTTATAAAAACAAATTTTATGGTCACAAATTAATTTTATCCTAATAAATTAAATTAAATAATATTTGGAATTATATTACTGAAATATATTCAATAACATATTCTTCAAATAGATCCAATATATTTTATAAACATAATATAATAAGAACAAAAATATTTTGAATAAAAATCAATATTTTTATGAAGCCACTTTTAACGCCATTTAATGGAAACTTATTTTAAAAAACATTTTTTCCACCATAATAAATATTATATGTGAAAATAAAATTCATATTTTATATTTAAACATAAAAAATAGATTAGGTTGATTTTTTTTATGATGTTTCATTTTTTAAAAATAAAGAAAAATACAGCATTTTATTTCTAAACTATTATTCATCTATTATTTTTAATATTATTACATTATATTTTAAATATATTTTAATGAAAAATTATTTAAATAATAAATAAATTAATACAATTAAGGTCATTTTAACAAATTTCACATTGAAATATAATATAAATACAAATAAATCTTTTGAACATTTTTACATTAAACACCAGCATTTTCATCCCATCTGCGGGATTAAATTTAAATTAATTACTATAAATTATGTGATTGGAATTTTGAAAAATGGATCCCATGTTTTTAATAATTATTATTTATAATTTCTAATAAGTTCAAATTAATTTTTATCAAAAAATTTCAGTGAATGTAATTAACATTAATTACAATGATTAAGTAAACATTAAGCTTAGTAATGGAATAAACCTCAAACATATGGGATAAAATAACCAATAAACCTATCCAACACCTATTTCTGGCCATTTTTCTTCTATTCACCGTCCATTATTTAGTTTTTTTATTTGTTGTGACTTTTTTTGTTTAATACTTTGGTACACCTATCTTTTTTCTAGAAATATCAAGTCATTTCCCTCTACTATAAAAGGCCACCACATCTCCCCATTATTGACACATCTCAAACAAACTAGGATCGACCATGATACACCCAATACAATTAAAAAACAATTAATTACTACATGAGTACTTCCTTTGTTCAGAAATCAATCGAACTAATCCCTTTCATGAAATCGACAAGGAGTTACCCAAATTCAGTGTACCATCCTTCATCAAGCTGCATTATTTTCATTTCATTCTCTAACCCTTCATAATTATATATTCCATTTTTATATTAAAAAAGTATAATACCATTATATATATATTTGTGTGTTATTATTCTATATTTTAAACCATAACATACACTCACTTCCATCTAATGGTTAACAAAAAATATTGTTCATTTGTATGGTGAACTACTTCCCCACGAAATGATGATTGTTCATTTTTCTATTACCCCCTTTTATAGTTGGGAATTATGATAGAAACACTATTTATTTATTATATAAATTATATTAAATATTTTTTTATTATTACCTAATCCCATTATAACACATTCCATTATAATTTCTATCTTGTGTAAATATGATAACATTGTTTGTTGATGTGTGGACTACTGCCTTCTTAAGGCGATGAGATTTCTTTAAAATACTACAGAGAATTTAATAAGGACGAGATTAATGAAATTATAAAATATAAATTATATAATAATTATAATATAATTGTTATATATATATACATATATATTTCACTAACTTTCCTTCTTTTAATATGACAATAAAACGGAAACAATGTCCATGCATACATCCATCTTACTGTCTCTATGAATGGTGTTTTCAACTTCATACTTCTATATTATATAGATTATTATAATTCATATATAATTAATATAAATTATATTTATTTTATAGTTTACATTCTATAAATTATGATAAAAGTATATGGAATAATGATATAACAAATTAAGACACAGGAAAAAGGAGAATATTACCTGAAGTGAAACCATAAGATAGAATTGTCATCAAGTGGGAAGTAAAAATTAATTGTAATGTTTCATATGGTATTAGATATAATAATATTTAAATTTAAAATATTTTCAATAAACATATATTTATTATTAAGTGTGATTATATGAGTATTACGAGAGTCAAGACACATGGTAAGAGGATTTCATCTCCCCTTTTATTTCCATGAGATACACCCCTTATTCACCACTCAATTATTTTGTGTGGTATATATACTTATAGTGAGTATATTATATTCATATTATAATTATATTTATGGGTACTTACATATCCATTTTATTATATTCCTTTCATTGGGTTTATAATTCAAAAGTTACAAAATCTGTAAAGAATTTTTTTCTCAATTTACCATTTTTGAGACACATGCCTTGTTATGCACATATATTTTTAAATGAGGTGTATATAAAACATTCTAGATTTTTGGATTCCCTTTGATAAAATTTAAATCCTCATATATTTTCATTTCCAAAAATGGGGATTATATTTAAATTTCACCAAGTCGTATTAATTCATTGAAACTATGTCATCACATTTCAAGATTATTTATGTTTATGCATTCTTTATTAAAAATATTATGAACTATCTCCAAAGAACAATCATGACTAATCTAAACAATTTAATATTCAGGTTTTATCCTTGTAATGGTAAAATATTTTTATTATTTGGTGCTTAAGATGATTATGATATTTTTTTATGAAAACCTATATTTATATTTGTATTTGGTTAAAAATCATTGTTCTTTTATGACTGTGATTTCTGAAAATGTTTTTGAAAATGATTTACATTTAGCAAATGATTTTAAATGATATATTTTCCCATTTAATTCATTTTTCATCTTTTTTTATAATTTTTTATGTGTTTTTTCAAAGGTGATTTCAATTCTATGTATATCTAGACGATGTCATTATATTGGTTGTATCATAAATGGGTATAAAGTGAAATAAGTTCATGGGCCTATCGATTACAAACTATATCACATTTCTTATTCTATATCTATGAGAAAACACTAACAAAATTTCCATTATGATATAATCCA
Source organism: Viscum album (assembly GCA_963277665.1). NCBI lineage: Eukaryota > Viridiplantae > Streptophyta > Magnoliopsida > Santalales > Viscaceae > Viscum > Viscum album. The sequence goes on from OY728161.1 coordinate 1,003,239,048, forward strand.
ACTTTCATGTTACGATAATAAGTGGATGGCGAAAACCCAAAGGTGTCTGCTGCTCGTCCATGAACATTTGACAAGTATACAAAAGAGAGAAAAAAAATTTATGGGTAGGCTAATACCTATCAACTAGAATTACCAGTGCATGTCATAAAAATTATTCATGGTCCCCATATGCACATTCCACATGGAATTGTTGAAATCACCCATAAAATATTTTCTTACTTCTAACTCCAAAAAATGTGATTATGATATAATAGAATACCCTTTTTGGAGAATGCATAGTCAGGCATGGTCTTCCCACCATAACAAGAGTCTCTAATTCTATAGAACTATTCATCAAAATGATGATCCTAAAATTATTCCTTATATGTGATGATGAAAACATGAAATTATCCATGAAAACCATATCCCTTTATTCTTGAGCTCCAATATACAACTATAAAGAAAATTGATCCATTATGTTCCACTCTTCCGACGATTCATTCACTGACTATGTCATATTTTACCAACACAAAGAATCTATTATGGAATTCCATTTCCATGGGTTATAAGTTATGTAAAGGTTAAAATATTTTAGGTATTCCACCCAAATACTTTGGAATAGATTGAAATATTTTTTAGATGATACGACTCAAGCTTTTGTGGACATAAAACACAGTAATCCTTTCTCTAAATAGATTATTCCTATAAATCTTAAGTGCATTCATCACATTTGGATGTTAAAGGTCATGGGTTGGGTAATTCATCTCTTGTTTACTAGGGAAGTGAGATCTAGATGCAACAAAATGATCACCATGCATAATAACAAAGCCAAAATCATAAAACTAATACATCATAAAATATGACATAGCCATGCTCGGACTCTAGAAGAGTTAATACCAGATATGTAGTAAGAAATCATGTATCATCTCAATGGAATAACTATAAAATTTATCATCCCAAGTGAAATATAGTACCTTATGTCAAAGAGATTTCAATGATGAAACCATATTTTTATAAGTCCTTTAGAACTCGGTGATAATAAATATTTAGGCACAAAAAGATCATATTATTGAAAACATTTTGTGGATGCACCCATATCAAAATATATTTCACCTTCCTAGGATAACATGTGATGCCATGTTTTTACATGACATGGAAAAATGATTTTATTTCAAAAATCATCAAATTACATTTTAAAATCATGGAATAAAGTCAGTTATTTCTCAACAATTCCAGAACTGGTCTATGATTTTTCACATGATCCACCTCGAATAAAGAGTAAACAGGGATATCATCCACATGGACTACCATGAAGGTATCATGATACTCATGGAAAATATTGATCATAAAAGAAATAAGTACTGAATGGGAAATGGTAAAACAAATTTTCCTAAAAAGGTATTCATAATGGTAATGACTTCTCTGAAGGGTTCATTTCTGATCATCATAATTTTTTATCCTCAATTGCCGTTAACCAGATTGAACATTAAACATTGATAACCACCTCATCCCTTTCTATGGATCAAATAAAACATCAATATTTGTAAATTGATACTTTTTATGTAACAACACAATGTTTTTTCAATGGAAATTATTTTCTAAAAAATATTTCATATAATCACACAATGTCACAACACAGTGAACTACTAATTACTATGTATCCTTTAAAAATAATTTTTTCACTTATATGTTTTGAATTTTGAAAATATGACATAAATAGTTGTGATAGGTATGTTATTTGGTGTCTAATATGAACAACTTAATTGTTGGTGAATAGTAACAAACCCTTATGAATAGTAATGTTTCCATTATGAATATTGAAATACCCTAATTAATAATAATAATACTTATTATAGTATATAAATAATATACTTGGGAATGCATGATGTACTTATATTTTGGAATTTGTAAATAAATGTTTTAAAACTATTTTTTTATAAATTATGTTTTTAATTAAATATTAAATTAATTATATATATATAATTATTTATGATGAATGGATTTCATATTGGGATTCTACACGTCAAAAAATGATTAGGGTGAATTTTTGGGATTTTTCTAAACTACATGAATTTTTAGTGAATGGTAAAATACATTAATTTACTATATAAATACACTACAATTTAAATCCATTATACCTGAAATCATAAGTGATTTAATTACCCATATCTCGAACTCAAATGAATTTATTACTATTATAGGTCATTTAATACTAACTATTTCTTGTATTATAAATAACTAATAAATTAATGATTATAATATTATGAACACCGTCTTTCCCTCCACTATAAATACCTCCTATCATTACCAATTATCTTCACTACTATCAAGGATTTTTCCTTGTCAATATTCATCCCAAATATCTTCCCAAGATCATTTCCCATATCCAACATCCCCATGTATCATGAATATACCATATACTCTTCCTTTAAGAGGCTCTCAATGGTGGTAAACATAAGAGGTAAATTCCACTTCCCAATTATTTACTTTTCTCATTTATGTCCTCACATTACATCACCCAAATGGTATGATAACTCCTGTAACATAAATGTACTATAATTATATTATGATAATGGAATTATTCATTGTCTTCTCTTCTTTCCACATATTTTTTTGAATGAAATTAAAACAACATTTTAGATGTGTTAATTTAGCACAATAAAAGAAGACAAGTTAATAATTTCTATTACCATATTCGATTCTGGTCGTGAAACATTTTTAATGGTTGAAAAAGACCATAATATATGTATTAATCCACATCTATGGTTCTAGATTCGTCTTTTACACATGGTTTTGGTTTAAAAAAAAATGTGTTCATGTGGTCAAAAAACCCACCAATTAAACAAAAAAGATGTCACTAAGGTTATAAATAATGATTAAAATAATCATTAGGTAAATAAATTACCTTTTCAACCATGTAAAATTATGGATGTTCTATAATAAAATCTATCATCAACTCTGGAAAACAACCTTCATCATATATGTTTATCTGAACACGAACTGAAAATTAAATCCAACAAAGAAAACAGTCCAGAACAGTGAAATCAAACCTCTTAACCAATAAAAATGGTTATAATTGAACTTTAAAAGGTTATAGAAAATATTTTATATATATAATAGGTTATTTATCTATTAATTTATGAATCTAATGTTATTTTTTAGGTCATAATGTACATGAAAATATCACCATCCGACTTAAGGTAAGGGATCTTCTACATTTCACTATTATTCACGAATGTCATCTATGTTATTCCATTTTATGTGTAATACCTAATGATGGGGTATAATTTATAACCTATACTATAGTTCTCTCATGAGGTATAAGTGATGGGAAACCCCATTGTCTCTCATTAATCCCTCTTAAGTACACCAGATTCCCTACGAATTATCCGTAAGGAATTCTACCCAACCCTCCTTTATTCCTTCAGGATGCTCTATCATTCTTTTTACCCAAATAATCATTCCTTTTATTTTTATTTAAAACATATAAATTCTGTTTATAATCATCATACTCATGTTTCAAGATAAATCCCTCATTATTTTTCAGAGATATACTTGCTTTTATGTGAATCCATCCTCGATACTTCCTAATAAGAAAAATCTTTTTAAGAGAGCTTCCCAAATTTTTACCCAATTTCAAGTGCACTAAATGCTCTTTTTTAATACAAAATTGTCTTTATAAAATCAGTATTTTTTAAAAAACCTTCTTGGTTCACATCTGGTTTTATATAAAATATTATTCCATTTACTATTTTAAAATCACTATAGTGTTTTCCTTAAAACCACACAAAATTGTTTTAATGCTAAAATATATCAAATACATTTATTATATCTTGTCACATTAGTTTGAAATCATGTAAAATGATATATGACTATGATTTTCTATGTATGTTGTAATTACTTTCTTTCATGGACACATTCATGATAAACCCATTGGTTTTTCAATATTTCATGATTGTGGAGCCCGATTCTTCCCATTGGTAACCTTTATGTTTTGATAAGATTGATTATGTATGTTTATATACGTGGAAACAATATTCATGAAATATAATCTAGGTGTACCAGATAGTGCTCCAATGCATTGGGTAACATTTAGTCTCATGAGATGATTATGTGTGACGTTCATGGCGGTTAGACTTGTCTTGGCTACTATGCGCAACAGCCTTGGCAGTTAGCATTGCCTTATGCTACTATGGGAAATGGTCATGGAGGGTAGTCGCCACTCTTACTAAATTCATGTTTTATGTTTCTAAAAAATTTCTATGATTCCATGTTTAAATTATACCATGTTTATACGTTGGGATATGTTACAATCCTTTTTATATCATCTATTCTTGTCTTCTATATCTTGTGGTAATTCTTTGTTCTTATGGTTATTCCTTTAATGGGATTTTATCTAATATCCTCAGTCATGTTTTCCATAGGTTATCTTATTATGATGTATGTGAATAATGGAATATAGGAGCTAATTATTGAGATTAAATTAAAATATGTTTTTATAATGATTGATTTTGTACCTAGTCTTCCAAGACAATAGACATTATGATCCTTGGATTATTATATGATGTGAAATTATACATAAAATCGTGTAATGTTATATGTAAAATTATAGGGTTTCTATAGTTCGTATTAATTGATGGTCTAGTTATTTTTTGAGATTTGGATTAGAGATCTTTAGTAAGAACCTTAAGGATGAGATGAAGTGTAAGAAAACATCCCAAAATTTTGGTAAGTATAAAGTATGTGGATTATCAACAAAATGTATCCTTGTTTGGATACAAACAAGTAGTGGTGGATTAGGCATTTTTGTACCTTGGAGTGAAAACTCTGACAAGGAGTTTGGGGCTTGACCTGAGATATCCTGGTATACGACAATGGGACTTTCTACAATCTTGGTTTGACACTCCCAGGGGATATGCTTTGGTAAATTAATAAGCTTAGTACAAACCACTATTAATGGAATAAAAAATCCTATAATAATATAAGATAAGAAATAGATCGAGGATAAGCTAGATATTAAACCTATGGAATCACATTTTAGGATATACATATCCTATAGAAGTTTATATTTTTATGTTACAAATTTTCCATTTTATGTTCAATAACTATGTATTAAATCCCTCAAATTGTATATTCTTTTTCATAGTAAATGGTGGAAAATAGAATAACACATTACAACAATAAATGTGATCGGAAAATTTGTGAATTCATTAATGATATTCTTAGTATGATGGGAATGGGTACACAATGATTTATGTCAGTACATGCTCAGTTGGCTTAAGTTATGAATAATAAATTGAATCATGTGGAACACCCTCCTCCTAGAATGAATGGTAAAGTATCCATATAATCTTTTATGTTAAAAATTCCTCCTACATTTATCGTATCTTTTAACCCCCTCCTCAAAAAACAGTGGATTAAATCCATTGAAAATATATTATCCATCTTACAGTTATCGAAATTAGTGAAAGTTATTATGGAAGTCTGTCTTTTTGAGGGAGAAGCTGATCAGTGGTGGACACTAATCAAGAATACATAGTCCCAAGAGTAAATTTATTCCATGTGTAACACCCCATGACTTTTCAAATAGATTTATTATAGAATTCATAAATCACAAAATCTCTAAAAACAACACTTTGTTTTAACCTTGCCATGTAAACCTGACTTTGTCACTTCTATGATGTGAATTTCAAAATGTAACGACCCAATATTTTTTAATGGAAATTAATTTCTTATAAATATTTCATAATCACATGAAATCACATCATTATTAACTACTAACTACTATGTGACCCTTAAAGAATAAGTTTTTCACTTTTGTGATGTGAATTTCAAAAATATGACATACACAGTTGTGTTCAGTAAGTCATTTGGAGTCTAATATAACAAACATGATTTTTGGTGAATAATAACACACCCTTTTGAATATTAATCGGAATAGTAATATGACCCTTATGAATAGTAAATTATAGAAATAATTTATTTTTTAAGGAAATATGATAATGGGATCTTAATTAAATTTTCAATGACACATAAAACTAATTGCACTTCAAGATTTTTATTTTTTGAAATAACTATGTCATTATTTATAAATTAAATTAATATTACTTAAAAAATTATTTTTGAAAAATTTATTTCACTTTTTAATTCTACAAATTGACAATTGGTAGGGTTGAATTTCTGGGATTTTTATGAAATTCTTGATTTTTTGATGAATAGTGAAATATGATAAAATACCGTATAATCAATTTATCGGTTAAATACACTATTTATATCATCATCAGTGATGTAAGACCACTTGAATCAAACTCACATGATCTTATTACTATTAAGGGTCACATTAAACAGTATTATTGGTTTCTGTGAGGGAAATAATAAAATAATGAATTAAAGATTCAAAATTTACTCCTCTCCTCAACTATAATAACCCCTCACAACTCCATCTTCCCTTCACTTCTCTAAGCCTTGAAGATCCTCAACATTCTGCCCAATTACCCTTCCCAACTCTCTCCCCATGACCAGGAAGTTATTAGTGTTTCCATATGATCAAAACCCCTTCCCATAAGGTGTTTCTCAAGGAGGTCATTTCAAGAGGTAAAGCACACTTCTATTTCATTTTGTTTCATTTCAATTTATCTTCTTTTTCTATCCTCTCCCAAAATCATCTGTATAAATGACCATGATAACTCCAGTAACATCTATATACTGGATTTAGATCATGTTAATGGATGAACCATCATAAATATTCTTACTCCCTCCCTTTTATTTTTATAAACAAAATCGACGTCCCTGAGGTTCCGATTTATAACCTTCATGGACGACAATGTTTCGTTCTTCAATTTAATCTTCATTACTATTCATGAAACCATATTAATGGTCTAAAAAGAATATAATATATGTGTTATAACTTAATTAATATCCAGGAACCATAATATGTACATATAATTAAATTATATGACAAAACTAGTTCATAATATTCCAAATACCGCCGAATAATCGAAGAGGTTTTCATCTAATAATACATCCCCATTCCATGTAACCAAATGATAAAAATGACCACTATAAATTATTTATTTTCATTAATAAAATATAATACAAATACCTGAGATTTATAAAAATTCCACATGATCTTCATTACTAAAAAACAATTGAGACGAATATGAAAATAAAGGAAAAAAACACTCCAGAACGACAAAATTCAATACAATAACTTATCAATAAAGACATAAATGAGCTAACCTGAATTATTGTAAAATAATTACATGTCTAATAGGTTCTTAAATATGTTATTAACATGTATAATCTCATTTTCCAGGAGCGTATATACAAGAGTAGAACAAGTTTGGAGTTTAGGTACAGTTTTCTTCATCTAACATCAATTTTCATGAGATTTTCCATATTCACTACTAATACTTTTGTATGGTGTATGTATACTGACCGTTGATTTCACATATCATGAATATATTTAACTTCATGGTATTAAATCTATAATTTTTTTATTATAAATTTGTGGGGAATACGAATTGTTTGATTTTAAAGTGGTAAGGGGTTTCTCATCTCACAATCATTTTTATGAGATTATCATTGTTTTCCACTTATTCCTTTTATGATGTATATGTGTTCATCCAATTGACATATAATAACATTATTCTATTAATATTCATGTTATTAAATGTTTCAATTGATCTTCATTACCTTCTGGTTAGATGATTCGACTGATTACATTGTAGTAAGGGACCTCGTCACAACTACCTTTTCGTTGTGACTAACTTTATATTGTGCACCTAATAATCCTTATGTGGTGTACCTACTACCCATTTGAGATCACTATTCATTTGAAATTTTATTTTGATAATATATCCATAATCTCATTCCATGGGTATGTTTGTTGTCTAAACCGTATACCATTTTCTTACGGTGTTTATTTGGAATGTTATTTTAATTATGGAAATTTTGATGAATCTGTATACTCAAATATATACGGATATTGAAAAGGCATATTAATCTTGTATTGAATCAAAAAATAAAGAATTCTTTGGACATACAGTGTATTGTGGGGCCGGCTATATCGCCTCGATGAATCGGTACGTCTAATGTGACAAAATAGTTTGGCGACAAACCCTTGGAGTTTGTTTCCAAAAATAAAAAGGGTTTCTACCCATAGAACTAAACTGTTTTTACGATATTATTGTTTCATATGAAAGATACAGGACGTCAAGTTAATAATAATTCTCTTTATTCAGTATCATTTATTATTATTATCCATGATGTTTTCACTATGACAAAATCTAGGGATGCAGTATCATTCTCAGTTTATTAATGGCATTATTTATTCATTTATTCACTATGCCATATTGATTATGTCAGGCTGATTGTGATTCACTTATTATTCTATTCATGATTATGCTATTTGTAACCCTTATTGAGAATTTGATATCACCCCTTCCATTTTTTACTTTCAACAGGTGAGAAAGAGGAGATCGTTTATTGATTACTTGTGGATGCAATTTTTAGTTTTTTTTATGTATTTTATTTTGTAAACTTTTCTAATGTAAATTGAATAACATCTATGTATCTAGTTTCATCAAAACTATGAAACATATTGTTCCTTCAGGATTTTCATTCCTTCTGACCATGCCAATATCAAATGTAATGAACAAGCTCTAGCCTAGAGGTGTCGGGGTGTAAGAACCTTGTATTATCAATGAAAGTCTTTGGAATATTCTTGATGATATTCCGGAGTAGCGCCTTTAGATGGCGTGCGATTCTGAACACCGGAGTGGACGGAATTAAATTTTCAGTGCGTTCACACTAGAAATGCCAAATAAATACGATAACTCCTAAATGGTGATCCAGATCAGAGATCAGAGAGTAGGGATGGGTCCGGAATGGAATGTTTACCCTAGGAATGACAAAAAACATGTCGGCACGGGACGTTTGGACCCCTCGCTCGCTTTCGGAAGGTTAAACAGATGAATTAATTAATTTATTTATTCGATTAATGGTGAAACTCAAGTATATCATAAATGGTGGCTCATATTGGGGAACCGAGGGCACCATTGAGTTTAGAGCATGTCGTTTACCCTAGGAGGGGTGTAAGTTTCACAGGCACGGGTCATCTATGAAAAATGGCCCCAGGGGCGTTTTCGTAATTTGGTGGCCTTAGGCGCTATGTTTAATAACTTTTGATTGGGGCCTCAAATTTAAATTCGAAGACCGCCGTTACATTCTGAGCGTGGTTTTTAGCATTGAGGAGGCTTAATCCTGACCCCGTCGGGATTTCGGGTTCGGGCCGATGGACAGGTGGTTAAGTGTTTTTATTTAGACACATAACCCACCCCTCTACTCTCCCCCTTCTCCACTGGTTCCAGAAGCTCCCAAAAATGAAGGAGTAATTTCTCCTCCATAACCTCCTCATCATCAGCGAGGCGCGGCTCCGACAGATCGCGGCGAAGCTTCGGGCGAAGGCCATCAAGGTAGGATTTATCGTTTTCATTTTGTTTTACCGTACCCACTTTGAGCTCAGATTTTTGTGTCGAACCTCTCTTTAATTATAGAGAAAATTCCATTATTTCATAGTAGATTTTATGTACTTTCCAACTCATCTTCCATATTTGAATTCTGACTTCCAATGTACTCGCAAATTTCTGGCGAAGCTTGCCGAAATTTTAGGTGTTTTGGGGCATTCCGGCGAGCCAGGGCAGCGGTCCGGCGAGCGGCTGGCGGTCCTGGAGGAGGAGGTGGCTTCAGAAGTGGAGGATGACCGAGTGTTCAGTGGAGGAGGTAGCCGGGGGCCACGAACAGGCGTAGCAAGGCGTGGCGGTGGGCCTCGGCGCGGTGGTGAGCCGCCGGGGGGCGGCGACCGCGAGGTCGCGGCGCGCGACCCCCCGCGTGGGGACAAAGACCCTCATCGCGCGGGTCTTCATGCGGCTGCCGCAACCGGCCCTCGTGGTTTGACTACATGTGGACTGCGAGTCCGCGGCCGGCCCGTGTCGCAATGCCGCTGGCCGGCCCAGGCTGGGCGGACCGGCCGGTCGAGGTAGGTCCACCCCAAGGGGCTTTTCCTATCGACTTAGATCCCCGTATTTTCCGCTATGGGCGTCTGTTTTGCATGTCGTCTATAGTGACGTGATCCTGGGATTCAGGGTAACATTTTGAGATTGTTTTAGGAATTTTTAATTCCCGAAACGAGGGGCCTCGGTGGCACGATGCGTGCTTTATGAAAATTGGTGTTATTTTCTGGGGGACTTGTTTTGGACGGCGCAGACGCGTTCGACGTCCGATTTAAGCGCCGTTAGTGGCGTTGGAACCCTGGCCCCGAGACAGAGCCTTCTATGGTGGTTTCAGGCATTGAGGCCGAAGTTGAGTCGTGGTCCCCACGGCCCGTCTTTCGAGTTGCGTGCACCGTTTCACGACTTTTTCATCGGACGTCCGTTCGGGGCATCCAAGCAGTCGTTTTTGGGTGTTTTTCCGAGGGCATTGCAATGATGCAATCTACCTGCCCTAATTCCGCCGAATGGTGCGTGCCCTATGAGGGTCGTTTGGGCGTTGATGGTTATTTTCCATCTCTATCACCGGGCGACCGTTTTGGACATGTGAATATTCTATCTTGTGTACTTTTTCGAGAGGATCGTAATGATGCGATCCGTTGGCAGCACTTCGGTACCGGGGTGGGGGTCCCACGTAGTACCGCTCACGTGCGGAAAGCCGGAATGTATCTTTTTCTCCAAATATCCGTTCACTCAAGTGAGTTGTCCTTTTGACGTGTTTTCCCGAGGGGATCGCATTGTTGCGATGTGCCCGATGGATTTTAGGGCCGATGCTTGGGATCACGAGACGTTGTTCGGGCGTGAGGCGGTGTTGGTGAGTTTTTTGTCGAATATCCGTTTGAGGGGAGTAAGTAGTTGATCTCACGTGTTTTTCCAGGATGATTACAACTAGGTAATCTGTAGAGGTGAGCAGAGCATCATTAGTGATCTTATTAAATGTGGAAATGTGAAGGTGTCCCGGGGGCGGTTCTTCTACCGTGCTTGTAGCGGACCCTTAGCGTGAGATCACGTGCACTGTCGTGCAAGTGATTTAAATGATTAAAGAGATGTGTTTGGTCGTGCCTCAGTCATTGAGGCGACAAGTTGGAGTTTATACGTTACTCCTTTGTGTTGACGTTGGGTCTCGTGTGCACGATAGCCTTTGGGCTGAAAATGAGGTATACCCTTGGAGTATACAAGAGTGCTTGGACGTACATGTGGTTTGTACCTGAGAATGTTTGTTCTCTTAGTTGGGGTCGACTTGGGGCCACACGTCGTGTGGGCCCCATGTGTGTGTTGTGTTCTTCTTTTCGTACTTTTTACCTCTCATGACGTAGAGGGTCCCTCTATGCTCGTTTGTTTGACCAGCAGGTTGGATTTTCTCCTGGCCCAGTGCTCTCTTGTTTAACCAGCAGGGTTGAGTGGTCTCCCCCTGGTTTCATTCTTGATGGTTTGGCTGGTAGAGATTGTTGGGTTCCTCTGTATCTTCAGCTGTGAGGGGTTTCAGTATCGTGCCCTTTCACCGAACTGTGGCACCATTTACGACTACGGGTGTTTGTACAGTGTGGGTGTTTTCAACACATTCTGGGATGAGTTGACTTGGTCAGCTTCGATAGTGACTCAGTGGATTAGAGCGTGATCGCCTTGAGAGGTCCGGGGAGTTTCTCTCGTTCCTTCGTGACACCAAGTAGAGTTCTTGTGGTTTTGGTGTGACCAAAACATTACACGGGCAGCAATCCTCTACCCAGGGGGTTGTTTCCAGCAGGGTTGTGGTTGTTTCCAGCAGGGCTAGGGTTGTTACGAGCAGGGATGAGGTTGTTTCGAGAAGGGATCGCTAGTGGGTTACCCTCCAGTAGGGATGGCCAATACAGTGGTGTTCACCGAGCAGTACCATCCAACAGGGATGGCTAGAGCAGTTCTGGGCTTACCTTCAGTAGGGCTGGGTAGTGGTCCCCGATGTCGAGCTTACCTCCAATGGGGCTGGGCAGTGGTCCCCAATGACGGGCTTACCTCAAGATGGGCTGGGAAGTGGTCCCCGATGTCCGTCTTACCTCCAGATGGGCTGGGCAGTGGTCCCCGATGTCGGGTTACCTTCAGTTGGGCTGGTTAGTGGTCTCGTCCCCAAATTTATCCGGGTTTCCCCCCAGTGGATTACCCTGTTAAGGGTTTGGGCAGTGTGTCACCCATCGACTCTTTCCGGGTCTCCCTGTAGTGGGAACCTGTTGACTTCTAGGGACCCTCCAGCAAGGCTGGGCAGGGGGTCGCCTGTCAGCTTTGAGCAGAATTCTCGACTATGGGGCAGTGACATGGTGTGGTTTGACATTCCCCCAAAACTCTCAAGTATGAGGGGTATTGTCCCCCACTGAGACATGTCCTTGTGACGAGACCTAAAACCGTGCGTGCGAGTTAGTGCCGCCCAAAGCGGATAGTGTTGAGGTGCGGTGGTTTGACCCCATTGACTTGTAGTTCGGGGCAGACGTGCGGGATATTGGGCATCAATGGTGTTACTTCTGGGACTGTTGGCTACTGTTTTCTTGGGCTGAGCTACGGGATGGATATCCCTTTACGACCTTGTTCAGGATTCTTGTTAAGCATATGAATATGTATATAGCTTGTTCTGGTACCCACATCTTAGGTTTGGTTACTCTTCTTCCAGGTGAGGTGAAGACGCACGAGGTATGCCACGTGCTTTCCGTGTCTAGCTTCTCATGGTTGGACGAGTCTACTCTCATGCTATAGGTAGCGAAGACATGATGAGATTTTCATCTTCTCACCATTTCCAGCTCCTTGTGTCTGGAAAAGTGTACCTCCTTACTCTTTTTGGGTTGATTTGAAGTCTCTATTGTACTCTTTACTTCACTTTCAGTTGTACTCCTTTACTTTTACTTATTCGCTCTACTACTCATCCTTCAGTACCTATTTTGTTGCTCCCTTGAGCCTTCGGGGTATCCTACTGAGTATTTTTACACTCAACCCTTCTTGGTCTTTTCCCACACATGGTGTGCCCTTGCAGACGATGGAACGGTTGGTCATGATGTTAGAGGAGCTTAGGAGCTTGGGAGCTTGGACCGCGTGCGGTGGTCGGAGTCGGGCTCCAGGTGGGGGACCCTACCAGCTGTTTTATGTTGTTTACATGTTGCCGGGTTGTGGCACCTTTCTATTTGGGTGTGTGTTTTTCCCCTTTTATTTTCATTTTACGTTCAGCACTTTCTTTGTACTATTAGAGGTCGATGCACATCGTGGTTTATTTATAGCAGTTTCCCTTTGCATTACTTTTTACTCTGCACTTTTTCATTGAGTGTGCTTCATGTGTGTGTGCAGGTACTTAGGAAAAGTCCTCCCCGATTTATTGGGCCTTCGGCACTGGTCTTCATCCCCTGGCCTATGGAGGCACGCTTGGGGTAGTTGCGGCTCGAGCCTGGGTAGGGTCAAGTCGTGACACGAGGTGTTACATTTTGTATTAAAGAAATTTTAGTAGAATACGTGGAAAATAGATTTATAAATCGTAGAATTAGGGAAGAGTCCCTATGACAGTCATTGAGAATAAACATATAATAACGTCCTGGTATTTTGGTAAGGAAAAGATTATATGAAACTTTCTAGAAAATGCATCCTTGTATGTATATGAGAAGCTAGAGGCGGCTCTGTCACAAATATATCTAGGGGTAAAACCCAAAAACACTGCTTTAAGCTTGACTCAAATTGAAACGGGTACATGACAACAGGCCATTCTACACTCTTTTTTACAACACTCCTTGGGGATATTCTTAGGATAAATCAAATTTTTCTTTCTATCCATTATGAGGGAGTTTAATTTAAATTTTCCTCAAAGGATTTGGTTTAATACTTACTTAAAAAATACTACAAACAATGTTTTCTTAATTTTAATATGGAAAATGAAGGTCCTTGTCTTTTGTCTATTCCAACCGAAGTATTAGAGACCATAGTGGGAAAATCAGGTATAGAAAACTATGAGACTTATGAAAATTTTTGTTTATCATTTTAAACCCTTTACTGAGTATCCAACTCTCCTCAGGTACTCCAACTTCACCATGGAGCAGGTTTCATCAATTGCCTCATGATGAGTATACAATTCTCGTTCTGTTTATGACATGGTAAATACTTCGAGGGTATCTTTAAATGTTTTACCCTAATTAATAAATAATTTTCTCTTAGGGACTTTGAGGAGGCTGCAGAAAGGGGTGACCTTCGGGCAGCATATCTATGTCAGATTTTGACCTATAAACTCCATGGCCGAGTTGTTGACTTTAAAGACCTCAAGATCTAGAATACTTGTTTTAATTATAGGAATCAATTTCATACCAATGTCACTCGTCTTGATACCCGAAATTCTTCTCTCAATCTAAATTCTAGATGTCCACACACGGTTGACCCTAGTTTCACATGTTGCATCTGGACCAAGGAGATAGTGGAATTTGGAATCTCTTTAGGGATCTATTTGTCAGAAAACTAGTGATATTCCCAACATTGGTGGAATCTATGAACAGTCATTTTAGAGGACATCAAGAACCCCATACTGTTGTCTTGTGAAAGGGAGCAAGAGATTCTGTAATTTCTTGAGTTTTATAAATCATGTCAAAATTAATTCTCTACATTGATATGTTTTTATATAAAACAATAACATGGTTTAAAATGGATTTTCCATACTGAATTTTGATTTACTGAAAATTTTCAGATAGAATATATGAGTCAACAAATCAATATTTTATCACTAGATACCATGTTTCTATAGACTAAAATTTTCAAGACATGCTCAGAAGCAGACCAACCCTATGCCAACTTACGTATGACTTGTCAACTACTCAATCGAGAATCGAATCATCCAAACATTCTCCATATGTACCAAGGAAGAAATTTGGTCTAGTACTATATTTCATGTGCACAATTTTCTTCATATAGGAAAATAGGGAAGTATCATGAAGCTCTTTTTCTATGATTGACTCTTGTTGATAACTACCGAGCTGTGTGTAAATTTCTAGAAGCTTCTTTGAACTGTGTCCATTGAGTGGCCTACCTATTACAGATCCTGAGTTTTAGTATGTACAGAGAACATTACGAAATCAATACATTCAATAATGATATGGTATGTGGGAATTATAGGGATTTACCCCACATTGAAATTTATGACCTCCACACTTCTTGCCCCTATCTATGGAAGCTTGAGTTCTTTATACAAAGATTCGACCCTAGCTGTCTGCAGTGCGTCTGGGCTAAAGATATTGAGCAGCTAAATACTACCTTAGGAATCCACCTGAGGTCGTCAGCACCCTAGAATCGGTGGTGTTACTGGTAATAGGGCATCAGGAGTAATGTTTGTTTATTATTACATATGGTCCTAGGATATTGAAATCTTTTTTGGGAATTCGTGTATTGGGGGACTGGGAAACTATTATCCCTATTTTACTTTTTGAACAGTGGTTATATTAGAATATAACTTGTTGTCTCTTAATTTTTTTTGTCATTTCATCATTTATAATTTTGAATGAGTATCACTGTATGAACTCTCATAATAAATTTTCAGATGGAAGGACAAATCCACATGTTATCGCTTCCGGTGGAGGTACTGGAGATTATTGCGATAAAAAATTATGATGAGGAGTATCTACCACTTTAAAACTTACGAAAGACGTGTAAACAACTATATGAAGTGACAAGTAGTCCAGACATTCTCAACACCTATCGAGGGAATGCTTCCATTTACTACTTCATTGCCACGGAACAATTGGCTATGTATAGGAAAAGAAAAAAATACCATGAAGGGATTCTCCTATGTCTCACCCTAGGCCTAAACTATACAACCATTTTATGTTTTCAAGAGGCTACTTGGGAGGGAAACCTTTGTTCAACCTACATGTACCAACTCCTCAGTTTTAGCCTGTAAAACATTGTCTATGACATATATGTCCTCAGTCGAGACATAGTTCGGTGAGTTCATCGTTTGTTAGTCCATTCATACATTTCCAAACATTGAACCATTTGAGCCTACCTTTGGAAGCCCGAGTGTTTGATGAAAGAGTTAAACCCCTTTTGTCTGAGGTGTGTCTGGGTCAGAGAACTAGAGGAGTTGAGAATCAATTTGTGTTTTCTATTGAAATAACTTGAGGATCCTTTATGATGGGAGATTGGTAAGAACATCAGAGAGTTTTCTTTTGTAGTTATGAAATAAATTTCTAGGATGGAATTTCCGAAGGTGGGAATAAAGTAACACCCCATGATTTTTCAAAAAGATATATTATATAATTTAAAGATCACTAAGTCTATAAAAATACCACATTTTTATAACCTAGCCATGTAAACCTGATTTTGTCACTTCTATGATGTGAATTTCAAAATGTAATGACCCAATATTTTTTAATGGAAATTATTTTCCTAAAAATATTTTATAATCACATGAAATATCAATATAATTAACTACTATGTGCTATGTGACCCTTAAAAAATATGTTTGTCACTTTTGTGATGTGAATTTAAAAAATTCGACATACACATTTGTGTTCATTAAGTCATTTGGAGTCTAATAAAACAAACTTGTTTTTTGGTGAATAGTAACATACCCTTATGAATAGTAATATGAATAGTAATATTACTCATATGAATAGTAAATAATAATAATAATTTTTTTTCTTAAGGAAATATGATAATGTGATCTGAATTCATTTTTCAATGTCACATTAAACTAATTTCACTTCAAGATTTTTATTTCTCAAAATAACTATAACCTTATTTAAAAATTATATTAATAATATTTAAACAATTACTTTTGAAAATTGGATTTCTCTTTTGAATTCTACACATTGAAAAATGTAAGGGGTGAATTTTTTGGATTTTTCTTTGAATTTTTGATGAATAGTGAAATACTATAAAATACCGTATATTCAATTTATCAGTTAAATACACTATTTATGACATCATAAGTGATGTAAGGCCACTTGATTCGAACTCACATGATATTATTACTATTTGGGATCACATCAAAAAATACTATTGGTTGACTTGATGGAAATAATAAATTAATGAATTAAATATTCAAAATTTACTCCTCTCATCCACTATAAAAACCCCTCACCACTCCCTCTTCTATTCACTCCTCTAATATGTGAATCTCCTCAAATTTCTTTCCAATTACCCTTCCCTAGTCACTCCCCAAAACCAGGAAGCACTTAGTCTTTCCAAAACTCCAAAACCCCTTCCCGTAAGGAGTTTCTCAAGGAGGTAATGTCAAGAGGTAAACACCCTTCTTTTTCATTTAGTTTCTTTTCAATTTAGCTTCTTTTGGTATCCCCTCTCCACCACATCTATCCAAATGACCATGATAACTCCAGTAACATCTATACACTAGATTTATATCATTTTAATGGACGGACCATAGTAAATATTATTACTCCCTCCCTTTTATTATAAACAAAATTGACTTCCATGAGTTTCAAATTTATAACCATCATGAACGACGAAGCTTTGTTCGTCAATTTATTCTTCATTACTGGTCATGAAACCATATTCATGGTTGAACCAGACAATAATATATGTGTTATAACCAAATTAATATTCAGGAACCAGTAAATGTACATATCATTTCATTATATGACAATACTAGTTCATAATATTCCTAATACCACCAAATAATCGAAGTGGTTGTCATATAATGATTCATCCTCATTCCATGTAACAAAATGATAAAAATGAACATTATCAATTGTTTATGTTCATTAATAACATATAACTCTAATATATTAGAGTTATGACCACTTCACATGAACCTCATTCCTTAAAAACAAGTGAACCTATTATGAAAATATAGGAAACAAACACTCTAGAACGACGAAATTCAATATAATAACATACCAATAGACATAAATAAACTGACCATAATTATGGTAAATTAAATAAAAGTCTAATATGTTCTTAAATAAGTTATTAACAAGTATAATTTCATTTTCCATGATTTTAAGTACAAGAGCGGAACATATTTAGAGTTAAGGTAAGGGTTTTCATCATCTCACTTCCATTTTCATGAGATTTTCCATATTCACTACTAATAATTTTTTATTGTGTATCTATACTGAACATTGATTTCAAATATCATGAATATCTATATCTTCGTGGTATTAAATCTATAATTTTTGTATTATTAATTTTTGGGGCATATGAATTGTTTGATTTCAATGTGGTAAGGGGTTTCTCATCTCACATTCATTTCTGTGAGATTTTCATTGTTCACAAATTATTCCTTTTATGTGGTATATGTGTACACCCCTTTTTTATATAATAAAATGATTCTATTTATTTTCATGTTATTCAATGATTCATTTGATCTTCTTTAAGTTCATGTCATATGATTCGACTGATTACATTGTGGTAAGGGACTTCGTCACAACTACCTTTCCGTTGTGACTAACTTTATATTGCGCACCTAGTAATACTTATGTGGTGTACCTACTACCCATTTAAGATCACTATTCATTATAAATTGTATTTATATTAAATATCCATAATCTCATTCCGTGGGTATGTTTTTTTTTCTTAATTGTACACCATTTTACATATGGTGTTAATTTGGAATGTTATTTTAATTATGGAAATTTTGATGAATCTGTATACTCTACTCTATACGGATATTGAAAAGGCATATTGACCTTGTATTGAATCAAAGTTTAAGGAATTATTTGGAAATTCCATGGAGTGTTGGGCCTGATATAGCCCCTTGATGCATTGGTAGGTCTCATGAGGCAAAACTGTTTGGGGACAAACCCTATGAGTTTGTTTCTATAAATCAAAAGGGTTTCTACACATAGATCTAAACCGTTTTTACGATATTATGGTTTCATGTGACAGATACATGAATTCTAATTAATAAGAATTCAATTTATTAGTTATTAGTTATTATTATTATCCATGAGGTTTTCACTATGACAAAATCTATTGAGGTAGTTTTATTCTCAGTTTATTAATGGAATTAGTTTTTCATTTATTCACTATTCCATATTGATTATGTCAAATTTATTGTGAGTCACTAATTATTCTATTCATAATTCATCTATTTTTAACCCTTACTAAGAATTTGAGCTCACCCCTTTCTTTTTTTACTTTCAACAGGTGACAAAGAGGAGATCGTTTATTGAGTACATCTGGATGCCGTTTTTTTGTTATGTATTGAATTTTGTAAACATTTCCACTGTAATTTTAGTAACATATATGTATCTAGTTTCTTCCAGACTACTAAAATGATCATTCCTTTAGTATTTTCAATCCTTCTAACCATTCCAATATGAGAAGTAATGCACCGACTCCAGCCTAGAGGGGTCGGTGAGTTACACCATGGATTGGGAGGAATTCAAAATGATGTTTTTTAATAAATATTATCCTTAAACCCTCAATCTCAATATGGAAAGATAGTTCCTTGGGCTCATGAAATAATTATGATGAGTCCATCAGGGTGTATAAAGAAAATAATACAAGGATTTCAAGGCACATCTCGGGATTTTTCATGAACATAAAAATCATGGTGGATCTTATGTTTTGTGAGCTAAAGCCAAGTCTACAGTAGGAGTTCGCGATTCAAGACTTTGACAGTTATGATGATATTGTCAATTGTTCTCTCATGGTTGAAATTTATATTGAAGAATCTCAGTGGTCTCATGGACCTGATGCCAATTATCAGAAAATGGGGAAAAAATTGGAAGTTCAAAAAATAAATCCCATTATATAAACTAGGTAAAATATCCCACTTGTAAAATTCGTGGGAAGATGAATCATGGGAACTGTATAAAGGGAAACAACGACTTCTTTAAATGTAGAAAGATGGCACATTTGGCCAAAATATGCCAAAGGGATATGAAAAATCCCACTAATGTGGAAGAATAAATGAAGGTTTAAATCAAAATTCATCCTGTAGTGTAGTGTCAGAACTACAAAGATCATGGAAATTATTAAATTAATTTACTTAAGCTAAGGTTTGTCGGAGGAAATCAATAACAAACTCCAAGGAAACAACAAGGATGTGATTATTAAATCACTTTTTCTAACGTGGAGCTAAACAATGACATGGTGATAGTTAATCTAGTAATTCATTCATGAATAGTGGAAATACTATTTGATTCTGGTTCTACACATTCTTTCAAATCATTCATGTTTAGCAGAACTATTCAAACACCACCTCAAAATATGAAGGAAAAGATATATATGAGAACAAAGAATGGTGAAATCATTGCGTCCATGGTTTATAAATCCTATGCTCTTAACATTTGTGAGCTTAGCCTCCCATAAAATCTCATCATAATTCCATCAGGGTAGTTGGATGCTATCATGGGAATGGATTGGATATCTTTACATAGATCCAACATCAACTGTCAGGGAAATCACTCCTCACATCTCGAAGCATCCTATGATTCATTACATGAGTGAGGATAATAATGAATATCATTTGAAATAATTCACTCAATTGAAAACATTGATTCATTATGAGAAAGAATATCTTGCCCAAATGATTTAGACAATAGAGATAATCAAGCTTGAATACATTCCCATTGTGATGGATTACACATATGTATTCCGTAAAGAGTTTTCTGGTCTTCCTCATGACCTAGAGGTTGAGTTCCAAATTTAACATATTCTTGGATCTCTACCTATATCAAGGAGACATTATAGAATTTCCATTATAGAGCTAGTGGATCAGAAGAAGAAATTACAGGAGAATGTTGATATGTGTTTTATACACATATTACTTCATCGTTGGGTGTGAAAAACCCCTTCGCCATGAATAACGATGGATCAATGCACATATGCATTGATTATCATGATCTTAATAATATCATGATAAAAAACAAGTATCACAATCCATGTATAGATGACTTGTTCGATTAGCTTCAGGGGTCTAATTATATCTCTATGGTGAACCTTTGATTGAGATATCACCAATTAAAGGTGAGGAAGAAAGATATTCTCATGACTGCCTTTAAAATGACATATAGAAACTATAAGTTCATAGTGATTCCCTTTGGACTCATTAATTATCTAGAAATTATCATGGATATAATTAATAGTGTCCTTAGAGAATACCTTGAAAAACTTGTGCTAGTATTTGTTAATGATATTTTGATATACTCCAAGAGTAAAGAGGAACATGACGTGCATAAGATTACTGTTTTATAGGAATTATGAAGGAATAAATAGTTTGAAAATTACAATAAATGTGATTTTATGAAGGAGGAAGCATCATTCATGGGTCATGTTATCACCACCAAAGGGATATCTCTGGACCCTTTCAAGTCAATAGAAATGGAAGAGTGGACCAGGCCGACTCCTGTAATGGAGATCCACATCTTTTTGGTTCTAGCTATATATTATCAACAATTTGTGAAGAACATTTCATGGTTGTTGATCCCAATGACCAACGTGACACAGAATGAAGTAATGTTTTTCCAGACATAGGAATGTGAAGAATATTTCATGGAGTAGATAGAGAGGCTTATCACTATGCATGTAATCACACTCCAAACTTTTGGAGAACTCTTTGGGGTATACAGTGATACTTCAAAGAAGGTATTAGGCCATGCGATGATCTTCTTACAAAGACACCTCACATTATCGTAATTCTAGTGGACATACCAATAGATCAACATGGACAAATATATATCAATGAATTGGTAAGGCTGCGTAGTGTAACACAATCTATCATATCTGATCATGATCTACGATTCACATCACAGTTCTGGAAGTGTCTCTAACATACTCTTATCTCTTAATTGAAATTTAACACGACTTATCATCCTCATACTGATGGCCAATCTAAGTGGACTATTCAGAAATTGGAGGATATGTTGAGAGAATATTCTGTGGACGTCAAAGGATGATGGGACCAACATCTTTCACTAGTTTAATTCTCTTACCACAAATGTTTCCACACGATCATCCAAACAACACCATATGAATCCATTTATATAGAAAATGTGTAGAACACCAATGTGTCGGGATGAAGTCGGTGAGAATAATTTTATAGGACTTGAAATGTTTAAATAAATGGTGGAGATGGTGAATGAAATTCAACAGTAATCAAGGTATTGTAATGTCGATAGAAGATTTATGAGGAAAATCATCAATGAGACCTTGAGATCAAAAATGGAGATATGTTATTTCTATACATATCTCCGTGGAAGAAGTTCCTAAGGTACGAAAAAAAGGTATGATATTTCCTGGGTACATCATTCCCTTGGAGATTATTGATCGCATCGGGGATGTGGCCTATCGTCTAGCACTTCCACATACCATGTCCAATGTACATGATTCCCTCCATGTATCCCTCTAAAGAATGTACATACCGGATCTTTCACATGTACTATCTTTAGACCTGGTATAGTCGGAGGATGATCTTTCTTATGAAAAGCATCTAGTGAAGATGTTCGATCATAGAGATAATGCTCTATGTAATAAGACTACTCACCTAATCAAAGTACTATAGTAGTGCCAAATGTAGGAACAGGTAATATGGGAACTGGTGGAGGCAATGAAGGAAAAGTACATGCACCGACTTATGGTATATAATGTAAAATGAAATTTCAAGGGGAAAATTTTATAAGGGGGGAAGAATGTAACAACACAATGTTTTATCAATGGAAATTACTTTCATATAAATATGTCATATAATCACATGAAATCACAACATAATGAACTACTATATACAATGTGACCATTAAACATTTGTTTCTCACTTATGTGTTTTGAATTTAAAAAATCAGACATAGACAATTGTGACCAGTAAGTTATTTCAAGTCAAATTTGGCCAACTAAATTTTTGGTGAATAGTAACATTCCCTTTTTAATAGTAATGTTACCCTTATGAATAGTGACATGACCTAATGAATAGTTTATTTACATAAGATAGTTTATAAATAAGATTTAATTGAATGTATGATGTA
The DNA here is from genome assembly GCA_963277665.1 of Viscum album. Classification (NCBI taxonomy): domain Eukaryota; kingdom Viridiplantae; phylum Streptophyta; class Magnoliopsida; order Santalales; family Viscaceae; genus Viscum; species Viscum album. The sequence goes on from OY728161.1 coordinate 1,003,261,987, forward strand.
CCTATATTTTGGAATATGTAAATTAAAGTTTTAAAACTGGTTTTTTATTAAATTAAGATTTTAATTAAATATTTCATTTTTCATATTTAGAATATTATTTTTCTAAAATGTATTTCATTTTTGGATTTTATACATTGATAAATGGTAGAGTGAATTTTCAGAATTTTTATGAAATATTGGAAATTTTTGTTAATATTACAATACATTAATTTACTTTAAAAATAGATGATAACTTAAATCCCCCATTATTGAAATCATAACTTTTGTAAACACCCAATTCATAATATCACATGCATTTATTATTATTCTAGTTTTTTGAATACTCACTATTTTTTATCTTGTGAAGAAATAATAAATTAATGATTATAATATTACAAAAACCCTCCTCCTCTTTACTATAAATACAACTAATCCCTACCTATTCACTTCAATACTCTCATGTCTTTTACCATTCCTTTATTCTTCCCAAATCATTTCCCATGTTCATACCCCACATCAAAAATCCCCTAGTCGCTTCAACATACTAAAACCTTTTCCCTTAAGAGGATCCCAAAGGTGGTATACTCAAGAGGTATATTCCTCTATCCAATTATTTTATTACTTTTATGTTCTTTTCTATTATTGTTTCTTTCCTCACCACCTTTAATTAAAATGGTATCATAACTCTAGTAACATAAATGTACTATAATTATTCTATGCTAATCAGATAATTAATTATCATTACTCCCTTCGCCATCTTTTAATTGAATGAAATGAAGAAATCGTTTGAGATGTGTTAATTTTGAACAAGAAACAAAGAAGGGATAACAATTTCCATTAACATATTAAATTTTGGTAATGAAACCATTATCATGGTTAAACCATAAAATAATATTTGTATTATTCCCCATCTGTAGTTCTGGAATCCTTTTGTTAACATCATTTTGGTATATAAAACAAAATCTTTTTTTTGTGGTAAAAACCTTCCAATTAACCCAAATGGATGTCACTAATGTTTTATATAATGATCGAACTTCAATTCAAGTATCCAATGAATTTTTTTAACCTTGTAAAATTATGTATGTTTAGTAATAACATTCAACTTCAGTTCTGGACAACCACCTCCATCCTACACGTTTATCCGAACATGAAACGATCATTAAAACCAAGCAAGCCAACATACCCGAACAATGAAATTAAACCTATTAACCACTAAAAATGGTTGTAAATAAACATATAAAGGTGATAATAAATATTGGAGATATATAATAGGTTCTTTATTTATTAATTAATTAACCTAATTTTATTTTTTAGGTCATTATGTTCAAGAAAATATCACCAGGAGACTTAAGGTAAGGGATCCTCTCCATTTAACTTTTATTCCAGAATGACCTCTATGTTATGCCATTTTATTTGTCATCCCTAATGAAGGGGTATAATTTTTCACTGACCACATACTTCCCCAATGATTTATAATTGATGACATACCCATTTCCCTCTCATGAATCCCTATTATGTACACCTGATACCATGCTGATAATCTATAAGTAATTCATCCCAAAACTGCATTATTCTTTCAGGTTTCTCTATCTTTCTTTCTACCCAAATGAAGTGTAACATTAATTTTATATAAAACTTTTACATTCTATTTATATGATTCAAAATCATGTTTCAAGATCCATACCTTAATCACTTTTGGTGATATACAAGCTTTTATGTAAAACCCTCCTCGATACATCATAATAAAAAATCTCGTTTTATGGGAGCTTTCCAAATTATTACCAAATTTCAAGTGAAGTATATCCTCTATTTTAATCCACCATTTACATTATAAAATCATCCTTTTTTTAATTAAAACATTATTGTTTCACTTATATTTTTATATAAAATATGTTTCCTTTTTCTATTTTAAAATCTCTAGTTTTTTCCTTAATACACAAAAAATTAATTGTAAAATTTTCCAAATTCATTTATTATATGTTTTCAATTTTGTTTGACATCACATACCATTATATATGACTATGAACGTCCATGTATGTTATAATTATTTTCATTCATGGAAACATTCATGATATGCCCATTGGTTATGCAATAAGTAATGATTGTGATACCCAATACTTTTCCTAGGTAACCCATATGATTATGTAGGACTAACATTGTATGATTTCTTATGTGTAAAACATATTCATGAAATGTATGATGGGTTCACTCAGATAGAACTCTAATTCATTAGGTAAATTTTAATCTCATGAGATGGTTATATTCGACGGTCTTGGTGATTAGCCTTGGATTGTGTTACTATGTGCATTTGTCTTGGCGGGGAGCCTTGGATTATGCTACTATGGGAAACGATCTTGGCGGTTATCCATGACTCGTACAAAATTTATGTTTTATTTTTCGTCTACATGTCTATGATTCCATTATTAAATGATCCCATTTTTTTATTTTATGATATGTAACATGTCTTTTTGTATGATCATTTCTTGCCTTATATCACTTAAGCTAATGCATTGTTATAATTGTTATTCCATTTTCGTTCTTTTAGCTCAGACCTTTGTTCATGTTATCCTCAGGTTATCCTATGCAGATGTATGATCACAATTTAATATATGATCCCATTATAGAGTTCATATAAGTTGTTTTTTTATAATTTTTTATTATATACCAAGTCTTCCACGACACAAGACATTATGATTCATGGCTTGTACTCTAATGTATAATTATTCTTAAAATCATGTAATGTTATCTGTAAAAGGAAAGGGTCGCTATATGTTATTGATTATACCTCAATTTATTTTTTGATAATCAACATAATTTAAGAGTGATCTATTATCCTACTTCGAAAAGAGAATCTGTGACACCCATGATGACACACTATGGAATACAATTCCTTTATATAAAAGATTATCCAATAGAGTCTTCAAATCATTCAATTCAACTAGCACTACCAGGTAAATGGGAATATAAACTGGTTATGCACTATGCACAATGTTGATAGAAAGGTCCACCTATCCTATTGGTGGAAAACTAGAGAAAACAGAAGGAAAATTATTGGTAAAATAGATGAGAACTGTATGTAGATCAGCACTCAAATATTCGTTATCTAGATCAAATGCGAACATAGATATCACTTTCCCAACTCAGGAAAAGATGGTTCATCTTTACTGGACCCCATGTACATTCATTTGTAATTATTTTAAAATACTAATTAGGTGCTGTGAAGGAGACCCATAGATGATAGCAATCAATCCAAGATTTATTGGTGATGATCTGATCCATTCTAAATATGACTTCAACTAGTTTCATGTTAGTAACCAAAATATCTATGCAAGATCAAAATATAATAAAAAGAAAACATTAGCGGGACTATAGAGACATTCATTTCTATTCGTTCCAAGGGGTGTAGTAATATCCATCACATAAAACAAAATCTCATTTGGATTATTTAGTATAATTAAAATACGGGTTTAAATAAAATAATTAAATTCACTAGTATCACTACAACAAATCCGGCCCCTAGCGGCGGTTTTTTTTCATTTGGCGGCGGTTTAAACCTCCTCTATAGGGTTTGGCGGTAGTTTGCAAAAACCACTACGAAACTGGGTGTCGTCAATCTATTAGCAGCGGTTTTTACTATTTCACGGTAGTTTAAGAAAAGCGTCATAGATGCCTCTTTTCGCGACGATTTTTGTCCATTTCGCGGCGGTTTTATGCGTAGATGATACTTTTTTTTCACGGCGGTTTTAACCGCCTCTATATTCTGGCGTTTGATGCGCCTATGTCGCGGCGGTTAAAACTGCAGTTAAATGGTGACCAGTAAGGCATTAGCGGTGGTTAAAACTGCCACGAAATGTTGACCTGAAAAAAAATCTGCTCCTACCACACCACTGCCTTGAAAAACAAATCAAACCAGAATATTGAACAGGAGACACCATACAAACAAATAACATGGTAGTATTCATTGAGAAATAGGATATGAGCACATGTTGTATGTTATGGTGTCCAACCTAAGGAAAGGTATGTATCACAATTTGGTGAGTAACCAATCCATGTGACCCCCAAGATGTATATGTGTTTTTAGATTCTTTAATTTCTTATGTGCATTAATAAGGGTTGATTTATATTATATGCATACTAATACTCTATATAATAAATGGTTATGAATTTTGATACAATTTATGTGATCAAGCTAACTATGGTGATGTGTAATGATTTGTAATTGGTTATGCTCTAAGTTGGACGATATAACATCCATGGGTGGATTGTGATATGGGTTGGGTTTTTTTAACAATGGATTTGTGTTATGGGATAGAAAAAATTATGTTTATATGGGTATAGAATTTGTTTCAAAGATGGATGTTTGAGTAGTTATAGAATGTATGTTATGGTATGGTTTGTTGTGTGTTTTGGGTTGGTTGTTAATGCCTACTATAGAAAATGGGTAACTTGTGAATTGGCGTGTGTTTTAGGTTGGACAACACGCTAACCGTGCATGGTGCTTGAGAGAGTATGGTTTATGATCTTGTAGGTTATACATGATTCCTATTGAGGATTTGAGTTATGTCATTGGATATGAGATACGAGTTTCATGTATACATCCCAAGATGGTCATCATGTTGCCAGTTGGATGGGATGCATCATGATATAGTTGTTATTGACTTCGTTAAAGAAAATAGGATTGAGTTTTTTAAAATTTCAACAACAACATATCTAATGTTTTCCTAAATACCTTATTGGTGGAATTATACATAACCAAACCAAATGATATTGATTTTTCACAATAGTTATTATCATAAGATAATGTCATTAATATATATGTGCATGTATGTGATCTTTATCCTTCATGGGAAGTATGGTGTGTCGATTTCTAGTTAGGATTAGTAACCTAGATTTCATAGTTGGATTGGGTATGGGATTTGTGATATGCATGAGAACCCTCGAGTGGTTCTATTGGCCTATGATTTTCCTCGTGATATTTGAGATGGGTTCATAGATGCTTCTCCATGGGTTGTATCCTATATAGGATGTGACATGTGAACTAGGGTTGAGAGGGACTAGTAATATTGAGATGTATCTTGGGATATTGGTGATTGGAGTGTTCTAATCAAGTGAAATAGTGATTCTCATTTCCACATGATGAGGGTTTTCTTGTATGTATGTAATCCAAGAGAGGACTTATCCTAGGTCTATGAGTTCATTAAATAAATGAAAGTAAGTTTAGACACTTTGTTCTATAGTGATGGTATATAGGTGGATTGTGGTTTGGTATTCAGTTAGTAATATCATTGTATTTGGTATTGTGAATGTAAAAGCATGGGTAGTGCTTGTGTATTATTAAGTCTAACATGAATAATTGACATGGTTATTTGGGGGATAAGTTAAGCTAAACTATGATTATTTGGATGTTATTGTAATGATGCATATTAGGTGTTTTAATAGAGTGTATACATGCTTAGATTCATGTTATACTGATAACGGTTAAATTTAGGTATTGTGGGAGGCTTCCAAGATACACTCTTTCCATGTCAGTAAGAGCGTGAGTTCTTTATCAGCATAATTGGTATGTTGGTTGTATAGTCTAAGATTATCCTTTCAGTTGGGTATTTGGGTAGTTATTAGGTGTAATTTTACTTGGCAAACATGTGGTTTATAATAATTGTTGGATTTCCATATATCTCATAGATAGAGAGACTTAGTGATGAAGGTAATTCTTCCTATGGTTTATACATTATTCTATGATACATGTGATATGTGGTCTCATCGCTTGTTTTATATCAACCTTAAACTAAAAAAAAATTGGTATTCGTTGACCCAGTTGAGTGGTGTAAAAATTTTAAGGCCATGAAAAATCCTTTTATCATTAACCTTTCATGCCTTAGATATTTATGGTCATGGGATTGGCCTTTTAGTGTGATACATATTGAATATGGATCCAATAGGGGTATGTCTATGCTAAACTAAAACATATTGGGCCATCAGATAGGTGCTTTATCTTCCACTTAGTAAGGAAATTTATTTAAAAAGGGATTATCTAGTAAAAATTGGCATATATAAAACCAATTTGTTACCTAATAACTTCTACCTTGTTGAGTGTTACATGGGGTGATTGTTCCTCCCTCCTGAGATTTTATTCTAAGGGGATATACTATGGTTGTGATTATGGATATAGGTTCGGCATGTGTAGACCAACCTAGCGTAGACCTAAGGATGTGTTAGAATTTATGAAAGCCCTTCAGAGAGATTTTTATCTTCTGTTGTTTTGGTTGTCTTTATACCATTGAATGTTTGGGGCTTTGGTATGTGATGGAATTTTTTCATTTCTGTTTAATGTGTTGTGGCTCATTGGACCTTGATAGTGATTGTATGAATTTGGCTTACATAGCTAGGATACCCAGGTGCTGCTATGGAGCAACAATGATATGAATGCGACTTACACAGTCGGACTGCCTAGGTACTTCTATGAATCAGTTATGGTATAAATCGAGCTTACACAATGGGGATACCCGAATGCTGATATATGGTAGAAATGGTATGAATATGGGTTATATATATGGTATTCTCATTGGATGTGGTACCAATCCAAACACAGGCCTAAATGGAATGATGTATACCACACTCGAGAAATCAAGACATAAAATGAAACATCATAAATAAATAAAATGCATAGAAGGAAACATGAGAAATCAAGAAAATGTTAGGACATGAAATTTTTTGGTGGAAACTATGTGCCATACATGTTACATATACAAACCAACCGTTCTCATACTTGTTCAACACATCAACAACACTACTACTCATCATCTAATGCTACATCATCACCCTCTCCACCTTCATCTCCACTACCTGCTGCCACCTATAAGAACGTTATATTGAAAATTAAATATTGTTGCATATTTATAATTAAACATAAAACCAATAAAAGTGTTCAAACTAAATGATTTTGATTTTTTTTGATTTACCTGCTCACCACTAGCCGATGCACTACCACCGGGGGCATATCTGCTCATATGCTGACGTATTTCAAGAAACTCTTTTTGCAAAGCAGATATCTGATCCCCTTGCTGGTGAACTGTGTTTCGTAGAGAATACATATCCCTCTGAGTATCTTCAGGTATGAAATGACTATAACCAGGAGTAGATGTAGCCGAAATCCCTGATGGCCTACCAAAGACCTCAGATGGTACGGGTCCCAAACCCATCCCGTGCACTCTACCAGGATACTCCTTCCCATGGACTTTACCAACCGTGTCATCCTAGGAGACTGAGTGGGATTGATTGAAAACACATATTATTTATGAAAAACCATTTTTGAAGAAATACCTCTTTAAAAACATGTATATTTTTCATAAAATCCATTTAACTCCATCAATTTCATGAAACAAGCCAAAGAAATTAATAAGAACATAAGGATATTTTAAATTAGAACCGCTTGTATAAATACACCTACCTTATAAACATAAGGGACCTAAGATCCTTCGACAACATAAATTGGAAACAAGCAGATATTCCTCAAATAGAAAAGGAATGAGGGAAAACCACAATGGATTTATTGATAACACATATTATTTATGAAACAATCGAAACCATATCACACAAAACTACCAAACCAAGAACATAAATGATAAAGAGAGTGAATTATATTACACGTACCCAAAGGAAGACAACCCACCACACTTGTGAACAAATGCTCCAAGAAAAGAAATCTGGTAGAGGAAGATACCCAATATTATCTAAAATCTTTCTAGGATTTATGAGGGAGTTGTTCACATTGAATGGAAGAAGGGTAATATGTAAATCATGATAAAAACCATTGGTTCTAAATAATTAATGGCATGAACCAATTTCATGGTGTGAATTCCATGATTTATAAAAATACCCAAAAAAGTATCCTTAGTTTGAATTAATCCTAATCAACCCATTAACAACTTGAAAATGTTTTATGACTTATAATTTTTCAAGCTCTAAACCAAACTCATAGTATCTACCCTGTAGTAGATTCACATTGTGTAACAAATTCATGATTCGAATCGAAGAACCATGAAATAACTAAAAATTACCAAAATAGAAGGAGATCGTGGAGGGCACCGTGGGGTGCGGGGGTCGTCGGAGGCCGCGGGGGGTGCGGGGGTCGCCGGAGGGTGCGGGGGGGGGGGGTGCGGGGGGCGTGGGGGGCGCGCATGGTGCGGGGGTCGCTGGGGGTTGAGGGAGGCGCAGAGGGGGGGTGTGGGGTTTGCCGGAGGGAGTGTGGGGCACGGGGGGTTCTAGGGTCGCCAGAGGCCGCGGGGGGTGCGGGGGTTGCCGGAGGGCGCAGGGGGCGCGAGGTGTGTGGGGGGCGCGTAGGGCGCGGGGGTCTCTGGGGTCGAGGGGGGCGCCGGGAGGGTGCGGGGTTCGCCGGAGGGCGTGGGGGGGCGAGGGGGGTGCGGGGGTCGCCGGAGGGCGCGGGGGGCGCGGGTGTCGCCGGGGCCAGGGGGGATCGGGGAAGAGGGGCGAGGGTTTGTGGGGGCCGGGGGGGGGGTAGGGGAAAGGGTCGTGGTTTTTGAAATAAAATAGGGTTTCACGGCGGTTTATTAAAAACCGCCGCGAAACCTTTCACCGAAAACGTTTAGCGGCGGTTTTGTGAACCGCCACTAAACCCAGTTTTTTTGTAGTGTATCTAATAGAACAATCACTATTGATTATTCTATAATAATGGTAACTCTTAGAATTTTTGGACCCATATCCTCTTCCCTTGGATACTGTTCTACTAGATGAAGAAGCTTTGTTTAAAATTCTTGTGGTTGGAATCCTTTTTATCATGAATCAGATGATTTAACCATAGTATTGGTAGGTAATAAATATCGTGTTCCACTATATTGATTTGAAGAAACCTGGAATAACATCGGAATGCGACATGAGTGTCTGAAAGAACTGCATTCTTTGGGTGAATCATTGAAAACTCATTTCTAATTCCATATATAATCACACTAATAAAAAATAAACTGTCCACTTTTAGGAACATATGAAGATATAATATGAATCTATTGTCGAGAAAAAGCATGAGAATCATCATGCTTCCTCTTTTATTTAGTGGAATTTACACTACCACTAGGAGTAAATGAAACTCTCATCAACCATAGCATTCCAGCTAGGTTTATTTCAATCATATTCATTATATCCATTATATCATCATATGAAGTTAGATTTTGAAATAAAACCTAAGAATGAATATCTTGTCGATGCCCTGACTCGAAACATCGACCCATTGTCTTCTTATTCGATTCTATTATTGGGGAATACTACATAAGCTCAACAAAATAGTTTTCACGGACTGTGAAGTTCTGATAAGTATTCTCATGTATGAAAACCCCATTGAACATTTAAAAATAATTTACTATAGATATTATCAATTGGTGAAAAGAATAAAGAATTATTTCAACTCTAATCCATCATGCTTATCCTTCATCAACATAGAGTCCCCCCATTTCCATATCGGACATTCCATTATACCGGTGGAGTACCTCACCTTTATTTCCTTAGGTGTCTACATTAACTCAAACAAGAATTGCATCCTACTCAACTATTCAACAGACTCTAGAGGATCATTTGAGGGTCTTAATACTAGTGGATTCAATAAAATTTACACTTGAGTCTAATTTTGAGAATGCCCCTATGAGTTTCCATAGCTAGAGTCAAAATGGAAAATGGCGCGGGCTCCTGTCCGGAAGCATGGATAGAATGCACAATCACATCAACCAGACTCAGGTCATGAGAGGATTCATTCACTAATGTTCATCAATATCTTCCTCTGGGATCCAATTCACATATCATCTCATAAGAATGATTCTACACAATATTGGGATAAAACATTGAAGACATGATATTAACTATAAAATAGATAATAAGGTAAATCAACTCCAAAAGATAATAAGACAAGATTTAGAATCAATCTTATCAAAAAATAAAGAAGGGAAAATACTAAAACTAATCCTGGTGACATTTTTCCCAAACCAACCATGTTATCATATATCTAATTTCCATGTGATATTTCTAGGAAATCAATCACAACAATCTCCTAAGTCCAGATGGTTACACAACCTCATAGTAACATTATAGAATAATGAAAAACCTACACCTTTAATACAACTTTGTCATGAACTATCCTAGTTACCTTGGATACCCAATAACTAATCCCGTATTGATGTTTCCCAATAGTCATTCCCAATCCACATGGTTTTGTGACTAACAACTCACTTAATAAAAAATTAATGTGTGAATGATGTTTCTACAAACAATATAGTGTAATGACAACAAATTAGTATGCACACAATAGAACCTCAATAGAGAGAAGTGTTCTAGAATTTTAAATGGTTCAACCAATCGAAATAATTATAGAAAAGTTCAAAATAACTGATTGGTAAACCCATACCCCAATAAGCTTAAATCACTAGGTCCAAAGATCAATAGATTAAACCACCTCCAAAGGGTTCTTTTCCCCTACTCGAACCTGGAAGGAGATAATATACAAACACCCTAAGGCATAGATATGGTGTGATATAAAATCCAATTTTGTAATCACAAAGTATTACATAATATGTTTCCACTTTTAAATAACAATATAATGATTCTAATTTTAGAAATAAATGGGTTTGGAATTTCAAATTTGTATTTTAAAAAATCATGCTTTACATTTCAAATGAGGTAAATACATTAATAAACATGCAGTATTTATAAAAAAATTCCTTAATAAATAATTTCATCATAAATAGTTTATATAAATTCAAAAGTCATGTAAAACAATTTACAAAAACAATTGAATATATATGAAATAAAAAAAGTGAGCATCAAGGTCATGTGAAAAAAGATATGATAATTATACGATTCGAGAAATCCCTTAACCTTAATGTGGATCTGAAATTTATGTTTAAAAATGTACCTTTGAAACTACTCAAAATACTTCATCACCATCCCATCATGTATGTGACATTCTACATTTATGTTTTAGAAAATTGTAAATCATAGAGTTCTATCCCAATAACTCACTAACTACCAAATATTTCATGTGATATAGTACAAAAAATGGTAGGAGATATTTTATAAGACTACATAAAATAAAATTCATCACATTATTCATTCTAAATATTCTGGTTTCCATTTAAAAAAACATGAGTTTTATATAAAAAAAACATTCCTTTTCTAAGAGAAAACCCAACAGTTTCTGTCAAAACCATTTTAAATGCATTTTCATTGGATAAAATTTAAAATAATTTTCATCAAATAAATTTGCACAATAAAATTCAATGATTTTACATCAATGATATTTCAAACAATTTAAATTCAACAATTTATATTTCACTAAATCTGAAAAATTTATGAAGCACACCCCAATTTAATTAAATTTATGTTTTTCCCAATTTCATTCCAAAAAACCAATTCAAAAATTAAAATTCCATAATTTAATAGAATTGTATTGTTAACTAAATGATTTAAATCCATTTCAACTAATAATATTAAAATCTAATAATTGAAATTAAACCATGGAATTTAGGGTTATTGAAATTATCCATCAAAAATAGAACCACCTACCTCGAGATCACGAGATCTTGAATCACAACACCATAAACTGTATTCCCCAATAAATAATGTCGAAAATGGGATACCAAGATTCAAAAATAAGATTAAGATTAAAATATTTTTGGGAATATATAATCCTATAAATATTGATATTTATAAATCCCTATTGAGGAAAATAGGGAGATGAAAAGATAGATAAGAGCAAGAGGATTCCTACTAAGAGAAGATTGAATGTCGTTATACTAGATTTGATTTACTTATAGAAGGGTGTAGAGGAAGTAAAAAATAATATTGGGAGCCTATAAGAAAGAATAAATCACCATGGGGTCTTAAAATACATTTGTTGACCTAAAATACGGGTTTTGATAATTTTAAAATTATAATACGTATTGAAAAATCCCATATAGATAGTTAGCTAGGCTGATTTGTAAGATTTGGAAATATCGTGCATCATAGAATTGCACCCTTTTTATTTAGGTTCACGATTACTAATAATTAATAACACAATTTTTCAAATGAATCACTAACCACAAAAAATCACACTTCCTTTTCTTTCCCAATTTCTTCTAGTAGGGTGTACAGTTTGGGGACGTTGTGCACCAACTATGCACATCCCTAGAACATTCATCCTTATCCAGGTTTTCACCCAAAGAACCATTAAATTAAACCCAAAAAAGTATGGATGAAAAAGGGTTTTATTAATACCTAATAAAATGAATATTATGTTATATACCTACACCTATACAAACCTTCATCAAATTGGTAATGAACTTATTTATCATGTACATTGAACTACCGCCTCATGAAACGAATGCATTAATTTTTTTCCTTTATTAACTCTCATGGTAGGGAATTGTGATGAGAACCCTATATTTATATGATATAAATGAAATTTATGATTTCTATATACTTCTATATTTTTTATTCAACACATATCATAATGTGTTCCATTTGGTGTAAATACGATAACATCGTTTGTGGACTTATGGACAACCACTTCCTCAAAGTAATGTGATATGTTCACACATTTTTTTGAATGACCAAAGGATCGTTTTAATTAAACATATTTGACGTAAAATAAATATATATTATATTCAATAAATAATTAAATTTACATAAATAAAATATATTATTTCATTTTTTACTTATTCACAAACTGAAAAACAATATGCTCATTCAAGTACATGTGGACTATCACCTCCTTGACGCGATGCAATTCCCTTAAAGTCATAATAATTTTATATATAAGTATATGTGGATAAATAATATGTTACAGTCTATATTATTATCATTATTTAAAGATAAATTTTACCTACCTTTTATCTATCATGATCATTGAGAAATTAGAATGTTACCCATGCATACATATGACATACCATCTCCATGATTTTAATATTGGTTCATTTTTCATAACCATTATTCATGATTGATTTTACAAGAATAATTTATTTATATATTTGATAATTATAACATTATTATTATTATATAGATTTTATAATAATTACCCCTTTGACCATTGATGACCTACCAAAAACGTTTATGACAGAAAAACTGAATATAGTAGAAACATTCATCATAAACAATTTTGATTAAGTAATTGTATATACTTGTTTATAAGTGAAATAAAACTAATAATAAACCCAAAAAATTATTTTTATGAAAATATATAATTAAAATAATTTTTTTATTAAGAAGTATAATGGAAAATCATGACAAATAGTACTCCACTTAGGGGATTATTGTCTCACTTTCTAAAGGTATACCTCATAATCACAACTAACTTCATTTTTATGGTATATATAATTCGCATTTTGAAATATTATACCATGTATTAATTTCACTTTATGAAAATTAAATATTTCATTTAATGATCAATCATTCATGGGGTTTATGGTTTCAAATTTTCCAAAGAAGCAATGGTCTGTTATAGGATTTTTTCTTCTTTGTGTAGTTTTTTATGGTATACACCTACCTTTAATTATATGGTGTATATAATACCTCCGTGACATATTGTATAATGAATATACATATTATCATGATATTTTTATATTATTTTGTTAATATTACATGCATGGTGTTAGTGGATCAAATGTTTCAATATTGTATGGGATGATTTGTGATGTTTAAGATAATTTTAGTAAAAAAATTAATTATCTTTTAACGGTATTTCCATTCATCAACATTAGAAACCCTTGTTGTTATTTATCCTATATTTTGTAAATTTTTATTGATAACATCCTTATTCTTTTATAGTTTTATTATTATTGGTTTAAATAGATGGGTGTGAATGCCTTTGTTTTCACATCCAATCCAAGAATAAAAGGGATTATTGTCGAACCCATTTCTTTTAATTGGGTTAATCATGCATAAAAGAGTTTGTTATTGAAACGTGTTTTATTACATGGTTTAATCACATTCAAATAGTTTTTTATTGAACCCATTTTTTCTTGAGTTAATCATGTATCAATGTTATTAATATTGAAACCATTTCATTTCCATGGGTTTATCATGTTTTTATGGTTTTTATGATTAATGTGTTTTAGTCATGGCACATGAGAATTATATGAAATTCTTTATCTCAATATCGATTAAACGAAGGTCTGAACCCAATTATATCTCATGAGTGATCCCAATAATTCATATATAAAGGGAAATTCCCATTATAGATCTTTTATGCCTTGGTTATGGATGTCGGTTGTATGGATATTTTGTTTTTATGAGTGAAATGTATAGTATTTAACCACATGGTCTTTCTATTTTTAAAATTGAAAATTAAAATGATTTCCTTAGATACATTTATGTGTTTTTTATTATTTATTTATGTTAAATTGTTTCTAATTATTGATATATATATCATGTAGATTTGGATTATTTATTCGGTTAATTCTTTCCTTTTTCATGTTTTAATATTTTATATTACATGTATTGATGGGTATTAATTTTTTTACTATAATCTCATACACATTTAATAATTCATAATTACATTAGTCATTCCTATAATAAATAAATAAATTTAATTATTAATTCTTTTGTTAATCCTTACTGAGCATCTAATCTCAACGTTCCTATGTTTCCTTTTCTGTAGGTTTTAAGGAATGATGTAGAAGGATTGAATCCAATAATGGATTTTACATGGATTTTTTTATGAAATATTATGAAATATGAAAATAAACGTAAAATAGGGTAAATCTTATTATGATGAAATATGAGTCCACATTTATATGAGTGGTTTAGGTATTATTTTTCATGATTCTATAAGTCTCTAAAGGTAATAGGTCCTCCAATATGTAAGTGCTACATGTTATCCTTTGATTTTGTAAGGTTTTGATGCAATAATTTGTGTCATAATTTTGGAAATAACAAATGAATCTATAATGTTATAGATTTACTTTGAACAAAATATATAAGAGTGTAGGTTTTTGACTATTATAAATTCTATAATAAAATCATGAAATATGTTGTTTTCCATTAAAAATTCACTTTCCCTATTATTTAGTATAAAATATTAATGATATACCCTTATCCCTAATTAATTTTTCCTATACATATTATATCATGAGTTTTTTAATGACCTTTAATTGCACCTATTTGGAATTATCATTCTACAGAACCACATTATCATCATTTCTTATCTCATACATGAAAAGAGTGCAAATAATTTTGTCATGTGTATATTCCATTGGATATTTATCCTCTGGTAAGTAGACTTTTGGATTGAAGTGAGATTCATGACTTATAATCTATTCATAAAAATATTGAAATCAATGATAATTCCTCTAAGACCACATATTTATTCCCCAATAACACACATTAGAACAAATAATGCATCCACACAAAAAATGGGGTTCACTATCTGGTCCACAAACTTGTTCAACGTAACCTATAAATAATCTTATTTTATATTTCAATCACTATCAATGATATTTACTAGATTTTAGCGCCTCTAATTTTATGAATTATGTTACGGAAAATTTGTGTATATTGTGTTGCATAAATATCCACCAAAGGCATTGATTCCAATGGAAGAAACATCCAATTTTCCTCAATATTTTTCTTAATGAACCATTGACTATACTATAATAAATACCCTAAATTTCATCAATTAAAACATTCATACAATATAAAATAATTTAATTTGACATCATAATATTCAATATCTATACGTTGTCTCTATACAATATTAGAATAATGTTGTGATTAACAACTTCCATTATGGTTGGTGATAAATAAAATGTAACTTTAAATTTTCACATTGATACCAATTAGCACAAAAGCTAGGTAAATTACCAAAAGGGAGTGAATCATGGTTTGAAAGATAAAAAATGTCCCTTTTGGTATTATTTCATAAATAAAAAAAACATTCTTCTCATTATCAATCTTAATAATAGAATATATGGAAATTAAATCATAAAAAATAAAAATAAATTTTACATGGTTGACCATCATTAGGATTGGAAAAGAAACATACAAAGAAAATATGATGTTCTAAAAAATCTAATAAAGTTCACTACTGATACATGATTTTTAGCAAACTCATCATCCCACATGGTTTATAACTTATCACAAACTAAAAGTTAATGGTTATCCCAAACAAGTGTGTGAAATTCAATTTTAGAATATACATCCATTGATCTGAATCAACTAATAATCTTGTAACACATATACACTTATGCCATTAATGATCTTTTTCACCCGGTATATTAAATCCATTTCACCGCATATATATTCCATTTTTCATAGACCTTTCACGAATTGTTTTTGTTCCTCCATGAAATTCTTTAAATCCTTAATGAATTCCCTTTCACTGTATAACATGTGTGTTCCATAGTCTTACATTACTTTATAGATGGATGATTCATTATAATCCACCACTCTTTTATGGGATTAAAATGTTACAAAATTTAAAATCATCTTCGAACTGAACTTCATTCATAATCTATCCCATTTAAAAAACAACTCCTTTACAAACCATTTTTGGACTATGCGTATTTTCTCTACTGATGATATTTTTAATCAACATCAATCTATAATTAATGATGTATTTTGGATTCCTTTATTTTATTGAAGAAACCAAAAACCACACTATCAAAACTATGGTGAAATCCTTTTTTTATTATCCATAACTATATATTAAATATATATGTGGTTTATATATCACAAAACTCCCCTTACGGTATCCTTTGAAACATTTACTCTCTAAAAATGATGTACTCCATTTATAGAGGCCTCTAACCCACCACCTTTAACCACATTTAAATATCACCATTTTTATTTCTCATTAATATTTATATATTTGTTTTAATATAATTTTCCATATTTTTGGTGGTTTTGAATTATTTTTATACATATATCATTGTAAAGAACTTATGTAATCGAGATTACATTATTGACTATTCACTAAAAACTCTTTTTAATAGCTATTTACTACACATATTTAATTGTGATCTAATACATAGTTTTTAGTAACACAAATTCCATATTAAATTTAAAAAATAATGTGTAGTACTGGGAAACTATTCAACTGTTATAACAACATATTTGGTATAAAATACAATAAAACATTGTCAAATAGATTTTTTAAAACCTAATCAAACCCAATAACTTATCTCAGAACTAGGAGGGTATTTTTATCAATGACACCATATAAGTGAGTTACTAAGAGACATAAGATAAGGATATGTTACCAAATATTTGGACGAGTATCCAAAAGTATCTATATTAATTAGAAGATTAATTATTATGGTTTATTGGTAAATAGAACAGAAATAATACACTAACCAGTTTAGTATCATGGTTTTTCAGAATGGTTCATACAAGATTACTATTATATAAGAACTTATTATGCAAAGAATAAAACACAAAACTAATGGGTAGTAAAATAATTTTATTTAAATTTTGGGAATATTAGAGAGAAAAAGTTCAAAAATTAATAAAAAATCTTCATTAGGTGATTAAAATAAAAACAATAAGATAAAAAATAGATATATGATATAAAAAAGAATAAAATATATTTTTAAAAAAACTTAATTCCATGGAAAAGTATAAAAAGCACAAATAAAGGAAATAAAGAGATATAAAAAATATAGATAACGGAATCTCAGGAATATATGTGAATTATTTGAGATCTAACTTTTTCATAGTAATATAATTTGTTACCAAAGAAGATTACTTTAGAAAAATCATAATTTCCCTTTGATTATATTGAGTAATATTTAATGAAAAAATATAGAAAATACCATTCATGTATCATCAAAATTTTTTAATTAAGTAATATATATATATATAATATTGATAAATTTGAATCATCAAAACCCTGAGAGGATATTTCCAAATATAATGATCATGTAACACATACCCTCTAATTATTTGTAAATAATTATATTAATCGTCATCTTCAGTATCTAGACTCTTTTGAATTGGTAGACTAGATAATTCATAATTTTCATCTATAAAATCATATAAAAACATCCTTCTACGAAGAAATAATATAAATAAGTTTTTATAGAGTCTTTTAAAAAAAATTATGAAATGATAATCATATTAAAATTAGGATAATTTAAATTAGAACTAAAGTGATTAAATTTTTTAATATGTAAATAAAGATTTTATTATAGACATTAATCATATGACCATGTTAAGGTTAGATGAATAAAATTTGGAATAACATCTAAAAGAAAAAAATGGATGTTCTAAATCAACCAAAAATTTATATTAACTAGTAGTTGAGTATAGTGACCAAATAATTTGACACAAATTATTAATTTTTTTATCAACATAGATAAACATTTAATAGTATCAATGGATCAAAAATACTAGTGTATTTGGAAGACCATGTTCATAATATATAAAATAGATACTAAAATAAAATTATTTTACTTTAATCTCCATTGTGATATCCTAAATCCCATTTATCTCTTAAAGCTACATATGATATCATGGGGAATACATAAACAATATAAGATAGCTAAAAATCCAATAAAGCAAATAAACATTATAATGATTCATATCTAGTGATTCAAATGGCATAAAATGATATATTAAAAGAGAAGGCCCGTGGATTATCGCATGCGGGCATATATAAAGAACATGGTATCATAATATCATCTAAACAAGTGAATGTGGACGAAACATACAAAATGAAATTAACATTAGTTATGTTTTTCATCTTGTAAAATAACACATGGTGTAAAAAGTCCGATGATGGATTCTGTTGACTCCCCAAACCGATACAAAACATCCAATGAGACAAAAAAATTACCCAAATGAATTGGAGAACTATCTAGGCACATAAATAACAACCCTTAAATTATAATATTTTTGAAAAAAATGAAATTATCCATTTTTCATAAACATGAAAATTACCCATGGAAAGAAATGTGATGTATAATCATTCATAATGACGTAAAAAAGATTTCATAATTAATTTGTTTGAGAAATAAAATTAATAATTTCATTACACCATCAATGAAAGTGATAATAAGATAAGTATATTTATAAGAGAAAAATATATAGAATTTATAATCATTTAGTAACATCAATTAAAGGGGAAAAGTTATTTATAGGGTGATATTCTATAACACAAAAAAATGTTGTTTATATGCATCACATAATTTATAGAGAACGATCTATTTTCAGAAAATAATATTACAACATTTTAATGATAAAGACCTCAAAAGAATTAAATGACCAGGATCCAAATATTTTTAATATTGGGAAAACCAGGACTATAAATTAAATTTTATAAATTATAGGTATTTTCTTACTTAATTCCTTCATCTTTTAATTCTTATTGTCCCTTTAATTCTCCTTAGTACAAGTAATCAGCTTGAGACATACACTAAAAATAGTTAAGCTAAAATATCAGTAATAGGATAGATAAAAATATTATACAATATAACATGGGTTGAGAATAATCATTATCGTCATAACATGGGAATATTATCATAATTATTATAGGAATCATTAATAAAAGGCATGGAATGTGGTAATTTATAAAAATGAAACATCATGTCTTAGTTGTAAACTACCAAATATTGTTGTGGAAAAAAATTGAATCATGTTCACAAATATTTAAATTTATATAATTATGTTTTTAATATTACCCCATATATTTTAGAGATATATAATTCTGGGTGCACCTGTCACATCATAACATTTACATTACGTTGTATAATCCAATCAAACATGTCACATCATAACAGTTTCATTATCAATCATGCCACATATAACAAATATCAATTCTAATAAAACAACCCTTGGTATGCAAGGATATTCATTTCATAAACCATGAATGAACAACATAGTTTTACCAAATTAAATAGGGTAAAACAAACATGAAAAAAGAATCATAAACCTTATGTGAAAAATAAACAACCTCAAGAAGTAAACGTTCAAATTTTTAGAGAAGATTTATTTTGTAATGAATTATCTTTCCTAAACTCAAGTATAAGAAATTTATATCAAATTTAAGGAAATATAATGTTTAATAAATGTAATTAATGGAATATCCATACGTATATGAGGTGAAAGTGATAAAAATCAATGAAAGAGTGATGGGTTTGAGAAATCCCCTTACCTTGAGTCCTAATAATTTCATAAAATTAATATCCTATATAATCAGATTATATTAATTAATTCAAATTACATTATATACATTAATATGATTTATTATGGATTTATGATGTTTATTTATGGGCTTCTTGATGAGTTATAGAGTTTAATTTCATTGTTCGGAAGCGTTTGTTTTCATTTTTTTCATGATTGGTTTTGCTTTTATGCATGAATGGAAATTTCTGTAAAATGAAGACAAATATAAATAATTTTTATTCTATTTTTTATTAATATTATTGAAGAATAAAATATCTTATCAATAAATTGGTTATATATTATAAGGATGAGTCATTAGATATACGTTAATTATTATTTTTGTAAGTTGATTTTGGATGTTTTTCGATCCTGTTGAATTTTTTTGATGAATAATTTACTATTATCATTATAAGTTAGTTCCAAAACATAAATAGCATCGTAAAATACACAATAAAATCTTTTAAACTATCATAATGTTCTTATTAACAACTTTTAAGGAAATAAATGAAAGTTCATTGCCCATGATGTGAGTTAATTGGAACATCATTGTATGAAATTTCATTTTTATAATAAAAGAGTGAGAGGGAGGAGTTTAATTATTTATCATACATTAACATTATATATTTACCCTATATGTATGTTACTATAATTATAATTCCATTTTGATTAAGGGTGGTCCGGTGAGAAAAACAATAAATCAAAGTGAAAGGAAATTAGAAGAAAAAAAAGATGATTTACCTATTGACTTCTCATCGTGAGATCCTACTTAATGAACATAGGATATGTCTTTTGATAATACCAAGAAAATATATTCATGGGGGAAGGGATTGGAGGGAGTATTGGGTAAAATTTAGACTAGGTTGGAAGCTAGAGAGGTGTGAGGAGAATAGAGTGTGAGGGTGGTATTTTTAATGGAGGAGAGCGGTGTTTTCCCATTACTAAATAAATTAGTTTATTATTTTACCTCAATAAAATTAATAGATTGAAAATTATATCTAAATATATTAAATTTATGAAGAAATGTTTTGGATTTTTGTCTTATGTTATCATTACATCATCTATTAAACCCTAATTCATGTATCTGACATTTATAGAAAATTATCATATTTTCCTATTCATAAGATATTCATGTATATCAGAAAATTCCCAAAAAATAACCCAAACAATATTTCAATATTTAGAATTATAAAACGAAATCAATTTTATAAAAATAATTTTGTACATATGATTAATTAAAATTTTAATTAAAATCATCATTTACATGAAAAATACACATTTTAAAATTATAACCAATTTTATAACATTTAAACAAATTACATAAGGCCACATAAAGTTATATTAAAATCATAGATATCATAATATTAATTTATGGATACATTTATTTGAAAATAACATTTCGTCTAAATTATTAAATTAGTAATAAAATTTTAATTAAATATGTATTACATAAAAAAATTCCAAAACATAATTAATAATTTTTTAAACATTTAATTTCATAAATTATGATATAATTATACCATAATTTTATTTATCATATTCATAATTTTTATTTATAATTTCATGGGTGGGGTTACTATTCATTTATATGGTTTATTATTCATTAGGGTCATATTACTATTTCAAAGGTAAAGTTAGTATTTCCTCTATATTGGTTCATTTACATCCAAAAATACATTTTATTTCATTAATTATTCATTTATAATGTATTTATTATCCCTATGTGATTTTATGATATTATAAAATGTGAAATTACTAGAAAGTGGGATAAATTCCCTTGATTAAAGTTTGTGTTGATACATTATTACCCTATTTTGAAATTTCATCCGTATAATTTACTTTTACATAAACTAGTTAGGGTATTTATCCTTCATTACAACCTCTAGTTCATGTGTTTCTTTTTTGGGCTTATGGTTCCTCTACAACACTTTTTAATGGTGTTTTTTTCATTCTTCATAGAAATTTATCTCTCTCGTCCATAATCTTTAACTGATGCCTCTTGTAAAAGAGAAAAAAATTCAGTTGTACCACCTCCGAGTTCAGTACAAAAGAGGGATCTATTATTTAATTCCATAGGATAGATACATTGATCGCATCATGTACCTGATCCATATTTAATGGAAGTGAAAGACAATAAACCATAGCTCTTACGAGATCAAGGATATCAAAGGGTCTAATGTACCTTCAGCTAATATTCACATTCTTTCCAAACCACATGACTCTATTCCATTGTGATATTCGAAGGAATAATTTATCTCTATTTGTTAAACTCCAAGACCATTCGACAGTTTCCATCATAGAAACTTTCTCTACTCTTAGAAGATTTGATATGTTGATGGATGGACTGAAAAATATCTTCTATTTATTTCCCTATATCAATTCTAAGTAGCTTGTTTTAAATAAATTCATCCCATAATTTTGGATTTTTACATCACTTTCCATCCAGACCTTCATATGGAGCTATCTAAATACTCGAGTGGAAGTTATTGATGTATGAGAACTCAACCAAAAGGGGATGTTGATCCCATCCACCTTTTAATTCAAAATTTTAGGATCATATCATGTCATCGAGTGTCTAAATAGTGATTTTATATTTAACATAATTTTGGGGATGATAGTCCATGATAAAATTTAATTCAATACATAAATAATTCTATTGACTCCACAATAATTTTGATGGGAACCTTGGATCGCGATCATAGAAAATTTAGAGTGGTACTCCGTGCAGTCTCACCTCATCCTTCACATATATCGTGGATCATTTTTCAAGTGATATATCTTCTACAATAATTATTATATCGATAGTCTTGGTGATTTGTTCCACCACAACCCATATCACATTATTTCCTTCAGATGTCTTTAGGAGACCCATGACAAAGTCCATAGTTACATTCTCCCATTTCCACATGGGCATAATGAATGGTTGCATCATCCCTTTTGACTTCTATCACATGGATTTAACATGGGAAAAAATAAATTACCAAGAGATATACACTAAAATCTCCTTCTTTATGTTTTCCCGCCAGAAGTGTTCTCGGAGATCACCGTACTTCTTAGTACTCGCAGAATGGACAGAGAAAGATGAGCTATGTGAATTTTCCAATAACTCCTTTATCCCATGTTATGTAGGCATATAAATCCTCATTCCAAACTAAATCACACCATCATAATCTATATTAAACTCTTACATATTCCCTTCCTTTACAACTTTTACCTTCTTTTGTAACTTTGGATCATCCATTTGTTCTTCTATAGTCTTTTAATAGATAGGTGGTTGGGTAAAAATTTGGGAATGGTAGGACGTATTAACTGCCATTATTTTTTCTAGATCCATCCTTTACATATCTAATAATATATGTTCTTTCTCAATCCACAACATAGATATATTACCAGTTTTTTTTCATTTTAGAGCATTAGCTAACTTGTTTCCCTTTCTTGGATGATAGTGAATAGAGAAATCATTGTATTTCATTAGCTCTAATCATCTCCTTCAACTCATCTTGGTCTTATTTTTTGTTAATATATACTTTAGGATCTTGTGATCATTATTTATGTCACACTTTTTACTGTAGAGGTAGCACCATCGTATTTTCAATGAAAATATCAGGGCTTCTAGCTCCAGATCATCTGTCGTGTAGTTCTTATTATAGATCCTCTAATGTCGTGAGGCATAGGCTATCAAATTATTATTTTTCATGAGTAAACAACTCACACCTCTTTTAGGAATCCTTTTATATCACAAAACATTATCCACTATTAATTAATGTTAGTACATGTGCAGTGATAAGCCTTGGAATTTTCTCCATGACGATTTCCTCACATTCTTCCATCCAGACATACCTAAACCCTTTCCTTGTTAATGTGGTTAGTGAGCTAGAAAACGATGAGAAATTAACTATAAAACATCAATATTAACCTTTTTATCCAAGAAAACATTGAATTTCTATAACGCTATAGGGTATGGGCCATTCCTCAGTCGTCATTGGTTATGAAGGTTCAAAATAAATTCTTTCACTTATGATCACATATCCCAAGAATGTGAATTACTGCATCCAAAAGTCACACCTTTTGAACATGGCATAGAACATATGCTTCATTAATTTCACCAACACAAGCCTTAGATTTTCATCATGTTCCTTCATTATATTGGAGTAGAGGCGAATATCATCAATCAACAGCACATAAAATTTGTTGAGGTAATGTTCAAATCTTTTATTCATCAAATAAATGATGATTTCATAGGAATGAGTAAGTAAAAAGTTACCATACCTTATACTGAAGGCAATATTAAAAATATATCCCTTCTTAACCTTTAGCAAATGATATCATGATTGAAGATACACCTTTGATAAGTACTCACCTCCTTACAACTGAACTAACAAGTAATCAATCCATGGATGATGATACATATTCTTTATGTTGATCATGTTGAGTTCTCAATAATTGATACATAGAAACATTGTTCCATCCTTCTTCTTAACAATTACCACTGACGCAGTACAAGGTGATTCACTAGGGGGGTACTAACCCTTTTTAGGAATTCTCTTGTAGAATCTTATTTAACTCTTCCAGTTTGATATTATCCACAAAATATAGACAAATTGAGATAAGATTATCACTGAGTGTGTCTTTTTATAACTATTCCTCACGATCCGAGGGGAGTACATGTAACTCATAAGGAAATACATCATTGTATTCCCTCACATTGGGAATTTATCCTTGGTGGATAACTTACTTTAACTCAACCATTTTAGCAAGGTATTCTTCTTTATAGAGAATCAACACCCACACCATTGAAGAATATTCCCTAGGAGCTTCATGATATTACTTGAAATTATTTTGGATTATGGGATGGTTCAGAGTACGAAATGTTATTTCATATTCCTGATAATTGACATATTCTCTATATGATGAAAGACAATCCATCCCCAATATAGAAATGAATTCATCCAAGGTATTTTTTTTGATATTTTCTCAATGAGTCTCCCCATATACACCAATAGGATAAGAGTCCAACAAATGGGTTAAAATGATTGATCCACTTGGTGTTTTACATATATCTATAGATCAATGTTTCATTGAATCGATTCAATAGTTCTAGAAAATATTCAAGATATTACAGAATGCGTAGAACAAGAATTAAATAATACTTTTTTCTTTCTTGTGTGACTCTAAAGTGTACCTCATACGACATCATTTTCTTTCCCCACTTTTACAATTGTGACAGAAAAAACCATCCCTTTCTCTGTTGGATTTGGTTGCCGATGATGCTAATTAACATTGAGAACATGAGGTTTATTACACTAGCATTCAAATTGATCATGCTCCTTACAATTGTATCACTGAACCATGTGTGGTTCTCTAATTTTATCCATCATATTATCCTTCTTCCTCATATATTTTTGACATTAATGTGCTCGGTGTACCTCTATCCCACACTTGAAGCATTTCTCAATCACTTTGAGGTAGTTCCCATGTGGGTGGTTGAGTTTTTTTCCACCGTTCTCATTAGATAATCTATCTTGAAACCCCATAATTTATTTCATATCAAAATATACATGAGACCATTCTCCAAACTCCATCACCTCATTGAGATCACATCAAAATACTTCTTCACAACTCCCAAAGTCATGTATTTATAGAGAATTAAAAAAATATTTTTTAAAATGACTACATAATCTAACTATTTTTCTATCATTTTTTATAATAAAACAGGAACCATATAGTGAAAGGCTTTTTAAATTTTCATCATAGGTCTTGACATATTCCCCATTATTTTTTATTAGATCAATGAATTCTCCCTCTATCTTGGTTTGAATAATTAGAGGTAAATACTTATTATGAAAAATTATCTTATGGTGTGTCCACTCCATCCCTTGAATTTTATCCCTCGGTTTTCTATTCGTAATCAAATTGCACCATTGATATACCTCTCTATATAGATGATATATGTCTAGAGCCACATTATCCATCTTCAAACAATTAAGAACCATTAATATCTTCTCTATCGAGTTGACCCACTATTCTGAATCTAGTGCATCGGAAGATCCATTGAACATCGGTGTTCATTGCCATATAAAATACTCAGTAGGAAAATACTCCATTTTAGGTGAAGGTAGACATTAATAATTATTCAGGTTATTGTTCATAACCTAACAAATCCGGGTAAGAATCACTATAAAATTTTCAACTCCACTTAAAAAATCATTAGGGATGTTGTCTTGGAAGTCGTTGAATTATCCCTCACATGGGTTATTGGACAAATTTATCCTAGTTCCCCCCAATTTCTAAACAGAAAATATTAGAACCAAACTTAGTTCAACAAGTTTCCAATAATATATTCTTCTGACAAATTAATTATAATGGAATATTTTGTGGGATCCCAATGTTTATAATTTTAAAAAATAACACTTCTTGGGTGATAACATTTACATAGACTTATAATAAGGGTTTTTACTATGGTTCTCTAATCCAAATTCCAAATTTAAAAAGTAGTGCTCTGATACCAACTATAAAAACCGTTTTTTCAAACATTAATATTAGAAAATTTTGATGACAAAAAATATAAAATCATTAAATAACCATGATCCAAATGTTTAGTATCATAAGAAAACTATGACTATACAAATCGTTTAAAATGTAAAACATAATCATTTATTTAATTCATTTTTATGTAGCTTATTGTTTGCCCTTGAATTCTCCATAGTATATATAATCACTTAAGGATATACATAACAATGGTGTGATATAAAAGCCTAGTAAGAGGATAGATAAGAACATTAAACAATATATCATCGGGTGAGAATAATCATTATCATACTAAAATAGTCATGGTATCATAATAATGAGAGGATGAATTACTAAAACACATGGAATTTAAAAATTCATAAAAATGGAACATCGTGTCTTAGTGGTCATCTACCACACATAATTGTGACAAAATCTAGAATCATGTTCATGCATATTTCACATTATCTCAAGAGGTTATTCACATTACCCAATGCATTGGAGAGCTATATAACTTTATGTTCACCCCTCAAATCATAGCATTTACCCTACATTATATATTTTCTAGTCCACCTATCACATCATAACATTTTAATACCCCCATTTGGGTCTCTAGGCCACTGATTTGGTCCCCGAGTCTGTTAAGGCCTTTGGGCCACCTATGACTTCAGGTCAGTAAGTACTTAGTCCACCTTATGGCCTTCGGGCCACCATAAGTGTTAATGAAAACCAGACAAGCTACAATGAAATAATCTCCAAGAAAGAGGATGACCAAGGAGCTTTCACCATAGAAAAAGCTAAATGGATAGCAAGAATGAGAGGGTATGGAACCTGCCATCAGAACAAGCCTATGTAGGCATCGAAAAGACTATCCAATCTACAATGCGTAGGTGGAGAGTTGATTTCATGATGAAGATTCTAGGGTGGAGAAGTTTCAAGTAGTTAGTCTAGGTTATATGTAATGTCTAATGCCTATGCGGAAAAAATATCTCTAAGGCCTACAAGTCATGTAATGGTTACCTTCATGGGCCATTTAAGGGTTCCACCTCACCCCTTAAATGATGTATTATAAAAATCAATAAAAAACAAAGGCCTTAGGGCTATTGTAGTTAAAAGTGAATATCCTAGAGAAGTAAAATGTGTGTTCTTAAATAAGAGTTCATTTGGAAATCATTTTTTCATAAACTCGTGTGGAAAACATGTACATCCCCCAAAAGGTAAGACAATGATGAAGAATTAATATTTAGGTAATATACATAAAAAAATGGGACGAAAGATGGAATACCAAAAGAATGATACTCGGGTTTGATAATTCCTCTTACCTTGAGTCTAAACACTTTCATTAAAATTTTTATTTTTTGAGGATGAAGCATCATTTAAATATTATTGAAAAGATCACTTTATAAATTAATTAACATTACAATTTATACATTTAATTTATTCATTGTTGGATTTATTGTGTTCATTTATGTAATTTTTTTGATTTTAGAGTTTAATTTCCTTGTTTTGGAGCATTCTTCTTCTTGGTTTTCATGATTGGTTTTCTTCTTTACATTAATAGAAGATAATGCACAATAAAGATAAATAACAAAATTTATTGTTAAACATTATTAATGATAATCTAGAATTATAAATGATATTAAAAAGTAATTGGTTATATGGTATGAGGATGATTCAATAGATAAAATACAATGATGATCATTTGAGGATAATTTTTTCAGTTTTTAGATCACAAAGATTTTTTGGTTTTATCATTTTGTATTATGTGTATTAGTTAGTTCCAGAACATAAACAGGGTTGTAAAATACATATTACATTATGTTTAAACCATTATAATTTTCTTATTAACATCATTAATGATGTTAAATGAAATTGCATCGCCCATGATGTTGGTAAATAGATACATCTTGGGTGATGATATCAATATTATTATAAAAGAGTGAGTAAGATGAATTTTCAAATGTTTCATTCATTAAAAAGATATTATTTCCTTATATGTATGTTATGGTAGTTGGAATTCCATTTTGATTAAGGGATGTGAGTAGAGAATATGAAAATAATTGAAATTGAAATGGAATAAAAAGAAAAAGAGAGCGGGTTTACCTCTTCATTTATACGCATGATATCCTCTTCAAGGCACCTAGGATTTTAAATTTAATGAGACTAATATTTATTAGACATGAGTGAGGGTCTTTAGTAGAGGCATGGGTGGAGTTTGGATAAGGATCAATGCTTGAGATGTGCTAGGAGATGAGGGTGTGATTGGTGGTATTTATAGTGGAGTAGAGGGGTGTTTTCCCATTATTATATCCCTTAGTTTTTTTTCCTCAAGAGTATGAAGAGATTGAGAATTATATAAAAATATAGTAATATGAGGAATGATATTTTCAGATTTTGGGCTTACATTACTCATACATCATATATGGTTCCATGGATAATGTATTTAGCATTTATCGAAAATTCTAGTATTTTACTAATAAAATAATATCATGTATTTCAGAAAAGTCCAAAAAATTAGTCCTAATCATTTTTATGTTTAAAATTAATTAATTAACTATATTTTATTAAAACAGTTTTTTGTATATTATTAATTATTTTTTTTATAAATTTTTTATTTATTTGGAAAATAATGATAATTAAATTATAACTGATTATGTAACACTTTGAAAAATTAATTAAGGAGTCATAAAATTATATAAAAATTATAAAACATAAAAATATTAATTTATGGATATTTTTAGAAAATATATATTATTTTAAATTATTAAATTATTAATAAAATTGAAATTAAATATTTATGACTTAAAAAAATTCTTACACGTAAATAATAATTTTTAAAACATTTTGTTGCAAATTCTATGATATATTATACCACAGTTACATTTATAAGATACTTGAATTTTAGTTAGACTTTCATGGGACATGTTATTATTTATTGGGCCAGTTTACTATTCATAAGGGCCATATTACTATTCATATGTTCGAGGTACTATTTAATCTATATTTGTTCCTTAACTTCCAAAAATACATCTTATTTCATTAATTCTTCTTTGACAATGTTTTTATGATCTCAAAGTGTCTTTGTTATGTTGGGGGATGTTCTTTTATATTCATCTTGATGTACATTTTATGTTAATATGGTGAGAGACCCTATTTGATCTCATTAATCCATTTTTGGATGTTTTAAGTGGCACCATTAGGCTGCCGAGTTTTCGTAAGGTGTTTTTCATCTCACTTTTATTCCCGTGAGATTTATGCTACGTTTTCCACCATTTCCATTGAGTGGTATATATACTACCCAATATTCTACTCTTTGTGTAATATACTTTCGTTTATGAGTATTTACATCAATGTTGTATTGTCCTTCTTTCATGGGGTGTATGTTTCGAAAGATACCCATGTCGGTAAGGGAACCTTTCACCCTCCTCTTTTTAAAAGACATTATTTGTTTGGTCTTTTAATTTACATATTGTTATGTTAGGATATGTTCTTATTGATGTAAATTTTATGTCCATGTGATGATATTCTCTTTTTAACTCTCATCAACTATTTTTCTGAATTTTGAAGTGACATTGTTAGGCTTTCAACTTTTTGTAAGGGAACTTCTTAACCAAACTTTTATTCTTTGGGATAAACTTGCACTCCTTGAATATGTCATTATATGAATATGTGTGAATAACCTCTGATTGTTTTACACTTAATATCCACTTATATTTGGTTTATTCATTTGTCACACATAATTGTGTAATTTATTTATCCTTAATACAAGGATACCGACATTGTAAGGGACTTCGTCTCAATCTCCTTTCATTGAGGTATATTTTGTTTTATACATAACTCTCTTTTATTTGGTGTATAAACCCCTTTTAATTTTATGTTTACTCAAAAGGAATCTTTTACTATACAAAGCAATTACTAAACGACAAAAGGGAATGTTTTTTGATGTACGTATGCGGCGACAACGACTTCTCCGCCGCCGTGACCATTATTTGAGTTTCGACTTCCTCTACAAGCCATAAATTTTTTTAATGAAAAATAAATGCCATGTTTTACATATTTTTATTTTGGTATTGAAAATGGTTTTGATAATGATTCATTTATATCAATGTGTTATTGATATCTTGTGATTGTAATGTGTAAATGTTATGTTTCTTTTATGCATTTTTTATGTGATATGATTATGTTATGGTTCTTGGGCATTGTTATCCCTGGGTGGATGGAGAAGGTTTGAATATGTTAAAATTTTAGTATCTCTTCCATTATCTCATCATTTTATAAAACACATATCCAAGACCCATATCTTACGTCTCCTTTATAAATTTGGAACTGAGAGGATTTTTGTTTTCTATAGATTCCACATTTTTTATAGTTTCTACATAATATCTTTGAACATCCAATTATTATTTTTTTAGGAGATTATTGATAAATTAATTGATAGGGGAATGATTATGTTCTTTTCATTATGATTCTCATGACTATCCTTTTCAAATCTATGAATAATGGATCCCTCTCATTTATTATCCATAATAATGTTGTGAGAACCTTTATACTTAGAGCAGCTATAAGTTTATTTTCCGTCCTAGGATATTAGTGTATTAAGCATTCATTGTCCATGATTATCTCTGAACATATTCACTGGTTCATATTAAGTTCATTATTGAGAATATATATTTTAGTCTCCTATGATTGATATATATTTCAAATATTTCCCCGTATAGATAATTAAACCACATATTTAATTTGAAGATCACTACATCCAACTCCAGATAATTTATTAAATTGTTATACTCTTGATAATTATACTACCTTGATGTGTAGGCTATTAATTCATAATTATATTATAGTACAATCTCTAATCAATTAATTAAAGAATCACATTATACCATGAATTGTTCCCCACTTAAGAGTAGCATGTTGAATGGTTCAGTGGTAAAATTATTTTCATTTACTCAAATATCTCTTAACATTCCTTATTCAAGAAAATAATTTACTCCATTTTTGCATGAGTTTATTTGTGTCTTTGACAATTCAATGATGTTTTTCACTACTCATTATTAGTACCCAAATATTCCGGGGAATCTAAATATCTATATTAAAAAGAATTTTCTCTTCCACTATATAATGGAATTTTTCTCTGAAGGGTCTATAGATATCCCGTTGCTAGGGATACCATGACCCACGAATAGTATTTCATCTTTCCAAGAGTATTGATTTCTATAAATTTCAAAAATAACCTCCTTACACGAATTCATTATCATATTATTCAAATTATCTCCATGCTCCTCCTTACTTTTTGAGTATATCAAAAAATAATTTATAGGGATTTCTATTTTTTAAAAGTAATCTCTAAACACTCTATTCATTAGGTCTGTGAATATTTCTATAGAATTATTGAGTCCAAAGCAGATATACTTTAAATTGTAGTGTTTTTACGTTATTAAGATGGTATTATTTGAAATATATTACTTATTATCCTTTATTTGGTGATATTCCAAAAAGGTCCTCCTTCGATAAATATTGGCACACGTGTAGTTGATCATAAAAAACATCTATCTATGGTAGGGGATACATTTTGTTTATCTTGATTTTGTTGAGTTCATTATAATAAATTCATAGAAACATTGAACTATCCATATTATTAATGTGGAATATTTGCACACCCCATAGTGAAGTAATCAGACATATAAAAAACATTTCTATATTTTATTGAAACTACTTCTTTATATCTTCTATCTCAATGAGGATATTCAATAAGGTTTCATGAATGTGGCTGGAGGTGCATGTATATGTTCAATTCTGAACACAACCACCTATATAGGAGGAATATCAATACACTATTTAGGTAACACATTCATATATTCACTATGATTTTTCATTCTATATAGCATGATTATTTCTTTTTTTCAATCATTTGAGCTCGATATACTTATCTGTAAGGTAGTAATATGCACAATTGAGTCGATTGATCCTAATGAGATTCATATTTCCCCATACACTTTTATAGGATACGATGATGACCTATGATGTGCAGATTAGTCTCCCCCCCACCAAATGATGATATTAGTTTTATATAAGTACAATCAAACTATGGTCAATATATTATAAAACTACACTAAATAATGTAAAGAATCATGGTTTGGTAACTAAACTCCTATAAAATTTATTGAGGAATTGTATACTTGAGAAATAAAAATTACACTATTTTATATTCTCATAGAAACCTCCACCAACAATATTTTATGTGGTTTTTGAATATTTTTACTAAACATGAATGATATGAAAAATATATACAACTAGAATAAAAAATAATATTTACTAAAAAGTAATTAGTAAAATCTACTAATTTCACCAAATTTATTATTGGGATCCACCTTAGTCGTAGATATATTATATTTAATTACTTACTCTTTAGGCCTTATAGGTTGTTATTATTGATTTTAATTGAATCTATTTACCTTAGTGAATTTTCTCATATAGTGTATTCATTTCTTACAATTGAAACATAGTACGTTATGTTAATTGTTGATCTAAACCTTCATAAACTCTATCTTATTAGTAGTATTACACATATATCATCATCATTGATATTCCATATTCCCCACTATTCCACATTTAAAAGATATCCTAGTTCCCTTTAGACAGTTTTGAGGATGCTTCTTCCCATACTTTTGAAATGTGGGTTGTTTAATTTTCTTCCCTCAAGTTGTTTTATATACTGATCATCTCGAATGAAACTTTATTTTACATGGGTTTCCTTCAGTTCCATGAGACTATTTACATACACCAATTTTCCATGTAATCTATTAGGGAATAAAATAAAATCTCTTCTCAAATATCAGTATGTCGAATCAATGAATAATTTTATAGGCACGACTTAAACTAGATAATTATTCATTCTATCATAAATTCAATGATAATTTTTATGTTGTAGGTGTACCATTTAGGCCTTATTAATTTTTTCTTGTACACCCTGAAAAATTCATATTACAAGGGGATTTATTCTTAATAAATCCTTCTCTATTTTAATATGGAGAGTTAATAGAAAAAATTTATTGATTCATTCTTGATTAGATCCCATTACATATGGTAAATATCCTCTATGGGCATTATTCTATCAATAAATTACTAATAATATCAGTCTTATCATTCAAGGAGGTAAATAGATATCACAGCATTCTTTTATTCTTTAAATTGTATGATTGATCATTTATTATCAATTGAGGTAATCTATTATTATATTATAAGGGTATCAACATGTTAACAAAATGTGGGATGACATTCTCTTATAAAGTAATATAATGAAACATTCAACGTTTTGGAGTTTATTTTATTTCTACATGATTCATGTTATTGATCATAGAATGTGTCGATCGAGGAAGTATTTCCATGAAGTTTCAATCTCCCAATCTTATAAGGGTAATAGTATCATTAGGGAAATAGGATTATTTTTTATAATATGGGTTATACTAATGGATCCCTTTATTAACCCACATAAAATAAAATAATAAAATGATGAGAATAATCTCACAAAAAATCATATAAAATGGAAACTATGTAAATAGAAGGAATAAATAATAAGTAAAATGTATTTCCTAAATTTTGAGTCATTAGGTTTCAATCTATGTCAACCATGATAATATTCATAATAATTTTTTGTATCCTAATATTATATTCTTGTCATTCATAATGGTAATTGTAGAATTAGTGAATTTTCCAAAGCTCATCCCAATGGAGTGTCAAACTAGATGTGTAAAAGTCCTCTTTACCATGAACAATTTGATTGTTGAGGTAATACCAAATATGTGATTTTGGGTTGATTTACCTTATATAAAACTATTACCAAGTCATATCCAAATATATTATCTATATAGAGATGTAATTTCTAGGAATGCACAAGTTTTATACTTTAACATAGTTCCAGGATAATCTCCTATACATAGATTCTTCCCTAGTGTTCTCAATAATGTATTCTAGTGATAATACCTAAATATAACAAGACCATCATCTTATACTTACTATATAATTCCAATACTTTTATACATATTAATAAATTATTTTTCACATAAATATCAATTAAATTCAACCAAATGATCAAATACAATTGGGTATTTGAAGGATAGGGTTAAAGATATATAAATATATAACTAGAGTTAAACAACAATGTTTTAGTATCAATAATGAGCTCTGAAATACCTTTTATATCCTAAATCTTTATAGAATAACCTGTGGATTACATAAAAGAAATGTGTGATCTAAAAGTAATGTTATAGTATTAATCATGGTAATAAACCATAACATGTTATTCAAACAGAATAGCAGTATATCATAAATTGGAATGGTCATAAGTAATCAAATTGGAGAATAAAATAATGAAAATTTTATATTAAGATTATAGAAACATATTAATGTTATATATATATATAACAATATATAAACAAAAATCAATGAAAACTATAAAGACAACAACACATTGTGGATATAATCCCATAAAGTATTATGGGTACTCCCCAATCCCATAAATAATGTTTGATGAGACAAAAAAACACTGCCCAGTCTATTGTTTTTATATAGAGATGCACCCATAATAAAATGTATTGATTATTTGGGCCAAAAATTAATGAACTCATTAAAAATAAATATAAGAATTATCCCTAGAATGAAATGTGTTTAATAATCTTTCCTCCGGACAAAATCAATGTGATTTCATATAGCAGATGTTTAAGAAATAAACATAAGGCATGAATTATCCCATAAAAGGAAGTTAGAATAATAAAGGTATATATATAAAAGAAATATGTAAATAATATTTAATAATTTCAAAATATAAGTTATATATATAATCTGAGTAATAGATTGAAATTCTATATCCCAAACAAAAATGTTCATTCAATGAGATCCCCAAACTTATACTCTGGATTCATTCATCTCTTTCAGATATGATCCATCATAATCATATTACATTCATTAATTACTGAATTCAGAACCCTATAATTAAATATTTTATTTAATAAAATTTTATTATATTTATTTATACACATTTCAATGATAAGAAAAGATCGCTTATAATGTTTTGAGTGTGTTCACTTCGTGGTTTGATTTTTAGATCACTTGTATAGAGTTAAAGAATTTCATATCAAATGGAATGAAAAATATATAAGTGAAATGAAATGTTTTTCATAAACATATATAAATTTAAATGGGTCCATGTATCCATATGTGTTCTTTCATAATGATGAATTAGTCAGTGAATATGATAATGTAATGTTGTGTGTTCATTTGAGCCATTTTATCAACCATTATGAACTAGTTTATTTTTATGAAATTAAAATATTATTAAAATCATTAATGATTTTTTAAAATTCTTATTATAATCATATTTAATGTTTATTGAAATTTATAACCACCTATGAAGGCAGTTGAGAAAAACGAACTTCCTTTTTAATGGTATTGTTTAACCATAAATATTTTGAATAACATATTTATTTAGGAGTCAAATAGAGGGAGTGTAATAGTTTAATATTACATTAACACAATAAAATTTTAGTATATTTCATATAGTGGAGTCATTATTCGAATTTTTTTATAATGGTTTAGAAATGGTAGAAGAGGAAAAGAACTTAAAAGTGGTAAATTGAGAATATTACCTCATTAATGTCACCTCCATTATAAAATCCATAAAATAGTGGGAATTATAAATTTCTTGATAATATAAGAACTAGGAAATGAGGGAGATTTTTTTGAAGGTAATATGGTAAAAATTGGGAAATATCCATGGTTTAGAAGGTGTGAGTACATGGTGTCCTATTTATAATGATAAGAGAGAGGTGTTTTGAATAAAATTCTCATTAGTTTATTAGTATCAAATAGAAAAATTAATATTATAAATTATTGTGACTATATACAATAAATTTATCATGTGATTTTGAACTTGTGGTTGCATACATCATCCATAAAACATAAATTCATATATTAATTTTTTGTTATTAAATATTGAAATTTATCATATTTTAATATTCTCAAAAATAGAACAATTTTAGAAAAATAAAAAATGTTCACCCTTAGAATTTTAAAATGTGTAGATTATAACAATGAAATTAATTTTATGGAAATTGTTTTCTAAATAAAATATGTAATTTTTTTAATAAAATGCTATTTTGTTTGAAAAGTTCCAATTTCTGAAATTATGATCAATATTTAGCCATTTGAAAAATTACTTTTGGTTTCATAAAATCATTTTAACAATATAATATACCATAATAATAATTTATGACACCATTTTATGAAAATATTCTTTCATTTAATATTTAATATTTATTTTAATGGTTCACTTATTTTTTTTATTAATTTTTAAAAACAAAAACACTTAATTTATCAATTTTATACCACCATAAAAATGTATAAATATTTCATATATTTATTTTATAGGATACATGATTATTATTTTTCACTAACATTTATATGGATACTATTATAATTATTGGGATTCATTTCTTAATGGTCATACTACTATTCCAATGGTCAGGTTACTATTCCAACTGCCAGATTTGTAACATTCATATGGCTTCTCACATCCTATAAAAAACCTATTTGAATAATTATTTATCATATTTATTTTCCTTCAATGTTTGTTATATTTAAATTTTCAAAATAATTATTATATTAATTAAAGTGTTCTTCCTTTTTATACTATTTTATTGAGATTGTGATTATTCTGGGGGATCAAGAATATCTAAATTTTCCTATTATATCTATCTTATTTTCCATTTTATCCCATTTTAGTAATTTCCAATATGTTGTCATTATTGTTCATTAAATTTGATAATCAAATTAATATAATAAAGTTATTTTGTTTTATCATGCATTGAATGTGAATTATATGAAATTATATTACAAAATATGACACAATTATATAAAGGGGATTAAATTGATAAAATTCAGGGTTCTTACATTTATTATTTGAAAAATGTATATTAATAAACCCTTATGTTGATGAACAGATGGCTCATGAGAAATTATTAAAAATATATGAAATCACTAGTCTTGAGTAGATAGATAATGATATATTATTGTATAATACTTATAGGAAAATC
Source organism: Viscum album (assembly GCA_963277665.1). Taxonomy (NCBI): domain Eukaryota; kingdom Viridiplantae; phylum Streptophyta; class Magnoliopsida; order Santalales; family Viscaceae; genus Viscum; species Viscum album. The sequence continues at coordinate 1,003,299,696 of OY728161.1, forward strand.
ATTGTGAATAAAATTTATATTCATATATATATAAGAAACCATATAATAATCATCAGTGATTATATTATGGTATAAAATACCATGAATATATATGATAAATCCTTGATATGTAAACTCATATTATTTAATAAATATTTAATTATGAGGATGACTGATTCAAGATCCTTTGGAAGGTAAAAAAGGTCGAATAATTTATATAAAATTAGTAAATCAAAATTTGACATCTAAAAGTAGATTCTAAATACTTGTAAATAATTGTGATGATATTTATGTCCAAATGTGTTTTCTAAAATGAATCATTTTAGATCTAGAAAAAAAATTAAATTGTCAGGGAAAAAGTTAAAGTACTCTTAAGAAAATGATATATAAAAAATTTCTTTATACTGCATTATTTTTTATAATCAAAATGAAATTAATTTTTCCAAAAACAGAAATTTCCATATATCATATTTAAAAATAATATGGGGGAGAATTTAAATTTATAATATTAAGATATTTCATTCACTAAAGGGGATAATTTATATTGAGAATGTATATACAGAGAAGAATTATTTTTGGACGTGTTTATAGGATTATTATAGTTTTCAATACCTTTAAATATTAATTTTTACTATGACATTTGATTATAAAAAATGGGAATATCATTGATTCATTTCATAAAATAAAATATTCTAGATCCTTATTTTGAAAAATATGAACACACTTTAATTTATTTAATAATGTTTACATGATTGTTTAAAATGTTTTATGTTGTAATAACAGCCCTTTGAAATTATTAACTCATTTAGAATTTTAATCCTATCAAATTGTAATCATTCATGAATTGGTAAAAATTTTATTTTCATATATTGAAAAAAAAAATATTATTGTAGGTGTATTAATAATAGTTAAAATAATACTTATCATCGAGAAAAATGATTTTAATTTAGTTTTAATAAATTCTAATAAATATATAAATTGAATAGAAGTCTCTGATCAGTTGTGTTTGGTAAAATAATTATACGTTTACCATGATCTCTATGATTGATATTGTTATCATTTTATCTTCTATTCGTTAGTTATTTTAGTGTTTTCTAAGGGATTTTATTTTTGGTCTATCATTGAAATATATGTATAATTTCTTATTGAAATTGTTGTGGTTCTAATTTGTTATGGTCAAAGAGGATCCATGGTAAGGGAAATTTTCTCTCTATTTCTGATTCAATAATATTTTGATGTGAGATTATGTCATTATCATATTGATCAAAGAGTTTCCATTTTAGAAAATGTATTTCTATATTATAGATTCTAATCCATCAAACTTTTTTGTATTAATAATGAATATGTTTTTTGAATAAGAACCATGATAATACTAATTAAATTTACTTATTTTCCTTCAATATGTTTTATATCAAAGCCTTATTTCATAATTTAAATGTCTATTTTATAATTATGAATTGTTACTATTAAATTTTTAATTACATACTATTAAATTTAGAGTGTCTATGTGTTCAATAATTTTTGTTTATTTCATTAGATAACTGTATTTAGTTTATTTCTTAATATATTATTTTATTATTTTTTTGATTAATTTTTAAAATTAAATTAGTTTTACATTATTTATTTATTTATGTAAATTATAATAGTTATTATGAAATGAAATTTCATATAATGTATTTTTTTGTAATTCTATTATATCATTAATTCTACCCCACATGAATCTTTATACCTATAATAAAAACTTCAAGGGGGTGTGAGAAAGATTATTTTAGGCCCTGACCCAGTATTCATGTCATGTATATAGATAGGATATCATCTATATAGAGAGGATAATTGCATAGTTTTATTACAAAATAGAATTTCAAATAGAAATTAAATTTTTTATTTATTGAACTATTTTCATATTAGAGAATATATCATGTTCTTTCACTCTAGATATTAGAGGATCTAGATTTTTGAATCTAACATTTTTTAATTTCTCTAAACATAATTATTATAACACATTCATTTTCATGGAAACATTTGATAAATTTTGATGGTGGACTTCTTAGTCACCAATATGTTAAGCCTATGATGGTGATATGGTGATTAATGGGAATGTTTTTAAATTTATTTGAAATGAACTTTTCATATTATTTTTGGGAAGGTAATTATTTCACATGATAGTAAAAAATACATATTATTTTCATAGAAATAGATTGATATTGTTTTTTATTATTTTCATTATATTCATAAATATATATCACCATTAGGGAAAAAATTTATATTTTTTTGTCCACAAATATTTATGAGGATATTTTAATGTTTCGAAATATGTTTTTAAGGGGGTTTATTAGATTCCCCTTTAACCCTAGTTGATGATAATTCAAATTTCATTCCTTTTATCACGTCATGTAATGTACCATTATGATTGTTCTCATGACATTGATTCTAAAAATATTGATATTAAGATTGATGTTATGATTATTATTAGATGACAATAAATTCAACATCAATTGTGGATTATGATTCATGTATATATGACTCCCTCAAAAACGATCCTATTATACATGTTGTCTTAAAGGAATGGAAATGTGTGTGTGACTCTTAGATTTTACTTCAATATATTGGGTTATATTAAACATTATTTCTTATAATGTAGAGTATAGATTTAAATTTTATTATAAATTATAAATTATATTTTTAATAGTTACAAATAATTTGATATATATCTATCCTAATGGATATTATAACTCTTTTCAAAAATATAAATTTCTTATTTTTATGGATGAAAAATAATAGGGTGTTATCGAATATATGGAACTATACTCTCTAAGTATTTTTCCTTTTATGGGTGTCGGATAATATAAAAAAGAGATAAGATTGACTTCATGTGAGTTTTTATCAGACTCATAAACCATATTTTTTAGGAAAATACATAGTGGTTATTTATAACAATGTTATATTGAAATCAACAGTTCATATTTTTGAAAAAAATAATTGATGTTGTTAGATGATAACATGAATGAAATGACATGTGATGATGTATGATTTTTCATTTTGGTATAATGTAAATTTCATTATTCTTATCCATTTTATGAATATTATTTCATTGATAGTACTATACTCTTGGATATTAATATCGTGAAATGTTGATTTTTTTTGAATTATATAATTTTGATATGGGTAAATGGTCATAGAATCATTTTATTAAATATTTTATGGTAAATTAAATATACACGACATGGACTCATTAAATATTTTTGGATATAAATTATATAAGTAAAACATTTATTTTTTAAATGAATTAAAAAATTTAGGAAGTGTGTCGATGTATGATATAAAATTATGATTGGACATTGAAAAAGGAAATAAATTCTCTTTTTGTAGAACACACCATATTTTGTGGGGAGACATATTTAATATAATTAAAACTACTAGAACAGTATTTATTCTCATTTATGACTGCTCATTGACCCTAATAGGATCTAAATGGAATCTTTAGTTATAATTAAAGTTGTCTGGGAAACTATTTAAATATTTCTTTATGGAAATGTAATGATAAAATTTAAAGTAATCAATATGTGAAAAATTTGACATATTCTTATTATAGATTATTGAATACTAATTTTTTTTCCATTAATTTTAGGATATTTTAGGAATTGTAGATGATAAATAGAATTTACCTATATCACTAATATATAATTAATGAATCTAGTAATAGAATGATAGGTATTATCAATGAAATCAGATCTTCAAATAAGTAGGTATTTAAAATAACACTCGTCCATTTTATATATTTATGTGTATTTATAATGATTTAGTGATGATTAGTTCGAATCATAACAATATTATTAGTTAAGATGATTATATTTGATATTATGAGGTATTATTTGTTATTAAATAGAATTAATGTTGTCTACAGTATATTTTTTTATTTAATAACTTTTATATAGATGTTGAAGAAGTTGATGGAATGTGGGTAATGGATGTTGTATTAGAAATTAATTCATCAGGTTTAGGATCAAATAGAGGAATAAAATGTATCATTTCATATGAATTAAATGAATATGGGACTTTATGTGTAGTTTGATTATTGTATTTTATGACCTGATAAAATATTTGGTTTAATAATATACATTTATAAAAAAGTAATTTGAACTATCTATTGGGTTAATTGAAATTATAATTAGAGATGGTTATATTTTACATTTAAAATGATCATTATAATTAATGTGTAGTTGATATTCCATGATATGGGAGAATATTTTGTATTCATATGGGAGAGAGGAATGATTTTATGTAGATTTTTATTTCAAGTTTGAATTATGAAATTTATTTCATATTTTGGATCCAAATCTATGAAAACCATCAAATGAAATCAGTGGACCCCATTATATGTATAAGTTAAATGAAATATAAGAATTGAAATTATTCAATTATATAAAATTGATTAAGATATTATTTATAAATTTTTGTTATGAATTGATGAGAAATCAAATTTTGCCTCTTATAATTGTATTTATTTTTTCTTTTTTATTTTAGGGATGGTTGATAATGTATTTTCTATTATCAATAAAACCCCCACCAGTGTTTTACTAAATAAGTGTGATCATCCATGGTGAATTAGATTTTGGGTGAACCAAAATATCAATATTATATTGAGTATCTATTTATAAAAAATTAATATTATTCAAATTGGATATTGTACTCCTTATTATATAATGTATTAATTGGATATAAATATTTTTATGTCATATTGTCTTTCGTAGGGATATTTTGTTCTTTTAGTAGCAGAATTAGAGAGAAACAGGTTATATAGTCCCAGTTGATATATTTAATATAATTATTACCTTTTAATTATATGATAAATATTATTTATAAGAGAGTGTGATTATGGTGACATACAATGTGTCATATTTTCCATTGGAATCCCAATTTTAACTATTTTTACATTTCATTCAAAAAGGTTAATATATTCTTTATTCATAGTTGTATAAATTTTTTTTGGAAGGATCCTTTTAAGGATTTTTCATAATATCCCACAATTGTATCATTATTATATTTATAGGATCGTGTTTGGAGGTTGTTTTGGGATATATTAACATCAATTAATTTTTAGCTTACTATATTGGGAGTGAATTTTTATTGTTTTAATGAAAAAAACTTTTAGAGAATAAATTCCTTCTTTTTGGAAAAATATATGAATTATTAAATAAAAATGTTATAGAAAACACACACACTTCATTGGTTATTTAGGAATATAGTACCATGTTAGATTTAAGAGGATATAAAACATCATAACTATTGATAGTATATGTATTTAATAGTGAAATATATGACTATTTTTTATAAAGTGTTGTGATAAATTCCAATTGACACATATAGAAGAATTGATGACCTCGAAATGTTGGACCATCCCCTCTAAATCACATTTATTGATGCTATTAATTGTCATAGAATCATTGGAAATTTAACTTGAAAAATATTAACAACATATTACAAAAATTATAAATTAGTGCAACCATATATGATAGAAGTTCAAACTCAAGGTGATCACGGCTCAATCCATGTTCTTCGAACCACCACATGAAAATATCACAACCTCACACCATACGCAGGGGGAATTTACTTGTGTAAAAATATAATGTGTATCTAGAATGTACAAATATTAATTAATATATTTTAGTTTTTTTAAAATAATTATTTTATCTATCCTTTATTATTATTGTTATTACTTTTAAATGATTAGATAACGAGTTTAATAAAAATTATATTTTGATATAATGAGACAAAAATGTTATCTTTGAAGAATGTATAGTTTCTATCTTGAAACATTATTTAATTGAATTATATATATATTTATTTAAAAACAACTATTTTTATAGAATATTATTATTAAGTAATTTTTATTAAATATAACATTTAATTTAGAATTTCAAAAGAAAAAATAACATTTATAAGGATCAGAAAATTTTTGGTACAAAAAAACTAGTATATTTAAACAAGTGTATATTTTTTTATTAAAAATTATAATTTCTCATAATTATTGAATTATTTGGATAAAATATACATTTTATTTTAAATCATAATGTTAAAATTATCTAATGGTGAATTTTTCATAATTTTCTAGAATAGTTGAATGTTCTGTTAAAAATTAAAGATGGTATAAATATACGGTATGAATTTAAACATTATAATGACGCAAAAGTGATGTAATATATTCCATAAATGGTATAAAATATCAAATATATATTTTCATCTATAAAACAATGAGTTTTTTTGATGATTTTATGAAAATTATAAAGCCTTAATTAATCCTAAAAAACCAGTATTATATTTTAATGTTTTATAATCAATTCTTTGTAAACATGAATCAATTCCACATCACTAATAATACTACATTAATGATATTGGATAAGAAACATGTAAATTGATGTATAAAAAATTAATTTTTTAGAAACCAAGTGTAATATTTAGGGTAGGTTTTTTTATTATATTATGATATAGTATAAAACACTAGTTTGGAATTAAAAAAACAATTAACCTCTATTTTTCTATATACCCCACCCAAAATCGCCATCATATTCACTCAAAAAACATAGTTCATGACATTACACATCCCTTACAACAATATTATTATATCATAGTTCCCAAATGATATTAAAGAGCTTCTACCAAGCTTTTAGAAGAACCCTCTATAGGTAAGTGATCCCCACCATCTCCTATTTATTCAAGAACCTCCATTATAATATACATTGTTTTTACCACTTTATCTTGTTGGAATATGTTTTTAATACATAAATCATACATTAATTATGTTTAATTAGTAAATATAGTCCCATTTTTCAATTATTCACCCATTTTATAAGACATTATGTACAATCCTTTTTCCATCAAAATTATTCATTAATTTTTCATATCAAATATTTATGTTATGAAAAAGAGTCTCCATTTTCAGACAATGGTATTTAACAAGTATAACCTCTCATTAATATATTTATTATTTATATGCACGTAATCATATATAGTAATTATTGGTATTATAATAGGATAAATACAATCTACTTGTGTATGATATTTGTGTCCCATATATCCATTTACATGACTTGAAAGCGATGCGTGGACCTGGAATTATATATCACTCCAAGGGATTGGATGATGTTTTTTTCTCATAGTATAAAATATATAGTGTCTTGCAGGTTATCATAATAACCATATGCTATGTTTTATTGGATATTATCCATCAATTATGATTATTAATCCATCATATATGTTGTTTCCATACTCATAGGTTTAATATTTTGTAACATATTATATCATTTCTCATTGATTGAGATTGTGATTCTTTTTCTTCTTATAATAACATGAGATGAAAATTTCATTAAAGTACTAAATTGCCTTATAATTTTATTTTTCTCCCTTATTTGGATTTATAGGTCAATTTTTTCTTATGTATGTCCCCATGTTATCTCGTGATGTTTTAGAAGAATGATGGAATATTTAGATCATGTTATAGCTGTTTTCAATAATATAATTTTAATACTATAGTATGTAGTTGATATATATACATAATTTCACAAATACACTACTATTTATGATCATTTAGATTGCATGATGTGTACCTTTAAGGAATTTATCATGAACTAAAGTGTTTTATAATATGTGATTTCCATGTTGGTATCAGAGAAAAGTCTAGATATTTTTTGGATTGAAAATAGAATACAATAGTGAAATACAAAGGGATAATACAAATAATATTAAAAAATATATAGATTTTGGATAAATAAAAATTATGTGGTCTTTAAGAGATTACATCCTTGTATGGATACTATATGTAATTGTGGTATTAGCATAGTGGTACATAGGGGTATGCAACTTGAAAATGGAAGAGAGAGCTAGACATGATCAAAACATTGTGAATGATAATGGGCTTTATTTAACTCCTGGTCTGATACACCAACGATATATTATATGGTTAATTTAATGACTTTTTAAGAATCATTAATATAAAAAAAATTCCAATAATATTTTATATTAGGAAATAGATCTGAGATAATCTTGATTTAGACATAGAAATTCATATGTTAAGGAATATATGTCATTTACGAGTGATCTATTCATTAGTCATTTTTCCCCCTTTATAGGATTAATTATTAACGAATTATCCTCCATAATTTTCACATTACTTTTATTAAAGGGAATAAAATAGGAGAAATTGATCCAATAATAAATATGAGGTGTTATTTGATGACTTCCAAAATGAGATGCTTATTGTGGTATGAATAAAGTAATTCATAATTTGATAATTTCAAAATATATTTCACAAATAATGATTAAATTTAAAAAATATATTAATTAAAAAAAATTAAATAAGGTGGGGGTGGGGTATAGTCTATTTTAATATGATAATGGTGAGAATAGAATAAATATTTAATTTCCTACGTGGTAAAATTGAAGAATTAATCTTTAAGGGGAATGAAAAAAAGGAACTCGAAGATGTTTTATGTATCGAAAAATTTGAAATAAATTTGATAATTTTTTCGAATAAATGATTAGTACTATTAATAAAATGGATAAAAATATTATTAAATCTAATGCAAAATTATTAGTTCTTTTTTTCATAAATTTTCAGTAGTTGAGAATTATATAAGACAACTCACAATTAAAATGGATAACAAGAATCATGAGCACCAATAATTGAAAAGACCAAGGGAAAAGGAAAGTCATATACTAAGATAGATCATGTTTTTTGAAGTATATATAACCTCGAAAACAGAGATTAATTTGTCATACAATAGTTCAATTCCCATAGTATTTTCAAATCTTGTATGTTTTCTAATAACATAAAGTCACCACATCATGGGATTTGATATCATTTTCAAAGAGCCTAAATGATTACTCTATCATAAGATGATCTTTTTGGTAATCTTATTGAATATTTAATTTTTATCCCTATAATGTAATTCTATTCATTTATAGGTATATATTTCTTTTTTATATAAATCCAATATAATTTTTTAATATAAGGAATAAACCCTTCATATTATGAATCTTCATTTACCTCAATAAAATTATAGTGAGGAGGTAGAAATTATTTTGGCACAAAAACATCCCTAATAGATATTAGATCCTTATGAGAATGTGTTTTGATATCAATTAATTAATACTAATTAATATATCATACATGAGGACATTCCCATTTTTAGTAATTTTTTTTATTCCCAAATAATTATCAGGTATTAAAATTGATATAATGTTGAGTTCTCAGTCAATATCATACCTAGATCATTGCCAATATCTAAATCTCCATATAGAATGGTCATTATTTATCATTAAGAGCTAAAGAAATTATTAAAAGAGAATCCAGATAGCGGGTTAATATATCATAGTGCATCACTATGGGGTTCACTTATCTTCTTCATCAATAATAAGGATTTACCGATGTGCCTCTATATTTATTATCATTATCTCAAAAATAGAATGAAAATTAAAATATATCATGTTTCTAAGATTTATAAATTATTAGATAATCTATTTGGATCCTAGTATTTCTATAATGTGGATATTTAGTGCATATATAATCATGTAGTGGTGATGAATGAGGCTTTACCCATGATTAATTTCTATATAGGTACAAAAATTATGATTTCATAGTGATTTCAATTTGGACTCACTAATTCTCCAATTGTATTCAAAAAATTAATCCATAGATTGTTTTATGATTATCATGAAAAACATTTGTATGTCTTTGTAGATTAAATTCCAATTATCTCTAAATTAATGGATGAGTATGATGATCATTTTATTTATGTATTAAAGATATTGTGTAGGGAAATAATACTTTACAATTATACTAATTGTGAGTTTTTATTGTAAAATTTAAATTTATTTGGGAATGTTATCACTAGTAAAGGTAAATCTATAGGGCCCTAAAAATTTGAGGCAATTTAAGGATGACCAAGGCCAACATACATTAAAGAAATATGAAGTTACATGAAATTAGATTGGTACAATCATTTATTTCTATGAAACTTTCCATGACTCTCAAACTCACAAACATTGCATATCCTTAAGGGATTCATGTTTTTCTGGAATGATGAATGTGATGAAATATTTAAAGGGCTGATGAATATTAAAATAACATCACCTATAGCCACATTACCCACTATTAGGGAATGTTTTTTTATCATAAAAAATGCATCAATTTTTATTGGGTTCTGTTCTCATGAAATATGACAAGGTCATGCCATATGGATTCATCTAATTAATGATTTATGGGGGGAAAATACCCAATTAATGAATATGAATTAGTATAATTGAACGTTGTATTTAATTCATGGAAAATTTATCTCCTAGGGGAAAAGTGTTATACATATAAAATCCAAACATGTATATTAACTCATTAGAAGATGAATATGAGATAAGAATACTGGTTAGAGCTTACTAAGGATTATAGTTATTAGACACATTTCAATATTTGGATGAAAAAATACATGTAAGGTGTTAACAGTATAAACTATCACCCAACCATATCTAAGTTGAATATTACAATCTATCCAGGCACCATAGACATGAAAGGGATGGAAATTTTATTAATAAATGGATATTAATAATAAATTTCACAAAAAAACACCTCAACAATCTATTCATTAGAGGATCAAGGGGGACTAGAATGATTATTAGTCACTACAAATGAAGGAACTGAATACTGGGGAGTTAAAATATGGTTATGTAGGAGTTATAGTGTTTAGATACCATATATGATTCTCATAAAAAATATTTATAGAGAACATATGAATGGTGCACACATCTCATCGCTCACTAATAATCCAGGAAGCACTATGATGTTTATGTACCAAAAAAAACTTTTTGAGGGATAAAATGAAGCGGGATATTGTATTGTTTGTATCTCAATGATTTTTCTACCAACTACTCTAGGTGGAGTGAGAGAATTTTAAGGTTGTGATGAAACCAAATCTTTTAATAATATAGAAGTGGGAAATTATTACCAATGATTATTTCATAGGACTCTATGTAACAAATAAATGAAAAAACACCATCTGGATGGTAATCAGTCACCTTACCAGGTAATATCATTTCATTAGTAATAAGGAAGATTTACCTATTGACCACCTCCCCATGATATACATAAGAGAGTCAACAATACTGCATGGATTTCTTCACAATATTGTATCTAATCCTTATCAAAGGCATATCTCTAGATTTTGGAGAATCCCCCATAAAGAGTAGGATATAGAATTGTTATTTAGGACTAAATTACACCCTTATATGAATGGTCCGTATGAAAAAAACTATTAAAAATATGTAGGATGTACTACGACCATGTTCAACGTATTTCTGAGTATTTTAGGATCAAACCTTCTCTATGTGGAGTTATCATATAAATATAGTTTCCGTAATGGTATTAAAATGAATCCTTTTGTGGTTATGTATTTGAATTGGTTTCATAAACTAACATGTTAGGATGAATTTAGAGCCGAAAAGATGATGGGACTTGTCCATATCCTTGAAAATGTGGGGATGTTTCAAACCATTCAATGTCATATGAAATATAAAATATGTTAAATAGAAATATATGCTTATAATCATTGATGTGATCTATAGTTTATTCTTAGTGGTAAATTGTTCCTTTATATGTCTCCAAGGAATAAATCCATGATGTTTGGGAAGAAGAAAAATATTATCATTAGATATATAAGCCGTAGTGAGATCATTGATCACATTTGAGTGACAACCTATTAAATTGAACTGCCACATAACATATTACAACAAAATGATCTTTTCCATGTATTACTCTCTATAAAATACAAACCAATCCACTTAAATGTATTGAATCTTGTGTTGGTAATATTATAGAATGATATTTCATATAAGGATCAGATGATTAAGATCATAGATCATAGAGAGAAGGTTCTACAAAATAAGACAAATCACCTAGTAAAAGTGTTATGGAGGAATTGTAATTTTGAGAAAGTCACATTGGAATTGAAATAGGTGAATAACTTATTGTATCCTTATCTATTTTAATATATGAAATGAAAATTTCAAGAGTTAAATTTTTTATGGGCGGATAATCTATTGACCTAAATTTTTTAAAATTATTTCCCTTCTTTATGAATAATATATGTATTATTACTGTAACATCCCAGGTAAATAATGAATAAAACATTTTCATATTTATGAATATTTATGAATTGAATATTAATTTTACTTTAAAGGGGTTTCTATGTTCGATAGCATACCCGATATGCAACAAAGAGTTTCTTTGAAATCTTACGTTGCACACTAGTAATAAAATAATATTATTTTAAAGGGTAGTTAGCACATAGCCATTGTATTGGAGGGAATGGATAGAAATAAATAAAATCTGAATATATATGTTTTTAAATGTTTTTACTTTTATCTAATAAAAGATAAAGGCTTAAAATACGGAAAGAATTCAATTTTAGGCATATATGCCCTAGTTTTCACTAAAGGTTCACTTATCACCTTTTGATGGAGAACCGTCATTAAATATAGTTTTGATCACTCTTATACATTCTATTGGACCAAATATAACTCTTTTTTAGAATCGGGACATCAAAATTTACTTTCTGTAAATTTTTGGTATTTTTCCGATAAAGTTCATTTTTTAATGAATAGAGTAAAATGTTGTATTTTAATTCAAAACCTATTTTTAATATAATTTATTTATATGATTATGTTATCTTTTTAATTGGTTTTAAAGTGAAATTAGAATATATTTTTACCATTAAATCCTATAGTGGTTGTTGGAATTAATTTCACTTTGAAATCGGACTTAAACTAGTGTTAATCTTTTGATACTTACTGTTTCATAAAAACACGCTATTTGCTATGACAGCGGGAATTAATTATTAAATTAATTAATGAATCATATGTGTTTTGAATTTTTTAAAATGGAATTTACTTTTGAATTCGGAATATCAAATATAGCTTAGGGTGAAGTTTCGGTATTTTTCTGAAAAACTTCAATTTTTGATGAATAGTGAAACCACTAAGTGGTACTTAAAAAACCAATTTTTCGTTTAAATGAAATTTTACCATCTCTATGTTTTGAATTTCAAAAATCTGATATACATGGTTTTCATTAAAAAGTAAAATCTGGTTCAATGGGATTAAAATAATTTTTTGGTGAATAGTAACATATTAAGTTTTAAATCGCGATTAGAGGTAATTAGTGTAATTTAAGGTAATAATAATGTTGTAATAATATGAAATGAAATTGAAACATGTCCTAACCTCATTGGATGTGTCATGGAAGACAAAGAAAATCCATGGGTCAACTTGGGGACCCCATGAATCCACTTTGGTTGGAAAATTACGTTAATATCTTTTTATTTAAAGTTAAAATAAAAATTACACAAACATGAGTTGTTTTACTAAAACAATTTTTACATGGGGTAAAACAAGTCATATTTTTTACTATAATTATTCATTAGAAAGCTAAAAAGATTTCCTACATCATGATAGTTGTTTTATAATTTTTAGACATTATATAAATTAAAATATTTATGAAATTATGATGATGCAGCGATTGTCTCATTAATAATGGATTTAAATAAAATGAAATGATAACGTAACATCTATGATATACACATGTAAAAAACCTATTGGATGGGTGTATTTAGAACCCTTATCACCTTATCCTCGAAACACATCAATGTGGGACCATTAAAATCCGAAAATCATTCTAAAATAAAGTAACATTTCCTTACTTTCCAAGAGTTCCCGTCCTCTGCTCTTATAAAAGGCCCCCACCTCTACCACCTTACCCACACTTCCAAAGCCTTTTCCTCAGCCAAACACTGACCATTTTCTCTCTCCACATTCTTCTATTACTTCTTGATGCCTCACTTTGGGCAGAAGTCTTCCCAAGGAAGCCTTTGAGCTCAAACCAAATGGAGTCAACCGATTTTAAAGTAATGTCTTCACATGAGTCATTTTGTTTTATTTTGATTCTCCAACACCCTAAACTCTTTTTATTCATTTATTTTGTAAAAAATTCAGTATCTTAAATATACTAGTATGTTTTTATAAGAATATTTCGAGCTACACTTACAGACTTCTATACCTAGTGGTTAAAGAACATAATGTTTTTGTGGTTGGCAAATTTCTGCCTCACGAAACGATGATTGTTCAATATTATTTTAAACACCATTAATGGTGGCCATTAAGATGTCACTCTATTTATATATGATATATATTATGTTTAGGTTTTCCTTATGATTCTTTATTTTTCATTTGTGGTTTACCTTTATGGTTTCCATTTTGGGTAGACACGATAATTGTATTTTAGGAAGTGCGGACTACCGCCCCCTCAAAGTGATGTGATTCGTTAATTCCATTCATGGGATGTATAAAGGATGGATTTAATGTTTTTATATATGATATTATACTGGAATTATAATATTCCTCTATATCATTATGATATAGAAATGAATGTAGCATTCATCCGTACGTACGACTTACCGTCTACATGAACGATGCATTTCATTTCTTATCCCCAAATGTAATATACTATTATAAGTACATATTTATAATGGATATATATAATTTATGTTAAATATAAATGACGAATATAAATATGGAATTAAAATATGCATAACTCGCATTTAGTTTTAATTCCTTTAATATGACAAAGAAATGAAAGTAGCATTCATGCGTACATACGACTTACTGTCTCCATGAACGGTGCATTTCATTTCTTACCTCTAAATGATTTTGTAATATTATAAATACATGTATATGATGGATATATATGATATATATGATATCCAAATCATGAATTTCATTCTGGATATAAAGAACCTTTGACCACACGAACAACATGTAATTTTGAGAAGTCAACTTTCGACTTAAGAACCAAATATCGACAAAACAAACATTATTAACATAAATGATTAATTAATATTTATAACATGATAATAAGTGATATAAAAGTAATAATGAACTTGAAAAATGTTCTTAATCAAGTATAAATTAACTCAAGTATATTATTCACGACGTTAAAGAACGATCGAGTCAAATCGGACCCGAGGTAAGGGACTTCGTCTCAATCTCCTTTTATTGAGGCATATTTCGTTTTATACACAACTTTCTTTTATACGGTGTATAAACCCCTTGGAATTTTAATTTAATACAAAAGGAATCTTTTTCTACGAAGTTTTTTACAAAACGACAAAAAGGAATGTTTCTTTTAACGTACGCGGTGACAACGACCTTTTCCGCCACCGCGAGTATTATTTGGTCTTTGGCTTCCTCAAAAAGACGTGATGTTTTTAAAATGAAATAAATACCATATAATCTTTTGTGTATTTTGGTATTGAAAATGGTTTTTATAATGGATTTGTTATGTCAATATATTTGAGTGATATATTGTGATCAAAGTGTGGAAATTGTTTCTTTCCATTTTGTTTGTTTTATGTCTTATGATTTTATAATGGTACTTGGACATTTGACGGGTGGTTACATGATAAACCATATGACAGGTGGTGCCGCGAATACCAGGATGGGTGGTTACGTTATAACCTCCAATGCATTGGGTATGGAAGTCGGCTGTATTGCTATTCTATTAAGTATGTATGGAAGTTGGCCGTATGGCTATTTCATTAAGTATGTATGGAAGTCGGCCGTATGGCTATTCCATTAAGTGATATGTGTGGAAGTCGACCATATGACTATTCCACTTAAGTATATTTATTTCCCAAGTTACCTTTATATGGGTTTTTTGGTAATCCTTTGGTTACAAAAAGTTAAGTAATGATATTTTATTCAGTGAAGAGTTTTGACTACTTCATGAAGGCGAAGGTATTACTTTGATAAAATATACATGGTTTACTTGATGTTTGAAAAAATAACAGTTTTCATTCTTTGTGTATCCCTTACTGAGCTTTTTATGCTCACCTCAAGTTTTTTTTGAAATGTTTTTCACAGGACTTAATGTGGAATAGGGTCAAGGATGGGATCAAGGGAAAGTCAGGATATATAAAACATGGAACTGGACATGTTTCTTTTTAAGGGTTTTTTATTCTATGGAAACATAGTAGAAGTGTCTACTTTGTAATCTTTTGAGATTTAATAGTTATGTCCTAATTCTCTAAAACTCTAATCCTAAAAAGATCCTCAATGTGAATTATTCATTTATTTCAATATTAAGTAAGGTTTAAGGCTGGGGCCTTATAGTTGTTATCAAAGGTTGTTTTAGACAACTTTAGGAGTTAGAAAAGTGTAAAATTATAAGTTAATTTATGGTACGATTAAAATGATATAGCATTTAAAGATTACCATGTTTCTTCACCTAAGATATTTCTGTGTTCAGAATGGTTTTCCGTTGTGGAAACAAAGAAGCTATGTTGGGACGACATCAAGAGGAAGACAACCTTCCAAATCAGCAACCTGAGATGGTCGGAATCGGAATTGAACAGTATGTTGCAGTGATGGCACAATTGAATCAGGCTATAAATGGTGGTGGTATCTATACACGAGATTAGCCAGATCAACCGCAGAGGAACATGACTGTGGTGGAACATTTCATGAGGCAACATCCCCTATCATTCAGAGGATCATCTGACCCTATGCAATCTGAAGGGTAGATTAAAGCACTGGAGAATATTTTTGATGTCATGGGTTGTTCCGAACATCAAATGGTTAGTCTTGCTATTTACCGTTTGAAGGTGAAGCTGGTCAGTGGTGGTCGATGGTGAAAAAATATCAGGGATAGTGATGAGATTGATGATCTTCACTGGGAAGAATTCAAAGATATGTTTCTTGAGAAATATTTTCCTAAGGTGGTTCGTCTTAGGATGGAAAAACAATTCTTAGAATTTAGGCAGGAGGATGACTCAGTGGCTACTTATGAAGCAAAGTTCACTCGATTGGCAAGGTATGCTCCAAACATCATACGAGATCTTGATAGTAAAATAAACCGTTTTTACTCAGGGTTAAAGCCAAAGTATCGAAGGGATTCCGTTTCTCGTGAGTTCAAAAGTTATGAAAAACTTCTTCGATGTGCGAAGAAGGTGGAAATGGAGTTTGCCGATGATCAGGTGTTCTATGAAAAAAACAGAATAAGTGGTCCAGTTGGCAGGCAAAGGGGAAGAATTCATCAAAGAAGCAAGGAGGTAAGAAAACCAAATATCCATCCTATGAGAAGTGTGGTAAAATAAATCCTGGAGAATGTTTATCCAAGTTTGGTAAGTGCTTTCGGTGTGGTAAGTCTGGTCATATTGCTCGTAACTGTAAGGAAGATGATCAAGCAGGCAATGAAAATCCAACGGTAAGATGTTTTATGTGTAATGAAATGGGTCATTATGCAAATTAGTGTCTAACGATGAACTCAACTAGGGGAAAGCAGCCAAACTACAAACAAAAAGGGGTGGTGAAATCTTTTGCAAAAACTTCAGTAGATGTTGGGCCATCGAATGATGTAGTATCAGGTACACTGTTTGTTTGTTCAGATTATGACAATGATTTGTTTGATTCAGGGTCTACACATTCATTCATTTCTGAGAATTTTTCTAGTAAATTGGAAATTCCATCTCTAGATATGAAACCTGAACTTATGGTAAAAACACCCGGAGGGAACATTGAGACAAAAAGGAATTATAAGAACCTTCCTATCCTTGTGTGTGGAAAGAATCTACCAGCAAACCTTATTGTTTTTCCTCTAGTAGAGTTTGATGTTATTTTGGGCATGGACTGGCTTTGTGTTTATCATTCTAAGATTGACTGAAGAGCTAAAATGGTTTCTTTTCACAAATATTTTCAGTTTGTGTACAAGAATGAACCCTTGATTTTGATAACATATCAGGAAGTTGATAAACTAGTAAAATATGGAAATGAATGTTACCTTGCACATATTGTTAAAAATAAAGGAACTGTTCAGATTAATGATGTGCCAGTGGTAAATGTGTATCTTGATGTTTTTCCTGATGAGTTGCCTGGTATTATTCATGATCAGGAAGTTGAATTTACTATTGACTTAGTTCCTGATTCTAAGCCAGTTTCAAAACCCTCTTTATTGAATGTCTCAAGTTGAATATTTAGAGTTAAAGAAGCAATTGCAAGAGTTATTAGATAAAGGTTTCATTTGACCTAGCACATCACCATAGGGTGATCCTGTCTTGTTTGTTAAAAAGAAAGATTGCTCAAGGAGACTTTGCATTGATTATAGATCCTTGAATAATATTACTGTTAAGAAAAAGTATCCTTTGCCTCATATTGATGATTTTTTCGATCAGCTCCAGGGAGCTCAGTATTTTTCGAAGATTGACTTGAGGTCGGGGTACCATCAATTGAAAGTAAAAGAAGCAGACGTTCCGAAGACTATGTTCCGTACTAGATATGGCAATTATGAATTTGTAGTTATGCCTTTTGGATTAACCAATGAACCTGTTGTATTCATGGACCTTATGAATAGAATTTTCCATGAGTTCTTGGATAAGTTTGTGGTTGTTTTCATCGATGATATTTTGGTGTTTTCTAAAAGTAAAGAGGAGTATGAATATCATTTAAGGGTTATCTTGAAAACCTTAAAAGAAAATAAACTATATGGAAAATTTATCAAGTGTGAGTTTTGGTTACAACAAATTTATTTCCTGGGTCACATTATTTCAAAAGATGGCATAACTGTTGATATTTCTAAAACAAAAGTTGTTGAATAATGGCCAAGACCCACAAATGTAACCGAGATCCGTAGTTTTCTTGGTTTGGCAGGTTACTACCAAAGGTTTGTTAAAAAATTTTCATGTTATCTAGTCCAATGACTAAGCTAACTCGGATGGGTGTTAAGTTCATCTAGACAAAAGAATGTGATGATTGTTTTCTGGAGTTGAAAAGAAGATTGGTGAATGCTCCAGTTTTGGCACTTCCTTCTAGGAATGGTGAGTTTTTTATATACAGTGATGCTTAGTTGAAGGGACTTGGCTGTGTCCATATGCATAATGATCAGGTAATTGCATATGTTTCACGTAAGTTGAAAACTCATGTGGTAAATTACCCTACACATGACTTGGAATTAGCTGCTGCTGTTTTTGCTTTAAAAATTTTGAGGCATCATTTGTATGGCGTAAAGTGTGAATTAGATACTGATCACAAAAGATTAAAGTATATATTCACTCAGAAAGAATTGAACATGAGACAGAGGAGATGGCTGGAATTAATCAAGGATTATGATTGTACAATTATTTACCATCCTGGAAAAGAAAATAAAGTGGATGATGATTTGAGTCGAAAAAGTAATGCTTCATTAGAAATGTTGAGTTTGGAACGTGATCCTTTGGTTAAAGATTTGATGAAATTTGGAATAGAAGTTGTTGGTGAAGGATGTTCTTCTATTTTGTTTCAGGTATCAGTGAAATCTTCTCTATCAGACAGAATGAAGGAAGCACAGAAGTAAGACAATGAGTTGCAGAAAAAGGTACAGCTGGTTCAGAAAGGTAAGTTGCCTGAATTCAACATTGATAAGGATTGTGTTTTGAGATTTGGGAAGAGGTTGTGTGTGCCTTGTGATTCACAGTTGAAGAGAGAGTTGTTATGTGAAGCTCATAGTTCTCCGTTTTTAGTTCATCCTAGTAGTACTATGATGTACAGAGATCTGCGGGAGTACTACTGGTGGGATGGAATGAAAAGAGATATTACTGATTTTACTATGAAGTGTTTGAATTTTCAGTAGGTTAAAGCAGAGCGGCAGTTACCGAAAGGGATGCATCAGTCTTTACCAGTTCCAGAGTGGAAATGGGAGAATATATCCATGGATTTTGTCGTGGTATTACCGAAGACATCTAGAGGTAATAATGAAATCTGGGTTATTGTTGATCGCTTGACTAAATATGCTCATTTCCTTGCTATACGAGATACTTTTTCCCTAGATCAAATGTCCCGTTTTTACCTTAAAGAGATAGTTAGGTTACATGGAGTTCCTCTCTCCATTGTGTCATATCATGATCCCAGGTTTACTTCTAACATTTGGAAAGGATTTCAGAAGTCGTTGGGTATTGAATTAAATTTTAGTACAACTTTTCATCCGCAATCAATTGGGCAGTCATAACGAACAATTCAGACCTTAGAGGATATGCTATGAGTTTGTTCTATGGATTATCAGGGAAGTTGGGACTAACATCTTTCTTTGGTTGAGTTTTTTTTATAATAATAGTTTTCATTCCAGTATATATATGGAACCATTTGAGGCATTATATGGGAAGCGGTGTTGAACTCCATCTTTCTGGGATGAAGTGAGTGAAAGGAAGTTGATGGGACCAGAATTGGTAGAAGAGATGGCAGAAAAAGTTTAGTTGATTCAGGAACACATGAGAACAGCTCAATTGAGGCAGAAGAGTTATGTGGATAATTGGAAGAAGGATCTATCTTTAGAGGTAGGTGATCATGTTTTTCTCAAGGTTTCTTCATGGAAAAGTGTGATGAGATTTGGTAAGAAAGGAAAGTTGAGTCCAAGGTTCACTGGACCATATGAAATTCTGTAGAGAGTTGGATCAGTTGTTTACCGAGTGGCTTTACCTCCGAGTTTATCTCAGGTACACAATTCATTTCATGTTTCGATGTTGAGGAAGTATATGCCAGATCCATCTCATGTTTTGAGTCCAGAGGTAGTTCACCTGGATGAGAACCTAGCTTATGAAGAAAAACTAGTCCAGATTTTTGACTAATGAGAGCAAGTGTTGCGAAATAAGGTAATTCACCAGGTAAAAGTTTTGTGAAAAAACCATATGGTTAAAGATGAAACGTGGGAATCTGAAAATGCTATGAGGGATTAATACCCCCACTTATTTTGATAAATGAATAAAATTGCGAGGACGCAATTCCCAAAAGGGTGGAAGGATGTAACATCCCAGGTAAATAATGAATAAAACATTTTCATATTTATGAATATTTATGAATTAAATATTAATTTTACTTTAAAGGGGTTGCTTTGTTCGATATCGTACCCAATACGCAACAAAGAGTTTCTTTGAAATCTTACGTTGCACACTAGTAATAAAATAATATTATTTTAAAGGGTAGTTAACACATAGTCGTTGTATTGGCAGGAATGGATAGAAATAACTAAAATATGACTATATATGTTTTTAAAATGTTTTTAATTTTATCTAATAAATGATAAAGGCTTAAAATACGGAAAGAATTAAATTTTAGGCGTATATGCCCTAGTTTTCACTAAAGGTTCACTTATCGCCTTTTGATGGAAAACCACCATTAAATATAGTTTGGATCACTCTTATACATTATATTGGACCAAATATAACTCTTTTTTTTGAATTGGGACATCAAAATTTTCATTGTGTAAATTTTTGGTATTTTTCCGATAAAGTTCATTTTTTAATGAATAGTGTAAAATGTTGTATTTTAATTCAAAACCTCTTTTTAATCTAATTTATTTATATGATAATATTATCTTTTTAATTGGTTTTAAAGTGAAATTAGAATATATTTTTACCATTATATCCAATAGTGGTCTTTGGAATTAATTTCACTTTGAAATCGAACTTAAACTAGTGTCAATCTTTTGATACTTATTATTTCATAAAAACACACTATTTGCTCTGACAGCGGGAATTAATTATTAAATTAATTAATGCAACTTATATGTTTTTAATTTTTTAAAATGGACTCCATTTTTGAATTCTGAATATCAAATATAGCTTAGGGTTAAGTTTTGGTATATTTCTGAAAAACTTCAATTTTTGATGAATAGTGAAACCACTATGTGGTACTTAAAAAACTGATATTTCGTTTAAATGAAATTTTACCACCTATGTGTTATGAATTTAAAAAATCCGACATACATGGTTTTAATTAAGAAGTTAAATTTAGTTCAATGGGATTAAAATAATTTTTTGGTGAATAGTAACTTATTAAGTTTTTATTCGCTATTAGATGTAATTAGTGTAATTTAAGGTAAAAATAATGTTGTAAAAATATGAAATGAACATGAAACATGTCCTAAACTCATTGGATGGGTCATGGAAGACCAAGAAAATCAATGGGTCAACATGGGGACCCCATGAAGCCACTTTGGTTGGAAAATTACATTAATATCTTTCTATTTAAAGTTAAAATAAAAATGACACAAACTTGAGTTGTTTTACTAAAACAATTTTTACATGGGGTTATACAAGTCATATTTTTGACTATAAATATTAATTAGAAAGATAAAAAGCTTTCCTACATCATGATATTTGTTTTATAATTTTTAGACATTATATAAATTAAATTATTTATGACATAATGATGATACGACGATTAACTCATTAATAAAGGATTTTAATAAAATGAAATGATAATGTAAAATCTTTGACCTACACATGTCCAAAACCTATTGGATGCGTGGATTTCTAACTCTTATCACCTTATCCTTGAAACACATCAATGTGGGACCATTAAAATCCGAAACTCATTCTAATATAATGTAACATTTCCTTAATTTCCAAGAGTACCCCTCCTCTCCTCTTATAAAAGGCCCCCACCTCTACCACCTTACCCACACTTCCAAAGCCATTGGCTCGGCCAACCACTGACCATTTTGTCTCTCCACATCCTTATCATACTCCTTGAAGCCTCACATTGGGCATAAGGCTTCCCAAGGAAGCCTTTGAGCTCAAACCAAACAGAGTTACCCGATTTTAAGGTAATGTCTTCACTTGAGTCCTTTTGTTTTATTTTGCTTCTCCAACCCCCTAAAAACATTTTATTCATTTATATTGTAACAACTCCAGTATCTTCAATATACTAGGATGTTGTTATAAGAATATTTCGAGATAAACTTACACCCATCTACGTCTAATGGTTAATGAACATACTATTTTTGTGGTTGGCAAATTTCTGCCTCACGAAACGATGATTGTTCAATATTATTTTAAACACCTTTAATGGTGGCCATTAAGATGTAACTCTATTTATATATGATATATATTATGTTTATATTTTCCTTATGCTTATTTATTTTTCATTTTTGGTTTACCATTATGGTTTCCATTGTGGGTAAACATGGTAATTTCATTTTAGGAAGTGCGGACTACCGCCCCCTCAAAGTGATGTGATTCGTTAATACCATACGTGGGACGTATAAAGGATGGATTTAATGATTTTATATATGATATTATACTGAAATTATAATATAACTCTATATCATTATGAGATCGAAATGAAAGTAGCGTTCATGCGTACGTACGGCTTACCGTCTCCATGAACGGTGCATTTCATTTCTTATCCCCAAATGTAATGTACTATTATAAGTACATATTTATAGTGGATATATATAATGTATGTTACATATAAATTATGAATTTAATTCTGGAATTAAAATATACATACCTCTCATTTATTTTTAATTCCATTAATATGACAACGAAATTAAAGTAGCATTCATGCGTACGTACGGCTTACCGTCTCCATGAACGGTGCATTTCATTTCTTACCTCTAAATTATTATGTAATATTATAAATACATGTATATTATGGATATATATGATATATATGATATCCAAATCAGGAATTTCATTCTGTATATAAAGAACCTTTGACCACACGAACAACTTGTAATAGTGAGAAGTCCACTTTCGACTTAACAACCAAATATCGACAAAACAAACATTATTAACTTAAGTGATTACATAATGTTTATAACATGATAATAAGTGATATAAAAGTAATATTTATCTTGAAAAAGGTTCATAATCAATTAAAAAGTAACTCAAGTTTGTTATTCAGGATGTTGAAGAACGATCGAGTCAAGTCAGACCCGAGGTAAGGGACTTCGTCTCAATCTCCTTTCATTATGCGATATTTCATTTTATACACAACTTTATTTTATACGTTGTATAAACCCCTTTTAATTTTACTTTTATACAATAGGAATATTTTTCTACGAAGCATTTTACAAAACGACAAAAAGGAATGTTTCATTTAACGTACACGGTGACAACGGCCTTTTCGGCTGCTGCGAGTATTATTTGGTCTTTGGCTTCCTCAACAAGCTGTGATGTTTTTAAAATGAAATAAATACCATATTCTCTTTTATGTATTTTGGTATTGAAAATGGTTTTTATAATGTATTTGTTATGTAAATATATTTTTGTGATATATTTTGATCAATGTGTGGAAATTTTTTCTTTGCGTTATGTTTGTTTTATCTCTTATGATTTTATAATGGTACTTGGACATTTGACAGGTGGTTACATGATAAACCATATGACGGGTGGTGCCGTGAATACCAGGATGGGTGGTTATGTTATAACATCCAATGCATTGGGTATGGAAGTCGTCCGTATGGCTATTCCATTAAGTATGTATGGACGTTGGCTGTATGGCTATTCCATTAAGTGATATGTGTGGGAGTCGACCGTATGGTTATTCAACTTAAGTATGTTTATGTCCCAAGTTACCGTTATATGTTATGTGTTCTTTATATGGGTTTTATGGTAATCCTTTGGTTACAAAAAGGTAAGTAATGATATTTTATTCAGTGAAGAGTTTTTACTACTTCGTGAAGGTGAAGGTATTACTTTGATAAAGTATACATGGTATACTTGATGTTTGAAAAGCTATTAGTTTTCATTCATTGTGTATCCCTTACTGAGCTTTTTATGCTCACCCCATGTTTTTTTGAAATTTTTTTCACAATACTTAATGTGGAATAGGTTCAAGGATTGGATCAAGGGAATGTCATGCTATATAAAACATGGAACTGGACTTGTTTCTTTTTAAGGGTTTTTTTATTCTATGGAAACTTAGTAGAAGTGTCTACTTTGTAATCTTTTGAGATGTAACAGTTATGTCTTAATTCTCTAAAACTCTAAACCTGAAAAGATCCTCAATGTGAATTATTCATTTAATTAAATATTAAGTAAGGTTTAAGGCTAGGGCCTTATAATTACTACTTGTGTTATTTTGGAATGTAATATCCTGTTATATTTTAAAGGTATTTAATAATCATATCTATTGAGATTATATTTATTTTATAATGAAGATATGATATGTAAATATTTTGTGTTGTGGTAAATTCTAATTAACACATATAGAAGAAGTGATGACCTCAAAATGTAGGATTGTAGCCTATATCACCCATTTATCAAAACATCGATGGGAGATAGAAATAGTTTGATTTTTCTAGGGCCATGGTAAATTAATGAATGAATAACTAAAGAATGATTGAACCCATTAGTGGGATAATATCAAACTCATCATGATTGTATTCCAATCCATGTTTCCCAAACCACCACATAAAAATATCACTAGCACTCCCCTAACCCTCATGGAATATATCTAGTGTAACAATGTTATATGTATCTAGACCCTTACAGAATGCATTCGTATGTTATTATTTTTAACAATTAATAATATTTTTTATTTTTTATTATTTTTAATACATTTTTAATGATTATATAATGAGTATTATAAAAAATATTTTTCAATATGATGAAAAAATTGTACTTTTACAAAATGTGTTGATTTAATCAAGACACTCAATTTAATGAATAATATAATGTTTTAAATTAATTAAATTTAAATAAAATGTTATTATTTGATAAATTTAATTTAAATAGATATTATTATTTAATTTTATGAAGTCAAAAAAATTATATGGTTCAAAAAACTATTAATTTTAAAACAATATTCTCAAATATATGTGGATTTTTTCGTTAAAAAATTAAATTCAAAATATTAGATAATTATTTTGAAAAAATAAATATTATTTTAGAAATAAGACCCTATAATTTATCCAATGGCGTATTTTACATAATTTTATAAGATATTAAAATATTTTTGTAAATATTAATTACAGTATTAATATATATTGTGTATTACGAAATCACAATAACCAAAAAGTGAAGTAATATATTCCAAAAATGGTATCTATGAAAAAAAATATTCTTAGAATTTAATATAATATTTTTTGAGGTAATTATACTAATTTTATATGTCCTTAATGAATCCTAAAATACCTACAATATATTAGATGTTTTCAAAATCAATTATTTGTAAGCATGATTCACATACACATCAGTAAAGCTATTATTCTAATGGTATCAGTAACTAAAAAAGGAAAATATTGAAATCCAAATTACCTTTAAAAAATGAAAAAAAACATGAGAATATTGTTGGTTTAATTACATTATATTATAGTTCCCAAATCCTATTTTTGGAAATTAATAAACAATTATCTTATCTTTTCCTATATAACCCTCTGAAATTACATTTACTCTTCACTAAAAACATAGGGATTTAAATTAATATTACACCACATCTCAATTGTCATTCCATGGTGCCCACATTATCTCAATAATATCAACTCATCCATTTAGAATCACCCTCTCAAGTTAATTGATCCTCTCTTTCTCCTCATCATTCAAAAATCTGGTTTATATTGCACCTTTTGTTTTATAGTTTTTCATGTTGGGATATGTTTTTATACATCCATATTAAATTCCATAATATTAATATGTAATTAGCTACCCTTTATCTCTCATTGACCCCATCTATAAACCATTAGGTGCACCCATTATGCTGCCTACATTATCCTATGAATTTACACACCAAACATTTATATTAGTAATACTTGTCCGCTTTTCCACATGATGGTATTCACCTGTTTTTACATATCCTTCACATATTTTTCCTTTATATTATTGAGATCCAAACTCCTTAGTCATGGAGTTAAATTTTTTTAAAATAAATCAATAAGTTTTGTGACCTATGTGGAACACTTATACTTGTACTTGATATAATAGTTTCACGTAGTTGCAAAATTATATACCCCTCCATTGAACTGGGTAATGTTTTAATGTGATGTGATTACATGTATAGTTCAGGGGAGGTTATAGTAATGAAACTATATTATTTTTTCATAATGATTATCATTTAGTTAAGTTTATTAATCCATTTTTTACATTATTTCCACATTGTAGAGTTGCCTTTATTTTATCATGTAATATCATACCTCATTTTTAAATGTTATGATTATCACCCCTATTATATTAATTTTACATGCCTCTTGGATTAAATGTACTATATTATACATTATTTTATTTTTTTGTTCCATTAATATGATTTATAGTTCAAACCATTATTATGTACATCACCATGTTATCTTAATTATTTTTAGATGAATGACGGAATTTTAGGATTATATTATAGATGTAATTAATAAATTCATTTAATTACATTTAATGATGTAATTTTATGTACCTAATGTTCCAAAGACACTTAGAATCAAATTATTTTGGTATTTTATTATGTAAAACTTTAGGTAATAAATTATGAATTAATGTGTATTAAAATATGGGTTCTCATAAATTTTTTTTTTCGTTGAGTATTTTGAGGAATTTTGTCTATGATTTTTCTGTAAGATGGATTGTTTTATACATTTAGGTTATATAAAATATAATACATGAAATATTACATATAATAATTTTTTCCTATTATGGACCTTAATATTTTTTGTGATGTGTATTTCTTCACATATAAAAAGAAAAATTCCTTTAATAAATTTATTCTTTAAGACATTGTGTTTATATTCAGCTAATTTTTTATTAAAGAATTACAATGGTGGTTATTCAGGAATTAACAACATAATCATGTTTTCAGGACCCCTCCATAAAAGGTACCCATCATGGTTTGTAAATGATGAATGAATGATAATAACCACATATTCCCACATTCTGTTAGTCTTGGGTTGGTGACTAGCACTGATGGATTGTAAAATATCACAAAACAAATTCGTTAAAATCATTAGATTATATAATATAATGAGATAGGATATCTTCCATCAATATAATAAACGACATAAGTAAAATTTTAGACCATAAGCATCACATTATTATTGTGTAAAATAAATAAATACAATGTTTATCTAAATAAAATTCCCAAAAAAATGTCTTCAGGTAGTGACGCAACATCAACTATAATCATTGGGAAAATAAAGTACAATAGGGTCCACAAAGTCCTCCTAAAATCCTAAAAAATAGTTTATATATTTTTGGATTGAACATATCATGTATACTCATTCAATTGATAACAAAGGTATCCTATGAACAATTTGAAAGGTTTATATTAATGTACTATTGAGAAAACAACAAAACCAACATGCACCTAAATATGTCAAACAACCAATCACATCGTCACCAAGGAACAGTCACTAAATACAACATTCCAATATAGTAACATAATAAAAATCATTTTAATTTATGTGTACGAAGAACCACCCTCCCACTGATTTTAAACTCTCACACCCCAATTTTATATGTCCTATAAACTGAATCCACTATATAGAATTCGTCTCAAAGACACTTAGAGAAATGTATCATGTCAAACACCCCATAAGTAACTGTCCATCATATTCTACCTGATGAGAAATGGTCTACTACTCATACTAAGAAACCTATATAAAACTGGTCATCACATCTATATGTTCTGATAACCAGTTACATATCCGTGTTAGTAGATTATTATGAACATGAATCACATCATCATCAAGCCTAGTCCAATAATGCACAACTCTCACTAAGAACCATATCATAAGTCTCATGTTCCCAATAAAAAGTGTTTTATATATAAAATTCATCATAGCCCATGTATAAGATCCACATGTGTATGAGATACCAGGGAATATGGGGTATCCAACCCTCAACACTCAACATATTGAATATTGGGAAAACACCCCCAATAAACATTTGACTGTCGGTATATAGTTCATGATGGGGAAATGGTTCATAGAGAAATCATAATGAAAATATTATATATAATAATCACACACACATGAACCAAATATTGGTTAATATTAAAGGAATTATCCAAACACACAACATCACAATAATTTCTTACAACATCCATTACATTCATTGGAAAATATAAATGCATTACATTACATAATCATGGAACAAACCACAACCATGATCAGTTTTAGTACTCATGTTAGGTGATTTTAATATTTTTAAATTACCAACCATAATCATTTTGAAAAAAATTATTTTAATGTCAATAAAAATATCATTAACCATAGAAACCATTTTATTTAAAGATTTAATTATCAATTCCACCCCAAACAATTTTAGATCAATCATTAGTATTTCATTCCATCACAATTTGGATACTTTAAAAATATAATATAACACAAAATATCTTCCCATCTCCCATACATCAATGATCCACATGTTTAAATCACCACATGTCATAACCACATATCACCTTTACCATATTCTATAAAAATTTCACATCTAAATTTCATCCAAATGAAAATACCAAACAACATTCCCACAACACAATTTGACTAGTGCACATAAAAAAAACTCTAAAAAGATACCAAACAATACATAGATCACCCATGAAATTTTAAAATATTATTTTAGATTAATCAATATGATTTAATTATATTTAATTCAATACTATAAAGGAAATTCTCAATGAATCCAAGATTCCATGTGAATCCATTTTATTAGAAAAATATACATTCGAATCAATTTTAATGTGTGGTGAGTTATTTTAACAATAAAAACAAGGGTATATAATTAAAAATACAAAACAAAATAACTTCATAAAACAAAATAATAAATTAATAACTGAAATTTTCATGACATTTGGGAAAAACCAAGAACAATTCAGCTTTGTGTGATTTCTCCCCTTCTGATTCAATTTAAAAAAACTATTTATTTGTATTCATTATATCAATCCATAAAACATCCTAAATGATAAAATACAACATGATCTATAAAACATGTAAAACTAAAATAATAAAAATTTGGGATCAGCTATATCAATTTAATCTATAGGAGAATCACAGAAAACCAACAATCAACCACCCCACATCTAAAAGAGATATCATTTGTACACCTATTCATAACAATCGTCCAATATAAAAACAGAAAATAATTGTGGGAAGATACCAGGAAATATGTCATAAAAAGAAAAAGAGAGTTAAGGAAGGAACATGAATAGGGTTTGTTTCCATGATTGAGAAGAAACCATGATAAGTAATTCAAACAAACCAGGGGTTTTAGAACTCCAAGAAATGTTGTTGGAGAATGTAAAAATGATCATGTGTCATATAATACATGGGAGAAGGATTGGAAATGATATTAAAGGGTATTTTAACTAATATTTATAAAAAAATCTTATTGGACACCTACCCAGCACAACAAATTGGTAAAACACCGATGGTGGGCGTAGATAAAGCATGACCCAAAGCATTCACATGAGATCGAATTTTTTATATTGTTTAAATATTTGAATTTGATCCACACCTTGGTCATGACCATGACACGATTAATGTCAATGTCTTCAAAAATTTTCCACTTCCATATGAAATGGAATGGTTCTTGGGTGTTGTCTATTTCCCCAAGACCGTTCCCAGCATTATAGTGTCCTAATATTATTCATAATATTTCGTATAAGCAATGTACCAGAGCACCACACATCACACAAAACTATCCTATATGAATTTCCACTTTCCAATTCAATATAAGAGGACCTTCAAACTAACATTCTTCTTAGTATGACTTATCGAAGGCTATGGTCAAATTTTTAGTGTTAAATAGAAATAATTACATTCCGAAACACCCTCCAAAATGGGTTTTCATTACGTTTTACAAGCCATAAAGTCTCTATATAATGAAAAAATATAACCTCAAACATCTGGATAACCACCAACATATACATCAACAAATTATTGCATTGAAAAAAACATAAGGGAATGGCCTGGAATTCTTGAAAAATTTCATGATACATCTCTCAAACAATTATTATCCTTGGGAATCAAAAAAAACATAGAACATAGAAATTATGGGAAGGGTTTAAACAACCATCATAAAAGATACCATGCATGGATCATATTTCAACTGAAATTCTACAACTAAATCACGTTGATTTAATCGATAATATTTTTCATATTCTCATCTTCCCATCATTTTAAACCTCCATAGATCCCAAGACAACGACTAACCCATGTAACACAAAACAATTTCCCAAACACGAAAATCAAGGAATACCACCTTCCATATAAAGATATTATCTAAACTAAGAAACACTGACTCACCAATATAGTTCTACGCATAATAGAAAACAATGCATCTTGATTTTGAAGGGGCGTTATCTTATTAATATAATATAAACATTAACATATGTTACATTCTCAATAGACAAATAATATATCATTGAGAGAAAATATTCATGTATAACATCATCAATGAAAACTATAAAAAAACTATAAATTATTCTGGGTATTGGGCACACAAATATTTCTAGAACCCCTATGGTCTCTCATCTAAGACACCATTCCTCAAGTTCCCATGAACCTAGGTTATTGTTCACACATGAAAAACCATTCCCCATGATCATTGATATCTATTGGATGTTTCCTGAATTCCAAATCATCCTCAAAATCCAACACTCCATTCAATGAAATGGGAGTCATTATGAAGATATCTACAATGTTGAGTAACATAGAATATTCCATAGAACTTTTCAAGCTATGGTAGAATTTACAAATAATAATACTACATTCCAACATGATCTAACACCTTGAAGGTTCCAATAAACATAGGAGAAACATTCCTCCCCATAATAAACCTCAACATTCATCAATACGGGAAAGCCTTTATGTAAACATATTCTCAAATGAAAAATTCAGAGGACCTCCTCTTATGATAAATAAAATCATTTTCTTGTCAAGATCAATCCGCATCTATTCATAAACCACCTTAGTCTTGTTTTCATGATCTGTACCGTATTGGGTTTGAGAACTAATGACCCTCCAACCTTACCCAAACATAGTGGAGAA
Organism: Viscum album; assembly: GCA_963277665.1. Lineage (NCBI taxonomy): Eukaryota > Viridiplantae > Streptophyta > Magnoliopsida > Santalales > Viscaceae > Viscum > Viscum album. The sequence goes on from OY728161.1 coordinate 1,003,331,485, forward strand.
ATATATGACTTCCACATAAATCCAAAAATTGATCAATATTGATGGATGAGTTACAACTATGATTATAGAAGAAAATCAACTAATGAAATATTCATTTTTCCTAATCCACTTAATAGTAGAATTCATTACCCCAACATGTTCTTTTGTGTTTATATTGTCCACTCTATCTTCACTTCCTTATATGGTTAGAATTAAATGATTTAAAAAAATGGTGTACTGAAATATTTTAGTGACCCTAACTAAACATGTAAGGTAGATCAAGAATCCAAATATGAGAAAATATATTTTTAAACTATTTTTATCTATAAAACCTCATCTAAATACCTCATTTCTAAAATATCTATGACACAAAATTCTTTGAACCCTATGAAATAAGATGACTTTATATAATATTTTATGATTACCTAGATAGCATCATATTATCTATGGTAATGGGATATTACATTGATCAATTCAATATATATGTCATCCCACTTCCACATGTTGAAACAGAAGGGAAACAATAAACTTATTGGAAGACGATTCTCAACATTCGCCATCTGAAAAACTAGAATTCAAGACACAAATACTTCCACCACACATTTAATATTGGGCCACCAAAACTATGTCCTAAAACCATGATACCTCTTACAAATTTTTTCATTCACTAATAAATTTTATGTATGAATCTCCTGGATACAACCCTCACTCATGATCACTAGAATGAACAACCTCACATGAATCAAAATCTAGTTATGGCCAACCTCCTACAATCCCTTAGGTGCATCCCAATGGATAATATTTTTTTTCATCACTTATAATACACAATATATACATTAAAACACCACTACCTATAAAATTAAAGAATATTTCACCATTGTTTGAAATAATAAACCTTAAAAATCATCCAATGCATCATCTAGATGTATGGTTTCCAACTCTGACATCACTATATAGCTATCCCCATACTATTGAGCAAATCCTTCCTTAACTTATTTGTTAGTGTATTAGACTAGACATTAACATTTCCTATGGAATTGGAGACAATAACATAATAGACCTAAAAACTCAACCCACATACACTACCATAGATTCATTCATGCTAAAAAATGTTTTCACTCATACTACTGTAATCGGTGAAGACCATAAACCATTCTACATAGAAGTAATATCGACATAACATCAGGGAAAGCACACCTGTTTCGAGATCTATATCCTAAATTGAATTGTTATTCTCATGGGGAAATAATATCATAGACCCAAATAATATAACCAAATTGTTTTTATTAAGATATATCCCAATAAATGATCGAATGAATCTAAAATGACCTCAAACATCACTCCATATTTAGGAAACTGATGTGCCAAAACATTGATCAGACTCCCCTTCTAGTAGTGATACACTACCTGACATTTGTCACTCATGATTATAAAATTGTTCCTACCATTTATGGATATAAATATAGATACATTAATTGATAAATAATACATGAACTTGTGACAATATTCCATAATACCGAGGAAACTGTAATCCTCTTTGACATTGTCAGGTACTTCAGATGAAACAAATGCCTCGATATATGAGTGGTCCATATCAAAAACCATTTTAGGAAAACACATTTCATATGAAATTACCCTCGCAAATCATAAAAATACACTTGTAAAAAAATTCATTGAGATGATGGGTGTTAGAGGAAAAAAATAGCTCTGATATGATCCTCATTCTTCTCCTCTCACATCATGTTTATAGGATTTCATCAATGAACACAACTAAAAATTGTTCTATGATCTCACAAAACATATAATTCATGTGAACCATGAACAGATCTATTATTTTTGTGATACCAAATGAAATGACAATGATCATGAAGATAACATATATATATCAGATGGGATTATTTAGGATATCTTCCTCATCCACTCTAAAATAAAGATTAAAAGACTATGGAACGATCATTTAAAGAAATTAGATCCAATTAATAGGTTAAAACATTTATCAATTCTTCTAAATACGGTTATAATTTTTGATCGTTACCTGATTCAATTTTTAGTAGTCTATATGTAGCCTCATAGTAACATTTTACTTTTGGGGGAAAACCCTTTTCACATCCCATGATGAAAAACTAGTCTGAATGAAACCCTTTTATTTCGTATAATCTATTTTAATCCTTAAATACCACATTATAATGGGTTACATAGAATATGGTTACATTAAAATCAGCGATTCACATGGATGTATATCTTTCCAAAACTATATATCACAATGATTGGGTAGTGTTAGAACGTCCATGGGGAAAATATCCTCAAATTCTTTAATGAAATTTGGGGCATGCACTTTTTTTTCTAACTGTATTCACTAAGAATATTTCTTTCATTCATAGAAGTGGTCTATAAATCTAAAACATGTCTGAAAACATGCTTGTAGATGAAAACTATATGGTGACCACCCATATCAAATTATATAACCTTCCATTAAAATAAGACATTAACCACGTGTATGGATTCAAACCAACTGATTTAGGGAATAAATCATATGGTGGTATTTGTAGAAATAAAACATCCACACATGAGAATTTCTTCACCATCACGAGTCTACAAGACACATCAGAAATTAAATAAGTTGTTATATCCTCTGAAGAGCATACTCAAAACATGGATTACAACATCACTCTTTATATACAGTTCCAAACAATGAACTAAAGAAGAAGAAATAAAATATTAAAAAGCTAATTATTGAAACAATGAACATATAGGGTATAAAAAAGTTTATTATACCTATGATTACCTCTAGACACTATAGTGCTGTATCCTACACAATATATAACAATCCACGACTGAATCCCCTTCCTTACTAACAATGTACACCACCATATCCACACTCATGTTGTGGTCCCTAAATATGAGGAACATCATGAGATCCTCCTTTATTTAACCGGTATCCTCTTAGGAGGGCATAATCCCATGATCCATTATGTTGAAAAGTGCATGTGGCCTCTATTTTTGATTTAGAACATGACCTCAACCAATATACTGAACTCTGAGAAACACTAGGAACTAATTATGATAATGACCCTATGCCCCAAATTCATATTGATCCAATATGAAGCCCAAAGGAATATAATGGAATCCACTATCCCCTAAATAATAGAAAGGGAATTATTGAGGATTACATCCCATAAGTTGAAAAACTAAAATCCTTTCTTCTAGAGATATAGTATTAAAAATATGATCCATGATGAGACATATCGGGTCCCCTCTCACGGAAACACTTTTTATGATTTTATACATTTGATCACCAATTCCTTCTTCTGAACCTTCGTTTATGTCAAAAATGTATAATTAGACATTTTATAAATGATAGAATGTCGTACTAACTCCTCAATGAATTATTGAAGAGATTTTTCATCGAGATAATGATTTGGGTGAATAAAAAAATAACTGAGAGCTAGATTAAAATCACTCCCCGAGACATAATCCACACTATAATAGAGACTATCTCATGCTTCCTCACTTCTTTCAGGGTCATTGATATGTACTCTTATTGGAACTTCTTCTAGAAATAATCCAATGAATCATATTCATTGATCTGATCCACGAGATTAAATTTCCACCTCTAAAGATTGTCACCCCCATCTAGCGGACTATGATTCAACTAAGTACTTTTCCTAGGTCCATATCAAACTGATAGTGGTCTTGATCTCCTCCAATATGCCCAATTCCAATACATAAAAGATGATTGTATCATAATATAAAAAAAATTTAAATAAATTTCATGAAATGTCCACCAACTTTATTCTTCATCCTAAACTGGGTCTAATATATAGAGGACAATCCGGTCGTCCAGCTGAACTTCACCTACATGGACCACACATAGAAGACATTCATAATAATTAATTGTAATAGAAAACCCATATTATCTAATCATGGTAGTGTATAATTTTATTATACTTCACATAATTCGTTTTAATTTCATAATACCACCCAGTTCATATAATAACACAATCAATATAGATTCCTGGACATCCCCTTATGTCTCTACCCTAATTGAGGCACCACTTCACATGGTGATTCGGTTGGCCTCAAATCCATGCAGAAATTCACGGGGGGGGGGGGGGCTTTTTCTCTATGGCCTTTCCTGACCAATATCATGCCCTAAGACCAGCATATACAATTTCATTACTTGACCATACTATCCTTACAGTGCCTAACACTAAAAAACATCTCATCTCACAACCTTATCGTTGATAGAACTCTATCATTTCCCCCACCCTCTAAAAGTAACTCATATGGTCTTGAAATGATGGAATACTGATAATGACACTTTGGTCCCACATTTAGCAGGCTCTATGTTGCTAAATAACACCGAGGGTATATAAATTTCCTCACCAGAAATGTATTTCCCTCAATATATGGTTAATGTTCTATATATCTAAAATAAACCATCAAGAAAATCCATGGAATATTTAAAATAATAAACCAAAACTATACACATATTCTTGTTTAAAAGAAACAAATATAAAGAGTCTCTCAAAAATATACACAAAAAAGAGTCCTTATGGTGTGAATCACAAACTAATTGAACGTATTGGATATTAATGTACAGAATAGTCCATGAAGTCCTCCATGAAATAAAAAACAATTTCTAAATATATACGGTGATAATAACATGTATACTCAGTAGGATCAGACACATTGTTTATTTTTTACATGCCAAAAAATTATACTAATGAACCATTGATAAAATTATAGATCCAAAAATATCCAAAATAGATAAACAATAAAATCCCATTATTTCTATTGAAATATCAACAAATTTTTTTATAACTATTGAAATTTAATAAAAAGAATATTTATTAAAGCATACCATGAACCACCTACAACTGGATTTTTCACCCTCACATTGTAATTTTTTACATCATAATCCTCTCATCACTTCTATATAATCCTACTCAAATACACATATGAAACTACAAGACACTAATAACCTCACTTGAAATTGGAAATCCTATCCCACCGAAATATTCCTAGCAACCACATTATAAAAAGAACATTGCATAAAACTATTCATCGCACGCACACCCTCTTATAAGCACATCCATATACTTGTTGGTGGGGTATCATAAAAATGAAGTACATCACCTTCATGAACTCTTTCTTCCATGCGTGATCACCATGATGAACTACTTCATCAATCACATTAGCCTAATAAAAGGTGAAGTCTATCGGAATGTCACCATAGACTATGGGTAAACCCCTCACGTAGATGAAAGGGTGTAGAAGACGGTTATCCAACAATATTTGCTCACTATCATGGATTTTGGGAATGAAACCCCACTAAAAATTTGTGTATAAATACATAGTGGTCAAAAAAGGTTGAGTTCCTAATTAATTATTAAAAAAAATATAATATATAATAATAACACACAAAATCCCATCATACTTGACATTAACATGAGCTTTGTCATGACACAGAATATCACCACAATGCCTCACAACATTCTCCACATTAGTTACCACCTATAAATTCCTGACACGAAAAATGAAATCCACAAACAAAAACAAAATTCCATTTTCCAACTCATGTTAATTAATATACAGATTTATTCATTAACACCAAACCTCATTTACTATCCCCCTTAATTATAATTTAAACAAAAACCACTCCAAACATAGTTCCCATTTTAATTCAAGATTATATTAAACAATAAAACCCATACAATTTCAATTTTATCCTTCCATCCTTATCGAGAAAATAAAACATAAAAATGACACAACACATCAACTCATCTAACAAACACCATTGATCCCCATACATCAACCACCACATATCATAAAAAATATCATCTAATATATGTTCCATTATAATAACACATCAACACTACTTCCCATCACAACTACTACAAAACAATACCTCCATAAAATAAAATCATAACATATTGAAAAAACCACAGAACACAACTTCCATATAATATACTCACTACACCACACATTTCAAAAAATTTATTATATATTAATCATACGTATTTATTTGGACCTATCCTTAAACATTATAAAATCATTAGATTTAGTCAAGAATATAATTTCTATTTAATTTAGGATATGTTTAGGTTTAGGTATTTAGAGAATTAGTCTTTCATTGACACATAACATCACATATTCATTCCAATTGGACACTACTAAAGCACAATCCACTTTATCAAAATATTTTTTTTTAAATATGATTTATATTTTATGAAAAATCCTAAGAACATTAAACACAAAATCAACGATTGTCTTAGCAATCCATATATCTTATGAAAAAATAATATAATCATAGGATGGGAACAAAAATATTATCAATGGATATAAAAGAAAAAAAATAAATATTTTTCCTATATATACATAGAACCCATGAAATCCATTTCAGAAAGATATAATTTTGACCCATAAGGCATAATATTTTTAGTATACCTTATGAAATTATAAGATTTCTAAAAAACTCCATTTAAAACATAAATAATATCAGTATATTTTGAAATAAATTATGTATATAACTTATAGCATATCAAATGTATACATAGGTATAATCCATCATAGATACATTTGGAAAATGCAAAGCGGTATATTCCATTAATTACATTGAATACCCCATGCCGGTTAACTATGTCTCGTTACCCAATGCAATTGATAAATATAACATTCTACCCTCCCTCAGTTTACCACAAAACCACCCATACTAATAAAAAACAATCAGAAACCATATTATAATCATAACACATAAATATTTTACAAAATAATAAGAATTATTTTTTTACATTGAAAAAAAATTCATTTTTTCAATGTCGTGAACTAATAAAAGAAAAAAAAAATTTTAATATAAAATTGTAAAATTTTAATTGAACAATAAAAACATTAAAGATTTATGAATGTGAGAAATTATGTTCATGATTTATATGTTAAATAATATATTCTTTCATATTTTGTAAAAATTGTTAAAAGTGTATCTTTAAAAGTGGTTTTTATAAGAATGTCCCTTAACTTGAGTCTGAATCATCAAATACTATCATTATCTCGACGAATAGTAAAAATAGGTTGATTATTTACATTTTCAGAAAACTTATTAAATATTATTAATCCTTTTATACCAATTATTGTAATTTTAAAACAATTACATTATAATGTAAGTTCATGTATAATGTTTTTACAAAATTCAGTACACGAGTCTAAAAATGAATTTAATATGACGTTAATTGTCAAAGTGTTCATTAGTCCAAAATCTAAAGAAAAATATTTGATACATGGTTATAGTTTTTATACATCAATTATACTTTTAAATTAAACTATTATGTATATTAATCATAAATGAACAATATTAATCATGGAGATGGTATGCCATACGTATACATGAATAATTATTTAGATGGAAAATCTACTATCATTTAATATAAACTAATTTTTCACTATTCATAAACATTAAAAATATCTCAAAAATACAAAAAAAATCAACCAAAATAAATTTCAATATTAATAATTAAAATAATATCATTATATTATTAAATTAGAGTTTATAAAGGTGTCAAAACGAGATTTAAAAAATCTGTTCCATCAAAAGTCAACAAGACATCCTTCTGAAAAAATAGTTCTTTTATCTGTACAAATTGATTTTTTAGGGTTTAATATCCAAAAAACACATAATATTAAATTTAAAAATTATTTGCAATATTATATATATAAATATATATATTTCTATAATATAAACAAAACAAGTGTTTATTATTATAATTATAAAATAAAATTATGCACATTTAAATAATTAATTAGAAAAACATTCCCTTGTTATTTTAATCAGATTTTAAATTAGATTTTAAATAATTATTAAATGAATTATATATACATTTGTGAACCATATATTCCAAGTTTATTCAATCATGTTAATACAATATATTACGATGGCTCGATAAAAATGTTAACATAAAAATATTTAGTTGTTACCTTAAGCTTGATGTAGCTTATCATATATACTTCCAAATAATGTATTCCCATTAAAAAAATCAGATAGGTAAATTTTATCCCTTTAATAAATTGCATCTTCACAATTTTACCTATGGATTTAAAATGAGGGGGTTTGAATTTTCAAAAGACCCATGTTGAAATCCAATATGAAAAAAGTATTAATAAAACTTCCAAATTAAAAAAAATAAAGTGAAGTAATAAAATAAACCTAAATAATAAATACTAGTGTTCCATATAAGAAAATATATACACAAAAGAGAAAAATAATTATAATGTTATGATGGAGAGTGGAATATAACATTCCCAGGAGAATTTTAATAATATCAAATCCATAAATATTTGATTCATTAAAAGGTTTTTTATTTCTTAGTAAGGAAAGTAAACATACAACACTTTTTTAAGACCATTTTGATAGAATTAAATAATTATATTACTATATGGGATATGGACATAATAAAATAATCTTACTTAATAAGTAGAGTTTCTTACTTAAATCAATTTCTACCACAAAATTGCCTTTTTCTCTAATCGATGAGTATTTTAGATGATATTTTCACACATGAAGCAGAAGAATCAATTTATAGAGACTCACAAAATTCATATATTTTAATGATATAATTACCATATCTTAAAAAAATAACCCTTAATAGAATGGTTTGTATAATCTGAGTTCATTTTCCAAAAATATTAAAGCATTATATAATTTTAAAAGATATTAATCTCCAAAATGCAACACTAACACCCAAAGCTAAACATTGACCATTCATCATATAAAAATCATTAGAATTTCACAAAAATTTATAAATATTAATAAAGGACAAGAATTAGAATTATTTAGTACCAAGTTATTCTATTGAAAATTTTAATATTTATCTCAAAGTAACATCAATTACTCCTAAAGCTTCATCCCAAGTACTAATTTCTATATTAATATGCAATATACACTAACCATTTCTTTATATTATTTAAATAACCATAAGACTATAATAAAATTATATATTATTCCAATATATAACCATAATTAAACAAATTAAATCCTATAGTATTTTATATTCCCCAATCATATAGTGTTCTAAGAAATAGTAAACATATTCTAATATTACATTAATCACATAATCACCAAATCAATCACTATTACTAAGGTTATCTATTACATAAAACATATGTTAAAAAATAAAATAATTACTAATACAAAAAATATTTTAACTAAAAATAAATATTCATTCTAATTAGGACTTCACATGGGCCAATGGTAGGAAATGTACCCACGTGTCCCTTTATCTATGGGTGCGATTCTCGTGGCCTTTCTGGATGTGATGGGTTTTCTCCTATCCTATGAGTTTTACTTCTTATAAAACTATATTACATTATCAACATATATTAAAATCATAAATATTAACCATAACATGTTTTAAAATCAAATTTTATCTTATACCTTTAATTTTTTATTAATATAATAATAATAACAACAACAACAATAATAATAATAATACTCCATAATTTTCTCAAAATCAAAAAATAGAAACCCTAAATTTTATCAACACCTTTACCATTATATCTAAAATGAAAAGATAATTATTCTTCAAATAAAAAATTTAAATAAAAAAATTATGTGGAACAGAAACTAAAAAATTCATCTAAAGTAATCCCATTATCAGAAGAGTTTTATAATTTTTAAATTTTCATCATCTATAAGTATAAAATAACTCTTTAATCCTTTTCATGTAGAAATATTAATCATTAGAAAATATTCATAATCCCTTATATATGAATTTTCACCTTGTTCAGTATTACTTATTTCCTAAAAATAAAAATAAAAATAATATATTAAGATTTAATAATGCTAAAAGATTATCCATTAAATAATCCATACCCTTCACATGTCATTTTCCGGTTTATGATCTTTAGTTATAATGGTATTACATATTCTTAAAAGATAAATGTATAATCTGATCGATGTCATCCATGATTTTTCCTCTTAGGACACTGATTTTCATAATCACCATACTCCCCACATTTAAATCACTAATGTGATAACATAGGATGAAATTATATATATATTATGGATTCAATTTGAATGCTTCCATTTTTACAGAGAAGATCAATGCTTCATGGCTTCTTTTTACACATTTAAAAAATATTCCCATCTCATTATGACATTTTTTTGGTATTTATTTTCATATCCTTAACACATGCATTGTTAAATATATTAACCATTATGACCATTGTTCTCTTAACTTCCAAAGGGGTGTTTTTTGACATATGATGGATTAGAAAACTCAGAACGACACAAGTGGTGCATCATTACTCCAGATATAGAGTTTAGAGTATACAAAATAGTTCCCATTATATTTACTTTTTCATTTGGATTATTATTTATGGAACCACTGAACATTACTTAACATCCATTATTTATTTGGTCCCTGCTAGATCTAGCCATTTATAAAAGCCAAAAATGTTAGTGTGAGAAATAGAATCATAATATACCATCTTATTGGTAAGATAAACACTAAAACATCCTTATTACTGTAATCTCAAAATCATTGAATCTATGAAAAATAATAGTGAAACATCCTACATTTTTTTGATATATATGACTTGTAATATATGATTAAATAATATCCTTAGATATAATGTTATCTAAATAAACCTTTTATAAAAACTATAATGACCCAACAATAATTAATAAAAAATTATATGTTTTACTTATGAATTTTTTTATTTCACGTTGATGATATTTTCATGTTTATATTTTTATAAAAATAGTCTGTATTTAAAATATAACATTCTCTATTCATGTAAGGTCAATTATATTAAAATAGTATCCAGTTTTATAAAATATAAAACTTTTAAAATAGAATATTATTTCTTTTTCATGAAAAATAATAATAATATTAATCATTAATTCATCCATTATCTTACTGATCCATATACAATGTGAAAAAAAATCTAAAACATGGTATGAGAACGAAAATCTCAGTAAATGATATAATGATAAGTAAAGAAACTATTAGTCTATGAATAATTAAAACCCATGAAAACTTTTCCAAAAAGTTGTAATTTTAGCTCATAAAACTAAATCAATTTTACCTACCTCATGGAATCATAAGTACACTAAAAAACATCATAGAAATAATAGATCATGAAGGTAATTTGTGACATTAACATAATATAACATTTACAAGAGTTATCATGACTACATAGGTAGTAACCTTCAAGGATGAATTTGGAATACCCACCATAGTATATTCCCTTATTCATTTAAAAGAGCCCCTATCAGTTAAATCTGTTTCATTCCCCAATGCATTAGGAATATATAATGGGATCACACACTAATGGTTTATCACAGAATAACACAAACTCATAAAAAATTACCATCAACCATAACATAATCATAACACATAAATATGACATAATAGATAAAAAATAACTTTTCGACATTGAAAATAGTTTTCATTTTTACAAATTCATTCATGTAAATATAAGAACGAACTACTTAAAATTTTAATTTTCAACATATAAGGGAAAGATAAATACATTAAAGAAACATTAAATCTATAATTTTTTTTTATTAAAAAATATGTTCAATATAATTTTTTTTAGTTTTATTAAATATTGTTGAATGATTAACTTTAAAAGTGGTTTTCTAAAAAAAGTCTCTTACCTTGAGTTTGACACATCACGTGCAAAATTTATTATCCCAAATAATAAAATTATTTTAAATGTTTATATAATTTAGATAATTTTATTATTTTTTATTACATTTATATATCTTATTATCATGTTATAAAAATTACTTAATTATTTCAGTATATGATGGATATTGTGATGATATTCAATAGTTGAGCCCAAAAATGAATTTGGTATGATGTCAATAGTCAAATGATTCATTAGTACATCATCTAAAGAAAAAAAATTACATGATTATAAATTTTAATTATAAATTTTACTTTTAATTCAAACCATTAATAATAGGTATTATTAATGAACTATGTTATAATCATGGAGATGAATGGGAAGTTGTATGTACACATGTTTATAGTTTTCATTTTTCAATGATCATTATGGAAAAAAGTTATGAATAATTATACATATCCAGAATGGTAATCATATAACTAATATCATATTAATAATTGAAATATACTTGAATTTATTATCCATGTGATTTTGTGATGAAATAATAATCGCATTGCTTCATGGAGGTTATAATTCCTTAGTATGCAAGAATGATGTTATCGTTTTTATGTGTAAGGGAATTTATGAAATTAAATTATATATATTTATTTAATAATTTAAAATATGACATTAATATTATATATAAACATAAATTTCATCATTATAACCAACATTGAGATACATTGGAGGAAAATAAATTATATTGGTTCATGTGGTGGTAGTTTGATGTATATATGAACGAATACATTATTTACAATTTTATGAAATTGGAGATGTATTTGGGTGATGATACTAATATAATAAAAAAAAATTTATATTTAGGATAATGGATTTATTATTTTATCATGTTTCAAGAATATTTTAAGGGAGTTCAAGAAGAAAGAATATAGAAACACCTACTGAAAAACGATACATCCTCTTTAGAGGATCTCATTTGATTAACACATTAACACCTTTAATAAGGATGTTATGCCAAAAATAATTACTATATAATGAGTATGGGTATATAAAGAATGTATTTGGGTGGATATTTGGTAAAAAATAACAGATATCCAAGGTTAATAAAACAGAATACTGACGTCCCTTTTATCGGAGAGGGGAGAGGAACTCAGGAAATTCTTCAACAAATTAATGTAATAAAATTTAATTTTATATTCAAAAGGGGTCAAAAGAAATTTATTTTAAAAATAAGATGAGTATGGGTCGAAATAAATTAATCCAATGAAAATTATTCAAGTTTTGAATATTATTTTATGTTTATTCTTTTAACCATTACTTAACCTTTTTAATTCCTATTTTGACATAATGTAATATTGAAATTGATTGTTAATATAATTACATTAAAATAAAAAATGACCATTAAATGAATAATTTATTATATTTGAAGACATACGAGAAAATTTTACCGAAGTTTAGATTTTTAGAAATCTTTTATCATTTAATATAATATTATTTTTTTAAAATATTAATAATGTAAATTTTAACTTTATTCATTACATGATTTTTTATAAATATCATACCAATAATCTAAAATAGAACTAATTGATCTATAACCTCAGTAAAATTTCAAATTAGATTAAAAAATTTGGGGATGAAATTAATAATCCCAAATTATATTTAATATAGTTTATTTAGATCATTTATTTGATATTTACATTAATTAAAAAATTACTACATCATCATTGTGAAAGCCCTTAATTTAATTATATAATATAAAAAAATTAAAATAAATTTTGATGATAAACATATTATTTTTTTCTTTAGAAATAATATTTATATCCGAATGGATCCCCTATAATACCCTATATTAAAAATATATCACGTGTTAAAAACAGAACTGAGACAAAATTTACTATTCTTTTATTACAGTATTATTAATTTGATAATATCATCCAAGTGGAATAAAGCGGTTATAATTTCATCTCAAGGATAATTTTATTTTATCTGTACTTATATAATAAAATAAGGACTGGTTTTAGGGTAATTTGCCATATTTATAATATTATTTGTACCCAACATTATCGGATTTACCTTTAGCCGTGTTAATAAAAAAATTACAAATATTACTATTCATATTTTCAAAAAATAAAATAAAAGGGTCCTTTTAAAAAAATCACATTCTAAATTCAAATATGTAATAAATTTTTTAATATTGAAATCAAATCATTATATAATTTATATTTAAATTTAATCTTGTTGACCGAATAAGAAATGTTATATTGAATGTAAAAAAATTCCAAAGATTGAAATATTTTTATATCAAAATTTAATGTGAAATTGATTTAATTAATATCAAATTGATTCAATGATAAAATAATAATATAAATACACGTTATTACCTATAAAAAATATAATTTAACACTCTAAATTATTTAGATTAGAAATATATTTTCATTTAAAATGAAATATTTTTTCTATGTTCATCAAAACAGAATACATATCCCAAAAAACAGGAATAATTAAATCAAATAAATTGTTATATTCTGATTTAAAATATGATTTTTGTTTTTTCAAATATAATATATAATTTTTTAAGAATTTTATTTTAAAAATGCACAATCAAAATATGATGAAACTGCATTTTTAGAAAAAATACTTATTTTATGCGCAATATACAATTTGTTCTTATATAATGTATAGGAAAAACATAAGGTGTATCTTAAAAATTATATTTATTATATAGTGTATATATGTATATATTTCACTAAAATAATTGATCAAGGGTGATTTTTTTATTTATCAATATATAATAAATTTGTGATAATTGAAATTTTTTTCAGGAAGATATTTCCCATTTATTTTAATAGGTCTTCACATTCATTTATAATTAATTAGTAAAATAAGTACATATAAAAGTGTAAAAATATTTTAAAAAATCAGTTAATCTTGTTCATACCCTCTATTATAACCACAATGTTATAATTGTAACATAATATTACATTCTTTTCATTAAGCTCAATGTTGTGTATCCTATATGCTGTCAAATATATGGTTTCCATTAAAAACATGAGATTTTATAATATATTCTCTTACTTAATGCAATACTTTCAATCAAAGTATCTAAAATTCCAAGATTCTAGGAGAAATTATGTATTATCTAGATACACATTATTTGAATTTTTCATGTCTAGTGAATAAAATCATAAACCACAACAAGTTTAAACAATTAAAAATCCACAAAAACATATCAAAACACAGTATAAAACTAATTATATTAAAATAATATGTATAATTACCAATAATTTAGGGAAAATACATTAACAATTAAAAATCATTTCATTTCTCCCCTTCCACTTTAATTCAAAAATAAAGAATTTAAATATGTCCTTTATGTTTCATCATACTATGCATCCAATATTCAAACAAAATCATGATCCAGACATCATGAACTACATAACGAATAAATATAATGGATCCCCTACCTTGATTGAATAATCAAGAGAAACACTCAAGGACAAGGGCTAACAACCCCTAATATCAATAGAATTACCACCAAAAAACTATTCACAATAAGACTTAATCATAGAAAAGCCAAAAATAGTGGGAAACTAACAAATTGATTATTTAGATAAAAGTGAAATATAAATAAATAAGAAACATGAAGACAGTGAGTAAATTATGTCCAAAACATACTAATATTAACAATAAAAATAACCAATGCGGTTTAAAAAATAAAGGATGGTGACTGGTGATTGAAAAAAACAAGCAGGGGTAGAGAAATTCTTAATGGATGTTTTGGATATCAGAGAAAGGTGGTATCTAACAACATATTTATTAGAAAATCCTATTCAATTCCATTATAAAATAATAAATATCCAAGATCACCGTATATGGGTCCGTTAAATGTGAGAACTGAAGCCTTCGTGCAAAATCCCAAATTCATGATAAATTTATAAATTTTATTGGACTTCTAGCATAGTCTTCGGAATTGTGTGGTCCAAGCCTTTGTGCTTCTTTTGTCTTATATAGTGGCCAACCAAAGAAATTTGTTTCCCAAGACATGGTTATTTCAACCTCACCCAAAATAAGGCTATGACATTATGAGAAGCTTATCCCTATTTCATATAGGAAATCCACTATAACACCATGGCTAGAATAAAACCCCAAATATAGTTTTTCCATATTACCATTGTGCATCGGTTGAGCACCATTCCAATACACCTAGCACTATGCCTTCTCTAAGGGAGTGGCATCATGGCCCTTTTTTTATAGGATCACAAGCATGAGAAAACATCCCCTACAATAGCTTGTCAAGATATTTTTAGAATCCATAGGGTTCTATAAGAAGATCAAATAGACACCTCGAACCTCTAGAGAACCTCCAAACTCTCTGTTAACACCTTTAAGCCTCATAAAAACACATGTTAATTGATTGTATGGTTCATACCATTACATATGTGTATTAAAAGATGGGTTGAAAAATATCATAGTGAATTTCTCATATGGTGTCAACATATTTCATTAAATGTTATTTTTTTATGAAAGGAACCTATTTTTTCAAGAGTATAATCCCAGAAATTTATAAGAAAAATACCATTGACTCATCATTGATCAAAAAATTATTATCATGTTAAAATTATTCAATTCAATTATATTATTCCCCTACAATGTACATAGACTTTGGTTTTTTTAATTATATTAGAATATATTTTTTAATCGATTAACCCTAAACTTATGTAATCACCGAACCTCAATATTATCATTGTATCTTGATACTCTTTCC
Organism: Viscum album; assembly: GCA_963277665.1. Taxonomy (NCBI): domain Eukaryota; kingdom Viridiplantae; phylum Streptophyta; class Magnoliopsida; order Santalales; family Viscaceae; genus Viscum; species Viscum album. The sequence goes on from OY728161.1 coordinate 1,003,347,854, forward strand.
AAGTAAATTCATTATTCTATTTATGATTCCCATTAAAATTGAATTAGATTTAAATGTTTCATTCATATGAAACATATAACTAGGCCATCCATAAATATTATAAATTGATTATAACAATAACATTCTTCTATATTCGTTGAAGCACATTCATCACTATGTACAATGTAAAATATTCATCAATCTCTCTCAACTATTACAATAAAATTTATTTTATTCATTATTTATAATAAAAAAATTGAACATGTATCAAATGATAGATAATCAAATGTTTATGAAAATCCATAATAATGTTTGAATGTTTTTCTCTTTTATATGGAAAATATATAAAATAAGATGATCTATTTACACAAATAATTTAATTTGGTCATGTTTTATTAATGATATAAACTGAATTACCAATATATATATTGTTCCTGTTAATAAAAATATTTTTAATGGTTTAAAAAAATGATCCATGTATTTGAAATAAATAATGTCCGTAATAATGTTGGAAAACAAGAATTTTTCCAAAAACAATTAGAAACACATTTATATTTTTAATAATAAATAAATAAAATACTTTATTCTATAACTAATCGACTTTTCATATGTAGATCACATTTTCATACCTCCAACACAACACCTCATTATATATTTATAGGAAAATCAACTTGTCCTGTGAATAAAAATTAAATTTTTTATTATTAAAAAATCAATTAATGGGAAATCTGGAAATAAAAAGCTTCACCCACATATGACAACAAATAAAACCACATAATTTTTGAACGATAGCTTAATAATACTGAAAGTGTTATCCCTAAATAACTTCCATGCGAGAGTGGATGCTTATATCTATGGATCATCCTTTATAGGCACTTCAAATTTGTATGTCAGTTTGTCTCATGTTTTCATGTAATCCTCTACATTGATCCTCCCCTTGTTGAATACTCTTATCAGTATGAGATTCTAGTTGTCAATAAATTCACTATGTTCACTTTTAGTGCTCTTTTGTATCATTCTTTCTATCATCTAATCTATTTGCTCTATTGTGTAATTAATCACAAGAACCACATTTTATATTTATTCTTTTGAGTTCATGATTAACTCCATATTTTCTCCAAAAATATAACTATCCCCCACAAATGATATAGTGGAATAATATTATGGAAGACATCTCCATAATCAGTAGCCTCTTCTCTATTAGCATTCCCAGGATCCAAGATAAAAAAATTATATATGAGGTTACTCTCATGCATTAAAAATTACACAGTTTGTAATTAAAATGAATATACCATCTCAAAAAGGATGACACCAACATTATATCTATTAGTGGATCTTTAATCATATTTCACTATGCTTTGGTTTAGTTTTTCATGTATCCAATATTATAACTATTAAGTAAAAAAATATGTTAATTACATCATTTATTACTCTTGGATAAATTTTCACTCTATTCTTTATCTAAATTTTTCTTATAAATTATTTCCAATTGAATAATTTTGGAACATAATTTTTTTGTTACCAATTCATTTACTACCTAAATATCACATTAAATATATAAATTAGACCATTATGATCACCCCCACATTTCTATCCTTAAGATAGGTCATCCATAGATACCGAATGAATAGGTTTACATATACAAATGATTCATGTTCTTAATGGGTGTTTACATTGGAAGGAATCTAAAATCCTAGCATTTTAATGTTCTCTATAAACCTAAAAATATCAAATATATATATCATGAATTATTGAATTTATATATACATCAATGATTTAATTTTTCCATCACATTCGTTCGCCCAAGTAAAAAAGTTTTGGTAATGTTATTGATTAAATTTTGTACAACCATTTAATTTTTATATAAATATTGTATTAAAAATTTGATTATAATATTTAATATGTACCAATATTTTTCTCTTTCATAATTGAAATGAATATATTATTTTTATTGGAAAAAATTACAGAAAAAACTATACCAAATTGTTTGTATTGAGAAATTAGAAGTAAACTCCACCATTCTAGACACAGGTAAAATATCTAATCCAATGGGATTGCAACCTAAATTCACACCATATGTAGATCATACTCAATATGAATTTTAATTAAAAAATAATATTAAACACAAATATGTGTAAATAAAGATAATAAATGCACCAATTATAATTATAATATAAAAATCATTAATTTTTGTTGACAAAAATTTATTCTTATATAAAAACAATCTTGAAGGATATTTTACAAGGACCATCATATATTCCAAATAATATTTCCTAATATTGACATAAATAACCATTAAAAATGGAAAAAATAAATATATATAAATTAATATTTGGAAATTATATAAACTATAAAATATTTTCAAATGAACTGTTACGTCATTTACATCAATATTCAAAAAAAAATTCCTATATATCTCCATACCCCTATCACTACATGGATTTACATGGGAGTTTAATAAACTATTAGTGATCTAGAAATCATAGTAAGATTTAAAAAAAGATATACATTATGTGTTATATCATAAGGGGAAATAATTAAAGCATATAATAAAAAATGAAAAGGATCATAAATTATTATATTAAAATATGAAATATAATAAAAAGTATCACTTCTCCATGATAATCATGATAATTATAATAATGAGGAACACATATATGAAATTTCATAATAAATATTATTCAAGGATTAGATCCATGAAATAATATAAAATTGAACAAACTAGATATATCATACAAATACATATCATTTTAAATAAATATATCCACGTTATCTCATCATATAATGATCCAATGAGAAGTAAATCATTACACAATTGATTATGGGGATATAAAATTTTTGGCACTTACATATTCCCAATGTTTCATAAATATATTATCCACATAAATGATAAACATACAGAAAACATAATCATGCCATCAAATCCATTTTTTTTGGATGGTAGTTAAGGTTATCTAGCAACCTCACAAATGATGAAGCCAAATCAAACCCAAATACCAATATATTATAAAAACAAAAAAAATTAAATTAATATTTGAGATAAAAATGAAAATATTGGCAATGAGACCCTAAATAAACGTTCACTATTCATTATAAAAAAATAAATCAGTTCGCCAGCCATGATAGAAGAAGAAGTAAATTAAAATTTAAAAATAAATCCACACATCACTCTATTAGATCTATAAAACATGAGAAACGAACACTGATTTGTAGAGACATAAACTTCATCACACACTTCACTAACGAGAATGACCTATTGGAACTGAACTTCATCAAAATTGACTGGAACCAAGGTACATGGATACCCATTTAAACAAACAATGTTTTTAACATTACTCATGACATTGTACCCTTATATGAACACCTAAATAAATTAGTAGGATTAAATATTGAATACCAACATTAACCAACCAAATAAAAATAGAAATACTAATATAAACTACATAGAATACAGAGAGTATCCTAAGAAAACTATTGATTGGGTAATATTATAATTTTTTAAAATTATTAGGGGTTTGGAAATTAGATTACAAGGTGGCAGAAAATTTATATTTATATATAATGAATGAGTTATAAAATGTTATTCCTTTATAATACTTTTATGAAATGAATGGAACAATTTTTAAAAGGTATAAGATTATATGTTTTAATAAAATCCTTTAATAAAACTCAATATTTTATAATTAAACATGTAATTTTTTGGAAAAAAATAAAAAATATATTTTAACTTTTTATAATATGAAAAGTAATAATAAATAGATATATTATATTTATTGGGAATTTTTAAAAAAAACGGAAGCTAAAAAAGAAATGAATGAATATAATAATAAATGAAAGGGGGAATGAAATTTTATAAAATATAGAATGATATAAAAAAAACATAAAAATAATATATATAAAAGGGATAAATTGGTAGAATGAGAGATAATGATCGATAAAGAATATAACCTAAAGAATGTGAAAGGGTCTGAAAGGTCCCTTTACTTGATCCTTATATTTCTATAGATTCTTAATTTAGATCATAACTAGTATATTTTCATTCATTCTTTATTATAATAAATTTATTATCTTTATTGTTCTCAATAATAAACTTATTATGATTTTTTATTCTAAAATTAAATTAATATTATTGGCATCATTGGTTTGGAGGTTATTTAGATCATAAATCCAAAATTATAGTGATATAATGGATATGATCAATAGTTGATATCTAGAGGTTTCTTATGATCTATATATTTCATGAAATATTATTATTTTCAATCAAGAAGTATGGAAGATTCCTTTTTTATGACATCATTACAATTCATTTATTCCTCCTCATTAACCTTATTATAAATGTTTTAAATTAATATGATTATATAATTTTAATGTCAGTATTATATGAATGTTTTATCATTATCAAATAGTAAATATAACATAATTTTATATCAATATTATGTTCAATAAATACATTCATTTATTTTAATATCCTTGAAATGATTATGTGAAAAAAATCTTCCTATAATTAGGTTTTATAAAATTACCATTTTTAAAAAGGTATTTACGTTAGTATAAGAGAAGTGGATGTATAATACATATTTTTATTTGATGAAAATATTTTAGGATAATTATAATTAACAATTAGAGTTAATGGTAATGAATATTTTAATATTGATGGGATAATAAGAGAGTTGAAATGAAAAACATATATGTTAAAACACATGCATTTCTTTTTTAGTAACCTCTATTTAATTTTGTTTGATGACTTTGTTGGATTGAATTTTTTTCTATAACACATTGATATGTATGAATGTTTTTTTTATATTTTACTTAGGTATTTTGATTGATACGATGATAATTATAATGTTTTATATGCGAGGATAAAGACATATAATAGGGGTGTTTATATATAAAAGGGGGAGGGATATCATGGAATAAGATATTTATTATTTTATTATATGGGATCATGAAAATGAATAGTCTTTATTTTTATATAAAAAAATCTTGATATGATAAATTTTTTAAATAAAAATAATTTCATTAATTGATTTTGATTTACAAAACACCATGTTTCAAGGAACCATGATATACTATTCATAATATTATTGAAACAATGTAGTTATGTCCTAGAAGTTAATTTTTCTTATTATGAAATGGAATAAATGAATTTTACTAATTAATTAGTGTTATTTATTAATTAAATTAAATTTATATGTAAGTACTCAGTTTTTATTACTCTTTTTACATTCTTTTAAAATACCTATTACTCACAAATTAATTTTTTTTTTCATTTTCTGAAATTATTTTAATAATAATTTTGACAAATTTATAAATTTATTTTATAAAAATAAAATAATTTTTGAAATAATCATTAAAAAATTATCTTAGGGTAAAACATTTAGAACCTTCTTAAAAGATACATTTTTATGTGAATGATAAAGAATACCTAATTTTACTAAATAATTTATTTTCATTTGAAGAATATAATATAAATTTTTTTTATTATAGGATGGTTTGAAAATAATTATAGAAAAATTATAGATTTTTTTATAAAATTTAGATTATTGGAATAAATATAATATTTTATATTGATATTAAAACCCTACATAGTTATCAAAAAAACTTCTTTATAATACTTTATTTTCATTCCGTTAGTGAGTTTAAATTCAAATTAAAATTTTTAAATTTACTTTTTGGAATTTGAAAAAATTTATTTCATATTTTTAATAATAATAAATAAAATTATAAAATATGTTCAACATAATTTTCTTCCTAAATGGAAACTAAGAACCTAAAGATTAATTAACATGGTTAACATTAAAATTGGTTTACTTTGGTAAAACTAAAATGATAAGGGTTGTAATGACCTAAAAACATGTCCAAATATAATTATATATATATAATTCATTCTTATTAAATCAATGGTTTGATAATTATTAATTTGCCACACTTGTGTCGTGTGAAAAAATGGTACATTTATTCGTTCCAAAAATTCCATTTTTGTTCGCTCAACCACTTATAAAATGGAATCTCCTCACATATACTATTAAAAAAATTAACACTTATTGTTTCGGAACATAAATACAAAAATATATTAATTAATTCCCTCTTTAAATCCTACATTTTTTGTAAAGAATCCATCCTAGTAAGATTTTGGTGTATACCTAAGGAGGTTTTCTGAAAAAGAGGTATCATTTCCAGACCACTGTTACTATATAATTTATTCTTACACCTCCATAAAATTTTTATAATTTAAAATATTAAAATATTTTCATCAATATACTAATATTTTATAATGATAATGGAATAAACTAAATCTATCTCATCTCCCATTAAGAAGGAATATAAATAATCGATAATTTTTGTGGTGAACTACGACCACACGAGTTGATGTAATTCATTTTCCATAAAAACTATTCACGGACAGATAAAATGAATGATTTAACATATTTATATGATATTTATCAAATAATTATAATTATTGAATTATAATATCACATACAAAATCTTATTTTCCTTTCTATGGAAAAATTGTAATGTCGATCGTGTGTATGGCCGACGACCACCTCACAAAATATTTTTATTCATTCATCACATTAATTTTACATGTGAGGTAATAAGGATATTTTTTTATATTTTATATACATCACATAAAAATTAATCTATAAATATAGTCTGTTATTAACCTTCCATTCAATTCATCTATCATATAAATGGAATGATCATTCATCTGTACATACGACACACCATCTCCAGGATGAGAGTAATTAATTTTCTATCTCAAAAATTAGTTGATCATCATAAATAAATAATTAATTAATATATATGATATTTATATGATGATTATAATTTTTTTATTATGGAACAAAGATAATATTAAATTACTAAAAATACAAGACCAAAAGATACATGAATAAATTCGTTATTACCTAAAATGTGATGTTAATAGAAATTTTTTAATAAAAATTTCTAAAATATTATAATTAAATAATATATGGTATTATATATATGATTATGGTATGGTAAAATATTTATAATAATATTTATTTATTATACATGTATTTTGAATGTTTGTGATGGATATTGAGACATAATGAAAGGGACATTATTTCATATTTCTTTCTATGGGACACATGCCTTATACACCAGTTGTTTCTTTTTTTTGTGATATTTACTACCCATTGATGCTTTTATAATAATTATCATAATAAATATGAGATATAAAAATATATATAATGCTCATGATTTCATGGGCCATATGATTTAATAGATACCAAAGCGTTAAAGTTTTTATATTATAATCTCAATGTTTTTTATGATTGTTTATTAGTTTGCTACAAAAGGTGAGATATTATAACCTACCGCTCAAGAAACTTGTTAATTTTATTCCCCATTAATTATTTATTGATATTACACTACTTCATTTCACTTTCCATTCTTTATGTAATAAATATTTCAAAATAATGTTTTTAAGTAAAAATTGAATTTTTTTGTCTCTTAGATCTAAATCCCTTTTCCTCAATGTACATGTGTTCTAAATTTTTTTTATATAAATTATTAACATATTAAAATGATTTCATAAATAAATTTTTAGGTATTATTTAATTTTGAAAAAAATACATTAAATGAATTTTCATGCCATTTTTCAAGCAAGGTAGTTTTTTTCTATTTCCAAAAAAATGTAAAATAAATAATTGTTTTAACATGTATGGTATGAATTAAATTTTCTTCCATAATGACCACTAATTTATTTAAAACATAATTTAACACATTTTTAGCGATAAATTAAAATGAATTCTTTTATACAGTATAATAGAAATTTTAATATTTCTAAAAAATATTTCACAATAAAAAATATATTTTTCTCAAGAATATTTTAATGATATTTTATGGTAATTTTCTCTTACAACGAAAAAACATATATTTATTGGGATTATAATTCAATAGTACCATATTAATTAATTAATTGGATGGTTTATTATTTTTTAGGATTATACTGAATATATTTTTATAAATCATGTTCCTTTTTAATGGGTTGTGACTTGTTCAATTGATTAAATTTCATTGAATCAAGCTTCTTGTAATCAGTTATTTCTTTTTTGAAATGATTATAAAAAAAATTTCATTTTTATTAGGACAGATTTTGATTAATGTTTTAATATCCTATGGCCAATTTTTTTTTTGGATTTTTTGATTGTTGGGACCTATATATCCCAACATTTAATTGGGTAAAAATTTATATCTCTTTACATAATGATGAGAAAGAAGCCGATGTTCTTGATCTAATTTGAGAAATAGACTGATGTGATAGATACATTATAGGAAACATGTGAGGATTAATAATATTTTTTAAATTAGAAATATGTTTTTAATTATTTATCTATTATGATTTGATGATATCAGTTATTAACCAAAAAATATAGAATAGTTTATATATATATGATTGTGTGACACATATATTTCATTAACTTATGGTTCATAATTCTTTTAACACAATTTATCACTCTGATGGTTCATGTATTTTAAAATAATAATATTTCACTCAAGGGATCGAGATTATGATCAATGCTAAACTAGGTATGGACTTTGAATATTTTGTCTATAATCTCACTCACTTATGACTGTCATATGCTTTCATATAATCAATGTTTTATAACTTCCATGTTTCAAATTACTAAGCATCTGAGATCAAACTATCCAACGTTTCATTTCATGAGGTTATGAAAAACAATTCGTATATATAATTTCATTGAAGTATAATAACAAGGGAAATATCTATGGGAGTTGTTGTATATCATTAGTGAAATAAAAATATTGTGCATCTAGTATCCATACACACTAAACATTTACTATCATCAGTAATGTATTGATGAATTTTATTAAATATTAATTTATTAAGATAAATATCTATGTTGGAAAATAATAAGTTTTTACAGTTGGTATTAGAGAAAATATTTATTTATCCTTTTCATACTAGAATATGAAAACATTAGTGAGGTCCCTAAGGATATATATATGTATAATTATTATAATAATCCTATTTATTGGAAAATTTCATATAATTTTTCTGAATGATATAGAAAAGTTGGTTCCATTAAATTGATAATATTTATGTATACTAAAAGGGGATTTGAATATAGAACACTTATACATAGGTGTGATAATATATTATGTGGTTCCTTGATCTAGATTCGATCATTATCTAGTAAGAAACATAGGATCATACTATACACCTGGTTTGACACTCACATGAGATATTTTTTTGTAAAATAGAAATCTATTTATAAACCATCATAATGTATTTGTGTAGATAATGATCATGAATGAACTTGAATAAACTTTTTATTTCATAGATTTAAAATAACATTTCATAATTTAAGAAATAATTAAAATGATTTTTCATTCATGGTTATGTCATTTCCCATTATGACCATAATGTATCGCACTATTATATTTAGTTTTATTAAATAAATGGAACTTTAGGGAAATGTGTTGATGTGGATATTTATGGAAAATGCACGGATTGTATTCTTAATAAATTTAATTTTTTGGTATATGGAATTGAAAATATCATAGCTATGCTCAAAAAACATTCTCATTCTATGAACATTTATAACTTTCAAAAATGAAAGGGAGGGAAGAGCATTTGGTTGATTACTTTTCTAGGAAATGCCCATATCAATTTAGTGGTTCCACGGATCCACTTGTAGTTGAAGATTGAAACAGTTCCTCTGAAAAGATGCTATCTTTTATTAAGATTTCAGGGAATGAAAAAAAAGCCATTTTGGTCATTTATCATTTATACAATGAATAATATTTGAGGGGGAGTCCTATCAAGAATATGAGGGAGATGGAATTAATTGATTATATGGAGTTGGATGGGTTTAATAGAATATATTTCAAAAAATAAATTCTTTGTAATTTTAATATATATATATATATATTTAATTCCATGAGATTAAGTATATGAATGATTCATAATTTCGAACCTATGAAGAAAATGTTACTTGACTTGTGAGGTATTCTTAAAACATTATCATCCAACAAAATGTAAGTTTGTTATATTCTATGGTTTCCTAAAAGAAATTCATTTAAAGTAGTTAAATATAAGTGACTTTAGTATATGAAGAAATTATTTTATGTGAACTCATGTTGGAAATGGAAATTATAGATTCCCATAATTCTTATCATTTTGATAGGAAAATGAAGACAAAATGTCATGAATACATGAATCAATCACATGGTGAAATGAAATTCTAACTATTTACTTGATAAAAAAGTGTGATGAAAAATTAGGGGAAGTAATTGAATGGAACTCTGCCGTTTATTAACTGTGGAACGGTGAGTTATAATTTATATGAATGAGTAAAGACAATGAATGGGTCATTTAACCAAATGGAAGAGAAAAAGGTGCTCAATAACATAATAACCATTTTCGAATTGTTCTAATGAATGGAGTATTGGACTTAATATGACAAATTCTGAAATTTAATGGTCAATGATCACTACTTATGTTAATATCTAAAATAATGGTAAAAATGTGAAATCTCATGCGATCAGTATTTTAGATGAGTCATATGATAACAATGGGATTAAAGGTGCACTTATCATCCACTTTATAATAGTAAATGTCTTATATGATTCCGTAACTACTAACCCATTTATATCTCTTGAATTTTATAAGGGTATTAAAATACCACTTCAATTATTATATATTTAATAAAAAGTCAAAACCTATAATTGTATGATGATCACATCTCAGGTCTTTAATTATTCCCTAGTTGATGATTGTGGGAATATGCTTCCTGGATAAAATGTTATTCTCTAATTGTTTTAATTTTATGTTATATTAGGTAGGGATTTTATATATCTATACAAACCCTATATCAATTTTCATTTAATGGAATTCTAATTTAATATTCAAAAATAACATATTGTTTTTTTCATTGTGACAATAAATATGAACATTCGATTGAAATCAAGTCCATTATATTTGTTTTGATTCCTATTCGAATGGGTTTTTATCTCACCTGTTTAGGGAGGTAATATTAATTGATGATACTCTAATTTTTAGGGGTTTTATTTAAGAATTTATAGATTAATTTATTAATCTTCATTCAAATATTAAATTTTACTTCTTAATAGAACTCATACTAGATGCCTCCCCTATTTGAGATACTCCTTAAAAAATGGAATAGATTAATTTATAGGGATTTAAGAAGAATCTCACAGTGAACATTGAGAAGGTATTTATTCAACCATGTATCTAACATTGGGTTGTACCAATTATTTTTTTAGAATGAAAGATAAATCAATGTGACTCTACTTTGGTTATTGTAATCTGAACAATATCACAATCAAGAGAAAGTATCATACACCCTATATCGATGAATTGTTTGATCAACTACACAGATCTCAATATTCTTCCAATATTGACATTATTTGTAGATATCATTAATTGATGGTCAATATGACAGATATTCCCAATAAAACACTTTATATTATTTTTGGACACAAAGAATATAAGTGAATCCATTTGGTCTTATTAAAGTTCAACTATATTCGTGAATTTAATAAATAGTCATTACAAGTTACCTTGAGCATTGTGTGCTGGTTCATAGAGAAGATATTATTATCTATTTTTATATTATGGAAGAGAATTAATATCACTCCGTAATATTTCTAAAGACACAAATAATTGAGAAATTGTATGAGAAATTTATAATGTTTGAATTTTGGCTTCGAATAGTTGAAATTTGTGGGTCATATAATCTCGAGATAGGGTATATATATGCCTTCAACAATGATGGAGGCTAATAAAAATTTTCCTAAGAAAACGATGATAAGTGTGATCCATTGTTTTCCTGGTTTTAATGTATATTTTCAATGATTTTGTGGGAATTTATCATGACTATACAATCAAATCATTATGTAAACTCATAAAGGATCCATGTTCTTATGGAATGATAAATTTGAGGGAAATGTCATGAAACTAAATAGAAGACTAGTTGGTTTTCATGTAAATATATTACCTTGCAATGAAGAAAGATTCTTATTATATAATTATTCTTAAATGATGTTTTTGTGATGTGTTCTCAATCGGAATCACATAGTTTTAGTTTACACACCAAGAAAATTAAATGTTCTTGCAAAAAATTTCTAAACTAATGATATTGAGTTTTTAGTGCTAATGTTTTCCGTTAAATATATTAAGGAATTATATTTAAACAGAAACGTGTGATATATAAATTGATCACATGTTTTTTAAAGTAAATATTATCAGTAAATCAGTTGAACACACTATAGATAATGACATTATAGATCACTAATGATGTTAATTCTTAATACATTTCTACCTAGGAGAATAAGAGAAGGTGGTTAATTCTTTGAGGTGAAAGGACCATGCTATTCTATTAATTATTAGGATCACTAGATATCCAATAATTTTGCAGTTCCAATGGTTGGATCATGAATTAAATATGTATGGGTAGACATATAATCTTTATCAAATGAGTGTCAAACCATTTATAGAATTATATATTAAATAGAATTATATAGATGTTCTAGATTTTCATAAAAATTTGAGAAATGTTCCTGTATTTCATCATGATTATTATGGAATGATATAGATTAAGAACCATGAATGTGTTTTATCTATAATTGATTTGAAGTAGTTATTAATAGAGACTTTTTTTTTATTATTTTATATTCATCTAAGATATTGGAAAATGTATTTGGATTTGAAAGAGTATTTATAGTGGGACTACATGAGGAGAGATGTTGCAATGATTGAATATCGTGATATGTTTTTAGCTTCTAAACAATGATACAAAAATGTCTCAGGGAATGATACAACCATTACCCATACCAACATATACATGGTAAATCAACAACATCAATTAGACTCTACCAATACAACTAAATGGAACCATACTATATGGGTTCAAATTTACTAGATTAGAAATCTAGAACACATCATCACTGAAGTTCAAAAGATCGAATAACATGTCAGGGGGGGAGTAAAAAGATGTTCACTTTTGTTATGTATCTAAATATTAATAAAAATAACCCATGGAACCTATAATGAGAATTTTTTATCAACCCTTAAGAACTACTGAAGTATGTAGGAATAATAAATTATATAAGGAACACACGATTTACAATGTCTTGCCTCAATGTGAGAACCTACTTCCTTACCATAGCCACTCCCATGGGTATATGGAAATACACTACAATGGAAAAGTGAATTCGACTTCTGTCAAATCCTATTAGACACCTTTTATATCCTGACAGGAAAGATTATTCTAACTCCTTTCAGTTCATAGTGTTTTTTAAAGAACAATTTAGTGAAACATAAGAATAAAAACACTGTTGAATCTGCTAAAAAATGCTCTGTTCGAATCATTTTTCCAATTTGTATATGATTGATCTTATCAATATGGTAAGGATGGTTTTGATTTTTCTTTTTCTTAATCACTCAAAGATAAATTCTTCAATATAGTTGGAACATTACACTTTTAATTCTCTTATTATCCGCATTTACTACATGTGTAAAATATTAAATGAATGAATAATCTGAGACATATTTACATGAAGCTCGAAAAATAATGGCAGGAATCATGAAAATCATTCCCACTACCTCAAATCTCAAAAACTCAAAAAATCTATATCATTTAATCATTAATATTTAATTTCATGAAACCTCATTAAATTTCTATGAGATTTACTCAATGTTGAAATTTAGTTTTTCCTTCTTGAGCTCTTCATATCTCTCTCAGAATGATAATGTTGCATCATGGTTCTGGTTTTCTATGAAACATGATTAGAAATGCTATTAATTTTTCTCAGAAATGATATCATATTTTCTGTTCATATTTTCTCATAAATATGTTTAAAAAATTAGTACAGTTTTTCTCAGAAACATGCTGAGAAATGTTATTTAGTTTTTATCAAATAATATGATACTATTTTTTCAGAAATTTGGTCTTGAATTTTAATTAATTCACTTTCTAAATTGTTCCAAAATTAAATTCATAATTATTTATAAATTATCTTCAAAATTGTTCATAAATAAAATTCCAAATGTCAAGGAAATTAGGTTCTAAATATTAAAAAATTCGGGTTTGAAATTACTCAGGAATTTGTTCCTGAATTATTCAAAAACATGGTTCTGAATTTTTCAGAATTTAGGTTCCAAATTATTCAGAAATATGATTCCTAATTGCTTAGAAATATGGTTCTGATTTACTCATAAATCATGTTTGAATATTTTACAATTCAGGTTCTAAATTTGATATAAATAAGGATTTAATTTATTTTGAAATTAAGTTCCAGTTTATTTAGAAATCATGTAATTAATTGTTCTGAATTCTTGTTCTGAAATGCTGACAATTCAGTTTCTGTATAGCTCAGAAGTGAGTTTCTGAATTTTTCAAAAATAAGGTTATGAATTTATCAAAAATTAGCTTTCAAATACTATCGTATTTAGGATTTGAATTTTACTATATTCAGGTTCTGAATTACTCAAAAATATTGTTCCAATGTACTAAAAAATGAAGTTCCGAATTGCTCAAAATTCAGATTCTGAATTTTAGATGGACCAGGGTTCAAATTGTTCAGAAATATGGTTATAAATTTATTAGAAATCGGGTTCTGAATATTTCATAAATAAGGATACAAATTTCTTAGAAATCAGGTTTCTAACTATTTTAAATCTTATTTTTTATTGTTTAGAAATCAGATTTCAAATTCTGCATAAATCATGTTATGAATTTTCCCATAATGTTTCTCTGAATTATAGATCCAAATTTTCCATGAATGTTGCTCAGAATTCTGGATATGATATTTCCTAGAATATTTCTCAGAATTCAAGATCATATTTTCCCTATAATATTGCATAGAATTCTAGATCCTATTTTTATTAGAATATTTCTCATTTAATGTCTTTAAACCTGTTCGATATTTATTCTGCATATATTATCATGAAACTTTTTTTGATTTGAGAGGATATTAAAATCAGTAAAGAATCATCTGATTTATTAAAAAAGGTTGAGAAAATTTATAACTTATGAATCTTGGAGAACCACTATTTTTTATGATTCTTACAGCATAAGAAGTACTTCAACAACATCTTTCATACTCGTAACCTTATTTCAAACCTACTAACTTTTATAAACATATAAACTTCTTTCAAACTCAGTAACATCCCTTAAGATCAACAACTTCCTTTAACTCAGTATCATTCTATAAGATCAAAAAATTCCTTAAAATTATTAACATTATTCAAACTCAGTGTCATCATTCAATCTCATCAAATTTCATTAATATTAGAAACTATTTTAAACTCAGAAACTTTTTTCTTTCTCAAGAACGCAAAAAAAAATCTAGCAATCACCAACCTCAAAATCCATTATAAAAATCAATATTCAACAAAATGGTTAGTTATCATCAAATAAAAAACAATTTAAAAATAATACACCACAATGGTTATTCAATGTCCCCCTTTAGATTTGTTGAAAACATTTGTTAACAACTTTTCCAACTCTCAGATGTTTTCTTCAACTCATGTTGTGACTTTTATTAGAACATTGTCTTCCTCAAAAGAGAGTGTCATGACACCAAACTACTAGATAATGTAATTTTTTTATTGATTTCTATCACTTGGTGGCAAGAAAATTTTGTATCCATGTAAAGATAAAATCCCCCTTACTCAACCTCCTCCATTACTTTTATCTTTTTATTTATCAATTTTTTCTATCATTTTTCTTTTTCTATCCCCCATTATATGATAACTACAACTTCATATTCATAAAATAATGCAAGGTAAAAACTTCTTAAAAGTTAATATTTTTTCTTACTCGCCCCCTTTGTCAGTATAATTCAAAAAAATAGTCGGAATATTACATATGAGGATAAGGAACACATATGACGATAATGAATATTAACTGGCATCCTCAATTCAAAAAACCTTTCTTTATCATTTATTTTGTAAATATATCAGTTATCTGATACTTTGTTGATTTGTATTATAGAAAAACATCTCAAGTAATATCTTTCACTTTTATGAAGTGAAATTCTATATCATTGTGTTTTGATCATGAGTGTTGGATATGGTTCATAGAAATATCAATTACACTCTGACTATCACAAATTTTCAATGGTTTAGAGACTTTTACATTCAAATCGTCAAACTGAACATTCATCCAAATCATTGGATTACAAGATTGAGTTTGAGAAATATATTTTGATTTTTTATGAAATAACTTACTGAACATTGTTTGTACTCTACTAACTCCCACATTATTAACCGAAGAAGAATGTTTCTCCAGAAGATGATTTTCTCTCATTGCAATCATTATCCCAATCATCATCAATTTAACCATGAAACATTATGTTTATATTTATTTGGTACAACAACCAATATTAATTTGTTCCATTTAATTATCATGGAATCATATTTTATTACAACGTATGTGATTATTTTAGAGTACATTGATACCAGGAACATAATGTCACATCATAAACAATATCAGGCTGTGAACCTGTAAGGTAAAGAACACTTCCTATCAGCTTCCAAAAATATTTTTGATTCACACTTATTTTGAATTCATCTTCGTCCCACTTTGTTATCACTAAAATAGGAGTCGAAACATATTTTTATTCTACCATTCCAAAAATCATTAACAATTCATTTTCTTACTTTTCTTGACATAAGAACATTTTTCTTTTTTTTGAACATGTATGCCATGGAAGAATGTTAATTCCCCCAACATTGACATTTTAATGTTCATATTCACCTATTTAGGAAAATATTCACAAAAAATCTCTCCATAAAAAAAAAATTATATCATCCACAAAATCAATTTTAATTAATGTTCAGGAGTCCTCATTTTTAACATAAAAGATTCCATCAACATTTACCTAAGAAAAATTCATATTTCTCAAAAAAAATATCAAGCTTCTAATACCATTCACGTTGAGCTTGTTTCAACCCATAAAAATATTTCTTCAATTTATATATTTTGTTTTAATCCACATCACGAAAAAACCCACTAGGTTTTTCAATGTAAAATTCTTCCTCAATATCACCATTTATGAAATATGAATTTACATGAATCTGCTAAACATTGTAATTATGATGGGCATCCACTACATGTAACATTAGAATATATTCTATCCTTTTAGTGGGGTAAATGTTTCATCAAAATCGACATCATCCACCTATCAATACCCCTTAAAAACAAGTCTTTCATTGTTTCTTGAATCTTCTCCATGATCATTTGACTTTTTTCTATAAATCCACTTAGTTTCGATAATATTTTTATTTGATGGCCTTGGAACAAGTTCCAATATTTAATTATTATAAATCTTATAAAACTCTTCATTCATATCATCGACCCAATATTTATGTTGAATTACCTGTGAAACCAATTCTGGTTGATCTATTGACATAATTGAAGTCTGATTTTTAAATATCAACTTTTTTACTTGTCTACACTAGATCATTATGATTCCTATTTTTTTTGTTTCAACCTGATTTCATAAGGTAGGAAATATAATGATTTATTCCCCAAAATAACTTAGTTCACCACATTACTCATTTGAATCATGATGATGTTTTTTGGGATAATTATCACTATTTTTTTATTTCTATAATGTTTCTTCATTAACATTATAAAAAAAAATTGTAAATGAACTTTGATGTTCAATTACCTTCATATAATATGAGTCCACCAACTTATTTAAATGTTTGTTCTAATATTTCTAACTTCTCCCATTTGGTAAATAACCAATGATGGTTCCCTCCACAGAATTCTCATTAAACATTCTCAAATATGGATTTTTTGTTTTATGTAGACACAGACTTCCAAAGACTATGAAGTATTTAAATGTTGTTTTTGTTTTTTTACCATATTTCATATGGAGTAATGTTTTTTTAGTGTCAAAAGGTATTTACTTTTAATATGTGTATCAGCACTAATAACATCTATCAAAATAATGTTTGAATGTTTGTATTCTTGTAACATACTTCTTCTCATTTAAATCAAGCAACAAATCTCCCTTTCGTCTACTCTATTTTTTTATGGAGTATAGGGAGCACTATAATCATGTATGATACCATGTCTTCCTAGATATGATAAAAAAGTATTATTTTTGAATTAAATAACATTATATATTTTCATATTCTTTATAGACACCCCAAATGTTTTCTCAAAAAAATTTCTGAAGAATTCAAACATTTCAATAGCCTCTGAGTTGTCCTTCATGAATAAGATGTATCTCATCTCAGTGTAATCATCAATAAAAGTGAAAAAGTATAAATCGCCTTTTTTTATTGATGTCTCATCAACCCCCACATATTAGAATGAATATGATTAAATGGTTTAATATATTTAATCTCAACCATTTTTTGAATTTTTTTAGTCTTCTTTCTTTTTTAAGAAGTAATACAATCATCTTCATCTCTTTTTTTCAATTCTAGAAAATTATGAACAGAGTAAACATTATAATGACTATTCATGTTCTTATTCCCAAGTGATCCAATAATTCGGTGCCACAAATTTGTCCTTATTTAGCACTCAAATAATAGGTGTTATTGGATTGTCCAATTTGAATGAGATTCCCTTTGGTTCATTATCCATTTGTAATGAATTTTCCATTTTTCACACTTTTAATGATACAAGATACCTTTTTGAAGAATAATTTTTATCATCATCACAAAGATGTCATACACTAATTAAGGCATGTTTTAGAACATCAATAAGAAATATATAATTTGATTTCAGTTTCTATTTTTGAATCTATGTCATTCTGATTTATTTATTTATTATGAAACAATCATTTTCAAAAGTAGCTGCATCTCCATCATGGTTTTCAACATGTTCAATGTTTTTTATATCACCTATTATATTTGAATAAAAACCACTATCAATAATCCATGGTTTTTTCTTCATACTTTATTTTAAAGCTTTTTTGAACAATAAAACTCACTCATAATCCTTTTTATTTTTAGATTTTTTTATCATAAAAAACATGTTCTGGAAGGATTTCCATATAACATTTTGCATGATGACCCGACTAATAAAATATTCCACAAACATATTCTAGAAATTTACATTTATTTATTATTGGGATGTTTCTAAAATCATGAGAGTTTACTTTTTCAACATTATGTGAGTGAGGAAAGTTAATCATCATTCTTTCACTATTTCTTCATCATTGCTCAAACCTTCTCCAATTAGAGATATGTTGTGGAAAGAATTATGACCACTATGCCCATATATTCGATAGAATGAGCAATAACCCTCAAATAAAGGTTTTCTATTAATGAATTATATTTAACTATATGAACTTTGTTGAGGTTGGTATCTTCTTTCATCCCTAAAATTCTAAGGATTAAGTCCATCTTTTCCTTTATGTGCGGTTTCAACTTTTATATATTTTATTAGATTATCACAAATTTTTCCTCCGAATCTTCCCCAACACTTTCATCCAAATCGTGGAATTTTAGAAGAATCAAATGATAATTTATTATTGGCTATAGAAGATTTTGCATAATT
The DNA here is from genome assembly GCA_963277665.1 of Viscum album. Lineage (NCBI taxonomy): Eukaryota > Viridiplantae > Streptophyta > Magnoliopsida > Santalales > Viscaceae > Viscum > Viscum album. The sequence goes on from OY728161.1 coordinate 1,003,367,371, forward strand.
CTCGTAAAGAGAATTTTCAATAATTTTAGAGGTCTCAGCTTTTACTTCTGTATAATTTTTTGAATTTATCATTAATATTCGTTAAGGTATTTTCAGACCCACTATGTTTTTATTACAACTTGTTAACTTATTATTCCTTCAATTCCAGCTTCTTTCAAATATCATTAATCACCTTTCAATGATAAACATGTCTATGTTTCTTTCTTAGATTCTCTTGACTAAACTCCTACTCTTCATGATGAAAACATTTCCTCCATCCGAAACTTATTCATGATTATTTATCATGACTCTAATTTCATTATTGAGATATTTTTTTGATCAATAGATGCAAGAATTTATGTTCTGAGAAGATACTCTCTATACGATTCTTCACCACCTTATTCACTCACTAATGAGTCCTTTGTTTTCTCATCTTTTGCAATTAAGGTTCATAATTTTTCTGAACATTCAACTTTATAAATATCATTGTAAGTTGAGTCGAATTAAAAATTCTTGAAAAACATGCTCTTGTCCATTCTGAATGATTTATTTTTTAAATTTTTAGAATAATTCACTTCTTTATTATTTTTTTCCACTTCTTCAATCATATTTTTCCATCAAAATCATCTCGATATTCTGCAATCTTATTCTTGGGTAAATTCATAGAAAAGTGCATGATTCCACCACACTCGAAACATTTGACACTAAGTTTTTCTATATAATTTTCTCTTCCTCTTTGATATATATTATATATAAGAGGCATGAATTTTTAATTTCGCTAATAAAAATCATTTTTTACGGATTCATAATTATTGGCGTCATCAACTATATGTATTTTCTTATTTACCATATCTTAAAAATCCATTTAATCTTTTATTTTCTTCATAATGAATAATGCATTCCTCATTTCATAAGAAACTATAATGTTATGAAATTCATCCAGTGTAAAATCATCCTTATATTATAAGGCAAAATTTTTGGAATCAAACCTGTCTGAAAGGTTTCTAAAAACATTCCTCACAATTTTACAATCATCGTAGACATCTCTGAATCCTCTAATGTGGAACACAATTATATTAATTTTGGTGAATAATTCATCAATTGTTTCATCATCCCTATTTCTAATTTATGTATACATACTATAATATATTTCTAGGATGTCCTCTTTAACTTTTGTATTTCCTTTGAAAATTATCTCCAACATGTACGACATGCTTTTTGTTGTTATGAGACCCAACAACTTATGATAAAAAATTTCTCCTAAGTTAATGAGAATTGTATTTCTAAACATTCTATAAACATATATATTTCTCTTATCAGGCAATTTTATTGGATCATATTTTTAAATACATGGAAAACTAATAGTAGTAGTATCAACAAATTCAAGTCAAAGAGATATGAGATAAGGAATCATCCTATTTTTCCATCCCTAATAATTATTTCCATAGAATGTAGTAATTCATCTTTTATTGAAAGAAATTATATTCCTAATGATAAGGATTAAACAAAGGAACCTCCCTCTGATACCATATGTGGTTCCATAGAATAAAAAATGACTAACAATGGGGTGTTGTATCATTCGTTGTCTTTCGATAAGTTTCGAAATATTATTTAATTTAAACACTACAACCTGTTAACAATTTGTTCCTTAATAACCTTTTCTAATTACATAAGAATGTAATAATATTAAATTAGGTAAAGAAAATCTATTTACAAGGTTTGGACTCAATGTGAGAACATACGTCTTTTATATATCCACTCCAGTGGGTATTTTGAAATCCACTATAATTAAAATGTGAATAAAACTTATGTCAACTCATACTAGACACATTCTATCTCATAATAGGAATTATTATACGGACTCCCTTCAGTTTACAATGTTTTCGTAATGCAAAATTGAGCAAAAAACCTGAATAAAATCATTTTTGAATCTAATCCCCAAATGCACATTCTAAATCTTTAATCCGATTTGGTAATGTATGGTCTTCTCAGTATAATAAGGACAGTTCTGATGTTTCTATTGATTAAACACTCAAAAATTAACTTTTCAATATTGTGGGAACTTTCACTCTGAATTCTCTAGCGATCTGAAATTTTAGAATGTGTAAAAGTTATAAATGAGTTACTGATCTGATCATATATTTATATGAAACTCGGAAAACAAAAGAAAAAAATCATGAAAATATTTCTCATTTCCAAAAATCTCAAAAACACTGAAAATCTCTCAATTTTAGTCTTAAATCTTGGACTTTTTCAAACCTCCTTAAATTTTGCTGATTTTTATGCAAATTTAAAATTTGTGTTTTCCTTCTTGAACTCTTCATATATTTCTCAAATTGATAATGCTAGATATTGATACCAGTTTTTTCAAAAACATGGTGATAAATATTTTTCATTTTTTCTTAGAAACATTCTCAAAAATAGTATTGAGATTTTCTCAAAAAAATGTTTACAGAAGTGCTTATGTTTCTCTCAGAAACATGATTAAAAAAGTGGTTCAGTTTTAATAAAAAAATAGGATCCTATTTTTTTAGAAACATTTTTTTGAACTGTGATGAATTTCGGTTCCGAACTGTTCATAGATCAGGTTCCATATTGTTCAGAATACATCTTCTGAATTTTTGAGATATTTTGTTATGAATTGTTCGGAAATTACGATACAATTTCCTCAGAAATCAGGTTCTGAATTTTATAGGTTTTACATTCTGAATTGTTTATAAATAATGTTCATAATTCCCCATAATTCATGTCCAAAATTGCTCAGAAATCAGTTTTTGAATTATGCCGAATTCAGGTTCATAACTGTTAAAAATTAGATTCTAAATTGTTCAGAAATTAGGTCTTGAGTTGCTTATTAATTTGGTTTTGAAACATTCAGAAATAATGTTATGAATTGTTTAGAAATGTGGTTCAAATTTTTTTAGAAAAAAGGTTTCATATTGTTATGAAATCAGGTTCTGAATAGTGCAGAATACAGGATCTGATATGTGAAAAAATCAGGTTCTGAATTGTTCAAAATTATGGTTCTCAATTTCTCATAAATCTTGTTCAGAATTTATCAGAATTCAGGTTCTGGATTGTGTAGAAATTAGGTTCTTAATTGTTCATAAATCTTGTTCCAAATTATGTAGCAAATATATACTAAATTATTTTGAAATCAGGGTCTGAATTTCTCAGAAATTTGGATTCAAAATGATTATAAATTAGGATCGAATTGTTCAGAAATTAGGATCTAAATTGAATAGAAATTATGTTCTGAATTTTCCCCGAATGATTCTCAGAATTATGTATACGATTTTTCTCAGAATTTTCCTTAGAATTATGTATCATATTTTTCCTATAATGTTGTTCAGAATCCTGGATATTATTTTTCCTAAAATGTTGCTCTAAATTCCAGATCATATTTTTGTCAAAATTCTTCTCGTCTAATGTCATCAGTCCTTTTTACCAATTTATAAAAACCTTTTATCATTAATCTTTTAATTATTTTAGAGAAAATTCAGATCAAAAATTCATTTTTTGATTTATTTATAATGTTTTCTAAAATTTATATCTTCTGAATCATCAACAATATTCTTTTTCATGATTCTTATAGTAACATAAATGTCATCACCTATATCTTTCAAACTTTGAAACATCATTGACACTCAAAAACATCATTAATCACCGAAAATTCCTTTAAACTAAATAAATTCCTTTAATCTCAACAACTTACTAAAACTTAGTAACTTTTTATTCAAATCAAAGACATCTCCATACTCAATTACTGCCATCAAACTCAGTAACTTACATTCATCTCAGCAACTTCCATAAAAATAGAAACATCATTATTTCTCAGAAATAGATACAAACATCCAGCAACCACTATCCACATATTTATTTATATAAAACTCATTATTCAACAAAAATGGTTAATTTTCAACCAATAAAAATCTCTATTAAAACAAAAATCATAATGGTTACTTAATCACCTTTACAAGTAATTTCTCTCTAAATCACCCTTTTAGGATATACAATAAGTAATTCATAATGATTAATTGGGTATAGTATTCTATTTTACCTAATAGGGATATGAGGATTACCTAGATGTTCTAGTATTGTCATCAGCAGGTCGAGAATATGGAGCTATGTTCCTACATTGTGTATCATTATATGATTGATGGAATCTTTAAAAGAATAATTCAAACCCTATATGAGATGTTGGGATCTTATTCACATGACATAAAATGTATTTTGGACCAACACATTCCTTTATTTGAGTTTTCATAAAACAATAGGTTTCACTCAAGAATTTAGATGACTCTTCAAAAATCCCTCTATGGAATGAAGTGTGGAATTGTGATATACTAAGATAAAGATGGATATATAATGCTATTGGGACTTGAGATATCTTAATAAATTTCGTAGAATGGTAAGAAGAATTAAAAATCATGTATGTTATGCGTAATATTGATAGAAAATTTATATTTATTTTCATATATATGATCTGTAATTTAAAGTTGGTGAGAAATTTTTTTATGAATTTCTCCACCGAATAATTTTATTAGATTTTTAAATAAAAGAAAACTAATCCCTAGGTTTATCAGTCCCTTTAAAATTATTTATTTCCTGAAGATTATAGATCATTTCTTTTCAATTCAAACAAACTTATGTAATGTTCATGATATTTTCATATATATATATAAATCAAATTTACTAAAATCAAGGGAGATACCTCAAGGAAATTATATTTCTTGTGATTTATAATTTATTTTCATTCTATCTGATATAGAAAATTTAATACAAAATAAGAAAAATTACGGGATAAATTTTTATAGAGAAACCACTATCGTGAGGATATAATGTGAGAAACTAAGTATGTTATGAAGAAGAATTAGTCTCTATTTTTTATACCAAAGTGAAATAGTTTTGAGGTATAAATTAATTTTATTTGGGATGAGTATAACACCTTGGTATTTTATTTTTTTTTCAAATAAATTTAGTTTTGTGGATATCTTCCATACATACAACATCGAGTTTTAAAGAAGCACAATATATTAGTGATATAATTCTCTACACATAACCATTATAACCAAGACATAAAATTTGGATTATGAATAATAATAACCAAATTTTAAAAATTAATTATAATGGTTTTATATAAATAAAATAAATAAAATTAATTACGTATTTTTTTAAAGTATTTCAATGCTTTGAAAATAATTTTTTCTCATAAAATTATTTTTACATTTTTTTTAAATTAATAAAAAATTTATTTTTGGACACATTTATAAATTTTATTTGAAAAAATTAAATTTTTTTATTAAATCATCATTTGAAAATTATATTAGTTATATATTTCAAGATTTTTCTTAAAATATTATATTTTGGTGATAAGTGGAAAATATGAATAATATTAAGAACTTTAATTTAATTTATATAATTAGAAAAATAAAATTTATTTTAATACATTTTTAAAAGTAAGTTTAGTTCAATTATATATTTCATAATCATATTTAGTTACTGGAATCAATGTTAAAATGATTTTTTATATGAAAAGATTATATGCTTCGGAAATTTTTCTCTTTTAAAAACATCTTTTTCGTCATGTCTACACATTTAATTTTAAATTCAAAATTTTGACATATATGAGAGGAATTTGAAAATAATTTATTCTATATTTATTATAATAATATTTAATATTATATTAAAAATTCAACATAATTATTGGACAAAATTAAAAGTAAAAACAATTGAATATAAATACTATGGTTAAGGTTAAATGATATTATCAAGGATAATAATAAAATTATAAGGGGAAAAATGAGAAATAAAATTTTACGAATCATATTTGATGTAAATAATTAAATCTTATATCATATATAGTTTGATAATGATCAATTATAGAGACTTGTATGTTTTGAATAACATTTTTATATATTAATTTGTTTAAAATTTATATTAATATCTTCTAAAAACAAAAATACTAGTATTTAGTGATGTTTTGTTGTGATGTTATTACAAAAATTCATTTTATTTGAGATATTATATATAAAAAAATTCTAATTAACCCTTTTAATGAGAAAATTTAACTAATTTAGTTATTTTTTTAGAAAAAAAATTAACATTATCGATGTTTTCTTGGAAATGTCCCTAATTTAGCGCCATTTGACATAAAATGTAATAATATTAAAAAATTGTAACATTTAAAAAAGGAGGACAACTTATTGAAAATTAAAACCCCTGTTTTAATAAATTTTTAATTAAATATATGTAAAATTATATTAATTTTCATATATATATTTTTATAATTATAATTATATATATGTATTAATATACAATATTTATTGCATATATTAAGAAATTATAACATTTATAAGTATATATAAAAACATACACACACACACACACATATATATATATATATATTCATCGGTTGAATGTTAATGATTGCTTCCCATGTGGGTCTCAATAAGGTCTCATGTTTGAGCATCATCAAGATCTTCTCTACATTTATATGATGCTTCTTTTTATTAGTGATGTGGCCAATTTACCTGCATTGATGTAAAAAAAAATTTAAATATTTATTAATATATATAAACACATCACTAACATAAATAAATATATTAAGATATTAATATATAATATATAAATATTAATATATTAAAAATATATATACTTTTAATTTAATTACATTTTTATGAAAACGTCAATATTTTAGTAATATTTTTACTAGTGTTTTAGAACGTGAATAGTTATATTTATATATATATATATTATTTTATTAATTAATATATATTAAATAAAACATAATTATATATAATTATATATATATTCATATACATTTATATTTACATATCTACACACAAACACACACATATATATATAAATCTGTATATAAACATCTGTGTGTGTGTATAATTTAAAATTACATATAAAATATATATATATACTATATTAAAAATATAAATATATGGTGATATATTTGATAAATAAAACATTTCAATGTTAGTAGATATAGATTCTATTTTGTATTTAGTTAGGTCAGTAGTTTAATTCCTAGAGTTGTTATTCCTTGTCCAGGGGAGGGGGAAGAGGGAATCTTGTTAGTTGATGAGGTCGGTTGCAGGGGAGAGTAAGTCATAAGCATTATATGAGGAGCTAAACAATAATGGGAGGGGTGTGTACATTTGGTAAACATGGGTAGCTGAATTAAAAAATTTTATAAGAAATTTCAATTTTCAAAAATAAAAAATTCCAATATATCTAAAGAATTGTTAAAAATAAAAAAATTTAATTGTTAAAAAATTTAAATATAAAAAATAATATTATTCTAATGTTTTCTAGAAATGTAGGAAAATGTGGCACCATTTAAGAATGTTTTTTGAATCATTGGTAAATTAACTTTCATTTAAAAATATTTTTCAGAAGAATTAGTAAATAAATTAGTGATGTTTCTAAACATTGAATATTTATGCTTTTTTATAGTGTCTCCCCCACTTATAAAAGGTCACCCAATATCCACTCATATTAAAACCTCTAAAACATAATGGTTATGAAAATACCTATTATAAATCTTTTCTTAATTTCCTCCTCACATCCTAGAGGACTTGGATTAATTTTTTTATCTTACTTAAGAACGATTTTCTATAATCGAAATGTGGTAATATGGAGAAGTGGTATAATTCTCAACTGAATTATTTTAATTTATTTATTCTTCAAAATTCTCCAATTTTCTGAAATTATACTAATATAAAAACACCATTATCTATATTATACAGATATTTTATTAAATTAATCACATTTCATATATTTATCTCATATTCCATATTGTGGGGAATGAAACCATTGATAATGTGTAGGTAAAACAACCGTCTCACGATCCGATCAAATTATTTTTCCATCACCAACATTCATGGATCAATATAATAATTCATTTAAAATATTTATAATATATTTACAACATAATAACAGTTTTTAAATTTTCATATCATATAATCCTTGTTACATTACATTCTATTGTAATAAATTTGTTTTTCTTGTGTCTACGATAGACTATCACCTCACAGAGCGAGGTGACTTCATAATAAATTAATATCTATATGAATGCTAATAGGGAAAGTTTTAATAAATATTTGTGATATATATTAAATAAATATTATTATTTAATGAGAAAATATATTTTTATTTTATTTATTTTTACTCTTCTAGAAAATGGAAACAATATTAATATGCACGCACGACAGACCATCTCCAAGAATTGTGTAATTTATTTTATATCATTTTATATATTGGATTACACTAAATTAATATAAAATTAATATATCTGGTATTTATATCCTGGATAAAATTTTACATATTACAGAACCATTATCAATGTAAAAGGTAAAAAATACCAAACCAAAAAATACAAGAAAAATGAAGTTGTTATTAACCGAAACATTATTTTAAAAAAATAGATAAAAAATAGTCAGTAAAAAGTCATAATTAAATCAAATATCATATAAAAATATTAACTATGGTTCTATATAATATATATAATAAACAAAAATTTATTATTCATGATGTTTTAATCTGTTTAATTGAATTCGAGACAAAAGGTATGAGAGTTTCAGATCATTTTTATTTTTGTGGGACACATGACTTACAAATAACTTGTTTAATTTTTATGGTTTATATAATTCATATGAATATATATTTTGATATATATCATGATAAATATGAGATATAAATATATACCCAATAAAATTTATTTCATTGTAACTATGAATAAAATTAACATGATAGATAATGGATTTTTATTACAATATAATTGTTTATCGAGATTGTTTATGATTGTACATCCAGTGATATGATCTCATGATCCACTTATAAAGCATATTTTAATTTTTTCACTTATTTTTTTTTATTGAAATTATATTTTTACCCGATAAATTTCCACTCGTCATGAAATCATGATTCTAAAATAATGTTTCTATGTAAAAGATCAATTTGATTCCCTCTTTGGCCAAAAACCATTATATTTAATGTTCATGTTTTCTAAAAACGTTTTAAATATTTTTACCAATATAAAATGGTTGTATAAATAAATTTCATCTTACATTTTTCTTTTTAAAAATAATTATAAAAGAATATTCATGATTATAAAACTATATAGTTATGAATTTTTATGATAAATGTGAATGTAAAAAAATTTTATTGCGTACAATATAAACAAAATTTTCCACTGTAAGTAGCACAAAATTATTTTAGTATTTTGTTACATGATTTCATCTTTATTTTCAAATAAAATGAATTTCTTAATATTTTTTAAAATTTTATATTCTAACGAAGTTATTTCAAATGAAAATTTGATTTTTCTCAAAACAGATTTAATGATATTCTTTAGAATTTATATTCATCAACTACAACAACCTTTGATTTTTTATTTATTTTAATAGGGATTTGATCTAACTGTAATATTCTTATTAATTCATTGGATGGTTTATTTATATGTTTATGATTTTAAATATATTTCTATATGTTATGATATGAGAAATGATGATATTTTTATGAAACATGTTTCTTTTAGTCGATTTATGATTCGATGAAATGATTATGGAAAAAATTTCTTTTTTAGGCGGAGTAATATGATACATTTTTTACAATATTCTGGAAAAATTGAATAAACTTTTTTAATGGGGTATCATTTATCTATTTTTAATTAATTAGGTAATGGTTAATATCTCATGATATTATAATGGTATATAAAATGATGTTCTTGATCTGCTATGGCGAATAGGTCAATGCACATTATCCAATATGTGAAATAGGTGATGATTTCTGATCTATTATGAAATAAGAAAAATATTTTTATTCATCCTCTTTTTTGATTTGATGGTCTCCGATTTTATTACTGACAGATGATGTTATTTTTATAAATTTTAGGTTTCCAAACTTATGTTAAATAAACATATAGTTACAGGTTGATTTATTATAATTTCTCCTTGTAATGGTTCATTGATTTTTAAATGATAATGTTTTATATCATGGAAAATGTTTATGATCCGTTCATTAATGATTATAATCATTGTAAGTTTTTATAATATCATTCTCTTATGCTTATCTAAGGCCATAATATAATAATTGGTTTATATCTTCAATGTTTGCCTTTATTAAGAATATTATCTCACCCCTACTTATGATTCATTTCCCTAGGTTATGAATAAAGTTTTATATATGTATTTTTTATGATGTGTACTATATAGAAATATATTAATTGTATATTTTTAATATTTTTAATAAAATAATAATATTTTGTATCTAGTCTCGATATAAAATAATCTTTTATTGTCCTTAATAATATATTTGTGAAATTTATCAAATTTTAATCTATAGATTTTTAATATCTATATATTAAAATCTTATGTAATTATATATTTTAATATAGTAGTGTCTGATTAATGATTATATATTTCATTGAATTTTGAAAACATCATTAAGTAATTAGTATATTAGAACTAATTTATAAAAATAAAATAATAAAATTTATTTTTTAGTTATAAAAAATAAAATATATATTGCATAAAAAGAAAGATTTTTTGCTCCAAATAATGTTCTCCTTTAACATCTAAATAATCATATAAATATATTGATCATTAAAAAATCACCTAGTTCCACTGGCACATTATAAAATCTACTATCATGAAGAGATAAGTGATTTGATACACACTTCTCAATTCCCCACTCACTAGGTTACATCAATGATATAATCACCATATATCATATTTCATTTGAGTGGACTACTTATTATTCAACATAAATCTAATATCTTCTCGTGAATGGTAGGTCTTTCATGGTCATGCACCCTTGATTCTATCATTATATGATCTTGACTATGTGACTTCCATTAATGATACTATATTTATGAAATTTTTTGTATTTTATCAACAATATATGGATGTTTTTAGTGTTTTTACTTTGAAGATTATTATTGAACATGTGTTCATATAATCACTTAAATAATATTCTCTCTATATCCACCTAAAATATTTTTGGGATTTTGAATACTATAGATCATACAAGAACCATGTCTGTAACCATTGGTTCTTTTTCTTATACCATTGGTCTACGGATTTCTATAATGAATGTGAAAAAATATTGATCGAATTTTAATTGTGTTTACCCAGGTTATCTATCCCTAAAGTATTTCTAAGGATTTTTAAATGGTCTAATTATATTAGAAAAAAATTAGAAACATATAGTAATTACTCTTAATCAATTAGAATATGGATCTCTATAATGATGGTTACCCACGATTTATAAAGAGTAACTATGATTAAAAAGGGTACTTATCTCCTTAAACAATATAGTTTTTCTAAAAGTAATTACAAATTTGAATACTTATTTTTGTTAAAAAATAGGATCAATCAGTTTTTAATAAACATGTGATTCTGATAATTTTTATTTAACTACCTGTTTCTCCCCTAAATTCTTAACACATTACCTTTTGAGATATTTTTTTCCAATTATTTTAATAAAAATTTAATTCGTAGTAATATTTCCTTAATTTCCTTTTTCTATATTCATGGTGACATTGACAAACATTTTAGTTCACCACATAACCAAGGTGTTGAGCCACATCCCACAAGGGTGTCTAATCCATCAAATGAGAATTAACATCTATTTTTCATACCATCTCAATGCAAACTCTTGAAGTATCATCTTTAAAAAACAATGTTTCATATGGGGAAGGGGATTGCTCCATAGGACAAGACAGATCAAAACATCTCATGTTGATTCTCACTTTATCATTATATCCTTATTACATACCAAAATTGCATTATATACTAGTGTATCTAGGGGTCTTCAATGTTAATAAATAGATTATCCAATGATAGATAAAGGCCACCATGAAAATAATTTATATAGTTAATGTTCTACTATTAAATGGTGTAGGGTCCCTATCACATCCCATACCATTGTAAAATCTAAATGTCTAGTTCTACATGATACTAAAATCAATGTTCTAAAAATATCTAACTCATTCAATTTTTTTCTTAAAATATTTGTGGTTTTTCCCACTCCCCTAACATATTCAGTTCTTAAGAATAGATTTAATAAAGCATGATAGAGATAAAAAGCAATATGATATCCTTCCTCAACCTTGTTGTTTCTTAATATTTCATGAATCAATAATGTTTATGGTTTTTTAACTGGTATCACCGGATCTTATACCATTTATCATCTCAATGGATGTGCTAATATTCTAGTTTCATCTATTTTAGAACCCAAAATTTAAATATCTTATTCAATTATATATTATTTTCCTTATAAAAAATTATCACAAGGAGTTGTCTCCTATTAGAGGACATATGTTAAATTATGTGACCACTTATTTAATTTAATGACATATGAAGAGTCTATAATAGATCAAAATACATGAATTGAAATTCTAGAGTACCTCCATCTTATATATTAAAATCATATAGGATCTTAAAAACTCTATATCTTACTATTTGTAATTTCCATACTGACCTAGAATTATTTAGGGTTGGTTTTATAATAAATTATTCCATTGTATCATCTAATCTCAAATACTCTTGTATCAATCTATTTGGATAACCACCAACATATACATCAACACCTTCTTGCCTTGAAAAAAACATAAGGTAATGGCCCGGAATTCTTGAAAAATTGCATTATACGTCTCTCAAAAAATTATTATCCCTGGGAATCAAAAACTCATAGAACATAAAAATTATGGGAAGGGTTCAAAAAACCATCATAAAAGATACCACACATGGATCATATTTCAACTGAAATTATACAACTAAATCACGTTGATTTAATCGATATTATTTTCCATATGCTCATCTTGACATCATTTTAAACCTCCAAAGAACCCAAGACAATGACGAACCCATGTAACGCACAACAATTTCCCAAACAAAAAAATCAAGGAATACCACCAGCTATATAATGATACTATCTAAACTAGGAAAGACTGACTCACCAATATAGTTCTACGCATAACAGAAAAAAATTCATCTTGATTTTGAAGGGGCATTATCTTATTAATATAGTATAAACGTTAACATGTGTTATATTATCAATGGAAAAATAATATATCATTGAGAGAAAATATTCATGTATGACATCATCAAAACAAACAATAAAAAACTAAAAATTATTCTGGGTATTGGGCACACATATATTTATAGAACCCCTAAGTTCTCTCCTCTATGACACCATTCCTCAAGTTCCCAAGAACCTAGGTAATGGTTCACAGATGAAAAACATTTCCCCATGATCATAGATATCTATTGGATTCTTCTTGAATTCCAAATCATCCTCAAAATCCAACACTCCATTCAATGAAATGGGAGTCATTATGAAGATATCTACAATGTTAAGTAACATATAAGATTCCTTATATCTTATCAAGATGTGGTTGAATTTACAAAAAATAATACTACATTCCAACATGATCTAACACCTTGAAGTGTCTAATAAACTTAGGAGAAACCTTCCTCCCCATAATAAACCTCCACATTCATCAATAAGGGAAAACCTTTATATAAACATGTTCTCAAATGAAAAACATTGAGGGCCTCCTCTTGTGATAAAAAAATCATTTCCTTGTCAACATCCATCTTCCTCTATTCATAAACCACATTTTCCTTGTTTTCATGATCTGTACCATATTGGGTTTGATAACTGATGACCCTCCAACCTTACCCAAACATAGGGGAGAAATACATTACCTCCACATAAATCCAGAAATTGATCAATATTGATGGATGAGTTACAACTGTGATTATAGAATAAAATCAACTAATGAAATATTCATTTTTCCTGATCCACTTAATTGTAGAATTCATTACCACAACATGTTCTTTTGTGCTTATATTGTCCATTGTATCTTACCTTCCTTCTATGGATAGAATGAAATGATTTGAAAAAATTGTGTACATAAATATTTGTGTGACCCTAACTAAAAATGTAAGGTAGATCAAGAATCCAAATATGATAAAATATATTTTTTAACTATGTTTATCTATACAACTTCAACTAAATACCTCATTTATAAAATATCTATCACTCAAAATTCCATGAACCCTATGTAATAAGATGACTTCATATAATATTTTATGATTACCAAGATAGCATCATATTATCAGTGATAATGGGTTATTACATTGATTAATTCAATATATATGTCATCCCACTTCCACTTGGTGAAACATAAGGGAAACAATAAACTTCTTCGAACGTGATTATCTACATTTTCCATCTGAAAAACTAGAATTCAAGACGCAAATACTTCCACCACAAATTTAATGCTGGGCCACCAAAACTATGTCCTAATACCATGATACCTCTTACAATTTTTTTTTTCACAGATATATGTGATGTATGAAACTCTTGGATACAACCCTCACTCATGATCACTAGAATGAACAACCTCACATGAAACAAAATCCGGTTTTGTCCAACCTCTTACAATCCCTAAGCTGCATCCCAATGGATAATATTTTTTTTCATCACCTATAATACCCAATATCCCCCTTAAAACTCCACTACCTATAAAATTAGAGAATATTTCACCATTTTTTGAAATATTAAACCTTAAAAGTCAAGAAATACATCATCTAGATGTATGGTTGCCAACTCCGACATCACTATATAGGAATCCCCATACACTTGAACAATATCCTTCTTTAATTATTTTTTAGTTTATTAGACTAGACATTAACATTTCTTATGGAATTGGAAACAATAACATAATAGACCTAAAAAACGAAACCCACATACACTACCATAGATTCATTCATACTAAAAAATATTTCCACTCAACCTCATGTAATCGGTGAAGACCATAAAAAATTCTACATAGAAGTAATATTGACATAACCTTAGGGGGAACACAACTGTTTCTAGATCTATATCCTAAATTGAATAGGTATGCTCCTGGGGAAATAATATCATAAACCCAAATAATATAACCACATTGTTTTTATTAATATATATCCCAATAAAAGATCTAATTAATGTTAAATGACCTCATACATCACTCATTATTTTTGAAACTGATGTGCTAAAACACTGATCAGACACCCCTTCAAGTAGTGATACACTACCTGACATTTATCAGTCATGATTATAAAATTGTTCCATCCATTTAGAGATATAAATATGGATACATTAATTGATAAATAATACATGAACATGTGACAATATTCCACAATACCGAGGAAAATGTAATCCCCCTTGAAATTGGCAAGTACTTTGGAAGAAACAAATCCCTCGATATATGAATGGTCCATGTCAAAAACCTTTTTAGGGAAACACATTTCATATTAAATTACACTCCCAAATCCTAAAAATACAATTGAAAAAAATTTCATTGAGATGGTGGGTGTCAGAGGACAAAAAAACATAGCTCTGATATGATCCTCATTATTCTACTCTCACATCAAGTAATTAGGATTTCATCAATGAACACAACAAAAAATTGTTTTCTGATCTCACAAAACATATAGTTCATGTGAACCATGAACAAATCGATTATTTTTGTGTACCAAATGAAATGACCATGATCATGAAGATACCATATATATATCAGATGGGATTCTTTAAGATATCATCTTTGTATACTCTAAAATACAGATTTAAAGACAATGGATCGATCATATAAATGAAATTAGATCCTATTAATTGGTTAAATTGTTTATCTATTCTTGTAAATAGGGTTATAATTTTTGATCGTTACCTAATTCTATTTTTAGTAGTATATACGTAGCCTCATAGTAACATTTTCCTTTTGGGGGAAAACCTTTTTCACATCCCATGAGTAAAAACTAGTCTTAATAAAACCCTTTTGTTTCGTATAATCTATTTTAATTTTTAAATCCCACAATATAAAGGTTTACATAGAATATGGTTACATTATAATCAGAGATAGACATGGATGTAGCTCTATCCAAAACTATATATCACAATGATTGGGTAGTGTTAGAATGTCCATGGGGAAAATATCCTTAAATTCATTAATGAAATTGGGGACATCCACATTTGTTGTTCTAAATGAATTCACTAAGAATATAACTTTCATTCATTGAAGGGGGATATAAATCTAAAACATGTCTGAAAACATTGTCGTGGATGAAAACTACATGGTGACCACCCACATCAAAGAATATAACCTTCCCTTTAAATAAGACATTAACCACGTGCACGGAGTCAAACCCATTGATTTATGGAATAAATCATATGGTTGTATTTGTAGAAATAAAACATCAACACATGAGAATTTCTTCACCATCATGAGTATACAAGACACATCAGAAATCAAATAAGTTGTTATATCCTCTGAAGAGCATACTCAAAACTTGGCTTACAACATGACTCTTTATATACAGTTCCAAACAATGAACTAAAGAAGAAGAAATAAAATATTAAAAAGCTAATTATTGAAACAATGAACATATAGGGTACAAAAATGATTATTATACCTATGATTACCTATGGACACTATAGTGTTGTATCCCACAAAATATATAACAATGCATGACTGAATCCCCTTCCTTAATAACAATGTCCACCATCATATCCACACTCATGTTGTGGTCCCTAAATATGAGGAACATCATGAGATGCTCCTTTATTTAACTAGTATCATCTTATTAGGGCATATTCCCAAGATCCATTAGGTTAAAAATGGCATGTGGCCTCCATTTTTGTTTTAGAACATGACCACATCCACTATACTGAACTCTATGAAACACTATGAACTAATTATGTTGATGACCATGTGCCCCAAATTCATATTGATCCAATATGAAGCCCCAAAGAATATAATGGAATCCACTATCCCCCAAAGAATAGAAAGGGAATTATTGAGGATTACTTCCCATAAGTTGAAAAACTAAAATCCTTTATTCGAGAGATATAGTATTAAAAATATGATCCATGACGAGACATACCAGGTCCCCTCTCAGGGAAACACTTTTTATGATTTTATACATTTGATCACCAATTCCTCCTTCTGAACCTTCGTTTATGTCTAAAATTTAAAATTTGACATTTTATAAAAGGTAGAATGTCGTACTAACTCCTCAATGAATTATTCAAGAGTATTTTCATCTAGAGAATGATTTGGGTGAAACAAAAAATTACCGAGAGCTAGATTAAAATATCTCGCACATACATAATCTACTATATAATAGAGACTATCTCATGCTTCCTCCCTTCCTTTATAGTCAATGTTATGAAATCTTCTTGGAAATCCTTCTAGAAATAATCCCATGAATCATATTCCTTGATCGGATCCATGAGATTCAATTTACACCTCTAAATATTGTCACCCACATCTAGAAGACTGTGATTCATCTAAGTACTTTTCCTCGGTCCAGATCAAACTAATGGTGGTCTTGATCTCCTCTAATATGCCCAATTCAAATACATAAAATATGATTTTATCATAATATAAAAAAAGATTTAGTTAAATTTCATGAAATGTCATACAACAAGAATCATCATCCTAAACTTGGTCTAATATACAATGGACAATCCGGTCGCCTTCTGAACTTCACCTACATGAACCACACTCAGAAGACATTCATAATCATTAATTGTAATAGAAAACCCAGATTATCTAATCATGGTAGTGTAGAATTTTATTATACTACACATAATTCGTTTTAATTTCATAATACCTTCCAATTAATATAATAACACAAACAATATAGATTCCTGGACATCCCCATATGTCTCTACCCTAATTGAGGCACCACTTCACATGGAGATTCAGTAGGCCTCAAATCCATGCATAAAATCACGTGGGGGGGGAATATTTTTCTCTATGGTCTTTCTTGACCAATATCATGCCCCAAGACCAACATATACAATTTCATTACTTGCCCATACAATCCTTACAGTTCCTAACACTAAAAAAATCATATCTCACAATTTTATCTTTGATTCAACTCTAACATTACCCCCACCCTCTAAAAGTAACTCATATGGTCTCGAAATGATGGAATATTGATAGTGAAACTTGGGCCCCACATTTACCAGGCTCTAAGTTGCTGAATAACACAAAGGGTATATAAATTTCCTCACCAGAAATGTATTTCCCTCAATATATGATTTATGTTCTATATGTCTAAAATAAAACATCAAGGAATTACAAGGAATATATAAAATAAGAAACCAAAACTATACAAATATGCTTGTTTAATAGAAACAGATATAAAGAGTCTCTCAATAATATACACTAAAAAGAGTACACTAAAAAGAGTCATTATGGTGTGAATCACAAACTAATTGAACATATTGGATATTAATGTTCAGAATAGTACATGAATTCCTCCAAGAAATAAAAAACCCTTTTTAAATACATACGGTGATAATAACATGTATACTTAGTAGGATCATACACATTGTCTATTATTTGCATGCCAAAAAATTATACTAATGAACCATTGAGAAAATTATAGAACCAAAAATAACCGAAATAGATAAACAATCAAATTCCATTATTACTATTGAAATATCAACAAATTTTTTTATAACTATTGAAATTTAATAAAAAGAATATTTATTAATGCATACCATGAACCACCTACAACCTGATTTTTTACCCTCACAATGTAATTCTTTACATCATAGACCTCTCATCACTTCTATATAATCCTACCCAAATACACATAGGAAACTACAAGACACTAATAAACTCACATGAAATTGGAAATCCCTTACCACCCAAATATTCCTAGCCACTATATTATAAAAAGAACATTGCATAAAACTATTCATCACATGCACACCCTCTTATAAGCACATCCATATACTTGATGGTGGGGTATCATAAAAATTAAGTACATCAACTTCATAAACTCTTGCTTCCAAGCGTGACCACCATGAAGAACTACTTCATCAATCAAATTAGCCTAATAAAAGGTGCAGTCTATCGGCAATTCACCATAGACTATGGGTAAACCCCTCTCGTAAAAGAAAGGGTGTAGAAGAGGGTTATCCAACAATATTTTCTCACTATCATGGATTTTGGTAATGACACCCCACAAAAAATTTGTGTATCAATACATAGTGGTAAAAAAAGATTGAGTTACAAAAGGAAATATTAAATAAAATATAATATATAATAATCACACACAAAATCCCATCATATGTGACATTAACAAGAGCATTGTCATGACACAGAATATCACCACAATGCCTCACAACATTCTCCACATTAGTTACCACCTATAAATGCATGACAAAAAAAATGAAATCCACATACAAAAACAAAATTCCGTTTTCCAAATCATGTTAATTAATTTATAGATTTATTCATTAACACCAAACATCATTTACTAACCCCCTGAATTTGAATTTAAACAAAAACCACCCCAAACATTGTTCCCATTTCAATTCCAGATTATATTAAACAATCAATCCCATACAATTTCAATTTTATCATTCCATCCTTATCGAGAAAATAGAACAAAAAAAAATGACACAACACATCAACTCATCTAACAAACACCAATGATCCCCACACATCAACCACCACATATCATAAAAAATATCATCTCATATATGTTCCATTATAAAAACACTTCAACACTAATTCCCATCACAAATTCTACAAAACAATACCTCCATGAAATAAAATCATAACATATTGAAAAAACCACACAACACAAATTCCATATAATATATTCCCCACACCACACATTTCAAAAATGTTATTATAGATTAATCAATGGTATTTATATGAACCTATTATTAAACATTATAAAATCTTTAGATTTATTCAAGAATAAAATTTCTATAGCATTTTGGATATGTTTAGGTTTAGAGATTTAATGAATTAGTCTTTAATTGACACATAACATCACATATTCATTACAATTGGACACTGCTAAAACACAATCCATTTTATCAAAATAGAAAAGTTTTTTTTAGAAATTATGATTTATTTTCATGAAAAATCCTAAGAACATTAAACACAACACCAACGTTAATCTTAGCAATCCTTATATCTTATGAAAAAATAATTTAAACATAGGATGGGCACAAAAATATTATCAATGGATATAAATGAAAAAAAATAAACATTTTTCTTATATATACATAGAACCAATGAAATCCATTTCATAAAGATATAATATAACCCATAAATCATAATATTTTCAGTATACCTCATGAAATCATAATATTTCAAAAAAAACTCTATTGAAAACATAAATAATATTAGTAAATTTTGAAATAAATTATATATCTCACTTATAGAATATAACAAGTATAAGTAGGTAAAATCCATCATAGTTACATTTGGAAAATGCAAAGC
Organism: Viscum album; assembly: GCA_963277665.1. NCBI lineage: Eukaryota > Viridiplantae > Streptophyta > Magnoliopsida > Santalales > Viscaceae > Viscum > Viscum album. The sequence continues at coordinate 1,003,387,670 of OY728161.1, forward strand.
GGTATATTCCATTAATTACATTGAAAACCCCACACCAATTAATTATGTCTTATTACCCAATGCAATTGATAAATATAACATTCTACCCTCCCTCAGTTTATCACAAAACCACCCAAACTAATAATAAACAATCAGGAAACATAATATAATCATAACACATAAATATTTAATAAACTAATAAGAATTATTTTTTTACATTAAAATAACATTCATTTTTTCAATGTCATGCACTAATAAAAGAAACAAAATTATTTTAATATAAAATTGTAAAATTTTAATGGAAAAATAAATAAAATAATGATTTATGAATGTGAGAAATTATGTTCATGATTTATATGTTAAAGAATATATTCTTCCAGATTTTGTAAAAACTATTAAAAGTGTAACTTTAAAAGTGGTTTTTATAAGAATGTCCCTTAACTTGAGTCTGAATCATCACATACTATCATTATCTCCCCGAATAGTAAAAATATGTTGATTATTTACATTTTTGGTAAACATATTAAATATTATTAATCCTTTTATACCAATAATTTTTATTTTAAAAATATTAAATTATAATGTAATTTAATGTATATTGTTTTTACAAAATTCAGTACACGAGGCTAAAAATGAATTTAGTATGATGTTAATTGTCCAAGCATTCATTAGTCCAAAATCTAAAGAAAAATATTTGATACATGATTATAGTTTTTATACATCAATTATTCTTTTAAATTAAACTATTATGTATATTAATTATAAATGAACAATATTAATCGTGGATATGGTAGGCCATACATATACATGAATAATTTTCTAGATGAAAAATCTATTTTCATATAATATGAAATAATTTTTCAGTATTCATAAAACATTAAAAATATCTCAAAAATACAAAAAAATCAACCAAAATAAATTTTAATATTATTAATTAAAATAATATCATTATATTATTAAATTAGAGTTTATAAAAGTGTCGAAATAAGATTTAAAACATGTGTTCCATCAAAAGTCAACAAAATAACCTTCTGAAAAAATACTTCTTTTATGTGTAAAATATAATTTTTTATTGTATAATATCTAAAAAACACATAATATTAATTTTAAAAATTATTTTGAATATTATATATATAAATATATATATTTATTTAATATAAAAAAATTGTTTTTATTATTATTATAAAATAAAATTAAGCACATTTATATAATTAATTAGAAAAACATTCCCTTTTTATTTTAATTTTATTTTTAATTATATTTTAAATAATTATTAAATGAATTATATATACATTTGTGAACCATATATTCACAGTTCATTCAATATTGTTAATACCATATATTATGATTGCTCGATAAAAATGTTAACATTAAAATATTTAGTTGTTCCCTTAAGATTGATGTAGCTTATCATATATACTACCAAATAAAGTATTTCGATTAAAAAACGTATATAGGTAAATTTCACCCTCTTTAATAAATTGCATCCTCACAATTTTAATTATTGATTTAAAATGAGGGGGTTTGAATTTTCAAAAGACCCGTGTTGAAATCCAATATGAATAAAGTATTAATAAAACTTCCAAATTAAAAAAATAAAGTGAAGTAATAAAACCCACCTAGATAATAAATACTACTGTTCCATATAAGAAAATATATACACGAAAGAGAAAAATAACTATAATGTTCCGATGGAGAGTGGAATTTAAAATTCCCATGAGAATTTTAATAATCTCAAATCCATAATTATTTGATTCATTAAAAGGTATTTGATTTCTTAGTAAGGAAAGTAAACATACACCAATTTTTTAAGACTATTTTGATAGAATTAAATAATTATATTACTATATGGGATATGGACATAATAAATGAATCTTACTTAATAAGTAGAGTTTCTTCCTTAAACCAATTTCTACCACAAACTTGTCTTTTCCTCCAAACGATGAGTGTTTTAGATAAAATTTTCACAGCAGAAGCACAAGAATCAATTTCTAAAGACTCAAAAAATTCATCAATTTTAATGATATAATTTCCATATCTTAAAAAAATAACCCAAAATAGAATTGTTAGTGTAATCTGAGTTCATTTTACAAAAAGAGTAAACCATTATATAATTTAAAAAGATATTAATCTCCACAATACAACACTAACACCCAAAGATAAACACTGACCATTCATCCAATAACAATCATTATAATTTCAAAAAAATTTATAACTATTATTAAAGGACAAGAATTAGAATTATTTAATATTATATTCTTCTATTGTAAATTTTAACATTTATCTCAAAGTAACATAAATTACTCCTGATGATTCATACCAAGAACTAATTTCTATATTAATATGCAATATACGCTAACCATTTCTTTAAATTACTTAAATAACCCTAAGACCATAATAAAATTATATATTATTCGAATATATAACAATATTTAAAAAAATTAAATCCTATAGTATTTATATTCCCCAATCATATAATGTTCTTAGAAATAGTAAATATATTCTAATATAACATTAAACACTTAATCACCAAATCAATCACTATTACTATGGTTTTCTATTACATAAAACATATGTAAAAAAATAAAATAATTATTAATTCATAAAATCATTTAACTAAAAATAAAAATTCATTCTAATTAGGACTTTACATGGGCCAGTGGTAGGAAATGTACCCATGTGTCCCTTTAGTTATGGGTATGATTCTCGTGGCCTTTCCGGATGCGATGGGTTTTCACCTATCCTATGAGTTTTACTTATTATAAGACTATATTACATTATCATCTTATATTAAAATAATAAAAATTATCCATAACATGTTTTAGAATCAATTTTTATCTTTTACCTTTCATTTTGTATCCAAATAATAATAATAACAATAATAATAATAATAATACTCCATAATTATCTCAAAATCATAAAACAGAAACCCTAAAGGTTATCAACACCTTTTCCCTTATATCTAAAATGAAAATATAATTCTTCTTCAAATAAGAAATTTAAATAAAAAAAATTAAGTGATACAAAAACTAAAAAATTCACCTAATGTAATCCCATCATCAGAGGAGTTTTATTATTTTCAAATTTTCATCATCTGTAAGTGTAAAACAACTCTTTAATCCCTTTCATGTAGAAATATTAATCATTAGAAAATTTTCTTAATCCATTAGACATGATTTTACACCGTGTTCAGTATTACTTATTTCCTAAAAATAAAAATATAAATAATATACTAAGATTTGATAATGATAAAAGATTAACCATTAAATAAGCCATACCCTTCACATGTCATTATTGGGTTCACGATCTTCAGTTGTAATGGTATTATATATTCCTAACAGATAAATGTATAATCTGACCGATGTCATCCATGATTGTTCCTCCTAGGAAACTGATTTTCATAATCACCATACTCCCCACATTTAAGACACTAATGTGATAACTTAGGAAGAACTTATATCTATTTTATGGATTCAACTGAACGCTTCCATTTTTTCCAGATCAGATCAATGCTTTATGGCCTCTTTTTACACATTTAAAAAATATTACCATCTCATTATGACATTTTCTTTGGTATTTATTTTCATATCCTTATCATGTGCATTTTTAAATATATTAACCATTATGAACACTGTTCTCTGAACTTCTAAAGGGATTTTTTTGACATATGATGGATTAGAAATCTCACAATGGCTCAATTGGTGAATCATTACTCCTAATATATAGTTTAGAGTATACAAAATAGTTCCCATTATATTTACTTTCTTTATTTGGATTATTATTTAGGGAACCACTGAAATTTACTTAACATCCATTATTGATTTGGTTCCTGCTAGATCTATCCATTTACAAAAACCAAATATGTAAGTGTGAGAAATAGAATCATAATATACCATCTTATTGGTATGATAAACACTAAAACATCGTTATTCCTGTAATCTCAAAATCATTCAATTTATCTTAAATAATGGTGAACCATCCTACATTTTAAATTTTTTTGTTTTATATGACTTGTAATATATGATTAAATAATATCCTTACATATAATGTTATCTAAATCAACCTTTTATAACAATTATAATGACCCAACCATAAATAATAGAAAATCATATGTTTTACTTAGGAATTTTTTTATTTCACATTGTGGATATTTTCATGTTTATAGTTTTATAGAAATAGTTCGTATTTAAAATATAATATTCTATATTCATGCAAGGTCAATAATACTAAAATAGTATCTGGTTTTAAAAAATATAAAACTTTTAAAATAAAATATTATTTGTTTTTCATGAAAAATCTTAATAATATTAATCATGAATTCATCCATTATATTAATCATCCATATACAATGTGAAAAAAATCTAAAACATGGCATGAGATTGAAAATCTCAGTAAATGATATAATGGTAAGGAAAGAAACTATTAGTCCATGAATAATTAAAACCCATGAATTTTTTCCAAAAAGTTATACTTTTAATTCATAAAACTAAATCATTTTAACTTACCTCATGGAATCATAAGTACACTAAAAACATCATAGAGATAATTGATCGTGAAGGTAATATGTGAAATTAACATCATATAACACTTTCAAGAGTTATCATGACTACATAAGTAGAAACCTTTAATGATGAATTTGGTATACCCACCATAGTATATTCCCTTAGTCATTTAAAAGAACCCCTATCAGTTAAATTTGTTTCATTCCCCAACGCATTAGAGATATATAATGGGATCACGCACTAATGGTTGATCACATAATCACAAAAACTCATAAAAATTACCATCAACCATAACATAATTATAACACATAAATCTGACATAATAGATGAAAAATAACTTTTCCACATTGAAATTAGTTTTCATTTTTACAAAGTTATTTATGTAAATATAAGAACAAACTACTTAATAATTCAATTTTCAATATATAATGGAAAGATAAATACATTAAAGAAACCTTAAATCTATAAAAAAAATTATAAAATATATGTTCAAAATAATTTTTTTTTAGTTTTTCAATATATTGTTGAAAGATTATCTTTAAAAGTGGTTTGCTGAAAAAGGACTCTTACCTTGAGTTTGACTCATCATGTACAAAATTTATTATCCCAAATAATAAAATTGTGTTAATTTTTTATATAATTTAGATACTTTTATTGTTTTTATTACTTTTATATATCCTATTATCATGTTATAAAAATTACTTAATTATTTCAGTACATGATTGATATTGTGATGATATTCAGTAGTTGAGCCCAAAAATGATTTTGGTATGATGTCAACAATCAAATGTTTCATTGGTACATCATCTCAAGAAAACTATATTTACATGATTATAAATTTTAATTATAAATTATACTTTTAATTAAAACCATTAATTATAGTTATGATTAATGAACTATGTTATAATCATGGAGATGAATGGGAAAAGTTATGTACACATGTGTACAGTTTTCATTTTTCAATGATCATTATGGAAAAAAGTTATGATTAATTATACATATCCAGATTGGTAATAATATTATTAATATCATATTAATAATTGAAATATACTTATATTTATTGTCCATGTGATTTGGTGATGAAAAAAGAATCACATTGCTTCATGGTAGTTATAATTCCCTAGTATGTAAGGACGATGTTATCATTTTTATGTGCAAGGAAATTTATGAAATTAAATGATATATTATTATTTATTAATTTAAAATATGACATAAATATTACATATAAACATAAATTCCATCATTCTAACCAATCATGAGATACATTGAAGGAATGTAGATTATATTGGTTCATGTGGTGGTAGTATGATGTATATATGAATGAATACTTTATTTCCCATTTGACAAAATTGGAGATGTATTTGGGTGATGATAATAATATAATAAAATATTTTTATATTTAGGATAATGGATTTATTATTTTATCATGTTTTAGGAATATTTTAAGGATGTTCAAGAAGAACGAATATAGAAACACCTACTGAAAGATGATACCTTTTCTTTAAAGGATCTCATTTGATTAACAATTAAACACCTCTAAAGAGGATGTTATGCCAAAAATAATTCCTATAAAATGATTATAGGTATTTAAAGAATGTATTTGGGTGGGTATATGGTAAAAAATAATGGATATCCAAGGTTAATAAAATAGAATACCAACTTCCCTTTTATTGGAGAGGGGAGAGGAACTCTGGGAATTCTTCAACAAATTAATGTAATAAATTAAATTTTATATTAAAAAGAGCTCAAAAGAAATTTATTTTAAAAATAAGAAGAGTATGGGTCGAAATAAAATAATCCAATGAAAATTAATCAAGTTTTGAATATTTTTTTATGTCTATTCTCTTAACCATTACTTAACCTTTTTAATTCTTACTGTCACATGATGTATTTTTCAAATTGATTGTTAATATTATTACTGTAAAATGAAAAATGACCATTAAATGAATAATTTAATATATTTAAAGGCTTAAGCCAAAATTTTACCGAAGTGTAGATTTTTAGAAATCTTTTATCATTGAATATAATATTATTTATTTTAAAATATAAATAATGTAAATTTTAACTGTATTCATTACATGACTTTTTATAAATATGATACTAATAATCTAAAATCAAACTAATAAATCTATAACCTCAGTAAAAGTTCAAATTAGTTTAAAAAATTTGGGGATGAAATTTATAATCTCAAATTTTATTAAATATACATTATTTATATCATTTATTTGATATTTACATTAATTAAAAATTTAATACATCATCATTGTGAAATCCCATAATTTAATTATATAATATAAAAAAATTAAAAATAAATTCGGATGATAAACATATCAATTTTTTCTTTAGAAATAATATTTATATCTGAATGGATCCCCTATAATACCCAATATTTAAAATATTGCACTTGTTAAAAACAAAACTGTGACAAAATTTACTATTCTTTTGTTACAATACTATAAATTTGATAATATCATCCAAGTGGAATAAAGAGGTTATAATTTCATCTCAAAGATAATTTTATTTTATCTATACTTATATAATAAAATATGGACTGGTTTTAGGGTAATTTATCATATTTATAATATTATTTTTAACCATCATTACCGGATTTACCTTTAGCCATGTTAATAAAAAACATTACTAATGTTACAATTCATGTTTTAAAAAAATAATATAAAAGGGTCCTTTTTTAAAAAAGATCACATTCTAAATTCAAATACGGAATAAATTTTTTAATATTGAAATCAAATAATTATATATTTTTAATTAGAATTTAATCTTGTTGACAGGATGAGAAATGTTATATTGAATGTAAAAAAATTCATTAGATTGAAATGTTTTTTTATCAAAATTCAATGTGAAATTGATTTAATTAAGGTCAAATTGATTCAAAGATAAAATAATAATATAAATACACCTTATAACCTATAAAAAATATAATTTAACACTATAAATTATTTAGATTAGAAATATATTTTCATTTAAAATGAAATATTTTTTCCACGTTCATCAAAACAGAAAACATATCCCAAAAATAGGAATAATTAAATCAAATAAATTTTTATATTTTGATTTCTAATATGCTTTTTATTTTTTCAACTATAATATATAATTTTTAAAAAATTGGATTTAAAAAATGCACTATCCAAATATGATAAAACTGCATTTTTAGAAAAATACTTTTTTATGCGCAATATTCTATTTGTTCTTATATAATGTCTTGGAAAAGCATAAGGAGAATTTTAAAAATTATATTGATTATATAGTATATATATATATTTCAGTAATATAATCGATCATGGGTGATTTTTTTATTTATCAATATACAACAAATTTTGGAAAATTGAAATTGTTTTTCAGAAATACATTTCCCATTTATTTTAATAGGGATTTACATTCATTTATAATTAATTAGTAAAATATTTATATATACAAGTGTAAAAACATTTTAAAAAGTCAGTTAATCTTGTTCATACCCTCTATTCTAACCACAATGTTATAATTGTAACATAATATTACATTTTTTCCATTAAGCTCAATGTAGTGTATCCTATATGTTGTCAAATATATGGTTTCCATTAAAATCATGAGATTTTATAATATTTTCACTTACTTAATGAAATACTTTCAATGAAAGTATCTAAAATTCATAGATTCTAGGAGAAAAATTGTATAATCTAGATACACATTCTTTGAATTTTTCATGTCTAGTGAATAAAATCATAAACCACAATAAGGTTCAACAATTATAAAACCACAAAAACATATAAAAACGTAGTATAAAACTAATTATATTAAAATACTATGTATCATTACCAATAATTTTGGGAAAATACATTAACAATTAAAAATCATGTCATTTATCCCCTTTCACTTCAATTCAAAAATAATGAATTTAAATATGTACGTTATGTTTCTTCATACTATGCATCCAATATTTAAACAAAATCATGATCCAACCATCATTAACTACAAAAAGAATAAATATAATGGATCCCCTACCTTGATTGAATCATCCAGAGAATCACTGAAGGCCAAGGACTAACAACCCCTAATATCAATGGAATTACCACCAAAAACCTATTCACAATAAGACTTAATCATAAACAAACCAAAAAAGAGTGGGAAACTAACAAATTGATTTTTTAGATAAAAGTAAAATATAAATAAATAAGAAACATGAAGACAATGAGTAAATTTTTTCCAAAAGATACTAATATGAAAAATAAAAATAACCAATGCGGTTCAATAAATAAAGGAAGGTGACTGGTGATTAAAAAAACAAGCAGGGGAGAGAAATTCTTGATAGAAGTTTTGGAGATCAGAGAAAGGTGGTATCTAACAACATATTTATTAGAAAATCCTATTCAATTCCATCATAGAATAATGAATATCCAAAATCACTGAATATGGGTCTGTTAAATGTGAGAACTGAAGCCTTCGTGTAAAATCCCAAATTCATGATAAATTTATAAATTTTATTGGACTTCTAGCATAGTCTTGGGAATTGTGTGGTCCAAGCCTTGGTGCTTCTTATGTATTATATATTGTACAACCAAAGAAATATGTTTCCCAAGACATGGTCATTTCAACCTCACCGAAAATAAGGCTATGACATTATGAGAAGCTTGTCCTTAGTTCATATAGGAACTCCATTATAACACCATGGCTAGAATAATACCTCAAATATAGTTTTTCCATATTATCATGGTGCATCGGTTGAACACCATTACAATACACCTAGCAATGTGCCCTCCCTTAGGGAGTAACTACATGGACCTTTTTGCATAGGAGCACAAGCATGAGAAAACATCCCCCACAACAGCTTGTCAAGTTATTTTTAGAATCCATAGGGTTTTATAAGAAGATCAAATAGACACCTCGAACCTCTAGATGACCTCCAAACTCTCCATTAACACCTTCATGCCTCATAAAAACACATTTTAGTGGATTGGAAGGTTCATACATTAACATGTGTGTATTAAAAGATGGGTTGAAAAATATCATAGTGAATTTCTCATATGGTGTCATAATATTTCATTAAATGTAAATTTTTTTTTGAAAGGAACCAATTTTTTCAAGAGTATAATCCCGGAAATTTATAAGAAAAATACCATTGACTCATCATTGATAAAAAATTTTCTATCAAGTTACAATTATTAAATTCAATTATATTATTCCCCTACGGTGTACATAAACATAGGTTTTTTAATGATATTATAATATATTTTTTGATCAATTAACCCTAAACATATGTAATCACCCCACCTCAATATTATCATTGTGTCATTATACTATTTCGAAGTCAATTACTTATTCTGTTTATGATCCCCATTAATAGTGAATTATAATTAAATGTTTCATTTATATGAAACATATAACTAGGTCATCCATAAATATTATAAATTGATTATAACAATAACATTCTTCTACATTCGTTGAACCACATCCATCACTATGTACAATGTAAAATATTCATCAATATTTATCAACTATTACAGTAAAATTTATTTTATTCATTATTTATAATAAAAAAATGAACATCTATCAAATGATAGATAATCAAATGTTTATGAAAATCCATAATAATGTTTGAAGGTTTTTCTCTTTTATACGGCAAATATATAAAATAAGATCTATTTACACAAATAATTAAATTTGGTCATGTTTTTTGAATGATATAAACTGAATTACCAATATATATATTGTTCCTGTCAATAAAAATATTTTTGATGGTGTAAAAAAATTGATCAATGTATTTGAAAAAACTAATGTCCATAATAATGATGGAAAACCAAATTTTTTCCAAAAAAAATTAGAAACACATTTATATTTTTAATAATATATAAATAAAATACTTTATTCTATAACTAATCAACTTTTCATATGTATATCACATTTTCATACTTCCAACACAACACCTCATTCTATATTTATTGGAAAATCAACTTGTCCCGTGACTAAAATTTAAATTTTTTATTATTAAAAAATATTTTTATGGGAAAGGTGGAAATAAAAAGGTTCACCCACAAATGAAAATAAATAAAACCACATAATTTTTGAATGATAGCATAATAATACTGAAAGTGTTATCCCCAAATAACTTTCATGCGAGAGTGGATACTTATATGTATGGATCATCCTTTATAGGGTCTTCAAAGTTGTATGATAGTTTGTCTCATGTTTTCATGTAATCCTCTAAATTGATCCTCCCATTATTGAATCCTCTTATCAGTATGAAATTCTAGTTGTCAATAAATTCACTATTTTCACTGTTAGTGCTCATGTGTATCATTATTTCTATCATCTAATCTATTTTCCCTATTGTGGAATTAATCACAAGAGACTATTTTAATATTTCTTCTTTTCACTTCATGATTAACGCCATATTTTTCTCCGAAAATATAACTATCCCCCACAAATGATATGGTGGAATAATATTATGAAAAACATCCCCATAAACAGTAGCCTCTTCCATATTAGCATTCCCAGGATCCAAGATACAAAGAATTATATATGGGGTTACTATCATGTATTAAAAATTACACAGTTTGTAATTAAAATGAATATACCATCTCAAAAAGGATGACACTAACCTCATATCTATTAGTGGATCTTTAATAATATTTCACTATGCTTTGGTTTAGTTTTTCATTTCTCAAATATTATAACTGTTAAGTATTAAAATATGTTAATTGCATCATTTATAACTCTTGGATATATTTTCACTCAATTATTTATCTAAAATTTTCTACCAAATTATTTCCCATTGATTAATTTAGGAACATATTTTTTGATACCAATTAATTTACTACCTAAATATCACATTAAATATATAAATTCAACCATTATGATCACCCATGCATTTCTATCCTTAAGAGAGTTCATCCATAGATACCGAATGAATACATTTACATATACAAAAGATTCATGTCCTTTATGGGTGTTTACGTTGGAAGGAATCTAAAACGCTCATATTTTGATGTTCTCTATCAACCTAAAAATATCAAATATATATATCATGAATTATTGAATTTATATATACTTCAATGATTTAATTTTTATGCCACATTTGTTCGTCCATGTAAACAAGTTTTGGTAATGTTATTATTTAAATTTTGTACAACCATTTATTTTTACCATAAATATAGAATAAAAAATTTAATTATAATATTTAATATGTACCAATATTTTTCTCATGCATAATTGAAATGAATATATTATTTTTAATGGAAAAATTACATTAAAAACTTTACCAAAGTGTTTGTATTGTGAAATAGGTTATAAACTCTACCATCATAGACTCATGTAAAATCTCTAATACAATGGGATTGCAACATAAATTCACACCATCTGTATATCATACTCAATATGATTTTTAATTAAAATATAATATTAAACCCTAATATGTGTAAATAAATATAATAAATTCTCTAATTATAATTATAATATAAAAATAATGAATTCTGGTTGACAAAAATTAATTCTTATACAAAAACAATCTTGAAGAATATTTTACAAGGATCATCATATATTCCACATAATATTTCTTAATTTTGAACATAAATAACCATTAAACATGGAAAAAATAAATAAATAAATATTAATATTTGGAGCTTATATAAACTATAAAATATTTTCAAATGAACTGTGACATCATTTACGTCAATATTAAAATACATTTCTTATATATCGCCATACCCCTATCACTACATGGATTTCCATGGGAATTTAATAAAAGAATAATGATATAGAAATCATAGTAAGGTTTAAAACAAGATATGCATTAGGTGTTATATCATAAGGGGAAATAATTAAAGCATATAATCAAAAATGAAAAGGATCATATATTATAATATTAAAATATGAAATATAATAAAAAGTATCACTTCTCCATGATAGTCCTGATAATTATTAAAATGGGGAACACATATATGAAATTTCATAATAAATATTATTCAAGGATTAGATCCATGAACTCATATAAAATTGAACAAAATAGACATATCATACCAATGCATATCCTTTTAAATAAATATATCCACATTATCTCATAAAATAATGATCTAATGAGAAGTAAATCATTACCTAATTGATTGTGGGGCTATAAATGTTTTGGCGATTACATATTCCCAATGTTTCATAAATGTATTATCCATATAAAAGATCAACATAAACATAACATAATCATGCATCAAATCCAATTTTTCTGGATGGTAGTTAATGTTAACTAGAAACCTCACAAATGATGTAGCCAAATCAAACCCAAATACTAATATATTATAAAAACAAAAATAAAATTTTAAAATTTGAAATAAAAATGAAAATATTGGCAATGAGACCCTAAATAAAAGTTCAGTATTCATTCTATAAAACAAATCATTTTCCCAGCCATGGTAGAAGCAGAAGTAAATTAAAATTTAAAAATAAATCCACACATCACCCTATTAGAGCTATAAAACATGAGAGACGAACCCGGATTTAAAGAGACATCAACTTCATCACACACTTTACTAAAGAGCATGACCTATTAGAACTGAACTTCATCACAATTGACTGGAACCAATGTACATGGATACCCATTTAAACAAACCATGTTGTTAACATTATTCATGACATTATACCCTTATATGAACACCTAAATAAATTAGTAGGATAAAAAATTGAATACAACCATTAAGAAACCAAATAAATATAGTACTACTAATATAAAACACATAGAATATAGAGAGGATCCAATGAAAACTATTGATTGGGTAATAATATATTTTTTTAAATTATTACGAGTTTGGAAATTAGATTATAAGGTATCTGAATATTTATATTTATATATAATGAATGAGTTATAAAGTTTTATTCCTTTATAATACTTTTAAGATATGAATAGAAATTTTTTAAAAGGTATAAGAGTTTATTTTTTAATAAAATCTTTTAATAAAACTCAATATTTTATAATTAAACATGTAATTTTTTTGGAAAAAAATTAAAATATATTTTTTAACTATTTATAATATCAAAAGTAAAAATAAATAGATATATTTTTTTATTGGGATTTTTAAAAAAAATGGATGCAGAAAAAGAGAATTATGAATATAATCATAAATGAAAGGGGGAATGAAATTGTATAAAATATGGAATGATATATAAAAACATAAAAATAATATATATAAAAGGGATAAATTGGTAGAAAGATAGATAATGACAGATAAAGAATATAACCTAAAGAACATGAAAGTGTATGAAAGTCCCCTTAACTTGATCCCTATATTTCTCTAGATTCTTTATTAAGATCATAAATAGTATATTTTCATTCAAACCTTGTTTTAATAAATTAATTGTCTTTATTATTCTCAATAATCAATTTATTATGATGTTTTATTCTAAAATTCAATTAATATTATTGGAATCATTTGTTTTGAGGTTCTTTAGATGATAAATTAAAAAATATAGTGATATAATGGATATGATCAACAGTTGATATCTAGAGGTTTCTTATGATCTATATATTTCATGAAAAAAAATTATTTTCAATCAAGAAGTGTGGAAGATTCATTTTTAGTACATCATTACAATTCATTAATTCCTCCTCATTAACATTATTATAAATGTTTTAAATTAATATGATTATATAATTTTAATGTCAGTATTATATGTATTTTTAATCATTATCAAATAATAAATATAAAAGATTTTAATATCAATTTTATGTTCAATAAATAAATTCATTTCTTTTAATATTCATAAAATGATTATGTGAAAAAATTCATCATTTAATTAGGTTTTATAAAATTACCATTTTTAAAAAGGTATTTATGTTAGTATAAGATAAGTGGATGGATAATATATATTTTTATTTTATGAAAATATTATAGGATAATTATAATTCACATTTAGAGTTAATAGTGAAGAATATTTTATTATTGAAGGGATAATAAGAGAGATGAAATAAAATACGTATATATTGAAATAAATACATTTCTTTTTTAGTCACCTCTACTTAATTTTTTTTGAAGACTCTGTTGGATTGAGTTTTTTTCTATAACACATAGATATATATGATTGTTTTTTGTATATTTTACCTAGGTATTTTGATTGATAGTATGATAATTATAATGTTTTATATACGAGGATAAAGACATAGAAAAGGGGTGTTTATATAGAAAAAGGGGAAGGATATCATGGAATAAGATTTTTAATATTTTATTATTTGGGATCATGAAAATGAATAGTGTTTATTTTTATATAAACAAATATTGATATGATAATTTTTTTAAATAAACATAATTTTATTTATTGATTTTGATTTACAAAACACCATGTTTCAAAGAACCATGACAGACCATTCATAATATTATTTAAACAATGTAGTTATATCATAGATGTTAATTTTTCTTATTATGAATAGGAATAAATGAATTTTAGAAATTAATTTGTGTTTTTTATTAATTAAATTATATTTATATGTAAGTACTTCATTTTTATTAATCTCTTTACATTCATTTAAAATACCTATTACTCAAAAAAAATTCATTTTCTGAAATAATATTAATAATAATGTTGACACATTTATAAATTTATATTATAAAAATAAATTAATTTTTGAAATAAACATTAAAAAATTATCTTAGGGCAAAACATTTAGAACATTCTAAAAAGATACATTTTTAAGTGAATACTAAAAATACTTAATTTTACTAAATTATTTATTTTCATTTGAAGAATATAAAATAAATTTTTTTGTTATAGGATGGTTTGAAAATAATTATAGAATAATTATAGATTTTTTTATAAAATTTAGATTATTGTAATAAATATAATATTGAATATTTATGTTAAAAATCTCTTTAGTTATAAAAAAAATCTTCTTTATAATACTTTATTTTCATTCCGTAAGTGACTTTAAATTGATATTAAAATTTTCAAATTCACTTATTGGAATTTGGAAAATTTTATTTCATATTTTTAATAATAATAAATAAAATTATAAAATATGTTCAACATAATTTTCCACCAAAATGGAAACAAAAAAACTAAAAATTAATTAACCTGGTTAACATTAAAATTGGTTTACTATGGTTAAACTAAAATGATAAGTGTTGTAATGACTTAAAACATGTCCAAATATCATTATATATATGTATTTCATCCTTATTAAATCCATGGATTGATAATTATTCATTTTTCACTCTTGTGTCATGGGAAAAATGGTACATTTATTCATTCCAAAAATTCCATTTTTGTGCGCTCATCCACTTATAAAATGGCATCTCCTCACATCTACTATTAACAAATTTAAAACTTGTTGTTTCAGAAAATAAATACACAAATATATTAATTAATTTCCTTATTAAATCCTACATTCTTTTTTTTTGTCAAGAATCCATCCTAGTAAAGGTTTGGTGTATTCCTAAAGAGGTTATCTGAAAAAGAGGTATCATTTTCAGACCACTGTTTCAATATAATTTATTCTTAAACCTCCATAAAAATTTTATAATTTAAAAAATTTAAAAAATTTCATCAACATACTAATCTTTTATAATGATAATAGAATAAACTAAATCTATCTCATCTCCCATTATGAATGAATATAAATCATCGATAATTTGTGTGGTGAACTACGACCTGAGGAATTGATGTAATTAATTTTCCATAACAACCAATCACGGACATATAAAATGAATGATTTAACATATTTATATGATATTTATTAACTAATTATAATTATTGAATTATAATATCACATTCAAAATCTTATTTTCGTTTCTATGGAAAATGGTAATGTTGATCATGTGTATGACTGACTGCCACCTCAGAAAATAATTTGATTCATTCATCACATTAATTTTACATGTGAGGTAATAAGGAAATTTTTTAAAATATTTGATATATATCAGATAAAAATTAATCTATAAATCTAATCAGTTATTAACCTTCCATTCTATTCATCTATCATGTAAATGGAATGATCATTCATCTATACATACAACACACCATCTCCATGATTAGAGTAATTCATTTTCTATCTCAATCATTATTTGATCAACATAAATAAATATATTATTAACATATATGATATTTATATGGTGATTATAATTTTTTTTCTTATAGAAACAAGATAAATATTAAATTAAAAAAATTACTAGATCAAAACATACAAGAATAAATTCGTTATTACCTAAAATGTGATGTTAATATAAAATTTTTAATAAAAAGGTTCTAAAATATTATAATTAAATAATATATGGTATTATATATATAATTATGGTATAGTGATATGTTTATAATAATATTTATTTATTATACAAGAATTTTGAATGTTTGTGATGGATATTGAGACATAATTAATTGGACATTATCTCATATTTCTTTCTATGGGACACATGCCTTATACACCACTTGTTTTTTTGTGTTATATTTACTACCCATTAATGTTTTTATAATAATTATCATAATAAATATGACATATAAAAATCTATATAATGCTCATGATTTTATGGGCTATATGACTGAAAAGATACCAAAGTGTTAATGTTTTTATATTATAATCAAAATTCTTTGTTATGATTGTTTATTATTATGCTTCAAAAGGTGAGATATTATAAACCAACTCTCACAAAAATTGTTAATTTTATTCCCCATTTATTATTTATTGATATTAAAAAACTTCATTTCACTTTCCATTTTTATGTAATAAATATTTCAAACTAATGTTTTTAAGTAAAAACTGAATTTATTTGTCTCTTAAATCTAAATAAATTTTCATCAATGTAGATGTCTTCTAAAAATGTTTGAAATAATTTATTAACATATTAAATTGATTTCATAAATAAATTTTAACCTATTATTTAATTTTGAAAAAAATATATTAAATGAATTTTCATGTCATATTTCAAACAAGGTAGTTTTGTCTATTTCCAAAAAATGTGAAATAAATAATTATTTTATAATGTATGGTATGAATAAAATTTTCTTCCATAACGACCACTAATTTATTTAAAACATAATTTAACATGTTTTTAGTGATACGTTAAAAAGAATAATCTTCTATAGTATATGAGAAATTATAATATTTTAAAAAAAGTATTTCACAATAAAAAATATATTTTTCTCAAGAATATTTTAATTATATTTTATTGTAATTTTATTTTACAACAAAAAAAGCCTATATTTATTGGGATAATATTCAATAGTACCATATTAATTCATTATTTGGATGGTTTATACTTTTTTAATATTATAATGAAAATATTTTTATTAATCCTATTCCTTTCTGATGGGTTGTGACTTGTTCAATTGATTAAATCTCATTGAATACAGCTTCTTGTACATAGTTATTTCTTTTTCAAAATTATTATAAAAACAATTTCATTTTTATTGCGATAGATTTTGATTAATGTATTAATATCTTTTGGCCAAAAAATGATTAGATTTTGTGATTGTTGGGACATATATCTCCATACATTTAATTGGGTAAAAATATATATCTCTTCACATAATGATGAGAAAGAAGCCGTTGTGCTTGATCTACTATGAGAAATAGGATGATGTGATAGTTACATTATAGGAAACAGATGAGGATTACTAATTTATTATAAAATTAGAAGTATTTTTTTAATTATTTATCTATTATAATTTGATGATCTCAGTTATTAACCACGAAATATAGAATGGATACTATATATATGATTATGTGTCACATATATTTCATTAACTTATGGTTCATAATTATTTTATCATAATTTATCACTCTGATGGTTCATGTATTTTAAAATAATAATATTTCACTCAAGGGATCGGGTTTATGATAAATGCTACAATAAGTATGGACTTTGAATATTTTGTCTATAATCTAATTCACTTATTATTGTCTTATGATTTCATACAATCAAAGTTTGATAACTTCCATGTTTCAAATTACTAAGCATCTGAGATCATACTATCCTACGCTTCATTTCACGAGGATATGAAAACAATTCCTATATAGAATTTCATTGAGGTATAATAATAAGGGAAATCTATATGGGAGTTGTTGTATATCATTAGTGAAATAATAATATTGTGCATCTAGTCTCGATACACACTAAACATTTACTGTCATCAGTAATGTATTAAGGAATATTATTAAATATTAATTTATTATGATAAATGTCTATGTAGGAAAATAATAATTTTTTATAGTTGGTATTAGAGAAAACATTTATTTATCCTTTTCAAAGTAGAATTTGAAAACATTAGTGAGGTCCCTAATGATATATCTATGTATAATTATTTTAATAATCCTATTTATAGGAAAATTTCAATGATTTTTTCTCAATGATATAGAAAATTTGTTTCCATTAAATTGATAATATTTATGCATACTAAAAGGGTTATCGAATTTGGAACACTTATACATAGGTGTGATAGCATCTTATGTGGTTCATTGATCTAGATTCGATCATCATCAAGTAAAAAACAAAGGACCATACTACACACATACTTTGACAGTCACATGAGATATTTTTTTGTAAAATAGAAATCTCTTTATAAACCATCATAATGTATTTTTGTAGATAATTATCATGAATATCCTTGATTAAACTTATTATTTCATAGCTTTAAAATAATATTTCATAATTTTAGAAATAATAAAAATGATTTTTCCTTCATGGTTATGTCATTTCCCATTATGACCATAGTGTCTCGCACTATTATATTTAGTTTTATTAAATAAATAGAAGATTAAGGAAATTTGTTGATGTGGATGTTTATGGAAAATGCACAGATTGTATTCTTATTAAATTTAATTTTTTGGTATATGGAATTGAAAATATCATAGCTATGGTCACAAAAAATTCTCATTTTATGAACATTTATAACTTTCAAAAATGAAAGGTAGGGAAGAGAATTTGGTTGATTACTTTTATAGTAAATGACCATATCAATTTAGTGGTTCCATAGATCCACTTGTAGTTGAATAATGAAACAGTTACTCTGAAAAGATGTTATCTTTTATTAAGATTTCAGAGAACGAAAAAAGCCATTTTGGCCATTTATCAATTATACGGTGAATAATGTTTGAGGTGTAATCTTATCAAGAATATGTGGGAGATGTTATAAATTGATAATATGGATTTGGATGGGTTTAATAGAATATAATTAAATAATTAAATTCTATGTAATTTTAATATATATATATATGTAATTAATTGAGATTAAGTATATGAATGATTCATAATTTTGAACCTATGAAGAAAATATTACTTGACTTGTGAGGTATTCATAAAAAATTATCATCCCACATGAATTTAAGTTTTATATATTATATGGTTTCCTAAAAGAAATTGATTTAAAGTAGTTAGATATAAGTGACTTTATTATATGAGGAAATTCTTTTATGTGAACTCATGTTGGAAATGGAAATTATATATTCCCATAATTCTTATCATTTTGTTAGGTAAATGAAAATAATATTTTATGAATACATCAATCAATCACATGGTGAAATGAAATTCTAACTATTTACTTGATAGAAATGTGTGATGAAAAATTAGGGGAAGTAATTGAATAGAACTATTCAGTTCATTAAATGTGGAAGGGTGAGTTATAATTTCTATGAATGAGTAATGACAAGAATGTGTCATTTAACCAAATGGAAGAGAAATAGATGCACAATAACACAATAACCATTATCGAATTCTTCAAATGAATGGATTATTGGATTTATTATAAAAAATTCTAAAATATAATGGTTAATGATCACTATTTATGTTAATATCTATAATAATGGTAAAAAAGTGAAATCTCATGTGATCAGTATTTTAGATGAGTCATATGATAACAATGGGGTTAAAGGTTCACTTATCATCCACTCTATAATAGAAAATGTCTTATATGACTCCCTAACTACCAACCCAATTATATCTCATGAATTTTATAAGGTTATTAAAATAACACTTCAATGATTATATATTTAATTATAATTTAAAACCTATAATTGTACAATGATCACATCTCAGGTCTTTAATTATTCCCCGGTTGATGTTTGTGGGAATATGCTCCCTACATAAAATGTTATTCTCTAATTGTTTTAATTTTATGTTATATTAGGTAAGGATTTTATATATCTATACAAACCGTATATCAATTTTCATTTATTGGAATTCAAATTTAATATTCAAAAATAACATATTGTTTTTTTCATTGTGACAATAAATATGAACATTCGATTTAAATCAAATCCAGTATATGTGTTTTGATTCCTATTCGAATAGGTTTTTGTCTAACCTTTTTAGGGAGACACTCTTAATTAATGATACTCCAATATTTGGGGGTTTTATTTAAGAATTTATGTATTAATTTATTATTCTTCTTTCAAATTTTAAATTTGAATTCTCAATAGAACTCATACCAGATGCCTCCCCTATTTGAGATACTCCAAATAAAATGGAATAGATTAATTTATAGGGATTTAAGAAGAATGTATTAGAGAACATTGAGAAGGTTTTTATTCAACCATGTATCTAACCTTGGGCTCTACCAATTATTTTTTTATTATGAAAGATAAATCAATTTGACTCTACTTTGTTTATTGTAATTTGAACAATATCACAATCAAGAAAAAGTATCATACACCCTATATCGATGAATTGTTTGATCAACTGCACAGATCTCAATATTCTTCCAGTATTGAAATTATTTCTAGATATCATTAATTGATGGTCAATATGAAGGATATTCCCAATAAAACAGTTTATTTAATTTTTGGACACTATGAATATATAGTGAATCTTTTCGGTCTTATTAATGTCCAACTAAATTCATGAATTTAATAAATAGTCATTACAAGTTACCTTGAGCATTGTGTGCTAGTTCTTAGAGAAGATATTCTTATCTATTTTTATAGTAGAGAAGTGAATTAATATCACTTCATAATATTTCTAAAGACCCAAATAATGGTGAAATTGTATGAGAAATTTAAACTGTTTGAATTTTGGCTTTGAATAGTTGAAATTTTTGGGTCATATAATCTCAATATCGGGTATATATATGGCTTCAACAATGATGGAGGCTAATTAAAATTTCCCTAAGAAAATCATGATAAGAGTGATCTATTGTTTTCCTGGATTTAATGTATATTTTCAATGATTTTGATGGAATTTATCATAACTATACAATCGAATCATGATGTTAACTCATAAAGGATCCATGTTCCAATGGAATGATAAATTTGAGGGAAATGTCAAGAAACTAAATAGAAGACTAGTCGGTTTTAATGTAAATACATTACCTTGCAATGAAGAAGGATTTTAATTATATAATGATGCTTCAAAGCTGTTTTTGAGATGTGTGTCTCAAACAGAATCACATAGTTTTAGCTTACACACCAAGAAAAATAAATGTTCTTGCAAAAAAAATCTCAACTAATGATATTGTGTTTTTTGTGATAATGTTTTCCATTAAATATATAAAGGCATTATATTTAAATAGAAAATTGTGATATATAAATTGATCACATGTTTTTTAAAGTACATATTATCAGTAAAGGAGTTGAACACACTATAGAGAATGACACTATAGATGACTAATTATGTTAATTCTTAATACATTTATACCTAGGGAAAGAGAAAAAGGTGGTTAATTCATTGAGGTGAAAGGACCATTCTATTCTATTAATGATTACGATCGCCATATATCAAATAATTTTGTAGTTTTAATGGTTGGATCATGAATTAAATATGTACGGGTAGACATATTATCTTTATCAAATGAGTGTTCAATAATTTATAGAATTATATATTAAATATGATTATATTGATGTTCTAGATTTTCGTAAGAATTTGAGAAATGTTCCTGTATTTAATCATGATTATTATATAATGATATAGATTAGGAACCATGATTGTGTTCTATATATACTTGATTTCAATTAGTTATTAATAGATGCTCATTTTTTATTATTTTATATTCATCTAAGATATAAAAAAATGTATATGGATTTGAAAGAGTACTTATAGTGGGACTATATGAGGAGAGATGTTGCAATGATTGAATATCGTGATAAGATTTTTAGCTTTCAAACAATGATAAAAAATGTCTCAGGGAATGATACAACCATTATGCATACCAACATAGACATGGTAAATCAACAACATCAATTAGACTCTCCCAATACAACTAAATGGAACAATACTATATGGGTTCTTATTTACCAACTTAGAAATCGAGAGTACATCATCACTGAAGTTCCAAGGATCGAATAACATGTGAGAGGGGGGGGGTAAAAGTTGTTCACTTTTGTTATGTTTCTAAATATTAATAATCATAACCCATGGAACCTGTAATGAGAATTTATTTTCAACCCTTAACAACTTCTGAAGAATGTAAGAATAGTAAATTATGTAAGGAACACCCGATTTAAATGGTTTAGCCTCAATGTGAGAACCTACTTCCTTACCATAGCCACTCCCACAGGTATATGGAAATCCACTATAATGAAAAAGTGAATTCAACTTGTGTCAACTCCTATTAGAAACCTTCTATATCATGACCGGAAAGATTATTCTAAATATTTTCAGTTCACAGTGTTTTTTAAAGAACAATTGAGTGAAACATAATAATAAAAACATTGTTGAATCTACTCTAAAAATGCTCTGTTCGAATCCCTAGTCCAATTTGGATATGTTTGATCTTATCAATATGATAAGGTTGGTTTTGATTTTTCCTTTTCTTAAACACTCAAAGATAAATTCTTCAAAAGAGTGGGAGCATTACACTTTTAAATCTCTTATTCTCCACATTTCCTACACATGTAAAATATAAAATGAATGAATAATCAAAGACATATTTACAAGAAGCTCGAAAAATAATGGCGGGAATCATGAAAATAATTCCCACTTCCTCAAATCTCAAAAACCAAAAAAATATGTATCATTTAATCATTAATATTTAATTTCATCCAAACTCATTAAATTTCTATGAGATTTACTCAATGTTGAAATTTAGTTTTTCCTTCTTGAACTCTTCATATCTCTCTCAAAATGATAATGTTTGATTATGGTTCTAGTTTTCTGTGAATCATTATTAGAAATATGGTTAATTTTTCTCAGAAATGATCTTATAAATACTGTTCGTATTTTCTCAGAAATATGTTTAAATTTTTTTTTCTGTTTTTCTCAAAAACATGCTCAGAAATGTTATACAGTTTTTATCAAAAAATTTGATACTATTTTTTCAGAAATTTGGTCTTGAATTTTTATTAATTCACATTCTAAATTGTTCCTAAATAAAATAAAAAATTATTTAGAAATTATGTTTCAAATTTTTTAGAAATCACATTCCAAATTGATTAGAAATTAGGTTCTAAATATTAAAAAATTCGGGTTTGAAATAACTCAGAAATTTGTTCCCGAATTATTCAGAAACAGGGTTCCGAATTTTTTAGAATTTAGGAGCAAAATTATTTTGAAATATGATTCCTAATTGCTATGAAATATGGTTCATTATTTCACATAAATCATGTTTGAATATTTTACAATTGATGTTATAAATTTGATAGAAATAAGGTTTTAATTTATTTAGAAATTAGGTTCCAATTTATTTAGAAATCATGATATGAATTGTTCTGAATTCTTGTTCTGAAATGATGATAATTCAGTCTCTCTATTGCTCAGAATTAAGTTTCTGAATTTTTCAAATAAAAGTTTATGAATTTATCAAAAATTACGTTTCAAATACTATAGAATTTAGGATATGAATTTTTCTGTAGTCGGGTTCTGAATTACTCAAAAATATTGTTCCAATGTACTCAAAGATGATGTTCCAAATTGCTCAAAATTCAGATTCTGAATTTTACATAAATCAGGGTTCAAATTTTTCAGAAATATGGTTATAAATTTATTAGAAATCAGGTTCTAATTTTTTCATAAATAAGTATCCAAATTGCTTAAATATCAGGTTTCTTAACTGTTCTGAAATAATGTTTTGAATTGTTCAGAAATCCAATTTAAAATTCTCCATAAATCATGTTATGAATTTTCCCATAATGTTTCTTAGAATTATAGATCCCATTTTTTCCAGAATGTTGCTCATAATTCTAGATATGATATTTCCTATAATTTTGCCTAGAATTAAAGATCTTATTTTTCCTATAATATTGCATAGAATTCTAGATCCTCTTTTTATTAGAATATTTATCATTTAATGTCTTTAAACCTGTTCGAGATTTATTCTACATATATTATAATGAAACATTTCTTGATTTGTGAGGATATTAATATAAGTAATGAATCAACAGATTTATTAAAAATGGTTGAGAAAATTTATAACTTATTAATCTTGAACAACAACCCTTTTTTAAGATTCTTTCAGTATAAGAAGTACTTCAACAACATCTTTCATACTCACAACCTTATTTCAAACTCACTAACTTCCATAAACATAGAAACTTATTTCAAACTCAGTAACATCCCTTGAGATCAACAACTTCCTTGAACTCAGTATCATTATATAAGATCAAAAAATTCATTAAAAGTATTAAATTTATTCAATCTTAGCGTCATACTTCAATCTCATCAAATTTCATTAATCTCAGAAACTTTTTTAAACTCAGAAACTTATTTCATTCTCAACAACACAGAAACACATCTAGTAATAACCAACCTCAACATCCTTTATAAAAAACATTATTCAACAAAATGGTTAGTTATCAACAAATAAAAACAATTAAAAAATAAAACACCACAATGTTTATTCAATGTCACCCTTTAGATTTGTTGAAAACATTTGTTAAAAAATTTTCCAACTCTATGATGTTTTCATCAACTCATGTTGTGACTTTTATTAGAACATTTTCTTCCTCAATAGTGAGTGTCATGTCACCACACTACTAGATAATGTAATGTTTTTATGGATTTCTATCCCTCGGTGGCAAGAAAATTTTGTATCCATGTAATGATAAAATCCCCCTTACTCAACCTCCTCCATTATTTTTATCATTTTATTTTTCACTTTTTTCTCTCATTTTTCTTTTTATATCCCCCATTATATGAAAGTTACATCTTCATATTCATAAAATAAAGCAATGTAAAAACTTCTTAATAGTTAATATTTTTTCATACTCACCCCCATTGTCAGTATAATTCAAAAAAATAGTCAGAGTATTACTTATGAGGATAAGGAACACAAAAGACGATACTGAATATTAACTTGAATCCTCAATTCAACAAACCTTTCTTCAACATTTATTTTGTAAATATATCAGTTATCTGATACTTTGTTGATTTGTATTATAGAAAAACATCGGAAGTAATAACTTTCACTTTTATAATGTGAAATTTTATATCATTCTGTTTTGATCATGAGTGTTGGATATGGTTCATAGAAATATCAATTACACTCTGACTATCGCAATATTTCAATAGTTTAGAGACTTTTACTTTCAAATCGTTGAACTGAAAATTCATCCAAATCCTTGGATTACAGGCTTGAGTTTGAGAAATATACTTTGATTTTTTATGCAACAACTTATTGAACATTTTTTGTACTATGCTAACTCACACATTATTAACCTAAGAAGAATGTTCCTCCAGAAGATGATTTTCTCTCATTGCAATCATTATCCCAATCAGCATCAATTTAACCATGAAACATTAACTCAGTATTTATTTGGTACAACAACCAATATGAATTTGTTCCATTGAATTATCATGGAATCATATTTTAGTCCAATGTATGTGATTATTTTAGAGTACATTGATACCAGGAACATAATGTCACATCATAAACAATATCAGGTTGTGAACCTGCAAGGTAAAGAACACTTCCTATTAGCTTCCAAAAATATTTTTGATTCACACTTATTTCGAATTCATCTTTGTCCCACATTGTTATCCCTAAAATAGGAGTTGAAACATATTTTTATTCTACCATTCCAAAAATCATTTTCTATTCATTTGCATACTTTTCTTGACATAAGAAAATTTAGCTTTTTTTGAACATGTATGCCATGGTAGAATGTTAATTCCCAAAACAATGACATTTTAATGTTCATATTCACCTCTTTAGGAAACTCTTAACCAAAAATCTCTCTATCCACAATAAAAATTATATCATCCAAATAAACAATTTCAATTAATGTTCTGGAGTAATCATTTTTAACAAAAAATATTCCATCAAAATTTCCCTAAGAAAAATTCATCGTTCTCAATAAAATATCAAGCTTCTAATACCATGAATGTTGATCTTGTTTCAACCCATAAAAATATTTCATCAATTTACATATTTTGGTTTAATCCTCATCATGAAAAAACCCACCAGGTTTTTCAATGTAAACTTCTTCCTCAATATCAACATTTATGAAATATGAATTTACAAGAATCTGCAAAACATTGTAATTCTGATAGGCATCCACTACAAGTAACATTAGAATATTTTCAATCATTTCATTGGGGAAAATGTTTCATCAAAATCCACATCTTACACCAATCCACATCCCTTAAAAACAAGTCTTTCATTGTTTCTTGAATCTTCTCCATGATCATTCAATTTTTTTTAATAAACCCACTTGGTTTAGATAATATTTTTATTTGTTGGACTTGGAAGATGTTCTAATATTTAATTATTATAAATCTTATAAATCTCTTCATTCATATCATCCACCCATTATTTATGTTTAATAGCCTTTGAAACCGATTCTGGTTGATTATTTGAAATAATTAAAGTCTGATTTTAAAATATCAACATTTTACTTGTCTAAACTAGATCATTATGATTCCTATTTTTTTATTCAACCTATATTCATAAGGTTGGAAATATAATGATTTATTCCCCAAAATAACTTATTTCACCACATAATTCATTTGAATCATGATGAGGTTCTTTGGGATAATTATCACTATTTTTGGATTTCTATAATGTTTCTTCCTTAACTTTATCAAAACAATTTGTAAATTAACTTTTATGTTAAATTACTTTCATATAATATGAGTCCACCAACATAATTAAATTTCTTTCCAATATTTTTATCTTCTCCCATTTGGTGAACAACCAATGAAGGTTCCCTCCACAGAATTCTCATTAATCATTCTCAAATATGGATTTTTTATTTTATGTAGACACAAACTTTGAAAAACAATGAAGTTTTTCAATGAAGTTTTTGTTTTCATACCATATTTCATAAGGGTTAATGTTGTTTTCTAGTTTCAAAAGGTATCTATAATGAATATTTTTATCAACACTAATAACTTATATCAAAATAAATTTTGAATGTTTGTTTTCTTGTGATGCACTTCTTCAAATTTATATCAAGCAACAAATCTCCCATTTGTCTACTCCAATTTTTTGTGGAGTATAGGGAGCACTATAATCATGTTTGATTCCATGACATCCTAGATATGATACAAAATAATTATTTGTTAATTAAATAACATTATATATTTTCATATTATTTATAGACACCCCTAATTGTTTCTCAAAATATTTTTTGTAGAAATTTAAGATTTCAACAGCCTCTCACTTTTCCTTCATGAATAAGATGTTTATCATCTCAGTGTAATCATCAATAAAAGTGAAAAAGTGTAAATCACATTATTTTATTGATGTCTCATCAACCCACATAGATAATAATTAATATGATTAAATGGTTTTATAGATTTAATCTCAACCCTTTTATGAATTTTTTTAGACTTCTTTCTTTTTTGGGAAGTAATACAAACATCTTCGTCTCTTATTTTAAATTCTAGAAAATTATGAACAACGTAAATATTATCATGACTATTCAAGTTCTTATTCCCAAGGGATCCAATAATTTTGTGCCAGAAATTTGTCCTTATTTAGCCCTCAAATAATCGGTTTTATTGGATTGTCAAATTTGAAAGAGATTCCCTCTGGTTCTTTCTCCTTTTGTAATGAATTTTCCATTTTTCACACTTTTGATGGTACAAGATATCTTTTTGAAGAATAATTTTTATCATCATCACAATGATGGAATACACTAATTATGTCATGTTTTAGACCATCATGAAGAAATATATAATTATATTTCAGTTTCTATGATTGAATCTATGTCATTCTGATTCCTTTAATTTTTAAGAAACTATCATTTCCAAAAGAAACTGCATCTCCATCATGATATTCAACATGTTAAAAGGTTTTTATATCACTTATTATATGTGAAGAACAACCACTATCAGTAATCCGTGGTTTTTTCTTCTTACTTGATTTTAATGCTTTCTAAACAACAAAATCTCTCTCATAAACCATCTTATTTTTAGATTTTTTTATCATAAAAAACATGTTCTGGAAGGAGTTCCGTATAACTTTTGGCAAGATAACCAGACTAATAACATATTCCACAAGCATCATCTAGAAATTTACATTTATTCTTTATTTGAATGTTTCTAAAATCCTGAGAGTTCAATTTTTCAACATTCTGTGAGTGAGGAAAGTTACTCATCATTATTTTACTATTACTTCATCATTGCTCAAACCTTCTCCAATTAGAGATATGTTGTGGACAAAATTATGACCACTTTGCCTATATATCCGACAACATGAGCAATAACCCTAAAATCAAGGTTTTCTATTAATGAATTATCATTAACTATATGACCTTTCTTGAGGTTGGTAACTTCATTCATCCCTAACATTATATGGATTAAGTCCATCTTTTCCTTTAGGTTTGGTTTCAACTTTTAGAATATTCCAAGACTTCTCGGAAACCTCTAATGTGGAAAAAAATTAGATTAATTTTGGTGAATTATTAATCAATTTTTTCATCATCTCTATTTCTAATTTATGTATACATACTATAATATATTTGTAGGTTGTCCTCCTAAACTTTTGTATTTCCTTTCAAAATATTATGAGACCCATCAACTTATGATAAATAATTTCTGATAAGGTAATGAGAATTTTTTTTCTAGACATTCCATAAACATCTATATTTCTCTTATCTAGGATTTTCATTGGAGCATCTTTCCCAATACGTTGAAAGATGATAGTAGTAGTATCAACAACTTCAAGTCCAAGAGATATGAGATAAAGAACCATCCTATTTTTCCATCCCTAATAATTATTTCCATAGAATGTAGTAATTACTCCTCTATTGAAAGAAATTATATTCCTCATGATAAGGATTAAACAAAGGAACCTCCCTCTGATACCATATGAAGTTCCATATATTGAATAATAACTAACAAGGGGGTGTTGAATCATTCGTTCTCTTTCAGTAAGTTTCAAAATATTAATAAATTTAAAAATGATAACCTATTAACTATTTGTTATTTAATAACCTTTTCTAATTATTTATAAATGTAATAATAGTAAATTTGGTAAGGAAAAACTATTTACAATGTTTGGTCTCAATGTGAGAACATAATTCTTTTCTATATCCACTCCAGTGGGTCTATAGAAATCCACTATAATTAAAATTTGAATAAAACTTATTTCAACTCTTGTTAGACCCATTCTATCTCACAATAGGAATGATTATACGGACTCCCATCAGTTTACAATGTTTTCTTAAAGAAAAACTGTTCAAAACACATGAATAAAAACATTTTTGAATCTACTCCCGAAATGCACAGTCCAAATCATTAATCCGATTAGGTAGTATATGGTCTTATTAGTACAATAAAGATAGTTCAGATGTTTCCTTTGATTAAACACTAAAAAAAATACATTTTCAACATGGTGGAAACATTCACCCTGAATTCTCTAGCACTCTGTCATTTTAGAATGTGTAAAAGTTATAAATGAGTTACTTATTTGATCGTATATTTATATGAAACTCGAAAAACAAAAGAAAATAATCATGAAAATATTTCTCTATTATGAAAATCTCAAAAACTCTGAAAATCTCTCAATTTTATTCTTAAATATTAGACCTTTTCAAACCTCCTTAAATTTTTCCGATATTTATGAAAATTTCAAATTTTTGTTTTCCTTATTGAACTCATCATATCATTCTCAAATTGATAATGCTAGATATTGATATCAGTTTTTTCAGAAACATGCTCGTAAATATTATTCAGTTTTTCTTAGAAACATTCTCAAAAATATTATTGAGATTTTCTCAAAAATATGTTTAGATAAGTGATTTTGTTTTTCTCAGAATCATGATTAAAAAAGTTGTTTAGTTTTCATAAAAAAATAGGATCCAATTTTTTTAGAAACATTTTTTTGAATTGGGATGAATTTAGGTTATGTACTATTCATAAATCAAGTTCCATATTGTTCAGAATACATCTTTTGAATTTTTTATATATTTTGTTATGAATTGTTCAGAAATTAGGATCCAATTTGCTCAGAAATCAGGTTCTAAATTTTAGAGGTTTTACATTCTGAATTATTTAGAAATAATGTTCATAATTTCCCATAATTCAGGTTCCATATTGCCCAGAAATCAGTTTTCGAATTATGCTGAATTCAGGTTCATAATTTTTTAGAAATCAGATTCTATATTGATCAAAAATTAGGTCTTGAGTTTCTTATAAATTTGGTTTTGAAACATTAAGAAATAATGTTATGAATTGTTTAGAAATGTGGTTCAAATTTTTTTAGAAATAATGTTTCATATTTCTAAGAAATCACGTTTTGAATAATGCAGAATGCAGGATCTGAATTGTGAAATAATCAGGTTCTCAATTGTTCAAAAATATGGTTCTTAATTCCTCATAAATCAAGTTCAGAATTTCATAGAACTCAGCATCTGGATTGTATAGAAATTAGGTTCTGAATTGTTCATAAATCATGTTCCTAATTACATAGAAATGATATTCTAAATGATTTTGAAATCAGGGTCTGAATTTCTGTGAAATTTGGTTTCAAATTATTTATAAATTAGATTCAAATTGCTCGAAAATTAGGTTCTAAATTGTATAAAAATTATGTTCTGAATTTTCCCCGAATGTTTCTCAGAATTATGTATATGATTTTTATTAGAATTTTCCTTAGAATTATGGATCAGATTTTTCCTATAATGTTGTTCAGAATCCTGGATATGATTTTTCTTAAGATGTTGCTCTGAATTGAAGATTTTATTTTTCTCAGAATGCTTCTCGTCTGAAGTCATCAGTCCTTTTTATCATTTCATAAAAACCTTTTATGATGAATATTTTAATTATTTTAGAGAAACATATGATAAAAATTCATTTTTTCATTTATTTATAATGTTTTTGAAAATTTATAACTTCTGACTCATCAATAATATTCTTTTTCATGATTCTTTTAGTAACAAAAAGGTCTTAACCTAAATCATTCAAACTCACAAACATCATTCATACTCAAAAACATCATTAAACAGAGAAACATCCTTTAAACTAAATAAATTCCATTAATCTCAAAAACTTACTAAAACTGGGTAAGTTTTTTTCAAATCAGAAACATCCTTATACTTAGTAACTGCCATCAAAATCAGTAACTAACATTCATCTCAGCAACTTCCATAAACATAGAAACATAATTCTTTCTCAGAAATAGATACAAACATCCAGTAACCACCAACCACATATTTATTTATATAAAAAACATTATTCAAAAAAATGGTTAATTTTCAACCGATAAAAATCTCTATTAAAACAAAAACTATAATGGTTACGTAATCCCTTTTACAAGTGATTTCTCGCTGAATCACACCTTTAGTATATAAAATAAGTAATTCCTAATGATTCATCACATATAGTATTCTATTTTACCTAATAGGGATATGACGATTACCTAGATGCTCTAGTAATGTCATCACCAGGACGAGAATATGGAGTTATGTTCCAACATTATGTATCATCATATGATTGATGGAATTATTAAGAGAATAATTCAAACTCTATATGAGATGTTGGGATCTTATTTACATGACATTAAATGTGTTTTGGACAAACACATTCCTTTATTTGAGTTTTCATAAAACAATAGGTTTCACTCCAGAATTTAGATGACTCTTCAGGAATCCCTCAACGGAATGAAGTGCTGAACTGCGGTATACTAAAATAAAGATGGATATATAAAGCTATTGGGACTTGAAATAGCTGAATAAATTTCATAGAATGGTAAGAAGAATTCAAAATCATGTTTGTTATGCATAATATTGATAGAAAATTTATATTTATTTTCATATATTTGAACTGTAATTTGAAATTGGTGAGAACATTTTTTATGAATTTCTCCATGGAATAATTTTATTATATTTTTAAATAAGAGAAAACTAATCCCTATCTTTATCAGACCCTTTAAAATTATTTATTTCCAGAAGATTATAGATTATTTCTTTTCAATTCAAACAAACTTATGTAAAGGTCATGAAATTTTCATATATATATATATAAATCTCATTTAGTAAAATCAATTGCTATATCTCTAAAGAATTATATTTATTGTGATTTAAAATTTATTTTCATTCTATCTGATATAAAAAATTTAAGACAAAACAAGAAAAATTATGTGAAATTTTTTTATAGAGAAACCACTATCATGAGGATATAATGTTAGAACCTGAGTATGTTATCAGGAAGAATTATTCTCTTCTCTTTATACAATAGTAAAATAATTTTGAGGTATAAATTAAATTTATTTGGGTTGAGTATACCACCATGGTATTTTTTTTCAAATATTTTTAATTTTATTGATATCCTTCCATACATACAACATCGAGTATTAAAGAACCACAATATATTAGTGATATAATTCTCTACACTTAACCATTATAACCAAGACATAAAATTTGGCGTATGAATAATAATAACCAAAAGTTGAAAATTAAGTACAATGGTTTTATATAAATAAATTAAATATAAATTAATTACTTATTTTTTTGTAATTTATTTCTATGATTTGATAATAACTTTTTCTCAAAAAATTATTTTTACATTATTTTTAAAATAATAAAAAATGGATTTATGTACACATTTATAAATTTTATTTGAAAAATTAAATTTATTTTTTAAATCATCATTTGAAAATTATCTTAGATATATATTTAATGATTTTTCAGAAAATCTTAGATTTTGGTGAGAAGTGGAAAATATGAATAATATTAAAAACTTTAATTTAATTTATATATTTTAAAAAATAAAATTTATTTTAATACTTTTTTAAAAGTATGTTTAGTTCAATTATATATTTCATAGTCCAATTTAGTTTCTGAAATCAATGTTAAAATGAATTTTTGTATTAAAACATTATATACTTCAGAAAAGTTTCTCTTTTAAAAACATCTTTTTCGTCATGTCTACACATTTAATTTTAAATTAAAATTTTCAACTTATGTGAAAGGAATTTCAAAATAATTGATTCTATATTTAGAATAATAATATTTAATATTATATTAAAAATTCAACATAATTATTGGTCAAAATTAAAAGTAAAAACAATTTAATATAAATAATGTGGTTAAGGTTAAAAGAGATTATCACGGATAATAATGAAATGATAAGGTGAAAAATGAGAAGGAATGTTTTTTGAATCATATTTGATGGAAATAATTAAATATTATATCATATATAGGTTGAAAATGATCAATTATAGAGCCTTGTGGGTTTTGAATAACATTTTTATATATTAATCTGTTTAAAATTTATATTAATATCCTCTAACAACAAAAATACTAGTATATAGTCATGTTTTGTTGTGATGTTATTATAAAATTATCAGTTTATTTTGTGATATTTTTTTAATAAAACAAATTGAATGAACCCTTTAATGAGAATTTAGTGATGTTTTTAGAAAAAAATTTAACTTTATCAATTTTTTTCTGGGAAATGTCCCTAATTTAAGGCTATTTAACATAAAATTTCATAATATTAAAATATTGTATCATTTTAAAAGGAGGATACCTTATTGAAAATTAATACCCTTGTTTTAATAAATTTTTAATTAAATATATGTAAAATTATATAAATTTTCATATATATATTATTATATTTATAATTATATATATGTATTAATATATAATATTTATTGCATATATTAAAAAATTATTACATGTATATGTATACATAAAAACATACACAGATATATATATATATATCCTTCGAATGCATGTTAATGATAGCTTCCCATGTGGGTCTCAACAAGGTATCATGTTTTAGCATCATCAAGTTCTTCTCTACATTTATATGATGCATGTTTTTATTAGTGTTGTGGCCAATTTACCTGCATTGATGTAAATAAAAATAAAAATATTTATTAATATATATAAACACATTCACTAACATAAATAAATATATTAATATATTAATATATAATATATAAATATTTTTATATTAAATAAATATATACTTTTAATTTAAATTCATTTTTATGAAAACGTCTATATTTTAGTAATATTTTTACTATTGTTTTAGAAAGTGAATAATTATATTTTTATATATATAATTTTATTAATTTAAATATATTAAAATAAAAATAATAATTATAAATAATTATATATATATATATTCATATACATTTATATTTACATATCTACACACACACAGAGATATGTATATATATATATATGTATATATATGAACACAGACACACATATATGAATTTATATTTATATATGAACAAACATACATTTAACATAAATATAATATATATATATATATATATCTTTCTATGTGTGTGTATAATTTAAAATTACATATAAAATATATATATATAGTATTAAATATATAAATATATGGTGATATATTTAATAAATAAAACATTTAAATGTAGTAGATATAGTTTATATTTTGTATTTCGGTAGGTCAGTAGTTTAATTCCTACAGTTGTTATGCCTTGTCCAAGGGAGGGGGGAGAGGGAATCTTGTCAGGTGATGAGGTTGGATGCAGGGGAGAGTAATTCATAAGCATTATATGAGGAGCTAAACAATAATGGGAGGGGTGTGCACATTTAGTAAACATGGGTAGCAGAATTAAAAAAAAAAATTATTAAAAAATTTTATTTTCAAAAATAAAAAAATCCAATATTTCTAAAAATCATTAAAAATAAAAAAAAATTATTTAAAAATTTAAATATAAAAAATAATCATATTATAATGTTTTCTAGAAATGTAGGAATATGTGGCTCCATTTAAGAATGAATTTTGAATCATTGGTAAATTAAGTTTCATTTTAAATATTTTTTTAGAAGCATTAGTAAATAAATTAGAGATGTTTCAATAGATTTCATATTTAAGATTTTTAATATTGTCTCCCCCACTTATAAAAGGTCACCCAATATCCGATCCTATTAACACCTATAAAACATAATTGTTATGAAAATACCTACTAAAATTCTTTTCTTAATTTCCTCCTCACATCCTATATGCCTTGAATTGATTTCTTATCTTACTTAAGATGGATTTTCTATAATCCAAAGGAGGTAATATGAAGAAGAGGTATTATTCTCAACTGAATAATTTAAATTCATTTATTCTTAAACAATCATTCTATATTCATAAATTATACTAATATAAAAACACAATTATCTATAATATATAGATATTTTGTTATATTAATCATATTTCATAGATTTATCTCATATTCCATATTGTGGGGAATGAAACCATTGATATTGTGTAGGTAAAACTACCGTCTCATGATCCGATATAATTAATTTTCCATCACCAACATTCATGGGTCAATATAATAATTCATTTAACATATTTATAATATATTTATAACATAATAACAATTTTTAAATTATAATATCATATAATCCATGTTACGTTACATTCTATTGGAATACATATGTTTTTCTTGTGTCTACGATAGACTATCACCTCACAGAGCGATGTGACTTCATAATAAATTAATCTCTACATGAAAGCTAATAGAGATAGTTTTAATAAATATTTGTGATATATATTAAATAAATATTATTATGTAATGAGAGAAATTTTTTTTTACTCTTCTAGAAAATGGAAACAACATTAATATGCACGTATGACATACCATATCCAAGAATGGTATAATTTATTTTATATCTTTTAATATATTGGATTACACTAAATTAATATAAAATTAATATATCTGGTATTTATATCCTAGATAAAATTTTAC
Source organism: Viscum album (assembly GCA_963277665.1). Lineage (NCBI taxonomy): Eukaryota > Viridiplantae > Streptophyta > Magnoliopsida > Santalales > Viscaceae > Viscum > Viscum album. The sequence continues at coordinate 1,003,424,155 of OY728161.1, forward strand.
ATATTACAGAACCATTATCAATGTAAAAGGGAAATAATACCAAACCCAAAAATACAAGAAAAATTAAGTAGTTATTAACCGAAACATTATTTAAAAAAAATAGATAAAAATGGTTAGTAAAAAGTAATAATGAAATAAAATATGATATCAAAATATTGACTATGGGTCTATATAATATATATAATAAAGAAATATTTATTATTCACGATGTTTTAATCTGTTTAATAGAATTCGAGACAAAAGGTATGGGACTTTCAGATCATTTTTATTTTTGTGGGACACATGACTTACAAATAACTTGTTTAATTTATATTGTTTATATAATTCTTATGAATATATATTTTTACATATATCATGATAATTATGGGATATAAAAATATACCCTATAAAATTTGTTTTATTGTAATTATGAATAAAATTAACTAGATAGGTAATGGATTTTTGTTACAATATAATTGTTTATTGAGATTGTTTATGATTGTACATCCAGTGATATGATATTATGATCCACCTATAAATATTATTTTAATTTTTTCACTTATTTTTATCTATTAAAATTATATTTTTACCCTATAAATTTCCACTCGTCATGAAATCATGATTCTAAAATAAATTTTCTATGTAAAAGATCAATATGTTTATATCTTTGTCCAAAACCTTTTTATTTAATGTTCATGTTTTCTAAAAACGTTTTAAAAAATATTTTACCAATATAAAATGGTTGTATAAAAAAATTTCATCTAACATTTTCCATTTTTAAAAAAATTTCTAAAATAATATTAATGTTATAGAACTATATAGTTATGAATTTTTACTAGAAATGTGAATGTAAAAAAAATTAAAGCATACAACATAAACAAAATTTTCCACTATCAGTACCACAAAATTATTTAAGTGTTTTGTTACATGATTTCATCTTTATTTTCAAATAAAATTAATTACGTAATGTTTTTTAAAATTTTGTATTCTAAAGAATTTATTTCAAATGAAAATTTTATTTTTCTCAAAATAGATATAATGATATTCTATAGAATTTATATTCCTCAACTACAACAACCATTGATTTTTCTTTTATTTTAAAAGGGATATGATCTAACTGTAATATCCTTATTAATTCATTGGATGGTTTATTTATATGTTTATGATTTTAATTCTATTTCTATATGTTATGATATGAGAAATGATTATATTTTTATGAAACATATTGCTTTTCTTCGAGTTAGGATTGGATGAAAAGATTATGAAAAAAAGTTATTTTTAGAGGTAATAGTATGATACATTTTTTACAATATTTTCCAAAAATTGAATAAATTTTTTGAATGGGGTTTCATTTATCTATATTTAATTAATTAGGTAATGTGTAATGTCTCGTGAGATAATACTGGTAAATCAGATGGTGTTCTTGATCTGCTATGGGAAATAGGTCAATGTGTATTATCCAATATGGGAAACAGGTGATGATTTATGATCTATTATGAAATAAGAAAATTATTTTTATTCATTCACTTTTTTGATTTGTTGGTCTCTGATTTTATTTCTGACATATGATGTTATTTTTATAATTTTTATGTTTCCAGACTTATGTTAAATAAAAATATAGTTATTGGTTGATTTATTATAATTTCTCCCTCTAATGGTTCATTTATTTATAAATGATAATGTTTTATATCATGGATAATATTTATGATCCATTCATTAATGATTATAAACATTGTATGTTTTTATAATATCATTCTCTTATGATTATATTATTCCATCATATAATAAAAGGTTTATATCTTCAATGTTTGTCTTTATTAAGAATATGATCTCACCCCTTCTTATGATCCATTTCCCTAGGTTATGAATAAAGTTTTATATATGTATTTTTGATGATGTGTACTACATAGGAATATATTTATTATATATTTTTAAGAGTTTTAATAAAATAAATAGATTTTGTATCTAGTCTTGAAATAAAATAATCTTTTATTGTTCTTAAGAATATATTGGTGAAATTTATCAAATATTTATGAACAAATATTTAATATCTAGAAAAGAAAATCTTATGTAATTATAAATTTTAATATAGTAGTGTCTGATTAATGATTTTATATTTCATTTAATTTTAATTACCTCAATAAGTAATTAGTATATTAGAACTAATTTATAAAAATAAAATGATAGAATTTATTTTTTAGTTATAAAAAATAAAATATATATTGAATTAAAAATAAAGTTTTTCCTCCAAATAATGTTCTCCTTTAACAACTAAATAATCATATAAATTTATTGATCATTAAAAAATCACCTAATTCCACTGGCACATTATTAAATCTACTATCATGAGGAGATATGTGATTTGATACACACTTCTCAATTCCCCTCCCACGAGGTTACTTCAATGATATAATCACCAATGATCATATTTCTTGTCAGTGGACTACTTATTATTCAACCTCATACAAATATCTTATAGTGAATTGTAGGTCTTTCCGGGACAGGCACCCTTGATTCTATCATTATATGATCTTGACTATGTGACGTTCATAAATGATACTCTATTTATGACAGTTTTTTTATGTTATCAACAATATATGGATGTTTTTAGTATTTTTACTTTGAGGATACTTATTGAACATGTGTTGATATAATCACTTAACTAATATTCTTTCAATATCCACCTAAAATATTTTTTGGATTTTTAATACTATAGATCTTATGAGAACCATGTCTATAACCTCTGGTTTGTCTTCTTATACCATTGGTCTATGTATATATATAATGAATGTGACAAAATATTGATATAATTTTAATTGTGTTTACCCAGGATATCTATCCCTAAAGTATTTCTAAGGATTTTTAAATGGACTAATCATATGAGAACCAATTTAGAAACATCAAGTTTTTACTCTTAATCAATTAGTATATGGATCTCTATAATGATGGTGACCCACGATTTATAGGAGTGTAACTATGATTAAAAAGGGTACTTATCCCCTTAAAAAATAGAGTTTTTCTAAACGTAATTACAAATTTGAATAATTATTTTTTTATAAAAAAATACGATCAATCATTTTTGAATAAACATTTGATTCTGATAATTTGTGTTGAAAAAAATCTTTCTCCCCTATATTCTTAACACATTAACTTTTGAGATGTTTGTTTCCAATTATTTTAATAAAAATTTAATCTGTAGTAATATTTCCTTAATTTCCTTTTTCCATCTTCATGGTGACATTGAGGAAAATTTTAGTTCACCACATAACCAAGGTGTTGAGCCATGTCCCACAAGGGTGTCTAATCCATCAAATTAGATTTAACATCTATTTTCCCGACCCTCTCAATGGAAACTCATGATGTATCATCTTTAAAAATCAATGTTTCATATGGGGAAGGGGACTGCACCATAGGACAAGATGGATCACAACCTCTCATGTTGATTCTCACTAGATCATTATCTCCTTATTACATACCAATGTTTTATTATATACTAGTGTATCTAGGGGTCTTCAATGTTAATAAATATATTATCCATTGATAGATAAAGGCCACCACAAAAATAATTTATATATTTAATGTTCTCCTATTAAATGGTGTAGGGTCCCTATCAGTACCCATACCATTGAAAAATCTAAATATCTAGTTCTACTTGATAATAAAATCAATGTTCTAAATATATCTAACTCATTCAATTTTTTCATAAAATATGTGTGGGTTTTCCCACTCCCCTAACATATTTGGTTCATATGAATAGATTTAATAAAGCATATTAGAGATGAAAAGCATTATGATATCATTCCTCAACCTTGTTGTTGTTTATTTTTTCATGAATCAATAATGTTTATTATTTTTTAACAGGTATCACTGGATCATATACAATTTATCATCTCAATGGATATGCTAATATTCTAGTTTCATCTATTTTATAACCCAAAAATTAAATATATTATTCAATTATATATTATTTTCCTTAGAAAAAAATATCACAAGGAGTTGTCTCCTCTTAGAAGATATATGATAAATTATGTGACCACTTATTTAATTTAATGACATATGAAGAGTCTATAATAGATCAAAATACATGAATTGAAATTATCATATACATCCAACTTATATATTAAAATCATATAGGGTCTATAAAAACTCTTTATCTTACTATTTGTAATTTACATACTCATATAGAATTCTATAGGGTTGGTTTTATAATAAATTATTCTGTTGTATCATCTAATCTCAAATACTCTCGTATTACTCTATTGGATAACCGTGATCGTAAAAATTGATGGTCAAAATAAAAATTTTACATCTATGATTCATGGTAGGAACCAATTATATGAAACCCTATAAAATCACCACATATGGAAATTATGAAATCATACCTTTTGGGGGGAAAATATTGCTGAATTCCACATAAAATAAAGGATAGAAGTAAATTCCAAAAGTATAATATAATCATTGGGGTTTATTTTCACTCTTATATGAAGAAATATAAATTAGATAAACTATAATGGAAAAATATATATCTTTATTCATGACAAAAGGAAGACATATTTTAATATTATTTATTAATAACTATAATCTAATAACCATCAATATCACCAAACAAGTAAAAAAGTCTTAAAGACTTGATAATAAATAATGGTACAAATCATATGACATCATTAGCCTCTACCAAAAACATACCAAATGCTCCTAACATCATAATGATCAACCACACCAATAATTTTATCTTCTAGAGATGTACTATTTTTTCCCCTTCCACACACTATAATTTATAACACCTATATATTAAAAAAGAATCATATATATGGGATGGGTATATAACTGTGTTAGAAATACCTTAGACATCCAACCAACCCCACTAAATATTTTTCCTCAAATTTCATTTATTACATGAGATAATTTTGAAATAAATAAATACATATAAATACATCCAATGTATTCTAATCACACATATTTAATAAATTCAATATCTGATGTAATAGAAACATTCCACCCATCTGGGGGCCATGTAACTATCTTGAATGAAATGTTTTCATAATATTTATATTTAATGTCTAAAATTCATGAGAGGAATAAAATCCCTTATACCAAATTATTCATATGGATGTATAATCCAAGTTCCTAAATTTTAATAGAAGTGTCCATGTCATAATCAATAAGGTGCTACCCATATGCATCATTAATGTACACCAACCCATGAAATTTCATGTTTATAGAGAAATCACTTCATTTTTAAACCGAATATATGCTTAGTAATTTAGCCAAATTAACTATGGATATTAAAATACATTTTTACCCATTTATAATTTTTAATTGCATATAAATTTCTCCTTATTATCATTTTCCAAACAAGTCATACTCCTAATTTTTTTTCTAAAGAAAAAGAAATGTAGGTTTTACCTTATTTGAAATATATGAAATTACACAGAAAAATTTCATGATGGTTAATTTTCATGTTAAAATATTAATTTTTTTTTAAAAAAAATTAATAGTTATATTTAAATAAAATGATTTCTAAAATGTTTTTTAATATGAAAAATACTTGTTTCTCATTAATGTTGTTAATGATATATTTTATTTAATCAAAGATTAAAAAACATATTCATACTATAGTGGATATATATCATATTTATACCACCCTTATTCTTCATTTGGATGACATATGATCTCTTTTACCAAGAATACTATTGAAATTCACTACCTTGAATAATTTTTTAGCCACTAACATCCCATTAACTATTGATCATTAAAATTAACATAAATATCCACATTATTTATAGAGGATATGATTATTCCCAAAACCAAATAAAATTATTACATACATTGTTTACAATACATTTATTTTATTTTTTCAAAAAATATTATTAACCCACATTCTTTACTCAATATGGATATTTGATAAGGCATGTTGTTCTTGAATCAAATCTATTATTAGATAAGTGATGAATGATTTGTACAGGTGGTGATGGGTGGGTCCCAGAATTTATATATCCCCTTGATCCATAGGTAGGTTTCAGGAGACAAATCAGTTGGCCAACATAAACAGGTTTCTAGATGTTGTTTTAAACTATCTGATGGATAGATCATGAATGTGGATTTTTTCTTTTTCAAGATTCATGATGTCTAATAATTAATCATTTCCATTATTTTAGTTACCATAATTATACATTATATTTTAACTATTATAAAATATATGGATGAATCTCATTTATAGTATATTGATTAAATGACATGTGTTCCCAATTATTTACCTTTCCATGATGATTTTTCATTAGACTATCATGATCATCATGTTTTAAAATGGAATGTGTTTTTATTTATTTTACTTGAATTATTAATTACAGAATTATTTTTATGTTTACTAATTAAATATAATGTGTTTTCAGTTATTTAACATTAGTTATTGATTATAATGATTGATTAATTATTCTACCAATTGTACATAACACTTCATGGTCATTCAGTATCACCATTATTTTTAACCATTCCCCAAAATTCCCTATAGTGTATGAATAAATATATACATGTACATTCTAGATGGATCATTTTATTCAAGAATATATATATATAAATATGGTGGAAATTTTATAGTCATTTGTAATAAAAGACTCATGTATGTATCTAGTGTACTAATACTGCTATATTGATCTGTCTTTTTTTTATTTGATTCATTTTATCTTTTGCCAATATTATGGTAGTAGGCATGAGAACTGGGAAACTAGGGTTGGTGTCTCTAAAAAAAATAATGATCTTATTTGTATCATTTTTGTATTTCAAATGGTTATATTGACATTAATTTTTTTTTGATACAATGAAGCTATTAATTTTTAATTCTATATATGTTATTTTTTATTACATTCTTGAATTATAATATTTTAATTTTATGTAGTTTCTTTGTCCTTTATATTAATTTTTCAATTTTTATAAAATGATGTTGATTATTTATTATATATTTTTTTATTTAAATGATATATTATAAAAAATTAAGAATAATTTATATTCACAGTAGGTAATTATTCATATTTATGTAGATTGGATCATTTAATTGTCCCCCACTTCGAAAATACATCATTGGAATTAACCTCAAGCATGAAAAAAGGGATGTGGCAATTTAGATATTATAACTGTTATATTTTTCCTAAATAAAAATGTGTCATATTATTATATAGTATTATAAACATAAATCACATGAAAATAATCCACCAACACATTATTTCGTTAATGTATATAATTACATTATTCAATAATGAAAAAACTAAATATCATATATATTATAATTGTATAAAAATAAATAATAGAAATGGTAGAATGGAAAATTTTAGATAATCCCTATCTCCTAGAATTATCTCCCACAAAATCAAATAATATTAAAAGAAATAAACTTTTAATTAATAAATCAACCATTTAGAAATGGAAAATGAGGATCCATTTGAAAAAATTAGGATAAATGTTAATTATGCAACAAAGATTTTTTCATATGAGGTAATATGACTATTGGAATAGTAATTTAACCAATTGAATAGAAACCTAATCATTGGAATAATAATTTAATGAGAAAATAATAGAATTTAATATAAATAATATTTATAATCATTATTATAGGAAAATAATAACGTTTTAATGAATAAAAAATATTACCAAGATATAAATACTCAAGAAATTATTATAACATCTTTTAATAAATTTGCATATATTGTATTTGAAAAAATTCATAAATTCTATGTTGAAAATTAAAATTAAATTATATATAGAATTTTTTTTAATAAAATTTAATTTATTTTTAAAATTGTCACATCTATATTTTCCAATTTTAAAATTTTAATAATTTTTTAAGAAACTATAATATTTGATGTAATAGTAAAATTACTGTTTTTCAAATACCCCATTATTTATGATATTAAATTGATATAATAATCAATTAATAATTAATAAATTGGTTCTCTAAACCAAAAAAAAATTATAATTAAAATGTGTGATTAAAAATAATATCCCTTATTTGTAAACCTAAAACCCAAATTAATAAGTCAAAAAGTCTAACGTGTCCTGTTAAATAAACATTTTTTCATTTTTCCCACATTCCATCTGATTAAAGTAATAAATTCATATTATTAATTGTCTTGATGTCCAAAAGAAATAAAATTTTCTTTAATTATATTTTATAATATAAATTATATTACTATTTATTGTTTTACCTTGGATATAATAGTCTATTCATTATTATAACTTCAAAATACCTCTCCCTACAGCTTTAAAACCCCTCTACCACCCCTTGGGAAACCACTTCCCCATCAGCTAAAAAATCTATAAATAATTCCAAATTATATATCTAAACACATCTATAATACTTACAGATATTATTGGGTCATACAAATCCCCGAATTCATGAATTTTAGTGCTATATAAAATAATCATACCTGAAAAGATGGTATGTTTCAATAAACGTTTCTCTTATTATTTTATTCTCATCCATTTTTATATATTACATTAAACTGAGATCAGATAATATTAATTGGATGGTATTTTAAAATTATATTGTTTATTTAATCCTACTGAAATTAATATTTTTACCATGTAATTAAATTCTATACATATATTTCCTCTTCTATTGATAGTGTCCCATCAACAGTCGGTTAAAAACCCATGATTACATCACCAACTCTCAAATTATGATAACTATTTTGGATGAAGATAATAAATTTTTTGTAATATAAAAATATATAAGTATATGTATATATATTCTTCTTCAATTTATCATAACAATTTATATATATCAATAAAATATCATTAAATCAATGAAGGGAAAAATATTTGAAAAAAATATGATATCAAAACATTTTAGTGTTAAAAATAGGAATTATAAAATATAATTCAATTATTATAATTGATCAATAGTGATTGAAATGATCATAATTATCTTATATATATATATTATTTAAAAAACTTATATTTATCATATAGGGGGAGGAAAATAGATATAATAATTTGGAATTTAATGTAAGGGGAATGTCAACTCTCACAATTTTATTTAGGGTTATCTATTCTTTCATAGTATTCTCGGGATTGAAGATCCACTATTGTCCTTCAAATGTCATCTCAATTTTATTTACCGTCTCTTATTTATTATATACAAATTTTACCATGTACAAATTATTTCTAAATAACATATAAATATATTCAAAAGATTATTAATATTCCAAAACACCAAATTGACACCTCTTGAGTTGGGTCTTATCAATTTACGAAATATTATTTCACGGTAAAAAACAAGACTTCCCAAATTTATTTTGGTAATCTAATGGCTATTAATGATATTATTATTTAGGAAAAATTTGTGATCCCATTACATTAATTGGGTTTCTTTCATTATTATGAATGCTAATTTATCTATTCTCATGAATCACACATGATTCTGAGAATTTTAGGATTTATGGGTGGAACCAGAATTATATATCCCTAAAATTAATTAGATAATGTGATATATCTCATGTAATTTTTTATATTATGGGTGAATATTATTATATATTTGGTTATAATTATAATGATAAGATATTATGATCATATCTTATGTATTCACATAATGAAATATTTTTTCAAAACCATATGTGGAATTTGAAAAATATTCCATGATGTTTCATTATTATGTGTATTCCACATTTAATAATTTTTCAAATGACTCCCTAATAATTACAATGATGATCATAGTCTTTTTATAAGATGGTTATTATTATTCTCAACCATGAAATATCGATCTATATTTGTCGTTCATATTTGTTTATCCCCCCTTTAATAGGAGTTTAGCTCACTCATTCATTTGATATATATAATAATATTATTACATGTACTATATAGAAGAAGATATATTCTAGGATAATAATGAAGAATGATTTAAATAGTGTTTTTCATTTTTTTATATGTGATTTATGAAAGAAATTTTCCCATATGAGTAAATATTTTGATCCTTTAATGTATTGAAATTATTTTTATTATCATAATAGTTATTTAATAGTAATTTATGAAAAATTAGGTCTAAAATAATTGATATAAAAAAATGGTTTATTTAATTTAGAAGTAATGAAAAGAAATATTATTGTAAACCCATAAATATATTTCAATGTACATGTAACCATCATATGTTTTAGTAAATTATAAGAGTGTGTTGTTTATGTGAGATGAAATAACTTTTGAATGCTACAGGTTGATTTGGATCATGCATATATGTTGTTTGGGTAATAAACATGAAAGTCCATGTTAGGTATTAACTCAAACAGTACCGAGTTTATGAAAAAAATATCCCCTTTTCACACCTATTATGACTCTCCCATAAAAATGTATTAGTTAATTGAAATAATAATACAACATTTTTATGGACATAGAGACTCCTTAAATATTTAATTTAAATATAAAAATATTAAATTTCTAGATAATACATGCATAATTTTAGAATAAGGCCACACTAAAAATATTGATCAAATAAGATATTACAATATTTTATATTTACATATATGATTATGTTATTTATTAATGCTTTATGGAATAATTTTTTTAAACTTTTTCGATTTTAGAAAAAAACTGGGAATCAAGGTCACCCATATAAAAAATAGACGTCAGATACAAGAATTTTTTTAATTAATGTCCTTACCAATGAAATTAGAGGTGGAGTTCAGAACATTATGGCCATCCATATCATGTTTTCTCGGGATAATACTGATAACCCAAGCCATTTGGAGTGTCCAATTTCTCCTAATAATTAGAATAAATCCATAAAATCATTAATGGGTTAATGAACATAGAGGTTAAACAAATATTTTGATCCCATTATCCTTGAAATAATGTTAAATTAATGGAGAATATAATTTATGTTCTCCAATATTTCAAAAAGTATAAGGATACTCTAGTCATCTATCATTTAGATATGGAGGATGTTTAATAGTTTATATTAGTAAATAAAATAACGTAAAAGATTAAATGTGGTGAGAAGACATTAAGTACATATTTTTTAAAATATACTTACATTTATTTCCTCAATCAAATAAAGTCATAGAATACCTACAGCTTAAACAAAAGTAGACTGAATTATCCATATCATAGAAGTATAATTTCCATAGTCATGGAAGTTACACCTCATGTTCTGTTACATAAAATGGTGAAAAATAGAGAAATGAAATATTGATTTAATACCACACCCTTAAACGAGACTATCTATCCATGAAATTTTCAGTTATAGAGAAATAGTTTGGTGTTCTCCAAATTTAGTGATGTAATATTGAGAATATTCCCAGGGATGTGGTGATATAAGGAGTATAATGGACTTACAACATAATGACACAAGCATTGTGTAGATTATTATTACATATTTTTATTTTAATATTAATTTAATTATAAAACCACAATCTTGAGGAAAATAACAGTTTAGTTCATTTGGAAACTTAGAATATATTATTATATCTTGTGAATGATCATCATGAACTATTATAAGAATATTCCCATTTAGTACTCCTACCTAAAAGTATTATATATAACATGGGGAATGAAAGCATAAAAATCGGTGAGCTTAGATTATCATTATGGGAAAATAAAAAAAACATGAAAATAAGAATGTAAAAATATGAAAATAACTTTTGAAAATCATACCATGTATGACATATATCAAAATTATGAGTCATGGAGAGAATTTTTGTAATTCAAATGCATAAATCATAATTTAACAAGAAATATGAAAAAATAAAATTTTCATAAAATATGTAATTGTGGATGAAATATAAAAATAAAATAAAATTCCATATTAGCCATGTCTCATTTCCATGACCATAGTAGCAGCCAAAGTCAATTACAGAGCTAAGATCACTCCATATTCCACCCCTATATTAATAAACCGAATATTCTTTCCATTTCATCCATATATTACTGAACCTGATATAAATTTTATTCAATTTTTTTCTGTCTCGTGAGATATAAATATTTATCCAATGGATTTTATAGAGATATAGGTCCCACCCATCTCATAAAAAAATCAATCTTATGTGTTCTAGAAAAACACAAATCATCCATCATAGCATATCACTAGGAAAAAAATGTATTTCATAAACATCATTTTATAATTATACATATAAAATAAATGGAATTCATAAAAATAATTACATAAAAGACACAAAAAAATAATATTAATAATAGGTATAAAAAAATAAACCATTTTAAAAAATATCTTTTTTTATGGAAAATGATTTTGATAAAACACATGAAATTATTTCATGAGGAAAATATCTATACTTCTTAAAAAAGGATTCATTTTCTCAAAATACCATGAAATTTTAAAGTAAAATTATTTATTTGAATATAAAAATAAAATATTTTAATGTATGCTTCATGGAAATAATGTGTTATGAAGATGTCAAAAGCTGATGATTCTATATATGTTAAAAAACATTCTACTTCACCTTTTCCAAAAAAAATACAAATGTTCCTTGTATCGAATAATGAAAAAAGAATCTATTCATTACATTTAATATAAATTATCTAATGATTAAAATTAACTATAATACGTTTTATAATAATATAAATAATATTATATACATAGTAAACATGGACATGGATGATAAATATAACATAGTAAATACTTACATATGAACAACCTCATATAATAACGATATTTAAATATTATCCCTTACCACTTATAATTAGTTGAATCATATGCATAATAAAATAAAAAAATTTATAGGAATATGTAAATATAATAAAATTAATAATCATAAAACATTCATCAGAATCATAAACACCACATAAAAGAAATACGTGTTGTATAATGTATATGTCCCACCGAAATAAAAGTAAGAAAAAATAATCCCATACCTTAGGTCTGTTATCCAATGTATTTATATGAACATAATTTATAATGGTTTAGATAATGTCATTGAATTATTCCAGTATCATGTTAATATTTATGATATCATATATGATCATGTTATCATCTTTTTGGTAATAATATTTCTTATTACAAGATATTCAAGTACTCACTACATTATTTTCTTAACCGTGTGTTTTCTGAAAAGTTCATGTTCCACTTCTTAGGTAATAGTTATATCATACAAAAAAAATATATAATTATAATATATATCATATTTATTTATTATATTAATTTATATAATCATGGTTTAAAAAAGATAATGTTGAATGAATCTCATCGCATCGTGGTAACGGTATACCATACATAAGAGTGAGCGATGACATCATTACCATAATCGATGAATGGTATTGAAGAGGATGGTGTATTATATTTAATAATTACTATAATTTTATAATAATCATATATATTTAGTATGAAAATAATTATATACATCCACTTATGGTGGTGGTGAAAAATAGATTACACTACAAGGTGGAGGCGGTAAGTCGTACATATGCACGTCTAATGATTTAGTTTTTCTATAGGATGGATATAAGGTGGAATAAAGTTTTTTCATAATTATAATAACATATAAATATTTTATTTATACTGATTTTTTTACATTACAATGAAATATATAATTAATAAGAAGTATAAGAATAAATAAGTTTGAAAAAATTGGTAGCAGATATAACCTCTTCCTCAACATGCTTCCTCTAAATCTCTTCAACGAGAACTAAAGATCATCTATGATGAAGACCATAACCTCTAAAAGGTTAGTAGGAAAATTGAGAGGAGAAAATTTCAGTGATGGGCGATCTTTAAGGCTCAAATTAATGTGAATATGTGAGGGAGTAGGTGCCCTTTTATAATTGAGGTGAGAGGCACTTTTGGAATTCTCAAAAAATAGTAATATAAAATAAACACAAACGCACTAAAAATCCACCCAAATGTCCCAATTTATAAAATTAGATGTGATAGTGTTATATTATCATCGTCAAATAATTTTCAGTCTATTATTGAGTTCAATTTAAACAGTACATTATAATTAACAATTTTTTTCTCTATTTAATTGAAATTAGGAAAAAAATATTTCAATATTAAAAGGGTTCAATATTTACTTATTTGATTTTAATTAGACCATAAATTAGTAAATGAGATAATATTATACAATATAATTATTATAAAATATTGTTAAAAAATTAGTTATTGTTTTTAAATAATTTAATAAAACATTGTTTTGACTAGACAACAATAGTGTTGATTTTAAAACTATTCAATTAATGGATTGTGAAAAATATCACAATAAGATGAAATCATCAAAGAAATTACATTATTATATATATATGGGCTCTACGTCATTTGAAAAAATAATTTTACATATTAATTTTCTCCAATTATATTAATTTTAATATTATTAATAACATTAATTTGATATTTACAGTAACAAAATAATTGCTACATTAGTTTTGTTTAATTGTTTAATATAATTATTTTTGTGTAAAAATTAAAAATAAGATAAAATTGTGAAGATAAATATATTATATATCCTAAAAAAATTTATTATAATTTAGCTTCTTGAAATTCAACATTAAATATGTTATACTTATTGTGTTATGAATGTGACAACTTTAACATCCCTTTAAATAAAAGAATATAAGTGTCAAAATATCATCCATATGGATCCAAATGGTCAATAACTAGAACCTTGTAATATTATGGTTTCTATAAACTCTAAAATTATTAATTTTGAATTTTTTTGGGTCTTATGATGGTTATTATCATTTTAATAATAATTTCTTTATTCATTTTTCATTAAATAATTAATTTGTACACCATAATTGTATATGTATTTAAGGTAATTATATATTTCATAAAAATTACAATTAAATTACCATAATAAAGATTTTTTTTAATATAAGTATTTTTAATCTAATTTAACTTTTTTTATAACCTTATATAAAATGTGGCTTATTTATTAAAATTTGAGTGAGACATATTTAACTTTTATTTAAATAAAATAAATTAAATGTCCTAATCTCATCCATGGGGATTCAAAAGGACACCATTTTGACCACATGATAATTTATGTCGAAAATAACACATCCAAATATTTTAAGAGAAGTGCTGGGGTAATTTTATAATAGTAGTCTTACCAATAATTACAAATTTTACCCTTTTACCTTTTTTACTATAAATTACCCAAGTTACTATTCATAATGCCTACAAATAAACAAAACTATGTACATAATTTATGCTTAATGATTCCAAATATGAATTCAATTTTTCAAAATTAATAACCTAGACCTTTTATTAATTAGTTTATGATTATTCATATTATCAGAAAAAGAGAGAGAGTTTTTGAAAGATAAAACATTGTAAAACATGGAATTGGTTTTACATGAGAATTCAATGTAAAATTACTTATAATTACCTAAATTTTATTCAAGGATAAATATATATTATATTTATACTTTCAAACCATTCAATAAAATAATTTAATTACATAATTTATTTTGATGAAAAATCTTCTTTACAATTAAATTTTTAAATAATATTACTATACAACAAAATTTAAAACATATCTTAAAAAATAAGAAATAATTCCAACCAAATTTTTTTTATACTAATTCCAAATAAGAAGTGATTTCTGTTAAACAATGTATATTAAAGTTTCAAAAACAAGATTTAAAATAGATGTTCTATCAAAATTTGGCAAGACTGTATTTAAAAAAAACTTTTTATTTGAAAAATTAAATTAGTTCTTATATAATGTCTACAGAACATATAAGATGATTTTTAAACATTATATTTTGAATGCATAAAGAGTGATTTTTTTTATAGACTCCATTATTTTCATATGAAATGTTTTTTAAGTAAGTAAATTATATTATTACCTGCCATTATAAGGACTAGGTTATAATAATCAGTTGTTCAATTTTAATCAGCTTTGCGTGAAATAAATAATTTCCAAAGAACATGATATTTAGTATAAGATGATCCAAGAATAGTGTTTTAGATATTGAAAGATAATACAGTTTTGTGTATAATTTGATATAATCTTGGTTAAGCATACAACACATGATATTAAAGAAATTAAAAGCAATATATCTCATAAAATCTAGGCGTGTTACATTCTACCTCAATTAAAATGAATTTCTCCCTCTAAATTAATCGTCGTTATAATTTGTTTACTACATGAGAGGTTCTTTTATAGAAACCCACAACATAAAAAAATACTAAATATTCATTTGGAAAAATTAATTAAGAAACATAAAGATTATCCAATGTAACTCATCACTAGGTTTCTACATAGGAGAACATATGTGGGAAGTGAAAACATGGTTATGGAAGAATGATATAACCACCAAATCTGGATTGAGAGTGATAGAGACCAGTGATATGAGAATGTTAATAATCAGAAAGCCATAAATATATTATTATTGTTAGAATGGTATGTCTGAGTATGATATAATATAATAAAAAAAGTATGATCAAATATGTAAAATGAGATACAAATACAAGAGGGGGTGAATTGTGTACTTTAAAAATTCATTTGGAAATTTTACAAATAACCAAAATTCACAATACCTCTAAGTTCTAATAATATTGCTTGATTCTAGAAACGTGATTCTGGAAATGGAACATAAAAAAAGTTTACAATAGATAAGATTCTACCTTAAATAGTATAGAATATAACTAAATAAGATTACATATATGAGGAGGAATAAGATAGTTATAATATCCTTAGAAATAAAAATGCAGCGGACAAGCACAGTAGTAAAACTATAAGTAACAAGAACAAACTCTTTTATCCCAAAGAGGAGGGTATCCAAAAAACCTGGAGAAGAGGTCCCTTGGATTATACTTTCAATAAAGTCTGTCTTACCCAAACCCAGGTATGCCCTCAATCCGAAGATCGGTATCTTTCATGATATCTCTGCATGCCCCCACTTTGTAAGGAAATCGGCACCTCTGACTTCACAACCTGAAGTCACTAATTTTAAAGGTAACCGAACCACTGCACTTAGCTAGTCTACATGAAGCATAGTCTAAACGACCAGTTCAAAACATTCTACATAAAGCTGGAGAGTTTATAAGAGCCTCCCTATCTAGAAATCACCTCACCAACACTTTGTCTATTGTCTCATGATGTTGTTAGCTCTTCTCAAATGATCTCTTATTTATAGGCGTGGCTCTAACGGTTGGCTCCCTCCTCTAATAGTCTTATTTTTCCTTGAATTCCGGAGGGACCTATACATTTTTCACTCAAACAATGGTTAGTGACTAACTAAAAGCACAACATCATTTTATAACAAAATGAGTGTAAGTATAACCAAAAACTGATATTCGGAATGAAGGTAAATAAACGTTCAGAGTCTAAGTAAAAACTGAATTCGGAGTCTACAACACAAGGATATTCAAATTCTATTTTGTATGAATTTGGATCCTACACTCTGTAGAAATACGGGGTTTGAATATCATGGAAAATTAGTTTTTGGTTTCACCAGAATTTGGATCCTAAACATTCAATGTTCCGAGTCGTAGTTCAGGAGAATTCAGAGTCACAAATCATAAGTGTTCAGAGACTGTATTCAGAGAACTCAGAGTCATAACATGGAAAAATTCGTCATCAGAATTTGTAATGGGAATTCAGAGTCATACCATAGAAGAGTTCGTATCTGGAATTCATACTAGAATTCATGACTAGAATTCATAGTCGATATTTTCATAAGTTCATATCCAGAATTTGGAGTTGGACTTCATAATAGTTCGTATCCAAAATTAGGAATTGAAATTTATAATCGTTCGTATCTAGAATTTGAAGTTGAACTTCATAATAGTTTTTATCCAAAGTTCAGAGTATTAAATATAATGCCTAATATCTATGATTTATTTAATTATGTGATTTTAGGTTTCAATACGATTTTCACCCAAATAATGAAAATGATATGAAGAACGAAAATGTGGTAAGGGTGAATTTTTTTTGGTAAAGAAAATATTCCTTATAGAAGTAAAACATAGGATCAAATTAGATTTGCCTTAAATAAGGTGTCTGTTATTTTCAAAACAATAGGAATGGTAAATTCATTAAGAAATCCTTATTGACTCAACAATATCCACCTTTTTGGAAAGCACATACATTCTTACGAAAAATATTGTATGAAGTTATAATAAATTTTTAGACTTTGAAATTAAATCTTATCTCCCTTTTTTATGGGAAATGGTGAATACAAATAACTCCCCCTTAGGCTTTGGAACTCTAAGGCTCATATTATAGCTTTCCAAAATGTGAAATTTCAACTGGATATGGAAATCTTCATATTCAGAACTACCCCTTGAAACCCCCCTTACTTAGGGAAGTATCTTCTTATGCATAAAAGTTTTTCCTTATCTTCTTTAGAATTATTTTTTCCTTCTCCACCTTGGTATTTTTAATAAGTGTTTAAGGGAATAGAAAATAATAAAGTACATTAAATATTAGTGTTTACAACCAAACACACAATCATAATTCCATTACGATTGAAAAAATTAGTACAAGGAAAAACAATTACAACAAAAGATCAGAGTGGTCTATTTAGTTTTCTTTACTTAGGCATTAGCATCTTGAAAATGGTGTTCAATTTTTTCAGCTCTTTATAATCCTCCTCAGCTTGATTTTTTATAGCCTTGATCCTATCTTCCTTAGCCTTTAGGTCCTCTACTTAAGCCTTTATAAAATTATCTTTCTTCAAAATATTTTCTTTTATCTCGCTCCAGAGATTCCTCTCTGTTTTCAGGCATTGAACAATATAACTCAGCTTCCCATTTAGATCTTCTACATCCTGAATCCAATTATTTTTCTCTAGCATTAACACATCCTGAAAACTGTTGTGTAAGATCCTTGATCTTGGTATCATCGGTATCAAAAGCTTCTTTGACATATTCTCGAAACAGATCAAGCTCACTCAAATCTTCATTGATTTTCTTCAACCAAAGAGTCATTTTCCTGTAGGATTTTCTATGGGCTTCATAATTGATAAGAAAATTATTGTATTCTGCCTCAATCTTAACACATTTTTCCATCACCATAGATATAGATTCTGATTTCTGATTCATACTATGTTGTAGAATCTGGAATCTAGAAGCAATTGTGGGAAATATTGGAAGGGTATCAACCAGCTTCTTTAGAAACTGTACATCAATATCGTGCCCTAAGAAATATGACTCTGAAATGTCTTTTGTTGGAGTGTCAACAACTATTTGTTTCACCTTACTGATTTTTGGAACGACCTCTTCATCAGGTTATTCATTCTCACTTCCTGATAGTTGTACAATCTTGTATTTATCAATATTATCTTTTTCAGCACTACACACAATATCATCGGGACGGATAAAGTAATGATTATTACTTTATTCTTCAGATAGATTGTTGTCTTCATCTTCACCCTTCTCCTCATCTCTAGGTGTAACAAGCTTTGAAAATCTGAAAAGAGAAGTCCAGAGTGAAATATTCTTGGATGCAATTTCCTTATCCTGAAAGACATCTACATTCATTATCATGTAAGTTGCCTTCTTAGAGCATTGAGTTTGCTAGATTTACACCAAAACATCCTTCCCAACTTCATTTTCGATGTCTTTTTCCAGATACTTCTTACCTGGAGTCTTAGGAAATTGTTCCACAAGGAAAGAATTCGTAATATGGATGTTTCTAAAGCATCCTCAGTAGCCTTCAATAGATAATGAACACTCCCAGCCTTAGACATTTTATTCTATTTAATTTTCACCTTTGATAGACTCTCAATCTATTCAGCAGCTATTTCTTATAAGGCCTCTACCTCCGCAAGATCCAAACCAAACTCTTACTCCCCTGCTTTTCTACACTACCTATCCTCCCTTCATTTTTCTTAGACTTGATCAGGGTAGTCCTGTTTCTTCTTTGGTTTAGGAGGTGCGGATTGATGTTCTTTAGATTTGGGGGTTTTATCTATTTCCTCCACTTCCTTCAATTTCCTTTTCATCCCATCTTTCTTTGAAGGTTCTTCATTCTCAACATTTTCTGGATTGGCTTCTGACTCTTCTACTTGAAGATCATTAAACTCCCTATCTTCTTAGAGAAGCCTACATTCATTATTTTGAGGGTTTCATCACTTATCCACATCACCTTGAAATTTCTCAGCTTGAAGGTACATGGGATCATAAATGATTCAAGACATCGATCTATCAACTATAAAAGCAATGCTGAATACATAATGATCTGATATCTAAGATTTCCATTCTTTATGTTCTGAATGGTGATGAGGATGTGTCTCATGAGATTCACCTTCAATATATTTACAAAAAAATTATAATATACATGTAACTCTTCTTAAGGGTATCCTTATTACCCTTCGATGGTATGATAAACCCTTTCACCCAAGGTTATAGAATCCAATTTTTGGTTGAAATATGGGAGATCTTCTAGGTAGTGATTATGTTAGAAAGGCCTAGACACTCCATAGCTTTTTCCTTGACAAAACTACCCTGAACCTCTGGGAGTTTGTGTGAGAAAAACTCCGCTTCGCCTTCATATGCCAGCCCCACCAAGCATGTAGCCTTGGAGTATGAATGTTTGTAAGTCTTCCCGTAACTCTTAAAGGATAATTTTTCTCTACCCTATTCCTTAAAAAAACAGACTGATTCCTATAATTTGATGAGAAGATCCGAAAAGTCTACATCTTGAGATTTTGTCTTATAAATTGCTATACTTTCCCAACCATTGATCTAATGTTCTTGGAAATTATAGAGTCATACTTATTAAAAAAAGTTAGTGTACGAACCTCTCCCTATAAATCATCCACTCCAGAATTGTATTAACTATAAACATATCCTGAGAAGGAGCTTCTGCAAAAATTCAGACTGGAGCACTTTTGAAGAATTCGAATCAGGCATTTGTAGAGGGTCATAGGATCAGTACGCAGAAGCTTGAAAAACGATGTGGGACATCCATCGGGGGTCACCTTTATATAGGTGATGGAAGTGACCTTTCGACTTCCACAACAAATCTAACAGTTGATAAATGATCTAATCTGATATGAAGATCGATATAATTACCACAAGGAAAATTTGAGTTATTCCGATCATTTGTGGTTTTAGAAAGAAACCATTCGGTTTTAAGAAAACTAGAAACCGAGAGATTTTAAAATAAAAAGTAACTAACAGCAAGTAAAAATTAATTATAAAAAACATGATAAATAATAATAACATTTGGATTTCTAGGAAGATTATTCATATTTAGGAATGTTCTTCTTTAAAAAATATGGATTTTTAAAAATAAACATGAATATGACAAAAAGTTATTATGAAAAATCCACTATGAAATTTTTTAGAATGATAATTTTCATTATGAAAATTCAGAGTACAAAAAATTCTTAATAAGAAAATTCCAGTTCTGAAAATTTCCATTAAGAAACATCTTTTTTGAAAATTTTAAATCTGAAAATTTCTATTACTAAAATTTTGAAACAAATACTAAGAAAATTTTCATTACGAGAATTTTGAAAAACTGGCTACAAAAATATTAATTAAATTTTTTTTGAAAAAATTACTATGAAAATTTTCATAAAATTTAAAAATAGATATACTCCCCCTATGAAAAGGATTTTATTACTATAAGGATATTTATTGAAAATAATGTTAATGGAGGAATAGTACCTCACGGTTATCATTTCTAACTTCTGTTTAATTTATTCAAATCTATCGGAAGGTAAGGATTTTGTAAAAATGTTAGCATGTTTATCTTGTGTTCCTATGAATTGTTGAATGATATCTCCTTTTTTGTGCGTGATCCCTAAGAAAGTGATTCCCATTATCAATATAATTTGCACGAGAGTGATGTATATAATTTTTACTAATGGAAATTGAACTTTTTTTATCACACAAAAATTGAGTTATAGTAAAACACAAGCAGTAGTCTATGAGTGTGTGTTGCATCCACAATACTTGAGCACAACAACTTCCATCTGCTACATATTCAGAATCAGTAGTGGAAGGTGCTAGTAATTTTTGGTTCTTACAAGACCAATAAACTAATGAATCTCCTATGAAATGGAAAATTCTAGATGTACACTTTCTATCCAGTCTATATCCACCAAAGTCAGCATCCAAAAAACTCTTTAAAACAAAATCATTTGCAGAAGTATAAAATAGTCCTAAACCCATGGTTCCCATTAATTAGTGAAAAATTATCTTCACTGAATTTAAATGATATTACATAGGATTGGATTGATATCTTGCACATAAGCATACTGAAAACATTATGTCTGGATGATTAACTGTCATGTAGAGTAGAATTTTTATCATACCTCTAAAAGGTTTTTGATCTACTGGTTTTTCAGCTTCATCAAGATCAAGAGTGTTTGAGTTACCGAAGGGAGTAATTATACTTTTAGTGTTTTCATATCCATACTTTTTAAGAAGATCATTAATATACTTTTGTTGAGATATATAGATTCCTTCAGGTTTTTTATAAATTTGAAAACCAAGGAAAAATGTTAACTCACCCATCATACTCATTTCAAACTCAGATTTCATTAGATTCACAAAGGAATCAGTTAAAGATTGGTGGGTGGAACCAAATATAATGTCATAAACATAAATTTGAACAATCAAAACATTTTTCTTATCCTTATTTATAAAAAGGGATGGATCTGCATTCCCATTAACATTGTTATTTTGAATCAAAAATTCTGTAATTCTATCATACCAAGATCGCGGGGCTTGTTTAAAGCCATACAATGCTTTGGTAATTCTAAAAAATGTATCATGATGTTTTTAATCTTCAATTCCGGGAGGTTTTTCAACAAATACATCCTCTTAAACATAACCGTTAAGAAAATCACATTTCATATCCATTTGAAAATGTTTAAAATTGAAGAATGTTGTAAAGGCATGTAAAATATGAATATATTCAAGTCTTGTTACTAGAGCATATTTTTCTTCATATTCTATTCCTTCTTGTTGATTATAGCCTGTAGAAACTAATCTTTCTTTATTTCTTACTATGATTCCATTTTCATCACACTTATTTCTAAAGACCCATTTTACACTAATAACATATGTTTCCTTAGTTCTATCAAAAAAGGTTCAGACTTTATTCCTTTCAAATTCATTTAGTTCATCTTGCATTAAATTAATCCAATCATCATCACCTAAAGCGTCATCAGTGCTTTTTTTTTCTCATTTGGAAATGAATTCTAGATGCTCTACTTCATTTCTTATGGAACATCTAGTCCTTACAGGTTTCTTGACAAGACCAATGATATTGTCACTTGGATGATTCTTTATAAATGAATGATTTAGGATTTGTAAAACCTGTTTAATAAATATAGGGTAGGAAATCATCTAGGGTAAATGTTTCAGATATATATTCTTGAACATTTTCCTTATCAGAAGGATCTTCTATAAAGGGTTGATAATCATTTTCTGAAAACACATCTGAGGATGTAGTTAGGGGTTGTTTGAAAGAAAAATGATCAGTTTCATCAAATTTCACTTGTATTGTCTCCTCAATAGTACAAGTGTTCTTGTTGAAAACTCGATAAGCCTTATAAGTTGTGGAGTAGCCTAAGAAGATTCCTTCATCAGATTTTAGTGAAAATTAATGATGATTATCTTTAGTATTCAAAATGAATATCTTTCTGCAAAAACATTCAATTAGGAATGTCTATTTTTTCTACAAGTACATAACTCATAATGGATTTTATTAAGAAAAGGTCGAATAAAAACTCTATTTATAGTATAACAAGAAGTACATACAGCTTCATCCCAAAAATGTTTGGCTACAGAATACTCACTCGATATGGTTCTAGTTATCTCTTGAAAAATTATATTTCTTCATTCAAAAACACCATTCTGTAGAGGTGTTCTAGGTGCTGAGAATTTATGAGTAATGTTGTTTCTACTACAAAAAGTTTCAAAATCAGAATTTCGAAATTTTTCACCATGATCACTATGAATAGTATTCAATGGAAGGATTTTCTCATTTTTAACATGGTCACAAAAACTTTTGGAATAAGAAAAATCTCCTGACTTCTTTGATAGAAAATAGACCAACGTATATCTAGTGTAATCATCAACCAAAACAAATACATATTACATTACCCCAAGCTTCCAGTTTGTGTAGGACCAAAAATATTTATATGCACTAGCTATAAGGCATCAGTAGTTGAGACTTCACCGACTGATTTAAAACATTATTTATGTTTCTTACTATATTGACAAGGGTCACAAACCATTAAAGAATCGAATCTATGTTCTGGAAGATCGTTAACTAGTATTTTCTAAAACAAAATTCATATGTTCCTAAGGTTATAGTGTCGTAACCTTCTATGCCACATCCAAGAATGATCTTCCATTGCACTAAGACTAGGAAAATATTAGCTCCTAAGGTCTTCTATGTTTTTTGTGTAAACATTCTCTTGCTTGTTGGAAGAAAGAATAAATTCTTCCATTGAATTTTGTAATAAGCACTATTCATTTATAAAATTCACAAGTTATCAATCATCACATAGTTGGGTTATAATAATGATGTTGTGGTTAAGACGCATAAAAATAAAACTTTTGAAATGAAAGTCTTTCCAAGAAGAAAAATGTTATTTATACTAATAATTTCTCCCAGAGCATTATCTCTGATAGTTACTTTTCCTCCTTCCTTCTTGATAATCTTTGAAAAATAGTTTTTGTTACCAGTCATATTCTTGGAACATCCACTACCCATGTACCATGTATTTCTGTTGGAACCTTCTCTATTTTCCTGAAAATAAGATAAAGTTAGATTTTTGGAATCCAGACTTTCTTGGATCCAGAATTTTTAGACAAACAATTTTTGGGTATCTACATTTGTTTAACAAAAATAATTTCTATGAAACCCAAGAGATTGAACTTTATTCAATGAGAAATTTTTCTTCCAATGCACACCACTTTGACACTTTTTGCAAAAATGAGCTTTATAAGGAACACAATAATTTTTTTTGAAAACTGGGTTTTGGTGAGTATAACCTACTCCATTAGTGTTTCTATAAGTTTTGATTTGATAATAAATCTTGTCAAAACATTGCATCACAAAGGTAAATTTTTCAAGACGCTTCATAAGGGAAAATATTTTGGATTTTAGTCTGACAACCAAATTCTTATCCTCAAGAATCATTTCCTTAGAGTTATATTTTTCCACAAAAACATTCATCTATAGAATATAATTCATAAGGACTTTGGAAAATTTATCCTTATTAGAATTTTCATTCTCATGGTATTTAGAAATTTTTTCTAAACTAACTTCTTTATCTCCAAGATCTCTAGAAATATCTGAAATCACTTTTGTAAGAATTTCTTCCCAAGAATTTTCCTTGTCAAATTCCTTAGAAATTTTACAATTTTTTTCTTCAAGTTACATGGAAAATATAGATACTTCTTCATATGAAGGTTCTTCATTTTCTGAGGATGAAGTATCCTCATGAGATATAGTATTTTCAGAATAGTAATTCTTAACAAGAGATAAATTTTTCAAAACCTCGGCAGAGTGTAAATTTTCCATAAGAAAAGTTTTAGAGAAAGAAGTAGTAGAAATGAATCCCATATTATTCTATGTTGATGAATCATATATAGATGATTCACTCTTTGAAGAGTATCTAGAACTAGTACACTAGGTATCAATAGCTTTAATAAATTTCATGTGATTTGATCTATAGAATTTCTTCTTGTTCCTTTTTGAATTCCTTTCCTTATTTTCATTCTTCTTCAACAAAGGACAATCATATCTAATATGAAATGTTCTTATAAATTGATAATAATTAACATCTCCATGTTTCTTATCTCTGTAGTCTTTCTTCTTGTGCTTATTCTGATGGTTACTTTGAGATACAATCTTGTTCATTCTCCGAGCAAGATTATCCAATTCATTCTCAGACATTTATGATTCACTAGATTCAGACCGAATAATGACTTTCATTGACATCGATATAGTTACCCATTCTGGGGTCTTGGAGTTCATATGTTTATATGTGGTAGTAAAAGCAACACCTCCATTCAAATTATTATTTTTAACATTTTCAGCATCTCTCGTCATTCTGGTTTCACGCTGAATAAGAGTTCCAAAAAACTCATCTAAATAAATCTGAGTGACGTTCCTGTTCTCATCAACTACTGTCCTCTTGGACTCCTATTCATTTGGCATGATATCTATGATTTTATTTACAAGAGCCTCATATTCTAAGACTTTTTCTACCATAGATTACAAGTTATGCTCGATAGTCATAAACTGTTGATGTACTTTGCTTATAGGTTCTCCATAGGGAAAGATAAAGCCATGGTATTCTGCTCTATGCATAGCTCTTCTGGTCTCTATGACTTTGGATGTACCAAAATGTGTAACATCAAGTTTCTTACAGATATGGTTTTCAACTTAATATGATGATATATGACTATAGATGTTTTTAGTCAGGGAACACAACAAAGTATTTCTGACTCTAGAATTTGATTGATATTCTGATTTATCCAGATTCGTAATGGTTCTCAATTCCTTATCTGGAATATTATCATCTCCAGTCAGCATTAGATAGTTATCAAATCCAGTATTGATAACGAATGTCATCATCCTATCTCTCCAGAAATCATAATCATTTCCATCGAAAACTAGAGGTCTGGGAGGATTTAGAATATCTTTAGAACCAACGTTTAAACCTTCCATTCTTAAGAAAATTGTTGACACAAAAACTTGCTAGTAGTACAAATTTGTAAACAACGAAAATATTACAATGGAAGGAAAATATTTTGAAATAGTATCTCTAAGAAAAAATGAATATGAATCTGAATATATGAATCTGAATATATGAATCCAAAAATATGAATCCGCATATATGATTCTGAAAAATCAATTCCGAGAATATTCTTATGAATCTAATCCTGAGATTAATTCAGACTGAACGAATCCTCTGATACGAATTGATATAATTGTATGTATGAGTATGATATACTCTAATACCAAAAGTGGGATCGAATATGTAAAATGAGATAATAATACAAGAGGGGGAGGGGTGAATTGTATACTTTAAAAATTCCTTTGCAACTTTTAAAAATCACCAAAATTCACATTACCTCTAAGTTCTATTAACATTCACGATTCTGGAAAAGTGATTCCAGAAATGAAACATAACAAAAGATTACAACAGATAAGATTCTACCTTAAAGCGTATAGAATCTAACTAAATCAGAGTACAAATATGAGGAGGTGTAAGAAACATATACATTCCTCAGCAATACAAATGTAGTGGAAAAGCACAGTAGTAAAACTACAGGTAACAAGAATGAACTCATTTAACCCAAAGAGGAGTGTATCTAACAACCCTGGATAAGAGGACCCTTGGTTTATACTTTCAATAAAGTCTGTCTTACCCAAACCAAGGTAAGCCCTCAATCCAAAGATCAGTATCTGTCTTGTTATCCCTGCAAGCCCTCGATTAGTAAGGAAATCGGCACCTCTGACTTCACAACCCGAAGTCTCTGATTTCAAAGGTAATCGAACCTCTCCACTAAGCAAGTATCCATGATGAAAAGTTTGAATGATGATTTCAAAACATTCTGCATTAAGCATGAGATCTTATATGATTTTATCTCTCTATAAATCACTTCCCCATAACTTTGTCTAAAGTATCGAGAAGTTTTTAGCTCTTTTCAAATGAGATCTTATTTATAGTGGTGGGTCCAACGGTCGGATCCCTCCTCCAACAGTCATATTTTTCCTTGAATTCAAGAGGGACATGTACTTGTGTCACTCAAACAATGGTTAGTGAGTAAATGAAAGCACGAAATCATTTGATAAAAAAATGAGTGTGAGTATAACCAAAAACTGATATTCGGAATAAAGGTAATTAAAAGTTTGGAGCCTATGTAAAAATTGAATTCGGAGTCTACAATACAAGGTTATTCAGAATCTATTTTGTATGAATTCAGAACCAAAATTCTATAGAAATCTGAATACTGAATTTCAAGGAAATTCAGAATCTGGTTTCACCGTAATTCGAACCCAAACATAAAATGTTCATAGTCGGAGTTCATGAGAATTCGGTGTCAGAACTCATAAGAGTTAGGAGTCTATATTTAGAGATCTCGGAGTCAGAACTTGTAAAAATTCGTAACCATAATTCATAATGGGAATTCAGAGTGAGAAGTTAGAAGGGTTTGTATCCAAAATTCATAATTAGAATTCATGTCTACAATTCATAGTCGATCTTTTCATAAGTTTGTGTCATGAATATGGATTTGAACTTCATAATAGTTCATATCCAGAAATGAGAGTTGAAATTCATATTAGTTTGTATCCATAATTCATAGTTCAACTTCATATAGTTCATATCCAGAATTCGGAGTCATAAACAGAATTCTTCATATCAATGTTTAATATGATTCCATGGCTTTAGGTTTCAATCTGATTCTCACAATTACAAAGAAAATGATATGAACAATGAAAATGTGGTAAGGGTAAATTTCCTTGGGGAAATATATTTTCCTTATACACGTAAAACGTAGGATAAAATAATATTTTATATAAAATAAGGTGTTTGGGATTTTCAAAAAAAGAGGAATGGTAAAGTCATAAGGAAAGCCTTATTCACTCAACAATTATTTAACAGACCATTTAATTCATCAGATAAAAAGTTACTAGGATAAAAAAATTTCATGATCCTTTTCCTAATGTTAATGATTTTTAAAACAAAATACTAACTTTATTTCAGTAAATTCTCACATTTGTTCATGCCTTGAACAATTTCTACTTCTTCTTTTAATAAATGAGGTGAAGTTGAATTTTTCATTTTGGATGTGTTCTCAAATCATGCGATCTATAAATAAGATGATAGGTCATTCCATCTGTCTCAACAAAAAAGGTTAGCATAGGTTATAAAATATTCATATGTCCACCTATAGTGAGATAATACATTAATAAAACAAACTTCAACAAGAGATTAACTTATACTATAAATAAATGGATAACATTACAATCCTTCAAAAAACTAAAAATATAAAAAATAAGAAAAAGGAAAACTAAATTGGCTTATCTTTTATATAATATATCTCATATGATAGTTATTGGTAGTCACATTCCAAACATGCCAATAACACAATCATATATTCTCTAGAAACATGGTAATAACATGATTAACCAAATATCCATAGTGAAAACATGCATAATGTAAAAAATTTACTCTTACCAAAAATCCAAAAATTTCGATATACTCAAACCATGATATCACTTGGCCATTAAATCATTCATGAGGTCATTAATAATATCAAACATGTAATTATCTCTTTAACCAATATTTATGCACATATCACGTGTGTTCTCAAAAGTATATGATTATCTTTTCATAGTTACTAGTACAATTCAAAATATACATCCAAATACAGTGAGAAAACAATAGTGGACCAGTAAATAGATATTTCATTATTCTATAATACTATAAAATTATTCTTCATCATTATTCTAGAATCCTGTTACATAAACACTCAATCAATCCACCACATCATTTTCTAACTCAACATCACCAATGGTGATTTAATGTGATTTTTCAATTTCATTGGATGTAATAGGTTATTGATGTTGATCATCATCAATATCCCTTGGATTAAATTGTTGATTTAATAATGAACTATTTCCTTGATCTTGTAACAATGATGTGTGGGTGGTGAATTATCTATTTACTTTTCTCTATTAGCTACATTTACCCATTACCATGGAACTCAACATCCCGGTGGATTTATTTTCCACACATAAATAAATTATATTCCCTTTAATAAAGTATCCACCTTGCTTATTTCCACACATTGAGAATAAGGAAACACTCATCTTTGTTTTCACCTTTTTTTGAGATTTTTCCTCGAACTACATCATCTGTTTCTTTTCAAAAACATGGGATTGATATGTAATTCTAACCACCATTTCTACCTTGATAGGACAATTCAGAATATCTTCATAGCTAATAATGTCTCATTAACTTAACAAGATTCTATTAATTGGTTTTAACTCATTGAATAATTGAACAACATTACTTTCAGGTTTGATGATCAGTCCAGAAGCATTGAATGCAAGTCTTTTAACATTTTCCACTTATCTACCAAAAAATTCATCATCCCGTTGCATAATCTCAACGAACTCATTATCTATCATTGTTCAATGAATACAAGAAAACAAATTATTGAAAAATATGTTCTAGAAGTTTTTCCAATCCACGGATTCAATTTCATCTTTTTTCCTCATATTCATGATTATAATCCACTTCTAGTCTTCTTTTCCTTCTAAATAATAAATAGACTAAATGTCTTTTTCATGATTTGAACATGGAATGATAGAAAATATCTTTTTAATGGTACTCATCCATTTTTCTTCAACAAGTGGATTAAAAGAACATCTGAATGAAGGTGGATGCTGCCTTATGATGAGCTCAAGATAATTCCATTCCCTTATCTGCTTATTTAGAAGTCTAGAATGTTTCATAGCTAGTGTATGTATAATGATAAAATTTTTTATTCTATCTCCAATTACATTTTTTATGGAGGATAATCACTTCATTGACCAGTTTATTGATCATTGACAGACTTCCTTTAGTACCCAACCATTGTCTAAAACCGAAAAGAAAAACATGAGAGGAAAAAATCATACTACGAAAAAAATGGTCAAGGGGAATTACTTTCAATCTCAAATATCTGAAGTTTAATCCTAGGATAACAATGACAATTAATAAAATTCAAAGACTGTAACATATATTTAGACTTGTACATAGGGCATCCTTAGAAATAACATATAAATATTTCTAGGGTTATCACTAATGATTTTTCATCCTAGTTTCCATTGGTCGACTAAACCATTCATTTGATACCAATTATAATAACTCAATCAAGACATACATGAATACTATATATATTTACCTAAATAATCATTTCATTTTACAAACTCACTCCTTAAGACTAAAATTTTTTAGTGACTTTGGAAACATGGAATACATTCTTAAACTATGTGAATGATCTTCAATATCTCCCATAATGATATTACCCTTCAGTTCTTTTACATAAAATAATTCTTTATAACCTGTGTAATGGAAACAAAAGAATGAGTGAGCCCAGATTCTCAGTAAGGGTAATCAAACAAAACATGTACCTATGAATGAAATAACATTAACATAACAATTTAAAATCATAGCACGTATAACATATATAGAAATTACAAGTCATGGAATGAATCATGATTATTTATAATTCATAAATCATAAAGAAATATAAACCTTTTGAAAGTAGAATTTTAATAAAACATGGAATTTTAAGAAGACACATACGCATAGAAAAATCATTTCTATATTTTCCTAGGCTCATTGTCAAGACCATCATAGCAGAAAAATTCCATTACTAATCTGAGTTCACTCCTCGTTCATGTCATGTATTACTGAAATGGATATAAATGTCGTTTGAGCACTATATTACTTAGCCGTATTTACATGTAATTCTAGTAATGTATATCTCATGAGATATAAATCTTTACCCAATACATTGGAGGGGGATATATGTCCCACCCATATTATAATGAAACCATTCTTATGAGTTCCAAAAGAACATAAATCATTCATCATAGCATAACCAAA
Source organism: Viscum album (assembly GCA_963277665.1). Classification (NCBI taxonomy): domain Eukaryota; kingdom Viridiplantae; phylum Streptophyta; class Magnoliopsida; order Santalales; family Viscaceae; genus Viscum; species Viscum album. Next base: position 1,003,455,661 of record OY728161.1, read on the forward strand.
GTAACAAAAATGGTTTTATTAAACATCATTCTATCACAATCCATATAAAAAAAATTAATTTCATCAAAATCATTCAATAAAAAACACAAAAAATAATAGTAATAAAAATCATAGAAATATAACCCTTTTTAAATAAATTCCTCTTATATGTAAAATAATTTTTATAAAACACTTGAAATTAAGTCTCAAGGAAATATCCTTCCTTCTTCAAAAATGTTTTATTTTCTCAAACTGCTATACAATTTTAATAGGAAATAATTTAATTAGAAATAAACTTGAAATAGAGTAAATGAATCTTCAAGGAAATAAGGTTTTATAATGTTGTAAAAATATGATCACGTTGTATATGTTAGAAAACATTCTCTTCATACTTTTTCCAGAAAAGTCTAATAATACCTCATATCGAATAAAGACAAAATATTCATTTCATACCATTTAATTAAAATTCACAAATGGGTAAAATTTTCTTTAAAGCATTATATAATAGTATAAATTATATTAAATACTTATAAAAAATGGACATGGTTGATAAATATAAACTTGAAAACACTTATATATAAACAATCACATAAATTAATGAGATTAAAAAATCATCCCTTGTAAATTATAATCATTCGAGTAAAATGGCTCATAAAATAAATAAAATTTTATGCATATGTAAGTATCATTTCATTCATAATAATAAAATATTTATGGGATGTATAAAAACCAAAAAAAAAGAAATATGTGTTGTATAGGGCATATGTCCCACCGAAATAAACGTGAGATGAAATACTGAATTACTGTAAGTCCGCTATCCATTTAATTTATCCGAAAATCCAATATAATAAATTATATAATTTCATTGACTTATTACAAAATCATATTAATTTTTATGATATCATATATGATCATATTATCATCCATTTATTAACAATAATTTATTATAACTCATTATTTAGGTATTTACCATTTTATGGTATTACACCTGTTTTTTCACGCAAGTCTATGTTCCACTTACTAGGTTATCGTTATATCATTTTAATAATGATATTATTAAAATATATATCACATTTATTCATTCCATGAATTTATATTACCTTGGTTTAATTATGATCATGTAGAATGAATCACACCGCATTGTGGAGATGGTATGTCGTACGAACGGACGAGCGATGATATCTTTCCCATAACTATTGAATAGTATTGAATTGGATGGCCTATAATATTTAAGAATCTGTTTTATGTTAAAATGATTATATATACTTATTATTTCCATAATTATACCCATCCCAGTAAGGTGGTGTGGAAAAACATATCACACCACGGTGGGGAGATGATAAGTCATACGTACGCACAGTTGGTGATTTAATTTTTTTTGGATAGATAGAAGGTGGAATATGGTTTTTTCATTACTATAATAAAATATAAGTGTATGAGAGATACATATGATATTAATTTATAACGAACCAAATAATTAATAGGAAGAAGAATAAGAAAGATGTTTGAAACAATCAGGAGAATAGATTACCTCTTCCTCAACATGCTTCCTATAAATCTCATCTTATAGCACTATACTTTATCTTTGAAGAAGACTAGAACCTCAATAATATAACTAGGAAAGGATAAAATAGAATGGTCATGGTATTAGAAAGCATGAAGGCTCAATTTATTGTGAAGAGGAAAGGGATAATGTCTCTTGTTATAATTGAGGTGAGGGGCACTTTTTGAATGCTCAATAATTGTAATTTAATAAAAAAATCAAACCCCAGTGAAAAACCACTAAAATATCCCAATTTATAATATGAGATGATATATGTTTTTAATATCAAAAAATTTAATTTTTATAATAATTTTTATTTCATTTTTAAAATTATCATTTAAATTAACAGTTAGTTATTCTATATAATTTTAATTCACATGGAGATTATATTAATATTAAAGGGGTAAAATATTTATTTATTCAAGGTAAATTAGACCCAAAATAGGTACCATAGATGAAATTAGATAATATAATAATTAGTATATATTTTTGATTTGTTTTGATGATTTTTAAATAATTTAATGTATCCTTGTTTTCACAAAACAATAATAGGGTCAATTTTGTAACTATTCAATTCACAGACTTTTAAAAATATAATGATAAGATGATATCATCTGTCCAATTATATTATTATATCTATGATAGGTCTGTATAATCTATTAAAATAATTTGATATATTAATTAGCTATAATTTATCATATTTTAATATTTTTAATAACAATAATTTGATATTTCAATTAATAAAATAATTACTATATTAGTTTTTTGTAAAAATATAATATAAATATTTATGGGGTAAAAATCAAATATAAAATATTATGATGAATATAAATATACAATATTTCATAATAATTCTTTTTTTAATTTATCTTCCAGAAAATCCAACATAAATAATGATATACTTCTAATATTATGAATGTGACAACTTTAACATCACTTTATATAAAATAATATATGTGTCACAATATTTTCTATATGGATGAAAATAGACAATAACTGTACACTTCAATTACTATTGTCTCGATATACTAAACCAATAGCAATTGGGAATGTTTTTATGTCTTTTATGGTTATTATCATTTTCATAATAAATGTTTTCTAGATTTCTATTTAATTAATTAGTTTTTACACCGTCAAAGAATATGTCATTAAGGTAATAATATATTTTCAAAAAATTAGAAATAAATTACTATGATAAATAAAATAACTTTAGATTTAATATAAGAATATATAATTGAATTTATATTCTATATTACTATATATAAAAAAAGGTTTCGTTATTAAAATTTGAGCGAGGCATATTTTACTTTTCGTTAAATAAAATAAATTAAATGTTCTAATCTCATTCAAGTTGATATAAAATGATACTATTTAGACACATGTATCATTTATGTTGAATCAAACTCATATAATGATATTAACACAAGTGTTAGTGTAATTTTATAAATTTATTATTACACTTAATTACCTAGTTGACCCTTTTACCATAATAATGAAAATTACAGATATTTTTAATCATAATGCACAAAATTAAAATAAATATATTTACATAATTTGGGAATACTGATTTAAAATATGGAATAAATTTATCAAAATTCAAAACAAAAAATATGTATTAATTAATTTAAAATTGTTCTTTTTTTGGAATGAAAGAACCTGTTTTTAAATGTTAATACATTAGAAAATATTGAAATGTTTTTACATCTGAATTCAATGTAAAATTAATGATAATGACATATTTTATATTGACTTATAAAATTATAATATACTTATACATTAATACAATTTGATTATATTATTTAATTTAAAAAATTGTTTTCATGAAAAATGTTTTTTTTCAATTAAAATTTAGTATAATTTTTCTATTCATCAGAATTTAAAATTTATCAAAAAAATATCAAAAATTTGTTCAAATTAAAATTGTATATCCTACTTCCAAATGAGAACATTGTTTTGTTAGATAGAATATATTAATGTTTTTAAAACATGATTTATAATGGGTTTGATATCAAAAGGTTGAAATAATGATTTTTTTGAAAAATGATTTTTTATATGAAAAAATTGAATTTCTTCTAAAATCATGTCTAGAAAACATATAAGATAATTTTTAAAAATTACACTTAATACGTGAAAATTTTTTTTATTATTTCATTGAATTAGTTATTTTCATTTTAATAGTTTTTGAAGGATGTTAATACATATCATACCAACCATTATATTGACTAGGTTATAATATAAAGTTGTTCACTTATACCATCTTCTACATGCAATACATTATATCAAAAGAACTTGAAATTGCGTAGAACACAAGCCACAAATAGTGCTTCATTTACCGAAAGATAATACAATGTTTTTTATTTTTGAAGCTAATGTTGGTGTATCATATGACACAAGACATCAATGAAATTAAAAATAATATATCTTATAAAATCATGAGGTGTTACATCCAAGATAGTAGATTGAAAGAAAGCCCTTCAAATAAGATAATACCACTGACATTCCAAATATGTGTGTGGAATGAATATGGGTATTTCCTGAACGGGATGTGGAACATCTTTCTATATGTTTTATAAGTATATCATTTTCAAGAATACCAGTGAGACATGAAGAAGATAACCTATGTAATAGGGTAAAGGAAGGAACATCCTAATGCACTGCCCATAGATAGATTTTCCAACTACAAGGAGAAGGGTCACCAAGAAAACTATTGAAATAAACCACAGTTCGTGGAGGTTATTTAACATATGATTCCATAAATGGTGTGTGATCAGGGTAAAGATAATCACATTTCCAACTCTAAAGTAGAAAAATAATACAAATAAATACAAGGTACACTTCTTTATAACTCAATAATTAAAAAATATTTATTTGATTCTGATTCAATGAATTAATTTACATCCTATATATTTTATATAATTATTGAATCATAACCCTAATACCTAGAAGTAGTGGTTTCTATTGAAAACCATCTGGTGCAATCAATGTAAACATTTTTGTTGGAATAGTCTCATATTAGGGTTTATGGGATGATTCGATTAGAGAATCAAATAATCATTCCCTTTATGTAACATGATGATATACCTTACATGGTTTAGATATCATTGTATATATCTCACATAAATTATCAATAAAATTTTTTCACTTTCTATATATTAAAATACACAATTATATTATAAAATTTAATGGAAGCCCATGAATACTTATTTTAATGTCCTTAAATACCGTGAGTTTTGATACATATTAAAGAAGAATATCTTTCAAAAATAGATAACTCATTTATAATTAATTACCTTGAATAAATCCCTATATTGAGGGAATATAATGATTTATATCTTTAAAATTTTCCAAGACTTCCCCTAGAACATGAGGTTGAGTTCTCAATAGAGCTTATAACCCGAGATACTCTTATCTATAAATTAATATATAGGAGAAACTCTATAAAACTAATGTATAAAAAAATAAAATAAAATATAATTATGAAAAGGTGATATTACTCACATGTTAATTACCAAGGGGTTCCCCAATTCTCTTTGTCAAGAAAATGGATGGATCAACATAGTTATCCATCAAATACTGGGAACTCAACAAGATCACCGTAAAAAAATAAGTATCTCCATCCATAGATTGGTTAATTTTTTTATCAAATATATATACCTAAAAAATGTGGATATTTTTTTTCATATCATGTGATAATATTGAAGAAGTAATATTTTTAAAATACATCCTTCCATATGTGGTTTGGAATCTGTGTTTATAATGATACCCTTAAATATTAATAATTCCCCTACAATATTTGTTGATGTGATGAATATTGTCTTTAGAGGAAATCTTGGAAGAATATGGGGTTGTATTAAGATATTTTATTCCCATTTACTAGAAGATAAATCATGAACATGAATAGATTTTAAGTACTATGGATGTGACATTAAAAAAGTAGAATATATTACTGATTTTCTGTAAATATGTCATTTGGATGAAGTATCATGTACTCTTGGGGTAAGTGAACATATGTGAGATAAATAATAATCACCCTTTAAGGAAAAATTCAATTGAGGAATGACCCAGATATTCATGGTTAATGTAAATTTATAGTTTTAATTAATTAACTGGGCACTATTAATAATTTTTGAGAATGGTATCCAAATTTCCTATACAGAAAAGAAATTTTAAAAATGATAGGTGTAAATTATTTATAAAAGGAATAATGTGATGAATTATTTAAGGAGATTATTAAAAATTTAAGTAATCTATATAAACTCACACTACCATCAAGGGAATATGTATTTGAGATTTATAGTTATTATTCAAATAATGTATTCGGTTTTTCAGTCATGCATAATTAAATACTGATTACTTATACAAAAAAATAATTCCTGAATCATAAAAAACTACCTTACACATGATATTGAGTTAGATGTTGTGATATTCAGTATAACGATTTGGAAAAACTAACATTATATTGAGAATTGTGACATATATAAAAATGACATGATTGAAGAGTATATATTAGGGAATAAATAGATTATCTAGTCGTAGAAAAATGGTTATAGAAAATCAAATACTAGGATTAATATATCACATACCTTCTTGGAATAATGAAAATGGTTGTTATTACTCATATTAGAAAAAACTTATCCTACAACACTATATGTAATAACGATTGAGAAAGTCCCAATCTTCATGGATATAGGATGGATGGATCTAGATTTAAAAATAGTATGGATGACATCAAGCCTTTACTAAATTATTTTCTAATAATATATCTAATAAGAGAAAAAATTATAAGTGATTGATAATTTGTATCTTCACAAGAAGTTAATATTTGTAAATAACTCAAGGATTCATGAACTCCCTATCGACGAAGACACTTTCATTCAATTTAGAACTATAATTTCTCTTCTATAATCACATGATATAAATTTTTAGAAATTTTATAAGGTGTATAGATCATGTTTCTCCATAAATCCTAGGCATACCATTATGTAACTTTATCATTTAGAGCACTAGTGGGGTGTCATGAAGATGGAGAGAGCAGATCACACTTTAAAGTTATTAGTATGTAAGTAATTTAAAGAAGATAGAAAACAAATACAAGGGTATAATGGAACCATTTATCATGCCTACATGTAAATGAGATAGCATCACCGTGGATATTTTCAATGGATAAATAAATACATATAATGGATGAAATTTGATATGGGTTACGGTGGATTGGCATACCAAGACATCTCACTTAATCAAAATTAAAGAAGATTTATATGGGGAGCCACTTTAGATTGTTTCATATAATTATCTATGATTCATTTCTAAATGTTAAAGCATAATTTAAAATAATCTTAATACTGAATTGAATTTATCTATATACTATCCACCAAAATTGATGAACAATTTGAAATGACCATCCAAAAATTCATGGGAATGTTGAGAGATTAATAAAATGAATTTAATGGTGTATAATAACATCATCTCACATTAGTTGATATCTCTTAAAAATAGCATTTAATAAGTATTCAAATAATTAAATATAACTGTTTAAATGAGATAAATTTTTGAACTACTATATAATGGGAGTATGTTAGTGAATGAAAACTACGTGGACCTGATATTGTGTATGAAATTATAAAAGATGGTTCAAGAAATAAAACAACATATAATATATACATATATTTAGTGAAATAGTTGTGCTGAAAAACTTCGATGGTAAATTGATACTGATTTTAGTGAAATAGAGTTCCATTGAACATCACCATAGAAGAGTGTCTTGTAGATTTGAAATAAGTGAAAACATAGACATGGTATAATGAAACCTTTGAAATCATTGATATAATATTATAAGTGAACTATTAAAAATAACAACATCCAAAACTACCACATTTTTATTATGTATTCCGCATATCCATCTAGTGGAAGTGCATACCTAATCCCTCAAAATTATTGAATCTCATTGTGGAATAATAGGATCATGACCACTCTTATGATGATTAATTACTAAATATCCTGTATTGATGAAACAAAGATATATGAAATAAGATAATACCCAATTTAAAAGGGTTTTGGAATAACAATGATACAAAAAATGATATGGGAACCTTTATAAATAATCAATAAAATATAACCTTATTTAATTTGAACCAAAAATATGAGTAGATTTATTTGTGATGAAATTTATTATGGGTTGAAGAATGTAATTACATAAAAACTATAAATAATAATTATTTCTTTAATAAGTGTGGTTTATACATTTATATAGTATTATAAATATACATCACATTGAAAAAAATAACACTTTATATCATTAAAAAAGTTAATTAGATTATACAGCAATTAAACGAATTAAAATCCATCATCTTAAAATGGTAAATGAAATATAAAATATAAAAACAATAATGGATTAAATTAATCATCCATATCTACTAGAATTATCACCCACCTGAACAAAATTACATAAAATAAATAAAATACTAATAAAATACTTTAATTTTTAGAAATTTAAAAAAATCCTCAATCAAATTAAATGGGAAAAATATTGAGTGAATGAATAAAGACGAATTTATTCGAGGTAGTATGAAATCTTGAATTTTGAATTGACCATTATAATAAATATTTGAACTCAAAATAGAAAAGTGTCATATAAATTGTAATTATAAAGATTAATTTAATTAAATATAATTATTTTAATTTCATATAGTAAAAAATAATATTAAAATTGAAATGAAATGATAATAATATTGTCAAAAATATTAAATTTTAATATATTTTCGGAAAATAAAATAATAGAAATTGAAATTAAATATTATAGAAAATTAGATGAATTAATTTTGTATCAGTTTAAGAATTAATATATCAATGTATTTCAAGGGTGAAATTTTAATAATTTTTGTAGAAACATAGATTTTTTTGTGAATAGAAAAATAATGTTTTTAAGTACCACATGTTTTATGATGTTATATTGATGTAATAATAAATAAATAAATAAATAAATAGTTAAATTGAATTGAATAAATAAAATTTGAAAAATTTATTATTTTAATCAAATAAACATAAATTTCTAAAATGAAAAATAATTTTGAAATTCTATTAGTCTAATGTGTCTTTATGTAATCATATTTTCATCATTATCCTTTACTATTGATTAAATGATTAAATTTATATTATAATGTTATATAAATAACTAAAAGCATGTTAATTTACTTTAAAATATAGAAAATATTTCTATTTATAGTTTTACCTTTTATATAATAATATTTTAATTTTTAGAACATAAAAATACCCTTATCAAAAACTATAAAAACCCTATATTCCGTTCATGGGAAACCACTTCTCCTTCACTAATAATCCAAAAATATTACCAAATTATCTCTATTAATAACCCCAATCATATCTTTAGGGATATCATAAAGTAACTCAACTCTATTTGTTGTAGATTTTTTGATTTTTTGAAATGAATCAACACTGAGAAGAGGGTATGTTTTCATCAACACATTCTTTGATTTTACCATTTTCAACCTAATATTACTTCATTCATTCAAATAGAAATATACTCAGCTAATTTATAATTATTTAAAAACTATATTAATTTATTTTAAAAAATATATGAATTTTATTTATGATCTATTCATATTTCATACATCTCTTTCATCCTCTTATGAATATGTTTTTTCATTGGTTAGTTAACCTCCCATTAGGATGTGGCCAACTCCATATATATGACTACCATTATTGATGATTAAAATAAATTATTTATATTGAATAAATTTATAAGTATATATATATAATCATGAGTTATTTATAATAAATTATAAGTAGGAATCAATAATTGTCTTCAAATTGAAGCAGTATGAGATATTTATAGAGAAAATGATATCAAAGTGTTTCTCCATTATGAACGGGAGTTAGAAAATAAAATTCAATTATAATAATTGTAAAATAGTAACAAAAATTAATATTATTTTCTTCTACTTACCTGTATTAATAATGTTATATTTATCATAATGGTGTATGAAATGTAATGAAATTAATCAAAATTTATGGTAAAGGGAATCTCAAATCCAATAATGTTTTTTGGGTTATATGCACTTTCACATTATTAATAGTATTGATTTATCTCTAATGCTAGTAAAATTTCATATCACATTCCATTATATTCAATTTCTTTTTATATTCATTATTATAACTTCTTGAAATAAATTATATGCAAAATAAAATGATTTTTCAAATAGACATTATTTTCTAAAACAGTTTGTTTACACCCATTTATTCATTTCCTCTCCACATAATAATGATAATGTTTTAAATTAAAAAATGTTTTATATTATATTTTTTGTAATATAGATAGTTATTTATTAAATTATTATATATAAAGCATTCATGCAATCAATATTTTTCTATGAGTTTATTTCATGACCATGATTGAGAAAAGATCCCAGCATACGTCACAGGTATGGTTATGAGATTTTTAAAATCTGAAGGTTGGGAAAAAATATTTGTCCCTATAATTAATTTTTTTATAATGATATATATGATGATATTATCAGGGTTGTGTACTAACATCATGTTTTATTTTTTCATAATTATGATGTTTACATGTTATGAACATATGTTATTGATCCAAATGATGATAAAATTGTTCATAACTTTATCCTTTATTTGACCAATACGTTATGATGTCTCATTATTATACATATGTCACATTATATTCTTTTTAAACTAATTCCCTTTTACTTTTGATGATGATTATTTTATTGTGATATTATTATGATGACTATAATCACCAATTCATTATTGATCCATGTCCTTATTATTTCTATGTTAACCATCCACTTACTAGGATTTTAGTTCACCCGTATATTTAATGTATATCATAATTTGATTTAATATACTAATGGAAACATACGATATTTTTTTAGTATTGCTAATAATCATTGAAATGATTGTTATGTATTACTATTTATAAGTGATGACTAGACTCAATTTTCAAAAATAATATACCTTTTGATAAGAGAATGTAGTAATACTATGTTATTTTTCATAAAAATGAAGTAATAATCCTGTATAAAATAGTTTGTTCACAATAATGGTGGTAATTTTGTTTTATGACATCCTCAGGTTACCATTTTTCCTTTTCATTCATTTGATTTCTCTATATTAAATTAACAGGATGGATGGTCTAGTTTCATAGCACATTAATACTATGATCTAAGATATCCATATATTACTCCTCATAAAATAGATTAAAATCATGTTATATAAATAATTTATTAAGAAAATGTGAGGGATCAAGTGTATTATTCCAAATGATGTATAGATGGAACAAATTATCACATGAAAATGATTTAGTGGAAGGGGAAGTTTATAGGATATAGTTTCAACGTAGTTAATAATATAAAATGGGGAAATATCACTTAGATCTAGAATCCTATTTTTACAAACCTCATAACAATATTCTATGTAATTACACATTGGAGTACTTAATTACAAAAAAATATTACATTATTACCATGATTATCAATATAACTATTATTTTTACATTGTGATACAATGATATGATATTTAATAGTTAAACTATCTCTATCATTTTTCTCACTACTATAAGTCAGAATATATTCCTATCCCTAATTTTTTTTATACCATGTTAGAGTTAAATATTTATTCCAATATATATGTATAATAATTCATATTAATGAATGAATTGAAACTATTGTGTATGATCACATTATTTGAGTAAGAAATTTATTTCAGAATCATTTTATGAATATATAGTATTTTATGTTTAAATCCTCTATGGTATGAATGGTCCTCATCAATTAATCCTTTTTTGTGATGATATATTATACAAAAGTATAATTCTATGTTCATTGGAATATAAATATTCTTCCAAAATAATAATTGAAATATTATACCACTATCGGATATTATTGATATTGGTGTTCTTGAAGCCTCCTCACATATTTGATATATAACTGAAAATTTTAATGACATTATATATTTAATGAATTACAATGAAATATGGAATCTCTAGAAGATGATCTAGCACAACCATTAACAGGTTAATTACATTTGATGATATTACAATACATGTGATGATGTTTCTAAAGATATTCACTGATTTATATTTTATTATAGGTAACCGTTTCACCATTCCCTTTGTATTCTTTAATTATTTCTTAACTTATTGGAATATAATGAATTTGGATATATATTAAGGTGTCACTTTATTCAAAATTTCCCAGTTAATTTTTTTCATTGGTTTATACACATCTTTTAGATCTCCTGGTGGATAGAAAATGGAAAGCTATGAGAAACATAAAATATACCCTAATTATATTATGCATAGATATTATATATAACCAATTCCTAAATTTATAACTCTGTTTTTTTCATTGGTGACTTCAATTATTTTACCCATCCCCATTTCTTTCACTTTATTTTTCATCATCACTTATTCCCTTTATACCTATTAAATTTTCATTAATATTGAGGGTTGCGAAATCATTTGAGAATGTTAGTATTTTTTAATTTCTATTATAATTAACATATACCTAAACATAATGTCTAATAATATATAACCCCTTTTAATATTTATCATGAATAAGATTATATGATATTTTCTATGTACATAATTTTACAATTTATTATCCTATCTTTGATAGTAATGTATTGAGAACTCATATTCATTATCATATCAAACAATATTAACTATCACACAGTGATAATTTTATGTGTAATCACATAATTTACAATTTTGGGATTACTATTTATTTCAAATTATCCATCATCGAGATAATGACTCTGAATCATTTGAAAAAATACTACCACTTCTAACATTATAACATGCATTAGGTAATGTTTATCAAGTACCATCAATATATTTTAGGAATATGTTTTCAAATGACCATTTTTATTATTAAACAACCTAATACCTTATTTAATCGTCATTATATTTTAAAAAACCTTCCCAACTAGAGGGTACAGTGTGTATAAGTGATTTGATAGTATAAGTACCCATCCTTCATTATTGCGAAATATAGATTATTTATTGTGGAGTTCACATTCATTCATTCCCTAATATCATTCATGTTTATAGATATTAAGAATTAGTTTATATATGATACATAGATTAATTTTAGATAACAATGTGAACACTACCACACAACACACATTTTTTCATAGGGAAAAACATTTATAATAAAACATAATTAGTTCTCACGATATATATTAACAATTTCATTCTTGGACACATTATTTTCTTGGATAATATATAAAAATCATCTGAAAAACATTTTAAAACATGGTATGTTTATAAAACTATCAATAAGGGACATATAAAAAGAATAAAAGAAACCAATAAAATCATAAATATTATTAAAAAAATTCCTTATCATAATAGAATGATAAACCCAAAGACACATTTTCTTAACCAATAAATCAACTTCTCCAATGAAGTATTTTCATCAATATTTCATAAAAAAATATTATAGTAGAAAAGAAAAATCATAACGGAATATTTTCAATCATGTAAAACTGATGAAAATTTATAAATTTCACCATTAATAAGTGGCATAAACTTCCCATTAAACATAATCTCATTAGTTTACCATATAAAATAACGATATTTAAATGAAAATATCTAGAATTAATATATAAATAATGTTGGAATCATTGTAAATTGTATTGGTATCACTCACACAAAAACACTTACAAATGGAATAGAATACACTAAAAATTAAAAATAATCTATTAGGGGAACCCTGACAGGATCACTGTATCCCTTAACCCTTTATATTGGAGAGTTATATTAGGCATACTCATCATTGTAAAGTATGTCAGGCTCACCCATCCTCATGATCTATATCAATATCACAATTTATAACATATAATTCCTAAGAACTATTACATAATTATATACATGAAATATTATAGTTCCATTAGAATAGACATAAAAATAATTTTTCACCCATTAGAAAAAATTCTAAATATTAAAATTTCTATTTTATTTAAAAACATTTTTTAAAATACATAGAAGAGACTAAATGAGAGATTCACTTGAAAAAACCCTAATTTTTTTAAATTTATTAAATATAAAGATTATGGTAGTAAATTTTGTAATATATTATAAGTTAAAATATAACATTACCTTTTTTCTTTTCATTAAATGTTTTATATAAAATAGGTAAAAAATCATTTTTTGAAAACCATTGAATGAAATTAAATAGTGAGATAAAAATTAATTTATTTTTAATTTAATTCCATAAAAACTCATCAACAAAATAATCCTTACACTATATAAATGGAATAAAAAATTTTAGAAAAAAAAATCATAAAAACATTTAATTATATGTTTTTATGGAAAACTGTCTCTTACCTTAAGTTTGAATCATTATGTAACCTTTTAATTTTTCGAGGACTATGAGGGAAATAATGTAAATAATAATTTATCATTCCATAATGATTATTATATCTTTAATTCCATATTGTATTTTTAAGTTCACATAAATACATTTTTATTTATTTTGGAAATAAAAAACGAATCGCATCTCTTCGTACATGTATTAATACACACATACAACCAATATGTAATGTTATAAAATAATATGATATATTATTCTTCAAATATGATGTAAAATTAAGGAATATAATATATATGCACTAAATATACTATTATAACCATTTGAGAGAGGCAGTTATTGAAAAAATAATTATATCAGTTTATAAGGTAGTGGTTGGCTATACAGAATAATGATGTATATGTTTCCAATTTAATGGAAGAGGATGAAAGATAAAAGTTACTATACTAACATAAAAACATCTATATATATGGAAGGTAAACTATTTTTTTGTTATAATGTTTTGCAAATATTTGAGATAGTTATTAGAAGAAATAAAATGACAACCCTCAATTCAAACAATTCCCTCTTCTTTAGACAACCCCATTAGGATAATCCCGAAATCCTACCTAGGATAGTTTTCTAATTGAATGAGGGACTACAAAACATGGGAAATTATGAAAAAACATTATTTTTTGTTGGTTATTTTCTGTACTAAAATGTTCTATTAAGTATATATCAGAGGGGATGAGGTTTTATATTATAAATGGAGGAGAGGAAAGACATGAAATGTTTAAAAATAATAGAATATATTAATATTTTAATTAAGATGACTATATATAAAAAATAAACCATTTCCAAATTTTCTATTTTATATCAATTAAATATATGTCATAAATAAAATTTAGAAATGTTTCTAGGTAATTTTATCCCTTACAACTTAAGTTTAACAACTCAGTAAACCTATTTTATCCTTACTTATGGTAACATATTTTTACTATTTTTAATATTTATTATGGAAAAAATTAAGATTGAATTTATAATTAATACTAATTAGGAAGATTAAAAATATGTAATCTATTTTATAAATTTCATTCCATATATGTATCAGAATGTAATTTAAAATTATACTTGAAAATATGATAAAATTATTTTTTTTCAGTAAAAAGTCATATTATGTGTAAAAATGTTTTACAAATACATCATGTTAAAAATTCATTCCCATGTACATAATTTTATTGTTAATAATATAGTTTAACTAATTTTTCTTTTTAACCATATTATATGAAAATAAATCATTCTAAATATAGAAATGATAAGTAACTTTTTAAAAAAAATATGTATTTTCACTATTCAAAGAAAATTCATATTTTCCATATTATCTAAAAATCAACTGAATATAATTATGATATGATGAAATAAAAAATGATGTTTCTTTTTAAAAATTAATATTTAATTATTAAAAAACAAATCTTTTAATGAAACTATATAATTTATGAGAAAAATTGGCCAGAAATGAATATTTTTTCCTTTGACTTATAAATTACATAATATTTATAAAATGAATATAACTCTATAAAATATAGTTAATGAAAATTAATTAGAAATGAATATGATTTATAATGAAATTAAATTGGTTGTTTCATTCATTGCTTTTTGAAAATTTTATCATCAAAATTTAATTAATAACTTAAAAAAGTGGGGTTAATGTTCATTCATAGCATTTTCTGATTCTCATGTTACTTATTAAATCAATTTTTTTTATCCAAAACATTAATCTGATATATCACATTATTCCACAACATATTCTATCTATGATCAAGAATTTTTATTATTTGTTTCTCCTAAGATGTTTTTCTTCTAAATGAACTACACCACAGATGAAAACAAGAGATGCATCTCCCACATATTTTCATAACAATGGGATGTAAAATACATTATTTACCTGGGATGAACATGGTGTCATGGGCAATAAAAAAGAAATTTATTTTACATTTACTTAGATTTCTTACGTTACAATAACCCAAAGGATTAATATCTAATTTTTACAAATATTCAAAGAACTTTGCATAGAGATACTTTAAGAAAAACCATACAGACTACCTTTAATCAATGATTTATCCTCTAATTACCTGTATAAATTTTTTACCTACTATGAGTCATTCCCATGTATTGATGAATCATATCCACCAAATCAACCATTTCATTTACCTATTATTGTCATAAAAAATTTCATTCCCCAAAATCATCCCAAAAAGTTTGCAGTCTATCACTGCTTTCCATATAATTCCTCAAAAGTTGATATCTTTATACATTTATGGAAAAACATTATTATAAAAAAGTCATACAATGTTATATTTTTTTCTCAAATTCAATGATAATCTATTGAAAAATATCATATAATATCCTCAAATATCTATATCATTAACTATGATGGTCCACATGAAAGAGGATGAAAGCTTGTACAAAAATTTAATTCAGTACCTAGTAACTTATGAAGAATTTTCCAAAAATTAATGTGAAACCTAGATCATAGAGTAGATAAAATTGAAAAAGTTCCTAAATATAATCTATTTATATCTTTATCATAATTTAAAAAAATTTGATCCAAGGAAATATTATAAAAAATAGAATTAAAATGTTCATATTTTGTTTATTGAACAATAATAACCCATTTTTTATTATTACCTCGAGATATATTTGGTTATACAACAATTAAATCCATAGATATATTCTCCAAATTCCAATTTGTTATTTCAAAAGTATGAACCATACCTTTCAGAAATTTTTGTTTTACATAAAACAATGGACATGTCAAACATATTATTATAGAATTATAATTAAATTTATTCATTTCTTCTAACCAAAAATGATACCTAAAGACTTTATATATTTTTTTACTACCCAGATCAGCTAGAAATTGAGATCTATAAGCCTCACCAAATAGTTATTTTTCTTGATTGGTGATCACATGAATCATATAAGCCACTTCAAAAACTAAAATCACATTATTGTCAATATTAAAATTACTAAACACACATTTTTTAATCATTTCGATATTTTCATATAATATATCATCCTTCTTATGAGAATGCAAAATCTTATATGAAAAAATGATTATAATTTTACCTAGAAATCAGAGGTATATCTAGCATATACAATTTCCAAAAAAATCATTATATCATAACCAAACAATCATGTTCTAGGTGTAATATAGATAATTTATCATTATATATCTATGTAAAGGATTAAAATAAATTTTGTTTCATTATCTATAAGTTAATGAATTGTACAGTACTAATCCTTAGTTAATTACATATATCTCTTTTATTTCATTTTCAACTATTTCTTTCATAGTTATACTTCAATAATTTTTATCGTTATATATTTCACACTTCACTCTATATAAATGAAGTATCTAAATGTTTAATTCAAAAACAAAAGTGTCTCGATCATGTTTATGTTTACAATAATTTTTTAATGAGGTTTTAATTTACACAAGAATATGAAATTACCCTATCATTCTCCATTAATAAAAAACCATTCTACTCAATAAAAATTCTATATATATATAAAACTAACCATTTAGGATAGTGGTTCCAAATCCAGAGCATTCAACGATCTTATTTTCAATTCATATAATCATTCATTGTATTCCGTTATCCAAATGAAACAATCAGTTTTTCATGTTAACATAGTTTGTGGGATATATAACTATACAATGTTTTCAACAAACCATATGAAATATCCAAATAATATAATATAACTATTAATTGAAATAATATATGATGGTCTTGGAAATTCATAAATAAAATTTAGGGGGATCAATAGAAAGGATTTCATTATTAATGACATGTACAAGTTTTGAAATATTTTGTAACAAAGTTTTTTAAAATCTAAAAATATTTACTTATAAAATCTTTTTTGGGCAGTATATTGAATTATAATTATATTTTTTCATAATCTAAATATATTTTATATTAACCAAAAATATATTCAATAAAAACAACTATAATCAAATCAGAATATTAATGGAAAATTTGACTAATAAGATTCATTAACATAGCTGGAGTATTCATCAAAAAAATTATCATAAACAGAAACTCATAATCCCCATACCTTGTATGTAATTTTATTTTATGGATCTCATCTTCACATAACATTAACTGAAGGTTCAAATACCATAGACTGAACTTTAGAAAATATTGAGCACCCTGAAGAATATAAAACAAGGAATTGATATGAAAAAATTGATACATATTATTAAAAAATTGATATTTAATTATATGGAATCAATGAAAAACATCATTGAACAAAAATTATTTTTTACAAATAAAACAAAAACATCCTATTGTTAATTTTTATTATAAATGAAATCATTTATTAAGAACCTCCTCTAAATAATTTTTCAATTTTAATAGTTCTACATTAGCCATTCGATAAGAGGGTTTTAAAATTTTATTTTCAATGGAAAATATTTCAATATTAAACTCAAATTCTGAATTTTGAATAATACTAGGTAAATCATCCGAAAAAACAGATATTTTTTTACATTGAGGAAATCATTAATTTGAATAGTTCCATTTTTTATGAAATTATATGTAATGTAACATTTATTTCCATATCATTAAAGTTTTCTAGAATCATTAAATTTTAACACCTTTAAAAATGATTATAAAATGGAAATTTAATATAATTTTAGAAAATATATTGTTTGGCTCAAAAATCAATATTATTATTAGAAAATGAAATCCAAATCTATACCCAAGAGGAAAACAATATATAGTGGTTAAGACAACAAGGTTTGAATTATAAAATCTTCCACATATTATTATAGTAAGATATTTTTGAATTTTTTTCCATTAATACCACCCTATGGTTTTTTATAAATATATTAAATTCATTTATAGAGATAAAATATTCATTTCTCTAGAAAATTTATCAGAAATACATGAATGAATATAGGCTGAATAATTAAAGACGTTAGAATAATATAAATAAATAGGCACGATATATATTAATACTTCCTTTAATGGTGAAAATTTTATAAATCTACTTGAAAAGTATTTCACCACTCCCTTGTTGTTATTTTCATGTTTCATACAATCATTTTTCCCTTCATTTGACATGAATTAACATAGAGATCAATCACATAACATTTAAAAAACCTTAATTATAACATATCAGAAAGAGTCTTACCACTACCAATATCTTCATCATGGAATTCAGGATCTATATTCCCAAACATACAACATTGAAGTCACAAACCATATTTCAAACGATCTTTTCTCGGGTTCTCTTTACCACACCGATCAAAAATTAAAAACATGGATTTCACAATAATATATTTCATTGATATATTCATCCCATTTTCCTCCCACCTAGATCCCATTTTCTTCATTTTTCATAGTATACATAGTTATCACCACACTAAATTTCTACCTACTAAACACAATGAAAATTTTTTAACTTTAAAATATCAATTGTCTAATTCTATTCATTATAATGGTTTTAATACTCATTAAAACTGATTATTTTTTACAATAAATATATAAAATGAGATTTTGTGAGTACTGTGACAATTGGGAGAGGTTTTATTTATGAACATCATTTTAATATTCCTCCATTTCACTCAATTCTATGAATTTGGTTCCATCATTATTCAAAAAGCATTAAAAAAATATTTATCAATGAAAACATTATTAAATGTATCCCACACCTTGGTGTAAATATCTTATTTTTCTCTAATATTTTACATAATTTACCACCATTAATCATATTTACCATTAAATGGTTAATAAATAGTTCATCAATTTCATGATTCAAATAACCACTAAATTTAATATCTATCATAGAGTTTGAATCCATCCCTCAGATGTCAATGAATCCTAGAGGGATTTGTTTCAATAAAATGTTGCACTATTGACAAATACCTCTATGATAGATAAAAATTTTCAATAGTATGGATACCATAATGATATATATCCTTTTTAAACTGATTCATCGCACTATAAAACATCACTGATCCCATTCCAACTATTCAATGTCATAAATTTGGAATGACAATTTCCATTTACCCCCTTAATACATCAGCTTCCATGTTTCTCTTTTGGAACAGAATTTTGAAAAGTCAATATTATATGATGAAACATGGTAATATTCAAATTTTATATCATGATAACCATAAATTAATTTCTTTTATTTTTATTTACATATATTATCATAACCGGAAATTTTGTGAAAACCATTTCTATAATACATAATATTGGTACATGAAAACAAATACATAATGTCATCTTCATTGCCTAAAATTAACTTTCTCGAATTCCCAAAGGACCTTGAGGTATACAATTTTCCAGAATTTGTTAATAACCATTGAATAAATAAATATTACCTAACCATGTGGATAATACTACTTAATATCCATTTTTCATAATAAAAACAAGTAAAATATATAAGTTTATTATCATGACATTTGTTCATGATTTTTATCATGAAAATAAATTTGTACCTAATTATCTATAAATCCATTTGAAAAAAATATGAAAACATTAGATGTGAAAAATAATCTCAATAAAGGTGAATAAAACACAAATAAAATAGTGTTACTCAATGCATACTTTTAAAATTTCATTTTTCAAATTTATTACTAAGATAATTTTTTTTTCATACCCATCAAATTAACTTCATCGGTACTATATTTTCATAAAAATTTTATAAGATATCTTAAAGTTAGAATAAAACTCATTATTGAATATTTGACATCATAAAAAACAGAAGAAAAGTTTTACATTTCACCAATAATAAGTAGAATAAACATCCCATTAAACATTAGTTCATTAGATTAACCTATGAAATTTTATGATTTACCTAATAATAAAGACAAGGAATAGATAAAATTGGTATTTAAAATAATCGATCCTTTTGATATCACCCATTTAATGACTCTTAATTTTGGATTAATATACATAGAAAATATCAATAATAAATTAAAAGAAACCTAACCGGTAAAATATATCCCTTTACTCATTGAATTACAGAGCTATATTAGGGTCACCCATCATAACGATGTTTAGCAGTCTAACCTATTCTCACAAGCAATTTCAAATAACCATAATGTTATCATAATACCTGAAATATTATTTCTCTATTATCACACTCATAAAAATATTCTTTTAATCCAGAAGAAAACATTTACTAGTTTTAAAATATCATTACATTTAAAAAAAATTAAAATATACCCCAAACAATTAGAATGAGGTTATTTTTGTTAAAAACATGAAATAATTTAATGGAATTCAAACATAAAATAATGGACATTCTAGTGGGAATAACTTTCGAAGGTGTATATTTTGAAATAGAACACTACATTTTCATTATCAACTAAACATTCCAAACAAAATATTTTGAAAGATTTCATTTAACAAAATTTATATGAAATTTAAAAAGTGATATCAAATTTTAATTATAATTCATTTATTTGGAAATAAAAAAAATCTATAAAATAATTCTCATAATTTTGACATAGAAGGAAAATATTTATAAAATAAATCATTCAAACATTTAAAAAGTGTTTTAGGGTATATCTTCCTCTACCTCATCTCTAAATCATCATATATGTTCTTTATCATTTAAAATAGTATTTTTTTTGAATAATTAAATTCATTATGACCTTTTTAAATTTTATTTTGGATTTAATATAATTTTAACCATTTTTTATAATTATTTAATCAATTAATTTCTTATTTCGTATTTTGATGATATTCCGATCATATATCCAGAATCACATTGTTATGTTAACAATGATATAAAAGGACATTATTTTATCTTCTATAGAATAATAATCATGTAAAAATTATAATATTTATACATTAATTATAGATTTAAAACCATCTTGGAAATATGGTTATGAAAAATGAATTATGTTATAATCAAGGAGATGATAGGTCATGCGTATGCATCAATAACATTTTATTTTTTCAAATTTCATAAGAAAAAGTAGTTAAATATAATATAATCTATATAGAATGATAATAATATAATAAATATTATATTATTAATTTAAATAAGCTTATATATAGTATCTATGTGATGTGGTCATGAAAAATGACCAATATCACTTCATGGAGGTGGTAATCCACACATATGCACCAATAAATTTATTATTTCATAGTGGATGGAAAGGTGAAAAATAAGACTAAATTTATATTAACCTTATATGATGATAAATAGTGCATGAATAAATTATATATGTATTATACCATATCAATCATTATAATTAATCGTTAGAGGTTGTGATTGAAAATGAATTACATCAGTTTGCGAGGTAGTAGTTCACAATACACACAAACATTGATGTAATTTTCCATTTTATGGAAGTGGGGAATTATACTGGTTATTAAAAAATTATGAAAGAATAAAAATAATTATATTTTATATTTTTATTATTTTGTCTTGTTTGAAAATATTTGAATAAGGGAGAATAAAAATAAAATAAAAATTCTTGGTTAAGAATAATACTTACTCTTTTGAGGATCACTTTATAATTATACATAAATCCTTCCAAATAATCTATTATTCTCGAAATATGGGCCTCTATGATGATTTTGGGATTTAAGAAATGTATTTGGTATAGTTTTGGAAAGAAAAATTATATTAATCTTTGGATATGAGATGATAGGGAATTTCCTTTTATAAGTGGGGGGTTGACACACTCAAAATTATTAAAGTGAATATAATATATTAATATTATACTAAATATAAATGTATCGTAAATGGTCTATTTCATAATATTATTTTTGATGGATTTGTGGTTGAATAAATGGGATCGATATACATCTTTTTTTCATTCTTATCTAAAAGAGAAGAAAAAACAAATTCACATTAATCATGAATAGGAAGATGACTTGTTCAACTTATATGTTATAGTTATAGGGGAAAATGAACATTAACAATTTGATGATCTGTTGGCCAGACATGTTTCAATTCATAGAGACAATCCAAATATATCTGATGACGATTATGGAATTTTCAGTTGCATGCAGGAGATTGTGAGAAACAATGGAAATACATTTTTGGTGGAAAACCATAAGGACGAGGAAGTGAAAGAGACAATTATATTTTTTAAATAGGATAGTTCACTATCACCTAATAGATTTATTTGTGAATTATATGTAAAGGCTTGATTATTTTTAAGGGTCATGTTTTCTGTTCTATATATGAATTATTCATATGATGTCCACATCTGAGAAGGGTGTGTGAAAATAGAGTGATCTTATTCCCAAAGGTTATTGATACCAATATGGTTTCTCAGTTTAGACCAATATTCTTATGTGCCTTTTCTTATAAGATTCTCATGAATCTTACTAGTAGAAGGAGGAGAAGAGTCTTCCCATGACATGTATCATAAGATCAGCATGGTATTTTGATGGGTCGGGACATTCCGGGGGAGATCATTATTGCCCATGAAATGGTTAGGGATCTTAACAAGGGAACCATTAACTCTAATATCATCAATCAATTAGACATGATAAAATCATAGGACCATATCATATGTTGTTTTTTCATTCATGTGATAAAATTTTTGGTTTCCATGAATGGTTCTACGTCTGTTTTTTTGGTGTTATTCATCTCCTTGGATAACTATTTCTTTCATGGGTATGGGATTTGGATTCTTCAAGAATGTGTGGGGTGTCATATAGGGAGATCCACTATATTTGTTTCTCATACTATTGTCCAAGGAGGATCTATCCATCAACATCAATCATAGCTTGGTGGAGGAGAGTATGTATCTATATATAAATAGATATGGTGGTAATATATTCTCTTATATGATGTTTATTATGAAGTGCCAGTGATTTATAATGGCAGGAGAAGATCCTTGATCCTATTTATGGACATAATGTTGACATATGGTAGGGAAAATTGTAAAAAGTTCCACATTTGGATGAGTATAGTGTTTATCTCTAATAAATGATTGGGTAAGCACTATGGTGTTATTCATGACAACTTAGGGATTCACAAGAGGTCCCTTTTAATAGCCTATCACTGAGCTCCAATTTCCAATGGTCAGATTATGAGGGAGTTGTTTAATGATCTTATTAACTAAATTACAGGTCTGGTTAGTAATTGGAAGAACATTTTACATTTCTTTAGGGGGAGGGTTATATTGATGAACAATGGATTGACCTTAATACCAATTCAAGTCCTACAGATCATCAAGACATCCATGGGGAAAATTTTAAAGATGGAAAGTATCATGAATTCAATTATGAGGGATGCTATGAATAAGGGAAGATTCCATTGGGGTATTTGTAGATTTTTGGATAAAACTATTATACATGGAGTTTTTGGTATCAATAATATATCTAAAACTATGAAATCCATGAAATATCATGGGGATTTTGATGTTATTAAAGTAAAATAATTGTTTTCCATATTCATGCTGGGTTGAAATGGTGAAATATAGGAGACTATATGGGAAACATGGTTCTATCTAGGATTTCTAAATGCAGGTTGAATACTATGAAAGAATTAAATGATTATTCTCATTGGGTGATTGGAAGAGGGGATATTAGTCTTTAGAAGGAAAACTCAGTATGGGTGAAATTTTCTTTTCACGGGTTTCCAACTCCACATATTTCATTCAATTATGATAGAAAGCATACAACCATGATAAATAATATCCATAATGAAGATAAAAATGTAATTTTTTTAAAAAAAATCATTCTTGGTTGATTCCACTTACAGGATCTATTTCATATGCTCTAATTCTGTTTGATTATCTATCCATGATTACAGAGTCATTTCTCATCAATAGATCACACCAGATGTGTGGGATTTGAAACATTACTGCAGGTTACTTCCAAATAAAATGAAATTTAACAAGTCTCATATCAGGAACCAAGATGTTCCTTATGTGTGAAAAAATGTTGTGTGAAGGTGTCAACATGTTCTCTAGGTGATTTTGATGCAACAGACCACAGAGAGAATCCAAGTTTCACTTTTTTTTCAGAGTAAATGGGAAAGAGGATTATGGACCTTAGTGGGGTTTCATATAATTTATGAGGGTCAATGTGTTAATGATTTTATATTAGAATGGATTCAATGTGTGGGGACCCAGGAGATGGAATTTTAGGTATGTACATAGCCTCCTTTTAGTGGTTATTTTTTTGTCCCTCTGGGAAGCCCAAAATGTGGCATGGGTGGGACCTTGTTGGTACTCTATGGTCCAACTGATCTGAATGAATTCTCAGATAGTGGAGTTGGATCTTATAATTAGAGGAATGAGGAAATTAGATCTACTTTCCAGATTCCACCATAGCATATTAGTTTCCATTGATGTTTCATATATTGTGTAGGGTTTATGGGTCTGTAGGAATCTTCCATGTATGGGACTGAAATTAAATGTTCACACCTCTTGCATATATGTGATGATGAGGGGAAGAGTTTGGGTGATAAATGGTAATGGTTTTGTTCTTTTTGGTTTCATATCTTTTTATAGTTCTAAAAATACAATTAGTGCCGATGTCATATCCATGATCTCCAGAATTTATCTCTATGAAAGGATTAATATTGTGGTTGATGAAATTGAATTAGATTGTAAAATTCTAGTTTTGATCCACAACATGGAATCGAACAAACCTTGTGAGTTTCTATATTATGATAGGATGTGAAAATTACTTATCATGTAAGACAAAACATTTATGTATTTATGGAGAGAGTGAAATTTTGTGGTGGATGGGTCAGCTGGATTAGGTAGACCGGATGAGGAACATGTTATTTATAATAGTGTTTATTCCGTACCATTTGAATGAAATATAACCATCAATCGACATGCTCTGGGGATTCATCATTACATGCCTCTATTAATTTAGTCACTCTTGTTTCGTGGTTCGTTTTTTCACTTATTTTAAAGAATTAATTCTTCAATTAAAATATACTTTTCAGTAATTCAATTAATTTTATCCCCGAGTAAACTAGTTTTAACAGAATCTGTTTTAATATGTGTTTATCTTTATTAATGATCATTAGAATGAAATAATTTGTCACCAAAATTTTAATAATATTAATTATGAATATTTGAAATATCAATTCCATTTTATCAAATTAGACTCATATATATTTTATGATTATTGTTAAATTAGACATGAAAATTTCAAAAAAGTTTTCATTGACAAAAATGCATTTTTATGAATAAAAACACTTTATTACCAATTCAATTATAAAATATATTCTAAATACCATTATTTTTTTAACAATATAATTGATTTAATGCTTCTTTTGAAACATTTTGAAACAAAAAATAACCTTATAAATTATTGAAATGGAATTATTGTTATTTATAAAATGAATTATTTTTCACAAATAATTAAAAAAATAAAACTTTTCAAAAAATTCTAATGAATTCAACATATGATTATTTTTTCAATTAAAAAACACAAATTGAGATAATTTTTAAAATTTTAATGAAATATAATTTAAAATTTTAACTATAAAATTTAAAATAATGTTTCTAAATAACCCCATATAATTCTTGAAAACCAAATTTGGTTAGAAATTAATATTTTTACCTTTGACTGAAATGTTACATAATATTATTATAATGAATATAATTCTTTAAAATTTAATTAATTAATATTATTAATGTAAGAAAATGAGTTGTCTTAAAATTACATGTTTTTTTATAAAACCATTTTCCTTACAATATGAATAACTATTAAAATTGATCTATGAACAAAAACATTACATATTTTTATGTTTGGTTGGTTTGTGAGTTTATTAAACATGAGAAATTTATCTCAAATTATCCATAGAACCTATATAGTCAATGTAATCTATGGTTCTCCCCTATAAATATTAACATAATTTATTAATAAAATTCCTTTTCAATTTAAGGATTAATATATATCCACTTTTTTATGATTACATAGAAAAATAATACTACAATGTTCACCAAATGTAACATTCATTGTAATTATCTAGAAAATTATCCTTTAACAATGTTTTTGAAATATAAATAAAATGATATTCAGGTTATTCAATAGTATTGGAATATATGAGAATCTAATTTATAATGATCGACACTAATTTTTCATGTTAATCTCCAAGTAATTGATTCAATAACTACATAAGAAGTTCATATGAATTTGTGGGTCTGAATAAACTCATTAAATAGTAATGGTTTTGATATTATATACAAATATTAGCTTTAGTAATATCATCCCTCTAAATATTTAATTGGAGATGTCTTCATCGTATCTCCACAGTATATTTGTTGTGACACCCATGTAGTTGATTTAAAAAATAAATAATCCCCATGTCAGTAAACATTTTTTTTCATCATGATCTTTTTTTAATCATTAAAATCAATACATAAATGCGTAGAACAATACATACACATGAAAAAAGGGACTAAGACACCTCCTAGATAAGAATGAGGAAATAATAAACCCTACTCCATGTCTTATAATAGTTTATTCATGAACACATCTTGTTTAATGGCCCTCATTCTATTAGGAATCATTGATATCGGTAGACCTATATGTATATGTTCTATATGGATATTAAATTATCGATCTGGAGGATGTTCATAAAACTCATCGAGAAGTGTATCACAATTTTCCCTCACAATGATAATGGATTTGAGAAGAGTACTTTACTTTTCTGAAATATTATTAGTGAGATATTCTTTTTTAATTGGGAAAAAATAATCATACTCGGTAAGTAGTTATGCAATTAGATTTATAGTCATCCTTTCACATGCAGAGAATATATGATTTTTTTATAAGAATGTAAGATATTTCCCTTTCACAGATGTTAATTTCAATTATAAATATGAATAAATATTCAAACCATAGTATATCGTTGAATTATAATAATTGGATAATAAATATATTGATTAAATTAATTTTCTATAATATTTTAATTTGGGGGTATGTATATACATTAGAAATATGGATTGTATAACTTGTTGTCTTCATTGATTTCCCAAGCTCTATGTCGTGAGGTATAGATCATTATTGACTGCAGATTTATTTCTCAATCCAATAAAAATATGTTTCTTGAAGATGTTATCTTCCATGAAACATTAATTCAAAAAAATATTTTCAATTGAATGTATCAATTATTCCAGGTTTAGGTTTAACACCTAGGGATTTTTTAATATATTTCACAAAATATATATTATCCTCAATAGCTTTCTCTACATAAAAACCCAAACTAATTTTGGTCATAACATATTTATAATTAATAAAATTTATTAATAAAAAATTTCGTAGTAAAAAAAAATAATATAATGAATTACAAATTCATTAAAAAAATTTATTTGTAACACATATTTTTTTAAAAGTAAATTATCCAATAAATGTAGTATTACTTTATTGATTTTATTTTAACCCAATATAAATTTAAAATTTAAAATTTTGAACTTTTTAAAATGTGATAAATTAGTGAAAATACAATTTCAAATATTTTAAAAAGATGAATTTTGGAATTTTTATTTAAATAATTTATTTTTAGGTTAATAGTGAAAATTATAGTATTTACCAAAATTTTCATTTTTACTACATTATTAATATGTGAGAAATAACTATATTTTTACATAATATTTTTATTATTAAAATATTTAATTAATTAGTAGAACCAATTATTTTCATATATCATTTTTAAATTGAAAAAAAAAATTTCAGAACATATAAATAATTTTATTCAATTTTAAAAACTATTCTAGGGTTTTATTTGACTAAGGATTTTAATAGTAATATTATTATTAAGATTTAATTGGAAATCGCATATCTATTTTTATTTTATAGTAAAAAATTTATATTAATAATTTCATTGAATTTAATAAATTGATAATACACTTAATTTTATAAATTAAAAATAAAAAAACGTGTTTTTGGTGTTTTATGTTGTAATATTTAAATAATATTTTATAAATAATGAATTTTTTAGAAAAACTAGATAAATGATATATTAAGACATTAATAAGAATTTTGGACATAAAAAATTAATTACCCCTCCTTAACTTGGAAATTATTGATAAATATTATTTCAAACACTTAAAAATTGAAATGAAGTTGTTCTACAAAAACGATTTTACTATACAACATATGTTTTAATTTCAATGTAAATTTCCTCATATATACTAATTTAATTTGGTTAAGTAGATATCAAATTAATATTTATCATGTAATAATTTGGTAATAATGGTATCTTATATTTTTAGTTGTAAAATATCGAACATATTTAATATTTAGTCAACAGTAATAAGCATATAAAAATGGTAAATGAACTATCTATAATTATTAATAATGAAATTGATTATTAAACCCTAAAAAAGTGCTTACTTTGTATGAAAAAAATATCAACATGTATCTCATAAAATTTATCATTCTATCTCACCTAACACACATAACCCACCTAACATATATGTGATTCCTTTACTACCATATACCTTACATTAGTTTACATGAAAAATCCCCTCATTTTTTCCATTTAATGTGGCTTGCTCCCTTCAATTATCTAATCCCTCTACACCCAAATAGAATTGATCATGAATATAACTTTTTTATACCTCCACAAATCCCTCCTAATGATTTCCTATGTTTCAAAGGAGTATTCCTAAGAATAAAGAAGTTACATAGTAAGGTATGTGTTCTCGACCTCTACATTTTGATTCAGGTACATCTGTAATATTACCTTCAAGATTAAATTTATTATTATTTAATAATTTAATATCCATATATTTAGTATCAAAATGATTCTGTAATGGTGATATTTACCCTTCCCTCTCATTGAACCTATTTCTTAATCCCTTCTGTATATTTTCATTATGCAATAATCACTCAAAGATTTTATCCCACCACTTTTAAATTCAAGAACATCTTTTGTTATAAGACATTGTATTTCCATGTTTGTATTCTTCTACATGTATATAATAAATAATTTAATATCCATGTGACTTCAAATAAATCTCATATTTCCATTATCAGTCATTAAACCCGTTAAATCATCTTTATTTATACCCATCATTCTTAAGAAATCATTCCATGAATTTCCATCATCATATTGTAAATTCTAATAAATAATATGTGTTAATTCTATACCAAAAAATTATTTTCATAAAACATTATTGATATTTAAAATATTCTAAAATATTTTATTTCGTTATTTATTTCTGTTATAAAATACGTCATAGTGCATTTAAGTCATTGTTAAAGCAATGAAGTTGTTTCCATCTCAATCACCATTCATTGTGACAGGTTCTTATATATTACACCAATCATGATTTTTATGGTGTAACTTCTGAGTCAATAAATTATAATATCATAAATCATTATAAAACATAGAAACTCCAATATCATTCATGATATTATATATTCTTAGTTATCATTGATATATTATAAAATTTAATACATTCGTTAACTCAATTTAATTCTTGAGTTCTAATGTCTCTCTTTGGGGTTATTCTTACATTTCATATGGAATTACCTATCTAAATCCTGCAGGGATAATTTAAATATAATTATTATACAATAATTACATTCCTTACTTCTTAAAAATTCAATTATGTTATGAATAATTCCAATCCATTTTACTACTAGTTTGAAATCATCATCCATATTTTCTTTTCATTCCATTTTTCTCCTTTATACATGGAAATAAAACTATGTTTTTTCACATTTGACCTTCATATTTATATTCTAACCATTTAAATATTATTTTTCATACTATTTTATATTCGGGGTTTTCCTCAATGGTGTTTGAAAATATTGAAATTTTTTCAACCATTTCAAAAATATTATTTTTATATTCCCCACCATATACATTTTAGATAAGAATAATGTAATTTTAAAACTATATTATTGATCACTCTTTACAAAAGAAATTTTTTTAAAAATAATTTACTGCAATTTATTGAAGCCTTTTGAACTTCACAATTAATCAATTAGTAAATAAACTTTTAAAAGTAATTTTTAAAAAACACTTCACATTTTTAAAACCAATATATCTATTCCAAGGATCCATTACTAGGATTCTTTTTAACATATTTATTTTTAGAATTCCTTCCTTTCTATTTAAAAAAAATCAGCTTTTAAAAAAATTAATTGTTAAAGTTTATGATTATTTCATCCTTTATGAAAAATTTAAAATTTATTTATAGGAAATTCATTTATAATATGGATATTATTTCCATATTTTTCACCAAAGGACTTATTTACATTGATGATATTTTTCATGTATCACTATATAAATGTACTTATAAAATAATATTTTGGGGTGATAAAAAATTTTTATAAAAAAATGTATCAAATAGGCGTAAATATTTTTTATACCATTTTGAAATTTTTTGAAAATTATTTTTCGTTTTATGGGTTTTTTATAGTGATTTCGTTCAATCTTATCAACTAGAATCATAAGTTTGGATGCTTTATGGAAGGGATCAATATATCCCACAAATTCCATTTTAATTTTAATATCTTATCGGATAAAACTAATATATAAGATGATTTATCTAATGATAAATGGTAAATGGGAGGATAAATCCAAGGCTAAAGGGTAAAAATGATGATTTATCCAATGAAAAATGGGAGTCGTGATGATTTCTCACAATCCAAACTGTATTTGTGAGGATTTATCCCAAGATAAAGGGGTACATTGGAAGTTTTATCTCAAGACCGTAGCTACAATGGAGTATTATCCCAATCCCAATAAGGTAACAAAGTGATTATCCCATGCCATCTATACGTTGAATATATTGGTAGATATCGCAGAAATAATGTTTCTATGCATATGCTTATGCCGAAATCTTATGTCATAAGCTTGTGACTAAAAATACACTCCTTTACACATGTTTAATTTCTAAATATTGTCTACATATCTTCCATGGTATATTTTTACACATCAATTGATCATGAAATATAACAAACGCTTATTATTCCATTTTAATTTTATTATTAAATTTCTCCCCATCCTAGATTTCTAAAATTTATAGGATGTAACATTTTATGAATTGTTGATTTTTTCCCATATTGAGTATTTGACTTCATTAATTTCCTATGTATCTACAATATAGGTTATGAAGATGATTATATCAAATGATATTCCAAGAAGAGGTTCTAGAGGTGAGAAGATATGGTGAAATTTCACCAACTATTGTAAAATAAGATGTTTATATTTGTAGTCACATAGACAATAAACCATTGAATAATAGGGTTTTGTGAATTTTATGAGATATTTTAATTTAACCATTACATATGTTCATATAGGGTCACCATAGTTGGTAGAAGATAAGGGTACAATTATATTTGGATACTTGTTTATGTATTTTAGAAATTAGATTATAGAGATTTAGTGAAATCTCTAGGGGTATTCCTAAGGAATATATCGATGTATAGGATAATATCTTGATGTTTATTAAAAGTATAGATAATATATTCTTACAATAAATTACATCCATGTCTAGATACTATATATAAATTATAGCACTATAATATATAAACCTAGGGGTAATAACCCTGAAAGGGTGTGTTTCATATTAACTCAATTGTCACGTATTGCATAAAGAAGAATCTTAACTAAAAACCTAATTTTAATGACTTATTTTATGTCGTGGTTAATCCATTTTCACATTATAAACCATTTTGAAGGACATAAATAACTAAATAAATTATTTAGGGATCTATTTGGGAAATTATAATAGATATCATGGATTGAAAGATATATATATATATATATATGAATGTTTTGGGTTCATATGACGTTTTCTCGTTTTTTATACTACGATAATAGTTTCATTCTGTGAGTTTGATAATTTCTCATTTTGAACATTATATTATTAATGTAATCGATTGAACATTGAGGAAGCATGTAATTAGTAGATGTAATGGTTTTTTGGTATTTTCCCGATAAGTAACCACATGGTTAGGAAAATGGATTTCTAAATATAATGAAAATATAATTTTTATAAAAAAATATTAATTCATACCATTTAGAGATTCTAATAAACCCCCTGAATATGTAACATGATATTGATTAATTTATGCACCATGGACTACTGAACATCATTGGGTCTTTCAACCTAATTATTAATTATCAATGAATCTATAAAATAGATGAGGTATATTTTTCTATATAGATCAAGGCATGAACATATGCTTTTATTTATATATCATTAGGATAGAAAATCTAGTCAATGGTATTCATAATCATTAATACATGTATAAATAATGAAATCAATTGCATGAAATGTGAAATGTTTAGTGAGTTGTTCTTTAATAAATATTTTCCCAAAAATCATCATTCAAAAACAGATTGGCAATTCCTTAACATGAAAAAATGGAGATTAATGAATTATTATTTATTAATAAAACATCAAATTAATTTCACATTTTTCCAATGGTTTTATCATTGACCATGTAATTAATTTTTATTAATAACTTAGTGGTTTGAGGTTGTGTCTTGAAAATTTATTATCAATAATGTATTTTGGATGCTATGAAAAAACTATTTTTAATGCAATATTCCAACCAGAAATTTTCATACATAAAAATTACCAAATATTAAAATAATATTAAATACATAATATTTTTATCCACGTGATATTCATATTGATTTAGTGAATTTGGAATCTTGTATACATAAACTATTTGTTTATGATATATATACATAATCTCCCACTAATTTCTCCATAACTAGAACCCTTATTAAACATATCATACATAATAAATTGAATCCTAACCTAGAGAGAGTAAGAACAATAATGAGTGATATGAGATTCATAGTAAGGGAAAACATGGGAGAATCAATGATCACATATAAATATATATAACAGGATCATAACTGTAAGAGAACAAGATATTGAAATTTCAAATCCATTCCCTGAAAATTATATATCACCTTCAGGATTCATTTCATAATTGTTAGTATTTCATAATATATGAATCATAAAATATTCAAAATTAAGATTAATGAGATCATAAAATTTGAATAAGGCATAGGTTTGTAGAATACACATATGTATATAAAATAATTTCTCAATTCAAGGATTACATCCTTTAAAATCATATTTTATTGGGTTCACACATCATTCCATCATATCCTTACTTACTTGTTTTTTTAATATTTTACAAACACTTTTAGGTAAAGTGAGAAACCCAAAGTCACTTTTATGCCCAAAAAACACACCGAAAATAGACCAAGTGATGAAACACCCAGAGAAACCAACAAAAACTAAAAACCATAATCTCCATACCCATGTCACAACCAACACATGAGTCCACCTCTTCAGTGGTTGTTCCCCATTCAGAAGATGGATTAAAAGCCCTCATGAAATCACCATAATA
Organism: Viscum album; assembly: GCA_963277665.1. NCBI lineage: Eukaryota > Viridiplantae > Streptophyta > Magnoliopsida > Santalales > Viscaceae > Viscum > Viscum album. Next base: position 1,003,489,854 of record OY728161.1, read on the forward strand.
TCCCCGCCTCCCATCATCCAATGTGATTAGACCAAGACCATATTTCATGGAAAACTTTCCTTTTTTAAAAGCCAAGGCCACCCCATGATCTCGCTTAAAATATTCTCTCATGCACAACGGTATAGGTGGATATGAGTAATCCTTCTTGCCTTTTTTTGGGAGTAGCATATGCCACTACTCCATCCTCAGTCCTGGTTCTATATACACCTTGTACTATTACACCGAAGGATTGATTTATCATACCGCCTTTATTCTCCTTGTCGTAACTAGGGAGCATCCCCTTCCTCTCAAGGATGCTATCCGAGGTTGATTCCTCTCTATATTCATCTCTTCCTCTCCTCTGATTAAGCGTGTTGCAATCAATCCAAGAAATATTGTTGACTGCGGTGCCATCATCTTTAAATACACTTTTTTCTTTTCCCCTCAACAATATTTCCCAAGTTGGAAGATTTTCCCTGCTTATAAATGGTATTCACCACAGTGGGTTTCTCCATAACTTTATAGGAATCCTCATGGTGAACTCCTCATAATGGATAGAGTCCCTTTTTAAATAGTGTTCACACCACATTATAATTCTCATTATCTCTTTAGATATCTATTTTTACCCATTAAAATATAGATATATATAATTTTGGTCCCAACTATCGCTTAATAGAAATCATACATATGTGTTCTATAAGATCATAAATAAGTCATTATATAATAAATTATTGAAAAGAAAATGGCTTTAAAAAACATTTTTTCAGTCGATTATACAATAACCCATGTAAATGAAATGGGTTTCATAAATAATTCATCATTTCATCATATCATAACCATAGAAAAAGAAATGGGTTTCACAAATGATTCATCATAACTGAATTAACCCGTAGGAATGAAATTAGTTTTATAGAATCATAATAAATTAATGAACACATTATTCCATCAAAAGAATTAATGTGAATTGTATCATTTTATCCTATCCCTATTAATGTATATTTAATATCAAAATATATTAGCATTGATGAAAAATTCCACAAAAATATCTATATTATATTTCATGAGGAAATATCACTTCACAGAACAAAATCATATATTTATATCGAATAATTTCCAAAATATTATTTAAAACGTATTATTATAAAAGTGCATTGGAAATTATAATGGAATCTTAATGTAAATGAGTTTTCATGAAAGTATTAAATTCTATTTATTTCATGTATATTAAAAAATATTTCTTTCACATTTTTTGAATATAGTACAAAAATAATTACTTTAGAAAAACATTTACTAAAAAACCATTTTGAAAAAATAATATAAATCATGGTAAAATAAACTGAAAAAAAATATATTATAAAATAAAAAAATCAGTGCGAATATTTTTAGAAAACGTGAATATATAAGAAAATGAATTTTCAATTGAAGAGAGAAATTATTTTGTTTTCCCATAAAAACATTATTTTTTTATATAGAGTATTAAAAATATTAAAATAGAAAGAAGTCATGAAATATCTATAAATAACCAAATGAAAACAAAATTCATGTGAATATTGGGTGATATGCCACAATATTTTTTCATCGGAAACTTATTAAAAAACCTGATAAGAAATGATATTTTATCATAAATCCTTACCACAACATTGACATTATACAAGAGAACACTAAACACATGTATAATAAATTAAAATTTAATATAAATCATTATAATATTCATTTAAATAGTTATAATATCATATATTATCTACTTAATCTATTTAAATATCTATTTAAAAATTAATTATTTTTTTAATTGTAATCACTATGTGTTAATTGTTTCATTTTATTTGGGAATTTTGGTGCGATTGTTTTATTAATGGTACATTTATCATGGTTCCATAATATCCAAAATGATAAAAATTATTTAAATATTATAAATATTCATTATATATATATATCCAAAGAATGTTAAAATATAGAAAAATTAATTAGACCATTCAAAGAGATGGTAGGATGTATGTATGAATGAAAAATGTTATCACTTATACAAGAATAGAAGGAATGGAAAAAGTAATTATTCTACCATAATATATAATTATAATGTTAGAACCCCATCCACAAATGGTGTACCCCTCCTAGGATAGCAAAGTGAGAAGAGATATAACGACACCTAAGTCCCACCTCCAGTAGGCCCTGGGTTTGCGACTAGCACCGAGGGTATAGTAATCATGCAAAAGAAAGGAATTACCCTCTAATAGAACACATGAAAAATGGATAGATAAGATAGATAAAAACCACGTCCAACTCAGACAAAAATATAAAAGAAAAAAGTATGTACACGTATTTAATTTCATACAAAAATACTACAACTTAATGGAAAAACTACATGTACCAAAACAATGTAAAAAATGACAGCAACCAAAAAGCCCGAATATCTCCTCCTACCCTAAGCTAGTAGTAACCAACATGATCACCAACCTACTCTATGTAACTTGTAAAGTAGTTTATATAGATTGGGTGAGTATATAATTATACTCAGTAGGTTCCTCCATAGAGCCTCTTGTGAATATGTAAATAGAACATTCTAGAGCACAATGCACAACAAGTGAAACAAACTCATCTTTTAAACAGGTATACTATGTTTCTACCCTAACCATGGATACTGTCACCAAGAATTACATACAAGAGTATATAATAAAAAAAATCATGGGTAACCTGCTACCACTTCCCCACTAGTTTGTCGCTTTTCCCCAAAGTCGCATTTCCTAATCATCTTTCTCCAAAAAGGCATCACCACAGGCAACTGACCACAATAACAGAACATGTAACTCTTGCAACAAAACCACAAAATACACATAATCAAAGAAACTAGGTAGATTTTGGAATACACTATAGATCGTATAATGTGTATCATATGCCAGGCATTATACCTCAGTCCATTACAACCCACACACCGAGTATGGATACTTAGGTTTTAACAGTATGTACACATTACACCTATAGTATTCCATAGGAAACTATATCCAAAATATATGAGTATGAATATCCAAAATTCATTACAACCCAATACACTCATATATGGTGAAAATTAACGGCTGATCCTAACTGCACAAGTAACAACCAAGAGAAGAGAGCAGGACCGAAGGGGTAGTCATCCATCCATCCTACCATCAGAATGTTAGATAAAACTCACCCCCCACCTAGGGATAAGAATACCTAGGGTGTCCGTTTCTCTGACTGACGTGGTGGGGTAGCGTATAGAAATAGAAAATGTATAGAATATAATATATCTCACTACCACACTATGGTAATAACCTAGTATTAGAGTCAAATATAGCTAATGTCTCTCGGACTCTTGGCTGCAACTTCTAAGTATAGGTATCCTATAAGCACAAAACCATTTAAAGAGATAGATCACATTCCTTCATTACCTTTTTATCTGATGCACTTTATGTGCATTAATTCCTTAAACATTATTTAATTATTAACAATTTCCACATTATATTTCATTAGCATCACAACCAAAGTTCATTGTTCCTTTAAATTGAAAACCCAACATATTGTCCCGTCAACCACCAACCACATGATTTGACATAATTTATTCAATAATTTATTAACAACATTGTTTCTTTTCCATATTCCTTATATTTCTAGAAAAACTTTATAAGCTACTAAACAGAGGGGGTCAATATCATGAGTAGTTGAACTACCCATTGATTCTTTCTACCTAATGCTAGAGAATAGACTCATCCTACCTCCGATAGCTAAAAACAAAAACCTTGTGGCATACACCATGAATCTTTTCCCCTTTTGGAAAGAGGTTATGAAATCATGCTACCCTGAGAAGTGGGGAAAGTAAAGAACATAAGCGACCAACAAGAAAAAGCAAGCTTCCAATCATTCACATCCAACACGTTCCATCATCTATGGTTTTATCCCCAATACCCACATGCATAAACTGAGGCATCTCTCCACTCTAGACATCAACCGATACCACAACTATTATGCCTCCCGGCCCCCACAAATCACAACAGCCTTCTTGGATCACATCAATACCCAAGTAGTATGAAAAGAAACATCATATCAATTGGGCACTTGGCCCTTGAATATGGGTTTCAACCTTCAAAAACAAAGATCTCTCCCAGCTCCAAGCATAAGGCTCTTGGCCATTACTAGTAATAGGGTAATTCCAAACACTAAGTGACTTTATAGTTTTATCAAACAACCAATTATTTAATCCATATAATATTAACCGATTTATTATATTTAGGTCCCAAATATGGGTAACCTAAATAAAATACAATAATAGCTATCAAAAATTTATTAAAAAAGCTTACATTATTAACTTGAATAACATAAAATTACAACAAAAACAATGGAATTCATATATGTTTCTCTTTATTTGTAGCGAATCTTTTATCAATTAATTCTGGCCATATGTTCTTTACCAATTTCCATCAAGTACGAGAAGCTATATAAAGAAAACATAGATATCACTCTATCTATCAATGCAAGATGAAATAAAAAATGATCAATATCAATTTATTTATCCAATTTAAATGTTTATAATATCAATTCCATCATTATTCAGTGGTACAAAACATGATAACTCTATATTTTCACGTAAAATAATAGAGAAGAAATGAATCCCCTTGCTCAAAAGGCTTCCAATGCTCTTTGAACAGACTAACAAAGCAGATCATGGTCACCTATCTTGGAAGACTGCATCCACCCGAGGATATAGGGAGACCACTAAACTGGCCAACACCCATGAAATGTCCATTATGAACATGGATATAACATTCCATAAAAGGCTATTTCAAATAGAAATCTATTCACAATAGTAGGCTATTTACAATAGCTGGTTATTCCCAACAACATTCGATTCCCAATAAAAGGCAATTTCCAACTACGGGCTATTTCCAACGATTGGGTGTTCTCAATGAAAATTTTTCAGTTCATGAACAGTATTTCTAGAACAGTAGGCTCTTTCCAACAGTAGGCTATTTCTAACAGCATGTTATTTCCAATAGCGAGCTCTTTCCAATAGTAGGATATTCGCAATAGTAGGCTATTCCCAACATTATGCTATTTCCAATAGTAGGTTATTCCCAACAGTAGGGTATTCCCAAGAACCGCCTATTTCATTTTCCAAATTTTCAGATTTTTTTCACCTTTTCCTTCTTAATGTTTTCATTGATGAAAATAAGTTAAAAGTTGTGTTTTAAGGGATTTAAGGCTGATTCAAAGCCCATAACTCCTATCGAGATTTCTTTCTTAATGTTCTTCCATTACTCTACACAAATCCTTTGATTCACGCACTACATCACTACATGACTTCCAGATCAGCGCATTAGCTAAAACAATTCCCCATTGAAGGTGTATACGATATTTCGAAGTCATATTCCTATAATAACTCCATCCACTGACACTTTCTGAAGTATAAGTCACACTAGGAGAAAACACACCCCGGGCTCGTATGATCGGCAAAAACCACAATGCACTCTCCAATGAGGTAATGTCTCCAACAAATCATAGAAAACAAAACAAATACAAACTCATTAAAATGGGTGTAATATTTAAGTTCATGGGTATGAATCTTTCAATACACATAAGAAACAACTGATCTCTACTTCATTATAACACAGCCTAACCCCAGATGTGAAGCATCACAGAAAACATCAAACTGAATTCCTTCTCCGAGAAGGAAAATAAATAGAACACTTACTAACATCTACTTCATATACTCAAAATCTTCCTGAAACTGAACAGTCCACATGAATGCTTGATCCTTCTTGTTCAATTCCACCAGAAGAGTCACAACCAGAGAGAAATCTACTATGAACCTCATGAAGTAGCTAGTTAGACCAAGGAAAACATCGCACCTCTACTACTGTCTTTGGGGATTCCCAAGACAAAAATTCTTCTATATTCGATGGATCCACAACTACTTCCTACTGGAACACAAAATTACCCACGAAACGGACTTCTCGATACAAAAACTCACACTTCGACTACATCCAAAAAAGATGATATTGATGAAGAGATCCAAAAATTGTTTGTAGATGTAGTGCATGCTCCTCCTCAAACATGGTGTACACAAGGATTCCATCAAGGAAAACCACCACAAAAATATCTAGGAACACATTTCATACAACATTCATCCATCCCATAAACATATCTATAGAATTAAACATACCGATTGGAATTACAACGAACTCGTAAATCCATGGCGATTGTGGAAAGAAGTCTTCCGGATATCTTCATCATTCACACGCATCTGTTGATATCCTGACCGAATATTGACCTTTGTGAATCAACATTCACCCATAATTTGATTGAATAAATCATTAATCCATGGAATAAGATAGAGATTATTCATATTGATTTTATATTAGTGATGATAATCAATACAAAACCTCAAACTTCCATGAGCCTTCATCACAAACAAAAATGGTGCGCCCCATGGTGACACAGTCATCTGAAAAAAAAACACACTATAACAAACCATCATGATGTATATGTATCTCTCATAACTCATAATAGGACATCTTATATGGAGACATGGATATATGAGATTCTCTATGTTTTAGCTCGATCCCAAACTCAATCTCTCATCGAGGGGGTAATGCTTAAACCACTTTTAAAAAAACATTATGGTAGTCTTGTATGACCATAGGAAATTCCAACTGATGATCCTCTGAAAAACTCACCATCCACTCATCCATCATAGATTATAAGGACTGAACATGACTATGACCCATCAGAGTGTCTCACTTTCTAACAAACATTGTTGGCTTTCCATCTGCATCGATGAACACCACCTGACTCTTGAAGCAATCCACAATAACCATCACCAAATACAACCAATCAATACGGAGAATGAAATCATATATTTGTATCCATTAACATAGGTTATTTTACTAATAGCAGTGTTGGCCCTACACTATATCATAGTCTCTACATACTTAAAAAAAATGATTGATCGACCTCCAACTAGCGTCGTCAACACCCATGGCACTCGAAGCCTATCTAACTCAAGTCCAAAACCATGGAAAATGGTAGGTGATATTAATGATTTTTTTCACTCTTGAATCAAAAAATACATACACCAAATAGAAAACTAACAATGGGTACCTCGAATGACGTATGGTTCACCTATCACTAGAAACTCTAAATAATGATTCTGACAGCGACCTCATCCACAACCACCCTAACCATGATGAATTCCACCACCATGGACACACTATGTTCTATGAGGATGGGGGAGAATTACAAGGTTGTCCTTTTCCTTCCCCATCTACTATCTACTTCCCCAAAGCTAGTGCAACCTGCTACTACTTCCTCGGTTGGAACTACTTCAACGGAGGAACCAGGAGCGGAACACCAGGTGCTCGATGAATGCTCTAAAACCTAGGACACTCTCTCTACTAAAGACCACTACCTACACAATAAAAAAAGTTCATGGTTCCTAATCATAGTCTTCAGAGCTGCCACCCTCAGAGAAATGAGATGCTAAGTGTTGGGACCTACCCCTGGCTAAACGGAATCTCTTCTCCCCTGAAAACCGGGAACCCCAACCCACAGCTATTCCTTGTGTGGAATCATGACGACACCCCTCTCGTGATGATCCAATTATATAAAATGTCATATCGATGACCTATGCCCTCTCAATCACCTAATGATATGTCTTCAACATAAACGGGGTGACTAGGTGCTGGATCTCTGGATGCAATGCCTCCTCGAAATGCCTCTCCCGGGCCTCCTCGTCCGGTAATAGGTCGGAAGCATATCGTAAATGGTTCCTAAAACAGATTCCAAACTCTTGCACAATAGAGTTCCCCTATCAAAGGGCAAGATGCTCCTGGTGACGGGACGTCTTCGCAGATGATGAATGAAAACCGACACAAAACTTGTCCCGAAACTCCTCCAATGAGATCACCGACTACTATTGATCCCTGAGGAACAAGAACCACCACTACCTCGCTACTCCACACAACATAATCACAACCAATTTCAACATGTGCTCCTTTAAATCATAGATCAAACTGAAGCCTATCTTGACATCCTCCAACCAGTCTTCCAGGAATGAATTTTAAATGGAGCCCTCATACTTCTACAAACTATGTCCCTGAAACTCTCGGACAGTCATCCTCCATGTGTCTTTATCGTCAACCTCTACCCTATGATGATCTGCTAGCACAACCTTCTTGGCATCTTCTGCATGAACCTTATCAGGACGTGGACCTGGAGTCTATCCTTCAAAATAACCAATAGTCAGAGATTCTAAACCTAAATATGGAATAGATCATTAATTAATTTTTTTATTTTATTAATTTTAGGTTAACCTATCGGAAGGTCTTACAATTCATACACAAGAACAAAAAAGAATGATGCATAATCCGTTAAATGGTCTTTACCCTTAAAATTGTATCACGTAGTTTAGTATCCATAGTAGACGTAAGGGTCTGTTGGTCAGATCAAAGGGGGAAATAAATGATTATTTCTCAGCCAGTCTCAAGTGTTTACATCACTTCATAAACATGACTGACACCATTTCCTTACCAACCCATGCAGCATCCCCTATTCATAACACGAAACATCATTCTATCCCTCAACCAGACCTCTGAAAACACTCTGTCTTAACCCCTTACCCAGAAGGGTTAACCCTCACGAGCCGTAGCTGTGAGAAGAGAGATAATGACCCTCGATTGCCACCTCCAGTAGGTCCTGGTTTTGGGAATAGCACCGAGGGAATATTAAACATAGAAAAGGGAGGCATTATGATCTATGAGAACACGTAAAAAAGAGAGAGATAATACATACACCAACCAACTATAACCCATACAAATATATAAAAAACTTCAATTACACATATTTAATGTCATACAAAACTACTAAAACTGATCTTAAAAAATTGCAAGTTCCAAAACAAAGTAAAAGTGAAAGCAACCAAAAAACAGGAATAGCTCTTGCAACCCCAAGCTAGAAGTCACCATCCAGATCACCAAATTTCTACATGTGACATATAAAATAGTTTATATAGATTGAGTGAGTATATCAGTATACTCTGTTGGATTCTCCCTGGAGCCTCTTGTGAAAAAGTAATGAGAACATGTTAAAGCCCATTGAAAAATATGTAAAAATAACTTGTCACCTAAAAATTTATACTATGTCCACAACCTCACCATAGATATTTTAACCATGTATCACATACAAGAGTATTAATATAATAATTAATATCAACGTTACCCGACTACCACTTCCCAAATTGGTTTTTTCATTTCCCCAACATCAAACGTCCTAAGAATCTCTCTCTAAAAAGGCTTTCCACAGACACCCAGCTGAAGAACCACAATATGAACCTCGTTCAAAAAAACTACCACGTATACATATTCAAAGTTACTAGGTAATTTCTGATTGGAAAAACATCTCACATAACATGTATCATACATTGGGAATTATACCTAAAGCCATTACATCTCACACACCATGTAAGGATCCTCAAGCCATCAAAACATGTACATGTTATGCCTAATGTAATCCAAATGAAACTATATCTTCAATACATGTTTGTGAATAAACAGAAGCTATTACAGCCCTTTACACACATATATAAAGAAAACAATCCATTGTTTCTACCATCATAGGTAACTACCAAGAGAAGAGAGCGGGGCCAATGAGGCTAGTCATCCATTCACCCTCCCACAAGAATATTTGGGAAAACACCACCAAGGGCTCAGAATCCCCAGGGTGTCTGTTGCCCTAACTGAAGGGGTGGAGTAGCATATAGAAACACAAAAAGTACCTAATATACTATAGCTCAAAACTACAATATGGGCATAACCGAGTCATAGATTCAACTGTTGTGAACGTCTATCGGACTCCCGTTTTCAACTTCTAGGACTATGTATCCTATAAGCACACAACCATTTAAATAGAGTGATTGCATTATTTCATTATCTTTTTGTCAGTTTCACATTTTATTAATTAATTATTTAAATAATAATTTACTATAAAGATTTTCTTCATTATATTTAATTACCATCACACCCAAAGTCCACAGTTCCTTTAAATTACAAACATAGCATCGTGTCCCCTCAAAATCCAACCCCATGGGTTAACATCATTTATTCAATCATTTATTATCAACATTATTACTTTCCCATATTCCCATGACGTATATAAAAAACATTTTAATCTACTAATGAAAAGGGTACTCAACACAGTGAGTAGATGAACTACCCATTGAGTAGTTTCCGCCTATAGAAAGAGTGTTGACCCATTCTCCCTCAGGATGCTAAAAACGGAATGCATATGGTATACACCACACGTCTTCACCCTATTTAGAAGTAGGGTAAGAAAACTAGTTTCCTTGAGATGTTGGGAAATTTTGGAAGACAAACAAACAAAAAGAAACAGCAAGCATCCAAACATTCACATCCAATTCGTTCAATCATTGTCGGTGTTCTCCCTGATACCCACATGTATAAACTGATGAATCTCACACTCTAGGTGTCAATTTATACAACAAATAATAGGCCTCCATACCCCCACATATCACAAAAGCATTCCAGGCTCACATCACAACCTAAGAAGAATAAAAAAACCTCATAAAAATTTGGATCTTGGACCATAAACAAGGAATCCAACCTTCAAACACAATGAGCTCTCACAACTCCAAATGTTAGGATCATGGCCTTTACAAGAAAGAGGCTAGCTCAAAACCCTACGAGGCATAATAATTTTATCTAATATCTAGTTCTTTAATCAATATAGATATAAACGATTTACTATATGTAGGTTCAAACTATGTGTATCCTAAACAACAAGCTATCATAGCTATCATAATTTGATTAAACATGCTTACTTAATTTATTTTATTAACATAAAATGACAAGAACAACATCTAGATTCATTTACATTCTTCTTTAACATTATCCAAACAATTATCAATTAATTATAGAATTATGTTCTTTACCAATTTCCATCAAGAACGAAACATTAAACAAAGAAAATACAGATATCACTCTATCTAACAAAACAAGAGGCAATAACATAAAATAGAAATTAGTTTATTTATCTGGTCAAATGTTTATTATGTCAATTACATTGAGATACAGTGGTCTAAAACATGATAACTCTATATTTTCACGTAAATAAATAAAGAATAAATAAATCACCTACCTCCAAAGGTTTATGATTCTATTTCAATAGACAGTCAAAATAGATCACGGTCACCTCTCTTGGATAATTGTATCCACCTGGGGAAGTAGAAACACCACCACACTGGTAAAGGCCATGAAAATACCATTAGAAACATTGAGATAACATTCCATAAATGAGAAATGTGAAACATAAGGATATGAAACCAAAAAAATGTTGATAGATCGTACCTTATATCTAAGATAGATAGATACTTCTTGTTTGTACCAAAAATAGAGGGTGATCTTGATGTAAGAAGAAATATAAGGGGAACCAATCCAAAAAGGAAATTTTGATCTCACAACTTCTATGGGAAATAAGGAATGGTTCGAGCATATCGCACCAGAGAAAAAGGAGGAAGAACAAGGGGGTAGATATCTAGTCCCTTTAACTGATTTATCAGAGTAGTGGTTTAGGATATGGTGGAATTTCTACTAAAATAAGATTACATTAAACCACACTGTTTGACCATGTAAAGAAATCTTGAGACGTAGGAAAATTAATATAGGAATAATGGACTTTGAATAGGTCATAATCTATTAAAACAAATATATTAAGGCTTTTTCATCAAAGAAAACATTAAATCGGAAAATCTTGAAAAAATCTAGAAATTCGGAAAAGTAAATAGCCTACTGTTGAGAATATCATGTTGTTGGGAATAGCTTGCTATTGGGAATACCATGCTATGGAAATAACATGATGTTCGGAATAGTGTGTTGTTGGAAATATCATGCAGTTTGAAATATCCTACTATTGGATATTGCCTAATGTTGGAAATAGACTAGTGTTCTGGAAACACTATCCATGAACTAGAAATTTAGGAAAGGTAATATCTTATTGTTAGAAATTTACTGCTGTTGAAAGTAGCCTGCTGTTGGATATAACATGTTGTTGGGAATAGCCTATTGTTTGGAATAGCCTTGTATATGGAATACCCTCCTGTTGGGAATGACCTATTGTTGGGTATAGCCTGCAGTTGAGAATACCATATTGTTGGGAATAGACTGTTGTTTGAAATATCCAACTATTCTTGAATCACTGTTCATGAACAATAATTTTCGAAAAGTGTTGGGAATAAGACAACTTGAGCTCCCATAACTCCTCAAATAGCATATTTCAGCATAGTAACGGTCGTGAGAGGTTCGAGACATTATATATTATATAATATATATTTATTAATTATATCCATAATACCAACCATGTAAAAAATGAAAAATGAATCACAGCACTTTATGGAGGTGGTAGGACATAGGTATGCATAAGGGAAACTATCATATTCCAATTGATTGGAAGGTATGAAGGTAAATGTATCACCCCAAGGATTGAAAAGAAATGAATTATGTTTGATATCATAATATACATGAAAAAATAATGTTATATGATAATTTGGAAACCAAATACATTATGATATATTTTTTAATAACATTAATCTCTCTAATAGCATGTCCAACAGATATCCCTTATATTTTTATGTTTGATAGTGTATTCAACACCCAAAAATGATCTTAAAAAACTCATGATATACATAATCTTGGTAAAATATTCATTACATTAGTTGGTAAGAAATGTAATAACTAATAATATATATATATATATCCTACTGCATATAAATATTTGATAACTATTTCTTAAATAGTCAGTAATTTTTAGTAATGTGATTTTATTCATGAAAAATATTTTTTCTTGAATAAATTTTAATATTTATTTTCATGAAAGTAATACTTTAATAAATTTTTACACCTTTTAAAAGAATTTTTGAATAAATTATGTTTATTTTATAATGAAAATAAACAAATCTATTTTGGGGTAAATATATTGAATTTTTCATAAAACTGTCCTTTCCCTAAATACTAAAAAATTCTATTATTGGTAACAAAAATCAATTATTTTAAACAAAAATATTTATTTAAATTCCCCATTATTTTTTAAATTAACATCAACTAAAATTAAATTAATTAAATTAATTTTATTCAACGTTATATAACATTTTTGTATAATTTATTTTTTGTTTAAAAAGGATTTTTATTAAAACTATTTAAAAGAGGATAATATATCTCCATTTATATTAATAAAAAAAATCCCAAAATGAAAAATTATTTAAATTAAATATATATGTAAAATATCGAAAAATATACATTTTGATTCATAAAATTATTATAAATAGACATAAATTAAATATAAACTAATCTTTTTCTAAAAAATGAAGTTTTTGAAAACTCAATTTTTCATCACATATGTGGATTTATTTTAAATTTAGTTTTTTACATTATTATTTAATTTAATTTAAAAAATAAAAAAAACATTTTTTTAATTAGAATTTAAATTTTTTATTAGTGGTAATTTTTTATAATTTTTTGGAAAATATTATTTTTTTCATTAATAGTTAAAAATATGCAATTTGGATTGAATACTATTATTAATTTAAACTACATATAATGTTAAGTTATTTTTTTTATTAGTTTTACAGTAATATTTTTTATTTTATATATCTATTAACACAATTTTTTACATTGAAACTATAATATCCCAACCTGGATGCCAATCACATGTGCCTCAAGATGGTTGGTCACATGTCCTCAATCTTGCCTCCTATTATACCATAGGCTATATGATAGTAGTGAGGTTCTAATATAAATAATGGGGAGAAAATTTAATATTTTTTTAGATTAATACACCAGTGGAAATAAATAAGAAATAATATATAAATAACCATATGATATAGAAACTAGAACATTACTAGTATAACACCATAATAAAAACTATGAATAAAATATCAATATTTAATATTAGATATTCCATGCTATAGTAAATTCCAAGTATCAATATAATAAAATTAAATAATTTCAATAAAAACAACACCAATAGGGTATTGACACCATGTCTCATTCCCCCATCAAGCTCCATCCCAATCATCCCTCTTACAAAGGACCATTTCCCTTAACCTTCCATAAAATCATATAATTTAATCAGGTACCAATCAGGAAACCCATGTATATTGTGAGTAAACTCAGTGGGAAACCAACAACACTATCTAAAAAAATATCCACTAATAATAAATTTATATAGTTGTATAAATAAATAATGAAAATGCATAAGTAAACTGTTATCATGTTATCAATTTCTCATTATTTAACCACAAAACCACCTGGGTTCTTGGGGGCACCTATATCTCAATACATTTTTCATCATATAGTGGAGTCGAATCTATTCCCAAGGGATATACTTTCATAAAATTCTATTGATACCATTCTATATCTCACATCATATATTAGTGGTCCATCATTTCAATTCTAGATCTAAAATATCATATGAATTCTTTTATTACCATTCATCATTTAATATCACACTTGAATGGCTATGTAACCAGTCATCTTTTTAAGATCATTCCATCAGTGAACACAACAATGAAAAATTTATCTCAGTTATATTAATTAAATCAACAATTAATTAATCATCTTAATCCCATTAAATAACTAAAAAATTAATTATTCATCTCAATCCCATTAATTCACTCAAAAATTATTTAATATCTTAAATTCCATTAATTAAATCATTTATTATTAAATAATATTAATCCCTTTGATTAACGAAATAATTAATTATTCATTTAAATTCCATTAATTAAAAAACGATTAATTAATCACCTCAATATCATTAATTAACAAAATAATTAACTAATCACCTCAATTTCATTAATTAACTTAGAAATCAATCAATCATATCAATTTAAATAATTAACTCAAAAGTTAATTAATAGAATTGTTTTCATTAGTAAATAAACAATTAGTTTATCACATATATTCCCTAGATTAATTTTCTAATTAATTAATCGTGATAAACCATCCTTATAATCCCATAATTAATTAATCAATTAATTATTCAATTTATAATCTCATAATACTATTATTAATTCATCAATTACTTATTCAAGCTCCTAATGTCAAGATCCTATAATTAACTCATCAATTAATTATTCAATATCAACAATTCTAATAACCCTAATTTCACATTTTTCATTAATTAATTACTTCACCTACTTAATTACCTCAATAAAAAACTCAATTTCCAAACATCAAACTAAAATTCAATAATTACATACACATAAATGAAATAAATATTTTACAATGTAAATTATACACCAACTACCACAATTTTTTGATAACAGATCACCTAAAATAAATTCCTAATATTTGGGTAGCATAATGATGTAGAACATGATACCAATCTAAAACCCTATATAATGATTAAATAAATTGATATCCTTCAATTCTAGATATAGATCAACAATCCTATATATAGATCCACCTAAAAAAGTATTACACTTTTCTAGAAAGAGAGAATAAAGGATGTGGAATGGGAGTCCATGATGGATTTGATTCACATACCTAGAGAGGGTAGAATATTCATCTAGGATTCAAATAACCAGGAACAGAGGCCGAGTGGGCTTGGAATACCTTCAGGTGGCCCAGGAATTTAGAGAAATAGATTACGGGTTTAGGTTTATAATGAGAGGGTATTAGATTCTAGTTCCAAAAATATATTAATAATTTTGGGGGGATTAAAATCTCATTCGTAGTGTTGGTTGGTCAGGGCTCAAGGTTTCTCCTAACTGTGCTCCTCTTTTTTGGGTTCACGATTTCTCCTATTAGGTTGGATAGTTTTACAAACTATCTTCCAACTATGATATCTACATTGTATAAGGTTTCACATTTTTTTATTATCGGGTGTATGATTTAGAAAAACCATGTGCTAACTATGCACATCCCTATTTAATCCATTTTTCTCATATTTTCTCAAAAACACACTCCAAGGTAAAACGAAAATGAAAAGTACTCAACACATAGAAAAATCGCACCTGTAAATGTTCTCAAGGAATCTCTTGAATAGTTTTGGGTTTTATAATCTCTGCACCATATAACAACTCATCCTATAGATGTACCCCGAAGCATCACTTTTACTCCGAGCCAATAATTTGTTCAATTGAAACATCATATATTCTTCTTTCTCCAATTATTCCTCATATTCATGACCATGTTTCTACAATACACAATTTATCAGTATGGAATTTCCCCTCAACAGTTTTTCATTGTGATCCTTCATGTGTATAGGATTCCCCTCAAAGGATGCATTGATATATATCCCAATAAATCCACATCTATCACACATGAAGGGTTGGAAAGATAACATATAAGTTGTGACATATGAAAAAACTTCATGCATAGAACTATACTTATATTGATGAACTATTCAGCATTCCATTGGACTAATTTTCATCACAAAATCAAACGGTCAAACAGACCTTGGTGCCAACATCCCCTATCTTTATAACATTTAGTGACCTAGATTAGGCCAAATTTTAATGAATACATGATAATCCTTTTTAATCTCTAGGTTCTTCTATGTATATTAAAATATGACTTATGTCAACTCCAAGCCACATAAATACGCTTCAGATTCAACTGAACATTCTCTGATATCTCCTACACAAGACTCGGTCTTAAAAACTCTGACTCAACTACCGATATCTATCATAATGTTGATATGAATAGCCTACTATAATGATCATCATATCATTCAATCAAAATAATTTCTTCAAAAATGATGTCATATGTAAACTCAAATAGCTCTATGTTCTTCTCTGAAGACACATTGAAGTTAGAACACCTACTACTCCACTATGAAAGTCTCCCATATTGGCATAAAATATAATATATTCATCATTATATACACTAAAATGTAAATAAAATAATTCATAGGAGATTCGATAGGGAGACCCATGAAGATCTCCATTTTCATGTAATCCCACATATATTCCACAATGTTTAGTGGCGGTTGTAATCCTCTAGGGTTTTGATGCTTATATGTTTCCTACTGATAGTTGTATCTTCGTGACATGAACCATGGTATATCATTTTCCACAGTCGACCAACAAAACTGTCAACGTATGCCATGATACATTTTTCTCACACCTAGATTTACAAAACACTTTGAGGAATGAAATTCTAGCATTGAATCCTTTTATGTACTAATAGTATCAATAAAACAATACCTGGCATATAGGATCTTATCCTTATCAATGTTCTAATTGTTAGGTGAGTACCAACCTTAAAGACTTTCAATTAATGATAAATACTATAGATCCTTATATTTCATATCCTTGATCATTCTCAATAGATTACAATCCACTGAAACAGATACAATGGTCATCTTCTCCTTACGTTCTAGAACCACCATATATATATATTAGCTAGTAGGTTCATCATTCTCCACTCATCAATAGACTCATTAACATCCTATGTTTCTATTTTTCTTCTTAAATAATCGTCAATGTTGTTCTCCTTACCAGGCATATATGCTAAAAAAATCTCAAGACTATATATACTCAACACATCATTGCTATTATATATTAAAATATCACTATTAAAAGATATACTTTAGGCTCTTATGATCTATATAGATAATAAATTTTTCTCCCAACTATTAATGTCACCATCATTTCAATGCATAAACCACTACATCTAACTCAAGTTCATTTATAGTTTAATTACAATCATGATTCCTCAAATTTTGAGACCCATATTCCAAAAATTTATCTATTTTCTCAAAAATACTACATGTTTGATCCAAAAATTATAAAAAACACTTATATTCCTCACTAGGTTCAGGTAGGATCATGATCAGTGTCAATTTAAAGAACATATTTAACTCATGGATTGAATTCTTTAAAGCTTCCATCCACGTAAAAATTATCCCTATCTTGTAAAAACCTGAAAATTGAAATTCTTATCCAGGAATATCCTTTATGAATATATAATAATATCTAGTTAACTTTATAATGCTTTTAATATCATAGATATCATTGAGATACCCCTAAGGAACAACTTCTTATACCTTATCTGGGTCTATTGACACACCTTCTTCCAAGATGATGTGATGTAAGAAGTGTACCTGATTAAACCAAAATTATCTCTAAGATGAATGATCATATATTCGAGTCCCTATATGTGTAATAAATATGATTTTAATATGTTGGTCATGATGTTCTTGGGACTTAGTATATACCCATATTTCATTCACAAACACCACCAAAAACTATTCTAGGTATAGATAGAAGATTATGTTCATTATTTCCATAAACACTATCAGGGCATCCATCAACCCAAATTTCATTATGAAAAACTAATATTGATCAGAACTTCTTTTGAAATTATTAATGGGTATATCAAAAAGGTGAACTCTCAACTAATGATACCTGGACCAAAAGTCAGTCAAGAAAAAGGCACACGCTTCACTCAACTGGTCAAAAATATTTTTGATACGTGGAAGGGGATACTTGTTGTCTACAGTTATCTAGTTATACATTTATTAATCAACACACAATTGTAAAGTCACATCTTCCTTCATAGAAAACTAAACTTTTCAACCACAAGAAATGTGCTAAATAAGATAAACCCTAATCTTGCAAATCCTTTAATGAAGTCTTGAGATCATAAAGCTCTCTAGTGCCATTATATGTTGTCGAATAGAAACTCGATCACTTCCAAGAATGTGCTAAATGGTGAATTACACATCTCTCTTGGGTGAAAACACAAATAATTATTCCGGAAACACATCCTAAAAATTGTCTGCTGTAGGTCTAAATACATTCTAATTTACACCTCCATAATCCCATAATAGACTAACAACCTGGTCTATGATCTCTTCCAATTGCTGAGTGATTTTCCCTTCTCGGCCTTCCTGTATATCCCAATCTCATCAATAAATATAGTTTTAACCCTTATGATATGAAAAAGCCACTCAACTATTGTAACAACCAATATTGTATTGATATAATACTAAGTATTCCATACCCAAAACTAGTTCAAAGCATTAAATGTCTAGGACATAGATATTCCATAGATAACGATACTCTCAATATTCGATAAAACATTATTTTCATAAGAATATTTCCCTAGACTGTACTCCCAATGGTGTATTTGTCATCAACACCCCACTCTTGAACTCCACCTCCAGGCTCAAACCATTTAAAATGTTTGATGAAATAAAGGAATAAGAGGAAAAAGCATAAAATATGGTACTAGATGGTGATGAATCTACAAGAATAGTACCTATAACTATTAATGTTCATAACTCATTGTAAAAAATATTACGATAAATTGGATGAAATTGTAATTCATCTCTTCCATGTGATGCAATATGAGTCCCCTGAGCTACACCACTATGCTGCTGTGTGAACTCTTTCCTACAATAACTAAATCCACTGGCTCTACCCCCATGACCAGTAGAACTCCAACTTATATCATGATTTTTTTTATAATATCCTCTTCCTACCCTATGATCCTATCTAACTACACCATCATTACCCATCTATCATGAGTTCCTCAATGACATCTATAGAAGTACCATCTTAATTGATGATCAGAACTCCACTGGTGGTTGGAGAATATTTCAACGATAGTAGTCGTGCATACTGCATGAGTGGAAAATCGCTAGAAAAAGGCCCTCGATAAATTAATTTTCCCCGTATATACTATTTTATTCAAGTATCTTGATAATGTTCTCATAAATACTCTTCCTTCTATAAAATTACATTTCTCTGAGTTTTCTAGTAGTAACCATCTATCTTGTATAGTAAGCATTTTTTATGTTCCCTGAGCTATGAGAGACTAACTCACCACTTCTGAAAACATTTTTATATATATAATACTGACCTAGGAGTTAATTTCACACTTAATCCCTTCTTAAAATTTATTTTGATAGTGTATCTTCATTAGTATACAGTTCTACTGAAAACAACTATAAATCAATGATGCATCCATCACAATTCATCAAAGACATACTCCCCAGAGTCAACCTCATGAACTCAACTACACTCTCATACCTTAGGATCTCTAGATATATGTTCTCCATGAACATCTCCAACATTTAATTTAATATCATACCATCGTCTTATCTTGTAGGAGCCTGAACATCCATCCAGTGATTTACTGATCATTGTTTCATACATGCATTCATCTTCACCCTCTTCTTAGCAGGATTCACTATGAGGTCAATTATATTCTAGATATACCAAATCCAGAACTCATCTCCATTAAGTCCACAATATCCTACAAAATTCCAAGGATTAAATAACTGAAACTCCATCTTCATGTCAGACATGATCTTCAAAACCCACCCTAGGTCTCTTTCCCTGAATTGCGTAAAATGGGAAAATATCTATCACAACTTCTCTCCGACTTCCTCATCCAACACTATCAATTCCTAGGGTTTTAACACTAGAGGATCATCTCTAGACCTATCCTCATGTCTTTCAATCAATAGACATTTTAATGGAGTCATAACTCAACAAGACAACCAAGTACCCTAGGATACATTTCATAATATTAACACAATTATTGGAAAACACAATAAAACACAACAAGTATCTTTCCCTAAATCTTCCACATGATCAAAACTGAGGTGATAACACTAACCTTAACCATTATACCTCTATGTCATGGTCAAAAATGGGAAACTCATTTTCAATATTAATTTTTCTCAGTTAGAAAACCAATAATTAAAATAAGTAATAATTTTCCAATTTTAATTTCTTATTAAAAAAAATTCAATTCTATTTCACAATAAAAGGAAAAAAATTCATTCTTTACAACATACCCAGAACTCATCATACCGGGAATTCCTAAATTGAGGCATGTAACAAAGTAATCCTGATTTCCTAGAATGATTCATTTATACACAACCCTCATACTAAACCTAGTCACACATCAAATCTCAAAAATCTCAAAAACAATAATCACATCACAAGACAAGTGCATCACCCAAGGTAAAATATTATTCTACTGTAATAGAAAATAGTAGTAATAATGATCTCACCAAGAGTACATGGTTTGTCCCCCACACATGGGTTAGCTATTCCCATACAGAAGATCATAACCAAGGACTGAATCATCCCATTACGTTCTATACCTTTCCAAAATATTAAGTCAAAAAATAAGAAAAGAGAGCCTTTTGAAACAACTTTGTAACATCCCAACCGAGGTTCCACCCACCAATGCCCCGATCCGTATCGACACATGGCCTATAGTGTGCATCCCAGTAAATCAGAGGCTGATGAGTGGTGGTGAGGGTATAATATTAATCAAGGGGAGACTATATCCTTTTTTATCATCATAATACAGAAGATAAAATAAATAATCAATATCAAATGAATAACATAATGATATCTCAACCACAACAACAATAGTATAATAAGATAACGGAAAATAGGAATTCAATATCAAATCTGAAAAGTACATAAGACATGACAATGTACATTCTATTTGAAAATATGACAAATCCAAAATAAATAATGTCTCTTAAAACCCCTCCATTAATTTCTCGACACAGATTCAGGTTCCCTCATCATTATCTATCCCAATCGTCCCCCTAGAAAATGATCATTTCCCTTAACATGTCTTACAATAATATAATCAATTCGAGTACTGGTCAAGAATCCCAAGTAGGATTTTTGTATGACTCAGTAGGTTTCCAACAATGGTGTCAGAAATGACATCCTATCAGAAAAAATGTATACAGTTGTATAAAGAAATAAACACACTGCATAAGTAAATAGTTATCACAGTATCAATTATTATTTATTTGGCCACATAAACCTCTTGGTTCCCAAGGACACCAGCACCTCCATACCTCCATCATCACATGTCTAATTCTAAACTATCTCCACGAATTATCATGTCTTAGAATTCCATTGTTTCCATTCTATATCTGACATCGTATCTCATAATGCTATTGTTACCATTCTGGATCTAAATTCAAAATTTAATTCCATAGTTACATTCATCATTTCAATGTCTCATATAAATATAAATGTTATAGTTTTTCATATAAATTTGATGCTGTTAATTATTTCATTAATTAATATATAATCTCAAACTTATTAATTATCAAAAAAATTAATTAATCATCTCAATCCCATTAAATAAATAAAAAATTAATTAATAATCTCATTAAAATTAATTAACTCAATAGTTATTTAATAAAATAAATATCATTAATTAAATAAATAATTAATTATTCATCTCAATCCCACTAATTAACTCAACAATTAATAAATCATCATAATTCCATTAATTACCTTAACACGTAATTAATCATATCAATTTCATTAATTAACTCAGTAATTAATTAATCAAATGAATTTATTTAATTTAAACAATAATTAAATAATCATATAAATTTAATTAAATAGCAAAAAAATTATGTAATCATATAAATATCATTACTAATTCAATAATTTTTTCATCAACATAAATTCCATTAATTAATTCCCTTATTATGTGATCAAAATATATCATCCCAATAATTCCATGATTAAATCATCATTCAATTATTCAATTCACAATCTCATATTCCTATAATTAATTAATCAATTAATTATTCAAAGTCATAATCTCAATAGCCTATAATTTATTCATCAATTAATTATTCAAAATCTACAAATCAAATAACCGTAATTCGACATTTTTTCCTCAATTAATTAATTCAGAAAATAAAGTAACTCGATCAAAAACACAATTACTAAACATATAATGGATATTATAAAATATAAAACACATAAATGAAATCAATAATTTGGGATATGTGTTACATACCATCTACATAGATTTTTTGATGCATAATCTCCCAAAATAAATCCCCAAAATTTGAGCATCATAACAACATTGAACGAGATCTCGATATGAAACCCTAAATCTAGATAAAATAAATGGTGATACTATAATTATAGATCTAGTTCCACAATACTAGATCTATGTAAAATCAAAATAATAATTAAAAACCTTCCCCCAATGATATAACAATAGAATAGAAATGGGATACCAAGCGGGATAGTAATCACTAACAAGAGAGGTATAAATCTTTGATATGAGTTTTGGATAACCAAAAATAGAGGTAAAATGGCATTAGATTCCATTATAGATGATCTATAGTTGTTATAAATCGATTATGGTTCATTTTAGGGCGTTTGGGAGAATTATATTAGGGTTCATGAAATATCGTAATTATTTTTAGGGGATTAAAGTCTCATACTTTTGTTTGGTTTCTCAAGGAGAAAAATTTCCCCTAACTCTATGACTTAACTATGAACCTCTTCTATGGGGTTCATGGTTTATCTAAATAGTGAAAACATTTTCACAAAATATGTTCCAACTGTAAATATCCCAATTGATAGTGGTAGAATGGTTTCCTGTTCTAGGTTTCACAGTTAGGGAAAACTATGTACCAATGGTGCACTACCGTCTTTCATCCATTTTTCTAAAATTTTCACTCAAACAAACACGAAGGTAAAAAAATCAATAAAAACAATAAAAATAGATTATAAAAATGATCCAACTGAATATATTGAAATTAATGGGTTTACATGAAAATATTATATATTTAAATTGGTTATAAAAACATTGTAAACTTTTGACTATTTCCTCTTTGAAACCCATCTTTATCATCGTATCAATGGGATTAATTTCCATATTAAATTGTGATACATCATGAATTTAATTTATAAATTTTTTATTCATACTTGGAATCATAATAATAAATAATTTCTAATACGATCAACCAATTTCTTGACCAAATTAAGCATAAAAAGTGAAAAATAATTAATACAGTTAAGGTTCAAATAAACTTAGTCGGGTAAACTAAGAAGATAATGGTAAAAATGAAAAACAGTATTTAAAATCCAAATATATATATATATATCTTAAATTTTTTATTTTTTATAATATAAAATTTTTCATTGTTTTTCCTTAAAAAGAAGTGGTTATGATTGAATAATTTCAAAATATTATAACTTTGTCACCCCCTCACATATAAAAGGCCACCCACTATTACCTATTCTTGAAACAATCAAAACAATTGGGTTTGTATAATACCTACCAAAATAAATTCCAAAATTCTCTATCCTCATCCTAGAATAAATATATTGTGTATATATAGACCCAAGAATGTATTTTTTTCCAAACCTATGGAGGACTCCCGAAAAAGAGGTAATATTCTTCATTGGGTGTTTATATTTTATATCATTCCCACCCTATATAAATTATTTTTAATCCATGATAAAATAAAATAATAAGTGACATAAAAATTATGGGAATTTTTTATGATATTTTCATGACCTAAATTTATTTTATCATCGTTCAAATGGGTTAAAATATCATCATTCGTGTGTACTATAGACAACCACCTCACGAACCGATGCCATTCATTCTTCCAATATAAACTATCAAGGCTAGGTAAAATTATGTATATAAATTATATATTTATAATATAGGTATAATAATTATACCTATATATTAATTATCTCAAATATACATTTTTTTACATTCTATTCCGTAGAGGTTACAATAAAGGCACCTGTGTGTATAGTGGAATACCGCATCACGGAGGGATGTGATTCGTCTTTCACTATTGATTTATAATGAATTTTAAAAACATTATTTTAATTAATATATGTGATATAAATTATATAATTATTATATTCATAACATATTTATAATTAGTAATGGATAACATATTTTTTTATTTTTTAAACTAAAAAGATTACTACATCATTCGTGTACGTGTGGACTGCTGTCTTCCCAAATCGATGTGATTCTATTTCCATCACCACACTACATGAATGATATATTTAAGAATATTTAAATAAATGATATATTATAAATGATATTATTAATATTATATAAATATAAAATATTACTTACCGTTTTTATATAATGATCCTTGAAAAATAAAAATGTTACTCATGCGTACGTATAACCTACCATCTTAATGATCGTAGCATAATTCTTTTTTCAAATCAAAAATTTCATTATTGGTATTAAAATTAAAATTGATTTATAAATATTTTTAATATTTTCTGATTATTTTTATCGAAAATTTTGAATTTTAATTTATACCTAAGCTCTATAAAATTAATGATAAAGCATAAGTGGGGAAACAAGGAAATTAACACCGAGAACACTAAAAATGATTATTGGTGAATGGGTTATAATGTAATATATAAATATCATATATGATAATAAAAAAAGTAATATAATTTTTATTAAGTTAATTACATATTTATATTACAATATTATATTTTAAAGAAAGATCAACAAAAAAATACTGATGGAAGGGATTTCTAGTTTTTATTTTATTTTAGGGACACATTTTCAAATTCACCGCATTTTTCATTTATTTGTGGTATATACATCCCAATGAAATTTTATAAATTCAATCCCATTACTTTAATGAAATTTAATTCTTCATTTGATTTTATACTATATTGTGAATTGTTATTTGAAATATTACTAAAGCAGTAATGGATTTCCATCATGACATTTATGACCATGAGACACATGCCATATTCACCAATTATTTCATTTTAGTGGTGTGTATACTGACCATAAATGTATATTATGATGATATTCGTAGATAATATTGGGGTTTACATTTCTATTATAGGACCTTTTTATCATATGGTTTATAGTTAAAATGTTACCAAACTATTAAGGGACTTTTGTCTCCATTTTCTTTCATTGAGAGATATGTTGTGTTATGCACCAATCATAAAATATGGAGTCTATATACATCACATTATCATTTAATACAATGAATATTTTTTTACTCATTATATTTTATGTTTCATTTGATGTTATTATTTTACGGGATTTAAGATTCATTGTTATCAATGTGGTAAAGATTTTAACTTACACTCTCATCATTTCTCAAAACTGTTCATGATTTTGTTTCTAATGATTATATCATATTATAAATGTCTCAAGAAACACATGATTTTTGTATGATCTGGTCATTCATTATATATTCATGAAATAATATATTTTCTCTAGTCATTGGTAGTTAAAATAATTGGGAAACTATTTTAAATAAAATCTCACATCATTTCTCTCTTCGATTAGTAACTCAATTTCTTTCAATAACCTATTTATTTAAACAATATTCTATTTTTTTATATTTTATAAATGGTTTATTTAATACATATTTCTTATTTTTTACTTTTTAATCATAAATTATGATGGATTATCATGTCGTTTTCGAAAATAATTCGTATTTTGATTTTACCAAAAGTGTGAAAGTATCTTTTGTTTAATATGTACGACATGAATAGAATTTCTTCTAAAAAAATTACTTTCATTCAAGATTCCTTTAAAAAAATTTATTTAAAAAGAACAGGATTCTAAAAATTATTAAGGTTATAAATAATGATTTTTAACTAATGGTTATATTTTATAGCATATGTTCCAAGTGATCTTTCTAAATCCTAATCCATATAAGATTATAACCTTTGATATAACTTATACTCTACTAGTAATATGTAGAAAATATTTCATTATTATTAAATATATGAATAGTTTATCATGATATAATGTTTATGAAAATCATTTATATTCAATGGGTTAATCATGTTGGAATGATATTTTTATGGAACCAATATCTTTTCTAAAGGGTAATCATGTTCCAACGTGATTAATATGGAACATATTTATTTTCCACATGTTAATCATGTTTCTAAGATATTGACATGGTAAAAATATCATTTCTATAGTTTAATAATGTCATAAAATTGTTAATGATTGTTTTTAGGAGTTTTATGATGAAATTGAAGCACCTTGTACTACATTTGGGGTTGTTGGACATTACAAACAATGGGTTCACTTAGATGAATCTGATTGATCACATTACACAATATATGATGAGGTCTACTAGATAGGAATATGTGATACCATTAAAATATATATGATGGGTGGCCCAAAAATCAGAGTATAATCCCATGATGGCTTATATGATAGAGTAAACTAGATAGTGTCGGGTGAGCTCATTAAAGCTTAATCAATGGGTAAGTCTAGCTAATAGTCTAATGTGTTATTTTATGTACCCCATCTCGATAGGAAAGAATTATGGAGTTACATATGGGTTTCCCATATGGATTTAACTATGATCCATCTATTCAGGGCATGTGTTTAGCTAGAGTTATGAATAATAATGTTCCATGATAACAACCAATTTTTTGGGATGCTTGTAATGGATTAATACTGTTTCATATGACAAAGATTGATATCATGTGGATCATGATTATTGATTCTGATGAATCTTTAAATTTCCATGTAATTATATTTTATGTTCTAAGTATGGATGGGTATCAGTTTTTTTATTTTCTCATTTACTATGATTATGTCATTATTCTAATATGCCCTTCTTATTCTCATTAATGACGTTTAATTGTAAATTAATAAGATTATATTTACTAAGCTGTATAGATAATGCTTCAAATGTTTCCTTTAAACCATTTTATCGAAAAATTTATTTAATTAATTATATCTAGAAATACTTTATATGGATTACGTTGATAACCAGATATGGAATACAAAATGGTAAGAATGGGTTGAAATTTACTATCTTCAAATTATGGTATTTTTATGTAAGAGTTTTACATATTTACCTAAAACACTAAACCTGTATTTTATGTTCATAGTTTAGGGTACCCAATATTTTTTTTTATATTGTTTGCTTTGAATGGAAAAAATTGGGTCACCACTATTGGTGTCAGAGAAATAAATGTAAAGTTTATAATTTTAGCAATGTATACTTGAGTAATTTTTCAGGGATATTATAGATTTTATAAAAGGATAGATTACATAACTTTGGTGATTATGAGGTCTTCATGTGAGGTTATCTTAAATGTTATGTATACTATACTAGGGATGTGATATGATGTTGTATCACTAGTTCAATGTCATAGTCACCTTTTAATGTTTTAAGCGATTAGAGCATAAAGTGATTAATTAAAGATTTGGGGATGGCTTATTATGATAAAGTATATGAAATGATAGAGAATAATGTCAAATATTATTTTACATTTTTTGAAAGATGTTCTGAGTTATTGATAGAAATAGGGTTTATATGACTGAAATCTAATTTAAAAAAAATTACAGAAAAACTTGGAAACCCAAAATGAAAACATATAAGAAGTAACTAGATCTAAACTACTATGAAATGAACCTCCATGAAAAATACATCATTGCGTCACGACTCCACCCCACATGACCAGTCAAAATGATATCCCATGTTGTGTTGCATGAGCCTAGTATCGATGGAAAAGCCATACCCTCTCATTAATCCAAAT
Organism: Viscum album; assembly: GCA_963277665.1. NCBI lineage: Eukaryota > Viridiplantae > Streptophyta > Magnoliopsida > Santalales > Viscaceae > Viscum > Viscum album. Next base: position 1,003,518,190 of record OY728161.1, read on the forward strand.
ATAAATGGTCATGCATATGGGAATACTTCCTGCATTGAATCTGCAGATGGAGTTATTCCTTATAGACAAATGGTTGCAAGAATTAGAATAAAAAAATTCCAAAAATACCTCAATCCCACATATATCATATTTCTATAACCACTACAGAAAGTAATCCAAATTTAAAATACAAAAAGTCACAAAAAATCAATGAAATTGATAATCTACATATTACCCCCTATACAGGTAGCTTAAACTCAAATCCCAATGTACCAAGTAGACCTTCACCTTAATCTACCTTGAAGATAATATATTAATCCTAGACCTTGGTCCTAGAACCAAGAAAACAAATTTATAAACATTTTTTTGTGATACCACATCTCAGCACCATCGTGTCACATTTGCTGTCAAAATAATACTCCAAAAAACACATACATCCATAGTTGGTTTAGAAGAAATTTGAAAATCAAAAACACAATCAATATAGAAACTGGGTCGATCCCATCTGCAGAAATCGTGAATCACTTTCATCATCACACACCAAAACCATATTTGTAGTAGCAACAATGAAAGACAATGAAGAAACAAGAACCAACATGACAAAAAACTATGTCATAAAACCGTAGAACTGAAGAAAAACCCAAAAAATAGACCAAAGAATCATCAATTTTATCCATAAGTTCAAATAAAGAGTGAACCCCAGAAAAATTAATGAAAATTTAATCCACAAGACACTTGCATACCCGAACGGAAGCAAAATCACAGAAGGGAAAACATTATAGAAGAGGCAACAAAGTATAAGACAAAAAACTCGGTCCGGAGAAACACCATAGAAGAGGATACATGAACGAATATTGAAAATGAGGAAACATACTAGATCTAAAGAAACATCATCAAAGAGGCCCCCGACTGTGACCTATTCCAATACCCGCACCACTACTGAATCCCCAACCACTGCAGAAAACCATAACCACCATTGAACCAAATGTAGAGCATCTGAGTCACTTCTTCCTAATATGTATCAGAACTCTCTACCCAGAACACCCCCACATGATCAAAACCTAGAATTCAGAATGACACTAAATATAGGTACACTAAATCCACTTGAGATCTATAGGGATACCGCCGAGCATAAGCATGTGTGCCACTGAGAACGAGTATTGCCGAAATGGGTCGGAGAAAGCATAGCAAACCTTAGGATCTCTCACCGAATTTTTGATCCCCCCAATCCCTTTATGGTTCATATGATTTTGGATATTTAGGTAATTATGGGACATAAGTTTTATCATATATATAACCATTACATTGAATATTTATTTGGTTACTGAGGGATTAATGATATTTCAAAAATAGATATCTCTCTATTTTTATACTAAAATAAATAGAGTTATGATTTAAAATTTGACTCTAAAACACCCTTTATTATTGAGTTTATTTATGAATGAAATAGTTTTAATTTTGGGAATCATTTTTGAAATTTTAATGATTAATGTATAGTAAGAAGGTTTAAAAATTTGGGAATTATCCTACCATGTCATGACTATTTTGGATTTGGTTAATATCAAATGACCATTAGAATATATTTTTATCACATAAATGGTTATATTATCAGTTAAAAGTTTATTTTTAATGTTTTATACATGAAATATTCATCTTTATTACTCATCATATAATAAATAAAGATGATATTATGGTGTAAATTTACAAAATGATGAAATTATACTCATCAAGTTTTTATATTTCCTTATATAGTTAGTCTAGATGGTAAATAAATTCCTCAAACCTAGAATGTGTTTCTTAAAGAAGAAATTTTATCCTATTACATTTATATATGATGATTAATATGGGATTTTATATAATCATAAATTTATGGTTTTGAGTCCCTTTACATTCAATTGATCATTCAATTGATTGAGATTAATGAACTCAATCACACTCTAAAATTTTTTATGCTTTTATTCCATGTCAAAATATTATCTTCCATCATATGTTCTCATATTTGGAAGCCCAGTTATGTGGTATTCCATATAATCATTATACTACTATTTCTATCTTATGAAGACGTTGTTTTAGTAACACTATTAATGATGTGGGTTTAAAACAACAATATTTTCAAATTTCCACACATCGAATATTGTGGTGAAGTTAAAATTTTGTGGATTTAATATATTAATGGGGGGAGGATATTACACATAGTTATTTTAAAAGAAGAAAATTATATTCAATAGAATAAATGACACTAAAAATTGATCCTAAATTAGAATGTAACACCACAATACTTGTTGAAATATTATTTAGTATATTTACTCTCTTAAATATCATGTATTACGCACAACCCTGATATTTTAATGTTCGATAGAATAATCAAAACACAACACTAATCATAAACGGCCACTGATATATATAACTGGTAAAACATAGCAATTAAATTATTATGTATAAAGACTATTATATAATTTGTGTTATATATATGTCCTAATAAATATTATTTATTGATAAATGTTCAGTAAATAATTAATCAAAATTTTAAAGCGATCTTTTATTCATAAAATATTTTCTTTCTCATAAAAGAATATATTTCTTTTCATGAAAATAAAATCATAATAAATTTTTAGAACATCTAAAAAATTATTTTTTAAAATTAACATCATTTTTTAACTTCAATATACAAATTTTCTTTGGGTTAATTATTTTTTATTTTCTGAAAAATAATGATTTTTCAATGAATACACAAAAATAAAATTTTCTAAATTATCTTTTATTTTTCAATAAATAAATTAATTTAAATGCCCCATTCTGTTTTAAAGTAACCTAATATCTATTTAACTTACATAAATTAATTTGATTCTACTTTACATTATATTTTTGAATAATATTTGTTTGGGTTTAAATAAGGGTTTTCTTTAAATCAATTTAAAATCTCAAAATATTTCCCACTTTTAGTTACTTAAAATAATCCAAAATGATAAATGTTTTAAAAAATATATAGGTATTATATATCCAAAAATTTTAATTTATACCCACATAATTGTTACTATTTACAATTCTTAAATATAAAATCATCATATACATAAAAAATACACTTCTCAATGACCCATTTTTTCGTTGCATCTGTGAGTTTTGCTTCATATATGTTTTCTTACATTTTAATAAATTTTATTGGGAAAAATAAAACCCTTTTTTCAAATAAAAATTTTAAAATTTTATTATAAATATTTTTTTAGAATTTTTATAAAATTTTATTTTTAATGATGAATAGTGAAAAAACAAAATTCTAATTGATAACATCATTTTCAATAATTTTTTCAATAAATATAAATTACTATTTCAATTAATTTTAAGGTAAAAATTAGGATAAATTTATATATCTTAATCCAATTTATGTAATTGAAAATAATTTTATTTTTAGAATTGGATAAAATATTTATAAACTTTTAAACATTTTTCTCTTTGAAACTCGGTTTTCTCATTGCATCTAAGGGATTTATTTTTAAATTTAATATCTCTACTTCTATGAATTGATTTCCTATAAATTTTATTCCATATTTGGAATTATAATAATTTATAATTTATAATACGTTAAACTTAATTTTCTTCTTACATTAATAGTGAACAAAGTAAAAATTTTTAATTATTATGGTTAAGGTAAAATTAGATTTACTAATTGTAAACTAATAGGATAAAAGAAAAAATGACAATCCAAATTGTCTAAAACCATTTTAATGGCCATAAAAAGAAATTATCTCTTATATTTCTTATATTATGCTATTTTGGAATCTTTTTAAAGATAAAAACATTGGTATGGTTGAATCTTTTTAAAATATTACAAGTGTTACCCTCACCTAACTTATAAAAGCCCACCCCGTCTTCTCTTTTCTTCACACATTAAAACCTCTTTTTATTTGAAAATTACTACCAATATAACCTCTTTCATTACATACCTTCATCTTGTAATCTATATTTTTGGCATAAATATGTCTTATGATGGCATTGATTAAATACTATGGAGGATACCCAAAGAAAAGGTAATGGTTTTCAATGATTTTTTATTTTATTTCCTTCTCCACCCCATTTAATTATTATAAAACAATGATGATATATTGGATTTAGTATAAAAAATTTAATACTATGTTTGTTAAATAATTTCATGACCTACAAAAATATCCACTTTCATCAAATGTGTTATGAAATGATCATTTGTGTCTACGGGTGGACTACCGCCTCTAAAACAAATGGCATTTGTATTTTCATAACAACCTATCAGGGTTTGGTATGATGATGGATCAAAATTATATATATATATATATAATATTTATAACATAACTATACATATTTATTCATTAAATCATATATTTTTTTACTCTACATTCTGTAGGGGATATGATAACATCACTTATGTGTATTGGGGACTATCGTCTCACGCCAAGATGTGATCCACCTTTCTGTAACAATTTACAGGGAATGTAATATGGATAATTTTATGCAATAAATGTGATAAACATGAAATAATTATGATTTTCATTTAATATTTATCATTATATTAATATTATATTTAATTTTTTAACACAAAAAATATTACAACATCATTTGTGTACGTGTAGACAACCATCATCATAAGGAAATGTATCTCCATTTTCATCACTAGACCACCTGGATGATATATATATATATAAGTATATTTAAGGAATAAATATGGTATATATGGTATTATAATTATTCTATAATGATAAAATGTTAGGTAACTTTTTTTTCATAATGATCATTGAAAATGGAAATGTTACTCATGAATATGTATGACCATCCACCACTATGATCAAAACATACTTCTTTTCTCAAAACCCACATTAATTAATGGGTTTAAAAATATAATTTTTTTACAAAATAGGATAATAATTCCATTATTTTTATTCGATATAGGTATGAACTATATAATATTCATAAGAAATATAACTTTAATTAAAAATCATGAATGAGAGAATAAAGAAATTTAGACCTAAAACAAGTAAAATAATGGAAAACAATTTATGAATTTGTGAAAAAAATATTATTAATAAAAAACATATGATATTATAAATAATAATATAGTTCAATAATAAGGTAATAACATTTTTAAAACAAATATTAATGAGGTTATGTAGTGTTCAACCAAAATTAATTATAAGCTAAGGTATTTCTAGTCTCTCTTTTATTTCTGAGAGACATATGCAAATTCACTACTCGTATATTTTTTGTGGTGTATATAAGTCCCCCATGCATGTTAATTAGGGAATACCAACCAATAAAAATCCATTTTTTATTATTATATCCAATTTTGGTAATGTGGTTACCATAAAATTGAACCAAGAAAGATAACACTTTAATATGCGAATGTTCAAAATTCAAAAATTCATTCCTTTAGGCCAAATTCCAAATTCAAATAGAACTAATATTAGGTGAGCTAGATGGGAATGTACATGAACCAATCTATATCGTACCATTATTAACACCACATTTCATCTAGAACATAACAATATGTCAACTCCATAAAAAATAACTCCAAAATTACCACGACTCTCTAGAAACCGAAAAAATGCTACTGTCGACCATCAAAAAAATGGAAACAACATCTCTAAGAACCAGACCAACACTAACACAAATAACATCCATAAGAATAGAATTCAAGACATGTAAAACCTCATATTTCATAATATCCTAACTATAAATACAATATTTTATACCAACAGAACCACTATGAGAAATAACATCCAACGCCATAAGAAACTCAAGGAGTGAAGCTTACATTAGTCACAACTCTAAGAAAACTAGAAATTGCTCAATACTACACATCCAAAAACAACTATGAATTTTTTTCCCAAAACCATCTTGGTGTGGGAGAAAATATAAGGAAAAAAGAGAGGATTTATAAACTACTAGTTCTATGAAAATGATCAATGATCATCAACAAGAACTCCATACCCATATATGGAAACACCACTATGAGAGATAACACTAGATATTCCAAACCAATGGAATCTGAGAAGAAGGATATAATCCAATTATTCTCCACTAATGTAGAAAAACCAAAAAATTATGTAACTATGAATCAGTATACTTCACATCCAACAACAAAAAATGATGAAGTCCCCTATCATAAGAGTAACCAATGATGTGGCATTCTCACTCACAAAACATCATTCCACCCAAAATGAAACAAAACCTAACTCCATCGCTAGGGAGATAACACAAGAAATAATCTATAATTATTTAATATTTATTGATATGTCAATGAAACATTAGTCTATTAATTTTTTAAGAGCATTATAAAACATTGTTGATTAACAAAATAATGCATTCTAAAGCCTCCTTCAAACTTTATTAGTAGATCGACTAGAAGAGAAGTGAAGGGACATGAAGTCAAAACATTGTTTGAAGTGAAATATGATGTTAATAGAGAAAATAATCATGTCCTAAAACAAATAAAATACAATATTTGAATCTACTTATATTCAAATAGGACTCTTCTAACTACATAAAAGAGACAACAACCTCCACAAAAGTGAGCACCATGAAATTACTATACTGAACACCATATGTGCTCTAGGGAAACCAATAAAACTCAACCTAAATATCCAAATCCTCCATGAAACCATATTAACCATACAATAATTGGGTCATAAATATAGAAAATTGATGTAATAATCATTAGAAGAGTCGATAAGTGCTTTAATATCAATCTATGGCTGCAAAAGGAATTGAAAGAGAGTGATAGGGAAGGGGAAAACATGATCCGAAGAGATAATTTTCGACATTCACCACCTATTTAATTTATATTTTTATCATAATATAAATATATGTGTATTATTATTATTATCATAAAAAATATTTGGGTTTATATAACTATTTTAAGGACTCTCTTTTCGGGGTTTTATAGTTAAAATATTACCAAAGAAGTAAGTAATTTTTGTTTTATTTTCCCTTATTTGAGACATATATTATTTTACACACCTATAATCTTTTATGTGGTCAATATACAACCTCTTTGACTTGGTTATCATGAATTTATTTATCCACATGATATATTAATTTTATTTTAATATTTTTATTTCATGGGTCTTACGATTCAATGTTACAAAAGTAGTAACAATTTTACGTTATAATCTCATCGTTTGTTGATATTATTCATTAGTATGTTTCTAATGATACAGTCTTATAGACCATATCTCAATAAATAAAATAATTTTATTATCCTCTTGTTATTTATGTTATTTTCATGTAACAGTAAAATTTTACTACTCATTTAAAAAATAATAATATAGAAATTTTCTTAAGAAAATCCAACTTCATTTCTCTCTTTGGTCAGAAATTTATTTTCTTCCAAAACAATGTTATCTAAAAAATTATAAAAGGTACGTAGTATTTTCCAAATGATTTGTTAAAGATATTTTTACCCATATTTATATTATTAAAATTTATTTTCAAATGGATATTCATGTGATTTTCAAAAAAACCATTTTTGGATTTTTCTTAAAATATAATAGGATTCATTTTTTTAACATCTACAGAATGAAAAAAATTCCCATTATCATAACCATTATTTTAATTTTTGTTTCCTTTATATGTGTTTAGTTTTCTTCTCAACGAAAAACAATCAGAAATTTTTTAATTTTTTAAGAATTTGTTTTCAAAGAATAAATATTTCTTAATATTGGGTCTAAATGATCATTCAATATCCTTCTCTATATAAGATGATAGCATTTGATGTAACATATGATTTTCTGGGGATATAGACCAAGGATACCATTCATATTCTTTTATTGAATGAATTACCCTGAAGTAATGTTTATGGATCCAATTTATTTTCCATATGAAAACCATGTTTCAAAGAGATTGTTATGGAACCAAATTATTTTCCATTGATAAATCAATTTTCAAAGAGATTATTATAGAACATGTTTATTTTCCACTAGATAATTTTGTTTAAAATGGATTTATAAGGTATTCATTTAATTTTCATCGATTAAAAATGTTAGATATGGAATATTTAGGGTTTCAATTAGTGTTTTGATGAAATTTAATCATTATGAAATATATCATTGGTTATTAGAAAATATATATTAGGGGTGCACCAATATAGCACTGAATGAGCATGTTTTATAATATACAATGGGTAATCCTGGATACTTCCATGTGATCCCATTAAATCATATATGATGGTTGGCGTTGATGGCCCTGTGTGATCCCATTACATCATATATGATGGGGTGAAATATATAGTATTAAGTGAGTCTATTATAGCTGAAAAAATTGGTGGTCCTATATATCAATCCAATGTAAGGAGTAATGTTCCTTTATTTGAGAGGAATTAATTAGGTTTCTACCTAATGGTTTCTCTGATGGACTTAATTGGGATCTAGTTAATTCTGATATGGGTATAACATGGGTTATGAAGAAAAATATTCCATGATACTAATACTTATTTGTATTCTTATTATGGTTTTATAATGTTTCTTATGATAAATATTGACGTCACATGATTCATTATTATTGATTCTAATGACTCATTCATTTTCCATGTTTTCATATTTTAGGGTTCAAGTATTGATTTTTATGATATTATTTATGATTATCTCATGATCTATGACTATTTAATTAAAACCTTATGAGTTATTATACTCGTTAATGATGTTAAATTGAAAATTATTATTGTTAACATTAATGGGATTTTTTGGTAATACATATTATGTTTCCATTTTCCTAGGTTATGATGTAAATATATTTAATAAATTATATATAAAAACATGTCATAAATATTATTTTTATGACCAAATGTGGAATATGAATGTCTAGGTATAACTATAAATATTATTTCTGGAATTCATGAGTATTGATTACATTATATTTTTTCCTAATTCTATAAAATGCATATCCTACAATTTCCTTGATAATGTAAGTGATAAAATCTATCATCATGATATTGTATGTTTTCAATTTTAAAAATTTGGTTACCTACGTCCGTATAAGAGTCTAAAATTTTATGTTTTTGACTTTAGCATTAAATATAAGAGTGCAAGTTAGAGGTTTTTGTAGTAGAAATGATATTATAATTAAAAAAGAATAATTATTCAGTAAAAGTGATATTTAAACAATAAATCTACCGTAATATCTATAATTTAAAGAGGATGATAGAAAAATAATTTTATCTCAATGTATAGGTTATAGTCACCACATACAGAAAAGCGGCACATTCACATATCATTTTTTTGTGAAAGAGGTTGAATAATGGTGGTTCCATAATCTTAATGATGTATCATAATATTTAGTATAATTAACATTTTATTTTATAATGAATAAAATAAATTTATATAATGTAATAGAAAAATATAATTTAATTATGTCGAGTAGGATGACGACCTATCCTTAATTTGGCCTCCTTTATATCCATCCTTATAGAATTATAGAATGTTATATTAAGAATAGAATAACCTAAAAATAATTTATAGGTAATATGGTAAGATAATTGTGTATCTTTTGGTTTAGAAAGATGGATTGAAATTTTGAAGTGAAGGGAAATGGGGGGTTTCATTTTAGAAGTGGGAAGAGGTCACAAATTGTATTTTATAAAATATTAGGATATAATAATTCCATACTCAACAAAAGTTCTTCCAAATGGAAAAATATCCAAATATTGGAGATTTTTTTTCAAAATAATTCTATGAAATATTATATATATATATGTTTAATTATCCAACATAATGTATCTATTTGTATAACCCCTACCATTGAAAATATGTTTTCACCCTTACTCTAGAAACATTCTTTTATCGATTTCACTATTATTTGGGGCCAAATATCATGTGAAACTTATTAAAATATATAAATTGTTATAATTCAATATATATAGTAAATTATATAATATTCCATCCATACATTTTGAAATATATTATTTAAATTATATCCCACAAAACATAAAGATAAAAAATTCTCCCTGAAAAGGGATTCTTATGTTTGTAATGTATTTAAAAAAAAATAAAAAAAATTGATTTTGATAAAATAAATTTAACAAATAAATAATTAATGAAAATAATTTTACTTCAAAATTTATTTTTTTTTTAAAATAACTTTTTAAATACGTTAAAATGAATAATAGTTTTGAATAAAAATCAGTATATTAACTATTCATTAAAAATTAAGTCATTTCAAAAAATTATAACAAAAATAACAATAAGGTAACTTGTACATAATGATTTAAAAATTGATGTAAATTTTATGAAATAAATTTTATATTTTTTTGAAATTAATTATATTAATTTCGTTGAAAATCAATAATTGTTTTATGTAAAATGGTATTTTTATAGAATATAATGAATTTATACAGATTTGAGAACTTATTTTTCAGTATATTTACTCTATATACAAATAATAAAAATATTTTTTAATAATGTGGTTATTAATATTAACTCTTCTAATTTAATGTATATGATATTACAATATTATATATTATGGTTCATTTAGACAATATAGGGAATACAAACAAATATACTAATGAAATTAAATTTATTTGTAGATAAATATATTATAAAATGTAATTTTATTACATTATACCACCTTAAATTAAATATATCTGAAAAAATTCCCCACTCTTATAGAAATTTATGTATAAATTTTATGATTGATCACATTCTCAGGTTCTCATATAACTTTTGGAAATTTCTTAATTCCCCCATGGAACTTTACTTAGGGGAGTATTCAAGTTACATCTCATTTTATCCCTATAATAGAGTATTTGAATATATTATTATTCATATGAAAGATAAATATCTAGTGGTATAGAATATATGGTTTTTACATGTGGTTTAATAGGAATTTACTTTCTAATAGTTGATAAATGGAACACATTAACAACATGGGGGTGGATCGAGGGAAGTGCTAAGAGATAAGCTATCACCCGTGGACGATCAAGAAAATTGAAGGGGCCAAAATCTCATAGGCCTCAAAATGTTTTTATTTACGGATATAATAATCATATTCCATGAATAAATTTATTATAATACATTCTCATCATCATAGAATTCCATATTTTTCCAACTTTGAAAGTTCATATTTTTTCAAAGATTATCAACATAACTTTTCATTCAATTCAAAAATAACTTGAAATTATATTAAATGTCTCCTAATTTATATATCAAATTTAATATATCTCTTTCTACATCTTCATCATAGTATATTATTATTCAAATATTCTTTTTTAAGAGGTATTTATATAGAGCCAAAGGAAATTTTCGACTGAAATCTATTGTTTTAATAATACATGAAAAAAGGATGGTCTTCATATAAACCTCCCATAAATTCCATAAAATAGGTCATTGAAATATTCCTTATAGTGTGAAATGTTTTCATATACTGAGCATATATGTGTGTTTGATGAAAAATTGTAAACCACAAAATTGAATTTAGATCTTGGTGAAGGCATTGAAAGAAATTTAGAAAAAACCTGATATCTCAGTCAAATACAATATAATTTGGTACCAAATAAAAACTTACCACATAATTAATATCTATTATTAAATTAAAAATAAAATTTTAATCTTTTATGATTATTATTATTTTTCTAAACATCATAATGTGTCCTTCTATAACACAAATAAAATTATGTCCTATAGAAATTTTGGATAGTCTGATTAAAAAATATAACGTTATGATTTCCAATTTCGTTTCTTGAATATTTTATTTTTTAATAACTTTAAAATAATGTACCACAACTTTAAAATTATAAAATAACAACAATTGATATGAAAAATCAAAAATATTTCTCTTCTTGTTTTACTACAAAAATAATCTTTCATATATCTTCACATTATCATTCTTAGTGGATGATTTGAAAATGATGAACTACGAGATTCATCCAACTTATCCTCCTTCATATAAAATATGGACATATCACATAAATGGTTCATAAACCTTTTTATTCCATTATATTCTTGAATGATCTGAGTAACATTTCTAACATTCTTTTTCTGCTCCACATTTAACTTTTATGCCACTTTAAACATCCCATGGATAGATGGTTGAATCGTAATGTGAGTGAGATATGATCAATCCCTTCATTTAATATTTCAGCATATATCTTTTTAAAATCCATAAATATTCAATCTTCAGGGACCCTTATCATAAATAATCATACATGATCATTTTGATGTAGAGAATATTCTATCTTGTTCTCTTTCCGAAGGTAGAAATCTATTGACCAATCATTATCATTAATATACTAAAAACATCACCTCTAGATCCTATTAAATTCTATATGACTGAATATATTATTTAATTTTTTATTATTAGTATATATGTCACAAAATTCTCTTTAAAGATAATGCCCAAATAAATTTATTTTAAAAAATATGGGAACTAACATCAGATCATGAGTGGGGTTATTTTCATAATGAAACTCCAATTTTTATGAGTCATATGATATAAACATATCATTAATAATGAGTGTGAATTACACCCCCTTATTCAATGTATTATCTTCAATAAATAACCATTCTCTAATATTATAGACTGTAGTGATGTATGTGATGACAAACCTTCTTTTATTTTCATCCAAATTTTACACATATTCTTTTATGTAAATAAACATGTATCCCTTCTGCGTTTACATAGTGATTGTATTATATATTCATGAGAGATTTCCACAAATAATAAATAATATATAGTCAAACTAAGAAAATTATTGATCATAGTTACAATTTTTTGTTTGGTAATGTATTCAATAACTACCTTCTTTTATGGTCCCCCAATATCCCCTTTGTTCAGATTAAATGAAAAAAAATATTTTTTTATATACATAATTCACAGTTGGGAATTTTTTTAAAATATTTATCCTTTCATATGCTATTTAGTTTAATCCTCAAGTGATCCCCAGGATCTAAATTACTTTTGAAATATATATTAATATCATATATAAGTACTACCAAAAAGTGATTGTGGTAATTTAAAAATACTATATTCATAAAATCCATAATGATCATGATGGAATTTGTAACACCAAATTATATCTCTATAAATTCAAAATGTCTATATCTCTTATGGATGGGTATCATGGACATGACATCATATTTAACACATTATTAATAGTATCTAGATAAATGAATAATAATGGAAAATTAATGAGGGATACTTATTCTTGATTTTGATCTTGTTATGTTATCAATATTAAATATATTGTACCATTGATCTGTCTGTTTTGTTATCAAAATTTTTGTTCACCTCTTGGTGTTTCACATGGATGAATTAATACTATCTAAATATTCTCCAGGAATTTCTTTTAAAATTCCTTCATTTCAATAATTGTTGTTCAATATGATGTCCTTAAAATAGTTTATAAACTATTTATTAGCTCTATTGAAAACTCAACTTCTTTATTTTGTGGAAGACATGGAAATAATTATGGAAAGGTTTCAAAAAAATTTGGAATAATAGGAATATATTCAATGTTGAGTTTCTCCCATACCATAAGAGATAAAAATATATTTTAATAGGAATCAAGACCCATACATTGTATAAAATTTCTATTTTATGTTAATATTTATTAATATATAGATAGGTGATAATATTTGGTTTGTAACATAAAATGATACATCGTTTCCTTTGATATTGATATATAATTTATATAATGAAACCCAATTTATTTCCAAAATAATATTGAATTCCATATGAATAATATTTTTCATATGTAAAATTATTAAAAACATCAATACGATATAGTCCCTTACTTAGTCTAGGTATTAGTTTTTAGAATAATACATTGAAAATTAAAATTCCTAGGTTCTCCAAATTTAAGATACTTAATTATATATGGTTCCCCTAGATGAGATTTACTTTAATCCATCTTAAACTCAATTATTCTATGGTAATTAATTACTCTATGAGTCTCTTTTCCAAACATAAAACATTGTAGCTTTTTGTTGAAAAATAATCCTATGTGTCTCTTAACATATTTTTAACATGATTGATATCATTCCTTCCTTCCACCAAGGTATTTATGAATCACATGATTTCTCTTATTATGTGTGTCAGGAAACTCACCCATGTTTAGTTTGTAAATTATATAATGAGATATATGGTTCTGGAAAAAAATATTTATTATTAATATTCCAGTTTTATTTGTTTTCCCATGATGGCAACCACTTCATTATCTATTATATTCATCATTACCACTATTCCTTATTCATCCATCCATTTACTACAACTAAAATGTCCAGTTTGAGCAATAATAATCATACTGGGGAATCACATATTCGTTAAAATTTATTTTTAAAAAGTATAAATTTGGAAACATTATTTTCAAACTTTGAATGAATTGGTTTAACATATGACATTCAAGATCATCATCATTTATAATCATTTATAATGAATCATAAGGAAAATATGAGAAAACCCCAGTAAAACCACATGGATGTCCAATTAGGTGATGTATAAAGGACACTCACTATGCACACGAATGATGAACAAGATATACTCAAAAAAAATATTTTTTGTATGATTACTTCTATATGAATATGCAAAAAAACCATTTCCAGTTATAGTATCTGGACATGGATTCCTTTAAAGAAAACTACACACTTTTATTTAATATAACTATGGATTTTCTCATATACATAGGTTTATCCAAAGCATTCATATAAAATTTTTAACATCCAAGTTTCAAATGGTACCTAATCCTTGATCTATTAGTGACCATAATAACCCAAAATTTATATATATATATATAATCTTATTATATTAATATTCAATACATGAAATTTCAGTCTATGACTGAAAAATATATGTTTAGTTTCATTCATAACTTGGATACATAAATAACACATATATAAGTTATCTACATCATCTCAATCCAAATATTAATTACTATAACGCTTATTAGATATATCATTAGAAAAATATTTATTCATAATATTGGAAAAATAAATATAAAAATGGGTTATCTTAGTTGACTAGTGTGGGTAACAAGGTAGATATCAATTATCACATAAGAATAAAGTGATAATAGGGGTATGAGAACATGATATTAACATTTGAAAAATGTTTATAGCATACCATAGATCACAATATTGAGTAATAGAATTAAGCGTGGAAGTTCATATAGAATTAACCATAATAGAAGAAAAGAGAATAATTTATGATAGAGTAATATATTAATTACACATATGTTTTTTGCATACATATAATCATAGAAAAACATTCCCTTATTTAAGGCTCATTGGCAATACTATAATAGTGGAATGAATTTACATTCCATTCACATATTTCCACATTAAAACGTGACATACATGTATACCATAACATGGTTTTCGCTACATTCCAGTACATAAAATTTCACGAGATTTCAATCATTACACAATGCATTAAAGGCCTTTAGAATTCTGGTCCCAACCATCATATAGTGAAAATATTCACATGTGTTTGACAATATCATTAAATATTCAACATATCATAACCTAACAAAGGATATAAGATTCAAAAAAATTATCATATCAGTAATGGATAACCCATGGAAATGGATTGGTTTTCAAAAAAAAATTCTCATTTAATATAGCATAACCTCGCTATAAGATATGGGTTCCATAAAGGATTCATTATCACATAATTAACATGTGGGAATGAAATGGGATTCATTTAATCATCCTTAAATCACAATCAACATAATCTATCCAAGATAATTAATTTTTATGGTATCATTTTATCACAACCCAGGAAAATTATGCTTAACATCAAAGGATGTTATCATATATGGAAAGTTACCTAAAAATATCATTGGATAATTTCATGGGTAAAATAACCTTTCCATATTGAGATTAGTTATTTCAAATATAATGATAATTAAAATATTAAGGAAATAATTTTATTTGATGATAATCTTGTAAACATGAAAATGAGTATTTAAATAATTTTTTATTCATGATATTGGTAAATTATATTCTAGTCATGTATATTTATATAACAATTCCATTCAAAATTTAAATTTAAAGAAAAAAAGTAACTCATTTAGAAAATTAAAAAATTAATTATTTTAAAAAGATAAAAAAAATCATAAGTACAAATTAATTTTAAAATAAATGGAAAATATAATAGAAATTCTTGAAATTGTTTGGATATGGAAGAAAATTGATTTTTAGTCAAAGAGAGGAACAATGCCTATTTTTCATTAAAGACGTTATTTTGGCCTCCTGACTTCATTAAGAGAGGGAAATGAAATAGAAATATTTAATATATAGAAATAATAAGAGGAGAATAATATTCATTGTATTCTTGAGTAATTTTTTTATAAATTTTAACCATAAAAATTTTCATCATAAAATATTTTGATAAATATTGTGATTTTATTATAAATCCATTAATTTAAAATAGAATTTATTAAAAACCACTCTAAACTAAAGTATAATAAATTTAAATTTATCATAATTCTATAAAATAATCATTAACATACTTAAAATATCATATTTAATCCACTTTAAAATTTAAATATCTATTTGATAATGATTCATTATTTTTATCATCATTTTTTGGTGTTAATTGTATCTTTTTTCATAAGAATGTTGGTTCTATGGGTTTGGTCCTTATACGTTGAACATGGTTCCATTCACTCCATAATGTTGATAATTATATAAATTTCAAATATATTTATTTTATATATTTTAATATTCATCAAAAATTGTTAGATATTGAAAAATTAAACACACTTTTCATGGAGACGGTAGGATGTACATACACATGAATTCCTTTTTAGCATTTAGATGGATGGAATAAAATAAAGATAAATATTATTATACCTTTGAAAAGTAATTATTATATCATATATATCATATATATTAATTAAATATAACATTATTACTATTTAATTAAATAGGAAATGAAAAATAAGTCCCATAACTTCGTGAAGGTGGTTGTCCACACAAACACACGGGTGATGTTATGGTTTTACAATGGATTGGAAGATAAGAAGGTAAAAATGATATTATTATTATGGGGTTATAATTATATAATTAATATTATTTATAAAAAATAATCCCATCAGACTAACTATCAATGAATAATGGTAATGAGAGATGATTTCTATCGCTATGTTGAGGAGATAGTCCACACATTCACTTGAGAGATACTTTCACATCCCATTAATTAGAAAATATAGTGAATAATTATTGTTCCAAGATAATAATACCATTTAAATATATATTATATATATATATATATATTATTTTATTATTAATACCATATATTCAGTGGAGGTATAAAATTAAATAATTTTAATGATGATGGGTGGTGTGATTAACACACCTTCAGTTAGCTTCCATTAGATTGTTTATTAAGGATTATTGGAAAGATATTTTAAAAATTAGATAACCTATAATTCAAGGATATGTAATTCTAAAATATAATTTTTCATTTTTTTAGATAGATGGATCAAATAGGTGTAAATAAGATAAATTATTGGTGTCCTTTTATATGTTGGTGATAGAAAACACATACAATTTCATAAAATATTTAAATATAATAAAGAATTACTAAAGAAAAATGCTTCCAAATGGGTAGGTATTAGATTTTTTGTATAGATTTATATGGAAATATTGACATCCGGTAGAATTTGAAAATTCTTAACTAGAATTATTATTTTTATCTCATATTTTACCTCCCCAGATGAACCTATTTTCACTTTAACCATGGAAAACAATTTTTACTAGTTTAAATATATATTATGAAAAACAATTTGTTGAAACAAATTAAAATATAATATTAATGATAAATAAAAAAATTTAATCTATTTTATCATATTTAATTTATCATATTGGTAGATCATAAATTAAAATTCATCCCACAAGACAAGATAAAAATCTATTTTATAGGAAAATTATTCTCCTATGTAATTTTTTATTCCAATATAAAACATTAAATTAATTACAATTCACTAAATTTGATTATTCCAAATATAAATCAACTAATTTTACATTTATAAACTTTTAAAAATAAAATTTAACTTTATAAATTCATTAAATTGAAATATAATTCTAATAAAAAAATTTCTATTACATAATTCATTTAAAATTAATTTTATTGGAAAATTTTCAAAAATACACAATATGATAATCTATAATATATAATTTAAAAAGTGAAGTTAATGAATTAAAATATTTTAATTAAAATTGTAATAAATTAATTTTATTATTTTCTCTCAAATGTCAAGAAACCCCATTTTTATGAAAATAATATATCTTTAAAGTATATGAAGACTTAAATAAAAAGTGGGTTCTTATTATGCATACTATTTTCATTATCAAAAAACAATTAAAAAAATTCACAAAAGTTTTTATTTCTATTCAATCGAAATATTTAACACTCAGATATATTGGTATAATATATTAAAGTTAACTTGGAATCGGTATTTCATTTATTATAACCTATTAGAGAAATGTAATTTATTTGAAGATAAATATGTCAATAAATATAAGTGTGTTACATTAACATAATGTGGAAATGGAAATTGGAGGGAATCATTATTCTTATTCATTAAATAAAAAATAGAAAAAATAATTTATATATAAATTCAATCGATCAAACCAATATAGGTAATAAAATTCACATTTTCACAGAACAAAATTAAGTGATGAAGCATAGGGAGGAGGTATCTGTTGAATAAGTAAGTGCTTCAAGTGTTGAAGATAATTTAATCACAAACATCAAATAAAATGAAATATGGATACCAAATAATGAAATGTATTATGGGAATTTCCATCTTTCTTCAATATCAATGTTTTAATGATTCAATAGTAAGGAGTACGCGAATTATTAAAAGGTGTTGAATGAACACAAGGTTGATGGAAATAATATCTATCAACATACACTTATAATTATAGAACAATGAAGAATTAAGATATCTCCATGACTGATGTGGATTGTTATAATGCTGTAAATATTAATAATT
The DNA here is from genome assembly GCA_963277665.1 of Viscum album. NCBI lineage: Eukaryota > Viridiplantae > Streptophyta > Magnoliopsida > Santalales > Viscaceae > Viscum > Viscum album. The sequence goes on from OY728161.1 coordinate 1,003,537,121, forward strand.
AATGAATACCTTTCCCCTATATAATATTGTTGTATGCCTTATTAGATTCTAATCTCATAAATTTGAGTATATTCAAAATTTTTACAAAAAAATATCAAATCAACACACCATTTTTTTGATATTATCATAAAAATTACTCTTATTATTGAATCCCATGTTGACGATTAAGGAATATGGTTCGTGATAGTTTTATTTTCACACATTTAAATTATTTGGATGTGATTTTATAAATATATTGTCTAGCTCCCCCATGAATCCATAATAATCAACACGATTAGAAATCCATATTTTATTTTCAAAACTAACATATGATCATATACTAGGGAATGTCAATCTAGGAGGACTCAATGAAAGTTAATTCGAGTATAAGAGTTATTATACCTTATCATTATGGATAATCAAAACAAACGACTGTAAAAAAAATTATTATTATGATATATGTATTCTAAGTTAAAATGATTTATTCTCTATATTAATTTATAACAATCTATATATTATATTTTTATCATGAATATTTCATTGATACAAATATTTACATTCCCTAGTAAGTGATAACAAATACTTTTTGGATGAAATTTTTTTGAGTGAGTGATGCCCCACCCTCGAATTTCAGGATACATTTCATTAAAAAATATCTCTTTCAATATATTTCACCAAAAATAACACAAAACAAAAATTTTATTCATAAAATAATGAATAACGATTAATAATAATAACACCTATAGTAGTTAAAAATACTGTAATCATTTAAAAATTTCTTTATAATTTTTTTAAGAACAACAAATAATTTTGAAGGGAAATTTCGAAGAAACAAAACTTTTCAATATATATTTTATTTTAATCTAAAAAATAAATTTATAAATTTTGGAAATATAGTTTCTATCCAAATTATCAATTTTATTTCATTATAAATATATGAGAAATACCAAGAAATTGATAAATTTTTTTATTTTTTCAATGATTTACATAATGGGTAAATATATGTATTTTAAATTATCAATTCGATATTCAAAAACATATTCTAAAAATTTTAGCTAATAAGCATCAATATATTCAAATTTAGAAGTTATTTTTGGTTTTATAAATTGAATAATTTAATGGTAATATTTAGCTTTTTTTTCATTTGGTAGACATAAAGGTCTTTTTTGTTTTATAGAAAACATATTTATATCATAAATGTCAATTACATTGTTAAATTTAATCGAAAAAAATTTTTTTGGTCAAAAAATAATCATTTATCTAAAATTTGTTTCAAAGTGTTATGTGTGATAATATGAACATTAAATTTTATAAAAAAATAGTTTTTTAAACAATATATTTATTCATATTTTATTTCAACGTGTTCATATTTTGTTAATTTGATTTTTGGGAATAAAATAATGTTACATAGGTAAATATTAGTTACCATGGTGTTAATATTTTTTAATTTTTTTTATTTATAGTGTTTTATAAATTAATTATATCTATATTAATTTAATAATATAATATTAATTTTTTACATAAATAAAATTAAATTAAAACTCATTTACATGATAATATAATGAGAAATAATATTAATAACACTTAATAACTGAAGTTACATTTTTATAAAAATAATTATTCTACACATAACATATTTTCTTTGAAAATATAATTTAGTCATGTATAGAAATTTAATTTGGATAAATAAATTCTATATTAAAATTCAACACATTGATTTTTTTATCAAGATTTCTTTATATTTTTTATAATAAAATAACTGCTAATATTTTTAAATCAAAAAGAATAAAGCTACAAATGGAGAAATAAATAATCTATATTTTTTTTAATTCAAAGATGAAGTATACATATTAGAAAGCCTTATTATGTATTAAATTAATTACTATATTTCTACCTTATAATTTTCTATCTTAATCTCCTAACCCACATGACATCTATTTAATTCCTTTCTTTACCCTTACCTAACATTACATTATATGAAAATACTTCTCTTTTTCAAATATAAAAGGAGTTCAACCTCAACTTTTATATCATTACCTTACACTCAAAAGTCATTGATCCATAATTTCCCACCCCTATCCCTCAATAAATCCATCCCAAGGACTTCATGAGGTTAAATGGTTTCTTCAAATTCTTTTATATGATACATATAAAATAATGAAATCTATACCTCATCCCACTGTTTCAAGTGGTTATTTTGTGATATTTCATTTCCATTTCTATTTATTATGAAATTATATGTTCATATAATATTTTGTACAATCTAATTGGAGTTTTAATTATAAGATATTACCCTTCTCTCTCATTAAATCCATTCCATGATCCTTTTTTATATACTTCATTATGACTTAATCACTATAAGATTACCTCCTCTACTTTTAAATTTAAATCAATTTTTTGTTAAATTAATTGTTATTTCCATTTTACTATAATTCCTCATTTTCATAAAAATATAATAACATAGAAGTGATATCATATAACTGATAGACTAGATTTCAGAAACATCAAACCAATTCCATAATCAATTTTACCAATAATTACTTCAAAAACCATTCCACAGTTTTTCATATTCATGTTATAAATACTAAACTATAATGTCCTTAATGTATATCCATAAAATAGATGACTATAAAAATTTAGGGTGGTGAAAAGTTTTCTATATTATGTGACTATGATGTTTTTTAGATATGATATTATAGTGATTTTAACCATGTGTGTAAACAAGGACGTGGTTTTGTCAAAAACACGATTCATTAATGCATTATTTGATATTTTAAATAAATATTCATTATTATGGTGGAACTACTACTCCATTAATATATAATATAATAAATTATTATTAATCATATGGTCATTACATTAATTTATGAACTTCCTTGTTGTTCTCAATTATTGATATCATCCTTATATTGTAATGGATTTTATAACACAATATGATTTAAGAGTAATAACATTTGTTCATTAACATAATTATAGATTCCATTGTATATAACATATTTCTATATTGAGAAATAAATTCCAATTCAAATATTCCTTATTGATGAGTTCTCTTCCATATAAAAAATTCAACTACGTTTTGAATAATTCATACACTATTTCATGATATATTCACATCCTTGTATATATTTCACATCCCAATGAATTTATTTTTTACATAAGAAAACATAGATTTGTGTTTTCTCATATGACCTTCAATTTTTTTTTCTCCACATGTAAATAAGATTATTTTTCTTACTCTTTTCCAATGATTGTTTTATAAAATGGTATTTAAAAATGTTCTAAACATTTTCAATCAATTAAAAATTTATTATTTTAAATGTAATCGATATTTATTTTTGGCAACCCTTGTTTTCTTTTTAAAACACTATTATTAAAAATTATAATAATGGAAAATTTCTTTTCTACATCTCATGTATTGAATATTAATTTTAGTGGAAATTATTTTCAAATTATTTTATGATAACCTTTTAGAAATATTTATCTCTGTTCAAAAGAATAATTTTTTATAATCATTTCAGAATATTTATGTTTTAAAATTACTTAAATTCAATTTCCCAAAATATTTCTTTTGGGTATTTTATTTTTAAAGTGATTTTTAACTTCATAATTTATGTCAAAGTTAAAATTATTTTCTTCAAAATTTATTTCTAACTTTAGTAACATTTTTCTATTTATCACTAAAGGATTGTTTCCAATGAATTTATTTATCATGTATCACTCCAAATATATTAATATAAAATACTATTATTCAAGTGATTGAATATTTGTCTTCAACCATTTACATTCTTATGGGAAATTTCTGTGATACCATCTAGAAATATTGTGAATCCCACTTTTGATGGGTTTTTTATGATTTGTTTAATAAATTATCTTCCAGGTGGAATATTATGTACTAATTATTTATTTAGGAATTAATATATTTCCTATAAAATCATGAAAATTGTAATATTAGTCATTATTTCTTGCTTAATATTTAACACAGATATTTAATTGATCATTGATATATTTTAAAAATATAATTATTTTTTACGACTGTTATAACACAGTCAATTAATTAGAGGGTATTAATAAGACGAAAAAGTTAGGAAATATATTTACTATTTTAATAATCATTAAAAATGTATTTATTAATTCATTAGAAATAAAAACTCATTTCTTTCTAAATTTATTCTATTCTTAAAAATTTATTTTTCTTTAGTGATGCTTTAATTGATTTTTATGAGAAAATATTATAATAAATATATTTCATATTTTAAAATTTTCATTCATAAAATTAAATATTCATTTGTAATTATTATTTCAATATTACCAAAGAGAAAATTTATTTAAATTTATATAAAAAATCTCTTTTTTAATTAATAGTGAAAATAATGAATTCTTATTGAATATTGTCTTTTTGATTCAAGAATTTAATAAGATACATTTTTTAAATGGATATAAATTAAAATTAGTAAATTAATATAATTAGAAATCTAATTTCATTATTTTAAATATATCATATTCTATACATTATATAAAAACATTTTATACATAAGAAGTTATTTTTATTTAGAAACTCTTATTTCAGAATGTTTTATAGTTTTAACTATAATATAAAAATTTCCAATTCAAAGAATTGAATTTGATAAAATGAATTCAATATAAGGAATAAAAATAATTAATATAATTAAATAATATAAAATTTATTTTTTTCATTATAAATAGTAAATGTATCATATATTTATCAACTCGGTATAAGTTTTAAATTTGAGTTCATCAAAAGTTGTTATACTTCAAATTATTTTTAAAAATTTCATTATCATGTTGGATGTTTTCTTAACCAAATATCCACTTATGTAATTAAATTATTTATTTTAAAACATATTTTGAAATTGGTAACCCAATATTGAATTTTAAAAATATATGTTATGTTTTATTCAAATTGAACACTCTTTCTTCTTTCTTTTCATTTAATATATTACTTAGAGGATGAAACAAATTTTTTTGATAATAAAGTATAAAACCAATATTTTTTAAATATTTAACAAAAAAATCATATAATCCAACTGAATAGATAATTTCAATGTATAATTTTTTTATTCTTAAATCATGTATTTTTATAAAAACTATTATTCATATGTTTTTCATTCTTATATTAAAATAAATTACTTCCACCCATAAAATTCAATTTTTATAATATTTATTAATAAAATTTATTTATCATATCCAATTTTTTTTGTAATTACCTTTTGTTTTATAAAATTATGCTTTCATAAAAGAATGTTAGTTGTCACGGTTATGGTTAAAATTGTTTTAGATTTTTTATATTGGTAGATAAATCATAATATGAATCAAAAACATCATTAAATGTAGTTGGATGACATTATTTTGACCTTATAACAACTTATGTTATAATTTGTGGTTCCTTGGTTTCAATTGGCTTGATTATGATACATATATATTATTTAAACATTTATGTAATTCTTTCTGTCTCATTAGCTTCATTTTTATTATTATACCACCTCTCATCCATTTTCTACAACTCATGATTCCTCTATCCTATAAAATAAACAACATAATTCCTTCCTATGTTTTTTCCCAAATCCTATATCTTCTACTATTTCCAGAATATAATTCTTTCAAGGATTTGGATCTAATCCTATGGATATCACACAAAGAATATATAATCATCTTGATAGACACGTTCATGTTTATTTTTTATTCTGTAACCTGTAAATATATTTTACACATTATAAAAAAATTAATTTTGATTATTTAATATAATTAATATTTAGTATTATTATTATAAAACCATTTCCACATCTTTTTCACCCTTTGAAAAATAGAAAGCATCATTTTCACGTATTGACAAAATAATCATCTTCACATAATAGTATGATTCATTTTTCCTCAAACATTTAAATTAATACATATAAATATGAAACTTATAAATATATATGATATTTATAACCTTATTTTGGTTCTTTAAATATAATATATCCTTCATATGTTACCCTTCCATTAAAAAAAATTAAAACATCGCTCATGCATACGTGTAGGCTACCACCTCCACAAAGCAATGTGGTATATTTTTTTAATATTCTATTATCATTGATGATTTAAAAAATATAATATAATAATATATATTTATATTATATTGTTTTCATGATTATTATTATTTTTATGATTAAACAATAACCATAGTGCAAGTATCAAAATCATTGAACTAAAACATTCAAGTAAAATGGACCAATTCTTAACCCAATGTTAGTTTTAAGAAGGAATTATAAGTAAAAGGATAATTTTAAATTACATAGAAATAGAGAAAATATATTTATGATTGAATTATATTCTAAAATATATTTATTGTTAATAAATATTCATTATATAAAAGGATTTAATGTATATAAATTTAGATTATCCATTTTGTAAGGTTTTATCTCACAATCTCATTATTATTCAATATTATTAATGTTTTATGTTTTCATTGAGGGAATTGTATGATATTTATACAAAAAATCAAAACTATTTTCATCTAATATGTTTATTCACATATTTTTTAATTAACAGAACCGTTTTAATCTCAATTTTTTGTTAAAATTACTAAGAAACTATTTTTATGAAAAATCATATTGTAATATTTCTTTGTTCAGTAATATTTTTTTCTGGTTTAGTTTCTTCATTAAAAAATTCATGAATGTATTTACTATTCTCATATGATTTTATAAATTCACTTTTAACCATTTTTTACTTTATTAAAAAAATTATAAATAATCATTTTTTCGACAAGGTACTGATGAATATTTACCAAAAATGTAAAAGGATTATTTATTTTAAGATACTAAACAAAAAACGAATATAACCACCATAATCACTCAATGTTTTGAATATTCCATTATAATTTTCTATTCTTCCCTCTTATCAAAATATTTATCAAAATATTTTGGATATTTTTGGATTTAATATAAGTGGTCTCAAAATTAAAAGGGTATTATCCTCATAAAATATTATCGATTTATTACAATCATTTTCATTGATATAAATATTATTTAATGAATATTATTCTTTACTAGGGATATCATATAGAGGTACCATCCACACTAATTCTTCAAATGCCTAATTATCATTTTTTATTTTTATCGATTTGGAAAAATATTAAATAAATTATTCCAGTTTTTCAATATGAGTGTTGATGTTTATAATGTACTAATTTCTTATTCATTAAATTAATAGGATTAATGAATTATATTTTTATGTGATATAAGGTCATATTATATCCCATTAATTCATTAGTATTTGTCATTAGTCACAATAGTTTTTGGTATTTTGAGTATACATCACCCATTTATGCATGATCTATTTGCATTATGCCTTGATGGTATGTTTAAAATTTCAGGGCATGAATCCGCAAAATTAATTTTTATATATTCCAAATTATTAATTCTGGCATAATGAAATCAGTTATTAATGACTATATGATTATGTATATATTTCAAGATCATATGATTTTTTATATGACATTATTTTAGCATCAATAAAGCATGTCATATAATACATTCCATATTTACTTTATGAAAACTTAAATTATACATATACCCCTACGGAGTGTCTGATATTTCCCATTTCTTATGTTTCTATTACCCAAGATACCAAGAATATTGATTTTAATATATTCATGGATATAAAATAGATAATAATGATGTAATTAATTAAAATGAAAAACTTTTGTTGTGTTTTATATTTTAATGATTGATTCAAGAATGATTCATTTTTACCAATACTACTACATTTTTTGGTCTCTTTGGATGAGAATTATTGTATTTTGTTCACAATTATTTCATAAGATTAAAAGGGTGCAATATTTATTTTTGACTCATCTAAAAAAAAGTTTACTATAGAGGATTTACCATGTGTCAAAGGGTATGTTATGTAATTCAACACAAGCCAAATGGTTAATATGAGGATTTATCTCAAGAAAATGGCTATACATGAAGATAATCTTAAGCCATATGGTATATAGATGGATTTATCCCAAGACTAATAAGGTACATTAGAGATTCTCCCAAGTCAACAATATTATGAATGTCTTTTTGGGAAGCTAAGATATATTATTCATATATACATGATTATTAAGTAATCATATGTTATAATATTATTCCAATAAATATTGTAATTTAATCATGTGAAATCTCACATAATTATGAAATCATTTTTCCTGGTATAAGATTGCGAGTCATAATATAATGACTTATGGAAAATTGTTATTGTTCTTTATTCTTTTATGAAAAGAATTCCTCCCTAACACATTTATTTCACATTAATATGATATAATACGTCATTAAACGTTTATATCATTCCCAGTAATTAACATTTGATCCAATAAAATTATAATGTTCCAATTTTTATGGTTTTGATGATGATCATATCATATGAGATTTCTATAAGAGGGTTTATTAGAACACAATTTTGGATAAATGTGAAAAATGTCATAAAATAAGATGTTCTGCATATTTTCTCCCAGAAAATAAACCATTTTTTCCTTGGATCATGTGATAATAATTTAGATGCATTATTTTAACTATGGATTCAATTAATTAGGTTTTTATATTTCTCTTGTGTCACAATATTAAGGGATCCAAATATCCCTGGAAATATGGTTTTCAATGTAACTAAATGTCTCAATAAGGATTTTATTCTTCTTTTTATTAAATTTACCCTATAAATGGATCAATTTAATTTTAAGTACAAAGATCAGATGAGAAATTATAACCATATGTTTTATCAATTACCCTCTGACCATAATAGGTACAAAATTCAATAAATCATTTCATTTTCCCATCACTGTAGCTGTTATTATGACTCATTTTCCAGCCATATAATAAAAAAATGAATTTTATGTGCACAAGGTTTTGAATTACTATATATAAATGAAATAAATTATGAACATAGAAAGGGTAATACATAAAAATACAAACATATGACTTCGTAAGTCTGAATCTAGGTAATATGATATGTATTTTCCTATAATTCAAACAAACAAAATCAAAATAAAAAACACCAAACCTCTCTCAGATACCATTTTTATAGAATCTTATATCTTATATATAATATTAAATCATTTATAACTTAAATAGATATATATCACCAAAAGTAATCTAGAGGTCCAACGTCATTGGGGGATTAGAAACACCATAAAATATTTTAAAATCAAATACTTACTTTTTTATTCCATCATTATACTTACTACTAAAACTCACTATTCTCCTACACAAGAAACGATATCTTGGGGAAATTCATAAAGAATAGGGTGTCCTAAAAATACTAGTAAATGTATAAAAGTGTATTAAAACATAATGTGGGTTAATAAGAGATAATAATAACATAATGAATTTTTAAAAGAAAAGGGAAATGAAAAAATACACTTAAAAATAATATAAAAATTTATAATTTGTGTTTTTTAATAACGATAAAAACCAAAATATGGTACAATTATAAATCATGTTAGAATAATAACAATTCTAGGATCACCAGGAATATATAAGAATATAATTGAAAATTTAAAATTGATCATGCCTATAAAAATTAATGGTGATACCTGACCATATCATTCCCATAGAAAAATGTATCATTAGATATATAGAGTTACTTAATTGTATGTTGTTTTTATAATTTTATTATAATCCATTATCTTAATACGACATAAAATTGTATCCAACGTGTAATTTAATGATACTAAAAGTATAAACAATAAATAAATCCATGGGAATGTAATATGGAACATAATAATTAAAAATAATTAATCATAAAGTAATTACATATGATCCATTGAAAAAATATCAGTAAAGAATCCAGGATATTAAACAAATGTAAAATATTCATGAGAATAGTTATTAATGTTCTATGAAAATTGTTTAAAAAATAAAGAAGAGGTTATGAAAATAAACTCAATTATCAATCATTTAATGCTATTTAAAAAAATCCTTTAAAAGGATAAGAGCATTATGTTTCCCCAAAAATAGAAATAAAAATCTCTATTTTTTATTAACATACGATGTTTATTGAAAACGTAGACAACATAATCATTATGGGAGTGGAAGATGAACAAAATGAAGAAATATATTTGTTTCTTTCAGGATTAATTTATAGAAATGTTTTGTAATGGATATAGGGTGACATGAAAATCCTATTATAATGTAGTGTTAAATGGTATAGATCATGGAATGATTTATAAATTATATAAAAAAATTAATGTGATAAATATGAATGTGGATAGAAAGTTATGGTGAACATAACACCGAGAACAATAAAAATATCGAAAGGCATCTTACATCAAGTTTCATCTTGCACCAAATTCTCATCTATCCTCTTCAATGATGATGATATATTTGTTATCTAGTTAGTTTATATCCTCTTTAAATTTTAGTTAATCTTTATAATGTATTTCTAATTATTTTTTATCCATTTTTTATAATACCTTCAGTTTTGATATTATATATTTCTTTTAAACCATAGTATGTTATGTATATTCATATACAAGACACACCAAATTAAAAACATACATAATGTTTTAGATGAAAATAAAAAAATTAATAATAATAAAACATCTAGTAAATAAATAGATTGTAGTAAATTATAAATGAATATAAAATATGACTAATAACACCTCATGTTTTTAAAGGTAATTTTTCAATGAAGGTATTTTTACATTTTATACTATATATTAATCTAATTGATAAATTCTTAAATATTAAAAATTATACCTAATAAAATTTATCACATTTTTTAAATAATTCATTTAAATATTATTTTAGATTAATTTTTTGATATTTCTCGAAAATAATTTATTTTTAGTTCAATTGTAAAAAAATACTTGATTATCTAATATTCCAATTTTTATGAAAATATCATAAAACATGAATGGATTTAAACTTATAAAAACTTATATTCCTATATACATATATATTTATAACTTAAAACAAATAATTTAAAAATATAATGTTGAATTTATAAAACACAATTAAAATATTTTTCATACATTATAATTGTTTTACTATAAAAACTGTTTTTATTTGTAATATTGAAAATATATTTTCATCACATAAAATAATTATATCTAAAAATTAAATTAATATTTTATTTAAAAATTTCTATACTATTTAATGAGTTTAATTTTATTTTTAAGAATAAAATAATATTCATAGAATGATAATAAATTACCATCCCAACGGTGTAATTATTATTTAAAAGAATTATATTATTAACCATTTTGTAATTTTTATATAATAAAATAAATTAATATATTTTCAATAATTAATGTAATATGATTTTTATACCAATATATACATATATTAAAACACATTTAAAATTTAACAAAATGAAATTTGATTAACACTTAATGATAAAAACAAAAAAACAAAAAACAGTTTTTATATACTAATTGTTTTCATTTAAAATATAATTTTATATTATTAATAAATTGAAAAAAAATATATTATTATTAAATATTTATTAACAAAATAAAATTTATTTCTAAAGGTTTGACCTTTTTTTCAATAAAGAATATAAATTATTTGGGTAAAAACTTATTAACAATGTAAAAACCCCAAAATGTTATAGTTGATAACCAGATGATAAATTAAAAAACATTTTTAACGAATAGATAATATTAATTCAAGATCAATTACTCCCATAATACCAACCCATAACAAATTTCATTAAATTTTGTATCTGTTTACCCATTATTAGTGTCATTCCATAATTGAAAAATTTCTTGTTATTTATAAAAGTTCCATTTTATTCTCCTATAATGGGAGACCACTTGCACTGCATTTCTACAACGTTTATATATATTTAGATAATAAAATTATATTCCTTAATTTCTCTTAAAATCTATCCCCTTATTGTATAGTCCTTTTTTTCATTCCAAAATGCAAATCTATGTTGCCTTAATGTGTTACCTATGGTAGAACATCCATATGGATAAGTAAATATCTAAAATAGTGGCCCTTGATTCCTTCCATATTTCATTCCCATAAATATTATATATTAGTAAATTTATGATTAAATAAGTTTTATCAATATCCTAAAAATTATTATACTAACTATATATAACTTTCATTACCTCCCTCCAAAACGGTTTGGAAAATGAAAAGGTCCTCATGGTTTGGTGTTGACTGATGCATCTATGAATCACATGTCAAATTTTTTCATAACCACCTTACAACGATAGCCCATAAGGGTTATTAAATAGAAAATAATAAATAATCACTTGATTAATATTATTAAATTAACGTAATTTTTTTTTCTACCCCTTCCATTATATGATAATTTACTGTCGTCCATGCATGTGTGGACTCCCAACTCAACATAATGATGTATTTTGGTTTTTCATTACTGACTAAAATGGATGATATTAAAAAAGATATTATAATTTTATATATATACAAATTAAATTTATAATATTCTTTATAAATAATATTTTAAATTATTTATGTGATATAAATAACAATTTTCATAGTTATCATAGCCTACTAAAATAAACATACCTAGGAAAATTTCAAATATTGAGTATATTTTGGAAATAATTATAGAATGATATTTTTTAGAATTTTAATTTAAAATATATAAACCTCTATAGTTATATAAATTAAAAATATATCTTTAATCACATTTTACCACTGTGAATATACTAAACATGATTCATCAAAATTAGGTGAACCGCCTTAAGTAGCCACTATAAATGAAAAATATTTAATATTTAGACTACATATGATAAAACATAAACCATATAAAACTATAGATACATAAAAAATATTTATAATGGTTTTTATAAATATTGTTTTACTTTTAAATATATGAAATACACACACATAATGTAATAAGAACCACTCTAAAGGTTTTTTCTATCTATTTTTAATATCACCAAATCTATTTGTTATTATGAACTATCATTTATATTATATGTTGTATTCAATACCCTATTTATACCAATTATAATGAATATAATTATACTTCAATTTTTGATTCATGGTTATTCTTTTATATTATTTTAATTATTATATTATCATTACTGTAATGTATTTTTCATCAATCTCAATTTCAAATTGTGATTGTGTATGAATTATAATACCTATATAAAATTATGTAGACATTTATTTATAATCCCTAGATAATTTTCTTCTCATTAGTTAGTCATGGGGCTTTGACATGTATATTCACCATTTCATTTCCCCCCTTGGATCCACATTCACACATTATATGAAAATGAATTCCACCTATAATTGTTTAGTCACAAATACTTATATATTATTTCTATATTCATTGGATCCTTCAAATAGTGTATTTATCTATGCATAAATAATTAAATAATATTATTTAAATTTTCATTATATTTAGGAATTTTTATCCTTTTATGTATATTTCATTTAAAAAAAAATATATTTTAATGTTTTTCATGTGAACATGCATTTTTGTTATCATTTTTTTCTATTAACCATATATTCATTGATTTTATGTTTCTATAAAATAATTTATTATTATATATTATTTTTAAAATATTTATAAAAAATAAATGTTTTTAAATTGTTATATATTTTTCTTCTTTCCAGATATATTTTCCTGGATGCTAAGACAAGTGGTTTTTTATCTTTCTACATGTAATTTAAAATAATGTATATATGATTGAGGATAACATATAAATGTAACCAACCATATTATTTCTTGTGATGGTTAAAAAAATTTCATCCCTATAAATGGAATGATCCATCACAACCTTTTCCATAAATAGTCATCTAACATGAATATCTAAGAGTTTTCGCCAAATGTGTTTTCTTTGTGAAAGAAAAATATCACATTTCATTTATTTAATAGTGTTCATCTATTTTCCTATATATATTTTGTTTTGGGATATTATTTAACAATAAATATACCCTCAATTTATAGAGTTTAAATACAAATTTAATCATTATCAAAATTGAATGCTATTGAGTAGAATGATATTTTATATCATGGGATACAATTTTAGTTTTCTAAAGTTTATCAAATTGTAAATATTTATGGATTCATGAATGATTTACCTATTTTATACCATTTTTAAAGGATATAAAATCCCATTTTTCATTCTATTTGTTTTATATAATGACTGAAATCTTGTGTCAAACATAGGTATGATTTTCATTAATTGATTGGTGTGCCCAAAATTTTATAGCCCTCAAATACATTGGGTAATGTATTACATATCATAAAATATTATTTACGATATAAGAGAGTAAATATAATCGAGTATGGGCCACCTTCCAATATGTAATGATTGTCTTAGGAGTTATTGATAACATATTCTTGTGATTTCATGTTCTATGTTGTTTCAAAAATGTTTTTTCCATGAAATTGTTATATTATTCCCTTATTATATGTCATTATAATTATATTACAATATTACACTACAGTTATAGTTTGTCCATATCATATTAAATTTTATTATATCATAAAATTTATACACCACTCACTATACTATATTATTTCTATTTAGATATTATAACACTTATAATGTGCTCTCATTTGTTTTTGACCTATACTATCATGCTATGATTTCCACTTGGTAGAATTTGAGCTCACCCATTTTATATTTTTCCATTCGTCTAGTAATGAAGATAAATATATCTTATATAAATTCTAGTAGGTAGTGTTGTGTGTCTCAATTATTTATAAATGGTAATAGGTTTCAGAATATGATATTTGAAGGTTTTTATTCTCAATGGCATTAATCCTTACATTCATGGGATTAGGTGGTTAATTATTATTTTTAAGATTTCTCATACAAAAATGTTGTAAAATAAATTTATGATTAGGTAGGTTTTCTATATTTGTTATTAGTGTATGATTTAGTTATTATTTAGTATTCTTTTAGTAATTTTTATTGATTAAGATAACAAAGCCTTATCGAATCACAAGAGATAATTCAAAGGGATAATCCTAAGTATAGTATAATATATGGAAATTTTTATGAAGTATTGAGTATGTGATTTTCTTAAAAATGGAATACCTCTCAAAATTATGAAATATGGATAAGTTTATTGAATACGTCTCACTTTGGGTAATCACACAATAATATGGTTGATTATCACATTTATCATCACTCAATTCACGACAGGTCCTCTTAAGAGTACTCATAATACTATATAGTCCTATAAAATACACATTGTCAATCATATTAACATTACAGAAAAATTAGATTTATTATGTTATGGAATTATATTTCAGTGTATAATAGAACCCAGCCTATGGTCATAAAGATTGATCTGAGAGTGATTTAGGTTAAATGTATTGATAATGCGATGGTTTTAACGAATAATAAATTTCATGGACAATCTTTTCATATCATCATTTATTTTAATTATATTTTTATCTTAATAATTCATCACCATCATTAACCCATGATGGATTTACTAATGGTTAAATTCTAATAGAACCTATTTAGAAATGGATTTCATGGAACATGTATAAATTATCCCAACCTAAAACATAAAGGGGTATGATCAGAAGTGAGAAACCTTAATATTATGGAATAAATTTTTTTTTTATTAAAAGTATGAACCTATTTTATTTTTTTAATCACAATATTGAATAGAATGGTGAAGACTCCTGAAAGTCTAGTAGTTGATGATGGTGAAGAAATAAATATTCTATTTTTGTGTCATAAAACAGTGTTTTAATAGGCACCTAGAGGAATGAAATAAAGGTACTAGAAGTTGTTTTAGTTATTGTAAGTTTTTTCATTAGTTATAGACACCAATATTTTATTAAATATTTCATTTTAAATAATTTTATTTCTTTGATATAATTTTTTATATGCAACCCATAGTTTGAAAAACCACAATATATTATTAAAATATTATTATTAAATGTGACAATTATTGCCTATTTTTTGTATTGATGGGTATGAATAATAAAAATTAAATTATGAAAATAGCTTTTTACAAATTTATAAAATGAATTCATTTTTTCAATTATTTAGAAATTAAAATAAAATAATTTTATGGTAAAAGGGATTCTTTCCGAAAAAATGGCCCTTATTCATAAAATGAGTTATTATCATAATAAATTTAATTAATCACAACCGATAAAAAATATCAATAAAATTTATATGTTATATATTAGAAAAATATTTTAATTTTTATATAATTGTTCTCACTAGTGATGGAATAAAAATTAATTATGTTTTATTCTAAAATTGATTATTTCATAAAATTGTTTTCTTTTTTTGTTAATTATTATTATAAAATAAATTTTGAAAACATAAAAAAATAATAATATTAAATTGATTCTATATTTCTAATAATAAAATTTAATATAGTCCTTATAGGTAAGAATAATATTTTTTCAGTATGAATATTGACCCCAGAAATTATTTTCACCTTAGTAAAATATGAAAAAAAAAATAAGTTATAACTATAGGCTAAGTATTTAAAATAACTAAAATAGTAGAATTCATCTTATTATATGAATTTTTTTAACCTAATATATTTTTAAATATCTATAAATGATATTTGAATATAATATTTTGAATTTGGGAACCTGAAAGCTCCATTTTCTCTTAGTGATCTCACTCATGTTCTCCCATCCTCCTCCTATTTTTTTACACTTGTAATGAAGTGACTTTTATTTTCACTTCCCAGAATTGTTATTTTCTCCTTCTTTCCTTCTGATCCCATTTCTCCCATCTCGGTGTGATATATCTCCTTCAATTGAAATGGGGTTTCCTCATTTTCACCTCATTCATCATCTCTGTCCAATATATTGTTTTTCCAGATCTTTGATGTCTAATCTTGAAACCATCTCAGTATTCTTATTTTCTACAACTTCTTCATAATTTCCCTTTACACTATTCTATATCTTATTTTGACTATCTGTATCAAGAGGATCAGTTTTGACATGTTTTTTATATTTGTGATGACATCTGAATTTGTCATTTGATGGATTCTTTATGGATTTGAGTTCTATTTTGGTGGTGTAGGTTAGATGAACATGTTTTCTAGTGTTTTTTCAGAACTATCTTCATCACGGGTTATTATGGAGTCCCATTATACCCTTACTCTTCTCTATATTATATTTCCATTTCTCTTTCTCGGTTTGGATGGTTGAGATGGTTTCGATAGAGGTTTTTGGATGTATTTGAGTGAGTGGTAGGGTGTTCCAAGATGATCAGCATTCATCGGATATCACCCATTCCTTTGGTTCTCATGGTGGTGGTTCTTCATTTAATTTCTTTTAATTTTTGAGGAAGAAGGTGGGGTAGATGTTTTTCATGGTTTTTTTGTTCTTCAGTTAATAATTTCCTATGTATTTCATGGAATGTTGATGATTCCCTTCTCGATTATCTGATGTCAGTAGGTATTCATACTAGTTATTTTGTTATGGAGGGATGTGACAAACTCACTGTTTAGTTTGGGGCTTGAGGTTCCTAGTGCGCACCATGACTGAGATATTTAGTTGAATGAGGCGGTGTTTGAAAATTGATATTTTAATTTTAAAATGCATAATTTATATTATGGATTAAAATGACTCATATGGAAATTTTTCATGGAAATGATTATAGGATATCTGTTCGATGTGGTGACATGCTATGACTATGTCTGTGTGATGGGTTCGAGGATTGATCATTGTGTTTGATAATGATTCTATTGCAAAATTTTAAATTTGAAATCTTCTTTTTTAAATTTTAATTCAACTTTTCCAATTTCAGTGTTGATTTTTAATGGGATGGTTTGGGTTTGAGGGTTTCCACTTCCATATTTAAAATTGGTATGAAAATAAAAAAAACTCATATTTGATGAGGTAAATTGGGAACCCCAATTTCATAGTGGACTAATTTTTACCATCACATTACATTATTTCATAGTGGACTAATTTTTACCCTTAAATTATGTGTTTTCCTAAAAATAAACTTTCATTTGTTATAATTTATTATATTTATATTAATTTCTACCAAATATAAAAACTGAATATGATAAAATTTATGCTAAATTTTGAATAAAAAAATTCAAAAAAAATCATAAGCCCCCTATTATTTTTATTTAAAATTTGGCTATCATGGTATGAATTTATGTTATCATTGTAAAGGCTAAAATGGAATTAAATTTGTTTAATAAAACTGACTAAAAATTATTTGTTATTTGATTTTGAAAACCTCATTTTGGGTGAGCAGAAACCTTTCACGAGATTACCGAAACACCAAATCCAAAAACCGCTTAGACAAAATTCAGGATTGATTCAAAATTCAAAAACGTGGCCAGCAAAGCACCTTGGCATGTGGATCCACGATCGTCCTCCTAGAGCCGCACCCCCAATTCCATCCTCACCATTGTAACATCATAAGAGCTTCAAAAACATAATCACCTTGGAAGCCAAATACGTCGCCGCCCATCTTCGGAGTCGGTGACCGGAACAACCAATCTGTAGAAGCACAAATCAAACTCGGTAAAATTCCTTCATCACCGAAGCCCTTCCACTGAACAAAATCCATCACCAGCATCGCACACTAACCGCACAAACCACACAGAGCATCACACATTACCGCAAAATTGAATCCAGCAAAATATTTCATTGGTACCAAGAAAAAGTTAAATGATCCCCAACTCGGCCCAGCCTCCAGCGAATCTCTACCGCCGAATCGATGAACAAAACACGGTCCCATGAGCATGAACAAAAAAATAAATCCAAAATATATAACATATTCATAGACGAATAACAAAGGAAAACCATCACAAAATATCCAGGAAGAATCCAACCCGAAAACCAGATTGAAATCTCATCCCCGCCATCCAAAACCCCAGTAGAGGCCATGCTCAACCACCATATGCACAAATTTTGAAACCAAGAGGTGCCCCCAACCATAGCAGCTAAATCTCGGCCTCTGGTCCTACACCAGGCCACCATGGAACCCTATCCAAATAAGGGTAGTTGGGTGAGAGGAGATGGAAACTGCGTGTGATCGTGAATGACAAGCCCCAATGATGCATGACACCACCGCGGAAGAGGAAACACCACCACAAATAGAAAATCAAAAGGGAAGCTGAGCCAGACTGGGATGAAGCAAGTATGTGGCATTGACGGGGAACCCTAGTGCTATGATGGCCCTTACGGACTCATCATCCCTACATTCCCTAAAATATCAAAAGTGTTTTAATATGGATATAATGGTTAAAATGTATCCAAAATGGATCTAAATTTAATTAGATGAATTTACATCGACCCTATAACATTCTATATTTATAATTTTCATTTATTACTGTCTGATAACATGATTATGATATATATATGTATTATTTTATCATTTAAGAAATTTCATGTGTATTCTCTCACTCAGTTATAAATATGAACATAGTTTTCGTCATTATTAACAAAGATAGAGTCTTCTATATCATCCAATACCTACTATAATACCATATTAGATTCCATTTCCATATCCAATAGATATGGTTATTTTGAAAATAACATCATTTTAAGTATTAAGGTATAATCCAAAAACAGGTTTATCAATGACAAGGTATAAGTCTTAAGGGAGTACTTTCAATTTTAATTACTCTTATACCACATCTAATTCCATATTATCCATTATAAATAAATTACATAAGAAAATTAAATAAAATTAATTATTATTATTAATATTTACCAACAATTATTCATCTTCCATCCACCCTATCTGAAAATAAAACATCACATGTGTGTACATATTGACTACCACATCCAAAAAGCGATGCGTTTAGTTTTTCATCACCACTTCACAATAATGGTTATAATGATCAATTTATTTAAATATATATATGATATTGATAAAATTAATATATTATTATATTTGTTAATTATTATTTAATTTTACAGTGTTCCTTCTATCGAAATGTAGAATCATCACTCATGTGTACGTATGGACTACCATATCCAGGATATGCTGTGGTTCGTTTTCCTAATAAATATATATCAATAATCTTAAAACTATATAAAATCGGTAAACATAATACAAGTAACACTATTTATATTCTAGATATCACAGAACCATGATAAAGTTTTGAGAATTGGGACTATCAAACCATTAAATGCATGAAACATGCAGCATTCATCACAACTACTAATTTTTTTATAATAGAATTACTAAAAAATGGGTAATTATATATAATATTTAAATAATATAAAATATTAGAAATATGTGTATTAATATATACTATTTTATACCAAACAATATTTATTATAAATGAGGTTTTATCTCAGGTGATGAATGATGACAGATGAGGATAAGGTTTCACATCTCGCTTTTATTTATATGAGACATATGGGATATTCACCACTAGTTTTATTTTTGCAGCGTATAAGCTACCCAATAATGTAATTTATTTTTCTTCTCATGGTAATTATGGGGATTTAAAAATAAATCTATGGTTCTCACTTTCATGAGGTATTTATTCATATATTAATAATGTGGTAAGGGTTTTCGTCTCAAATTATATTCTTTGAGATGCATGATATATTATAAACATGTCTTATTTTATGAGGTCTATATACAACGCATTGGAATATTATATAAAGAATCTACTTATTTTCAGGATATTTTAAGTTAAATTTCGTGTAATAGCTTTATGGGTAATATAATTCAAAAGTTACCAATGTGATTAGGGATTTATGTTTCAATTTTTTAAAATTTAGATTAATTGTGCATAAATTTACATTAAAGAAAAATAATATAATTCTTATTTGGTAAAAAATTATTCTTATTATCTTTAGTTATTATTGTAATTATAATTAGATATTATATATTTCTTCTCATCAGTATTTAAAATGATCGATATTCTTTTAAAAAAAAGAAAAATATTATTTCAACTTCGATCGACGAAAATATTCTTCCATGTACATACAAAAAAAAATGATTTATAAATGTTCAAAACTATATGAGAAAAGTGTTAAAAGGTTAATTTTATAATTATTTGATTAAATTTTACAATGGTTGAAATAAATCTATTTAAATAATTTTTTTTTTCAAACAAGTCATTTTTTACGTCATATAAATGTGTGAAATTAATGACTTCTTTTAACATATATGATATAAAAATTATTTTCTTTCTATCTTGAATGTTATTATATTTGATTATTAATTTTTATGTTTCTGTGTATATTTGAAAATAATAGTATTTTTTCAATATTATAGGAATTTTTATATTAATTTTTATCAAAATAAATGGATATTATTAAAATTACTTTAAAAAATGGTTTCAATATTCTTTTAATGGAAATTTTCATATAATTTATCATCATTTATAAATTATTATATTACCCTATGGATATGATCTTATATTGCAATCCACTCTCTTTATATGGATAGATTATGATGATAATTATTTATGTTATATTCATTGAAAATAGAATTTTCAATGGTTAATTATGTTATAATGAAATATTTATGAAACCTAATTTTTCCAAGGGTTATGTTGTGATGAAATTGTGGAAATTTAATTAAACGTGTTTCCCTTCCACAGGATATGATATAATCAATTGATGAATATTATAAGATTTTCTAGAACAAATAAGTTTTTTTAATTATCTGACTGGTGGGTCTGTTATATCCCATTAATTTATTGTATAATGTCTCAAATAACCTGACATAATTATGGGAAATGAATTGATATTCTACATCCCCTGTGTAAAATAGTAGGTGATGTGTGATTCAATATAATATTAGAAATATTAGGTGATGTATGATCAACTATGATATGGGAAAATAGTTTTTATTTATAATATAATATGATTTGATTGTCTTAATAGATAACCATGACTTCATGTATGGTTTCTATGCCTATGAATGAACCACACTCATTGGGAAACATTTTTGGATTATGACATGAACTTATCTGTCATGGTATATTTATGAGGATTCCTCACTCTTATGATTCATTTAATTTTACATAATAATTATTTATATCATGAATCATGTATAATATTTTTCATTTACTGGGTATGAACGTTGCAATTTATTTTCAGGATCTCTTACCCGTATACTTATCTTACACATTCAAATGATCATCAATTGATATCTCTTATGATTACCCTTACTAAGCTACTAATATCACCCTTTATTTTTTTCATTATTGGGGTTATAGAGAAATATTTTAAGTATGATATTTCATAGAAGAGTATAATGTGGTATGAACATTATGGGATATTTTCAAGATATATAAAAAATGTTGGTTATGTATCCAGACTCTATGTACATTAATCCTTTTATTTTCCTAGGGAATGTAATGTTATTATATGTATGGAATATTAATATAAAAGGTTTTAATATTTATTTATAATATTCCTTCATATCATTAGTTTTTATTAGAATAGTATGTAGTTATTTTGTGGATGTTGTATTAGTTTACATAATTGAAAACACAAAATAAAAAGCCTAATTGTATGATAATGTCATAAATTCTTAGTTAGTTAAAATTTCTGTTATTTTCTATAAAATAAATTCCTCTCCATACAATTCGTGTATTAAATGTTTTTTAGTATAATAATATAGGGGCAATACCGTCAAAAATATTTGGTCAAGTATATCTCAACCATAATTATGTTGCATGGTAAATAAGCCCTTTATTATAACCTAATTAGACATTCCCAGTTGATTTGATTTGGTTAATTTACATTAACATTATAAACCATTATAAAATATTTCAATAGATAATGACTATTGATGTCCTTGGTAAAACCTAATGTTTCATATTTTTAGGAGGAGTTGTCATAACAATAGACATCTCATGATTTATTTTCATATGATAGTCTATTGATAAAAGGATAAACATGAGTTTTCAATGATAATTACGTCAATTATATGAGTATTTCAACCTCCTCAAAAGGTGTATTTATCCCATTTATTTGTGGAGAATGTGAATATTGAGGATATGAATATGGTATTATAGTATATATATGACATTCTTCAACAATTTTTTATTCATTATCAGAATCTTCAAGTTGGGTTATCAGTATAACTCATACCTTATTATTAACCTATTTTAAATAATCTAGAAATATTGTCCCTGATTGGGTTTAATTAATTAAAAATAAACTATTTTATAATCCTGATAATAGATTCATAAAGCCTAATACATCACTTTGGGTTACACATGTTATTTTTGTTAAGAATAATTATTTTTCAATGCATCATTTCATGAATCATTATGAACAAACATGATCACTATCAGTACGAAGTATCATGTAACCCATACAAAATAATAATTTAATGAATTAAATGGAGATAAATAATTTTTTAGATTTAAAATCATTATGGAAATCATCAATTGAGTTAGATGGAGGATATACTCAATATAGTTTTCCATATGATATATGGACATTAATAGTTTATAGTTATTTTATTTGGAATTACACATTTATATTCTAACTTCTTATATTTAATTAATAGATTATTTATAGATTTCATTTACTATTTATTTTTAGTATTTATAGATGATATTATTAAATATATGATGAGATAATAGGAGAATGAAGAACATTCACAATTATTTTCAAAGACCCTATAGATGAAATGATTGTATTCATAGTTTACAATGTTTGAATTCTGTATTCAAAAAGATTCATTATTTGGTCATATAATTTCAATTTGCAGTATACATTGGATCAATAAATGATGGAAGTTATTACTAAATATCTTACAACAACCAGGGTAATTTATATCTATATATTTATTCAGTTTTATGAATACTACTGACCCATTATTAGATATCTATCACATCTCTCTAATCAACTCATCGAGTTTAATTGATAGAAGTTTATGTTCTTGAAAATTTATGAATGAGAATATAATTTCAAGTATTCTAATTGATGTTTGGTTAGTGAACCAATACATTCACTACCATTTATTAAGCAATGGTTTGTGATTTATAATATTGTATCAAATAATGCATTAAGATGTGACTTTTTCCACAATGATATAGTGATAGAGTAAGCATCTCTCCAAATTAAAATACATGAGAAAAATTACCCAACTCATGATTTGGAGATAATAGTTTTAACTTTTACATTGAAATATCGAGGCACTATCTTTATGGTGAAAGGTGTGACATATATATGTATCATGAAATCCAGATGTATATATTGACACAAAATGAATTGAATATATGATAGATGATATGGTCAGAGATGATTAATGATTATTACTACTCCATACATTACCAAGAAGATAAGGGGAATCGAGTGAATGATTCTTAGGTTTAGAAGGACCATGTTAGATTATACATGATGCGGATTTAAAAATAACCAATACTTACAAAATTATAGAATATAGAACTTGAAATCCTAATAAAAATGTTTTTATACTATCATTATCAAACGAATTTTCAATCATTCATTTTTGTATGGATTAAATTGGCACAAAAGGAGTATTAAGAGTATTGGAGGAATGTGAAATATAGCAATGAGAAAAAAAATTATTTTTGTGGAATAATAAAGATTATAAACAGAGTATGTGTCCCATCATTAACAGATATAAGGATCGATATATTGGATTATTCTCATAGATCATCAATTTTTATACATATTGGATGTACAAATATGTATAGAAATATGAAATAGTATTTTTGGTGGGATAACATTAAAAGTTAGATTTTAGGGTATGTGTATTAATACCAACTTATTCAGAAAGTTAATGATGAGATAAATTATTATAAGTGGTTGTTAAAACCATTTCCCAAAGATGAATTGAAAGGGGAAATCATTACCAAAAATATCATCAACTGAATCCCCAAAACATCTAAAGGGGAGAATTTTGTTTTGGTAATAGTCAATCACCTTTTGAGATTAGTTAATTTAATTTCTATTAGGTTAAAAATTAAGAAATCGGTATGGTTTAATGAAGTACCAAATTCTATTATATCATATCAGTATTTGAGGTTTTCCTTGGAGTTCTATAGAATTAATTATCATGATCTAAATACATAGTTTATATTCAATACTACATATCATCCTAAGATAGATTTTTTATTTGAGAAGCCCGTTTAATCTATAGAATACATGTTGTGAAATTTATTTATGTATTTACAAGGTTTATTAGATCAACACTTTACATTGTATTAATTTTCATACAATGGTAACATTCACTCTAAAATTAATCTATCTCTATATAAAGAGCTCTATTATAGGAATTTAATAACTAAATATTGATTGGAAGAACTTGGTTAATGAAATATATTTTAACCTGATCTAGGTAGTGATATATATATAAGAATATATCCATTTAGTAGTATATAATTGTATCCCAGATACTACCTAAAATGTAAGTTTAAGATCATTGATAAGATTTAGATTTTAAAGTTGGTGAAAATTTATTCCTTTAAATATCTTCCTAGAATAATTTAATGGGATTTATAAATATGAGAATGTTTATCCCTAGATATGTCATTCCATTTAATATTCATACTTGCATCAGGATAATAGCTTATCATTAAAAACACCCACTGAATATCTATCTAGTTTTATATGTGTACCATGTATCTCTCTTATGGAAATACAAACATGTTCCTCAACATTTATTGAAATTTTAGGCTATGCCACCTGATCAAATTATCACTTATAAGGAAAAATAAATGGAGATATTAGATCATAGAGGGAAAGTGCAACTAAACAAGTGAACCATCCTCCTTAATGTTTTTTGGTGAAACCATATAATAGAGGAAGTGACTTGGGAACATTAGAGCATGTTCAAGATGAATTATCCTCAGGTTTATATATTAGAGTGAGTGAAAACAAATGGATAAATTTTATAATTGTGTTCAATGTAACACCCATATAACATTTCAGAAAATTTCACTTATAATAAATATGATTTCTTTGACATCATTCATTATGTGTAACATACATATTTAACGAACCATGATATAATATTACAATATTGTTATTTAATTTGGTAGTTATCACCTATAAAATGGTTTGATGGGTATTAATTGGTCTACATAAATTATTAAAATTAATATTTACCCAACTATAATATGATTTCTTCATTCAGTAATTGGTTAGAAATTAAAATAAAATAATTTGAAGGTAAAAAGATAATTTTTATTAAAAAGAGTTTTTATTCACTCAAAGTGTGATTATTTTAATAGATTAAATTAATATCTATATATGATTAATTATAATGAAACATATATATTATATATATTTTGAAATAAATAAAATTTATATAAGGGTTTTTACTATGCAGGGAATAAAAATAAAAAGAGTTTTATGATTAAAATGCATTTTTCCAAAATACATTGTCATTTTGTTTTTGATGAATATTTTAATACTAATTTCATACACTTATTTGTATATACTGTTTCATAATTGTTTAAGTTTTTTATGTTAATAATCAATATAAAATGACAGTTTCGCCTTATTTTTCGGTCATTATATATAGTTACCATGGTAATGAATTTTCACCCTAATAAAGGTAAAAATGATAAAATTGGGATAAAATTATATAGTCTCAATTTAAAATATATTTAACACATTCCTTATTACTATATTACAAGTTTTATTAGAACAAACTTATTTTAATCGAATTAATGAATTTATTTTACATTATTTTTTTTTATTTTAGAACCAATAATTTTATTTTGTGAAGATAAGTTCTATTTTATTAAAATTGAAAACAATTTTTGGTTTATTGAAATTAATTTTATAGTTGTAAGTTGATATTATATTTCTTCTTATTATTAATTTTTTAAAATTTTCTTGTTAATTAGTAAACAAAAATATTATGTAATTTTTTTCCATTATTCAAAGGTGAAATCACTTTTACTCTAAAATCGAGTATTTTCTAAAAATATTTTATATGAATATAGTGTTTTTATATTAAATGAAATATTTTAAATAAATATAAATTAAAATTGATAAAAATGATTCCAACTACGGAAAAATAATATTAAATTTTTGTTAGTGTTCCACTTAAATTTTACTCAAATAATTGTTTTATAATGGTAAAAATTTTCCTTCACCTAGTTAAGGTTATAATTAGTTTAAAGTGTTTTAACTGAGAGATAAGTCATGAAATTTTCGGAAAAAGAAGTCTAAATGTTATTATTTTAGATATTTATACATTATCACATAATATAACATAATTATTTGTTGCTTTTTCATCATTACAAAAATTGTGATATATATAGTCTTTTATCTTATATGTACTTTCAAATGTGTCCCTTACCTTTGTAATAAAAGAAATTCTAATATTCTACATTATTCATCAGAATGGGGTTTTATATCATGGAAAAAAATTACAATTACAAAATATTAAATTATTTTTCGTTCTATATAACATATTTTCCTGAAAAAAAAACAAAATTTTCATTGTTTAAGTAGTAATCCAATAAAGGCTACTCGAAAAATAATTATAACTCTTAATAATGTGCTTTCAATTTAATTTCTTATTCAAACCGCGCTAACTATTTGTTAAATAAAATAAAATACTTAATTATGTGAAATAAATATAGTGATTTTTTATATGTTTTTATAAAAAACAATATTTAACTTCTTTTCATTATACGGGAAAAGGAAAAATTTCTTGTGTGTATTTACAAACCACCACTACCACGAAGAGATGTGTGTTTTCATCATCACCAATTCAAATTCATTTTTATTATAATTTATTCACTAAAAATATATTAGATTTATGATATTATAGTATTTTTAAAAATATTAATTATTATTCAACATTCTTTCATTCCATCCATGAAATAGTGAAAACCTCACTCTTTTTTATGAACAAACATTCACCTCTACAATGTGATGTAATACATTTTTCTGTACTAATTAAATGAATATATAATAAGGGTATATTATTATTAAATATGATAATAATAAAAATATTAACATTAATTATATTATTGATCCCTGACCATACTCTATTAACCGAGAACACGGATCTGAAACATGCATGAAAAATGAAGTCGTTATCACTTGAAACAATTATTTTAATAAATAATTCCCACAAATGGTTTAAAAGAAGTTATAATTAATTACTATGTATTATTATTTATATTTTTATAGTTATTTGATATATTTAAAATAATTAAATAATTATTATAAATTAATTTACACACATATATAAAAATATGAGACTTAGGGTAAGGCTTTATCATGTCACATTTATTTCTATAACCCACATTTCATATTCAACACTCTTATCATTGGTCTAGATTATATAATTCCCAGGAATTTATTTAATAAATATTATAATTAAAATTTTTTGGATTTTAAAATCAATATATTAATCTTTGTTTCATTAGTTTTTTATTTGTAAATTGGGAATGCGATAGGGATTGTCATCTGAAGTTATATTCTTTAAGACATATAATATGCTATGCAGTAATATTATTTTATTAGTTGTATTTATAACCCATTTAACTTCTAATATCATGAATATTATTATTTTAATTATATATAAATTTTCATTTTAATTTATTATTTCCCGTGTTTTTCAATTCAAATTATACCAATTCAGAAAAAGTTTATTTTTTATTCAAATTTTTAGTCATCATTGATTATTCATGGGTATAAATATTTGGAAATTATATGATCCTTATCTGATAAAACCCATTAATTATTATTCTAATATGTTATTTCAGTGAATTAGCATTTACTTTTACCATATTCACTTATACAGTACTAAAATTAAAATTGAAATTGTTTTTAAAAATGTTTTGTATTTTCTTATTCGTCGATAGATTTTTTATTAAATGACCATAATCATAAAAACTAAATATATAAAATTTCTTAAATGTACAATAAATTTTATTCAAAGTTTATTTCCACAATATTGTACAATATATTTTCACATTTTAATAATTAAACTTTATAAATAAATGTTTTCCTACACAATTTATTTTTTACTTTTTCCAAATTTTTGAAAGGAATGATTATTTTACCATGTATTTCATGAAATAAATTTCCCTCCATCACGAACATTAAATAATTTATATATTATTTATAAAATTATATTGTTTTTCTAAATGAAAATTAATTTCTCAATATTTTTAGAATTTTTAGATTGATGGTTATCAAAATAAAACGATATTTATTTCTCATGTTTTAAAATAGTTGTTGGGATTTTATTTTATGTGAATTTGTTATGTAATTATACATACCTTGAAGATTTGTTTTTCTCTGGGGATTTGATAATGTAATACAAACCAAATTCTTTATCTAAATGCATTATGATGATACATATTTATGTTTTATTCAATAAAACATGTTTCTACACCCTGATTTAATTATGTTATGATGAAATAATTTGGAACCCATTTTTTATCCATGTGTTATACTATGATAAAATGATTATATGTTTGTGAAACAAAATTCCTTTACACTAGTTATCATATGATGAATTGATTAATTATTCATGATACTATGGAAAAATATGTATAGTTTAAATTTAGTGTTGTGTGGGTCCATTTTATCCCCCAAATGTGTTTGTTAAATTATTTTATCTCATGATAAAATTACGGAAAATGAATTGATGTGATTGATCCCCTGTGGTAAATAGGTGGCGATGGTTTATCAACTATAATATAAAAAATGTTTTGGTGATGACAGATCTAATATGATATGAGAAATAGGTTTTGATTCCTCATCCACTGTTATTTGATGGTCTCAGTATTTATTCTTTACCTATGATAGTTCTATACTCCTATAACATTTTTTTTGTTTATAATTTGAACTTATTATTTAGGATTAATTTATACTAATTTATAATTTGTGATACTCTACCTTTTAAATGATAATTTTTTATGATATGATGCATGATTATTATAAAAGATAGATTGGTAATAATATTTTTATGTTATAATGATGATCTCATGACCAAATTATTTTACTAACATAGCATATTATCATCAATTGGTTTCCCCCATCGTTCACTTACTGAGTTTATGAGTTCTTATATTCATATATTTTCTTTCACCATGTTATGAAGAATGGTTTTGATGATGTTTTTTTTAAAGAGGGGCATAATGTGATAAGAAAACTATGTTAGGTATTAAAATGTTTTTGAAAAATAATATATTTATGCATCTAGTCCCATTTTATAGTAACCCTTTTTCACTATTTTGGTTTGAAATTTTCGTAGATATGTTTAATATTCATTCAAAAATATTTAATATTTACGTATATAATTTGTGTGTCTACACATATAGATACTGATTTACATCTAAAAATAGAGTATTCAATATACATAGTGAAAGGAAATATTGTTTTTCACACGGGACAACTAAGAGTTAAATGCCTTAAATGTCAGAAACTGGATAAATAATCAAATGAATTCCTTAATTCATGATCCAAAAAAAGATTATAGGATTTCTAAATTTCCAATACTAGGGAAAAAGTGAAATCCCATTAAACCACAATTATTGAAGAGGTTTTCAAACATGATGTGGAGTGAGTAACATCGATAATTAACTCAAGAACTACGAGTGTTACATTATTATCTTGTTCAACCCACTTAATTTTACTCAAAATCGATACTAAAAATATTAAATCAAAACCTAGATTAATATATGTTCAGTTATTAATATAAATTTGGGTTGTATGATTATTATATCCTATTTATATTTTTATAGGAATGTTCCATGTGAAAATCGTATTATTATTCCTTTAGATATATTTAATTTTATTTTTGAAATAGATTTTTTCTTTCAACATATATGAAAAAAAATTACTGTAGGGAAATAAAATTTCATATAATCCTATAATATTTTGTCAACCATTAGATTATTATGAAAACCATTTATATGGAAATTTTATAATTTGGGTCCAAATACCAAATAATAGTTAAATGTTGGATCAAATGATAGGAGAATAAATCAAAATTTATATTGATCTATTCTAATAGAAATTGATATAAGTATTTATGGATGATATCTATCTAGAAATTATATCTTCACACATTTATATAATATCAGTACCATTACATATTGTAATTAATAATTTGAAACTAAAATTGTGATAACATAATTTAAGTGGAATGGATAATGTAACACACCGAGATATTAACTTATATTTTCCAAATAAATCTTAATGTGTTGACCACTTATTACACACACAACACCCACCTAAAAATAGATGAATCATATTATATTGACATTTTTATGATAATTTAATAATAATATAATCCCATTTAAATAAAAATATTGCAATTAATTTGAAATTGAATCATAATAAGATTGAAAACAAATAATGCTGTTAAAGGGGATTTTTTAATTTAAATGTTTCCTTTATACATTCTAGTTTCATTAAAAATATACCTTTCTAAATTTCAAAATAGAAATTTGAATAAAAAATATTTTCAATTTTGGATTAATATTATCAAAATGAAATTAGAATAATATTTTAATAATTTTTTAATATAATTTATCCTTTAAATTAAAATTAAAAAACATTTTATTTAGTTATACAACCACATTTAGTATATTATCATGATATAACAACAACATAATAGTTTTTAAAAATATATATAATATTATATATTTATAAGGTAAAATATATAATTACAATATATTATTTTGTATTTATAGATCCCATGTTTATCATTTTTCGAACTAAAGTAATATTTTAATAAAAATATCTTCATTTTCTAATATTAAAAATCAGTTCCCGCTACATTTATAAATTGAATCTAAAAAATGTATTTAATTTTATATATTAACATGTTAATATTTTTTAATTTGGATAATTTCATTTTCATGAATAATAATAATATCACAAGGAAGAATGTTCATGAATGTGATAATGGTAAAATGGTTATTTTCAATGAATTATTATATTGGCATTTTTTAAAATTAATCTAATAAAATAAATTAGCCACTTAACAAAAATTATACAATTATTATGTTTAAATTTATATAAAAATATATTACCACACATTTTATCAGGAATCAATTCTAAATAATATTAATAAAACTTAATATTCAAAACAACAATTTTCAACAAAAATTTGTTTTGATATATTAAAGACTTTAATTAAAATTTTAATTTTCTATTATTTAGAAATATTATTAGTTTAAAAGTATAATAAATTTATCTTTATAAAATAAAAAAATTTATTAAGGGTTTCCTTAAAATTTTAACAAAATTTATATTATATGGGAAAAACTGGTTACGAAGGTAATGAAAAAAAATTAATAGTTAAAATATAATAGTAAAAGTGTAAAAAAATGTTTAAAACATGTATCCAAATTAATAATGGATTAATTATAGACCTTATATCATAAAATAGTCAATTATTTTCTATTTTTGGGCCTTCTACAATTTAATAGTGTTATTCTATAATTAAAAAATTAATTTTTATTTCTATAAGTTATGTTTTATTCACATATAAAATTAGATCACATCCATTAAATTTATTCCTGCATTACAAAGATTTATGTCTACCAAATATGTAACCTAGAACGTCAAATAATTTATCCATGTACCTTCAAATAATTTTTATTATTCTAATATCAAGATACTGATCCTAATTTTTTTACCCAAGGGAAAATATATAAATGGAGAGGTAATGGTATTAGTTGATCTCTCTTGGTAATTTATTTCTATTAACCATAAAATTTTTCAATAAATTAAATCATGGTAACATGAATATTTTTAATATAATTATCCATCCTTCTAGTAATGTAACATCACATTTACACCACCCTAAAATCCACAAGGAAAATAATGGTGACATCAGATATTTTTGTGGACCACTACCTCCGTGGAGAAAAAGTACTATTTTTTACAATAACATTACATGTTAGTACAAAAAATAAATTTATTAAATAAATATTATAACAATAACATGATTATGATTCTAAAAATGGTGAGAATTGCATTCTTTTTATCCCCCTATCATTCTATTAAAAATGACAGCATCTGCAACATACATACATAATTCCATTTCTACAAAATGAAATATTTCATGTTTCCACAACCACCTAACAAGGGAGACTTTGAAAAATTATTTAGTATATAATAATGATATTAAAAAATATTAATTTTCTATAAATATAATATTTTCTATATTATAAGTTATATTAAATATAAATGGACATAGAACAATTGATTTAATAAATTAATAATATCGGGTTACCTTTCATAATTTATTTCGAAAAAGAAAAATCATGGGGAATTATATAAATTTTTAACATATGAATAATAAAATAAAAATCATATTATATTATAAAAATTATGATTCTTTTTTATGGTATATTTTTCCATGGCCAATATACTGAAAATGTTTCAAAGAATCAGCCAAACCACCATATGAAACATCGATAAGTGAAACATATTTAATTATTTCATAAAAGTATCTAATAAATAGGATATAAATAATGAAATATATAAGAAAATAATTATTAACAATAGTTTTTAATATATATAATTGAATTTTTATCTATAATTGGCACACACCAAAATTTTTTAACACCCATGTTTTGGGTTATGTATATATATTTTCAATGCCATAAGGCATTTTGTTTATTAAACAACATAATATAATTTTTATGGTGCATTATAAAACATATATTCTTCAATTATAGTGATTTTTTCATATAATTATGTTTTAATTCCCATTTTTGTGTAAACCCATAATGTTTTTTATTTTTATGTTACCAATATTCTAAAGGTTTCATATTCAATCTGAATTTCCAATCTGTATCATCTTTGAATTATAATATATATAGGGAATTTTAAGGACAATCTCTTCAAAAAACCCCATCATTTTCATATCCATTGTTAATTACTTGGATTTAGACATGTCATCTCACTATTTCAGGGACCCATATCTCGTTTGTTTACTATATTAATAATATTAACTCCACCTATCCATTTCATTCAAAAACCATTCTCTATTATCAATATATCCATTGGATTCTTCTATGAATGTAATTTTATACTTCCAAATACATTTTTCAGGACATTTTATACTAATATGAATTTTTAAAATAGTTTTTCATATATTTATAAAATTTTATATATTTTCCTCAATAATAAAAATATCCTTTTAATGTTTACTAAGTAAAATAATCTTTCTTTCATCATTTTCATTTTCTATGAAAAATTATTTCTAAGAATTAAATCATTTATAAAAATATATATTATTTTCTTTGATATGTAAAATATTTATATTTAAATAACCCATTAAAAAGGTTATAGATATTTTTTATTTTCATGTTTATTTTGCCTAATGCTTTAAAATAGTGGGTTTCATATATGTCCACGTACATTAAGATTTGTTATAATTTATTGAGTGTATTCTATAAATATTACCATATATATTAATTGTTTGTATTACATATGTAATGTTATTAACTATCATATAAATGAATTATCACAAAATTTTCCTCACTTAATCAGCCACTGTGGATAAATGAGATTTTTATTCTAATTCCATTATTATATAAATGACCATTATTACATTTCATTGATTAAATGTTTTTTCTTCTGGATCCATTTTTTGTTGAAATAAATTTAGGTTTCAATGAACCTTTGGTATCATTTCTTTATTCTAGGGTTTCATGCTTATCTCATACTATTATTTTATAGTTCATGTTTGTTCATTTGAGATTACATGTTCTAATAGCATGAATTATGGACAAATCTTATTATTATATTCTCTTTTTAATATGATATTTATAATTGTATCATGTGTTCTAATATTTTTTTGATATAACCCTTGATGAATATATTTCCCATACTAATCATTTAAGATCTCACCTTTTCGGAAATCCTATTAAAATGAGACTTGAAATACTAAATGTTACTACCCATGTCTACCAGGCAGACCTTTATTTTTTTATGTCTATCTTTTTAAAGATCTATAGTTATGAATAATAATATTGGAGTAGTTTGATTATGGATGAACGAATTAGATGTTTCTTAGGGTGTGTGTTAGTGACAATAAATAACAGTGAAGGATCATGTGTGAGCCTATAAGGATAGTCAATAATATGATAATTAACCCCACATGGTAATGGATTTTGGTGTTCTAGGAAGGAAGTCGTTTTATTACTCTATACCCACAGGTTCAGATGAGTAGGTTCATTACATGGGGAAGTTGAATTATAACAAATGGAATTAGATCCAATATATACACTAAACTATATCAATAGTGTCTAAATTTAGTATGTGGGGTCCATAATGATTATGTTTCTATTTAAAGGGAGGGGAGAGTATAACATCCCCAAGAAATTCACACACAAAAGAATAAATTTTATTTCCCATGTCAATAATGTGAAATGTTCCTTTTAGTATCCTACCTAATTATAACTCCAAAGTTTAGTATGATTTGTTTAGAGTTGTTTTAGGAGGGGTAACCTCTTGGTATGCTTCTATGGGTGCATATGTGTGTGGAAAAAATCACACTTGAGTAACATGATTTAGCTTATGGGGATAGTTATTAGTATGATAAGATCCCCCAATGCGTAATAGCATATAGTGTAATGGGAAAGCAACTAAGGTATTATAAGAGACCCATGTGGTCTCATGAATTGGTTCATGAATGGGGCGATCCTTGCATAAAAATTTTATTATATTTACATTCCCTTAGCTATTATGTGGAGAATAACATATGAGAAGTCTAGAAGGGTTTCTAGTGTGGCTCAATTATGGATAATGTTTTACAAGTATCATGAAATATGTTCCTTATATAGTTTATCCTCCAATAATATAATCTTTATATTATTTGGATTCTGTTATTATTTCTATTATTTTAAATATATATTTATTAATTGATGTCATTAATAGACATGTTTATCTATATTTTCTATATTTAATAAAATAAAATTGTTTACATAAAATTTTTGAGGTTTTTTCTTTAATGAATCCAAATGGTATTTAATAAAATGTCATTTGTTGATAGTCACTATAAAAAGTATCAATAATCTAAAATAGTAATATAGTATAGTGTTTCTGTCAATATGGATGTATGTAAGCTCAGTAGTTTAGTAGATTAATATAATTCATTTTAATCACTATTGGTAAGCTCGTTTTAGATGGTTAAAATTACTATGATATTTCTATCCAATGTTATTTTTATCAAGACCATTTTATCATTTAATTATCAAAAAATAGAAATAATGTTATATTAATTTAATATCAATTCATAAAATTATTTTCTAGAAATATATATGAAATTATTGTGTGAAAATAAACCATCATCAATCGTAGGGGTAGTATAAAAATAAAAATGCTAACTGTTTTTTAAGATAGCATATGGGAATAGGAAAATTAATAAGTATTTAATCCTCATAAAAAGGGCTAGTATATTTATTTTATATTTTAAATGTTTCTTTTTGTGATTATTTATATTATCAATGCATTCTGAGGAAAATTGTAATGATGAGAATGGGTTTTGAAACCATTACCCTGACCTTTTGTGTTTCCTCCATTAGACTGTATCCAAATCCATTAGGGGTATTTTAGATTGGGGTTGGAATTATGAATGTTTTTAAGAGATTTTATATAGGAATTTGGGTGAATATTTTGTAATAGAAAGTGTTTATTAATTTTTCATAATGGGGTAGTGTAGGGGTGTTTATATTTTAAAAGGGTAGGGGTGTCTTTGATTTAAATTTTTAATATTTTATTATTTAACTCTTGAGTATGAATAGTGTTTATTATTATGACTTTTATTAGTTTTTAATTATAAAATTTAGGTTTATATGACATTTTAACACACCAATAATAGAATTTAATATAGGAAATGTTTTATAAATAATAAATAAATAATTATATTTTTTTATTAAAATATAATTTATTAGGTGTTTTGTAAATAAACCTATTGACTTGGAAAGAATCATTTTTATTTTTAAATCAATTTTTTAAAATTTATTTATATTTTATGTTATGGATTTTTTTATTAATGTTTATATTATATTTAAATAATAATGATTTCATTAAATATAATATTCATAAAATATATGGTTTCCAAAATTCATCTAAACCATCATATTTTTATACTAATATTCAACATTTATCATTTTCCACTTTCGATGTGATGTATCCAAAAAATAGATTCATTTTATTAAAATAAATATCTATATTAGATGAATATCATTCTTCTATTTTTATATAAATAATAAAATGTTACTGATTTATGTGAAACATATTTTATTACAATGTGTACATATGCTTCATTTTTTATTATTTAACTAATTTAAATGTTTATTTGTTATAATTTATCTACACACATCTGTAATGTTACTTTTCAAGTGGTCAATTAATATTCTAATTACATGCTAGTTATTATACATCTTATAGCTACATGAGATTTCATTCATAATTCATTCACTGAATTTTTATCAAAATTATTTAAATTGAACTTAAAAATTTTATATTGTTTTCTATATTTTTTTATGTTTGTTGTGTTGTTTGTAACAACAATATTTCGTATAGACCATGACCGTATGTATTCTAATATTTAACATTTATTACTCTCTATATTATGTCATTAAAATATTTTTTTCATTTTATAGAGAGTATTTATCCTCCAAATATAATGTCATATTTTGATGAAATATAACAGATATGGTTTTTATTTTTTTTCATTTATGTGATTATTTACTATAGATTAAATTTAAATATAAAACATATAAGGAAATGTTTCATTTTCTAAAAGTCTGAGTCATTATATATAAAATGTTTGACATAATATTTATAAAAAGAAAATTCTTATTTTTACATTTGTAAATTTTAAATAGTAATACTTATTTTATGTTTTAATATTAATTAAATTTCTAATAAATCAATATTAAATAAATTATTTGCATATATTTTAGGAAAATAAAAATAAATATTTTATTTCAATTAAAGATAATGTTGTATTTTCATATTAATTGTTATATATTTTTTAAATTACTATAGTTTTACTATAAAATTATCCATTATTTGATATTAATATAGATTAATTATCATGAACTCATTAACATAAATATATTTCAATGAGTGGAGACAGATTGTCACAACGTGAGTCCCAGCACTAGATGGCCCACTGTTGGCGACTATCACTGAGATCATAATAAACATTCATATGGGAGGCATTACATAATGAGAGAAACAGTCAGATGAGAAAGATTAGAAGGATAGACCAAACAAAACATCCTCATCCACATATTTATATATATATGAAATGAAAATGCATATTTTAAATTTCATATAGTAAAATAAAAATAGATATAAAACATAAAATACCAAAATGTTTATTATGCCAGTGACCATGAATCCCAAATAGCTCATACAAAACCATAAGGTATTAATATCCAATACAAAATCCAAGCTACTATAGATTACCTAAATATTATTTTATATAAATTTAGTGTGAGAATAATATCCCACTTAGTAAGATCCTCCCAGAGCCTTTCATGAAAATGATAAAGAAAACATGATGAATGATGATGAAGACCAGTGAAACTAACTCATCAAATAAACATGTATGATATGTTTCTAGCCTCACCATAGATAATTATCACCAAGTATCTCATACAAGAAATAATATAATATAGTAATGAAAAATCACGAGTACCCCAATCCTAAATCGCCACTTGTTTGACACTCTTCCCCAATGTCATACATCTTGATCAATCTACCTAAAAATGTAATCCAATCAAAAAACAACTAAGAAAGGCCTCACAAAATTAAATTTATACAACATATCATCACATCAACTAGATAAAATATCCATATATACTAAACAAGTAGTTTCTGAGAGACAACACATCCTATATGGTTTTTAATATACATCGGGTATTAAACCTCAACACATCAATGGCCATACACTGAGTAAGTACCTCAACCCATCACAACATATACTCACCAAACCTATAAAAATACTTTGGATATTTTATCTGGTAGTCCATGCGAGTGACATAATCGAAAGACATCACAAAACTTTACACACATATGTGGAACACTAACCATCCAGAAAACATACACATGTAACTACCAATAGAAGAGAGTGGGGCCAAGGGATAGTGAGTCACCCATCCTCCCACTGAGATGTTGGGGGAAACACCCTCCCAAAGATCACTGGGTAATAATATCCATAACCAACATGGTTGGGTAAGAGTATGAAATAATAAAATATATAGTATATAATACAGATTATAATCACATTATGGGAATAAACTAATCATATAGTCAACAATAGCTTACATTTCTCACACTCCCAACTTCGACTCCTAAAATGACATATGCTATATGAAAACAATCATTTAAGATATCTATATTAAATACATTATTTTATTTTTATCACTTTTCATGAGTTAATTAATTCATTAACCATTAATTAAACATTATCATTATTCCTAATTACATTACATTATTCATTTGATTAAATTCCATGACCTCAATTCATAATCCAAATCGAGTACATGCTTTATTAATATTATCTAATTTTAGAATTTTCATTAAATAAAAACTAACCCGATGGGTTATGAATTATTTATTAATTATTAAAATCAATCCTGAATCCATGTACTATAGGAAAAACATCATATTCTCCCAAAAATCAAAAATATATTACCATGAACACCTAGATGGCTCAAGAAATTGGGGAAATAATATCGATAAAACATGCATCCCATCTATCATCCATTAAATAGATTCAGAAGAGATAATCCCACCTCTAAACATCACATCAATATGTAATTCCACATTCAACCAATTCCATCATCATTGATGTCATCCCAAACACCCTCATTTATATCTCGATGCAACTCACTAATATAAACTTCAACCTCTTCCACTACATTTGTGCCTCCCATACCAAACCACATCTGTCTTCTCAATCTCATCCATACCAAGATCACATCCCATTCGGTCCTCCTATCCCCATATCACAATATACATCCTTGGCTTATCCATACAAGCCTCTCATATGAATCACATCACAAGAGAAGTTGGAATTAAAAAATAACAACCAATAGGGAAAGTGGGCCCTTGAAACAAAGTGTATTGTCATCACACATTAATTCCTTCTTATGGATCAAAAGGAAATGTACTTGTCCTTGTCAAGGAAAAAAGACACAAATCCCCAGAAAATAATTTTTATCAAACATCTTGTTCTTATTTCATCTTGATGTAACTAATCCATTATAAACAAATTCCAATTATGAGAAACAAAAGGCTTCAATCTATAATAATATAGAAAGGGAAAATAACTCTCTATGAATTTATTCTAGTTTATAAAAACCATCATAATTAGAATTATCAATTAAAAATATTTTATTTGTTAAAAAAATAAAATTATCATTCAGTGCTTTTTTTTTAATTCCAATAATCTCATTGTAGTTCACATTAAATTAAACATGTCAATTGCATCAATTTGTTTTCTATCAAATTAAATCAACCCCCAAATTACAGACATTACTCTTCATTAATTTCAAAAACAAATTAATTATTAAATATTACCATATTTTTTTCTTCATCAATTTTAACATTCTACACCATGATTAAAAACAAGATACAAATATATATCATATATATCACACTATCTAGAAAATCAAGAGCAGCCAACTATCACGATAATAAGAAAAAACATTATAAAAATGTGGTTACATCCAAAATCATTTATGAGGTTCAATATTTATTATTTTAATTTCACTTCCATATAAGGTGATAAATCATTCTCAATTTATGATTGTATGTAAATAAAATAATTGAATAAATGAATCTCTTACCACAATTGTGTCAACATTCATTTCATGAGAATGGACTGACGTTTCCGCTCCTGGTCACCAATCCCGCAAGAAGCTATATCCATCCCATGATGATGTGACACAAATGTACTAAAAACCAAACAAGAAAACCATATTAAATATAAGGGAGATTATGAACTAGAATATGGATAGAAGAAACATGAGGAAACATGATCGACCTGGGAGAACCCGCTAGAAAACAAATAAGAACACAACTTGGATGACCATGGATATGAGAAGGAATCATTAAAATAATTTCCTAATGATGTAATCACAAAAAATGGTATGGATTTTTAATTTACTAGAATCGAGATGATGTTTATAGGTGTTTTAAAATCTCGAAGTATCATGCTCTCTGTATTCCATGCTCAATAGGGAATATACACGGCGAGTAACCCATACATGTCATATAAATGGTTGGTTCAGTTCTTCATGAAAACACATCTCCTATAATCATTAAATTATTCATATTTTCAAATTTTTAATCTCTAGGTAATCTATCATTGACAACACGTGAAGTACTCATACATTTCATGAAACCCTTTTTCAAGTCATATATTCACCTAATTTCTAACCTTTTTTAGTCGAATCCTTATAGAATCACTCTAGGAATCCTTTTAGAACCAATAACATCATAAACATGAAAAACGCTTCAACTATATGGATTAAAATTCTTACATTAGATACCTCTCAAACTACTATCATCCATCAAAATCCTAAACCAAACCCATAGAAAAATAGAAAATGGATCGTTCGAATAACCACCCCTTGAGTTACCTCTAAATTTTATTGTCATCTCAAGGGATCAACCACCTCATCAGAGGAACAATAAAAAACCCCATAATAATAACACGCAACTCCTAAACACTCTCTTGGGGAAGATACAACTCAAATGAGAGTAAAGCAACAAAACGAAACAACAAGAAACCGGCTCAAAAACCACAATGTTCAAAATTTATAAGGGAACATTGTGACAAGAGAATAGAAAAATGTATAATATCTTAAGGTAATAAATGATTATATGATAGACATATTCCTAGGTAAACTCCTTTATTCTACTGTTCCTTAAAAATAAATAATCCCATTTAATATAATGAACTCTCAATACCATCTCATGGTAGTCTGAGACCTCCATATGCCACTCTTTGAAGGTTGGATTATTATCAACATCTATCATTCCCAAAATTATGACATGAGTGACTTTAGAAAGATATATAAGATCTATAAAATGTGAAAAATACAAGGTATCAGGATCATCTATGGTCGGATGTTGTATCCGATACTCGCTGACATTAACATAAGTAAACAACTTGAATGACCAAAAAAAATTGGGGATACAACTTACTTCCATGACTAATACTTTATTGAAAATGAAAAGTTATTACCTTTAGGAACATATTATCATAAAATTTTAGCT
This sequence comes from Viscum album, assembly GCA_963277665.1. NCBI lineage: Eukaryota > Viridiplantae > Streptophyta > Magnoliopsida > Santalales > Viscaceae > Viscum > Viscum album. The sequence goes on from OY728161.1 coordinate 1,003,579,232, forward strand.
CTAGAGGACTTCCCCTGTGTATGGAATATGGTTTTTTGTGATATTTTTTTTATTTAATCCTCCAATGAATTTCCTATACCATATCTACCATTTTTAATACTAGTTCTGGCCCAAGAATGGATGCCTCTCCGAGCCAAGTCCATAATAATATTATGAAAAATGGTTGGTCATACTATGATTCAAATGTAAACATACAAATGGTGATGTGGAAACGATTATTGAAAGAAAAGTAGACCAATGGTAGGTGACTCCTTAATGAACCACCAAAATCATAGACACAAGAGCTGAAAATTTCATCAAGAGTCAAGATGGTCCTCTATGAAAGACCATCCATTTTCTAATGAAAAGTAGTAATAAAGAATAATTGAGATCAAATAACATACTAGATAACGCAATACACCATGTAGGTAAAATGTGGATCACGATCAAAGATTATCATTATTCAGACATTCTCGAGTCATGCCACCTTCTCCAAATACTATCTCAAAAAACACTAATAAGATCAACTCACTAATCACTATAAAGTGGGATGATCTCATAAAATGATACACAATCACCCATATATAATTATTACCTCCCTAATATTCAGGTAATACCGCTACAAATCCCATCTACATTTACTCACACTTCCACTACGAAACATCAAATTGTTGGAGACAACATCTGGGAACACTGTTCTTGGGCATTATCTTTGGGAAGACCAACCATTGAGAAACACACTCTTAAAATAAATGATTCTACAAAGGCCATGAAGATTGAACATTCAAGGATAATTAAAATTTTATCTCTCATAGATAAACAACCAAAGTTGAGATATGTATCTCTTGGATAACCATCTCACACATCAATAATGTAACGAAATGCCTTCCGTGGAATAACACTTAATGTTATCCATCATGACACCAACCATCAGATGAATTCACAAAAGTAGCTTGCTCTCTTTGTACATCTACCTTAGAGTCTCTAATACAGTACTCCTCAACCTTCATCAACAAGGATGAATATACTATCATATGTGAAATAAAATATCTACCTCCAACCACTATTAAATATTGGTTCTTTTCAAATAGTTACTCAATCACTGTCCAAGATATCGAGATTCATGCTCGATACCCCTATGTGACTTCATGATCAACACATCAACAAAAACATATGCCTTTATAAACGTATATGAAATTTCAATGTTATAATCCTATAATAATTCCATCTATTGATGGTGATGAAAGTTCATATTAATCTAATAGAAGCCATACCATAGACACTTATGGTGAGTAAAAACAACACAACACTCTCTTGTGTAATAATGCCACTACAAAATAACATAAAACACAACTATCTCCACCTCAAGATATTTTGTGGTATATTTTCACTAATTTATTAATATATATAATGACACATAAAAAAATATGATCTGTTCTACATCCGAAATCATGATGTGTATCCTCATTGAAAACATCAAACTAAACTACCTAGGCTGACAAAAAAAGGACTGAATTATTGATCAACCTCTCATTAAGGTAAAAAAAGCATCCAGACACTAGACAATCCATAAGAAATACGGATCATTTCTGGATAATTATATTAATGTAGCCGTAACCCAAGAGAAATGATCTAAAAACCTCATATAACAGACTTAAATACCATAGAAAAATTACACCTCTGCAATAGTCTTTGGGGATTCCCAAGATACAAATCCCTTCGTCTTATAAGGATCTACAAATACTCCCTATTGGGATACAAAATTCCACATGAAATGGAATTAAAAATTCCCATAACCCCCATTTCAAAAATATCCTAAATATATTTCCATGCTGAAGAACTCCAAAAAAATCATATAGATTCTTTGCCTGATTCTCCTCAGGTGAAAAAGACACAGGGATTTCACTGACGGAAAAAACTATAAACTTATCCAAAATATATTTGAACACTATGTTTATCAATCCAATTGAATATATCTGTATATTTCTTTACACCAAATTTAATTACAAATATCTTAAAATACCTATGAAGACATTGGGAATTAGTCATCGGAATAGCATAATCCTTCACCCTTATCTAATGAAATCCTTACTAAAAATATATCTTTAATAACCAATTTTACTCATTTATCTTACTGAATAAATAATAAATCTGTTAAAGTGGACAGAGTTTCTATAAAATCACATTGTCTATTTTAAATATTAAATAAAAATCTGCAAACTTTAATTATCCTTATTCAAAAACGAAATGGGTGCACCCAAATTTGAAACACTAAACCAAACTAAAACTCACTAGAACAGATCATTGAGAGGTACTCACAACTATTAAAACACATATGGTCTTATCCTATAAAGGGAAATAAAACATGGGAAATCATTCTGATATATCATTATCCCAATATCAATTTCCCATTGAGGGGGTGATGCTAAAAAATCCCCTTGAAATACATTGTGGTACTCTTCCACAACCCTAGGAATCACTGAATGCTAAACCACCGATGAACTCTGCATATACTCATACAACAAATAAAATCAAGAAAAAAAATCCTATATTTTATCTGAGGGTATCCCTCACTATGAAATGTCATTTCCTCTCCATTACCATTATAAAACACAAGCATCCTATTAATTTATTATATGATATCCTACATTGAAAAGACAAAATCCATGCTGAGGATGAGGCCATATGGATATATCCCCAAACATATGGAATATTCATAGGAGTGGTGGTACCCCAACAGTAGCTCATAGTCTCTACATACTTCATACAAGTCAGCACAACCTTCAACTAGAATACACAATGCCAAGGGCATTGAATGAATCTCTACCTCATGTCCAAAATCATGGATGAGGTTAGATGATATAATGGATATTTTCTCTCTATAATCAAAAATATAATGTACCCATGTTGAAAACAATTATATGAATCCTCAAAATATGTCTATCTTCTCTGGAGCTGGATAAGATAAAGAATGAAGATGACCATGAATGATTTTATGGCCACTATGACCATGATAATAACCACCTCCAAATATATTCTCTTTTCTTTAAATATTTGGAGAATCATGAAGGTATACTCTTCCTTCCAGATAACCTCTTTATTAATCCTATAATGGTACACCATGTGACTTTTTCATTGGTAGAATCTAACTCAATGGAGGAACCTAAGGAGGAGAACGTAGTGCATGAAAACTTCATAGAAATATTGGTCACTCTAGTGACGGATGAACTCATCCCCCATAAGAAGAACGAGTATGTGATCCCTTGGTGTACGCCTGAGATCCTCCACCCCCATATAAATGAGATTTTTAGGGTTGGGACCTACACCCGGCTAATTGAAAACTCTTTTTTCCAAAAAACTAGAAACCAAAACCACAACTCTACTTCAAAAGTAAATATGAAAAAAAAACCCTTATCCCATTTATCTAGTTATAGCTAGTATCCTCTTGAAAACCTATTCCCTCTCCAAAACCTCATGATACATATTTAACATGAATGGGTGACCTATCACTAGATACATTGATGAAAGTCCTCCTCAAAATGTCTCAAAATATCTTCCGCATCTAGAAAAATGTTCGAATCATATCATTCAGGGGTCCTGAAGTGGATCTTGATCTCATGTACATTGAATATTCCCTATCAAATTGTTCAAAGATCCAATATATTTATAACTTCACGATTGAAGAAATAATATCTTCTCAAAATGGGTCTTAGATCATCTCCAATAATACTATTATATTTTTTAGACCCCAAGGATTACGAACCACTAATGCCTCACTGTAAAAAACGACATCATTATATCAAATGAAACTCAATAATAATTTATAAAATATATTTAGGTGAAATATATCTCCACCTCATCCAATGAGTCTTTTATAATTCATTTCAAATAGAGTCCTCATACTTCTAAAGACTATTGATTTCAATCTCTTAGAGTTTCCTTCTAAATGTGTCATCATTTTCTGCCTTTACTCTATATCTATCTAAAGGCACATCCTACTAAACATATTTAGTGAAAACAACATGAGCACATTGACTTGGAATCATACCTATAGGATGAAAAAACTATTAATGATTCTAAAACAAGAATATAGTTAAAATAATATTAATTAATTTATAATTTTAGTACCATATTTATGGTTTCAAATTATACATGGGTCTACCAATTTCAAACCCTAACACAAGAACAATTTTGGATGATTTTTTCTTAGGTATATACCCTGAAACCTGTATAACTACTTATTCTCGGATCAATAAATGTAAAGGTATGTAAATCAAATCAAGGGTGGAATACCCATGTCTCATTCAAACCCTATTGTTTACATCACTGACTAAACATATCTAACATCGTTTCCCTTATATCCAATGCAACCTCAATAATACCTCACTATGTGCTCTATCATATTCCTTAACTGGAACAATTGATACCACTCGTTCATGACCCCCTTCCCATAATGATTCTACACTGAAGGGAGATATATGATGACATCCCAAGTCCCACCTCCTATAGCCCCAAAGTGGGAGACAAGCACCAAGGGTAAAATTAATTTTCATATTAGAGGCATTTCCCTCTAATAGAAACATATGGATGTGAGAGATAATAATGATACACCAAAAAATACCTAGATAGACATATTCATATATCCCAATTGTATACATTTTATTTCATATAGTATTATAACATGTGAAAAGAAATATATATACCCAGAAGGTAAATATGGAATTGACCATGAAGCCCAAATAGCACATGAAAAACCACGTATAGTAATATCTGAACTCATGTCCAACCTTCTCTGACTAGCTTAAAAAATAATTTATATAAATGTTGGGTGTGAATAAAAGTACACTTGGTAGGATCCTCCATGAATCCTCGTGTGGAAAATAATAATGGAATCATGCTAAAGCACAATGAACAATATTGAAACTAATGTGTCACCTAATCATGAATGCTATTTTCCTAGACTCACGAAGGATAACTCTCAACACATATCACATAAAAGAGAGAATCTAATATTGTAATGAAAATCAAGTGTACCCCAGTCTTGCTTCCCAATATTTTTTCACTCTTACCCAACATCACACTTCTTGATCCATCTCCCTCCAAAATTAATACATCTTAAAAACACCTCAAAAAGGCATCAAAACATGCATTTTAGGCATCATATCATCACATCATCACATAACCAAATCTATATATAATAACCAAGTAGTTTTCAAGAGCCACCACAACATGTAGGATGTGCATCATACATTGGGTATTATACCTCAAGTTATCCCTTCCCACCCACTAAGTTAATACATCATGTCATCATATCCTATACACACCTGGACTATAATAATCATCTGGATACTATATCAAGTAATTACTATGACTAAAATATCCAAAATACATATTATCCATCTACATACATATATTGGAAAAATAACCATCATGCATACCTATATAAATAACTAAAAAAAGAAGAGGGTGGGACTAACGGGGGAAGTCATTCATCCATCCCCCCACCATGATTTTGGGGAAAACACCACAATATAGTTTACTAGGGGCTAGTTTCCCTAACTGACACAGGTGGTGAAGAAAATGAAATCATAGAATATACATGATATAATATATATCCTAAAAAATGGGTATAACATAGTATTAGAATCAATTGCATCTAACATCGCTCAAAATCTCGAATATCACATCTATCACAAGATATCCTACAAGAAAAAAAAATCATTTAAGAGAGCTACATTAAATTCATTATTTATTTTATCATATTATATGAATTAATTAATTCATTAAACGTTAATAAAATAGTAGAATTATTTCACATTACATTTCATTTACAATTAGAGTAAATTTTATGCATTATAGGAAAAATCCAAACCGATGATTTAGTTTATTAAGATTTATATATTTTATCATTTTCATTCCATCAATACCAACATCATGGGAAAAGAATGAATTATTCATTATTAACATCATTCCATAAACTGGGTACTCTAGGAAAACCATCCTATGTTATCACCAAGTGGAAACATGCTTCGAAGAATATCGATCTACCTCAACCAATAAGTAATTTAATACATATAAAAAATGAAAATCATCCATCAGACATTAAAAATATTCACCAGGATACATGTCCAGGTTAATCTCTCTGTCATAGGAATCAACTGTTTCCCATCAATTTGTTCTTCCTAGCCATATCACAATAGAAATATCATGCTTAGCCATACCAATATCATATCACATCTATGTCTTACTACACAATATGACAAAAATAATACCAATATTGACCATAATAAGATCATATCACAAGGTTCACATCCATAAAAAGACACAAAAAGAGTAGGAACATGAAATCATTCAAAAATAGGATAACTGAGCCTTAAAACAGGGAAACAATCCTTCACACATAAAAAAGGACTCATGGATGAAAAAAACATGGAACACACCCTTCTTGAAAAAATGGGAAACTCATCCCCTAGCAATTATTTTTATCAAACAATCGGTTCGAATTCCATGTTAAATTAACTGATCCATCATTAACTGGATCCAATTAATAGTAACATAAGTAACCACGAAATAAAAATCAACACAAAATAATTATTTCAATTTAATTCCCATGAAAATGGATAAATCTTGATAAATTTATAGTAGCATATAAATAAAATAAAAAATTAATGAATACCCTCCCTCAATGGTGTCAATGTTATTTTCAATTTAATGGACCATTGTTACAAATATTGATCACATCACCTACAAGAATCTATATCAATATAATGAAACCATGTAAGAAATTCACCCAATGATAACCAAGAAAATACCATTAGAAACATTGTATTGACCCAAATATTCATTAATGGGAATCCCTCTTGATCTAATTAAATGTCTCTTTATGTTTATATAAAATTTAAACTTCATTGGTTTTATGTTAAGAATTTTGATTGTTTCTAATATAGCCATTGAACAGTGATCACATGATTAGTTTAAATATAGGGCTTTAAAAAATCCAAATTTACTCAGACAAAAGAAGCGATGGCCTCATCCAGTAGATTTTCTCCAAACGAAGCCAATTTTTCGAAGCTCGGAAAAGAGGTGGCATCCTTGGACATCGCTCTTGACCAAGCCCAAGCTGAGCTTCATCATGTCAAGCTCGAACAAGACCGTCTACGGGAAAAGTGCAAGTTGATAGAGATTACCACTCGAGCAATGTTATCTGAGCCACCCCAACAGTCTGTCACTATCACACACCATACCCTTAGGTCTTGTGTGGATGTTTTAAGGGGTTCTGTAAAAAAAAATAGTACTATATTCATGTACATTATTTTTTTGAATATAATAATGAATATACTTTTTTGTCATTATTGATACATTGTAAATAGTTTTTAAATACAAATAATGTTTTTAGTTATTATTTAATTAAGAATTCTATTTTATTAAATTATGGGATTTCTGAATTAAATAATATTTTAATAAAATATTATTATTAAATTTATTTTTATTAAATATAAATTATCTTATAATTTTATGAATGAAATTGTAATTTTTATTAAGGTGTTAAAGCCATTTTTGCCTAAACCCTTGAATTTTCGATAAATGTCGGTTTTTATTTTAAAAGTGAAAATTGACATATTTAGAAAATTATTTAGATAAAATAATTGTTATTTTTGGAATGAGGACATCAAAATCATCCAACGGTAAATTTTTCATAATTTTCTGAGATAGTCAAATGTTTGAGTAAAAATTAAATACCGTTTAAATATATAATGTATTTTATGACATAATAATGACCTAATAGTGATGTAATAAAAAATTATAATCTTTATTTTAGGCTAATATATGTTTTACCATTATGATAATGTGATTTTCGGTGTATTTGGCTTACTTTTCAAAGCATTAATGGACCCCTCAAGACTTATTAAACACCTTGTCTTTTTAAATTAATTTCCATGGTAGTTTGACTCACCATCACATAAGCAACCCCATTATTATAAGAAGTTTGTACTTTGGCCTTATTAAAATATTTTTTTACTCTTTCCTTTTCCAAAACCCTTTGGAATAAACCATGGGATGGTTTGTGGTTTGGATTAATTTAATGTAAGGTGACCCAAACCTAAATAATAAAGAATTCCCTCACTCAATGCATTTTGAGTTCATCCAACCTCTACCCTGCTCTCTCTAGAAACCTCCCAAGGTGCACCAAGCACCCAAGAAGCCTCTCACAAGCCTCTCTCTAGCCTTTGGAATCACACTTCCATGTAAGGGTTTTTTTATCCTTTCTCATTTTTGTCCAATAATCATTATGTTGTTTTGACCTTTTAATTTCAATTATGAATGTTGGGGTACGGTTTCACACCTGCCTCATACTGACCTCGTTATGTTTGAATGATGGGAGACCCTTTCTCTCTCATTAAATGCCTCCCATGTACACCCGTTACTATGCTGAAATTCCAAAAGGAACTTCTCTCTCCTCTTTTACATTCAAGCAATAATTTTGTATCATGAATATTAATTCAATTACAATTTTTGGTACATGTATCTATATGACCTCATTACTTTCCATTACATGTAAATATGATGAGGATCCCCTTTCTCTCTCATCACCCATTTTTATGAATTCTTATTTCACGCCGTTACGCTGCCGAAATCGCACCGATTTCCTAAGCCAATGTCAGTGTGTAGTGAATACCATGCCCATTTCTCCATCAAGGGTATTCACCTTTATGCACATTTAAATACTGATTATAAATTTTCATATATGAATTCCACATTCATTTATCATGGAATAAATTAATATGTTTTATGAATCCATGTTTTATGATCCATGTGGCACACTTATGCATGAAATGATATTTTTAAGAAGGGTGCACCCTTATAGCGCTCCAATGCATTGGGTAAAGTATAGTATCATGATATGTCGTGTGCAATGAGTGTTGAATCATACTAATTCATGTTCAACGAGGGTATTCTTGTGCCTCATGTTCAATAAGGATTTACTCATGATCCATGTGCAATGAGCCTTAGCTCATGCTAATTCCATGTTAAGTGTTATTACCACATTTCCATGTTATGATTATCATGATTTATCATGCCTTTATGTTAATGTTTATCTTATTCTCTATTGATATTACTATTTCCTAACATGTATTTTACTCCTCATGTTATTCCATGTGTACTCCCTTACTGGGCATTATAGGTCACCCTTTTCTTATGCGTGTCCTCAGGTTATCCCATGCAATGCTAAGTACGAGGGAATGTAGTGGTAATGTAAAGGAAGTTTTCAATAAAGATGTTTTATTTCATTTTTTATGTTTTTATGTAATGATCCTAATCCCCAAAGACACTAAACATATCGATCTTCTTTTGTTGTATCCAGTGAAGTTTTATGTAATAAATCTTGTTTAATTTTTTTATTAAAAAGAAGGGTTGTCATAGTTGGTATCAGAGGATAGGTTTAGCTATTTTTATGATTATGATTATAAAACCTTAGTAAAAACATAGAGACAAGACTATGCAAAATAAAATCTTCCATAAGTTTTGGTAAATACAGATTAAGTGGTTTATCAAACAAATACATCCCTGTCTAGAGACGAGCAGGTAGAGGCGGCTCTGGCACAGATGTATCCTAGGGGTAAAACACGAAAACACCACTTTAAGATATACTCGTATGGGAACTGGTGCATAACAACGGGCCTTGCTACACTCTTGGTTACGACACTCCTGGGGGATATGATTTGAATAATTCGCAAGCTTACTATGAACCCCTATTAAGGGAATTAAAAAAATTACCCTAAGAATATATGTTATAAAGTAGATCATGAAAAGCCTATATTGAAGCATATAGACTCATGAGGTAAGGAAATAAATGATTATTTATAAGTAATCAAATTTTATATTTGGATTACCCTTTATGCATTACCCCTAAATTTCATTTTATTCCAGCCAATGGTCGGTAATAGGAGGACACGATCTAACAACCATTGTGAAGATCAATGTGATGAATGTACTAATGAGATGCCCAATCCAATGGGAGCAGTAATCGTGAACATTTTCACGCTTCTCTCTCAGCTAACTCAAGTTTTGAATAGAAACATGGGTAAAGAGGAATGTTCAACCCCCCATAAGAAAGAACAAGTTTCTATCGAGAGCTTCATGAGACAAAGGCCTCCTACTTTTAGTGGATCATCTGATCCCACAGTCCCTGAAAAATGGATCAACTCCATTGAAATGATCTTCTCCATCTGTCAATGTTCTGAACAAGAGAAGGTTATAAATGAAGCTTATCATATGGAGGGTGAAGCTGATCAATGGTGGACGTTGATCAAAAATACGAATCTAGAGGAGGAGATCGGGGTGTTGGAATTGATGGATTTCTAGAAGATTTTTTTCGATAAATATTTTCCACACACCCTCCATCTTACGATGGAAAGGGACTTCCTTTCCCTCACGAAAAAAGTTGAAGATTCTGTTTGAGCGTTTGAGGCAAACTTCACAAGGCTTTCACGATACACTTTTGGCTTTGTTGTCACCCCAGAATACAAAGTTGACATCTTCTTTAGTGGGTTAAAGCCTAGACTAAGGAAAGCATTAGAAATCTCTGAGGTCAACAGCTATGAGAAAATTGTCTGATGTTCCCTCAAGGTCGAAATGGAGATCATAGAATCACAGTGGTACCATGGGGATAAGAAGCGTAAGGTGGACATCAATGCTGTTGGTCCGATGGGTAAATCCAACGGTGCTAAGAAGATCCAGCGCCCCACTTGCCAAAAGTTCGGAAAGAAGCGCCCTGGAAATTACCTTAAGGGGACAAGGAAATGCTTCAGGTGTGGAAGAGAAGGGCACCTAGCTGTTAACTATCGGCGAGAAAGACCTGTGGATGTGACAGAGGAGATGAACGCTCCGTTTAAACCTCAACGCGTTGTTCAATGCTACCAATGCAATGAACTGGGTCATTTTTCAAATCAGTTTCCTAATTCAATGGTCTTCGGAGGCAACCAACAACCTCCTAGGTAGCAAGGAATATATTTTTCCATCACTTCTGCCGAAGTGAACCCCAACAACTAAGTGGTGACAGGTACACAAGTTATTCATTCAAGAATAGCAAACGTACTTTTAGATTCTGGTTCTACGCATTCTTTTATATCTAGAATGTTTAGTAGAACAATCCCAGCACCACCAAAAATCATGGAAGTGAAGATGTCGGTGAGTAAGGAAATGGGGAAATCATTCCATCCGATTAATATAAGTCCTCCCCTATTATAATTTATGGATTTAATGTCTTGGAGAACCTCTTTATACTCCCTCTGGTGGAATTTGATGCAATTCTTGGCATGGATTGGCTTTCCTTATATAGAGCCAACCTAAATTGTCGGGAGAGGGAAATCACACTCTATATGGAGAATCGACCCATGATTCTTTACAATTGTATGGAGGAAGATGAATCTTCTTTAGCTCCATTATCTCAAGAATGGATATTACTGCCTTATGGGCATGCATCTATGAATCAGATGATTGAGTCCAAGGAAGAAAATATCCTTGAAGAAATGCCTACTGTGAGGGAATTCTATGATGTGTTTCCCGAGAACTGCCTAGTCATCCTCCAAGAAGAGATGTTTAATTCTTAATAGAACATATACCCAGGGCTTTACCAATATCCACGAATCCATATAGAATGGCTATTGTAGAGCATGAAGAGCTGAAGAAACAACTATAGTAGATTCTGAATAAAGGGTTTATACGCCCAATTGCTTCACCATGGGGTGCACCAGTCCTCTTCATCATGAAGAAGGATGGGTCAATGCATCTTTGCATCGATTATCATGAACTTAACAAAATCATGATAAAGAACAAGTATCCTCTCCCAAGAATTGATGAATTGTTCAATCAGTTGCGTGGAGCACAATACTTCTCCAAGGTGGACTTGCGGTCGGGATATTATCAAGTAAGGGTGAAGAAGGAAGATATACCCAAGACTGATTTTCGCATAAGATACGGGAACTATGAATTCATAGTTTTGCCTTTCAGACTCACTAATGATCTAGTGATCTTCATGGACATAATTAATAGAGTCTTTGGAGATTACCTAGACAAATTTTTGGTAGTCTTTATAGATGATATTCTAATATACTCCAATACCATGGAGGATCATGAGGAGAATTTAAGAACTGTACTAGAGACATTGTGCAAGGAGAAGATCTATGCAATGTACAACATGTGTGAGTTCTGGTTGATGGAAGTCTCATTATTGGGCCATATCGTCACAAGAAATGGGATATCTATGGATCCCTCCAAAACAAATGCAATTGAGGGATGGTCAAGGCCAACATCAGTAACAGATATCCGTAGCTTCTTGGGGTTAGCTGGATATTATCGACGATTTGTGAGAAATTTCTTACGATTTCCCAACCCTCTTACCATGACAACTCGAAAGGGAGTAATGTTTTCTTGGAGTAATGACTGTGAAGAAAGCTTCAAAGAGTTGAAAATGAGGCTTATCACTGCACCTGTTCTCACTTTACCAACAAGTGGTGAAATTTTTGTGGTATTCGGTGATGCATCGAAGAAGGGCTTAGACATTGTGCTGATGTAGAATGATAAAGTGATATCCAATGCTCCAAGGCAATTTAAAATCCATGAGCGAAACTATCCAATGCATGATCCGGAGTTGGATACGGTGATCTTTTCCTTGAAAATATGGCGGCATTATCTCTATGGAGAGAAATGAGAGATATATACTGACCACAAGAGTCTTAAACATATATTCACATAGAATGATCATAATTTTCACCATAGAAGATCGATAGATCTCATCAAGGATTATAACTGTTCAATCCATTACCACTCTGGGAATGCGAACAAGGTGGAAGATGCCCTATGTAGAAAGGATCCTGCAATTCTATCACTGACGAGAATTGACAAGGTTCTAATCTACTTAGACTTGATGAAGATGGACATGGGAATCATAGAGAAGGGAACAACATCCATCCATTCCCAAATTATTGCTCAACACTCTCTTTTGGAAAGGTTAAAGGATGATCAAAAGGATGATGTGGGAATTCAAGAAAAATTGGAAGCTATCGAAAAAGGGAAATCCTCATAATTTAATGTTAATGAAGAAGAAATTGTGCGGATTGGGAAAATACTATGTGTTTCATCAACTCCAGAGATGAAGAAGGAACTTTGGGATGATTCACATAGTTCAAATTTCTCTATTCAACCAGGGAGCACATAGATGCATCGATATCTCCGAGAAAACTTTTGGGGGGATAATATAAAGAAGGAGATCGCTGAATATATATCAAAGTGCCTGGTGTGCCAAAAAGTGAAGGCAGAGGGGCATAAGTCTAAGGAGTTGATGCAACCATTGCCCATACCAGAATGGAAATGAGAGAACATCTTCATGGACTCTGTCACCGGACATCCGAGGACATCCAAAGGCAACAATGCAATCTGGGTTGTTGTGGACCGTTTTACATAGACTGCACATTTGATTGCTATTCTGGAGGATTTCCCATTAGATCAACTGGCGCAGATATATATCAGTGACGTTGTAAGTTTTCATGGAGTACCACTGTCTATTGTGTCTGACAGAGATCCAAGATTCACCTCTATGTTTTGTAAGAGTGTTCAATATGCTCTGAAAACTGTACTGAACTTTAATACGGCCTATCATCCTCAAACTGATGGCCAATCTGATCGGACTATCCATACACTTGAGGATATGTTGAGAGCATGGTCAATGGACTTTAAAGGAAATGGTATGAACATATTCCTCTGGTTGAGTTCTCTTATAATAACAGTTTTCACTCGAGCATCCAAATGGTACCATATGAAGCCCTGTATGGGAAAAGGTGTAGAACAACGGCATGTTGGGATAAGGTTGGCGAATGTAAGCTGCTTGGACCAGAAATGGTCGAGGAGATGGTGGAGAAGGTGAAAACCATTCAGCAGCATATCAAGATAGCCCAGAGTCGACATAAGAGTTATGAAGATAATCATCGACGAGTCCTTGAGTTTAATGTCAGTAACATGGTTTATCTACGCATATCTCCGTGGAAGGAGGTCATGATGTTTGGAAAGAAAGGGAAGTTAATTTCAAGGTACATCGTCCCATTTTAGATTTTTGATCGTGTCGGGGATGTGGCCTATCGACTAGCACTTCCACCTGCTATGGCCAAAGTACATGATGTCTTTCATGTATCCCTCTTATGTAAGTACATACTAGACCCTTCACATGTACTCTCTTCTGAGGTGGTACAGTTGGAAAATGATCTTTCTTATGAGGGGCAACCAGTGATGATATTAGATTGTAGAGAAAAAGTTCTATGAAATAAGACAATTCCTCTCGTCAAGGTGTTGTGGAGAAACCACATGTTTCAAGAAGCGACTTGGGAATTGAAGGAAATGATGAAGCTAAGTTACCCACATCTGTTTTAATGTGGGAAAAGGAAAATTTCAAGAGCGAAATTTCTTAAGGGGGGAATATTGTAACGACCCAAAGTTAAATTAATGGAAATCCCTCTTGATCTAATTAAATTTTTCATTATGTTTATATAAAATTTCAACATCATTGGTTTTATGTTAAGAATTTTCACCATTGATAATATAGTCGTTGCACAGTGATCACATGATTAGTATAAATATAGGGCTTTATCTAATCCAAATTTACTCAGACAAAAGAAGTGATGGCCTCATCCAGTAGAACTGCTCCATACGAAGCCCATTTGTCAGAGCTTGGAAAAGAGGTGGTTTCTATGGGCTTCTCTCTTGACCAAGCCCAAGCTGGGCTTCATCATGTCAAGCTCGAACGGGACCGTCTACTTGAAAAGTAGATGTTGATATAGATTACCACTCAAGCAATGTTATCTAAGACACCCCAAGAGTCTGTCACCATCGCACACCTTAACCTTAGGACTTATGCAACTGTTTTAAGGGGTTATGTAACAAATAAATAGTACTATGTTCATGTACATTATTTTTCTAGTATATAATAATGAATATACTTTCTTGTCATTATTGATACATTTTAAATAGTTTTTAAAGTACAAATAATGTTTTTAGTTATTATTTAATTAAGAATTCTATTTTATTAAATTAATGGATTTTTGAATTAAATAATATCTTAATAGAATATTATTACTAAATTAATTTTTATTAAATATAAATGATCTTATAATTTTATGAATTCAATTGTAATATTTATTATGGTTTGAAATCCATTTTTGTCTAAACCCGTAAATTTTAGATAAATGCCGGTTTTTATTTGATAAGTTAAAATTAAAATATTTAGAAAATTTTTCAGATAAAATAATTGTTATTTTTGGAAGCAGGATGTCGAAATTACCCAACGATGAATTTTTCATAATTTTCTGAGACAGTCAAATTATTGAGTGAAAATTAAATACCGTTTAAATATATAATCTGTTTTATTAAATCATAATAACCAAATAGTGATGTAATAAAATACTATAATCTTTATGTTTGGCTAATATATGTTTTACCATTAATATAATGTGACATTGGGTTTGTTTGGTTGACTTTTCAAAGCATTAATGGACCCCTCAAGACTTATTAAACCCCTTGTCTTTTTAAATTAATTTCAAAGGGAGTATGACTCTCCTCCACATAAGCAACCCTATTATTTAAAGAATTTCGGACTTTGGCTTTAGAAAATATTATTTTACTCTTCCCTTTTCCCAAAACCATGGGCCAAAACCATGGGATAGTTTGTGGTTTGGATTAATTTAATGTAAGGGGACCCAAACCTAAATAACAATGAATTCCCTCACCTTTCCTATATAAACCCACCCAAGCTCCCACTTTCTCCTCACTGAAATCCTTTGGAGTTCGTCCAACCTCTTCCCAACTCTCTCTAGAATCCTCCAAAGCTTCCCTAAGCTCCCAAGAAGACTCTAACAAGCCTCTCTCTAGCCTTTGGATGCACACTTCCAAGTAAGGGTTTTTTTATTCCTTTCTCATTTTTGCCCAATTTTCTTTATGGTGTTTTTCCCTTTTAATTTCAATTATCAATGTTGGGGTATGGTTTTGAACCTCCCTCATACTTCCCTTGTTATTTTTTAATGATGGGAGACCCTTTCTCTCTCATTAAATGCCTCCCATGTACACCTGTTACTATGCTGAAAATCTGAAAGGAACTTCTCTCTCCTCTTTTACTTTCAAGCAATACTTTTCTATCATGAATCTAAATTCCATTAAAATTGTTGGGACATGTATATATATGAACTACTTACTTTCCATTACATGTAAATATTATGAGGAACCCCTTTCCCTCTCATCAACAATTTCTATGAATTCTTATGTCACGTCGTTACGCTGCCGGAATCGCACCGATTTTCTAAGCCAATGTCATTGTGTAGTGAATACCATGGCCATTTCTCCATAAATCTTATTAACCTTTATGAAAATTTAATTATTGACTATAAAGAATCATGTATGAATTCCACATTCCTTTATCGTGGAATAAATTATTATGTTTTTTGAATCCATGTTTTATGATCCATGTGGCACACTTATGCATGAAATCAAATGTTTAAGAATGGTGCGCCCTTATAGTGCTCTAATGCATTGGGTAAAGTATATATCATGATACGTAATGTGCAATGAGTTTTGACTCATTCTAATTCAAGTTCAATGATGGTTTACTCGTGCTTTATGTTCAATGAGGATTTACTCATTCTCCATGTGCAATGAGCCTTGGATCATGCTAATTCCATGTTAAGTGTTGTTGCCACATTTCCATGTTATGATTATCATGATTTTTCATGCTTTTATTTTCTTGTTTCTCATATGCTCTATTGATATTAATATTGCCTAACATGTATTTTACTTCTCATGTTATTCCATGTTTACTCCCTTACTGGGCTTTATAGATCACCCTTTTTTATGCATGTCCTGAGGTTATCCCATGCAATGCTAAGTACGAGGGAATGTAGTGGTCAAGTAAAAGATGTTTTCAATAAATATGTTGTATTTAATGTTTTAAGTTTTTATTTAATGATCGTATGTCCCAAAGACACTAAACCTCTCAATCTTCTTTGTTTTATCAAGTGATGTTTTATGTAATAAATCATGTTTATGTTTGTATTAAAAAGAAGGGTTGTCATAAATATTTGGGAAAAGGTTCCATATTATGGAAATATGAAAAAGGGTAAACAAGACTGATCAAAGAGAAAACGCTAGAGAAAAATTGAAGAATTCACCTTGGGCCACCATAGATCGAAGGAAGGAGACCGAGAATCTATCCTCGATGATAAAATCCTAAAATAAAAAAAGGGAAGGCTACTAGAATGTCACGAACCAAGTTGGGTCGCCATCAACCCGATGCATGACCCGGCCCGCAGCGAGGCCCAAAGGGTGTTCTCGATCCCCACAGGTTGGCACAAGTTCCAAGGTATTAAATTGATATTTTGGGAATGATTTACCCACATAAACAACCAGAAATAACCACAAGTAATAAAATAACACTGCAACCACAATTCTTTAAACAAAAAAAGTGAGTCTCAAAAACAACTACAACCCAACAACAACTAACTCTAAAAAAGGGTGAACAAAAACCAAGTTAGCAACCATCACCTGATGGGGGGATACCACCATCCGGCCTTCACCACCAGTGCCAAGTCAGAAGAAGAAACTAACAACTCAGGCCATCTCTCTCAAAACCATTGCCTTTCCCCACATCAGACATAATCAGATCTACGTACACCCAAAGGTGTATGTAGGGTTTGAGAAATCTCTCAATAGGTTGGAACCAGAGAAAATATTTTGCATGTAATGGTTTGGTGATGAAAATAGTTTTCATGTTTAAATAACAGAAAATAAATAGTGCACTAACAATTCAATGAAAATAGTTTTTAAAGAATGACTCTTTCCAATAGGGAATGAGATTTTTGGTTCTAAAAGAAAATGAAAACATTATTACCTTTTTACACCACAGAAGTCACACAACCAACCAGTGATGAATATATAATCGCACATGAGCAACAAAAGTGGGAGAGGCCTATATGGAATAAAGCTATGTGGGGCCCTAGAACCTCGCATCTCGGTGTAGCAAAGAATACATATCTTACGTTCCCATGCATGAGCCACTAGTAGGGAAAAACCTCCATAATCTAGTGGTCTCTAGTCATCATCCAAGGTTTAGATAGTCTTGTAAGCGTCAATCCAACTAATTGAAACTGGGTCGGGGCCACTCCCAAATCACTAGAACACTAGTCTAGTCCAGCCACCTAGTACCCAGGCTTCCCCTTGTGTCCTCAAAGTTCAAAGTTCACACTACTCATCAAGGTCAAGAGACAACACACCTGGATATCAACTAAGTAAAACAGCATACACCTAGGATATCAACTAATTCCACCATCACACATACACATTCAATATAAATAAATAAAAAAATAACCATTAAAGGCATTACACATATCAGAGATAGTCATAAATATAACAAAAATTGAATGAACTACACAGTTCAATAAACTACACAATTCCAGGAACCAAACTAAAATTTATCAAACATTTGAAAAATTGGTTTAGTAGTTTTACAGAAAATAAATCAAAACAATCATTAGTGCTAAAACACACTCAAACACACACTAACACTTTTACAAGAAACATATTTCAACTGCTGCATTCGTTCAAAAACCAAAGTCCCAACACAGTAAAAACCAGAAAACCTAAACATACCACTAATAAAAATAAAACACCAAATTCTACCAACCAAAACCAACAAATCACAGAAGCAATTAAATAAAAGACATATTAATTTAATTAAACCAGTAGACTAATTTATCAAATAACCTAAGAATTTGAATTCACCTACCTCAACGTATGTATGAAAAATTGATACATCACAACACACTCACAGCGCAACGGTCGCACCACACGAATCCATCAAAAAGGTCCTAAAACAGTAGTCCATGTAACCTCAATGCAAACACAGTGAAACATCAGCGATCTATAAAAATAAACATCAGTAATTAAATAACGTAGTTAATAGTTAAAAAAGTTCAATAATAATTAAATTAATTAATTAACAATTAAAAAATAAATTTATTAATTTGATTAACAACTAAACAAATTTAATTAATTAATTAACAGATAAAAAAATTCAACAATAGTTGAATTAATTAATTAAAAATTAAACAAAATAATTTAAATAAATTTATTAACAACGAAAAAAAACATAATAAATTAATTAAAAATTAAACAAACAATATAATTAAATAAACTAAATCCAAATCCCTAACCATGAGAATCATCGGAATGACGACCGAGGGGGCGGTACGGCGGCTGTTCGGCAAGCACGAATCGGGTTGCGGGGAGGCTGTCCGGTGGGCGTGAGTAGGGGTGCAGAGTGGATGTCTCGAAAAAGGATGGAGGGGCACCGGTGTTCAGTCTGGGAAGGAATGGAGGGAGGCTGGCGGCCGGCTGGGAGAGGGGAAAGGTGGAGGGCCGAGTGGGGAGGAGAGGAAGGGGACACATCAAATGAGGGGGAGAAATAGGGAATCTGAGAGAGGGGATGGGGAGTGTGGAGGCTAAGTGGGGAAGTGGATAGGGTGGCTGTAGGGGAGAGAAGGAGATAGGGGAAGAGGGTGGTTGCGAGGGAGTGAAGGGGGGGAGAGGTGAGTTGCAGAGAGAGGGAACGAGGTAGAGGTGGTAGAATGGGAAGAGGCCTAGTGGGGAACAGAAGGGAACATGAAAGAGGGCGCAGATGAGAGGAAAAAAAGGAGGGGAAGAGGGAGGATTGGGGGAAGGGAAGGTAATAGGGGAGGGTGAGAGTGGGGGGAATAGGAGGAGGAAACAGGGGGAGGCCGAGTAGGGAGAGAAGATATTAGAATAAGGAGAGGAGGGAGAGAAGGAAAAGAAAAAAGTGAGGAGAAAACGTGTGGGAGAAGGAACGGTAAGAAAAAAAGAAAAGAAAGGGGGGGCTGCGTCTAGGGTAGAGACTAGAAGGGGAAGGAATAAAATATGAATGAAAATACAAATAAATTTAATGTAAATAAATAAATAAATAAAACTAAGAAAATTGAATAAAAATAAAACGATAATAAAATAATATAAAATAAAATAAAGACAGTTTACTAGTAATAATAATAACAATAATAATATAATAATAATAATACAATAATAACCAAGAAAACCATAATAAATTTTTAATCCAGTTATTTACCATCTGTGCGTCGGGCACCGCACGCTAACCGTCGAAGTCTTATGGCTTCGCCCATGCCTTGCCCGTTCGCCGAGCGAGGTAAGGCCAATGCGCACTCACCAGCGCCATGATGGGAAACCCACGTCAGGTTCAGCCCTCACTAAAACCAACTAACAGAATAAAAAAATCAATTAACTAATGTAATTAAAATTCAAAAATTAAAGTCGTACCTCGAGTCGAAGTCCGGGAGTGACAATTCTCTCCACCATGAAAAACTTCCACCCTCGGAAAGTCAATTCGAAGCCTGATAATAGAATATAAATGGGTACTCATTCTCAAACCATGAATTATGCTCCCAAGTCACATGCTCTTCATTCCCATGCTGCCAAAAAATACGAACCAAAGTAATGGACTTCCCATGCAGCACCTTCTCTTGAGAATCCACTACCCGCACTGGTCGCTAAAACACTGATAAGTCCGGCTAAATCTCCAACTCCTCCCAATTCAAAACATGCGATGTTCGAGGTTATAATTTTTCCATTTGAAGACATCAAATAAATCGTGAATCGACGTCAAATGAGAAGGAAAAGCTAACCTGTAAGCCACATTTCCTATCCGGTCAGTAATCTGGAAAGGCCCTACATACCTCGGTGTCAGCTTCCCCTATTTTCCCAAGTAGTGGTGACCCAAACAAGGGGCCACATTCCAGAACACTCCATCCCCTACTAAAAACCCAAGATACTGATGCCACTAGTCTGCATAATATTTGTAGTTACTCTGACCTATCAACAACAGCTGCCTAATCAGCTTGACCTTCTCATATGTTTCCTGAACAAGGCTCGGTCTCAAGAGTGTGGTCTTGACAACCTCAACCCAACACAAAGGAGACTGACATGGTCGTCCACATAGCGTCTCAAAGGGTTCCATTCTGATGGATGACTGGTAACTATTATTATATGAAAACTCGACCAATCCCAAATGGTTACCCCAAGAGCTTCTGAAATCTAACACACAGGCTCAGAGCATGTACTCCGGAATCTGATTTGCCTGCTCCATCTGGCCATCCTTCTAAGTGTGGTATGTCGTGCTAATCTTAATATGTGACCCCAAACCCTTCTGAATGCCTCCCCAAAACTGATATGTAAATTGGGGGTCTCTATCAGAAACTAATTCCAATGACTCACCATGAAGTCTTACAACCTCATGTACATTCAAGCGGCCCAGCTCATCTACCTTCGTTGTATCTCTTAACAGGATAAAGTGAGATGACTTGGTAAAACGATAAATCACTACCCAAATAGCATTCCTCCCCCGAGGTGTCCGAGGCAAGCCAATGATGTAGTCCATGGTGACCTCGTCCCATTTCCAGCAAGGAATGGGTAGTGGATGAAGCAACCCAGATGGCCTATGATGCTCTTCATTCACAGGTTGACAAGTGTAGAACCTCGACACAAAATCAGCTATGTCCCATCTCATACCTGGCCACCATAACTGACAATGAACATCATAATACATCATAGTGGTACCATGATGGACTTTCCACTAAGACTGGTGGATATAATGCATCACCACCTTCCACAGAGACAATGACACCACAATATATCCATTGAAAGACAATATCCCCTCGGGAGACAAGGACCAATCAGAAGGAGTCTCCCCACCATGAAGACTCTGCAAAGATTGCTGACACGGCTCATCTCCAGGCTGTTCCCACTGAATCAACTCCATAAGAGTGGTAGTCAACTGAATGCTAGCCAGGAAAGTACCATTACTATTCTCCCTACTCTCCAAGTGCATCTGGGCGAAGATCCCCATCAAATTCCACTCATCATTGGACTTCCTCAATGCCTGCACTGGCACCTTCCTGCTCAAAGCGTCTGCCACCACATTACACTTGCCTCGGGTATGGATAATATCCATGTCAAAAACCCTGCATGTACTCGATCTAGCGGCGCTGCCTCAGATTGAGATCCTTATAAGTGAAAATGTAGGCCAGACTCTTATGGTCAGAATAGACCAAAAATTTGTCCCCAATGATATAGTGATGCCACATCTTCAGATCATGCATCACTTTTGACAACTCTAAGTCATGATTCAGATAATTCTTCACATGCAGCCAGAGTTGGAGGGAACCATAACCCACCACATGGTCATCATGCATGAGCACACACCCGAGGACTATACTTGAAGCATCACAATAAACCACATATCCCTTTCCAAATTCCGGTAAGGTCAACAACGGTACGGTTGTCAACCGCTGCTTCAACTCCACAAAGGATGCATGGCACTGTGGGCTACACTCAAACTTCACCCCTTTCGTTGTGAGTTCATTCATGGGGGAGGCGAGATGCATGAAGTCCCGAATAAACTGCCAGTAATAGCCTGCCATGACAAAAAAACTCCTGATCTCAAACACATTCCTTGGCTCCTCCCATGACATTACTGTCCTAATCATCTCAGGATCCGCTGAAACACCATTTTCTGAAATGAAATGCCCTAGAAACTACACATCCATGATCTGGAATGTGTACTTCGAGAGTTTGGAATATATGTTATGGTCCCTCAAAGAGCCCAAAACAATCCGCAGGTGATGCTCATGATCCTTCTCAGATCCCAAATAAATCGGGATGTCTTCCACAAATACCATGACAAATGAGTCATGATATTTGTGGAACACCCTATTAATGAGTTCCTGGAAAACTACAGGAGTATTCATCAATCCGAAGGCATGACCATGTACTCGAAGTGACCATACATGCTTCGGAAATCCATCTTTGGGATATCTGATTCTCTCCCCCTGAGCTGGTGGTATCCCGAACAGAAATCAATCATGGAGAACCACTTTTCCCCCTTCATCTGGTTGAATAAATTTTCAATCCGAAGTAATAGGTATTTATTCTTGATTGTCACAATATTCAATTTTCTGTAATCAATACACAACTGGAGGGTTCCATCAGCCTTCTTCACAAATAGAACTGGGGAGGCCCAAGGAGAGACACTCGGGAGAATGAATCATTTGGATTCCAAATCTTCCAGATGTGTCTTTAATTCCCTCAATTCATTAGGGTCCATGCGATATGAGGGAAGATATATAGGTTGTGTTCCTAGCGCCAACTGAATCGAGAACTCCATGTCCCGCTCTGGGGGTACGCCTGAAAAATCATCTGGCAAGCCCTCTGGGAACTCATCCACTACACGAGGTAACCTACCCGGAGAAACACCACCACCATCCTCTAGTGAGGGAAATGACAACTGATAAGAAATATTCCTCAACTCAGGGAGTTGAGGTCCCGTGCGACCCGCCCAAGGATCCCATTCTTCATGAAATAACTGAGGACTCCCATCTGGTGCTGGAAAGTTGAATCGGCGCCGATAGCAGTCAATAAGCTCTTGGAAGTGCACCATCCAGTCCATGTTGATGATCACATCAAATAGGTCGATATCAAGAACCATGAAATCCCGCTCCATCTCGAATCTGGACATAGAGAGTGTGCACGACGGGCACCTAAGACCCTGCTCATTTTTCTTACCCAGTGGTGTTACTAACTCCATTGCAACAGATAACAGTTCGGTTGGTAGGCTCAACAAGTTCACAAGACAGGTAGATATAAAAGAAAATGGAGCACCAGTATCAAATTAAACCACATGTATAGATGATGAAATTAGAATAGTACCTCGAACTGTCGAAGGTCCTGCATCAGATCACACAGGTGCCAGATCCACAACATGAAAATGTCTGGTCCATGAATGAGAACTACCACTGGCTCCACCCTAATCTGGATCAACCCAGAAGATGATCTGGTCCTACCACCACGACCACCGAACCGAGATCCCGGTGTCCAGGTCAACTCTGACTACACTAATACTCCCCCGGAAGCCACAGATCCAGTCCCACTCTGGCAAGGATGTACAGTCCCGTAGAAACATTGTAGTTGTCCCATAACTTCACACCCATAGTAAGGTCTGGGGGGATTAGGACACACAGGTCGAATGTTCCCTACCCTTCCGCACTGATGGCACACAACAGACCTCATACCAGAATTCCCAGATGAAGCCATCCTGGGGGGATGGCCTGAGCTACCACCACTCCTCTTCCACTTCCCATCACTCTTCCTCTTCTTCTCTGAAGAACTGCCACTGCCAAACCCTGGAACTAATCCAAAAAACCCCAAATTTCCTCTCTAGTCAATATCGACCATGCATCCATGATCTACTACCTCAGCATATGTCCCCAGCTTGAATTAGAAAACATGAGAGTGGATTTCTAGTCGAAGGCCCTTCTTGAACATTCGATGTTTAAGGTTTTTACTTGAAACGATATCAGGTGCATACCGCACTAGATCAGTGAAGTGGTTCGCATAATCCATCAGTGTCTGATTTCCTAGTGAATGATCCATGAACTCCTGGGATCTAGCATAGGCCAGGAACTCTAGGCAATTCTTCTCATTGAAGATAACTTTGAAATCATTCCAACTCATATGCTCATGTTTCCCATCCTGAATCACTGATTCCCACTATTTGCGACTAGAACCCTCTAGCTGGAATGTGGATCACTTTAACCTGACTTTCTCAAGCATGTCAAGGAATTAGAACATGTGTTATATCTTTTCAAGACATTCGTCTTCCTCCTGGTGTTCTAAAATACCTCGTAATGAAGGAGGTTTATTCTTCAAAAACTCTCGATCTCTGTCCTTCATGGATCCAGATTGATCCCCTCTGGTTGGAATGGGTGCGGGACTAAGAGTCTCCCATTTTCCTAGAGCCTGAATAGCTCTGGCCACTGGCTCTAACAATCTCTGATCAACCGGTGTGGGAGAACTCTATTCGGCTACCTCCCATGGGTGGGTGGAATCTCTCTAGGGAGGCCACTTGCTATAAGAAGCAACAATTATAAAAGGACACTATCAATATCTCATATCATAAGAGAATTTTTTTTCAGAAAGATAAATAATCATCAGTCAGCCAAATTTTAAAAAATAACATTGTGTAAAAACTCTAATTTTTTTCTTGGTGTCCACGCAGAGTCTGCAGCTTGTACGTCACACCTAGAAAAGAAGTCAAACTAGCATCCTGAATTCTCATGGTGACTCGGTGTCTGTCATGAGGCGTGCGGGCGAGGCACCCTACTCGCAACCAAAATTCCGAGCCTCGATGGTTCTAACTCATGTCTATCTAGAATCATCCCAAATAACATAAACAATGATCTAAACCTTCCCTCTGATACCACTTTGTCACGAACCAAGTTGGGTCTCCATCAACCCAATACCCCACCCGGCCTGCGGCAAGGCCCGAAGGGCATTCCCGATCCCCACGGGCTCGCACAAGTTCCCGGGTATCAATTTGAAATGTTGGGAATGATTTACCCACATAAACTACCAGGAATAACCACTAGTAAGAAAAAAACGTTCAAACCACAAGTCTATAAAGAAAAAAAGTGAGTCTAAAAAAAAATACAACCCAACCACAACTAACTCCAAAAGTGGTTACCAAAAACCAAGTCAACAACTGTCACCTGATTGAGGGATACCACCGCCCGGCCTTCACCTCTAGTGCCAAGTCAGATGAAGCAGCTAGCAGCATGAACCACCACACTCAAAACCATTACCTTTTTCTATATCAGACATAATCAGATCTACTAAAACCCAAGGGTGTATGTAGGGTGTGAGAAATCCCTCAATAGGTTGGCACCAGAGAAACGATTCCGCCTGTAATGGTTACATGACCAAAAGAGTTTACAGGTTTAAATTATAGAAAATAAATAATGCACTAACAATTTAATGAAAACAGTTTTTAAAGAAAGACATTTTTAAATAGGGAACATGGTTTTTGGTACTAACTGAATATGAAAACATTATTACCTTTTTACACCATAGAAGTCACACAATCAAACAGTGATGAGTATATGATCGCACAATAGTAAAAAAAGTGGGAGAGGCATAAATGGACTAAAGCTGTGTAGGTCCCTACAACCTCATGCCTCGGTGTACTAATGAATCTGCATCATACCTTCCCGTGCACGATCCACTAGTAGGGAAACACCTCCATAACATAGTGGTATTCATTCATCATCCAAGGATTAGTTAGTGTTTTATGCGTCAATCTAGTGAAGTGAAACTAGGCCGGGGCCACTCCCGAATCACTGGCATGCTAGTCTCGTCCTCCCACCTAGTACCAAGTCTTCCACTTTTGTGCTCAACATTAACTGTTCACCCTACTCATCATGGTCAAGACACAACTCACCTGGATGTAAAATAATTAAAACACCATACACCTATGATGTCTACTAAGTCACCCATCACACATACACATTCAATATAAATGAATAAACAAATAACCATTAAAGGTAATACACATAATAGAGATCCTCAAAAACAGAACACAAAGTGAAAGGACTACAGAGTCCAATAAACTAAATAATTCCAAGAACTAAACTACAATTTATCATACATTTGAAAAATTTGTTTAATAGTTTTACAAAAAAAATTAACACAATCAAGAGTGTTAAAACTCACTTGAACGTACACTAAGACTGTAACAGGAAACATATTTCAACTGCTTCATTCATTTAATAACCATAGGCACAACACAGTAAAAACCAGACAACCTAAACATGAAACTAATAAAAATAAGACACAAAATTCTACCAACAGAAACCAATAACTCACAATAGTAGTTAAATAAAAGACATATTAATTTAATTAAACTAGCAGAATAATTGATAGATTAATCTAAGAATGTGGAACCACGTACCTCAAAGTATATACAAAAAATAGATACATCGCAACACTCCAACAGCGTAATGGTCGCACCAGACAAATCTGTCAAAAAGGTCCTAAAATAGTAGAACATGTAACCTCAATGCCAACCCAGTGTAACATCAATGGTCCGTAAAAATAAACATCATAAATTAAATAACTTAATAAACCGTTAAAAATGTTCAATAATAATTAAAAATTTTAATTAAAAATTAAACAAAATGAATTTAATAAATTGATTAACAACTAAACAAATTTAATTAATTAATTAATAGATAAATAAATTCAATAATAATTAAATAAATTAATTAAAAATTGAACAAAATCAATTAAATAAATTGATTATCAACTAAAACATTCATCATAAATTAATTTATAATTAAACAAAATAATAATAATTAAATAAATTAAATCCAAACCCCAAACCACGGGAATCGTTGGAATGAAGACTAAGGGGGTGGCGTGGTGGCTGTTTGGCGAGCATGAATCGGGTTGCGGGGCGGCTGTAATGTGGGTGTGAGAAGGGGTGTGGAGCAGATGTCCAAAAAAAGAAATGAGGGGCACCGGCTGGTCAGTCTGGGAAGGGATGGAGGGAGGCTGGCTGCCGGCTGTGAGAGGGGAAGGGTGGAGGGGTTGAGTGGGGAGGAGAGGAAGGGGACGCGGCGGATGAGGGGGAGAAAGAGGGAATGGGGAGAGGGGAGGGGGAGCATGATGGTTAAGGGGTGAAGAGGAGAGGGTGGCCGCAGGGGAGAGGAAGTCATATGGGAAGAGGGTGGTCGTGAGGGTGGAGAAGGGGGGAAGGGGGAGATGCGATCAAGGAAGAGAGGGAACATGGGTGAGGTGGGAGAATGGGAGGAGTACGAGTGGGGAAGAGAAGGATATGGGGAATAGAGCAAGGATGGAAGGAAAAGAAAGGAGGAGAAGAGGGAGGCCACGGGGAGGGGAATGGAATAGGGGAGCATGAGCATACGGGAAATAGGAGGGGGAAAAAGGGGGAAGGCCGAGCGAGGAGAGAAGAGGGAAGAAGAAGGAGAGGAGGGAGAGAAGGAGAATAAGAAGGAGAAGAGAAAACATGGGGGAGAAAGAAGGGAAGGGAAAAAAATAAAATAAGACAATGGGTGGTGGCAGCTAGGGTAGAGACTAGGAGGGGAAGGAATAAAAAATAAAAATAAAAATCAATGTGATGTAAATAAATAAATAAATAAATAAAAATACCTAAAATTGAATAAAAATATAAAGATAATAAAATAAAATAAAATAGAGTACAATAAAATAAAGAGGGTTTACTAGTTTTAATAATATAAATAATATAATAATAATAATTCTAATAATAATACAATAATAACCAATAAAACCATAATAAAATATTTATATGATTTTTTAACATCAGTGAATTGGGAACCGCATGTTAACCGGCAAAGTTTTATGGCTTCACCCATGCCATGCCCACACGTGGAGAAACAAAAGGCCAACACGCCCTCATCGGCGCCATAATGGAAAACCCACCTTGGGTTCAGCCCGCACTACAACCAACCAATGGATGAAAACAAGCAATTAACTCATGTAATAAAAATTTATAAATTAAATTCGAACTTCGATTCGAAGTCCGGGCGTGACATAGAACATCTAGAATATGGAGGAGGGATATATTTTTGGAGATAATCCAATTACTCTTTCTATTTATAAGCCATGATACATAGGGAATTTACACAATATATAACCCATAGACGTCATGTAAGTGTCATGTTTCAAAGCTCACAAAAAAATGCATCCTATGATCATTAAATACTGATTATTTTCACATTGTAAATCTCCCCAAGAACCTACCATGACATGATAAGAACTACACAAACATGGCATCAAAACCTTTTACACATCGATTATTCCCCATACATCCAGCCTTTTAGCAGCCAAACCCTTAAAGTCGCACTCTAGGACTCCTCCAAGAACCATAAGCTTTAGAAACATTAAAGGAATTGGAATACAAGGATCTAGACAATAAAATTAATCTTTGGGAAAATTTAATTAACTAATTTAAATACTAAAAATAATAATATTTATGCCTACTATTTTTTTCGTAAAAATTAGTTTATTACAATGAGATTAGATTTCTTTCTAGTAAATTTTTTTACTATTGAATTATTAATTTTAAAAACTTTTATAATGATATAAACAAAAAGAAGTATAAAATATAATGAAAAATTTGATTTTATATTCTAGTAGATATAATAGTAAATAATTTTTCTATTTTTTTTAATAAATATTAAACAATTATGAATTTATTATATTTATTAGAATTATTCTTAAATGCTTTCCTAAATTATAGTTGGACTGATTTTGGGAGAAAAAGTGAGTTAATTTGAAAATTGGTTAATGATATATTATATTTTTTTAAAAATGGTTTCAATAATAGAATATTTTTATTTAATGAGTTAAGTACATAAATATCAAAAATATATATATATGATGGAAAAAATGAAATAATATTTAATATTTTTGATGAGTATAATCCAAGGTATCACATTAGATATATTATGTTGAAATAAAAAAAATATTTAATCTCTATTACTATTACATTCATATGGAGTTTCCCAATAATAAAAACGATTTTTTTCTTTTTTTAGTGACAACATTCAAAAAAAATAATGAAATAAAAATAATTATATGTCCATGCTATGAAAAACCGAAATTAATTCTCTTTTAAATTTATAGTCTTTTATTTGGTGTTAATATTATTTAACCTGACAAAATAAGTAAATTAACAGGATATATACCAAGTCCCTTGAACTATAGAAACATGTAATTATACAAGGTAATATACTTTCATGTTTAATTTATGTTTCAGAAAATATTTATTTATGATCTTCATAAAGTATAAATGGTTAAATGTTTGTATTGAATACATAGTATTAAATATAATTTAAAATATGTTTGTTTTTAAAAAAGGTTACATTTGATTCATCTAATAGAATATGAAAAAAATCCTTTTAATAATAAATTATAAAATCTTTCAATAACAACATGACAAATAAGTTTATTTATAAATAAAAATAATTAAAAATGTTTTACTGTTGAGCCCAAGAATTTGAAAGTAGAATTTTTTGACAATCAATGTTGATAATAAATGATAAAAAATTTTATTGAGAATTAATAATATTAAATGAGGGGTTATATACTTGAACATTATAGAAAATATGATTATTTATAAATGAAGTTGAATATGGTTCCCATACAAGGAAACCAAACATAGATAAGGATGAATCTTGTTGAATTATCTAAAATAGGGATGTCAATATCATTAATGTGATTATTGTATTATTTGGGGAAGAAGTACTAAAGTAATTATAATGGATATATGGAATCTTTATCCAATATCGAGTGAAAGTATGTAATGATTTCAAATGTATGGGATACATGAAGAGTTAGTCAATTTTTTATGAATAATACTTTCCTAACTAGATTTAATTGAATCTCCAATATTATTATATTTTAAGGCACTATTATTTTAATTAAATAGATGAACTAGGAGCTTATTTATGGTATTTGAAGAAGACTACAATCTTGTTTGTTAATTAGGAGGGATGATTTTTGTTAAATTGTTGAAAAACATCATGGTGTACAAATCATCGACAAAGTTTCCATCATTTTGGTGACTGTGGATTGAAGTGGAATTTGTAAAAATCCATGTATTACATATTGATACAAAAAATGATCATAGTTTTGATTTTTCTTCAAGGAAAAATGATGTCATGCCCATTCTTGATGTGGGGATTGGTATAATTTTATGTAGTTTTATAGAAAATATATTCTAAATGGAGCCACATTGTTTCACTAGTTATAATTTTGTAAATTTATAGCATTGAACTTAATATGGGAGTTATGTTTTTTTACATATATGAACTCATACTAATTATCACATATATGTTAAAAATGTTGAATGAAATAGACAACACCTTGGTGTATATTTATTGGAATATTTATCTGTTTAGTGAATTGACATAAAATTTTAAATAGTAGAAAAATTATTTTGGAATTATTTTTCGGGGGAAATGGGTATACTGATCATGTATCAAGAAATATTGTTATATATTTTACAAAGAATATGTTCTAGAGTTTATAATATGTAAACAACATTGGGGTTTCGTTAGATTTTTATTATGGTGTATTGGTATTTATATATTTCAATATTTAAAAGGTCATATTTTTTAAAAAATCCAACAAATAAAGTCCATTGTTTGTGGATTCAATGTCAAAGTTGTGATAAAATTTATCATAGTGAATGAAAACATATTTTTTTATTAATAACAATCTATCTTGAAAATTATATTGAATTTCAATAGTGTTATTACATGGATCATGATATTATTGATGAATATTTTTTAATTAGATGATTTTACCTACACAAATTGAGCATGATTCATGGAATTATCAAATAGGATGAATATAAAATGGAATTGTCTTGACAATAGAAATAAAGTATTAGAGGTTAATAATCTAAATATTTTTTTCTATGTAAATACATAATAATAGATAGAATAACATTGATATATAATGTTTTATTGAGAGATAATGATATTAATTTTTTTTATAAAGTTGAGTTGTTATTGATATAGTATTCAAAGATTCTTTCTATTGATTTAAGGAATGATATTGATTTAAGTTATTCCATTGGTCTTATACAATAAGAGAAGCGGTTGGATCACAACAATGATAATAATCTACATATAGTTATTCTAATATAGGGGGTTTTTTGTTATGGTCATCATTTATAGTGAAATGGTTTTACTTTTATAATTTATTAATTATACATGGACTATTGAATGAAAATGAATTATGTTAAATATAAACATCAAATTAAATGTAGAGTCATACAGTATAAGAAATATTAATAACCTGTATTTATTTAAGATCTATATAACTGTATAAACTGGCTATTTCATTTATGTAATGTCTAGAATGAAGATAAGATTAAGTGATACTCATTTGGGTAGTTAACATTCCAATAATATTTAGCAGGATAGTAGACCTTAGAATAATGTGACCATTTTGTAAATATTTTATCCACTGGAACAGTATCTTAATAGTGGATTTTGGTATGTCTTCAAATGATATTGTATATTATCTAGGGACGTATCCTAAAGTGAAACATGTAATTTTATTATTTTATCATTTCCCTTATTTTATATATATTTATTTGGTATTCTGTTTGACTGAAATTAATATTGTGAGGTATAAAACATTGATTATATTAATACAAGAGAATGATTAGATGGCTGATATGTGTTAATAAAAATAATGTTTCAATTTATAATAATTATAATTCACCCCATATTACAGTTCATTAGGTTTAATATCATATAATAATTTCCCTAGTTTTAGAATGATGTACATATATAATAATTACTAATAGAAAACTATCATATTCATCTAAATATATTAAATATAAAATGTTTGATCAAATATTTACTAAATATGAAATTTAAGTAAGAATATTAACACTTGGATTATGTATAGATGAATTGAATATCTGTAATATCTATAGTACAAAACATATTTCATGGTCAATGTTATTGATTATTTACAAATTATGTCGATATATTTTTATGAAATAAATATATGTATTGTTAAATATGATGATTTTGAGTCTGGAAACCATGAAACGTTAATGAAATCATTTTGAATGATTTTTATAATGAGTTGAAATTTCAATTCTATGAGTTTTTTGTTTTATAGACATTATATATACCTCAAAAATCAATGTGATTATAAAATAATATCAATAAAATGATCAACATCGGTAGGAATCAAGTTAATATAATTTAAATTAATGTTATAACATATTAAACATACATTTTTAGAAATTATACATTTGGATTAATGCGGAAATAAACCATAAAATAAAAAAAATTATTCATCATGCAATGTACTACAATATAGTTTATTCCCATATTAAATTTTATAATTTTTCCGAGCCCTCAATTATTTTATATTCCAATGAATAATTTGTGGAGAGAGTTGTATTAATTTTACTCATTATTTATATAAATAATTAATTCATCATGGAATTATGTTTGGTTAAAATTATTTCATACTTGAATAATTAATTAGTAGGGCTCATGCCCAAGTTAGAATTAAAAATAGTTATGATTCATTAGTGTTAAATATTTTACTTTTCATCTTTATTCACACTAGCCATTTTAACTTGACAAAAATATCGAATTTTTTAATTTTAATACCATTCTAATTACTTCCCCTTGGCAAATTATTCTATGATTTGAAAACAATATTTCATCTAATATTATACTACATGATAATAAAAATTATTATTTTCTTTTAATTTTGATATTTCATTAAATTGCATAGTTGAATCTTTTTAAAAATGTGATAGTTTAAGGAATTTTTTTTCTATAAACAAAATTCAATTATGACTTATAGAATCTATTCTTATATAATAATATGTTACATCATAAGTAAGAATTTTTTTAACACTATACAAATCTATATGATATATCAATCTCTAAATTAATATTTATTAAATGTTGGAAAAACTCTTTGTAATAAAATTAATCCATATTAAAATGGACTTATCTGAGACCCCATGGCACTTTGTAATACCAAATATTATAAATTCATATTACACAACCATTAGAAAATCATGGTTTCTATTAAACACCAAAACCATTAATGCAATAAATGTACATTTAATGATATTTTTAAAAACACACATTTACCTAGATAGTCTATGTTTTTATGAGATTGAGTATTATAATGATTCCAAACATTCGATGATATCTAATTATATGACATGTTACTAAAAAAGAGTAAACATAGATTTACATGATTATAAATAGTAATGGGGCTTTATATCATAGCTAATTTATTGGTAAGAAAATCCATTATTGATTAAATCACTCTCTTTATGTTATCTACATGATACCGAAGTTGTAGTGCATAAAATATTCTCAAGAACATAATCATGTGAGTATCAATATATGATATTTAATATATAGAAAAAAATTTATATAAATTTTTTATATCATGAGGTTATATAAAAATAATTGAACAAAAAACACATACATATGATGTTATATGATGTGTATATATAGTGGATTAGTTCACACAACATGTTCTGAAACTCAAATTTCATTAGTGACATTTTTATGTCTATAAGGGTTATGACTAATTTTAATCATAACCTATCAACAAAACCCAATAATTTCAATGATTATTATAGAAGATATATGATATATAGTCTTACCTCTATGGGGTTAACTATATTTTCCCTTTATAATAAACATATAATTATAATAATAACTTATAAAGTTTTATCAGAAAAAACTATTGATAAAATTTTTATTCACAATATTTGAATCCAATGAATAACATTATTAAATATATATTAACTAAAATATATACAAAAAATCTTGTTCCTAATTTTTATTATTTATAACTAATTTATATTACTCCCACGAAAATTTTAAGATCAATATTTTATGAGAGGATCTTAAGACTCATTATTTTATAAAAGATATCATTTTACAAAACGAAAATCTATACTGTTTCTAAGGATTTGAAATAAGAAAAAGGACATGTTAATACCTTTTATTAGAAAAGAGTTCTTTATAAAGAGTGATAACATTAGTGTTTTTACATTTGATATTTATATGATTATTTTTTATTAGATCACTCCTTGGATCATCTATAATCTTATTCATACTAATATATTTCATTATCACATATTTTTTATGATATATTCTTATTTTATGGAAGAATAACTACTTTTTCTACTTTAAACAATTTTAGTGAATTGTGTCACCATTACAGAAAAAAAACCATGACTGATAAAATTAATAATAATAATCAATTTATAAACTATTTTTGGTTTATCATTTCAAAAAAAGTTATTCTTCACATATAAATAATACAAAATTAGTATTATTATGAACTTTAATATAATATTTATTTTCATCTAGTTGGTATCACTAGCTTTATTTTTTCATCTTATTGTAGTGATGAAAATATATAAGAGACTCATTCAAGAAGATAACATGATTTATATAATATAACATTTTGATAAGGAATAATTAAACTTATTCATGTGTTTCATTTCCTCATCTATAATTGGATGTTTACTAGTTATCTTACCGATGCGATGTAATATCGATAAATATATATTCTCCAATTTTTTATTTATAAAATTAATTATAACATTTTCAATATAGATGATATGAAATTTACTAATAAATATTTTAAATCTATATATTTATATATTCATAAATATTATTTAAGATTGGTATATTGTATCTTTAAAAATCAAATACATTCAAAAAAATTATATTAAAAATTATAAATTTGGAATTTCATTTTTAGAATGAAGTTATATTTCATTGTATAACACTAATAAGGTGACCACATTCTTAATTAGTCCCTATTTTTAATAATATTTCAATTTATTATTAATGAAACCAAAAATAAATTATTCCATCTTGAATTGTACTATTAAAACATTGATAACCATTCTATAATATATAAATATATCATTGTAGCATTAAATCTTTTATACAATCATTTGAAACCATATAACCTTTTTTTAAACCAAATACTATCCCTAATTAATTTCATGTTAAAGATCACAATTTTTTCTTCCATTTTGTTGTTCCAATTATCATTAAATGATACCATTTAATGGATTGTTTGGATGGAATATAACATATCTAATGGTATAAAAACATCTTCATAGTTAATATTTTAAATTTATTTGTAGAAAATTACTAATGGATGCTCTTTATATAAATTTTATATTTCTTATATTTTTCCATTATGTAGATACATTTTTGATTAATGTAATTGAATCATCAAATAGATCAATAATATTATAAAATAATTATTTCATATGAAATTCAATTCATATTTCATATTAATAGAAATACTATTATATTTAAAACTCATGATACACCTTTACCAATAAGTAAATTTATTTTATATATATTTAATATAAATTTATTATTTATGAGAATTTTTTAAATCTATTGATCCTGATGAACTCTTATTAGAATTTTATGTTCTTATAAACCATGAGTTATTTCTGTATCCAACTCAATTTATAGAATCAAAACATCAATTATCCATAAAACACCTCCTCGTTGTTTGCTTTTATCATAACACCGTTTTAGGTTCCTCCTACAGGTTTCTAAACAAATAAACTCATTATCATGAAATATTAAAATATGATTAATAAAAACATTTTTCAAAAAAATATGTTCAATTTAATACCATTTTTGTTTCCTTTTGATACTCATTAAAGAGGAACATACCGAATATATGTAAAGGACTATACATTTCCAATAAACATATCAATAAAAAAACAATAGATTATTTGAATCTTATTATTTTATATATTATATTATTTCGTTTCTGTATTCCATGATGGAATGATATCTCACGTGATAGAAATTTGTTTAAAATTGTAATCCCTGAATGATATAACAGTGTTTATCTAACAAACATTGATATAGAAATGTATAAAAACATTTGATTCCTTTATTTAGAAATAATATTAGACATTTATATTCCTAAATGATTGATCTCTGATAAAATATCACATTTATTTATATTATCATATAATAATCTCTTTATTATTCAGTAAATTTGTCCAATAAAAGAATATTACATATTTTTTAAATCATGTTTTTTAATTAATTTTAAAAAACCAAGAAAATTTCAATGTTTTCAAACATATTTATCATCATGATCATATATGATATATAATAAAATAATGTGTGATGGTTTAAAATTAACTAAATAAATGATTAATTTATCATGTTTCTAGTATCATTAAGAACATAACTAGCTTTTTCAATAATATCTCAGTAATGTTCAATTATGACAAAAAAAAATTTAATATTTGTTATAAAATTAAAAATGATAAAAAT
This sequence comes from Viscum album, assembly GCA_963277665.1. NCBI lineage: Eukaryota > Viridiplantae > Streptophyta > Magnoliopsida > Santalales > Viscaceae > Viscum > Viscum album. The sequence goes on from OY728161.1 coordinate 1,003,616,047, forward strand.
ATTTCAAATATAGTTTTTGTAATAGTCGATTTTAAAAACCATTAAAAATTTTAATTTCAAATGTATAATTAACAAACCATTTCTTTCTAAAACCATAATGATGAATCACTCAAGATATTATAAACCTAACCACTTCTCAGTGTCACATTCTCCATCAAATCGTCTACAACACACTTCACTATCCTTCATCATATCCTTAAAGTTCTTTTAAATTAACTTACTACATTCTAATCCATGAAATAATACCCCACCCTTGACAATCACAACAATATTTGTATTTTCTTGGTTAATTTCTTACTAATGTAAAAAATTCAGATGAACTCTATTATATTTGGTTTGTATAATTTCTAAAAATTAACTTTATATCCCTCATTAATTAATTGTTATATAAATTATATGTAACTTTTTGTTTCTAAATCTGGATCCTTAAAATGATGATTTTTTGGGATTATTAAAATAACATAATACCTATATTTAAATTTTTTTCTAAATTCATGGAACAGTAAATATGAATTTAATTTTATATATTTATTTTTTCATTCTAAGGGTTATAATTAATATATTTCTCTTAAAAATTACATATGATGTAGATATAATAGATAATTTTAATATATATATTTTATATTTATTTGTTAATGTTTCAAATTTTCTATTTCTTTATATTTTGATGTTTTTTTAAAAAATTAAATTGATATAATTAGTTTATATTAATTTTAATTGAAATATTAGAATAGTATATCATATATGGTAATATTATTATTATTTTCATATTTTTAACTCATTGATTTATTTATATTTTAAATAAATTTTTTATAATATTTTCAAATTAAATAATTTTTTTATTCGAGAATTAATAGTTTTTCTAATTTTATTACTATTATTACTACAACTAAAACTAACATTGTTTTATTATTATTGTTTATTCACTAAAAAGGTGAATATTTTAGATTTTTTAGAAAAAAATTAAATATATAGGTAGAAATACAATATCTCATATTCCTTATCTAATAGCTTTTAAATATGATAATAATACGTTGCTGGATTACTACAAGGTGGATGAGATAATAATATGAGGAAGGAGTTAATGATTTTTTATCATTTTTTCGATAGAATTTTCCAAATAGTAACTTACATTATTTTTCTATTAATGATGTTTTTGAATATGATAAAACATTAATCTTTATAATTTAATAATCATTTAATTTAAAATGGATTTAATACTAATCAAAATCCAAGGATCTTTCATATGGAAATGAAGAGGAATTCATGATCAAATAAAAATAGAGAATTTACATATTTTATTTTTTATAAAATAAAATAACGATTCGTGATAATGAAGTTATATAAATTCATAAAACATTGATAATTTAGTGACTCTAGGATAAGTTTGAAAAATATATATATAGGATTCCTAAAATTTATGGTTTTATCACCACCATTGATATTGGTTAAATTGATATCCATGAATATATGGATAAATAATAATTTTATAGGGTTTCTATATTTATTAAAATACATAAGCATGGAAGAAAATAATCATATAAATTCTACATATAGTTCAAAAAAATATTATGTGTGATTGGATTGGAATAAAATATGTCTTATTCATTCTCTAATGATTGTGTATTGTATAGAAAAGAATATGGTGGTCTAAAAGCATGTCCTAAATTTGAGACATCAATGCATAATTTGACATAAGGATTTAATATGGATTTATCTATTATGATAATTATCTAAATTCCAAATCGATATGATTTTTATCATCCAATTATTCATCATTTGAAACATTTATTAGTTAATTCAGATTATGAAAAAAAAAATTAATACAGTATATAGATGGGAGAATATCTGATAGAAAATTATTTTATCCACCTACATTCCCCTAATTTAATAAAACTAATAATTTATTACCAATATTTGGAAATCACATTTGGAATCATGGAATTTGATAATACACATATAATATAAATAAATATCAATTCTTATGTAGTAAATATTGTTCATATCATATTATATTATAAATATATAACTTTCTTATACAAATTTTTACAGTGAAGAAATATGTTTATTTTGATCTAAAGGATTTTTGATCCAAAACAACTTAAAATTATATATATTATAACTTTTTACATTTACTAATTATTTGAAACTCTTATAGGGATAATTATGTTTTCACTGATTATAAAATGGATTTTTTTTCAAATACATAATGATTACATTCACTATAAAAACATCTTAATATATATAAATTTTTGGATAAATTTTTAGGTGGAATAATGCATATCTATTTTTTGAAGAACTGAATTTATTTTACCAACTATATCCTTGGAGAAAATATTATAAAATGTTTATAAAATGTTTTTTTTGTGTATGGATCATTGTTATTAAATAATTTCAAAATAATTAATTAGATTACTATAATTTAATATTTTTCTAAATTCATTATTATAAAAATTATATTCTGAGCTAATGAATATAATTGATTTCACAATTAGAAAGATAAAACATATTGAAATGTTTAAAAAATATAGTGTAAATTATAAATAATTTTTAACTATCCTTATTAGACATATCATGATGTTAAACAAAACATATATTTGATACATGTCTTGAAGAATAGTTTTGGTAGTTTTAATATATAATTTTTAAATTTTAATGGAAATAATATCCTTAATTTTAATGTGATAATAGAATTCCATTATATGGGAATAAATATAATGTTTTTTCTAAATATGAAAGGACCAAAATATATTTTTATCTATAGTTTTTCATAAATGATTAAATATAGATTATTTTATTTTTTCTTAGAACCATCATGTTATTAATCTTCCTCAAGTTTATTCTTCTAGTTAGAAATTAAATTAATGAAATTTATGTTATATATTTTAAATTCTCATTATTTTCATGTTATGTTTCATCAACAACAACCAATCACAACATGCTTCTTATAATATATCCATTTCGAATGATAATCATCAATGTTTTCATTTTTCTCAATTCCATTTATTGCATTTTATGGATCCATACATGTTAAAAAAAGTATTGAATGTTGTACCCAATAAAATTTCTCAAATCAATAGGAACATTCAATTGGTTGTTTTATCATTGTATATTTAATAGTTTGTTTTTTATGAGAAAAGACATATTAGGATCTATATACATGTGTTGGATTTTTTTTTGGATGGAATATAAAGAAATTGAATTGTTATTTAATGAATCCATATTTTCTAGAAGCTCATACATTATAAAATATTATTTCCAATAGTTGGTGGAAAAATTAGTGGCCTAATTTTCTTTATAGTAGATAATATTAGTTTTCATATCTCTCTCTACGAGAAGGTTAGTGTTGGAGGAAAGGGTTTTTGTAGATGAAAAATAATTTCACATACAAATGTGTATGAAAACCCAGTCTCATTAATACACATTAAATAACATAGATAAGGTTTTAACATAAAAAATATAAAATATTAATACATTGAAATAATTTCATATGAGGAGAAATGATTTTTGGAAAATTGAATAAGTCTAAAAAATATTTAATGATTTAAGGAGAACATTACTAGTCATTCAATTTTATAAAAAATATTGAAATGTTTAGTGGTTAACGAATATTTATATATGATTGTGAGTAAGAAATTTTTTACTATACATTTTTTAACAAATATCAGGATAACAAAAATTTAGTTCAGAATAAAATTTAATGTATATTTTTTAAAATAATCATGTTTTGACTGAAAAAAAATCTATAAAGGATCACATTATGTAGATATTTAAGATATATGAGATATTTTTTAAATGAAATTTCAACTTCATATTTTCAAATATAAATGGTTTGTTGGTTATAATAGTGGAAAACATGATGAATTAATAATTTAGCTTTTGTATTTAGATATATTGGGATACACAGATAACCATTTAATCATAGAAACTCATGAAAAATAACATTTCAATGTTATTAATCCATCATATGATTAATGATATAAAATTTCATAAGGGATGGAATATATCATTGTTGAAATTATAATATAGTTAAGTAAATATTGTAGATCTCTATATATATAATAATACTATCAAAGGAAAACGATCTGAATGAGACTGACATGGTTTATTCCATATAAAATGATCACAAAAACAAAATTAAAACAATAATCTTTCAGTAATGACTTAGTAGAGTGTGTAATATATTACTATTTATTATTTAAGGTTACAAATTTTATTGAATGTGAAATTTTATTTCCTATTTGTATTTATATTTAAGGAATTAATTTTAATAAGTATGAAAATATAATTGTCTATTATATGGAATATCATTACATTTAGAGGTTAATTATTTATTTTTTATTTTAGTTGGGCCGAAAATTTCTTTTTCATTTTGTACATTATAATATCTTGGGATATCTCTAATAGATACCTACAACTTATTATCTCTTTCTCCCACTAATCCAAGCACCTGACATCGACATGAACAAACATATGTAATAAATGGGCACCACTAAGAGGATAAGCACCCAACGTTTTTAATATGGTCTTTCGGTCCATTACCAAAACGTTCCCCCAGTTTTTCTATAGATAGGTGGTGTTCCCCCCATGGGATTTACGCACATGCCTGAACAGATCATCTTATTCATGAAAATCATTACAATCCAACACATGTTAGTTTTGTTTTTTCTCACTCATATATACCATTGGAAACATTTTAAGAGTTCATCCATCCTGAAACTATTATAGGGCATACTCACTTGACTATAGAGTTCACAAATCAGGTAGGCTCCCAAAATTGAATCTTCAATTTTTTGATATGATAAGTAATATTTAATCTTTTATCCCTTTCACATTATGGGATGTTATATTCTCCCCCCACCCTTTATATCAAAATGTCCCCACTATAGACCATACACATCAAACCAGTACCATAATAAATCAAATTGATTACAATGAGTTATTTATGATGGGTTCTCGTCACCAAAAATGATGTCCAAATTATCTGGCCTAGTTTATTAAATTCTGTTTTTGAGATGGGTGATCCCTCACATTTCAAATAAGTTAAAAAATTACAAACAACTAATAAAATAATAAGAAAATAAAAATTGTTTAAAAAAAATAAAAGTTCTAAATAAAACAAGTTATTAAAAATAAATATAATAATAAGTAAATATTAAAAAATAATAAATAAATATTAAAATATATTACGAAATAATAGAAATAGTGAAAAATATTTGTAATAATATAAAATTTGATCTATATAGAACTGTATGTATACAAATTAATTAAAATATTAAATACATATATGTTTTTGAATGATTATAAAAACACATAAATCAATGAGGGGGTGGGTCATATTGACAAGGTTGTGGAGTTAACATTAACCCTAAACTATGAGCCAAATGTTTCATGCACTTCATCGTATATAAGTGTTTCTGCTCTAGTAATCGAAACATCTTCTCCTCCCATTAATGTATTTACTGCCATTGACACTTCACAGTCAATGTTCCCCGGTTTTCACAGCCTAATGACAAAATTGGACATTGATGGCCCAAATTGGTTATTTCTAATCACCTTAGTATTGAAAATTAAATTATTTCTAAGTCATCGACTCATCTTCTCCACCAACTACTATTGTTGCTATTATAAGCACATCGCATTCAGATCTTCTCCTCTAACTACAATTATTGTTGTCATCGACACTTCACATTCTTTCTGCCCCAATTCTAGAGACCTAATGAAAATATTGTACATGGTTGTCACAAATAGGTTATTTCTTATAACCTTATCATGGGAAATTATATGCTTTAATAAATGGTATAAATCATTTATTTTACAATCATCAAATGATGAATCCAATTTATTGAAACCATTTTTTATTATTTTCTTTGCAAAAATTTAACCCAAACATGTCCATTCATCAACACATCTTCTCCCAATACTAGTACTACTATAGTCATGAACCTATCACATTCTTTTAACCCTGGTATATACCTCTCACACCATGTGTCTAATTGAGGTGAAGTTGATTCTAACATATCCTAAAGTCTCCAAAAAATACTATATACCAATGCAAACATGTTTTAATTCTCATTCTATGTTCAACTGATAACACTGCATATAGACGTGATTTTCGTAGCCTAACTTATTTTCCCTTTTTCTAATGTTAGAAGAGAAGAAGAATCCCATGCTTCCATTATATCATGAGAATTCACCATAATGAGCAAATAATCTTCCTCTACTATCCTACCTTTCAACAACGATAAATGTGTTTTGGATAACAATGATAAATCATTATCCAGTATTGGTTGTTCGATAATGAAATGAAATAAATATTGAAAAATTGTTTACATTGACAGGAATAGTCATTTTATCTTTTTGGTGGCGTGTTATAGATTGTTGACTATAAAATATTACTTCCTAAAAGATCTATAAAAAACAAATAAGTTTTAGAAGAAAATGATATGAAAATTAACATATAATAGTAGTTAAAATGTAGTCAATGGTTATTAAATATGTAGTATGATTTCACTATTCTATGATGGTTGTATGGATTCTTGACACATTTTCTAATAATTCTTAATTACCATTAGTTATAGATAATCAAGGCTTATTAAAACTAATAATTTATAATTCTTACTAATTTCTACAAATTACTACCAATTACCACAAATTACTGATAACTACTACTCATTACCAAAAATTATTACTAATAATTACTAATTATTTATAATTATTATGAAATACTTCTAATTACTGCTAATTGCCACTAATTATTAGTAATTACTGCTAACTACCTCTAATTACCTCTAATTACTACTACCTAAAGATAATTACCTTGAAATATTACTGTTTATTACAACTTATTTCTAATTATTACTAATTATTTACAATTATTACTAATTATATCTATTTTTTATTATTTATTACTATTTATTGCAAATTATTACTCTAATTCCTACTAATTACCATTATTTATTACTATTTATTACAAATTCTTACTAATTCTGACTAATTATGGATAATTCATTCTATTTAATCCTAATTATTACTAATTTTTACTATTTATTCCTAATTATTACTATTAATTACAAATTATTCCTAATTATCACTAATTGTCCAAAGTTAACACCAATTATTCAGAACTATTACAAATTATTACTTATTGATACAAATTATTAATAATCATTACTATTTACTACTATTTATTACTAATTATTTCTATTTATTACAAATTATTACTAATTATTTTCAATTATTGCTAATAAGTAGTTTTTACCTATAATTATTACTAATAATTAGTAATTATTTCTATTTATTACTAATTATTACTAACTATTACTTTATTGTTACTATTTATTACAATTCATAACTAATTGTTACAATTAAATAATGAATATTACTAATTATTACTGTTTATTACTATTTATTCCAATTTATTTCTAATTATTACTATTTATGCCTAATAATTCTTAATTATTACTATTTATTACTGTTTATTTCTATCTATTACCAATTATTCCTAATGATCACTAATTATGACTTATTATGACTATTTATTTCAAAATATTACTAATTATTACTATTTAGTACTATTTACTACTGTTTAATGCAAATTATTACAAATTATTACTTATTGCCACTAATTATTACTATTTATCACAAATTATTACAAATTATTACAAAATATTAATATTTGTAACTACTTATTAATATTTATTTCTATTTATAACTATTTATTAACAAATATTACTAATGTTTTCTAAATATTACTAATTATAACTAATTATAACAAATTATTACTATTTATTACTATTTATTACTATTTGATAATATTTATTACCAGATACTACTAATTGTTACTAATTATAAATAATTATTTCTAAATATTACTAATTATTACTAATTATTACTAATTCTTACTATTTATTTTGAATTGTTACTAATTATTAATAATTATTACTTATTAGTATCATTTACTACTAATTTTCATCAATTACCACTAATATGTGTCAATTACAGCTAATTATTATTAATTTTTAATAATAATTAATAATAATTATTAATTATTACTAATTTTTATTAATTATTAATAATTAAATTTAACAATTACTAATTACACTTAATTTTTTTAAATTACCACTAATTTTAATTATTTGATACTAATTACAAATTATTTTAAATTATAACTAATTATTGCTAATGATTAATAATTATTACTAATTATTACTAATAATTATTACTAATTATTACTAATAATTATGTTTTGTTAATAATTTTTATTAATTATTACAAATTATCATTAATTATTACAGACTACCATAATGTTTTTCTAATTACAACCATAATTATTACAAATTTTTACAAATTTTTACAAATTTTTACTAATTATCACTACTTAACATTAGTATTTACCAATGAAAAATAATTTCTTACTATTTTATGTAATATATTATTAATTATTACCAATTACAACCGATTAAGACTACTTTCCTCCAATTATTTCTAATTATCAGTAATTATTAAAAAAAATAATTACAACTAATTATTTATCATTAAAACTACTAATTACCAATTACAGAAAAATAAAATAAATTAATATTAATTAAATTTATTTATTTTAAATAAACCAATAATGTAAATTAAAACTAATATTTCCAAAAAATGAATGTAAAAATATGATTTAATATAAAATAAACCTAATTACTTCTAATCAATAATAATTATTACTATTATTAAATAAATTATAATATATTACAAATAGAAAATACCATGAAAATGATTCCTTCGGCGGATAGAATACTTGAAATTTAAACCCTTGTAACATATGAAACTCTAAAAATAGTAAACTAAAAAATAATAGAGCTGAGAGGGTCAACAATGTTTAGAGTTGGTTTTAATAAAAAATCGGTGGGGGTATATATGTGTTATATCTTTTATGACGGGGAAAATTGTGAGAGGACCCATCGCAAATAGTTACACATTTATTATTTGAGGAGTGGTAAAAATATTATTTGTGACGGGAATCATCAAAAAAACGCAGCTACCATCACATTATTTGTGACAGGGGTGGTGACCCATCACAAATAAAAGTAAATAGAGATGTGTATTTGCGACAGGACCCATCTAAAATAACCACCTGCCGACATATTATTTGAGATGGGGAACCATCCCGTCACAAATAATAGAAAACAAAGAAGGGTATTTGTATCATTGGGTCAGTGAAATCACAAATACTCTTCCCACATTTGGGAGTGCAGTGTGTGCCATTTGTATTTGAGACGGTCCATCGCAAATACATATTTTTTATTGATTATTATGGATAAGAATAAATTCTCAATGCATATAGTATAATTGAACCAACTTTTTTTTACAGGACATATTCCCGTTGTAAATACCTAGTTTTAAAAAGCTGTAATTTCAGTAGTGTGGGATGTACCACTGCACATTTGGTTGGATACCACCACTAATACAACTATAACAACCATGCCCAGGTGACAAGATAAGTGTCGCACCTTTATAAAATTGTTATTTTGTCCTGACCCATAAGCATTCCCTTGTTTCCCTACATAGACTTGTTTATTCCCACTGACCCCCAACCATATTCCCAAATGGATAATCAATCTAGTTACTATCCCCACAGGTCAACACATGATCTTTTAGAATACATTTTCTTTACTAACACACATTTTGGGAAACATCCCATGCAGTCACTCATCCAAACACAACTCTTGTCCAAGATCACTTAACTATAGAGTTCCACCGAGGTTTCCCCCCAAAAACAATGGTGCATCTTATTGACCGGGGTAGTAACATTTACTCTATTAACCATTTACCAATTTTAGTTGATAAAACAGACTTGATGAATTTTTACACATATAAGACACATCACAAATTATAGTGTCATATTCAGGATATTCACTACCAAAGATCATTTCCTATTATTGGTGATACCATTCCTGAGTCACTGAATAAAAATCATCCCTTCATGGATCCACTTAAAAATATACCATTTTCAGTAATCATTTTGTGTGAAAAAGGAAATTTTTACCCATCATGCTAATATAGGAAAGAAAACACACCAAAAAATAATGTAAATTAATAGGGGAATGGAATAAATACTCCTGCCCATAGAAATGGATATCATGTTAAAATTTTTGATATATGATTCGCATGAATATTGTTTCTGATATGTAGAGATCAGTTCATGGAGAGAAAGTTGCGTAGAGCAAGAAAAACTACTTGAATGATTTTAACCCTCCCCCCTCTCCAAGAATAAGTATGATTTTAGGTATAATTAGTTTCTATACTACTTTATTCGATAATACATATTCTTACTGATTCCATAAAAATACATGCTTTTAGGTTGGTCAGACATAACTGCTTCTAGAATTTTAACATGTATTTCACTCTATATTACTCATACACAAGACTTTTCTGGGTTTTTTATTGAATTGTTAAAAATTTGTTCATACACAGTGTTCTTATAGATTTAATTTCATTCTAAGATCGATGTGAGAAAGCTTCATCTCCAATATAGATTAGTTTTTGGATGCATTCTATTGTCGCGGTCCTTGATTTTTCCTCTGGTGACCAATTAATTCCTCTGTATTCGATATGATATATTGAAAAACATATATATTTAGTTTCTCTACTAATAATAGTATTTCATTTTGTTTAATAAATTTTCATATTTCAATAGAATAATTATATTTTTCCAATTCACCAATTACAACATATATTTCAATTTTTCAATCAATATGTATTCCACTAAATTTCTACAGATCTAGATATATGAAATAGATATGTTCTCCTAATATCATGGAAATAATCTCCCCATAAATTTTTAGTATTTCCCTTCACTGAGATGCAGAGAACGGTTCAAGAAGTGGAAGCTGTATTGAGCTAAAAAAAATCATAAATTTCTTAACTGATTCTACCCCCCACCCATCTTCAAAAATCTGCATGCATTCAGGTATTACAAGTTTCTATACTATTTTATTCCACAATACATATTATTACTGATCCCATTAGACCAACTTTTTTACAGGTTATTCAAACATAACTGTTTCCAGATTTTATAGACGTAAGTCACTTCCTATTACTCATACATAGATATTTCTGGATTATTTATTGAATTGTTTCACAATTGATCATACACAGTGTTCTTACAGATGACATTTCATTCCCAGATCCGTGTGTGACAGCTTCATCGCCAATATAGCTTAATCTGTGTATGCATTATACAGTCTAATTCCTTGATTTTTCCTCTAGTAACCCATTAATTCTTCAATATTAGATATGATCTATTAAAAAAATATAAATTTAGTTTCTCGATACTGTTTTTAGTATTTATCTTTTTTTAATAAATTTTTATATTCCATTAGAATATATCTTTTTTTTACAATTAACCAATTACAACATCTATTTCAATTTTCAAACAATATTTATTCGCCTATCTTTCTATAGATCTAGATCTATGCAACATGTATGTTCTCCTAATATCATGGAAGTAATATCCTCTCCAATTTTTAGTATTTCCCTTCACTAAAAACGTTTACTCATAATCTGTTTGAATCCAAGTATATTGAGTTTCTGTACTATTTTATTAAACAATACATATTCTAACTCATTCTATAAAACATACATGATTATAGTATGTTCAAACATAATTGTTTATATATTGTTTACATGTAAGTAGCACCCTATTACATTCGTATAGGTGGGTTTGATTTGTTTATTTTAAAAGTAGAAATCCAACCTTTAAATGTAATATGGCCTTCACTGTATTCTTCACATAAATGTTCTTCATTCCAGCCACCCCATCATCAAGTCATTTGTCTTGAAAAAGTAATCACCATCCGCAAAAAACATAACAATCGATTAGAAAGATGTCATCTAATAGGATTCAAGAAATCATAATTAAGAGATCATCCACACAGCTCTAGCAAAAATTGATCTATTAGAATGATGTCATCATCAATTCCATTGTCTTGATAAATAAACACCATCCAAAAAAAGCATAACTATCCATTACAAAGATACCATCCAATAGGTTTCAAGAAATCATAATTGAGAGATCCTCCACACAGATATTGTTACAATTGATCCACACTGACATTTGATTCTTCCACCTCATCTATCCTTTCTTCCCAAAAAAATAGTCTTCAAAATAATCTCTATAGTGGGCCTTTTAATTCTTTAAACAATATCATAAACTCAAGACCATGGGATATAAATCAAGGTGTGCTAAAGAAATCCACTGCAGTTAGTTAGCTAACTTCTGATACGGAAATCAGAGTTCAAATCAGCCATAATAGTTAACAATCAAGATTTTATGTTTCAACTGAAGAGGCAGGAAACAATGTTAGCATAAAAAACTATAAATATCATGTAGAGGTCCGATGTGAACCTCTATATAGCTTTTTTATGGGGCCTCCAGGTACCCAAAACCATTGTTAGAGATTTGTTATACCTATATGAATCTTCCTTGTTGCTAGGTACCATAACACATGAAGTAATGAGCCCTTATGTAGAATCCTCACTCAGTATAACCAGAACCATTGAGAAACCATAATGAATAACTCAAAATTTCATTTACAAATATCATCATAGCCAAATCACAAAAATCTAGAACTATTTTTACTTCCATGAGCATTTAACAGAAAACTCTATGGCATCCAACTTGATGTAGGGGAGTAAACTAGAAGGAAACCCTCTGTATGGAATTCCACTAAAGTTAAAATCATGATTTTTTTAAGATTCATCCTGCATCTTAGAGAACATCTGTTATCTGATTTGAAAATAATCTTCAAGAATGAGTTCTCCCTCCTTGTATCTTTGAACAAAATTTCAACTTTTATGCCAAGCCAATAGTTTAGTTCCTCCCCCATGTCATCTATAATCTGATATGCATTCCTCACATTGGTTTTACCATCTTTATCATCATCACTCCTAGAATCATTAGATGATTCCTATTTAACCACGACAGGTGTTTTAATGCATTCAGATTCCTCCAAGGGTATGACCTTATTGTTTTCATCATTTTTTCCCTCAGAGTGGGAAGTTATATTAGATTCCATTAGATGTATTCTAAAGGATTTGGTGAAAATAATTCTTTTGCTGTAGCAGCATTGAGAAAGACTTCCTCAACCTATTGGGCTTTTATCAAGGAGTGCAACATGGGAATTATCAACAGGTTCATTGGATTCCTTGTCTTGATTAACAATAACCTTATTCTTAATTTATATTTATAATTTTTAAATATTTATAAATTATTTATATTTGTTTTTTTGTTTTTTAATTCATATACTTTGTTAGTGCTTAAATGGGTGGGTTTGATTTTTTCAATTTAAAAATCAAATCAAATTTGAATTTTGAATACCAGTATTTGACTGACATTCAGTTGTGTACTGATTTTGAGCTAAATATCAAACGAGAGTACTATAATGTATCACTTTCCTCAACCAAAATACACACAATTTTGTTCAATAGATGTATTTGTGAATCTTTCTTTATATTAAAAGTCAACGTACATTGTTTTCAAATCTACCTTTGTTGATGCTCCTTTTTCGTCACAAAGTCCAAAGGAATGTAAATGGAAATGACTTAGCAAAAATTAATCGATCCTTTGAAGAAAATATAAAAAATCGACAAAGGGATGAACAAGGAGAAGATTGCCCATAAGTCGTGCAAGTTTCCTCATAGTCATGCAAGTCCACTTGCGTGACACATTATGGTCGCGCAAGTGACTTGTGCAACCTAAGTGATAACCGCCGGGGTCTTCTCCTACCTATAAATAGTCCCTGTGGGCCCCCCATTCGAGGAGGAATTTTTCCAGAAACATAGATCATTGAGATTTAAATAGGGGCCTAAAAAATATTTAAAACATCATTTTACATTGGTTAAGGATTCACGTCGGGTTCACAATTTTTTGTTTCCCTCGGAATCCGGGGATGACCGCCTTGATGGGAGGTTCAAATGTTCCGATCGGTTTCTAACGGGTTTGTTCATAGAACCAGAAACATCCAATGATTCCACATCCATTTGGACCTACTTTCCAAAGGATGACGCTCATTAGTTTGTGGACTGATGAGGCATATGAATTTGCCTTGGTCGAGAGGATGGGAGGTCGGACTCATCACACCTTTTTTAGGGGAATTATTTTCTATTCCGGGATTCTCTTTATAGATTTATGTTATGTTCGTGAATACTTATTACATTACCATGTATAAAATGAGATTTCCTTCGGATCTAAAAATCAATGATCAAAAATGTAGGAAGTTTAGAGAATCTTTTATATGTATTCGAGGTTCTTCATCGATAGAGAATCATCTGTATTTATTAGAGATTCTTGGTCAATGGTAACCTTTGACACATTTATATAGAAGTATCTTGGTGATTATGATGACCATGATGGTTTTAAATCCACTCAGTGGGGCACCTGAAATTTATTGTCATTCAGAAAGACATGGATTATTTAAGAGTTGGGATCGAACCCATAGATGGGCTACCTACGTATCCTTTGTTTAGAAAAGGAATCAGAACCCATGTTGTTCGAGTAAAGGAGTATAATGTTTATAATTGATGGATCAAAGAAGGATGTCACAATTACATTTACACTCTAATCTCCTATGAGTCATGCTCGGTGTGAGAAACAAGAGGTATTGGTAAAAATTAGACAATTGTTCCATGAAAGATGAAATCATAAGAAATAATGTGGGGAATATGTATGTATGACTGCCCAGATAAATGAAGGTTAGGATTTACTTTAGGGAAGAAATCTAGGAACATGGTCCATAAAGGTATATGTGCTTCATGGAGATTTTGAATACTCTAACTTGGGGCTTACTCCTGAAAAGGAGGCCCAAATTTAGGAGAAGACTTATGATTTGGTTACACTCCTAAAAAAGGAATCCCATATCAAAGGTAAATTACAACTGGTTAAGAGAAATTAAGACTGGGGCTTACTCCTGAAAATGAGGCCCAGGTCAAGGATTAAGGTTTGGGGATTACTTTTGAGGAGGATGCCCAGATTAGGGGACTGTGGCTTACTCTTAAGGAGGATTCCCAGATTAGGGGACTAGGGCTTACTCTTAAGGAGGATGACCATATTTGAGACCGGGGTTTATTCCTAGAAAGGAAACCCAGGTAAGGGGATCTGGGGCTTACTCCTAAGAGGTTGCCCAAATTAGAGGACTTATGACTGGGGATTATTCTTGAAAAGAAGACCCAGGTTAAGGATTCTCTCATCTTAAAGGATGAGGTTAAATGAATGAAATCTCAATCTTTAGTGACATAAAGATGTGTAAATCGCTAGGTTTTGAGAGAAATTCCACAGAATTCCTTTCAGATAAGGAGGTCGAATCAAGAAATCATGCTGTAAATGGATTTGAAGAGTGTCTTGAAGACTGAATATTGAATAGGAAAGGTGTAATGGCTTAAGAGGGATGAAATGGGCAAGAAAGGCACCCAAAAAGGCAGGGGCGCGCGAGTCCTGGCAGGCGCGTAGGTACTGCGTGGGCGTGCATGTCTTGGCCGCACATGTCTTGGTCGCGCAGGTATACCTGCGCGATAAGTTTGGTACTTGCGCGGTGTTCGACCAGCAGGGTAATACATGAGCGACTTTTGTTTAAGGCCTTTAGAATCCTCTTGAGGCTCTTCCAGAAGAGGGGTACCCAGGTTCTATTGAAGGAGTAAGGCGGCGCACAAGTGTGGCCATTTCCCTTAAGGGATAGCCACCTAAGCGTGCAAGGGTTGAGGAGTTTCAACACTTAGGCCTTCCTACCCCTTTTTAGATCTTCCGTTCTAGGTATGAAATTACATTAGAAAGTGTTCCATAAGCTTTGAGAAGAGACTAGGGCACCGGGAGCTTAAGGGCCAACAAAAATAATAATTGACATAAGTTCTCATCCAAAATATGTAGTAGATGAATTTATCTTTATTACGTCTGTTATATCAAAGAGGTACTCTTTTTCCAAGATCGTCTACATTTCTAGAATAGATGCTCTCAAGTTCACACCTGTGAATACTACTGCTGCAAATGCCACTGCTGCCACTCCTACTGGATCATCGTCTGCTCTAAGGACGATATCACTTACTCAACGTCTTCAATGACTGGTATCAAACGCATTGGCTAAGGAGTACCATGAACACGGTACCATCCCAACTCTAGAGGCTTCCCAAAAATCCCTCCAAGTAAACAACTCACATCGGTCATCCGAAGAACGTTGACCAGTGATCAAGAAGCAGGTGGTGCTGACTACCGTCTCCAACTGTTTCGGGTCGTCATCCCCGGAACGCAATCACCATTCGTTCCCTTATTCTAGGGAGGTGAATGAGAAGGTCCCTCGGGACATTAATTCAAATAGACAGGATTCCATTCTGAAGGCTCCCACCCACAATCGCCGCAAGACTCATGCGGATGTATGACCTCTACATGATGAGGGTACGGACTCCAGGCATTCGGCTGAGGTTCCTCGAACTCGAGCAAGCAAGACGAACCACCAGAGGCAGAATCCGGTCAACAGTGAGAAGGTTCTGATCTCTGCCATCTCCGGAGAAGTCCACCAACCTAACTTGGTGGTATTCAATGAGCATGCACATACACCTACCCATTTTAATTCCGATGTCCAGCAGACTCATCTGGCAGCATCAGGCCAATCCCACCCGGAAATTCCGGTAGAGTACTATAGGCAGGAACATACACCTGTTTATACATCATCATCTTGTCAGCAGGCTCGTCTGAATACATATGATGGATCTCGTCAACCCCGTTTGGAGAAGTGAAATCAGCAGGCACATACACCTGCTGGTATTAATCAATCCTACCAACAGTCTACCTTGGTAGCATTCGGAGAAGTTAGTTGGAAATCCCCGACAACAAATAGGAGGCAGACTCAACTCTCTGCCCCCACACTTGAGTACTATCAGGATTCACTGATAGGAAGAGGAGGACAGGAGCATGCACATACACCTGATTCAAGCCTGGAATGGACGTATATTCCCATTCTGGCAGCTGAAGTCACCAAGCATATTCTATCAATGGTGAAAGAGCAGAAGAAAATCCATGCTCATATTCTTGATGCCTTCCATGATATTATAATAACTTCAGTGGTATCTCAGGGAAAGACACATAAATATATCCCTACTAGTGGAGTGATATATCAACAATTCACTCCAGAACAGGCACACACATCTATTCCAGTCCAAGAGGGTTATGGGGAATACTCCCCAATATCATACAGACAACCAATTCAGGCACATACACCTGATTTGAGAGGAGATCGCCAGCCTAACCAGGCCATCTTTCCGGATCAGGCACATACAGCTGCTCAGAGCAGCCACATTCTTCAACAAGTGGTTTCCAAGGCAAGTAAGAAGGTGTCTAAGAAAAAGACATGCCCAACACAGTTAGGAGATCAAGTGCCAATCTGTAACAAGGCCTTGCTCGACGTTGGATTTCTTGAAGCCCTCAGACAATTATCTATTGGAATTCAAGATTCTACTCCCTCAGTTCCCAATTGTGGGAACATTAATTCCAATGGTCTTCAATAGACACTTCCTCATGAAGGCTTGCTTCATGATAATTCGGTCGATCTTGAAGTTTCATCTTCAGATGAGTTCCACAAGAACCCTCTGTGTGGTCAGAAGACCAAGGAGCAAGAGATCTCATCTTTTACTGTAACCCATTATGGTGGTCCTCCCCATGATGATGATTTTCGCTGCGAAAGTCCTCTCTGTTGTAGTGATGCACATTTCCCGGAAAATTATCCAGTGGACAATGTAGTGCTGAGAAAACCCTCTTATCTTGAGGCACTTGCAAATCCGAAACTAGTCATGTCTGAAGTTTCATCGCTAGCAGGTGAAATACTTTCTCAATCAGAAGATAGCCCAGGGTGTAGGTCATTCTCCGAACCACCCCTAAGTAATGCATCTTCTAGTTTGATCAATGATTTCTCTACCAATCCTGTTGAATCCAATGATGAAATGAGGAAACACCAACTCTGGTCAAATCAGGTAGAAGAAAAATCATCAGATGATAAAAGTGGAAATGCTGAATATGTGAAAACAAATGCCGAAAGGTGAAGTGCCCGTCATGTTTTGGCCTCTGGCTGACACTCAGTATAATATTCCAGAAATGTTGACGGAAGATGAAATTCATGATATTCGTCTCAACATATGGAAAACACTTTCTTAGTTGAAAAAAAAATATTATATTATGATGAATATGAAAATCATCTTAAGATAATAGAAGGGTTACAATGTTAGATTGATTTGGCATCTCTATCAGTCTCTCGATATCCGAAGGCTGAAAAGCAGCAAAGATCCCTTCAATGTTCATGCTTTGGCGCACTATGAAGATTGCATCAGTTAATTGCCAATGCCCAATCTGGTAATCGTGTCAGAGGATGGGGTGTTCATGGAGCACTGCATTTCACGGTTCTCTCCAGTCAGCAAAGCCCACCAAGAATGGTCTCATGCAATTTTATTTCCCATGGCCGACCACAGTCAATGGGTTTTGTTTGTAATCAAAATCTTTCCCAAGAACATGATTCAAATAGTTCCTCAAAAAATTAGGAATACATAGAACATGTTGTCGAATTACTCTTGCATCAAGCAAACGAGAATATTGAATAGGCTTCTCTTTTGGATAAAGCACGTCACCAAGTGACAGAAGTGTCGGAAATCATCTAACGGTCTTTTGAACCCGGTGATAAAAGTAGATACTGGTTAATGAATCCATCTAATATCCTAAACTAAGGTTCGCAAGATCAATAGGACTTTCAATAATGTCTCAGTCATAGCATGTCAAGAGTCACCCCAGCTTGCCATACTGGGGACTCTTTTAAACCAACCTCAGAATAAACAAATAGGTTCCGTGGAGTTGAGCGGGAACAGGAGGAATATTCTCAGTCCACCGGACTAGGGACTTTTTCAAATCATCAATCCCCTCCTTAGAAAAATTCGGTCTTTTCTCGATTGGGGAAGAAACCTCAAGGGGAATGAAGAGTCAAATTATCAGGAGATTCCCTCCAAATTACAGTTCGTCGAGAAATTCCTGAGGGATCGAATCAACAAAAGGCAATGTCTCACCGAAGACATGGAAGAAGACAATATCACATAAATGCTGATAGATGGGATACGATGAGTTATGCATCGATTAATGTCATCAATGTCATTATTGCGGATCCACCAGATGAGGCTCACTCAGAGGACTCAGATGAAGAGGTTCCTGCTCAAGAAGATGTACGCATAGACACAAATGAATAAGGTGTGCGTACATGAAGTCAAAGGATTACTCATAACCTGGGTAATCTTTCGAGTAACCCACTTCCCCCCCTCTGAAAAGGATCCAACAAAGGGATGGGAATGAATCAGGTTACATATCCTTCCTCTGGAGAAGGCCAATCGCTCTCACTAGAGCAAAGGTTTTCACAACAAAAGGAAGAAATGAAGGAATTAAGAAGTTTGAATGCAGAACTACTTCAGAATAGTCTTCTTCTTAAGCATGCTGGAGTTAGTCAGCCAAAGAAATTTTTTGCAGCTACTAAGATGGATCAATAATATACTCCTCTATCAGTACACCCTCACAGGTCTAATCCTATAGGTCAAGTGCAATAATGATTGGCAGTGCTACCATCAGTTGCAGCGCCAATCGCCACATCTGTCCAAGCTCCATTCATTGCACCTACCCAAGTCCAAGTTCAACCGGATGTTTCTCAAAATTTAATTACTACTATTGAGTCATTAACAGCACAGTTAGAAACTATGAAAGGGAAGCGTGTGGAAGTTCATCCAGAAAAGAATGTTTACCCTGAATGGGTAGATTCAATTTCTCCTCCATCCAGTTTTGGGAACCCTGTATTCCCTATTATCAATGGATTAGGCGATCCTGAACAACATTTGACACAATACGTGTCTTGTTCTGATCCTATGATGGGAACTCCGGAGCAGCAAGAAGAAGTGAAACTCAGATGCTTTGTGCGAACCTTACAAGGACCAGATTTTGTTTGGTATAAAAGCTTGCAATCTCAGTCAATTACAGGATGTGAGGATCATGGCCAAAACTTCCTCCTTCAGTTCAGCTCAACTTTGCCAAAGACAATAGTTTTCGATATTATAAACTATAAGCAAAGGGAGAATGAAAGAGTCTCTGATTTCATTGATCGCTGGATGGGATTAACATATTCCTTGAGTTTATCACTCCCTCAAGAAGAATTGTTGCCAATCTGTGTGGAAAATCTGTGTGATTAATTACGCACGCCATTAATCCTTGTGAAATACACAAAAGGGTTTCGAGACCTTACTGCAATCGCTCAGCAGATTGAAGATTCCCATAAAGAGGCTAAGGATAAATCTCGTTTAATTCCATCAGCTCCAGGAAGGTGAGTGGGTAAAGCAGAAACTGCTACAGTCTTGCTTATACAAGTACTTGTACCTATTTCTACCTCAAAACCTTCATCTTCTCGAAGGGATCCACCTTCTAAGGGCCAACAACAAAGGCCATTTCGTCCAGATGATCAAAAAGATCAAAGATGAAAACAATTTGAGGATTTGAAGAGAAAAACTTACTGTTTTCGAAATGAACAAGTTCCTGGTTATTTCATTTCGGCTCTAGAAAACAATTTGGTTCAATTTACAATACTCAAGAGACCAAAAATAAAGGAGATGAAGACCATCTTAATTATTTCCCTTTTCATCAAATGTTGGGCCATCCTATCCAGGAGTGTTTTGTCTTCAATGACCTCCTGTAAAAGATGGTCGACTCAGGACCGGTCACATTGAAAGGATCCTCAGCCCAGGTAGCATGTGTAACTGCTATAGTTCCAGAGGATGAAGATGAATGGCAGGAACTCAAAAGAAAAAATGCACAAAACTATGATGATTGGATGTTCAGAAAGACAATAAATCGAACTCATGCTATTTTGCGAACACAATTAAAGAAACCAATTGTGTATTCTGCCATTAATGATGCGGAAAAACCCTCTTCGTCAGAGGGAAATTTCTCAAAGAAACGACATTATTCAATGAAAGAAAAAGAATCAGAAGAGGATGATTATGTGTCAAACCCTAAGTTGTGTTTGACTTTGGCGGATATCATGCAATCTAATTCAAAGCCACGAGCACCTCCCCACCAAACGGCACAGCCTAAACAGGCTAATCAGTTAGATTCTTCATCAGATGAGGAGTTAATCTTTGGCTCTGTTAATATGATTCAATCAACAGATCCATATACCAGTCGCAGTTTCAATTTTGATGAGCCTGAATTCCCTGTATCAAACAAGGGAATTAGAGGAAGTTTCAAAGGTTTAGGATACAGGGGAATACGTGGATCTTTCATAAGCCACTATTCCAATCCTACCCCATCTAGAACTGTGTATGCAGCAGAAATTTTTGGTAGAGCCCTTCAGCGAGCTCAGCAAGAACAAGCATGTTCTTCTATGAATAGCAAATTTAGTCCTGACACAGTTATTTTAGAAGACCGATTGAAGGTTCAATCTTCTTCTTCTCAGCATGTAAATGGATCTAATCGGTCTAATCTTCCAAAATCAAGGATGTTGTCAACCCCTATCCAAATACAAGATGCATCAACTTCCAAAGAATCTACTTCCAAGGTACCTGCTGAACCAAATATTTCTGTTCGGAAACACAGACCTCTGGATCAAAAGTATGATGTATTGAAACACATGGCCCATGTACCAGCCAAGTTATCAATTCTGGATGCTTTGAACCTGTCAAAAGATGTTTGAGAAGCACTCATAGAGGGCTTGTCAAGCCCTCAGGAGTTTGAAACTGAAATTGTTGCAGGTGAAGTCTATCACATAGAGAATAATCCTGCAGAATGCCATGAAATAATATCTTTTACTTATAAAGAGTAAGATGATGTTGTGCATGGGCATATCAAACCATTGTATTTATCTAGAAAGGTCAATAGTGTAGATGTCTGAAGATCTTTCATTGACAATAGTTCAGGAGTCAACCTCATGCCCATTCGTACACTTCGTCGATTGGGCCTCACGAAATCTGATTTTTCTCCTTCCACCATGATGCTACAGGGATATGATAAAAATGATCAAGAACCACTCGGTGAAGTTACACTCAGAACTCAATTTAGAGATCTTGTATCCAATTCAGATTTCATGGTTGTTGATCAAGACTCAGCCTTCAACATCTTTCTTGGAAGACCCTGGCTACATCAACATGCGGTTATCCCTTCATCATACCATCAATGTCTCAAATATTGTTTCGATGGTCATGTTGGGACATTGTATGGTGATAAGGCCCCATTCAAGACATGTGAGTCTCAATACATTGAGGCAGAATTCAATCACATGAAGGTAAAGGAGAAATCCATAACAAAGCAGATTACCACAGTTAATGCTCCATATGGTTTGGAAAAAATTCCAGTAAATCCATTTACATATGTGAGTACAGATTATGTGTTTCCTATCAGTCAAATTGACAAGATAGACCCAAATAAAAATACTCTTATGGAAAGATCCATGATGTCAATTACGACAATCGAGCCAGACAACATGGGAGAAATTGGTAATCGACCAAGCAGTGATGAGAGCACAATTGGTGACTTCTTCATTTCATCTGCTGAAATCCAACAAGTCTATGCTTCACCAATTAGTCCAGAAGAAGTTATAGCAACATCGGAGGTGAATAATGATGTCGATTCTCAATCGATCATCTCCTCTTCATTACCCAATGAAGACCCTTCATCATCAATCGGGTCGGAAATGGAAGCTTCTTCTTCAAGATATGCAAATTTTGACATCTCTTATGATCATGAAAATTTTTCTTTTTCAACTACTATGCAAGTAGACACGGAAGAAAGAAAACATGACAAAGAAGAAGAGGAAGATATTAGAGATTCTCCTCCAGCAATTGAAGAGGGTATCTCTACCACTGTGGATGAACTCAGAGAAATAAATCTGGGTACAAAGGAAGATCCATGCCCCACTTTAATCAGTGCGGCCATGACCCTTGAAGAGCAAGAGATGTATATTTATTTTCTAAATCAAAATAGAGATATTTTTTCTTGGAACTATAAAGAAATTACCGGGCTTGATCCTGATGTTGCTACTCATCATTTGGGTTTACCAGAGGAACATTGAGGATTTAAACAAGCCGCGAGAAGAACACACCCAACTTATGCTTCTAAAATTGAAGCTGAAGTGGATAAGCTTATTAAATATAACTTCTTCAGAGAAGTTCAATATCCAAAATGGTTGGCTAATATTGTCCCTGTAAAGAATAAAACAGAAAAATTAGAGTTTGCATCGATTTCATAGATCATAATCGGCATTGTCCTAAGGACAATTTCCCAGTTCCGATTACAGAACTTCTAATTGATGCAACAGCTGGCTATGAATAAATTTCCTTCATGGATGGATATTCTGGATATGATCAGATCCAAATGGCCCTAGAAGATGAGGAGTCTACAACATTCATAGCCCCTCAGGATGTGTTTTGTTACCGGGTAATGCCCTTTGGCTTAAAGAATGCAGGTGCAACATATCTGTGCGCCATGCATCGTATCTTCAAACCCTTCTTAGGGAAGTTTGTTGAATGCTATGTAGATGATTTGGTGGTTAAATCCAAAGAACGTTCTAATCACTTGGCTGATTTGGAAGTCATATTCTACAAGCTTCAATAACATAATTTGAAGATGAACCCCGTAAAATGTGCTTTTGGGGTAACCTCGGGAAAATTTATCAGCTTTGTTTTACGTCATCGTGGTATTGAAGTTGATCCTGAGAAGACCAAGTCAATCCATGGTATGTAACCTCCTCAATATTTGAAAGAATTAAGAGGACTTCAAGGACACTTAGCATATATTCTGCATTTCATCGCTAATTTGGCAGGAAAAAGTTTACTCCTTACCAAATTGATGATGCAGGGTGTCACTTACCTGTGGAATGAAGAATGTCAAGAAGCATTCGATATTCTCACGAAATACCTCTTGTGTACACCAGTACTTATGCCACCTGTTGAAGGAATACCACTTATCCTCTACGTAACAGCTCTAGAGCGATCATTGGGTGCCATTCTTGCTCAAAAGAATGATGCTGGGAATGAAAACAGTCTCTACTATCTCAGTCGAACTATGCTTAAAGTATAAACCAAGAATTCAAGTATTGAGAAGTGTTGTCTGGCATTAATCCTTGAAGTTCAGAAGTTGAGACACTACCTACAACATCACGATGTCCAATTGGTATCTTGCAATAACCCGCTCAAATTTATCCTAAGTCGTCCAATTATTAAAGGACGTCTAGCAAGATGGGCAGCTATTTTGCAGCAATTCGACATTCAGTATGTATCTCAATAAGTGATAAAGGGCCAAGCTCTGGATGATTTCCTAGTTGAAAACTCTTCAGTGGAAGACACATCTTCAGATATTGAACTCCCTAATGAGGAAGTCTTATCTATTCAAGAAAGTCCTCAGGCATGGGAAATGTATTTTGATGGAGCTTATAGAAGTCCAACAGTGCGGAAAATGGAAAATCCTAAATTCAACAAAGTTGGCTTAGGAATTGTGCTCATTTCTCTAGAAAAGGTAGTGTTAGCTTATTCCTTCTTATTGTGGGAAGGTGGTACCAATAATGATGTAGAATACCAAGCTCTCATCGCAGGATTGGAATTAGCACTTCAAGCACAAGTGAATCACTTAAAGGTGAAGGGTGATTCAGACCTGGTAATCAAACAAGTCAATGGGGATTATGCAATCAGAAAATAATAACTAATCCCTTTGTATGATTAAGTCAAAGAGTTAATGGCGGAATTCCCTTTAGAACCAACATTTTCTTATGTCCCAAGATCACAAAATGCTCAAGTTGATGCATTGGATAATATATCCACAGCTCTGGCAGATCCAAATCGGGACGAGACAACCATCAGTATTTCACACCGTCGTGCAATTTCACCTTATGTTCGAATCAGAAAAGAGGAAATTATTGAAATTAGTCCCATTCCTGAACCATATGGTCATACTAAAGGATGGATGTCACCCACCAGGGAATACCATAAAAATGGAACACTTCCACCTGATAGAGCTGATAAAAAACAAATCTGGAGACGTGTGGTTAATTTTACTCTTTATGATAGCCCAGATCACCTAGAGAAAATTCTCTACAAACATGGTTTTGATGGAGTTCTCTTCAGATGCATTGATGGTGAAGAGACAATGGCTGTCATTAAAGAAGTGCATGCAGGAGTCTGTGGTGCCCAGCAGTCTGGACATAGATTGTCTAATCAAATTCAAAGGCTTGGATAATTTTGGCCTTTAATGATACGAGATTGTGTTGATTTCACAAAGAAGTTTCATTCATGCCAAGTGCATTCCAACATCATTCATCACCCTCCAAAGTTTCTCCATACAGCTAAATACTCATGGAAATTTTCCACATCGGGGATGGATGTGGTGGGACATTACCCTTCGGCTACGGCCAAGCTGTTTAAGTACATTCTTACTACTGCTGACTTCTTTTCCAAATGGGCAGAGAAAATACCTCTCAAGGTAGTCAGTTCCAAATGTGTTGTTAGCTTCATCATGTCTAACATCATTACCAGATTTGGTGTCCATCATACCATATCAACGGACAATGGCACCAACTTCTGTTCATCCGAGGTGAAGAAGTTGTATCAAGAATACAACATCAAATCCAACCATTCATCTCGGTATCATGCAGCGGCCAATGGCCAGATAGAAGCCTTTAACAAGACTCTTTCAAATATACTGCAAAAGATGGTGGATAAAGGTAAGAGTTCATGGTCTGATAAACTCTTTCATGACTTATGGGATTATCACACTACCACCCACACTACAACTCGGTCAACTCCATATTCATTGGTATATGGAACAAAAGCTGTCTTTCCATTTGAAGTTCAATTACCCTCTCTCAGAGTAGCCATTTGTGATCAGTCATCTACAGATGGGCAGTCTCAAAAGCGATTGAATGAATTGGAACGGTTATATGAGAAAATATTGTGCACTTTGAACCACACGTAAATCTATCAGAATCGAATAGCACGAGATTTTATAAAAAATTTCATCATCGTGCATTCAATCAGGGAGAATTGGTATCAGTTCTCAGAACTCCAATTATACCAGGAATGAAACCTGCCAAGTTTGAGACAAAATGGGAAGGACCTTATTCAATACATAGTGTCTACTCCAATGGAGCTTATTCAGTAATCTAAATGGATGGGGAACTCATCACTACTCCAACCAATGCCATATTTTTGTTGATGTATTTTTTATAAACTGCAAAGTACCTTTCATGTCCCTGCAACATGACACTAAACTGTGCAGAACCAGATCTTCCTTGCTATATGATGTTAAACTATACAGCAACGGTCCAAGAATATGACCCTAAACTATTTTCACATACGTCCAACATGACATTAAACTGTGTCACCTTAATCGTCCTTGTTATATGACGTTAAACTATAAAAAAGTCCGTTAATACGTCCTACATGACATTAAACTATACTCATGTACCTGCAACATGACACTAAACTGTGCAGCACCAGTATGTCCCTGCAACATGACACTAAACTGTGCAGTACCAGATCGTCCTTGCTATATGACGTCAAACTATATAGCAACGGTCCAAGCATATGACCCTAAACTATTTTCACATACGTCCAACATGACGTTATACTGTGTCACCTTAATCTTCCTTTCTATATGATGTTAAACTATACAAAAGTCTTTTAATATGTCCTACATGACATTAAACTGTACTCATGTCCCTGCGAGATGACATTAAACTGTGCAGCACCAGTTCGTCCTTGCTATATGATGTTAAACTATACAGCAATGATCCAGTATGAACTTAAACTGCAACTTCATCCCACACGACGTTAAAATGTGAAAAATTTCCCTAAATAGACCAATATGACCTTAATCTGCAACTAGGTCCTGTATGACCTTCAACTGCATCATCAATGGTCCATGCATATGACCTTAAACTATTCTCTAGTCCCTTACGTCCAGCATGACTTTAAACTGTGTTGTCCTAACTACATGACGCTAATCTTTATAAAAGTCCCTTACATCAAGAATGACGTTAAACTACATAATCATCAAAGGTCCTGTATGACCTTAAACAACACCATCGTTCAACATGACATTAAACTGCACCATGCATTGTCCATGCATATGACCTTAAACTATTCACACTTTTGTCCAACATGATGCTAAACTGTATCGTCCCTTTTTCATCCAACATGATGTTAAACTGTGATAAAGTCCATAATGCGTCCAACATGATGTTAAATGGTGTGCTCTTTTGTCCTCACTGCATGACATTAAAATGCACAGTCCCCCATTCGTCCAACATGACGTTAAACATTATTGTCCCTATTATCCTAACAACATGACATTAAACTGTACTTTTATCCCTGCTACATGACACAAAACTATGCAGCACCAATAGTCTTAACTGCAAGAATTTAAACTGCATAGTCCTTTCATATGTCATACATGACGTTAAACTATGCATTGTTAAGGTTGTTGCTACCTCTTTTTTCTCACACCGAGTATGAATCACGTGAGATTAGAGCAAACCTCAACCATAACACTCTCTCTGGGCTACTAACCATGTGTAAAGTCCCAACATCATTTTATTATGTCGTTGTCCCCAATAACTACTTGATCATTAATTCATTATATAATTGAACTACACAGACATTGATCCTTGCCTTCAAGGTTGGGTATGTAGGCAACCTCCCAAGGTTCAATTCCAAAACCAATCTCATCACATCGGTTCATCTCCATCTCATATGATGTTAATTCGTGAAACCGCCCATAGAATCAATATCTTTACATTGGTTCACTTTTGTCCTTGGTATACGACATTAAACTATACAACACTTTTGTCCAGTATGACAATAAAATTAAAATTTCTTTGATACCCTAACCTGAGAGGGAACCATTATTTTCATTTATTCTTCAATCATGTTTCATTTCAAAGACTATGTGCATACATGGCAATGCCCGAACCTTTTATCTTGGGTTAAACCATCATTGAACTAATGTCCCCTTTCACCCTTCACATGTACGAACCAAATTTGTACAGAGGGTATTTTTAGAACTAGGTGGGCTTGATTACCATCCTTACGGGATATGTAGGAATGTTCGAGTGTCCCTCGAACCCAGCCCCAAGTCTTTGGGCCTAACCCCAAATTCCATTTTCAGTCCCTTGGCTGAAAAGTCCCCATGAAATCACACACTGTGTATTTCTTACAATGGTCCAAGTTCTATGACCCTAAACTAAGATCTCTAATCCTTTTGTCCCACACGACGTTAAACTATAGTTTAAGAACTACGTATGGCTTGATTCTCATCCATATGAGATACGTAGTGAAGTCCAAAATTTCAATTCAGGTCCCAGCCACAACATGATTATGGTTATCATTGATCTATGTATCTCTGTATACATTGAATAATACCCATATTTATGTGGCATAATCCTAACCTTATATATTTTCATATCCTCATAATCCTTTTCATGACTTCTAGTCACAAAAATGTCAAACCACTGAGAGTTCTTTTGCCTGACTATGCAGCACGTGCCCATAGGCGGCCTTGCATAAACAGTCTACATAACAGATTTGTTAGCCAAAAGATACTATTATTTGACTATGCAACCAATGCCCATAGGTGGCCCTGCATAAGTCAACCCCCTAACGGGTTTTTCGGATAGTGGTAAGTTCATTCATGGGAAGAATGCATCTTTGGTACTTATTTGTTTTAAATAACAGTATGTAGGGATCCACAAAAATAGCCATCCTTAACATATTTGTCCCATATTATTTTTCAGGATCTTAAAGTGTTCATGTCTATGGCTTATATTCTCCTTCCCTACATTTGGGTCAGACCTTCGTAGGAGTGAAATTCATCTAGTTCTTTGATAATCGTTTTAGGAAATATCTTCTCCATATTGAAGTTCCTCTTTCCATATAGAAAACTCTATACTTTGGAATATTTGAATCTTTATAAAAATTCACTGGCTTTTTAGCACTAGGAAAGTAAATTTTTGAGAGTTCTTTTGCCTGACAATGAAAACGTGCCCATAGGCGGCCTTGCATAAACAGTCTACATAACAGACATGTTAGCCAAAAGATACTATTTTATTTGACTATGCAGCCAATGCCCTTAGGTGGCCCTGCATAATTCAACACCGTAACGGGTTTGTTAAATAATGGTAACTTCATTCTTGGAAACTACTTCTTCTAATGCCTTTTAGCTCTTTTTCATATCATTCCTCAGATTCAAATATTCTTAAGTCATAACATACATATTTTCCCTCATACATGAGTATGGTAATATGTTTTCAGATGAATTTTCAACGAATTGAGTCAATTCTAATCCATTTAGGTCAAAGATATTTCGACCTTAAACATTAGAATTTTTATGTCCGACGTGCATGAATTTAAACTACCCACAAAAGAGAAAGGAACATTGAATAAAAGTCAAGTTACAGCTCACTAAACATACAATTAGTATGATTTTGGTAACATTGAGAAATTAAGAGGTTTGAAGTTTGTAGGGTTATTTACATTAATCCTGGTAAAAATCAAACTATGCTTACTAGGCTCATTGGCATATGTAAAATCTAAAGCATGTAGCAAAAGGGAATGTAGGTAAAAATGAGTGATGATGAAAGTGTTTTTCATTGATACATAAGAGTTAGAAGGACATCCACATATTAGAGTGCCTTCTCTTTTTAATGAATTACAAGAGGCTTTAAACATAAGTCTTCAATTGATGAACCACATCCCGAGCTTCATCAGCAGCTACGTGAAGCTCATGCACTCGACCAACTTCACTCATTTCAGACTGATGGAGTGCTTTATTGGAATCCACAATTGTCTTTATACCATTCGTTTGAACTCCCTCCATTGAATTATTAAGTTGGTCAAGTTCCCCAGTAATAGCATCCAACTGTTGCTGAAGGTGCATCTGATGGATGACTTTTTCTTTTATTTTATGCTTCCGCTCGTTCATCATGGCAGCATAATCAGACTCATCTTGGGATACTGCAGCCTCAAATTCACTGATATTAACTAACAATTTCACCATGGTCAGTTCTTCGCGGCACTTTTGATCTTTCTCCCTCCTGAAAATGATATGTTTCACAGCGGTATGGATCTTTTCATATCCAAAACCTCCAAGTCCTAGTATGACAAATTGGGATGATAATTGAGGAATTTTCACGGATATCTCTTCTACAGGAACCTCAGATATGATTTTCCATATGTTGTTCCATGTGTAGCGTCATGAAAAGATGAAATCATTAAGCATATCTGGGTCTGATTCAACATCATCATCACAGGGGGGGGGGCAGGTAATCTGGGAATAATTCACTTAAAGAAGAGCCATGTTCTGCTCTTTTCCCCTGTTTTGTGCTTCTTCGCATTCAATTCCCATGGGGGCAGAGGCTAAGGCCTCACCTCCAGACCTAGCCACTGCAGTTGACAGCTCTGCATGATGAATTGAAAATGTTGTTTATCTTAAAAGGTAACAAAAGAATCGATTGTCTTGAAAATTATGTACAATCACAAATTATGTTATCCCTTACCTGACGGTGGGTCAGAAACCTGAGAAGACACCTCCCCATCTTTGCTAGTTTAAATAGGATCTTCAAGATGGATCTCAGGAGGGTTTACTGGGTTTAGATCTATATGAGCTAATGTTTCTGCAATGGTAGGGCTGACATAAATGTCCACACCCTCTTCAGGCATTGGTAGTTCAGCAGCTTCTACGGATGAAACTGCAAATTATTTTCAGTCATAATTAGAAGTGTAAATATAAAAAAAATTACTAGGAGAAGGATAACACTCATGCCCAAGGTCTTCTAAATCACATGACAACTTACCATGATCATAAAATTCTTCGAAAGTCATTCCATGATTCATCATTTCATCTAATGATATTTCAAAATCCTAGTTAGTCTCACCAGCGGGAGCATTTGTTGCATCTTCTTGATGATTTAAATACTGCAACCCCTGACCCTGGACAACATCTTTAGATATAATCACAGCATCAGTTCCAATAGTCTCCAGAAGCTCTAATGCAGGGGTTGAACCTGAAGTATCACAGAATGGAATTCATTCATTGATTTGTTCAACATTTTTATGAATCATTGTTGACTTACTAGAAACAGGTTCTTCTCTTCTTACAACAGCAGTAGGAGGGATACTGGGAATAGATGTTGGCTCATCTCCAGGAGCATCCTAGTCATCCTGGATCTGTGATTGTTCCACAACACCCTCTGTGGTCTTTAAAGCAGGATCAGTCCTTTCCCTTAGGGGGAAATTGAAGAAGCCCCTGCAATCCCCAGAAATATGAGTAACCATGTGGTCATTAGTATAAACTCATGATTACTTGAAGGAATTACCGCTGCTAATGAAACATTTAGTTGTGGACATTATCCTTAGTTGCCTTTGCCTCTTTGGTTTTTTGGGAGTATCGGTAGTCTCCCTTATAGGCACTTGGATTGGAGAATGGAAGGCTATGTCCAGCGCCTCTTTCATGGCCTGTTGCCCTGGAGATATCTCGCCTGGTTCATGAGGAGAATCAGCAGTAGCCCCGATGGCAGTACCAACAGGGCTATATTGTGGAAATAGAACCACAGTTCCTTTCCTTTCAAGCTACAAGATGAAGAAAATAGATTCCTTAAGTAAAAAATCTTCGACTGAAATCAAGTTGCACAGAAAATAAGGAATGAAAACATACATCATCATGAGCCACATACTCATGCCACTCCTCATATCTAGAACCACCAGCCCCCATAGTGGCGCCATGATCAATCATTTCCTTCCCCCGGCTGGTGACAGGAACAGACTCATCAGTGGCATATATGAGGATTTCCAGCTCTCTGATGTAAGCATGCACTTCATTGGGGTTATCCTCGTATTGAAGATTTGTAGAAGCCATAAGATTCCCTATTCCAGGGAGTTGTAGGCCCTCACACAAATCCATCCAGGCGGTCTCAGTACCACAATCTAAACTCTTCCATAGCTGGACAGCCTCTGGTCTTAGATATGAAGGCTGTGAGGAAGGTCCTACAATTTTTGACTTCAATTTCTTCCCAGCTCCACCAACTATAGATAAAGAATAAGAATGTAAGACTTATTTCATTATAAATTAGCAGTGATTAAATTACTAAAATGAAGTAACTAACCAGTAGTTGATGGAGTGGGTCTTTTAATTCTGACCGGAGGATTATATCGGGCATGAAACCACTTTGCCGCTGGTTGTGCCTCATCATCCCCATTATGGGAATCCGGTGAATTAGTTCTAGAGGAGGAGTCTATCGAATCAACTTCAGGTGGGGAAGCATCACCTTCATGAGGAAGGGTTTCTTTCTCTACGGTCCTCTTCCTTTTCCCCACCTGATAGACTGGGTGATCCAATATCCCTTTGGGGTATGATGCTTTCCAGGGTTCGACATAATATGTAGTCAAATTATGTGCCGCTTTTTCAACTGGTTGGTCAAATACTTCCCCAGTCTTCTCCCTTGACATCAGTAGCCATAGTGGTCGAGCAACCATCAGATGTTTCTCTAACCTGACATGTACTGGAGGAGATTCATCAATCTGTTGCAAAAATCTGAATTGACGTGAAAATCTATATAGAGAATAGGCCTCGCATATGATTTCACAGTCAATCCTAGAAACTGGAACACTATCCCTGCAAGCTAGAATGTATGCCCTCAAATCCAAATGATCTGTTCCATCATCAAAAAACCGCTCGGTTGGCGGACTTCCATAGGGAAAGAAGTATAATTCCTTAAACCTGCTCAGCCTTTCTTCATTTCATATGAATTCACATCTAATGGAGAAACTCCAAAGAATTCTTGCACTGACGGACTGAAAGAACATCCAGGAATTTGTAATCCATTCTGCACATTATAAGTCCTGAAGTGAGTGGCGATCCATACACATAAAACTTGGAATGGTCCCAATATTCTTAAAAGAGATTTACCCATGAACACATGAAGTAAACTCCTGTGAATCTTTGCTAAAATGGGGGTAGACAATCCAACCATTTTTCCCTCAGCCATCTTTTCCGCAATGATGAAGGTCCCTGGCCTGATGCCTCCCTTCGAATCCCTGACTGGAAAGAGATAAACAGTTAGCCACATTTCCAAAAATCCTTCCAGATGAGTCTTCTTTGGGATTCATTGATTCACTTCATATCCCCACTTCTCCAACTCTCCTGTTTCTAGAGTTGGCCAGAATGTGCCAGGAGCACCCCTCTTCTCAGGTTTTGGGCAGGTGGTAGGACGTTTGGACCTCTTATCCTTGGATTTATTTTTCTTGGATCCTTTTTCTTTTGTCTCCTTCTCCTTTGGCTCCCTCTCTTTCTTCTCAATATGAAATATATTCATCCATTCCTACAGATGAATATCCTTTCTAGAATGAGTTAATGAGGTCTCTAAACTCTTAAGCCTGAGGAAAATCTTAAATAATTCCCGAGCTAATGCAGGAGTTTTCTTTGAATCATTCCAAGTCACCTTGGGAGGAATGAATTCATCATACATATCACCCAAAATTGGAGCCCCTGAGATCTTGTGGACATCCCACAGACTGATGCCTACTTCTCCATGAGTCAGATGGAAAGAATTGGTTGCTGGGCTCCAGTGGCTGAGTATCTCCGGCACGAAGTTATCATGTATGTAAACATATGTTTTCCAAACCTAGAAAGTTTCGTATATTGCAGATCCCTTCAGATCCTCGAAAAACTCTTCACAGATTTGTCGCACCCAGTATGCCCACATCCAAGTTGGCTTCACGCCTCCCCCAGGACGAAAGTACCAACTTTTCTTCCAGCCTTTGGATTGATCCATCTGAGCATTTCGGAAGATTGAAGGATGACAATGTGGTTACAGCTCAGGTGTAAGATTTTTCAGATCTGGTGTACAAGGGCTATGATGCATCACATAGGCCTTCTCCACTGTTCCAGAACTTATAAATACTCCTACACCCGAGATATTTGCTAATGAAAAGTTGGTGTAATTATGGAACCACGAAAATGGAAGACAGTTCTTTACTTCTGGAATGGTGACTTCTAGTAGATGGCCATAGCCATACAAAGGCAGATAAGTGCTCTGTTGGAAGTCATGGTGATATTTCTTCAGATATATAGCCAAATCTGGAAGAGTTCTATCTTTGACAGTATAATAATCATGGCCAATGATGTTCATCATATCATCTATCTGCTTGATAGCCAGTTCATCAAATATTCCGAGTCTAAGAGCAATTGATTTTGCACAAAAGTTGAATAAATTAATTTCGTAAATGGATTGATTTTTCATAAACTTTGTGAAGAAATCCCAAACAATGGAAAAGGCACTAAGGCGCACAAGTCTAAACTTGGCGCTCATGTGTTCTTGTGCCACGCTAGTTTTTACCACAAATGTCTAAACCGCGCAAGTACAGATACCTAGACAGCAGCGCGGCGTCAAGGAAACAACAGAAAGAAAAGACTTGTGTGGCGAAGATAACATGCACGGTGAGAGCTCAAGAATTCAGAAGTAGATGCTATGTGTGGCCAAGGATCCTATATTTATAGGCCAGGAGGCCTATCTGCGCGCCGTACCAAGTGTGCCCAGGCCCTGTGCGATGCGCACTTGCGTGCCGCCCTCTGCACCCTCAACACTTGCGCACCACATTACCTTTAGATGTCTTCGATTTCCTTAGAGTCAAATCCTCATTTCATTAGAATCCAACTCTGAGAGGGGACTTTTCTTGATGTTCCATTTTCATCACAGAGTCCAAAGGAATGTAAAGGGAAATGACTTAGCACAAATTGATCCATCCTTTGAAGAAAATATCAAAAATCAACAAAGGGATGAACAAGGAGAAGATTTCCAATAATTCGCACAAGTTTCCTCATAGTCGCGCAAGTCCACTTGTGCGACACATTATGGTCGCGCAAGTGACTTGCACAACCTAAGTGATAACCGCCCGGGGTGTTCTCCTGCCTATAAATATTCCCTGTGGGCCCCCCATTTGAGGAGGACTTTTTCCTGAAACTCAGATTCAAGCTCCTGGCACCCTAGTCTCTTCTCAAAGCTTCCGGAAAACTTCTAAGGTAATTTCATACCTAGAACGGAAGATCTAAATAAAGGGAGGAAGGACTAAGTGTTGAAAATCATCAACACTTGCGCGCCTAGGTGGCCATCCCTTAAGGGAAATGGCCACACTTGCGCGCCACCTTACTCCTTCAACAGAACCTGCGCGCCCCTCTTCTGGAAGAACCTCAATAGGATTCTAATGTCCTTAAACAAAAGTCGCTGAAGTATTACCCTGCGGGATGAACACCTGCGCAAGTACCAAACTTGTCGCGCAGGTATACAAGCGCGACCAAGACTTGCGCACCCACGCAGTACCTGCGTGCCTGCCAGGACTTGCGCGCCCCTGCCTTTTTGGGTGCCTTTCTTTCCCATTTCACCCCTCTTAAGCCATTACACCTTTCCTATTCAAGATTCAGTCTTCAAGACACTCTTCAAACCCATTTACGGCATGATTTCTTGATTCGACTTCCTTATCTGAAAGGAATTCTGTGGAATATCTCTCAAAACCTAGTGATTTACACATCTTTATGTCACTAAAGATTGAGATTTCATTCATTTAACCTCATCCTTTAAGATGAGAGAATCCTTAACCTGGGTCTCCTTTTTAGGAATAATCCCCAGTCATAAGTCCTCTAATTTGGGCATCCTTTTAGGAGTAAGCCCCAGATCCCCTAACCTGGGTTTCATTTCTAGGAATAAGCCCCAGTCCAAAATATGGGCATCCTCCTTAGGGGTAAGCCCCAGTCCCCTAATCTGGGCATCCTCTTGAGGAGTAAGCCCCAGACCCCTAATCTGGGCATCCTCCTCAGGAGTAAGCCCCAAACCTTAATCCATGACTTGGGCCTCCTTTTTAGGAGTAAGCCCCAGTCTTAATTTCTCTTAACCAGTCCTAATTTACCTTTGATCTGGGATTCATTTTTTTGAGTTAAACCCAATCATAAGTATTCTCATATATTTGGGCCTCCTTTTCAGGAGTAAGCCCCAAGTTAGTGTATTCCAAATCTACATGAAGAACATATACCTTTATGGACCCAGTTCCTGGATTTCTTCTCTAAAGAAAATCTTATCCTTCATTTATCTGGGCAGTCATACATACATAAGCCCCCACATTATTTCTTATGATTGCATCTTTCACGCACAATTGTCTAATTTTTACTAATACCTCTTGTTTCTCACACCGAGCATGACTCACCTGAGCTTAGAGTGTAAAAGTAATTGTGACATCTTTCTTTGAGCTATCAATCATAAACGTCATACTCCCTTACTCGAACTATGTGGGTTCTGATTCCTTTTCTAAAAAAATGATACGTAGGTAGACCGTCTATGGGTTTTATCCCAACTCTAAAATAATCCATGTCCTTATGAATGAAAATAAACTTCAAGTTCCCCACTGGGTGGCTTTAAAACCAGCATGGTCATCATAATGACCAAGAGACTTCTATATAAATGTGTTGAAGGGTACCATTGACCAAGAATCTCTAATAAATACAGATGATTCTCTATCGATTAAGAACCTCAAATACATATAAAAGATTCTCTAAATTTCCTACATATTTGATCATTGATTTTCATATCTAAAGGAAAGCTCATTTTATACTTGGTAATGTAATAAGGATTCACGAACATAACTTAAATCTATAAAGAGAGTCCCAGAATAGACAATAATTCCCCTAAAAAGGTGAGATGAGTCCGACCTCCCATCCTCTAGACCAATGAAAATTCCTAACCCTCATCAGTCCACAAAATAATGAGCGCCTACCTTTGGAAAGTATCTCCAAATGGACGTGGAATCATTGGATATTTCCGGTTCTACAAACAAACCCGTTAGAAACCGATCAGAATGTTTGAACCTCCCATTAAGACAGTCATCCCCGGATTCCAAGTGAAACAACCTTCAACAACATATTTCAAATATATATAGTTTAATCCATTATTATTTATAGGTAATCAACCAATGGGTATCCTAATCAATTGGGTAAAATTTATTTTTAATAATTCACTTTTCATTTGTTAAGATGAATATTGATTGTTTTTATTTATATATTACAGGTGACTCGACCTTCACATGAGGAGATAAAAAGAATTTCTGCTATATTATTATATTTCATGAAATTCAAAAAATAGGATGAAGAACGATTTGGGGAAATCAACAGACTTTGGGCCTGGGACAACACTAGCCCTAGAACAACCCTTTCAGATGGGAGTATCTCAATCCAGTATGCATGGTATAGAGGTGTCTGCAAGAAGCACATCAGTGGGTTTTAGCTGACATTGGGAAATGGTTTTCCTATTCGGTTACTAATTCTATCTTCTATATGGGGTGGGGAGTGTGCATGTTTCATTCATGGTGCAGTTACTTCTCAGAATTCCTTCTAATAATCATAATGTAAGGATTGGGTGAGTATAAATACATGTGTTTTACTGCCAGGAACCTGATGTCTACTACATTATAGTATATTTTTTTAGTGTTCAATGTGGGGTTTGTATTCTAGACCACACTCAGTATTTATGATTCATAATATGAAGATTGAGTTATCAAAGCCAGCTCATAGGAAATACTTCAATGAATCAAGGAAATGAGGTCCCCTTCTATAGTATCTGCATGGATATTTGATCAAGAGTTGTTAGCATGATCACTATGTCACTATTGAGGGAGATGGGGGTGTACTGTGAAACTAAGCATAAACTATACAAATAAATGCTGATTCATTAAAGGATTCTTTGAAGAATAAATTGATGGTTTCGATGGAGGAATAGGAGGCTGTAAATGTTCCCATCAAGACAATATTTCTATAAACATGATAGAAAATATGGTTATGGGTTTCATTATATTCTTTGGAAACTTAATTTTTTTTTCCATTTTTTTCACAAGTTGTCTAATACATTAAGATTTCAATCTCAATAAATGACTTCATACTACCACAAATTTTGTACCATCTATTCCATTATATGTACCACTCAATTTTTTTAAACATTATCAATATTAATATGAATTATTATGTTTCAAAAACGGTATTCTATTATTGATAATATGAGTTTTCTAAAGTGCCATGCGAATGCACGGACGAAGTACTAGTTATTACTATTCGTAACTACTTATTAATATTTATTACTATTTAGTACAATTTATTAATATTTATTACTAATTATTGCTAAATATTACTAATTATTAATAATTATTACTATTTATTACTATTCCTTACTATTTGAGACTATTTATTACTAGATACTACTAATTGTTACTAATTATTAATAATATTTTTTAATTATTACTAATTATTACTAATTATTAATAATTATTACTAATAATTACTAATTATTGCTACTCATTACTAATTATTACTTATTAGTATCAATTACAACTAATTTGCGTCAATTTCCACTAATATGCGTTAATTACCGCTAATTATTACTAATTATTACTATTTATTAATAATAATTATTAATTATTACTAATTTATATTAATTATTAATAATTATATTTAACTATTACTAATTACACATATTATTTTCTAATTACCACTAATTGTTATTATTTTTTACTAACTACAAATTATTATAAATTATAACTTATTATTTCTAATTACTACTAATTATTACTAATTAGTACTAATATTTATTAATTATTACTAATTTTTATTAATTATTACAAATTATCATTATTTAGTACTGACTAACTTTATTTTTTTCTAATTACAACACTAATTTTTACTAATTTTTACTAATTTTTACAATGTTTTAATAATTATCACTACTTAACATTAGAATTTTCCATTGAATAACAATTTATTTCTAATTTATGTAATATTTTACTAATTATTACTAATTACCACCGTTTATGACTAATTACCTCCAATTATTTCTAATTATCAGAAATTTTAAAAAAAATTACTACTTACAACTATTTATAAATCATTATAACTAATAATTACCAATTAAAAAAATTAAAATAAATTATTATGAATGAAAACAATTTAATTTTAATTTAAAACAATAATGTAAATTAAAAATAAATATTCCCAAAAAAATAAATGGAATAAAATCAATTAATATTAAATATATCTAATTACTTCTAATCAATAATAATTATTACTATTATTAAATAAGTTAAATTTAATTAAAAATAATAAATACCTTGAAATTGATTCCTTCGTCAGATATAATACTTAAAATTTGAACCCTTGTAACTTATGAAAATCTAAAAATAGTAAAATAAAAAATATTAGATATGAGAGGGTCAATAGAAGTTTAGAGATGTTTTGACTAATAAATCGGAGGGGGTTTATATATGTTATATCTTTTGCGACGAGGATAATTGTGAGAGGACCCATCGTATATAGTCACATGTTTATTATCTGAGGAGTGGTAAAAATATTATTTGTGATGGGACTCGTCACAAATACGCAGCTACTGACACTTTATTTGTGGTAGGAGTGGTTACACATCACAAATAACGGTTAACATAATTGTGTAATTGCAACAGGACCCATCTAAAATATCCACCTGGTGACAGATTATTTGAGATGGGGAACCACCCACGTCACAAATAATAGAAAACAAATAAGGGTATTTGTGTCATGGGTTCAGTGACATCACAAATACTCTTCCAACATTTGGGAGCACAGTGTGTTCCATTGGTATTTGAGACATTCCATCGCAAATACATATTTTTGATGGATTATTAGTGATGGGAACAAAAATTCCGACGCAAATAGTATAATTGAACCAAATTTTTGTGGCATGAAATATTCCCATTGTAAATACCTGGTTTTAAAAAGCTATAATTTCTATAGTGCAGGAAGTGCCACTGCACATTTTGTTAGATACCACCACTAATACAACTATAACAATCATGCCCAGCTGACAACATAAGTGTCACACCTTTGTAAAATTGTTAGTGTGTCCTAGCCCAAAAGCATTCCCTCATATCCCTACATAGACATGTTTATTCCCACTAGCCCCCAACCATATTCCCAAATGGATAATAAATCTAGTAACTATCCCCATAGGATAACACATTATCTTTTAGAATACATTTTTCTCACTAATGCACATTTTTTGGAAACATCCCATGCCGTCACTCATCCCAACAAAACTCCTGTCCAAGAACACTTAACTGTGGAGTTCCAACCTGGTTGGCACCCAAAAATAATGTTGCACCTTATTGACATGGGTAGTAAAATTTACTC
Organism: Viscum album; assembly: GCA_963277665.1. Taxonomy (NCBI): domain Eukaryota; kingdom Viridiplantae; phylum Streptophyta; class Magnoliopsida; order Santalales; family Viscaceae; genus Viscum; species Viscum album. Next base: position 1,003,656,320 of record OY728161.1, read on the forward strand.
CTATAACCATATACCATTTTTAGTAGATAAAACAAACTTGATGAATTTTCACACATATAAGAGACATCACCAGTTATAGTATCAGATTTAGGAAATTCACCAACAAAGATCATTTCATACTATGGGAGATATCATTCCCGAGTCACTGAATAAAAAGCATCCCTTCATGGATCCACTTATAAATGTACCATGGTCAGTAATCATTGTGTGTGAAAAATGAAAATTTCACCCATCACTCTTATATAGGAAAAAAAACACACCATAAAATAACCTAAATTACAAGGGAAAGGGAATAAATACTCCATCCCATAGACATGAATGTTTTATTAGTGAAAACCAAGAACCACTAAATATGGCCTTGTTTTAATTAATTATATTATAAGATTTTTAAATTTTTTAATGATACCTGACTTCAGTTTTCTTATATTTATATCATTCCATGATTCATAAATGTTATCAAAATTTATGATATTAGAAATTTTTTTATCACAACGAAGAAAATAAATTATGTGGTTAGTATTTTAAAGAAAATACAATTTTCCCATTGATATTCAATTTCATATCTTAGAAGTAATATTTAAATTAATTTACTATCATTTTGCACATTTTTCATCAATATAATATTTATTATCATATATGGTCCTACAACAGATTCATATCCATATTTTAGGTATAAATCATCACATTTTATTACTAACAAATTATCATATTCATTTTTAGAGGAGCCTCATGATTCTATATTTTAAGGGTATAAATTATGTTTTTATAAATATTCTTCCATATGTTCACATAAATTTACATTCTCTATGAAAGGATGATATGAAAACTATGAATTTTAATGGCAATGGTAGTATTTTTGGTCTAAAGATGAAGCAGTTTTGGGTATTTATTCCTTCAAAGGATTGAGGAAAAATTACCATTTCCCATACTAATTTGTATTGTTTCAAATAGAAAACAAGATATTATATATGGTATTCTATAAGTGAAAAATAATTCCTTAATATTTTATTTTTTGGGGTCTGTATTGTAAAGCCCTGTCCCCTAGGGCCCGTGTCATGACTACCCCAATCACACCTTCAATAGATAGGGGATGGCGACTAGAACCGATTGCTGTATTCCCTAAATTCGGACGGTATTGCCTTTATAACATGTAATCTCACACAAACCAAGCACGCATAAGGATACAATCACAAAGTAAACTATATTGTAAACCAGATGTGTATAGTAAGTAAAGGGGCCGAAATACAAGCCCAACTAGAAAGTACAAGTAAAACTAGGAAGTTCAAGTATAACTGAAAACAACTCTTGTGAAAACACACCAAGATTCCTACCTGAAGGGTAGGTACAGCTCTCGAATGGTTGGCTCTGTGAATCATCTCATCTAATGACCACCACCGAGAAGCCTCTCGTCCAAGTACCCTTGTCCTTAGTTAGAGATGTACGTCATCTAAACTAGACACAACAAGGTGCGGGCATAGCCCGTGTAGGGGTGAGTATATAAATACTATGTAGGGACCCCGAGACCCCTGAAGGACTCTCAAAATCCAAAAAAAGATAAACCACATGCAATAAATCAACTCTACTTAGGTATATTCCCATACATATACCTATGTTATCAAAATATACTCATCTCACACAAGAGGGAAGAATGCCATAAAGGTAACACCATGAAGGTAAGAGTACCATACAAGTAACACCTCGAAGATATCATACCACACTGGTACACCATGAAGCTAGGAGTACCACACTGGTAACACCTTGATGAAATAGTACCACACAGGTACACCACAAAGATATAAGACTCTGCTCACAAAGGTATATGTGATGTATAGAAGTACAGATGATCAGTCGTGGAGGTGGATCATATTCTTCTATCAAGAGGCACTACTGTAGATTATACAGAGTCTGACCCACACAGGATAGATAGGTACTGACCCCCGTAATGACCCTCGTAGGATCTGGCCCACACAAGATTGGTATGCGCTGACCCACATAGGATAACTGAGTGCTCACCCATATAGGACTGGTATGCACTGACCCACACAAGATCGCTGAGCACTACCACACACAAGATAGATAGGTGTTAACCCCCAAAATGACCCAAACATGATCCGACCCGCCCAAATTCTATTGTTAACTAACCTACGTCTAATCTTTCTCCAACCACAGCCTCCCTACAGGCCCCTAGGTTCTCGCATCAATCATGCTTGATTCCGAGAGGTTCTGCTCCTCAAGCCATCAGTCGATACATTAAAATTCATGAAGTTCCACAAAAAAGTATCCTAAAATACTGTCATGTCATAAGGGACCTAACGCAACAGACGGTGTGTCAATCGGACGCTCAGCCTGTAAGTTATTATCATTTTTTCGTTGAGGGACCAGTTGGATTTGGGGTTCCATCCAACCCGGCCATACTCCTTATTTATCCCAAATTCAATTATAGTATAACAAAAGGACCATCTCTATGCAAGGATTCTGGCTCCGTAAGGAGTTCTTCCGATGGACTTCCAGTAATTATGATATGGCTATAAATGCAAAAATGGGTCTGGATAGGCCTGGGTAAGGTCCGACCCGGCCCCGATGGCCTGACCCTTGGTAGGCCCAGCCCGCTGGGCCGTGGTCTAGCCAGGACTGCGAAGGGGGCAGCCCACCCCGTGAAGGGGGTGGCCCAACCCGCGAAGGGGGAACCCCAGTGGCACCGCATGCTTGGGCGCCCCGATGGTGTAGACTGCGGGGCGCGGTCCATGGTTGGGTGGCCCACTATGGCGGGGACCACCCAAGATGCATCCTGAGGTGATGCCCCCTCCCCGCTATATTTCTAATGGCCCGATGGTTGGACAGTCCTTCTGTTGGCACGTAGGATCTCTCGGTGCACCACAGACGTCCAGAACGGTCAGCCATTTCTCTTCCCAGCGGTGCGACGTCACTGATGTACACCTATGGACAGCCGGGTGTTGGCCACCGTCCGACCTCCACCAAGGACGGGCAGTTGTGGCCTCCACCTCTGGTGACGTTGATGCACACCACCCCTCTTTCCTCACGGCCGACCAGGTATCAGCCACTGCCTTCTTTCGTGAGCCATCACGGCTTCGTTCCATGCCGGAAAAATACACCATTCATATATTCACGATCCTCGGGGCGAGGGATCCACATCCATATGTTGTGCTCAGCAAAACATTGAGTTTCCAGCATGGTTAATTATTGGACGTCGAAGAACTCTTGTAGAACATGCATAGAATGAATGAAAAGGGTCAAGGTATAAGTGTGGAACTATTGCCATGTTAGTTTGGGCATCATCATTGTGAATCAAAAATATGAAGAGTTAAAAAAATAATTTCAATCATATATCGAATTAAAAATCCAATCCTTGTTTACTCGTTGGAGACATCGCGAAAATGATATGAAGATGAGGTAGTCGCTGACATCCGTCGCACCCGCAACAAGATCCAAAGTTGATTCCTCATTCTTGATCAAGAGAACATTCTTCATAGGAGGTTGTTTCTCCAAAGGATCTCATCTTCCAATCCTTTTACCAAAGAGAGGTGTGGTTTCAAATTAATAATTTAAGATTTAATGGTGGCCCATCAATGGGTTATTCAAAGAGTTAAACAAGTTAAAACATTAATTCATGGATTAATTAATCCTATAAATTAAAGAGGAGCGTGGTTACAAATTGTGTGTAACTTGGAATTTAATGCCCAGTATTAAATTATCCACCACCCTCATGTGGTCCCCACCTTCATGATTCATGTGGGAGGGTTTAAAAATAAAATAAATTTAATTATTGAATTTTATTATTTGTCTAACCCTTCCATGAAAAATTCTAAAAACTAACATCTACCCTCGACCTACTACAGTCGTGTTGAAGGTCTCCTTAAGATATTATCAGCACAGTGAGTTCAATGGTGTCTTTGGATTTCAATTCCAAGCACTGGTTCAAAAGTTACAAAACATTGGTTGTGCGTTTACTGAATGTACCAAAAAATTCTGAAATACATTCTAGGCACTCTGGGCCTCGAACTCATGCACCGTCAATTTTCGCGGACTTGTAAAATTCCTAGATAATTAAAAAAATTACAAGGAAAAATTTGGGCCTTCAAATTCTCCAAACCGTAGGGATTTTCATGCATGAATGCCTCATCACAAACTAGGGAAACATGTGGGGGTCCTGAGAACAAATCTGAGCCTCCCAATCCTGTGTTCTCTCTTGGAGGTTGTCGTGCTTCTTGCCTATGCGCACCAGAGGTATCAAACCCCCATGAAGGACATGTTCTTGTCGATCCTCTATCTCCACTGGAACCTCATAAAACATTTCCACATCGTCGATGTCCTGCTCTCCCCATTCAATTATGTGTTAAGGATCATTTACGTATCTCCTCAGCTGGGACACATGGAAAGCGTCATGCACCCAGTGAAACTGAGGAGGAAGAGCTAAGTGGTAAGCCAGCTTTCCAAATCTGTTGAGGACCTGAAAAGGTCTAATGAACCTCGGAGATAACTTTCCACCTCATCCAAATCTCTGCAAACCCCACTGATGTGTGAACCACGTAATGACAAGGTCACCATTATCAAACTAAAGAGGTCTCAGTCTCCTGTCAGCATAAGACATTTCTCTACTATGTGCAGTCTTCATCTACTTCTGGAAAACCTGCACCTTCATTATGGTAGCTCGTACCATATCTGGTCCCATGAGTGCTGATTGCCCTTGGTTTGTCCAACACAGAGGTGATCTTCATGGTCGTACTACAATGCCTCAAATGGTGCCATACCGATAGTGGAGTGATAGTTGTTGTTGTATGTGAACTCCACAAAAGGAAGTGATTCTCCCAGCTACATCCAAAATCAAGGACGCAAGCATGTGGCATGTCCTCAAGGGTCTGAATGGTCCACTCTATCTAACCATCCATCTGATGATGGAAGGCGGTGCTTAATCAAAGTTGTGTTCTAAATGACTCTTTCAACCCCTTCCATAGCCAGGAAGCAAAACGTGCATCACGATTGAAGACAATCGATGTTGCCACTCCATGAAGCCATACAATCTTCTACATGTTGAGGTGTCCCATGCTCTCTAATAATCCCTACTCTCTGATAGGTTGGAAGTGGGCCAACTTTGTGACTTATTCAAAAATCACCCAGATAGAATCATGACTTTTGGCCATGTGTGGAAGTACCATTAGGAGGTACATGTAAATTTGATCCCACTTCTACTCTGGAACCTCTAAAAGTTGATCTAAGCCTGCTAGAACATTATGTTTTTTCCTTCACTTTCTAACAAGTGAGGCATTGAGAGACACACTCTACCAATGGTTTCTTCATTCCCGGACACCGGTGCTGACACTGGAGGTCCTGAAAAATCTTTTACACTCTTAGATGTACGGCTAGAGGGGACATATAGAACTCCCTCAACAATTCCTCTTGTTGCGACACTGGTACCATAATATTCACTCTGAACCAGATAACATGCTCCCCACCTTTAAATGATCAATCATTTGACTATCTGTGGATATTTGAGCACGTCGTGCCTCACTGAATGTGTCTCAAAGCTACACCCCCTTGAATCGTTGATGGAGAGGGGAGTGGCTGTCAAAGATTGTAGATAAGCTACTCCATCATGACCCACGTAGGATATTTGCAAAGAGGATAGCTACTCTATTGCCTTGATCAGCAACTGTATACCAAATCTCAGGTTGAGTTCATCTGCTACTACATTCCCCTTCCCATGATTTAAGACCATCTCAAATTCATAGTCCTGGAGGAACTCAAGCCATCACTGCTATCTCAGGTTCAGGTCCTTCTGAGAGAAGATATACCAGAGACTCTTGTGATCAGAGTAGACTGTAAAACGTTCAACCATAGTGTAATGTCTCCATATCATTAAGACTAAGACCACTACTGCTAACTCATGGTCATGGGTTGCATAGTTTTTCTCATGTTGTCTTAGATATCAAGAAACATACTTGATCAATACTCACTCCTGCATCAGGACACATCCATGTCCGGTTCTATATGTGTCACATATACCATGTACCAAATTCCCTCCTCTAGTAGCTTCAAGATGGGGGCACTTTTTAGTCTCTTCATAATCTTCTGGAATCTCTGCTCGCATCTCTCTAACCACACGAATTGTTACCCCTTCTTTGTAATTGCTGATAAGGGTGCCACAACTCTGGAAAACTCAGGCACAAATCTCCGGTTGTAACCTACCAAACCCAAGAATCAATGCACCTCTATCATGCTCTTTGGTGGTTCCCATGAAAGCACAACCTCAATCTCCGCTGGATCCACAGCAACTCCAACCTCCGAAAAAAAGTGTCCCAGAAAGTGAACCTCTTGGATCCAGAACTTGCATTTCGAGAGCTTACCATAAATCTGGTACTCTCGTAGTGTGTACAAGACTATCTACAAAAGATAGGCATAATCATACTATGTTTTGGAGTATATAAGGATGTCGTCGATGGAGACTACCACAAATTGATTGAGGTGCAGTAGAAAGATCATGTTCATGAGTCCGATGAAAACTGATGGGGGCGTTGGTCATGGTGAATAGCATAACCATGAACTCATAATGGCCATACCAAAAATATGAAGGCCCCCTTCTGCAAATCCTAATATCATACCATGAGCTGGTGATAGCCTGATCTGAGGCATATCCTTGAAAACAAACGTGCTCTCTTCAGCCGATGAAAAAGATAATCAATCCTCAAGAGTGGGTACTTTTTCTTCATGGTCAATTGGTTCCGGCGATAATAGTCCACGCTGAGTCTCATACTCCCATATACCTTTTTGGTGAACAAAATCGATGCTGCCCAAAGAGAAACACTGGGCCTAATGAAACCCATGATCTTCAAGTCCTCCAGCTATACTCACAAATCTCGAAGCTCTGTGGAAGCCATACGATAGTCTGGAGTAGATATCGGTGTCATCCCGAGGTAAAATTCGATATAAAAGTAGACTTCTCTACGATGGGCTAGACCTGGAACAACATCAGGGAAAAAATTTGGCATACTGATCCACCTGTAAAGGATAGCTTGGACTCTCAACATCAACCACTCATAGGGCAAGGCTAGCCAACTGTTTTGTGATCAGATGCACCCTCCTCTGAGTAAGTCCATCATGCGCTATAATGGTTCCCCTCTCGACGTTGATGGAATACCTGGTCTCATCGGTGCAGACACACCACACTTTGCTCCTAATATTTTCGATCTGATCTTGGACTATGGATAACCATTCCATACCCAATATGAAATCGTAATGCCTCGAAAATTCTACTAGAAGATCCCAGCTAACTCTCTCACCTCCAAGAGTAATCTTACACTATTGACACCAGTGTCTAATCGTCGAATCTGCTCTTGTAGGAGTCTATAGCCGTAATGATCGGCCTAATGATTAAATCAGAATCTCCGAGCTTTGAATGAGGGTCATGTCAATGAATGAGTGACTAGAACCAGTTTCTGTATGTACTGCATCTTGGGTGGAGTAGACACAGATCATACCTTGTATCATCTCCGGAGCACCATGGCCATAGGACTCAGCTGCCTAGAGCTGAGCTCGTCCCTGTCTACCTGCTCCCTATGGACGAGGTGGACCACCAGGAGGTGGTGGCGGTAGAACCTTGAATCTCCTCTCACAACATTTTTTCCAATATTCTCCTCTTCCACGTCTACCTCCTGCCTACAGACCTCCTCGATCGAATCTTCACCTCTGCCTAGGCAGTCCTTTGACTGTCTGCTAGTCGTCTGTGTGGAAGGTCAGGCAGTCACGATCCATGTGACCCTGCCCGTCGCACGAATAACACTACTTGTTCCCCACTGGTCCTACTCTATATTGAGAGCCCCACAACACCGACCCTTTATCCTTTGGTGGACCACTTATAGTTATAGTCTTCATGGACCTCTGTGTCATCGGTATGATGCCTGCTTCTAATGACTCTACTACGTGTCATGTGGTGGTGGGTCTCACTGCCGGTGACAGCTCAGCAAGAATGATCTCCATTAAGAGTGCTCTCTCTAACACCACATCTCAAGTCCGGATTATGAGAGACACCATATATTCTCTAATCTCTAATATAATCCCCTGGTCAATGGTTTGGGCCCTGAATATCATGTCCCACACCATTTTAGTGGTGTAGCGCAAGTGGTCGGTGATCTGTGTAGAATTCTGAGCCGCAGTCATGCTACCCTACTACATGTGGAGAAGATATTATATATACACTGATCTTTGGGCTGCTGGGATGAACTTTTCTCTAAAAGGATCTCAAAGTCCCCCCAGATTAGAGTCAACTCATCATGAACCTAGAACATCAAGCTCCACCATCTGCCTACTACTGCCTGATGAAAACTGGCGACAAGGATCACCATGAGATCGACTAGTGTCCCTACTAGCCAAAACACTATCCACATCCTCCAGCTAGTCCTCAGTCACCTGTGGATCTGTCTCCCCCTTGACCCTCAGTGGCCTCTAGTGCAGGAACTCATGCAACATGCCCAAACAGTGTGCACACTCTATTGCAAGGACATGTGGCATCCACTACCCAACGAGTGGTGGTAGTGCTGGTACACCACTCAATGCTACGACTACCGTAAGGGGGCCATGCCCAAAAGCCTTATTGCTGAGTGGGCTGTCATCACATACTCTACCCAGAAACCAGGCTGGTTGCCTGCATAGAGGCATCCGGAAAAGGAACAGGTGTGCCACGATACTTATGTTATACATGGTGTGATGACTCATAGTGATCACAAAGAAAAATATTCAAAAACACAAATACAATTAGTGTTTTCATGCACTAATTCGGAAATCAAAAGTCAGGGTCCTGGTGTATGGTTACATCAGCCGCCGCACCATCATTGGATTCCCCAAACTGAAAACCACACTCATAACACTTAACACTATTGCCACACAGAAATGATCAGAGTCCAAGTTCATAGGTTGAACTTAACTCCTTGAATACCAATTTGTCACGAACCGTCCCTCAGAGCCCATCAAGTGACTACCCAATGCCCATCATCCCTAGGCCAGGGGCTGGCGAGAAGCACCGAAAGGCGTGTTCCCAAAAATGGGAATCCATTTCCTTTATAAACTATACACTCACAAAAACCAAGAACACAAAAATATACAATCACAAATTAATCTATATATTAAACATTGGGTGTACAGTAATTAAATGATCCAGAACACAACCCCAACTAGAATATACAAGTAAAACATGGATGTACAAGTAAAACTCAAAATAGATTATCTAAACACCCGCTAGGGATCCTACCTGAAGGGTAGTTATAGCTCTAGAATGGTCGTCTCTGCGGATCATCCTGTCTAATGACTACCTCTGAGCAGCCTCCAATCCAGGTATCCCCGTCCTCAGTCAGCGATGTTTGTCCTCCACACCAGACACAATAAGGTGCGGGCATAGCCCGTGTAGGGTTGTGTATAAAAATACTTAGCAGGGGCCCTGAGACCCCCAAAGGTCTATCAAAATGAAAAAAGGATAAACCTCTGGCAAGACATAAACTCTAATTAGGTATATGCCCATACATATACCTATGTTATCAAAATATACTCAACTTACAAAAGAGGGAAGAATACCACAAAGGTAACACCACGAACGTAAGAGTACCACACGGGTAACACCTCGAAGATACAATACCACACAAGTACACCAGGAAGGTAGAAGTTCCATAAAAGTATCTCCTTGAAGATATAGTACCACACAGGTACATCACATTGATATAAGACTCAGATCGCATAGGTATATGTTATGTATAGAAGTACAGATGACCAGTCATGGAGTTGGATCCTCTTATTCTATCAAGAGGTGTTGCTGCTGACTATACAGAATCTGACCCGAAGATGATCGATAAGTTTTAACCCCCACAATGACCCACATAGTATCGGACCCACACAGGATCGGTATTCACTAACACACACAGGATCTCAAAGCATTGACCCACATTGGATTTGACCAACACTGGATCAGTATTCCCTGACCCACAAAGGATCACTGAGGGCTAACCCACATAGGATATGTATGTGCTGACCCACATAGGTTTGTTGAGCACCAACAAACAGAGGATCGATAAGTGATAACCCCTCAATGACCCACACAGGATTCGACCCACCTAGAGAAGTTAGGTAAGTAACCGCAGTATAATCTGTGTCGAACCTCTGCCTCACTTCCAGCAACTGGGTTCCCACACTAAGCATGATTGATTCTGGGAGGTTCCCCTCCTCAATCCATTGGTCGATACTTCAAAATTCATGACGTTCCATGAAGATGTATCCCACAGTTCTGTCACGTCATAAGGTACCTAACGCAATAGACGACGCATCAATCGTATGCCCGACCTGTAAGTTATTAGTGTTTCCGCGATGAGGGATAGGTTGGATTCAGGGTTCAATCCAACTAGGACATACTCCATCATTATTCCAAACTCAAGTGAAGTATAAAAAAAGATCCATCACAGTCCAAGGATTCTGGTTCTACATATGGTTTGTCCAACTGATGCTCGATTCTCATGATATGGCCATAAATGTAAAAATGGATATGGTTAGGCCCGGGTTAGGTCCGACCCTGTCAAACAGACCCACCCACACCTTGGCTGACATGGGTCCGGCCCAACCCATGATGGGAGTGGCCCTGTGGCGTAGCCCATGGTTGGGTGGCAGACTGTGGTAGGGTCCTCCCTAACCGCAACCTGGGGGGGAGGCACTCCCCAGTATTCTGAACGGCCCAATGGCCGTTTGATCTCCCTGATAGCATGTAGGACTACTTGGAGGTCCTGATTAGTGACCTATAGCCGGCCAGAATGGCAGGCCGATTCTCCTCCCAACGGCGTGATGACGCTGTTGTCCACCTGTGGCTGGCTGAGTGCTGCCTACCCTCCGGCCTCCGCCACGACCTCCAACTCTGGTGGCACAGACGAGCCCCCCCCTGCTCCACCACATGATTGACCAGATGTTGGCCGCCACACTTCTCTACAGCAGCCAATGGGACGCGACCTCCTGCTCAACCGGCGGCATAGACGTGCGCCGCCCCACCTTCCTCACAGTGGGCTAGGTACCAGCCACCACCATCTTCTGCAAGCCATCGCGACTTCATTCCAAGCCCAAAAATATGTCGTTCACATATTCACAATCCTCTAATCGAGGGCTCCGCATACATATGTCGCACTCAACAAAACATTGAGTTTCCAGTGTCCATACTTATTTGATGTCAAAGAACGCATGAAAAATACACGAAAAATGAAATAAAATAGTCAAGATATAAGTGAGGAACAATGTCCATGTTAGTTTTTCCATCGTCATTGTGAATCCATAATATGAGTTATTAACAAATAAATAAAATCATATTCCGAATTAACAACCCCTAAATTTTTTGCTCGTTGGAGACGGTGCACGGAAGAAGATGAAGATGAAGAAGTCTCCGACGTCCATTTCTCCCACAACAATCTCTAATGTGGGTTCCTCGTTCTTGGTCTTGAGAACTTTATTCGTTTGAATATGTTTATCTAAAGGATCTCTTTTTCCAATCCTTTTACACCCAAGAGGTGTGGTGCCAAATTAATAAGTTAAGATTTATTTTTGGCACATCAATGGGGGATTCCATGTGTTAAACAAGTTGATTCATTATTTCACGGATTAATGAATCCTATTAATTAAAGAGGAATGTTGTTACACATTTTCGGTAACTAGACATTTAATTCCCAACATTAAATTCCTAGACACCCTCATGTGGTCCCCACCATAATGATTCAAGTGGGAGGGTTTAAAAATAAAATAAAAGCAATTTCTTATTTTATTATTTGTCCAACTCTTCCTCGAAAAATCCAAAATAGTAACTTCTACCCTCAACCTACTTCGATAGCGGTGAAGTTCTCCTTAAAATAATATTGGCACTATGTGTTCAATGGTGTCCTCAAGTTTCAATTCCATGCCCCGGTTCAAAAGTTACAAAACACTGCTAATGTTTTTACTGAATGTACCTAAAAAATGCTCAGAAATACATTTCGGGCACTCCGGGTCTCAGAATCACACACCGTCAATTTTCACAGACTCATAAAATTCCCATATTATTAAAAATAAATTACATGGAAAGATTATAGTCTTTACATGTATTTACCAATTTAGATATTTTATTTAATTCTTCACCTTTAGAATGCATTTTATATTCATGATATAAAATAAGTCAAATAGTGATTCCTGTATTTTTTATGTGATTGTTGTATTTTTAATCAATATTAATATTTGAGAATATAAAAAATAAAAATCTACGTTAACATTATGTTATTTTAAAAATAAAAATAGAAAATGGTTATTTAATATGGGGAACAAAAAAGTTTTTTATAACTATAATTTCAACTAAGCAAAAGTGAGTTTTTTTTTAAACAAAAATACACATATTATTAAGAAATTATTTTTTCTTTTAAAATAATCATCGGGTAGATCATGTGAGGATATCTAGATGAATTATGTATAAAAATGTAATTTATATCAAAGGGGGGGTTCACATTCGTGTTATTAAAACCTATTATATAAGATATTAATAAATTATGATTTGAGAAATATGGTCTGTGGATATTTCCATTCTCCCCCCAACTCACCATGAAGAATTTAAAAGGTCATATGTGATAAAAGTGTGAATATATTTATAAAGAGTTAATTTTTCTCATATGTGATTGGATGAAGTAATTTGTGTTGTTTTTAAACTTATTTGTAATGAAACCCCTAACACCACCTCCCCATTCAAAACAATTACCCTCCCAATATAATCTTTTACCCACTAGAAGCATGTATCAAATCACGAGTCTTAAATGTTTATAGACAGTTTAACTAGGAAAAACTACCATAATCCATGATCCCCTCCACTAAAAACAATTTTAAATCAGTCATGGAATTTATTATATACATGTCATGAAACTAGAGACAATTGAACTCAGAACAGCTCGGTTGTCTAGCGAGAGTTATAGAATTAGGGAACAAAGGTGGGTGAAATAATTTTAGAATTTTTTAAAAATAATACAATTTTAAAATATTCATTTTTGGAGACCTTTAATGTTTGGCGAATGAAATGGGACCATTATCATAGGGTGGAAAGGATATTTTCATAATTATGATGTGATGGAAGAGAACTCGGGTAATTCATGAGAATACAAAGAAGGTGTATCTATTATAAAATTATTTTTTCCATTCTAAAATACCCCCAATGGATTATGTATACAATTAATTAATGGATTCATTAAGACCCACATTTATGATTTTTGAATGTGAGTATTGGATAAAATTATAATTATATTTAATTCAAGAAATGAAGGAATTGATATAATATTCAGATTTTACAACCCATCCAACCACATTTACCAAAGATGACCATTTACTAATATATATACATATATGATCCAAATTATCATATTATAGAATATGGTACAATAAATAATATTATGAATATATTACGCCAATAGATGATAGAGTCAGGTATGTGAAGGGTGATTGTCATGATATTATAGATGTATTGATTAGAGTTCAATTCAATATTGATGATGGTTCTAGTGGGATAGTATAACGCGTGTAATTTTGGTTTGAGTGTGGGTATCATGTTTTCCCGTGGTTTTTGTGTGAACCTGATTTTTTAAGAGACATCATTTTTTAATGGGAGTGTTCGCGTATTTTTTTGTGGTTCATTGATTTTTATTTCCCATATTTCAACTAATTCACACTAACAGGACGTTTGAGACATAAAGACATGTTTCTCCGTTATGATGGGTGTTACACCACAACATGTAAACTAGGGGTCTGGTATCTTATATAGAATTCAGCATGACCTAATGAAATGGGTTGGATTATTACTCAATTATAGGTTTTTGGGGGAATATTGTAACTAGGTAATGTAAAATAATAGGTAGATGATGTGTAACACCTAGTTATTTTTCTGAAATATTTCTGTTTAAATAATTCCATTTCTTCAATATCATTCGTTACACACACCATTTCATTTTGATGAACATCATAAAAGTATTAAAATATAATGTTCTCGTTATGACATGGCTGTTGGATTGGTGGTATTGAATATTAATAACTAAATTATGAAAAATAAATTTTCTACACATTTATAAAATGAATTCATCAGTTATCAAATGATTAGAAATAAAAATAACAATTATTTGAAAATTTTGTTTTTTACTGAAAATTTGATATTATGTGTTCAACATATTTTTATTAATAAATTAGAATAAAATTTTATTTTGAATTAATATAATGAAATATATATTTTTAAATTTAACAAATATTTTTAATACCCAATAAATTTTTTTAGGCATATGATAAGAATAAATTTTGATTTATGCTTAAAAATGTATTTTTTCTAAAATACCAATTTTTATTGCATTTTTTATACTTAATTTAATCCTAATTTACTATTTATATGTTTTGAATTAGATATAATAGATATAATATTTAAAATAATTTGATTGAAATGCGTTCATTAGTCCCCTTTTATTTTTATTGATTATTAATAGTAATCATGGAAAACATAATCACCTATGTTAAGGGAAAATATGGTTAATCTGGATTAATAATAAGTGATAAAGACAAATATTTTCATCCTCATTCTTATTGGATAAATATAATTCTACCTTTAATACTTCATTATTTAAATTTATTTGTTTAATGTAAAAATATCCAGGAAAATTACTTATGCATTATTTAACTTAATGAATGTTATATATTTTCACTCTCTTTAATTTCAATATGCCATATGTGACCAAATGGGGAAAAACTATGTTATAAACGAATATATTTACTTAAATTGGGATTTATAATTTTACTTTCATGATATAAATTTATTTTTAATTGTTTTTAAATATATAATGACCTGAATTTATTACGCACCACCAATGTAAGATTTCCCCTTTAAGAAAAATATATAATAAATGATTTAAAAAAAATTAAAATCCATTTAATTTGAATTATTTATTATGACCCATGAAAATTATAGATATATATTAATTATATGGATGGTTTTAAATAAATATATTATAAATATCCCTTTTTATTGATGAAATTAATGTTAAAAAAGCAAATAGTTAAAAAATAATGATATTTTAAACAAAAAATATTTTATTAATTTTTTTAAAAAATATAAAAACATTAAAATATTTAGAGGTGGATGTTATATGTTAAAAATGTAATAAATTTTCTATTGTTTTCTCATTTTCACCTTATTATTTAAATGTAAAACACTGTAATACTAGAAAACATTTTTTCATAGTTTAAATTAAAATTGTTTAACTATTTTTAATCAAAATCATAAGTGTTAAAATTACACCAAAAATTTCTAAATTATATTTATTGATGGGATTAAGACTCTATAAATTCTAATATTTTAATCTGTGGCCATTTGGATTCATATTTCCTAAAAATTAATTTATTATAATTTAATCTTCTTTAGGAAATTCCAAATGTTCCCCTCACCCCAATTTTAAAAGGGATCCTCCTCCCTAAATTATTCACAACACTGTGAGCCTTATATTCCAATGAAAATATAATATTACCCCTTTTAATCCTCCCTATCCACATTATAGAGGTCTTTTATTCCCAAAATTTCAAACTGAAGTCTCTTTAGAAAATATCCAATGGAATATTTTTAAATATGAGATAACTTCCTTAATTGGTCTCCTTTAATAATATTATTATTTACCTTTTCGTAATATATGTCATTTATCATAAAAATAATAATAATCAATCAAAAATATTCTTAACTATATTAGGATATTTAGAACTACATTATACACCCTATTTTGAATGAAATTAGTAATGAATGTATCAGTTGTGCGTACATACGTCCTACTGTATCCATGTAGAAATACAATCCGATCTAATCCCAAAATTTTATATATGTATAATATTATGGTCTAAATTTATATATATAATATTAATCACATAATTATACTTATAGAACTATAACATCACATCTACCTACTTACCGTACAATATTTTGGGAAATGATAACGTCATTCGTGCATATGTGTGGACTACAACCTCCACGAAGTTATACGATTATTTTTTAATTTATATATTATGTGGATGGAAATGAGGGATGATTTAACTGATTAGTTTAATATAATAAGTATCTTATAATTTTTAATTAATATTTACTAGTCTTTTGTTCTATCCATCGAAAAATGATAACAGAGTTCCTGTACACGTACGGCCTACCATCTCTGTGAATGGTGAAATTAATTTTCTATTTATAACTCTAATGTATTACTATAAATTATTATGTATATGATATATATATTATGGATAAAATTAGTGATATTGTTTATTAATGATAAATTTAAAAGGATCTAAAATAAAAAACCAAAACATACATGAAAAACAAAACTGTTATCACCTAAAACATGGTTTTTAACAAATAACAATCAACAAACATGTGATAAAAAGATATATGTTTCAAATAAATGGTGTTATATATATATTTATGGTTCTGTTTAATATTTTTAATAATACTATATTTTTTATACAATACGTTAAAACACATATAAATGAATTCATACCTAAGTTGAGGGTTTAAATTCACAATCTCATCAATATTCCTGATTTTTATGTTTAGGTCTCCACTATGGAATATTTTTATACCATATCCATATAATATTAAAAAAAAATTTATTATATTTTTTATAATTCTTATATTATTTTATATCATCATTTTTACCCATGTATGATATATTAGAGAACAATTTTAAAGGAATCACTTTTTAGATTCCAAATGAGGTACTTTGTGACTTTCCCAATAAAGTAATAGAAGACATGTTTTTTAAATTGTACATCATAAAGGTATTTTTGAAAATTAAAAAAATCATATAATATTACTTTACATGTATACAAAGTTATTTTCACATAATATTTTTCCATTGTATTTGTGTAGTTTTTATGATATAAATGATTTCAAAAATGAAAGGTTATCTCCCAAAATAATTAATTAATGTGATATTTCAAATATTTTTCCATATAGGATAACATTTTTTATGTTAATTATTATTTAATGGGATATGATAAAATGAAATCATCTTTATTGTTTATTTGGATGGTTTATTTTTATGATGAAAATATGAAATGCTCGTGAAAGTTTTTTCTTTTTCATGGGTTACGCTAGGATTAATTGTTTATGAAACACACTTCATTTCAAGGTTTCTAATAACATTAATGTTTTATGGTATTGTGGTACACATATGTATGATTTTCATTATGTTATGGGTGAGACCTATATCTCCACCCAATTAATTGGGTAAATATTAATATCTTTTGAGATAAACAAGACTATACTGGTTCGTGAACGTAGTTAAGTAATGGAATTCGTCTTATATTATGGCTTTGGGAGTGATCCTTGAAAACTATGATAGTTTGGGGAGTGAAACAATTATATTATGATAGCCTTGGAAAAAGACTGTGATTACTAAAGAAATTATTTTTTGTGCTTATGACTATGCCGGAATTCTCTCTTCTATGCTTATATTAAGACTTCATGTCTCATGTTCTCTGATTACATTTCGATTTAGCACTTATTAAATATCATCATTTATTCCATGAATTAAAATTATGATCATTGATACAATGGGTGTGGTTTTCAAACAATAATATCATGTTATTATAATAATATGGTCATTCTATGCTTAGGTGATCATTTATAACACTCTTGTTCACCATTACTAAACATCATAAATTAACCATTTCAAATATATCCTCTCCCCTAGTAATGAATAATGTTATTAAGTATTATATGTCTAAGATGTGTGTTAATTATGTATAAATTAGTTCAATATGATGTACATATTTCATGATCAATTTTTTTATGTTTCCATGTTTCCAAATATACTGGACCAAACATAATTTATCGTGTATAGAAATGTTATGTGATTTATATTAAAATATTATGATATAATATCTAGGTATAAAAATTTGGGGTTTTTCTAATTTGTATTAGATAATTTTCTAGATAGCCTTTAGAAACACTGATGAGAAAACATTATTAAGAACCCTACGAATAAGTCTAAGTATATAAGAAAATAATATTGTTCTGGTAGGGATACTGAATAAACTGGGTAGAACATAAGGTGTCATAGAATAATGTGTCATGATTTAGACATCTTATAAATGATTTTTCATGATTACATGTTTCCCCATAGTGATTATTGATCCACCCAATATGATTCTATATATTATATCTTAATATATTAATATACATCACATAAAATTTCTACCCTTGATAGATTTCTTTCGATCCAGATTATTTGGAATCATGGAAACATAAAAAAATAGATCATGAAATACCTACATCATATCCTACTAATTTCTTCATAATTAACACCCTTCGTAGACATATAATAATTAATAAATTTATCCATATCTAGAGGAAAGGATACATCAGTAAAGGTTATTATGTAGTACTATAGCAGCGGCGAAACTATAACAACGGCGGGACCTATAGTGGTGGCATGTCATTGTAGTGGTGGTAGGGTACTGGAGCACTACTATTAACATAATGGGTCTTGGCCCAAAAAATTGGGCCTACAGGCCATGTAATGGGATAAATGCCTAATGGGCCTTCTGGCTGTGTAATGGATCTCCCTCTTCCCAGTTAATGAGGTCTTTTATTTTATTTAATAATAAATGAGGCTTCGACCCCATCCTTTAAAAAAATTGGAACCTGAAGGAATCCTCTTAATGGTAAATGTGATAGAGATTTCAATAATTGTCCTCATGAGAAAAAAATATTACTGGAGATTGAAATCAAAATATAATTTTTATGCTCATATAAAAGTTTCAATATATAAATAATGTCCACTTTAAAATTATAGAAATATGGATGAAAATTAAGCTGAGTCATCCATAAGGAAACATCCTCCATATTTAAGTGGTTATTATGATCAACTAGTTGTAAAATAATATATCAAAAACCAATAAAAAATTATTTTTTATTATCTATTTTTTAGAACATAGAAGATTTATATTGGATTTTTATCATTTGGAAGGTGATGTCGATCCCTGATAGACACTTACCAAGAACATATAATAAATTTAATAGATAGAGTGGAATGAATTTAAAAGCTTAATTTTCAACAATTAAATTCATTTAATTCTATACAAATATTTATAAATAATTCCATGGTTAAAATAATAAGGATGATGAATTTAATATTTTTATAAGGAAAATTTCAAAGGAATTGATATGTATTCTTCTCGTATTATCTTGTAAAATGGATGTAAGATTGATTGATTCTTTGATGGAATAAAAAAATGACATTTAGGGGTGTTCTCCAAAAGAAACATCAACAGTAGTAAAGGAATCATTAATTTTTTTTTCTCAAGATGGATATAGAGATATGAGTTACCTTTTAATCTCATTGTTTTTATATTAAAAGAAAAATAGAATTCAAGATAAATTTAAAAACCTGAGTGAAAACAATATAAGCATTCCTTTATGATTTATGTTTAGAAAAAAACATGGGGGAAATTATATTAAGGGAATTTGTAATTTCATCATTTGTGAAATGGAATTTCTTTGGTAAATAGCATAGAAATATAATGGGAAAATGCTCTCAAATGATGTGAATAAATCCAAAAATATTAAAAATCCAACACCAAAAGTCTAATGTTTTAAATTCAAGGAGTATGGTAATTATGATAACTACTTCCTAAATATGATGGATAGTGAAGATGATCAGCATCAATAACCACTTAATCCCATATACAAAATGAAATATCATGTAATAATTATTTTTTTTGATAAGGGGTACAATAAAGATGTCGGGAAAGTTAAAATTATCACTCACTATTGTACTTTTAATATCCTATTTTATTATATATCTACACAATATTTTATATTTAAAAAAATTTATATGGGTATCAAAGTACAACATAAAACATTAGTTTTTGAGTTAGTAGTAAAACCTCATAATAATATAACGATCACTTGACAATTCTTTGATTCATTTCTAGATTAATTTTGTGGGAATGTGTTTCTTATAAATCTTATCACTCTACATATATGATAATTAGATGTAATTTATGAAATGGATTTCATTTCTTTATACAAATCCCAATTCAGTTGGTGTAGAAGGGAGGTTATGTTTGACATTCAAATCTATCCTTTAATATTTTATCAATATGATGAAAATAATTAAATTATGATGGAAATTAATCCCATTTTATGGGTCATTATTCTTATTCAAAAGTAGTGTTTATATTAGATAAATTGGGTGGAACAAAAAAAATTATATATACCGATTGTGAGGAATTTTATTGATGACATTCCAGAGGGTTTTTTTGGTCTTCCAATGAATCATAATGTTTTTTTAAATAAAACTCATACCACATTCTTCAATAGTTTCCCTGACTCCGTATATAATATCTCGTATTGAGTTTCAATAATTGAAGAGGAAAATGTTGGAGAATCTTGAAAAGGAACTCAATTGTCCAATTGTGTCACATTTGGGTGCACAATTTCTTTTGATGAGAAGAAATGTGGATCAATGTGACTGTGAATTGACTATAGAGAACTTAAAATTACATTGGTCAAGAATATGTATCCTCTTCCCCATATTAATGAATTGTTATATCATCCATGTTAAGATAAGTATTTTTCCATGATTCATCATTGATTTTGATATCATAAATTGAGGGTCGTGAAGGCGGATATTCCCAAGACAGATTTTTTTAGGGAATGAACACTGTGAATTTATGGTGATACCTTTTGGTCTTTCTAATTACCATAATATGTTCAATGATTTAAATAATATATTATGTAGAGATTGTCTCGATTTTCTTTATTCTTTATATATGGCATTATTACTTATTCAAAGGGTAAGGAAGATCATGAAGATCAATTGGTACCTATCCTAAAAACCCTAAGGTAGGAATATATTTATGTAAAATTTACTAAGTGTGATTTATGAATTCAAAAATTTTGGTTCTAGGATTATATAATCTCTTAGTGAGTTTATATTAGTAGAACCATTAAAGAGATTTGTTTTTTGGCTGTGGCCCAAACCAACAACTGTGACTGTGATCTATAGTTTTCTAGGTTTGGATTCATATTGTCAATTCATTCTAGATAATTTTTTCACGGATATATAATCAAATAATAATGTTAATTCATAGAGGATCCATGTTCCATTATATAGATGAGTATGAGTAATGTTTTAAGAAACTGAATATAAATATAGTTAGCACAACTATGGTTACCCTATCATGGAATGTAAAAGGTTATATCATCTATAATGATGCATCAAATAAGGGAAATGAATGTGTCATCATGTAGAAATATATTTTTATAGCTTATGCATCACACCAATTGAAGGTTGATTAGAAAAATTATACAACTAAAGAATTGTAGTTACCAATGAAAATTATTTCATTAATGAAATTGAAGATTTGTATTTATTTAGAAAATGTGACATATATACATATCATAAATCATTGATGTATATATTTACATAGAGGAAGATAAATATGCACCATAAAATATGGTTATAGTTTATCAATTATTATGAATTCTAAATACATTACCTCCATGGGAAATCATCCATGGGGGAAGATGATCTAGGTCAATAGGGTCTTGTTATCTTATCTATGATAATGATCACAAAAAATAAAATATTTATGTACTTGAAAAATATGGAGCATGAAATCATGAATTGAGGGGATAAATATTATCATTATGAAATGAGTGATCATCTATATATGCATGTAAATATTAAAAAGGCATAGAATAAATATTAAGAGATGAAAAATAAGGTGAGAAATGATCATGAGTTCAACCTTGATTTTGATGGAATAATAAGTCTCAGGAATCGTCTATGTGTCCCTTTGTTACCAAATTTGCAGAAGGATGTTATAGATTAATATCATAGTTATTCATTCCATATTAATATTTGATTTATTATGATATATAATTATTTTAAAGATTATTTGTAGTGGGATTACATGAAGATAGATATTAAAGAGTAGGTTTTTCAGTTATTGTTATATTAGCAATTTAAGGCTGAGAGATAGAATTCAAAGGTAATGTTAAAAAAATTACTATGTTATACATTATGTATGTTATAAGATTTCTTGGTGTACCACTATCAACTTTATATGATTAAGAATGACGTTTCACCTTGATGTTTTGTAGAATTATTTAGCAGGATGTGGATACAAAGTTATGTTTCAACACTTATTATCATCCTTAGACATATGGTCAGTATTAGAGGACCAGTAAACCATAAAAAGACATATTAAAAAAATTATTTATGGATTTTAATTTTTTTTTGATATTCCCACCTTCTTATGGTGAAATTTTCTTACAATAATAGATATCACTCCATTTATAATGCTCTATATGAATCCCTCTATGGTGTAATTGTAGAAATGTGACATTCATGAATGATGTTAAAGAATGAAATAAAAAGGGAACTAATATAGGTGCGAAAATGGAATATATGGTTAGATACATTAAAAAACATAAGATAAACTCATATTTGATAAAATAGTTATACTGACAATGATTATAGATATGTAGAGTTTGAAGTTGGTGATAATGGATTTTTATGAATATTTCTGTTGAATTTGGTGATGGTATTTAGAAATAATGATAAGATAATCCCTTGGTATATCAATTAATTTTAAATTATTGATCGTATTAGGATGGTAACATATTCATTGGCGCATCAACTGATTCTCTCTCATCTTCATGACTTGTTTCATGTGTCTCTCTGAAGGAATTAAATATCTAATCCATGACATGTACTAAAATAAGAGATAATACCACTAGATAAATATCATTATTATGATGAACAATCAATGGAGATTATATATCTTAGTGATAAAATAATATGAAACAAGACCACTGACATGGTCAATTTTTATGGTGAAACCACCAATTTGGGAATTCTATGTGGGAACCTAATGATTTGATGAGACAAAATGTATCATCATATTTTTATACCATAGTAATGATTTTATTGGTTGAAACACATTTAGGGGTTTATAATTTAGATCGATTTTATTTTTATGAAATATTTCTATTTACACAATTTTATTTCTTTCATAAATTGTGTCACATTCAATAATGAGTCTAGATGAACCGTGTATCATTTTAAAAGTATTATGTTCTTATTATTATTTTGACAAATGATTGGTTTTTATGATTTTTAATAAAAAAATTAGGAAAATTTATTGTCTATTCATTTATAAAATGAATTAATTACTTATCAAATGATGATAATTTGAAACTTTTATTTTAAAATAACAGTGATATTTTTCATAATGAAATTATACATGCAATGTATTTTTCTTTATAATATAAAATTATAAATTTTTTTGAATGGCTTGAATGTAATATATATTATTTACAGGATAAATTTTTTTAAACATCCAAAAATATTTTCCTAAGCATAGGATAAGATTAAATCAACTTATATGCTTCAAATATATTTTTTTTTCTAAAAAATTAGTTTTTTAAGAATTCTGGAATACATAATTAAAAATTTATTTTTTAATTTTTATTAATAAATAACATAAAATTAATTTCATATTTACAATTATAAGGTTAGAATTTGCTAATTATGCATTTTTAATTTTTTGGATAATATGAATAGTAACTGTGAATATATTTATCACCATCGTGAAGAGTAAACTGAGTAAATCATGATTAATAATAAGTGATTAGTAATTTTTTAAAAGTAATTCTTATTAGAAGAGATAAATTATACAATTAAAACTTTATAATATAAATTTAGTTGTTTAATGGACAACTTCCTATGAAAATGTCATATATATTATTTAAATCATTAAATGATACAAAATGGCACTCACATTTTTTTAATATGTCTTTTGTGTCCACCTAGGGTCAAAATTAATTTATTAATGAATAAAATAGTTTAAATTCACATTAATAAAATTATTTTCAATATATATATATATATATATTACTAATAATATAATTACTGTAATTTCTTATTGAACATCTATGCAGTATTCCTCCATTTAAAAAAATATAATAAATGATTTTAAAAATACGAAAAGAATAATAATTTTAATGAGTTAATGTGACCAACTAATTTTAATGATTTATAAAAATTATAAAGTTTTTTTATGAATTATATTATAATTTCCACCTTTAATAGATGTATTTACTATCAAATTAAATGAATATCTCCAAATTTACGATAAGGATATTTTATCAAAATAATATTATTTTATATTATTTTAAAATCATAATATTTTTGAAATAATACAAGGTGAATATGATATGGTTTACAAGGTAATAAACTTTCAATTCATGGTCCAATTTCCACCTTATATGTAAAATTCACACCCCTCTAATATTGAAAATTTTATTACAGTATCTAAATATATAATTGCTTAACTAATGGTTAAACAAAGTATTAGTTACAAAATTATACCAATACATGAATAAATTATATTTTTTAATGGTATTAAAACCTTTTATTACATTATGTTAAAAGCAATGTTCATTTTTAGTTATATTTCATAAGAATAAATTTATTATAATTTAATGTTTTGAGAAATTCCAAAAGTGTCCATCATCTCAATTATAAAATGGAACTTCCTCCCTCACATCGTTACAGCACATTTAGTTGAATAGGTAAGATAAAATTTTACTATTTACATTATAAAATTATCCATCCACATTATATATTTTATTTATCTACAAAAATACCAACTCGTAATCCATTTTGAAGATATCAAATTGAATAGTTTCAAAGAAGCTGTAATTTCTTTAACTGGTCACTTTATATTTCTAATCATCATTAACTCCAATTAATCTATGATATCTTTCACCAAATAATAACTTCATTGTCTTAAATATTCACCAATTTTATTATTATTGTGATGAAAAAAATACAAACCATCTTTCTCATAAAATTAGAGATGAATTTATCGCTTGTGCATACATATGACTTACAGCATACAATATATACCTAGCGATAAAATTCATTTTCCATCTCCATATTGTATGGATTTGTATTATGATGGGTTTATGTATTATATAATATATTTATTAAATAATTACATATAAAATTATAATATCACTACTAACTACATACCATTAAATACTATGTGAAATGATAACGTCACTCTTGTGTGTGTGGACTACGCCCTCCAGGAAGTGATATGATTTTTTTCATTTATATTTTACATGGATGGTTATTATGAAAGAATATTATTAAAATATAAGATATATATGATATAGTAATTATCCTATAATTTTAAATTAATATTTTCCTTTCTTACATTCCAATAATCAAAAAATGAAAATTGTAATTATGTGTACGTACAACCAACCATCTTCATGCACGACGTAATTTATTTTTCATTGCAAATATTATTGGTTTAAAATGAATACAGATGTAAATTATATTCATATCATGGTAAAAATTATTTTTATATTCTAATCATTATCAAATTAAATGGCATGAAAATAACAAATCAAAACTTATATGAAAAGACCAATTATCATCGGAAACATGATTTAAACAAAGAATTGTTAATAAATGTGTAATAAAAGGATATAAATAAATAATATTTAGTATTATATATATAAATTTATGATTTTATAATATATTTATTATAATACTATATTTATTATAATTTACTTTTGAACACATATAATGGTTGTTAGACCTATAAATATGGTTTGAATTCACAATATAATCAATATTTGTGATTGTTTATATTTAATTATCCACTGTGTAATATTTTTCTTCCATATCCATATTTTTTTAAAAAAAATATGTTTTATAAAATTATATATTTATTTATTAATTTCAATTTTACCAATGTTCAGGTTTTTTTAAATCATTTTTAATGGAAATTTTTTTTCATAATCAAAATGAGGTAATTTTTTGACTTTTGCGGGAAAATAATATTGAATGATTGATTGGCTTCACATATATGAGAACAATTTATTTTCTCAATATCATGAAAAGAAATTATTTGAATCATAATTTATAATTTTATATGATTATATTATAATAAAATTTATTCCTTCATAGTTGTGTAGCTTATTAAATATAAATGATTTTGAAATGGAATTGTTTTTTTATTTAAAAATTAATCTATATTATCTTTAATTTTTTTTGTAAATCTAAGATTTCATTCGTTGATGTTACATATAATTTATTAGGATGTGATCCAATGATACCATCCTTGTTATTTCTCTCTATTATTTATGTTTATGATGAAAAAATTAAATGTTCATGATACCAATTTAAATTTTATAGGTTATGATATGATGAAATGTTTATGAAACCCATTTCTTTTCATGTGATAGAGTATGATGAATTTTAGAAATTCATGTTGTGAAAAAAATGTATTATTTTCATTATGTTATTTTTTAGAAAAATATATCCCCCTATTGTATTGGCTAAAAAATGATATCTCATGAGATAAAATTAACTAGAATAGGGAGTGAATCTAGTTTAGTAAGGTAATTTTTCCACTATAATTGACTTGGGAGTGAAACATTGCTACTATGATAGTTTTGGGGAGTAAACTCATTCCACTATTTCATCTTTTGAAATTATCCTTCACTAATAAGTAAAATTTTTTCTATACTAATATGTAATCTATAAATTTATTTATTATGTCTATGATAATATTTCATGGTTAAATTTCATTAATTCCATTATTATTACTGTCTTATAAAATTACCAAATTTATTTTATCCATAAATATTGCGATCATTGATATGAAAGTTATGGTTTTCAAATATTAAGATCATCTTATTATAACCTTATTGTGATGTTACCTTTATGTGATTATTGATATCTCCCTTATTTACCATTATGGTGAATCTGATCTCACAATTCACTTATGTTTCCAAAACATGGGTTATGAATACAATTATTAAGTATAACATATCTAATAAGGTTTCAAATTCTAAAGAAGTAAATGGGGGATGATTTAGATATTTTATGAACCATTTGGTTATGTTTCCATCACTCCAAGAATACATGACCTAAATGATTATGTCATTGATTGAAATGATATTTAACGTGTATAGTTCTATTAAGATTTAATATTTATGTATGAAAACTATGGGCTACTATATAGTGTGACTTGGTAGGTGGTGTTTCATCATGTTTTCACCCCATTATTCATTGGTGGACATTAGGTATATTCCTAGAGACCAATTTTTTTCATTGTATATTGGGGTCAAATTTTAAGGGTTTTTGTTTGTCTAATAAATTATCCATTGCTCAATAGTGGTCAAGATTGAACTATAGAAGACTGGGTGACTAAATTCATAAATTATGAATTTTCATGGGCTATTAGATTGTGTTGGTTAAATTGTGTCATCACTATTCCATTAGTTGATTAAAATCTTAAACAAGAAGTTGGAGTTATAGTGCTTGAAATTATGTGTCTCCATTTTATTTAATTTTTGAATTAAATAACCATAATGGGATATACTTTATGTGGTTTAATTGACCACTCATTTAATTATGATATATTTTGTTATAATGAAAATGGGTTTTTCCATTAAAAATATATAGTTTTGTGGTGGGAGAGACTAGATTTTTAGAATTCCAAATATACTATCTCCACCCAATGTGTGTTAAAGGGAAAGTTTTAAAGGTTTATCTCCCTCTATTATATGATTTCATTCATATATCATTATATGATCATTAAATATTTTTTAATTGAGTGGTTTGAGGTTTTATCAAGAAATATTCTACATATAATAGTAATATCAAAAAAATAATTATAAATAACTAGTTGAAATTGAACTCATCCTTGAATTGGATTATGTTAAAGTTAATTTAATTTTTTTTGATATTTAAAATTCCAATTTTATTTTAAATGTGGTATTGGATTGTGAAATTGAATTTTAAAAAATTATGATTTTCTAAAAAAATTGTGTTTAAAATGAATATTTAAAATTTGAAATGTATTTTTTGGAATAGTTATTTAAAAAAGTTTTTTTGTGAATAAAAATAGAATTTATATGAGTTTTATAGCTTCCCATTATTTGAAAATATTGTTCTGATAGATATACAAAGATAAATCCATGTATTTATTTCTTTAAATATATAGACTTGGTTTTTGGTGAGAACTAAATGTGTGCATGTTGAATATAATTTTGAAACATCTATATTACATATCATGCTGAAGGGAAGCTCAAAGGTAAGAGAGAGTGTGTGTGAAATTTATTTATTAACTTACTTTTAAAATTATGTATGATTTATACCATTTTTATGGGTAAATTAGAGATATTGAGTGAGTATCTAGGTTTCATAACATTGAGATATTTTTTTAATGGAATGTGTGTGAGGTATAGAACAATAGTGAAAATCATTTGGGAATAAATTAAAAACTTATGGAGAGGATTTGGATTGAGAGTAAGGTAAATTTATATTATAGATCAGAGACATGAAATTTATTTTCATTTTGGTATGAATAAATAGTATATATTTTCCATGGTAGTGGATGGAAAATAATTAAATATAGTTCCTATTTAATTTTATGTCTATTCCATCTCATGGGGATGAGATTTTACAAAAATATAGAAAATAAATTCACTAGGATATGGTGAAGGCATATAATATTCCAAGTATTTTTTATAACAAATTGATATCATGGTCATGGACTGATTTAAAAAATATAAATTAATTTTTATTATGAAAAACTGGTATTGTTTATTTTTTAAAATATTATGTTGTCTTTCCAATAAATATTACCATGATTTCATGAAACTTTTTTCAGTAAAATAATTTTTTATAAACTATTTGGTATTTTGGTTGATTTCATTGTTTATAGAACAACTCATCTGTTAGTCTTCTAATTGTATTTGGATTAGACGACCTGGTATTTTACATACCATGTGAATGTGAACATTCGCGACATACCAGTTTTTTTGTTCAGGGTATAAGTAATGATATGGTTTAACAATTTCTTAATAGTAGCAGTATAGTATCCCATGATTGAAACATATTTTTATCTTTTGGTGAAAGATATTGAACATGTCCTATATGTATCTTCCCCTTTAGTACTACTATATAAAACCATTCTTCATAACTAGGTGAAAGGAAACACAGGAATGAGTGAGCATAACAACTCAGTAAGTGTAATTAGAGGATATAAATAGGTTTAACATGGGAATTAGGGTAATATAACATGGGAATAACATTTTAATATCACACACGTCATATAAAATATTATATACATGAGTCACGGAATAAATATTAGAAGATAATAATTCATGGAACATAAGGGTGATAAGTCACCATAAATCCATTATAAACTATAAAATAAAGTAATATAAGTGTGAATCCATCCAAAATATAGAAAACAGTTTCAAGTGTTATGTTTAACAAACAAGACCAACAAAATAGTGGATCAGGATGAACCTATTTAAAATAGTGGATAAGGACATCCATGTTTCCACTTATGGATCATGACACACTTGTTTCCCATTATGGATTAAGACAAACCCGTTTCCCATTGTGGATCATAAAATGCCAATTTCCCATTGTGGATCATGATTAGTGACTTTTTTCATAAATTATATCACAAGATATAAATATTTACCCAATACGTTAGAGGGGGATATAGGTCCCACCAATCACATGATTGATTCATACATACATTTTCCATAAGAAAATAAAAATGTAAACATACCATGACCCAAAATATTGGAAGGGTTACATAAAGACCATATCAAAACCCATGATATAAAATAGATATTTTTAAAATTTCATCATATGATGAACTGTGTACAATAAATAGGTTTTACAATCATTTCATAATATAATATCCAATGAAAAAGTGGGTTTTATATTCTTTTTATTAGAGTATAACCCATGGAATATAAATTGGATTCATAAAAAACATTTCATCCTAAATATAAAATTTAAAAAGAAATAATATTAATGGTGTCCATATGAAATATTCTAATTAAGTCATGATTAACACCAATGATTTTCATCTTAGATGAAAAATAATTTTGAAAAATCACATAGAAAAATTTCTTGAGGAAACTATCCTTTCCATTTTGAAAAATTATTATTAAAACATAAATCATTTATAAAAAAATTTATTTTGAAAATGACATTGAAAATTATATAGGGATCTTTTAAATCCAATTAAAATAATTTTTAAAAAATAAATCTTTTTTATTATTAATTTCTATGAAAATTATATTAAAATATCATATATTAAAAAATTAAACAATTTTTATAAAACATGGGTTTTCAATTAAAAAAATTCTTCACCGAAGAGAGAATCAAATTTGTATTTTCTTAAAAGAAATTATTAAGTATCATAAATACAATATATTGGAAAAAATATTACCATTACATGATGATATACTGATTAACCCATGGATAAAATATTTCAATGGATTTATAGAGGTATGGATCATAATATTTCATTAATGGAAGCATAATCATTACTATTTCTGATAAATGATTTAACTGAATAAATAAATAGATTTTAATTTGGTTCCTTTGAATATCCCATGAATAAATAACATTACATGAATATTATAATATAATAAAAAAATAATATTTATGATATATTTTTTAAAATTACACTATATACACTCCGTACAAATATTGGTTCATAACTTGAAATGTGTATCAAAGGAGGAAAATTAAGAGAGAATTAATTTAATAATTCAGTAACTTTTGAAACATAAACCTTATGAAATAGAAATAATAGAATGGATATTTAAATACCAATAAATTTAAAATTAATAATAATATAATTAATTTATTTTAAGAATATACACCACACAAAAGAAATGAGTGTTGAATATGACATAAGTCTTGTAGAAATAAATGTGAGACTAGAAATACCCATACTACATGAGTAACTTTTGAATAATTATCCCCATGAATGAATAAAAAAAATTATGAATATACATTTCATTAAATAAATTAAATTATTTTTATAAAATTTCTCGGGTCAGTATATAAACCACACAATAAGAAAAAATGTTTAATATATCATATATCTCACAGAAATAAAAGGGTAGCAGAGAAAACCATTACATTAAGTCTTGACGTTATTCATGAACATTCAATACTCTTTTATAATAAATATAAGTTTATTATAGATATTTCATAGGACCATATTATTTTATATCAAAATATTGATTAATTTATTATTAATTTCTATTAACTATTGGTTAACACTTCCATGTTCATGTTACGTTTTGGGTAATTTCCTCTTTTTTTACATATATTTTTTGACTTATTACTCTTGATCATCTTGATTGGATCATGATTTACTTTTTTCCATAATTTAAAATTTGATATAAATATCATATCTATTATTTAATTAAATATGTATTATAATCAATAAAATATATAAATATGAAATGAAATGCATCATTCATTGAGACAATATGCTATAGATATGTGTTAATGTTGTTTTCCTTTTCCTGTTGTATTTTAAAATAAAAAAAATAAATTATATATCCTGTATAGTTATTATGTAAAATATATCACTTATTTTTCTTAATCAAATATTCAATACATTCAATGTAATACTTCAACAATTCACATCTCTTTGAGGAGGTTGTAGTCTACACATTCACAAATGAAGTTATCATATTCCAAAGAAATTGAATAGATGAAGGTATGTGTTATTTTATAATTATAGAATCCTAAATATACAATAAATATAAAATATATCATAAAATATTGTTATCTTAATCAGTATTCTAAACCTTGAGATGTGGTAATGCAAGAATGAATTACATTTATTGGTGAGTCAGATGTCCTATGTACAAACGGATGATGATTGTGTATCCCATTTGATGAAAGTGTGTGGATTTATAGGTTTTACCCTTAGCATAAAAACAGAAACACACACACACAAATATATATAGAAACACAACCCTTCAAAAATGTCATTACATGAATTTAAGCATAATTAAACATCAAATTACATACTAGAGATC
Organism: Viscum album; assembly: GCA_963277665.1. Classification (NCBI taxonomy): domain Eukaryota; kingdom Viridiplantae; phylum Streptophyta; class Magnoliopsida; order Santalales; family Viscaceae; genus Viscum; species Viscum album. The sequence continues at coordinate 1,003,688,283 of OY728161.1, forward strand.
GTAATTCCAACTGTCTTGGATGTCTATGTTCATAAAACTGACAAAATAGAATAAAACATTCTTATTTAAAACACTCATAAATGGATCTTATCTTCCATTTAGATCTAAAATATCTATAGGATAAACTATTACAAAATAAATGAATAAAGGTATGAGCTAAAAATCCCATTAAGGGACTAAACATAATAATAAAAATTACAACATGGGTTAGATGGCATAAAATACAAATATTAGAGGGCATGGAACAAGATTAAACATATGTAATAATAAAATAAATAAGGTTGGTGTAACGACCCAAAGTTTTTCAATGAAAAATTCCCTTCTTATATTTATGTCATAAAATAACATGAATTCACAAATTATTGAACTACTAAGTGATAAGTGACCTTTGAACATAATTTTCTCACTCCTATGTTTGGAATTTTGAAAATATGACATATTCAGTTGTGTTCAAGATGATTTTTGGAATCAAATGAAACAAAAATAATTTTGGTGAATAGTAATATACCCTTAGGAATAGTAACATAATCTTATTAATAGTAATACGACTCTTATGAATATTAAATCGTCTAACATAAGAGTAACATTACCTATGAATAATAAAATAAATTTTAGTCATCTTTGAAAGTGATAATTTGACCTTAGTAAACATCTTGGTATTTTGAAAGTCATAAATAATTAATTATAATTAAATAATTAATATAAAATACTATCAATTTCCTTGAAATTTATTCATAAATTATTTAATCAATGGCTAAAAGTTTTCAGATAATTTTATAAGACCCTACGTAATTTTTGAAAGAACAATAAAATCAGTTTTAATCTTAAAAACTGTTTTTAAGTAAATTGTGATTTTAATTAAATATTAAATTATTAATATTTAGAAACTTATTTTTGGAAAATGGACTTCATTTTTTGATTCTACATGTAGATAAATGGTTGGGGTAAAGTTTTGGGATTTTTCTGAGATACTTGAATTTTTTATTAATAGTAGAGTCCATTAATTCACAATAAATGCTAAATGATGTATCAATTGAGTCATCGATGATGTTCTGCTGATGTAAGCCCACTTGGTTCGGGATTAAATTATAAAATTTCTATTCTTGGCCGTTCAAGACTCACTATTTCTTGTCTTTTGGGTAAATAATATACTAATGTATTTTATATTAAGGAAACCCCTCTCCCATCCAATATAAAAGCCACCCTTCACTCCCTCTATTACTCACACGTCTCAAGCTCCAAGACATCACTAAACACTGCCCCAACACCTTCTATAGCCCCTCCCCCACCTCCAAAATTTATTGGTCTCATCAAAAGGCTATGATTAGGCCCTTAAGGAGGTTCTCAAGAGAAGGATTTAAGAGGTAATTTCTCTCCCTCTTCTATTTTAATTTCTTTTCAAGTTCAAGTTCTTTTCTTGATCTCTCCCCACCTATATTCATCCAAATTGTTTTGTAACTCCATTATTATACATATACTATAATTTAATGACTCTAATGGGTTATTATATCACCCCACACCCTTTCCCTCTTCCTTTTTTTATTAAAGGGTGCGTTGTTCATGAGGTGTTAATTTATCACCTTCAAAAACCGACATGCTCTCTTCTTCCATTTATACCTTAGGATCTAGTCATGAAACCATTTTTATGGTTGAACCAGAATATTTTATATGTATTATGTGATTATTTATGTTCTGGAAATAAACTATGTCCATATTACAATGTGATAAGTTAAAACAAGTTCATTGTGAACCAAAAACCGCCCAAATTGACCCAAATAACCACCATTTAATTATTATCTAATGATTCATCCACACGGATATAATTTGATTTATTATAAGATAATTCAACCTCCTCTAATATCACTTATATAATGTAATATAATTTCTATATGTTTACCCATGTTCTACCCAAACATCAATTTATGAATACAATTTAACCACCCAAGAGAAACCATAAAAACCAACATCGCCGAACAATGTCTTTAAAATTTATAAGTCATCCAAAGGAACATAATATGAGTTAATGAAACCATAATTAACCCTAGTTATGTACACATGGTTTTTTATTTCATATTAATTAATATAATGTCATCATATAGGAAATTAAATATAAGGAAGCATTCAGGTACAAGGTATTGGGAAATTCTCGAACACAACTTTCACCCTTCGGGTTCTACCACTTTCACTCCATTTTGGATATGGTCACTCCTTAGAGATCATTTTATCATCATTTCATTTACTTTTATGGGATATGAATGTTTTCTAATGAATTTTATGTCAATACAAATGTTTTCCGAAGGAACTCTTCTCTTAAGAACTCAACTTTTACCTCTCATTCAAGGTTGATGGTTCTTGTATCAGGTATATTGTTGCCAATTTATTTTGGGAACGCATTGTTTATGAATGTGTTCATATGGGATGAAACCCATTCATTTTCATGGGTTATTTATGTTCATTTATGTTATATTTTCATTGTGTCATGCATGAAAAATGATAATGTTATGATGTGACAGGGCTCCTTGAATTATATAGTATAATATGAATGTTTAAATGTAACGGGTGCGCTGGGAATTATATAGCGCTCCAATGCACTGGGTAAAGTGATGAATATCATGAGTAAATGTGAAATTTTGTGTGAACAAGATTCTATCTTGGTTCACAAGTATGTGTGGTAGTTAACAACTAAGACATGATGTTTCATTTTATGCATTTCCACATTTCAAGTCTTTTATTTATGCTCCGATCGTGTTCATGATCGTTTTCCTATGTTATGATTATTCTCACCCCATGCTATATTTTTCTTATCTATCCTCATACTAGGCTTCTATATCATCCCTTTTTATGTATATCCTCAAGTGGCTACATGTACTATGGAGAGTACAATTGCGACTAAGAAGCTAGTGATGAAAAAATTAAATAAATGTTTATGGTTGATGTTGTATTTGTTATGTATGGTCCTAGTATGCCAATAACACTAAACCTTTGGATACAATATGTGTAATCTATTATGTTTTTTATCTTTTAAATTATGTAATAGTAATGTAATAAAAGGATGGGTTTCTATAGTTGGTATCAGGGGCAAGGTTTAGTTAATTTTGGAATTAGGATTAGTGAACCCTAGAGAAAACCTCTAATATGAGACTAAGTAAAAATATGCACAGAAGAATATTTACCTCAGGATCCCATATGTTATGTTTTTGGTATAATTTTTTATATTAATAAGTTATTCATGACTTGTTTACTTATGTTTTGTTCGAACATTTTCTATTTTAGGAAATGGTGGGAACAAGGAGAAATCAGGCCAACAACTCATGCGAGGGCCAATGCAACAGTTTTTCGAATGACACACCAAATGATTTAGGAGGTGGAGTTAAAAAATTCATGGTGATGGTTACCCAATTATCTTAGGTTATTAACAATAACCATAATAATGTGGAATTTCCTCCTTCACCAAATAGGGAGAAACTGGCTATTGAATGTTTTATGCGGCAATATCCACTGATGTTTTGTGGATCTTCCGATCCACTAGTTGCTAAAAAGTGGGTCAACTCCCTGGAGAAAATTTTTCCTATTCTTCATTGTTCTAAGATGGAGAAGGTGACTCTATCCATTTATCATCTAGGTGTAGAAGCCGATAAATGATGGGATTTGATTAAGAACACCAAGCCAAGGGAGGAAATTGAAGAGATGGAATGGGAAGAATTTAAGATAATTTTTCTTAATAAGTAATTCCCACGAACTCTTCGTATGAATATGGAGAGAGAATTCATAGAGATCAAGAAAAAGAAGGATAATCTGTCACAACCTATGAAGCTAATTTCACAAGGATTGGAAGGAACTCTTCAGGTTTTGCTATCAATAATGATAGCATAATTGATATATTCTTTAGTGGATTAATACCACACCTTCGAAAGTCTCTTGCAATTCGAGACTTTGGGAGTTTTGAAGATGTTTTTTGGTGTTCTATCAATGTGGATATGGAGTTTGGAGAGTGGTCCCATCGCTATGGGGATAAGAAACTAAAGATAGAGTTTCATTCCAGTGGATCTAGTGATAAATGTGGGAAGAAAAATCAACGACCCACATGCCAAAAATATGGGAAGTTACATAATGGGAACTGCCTTAAAGTGACGGGGAAATTCTTCAATTGTGGTAAGGAAGGACACCATGCTCAAGAGTGTAAAAAAGACATGAAAAGAAAGGATAATGTAGCCGATGAATGAAGATAACCACTCATGGTTAAATTTTACAACAGTAAGGAGCTAGGGAACAATGCAAACCAGTGCACTAAACCTGAAGCTCTCGAGGGTGATTAGCATCAGCAGCCACCATAGTTAAACGAAAAAGGGAAGGCTTATGCCATCACTACTATAGAGGTGGAGCATGATAATGATGTTGTACAAGGTACACTTCCTATTCACTCAAGAATGGAAAAAGTCTTATTTGATTCTGTTCTATGCATTCATTTATATCTTGCATTTTTTCTAGAACTATAGAATCAAAGCCCCGATACATTGAAGTAGAGATATCTGTAAAAACACCAAGAGGTGCAATAATTTCAACCCATGTGTTTGACTCTTCTCCCATTGGCTTATGTGGGAAGATTCTTCTGTAAAATCTGGTAATACTTCCCTTGGTGGAATTCAATGCTACAATGGGAATGGACTAGCTCTCGTTATATAGAGCACGTATCAACTGTCAGGAAAAGGAAATATACTTTCATATTCCGAACCATCCCATGCTCCTCTACAAATTCAAAGAAGATCATGAATCCTCTTTGAAAAATCCTTCAATGATGTGGGTGTTGATTCCTTATGAAGAAGCATACCTCTCCCAAATGATTGAGTCAAAGAATGTTCCAACCTTGAGGAAATTACCATCGTGAGGGAATACAACGATATATTTCTCAAAGAGATACTCGGAATTCCCTCGGATCATGAGGTCGAGTTATCTATTAAACTAATACCTAGAGCTACTCCTATCTCGAAGTGCCCCTATAGGATGGCTCCTATCGAACTATAGTAGTTAATGAAGCAGCTGCAAGAGCATCTGGACAAAGGGTTCACACACCCTAGTGCATCCCCTTGGGGTGCGCCAGTGCTCTTTGTGAAGAAGTAGGATGGAACAATGTGGCTGTGTATCGATTATCGGGAACTCAACAAGATCACCATAAAGAACAAGTATCCTCTCCCAAGGATTGATGACTTGTTCGACCAGTTAAGAGAAGCTCAATATATTCAGAGGTGGATCTTCATTCTGTATATCATCAAGTAATGGTGAAGAAGGAAGATATTTAGAAGACTGCCTTCCATAAAAGGTATGGGCACTATGAGTTTTTGGTGATGCCTTTTGGACTTACTAATTCCACTGTAATCTTCATAGATTTGATGAATAGAGTATTTAGTCAATACCTCGAAAAATTTATGGTATTTTTTATCGATGGTATTCTCATCTACTCCAAGAGAAAGGAGGAACATAAAGAAAATCTAAGACTTGTGTTGGTGACATTAAGAAAGGAGAAGTTATACACCAACATCAGAAAGTGTCACTTTTGGATGATTCATGTCACGTGCATGGGACATATGATTACAGTTGAGGGAATTTCTGTGGATCCTTCGAAGACGAAGGTGATTGAGGAATGGCCAAGGCCCTCTAGTGTCACAGAAATTCATAGTTTCATGGATTAGATGGGTACTACCGATGTTTTGTGAGAAACTTCTCACGATTTTCAAGCCCTCTAACTATGTTAACAAGGAAAGGGGTAAAGTATATCTGGACTTGAAGAATGTGAGGGAAGTTTCATGGAGCTAAAGAGAAGGCTGATCACTGCAACTGTACACACACTACCAAAAAGTGGAGAATGTTTTGTAATATACAGTGACACTTCAAAGAAAGGATTGGGTTGTGTACTCATGCAAAAATATAATGGTATATCCTACACCTCACGGAAGATATAGATCCATGTAAAGAACTACCTGATGCATGATCTAGAGCTAGCGGCTGTGATTTTTACCTTGAAAATATTGTGGCACTATCTTTATGGTGAAAAGTGTGACATATACACCGAACAAAAGAGCCTAATGTATATATTCACACAAAAGGAGATCAACATGAATCAAATATGGTGGTTAGATCTAATCAAGGATTACGATTTCTCTATTCACTATCATCATAGAAAGGTGAACAAGGTAGCTGATGCTCTAAGCAGAAAAAACGTGCTACTCTATCCATGTTGTGGATTGAGAAACACCATATCTTCTTGGATATGCAAATAATGGATTTGGAAATCATATTCGAAGGGGATACATCCTACCTTGTACAAATAATTACGCAACCACCCATCCAGGAGAAGATTAAGGAAGGACAATGGGATGATATGGAGATACAAAACAGGGTGAATGTAGTAAAGGAAGGGAAGCTGCAAGTGTTCCATATCGGCGATGATGGTGTGATTCGGTTTGAAATGCGGCTTTGTGTACCTTCATCACCCAGGATAAAGAAGGAGCTACTGGATAATGCACATATCTAAACTTTCTCTATCCATCCTTGGAGTACCATGATGTACTGTGATCTCTGAGAACACTTCTGGTGGGATAACATGAAGAAGGAGATTGCAGAATATATATCAAGGTGCTTGGTATGTCAGCAAGTTAATGGTGAGTGACAAAAGACCAAAGGTATGATGCATCCATTGCCTATATCCATGTGGAAATGAGAAAATGTTACTATGGACTTTGTCAAAGGTCTCACAAAGACTTCATAGGGAAATAATGCGATATGGGTTGTGGTTGACCAACTCACCATGATTGCCCATTTTATCACTATTCGGGATGATCTCTCTCTTGATCAAGTTGCAAGGATATATCTAAAGGAAGTGGTGAGACTGCACGGTGTTCCACTCTCAATTGTCTCTGACCTTGATCCAAGGTTCACATCTAAATTCTAGAGGATCCTTCAACATTCTTTGAGTACTGAATTAAATTTCAGCATGGCCTATCACCCCCAAACTTATGGCCAATTTGGAAGGACTATTCAGACGATAGATGATATGCTAAGAGCCTTATATCTTGAATTCAAAGGTGGTTGGGACTAGCAACTCCCATTGGTTTAGTTCTCATACAACAATGGCTTCCACTAGAGTATTCAGTTGGCTCCGTATGAAGCTCTTTATTGGAAGAGAAGTAGAACTCCAACCTATTGGGATGAAGTTGGAGAAAGAATGCTACTTGGACTCGATATTGTTCATGAGATGACAGAGAAGGTTCAAGTCATCCAAAAACACATCAAAGCTGCTCAAATTCAGAAAAAGAGCTATGCTGAAAACCGTTGAAGTGACTTAGAGTTAGACGTTGGAGATAAATTTTTCCTTGGAATATCTCCATGGAAGAGACTCATGCGATTCAGGAAGAAATAGAAGCTAAGACAATGGTATATTGGCCCCTTTGAGATCCTTGACCATATAGGAGCTATGACCTATCATTTAGCACTTCCACCGAATACGGATCAATTTCATGATGTGATCCATGTATCACTACTGAGGATGTACATACCAGACCCCTCACATGTACTAAACTCAGAGGTGGTGCACCTGGAAGATGATCTCTCCTATGGGGAGCAGCCAGTAAAGATTCTGGACCGAAGTGATAAGGTTCTACGCAACAAAACAACCCATCTTGTCAATGTGTTTTGGATGAACCACAAGTTTGAGGAAGCAACTTGGGAACTAGAAGAGGCAATGAAGGAGAAGTACCCTCACCTTTTTTTGTGAAGTGAAATTTCGGGGGCGAAATTTCCTAAGGGGGGAAGAATGTAACGACCCAAAGTTTTTCAATGGAAAATTCCCTTCTTATATTTATGTCATAAAATAACATGAAATCACAGAATAATGAACTAATAAGTGATATGTGACCTTTCAACATAAGTTTTTCACTCCTATGTTTGGAATTTTAAAAATCCTAGATATATGGTTGTGTTCAAGATGATTTTTGGAGTCTAATGAAACAAAAATAATTTTTGGTGAATAGTAACATACCCTTAGGATTAGTAACACACCCTTATGAATAGTAATATGACCCTTATGTATAGTAAATCATATAACATAAGTGTAACATTACCTATGAATAATAAAATGATTTTTAGACATCTTAGAAAGTTACAATTTGACCTTAGTAAACGTTTTGGTATTTTGTAAGTCATAAATAATTAATTATAATTAATTAATATAAAAGAATATTTATTTCCCTCAAATTTAATCATAAATTATTGAATTAATGTATAATTGTTTTTAGATAATTTTGTAAGACCCTACGTAATTTTTGAAAGAACAATAAAATTAGTTTTAATCATAAAAACTGTTTTTTAACTAAATTGTGGTTTTAATTAAATATTAAATTAATAATATATAGAAAATTATTTTTGAAAAATGGAATTCATAATTGGATTATACACATTGTGAAATGGTTGGGGTAATGTTTTTTGAATTTTCTGAGATACTTGAATTTTTTATGAAGAGTAGAATCCAATAATTCACAATAAATGCAAAATAATGTATCAATTGAGTCACTGATGATGTTCTGTTGATGTAAGCCCACATGTTTGGGGATTAAATTATTAAATTACTATTCTTGGTCTTTCAAGACTAACTATTACTAGTCTCTTGGGGAAATAATAAACTAATGAATTTTATATTAAGGAAACCCCTATCCCCACAACTATAAAAGCCACCCTTCACTCCCTCTTTTCCTCACACCTCTCAAGCTCCAAGACTTCTATAAACTCTGCCCAAAAACCTTCCCTATCCTCTCCCCCACGTCCAAAATCTGATGGTCTCATAAAAAGACCAAGATTAGGCCCTTAAGGAGGTTCTCAAAAGAAGGATTTAAGAGGCAATTTATCTCCATCTTCTCTTTTAATTTCCTTTCAAGTTCAAGTTCCTTTCTTGATCTCTCCCCTCCTATATTCATACAAATTGGTTTTAACACCATTTTTATACATATACTGTAATTGTATGATTCTAATGGGTTATTATATCACCCCACACCCTTTCCCTCTTCCTTTTACTTTTGTAAAGAGAGTGTTGTTCATGAGGTGTTAATTTATCACATTCAAAAACAACATGCCCCCTTCTTCCCTTTCTACCTTCGGATATGGTCATGAATCCATTTTTATGGTTTAACCAGAATATTTTATATGTATTATGTTCTATTTTATGTTCTGGAAATAACCTATGGCCATATTACTAAGTGATAAGTTAAAACAAGTTTGTTGTGATCCAAAAACCTCCCAAATAGACCCAAATAACCATCATTTAATTCTTATCTAATGATTCATCCACATGGATCTAATTTGATTCATTATAAGATCATTAGAGCTCATGTAATATCATTAATATAATTTAATATCATTTCTGGGTGTTTACCCATGTTCTACCCAAACATCAACTTATGAATACAAGTGAACCACCCAATAAAAACAATAAAAACCAACATCCCTGAATAATTTCTTTAAACTCTCAAAGACATCCAAACGAACATAATATGACGTAATGAAACCAGAATTAACCATGTTAATTTACACATGGTTATGTATTTATAATTAATTAATATAATGTCATTATATAGTTCATTAAAGAGAAGGAAGCATTCGGGTACAAGGTAAGGGGAAATTCTCGAACCCAACTTTCATCCTTTGGGTTCTACCACTTTCACTCCATTTTTGATATGTTCACTCCTTCAAGATCATTTTTTTATCATTTCCATTACTTTTATGGGATATACATGTTTTCTAATGCTTTTTATGTCAATCCAAATGTTTTCTTAAAGAACTCTTCTCTTAAGAACTCATCTTTTACCTCTCATTCAAGGTTGATGGTTCCTGTATCATGTATGTTGTTCCCTCTTTCTTTTGGGAACCCAAAGTTTATGAATTTGTTATTATGAGATAAAACCCATTTCTTTTCATGGGTTAGTTATGTTCATTTTTTTATTTGTTCATTTTGACATTCATGATAAATGATAATGGTATGATGTGACAGGTGCACCCAGAATTATATAACGCTACAATGCATTGGGTAATGTGATGAATCTCGTGAGTAAATATGAAATGATGTCTGAACAAGATTCTAGCTTGGTTCACAAGTATGTGTGGTAGTTAACCACTAAGACATGATGTTTCATTTTTATTCATTTCCACATTTCAAGTAATTTATTTGTGCTCCTCTCATGTTCATGATCTTTTCCATATGTTATGATTATGCTCACCCCATGATATATTGTTCTTATCTATCCTCTTACCGGGCATCTAGATCAACCCTTTTGATGTATATCATCAGGTGGGTACTTGTACTAAGGATAGAAAAAGTGCCACTAAGAATCTAGTGAAGAAAAAGTTAAATAAATGTTTATGGATGATGTTGTATTTGTTATGTGTGGTCCTAGTTTGCCCAAGACACTAATCCTTTGGATCCTCTATGTGTAATACTATTATGTTGTCTATCTTTGAAATGATGTAATAATAAAGTAAGAAAAATGCAGGGTTCTATAGTGGGATCATAAAACTGTATAATAATAGTAATTTTTCAGAAATAGATAACTTGACTTTAGAATGGGTTATTTCTTGTTTCATACAAGGGAGGATGAGTCGAGGTTCGTCACACATAGAGGAGCACACGTAACGGCTAACAACAAAAACCGTTGTACATAAAGTCTCATGAGACAATGAAAACCCAATTAATTAGACTTATATCTTGTTTCACCCATTATATCATGTTCATGAATATGTTTTCCACATAACTAATCCTATATAATCAATCAAAAATTAACATAAGGATTACCCAATGAAAGAATTGGTTTTCATAATTTTGTAAAAAAGTCATATCAAAAGACAATATCATAGTGGAATCCATGAATGATATATTTATATTATACATATAAATTAATAAGGTAATTTAGGAATATATCATGATATGTTATATTAATATTAAGTAAAAATTGTGTTTAAGAAATATTAGAAATAAAACATTTCAGTACAGTTTGATTGAAAAAATTTAAAATTATTTAAAATGGAAAAGGAATAATTGATTTCATAAAACCAAAATTAAAACAAGTTATTTTATCCTGATAAAATGATTTAATTTATAAATGTATTGGTTTTTGAAAATAGATTATGGAGCCCACATTGAAATGGGTAAGAATTCCCAAATTTCCATTAAATCTGGTTTCCCTATCAGGAAGAATTGAATATGGACCATTTAAAAAACATGCAAATACCAAAAAATGACGTATGGATATTGGTACATGATTTTTGAACATATTCACATATTTTATAATATTTAATTAAGTATTTATGAGAATTTAATTTTGGTAAAAAGTGATAATGAGTAACCCTAATAAATAATGGAATTTCAGGTAGAATCCCTTACCTTATGTCTCAAGGTGTTCTTCAGAGGATTGTAATTTCTGGGATAACATAATTAGATTCATTAATTAATAATTCCATAACCGAATAAACATTTATTTTATTTATTATAACTTTATTATTTTCATTTATGTCATTTTTATCGGTTAAGAGGGTTAATTTCACCGTTTAGGAGCGTTGGTTTCCTTGATTATAATGATCAATTTACCAATGTACATGTACGGAAGGTCTTGTAATGTGGGGGAAAGTATAAAAAATTATACTTATATGATATTAATGATCTTTGAAATTTTATATTGGTCCTATATATCATTTAATTTTATGGAATGTCGATGAATCATTATATCAGCAGTTAATGATAATTGTTTGGGTATATAATGGTGGTTTTCGATCACAACGAACTCATTTTGTTTTATAATATAATATCATGTGTATAAAAATCATTCCCCAACATTACATAAGAAATTATTAATATATTATAATCTATTTCATATATAAAAAAGGTTTTATGATCATCTATTAAGATTATAATGGAAGTTGAAAACTTCATTGTCCTTCAATGTGATAAATTAACACATCACAGACGGCATGATAATTTTTAGTAAAAAAGGACCAAAAATACATGAGGATGATGAATTATTCGATTATTATAAATATAATAGCATATATGTAAGGTAATTTAGTTATAATATTGTTTTTATTATGTGTGGTTAGGATAGAAAAATAAAACAAAGGAACTTGAAAAGAAATTAAAGGAAAAGAGGGTTTTCATGTTGATTACTTCTTCTTGATAACCTCCATTGGGGATTGGTTTTGTTATTTTATTAAATAAAATAATCACATGGCTGTTAGAGTGGGTATTGGGAAGATATTTGAGTATAATTTGGACATGGATGAAGTCACGGGAGGTGTGAGGAGACGAGGTGGTGAGGGGAGTTATTTATAGTGGTGGAGAGGGGTGTTTTCTCATTATATTACTCTATATTTTATTATTTTTCTCAATACAAGAAATAGAAATTTATTTTGGGAAACAATATAGTAATTAGTGTACGTTATTTAAATCCAATGGTCAATTACATTATGAATGACTCAAGCATGACTGAAAAATTCATTTATTTACTCATATAGTAAATTATTATACTTCACTATTCACAAAAATTCCATTATTTTTGAAAAATTCAAAAACATCACCCTAACCAATTTTCAATGTTTAGAATTCAATAATGAAATTCATTGTATGAAATTAGTTTTCAATATCTATGAAATTAATATTTTATTTAAAATCTTCATTAACTTGGAAATTAAATATATGAAAATTTCAAGTTCTTTTATATCACATTGCAAGTTAAATAATGTCTCATCATATTATATTATAACAATAAAGCATAAAAATACTAATTTATGAATAATTATTATGAAAATAAATTTTATTCTAAAATTTTAAATTATTAATTAAATTTTAATTTAATATTTATGTGTTATAAAAATACCAAACCTTAATTATTTAAAAAAATATTTATTTACTTATACTATGATATAATTATATTATATTTTCACTCATAAGTTGGAAAATATTTATTTATACGTTAATTAGTGAAGTTACTATATAATTTTCTAGATTACAATTTATAAGTGTCTTGTTACTGTTATAAAGGAAATGTTATTATTTTATTGTTATATGATTCTTAATTTTTAGAAATTTTTTTTTCATTAATTCATCATTTATAAAGTTATAATTGTGTTATTAATGTTATTTTAAGTGATTTTTCAATATGAAATAATTATATAATGGGAATTTCTATTGATAGAATTCTGGGTCGTTAAATTCTTCCCCCTTATGAAATTTATCCCTTGAAATCATTTATTACATTCTATGTAGAAAAAAATTGTGGGTACCATTCAATATTATCCACATATGGTTCCCATATTTCCACTACGTACTTATGGTTCCTCCATAGTATATTGACCATGTGAGTAGTCATTTTTCATAGAACTTTTCTCTATGATCCAAGATCTTCATTAGCTACTCCTTGTAAGATAGATCATTATCTAACAATAGAACCACTGAATTCAATACATGTGAGGGATCCTGTTTGTACTTCCTCAAGGTGGACACATGTAATACATCTTAATTGAGACATGGTTAGTGGGTGTTATATTAAATGGACCACATATCCAACATGATAATGGATCTAGAAGGTTTTGATATACCATAGACTTAAAATTCCATTCTTCCCAAATCTTTTGATCCTCTTCCATGGAGATATGTGGAGGAATACCAAGTCTCCGACCATAAACTCCATGTCTCATTTATAATTGTCTCGAAAAAACATTTGTTTTCATTGGGATGTATTGATGTAAAACTGATTGGTTTTCTCCTTTTCCATGATTTCATCAACCATTTCAGGTTTTGGAAACTTAATTTCATTGACATCATCCCAGTATGAAAAAGTTATTAACTTTTTCCCATAATGGTATTAATATAGAGCCATTTGGATATGGGAGTGAGAAATAATGGTATATGGTAACTCGACCGGATGTAGATGTTGGTCCCGTCCTCTTTTGAAGACCATGGAACACTCTATGAACTGGTATTCTACTTTCTAAATATTTAAATCATATTTTCCATCAATTTGAGGATTATATGTTTTACATGAGTTCATCTAAGTGATTATATAATGTATGATTCATTTTAATAACATTTAGGTTAATCTCATATCTTGATCAGATAAAATTGAAAGTGGTAATCCATACTGCCTTACCACCACTTTGATATATATTTCTGCTAGTTGATCTAATGAATGGTCCTATAGAATTGTGAAAAAGTGATATTTCTTTGTTATATTATCTACAATAACCTATATATCATTTCTTTCTCTAGATTTATTTGTATGACTAGTGACAATGACCATTGTGATGTTGTCTAATTTCTATGTTTGTATGGGTAATGGGTGTATAATCCCTTCAGAATTCTTCTTTTAGGATTCACTTACTAATATACTAGGTACTTTGATTCATATTCACCAGTCATCTTCATCATAATGTATAACCAATATTTCTCTCATAAATCTCAATACATCTTGTTCTCCCTGGCTCTATAGAGAATATTGAGATATGTAAAGCATTCTAAAGTAGCATCATTATATCAAGATCGGATGGTACACACAATAATGCCCCAAATAATAGGACTCCATCTACATTGATCATGGACATAGATGATTTCCCATTTCAGAGATATTTTACACTTTTTTCCATTTACACATCATTTCATTGATAATACATTATTTTTACAAAAGGGATAATCAATGAATCATATTAAAAAGGATTGATATTTTACCTCCCTTAATTATTCCCATGTACATCCAATGTATGTATAAGATGATTGGGTTATTCTCAATACTATTCATTGGAATAGATGCACAATATTTTCTTCATAGACCATCTTCCACCTTATTTTCCTTACCACGATAGTAGTAGATTGAGCAGTAATAATCCTTGAAGAGCTCTAACCATATTCTCTAGTGAATATTAATCTCAATCTATGTGATTATTTATTTTAGACTCTTTTGATTATTATTTATCCAACACATCTCCTCTTAGAGATAATGCTGATAAATTTTCAATACAAAGATCACAACATTCAACTCCTGATCATCTGTGGGAAAACTTTTCTCATTTATTTGAACTTCCACGAGGCGTAGTCTATCACGTTATTGTAACACCCGAGACTTTTATGAGAAATATTTTGTTTTTATGTTATATACATCATCAAAGGAATAATTCACTATAGATGACACTAGCTTGGCTTGCTTAACACGAAATCGTGACCTTCCCCTATAGCTTGCGTTGTAGGCAATATCGAGTTTCACTAAACAATGATATGCTATTAAAATATTTTTAAAACTAGCCGTTATAAATAGTAATACCATATTTTTGAAATTTAATAATTTTAATATTTAAAAATTGACTTCATTTTTGATTTGGAATATCAAAATTAACCTAGGGTAAATTTTTGGTATTTTTCTAAAAACTTGCATTTTTGATGAATAGTGAGAACACTGGGTTACTATTTAAAAAATGACTTTTTATTAAAATAATTATTTATTTTATGTAAACTAATTTTTTGTAAAAATAGATAAATAATACCTATATATGTTCAATTTAATTCATTGGAATAATTTTATAATAATATAGATACATAGGAATTTTGTTGAACTTTTTGACTGTCTTTTACCCACCTCTTAGGAGCATTTACAATTTTACATAAAACTAAATTTTACCGCTTCTGTGAGTTGAATTTTGAAAATCCGAGAGACACAGTTAATATCATGGAGTAAAATGTGGTTCAATATGATAAGAATATTTTTTGGTGAATAGTAACTTTTTACTTTTATTTACCACATTTAAAAGTAAATAGGGTAATTAAGGGTAAAAATTTTATTATTATTACCCTAACACGTGTCCTAATTCTATTTCATAAGTTTAATTCGACCCAAAAAAACCATAGGAATAAAATATGACCATTTAGGTCCACTTGGATTAGATTAGGACATTTAATATTATTTTATTTAAAGAAGAGTTAAAATAGTTAAAATCAAAGATTAATAACTAAAACATTTTTAATATAGGGTTATATATAAGATAAATTCGACTATAAATATTAATTATAAATCTAAAAAGATTTCCAATATAATTTTATTTTATTTAGAATTATTAGAAATTAAATAATTTAATTTATTTATGACCCAATGATGAGGCAGTAATTACCTTATTTAGGAAATATTAACATAATTGATATTATAAATACGCAAATAAATTTAATTTGACAATTTTTAAAAAATAGAATAATTTTATATGTTAATATGAAATATTAGTATTGGTTTAATTAACTTTTTTCGATCTAATAATTCAGTTATGATTTTCAAAAAAATCAATTACCAAATAGTGTCAAAATTGACATAAAATAGTTTTTAAAATAAATATTATATTATTAACTGTTATTTTATTCCTAAAAATCAACGGTTCAGGCAATGACATTAATAAGGTTATATATATTAATAATGAACCACTTGGGGTTCTTTTTTCTTATTATATTAAGTTTATTAAACATATAGTGTAAGAAGACAAGAAGGCACGGTAAAAGATAAATTATTTATCTTAGAGTTAAATATAAATGATAAGGTCAAAATAGTATCCTAAACTTGTCTAAAATCTATTGGTTGAGTGGATTTAGACTCATCCCGACCTTAGAATCAAAATAAATCAATTTGAAGCTATTAAAAACCGAATATGATTTTATTAAAAAATAATATTTTATATTTTTTATAAGGTGCCACTCTTCTCCTTTATAAAAGGGAACCTCATCCCTCTCCTCCTCACACCACATTGAGCCTTAATGATCATCAAAAACCAGCCAAATTTTCTTCTCCACTTCCCTAGAAACATACTATATGTCCTGGTCATCTTCACTGACCATATTTAGTGCCCTGAGAGAAGGTTAATAAGAGGCGCTTCAAAGAAGAGGTAATATCTGTTACCGATTCATTCAACATTATTTCTTCTTCTACTTATTCTTATTTATTTGTTTCATTATGAAGTAATAACATAAACATCACTCATATAATGATATGTTATTATATATATGTGACAACACTATTTCACCTTCTATCGATCCTATGAAAAAAAATCACCACACGTGTGGACATACAGAATACCGTCTCCACGCCGTGGTGTAATCTGTTTTCACCAACACCTTACTTGGATAGGTATAATGGTGTAAATAATAACTATATATAAATATATTAAAGTGATATTTATTCGGAAATAGTATACATACACTTCAGTACAATTCCATGATCATGGGAATGATATCATCTCTCGGGCGTACATACGGCCTACCGTCTCCACGATGTGATGCGACTCGTTATACATGATAATCAATGCATAATGATTATATAAATTCATTGAATGAATAAATATGATATATATTACACTAATACCATTCTGTAAATGAGGTATCTATAACCTAAAAAAAGAATAAGAATTTATTTGACAAAACATGCATAAGAACAAAAAACAAAAAACACCCGAATAACAAGTAGAAATGAAATTTTACTAATAAGAAGCTAAGAATATAACCATATATGATATAATAACTATGATTAAGACTCTAGAATAATTAAATAACATTATTTAAATCATTATACATGATTTTAAAATATGTACGAATCAAATCGGACTTAAGGTAAGGGAAAATCTCACAATCTCATTTTTATCCGAGATTGTTTATACTTCAGAATATACTGGGTAATATTTATCATCCACATCCATGTTTCCTATATATGTAATATTATTTCAATCCTCCTACAATTTTTTTTCCATTTTTACCCATTGGTGAATTTTTAGTTAAATATATGAAAGGAATCTTTTGTTGTTTTTAGTACGAGGTACATTTTTACTTTTCCAGCCAAAGTACGAGAAGAATGCTTTTTTAACTTATATGGCATTAATGGATTTTTATGATTTCATAGAACATTATTTCCATGAGTCTTCCTTTACAAGTTTTAAAGTTTATTTATAATAAACTTTTATTAGTTTAAAATTATATGACATGCTAAGAAAGGAAAAATGTTTATGAAGTAGAAAGGGTATTTTCCTCAAGAATGGAGTTCAATCATTTTATCAAAATTATTTTCCATCTAAGATAATGTAGGGTTGTGTTTCTATCCCTATTTTTACATTGATTTAATTATGTTATGATGGAATTAATTTTATTATTTCCTTTTAACTTATATGGATTATGTTATGATGGCATGATGTTTAACAATACCATTTTTATTACATGTGTTATGCTATGATTAATGATTTTTTAGAACACATAAGACTGGTTTCATTATGAGATGGGTGTGACCTATATCTCTCTATAATGAATTGGGTAAAGATTTATATATCATGATATAGACATGGAGAGAATGGAAAGTTAATCCAGTTTAGTGATACAAGACTGAAACGAGGAGTGAACTCGGTTCAGAAATAGATTTTGTCTACTAGGATAGTCTTGGAAATGAGTCTTTACAACTAAGAAATTATTCTCTATGATTTTGTGTGTATGCCATAAAGTATCATGTTTTATGTGATGATTATTGTGATTACATTTCACTACTAGGATTTATCCCATGTTATGAAATTAGGATCTATTATGCAGGTTATGATTTCCAAAATGTTATGTTTTTATAAATATGATGTGATTGATATTTCTTTTGTTTACCCTTACAGAGAATTTGAGCTCACCCTTTTGTATGATTTCTTTTCCCCAGGTCAGGAATAAGGTTATTAAGTAAGATATTCCAGAAATGGATTCCAGAAATGATAAAATAAAAAGGGGATAGTGTAGATGATTTATGAACCAGTTGTTTATGATTCCCAATTTCTAAAGTCACTATACCTATACTGTACTTTCATGGTTTTGTTATATGTTGTAAAATGTGTGCTTCGATTTTGAAGTAATAACAATGCATCTAATGTATGAGTCATTATAATTATAACTTTACATTAGTACGCAACCTAATCCCTTTTTTAAGAATCTCTATACACCACAAAAAGTTATCTACTTGTCATGAGTGTGAATACAATCATAGTGATAAGACTCTTTTAAATCTCCTTAAGGATTTCATTACATTATTTCATAAAGGAAAACATCACACCCTTCCAATTAATCATTCTGAAATGGTTTAATAATCATGATATTCTCTTTAAAAATTGTCATTATTACCCATCTAGTCCAAGGAAACTATAGATCTCTGTTACAAAAGTATTAATGGGTCACTATTTGAATGACTTTGTCTTGGAAAGGTTGACATATAGGAATTTTTTGGTAATATAATTCCCAATGAATGATACAAAATCTATAAAAAACTCATGTTTACTATAAATTGCATATATTTTCCCCCTTTATAAAGTTTATAGCTTATTTTTCAAATGAAACTCATGTTCCACCTTCATCTTGGAGTATACCAAAATATCAACAATAGAGTATTGGAAATTTTTTTTGAGGTAATATCTAAGAACCTATTAATTAAATCCATGCAAAATGTTTGATATTTAGTGACTCCAAAAAGAATCACAATGAACTCTTAGTGTCCATACCCTATTTGAATGTTATTCTTGGAAATATCTTCATTTATGACTAGTAATTAGTGATATCCCGACCGAAGGTCTGCCTTAGAGAAATAACATTCCCTATGTAGCTGATCAAACAAGTCATTTATTCATAATAAGGGATATTTGTTCTTTATCATCATCTTTATTGAGATTATGATAATCACGACATAGGTTCATTGATCCATCCTTCTTCTTGATGAAGCGAACCTACACACCCCTAGGTGAATCACTCAGACATATAAAACCCTTATCCAAATTCTTTTATTACTGCTTCTTCATTTTATCCATATCAATTGTGTACATTATATTAGTTTTCTTTGATATAGGAAGAGATCAATAAATATTTTCAATTGAGAACTCAACCTAATGATCAGGAAAAAGAACATGAAATTTTTCAAAAAAACATCAATGTAATCCCTCATGAATGGAATGTATCAGAGCATGATCATCTCCATTGCCTCAATCATTTCAGTGAGATATTATTTCTCAAAAGGTAGTAATATAAACAGTTGATATAATGATTCTGATAGAGATTCATATTCCTCCCAACACTTGTAAATAATTGGAGTATGCTTTGGTTTGTGAAGACTGATATCCCTTTCCTGATAGTTGATGTTCTCTAAGTGTAATGATAAAAAAATCCTTGACAAATATGTCATTAAAATCTATCAAAGAGAGTATGAAAATATTTACTAGGAGGTTTAGTCTACATACATTAATCTGGGAGAAGTTATTTACATTAGATTCAATAATTCTTTTATTATATTTTCTCTCATATAACTAAACAACCTTATTTTTATGTGGTTTTTGAATAGTTCTACTAAAATGGAAAGATATGTGAGAATGCATAGCACCAAAATCAATTCTTATATTCAATATTCAAAAACTATTAACCAATGTACCTTACACCACATCTTTTTACGACTCCACCTCAATAGTAGTGATTGTATATACCCTTCCTTGTTTCCTTTGAGGTTATTTTTAATTTCCTTTATTATCCCTAGGCTAGGGGAATTGTTTTGAAAAAATCTCATCTTCATTATAGTTGAATTAGAGTGTTATAGAAGGAGTTTTGATCTGAACATTCTTTTATTCTTCAACATTAATGAAATTATTTATTTTCCATTGATAGGTCATTTCCATATTACCCATTCTTTAATATTTGATGAATTTTTTAGTTCCCTTCAGATATTTCCCATGATTCATCTTCCCATAATTTTGATAGGTGGGTTATTCAGTCATTATTCCATCATGGGATTTATTTTTTATACACCCATATTCAACTCCATTTTGATATTTTTTTCACTATTCCCATGATACAATTGGAAGTATCCTATCTCTATTTCAACCTTATGTTCATAATGGAAAATATATTCATTATTTTTGATGTCTCAAATCCCCAACTCTTTTCTTATACTATAATTTAGTCTGCTAATGATGTGATCCCCATTTATTTTGTTATTAAAGAAAAAGTTAAAGGAATATCTTTCAATCATTGTAAGGTTTTCTTAATATTATTTATAGACTCATCCTCTTTCACCTTATGTTTTAGGAACTATAAATAAATTTTGTTATGGAGGGTTCAGGAAAAATATTTATTATAAACATTTTCTTGAATTTCTCCAAATCCATGGAATCAATTTCCTCTTTTCAATTAGTATTTTTGATAATTTTCCCCCACCTATCATCTTACCCATAAAAATTATAAACCACCATCAAAACATTCTCTTCTTATGAGCGCTAGTGGATAGAGAATATCTTTTCAATGGAGTTATTCCACTATTCAGTGAAGAGGGGATTTGAAGATCCACTACAAATTAGAGGCCTTTTTTGTATAATGGTTCCAATAGAAAATTTTTATTACCATGGAGAAGAAGGTTGTACCACATGATTCACATTATAATTTATAACATTATCCAACTGAGCAAATAATGTCATAATTTTCTGATCACCCATTCCAATTTGATTTGGAATATCATTAGGTAAATAATAAAATTTCTTATCACATTTATTTTTTGAACATGTTCTTCTATTTATTACCAAAAACCATGAAAAATTAATGGTGATTAGGGGGTTTAATACAAAGGTAATAATTATAAAAAGGAAACATTAAACATAAAAGGATAAAATCTTAATGAAAAATGCATCATACCTTGTGAATCTCAAGGTTTTAATCTAGGTTATACAAGATCAGTTTCTGAATATATATTCTTATGAGATTTTTTTGTTCCCATAATAATTTTTGTTATTGAGATTATTAATTTACCAATTCATTTCCCAAAAATTTTCAGAACTAGATGTGCAATAATTTCCATTTCACATTCCAGGTTTTCCCGAGTCAGGCCCAGAACACCTTGTAGGAGTAGTTCCTCTTGTTAAATATATTCTAGAACCACGTATAATTTTATTATCTGGATAGGGGTGTATTTTCATTATAAAAAACATACCATATACCAAAATTTATGGATGTTTTCTTAAACATAGTATTATCCCTATAGTTTTTACTAAATTGATATATTACAATTGTCCAAAAATAATTAGACCATCCTATGATATCAAATATAGTGTCCCAAGACTTTACATATATAATTACACGATTTTAATCATAATTAAACATAAAATTTAAAGGTAAGGATCATAATGTTTAATGTCTTGGATGGCTAGGTACAAAAAAGTGAAAAAAAATATATTAAAACATCTATATTTTAAATTTACATAAAGGGATCTTATATTCTATTGAGATACTAAAACTATATAAGATAACATAGGTGAAAAAAAGAACAAATAGATGTTATAAAAATCTTAATAATTTAATAAATATAATAATCAAGCTTAGCGCATTGGTTATAAGTAATAACATAATGATATAAAAATGCACGGAACATGATTAAACATATGAAATAATGCCATATGGAACATGGGATCATATAATCATAGCATCATAGTAATGTGTAGGAAATATACAACCTGACTTTACTAGGATTACAGGATTGTTGCATGTAAAGGAGAATGAGTCATGACTCGTTTCACACAGAGGTGAACGAGTAAAGACAAACCACCAACGCCACTGCAAATGGAACCCTAGTCAAGTCTATCCACGATGACTGTTGCATGTAACATCTCATGATACTAAAATATCCCATAAATATTTTATTTATAAATGGGAAGACCCATCATAACATGTTCATGATTATTTTATCCATATAAGGAATCATGCAATGGAATCAAACATAATCATAAGGGGTTCCCATGGAAAGAATTCGGTATCCTAATTATGTCAAAAGTAATATCAAAATCGAATATCATACTAGATTCCATAAAAGTAGAGATTTAAATCATACGTAGAAATTAATAAGTTAATATAGGTATATATCATGATATGTGATGTCAAACTAAAGTAAAAAAAAATTGTTTAAGAAATTTTTAAAAACATTTTTATACGGTTTTAGAGAAAACATTCATGATTATTTAAAATTTAAAATGCATAATTATTTGAATATAACTATAACTAAACCAATGATTTTGATTCATGATAAAATGAGTCATTTTATAAAAATAATGGTGTATTCAAACAGATTATGGAGTATTCTTGAAAATGGTTATGAATTCAGGAAGATCCCTTAAATAATATTAGCTTATCAGGAATAATTGATTAGGGAACCTTTTAAAAAAATAAATATCACAATAAAATGATTTATTGATATTGATTCATTATTTTTGAACATATAAATGGAATTTAGAATACATAAATAAAAATAAAATTGAATTTAATTTGGGTTAAACTAGACAAAGATTACCCCGAATGAATAATGGATGTTCGGGTGGAATCCCTTACCTTATGTCTAAAGGTGTTCCTCAACTAATCTTAATGTCGTGGATAATTAAATTAGATTTATTAATTTATAATTAAATAAATTTATAAACACAATTTTATTTTTTATAACTGTTTTAAACTCATTTATGGCTTTTTGGATGGGTTAAGAGGCTCAATTTCATCATTTTGGAACGTTGGATTCATTGGTTTTTATGATCTCTTTACTTGTATACATGTACAATTGGGCTTGTAAAGTGGGGTTAATTATCCATAATTAAAATTATATGTTTTTAATGATATTACAGAGGTTTAATTGGTCTTATATAACGTTTTTTATAGAATTAGGGTGAATCCTTATTTAAATTTATTATTGTAATCGTTTGGGTTTATTTTGGCTGGTTTCGATAACAACAAACTCATGTGGTTAAAAAATTGATATCTTGAAAAAAAATTTCTAAAACATTAAATATGATATAATAAATTTATTAAAATCTTTTCAGCAATAAAAATTGTTTCATAACCATTCATGAAGACATTAATGGAAATTGAAAACATCGCCGTCCTTGAATGTGATAAATTATCAAATCATGGATGATGTTTTCATTTTTAGTATAAAAGTAGGGGGAAAGAGATATGATGATGAAATATTCCATTATCATAGAAAAATTTATTTAAATGTTTGGTAATAGATTTATAATACAATTTGTAAGAGGGGATTTGAATAGAGAAGAATAAAATGAAGTAAGATGATAAGAAATTAAATGAAAATGAAGAGAGTTTTACATCTTTATTCCTTATTCTTGAGATCCAACTTATTGGATAAGTTTTTTTCTTCTATTAAGTCATACTTATCCAATAAATGGGGGAGGGTATTTGGAAGATATTTTAGTATAATTTGGACAATTATTGTGGGCAATAGGTGTTTGTAAAAGTGGTGGTTAAGGGTGGTATTTATAGTGGATGAGAGGGGTGTTTTCTCACTGTTTTACTAAATATTTTATTATTTTTCTATATATTGAAGAAGGAGTGGACTTCTTGTAAATAAAAAAAGCCAAAAATTTTTAGAGATATCCCTTACATAATGTGTCTCTAATAATGTTCTATTTTCTAGGAAAGGAGTTATGTGGTCAGAATGCAGCTGGAAAAATTATTTTGGAAATGTTTCTAGGTTATTTGGCCCTATGTTAATGTTTAACCCCAAAGTAAACTAACTTTTACCATAATCGATATAATTAATTTTATTTACCTACAGTATAATTTTAGGTAAAAAAACAATGTTGACCATATTAGAAATTATAAATTATGATGATTCCAATTATGGAATAAATTTTTAAAAATTAAAAACATAAAAGTTGGAAAAATTAATTTTAAATTAATCCCACATACAAAATGAGATAATGAGTTCTTCAAGTAGAAAAGTTGACATGTTTGAAATATATTAAATTAAAATTTCGTTATGATATTGAATAAAAATAACTAAATTTGAATAATAGATGTATAAATTTCCTAAATATACTTTTAATCAAAGTAATAAATAAATTTTTAATATATAAATAAATTAGAAGAAAAATATGTATTCAATTAAAATTTAGTATTTTTGACTATTCATCAAAAAATATATATTCCCATTAAAATTAAAAACCATTTTCCCTAATTAAATCATGATATTACATTTTAAAAAAAAATTATTTTTCCATATATAAATAATTAAAATGTCAAAAATTAGTTTTAAACCATTTCTCCCATTATAATGCAACAAAAATGTCTTCCAGAAAAATATATCTCTTATTCCTAAAATCGGTTTAGTTGTTATTTTATTTTTAATCACCCAAAATTTGAGATATGTAACCATTTTTATGCTTTTTTCAATGTATAAATCGGTTGGGTAATGTTTTGAAAGAGTTTAGACGGCTTTCGAGATGTTTTGGGGATTTTATAGGGGTTCACGGTTTTGCTATAGTTAGGGAAAACAATGAAGAATATTCAAGAAACCATAAATGATAAGGCATAGGGAAATGATTGGATTCACAGTTAAGGAACAAGTTTTAGAAACCATGTGGCCACACTGGGTAATGGGTGAAAATTGATATAGTGGTATTTTTCATGGTTGGAATATAGTTTGTATAACCGTGAAGGATAATAGTGTGGGGAGAAGTTTAGCTATGTTGGTGGAGAACTGTTAGTGCATTGTTTTCATAACCATGCGGCTAAACCAAGCGCGGGTTAAAAAAAGGATTTTAAAAACACATTTAAGTTCATATTTTCCCTAAGCACCACATTTTTTCTCTCACATGGTGCTCACTCATAATTTCCACTTCTCTAATGTTAGGTAACCACTCCGACTATTTTGAATGTGATTCAAACATTTTTATTCTTTGTTTTGAAGGAGTATCTCCCTGTGTAAATATCTTTTCTTGGTATTTTAATTGATTTTTATTTGATCTACGTTTCTCCCTTTCACATTTTTTATATCTAGTTTTTTCACGAGTATATCTACGGTTTTTTTTTCAATTATGATGAGTATTGGATTTTTAGTTATAAGTAAAAGTGATCTAAAGAAATTTTTTTACATTTCATCATGATTTTGTGAGAATTTGCGTTATTAGTTGTTTTCATCAAAAACCCTAAAGGTATTTTGCTTCACTATAGACACTTCTTGTTAGAACTAGAAGTACTACTTTCAAATTAATTTCATTTTCATGAAATTTATTATAAACGTGATGTGCAATGCTTGAAGGAACTCCTTTTTGTGGCGGTTTTTATATTATTGTAAAAATTGGTTACTATTGTGAAATACTCTTACTATCAGGTTCTAAAATGATTATTTTGAAAATTTTGGCTTGGTTAGATTATGGAAAATGGTTTTTGAATATTAAATTTCAATAAAATTTACATTTTATTGATGTGGGGTTTTAAATAGATAATGTTATAATGATGTTTCGAATAAATAGTAATTTATTAAAATGGTTTTGGTACGTTGTTAGATTTTTTTTGGATTAAAGGGTTGTTTTGTTTCCAAATTGTTGGGTAGGATGTATCAGATTTTATTGGCCGATATAATCATGAAAACTATTGATTTTCATGTTTTATTGATTTTGGTATTTGTTAATTTACATGGTTATTTTCTTAAGGTGTTTAATACGAGTTTAATGGGATATATAGTGAGAATGAAGTATCACCATAAAATGGGTGGGATGTGATCATGAAGTGCCACAATAAATAGGGGATAATATTTGGATGTGAGGTTTCACCATCAATGGTAAAGACATGCTTTGGTGGTTGAGTTGTATGCGTGGTATAGGTGTTAATATTGGGTCATGTGAAATGGAATGTGTAATGATAATAAGAAATGGGTAAAATGGTTAGTGGATTTTTTGGTTGTTTACTGGGTAACGTTCTTGTTTGGGGGAAACTATTTTGGTAGGGTTGTGTTTGGATTGATGGATATTTTTTTTTATTTTAATGGGTTTATATAAATTGTGTATGTAAATGTGAAAACATTTTCATTCTTGTGGTGTTAGAAGGGAATTAATTTGTGGAAAACCTATTGAGTATTATT
Source organism: Viscum album (assembly GCA_963277665.1). Classification (NCBI taxonomy): domain Eukaryota; kingdom Viridiplantae; phylum Streptophyta; class Magnoliopsida; order Santalales; family Viscaceae; genus Viscum; species Viscum album. The sequence goes on from OY728161.1 coordinate 1,003,715,231, forward strand.
ACTCACACCCTGTTTTATTACATGGGTTATTTTTTAGATGTTGTACTTAAGAACAAAGGTATTTTTAAATCACCCCATTTCATTAGTGGTTCTTCACGATTCTTGGTATTTCTCATGGAGTTGAACATAGATATTTGGGTGGAGCTATGAATCATTATTTTTGTGTTTTTGATTCTTGTATGTTTAGTCTTCCACTTTATACTATCATTTGGTATTGGTATGGTGTTTTATTATTTTTGTTGGTTTTAGTTTTTTAGAAATATATTTTTTCCATGGATCATGTAGTTATTTTTGGTAAATTAACATTTGTTTGGTTGTTTTTATTATTAAAGTGAAAATCATGCCCCACTATTCATGAGGCCATAAAAACTCATTTCTAGCCTTTGGTGACATGGGTATTTCTCTTAAGTCTATAAATTAATTCCACCTCTAGTCAAGCTAATAAGGAGGGGCATGTTGTTTCATGTAGTATCAGTCTATTCAGACATAGATTTACAAGTGAGATAAGTCTTGTTCGGTCCTTGGACTATTTTTTTGGTTGGGAGTTGAAAGTAATTCTCAGTTTATTTATTGAGTTTGGATGATAACAAGGACAAGGATTTTGAGAGCTTGTAATGTGTAGAATAGAAATATGTAGCTAACATTTTTATGCAGAATATCATGTCGCATGGGAGTTGGGTATATAATTTTTATAGAGACACTTATAAGAACATAATATCATTGTTATTTTTATACAGTGATAAAGGCATTGAATGCATCGTATAAATGAATTCCAATTAGGACATAATATTCTATTCTTAATAATTATTTATATTGTTGTACAAATGTGATATTTTTGAAACATCTAGAGAATATTTTCAAATGTGAGATTTTTAAAAATAATTTTTTTGGAATTTTTAAAACATGTCAAGTTTCAGAACATGGGGGAAATTTTTCAAAAAATTATTGAACATGAGAAATGATAAATTTTTGAAAGCATTGTTGTGATATTTTAAATGTGGTAGAATTTTAAATTATAACACTTTAGTTTCTATAGAGTGAGACATATGGTACTTGTGTTGTGGTTATAGAAATTGAACTGGGTGGGAATTGTAGAGACCAAATAGAGGAAGCTACAGAAAATTTGGTTACACCTAAATCCCATTTGAACGAGAAGCTAATTCAGAGCATAGTGCATGATTTCAATGATATTGATTTGGTGAATAAAATGGATGAGCTATGTAATATAGACCATTAAGTTCTGTTTTAGATTCAAAAAACAACCATTTATCAGGGTGATTCAGATAAGCATAATTATGTGTTGTGGTTGAATAGGATGAATCAAATGGTAAATTTTTTAGCACTCTATAAGAGTTCAAATTCAAGTTAGCAGCGTACTTGTCACACCTGGTTTTTCATATCATTGTTTTGATCCGATTAATTTAAAATCCCGATAATTTTATTCAGTTTAGGGTGAGATTAATTTTGATTTTTTACGTTTCATCTAGTTCTAATCACCCTAATTAGGGTTCCCCATTTCTTGTTAATGCGTTTTTTGAGAAAGGGTAGTTACTTCAAGATTTGGGCCAACCATGACCCCATTTCATGTTTTAAAAACCAATTTTTTTTTCTTTTATTACTCCTTTGTTTTTAAACATTTCGCACTGATTCCTCTTCATAAATTTCCTCCAATGACATATTAAACCCACAATATCCTTTTGACCACTTAGTAATTCAAAATCATGGTGAATTTGGCTTACTATTTAGGTATTTGGCCAGCCCATGGGCCCATTACCAGTTTTTTAAAAAAAATTTGTTTACTTTATATCTAATTAAAATTTTAATATATTTCAGTGATTTCACCTATCCGTAGAATCCAATACCCCTATCCTCACCCCCATTATTGATTTACCATTTTTGGAGCTCATATATGTCTCTGATTAGGGAAAACTTTTTCAATGTCTTTCAAATCATCCTCGATTGTGAAGGTAAATTGTTTCATACATAATTCATTTAATTTATACTCATTTCACAAATAATCCTGTACCTATGGTTCTTCCAAATATTAGGAGACTCTGAAAATAGTTTCAATGCATTACCATTCTTCTATGAGTGCAGATCTAATGGATGTCGAATTGTTTTATATTTTCAAGGTGAAATTACTTCTCATTTATCCTCCCACTTCCACCTTCCATTAATTATTTATCCATTTTCTATGATACACTAGTAATTATATACCTATGGTTCTGTTATCCGATGATTTTTATGGGGGTTTTGTTCTTTTGGGTCTGGTCTTCATAGGTTTAGGGTTTATATACCTTCTGATGGTGATATCGGGTGTGGGTTTCAATTACACCAAGGATTTGAGGTAAGATATCCAATGAATTTTCATTTATTATTTTAGTTTCATCATTTTATTATTTTCTACAACTGATATATATGTTTATGATTATTATTATTTATCATTTTGATATTTTTCTTGGAGTGAAAAATGTTTGTTTAAAATTTTTTTTGTGAATGTTAGTCTTGTTTTTTCATAAAAGTGCACACCAATTGATTGTTTAAATATTCTTCTATCTATTACAACTATTTTGTGATTTTTATAAGCTATTTTATGGTATTTTGAAGTTTTTACAGTATTTTGAACTAAATATGTAATGCAATTGGTGTTTTAGTCATTGTCAAGTACTTAAAAATAAATTTTTTTTAAAGGGCATATTATGTGTTCAGTAAATTGCTCAGTTGGATTTTATGTGTTATATGTGATTTAAGAATTATATTTAAGGATTTATAAATGAATTTGAATAAATAAAAATGGTATTTTTGTGTTGCTTTATGGATTTACAATTTAGATGTAGTTTTACAAATAAATGGGTTTTGGTTTACAATATGTTTTGTCCCGAGTTGCCGGAAAATGGAATGTTTCACATCATAATGAATATGGTTTTGTTTTGAATATATAACATGAGTGTTTTAAAGGATTTATTAATATGATTTTCCTCTATAAATGGTGTTTATACACCCCCCTAATAAAATTGATATTCGAAACATTTTCAAATGTTAGTTTTGAGAAAATGATTAAAGGATCGTTTGGCCTTTCCAAAAAAAATTAAGAATGAGTGTTTTATATGTACATGCCATGTTGTGTAAACTGGGATTGTTTTATGGTCCATTAAATTATTTTATTAATTTTTTAGGGCTTTGAAATCTGATTGGGTTTCTTTTTGTTGTGTTTTTATACTTAAAAGAGTGTTTTTGAATGAGTTTTACGTGCAATGCCTCAACACACTCCTTGAAAATGTTTTACAAAATCATTAATTGTTTTATTGATTCATGAAAGAAATATGAAGAAGGTTTCTTGGATAATTGTGTGATTATGTTTTGGGAATGAAATTTTGATGTGAATTCTTTGTTTGATAATATGTTTAACTTTATTGAGCACTTAAGGGAATCTTAGGTATCTAGGTGGGAGGACGTGTACTGGTAAGAGAGTGATCCTATGGGGTTTGGCCCCTATTTCCCGTAGCATGTTTGATGATGAATAAAATAACTAATCTATTACGATGATATTGTTTCGGTACCATTAGGTTGTGTGTATTCTCTCTACGAGTGGCTCGTGTGCATGAGAACAAATATTTATAATGGTTACTTTCACCGAGATATGAGGTACCTGGGTCTCACATCTAACTAGTGCCTAGGGGTGTTCCCGTGACTAGTGCTCAATGGCTATATTGTACTCAAATTCAGTATACAGTGTCTTTTCTATGTAAATTCAGCAGTTTTTGTGATTTATTTAAAATATTTCCGTCATTAAGGCAGCCCTCTTGAAAACTAGTTTCATTTTGATATTGCACCACTTTGAAAATTGTTGCTAGAATTCTTGTTTATAAACACCTACAAGTTTTTTTCTGGAAATTTTTTTATAGAATGAGACCTCATTTTTAAAACCATCCTTTATATAATTTATTTAAAACTAGAAATTGATGATTCTGTCATTTTAGAGGATGTTCATTGGTAATATAATATCTGGATAACCTACTGCGTTTTAATACTCACGCCTATAGTCTTCTTCTGTTTTAAGCCCTTATGTAGGTTTCAAAATGAGATCAATCACCATGGGAAATGTGTTATTATTAAGTTGGGGAGTGATTGGATGGTTCACATGGAGTAATTTGGTAATCTTGTTTTTTCATTTGATTTTTTTGTTTAGTTTTACTTTCAGTTTCTTATACAAATAATGTTCAGTTCAATTTTTTATTTGAATGTATTTTGTGCTATCTATTTCATTCCATTGTGTTTTTGATTATTTATATTTAATAAAAATCATTCCCTTTTGTACTCTATTGAAGCCCTCTGTGCCTGTCGCCATCCATGGAGGATCGATAATGCCTCTCGGGACTTGTTGTGAGCTAGCCCTTGTGATTGGTTTAGGGTCGACTCAGTCTTGTTCAAGACAAATTGGTATCAAAGGAGTTTTATCTTTGCATTACATTATTTTTAGAGCACCATTGTTATTTGGGGGATGGAAAGGATCATTGAGTACGATTTCATGGAAATGATGGGTATGTGTGGGAAGAGCGTCACAAACTCATTCTCATTCTGATCCTCGGGTTTCCACGGGAAGTTTGGTTTTATTAGCTTCCTTTGTTCTTGATGATTATTTGGGGTTGGGATATGACAACGACTGTCTGACTAATGTCCTCTGTGAGCTCGTTGGGCCTGTAAAGCCATGTGAATAAGGGCATAGTCCTAATAAGTCTCTCTATATTGGTGCTTTGTTTGACATTTGGCTGTCGGCCATATGGTCAAGTCACCCACTAACACTAGTTCCCGTTTTGGGTCTCTTGGACCTTTCTTTAATTATGAAATTTTTTAATTTCCTTGGATGAGAATTATATAAATAGGTTTTAAAGGAAGGATTGGATTTTGAAAAGTGGAAAAAGTGGTTTTCAAATTTAAAATATAAGAATGGGATTTGATGGTTGTGTTTTTGTGAAAAAAATAGGAGGAAGTGGAAATTATTTAATGAGATTGGATTATCCATAATTTAAATTTGTGGTTTGTTGGAATAAAATGTTTTGAATGTGTGAATCATTTTAAGGTGATTCTGAATCTATGTATTAAATGGTGTGTTTTAGTATGTTAAAAAGTGTTTTAATAAGATGAATTGGTTTTGAAATTTTGTTTTCAGAAATTAGTCTTTTCTTAGAAATGGTATTGGTCTCAATGGCCATAAGATTATTGAAATATACATTACTGAATTTTATAAAATTGTAAGTTGTTGTTTGGATTATCTTGGTTGTTTTGGAAGTTGTAAGAAATTAAAAGGGGTAGGTTTTTTGAAAATTATTCTTGATGAAGTGTGGTTTGTTTTTTGAAATATGAAAAGGTATTTGACTTGGTGGTTTCTGTTCCTTTTGAAGGTACATTATTTTTGGAATGATGTTACATTGATTTAGCCTTTGGTGTTTTCAGGGGTGCTCACATGCATGGTTTTATTGATATATGGATGGATGTCCTATATGAAATTATTTTTGGGTACATGGGGAGGCATAGAAATGTTCATATGTGTGAGACATGATGAAACACATTTTGTGAATCTAGAGACCCACAAAGTTAGTTTCTTTTTCAGAAGAGTTTTGAGAGGAAAAATTGTTCCCTTTGTTTATAAAAAAATGGTTCTGTGGATAGTTTTTTCAATGTCTTAAAATATTTTTTTATTCAGTAAGCTTTGTTTTGAAGTATATGTCATACTTTTGTGGTATCTTGAGAAGAGATCTTGTTGGCGGATCAGTTTTGGTGTAATGTTCATTGGGATCCTAAAGATGTGTTGATGTTGTGATGTGGCCAGGAATAGTTCTCCATTGTAAATATATCATGTTGATCAACCTAAGTAATCATTTAAAATGTTAAATCCACCTCATAAGATGATTCCTCATCCTTTTTGATGAAATATAGAGTTTTTTGGGATTGATTTAAAGTGAATTTCCTATATAGTGATTCTCTTTGTTGTAGTAGTTTTTCTCTGTGATGTTTAGTGTGTGATATTGTGTGCATTATTCATTCTACTCCTTGTTCTTAGTGAAAAAAATTGTGTTTTGTATCTCCATTTTGTTGTTTGGGTAATAATGTGTTGTTGAGGATGAGAGTTTCAGGGCATCTCTTGATCTGTTGTATCTTAATAGGAGTGTTATTTGGTACAATGTGGTACTAAGGGATTGAGTACAAGTTAGGAGTTATCAAATATAGACTGCGAGGCAAGAGAGGCTTCATCCATCATAGTTCCAGCCATAGGTTTCAGAGTGAAGCTGGAGCATAATCAGGAGTCCTAGGATTTTGGGTAGTATTTCTAATCTCATAACTCTATCATTTCAGTGAGGTAGTTCATTTGTTTCTTTAGTTGTTTCAATGTCCCAATTATTGAGTCCTCTTCCCTTCCCTCTATAATTGGAGGGCGTTAGGATCCATGCAGAGATTGTTGGACTATTTCATGCCGCCTCCATTCAAGTGTGGTAGGCATAAATTTTCTTGTCGTGTTCATCTCAACTTGGGATGGTAGGTTGTTACATGAGATTTTAGGTGGGATTGTGTAAGTGATTCCCAATTCTATCTCATCTTTAATTCTTTTTTGTTCGTTGTTAGTTGGTTTCTAAAGGTGAGGAGACACACCATGGGTCTCATGGATTTTCATCCTAATAACATGTCTACTGATAGATGATTCTTAATGGTGGGGATTCCATTCTAGACTCACCTATAATATTTTGTTTTCCTGATTTCTCTTTGGTTTGGGTGATGGTTGGGTTCTTTGAGAGAAGGCCCAACAATTGGTTTCTTGGTTTGGTTGTGGAGGTGGTGGCTTGATATTTCCATTGAGTTTCAGGAAGTGGTTGTGAGTTAGTGTGTTTTTTCTGAGCTAGATGATCAACATCCAATGATGGTTGATGATATTTACTTGTATCTAGAGGCTAGATTGTGTCTATAGGGAATAATTATATGTTGATTGTTCAGTTGGAAAGTGTTTTGGATTTTTGTGGGTGGAAAGCATTAATGGATGGGAGAATTGTCACACCTGGTTTTTCATATCTTTGTTTTGATCTGATTCATTAGAAATCCTGATACGTTTCATGGGTCTTGGGTGAGATTAATGTTGGGTTATTATGTTTCATCTATGTTTAATCACCCTAATTTGGGTTCCCCATTGCTTTTTTAGGAGTTTTTGTAGAATGGGGGGTTACTTCATGATTTGGGAAAATAGTGAGCCCAATTCCATTTTTTAAAAACAAATTTTTTTATTTTATAAATCCTTTTTTAAACATTTTTCACACATTCCACTCCATAAATTTCTTCCACTGACATATTAATACCACCATATCCTTTTTAACCCTTAAGAAATCAGAATCATGGTGAATTTGGGTTACTTATTTTGTTATTGGGCTTGTCCACGGGCCCATTTCTAGTTTTGCAAATAAATATTTTTTATTTGATATATAATTAAATTATTTATTTATTTCGGTGATTCCACCTCTCATGTGAAGCCAATACCCCCATACTAACCCCCATTATCGATGTACCCCATTTGGATCTCATATGAGTCACAGATTAGAGGATACATTCTCAATGTCTCTCAAATCGTCAAGAATTTTGAAGATAAGTTATTTCATACATAAATCAATCAATTAGTATTATTTTTTTCCAGAACTAGTCTTCCCATGGTTATTCTAGATATTTTAATCCTCAACATAGAGTTTCAAGTCATTACCTTTCCTCTATGAGTGCAGATATAAGGGAATATGAAGAGTTTTCTAGTTTCAAGGAGATATTTCTTCTCATTTATCCTCCTTCCACATCCTTTCATTATTTAAGGATTTTAATTTCATCCAAAGTAATTATATACCTAGTGTTTAATTATCCCATTATTTTATATGCAGGTTTTGTTAGTTTGGTTCCGGTCTTCATAGTTTTAGGGTTTATAAACCCTCAGATGGTGATATCAGGTGTGCGTTTCAATAAGGCCAAGGATTTGAGGTAGGATATCCCTTGAACAATCCTTTATTATTAAAGTTTCATCATTTTATTATTTTATTCACATGATATATATGTTTATTATTATATTTCATCCTTTGGATAGTTTTCTTGGGGTAAAAAATGGTTGTTTAAGCCTTGTTTTGTGAAAGGTAGTGTTATTTTGCTATAAAAGTGCACACCAAGTTGTTTTTTAAATGTTCTACTTCATTTAAAAAAAATTATGAGGTTAATAAGATGTTTTATGGAATTTTTAACATGATATCGTAGCTTTAATCAAATATGAAATGAAATTGGTGATTTATTACTTGTCATGTGCTTAAAAAATTGTTTTGTTCAAAAGTGCATAAGATGTGTTCGGTAAATTTCTCTGTTTGAATTTTTGTATTATGATTCATTAAAGAATAATTTTCATGGATATATAAATGAATTTGAATAATTAAAAATATTGTTTTTTGGTATTTATATGGCTTTCCAATTTATATTTGGTTTTAAAAATAAATGGGTTTTGGTTTACAACATGTTTTGGTCGGGGTTAACTGAAAATGGCTCATTTCCCATCCTTATGAAAATGATTGTGTTATGAATATGTAACCTAAGTGTTTTAATGGATTTATGAATGTGGTTTTCTTCTGTAAATTTTGTGTATACACCTCCTTAATAAAATTTAAATGCACAATGTTGTCAAATGATAGTTTTTAGAAAATGTTTAATGGTCCATTTGGTCATTCCTAAAAATGAAGAATATGTGTTTTACATGTATATAACTTGTTGTTTTAATTAGGATTGTTTTATGGTCCATGAAATGATTTTATTAATTGTTTTTTGGGCTGAAAAATATGTTGGGTATGGTTTTGTTGTGTTTTTATACTTAAAAGTTTTTTAATGAGTTTTATGTGCAAAGCCTCTATACACTCCTTGAAATTGTTGACGAGTAAATTTATTGCTTTATTGAATTGTGAATGAAATGTGAATAATGTTTGTGGTATGTTTGTTTATTTATGGTTTGGGAATGGAATTTTGATTTTAATTGTTTGTTTGATAATATGTGTAACATTATTGAGCAATATAGAGAAACCCATCTATATAGGTAGGCAGACGTGTACAGGTATGCTAGTGATCCCATGGGGTTTGGCCTCCGTTTAACGTAGTAAATTTTATGATGACAACATTAACTAAAAAATGATGATGATGATGTGGGGGACCATGAGGTAATTGGTATTCTCACTAATAATGTCATGTGTGCATGAGAACATATATTTATTATGTTAAATTTCACTGAAATACAAGGTACATGGGGATCGCAAATAACTAGTTCCTAGGGGTGTTCATGTGACTTGTGATCGGTGGCTATATTGTAATCATTATTGGAATACAGTGTGTTTGGTTGGTAAATTCAGTAGTGTGTGTGATTTATTTAAAAGTATACGTTCATTAAATCATCCCTCTTGAAAACTAGTTTCATTTTGAAGATGCACCTCCCTGAAAATTGTTACTAGAATTATTGTTTATAACAAAAAGCCTGTTTTTGTCATGAATTTTTTTATAGAATATGACCTCATTTATAAAACATAGCTTTATATATTTTATTTAAAATATGAAATTTTTATTTCTTTTATTTTAATATATGAACATTTGGAATATGATATCAGGCTAACCTACTGAGTTTTAATACTCATTCCTATTTTATTCTTCTATTTTTAGCCCCTGGGAAGATTTCAAATTGAGTTCAATCGCCTTGGGTGATGTGTGATTATTATGTTGGAGAGTGATCTGTGGGGTCACATGGAGTTATATGGTTATCGGGTTTGGTCAATTGAGTTTTTTTAGTTGTACATTGAATTTCTTGTAGAAATAATTTTTTGTTCAGTTTTTTTATAAATGTATTTTGGGCTATCCATTTATTTCTTTTGTTTATTGTATTGTTTTTATTTTGTATAAATCTTTCTCGTGTGTACTCTATTGATTCCCTTAGTGCTTCTCGCCATCCTGGAAGTATCAGGAATGCCTCTTGGGACTTCTCACGAGCTGGCCCTTGAGACCGGTTCAGGGTTGACTTGGGCTGGCTCGTGACATGTAAGAAGATCTTGCATGTTGGTGGTGGTAGTTAGTGTTTCATTCCAATTTGTTTTAAGACATGGCACAAGAGGTTTATGAGATATTGTTCAATAACCAAATTATATCCTCACACATTCAAAATTAAGTGAAAAAATGGATTTCTTTATCTTGAATCATAAAAACCAATATGTGATCGAATACATATCTAACTTCATGACTTTAGTCTGATTTTTACCTAAGGTAATTACTAGTGTGTCACTAAATGTGTAAAATTTGTATTCCATCCAAAGGTGGGAAATTTGTTTTAAGATTGTTGTATACAATATAATGGATTATACATAGATTGTAAATAGAGAAATAACAGTAGAATGGGATATCTTAGGAGATATAGGTAGAGGAGGTATCTTGATACCCATTGGAAATGGTGGGTACTACAATGAGTTAATAAAGTGGAAGTGGGAAACATATTTCCATGGTGGTAGGGTGGCTTATAAAAAATTAGAAAGATCAGTAAATTTTACAACAAATCCTAAAATCGTGCTGGGATGTTTTCATTATGGCTCTCTAATCTGCACGGAGAGAGAGAGTATAGAACATCCTAGATCATCTCATAATTGAAATCATATGGGTAATATTTTGTGTTATTGTTTAAATTCTCTATGTTTAGATGTTCAAGACAATTCATAGGGGTCATAGGAATCTTATGATTTGATAGGATGAAGGCATCAACCCACCCCTCGTCGGCCAAGTATAATCTGTCAGATTGACTCTTGTAACACCATGACCATTCATCAAGGGTTTTCTTAAAAGGGTAGTAGAAAAATAGTGTGTCTAGTAAGTAGGTGTTTGGTGTTGATAAGTTTATGGTGGATGATCAATCAGGATGTTAAATTGTGCGAGGTAAAATTATTTTGAAATCTATATATTTGTATGTTTTATTTGATATGGGTAAATCTCATTATTTTATTTATCATATTGCTATTTATTTATTGGGTTTAAATATTGAAATGATTCCTTCTGTTTTAAAATATTGAACTCCTCTATTTAAAAGACAATATTGATCATTTTTGTGTACAACATTTTATGTAAATAATTATGAGTTTCAGTTGATATGGTTCTTATTAGTGCTGATATGTATGATTATTATATAAACCTGTGTATGGATTGGTTGATGATGTTCAACGCCCACATCTACTATTATGGGTGAACAATTAGTTTTAGTATAAATGATAGTGTCAATATTATATTTAGTGAATATAGTAATGTAATAGCTAGTGAAACAATATTTTTGTCATTAGATGTGGGATAAATTTCAATGATGTTAGCTGCCTTGTCTTTGGAATCAATTGAATAGATTTGGACAAGAAATTTTCCAGTAGTAATTGATGAGATTTTGGATGTAATTCCCGAATATTGATCTGGGATTCCACCCATAAGAGAAGACGAGTTTATGATTTAATACCTACCAAGGAATAGTCCTATATTATTTTCATCATATTATAAGTAACCATCATAATTTAGAGAATTTAAATCGTTTTAGGAAGAGATATAAAATGAATGGTTCATTCGGCCTAGAACATCTCTATGGGAAGCTGTAGTATTTGTTAAAAAGGTGGATATAACTCTTTATGTATATATATATATATATTAATTATCAAATGATTAACCAGGATATGATAATGAATCGATATCCACTCCAAGGAATTTTGTATCTGTTTTATCAGTTGAGGGGGTATCAATGGTTCTCAAAATTTGAATTGTGATCAGGATTTCATTAGGTATGAGTGTGGATAGAGGATATTCAAAAATCATATTTCATAAATAAATATGTCCATTATGAGATTATGGTTATTCCCTTTATCCTTAATAATGAACCAGAATTTTTCATGGAATTTATGAATAAGATATTGTAGTGATATCTGGATTCTTTTATTGTGGTATTTTATGGATGATATATTGGTGTATTCTAAGAAATGTTTTGAGCATGAAAAACACTTTGAATCAATGTTTGGTATCTTGGGAGATCATGGGTTGTATTACAAATTTTCATAGTGTGGATTTTTTATACAATATGTATTTTATCTTATCTATGTTATTTATCATAAATTTGTTTTATTGGATCTAGATAATATGGAAGTTTTTACCTCTCGGAAACTAAAAATGAATGACTTTGAGAAATTTAGCAGCCTTGGTCTCTATAGGTATTACCAACACTTTTTCTCATGAAAATTCATGATTTTATTCACCAATAAAATCATTGAGAATGAATAATGTTTAATTTCAACACAATGAGTAGTTTCATAAGTATTTCAATGTTCTTAGGGTTCCCCTTATATCATCTCAAATCATGGTTTTTTCAGAACTAGTGAAATGGTACATGGTGTATTATGGCACATATGGATCATTTTTGGGGTATTTTATCATTAAATAATATCATTTTTTTTAATATGGATAATGGTAGTTAGGGTTTACTGAGAATAACTACTCGATGCATGATTTAGAGATAGAGGTTGTGGTGGATTCCTTGAAAATTTGGCTTCATTATCTCTTTGGTGAAAAATTCCCACTGTTTACCAATCATATGACTATGAAACACATTTTATCACAATGATATTTTTATTTAAGAAAGAGAATATGTTTGGAGTTCCTCTATATTTTTTACATTTAATTGATGTATACATTGAGGATGGTAAATTCGGTGGTATTGGCATTGTTTGCGAAGTCATATTCTCATGTGTTAAAAGAAGCTTTAGAATAGTGGCAGTTTATGTCAATTATAGCAAACATTTATTTTATTAGTGAATACTGAGGTGGGAGAACAATTTTTATTATGGTTTTTTGGCTCTTAATTTGTATTTATTGGTTAATAATTTATAGACTCCCAACTCAGAATGAGTATCTATGAGGTCAAAACTCAATGGTGGGGAGACGATTAGGTGCTTGAAATTGGATGGGAATTCAGTGTTGTGGTCTCAAAATTGGATGGTTGTACCAAGGTCTTGTTATGAATAAAATCATAGTGAATACCATCATTTGAGATGGGTGTTTTATCATGGAATTTATAAAATTTAAAAGGTGTTGAATTAATAGTTTTGGTTTATGGGTATGAAAAAATGTGGTTGAGTTTGTATCAAGATGCTTAACATACTAGAAGGTCAATGTAGGGATTCAATGACTTAGTGGTATGTCGCAGAATTTATCTATCCCTATGTGGATATGGGAGTAGAAAACTATATATTTTTTCATGGGTATCCCATCAATTATTTAGAAGAATTATTATATATGTTTGATTGTGGATCAGCTCACAAAGTTGGACCATTTCATTCGAATTCGTGAATCTAATATGGTGGATTACCTATCCACTATCTATATATTTATGGTGGTAAATAGATATGGTTTAGTAGTTCCAATTTTATCAGATTGAGATCCGAGGTTCATATTCCATTTCTATAAATACTTGAAACATTCCATTGGGACAATATTGATGATCAATATGATGTATCATCCTCAGACAGATGGAAATTCTGATAGGACAATACATACAATATAATAAATGTTTGTGATTGTTTCTTGGATTTCGGTGCCTCATTTGAAGAAAAATTGATGTTATTGTATTTTTCATATATTAATAGTTATCAAGACTCGATATATATGCCATGGTGTGAATCATTATATAGTCATCCTTATCTTTCTCCACTATGTTGGGTAGAAATAGGTGAGACTTTGATAGTGGGGTCGAGCCTTGTACAAGAGATAAGGTGTAAGATTATGTTTATGAAGAATATAATGGATATGTCTCAAGGTCATGAGAAATATTATGAAGAACAAAAAAGATGGTTGTTGTCATTTATGGGGGTAATCTTGTGTTCATGAGAATTTCACCATGTTTGGGGAATAATCATTTTGGGAAGTAGGGCATTTTATATAGGTGGTATATTAGGACATTTGATATACCAGAGTGGGTTGGAGAGGTGGAATATAGATTGTATTTTCAAACACAGTTATGTGGTTTCCATATCATGTTTCATTTATCTTAGTTGGAAGAGTATCATCTGGACCATAACCATGTGATTCTATCAGATCATGTTGTGATAATATCGGATTATTTGTTGGTGCACATGCCAATCTGGATTTTTGATTAGAAACATAAATTCTAGAATGGTAAAATAATTAGTCTAGTACAGTTTTTGTGGAAACATGGTAAGATTGAAGAGAATACGTGTGAACAAGATAGCGAAATGGTTGTGCGATGGCCTGAGATATTTTGTGAAAGTAAAAGTTTTCTAATTTTCTAGGATGAAATATCTATTAGGGGGTTTATTGTACCACCCCCAGGATTGTGGAATGTTACCCATTATTTTTCCACTTTTATTATTATAATTTTGTATGGTAATTTTTTGGGTAGTATAGATGGTTTTTGGAAATGTTTTAGGGATTTCTAGGGGTGCACAGTTTGAGAACAGTTAGTGAAAATCATGCCGAATCGCTGATAAATAGTTCATGTTGAGGTAGAGGGCTATGTGTTGGGCATGGTTAAGGCACATGGTTTACCAATAGTGTGGCCACCCAAGGTAAATCTTGAATCGTGATACAGTGTGATTTTTCACAACTGGAAAACGATTTTTCTAACCATGTAGAAAATGATTTTGGGAAGTATCAGGAAGACAGTTAGTGCACATTTTCATAAATGTGCAGCTAAACCTTGCATGACGTAGAAAGAGGATTTAAAAAAATGGGAATTGTATGGATTTTCCCTAAAAAACCTATTGTTTCTACAGTGCATCGATGACTCTATATTTCCTCTTATCCAATGTCAAGGAACCTCTCCAACTCATTTTTAATGAAATCCTATCAGTATTTTTTGGTGGTTTGGAGGTAGAACTCCCTTAGTAACTCTCATTTCATCGTAGTTTCTAGGTTTTTCTTTGATCTACTCTTCTATCTCTCCCATTTTCATATATCTATTAACTTTTTAGATAGATAAATGGTTTTTTATTCCAATAATAGTGTGTTTTGGATTTTTATTGTTAGGGGAAGGGATCTAATGTGGTTATGTGGAATTTTCACCCATATTTTATGATTGTTTGCGTCATTGTGATTTTTTTCACAAAACCGAAAAGGTACAAAGAATCACTATGGACTCCTATTCATATAACTATAACTAGTAGTTTTGAATAATATGGGTTTTCATTAAATTTAATGTCAATGTGATGTGCAAAGCTTAGTGGAAACACATTTTGTGTTGATTTTTGTATTTCTGAAAAAAATGTGTAATTGTTTTAAAATGAAATTTATTTTGGATTTAAAAATTTTGATTTTCAAATTGGTGGATTGGATGATTTATGTATAACGGTATTTGAAAAATGACTGAAAATAAACATTTTTATTTTATTGACGTGTGGTTTGGCATGGATAATGTGTTAAGTGTGTTTTCAATATATGAGTGATTTGTTGAAACCATTTTTTCTTGTTGTTAGAATATTTTATTGGATTATAGTGCTGTTTGGTTTGAAAAAAATTTGCGTTATAATGGTTGTGTTTTTTCAGTTGACATAATCTTGGAAACTATTGATTTGCATGTTCTTTTGATTTTGGTATTTGTTAATTAGCATGGTTTTTTACATAAGTGGTTAAACATTAGTTGAATGGGATGTATAGTTGTAAGGATGTACCCCTATCAAAGTGTTGGAATATGTTCATGAAGTACCATCATAAAAAGTCGACAATGTAGGGATTTTATGATCTTCCGTCATTCGTAAAACCAATATTGTGTGGCTGAGTTATGTTGGTTGTAGAGGTGTTTGGGTTGGATCATGTTTAATGGATTGGTCTATGCAAATATTAAATGGGTAAACTGGTTAATGTAAAATTTCATTTCCTTGTTAATGTTATTATTTGGGGTAACTATTTCGGTAATGCTATGTTTTTCTTTTTTGTAATCGTCAAACTTTTTAATTGGGTTTATATAAATTATTTATGTAAATGTGCTAAACTATTATTTTGTTGTGGCATGAGTGGAGAAGTAATTTGGGGAAAACCTATTGAGTATTATTACACACCCCTTACTTTGTTACTTTGGTGATTTTGTAGATGTTGTACTCTAAGACACATGTAAAGATAAATGATCGCATTAATTTAGTTGTTCTTCATGATTCCTGGACAATCTCGTGAAGTTGGATCTTAGAGCTTGGTGTGGATCTATGGTTATTTATTTTTGGATTCCTTGAGTCTTGTCGCATTAGCATTCCATGTTGTACTCTGATTTGTTATTGGTATAGTGTTGTATTATTTTTGTTCGCTTGAGGTTGATGGTAATAATTTTCTAACATGTTTCAGGTCGTTATTTATTGTAAAGGAATGTTTGGTTATTTTTTGTTGTCGAAGGGAATATAATCCCCTACCATTCATGACTACTTAGATATTTATTTCCCACCATTGTAACCATAGAGATTTCACCAAAGGAAAAGTGTCACTTCTACCTCAACTCATGCATATGAGGTGGGGGTATGTTTCATATGCCTATAAAACATATTGGATGAATTTCAAAACATTTTTTGGAATTTATAATATATAAATTTTATTATGATCTCTCCTTAATAGTGATCAATTAAATTTTATTATATAAAATGACTTTGTGGACATAAAAATTGTTTTTTATAAAATCACTTCTATTCTATTCAATTGGATTTCATTTTATTTTCTAATTAATTTATAACCAAAGAATTGATTTTATAAACATTTGTAAACCATTGTTTCAAAAAAAAAAATTATATCTGTAATTCCAATGGGTAGGTGATAATTATAAAAGAATTATTAATAATATTAATAGTATATTGTAGACCGGTAAAACATGGTGTTTCTTATAATAAAGGATATCGAATGAATACAACACTAGGTGTCAATCAAGAAAAACTTAATCTTGTGTGCACCAAAAGCTAATCTATTTGTTCTATGTAGTAGAAGAATAACATGGTGTTTCATATAATGAAAAAATAAAATGGTGTAGCATAAAATATAAGTCATCAAATAAATTTTATTTGTTTGAAAAAATTAATTCACAATATTGTGGCGTGTTACATTATCTCCCCCCCAATAAAATGAATTCTTCCCTCAAAATTAATATTTGACATCAATGTTGTAATTATTGAAAATTCCTTTCATAGGAAACCACATCACAAAAAAAATTATTAATACTAAAAAATAATTTAAAAATAGAATGTTAGAAATATAATGGTTTCCTAAAGTAACTCATAACTAATTTTCCTTGTAGGATAACATAGGTGAATATTTGGACTTGAAATGAAACTATAAATAATTATACAGAGTGAAAGAGATCCCTGATCACAAGAATGTGGGTGATCTAGAAAAATTAAACTATCAAAAACCAATAAATATTTAATGAGATAAGGTACAATTTTATTCATCAAATATGAAGGTACTATGATAAATATTTTTCAATATACTTTTCCTAGAGTTGAGTAATTATTTTACTATCTAATAAAATATTTAAATATTATTACATGATTTCATGCCTTTTCAAATGTACCAAATCATCCTTTGGTTATTCATTATTTGATTTGTACTTCATCTCTTACTCCATGAAATGATGGTAAATTTTTTACCCATTATGTAGTAACATATCATAAGGTATAACAATGTTTCATTCCATCATTTATTTAGTTATCATAATAGAAAAATGGTTATTTTTTGTTATCCCAGATTCATTAATCATTATATGGTCATATAATAGTATAATATCTAAAACCCCATCCAATGTTTAAAATAAACCATTAAATAAACGTTTATCCATATAACTCTTCGGAAAGATGTAAGTTAAAAACTTTAGATATAAGGTCACTAAATTTCTCTAAATAATCATAACTTTTATCCCTAATATAATATAAAGTAACTCTTGGTTGTCACACACCAAACATGTTAATACCTTTATAATGTTTTCTCTTAAAACTTTGTAATAACATAAATTACAATAAAAACTTATTAAAAACATGCATTATTTATTATTTTATAGATTATTTGATATATTCATTAAATAAAAAAAATAAAAAACGTCATCTATGATAATATAGAACCCTTTTTAAATAAATCAATACTTTTTTTCATGGTAATCAATAGTATCCTATTTAATTTATCCATATCAATCATATCTTTATCCATGATAGAAACAATTTTATCAACATTAGGAACAATTTATGGTTTACCTCCCCATAATCAAAATATCAATTGTCGATTAAATAAAATTTATTTGTCATCAGCACCATTCAATATATTTTTGAAAATCCTTGATAAAAAACGCATAATTCATAAATATGAGGGGTCCTAAAATATCTACATGAAAAGTGGTGATAATTTCATGAATTTGGACGTGGGTAAAATAATAAACTGAAGAAGATATAGAGGAAAAATGTTTCGAGGGGAGATCCTATGAATGAAAGGTGTATCCCTCTATGAAAAAACAACTTCCTGGACTGCTTCTACGCATGGAGTTCCTCTGTTATTGTGAGGTGACCTATGAAACAAATCAGTCCCCAGTTGAGGCGGTACATCTAGCTCCCATAGAAAATAATATTTTGGATGGTTTTATGGTGATTATCATCCCAAAAAAACACCATATCGATTGAAGGAATTCATTTGTGGGATAAGGTGGTACAATTGATGAGCATGAATGAATCAATTTCATTTTTTAGGCCAGGTATTGATTTCAGCGACTAAAAATGATGGCCCCCTCCATGAACAACTGCACCCACTGACTATGGCATTTACGGTCCATGGATTCATCCTTGGGATCTCTCAAAAGAATCACCATGTCCCACAATGGATGATCTTCTAGGCGGATATCTGATCAATTTTTTGTTCTATAAAAAACACCAAAGGGGACCGATAGAAAGACCAAACCAAAGATACATGATGAATATGATTGATGATGATACGTAAAAAGTAGAGAATAAAAGAATTTTCAAGAGAGATACTTCAATTCCAAATAAGTAATACTTCTACATCCTATCAATAAGTTGGAAATACTAAATTCTCCAACCACCCGTGAAATTAAACCCCTTTGCCGACACCATTTCATGGGGAATGATTCGATGAACCCTTTAAAGGAAAGTTCCTCGCATAGAAAAATTATATGAAGCAAGAACCATATTCCATGTATTTAATGGCTACATAAGTGGAACTCAGCCCTGTGTAGTAACACGAAATTGGGATGGATCCTGGTCCTGCGTAACAACATGCTATGTGCTAAAAACCCATGTCTGCATAGCATAACACTTGGAGGATGGTAACCCAACCCACATATAAAAATTTATTACATAGGTAGCCTAATATAGGGTAAGAACCTTCTTCATGGAATGGGTAATCCTAATACATTCTTCTCTCACCCTCAAATCACTCTCTTTTGATATATCATTATCATTTGGCCCCTCATCATCCCCTGCATAAACCAGTCCATTGGTTTCATTCAAATCACTCTATAAAATCTATCTAACATGTATTACCCAGTCATTGGGCACATCATCAGGTCCTTTCAGACCTACATGCCCATGGTAAGCATAGTCCCACGTGTAAACTCTGTAATAAAGAGTACACTTCAAATGTATTCAGGGATAAATTACAATGGTAACGAGGGTTTAGTCCATGTGGTGCTAACGTAAATCTTTGTATTACTGGCATGGTTATAGGTTACAACACTTTCCTTTCCCTTAGATATTTAATGAGACACTCCCACCCACTTGAACCAATTTTAGGGTATACCTCTAAGATTAATCCTATATATTTTCATGTTGTAGGTGACAGTCTTGCTCTTCTTTGCGTCATCGAGAGCCGTAGCCTGATCGACCACGTGATGTGACTATCATGGTTTCCAAAATAATAGTGGAAATGGGAACACTAAATTCTCTATTGTAACACCCCACAATTTCATAGTACATTATTTCTTCAATGAAATTAAATAAATCGCACTACACACAACACTGAGTTCAAGAGCACAATGACTTACAAAACTAGCCATTCAAAAGCTGTTATGAATAGTATTAACTGAATTTTGAACTTTATAAAAACATTATATTTTTAGTATTAATATTATGAGTTTATTAGACATAATGTAAGAACAAATTCATTTTTTTAGATAAAATACTAATTTTTCAAAAAATGCAATTTTACTGCCTTTTAATATAGAACCCTTTTTAAATAAAATATTCGATACATTAATATATTCAATTTGAAAAAAATAAAATATTCTTCTTTAGAATCAATACATAAGAGTTTAGTTTTAATAAATATTTGTTGCTTTTCTGATAACTTTCATATTGGGGTGAATAGTAAAAATACTATATTTTAACTGAAAACAACTTTTTTAATCAAAATATTTTATAGTGTTAAATTATAAATTTTAATTATTTAGAAGTATAAATAGATTATATTTTTACCATTGAATCCAATTCTTGTCATTTTATGTAATTTCACGTTGAAATTGGACATAAACAACTGTCAATATTTTGATAGTAAATATTTCTTAAAAATATGATTTTTGGTTTTGACAATGGGAATTAATTATATATTAATAAATTTAATTTCTATGTTTTTAATTGGGTAAAATAGACTTCATTTTTTGAATTTATAATATCAAAATTAGCATCGGGTGACATTTTGGTATGTTTCTGAAAACATTCAATTTTTGATGAATAGTGAAAAACACTACGTTATTGGTTTAAACTGACTTTTCAGTTAAATAACTATTTATTTAATTTAAAGTTATTTTCTGTCAAAATTGATATATAACACATATATATGATCAATTTAATTCATTGGATTCATTTTATAATAAGTTTAGAAATATAAAAATTTTATTTAAATTTTACTTTCTTTTACCCACCTCCAATGAGCATTTGAAAATTTACATAAAACTATCTATTACCTCTATTGTGAATTTAATTTCAGAAACTAGAGAGACACGGTTGATATTAGTAAGTATAATGTGGTTTAATAAAGAAAAATTAATTTTTGGTGAATAGTTACTTTTGACTTTTATTTACCACGATGAAAAATAAATTGGATAATTAAAGGTAAAAATGATATTTTTATTACCCTAACAGATGTCCAAATTCTATTGGATAAGTGTAACTCGACCAAAAACAACCTTAGAAATAAAATATTATCATTTAGTTCCACATGGATAAGATTAGGACATTAATTTTTATTTAATACAAATAATAGTTAAAACTGTAAAATTCAAAGTCTAATAACTAAACCATTTTTAATATAGGGTTAAACAAAAGATAAATTCGACTATAAATATTAATTCGAAATATAAAAATAGTTCCCACATAATGGTATTTTATTTATAATTTTTATACATTAAATAAATAAATTTTTTTATGCCACAATGATGATGTTGTAATTACCCAATTCATGAAATATTTCAATAAATGATATTATAAATATCCAAATAAATGTAATTTGAGACTTTTTATGACTTAAACTATTTTTATATGTTACTATTACATGTTAGTGTTGGTTAGATGAATTTTTTTCTATGTAATAATGCTATTATAAATTTAGGAAATAAAAAATACCAAATAGTTTTAAAATTGACATAAAAGAGTTTTTAAAAGAAATATTATATTATTAATTGATATTCTCTTCCAAAAAATCTAAGACTCTTCCAAAATAATTATATAATGATATGTGTATCATTAATGAACCACATTGGGTTCTCTTGGATGATTATATTAAGTTTATTAACAATATAATATAAAAATACAAACAGACATGGTAACTGTCAAACTATTTAACTATGACTTAAATCTAAAAGATAAAGTTAATATAGTGACCCAAACCTATCTAAAACCAATTAGTTGAGTGTTTTTCTACCCATCCCCACCATATCATTTATATAATTTATTTTTTTTCCATTAAAACCGAAAAATATTTTATTATAAAATTATTTTTCTAGCTTTTCCTAAGGTGCCCCAAACCCCTCTTATAAAAGGGCACTCCACTATCTGTCTAATCCACACCTTCAAAGCCATTTCGCTCAGCCAACCCCTGACCAAATACCCTATCAACTATCCTACCTTCATCATGGAGTCCTTTAGTCAGAAAGACAACCTATTTAGCCCTTTAGATCAAATCAAAATGTTGAACCCAAAAAAGATGTAAATATTTTATCATCTCTTTCAAGTTCCTTTCACTATCCACTTCCTATTTCATTATTGTTTAAATTAGAAAATAATAACACTAGTATATTATATATACCTTGATTTTATTATAAATATGTTATAGCGAAATTAATTATTCTATCCATACTTTGAATGGCATGTCATCATACATGCGTATGTACGGATTACAGTCTCCATGAACACAATGAGATTCATTCACCATTGTATCCATTCAAAACTAAAATTAATTAGATGACTAAATAATATTTAAAGAACTAATATCATTCTAAATATGAATAATATACATATATCCATAATAATCATTACTTACGTAACAATTTATATAAAGTAAAACAAATCAGTTTACACCCGACATTATTAACAAAGCAATGTTAAAAAATCAAATATTATATCATATTGTTGTATATGATTATTTTATAATTTAATAACAATTATTTCACCATTATGGAAGAGTTTAACCTACCCTCGTCCAAGGAAAAGTTCAAGGTAAGGGGTTTTCATATCACTCCTTATTCTTTTTTGGGATTCATGCAATATTGCCACTATTTCCTTTTGTGTGGTGCATGTACTACCCATAATTTTATTCTTTTTGTAATACACATTTTTTATGTGTATTTAAATCTTCATTGTAAGGTACTTATTTCATGGGGTGTATGTTTCATAAGTTACGAAATTGGTAAGGGTTAATTCCTCAATCTCATTATTATACGAGATTGTTTATGTGTATGTTTTTACAGGGACATATTTATTGTACATGTATATGTTTCATAAAATAATTTTCAAAGGGATTAATATTAAGGGACTCTTTTACTAAATCACCATTTTATAGGTTTTAAATGATTTATTATTCTAAACCTTTATCTTTAATATCCATGTTGTAAAAATGTTTTTCTGGATTTAATTATATGGATATGAATGTTTTGTAATGATAATTTATTAAAATGTATCAATGTGGTATGGGACACATTGATTCAAAAATCCATTTTAAATGAGTACATTTATAAATTGTGAGAATTTTAAATTATTTCATTAAAAATGGGTATTTATCTCAAACCATTTTACTGATCATTTTCATCTATGTCAACAGCCTTTAATGGATTTTAAACTTGTTTGAAGTTTATTTATTAGGATAAAAATCTTCTATATTTTATTTAATGTTTTGTGATATGTTTGAATGTGTATGTGTTATTTTTATAACATTATTGGTTTATGGATAAAGTATTGACATTTCGTATGATAGTTTTTATACGAATGTTTATGTTATATATCAACCTTTTCGTAGGATTAATGTATTGGACTAGTATGTTATGGGTTGGGGACCAGTAAAAGTAAGCCCTCTAGGTTGGGTTCTGGTTACAGCAGACCCTCCGAGTTGGAATCCGGTTATAGAGGCTCTCAGAGATGGAGTCTGGTTATAGAGGCTCTTAGGGATGGATTCCGGTTACATAGGCTCTCTAGGTTGGGTACCGGTTACAGTTTTCCCATAGGTCCTGGCACGAGGCATTGACACAGAAATTAAAGTCTTGTACTATACATTACCTCTTCACAAAATTAGTTATAAGATGTGATTATTCAACTAGTATAATATCCATTTTCATGTTTTTATGGTAATTTTTTATTTATTTTTTCCATATTAATTTAATGTTTATGTTTTAAATGATGTTGTTTTATTACACATCTTGCCTAAAAATTTTATACCTTCCGCTAAATTATTTACTCTTACTGAGTATCTGAGATCACCTCTTTATTATGTTTAATTTTACTAGGATATGAAGAATTTAGTTATTAGTAACTTGAAGGTGTAATCTAGGAGTCTTGGACGTTTCTAATGGAATAAATTACTATTTTTTTTCTTTTCATGTAATAATGTTGAACTTCATGTATGTAATCTATTTTCCAAGACTGCTAAATAGATCAGTCCTTCGGGACTTGATTCCTTAAATCATGCCAATGTTTTGTACTAATGCACCAAATCTGGGTAACTGGGGTCGGGGCGTTATAGTTGGTATCATAGGAATTTTATAAATAACCTTGGAAACTATATTTAAATAAACTATTATTAGAGTACAATACCCTAAGATAGACACTGAGGACTAGTAAATAAGAACTTCCTAGTATTTTTGAAAAGTATATATTTTGTTGGTTTTCCAAGGAAATACCTCCATGTCTGGATACGAGCGGGTAGAGGCATCTTTGGTACAGACGTACCTAGGGGTAAAACCCGAAAACACCTCTATGAGGTAGAATCAAATGGGAACTAGTGCATGACAATGGGCCTTGATGCACTCTTTGTTACGACACTCCTGAGGGATATTCTTAGGATAAATCTCATTTTCATTAAAAATCATTATGAAGTATTTAAAAGTATATACCTCCTCAAAGAAAATATTTTTATGAATAAAAATTATATCCATAAACTATTCAATTTATGTTTGGTATTTTACAAGTTTGGAATTATTTATTGTGATTCATAAACTAACATACTGTATGCCATTGTATAGAATTCTGACCCAGTATAAGGAATGGGAACTCCAGCAGTAGGTATGATCCAAAGAGTAAGAAGGATCCTATCATTCATGGTATTATGAAATCATTTAGAAGGGAAATAGTCTCCCTTTTATTCCAAATATATGAAGAAATAATGTCATGTGTTAATAAGATGAGTAATTAATCCTATAATTCATATGGTTTTGAAGGGAAGCAAGAGAGGAAAATGATGGTAGAGAGAATGATGGATAAAGGGAACATGAGAAAAAAGGATTTTCCCATACATGATAAATGTGGAAATAATCACCTTGGTAAAGGATTAAAGGGAATGGGAGTTTTTTTATAAGTGTGTATAAAAAGGACACCAAGTACATGATTTCAAGGGAATGAAAGAGTTTTCAAATCTAAAATGATTCATTTACAAATCATTGGGACACTAGGAGAATCAATGTCCCAGTCATCAGAGTATACCACAAATTTTTCTATTGAATAATAATAAAGTTATGATACTACCTCAGATGAAGAGGAATGACTAGTGTTCTTATGTTGTTATTATAGAATTATTTCATTTGAGTGTTGTATCAACAATATACTGGTTATATTAATTATGGAGATAAATACAGATTGTACTGCAGTACTATTTTATAGAGTACTTGAGATTATATGGTTCTAAGAAAAGTGACTTAATAGTAAGCTTCACTTTTTTGAAAAATTCTTGGTTGAAGAAATGTAATCCTTAATATGGTTTTGATAACGAGGTAGTGATTTTCGAATAAGAGATGGTTCTTTTGGATAAATTATATTGGGCATTCTTGACTTCCTTGGAACTGATTATCAGTTTTTTTATTTCATCATTGTTGTAATATTCAATATTTTGGGATATAAGGAATATATCAAGTATTATATAAATGATAAGGGAGCATGAATTTATTCAATATGTTTTTATAGTAATTCAGGGCGTTACCATGATTTAAAATAAAACATTATGAAGGTGTTCACATGTTATAACATGGAAAAAATGATCTTTATTGTGTTTAACTTCCTTATAAATTTTGGATTGTGAGTATTGATATAAGAATTTTGGATAAGTATAAAGGTTGTAATATATTAATGATGAAATTGGATACAATTTTTAAGGTTATTTTTGGGTTTTTTATAAAACGAACAACACACAAACCATGTGACAGCCCATTGCATTAGACAAAGCTACGAGAATCAAACCCACATCCATAGAGAGATTGAGATTTATCACCTACCACTGGACTATGTGAGGTCATTGGATTGTATAATGGAATTTCTTATTTTAAAGGGTCTAATAGGTGAATTATAAATTCATTTTTCTAGAACCATATATGAATATGATAAATAGAATATTTCTTTTTATGTTCTATTATCTTTTAGAGTGAAACAGGAGTTTGTGGTATAAATTAGTTAAAGTATGGAACTCTACTTTTCATGTGTATATTTTTTTCCTCTAATTATATGAAGAAATTAATTCTTAATCTTTAGGTAAGGGATATTAAAACAAAAAATGTATTATCCTAAAACCTTATGTTTTTTTTGAACCAATGATATTTTAAATAATCATAGATTGATTGATTTGAGGCCCTCAATTCTACAATTGTTTGTTACAGATGACCTCAATCAATCCCTATAAATATTTACGTTTTCCCTCCAATTATGTGTCTCTAATTTCGACCAATGTTCTCTTTATTGAGATCATAATTTTGTGGTGAGTTTTTCATTCCCCTTTTCCCTCTTATTAAGACTAAATTTTATAAAACCAATATTCGATCTGGGTTTTTTCCATAAAGGTATTGTCTATTTTCAACCTTTTATTTTAGAATAACAATTTAAAATTGCAAGGATGCAATTTATTAAATGGGGAATAATGTAACACCCCAATATTTCATAGTACGTTATTTCTTCAAAGTAATTCAATTACTTTTACTACACTCAACAACATGTTCAAGCGCACCATGACTTACCAAAATAGACCTTCAAAACTGGTTATGAATAATATTAATTTAAATTTCAACATTATATAATCCTTATAATTTTAGAATCCATATTATGTGTTTCATTGACAGAATTTAAGAACAAATTCATTTCTTTCAGATTAAAGAAGTATTTTTCAAAAACAAAATTTTAACACCTTTTAATGGAGAACCCTTTTTAAATCAAATATTAGATACTTTTATATATTCAATTTGAAAAAATAAAACTCTTCTTCAAAATCAAGATATAAGAGTTTAGTTTTAATAAATTTTTGGTGTTTTTCTGATAACTTTCATAATTGGATGAATAGTGAAAATAATATATTTTAACTAAAAACATCTTTTTAAATAAAAATAATTTATAGTGTTAAATTATACATTTTAATGGTTTGGAAGTATAAATAGATTATATTTTTACCATTTAATCCATTTCTATTATTTTCAAGTAATTTCACTTTGAAATAGGACATTAAAAAGTGTCTATCATTTGATAGTTATTATTTACAAAAATTAAGCTTTTTGGATTGGACAATGTAAATTACTTTTAAATTAAAAAATGAAATTTGAATGTTTTTAATTTTTTAAAATTGACTTCATTTTTGAATTCGGAATATCAAAATTTTCTTAGGGTGAATTTCTGGTAGGTTTCTGAAAACTTTCAATATATGGTGAACTATGAAAAACAATGTGTAATTGGTTAAAACATACTTTTCATTGAAATAAATATTTATTTCTTTTAAATTTATTTTAGGTAAAAGTAGATACATAATACATATATATCATCAATGTAATTCATTGGAGTCATTTTAAAATAAGTTGTGATATATAAAAATTTTATTGAAATTTTACCATTTTTTACCCACCTCCTATGAGGATTTGCAAATTTTTATAAAACTTAATTTTACAAATTCTGTGAATTTAATTTCAAAACAATTAGATACAAGGCTGATATAAATAAGTAAATTTTTTTTCAATATGATAAAAATAATTTTTTGTGAATAATAACTTTTGACATTTATTTACTGGAGACAAAAGTAAATAGGGTCATTAACTGTAAAAATGATATTATTATTATCCTAAAACATGTCCTAATACTATTTGATAAGTTTAATTCAACCAAAAACAGCCTTACAAATAATATATAATCCTTTAGGTCCACTTAGATTAGATTAAGACATTTATTACTATTTAAATCAAAGAAGAGTTAAAGGTGCTAAATTCAATGTTTAATAACTAAACCATTTTTAATATAAGGTTACACATAAGATAAATTATAATATAAATATTCATTAGAAATATAGAAATATTTCATACATAATGGTATTTTATTTATAAATTTTAGACATTAAATAATTAAATTTAATAATGAGACAATAATGATGCACTAATTACATAATTAATGAAATATGAAAATAATTGATATTATAAATATCCAAATAAATGTAATTTGAGACTTTTTTAAATTAAAATAATTTTATAGATTAATATAACATGTTATGGAAGGTTATATTGATTTTTTTGACGTAATAATGTTGTTATGAATTTAAGAAAAACAAAATACCATATAGTGTCTAAATTGACATAAAAGAGTTTTAAAAAAATTATATTATTAACTAATATTCAATTCCCAAAAATATATGGTTCAGCCTAAAGACTTATATAGTGAGAATGGTATCATTAATGAACCACTTGGGGTTATTTTGAATATTTATAGTAAGTTTATAAACCATATAATATAAAAATACAAAGAGACATGGTAGATGTCAATCTATTTTACTAAGTGTTAAATCTTAAATATAATGTTTATATAGTGACTCAAACCTGTCTATAACCTATTGGTAGTGTGTTTTTCGACACATTAGAACCTTTTACTTTAAATAATTTAATTTGGAGCAATTATAAACTGATTGTTTTTTATTATAAACTAATATTTATAGTGTTTACTAAGGTGCCCTTCACCCCTCTTATAAAAGGGAACACCTCTTTTCTCTAATTCACACCTTCAAAGCCATTTGGATCAGCCAAACCCTGCCAAAATACCCTCCCAACTGTCCTACCCTCATCCTAGAAGCCTTCCTTTAGTCAAAGAGTCATCCTAAAGAGCCATTTTCATTAAATCAAAAGGAAGAACCCGAAGAAGAGGTAAATATTTCATCACCTCTTTCAAGTTCTTTTCTTCATCCATTTACTCTTTCTTTGTTGTTTATATTCTAAAATAATAACTCATGTATCTTCTATATATTGTGATGTAATTATAAATATTGTACAGCCATATTCATTAAACTATCCATCCTTTAAATGACATCTCACCATACCTGCGTACGTACATATTACAGTATCCACAAACACGATGAGATTCATTCCCCATCGTATCCATTCAAGAATAATTTTCATTAGAATATTAAAAATAATATTTAAATACATAATATCAATCTGATTATTAATAAGTTACATCCTATCCATAACAAACATTACTTACATAACAAATCATATAATGGAAAACAAATCAGTTAACACATGAAATGACAATAATACTAAGATATTATTAAGAAAACAATATTAAAAGATCATATATGATATATTATTAATTTATATAATTCTTGTATAATTTAATAATAGTTATTTTACCTTTACAGAAAAGATTAAAATACCCTTGACCAAGGACAAGTGCAAGGTAATGGGTTTTCATATCACTACTTATTCTCGTTAGATTCATGCTATATTTCCTATATTTCCTTTTATATGGTGTATGTACTGCCCATAAATGTAATATTGTGTAATAACCTATGATTTTTGGGTATTTATATCTTCATTTTATTGTAATTATTTCATGTGGTGTATGTTTCATAAGTTACCAAATTTTTAAGGGTTAATTCCTCAATCTCATTATTATTCGAGATTTTTTATGTGTAAGTTTTTACTCGGACATATTTATTATACATATAAATGATTCATAAATGTATCGTCAAAGGGATTATTTTTAAAGTAATTTGTTACTGAAACATCATTTTAATGGTTTTAACAGATTTATTCTACTAGACCTTTCTAATTAATTCGGGTTCTTTTAAAATGGTTTTAAGTATTTATTTATACGAACATGAATGTTTTGAAATGATAATTATTTTAAAATGTATCAAAGTGGTATTGGAAAAATTTATTCAAAAATCCCTTTTAAATGACAACCATTATTAATTGTGATAATTTTCAACGATTTCATGAAAAATGGGTATTTCTCTCAAAGAATTTTACTGATAATTTTCATCTATGTCAACATCTTTTAATGGATTTTAAAATTATTTGAAGTTAATTTATTATGATACAAATCTTCCATATTGTATTGAATGTTTTGAGATATGTTTTGGTCCATATCCTCCCTCCCCTACAAGGAGATAATGTAACATCATATTGAAACTTGATTCTTCTCCTATTGGGAAGAATCTATAACCCTCAAAGAAGTTGGGAAAGGAATATTTTCTGCTTTTTGAATGTCAACATCACCAGCATATTTTCTTTCCCTCATACAATAATTATGAACTATGGAACCAAATTATATTATGAGGAATTTTAGAAGCTATATAATTAGTAAAACTTCTAGTAAAACACATCTTACTAGTACCATATAGTGCATAATAAATATATAGGGGCCTTAAATAATATAATATCAAATATACTCTAGAATATAGTTGATAATGATAAAAGGTCTTGGCCCAAAAATCTCTTACTTTCCTTGTGGTATTACTGGTTCATGGCCAGCACTTCCACAAATGTGGCCCCATATTCATTTGTATATGAGGCACAGGCCATCATTACAATTGAAATTCAATTTACTTTCCTCTTCACTTCTATATGAGATTAATTATCTATGGATGATAAATCCTAGAAATGAATGGATGAATTGGAGTAACTGTATGAAAAAATATTACATACCTTACATCATTTGGATGTCCAAAAGGCTGAATCTCTTGAATATTTAACATAAATATTCACCACTGATCATTCATCAATGGAGGGATGGTGTATGTCCTTTGGACTCCAATGTTACCCAGAAAGAAACCTCTTATATTAAACTAAAATAGGTGGGACCTTACATCATACATATGGTCTACTCTAATGGATATTAATCATTGATTTCAATGGATGGGAACCATAACAAGGCCCCCACAAATGTGAGGTACCCAGATAAGTATTTCATGTAATCCCACGACCACATCAACTTAGTAACATGATGATAAAGTACTTGTCACATCACCCTATCTACATGATTCTAAAGATTATAGATCTCATCCTATCCACATTATGCTAAATTTTATGGAGATCGTCTTGTCCATAAGATGCTAAAATATATGTAGAATATCCTAGTATAAGGAAATTAAATTTCCTGTACTATAATTCTATCCACATGATTCTAAACTATATAGAGCTTTTTCGGAACGAATGACATTAAACTATATGCTAAACTGTTCGAGCTACATGACATTAAACTTCATATTCAGTCCTCGTCCTATTAACTTTTAAATTTTTTATGTTACAAGAATGTAAACCACATGACATCAAAATCCTCAAAGAATGTAATTAAACTTCATGATAATCATTGTTTTAATCATTCGTTCAATGCACATGAATTAGATCTCTACGATGAAATGACATTTTTCCTGAGTGAGTGTCATATCCCCATAAATATTCTGTTTCTCAAGAAATATTTGTGGATCAATTATTATAATTATATGATATATAGTTATCTCCAGACCCTATTTCATAGGACCACCTATAACAAATGGGAAAGATACCCTTTCATATAGGTCAGACATTCATAGAGATGTCCCCTCTAGAATAACATGTGGATTGATTCCTATCCTAATGGGGTATATAAAGAATC
Organism: Viscum album; assembly: GCA_963277665.1. Taxonomy (NCBI): domain Eukaryota; kingdom Viridiplantae; phylum Streptophyta; class Magnoliopsida; order Santalales; family Viscaceae; genus Viscum; species Viscum album. The sequence goes on from OY728161.1 coordinate 1,003,746,847, forward strand.
ATATACCTAATTTTTTATGACTATTAAGAAATATTTATCTATTAATAAGATTATATTCTAAATATCCTCTATCCTCAATTCTTATTTTCACATTGGATTATATATCTTCTTGATCTATGGGATCATAATTCCCAATACTAAAAAGAAAAATAATCCCAATCAAATGAAATTAAACTAAATAGTACAATTTCTATGTCACAAGACAATAAAACGTAAAACACAAATATCCTCATTGTATGATGTTAAACTGCACAACAACTTAATTTTCTGACGTGAGAAGACATTTACCCAAGAATCGGTCATCTACCATGATGTATTCAAGAACTAAGTTCGTCATTATTTCTTCCTACACAATATACGTATAGAAGTCTAGGTTCTACATCCTAGTCCAACCACCTAAACATTAAAATAATTCATTGTCCCTACATATGGTTCATATCTATGTATAGATGTTCTCATAATGAAGTATGCGTGGATTAATTATCATTATATGGGATATGTAGTGAATGCCAAACCTCATGTCTTAGGCCTAGATGTAGAATACAAGAAATGTCCTCTCCCCATCATACAAGCTAAATAAATGTTGGGGACTCCACAGAAGGTCATATTGATTGTTCCATTTCAAGACCCCCACCTCAAATACATGAGTCATATCTCTATAGAGAAACATGCCAATAACAATGTGTGACCTGATTCCTACCCATACAAAATATATAGTGATGACCAGATCTCTAGTGTCTAGTTCACCCACAACATTACCCCTCTTTCATGTTGGGTCACCCTCATCCTCAACACATAATGTTAAACTATATGGGGTCCCAGAACTATCCATGACTTGATTCCTTCCCACACAAGATATGTAGTGATGCCCGAATCTATAATCATGGGTCTAACCACACTAGTTATACAATCAATTGGAAAACATTCCTCCTATTTGTATGGATCAAACCTTATAGAAGGTTCCCATCTATAACTGTGTTTGTCATGATTCCTAACATCAAAGTATATGTAGTGATTCTCAGATCTCTGATCCCGAGTCAGGCCCAAATGGAGTATAAAAATGAACTCCTCTATATGTATGGGACAAATATGCACATGAAGTTTTTTTAGAGCTAAATATGGATTTATTAAAATTTTGATGAGATATGTTGTGACACACATATTCTCAATCCATTCCTAGTACCCTTTAATGAGAAATACCACCATCCTTTATCACATCACCATTGTGTGGAGAAATAAACCTTCGACGCCCCTTGATTCTCATACTAAGAACAATTCACACAAGCTAATGAATTTAGGTATGGGATATCCTGCATGATTAGGGCATATCATTCCACATAATGGTTTCCATGGTCCTAGTATAAATCCCAAAAAATAATAACCAAATATTGTTTTTTATTGATCTAAAATAGTACGAATCCATTAAAACGATCTTCAATTCACATCAGTTAACCTATGTCCTTACTGAATTAAATTTAAATTTATGGAGAACATCCATACTATAATAAATTAAAAGTCATGGTACCTGAAAGACTACATGTGGATTGATTCTCATTTCAAAAATAGATTTTTAAATTCTAAGGCCCTGTGTCCAAGGTCCAACAAAAATATAATGAAAAAAGAAAATTTTATCATATCTTCTGTACAAACAAAAATATATAAAGGATATCTCAATATAAGTTCTTTATAATGGGATTTGTAAATGAAATAGAAAAAACCCTTCTGTATGAGCCTGATCTATGTAGGTAATTTCAAAATTCATGGATAATCAAGGCTTGAATGTTTATTATGTACTCTGGCACATTCCTTTCATTCACCATACATTGGGCCCCATTAGATTTTGGATCATCACTAACATCCTCTTGACATTGAATACTGGAGGGGTCAGTGTCTAGAGGACACCTTTGTTTAACTATGAATAATATTCCCTATATGGATCTGCATAAGTTTCCCATAAAAATCATATCAATCAATGAAAAATATGTCCCCATGATAGGCTTATTCAATTTCTATAAGCCTCAACAAAAAAATTTCCCCATATCATCTTTCTTAAGGCAAGAATCCTTGGAATCATGATTTACAAATTCTTCTCCCTCATGTAAAAGGCATTTCAGAAAATCGCATTGTGATGAGACTCCTATTACTCATCATTTACATCATATATGGTCTTAACTGTATGACCCCAAATTACAAGACCTCATCGAATCATCATCACATAACGTTACACAATGTGGTTGATGTCCATGTTTCATGACACTAAACTATGTGATTCTTAAGAACTAAGTCATGATTGATCCTTTCATAGAATTGATAATTTGTAAACCCATGACCATTAATATCTAGGTGATCCTTGAGATAAAAATGTATCATTTTCCCTATGTACTAGTCAGACCTCCATAGGATATTTATGACACTAGAATTTTATACTACCCAAAAAAATGTGTGGATCCATTCCTATCATCACATGATATATAGTGACAGCCAAATATACCATTCTGGGATAAACCATAGAAAATAATAAAAATATTGTTTCCTTGTGCATGGGCCATACCTACATAAGGAACCCTATAAGAAATGTGTACGACCTGATTCTCGCTCTGACGGGATATATAGAGATATCTAAAACCTATATCCCAGTCCGACCACACATAAAAAATCCCCACTCTCCTTTACATGGTCTAGATCTATATTAGAGAGTCTAATATGAACCTCACCACATTCATGATGTTGTATCCAATGGGATATTTTCTTTTCCCACAAAGGAGTTTGATCGACATGTAGGGGAACCTTCCCAGAACAATGAATAGATTGATTCCCGCCCTCTTAGGATACATAGCAATGCCCAGGTCTCGAATATTGGATCCATCCACAAAGAATGTACCTCTCATAAGATCGAGTCAGAAGTTCATGGGAACATTGTCATACTATCATAAGGTAAACGTTTCTAACCATTCCTTGGATGTTTCAACATTCATTGCTCCATTCATTTTTAGTTACATTCCTTTCACAAACGAAACTCTATGTCTAAGAAGTTCTAAATCCCTATAGTCATCCCTAATCATTATAAATGGAGTGTCAATGTCTTAAGGGAACATTTTTTTTGACTATTCATAATATGCCTCAGTTGGATATACATCGGTTTCCCACAAAAATCATGTAACCCAAAAGAATATCCCCCCCCTGGAGAGGATATTCCTATCTCTGTACGATCCAAATAAATTTCTGTCCCCAACCAATTCATGAATTTGCAAACCCCTCATATTATAGCATACAATCTCCCCCTTCATTACTAAATAATACAGAACATTCTTGGAAAAGATACCTTGAAAAGGGAAATGTATTTATCCCTCGGTTAAAGATAAGCGACATTAACCTTTATCCCTCAATAATCCTTTCCATTAGATTTTTAACTCCATGGTCCATCTCCTAGTTTCATGACAAAAAAACTGAATCATGATCCATAACTCCTTTACAAAATCCACATTCATGTTAGAGTGGTTATTTATTCATTACTAGCACTAATACAGTGTCCCTCATCAATTTTTCATACATAATTCTTTTGAAAAGACACTCTTCATGGTCTTGATAAATCTAAATGTCTACAAATTACCTGGCCATCATAAATGGAGGTTTAGTGTAACACCTCGAGATTTTATGAGAAAGATTGTTTTTATTTTTGTTGATGTCTTGTATTTTATGCTACAGCAATATTAGTTTGTGGTATACACAATACCAAATTAGTATTAGGTATAAGCAACAATATTCTTGGATTTTGTAACCCACAACTTCATGTTTTTTATAGAATGTATTTTATGTAATACTGAGTATATGTGAACCACAAAATATTAAAACTTAGTCATTATAATGGTGGGTATGAGTTTTATTAAATTTCTTCTAAAAAGTGGTTTAAATGAAAATAATTGAGTTTATAAAATAATAAAATCACCCATTATGTATTCAATAAAATGTTTAAAATTCATCATATATGATTTCTAGATATGATATAAGAATGAATTCATTTTTTCAGATAAAATAAGTATTTTTCAAAAAAAGAATTATTGCCACCTTTTGATAGTACCCCTATTTAAAATATGGTTTTTGAATATTTTATATAATATATTTATTAAAAAAAATTCTTTGGAAGAGGGATATAAAAATTCTCTAGGATTAATTTTTGATATTTTTCAGATACGTTTTAAATTTTTATCAGTAGCAAACTTATACTAAATTTTAATAGTAAACAACAATTTTAATTGATATAATTTTTCTTATTAAATAATATTATATAATTTTTTGACAGTATTAATATAATATATTTTTATCATTCAATATAATATATTTCATTTGTATAATTTTTATATTGAATTCAAATATAAAAACTTTTCAAAATTTTGTAATGTTTTAACTTTTAAAAACATATTCTTTCTTTAAAAAATTAATTTTAAATTTATTGCTTCATGTTCTATGTTTTGAATTTTTAAAATTGGATTCCATATTTGTAATAATTAGGCACATATTATTTAAATATAGTTATTTTATTTTTGGGTGTTAAGAATAGTAACTTTGGTATTTTTATTAATATGGTAAAAGGGTAAAATGGTTAATTAAGGGTAATAATGTTGTTATAAAAATACAATAACACATGTCATAATATCATTAGATTAGTTTATTCTGACATAAATCATAAATGGCTCTAAATGGTGTCATTTGGATGCCACTTGGATGTGATTAGCACAATTAATTTATTTTATTCAATGTTAAATATTTATCCCTCAAATTTTAATGACTAAAAAAATTTATATAATGTTATACAGCTGATGAACCCAAATATAAAAAATTATTGGAATTCTAAAATGTGTTTCTTTCTCTTGGTAATATATTTGTAATTTTTATGAAATATATAATTACTTTAATGACATATACATTCATGGTGTTCAAATTAATTAATTATTGAGAAATCTATAAAACAATTATTAATAAAATGCTAATAACCATAAAAAGACACAAAAAAACTCCCAATTATTATTAGTCGAGAATATATCGGCCATAATAATCCATGGGCCTAGTTACAGACCATTTAGATCCATGTTGAAGGGATTCAGTTTTTAATATTATTTTATTTAAACTGAATTTCAAGATGTCACATTCATAATTTAACAATTACAACCTTCTTAATAATGAAATTTACTGAATATAAATTAGACAAAAATTATTAAAATGAATTATTATATATTTATATTCATCATAGTATTTTATTATAATTTTTCACACCAATTAATGGTATATTTAATAATAACACAAACATGATGTAGTAATTTTTTTATTATTAAAAATTTCAAATTAATGTTATTAAAAAAATTAAAATAAATAATTTTGGAGCTAATTAATATGTCAAATGAATTTTTTAGATCACATAGATCCCATATATATGTAGTAAAATAATTTTTTTTGATGATATAATTTTATTATGATATTTCAAAAACCATGAACTGAATAGTTTCATAAATGAAACTATTGTTGTTTTCTCAAAAAATGATAATTAAAATATTTGAAAATCAAAAAAAAAATTAAAAAAATATATATTAATTTTTATATGGCCTATTATTATATAAGGTACTTATTTATAGTATAATTTAAATCAAATCAATAAATAGTTCACTCTTTTAAAATGGAAATATTAATTATCTTAGATAAAATTGAAATGATTGACTATGTGTTAATTAAAATGATAATGGCTAAATTGACATAAAAACATGTTTAAAAATTATTTTATGAATAAAATAAAACCCAATATAATTTCAACTTTAAAATTTGGACATTTTTTAGGTTTTTTAGTGTGGTTTTATTTTATTATAAATTTCAATTTTTGAGGATTCCAAAAGTGCCCCCCGCCACAATTACAAATCGGATCCCCCTCCCTCTACTATTCACTTCAATTTGAGCCTTCATTCTCATAAATCCCATTATATTTTACCTTATAACATACCTAATTACATTCTATAAGTTATTTTATTCCTCAAACACCAACTCTAGTTCCCAGTTAAGTGATTTCGGGGAAGCACATCGAGGAAGAGGTAATCTCATATACAGAATATTTAAAATGTATTTCTTGTTATACTTTATATTCATTAGTTTTTTCATTATATATAAATATAATAAGTATCACTAATATAATTATATGTTAATATAATTATTAAACAACCATATTCCACCTTATATCCATCCTATGAAAAACGAAATCACTACGTGTGTGTACGTATGGATTACCGTCTCCACACCACTGTGTAATATGTTTTCCACCACCAAAATACATGAATGGGTAAGATAATTGAAATTATAGCTATATATGATTGTTATAACATGATACAAATTCTGAAATATTTTACCCCATACACTTCATTACCATTCAACAATTATTGGAATGATATTCTCGATCCTGCGTACATACGGTCTACCATCTCCACGATGCGATGTGATTTTTTCTAGAAGATCATTATTAAAACATGATTATATACATGAATGGAAGGAATAAATTATAAATAGATTATACTAATATCCTTATATAAATGATATAACTATATATTAAAAATTAGAACACAATCATTTTTGACAAAACATCCGTAAGAACATTAATCAATTAATAGACAAATAACAAGTACTAATGAAATATTATTATCAAAAAGATGATAATATAATCATATATGATATAATAAAAGTTAATAAAATTCTAGAATACATAAATAAAATTATCTAAATCATTATACAGGTTGTTTGGATACATACAATAGATAGTTGACCAAAGGTAAGGGATTATTTTGACTAACATTTATTTATGTGGGACATATGACTTACACACCAAAAATTTATTTTTTGTTGTGTTTATACATTCCATGAATGATTTATGATTATGAAGGTTTTTATATATAAATATTCAAATAATTTTATTTATTTTATGAGCCATATGATTCAACTCATTACAATTGGTAAGAGATAATTTTTTAATCTCATTATTATCTGAGATTGATTATACGTAATTATTTACAAGATTCTATTCATATTCCAAGTCCATGATTCCTAAGTATATAATATTATTTATATTCTTATACAATGTTATAATGATAATGTTACCAGTTGGTGAATATTTATTAAATGGAATGAATGAATTTATTCTCGTTATTAGATATGAGGAGATTTTTTAATTTTCTAGAAAAATTTTGAGGACATTATTTTTTAAACAGATACAACATGATTTGGTTTTTACGTATTCATGAAGTATTTTATAAATTAATCATACATTACAATATAAAATTTAATAATAAAAGGATAAAAACTCATTCTTATCATGATTAGGTTTTTATAGCATGATTAAGTTTTTAATTTTTTTTTTCAAATAAATTAAGTAATTTAAAAATTGAATTTCATTTTGAAGAAAGGAAATTTTTTTGAAGAAAAAATGGATATTTGACTCAAGAATTAATTTCAAGTGTTTTATCAAAATTATTTTCCATCTATGATGACATTATTCAAATAATTTTATGTTTCTATCCCTATTATTACTTTTATTTTGTTGTTTTTATCATGTAATGATTTTCATGATATCCATTTATTTATATGGATTTTTAGAGAATGAGGTTTTGGAAACCCATTTTTATTCCTCAGATTATACTATGATGAATGATTAATGTTTTTGATGAAAACGTAAGATTGTTTTTATTTTAAGATGGGAGGGACCTATATTTCCATCCAATTAATTGGGTAATGATTTATATGTCATGATATAGGAATTACTGGAATGGCAAGAAAATATGGTTGAGTGATATTGTGTTGAAACGACCTCTATATCCCTTTTAGTAATATAGGGAAATAACGAGGAGTGAACTCAGTTCAGTAATAGAATTTTCCTGCTATGATGGTCTTGGAAATGATTCTTGGATAATAGGGAAATTATTTTATATTTTTATATGTTTTCCACCATTCCATATCTTATAACAATGCTATATTCTCATGGTTTAAGTTCCTTATAAATCATGCATTGTGAATTACCAATATTATTTTCCTGACTAGTAATTTCGATATATGTTATACATGGTATGATATTCAAAGGATATGTACATGTTTTTACTTTAATATGTTCATGTTTTGTTTTTTACCCTTATTGATTATATGAGCTCACCCATTATAATGTTTCTATTCCTCAGGTTATAAAGAATGATTTTAAGTAAGGGTACTAAAGGGGAAGAGATTTATGGGAGATATTGAAGATATTTCACAAGTTAGAAGAACGTATTCCATGATTCTAAAGGAACTAAACTATTATGGTCCTCAGGAATGAATTTTTAAAATAAAATTAATATCCATCTAAAATGATATAATATTCATGTATGTCACACTTGGGTCATTATATTATGTTTTCGTGTAATGGTTTAGTCATATTTTAAAAACTAGAATGATAAATATTTAGTAAGATCCATCAAGATATTTTAATTTTATGACTTTAGATGTTCTAGGGATAAGTATAAATATAGGTTATAATCAATAAATTTTGATAATTATCATTGTTAACGTAGGATTAGACCAATGATGTTAGATATTGAATGTACTTCCCCTTAAATATTTTGTTTTCTTAGTATTTTTTTTCCTCTCCCATTATTATGTGGGGTTTAGACAATTCATTGAACCTAATGGAATAGTGTTAATGATCAATGTAATGGGAAATTAAACGATTGTCTTCTTGATCAAACAATTTTTTTTTGAATATGCATTAAAAAATCTTATTTATATACATATTGAAGCTATGAATAATTATGGACTTCTAAATGACTATAGAAGGGAAAAAAATCTGTTGAGTCTTTCATGAGGAAACAACTACCTTTTTTAGTGGGTCTTTTAATCCACATGTTGACAAATAATGGATTAGTACTATTAAAAATATATTATTCCGCCATTATCTATTCAGAACATGAAAAATTAATTCAGATATTTATCGTCTATAAGTTGAAGCATACCATTGGTGGACTCTAATCAAGATTGTGAGGTAAGAGTATGTAATTTATTCTAAAGAATGGGATGAGTTCAAGAAAATATTTGTTAATAAGTACATTGCTTGTATTCTTAGAACAATTATGGAAAATGATTTCCTTGATCTTAAGCAAAAGGATAATGAACTTTTGGTACATACAATGAAAATATCACAAGACATGCAAGGTACACTTCTATCTTTATCATCCAACCTGAATTTCAAGTTGATTGATTCTTCGGTGCCTTAAATCAATTACTTCAATGGGAAATAGATATAAGAGAGTTTAGTATTTATGAATTGATATTGTGTTGTGATATCAAGGTAGAAATGGAAGTTGGTTTTATATATCAAGCCCATGGTTTTGTCAATAAAAAGAAAATCGAGTTCAAAGGAAAATCTCAAAATAATGGAGAAAAGAAGATGAGTGCTTCCTTGTGCTCATTTTTTGGAAAAATGAATGGGGGATATTTTCTTAATAGGACATGAAAATGTTTTATGTGTGGATAATATTTTCATTGAGTAGTTGAGTTCCAAATTAATGGGAAAAGGTAGATAATAGATAAAATTCTATAGAGAACACACCACCAATCCTTAAATGATACAAGTGAGAGGAAATGTGACATTAGGCCAATAAATTTTCAAATCCAATTATTATTGATGATTATCGACATAAACAATCTATTAATGCCAAATAATAAAGAAAATCACTTTTTATCATCATTGGTGATGTTGAGTGTGAAAATAAATAAGTGGAATGATTGAGTGCTTAGGTGATGGGATTCCGAAATAATTTTTTATATTCCATTTTATGGTATTGTGGAATAGTCAAATATATATTTAGTGATACACTATGGTTTTCCACAAGTATATAAAATTATATGTTGAATGGTACTGGTAACAATGAAATGTTATTTAGATATTTATGAAATAACATGATATGTGCATAATGATGGGTTAAGAAGATAATGAGATGTTTGATAGTATTAATGTCTTTAGGTCTAATATATGGACAAAGTGATGTCATGGTTTGAGTATATATATTTTTGGGGATTTTTTGAAAGCGTTAATTTTTCACAACATGCATGTTTTCACTATGGTTCTATGGTAATTCATTTTATTACCAAGATTCAAGAGAATAAATGATTAAGATATTCAGATATTTGGAATGTGACAACCGAGAACAGTCCTATGATATATGGTCGATAATTTCTATACCAATTTTGTACACCTATTTTATAAGATTTATATTTTCATTTTTTGGAGGGATTGTAATGTTATCCATTTATGGAAAGTATAATTTAAACTATGGATAAGGTTTTTTATATTACTTTATTATCTCACTATAGGTGGACTTATACATATTTTATAATCTATTCTATCTTTTTTATTGAGATATATGGAATGACCCATCATTATATTTAGTGATCACATGACATATTAACACTTAAGGACTGTCAAATTCAACTCCACTTCATTAAATAAGAGATAATGTGGAAATTATTAAGAGAATGACAAAAACTGATATTGTAATGAAATCCAGTATGTATGTATTCTCATGAAAAACTCATCAAATTTAGGAAAAGGCTCGTGAATCTCAAAATGTTATCCACGTACCTTTTTATCTGATAAATCAGATGGTCCATTAAATAATTGTGGATGTATGGATATCTAATTGTTAACTATCCCCTAACTATTTTCAATATAAATCTCTATTATAATTTGATGGTTATATTTATTTCCATATACATGTTATCACTTCCCAATGATGTTCTCCTATGTGGAAACCTAGTGGTGAGTTAATTTTGTTAACCATTATGCTTCTAAATATCTTTTTTAAAATGATGCTTTAGTATTCCTTTTTATGATATCAGTTTCTATAAAGAAAATTTTCTAGTAGTAAACCTCTTATAATCCCGATTAATTTTTAGGTAAAAAATCATTTCAAGGGGGTGGAATATAACACCTTGAGATTTTATAAGATAATTTTTTTAATTAATATGATGTCTTTTCATGTACACTACAAAAAGATTAGATTGTGCTATACACAACACCGTATTAGATTTTGGTATACCCAAAAAAATGGTTGGATTTTGTTACACACAATTTAAAGTTCATTTGAAAAAATTTATTTCATAGAGCACCGAGTATTAGAGAAAAACTAAATATTATAACCTAGTCATTACAATGGCAGCTATGAATAGTATTAACTTTTATATAAATAAATTATTTAAATGAAACAAATGAGTCCATAAAATAATAAAATCACTATTGATTGATTAAATCTACTGTTATTATTCATCATATACATTTTATATACATGATATAAGAAAAAAACTAATGTTTTGGATAAAATAAGTATTTTTCAAAAATTCATGTATTGTATCCTATCGATAGAGCATCCATTTTAAATATAGTATTGTCACATTTATATAATATATACATAAAAAATCAACTTCTTTGAAATGGGAAAATTTAAATTCTATTTTGATGAATTTTTGATATTATTCTGATGAGTTTAAAATTTTGATAAATAGTAAAATTACACTAAATTTTAATTATAAACAATTTTTATCATAAAATAATTTATGTAATAAATTTATATTATTGAATTTTTTTAATGAAAAAATATAAAATATTTTTATCAATAAATATAATGTATGTCATTATCATTAATTTTACATTGAATTGAGATGTAATAATACTTCAATATTTTCATCTGCTTTATCTTTAAACAACCCGTTCAAAATTTCTAAAAATTGAAATAATTTAATAATTAATTATTCGATCATCTGTGTTTTCAGTTTTTTAAAATGGATTACATATTATTAATAAATATTCCAAAATTATGTAAATAGATTTAGTTTATTTTTTTGGCATTATGAATAGTAACTTTGGTAATATTTTATTTGGTAATGGAGTAAAACGTATAATTAATTTTAGGAATACTATTATAAAATTAACCTAATACTTGTATTAATATCATTTTATGATTTTTTTTCTAATTAAATCATCCATGGGGTTCAATGGTGTCCTTTGGAAGCCACATGGATGAGATTAGAACATATAATTTATTTTATTTAAAGAAATATTAAATATGTCTCAGTCAAATTTTAATAACTAAACCATTTTTTATATAATTTAATATAGAATATAAATTCCATTATAAATAAAGTTTTTACATCTAAAATATTTTTATTTATCATGGTAATTTATTTATAATTATTACGATATATATAATTTCCTTAAGGACTTATACTTTGATGGTGTACAAATTTTTTAATTGATGTGAAATCAATAACAAAATTATTATTAAAATTCCAATAACCATAAAAAGATCAAAAAACATTCCCGGAACTTATCAGTCGATTATATCTAAACCATAGTCCTACAACGGTATATTTATTCAACATTTAAGTCCATATGGATGATATTGTGACACTTATATTATTTTATTTAAAGTGATGTTGAAGTTTTCACATTCATAATTTAAAAAGTATAACATTTTTAATGTTGAATTTTATTGCATATAATTTCACTACATGTATTATTATGAAATAAATTATATTTATCTTAGTCATAGTTTTTTATGATTAATGTTTACCCAACCAATAAGTATATTAAACAAGCACACAATATTGATATAGTATTTATTTTATTAATTGAAATATCACATTAATGTTAATAAACATATTAGAATAAATATAAATGGAGAGAATTAATATGTCCAATGATTTAAATATATGACCTGTATCCCATTATAAAATAATAAAATATTTTTTTATTATAAAATCTTATCTTGATATTTTTTAAAATCCATGAATTAAATAGTTTCAAAATTAACACCATTATTATTTTGTCCAAACAAGGTTTTAGTAAATTATTTATAAATCAAAAAACATTTTTAAAAAATATTTAATAATTATTATATGGTATACAAATCTCTATATTAATTTTTTATTATCTAATTGACATCAATTATGTAAAATTTTTAAAATTCTTATATTAAATGTTTTTTAACATAATTAAAATTATATAGAATAACTATGTCTTAATTAAAATGATAATCTATAAATTAACATGAAAACTTATATAAAGATTATTTTTTGATTATATTACAACCCTACTTAATTAATCATAGAAAATGGAACATTTTTTAGGTTTTTGTTTGCCGTTTAATTTTATTATAATTTTTTTGCAGTTTCAAAAAGTGCCATGAATATCAATTATAAAAGAAAACCTCCTCCCTAACCTCTTCACTTAAATTTGTAACTTAAAATGATCCATACCCTGAAATGTTACCTTGTATACATCCCTCGTAAAATTATATAGATTCTGATCAACTATAAAGACCAACTCTAGTGCTCTATGAATATATTTAGAGGAGGCACATCGATGAAGAGGTAATATATTCTAACAAGTATTTCAAACATATGTCTTATTCTAATTCCTATTTATTATTTTTTTCATTATTATTTAATAACATCAGAATATAACATATACTTATATTTTATTATAATTATGAAATAATAATATTCCACCTTCAATCCATCATATGAAAAATGAAATCACCACGTGTGATTAAGCACATCTTATCGTATCCACACCATGGTGTAATATATTTTCCACCACCACCTTAATTTGATTGGTATAATGATAGAAATAATAAATCTATATTATTATTATATAATGATACTATGTATTAATTATTATACACCCTACACATCAATACCATCCAACAAATATGGGAATTTTATCATCGCTCGTGTGTACGTAAAACCTACCATCTCCACGATGTGATGTGATGAATTCTAAATTATCTTCATTAAACTATTATTATATATAAGAAAGGAATAAATAAATATCTTATATTTTATACTAGCATAATTCAATAAATTATATAACTATATCCTAAGTAGTAGAACATGAACTTGTCTGACAAAACAAGTGTAAGAAGATAAAGTTGTTAATACCTAAACATCAAGTAGTATTGAAATATTATTACCAAATATATGATAATATGATAATATATGATAGCATAAAAATAAATATGATTCTATAATAAGTCAATGAAATTATCTATATCATCATACAGGAGGATAGGATTCATATAATATATAACGAAAGTAAGTTAAGGGATTGTTTTTTCTCACATTTATTTATGTGGGACATATGATTATACACCAGGTATTTCATTTATGTTGTGTTTATGATACCCATGAATGTTTTATGATTAATAAGGTTATGATATTTACATATTAATATATTTGGAAATATTTTATTAGGCATATGATTCGACTGATTATAATAGGTAAGGGATAATATATCAATCTCATCATTATCCAATATTGTATATACGTACGTATTTAATAGGTTATATTTTTCTTCCAAATCCATTTTTTTAATATGTAATATTATTTTTATTATTATAAATCGGTTTATAGTTAAATCTACCTTTTGATACATTTTTATTAAATTGTACAAAAGGAATTTTTTTTTGACAAGAGGTACTTTTTTACTTTTCTTGAAAAAGTACGATTGGGGTTATTTTTGTTAACATATATGACAAGATCAGATTTTTATGGCTTCATAATGGTATATTTCAAAGAATCTTGCTTTACAATATTTGATGTTTATTTTAAAATAAATTATTTTCTTTTAAAATTTCATGGAATTTGAGAAAATAAAATGTTTTTGAAGACAAAATGATATTTTCCATAAGAATTAATTTCTAGTGTTTTAGCAAAATTATTTTCCTTCTAATATTAAATAATTTAAATAAGGTTATATTTCTATTATTATTATTAAAATGAATTTTCATTGTTTATGATGGAATTGGTGTAATGAAATCATTTATATTTATAAGTATTACGATGGAATGATGTTAAAGAAACCTAGTTGTGTTTTTTTGGTTATGATTTGATGAGTGATTTCTGTTTTCGTGGCACACATTAGAATGATATCATTATGATATTGGTAGGAATTATATCCCATATAATTCATTGGGTAAAAATTTATATCTCACGAGAGAGACATGATTAGAACGACATGTAAATCTAGTTTAGTAATATAGGGCTGAAACATTAAGAATATCTAGTTCATTAATCTAGGGTTGAAACATAGAGTGAAATCTGTTCAGTAATTGACTTTGTCAGCTATGATTATCATGAAAATGATACTTGGATAATATTTAATTGATTTTCTATTCTTATGTTCATTCCACAGTTCTATGTTTTCTGACAATACTATTTTCCCATGGTTCATGGTCCATTATTATTTATGCATTTTCAATTACCAAGATCATTCCATGACCTGTTATTTTTATATATGTTATACATGGTATGAGTTTCAAAACATATGTTCATGTTTTTACATTATTATGTTCATGTTTTTTTCTTTTACCCTTAATAAGAATCTGATCTCACATATTCTTCTTTTTCTATTACTCATGTTATAAATTAAACTTTTAAGTATGAGTACTAAAATGGAATATCATTATGGTATATGATTAAGATCATTCACAAGATAGAAGAATGTATTACAATTTTCCCAAGGCACTAAACTATTACGGTCCTCAAGCGTGAATTTATAAAATGAAATGAATATGCATCAAAAATATATATAATAATCTTGTAATTCACGATTTGGTCATAATTTTTAGTGTTCTAACGAAACCTTGGTTTAACTATGCCAAATATGCACCATTTTGCTCTACATAAGTTTCCCCTAAAAAGGATTTTAAACTAAAGTAAAAATTTTCTTTATGAGAGTATTTTTCTATCTATGTAATCCTGTAAAACACCATATTGGTACCCATTATTATGGTTACTCCTCATATACTTTCCTCATTACATGTACCAAATTTATAAATCACAAAACCATGTTCACGAACAATCCATCATTCTTGTATGGAAAGTATTTGTATATTCTGAGCCAATAAGTCATATTGGGGCCCTTTCCCTGTAAATTTGTTTTCAATGTTGTTCGAAATAATTAATCAGTTCTATTATTCTAGATCACAAGATTGTAAAATTCCCATTAAAATATACACAAAACTCACCAGGGAGAAAACTCAAAAAGCAGTCCTTGGATAAAAGTCATGTTCTAAAAATCTAAACCCATTCTAGGAATAGATTAAGAAAATTTGACTAATCAAAAGAAAAAAAAGAAGAACACAACCTTGTAGGTATAAAATCCCTAGAGGATTTCCTATGAATAATCCAAGTTAAGATGGAAAAATAGTTAACTTTAGAATATAATATTTTAATAGTATTAAAGGCATAGAATTTGTATGGTTTTTCTTGTAACCCTAGAAATAGTAAAATTATTCTCATTGAGTTCCTTGGTTTTGTAAAAAATATATAATTTTCTAATCCTTCATTAAACTCAGTACCACTTCTTCATTCGAGACACCAATTCTTCATCCTAATTGGAAAAAAATTTGTTGGGTTAAATTTGATGAGTACTAAAAATTCCTCATTCAAGATGAAGAGAATTCCTTTAATTTTGAAGTGGTTAAAATAATAACCCAAAGATTATCTAGAAGAGTTATATTGAAAGGGGTGGTCATGTGAAGGATAAGTTGATACAATGATGCAAAAATCACTTCGTAGACCATAACTCTATATAGTGTACTTCTTTTTCCTGAGGCTCCCCTCGAATTAAATCGTTTGTATGGAAAGGAGGTACTGACAGTATCCATGAATGAAAAAAATCGTTTTGAGGGTCGAAGAGTGATACCTATCCCCTAGAATATCATTATCCCTATGAACGATGTCATTTTTAGGATAAGGTGGTAATATTGTTCCCATGAATTAATAAAA
This sequence comes from Viscum album, assembly GCA_963277665.1. Taxonomy (NCBI): domain Eukaryota; kingdom Viridiplantae; phylum Streptophyta; class Magnoliopsida; order Santalales; family Viscaceae; genus Viscum; species Viscum album. The sequence continues at coordinate 1,003,763,686 of OY728161.1, forward strand.
TTCATTTTTGGGGATGGTTAAACTTTTCTTCACAAAAAACAATTTCCCCCTCCACAAATGACCATTACCCACTAACTATGTAATTCATGGGCTAGGGAAACCTCTTTGCATTCCCCCCAAAAGATGACATATTGCCCATAGTAGATGACTAGGCATTTGAGTATCTAGTCCCTCCACTCACCATTAAATGGGCCCCGAGGGGGACTAAAAAATGTACCAAACCGAATACATTCAATGATACAAGCGATGCAGATAAGAAATAAGTGTATCCTTTGAGGTGAATTAAGAGAGATATTTCAATTACTATCAGGTAAAACATTTTTTTAATTGATGTATGGAGGGAATAATAAATCATCTAGCCACCCAAAAACTCAATCTCGTTTACAGGAACCTTCTTATGGGGAATGAATAGATGAACCCTTTGTGGAAAAGTACCCTTTATAGAAAAATATTATATAGGAAGAACCGTTTATCTTGTAAAAAATGAAACATGGGAGGAATTAGACCCCAGGTAGCAACATTGTATGTGGATGGAACCTAGAGCATTTTATCAATATGCTATATGGGTAGAACCCAGGTCTACATACCACAATCCTTAATGGATTGTACCCTCACCCTCATATAAATATGCTACACAGAGGAAACCTCATCCCACCTTATAACTTGTAACGTGGAATGGGGTATCCAACAATGTTATACTCTCTACCTCCTATCATTTTTGTCGATCATATCTTTATCATCAGGCTCGATATCACCATCATCATGAACTAGTCTTGTTCTATTAAACCTAGTCCTCTTGTGAGGATACCTGGAATGTATGATTATGTCATCGGGATTATCAATGTTTCCTTCTAGGTCTACACACACATCGTATGTTGAGTCATGTGTGTAACCTCTGAACCAAAGCAGACCCTTGGGATGTCTTCAGTGCTAAATTACCATGTTAAATATGGTTCTAAATTTTGGTTAATCATGTGAATCTCCAATTTTGGGTGAGGATAGAGGGTATCAATATTTCATTACATTAGAAAAGGATTGAGATCCTCCCCCAAAACCAATTTCAAGGAATCCCTCCTAGAGTAAGCCCATTATCCATTTTTACATGAGGTATCACTCTTTCTATTCTTTAACATAGCTCAAGCCATAGTCAGATAGATCATCAGATGTGACTATCTTGGTTACCAAAATAAAAGTGGAAATTTGAACACTCAATACTCTGTCCTTCTCCATTTGAGATTCAAGACCTCACCAACCAATGGATATAGTGGAATCATGGGATATTTAGAACATTGATTTCCTATTTTTTCTCACACTGAGCATGAATCATGTGGGTTTAGAGTATAATGGTGATCATTAAACAAACATAATCCACAAACCATCAAATGGGTTACTTCCTCAGGTACGCCCCAACCACTTGAACAATGGAATTCTTCCATGCATAAGACCTAACAATATCCACTAAAATGGGACGCCCATTAAGTATAATCCCCAAACATACAAAAATTCATTAGGAAATGTCCAAATATTTAAGACCCAACATCTATTACAATTTTAATCTACCATTTTTATGACTGAACCACATGGGAATTCCATTAGTTCAAGACCCAACTATATCCACTCAACTAGGCCTCTTATATGGGGTATACCCCAAAAACATGACTCAAACATCAATGGGACATATTCCCATGGAATAAAGAACTCCAGGAATCATTTGGAGTGTAATCCCAAATAAAATCATTCCCAATTAATCAAGATAATATCGTACATAATCCCCAATCACATCCTTTATGGGTCTTCTCCATAGATGTAATCCACAATATATGTTCAAATGGGAAGGTTCCATGTGTAAGCTCCAACCACAAGGGCATATCTTGAGTGTAATATCTAACTAGATCCACTCAGTTAGGCCTCATATATGTGTTAATCCACTAAACCATTCCTCAACCTTCAAAGGGACATATTACCAATGATGTTTCACCTCCTGGACATCCATCCGAGTGTAATATCTAATACAATAATTCAATATTAATTGGGATTCCATATAGAGTAATCCCCAATCACATTCTCATTAGACATTCTATGTAAACATAATCCCCAACAACCATTCCAATTAACATCTTCCATGTGTAAGACCCAGCCACATTAGTATCCACTAGGTGTAATTACCGGCCATATCTACTCAATTGGTCCTCATATAAGGTGTAATACCTGAAACCATACCTCAAACTTCAAAATTCCATATTCCCAGTGATGTTGCACCTCAAAGGTATCCTTCCATGTGTAATATCAAATCCAATCATGACCCATTAAATTTTAAGCATCCATGAAGAATCCCAAACAATAATGGAATCCATCAACCTTTAAGCCCCAACATTCCAGACAATCATGAATTTGATTCCGAAGTAAGATGGATATGTATGAAGGCTCCTAGAGGTACAAACTAGACACAAATGCACCCAAGTTTTCTCAAAGACACATCCACAATAAGTTCATATGAACCTATGAGACAACATCTCTTACGAGTCACATGGTCCACCTCAGTATAAGCACCACACCAAACATTGATTACCCACCTTCCACCTAGAAGTTCGTTTCTCATGATGATAAACTGCATGTTTAGTTCCTCATCATATGAAATTGAAATGATATGTTCCCAATTATGTTTGACCAAATTACATGGGTTTTGATTCCTCTCCAGATGAAACATAAGATTCCCTTATGATGGGTTTTATCCTAACATCAAAACAGTTATTGTCACCTTGGATGATGGAAAACTCTATAGAACCATAACAGATGGATTAAAACCTTATTTGTCCTAATTATTGACCAAAACATCTCTGTTATATTCATAAAAACCACATCATTGATAGAGAACCATAGATACATATAAATTTCTCCATTGATGGATAACCTAGAATACATATAGATAATTATGAATACTTTTTTATTCATAATGGATAATTGATGTGGTGTGACACTTGTAAGAATTCATGGGAATGAAAAATGGATTGAAAAATATTTCATAAATCTATATGAGGTTCCTGGAATAGTTAATAGTTCCCCGAAAAATGGTGTGATGATCCTGACTTCCAATACTCTCAACCAGTTTGATTTCTTAAGTGTTGTTAGGCTTGTTTCCGACCAAACTTCTATCTTGGGAATGTAGTATCATGAGTTATCATGTATATTAGAGACATTGGGTGTTTCTTTCTCCCCGAAAAAATCCCAATGGAGACTGTTCAGTGTTGTTGTACCCGACGCTAGTGATTTCACACCATTAAACCCTATTCAATTAATTACCATGTGTAAACTATTTTCTTTCAAAACATATTTATATAACACAATTCATGAATTCCTTCACATATACCCATTAATCATCCAAATTTATTATTAAACCATTACTTAAACTTATTCATCTTCTTCCCTAATACATCTTTCACTGAATATGAAATATGAATCATTTATTATTGTTCCACAAGATCAATTTAATCAGGTAAAAATATAGTTCGAACATCCCATACCTTTCAAACAACTTTCATAATCTATTATTTCTTCATAAATATTACTAATACCCATGCCACCATTCTGATTATCTTTATGAGATATCCACTTAGGACATTAATTTTCATGATTCCCATACATTCAACATTAGAAACAATCAATTTTAACCTATTTTATTTTAGTTCCTTATATTTAAAAAGTCTATAATGAATATTGTGAGAAACTATATTCACAAGATAAAACCACATAATCATGAGAAAATACTTATAAGATGTATAATTAATGAAACCTTTGGATTATCCTTAGAATACATCCCTATATATATCGTTTAAAATATCCCTTTGGATATCAATAATGTTTTCTCATACTAGTTTCCCTAGGATGGAAAAAATTTCCATTAACACAAACTATATTGTCCCAAGATTAACATACATAGATATTAAATCATTTTAGATGAATGTTTGGCACATTACAAATGTATATTCCCGAGGACTATAATAGTTTTGTGTCATTGTAAACTTGGAGGACATTATTCTATTTTTGTGAAAGATCATCCAAATCTCTCATAAATATATGCCCCTTTATTACTGGAATATAAAACAATTATTAACATATTGGGGAAGGAAACATAACCAAGGATGAGATCAGATGCATAGTAAGGGTAAACAAAGGAGATATGTAATCCTAACATGGGAATAAGAGTATCAAAACCTAATAATTACATTTAAATATCATATCGAACATATCAAAGAACGTATACATGAGTCATGGAATTTTTATGTCTAGTTAATAAAACATGGAAGATAAGGGTTAAAAATCATCATAAATAAATAATGAACCATAATCTCAGGTCTTATATGTGTGGTACCATCATAAATGAAAATAACCATTTCTTTTCTAAAGGTTAACTACCAAGACCATAAACATAGTGGATCAGGACACAACTATTTACCATAACATATTAGGACACAACCATTTATCTTTGTCAATATTTTCACAGATTTTTCACATTTTGGATTAGGAAAAACCTATTTCCTACTAAGGACCAGAAGACACTTGTTTCCAATTTTGGTTCAGGAAACACATGTTCTCCATTATGGATCAATCTCATCGACATGTTTCCATTTTTATCTCATGTGGTATAAATATTTACCCAATAAATGGGATGGATATATAGGTCCCACCTATGACATAATTAAATCATAGAAACATTTTTTATAAGATATAAATACATTCATCATATCATGAACCTTAAAATAATATGGGATTCATGAACATCATATCAAAACCAAAGATATAAAATGTGTATCATAGGCATTTCATAATATCATAAACTACAAAAAGGAAAATGGTTTAATAATAATTTAATTATTTAATAACTGGTGAAATTATATGGGTTTTAATGTTATTTTATAAGGAACGACCCATGGAATATCAATAGGTTTCATAAAAAACTTTTCATCTTAAATACAAAATATTCAATGAAAGAATAAGAATGGTGTTAATAGATCATATTCCATGTAAGTAATGAGTAGCACAAATGCATGCTAAAATAGAAAGAAAATAATTATTAAATATCACTTAAAAAATTTTCTTACGTTAAATATCTTTTCCTCTTTAAACAATTATTTAAAAACATAAAACATTTAGAAAAACATTTTCTTGTGAAAATAACCTAGAAACATAGAAAAGAAGATTTGTAAACTATTTATATTTTGAATCAGAACATAATATATTACTAAAAATGTTTTCTTTGAGATTTTTCTTAATATATCATTTAAATAATTTTCAAAAAAACATATTTAGAAAATAATGTTTTTTAGTTAAAAAATTTTCTAACGGAAGTTATTAATGAATTCATATTTTATTAAAAGCATTTTATTATTTATACTAAGTATAAAAAAGAGGAAAAATGTTACCATTACATGATGATACCATGAATAAAAAATGAGAAGTAAATTTTCAAAATTTCTAGAGTGTTGAATCATAATATTTCATTAATGGAATCATAATTGCAACCTATCTCAATAAATAATGTCGTTGTAGAAATAAACTCATACTACTTTGGAAACATTGAATCATAATACCCATGAATGAAAAAAATTAAATGAAGATTATAATATTAATAAAATAATTAGACTCATTATATAACATCTAAAAGGTTAGTATATAAAATACATAAAATAATATAGGTTAATAACATGTCATTTGCCTCAATGGAAGAAAAATTGCGACAAAATTACTTTACAAACTTGGTAACATTTGAACAGTAATCTTCAAAAAAGAGATACCATCCAATGGATATGTAAATACCATTAAAATATAAGTATAACATTCATAGTATACATTTATGATTTTTATATACACCGTACATAATAATTTATTGGTGAATATGGCAGAAGCCTTGTAGAAAAAAATAAGACTAGAAATCCCCTTACTACATGAGTAAAATTTAAACTATGATACCCAAGAAATAATTAAACCAATTAAAAATATTAACCAAATTTAAATAAATTAAAATAATTATATTACATTTTATTCATTATTATATACACAATACAATAAGAATAGGTGGTTAATATAGCCTATATATCATAGAAGTAAAAGTGAGATGAGAAAACCCCTACCTTAAAGCTTAACATTATTATGACATAATAAAAAATTTTGTATTATAAATATAAGTTGATTATAAATAAAAAAAATATAATCATTTTAATACATCTAATTCCATATATGTTTTTATGAGGACATTAGGTTACTTTTTTTAACAATTCCTTGTTAATGATACCTTTTGGGTAATATTTGATTTGTTGTTTTTATATGTTTGGATTTGTTATTATTGATCCTCTAGCATAGATCATGATTTACATCATTAAATAATGTCAAACATGATATAAATATCATATATATTCATTTTATAAGGACCTTTAATAATATATAATGAATATAAATATGAAGTGAAACACACCGTTTATGGAGACGGTTGGCTGTATGTATGCATGATGGTGGTTTCTATTTTCTAGTCATATTTTGAAGGAATGAAAATTAAATTTTATATATATATATATATATATATATTATTTTTAGTATAATTATTATTTCATATATATAACATATTTTTATAAAATAAATTATTAATATATTCCATGCAGAGCACGAACGAATCATATCACATTAAGGAGGTGACAATACACACATCCACAAATGAAGTTATCATGTTCTCAAAAAGTGGAAATCATGAAGGATTGTGTTATATAATAATTACATAAGTATCATTTAATCTTATATATCATATAAAAAAATTATGTAAATCATTATTACCAACATTTATAGGTGGTAATGGAAAAACAAACAACATCAGTTTTTGGGGCAGTACTCTACTGTACACAAGAAACATGATTGTGTATCCTATTTTATTGAACTATGTGAAGGTGTAACAATTACCCATAGAATATTAAAAACATAATTATATTTTGGATATTTTTTTATATATCTTTGATATAATAATAATTTAATTCGTGGAGAAATAAATAAAACAAAAGTGATCATTGATGAACATTGCATCTTCTTGAGGTAACTCATTTTGGTTTTCATGAAAGGGAATCGTGGGAATTTTTTCTGAAAGAATTGATTCTTATATTTTGATATGAAGGAATTTTGGATTTTAATAGGTAACGGTTTGGATGATATTAATGGATATAGATGTATTATAATGTGAGGGGAGTGAGTTCATTTATATAGTGGAGGAGGGTGGCATTCTTGTAAATACAATAAGGAAAACAATATTGAGATGTCTCCCTTTCATACCGTGTCTCCAATAATGGACAATTTTATATAAAATGTATTATATGGATTAAATATTTATATAAAATGTCTTTTGGACATTTCTATTCCTTATTTTCTCCATCAAGATAAATTTTAACCACTATGTAATCTTATTTTTACCTATATCGTGGCAATTTATATTTATTATTTTAAAAACGTTTTCTGTTAAAAAAATTAATTTCTCCTTACCATTAATTATAAATTCATATCATTAAATATATGGGATCCATTTTAATAAATTATAAAACTATATGTACGAGAAAGTAAATTAAAATTAATCCTACATATGGGACAATAGAACATGTTTTTCAAGTGAAAAAGTACAAATGTTTTAAATGATTTTATATCTAATTTAAATGTCAGGTTTATTCCAATGGCCTAAATTGGATTAATAGTTGTATAATTTATCTATATATAAATTTAATCCATGTATGAATATATTTTAATTATATAAATAAATTATAAGAAATTTTAGTTTCCAATTATAATTTAGTTTTTTTACTATTCGTGAAAAAATGAAACCACTTAGAAAAATTAAAAAATAAATTAAACAAATAATATTTTGATATTTATATTTCAAAAATATTTTATATTTTTTCATATAAATTTTATAAAATTTTCAAAAACTAGTTTTGAAAAATGGATTCCATTAAAAGTCGACAAAACTACCTTTTATAAAAAAATATCTTTTTATGCCTATAATTTGATTTGTTCTTATTTTATTTCTATATATCATATTATATGGATGATAAATATTTGTTCAAATTTATAATATATATATTTAATTAATATCCCTTAATAATGGTGATTAATTTAATTTATTTTTCATAAAATTCCTTAGTGGGTATATAAAGGTTTGTTATCATAAAATTACTTTTATTATATTCAATTGTATTTTAATTTTTATTTATAATTAATTTATACCAAATTAATTAATGTTATAAACATGTCTAAACAATGATTTCCTATTTTATTTTCTTCTATTCATATATATCATTCAAACTGCTAGGTGATTACTGATACAAAATTTTAATAATATTATTAATAGTATGTTGTATATCAGTAAAACTATGTATTGTGTGTAATGAATGTAATTGAAGGAACTATGAATTTTCGGTAACACAATAAAAACATAGTATTTCATGTACTGATAAAATAGATTTTTTTCTTATAGACCAATTATAACTTGGTTCTGACTACAAAGAAAGTATAACTTGGGATAGTGTGCAATCCAAGCCATCAAAAAAATCAGATTACTCAAAGAATATTAATTCATAAAGACTAAAGGGGTTATAGGAAATAATTACATCCCATAAATAGTTATGGAGATAGATGAGATAGTGGGTGGGTGATCATTGGTTATGGGGTTAGACCTGATGTCGTGGTTTTAATTTATTTTTTTCCGTTTGGGTCTTAATTAAATAATAGTTTGTTATAAACATATTTAATTCCATAGTAAATATAATATTTTATTAAATTTTATTTCATTAAATAGGTTTTTCATCCTATATATGTTCCATGATTCACTTCATGATGTAAAATCAGAATACATGGTTTATTAAATCTCCCACAGCAATATCAAAACCTCTGATGATAATGGAGAACACCATATGTTGTTTGGATTTTTTAACATGAGTGTCGATAATCAATGCCTTCAAGACATCTTATAAATTTTTTATCAAGGGATTTTTATTATGAGAAAGAATTGGGAATTATGTTTGGCATGATGAATAGGTTTTTTAGGGATTTAGAATCTAAACATATACATAATAACTAACATCTTCTTGATTATATATCAGTTATTGAGATTTCTAGGTAATGGATGACTCTTTTGAAGAACATATAAGAATGTTTTTTATTACATAATCTTTATTCAATTTTTTAGTGTTTTAAATTTTTCAGCATCAAGATATACATATTTCATGTGGAATCAAGTATATGGTGATGTGAAAACCATTTATTATGTTGACATTCAAGTGAATGGATAGTTTTCATGGTAAAAAAGAAATTTGTTTTCCAACGAAATCTAAGTATCAAACATATGCAGATAGATCCACAAAATAATTTTTCTTACATTCAAATTAATATTAAATGATTTAAAATTTGGCTCGTATAAAATTAGATAATCATTGGAGTTAATTCTAGTTGTAGTGTGAGGTGTATAACTTGGTTATTTAATTTTAAAGGATTTCCTCATGTGTTATATAAAATTCATCCTAATAGATATCCTATAGAACAAGTAAAATGTGTAGTATACAATGATCATATAGATACTCAGTTACTGTGGGAGATTATTTGGGCTTCTAGATTTTAAATAGTGGTATAGACTAGGATAGTCTATGTGACATTTTTTTTGTTTATATAGATCATGAAACATAACCACAACAATTTATATGAGTTGTGGTGATAATTTTTATTGAGGTGTGTCTTGTGAATAAAAAATGAATCAATAAGTATTTATTAACTATATAGATGTCAAAGGTTTAGTTCTTCCGATTTTTTAGGTAAAAATGGTAAAAATATTTTTGTGTTAATTGAATTGTATAATAATGTTATGAATATCTGATAGATGGTGTTATATAATACATTTTAATGAATTATACATATATATTTAGTTTATGTTGGATATGGATAGGGTGAATATTGAAATCAATCATGGTAGAAAATATACGGTGGATATTTTATTTGAGAATTTTGAGATTATGATGTTTAGGATAGAATTGCTAATTAATGAGATGCTGAAATCTCATAAATTGGATATGTGAATTTTACTAGAGTTATTATCATGGATTATAGATTGAAACTACTAACCTATGTGGATTTGGATACATAATAGCTCATGTTGTGGTGGATAGGGTTGTTATAAAGTATCTCTGTTTTTTTCCTTCCTTAATCTAGTGTAGGGAAATGTTGATTCACTATATAGATAGGGATGTTGAAATTTAAAAGGATATTAAGTGGATAATTTTATTAGTCAAATATAACTATATATTGATTTATATATTGTGATACAGGGAACAAAATGTTTGATTTAATAAATCATCCTTATTTCATTCACAAATGTTATATATTGGGCTATATAAATTAGTTTTGTGGTTGGTTTACTAATGATTATGGAAATGGAGCATCTGGCCAAGTATATAGATCTAGGGTTTTTGTGGGGGTATCCAAATAAAAATACTCAAGAACTCAATGAATGGTCAGATAGAAAATCCATGAATTGAAGTTGAATCTTAATAGAGAAGCATATGATAAAGGACATACATCAACTATATAATGTAACAACTTTGTATCCAACAATTTAATATTCTTCAATGTTTTATATTGATGTGTCACATTACTTTATCTCAATATGGATAGATAACTTGTTGATGTTGTCTATGGATTTTATATTTTATTTGATGTATATTGTCACTCCACTAAGGTAAATATCAAATTAGGGATTTCTATGTCTTACTTGTATGATCGCAATGGGTGACATTTAAATCTCATTGGACTTCATAATAATTTACATAAAAATATATAATCTAATTATTGAGATGGATTTCAAGGCTAATTTCTGGGATTAGGATAATTTTTATAACTAAAGGGTTCTATTTATTTCAATGAATGGGGACATAAATTTTTTTATAGGATAGTGGGATATACCTGATAGTATAAAAGTAATTATAATGGGGAATTTAAAATCATTGTATTATCTATTTTTAGAACTAATGTTCAGGTTAATGAGTGGGAGGGACCCAAATCTAGTTTAGAGAGTTGTGGGATGATATCCAAATATTTTTCCAATAAATTTTATAGGGTTGTCCATATTTAGGATAAAGAGATCACTATTGAAATGTTTCTTGGAGATAATATTTGTTCACTACCCACTTACTATAGGAACTAGTGGATGATTTATAGCAAAAGTTGTAGCTGGATGATCTCTAATAGAATGGGTTCTTTCAGCAATCTTTTTCTCCTCATAAACCTTCAGTCTTTCTCTCCAAGATGTATGATGGTAGTAAGGAATTCAGTATCAACTACCGAAGGTAAAACCCATTGTTTTAAAAAAAGACTCATTACCTAAAATTGGTTATTAATTTATCAAAATTAAGTATTCTCATTGGTTATACGTGATCAATCATTAGTATGGTTATCATCAAATATGTGTTATGTAAGTGGATTTTATAAATATATATTTTCATTATTTATTTTCACATTGCATGTTTTTGGGAATTCCATTTGGATTTAGCAATGAACCTATGGTCTTCATGGAATTAATGAATTGGGGTTTCTATAGGCACATACACTCATTAATATTTGTCTAGGTAGATGATACACTTAATTAATCAAAGTGTTAGGATGATCAAGAAATTCATCTATTAGTTGAATGAGATTCCTTGAGGGGGAATTTAATATATGAAATGTTTTCCATGATATTTTTCCAGATTAATGAAATAATTCCTCTTAATAATTTTGTTTCATATACATGGATATCTATGTATCCAAAGAATATATGGGTGTTGGTGACCTAGGAGAAGTCAAAAAAGGTGTTTGAGGTGTAATATTTCATTATTTTGGATAGTTGTTATTATTTATTTTTAAAATATTTGATGAATCTATATTAACCTTTAAAAACAATATTTATGAATAATTTTTTTTCACGAAAGTTGATAAATTTTATGAGGAATTTGAGGAGTTTAAGAAAATTATTACATTAACATAAATTTTAATTATTCTAGAGTTAAGAGTTTGGTATGAGTTTATTTATCAAGCATGAGTTTTGGGGTTATGTTGTGCTATTATATATGGAAGAAAATAATGAAATATGGTTCATGGTATATGATGTCTCATGATATTAATAACCCTACCCATGACTTATTTTTTATAGAAGTAGTGCATTCTATAAAGAGTTTGAGGCATCACACTTTTGTGCGGTTGTTTTAAGCATACTTTTAATGACCTGAACTAGTGCTTTCAGATATAGTACAAAAAAAATTTGTTTATTTTAGTTTTTTTAAAAGAAAACTAAAAATAGAAAATTATTTATATAATTGAGGATATTATTTTATTTACGTTGTATATATTTAGAGTAAAATATTAAATTTTATCATAATTGTAATAAATAAAAATTAAAATAACTAAATTTCTTGTGTAACCTAACTTCATAAAAGAAATCTCCCATATAAGAACATCAAATTAACAAATAAAAATAATTTAAAAAAAGGTATGAGAATTAAAATTTATAGTAACTGGTCTTTAAAATACCATGGAATACCTTTTTGAAACAAATCATTAAAAATACCTTTTCAAGTAGTTATCTTTAATAATACTATAATAATATCAATATACCTACAAATTGATGTGATTTAAATATAATACATTATTTTTTTACAAAAAAAATTCTTCTTTCAAAAAATCCATGAGGCCACTTGAACATGATGTTTTTTCCTATTCCTACCAACTTTCTTGAGAGATGGGTTCACTGCCCACTTAACTATAATTTTTATAATCTTCAAATTCCTAATGTTAAAAATATATTTAATAATTTTCTTGAATATATATACATTTTCATTAGTGTTCCTCAAAAAATGAGGAACATATTTACCTAAATTTATATTAATACATAAATAAAATTTCATAGGATGTCATCTTATAAATTTAGAGAAACCAAATCTCATCACCATTTGAATCATCCATGTATTAGAATATCCCTCAAAAACTCCAAAATCCATATTGAAATTAGTTCTAATAATAGGAAACTTATTTAATGAACATTCCTATATATATATATGTATACTTATATTTGTGTCTGAAATGTTATGAATCGTCAATAATGAATGGAAATAATTATGATCATCAATGGCATGTACGTAAACTGATTGTTTGGAGTGGAAGGATCCCATTGCATGAATGTATAGTATTATTCTCCCTTATTACTAATATAAATTAATACATGATGATATAGGTTCTCACATAGATAAATAATCAAAAATAATTTATTTATGAATGTTTTGAAACATGAATGTAGTATATATATATATAACCGAATAACATGAAAATATGAAAATAATGTATACATGTTTAAAAATGAATTTTATAAGATAATGTATATATATATGTACATATAATTGAATAATATAAACATGGAATTTGGAAATATATTATATATGTGTGTTTGTGTGTGTGAGTGTGTGTGTGTGTTTCAATATATACACCCTTGATTAAAAAATTTAAATTAGAATCCCTAAAAAATAAATAACATGAAATATTATATACATAAATTTAACACACCATTTCATAAAATCAATTGAAAATAAATAAATAACTTATCTCTCTTATAAGAGAATAAATAAGATTTAAAACAGAATTTAGATTATTTTATAATAATAAAAGATCATGTCCATAGCAGCAGAACCAATGTTCATAACACATTTAACATATTTTCTTAATATTAAATTTATTGAATATAAAAATGATTAAAAATATTAATTCTCTTACTATCATAAATACATAAAAAATTAAAATTATCATTATTGAAAAAAATATGTTCTAATTATAAGAATTTTGATATAAAAATTTTTACCATTTAAAATGTATTAAATATTTAAGAAAAAATTCCCTTACAAAACCATAAAAATCATATTAAAATAAAAACTTACAGATATAAAATAAAAATAAAAACAATCCCTAAACTTCAATTTTTAAGAGGAATTGATCAACCCTGGTAGATGACTATAAATCACAAAATAATAGAAAAAAAATGAAGATAAAAAAAATGAAAGGTTCATTTTATAGTCCAATATTACACTATATATGTATACTATTCCAATTTTTTTTTATATTATGTAAGAACAAAATGACAATTGAATACAATAATATATTCATATATATCATAGAAAAAATAAACTTACCAACTTATGGAAAATGATGGTTGTAAATATGGGGAAAATAGAATATATCATTTATATAATAATACATTTGGTGTTATTCATTCATCTTAAGAAAAACCAGCAAGAAAATTGATATAAACAATTTAAAATGACGATATATCAATTATAAAATTTTATAAACTGATACTGATAAGATTCATCCACACAAATACTCATATCATACCACAAATTAAAACTAGGAAGACATAATATATTTATCAAGGATAAATAGTTGATCAAAAATAGAAAAGATGAGTATCATAGTTAACTCGAAATAAATTAGGACCCCTAAAAAGAGAGAACATGAAAACACCTACCACATGTGTATCTATAATCATATTAATAGGGATGAAAAATAGCATGCACCTTCCCTGATGAAACTCTATCCACAATTGGATCTCTATCGATATCTCTAGAACTTCACTCACTAGAATCTTATCTTGCTCAAACTCCCTCGGGGTACATATCTATGCATCGATTTCCCTCTTCTGATTAAAACACTTCATCTTCACTGAGATCTCCATCGCAATTAAATATCATCATTGACTCCTCCCGAAGACTATGGGTTCCCTGACTACTTTAGAACCAAAACACAAACCCTTTCTCTGATTTTCCCTCAAATATTATTTATCATTTTTATATATTTTTTATTGTTTCATAAATTTAATTTCATAATTCATGTTTTCTCTCTTATTTTATAAATTTATTAATATTTATATTAACTTTTTATAATATTTACATCATTTGATAATATCGTTTAGTTTTCATAATTCATAATTTAGTAAGTCTCTAAATCAATTTATAACATAAAATACAAATTCATTACATTAATATTACCCATGTTTTCATTTATTAATGTATTCATAATTAAAAAAATATTAATTATCATAATTGAATTTAAATATTCATATAATTTTAAATATGTCCCATAAAAATAAATTCTGAATTAAAAAAATTTCATATTTAGAGATTTCACCATTTTAATCTTTATATATATATATATATACGTATATTAGATCCTTTATTATTTAAAAAAACTAATTTAGGATTATTTATAATTAACATGTCAATTAATTTGATAAATTTATTTATAATAATTTTATAATAATACAACTATTATATATAAAATAGTATTAATTTAAAATCTATTCTTATTTCATTAATATAGTAATTTATTTCAATATATTATAATATAATATTTGAATGATAAATAAAAACATAATTATGAGGCAATTAAATATATCATCATTTATAACAATTTATTGTGATTTTAAGTATTGTAATTTAAATATTTCCTTGAATGTATAATAAATTTTTTTTTTGATTAATTAAAAAAACCAATTTCAAATAATATTTTCCTGATTTTATTTAATTAAAAAATTCTAAAACTAGTCAATTAATAATATTTTCCATTTTATGGGATGTCACATTCTCCTCCCCAAAATAATTATGCCCTCATAATTCATTTTGCAGACTTCAGAAAATTATGAATTGTCAACTTCTTAATTTAAAAAATAACTATAATTTATATCCTTTATACTATACCACTTAAGATGACACTGCCTAACCTCCAATTTTTTCTAGACCATTCTTCTAGTACTAATTCTAAATCAATGAACCCATGGTTCTAGATTTGGTACATAATTTTTTTTCTATTTTTTTAAAATAAAATTAAAAAATAAACATATCTTTATACAATATAATACAATTTATAACAAGTTTCATGAGAATTATAAAAAAATTACATTTTATCAAAATTGTAAGATAAATAAAAATTACTAAATTTATTTGTGTGTTCTAACTCCAGGCGTGATGTCTTCTTTCCTAGAAATTCTAATTATGTTGTGAAAATAATTTTTAAAAAATGGATGTACATTACATTACAAGTATGGGGTTATAAACTTCCATTGATTTTTTTTCAAATTCCCTTCGAAATTACCATTTAACAAAAAAAATAACTTTAAAAAATAAAATAATACTTTGAGAATACGTAAATCATTAAATGGCTTAAAAATAATATAATTGTTTTTCATAAAACATTCTGCACACTTTTGAAAAACAACATCCTGAGGCCACTTGAAACATTGAATGTTGTCTGGGCCAACCCATATTCCTGAGCAACAAGCTCACTCTCAACTTCCGTATTAGGTTTACAATGTTCCAATCTCAAAATATATAAAATAATTTTAATATTTCCTAATATAAATATTCATTTTTAACAGTAGTTATTTTAAAACATTTAAATATATTTGGATACTTGTATATATTTATATAGTTATATATATACCTTCAAAGGAATACATTGTTTAGATTTCGACATGCCCAATATCATTGTCATTTCCAATAATCATGTATTATAATTATCACTAATAAACACATGAAATCCATTTTGAATGTAGTTATTATAAAGGTAAAAGTTTATTCAATGTACAATATTTCATAAATATATATATATATAATAGTGATGAATAATCAATAACTTGTGGGCATAATAATAATCATCAATTCCATGTATATAAACTAATAGTTTCATAATGACATGATTATATTTCATGAAATTATAGTATTATTGACTTTTATTTCTATCATAAATTAATAATAGATGATATAGGTTATCAGCTGCATAAATAATCACAGATAATTTATGAATTGATTGCTATTAAATTGAAAATAATTCATACATGTATATACTTGAATTTTATATGATTGTGTAGATATATATATATAAATATATATTTATATATACTTGACTAAAAATAAATTGAAATTTTATAATTATATATATATATATATATATATTGGTGTGTGAGAATATATACACCTTTGATTAAAAATTTTAAATTAGAATCCCTAAAAATTAACAACATGGAAGAATATGTACATATATTTAGCACACTCTTTTTTATCATAAATAAAAAATAAATAAGTAAAATATCTCCCTTTGATAAGAATAAATTCAAATTAAAACATATTTTATATATGTATAAAATAATACTAGATCTAGTTCAATGTAGAATAACCAAATCTCATAAAACATTAATGTTATTTTTATAAAATTAAATTTATAGAAAATAACAATTATTAAAATTGTTAATTCCTTTACTATAATAATTGCATAAAATAATAATTTTGTTATTATAGAATATAATAAATACAGACTGTAACTATATTTCACATAAAAATTTGAAGTGTAGAAACTGTTTTAAATATTTAGTACAAATTTTCCTAAAAAATAAAACTCATATTTAAATTAAAATTGAATAATTTAATGTTAAAATCAAAAAACCATTAAATTAATATTTTTAGATGCATAGAAAAACTGTATCATATTACTAGAACTCATAAAAAAAATATTAAAAATAATAACAAATAGAAACAAATGTATGGTTCCTTCTATAGGTCAATATTTCAATATTTCAATATATATATATATATAACATTTCAATGATTTTGAATGATATATATGGTTGAAATGAAAAATATGGACAAAATGATATTCAAAACGACTAATTAACAATTAAATTTACAAGTTGGTAGAGTAAGGGGTGTATATATATAAATTGAGAATATAATATATCATTTATATATTCATACCTTTGGTGTATTAGATTCATCTATAGAGAAAATATCAAAAAAAACTAGACAGAAATAAATTATAATGACTAGATATCGACTATAAAATTTTATAAACTGACAGTGAGAAGGTTCATCCACACCCATAATTAGATCGTACCACAAATTAAAAGTTGGTAGGAAAAATATATAAAACAATTATTGATGGTGGATGAAAATAAAAAACAATTAGCATCATTGTTAACCTAAAATAAATTCAAACATCTAAATATGATAGATGAAAAACACTTACCCTGTATAGATCTGAATTCAATTTATTAGAAGAAAATAATATCTAACGCTTTCAATGGTTGAACCCTGTCCATGTTTGGATCTCCATCAACATCACTCGGTCCACCACTATTGGAATTTGATCTCTCTTGAACACCCTTATTGTAAATTTTTAATGATTGCTTTCTCTCTGGTGATTAAAACACTTCAACAATGAAGAGATCTTTATCCAATAAAAAAACCCAACCTTGACTCTGCCTAAAGCCTTCATGTTAACTCACTTCTTAGTAGATTAAATCCAAAACCCTTATCTGATTATTCCCAATAACCCATTTATTTATTTATTATTTCAGAATATTTATATCTTATTTAACATTTTATTTATTTTCTTTATATATCAAATAAAATTATTATTAACATTTTTATAATATTCACATAATATATTAATTTTATTTATTTTTCATAATTTATATTTCAATAATTCTCATAATATATTTTAATTTAGAAAATCTTTAAAAATAATAATACCCATATTTTAATTTATTAACATATTCATAAGTTAATTTTTTTGATAATTTCATTTATAGTCTCGTGTATTCATAAATATAACCCATAACATTAAACAATAAATTTTAAAAAAGAATTATTTTATAAAATGATGGGGCTAAAATACTTCGTTTATTGAATAAAAATTAAACAATACATATTTATAGCCTTTCAAATTGTAAACATCATATTTATATATATATATATTAGCTCCTTTCGTATTTTAAAAGAATTAATATATAAATATTTATAAATAACATGTTAAGTAATTCAACCTATTTCTTTATAATAATTTCATAATATTATCAAATTTATGTATCAAACATTATTATTTTAAATCAAATATTTTTTCTGGAACATTATAATTTATTTTAACATATTATAATATAGGATTTGAAAACTAATTAAAAACATAATTGATTAAAGAATTTAATTTATCATCATTTATAAGAATGTAATATTATTATTATATATTATTATTTAAATATATATCTTGACATATAATAAAATTTAATTTGAATAATTAAAATAATCAATTTCAATTATAATTTTGATTTTTTTGAATTTATAAATTATAAAACAAGTCACTTATTAATATTTCATATTTTTTGGGTTGTTAAAATATAATTATTAAATGATTATGAAATCTATTTCCTCCCAATAAGTTCTCAATATGAGATAGGATAAATGGTATGGATACATTCCATTCTTTTATTATGATATTATGTTCATATTGGGGAAGGGGAATGTCATGGATTATTCTTTAATAAGAATATATCTGGACTAAATTGTATAGGAGGATGGGAATCATTTGTAGTTAATGGGACTACTGGAAACGTATGACATAGAGGTTGTTAAGACACCTATTTGTGATTTTATTTAACTTATTAAAAAGATTTATTTCCTAGTGGAATTGGAAAAAAAGGAAAATTGTGCAATTATGACTACCAGATGATAGATGACACCATTGATGGTGGGGCGCATGACTAAGTAGATAATTCTATGGAATCAATCCATTTTTAGAGGAGGAATTGTTGTACTCTAGAGCCTCATGGGTGATGTGTTAAAGGATTATAACCATCGGAGTTGTAAAATTTATTCTAGATAAGTATGAATGTACATTAACTTTATTTTATCTGTTTTATGGTATATGATGCAGAGGGGTGAAGCCGGGTTTATTTCAAAACACAGAACTTTTAATTGGGTAAAAGTCCTGAATCACTAACTTCTTTGGTCATTATAACCATTACTTGTTCCAATCAAGAAATGGGAGGGTATCATGATAGACATTATGGTTAGTCTTTTTATATCCCCATGAAATAATTTTAGTGTTTGAGTGATTGTATAAATATTTATAATTATTATTAATGTTTAAAAAAATTTGAGGCATTCTAAAAAGATGATATCTAGAGGTTGTATTTTAATTATATTTTTAAAATCATGAGGTTCTAAAGTCTATATTCTCTCAAAAACTAATATTTAAAATATTTGTTTTAGGGAAGTCAGTGAAATTCCTTGAGGGCCTAGTTAATGACTAGAATAACATACCATACTTACATGGAAGACTAGTCATAAAATGTTATCTGTATTTTGGTAGTATTTTTATAGGCATGTGTTCTTGTTTAGTGAATATCATAAATCAGTATTTAATTTTTATTATAATAATATTTTTTTGACGTTTATTTAGATGAAATATTTTATAGAATTATACCATCAACCATGTAGGTCACGTTTATGTTGGGATGAGATAATATTGGGCACTCTTATAGGGTGAAGATTGTTTAATGAGTCAAAAAATATATCACATTGATTCATAAGTATATGGATTTAAAGGAATTTTCATAGAATATTAATACATGTCAAATGGGCTATCCCTATTGGTTTGAGGCCAGAGGATCAATGTTCTTAAACATTTTTCTTTGGTTGAGCCATTGGAGCCTTGGAAGGAAAGTTAAATTAACACCTAATATTGTGGACCACTTTAAAATCAAGGAGAACATTAATGAGGTGGAATAATGGTCAGCTATGACACAATGTCATGTGGAGGTTCATAATGACTTTCTTTACTCATAGATAAAGAATTTATAGCTGAATCATGATAGTGTTCATTGGTGGGAATAGGTTGGGATGAATCCATATGGTTCTGATAAGTAGTGTAAAATTTAAATTTTAAATTCTAAAAGTAATATAGATTGGAAGAAGTATATCCCACTAGATTGATTTGTGAGGTTTCATGGGATAGATCAATAAGGAAGCTGGGATTCAGTAGTTGTGGCCAATATTTTTTTTATTGGAGATAAGACCAGTTGAAATTTATTGAATAAAACATTAGATATAAGAGCTATATGTATCTTAATTGTATAGATATTGATTAATGGCCTCATTTTATCCACATGGTTTCAATGTGAACCTCATGCTATATAAATGTTCTATGTTTAATGTTAGTGTTCATTGAGGTTTTTATAGTTTCCTAGAATTCATATAATTTTGAAATGTTTATAATATGCTAATAAGGTGATTTGTGTCACATAAATCATTTTGTTCTATAACAGGGGGTTTAATGATTGAATTTGTGAACATGGATCCATGGTTTCATTTTTAAAAACATATAAAACCTTAATGATATGGTTGTATCATGAATTATTTAAATATTTATGAGGGAGGAACATTTCTAGGGTGTTGTAGTGTGATGTGGGAATTCTGAATTATGGAGAATAACATTGTACCACGGTCTCTACTAAGAAGTTTTAGGTAATCCTCTAGATTTTGAGGGAGAAACCCATTATTTTTTTGGCGCATTGGATTTTGAAATGAAGCGTTTTTGTTTATCTTATATATCATCTATCACATTGTAGTGAATGAAATTGTTCCATTTACTCCTGGATTTCTATGTTACGTGGATTTTCTTGATATTTTACTGTTACACTATGGTGGTTTCATTTCACTCTAACCAACTTATAGAATTATTGGGTTAGT
This sequence comes from Viscum album, assembly GCA_963277665.1. Classification (NCBI taxonomy): domain Eukaryota; kingdom Viridiplantae; phylum Streptophyta; class Magnoliopsida; order Santalales; family Viscaceae; genus Viscum; species Viscum album. Next base: position 1,003,785,291 of record OY728161.1, read on the forward strand.
GTTGGGAAGTTAGAAAATTGCAGTATGATGGGTTTTTTATAGTACAATTCACATTGGGTGATTTATTTAATCAATATATTTCATAGTAGGTGGTTTCTAGACCAACTATTATGGAATTACAAGTCCTTTATATTACACAATTGTGTAACATACCTTTAATATAATTGAGATTGTGTGCGGGTATTTATGGATTTTTTTACTCAACACAAACTCCATAACCCTTTGGTGAAGAAAAATGACAATTTAGTTGATTTATCAGTCTCTAATGGATGATTTCTAGTACCAAATCTATGGATGACCTTTAGATAATTAAAATTGAGAGTCTTGAGGTTAGATTTAACATAATTAATGTAATATTATAGAATCATGGTGTGATATTATGACATGGTATGTGGATTTGAACTCACCATTGAATTGACAAATTTCGTCACTCACATGTTAAATAATTATGTTTGAAATTACAATTACTCATTTTATTAAAAATGGATTAAAAAATGTTATTTTTGAATATGAGGGGCATTGATAAAAATGTTGTATTTTCAATTTATGTTTTCGAATGGGGATATTAGCAAGTGATTTTAGAATAAAAAATAAATTTACAAAACCTCCATGTTTTTTCTATTATTTCAAATGATATTTTTGATGACATTATAGAGATACAATTTGATATTGATGGTTTAGGGAAATGTGTGACTTGATTTTTTATGAGAACAAGGATAGTTAAAAATGGGATACTTTTAAAAACATTAATGTTACATACCATTGGGATGTGTGTCTAAAAATTTACTTGTTTGTGTGTCTGAATGTTTCAGGGAGACATGTTTTAAGAACTCTATGTTATATACCATAGGGATGGGTTTCATAGAGGGTATGAGTGCGTTAATAATATTCATATGATGGACATTTTTTTCCCAGGGAATGTGTGTTAGTAATGAAATGATGGTGACTATTTATTTGGTTAAAATACAACATTCAAAGAGATGGGTCACCTAGTGTGACAAATCTAGTTTTCATCATGTGAGAACATTAAGTAGAATTCCTTTTTTAATTGAAATATGGAACACATATACTACATTATTTATTATGAATCCATGATGACGTAATTTTTATTAATGGGTTAAGGATGCCTCAATATGAGAGTCATGTTTTAATGTCCTGAAATTCCATATAATTTTATTAATTTCAGGGGATTATTTAACATCCATGTACTATAATGAAACATGATTATGGGTCTTGGTGATCCCATAACATGTGTTTGTTTATTTCTTTAAGTTTATTTATAATATAACAAGTCCTTGTTTATTCAATCATCTAATAATGTGTGTAGATTAATAATTTGATGACACTATTGTATCCTAAATTAAAACATTGCCTATGGAAGGACATAACCTTGACCGGAGCGGGTTGAGGTAAAAGGTTAGTTTTGGGAATTTTTAAGAAAAAAATAAAATAACAGATATTTTTTAAGGTAAATAAAAGAATTCCTAATGTTTATTTTATTCGAAATTCAATTTTCGTAGCAACATAATGACGTTTAAAACCCAGCATATCTAAAACACTCATTCATAAATGAAACAGCGTTACGACACAATAATTCAATGTAATAGAAACTTAGAATAACATTTTATGCTTTTAATTATTTATCCATTAATGGGACATTGGAATGATATGAGACGAATATAAACCCTCAGATATTTGGCATTGGTGAGTGACGATCAATAAATAGCCACCAACAATAGAATATAGAGAAAAAATTGTAGTGGTGAGATCTTTACCGATTAATGGTCCAAAAATGAGGTATAGGTTTGTTATTAATGAAATTGTTTCCTCTTTATTTATTTCTAAACAACAAGTATGGATCATCCCACTAGCAGTTCGACCTGTGAGACATTTGGTTTTGAGGGAGGGTTACATGGTATTGGGGTTTTTGGTTCGTGTAGTTACTTGATAGAATATTAAAACCTCCCACAATCTGGTTCAGAATCTAATGTGGGTGATCATGACAACATGAACAAGGCTAGGATCCCTCCATTGTCGGCATTTTTGTGTTCTTTGTGATCGAACCCTAGGATTTACAGTAAGAAATATTTTAACCCGTACCAGTGATGGAGATGATCTGAGGATCCCAAATACGCTCACAGATAGAAAAATATATCCCCAGGGTAGACCAGGTGGCTCATGGAAGACACCGACAGTGCACTAGTGCCAACAGTGCTAGCCGTGTTTCATAGGAGGACACATTTGGGAGGTTGTTGTATGAGGAAGGTGGCATGCGCTGATGGTGCTTTATGACGGAGGTCAATTCCTATGACAGGGGGTCACGAGCAGCGCACAGGGGCTGTGACTCGATGGCCACACCAGTGTTAGAAGGTGGCATGCTGGCGAGGTTGCCTGTGGCATTGGATGTTGGTAGTGGTTCAGACCATGAGAAATAGCATGTTGTGCTGGACCTCATGGTGACCAACAAAGTGGACGGAGATGTAGTGTTCCCACAAAATCTCTGCTGTAGCATGTTGGCCCTCCCACATTAGGCTATGCATGAGTAGGATGACCGCCTTGGGCGGCCCAGTGGGCTGGACCTGCAGTCTAGTAGGCCAGACCCTCATCTCAATGGGCTGGGACAGACCCATACCTAGTGAAATTTGGGTTAGGACAGACTGGGTTTGGGTTGGGTCAGCCTGACCAGGTAGGACTGGGCTCAAACCCCACCATCTCCTTTTCAATAAAACATACATACCTTATAACATGTATGTGTAATTGATGAGCTGTTTTCCGTGATGAGACCCTCTAAATAAGGATGTAAATTTCAGATACTCCAAGATAGTTTAAATGGAGTTCTAGATATGACCAATGGATTGAGGATTAGATTTTCCCGGAATCAAGCATGCTACGAGCAGAATCCCTATGACTAGCTGTGATGGGAATGAAGTGACAAGGGGACCTCAGTGTCCCAGTATCAGAGTAGAACTCAGTGGTTTAGAAGTCATGCTGACCTTAATGGCCCGATAGTGGAGAAAACCTTGGTGGCCTAACATATTAGTGGACCTCAATGGCCCAGTAGCCGAGAAAACCTTAGTGTACCAGTAGTCAATAGGACCTCAGTGGACCAATAGACCTGATTGACACATTAGGGACGATTCCCTCCATTGTACAATATGTTTACTTGTACACCATATAATATTGATTTCAATACTTTATGTTATGCATGTGTGAGCTTCCAATTCACAGTTTTTACTTTTCTATGTGGTAATTCATTGTATTTAGGGGTCCCTATTGAGTATTGTGTTACTCACCCCTACATAGGCTTCACCTACACATTTCGTTTCTGGTGAAGATGAATGATGATTTGAAGAATACCGTGGTGGTACAAGGCTATGTGGTGCCTAATGAGATTTGACATGGTAGGTGTACTCCTACGGCTTATATAAGCTTCTCTACACCTACCCTTTTGGTAATGTATTCTTGAGATGGATTATTAGATACATTTACTCTCATGTTTATATCTTGTCTTTTGTTGAGTTTTTATTCTATCCCATTTTACAAACATATTGTACATCCATATTTTGTGGTTTTATTCAGGGCATTCATGTTTTAATTTTTTGCGTTTCAGACAATGGTAGTGAGTGTGCATGTGTATAGGTACACAAAAAATTCACCCCACGTGTAGTAGAGAGCCTTCAGTGCTAGTCACCAGCCACATGCCTTTCAAAGGAATCTCTAGGGATGTCAGGGTATGGGCCCTGGGGAACGAGTCATGAAAATTAGGTATAAAAGGTGTTTGGTTCTACCATAAGGACATAGAGTCTGTGGTTTTGTTTTTTTGAAAATTTTTGACTATTTTTAGTTTGACTTTCATGCTCAAGGATTCCGTTTTTGGTGCGGTGGCTGATGTATCCATACACTAGGACCCTGGATTCTTCCTTTTTAACACAGTTTTTGAAACAACTAGTTTCATGCATCATATATGATTTTTAGTTTTTCTTCATGTACATCTTTTGTCTTCCCAAAAGGTATAATCTATTGAATGTGGAGCATCTTTATCTGTATTAGGATACATCCACATAGAAATACAATGTGGATTACAATTCATGACCATGAAGACGGTATTCCCAGCGATGAGGCACCAATATAGGGACACGTACTTGAGATGGCCCCTCCCATAGGTGCACAAGTGTTTCCACCACATGTTGGTAATAAATTTATACTAGTACTACTAGTAGAGGATGCATGTAGGCTCAATACCATACATGAGTTCTAGTGAAAGTGACCTCCTACCTCCAGTGGTGAAACAGGCCTTAGGTGGTTGAGGATTGGATTGAGGCGGTTACATTATTCATTTTTCTGGTGACGACGCCTCTTGAACTGATGGCGTTCTTTTCTGTGATCCTTCATCAGGGCTCGATGGGGTGATGGTGGAGCTTGAATATCCAGACATATGATGAGGTGACCCTCACTAGGATAGAATTTGAGCTCCTCTTCATAGAGGAGTTTGTTATAGGGATGTTGTTCCCAGAGTCCATATAGGAGCTGCTGCACCTACAACAGGATGACATGATAATAGCGGAGTACTCACCGAGATTAATTTACATTTCTCTCTACTGCACAGAAATTGTGTGAGGCCCGTTATTTTGGGATCGATATTTTGAGAAGGGACTATGCTGGGAGATCACAACATCCATGGTATTAGTTAGCATCCCTACCCATGCGGGGGTGTTTGAGTGAGAGCTACTCATGGGGAGCTTCTTAGCAGAGTTTTTTCCAGCCGCATGGGTTCCAATAGACCCCATGGGGAACAATTGTTAGTTGTGGGTAGCAGGCAGTAGACACAGGGACCAAGTGGGCCAGAAATTTTTGGGGGATGACCCCAGGATTCCAGATCGACGGTAAAAGACCCCCATGGTGGAGGGAGTTATTAGAGGGGTAGGTTGCGATACTAATGGGGAAGGCATGTGTACATGGGTCACAATTACTGCAATCTCTATGAAGATGACTGATATACAGTTGAGATACTATTGAGGAAGAGTTTGAGGGTCGGGCAAGAAGGTCCTCAGGGCAGCTAATGTTGTAGGGGAGCCGGTAGAGCAGTAAGCTGTGGGTGTAGGTTTTATGTGCTACAACTACCACCCCCTTGAAGTCGAACCACGAGCCTTGAGAGCTATTGGATATGTGTGAGGATAGCTACATGAAATAGATGCCTATGAAAACAAAGATCCATATATGATTATATTTACAATATTTTTTTGCTCCACCTTAGCAGTATATATTATAGAAATGAGTTCTAGTCACTCATTCCATTCCATGGACATTATTGTGATCTAGGAGATTAGGGTGGAGTTGTTTTCTAGATAATAATGATTAGAGACTGTTATGGGACAGGATTCGTCAATTACACACTTTTGTCGATAGTGTGAGCTTACTCTTTTCGGTGAGAGCTTTAGTTAAGATATCACAATTGAGGTGTTGATTCCTTATGATGCCATCTTCGGTATGGACTGGTTATTCATAATTCAGGCTCAGATCAACTATATTTGGGGTAGATTGTAGTGTGTCCATGATGATGGGACAGGGTTTCATTTCACCAAAAAGGGATCCTTTTTAAGAATGGGAAAAATTACATGGATAAGGGTGCAACTAATCACCCCTTAGTAGGGTAGCCTCACCCACTGTGTAGTGGATGTGAAGAGACCTCACATCCCCGTAGTGTTGGATGAGTATGAAGACATATTTCTTAAGGATGTTCTGATATTACACCCTCACATGGTGGTTGACTTCTGTATTGATTATACCATAGGATGTCACTGATAACAGAACCATCATATCGGATGGATCTCATAGGGCATCTTGAGTTGAGGATATAACTAGAGGATTTTTTAAGTAAGGGATTCGTGAGGCCCATTATTTAACTGTGGGAGGCCTCAGTATTGTTTTCCCAGAAGGTTGATGGGATTTTGAGGTTGTTTGTGGACTTTTGGAACCTAAAATAGGTGAACATGATGAAAGAGTATCCAGTACCAAAGATTGATGTCTTCTTTAATTAGTTGATGTTAGAAGGGTGGTTCTCAACTATAGACCTCAGATCAGGCTATCACCAGCATGATATATGGGATGAGGATGTAACGAAGATAGCCTTCAAATGTGGGTATGATCACTATGAAAACATGGTGATACATTCTTTAGTAACCAATTCCACTGAAGTGTTCATGAGACTCATGAATAGTATATTCTAGCCTTACATTGACCGGTTCATCATTGTGTTGATTAATGCTATCCTAGTGTACTCGATGTCTGAGGAGGAGCATGCTATACAGCTGAAGATTTTCATGGATACACTCTGAGAGAACATGCACTATGGAAAGATCTTGAAGTGCCTATTCTGGTTCTGAGAGGTTCACTTCTAGACAATATCATTTCAGTGGATGCAGTTGTAGTGGATCCAGCAATGATTGAGAAGGTGCTTCCATGAGTGACACCTAGAACCGTGACTAGGTTAGAATTTTTATTGGGTTTTAATGGATACTACCGGATGTTTTTTATTTACTATTCTAGGATAGCATCACCCTTATCAGTTTTCAAACTGAAGGGATAACCCTTCGTGTTGATGTAAAAGTTCCAACATAGTTTTCAGAAGACAAGGAAGATACTAATGAGTATCCTCATCATGAGACCACTAGAGCATTGTGTTGAGTATGTAGTATTTTATCATGCATCAGGGACCAGACTAGGTTGTCTCCTGAGGTAGGGGAATTAACTGATAATTTATTGTTCATGACAGTTGAGTCATCATAAGAAGACCTACGAGACCCATGACCTGGAGCTAGCAGTAGTGGTATTTTCATTGATGATTTGGCAATATTACTTGATGTTTTAGTGGTTTACCATCTACTATGACCACAAAAGGCTTAGGTTCATCTTCTACCAGATGAACCTAAACCTGAGGTAGTGGTGATGGATAGAGTTCCTCTAGGACTATGACTTTGAGATAGTCCATACTCCTGAGAAGTGGAACGTGGTAGAAAACACGGTCAATAAGATATGTGATTTACAATTTTGTTGTGCGACGATAGAGTAGTTAGCCACGATGTAGATATCATTCCTGAATGGGGAAGGTGAACGTCATCTTTATTTTATGGTTTTCAGTCCCCCACTCTAACATCGAGTTAGGGAGAAACCACTTTTGTACATTGATTGTGAGGCCTGATGTGCTTATTTATCCTTGTAACATGCTCCTGATGGATATTTGAGAGGTGGTGACCACATCATCCTTTTCAATGGGTGCACCATTGTGATAATGGAATCCCATGAGGTGGTTTGGAGGACGATCCACACCTTCATTTTGGTGATACATCCAAGAGTGGAAAATATGTTCCAGCAACTACAATGTCAATATCAGTTAGTTGGAAAAAAGATGGTAGTGGCCTAGATTGTTTTGTAGTTCCTCAATTTTCAGCAGGTGATGGCAGAGCATCAGGTTCCAGTAGGCTTGACTCATCCATGTGAGGTGTTGTTGTGGAAGTGGGATGGTATCTCAATTAACATCATGATTGGTTTTCCCCGATCATCCTGGCAGAATGATTCCATATGGGTGATTATTGACCGACTCACCAAGTCATCCCACTTCATACCCATTTGGGAGTATGATTCAGTTGATAGCATATGATTCATATACAAACAAGAGATTGTTTGACTCCATGGGGTACAATTGAATATAGTATCTGATAGAGAAATACACTTTACTTCCAGATTGTATAATTTATGGGAGGCGTTGTTTGGGACATAGCTTTTCGTGAGCATAGTTTTCTACCCTTAGAAAGATTATCAAATAGAGAGGATAATCCATGTTTTATAGGATATTCTATGTGCTTGTATCTTAGACATCAGTCGTAGATGATATGATCACCCACCACTTGTTGATTTTGTGTACAAAAACATATACCACTCCACTATTGGAATGATACCACTTGAGGTGTTGTATGGGTGACCATGCAGATCACCGTTTTACTAGACAGACCCAGCAGAGTCAACACTCATGGGTCCAGAGTTGGTAAGGGCTATTAACGGGAAGGCTCAGGTCAATCCAGAGTATATGAGAAATACAGAGAGCTTACAAAAAAATTATTCTGACAGGAGATGGAGGCCCTAGTATTTTAAGGAGTGAGGACATGTGTTCCTCCAGGTCTCACCCCGATAGGGCTTGCAGAGATTTAGCTGGGGTGGAAAGATGTCTCCGTGATTCATCAAAACATTCTAGATTTTTAGCAGAGTTGGTGAGGTGGCATACTACCAAGATCTATAACCATAGATATACCAGGTTCATAATGTCTTCTGTGTAACATATATGAGGAGGTACATGCATGATCCATCGCATGTCATCGACTAGTGAATGTTTGGAATTTATGATGGGGAAAAAATTTTGGGGTCTCAAATAGATATTGAGGATCAATAAGATCAGATCCTTCATGGATGGTCGATTCCTATGGTGCACGTCCGGTGGCATTATGAGAATCTCTAGGAGTGAACATGGGAGCAGGAGGGACAAATCCATGCTCAACACCCCCATTTGTTTGTTTAACCCTAGTTTTGGATTACAAGGATTTTAATCCCTAAATTTGGTGGTAATGTAATATCCCATGATTCCATGTAATATATTTTTATTTTTATGCGATTATTTTGTGGCCACGTGCCCAGCCAAAACATCATTTTGAGGTATGGTTAGCCAAGAATAAGTTCATGAACATTCCATTATTTTCATTTAAAATATCACATGTGCATGGTTTTTTCACCATCTAAACCGGGGTCTGGAATAAGAATATTACAGTAGTGTTACATCTAGAATGGTGGATTTACCTATGAATGGACATAAGCTCGACCAATGTGGGTTGATGGAAAAAGTTAGTTTTTTAATTTTTTATGAATAAAATAAAATTAAAGTTATTTGTTAAGGGAAATAAAATAAATCATAAAGTTATTATTATATGAAATTTTAATTCTATTGCATCGTAATGGTGTTGCAACCTGATCAGAACTGAAACATTGTTTCATAAATGATATGTCCTAATGACGTTACAACGCAACATAACATAAAAACTAAAATGTGTTTTCTACTTTCAATGGAGTAGAAAAGGAAATATCATTGGCACTATCTGGGACAACTATGAATCATTGGATATTTGGCATTTGAGAGAAAAAATCGAATATTGGCCACAAATAAAATATTGTTGACTGACTAATGCATCGGTTAAATCTTAACCAACAAATGATCAAACGTCGAGCTAGGGGTTTGTTCTTGATGAAATTTTTTCCCTATTAATTCTTTCTAAACAATGAACGCAGATCATCCCACTAATAGGTTAATTCACATATCATTTTTTATTGTAGTTGGGTTACTTGTTCTTATGGTATTTTGGTTCGGGGATACACTTGATAGAGTATTAAAACCTCCCCCAACTTCTATTAATCTCTAATGCAAAGGGATTGGGTTGACACAAACAAGGCTCAGATCCATCCATTGTGGATGTTCATGTGTTCATCATGATCGAAGCTATGGATTGATTGCATGAAAACTTTGATCCTATAATAGTGACTATTATGATCTGAGGACCCCAAGTACACTCATGGATCATAAAATGTATACACAGAGCGGACATGGTTTACAGTGGAATAGACCGCTAGTGCACTTGCACTAGAGGTGGCCAAGTGTGGGAGGAGGCGTGCGTCGATAGCCCACTATGTATATGTAAAATGACCACGAAAGGGGGACTCTATCGGTAGATAGGGGCCATAGCTCGACGACCATGTTGGTGCGGGAAGGCATTGCGCCAATGGTGATGTGTCTTGCAGCATCAGCGACAACCGGTGGATCATGCAGCTAGAAATGGCCGGTGGCAGCGGTGTGAGAATACGTGGAGATCTGCACCATTCCTCATGGTTGGAGGGTCATGGTCCACTTAGATAGTGGCATTGGACTCCATGTCAACTTTCTGGGTGGAAAGAGTCATTCTGCGTTGACCACATCTCAGCCAAAGCAGGTCGGACCCTCGGCATCCCAGTGGGCCAGACCTGTGACCCAGTGAGCCAGTTTGGACTAGTACCGGGTCAGATCTGGATCAGGTCAGACCCAGGTTGGGTCATCATACCCGAGTCTTGTCAGCAGACTCTAGACTAGACTGATTTCTTTTTAGTAATACAGGCATAACTTCAAAATCGTATACCCAATTGACGAGTCGGTTGCGGCTTTGGGACCCTCGTTATGAGGCATTCCTATTGACATTATCTAAGAGTGTTTTCATGGATTATGAGTCTTGAATGATAGATTGAATATTTTATTCTCCTATAATTAAGAAAACTGTGATAGGAAACCATATGGATGGCTGTGATGAGAATGAAGTGATGAGCGGACCTAAGTGGAACGGTACCCAAGAAGACCTTAGTGGATTAATAGAAGATTGGACCTCAGTTTCATGTTAGTTGACTAGAACATAGTAGACCCGTAGAAGAGTATATCTTAGTGGCATGATATACCTTAGTGACTCGTCAAGGGTGAGTCCACCAACATGACAAGATGTTAATCATTACCACTAATAATCTTTCATTCTATAAAGTATTGTATACATGTGTGGGATGATAATTATTAGTATATAACATTCATTTGTGTTATTTCTCTTTTTTTTGGTCCCTAATGAGTTTTTTTCTACTCACCTTTGCAGGGGAATCACCCCCACATGTCTTGTATAGTGAAGCTGACAGACACTCTGGCAGAGACCTTGGTGGTCCAGTACCAGGAGGTGCCTAGTGAGATCGGACATGCGAGGCATACTCCATCGTCTTCTCGAAACAAATAAACACTAACACTTTAGGTTGTGTTTTCTAAAAATTGATTAAAAAATAAATTATACTAATTTTTTACATCTTTTCATTTGTTGGGTTTTTATTTCGGACTATTTTACTTACATCATGTAATTCCACATTTAGTGGTTATCTTAGTGGCATGCATGTTATCATTTTCATCATTTACGACCGGGGTTGTGCATGTGCATGTGTATTGGTACACATAAAATGCCTCCCACTTTCACAATAGAGCCTTCAATGCCAGTCGCCAGCCCCTGGCCTTTGGGAGGTGGGTTTGGGTTATTCACGACATGGGCCCCGGGGGATGGGTCATCATAGATACTTTTGAAACACTAGGAAGAAATAATTAGTCTCTATATTGAAAAAACATTGATGTAACCTAGAATTTGGTCAAATGAATTTTTTTCATTACTTTATACATATTAAAAAAATGTAATTTTTTTACCATGTGTTAACTTGTTTTAAATTATTTAATATATATAATGATGCAATTCCTTTAAAACATTCTTAGACTATCAATTTTTTAAAATAAATTATTTTACATTAAAAAAAGTTTCCCCTAGTTGGTTGAATGGTTTATAGAATTTTTTGTAATTGGGTGTGTTTGGAGTTTGAGGGTTATCATGTTGGTTTAATCATTCACACATTATGTATGAAAATATATTGACTTGTTTGTTTTTGGTTTGTCATGGTTTGGTTAAAGGAATGTTTTTTCATTTGTTTCAATAGTATGTTGTTTTAGATTAATGTGGGAGTTATGATTGTTTTGGGTTGAGTTCACTACTGAGATCGATTAATGGTGTTGGATATAATTTCTTAGTTTTTATTCATTAGATTTCGGTTTTGATTTTATTTTAATAATGGATTTCTTCAAAAAAATATTTTGTTCTTTAATAGTATAGATGAATTGGTTGTTATCCAATTGTTTTAATATACTCATTTGTGGTTTCATGTTTCATTTTTAATTGTAAAATTGTTCCCCATATTTTATTTTGTCCAATTTCGCTAATAGATTATCATTGTTGAGCATGTAATTCACCTAAGTCTATGTTGTGATCTGACATTGGTCTACGGAATTGGATCCCCTTTAGTATAATTTTTATAGACTGTTATAAATATCTTAATTTGGAAAAACAAAATTTAATAATGACTATCCAATGAGGACTAGAATTGTTTTACCAAAAAATAATATGTTTATACACATTCATATACTACTTTTATTGTATCTAAATTTCTTTGAAAATTATTAGTGTATGTATTTATGTTAGAATAAACCAATGAGCTGTCAATGACATCTGATGATTGAGGTTGTAACTATCTAAGACTATTTTTTAATATTTATATCATGGAGCCTGTAGTTTTCAATATTTCATGCCCAATATTGATTCAATTAATTTCTCTGTAAGTTGATTATCATGTTTATTTACATAATATAAACTTAATGTAACAGAAAAAAATTCTCATTTTTTATTAGGTAACATCATACGCTTTGATGTCAATAATATTTTATTTAATTTTGTGGATTCACCACACCAAGAATTATTTATTATGATTAAATAACTACATGTGTTAATTAAACAAGTGAATATGTGTTTATATCATTTTATAATGATGTAATCTAGTATTCGATGTCTCTTTATCCGATATAGTAAGAACATATATTTCATTATAGTGTTCAAATTCATTCAACTCTTAATTATATAATAAATCATATAATATTTCTTTTTATATTAGTACCCATTGGATGTAATGTGTTTAATATATAATATGAAACACCATTTATAGGTTTTTCAACACACAGAATGATGTGTGGGAAAAAATTAATGTATCAGCACGGTAAGATTAATTATTTTAATTATTATATTATATTAAATTTTTTATTTCAATTTATAATTTTTATCACTTTTATAAATGTAAAAAATTAATTACCATTGTTTACCTATAAATCTGAAATACAAAAAAATTATGTTTCTAAAAACGTGACTTATTTAATAACTATTTTAGGTTAGAAACTACGTTGGTTGATACTTTCAATTTAATACTTCTTTTAGATTTGAATTTTCATCATCAATAATGAAATATTGGATGTCAGTATTATGTACATGGGGTTTTGTATGAAATTATTACTACCTAAAAAATTTATTATTTTAATAGGTTTTTATTTTATAAAATGGTTAATTTTTCATATAATTTTATTAAAAATAAATTTTTAATATTTCATTCTTATTTTAAATAATTTTTATGATGATTACTCATATAGTTCAAATGGGTTATATCATATATGCGCAGTGTGGTTTGATTATTTCATATGTTTAATTAAGTTTAATTTATTTTTATATTTTTATTTGTTGATTTTTTATTCTAACTATGAAATTGAAGTATGTTTATAATTATAACAATATTTTGAAACAAATAAGTAAAAATAATTGTACTTTAACATTTTTTTAAGTCAAATTAATATGATGAAATCATGTTGTTTCCTATACAATTGGCTTTATAAATGGTAGTTATAATAAAATATTTATTTAAATATTTATAATGTTTCATGCACTAATAATAGTTTATAACCAATGTAGAGAAAAAATTAATCAAGACTTATTTTATATACTATTGGTTATTTGTAAAAATCAATATATTTTTAGACCATTCATCAATAAATATATATACAGAATAATTCCAATTACTCAAATTTTATTTCCCATTTTCCACTAAAATATTTATTTTATAATACTTTCTAATATATAATACTGATGATAATTAAATGATCTAGAATAAAATGATTTTAACAATCTATAATAATAGATATTCTTTATATGTTTATTTATAATATTACAATTACGATAACACTAAATGAAATATATATTTGAATCATTAATCTTGACAATTTTATTTCATATATTATAGACTATATTATCTTATTCTATAATTTTCAATTGAAAACTAGTATGGAGGAAAACAATAAATCACATTCTAAAAAGGAATTTCAATCAACCTTGTTCATATTAATGTCGACCATGATTCTAAATCAACCCCAGATTAACTACTCATCTGGATAGAAATAACACTATGAAATATGAAAACATTTCATTTGATAAACTTTTTAATTTAAATATATAATTTCAATATATTTAATAGGAATTACAAGAAAAGTAAAAGGATCCATCAACATCATTCAATGATGGACCTATATCTTAAAAAAATTCATTATGAATAAAAAATAGTAGTCTAGGTAGTGATCTAATTTTGTGGTTGTGTGTATCTTGTGTCATTCATTTTGAAAAAATTCACCTACTCAATATTAAAATGGTTTCATTTTGAACCTTAATTTTCCACCAAATAATTAATAGTAGTAGTACCATTTCTTATGAATGATTGATGTAAAATATTTTTAAGGGAATGAATAAAATGTAAGAGAGTTATAGTAGAGAAGATAGAATTGAATCCTTCCCTTCATAGTATTTTCAATAAATATTATCTTTTATTGTTTAACTTACCTATAGTTTTTTAGAGTATATTATATTGATTATTTGGTCTTTATGATTGATCACCTTATCTTTTCTCTCTCTCACTTCTCTTATTATTTTGCATCTCTAGATTACTTTTTCACTAACTATTACATGAACTTTATAATCCTGTATCGTCCATAATTGAATCTTATATCATGGATTTATGACCTCATTAATTATCTAATATACTCTTATGACTCCATTAATTATTCATATTACATTGAGTTATACCCTAATTTAAATGATAGTTTTGGTGGTTTTGATTTTAAATGGCTTGGGAAGGCATCTATGAATCTCAAAATCCTTATTCAGATAATTTTATTTATTATAATACCCTCTAAAACATAATGGGATTTATTATGAATTTTATTTGAAATGTGTATAATATTATTAACCACAATTTTTTTAGTAGATATAATAATAATATACTATTATTTGGTATAATAATCATTGTAATGAGGGTTTTTATTAATTAATATTATAGATCGACCTATGAACAAAAAAAAGAAAAAATATGTAAAAATATCTTAAAGAACATGAAGATACTGAATTAGAGTGAGAAATTTTTTGAAAATCTTTATCAATAAAAATAGATTAATTGAATATAGAAACTTAATGGTATAGAAACAATTTTTATGATCCACACACTCTTT
Organism: Viscum album; assembly: GCA_963277665.1. Taxonomy (NCBI): domain Eukaryota; kingdom Viridiplantae; phylum Streptophyta; class Magnoliopsida; order Santalales; family Viscaceae; genus Viscum; species Viscum album. The sequence goes on from OY728161.1 coordinate 1,003,800,295, forward strand.
TAAAGATATAGAATTAACATGGTTCAAGAAATGTCATACATCCCAAAGAAAAAAAACAGTTTAACAAAAGATAATTAATACAAACAATCCAATTATTTAATATTTTATAATCACTAAAATTAATCACATCCCGAGAAAAGAGAAATTATTTATAGAAAACCATGAATCCTCCATCAAACAAATATTTAATACATGTACTAAATATTTAAGAAATATGCCTTTTTAATTGGCATCAATTTAATTAAATTTAACTAGCAAATTTATCAATATTAATTAAACCAGAACTATACCTCCAACTATTTCATGTATTTAATAAATCTTCCATCAACTACCTGTAGCTCCCATATATTGGTCTATTTGTTAAAATAAAGTTCATCTGGTGAAAATTTCCCTCACAAAGAAAATAAATCCACACCTGGAAATTCTCCTCTTAGGGGATATTTTTATTATTGTCCATTCAACGAAAATATCAAATTCATCTCTTCATTCAACTAATTTTAAGTGACCTCATATAACATTTATTATCTATGTCTCATTGATTAACAAAACAACTATATATATATATATTGAAATTTTAGCTATTGTTAATATATCCTCTCTTAGATCATAATATAGATATATATGTATATTAGATGTAAAAATAAAATAGTGTGCGGGGGAGAATTTTATGTTTAAAAACATTTTATTTAAACTCTTAAAAATAACTTAGTTTAAGATACCTTAACAAATACAATTCACAAATAAAAAAATTTACCACAATGATCTTGTATCTAATAGATATTATATGGTGTAATAATATAATTGATGTAATTTTCTTTATTCTAATTGGATATAATTATTAGAGTATTAAAAATGAAAAATATTATACCATACAACATATAGAATCTATTAATACAATAGGAATCATAATTGAAAAAATTACAATTGAATTGAATATGAAAAGAATAGATAAAAAATACAATAACCTTTACAATATGAATAAAAAAAGAAATATAAAATCAACAAAATTATTTTAACACAATGAGAAGGGTATCCTTTCACCTAGGATATAAGTTCTCTCTTACCACAACTTTGGTAATTGGATTGTACCATGATTCACTAGATAATTTTCATCTTTACACCATTGTGCTAAACTTGATTTTTATATAAAATTAAAAATAATAATAAAAAGATTCATTCCATATTAGAATCATTTATTTTTTTGTTTGTCACTATTATAAATTTCAATGTTACTTGTTTTGATGATTCCATTGAAGGAGAAGATGATTTGGTGGGCCCATTATGATGTCCAAGAAAAATGGGCCAAACTGCACAGGATCCAAGCACACCAGTGGTTTAATCTGCAAACTGATCCTTAACTGTGAATATAATTTGGATGAAATTTTGGAATATTGTAAAAAATTTATTGGGATATATTTCACATGAAGTAACCCAATAATCATTCATCCATCTGGTGGCCCAACTGAGCTGATATGTCCAACACACCAAATCTGAACCAAGTCAAAAATGGTGTGCTATGATCTATTAATATCTCATTCTTTAGGTGTCCAAATTAATCCAATAATTCGATGGAGACATCCAATATGTGGTGATACAATTGTGTTATTTTCAATGAATATAGATAAGGGTTTTTGGAGGTCTAAAAACATGTGACAATTGGTTTTTGGAATTCTATGCACTCAAAACCACCTTCCCATTTTCCAATAAAATGGAAACATGGGATCCTCATTTTCAAGTTTAGTCCGGAGGAAAATCTCTGGTATTTTAGAGACCCAAATATTTCTCTCATAATAACAGATGTTATAGAGGCCCTTACCATCATAGGGTAATCAAGGATGAAGGCGATGGTCTACCTGATCTTCATCCTCTTCTTGGTGTCGAGCTAAACCTTAGACTGCCATTTCGAGGGAGCTACACACACATGAAAGGGAGTTCCAACACTTTTTATTATACTAGTTTTCTGTAATTTGTGTTTAAAATATTTCACTTAATTCTTATATTGACATGATTCTTCTCTGATTGGATATATAGTCATAAATTTAAGTGAAGCACTATTTATTTCAATACAGATTGGGTTGATATTTCATGTGGGAATCCTGGGTTGTTCTAATTGGACAAGACAAGAGTCATATTTATCTAACACATACATAAGATTTAAGTATTATTTGGAATCCTATATTCTATAGGCTTTATACCGAATCATTGAAAACATGATTGTTGTTTCAAGGGGTGGTTCTTTGAGCATCGTTGAATAGGCAAGAGGGAAGTTGAGATCTTGACAACACTCAACCAAAGGATTCCATTAGACTATGTGTATTTTTTAGAATGTTTAACTCACCAATATGTGTAATAAACATGAAATGATCTTCATCTCTTATAATTATTAATACACTACATTCATTTATCAACTATTACACTCTTTAATTAAGTAATTTAGTTAAATCTGTTTTCAAAACCACACCTTATTTTAGTAATTCTTATTAAAGAAAAATACTCAAAAACTATCAAATATACTTGATAGATTACCTAGGTTCTTCCCTAGACTATAAGTGACCCTTAAAATCTTAATCAATTTGATGTTTCATGACAGCACGGTCCAATTTTGGCATCGTTGCCGGGGACCGCATTGGTTTTTAGTGTGTGTTTTTTGATAAGGTTGGGTGCATTATGAATTCTACTTCAAGATATTTAGCACCATTCGATCCCAAAATAGATAAGACCCTACCTAAAAGACACTTAGACACACAATACAACACTTTTAAGGAGGACACAACACATTTTGAAACACTTCTTCACCCATCATCTTCTTCTGGAAATGACATCAAAATAGAAACTAACCTGAAAAACATGGATGAAAACAATCAAACACTAAAATAACATACCTCAACTAATGTTGATATCCAACCCACGAATATTCAATTATAATGAGAGGCACCCAATTTTGAACTAAAATCTGGTTTAATTCATCTATTACCAAGATTCCATGGACATCTTAGAGAGGATTTATACAGGAATTTAAAATAATTTCACACTGTGTATTCTACATTAAAACGTAAAAATGTGGAAGAAGAATATGTAATGTTAAAGGAATTACCATTTTCATTAGAATACCGAATAAAAATTTGGTTATATTATATTAATTTCCTAATAAGAGGTTGGGTGGACATGAAAATCCTTTTTGTTGAAATATATTTCCCCGCCTCTTGAACTGAAACAATAAGGAATGAAATTTGTGGGATAGTGCAATCTCAAGTGGAAACATTACATGAATATTGGGAATTCCATGAAAGGTTATGTTCAATTTTCCCACACCACCTAATAAATGATAAAATATTAATTCAATATTTTTATGAAGGTTTAATCCTTATTGATCAAAATACGATTGATGCTATTACAGATGGTGTACTAGTTGATAAGACCCTAATTGTTGTAAGAAAACTGATTGAGAACATGTCGCAAAACACACAAAAATTTGGTTCAAGGTCCAGTGTACCAATTCAAGATGTCCATGAGGTGAAAATTACTTAATTAGAGAGGTAGGTTTCCACAATGATAAAAGTGGTAACTACCCTTCTTCGGCAACTTGCCATTTCCTAAGGGAAATCACAGTCTCCTCCCATCCATTATGTAATCTTCTCTTTTGAAACCCATTATTTTGGCCAATGCCCCCAATTGAGAGAAAATTATGAGAGTTGTGAGGAAATATTCCCAAGTCTCCCCTATAACCAACCCTTTAGGTAAGAACCAAACTATCCATCCAACTCTGAGTGTAAATAAAACCAAGCCTATAAGCAAGGGGGGTATTCAAACCAACATCAATAACAATGGATCCAACCAGGGAAGAGAAGTCATCCACAACCAGCACCCAAAAATCCACAACCACCCCAAAGGCATCTCTAACAAACCCCTTCAAAACCCTATCCTTGCCTAGAATATATTATGAAAAAAATGGCTTCCATCAATATCCAATAAAAAAAAACCACACAAGAAATAATACAAGACCTCAAAATCCAATTAGGCTAACTAGCTTACTCTGCTAGGGAAATTCAATGGCATGGGTCAGGTAAACATCCCTCTCAACCTATAGTTAACCATAAGAATACATGAAATGTGTGTTCCAACACCCATAAGAGTGGGAATAAACTAGAAAGTAAGATGAATCCTCCATTGGAGTCATGCCCTCCAGAGGAAACCTCCATCCAAACCATTAAAAACGTTCCAAATGTTGAAGAACCTTGTCCTGAGAGAATACCTTCCAATGAAAAGAGTTTGAAAATTGATGAGTCACATATCCCAACCATTCCACTTATATTTCCTCAAAGGGCCACCCAAACAATAAAAAAAATTTAATCTGAACTTTATAAATAAATATTGGACATTTTCAAGAAAGGGCATGTTAACATCCCATTGATTGATACTATGAAGCAAATTCCATGATACACCAAGTTTCAGAATGATATATGTAATCACTGAAGGCGACATCATGGAGATGAGAATTTGAGTTTTCAGAGGAATGTTTTAGCATTGATAGAGCCATCAATTCCCACCATGTTTAATGATCCTGAAACATTCTCAATTCTGTGCACCATAGGGGAGTATTCTTTTTATAATGTTATACATTATATCGATTCCACTATTAAGGTGATGTATCACTCTATTTACTCCACATTGCAGTTCATGTAACTGAATCCCATTGGAATTATTGTTTGACCGGCTAACTGGAGTACTGCATACCCCTCTAGTGTGTAAGAGGTTGTTCTTGTGGGGGTCCAAATTTTAATTTTTCCTGCTAACTTTTATGTACTTAAAATGAAGGATGATAGGATGAATGGACATTCCCCAATTCTATTGGGGTGACCCTTCTTGTAAACATCAAAAAACATAATTAATATCCACAATGGTACATTATCTATAGAATTTTGTGGTGACATAGTCCATTTCAACATCCTTGATTCCATGAATCACCCCTCCGAAGAACATTCCTCTCTTTCAGTTAATTCAATTAATGTACTCCTTAACCCTAAAAAAAACTATTCTATCCCACTATCCCATTTATGAGTTTTCTTCATTGATTGAAATTCTAGGAAATGAGTCATGCAATTATTGTTATAATTTATTAGAAAAATTTCATGCATGTTTATTAATTAATGATTTCTAGAACCCTGAGGATCCACTGTCCATCGATGATACTGCTATGCTTGTAAAATCACATTCCTCTCTTGAGGATGATACCATTGACCAGTTAGATGAGATCATTGACCACTCACATTCACACACACTCCCATCAATCCAAAATCGACCAGAATTGGAACTGATACAATTGCCTCTAGATTTAAAATATTCATATCTTGAGAATGGAAACAAGTTTCCCATCATCATTACTATATCACACCATCCTGAGCAGGAATTGTGACAGCCCAAAATTTTCAGGGAATATAAACAAGATTTGTGATGGACACTTGCTAACATTCCTGGTATTATCCCATCAGTTTTAACACATCATGTTTTAATAAATTACGAGGCTAAACCATTGTGGCAGCCACAACTTCGACTAAACCCAAACCTCCAAGAATTTGTTAAAAATGAGGAAATAAAATTATTTGCTACTATAATAATTTACACCAGCTCTGATAGAAAATGGGCCAGTCCCATTCAAGTAGTTATTAAAAAAACTCGCCTTATAGCAATTAAAAATGAAAACAATGAATTGGTTACAACTCGTGTGCAGAACAGTTGGCATGTCTGCATAGACTATCACCGACCAAACCAACACACTAGGAACGACCAATCTGTTTTCCATTCATTGACCATATTATAGAGATTCTAGTAGGTATGTCCCACTATTGATTCCATGATGGGTATTCTCGATACTTTCAGATCCATATTTCCCCTAAGGATCAGTAAAAGACAACCTTTACTTGCCCCTTTGACAGATTTTCCTATAGAATGATTCCATTTGGTTTGTGCAATTCTACTGGTACTTTACAACGATACATGGTTAGTATTTTTTCAGATTACCTAGAGAATTTCATGGAAGTATTCAGGAATGATTTATCTTTTTATGTCTCTTCTTTTGATGATTGTTTGAGTACTCTTGATTCATTCCTACATCGTTGTATTGAAAATAATATTGTATTAAATTATGAGAAATGACATTTCATGGTGCGACAAGGTATAGTATTGTGACAAGTCATATCTGGGGATGGTATCCAAGTAGATAAATCAAAAGTGGATGTCATTTCTTCCCTTACATTTCCCAAAAATGTATGGGATGTGTGGTCTTTCCTAGGTCATGCGGAATTTTACAGACATTTCATTTGTGACTTTATTATAATTGCACACCCCGTCTCCTGACTACTCAAAAAAAGAGAATTTATTTTGATAATGAATGCGAGGAATCATTTAATAAGTTATAATAGAGTCTCATTTCACCCCTGGTAATCCAACCACCTCAGTAGGATTTATCGTCTGAGATCATGTGTGATGCCTCTAACTTTTCAGTTGGGGAAGTCTTGTCACAAAGGGTCTACCGAGTTACACATGTCATATCATATGCCTCATGTACATTGGAACCTACCCAAGAAAAATACAGCAGAAAAATAAATTAATTCATTGTGATTGTGTTTTCCTTGGAAAGATTCAGGTCTTACATTTTAGGGTCCAATTTCATTGTGTTCTCAGACCATACATCCCTCCTGTATCTTCCAAAGAAACCAGAAGCAATACCACGTCTCATTCACTAGATTGTCCTACATCAGGAATTGTATCTAGAAATTAGAGATAAAAAGGAGTATAGAATGTGGTGGCTTACCATATCAGTATGATTCAACAATCCTCGAACACAATCTCATCCCCCTGTATTCCCATTATTGAAATTTTTCTTGATGAGAAATTGTACCGAGTGTAAGATCTTGTTCCTTCATATAATGATATTGTAAATTATTTGGTAGCATCTTGAATTCATATAGATTTCAATAAAAACCAATACAATCATCTAAAACATGAGTCTAATTGGAATATTTCGGATGACCCCTACCTCTGGTGCACATGTAGTGATCAGGTCGTTAGGCATTGTGTCTCCTATAGGGAGTTTCTGCATGTCCTTACATTTTGTCACACTCTTTCGTGTGGGGGCCACTTGGTCCCTAATGGACTGCATGCATGGTCCTTGATTCTGGTCTATTTTGGGTAACACTTTTTTGGGATTCCAATGATTTTTTTCAAATATTTTCCTCATCAAATAATGCGGAATGACTGTAAAAGAAATGAAATTCAACAACAACTGTTGCTCTTTCATGACATTTTTTATGTTTGGGGAATTGAATTTATGCGTCCTTTTCCCATTTCCTTTTGAAACTTGTACATTCTTCTGGCGGTCAATTATGTGTCCAAATGGGTCTAGGCTCGAGTCACAATGACATATTATTCCAAAACAGTTGCGTAATTTTGTGAACTGAGATCTTTTGTAGGATTAGATTACTTAGGTTCATCATTAGTGACTAGTTTTCAAAATTTTTCTACCTAACAATGCAATAACTTTTGCGTCGGTGTAGGGTCCATCATAGAGTGTCTACTTCATGTAACCCATAGACCAATGGTCAAGCCGAGGTGTCAAATATAGAGGTAAAAGAGATTCATGAAAAAACTATTCAACCCAATAGAAATGATTTGAGTCTTAGACGTGATGATTCATTATAGGCCTACTGTACTGCTTTCAAAACTCCCATTACAATGTCAACCTATCATCATGTGTTTAGAATGAGTTTTCACCTACCTATTAAGATTAAGCACTGAGCCTATTGGGAAATCAAACAATGCATTTTTAATATTTATGGAGCAGGTTCTCAAAGGAAGTTGCAGATTCAAGAGCCAGATGAAATGAGAAGATATGCATATGAGGACTCTACGATTTATAATGAGCATACCATGGCTTCCCATGACTATATTATACTTCATCGTCAGTTCCACATTGGGTAGAACGTTTTCCTTTATAATAGAAGGATTACATTGCATCCAGGTAAGCATCGTTCCTACTGGTTTGTCCTATAGACTGTTATTAGTTATCTCCATTTGGTGTTGTTCATGTTCAAATTGAAAAAACCATGCAAATCATCACAGTCAATGGATAGTGGCTGATGCACTTCCACAAATCCATTCTGGAGTTCCCGATGGAGGAACTACATGTTCAAGAAACAACATACCAATGAAACACACCTTCTTTTATCCTTCTTTCTTACATTCTCAAATATTACAATGAGTACACTACACATTCTAGGTGTGGGGAGATTGGTACATTCCTGTGTTAGTTAGGAATTTTCATCATTTTTTCATTCTTCTTATTTATTTTTCCTTCTTTATGGTATTTTCATTTTCCACATAAAAATTATCATTATTCTAAGATTTGGTGACCATGATGGGGGGAATGTTAAAATACCATAACTAGGAGAAAAAATAATATTTATATGAATTTAACATCAGGGAGTGATTTTTATTGATTTGTCTTTCTTTCAATGATATAGATGGTTGATTCACTATGAAACATTTAAGATGATTGTTTCCCCTTGTGTGAGTAGTTTTTGGGAAAAATATTTCACTTATATCTCCACACAATTTTCCACCAAAACACAAAGTGTGAATATTTTTACCTAATATAAGCTAAATATATGTTAGGTTAATATTTTTCATCTTTAAATGATATTTCCATAGTTCGTTCCTTATCCTAACTGTTTCATTACTGTACCAGATTGACCTATGTGTGTGTACCTAATTTCTGATGGTTATACGCCCTAAAAAATGGGTTGTGTCTTGGGCAGGTTAAAAACCACTCTTCCTCAACCTTTGATCTTGTTATAAATATTGCAATTAGTGTCATGAGGAGATCAAACAAGGTTTGAAAGATGAGTGTGATATTTGTTCCAAATGAAACTTCTATAAAAATAAAAATAAAAATAATAAATGAGGGGAGTGATGAAATGTACAACATATGGTGATATATAGGTTAGGAGATTATGGTTTTACTTCTGGGAATGCTTAAGTTAGTGGGTCTTTAAATATGATTTCTATATATATAAGACACTTTGTGTGAAAAATATTCATTTGAATATTAATAATGTTAAATTAACATATATTTATAGGATAAAAAGTGGAAAGAATAACATGGAATGGTTTTCACACACACACCTAGAGAGTTAGTGTAATGGTTTACTTTTTAATTCCTTGCACATGTTGGTGTCATGAATCTATTTTAATTTCATTATGATATGATTTATGAGACATCCTTCTCCATTTTCACTAGGAAGAACTCCTTGGTGTTGTTCGTGCATTAATCACAATAATTTAATGAATTAAAACATATTTAAATGGTAAATCCTCATGATTTTGGGAAAATTTATATGCATCAATTTATTTGGATATGTGAATATTCCCATGAATGAAAATGTTTAGCTTTGGGGGTGTGATTGTACCACAATTCACTATGTAATTTTCACCTTTACACCACTATGATAAAATTGTTTTATATTGAAAATTATAAAAATAATAAAAATATTCATTCTATATTTGAATCATTTATTTTGTTTTTGTCACTGTTAAAAATGAAAATGTTAATTGTTTATTTGATTCCATTGCAGGAAGAGATTATTTGGAGGGTTCATGATATAGTCCAAGAAAAATGGGACAAACTAGAGAGGATCCAGGCACACTAGTGGATTAATCCACACAATACTACTATACCATGCATAAAATTGGATTTAAATTTTGTGGGTTGGTATACATTTCCTTGGTCCACATTTCATATGATGGAATCCAAGACACATTCGGCCGTCTCGTGGCCCAACTGACCTGATCTGTCCAGCACACCGAATCCCTACAAAGTCAAAAGTAGGGTGTTGTGATCTATGCATATCTCATTATATATTTGTCCAAATTATGAAGTACTATTTGTGGAGTCATAAAAAATAAGGGGGTAAATTTTTTTTATTTTCTCCAAATAGAGATAATACATTTTAGAGGTCGAAACACATGTGACAATTGGTTTTAAAAATTATGTGTGATCAAAACCACCTTCCCATTTTCCTATAAAATGGAACACTGGGGACCACATTTTCATGTTCGGTCACGAAGAAAAGCTCTTGTATTTTGGAGGCCCCAATGAGTCCTCTAATCATCAAAGGAGTTATGTAGGTCCCTATCCTTATAGCGGAATCATGGATGAAGGTGAAGTTCTACCTGAGCATCCTCCTCCTCCTGATGTCGAGGTTAATTGTGGATGGTCATTTCGAAGGAGCTATACACACATGGGATGGAGTTCTAGCACTTGGTATTCTACCGGTTTAGTGTAATTTGTTTGAACAATAGTTCATATAATTATTATCTTGACATGATTCATCTCTGATTTCATTTCTAGTGCTAAAATTATGTAGAACACTTTTTATTTCAACCCCGATTGGGTTGAGATTTCATGTGGGTATCTTGGGTTTCTTCCATTGGACAAGACAAGAGTCTTATTTATCTCAAACATACATAATATTTCAGTATGCTTTGGTAGATTTTATTCTCTATTATTTATACCCAATCCTTGACAACACGGTTTTTTTTCAAGAGGTGGTTCTTGGAGCATCATTTAAGAGGCAAGAGGGATGATGAGATCTTGATAACCCTCAACCAAAGGATTCCATTAAACCATGTCTATTTTTCAGAATTATGAACTCACCATGATGTGTAGTGAACTAGAAATGATCTTATTCTCTCATAATTATTAATACACCTCCTTTATTTATCAACTATTAAACTATTTAATTATGTAATTTACTTAATTCTGTTTTCAAAACCACCCCCACTTTTAGTAATTCTTATTAAAAACACGTACTCAAAACCCAGCAACACTCTTTTAAAGACAACCTAGTGTCTTTCCTATACTATAAATAAATCTTAAAATCATAATCAATTTTATTTTCCATGACAGCGTGGTAATAATCCCTCGATACGATGATCAGTACGTCTATCTTGAAATCCCCACAAGACCTCAACTTTATATGTAATCGGTACATCTATCTTTCAAAAACGTGAAATCCCTCGACATGAAGATTGACACACCATCTACCTATCCCTGGTATCCCTCAATCATTATCACCTGATTTTATGCACCACGAAAAACCAATCACTTATTGAAATAAATAAAATCTAAAAACGAGCCTTTCATGTTTTGTAATTCCAAGGGTTTCGCAGGAAGAAAGAGAGAAGTCACAGGGTCTCTCTCTAGAACTTGAAAGATGAAATATTTGATCAAAATTCCTTTCTCTGTTTCAAATGACATCCTATTTAAATACCTTAGGTTAAAACAGTAATATATTCCCCAATGAACATATTTCTCCAAAAAACTCGGAGAGACTTGGACACGTGGCATTATAATGGTAATTTGAAATAGAAAACATGACATCATTTTGATTAGATTATAACTAAATCCATCACATCATTTTTGTTAAGAACAAAATATATATGAATCAAATAACATGAGTATGATTGATATTACATAGTGCAATATATTGATATGATGTAATGTGAGTGTGTTTCACAATGTGAGTATGATGAATATGGTCATTATGATAGACAGAGTCAGTACGATTGATTCAATCAATACGATTGACAATGTTAATATGATTGACAGAGTTAGTATGATTTATAGTCTGTATGATTAAAAAATTCATTATAATGGACATAAGAACCATATTCAATGTATTTCATTTATTTGAGAAATGAGAATAAATAGATTTTTTATTTCCAAATCAAAATACATAAAAGTCCAAAGAGGGATTATGACTTAATAATCTCCCCCTTTTTGGAAATCACAAAAAAAAGTAACGATAGAAGAAAAAACATATCTCCCCCCTGAGTTATACAATCTCTTCTTAATAGGAAAATTAATACATATTACTCCCCCTAATATATATACTCTCCTAAAAAATTTATTTTTATATTTTCCTTGAATTAGAAGTTTTACATTAGAGTAAGACATTAACTATCATCCTCATTTGTGAAAATTTCTCCTTTTTATAAAACATTATCCCCCATTATGATTTAAAAAAAGAATGGGGTAATCGTTATTTTCTTGAAAAGGATAAAGAGAAACAAAAATAAAAACAATTTAGTTGTTTAAAAACAATTCATTGAATCTTAAAAGATTAACAACTGTCAACTAATAAAAGGAATGATACATCACACCATCCATTTGTTTTTTCTTTCTTTTTCTTTATTAATCAACTCATTATGAACAACCTTCATCTTATTTATCTATTTCATTTCTTTTGAGATATAATTAACTTGATATTTTAGAATCTCTTATTGGTCGGCAAAAATTTGATCCTAGTTTTTGATAGTGTATTCTGGGATTATAATTACTTATTCAAGAGTATCAATTATGTTGTTAAAGTTCTTATTTTCTTGAGTCAACATAGTATTTTTATTAAAAAAAATTCAAAACTAAAAGATGAATCATTTTAAAAATTATACTAGAAAACATTTATTCATTCATGTAACTCTTGTACAAAAGGAATATGATTTCCTTGGGTTTTTGAGATCTTGTTTAACAAGTCAAAAGTTTCATTATAATGCATTTTAAATGAAATAGATAGATAATTTGAAATATCCTTATGTATTCTATTGATTCTTCATGTTCATTCACTGAGAATTATTTTTTGTATGACAACTTATTAATATTGTTACATGACTTCTTATGAGAAGAAGAACTATCACTCAGAACTTTGAAATCATCTTCTGTCGATAAAACTCTCTTGATGAGATCGCTTGCTGAACCAAATTTCATCCTTCTCTTATTTATAATAAAATCAATCTTCCATCAATTCTGGGAAAATATGGAATAGTCTTTTAAATTATTCTCAAAACATGAACAATGTAATCACTTTTCTTCAAAGAGAATGTGTGTTTTGAATCAGTATTTTCATCGCACGATTCCAGTTCATTTGATCGACTAGAGTCTTTAATATGCAATTTTCCTTTTCCTTTTCTTTTTCATTTTCCTCCCATTCTACATCGTTTTCAACTACTTCTTCTTCAAATTTTTCACTGATGAAAATTTCTTTCTCATTATAAAACTTCAAGCTCCTTTCTTGAGTAGATATGGAGTTATTTCTGAATGGTTTACTAAATATTGAGTCGGTGCTTTGATCGACATGAGAATTTTTTTTCTATTCCTTAATTATGTTTTTGAAATAAGATTCTTCACAACTCTTTCTAGAACTCTGAAGATATTCTAAATGAAAGTCATATTCCTATTCTTAACATTTTTGAACTTCTTACACTTTTTTCCCTTTCTCTTTCTCTGGAAAAGATTGAAAGGTTGGTTCATGTTTCACTTCTTCTGTTAGTTGAGAACTTTCAAACTCAATGCCTTTTAGAATATTAGAAACATCAAAATACTAAGATTTTATTTTCAAAGGATTCTTCTTTTTATACTCAGCCTATAGAGTATATTATACTCTTATCTTCTCATTAGGGCTTCAGTTGGATCCATAACAAACATAGGATCACCTTCTATTCATTTTTCGATCTCCTTTCTCCACTTGACCGCAGCCTCCTTATTGTATTTAGTTTTCTTCTTCATCTTGGTACTAACCTAAGGATATGACGTCTGGTCAAGAACTATTGGAGAATATTCTATTGGAATTGGTGCCAATTGATTTTGTTGCAATTCTGCTTGCACATCTATGACAAAGTGTTTTGATTCTTCAAAAAAACAAGCATAAAATTTCATTAGTGTATTCCGACTTTTCCAAGAGGTCTTCATATCTTTTAATTATCCTTTCTGTGGAATATTACAAAACATTAAACATTCAATAATAAATTTTTTGAGAATTGACATATATATGATATGATGGGACTTGATATTCGCAAACTTTACATTCTGGATTGTTTTGAAAATATATCCCACGAGATTTACCTTTCTCATGTTTACTAGATAATCTAGCATAAAGTTTTCTAAAAATATAAGAGTTTCCTTATCCCCATTCCTTGGAATCAGGAACCCTTGAATCCAAAGGACAACAAACTGGTTGTAAGCAGAAAGATGATCTACATTTATTTTCTCCTCGTCAATAAGAAACAATTACTTTTTAGCTCTTTCCTTGTTAAACATACCAACATCATCATGTAGGTTATGAGATAGGAAAAAATATTCACCTTCAGTTGGAACATATAGAAATTGTGTTTCTTTTTTTAAAAACATTAAAAATATTATATCATACATAACCATGTTAATCATCATATTCTTATCAAAAGACACTATATTGTAGAATTGTGTAACCTTTTCAATAAGAATCAGGTATTGAGATACGTTTTTCTCACCAAAAAGATGTTCCCAGCCTTAGAATAAGATAATCCTCATGATTGTTGAATAATAACTGCAAAATAAATCCTATAAAACTAACCATTATCTGATGTAATATTTCTCAAAGAATGTATTTAAAGACCTATCGGTAGGAGTACTGGAAAAATAAAAAGACATTAAGATGAGTAGAAAAGGAACATATCCAACTGAGTCTTAAGGAGGATAGGTAGAGCTTCACTGATAAATCTGAAAAACCAGTCTGGGATTGAAGATGGGGTCCTCCATTTATAGGTGAATTTTTAAGAATTTTTTCATATATTGATGAGAATAGAAGATAAAAAAATCCAATGATGGGGAATAAAGGGGGTTTTTTTTAGAAAATTAAATAAAGGTAATAAAAAACGAAAAGTGAATATACCTATCAGAGATTTCAAGTGAGTTGTTGGTTTCATAGTATTTTGAAACACATAATACAATATAGAAAAGAAATAGTTGAAATTATGAAAAGAATAAAATCAATCATAAAACTGATGAAAAAGAATGTAAATAATATCTATTGTCAAGACAATAAAAAAACAAAGTCATTACCATAAGTTGTCAAGATGATTGAAAACAAATTCATTGCCATAGGTTTTCAAGCCTATTAACAGAATGTCAAAATAATAAATAGAACGTCCAATCAATAATCATAATGTCTAAAAGATAAATAAAATGTCAAAAATAGTATTTCGAAACAAAAAATAGATTGTTAAAACAAAAAAACAAAAACTATAAACATAAATAATTAAGATAAAATCCAAAAAAATAAAATATGAAATGAAATAATATAAAATAGGTAAAATGGAGAATAAAAAACTAATATTCTCCCCCTTTGAAGAGGAGTTATTTAATGTAAGGATAAATGTAAAAACAGACAGTATATGTGAATGATTATTTTAGTTTAATAATTTATAGCTTTTTTTTAATAAATTCAAATACATCAGAAGGTAATGGTTTTGTAAAAATATTAGAAAGTTGTTTGTGTATTTTCGTGAATTGTAAAATAATGTCTACTTTTTGCGTCTGATCCCTAATAAAGTGATGACTAATATCTAGGTGTTTTTTACATGAGTGATGTACTAGGTTTTCACTATCAGCTATGGAACTAGTATTATCACATGGTATTTTAGTTTTGAAAAAATGCATACCATAGTCAGTGAGTGTTTGTTGCATCCACAACACTTGAGCACAACTTCCACCTGCTACATATTCAGCTTCTATAGTGGAATGTTCTACTGAGTGTTGTTTCTGAAATGAAAATGAAACTAACGAATCTCCTATGAAATGACATGTTCTTGATGTACTCTTTTTAGTCATTATAAAACCACCAAAATCAGCATCTAAAAAACATTTTTATAATAAAATCATTTCCAGAATAATAGAAAATACCTAAAAGAAATGTTCTTTTTAAATACTAGAAAATTAATTTCATATCTTTTAAATGGAATTATTTTGTATATTATTAATATCTTGCACATAATAATAAAGAAAATATTATGTTTGGATGACTAGCTGGCATGTAAAACAAATATCCTACCATACCCCTAAAAGATGTTTGATGCAATGGTTTCCCAACATCATCATGATGAAGGGTATTTGAGGTACCAATTAGAGTGCTATTAATTTTAGTGTAGTCATATCCATACTTCTTGAGTATGTATTTGATATACATATATTTAGATATATAGGTACCTTTTTTTGAGAGATTTAAAAACCAAGAAAAAAAGTTTACTCACCCATCATACTCATTTAAAACTCAAATTTCATTAGATCTTCAAAAAATATGTTATAAATTGCTATGTTGATCCAAATATAATGTCATCAACATAAATTTGATCAATTAAAAAAAATTGTTCTTTGTTTTTATGAAAAGAGTTGGATTTTTCATTCCCTTTTCACAATTATTTTTTAAATGAAATCTAGTGTGTCTATAATACCGTGCTCTTGGGTCTTTCTTAAGGCCATACAAAACATTGGTATGTTTAAAAACATGATTGTGATGTTTTGAATCTATAAAACTAGAAATTTGATCTGCAAAAACATCTTATTGTAAAAAACCATTTAGAAAGCATCATTTCACATCCATTTAAAACAGTTTAAAATTGAAGTATGCTACCAGGACTAATATAATATGAATAGATTGAAGTCTAGATACCATTGTATGGGATTCATCATATTATATTTCCCCTTCTTGATTATATCCCTTGGAAAAATGGCTTGCTTTATTTATTACAGTCTCTCCATTTTCATCACATTTGTTTCTAAAAACCCATTTTTCACCTTTAACAATTGTTTCATTAGGAATTTCATCCAAAGTAAGTACTTTATTCCATTCAACTTCATTTAGTTTATCTTGAATTTCTTTAATACAATATTCATCATGTAACACCGCACTTAAAGTTTTTTGTTCAAATTGAAATAGAAATCCAAATGTTCTGTTTCAATTCCTAAGGAATATCTACTCTTGACAGGTTTATTTACATCACCAATAATATTATAACTGGGATAATTCTTAAGAAATAATTGTTTTGGGTTTTTTAAAACCTTTTCATCAATAGAAGATATAAAGTCTTTAGGGGTAAATATTTTAGATGCATTTTATTTAGTATTCCCCTTATCAGAAGAGTTTTCAATTTTAGGTTGATAATCAGTTTTTGAAAATACATTACTCCATGTAGGTATGTATTTTTTAAAAACCAAGGCGTCTGTTTCATCCAATATAACAAGTACTGTTACTTCGACAGTACATCAGTTTTTGTTAAAAACTAAATAAGCCTTAGAAGTTGTAGAATAACCTCGAAAGTTTCCTTCATTAGATTTGTGTGTGAATTTATGTAAATTATATTTTGTATTCAATATAAAAACATTGATTCCAAATACTCCGAAGTATGAAAATTTAGGTTTCTGTCCAGTCCATAATTCATATGGTTTTTTATTAAGAAATGGTCCACTTAAAACATGATTTATTGTATAACATGTAGTAGTAACATCTTCAGCCCAAAAATGCATAGCAATTGAGTCTTTAATCAACATGGTTCTTGTAATTTTCTAAAGAATACAATTTCTCCTTTCAACAACACAAATTTGTTGAGGGGTTCTTTGAGAAGAAAAATTATGGGTAATACACCCCAAAAAGTTTCAAAATATAAGTTTTGGAATTCTCCACCATGATCACTATGAATAGATATTAGTGGTAGGTTATTATCATTTTTAACATGTGCTCTAAAATTTTTTAAATAGAAAAAATCTTCTGAATTCCTTGCTAGAAAATAGACCCATGTAAATCTAGTGTAGTCATCCACTAAAACAATTACATAGTATTTGACTCCAATACATATGGTATGTGTATGACCGAAAAGTTCAATGTGCACAAACTATAATGCATTAGAAGTTGATACTCCATTTATTGATTAAAATCTAGTTTTAGGTTTATTTTCATATTGATAAGAATAAAAAATTTTGGATAATCTTACCAAGGATCAGGGAGTTCTTTTACAAGTCTTTTCATTGAGATTTTACAAAGGTTTATATGGATACAGTGTCCAAGCCTTCTATTCCATAACCTAGATTAGTCTTCCCTTAATCTTAACCAAGGTATGTCTTGGCTGACAAGGTATTTTATGTTAATAGTGTATACATTCTCATGCCTATGGGTAGATAGAATGAATTCATCCTTGGAATTTTGAACTAAACGCTTATCATTTCTAAAATTAATAAGGTATACTTCATAGAATAATTGACTTATGCTAATGAGGTTGTGTTTAAGACCATTGAAAATCAAAACATTTAAATTTAATCATTATTGAAGAAAAAAATACTACTTCTATAAGCAATCATACCTAGGGCATTGACCCCAAAGTTAACATTTCTACATTTTGGTTTAATAATAATTTTAAAGAAATCATTGTTTCCTATCATGTGTTGAGAACAACCACTATAAATGTAACAAATGTTCATGTTGTTGGTTCACAATGTATTTTATTGAACAAGAAACAATTATATTTTTAGAACCCAAAATTTATTGGATAAAGAAATGATATATAAAATAATTTTTGGATTCAATATTTGTTTTTGAAAATGATATTTATGAAAATCTAATGATTTATTTATATTCTGAGAAGAATTTTCTCCAAATGTCCACTACATTGAAATTTAGTACATAATGATGAAGTTTGATGAAAATATAGAAATTACAAAAACCGGTCTAGAATGAGTATAACAAAATCTAGAATTTTTCCTTTATGTAAGAATTTGAGAAAATAGTTTTTCATAATTTTCATTTCCTAAGGTAAAATTTGACAGGCACTAAATTAAAGAGAATATTTATAACTTTAGATTAATAACAATGTTTTTATCATCAGAAACATTAGTTTTATAACTAGAGTTTTCCTCTAAAATATATTTCTTAGAAATTACATTTCTAATATTCTTGGAAAGATTATTATTTTCATAATTAACTTCTTCCATGTTTTTTGAAATACTGTCAAGGTCAAGAGATTTCTTATCATGATCGATTGAAACATATGATATTTATTTTATAATAATATTTATTATAGAATTTTTCATTATGAATCTCTTTCATGAGTTTGGAATTTCCATTCTCAAGATGTTTAGAAAATATTGATATTTCTTCAAAAGTATGTAAATTTTCTTTTGATAAGGAATATTCTTTATCCAAAGAGTAATTACGTTTCTCATCCGGGTAATTGGATTTTCAAGAAAATTTTATAAGAGATTCAAAATTGTGTACCTTATCTATGAAAAAATGATTTTCTATCGGTAGTCTGGCTATCAGACCAGTATTTAGTTATGCAAAACATTCATATTTTGAAGAATCATCTTATGAATCATCAACACTTTCACTCCAATTATCATTTTCCTTCGTGTCTTTTTTTGTCTTTTACTTGTAATTCTTTTTATTATTTATTTTAGAATGTTTCCCCTTAATGAATTATCTTTTATATAAAGGAAAATCCAGTCTAATATTACCTGCTCTATTTCATTCCTAACAAATTACATCTAATTATTTCTTGTCTTTTCTATATTTATTTTTAAATGATTATTTAATGTAATTTTTTTCCACAATCTTGTTCATCATTTGTGAAAGATTGGCTAACTCATTCTTAGATTGTTTGATATTACTAGATGAAGATATAATAGCTTTCTATTCTTTGGATCTCGTCACCCTTTCTATTGTTTTAGTTTTTGATGTACTAGTAAAAGTTATGCCTCCAATACCATTCTTATTCTTATTGAAATTATCATCTCTTTTCATTCTTGTCTCGTGCTATAAATGTGTTCCAAGTAACTTATAATGAGTTATTTGAGTAACTTTCTTGTTTTCATCAATAATTGTTCTTTTTTATTCGCACTAGTTGGGCATAATATCAATAATATTTTCCAAATGTTCTTCATCATCAAGACCCATTTCACCAATAGATTTTAGACTATTGAATATTGTCATAAATCTTTGTTTTACCTTACATACTTGTTCTCTATAAGGAAATATTAACCCATGATATTCTGCTCGAAACATTTCTCTTCTTGATTATATAACGTTAAATGTAGAAAAATTCATGACATATAATTTCTTCCATATACAATTGGATGCTTCACATTATGATATATAACTATATATATTCCTGGTCATAGAACATAATAGAGTATTTCATACCTTGTAATTCAGTTGATTTTCATGTATCTCTTTTTTAGTTAATGTACTGACCTCTATGTTTCTGATATTATATCCTCTAGTAAGCATAATAATGATGTGTAATCTAGTATTAATAAAAGATGTCTTCAGTCAATATCTTCAGTAATCATAATAATTCCCATCAAATATTGGTGGTCTATTTGGATTCATATTATCAGCTGGTTCAATATTCATTCCAACCATCTTATAAAACTATAATTTTCCACACCACAGGTTAGTTGTATTAAGCAGTTGTAAACAAAAATATGTAATAGAAATACATTTTTATTATTAAAAGAAATAAATAAAATAGCACAAATTAGTGTAAACCTCCTTTAATACCGAATTTTTGAATTTAATATAGATATATATATAAATTATATGGAACAATACAAGTGGGTGTGAATGTATGTTTAAATATTTTTATTTAAACTCTTAATAAAGGACATAGTTTATGATATCATAAACAATTTCAATTCACAAACAATACAATTTACCACAATGATCTTGTATATAATAGATATTTTATGATTTAATACTATAAGTAATGTAAAACAATTTTATTCTAATTGAATACAATGGTCAGAGTAATAGAAATGAAAAATAGTATACCATAAATGTATAGAATATATTAATATAATATGAACAGTAATTGAAACAATTATAATAGAATTGAATATGAACATAAAGATGAAAAAATAAAATTCCCTTTCTAATAAAAATAATAGTAGAAATATGAAACTATTACAATTATTTTAACCCAAAAAAATGGTATCCTTTAACCTAGGATAGAAGGCCTCTCTTACAACCACATTGGTAAGCCTTAAAATTAATGATCGACATGTCCGTATTATTATCATCGTAAGCCCCCGATTTTACTGGTAATCGGTACCTATATCTTTAAAACACATGAAATCCCTCAATACAAAGATCAGTCGCACCTTCTTCCTATCCCTAGAATCCATCGATCGTTATCACCTGATCAGACACACGAATAAAGACAATGTACTTATGGAAATAAAAAATCTAATAACGATATGTTCACGTTTTGTAATTCCAAGGCTTTCACATGAAGCATGAGAGAAGTCACAATGTCTCTCTCTATAACTTGATAGAAGGAATAGTTTATCCAAAGTATTTTATTTATTCCAATTGACATTTTATTAATAGGCCTTAGGTTCTAACGGTCATATTTTCTACAACGGTCATATTTTTCTGAAGAACACGGAGTAACTTGGACACATGATATTTTAACAGTCATATTGAAATAGAAAACACGTCATCATTGTTATTAGTATATATCTAACTCCACGAAATAATTTTGGTTAAGAACAAAAGTTATATGAAACAGATAACTTGGGTGAGATAGATACAACATAGTGAAATATATTGATATGATACAATGTGAGTATGATTCACAATGTGGGTATGATGAATATAGTCAGTATGGTATATAGATTCAATGGGATTGAAACAATTAGTATGATTGACAGAGTAAATACAATTGACAGATTCAGTATGGGTGATAGAGTCAGCATGATTGATAGATTTAGTACGATTTATAGAGTCTGTATGACTGACAGAGTCAGTATGATTGACATAAAAACTATATTCGAATAATTTCCTTTATTTGTGAAATGAGTATAAAGTGATTTGTGATTTTCAAAAAAAATACATAAAATTCAAAAGAGGACTTTTGACTTAAAATCCTCTAGATTTTCACTTCGATATATATATAGTGAAACTTCATTAGAATGTACATTTTTATAAATAAAACCCCATATTAATTATAAGATGTATTACTCTATAATTTTCATATATTAACATTATTTTTTTCTACATCATGTTATGTTCCAAAAATAGACACATTATTTAGATCATATGCACCACAACCTACATTCATACACATTGAATTTAGAGTTGATCGGGATATTAATATTTATAGTTCTATTATACAGCTAAATAAAATTCTTCTATCATTGAACAAAAATAATTCAACACTCCTCGTATTACTGGAGTCTTCACTAATATTGGTTTCCATATATATTTCAAATATTTCATCATTTTATAAACATATATATATTATTATAATCTTTGTGATGTATCATAGTATACACTTAATTGATTCTTTAGCTTCGATCCAAAAATTAGACATGTACCTTCATACAGCTACGACAACATGAGTAATTTGTAATATTTTAACTACCATGAAATCTATCTAACTTTTGTCTAAAAATGTATATGAGTCTGATTCTATATAATTAACATAATAATACTTCTATTTAATCTCTTAAATGGAAATCTTATATCATCCAACTAATGGTGTGAAAACATTTTTTATATACTAATTATGAATCCCTCGAAAAGAAAATATCATTTTATTAGTTTTCTTATATTCTAGTATCTACTAATTATTATCCCAAAAACATATTTCCCAATACAAGATGATTCATTCTAAATGTTCAATACAACTCTATTATCAAATCTACCTTGTGTTTCACTTCTAAATATATCAACTGAATATTAATGAAATATTAAAAAAAATATAAAGAAATCTCTAAAATAAAATACCTTCAAATATCATAATTATAAATACTAAATTAGAACAATTAATTCCATTTAATAAATTAATCAATCATCTATTTCCACTATCTCTGTTATTATTTAATCCCGTATAAATTCTATTTTAGTCTACACACCAGATCATTTTTTAGATTCATGGATTACATAAGGTTTATCCATGAGGATTTATTCTTATAAATCATTGTGAATTAATTCTATCATTACATATAATTGGATTCCTTTTTCAACTTCTTATGTATGAAAATTTAGTATTGATTTGATATTAATTTCATTTTCCATAATAAAAAATATTAGATTGAAAAAAATTCATTACTATTTATTTCATACATTCTAAAATAAGAATAATTTTTAATATTAATTTCAATCCATTCTTTTATCCAATAATCTTTATTTTAAAAGTTAATTAATTTTTTAGTGGATGTGTTTTCTACTCCCATTTATAATTCACAAAAAATGATTCTTTTATTATTTCATTATAGAAACAAACTAGTTTCACTATATCTAAAAAAATTTCCATTTCTTGGATTTCAATTTTCCCATATTTTTTAATGACTTTATTTTTTCCTTATAAACATTTAGAGTATTTTAATGAATATTTTTAGAGTTATATGCAAACTCAGTGCGGGGTTTTATGGCCTAGTGATCCATGATGTTTATAAGATAAATATATTACATATATTATATGACACACATGCAGCTTTAGAGATATAATGGAATAAATATTAAATGGTGTTATAGTTGTGAAATGACGTTCCACTATTAAATCTAAAGTAAGAGTATTACACTATGAGTGTCATAATACTTATTCAAATAAGGTATTTGTATAAGATTTGTTGTGAGTGGAATAAAAATTAAAAAAATATATATTTATTTTTTGGTTAATAAATATTCTAATACATAATACATATTTTAATTAAACCAATTTGGGTCCAAATCCTATATCTAGCTATATACCCCACCCTATTTGAGTGTATTATGGAGGAGATATTTGGTAGTGACCATGGGATAGTTGATTGGCGATTATTATTCCAAGAAGATTTTCATTAATAATGGATTTTAATGATCTCACTAATGACAATGATACTACATTAATTATTTTTCATTATTCAATCCAATCTTATTATAGGATGTTTTTTTACTAGATTAATCTCAATTTTTATTATTTTGAATAAAATGTGAAATAATCCTTCTAGAAGAATAATTCAATGGTCTATGTTTGGATTTTTATTGTGTTTTATCTTCCTATAATTAGGATTTCATAATGTTCCCTTGATCTATTTGAGTAATTTTTTTCAACATTTCGTCGATTAAAAGATCAAGGAAAATCTGAAAAATTGTAAAAAAAATTCTCACTTTTGTGCTTTGGGTTTCTCTCCCATCATTCATGGAATGTTAATCACTGATTTTTCATTTCATTGATGATTAGAAAATTCTTGGAAATTTATCATTTCATAATCGATCATAAATGAAATATTTCACTTATATTATTTTGGAATTTGGATTCTATTAATGACTAGATCAATGATAATTATAGAGGATATAAAGGTGTTTGGGGACCATTCATTTGGAAGGATGCCAATCTGGGGATCTGGTGTGACATGAGGTTATTTTTGAGTGAACGGGTTGCTAGAATTTATCCATCAATGATGGATTGATATTGGTCAACCATGTATATGGGTTTTATATTCATTATTTGTAGTGTAATAATAAGTAATGGTAGTGTGGGCGAGATGTGTGGAACATCATGGAAGTTTTTATAAAGTATAACATATACGATGTGTAGTTAAAAATCACATCTTCTGTGGATCACCTTTAATGAAGTCTAATATTTATAAAGATTATACAATATTAAATTCCATGTGACACCTCACATTCTTGAGAAACATGATTGGTGACCCATCCTTTTCATTTGGGGTACCTGTGCAGGAGCACAACCATCATAAACAGGAAAAACTACTATACACAAGAATAACCATAGTACATGGGAAAATATTGGAGGGCGTAGGAAATGTAACAATCTCAACCATGCAGAGATAGATATAACATTTCATGTATTCCCTATACATGGAAGGTACTTTTTTAGGTAAGGATGAGGCTCTCATTATATTTAGTCTAGATATGTACTTATTAGATGTGTTCTTTTAGTCTATGCCTATGTGGGTATAGTATATCATCCCATCCTGAGCATAGGAAGAGTGATCCCATCATTATGTTATTTATTGACATATTCAAGTAACCCACTATACATATTGGTGTGTGATCATCTATCATTATTCCATATTTTGGGTAATATACCCCATGATTAGCATTCAAGTTGTATGATCCCCATCATAGTTTGATATCCTGGGTGTTGTTAAGTATCACCCATATGCCCTAGGTGTGATCCCCTATCTATATATTGATTTATTTTGACTACCTTTTTTCCACTACATGATGAGGTGTGATGGGCATGACCTCCTAGACAAGCATCGTCAGTGTTTGAAAAACGTGAGGACAAATGACTCTCGAATGAGTGTTTACTTGAAGTATTGATAAGAATCAAACGATGTCTGTATGGTGGTGAACATACGTGGATCGATGGGGTATATTGTGAGTATATATTGGTTATTGATGTTATTCATTCAAATTATTTATTCCATGTGATTCTTTGTGTTTCATAATTTAGGGGTATCCCACAGGGTATGTTTATTCTTATCCCTACATGGGCTCTTCACACATGTTGTGCCTTATGAAAATGTATGACCTTTTGTGGTTTCCATTCTATATAGGGATCAAGTGGGGAAAAATAACTCTAGATGAACCATATTTGGTTTTATGAGCTTAATTTTTATAGTAGTTCCCATCTTACAAGAAGGCCTATCACTTTTATAGTTTTGGTGGGATTATACTTTTCTATTTTTTATTTCTCATACATATAACATAATGTGGTGTGGTATTTAGTTATATTCATGTATATTGGTATTGGTTTTACTTTTTCCATTATAATTGACATTACTGTATAATGATGTTTGTGTGTGTGTTGATACCTAAGGGTAAGGAATCCCAGGTGTGCGATATTCTGACTCAGTGCTAGTCAATAACACATTACCGATTGAAGGTTATATTTGGGAGCCACACTCAGAATACCACCAAATAAGGGGAAATGGTGTATCAGGTCATGACAGAGTGGTTTCAAAGGTGTTATATGTTAGGACCACATTTGAGAGACATTCATGTTGTGTGGTTTTGTTTGGGAACACGTTCGATGGTGTTAGGCTATCCCGAGTTTAGATATCAGGAATGAGAGACTAGTAATGGTGTGTTGAATAACATACCATTCACTATGACTCTAATGGCTTACTTTTTTAATTGGTAATTATAGTCACATGTTATAAGTGAAACTTCATTATAGTCATCATATAGGAATGGGTTGTGGTTTCATATCCTTCTTAAGTAATCTCCCTATGTATACACTTTAATCATTGTATGTCTTGTCTACTTCATGATGCATCCACAATGACAACAGCCTCAAATTCCATGGTATGATCATGATGGTGATCTAACAAGTGAATAGGCTCTAGTTCAAGGGATTGTAAAAGGGGTGGTACCACTGATGGATTCGAATGTCTTACCTTCGCCTTTTGAGTAACTGATTTTCCCAACTATTTTAATAGATAATGTACACCGTATGATGAAACATCATGAGTTTCAATGGAATATAAGCCTACTTTTTTGGGGTGATCTTGAACCCCCATGTATTAAATAATTAATATAGGGATTATGGGTGAGTATTATTCCTTTTTAGGACCCACCATGATTCAATGGTTGTCCTATGGGTGATCCTTCTCTATGAATCTGTTGGTAAATAGTATAGTTTGGTGACTCAAATGAATGAAAAGTTGACTATATCTTGGACTCAGTTTGAGAATAACATCATATAGTATTTTTAACCTATGAAACTATTGGTATTAATTATACAGTAGATTATGGAGATAAAAAATAGAATCCTATTAGTATAAGAGTATGAATCGAGGTTCACTAACCACTTGTGATACTCTAGGTGCATGTTTTCTAATGTGTACTTTTGAGCGTGGACCTTCAAGTGTGGCCTTCATCTAGAATCATAGATGGTTTGGTATCTCTTTCCATTCCTTATTTTTCATGGGATCCACAATGTTCCTTCTTTATGCAGAGATTATAATATGAGAAGACACCGATATTTGGTTTTAGTATTGGGAACCCTAAAGATAATAGTTGTGTAGCTAGTGGGCGATAGAAGACTCAAGGATACATGAACACTAGGAATTTATGAAGATAATATTAAGATAGAGAGTATGTAGTTTAGGTCTAATAGTATTGTTCCAATCGGCCTAGGGAGAGGAGATGTTACTTATGTGATTGGTGGGGAAATATCTCACTGTATTTTCCACCAAAAAATATAGTAGATGTGAATAAAGGTGATGGAATTCTAATACAATTATTGATTAAATGGAAGGGAGTCTTTAGAGAGTCAGATATCGTAGAGGATTTTGGAGAGTAGTGCAGGGTGGTCTTCATTTTTATTTTTTTTCCACCACTACTCCTTGGTTGTCCAAATAGAGCTCAGGGAGCAGGTGGTCAGGGAAGTGGGAAGCTACAGGTAGTGGAGTATTGTGACCTTGACACTATAGAGATGATATTTTGTATATTCTATGTCTTCTATAATTTATTATCTCCATTTATAAGCACAGTTGTGACCAAACCTCTTCCTTCTATATCCCTCATTCGAGATCTATAGATTTCAATGAATCCATTGGCCTGACCCTTGTATTTGGAGACTCCTACTAGGTGAATTCAGTGATCACACACTTCTATCAATAGTGTGAACTTATCCTTGGAGGAGAGTGATTAATTTGAGATATTTTATTAGTTATGAAGATGCCTTATGACATCACTCTGGGTATGTAATGGATCTCTATGTTTTATCTGTACATTTACTATTTTATGTATAGGATGTGGGGCGTTAGTGTTGATAGGATGATGTTTTTATTTTTAGTGAGAACGAAGTCCCAGAAGAAGAGTACGAGCTCATATGCTACATATAACAACCATGTTTTAACATACATTAACAGTACATAACTAATATTGAATACTTGAATTATTTTTCAATCAAATGATAATGATCATACAAGTCTAGTGACATTGGAAACATGTAATGATAAAATCTAGTACATTAATGAGATACATTATCTCCCACTCGGTTATTATTGACTAAAACCTTTCTTAGAAACATCAAACATAATACATATCTTCATAACCTGGGAAAGGATGCCTAAAAATTGGATGATATTAGATGCTCAGTAAGGGTAAAAAATAGAGACATGTATGAATAATCTAGAGTCTAAGGGTATGAGAACATGATCAAGGTAATATAAGTTCATACCTGTCATATCAAATATCATAAACATGAATCATGGCATAAATATTGGATGTTCATAAGACATGAATAATTTGGAAATAAAAAACATAAGCAGCGAAATCATGAAATTGAAATGAAATGTGAAATTGCTGAAAACACATGCACATATAATATGATTTTCATAGTAGTCATGGAATCACTATGAAGTCCATCTTAGTGGAAATTCCTTTACGAAAACTATTTGGCACCCCGTTCAAACACTGCATTTCTAAACTGAATTCACTCCTTATTCTAGCCCTTTTATATTGAAGTATGTTCATTTCTCATTCTATCCATGTAATACTGAACGAATTTCAATACCCATTTCAACCATGTTTATCTAATGAGATATAAATCATTACCCAATTCATTAGTGGGAGATATAGTTCCCACCCATCTCAAAATGAAATCATACAAACTTGTGCCATAAAATTATAAAAATCATATCATAAGCCACGAAATGAAATCGGTATCATAGACATGTAATCAAATCATAACCTATAGAAAATGTTAAAGGTTTTATATTAATTTATTCAACATCATAACCCATTAAAATAATAAAACTTCATAGACATAAATCCTTTTAAAATCGTTTTGTCTCATAAACAACATTTCATCAGTACATAAACTAGTCAGAGAGGGAAACTGAATGGAAGCTTTATTTAGTTTCCTAGAAAGACATGAGTAAGACCAATGGGTGTGATTTTAGATGAAAAACTATTTTGAAAGATATTTTAAAAACACCTCATGAGAAAATTATCCATCATCGTTGTAAAGTTTTTCCCAAAAATTTCATCCCATTTTAAAATAATTTTCCATGAAATATTATTTTAAAACATATAAAGAAATCATGAAAATGATTTTAAAACCATTTCATTTAAAATAAAATTTTAAAACATTTTCTAAAAAATTAAACTTTTAAACATGAAAATGAAACGTTAATGAAATTTTTATGGCTAAATCCAGACATGGCATATAAGGTAAAAAAAATTCTTTTTACATGGTAAAAAGTGTATAAAAATTGCATTCATATAAATCACCAAGAATATTAATTTTAAAACACTCATAAAAAATTGTACAAATCCATTTTAGTGATTAGATTATAATAGTATAATATTCCTGAAAACAAATTTTATAAAAAATGGTTATGAAAAACACATATTTCTAACCAAAGAGAGGGTAAAGTCAGGATTTTATAAAAACGCATACTTAACTATATTATGTAAAGAAAGTTGGTATAGAGGTATTAATACATGAATATATAAATAATTTATATAGGAGATTAAATTTCATGATTTTTATTGAGAGAAAGATCATCCAATTTCTTCAAAGGACGCATAATCATAAACAATCTCGAAAAGTGATGAGATTGCTTCAATAGAGTCTTTCCAATTGGTAACATTGAACCATATTACTCTTTTAAAAAATGAAATAAAATAATGCATAAAATATCATTAAAAGAAGTATGCTCATTATATAAAATTTTAATTTTAGTTTATACACCTCAAATAATTATATAGGTGTATAATTTGGAATGTGTCTCAAAAAATCATAATTGGGAGAAAACTATTTTACTCACTTATTAACTTTTAAAACATGAAAACCATGATATAAATGTCACAAATAGTTATGTAAATATTCAAATATTT
Organism: Viscum album; assembly: GCA_963277665.1. Lineage (NCBI taxonomy): Eukaryota > Viridiplantae > Streptophyta > Magnoliopsida > Santalales > Viscaceae > Viscum > Viscum album. The sequence goes on from OY728161.1 coordinate 1,003,830,015, forward strand.
ATGTATAATTTGTATAAAATACATTCAAGGGAATTATATACGACACAAAAAAATAATTGAGTGGCGAATATGGCATGTAACTCACATAAATAAAGAGTGAGATGAAATACCCTTACATTGAGTCTGGCTTGTCTTATGTGTCTTTATATTACTTATTAATAAACATATGTCAATTAAACGATTTCTTCATAAATTAATTCATGTTTATTATTACTTATACTTCACTTATTACTGTATTTTATACAATTAATTAAACAATTATGTTTATGTTTTGTGATTTGACAAAATTTGGTTTGTTTGTTAAAAACGTCTTATGTTGGTCAACTATAGTCAAAGATGTCATTATATAAATATATAAATAATAATAATCATAAAAAAATATAATATTTATACATTTGTTTTAATAAAAAATACAATAATTTAATATGGTTTTTAGGAATGAATCAACGTTACAATCACGGAGATGGTAGGCGGTATAGGCGCATGAGTAACATCCCCGTTTCTTGATGATCGTTATGTAAAGACTATATGTAACATCAATATGTCCATATTATCATTATATAATAAATACAACATTATTTAATAACATATACAAGTATTTATATAATTCTTTTTATGTATAATGAATCATATCGTGTCGAGGAGGCGGTAGTCCACACATCTTGGAACGGCATTATAGATTTTTATGTGTGTGAATGGTTAATAAATAAAATTATAAAACATTATATTTACATTAATGTAATTATTTTATTAGTATCATATATATTATTATTTATTTCACATATTTTTAATTAAAAACTTCCTTTATACATTTCTTATATCGTGGGAATGAATCGCGTAACTTTGAGGGAGAGGTAGTCCACAATTCCTCAAACAAAAGTATTATATTTATACCATTTGACATGTATAAATATATGAGTCTTAAAAGTACTAAAGAATATTAAATACATAATAAATATCATATATGTTTTATATAAACAGATTTTACATCACAATCCATTCCATGAGAGGCAGTAAAGGAAGAATGAACAAGCATCCTTTTATGACACAGTAATTCGTCATACACATAAACAGTATGATCATTATCCATTAGATGGATGTGTGTATATGATCAGGTCATTACCATGTCATAAAAAATATCAGTATATTTATTATACTATTTTTTATATGAGTGGAAAAAATATGAATTGAGGTGGTGGGTAAAAATATAAGAAAGGAGTTTGAGGGAGGATGTTACCTCATAATAGGAAAAATCTTATTGGTTTTCACTGAAGGGATTCCTTGGGAGTATTTATTCTAAAATTGGTGATTAAAGGAACAAGGGAGGATTTATGGAATGAAATTTTGTTATATATTGGAGAATCATATGTGGTTTGAGAGTTTAAATGATGTAGTGGTGAGGAGGCCTTTTTATAGTGGAGAAGGAGTGGCAGTCTTGTTAATCATTGGAAAAAGAAATACACCAATATATTTCCCTTGTAAAGTGGCTCCCATAACTGAAACACATTTATATAAGGGAGGGTATTATATAATTATTTCCATAAAATGGGATTTTTACAAGTATCTATGTGGTTTGGGGTCTGAAATTTATTGTTTCCTCATTAGTTAGCTTAATTTTACCTTAATCGATGTAACTAATTTTAATTACATTCACAAATATTTTTTTGTCAAAAACTAATTTGAAAATAATTTACCATATAAATTATACTAATTCCAAATATTTAGTCAGTTTATCAAAATTTCAATCATATAATTTTTATAAATTAAAATAAAATTTATCGTCCAGTGGGGTCGATAATACAGGTTATTAAAGAAAAAACATTCAATAGAATGCTATGTTTTTATAACCAATTTAAATGTATAATTGCGGTCAATGAACTAAATTATATTAATAGATAAAAATATGATCAAATTTAAAATTGAAACCAATTTAACATATAATTTATCCTTATAAATATATTAAATGAAAAAGTATATCTGAACTAAACATTAGTATTTTTAACAGGTCATTAATAAAATAAAACATCATAGAAAAATACCAAAAATTTACCCTAACCTAATTCAGATATTCCATTTCAAATATTATTTTTATTTTAACATATTAATTCTATTCAACTTCCAAAAATTGTATTTTAAATGGGTTCCCCATTAAATAGAGGAAAATATTCCTTCATAAAAATATATGGTTTTATGTATAAATTTCAGTTTATAATTATCTTATATCTATCAAATATATTAGATGAATATAAAAATTATTTGATTGAATATATAACATATATATTTTATTAATATCTCTCACTAATTATAATTAATTTTATTTACAACGGTAAAACAGTATTTTGATCATAAAAACAATATTATTTTTCTTTTATATTTAATCGGGTTTCATATTCATTTCTAATTAACAAGTAAGATATATACTCATATTATTTTTGTATAATCCTTATTTTTTCATAATTTATTTATTAGTATTAACAACCTATAATTTAACAAATATGTTCTATATTATTATATTATGTAAAAACATTTTAATGGTTTACTAGTGTTTGGTAAAACATTGTCTTGCGTGTTACACAAGCCATCAAGGGAAGTCATTGTTGAATGTAACACAATCTGACCATGGTGTTCCATGTAGATAAATATAAAATATAATTTTCATTTATTGAAAAATTAATATGGGGTTGTATACAACTAAAGGACCATGTTTAGTGAATACTCAATTGCAATTCATTTCACGGATGAATCTATTTGTAATACATGTCAAATGATAAATTGAGTTTTAAGAGGTCAATTTCTTAATAAAACACCTTATGAGTTTTGGACTGGCCAAAAACATAATGTTTCTTACATCAGATTATTTGGATGAAAAATATTTAAATTGAATAATAAAGATAATGTACATAAATTAACACTCAAATGTAATGATGGAATCTTTCAAGGTTATTCCACTACTCGTAATGCCTATAGCATCATTACAAAACTATTATACTATTGCAGAAATAGTGCATGTTAAATTTGATGAAACTAACCCCTTGTTTATAAACCACCCATACCTACATCTATAGATTTGTTTTCGCAAACCAATTATCCACCTTTTATAAGAAAATCTTCTAAAATTGGAAATATTCAAGAAATATTTTCTAAATAATTTACCCGAGAATACATTCTTCATTATGTTGATGAACAAGTTTTAAAATACCCAAATCAATTTTTTCTTTAGAATCATCTCAGTGATAATATAATTGGGGATGTAAATCAACCAGTAAAGACTGTAAGTTCCTTGAGAAATGAAAGATATCATATTTATTTTTTATCTCAATTTGAGCCTAAAACATCAAATAAGGCCTTGGGTGATGAAGATTGGATTAAAAAAATGCCAGAATAACCCAATGAATTTGAATGATATAAAGTCTGGACCAAGGATGAAAGACCAAAAGAAACATTTTTAATTGGTGTATAATGGATTTTTAGAAGCAAATGTTATTAAAATGGAGTCATTATAAGAAATAAATAAATACTTGTTGGTAAGGGGTATAATCAACAAGAGGGAATGGAATTGGATGAAACCTATGCTCTAGTATCTAGAATTGAATCTATTCATATTCTATTAGCCTTTGTAGAATACTTCAATTTCAAACATTTTCAAATGTATGTAAATTGTTATTTTCTTAATAGTTTTGTACAATGAGATGTTTTTTGTCGGACAAACTAATGTTTTTGTAGATCCATATCATCTTGATCTTGTTTTTAAACTTACCAATGCTTTATATGGCCTTAAACAATCCCCTAGAGCTCGGTTTGATATACTCACAAAATTTATTTTACAAAACAATTGTGAAAAAGGTAATGCATATCCAACTCTTTTCATAAATATAGAAAAAATAACGTTTTTATTGTTTAAATTTATGTTGATGACATTATATTTGGACCAAATCAGTTATCATTAACTCATTATTTGGATATATTATGAAATATGACTTTGAAGTAAGTATGATGGGTGAGTTAAAATTATTTTTAGGTTATCAATTTTCTCAAAAACTAAAAGGAACCTATATATTCTAAAATTTTTAAATCAATGATTTACATAAAAATTAAGGATACCACAACAGTAAATGTATAAGTACTCAAATCGGTACCTCAAATATACTTGATCATGATGAATATGGAAATCCAATAGATCAAACATCTTTTATAGGTATGATAAGAAGTTTTTTATACCTAATAGCTAGTCGTCCATACTTAATGTTTTAATTATTATAATGTGATAGAAACTAATATAATCCAAGATAATCTCATTTTAAATTAGTTAATGGAATTATTATCTATATAAAGGGAAATATGGAAATAGTACAATTTTAATCTCTTGTAAATGATAATGTTTTGAAATATTTTTCAAATTCTGAATTTTGAAGTTATAGAACGGATAGAAACAGTACATCTGAAACATTTCATTTTTTAGAAGATTCACTGCTATCTTGGTCATGAAAGAAGAAACTCTTAGTGTCATTATACACTGCGGAAGCTAAATATGTAGCAACTGGAAGTTATTGTGATCAGTTGTTGTGGATGAAATACACACTCACAGACTATTGCATGAGTTTTTTCAAAACTCAAATACTATGTGATATTACATGTTCCATCGCTCTTAGTAAAAACCATTCACATCAATCACATGAAAAACATATAGATATTTGGAATAAATTTATTTAGGATCCAGAAAAAGAAAATATTATTTTACAAATCATCAGAATAGAAGGAAAACATGATGATATTATCACAAAACCATTACTTTCAGATATATTTGAATACATCCAAAAAACTAGGAGTGGACACTATAAAGTAATAATTCACATCTATTTCTTGTTTGAAAAATATTTTTACATTGAGTTACACCTTTTCAATTGGGGGTACCCATAATTTTTTTGGCTTCACTTATTAATTTTACATTTTATCTGTTTTACATATTAATTTAACATTTTATTGGTTTCACTTATTAGTTTTACATTCTATCGGATTTCACTTATTTTCAGTTTTATTAGTTTTACCATTTTTATCAATTTCACTTTTATCAGTTCTTCCTTTTTAATCATTTTCTCTTTTAAAAGTTTTTACACTTATTAGTTTTATTATTATTGTCTTAACATTGTTATTAATATCATAGTCATCAGAACTAGATTATCAGTATAGAACTATTTCATCTATACTAGATTATTCATATTGAACTATTTCATCGAATGATATTATCAATATTGAACTATTTCATCGTTACTAGATTATTGGTATTAAATATTTCATCATTACCAAATTATTAGTATTGAACTATTTCATTGTAACAGGATTATCAGTATTGAAATATTCTATTGGTATTAGATTTTTGGTACCAGCTTATTTGATTTTATCCGTTGTAGATTTCAAATTGGTCGCATATATTTTGAGATATTATTTGTATTATTATCATAAGAAAAATATACCGAAACCAAATCATCTATCGTGATACTTCAAAAGATATAAATTAAAAAGCACTGCCTTGTTCATTTAAATGGTCGATTCTTAATTAATTAATTTAACTTTTAATCGGTTTCATTCTGAATATGATTTTATTTTAATGAAAACCTCAAGAGTTAAAAATACATTTTGACCATTGGATCTTCTAGATGTAATATTGGAAATCAATTTCATTTTAAAAGAACCTCTCCCACATCAAACTCATCTGTTGTTCTCCCATGTCCGGACGCTTTATAAATTTTTAGAAAGGTTCGTAATCAAGGTTACATCAGTTTTCGTAATTAGAGAACTACAAAGCTCTTGTAACAATGAAAATATTCATGGATGAAGATAGTATATAATGTCTTAGTCTACCTCTAGTTCCCTAAATAAAATCTCTCATAATTATTTCTTTTCTAGATATTTTATAAGAAATCGGTTGGCCTCTCGAGACATTTACGAGTCTTTTGATTCATCTTTGAAGAGGATAATAAGCTTCCAAGTGTTGGAATCTATTTGTGTTAAAAGACTACATTCTGATCAGGATTTTGTGTACCATAAAGAGGTGTTACAATTTTATAATTCCTTAGAGAAATAAAAAGGTATTAAGAATAATTTTATGATGTATGAGAAGAAGAATATACCTTCCTTAAAACAAGAAGCTACATTTCTAGGTGTACTATCTGAGGGTGATTCCATATGTCCTTCTCATAAATTACTCAAATCTAATGGGACTATTGATAAAAGTAAAGCAGTATAATCATTTTTTGAGATTCCTGAGGAGAAAATAAAGGTAAGTCATTTATCAAGATAAAAACATCACATAACCCACTGGATGCAGGGGTTTTTATTTATGACAAAGGGTGAAAATGAAACATTTAAAGTTTCAGATGTGTATGTTCTTGATTATTTGGTTAACACGAGGAAGTTAAACCTAATGGGATTCATTTTCATGATAATTACGATGCAAAAATCAGATGCTATAAATTCTTACTTGATCATGTTTCCCACTATTATTAGTAAGTTTCTAAAAGAATGCTTAATCTTTTGTAATGTTGCAATCAAGTAAGATCCGACTTCTTTCAAATATCACTTAATCAACAAGGATACTATAAGGAGGCTCATTTTGTGATTCATTCCAGAATCAAAAATGTTTTAAAAGGATGAATATGCTGAAATAGAAAAGGAAGTAGTTGAAGGTAGTAAAAAACATTCTAAGACGTCTAAGAAAACTTTATGAAAAAACTGTTATTTTTTACTAAAAATCCCACCGAATCAAAGAAACAATTTTTTTGTGATGAGGTGTCTACTGAGTGGAGATAGAAGATGGATGAAAATAAAGAAGGTGATCTGGAATTTTGTTTGGGACTAGTTGAGGCCCTATATCTAAAAATATGATCAAAAGATAATTTGAATGAAAAAGAAAAGAAGAAGATAATTAAGAAAATAAAATCCCAATAGATTGACATTGATATTAATCTCAAGAAATATGAGCAATCAAAAACCAGAATTTTAATAAGAGAGAAACTTGTTCAGACTCAATCAGTTCTAGCCGAGAAAGGAAAGGAAATAAAATATCTTGAAAAAATTGATACACGGTCTCTTATTAATGAACATGAAAAATAAAAAGAATAATAACAATAAAATGGGGAAGAAGAACATGCTCAAGAAATACAAATCCAAGAGAAATAAGATGCTGACAAGAGAATTCATACCACATAATCGTCATAAGTTCCATAATTTAAGATTCAATAACCTAATCCTTAGCCTTCCAATAAAGTGTCTCAATTTTTTTCCTCTAATAAAGATATTCAGATTTCATGTATAGAAGAAGATGAAGAATAATATGATAAGAATCAGAATCATCCCACACAATTGATCAGAATAGAAAATCATTTCGGTGATCTACCAAAGTACATTGAGGATACAGATTCCGAAAGGTTTGTCACTTTGAAAGGAATTCGGTATATTCAAAACTCCTTGAATATATTAGAGATGATGACACAATTAATTCCAAGGATTCATGCTAGGATAGAAATCCGTTCAAACGTTCCTAATGAGAGAAGGGACTCCGTCAAGGTTTTGATAGACATCTTTCTGAGTCTTGCGGTCGATTTCAAGATATTCAAGGAATATGGTGTGGAGAATAGTAAGGCTCATAACAAGGTTATTAAATGGTCATACAATATTGATGATAGTGTCAAGAATCATATAGAAAAGTAGGATGAATTGGTAGACTAGTAAAATGTTCCCAATTCTATGTATTAAAATGTGGTTGCCTATTTCAATAAAAAAAATTAAGTCTTTTAAAGACCTGATACCTCAAAAGGAATATAATATGTAGAGAATGATCATCTAAAGTAAAAATTGGTGATTTAATGTAATTAGGTTGTTTTAATCTCTAATAGAAATGTAATTTTTGGAAAAAACCTACAGGATTAGAATAGATCATTTTAATAACCAATAAGAATTTCTGAAATCTCTAGATGAAAAAAATCAGATTCAAGATGATAGGCTCTGAAAACAAGAAATGATTATTGTTGAATAAGATGTGATGTTAAAGACACAGAAAGAAGATCTTGAAAAACTCATAGAGTATAGAAAATATTTTATAAAGATGATTCTTTCTTTGATAAATGATTTGAAAAAACAAAAGGTGAAATAATGATTTTTGAACACTTGTTGTAATTAAATATTGTTTCATTCCTTGTAATGAATATTTTTTCGTACTCTATTTATCTAACTCTATAGAGAAAATAAATGTTTTCTATTATTATTTTTGAAAATAACAAAGGGGGAGAAAATTTTTAAAAAGAAGAAATTGATGAATACCTTATTAAGGGGGAGAAGTCACAACTAAAAATAAAGAGAATATGAACCTTAGTGATAATATTTAACATGAGGTTGAATTAGTTCTATTCACTATTGCATTTAGAAGAGATATTAAACATACAGGGAGATAAGTTCTTTTTTGTTTTTTTTTGTTTTGTGCTCTCCAAAAAGGGACAGATTGTTGAGTCAAAACGTGTTTCAACCTTCCAATTGATCATTTGTTTTAGAAATCAAAAATCAAAATATCGTAATAATATATTTTGTTTATCACGTATTTTGTTTTACAATCATAATCACATATATTATTTATCATATATGATGTAATGTTATCATAATCATGTACGTTGTTTACATCATTTTATATGCTTTATTCGCATCATAATTACATATTTCATAATCACATACAATCATAATCACATATTTAGTTTTCCATCGTAACCACACATGCTCTTGATCTACATTATAATGTTATGTTTTTATCTTTTGATTGTAATAAAATATATTGTTTCTCATCGTATCCAAATAAACTGTTTTATAGTTGGGAACACACATTTTGTATTGTTATAATGCATTATAAATAGGTTATGTATTGTATAGTAATCATACATTTTCATCAGGTCATGTATCATATTCTTGTTATGAATCGTAACCACATGAATTGTAACCACATGCATCGTAACCACATGTATCATAACCAGGTCTTGTATCGTAACCATGTCATGTATTGTAACCGGGATAAGCATCGTAATCATATCATACAGTGTAACAATGATATGAATTGTAACCTTCCAATGCATCTTTCTCATGTTAAGCATCATAACTGTGTTTTATATTGTACCCACTATATGCGTCAAAATCAGGGAAAGCATTATTATCATATTATAAATCATACTCATGTAATGTACTAAATTCATGTATTAATTCACTACCTAATACATGTTTCTCATACTCATTATATCATTCTTTGTTACATAAGATTTTCTATCATAAAATGATGTCTTTGAGATGGTTATATACCAATAAAAATGATGTCATGTATTATAATTGTTTTTACCATTTTCATGCAAGGTGTAGAAGTCCATCTGATTTTTTGGAGAAACATGACCATTGGAGGAAATATGATCATTAGAATATGATGCCTATAAATAAGAGGTCATTCTAACAAGAATAGATAATTTTTTCGACTAAAAAGTTCTATAAAGACACGTATGACTTCTCTCTTTCTTTTTGTGAAAGCCATGAAGATACAAGACATGATCAGATTTTCCATGTTCTTTTTTTCTATAAGTTCATTGTTTTGATTTGTTTGGCTGATCATTCTGACAATGATAGAGGGATCTCGGGGATAAGAAGATGTGCTTCCGATCATCATATTGAGGGATTTCAATTGTTTGAATGAATGAGGAGTTTATTATTTTCTTAATCAAGGGATTATGTGGATAAGAATATTGTCATGACAATCATCATATGAAGTGATTTTGAAGGGGGTGGTAATATATATCATTTTTCATTGTTGAAATAATACCCGACTCTTTTGGGAAAAAATAATTACAATACCATTACACTTTTTAAGTTATATGTACTAGATAGTGAATAATTTTTTTATACATTCTATTCAAATTATTTTTCCTTTTAAAATTTTTTAAATTAATATTCATCCATTACATATTTTATTAAGAGATTATATATGTTTTGTAGTAGAATCATTAACATTTTTATTACTCTGGTCATTGAATCCAATTCGAATGGAATTTTTTTCATTACTTATGGTACTACAACGTATCATATCTAAAAGATCCATGACCTGTAAGGCCATTTTTATACGTTGTGAATTCTATTAGTTTAAGACATCTTACACAATGATCATTTTTAATTGTTTAAATACAATATTTTTTAAACCTACAATTCACACCCTAATGTATTGTGCCATCTCATATACATTTACATCTATATTACGATCCAACAGATAGAAATATACTATAATGGTTATTTAAACACATAAAGATTTAATTATATGATTCTTAGAATACATTCATGGTCAGTATATACACCACACAGTACAAGATAGTGGTTAAGAAGTCATGTATCTCAAGGAAATAAAAGGGTGATATAAAATTCCCTTACCTTGAGTCTGACTTGTCTCGTATTCCTTTATAATCCAAAAAAATAATACTATGATAGTTAATTATTTGATTTAGAAAATTTTTCAATTTTATAATTACATTTACATCACTTATTACCATGTTTTATAAAACTACTTTAATAATTAATTTTATCTCAGGTGATTTGACTAAATTCAGTTTATGAGTTAAATACAACTTTGGTTGGTTGAATATTATCAAAGGGGTCATTATATAATCATATACAGTATAATAATAATTGAATAATTAATATATTTTTGAATTAATTTTACTTTTAAAACAAATAAATAAATATGGTCGAAAAAAATGAATCAACTTTACAATCATGGAGAAGGTAGGTCATGTGTATGTTAGAGTAACGTTCCAATTTCTCAATGATCATTATGGAAAGAAGGTAAGTAACATTTATATTTTTAAAATTATTGTTATATCATATAAAAAAATATTATATCACCACATATACTAATATATATATAATTCCTATGATGTAAAAGGAATCACATCATGTCAAGGAGGCAGCAGTCCAGACGTCCACAAATGACATTATCACATTTTATGTGTTTGAAACAGTAATAATGAAAATGGTATAGATTATACATCCAAAAATGTAATTATGTAAATAATATCATATAGACGTTGTGTATATTAATTATGTGTAATTAAAACCTTTATTTATACATTCCATGTATCTTTTGAACTAATCACATCACTTTGAGGTGGTGGTAGTATACACTTCCTCAATCAAAATTAACGTAATTACACCAAATGGAATATAAAATGTTTTTTTTGGTAAAGGGATTAAATAATATTAAATACATAATAAATATCATATATAGTATATATATATTGTTTTTCCATCATGATTTCCACCAAGATAGGAAGTATAAGAAGAATGAACAATCATAGTATTCTGATAGGATAGTTCACTATAAAAATAAACAGTATGTTTGTTACCCATTATATTGGGGTGTGTGAAGTTTTATGTCAAAAATATATAATAAAAATAATTATTATTTTGAGGGTGTTTTTGTTGTTTTATTAAAATTTATTATGATTAATTAAGGTGGTAGAGAAAAAAATTACAAAAATGAGCTTGAGGGAGGGTGTCACCACTTAATAGGTTAAATCCTATTAGTTTGCAACAAAGGGATCCCATTGAAAAATTTATGCCAAAATTGATTCTTTAATGTGGAATATAGTATTTTTGGTAGTATAGTTGAGAATATATTTTCCAAACCTATGTAGTTGTATTGGTTTAAAGAAATATATGATATGAGGAATTTTTATAGTGGAGGACTAGTGACACTCTTGAAAATCTTTGGAAAATGAATTATACCCACATTTTTTCCTTAGAAATTTGATCCCCTAATGGAAAAAATTATATGAACGGATGTATAGGGTCTACACATGACCATAAAAAGGGTGTTGTACGGGTGTTTTAGTCGTTTTGGGTCTTAAATTAATGTTTTAGTAAATTTTAAAGCTTAACATTACCTTTATTGATGTAATTAATTTTGATTGCATTCACTAATAATTTTGGTAAAAAATAATTTAATGTAAAAACATTGAAATGATTACTATGTTTTCATACGTAATTTCTTTATGAAATTGATCTAAATAACCCAGATTGTATTAATTGATAAAAATATTATCTATTTAAACTTTTATACCATTATAAATGTAATTTAACCTTATAAATAAATTATATTAAAAACAATTTTTGAACAAAATATCAGTAGTTTTCACTATTCATTAAAAAAATTAAAAATCACAGAAAAATACCAAAATTTTAATAGTGCCTAATTAAAATGATCCACATTAAAATATAATGTTTATTATGAATCATTAAATCTATAAAAGTTCAAAAAATGTAATTAAAAAATGGTTTTACATTAAAAGGTGGGAAAATGCCTTAATAAAAATTCTAGATTTTAAGAATAAAGTTGTGTTTTGTTTTATCGTATTTTAATAAAATATTTTGGATGAATATGAAAATTATTTGATTGAATACATAACATGTATATTAAATTAATATCCAAAACTAATTATAATTAATTGAATTTATTAGGGTAAAATAGCTTTGTGACCATAAAAATAATATTATTATCTTTTCTATTCAATTGGTTTTCAAATTAATTTATATTTATTTGGTATCCTATAAACACGAGTTATATTTTTTTAGAACATATATTTTCATAAATTAGATAATAATATTCATAAGTACCAATTTAATAGCAAGATTATCTCTTAATATATTATGTTATAAGATTTTAATGACATACGATTGTTTGGTAAAACATGGTCTTCTCTGTTATGCATGCCATCGAAGAAAGTCATTATTGTGTGTAATGAACAATAACATCAGTGTTCCATATAGAGAAATCTAACATTTATGGTGCGTGTAATGGATGATTAACTTGGGGTTTCATATAACACAATAAAAACAAATTTATATAATATAAAATAAAATATTTTTAGTGTTATATGAAATGAAATATATCAAAAAGTTTAAATTAATTCCAAAAATAATAATTAAAAAAATCTCATTGAGGAAAAATAAAGGATATGGACAATTATTAATCAGATGGATATAATTACTCTAGTAGTAATATATGTTATGGTCATTCATCATCTTATAGTGGTGGTTGAGTATGGTGACATCTTCCATTAGGACATGTCATGTGTACCTCCCAACTGAGAGATCCATGTATGCTAACTTGTATTCATGGGTACTATCCTGATATTTTCACCATAATATCAGATTGACCCTATAGATCGTAGATATATGATGTTTTATATGGAGAATTTATAGATTAAGGGCTTTATAATACCTAATGTTTCACCCTGGGGAACCCTAGTTTTTTAATCACTATAAAAGTGTACATGAGATTGAGGTTATGTAAGGATTATGATCACATTAACTAGTGAAATATCAATAATAATTATCTAAATTTGAGATTCAATTAATAATTTGGATAGCTGGAAAGGGATAGCCAGTTCTCAAAGTTTGACCACATGTTGGGAAATCACTATATCTAAATTCTAGATGAGGACATACTGAAGAAAACATTCTAGTGTTAATAACGTCACTATGAGCACTTGTCGATTCCATAAAACATGATGAATTCATCATTAGTATTCGGAGGGAATTATAAACTAGATCATTGAACCCTTCTTAGACAATATGACGGTAGCTATCAATTATTTCATCCTTTTGTACTTGGTGTCATAGGTGGATCATATGTGAAATTTGAGGATAGTCATGGGCATAATTAGATAACACCAACTTAATGGGAATACTTGAGGGCATCAACAATATATTTGAGTGGTCGATTTACTAAGAATTTGTTTCTTTGAAGAGGGAGTATGAATGGTCAATGTAAAGGTTGAGGCAGTGCTCTCATGTTATACACAAATGATCATGGATGGGCTGTGGATATTCCTTAGGTTAGTAAGATACTACTAGAGATCTATACCCAATGTTTCCTAGATTTTGGTACCCTTTACTACTTTGAACCAAAAAGTGTATCCTTTCATTAGTATATTGAAGTTTCATAAAGATTTTTAGAAGTTATGGTAATAGTTGATGATCACCCCCATATTGAGACTTCTATAGGAGGGTTTTGAATATATTATGTATTGAGATTCTTCTAAAACTATGCTTCGATGTGTTCTAATGTAGATGTAGAGGATGATTGGCTATGCATGTTTGTAGCTGATTCCCCATGAAAATTACTACATAACCTATGATCTATAATTTTTATCAATGGTCTTCCACCTAAAGATATTGTGACGCAAACCTATGGGTGGGTGGTTAATTTTATATTCTGACCTCAAGACTAACAAGTATACCATTATATAGAAATATATTAACATTATATAGAGGTTATGGATAATGTTTCTCTAGGATTATGACATCATTATAGTCTATACTCTTAGAAAGAGGAATATAGTGGTAGATTCTCTCATTAAGTGATCATGTTTGTAATTTTTTAGGGATGAATCAATGTAGTTCTCCTCATTTTAGTTTTACTTACTCTAAAATAATGGGAAATATTATGTGGAATTGATATTTTTCCCCCTATTTCATTAATATATTATATAGGATTATCTTGGATATATTTGTTGTGAGAACATTAATGGAAAGAGTCCCACTAGATGTACTCCTGATGTATTATATAAAGGTGGGGATCAAGTCATCCTTTTCTGAGGAAGGATGATGGTACTCATGATGTAATGAGAGAAGACTAAGTCCCTCGTTATCTTCCATCTAGTTATGTATTTGTAGGGTTTGTTCCCATGGTCAACCTCTATGATGGTATAGTGAGGTAATGTGTCCTAAGTATAACATGAGTGATTTACTCTATATATTAGTTCTGGATAGATTCAGGTATCCCTCTATGTGACCCACAGTGAAATCATATAGTATTCATTACTAGATTGGATAATGTATCCTAAAATTGACTCTTAGGTAAAGTGATACCTGGCCTAGGGTGTTATCTAAAGAAGGTTTAAAAGTTCCCCATAATACATGGGTATGATCCCCTATCATTGTATAAACAACTTATTAGTTCCAAAATGTGACTCTAAAAGAAAATACCCTATATGTAAGACCTCTAATGTGATTTCCATAAGTTACAGTATTACCTATGAGTGAGTTATCTCACGAAAGTGTTACCTTAAAGCCTTGAACAAAATCATACACTGTTAGTATGGTTGATGAAATACATTGAGACTTGGTGTTTATCGTAATTATATTAGGTATGTTGATTTTATATGATCTTATTATTCGACCCTGTTGATGCATTATATTTATTTCATTCATTGTATCCAATGGGATGTGTTTATACTCAGAGCTACTTGGGATCATACAACATGTGTCATGTATTATGAAAATGTTAGTTCATTTGATGAAATCCTAGGTGGATTATAATTTCACTAGATAAACCGATGCTTAATCTAGATGTTTCATTAAGACATTAGTCCCCTCTTACTTGTAGGATGGACTCTTTTATCTTTCTGGTGGGATTTTATTTGATACTATTTTCTCTCGCATAAATATTTCATATTCTAATGCCGTGTTTAGTTGAATGCATTCATATTAGTATTAGTAGTTTTTTTCTTTTTTTTATTATATTATAGTTCTGATATGTGTTGGTGTGTGTTCCTGTACCAAAGGCTAAGGACTACCATGTGTTTGATATGCTTATTCGATTATAGTCTCTATCCCCAGACTTATTAAACATGATCATTGGGTGAGATTCTTGGGTTATTGCAGGCCAGGAAGGCCCTGGTGGGCTGGGTTATGAAACATTTTTTTTTAGAATTAGGTATTACAAATTTGATCTAAAATTGTTGGCCAGTCATCAAAACATGGTAGACCTCAAAAAATAAACATGAGGATCAAATGATGATTCGTGAAGACTCATCCATTATTTCATTACAATAAAACATTCCAGTATATCTACTATTATGGTTATTGATTAATTATCAACAACATCAAGCCTTTCATAAAAGTATGGAATATCCAAAAAATCGTTAGTAAATATAATGTTATATATTTTAGGCAATTCAATTCCACTAGATAATCCTCCACTGAATATTTTTCATCAACAATTTCTCCCACCATGTGGGGATCCATATAGGGGATAAAATTATCAAAGATAACATTATATTGTTGAATGAACATCTTTTTATTATTTTCCCATTATTGAAAACTGAATATTTCTTGTAACACCCTATGTAAATAAAGAATATGACATTTTTATATTTATCCCTATTTTTGAATAAAATATTAATATTACTTTAAATGGAACTCTATCCTTGATGGCGTACCCAATACACAACAACGAGTTTCTTTGAAATCTTACGTTGCACTCTAATAATAAAATAATATTATTTTAAATGGTAGTTAACGCCTAGCCGTTGTAATGGCAGGAATGAACAGAACTAACTAAAAAATGATTATATAGGTTTGTAAAAAAAATTTACTTTTATCTAATAAATGTTAGAGGCTTAAAATGAAAATGTAGCCAATTTTAAACTTAAATCTTCTAATATTCTTTAATAGGTCGATTAACCGCCTTTTGATGGAGAACTTTTTTAAATATACTTTTGAAAATTTTATTTTTTATATTTGACAAAATAAAATTCTTCTTTAGAATCGTGACATCAAAATTTACTTTGTGTAAATTTTTTGTATTTTTCGTATAAAGTTCATTTTTTAATGAATAATGAAAAATGTTGTATTTTAAATCAAAAACTATTATTAATCTAATTTCTTTATATGATTATATTATAATTTTATTTGGTTTTAATGTGAAATTAGAATATATTTTTACCATTTAATCCAATTTTGGTCATTGTTATTAATATCACTTTGATATTGGACATAAACGGGTGTTAATCTTTTGATAGATATTGTTTCTTAAAAACACGCTATCTGATTTGACAGCGGGATTTAATTATAAAATTAATTAATGAAACTTTTATGTTATTAATGTGGTAAAATAGACATCATTTTTGAATTCTGAATATCAAATATAGCTTAGGGTGAATATTTGGTATTTTTCTGAAAAACCTTAATTTTTGATGAATAGTGAAACCACAAAATGGTAGTTACAAAAAACTGATTTTTGGTTTAAATGGAACTTTACCACTTCTGTGATTTGAATTTAAAAAATCCAATATAAATTATTTTCATTATTAATTAAAATTTGGTTCAATGGGATGAAAATAAGTTTTGATGAAAAGTATCTTTTAAGTTTTATTAATCACGATTAAAGGTAATTAGTGTGATTTAAGGTAAAAATGATATTATAATAGAATGAAAATATCTTGACACTTGTCCTAACCCTATTGGATGAGTCATGTCAGTCCCAGAAAACCCATGGGTCTATTTTTGGGACCCCATGGAGGCACGTGGGTATGATAATGACATTAATGCCTTTTATTTAAAGTAATAGTAAAAATGACACAAACATGTATTGTTTTAATAAACAAATTTTTACATGGGGTTATAGTAGTAATGATTTTGACTGTAAATAGTCATTGGAAATATAAAAATATATCCTCTATCATAGTAGTTTTTTTATAATTTTTATACATTATATAAATTAAATTATTTATGACATCATGATGATGCAGTGATTACCTCATTATTTAATGATTTAAATAAAACGAAACGATAATGTAAAATCTAAGACCGAAACATGTAAAAAACATATTGTATGGGAATATTTCTAACTCTTTTAACCTTATCCTCTAAATACTTCAATTTTTGACCTTTAAAATCCGAAAATCATATGAAAATAAAGTAACATTTTATACCTTTCCAAGCGTGCCCCTCCTCTCCTCTTATAAAAGGCCACACCTCTACCCCTTTACGCACACCTCTCAAGCCTTTTTCTAGGGAAAATATCTAATCTTTTTTTCTCTCCACATCCCTCTACTCATCCTAGATGCCTTTCCTTAGGCAGGAAGCTCTTCAAAAAACCCTTTTGGTTCAAACCAAAGGGAGTTACCCGATTTTATTGTAATGTCTTCACTTGTGTTCTTTTGTTTTAATTTTCTTGTCCAACTGCCTAAAATATTTTTCTTCATTTATTTTGTAACAACACCAGTATAATAAATATACTAGGATTTTGTTATAATAAGGATTCGAGATACACATACACACACATACTTATAATGGTTAAAGAACATACTATTTCTGTGGATGGTGAATTTCTGCCTCACGAAACGATGATTGTTCAATATTATTTTACACCTTCAAAGGTGTCCATTAAGATGTCACTATATTTATATATCATATATAATATTTTTATGTTCTACTTTATCTTCTGTGTTTTTCATTTATGGCATACCTTTATGGTTTCCATTATGGGTAAATGCGATATCTTCATTTAAGGAAGTGCGGACTACCGCCCCTTCAAAGTGATTTGATTCATTAATACCATATGTGGTACGTATGAAAGATAGATTTAATGATATTATATATGATACCATACTGTAATTATAATACTATTATGTATCATTATGTTTTAATTCCATTAAATATGAAATAGAAATGGAAGTAGCGTTCATGTGTACGTACGACTTACCGTCTCCATGAACAGTGCATTTCATTTCTTACCTCTAAATGTTATGTAATATTATAAATGAATTTATATAATGGATATATATGATATATATGATATCTAAATAATTAATATAATTCTTTATATAATGGTTATTTTACCCCATGAACAATCTTATAATTATAAACAGTTTATTTTTGACTCATGTATCAATGATCGACAA
This sequence comes from Viscum album, assembly GCA_963277665.1. Taxonomy (NCBI): domain Eukaryota; kingdom Viridiplantae; phylum Streptophyta; class Magnoliopsida; order Santalales; family Viscaceae; genus Viscum; species Viscum album. The sequence continues at coordinate 1,003,848,773 of OY728161.1, forward strand.
AACGACCATTATTAACTTAAATAATAACATAGTGTTCATAACATGTTACTAAGTGATATAAAAGGAATAATTTTCTAGAAAAATGTTCTTAATCAAGTATAAATTATCTCAAGTTTATTATCCAGGAGATTAAAGAACGATCGAGTCAAGTCGGACACGAGGTAAGGGATCCTACCTCTCTATTTATTTTTAAGTACTCTTTTTATGTAACTTACATTAAGCTCCTATTTCATATGTTGGGGGATATTATTCTACATTCATCATTCTTTAAATTTTATGTTAATATGATGAGATACCATATTTTATCTCATCAATCCATTTTTAGACGTGTTATATGGCGACGTTATGCTGCCGAATTTTCATAAGGGGATTTTCATCTCACTTTTTATTCTTGTGAGATTCATGCTACATTAGCCACTATTTCCTTTTGTGTGGTCTTTTTACTACCCATTATTTTACTATTTTTATAATATACTCTCATTTATTGGTAGTTAAATCTTCATTGTTTGACCCTTCTTTCATGGGGGGTACGTTTCGAAAGTTTCCCAAATCGGTAAGGGGGCTTTCACACTCATCTTTCAAAAAGACTTAGTTTGTTATGTCTTTTAATTTACATGTTTTTATTTTGGGATATGTTATTATATATCCTTATTGATGTAAATTTTATGTCCAAGTGATGAGATACCATTTTCTCTATCATCCACTAATTTTATGAATTTTAAAGTGAAGTTGTTAGGCTGTCAAATTTTACCAAGGGAACTTTTTTACCCAATTTCGATTTCTTTGGGTTCAACATGTAGTTATTGATTATGTCATCCGTTGAATATGTGTGAATGGCCTTTGATTGTTTTACACTTAATATCCACTTATATTGGGTGTATTTATATTTGTCACACATAATTTTGATATTGATTTATCCTTAATGTAAGGATACCTTCTTTATAAGGGATTTCATCTAATTTTACATTTCTATTGAGACTTAATTGTTTTTATGCACCAATTAACTTTTATATGGTGTATATAATATCCTTTGGAATATTATATCATAAATCTCTTTATTCTCATGATATTATAATGTTATGATTAAATGTTATTCCTCAATTATTATATTTATGTGTCTCTCATTTTTTTTAAAACTCATTACCTAAAATATCGTTTTAAATGTCTTAATGATTTATTCTTATAAATATTTCTCATTAATATCCATGTCTTAAAAAAGTTCTTAAGGATGTATTTATATGGATATTAAGGTTTAATAATGTTAAAAGCATCAAAGTGGTATAGGACACTTTGATTCAAAAATCTCTTTATTAAATGTTTTAAATGGTTTTGAAAATGGTTTTTAGAATGGATTCATTATTTCAATATGTTTAAATGTTATATTGTTATTGAAATGTGGGAACGTTATCTCTCCATAATGCTTAAGTTTTGTGCTATGATTATGTTACGGTTCTTGAGCATTGTTATGAAGATTGGTGGTTCTGTGATAAACTAAGGGCGGGTGAGCCCGATATATCTATCCAATGCATTGGGTAATGAGAAGGAGTTAAATGTTAAGGTTTCACCGAAGAGATTTAGGGAATATACTATGATGGGTATTCCAAATGTAACCACGAGGGTTACTCTCTACGTAAGAATTTTATGAATGCCCCAAGTTACCTTTATGTATTATGACCTCTATAATTTATTCATGATTTGATGAGGAATGCTAAAGTGATTATGTTTTATGGGTAATGTACGATTTCATTGATTATTATGTATACATGTACTCATGTTTCCTTTCCATATTTTTATATCCCATACTGAGATTTTTGTAATCATCCCAGGTTTTTGAAATGTTTTCCACAGGACTTAAAGATGAATGGGGTCAAAGATGTGATCAAGGAAATATCATGTTGTCTGAAGCATGGAACAAGACATGACTCTTTTGTTCAAGTGTTTTTATGTTGTGAAAAAAAAATGAAACTGAATAGAAGTGTCTACTTTGTAATATTTTGAGTAGTAATATTTATGTCCTAATTCTCTAAAACTCTAAACCTGAAAAGATCCTCAATGTGAATTATTCAATTTAATTCATGATTAATTAATGTTTAAGGCTGGGGCCTTATAGTGGGTATCAGAGGTCGATTTAGATAATTGTAGAGGTTAGGTTATTCATTAAGCATAAGTGAAAAGTTTCTTATAACCACAATGGGTTGTATATTAGATGGAGTCATTTTTTTTTAAAGTTTGATTGAGTTAGAGATAACTTGGATAAGTATATATTAGTGTTTATCTTCCTCTTTAGTACATGATGATTTTGTGGATATACTCACACTGACATTTTTGGTTTTAGTAAATAGATGGATCTAGCAGGCACCAATGTGACAATGGGTATGAAGGAAACTGTGGTGGTTCTCTGATTAAGAGACTGGAAAAAATGAGGGATTCAATGAGGAATTTAATGGTTATTCTAAACGAACTATCAATGAGTCATGATTAACCACTAGAACCTTGTCGAGTTCTCTAATACATCATGTACGAGAGATCCCAATCGATGTGGAAGATCAGGTAATAATTATAAAGGTTACCATTATGGTTTATATGATCCTTACTTTTGATGTAATTATGGGTTACTATATGTTATGATGGAAAATGAAAGGCATGAGATTAACATGAGGTTAAAATATGTTATAGTTATTTTTGATGAATTTATCTCTTTTTGAGGAATGTTATAAAATTATACAGTTTTTTAAAAGGGACAACATGCAGACCGTGTGACAACCCGTCGTGTCAGACAATGCGGTGGGAGTCAAACCCACAACCAAATTGTGACTGGTATTTATCGCCTACCACTGGAATACGTGAATTCCCTGGTTAGTACGAATTATTCATTTTAGTTATATAATTTTATGAATTAAGAGTGAGTTTATTTTGGGTTATCTATGGAAATTATTAACCTATCATGGAGGATATGTGATTAGGTTAATTACTTTTAAATATAAGACTTTTAGAGCAACTGATGTTATTTGGAGAGAAGTGTTAGTTTTTAACTTGGAAGACTATGTGACTAAATCCTTAAAATAGTTGGGTTTCAATCTTAGTTTGGTTTACTTTGAAGGATTTTATGGGCAAATTTTTTATCGAATGGTCCTCGTTGAACTTTGGGTTTTTTTGGACAAATTTTGGAGATTAAGAATAGATTTTCTTTTTATAAAGGGTAACCCTTTTCTGGAATATCTGATCTTGTTCTAACAATATTGGTTTTGGTAAGTGTCTAAAGACATGGGAAATATATTGTTCTCTTTTTTGGATTAGGTAATTCTCTAGAAGTTTATTATAGTACTCTTAATGTGAATAAATCTTCCTAAATACTCATCATTTTGGGAAAGTATGAGTTTGTGTATGAAATATAGTTAAAGTTGATAGTCAACATGACAAGTAAGTATGTTTCCTTAAGATCAAAAATAAATTCCTCAATGAAAAGGAACTTAATACGAAAATGTTTTCTATTAACCATTCCTTCTGGGGAATCGAATACCCTTTAACCCACCACAAGTTTGTGATTTTGTTGTGGTTAACATTCTCCTAACCATGTTTTCTATCACTCTCCCTCAGAACATGACCCTTTGATTTTTCATCCATATCCATGTTTTCCTATATGGAATCCTAGTATGGGTTAACTTGGGTGACCTCTATACTTCTCTTTCTTTATTTTAAAGTGATTTTTTTACCGATTCTTGTTCCGATGTGGGACATTCAGTGATGTTTTCGAGCCTAATTTTAAAATTGCGAGGACACAATTCCCAAAAGGGGTAAGGATGTAACACCCCAGGTAAATAAAGAATATTACATTTTTATATTTATCCCTATTTGTGAATAAAATATTAATATTACTTTAAAGGGAACTCTATGCTCGATGGCGTACCCAATACGCAACAACGAGTTTCATTGAAATCTTATGTTGCACTCTAATAATAAAATAATATTATATTAAATGGTAGTTAACGCCAAGCCGTTGTAATGGTGGGAATGAACGGAACTAACTACAAAATGATTATATATGTTAGTAAAGTATTTTTACTTTTATACAATAAATATTAGAGGCTTAAAATTAAAATGAATCAAATTTGAAGCATAAATCTTCTAATATTCTTTAAAAGGTCGATTAACCGCCTTTTGATGGAGGACCCTTTTTAAATATACATTTGACAATTTTATGTGTTATATTTGTCAAAATAAAATTCTTATTTAGAATCGGGACATCAAAATTTAATTTGTGTAAATTTTTGGTATTTTTCCGATAAAGATCATTTTTTAATGAATAATGAAAAATGTTATATTTTAATTCAAAACCTCTTTTTAATATAATTTATTTATATGATTAGATTATCATTTGAATTGGTTTTAATGTGAAATTAGAATATATTTTTACCATTTAATCCAATGGTTGTCATTGGAATATATCACTTTGAGATTGGAAATTAATGAGTGTCAATCTTTTGATAGATATTGTTTCTTAAAAACACGCTATTTGATTTGACAGCGGGATTTACATATAAAATTAATTAATGCAACTTCTATGTTATTAATTTGGTAAAATAAACATCATTTTTGAATTCGGAATATCAAATATAGCTTATGGTGAATTTTTGGTATTTTTCTGAAAAACTATAAGTTTTTATTAATAGTGAAACCACAAAGTCGTAGTTACAAAAACTGATTATTCGTTTAAATGGAACATTACCACTTCTGTGATTTGAATTTAAAAAATCCAATATAATTTATTTTCATTATTAAGAAAAATTTGGTTCAATGGGATGAAAATAATTTTTGATGAAAAGTAACTTTTATGTTTTATTAATCACGATTAATGGTAATCAGTGTGTTTTAAGGTAAAAATGATATTATAATAAAATGAAAATATCTTGAAACTTTTCCTAACCCTATTGGATGAGTCATGGACTACCAAGACAACCCATTGAACGATATTTGGGACCCCATGGAGCCACTTGGGTAAGATAATGACATTAATGCCTTTTATTTAAAGTAAAAGCAAAAATGACACAAACATGTATTGTTTTACTTAAACAATTTTTACATGGGGTTATACAAGTCAGATGTTTGACTATAAATTGTAATTGGAAAGATAAATGTATTTCCTACATCATATTATTTTTTTTAATAATTTTTAAACAATAAATAAATTAAATTATTTATGACATCATGATGATGCAGCGATTACCTCATTATTTAACGATTTAAATAAAATGAAATGATAATGTAAAATCTAAGACCTAAACATATCAAAAACCTATTTTATGGGTGAATTTATAACTATTATCACCTTATCCTAGAAATACATCAATTTGGGACCTTTAAAATCCGATACTCATTTGAAAATAAAGTAACATTTTATACCTTTCCAAGAGTGCCCCTCCTCTCCTCTTATAAAAGGACCCCACCTCTACCTATTTACCCACACCTCTAAATCCTTTTAATCGGCAAAGCTCTGATTTTTTTTCCTCTAAACATCCCTCTACTACTCTTAGAAGCCTTGCCTTAGGCAGGAAGTTCTTCAAGAAACCCTTTTGATTCAAACCAAAGGGAGTTACCCGATTTTAAGGTAATGTCTTCACTTGTGTTCTTTTGTTTTATTTTGCATCTCCAACCCCCTAAACTCTTTTTTTTCATTTATTTTGTAACAACAAAAGTATCTTAAATATACTAGTATGTTTTTATAAGATTTATTAGAGCTACACTTACACACAGCTACATCTAATGGTTAACGAACATAGTGTTTCTGTGGACGGTGAATTTCTGCCTCATGAAATGATGATTGTTCAATATTATTTTAACACCTTCAAAGGAGTCCATTAAGATGTCACTATATTTATATATGATATATAATATTTTTATGTTTTACTTAATCTTATTTAATTTTCATTTATTTCATACCCTTATGGTTTCCATTATGGGTAAACGCGATAACTTTATTTTAGGAAGTGCGGACTACCGCCCCCTCAAAGTAATTTGATTCGTTAATACCATATGTGGTACATATAATGGATAGATTTATTGAAATTAAATATTATACCATACTGGAATTATAATAATATTATGTATCATTGTGTTTTAATTCCATTAAATATGAAATAGAAATGGAAGTAGCGTTCATGCGTACGTACGGCTTACCGTCTCCATGAACGGTGCATTTCATTTCTTACCTATAAATGTTATGTAATATTATAAATGCATGAATATAATGGATATATATGATATATATGATATCTAAATAATGAATATAATTCTGGATGTAATGGATGTTTTACCCAATGAACAAACATGTAATTATAAAGAGTTTATTTTTGACTCAAGTAGAAATGATCGACAAAACGACCATTATTAACTTAAATAATTACATAGTGTTCATAACATGGTACTAATTGATATAAAAGGAATAAGGAACTTGAAAAAAGTTCATAATCAAGTATAAATTAACTCATGTTTGTTATTGTGGAGATAAAAGAACGATCGAGTCATGTCGGACATGAGGTAAGGGATCATACCTCTCTCTTTATTTTTATGTACTCTTTTTATGTAACTTACTTTAATCTCCTATTTCATATGTTGGGGGGATGTTATTTTAGATTAATCTTGATGTAAAGATTATGTTAATATGATGAGAGACCCTATTTTATATCATCAATCCATTTTTTGAAGTTTTATGTTGCGCTGTTAGGCTGCCGAATTTTCATATGGGGATTTTCATCTCACTTTTTATTCCTATGAGATTCATGCTACATTGACCACTATTTCCTTTTGTGTGGTCTTTTTACTGACCATTAATTTACTATTTTTATAATATACTCTCATTTATTAGTAGTTACATCTTCATTGTATGACCCTTCTTTCATGGGGTGTACGTTTTGAAAGTAGCCCAAATCGGTAAGGGAACCTTTCACACTCCTCTTTTAAAAAGGCTCATTTTTTTATGTATTTTAATATACATTTTTTTTTATTTTGGGATATGTTCTTATATATCCATATTGATGTAAATTTTATGTCCAAGTGATGAGATACCATTTTCTCTCCTATGAACTAATTTTATGAATTTTAATGTGAAGTCGTTAGGCTGTCAAATTTTACGAAGGGAACTTTTTAACCCAATTTCGATTTCTTTGGGTTCAACATGTCGTTATTGAATATGTCATCAATTGAATATGTGTGAACGAAATTTGATTGTTTTACACTTAATATAAAACTATATTGGGTTTATTTATATTTTTCACACATAATTTTGAGATTTAATTATCCATAATTTATGGATACCTTCTTTATAAGGGATTTCATCTCATTTTACATTTCTATTGAGACTTCGTTGTTGTTATGCACCAATTAACTCTTATATGGTGTACATACTGTCCTTTGGAATATTATATCATGAATCCCTTTATTATCATGATATTATAATGTTCTGATTAATTGTTATTCCTCAATTTTTGTATTCAAGTGTCTCTCATTTTGTTAAAAACCCTTTAACTAAAATATCGTTTTAAATGTTTTAATGATTTATTATTATAAATATTTCCCATTAATATACATGTTTTAAAAATGGTTTTAAGGATATATTTATATGGATATTAAGGGTTAAAAATGTTAAAAGTTTCAAAGTGGTATGGGACACTTCGATTCAAAAATCTCTTTATTAAATGTTTTAAATGGATTTGAAAATGGTTTTTAGAATGGATTCATTATTTCAATATCATTAAATGTTATATTGTTATTGAAATTGTGGGACTTTTATCTTTCCTTTATGCTTATTTTATGTGCTATGATTATGTTATGGTTCTTGGGAATTGTTATGAATAAGGGTGGTTCCGTGATAAAATAAGGGCGGGTGAGCCTGATATAGCTTTCCAATGCATTGGGTAACGCGATGGAGTTAAACGTTAAGATTTCTTTGAAGAGATTTAGGGAATATACTGTGTTGGGTATTCCAAACATAACCACGAGGATTACTCCCTACGTAAGAATGTTATGAATGCCTCCAGTTACCATTATGTCTTATGATCTCTATGATTTATTCATGATTTGATGAGGTATGTTAAAGTGATTATGTTTTATGGGTAATGTATGATTTCATTTATTCTTATGTATACATGTACTCATGTTTCCTTTACATATTTTAATATCCCTTAATAAGCTTTTTGTGCTCATCCCATGTTTTTGAAATGTTTTCCACAGGACTTAATGATTAATAGGGTCATGGACGGGCTCAAGGAAATGTCATGTTGTCTAAGGCATGGAACTATACATGAATCTTTTGTTCAAGTGTTTTTATGTTGTGAAAAAACATAAACTGAGTATATGTGTCTACTTTGTAATCTTTTGAGGTGTAACAGTTGTTTCCTAATTCTCTAAAACTATAAACCTAAAAAGATCCTCAAGGTGAATTATTCAATTTAATTCACGATTAAGTAATGTTTAAGGCTAGGGCTTTATATTTCATTACCATATACCATAATAAAAATTGTATTCTTTTACATAGCATCCAACATATTCCATAAAATAATATCAACATGGACATAAGATTTACTTTTAATAACTTTTAGGTGTGAGACATCAAATATTCTAATGGATTTAGATTTACATAAAGAATATATTGACTAATATAAGGCATAGTACACTATTTATTTTAAAAATATCTTCATTCACTGCTTTTACAAAAGATCAAATTTAGAAACATATGTGTAGTTCCATAATAAGGTATTTATCATTTAGTTTCATATTCCAGTTTTATTATAGACCATTTTTCTATAGTGTTATAAGTTTCATCCTGTCAAACATGATACCCATATTACAATATACTTTCTTGAACTATATAATTTTATACTGACCACAATTATTTAATATTATATATGTCATTATTAATCCAGTAATATTTTCAACCATGCCTCTCTCTGTGATTAATTTTATTAATAATTATAAATTATTGAAATTACCATCACACCATTAATGTGGAACTGTAGATTAGAATAACATATCATAACATTCAATGTAGATAATATATCAATGGCAGTCCACATACATTTCTAAGTGTTTGAATCAACTTATAATACTTGGGTATCCATCCTTATAGGGAAAAACACTATTTTTTTATTTAAAAGGATAGAATAAACCTTGATTCAAATAGAATTAAGTCGTCCTATGTTCTACAATGTACATTTTTTCGATTTATAATTCCATTATTAATATTAACTCTCATCCCATAATCAACCATATTATAATGATTATAGTGGAACAAATTTTCATCTCTGATAGATGATCCAATTACCATTATCAAGTTTAAAATACAAATAATGTAACATATATAATATTTAACACCATTATCCATAACTATGGTATACATTTTTATTTTATGCACATATAAAATGTTTTTTGTGAAATCCCACTACATGAAATGGACATACCAAAACTAAACTCTTTCCCATTATATGTATGTGTTATATGATATGTAATCTTTGCAAGAATCATTAACTACATGAACAATTACATAATATATATATATATATATATATATATTCATGAATTTAATCACTAATAGATTATTAAATGAATCTCCCATATAAATGATTTTTGACTCTATTGGATAGTTGACACTTGATAAAAAAATTATGTGATCATTCGTAATTGGTATATTTTATAATAATCCTCTAGATATTTCATTAATTATTTTAAATATTACATTAATTAATTTGTCATCAAAAAATTTTAATATATAGTACGAATAACTATTGTATTACCACTGTTCCATTCAATTTATTTTATTCTCCTATTATAACTTATCCATAGATATTATTTCCTCCAACATCTACTATATATGATACAACATGTGATTTTTATTATTATTTTATCTAATGTCCTAATATAAAAGTAAATCATAGATACCCTCAATCACTAAGAAATATTTTCTGGTAAAACTACTTGTTTTGGTAATCATTTCATCCTAATATTTGGGTATTCTTAAAAATTAAATTGATACTAATACCCCACTTCATAATTTAACATTCACTAACTCCAATAAATATATAGTACTAGTAAATTCATTAAAAATAAAATTATTTCTTGATCATTTCCCACACTTCCCATACGAAACAACCATGTGACTTCACTAATGCCTCAAAATATTCCAAATAATATTGATTACTAGTAAGGGTCTAATAATACCAAATATAAAAACTATTTTACTCATATCATAATAATTAAAACAGTAACTAATTGAACATTTTAGAATATTTTCACATAAGACTACCATTTATAGTATTAAAATAAAAATTTTACGTAGTTAAATAAATTTCATCATGTTAAAAAAATGGTTACGTATACAGGTCACATAGACACACATCATTGATGGATCACTCAATGACCAAATCATGTAAAATAAAACATAATATAAAAAATAAAACAATAAATAATATCAACAAAATTTTAGGCCTTAACTCAAATATTTTTCCACATTTTCTTCACGCACCACATCTTCAATATTTGTATTAAGGTATTCCCTGACTTTTATGGTGGCCACAAAATCTATAAATTTAACAAGATTCTTGTGTAGGGTGTAATAATAAAAATCTGTAGTCCACCAATAGTACCTAAAAAAATAATAACATTGATTTTTTCCATACATGTATTGAGTGATATTAAATCCCTACACAATCACATGCATACATCTATTGAACTATTTTTCCCTCAATAATTCACCTAAATAGCTAACTCATTCATGTATCAACAAGTTTGGGAATGTGAAGGGCACTCCCATGGTTTAGTAACAATATGGGTTTTAAATGATTATTTCCTCTAAAAATTATTTAATAATTGAATAGCTAATTAATATTAATTACATGTATTGGTAAACTAGTCATCACCATTAATTTTATATAAATTGATTAATGAGCCCATACCATATTAAATAATAAGTTAATAGATTATCACTTTAACTCATATCATAATGGTAAACAATGTATCATCGCAAATCACATTAGTGTGGGTGAAAGGGTTATTGTTATTCATAATCCAATAATTTTTAATAGTCAATAACCAATATAATAAAAAACTAATATGAGTTATCACCTAAATAATAATGATACATGTGATAGAATATCTTATCACCATATTGTATTCATAGAAATGTTTAATGAGATATCATAATAATATAATCTTAAACATGGGTTAATAGGTTATCACCGTAATAATAATATTTTATTTTTAAATGGTTTACAAAAATGAAAATAATAAAAATAATATAGGTTGAAGAGTTACCTATAAAATCATATCATAACTTTTGTAAATTTGTTATCATCAATGATATAATAATAACTATATGTGAATAGATTATAATCAAAAAATAATAAAAAAAATTTAGTATGTTTGATATATGATATTCTCATTTCAAATGGATAATGATCTATCACCATAATATAATCAAAAATAAGGTTACATTGGTTATCATTATTATATGATAATTAATCCGGTTGAATTAGTTGTTATTAATATATTAACATTAAAATAATTTATTGGGTTTTCACCACATACTTATTTGTAATATTAGTGTATGAGCTTCAACTATATTAATAAAATAACATGGGTAAATGGGTTACCCCGGATAACATAAAAATTAATAATATATATTTAGTTTTCCCTATAGCATTGAATGCTAAATGTATAAGTTCCTCAAAAAATAATTGTTCTATCAAAATTGGAATTACAATGAATTTTTTCTCCGTTGTTGGTATTCTAGATCTCAAACATGAGGTAAAAACCATGCCTCAGTATATAAATAATATTATTAATCCCAAATTCATCTATGGCCTTCTTATAAATATTCATGTATTGAATTTTTGGAGAAACCGTATTAATGTAATACTTGTATGTTCTCCCCAACAAAAAATTAAAGTGGAATCCTATTTTTCTTCGACCAATATTTATCATTCTTTCATTTATGTGAAATTTTTTAATAACGAAATGAAAATATCTAAATTTAATTAAGAACAATCAAACTAGATTATTAAATATTATTTATAAGAGTTGATTTTATTACCATTAGTGCCAATTTTGAGAAGAAAATAGGTAACAAATTATATAGGTAAGGGATGGAAGGCTTAAATACATTATGGTGAAATCATCTCTTTTTTAGGGGTTACAAATGATACATGTGTACTCATTTAAATAATAATAAAGGATGATTGTAGTCATGGTTGTGATTTGGCGAATTCCAATCTAATTAGTTTTTGGTCTCAGTGTTTCATTCAACTTTATTTTCTACCATGAATTAAGCTTTTGATGCCCAATAATCATTATTGATAATTTTTGAAAGATCGTGGGAGGCCTTGCATCATTTTAAATTGAGAAAATAAATTTTTTAGGACAAGTATTTCAATAAAATAATTAAAAAAATGGTAAGGGAAAATGAAATAATACACTTTTTTGAAGCTTCATAATAATATCTAGAAATTTAAAAACCATGATACAATTGATGGATTGGAAGCCATACATACCATTAAATTTATAAGATCTTCCATATGATATCAGATAGTTAAAAGAAAATTTATAGGAGTTATGGGAAAGAACTACCTATATATCTCATTCATATAAGAGTAAAATACTAGGAGAAAACCTAATGAAGAAGGAATTCAAGGATAGAGATAATACAGGATATCATTGTATAAGATAGGTATATAAAACATTACTTAAATTAATGATTTTTCATAAGGAACTAAATATTTGGGGAACCTCAATTTGAAATTGGATAATTGTACCATAATAATTGAAATTGGGGTTGTATTTCTGATTGATGTTACACATTTATATATTTCATTTATAGGTCATTGTATAGAAACTATGTGAGGTTTTTCTATGTTTTAATAATAAATATCATTCATTAATAATGATATCCATTTATTTATTGATGACTCACATAACTAATTAATGGAATACGTTTCTTCTATGGAAGAGATAAAGGGGATGGTGCAATAAATCATGTCAGATAGTCCTATTAGAACTGGTGGTTTCCCTAGTTCCATTATTTTCACTACATGAGTTGAAATTAATTTATATTTAGTGAATTTATTCCATGTTCATTTCAAATAATTTTCATTTTCTTGGGTAAATGGGGATAATACTTTAGTTCTCATCTTGACGGTATTGAATCCTATTTTCTTTTAATGGTATCAACTTATATGCTTATGTAACATTACTTATAATATAATATATAAATTTGTAAACAATATTCTCTAAAGACCTGGAAATTTCAAGGAAATTTTTTTCTTAAATTCTTTTTAATTTTACGAATCAGTATTTTTGGACGACGCCAGATTCCGAGGCCTGGTGTGCCCGAAATATATTTCTGAAGTTTTGTTCAGGTACATTTAGTAAACGTATGTCAGGGTTTTTCTATATTTTGAACTGGTGCTCAGAATTTAAATATGAGGGCACTGATAAACTTGCAGCGCCGGTATTCTCTTAAGGGGACCTTTACCGTAGTTGCGTTTTTTCGGGACAAGAAGTTATTTTTTGGGGACTTATTATTAATTAAATAAAATTTATGTGTACACAATTTTATTGTTAAGAGGTGGTTATTTCCTCTAAGGGGGAGTTGGTGGTGGGGCACACATTCCACATAACCTCCCATGGGAGAATAATGTGTGTGGGGCCCACACAAACCTAACCCCTCAACTCCCAGTTTAAACTCTCTTGAATCCGCCCATTTATGTGGTTAAACACTCTACATTCCACCCACCTCTCGTGAAAGTGCTAACGCACCGTCCATTAAGGAACAACTAATTAATTGGATTCTCTAATATATGATTTATTTTGAATTGCATGGCATCATTATAATTTTGGGAGAGCATATTATTTCTTTTGGGCCTTGGCAAGTATTTTGTGGAAAAGGCTTGGGAGAATTCACTTTATCTTGATGAAGAACATCTCCCACGAAGAACATCTCTAATGACTAATGACCTTTTTCCTCCGACTTTGACTGAACGATATCCGTCCTACGCGATGTCGTCATCCGTGATGCTCGTCTTCTATGGCTCATTGACGTGCATTGTTCATGAAATCGAGGTAGGGGTTATGTATAATTTTAAGTGAATAAATTATCATTCTTGTTGAATCCTATGGAATGTCTTCAGCCATATACTATTTCCTAACATTGAGGGCTTGGGATGAATGAACATGGCCTAATGACCCTCCAAAGGTTCTTGATTATTTTGGCGGCGGAGATATGAGGCGGAGGTCGTGCATCGGCCACGTGGAGGAGAACCGCGGCCCACAACCGCGGGCCGCATGGGCTGAAGAACCAGCCGGCAACAGCCAGAAAGGTTGATTAACCTTGGCACTGGAAGGTGCCACATTGAAGAGGTGTGGCCCGCATCTACGAGCCACATGATGGACGGATCCGGCTAGGCTGGAGGACCGCGGAACCCTCTTGGCACCACGCTACGGGAAGACTGTGACCCACATAGCGGGCCGCTCGACGGGCGAACCAACCAGCCTATCTGAAGGGAGCTGCATAACCTACTGGTCCCGCGTGCAGAGGAACCATGGTCCGCAATCCATGGGCCACTCGCATCAGAGAAGACAGACCGGCTTCGGCCAGCTGGGCAGGAGGGGCGGCACCGCTGGTTGCCGCCGTTTCAGAAAACCGGGTGTCGCGCCCCCTGCACCGCTCCGCCAGCTTGCCGAGCCACGGCCCGCCATGGGCCGGGCGGCCTTCCACGTGAGCCGAGCCACATCTCTAGGCCAGTCCTCTCCCCACAGGGCCGGGCAGACCATCCTGCTGGGGCGGACCTACCAAACCGGGTCGGGCCGCCCCGCCACCCCACTGTGCTTGACGGGCCGGGCCCGTTTCACTTAAACGTGAATAACTTCAAGATCGTGCATCTGATCGACGTGTCGTCTACGTCACTGGGATCCTCCCAAAGAAGTTGACATTTTTCGATACTCTAAGTGAGTTTGGGATAACGTTGGAAAATGGCTGGGTTATGAATGAGTGTAATTTCAACCGGGTCCCTAGAACGGAAAATCCAATAACTCCCAGACTGGGCGTCCGACTGACGCGCCGTCTATCGTGCTGGGTTTCATTATGATGAGACAGAACATCGAGATACATGAAATATGGACTTTGTGATAGTTGATGTATCAACCCCTTTGCTCGAGGATCAGACCCTCTTGGAATCGAGTGTGCTGTGTACGGGAACCCTGGAGGTGGTTGCTACTCTGTCGACTACTGTACCGGGATCCTACGTGGGTTCAGCTGTGACGACTATTGTACTGGGGTCCTCCGTGGGTTCGATAGCGATGACTACCATACTGGTATCCTCTGTGGGTTCGACGATGATGACTACTATTCTTGTATACTATGGGGGTCCGATAGTATTGACCATTGTAATTGTATTCTGTGTGGGTCCTACAGAGTAGATGGTCTTGTATCATGTGTGGGTCTGACTGCATAGCTAGTCCTGTATCTTGTGTGGGTCTGATAGCTTAGATTAATCAGTGACTACATATAATCATCTCTATCGCTATATGAAATATGTATTCTTGTGCGAGCTAAGTATTTACTTTCAATCATTATCATCGATGTGATTGACTTTACGTCCTGTGTAGACTGGGTTGTGCTTGGGATCGATAGTTGGAGTCGAACCGAGATTGATAACTTATGTATATTTATTGGCATATACCTAAGCAGGGTTGTTTGATACTTTGTGAATGTATCTATCATTTTACGGTTCATCCTTCGTGGATTCTGTGAGACCTTTGGGGGACTCGGGGTCCCTACTGAGTATCGTTATACTCACACCATCATGGGCTATGCCCCCACCTCGTTCTGTTAGATGCAGACGACAGACAGCATTGACAGAGGCAGAGAACAAGCCAGGATCGGACGGTACCCAGAGGTGGACCACACTGCGAGACGGTACACAGAGTGGACTCATATATTTGGAGTGTTGTGGTGGACATTTGTACCTACCCTTCAGGTCGGATACTCGGAAGACGTTCCAGGAGCTGCCCTTTTTAGCTGTTGTCCCTTTTTCAGTTGTACTTGCTTCCATTATACCTGTACTTTACTGTTGGGCCTGTATTTCTGGCCCCTTTACTTTCAACACTGTTTTTTGTATACATTATTCACATAGCATTTTCTTCATATTGCGAACTCTATTTTGTTTGTTACTTTCATAAAGGAAATGCCTTCCCAACGTAGGAATTTACGCCATTGGTGCTAGTCACCAGCCCCTGGCCTATGGAAGGTGGGCTTGGGGTATCCACGGAATGGGCCTCGAGGACGGGTCATGAAAAAATGGTATCATAGGTGAAGGTTCTACTATTAAACATAGTCTCTGATTCTTTTCTGTGACGCAATAGTGTTAAGTGTATTGAGTGTGGTTTTCTGTCTTTGGAGTCTAGTGTTGGAACGACGGCTGACGAATCCATACAACAGGACCCTGACCTCTGATTTCTGACCCATTGTACGAAAACACTAATTGTGTGACTATTTCCTTTGAACTATTTTCTTTGTGATTACTTTGTGTCAGATCACTAGTTATACTGTTTAACTGTGGCATGCCAATTTCTTTTCAGGATGGACCCACGAAGGCTACCAGCTAGGGTTCCGAGTTACGTATGAGATGGTAGCCCCCCAAGCGACGAGGCTTCGGTGTTGGGGCCCATCACAACGGAGGCACCAGTGGTACCACTACCCGTTAGTCCACTGATACCACCAGCTCTAATAGTAGAGAGTACACACTACCTGAGTACGTTTCACGAGTACCAGTACTAGAGGCCGCCCAGGTTCTGGGGAGAGACGGATCCAAAGGCAGCTGTGGATTGTCTGGAGGCTATAGTGAGAATTTTCATATTGGTTGGGACACCAGCCAACCTTATGGTGATATTTGCCATGAGTCTTATGCACATAGCTTTTGGTAGATGGTGGAGCCTAATGCTCTAGGTGCATGACGATGCATCTTTACATTGGACATACTTCGAGAGTCTCTTCCACTTAGATTTTGTTCCAGCCACCCTTCATGCGGTGCGATTTCAGGAGTTACTTCATCTGCAGTAGGGGAATATGCCAGTAGCTCAGTACTCAGTGATGTTCACCGACCTCTCATGTTACTCCACATATATGGTACGAGACCCATTTTTTAAGGCCCGGACCTTTGAGAAGGGACTCAGGAATGAGATCATGGCTTCGACAATTCCCCTCTGCATCCCGATGCATGCGGGGGTGCTGGAGAGAGCCCTTGAAGTGGAGTGTTTTCTCGCCGAGCAGTCTTCAACGGCAAGAACATCCGTCGGATCATCTACAGCCGGCAGTAGAAATTTGACGTAGAGGTCCAAGAGGACCAGGACATCAGGTGGGAAACCTTAGGACGTAGGTTTGGTTGTGTGGGGCACACGAAATAGAACCAGCCTTACGGGGAGCTAGCAGTGCTGAGAATGCGGAGGGCAGGGCCCCATGGCTCGTGACAGCCCGACCCGCTATGCAGACGAGTAGTAGACAATAGTGGGACATCCTAGGAAGAGGAAGAGGTTTGACTGTGGTGGTCTTCCGGGATCAGGCCGGTGTGGAAGAGGAGCTGGCTGAGTAGCGGATGGTGGACAACGTTTCGAGGCTCCACCACCACCACCGCCACCACCAGGAGGTCCACCCCGACCACATGGAGCTGGTGGAAATGGGAAGGCTCAGCTCTAGGTATTCATGGACTATGACCACGGAACACCTGAGATGATTCAAGGTAATATCTGTGTCTACTCTACCCTTGCAGCAGTACTTATAGGCACAGGCGCGAGTCATTATTTTATTATCGCTGCCCTTGTTTGGAGCTCAGAAATTCCGAAGGAGCCATTGGCTCGATCATTACAGCTAGAGACTCTTATGGGAGCAGACTCGATGATTACACAGTGGTGCTGACAGAGTGAGTCTACTCTAGGAGGCGAGAGCCTCTGCTGGGATCTTCTTGTAGCGGCGTCGAGGCCTTATGATGTCATCTTGGGTATGGACTGGTTATCCACAATTCATTGCCCAATTGACTATATTATGCACAAGGTGTCGTGTATCAGCACGGATGGGACTACGTTTACCTTCACCGGTGAGAAGGGATCCTTAGCACCACATGATGGACTTAAACAGAGGAGGGGGAAGATAATCACACATATATTGGATAGTCTCATCCTCGGAGCGGTTGATGTGTGGAGTTAGAGTTTTCCTATCCTAGTGGATTAGTATGCAGATGTATTCCCTGACGACATTCCAGGATTACCTCCTCATAGAGAGGTAGACATCTAAATTGATATGTACCCCAGGACAACACCGATATCTACTTCAGCATATCGGATGGCTCCGGCCGAGCTTCGTGAGCTGTGGGTATAGTTGGAGGACTTGTAAGGGAAGGGATTTATCCGACCCAGTGTTTGACCCTGGGAATCTCCGATTTTGTTCACCAAGAAGGTGGATGGGATCTTGTGACTCTGTGTCGACTACCATCGCCTGAATTAGGTGACCATGAAGAACAAGTACCCACTCCCGTGGATTGACGACCTCTTTGATCAACTCAAGGGAGAACGATGGTTTTCATAGAAAGACCTGAAGTCAGGCTATCATCAGCTCAGATTTCGAGCTGAGGATGTGCAGAAGACGGACTTCAGGTGTCTGTATGGCCACCAAGATTTCTTGGATATTCCCTTCAGCATAACCAACACGCCAGTATTGTTCATGAGAATCATGAACATGATCTTTCAGCCTTACCTTGATCGATTTTTCATAGTCTTCATCGACAACATACTATTTACTCGAATACTAAGGATGAGCACACCTACCACTTGCGTGTTGTACTAGATACACACTAAGAGTTCTAGATTTAGGGTAAGCTCTAGAAGTGCTAGTTCTGGATTCGAGAGGTTCAATTTCTGGGACACATCATCTCAGAGGCTGTAGTTGTTGTGGATCCAGTTAAGATCGGGGAAGTACATGCTTGGGGGCCATCTAGGAGCGTGATGGAGGTGCGGAGTTTCCTGGTTCTGGTTGGGTACTATTTGAGGTTTGTTCCAGATTTCTCCAGAGTTGTAGCACCACTTTCAGCATTGACGAATAAGGGGAAACCCTTCTTGTGGTCAGAGAGATGCCAGAAAAGCTTTCAAGAGTTGAGACAGAGGTTGACCAGTGCGCCCATATTTAGGCTAACGGAGGAGGGAGTAGGGTACGTAGTTTACTGCAACACATTAGGGACCAGACTCAGGTGTGTCCTAATGCAGAAGAGAGAAGTGATCACCTATGTTTCATTGCAGTTGAGACAACATGAGCAGAACTACCGTACCCAAGACCTGGAGTTAGCAGCAGTGGTATTCACCTCAAAGATGTGGCAACACTATCTTATGGGTGAGCCTTTTAAAGTCTACTCTGACCACCCGGGTATCAGGTATATCTTATCACAGAAGAATATGAACCTGAGACAGCGGCTATGTCTTGAGTTCCTCCAGGACTATGACTTTGAGATAGTCAATACTCTTGGGAAGGGGAACAATGTATCAGATTATCTCAGCATGAGAGCTACAAGGAGAGGTGACAGAGCATCTAGTCTCATTGCAGATATCCTTTGTGGATAGAGATGGAGAAGCCTTTCTAAAGTCTCTCACTATCACTCCTCCTCTTCTTCAGCAAGTCAAGGAGGCAAAGTGAGGGGGCGTTCACCGTGAGATGTGATATTCTCATATATCCTCAAGGAAGGCACCTAATGGATTTTCTATATTTGGGGAGCACGAAATCCTCTTCAGAGGACGTACCATGGTACCAGTTGCACTACATGAGGATGTGTTGATGGAGTTTCATACCTACCCATTAGTTATACATCCAGGAGTGTCAAAGATGTATTAGGACCTCATAAGATAGCATCAGTGGCCGGGTATGAAGAACATTGTAGTGGAGTTTGTCTCACGATGCCTCACTTGTCAGTAGTTGAAGACAGAGCAACAGGTACCAGCAGGCTTGGTACAACCCTTATAAGTCCTCGATTGGAAGTGGGACGGGATATCCATGGATTTCGTGATGGGGATTCCATGTACATCTAGAAGACATAACTCTATCTGGGTGATCTTTGACCGACTCACCATGTCAGCCCACTTCCTACCTATCAGACTGTAGGGATCAGTAGAGAGCTTGGGACGCCTTTACATTCAGGAGATTGTACAACATCATGGTGTGACATCAATGATCGTCTCCGATCAGGATGCTCGTTTCACTTCCCATTTATGGAATGGGATGCAGGAGGCTTTCGGGATGCATCTTTGCTTGAGCACCACCTTCCATCCCCAGACGGATGGTTAGACTGAGAGGACTATTCAGACACTCGAGAACATGCTCCTTGAATGTATCCTTGACATTGGTCATAGCTAGGAGGATCACATACCCTTGGTGGGTATTGTGTACAACATCAGATACCACTCCACCATCAGGATGGCACCTGACAATGTGTTGTACGACCGACCAGGAAGATCAACTCTGTGCTGGACTGACCCTGGGGAGTCAGCCCTTGTAGGACCAGAGATGGTTCACGCTATGAAGGAGAAGGTATAGATCATCCAGGAGCGGATTAAGACTACACAGAGTAGACATATGTCCTATGCTAATATGAGACAGAGACCACTGGATTTTGAGGACGGTTACCACGTCTTCCTATGGGTCTCACCTTGACGAGGTCTATGGAGATTTGGTCAGGGAGGAAAGTTATCCCCACGTTTCATTAGACCTTTTCAGGTCCTCAGCTGGGTAGGATAGGTGGATTACCACCTGGACCTTCCACCTCAGCTGCACCAGGTGCATGACGTCTTCCACGTATCTCAGCTGAGGAGATACGTGCACGACCCGTCCCAAATCATCGACCACGGGGAGATGGAAATCGATGATGGGGCGACATTCATGGAGGTCCTAGTGGAGATCGAGGATCGACATGAGCGGGTCCTATGTGGGTGTTCGATTCCTCTGGTGCGCATTCGCTGGCAGCATAGGAACCTCCAGGAGAGAACATTGGAGAAGGAGGCACAGATGTGTGCTTAGTACCCCCATTTGTTTCCCTAGAGTGTTTTTTAGCTTTATGGGGACATAAATCCCTACGGTGGGGGTAATGTAAAGACCTGTTAATTTCATTGAATTTTTTTTCATAAATTCAATGAAATTTTATGAGTCTGCAGTTTCTGACAGTGCCAGATTATGAGGCCCCATGTGCCTGGAATGAATTTATGAAGTTTTTTTCAGGTATGTTTAGTAAATGTACTTTATGGTTTTTCTATCTTTTGAACCGGTGGTCAGAAATAAAATCTGAGGGCACCGATGAACTCACAACACTGGTATTCTCTTAAGGGGACTTTTACCGCAGTTGTGTTTGGTCGTGAGTAGAAGTTATATTTTTGGGACATATAATAAATTAAATAAAATTTCTGGGTACACAATTTTATTGTTAAGTGGTGGTTTTTTCCTCCATGGAGGAGTTGAAGGCGGGGCCCCCATCCCACAAAA
This sequence comes from Viscum album, assembly GCA_963277665.1. Taxonomy (NCBI): domain Eukaryota; kingdom Viridiplantae; phylum Streptophyta; class Magnoliopsida; order Santalales; family Viscaceae; genus Viscum; species Viscum album. The sequence goes on from OY728161.1 coordinate 1,003,870,323, forward strand.
CCTCCCATGGAAGAATAATGTGTGTGGAGCCCACATGAGCCTAATCCCTCAAATCCCCCTTTAAACTCTCTTGATACCCCCATTGATGTGGTTAAACCCTCCATATTCCACCCACCTCTCATTAATGTGACATCACACTATTCATTAATGAACAATTAATTAACTAGCTTCTCTAATATTTGATTAATTTTTAATTGCATGGCATCATTATAATTTTGGGAGAGCTTATTATTCATTTTGGGCCTTGGAAAATATGTTGTGGAAAAGTCTTGGGAGAATTCAGTTTCTCTCGACGAAGAACATCTCCCATAAAGAACATCGCCAATGACTAGCAACATTTTTCCTCTGATGTTGACGAAACGATATCTGTCCTAGGCGATGCTGTCTTCTGCGATGCCCAACCTCTGCGATGCTCGTCTTCTGTGGCTCACCGACGTGCAATGTTCTTTAAATCGATGTATGGGTTTTGTATAATTTTACGTGAATAAATTATCATTCTTGTTGAATCCACTGGAATGTCTTCGACCATCTGCAAACACCTAAAATAGAGGGAATAGGCTGAACGAACACGGCCCGACGACCCTCTGAAAGATCTCGATTACTTTGGCGGTGGTGATCGGAGGCGGCGGTCATGCACCAGCCGCATGGAGTAGAACCCCGTCACCCGCAGGTGTCGCACGGAGGAGGTGCGACCCGCATACGTGGGCCGCTTGCGGGCCGAACTGGCTGGATGGGCTAGTGGACCACGACACCCTCTTGACGCCGCGCTGCGAGAAGACCGCAGCCCACCTAGCGGGCTGCTCGGTGGGTGAACCGAACGGTCTCCTGCAGGCCATGCTGAAGGGATCTGTGGCACCCACAGGTGCTGCGTGCAGAGAAACTATGGCCCGCAATCCAGGGGTCGATCGCGTCGGAGAAGACCGGCCGGCTTTTGTCGGCCGGGCCGGAGGGGCGGCGCTGCTCGGGGCAGCCATTTCAGAAAACCGGGGGGTGGTGCCCCTCTCTCTGCTCAGCCAGTTGGTCGTATTACAGCTGGTCGTGTGCTAAGCTGCCGGTCACGCGGGCCGAGTCTCCCTCGTGCGGGCTGGGCCCCAACGTCGGGTTAGAACATGCCCCGCCGGGCCACGTGGACCCCCAGCCAGGTCAAACCCGCTGAACAGGGTCGGGCTGACCTGCCCGCCCACTGGGCTAGAAGGGCCGGACCCGTTTTAAATGTGAATAACTTCAACACCACACGTCCGATTGACGTGTCGTCTGTGGAATTGTGATCCTCGTGACGAGGCGGTACTTTTTTGATAATCTAATTGAGTTTGGGACAACTTTGGATGATGACCCGGTTTGGATCGTGCATAATTCCAACCGGGCCCCTGGACCGGAAAAGCCAATAACTCTTAGATTGGGCGTCCGACTAACGCGTCGTCTGTCGCGTTGGGTTTCTTTTGATGAGATGGATCTTTTGGATACACCATTTCTAAACATAGATATTTTTGATGTGTCGACCCCTTTTCTCGAGGAGCGGACCCTCCCGGAATCGAGCATGCTGTGTGCGGGAACCCAAGAGATGGATGTGACTGCGTCGACTACTGTACTGAGATCCTACGTGGGTTTGGCTACGACAACTACTGTAATGGGATCCACTTTGGGTTTGACAGTGATGACTATCGTACTGGGATCCTCTGTGGGTTCGACAGTAATGAATACTATTCTTGTATCCTATGTGGGTCTGATAGTATTGATTTGTACTTGTATCATGTGTGGGTCTGATAGAGTAGCTGGTCTGGTATCCTGTGTTTGTCTGACAGCTTAGCTGGTCTTGTATCCGATGTGGGTCTGACAGCATAGATGAATCAGTGACAACATATGATCATTTCAATCTCTATACAAAATATGTATAACTTTGTGAGGTGAGTTTTTACATTCAATCATTATCATCTATATGATTGACCTTACTTCCTATGTGGACTGGGTTGTTCTTCGGCTCCAAAGTTGGAGCCAAACAAAGACTGATAACTTAGGTATATGTACGGGCATATACCTATGTAGTATTGTCTAATACTTCATTGTTGTAGGTTTCCTTTTTTGGTTTATCTTTCGTGGATTCTGGGAGACCTTCGAGGGTCTTGGGGTCCCTATTGAGTATCATTATAATTACCCATACACAGGCTATGCTCGCACCTCATTGTATTGGATGTAGACGACAGACAAGGTTGACGGAGGCAAAGAGGAAGCCAGGACCGGACGGTACCGAGAGGAGGACCACATGGTGAGATAGTATACTGAGCGGACCGATAGATGTGGAGTGCTGAGGTGAACATCTGTACCTACCCTTCAGGTAGGATACTCGGCGGACGTTCCAAGAGCTGACCTTTTTAGTTATTGTCCTTTTTTCAGTTTTACTTACTTTTCGTTGTACCTGTACTTTGCTGTTGGGATTTTATTTATGGCCCCTTTACTTTCAGCACTACTTATTTGTATATAGTATTCACTTAGTGTTTTCTTCCTGTTTCTTACTTTGTTGGGTTTGTTACTTTCAAAAAGTCAATGCCTTCCAAGCGTAGGGATTTACACCTTTGGGGCTAGTCACTAGCCCATGGCCAGTGGAAGTCGGGCTTGGGGTAGTCATGGCACGGGCCCCAAGGACGGTTCGTGACATATACTATCTCAATGTAATCTATTTATGGTCTCTGAATAATTACATGTTACTTAATGAGGAGGAACATTCAATGTGTTATAGGTTTACCACAAGAAAATTTAGATGACCTAAATAATGTAGTGGTTTATAATAATATCATGGTCAAATGAGTTATACAGATTGATTATGAGAAGGTATATTGTAATTTAATTATAATATTTTTGAAAAGGAGTGGATTATTATATTATTTTTATTAGTTTCTCTTATAGAGTTACTCATTTCCATAATTCTTAGTTTCCCTCATGGGTTAATTGTTGTATTCTTCAAGTCAACTCATGGGATTCATAAAGTAGCTCTCATATCCGAAATACTATTAATTATTTCCCAGTACCTCATTAGTAAAATATCCATGAGACTATTAAATGAGTATATGTATATGATTTTAATGGAATTGACATGCTCATATGTATTACACAACATTTCTTTGGGAATACTATTTTCTTTTTTTCATAATGATTGTTCCAAATCCATTATTATTTGTTTACATCTTCAATAATAATGAGAAGTGGAGTGGGAAACTAATTTACAGCGAGAAAGTTAATTTTTTCATATCTATAATTTATATAACTAGAATTCCCTTATTAATAATAGATACGTATATTTCTATTATGCTATGATTATGATTATCTACCTCATGGACCTGTTCTGCCTATGGAAAGTTCATATTAAAAAAAATCATGGTTTGATTAATAAGGTCATAGCTCAGGTATCTATATAGAATAGTTAATTTAAATCCTTCAAAGGATGGATAAATATAATAAATTTTATTCTATAATCTATATTTATTCTTGTTTTACTACCACATGTTCTCATAATTTTATAATTCTTATAATAAAATGTTCTTTAAATGGATTTTTGTGGGACTTCCATCAAGATGGTTAGAGTACCCCTTTGAAATGAAAAAGGTTTAAAAACAACTTGATGAATGAGGAATTATTTTTAAAATCCAAGAAGATGTTTTTATGATCATCCATGCCAAAATTTCTTTGGATGTAACACCAAAAATATAAATATAAAATATCATTCTTTCTAGAGAAAAAATATTATAATTCAAATAGATTTATTCAAAAATGTGTTTCAAATGTAAATTACTAAATTTTATAAATTAAATTTGCATAAATTTATTTAATTTTTTTATTTTATCATGTCAAAATTATCTAATGTTGAATTTTTGATAACTCTCATAAATTATCGAATTTTTTTTAAAGGTAAATAATATTTATTTTACGGGATAACCACACTTTTATGAAACATTAAAAATTTAAGAATAACTTGAATGATTATAAATTATTTTTATAGAAAATATTTTTCATCATGAATTGATATAATTCATATAAACATATAATGTTTAACATATAAATATAAGATTAACATTTTGTAAAAATATGTTGTTTTTTAAAATAAATATTAATTATAGTTCTTCTATTATACATAAGTATTTCAATGATTCCTTTATATTTTTATGATTTAGAAAATAATAATTCTCATCAGATTTAAATAATACAATTTATTATTTTCTAATTAATATTATTAATTATTTTTAAAAAAAATTATTTTTATACATAATATATACAACATTATAAAAATAGTTTTTATTTATGTTTTTCACAATTATATTAAAATTATTTTCTATCACATGATCAAATTGATATTACAAAAAGGGTGAAAATTTTTTAATCATCATAATTATTATTTTTTATTTTAGTTGGCTTAGTTTTTTTCATAATTAATAGTAAAAATAGTAAAAGAACATAACCATGTTTAGGGTTACAATGAGTTTACATTGGCTGGTGTTGAAACTGAATGATAATGATAAAAATACTACCTAATATTGTCTATATCATATTGATTGAATATATTTCAACCCTATATTATATTTTCTTATTATTATTGTCTATATGGTTCCACATTCATACGAAAATAAGAAAATATAGTTTAAATCTTTTATATAATTTATTATGTGTTCCTCCCCTAACATATAAAAGGGAACCACTAATCCAATATTATATTGAAAAATTAAACCCCATATATTAAAATATAAATTAACAAAATATTCCCATGTTTCAAGATATAATTTATCCTCTAATGATCCTCCTAAGAAGACTTAAGGAATTATACAAAGAATGTCTCTCATAGAAGAGGTAAACATATTTACTAAATCATTCATATTTTATTTATTATTGTATATCATATTAATGTATTATATCATTCCTTAGATAATAAATAAATTATCCTAAATAATCTGAGTTGTTATTATGAATATTGTGTCCCCATTTTACATTTCCTTTACATCCTATGAAGAAGGAAAACATTGCTCATGTGTACGTATGACCTACAGTTTCTATGAAGCGTTGTAAATCTTCTTTCATCACCAAATTACATGGATATATATATATTTATGGATATAATGAATATATATTATATTTAAGATATAATTATTATTTCATAAATGTATGATATACTTTTCTATATTATCCTAGCACCATTGTTAAAAGACTAATTTTCTAGTGCGTACATATAGACTACCACTTCCATTCAGCGATGTGATTAATTTTTTATGAACTCCAATAATTGTTCATTATAAATATTTATATAATGAATATATATTGTATTTATATCAGGATTAATAAATTTTAGATCAGACAACCATGATCAATATCTAAGGACCTAAAATGCTTAATCAGAACATACATGAAAAATGAAGTTGCTAAAACTATAAATGATTATGAGAATGACATATTTTTAATTAAAAGGTTATTATATGTTATAAGAAAAAACATATTGTACTATAATTATGAATATAAATTTGGCTTATATGTATAAATAATTTTAAAGTATTATATTTGACGTAAAAAACAATTATGAAGGAATTTGGAAGAGAGTTGAGGGAAAACCTCGCAATAACATCATTATTCAAAATTATTTATGTTTAAGATTCAATTAGTAGAATTATATAATATATCTAAATTCATCCCCGAATATTTTAATCTCATACCATTATTCATATGAAATATTAATTTTCCTTTATTTTATCCTTTATCTAATTACTAAAATGTTTGAAATGTTGTTTTTAAGGAAAAATGATTGTTTAAATTCTATCAAGAATATTTTTCATCAATGTCTATATTTACATAAAATATTTCAGAAATGGTTTTACTACTATCCAATTATTTATTTAAATAATTTTAACCCATGTTTTACTTTCTATAAAATGGGTTTGAAATTAATCTCTTATATTTAGAATGGGGAACTTTTTAATTAAGGTGTTAATTAAAACATTCTTTTAACGGTTACCACTTTAATGGATTTCCCCCCATAATGAATTATTTTTACATGAATCATACATTACATATTTCCATGGATATTCTCAAAGAATATATATTTTTTATTATTCTGGAAATTTTTGGATTTCTAATAAATAGTTTCAAAATGATAAAGATATTTTCCTCACAAAATGTTATAGTTTGATTTTAAAATTATTTTCATTGATTTCAATATACATTGGTTTATATTATTCGTTATTGGTGAAATAATGTATTGATACCATCCACCATTTACTCTTGATGGCTTGTGATGATTTCATTAATTTTTTGATAGGTGAAAATATTGATATTTTGAATGATAGATTTACAATATGAAGGTTTATTTTTATTACTACTTGAATTATTATTAATTTTATTCATATTATGAATTAATTGGATAATATAAGTGATGGTTCCTACCATTTATATCCATATAATGCATCAATAGGTATCATTAAACAAACTAGATTGGGAATTTGGCTTATACATTATCTGTATAAGTATAATATATTAGAACAATCCCTTGATGGTAAGATTATGATATCTGAAATTATAAATTCTATTATTATGAATCATGATTTAATTCCTCATGTGATTGTTTATTTTTTTATTTCATCCAAAAATTTAGTCACTTTTAATATATTATTTATATGGAATATTTTATTATTTTTTATCTCTTCTAAATTATTTATGCATTATTTATCCAATGATAACTTATGATATATAATTTACCTTACCATGAATCTAATCATATAAATTATATTATATCCCCTACATACGTTACAAATAAAGGATTTATAAATTATTCATGGGATATAATATATGAAATGATAATGTTATCACAATAATATTATTTATTATTTATTATTTCTAAATGTAATGTAAGAATATTTTGTGTATCATGTCTCCCAAGACTATTAAACTATTCAATCATTCAGGATGTGATCTCATACATATAGAAAATTTTATTATAATATAAATTTTTTATTAGATTTTATTTATTAATTTAGGTAAATCCGTAGATTCATTCATAGATCACTTCATGGTATCATGGGGAATGTGAAACATAACAAAGGGAAAGCTAGAATGCTCAGTAAGGGAAAACATATGACATAATATATCATAAAATAAATAAAACATGAATTATATGGTTATAATAAATAATAATATAATAATCTATATAAGTAATACCATTAAAATGGGACAAAATTGATGGATAACATAAAAATATAAATAATAAAGGTATAATAATTACAAGTTTTATACCGATAGAATGCATAATGTCAAACATTATAATATTTTTATCAAGGACATATTCAAATAAAACACATGTAAATAGGTAAGAGGTATTCAAAATACCCAAACTAGTTTATCATATGAGATCTACCAATACATCTAGGGGTTATATTAGACCCCTCCTATAAAATACTATTTTCAATGAATTTATCATATCAAAGGAGTAAAAATTATTCAATGAAAACAATATTATTGAAATGGAAGAATATGAATGGTTAATATTTTCCAAAATAAATAAACATAACATACTAATAAGTTATCCAAAATAATATTGAATGTGTTATAAAAATAATGTATCCCTAATAAAGATTAATATTTACAAAATTATGTTGAAATATATGAAAATACATAAAAAATAACTTGAAAATTTCATAAGAAATATTTTATTTCATTTTAAAATAAATTATTCAATATATAAATAATATATAAATAATATGAAAAAAAACTTTCCTTGAAAATAAAATTGAAAACATGAAAATTAATATTACAAGAATATATTACCCAAGATGAAGGGAAATTAATTCTTTAAGTGTATTTTAAAACAACTATTTTGTTCACAATTTTTCTAAAAGGTTCCTCATTTTAAAAAAAACTACAATTATTTTAATAAACATTAAAAAATATTACATGGATAAAATTGACTTTAATAAAAAATATATATTATTAAAAATTTCCTTGATAAAATGTTAATGAAAATATTAAAATTGAAGAAATATTTTTCCAATCAAATGGAAATTATAGTCAGTTTCCATAAATCCATATTTATGTATATTGAATACAAATGAGTGTAAAAGGGAATGAAAACATAAAATGTTCATAAATAACCATAGGGGAATAAAATTTATTTGTTTTATAATTCTCTTACTATATACTTATGCAGAACTAGCGATGAGTAATGAAGAGTTTATGAAATAATCTCTTACGACATGGGTATCATTTGTATCATAACCCCAATGAAAGAAACAAAATAAAATTAAACAATTTAATAAATAAATATAATTTTAAATATGAAATAAAATATCCAAAGGTAACTATGTATACCTCATGAATGATATAATTATCAAATAAGGAATATGTCTCAAAGAAACTAAAGTGAGACAAGAGATCATTACCACGGGTCCAACTAGATTTGTATGTGTTTAAAACTCTTTTTAAATAAAAATATATTTATTATCATTATATAAAAAATAAATAATAAAATATATAATACCATTTAATATTTACTTATACTATTTTATCATCGATTTAATAAAATTTTTCTATTTAATTTATTATTATATGTGATAACTGTTTCGTTTTTCATATTTATTTTGTTTCAGTTGTTTCGGTACTTGAATTTGGATTATGATTAATTAAACTACACAAATTACATAATTATATCCATATAATGTATATTCATTATTAATATAGTAATACTCATCATAAAATTTAGAGATAAAAAATAATTACATTGTTCATACAGATGATAGGTCATGCGTACGTTAGAACAATGTCCTAACTTTTTTATGGAAGGAACAAAGGTTAGGAAAATAATAAATATATTTTTTAAATTTTTTTACAGAATATATATTAATTAATTAAATTATTATTACAATCCATGTAATTCAAAAATGAAGAACTGGACCACAATGCATTATTGAGGTTGTAGTCCACATGTGCACACATGCGATGTTATCATTTTCCAATGGATTAATTGGTAAGAAGTTAAATATGATAATATAATTATAGAATAATAATTATTTGATAAATACCATATATATTAATTTTATCCATAGTTATATATATCCAATTAATTTCGTAATAGATGACAAATTACACCACTATTTAGAAACAATAAGTCATACGTATACATAAATGCTGTCTTTTATTTTCATCATATGGAAAAGTGATAAAAAATAATTGTCCCATTATTATAACACAGTATAATTATATTGATGATAATTGAACTAATTTTTTATATGGTTAAATGAAATTTATATGGATTGGATGAAGAAAGGAATTTGAAAGAGTCAGAATAGTGGATTACTATTTCTTCAATAGATTTCTTTCATATTCATTATTATGGATTTTTGGAATAGTCTTTTAAAAAGACTAGAACCTCTACATAATGGATAATAAATTTTATAATAAAATATTTTAGTGGTTTTTCAATATAAATTTCTCAAATTGGTGTGTCTAATTGAGAGAAATGAGTGTGTTTTAATAAGTGGTTGAAAAAACATCCATAGGATTTCTAAAAATATTAAAATATAATTATGCCATTCAGAATTGAAATTTTTCCAAATGGATATAGATTAAATTAAAATAATTACATGGTTAAATTCTCCATAGAAAATGATATTTATATAGGTTTTTGTGCCATTTTAATCCTTTTATTTTCCTTTAAGCACTTAATTTACAAATTTTAATCTTAATCACACTAATGACTTTAAAAAACACTAAGGGAGATAAATATAAATATAATGTGATGAATGGATAATAAATGATCATGGGATTAAATCATAGAACACATTTATTTTTTATAATACTATTTTATGATATTTAAGATTTGAAAAAATTAATAAAATAAGTTTATCATAAAAAAATTAATACCGTTTTAATAACTATTCACCTAACTTGACATTGAAAACAACAAAATGGTAGTGTAATTTTATTATAAAATTTTAAATAATATATTATTTGTTATTTATATATTTATAGTTAACATAAAAATTTAATTTACTCAAATTTTATTAAATTTAATATTTGTAAAAATAATTATTTTATATATAATAATAATTGAATAAAAACTATATTGGTGTTATGTAAGCATTAAAGGTACTTATTTAATAACAATATATTATTGTTAAATTACCATGTAAATAAATTAATTTATATGTGAAATATAATTTTATAAGTTAAATAATACTCTTTTTATCCATAAAAAAAAATTATTGATATTAAATTAAAGACAGTTAGAATTTGTAGTTATTCTATCCTTAAATTAATATAATGGTCATAATCAAAGAATTTTGGAACCACGCGACAAAATATTAGATACATGGATTTTCATGGATGAATTATACTCATCCAACAGTATAAATTAATATAATGAATGATATATTGACCTTAATCCATGGTTTAACCACATTTTACTGATTTTACACGAGCATAGGTGACATATATTTACTATAGTTATTATTCATAATGAAAAAAATAAAACGGATCTATTTACCAAATTTAAACCAATTTATTCCAAATATGATATCCATATCTCAATATAAAATATTTTTCATGGAATAAATTAGTTTTATTATAAATACATAAAACACAATGAAAATAGTTTTAAAAAACATTCTAATCATAAAAATAAACTTATATAAAAAACATGAATATCAATGACTCAAATAGAAATGATTACATTTATATACATAATATGGATTATATTTCACTCCAAGATCCAATATAAAATATATTTTATCTTTTAAATTTCATGAATTAATTATAGTGTTTGAAATATATTTTTTCACTATTAACTGAGAAATCAATTATTTAAAAAAAATATTATCATTTTATCCTATAAAGATTTTTTATGAAGATTTAAAATTTAAAATTTGTTTTTCCAAATAAATTTTTGAAAATTTTAAAAAAGTGATAAAATTATTTTCCTAGAAAAATAACTAAAACTATTTATTATGAAAATGTGATATGAATAAGAAAAAATGAATTTACTAAAAAATATGCATAATTATTTCAAAAAAATTAGTCAATATATATATACTAATTAGGACATATATATATATCATAATTTTGATAATTGTTTTCATACTCCCAATTCAACAACTAGGTTATTATGGTCACATTTAATTTAAAATATTTGATGGTTCATTTATGCTCGGTTGTATGTGTTTTTTAAACTACTGAATATAGTGTTCTTCTAAAATATTATGGTGTCACATTGTATCTTTATTTAATAAATTTCACCATCATAATTTTAACTTCTACTCAGTAGTCAATGTTTTAGCATTTCCAAATACCTTTTTTAAAAAACCAGATCATAAAAATGGTAAAAAAATCTACTTATAATGCAGAAAGGGAACTACAAGATTCATCTAGAATAACACAAAACAAGATTTCCAAATAGGATAATATAAGTGGGAAGATATTATATTAACATGGAGTAAAAATAATTTCCATACAAATGATATAGTGAGATAGGATATAGATCACAAGAAATTGAATTATCAAGGGAAAGGTAACGACCACAAAACCATAAAAAAATAAGTTTTGAAAAAGAATATGAATTCCTTGGGAATTAATGTAATAGGGAAAAATTTGGTTCAATGTCTTTTTCTTATAGTTGAGGAATAAATTTACTATCTAGATAGAAAAAATTTAGAAATATACTTAATTAAATAGATTAATTTTTTCCGTTAATAAATATCCACCATAGTCTCATATTTTTCAAAAACGTATTAGTAATCAAAATGAGTTATTCAGGCTTGATGCATTAAAATAAAATTATAAAGGATAACATAATCCAAAAAAATGGTTTTCTTCTTATATTTAAATTTTAAACATAAAAAATGGTTACCAAAAGGAATGATATTATCCAAAATTTATAAGCCTTCATAAAAATATATAACACATTTTACATCAAAATTTTCAAAATAACACAAATGGTACAAGTTAAATTATTTAACAAATAAATAATCATAGATCACATTTATCCTCAATGACCTCAATAATAAATAATTTTTTAACATAAATGGGGATCTCATGCCTTTTTTACTTTTATTTATAAAAATTTAATTACATTATTATGAACTAATATTTCATGTTAAACCTAATGTAAATCCAAAATGCTCAGTATACCTCAACCGAATATTCATACCAAAAAATATCATAAATCACAATATAATTTTATAATTTAGTTAATTTGAAACAAAAATATCAAGAATGAAATTTATATACGAACCTAAATGGTAATCGTTATCTTAACTATAAATATCATTAACAATATCACTTTTGAACTATAAAAATAATCTATATCCCACTATCAAATAGTCCATAATCAACATAATTTTTTTACACTAACCCAAATGTATATAAAAACCTTAATAGAGTATTTTTACTAAAACCTAGTAAAATTTTAATTCACCTAAAAACACAATAAAATAAAACCTCAAAAATGGTATCCATACCAATGAACATAAAGAAACATAAACATATAATACAATTATGATATCCATAAATCTTAAATTATCTCAACAAGAAAATAATATACTATTTGAAAAATTAACATAATAATTATTCTTAAAATTAAATCATTGTCTATTTACATAAATCAAAAAATTCAATAATCATCATCCAATATGAAATTAATTAAATTTTCATCAAAAACTCTTACCTATTTTCAAGGTCACCAATATTATCCCATTTACTTAATCAATTTATATGATCTATTTATCCTAACCAGTCATTATCATACATATAGTAAATCACGTTTCTAGGCTATCGATACCTTTCAACATATGTTTTCAAATCAATAATGAAAAATTATTTTGGAACAATACTTAGGTTTTATTTTATTATCATATATATAATATAAATGATATAACACATCAACCAAATATTTCTAAAATCCCAATACAAAAACACTTCAATCCTTGTGCATCAATTATTTGAATCACATGGGTTCGTTATTGTTCTAATGGTTAAACCATTGATTAGTTCATTAGCTTGGATAATCCCCATATTCCACAAAAATATGAAATAGTACTGTAAATGGTACCTTGTGATGAAATTCATATCTCTATATATAACTCTTAAATTTTCATCGATAATTCGTTGATTTATGCAATTAATTTCAATACATTAATTTTTTTTATTCCTTCGACACATTCTATTGGGTTTCTCTTTCAAAATTTATACCATGAAGGAAATTGAACATTGTTTCTTCTATGGTATCGACCACCTTGAATCTTTTAAAACACTATTATTCTTTTCTTTAGTGATACTGATATTTCCGTAAGGTCTGTGTTATTAATTATATATCCTGATAACTAGTTATGCATAACCACAATGTCTTTCTCTACGTTCATTATCAATGTTTTTCAACAAATATTTCAATTTTCCAACACATTCAGTGTTAACATTATTCCTTCAACATTCATCCATTGACTATAAAAAAATCAGAGTGTGAGAAAAAATCATTATAGTGGAAACTATATACTCATGAAAATTAGTTATATTTCTTATAAGTCATGACACCTTTATAGTGACTTAGTCTTAACTTATACTGACATTACACTATTTTAGATGAATATTCATTAAATTTCAATAATAAATACAGGAGGACTATAATAGTTTAGTGTCTTTGGAAACATATAAAAAATATTCTATCCTGGTGAATGATCTTAAACATCTCTAATAAATATCTCCTCTTTAAGAACATATACCTATAACATTTCATCATAACCTAGTGAAATTTAACATATAAAGGAGTGAGCTAAAATTCTTAGTAAGGGTAAATAAAAGAAATGTGTAATAATAACATGAAAAAAGGGTGTGGAACATGAGAATCATATTTGAATATCATACCCTTCATATTAGAGATCACAATAATGATTTTCAATTCCTACATCATGGATCATAACAGAATTAAGAGAGTAAGTCATGAAAGACTGATACAGAAATAAAATATATAATTTTGGAAGTCACATAATCATGTAATATGATTTCTATATTATTTTAGGTATTATTTGTCAAACCATCAGGGTATAATGGGTTCATTACCCATACCATCAGGGTTGTATTGGTTACTTCCCATGTCCATATTATTAGCATGAGTTCACTCCCCATACCATCATGGTAGTCGTGGTTTACTCTTATGGCCATCTTATTATTCGAGGTTAATTACCATGAACATATTATTATATCTCATGAGATATTAATATTTACTTAATTCATTAGAGGTAGATATTAGTCCCATCCATATAATAATGGAATCATAACCAATCATATCATAACACATGAAATAAAATGTGTATCACAAATATTTCATCATATCATAATATGTGAAAAATGTGTGCTTTATTTTTATTTCATCAAAATAAGTACCCATGAAAAAGAAATAGATTTCATAAACTAATATCTTGATAAAAATAAATATATTTCATAAAAATATATCCTATGAAAGAGAATCATGTTTTATATAAACCATCAAAATAAGTATAAGCCATTCAGAGAAAGAATTTGAATATAACGTTTAGATAATTTCCAAGATAAGGATTATTAACATCAACAAGTTTCATATTCGATGTAAAATAATATTTAAATATCCATCAAAAACCTTTCTTGATGAAAATATTCTATATTATTTATAAAATTATTTTGAATAGATAAAACCAATTGAAAATACTTTTTTTATAAAATAACTTAAATAAATATAAAGAAGTATTGAATTCAATTTAAAATAATTTTTCATTGAAAATATATAAAATAAGATTCAAACCATTTTAAAAATATTTTTATTTGAAGAAATTTTGAGAACATTAAATGAAATCTTGAATACAGTTTGAAAAACAGTTCATTGACAAAATATATACATAAATATTGAAAATGTTTTGAAACCCTTTTTACATGAAATTATATTAAAAGATTTCGATATTTTTTTGAAAACTATTTCATTGAAAAAACATTGAAAAAAATTAAATATGTATTAAAATCACTTTGATAACAACTTTCCTTGAAAATTTATAACATAATGTCGAAAAAATTTGAAACAATTTTCATTAAGAATCACTTTTTAAAAATTCATTTTAAAAAATAACATTTCAAAAAATGAAAATAAATTTTAAAATAAATGATGTAGGGTAAATCCATACATGTCGTACGAGGTAAAAATAACATTCCTTTTACACACTAAAAAGGTTCTAAAAATGGCTTGTTCAGAAAGAGAAAAGAATATTACTTTAAAGAGATTTCTAATAGTAAAATTGGGAAAATTTTAGTTTAATTTTTAAATAAGAGTTGTAAATTATTCATGTAATCCATTTTTAGAAAACAAAATTTTGAAGAAATATATATTTCTGACCAGAGAGAGTAAAGCCAGACATTCTTAAAAAATCATTTTTAACTATCTTATGTATTAAATTGTAAAATAATGTTACCAATACATGAAAATATATTTAGTAACCATATGGAAAGAAAATTCATGAATTTTCTTGGTATATGGAACATATTATTTCATCAAAGGAATCATAGACATAAATAATCTTGAAGAGCGATGAGATTATCTAAATAAACTCTTATGACTTGGTAACATGTGATTACATTGTACGTGAAAGATAATGAAATTAAATGAAAAATAAAATATCATTAAATTAATTAAATTCATGATAAAACATGTATGATATTAGTATATAAACCATGAATGAAAATTTATCTTCATAACAAAACATCAGTCTCAAATAAGGAAATTTGAGACAAAAATATTTCAAAAATTTCATTACATTGGAAACATAAACCCCATGAAATAATGATTATAAAATGATTTTTTATACACATAAATTTATGTGTAAGATACATAGAATACAATCATGGGAGGTACAAACAACACAAAAAAGTAAAAAGTGGAGAACATAGTATGTGTTCCATAGAAATAAAAAGTTATATGAAATCACATTACCTTATGATTTGACTCCCGTCATAATCATTCAAAAAACCTATATAATAAATATCAACTTATTATAAATATTTTACAGAACCATATTATTATATCTAATATCATATTTTGTATAATAATGACTATATATTACCCAAATTTTAACCATCTTATGTTATGTTTTCACATCAGATAATATTGGCTTTGTTCTTCACATATTTCTTAATTTGTTATATAGTCGGTCCTTATAACTATATAATGATTAAATAATGTAATACATGATATAAATTTCATTTATATCCAGTATATGTGTATAATAATAATCTAAATCATAGAGAATTATGTAACAGATTACTCCATTCATAGATATGGTAAGTCATACGTACGCATGAACGCTATTTCTGTTTAATTTTGTTGTTGAAAGAATGAATGTAAAAGATATATATGTATATAATTATATATATATATATAAATATATATGTATATATATCATTATTATATCATATTTATTATATCATATATATCATATAAATTTACTAAAACCATACTTAAATAATTAAAAGTAGTGTATGAATGAATCACATCGCTTTGAAGGGTTGGTAGTCTACACTTCTCAATGGAAATTATCATATTAACACAAAATGGATTCTATAATTATATGTATTGTAAAATAATTATAAAAAACACAAATAAATAGTAAATATAATATATAACATATATAAAATTATTTACCATCATAATTTTCACCATGATTGGTGTAGGAGGAAAAATGAAAAATCATCATTTAGTGAAGCGGCAGTTCATCATACACTAATATAGTACATTCTTGACCCATTAGATGAAGGTGAGTGTAAGTGTAGGTTGAACCCTTAGCAAAGAAAAACAATATTATATATATGATTCATATTTTTTTATTCCAAAATATAATAAATATTGTGGAGGGGTGGAGAATGAAAATAAAATAAAGGATCTTGAGAGAAGATGTTACCTCTTAGTCAGGTAAGTCCTTTGGATTTCTTCCAAGGCTTCCTTGAATAATATTATAACCAAGGAGATTATTATAGTAAGAAGGGATTTATTTTAGTAATTTTATTGGGAATATATTTTTGGAACCTATATGGTTTGAGAGTTGTGAAGAATAGAAAAAGCTGTTGGCCTTTTATAGGGAATGGAAAAAACTTAGTTTGAATTTTTGTAAACATGTTTGGTGTAGCAATATTTTACCTAAAAAATATCATTCCAAAAAAATTATTCAATAATTTAACGATAATGGAAGAATAATGACTATCCAAAGGGTGTTGGACATGTTTCTAGGTCATTTTGGGTCATAAATTTTGGGTTTAGTTATTAGTTAAGCTTAATTTTACCTTAACCGATGTAATTTTTTTAATTAATATAAGTAATAATTTGGGTTAAAACTAATTAAAAAATATTATAGATTATAAATTATTATTATTCCAAATATGGAATCCATTTTTCAAAATACCAATCACTGGAGTGTTAGAAATTAATTTAATATAATTCTTTCTAATGGGACGACACTACAGGTTTTTAATGTAACAAATGATCAATAGTTTGCATGGTTTTTATATAATTGTTTTATGAAATTTCAAAAAATGAAATTAATTGGATTTTTATTTAAAATTTTATCGGATTAAACTATTAGACCAATTTAAAATAATTTATTCTTATATATAAATTATAGGAAAATGCAGTTTTGAATTAATATATAGTATTTTTAACAATTCATAAAAAAAAATTAAATCATATAGAAAAATAGAAAAATATTATCGTAAACTATTTTTAATATTTCTATTCTAAATAAGAAAGTTATTTTTGACTTATTATGTCTATAAACATTTAAAAATAAATATTAAAAAATGGATCTCTGTTATAATTAGTTAAAACTTTCTTTATTAAAAATATATTTTTATTCATAAAATTAGGTTTTCTCTTATCATATAACTATCCAATATATTTTAGGAATAACAAAAATATTTTATTGGATATATGAAATATATATTACATTAATATCACTCAGTAATTTGAATATATTTAATTCCTTAGTGGAAAACTGCTTGGTGACCATAAAAATTTAAATATTTTCTTTTATATTCAATTGGTTTAAATATTAATTTATAATTAATTGATAGACAATGAATTCATAATATATTTTTGAGACCATTTCTTTTCATAAATTAGTTAATAATGTTCTAAACTGCTATTTTAACTACTAGGTTTTATCTTATTATATTAAATAATATTATTTTAATAATATATTATTGTTTTATAAAACTCATACATGTGTGTTATAAAAACCATAAAGGAAATCCATTTTTACATGTAATGAAAGATAACCTCTATGTTCTGTGTAGAGAATGCCTAAATTTATGTTGTGTGGAGTGCAATATTAACTTGTTGTTGCATATAACACAATCCAAACATCATAATTTACTATAAAAAAAATATTTTCAATATTACGTGAATTTAAAAGTTTAAATTAATTCAAAATATAATAATTCACAAAATATCCGGGTGTTACATTCTAACCACATAATACTTCTTTCACACTTGAAATTTATTTGGTTTATCAACATATTAATACTTGAAATATTCATTTATAAAAACCCACATCATAAAAATGAAATCTAAATATTCCCTTAAAAAGGGAATTATGGAACCATAATGGTGACCCAATGTAAAAAATACCTATGTTTCCCCATAAGAGATTATTAGTTAGGATAGAATATTGGACATGTAAGAAGATTATAAATATTAGTAGGGTGTGATTTATGTCATCAATCACAAACCAGTGAATGATCAAAGAAAAGATATGGGCCTCAATGTTATAATTCTATTATAATTTAAAAGGACAACGAATCAATGAAATTAGGGTATTAGAAAAACTCATTTTCTATTTATTCTTATCCATACATTGAGTAATTCATTTATTGAACAATAATATAAGAAAATATAATAGGTGTATTTCTAAAAAATATTTAATTCTTTAGATATTCTTTTATCAATTTATAATTCATGGACAACATCGTGTAATAGAAATATAGAAATTAAATTTCATTCCAAAAATCATGAAATAAACATTTATAATATCTAAAGGTCTATAAAAGAATTAAAAATATAACTAATTATCTATAAATATTCTTTAATAAATAAATATGATTAATAAATTAATCACTAAATATAAAAGTATCATTTTTTTCATCATAAATAGTTTTTCATTAAATATTATAATACATTATCTAGGAATTAATTTAAGCTATTGGTTGGGGTCAAACCCTTATTATCCTTCAGTTATAGGTTCAAACACATCCTTTTTAGACTTTATTGGTTTTCACCCAACATAAATTATGTCCTTTTCTAAAAACACACGAATATAATCTCATTAAATAAATATGTTGGACATCATTGAAATAAGGATAACCACTACATAGCCTTTTACAATGTTTTTTAGTATAGAATCAGTGAATAAATACATTCTCTAAAGTTCATATTAAACATTTCATTAATGTTTAAAAATATTAAAACTAAAAACATTTAATAAGAGATTTAAAATAATATTCTTAACGTTGATCCCCCCATATATCATAATGTAGCTCTTGGTTGTAACTTTCCAAACATGTGAATACCCTCAGTATATTTTCTCTTGAAAATTGGTAATAACCTAAATTGCCAAACATTCTTGTTGAAAACATTCATTATTCTGTCTTCAATTTATATAGGTTTTATTCCAAAAATATAAAAATGTTGTAAACTTCATCCATGATACAATAATCTACTTATCAACAAGTACGTAATTTCCAACAATTAAATCTGTTCCATCCATATTAATTATTCATATCCATCATATCATTATCCTAACTACATTATCATACCATAAGAAACATATTGTGGGTTATATATCCCGTAATCATGTGTTTTCCCTAGAGATAACCTTTACATTGCATCACTTTTTTATTCCATCAGTATAATACAATGTTTTTCTTGTAAATCTGTTGTAAAAAACATAAACTGGAAAATTCTGATATATTTCACCTTTCATAATTCTTGAATACAAATACATAAAAACATTTATTACATCATTCTTAAGCCATTGAAAAGTCTACCCCGTCATAATACCTCATTCATTTCACATGTCATCTATAGTCTTTTCATCATCTGCAAGATAACCATTACTAGCACCACCCTGATAATCCTCTATATGATATTTTCTCTTGGTAAATTTATTTTCATAGTAAACATTTATTCCCCACATTAATTACATAATCTTTGATGATGTATTAGGGAGGCCAATATTCTCATACATTTAATTAACAAAAATAATCAATTTTTCCTTGTAGTAAATGTTATTGTGGTATTATTTTCTATTGTCAAAACATATTCTTGTTCCACTAATAAAATCACTTAGGTGATTCTTTCCACATTATTGAAACAAATGAAACTGAATCATTATTACTCTGGGGTCACCATTACTCGATATCCTAGAAAAATCCTTCATTATCTTCTATTGTGAGTCTAAGAGATGGTTAATGTACACGTTTTTAATCATGTTCTCTGAAAACTGAGTAGTCATGATATCAACAGATCTCAATCCAGTGATCATTCCACATTAATTTCCATTATATAATCATCCATCACCTTCAATTTGATTCCTCTTCCTTTTCATTCTTTCCATTGACTAAAACCCAAATCATAGTGTGAAAATTACTTATCACAATAGAAAACCACATAGTCATGAAAATAATTAACTATAGGATGCCTACATCATGTCACATTCATTAATTTATGAAACAATAAGTTCATTATAGCCTGTTCTTATTCAACATATATTTAAATACATCACAATGGTTCATAAACAATTTTTGAATTCTCAAAGAATAACCCCTAGGAGTGTCATTCTGAGTGTGTAGTAAGGAATGTTGTCATGTACTAGATTACCCTATCTCACACCAGAAACATCTTGTTAGAATTTTTTCCCCTAGGTTCATATTTTCTCGTGCCACATACACTTGTAGTATCCATAAAAGGATTTATTTCTAGGAATCCACTCACTCTATCCTTTACCAAAATTCCAGTACATTTTTCTAATCGTTAACTCATCATTATACTTATCCTAAGTGACATCCCCATACATATACAGAAAAATATAACTAGGGAACCCACAAATTATTTCTCATCTTAGTTTCCAACTGTCTAATAAACCAATCCTTTGATACAAACTATAGAGATCTAGCCTTAACACACATGGATATTACACCATTTTATATAAATAAACTGTAAATTATAATAATACACGCCTACAGACCATAATAGTTTAGTGTATTTAGAAATCTGGAAACAATATATTCTATATTAGTTAATGACCTTTAACATATCACATAAATATATCCACCTTTATTGCTTCTACTTAAAAAAATTCTTCATAACCTGGGGAATGGACACATAAGAAAGGGTGATGTCAGATTCTCAGTAAGGTTAAATAAAGGAAATGTATAAGCATAAATTGAATAAAAAGTATGAAACTTGAACATAACATTTAAATTTCATATCCTAAATATTATAGACCATAATAAATATTGGCAATTATTTTGACATGGATTGTATTAGAATTAAGAGAATAAGTCATAAAATCAAAGCGTAGTTATAAAACATGGAATTTTGAAAGACATAAATGAATATAAAATTATTTATAATGTATCCAAGGCATCACTACCAATACCATATTCATAGTATTGGTTTACTCCTAATACCATCTTAGTAGTCATGGTTCACTCCCATGGTCATCTCAGTAGAATGAATTCACTCCTCATACCATCATGGTAGTTATGGTACACTCCTTTTTCTATCCAAGTGTTCAAGGTTCATTCCCAATAAAATATTATTCTATATAATGAGATATAAATCTTTTACCAATGCATTGGAGCGAGACATAGGCCCCACCATTGTCATAATTAAATTATACATACATGTGCCCAAAATTCATAAACAATGATATCATAACCCATGAAAGGAAATGGGTATCATAAAAATGTAACCATATCAGAAATTTTGGAAAGAGATACATGTTTCAGAATTACTTCATAAAAATATAAACCCTTGTAAGAGAAAGTTATTTCATAAAAATATATCCCATGAACGAGAAATAGTTTTCATAGAAATATAAATTGTGAAAGAGAAACTAGTTTCATTAAACCATGACATTAAGCATAACCCATTAAAATAAAGAATATGAATGTATCCTTTATATATTTTCTTATAGAGGCATGATTTAAATCAACAGATGTCATCTTATAATGAAAATAATTGTTAAATATATTTCAAAACTATTCTCAAGGAAAATATTATTTCATATTCGAAAACATATTTTTAATAAATAAAATCTTTTAAAATAAATTTTTTAGAAAATACCATCAAAACATATAATTAAGACATCAAACCATTTTGAAAATCTTTTTACTTTAAGACTTATACTATATGATTCAATGTATTTAAATTTTTTTAAAACACTTTGAAAATTTTTAAAGAAAGCATAGAAATGTTTTTAAATATATTTATTTGAAAAAACTTATAAATAAATCATAAAAAAATTTCAAAACCATTTTACTTGAAAATATATGAAAAGAAAATTGAAATTGTTTGGAAGGACATTTCATCGAAAATACATTGAATACTTATAAATAAGGCTAGAAGAAATTTTGAAAACAATTTTCCATGACAATTTTTTAAGTAAGGTTGAAAAAAATTTGAAAATAATTTTCCATGAAAATCAATTTTATAAAAAAATGTAAAAAACATTTAAAATACAGATTGAGATTCAATTAAATGATAGTAAACAAATATGTACATGTCATACGAGGTAAAAAGAGAATTTCTTTTATAAGGTAAAAAGATAAAAAACCGCCTTATTCAAAAAGTGACATGAAAATTCCATTAAATATATTTTTACAAGGAGAAAATGTAAAAATTATTTTATATAATAAATTAGAATAGTATAATATTCTTGGGAACCCTTTTTATGAAACATTGTTTTGATGAAACATAGATTTTTGATCGGAGAGAGGGTTAGGTCAATCATTCCTAAAAACATTTTAACTATATTATATAACAAAGAGTAGTGAAATGGTACCAATATATGAATATGTAATTAATAAAAAATGATAATAAAATTAATTAATGATCTTGAGAAATGTGTCACAATTTTTTTTCAATTTATGTATAAACATATTCAATCTTGAAAAGTTATGAGATTTTCTAAATAAACTCTTATAACTTCGTATCATGGGATCAAACTATTAATGTAATGAAAGGAAAATATTTGAATATTAAAATATAATGAATAATGTAAATTCATGATATAACATGTAAAATATAGGAATATACACCTCAAAATAATATTTTTGTGTATAACAAAACATGAGTCTCAATAAAGGAATATTTAGACAAAACTGTTACGACGATTTGGTAACTTTTGAAACATAATCCCCAATGAATAATGATCATAAAATGGAGATGTGAATCCCCATAAAAGTTTCTATTAGATAAATATAATACAATCATGGTCAATACATACACTACAGTAAAGGAAATACAGGGAAACATAGCATATATCTAATAGAAATAAAAAATGGGAAGAAATACCGTTACATTATGTCTTGACTCATATAATACTCATTCAACCCACATGTATAATAAATATAAATGTATCATACATATTTTCTATATCCATATTAATATATCTGATACAATATATGGTTTTATTATGATCTTATATTTCAATTATGTTTACCATCATATGTTACAGTTTCACTTCAGATAATATTAGTTATGTTCTTCACGTGTGTCTTAATTTGTTATATCATTGGTTTGTATACTTATATCATGATTTAAAATGCCAAAAATTATTTAAATATAATTAATATTTAGTATATGTGTATTATAATATTCAATAGGATATATAATAATGTAACAGAATATACTATTCATTGAGATAGTAAGTCATACGTATGCATGAACACTATATCTGTTTAATATCATGTTGAAAGAAAGAAATAAAAATACATAAATATATATATATTTATAAATATTTATTTATTATATAATCATTATTTTATTATATATATCATATTTATTCGCTAAATTCATCCTTGATACATTCCATGTAGAGAACGAACGAATAACATCGCTTTGAGGGGGCAGTAGTCCACACTTCCTCAAACGAAATTATCGTATTAACACAAAATAGAATGAATAAATATATGGGTTGTAAAATATTAACAGACGATTTAAATATAATAAATATAATATATAACATATATAAATATATTTTTCATCATAATTTACATCATGGGATGCGATAATGGAATAACAAACAATCATTGTTTAGTGAGGTTGTCGTTTTCCCTAAACATAAACAATATGTTCATTACCCATTAGATAGAGGGTAGTGTGAGTGTAGTTTAAAACCATAGGGTAAAAAAATACAAACTTTTTTTGGATACTAGTTTTTTTATAAAATAATTTAATAAATAGACTGGCAGTGTGGAGAAACAAAATAAAAGAAAGGAGTTTGAGAGAAAACGTTACCTCTTAATCGGGAAACTCATTTTTGTTTCTCCTAAAAGGCTTCCAAGGATAGATTTATTCCCATGGGGAGGATTATGGGATCAAATGAAGTATTTTTCGAATTTTATAGGTCAGATATGGAATGAACCTATGTTTGTTGAGAATTTTTATGAAGAGGAGGATGAGGTGGACTTTTATAGGGGAAGTAAAGGACACACTTGGCATTTTTCAAAACATGTTTGGTGAACCAAATTTTTACCTAATGAATATCATAAAAATAGTCCAATCTCATTAATTTAATGTTAATGGATGATTAATTTTCATCCAATTACTTTTTTTACATGTTTATAGGTTTTTTTGTTCTAAAATTTATGTTGTAGTCCTTAGTGAGGGATAATTTTTCCTTAACTGGTGAAATTAATTTTAATTAATTTCACAAATTATTTTGGTCACAAAAATAAGTTGACCTTATTTGATATTATAAACTAATCCAATTACATATATAGAATACATTATTCTATATTACAGTCACAAGAGTGTCATATATTAATTTAAAATTAATCCCGTATACAGGATGACACAACAGGTTTTTAAAGTAAAAAATGATCAATATCTTTCCATATTTTTATATATAATTTCAATGGGAAATTGGTTCAAATTAACTACATTTAATTAATTGATAAAAATATTATACACTTAATCATTGAAACTAATATAAAGTATTATTTATTATTATTAATAAATTTGAATAAAAAATAGTTTTAAATTAAAAATAATTATTTTAAACTATTCAATAAAAAATGAAACCATAAAGAAAAATAAAAAAACGTATCCTAACATAATTTTTATTATCATTTTCCAAATATGAAGTTTAATTTGAAGTTTTATTTGTATAAAAGTTCCAAAATTATGATTTAAAATGGGTTCTCTATTGAAAGGTGTTAAAATATCGATTATAAAAAATATGGATTTTTTTGTATAAATTTATGTTTGTGCATATCTTTTTTATATCCAATATATTGGATTCATTACAAAAATATCTTACTAAATATATAAAATATATATTATATTAATATAACTCACTAATTATAATTATTTTATTTTATTATGGTAAAATATCTTTGTGAACATAAAAATATTAATATTTTCATTTTCATTCAATCGGTTTTAATATTCATTCATAATTAATTGATAACCTATTAATTTATCATATAATTTTTGTAGACCATATATTTTCAACAATTAGTTAATAATATTCATAAACACAAATTCAACTACATGGTTAATTTTTATTATATTAAATAATAATATTTTAATAATATAATATTTTTGGGTAAAACTTTTTCATGTGTGTTGCACATTCCATTAAAAAAAGACATTATTTTATGTAACATAAGATAACCTTAGTTTTCCTTATAGAGAATCCGAAAATTTATGTTTTATTTAGTTCACAATCAAATTGGTGTTGTGTATAACACAATCCAATCACAGTGATTAAGTATAAAAAAAGTAATTTCCTTGTTATATGAAATGAAAAATATCAAAAAGGATAAATTAATTAAAAAATTTAAAAAATATCGGGGTGTTACAACCATCATTTCAATTTAAGACACCTTAGGATTAACCTAATTAATTAATTCACAAAATCTATTCAAATACACAATAATGTATTGTAATGAATATGTTAATTAATCCAAAAAATTCCCTTACGACTTTCAAACTAGGTGTGTAGTGTGACCACACTCGCCCTTCATCAGAATGAGGTCCAATATATACTCAACCAACTCGGTTTAGGGTTATTACCCATATATGCATTTGTATAAAAACCATGTCTAATTATAGTATCCAGATATGGATTTATCTCTAGAAGAACAACATAATATTTACCACACTAAATACAATAAGATATTATTATATTGTTATATATATCCTCAATGTGTGTTATAGGGTTATATTACCAAATCCGGGTTTTATTAAATATAGTTTCCATGGTTTTATATAAACATCCTCTAATTCCAATAATAATACACTAACTCTAGTATCCTATAGCCAGTGGTTATTTGAAAACAATTTCAAAAAATATAAGGGATCGTATCTTGAAGGATCAAATAGTTTTGTAGTTTTAAGAGACTAGATACATACAAGATTTTCACATTAAATTTTTAAAAATGAAATTTAATATAGTAATTATTGTGTAATTTTTAAATTTTTTATAGTAAATCCCAATATTCATTCGTATATCCCCTTTTCATGTCCTATGGAAAGAAGAACATAATAAAGTTTGATCTTAGATGCTTATTAGGAGAAAATGTACAATAAAATGTAGCATAAATTAAATAGAACAAGATTTGTAACAGCCCGAGATTTTATGAAAAAATATTCTTTTTATTTTAGTAATGTCTTGTGTTATACGCTACACCAAAAGGAGCTTGCACAACACGCATCCTTGACTTACCTTGCATTACACGCAATCGCAACCTTCCTCGATAGCGTGTGTGGTACGTAATCCTGAGTTTCACGAAACAATGACATGCTATTAAAATATTATTAAAACTAGCCGTTATGAATAGTAATAACCACTTTTTAAATTTTAGAAATTTTAACTCTCAAAATGGACTTCATTTTTGGATTCGGAGTATCGAATTTAGCCTAAGGTGAAATTTTGGTACTTTTCGGATAACTTTCATATTCTGATGAATAGTGAAAATTACCAAATTATAATTAAAAACAACTTTTTTAATCGAAATAATTAATAGTGATAAATCATTAATTTGAGTGGTTTTAAAGTATATTTAGAATATATTTTTACAATTTAATACAATGTTGGTCATTGGATGTAATTTCACATTTAAACTAGACATAAACAAGTGTCAATCTTTTGATAGATTTTGTTTCTTAAAAACACGCTATTTGTTTTAACAGCGGGATTTAATTATAAAATTAATTAATGCAACTTATCTGTTGGGAATTTTGTAAAATAGAAATCATTTTTGAATTCGGAATATCAATTATAGCTTAGGGTGAAATTTTGGCATTTTTCTGAAAAACTTCAATTTTTGATGAATAGTGAAACCACTAAGTGGTAGGTTAAAAACTGAATTTTGCATAAAACTTAATTTTACCGCTTCTGTGAATGGAATTTCGAAAATCCGAGAGACACGGTTAATATCAAGGACTAAAATGTGGTTCAATGAGATGAAAATAATTTTTGGTGAATAGTAACTTTTTACTTTTTTTTACCGCGGTTAATAGTAAATAGGGTAACTAAGGGTAAATATGATATTAATATTACCCTAACACATGTCCTAATTCTATTGGACAAGTGGAATTCGACCAAAAACAAACTTAGGAATAAAATATGACCATTTAGGCCCACTTGGATTAGATTAGGACTTTTATTATTAATTTATTTAAAGAAGGGTTAAAATAGTTAAAATCAAAGTTTAATAAGTAAATCATTTTTAATATGGGGTTATACATAAGATAAATTCGACTATAAATATTCATTAGAAAGATAAAAAGATTTCCTACATGATGATATTTTATTTGTAATTTTTAGACATCAAATAATTTAATTTATTTATGACACAACGATGATGCAGTAATTATCTTATTAATGAAATATTGACATAATTGATGTTATAAACACCAAAATAAATGTAATTTGAGATTTTTTATGAATTCCACTAATTTTCTAGGTTACTATGATATATGAATGTTGATTTAATCAACTTGGTTCGAACATTTAATTCTGTTATGACTTTCACAAAAATCATATATCAAATAGTGTCAAAATTGACACAAAATAGTTTTTAAATCAAATATTATATTATTAATTGTTATTTTATTCCTAAAAATCTAAGGTTCGGCCAAATGACTTAGATAAGGATATATATTTTAATAATAAACAATTTGGGGTTCGTTTGGCATGTTATAGTAAGTGTATTAACCATATAGTGAAAGAAAACAAAAAGTCATGGTAAAAGTTAAATTATTTAACTTAGAGTTAAATCTAATTGATAAGGTTAAAATAATACCCTAAACTTGTCTAAATTCTATTGGTTGATAGGATTTCGACCCATCCCCACTTTGGCTTCGAAATAAGACCCTTTGGAACCATTATAAACCGATTTTGACTTTAATATAAAATAATATTTTGAGATATTCCTAAGGTGCCCCTCTCCTCCCTTATAAAAGGGCACCTCCTCCCCCTCCTCCTCACACCAATTTGAGCACTCAAGCTCGTCCAACCCCTGCCATTTTCCCTTCTCCACTTCCCTAGAATAATCCTAGAGGTCCTGGTCTTCTCCAAAGACCAATCATAGTTCCTTAAGTGGAGGATTCAAAAAGGCGTTCCAAAGAAGAGGTAATATCCATTACCGATCTTTTCAATTTCTTTCTTCTTCAACTTCTTCTTCTTTAGTTGTTTCATGATAAAGTAATAACATCAGTATTACTTACATACTGATATGTTATTATAAATATGAAACAACCCTAATTCACCTTCTATCCATCCTACGGAAAAATGAAATCACCGCGCGTGCGTACGTACGGAATACCGTCTCCACGCCGTGGTGTAATCTATTTTCCACCATCACCTTACAAGGATGGGTATAATGGTGTAATCAGTAACTATATATGATTATTATTAAGTAATATTGATACTGAAATAATATATATATATACTCCAATACAATTCCACGATCATAGGAACGATATCATCACTCGTGCGTACGTACGGAATACCGTCTCCACGACGCGATGAGATTCATTTTCCATGTTAACCATTTAAGAATGATTATAATGTATATATAAGAAATAATAATGAAATATATGACATTATAAAGCTACTGGATTTATGTATATATATACATATGTATGTCATCTACTTACTTCCATTTCAAGACAATAAGGAAAGAAAAACAGCGTTCATGCGTACGTACGGACTACCGTCTCCATGAACGGTGTTTTTTATTTATCTATCTATTATATATATATATATACTGAATATATATGATATATAAATCATATTTTATATTCTGGAAGTAAGTAAATCATGATATAAGTAATAATAATGTCAATAACAACAAGTCAAAATACCTACGATAAAAGAAACGATTTTACCCAAAACGCTTCTTTAACATTGAATTTACAAAAGAACGGGTAATATAATGTCATAAGTGAACCATATATGATATCATAACAATGAATATGATTCTGTAATAAGTCAATGACATTATTTAAATCATTATACAGGAGGTTCGGACACATACGAAGCAAATTGGACCTAAGGTAAGGGAAATATCACAATCTCATTTTTATCCGAGATTGTTTATTCGTAAGTAATTACTGGGGTGTATTTTATCATCCACATCCATGTTTCATCAATATGTAATATTATTTCCATCCACCTAAAATTGTTTAAATCCATTTTTACCCTTCGGTGAGTTTTTAGTAAAAGAAGTGAAAGGAACCTTTTGTCGTTTTTCGTACGAGGTACTTTTTGACTTTTCCGACAAAAGTACGAAGAATGTTTTTTTTAACTTATACGGCACGAATGGATTTCTACTGTTTTATAAAGCCTTATTTTCATGAAGCTTACTCTAAAAGATTTCATGACTATTTTCAATAAAATCTCTTTCTTTTAAAATTTCATGATGATTTGTGAAAAGAAATTGATTTTGAAGAAGAAAGGATATTTTCCTCAAGAATTCAATTCAAGTGTTTTATCAAAATTATTTTCCATCTAAGATAATAAAGGGTTCTGTTTCTATCCATATTTTTACATTGATTTGACTATGTTGTGATGGAATTATGTTTATGAATTCCTTTATCTTATATGAATGGTTTTATGATGTCATGTTGTTTAAGAATCCCATTTTTATTACACGGGTTATGCAATGATGTATGATTTATGATTTTGTGGCACACATAAGAATGGTATCATTATGAGATGGGTGGGACCTATATCTCCCTCCAATGCATTGGGTAATGATTTTATATCTCATGAGATAGACATGGCTGGAACGGAAGGTTATTTCGGTTCAGTGATACAGGACTGAAACGAGGAGTGAACTCGGTTCAGAAAGGGACTTTGTCCACTAAGATAGTCTTGGCAATGAGTCATGACTAACAAGAAATGATTTTCCATGATTATGTGTGCATGCCACAAAGTTTCAAGTTTCATGTTATGATTATGGTGATCTCATTTTCACTTCTATGATTTGTTCCATGTTAAGATATTATGATCTCTTTTGCAGGTTATGATTTTCAAAAATATATGATATGATTTTTATTTCTTTTGTGTACCCTTACTGAGCATTTGAGCTCACCCTTTTATGTTTTCTTTTCCCCAGGATATAAATAAAGGTTTTAGGTAAAAAAGGGAAGATCTTTATGGGAGATATTGAAGATCTTTCACCAAGATTAGAAGATTACGTTCCGAGTTTCCAAAGACACTAAACTATTACGATCCTTTAGTGTGTGTTTTTGTTATGTACTAAGTATTCCGCAAAAGTAATGTAATGTCCATGTACGTCAAGATACGGGTCTCTACAGTTGGTATCAGAGGAAAGGTTTAGTCAACCTTTGGAAACTAGGATGCGAAAACGTTAGTGAGATCCCTAGAGATATTTCTAAGGTATGTCTAGGTATGTCTCTAAGGTTAAGTATACGTATAGGTTATAGTCCTAGAATTGCGCTAACGATCTTCAAATTTAACCTAAGATGTTAGATATTGAGGGTACTAACCCTTTATTATGTTGTTTTCCCTAGCATGATTTTTGCCTCTCACACAATTCTTTTGGGGTTTTAGACGATGGCTGGAACCCGAAGGAACTGTGTTAATGCGGAATGCGATGGGCAATGCAATGATTGTCCCCCTGAGCAACCAAACGATATGGGAGCTGGAATGAAAAATCTTGTAGCCATGCTCACACAACTTTCTCAAGCTATGAATCATGCAGGATTTCCAAACGAACAAAGGAGGGAGCAACATTCTGTTGAATCCTTCATGAGGCAGCGTCCACCATCTTTCAGTGGGTCTAATGATCCATTAGTTGCTGAACAATGGATTAGTACTACTGAAAAGATATTTTCAGTTCTTCAATGTTCTGAGCATGATAAAGTCATCCTAGCAGTGTATCGTTTGGAAGGAGATGCTGATCAATGGTGGAATCTTGTTAAGAATACAAGGCAAAGGGATGAAATTGAGTCTATGGAATGGGACGAGTTCAAGAACTTATTTTTCAATAATTACTTCCCTCGTATTCTTCAAACAAAGATGGAGAAAGAGTTTCTTGAACTGAAGCAAAGGGACGATGAATCTGTTGGTACCTATGAAGCAAATTTTACAAGACTTTCAAGGTACGCTTCTGGTATTATCATTCAACCTGAAAGTAAAGTTGATCGATTTTTCAGTGGCTTAAAACCAAGTCTTCGAAGGGCATTAGCTATAAGAGACTTCAGTAGCTATGAAGAAATTGTGCGTTGTGCTATCAAGGTAGAAATGGAAGTTGGTGTTACATATCCATCTCATGGTTTTGACAAGAAACGAAAGATGGAGTTCAAGGAGAAATCTCAGAATAATGGTGAAAAGAAGATGAATGTTTCCTTATGCACAAAGTGTGGAAAGAAGCATGGTGGAGATTGTCTAAAAGGGACTAGAATATGTTTTAAGTGTGGAAAAGAAGGTCATCGAGCAGCTGAGTGTCGAAGTAATGGAAAAAGGGTTTCTAATGATAAAGCAAACACTGCAGAGAACGCACCGCCAACACTTCAATGCTTCAAGTGCAAGGAAATGGGGCATTATGCTAATAATTGCCCTAATCCAAGGGTTAGTGATGATCAACATGAGCAACCACTGAAGGCAAAGGAAAAAGGGAAATCACATGCGATCACTATTGGCAATGTTGAATATGACAACGATGTGGTGGAATGATTAAGTGTTTATGTAATGGGATTCCAAAATAATGTTGTATCATTGAGTATTGCAATATTTATTGATGTGGTATTCAAAGTGATTGAGATATTTTTTGGAAATAACATGATATGCGCATAATGAAGATGAGAAAATGAAATGTTTAATAGTATTCATGAGCTCATGATTGATATAAGGACTAAGTGATATCATGGTTTGAGTATATAGAATTTTGAGGATTTTGGTATGTGGAAAGTGTTAACTTTTAACTGCACTCATGTTTTCACTAAGGTATTCAAGAGAATACACGATTAAGGACTTTGAATGTTTGGATATCTTATGATATGTGGGGATCAACGACAGTATTAAATCTCCGGTAATCGTTGTCACTATATTATGAGAGTGGACTGCAGTATTATGTATAAGCCTAAAGATTAGACTGGATTATGTTGGACATAAGTTAGTATTGTTTAAGGATATAAGATTTTTGATATTATTGATGGGATGTTATAGTAACGTAGTTTTAGAAAAAAGGACAACCTGCAGGACGGGCGACAGCCCATCGCTTCGGACAAGGCTGTAGGAATCGAACCCACAACCGAAGTGCGACTGGCCTTTATCGCCTACCACTGACCTACAGGAAGTCCCTGTTTAGTAGAAACTAGTTTTATTATATTAAGTAGTATGATATATGAATTATAAGTCCATTTTAGAAACCATATGTGATTAATCTCACTATAGATCGACTTATGTATATAATTTTGCTAACCTTTTGTTTGAAACAGATGGAATGACCCGTCATTCTATCACATGATCTGCTAGCACTTCACGAATAACAAATTCAACTTCATTTATTTAAGAGATGAAGTGGAAGTTGTTAAAGGCACGAACAACAATGAGATTGTACTGAAATAAAGTAAGTATTTATTCTAATTCAAATTCTTTAACTTTAGGGAAATGATCTTGAAAACCAAAAATGTTGTCCTAGTTCTCTTATACCTGATGAATCCGATGGTACCTTAGATCATCACAAATTTATGGATTTGTGATTACTGGCTTTTCCATAGCCATGTTCTCTACCACTCTCCATCAGAACATGATGGTTAGATTTCTCTTCCATATACATATTTTCACCTATGTGGAAACCCAATGATTAGTTTATTTGGGTAACCGTTACGTTTCATACTTTTGCTTTTAAAGATTGGTTTTGATATTCCTTTTTACGATGTGGGTTTCTATTAAAGAAACTTTCGAATAGTAAACCATTTATAACCCCGACGAATTTCGAGGGCGAAATTCATTTTAAGGGGGGTAGAATGTAACAGCCCGAGATTTTATGAAAAAATATTCTTTTTATTTTAGTAATGTCTTGTGTTATACGCTACACCAAAAGGTGCTTGCACAACACGCATCATTGACTTACCTTGCATTACACGCAATCGCAACCTTCCTCGATAGCGTGTGTGGTACGTAATCCTGAGTTTCACGAAACAATGATATGCTATTAAAATATTATTAAAACTAGCCGTTATGAATAGTAATAACCACTTTTTAAATTTTAGAAATTTTAACTCTCAAAATTGACTTCATTTTTGGATTCGGAGTATCGAATTTAGCCTAAGGTGAAATTTTGGTACTTTTCGGATAACTTTCATATTCTGATGAATAGTGAAAATTACCAAATTATAATTAAAAACAACTTTTTTAATCGAAATAATTAATAGTGATAAATCATTAATTTGAGTGGTTTTAAAGTATATTTAGAATATATTTTTACAATTTAATACAATGTTGGTCATTGGATGTAATTTCACATTTAAACTAGACATAAACAAGTGTCAATCTTTTGATAGATTTTGTTTCTTAAAAACACGCTATTTGTTTTAACAGTGGGATTTAATTATAAAATTAATTAATGCAACTTATATGTTGGGAATTTTGTAAAATAGAAATCATTTTTGAATTCGGAATATCAATTATAGCTTAGGGTGAAATTTTGGCATTTTTCTGAAAAACTTCAATTTTTGATGAATAGTGAAACCACTAAGTGGTAGGTTAAAAACTGAATTTTGCATAAAACTTAATTTTACCGCTTCTGTGAATGGAATTTCGAAAATCCGAGAGACACGGTTAATATCAAGGACTAAAATGTGGTTCAATGAGATGAAAATAATTTTTGGTGAATAGTAACTTTTTACTTTTTTTTACCGCGGTTAATAGTAAATAGGGTAACTAAGGGTAAATATGATATTAATATTACCCTAACACATGTCCTAATTCTATTGGACAAGTGGAATTCGACCAAAAACAAACTTAGGAATAAAATATGACCATTTAGGCCCACTTGGATTAGATTAGGACTTTTATTATTAATTTATTTAAAGAAGGGTTAAAATAGTTAAAATCAACGTTTAATAAGTAAATCATTTTTAATATGGGGTTATACATAAGATAAATTCGACTATAAATATTCATTAGAAATCTAAAAAGATTTCCTACATGATGGTATTTTATTTGTAATTTTTAGACATCAAATAATTTAATTTATTTATGACACAACGATGATGCAGTAATTATCTTATTAATGAAATATTGACATAATTGATGTTATAAACACCAAAATAAATGTAATTTGAGATTTTTTATGAATTCCACTAATTTTCTAGGTTACTATGATATATGAATGTTGATTTAATCAACTTGGTTCGAACATTTAATTCTGTTATGACTTTCACAAAAATCATATATCAAATAGTGTCAAAATTGACACAAAATAGTTTTTAAATCAAATATTATATTATTAATTGTTATTTTATTCCTAAAAATCTAAGGTTCGGCCAAATGACTTAGATAAGGATATATATTTTAATAATAAACAATTTGGGGTTCGTTTGGCATGTTATAGTAAGTGTATTAACCATATAGTGAAAGAAAACAAAAAGTCATGGTAAAAGTTAAATTATTTAACTTAGAGTTAAATCTAATTGATAAGGTTAAAATAATACCCTAAACTTGTCTAAATTCTATTGGTTGATAGGATTTCGACCCATCCCCACTTTGGCTTCGAAATAAGACCCTTTGGAACCATTATAAACCGATTTTGACTTTAATATAAAATAATATTTTGAGATATTCCTAAGGTGCCCCTCTCCTCCCTTATAAAAGGGCACCTCCTCCCCCTCCTCCTCACACCAATTTGAGCACTCAAGCTCGGCCAACCCCTGCCATTTTCCCTTCTCCACTTCCCTAGAATAATCCTAG
The DNA here is from genome assembly GCA_963277665.1 of Viscum album. Taxonomy (NCBI): domain Eukaryota; kingdom Viridiplantae; phylum Streptophyta; class Magnoliopsida; order Santalales; family Viscaceae; genus Viscum; species Viscum album. The sequence continues at coordinate 1,003,906,019 of OY728161.1, forward strand.
AGGTCCTGGTCCTCTCCAAAGACCAATCTTAGTTCCTTAAGTGGAGGATTCAAAAAGGCGTTCCAAAGAAGAGGTAATATCCATTACCGATCTTTTCAATTTCTTTCTTCTTCAACTTCTTCTTCTTTAGTTGTTTCATGATAAAGTAATAACATCAGTATTACTTACATACTGATATGTTATTATAAATATGAAACAACCCTAATTCACCTTCTATCCATCCTACGGAAAAATGAAATCACCGCGCGTGCGTACGTACGGAATACCGTCTCCACGCCGTGGTGTAATCTATTTTCCACCATCACCTTACAAGGATGGGTATAATGGTGTAATCAGTAACTATATATGATTATTATTAAGTAATATTGATACTGAAATAATATATATATATACTCCAATACAATTCCACGATCATAGGAACGATATCATCACTCGTGCGTACGTACGGAATACCGTCTCCACGACGCGATGAGATTCATTCTCCATGTTAACCATTTAAGAATGATTATAATGTATATATAAGAAATAATAATGAAATATATGACATTATAAAGCTACTGGATTTATGTATATATATACATATGTATGTCATCTACTTACTTCCATTTCAAGACAATAAGGAAAGAAAAACAGCGTTCATGCGTACGTACGGACTACCGTCTCCATGAACGGTGTTTTTTATTTATCTATCTATTATATATATATATATACTGAATATATATGATATATAAATCATATTTTATATTCTGGAAGTAAGTAAATCATGATATAAGTAATAATAATGTCAATAACAACAAGTCAAAATACCTACGATAAAAGAAACGATTTTACCCAAAACGCTTCTTTAACATGGAATTTACAAAAGAACGGGTAATATAATGTCATAAGTGAACCATATATGATATCATAACAATGAATATGATTCTGTAATAAGTCAATGAAATTATTTAAATCATTATATAGGAGGTTCGGACACATACGAAGCAAATTGGACCTAAGGTAAGGGAAATATCACAATCTCATTTTTATCCGAGATTGTTTATTCGTAAGTAATTACTGGGGTGTATTTTATCATCCACATCCATGTTTCATCAATATGTAATATTATTTCCATCCACCTAAAATTGTTTAAATCCATTTTTACCCTTCGGTGAGTTTTTAGTCAAAGAAGTGAAAGGAACCTTTTGTCGTTTTTCGTACGAGGTACTTTTTGACTTTTCCGACAAAAGTACGAAGAATGTTTTTTTTTAACTTATACGGCACGAACGGATTTCTACTGTTTTATAAAGCCTTATTTTCATGAAGCTTACTCTAAAAGATTTCATGACTATTTTCAATAAAATCTCTTTCTTTTAAAATTTCATGATGATTTGTGAAAAGAAATTGATTTTGAAGAAGAAAGGATATTTTCCTCAAGAATTCAATTCAAGTGATTTATCAAAATTATTTTCCATCTAAGATAATAAAGGGTTCTGTTTCTATCCATATTTTTACATTGATTTGACTATGTTGTGATGGAATTATGTTTATGAATTCCTTTATCTTATATGAATGGTTTTATGATGTCATGTTGTTTAAGAATCCCATTTTTATTACACGGGTTATGCAATGATGTATGATTTATGATTTTGTGGCACACATAAGAATGGTATCATTATGAGATGGGTGGGACCTATATCTCCCTCCAATGCATTGGGTAATGATTTTATATCTCATGAGATAGACATGGCTGGAACGGAAGGTTATTTCGGTTCAGTGATACAGGACTGAAACGAGGAGTGAACTCGGTTCAGAAAGGGACTTTGTCCACTAAGATAGTCTTGGCAATGAGTCATGACTAACAAGAAATGATTTTCCATGATTATGTGTGCATGCCACAAAGTTTCAAGTTTCATGTTATGATTATGGTGATCTCATTTTCACTTCTATGATTTGTTCCATGTTAAGATATTATGATCTCTTTTGCAGGTTATGATTTTCAAAAATATATGATATGATTTTTATTTCTTTTGTGTACCCTTACTGAGCATTTGAGCTCACCCTTTTATGTTTTCTTTTCCCCAGGATATAAATAAAGGTTTTAGGTAAAAAAGGGAAGATCTTTATGGGAGATATTGAAGATCTTTCACCAAGATTAGAATATTACGTTCCGAGTTTCCAAAGACACTAAACTATTACGATCCTTTAGTGTGTGTTTTTGTTATGTACTTAGTATTCCGTAAAAGTAATGTAATGTCCATGTACGTCAAGATACGGGTATCTACAAGATTAATATGGATGGGATAAGCAGTAATCAAATATTACACATAATTAATACCATAAAAGGGAAATAAATACATGTAATACAAAAAAATATAAATAATTACCTGGATAATAATAAAAAGTTTCATAAAAAAATAATTTATATTTTTGAACATAAAAATCTTATTATTATAGCCATGTTTGAAGAAAACATATGTAAAGAGTTTAGTTGTATGTTTAATACCCAAACTAGTGTGTCTAATGAGACCTACTAATGTATCTAGGGTATATAGAGTCCCAGACCCATTGTAACGCCCCGACCCCAGTTACCCAGAGTCGGTGCAATATTGCGTAACATTGGCATGATCATAAAAGATCAAGTCTCGAAAGACCGATTAGCTTAGTAGCCTTGGAAACAATAGATAAATTCATAAATGTTACATTACATCATAAAGTTAAATACTATAATAACAAAGTCTCTATAGTCCACACTTATATCCTCTTCTGACTATCCCTGCAGGTCATTCATAAAATACTTCTTCGCATCCTGGAAAATATTAAATCATTGAAAGGGGTGAGCTCAGAAGCTCAGTAAGGATAACAATATTGAGGAAGATTTCATAAAAAACATTAACAATTAAGGAAATTTATAACTAAAACAAAAGCCTTTTTGAACTTGAACTTCACCATAATATGGCAAAAATAAAATTAAATAATGCGATTTAATTACTCACATGGATATTATACAAGTCGAATAATCTAATGCAATATCAATAACCACTTTCATAATGATGGAATGCATAATTCCAGACTATCATAACCACGTAAACAAGGCCTCGTGCCAAGACCACAAATAAGATTTTGTCAAGGACTCGTGCCAAGACACTATTTTGTCTCATGAGACCTACCGACGCATCGAGAAGCTGTAGCGGGCTCCACCCATCACTTATTAAGTCCAATGCATTCCTCATATGAATATGTTTAAACATATCATATAACATAATCGTATCACATAAAACATGCATAAAGGAAACATAAAATTTCCACATTTCAATCAAAAGATATCAATACAAGACATTGATATAATAAAAACACTTTCAAAACCATTTTCATTACCAAAATAAAAAAAAATTAAGACTTATATTTATTTTTCATTTTAAAAAATGTTATGGCTTGTAGAGGAAGTCGAAACTCAAATAATGGTCACGAAGGCGGAGAAGTCGTTGTCGCCGCATACGTTAGAAAACATTCCTTTTTGTCGTTTAGTAAAAATGCTTCGTATAAAATATTCCTTTTGAATAAAAGTAAAATTCAAAGGGGTTTATTCATCGTATAAATGAATGTTGTGTATAAAACCAAATATGCCTCAATGAAAGGAGATTGAGATGAAGTCCTTACAATGATAATTTTTAAAATAAAATAGATCTATTATGTGTATTCATTATAAGTACACATATAGAATGTACAAATACACGATATGACATCATAATATCATGACATAATTTGAAAGTAGGAGATTAACCCAAAGAACAGAAATTGGGTTATGAATTTCCCTTACCTCGTGTTCAACTTGACTCGACCGTTCTTTAACCTCCTGAATAATAAAATAGAGTTAATCTCTACTTGCTTAAGAACCTTTTTCTAGTTCATTATACCTTTTATATCACTTATTACAATGTTATGAAAATTATGTATTCATTTAAGTTAATAACGGTCGTTTTGTCGATCTTTGGTACTTGAGTCAACAGTACACTTATTATAATTACAAGATGTTTATGTGGTAGATTAACCATTATCTCCAGAATTATATTCATGATTTACATATCATATATATCATATATATCCAGTATATAAATTCATTTATAATATTACATAACATTTAGAGGTAAGAAATGAAATGCACCGTTCATGGAGACGGTAAGTCGTACGTACGCATGAACGCTACTTTCATTTATATTTCATATTTAATGGAATTAAATTATAATTATATAAAGTTATACTATAATTCTAGTATAATATAATGTATAATACCATTTACTCCATCCTTTATACATCCCACATATGGCATTAACGATTCAAATCACTTTGAGGGGGCGGTAGTCCGCACTTCCTAAAATGAAAATATCGCGTTTACCCATAATGGAAACCATAAATGTATGAAATAAATTAACAATAAATAAGCTTCAGTAAAACACAAACATATAATATATCATATATAAATATAGTGACATCTTAATGGCCACCTTTGAAGGTGTTATATGAGTGTTGAACAATCATTGTTTCGTGAGGCAGAAATTCGCCATCCATAGAAACAATATGTTTTTTAACCATTAGATGTATGTGTGTATATGTGTATCTTGAATACTTCTTATAACAACATCCTATTATATATAGGATACTGGTTTTGTTACAAAAGAAATTAATAAAAAGATTTTAGGGGGTTGGAGAAGCAAAATAAAACATAAGAACACAAGAGAGAACACTACCTTTAAAATGGGTAACTCTTTTTGATTTGAGCTCAAAGGCTTCCTTGGGAAGACTTATGAAAAATGTGAGGCTTCTAGAAGTAATTGTGTAATTTTTAGAGACAAATTGGGCAGGGGTTGGCCGAGAAAAATGCTTGAGAGGTGTGGGTAAGGTGGTAGAGGTGGGGGCCTTTTATAAGAGGAGAGGAGGGGCACTCATGGAAGGATTTAAATGTTACATTATTATTAAATGATTTTCGGATTATAAAGGTCCCACAATTATATATTTCAAGGGTAAGGTGATAAGGGTTCTAAATCCACCCATCCAATAGTCTTTGGACAAGTGTAAGTCTTATATTTTACATTATCATTCCATTTTATTAAAATCGTTAATTAATGAGGTAATCGCTGCATCATCATGGTGTCATAAATAATTTAATTTATTTAATGCCTAAAAATTATTAAAAACCCATCATGATGTAGGAAATATTTTCAGCTTTCCAATGAATATTTATAGTAAAAAATATGACTTGTATAACCCCATTTAAAAGTTGTTTTAGTAAAAGAACTCATGTTTGTGACATTTTTATTTTAAAATTAAATAAAATGTTTTTATTGTCATTTTCCTACAAAAGTGGAACCATGTGGTCCCCAAGATGACCCATGTATTTTATTGGTCGGACATGAATCATCCAAAAGGTGTAGGAGAAGTGTAAAGGTCATTTCATATTATTATAACAATATCTTTACCTTAAATTACACTAATTACCTTTAATCGCGATTAATTAAACTTAAAAGTTATATTTAACCAAAAATTATTATAATCTCATTGAACCACATTTTACTTCCTAATGACATCCATTTATGTTGGATTTTTGAAAATCAAATCACAGAAGTGGTAATGTTTCATTTAAACGAAAATTTGGTTTTTTAACTACTACTTGGTGGTTTCACTATTCATCAAAAATTGATGTTTATTAGAACAATAACAAAATTTCACCCTAAGATATAATTGATATTCCAAATTCAAAAATGATGTCTATTTTACTAAATTCCAATCATATATGTTTCATTAATTAATTTTATAATTAATTCCAGCTGTTAAAACAAATATCGTGTTTTTAAGAAACAATATATATCAAAAGATTGAAAATTGTTTATATCCAATTTCAAAGTGAAATTAATTCTAATGACCACCATTGTATAAAATGGTAAAAATACATTCTAATTATACATTAAAACCACTAAATATTATAATTTATCACTATAAATTATTTTTATTAAAAAAGTTGTTTTTAAGTATTTTCTAATATTCCTAAAAAATTGGAAGTTCTCAGAAAAATACAAAAAATTCAACATAAGATAATTTCGATATTCTGAATCCAAAAATGAAGTCCATTTTGAAATATAAAATATATATAATTTCAAAAAGTGGGTATTACTATTCATAATGGCTATTTTGATTGGTCGCGGTGTGTTAGAATCTCAAACTTGCATACAATACAAGCCATCGCATTATTGAAAGAGAAGCGTATCGTGGAAGCTCGAGGTGTTACATTCTCCCCTCCTTCAATAAATTGCATCCTCGCAATTTGAAATTTTTCATTGAAAATAAAATGTTGAAAATAGAAAATACCTTTGTGGAATACCCTCATTGGAAATAAGTTTAATAAAAATATAACTTCAAAATAATAAAAGATAAGTACAAAAGCCACTCGAGATATCCCATACTAGGATTCTATGAAAACATGAATATGGAAGAAAAAACCATCAAGGTTTGATGGAGAGTTGTAGAAAACTGGATTCGGAGAATGATAACAATAAGAAAGTCACAAACTTGTGATTGGTTGAACGATCATTGAATCCCCAGTTGGAAAAGTTAACCGGTAACGTTTTTGTTTTAAGTTACCATTCATAAGGTTGAGGAATTTTTTTAAGAGATTTACTAAGAATGTAAGGAAATATATTTACTTGTCGTGTATACTTTCATTCTTTAATAAATTTTTACCACAAACCCATCTTTCACTCCAAATGGTAACAGAACTCAAAAATATTCTATTTATCCTAGTTCTATAAGGTACTAAATATTACCACATACAATTTGGATTAGGAAAACTATTTGTAATAACCAGGTAATTCATGTAGGCTAGTGGTGGGTAATAAAGGCCTGTCGCACTATGGTTGTGGGTTCGATTCCTGCAGCTTTGTCTGACGTGACGGGTTATGCACCACCCTGCAGGTTGTCCTTTTCCTAAAACTATAGTATTATAATATTTTAAAAATAATCTTCAGAAATGTTTTAACAATACTATCCAAAGATCAATGTAATCCATTCCAACATTTATAGTCCTCCAAGATACTTCCGTCCAGACTTTCCCTAAAATGTCCTTAAATTCCAAAATCAATTGCAACCTTAGATTCCCCAAACAAAGTAAGGTTTCTCTTATTGTCACATAATGAACATAATATTAAAACCTTAATGAAAACAACAAGTAATGCAGTACAATCCTTATATATATCACATTATTTTTATAACCATAATCTAGTTCTTGAGTCCAAAAACACAAATACAATAATTATTCAACTTCATCTGCAGTAACAACATATGATTGGCCTTGATCCCTTGGACTTTTCTGAGATCAATTTCCCTGACGCATAGGATATTCATTTGAATAATGCCCCATTTCCCAACAGTTGTATCATTCAACATTGATAGCCTCTTTCATTCCCATGCAGTCACAAGCCTGGTGTCCTTTTTCTCCACATTTACAACAAACTCCCATTTCTGTTAGGCAAGTACCAGGGTGATTCTTCCCACAATTATCATATAATGGAAAATCATTTTTTCCCCTTTTCCCTTTATCTGTCTCTTGTTCCATAGTTCTCTTCTTCTCTTGCTTTACTTTGTTGTCATAAGACTTAGAGAATTGAATTTCTGTCTTGATAGATCATGAGACTATATCTTCGTACATTGAGAAAGATTGTGATACTAAAGCTCGACGGAGAAACGGTTTTAACCCATCAAAGAAACGATAAATCTTACTTCTTGGGTTATGTATATAATATGCAGCATGTCTTGCTAACCTTGTAAAGTTGGCCTCATACTTTGCGACATTATCATCCTCCTTTTCCTCAGACTCAGAAATTTCCTTTCCATATCTGCTCGATGGTCAGGAGGAAAGTATTTTTCTATGAAAATTTCCTTAAACTCCATCCATTCCATACTTGATACTTCTTCATCTTCCTTTGTGTTTTGAATCAGCGACCACCATTGATCGGCATCTCCAGTGAGGCGGTAGACTACCATGACAACCTTCCCCCTTTCGCTACTCCCCAAGGCATGGAATATTTTCTCTAAAGAGTTTATCCAATGCTCAGCTAATAATGGATTTGTACCCCCATTAAATGTTGGCGGTTTCTACCTCATGAAGTGGTCTAACATTGATCCTCCACATTGCGGATTAGGGTGCGCCATATGTGTAAGGTTATTATTCATAATCTGAGTGAGTTGTCCCAGTATGGTGATAAGTTGATCAGCACTAGTTGTATCTTCATCTCCACAATAATTATCTTGAGCAGGAGGGAAATCCCTACATGGAGTGTGTGCATTTATACGGTTTCCATACCTCCCACTAGGTGCCATTTCTAAACAATGGCATAAACTAGATTAGATTATGAATAAAAATACATAATTCCATACTTGTAAAACAATTAACATAAATTCAACTATTTATGGATACAATCCATAATCATAAAAAGAAATGTTTTATTTGAAGAAGTATATACTCATAAAACCTTCATAATGGTTTGTAAAAAAGATTAGAATTATCCTAAGCATATCCCCCGGGAGTGTTGTAACCAAGAGTGTAGCAAGGCTCGTTGTCGTGCACCAGTTCCCGTTCGAGTCTAGCTCAAAGCGGTGTTTTCGGGTTTTACCCCTAGGTACATATGTGCCAGAGCCGCCTCTACCTGCTCGTATCCAGAGAGGGATGTATTGCTCTGAAAACTCACAAAATCACTATAATACCAAAATTATAGGAAGTTCATCTATAGTAATCCTCAAAGTCTATCTTCAGGCTATGTTCTCTAATCAGAGTTTATCTAAATCTGGCTTCCAAGGTTAGTACTAAACTTTCTCTGATACCAACTGTAACGCCCCGACCCCAGTTACCCAGAGTCGGTGCATTATTTCGTAACATTGGCATGATCACAAAAGATCAAGTCCCGAAAGACTGATTAGTATAGTAGCCTTGGAAACACTAGATACATTCATAAATGTTACATTACATCATAAAGTGAAATACTACAATAACAAAGTCTCCATAGTCCACACTCATATCCTCTTCTGACTGTCCTTGCAGGTCATTCATAAAATACTTCTTCACATCCTGCAAAATATTAAAACATTGAAAGGTGTGAGCTCAGATGCTCAGTAAGGATAACAATACTACGAAAGCTTTCATAAATAAACATTAACAATTAAGGCAATTTATAACTAAAACAAAAGCCTTTTTATACTTGAACATCAGCATAATATGGCAAAAATAAAATTAAATAATTCCATTTACTTACTCACATTGATATTCTACTAGTCGAATAATCCCATGCAATATCAATAACCACTTTCATAATGATGGAATTAATAATGACAGACTATCATAACCACATAGCCAAGGCCTCATTCCAACACCACAAATAAGATTTTGTCAAGGCCTCTTGCCAAGACAATAGTTTCTCTCATGAGACCTACCGATGCATCGAGGAGCTATAGCGGGCTCCACCCGTCATGGAATAAGTCCAATGCATTCCTCATATAAATAGGTTTAAACATGTCATATAACATAATCGTATCACATAAAACATGCATAAAGGAAACATAACATTTCCAAATTTCATTCAAAAGATATCAATACAACACATTGATTTAATAAAAACACTTTCAAAACCATTTTCAATACCAAAATAAAAGAAAATTAAAACTTGTATTTATTTTTCATTTTTAAAAAAAGTTATGGCTTGTAGAGGAAGCCGAAACTCAAATAATGGTCACGGCGGTGGAGAAGTCGTTGTCACCGCATACGTAAGAAAACATTCCTTTTTTTCTTTTAGTAAAATGCTTCGTATAAAATATTACTTTTGAATAAAAGTAAAATTCAAAGGGGTTTATACACCTTATAAATGAAAGTTGTGTAAAAAACCAAATATGCCTCAATGAAAGGAGATTGAGACAAAGTCCTTACAAAGATCATTTTTAAAACAAAATAGATCTATTATGTGTATTCATTATATGTACACATAAAGAAAGTACTAATACAAGATATGAAAAAATAATATCATGACATAATTTGAATGTAGGAGATTAACCCAAAGAACAGAAATTGGGTTAAGAATTTCCCTTACCTCGTGTCCGACTGGACTCGACCGTTCTTTATCCTCCAGAATAATAAACTAGAGTTAATATCTACTTTCTTAAGAACCTTTTTCAAGTTCATTATACCTTTTATATCACTTATTAAAATGTTATGAAAATAATGTAATCATTTAAGTTAATAACGGTCGTTTTGTCGATCTTTGGTACTTGAGTCAACAATCAACTTCTTATAATTACAAGTTGTTTATGTGGTATAATATCCATTATCTCATGAATTATATTCAAGATTTAAATATCATATATATCATATATATCTAGTATATACATTAATTTATAAGATTACATGACATTTAGAGGTAAGAAATGAAATGCACCGTTCAGGGAGACGGTAAGTCGTACGTACCCCTGAACGCTACTTTCATTTATATTTCATATTTAATGAATGAAATTAAAATTATATAAAGCTATACTATAATTCCAGTATAATATAATGTATAATACCATTTACTCCATCCTTTATACATCCCACATATGGCATTAACGATTCAAATCACTTTGAGGGGGCGGTAGTCCGCACTTCTAAAAATCAAAATATCGTGTTTACCCATAATGGAAAAAATAAAGTTATGCAATAAATAAACAATAAATAAGCTTAAATAAAACATAAACATATTATATATCATATATATATATAGTGACATCTTAATTGCCACCATTTAAGGTGTTATATGACTGTTGAACAATCATCATTTCGTGAGGTAGAAATTCGCCATCCACAGAAACTGTATGTTCATTAACCATTAGATGTATGTGTGTGTAAGTGTAGATCAAATAATTCTTATAAAAACATCCTAGTATATTAAGGATAATGGTTTTGTTACAAAATAAATTAATAAAAACTGTTTAGGGGGTTGGAGAAGAAAAATAAAACATAAGAATAGAAGAGAGAACACTACCATTAAAATAGGTAACTCTTTTTTATTTGAGCTCAAAGGCTTCCTTGGGAGGACTTCTACCGAAATTTAGGCTTCTAGGAGTAATATTGGGATGTGGAGAGACAAAATGGGAAGGGTTTGGACGATCAAAAGGCTTGAGAGGTGTGGGTAAGGTGGTAGAGGTGGGGGCCTTTTAGAAGAGGAGAGGAGGGGCACTCTTGGAAGGATTTAAATGTTACTTTATTAGGAAATTCTTTTCAGATTCTAAAGGTCCCACAATGATATATTTCGAGGGTAAGGTGATAAGGGTTCGAAATCCACCCATCCAATAGGATTTGGACAAGTTTATGTATTATATTTTACATTATCATTCCATTTTATTAAAATCGTTAATTAATGAGGTAATAGCTGCATCATCATGGTGTCATAAATAATTTAATTTATGTAATGTATAAAAATTATAACAAAATATCCTGATGTATGAAATCTCTTTATCATTCCAATGAATATTTATAGTAAAAAATATGATGTATATAACCAAATTTAAAAATTGTTTTATTAAAAGAACTCATGTTTGTGACATTTTTATTTTAACATTAAATAAAAAGTTTTTAATGTCATTTTCCTTACAAAGTGGCTCCATGGGGTCCCCAAGTTGACCCAAGGAATGTCTTGGTCGGACATGACTCATACAATAGGATTAGGACAAGTGTAAAGGTCATTTCATATTATTATTACATTATCTTTACATTAAATTACACTAATTACCATTAATTGCGATTAATTAAACTTAAAAGTTACTATTCATCAAAAATTATTTTAATCCCATTGAACCACATTTTACTTCCTAATTACAACCATGTATGTTGGATTTTTGAAAATCTAATCACAGAAGTAGTAATGTTTCATTTAAACGAAAGATCAGTTTTTTAACTACCACTTAGTGGTTTCACTATTCATTAAAAATTGAAGTTTTTCAGAACAATAACAAAATTTCACCCCAATATATAATTGATATTCCAAATTAAAAAATGATTTATATTTTACTAAATTCCAAAAATATCTGTTGCATTAATTAATTTTATAATTAATTCCCACTGTCAAAACAAATAGCTTGTTTTTAAGAAACAATATATATCAAAAGATTGACAATTGTTTATGTCCAATTTCAAATTGAAATTAATTCTAATGACCACCATTGGATAAAATGATAAAAATATATTCTAGTTATACATTAAAACCACTAAATATTATAATTTATCATTATAAATTATTTTTATTAAAAATGTTGTTTTTAAGTATTTTTCACTATTCATAAAAAACTGAAAGTTCTCAGAAAAATACCAAAAATTCAACATAGGCTAATTTCGATATTCCAAATCAAAAAATGAAGTCCATTTTGAAATATAAAATATATATAATTTTAAAAAGTTGGTATTACTATTCATAATGACTATTTTGATTGGTCGCGGTGTGTTAGAATCTCAAACTTGCGTACAATACAAGCTATTGCATTATTGAAAGAGAAGAGTATCATGGAAGCTCGGGGTGTTACACCCATTACGTACTAATTCCGACAGATTCATCATAAGAAAGGGGTTAAACATAATAAGTGTAAACATTTGAATTGAAAACTACCATCGAAAATGTTATTATTTTCCCCAATCAATAAATATAACATAATAATAAGATATCTAGAGCAATATTGTGAATTTAATCTAAATATTAAAACCCCATGATTGAATAATAATTTTAAATTAATTTTACATAAAGGAAAATATTTTTAAAATATCACTCGAATATTTTTCAGGAATTTTATTTCCATTTTAAAATCACGTATAATAATATATATTTTTTAAAAAAAATTAAGTAAATTTTTTCACATGAAAATAATATTTTAAAAAAATAAATGAAAATTTATTTAAAATATTATTTACAATGATAGTAAAATCATTTCTTACGGTGTATGATAAAACAATTATTTTTCCAAAAAGTTTTGTAAAATGTTCCTCATTTGCAAAATGATAATAATATCCCTTTTAAAACGTCTTATTAAAATTTTTAAAAGTTTAAAAATTATTAAATAAAATAATTTATAATTTTTAAAACATTATTAAAAATATTTTAATGCAAATATGGACATGAAAGAAAAACATTCTTAACTAAAAGAAAAACATTTTCGTGTTTCCTTATCAAAATTTTCAAGAGTAGTTAAGAGAGGAAATTGGATGTAAAACATAAAATTTTGGTAACTAATAAGTGGATAAGAAAATATATTCGTTTTATGATATATATATTTGATAATTCCCGCAATTAACACATAAAGATTACTAATCCTGAATAATAAAGGGATTATGAAATTAACCCTTACCGATTTAGAAACTATTGAATTATAACCCCCATTAAATAAATAAAATAAAATAAAACATATAATACCATAGTTATGTCAGGAATAATTATATATCCTAAAAATTGGTGTTATATACAGTTCATGATGGAAATAATTTGTGAATATGGCTATGTCTCACAGAAACTAGAGTGAGATGAGAAACCCTTACTTCCTATTAGACATCCTTGGAATGGGTTCAATCCTCATAAATAATAAATATATATTTGTTATAAATATATTATATAACCATAATCATTTATATAATCCCATTTATGATTTACATATAACATTTTATCAGTTGTTTATTAATATTTGAATATTAAAATCTCTATTTTGGTTGATAGACAATTTGTTTTTCATATACATTTTTTTGGGTAGTTTTTTTTCATTAAATTTGATTATCATTACATAGTTGAATTTTTTTTAATAATTATATAAATATCGTAACATCCCAGATCTGGGTACCACTCCATGGGTGCCCTGAACCCGGTTGGCCACATGACCCCAAGCGCATTTCCCCAAACGCCAGAGGCTGCCGACTAGCAGCGAGGGCCTAGGTTTGAAAGAGGGGAAACTATGACCTCATTTATCGAAGTGTAGCGCATCGGGATACCAAATAAAACATACAACATCAGTCGAATAAATAATCCATAAACATTTAAAATAAACAACAGCATTAAAAGATAACCAATAGTTATATAGATAATGATTCAACATGCCTCATGTTCTATGAAAACTGCCAGAACATGTTACTCAACAATACAGTAAAATACAATACAGAGTACAGCAAAACAAAACAAAATAGCTAGTAGTATCACGAACCTAAGCCATGTCCCATGCTCCCCTACTCCTCAGCAGAAAATCAAGTACCTGTATAGGGACCCTTGCCCTTATCCACACCTGCAGAAATGTAATTTGTTTGGGGCCAAAGAAATGACCCCAAAAAGGGTGTGAGAAATAATCCCAGTAGGCACCCACCAAAGGCATGTGTCTAACTGTGTGTAAACACGTCACAACAGTGCGCAGTAGTAAATGTTATAAACTAAACAGTACTCAAAAGTAACTAACTTTACTAGTTTCATTGCCATTTAAATATTCTTTTAGCTGTTTAATTTAATAGCATTTAATGTTCCTCAGAACTATTCCCTCAGGGATAATCAGAACCTTTCCCATAGGAAAATATAGTAAACCATGCCCTTAGACTTTCCCTTGGGATATAAAGTACCTTGTCGTCATGCATTTCCCTTAGGTGAAATAGAATCTGTCACTCAGGCCAAACTGAAACGAAACCCTCAGGTAAATAGAATCTTGCCCTCAGGCATTTTGCTCAGGATAATATAACTATGACCTCAGGCTAATCCACAATTCCCTTAGGCTAATATATCACTTCCCTCATGCTAAACAAGTAATTGGTCCATTCCCAACATAAAAACATGCAATTTATATACAATATCTATCAACGAAAATGTAATGCATAATATGAACATGACACACCCTTGGTTATCATGGCCAAAAGGCTAAACAGAGGAATGCACCCCGGGGGTGGTCCTAGATCCAACCAGTGATCCCAAACAACATTTATACATGTTCATTAAACTACTTATGCAATTCTAGGCATTTAATTCAACAAGGCCTCAGAGATATGACACCTTATTAATGGGAGAATATCTTAACGGTACAAAAAACACACAACAGTTGGAATTTAAACACCAAGACACCTACTTTAAATGCCCTTGAACGGTATACGTGAATGACGATCCTCCAATCACTCAAGAATGATGTAGATCCGTGTAGTTCCAGGGAGATCAATGGTACAGAAAACGGATTCTCGGTACTCGATCTAGATGTCCTCGAAGGTCCGGCCCTCTCTCTTGATTCCTTCCTTTAGTTCTAAGCCTTCCATGTGAACAGTGTTGGCTACTGCCCATTTTAAGCGAAAAAAAACAAACTACTCGGTGTGTACTATTGACTACACGGTGTGTACTTTTCTCATTTAATTGTTCCTTTGGCGGCACCGTTTCAATATTCATCTTTCGACATGAGTACACGGTATGTATTTATGTTTACACAGCTTGTACTACCGCTCCACTGGTGGCTGCTTCCACTGCCTTACTATTTGCCTTCTGACTGACTACACGGCGTGTAAATATCTACTATATGGCGTGTAGTCGGTTCTTGCACCCTTCATTACCATCATTGCTACAAACCCTGTATACTCATCCAACACAACCAACGTTCACGGTGTGTGGAAAAGTACATGGCGTGTAGTACCAAAATTTAGGATTCTCCCCATTTTCCTTATTTTCTCAAAAACAATTAAGGAATGAGAAAAGAAGGAACTTGTACCTAAAAAAATAACTGGGTTCTTACAACCCCCCACCCCCGTAAAGGAATTCGTCCCTGAATTTCCCTTCCAAGGGTGGTGAAGATAAAGCTCGGAACAACTCTGGCCACTGAGCACGTACATCGGTCTCCCGCTCCGAGGGTTCAAACACCACTCGGCCATGATGCCATAGCAACTGTACGAGAGAAACTGACTGGCCTCAGAGAACCTTCGTGCTCCAATAAATGATACAAATTGGATTCTCCTCAAAGGATGCATCTACCTCAAGCTCAACCTCCTCGGGCTGAAGGGCATGAGATGGGTCTGAATGATAGCGGTGCAACTGAGATACATGAAAGACGTCATGCATGGCTTGGTACCTCTTTGGTAACTACAACCGATAGGCAGCCAGCCAGAATCTCTCCAGATTCTCAAATGGGCCCACATACCTCAGTGAAAGTTTACCATGTCTCCTGATCTGCCTGTGTCCCAACCTCCGTGAAACATGCAAGAAAACCTAATCACTGACTACGAACTCCAAAGGTCATCTGCGACAATCAACATAGGATATCTCATGGGACTGGTCAGTAGCCATCCACTTCTGAATCAACAATACCTGGTCAGAAGTCTCCTGCACGAGATGTGGTCCTAGTAAAGCTAACTCACCTGCCTCTATCCAGCACAAAGGTGATCGGCATGGCCTAACATATAAATCCTCATATGCTGCCATCTCAATAGTTGCCTGAAAACTGTTATTATTGGAAAACTAAACCATGGGTATATGTTTCTCCCAAGATCCCCCAAAGTCTATGATGCATGCATGCATCATATCTTCAAGTACCTGTATTGTACGCTCTGACTAACCATCGGTCTGAGGGTGGTAAGTTGTGCTCAGAAGCACTTTTGTACCCAGTTCCCTCTGAATGCTCTGCTGGAAATGAGATGTAAAATGGGCATCCCTATTTAAAGGGATTGAAAGAGGGACCCCATGAATAGGTATGGTCTCTCAAATATAAAACATCCTGAGCTCATCGATGTCGAAGGTCTCCTTGATTAAAATAAGTAAGCTACCTTCGTGAGTCTTTCCACAACAACCCACACTGCATCATTTCCTCAAGGTGACCTCAACATCCCAGTCACAAAGCCCCTCGCGACATTATCCCATTTCCATTCTGAGATGGGTAACTACTATAACAGTCTGGATGGACTCTGATGATCCTCCTTCACCTGCTGACAGGTGCAACACCTCGTAACAAAACCTTCTACATCTCTCTTCATAAATGGCCCCTAGTACTGATGTCTCAAGCCACAGTACATATTGGTAACTCCGTGATGAACTGCCCAAGATGAAGCATAAAACTACCACATCAACTCCTCACGTATTTTCCCTGGAACCCATACACGACCATTGCAACGCAGTACCTCTTCATCACCTACTGTCCACCCTGGAGGAGGGTCCTCACTTGCCACCAACTCCCGTAGAACTAGGCCATCGGACTCAGATAGTTGTCTCATCCTCACTCTATCCAGGAGGGTAGAAGTCACTGCTAATGATGAATGATATGTCTGCCTCTGACTTTCTTGCACCTCAAAATGCATCTCAAAGAACAAATCCATGAGATTTCACTCACCATTTGCCTCCTACACTACATGTATCTGAGTCCTCCTGCTCAGTACATCAACTATCAAATTACCTTTACCAGGTGTATTAGCAAGCTCAAAATCGAAGGACTAAAGGTATTCGGCCAAACATCACTGTCTCAGATTCAAGTCACGCTGAGTAAAGATATAATTGAGACCATTGTGGTCATTGAAAACCACAAAACTCTCTCCCAAGAGATAATATCTCAAGCATCGCAATGCATGAACAACTGCTTCCAACTCGAGTTCATCTGTTAGGTAATTTTTCTCATTTGACCTCATCTTCCGAGACCGGTAAGCAACAACTCGATCACCATGCATCAAAATTGCTCCCAGTCCAATACCCGATGCATCACAGTAAATTGTATAGCTCTTCCCTTTCCCTGAAGTATCAGGACTGATGTGGATGTCAACCTTCCCATCAGGTCTTGAAAGGCTATCTCGCAAGCTTCCGACCAATCGAAATTCACACCATTCTTGGTCAAACCTATCAATGGCGCTGCTAAGTGGGAGAAGTCCAGTATGAAGCATCTGTAGTAACCATACACCCCCAAGAAACTCTATATCTCAAACACTTTTTTATGATAATCCCTAGAAACTACTACTCCTACCTTCTCTGGGTCCACGACAACTCCTTCCGCTGAGATGATTTGACCTAGAATGTGAATCCGGTCCATCTAAAAGTGGCACATTGAGAGCTTAGAATATAGCTTATGCTCCCATAGTCTACTAAATACGATCTCAATATGGGTGGCATGGTCATGTAGAGTGTGAGAGTACACAAAGATATCGTCCACGAATACTACCATAAAAGATTCCAGATAAGGATGGAACACATGATTCATCATAGCCATTAAAACTATTGGCATGTTCCTGAGTCTGAACGGCATTACCAAGTATTCGTACATACCATATCTTCTCCGAAAAGTTGTAAGTGGGATATCTGATAGTCTTATGTGCAGCTGATTATATCTCGATATCAAGTGAATCTTCAAGAACACTTGTGCACCTCGAAGTTTATCAAAGAGATCATCAATCCTTGGAAAAGTATATAGGTTCTTAACCGTCAACTGGTTCAGCTTACGATAATCCACACAGAGTCTGAGGGTATCGTCCGCCTCCTTAGATAATAGGGAAGGCGAACCCTAAGGAGATGTACTGTGTTAGATAAAACTCATTTCTTCTAACTCATCTAACTACCTATTGAGCTCGTAAAACTCTGGTGTATCCACCCTATAAGGAGGAATGGACACCGACGCTACTCCTGGAACAAGTTCAATAGAGAAATCAACCACACGTTCTGGAGGTAGACCTGAAAAGTCATCCGGAAAGACATCCCTGAAATGATAGACTACTGGAGGGAAATCCTACTGAAAATTCCCTTGATCATCTAGTTATAAACTCACTATCTGGGTTGTGACTTCACCTTTCCCATGATGCTCTGGTCCATCTCGAATCGCCTGAACATCCCATTCTCCCATGTACAGAAAATCTCTTCCCTCTGGTGATGTGAAACTCACCCTGCGATGAAAACAATCTACAAAGGATCTAAAGGGAACCAACTAGTCCATTCCGAGAATGGCATCATCTCTCTTAATCTCTAAGACATAGAGGTACCAAAGAAGGTCACACCCACCAACCACAAGGAGGAACTCCATGCACTAACATACCCCTGCTGTTCTAGTCCCCAACAGAGTGTCTAGCATAATAACATTAGAAGAAGGAGAATCATAGTGCCCATGGATCTCCACAACAGGAACATATATGGAACTATGTGTAGCACCCGTGTCGAAATGTACTAAAGATAAGATAGAAGCTACTACAATAGTACCTCTGACTGTATATGGTTTGGGATCCTACTCATGTTGGGTATGTTGCACTGCATATTCCTGCCCAGTGTCATGGCCCAGTGACGCAGCCTGGCTACCCTTAGCAGTCCCACCCTGTTGCCTATGAGATCATGCTGTTTGGCTACCACGACCATGCCCACCATCTCTTCCTGCACACCATGACATATTCTATTTTCCCAACTGGTATGAAGCTGATGGTCCTTCTCCCGCATGTGGAGTCTGTACATAACCCCTCTCACTAGCCACTGGTAGAAACTCCTTGCAAAAGCGCTGCATATGACCCATCTTGCCACAAGCTCGGCACTCCACTAGGTCTCGTGGACACTGAGGTCTCTTGTGCCCCTCTCTAACTCACTGGTAGAAAAGGACCGGGCCACCTGAAGAAACTGCCTGGCTAGTACTACCACCGTGAGAGAAAATCATCTTTCGCTTCCTCTTCCCGGTAGAAATAGTACCAGAAACAGGTGCCAAACCGCCCTGGCCTGCACCACCAGCCTCTCGAAGGTTCCTCTACATAATTAGTTCCTAGTTCACAATAGCATGTACTGAAGGAAACCTGAAATCATTCACCAGTGCTCAGATGTTATATCGAAGACCATCCTCAAATCACCTTGCTCTCAACTTCTCATCACCCACCATAACGGGTGCAAAACGCTAAAGCTCGGTGAAACGAGCGGAATAATCCATCACTAACATAGAGCCCTACTGCTGATTAATGAACTCTCGATCTCTATCTGCCCTCAGAGACTCTGGGAAGAAGAAGTCATAGAAGGCTGTCTAAAAATATTTCCACGCCATGTGTCTGTGATTCTCTGACTGGGTGGTGACATCCCACCACCTCTTGGCGGAATCACGCCTCATATACATCGCGATATTGACCCTCCACCCTGGAGGCGTCTCAAGATGCTCAACGATAGTCTTCATCGACCCCAGCCAAGACTCCACAACCTGTGGTCCGCCATCCCCTAAAAACGTAGGCGGATGCTGTTGCTGGAAGATACGTTTCAGCTCTGCCATTGATGTGGCAGCAGACAATCCTCCCTGAAAGGTCTGCATGAACCACATAAAGCCTTCACGGAACTGTGCCTCCATGCTTGTGCCTAGTATAATGGCTGGGGCCGCATTTGGCTCTACTGTATGATCCACTAGTAGCCCATGGACTACCATATCTGTAGTATAATCATTGCCGCTCTCTTGGAGAACAACGAGTGGTCATCTCGGCGGCAGGACTCTACAAGGTCAAACGCACACAATAGATCAATATTATCAAAGTCTGCAACGAAGGGACCAATAAGGGGAACAAGAGGAAGAAGGCATTAAATATTTCATAACAAGACTACACGGCGTGTATACTGACTACACGGCATGTACCTAACTTTTCTTCCCTTTCCCGGGTCCTTCTACACGGCCGAGCCACACTGCTCCCATTGAACAAAACTACACTATGTGTATATAATCTACACGGAATGTATGGTGTAAATTCCAACTTCCCGTGTCATTTGTGACATGTCTGACTACTCGTCTTGATTCTACATGGTGTCTTACACCCTCACACGGTGTGTACACCACTCCGTATTCCAAGCCACATGGCTAAAACCACACGGTCTATCCTCGAACAAGACTACACGACATGTCCCACGGGTACACGACATGTTCTTGATGAGTTTCGCCGACCCATGTTGTTAGTTACACGGCTCACACTACACGGTGTGTTCCATATACACACATCATGTACACGAAAGGATTACACTGACCCATGATGTATGTTACACGACCGGATCCCAGGTCAGACTACACAGCGTGTTCCATAGTGGACATGGTGTGTATGTCTTAAGGTCTCCTTTGTCCTTGTTTTTTTGTTACATGGGCGAACTAAGGGTCAACACTACAAGGTATGCACATTCGGTACACGACATGTTTTTTCCTTAGCATTTCCCCTCCCCGTGTCCCTGCCCATATGGTATATGACATAGAAAGAGACTACACAACATGTACAGAGGGTACACAGCGTGAACATAAAATTTTTTCATTTCTTCCCAAACTGGAGAACACACGACATGTGTTAGAGGAACTACATGGCGTGTATCCTACGTTTTCTAGACATTATGCCTCAGAAACTACACCGGAGCCCAGAAAACACAGAAAAACAGCACCTAACTGCCAAATTCCGATACGTGGGGGCCCATACTCCCCACGAATCAACGTTTGACATCTTATTTGTGTTATACACAAGTAATCAAGTCAATGATCTACCAAGTTCCAGTTATTGAGGTCCCATACAACCCAAAAACCAAAGTTTGGCATCCATCCTTTCAATAGGCTCCCACAGCAATACCCTATCACATAGCAAGAATTTCTCAAAGCAACTATCACAACAACATTCTTTTCTTGCACAACGACTATCACAACAAAATGAAATTTCTAATGCATCTACATGGCATGAAACTATGCATGTAATGTGATTTCTAGATTGTGCCTAAATAATTCATGAGATAGAATACCCTCATCTTATTGGGTTGCAACTAAATAGAACCCATGGATTAAATATAAACACCACAATCAGAAGTGTGTCACCCAACAGTGAAAATAAAATCAACTGTAAAATCGAAAAATCAATAAAATTGCAATAATTGAGGTAGACTTGGTTTTCCCTGTACATGAGTTAGCTACTCCTGAGCCCATCATATTACCAACTACAGTTCCCGTCCTATCACCGACTATAGTTCCAAATAGTAAGTCAAATAAAAGAACCTGCCTCTGATACCACTTTGTAACGTCGCAGATCTGTGTACCACTACATGGGTACCCCAAAACCGGTTGGTCACATGACCTCAAGTGCATTTTCCCAAATTCCAGAGGCTGCCGACTAGCAGTGAGGGCCCAAGTCTAATATTGTGGAAACTATTCCCTCATTTTTTAAAGTGTAGCACAGTGGAATACCAAATAAAACATACATCATCAACAGAAGAAATAAACCATACACATTTAAAATAAACAACTACAGTAAAAGATATCCAACAATTATATAGATATTGATGCAACATGCCTCGTGTTCTAAGAAAATAGCCAAAACATGTTACTCAACAATACAATACAGTACAATAAAAAGTACAGCAAAACAAAACAAAACAGTCAGTAGCATCTTGAGCCTAAGACTGGTTCCATGCTCCCCTACTCCTCAGCAGTAAATCACGTACCTGTGTAGGGACCCTTTCGCTTATCCACACCTGGAGAGACATAATCTGTTGGGGCCAAAAACATGACCACAAATAAGGTGTGAGAAATAATCCCAGTAGGCACCCACCAAAGGTCTGAGTCCAATTGTGTGTAGACACGCAACAATAGTGCGTAGTAGTAAATCTAATAAACTAAGCAGTACTCAAAAGTAACTAACTTTACTAGTTTCATTTCCATTTAAATATTCTTTTATCAGTTCAATTTAATAGCATTCAATGTTACTCAGAACTAATCCATCGGGCTAATCAAAGCCTTTCCATCAGGCTAATATAGTAAACCATGCCCTCGTGCTTCCCCTCATGCTACAATGTACCTTACCCTCAGGCATTTCCCTCAGGCAAAATAGAATCTTGCCCTCAGGGCAAACTGAAACAAAACCCTCAGTTAAACAAAATATTCCCCTCAGAAATTTCCCTCAGGCCAATATAACTACACCCTCAGGCTAATCAACAATTCCCTCAGGCTAATATATCACTTCCCTCAGGCTAAACAAGTAACTAGGCCATGCACAACACACAAACATGAAATTTACATACAATTACTCTCAAGGGAAAAGAAATGCATTATATGAACATGGCATACCCTCAGGTATCCTGGACAGATGGCTAAATAGAGGAATGCACCCCGGGGGTGGTCCTAGATCCAAGCAGCGATCCCAAACAATAGTCATTCATGTTCATTAGACAACTTATGCAATTCTAGGTATTTAATTCAACAAGGCCTCAGCCATACAGCACCCCATTAATGGGTGCATATCTCAACGATACACAAAACACACAATAGTTTGAATTTAAACACCAAGCCACCTACCTTCAATGCCTTTGAATGGTATACGCGAACGATGATCCTCCAATCGTCCAAGAACGACGTAGATCCATGCGGTTTCATGGAGATCTACTGTGCAAAAAATGGATTCCCAGTACTCGATCTGGAGCTCCTCAAAGGACCGGCCCTCTCTCCTGATTCCTTCCTCCGGTTCTAAACCTTCCCGGTGAACAGGGTTCGCTACTGCCCATTTTATGTGAAAAATACAAGCTACACGGTGTGTACTATTGACTACACGGTGTGTACTATTCGCATTTAACTGTTACTTTAGCGGCATCACCGAACTATTCATCTGTCGACATAAGTACATGGTGTGTATTTCTGTTTACACGGCATGTACTGTCTCTCTGATGGCGGATGCTTCCACCGCCTTACTATTTTGCTACCGACTGACTACACGGCATGTAAATATCAACTACACGGCATGTAGTGAGTTTTTACACCCTTCATCCCTAGCATGGCTACACACCCAATGTACTCATCCCACACGGCCAGCGTACACGGTGTGTGGAAATGTACACGGTGTGTAGTCTCAATATTTATGATTTTTTCCCATTTCCCTTATTTTATAAAAAACACTTAAGGAAAAAAGAAAATAAGGAACATGTACCTCACAAAATAAGAACTGTGTTCTTAAAATTATCATATATATTAATTATATAAAATTTTATAATTATCCATAAAATGTAGATATAATAAATGAACCACATCTTACACGAAGACGATAGGTCATAAATTCACATGAATGATTCTTTTACTTTTCAAAGGATGAAAAAAATATACATAATCATTCACCATTAATTAATTATTATTATATCATATATATCATATATATTCCTTATATATATTATTATTACCATCCACATAAATAGGAAATGAAAAAATGGATCACATCGCTTCAAGGAGGTGGTAATCAACATGTTCACATGAGCAATGTTTTCATTTTGCAATGTATTATATTGTAAATAGAAATATATTATATTATAATTATTGAAGAACATTTATTTTATCAATATCATAAATATTAATTATTTATATATTTATATCCATCTAAGTGAACTAGTGATGAAATGCAGATTACAACACTATATAGAGATGGTAAATCATTTTTATGCATGAGGGATGTTTTCAATTATTATATGATGGAAATAAGATGGTAAATATTTGTAACATAATCATAACAAATTATCAGTAAATTTATGAATCTTTAATTATTATTTTATTCTTTTTAAATTAAATATATTACATTTATAAGAAAAATTAAATTTGTAATAGTCGGTTAAGATGATTACATCTTCTTCTATTGTCTAAATATATGTTTCATCTTAATTGAAAGTGTAATGGTATTTTAATAAGATGAGAACGTAAAAATAGGGAATGTGTTATTATAGAAGATAAATTGTGAATTATTTTTCAAGAAATATGAATCATAGTAGTGTTAATAATTTCGAGTAAGTGGTTTCAATTTATAAAGGAGGGAAATGACACACTTGAAATTTATAACAAGATCAATATAGAAATAATTAATTCTCAATAAAAATTATCTAAAGTAAAATAGACTAAAAAATTATTATAAATTATAAATATCCTCATAAATTGACATTTATATAGGTTTATATGTCATTTTATACATTTTCATATGTTTTAACCCCTTGGATGACCCAATTTAATCTTATGTGTGATAACAACTTCTTCATCAATAAAGGGTTTTATTTTTATACGTAATGTAATTATTGTCTCATAAATGACCATGGGATGAAATTTTAATCCATTCAGAATCATTATTATCCTATTTTAATATTTTATGTATTTTATATAATTTCATAATTTATTTTTTTCATAAAATACTATTAATGCCACTTTAAGAAATATTCACTTAAGTTGACATTAAAAGGAATATAAACATAATTTAATTCAAATATAAACCATTAAAACAACTAAAATATGTTATATTTATATTAAAAATTATTTTAAAATAATAACTCACTCAAACTTTATTACATTTAATATTTTTAAAATGTATTATTTTATAAATCTTTTAATGTAATAATTACTATATTGACATTGCCTATGCATTTAATGTAACTATTTAATAATTGAAAATTAGAAATAAATTAACATGAAATTACTTAATTTATATTTCAAATAAAAAATTAGAACCTCACATGTCAAATTATTTGTCATTATATTAAAAAATCGATTGATTAAATTCAATAGAGTCACAATATGTATTTATTCTAACCTTAAATTAATACAATGTCAATAATCAATGTAATATAAAACCATGTGGAAATATATTCAATAATTGTATATTAAAATCCATAATAAACCCTTATAATATGATAAATTCTTTTTTTGGGTTTATTTTGAGATCTTCTCTCATTGTTAGAATAAAATTTACCCATATTACACTTATCATAATGATAAATAGTTTCCATGGTTACTATATGTAATGAATGAAAATAAATGGGGTATATATATAAAATTTGAACTTCACGATTAAAAAATGTAGTATCCATTTATTAATTTTAAATCTCTATAAGTGAAATTAATATATTAAGATAAAAATTCCTAAAAACAATATAAAACATTTTTTAAAAACCTGTTTTTTTTAGAATTAAAATTAACTTATATCAAAATCAAAAATATTATTGAATAAAATGGAATAAATTATATTATTCAGAATAAATTATATTATATAAAACATAATTATTAAAGAAATTATATAAGGTATATTTACAATTAATTTAAATAAATATAGTATTTTAAAAATATGTATATTTCACTCTTTAACGAAAAAAAATATTTTAGAAAGATACAAAAATTTAACAATAATATAATTTTGATATGATGGTTTAAAAATGAAATAAATTTTTTAAATAAAATTTCTACAATTATCAAATATTTATTATATTATTCTCTCACATGAAATCGAAAAAAAAAATCATTTTTGAAACAAGTATGTTTTGAAGAGTAAATTGTACTTGTAAATTTTTTTGGTTATTTCTAATGATTTAATCAATAAATTTTTATTGAGTGAGCCATATTTATATATTTAATAATTAGATTAATATTATTTATAATATATAAATAAATTAATTGGTTATAATGGTTTTATTAAAATAACAATATTTCATTGTTTATGTAGGTTCAATTTTTTTTATACGTTGTTGAACATATAGTTATTTAGAAATATTGGGAAATCACATTCCCCCATCCCATATTAATAAATTGTTCCCTAAAAATTTTAAATTGTACTCTGCAATCAATGGCTTGACATTTCAAAATTACTTTATTGAAAACTCACATCATAAAAATGATTACTAAAACATCCTCTTAATATAGGGAAAGGGAACTAAGAAAAATGTAATTTTGGATAAAACATAACATTGTTTAAAAATAGACGATGATCAGTGAGATGTTAATATATAGAAAAAATTGATATAGAAATTTCTTAATTATATTAAAGAGTGAATTATAACATTGTTGACAAGATAATTAATGATCGGGATAATTTGAATGACCAAAAAACTGTAAATCTATGAAGTGTTAACAAGACCATTGATTCATCTCGAATGAATATAATAGGAAAATTGTTTTTTTGAGGATATTTTTCCATGAGTTGTGGAATTACATTAGAAAATATTGATTGAAGCATATGCAAATTTACTAACTTGAAAAGTATAATTTCATCCTTTATTCAATTTTGACCACACTATCAACTTTTTATCCGAAGGATGTGTATTCAAAATACTTTTTTCATATTAAAATAGTAAATATGACTATAATACTTACCAAGTGATTAGATAATATCCAAAATTTATAAACCCTAATATAAATATATTATATATTTTACATTGAAATTACCAAAATAAAACCAAATATCAAACATATATTATTCCCAAAATATATAACCCTAAATCCAAATTAACATCAATCACGGGATCATTAAAAAATGTTGTAACCAAAAAAGTGGTCTCAAATATTTTAACAGACATCCCTAAAAATTTAATTGTATTCTTCCGAAAAATCTATAATTTTAAAACAAATGTTAAGAATAAAATTTATATATACCTCAAACCAATTAATCATCCCCAATAATTCCATAAATCACTAAAAATCTTATAATGTGGTTAACATCACACCAAAATAACATGAACAATATTTAAATTCAATATTGAAAGGTAATTTGGTGCATAACCATAAATATCTTTGAAAATATCACAATATCAATGAATCAATTAAATAATCAATATAGTAAATATTTTATTATAAAATATACCATAATTAACATAAAATAAAATCATAGTCAACCCCTATGTATTTTAACCCTACTTGAAAGAATATATTCTTCCAAAAAATTTGCACAATAATTATTACTCAAATAAAATCACATACAATTCATAGAAATCCATAATTACAATAAATATCCCCAATGATGTCCTAAATCACATTGCTTTTAAATCACTTCCCAGTTATAAATGTCTAAAATATTTTCCAATTTACATTATCAACTTCCATTATATCTTCATCTGAACTAAATATTATCAACATAGCACTAAATTAAATTTCCTAGATATCGGTTCCCTTCAACGTATGTTTTCAAATATTTTAATAAAAAAATATTATGGGAAAATATTTAGATATTTTAGGACTCATATATCATGAATATCATTAACATAAAATTTATTCAACATATCTATCGAATCTTAGTAAATAAACACTTGAATGTTTTCACCTCAATGATTTTGATACCATAGGTCCTTCCTTTTTCTATGAGTTGACCCTTAGATTGGGGCATTTTTTGGGATAATGCTCATATTCTGCATACATAAGACATTGAACTTTAAATGGTAACATGGGATGAACAACATATCTGTATTTAAAAAATCTTTATTTTTTTCTAAATAATAAATGACATAATACATTAATTTAAATATATAATACATTTTCCAGATAATTTGGGACAATCAATGGGGTGTCTCCTTAAACATTTTTTACATGAATGGAATTGAGATTTATTTCCTCTATGCTCACCACCACCTATACTCACAATAAATTATATTGTTTAATTATTTGGTTATTCCAAGAGTTTGTTAATTTACATGTTTTTAATCATATATCAGGATAAATTTATAGTTATGACGATAATATCATTCACTATATTCATCATGTAATTTGGTTTCTCATAACCACATCATTCTCCAAAACATTTACTATTAACCAGATTCCTCCAAATTATAGCCATTAGATAAAACCAAAATTCATAGAATGAATAACAATAATAATAGTGTAAAACCACATAATTATGAAAATAATTTATAGACCACTCACATCGTGACACACTATTTTTACTAAAAGACACCTTAGTTTTTACCCTGGTCATTTATGGTCATCATCTATTAAAATCCTTTATAATGGATCATAAATAAAATTCTAATTAATATAATAATATCCCCAAGGAGTTTATAATAATATGAAAAATCGTTTTACCTTCCTCATGAAACAAAATGCTTGCTAAGATATACCTAACCAACATTTTTTACCGTTATTCCCCCTAAATGCATTTGTTTTAAAATAGCATCCAAATCTAGTATCCAATTTTTTTTATATTTATAAGAAAATAAAATAATCATTAACTTAAAAAATTTAAGGATATTACTAAATAATTAGACATATACTCATTGTTTTATATGGTTATGGTCCAAAATGTTTCCCCCTAAATATAGTTTTTATGGTTTCAAATAAATTTCCATTAAAACAAACTATAACACCCTAATACCAGAAGCCTGAAGCTAGTGGTTATTTGACTACATTTACACAATATAAAGGGGAAAACATGCATAATTATTGAATACTTTATTAGTAGTATTAGAGTAAATACATATATTTTTTTTACATTACATCTAAAATAATAAATATTATATAATATTTTTGGTGAGAACTTTACTATTTCATCTAGAAAATCCATATATTCATTTATTGATCAATTTTTGGTATCTTGAGGAAATCAAAACATAAAAATGTGTGAAATCGTATGCTCATTTAGTGAGAGTTACAGTAGAATATATCCTGAAATCATTAAAATATGAATAATATGGTCAGGATAAACACCAATTTAATATTCTACAAAACTAATACTAAAAATCGGAAAAAATCCATGGATAACATACCAAAGTAAATAATCAAATTCATAATAATAACAAGTTACATAATGATATAATTTGTAATGTTGGAAATCATAATCATACCATCAAGGCCTTGTACCATGATAACATATATAAATAGGTAAGTCATTTGAAAAATTTCTAAAATAGTTCTTCTCATTAGACCTAATGATTCATCAAGGGGCTATAATTGGCCCCACCCACCAAATTCTAAGTCAAATGTATTCATCATATGAAAGGGGAGAAAAATATTCAATTTAAATATATATATTGAATAAATATCATTAAAAACATTAATATATTACAAAATCAATAAACCTTACATAATCACAAATCATCCATATTAATATGGTTATTGGTATCAAAAGAGTATATCCCCATTAATCAATATTATTAAGAAAAGATTACTTTAGAAGGTCAATTTCATTTAGGAATATCACATAAATGTTAATGGAAGAAAATAATATCTTCATTAGAAATGGTTTAGGAAAAAAACATGTCTGAAAATGATTAAATTTTTTTAAATAAAGTATCAAATAAAATATTATTCACGATAGGGGAAAAAGTATATAGTATGGTGTATGTTAAAATAAATATTTTTTCACTCTGTTGGTAAAAGTATCCTTATTTGGAAAATTAAAGAATATTTGTTCTCAAAAAATAATAAAATTCAATCAGGTTTCAAATTTACATTCATAAATAATTATATAATATTAAAATAAATATTGAAAACATTTTAAAAAATATATATACATGGAATAAGAATATTCCTGACTAAAATAAAAATAAAGCTAGTTTTCTTTAAAACCATTAGTTCAATATCTTGAGAACATAATAGAGGAAAAGGGTCGGAAAAATTATAATTTTAATAAATAACTATAGGAGAATAATTCTCGCAATGGAATGTTAAAAATAAATAATCCTAAATAATGATATGACTATGAAATAAACCCTTATCAATTTTGTAACATTTTAATCATAATCACTATTAAATAAAAAAATAAAATAAAATATTAAATAACATGAATATAAAATTATTCATGATATATCGTATAAAATGGGATGTATATAATCCACATGAAATAAATATGTGGTAAATATGGTATATGTTTCCCCAATTCAAAAGTGAGGCGTGAAATCCATATCTTCGGTCTAACATTTGGTGCATTTGTTCAAATATCCTATAAAATGAATATTATAGATTATACATATATTAAATAAAAATAATGTAATATATAATATAATATATTATTTACTTATAACCTTTTTTCACTTTTTTATTTACTAATCTTTATTAAAATGGTTGTTTCAGATGACAATGTCATTATATTTAATATATGTTTTGGTTCAATTATTTTATACCATTTACATTGATTATGGTTCCATTAACTCAAAAAAATTATTAATGAAATAAATATCATATATATATATATATAGTCTTATATATTGTTTTAATCATCCATAAATACTGTAGATATAAGAAGAAATTACATCATTCATGAAGGAGGGACATCTTACATATGCAAGAATGTTGTTTTCACTTTCCGACAGATGGAATTAACAAATGTTAAAAAATAATTAACCTCTAAAGAAATTTTTCTATATCATATATATAATATTAATTAATTAAATATATTCTTATTAAAACCTATGTGAATATTAAATGAAAAACAGATTACATTGCTCCATGGAGGTTGTAATCCACAAATATGTACGAGCGATGCTGTCATTTTCAAATATATTATAATCTATGAAGGTGGATAAGATATTATAAATATAGAAAAAGATTATACCATAAATTTAATAATTAGTAATTATTTCCTTCTTTATAAACATCTTTGTAAAGTGGTGATTAATGATTAATTACACTGCTGAGTGCAGATGGCAAGTCCTACTAATGCAAAAGTTAGGTTTTCACTCCTCATAAGAAGGAAAAGTGATTGAAAATGGTTTTCCAATATTCATAATAAAATATAAGTATTTTTATAATATTTTTTTATTTTAATATTGTTACAAAAAAATATTAGGATGTATAAGAGGAATGATATTTTAAAGTGTTAGTAAAGGTGGTTACTTATTCTTTTATTGACATCCTTGATATTTCATTTTATGGAACCTTGGAATAGTCTTTTAAGAAGTCCATCACCAATAAATTGTAAAATTTATAATATAAATGGGAACTATTGGTTCAATGTAGAAGGATCAATGTGGTGTGAATAATCTAGAGAAATCGGTGACCTTTTAAAATAGAGGAAAATGACAGACATAGAATTTCTGAAAAGATTAAAGATGAATTATGTAATTATGAATCCAAATGAATCCAAATTTCAAGATATTAGAATATAAAGAGGATAAGGTATTAATATTCTCAAAAAATGAAATTTAAACTTGTTTTGGTGTCATTTGAAACCATATCATTTGTTTTAAACCCATGGTTAACCAATTAGAATCATTACTATGGTAACATCATTTTCAATCGTAATGGGTTATAATTTTACAAATAAGGAAAATATTGGATCATAAACAAACATGGACAATTTTTCATCTTTTTAGTTATCTTTAAATATTATTATTATTTTTAAATAATTTAACAACATATTTTTATCATAAAATACAATTAATTCCATTTTAAGGTCTCTTCAATTAATATGTCTTTGAAAATTAATTGAAAATCGTGAAATTAAATTATAAAATTTTAAAACATCTCAATTATGTTATTTTTTTGAAAATAAATAATTAATTGTAGTAAGTAACCATAATTTTATTACATTTATTATTTTTAAATACATTTATTTTTTTAATATATTAATTAATAAAATACTATATTAGTGATGTGTATATATTTATAGTAAATCTTTAAAAAATATAAATTAAAAATAAATTACCATGATAAAAATAATAAATTATCTTTAATATGAAAATTTATAAAAATATATATACTCTTTTTATCCTTTTTAAATAATTTATAGATTTTTAATACAAAATAGTGACATTTTGTATTTATTCATTCCTGAAATTAATTTAAATGCCATAATAAAACAAATATACCACCATGTGTAGATATATTAAATAATTATATATTTTTTCAAAAACATACACATATAAATTGTTAAATAAAACATTTAAGTTGATTTTGAGTAATTATCTTAGGGTTTTAACAATATTTTGACCATATTACCCTTACTAAGGTGAGATGAATTTACCATGGTCACAACTCATAATTTAAAAAAATAAACGGATAATATTTAATAAAATATGATCCCCATAATTTCAAATATGGTATCAATTTATGAAGATTGAATCTTTATAAGTTTGGTATATAAATTTTAATATAAATTTATAAAATATATGGAAAATTATTTTTTTGGAAAATGTGTTTTAAATTAGTAAAATTAACTTACAGAAAAATCATGAATATTTTTTATTAATGTGGAAATAATTAGTTTATTTTAAATTACATAAATCAAATTTCACTTAAACCTAAAACACCAAATATAGTTTAACTTTACTATTAATTAAACTGATGAATGTATTTTAGAAATAAGTATTTCTCACTATTAATGAAAAAATCATTCTTTTCAGAAAAATACAAAAAAATTCACCATTTGTTAATTTTGATATTATTATTTAAAAAATGTAATTTATGTTGAAAATTAGTTTTTATAATTTTTTTGAAAAATTAAATACATTACATTTTCACAAAAACTAATATATACTTTTTTTAAGAAAACATGTTTTGAAGGATAAAATATATTTACTAAAAAAATTGTTTTTAATTCTTAATAATTAATTGTTACATTTATGTTGAGTTGTTATTATATATATATATATTATAATTTATATAATCATATTGATACATTATAATTCCATGAATATGTTATAACAATGATATATAAATAATAATATATTTTTGGTTCATTTAAGCTTGGTGTTGCGTATTTTATACCATATCTAACATAATGTCATTTTAAAATATCACGGTGTCCCACTTATGCCTAGACTTATAATTAAATTAATATATTTAAAAAATTTAATATATGAAGATACATTATCAAGTTCCATCAAGATATAGAATTAAATTTTCATGGCTTATATTTTCAATGGTAAAAAATAAATGAAGTGGGTGGAATAACACTATGGATTATTAAATACAGAAAAATAGAAGATGGGAAGGTTGGAATTTATAACTTAAAATAATTGTGTAATTAAATAATATGGAAGATTATGGATCGTATTGAAATTTTCATCATCTATAGAGGTAAATATGAAAAATATTATTATTACAAAGGTATGAATGATACATCCAATCTCCAATGAACCAACTACAAGGGGATGGGGCACTATTCGGATGAGATCCCAAAGCCCCAAGTAAATATACCATAGATAGTATATGGGATAATTGAAATTATTATGTGACCACTATAGTCAAGGTTAATCCTCCAAAAGATTTTGTGAGGGTTACATTGATCATATACTCAAATTTGTCTAATGCTCTATTTTATTCTAGATCTTCAAACTATTTCATAATTTCCATGATCGAAAAAATAGTTAGATATTAACCTATATCTTCAAGAAGGGGGTTGTTAATCAGGGAACATATTAGAAATATTACTACAATAATGAAATATTAGTCATTCTCATTTATTACACATAGACATAGCATATTTTAAAGATTAATTTTTATACATATGTATTACATAAATATTACCATTATTATATCTTTTATATAAAATTATAATGTCAATCATTATTACTGAGAGAAAGAGATTATGATTTTTGATGGAGATGTGGAGTCCCTTGTATTTTTAGGGGTAGCTAAATAAACTGATATAGGCTTGAATACCCCTATTATATATCTTTATAAAGATATTTTTAAATAAGAAGAGTAGACCAAAACTATATCGAGGAAAAGGAAACCATTGAATATTATATAAACTAATTGTGTAAGAATAAATTTATGTGTTTTCCTAAATAACTACCATGATATCCACCTGAGCATAAAGATGATTTTATCTTTTAATCTTATATCGGATTAAAAACCAATATCTATGACTCCCCACACTATGGCCATGGTGTAATTTTTTGAACATAAATAAAAACTATAGGAATTGTTTGATAAGTTACATATATACCATAATGTTTTATTGTGAGATGAAACTATTTTTTTATAATGAAATATGGTTCCCTATGATTTTCTATTGATTGTAGGAAACAATCCATTATAATAAATATAAAGTATCATTTTCCACATGTTGTTGAAATGTTTGATCGACTTCAAAGAGATAAGTATTTTTTAATGATTTATCATCATTATGGGTATCATATACTAAAATTATATAACTATGATGTTATATGGTTAGAATAAATAATTAGAATTTAATGTATTTCTCTTTGGATTTACTAATGTATCCTCTATTTTTATTGATTTAATGAATAGTATATTGACTGATTATATTGATAATTTTTGTGTAATTTATTGATGATATCATGATAAAATATAAAATTTATGATGGGAATATGATTAATTTGTGAATAATTATTAATACTCTAGATAAAATTAACTTTATGGATAAATATAACAAATTTAAATTATGGATTCATGAAGTTTCATTTCATTCCTATATTGTGTCAAGGGATGGAATATTCATTGATCATTTAAAGATAAAGGAAACTATGTAATTACAAACATATATTAATATAAATTAAGAGTGTAGTTTCGTTAGATTAGAAATTTATTATTGATGATATTCTCATAGAATTTCTCTATTAGTTTACTTGTTAACCAAGATGACATACAAGGGGATTAAGGTAACATGGTAAAAGAATGTGTGGAATGTTTTGAAAATAAATTTGGAGTATGGTAAATGCACCAATTTTGACATTACCACTAAGAATGGATGAATATAATATATACACGGATTCATGGATGAAATTATTTTTATGTATCATTATTCTTAATCATAGATTAATTTCTTATACACCATGTGAACTAAATATTCATGAATAGAATTTCCAACCTTTTATCATGAGTTGTAAGTCATAATATTTTCACTAATTATATGTAGGAATAACATTTGTGGTAAATGATGTGAAATATATATATCATAATTACACGAAACAAACATTAGTATTAAAATAGCTTAACACGCATGTAAAATGATGGTCATAACTACGCATGTATTATGATTCATAAGTACTGTACCACTATGGGAAAAAAGATAAAGTGGATGATGTGTTAAGTGGGAAATATCGTGGAATTTTGACAAATAAAAAAACTAAAAATATTATATATTCATGGATTTAGTAAATTTAGATATGAGAATCAATAAGGATGGGGGGAATATCACATCTATTTAAAATGATTTTCAAGTCATCCATATTAGTGAAAGTGAAAAACTATTGACATGATGATAATAATAATCAAAATAAAATAACAGTTGTAAATGAATAAAATATGGTATAATTCATCTATGTAGATGGTACATTGAAATTTTGAATGATTATATGTGTTAAATATGTGGTTTAAATGAGAATAGAATTATAAAATGATTCTAATTTCCCCAAATTATCTATACACCCTTGTTACACCAAATTATATTGATATTTAAAGGAATATTTTTTGGTTGGATAATATGAAATCAGTAAATATAGAATATGTATCTTGATGGTTAGTTTTTCAATTTGTAAAGGATAATATAAAACAACCTAAAAGAGACATATATATTATAATTATTATTGTATGTAAATGGGATGATATAGTTGTTGACTTTTTTAATAGATTACTAAAGGCCCTTATAATAAATAATGAAATACGATTTGTTATTGGTTTCAGTAACAAATAATCACATTCTTCTATATAATTTCACATCTCCCTCTTGATCAGATTATATGACTCTATATTAATAATGTTTGGAGAACTTATGGTGAACCTCTTTTGATTGTATGAGATCATGATATATAGTTTACATCAAAATTCTTGAAGTCTCCTCAGATGGCTCTTCAAAGTGATATATATTTGAACACCGCCTATAAACATCAAACTAAAGTCTAAAAGGAGTATTCATACAATAAAAGGCATTCTATGGTTGTGATAACTATATTTTTATAGTTCAAGGGATCATTATTTTCTATAGGTGGAATTCAAATATAATATTATCTTTCATTCATGTATTCAAATAAAAATGTATGAGGGATTTTATGGAATGAGTTTTCATATTGCAACATACTAGGGAATATTGGGAGAAATGAGTCCTACTAACTTTGACTGTGTTGAGGAGACACTAGTGGAAGTGAAGAATACTCAGAATCATGTTATGGTATCTCAATGTAGACAATATTTCATTTTTATACCTGAAGGAAGGATTTAGAATATGAATATTATATCAATTTTTCTTAAACGTCTCATCATAGAATGTTGTTATAAGGTTCAACAATAAATTAAAAATAATTACTATGTACTTCAAGTCTTTTAAAATTATAGAAAGAATTGATGAAGTGTAATATCATTTGGAAATTCTTCCAAGTCACATTAATGATCATGACGTGTTCCATATATCATTATTATGAAAATACGAATCAGATCAATCACATGTTATCAAATAAATAAATGTAATTTTAACCAAATTAATCAGAAAAAAATATCATATCCTCATTTTTAACACTACATAAAAAGTGTTGTATAATCAAAATAATTGACATATAAAGAATTTTCTTTAAATTATTAGGTAAAAGAGATGACATGGGAACCTTAAGAAGTTATGATGAAGAGATTCCAACATATTATCATGTGGTAATATTATATAAATTTTAGGGGTGGATATTTTGAAAGTAGGAATAATGTAAAACCAAAGCCTCAAATATAGTAATCTTTTCTTTCTAGGTAAGCAATTACTCAATGCACATGGCTTTATTAAACAACTAGATATAAATATAAATTAAAAAATATTATAGAATTAATTTTACTTGAATAATTTAATTTTTGAATTCATATTGTCAAAATTTTCTTATGGGAACTTTTTTAGATTTTGTTTAAAAAGATTATTTTATATTGAATAAGAAAAAATACCAATTTTACAAAAAAGTGTATGTTTAATGGAATTATAATAATAAAACAATAAATCAAAATATTATGAAACATTTTTATTGAAATACATATATTTTTAATTTTATATAATACATATAAAAATAAAATGCTTATCTTATTAATATATTCATAACATTGTGAGAAATATAAGTAATGTTTTTATCAATTAAAAATTAATTTAATTATTGTTTAATAATAAAATATTTAAGAGGGTCATTTCTATTTTTATTTAATTTTGTTTGAAAATATGTAATATTTAATATTAAATATTCCTATCAAATCCCTGTGAGTAAACATTATGTATTGTTTTTATGTAAACTTGTTTTTATACTTAAAATAAACTTATTTATAAAAGAGTTTTTATTATGTTTTTTCCACATTTATTAAAATTAATTACTCAAATTCTATAAATTTAATATTTTAAAATATGTCCCATATTTTTTATAAAAAAATTTTATATTTTGTAAAAATTCCAACTAATTTTTTTCATAAAAAAAACTGTAAAAATGTGTTACCATAGTTACAGATAAAACTAGTTTATGATGGAGTTAAGATGTGGGATAGAGATAAAGTATCATATTAACATGCATAAATTTTATTTGATGAATATAATTAAACCATATCATATCTTAAATTTAAATTTCATTCCACTAGGTTCCAATTTAATAAAAAAATTAGATTATATTATTTATATCATTTCTGTAATTCTATGTGTGTCCCTCCCATAATTTATAAAAGGGAACCAATAATTTTCCATTATTTACACATATTTTTTAATATATATTTTAATGACCCTACCCAAAATCCATCCTAGCATATATCCATTATTTTCTGATATTCTAGTATTCTCATAAGTCTATTCTACGAAATCATAAGTTGTAACCCAAAGGTGGTCTCTCAAATATGAGGTAATCCTCTTTACCAAATATTTTAATGTTAATTTATTCATATAACTTATAATAATATTTTTTACCCATAATAACATAATTAATTAAATATCATTAACATACTGAAATTGGATCATGGATATGGTACAACCATTTTCCACCTCTTTTCTACCATATAGAAAATGAAAGCATCGCTCGTGAAAGAGTATGACCTATTGTCTTCACATAATGATGTAATTTGTTTTCGTAACCACATCACATGTATTGTTGTAAATATGGATATAATTAATATATATTATATTTAAGAAATTTTTTTATCATTTAAATATAAAATATCAATTACCTTTTAACCCTTCTACTCCTTAAAAATGATAACATCCCTTGTGTGTATGTGTAGACTATAACCACCAAAGAGCGACACAATTGACCGTTAATATTAAAATTTCATGGATGATTCTAAATATTTTTATAATGAATTTATTTTATATTTATATTTTGATTAAAATTCTATATATGATGGAATCCTGATCAATATTCAGGGAAAAACTATTGAATCGAAACATGCTTGAAAATGATGCAATTAACACCTAAACTGATTGTGATAAGGAATGATTATTAATGAATAGTTTATATTCTATTATAAGAAAAATAATTATTGTTTTATAAGTATAAATCCAATTCCATTATATAATAGAAAAAAATTATTATACAAGAGATTAAATGCACTTATGAATAATGGCAGACATATGGTAAAGGTATATATCACAATCTCTTTCTTATTAAATATTTTTTATGTTTTGGTTTTCATAAAGAGAATTATTTTATCATTATAGCATAAACCCCATATATTTTATATCTAACATTTTTTCTCTTTATTACAAGTTTTTCATTAATTTTTCTTCCAATATTCACTCAAAAGTCAGAATGAATGTTTTTGGGAAAATAAACTTTTTTATTTTGTTGAGAATATATTTTTTTATGTCTATATTTCAATTAAAAGTTTTCAATACTATTTATAATTTTCTGAAATTATTTATTACATTAATTTTTCACTTGTTTTATTTTCAATGAAATGGTTAAAGTGAAACCTTCTTTTCATTTTCCGAAAGAGGCACTTTTATCGAAGGTGGGAAGATAATCATGATTTTCACACTTAATGAAGAATTGATTTTTCCACCTATAATAAATATTATTTTAAAAAAATATTACTTTACATGTATCAATTTATCTTGTTAGTGAAAATGGATTCCCTAAAACTATGAATATATTTATATTTTTAATAAGTGATTTCAAAATGAATAGGTTATTTTCCTCAAGAAATGTTACATTGATATTTTAATTTTTTTTACCTTCATCAGCATCATATGTTGATTACTATGATTTAGTAGGGATATAATATATTAATAACCACCACCGTATTAATCTATATAACTTATGAATCTGTTTAATTATTTAATTATTAGGGAAACTAATAACTTTTTTATTCTATATTTTACAATATGAATGATTATAATCATTTTTTATTTAATTTTAATTCAATATTTCTATATGATGAATGAATTGGGCATAGTAAATGATAAGATATTACTATTATATCCCCTTCATTCCTTGGTGGGTCTCATGAGACAAATTATTTAGGGTATTTGGCCTGCACCATACCTATTTATGTACGAAATCTTTTAAATAGGCCATGATATTAAGATTTTGATGTCAATAATTATTCATTCTATCATTATGAAACTAGTTTTTCTTATCAATGTTATTATTTATATTTGTATATAACCCATGTATATAGTCCCTTTTTATGATATAAGATATATTACATATTGATTATTGTTTATATCTACCATATTATTCATTGTTAATTTATCCTATGATATATTCTGGTCTATTATTTCTTATGAAAAGTATTTGAGCTCTCCCCATATTAATAATTCACTTCCCCATGTAACCAAGATTAAATATATAAATTATTCTATGGTCATAATATAATAAATGATTAATTTATCACTAGATTTTTTCTTTTGATTTCATGTTTTCAAATTTAATTTGACAATCTTTTATGTATCTAGTCTCCAAACACTACTAATATATTTTACCATTTGGGATGTATTCCTCTATATAATATTCCAATATAGTAAAATAACCACCAAATCTAGGTTACTAGAGTTGTTTGTTACATGGGATATTCAAGACAAAAATTATTTGTGATCAAAATTCACAACGACAAAATATGGTAAGGGTTTGGAGTTATGGGATATGAGGGTTGGGACATAATTAATTTGGAGAAACCATAATAAAAGTCATAAGAGTGTTAATGGTCACTCTAGATAGTTCATATGACATGGGAACATCTAATACTAGACTAAAAACTGTTAATGTTTTTCATTTTGGTATCAAATCTTTCTATATCCCAATATTATATTCAATTAATCTAACTAGAATCCATCATTCCTCAAATATATTTTGAATATAAATCAAAAATGGTTTTCTATAATGTAAATGTCGTGGAAGAGTCTCAATTCCAATACTTTACTCTTTCCTTATCAGTAAAATCTTCAATGGGTGATTTTTGGAATCTCATCCAGGTATCAAAATGTGTTGACCCTTCATCTAAGGCTAATAAAAAAAATATATTCCAATTGGACTCATCATCATTTTTTGGTGAATCAAGAACTATTCAATCCCTATAGATAGATGATACATTGTAAAGGTATAAATTTAACTAATAAATTCTTCTTTAATAACACAAAAAATAATGGAATCCCTTGATCACCAATTTATGGAAGATATTGAGAAAAATTCATTAGGGATTTTGTAAGATCATACACGGGATTTTATGCCAATATGGAAAGAATAAATTTCATTCTGTAATTTTAGAATACCAATATGAAGGTATTCACTACAATGAAAATCTCCATTATCACAGTTCTCACCTATGGTTACTAATTTATATGGTAGATCAATATTCACTCTATACCCATGGACAAACAGGTGAGCTTATTTGTGATAAAATCTATATTAATTAGTCGCATAAGAGAGATAAATATAGAATATTATAGAAACCTCCTTGATTAAAATTTTCAGAATCTGAGTATTCTATTAAAAGAGTTTAATGTGACTAGAATATTAGATTATGAATGTAATTTGGTATCTTAGATTTGGTGATTCTAAAATAAGGATCAGACATAATTCAGATTGATCTTGTATAGAATGATTTATGAGAGGGGGAGGAATATGGGATGTTCATGGCTTGTTTATTTTATAATTAAATGATTAATATAGTTATAGAGACTCACTAATAGAAGATTCATATGAAACGTTGTTTTATTTGATTTTATATAGGTTGTATAAAATTTATATATATAAGGTCGACATGGACACTACCTTGATTAATAAATTATTAATGGGTGATTTTGGAGTTCGTTTTTTGATTTTATACAACATCAGAACATAAAATCAACTAATTGATCATGATGTAAAGATTATCATACTTAGGATGAGGGGAAAATACAAAAAACACATTTTTGGTAAATAAAATCCATCAATTTATCTCTAAATTTTCATTATATTAGTATCTATTCCATTTGGATTCAATTATAATATTATTAACTGCGCAGTTTTTAGTATTTGTGAACTTTCAAACTTTGAGCATTTTATTCATAATAAAAATTTAACTAAATATATTAAAACCATAAACATAATCATAATTGGTAATCACCCTACACTTGTATTGGTAATTGTCCATATCCCCGAAAAACATATGTGAATCATGTCTTGGTGTAACCCAATAAATGAAATTGACTAGTATCACCATTCACATCATATGATTTCGATGATTCGAAACTCCCATTGGGGCTTAGACATCCATTTATTAACCCCCGAATCTCGAAAATAGATTACTAGTAAAGTAGGAATAATATTTTTAACTCAAAATCCCAAACCATAGGTATTAATATATACCATTAGAATACATACACATGATAATATAAACTTGGTATGTCATCACATAGGACATTATAAGACTATAATCAGTGAGTGATAAAAATGAATTCCCATTTTTTGATTCGCCACTCACATTATTATTTACATAGTAGGAACATCAATGGATTATCACATACTCTAACCCTGATATAAAATATTTATTTTTTAGTCATAATACCTGAAAACCTATTAGAACCACCTTTAATGACTGTTTATTCCACTCAAGAACGTATTCGGTATTCCTAATCCAAAATCATATGTTAACCCTTGACCACTACTATCATTGAATGTCATTCTAATAGATTACAACTCCATAATTCAATAAATTAATTTCCCAATATTATAATACCTCTATGTGAACCCATTTAATAATTACCATTCCGTTCCACTAAGAAACATTTCCATCAATGGATTAATGTGTATCATATCTAATCTGATTCAAGAATATATACATATAACTATATTTTTAATAGTAGAATATTTAAATTTGGCAATATTACTTGTGGTGTCATATAAAAATTCTATCATACTATTTATGAAAAAATATCAACCTATCATTATATCATTGTAATAAATGTTTCAATATGTCAACATATGTCATATTGTAACATATCAATATATCCATATATCATCAATGATAAAAAAAATAAACATTTCTCTATATTTCTATATTTAGTGTATTAACAAATCATCATATCATGATTTTCAACATATCATTATCTATATATATAACATTATATTGAACATCAACATTATTCTATATCAGTTGTAAAACATCATTAACATCACATAATATCACTAACTATAAAATATCATCTTCTTGATATATCATTACTGAAAAAACATCTATAGCTCTCCATATTACACATGTTTGTGTATCAATATGTCCTTGAATTTATATTACAAAATAATTTTTTGTATCTAATGAAAATTATAATTAACTGGTGAAGAGATAATTAGTTGAAACCATAACATTCATCAATATAGTTTTACTCTAGAAAAAAACTCATCACCATAGGTGTTCATTCTTCCATACCCTATCCACTAACTAGGATACCAAAATTAATGTCGTTATACACATAGAACTCATATATTAATCTCATCCTCCAACTACGTGGGTTAAAAGAATATGTCTACCCATTTTATATGGGGTTTTCTATACTGTTCAATTGTCAAACTAATATCATATCACAATGTCATAGTCGCCTCTTGGCCAGACTAATATTTGAGTTTCTAACAATATCTAATCCTCTGGGAAATTATACATGTCTCGTAACTCATGTTATTGATAATGAAACCCCTCACCATTACATTCCCTAACTATATCACCATATTCTCTGAATATATTATTCTTTCTTTTGTTCCATTGCATTTCATCCTAAAAACCCTCATTTACTTGCATGATATGTCTCTAATACTAAAAAAGTCCACTACCACATTCCAGGTCATTTATCTATGTGAGCATCCCAAGTTGAAAAATAATCCTTAAG
The DNA here is from genome assembly GCA_963277665.1 of Viscum album. Lineage (NCBI taxonomy): Eukaryota > Viridiplantae > Streptophyta > Magnoliopsida > Santalales > Viscaceae > Viscum > Viscum album. The sequence continues at coordinate 1,003,949,907 of OY728161.1, forward strand.
TTATGAAATCATTTAGTCAATGAGGGAAACCCATAATGGGTTCTAATCCTTCTAATCTATATTCCAACATAGGTATCATAACCATTGATGACTAAGATATAAATTCAAAACACATTACGATTTTTCTAAAAGTCTGACTAAAACCCCTAGACCCACATCATAAATTTTAACGCACCTGTGGTTCTATCATGGATTTATCTCACCCACATTAACATTATTACAATAGATAAATATATGGAAAATTATATAAAAGGGTAATTTTAAGGACCACAAACCTCAAACAATTAATTATCCCATCTTCTGATGATTGAACATAAATTTCAATGTTTTCCTAAGAAAATATCATCCATATATGACATTAATATCTTAAAGCTATCAAATATTCTTGTTAAAAATTGTATCACACATAAAAAATTCTTTTAATAATTTCATATATATATTTATATTTTTAAAAATAAAGGTAAATTCACTAGGTGACATATCATCACCAAAAACTCAAAAGAATAGGTTAGAGGATTGTAATGACACACTTCTAATTATATTATAAATAAAATCCCGATTAATAAACATTTATTTATTAACTAATCCATTCACAAATTTCTGAAAAAATATAATTAAATGGAATAGTAACATTCCATTAATGAAATGACGTGAAAAAATGAGTGTTCAGCTCTCTTGGACCTCCATCACTGATGAAAAAAATGAAACTCCCATTATAATATTATTATTCCACTATAATTATTCGAATCAAATCTACATGCCTATTTTCAATCCACTAAAATCAATTGAATTGTTCAAGATACAAAAATGTTAGAAAATAACCAACTTTAACATCCAAAAGGAATATCTATAATCCTATAAAGATCAAGGAACAATATTAATATGTTGGAATGCAGAAATGGGGTAGCCTTTAATATCTTCATATCTTCTAAAATCTAACCATACAAAGGGGGTGATAAAACAAAGGGGTTCAAAATTTTCCTTCTAACCATTGTTTAAAAAAAATATGTTCTATAATTTACCTCATGCACCAATAAAGGATACCAAATGAATTGTTGGGTATCTGATATAGAGAATCTCCCCCTTCGTGTCCCCAACCTTGGGTCTCTCTACATACTTATCTCACCATGTACATGATCATAGATGATTGGGTACTATGTGGCCTGATGCTACTACTCATCATCCATTTTTCATCTACTACACTTCGTAGAAATTTCATATGACAATTTCAAACCACATTCCATATCAAAAACACCATTTTATTTATTCAAAATTCTAACAGAATCCCTATTTGAAAATCAAAATTTATTATTTAAAATGGGGGGTTTCTAAAACCTTAATTAGAACCTGAATTTCAATCAACTCCAATGACATACATCATTATAGTTCCTAACATCCCATCTACCACACAACTTATAATCCATGGTAATTCCCCTTGTTAGTTTCAAATGATCCACACATATCATTAACATTTATTGAACACTATATATCACAATATTCTATTACGAAGTGCTTCTTCCTCAATGCACCTATACAAGTGGGACAACATGAATAATTAATAACACATGATCTAATTCCTCAAACATTGAATTCATCCATCGAACATGTAATATTAATCAATATATGATTTTTTTATTTGATCATATCTGAATCATGCTAGATGGCTTCCCCTATACCTACTTCCATTAAAAAACTGATGGCAGTCACACTACTAAACTTACTCAAACCACTAACCCCTTTATGATTCCCGAATCCCAATGAACTTTATAAATTTTATAATTCACTAGAATAATATTATAAATACTAATATCACAAGTTTAATTAAGACTATAATCCAGTTGCTTCTACAACTGAGAACATAAAAAAACACCCACGTATCAAAACCATATCCTCACACTTAAGGATTTACCATTTCATGAACTCTCAATTTATTATAAATATCATCATATATTTCAAAAACCAATAATATTATGTGGTCCTTGTCATCCTAATGTTGTATATATAAAACTCATACCTAGTCATCCCACAAAACTATGACCCACACTCATGTCATTTTATTACCAAATGTACTCACATCACAATATCTACCACAAATATTATTTATATTTAGATAATTCATATTTTCCAAAAATAACCTATCTTCTTATCTCCATGCACCAATACAAAACCAAAACCACCACATTTTGTGTTTTTTATGCACATCACCCTCAACATTCATCGTTATCCTTATAATATGGTTTATATCTATAATCATTCATCAGTACACTCTCATGTAGATGGATTATCTTATCATAACTACATGAGCACTAACTTTCTTGTATTTCATCATAAAATAAACATAGATAATTATGATCCTAACTCATTACATCCCCAATGAAAAATCCCATAAGACATACTAAAGTGTATTTATATCAATATAGTTCTCTATGGTACTTAAAAAAATTATGTTTATATTAAAAATAATTATCTTTAAACCATTATTTATAACCCAACCATAAATTTTAAAACCTTCATAAATCATCTAGTTTATTATAATTTTTAAAATCTATATTAAAATAAATAAATGGATCAAAGTAGAATCTTGAAATGTTTTATTCATTTTTTTAATTGATTCAAAGCCACAAATTTTAAATTTCGTTGTTTAAAGGCTATTAATTCCTAATTTTTTAAATCAATTTTGGAATTTATTTTCAAAGTAGTTAATAATTATTTAAAAAATAATTTTATATTATTTTTAAATTTCAATTGAAATTATTGTGTTGCATCCTTTTCTTCAATATAAAATGTAAGAAAGCTAGAAAACACTCATGAAGGAAGCATACATGTAATTAGACATAATTATATCAATGAAATTTTCTTTCTTAAAATTATTTCATATAAAATAAATCACTTAAAATCATATAGAGAACACAATAGAAAACATTATAAATTATTAGTGAATGAAATAAGAGTTATATCTAGAAGTTAAGGGACCTATAATGATGAAATTGTAACTTGACCTTGGGAATAGTAATATTACCCTAATGAATAGTAAACCGAACAAATGAATAGTTACATCACCCATTAAAAGTATAAATAATTTTATGAACCACATAAGTTATATTATGGAATAATTATATATTATTATAAGTAAAAAAATATTTTGAAAATTATTAATTATGTATTGGTTTTCTTGTATGTTAGAAATATTTGATTATAATTTTATAATCAATTAAATTATTTAAATAAAAATTTATTTTCATAAAATTTAATCATATATTATTATTTTTTCCTATAATTTTATGAATCTTTAATGTGACCTTCGTTAATTTTTTAAACTGTTATAAAATCATTTATAATTTTAAAATATGTATTTTTGGGTAAATGGATATTTTTATTAAAAGATAAATTTATCTTATTTAGATATTTATTTTCAAAAAAATTAGTTCATTTTTTATTTCTAAAAGTCAAAAAAATGGTTAGGGTTAATTTTTTTGATATGTCTAAAATACATATATTTTTTGTGAATAGTAACATACACTAATTTATGATAAATGCTAAATACATGAGTTTTTGAGTCATCATGATGTAAGGATGAGGTGAGAACCATTATTTAGAATTATTATCAACTAGTTACTTTATTTAGTCAATAAAATCAACACTATTTATTATCATTAGCCAAAATAAAAAACTAATTATTAAAATAATAAAAAATACCCCTCTCTTGAGCTATAAATAGTACCCCTCAACACAACATCTCCTCACACCTTTCATGATTTTGTAATTGTAAAAATTCTACCCAATAATCTTTCCAATACCCACCACCATATCCAAGATCCTTTAGTCTGATCAAAAGATTGAATCCTTTTCCCTTAGGATGTTTTCAAGGAGCTTGAATTTATGATGTAAAAACCTCTTTCTTTTTCATTTAATTTCTTTTCAATTTCCATTATTTTATTATTCTATGCTCACATAACCTTGTAAAAGTGTAATAATAACTCAACTATCATTTATAAATTATAATTATATCATGTTCATGGAATATAAATCATTAAAATCCTTTATATCTATCTCTCTCTTATTCTGTAAATGAAAACATCGTCAATGATGGTCAATTTACCAACATCCTGAATAATACATTTTAATTTTCCATTATTTTTTTAATTTGTGGTTATAAGACCATTTTTATGGTCAAAAAATATAATGTATTTTTTAAATACATTTCTATTTTTTGTAACCATTATATATACATGATTTAAGTCAATAAAACAAAAATAGTTTATGATGATCTAAAAACATCCTAAATAATCTAAATGATTATCACTAATATGTTATCTAATTATTTATACTCTCCCAAAATATCTAAAAGACATATATATAAATTTAATGTTTTTTTATTTTCATTAATAACATATATCTTCGATTCTGTATATCAATTCGCATTGTACATAAACATTCATACTCATATACAAGTAAACCGGTCATGAAAACCAGGGAAACAAATGCTCTTGAATCATAATGTTACATATTATCACTCATCGAAAAGATAATAAATAAACATAATAAATTATAATAAATAAAATACATGTTTTAAATGATATTAGTTAAATAATTTATATATTTAATTCGATTATTTAGGACATTAAAGTCAAGTGCAGAACACTTTCAATGATAAGGTTGGGTTTTCATCCCAAACCTCCATTTTCATTCGGGTTGTGATTTATCCCTCTTTACAGTAATATATTTTTTTATTATTTTTATTTAATTATTATAATTTCTAGATACATGTTCCAAAAACTTGAATTCATATCAGTTCATATTTTTTTTGGGAAATACATGTTTTACAAGGTTCTCTTCTTAATTTTTCCTAATACGCAAGCCAAATTAAATGGAACATCTCGAATTATAACCCCTTTTCAAGTTCAATAGAAAATATGATTTGAGACACCATTATTTTTCTAAAATCAGTACTTCTATTAGGGAAAACTATATTGTTTCTTTTGTAGTTTTATATAAACATTCATGAAAAATAAAAATTATTTTTCCAATAAGAACTATTTTTTGCAAAGAGGTGTATTTATCTTATGAATTACTCAATTATTCTATTAGATTATTTTCATCTATTTAAATATTTATGTTTAATTTTATTGATACCTTATTATTATAATCTACAATATTTTCTTAAATTTTTTATAATTAGTTTAACTATGGATGTTTTATCTAGAAACCATTCACCGTACTACTCAAAATGGTTAGTTATTATGTTGATAGATTTTGGAATTTTGTTTACATTTGATATGTATATGTTTTTTTGTTTAACAAAATTCATATTATGAATTTATTTTCCTTACTAAGGGAGTGGTGGGGACAACTATATCCTCTTTTTTCATTTATTGGTATCATGAGAGAAAAAATTGATATTTGTTCAAGCATTAACCATTTATTTTCATATGTCTTGGAATAAGACTCGATGATATGTTTGAGATGTCTGAAATTATGAATTCAATCATTATTATAATAGTAACTGATAATGCTATTGAATTGATGACTAGTACAATATCCATTTTTAATCATCATTCATGTATGATTATTCTTTATGGAATTATTGATTCAACTTTTATTATTTCCATATTATTCTCATGTTAATGTTCTGATGTTATGTGTTTTTATCCTTTCACTATTCCTTATTGTTTATATTATCTTCTAATTCATAACATAACCTTAATGAGCATCTTAGCTCAAAATTTTCTTATTTTTTATTCATACCTAGGATAAAAATATGAATATTTGGAATGAATCTCATGGATAATCTTATAGTTTGTTATTGTTTCCCATGATGTTTCTATATTTTTTCATTTCATGTTGTAATGTAAAACATAGGTTTGTTTATGGTTTTCCAAAACAATTAAACTATGTGTTCCTTTGAGATGCAACATCCCTATTTACGATACCGATGTAATAAATTAAGGCATCAGCTTTGAGAAACTTGGTTATGGGTCTTTATAGTAGTTATCGAAGGATATTTAGTAGAAACCATTGAAAGCATATTTCTCAAATATAGATTAGGAAGCATAATCATAAGATGGACATTGAGGATAAAAATAGAAGACGATCCTATAATCATGTTCAGGTAGAGATAATGTGGGACACATAATAAATACATCCTAGACAGGATACTACATGTGGATATGGTTCTAGAATATATTTACATAATGGTACCAACTCTAACATGGGGCCCGGGCCTGACTCAAGGTAAACTGGTACACGAAAAAATGCCTTACTATGCACTGGGTTTGACACTCCTGGGGGATTTCTCAGGATAATTCAAATTTTTATTACAATCCATTATGAGGGATTTAAAATAAAATATCTCCCAAAGAATCCTTTTTTATTATTATGATTTTACTTAAGTAAGAATTTCTGATTTATGTAATGTGTTGTCATAGTTTGAAATTATGAATTATGATTCATAACCTAATTTATTGTATTCAATATTTAGAAATGGTGACTGGTGAAATGAATTGAAACTGTATCAACACACATATCCAAGGTAGGTATTTCCCTCTTATTTTAGATATTGATGTTGGTACTGGATCAATGATAGGTTCTTATCAATTTATAACTATACTGGAATATCTTACCTATGTTATGAAAAATATCCTTACCCATATAGAGTATCATAATCCACAACATGGAGGAGAAATTATATAACACTTTATGTAACAAAAGCCTCCATCATTCAATGGGACTACAAACACATTTTTAGACGACTAGTGGATATGTTCCATATATAAGATGTTTCTCCCTTTGGGTGTTAATGAAAGAGAGAAGGTTATCCTATCAGTTTTTTTACCACTCTAGTTATTTTGAACAATTATAGTCTTTAAATAAAATAAAAAAACAAGGAAGAAAAAATTTAATATTTGTAATGAAAATATTTTATTGAAATTTTCATTGATATATATTTCCCTCTTGAACAATAAGTCAATATGGAGAGGAAATCCTTTAGTTTGAAAAAAGTGGATGAAAACATTATGAAGTATGAATAAAACATTTCAAGGTTAGAAATTAATTCCACAGACTATAAATATAATCTAATGAGCAATATTGATTGATTATTTTATGGTTTAAAACTACTCCTCCAAAGAGAACTGATCTCCCAAAACTTCCATCATACGAAGATATATTCACATGTTCTATCATGAAAGATAAAGAAACATCTCCATGTCTTATTACATTAAGGGAAATCAATTGAAGAAGAGGGTGGTAGTGGAATGAATGGATAATGGAAAAAATAAAAATTGGGTGTTTTCCAACATGTGTTACTTATGGAAGGAAACACCCTGGTGCTTTCTTAAAGAGAAAAGAAGTCTATTACAAGTGTGGAGAAAAATTTTACCAAACCTATTATTGTATGGTAAATAAAGAAGCTACAAATGTTCAATTATATAATTATAGGGATATTGTAAACTATGAAAATGATAGCACCAACTGTCAAATATATTATCCCCATAAAAGTACAAGGTAGAAAGGCCAAGATTATGCAATCACAACTGTAGATAATGAAGATCCTAATGGTTTGGTGGCATGTACTTTAATAATTTACTCAAATTTATGCAATTATTTTTTTGATTCTAGTTCATCGCATTGTTTTATATATTCCTATATTTTTATGAAAATTACACAATTCCCTTGGTATTTAATAATGGTGTTTCTGGTCGAAACTCATAAGGGGGTCTCATTCTAAAAAATATGTGTCAGTCAGTCCCCTTTTGCAGACATAAATTTTTTTAGTTTAAATCCTTTTTATATTACTTATCATTGATTTTCATATAATCCTTATTATATACTGGATTTTAAAATATGATGTGAAAATATATTACAAGAATAACCAAGTAAATAATTTATAAAGAAGATATATAATGTATTATCATCACTATGTAAACTTCATCATATGGATCTTATACAGATCCACCTCTAGTATCTCTTTTAAATGAAATTCTTGGGGGGAATAGAAAACATCATCAATGTATGAGGAAATTAATATTCATATTGAAGATGAAATGATTTGGCAATAATACATTGATGTATTTCCATTTGATTTACCTAGACATTCTCAAGTGTGCGATGTTCAGTTCTGTATTGATTTAATTTCTAATGAAAGACCAATATCAAAAAATCTATATATAATGACAACTGTGGAATTAATGGAGCAGAATAAACAACAATAAAATTTTAGTGATAATGGATTTATTCACCCTAGTGTTTCTCTAGAGGGAGCCCCCAATATAATTATCAAGAAAAAATATTTATCCATGAGGTTGTTCATTGATTATAGAGAATCAAATCTATCACAATAATGAACAAGTATCATCTACTTCACATTGATGATTTATTTTATAAACATAATGGAGTTGAATATTTTTCAATGATTGAACTTCGATATGGATATCATGTATTGTGTGAGAGGAACTAATATATTTTGAAGACATATTTTGGAATATAGTACAGAAATTACATTTTTATAGTAATTCCACTTTGACTGACTAACAAACCCCTTATTTTTATGGATCTAATGAACACAATGTTCGATGAATGTCATGATAAATTCATTCTATTATTTTTTGATGATATCTTGATATATTCTGAACACTACGAGGACCATGATAACCACTTGCATATTTTTTAGATACTCTTATATGAAAAGAGATATATGGTATGTTTATAATGTGTGAAAACTAGATTCAAATAGTTTCCCTTCATGGACATATTGTCTCTAAGGATGGAACCATAATTGATCATGTGGAGTCAAAGGTAGCCCAGAAATGGCCTATACCAATGAACATAACTATGGTATGTAGTTTCAATATTTTATCAGTATAATTTAGACGTTTCAATCATAATTTTGGTTAATTTGCTAACCTGTTAACCAAGATTACTCTTAAAGGGGATATGTTTTTAGGGATAAAATAATGTGAATAATGTTTTGGAGAATTGAAGATGAGATTAGTAAATTATCTAATACTTACTCTGACATCATAAAATGGTGAATTTTTTATTTATAGTCATGAATCAATGGAAGGGATTGGTTGTAACCATATGTAGAATGATAGGGTTATTACTTATGAATCATGTTAAAAACTCTTGAACTTAAGTATCCAACTCATGATCTAAAGTTAACAATCATAATATGTTCTCTGAAAATATTGAGACATTATCTCACTAGTGTAAGATATGAGATATATATAGATCACAATAGTTTTAAATATATCATCTTACCAAAATAACTCAACAAGATGTAAAGGAAATTGATTGAGTTACTCACGTACAATTATTGTTCAATACAATACCACCAGAGGAATGAAAATATGGTAGCAGATGTATTGAGCATGATGAATCATGGGGTTTTAATCAAAATTAACATTGAAAAAGATCCTAGGAGTATGTATATTGTAAAATAGATATGGTAATTATCAAGAAATATAAAACATAATTATTTTTTTAGTTGGCTTGAATACTGTAAATTTTGGATAGTATTAAAAGTTATTATTATTATGATGATGATTTTCAAGGGAAAATTACATTTTTTAAAGATGGTATGTTGAAAGACTTCGTGTATAAGGATTGAATTATAAAATTTTGTAAGACTATATCTTTCCCCGCTATACATAATCTATAGAGGGAGTTATTGGACGATTCCCATAGATCAAATTTCTCAATACACCATGGTAGCACAATGATTTATATAGCTTTGAATTAACATTTTTGGTGGGATAATATGATGTGGGAAATTTATAATTAGGTATCAAGATGATCAGTATTTAAATAGGTGAAGGATAAAATATGACATCCTAGAGGCATCATGCAACCTCTTCATATTTGGACCTGTAAATGGGAAGACATTACTGTGTATTTTTTTTAATATATTACAAAAAAATACAATAATGAATTATGAAATATGGGTGATTATTGATTAACTCTCCAAATATGCACATTCCATCATTATAAGGAAAGATATTCCACTATATTTCATTACATGACTCTATATTAATGAATTTATAAGACTTCATTGTGTTCCTATTTCAATAGTTATTTATCATAATCCATAATTTACATCAAAATTATCGATGATTCTTCAGAAATATTTGGATATTTAGCTTCATTTAAGAACTACTTATCACCCTCAATCTAATCGGCAGTCAGAAAGGATGATCCATCCCTTAGAAGACATGTTGAGATCAGGATAACTTGAATTTGAAGCCATGTGGTATCAGTATTTACCTTTGAAACATTTTTCTGACAATAATATTTTCCATTCAAGTATTCATATGTAGACATTTGAAGCATTATAGAGAAAGAGATATTGTGGACCAACTTGTTGGGATTTCATTGGTGAAAGGAAGATTATAGACCTAGAAATTGTATTGTAAACAATTAAAATATAAAGTATTCAAACCCATATCAAATTATCTCAATGTCAGAAAAATATGAATGCTGATAATTGAAGGAATGATTTGGAATTTTGTGTCGTAGATCATTTTATTTCATGAAATAATCATCATGGAATGGTGTTATAATATTTGTAAGGAAAGGAAAACTAATACCCATGTATATTGGTCCTTTTTGTTGGGTCGGAAGAATACCCCAAGGAGGGAATGAGGGAAAGATGGCAAGAGGGGGGTGAATTGCCTTTTAAAAATAATTAACAAATTAAAAGTCAAAAATCAAAGTGCAGCGGAAAATAAAAGAGGCAATCACACAAGAACTTGATAACGGAGTTCGGCCAAAAACCCGGCCTACGTCTCCGCTCCCAACTCAACCGTTGAGAGATTCCTACCGCTTGCTTTTCAATGGTTTTAGCAAGAAACCCACTAGGCTTTAAGGTAGCACTAGGACCTATTACAGCTTTCTTTTATTGGTTTAGCAAGAACCCACTTGCTTTTAATGGTTTAGCAAGAACCCACTAGTCTTTTTACGGGTGAAGACTAGCTCACTGAGACACAAGCCTTTTAAAGGAAAAGCTTGAGAAAACCTCTTCACACCTTAGTGGTGGTGTGAGAACCCAAAGAAGGGGAGGTGAGAAAAGAGTTGGGGTTTGTAGGCACAAACCCAATTTTAAAGCTCAAAAAGAGATAAACAATAAAACCCGTAATGGAGAAGCCTTGGGCGCCTTTGATTGATTGATGATGTTTGAGGGCCGCTTCCAAGCTTCTATGGAGGTGCTCTTGGATGTGGAAGTTGTTGGAGCACTTTGGGTTCCCTTGGAACAATCCGTCGGAGCTTCGCCAAAGATGTAAAAATGTGTCCGGTGGCTTGTATGTTGTTCCGGGGCTTCCTAGGCCTTTATTTATAGGCTAGGAACCTTCAAGTATCCGTTGAAGGGCTTTGGAGCCGTTGGAAAAGGCCTCGGAGCCGTTGGGAGGCTTTTGGAGTTGACTGGTCAAAGCCAACGGCTAGTTTGACCAGTGCTACCGGCTGGCCGGTACAGCTCCACCGGCTGGCCGGTGCCTTGGCAGTGGAGGAGAAGTCTGGTCCAGGGGCCACCGGTCGACCGGTACATCTCCACCGGCTGGCTGGTGCCTTGGTAGAGAAGAAGAGTCTTGATCCAGGCTCCACCGGTCGACCGGTGAGGAGCCACCGGCTGGCCGGTGGAAAGACAGTAGATTGCACTATTTGGGCTGGATGCCACAGGTCGACCGGTGGCAGAGCCACCGGTCGACCGGTGGGGAGGCAGTGGCTCAGCCTTGAGTCAGGGTGCCACCGGCTGGCCGGTGGTCAAGCCACCGGCTGACCGGTGGACTGAATTTCAGTCCACTTGAAGTCCATTCTTGGGCCAACTTCTTGGCAACCTTGTGCCTATCATCCACAACACTTAAACACAATGTTAAACACATATGAAAGTGATTGTGATCATGAAAATCAAAGAGTGTGGGGTACAACAATCTCCCCCTATTTTGATGATCACAATCACTTATCAAGCAATGTAAAAACTTAAATGAAATGCATGCCTAAATGATAAATTGAAAATAAATACTAAGCGTGATAAAAAAGATTCTCCCCCAATCAATCAAGAAATTTCTCCCCCTTTGTGATTATCAAAATAACACGGGGCATAAAACTTGATTGAGGGAACACTTTGAAAAACAAAAAGAGATTTGAAAATCAATTGAGATTTTTGAAATTGAAATGAAAATTTGAATATCAGTTTGAATTGAAAGTTTTGAATCAAAAACCAATTGAAAGAGATTTTTGAATTAAAAATTCGAATTGAATATTTTGAAATGAAAAATTTGATACCAAGTGTTGAAATTGAAAGATTGAAAAAAAAAAAAAAATTTGAAATTTAAAAGCATAATTTTGAAAGAAAATTTTTAATTCACAAAAAGGCTTAAAAGAACCTAACTCCCCCTAAATAAAAACAACTAATCACCGGGGAGCGGTTTTTGAAACCGTGACAAATTTTGGTCCCGTGAGACTCGCCAAAAGGGATTTTTCAATCCAAATTTGTTTCATGGCGGGTCTTCTCCTATAAAACTCATCGGAAAAGAAAATACTTTTGGGTTGACCATACCGGGTGTTTTTACAATTACATTCATAAATTAGGTGCCCGGTTTTCTTGCAATAATTACAAAATTTATAATCGGAGCTCCCCCTTACAAAAACAGTTTGAGCATGGGAGGAGGAAGCTCGGTTGGTATATCCTAACCCTTGGGTGGTTCTAGATATACGTTGGGAACCAAGCAAATTGTTCAAATTTTGTTCCCCTTGGGTGAACTTAGCAAGGGTCTCCCTAAGGTCTTTGATGGTTGATTCCATGGAATCAACATTTGGAAAATTTTGGATTTTAAGGGACATCTCCTCCTTCTCTTTGAGAAGTTGTTCTTTTTCGGAGGAGAGTTTTTTGAAATTCTTTTTCAACGCGACAAATTTAGAAGAGAGTTCATGAAAACCTTTTTCCAATTGATCTCTAGCAAATGAGAGTTCTTCATAAGAAAGATGATTTAAAGAATTGGAATTTGAAGAACAAGAGGAGGAGTCGGAAGATGTTACCTCATGGAATGCCATTAGGCATTTTGTACCGTTGTCGCTTGAGGAGGAGGAGGAGGAGGATGAGGAGGTGTCACTCCATGTCGCCTTGAGGACCTTTTTCTTTCCTTTCTCCTTTGGTGTGGCCCGTTTCTTGTTGAGTGGGCAATCGGGCTTGTAATGGCCCTTTTCGCCGCACCCGTAGCATTTCACCTTGGGCTCGGGTCTTGCGGTGGGTTCTTGCTTTCGATGCTTGCGGGATTTCTTCTTCTTCTTGTGCATCTTCATGAATTTTTGCATTTGGCGGGCGAGATTCTCCATTTCTGAGTCGCCGCTTGATGATGAGGAAGGAGATGAGGAAGAAGATGAGGAGGAGCTTACTTCCTTTTGTACCTTGAGGGCGATGTTCTTTGGGGTCTTGATTGGTGTGCCCTCCTTTTGAGCTTGCCTCCTCATCGTGATCTCATAAGTCATGAGAGATCCGATGAGCTCCTCTACCGGCATATTTTTGATGTCTTTTGCTTCTTGAATCGCCGTGACCTTCGGTGCCCATTTGCTTGGTAGGATCCATAGGATCTTCTTCACCATAGTTTCAGCTGAAACATCATCACCAAGGGACTTTCTCCCATTGCACACGTCAGTAAATCGTGTAAACATTTCAGAAATAGACTCATTTGGATGCATTGAAAAAGATTCAAAATCCTGTCTATACATATCTAATCTAGTATCCTTGACTTTATTAGTGCCTTCATGGTTCACTTCTAAAAGCTTCCAAATTTCATGTGCGGAGGTGCAAGTGGATACACGATTAAATTCATTTCTATCTAACCCTCAATGAAGAGCATTCATGGCTTTGCCATCAAGCTCAAAATTTTTAATATCGGCGGGGGTCCATTTGGATTCGTCGGGGGAAGAGAGAGTGTAACCTTGCATGACTATTTTAAAAATGGGATATCCTATACTTCTCAAAAAGGTGGTCATGCGGGTTTTCCAATAATTATAGTCGGTCCCATCAAAAAATGGAGCCCGACCCAATGAGTAGCCCTCGGGGGCGAAAGAAGTTGATGCCATCAAAAAAAGATCTTAACTTTGAAACCGGGTTAAGGAATTACTCAAAGGTCCCTCGGATACCAATTGTTGGGTCGGAAGAATACCCCAAGGAGGGAATGAGGGAAAGATGGCAAGAGGGGGGTGAATTGCCTTTTAAAAATAATTAACAAATTAAAAGTCAAAAATCAAAGTGCAGCGGAAAATAAAAGAGGCAATCACACAAGAACTTGATAACGGAGTTCGGCCAAAAACCCGGCCTACGTCTCCGCTCCCAACTCAACCGTTGAGAGATTCCTACCGCTTGCTTTTCAATGGTTTTAGCAAGAAACCCACTAGGCTTTAAGGTAGCACTAGGACCTATTACAGCTTGCTTTTATTGGTTTAGCAAGAACCCACTTGCTTTTAATGGTTTAGCAAGAACCCACTAGTCTTTTTACGGGTGAAGACTAGCTCACCGAGACACAAGCCTTTTAAAGGAAAAGCTTGAGAAAACCTCTTCACACCTTAGTGGTGGTGTGAGAACCCAAAGAAGGGGAGATGAGAAAAGAGTTGGGGTTTGTAGGCACAAACCCAATTTTAAAGCTCAAAAAGAGATAAACAATAAAACCCGTAATGGAGAAGCCTTGGGCGCCTTTGATTGATTGATGATGTTTGAGGGCCGCTTCAAAGCTTCTATGGAGGTGCTCTTGGATGTGGAAGTTGTTGGAGCACTTTGGGTTCCCTTGGAACAATCCGTCGGAGCTTCGCCAAAGATGTAAAAATGTGTCTGGTGGCTTGTATGTTGTTCCGGGGCTTCCTAGGCCTTTATTTATAGGCTAGGAACCTTCAAGTATCCGTTGGAGGGCTTTGGAGCCGTTGGAAAAGGCCTCGGAGCCGTTGGGAGGCTTTTGGAGTTGACTGGTCAAAGCCAACGGCTAGTTTGACCAGTGCTACCGGCTGGCCGGTACAGCTCCACCGGCTGGCCGGTGCCTTGGCAGTGGAGGAGAAGTCTGGTCCAGGGGCCACCGGTCGACCGGTACATCTCCACCGGCTGGCCGGTGCCTTGGTAGAGAAGAAGAGTCTTGATCCAGGCTCCACCGGTCGACCGGTGAGGAGCCACCGGCTGGCCGGTGGAAAGACAGTAGATTGCACTATTTGGGCTGGATGCCACAGGTCGACCGGTGGCAGAGCCACCGGTCGACCGGTGGGGAGGCAGTGGCTCAGCCTTGAGTCAGGGTGCCACCGGCTGGCCGGTGGTCAAGCCACCGGCTGACCGGTGGACTGAATTTCAGTCCACTTGAAGTCCATTCTTGGGCCAACTTCTTGGCAACCTTGTGCCTATCATCCACAACACTTAAACACAATGTTAAACACATATGAAAGTGATTGTGATCATGAAAATCAAAGAGTGTGGGGTACAACACTTTTGAAATCAGGGAGAGTATTAGAGCTATGGATTATGATTTAGAAATGACAAATATCCATTCCAAAGATCATGATGTGGTCCACATCTCTTTTTTATGAAATTACATGTGAGACCCATTACATGTCCTCCTTTTTGTAGGAATACAATTAGAACTAGATTTTTCTTACTGTAAAGAGCCTATAGGGATTGTAGACATTAATGAATTGGTTTTGAGGAATCAGAAGTCTTTGATAGAAAAATTAGTTTGTAAAAATCATTTAGTTGCAGTGGTGATGTGTGAACTATAAGAAGTTATGATGAATAAATACCAAAAACATTTCATGAGGTGATATTCTTTAAATTTCAAGGATGAAATTTTAATAGGATGGGAGAATGTAACGACCCAAAATTATATCAATGATATTTACCTTATAATAATTATTTTATATTCTATAAATAATATAATATCACATATAGAACACAATAAAAACATTATACATTATGAATGAATGAAATAATATGTATTTATAAAAGTAAAGGATCCTATACCTCTTAAATAGTAACTTGACCTTAGGAATAGTAATGTGAAGCTTATGAATAGTAAACCAACCAAATATATAGTAAAATCACCCATTATAGTATAAATAAAATTTAGGCATCTTATAAATGAAATTATGATATAATTAAACCATAGTATAAGAAAATTATGTATTTTTGAAATTATTAATTAAGGGTTGGTATGTTTGTAAGTAGTTAATATTTATTTACAATAGAATAATTGATAATATTATTTAAAATTAAAATTATTTTCATAAAATATATTAATAAGTTAAAATTTTGTGTTTTTATTATTTTATGATAATGTTATGAGACCTTATTTAATTTTTCAGAGTGTTATAAAATCAGTTATAATTTTATAATTTTTATTTTTTGGGTAAATTATTATTTTAACTAAAAATAAAATTTCAAATATTTAGAAAATTATTCTCATAATATGGAGTTATTTTTTAAATTTGAAATGTTGAGAAATGGTTATGGTGGTTTTTTGTGATTTTTTTAAAAATACATGAATTTTGTGAATAGTAAAATATGATAATTTATAATTAATTCTAAATTTATGAATTTAGTAGTCATTTTTGATGTAAGGATTATTTGAGGAACATTATTTCAAACTCATATGTGATGTTTACTGTATTTATTAAAATAAATAAATTTTATTTCTTTTATTCACCCAAAATAAGAAACTAATGAATAAAATAATAAAAAAATACTCCTCTCATCCACTATAAATATCACTCCCTACAACCTCTTCTCTAAGGAACATTAAAGATTTTATCCCTAAAAAATTATAAACAATAATCTTCCAAATCACCCTTAATACACCCATGAGCCTTTAGTCTTATCAAAATACATACTCCTTTTCTCTAAGGAGGTTCTCAAGGAATACAAATTCAAGAGGTAAAAAACTCTTTCTTTTTCGTTTAATTTCTTTACAAGTTATTTTATTTTCTTATCATCTCAATCACTCCCTTTCCCATGTTGCATGATTATGCCAATATCATTTATATACTTTAATTATATCATGTTAATGGAATATCCAACATCAATATCCTTTCTCTCTCACACACACTTTTTTTCTATAAATGAAAACGTTTCCCATGATGTGTCAATTTACAGACATCATGGATGATGAATTTTCAATTTTTATTAATTCCTTCAAGGATAGTTATAAAACGATTTTTATGGTAAATTTTTTTAATATATTTTTTAAAATCTATATGATGTTTTTTAAGCAGTATATATACATTATTTATTTATTAAAATAGCACTAGTTTGTGATAATCGAAAAACCAAAAAAAATCTAGATGATTATCACGAATGACTTCTCTAAAGATTCAACCTCAGCCCTAATAAAAAAATGAATTATATAAACATTTAATAATATTTATCTTCATTAATAAAATATAATATCAATTTAATGTATCTATTCCCATTTTACATGGACATCCATATTCATATACAAGTAAACCGATCATGGAAACCAAGGAAGTGAACTCTCCAAACGATAAAGATGTATGTTATAAATCAGCAAAAAGACCATAAATGAACATTATAAACGTATAATAAATCAAATATATGTTGAAATACTTCTTAATTATTTAATTAATGTATTTATTTTAATTATCATGGACATTAAGTTAATGTTAATAACACTTTCGGACATAAGGTAAGGGTTTCATCCCGAATCTCCATTTTCATTCAGGATATGCATTCTCCATATATAAACCAATATAATTATTCATTATTTTTATATAATTATTATAAAGTATGATTATAAACTAATAACTCATTTATTCATATAATACAAACTTTCATTTTGGTGAAATACAAGTTTTATAAGGTTTTCTTCACAATTATTCCTGATACACAAGACCCATTGAAGCGAACATCTCAATTTATTACACATTTTCAAGTGTCATCTATAATATGCTTTAAGAAACCATTTTTTCTGAAATAAATCCTTTTTTATGAAAAACATTATCTTTTCAATTTCAGTTTTATGGAAATAATCATGACAAATACTAATGATTTTTCCAAAATGATCTCTTTCTTAAAAATCAAAAGGTTTATTTCTCTCAAGAATTCATCAATGATTTTATTAGAGTATTTTAATATATTTCAATAAATATGGTGCATTTTATTAATATATTTTTATTATCATCTACCATATATTAATAAATGGTTTAAGATTAGTTTATCTATGGATGTATTATCTTGATACCATTCAACATACTAGAAAAAATGTTTAGTGATTATATTAACATATAGGGGAATATTATTTATATTTCATATATATATATTGTTTATGATTAACCCCATTAATATAAGGAATGACTTCGTCTTATTATGTGATATGTGGGGACCTCTATATACCCTTGATTCATCGATAGGTATCATGACACAAAAAAATGGATTTTTCCTAATCCCTTAACCATTTATTTTCAAACATCTTGGAAGAGGGATCGATTGTATGTTTTTGATGTCTAGAATTATGAAATACATCATTATGATAAATACAGTTGATAATCCGAGTGAAAATTAAACTAGTATAAAATCCCAGGAGAAGATTATTTATCATGTGAGTAATTTTATGGATTTATTTATTTATCTTTTAATCATTACATATTATGCTCAAGTTTATGTTCTATTGGAAAGTGTTTTAGTCATTCAGCATGCCTTATTTTTTATATTATCATTTATTTTTTTAATTACCTAGTTTATCTCAACCTTTTCTTCTCTTTTATTTTTCCCATGGATACAAACATGAATATTATGAATGACATTATAGGATAATATTTCAATTTATGGGCTTTTCTAATGGAATTTCTATATTTTATTTCCTTCAAATATGTAATGTAAAACTTTTGTTTGTATCTATTTTTCCAAAACTACTAACATATTCTCTATTTCTGGATGTGAATTTATTTTTTATTATACCGAGGTAATAACATAATGCACTAGAACCAAGAAATTGAGGTCAAGGTCTTTACAATGGCCCCTCGGCGAAGTACACACCTCTCAAAATCGACCAATTCACTATTAGAAGAGGATCCAAGTGACTAAAATAAGAAAAATTCCAGATTCCATTTGATTAAACATGAACTTATAAAGATTCAGTATAGTATAATTAGTCCAATATACCATATGACTATCACTCAATACACCATGAGATAACTCTTAATCTACAGCAAGAGTCATTCCCATGATACCATTCCCTTAATTATCATGTTGTCTAGTACCCGCTCAAAAGTTGATGCATCCTCACTTCCAATAGATTTCAACATTTATTCTAATAGAGATCTGAAAATGTAAATAGCCTCATCAGTGGTTGGTGTAATGGAGTCTATGTTCAAGGGAAGTTCGATTGAGATGATCTTCGGCTATTAAATCATGTATGAAGACCACAAATATCGAATATACATTTACTAAAACTGATCATTGATTTAGGATATTAGACAAGATAGTTTCAATATTATTGAGGACTATAACCAAAACATTTGAGCTATTCTTAACACTTTTAATGAAGATGAGGTCGATGATTATGACTGAGGAATTTTATTCCTCTAATGTTAGATCAATGTTAATAAACCAAACACAATAAATAAGGATTAAAAATGGTACAAAAATTGTTATGAAAAAGGATACTAGAATAAAAATATATTTTCTTATGAACTACTAACTTATAATAAACCAATAATAACTAAAATAAAAAAAACATCATGTTGGAGATGCTCGATCAGGTACCAAGGACAATGTTTCTATCAGGATTTTTTACAATTTACATATAATGATTTTGGTGAACTCATTTATCTCAACACACTTGTTATTAATCCTTAAAAGGAAACACATAACGCACCTAATGAAATTTATGGATGAATGTAACCATTTCCAATTTGAATTACTTGTCCTCCAAAACCCTATTACATTTCCATTTAATGTACATGAAAGCTTCACAAATAAGATTCCTAGTATGGCCAAGGAAGATACTCATGATCTCTTATTTAAAAATAACCATTTCACCGATACCTCACCACTCCATTCACATAGTATATTGATTTGTGATGAAATAAAAAGAAGAATTGGCTTGCTCGAGCCACGATGTAGTATCTTGCTCATGAAAATTAGGCATATGTGACTATAATTTCCATGATCATCCATGATTTTGTGTCCAATTTTATTTCCCATCGTGGAATCTTAATATACCAGAACCAACATTAACATTACTTAGGAACATGGCATTCTCCATATCTTCCACTTCATAAGTACAATGATGTCTAAAAACAAAATACTGTTCAACCCAAATAAATTTAAAACCTCATGTACAAGGTCTAATTTTGAGTCCCAATTTTTATTAAACCCATGAACACAACACCTGGATTAAAATGATAAAATTTACCACCTCACATCCACAGAATAGTACTGTAGTATCATATTCAATAAAAATTTCCCCAATAGACCCCAACATCCATTATACTCATGGGGCACTGAAATATATCCAATTTGATTCTTGAAGAAAATTTTATGAGTTTGGTCAAGAGATAATTGTTATGGAATTATATTATTATCTTATGAGTGGTGCTGGGTTTGAGTTAAAATATAAAAAGAGATGATGTGAGTGAGATATTTATTCCATATTTATTGGAATAATGTTGTGACACCTTCTTTCTCCTCTGTATTTCAATTAAATTATGTTTTATAAAAAAAATTCTTCTTTGTCCATTATTTTATATTTCATTGATTTATATAACCTATTTACTAAGAAGATATCTCTTTAATCACCCTAAAATTATTGAAATATCCCAAGAATGATTTCCCAAGACATGACTACATATTCTCAAATCACCAATTTATTTTCTCCAATTCTAATTTAGTTATGAGGGGCAGTGGTGGTGTTTATGATTGGTGTGGTGATTATCCATCTTTTATAGAATTATTTTACTTTCATTATATCCTCTAATGATTCTGATTACTTTTTTACAATCCCCATTAAATATAATTATGTGGTGGAAGTCATTTAATGATAAAAAAATGATGGTGTTTGTTTGATTTTTTGGACAGGTAGATGATTCTATCATGATCATCAAATAAAATCATAGGTTAAATGAAATTATATGTTCCATGACATTTAAAAAATTACATAGGATCATGAAACTCAATTAAGGATGATAATGAATGAATAAAATTTACTTTATTATCAATTGTTTTTTGATAAAAAAAATTTATAATCTAGTTTTTTAGTTGATAAGTCTTATATTTATCCACTTTCCCAAAATACAAATTTCATATATTTATTACATTATTTTATTCTTCATTTAGATATATTAAAAACCAAAAAATGTTTTCCAATTTTTTTTCTATTTTTCATAATAAAAATATTAATAACATTAATTAATTGAAAAATGTGAATAATCGACCCATGAATTCTTCATATGTCTCTAGTATGTCACATAGGTCTGCATTCTATGTTCAAAAAAATTCTAAGGCCCATTACAACCTCTCACAACACAAGCATCTTTGAAAGGGAGTTAGGTTAGAAATTCATTTTTCTCTTTGTTGTTGTAAATATTTTACTACCTTTATGTAAAATGTTAAAAATAAAAAAAAGGTATTGTATCACCATCATAAGACATTTTTTTTCGTAATTACCCCATAATAGTATGGATATTTTATATATTATTAGTGAAAAAAAATTTATGATGCTTATTTAGGACCTTATGGAAATCCATTAACAATAATTTTTAGAAGCCTTCATAATTAAACATGAGGATTTTTCACATTTTATCATAGAGTTTTATGTTTGATAGGTGGAGGATAAGTGTGACATTTAAAGACAAGAATATTACCCTCTAACATTTGAAGAAGATACCAATGTGGTTAAAAAATCATTGGGGTTCTCATTTCATCCCCATCAGTAATCGATGATTTCCATGATGTTGTATATTCAACAGTAAGAATTATAAGAAAAATATATGTGGGTTGATTCTTAAAATTATATATTTTAAAATGATTCAGGGAGTAGGAATACAAGGAATTAAAGAGACCTATTTCACCTATAAGTACTAAGGTAGCCTCTGTCCTAAGACCTCCCATGAGTCCCACTGAAACATAGAAATTACGTTGTACCCATGGGGGATAAAGTATCTCTATGGGGCTTTTAACATGGGAGTAGGAAGATTCTAAGATAGAACATATATTTTGATGTTGGTGTCCATATCCTCTATTTGATTCAACATGTACTTTGAAAATTTCATTAAATTAAAAATCATTCAATATAATTATATAGGTCAAGTACTACATTATATCCACTCTGGTTAGAAAGTTATATATTCAGTTAAACTTGCAACAACCCATGATTATGTGGAAGAAGAAAAAGAGAATCTAGGATTTCAAAAGAACTAATTGAACAACTAACCACTTTTTATAAAATCGTTCTGATGGTCCTCATTCTTAATCATGTTATTGTGGCCACGCCACACGAGGGATTAGATCCTTTTTTGAATCCCATTTTTTATTTCTCATTAAATAAAATATAATCGAGCATTTATTGTCCTAATATTATGGGCCATTATGATCCCTATTTCACATAGAAATTTAACAAGAAACATATAATTCCACTGTTAAATGGAATCCAGAGTGAAAATTTAATTATACGGCAACCCAACATGATATATCAGAGCAAGATGTAGATTATTTATAATGAATACTAAATTTTGTCATGGTGGAATTTAATGAACTCCTATAGAGAGAATATAGAGATATGATACAATAAGTACTATAAGGGGACATTCACCCGAAGGATGTTGTAAAGGATATTTGGGTAAGAAAAATGATGTGGTTCTTAACATAATACCACAAACCACTGTCATATTGGGGATAATAACAATTTTAATAAAATATTAAAAAAATAAATTTCCTCACCTCCTTGGGAGGAAAAAACTATATCTCTTTCCTTTTCTCCATTATATAGTTATTTTTATTTTTATTATATAATTTGGAAATAATGTGTAACTATGATTATTTTTGAATGTAGTACACCGACTGATAATAACATCTAGAGCTAAATAATGACTATTTAATGCTAAAGATGTCAGGATCAAACTGTCCTATGTCCATACAAACAAACAGAAGAATTATACCATAGTGAACCCCTTCTATTACACTAGTTTTATCTATCCTGTTTAAAATCTTCATAAAGATTAAATGATATCTATTTAATTTCATTGATTTTGTAGTGAAAACAGATTATGGGGGAGAGGGATAACAATTGTTTTTTTCCTTCCATTTCAATTGTTTAATTTTTATTCTTGTGTATATTTTTTTAATTGAATATATATATATTAATCTATAAAATCTACTTTTTATACTTTTTTACTAGGTTTCTAAACCTTAATTGAGGTTAATGATTTCTCACTTTGAGAAAATACAATTATGTAAAGGAGAAATTTCACTGCTTGTTGAACCTTGTTATAAATAAATTACTTTTGAGTGATCTTACCACTAATTTAGTGGAATTATTTTCATTTAAAAAATAAAATGTGTTACTAATGAGGATTACATCATGGTATAAAAATTGGAGCTTGATAGAACAATACTGATGAAATGATAGATATTTAATATACTTGTTTTGATTATTGATGCTGAAATTTCTTCTAAATCCCCAATTGGATTGTTTTGACAAATAAAGCATGAAAACCACCCCTGAGGACTATTCTGAGGCCATGTAACATGGTGAAAACATCATTACACTTCTTCATAGAATAATATAATTTCACACACAAACATATAACATTCCAAAGGTGATGGTATTTTTCATATATTTTACCCAATATGATAATGTTTCCATGGAATGTGTACGCAAGAAAGAAGGGTTATTTGCAAGAAATTATTGTTCTGTGAAATAAACCCATTTTTCTTCTAGAGGTGATGTCAATTTCAAAATGTTGTGAGTCTAAACTCCCATAATGATGGATTATGTTCCATGAAGAAATTATTTCACACCCAAGACCTACACACCCCTTATTGATGGTTTAGGCTATAAACAAAAGTGCCACACACCCTATGTGAGGAGGATACCTAGAATACTATGTGTTTATCAACTATGTATAAAAAAATTCCTCTAAAAAATTTCACAGCATGAACCACCTGAGGTAGAGAATATTATGTGACATATATATTGTGGTAAAAAACTTAACTTGGCCCACAATATTGTGATCCTCATGCAAAGCCTTTTGATGTAGTTCAGGTATGTTCAAAAGGAGATAACTGTGTGAAACTCCAATCTATGTGAAACCCAAATATTGTTCACAACTACACTTATAGGATCTAAGGCCTAAACTTGTGCTAGTACCCAGAACTCATGAAAATATTGTGTGAAACCCTCAAAAAATGCACGCAATAACTTTTAGGTCCCCAGCATGATGTTCCCTATAATCTTATTTAATCCATTACATTACATGATTCTCCTAATAATAAGTAGTCTAATTATCTTTCCTCAAAACCATAGAGATTCTAAAGTGCACATCATAAATATCCACTCAGTCTATAATTATAACCTGGTAGTTCCAAATCCATGCCTCCCACAAAGGAATATGAGCAGTGGTTATATAATTATAAGGGGTTACTAGTGAGTTCACCCATGCTAAAGATGTAGGATTTGAAACTTCATATATTACATCCTACATGTAAAACATTAAAAAACATGAAAATATACTCATAACATTACATAAATCTATAGTTTGATCCTATCAGTTCCATAATGGATGATTTCAGTATGATTAGAATAGGATGACCTCCAACAAGATGTCTTGTGTACCACCCAAATTAAATGACATCCTTTGGTTATCCCTCCTGGATAAACCCATATACATTCTTAGGGGAGGAAACACTTTTACTTATCTTAACTGGCATAGGTTATAGATGGATATAACTTCATATTTTACTATATCAATTACCAAAATAAAAGAAATTACAGGAACATTCAAAGCCCTATCACTTTACATTTAGTCTCCAAAATCCAACCCACAGTGGACAAAGTGGATCGTGTGATCTTGTTATCAACTAAATCATTTTCTTTCTCACACTGAGCATGACTAATGTGGTCTTATATTTTATTGGTGATCATTAAATCCTCATGATCCCAATGATCATATGGATTTATTATTTTGTTGCAATCCTCAACCTTTCTAAACTACAAGGTTTTTTATTCACATCTAAAAAAGATACCTAATAATCCTCCATGAGGTATAAAACATGACACCCAAACAAAGATTCTCTCTGGGTCATATCCCTAGTAATATCATACATGTGTCCTTTGATACCACATATCTTCCATTTCTCCCTAGAAGCTTCATAATGTAAGCCCCACACCATCCCACATAATCATTCCTTTCACGATACGAGAATACTTACTACATGACATTAAAATGTATTGATCAATATTGAAAATTTATCTTAAAATAAAGCATCCAAATATTTGGGTTTTGATCCCAATATTCTAAACTGTTTATGTAGGAATCCTACATGGTGTTCAATATGAAAAAATGTTAAACCTACATACTCCCTCCTAGGTATGTGCCTCCCTGATCATCCTTCATGGGACATTAGGTCCAACAATCCTAGTTCAGTCTCAATAGGGTGTTAAATCCATCCACCTTGATCTTTCTCATAGGGCATCAGATTAACCAACTAGTTTCACCTTCAAGGAGAATTTCAACTCACAGGGAAACCGTCATTGTGTGACAATTTTCGTTTAGGGGACACACCCCCTAGAACCTCCACCATGGTTATTATGAAAATTCCATTAGTAAAACATAGTGGTGTCTCATATTCCCTTTATGGGATAAACCTCCAAAAACTACCACCATTTTGCATTCGAGTCCATTCATTGATAAACTATTTAGGTGTGACATCTCCACTCATAGGTACACACCTCCTTCCCCTACCTCTGTAGGTCATTCTGATGAACCTCATTTTTTTCCATAATATGTAAAACTCCTACCTGATCCATCTCAACCAGACATCCTAATCTATCTCCATAGAATATAGAACCTCTGACCAAACTAAAAACATAAACCTTGTGAAAATCCTAGGATTCCTAATGTAAAAATCAATGGAGGACTTACAACTCTATCATAATAACCTCATGATCCACATAAGATTCCCTTGGTTCTATGCCCTAAGATTCCCCATATGATATTCCCTTTCAAGAGGAGGAATATAGGTGACCCATGCTCCCAACTTAAATACATGCAACGCAATGTCCAACATGACTACTCTATTAAATGAATGATTCTTACCTATATTGATGAAAAATGTATTTCCATACAGATGAAGTGTAATTTACTAGAGTACACAATGATATGAGATGAGTAATGAGGTCCAAAAAATAGGAAATGACGAACAGACATCCCATCTTCTCATTTTTATCAAGGATTAAACGTTACTGGTAAAAGTGACAAAGGTTGTCCACCTTTGGAAAGTTGGAATGGGGGAAAACAATGAAACCAACATGTGAAACACATGCTGATGCATGATCAATCCCAATAGAAATCTTCATAAACAAAAATGTTGAAGCCGATGTGAAATGATTTTCCTCAACATTGGGACGAGTAGTGTTAGATACATTAGTAAATTCATGTGTAACCAAATTCATAAATATGGAAGTAGGTCATGTCAAGAAAACGATGGACCCAACATGAAACTCACTAGAAAATGGGTTAGTTAAAATTTTTGAATCCTCAGTCTGTGACATTACTAGTGTGGATCCTTCTCTTTCTTAAGATTATTGGAAGAGGTTGTGGAATTGGGAATATCTTTTCTCACATCTACATTGATGGCTGAATCCACTAACCTTACAGGACTCACACGATATGAAATCATCAACCCAACACAATTAAACATCATGTATAGATAAATATAGATGAAAAAATCCATCACGACCAAGATTCTATAATTAATTCAAATATTAGGTGGCCATGAATCATATCAACCACAAAAATTATCTATAAGAGGGTTATAAAAACAATCATATTACTTTTTTAGTGGAATGGGTGAATTCCCATAAGGGAAATAGAGCTGAAAGAATTGGTTGCTTCACCTCCTCCCTGATACCACTACCCATAAGGGATACACAGGGAGAAACAATTCCCTGTTCCAATAGAAAATATTTTTTGTGGTCTCTCCCTAGAGAGATCCTATGAGTATCTCCCCATTGTCAAGGAGGTGTAGGATGTCTATGACACCTTGGTTATGACTACTTTTTAGGATCCACCAATGAGGGATCCCATCAGTGCCAATGACAACTGGACCATCAGGCCGAAGAGTGGGTTGACTTTACCCATACAGATGTAGACCCTATATAGACCAACCGATGTGAAGGATAGAGTAAGCCTTAGAATATTTCCTAATATAGGTAATTTTCTTCCATGGATACAGTGTCCCCTTCAACTACTAGCTCATTCCAATTGATCTCTATGATAGATCATCTTGTATCCATCACATTATAGATGGGATTGAGACCATAGAAAACCCTTAGGTAGAATGGCTTGACTATGACAATCACTATCACCACCAAAAGCTATTACAGACCGACCTATGACGATGGGTTTTAGTGAGGAGGTCCTCGTCACACCATCAGAACACCAAGAAGAGTTCCTCCCCACTCTTACAACTACTACAAAGTTTCTCTTCATGCCTTCCCCAGATCAAGTGTATGTCCTCCCTACATCATCAGCAAAGAAGGTGGATGTAATCCCCTCTTGTGCAAATTATTCACAACTATCAATATTGTGCTGCAACCAACCTAATTATAGGTCCTTCCCACTCCTCATCAATCAACCTGGAGGTCCTCCCCATGTTCGCAACAGTCAAAGTAGAGGTCATAACTGTTCTTTTATAATCCAATACGGATGTATTCCCCATATTCCTTTTCCTTAACATGATGATTTTCCTCATTTTCATTTTGGATAATGTGAAGGTTCTCTTCATGCTCAGACTAACTAGTATTGAGATTCCCCCAATGTTATCACCACTATTCCATATGGAGGACCTCCCTGTGTCTCCACTAATCAAACTAGAGGTCCTCCACACTTCAACACCAAAGAAGATATCCTCCCCATGTTAAAGAAATAACCTATCTAGAAGACCTATCTTGTGATAGAAGGTAAAAATTTCGCTATCATATGTGAAATCCCACGAAATTCTAGGTAATTATCAAACTTGTCAATCATTTTGATTTCAATGGGTAAGATGACTCAGTAATGGATAATCTGCCCCAACTACCAAAGTATAGGACAATATCCCGACATGTGATGTTCACTATCTCGGAAGGTAAAATCTAGAAGATCCATAGATCCCCCATACAAAAATATAGATGGAGAATGTTCTCGTTCTATTCTAGGAGCTGATGTTGTATCTATTGCTACAATTTCAAATCTCCCTCTCTTCCACAAAATTTAACATGGAATAGGTGGTGTGGATGTTTTTGAATCCTTTAGATAGTAAGAAACATGTCAAGTGGCAGAGGATCATTGTTTGCCTTTCCCACGAGGTAGTGGTGAACACTCAATAATAAAAGGATTTGATGGTGTGACTGGAATTGCCCACGAGGGATTCCCAAGAATGTAGTGAAAATATGCCTCATATAGTGTATCCTCCACTGGCCATCCATCCACAAAACCAATCCACAATATTTCCACCTCCATTTTATTGGACATCATTGATTGGAGCATGGGTTGACTATGAACATGGATCTAAGAATGTGGGTATGTGGGAGTTCAAGGCTACCAATCAGTTTCCTGTGATGGTCTATCCATATAAAAATCCCAACATTGACTCCCAAACTCCATCACTAATGTCCAGAATGATATTTTCCACCCGACCATTTGGTTGATTCATCAACACCTCTTGGATATTAGTTGTCTTATCCAAGAAGCCAAGGGAATCTTAAAGAAATTTATTAGAAGTGTCTAAGGGTTGAGTTTGCATCACTTCTTATGTCTATGTTCCATAAGATTCCTAAAAATCACCGTACCCATAAGGAGATATTCTTCAATATCCTCATAGTGATCTTCTATGTTATGGAGGATATGTATATGCATCTATAGATCATGGGATGGGGAAAGTAAGTTGATCTCTACTTGAACCCTATTTTAAGACAGCCTGACTTACCCATCAATGAATAAAATTATCCTCCATGTACTATCATAGTGAAAATGGTTATTTCAGAGCTTTTAATGGATAGGAAATCTGACATAGGGTTTGATGATGAAAACATAAGTCTTGGGGAACCATGGTATTAGATAAAACATCATATTTGGGTCTTCACCCACCCAAAGAGTTAGGAACTCATCTTTGAGGATCCCAATAAAATGTTTTACACCTTTTAAACAATTTAAAAGGGTAAAGATAATTTGTAGACCTCTAAAACATCCAATTTCATAGAGATAAAATAGGTAGATCCCACTATAGATTTCATTACATAGGAGCTTACAGAACAGAAGAAGGTCCTCACAGATTTCATGGATGGTTGGTTCTTAGATTATGATTCTTCTGGATGAGATCCAACTTGTCCTCCTCTAGGGTACCATGTCCTTCTTTTATAGTTTCCCCTAGTTGATCTTGGTAACCCTCGTGCATCCAGATAGAGTGTAGGTAAGAATTTATGGAAATATGTCATGATATGAATCTCCAAACCCTCTCAAGTAGCGTGATTTACCTCCAAAGGATCTTGTTCATCCCACTCTATGAGTCGTTGAACCTGCTTACCGAGTTGATGATCTTATCAATACATTTTTGGTTAGGAATCCTTATTAAGGTAAATATCCTCTCCAAGAAGATCTCATATATTACCACATTTATTACCTTGAAGCCTAGGAGACACAATAGGTGTTGATACCACCTTAAAGAAATCCACATTTGTCCGTGGTTGATGACATGTGAGAACCCCCTTGATTTTGGGAACACTGATTTATCCCCATTTAATGGGATAGGTTACCGACAATATAATTTGGTCCACATAATTTCAAGGCCTAGACCCATGTTTTGAACCCAAGAATATAATGTCACCGCTAAAATCTGGTACTTCTTCTATAAATTCGAAGAACATGTGTTCATATAGTTCATCTAGATTCCCATAGAGTCCATCCTTAGTGAGGGAGATCTTTAAATTCAATTACATTACAAGTTTATCTCCATCACATGAAAATTGAATATAGTTCACCACTCAAGATAAATAAACTTCCATATGAGAATGTCACTAGTTTTTTTCCTTGTAGAAAGGCCTCTAGTACTCACCCGACATTCCACTAACTCAAAAAAAATCTTATAACAATGTTCATGGGGAATGTAAATGTGAAAATAGTACCCACCCTCATTACTTATCATCTCATAGTTGGGTTCCATGATTTTTCTGATAAGGCCTACATCCTAGAGGAATCCTTACATCATGCTAAGAATGATCACCCACTCCCTCTTCTAGCTCTAGTGAGATGTTCAAACAATGTAGATACCACTGTCACATTACAAATACATCCTACCAGGCCACTAGAATTGTTGGTTCCCTTACCAGAGGATCCTTGTTGAGGGTAGCCTCCCTATCAAGCATAACCCCACCCAGCACATCTCCAGTAGGCACTACCTCCCCAAGACTAGATGCATAGAAGAGGGAATGAATCTCCAACACCTCACCAGGCTCCATATCATCATAATGTCTAGGATCCTGATTTCCCTTCCCAGACAGAAAGAACCAGACATAATTTTTTAGATGAAAAAATCCTCAATTATTTCCTCATTTCTATAGGAAAGAGAATTCTAAAGCTACTATGATAAAAGAGACCTCGAGAAGTTATACGCATTGATTGTCCTGACAATTTACCATATCGAAAGATCCTTGAACATACCATCAAGGACTAAAATGTGGTCTTGTATTATCTCTAAGAACAAGTGGATAGTTGAATTTTAATGTTTAGAGACTTCCCGACAATAGATGCAAATATCTCCACCAATATCAACAACAATTGTGAGGGTTCATGTGAATCCCAGTAACAATGTAACTACGTGACCCATAAGTATTATGACTGGTTGGCCCGCATTGTAGTTTATTGCTCCAATGGTGTCATTTTTTCATTCCTTGACAGGCCATAGAATCATGTAGATTTAATACCATCTCCTGATGTTACCTTATCATCCACATTAGAACCTTACAAACCTATGAAGTGAAGACTCAAATGATGCAAGGGGATTCAGATTCCTCCTGTAGTGTAGAATTCATCTAGCACTCTTGGTGATTTTATGACTCTAATGTTATGAATAACACCCAAGTTCCATCTAGCACTAGAATACCCCTATGATTGTGATTTGGAGTGTTCCTCCATGATTTTTTTCAAATTGGTATACCGATTCCCAATCCCCAATGATGGGTAATGTTAGGTCAAACACATGTGTTCTTCCTGCTGACTCCACCATAGTGGAAGTCGTGAAAACATACTCCATCTGAATGCTCATTCTAGAACCTAAAATCATGTTGTGCATGCTATCGAGACTAGGATGCATGATTTTAACAGAGATAAATAATAATAATCCTCCCATACTACTCTTTCAGACAAGCCTCTAGAGTCCACCATGTTAACTAGCTGACTAGAATAGTCATTATCACATTATGACAATCCACGTCTATCCACAACAATGTCTTAGATAACCCACAGTAAGCTGATATTGGTTTTGGGTGAGTTATCTTATTAACATTATGATAGTGATATGACCATCTATAACCCATTGGTACATCCAATAGTTCCCATTGCAACTCCTAC
The DNA here is from genome assembly GCA_963277665.1 of Viscum album. Taxonomy (NCBI): domain Eukaryota; kingdom Viridiplantae; phylum Streptophyta; class Magnoliopsida; order Santalales; family Viscaceae; genus Viscum; species Viscum album. Next base: position 1,003,981,713 of record OY728161.1, read on the forward strand.
TAAGGAACATCCCTAAAAGGGAATAAATTTTTTTTTTCATTAAAGTGTGATTTGAAAAATCACCTTCCCAGTATTCATGAATATCTCTTCATCTTTGAGACCACCATCATATCTAAAGTAATGTGGGAGGACGTTGCATAAGCCTTGATAATCCACATCTAGTTTGAAGTAGAGGAAGATTCCTCATCAGAATAATATTCATAGGAAGTCAGTCAAAGGGAATTATAATCCGTCATATTATTCATAGGAGAGGATGAAGGAATCCTCATTTATGGAAACATACACACATTTCAGGTCCTATGATAGTTAAATTTCATTTAAATCCACCACTTCATAGTGGAAATGGGTTTCATGATTAATATCATCATCGCTAGAACCCTCCTCAATTCTGGGATGATAGATGAAGGTCTGACTCATTTTGATTTAAATATTTTGGGTTATGAAATTAACATAAAGAAACAGTGTGGTATTATTTGGTAGAATACCTAGTTTAGTGAATTTATATTAATTGTTTTTTCCATGTTTTACTCATTGGATACTACCAACAACATAATGATGGGTTGGCCCCGACTTCATCTACATGCAGCAATACCCCCTTGTATAATAAGTGCCTTCATTACTCCTTCAATGGTCGAGTAAGGGTACTATAGGGTGAAGAATCCCCATTGGACTCATGTGAATCCCACTAGCATGATTTTCCATATTTTTAGAGGGGGGAAAATAGAATTAAAAATAATGAGGCTGAGTGTACGATAATAGCATCCAGTCTGTGGGAAGACTGGGATGATTCATTCATTCTATTGATTCATCATCAATAACACAAAACGTTAGATTTGGGAGGTTGTTTTATTCGAGAACAAATTTATCAAAATCCCTAGAAAGAATGTGTGTCTATAAATTAACTATTACTCTTATAAAATACATTAATGAATGAGACTAGATGTCACTACCCCTAGGAGGTACAGAGATGTTACCCCTGTGGCCACTATATTGTGACATTCCCACTTATTCGGTGGAGTTGGGTTTAGTTGAATGTATACCTACTACCATTTTTTGTATTAAGCATGGTCCTCATGGTGGTAGGCCTGATTTTATTTTTTTGAAATCATCTATCACCATGGTCACAATAGAGCAGGATTTCACTAACAAGAATTCTATATTCTCCCATTAACGCACTAGGGTTCCTCTAGAGCCAACTAGCCTTGAAGATTCACCCATTCGTACCACTTATCATACCTTATATGATAAATGGGGTATGAAATATTCTTCTTCTACCTATTAATATGGATTCATTGAAAACATCAACGAGTTGATTCTGGTGAACCATGTCACAATGGAAGATCCAAATCCGACGTGGATCGGTTCATCCATTCCTTTAGAGTATCAAGAGAAGTATGTGTCCTTCTTAAAGCATCATTACGTTGTATTTTATTTGAACCATGATGAGATTATAGGATTGGACTCTTAGGTCAATATTTTCCATCTAGGTTTCCTTGTAAATAATTGTGGATTCAAGAAGACTCCCAAAAACATTCCCCCTTCCCATAGTTCCATGGTGGATGAAGAGGTTGAAAATATTATCAAATGGAACATTTATAGAGAAGTTCAATACCCCATGTGGTAGCTAACATAATTCTGGTTAGTAAAATGAATGGGAGGAAAATAGTTTGTATCAACTATTGGAATCTCAACCTCCATTACTCAAAGGATGATTTTTCTCTTCTAGTAATAGTGTTATGTATTGATGTTGTATTTGGGTTCCAAACTCTTTCATTTATTTTTGGTTACTCTATATACAACTAGATCAATATTGACCCAAAGAATAAAGATTATACTACCTTCAGGGAACAAAAATGGACATTTTTCTACTTGATAATTCCCTTCATGTAGATGAATTCAAGAGGTAATTATCAAAAATCCATACACCACATCTTCAAATAGATCCTCATGATGTTGGTAGAATGCTTTTGGGAAAATTTGAAAATAAAATTCTTCCATCATTTGGAACATCATAGATATCTTGAGACATTTTTTAGATTCCTTTATTCCTGATATTTGAAGATGAACCCCTTGATATGTGCATATGAGGTTACCTTTAGGATCATTATCCACTTCATCATCAGGTAAATATGCATTGAGATAACCATAGAAAAGATCAAATACATCAATCAGTTGCCTTCCCTAAACATACTTAAGGAGATCTATGGCCACTTGAGAAATATATTCTTATTCATCATAAATTTGGTGTGACAGTGTAATCCTTTTTGGAACTCTTGATGAAAATAACCATCAACCAGTGGGATGTAGAGTTCAAGAATTCCTTCTAGTAAATCATGATGTATCTACTATAAGAAATAGTTATGATTCCACCCATCTCCATTAAGCCTATGCTCATCTATATGACCATGCTCGAATAGACCCTCGGTTCCCTTTACACCCTTAAAAATAAGGAAGGTAGAGAAAACAATTTATTTTGTTTTATTCTCATGCTCTGCAACACAGAGACCATATATTCCCTTATCAAAAAGAGATGCCTCACAATAGTTTTCAAAATATACAATCTAAAAGAATATCAATAGTAACAGGAGATAAATTGGGTGTGTTGTGAGGATCTACTGATGTATATCCTGAATCACCCCATTCTAATAGGATGAATATCATGTTGGGTAGTGATCCTCCATCATTTATCTATCAGGTTCATTTTGTAGAAATATTTCAAGGGACGGGCATTAGTAGACATCTTGGATGATCATCGATCCCCTAACGAAGTGCATCTAGATGTTGATTTCCCAAATGAGGGTATCCTCTTAGTGGATCATAATTTTCCATTCTTGAAAATGAATTTTTATTGTTCCTCATATAGCCTAATTAGCTGAAGGATCAATGACCCCAAGATCAACCAAATAGTCGTGATGACCATCTTCGTCAACCAAGAATAGGATAACCTTCAATATTTATTCATGCTATCATAATTCTACACCAATAATGAGCCATTCATTCAGGCTCTCATTAATAGTCCTTAGCTATCTATCGAGATTGATGTCCCCCTATTTCAGGTGAAGGGAGACTCAAAATTATCCATCAAATAAATTAGTGTTGATTACATCAACAGAAATCTAGAGCTTGTTCCCCTACCAGAGTTAATTCACTAGAAAATGTCTCAATTCCAATCTAATCTGTATGTGACACATTTTCCTTGGTTGTATAACAGTTGGGTTGAATCCTTGGATATATTACCCACATATCTTGCAGATCTTATCCAATACAACATGTTCAAACATGTGGCGCATCATTGAGTCAACCCACACGTCATTCTAGATGATGATGATAGAAATTAGGTAAACTTGTTGTATTCCAATGCATCCATGCATGGAAATTATGGTTCCAAAAATTATGGAATCCTCCAATTACAAGACTCCTTTCATCGGTTACATCTAGTGAGGCAATCTCCTACTATATAGTGACAAGAATGGATGAATATCTATTCATGATACATAGTTCACCCTCCATAGAGGGCCTAACCTTGAAGATACAATACTGATGTGGGTTTGGTGGAATTATATTATATTGCATCCAAGTAGATGATATTCCCCATGATATTTAGGATTTTCATGTAGGGTCTTCTGGTTCCCATATAGTGGGATTGAATATCTCCCAAAATATTAATTGGTTGTGATTCTTATGGACCACCAAGGATCATGATTGAATTTGGTATGACATGATCTTCCCTGAGTGTTAGATTCATGAAAACATTGTGCATTGACCACTGGAGCCCCTCTACACCACAAATTATTATTATCCCTTTACAGTATGGGGACTCGATGTTATAGGTCGATATATGCCAGTAATAGCTCACTGATGTAGATTCATTCTGATAGTGATAGATTTCTTTTTAAGTGGGAATAGGATATCCCTATCAACAGTGTCAATTCTCAATCCATGATCAAATTTGTGTTCCCCGATATCATATACCAATTAAGAGTCCCTCATACATCTAACAAATGATGAAAGCAATATTTGAGCTTCTAAGGGAAGATATTGTACAACAAGTATACTATCTTGTCAAACGATACATCCTACTATCATAAATAAGATAATCGACATATAGAAGAATTATACAAGACCCCATATAACATTCAAAATAATATAGTGGGTGAAATAATAAAAGTAGGCTGGAAAAGATCCTCAATGCCTGCTGGGCTTATCATATAATGATTCATAAATCCACTTAGGAGATTCTATACACCCTAGTGTATAGAATATAGGTTCTACTGCCCATTTAGGAACTATTTATGTTACTCTAACAAACCGTTAATGGCTTAGAGATGCTAGATATAATAGTACATGGCCATCTAGATGAGCTGTAATCCCGCATAGGGAACATGTTTCATGGAATGCACAATGTCAAGAGTAACCAAAAATGGATAAAGATAGAATTACATATTATGGATCACCTCCACTCTTTCCTCCATGGTGACATGATAGTGGCTCTCAGAACACCAATGATTCCTAAAAAATCTACCAATGTGGGAGCCCTTGTATGAATGATCATTCATCATTCATAAGGTCTATTCCAAAATTGAATAGTCTGTGGTGATTATGGATGGAGAGAGTATCACTCATACCACTAATACCGAGTTTCTCAAGAAGTACTACATGTAAGAAGCCTTTAGTCCATGCATCATGACTTTCAACTATGTGCTAGTCATCTCATTACAAAAATAAAATCCTTTAACCAAACTAGCCTTTATCAGTAATAAAAAACACAGATAAAGGGTATGCATTATGAGTGCTTTATTTTTAACACTGACAAAGGTATGCTTTATAAGTGTTTTTACACTGATAAATGTCCTGAATGAAATGAAATTATTAGAGAAAAAAATTTAAAATTGAGTAAATTTAAAAAAGTAACAATTTTATTAATTAAATAATTATTCATAAAAATGAATAAATTTAATATACATATATATAAATTATTAATGTTAATAAATAGTATATATTAAATATATAGATACATAAAATAAATAAAATTAAATAAGTAAACAAGTAAAAATTTAAAAAAAGTACAAAATTACTAAAACTATTATTAAGGAAAAAATTATTTAATAAAGTGAAATAAGTATAATATATATATATTTTTGTGTTTGTATATATATATTATTTTTAAATAGTAATAAATAATGTATATTAAATATAATTTTTTAAAATCAATAACATTTAATAATTAAAGACATATTAACACCTTATTCATTTTTAATGTTTTTATACAAAGTTATACATTAATTCATTTAATATAGAAATATATTCATATATATTTATATATATATAAACCAATGTATATAATATTTCCTAAAATATGATTCATATCATACCATATATTTATGCGTACAATAAATAATTCATATATTTAGTGAAAAAAAGTTTATAATTTGAAATTAATATTAATTAAAATGACTGACTAATAGCATCGATTATTGGACATAATTGAATACAGTTTTATTTTTGAATTTAACATATATAAATCCATTGATACATTGATACATATTCATAATTAATGTATTTCACACACACAAACATTTAGGCAAATAATGAAAGATTATATAGAAACACATACATCTAATAGTTATTTAATTTATTCAAATTTTACAGTTCATTTTAGAATTTTATTATAACATGAATGATACATTTAATATATTATATTTTTAATTGGTGTATTTTATTTATATATTTTTAATATTATTATAGTTATGTATTATTTATTCAGTTTTAATTTTCTTAAACTTTTTTGTTTTATTTTGAATTTTATCATTTTATATTGTTTATTTATATTTATTTATTTTCTATAATTTAATTTTTTCAATGTGTATTCATCTTTACTTTAATATATTTATATATAATTTATATTTGATTAATAAAACCTCTCTATTTTCCAAATATTTGTAATTTGGAGACATATTTTATTTTTCAATGTTTCTCATTTTTAAAACGCATACATTTAAGATTCTATATTCATTATTAATGTTAAAAATATATTTTTAAATAAATATTTCAATAAATTCGAATAAATTTATGTAAATTTACTTATTTTTATAATTATAAATTAATAAATAATATATTTTAAATAAGTATTTGATTAATTATAAATAAGTAAATATACATATTTAAATAATTATAAATTTATTATAAATTTATTTAAATATTGAATACATGTAAAATATATATAACTATATTTATATTTGTATGTATTTATTAAATATGTATATATATAATTAAATATATATATATATAAATATATAAATAATAATTTTTAAAAAATTATGTATATATTTATAAATAATTAATTTCATATTTCAATAATTATAAAATTATAATAAATATTTGTATATAATGTGTGTATAATTATAATTATATTTATATTTATATTTATTATCTATATATATAATTATGTAAATATATATATTGATATAAATAAATTTATAACAATAAAATATAATATTGTATTTAAATAATGAATATATTTACATTAGGTATATTTATATATAAAAATTCTATCTATATTTATAATTATATAAATCTTTATAATTATATATTTATATTTATAATTACAAAAAATAATTATAAATATATTTTCAATTATATGTATTAATAAGTATAGTGATAAATATACATTTCCAATATTTATATTATTAAAAAATTATAATATTAAATAGAATATATTTACAATTAGATAAAGAAGGAGGTTTTCAGTGCTTAAGAAGTGCGTATAAAAGGTATCATTATTTATACTAAATAATTAGCACTCATAAAGATGTCTTTTATTTTCCCCTTTTTGCCCTGATAAAGCTCCATCATTATCAACACATTATAATTTATCACTGATAAATGCAATCTTTATCAGTGATTCTTAGGAAGTGTTAATAAAGTTCCCCATATCTATTTAAAATGTCCCTGACAGTAACAGATTTAGTCACGATTATCGTCCTCTATAGAAACTCCCACGATTCTAACACTCCCCTTTTATGTTCTCTATGAATAATCTAATCTATAAATCAAATAATGTTATTATCTCTACCTCATCATTCATTTATTACATGTTCGGGTTCCACAGTTTGTGTTATTTCATTGTTCTCAACCATGACTAACCCTACTTCTCTTATCCTAGAACTCTAGTTTTGATTGGTCTCTCTCATTGTTCCTCATTTTTTTCATTCTTATCTCCAACATCAATCATGAATACTTATAATTCTAAGCTATCACTTTCATCACCTCCACTAACATCATCGACATCGCATTTTTCTTCATCCTCTACCACTTCTTCTATTTGATTGTTCTCAATGGTTTTTATTCATAATTCTAATTTTTTTTCACAGATCCAATATCTATTTTATTTGTTAAATTTTTTCCTTTTATTGTGGTTTTCTTTTCTGATTATTTGATGAGTGGGTGTTGTAAATACTTTTTATTTAATTATAAATGAGTTTCTATAGTATCTTTAGAAGGAGTTATATTTTACTAAATGATCATTTAATGTGACATATGTTTACATATCTAGAATGATTATTTAACAAGTGTTATCTACGAGGAATAATTTTTTGATGAATGGGTGTATTGTACATCTTCTAATGATTTTTTCACAACATTTAATGTATGTTTTATTTACATATTAATTGTTTTATAGTATGTATTGTTTGTTTAATTAACCAAAAAAATTTGGATGATTAATGGATGTTTTTTTCTTGTAATGTGAATGGAATTTTTAAATGTATAATGGATTAAAGAGTTTCAATAATAATTATTGAAAATATATAACTAAATTATCAAATTGCAAATGTTTTTATTGTTTAATTTCAATATAGGGGACATTTATTTATAATTCTGTTTAAATCATATGCCTCTTTATGGATCATTATCAGTATCAGTATTTTTTATCACTAACATATTATTCTAAATTTTATATTATAATTATTTTACTTATATATTTGGAAAAATATATTCAAAAAATTATACAATAAGGAAAAAAGAAAATTTGTGTTTTATTTGAGGTCAAACGTTTAAAATCAATATTAATATATATTTATTTATTTTTTGGAATTCTTTTTGAGTGGATTATTATTTAATATCTATAAGGATAAAAAGTTTTTTGGAATATGTTTCTTTTATTTTATTTTAGAAATATATTTCATTTATTTTATAGTATTTTAATTTATAAAAGGAAAATATGAATTTAGTTATTCAAAAAAATTATAATTAATACATAAAATTTATCATAGGTGATAATGAATCATAGTTGTATTACAACACGATGAAAAAGTGATGAATATGAAGAAACGGTTTTTTATTTTTTTATAATTTTCATAACAGAATGTTCTAAAAAATGACACGTTTTTTATCTTTGGTTTTAATGTATATATACGATAGATTTTCGAAGTAAGTAATAGTGTATAAAAAACTATTATGTTAAATTAGTGATAATTGAGAAGACACTAATGATCCCATGCTTATTTGGATTCTATCTCACCAAACCCAACCTCATGCAAAAATATTATTTGGTAGTGATATTCTTAGTGGGCCATATGGGTAATTATATCTAATGGAAGTAGCCCATATGAGTATATCAATGTATTAATTTCCCAATGAATGTTTTTCGTAGGGTATTGATGTGATAAGATGGATTACATGATCACCTTATTAGTTATTAGATATGTGGCATAAAATCATGTATAGTCCCCTATAACATAATGGGATAGCCAATAAATGGTAGGATGGTTTAGTTGATCAAATAAAATACTTAGTATCGATATTTGAGGTGTGTGAGTGATGAATTAAGGAATATTTATTATGAGAGTATCCAACGAGTGATCATTGAGAAAGTTGATCAATGCCAAAGATAACTGATCTTTGAGTATCGTATATTAGACTACGATGGGAATTATGTTTGGGATGGGCATTGTATGTTATAATATGAGTTACTATAGACATTTTAGTGAATCATAGAGTGATATGGTAAGGGTGATGTGACATTTGTGTTGTTTTTCATTCATTATTTTCGTTTTTCATAATAATGGTTTAACTAATGTATTGTGGTTCCAATTGTATGGTTCATTCCTAAGAGAACCAATTATGTTAGGACTTACACATAATTAAAATGAACACTCTATGAAAAATGGATATTTTATACACATTTCATGATTTGGGTGAAATAATTAAATGTGATGGTTATCCATGTGGGATAGTATTGGATTCTAGGGGTATGAGGTCAAATATCATTGTACCTATGATGTGGTTATTTAAAAAGGGAGATAAATAATTTTTTCAACTCCAGTGATTCAAATTTTAACCTCTAATTTATGATTGGAATGTAAGGGAACAACCATGGCATAATCTTATGGTAATATTGGTATAATGCATTTGTACGAAATGAAGTATGTACATTTTATTATCACAGTGTCCTAGTTAGTACACAATGACTTGACATACATGTGTATTTTGTGTGTTACTACATCGACCATATACTCAAATAAATTCTTTATTTTATATTTTAGAGGTCCTATTAGTATTTATTTGTTTATTATTATACTCACACCCTACAAATTAACCTCAGCGGACATATAGAAATTTTATATTTGAGATACAAGTTAGGTAAAAGTAATAATCACATAGATTAGAGTTGGTTCATCTCAATCACAATGAGTTGATGTTCTCATGGTATTGGTAGGGACATTTTATCATTGATGATGATATTTGAAATTTTAAATTAAGATGTGGTAATTTGAAAAGTTTTAAGGAGATAATCATTATCCTCACCAACTTCATCCCGTGAATATTTATTATTATTTTTTGTTGCATGAGGTTCATCCCCCATCTCTTCTATGTTTATTAAACTAATATGAGAATTCGTCATCCAAAATGATCACCATACCCTGTTAAGGGATGACTAATACTAAAAATATTTTACTAAACATAGGTTCATTTCGAGAAGAGATAGAGTATGAGTCTCATGAAACAAAATTCCATAAAAAAATATTTTAAAGATGATGTTTATGAGTGTCACAGGTTTCTATAACATTCAAATTTGGATGAATTTGTAGTATAAAACCTAAAATAGTGGAATAATTCTTTTATTAAATTTAATTACCCATTTTTTAAATGATGAAATCTATTCATATAAAAAAGGAATTCGAAGATGGGGTTAAAGAGATCATCATATTTTCCACAGAGAATACATATCACCATTCTAAGGACCTTTGTCCGGGTTTTTAATATTTTTATTCATGAAAAAATAAATTTTTGACAACTCATGTAGAAAATTTATTCTGAAAATTGTAACACCCCATGACTTCATAGTATGTTATTAATTCAATGTAATTCAATTACTTGCACTACAAACAACACAGAGTTCAAGCGCACCACGACTTACCAAACTAGCCGTTCAGAAGTTGTTATGAATAGTATTAACTGAATTTTGAACTTTATATTATCCTTATAATTTTAGAATCCATATTATGAGTTTCTTAAACATAATGTAACTACAAATATATTTTTTCAGATAAAAGAAGTATTTTTTAAGAAATCCGATTTTACCGCTTTTTAATGGAGAAGCCTTTTTAAATGAAATATTTGAAAAATTTATATTTTCAATTTGACAAAATAAACATCTTCTTTAGAATCGGGACATAAGAATTTAGTTTCAATAAAGTTTTGGTGTTTTTCTGATAACTTTCATTTTTGGTTGAATAGTGAAAAATACTACATTTTAACTAAAACCAATTTTTTTAATAAAAATAATTTATATTGTTAAATTATAAATTTTAATGGTTTGGAAGTATAAATAGATTATATTTATAACATTCAATCCAATAATGGTCATTCTAAGTAATTTCACTTTGAAATTGGACATAAAAAAGTATCAATCTTTTGATAGTTATTATTTATAAAAATACACCTTTTGGTTTTGACAGTGGTAATTAATTTTAAATAAATAAATGAAAATTCTATGTTTTGAATTTGGATAAATATAGTCCATTATTGAATTAGGAATATCAAAATTAGATTAGGGTGAATTTTTGGTATTTTTCTGAAAACATTTAATTTTTGATGAATAGTGAAAAACACTGAGTTATAGTTTAAAACCGAATTTCTATTTAAATAATTAATTATTTCATTTATATTTATTTTATGTCAAAATAGATACATAATATATATATAAGTTCAATGTAATTAATTGGTGTCAGTTTATAATAATTTTAGATATATAATTTGTTTTTAAATTTTTCACCGTGTTTTACCCACCTTGGAGAATTTGTCAAATTCACATAAAACATAATTTTACTGCTTTTGTGAGACTAATTTATAAAATCTGAGAGACATGGTTAATATCAAGGAGTAAAATGTGCTTCCACAAGATAAAAATATTTTTTTGGGAACAGTAACATTTTACTTTTTTTTTCCACGGTTAAAAGTAAATAGGTTAATTAAGGGTAAAATGATATTATTATTACCATAAAGCATGTCCTAATTCTATTGGATAAGTATAATTCGACCAAAAACTACATTAGGAATAAAATATTATCCTCTTTGGTTCACTAGGGTTGGATTTGGACATTTATTATTATTTAATTCAAAGAAGAGATAAAAGAGTTAAAATCAATGTTTAATAACTAAAACATTTTTAATATAGGGTTATACATAAGCTAAATTCGATTATAAATATTCATTAAAAATATTAAAAAAATTTCTACATAATGGTATTTTATTTATAATTTTTAGACATTAAATATTTAATTTATTTACAACACAATGGTGATACAATAATTACTTAATTAATGAAATATTAAAATAACGGATATTATAAATATCCAAATAAATGTAATTTGAGACTTTTTATGAATTATAATAATTTTCTAGGTTAATATTACATATTATAATTTGTTATATGAAATTTATTCGAATTAATAATGCATTTATGAATTTATCAAAATCGAAATACCCAATAGTGTCAAAATTGACAAAATAGAGTTTTTAAAACAAATATTATATTATTAATTGATATTATATTCCTAAAAAATAAAATTTTCGTCCAAAGGACTTATATAATGTTATGTGTATCATTAATCGACCACTTGGGGGTCACTTGGAAGCTTATAGTATGTTTACTGACTATATAATATAAAAATACAAAGTGACATGATAAGTGTCAAACTAATTAACATAGAGTTAAAACTAAAAGATAATGTTAATATAGTGATCCAAACCTGCCTAAAATCTATTAGATGCAAGGATTTAGACCCAAACCCACCATATAATTTTAATAGTCCTCAGTTGAGCCATTAGAAAACGAATATCATTATATAATAAAATAATATTTTCAATCTTTCCTAATGAGCCCCTCCTCCCCCATATAAAAGGACACCACTTATAACCAATTCCTCACACCTCTCAAGCCATTTGTCTCATCCAACCTCTATCCAATTAATCTCCCTACATCCCTATCCTCCTCCTATAAGCGTTACCTTAGGAAGAAATGACATCAAGACTCCTTTTTGGTTCAAACCAAAGGGAGTTACCCAAATTAACGGTAACGATTTATCTTAGCTTCTTTTCTTTTATTTTACTTCTCCAACCCCTAAACTATTCTTATTATTTTATTTTGTTACAAAACCAGTATACTCAATATACTAGGATATTTTTATAAAAATTATTCTAACTACACATACACACACCTCCATCTAATGGGTGAAGGACATACTGTTTCTGTGGATGGAAACCAAACGCCTCACGAAACGATGATTGATCAATTATCTCCTACCACCTCTCATGGTGGCCATTATGATAGAAATGTAATTAAATATGTTATTAATGATATTTATTTTATATATATACTTATTTAATTCCATATTATAGAATAAAATTATTCATTTCATGTTTTATATATAAACGATAATTTCATTTGAGGAAGTGCGGACTACCGCCCCCTCAATGTGATATGACTCGTTCATACCATACATGGACCGTATAAATGATGGATTTAATGAAAATAAGTAACATATATAAGATATTATATTATAATGGAATAATAATATACCTATGTATCATTTTGTTTTGATTTCCTTTTAAAATGAAAAATGAAATGGAAGTAGCGTTTCTGTGTACGTACGGACTACCGTCTCCACTAACACGATGAGATTTATTTCCCATCGTACCGATTCAATTATAATTCTCATTTTATGAATAAAAATAATGTTTAAGGACTTAATATCATTCTGTATATGAATAATATACAACCTATCCATTACAAAAATAGTTTATTTAACAAAACATATAAAAGAAAATGAGTAAGTTAACACCCGAAACGAAGATAATACTAAGATATTATTAACAAAGAAATGTTAAAAAACATATATGATATCATATTAATTTATATGATTATTATATAATTTAATAAGACTTATTTCACCATTATAAATGAGGTTAACTTACCCTCTACCATAGAAAAGTACTAGGTAAGGCGTTTTCATCTCACTCCTTATTCCCGTAAGATTCATGCCATATTGCCACTATTACCTTTTGTGTGATGTATGTACTGAACATAATTGTATTCATTATGTAATACACTTTAATATATTTGTATTTACATATTAATTGTATGATACCTCTTTCATGGGGTGTATGTTTCGTAAGTTACCAAATTGGTAATGGTTTATTTCACAATATCTTCATTATATGAGGTTGTTTATACGTAATTATCTACTGGGACCTCCTTATCATCCACATCCATGTTTCATAAAAATGTATTTAAAAACATTTTTTCTATTTACTAGAAAATGGGTTAAAGTGATTTATACCATTATGTGTCTTGAAAGTAATCTTTCCATCATTTTTCGAATAAGGTACTTTTTAACCTCTTCAACAAATTTAATGTAAGAATATCTTTTTTAACTTATACAGTGGGTGTGGTTATTTTCTACTGTTATAAAATCATCAAAGCATCCCTTATAAGATTATAAGATTATTTTAAAATTAAATGTTTTATTTTATAATTATGTGACTTTTAAATGATTTCCAAATGAATATTTTAAGAATTTGTGAAAGGTACTCTTTATCAAGATCAGAATTTTAAATTTTTTAAAGATTTACCATTCTAATTTTTTTTAATTAATGTCTATGTTTTCAAAATGATTTCAAGGATTTATTTATATGGGCGTGAATGTTTTGAAATGATATTTATTTTCAAACGTTTCAAAGTGTTACGAGACACTTTGATTAAAAAATCACTTTTAAATTACTTCTTTTATAAATGTGTGAATTTTCAATGATTTCATAAAGAGATATTTCTCTCAAATAGTTTTTATTTCATCTATATAGACATCCTTTAATGGATTTTAAGCTTATTTGAAGTTGATTTATTATGATACAAACCTTCCAAAATGTATTGAAGGTTTTGTGATATGTTTAACTGTGGATGTGTTATTTTTATACCATTCATCGTTTATAGAGAAACTATTGACATTTCCTATGATAGTTTTAACACAAGTAATTATGTTATGTTTAAACCTATTCATATGAGGAATGCATTGGACATAGTATGTTATGGGTGGAGCCTACTATAGCTCCTCAATGCATCGATAGGTCTCATGAGACAATCTAGTGTCTTGGAATGAGGCCTTGACAAAATCTTATGTGTACTCTTGGCACACGGCCTTGGCTACTTGGTTATGATAGTCTGGAATTATTCATTACATCATTATGAAAGTGGTTATTGATATTTCATGTGATTATTTGACTAATAGAATATCCATGTGAATAATTAAATGGAATTATTTCATTTTATTTTTGCCATATTATGTTGAAGTTCAAGTTTAAAAGGCTTTTGTTTCAGTTATACATTGCCTTAAATGTTTATGATTCTTTATGAAAGTTTCTGCTATATTGTTAGCCTTACTGAGCTTCTGAGTTCAACCCTTTCTATGTTTTATTTTTTCCAGGGTGTGAAGAAATATTTTATGACTGACCTACAGGGAATATCTGAAGTGGATATGATTAAGGACTATGGAGACTATGTTATTGTTGTTTTTTACATTATGATGTAATATGATATTTTTGAATGTATCTAGTGTTTCAAAGGCTACTAAACTATTCAATATTTCAATACCCGATCTTTTGTGAACATGCCATTGTTATGTAGTAATGTACTGACTCTCGGTAACTAGGGTCGGGGCATTACAGTTTATATCAGAGGAAATTTAGTAAAAACCATGGAAGCTAGATTTAGATAAACTCTTATTAGATTACATAGCCCTAATATAGAATTTGAGTATCAGTATAGAATACATTCTTAGAATTTTGGTATTGTAGAGATTTTGTGAGTTTTACAAGAAATACATCCTTGTCTGGATACGATCAGGTAGAGGCGGCTCTGGCACAGATTTACCTAGGGTTAAAACCCGAAAACACGAATTTGAGCTATACTCAAACGGGAACTGGTGCACGAAAATGGTCCTTGCTATAATCTTGGTTACGACACTCCTAGGTGATATGATTTGGATAATTCTAATTTTCATTACAAACCATTATGAATGTTTTATGAGTATATAATTCCTCAATGAAAACATCTTTATGATTATGTATTATATCCATAAACCTTTCAATTTACGTTAGGTATTTTAAAAGTTTGGAATTATTCATTGCAATTCAAAAACAGACCTAGTGTATGCCATTGTTTAGAAATGGCACCCAGTAGAAGGAATGAGAACTCCAGCAATATGTATGATCTAACGAGTAAGAAGGGTCCTATCATTCATGGTATTATGCTAACATTTAGAAGGGAAACAGTCTCCAATGTATTCTCAACATATAAAGAACTAATATCACGTGTTAGTAAGATAAGTAATGAATTCTCTAAGACCTATGTCTTTGATGGGAAGCAAGACAAGAAAAGCATGGTAGAGAGAATGATGGATAAAGGGAGTAGGGGAACGAAGGATTTTCCCATTTGTGATAAATGTGGAAATAATCTCCTTGGTAAATGATTGTAGGAAATGGGAATTTTTTATAAGTGTGGAAAAAAGGACACCAAGTATGTGATTTCAAGGGTAAGAAAAAAATTTCAAATGTAAAATGATTTATCTACAAGTTATTCATACAATACATGAATCAATGCCCTAGACATAAGAGTATACCAAAAATGATGTTATTGGATAATAATAAAGTTATGATACTACCTCAAATGAAGATGAAAAACTAGTGTTTTTATGTTGTTTTTATAGAAATATTTCATTTGAGTGTTGAATCTACATTATACTGGTTATATGAATTATGGAGATAAATAAGGATTGTACTGCAGTAAAAATTTATTGAGGATTTGAGATTATGTGGTTCTAAGAAAATTGACTTAATAGTAAGCTAAAATTTTTGGAAAAAGACATGGTAGAAGGAAATGTAAACCTTAATATGGTTCGGATAACGAGGTAGTGATTTTTGGATAAGAGATGGTTTATTTGGATAAATTTTATTGGATATTCTTTCCAAGGAGTATATCCAGTATTCTATAAGTAATAAGGGATCATGAATGTAATCAATAAGGTTTTATGGTAATTCATGATGTTGCAGTGTTATGAAAGAATACATGATGAGTGTGTTCAAATGTTATTACGTGGCAAAAAGGGCCTTCATTGTGTTTACCTTCCTTATACATTTTGGACTATGAGTTTGGATAGATGTATTTTGTATAATTATACTGTTTTTTAAGGATTATGTTTGAAATTGGAATCAATTGTTAAGGTTATATTTTGATTTTTATAAAAAGGACATCACACAGACCGTGTGACAACCCTTCGTGTCGGACAAAGCTTCAGGAATCGAACCCACAACCAGAGTGTGATTGGGATTTATCACCTACCATTGGGCTATGTGATGTCCCTAGATTGTATAATGTAGTTTATTTTTTTTAATGGGTCTGATAGGTGAATTGTAAATTCATATTTTTTGAACAGTATATGAATCGGATAAATTGAATATTTTTTATGTTCTATTATCATTTAGAGTGAGAGGTGAGTTTTTCATAGAAATTTGTTAAAGTATGGAAATCTACTTGTCAATTATATATATATATATATATTCTCTTATTCTATGACAAAATTATTTCTTAATATTTAGATAAGGGATCTTAAATATAAAAATGTGTTATCCTAATACCTTATGTTTTGTTGAACCGATGATATTTTAAATCATCATATATTGATGGTTTTGAGGCCCTCAATTTTATAATTGTTTGTGACTGATGACCTCAATCAATCCCTATAAATATTTACATTTTTACTCTAATTATGTGTCTCTAATTTCCACCAATGTACTCCTAATCAAGATCATAATTTTGTGCTGACTATTTTATTCCCCTTTTCCTCATATTAAGACTAAATTTTATTAAACCAATTTCTGATGTGGGTTTTCCGACAAACGTATTTTATATTTTCAACCTTCTATTTTTGAAGAAAAATTTCAAATTGCGAGGACACAATTTATTGTAGGAGGGAATAATGTAACACCCCAAGACTTCAAATTGCATTATTTCTTCAATGTAATTCAATAACGTGCACTACACACAACACCGAGTTCAAGCGCACCACGACTTACAAAACTATCTGTTCAAAAGTTGTTATTAATATTATTAACTGAATTTTGTACATTATGTAATCCTTATAATTTTAGAATCCATATTATGAGTTTCATAGACATAATTTATGAACAAATACATTTTTTCAGATAAAATATGTATTTTTCAAAATATCCAATTTTACCGCGTTTAAATTGAGAAGCTTTTTTAAATCCAATATTTGAAACATTTATATATTCAATTTGACAAAATAAACTTCTTCTTTAGAATCGGGACTTAAGAATTTAGTTTCAATAAATTTTTGGTGTTTTTCTGATAACTTTCATATTTGCGTGAATAGTGAAAAATACTACATTTTAACTAAAAACAAATTTATTTATCAAAATAATTATTATTGATAATTTATACATTTTAATTATTTGTAAGTATAAATATATTTTATTATTACCGTTTAATCCAATGATGTTCATTGTAAGTAATTTTACATTGAAATTGGACATAAACAAGTATCAATCTTTAGATAGTTATTATTTCTTAAAAGTACGCCTTTTGGTTTTGACAGCGGGAATTAATTTTAAATTAATAAATGCAACTTAAATGTTTTGAATTCGGTAAAATAAACTTCATTATTGAATTTGGAAAATCAAAATTACCTTTAGGTGAATTTTTTTATTTTTCTGAAAACTTTTAATTTTTGATGAATAGTGAAAAACACTAAGTTATAGTTTAAAACCGAATTTTTCTGAAAATAATTATTTATTTTATTTAAATTTATTTTATGTCAAAATAGATTCATAATAACTATATAAATTAAATGTAATTCATTTGAGTTGGTTTATAATAATTTTATATATATATAAATTTTATTGAATTTTCCACTGTCTTTTACCCACCTCCTAGGAGAATTTGTCAAATTCACATAAAACTTAATTTTACTGCTTCTGTGAGAGGAATTTCAAAAATCCGAGAGACACGGTTAATATCAAAGAGTAAAATGTGGTTCAAAAAGATAAAAATAATTTTTGGTGAATAGTAACCATTTACTCTTATTTACCAGAGTTAAAAGTAAATAGGGTAATTAAGGGTAAAAATGATATTATTATTACCCTAACACATGTCCTAATTATATTAGCTAAGTATAATTCGACCAAAAACAACCTTAGTAATAAAATATTAACCTTTTTGGTCTACTTGGTTTAGATTAGTACATTTATTATTATTTTATTCATAGAAGAGTTAAAAGAGTTAAAATCAATGATTAATAACAAAAAAAAATTAATATAGGATTATACAGAATATAAATTCTATTATAAATATTAATTAGAATGATAAAAAGATTTACTACATAATGGTATTTTATTTATAATTTTTAGACCTTAAATAATTTATTTTATTTATGACATAATGGTTATGCAGTAATTACCTAATTATTGAAATATTATAATACTTTATATTATAAATATCGAAATAAATGAAATTTGAGACATTTTATGAATTCAAATAATTTCCTAGGTTTATATGACATATTATTATTGGTTATATGAATTTTATTCGAAGTAATAATTCCGTTATGAATTTATCAAAAACAAATTACCCAATAGTATCAAAATTGAAATAAAATAGTTTTTAAAACAAATATTATATTATAAAATGATATTATATTTGTAAAAATATAATGTTCCACCAAAGAACTTATTTAATAATATTTTTATCATTAATGTACCACTTTGGTGTCTCTTGGAAGTTTATAGTATGTTTATTGACAATATAATATAAAAATACAAAGTGACATGGTAAGTGTCAAACTAATTTACAAAGAGTTAAAACTAAAGGATAGGGATAATATAGTGAACCAAACCTATATAAAATCTATTGGATGAAATTATTTCTACCCAATCCCACCTTATAGTTTCAATAATACACATTTGAGCAATTAGAAACCGAATATCATTTTATAATAAAATAATATTTTCAATCTTTCATAAAGAGCACCTCCTCCCCCTTAGAAAAGGACATCATTTCTAACCAATTCCTCACACCCCTCAAGCCTTTTTTCTCGTCCAACCTCTTCCAAATTAATCTCCCTACATTCCTCTCCTCATACTAGAAGCCTTAACTTAGGAATAAAGCTCTTCAAGAGTCCTTTTTGGTTCAAACCAAAGGGAGTTACCCAAATTAAAGGTAATGATTTCTCTTAGATTCTTTTCTTTTATTTTACTTCTCCAAACCCCAAACTCTTCATATTCTTTTCTTTTGTAACAAAACCAGAATAATAAATATACTAGGATATTTTTATAAAAATTATTAGAGCAGTACTTACACATACCTCCATCTAATGGGTGAATAACATAATGTTTCTGTGGATGGAAACCAAATGACTCACGAAACGAAGATTGTTAAATTATATTCTACCACCTATCATGGTGGCCATTTTGATGGCATTGTAATTAAATATGATATTAAGGATATATATTTTATATATAATCTTCTGTAATTTCATATTATATCATTCCATTATTCATTTCACATTGTATATATATACGATAATTTCTTTTGAAAATTAGCGAACTACTGCCCCCTCAAAGTGAAATGACTCGTTCATACCATACATGGAAAATATAAATGATGGTGTTAGTGAAATTAAGTGACATATATAATATATTAAATTATAAATGAAAAATAATATACCTATGTATCATTTGGTTTTTGTTTCCTTTTAAAATGAAAATTGAAATGGAAGTAGCGTTTGTGTGTACGTACGGACTACCATCTCCACGAACGCAATGAGATTTATTTCCCATCATATAAATTCATGTATAATTCACATTTGATGATTAAAAATAATTTTTATGGACTTTATATCATTATGGATATGAATAAGATACAAATTATCTATAACAAACACGACTTATGTAACAAAACATATAAAAGAAAACGAGTAAGTTAACACTCGAAACGAAGATAATACTAAGATATTATTATGAAAGAAATGTTAAAAGATCATATATGATATCTTATTAATTCATATGATTCTTATATAATTTAATAACAATTATTTCACCATGATTCAAGAGTTTATACTACCCTTTACAGAGGAAAATTACAAGGTATGGGGGTTTTCATCTCACTCTTTATTCCCGTGAGATTCATGCCATATTTCCACTATTACCTTTTGTGTGGTGTATGTACTGCACACAATTGTATTATTTGTGTAATACACTTTAATTTATGTGCATTTACATATTCAATGAATGATACCTCATTCATGTGGTGTATGTTTCGTATGTTACCAAATTGGAAGGGGTTTATTTCACAATTTCTTCATTATTTGAGGTTGTTTGTTCAAATTTATCTATTGGGACCTCATTATCATCCACATCCATGTTTCTTAAAAATGTATTTAACAAAATTATTACTATTTACTAGACAATGGGTTAAACTCATTTATAGAATTATGTGTTTTTAATGGAATCTTTCCATCGTTTTCCAAACAAGGTACTTTTTAACCTCTTCGAAAAATTTAAGGTAAGAATGAATTTTTTAACTTATAAGAAGGGTGAGGTTATTTTCCGCCGTTATAAAATCATCGAAGATTCCCTTAAAATATTATAAGAATATTTTCAATGTAAATGTTTAATTTTCTAATTATGTGACTTTTAAATTATTTCAAAATTAATATTCTAAGAAGTTGTGAAAGGTACTCTTTATCAAGATCAAAATTTTAAATGTTTTAAAGGTTTATATTTCTAATTCTTTTTAATTAATGTCCATGTTTTAAAAATGATTTTAAGGATTTATTTATATGGACTTGAATGTTTTGAAAATATATTTCATTTCAAATGTTTCAAAGTTGTATGGGAT
Organism: Viscum album; assembly: GCA_963277665.1. NCBI lineage: Eukaryota > Viridiplantae > Streptophyta > Magnoliopsida > Santalales > Viscaceae > Viscum > Viscum album. The sequence continues at coordinate 1,004,003,182 of OY728161.1, forward strand.
ACATTGATTCAAAAATCTCTTTTAAATTACTTCCTTTATAAATGTATGACTTTTCAATGATTTAAAAAAGAGATATTTTTCTCAAATTATTTTTATTTCATCTATGTAAACATCCTTTGAGGGATTTTAAGCTTATTTGAAGTTGATTTATTATGATACAAAACTTCCATATTGTATTTAAGTTTTTGTGATATGTTTGATTGTGTATGTGTTATTTTTATACCATTCATGGTTTATGGGGAAAGTATTGACATTTAGTATGCTAGTTTAAATATCAATGTTAATGTTATGTTTAAACCTGTTCATATGAGGAATGCATTGGACTTAGTAAGTGACGGGTGGAGCCCTCTATAACTTCTTGATGCATCAGTAGGTCTCATGTGACAAACTAGTGTCTTGGCCTGAGGCCTTGACAAAATATTATTTGTAGTCTTGGCATGATGTCTTGGCTACATGGTTATGATAGTCTGGAATTATGCATTCCATCATTAGGAAAGTGGTAATTGATATTGCATGTTATTATTCAACTAGTAGAATATCAATGTGAATATGTAAATGGCATTATTTCATTTTATTTTTTCCATATTTTTCTAAAGTTCATGTTTAAAAGCATTTTGTTTTAGTTATACATTCCCTTAAATGATTATGCTTATTTTTGAAAGTTTCCGCTATTTTGTTATCCTTACTGAGCATCTGAGCTCACCCCTTTCTATGTTTTATTTTTACCAGGATGTGAAGAAATTTTTTATGAATGACCTGCATGGATAGTCTTAAGGGGATATGAGTGTGAAATATGGAGACTATGTTATTGTAGTTTTTCAATTTATGATGTAATGTAACAATTATGAATGAATCTAGTGTTTCTATAGCTACTAAAGTAATCAGTTTTTCGAGACTTGATCATTTTTTATCATTCCAATTTTATGTAGTAATGCACGGACTCTGGGTAATTGGGGTCGGGGAGTTACACATTTGATGATATTACCAATCTTGACGAAGAATATATTGTTGATGCTGAAATTATGGAATTATTAGGGGATAAAAAGCAGGTTAAATACAAAAAACAACAATGATATAATATAACAGTGTTGAATAAAATTATCAAGGTAATAAGTATAGGTATAAAAGTTGAGTTTGGTTGGAATCAACATGGAAGACCTATTGATCCCAAATAGTCAATGTTCACCTGTTATGTTGGGGTCAAAAGAAGGATGAATGTGTAGATTTAAATTGATTTATGGAACCACATCCAACATGTAATGAAAGAAACCCTTTGGAAATATATAATAGTTATGTTACGATATAATTAAATATTTTAAACAATATATATAATGAAACATTAATTTAATTTTCATTATTTCATACAAATTTCATTTATTTTAGAATATATCTTTAATAAATAATGTCTTGATAGCTGCTAAAAAAATCCCCTGGAGGATTATGAACTCTTCTTACCAAGTTACATCTTAGGGATACTGAGTGGAATGTAAATTCCCATATACTAGTTATTTATACACTCATTATAAATAATGAAACATGTACTACATTCATCAGTCATGAAAATTATAAATCATTTTAGGTGAATGGTGTTTCATAATATATTATTTGTCAGTATTTGTTTATCCTATTTAATTCAAATTGTTAATTTATGTAACATAATTTATGTGTTGAAAACAAATAAATTTCATCAAAACCAATGTACTGATACCGCAAATAATGGATGGGGAACACTTTACTAGGGAATAAATTGTTATGTATTTTAATTCAATAATAAAATATTGATGTGATATGAAAAACATATGTTCCTTTTATATATGTTTATTGATGGATTAAAATATTAATCCACTACCATACCCTTTCATGTGCTATGGAAGTAGGATATTGTGAATAATGAGGGTAATTTGGTGGATTAAAAAAACAAGTATGGAAAAAATTATAGGTATGAAATAATAGTATTTTTTCATTATAATAGTATTACATAAAAATATATATTTATGTTCATATTTTTAATGAGGTTTACAGATAAGATTTGACAACTACCATACCGTAATAAATTCTACATTCAGTAGAATTGACGTTGTCCGAACAATATGGCCATGTTGAAGGATTAGGTTTTAGTGTGTCTCAGAGAACATGTTTTGAGAAGATAAACCACAGGAAAACATATACAAGATGTTGAAAGGATTTTAGGGGGAATAAATCCTATTCAAGATATTATTTTGTAGTCTTGTTTGGGATCCCAATATATGATAAAGGATCAAAATGTACTTGTGGTGGAAAAAATATCCACACAAGAACCAAATGACTTCAACAGGTTTGAAGCTAATCATTCACCTCAGCCACATACCTTACCCATGGAAATAAATTTTTTCATCACATTTTTCTCCTAAATGTGAATCATAAAACTTCTGATAAAATTATATTAATAAAATTATTTTGTGTACATTTTTATGTGACCATTATCTATCAACAGCCACACACCTCCTTGTTGTGAGGGGTATAGTGTATAATTTCCAGAGAGACAAGATACACCAAATAGAACCCCCAAAATAACAAATGAGAGTGGGTATTCTGGAAGATCTTGAGATGACTACAGAGTTTCCTATTCCACTTGATGATCAAGGTATTACAATAGTCAATGATGCTATTAGAACATTCATTTTAGGAAACTATAATCATATAAAGATATATAAGGTATTTATTTATCAAATTGTTTCATATCAATAAGCTTTATCAGTTGATGAAAAATGGTTTGAACTGAGGTACGATATTACATATGGATAAAGAGACTGGGAAATGGAAGGTTGAGTAAAGAAGATCAAGTGAATATACCAAGAAATAAAAATGACCTTATGAGTATACCTTCATCCCACCATTTCTAAAGAAACATTTATTATCATTTCATGTTTATGTAGACACCACATTTGAAGATGAAAATATGTATTATGTTCCCTTTGAAAAATAAATATATGGATCTTTTATGACATATTTAGTTGGTCTAGAGAGTATAAATGAGATTCTCATACCTGAAAAGATGGGAGTCCGGTTTTTAATACACAAAAAGGTACATTTTCTTAATATGTGTATTTAAATAGTGATTGAATATTTTTTTAATGTTAACAACTATTTATATTTTTTTGCATTATTTTATATTACTATTACATAATGGGAAAACACGTGAAGCTTTATTTGGATTCATTAATCCCCATAACATATCTACAGAAAAATATACATTGGGTAATGATAAAATTACGAATAAAATAAATTATCTAGTTAATGATTTTGAGAAAAAAATATAAAACATTATTTTTGATTAATAAAATACAGAGGTAAAACTCTATAATCTAGTCACATTAATTATATTTGAACTTTTTTCATTACATAATTGTTTTGGGATTTTAAGGTAGCACGTGATGCTCATCGCAGTCAATATAGATACCCCAAATATTTATTTTTTGGATATAATGCATGGATATCCAACAAACTATCCACACATTATGTGTATTGTGAATTGGTAATTCACAAAATTCTAAATTTTGTATATAAACATCAGATTATATGTTTTAGTCTATGTTTTAAAAGGAATTTCGTTATGATAGGGAGGTCTCTATATAGAAAAAAAATTGTGGAATGAATTCAGCTTCAGAGCATAAAAAGACCATGGATTACTAAAAAGATAATGAAATTATGTTATGTATAGAATCATTTAACTATCAAAAAGTATTTCACAATAATTCAGTTATTTTGTTCAATGTTTCTTTATTGTTTGAAGCGAGATAACGGAAACGAATTTGAAATTTTATGAGAGGGAACATAAACCATAAAAGGACAATATCCCCAAAAAGGTAATTTCCATAGGTATTTATAATTACATTAAAAATATTTCATAATCTTTTTTCTATCAATATTTTATCATTACTAAATGTATTTTTTACAACCATTTAACTCAAAAAAAAGAAGTAATTTTTTAGGAGATGAGTGTGTAGTGTACATGTTTTAAGAATATTTTCCAACAAATTTTTTTTGTGATTACCTTCTATGTTTGTGATCTAGTATAATCTATGACCTTAGAATCATATTTGTGGTGATAAAAAATATTTTTAGAATTCATATATATATATATATTGTTTGTTTCACAATGAGAAGTATAATAGAGGAAATCAATTTTTTTAGATATGTTAACAAAAAAACAATAATCTTTTTTGGATATGGTGGTGGAGGAGGCAGTTGTATGGCTAGAGACCAAGGTGGAAGAGGATTCAGAGGAGGAGACCTAGGAAGAGGAGGAGAAAAAGTGTTGTCTTGAAAATAATATTTTTTTTGGGAAATTGAGTAGAATGGGGATCGTACTAAGGTTTGGTTTAATAAATGTTTTGGAAAAATTATCATAAAACATTTAAATTAAGATATTATCTATTGTGAATTATACTTAGGTTCATTAATTAAAAAAAATTACTAGTTTTTTGGTTATTTTGTACAATAATTTACATAGATTAATTCTTTTCATAAACAAACAAAACAACAAATTTTTTAAAACTGATTATCATAGAATACAATTAATATTATCACACTATAAGTACTATAAAATATTACTGATATGTGAAAAAAACAATCATCGATAACAAATTGAGAAATAACAAAAAAAATTGATATATTTTCCTACCCATAGCTTCTCCACACTACAAAGAAATGTTCTTAGAAGTGGATCCAATAGTCACTTGAGAGACATATAACAATAATCCAATCATCAATCATATATATAATATAGCTCAAATTTTTTAATAAATATGTATGTAATGAACTGCTAAAAACATAAAGTGTATTAGAGAATAATTGGGGGACAAAAAACGTTTAGATATTGTGGTCACTCGGTAGAGATGATGTCAAAGGAAACATGACATCAAATGAAAAGAAACTGCTCTATAAAGAAATCCAAAAAAATGAACCCCCCACATGAAATTAAATCCCAAAGCACCAAAATTTAAAATGATTATTCCTTTTAGAAATAAACCTGTAGCTTGATCCAAACCCTATAAAAAACAAATAAATAATTTCATTGAATAAATCATGATTTTTTATAAAACAACAATATAGTGGATTCACATTGGTGGTTGGTAGAATTAGTTGTTATATTCAATAATCAATTAGATTAAGGATATAATATCAAAAAATGTTGTAAAATCTATAAAATTACAAATCATTAATCATGTGAACATTCATTATGTAAAATAATACATATTAGCAAGCTCATTAATAAAAAAATAATCATTATTAGTAAAGAAATATGATAATATGGATATTCCCATTTTCATGAACAAATAATAATGATAGTATGTTTGATTTTTTCATCACCTAGAATATTGAAAAAAATACTAATCTATAGCACATTCCATGATGATATAATTGATGCACTATATTTTAGTTTCATTTTGATTCAACAATGTGTTATACTGATGTTTAATACTATCATAATGGGAAAAATTAGTAATGGAGTTTACTGTATTCTGAAAATACATAAGGGGATACACTAAATCATTTCCATAGTAGTTGGTAAATAGTTTATTATGGAGTTTTTACTCATTATGATGGTTAATGGGGAAGATATAGTATATTATATTCCATAAAAAATGATATGTAAATATTAAATTTAGTTCAATAAATGAATTATAATTGTTAATAATAATGGTTAGTGTTTTCTAGAAATAAATAACTTTTTCAATAAGGATGATTCACCCATGTAATATGATCATGAACTAAACAAGGGTTATTCACTGATGATGATGCAATTTTCTCTTTATTCTCTAATGAATTCAACATTATAAGATATCAAATAGTAATATTGTTAGATGACCCAATGTGTTGAATGCAGTGTTGGAAAAAAAGTCACAACGGAATCATCCATACCTCAAAGAAATGCATAATGAACCCATTATGACTTAGATTATGTGGTTTTAGTTTAAAATTGAAATTTTATTATTTTATTGTTTTATATTTATATTTTATTTAATTAATTATAATATTACTTACATTATAAATTTATTTTTATACATGTGAATATTTCTTCTTGATTTGGGGTTTTTGTTCGATGTTTCTCATGCTCCTGAGGGATTGGACTTTGATGCGGTAATGATGATAACAACAATATGTAAATGGATCCTAAATGTATTAAACCATCATAACAATTTAGAAAATGTTCCCAGGTTGTCTTGATAATTTAGTAAAATGATTCATTAGTCCTTTTTAATATGTAGGAATCAATCTCATGTCAAACTGACACACAATGTGACCAGAAGGACTCAACATGATTGTTTCCAGTTTAGAATGGAATTTTATTAAAAATAAACTTACATACTAAAAACCAAGACGGAACTATGATATTTTTTGATCCTTGAATAAGATCAAAATCCATAAGTCATTTGGGATGAGTATGAATCATCTGTACCTCAATATGATGCACAGTGTGACAAGTATGACTCCAAGTGCCTCTTTATATTTAAAGATGACATTAATTTTTGAAAAAAAGGAAAACTAACATAATCAACCCAAATATAACACATTCATGTTATTTTTATACTTTATTAAAAAAATCCACAATTCATTTTTGTTATGTTGTAATCTGCCACACTTAAATCATACACATGATGTGCTGGACATGTCAAAAAGTGTCTAAGAACAATTTGAAATTGAAATTTTTGTCCAAAAAGCGTCACTCACTAAAAAAATTAAAACACATATTTATTGCACTAATAATTTATTAAATTGATTCATAATTATTTTTTTACATGTAAGAATTAGTCTCAATTAATACGAACACATTATTTAACCAGTATGAATCAAAGTGCGTGTTTCTAGTTAAAAATGAAATTTTTGTAGAAAAAATAATGTGATGTACTCAAAACCATGAAAATTAATTTATATTGTGTTTATAATATATAAATATGATACATAAGTCATTTTTGACTTGTAGGAATCAATTTTACCTCAATCTAATGCACGGTGTGACCGGTATGACTCCAAGTGCATCTATTTATTTAAAATTGACATTACTTTTAATAAAAAAGAAAACTGACTTACTCAAAACTGAGAAAATGTATTTTTATTATATTGATACAATACTAAAACAATAAAGATGGTTTTTTATATGTAGGAATAATATTTACCTCAATATAGTTCATGATTTTCCTAGAATGACTCAAATGGTCCATTATCCATTTATAATTTACCTTTTAGTTCAAAAAGTGTCACTAACTAAAAATAGAGAAAACACACACAGTTTGTCTTCATAAATTTGTAAAATTATTTGTAATTAATTATTTATGTTTTCAATTTATTCTAAAATCAAAATGAAACATGATGTGACTGATATGACTCAACGTTCATACTTCTAGTTTTGAATGACATGGCATTGAAAACACAAGTAGCATAATAAAAATAGGTATAACACATTCAAATTATTTTTTAAAATTTTGTAAAATGATCCATAAGTCTTTTGATATTTGTTGGAATTATCCACAAATAAATCAAAAGCACAGTGTGATCTGTATGACACCAAGTGTGTATTTTTTTCAATTAAAATTAATTTTAGAAAAAAGGCATCTGACATTCTCAAAACTGAGAAACAAATTATGAATGCTTTCATAATTTAGTAAAATGATCCATAAGTAATTTTTTGTGGTTTAGTAATTATTTTACCATAAAGTAAAACATTATGTTCTTGTATGGACTCAATATATCATTTATCGGTTTAAAATTGTAATTTTAGTTCCAAAATTTTCACTCACTGAAAACCAATAAAACACACTTGAATTGTCGTGACAATTTATGAAATTTATTAATAAGTAGTTTTTACCTATATAAATTATCCTCCCGTCAATCCAACACACGTTGTGACCTATATGACTTCAAGACCATTTTATTGTTTAAAATGTAATTTTAGAAAAAAACACACAAGTGAGCTACTTAAAGTTCTCTATTTCTAGTTCATCGATGTGTTCTTTCAAAATAATATAGTATGAGCCCTTATCAATAAATCTAAAAGAACATATAAACATAACATTAATTAGTTATTTTATTTTTCACTACTAAATGTATCTTTTTTAGCTCTTGTAGAAAGGCTGATTAATGAGTCATTTATCATCGCTTTTTGGAGAACTGATAATGTCATCCTTTATCAACACTTCTAGAAGTTCTTATATAAGTTCCTTTTATCAGGGATTAATAAAAACACTGATAAATGGGGTCTTTTGTGAAATCTTCTACAATTACTGATAAAGGACCCCTTTATAATTTAAATTACAATGCTAATAAAATCATAGGGATTTTAACCATGCTTTTCTAGTCATATATTCTCTAGCACCAATAAAATCCATTTTAGCATTGTTAAATTCATTTTTTGTACTAGTGTCTTAGTAACATGTGGTGTGGTGTTGCGCCTCCTCATCACTTATTCACATTTTATATTTCACTATTCTATGATACATAAATCCATTTAAGGTTCTCGTGGTCCAAAATATATATCGTAAAACAAGGATCATTCCACGTGCTTACTGAAACACATTAAACTGCTTAGTATACATCCTTATAACATGAGGCTAAACTGTAGTCTTAATTTAGAAAAGTTCAGGATTCCTCTACCTCAAAAAGCATTCAACCCTGTATTAAATATGAATACCTCATGTGATAAATATGGGGTGAAATAATTACCACAACTCATGACATGAAATTTTGATCTTACTCGGTACAAAAATGAAATACCTCATGTGATAATTACGGGTGGTTAATAAGAAATACCCCATGATCTGAATGTGGGTTACCCCAAGAGAACTATGTTATGACTCAACCCCATTGATAGAGAGGATTTCTCCACTGGAGTTTGTAACTCCCTGAGCTTCCACGATACGCTTCTCTTTCAATAATGAAATAGCTAACATTGTACGCAAGATCGAGATTCTAACACACCGCGACTAATCAAAAATAGCCCTTATGAATAGTAATATCCACCTTTTGAAATTTTATATATTTTATATTTCAAAATGGACTTCATTTTTGGATTCGGAATGTCGAAATTAGCCTATGTTGAATTTTTTGTAATTTTCTGAGAACTTCCAAATTTTTATAAATAGTGAAATATACTTAAAACATCTTTTTTAATAAAAATAATTTATAGTGACAAATTATACTATTGAGTGGTTTTAAAGTATAATTAGAATATATTTTTACCATTTTATCCAATGGTGTTCATTAGAATTAATTCTACTTTGAAATTGGACATAAACAATTGTCAACCTTTTGATATATATTGTTTCTTAAAAACAAGCTATTTGTTGTGACAGTGGAAATTAATTATAAAATTAATTAATGCACCTTATATGTTTGGAATTTTTTAAAATAGACATCATTTTTGAATTTGGAATATCAATTAGAGCTTAGGGTGAAATTTTGGCACTATTCTGAAAAACTTCAATTTTTGATGAATAGTGAAACCACTAAGTGGTAGTTAAATAACTGATTTTTTCATTTATATGAAATATTACCACTTCTGTGATTTGATTTTCAAAAATCCGACATACATGGTTTTCATTACGAAGTAAAATCTGGTTCAATGGGATTAAAATAATTTTTTGGTGAATAGTAACTTTTAAGTTTAATTAATCACGATTAAAGGTAATTAGTGAAATTTAAGGTAGAACTGATATTATAAAAATATTAAATGACCTTGAAACTTGTCATACCCCTATTGGATGTGTCATGGACGACCAAGACAATCCATGGGTCAACTTGGGGACCCCATTGAGCCACTTTGGTAGGAAAATGACATAAATAACTTTTTATTTAATGTTAAAATAAAAATGTCAAAAACATAAGTTGTTTTACTAAAATAGATTTTAAATGGGGTTATACAAGTCATAGTTTTGACGATAAATATTCATTATAAAGATAAAAATATTTCCTACATCATGATAATTTCTTTATAATTTTTAGACATTAAATAAATTAAATTATTTATGACACCATGATGATGCATCGATTACCTCATTAATTAACGATTATAATAAAATGGAAGGATAATGTAAAATCTAAGCATTACACTTGTACAAAGCCTATTGGATGGGTATATTTATAACCCTTATCACCTTAGCCTCGAATTATATAAGTTTGGGACCTTTAGAATCCGAAAAGCAATGTGTAATAAAGTAACATTTCATTACTTTCCAAGAGTGCCCCTCCTCTCCACTTATAAAAGGCCCCCACCTCTACCACCTTACTCACAATTTCAAAGCCTTTTGGCTCAGCCAAACTGTGCCCAAATACTCTCTCAACGTCCCTCCCTTACTCCTAGAAGCCTTACGTTGGGCCGAATTCTTCTCAAGGAAGACACTGGATCAAATCAAAAGAGTTACCTGATTTTAAGGTAATGTCTTCGCTTATGTTATTTTGTTTTGTTTTTCTTATCCAACCCCATAAAATCTTTTTATTCATTTCTTTTGTAACAACACCAGTATCCTCAATATACTAGGATTTTGTTACAAGAAGTATTTGAGCTACACTTGCACACACCTACATCTAATGGTTAAAGAACATACTGTTTTTGTGGATGGCGAATTTTTTCCTCACGAAACAATGATTGTTCAACACTCATATAACACCTTCAAAGGTGGCCATTAAGATGTCAATATATTTATACATTATATATAATTTGTTTATGTTTTAATTAAGGTTCTGTATTTTTCATTTATGGCATACCTTTATTGTTTCCATTATGGGTAAACACGATATTTTCATTTTAGGAAGTGTGGACTACCACCCCCTCAAAGTGATTTGAATCGTCAATACCATATGTGGGATGTATAAAGGATGGAGTAAATGATATTATATATGATATTATATTGTAATTATAATATTCCTTTATATCATTATGATTTCATTAAATACGAAATAGAAATGAAAGTAGCGTTCATGCGTACGTACGGGTTACCGTCTCCATGAACGGTGCATTTCATTTCTTACCTCTAAACATTATGGAATATTATAAATGAATGTATATACTGGATATATATGAGATATATGATATCTATATCATGAATATAATTCTGGATATAATGGATATATTACCACATGAACAACTTGTAATTATAAGAATTTTATTTTTGACTCAAGTACCAACTATCGACAAAACGACCGTTATTAACTAAAATAATTAAATAATGTTCATAACATGGTAATAAGTGATATAAAAGGAATAAAAAACTTGAAAAGGGTTCTTAAGAAATTATAAATTAACTCTATTTTATTATTCAGGAGGTTAAAGAACGGTCGAGTCAAGACAGGACCCAAGGTAAGGGAACTTCTTAATCCAATTTCTATTCTTTGGGTTAATCTCCTACTTTCAAATTATGTCATGATATTATTAAATCCTATCATGTATTTTAAATTCTTTATGTGTACTTATAGTGAATACACATAATAGATCTATTTTATTTAAAAAAATTATCTTTGTGAAGGACTTCTTCTCAATCTGTTTTCATTGAGGCATATTTGGTTTTATACACAACTTTCCTTTATACGGTCTATAGACCCCTTTGAATTTTACTTTTATTCAAAAGGAATCTTTTTATACGAAGCATTTTTACTAAAAGACAAAATTAATGTTTTTTTCTTACGTATGCGGCGACAACGACTTCTCTGCCGCCATGACTTTTATTTGAGTTCCGGCTTCCTCTATAAGCCATAACTTTTTTTAAAAGTAAAATAAATATCATGTTTTACTTTTCTTTTATTTTGGTATTGAAAATGGTTTTGATAAAGTTTTTATTATATCAATGTGTTGTATTGACATCTTGTGATTGATGTGGGGAAATGTTATGTTTCCTTTATGCATGTTTTATGTGATACAAATATGTTATGGTTTATGAAATGTTTAAACCTATTCATATGAGGAATGCATTGGACTTTATAAGTGACGGCTGGAGCCCGATATAGCTCCTCGATGCATCGGTAGGTCTCATGAGACAAACTAGTGTCTTGGCATGAGGCCTTGACAAAATCATATTTGTAGTCTTGGCACGAGTCCTTGGCTACGTGGTTATGATAGTCTGGCATTATGTATTCCATCATTATGAAAGTGGTTATTGATATTGCATGTGATTATTCGACCAGTAGAATATCCATGTGAATAAGTAAATGGAATTATCTCATTTTACTTTTTCCATATTATGTTGAAGTTCAAGTTTAAAAGGATTTTTTTAGCCATACATTGCCTTAAATGTTTATGTTTATTTATGAAAGCTTCTGCAATATTGTTATCCTTACTGAGCATCTGAGCTCACCCCTTTCAATGTTTTAATATTTTCTAGGATGTGAAGAAGTATTGTATGAATGACCTACAGGGATAGTCAGAAGAGGATATGAGTGTGGACTATGGAGACTTTGTTATTATAGTTTTTCACTTTATGATGTAATGTAACATTTATGAAATTATCTAGTGTTTCCAAGGCTACGAAACTAATCGGTCTTTCGAGACTTGATCATTTGTGATCATGCCAATGTTATGAAGTAATGTACCGACTCTGGGTAACTGGGGTCGGGGCGTTACAGTTGGTATCAGAGGCAGTTTAGTACTAACCTTGGAAGCTAGATTTAGATAAACTCTGATTAGAGCACATAGCCCAAAGATAGACTTTAAAGATTAGTATAGAAGAACTTCCTAGAATTTTGGTATTATAGAGATTTTGTTATTTTTCCGAGCAATACATCCCTATCTGGATACGAGCAGGTAGAGGTGGCTCTGGCACAGATGTACCTAGGGGTAAAACCTAAAAACACCGCATTGAGCTAGACTCGAACGGGAACTGGTGCATTACAACGGGCCTTGCTGCACTCTTGGTTACGACACTCCCGGGGGATATGCTTAGGATAATTCTCGTTTTCTTTACAAACCACTATGAAGGGTTATGAGTATATACTTCCTCAAAGAAAACATTTTTATGATTATGGATTATATCCATAAACCGTTCAATTTACATTAATTATTTTACAATTTTGGAATTATTCATTGCAATTCATAAACTAACCTAGTTTATGCCATTGTATAGAAATGGTACCCAGTGGAAGGAATGTGAACTCCAGAAATACGTATGATCCAAAGCGTAAGAAGGATCATATCTTTCACGGTATTAAGCCAACATTTAGAAGGGAAATAATCTCCCATGTGTTCTCAACATATGAAGAAATAGTATCATGTGTTAATAAGATAAGTAAAGAATTCTCTGAGTCTTATGGCTTTGAAGGGAAGAAAGAGAAGAAAAGGATGGAGGAGAGAATGATGGGAAGAGGGAAATGGGAAAAGAAGAATTTTCCAATATGTGATAACTGTGGGAAGAAACACCTTGGAACTTGCCTGAAGGGAATTAGAGTTTGTTATAAGTGTGGAGAAAAAGGACACCAAGTGCGTGACTGCAAGGGTAAGAAAAAGGTTTCAAATGTAAAATGCTTCATCTGCAAGGAGTGGGGAAACTACGCAAACCAATGTCTAAATCATCAGAGTATGCCCCAAATGATGTTATTGGATAATAATCATGTTATGATACTACCACAGATGAAGAGGAATGATTAGAGTTCTTATGTTGTTATTAAATAATATTTTCATTTGAGTGTTGTATCAATGATGTACTGGTTATAATAATTATGGAGTATATAAGGATTGTACTGTAGTACTATTTCATCAAGGACTTGAGATTGTGTGGAACCATGAAAAGTGACTCCACGGAAGGTTTAATTTTTGGAAAATATATGGTTGAGAGAAAGATAAACAATAATATGGTTCTAATACCGAGATAGTGATTTTGGAATAATACATGATTGATTTGGATAAATTATATTGGATATTCTTAACTTCCTTGAAACTGATTAATGATTTGTATGCATTTTTGGATAGGAGTATATCTAGTGTTATATAAGGAATAAGGGATCATGAATGTAATCAATAAGGATTTATGGTAATTCATTATGTTGCAGTGTTTTAAAAGAATACATGATGAAGGTGTTCACATGTTGTTACGTGGAAAAAAGGATCTTCATTATGTTTACCTTCCTTATAAAATTTGGACTGTGAGTTGGGAAGAAGTATTTTTGATAACTATAAAGGTTGTAATGGATTAAGTTGATCTTTGGATAGTATTGTTTAAGGTTAAAACATTTCTGAAGATTATTTTTGAAATATTATAATACTATAGTATTAGGAAAAGGACAAACTGCAGGGTTGGGCGATAACCCGTCGCTTCGGACGAAGCTGCAGGAATCGATCCCACAACCATATTGTGACAGGCCTTTATGACCTACCACTACCCTACAGGAATTCCCTGGTTATTACAAAATAGTTTTCGTAATCTAAATTGTATGTGTTAATATTTTGAACCTTTTACGATTAGGATAAATATAATATTTTTGAGTTCTATTATCTTTTTGAGTGAAAGATGAGTTTGTGGTAGAAATTAGTTGAAGGTTGAAACTCTAATTGTCAATCATAAATATATATATATACCTATATCTCATTCTATGAATAGATTAATTCTTAAAATTTATTAAAGGGATATTAAAAAAAAATGTGTTATCCTAATACCTAATGTCTTGTTGAACTGATGATATTTTAAATCAACATAGATTGAAGGCTTTGTGGCCCTCAATTTTACACTTGTTTGTGATTGATGAACTCAATTACTCCCTACAAATATTTACATTTTTCCTCCAATTATATGTCTCTAATTGCCACCAATTTTCTCCTTATCAAGATCATAATTTGGTGTTGAGTTTTTCATTTCCATTTCCCTCTCATTAAGGCTAAATTTTATTAACCTTACTTCCGATGTGGGTTTTCCACAAAGTTATTTTCTATTTTCAACCTTTTATTTTCAAAGAAAAATTTCAAATTGTGAGGACTCAATTTATTGAAGGAGAGGAGAATGTAACACCCCGAGCTTCCACGATACGTTTTTCTTTCAATAATGCAATAGCTAACATTGTATGCAAGATCGAGATTCTAACACACCACGACTAATCAAAATATCCCTTATGAATAGTAATACCCACCTTTTGAAATTATATATATTTTATATTTCCAAATGGACTTCATTTTTTGATTCGGAATGTCGAAATTAGCCTATGTTGAATTTTTTGTAATTTTCTGAGAACTTCCAAATTTTTATGAATAGTGAAAAATACTTAAAATTTTTTTTTTATTCAAAATAATTTATAGTGACAAATTATACTATTTAGTGGTTTTAAAGTATAATTAGAATATATTTTTACAATTTTATCAAATGGTGTTCATTAGAATTAATTCTACTTTGAAATTGGACATAAACAATTGTCAATCTTTTGATATATTTTGTTTCTTAAAAACACGCTATTTGTTGTGACAGTGGAAATTAATTATAAAATTAATTAATGAAACTTATATTTTTGGAATTTTTTAAAATAGACATCATTTTTTAATTTGGAATATCAATTAGAGCTTAGGGTGAAATTTTGGCACTATTCTGAAAAACATTAATTTTTGATTAATAGTGAAACCACTAAGTGGTAGTTAAATAACTGATTTTTTCATATAAATGAAATATTACAACTTATGTGATTTGATTTTCAAAAATCCGACATATATGGTTGTCATTAGGAAGTAAAATCTGTTTAAATGGGATTAAAATAATATTTTGGTGTATAGTAACTTTTAAGTTTAATTAATCGCGATTAAAGGTAATTAGTGAAATTTAAGGTAAAATTGATATTATAAAAATATTAAATGACCTTGAAACTTGTCCTACCTCTATTGGATGTGTCATTTCCGACCAATAAAATCCATGGGTCAACTTGGGGACCCCATGGAGCCACTTTGGTAGGAAAATGACATAAATAACTTTTTATTTAATGTTAAAAAAAATGTCAAAAACATAAGTTGTTTTACTAAAATAGTTTTTAAATGGGGTTATACAAGTCATAGTTTTGACTATAAATATTCATTAGAAAGCTAAAAATATTTACTACATCATGATAATTTTTTTATAATTTTTAGACATTAAATAAATTAAATTATTTTTTACACCATGATGATGCATCGATTACCTCATTAATTAACGATTTTAATAAAATGGAAGGATAATGTAAAATCTAAGCATTAAACTTGTCCAAAGCATATTGGATGAGTATATGTAGAACCCCTATCACCTTAGCCTATCATTATATATGTTTTGGACTTTTATAATCCTAAAAGCATTGTATAATAAAGTAACATTTCATTACTTTCCAAGAGTGCCCCTCCTCTCCACATATAAAAGGCCACCACATCTACCACTTTACTCACAATTTCAAAGCTTTTTGGCTCGGCCAAACTCTGCCCAAATACTCTCTAAACATCCCTCCCTTACTCCTAGAAGCCTCACATTGCGCCGAATTCTTCCCAAGGAAGACTTTGGATCAAATCAAAAGAGTTACCCGATTTTAAGGTAATGTCTTCGCTTATGTTATTTTGTTTTATTTTGCTTATTCAACCCCATAAAATCTTTTTATTCATTTATTTTGTAACAAAACCAGTATCCTAAATATACTAGGATTTTTTTACAAGAAGTATTCGAGCTACACTTACACACACCTACATCTAATGGTTAAAGAACATACTGTTTTTGTAGATGGCGAATTTTTTCCCCACGAAACGATGATTGCTCAACACTCATATAACACCTTAAAAGGTGGCCATTAAGATGTCACTATATTTATAAATTATATATAATATGTTTATGTTTTACTTATGGTTCTGTATTTTTCATTTTTGGCATACCTTTATTGTTTCCATTATGGGTAAACACAATATTTTCATTTTAGGAAGTGTGGACTACCGCCCCCTCAAAGTGATTTGAATCGTTAATACCATATGTGGGATGTATAAAGGATGGATTAAATGATATTATATATGATATTATATTGGAATTATAATATACCTTTATATCATTATTATTTCATTAATTACGAAATAGAAATAAAAGTAGCGTTCATTCGTACGTACGGCTTACCGTCTCCATTAACGGTGCATTTCATTTCTTACCTCTAAACTTTATGGAATATTATAAATGAATGTATATACTGGATATATATGAGATATATGATATCTATATCATGAATATAATCTGGATATAATGGATATATCGCCACATGAACAACTTGTAATTATAAGAATTTTATTTTTGACTCAAGTACCAACGATCGACAAGACGACCGTTATTAACTTAAATAATTACATAATGTTCATGACATGGTAATAAGTGATATAAAAGGAATAAAAAACTTGAAAAAGGTTCTTATGAAATTATAAATTAACTCTAGTTTATTATTCAGGAGGTTAAAGAACGGTCGAGTCAAGACAGGACGCAAGGTAAGGGAACTTCTTAACCCAATTTCTATTCTTTGGGTTAATCTCCTACTTTAAAATTATGTCATGATATTATTATATTCTATCTTGTATTTGTAATTTCATTATGTGTACTTATAGTGAATAAACTTAATAGATCTATTTTATTTAAAACAATTTTCCTTGTGAGGGACTTTGTCTCAATCTCCTTTCATTGAGTCATATTTGGTTTTATACACAACTTTCCTTTATACGGTGTATAAACCCCTTTGAATTATAATTTTATTCAAAAGGAAAATTTTTATACGAACTGTTTTTACTAAAAGACAAAAGGAATGTTTTTTTCTTACGTATGTGGCGACAACGACTTCTCCGCCACCATGACTATTATTTGAGTTTCAGCTTCCTCTATAAGCCATAACTTTTTTTAAAAGTAAAATAAATATCATGTTTCACTTTTCTTTTATTTTGGTATTGAAAATGGTTTTGATAAAGTTTTTATTATATCAATGTGTTGTATTGACATCTTGTGGTTTAAGTGTGGAAATCTTATATTTCCTTTATGCATGTTTTATGTGATACAAATATGTTATGGTTTATGATATGTTTAAACCTATTCATATGAGGAATGCATTGGACTTAATAAGTGACGGCTGGAGCCCGATATATCTCCTCGATGCATCGGTAGGTCTCATGAGACAAAATAGTGTCTTGGCACGAGGCCATGACAAAATCTTATTTGTAGTCTTGGCACGAGTCCTTGGCTATGTGGTTATGATAGTCTGGCATTATGCATTCCATCATTATAAAAGTGGTTATTGATATTGCATGTGATTATTCGACCAGTAGAATATCTATGTGAATAAGTAAATGGAATTATCTCATTTTACTTTTCCCATATTATGTTGAAGTTCAATTTTAAAAGGCTTTTTTTAGTCGTACATTGCCTTAAATGTTTATGTTTATTTATGAAAGCTTCCGCAATATTGTTATCCTTACTAAGCATCTGAGCTCACACCTTTCAATGTTTTAATATTTTCTTGGATATGAAGAAGTATTGTATGAATGACCTACAGGGATAGTCATAATAGGATATGAGTGTGGACTATGGAGACTTTGTTATTATAGTTTTTCACTTTATGATGTAATGTAACATTTATGAAATTATCTAGTGTTTCCAAGGATACTAAACTAATCGGTCTTTCGAGACTTGATCTTTTGTGATCATGCCAATGTTATGAAGTAATGCACAGACTCTGGGTAACTGGGGTCGGGGCGTTACAGTTGGTATCATAGGCATTTTAGTACTAACCTTGGAATCTAGATTTCGATAAACTCTGATTAGAGCACATAGCCCAAAGATATACTTTAAGGATTAGTATAGAATAACTTCCTAGAATTTTGGTATTATAGAGAATTTGTGATTTTTCTGAGCAATAAATCCCTATCTGGATATGATCTGGTAGAGGTGGATCTAGTATAGATGTACCTAGGGGTAAAACCCGAAAACACCGCTTTGAGCTAGACTCAAACGGGAACTGGTGCATTACAACGGGCCTTGCTGCACTCTTGGTTACGACACTCCCGGGGGATATGCTTACGATAATTCTCGTTTTCTTTACCAACCACTATAAAGGGTTATGAGTATATACTTCCTCAAAGAAAACATTTTTATGATTATGGATTATATCAATAAACCGTTCAATTTACATTAAGTATTTTACAATTTTGTAATTATTCATTGCAATTCATAAACTAACCTAGTTTATGCCATTGTATAGAAATGGTGCCCAGTGGAAGGAATGTGAACTCCAGCAATACTTATGATCCAAAGCGTAAGAAGGATCATATCTTTCACGGTATTAAGCCAACATTTAGAAGGGAAATAATCTCCCATGTGTTCTCAACACATGAAGAAATAGTATCATGTGTTAATAAAATAAGTAATGAATTATCTGAGTCTTATGGATTTGAAGGGAAGAAAGAGAAGAAAAGGATGGAAGAGAGAATGATGGAAAAAGGGACGTGGGAAAAGAAGAATTTTCCAATATGTGATAACTATGGGAAGAAACACCTTGGAACTTTCCTAGAGGGAATGGGAGTTTGTTATAAGTGTGGAGAAAAAGGACACCAAGTGCATGACTGCAAGGGTAAGAAAAAGGTTTCAAATGTACAATGCTTCATCTGCAAGGAGTGGGGAAGCTACGGAAACCAATGTCCAAATCATCAGAGTTTTCCCCAAATGATGTTATTGGATAATAATCATGTTATGATACTAGCACAGATGAAGAGGAATGATTAGAGTTCTTATGTTGTTATTAAATAATTTTGTCATTTTAGTGTTGTATTAATGATGTACTGGTTATAATAATTATGGAGTATATGAGGATTGTACTGCAGTAATATTTCATCAAGGACTTGAGATTGTGTGGAACCATGAAAAGTGACTCCACAGCAGGTTAAATTTTTGGAAAATATATAGTTGGGAGAAAGATAAACAATAATATGGTTCTAATACCGAGATAGTGATTCTGGAATAATACATGATTGATTTGGTTAAATTATATTGGATATTCTTAACTTCCTTGAAACTGATTAATGATTTGTATTCATTTTTGGATAGGAGTATATCTAGTATTATATAAGGAATAAGGGATCATGAATGTAATCAATAAGGATTTATGGTAATTCAGTATGTTGCAGTGTTTAAAAAGAATACATGATGAAGGTGTTCACATGTTGTTACATGAAAAAAAGGATCTTCATTATGTTTACCTTCCTTATAAAATTTGGACTGTGAGTTGGGAAGAAGTATTTTGGATAACTATAAAGGTTGGAATGGATTAAGTTGATCTTTGGATAGTATTGTTTAAGGATAAAACATTTCTGAAGATTATTTTTGGAATATTATAATACTATAGTATTAGGAAAAAGAAAACCTGCAGGGTTGGGAGATAACTCGTCGCTTCGGACAAAGCTGCAGGAATCGAACCCACAACCATATTGCGACATGCCTTTATGACCTACCACTAGCCTACAGGAAGTCCCTGGTTATTACAAAATAGTTTTCGTAATCTAAATGGTATGTGTTAATATTTTAAACCTTATACGATTAGGATAAATATAATATTTTTGAGTTTTATTATCTTTTTGAGTGAAAGATGAGTTTGTGGTAGAAATTATTTAAAGGTTGAAACTCTACTTGTCAAGCATAAATATATATATATATATACCTATATCTAATTCTATGAATAAATTAATTCTTAAACATTAGTAAAGGGATATTAAAACAAAAAAATGTGTTATCCTAATACCTTATGACTTGTTGAACTGATGATATTTTAAATGAACATAGATTGAAGGCTTTGTGGCCCTCAATTTTACACTTGTTTGTGATTGATGACCTCAATCACTCCCTACTAATATTTACGTTTTCCTCCAATTATATGTCTCTAATTGCCACTAATTTTCTCCTTATCAAGATCATAATTTGGTGTTGAGTTTTTCATTTCCATTTCCCTCTCATTAAGGGTAAATTTTATTAACCTTACTTCTGATGTGGGTTTCCACAAAGGTATTTTCTATTTTCAACCTTTTATTTTCAATGAAGAATTTCAAATTGCGAGGACGCATTTTATTGAATGAAAGAGAAAGTAACACCCCAAGCTTCCACGATACGGTTCTCTTTCAATAATGCAATAGCTAACATTGTACGCAAGATCGAGATTCTAACACACCGTGACTAATCAAAATAGACCTTATGAATAGTAATACCCAAATTTTGAAATTATATATATTTTATATTTCAAAATGGACTTCATTTTTGGATTTGGAATGTCGAAATTAGCCTATGTTGAATTTTTTGTAATTTTCTGAGAACTTCCAAATTTTTATGAATAGCGAAAAATACTTAAAATAACTTTTTTAATAAAAATAATTTGTAGTGACAAATTATACTATTGAGTGGTTTTAAAGTATAATTAGAATATATTTTTACCATTTTATCCAATGGTGTTCATTAGAATTAATTCTACATTGAAATTGGACATAAATAATTGTCAATCTTTTGATATATATTGTTTCTTAAAAACACGCTATTTGTTGTGACAACGGAAATTAATTATAAAATTAATTAATTCAACTTATATTTTTGGAATTTTTTAAAATAGAAATCATTTTTGAATTTGGAATATCAATTAGAGCATAGGGTGAAATTTAGGCACTATTCTGAAAAACTTCAATTTTTTATGAATAGTGAAACCACTAAGTGGTAGTTAAATAACTGATGTTTTCATTTAAATGAAATATTACCACTTCTGTGATTTGATTTTCAAAAATCCAACATACATGGTTGTCATTAGGAATTAAAATGTGGTTCAATGGGATTAAAATAATTTTTTGGTGAATTGTAACTTTTAAGTTTAATTAATCGCAATTAAAGGTAATTAGTGAAATTTAAGGTAAAATTGATATTATAAAAATATTAAATGACCATGAAACTTGTACTACCCCTATTGGATGTGTCATGGGCGACCAAGACAATCCATGGGTCAACTTGGGGACCCAATGGAGCCACTTTGGTAGGAAAATGACATAAATAACTTTGTATTTAATGTTAAAATAAAAATGTCAAAAACATAAGTTGTTTTACTAAAATAGTTTTTAAATGGGGTTATACAAGTCAAAGTTTTGACTATAAATATTAATTAGAAAGATAAAAATATTTCCTACATCATGATAATTTTTTTATAATTTTTAGACATTAAATACATTAAATTATTTATGACACCATGATGATGCATCGATTACCTCATTAATTAACAATTTTAATAAAATGGAAGGATAATGTAAAATATAAGCATTAAACTTGTCCAAAGCCTATTGGATGAGTATATTTATAACCCTTATAACCTTATCCTCGAATTATATAAGTTTGGGACCATTATAATCCGAAAATCATTGTATAATAAAGTAACATTTCATTAATTTCCAAGAGTGCCCCTCCTCTCCACTTATAAAAGTCCCCCACCTCTACCACCTTACTCACAATTTCAAAGCCTTAGGGCTCGCCCAAACTCTACCAAAAGACTCTATCAACGTCCCCCCCTTACTCCTAGAATCCTCACTTTGGGCCAAATTTTTCCCAAGGAAGACTTTGGATCAAATCAAAAGAGTTACCCGATTTTAAGGTAATGTCTTCGCTTATGTTATTTTGTTTTATTTTTCTTATCCAACCCCATAAAATCTTTTTATTCATTTCATTTGTAACAACACCAGTATCCTCAATATACTAGGATTTTTTTACAAGAAGTACTCGAGTTACACTTACACACACCTACATCTAATGGTTAAAGAACATACTATTTTTGTGGATGGCGAATTTTTGCCTCACAAAACGATGATTGTTCAACACTCATATAACTCCTTAAAAGGTGGCCATTAAGAAGTCACTATATTTATAAATTATATATAATATGTTTATGTTTTACTTATGGTTCTGTATTTTTCATTTATGGCATACCTTTATTGTTTCCATTATGGGTAAACACGATATTTTCATTTTAGGAAGTGTGGACTACCGCCCCCTCAAAGTGATTTGAATCGTTAATACAATATGTGGGATGTATAAAGGATGGAGTAAATGATATTATATTTGATATTATATTGCAATTATAATATACCATTATATCATTATGATTTCATTAAATACGAAATAGAAATGAAAGTAGCGTTCATGCGTACGTACGGCTTACCGTCTCCATGAACAGTGCATTTAATTTCTTACCTCTAAACTTTATGGAATATTATAAATGAATGTATATAATGGATATATATGAGATATATGATATCTATATCATGAATATAATTCTGGAAATAATGGATATATCACCACATGAACAACTTGTAATTCTATGAATTTTATTTTTGACTCAAGTACCAACGATCAACAAAATGGCCGTTATTAACTTAAATATTTACATAATGTTCATAACATGGTAATAAGTGATATAAAAGGAATAAAAAACTTGAAAAATGTTCTTAAGAAATTATAAATTAACTCTAGTTTATTATTCAGGAGGTTAAAGAACGGTCGAGTCAAGACAGGACGCTAGGTAAGGGAACTTCTTAACCCAATTTCTATTCTTTGGGTTAATCTCCTACTTTCAAATTATGTCATGATATTATTATATCCTATCTTGTATTTATAATTTCTTTATGTGTACTTATAGTGAATACACATAATAGATCTATTTTATTTAAAAAAATTATCTTTGTGAGGGACTTCGTCTCAATCTCTTTTCATTGAGGCATATTTGGATTTATACACAACTTTTCTTTATACGGTGTATAAACCCCTTTGACTTTTAATTTTATTCAAAAGGAATCTTTTTATACGAAGCATTTTTACTAAAAGACAAAAGGAATGTTTTTTTCTTACGTATGTGGCGACAACGACTTCTCCGCCGCCATGACTATTATTTGATTTTCGGCTTCCTCTATGAGCCATAACTTTTTTTAAAAGTAAAATAAATATCATGTTTTACTTTTCTTTTATTTTGGCATTGAAAATGATTTTGATAAAGTTTTTATTATATCAATGTGTTGTATTGACATCTTGTGATTGAAGTGTGGAAATCTTATGTTTCCTTTATGCATGTTTTATGTGATACAAATATGTTATGGTTTATGATATGTATAAACCTGTTCATATGAGGAATTCATTGGACTTAATAAGTTATGGGTGGAGCCCACTATAACTCCTCGATGCATCGGTAGGTGTAATGAGACAAACTAGTGTCTTGGCACGAGGCCTTGACAAAATCTTATTTGTAGTCTTGGCACGAGGCCTTGGCTACGTGGTTATGATAGTCTGGCATTATGCATTCCATCATTATTAAAGTAGTTATTGATATTGCATGTGATTATTCAACCAGTAGAATATCCATGTGAATAAGTAAATGGAATTATCTCATTTTCCTTTTTCCATATTATGTTGAAGTTCAAGTTTAAAAGGCTTTTGTTTTAGTCGTACATTGCCTTAAATGTTTATATTTATTTATGAATGTTTCCGCAATATTGTTATCCTTACTGAGCATCTGAGCTCACCCCTTTCAATGTTCTAATATTTTCTAGGATGTGAAGAAGTATTGTATGAATGACCTATAGGGATAGTCAGAAGAGGATATGAGTGTGGACTATGGAGACTTTGTTATTACAGTTTTTCACTTTATGATGTAATGTAACATTTATGAAAGTATCTAGTGTTTCCAAGGCTACTAAACTAATCGGTTTTTCAAGACTTGATCTTTTGTGATCATGCCAATGTTATGAAGTAATGCACTGACTCTGGTTAACTGGGGTCGGGGTGTTACAGTTGCTATCAGAGAAAAAGTATAGTACTAACCTTGGAAGCTAGATTTAGATAAACTCTGATTAGAGCACATAGCCCAAAGATAGACTTTGAGGATTAGTATAGAATAACTTCCTAGACTTTTGGTATTATAGAGATTTTGTGATTTTTCCGAGCAATACATCCCTATCTGGATACGAGCAGGTAGAGGTGGCTCTGGCATAGATGTACCTAGGGGTAAAACCCGAAAACACCACATTGAGCTAGACTCGAACGGGACCTGGTGCACGACAACAGGCCTTGCTGCACTCTTGGTTACGACAATCCCGGGGGATATTCTTAGGATAATTCTCATTTTCGTTACAAACCACTATGAAGGGTTATGAGTATATACTTCCTCAAAGAAAACATTTTATGATTATGGATTATATCCATAAACCGTTCAATTTACATTAATTATTTTACAAGTTTGGAATTATTCATTGCAATTCATAAACTAACCTTGTTTATGCCATTGTATAGAAATGGTGCCCAGTGGAAGGAATGTGAACTCCAGCAATACGTATGATCCAAAGCGTAAGAAGGATCATATCATTCATGGTATTAAGCCAACATTTAGAAGGAAAATAATCTCCCATGTGTTCTCAACATATGAAGAAATAGTATCATGTGTTAATAAGATAAGTAAAGAATTCTCTGAGTCTTATGGCTTTGATGGGAAGAAATAGAAGAAAAGGATGGAATAGATAATGATGGAAAAAGGGACGTGGGAAAAGAAGAATTTTCCAATATGTGATAACTGTGGGAAGACACACCTTGGAACTTTCCTGAAGTGAATGGGAGTTTGTTATAAGTGTGGAGAAAAAGGACACCAAGTGCGTGACTTTAAGGGTAAGAAAAATGTTTCAAATGTACAACGCTTCATCTGCAAGGAGTGGGGAAACTATGCAAAACAATGTCCAAATCATCAGAGTATGCCCCAAATGATGTTATTGGATAATAATCATGTTATGATACTACCAAAGATGAAGAGGAATGATTAGAGTTCTTATGTTGTTATTAAATAATTTAGTCATTTGAGTGTTGTATCAATGATGTATTGGTTATAATAAATATGGAGTATATAAGGATTGTAATGCAGTACTATTTCATCAAAGACTTGAGATTGTGTGGAACCAAGAAAAGTGACTCCACAGTAGGTAAATTTTTTCGAAAATATATGGTTGAGAGAAAGATAAACCATAATATGGTTCTAATACCGAGATAGTGATTTTGAAATAATACATGACTGATTTGGATAAATTATATTGGATATTCTTAACTTCCTTGAAACTGATTAATGATTTGTATGCATTTTTAGATAGAAGCAGTATATCAAGTATTATATAAGGAATAAGGGATCATGATTGTAATCAATAAGGATTTATGGTAATTCAATATGTTGCAGTGTTTTAAAACAATACATGATGAAGGTGTTCACATGTTGTTACGTGGAAAAAAGGATCTTCATTATTTTTACCTTCCTTATAAAATATGGACTGTTAGTTGGGAAGAAGTATTTTGGATAACTATAAAGGTTGGAATAGATTAAGTTGATCATTGGATAGTATTGTTTAAGGTTAAAACATTTCTGAAGATTATTTTTGGAATATTATAATACTATAGTATTAGGAAAAGGACAACCTGCAGGGTTGGGCGATAACCCGTCACTTCGGACAAAGCTGTAGAAATCGAACCCACAACCATATTGCGACATGACTTTATGACCTACCACTAGCCTACAGGAAGTCCCTGGTTATTACAAAATAGTTTTCGTAATCTAAATGGTATGTGTTAATATTTTAAACCTTGTACGATTAAGATAAATATAATATTTTTGAGTTTTATTATCTTTTTGAGTGAAAGATGAGTTTGTGGTATAAATTAGTTGAAGGTTGAAGCTCTACTTGTCAAGAATAAATAAATATATACACCTATATCTTATTATATGAATAAATTTATTCTTAAACTTTAGTAAAGGGATATTAAAACAAAAAAATGTGTTATCCTAATACCTTATGTCTTGTTGAACTGATGATATTTTAAATCAACATAGATTGAAAGCTTTGTGGCCCTCAATTTTACACTTGTTTGTGATTGATGACCTCAATCACTCCATAAAAATATTTATGTTTTTCCTCCAATTATATGTCTCTAATTACCACCAATGTTCTCCTTATCAAGATCATAATTTGGTGGTGAGTTTTTCATTTCCATTTCCCTCTTATTAAGGCTAAATTTTATTAACCTTACTTCCGATGTAGGTTTTCCACAAAGGTATTTTCTATTTTCAACCTTTTATTTTCAAAGAAAAATTTCAAATTGCAAAGACGCAATTAATTGAAGTAGGGGAGAATGTAACACCCCGATCTTCCACGATACGCTTCTCTTTCAATAACGCAATAGCTTACATTGTACGCAAGATCGAGATTCTAACACACCGCGACTAATAAAAATAGCCCTTATGAATAGTAATACCCACCTTTTGAAATTATATATATTTTATATTTCAAAATGGACTTCATTTTTGGATTCGGAATGTCGAAATTAGCATATGTTGAATTTTTTGTAATTTTCTGAGAACATCCAAATTTTTATGAATAGTGAAAAATACTTAAAAAAAATTTTTTAATCAACATAATTTATAGTGACAAATTATACTATTGAGTGGTTTTAAAGTATAATTAGAATATATTTTTACCAATTTATCCAATGTTGTTCATTATAATTAATTCTACTTTGAAATTGGACATAAACAATTGTCAATCTTTTGATATATATTGTTTCAAAAAAACACGCTATTTGTTGTGACAGCGGGATTTAATTATAAAATTAATTAATGAAACTTTTATGATTTTAATTTTTTAAAATAGACAACATTTTTGAATTTGGAATATCAATTAGAGCTTAGGGTGAAATTTTGGCACTATTCTGAAAAACTTCATTTTTTGATGAATAGTGAAACCACTAAGTGGTAGTTAAATAACTGATTTTTTCATTTAAATGAAATATTACCACTTATGTGATTTGATTTTCAAAAATCCGACATACATGGTTGTCATTCGGAATTAAAATGTGGTTCAATGGGATTAAAATAATTTTTTGGTGAATAGTAACTTTTAAATTTAACTAATCGCGATTAAAGGTAATTATGGAAATTTAAGGTAAAATTGATATTATAAAAATATTAAATGAACTTGAAACTTGTACTACCCCTATTGGATGTGTCACGGCCGACCAAGACAATCCATGGACCAACTAGGGGACCCCATGGAGCCACTTTGGTAGGAAAATAACATAAATAACTTTTTATTTAATGTTAAAATAAAAATGTCAAAAACATAAGTCATTTAACTAAAATAGTTTTTAAATGGGGTTATACAAGTCATAGTTTTGACTATAAATATTCATTAGAAAGATAAAAAGATTTCCTACATCATGATAATTTTTTTATAATTTTTAGACATTACATAAATTAAATTATTTATGACACCATGATGATGCATCGATTACCCCATTAATTAACGATTTTAATAAAATGGAAGGATAATGTAAAATCTAAGAATTACACTTGTCCAAAGCCTATTGGATGAGTATATTTAGAACCCTTATCACCTTAGACTCGAATTATATAATTTTGGGACCTTTAGAATCCAAAAAGCACTGTATAATAAAGTATCATTTCATTACTTTCCAAGAGTGCCCCTCCTCTCCACTTATAGAAGGCCCCCACCTCTACCACCTTACTCACAATTTCAAAGCCTTTTGGCTTGGCCAAAATCGACCAAAATACTCTCTAAAATTCCCTCCCTTACTCCTATAAGACTCACTTTGGGCAGAATTCTTCCCAAGGAAGCCTTTGGCTCAAATCAAAAGAGTTACCCGATTTTAAGGTAATCTCTTCACTTATGTTATTTTGTTTTATATTTCTTATCCAACCCCCTAAAATCTTTTTATTCATTTATTTTGTAACATCACCAGTATCTTCAATATACTAGGATTTTGTTATAAGAAGTATTAGAGCAACACTTACACACACCTACATCTAATGGTTAAAGAACATACTGTTTCTGTGGATGGCGAATTTTTTCCTCACGAAACGATTATTGTTCAATACTCATATAACACCTTCAAAGGTGGACATTAAGATGTAACTCTATTTATAAATGATATATAATATGTTTATGTTTTACTTATGGTTCTGTATTTTTCATTTATGGCATACCTTTATTGTTTCCATTATGGGTAAACACGATATTTTCATTATAGGAAGTGCGGACTACCGCCCCCTCAAAGTGATTTGAATCGTTAATACCATATCTGGGATGTATAAAGGATGGATTAAATGATATTTTATGTGATATTATATTGGAATTATAATATACCTTTATATAATTATGATTTCATTAAATATGAAATACAAATGAAAGTAGCGTTCATGCGTACGTACGGCTTACCGTCTCCATGAACGGTGCATTTCATTTCTTACCACTAAACCT
The DNA here is from genome assembly GCA_963277665.1 of Viscum album. Classification (NCBI taxonomy): domain Eukaryota; kingdom Viridiplantae; phylum Streptophyta; class Magnoliopsida; order Santalales; family Viscaceae; genus Viscum; species Viscum album. The sequence goes on from OY728161.1 coordinate 1,004,032,463, forward strand.
TATGGAATATTATAAATGCATGTATATACTAGATAAATATGAGATATATGATATCTATATCATGAATATAATTCTGGATATAATGGATATATCACCACATGAACAACTTGTAATTATAATAATTTTATTTTTGACTCAAGTACCAAAGATCGACAAAACGACCGTTATTAACTTAAATAATTACATAATGTTCATAACATGGTAATAAGTGATATGAAAGGAATAAAAAACATGAAAAAGGTTCTTAAGAAATTATAAATTAACTCTAGTTTATTATTTAAGAGGTTAAATAACGGTCGAGTCAAGACATGACGCAATGTAAGGGAACTTCTTAACCCAATTTCTATTCTTTGGGTTAATCTCCAACTTTCAAATTATGTCATGATATTATTATATCCTATCTTGTATTTGTACTTTCTTTATGTGTACTTATAGTGAATACACATAATAGATCTATTTTATTTAAAAAATTTATCTTTGTGAGGGACTTCGTCTCAATCTCCTTTCATTGAGGCATATTTAGTTTTATACACAACTTTCCTTTATACGGTGTATAAACCCCTTTGACTTTTACTTTTATTCAAAATGAATATTTTTATACGAAGCATTTTTACAAAAAGAAAAAAGGAATGTTTTTTTCTTACGTATGCGACGACAACGACTTCCATGCCACCATGACTATTATTTGAGTTTCGGCTTCCTCTATAAGCCATAACTTTTTTTAAAAGTAAAATAAATATCATGTTTTACTTTTCTTTTATTTTGGTTTTGAAAATGGTTTTGATAACGTTTTTATTATTTCAATGTGTTGTATTGACATCTTCTGATTGAAGTTTGGAAATATTATGTTTCCTTTATGCATGTTTTATGTGATACAAATATGTTATGGTTTATGATATATTAAAACCTGTTCATATGAGGAATGCATTGAATTTAATATGTGACGGGTGGAGCCCGCTATAGATCCTCGATGCATCGGTATGTCTCATGAGACAAACTAGTGTCTTGGCACGAGGCCTTGAAAAAATCTTATTTGTAGTCTTGGCACGAGGCCTTGGCTACGTGGTTATGATAGTCTGGAATTATGCATTCCATCATTATGAAAGTGGTTATTGATATTGAATGTGATTATTCGACCAGTAGAATATCCATGTGAATAAGTAAATGGAATTATCTCATTTTAATTTTGCCATATTATGTTGAAGTTCATGTTTAAAAGGATTTTGTTTTAGTCGTACATTTCCTTAAATGTTTAGGTTTATTTATGAAAGCTTCCACAATATTGTTATCCTTACTGAGCATCTGAGCTCACCCCTTTCAATGTTTTAATATTTTCCAGGATGTGAAGATGTATTGTATGAATGACCTTCAGGGATAGTCATAAGAGGATATGAGTGTGGACTATGGAGACTTTGTTATTATAGTTTTTTACTTTATGATGTAATGTAACATTTATGAAAATATATTGTGTTTCCAAGGCTACTAAACTAACCGGTCTTTCGAAACTTGATCTTTTATGATCATGAAAATTTTATGAAGTAATGCACTGACTCTGGGTAACTGGGGTCGGGGAGTTACAGAGTTGGCCTATAACCAAACAATATTATCAAAATACATATTTCTTGATTTATGTCCTTATGGGGTATATAACAGTTCCCAAACATACCATCTTCAGGACCATCCTCAAATTCTCCAACCCTTCGACCCCTTGTCCTCAAGTACAATCCAAGAATTATGAACATAAACTACATGTAATATTCATGCATGTATTTTTGTCATACGTGAGCCATTTTTGGGATATGTTCATGTTGGGGTTTTCCTCTTTCATGAGGAAAATATACTTTTGGATCAAACACCCCTCATAGTATATGATGTATGACTTTAAAGTATTTTACAAGGACTTGATCATACAAACTTAAACTATGTGAATTTGTTACTTGGTGTTTTATTTTTGGTGCTAGACCTCTTTGGTTCTTCTTTACGAAGGGTTGGATAACTCTCTCTGCCACACATATCTGTTTGGATCATCGTCATTATGGCCCAAGCATTATGACCATAAAATATTTTCCATAGTTCAAATCCCAATGACCCTAAACTATGAACATTAACCCATTATTCACATGGTTTTCACTACCCCTAGGGAAGAATATTCCATCACACATATCTAGAACTCCTGGTGGCTTGACTCAAATCCTCGTGGGATATGTAGTGGCGCCAAAACATCTTTTCTCTAGAACTAGATATAAATTCATCAAATCCCTTGTCCCACTGGTAAAATAATGGTAAAAACTCTAAGAACATAAACTAATAGCTATATTGTGGTATATTCAATATGACCTTCAACTATTTGAAACACCAATTTTTGAATCAAACTTCCTGATTTTCCCCATTGGAATGCCCATATACGTTATGGTGTATAACCAGTGTGTTGAATCCCATATGGACATTACCTTATTCAATTTCAACACTATGTGTGTATTTCTGTCATGACCCGACCCTAACAAAGGCATTAGAGGATACTTCCCCAGGCCCGCCTCTATATTCTAGGGGTGGATACAAGCCTTGAAAAGAATATCCTAAATGGGAGGTGTTTTCCTAATGTTATAATATAAATACACCTGACTATATCAATATGTCAGTGAAAATGAATAATAATAAATAATTTCAATAGAATGAATGTAAACCATTAATGAAAAACCTCTATGGTGTATAAGAGTTTGACAGTGAAAACAAAAAACTAATGGGGAAAATATATTCCCTACTAGAAAGTGGTCCCAAACTGATATGAATGGAAAGTAAAATTCTGAGAGATCCCAACACCCGGTCTTCAAGATATGACCACCATATGTAGTACAAAGCCCCAAGTGTCCATAAGATCATAGGAATCCACTTTTGACCTATTGTTCATCTTCTTAAGACACGACATGTGTAGGAAAATCCCATGCATGGGTGAGTATATACATTCCCAGAATGTTTCCCCAAATAATGAAAGTCATGTAGTAAGAGACATAATAGGGTTAGAAATAATGTAGATACGATCTTGTTTACAACTTTACCCAATGCAATATAAATTAACCTCATACAAACACAGGGTGATCAACATAGTGTGTATGTAGAATACACATCAAATATTTTATGGCCATGGTCAGAGAGTAACCTCATCCAAAAATGTGGTTCTTAATAAGGTGAGGAGGTGGACTACCCTTCATGTCTATAAAACCAATTGAAAGTGATTTACAAAATCCTAATGTTTGGATATATAAATATAAATATATATATAATCTCAAAAAACAATCCCAAATGACAGAGAGATAGGGTATCCATCTCGCATACAATCCTAGGAATGAAGTCACTCTCTATTCCAAAAGTCAATCAATAATACCCAGTATCTCACGTGTCTACCTAGCAGAAAATATCCATGTCAAGCATCACTTCACCCCTATGCCGCACAGTTTTTGGGCCACATTCTCTCGGTAGAGGACCTATTATAGGGAAAATAATGAGGGTTCCACACTTATTGTCAATATAGGACACATTACATTCATAACAGGAGGATTCCACTTAGTGGATATCTAGAGGTCCCACACCTTTTTTCAACAAGAGGGTTACACTCTTATAATTTATAGAGTACTCATGACCTTCCCAGCAGGAGGGTTACACTTTAATGGTAGAGGACCCATTCCTCGACTCTATATTAGGATTTTACTATGTTAATCTATATAGGACCCATTATTTTCCCAGCAGGAGTGTTCTACTAATAGAAGTTGACCCATTCCATGACTCCGTAATAGGGTTTCACTCTAAAATTCATAGCATTCATGCCAAATCCTAGCACGTGGATTCCACTCTGACAGGTAGGTAGTGGAACCATACCTTGTTCCAATAGCATGGTTCCACACTCTTATACTAGAGGACCCATTCCCAAACTCTTATGGAGGGTTCACCTCTAAATTCCTCTGGTGACCTTGTGTGGTAACGTTCATTGTTGATTGTCACATAAAAAAGAACCATGTCCAAAAAATCATACATCATATATCATAATCCATAATGTATTCCACCATTATGTTCTACATGGAGAAAAAAATTATATGCTACATACAGGAGAAAATACAAGTTCAGATGGTGGAGATAAAAGAGATTGAAGTTTCCTAAAAAAGAACCGAGTGGTACACAACGTGTGACAAAAAAACATGGATTGTAGTGCTTCTCCATCATCAGGTATTATCCCTAGAGGTACAATGTTCACAGGAAATATATCACAACACACCATGTAAGGGAGTTAACAAGGCTTGTCCCAGCTACTCAGGGTCCCTATCCATGTACCTTCGTGAAGTCTAGGTACTCAAGTCATGATTGAGTACTTTGGTATACAATGTGTCACTCCACACAGGGTTCCACTAGTGTCTCTAGTTGAGCATGGTTACTCAGAACATGTCATGTCCCTAGTTTTTCATGTTCCCATGTACTACTAGAGTCACACTGGGCCACCAAAAAAGGACACATGGCATGTGAGACTTCCAAAAAACATTTCCTAATTATAAATCCATTAAACCCTAGTTGTCTCATCATAGGGGATACCACCATGTGTTCATCAAACCACATTGTGTGTAGTATAATTTTTTTTATATTCCATGTTATTTTACTCTATGTTTAGAAGAAGGTTTTCCCATTCAAATATAGCCTCACCTTCATCTGAATTAGGTGGATCTAGTCCCACTTCACAGTTTTTAGCCATCTAATGGCCTATAATAGTTCCTATTATCCCATGGGGGTTCTTCATACGTAATTATCTCCTCAAGTAATTCCTCCATTTATGATTTGTATGTTGATACTAAAATAAATCTCCAAAACCAAAAACATAACTAAAATCAACCCTGATTTGTCTATCCATATCTTATATGTGAATCATTAAATAATCTAGGGCTCCGACTGGCTCAATCCCGCCCAACAATGATGAACTGATAACCCATAGGTAGATCCACAATGAACGCAATGGTTTTTTGAGAGAAATCAATAATAATAATAAGTTCATAAATTATTGGATGGGTTTTCTTGTAAAATGAATGCAATTGGAAAATACTAGTTGAAAAAAAATTAAAACTAATTAAACAGGTTCATATGTACATGACAAGGTTCATCAATTGTCCTAGCTCAAAGGAAGAATGATTCTACAAAATCAATTTAATCAAAAAAGGAGAAACCAAAAAATTGGCAAGTCTTACCTAGATATTTGATAGATTTTTATCTAAGAATGTTCTCTTAGATGATTCAAGGAAGTTTATTTTGTTTTATACATCATGATTTTTCCCAGTCTATAGATTCTTCATCGTTAAATATGATCGGATAATGGATGGATAAGAGGTGATTTTCCTGATGGCCTCCAGATTATGAGTCTAACACCAGAAAAATAAACATGTTGATATACATATAAGAATTAAAATTAGGTTATTAAATTTAATTAATTAAATTAAATATTTAATTAATTCACTAAATGTTCTACCAATGGTCGTTTTATCTGAATGCTACACACCAATATAATTTTTGTTACCCTTGGGGTAATTATCATTATCTGGACTTAACTATGGTCTTAGATTTCTGATTGTAGATTTCTTTTAATATTTATCCAATTCTATTTATAAAACTGCATGCTCAAAATATATAATATATATAATATTTTTATAAAATTAATTCTGAGAACACTGAGCCACAGAATCGCATTCTATCACAGCACCTTTGCTCAAAAATATATATATAAATATTTCAAAGTGTTATGAGGAAAAAAATAAGACTCTGCATAATCATATCCTTTAATATTTTCATCTATAAAATGAATAAATAGAAAAAAAAAATATTTTAATACTAAGCCTACATCTAGATCTACGCCTCTCAGTAACTTTCTTGTATGTTCTCGTTTATCCAAAACATGGAAAAAAGGGGTTGGTCTATCCAGATATGGTCATATCCTACCAATCCAAAATGGAAATCAGGTGATATAGAAAACTAGCTCCGTCATCAATGTACATCTCCACTCGACTGATGATGTGTGGGGGTTATTATATGTATCTCTTAAGTTGTGACATGTGGAATATATTATACACCTTATCTAACTATGGTGTTGGGGAAAGATGGTAAGAAGCATCGCTATCCCTCTTCAAGATCTCAAATGTCCAGATGAACCAAGGTGTATATTTCCTCCCTTAATGAAACTCCATAATCCCTTACATGATGATACTCTTTGGAAAATGATATCTTAATAATTGAACAAAAAGAGCCCATGATGGTGATCATCATAACATTTCTTCCTATTACGGGTCTTCCTCATCATCTCACGGATGACTTGGACCTTCTCCGTTATCACCTGCACCAAATATGGACCTACAAGATATGTGTCACATATCTCTATCTAGCACAAGGGTTACCTTTAGCTTCTCCCATAATGGAACTCAAAATGTTTCGTGCCGATAGTAGAGTGGTATATGTTGTTTTATAAAGTCAATACCAAGTGAAAGCGATCCTCTAAGATCCTACTGAAGTAAAACATGAAAGTCCTTAGCATATCATCCAATACCAAGATATTTCACATAGATTTTCCATACATTTGGTCATGAAAGGTTGTAATAATCCTCATATAGGTCCTAAATTACACTTGTAGGCCTCTCTAGAATGGTGACATAAACAACACATCATGATCAGAGATAATCATCTTGGGAACCCCAAGGAGGAAAACAATCTCCCTTATGTAAAAATGCCCCAAAACCACCACTGAACATTACTCCATGATTCCAATGAATTGTTAAAACATCATGATGAAGTCAACTATTACCTAGATAGAATCAGGGACCTTAACTATCCATGGAATCCTCATAACATAGTATATTGTTATGTTGTCCCACATCCACAATGGGATATTAAGGGGTTGTAACAAAGGTTTTGAAACCTAGTTCTTTTCCTTCATTTGCTGATAGTTGAGGCATTTAGAGATGAACAAATACTTGATCCTCCTCATTATTGACAACCCAAACCATCACTAAATGTTTCTATATGAATTCCCCATAATAGGATGTATATCTGGGGGAAGCTTGTGGAACTCCTGCATCACCTCCTCCCATATTATGATTGAGAACACTCTTTTCTCCAGAAAACGAATGATGTGATTACCTCATTTAGAATAATAATATATTAAATACCATATAGATATCTAATCAAAATATACCTCATTTTAAATTTATCCACACTGGTATTCCCTCACACACTTGAGAAAATGAGTATTCAACACCATCAACTGATGAGAAGATGCACCCTGTAACCCCACCAGGGTCAGTTGTAAGGATTCAAACTTCTTTGAATCCTCCTATACTAAGAAATAATAGTAAATAACACTAAGGTAATATGACACCATGTTACCCTTCAGTAGATTATATAATATCTTAAATTCATATTCCTCTAAGTTCTCCAACCCATGATGTTGTCTTAGGATCAAGTCTCTCTGTTTGAATATGATGTTCATACTATTATTTTTTATGTAAACCACAAAATGCGCTTTCATATGGTAGTACCTTCACATCCTCTAGTAACATTCTACCTATTCCTACTCTAGGTCATGTGTCGAGTAGTTCAACTTATTGCGTATAAACTACCTTGACTCGTTTTTTATAAATGTATGCCACTACATCAATACATAGTCGACCCCATATCCTGGGGTATCACATTACACTATGTACTCCACTCCCACCTCTGATAGTCTCAAACTATGTGAAGTCATCATCCTCAACCTCAACTCTTTGAAGGCTCTATGGAATGTCCCTATCTAAGAAAAAGGATTCTCTTTCTGGGTTTGGGAGGGTAAAGGTGATGAAATATTGGACAATTTTACACCATACCCCATTAGTATCCCTATAATCCAAGAAAATGCCACACCATTGAAACACTCTTGGGTGGATCTCAAGAAAGAACTACATCGATGATCACTTGTTCCATGGACAAACAATGCATTGAAATGAAATTCCTAGGAAAGTGAACCTAATGAATCCAAAAATGGAACTTCAAGAGATTTTCATAAAGATGTTTCTCCTAAAAAAAATCTAGAACCATAATCTAGTGCTCTATATGCTCCTCCACCGAAACTATGTAGATGATTATGTCATCGAAGAAGAAAACCAAAATCTGTTCTACATATGTATGGATGATCTAATTCATCAAACCCATAAACAAGATTGTGAAATTCATCACACCAAATGGAATCACTAGGAAATCATAGTGTTTCTATCAATGACTGAATGAATCTTCGGAATACCAGCCTTGAAAACACTCAACTCATGGTATCCAGAATTGAGAGTTATCTTTTAAGACAATACCATGCCTCACAACTAGTTAGAGAAGTTCTAAATCCTCATTAAGGGTTGTCTTTTTTATAATGGCCTAGTTTAGGTGATGACAATCCATACAAATACATAAGCTCATGTCAACTATTTTTTTACACAACTTTGGATCTTCTGTGGGGGACACACTGGGACTAATAAATCCATTCCCTTAAATGCCCTATAATTACAACTATAGATCACGATGCTCAGTAGGGACTGTCTAATATTCCATAATATATCTAAAAGAGGTCCTGGGATGCAATTCGTCCAAAAAACACTATCTCTCACCTCATAGGTAGTACCATAATGTCCTCGGGGTTGATGTACATATAATATTTCCCAATTAAATGAATATATATGGATAAAGAGACTAGTGCAAAAATGGATATACTCACCAAGTAGTGGGTGATGGGCTATAATCTAATTCTCATAGTACTTACTTTCCATTTTGTAAGACCTCTCTCATCTGAAAAGGTGAATCCCATTTTATTAGCATAAAGGAATCTGACACATATACAGTGATAGTCAACATATTCTCTTTCTATGGTAATCCAATCCATAACAATGATGAATTCATCGAGTTCTATTTTTATTAACATAAGTTCTCATTTGAACCTATATCCACCTAGAGATAGCTCTCACTGGCAGAATAAAAATGAAACATAATAAGTGTTCCCTATATGAACCTCAAGATGAAGTTTCTAGGCTATCCCCTCAACTATGACCTCCACCTCTCACAATGGATCTATATTTTTTTAAGGATCAACTACAACTTGTCATTATTAATGGTTAAAAATGATTACAAATCACATAAATTGTAACTCTAATCATCTCATGTGTTTTGTTTCCATGATCCTCGAAATCCTTTAGCTATCTGCGACCGCAATCACAATCTCCCAAAAACTAATGTGAGAAACCTGATTGTGGTAGTGGAATTATCTAATAGAATCATACACCTCTCACATCTCTTTATCCTCTTCCAATACCACCTCCCTAGGGGCCACACGTTCTTTCCTATGTGATCCTTTATCACAACACTGTATCTACCATGGAAGACTATAGCAACCTGCCTTGGATCCTTAGTAATTATAGTAATTTTTTATTCAGTTATGTGACCTCATCGATCACTTGAATAAAAACATCCATATTTGGGATTACCTAGTCCTTGGTGTTGTTCTAGTTCCACACGACCACACATATATGCTTGATTATGATAGGATACCCTACACCATGATCCTACTATCTATTGTTGAAAACTATCCTCTATGACTCCCACTATAGCTCAAAATTCCTAAAATCCCTATTATATTAAAATATAAGTCACTAGTTCTCCCTCCAAAAGTCTATAATTGGTGGGAATTCAAAATGGCACAATGTTTTCACAAATCTTGCTATGAAGTCTATACTAAAACCTTCATGCTCGGAAATGGCCATATCGGATCATATCAAGTGAGTATTGTGTACGTTCTGTGAATATATAAAAATAATCATCCTCATTAATCCATCCCATAAATATTTAAAAGGATATTTAATCCCAACTGAGCACAAGAATGTGGGGAAGTACATCTCATGGAAAAACTGATGGAATTTGGACCCTGGAAGTGTCACCTCATTATGAATATGAGTAGTAATACTCAACCAGTGTCTAGCTGATCTATGGAAAATTATATTAGTAATTGAAAATACCTAATACATTTGTTTCAGGATAATTATTAATATACTGAAAAAAAACTATAGAAATCCTCCATTTCCTAGGGATGTGGTTCGGTAAAGTACCTAAGAGGCCTCTTGTGTTGTAAATCACAATGTGCACTCAACCTATGTGCATCTTCAGCCTTCTCTTTTAGGATGATCTACTGGACAATGAGTTGCGCTTCTGCTTCCTACCCACCTCTAGGAAGAATCTCATGTTATTGACTCTGAACTAAGGATTTATCACTCATCGGATTATCAGCATGATCCCGAACTGGTATCCTAGATGGATGCCATCATAGAGGCATCCTGAAAATTAAATCAAGATGATCCATGGTTAGATGATCATATATATATATATATATGGGGATATGAATCAAGAAGGAAATTCAAATATTTGATACTATATGATTCATCTACCAGTAATACCTAAAACTAATGAACCAGTTTTCTGAGTCAACAAGAAGGTTGTTGAGGTGTTGGTGAATGGATAGGTCGACTTCCCATACGATCACTGGATAACCTAGCCTAAGATCTGTACTTTAGACACATTGAAACCATTTTCCAAAACCCAACCAAAGTGTCATAAGCATATTAATAAAACACTATCCCAAGGACTTAACTTCTCTGATACCAATCTATCGTGACCCGATCTTAACTTGGGCTTGAGCTAAAACCACAAATCCCACCTCCATAGGCCAAGGGATGCGATATTCACTAAAAGGAATATCCTATATTATTGAAATTTTCTTAATTTACCTATATGAACATAGCTGACCATCTCAATTCAGAAGTGTAGAAGGATAGTAATAATAATATAAATCATATAGAAAGTAAACCAATCCTAAAAAACCTACAGGGTATACAAGAGCATGATAGTGAAAACTTGAAAGTAATTAGGAAAATACACACCAAACCAAAAAAAGGCCCCAACCTAATAGTAATGGACTATAAAATGCTAAATGATCTCATATCTTTATCTACATTCTATGAATACCATACACAGTCCAAATAACCAAGTATCCCTAAGAACCATTGATGTCACCATCGACCTAATTTTCATCTTTATAAGAAATGACACATGATGGAAAATCCCATGGATTATTGACTATATACATATGCAGTAGGATGCCGAAAAATAAAAAACGTGGAATATTAAGAAGAAAAATATTAATGGAAAGATAGTAGATAGAAAATACTGAATATATCATTCCAGAAAAATAATGTAACCTCATACAAACCCTAGGATCTCAGAACAGTATATAGGTGGACTACGTGTCATGTCTTTGCTGCCCATAGTAGAAACGTAAACTCTTCTGACCACGAGGTTCTCAAGATGGTGAGTTGTTGAACTACCCTACACATCTCTTCAACCCATGTAAACAGAGTAACCAAATATAAATGTATCACTATATATAAGCTCAGAAAATATAATCAAAAAGGAGAGAGAAATGGGTTTTCCGTAACACATCCCATCCCAATAAATTATTTTCCATCAATTCCAAATGTCCATCGACTATTCCCATCATCTCACATCTTTGAGCAGAAAAGGAAATCCATTTCAAGCCTCACCTCTCCATTGTGTCACATAGTCTAGGGTCGAAAATCTATATGTAGAGGACCAATTCCCTAGCATAATAGGATCGTTAAACTCTAATAGTTAATTGAAAACCCATTCCCAACCTAATAGAAGGGTTCTACATAGTGGGTAGATATAGGGCCCATACCGTGTTTCAACAGGATGGTTACACTCTAGTAGTCAATAGAGTACCCATTCCCTTTTTAGATGGAGGCTTCCATTTTAATGTCACAAGACTCATGCCCGGACTCCACATGATGATTCATCTCTAGTAATCGAAAGAGGACCCATGCCCTGCCCAGTAGGAGTGTTCTACACTAATGTTAGAGGACCCATTCCCTGAATCCATATGAGGGTAACAATTGAACATATGGAAGAAAAATGCTCTGTCCCAATAGGAGGGTACCACTATAATAGGTAGGTATGGGACCCATACCCTATTCTAATAGGAGGGTTCCTCTCTTTGATTCTACCAGACAGATTCCCAAACAACATAAAAGGGTTCAACTATGAAGGCCTCAAGTGAAATTGCATCGTAACTTCTAGCATCGAGAACCGCATAAATAAGAACCATTATTACAACATCACTCATCATATCTCAAAATCCAAAATAGAGGTCACCATCACATTCTTTGATTAAAAAAATGGTATATGCTACTTATGGTCAAAAATATCAGTTGAAATAGAGGTGATACAAGATATTAAAGTTTCTTATATAATGAACCAATAGGTACATGACATGTGAGAGGACCCACACAATGTCTGGGGAATCTCCATCATCTGAATTTGTCTTTGGGTGTATACAACTCACCAATCATGTTTCACTATAGGGTATATAGGGAGTCTAAAACGCATGTCCATATTACTTAGGGTCCCTAACCATTCACCTTGTCTATGTTCATGTACTCAATATATTTCCATGAACTTTGGTACATAACTTGGATATATACATTGAGTGTCCCCTTTGTCTCTGAATATGCCCATGTACTCAAAAAAATTCCCTATGTCTAGCCATTCCCGTGCCTTTCCAAACCCAAAGTACACGTCGGGCCACCAAAACAAGGTCAAAAAAAATTTGGACTTCCACATTGCATGTCATACTTATAAATCTGTAAAACGCTACCTACTACAATATAGGGGCTACATACCATGATTTAATCAATCTACATAAAGTATAGTCACCGTTTTTTCATAATCTCTGATCTACACCCATGCATACTTTTCCCCTTCGAATGCGGCCTCACCTTTTTCCAGAATTGGTGCATCTAGTATCACTTCCCAATTTCAACCAATTCAGTTGCCGAAAATGGGTTCTTCTATCCCATGGGGGTTTTTTATATGCACTTCACACCTCCGGTTCTTCAACTGTGGAATATTTATATGTCTATCAACAAAACAATCACCCAAAACTCGCAATAAAATTTAAATCATCCCTAACATTTCAATCCATATCTCGCAAATGAATCTATCATGAATTCGGGGGTCTGATAGGCCTCGATCCCACTTAGAAATATTGAATTGATACCCCATAGGCTGATAAGTGAAGAAAATAATATTTTTTATAGGATAAATGAAAAATGAAAAACGTTTTATCAATCATTATCCATGTGTTCATGGAAAAAAACGTAATTAAGAGATTCAGGTTAGAAAAAAAATGAAAAAAAATTAAACTAGTACATATGCACATCCCAAAGATCAACAATTGGTAGAGATCAAAGAATAAATGATTTTGATTATTAATTTTAATCAATAGGTAGAAAATCATGAACTGATGAGTCCTACTTGGAGATTGGATCAATTTTCATCAAAGAATACACAATCTAGTAATTTAAAAAAGTAATTGCATTTGTTTTGTATTGATCTTTTCCAATCCAAATATTCATCATCGTTAGATGTGATTCTCCAATGGAAGGAGAATACGAGATTCTATCAAAAGTATAAGGATTAAGTGTCTAACATTGAAAATTCTATAACAATATTTTTTTAGGATTTGGAATTAGGTTAATAAATTAAATTTAATAAATTAAACATTTAAATAGTTAACACAATGTAATTCCAATGATCATTTTATCTCAATGTCTTGTGCCAATCTATTTTTCTTACTCCTAGCGTAAACATTGAATTCTTGATGTAACAGAATTCTTTGATATCTTATCCAAGATTCCATTTTAGAGTAACCAAATATTCATTAAGAAACATCACTTACATAATATGAAATATAATTAATATTTTCATAAAATTAATGTTGGGAATCCCATGCCTTGGAATCATGCATAATCTCAACACATAGGTCTAATATATGTATATATATAAGACTTATTGAGGAAAAATAGGTCTTTACAATCATGGTTCTCATTTCCATTATCCTCAAAATCCAAATGGGACCCAACAACGATGGTGGTGTTTGGCCCCTATGGACCACCCCCTATCATGGGTCAACTTTATAATGGATCCCTATAAAAATGTCAAATTCTATGTTTTTTATTTGGATAACTTTTGTTCTGACATTTTGCCTCCCAATTATTGACTGGTTTGGTTGTGGTACCTGTGTTTAGAACATTTTCAATAGTCAATCCCTACCCATTTTACTCCCCTCATCTAGATCCCATATTTCTTAGATGTTCTCTTTTCTACCTCTCCATGTATTAGTGGAATTCCAACACAATTCATGTTACCCTACAATTAATCTATGTGAAAAGAGTAGGTAGGTTAGTGCCATTGGGAAATTCCTAACCAGGATACAACTTTCTCTTTCTCCATGCTTCCATATATCTAGGAAATTCCCTTACAACTCCTTGTTTTTCAAACAAATCATGGTTGACATGGAAGAAGGGGTCTTAGGGGGGGGGGGGTTGTACCCATGTGATATAGCTCCATAAGATCCAAGATCCATGTATTGCAACTTTATACTTTGTTTGAGTCTACCCTAGGGAAATTATTCTATATACTAAAGGCCTATTACAACCCCCATTCAAATCAGGTTGTTCTTACCATACCACTCATTCCCCTTTCATTTTTAATGGAATTTATTCCTTCCCGAACCCCTTTCTCATGGGGTTAATACCCCTTCACACCACACCAAACATCTGAGAGCACTCTATGGCCCGAACTCTATAACATTACACTACGAGCCGATGGTCCAAACACTATAACCATAATCAAATTGTATATAACAAGTAACATTTTCCTAAATTGAACATGGCCTACATCACATTCTATTTCTCAGTTAAAGTTCACACATCATGTTCCCATATTTCATCCTCAACTCTTGTGGTTGGGTGGGTATCATTATCATTGGTTCAATTCATTCTTATTTCATGATATTGAAATTTAACTCCACCATATGAAATAAACATGGTATTCTCTCTTGACCTGACATGAGGAAGGATTGTTGGTCAGTTCAATGCATGATCCCCACACACTACATCATTATCACATGATGTTAAAAATATCATACTACCATCATTACTATATAATGATAAACATTCTTTTCATCATCCTCACCAAACAAATTTAATCAATTTGTCTATCATCCTATTTACATGAACTAAACTAGTATGGCATACAAGGACCTCACCCAATAATCTCTTTTCCCTAGTTTCGGTCACCTATTAAATTATTCATATTCTTTGATTTTCACTTGGCATCTGGGAGGATGCTCCCTTGAAAGATGTGTTTGTATTTTGGTCAAACCAATACACCCTCACCAATGTGATCCAAGACACAATGAGAGAATTTTTGGAGTGTTTGAATCCATTCAAAAATTCCATCATTTCAATTACAGGCTTCACATACTCCTTATCTGGATCCCTATCATCCACTATGTCTAAAAGGGAACCCATAATGTAATTGTGTTTAGTCAAAATGGCATAACTACAATCCTGGTTCAATACCCTGAATGACATTGGAAGACATCCTAAGGTGAGTTCGATGTTTCAGACAAGGTCAATGGTTGACCATCATTTGTTAATATATATTCATAGCTAATAGATATGAATTATATGTTTTGAAAATGATCATATGTTTGTCCTATATATTTATGAGACTCCCCTTGTATTCCAGGTATTGTATTTCATGACTCAAACTCTTCATTCCCCTTTGTTCGGGTCGAATTAAACTCCCATTGAGTTTCCTTGTTCAAGTAATAGAGCACGTCATAAAAACTAGTTGGATATTTAGAGAGACCCATTATACAACCACATCTCTTTTCAACCCAAACACTCTCAGTGATCAATCAAAAACAGTATACCTTAAAGTGTTTGATGAGTTTCTCACACTCTAGTGTGAGTGTCAAATTACAATATCATCCCCTATTTTTCACACCGAGCATGACTCACATGAGCATGGGATTGGTTGTTGGTTGTCTCAAAAATATGATAGAATTGTGATAATAAAGAATATATATATATATATATATCCATGTATATGTAAATTCGTAAAAGAAACAAACTATTTCATTTATAGAGGGTCAACCATATGTTGAGACTCTCTTACCTCTTATAAAAAATTCCCTTACAGATCCACCCCAAGAATAGAGTGATACAACTCTGCCAAACTATTGAACGTGGCCTCTATGTCCTAATACCCCCTACCCATAGCTCATTTACCTCATCCTCATCCATAAAAATAGGTTCATCAAACATTATATATGACTAGTCCTGCTTGGATTTGAGGTCATCTATCATAGCTATTTCCTACTTCATTTTATTCTCAACCTCCTCCAACTAATCCCTCAGATAGATGATAACCATTGATTGAGTACTGAGAAAAAAATTATACTCATATGTTTTCTCTTCCATATGATTTATTTTCTTTTCATTTTATGGGAGATTCCAGATTCATTTAGACTTCTGTTGGGGAAAATAAAAATCTAAATGATGGGTTCCTTCACCCACCCAATCAGAATGGAAGTCACGAACCAATGTATTTAGATTGTTGGAGTCTAACACAATGGTGAACATATTTCATATCCAATGGATGATAGACCACAAATTGTTCAGTAGTCTCAGTTTTGGGGTCTCTATGATTATGTGTTCTATGCACTTCCATGCCCTACACCAAAAACTATAAAACTTTCTTCAACATCACTGAAGCTTGAGTCCTCTAACTCTTTAGGTAATGAAGGATCATATTTGAGGAAATACACTAGAGTTCTGGAGGAAGGGTCCTCCTCTAGTTTCCTCTTAAACTATCTAGGATCCAGATAATGAGTTTTTTCATCTTCACAGGACCCTTCTTTGGATATTTGGTCTTTATCAGCCTCAATCTCCACCCCACTAGTGGCATTACCCGTGACTGTAGTAGAATATGTTTTTCGTGACAAATGTTAGATCGATATGGATGAATGGATAATTATGGATTGACATAGCCATCATGGAGGTATTCCCAAATGCTTCACCCTTAGCATCTTGTGAAGTTTGAATATGTTAATGACCATCATGAAACAGTAACATGTTATTAAATTTAATATGAAAATTACCATGTGAGATTACGATATAGAAAAAACTTATAGAGGATAAGCATCATAAAATTGAGTCCATGAGTCTCGGTAGGGTGTTACTCAATAGGGGACCCCCACACTTCATTTGGTACCACATAATATTGTTCTTCATCTCTCAACATTGGTTGAGTAGGATCTACATGATGACTTTTATGAAGAAAAAACAAAAAGGTTTACAGAAAAACTAGGTGAAACGTGTGAATGTTCAAAATGATTTGAAATTTACTCCAAAAATGGGGAAGAGGGGTTTCAATGGTGATTTTTCTTTGGGGTTCTACATCACCATTAGTGGGTTCTACCATTGGAATACCATGATGTGGTCCCCCATAGATGATTGGGAGTACCTTAGGCTTTCATGTTGTCACATTGACCCATCGACGGGCCCATCAACTACTTTAGCCTCATGCATAGGCCCTGTATGTACTCTATAGAACCATGTAGTTCTCTTTGGCCTTCTCTATTAGGGAACCCTTCCCCATTTCAATGTTTCTATATTACATGTAATGTTTTGGTTTTTAATTTTGGATGATAGGGTAGAATAACTTAATGAATTCAGTGATATGATAGGGTTATGTCATGAATTATAACAAAGTCATCATCAGAGGCCAAAATATCAATGCATTCAGAAGGACTCTCCAGTTAGGCATCTAGTCCCCATGAATCTTAATTTAATGAGTCATATCATCCATTATCATTCAATGGATCCTCACTCGAATAATTAATGAGTGGTGTTTCTTCTTGACTAGTCTCACCACAAAACATCACCCGCACTATGGTTGAAGGAGGATGACACTCCATCAGATGGTATACAAAGTCATATATGGAAGTCAGTTATGAATTACTATCATGGAATCCCCCCAATACCGTGATCCATTCAAGCCCGACATCTAGAATCTCGACCCCTTCTCTAAAATGCTTCATAAATAGGCCCTCTATCAATGTAGATATCCAAAACATCCTTTACAATTCGAATAGAAAGGGGAATATAACATCATTAACTAGCTCTAGAAATTACATTTTCATCATCTAAGGAGCCTCCCAAGATATTATCGTCTCAACCTAGGATCCCCCTGCCATCCCCCAATATCCATATCGTGTAACTTATCCTCCATGTGGTGGGGGTGAAACATCTACATTCCATGTCCCCACTATAGAATCAGCATGAGTAGCCCTGGATGTATGGATCTCTTTCTCATGATAAGCCCTCCACCATCCATTTTGTATTGGTACATTAATTATAGAAATTAAATTTCGTAATATTTTCTCTATATATGTTTCCACCAAGTTCTAGAATAGTTTTTCAAGATAATGATATCGACATAAGATGAATTTAACATAATTATCTCTCTTGAGATTGAATGCATCAATATACACCAGGTATGATGAAGGATATGTGTGTGGTTCTCCTTAGGGACTCCCATGTATACACTAATCATCACTCCCTGTGGGAACTCATTCTTCCTGAAAAACTGATACGGTGAATACATATCATAGTAGACATGGTCTTCAATTCTAGCCACTGGCACTCCACCTCGGAAACTCTACAAGAAATCATTCTATTCACATTTACCCTGTAGGTTTTCCACCATTGGGACAACATGTTCGAGAAGGGATATAATTTGAAGTTGACTTGGGTTTTGATCCTAATTATGACCCTGGTGTCTTTGAGTTCCACTATACTAACCCTGATGATATTAAACATGGATCTCTACATTTCGATATTCAGTGGAGTGACAAAATATTTTAATGCATAACCCACATAGTGTGAAATGATCAATCCATCTATAAACTAAAATGGAAAGCATATCCTTCTTTGCATGTTTCCCCTTTCCACATAGCCTAGAATCTTATAGAGAATTGCTAGCATAAGAACACCTAGATTGACTCTTTTTTATGTTTTATAGATTTTTTCCATCACTAGCATCCCAAAGCATAGTCACATCCATGTGATGATGACCAAAAGTAGAAAAACTACTCTGAAAAGTTGAATGAAATGTGGTGTAGTGGACTAGTGGCTCCTAGACTTCGACCATATTATTTCCATGTTGCTCAATCTGCCCTTCTTCAGGGATCAGCCAATACAATCATGGTCTCCTCTATTACGGCACTAACTGGCACTACATTCCCTACCATGGAATCCTCATGCGTGGGATATTCTTTAATATATATCTAGCAACACCATGAATGGAATATCCTTGTGGAAGTAGAGGGAATTCTCCACCTTTTTCTTTAATTCTTCTTTTAGGTGTTGTATTGGGAGAGGAGTCCACTAGTTTTCACCCTTTGTGTTCTCTGATGGAAGGAACTCATCATACGAGAACCATTATAATGAGTTGAAACCGATTAAATTGAATTACCAATAACTTATTCGCAGCACCTCTTGATGAATATAGGATGTGTTGTTAACTAGGGACCACCAGTTGAGGGGCTCCGAAATGTGATCCAGTTGATGGTAGAAGTTGATCTATGACATCCACACTGTATCATACAATCTGACCGAGCACATCTCTAACCCACAATCTATATAATTATATCATACCTAGTATGTTCAGGGCCACTCACAGGTTAAATTACTACCAAGAAGACACTCTCAGTTCTTATTTTAGCCTATATTTATATCTCGCATATTGCATTGAAAAATGATGTCATAGTGGACATATAGTTCTTCATCCCCTAGATCATGCCCCAATGATCATCCCAATCCACTCATTATACACATATACATCCATGGTTTCATTTTCCCAAGTATGGTTCCCATGAATGTGGATATTCCAATTGTTAATCTAGTGCTATCATATAAACCATGACCGCAGCATGTTGGCTTCCAAGCTTGGGACATTTGACTCTTCCTCTAGACTAAACATACATAGAAGAAGATATTATCTTAGTGGATAGTTATTATATTTCTTCACTATTATTACCATGAAAATATGACTTCTTGAAACCACCGTCCCCACTCGAGGGATCTAAGGATTCCCCACTATTTTATTTCTCCTAGTGGTGGGTGCAGTGTCAATCTCAACCGGGCATTATTGATGGTCCATTATATATGTTCTTGAGATGTATAAGGGAATTTAGATAATAAATATGTTTTATGTGTGAAAAATATGAGGTTATTTGAATGTTTAGTTGAGTGTGAAAAAAAAAACGATTGTTCAGTCATGGTAGAAGATGCGTGAAATAAATTTTTAGAATTTCATGTTTCACACAAAACGAAGACTTACGCAAACCAGAGAGAATATCATATCTTGTGATGATTAAATGTACTATACAGAGGTCCCCTCATCCCATTTGTAGTCATGGATGGATTTACTGCATGAACATGTATGTGTCTTGCATGACAAACTACGAGACTTGTGCACACCATAAAAATGTTCCACTCTCTTTGGTGTTTCCTTCAAAAATAGAAATTTTGGTCCTATATTTTCTCATATTCTAAGGTGTATTTCATATGCCAAAATATCATATGAATCCCCAAGGAACATTTTTTTTATAAACCAATCACAGACCCCACCTTGAAAAATAATTCCATGGCCAACAAACATGGTGTACATATGTTTCCACTAATGAGTGAATGAACCTTATTCTATATGATAATATTTTACATACCAAACGTGATGGGGAATTTCATATCTTCCACCAAGGACATCGTAGTTTCTAGGTGAAAAAATGAAATAGTTTCCTACACAAGAAGTAATTGTTTTACATATCAACCCCCTTTGGGAGCCAGAGGGGACGTCAGGGTCAAGAGCTAGCATTTTTGAATTCCTACTACGGCGGAGGAAGTCGTGTTTAAATACACTTTTATGAAAAATTCATACATTACTATTGTTGAGTATTTTGAATTTAAGTATATATTATCCCCCATTCTCTTACGAAGTGTTACTCTATTGTGCGTTAGACCATTATTCCATGACAGTGTGCAACAAAGACCCCCTAAGGTAGAGAATGTTATGCCAAAGGCCTCCTATGGGACCAAAATTTAATTGGATAATGGTTAAGTGATCTTCATATAAAAACTCTTCATATAGCTCAAGTGCACTCAGAAAAATCTATTTTCACATAACCCTAATCTATATACAACCCCAATCTAGTGTGCACCTACACCTAGAGGATCTTTGGATTTCCCATGTGTAGAGATTGTGACTCATGAAACTGTAGTGTGTATCCCACCAAACATGAACACAAAATCCTATAGGTCCCATACTTGATTCATCTTATGCTCCTTGTTGAGACATTACCATACATAGTTATCATATGAATAGGTTTTATAATGCCCTTTACTAGTCACTTTTCACATCATTGCTCCCAAGAAGTTCCAAATCCATGCTCCACCCAATGGCTCATGAGCAATGGTAATATAATCATAAGGAGTGATAGATGAGTCCACCCATGTTTTAACTACATAACATAAAACTTCATATATACATGTCCTTGTTGTATGACATTAAACCATATGATAACGTCATTAGAACATGATGTAAAACTATAGTTTTTCCATTTGTGTTTTGCACATGATTCCCTATGTAGGATGGGAATTGGATAACCTCTAATTGGATGTAATGTGTACCAGTCATATGGAATGAAATCCTCCATTCATCCCTCCTAGAGTAATCCACAACCATTCTAGTTGGAGGTGGAGAATTTTCTACACATTAACAACCCATGAAATATCAAGATAGATCATCATATGTGACTATCCTGGTTACCAAAATAAAAGAGGATATGGTCACATTCAAAACCTCTCCCTTTCACTTTAGTCTCCAGTATCCATCCACCAACGGGAAATGTGGATCATGTGATATTTAGATATTCTTATTAATCTTATCTATCACAACAATAATGTCTCATGTGTAATTAGAGGTTAGTGGTGATCCTGAAATTTTCACGATCCAAAAAAATGGGGCTTCAATTTAGTGTAAGCCCCATCCTTTCCAAACTTCATAGTATTTGATTTCCATATAGATTTGATATGTAGGAAACCTCCATGAAATCTAGACTCGAAACCAAAACACATGATTCTCTTCGTGTTATATCCTTGGTAACATCATCCCCCTCACCTATGAGACCACATATCTTCTATTTCCCTTGGGTAGGTTCAACACATAATCACGACACCATCCCCTTTTGACGCTCCTTTTATGAGTGGAGTTTCCTTATTACATGATGTTAAAATGAATTGACAGGTCCTATCATAAGACCATTAATTGAGGAATCAAAATACATTTATTTTTATTCGTTTATTCTCATTAGTGTATGTTGGATTCCTCTATGAGGTTCATCCCAAATCAATGGTAAACCTAGGTACTCACTCCTAGGATTGTGCTTTCCTGATCTGACATTATGGTACATTATATCTAACCATCTTAGTTATGGATCTAATGGATTTTTTATTAGTCACATTGATTCTCCTCACAGGGTGTCATATAGACCATCTAGGTTTTTCTCCTTGAGGTGTTTCCACTCATCAGTAAACCTTCGTGGTGTGACGTCTTCTATATAAGGGACACTTCTCCCAGATCAACATCATTGCAGAATTATGGTCCATAAATTTGGAAAACCTTCAAAGTGTGACATATCCTCATTAAGTTACACACCTCCTAAAACACCCTCCATTGAAAATTCTGATCCATCCATTGGTAAACCTTTCAGGTGTGAAATATCCCCTTATATGGACACGCCTCTTTGGTTCACCTCCATGGCACATTCTGATCATCCTCATCCTATCTACATAATATGTTAAAATCATTCAATAGTCTATATAAATATCACATCATGATTTGACTCAACATTATGTAGAACTTGAAACCCAACTCCAAACACATACCTCGTTGAAAACATGGGATTCATGAGGTAAAAATCCTTGGATAAATTATGCCTATGGAATTGTTACCTCATGATCGACATGGATTGACTTGGGTTCTATTACATATGATTCCTCCAATGAGATTCCATATAAAGTAAATGAATACATGCGAACCATGATCCCGACATCCATACATGCACAATGAAGCCCAATGAGACTACTCTCCTGACCGATGATTGCTTCCCAATCTATAAGAACATAGTATGTCTAGAAAAAACGATTGTAAATAACTATCATTTATAATGAGATGGAACTAGCATGTAGTTCCAAATTAATTAATTAATTCTATTATGGTTTCCCATAATAGGTGTTGAGTTCCATCGAGGAATCCATGGAACGAGGAACTATCATCCCATCATCTCATTTATATTAAATGGAATGCGTCACCATAATGTGATGAATGTCACACGCCTTTAAAAAATGATATTGTGTAGAAATAAATTATCCAATATGCACATCACATGTAGGAATGTGGGAATTAATTAGTTAAAGAAATAGATAATGCGATTTATAATAACCTAAGAGATCCTCAATAAAATATAAATGGATAGCCAAGATCAACTGGAGTAGTAAAATAAGATGAAAACTGATGTATAAATCTTCATAAGTCATATTTATAAAATATTTCTGTGTTTTCCATAAATTTACAGTTATAGTAACTAAAGAAAAAACTATCTATGAATTTAATATATACATTGAATATTAAAATTAGTAAATATTAGTATATTTTTTCTTAGTGTAGTTTATTTTTAAGTTATCTCAGCTCATTTAATATACTCCATTCATATTTAATTGGATAATATATGGCTAGGAATAAATCGACATGTACATGGGTCTTGAAAGTAATATCTACTAACATAATTTAATTCATATATTTTTCGATGAGGTAAATAAATATATTTTATAGAGTGATATAATATTATTTTTGTGAAAAGTTTTCTTTGAAATCCACTGCTAAAATCCTCTCTAAACATTATAAAACATAGGTAAGTCAAAAATTATATATAATTTTGAGGATGTTGAATAATATAATCAAAAGGTTTAAATAAGTGTATATAATTATTTTAATCATTTTAATGTAATTTAATGAATTTTAATACGAGATTTCATTAATTAATGGTGGTTGTTTTTTATTTTTTTAAATAATTATTTGAATTCAATTTTCAAATTGATTAATAATTTTTCAAATTGAATTTAATTTTAAATTATAAATTTTAATTGAAATAGTATATTTTCTAGTTGGGTTTTGAAAAAAAAATACTAGAGAACCTAATAAAATTCATGAAGGAAGACCAATTACTTGAGTAACTATATTATTCCTCTCACAAAGGATTAAGCGTCCACAAGAACATACTCCAAGTGACTGCATGAATAAAAAATTATGTTAATGTATGAAGACTCGTTAAGCTAATGAGATGCACTTTCTATATTAAGTCTACAATAAACCACATGAAAATATCTTATCCTACATTGAGAAAACTTTCAATATATTACATGAAATATTCCCAATCTAATACACCATTCATTATCATGTTATCTTACACTCACATAAAAAAAGTTATATCCTCACCTGAAATTGGCCATGAAGTAGCATCTTAGAGATGACTATAAAAGTAAATATCAGAAACATTATTTAGTAAATCCAAGACCAAATTTTAGGGAGGAATTAGCAAGATAATCATGATCTATTGAAACATAGATAAGGAGACTTAATATTAGAGCTAGATTTTCAATAAATAATATGTGATTGAAGATATAAATAGTCATGACAGTGTTCTCGTTCAAAATATAAATCCAAGATTCCTATCACACCGTGAATATTTTAATAAAGATGATGTTGTTAACTAAGACTTAGGAAGCCCAATCAGCATGATTTGGATTAATAAGGATTGAATAAACATAATGAATAGATCATGACTCATGTAACCAAGATCAATTGAAACTATGAAATGGTGATATAAATATTAATCCTGAAGAACTAATAATAAAGATAAAACTTTTCTCTAACAAAACAAAATAATACTTGAGGTTTGAGATGCTCAGTTGAGTACCTAAAATAATTTTTCTATGCATTTTCTCATTATATAGTATTGAAGATAGTGGATACCTCATTCATCCCAAATAAACTGGTCTAAAACCCATACAACGTTACAACAATGTGATAGATAAAAATATTTAAATAATAGGCACATTCCCAGCTTAAAGTTCTAGTTCTCACAACCACTAGTTCAGTTCGGATCCATGTACAAATTTTCTTCAATGATTTTCATTCTAGTAGGGTGAAGGTAAAATTTCATGATCACTTATTCCAATATCACCAGGTCTCTATGAACTCACCTCAATAAGTTAAAAATAAACATATTGGGGTAGCATTCACCGACAAAAAGTGCTTTCTCGATCAATGATATAGAATCTCTATTTGGTAAATTCTAACACCCACTACTTCCCATAACCAGAAATAACCATGATCTTGAATCCCATTTGAATTCCCAATGTAGAGCCCCAACATCTTAAACAATATATTAATGACACAAATGATAGTCCATTCATCATATTCTACTCCAAAAATATATTGTAATATCCATACCCATGTAATTATTATCCATGACACATTTAAGACCCATTAAACTATGCCCAATTTTCAATCCCGCTTTTTCATATCCCATGAAATAAACATCAAAATTAGAATAGATACATGGACTACCTCAAATTCTCTTATGATCCTTACAAAATTAATTGATTTAAATTCGACTATTTGACAGTCAAATTCATTGTAGTCATGATTTATTAAAACTATTCATAATTGATTCTTCATGAAAATATATAGAGTTAGATCATGGGAAAATTGATATAAGATTCTATTGTTTTATGATAGAATGGAAAAGGGTAATGTGACTATATAAAAAGGTATTTGGTGAATGGGATAGTTATTCCCCTTCATTGGATAAGTATTCTAATAATTTTATTATCATTTTCATTTCAATATAATTTTCTTACATGAAATTATATTCTTCTTCAACTATTCAAAATATTCATTATTGTGGTTTATTCAACATCAATGTTATTTTCTGAACTCTTAAATGTCCATGAAATTAGGCTACCAAACTGAGGGGGGATTCATGGGGAATGTCTGTAGATTCCTGATTACCCATTTTATATTCATAAGACCTCATTTAGTTTTGATGGGGAAGAGGGGTGATTTGGGAGTTGTGTGGAAACCAGCCACATTTCCTAATATTATTCTTGTTTAATTCCAAGCAATTTTTATTCTTCCTATCTTGTTCTTATTCCATTCACATATGATGTTGGGATGGATGTTGGGGTATGATTTACAAATTATAGAGTTGGCATGAGTTTTTTGACATGTTAATGACCAAGACATTTATATAAAATGACACCATAGAGGAAGTGATATTTTGTGTGCTTAGGATATTTTTGATTATTGATAGGATCTTATCATATTAATCAAGGATTGTGGTGCATGAAAAACATTTGGTTCATTTTCAATCTGATATTGAAACCATAAATGTATAATGAAGGTTTTTAGTGTTTGAGTCTTAGATTAATCCAATTCCCATGTTAAAAACTATTTATTATTTTTAATACCTAATTTTATTATTCATTAAAATATAGTAAAAACTAAAAAAACAACTCCAAATTCAGGATTCTTCAAATATTTAAAAAAATAAAAAAAAAATCAATAAAATATTTTTGAATAGTTTTTAATAGACCCATGAATCCTTGATGATGACAATAGTCAGTCCCACTAGACTGAATTCTAGGATTATAAATTTTCTATGCAATTCCCATTTAATCTTCTTGCATCAGTGCTTATTTTTTATTTTTTTATAAATAATATATTTATAATTTCTTATTCATTTCCCTATCCACGTTTTGAATTTTTTATTTTATACTTATTTATAATTTTTTTGAAAACATGTCATCACATTTTATTTTTTTTATACAAATATGTTCTGATTTTTCGTTTATATATAATAATTCATTTTTTGTTTTTATAATGATAGTATTCACATCATATCACCTAATTTATTAGTGTGACATCATATAAGAAATAAAATATTTAGAAATAAAAGGATGTATAAAGGTAATAGTAGTTGATGATCCAGAAAAACTAAATCCTATAGGGGAGTCTCATCAGCCCCCTATTAATGAATTCGATATTTTAACTTAATATATCACCTTTTCAGTTTATCGGGTTTTATATGAACTATTTTGATACTATAATGTTTCCTTATTTTATTGGACTCAAAATTCATGTTCCCTCATTTGTTGAATCGCTCACACATGCCACTTGGACTCTCTAAACTTCTTATTATCATGAGTAGTACATTGACCTAAGAGTGATTGGAGACCTCCAATCATCAAGATAGGTAAGGTAAGATAATTTAGGGACAATTCTTCTCTCTGACCAAGCCAACTAATCACTATGAGGATAATCAAGTGAGGTTTCACATGTTTAGTGGGAATAAAATTAGTAAAATAATTTAATCAAGATTTAAAATAATGATATTGGATATCGAAGGTTAGGATAATTTATTTGAACTATGTTATAGCCAATCAAATTCAAGTATAAATTTCACATGTAGAGCACAATAAAAAAGTGGTAAATTCCAAAAATAGTCTCCTCTCGGAAGATGAACTAATTCAACCACTACTGTATAAATTTGTATTAAAAAATTAATATTTTTTGTTTCCCCATAACTGGCCTTTCATCTTTATTTCATCATAACAAAATTATTAATCCATCATCATAAGATATAAATCCTAATGAATACTCTACAAAAATAAGAACATACTCTCTATCGGATGGTTTTTATGATCCAAATTAATACCAACCACATATCATTCATGCTTCTAATTCATAATCTCATTGGTTCCAAAATCTCCAAGGATGAGGCACTGTCTAGAATATTCATCTACCCTATCATGATACTCATCCACATGATGTTTTGAAATCCATATAGGTTATCCTATCATATTTCATATTAATCAATTTTTCATAGAATGTTAGTCAAGCTAGCTGTCAATTTCACTATAATTATAATTTTTTTAATGAAACATTCATTTCATCATCATACTATAATGACATTAACTCACTCACCATAGAAAAATGAATAAAATATTTATCTCTAGTAAATCACACATAACCATCTCTAGAGTATCCCTTGTTCTAGACAACACATTATATAGCATTAATGTCTAACAACTTTACCCAAACCTTTGTAAAATTAGGGCACCTCACACCTTTAAACAATCACAATATTCCCAAATTACTATAAATAATACCATCCATTGAAAACTATTAGTACCCAGGGAAATAGATAAAAATGGTTAGATACACTAAGTATTCTTAATCCTATACATTATACATAGGTAACATATCAATCTTTAACACCCCATACAAGTCTTGGGTGACTGAAAACACATCCCACACATCATTAAAAATTACCGGTGTGTTATTTCATGAAATCAACACATACAGATAACATCATCAAGATAGAAATATAGGAGTCACAAAACAGACATACACACTCTGGTTAACCTAAATAGGTTTCAAAATCCATCAATAGACACATTCATCCAGTCATTCTATGTTTCTCACAAGTAACCAAAGACTACGCTCATGGATTTATATCTAGAAATAAGTTATAGTGCCCCCACATACCTTTTTTGTTGATTAATTATCCCTTTATTGATCCCAATGTCCGAGAGGAACCAATGAACTGCTCAAAATATTGCATCACTACCCCCATTATTATACATTTCATATATGAGGAAGTGTACATTATAGCACCACAAAAATGAATAACCTTATAATATTACTTTTGAGTATTATCTCAACAATATAAATATAACCAAAACAATCAATAGTTTAGAATTCCACAAATGTATCTCAATTATATCCCTTGAATAAAGCACCATGAATTCCATAAAACAATTACATTACCATGGAATCGGATATATTATTATATGATATACTTTATTGCACCTCCCATGAATGGATCTCATAACAATGAGAATATACCCATAAATTTTGTCTATAAATAATATACATATCTATTCCAAACATATTCTCCATGGTTAACCTCATTTCTTAGATCCCATTTCTAATAATAAAAGGCATAGCACCATATTATTCAGCAAACACAACCCAACTCACTAAAATATAAAATTGTTTCTTATTATAACTATGATCTCCCATATAGACTATAGACCATACCCCATTAAGTCATGGATCATGTAAAAACATTTATTCTTCTGTTTTAAGTGGCATAGTTTACTCGGATTCCTATGAACCCATTCGTGGTATATTACACACATTGATAATTGTTATACCAAAACCCAATTACCCACTCAAGTGTTTTAATCCTCACTGCGTATATAGATTATATACTTTAACCTCTAATATAAATTAAAAATACACTTTAATGGTAATGATATAACACTATGAAAATGTGTATCTTATAAATTATAAACATTTAGTTTGGTAAACTAGATTGTCACTATTAATATATTTCAAAATATAAATAATAATTTATTTCTATTTTTTAAAATAAATAATCATTTTTAACCATTATTTGTAAAACATACATGAATATATTGGGAATGTAGAATAATGTTCCCAAAATGATATAAAAACACATGACTCTTACCAAAAGAGGATTACTTCAAGTAACCAAAACCTAATAAACTGGAACATTAATCCTATAATAATAAAAATAGATCAAGTGTAACAGTGAATAGTCAATAAAAAATATACATTATTCTTATAACTATAAAAATTTCTCAAATGTAATAGATAATAGTATATATAAAATATTTAAACCCAAGTAACATGGATCTATACACAAGAGGGTGCTCATGAGATACAAATATTACTTCTATATCATGTAAGGATGATTCTTATATCTTCTTACCATATACTAAATTTAATTATATTGAGAAGAAGTATCTAATGAAAATTTGTAAAATCCCCAATCTAAAGCGTTCCCTCATGGACCAAATTTAACTAATACATACCTTAATCACACTTCATCCTATTCAATAGGTATCCAACCAATTGATAGGGTCTAATAAGCCATGTGAACATATTATTCCCTCCTGCATCATTGCATAAATAATAAGTAAAAAATAGAAATATATATATATATATATACATATATATATATATATAATTTCTAGGAAATATTGGATTTCATATTAACAATAATTAAATAATAAAATCCAATACGATATAATTAAAAGATACACATATAGAAAAATAGTTATTAATCAGTATAGGATCACTTAATAGTTCAATCATAAATTATAGATAATAGTAAATAAATATAAGAACAGAAGACCCAAAAATAATTATATACACTTCCTTAGAACCATTTCTACATTAGCTATGGTCTACACCATCTCAACAAGTAATATTAGGGCCATTTCCTAAGCCTTCATGTAAAATATTCGATCTACATGTGCATAAATTGTTTTATGATGGCTGTGAGTGTGAAACTCAATAGTCTAAAACAAATGATGTTTCTAAATAAATCCAATATATATACAAGACTGTTTCGAATTAAACCAACCTATAGAATAACATTTTTACACCTATTAAACTGTGGGTACACAAAATCAACCAAGATGGCGAGTTCAGTGTTTCATTGTCTAATGTTTTTTATCATCATAATATTTTTTTTGTAATACTCTTGGATCAGTATAGTTTATTCATTAAGACATTATAAAGTATAAATTAGGAATAAAATATTTTTTTTATAAGAAAGATAAAGTGTGAATGATTATAAAACCTTGGAATATAACAAAAAAAAATATGTATAACAACCCATTCTATTCATATATAAATATAATTTCTTCTAAAATGAATATTAATTTCATATCATTATCATCCATGTGATAACCATAAAGGTTTAATAGCTTCATTAACATTAATTCATAAAAAAATATTACATAGAAAATCTACATTATCTTACATGTAGTTATTCATAAGAAAAATAGTTCTTATATATATCAATCTTAAAACGTTTCTTAATATCATTGGGAAAAGGAACTATAAAAAAGAGTGAGATTATTTTCTCAGTATAGGTAAACAGGGGACATATCAATGATAATTTAAGCATAACATTGTAACGAGGGTATGATAAGCTAGTATTAACCACTAAAAACCATACCTAACTATTAATAGATCATAAAAACAAGTCATTTCATAAATATTTCTTGTTCATAATACATGAATCATAATATAATCAAAGCATATGATCAATGAGAGCATGAAATTCGCATGAGATCGTGTCATCAAAAATTGAAATAAAGTGTAGTATAATCACAATAATAATCCAAGAAATCTTATTTCAAATATAACATCTAATACATTCATAAAAAGATAGTATTGTTCAATCCATTGGTGTACCTGCATTGGGTTTGGGGTAGCCTCACATTTACCCTCTTTCGGGCTTATGGTAACCTCATTTATAACCAATTAAAGCATATGATAACCTCATGTATAACCTTTTTAAGGAATGTAATATCCATCTATTTAGCCTTTGATATTATAAAATATTAGTCCTCACCGAATTCATTAGAGGGTTATAAATTTACGGGCCCACTTATCTCATAATCATAATCCATGCATAAGTATACAACAAGATCGTAAAGTATTAATTATATCATCACAAAATAACTGATGGATAATAATTTTTTTTTATAAAAACCTTGGTAATGTTAATAGTAAATCAATTTCATGCCTTATTAATATTCCTCAATTATATTTTATATAGTTTTTATTAGGATATTATGTAATTTTTCAATCCAAAAGGAAATTGATTAATTCTTTTAAAACATGTTTTATTATATTTTATGATTGTATTTAAAAGCATAGTTTCTAAATTTTTTGATTTTAATTTGGAAATTTTTTAAGTAATCAAATAAAAATTATATTAGTGTGCAAATTTGTAAATTTTCATAATTGTTTTAGTAAATATTGAAAAATACATATTCATGTAAGAAATTCAGGTATTTTCAACAAATAATGAAATTTATATGTCACATTTTATATTTATGTAACATAAGTATACATAAATTATGAACAATATAATTAGTTATATACGATTCATAATAATACCTTATTTAGGAAAATATTCATTTTTGGGAACAGAAAGAATTCTTTTAAATGTTTTTTAATTCCTTTTGAATCTTCATAATAAATTAATTTATACCACCACTAGAAATTTAATATTAAAAAATAGATTTCATATTTGGAATCAGAGGGTCAAAATTGGGTTAATAGGCCCCCTTTTATCATTATGAAAAGAATCTATTTCTAATATTTGTCATCATTGAAAGGAAAAAACATGTAATTGAGGTTAAATATATTATGAAAAGGCTTAAAAAGATCCTTAAAAGAATTAACTATTTTCTTGGATAGGTTTTTTTAGACCATGACCTCAAATATTTTGAAAATTTTGATATTTATTTCTATTATCCCTTTATAATGACCTTAATATAATTTAAAATAACTAAAATAAAAAAACATCACCCTCTCTGTTTTAATATCTATAATTTTATCATAATTATAAAATATGTTATGTTTGATTATAAAAGGTTATTTTATATATAACAAAAAAAATTGCACTTTAATTTACATTTAAATTTTTTAAAATAAAATAATTAACTTAAATACTTCTACAACATTAATATAATTCTTGTGAAAGTATTTGAAAAATCAGTTAAAATATTTTTAAAAATATGTAAAGTTGATATTTTTTTTGAAGCGTTCTAGAGTCCCAAACTTTTTATAGGTCAATATAACTTATAATTGAGTTTTTATAGGATTCAATTTATATTAAATTTCTATCATTTTAAAATTAAATACTAATTAAATTAATAGTTCCAAAAATTAATGTATTGATATTTTATAATAAATAATATTTTATTAAATTATTTAGAATTAATAAAAATATTATATTCATCCAAGTGATTATAATATGATTCATAATATCAATCATTGTTCATTTATTCTCAAAAAAAATTTATAGTATTTTTATTGTCTCATTTGATGTAAAAATGGTTGACATCAAGGTAATCATAAAAATGGAAAATGGAGGGTTAAAAAAAATAAATTATGAGTAAAAAAATTCCAAAAATTATCCAAAATTTATTGGATGAGAGGATTTAGATTCATCCTAATATTATATTATAACTATATATAATTGTATCTTTTTTACAGGAAAATTAATTTATATTAATTTAATACATTATGTAGTTCCAAGAGTCCCATTCCCCTCACATATAAAAATTCACCTCATATCCCTTCTTCCCCAAACATTTTTTGACCTACAGTTTGGAGAATACCTAAAAATTTATTTCCCCAAATTCAGTCCACATATTTTATAGGGAGTATTCATAAAAAAAAATACCTAACCTTGGAGGCGTAATATGTAATCCAGATAATTTTTCAAAGGAGAAGGTATAAGTACTAACTGACATATTTCATGTTTATTTCAACTTAACCCTACTTAATTTAATCCATAAACATGATGAAATAATAACATAATTATATTCCATAGATGTATATTTTACTATTGTTATGGTAAATACATTTTTATCTCATTTTCCATCCAATGAGAAATGAAAACATCACTTCTATGTATGTATAGATTACCACCTCTAAGAAGAAATGTATTTTATTTTTCATCACTAAAAATCGTGGATATTTATTATGATGTATTTAAAAAATATATATTTTATTCATTAAATAGATAATATTATTCAAAGATAAAATATCACATATTTTCTAACCATTCTATATGTTGAAAAATGATAACGTCATTCATGTGAACATGTGAACTACCTTCTGCATGAAGCGATGCGATTCGTTATTCAATAGAAAATCACATGTATGAATAATATAAATTTATTTGTATATATAATATTATATTTATGATATAGTCATTAATATTTTAGTATTATATAAAAATTACATTCATTCCAATATGATTATTTAAAATTTTAAATGTTACTAATGCGTATGTACAACCTACAATCTCCATGATTATAACATATTTCATCCTTCATAACCCTCTATAATGGTCGGTATTAGTATAACTAATTTATTAAAATTATAATTTTTTAATTATATTATTTATTTTTTAGATGATGTAATATTTACATCTTTGACCATGGTTAACTTACCAATTTCATTTTTTATAAATGAGAAGAATATCTTCAAAACATATGATGTGAACTAAAATGAATATGTAATTTTATATAACATGGTAATAAATAATTTCAAATAAATAAATAAACATGAAAAATGTATATAGGAAATAAAATAGTTAACCCAATTTTATTATTTAGTATGAAAATAACCTATATGACAAGTTGGAATCGAGGTAAGGGACACATTAACATAATACCTCTTTTAAATGTTATAATGATTTATTTTCAATATATTTCCCTTCCATGTTTATATTCCTAAAATTAATTTAGATACATATTTATATAGACATAAATGAATTATAAAGGTAATTTTATTTCTCTTTTTTACTTCCATTCATATTATTAAAAAATAATAATTTTACACAAAATGTATTGACTTTAATTACAAAAGAAAACAAGAAATGTCCCATTTTAACATATAAAATGTCAACGTGTTTTGGTTTTATTACACACACTGTATTATTTTTTTCATCATTTATAGGACTCCTTTATTTATTTAAATAAAAACCCTTATTTACTTTATTAAATTTATTTATGTATTGAAAAAAAAAATTAAATGTTAATGGTATATTTATAATAGAAAATTTATTTCATATGATTTCAAACTGTTTTTCCTGGGTTTTAAGTAAAAGATTAAAATATTTTATTCTTGTTATATTAATTAAACATAAAGGTTGATGATTTTTTATCCCAAGATATATTATAAAATGGGCATCCTAATATAAATTATATGATATGTAAGATATGTATACCTCTTTAAAGAATTAGGAAATATTCATTTTCATTAAATGCATGAAGAACAGAGCTAATAATTAAGTTTTCTTTAATGGATTTCACTAGACTCCAGTTATTTCTTATTTGAGTTATGCATATAATTCTATGAGTTTAATAAAAGTTTTTCTATATTTTTTCTTTGGATTTTAAGAATTTTCTTTGGGAGAAAAGTGTGTGTTTTTCATGTATATATGATTTACATCATAAACTCAAATAATGTTGAGGTAAAGGTAAAAAAATTAAGGGATTTTCTAGTTTTTCACTAGGCATATTTATTTATTTCTTTTAGATCCATTAATTATCATTTTATTTGTATCCAACATTTTTATAATGTAGATAATATGGTTTAAATATTATATATAACAATTAAAAAGTCATTATGATAGAAATAAAATAAATTTATGAAGATAAAATGAGTTTCATTTTAAATGTTTTCTATTGTGAGAAAAATCAATACTGAGTGGATGAATCCACATTGTAATGAGTGATTTTTTATTTAAGTATTATTACCTAATTATAAACTCTAAACCTAAAATATATTCATGAATAAAATAAAATAATTTTGAGTCTAAATACGCTATATTATATAA
The DNA here is from genome assembly GCA_963277665.1 of Viscum album. Classification (NCBI taxonomy): domain Eukaryota; kingdom Viridiplantae; phylum Streptophyta; class Magnoliopsida; order Santalales; family Viscaceae; genus Viscum; species Viscum album. The sequence goes on from OY728161.1 coordinate 1,004,068,065, forward strand.
TACTTATAATTAAGTCATTTTAGATGGTATTAGATAAAATGATTAGATATCTTTATATGTTATAGTAATCATAATAAAATACCCTTGATAGATAATAATTTATGGTTAATTTGAAATTATATATCATTTTATGATTACCTTATTACATCATATAATATAAGTTTTTTTAAAAAAAATTCCATTGTGGAAATAGGGATACTAAAGTAAGAAGGTATCAAGAGGAACATATACTTTAATGTCAACATCTTGTAAAGGATAGAATCAGAAAAAAAAATTTCTCATAAATAGATCAATTAATGTAGGCTATAAAGAGTAGTTTTTAACATGTTATAGAGAAAAAAACTATACCATATAAGAACATGTTGATGTTTACATATGTTCTTACATTAATTTTTGTTTTTTTATTACATATAGTTAGTTTCTATTATTGAATATTCTAAAACATCTAAATATTTTATGTGGAATTAGTTTTACTAGCTTAATAAATTTTTATTATAACATGTGTTATAGATATCATAATTTTATAATTATGTTTTCATATGAATGAAAATATGATTTTATAAATTTTATTAAACTATAAAAAATTAAGAATCAATATCTCAAATGATTACATTTTCAATGGACATACTACTTATTTTTAGTTTGAATAATGTTTTAAATTTATATTGTTTTAATGTTTTCTTTATTAATTCTATCGTAACATGCTTAATATAGATCATATTATTAAAGAACATGATTTTTAAAATATAAAATATGTAAAATAACATTTAATTAATTTAAAAGGAATTATAGAATATTTTTTTAATTCTCTAATTTTTACCAAAGTTTATAGAATATTTCTTGAAGTCTGTAATATCATGATTTCAAAATGTTTTTTATATCAATGATATATATGTTGATATAAATCAGAATCATATGATATTTATTTAATTATAAATATTAATTTTTTTGACACTTTTTATAAAGCTTCACAGTAGTCTATAAAATATAATTTATATTCTTTAAAAATGGATGAATGTCCACAACATTCCATGAAATTTTCTACAGATTATATTCTATGGATTTCACTCTTTTTGATGATATTAGTCAATATAAAGGTCATACTAATGTAATATTAGACTCATTGAATAGATAAAAAATTATATTCAATAATGTTAACTAGACCAATATATATATGTGATGTTAAGTAGGTATAAAAAATCATCAATATTTTTTTGTCAAGATATATCATAAAATAATAACTAATGTTCATCATATCGTTACTAAAGATATACCAGGACATGGTAAATTCTCCATATACCATATTATAATTTCACCTCCAATACCATCATGGTAGTATATCACCTAGATTGGTAGCTCAACTAAAATATTTATCTTCCTCTTCTACAGTAGAAACAGTTTCTCCCTCAATAGAAGTATCCTTTATCCATATTATTTCAATCTACCACTCTCCATTATGAAGGAAGTATCATTATAGAATATAATTATAGAAAAAAGACTCTATTTAAAGGTGGAAAATTTTATCTATGATGGTAGATGAATACTTGAAAGCTTCCTCTGTTTTCCTCCTATAACACTTGCACAACAGTGGTATATCTAATGTTTAATGCATTTCATGTTTCTTATCCTTATGTACACATCTTTAGAACATGTTTAATTCATCCACGGTAGCAACACCATGCTTGTAAATCATCAACATAATGGTAGCACATTAGCTGGTTCCCACTACCGTCATCCGTGAATCAATTTCACTCTAGTAGCATAGTAAGGTCAATAGTTTCTCATATTCATCTCCTTCTATGTTAGCTTGTCTGAAGAAGTTATAGTATCTCATGGTGGTAGATCCACTATATTGTGATGAATGTTTCTATCAATTATGTCATTACCTTTCACCTCCAAATATTATCATTATGTTATCCCACAATGGTAGAACTGGACATTAGTGGTGGTATCTCTGATCTACTTGACCGGTATCATATAGTAATAGAAGCACCACTACATTCTTTCAATTGTAGATCAGATAGAAGCAATAGTTCTTCTAATAGTATTACCGCAAATATTTAATGATCACTAGTGGTATCAACATTATTCAATGATAGTACCATTCTCCAACACAATGGAAGCATCACTAGAAATGATAGAACCACTTTTCAATTCCATATAAGTAATCTCTTTCTGCCTCCATGTGTTATTTTATCCTACCATCGATATTTAAATTTTATCATACCATTCCAAAATATTTTTTACGGGTATATTCTTTATATTTTAATGTTTTATTTTCCAACATGTGTATAATTAATATTTTAATTATTTTCGTTGACTCCAAATTATTTAATAATAATTTTAGAATATTGGAATTGTTTTAAATAGTTATAAATTTGATATAAATTTATTTTTCATATTTCATAGATCCTTGTAACATATTTAGTACTTTATCTGAAGTTATTTAATATTTCATAAATTCTTGATTTTAACATTTTTAAAAATTATTTAGTAATATTTTATATAATTTCCATAATAAAATTATGTATTAAATTCTTGTTAATAGTGTTTTACATTTTATGAATTTATACAATGTGATATATTGATTCTATTATTTATAGTTAATATTCCTGGTATATTTATGGAATTTATCTCGACCAAATATTATGGATACTATATGAATTATTTAATATGTGTATCAAATTTTTTTGATTTAGTATTTATGTTTTCAATTAAAATATTTATTTTTATTATTTTTCTAAATGATAATTTTATCTCTCCTGGATGATTTTGCAATTTTATGATTTTTTTATCTATCTTGATGGTTTCTGAACAAATATAATGTACCTTAAATATGGTATCATCTTCAGGACACTATGTTTCCTAAAGAGTAATATTTTTATCATTCAAAGTGTTATAAAATTTGTAATGTCTTATGAGATATATGTTTATTCATCTAGAAAATATTTCAAATGTTCAATTACATATTATATGACATTTACCACCTTGAAGATAATATTTGATCAAACTCCAGTACTAGTACATGTGATTCTTCATTTCTCTTCTACATCGTCTAGTTTCTTGAGTCTGTAGCAGTACTCCACATTTTTCAAAAACTATCTCTTTTCTACTTATTCTTCACACATAAACCCTTTAGTTCATTATTTTAAAAGTTTGTGAGTCATGGATTCAAATTTCATGACATTTTAGGTTATGAATCCTATAGTTTAAACTTAATGTTTTAGTTCAGTGATGAGTGACCATAAAAAATCCAGTGTTATCGAGGTTATACCTTTAACTTTTTGAAAAGGATCTTGTAATCAGGTTTTGATTCCCCTTCAAAAATCATATTATTCCACATTGTATCTATCACTGAGAAAAGTGGAATAAGAGTATACTATTTCCATTTTGGACCAATCTACTATAATAAAAATCCTTATGTTCATTATTTTATTCTGCATGAAGTTAAATAACTAATTAAACATTATAATTAATCTATGTAATTTATTTATTTTATTATACTTTTAATTTGATCTATTCACCACTCTCTAGAATATCTGAAATTTTCCATCCATACCTATTATGAAAAATATAATCATTTTATGGAATAAAACTCTATAGAATTTAGTGGAACCTCAAATTCCATGGTAGCCGGATAATCGATTAATTATATATAAAATATATTTTAATTCATTCGATGTCCAGAATTTACATAGGAAAATATATTTATTTATTATCTTCATGATGAATCTGATTGATGGGGTATATTGGTTAATAAAACCAATTTTAGAGATGATATTGATTCAAGGGAATGATATGAATTTAATAATATTTTCCATTGTTAATATTCCCCTATTTTTATTTTACATAGGATAAAAAAGCAATTCTAATAATGGATGTAAAGAAAATAAATATTGAGTAGCTTCTTATGAAGAAAATTTTAAAATATTATCCTAGAACACACTGAATTTTTTCTGTACATTGATAGTAAAATTAAAATATTTTAATCAAGATTTAATTCATATTTATGAAGGGATTTTGTTTAATGAGAATTTATAATTTATGATAATTATTTTTTATGGTCTGAGAAAGATGAGATGAAGTTTACCAGAACATAGGTTCCTTGAGATGACAATAGTATGAGATAGTAAATGTGATAAGAAATGGATAAAAATTTAACTAATAAATTTAGAGGTAATCACCCAACGTGTTCTAAGTAAGATAAAAACATTTTATTGAATGTTTTATAGGATTTTTAATGAATTATCAGTGTGGAATTATTCTTCATAAGGCTACGAATGAAAATAAAAGGGTCCCAAAAAATCCATGAATAAGTTCATTTATAGCCATCCAAAAGTGAGTTTTATAAATCTCAATGATTTAGTGGATTATGATAACATGTTCATAAATTTAGTTTCACAAGGACGAAGTTATCAATATCAAATAAAAAAATCCATGAAAAATAATTAATTTTTACTATGACGGTTGACATTCGACAATCAAATGATGTGGGGATAGGTATATTTCATGTTTATTACAATTATACGGATGTCCTATTAAAATATTGATATACACATTCCTTCATTAATGAAAAATTTTCATGTAAACTAGTAATAACAACTCATAAAAAGAAGATGTAAATTTTAGTGAAAAATCTAGGTGGAAAAATTAAAGAATCCAAGATTAATAGGAATATTTCATTTATTTTTAATGTATGGTTCTTTCTTTAAAATATTTTTGAACATACCGTAGTATAGATTCATTTTATTTTTATTTTGGATTGGTTTTAATTTTATCATTGTAATATATATTATATCACTGATGAGGTAATATATAATGATTCCATATATTTTATGAATTATTAAAATGTTTATTAATTTATTATAGATGGTTATGAAACTTACACAGATCATGTTATTTAAAAGGAATAAATTATTCAAATTTTTTGTCCCGTATTAAACTAATATATTAATGTTTTTCATGATTCTTGTTTGGGTGTTATTCCCAATCGAGAGTGTGAGTTTGCCTTTTCACTTCTTTAGGTTGTTATTTTTATTTCCCATACCAATTGTCTAATGGCTCAAATATGTATTTTAGAACAGAAAAATAATTCATAGTAGTTTCTAGATAAAGGATTCATTCTTCATAAAAAATCACCATGGGGTGATCCATTTTTATTCATTAAAAAGAGGGATGTTTTAATAAAAACTTCCATTGATTATATGTAATTGAATATCATAACTATTAATAAAAAGTAAAATTTTCATCACATCGGTGATTTATTTGATAATACCCAAAGAGAAAAGTATTTTTAATGATTGATCTCAAGTTAGGGTACCATAAGTTGAAGGTAAAGAAGTAATAATATCTGATGATAACATTTAAAACTACATATGGGAGTTGTGATATTTTAGGTATGCCCTTTGGTTGTATAATTCAAAAGATATATTCAATGATCAAATGAATATAGTTTTCCATTATAATTTAGATAAGATTTTGGTTGTGTTTATGAATGATAATTTAATTATATTATAAAATTCCTGAGGATCATAAAAGACTCATTAGGATTGTTTTCAATCCAGTAACAAAACACTGTTATATTCAAATTTTGGTAAATGTGAATTTTAGTCTAAATAGATATTTATTTTGATTAGGAATATTTCTTCTAAATAAGACATAGATATTGACCATCTTGAAAATAATGTTGCAAAAGAATTTTCAAAACCTAAATATGATACATAGATTCTTTGTTTTCTTGGATTAATAGTTTAATACCTTCATTTTGTTGAAATGTTTTATCATTTACATATCCCAATAACATAGTTATCAAAAAAATGATTCAAACTCATCTAGAAGAAAATGGAATTATTGATACTAGAAACTGAAATGAATATTGGTGAATTTTATAGCATTGTCCTTTCACTCTATAAATGGTGAATTTTTCATCAATAGTGAAAATTCATTGAATAGACTGGGTTGTGTTCTAATACAGAATGATTATGTAACTGTTTTTGATTCACATCAACTTAAATATACCGAGTTATAATATCTTACACATGATATGTAATTAGATGTATTGTTTTTTTACTTTAAATATTTTTTGTCATCATTTATATGGAGTAAATTTTAAAATATGTGCTGATCAGAAATGTTTTATGTTTTTATTCAAAAAAAAATGATTTGAACATAAGGTAAAGAAGATGGATCCAACTCATTAAGGAATACGATTACATGATTCATTACCATCCTAGAAAAGAAAACAATGTAGTTGATGCATTGAGTTGAAATGATAATGCATCATTAACAATTAAATTTTTGTAACATAATCCTTTGATAAATGATTTAATTAATAATGGAATAGAAATTGTGGATGTAGGACCTTCCCCAGTTTTGTTTTAGATATCAATGCAATAGAACTTATTAGAATGAATTAAACATGGAAAAATGAAACATTGAAATATAATGACCTGAATTTTAAAGATGGTTTGGATCATTAGTTTTTCAACATTAATTCCATAAAATTTATAATTTTGAGTCTTAATAAATCCAAGGATTTCATGGTTTCATTTAGGGGTCATTCAGAGCATGGAAAAATGAAATGGGATGAAGAGATGGGGCCGATTGGTTTTCCTACAACCATGCATCCTAGAGAGCATGTCCGTGTAGCGATTTGGAGGTTTAGGATAGAGGTTATTTTCATGGTTTTTACATGGTTAGTAAAACCATTCACCTAACCATTCATTGGTCCCCAAGTAGTACTGAACCGAGCATAGTTTGCACATGTTTTGGATAAATTGTGCATCTTAGTAGTGCACCTTGATATTTTGGGGTGAAATGAACATTTATACCCTCATTTATGTTTTCATTATTTTACAATTTTCATCTTCTCCATCTAGTATCCAGCCTTGGTTATCCTCCTATTTTGAGAAAAAGAACACTAAATCGAGGAATTGAAGAAACATCCCTATCTGATGTATGGTCCTTGATCTGTCAGAAGAATTGGATCCACCTCAATAAGCTCCGCTAGTATCTTACATCTTGTATATGTTTTTCTTCATATCTATTTTTCTATTTAGGTCCAGGGTAATTTACACTATTTTTAGAAAATTGTACAATTTCTCAGATCTCTTCCAACCTGCTTCAAATATGAGGCTGATATCGAATGAGGTTTCATTTATGACCATGATTTAGGTGGTCACATCATTATCACTTTGAGTGTTGTTGTCTAATAGCTACATAATTGTTCCGCATGTTGGACTTTTTGAGCATCACAATTCATTGAAGGTGTTTGTTTCTAATTAATCCTTTCACCAGGATATATGTTCACTGTTCTTTGTTATGTAGTTTAGATGTTTAACATACCTTAAATGAACACTATAAGGGTGTACCAAGTGAATTTGACAATTTTAGTCAAATTATCTCAAATTCCCAAAACTATTAATTAGATTTTTATGTATCTTTTAAATTAATTTTCCATTAATTATACAAGTGTTAAATTATCCCAAAAACCTCTATGGTTTTTACCCTCTATTAGATTGAATTTCACAAGTGAAAATTTCCTTAATGATAATGTTATCTTCATAATGATCAATTGATCCTTCTAAATGATATTTTCATGTCTTGGAAAAATTAATGTGTTGAATTAAATGATAAGTATAATACATGATGGGTTTCCTTTCATTAAATGAATCAATTTTTTTTAAAGTAGATTTATCCCAATGAAAGGTAGGATCATGCGCTTTTTATGGTTTAATTATGCTCACTATTAATTGTAATATCTGAAATGTAATTGAACATGACTAAATGAACATATGAGAGGTTTTTCCTCAAATGTTATAATAAAAACATGCATATTCCTTATTTAAATATAATGTCATGGTAACTATATTAATTGATAGGTAATGCCTCATGTTCAATATTAAATGTGACAACGCCATTATAGATCTTGTGTATGAAGGTATGGTACCACTAAGCAAGGCTCATAATCACACTCTCTTATATCAGGAGTGGAGTCTGGAATCTCACAGTAGTTATACTATATGGTCTATGAGCATTACATTCCATGTGCCATTATTAGAGTGATTCCATCATTCCTCACTCACCATCAAGAGAATTGTTTCATGGAGTCTTTATATCTATTGGGTTGTAGGGAATTTACCCTATTGATCTGCCTTATAATATCATTAGACTCGTCATGGATGATTAAGTTACACCCGGGTCCATCCAGCACATGAATTCCATCTATATGGCCACTTATACTTATACGTACTTGTTTAATATTGGTTTATTGAATATATATATATATATAATAAAACTATATATATATATATATTAGTATTATATATATAGTCATTCTTCATGCATTCCTTCCAGCAATGAGCTGATGTAGGTAGAGTCATCAGGTGTCCCTTAGGAACCTGAGTGATCTATTTATTTATTTAATATTACTTACCTAATTTTGTTATACATACACACTATTTAGTTATGATAACTGATTTTATTAAACATAAACAATGTTGGTGGTGGACTACTGAGATTTTGTCTCTCCCTCTATTTGGGATACCTTTATTACCTAGGAATATTATATATCTATAGGTACTAAGAAGTTAAATCACCCTACTACTGGTCATTGATAGGATTTATATTTAGTTGGATCATAGGTGTAATGGATCCAATATAGTCTCAATATGCTTAGAATTGTTTTTTCTTATTATCCTATTGTAATATTGTGTAGCATGAATGTATCTGTATGTTTCCTTTATTTTTTACAACATGTCATGCATCCATGTCTTAGACACTGACATAAATGATTTTGATACTATTATAACTTGTTCAATTATATATTTCTTCTTCTTCTTAATTAATCAGTTATTGGTTTATGCGTCCACATTTAATTAACTCTTAATGTTTATATCGTGCTTCCATTGTTGACTGTATCTGTTATTCCCCACTGACATGAGTGTATAGTCTCCCCACCATACCACTTTACACCCATGCTTCTAGTTAGTAGGCTTTGGCATAGATGGGTTCGGTCTTGAGGCCATATGATCCACTGGCATGGGGCACGAGTTAATTGGGTCATGGTTTGGGATGTTACAAAGTGGTATAAGAGGAGTTACTTTCATAACATACTATTTAGAGACAATTGATTAGAGATTAAGAAAACTTGGAACAAGGTTGTAAGACTTTCTTAGGAATCAAGATCCCATCTTCAGGGTAAAGGCCAAGTTTCTTGAATTGTAATTACAATTATTCTTTTTCCTATTACTATTTATGAGAATTTAACACTGTGTAACACACATGATTTATGATTTTATTTATATTGGTAAAATTTAAATGAGGTTTAATTTACCTAGTATTGATTTAATTAGGTTGTTTCAATCCATATATCATTATAGGGATAGGGTGACTAATAATCCATTCATATTAGCATGTCATGATTAATTTTCATCTTGAATTTCCTATGGATATTGTTTGTGCCTTTAATATGTTGATAATTATGATAATATTTCTTGCAGGGATTAGAAAACATAATTAACAATTAAATTGCATGCCTTAACATAATAGTGTTTTTTTAATAGGTTAAAGGGACACTATAATCAGCCAATTATGGCATGTTGATCTTTGGACCACCGGTCACATGAACTAGAATGTGTTATGGTGTGGGATAAGTGGATGGCATTTTTTTCTTCACAAAGAGTTTGGGACCTTATGGGTCTGAAATGGTTATTAAATTAATTCCACCTTTAATATATATATATATATATGAAAATAAAAAATTCAAAATGAATATAACTTTAAAAATTAATTACTTTCTTCATATATATGTCATACATAGAGACATGGACATGAACCAGACCTTAATAGAGGGTATTGGGTATCTCTTACATTCCTTGGGACTGTTATGGTCCCTTTCTATCATCTAGACCTGGATTTTGAACCATGTATAGTGGAATGATTGTTTTTATAGGAAGGCTTTATAGCTCTCCTAGTTTCTTCAATGAAATATTTTAAATTTCTTAAATCTCTTCTGAGGAATGTTTTTTGGAATTTTAATATCATTATGTCATGATTTCGTCCTATAATAAACCCTAATGGTATGAATGATGATGCAACTAAGGTGGTGTTCTCTGATCTACCAATGATTTCTCTTGCAGTTCCACCTGAGCACCTATTCATATTCCTAATATGGGTGTAGAAGCCTAGTTCCAAGGAGTGCTTCATTCATATGTTTCATTTGATTCAAGGTATAGTCTAACCTGTACTGAGCATGGAATAGATGGATCATGAGTTTCACCAGTAGCACCATACTCATTTTTTTTGGGGATGACATACCAGAAATTGTGGAGTCATGGATGAAGTCTTTCTTGTCTATATTTGAGCGTCTTGCGACGCCTCCATATCGGAGGGTCAAAATACTGATATATATGATATTTGATTCATCAAAGAAGTGGTGGGACATTATCAACCATGTGGATCATCATCGTGACATGTTATGAATGGGTTTTAATTCCCTCTTCTATGACTACTTCTTTCCCTATACTCTGTGGGTAGACTCAGCTAATGAATTCATGAACCTACAACAGGGATGTATGTTAGTTATTTTATACACTGTTCATTTAAAATAGATATATTGGTTCAAACCTCTTATAGATACTAATGATATTATAACCTCTATGTGATTCAAGGATTTTATGGTTTACTCCAATTGATCCAAGATCAAAGTGCATAGGTTGATGACCATTTCAGAAATATTCAACCAATCCCTTATCACATAGTGGAATCTTAGGGAAGCTGATGGTGCAAGTTAGGGTGGATCGGCACATAAATCTAATATTGGTTCTTATTTTAGGTGAAAGAGATGTTATAATGTTCTCAAGGAGGTAATTGCAGTAAGTATCCTCATACAAATATATTTCTTATATATCACTAGTACAAGAAGCAAGGGCATACAAAACCTTTGGGACTCTATTATCCAGTCGAGTGTAGAGGATACGGTATGATTTTCTATATTCATCATTTATAAAGAACATTCCGTCCAGCTCCTTGAGAGTAGGAATCTACACCTACTACTCGATCAAGAGCGGGTATAGTAGGATCACGTTAGACAGGTAGTTAGAATACCACATGATGAATAAGAAAAGGTGGAGATCGAGGTAGAGGTAGTTTGACTTATGAATCTCAACGCTAGTCAAACGATCTTGCTTAGGGAAATCAAGAAGTGACTAAGGGCCATTGTACATGTCAGTTGCATGTAGTTCATCCTATTCCTAAGGTTAATAATGATGAACCTTCTACTATATGAGGTACTATTCTAGTATCCTCAATATTTTGGTTTTTATTATTTAACATTGGATCATATCACTCATTAATAATTGAGGCATTCACTAAAAGGTTCAATCTCGTGATCAAATTATTTCATGGAATTATGATTCTATACACACCTTATATATCCATTCAGATGTTGTACCCCATTATAAGGACATTCCCTTTGAGATAGGTGGTTATCATTTCCTATGGAATCTATTCATGCTCGACATAACATAATTTTACGTAATTATCAGTATAGAGTGGTTATTTACCTATCAATCCCATATTAGATACAATCATCGGAGGGTGATGCTAAAATTTCCAGAGAGTTAGGACCATTCATATGGGTGAAATGTATGCTAGTGTGACTCAATTTGGACTCGATCAGTAGAGGATGGGTAGTGTGACAGCTCAAATATCCAGTATATTCCTGTATGACCCATCTTTTCCTCCGGTACGGGATCATATTAGATAAGTACTTTCCAATGAATTATCTTGTCTAACATCTGTGTGATAGGTACATTTTACCATTGAGATTACACCAGGAGAATCAGCAATGATCATTCCTCATTATAAGATGACACCAATGGATCTTATAAATTTCGAGAAGCAATTGGAGGATCTCAAGGACGAAGGATTTGTACACCTTTTTCACATATCCTTGGTGTTTACTAATCCATATTTACAAGAAGGTCGATTACACCCATAGGCTGTGTGTGGATTATATTTAGTAGAATCAGATAACAATCAATAATCGATATCCACTACCAAGAATAGACAACTTCTTTTTCGAGATTCAAAGACTGAAAGTGTTTTCAATGATGGATCTGGGGTCAGGTTATCATCACGAGTATGTCGAGGCTTCCTACATACCACATATAGATTTTTAGAGTAATTATGATCTATACTAGTACTTGTTTATGGTGTTCAGACTCAGAAATGCACCTATAGTTTTCCTGAATCCTATGATTTGGGTTTTCCACCTATATTTGGATTCATTTGTGGTTGTCTCTATTTAAGGTTTGTTTGTGTATTCACACTACATGAAAGACCATTCCAAACATCTTGAAATTGTGGTTAATACATTTAAAAATAATTATCTCTATACATAGCTTAGTAAATACCCATTCTAGGTTTAAAAATATTATTTCCTACACCACATTATCTCAGAGTCAAGAGTTTCACAAGACCCATAGAATGTAATATATATAGTTTCATATGATCATCTAAATAACAGATTTGAAATTAAGAGTTTCCTAGGGATTTATAGATATTACAGATGCTTCATGTAGGATATATCATGCCTTTCAGTGCTTCTTATGGTCTTGATAAATAAGGGTGTCAAATTTGTACAGTCAAAATATTATGAACCATCCTTTTAAGATTTGAAGGGAATATTAACTTCTGCACCAATATTTGTTCTACCAGAGCTAGGAATAAGATATATTCTATACTATGAGGAATGAATTTTCATCCATGGAGCTGTTATGATGTAGGGAATGTGATTTGTCAAGTACGGGTCTCGTCTGTTGAGGCCTCATGAGTAGAATCACCGAACACAAGACCTTATTCTTGATGCTGTTGTAAATTAATTACATTGTTGGAGACACAATATTTTAGGAGTGAATATTTTGGTATTCACATGTTTAGAACTCCATCAGTAAATTTTCAAATTTTGGGATCTTAATCTCGGACAGTGAATGTGGGTTGAGTATCTACAGTCATTTGTTTTTTTATCATTCCTACATGTATGGAAAGGGTAATTTAGTAGTTGATTCTCTGAGCCAATGGACTAGAATATAGGAGTTTCATTAATCTAGTGTGGAATGGTAGATTATGGAATTATTTTTAGGGAGGAAATTTTAGGTTTATAAATACCATTGTAATACTATCGTCCCATCAATAATAGAGAACTCCACTCTTGTGGAATGTGTCAAAATGGGACAATTATCTAACCATGAAGTCCTTGTCCTGAAGAAAATAATTTTAGATGATAATAAATCTTAAGGTTATAACATTGATGGATATAATAACTTATTGTTTTTTTGGTGTTTGTGGGTCCCAACATATATTATAGAGGAGATAATGTGGGAATTCTTTGCCTTATCATGGGTGGTTCACCCCGATGTCACCAAAATATAGTTGGATCATCAGGTCAACATTGGTGGGCTGACATGAAACATGATTTTTACAGATTCATCACTAGGTGTTCTACCTTTGAGCTGGTGAAGGTGAAACATTAGATACTTAATGGGATTCTGCATCCATTTCCCATTATCGTGGGAAAATGTGAACACGTTTCAATGAATTTTTTTTGATTGGTCTACCATTATCACCTCATGGAATCGATACAGTGTGGGTTTTCATTGATCATTTTATGAATGTAACACACTAATTACCATTGCGACAGACCTTATCAGTATTTAAGGTAGGATGATTATATGTCATAGGGGTTGTAAGTCTTCATGTATCTCCTTGTTTTATCATTTCTGATAGATATGCTTTTATCATGTAATAATTCTAGCATGGGGTACAGAAGTCCATGTGTACGTATGTAATTCTGAGCAAGACGTATCACCCATATACCAATAGAAAAATAGATTATATGATTTAGGTTCTAGTGTACATGTTACATATATGTGTCCTTAACATTGTAGGCACTTGGTAGAATCACATTCCTCTTATGGACTTCTCATTTAAAATCATCTTCTAGGATACCATTAAAACAGATCCTTATAAATCCTTTTATGGTTGGATTTTTGGCACACCCATGTTCTAGATAGAGGAAGGAGAAGTATATATTATTGGACAATGTCTCATGTAGGAGACTACATATCTAGTTTAGTTAATTAGAAAGTTCATGTTCATAGCTCAGATTAGACAACAATGTTATGCCAAAAAAACCTCATACCTCTTAGAGATATCAGTCGATGTATGATGTCTTTCATGTATCTCAGTCATGCTAATATTACCCACTTTGGATACATTTCATTCAACCTCATTAGATTTAATTGTATTTAGTTTCTTCCATCATTGAATATCATATGCGTATAGAGTATCAGAGAAAGAAATCACTCTTAAGAATGTCTATTCAACTTATTAAGACCAAGCTAATGAGGAAGGTAAGTTTTATGGGTTTTCTTTTATTTCTAAAGATTTTTCTAAATAAAGAAAATATACACTCATTTTATTCGGTGAATATTAAATTAATGGTTGTTTTAAATAGAATCAAACTCATATTATTTAGAAAAATCCCATTGTAAGGAAAAGAAGTTGGTTGAAGTAAAAGGTTCTGATTGGACTCACCATGGGTCTGAAATGGGAGAATTTCATAAGGATGAATTAATCATATTTACACTGAATCGATAATTAAAGGATCTAATTGATAATAAATCTTGTTGGAAGTAAGTGGAAATCATATAATCTCTGAATTCAGTGTGGAAGAGGTGACTTTTTGATGAAGTATCGGAGTCTGGATGACTATGATTTATTAAAATTTATGATTCATTTCTGATTTTTATTCCACATAAATCATAAGTTGATTGGAGAACATATGATGAAATCTTGATGTATGAAATGAGAAAATGGTGTTCCTGATCATACCCAAATTAATTGTATCTCGGTGTAATAGATGATAGAGATGATGCTGATTGTATTAAATATAATCGTATCTTGGTGGAAAGAATGAAGTTGTGGAAGATTGTACTCCAAAAAGATTGTATTTAAGAAAATTGTTCTCAAAATTATTGTACATAGGAAAATAATATTCCGGGTTGGGAAAAAAATGATCATATCTTGGGAAATTATAATCAGAATGATCGTACCTATAAAAATCATACTCAGGCTTAGAAATAAACTATTCATATCTAGAATGATTGTACCCAGAAAAGATATTATTTAGGGAAATAATACATAAGAAAAATAATACCCTAAAAAATCATACTCAGGATGACTTGGAATGAATGATGGTTGGTGAAGTTATATGTTTTTTTCCTTCATTCCATCATATCTATTATTCTATCACACTATGAAATAATTGTTTTTTCCCAAAAAAAAACTAATGGAACTGGAGTTGAGATGATGCTGATGACAATTAAAATTACAAATACTATTCAACAATGGAGTAAACCATTTGCGATAGTTGAAAGATTTATATAAGCAACAGATATATGAACTATTATTTGTTTACAATTTCCATCATCATGTGGGTGAAGAGTTTAATTACATTGTTTTATTTTAAAATGAAATTTTATGGTTGGTCCATATAAAAGTTGAAATAGTGAGAATTGGTTTGATAGAATAGATAAATTAGTTTTATGAATATTTTGTAAAGGCGTATATTAAAATTCAAAATAAATTCTGGGATTAATTGATACATATAATTGTATTTGGAAAATCATATTTGTGTCCATTTCATCATTAATTTTCATTAAATTGTTACAGGTCGTTGTTTTAACGAAATATTATTGATATGAAGAAGAGATAAACATTGCAGATGACTCAAGAAGCTTCGAGAAGAGTTGATAATGTCAATATACAATCATGATTTATGGGTAAATCAATATTTGGGTGATTTGGAGTGAGTGGGAATGGTTTTTGTGATTCCCACCAGAACCACTTATGGGTCACCTATAAATGATTTATTGTAATTTGAAATTTTTATAACCGATGTACTATTAATCTTAGAAGAGAGATAAGCTCCATGTTATTAGAGAGAAGTAGAGTATTTCCGAAATGATACTTTTTATGAAAAAGTTTTAACATTGGATGTGAGAATGAGAAGGAAAATATCAAATCATTGTATTCAGCTAATCATCATACTCAGTGATTAAAGTAATCAGATAATTACACTATTATTATCTTTAATTGTATTTCTAGGATTGTTTGTATCAGGATGGATTAATTTGTCTGGGGATTTTTGTATTGGTATTTCAATATTGTGGGAAATTTTTTAATTTGTCTAAATCGTACTCTGGCAGTGAAATAACTTTTTGTATTGAGTTCTTCATATTGGAAAAAGGATATTGATTTTTTTCATACTCTAAATTTAGGTGATGTTAATTCAATCTCGACCATATTTTGTCCAAGTTATCTTTATTTTATTAGGGAGAATTATACTAGGAATAATCATATAGAGAAGAATCATATTGGGAGAATTTTACTCAAAGGAATTGGACTGGAAAAAATATAGTAGGAAAATCCGCCTATGTTTTTATGAAAATTTCCAAGAACATTCTACCATATTTTGGGTATGAAATTGAAGAAGTGTTTTGAATTTAATAAATTTGAGTTATTGAAAAAATAATCATATGTAACATGAGTTTTTACCCAAAAATTTCTTTACTCTATTTTTTCAAAAAGTATCCATATGTACTTTTGGATTTTCCATAAATTAATACATGTGTGAAATGGAATATCGTACTCATTATAATCGATGGATTTCTTTCTATAGGACAGTGTGATGTTGGATTTTCTCCAAACCATACTGAGGACATAAATATTCATTTTGGAATGTGATTGTTGTAAATAATTTTTTCCTAGTGGATGTGTTTTTTAATTTTTATCAGAAGTGAGTAGAATCATTAACAGGATGTGAAGGTTGTTTCAATTGCAAGGAAGAATAAAAGAAAAATAAATGAATGATTCACCCCTCCCCCTCTCAATGATATAATTATCCCACTTATATGTGGTATCACAGAATCAGTCCCATTCACTTATTCATTGATAATAGAGAATTTGAATTGTGTGAATATTAAAGCTATTCTGGTTTATGATGGAATGAATTATCATATTCGTAAAGATTGAATGTTTCCTTATCTTCTATCAATTAGATTTTATGTTCTCAAAATAAAAACAGATTGGTTTCCTCCAAATGATTTTAATGCTCCTCGTACATCTATTGATAAGAAGAATCTGTAGAATTATTGAAGGCAAAAGAATATTATATTATCATCACTTTTTGAAGTTGAATTCCAAATGGATAGATGATTTTCCACAACCAAGGTTGTATGGGATAAATTGAAAACCACATACAAAGGCAATACAAAAGTTATGATGGAAAAAAAATTAAATCTAGTGATTCAAATATGAATACTTCAAATGGGTGAGTATGAATCTATTGGCAACTCCCTTACTAGGGTAAATGACATTATTTTTACTATCTAATGCCTTGGTGAAAATTAAAATTATTTTATAGTTGTTGAAAAGGTTATGAGAATCCAAATCAACGATATTAATGAATATTTTTCTTCCTAGGAAGACAAAGATCGAGAAACATTATCCCTAGACTATTTTCAAATCACTATCATTACTTATGAAATAATAAAGGATAAATATGTGAGAAAAAATTTTGATAGATCAATTTCATTCCAAGATGCAATGAAATAAAAGTCAAAAAATATTCTTATTAAAAATGTAGGTGGTGAATCTAAGTCCAAAAAATAGGTATGTAAAAACTTCAATGAAATTTTATCAATGTTTTCTAAAAATATCAAAATACTTATATTGAAAAACAAATGGAATCCTCCCTTGAAATGAATTGAATGTGGAGGTGTTGGTTACTTTGCAGGTAATTTTCCTCAATGATAAAAATAAGAGTATAGTGATGGCGAAGAAACATATCCAAGAAGATCATGGAATAAATAGTGAGACAAAGAAAAATCAATATCCTTTAGGAAATAATGAATTTTCTTCAAATGCAAAAGAATAAGTTTCTTGTCTAAATATTAAGATGAAGAAAGAAGTTATGCTAAACATGCAATCAAGTATGTTTTTCTGGTGATAATGTGATGATGGTGGAAGAGATTGATGATTATAAGAAATAAATTAAATAATAATATAATCGTACTCATATTATAATGGTAAATCTGAAAGAAAAATAAGTGTGGGATCATTTCCAATAGAAACTATGAAAAACTAAAAATTAAAGTTACAGTTTCAAAAACTCTATCCCTGAAGATGGTGGATTTTATCGAAGGGATTAATTTATAAGGATAAACAAAAGATACCTTCAATGTTAGAGATGAAATATGAAATTATTTTTCAAAATAAGAAAGGTGGGAAAGTCGGGTATTTGGCCAAGAACAAAAAAGTAGAGAATTCAAAAGTCTGAAAGAATGCTAAGTCTAAAAAGTTTTAAAAAATATATATGTCTGGAAAAATTTTAAACACATTTTCATCCAATAAAGAATAAATCCGAATGAACAATATGATTGTTAGTATAATGGTTAATGGATTAGTAAATAAAGATAAGAAGGGAGATGAGAAATATATTCACAATTCTGGCCACTATGAAAGTTTTAGAGGAAAATACTCATTTTATGGTTATTTATAGTGTTGTGTTTGTAACCTCCCAGGTAAATAAATAAGATTACATTATAATGTTTATAAATATTTGTGAATAAAATGTTAATATTATTTTAAAGGGAATTATATGCTCGATGGTGTACCCAATACGCAATAACGAGTTTCTTTGAAAAATTACGTTGCACACTAATAATATAACAATATTATAATAGTTAACGCCTAGCCGTTGTAATGGAGGGAATGAACAAAAATAACTAAAAAATGATTACATATGTTTGTTAAATATTTTTTACATTTATCCAAAAAAATTTAGATGCTTAAAAATCCAAATGAATCCAATTTTAAGAATAAATAGTCTAATATTTGTAAAAGATTGTTTTACCGCCTTTTGATGGCGATATTTTTTTTTAAAATATAACTTTTTACATTTTTATAAGATATATTTGTCATAATAAACTTATTATTTATGATTGGGATATTGAAATTTACTTTGGTTAAATTTTTGGTATGTTTCTGATGATGTTCATATTTTTTTATGAATAGTGAAAAATATTGCATTTTACATCAAAACTGCTTTTTCATCTAATTTAAATATATAGTTAGATTATCTTTTTAATTGGTTTTTAAGTTTAATTAGAATATATTTTTAAAATTAAATTCATTGTAGGTCATTAGAATTAACTTCACTTTGAAAATGGAAATAAACACGTGCCAAACTTTTTATAGATATTGCTTCCAAAAAAACCCGTTATTTGTTTTGACAACAGTAATTAAAAATATGATTTATTAATGAAACTTCTATGTTTTGAATTTTTTAAAATGGACAACTTTTCTTAATTTGAAATATCAAATATATCTTAAGAATAATTTTTGGTATTTTTCTGATAATGCTTTTTTTTAATGAATAGTGAAAAATACAGTTTTTAATTCCAAACTGCCTTTTCATCCAATTTATTTATATATTTAGATTATCATTTTAATTGTTTTTATATTATAATTGAATTATTTTTTAATCACTTAATGAAATGTTGTTCATTTTATGTAATTTGACTTTTCAATTGGATGTAAAAACCAGTCAATATTTTGTTAAATTTTACTTCTAAAAACTCATCTTTTGTTTTGACAAAGAGATTTACATTTAAATTAATTAATACAATTTATGTGTTTTGAATTTGATAAATGGATTCCTTATTTGGAATCAGAATTTCTAAATTATGCAATTAAGACTATTTTGTTTTTGGACATTATGAATAGTAACGACGGTAATTATCTTTAATTATCGTGTTTAATTAGTAGTTGGGTAATTAAGGGTACGAAAATAATATCATAAAAATTTAAAATGGCACCACCATGTGTCCTAATTCTATTTGTGGTGTCATGGAAGATAATTGGATGCCTTGTGCCAATCCTGGTACCCCATGGAATCACTTTAGTGTGATAGTGACCTTGTATCATATTTGTTTTAAAGAAAGGAAAATGTAACCAAAGTATAAAACACCTAAGTAAAATAATTTTAATTTTGTCTACATAAACGATATTTTATACTATAAATATTCATTGGAAAGATAAATAGATTGTCTAAATCATAGTATTTTTTTATAATTTTTTTTCATTATATAAATTAAATTATTTTTGACATCATGATGATGCAGTGATTACTCATTAATGAACAATTTAAATAAAATGAAACGATAATGTAAAATATAAGACTAAAAATTGGAAAAATCCTATTGGATAAGTATATTCCGAACCCTTATCACCTTATCCTCAAAATATATCAATTTTGTACCTTTAAAATACGAAACTCATTTTATAATAATGTAACTGTTCTTGACTTTCCATAAGTGACCCTCCTCTCCTCTTATAAAAGACCCCACTTCTACCACCTTACCCACACCCCTCAAGCCATTGGATCAGCCAACCCCTGCCCATTTCATCTATACAAATCCATATATTCATCATTTAAGCCTCAATTTGGGAATAATACTTTCCAAGTAAGCCTTTGAGATCAAATCAAAGAGAGTTACCCGATTTAAAGGTAATGTCTTCCCTTGCGTTCTTTTGTTTTATTTTTCTTCTCCAAACCCCTAAACTCTTTTTATTACATTATTTTAACAAAAACATTATTTTAAATATACTATTATGTGGTTATAAGAAGGATTATATCTACACTTTCACACACCTCCGTCTAATGGTTAAAGAACATACTGTTTCTGTGGATGGTGAATTACTGCCTCACGAAACAATGATTGTTCAATATTATTTTAACACCTTCAATGGTGGCCATTAATATGTCACTATATTTATATATGATATATAATATGGTTATGTTTTCCTTTATCTTCTGTATTTTTCATTAATGGCATACCATTATGGTTTCCATTATTTGTAAACGTGATATCTTCATTTTAGGAAGTGCATACTACTGCCCCCTCAAAATGATTGGATTCGTTAATGCCATATGTGTGACGTATAAAGGATGTAATTAATTGTATTACATATGATATCCTAATTTAATTATAATATACCTTTATATCACTATTATTTCATTCCATTTAATACAAAAAAAAAGAAATGAAAGTAGCGTTCATGAGTACGTACGGCTTACCGTCTCCATGAACGGTACATTTCATTTCATATCTACAAATGTTAAGTACTATTATAAGTACCTATATATAATGGATATATATGTAATATATTACATCTAAATTATGGATATCATTGTGGAATTATAATATATATATATATCTCATTTTGTTTGAATTCCATTAATATGACAAAAAATGAAAGTAGTGTTCATGCATACGCACGACCTACCGTCTCCATGAACGGTGCTTTTAAATTTTTTTCTCCAAATGCTATGGAATAGTATCAAATGAATATATACTGGATATATATGATATTTAAAACATCAATACTCTTCTGGATATGATGTACCTTTAACTACATGGAAAATTATTTTCCAAGAAGTTCAATTTTTACTCATGTACCGAACATCGACAAAAACGTCTGATATGAACTCACTTTATTAACCAATTATTATAAAATTATAATATGTTATATGAACTAAATAATAATCTATAATGGAGGTCCTTATGAAATTATTAATTGATCAAATTTTATTATTCCGGTGATTAAAGAACGATCGAGTCATGTCAGACACAAGGTAAGGTATCCTACCCCTCTCTTTCTTTTTAAGTACACTTTTTTATGTGATTCCTTTTAAGCTCATCATTCTTATTATTGGGATGTTATTTAATATTAATCTTACATTAATTTGTATATTAATATTATGAGAGACACTACTTTCTCTCATCAATCAATTTTGGATGTTTTGAGTGGCGTCGTTAGGCTGCTGAATTTTCGTAAAAGATCCAACCTCTCTCTTTCTTTTTAAGTACTCTCTTTTATGTCACTTCTTTTATGCTCCAATTTGTTATGTTGGTGGATGTTCTTTAATATTCCTCTTTATGTACATTTTATGTTAATATGATGATATACCCTATTTGATCTCATCAATCCAATTTTTGGAAGTTTTAAGTGGCACCATTAGGCTGCCAAGTTTTCATAAGGGGTTTTTCATCTCACTTTTATTCCCGTGAGATTTATGCTACATTTGCCACCATTTCCATTGAGTAGTATATATACTGCCCATTATTATACACTTTGGGTAATATACTTTAGTATATGAGTATTTACATCAATGTTGTATTGTCCTTCTTTCATGGGGTGTATGTTTCGAACGATACCCATGTCGGTAAGGGAACCCTTCACCCTCCTCTTTTTAAAAGATTTCTTTTGTTGGGTATTTTAATTTACATATTGATATGTTGGGATATGTTCATATTGATGTAAATTTAATGTCCATGTGATGAGTTAATCTTCTTATTTCTCATCAAATCTTTTTCTGAATTTTTAACTAACGCCGTTAGGCTATCAAATTTTTGCTAGGGAACTTCTTAACCCAAATTTGATTCTTTGGGTTAAACATGTACTCCTTGAATATATAGTTCTATGAATATGTGTGAATAACCTCTGATTTTTTTACACTTATTATCCACTTATATTTGGTGTATTCATTTGTCACATATAATTATGTAATTGATTTATCTTTAATCCAAGGATACCATCTTTGTAAGGGACTTCGTCTCAATCTACTTTCATTGAGGCATATTTTGTTTTATAAAAAACTTTCTTTTATATGGTGTATGAACCCCTTTTACTTTTATGTTTACTCAAAAGGAAACTTTTTTTATACAAAGCATTTACTAAACGATAAAAGGAAATGTTTTTTGTCTTACGTATGCGGCGACAACGACTTCTCTGCCGCTGTGACCATTATTTCAGTTTCGGCTTCCTCTACAAGCCATAACATTTTTTAATGAAAAATAAATACCATGTTTTACTTATATTTTATTTTGGTGTTGAAAATGGTTTTGATAATGTTTTTATTATATCAATGTGTTATTGATATCTTGTGATTGAAATGTGGAAATGTTATGTTTCCTTTATGCATGTTTTATGTGATACGATTATGTTATGGTTCATGGTCATTGTTTATGAAGACAGGTGGTTCTGTGATAAACAAAGGGCGGGTGAGCCCGATATAGCTCTAAAATGCATTGGGTAACGTGAAGGAGTTAAACATTAAGGTTTCTCCGAAGAGATTTTTGGAATATACTGTGATGGGTATTCCAAACGTAACTAAGAGGGTTACTCCCTGCGTAAGAATGTTATGAATGCCTCACGTTACCTTTATGCCTTATGATTTCTATGATTTATTCATGATTTGTTGAGGTTTGTTAAAATTCTAATGTTTTATGAGTAATGTATGATTTCAGACATGGACTAATGTTTTCTTTTCGTACTTTTATATCCCTTACTGAGCTTTTTATGCCCATCCCATGTTTTTTAAATGTTTTTCACAGGTCATGGTAAAGGTGCATGACATGATGATAGTGTTAAGGAAGTGTCAAGAATCAATCCATGTTTTATTTTAAAAATGTTTCTGTGGATGGGACAAAACAAATACTCTCTTTTATGTAACCACATTGTTTAAATGTGGAATGTAATTCATGATTTATGATCTAATTCTCTAAAACTCTAAACCTGAAAAGATCCTCAATATGAATTATTCATTCAATTCAATAATAAGTAAGCTTTAAGGACAGGGGCCTTATAGTTGGTATCAGAGGTTGGTTTAGATAACTTTATAGGTTAGGGTATTTAATAAGCATAAGTGACATTACTATAATGTTTAGGATTTCAGAAAGAGTCATAGTTTTTAGATAAAGTGAATTAGTAAGTATATATTAGTGTTTATCTTCCTCAGTAGTACATGATGATTTTGTTAATATACTCACACTGACATTTTTGGTTTTAGTAAATGGATGGATCTAGGAGGCGCCAATGTGACAATGGATTTGAAGGAAGCAGTGGTGGTTCTCTGATTAAGAGAATGGATGAAATGGGGGATTCAATGAGAAATCTCATGGTTATTCTAAACCAACTATTTGGAGTCACGATCAACTACTTTAACCATGGTGAATTTTCTAATGCATCATATAAAAGATGGCCCAATCTATGTGGAAGTTCAGGTAATAATTATAATTGTAACCATTAGGTTTTATATGGTCCTTACTTTTGAGGTAATTATGGGTTATTATATGTTATGATGGAAAATGGAAGGCATGAGATAAACATGAGGTTAAATTATGTTATGGTTATTTTTGAAGATTTTATTTCTTTTGGGGAATGTTATTAGAATCATTTAGTTTTGGAAAATGTACAACAAGTAGACTATGTGACAACCTGTCGCGTCGGACGAAGATGCGGGGATCGAACCCACAACCAAAGTGTGACTGTTATTTATTGCTACCACTGGACTACGAGAAGCCCTTGGTAAGTTTGACTAATTCTTTTTAGTTAGATGATTTTATGAATTAAGAGTAAGTTTATTTTGGGTTATCAATGGAAATGATTATCCCATCATGGAGGATATGTGATTAGGTTAATTACTTTTTAGTATGAGACTCTAAGAGTAACTGATGTTATTTTGGTGAAAAATGTTAAGATTTATCTTAGGAGACTATGTGATTAAATACTTTAGATATTTCAGTTTCAATCTTAGTTTGGTTTACTTTAAAGAATTTTATGGATAGATGTTTATTAAATGGTCTTTGTTGAACTTTGGGTTTTGTTTGAAAAAATTTGGAGATTAAGAATAGATGTGTTTATTTTAAAAAGGATTATCATTTTTGGGTATAATCTGATCTTGTACTAACCTTTTTGGTTTTGATTTTGGTTAAGGTCTAAAGACATGGTAAGTATATAGTTCTCTTTTCTGGATTAGGTTATTCTTGAGAAGTTGATTATAGTACAATTAAAGTGAACAAGTCTTCCTAAATACTCGTCATTTGGAGAAAGTATGAGTTTGTGTAAGAAATCTAGTAAAATTTGAACGTCAACATGACATGTAAGTATGTTTCCTTATGATTTAGTTAATCTCAAAAATAAATTCCTCAATGAAAAGTAACTTAAAACAAAAATCGTGTACGTTAACTTTTCCTATCGGGGAATCAAATACCGTTTAACCCATCACCAGTTTGTGATTTTCTGGTGGTTTACTTTCTCCTAAACATGTTTTCTATCACTCTCCCTCAGAAAATGACCCTTTTTTTCTTCCATATCCATATTTTCCTACTTCGATTCCTAGTATGGGTTAACATGGGTGACCATTGTACTTCTCTCCCATTCTTTTAAAGTGATAGTTTTACTGACTCTTGTTCCGATGTGGGACTTTCAATGATATTTCTAAGAACAATTTTGAAATTGCGAGGACGCAATTCCCAAAAGGGGGGAAGGATGTAACATCCCTGGTAAATAAATAAGATTACATTATAATGTTTATCAATATTTGTGATTAAAATGTTAATATTATTTTAATGGTAATTCTAAGCTCGATGGCGTACCCAATACACAACAACGAGTTTTTTTGAAATTTTATGTTGCACACAAATAATATGAAAATATTATAATAGTTAACGCCTAGCCGTTGTAATGGAGGGAATGAACTGATATAACTACAAAATTATTACATATGTTTTGTTAAATATTTTTTACATTTATCCAATAAATTTTAGAGGCTTAAAAATCAAAATGAATCCAATTTTAAGAATAAATACTCTAATATTTTTAAAAGATTGTTTTACAGCCTTTTGATGCGATTTTTTTTAATCTAACTTTTTACAATTTTATAAGTTCTATTTTTTAAAATAAACTTATTCTTTATGATTGGGATATTGAAATTTACTTTGGTTAAATTTTTGCTATGTTTCTGACGATGTTCATATTTTTTAATGAACAGTGAAAAATATTGCATTTTACATCAAAATTGCTTTTTAAACTAATTTAAATATATTGTTATATTATCTTTTTAATTGGTTTTAAAGTTTAATTAGAATATATTTTTAAAATTTAATTCAATGGAGGTCATTAGAATTAATTTCACTTTGAACATTGACATAAACAATTGCCAAACTTTTCATAGATATTGCTTCCAAAAAACCCGGTATTTCTTTTGACAATGGTAATTAACTATATTATTTATTAATTAAAATTATATTTTATGAATATGTTAAAATGGAAATTATTTCTGAATTTGAAATATCAAATATATCTTAGGGGTAATTTTTGGTATTTTTCTAATAATGCTTTTTTTAATTAATAGTGAAAAATACAATTTTTAATTCAAAACTGAATTTTCATCCAATTTATTTGTATATTTAGATTGTCATTTTAATTTTTTTTAAAGTATAATTGAATTATGTTTTTATCACTTAATAATTTTTTTTAAAGTAATTTCACTTTTCAATTGGATGTAAAACCATGTCAATCTTTTGATAAATTTTATTTCTTAAAAACCTGTATTTTGTTTTGACAAAGGGATTTACTTTTAAATTAATTAATACAATTTATGTGATTTTAATTTGATAAAATTTATTCCATATTTGGAATCGTAAGGTATAAATTATCTAATTAAGACTCTTTTGTTTTCAGACATTATGAATAGTAACGACGGAAATTATCTTTAATTATAGTGTTTAATTAGTAGTCGGGTAATTAAGGGTAGGAAAATAATATCATAAAAATATAAAATGACTCCACCATGTGTCCTAATTCTATTTTTGGTGTCATGGCCGATAATGGGATGCCTTTGGACAACCTTGGGACCACATGGAATCACTTTAGTGTGATAGTGAACTTTTATCATATTTTTTTAAAGAAAGGAAAATGTAACCAAAGTATAAAACACCTAAGTAAAATAATTTTTATTTTGTCTAAATAAACGATATTTTAGACTATAAATATTAATTGGAAAGATAAAAATATTTCCTACATCATAGTATTTTTTTATAATTTTTATACATTATATAAATTATATTATTTTTGACATCATGATGATGCAGCGATTACCTCATTAATGAACAATTTAAATAAAATGAAAAGATAATGTAAAATGTAAGACTAAAACTTGGAAAAAGCCTATTGTATGAGTATATTCTGAACCCTTATCACCTTATCCTAGAAATATATCAATTTGGGACCTTTTAAATACGAAAATAATTTTATAATAAAGTAACTTTTCTTGACTTTCCATAAGTGCCCCTTCTCTCCTCTTATAAGAGGCCCCCACCTCTACCACCTTACCCACACCCCTCAAGCCTTTGGCTCGGCCAACCAATTCCCATTGAATCTCTCCACATCCATATCTTAATCATTTAAGCCTCACTTTGGGCATAATTATTTCCAAGTAAGCCTTTGATCTCAAATCATGAGAGTTACCCGATTTAAAGGTAATGTCTTCCCTTTTGTTCATTTGTTTTATTTTGCTTCTCCAAACCCCAAAACTCTTTTTATTACATTTTTTTTGTAAAAAAACAAGTATATTAAAAATACTATGATGTTTTTATAATATGGGTTCTAGATACACTTTCACACACCTCCGTCTAATGGTTAAAGAACATACTGTTTCTGTGGATGGTGAATTACTACCTCACGAAACGATGATTGTTCAATATTCTTTTAACACCTTCACTGGTGGCCATTATGATGTCACTATATTTATATATGATATATAATATTTTTATTTTTTTCCTTTATCTTCTTTATTTTTCATTAACGACATACCTTTATGGTTTTCATTATGGGTAAACGCGATATCTTCATTTTAGGAAGTGCGGACTACTGCCCCCTCAAAGTGACTTGATTTGTTAATGCCATATGTGTGAAGTATAAAGAATGTAATTAATGGTATTAAATATGATATCATATTGTAATTATAATATAACTTTATATAATTATTATTTCATTCCATTGAATACAAAAAAAAAAGAAATGAAAGTAGTGTTCAGGTGTACGTACGGCTTGCCGTCTCCATGAACGGTACATTTCATTTCTTATCTCTAAATGTTATGTACTATTATAAGTAGATATATATAATGGATATATATGTAATATATTACATATACATTATGGATATCATTCTAGAATTATAATATATATCTCTCATTTTGTTTTAATTCCATTAATATGACAAAAAATTAATGTTGCGTTCACGCGTACGTATGGCCTACCTTCTCCATGAACGGTGCTTTTAATTTTTTATCTCCAAATGCTATGTAATAGTTTAAAATGAATATATAATAGATATATATGATATTTAAAACATCAATACTATACTTTATATGATATACCTATAACTACATGGAAAACTCTTTTCCAACAAGTTCAATTTTTACTCATGTACCGAACATCAACATAGCGTCTGATATGAACTCACTTTATTAACCAATTATTATAACATTATAATATGTAATATGAACAGAATAATAATCTTTAATGGGGGTCCTTATGAACTTATAAATTGACCTAATTTTATTATTCATGAGATTAAAGAACGATCGAGTCATGTCGGACACGAGGTAAGGGATCCTGCCCCTCTCTTTCTTTTTAAGTACACTCTTTTATGTCATTCCTTTTAAGCTAATATTTCTTATGATTGGGATGATATTTTATATTTCTATTAATTTAATTTTTATTTTCATCTGATGAGAGACCCTACTTTCTCTCATCAATCAATTTTGGATGTTTTGAGTGGTGCCGTTAGGCTGCCGAATTTTCGTAAGAGATCCAACCTCTCTCTTTCTTTTTAAGTACTCTCTTTTATGTCACTTCTTTTAAGATCCTATTTGTTATGATGGGGTATATTCTTTTATATTCCACATGATGTAAATTTTATGTTAATATGATGAGAGACCCTATTTTATCCCATCAATCCAATTTTTGGATGTTTTATGTGGCGCCATTAGGCTGCCGAGTTTTCAAAAGGGATTTTTTATCTCACTTTTATTCCCGTGAGATTTATGCTATATTTTCCACCACTTCCATTGAGTGGTATATATTCTGCCCATTATTCTACTATTTGTGTAATATACTTTCATTTATGAGTATTTACATCGATGTTGAATTGTCGTTCTTTCATGGGGAGTATGTTTCGAAAGATACCCAAGTCGGTAAGGGAACCTTTCACCCCCTTCTTTTTAAAAGACTTATTTTGTTGGGGCTTTTAATTTAAATATTTTTATGTTGGGATATGTTATTATTGATGTAAATTTTATGTCCAAGTGATGATATCCTCTTTTTATTTCTCATCAACTCTTTTTCTGAATTTTGAAGTGATGCCGTTAGGCTGTCAAATTTTTGCAAGGGAACTTCTTAACCAAACTTTGATTCTTTGGGATAAACTTGCACTCCTTGAAGATGTCGTTCTATGAATATTTGTGAATAACCTCTTATTGTTTTACAATAAATATCCACATATATTTTGTGTATTCTTTTTTCACTCATAATTATGTAATTGATTTATCCTTAATCCAAGGATAACATCTTTGTAAGGGACTTCATCTCAATCTCCTTTCATTGATGCATATTTTGTTTTATACACAACATTCTTTTATATGGTGTATAAACCCCTTTTACTTTTATGTTTACTCAAAAGGAATCTTTTTTTATACAAAGCGTTTACTAAATGACAAAAGGGAATGTTTTTTTGTCTTACGTATGCGACGACAACGACTTCTCTGCCGCCGTGACCATTATTTGAGTTTCGGCTTCCTCTACAAGCCATAAATTTTTTTAATTAAAAATAAATACCATGTTTTACTTATCTTTTATTTTGGTATTGAAAATGTTTTTGATAATTTTTTTATTATATCACTATTTTATTGATATCTTGTGATTGAAATGTGGAAATGTTATGTTTCCTTTATGCATGTTTTATGTGATACGATTATGTTATGGTTCTTGGTCGTTGTTTATGATGACGGGTGGTACTGTGATAAAAAAAGGGAGGGTGAGCCTGATATAGCTCTCCAATGCATTGGGAAACGCAAAGGAGTTAAAATTTATGGTTTCTCTGAAGAGATTTAGGGAATATACTGTGATGGGTATTCCAAATGTAACCAAGAGGGTTACTCCCTACGTAAGAATGTTATGAATGCCTCATGTTACCTTTATGCCTTATGATTTCTATGATTTATTCATTATTTGTTGAGGTATATTAAAATTCTTATGTTTTATGAGTAAAGTATGATTTCATATATGGACTAATGTTTTCTTTTCGTACTTTTATATCCCTTACAGACCTTTTTATGCTCATCCCAAGTTTTTGAAATGTTTTTCATAGGTCAAGGGAATGGTGCATGATATGATGATAGTGTCAAGGAACTATCAAGAATGAATCCATGTTTTATATTAAATATGTTTTCTTCGATGGGACAAAACAAATACTATCTTTTATGTAACCACATTGTTTAAATGTGGAATGTAATTCATGATTTATGATCTAATTCTCTAAAACTCTAAACCTGAAATGATCCTCAATGTGAATTATTCATTTAATTAAACAATAAGTAAGTTTTAAGGCCCGAGGCCTTATAGTTGGTATCAAAGGTCGATTTAGATAACTTTATAGGTTAGGGTATTCTCTAAGCATAAGTGAAATTACCATAATGTTTGGGATTTTAGAAAGCATCGTAGTTTTTAGATAAATTGAATGAGTAAGTATATCTTAGTGTTTATCATCCTCATTAGTACTTGATGATTTTGTTGATATACTCACACTGAAATTTTTGGTTTTATAAAATGGATGTATCTAGCAGGCGCCAAAGTGACAATGGATTTGAAGGAAGCTGTGGTGGTTCTCTGATTAAGAGACTGGATGAAATGGGGGATTCAATGAGAAATCTCGTGGTTATTCTAATCCAACTATTAGGAGTCATGATCAACCACTTGAACCATGGTGATTTCTCTAATGAATCGTGTACAAGATGACCCAATCTATGTGTAAGTTCAGGTAATAATTATAAAGGTAACCATTAGGTTTTATATGGTCTTTACTTTTGAGGTAATTATGGGTAATTATATGTTATGATGGAAAATGGAAGGTATGAGATAAACTTGAGTTTAAATTATGTTATGTTTATTTTTGAAGATTTTATTACTTTTGGGGAATGTTATTAGAATCATATAGTTTTGGAAAAAGTACAACAAGTAGACCATGTGACAACCTGTCGCGTCGGACGAAGCTGCGGGGATCTAACCCACAACTAAAGTGCGACTGTTATTTATCACCTACCACAGACTACGAGAATTCCCTGGTTAGTTTGACTAATTTTATTAGTTTGATGATTTTATAAATTAAGAGTAAGTTTATTTTGGTTTATCAATGGAAATGATTAGCCTATCATGGAGGATATGTGATTAGGTTAATTACTTTTTAGTATGAGACTCTAAGAGTAACTGATGTTATTTTGGAGAAAAATGATAACATTTATCTTAGGAGACTATGTGATTAAATCCTTCAGAGATTTGGGTTTCAGTCTTAGTTTGGTTTAATTGGAAGAATTTTATGGATAGATTTTTATTCAATGGTCTTTGTTGAACTTTGGGAATTGTTTGAAAAATTTTGGAGATTAAGAATAGATTTGTTTATTTTAAAAAGGATAATCCTTTTTGGATATTATCTGATCTTGTACTAACCTTTTTTGTTTTGTTTTTGGTTTAGGTCTAAATACATGGGAAGTATACAGTTCTCTTTTTTGGATTAGGTGATTCTCAAGAAGTTGATTGTAGTACACTTAAAGTGAACTAGTCTTCCTAAATACTCATCATTTGGAGAAATTATGAGTTTGTGTAAGAAATCTAGTAAAAGTTGAAAGTCAACATCAAAAGTAAGTATGTTTCCAAATGATTTAGTAAATCTCACAAATAAATTCCTCAATGAAAAGTAACTTAAAACAAAAAATTTGTACGTTAACGATTCCTACTAGGGAATCAAATACCATTTAACCCATCACCAGTTTGTGATTTTCTGGTGGTTGAATTTATCCTAAACATGTTTTCTATCACTCTCCCTCAGAATATGAACCTTTTTTTTCTTCCATATCCATATTTTCCTACATCAAATACTTTTATGGGTATACTTGGGTGACCATTTTACTTCTCTCCCTTTCTTTTAAAGTGATTGTTTTACTAACTCTTGTTCTGTTGTGGGACTTTCAATGAACTTTCCAAGACCAATTTTGAAATTGCGAGGACGCAATTCCCAAAAGGGGGGAAGGATGTAACATCCCGGGTAAATAAATAAGACTACATTATAATTTTTATCAATATTTGTGAGTAAAATGTTAATATTATTTTATAGGGAATTCTATGCTCGATGGCGTACCCAATATTCAACAACGAGTTTCTTTGAAATCTTACGTTGCACATTAATAATATAACAATATTATAATAGTTAACACCTAGTCGTTGTAACAGAGGTAATGAACAGAAATAATTACAAAATGATTATATATGTTTGTTAAATATTTTTTACATTTATCCAATAAATGTTAGATGCATAAAAATCCAAATTAATCTAATTTCAAGAATAAATACTCTAATATTTTTAAAAGATTGTTTTACCGACTTTTAATGGATATTTTTTTTAAATCTAACTTTATACAATTTTATAAGATCTATTTTTCAAAATAATATTATTCATTATGATTGGGATATTGAAATTTACTTTGGTTAAATTTTTGGTATGTTTCTGACGATATTCATATTTTTTTAATGAATAGTGAAATATATTGCATTTTACATCAAAACTATTTTTTCATCTAATTTAAATATATGGATAGATTATCTTTCTAATTAGTTATAAAGTTTAATTAGAATATATTTTTATAATATAATTCAATGGTGGTCATTAGAAATAATTTCACTTGGAAAATGGATATAAAAAAGTGCCAATCTTTTCATAGATATTGCTTACAAAAAACCCGCTATTTGTTATGACAACGGGAATTAACTATATGATTTATTAATGAAAATTTTCTGTTTTTGATTTAGTAAAATGGACATCATTTATGAATTTTAAATATAAAATATAGAATAGGGTTAATATTTGGTATTTTTCTGATAATGCTTTTTTTATGAATAGTGAAAAATATAGTTTTTAATTCAAAACTACCTTTTCATCCAATTTATTTATATATTTAGATTGTCATTTTAATTGTTTTTAAAGTATAATTGAATATTGTTTTTATCAATTAATAAAATTTTGTTCATTTGAAGTAATTTCACTTTTCAATTGGATGTAAAAACAAGTAAATTGATTGCTAAATTTTACTTCTTAAAAACCTGTTTTTTGTTTTGAAAAATGGATTTACTTTTAAATTAATTAATAAAATTTATGTGTTTTGAATTTGATAAAATGGATTCCATATTTGTAATCATAAGGTCCAAATTATGTAATTAAGACTCTATTGTTTTTGGAAATTATGAATAGTAACGACTGTAATTATCTTTAATTATCATGTTTAATTAGTAATCGGGTAATTAAGGGTAATAAAATAATATCAGAAAAATATAAAATGACTCCAACATGTTTCCTAATGCTATTGGTGGTGTATGTTTCGATCATGGGATGCCATGTGCCTACCTTGGGACCCCATGGAACCACTTTAGTGTGATAGTGACCTTTTATCATATTTTTTTAAAGAAAGGAAAATGTAACCAAAGTATGTAACACCTAAGTAAGATTATTTTATTTTTGTCTACATAAATTATATATTAGACTATAAATATTCATTGGAAAGATAAAAATATTTCCTATATCATAGTATTTTTTTATAATTTTTACACATTATATAAATTAAATTATTTTTTACATCATGATCATGAAATGATTACCTCATTAATGAACAATTTAAATAAAATGAAACGATAAAGTAAATTATAAGACTTACACTTTGAAAAATACTATTGGATGTGTATATTCCGAACCCTTATCACCTTATCCTCGAAATATATAAATGTGGGACCTCTAAAATACGAAAATAATTTTATAATAAGGTAACTTTTCTTGACTTTCCATAAGTGCCCCTCCTCTCCTCTTATAAAAGTCCCCCACCTCTACCACCTTACCCGCACCCCTAAAGCCTTTGGATCGGCCAAACCCGGCCCATTTCAACTCTCCACTTCCATATATTCATCATTTAAGCCTTAATTTGGGAATATGTTTTTCCAAGGAAGCCTTTGAGCTCAAATCAAAGAGAGTTACCCGATTTAATGGTTATGTCTTCCCTTGTGTTCTTTTGTTTAATTTTGCTTCTCCAAACCCCTGAACTCTTTTTATTACTTTTTTTTGTAACAACACCAGTGTCTTAAATATACTAGGAATTTTTTATAAGAATTATTCAAGCTGCACATTCACACACCTCCTTCTAATGGTTAAAGAACAAACTATTTCTGTGGATGGTGAATTACTGCCTCACGAAACGATGATTGTTCAATATTTTTTAACAACATAAAAGGTGACCATTAATTTGTCAATATATTTATATATGATATATAATATGTTTATGTTTTTCTTACGATTCTGTATTTTTCATTTAAGGAATACCTTTATGGTTTCCATTATGGGTAAACACGATATCTTTATTTTAGAAAAGTGCGGACTACCACCCCCTCAAAGTGATTTGATTCATTAATGCCATATGTGGGATGTATAAAGGATGTAATTAATGGTATTACGTATGATATCCTACTTTAATTATAATATACCTTTATATCATTATTATTTCATTGCATTTATTACAAAAAAATGAAATGAAAGTAGCGTTCAGGCGTACGTACGGCTTACCGTCTCCATGAATGGTACATTTCATTTCTTATCTCCAAATGTTATGTACTATTATAAGTACATATATATAATGGATATATATGTAATATATTACATCTAAATGATGTATATCATTCTGGAATTATAATATATATATCTCTCCTTTTGTTTTATTTCCATTAATTTGACAAAAAATGAAGTAGCGTTCATGCGTACGTACGACCTACCGTCTCTATGAACAGTGATTTTAATTATTTATCTCCAAATGATATGGAATATTATAAAGTGAATATATAATAGATTTATATGATATTTAAAACATAAATACTATTCTGGATATGATTTACCTTTAACTACATGGAAAATTATTTTCCAACAAGATCAATTTTTACTCATGTACAGAACATCGACAAAAACGTCTGATATAAACTCACATTATTAACCAAGTATTATAACATTATAATATGTGATATGAACTGAATAATAATCTTTAAAGTAGGTCCTTAAGAAATTATTAATTGACCAAACTTTATTATTCATGAGATTAAATAACGATCGAGTCATGTCAGACACGAGGTAAGGTATCCTATCCATCTCTTTATTTTTAAGTACACTCTTTTATGTCATTCCTTTTAAGCTCATCATTATTATGATTGGGATGTTATTTTATATTAATATTACTTTAATTTTTTATTTTCATATGATGATAGACCCTACTTTCTCTCATCAATCAATTTTGGATGCTTTGAGTGGCGCCGTTAGGCTGCCAAATTTTTGTAAGAGATCCAACATCCCTCTTTCTTTTTAAGTACTCTCCTTTATGTCACTTCTTTGAAGATCCTATTTGTTATGTTGGGGGTGTTCATTTATATTCCTCTTGATGTTAATTTTTTTAATATTATTAGAGACCCTATTTGATCTCACCAATCCATTTTTGGATGTTTTAAGTGGCGCCATTTGGCTGCCAAGTTTTCATAAGGGGTTTTTCATATCACTTTTATTCGTGTGAGATTTATGATAAATTTTCCACCATTTCCGTTGAGTGGAATATATACTGCTGATTATTCTACTCTTTTTGTAATATAATTTCATTTATGAGTATTTACATCAATATTGTAGTATCCTTCTTTCATGGGGTGTATGTTTCGAAAGATACCCAAGTCGGTAAGGGAACCTTTCAACCTCCTCTTTTTAAAAGACTTCTTTTGTTGGGTCTTTTAATTTACATATTGTTATGTTGGGATATGTTATTATTGATGTAAATTTTCTGTCCAAGTGATGAGATACACTTTTTATCTCTCATCAAATCTTTTTCTGAATTTTTAAGTGATGCCGTTAGGCTGTCAAATTTTTGCAAGGGAACTACTTATCCCAACTTTGATTCTTTAGGATAAACTTTCACTCCTTGAATATTTCATTCTATGAATATGTGTGAATAACCTATGATTGCTTTACCCTTAATATCCACATATATTTGGTGTATTCATTTGTCACACATAATTATGTAATTGATTTATCCATAATCCAAGGATACTGTCTTTGTAAGGGACTTCGTCTCAATCTCCTTTCATTGAGGCATATTTTATTTTATACACAACTTTCTTTTATATGTTTAAAAAACCCCTTTGACTTTTATGTTTACTCAAAAGGAATATTTTTTATATGAAGCATTTACTAAATGACAAAAGGGAATGAGTTTTTTGTCGTATGTATGTGGCGACAACGACTTCTCCCCCGCT
Source organism: Viscum album (assembly GCA_963277665.1). Classification (NCBI taxonomy): domain Eukaryota; kingdom Viridiplantae; phylum Streptophyta; class Magnoliopsida; order Santalales; family Viscaceae; genus Viscum; species Viscum album. The sequence goes on from OY728161.1 coordinate 1,004,104,632, forward strand.
GTCACCATTATTTGAGTTTCGGATTCCTCTACAAGCCATAAAATTTTTTTTATGAAAAATAAATACCATGTTTTAATTTTCATTTATTTTTGTATTGAAAATGGTTTTGATACAATTTTTATTATATCAACGTGTTATTGATATCTTGTGATTGAAATATGGAAATGTTATGTTTCCTTTATGCATGTTTTATGTGATACGATTATGTTATGGTTATTGGGAATTGTTTATGAAGATGGGTGGTTCCGTGATAAACTAAGGGCGGGTGAGCCCGATATAGCTCTCCAATGCATTGGGTAACGCGATGGTGTTAAACGTTAATGTTTCTCTGAAGAGATTTATGGAATATACCGTGATGGGTATTCCAAACATAACCAAGAGGGTTGCTCCCTATGTAAGAATGTTATGAATGCCTCAAGTTACCTTTATACCTTATGATTTCTATGATAAATTCATGATTTGATGAGATATGTTAAAATGCTTATGTTTTATGAGTAAAGTATGATTTCATACATGGACTAATGTTTTCTTTTCGTACTTTTATATCCTTTACTGAGCTTTTTATGGTCATCCCAATTTTTTGAAATGTTTTTCACAGGTCAAGGGAAAGGTGAATGATATGATGATAGTGTCAAGGAAGTGTCAAGAAAGAATCCATGTTTTATTTTAAATATGTTTCTGTTGATGGGACAAAATGAATACTATCTTTTATGTAACCACTTTTTTTAAATGTGGAATGTAATTCACGATTTATGATCTAATTCGCTAAACCTCTAAACCTGCAAAGATCTTCAATGTGAATTATTCACATAATTCAATAATAAGTAAGCTTTAAGGCGTGGGGCCTTTAAAGTGTTGGATTCTGAGAAATTTAAAATATGTGTTTCTTGATCCAAAACCTTTACAATTATTCCACATATTTTGTAACCCATGGTTTGGGAGAGAGATAATTCCCTGAAAAGAAGATGACCGAGAAGATTGTTTTAAATAAACATGAAATTATATTAATATATATTTAAAATAAGTTTCAACCATTGGAATCTATTTTTGAAAGAGGTGAACAAACTATAAACCATTAAAATGATATCTTGTTTTTTTAACATCACAAAAAAAAGTTTCATAACAATTCTTAGGGGATGAAAGTGAAGAAAGGATGGGAAGTGCCCAAAAAGATATTCTTGTTGAAAATGAATTGATATCTTCAATGGGAGAACAAATTTGGATTCCTGGTAGTTGGTTTTCTTATCATATGATAAGATATCTTAAATTATTGAATAATTTGAAATATTTTAAATATGGAAAAGTATTATCCTGAAGTGATGAATCCTAGAAAATAGAAGGTGTTGGATTAGCCATCAATGGAAAAGAAAAGATGAAATCCAATAATAATTTATATGCCCGTGGTCTAAACACAATTTTCTATTTATTTCACATTTATTTGATGAGGGTAACAATGTTTTATTCAGAAAATATGGGGTTTTAAAAAAAAATTAAGGATGATGGAATGATTGTTATAAGAGGCCAACGTACAAATGAGAAAATATTTTAGGTTGGTGAAATACATAACACTCGATAGATGAGTATGGTGGAAGATAATAAATTGTGGCATAAAAGGCTAGTACTCATGGTTCAAATAAACAAGAGAAGGTTACTTAAAAGAAAAATTGACTGATGCGTTCCGGATTTTCCATAGAGAAGAGATTGGTTTTGCACTATCTATTAAAAAGGAATGATTACCAACTCAGTGCTTTACAAAATTAAGATTTTTTCAAAACATCCCCAGGAGATGATTCATTATAATATCTGTAATACAATGAGAAAATTGTGAAAAAATGGATATAATTACTTAATTAATATCATTGATCATTTTATTCAAATTACTTGTGTTATGTTTATGAAACATAAGTCAGTTTCATTGAAAATGTTTAAATGTTTCAAAATGAGAGCTAAGAAAGAATATGAATGTTCATCGAAGAATTTGAGAATAAATAATACTGGTGAAAACATAAGTAAAGAATATAAAATTTTTCTTGATAAAAATGGATTTATGTATGAGAATAGTTCCCCATAGTCTCCTAAAAAAATGGATTTTATGTTATAAGGAATAGAATTTTGGTGAAAATATAAAGAACAATATTACCTAAACATGACCTTTCTCATTACATTAAAGGCAATCCATGAGTACTTCTATTTATATCCACAAATTTTGTTTCAATAGGACTCATTTTGATATTACTTCATATGAAATATTTTATATAAAAATTCCACATTTTATAATCTTTAATGTTTTTAAGAAATTGTGTATTATAATGAAAAAAGGTGGAAAATATGGAAAGTTTGAGTTGAAAGGTGAGGATAGAAAATTTCATATATGTGATCCAAAAGAAATATGTTATAAATGTTTCAACAATGAAACAAAAATTATTTTTGATTTAGTTGATGTGAAAGTAATTGAAAATGCACAGAAAGGAAAACATTCTCAAATAGATAAGAATGTTGAGTAAGAGACGGAAATTTTTTTTGATAAAGATATTGGACAATTTTGTTACTACTCAAGAATAAGAAAAAGGCCTAGCTATTTCTTGTGATGAGGAAGATATTTGAAAATCTCATCCTTTGTTGATCAAATTAGTTGAATCTCAGAATATTATTGGTGATCAACATTTGAAGGGTCAAACAAAAATAAAAAAAAGTACATTACACACACTTCTTTATATTCAATAGGGAGCTTCATTTTGTGAATGAATATTTAGTATCCATAATGGGTTCAATCCAAGAATGAAAAAATGGATCATATTGAAAATAATTAATCATGGGATCTCATAACCTATATATAAAACAAAAACATTATTGTTATATAATTGGATTTTTGGAACAAGATGAATAAACAAGGTGATGTAGTTAGAAAAAATATTGGTTTTCAAAGGGTATTCATAAATTGAAGCTATTTATATGGATGAAACCTTTTCTACAGTTTCAATTTTATAAAAAATTATATTTTTTCATTATATTCCCACACAACGAGGTTATAAGATTATTAAAAGGGATGTCAAATTATCATTCTTAAATAGTGATATTTAATGGGAAGTCCACATTGAATAACATAGTGGATTATTTGTTAGAAATGATGAATGTTATGTGTGTAGATATAAGAAATATTCTCAGGGGATAAAACAAGATCTAAGGGAATAATATTCCAAATTGTATACATTCTTAAGGAAGATGAATTTTAATAAAGTAAGAGTGGATAATAATCATTATATCAGAGAAAGTCAAGAGTATTTCCTTGTCGTAATGGTTTGTAATGATGAAAATATCATTGTGAGGAATGATGAATGATGTTTTGAAAGATTGTCTAATGAAATGAAAATGGAATTTGAAATATCTATATTGGTGGAAATAAAACCCATTCATGGTTTAAAAATACAAAAAAGAAGGAATGAATTTTTCTTTATAGAAAAAATTATGCTAATGAACATATTAATTGGTTTGGAATGAAAAATCAAAACATGTTTCCACATTGATATCATTGAGAATAATGTTATTAAACTATAGAGAAGGAAAAATTTTTGATCAGAAAGATTTTCAAAAACTGATTGGATGTTTTTTTTATTTGACATACTGAATACCCAACATTTTTTATTTTGTGAACTTATATAAAATATTTAAGAGTGCTCAAAAATAATGACATTTAATTTATAGAAAAATAATTCTTAGATACATCAATGTCACATAAAAATTCATAATTAGGTATGGTAGATCAGATAGTATTGAATTGTTTGGATATTTATTTGCTGATTGGGTAGAAAATGTTGACGATAGAAGATCCCCATCTGGTGGAGTAATATTTATTGTAATTAATTGGGTTAGTTAGCATTAAAAGAAATTAATTCATTAACTCTCATTACAATTGATGTTGAGTTTGTTGCTGTAACTCAAGAAACTCCTCAACTTATGTTGATTAAAATTCAATTAGAAGACTCACTTGTTGTAGTGAAGTTACCCTTGCTCTTCAGTTATAATAATCGACGTACAATCAATATCACCAGGAATCCATTTCAAAATTATATTTCAAATAATATTGATAGATAATATCATTTCATCAAAGGGAATATGGGGAATAATGTATTAATTCTTGAATTTGTTCCAATGTTATAACAACTTGCTAACATTTTCAAAAAACCAATACAAAATGAATAATTCTCTAAATTGAGGATTAACATGGGTGTCTGACCTCATTCCAATCGAGGTTTAGGTATGTGTTTATGTCCCATATGTAATCATACCTTTGGATAGTGTTTTCAAGGGGGAGAATTGTATTTTTTATAGATCTATTCATAAAAGGAATGTAAAATGGGGGAGTTTTGGGTAAGCTATGAATTTACCATTATATTGTGTGTGAATAACTCTAATTATTCATTGGAGTGGTTATAGAAAATGAATTGTTTTTTATTCCTGGAAATTTGAGATGTTAAGAAAGAAATGTTTTTATAATCACTACTTTTGGATAGCATGGAATGTAGAGATGATGAGAAAGAGAGTTGAATATTTTTTTCATAATTACATCATTTAGACATTATTGTTCTTATATCAATAATAACTATTTCATACAATGTGTTAGATCATGTGGGAAAAGAATTGTGGAAAAGTGATCCATTAATTGATGATAAAAAGTTAAGTTATTTTTGAAACATGGTTGACAACAAAATCCAAAGGGGGAGATTATTAGGACCAATATGATGAGGAAGATATTTGTTTTCAATCGGTCTCCTTCATTTACAAGTAATGTTTTTAAAGATATAAAATCACCTCACATTGTATTTTGTGAAAATCGTATTGATGGTTGTTTTCAAAATAATCTGTCTCAGTTTGTTTAAGAATAGTACATTGTAATTAAAAGAAAATGATTGACAGACATGGTTTGTAGTTGACTCTCCATAGGTCTACAATGGGAGAATATATTAAAGAAAGATTAAAAAAATTAACAATGAATATAGAATGATAGGGTTGAATTGAGAATAAATCTTGCTGGAAGTAGACGGTCACCAGATTCAATTTTAATTCTGTATGAAATAATTGACTATTTGGATGAATAATTGGAGTCTTCAGGATTGTAATTATTTAAATTTTATGATGATTTTCAGATTTTTACTTCACATAAATCATTAGGTAATTGGAGAACTTATGATGAAATTATGATAGAAGAATGGGGAAAGTCATTTTTCTTTATCGTATGAAGATTAATCGTATCTAGGGGATGTGAAGATAGATATGATTCCAATTTTATTCAGAATAATTAAATATGGGTGTAAATAATGAATGTGTTGAAGATCGTATACAGAAAATATTTTATCCTGGAAAATCATAATGAGAATGGTCATACCCAGGAAACACATTCTCAAGGTCAAGAAGAAAAGGATCGTATCCAAGATAAAACATAATTAGAATGATCCTAACTAAGAAAATCATAAATAGGATCATGAATAAATTGATCACATCCAGAATGATTGTACTCAAAAGTGGTCATATCATGGGAATTAATACTAAAAAAGATCATACTCTGGACAATTTTGCAAAGGATAAGTAACAATGAAACCTGGTTGGTGAAGTTAAAAGTTGATGACATCAGTCCAAAATATTTTGCATTCAATCATTCTCCGGTAAACAAATTTCCAAAAAAAAGATCGATGGAAATGGAATTGAGATAAATCTAATGAAAATCGTAATGAAAAAATAATTATCAACAATGTAGTTAACCATTTCAAATGGTTTAATTATTTTTTTAAGGAAGAGATATATAAAGTCTAATTTTTTTCAATTGTTTTAATCAATTGGGTTAAGAGTTGAATTAAATTTATTATTTTCAATGATTTCATCATGTTGGTCAAGAGATAATGTTAAATATTGAGAAGTGGATTGAGAGAAGAGATAAAGGAGTTTGCTGAATTGGTTTTCAAGGGGGATATTGACATTCATAAGATTGATTGTATTTAATTGATACAAAGCATTATATAAAAAAAATTAGATGGAATACATTTATTTATTCATTTAAATTAATGTAATATAGTGACTTATTTTGAAGAAATTGGATTGATATATATAAGGGATAAAGATTGTATAATAATCGAGAATACTTGAGAAGAGTTTATAAAGTTAAAATGCACCCGAGAGTTTATGGGAAATCAATATTCGAGTGAATTTATGAGAACAATAATGGTTTTTTGGATTCCCACCAAAACCCTTATGTTCCTCTTATTAAAGAAGAGGTGTAATTTGTACTTTTTATGACTGGTTTACTATTCAATACATAAGAGAGAGAAGCATTGTGTTATTAAAGAGGAGAAGATGATTTCTATATTGAGCCTTTTGTTGAAAAAGATTCAAATTGGGGAAGTTAGAAAGATAAGAGACAAGATTACAATGTTGTATTGAGAATATCATTATACTCAGTGATTATCGTACTCAACTAATTATAATCATATGCTCTTCATTTTTATTTATCTGATCAACATATTAGGATGGATTATTTAGATCAGGGATTTCCATATTGGTATTTTTGGATAGAGGAAAATGTTCTAAATTTTTTCAATCATACTAATCCATTGTAATATATTTTTTTATTGAGTTATTCATACTAAAAGAATCGTGATTTGTTTTTCAAAGTTGGAAATTAATTGGTGATGATTCATCTCTTATATATTCTATCAAATTCATATTTTACATATTGGGTAGAATCATACGATGAAAAATAGTACATATAATAATTGTATTGGAAGATTCATACACAGAGGAATCAGACTAGGAAAAACATACTAGGATAATTGGATTGAGTTTTCATAAAATAGTTCAAATGTTCTTACGATATTATGCATAAGAAATTTAATATGTGACTTCAATTCAATACATTGGTGTAATTGTAAAAAATAAGTATAGGTAGAATGAGTTGTTACATAATCTTTATTTTACCCTATTTGTGTTAACATGGTGCACTTGTACTTTTGGATTGTCTAAAAACTACTAAACAAGTGAAAGGGAATATACTATTCATTGTAATCTAAGGATTGTTATCAAGATGATTCTGTGTTATTAGATTTTATATGAACCATAACATGGATGTATCTATCTATATGGAATAGTGAGCCTTATAAGTACATTTTTTCCTATTGATGTGTGTTTGAATTTTTTTCAGAAGGGAATAGAATCATTAATAAGAGGTGAAATTTATTTCAATTACAAGGTAATATAAAAGAAAATGTATCATTGATTCACACCCCCATAGTGATATAATTTTCCTGATTGAGCACAAACACCTCTAGTATGGGTGCATTAGAAGTACAGACGAGTATAGGATGAGACATAGGAGCGGGAATCTCATATGCATTCACAATGGTTGAAACACATTGCTTATGATACCTCTTTAACCTCAAAATAAAAACTCAAGGATGATTTTCTTTAAGGATGGTAGGATTAATGGACCACCTTTCCAATAAAGGTAAGAACCAATATTTATTCAATTTTAATTTGTTTGATGGAAATAATTTTGATTCTTATTCAAACCAATGAGGTTCCGGGTGTGTTTAAGGATTGTTTGATATCTGGATCTCTATAATGGGAAGAAGGTACTAGGCCACACAATATGTCTACAACCATGAGACCCGTGGTGCATTGTTATTATAGTAAATCAAGGATTGGGATAGAGTCGATTTTTACATTTTACATTCAGCAAGTCTAATTGTGCACCTTACAATGAAGTGTGATCTATGTAGTAAATAATTGATTATGGTTTGTGAAACAATTGGAAAAACCATGTGTCCAAACTATATGAATCGATATTTTCTGGTTAAATGGCCATTTTGTCCCTCACAAAAGTTTTTAAACATTTTTCCTTTTCTTCTCCCCCTAGTTGCTAGCCTTGGTTCTCATTCTCTTTGAGCTTAAGAACCCCTAATATAGGAATTGATGGAACTTCAATACCCAGTGTCCATTAATCAATTCTTTGTAAGCATTGGAACTATCTTGGAAAGATCCTCTAGTCTCAAACCTCTTATATGTGTTTTCCTTCAGTTCTATTGTGCTATTTAGGTGAAGGTTCATCTGGTATATTTTAATGGAATTGAACCATTTCTTAAAAATCATACAATATGCTTCAAATATGAGAATGATACTAAGTGAGGCATCATCTACAGCCTAGAGGTATGTGGTTAGGTAATTTTTCCTTTGAGACTCTTCATCTCATAGTTATGACATTGTGTCACATGCTAGCTTTTCTATGATAATTAAATTTATATTAGGTTCATTTTTTTAGTTGACCCTTGCACCTAGATACATGTTCACCAATCCTTTATTGGTTGTTTAAAGGTTGTACATACCTTAAATGGACACCATGCAGGTATGTTAAGTGAATTGGACCATTTTGGTCAAATTGTATTAGCAGTCTGAAACTCTTAATTATCTTCTGGAAATGATTTTAAATGATTTTTCCCACAATTATACTAGTATTAAATGATCCCAATAAAATTTTAGGTTCTTGGACCTCGAATAGTTGTAATTTACTGAGTGGAAAATTTCCATAATGATCATGTCATATTCTTAATGGCCTAGTGATCCATAGAAATGAAATTTTCATGTTTTGGAAAAATGAATTGGTTGAATTAAATTAAACAGATAATTCATGATATATAGACTTTATTAAAATGAATCAGTTGGTTTTAAATGGAAAGATCCAAGGGGTGTTATGGTAATACCTTATATTTATTCTATTAATTATTATTATTATGAATTTAATGTTTTGAAATGAAATTGAATTTGTTTAAAGGTACATGTTAGAGGTTTTTCTTTATGTGTTATGTTATAAACATGAATATTATTTATTTATATTTAAAAACTTTACATACATATTACATGAGAGGTATTTCATCATGTTAAATTTTAAATGTGAATATTACTTTATATAGGCTGTGCATGACGGTAAGGGTTCATTAAGCATGGCACATAATCATACCACATTACATCAGGTGTAGAGAATGGCATCTCACACCAGTGATACTATATGTGTGTTTGTCTCTATAGGACATGTTCTGCGATTTGAGTGATTTGATGATGTATCACTCACCATCCCAAGTGTTGTTTCATGGTGTCTCTCAATATATTGTAATGTATAAAATATACCCAATCTCTTCATATAATGGTTTTATTAAACTATTCATGGATGTTTGATTTATGCCATGTTCGATCCACCACTAGTATTCTTTGTATATGGCCACTTACGCCTGCTTTTAATTGGTTCATATATGCGGATGAAATACATATAATTATAATTAAACTATATATATATATATATATTAGTATATATATATAGTGATTTTTCAAAGAATCCATCCAGCAATGAGGTGAAGCAAGTAGAGTCATCATGTGTTCCTTAGGAACGTGAGTGGGATGGTTCTTTTTTCAATATTTCATAAGATATTCTATTATATGTACACATCTTTTATGAGCACTATTAGGATTATACATAAACTCTCTTAGTGTTTTCCTACTGAGATTTTGTCTCACACCCAACTCAGGTGGCCTTTGATACCCAAGAAGATTATCTGTCTACATGTACTAATAAGGTCAAGTTCCCTATTAATTGTATTTGACATGGTTTATCATTATTTAGGTCTTAATAGAAAAAATCAGGCATATGCTTGAGATTTATGGGGATATTTTTTTATTTTTCCCTTTTCACTATAATTTATCATTTTGTATCTTCCTATTACCTTTTTGTATTACATCATGTTATGAATCCATGTATCATAGAGTTCGATAGAGGCTTTTGATAATATTAGTTATTGTTTATTTATCTATTACTTCCAATGATTACTTATTTAGCTATCTATTTATGCATATATATTCAATTGATTATGTTTAATTATATTACACTTTTGTTGTTTATTATATCTAGTTTTATCCATTGTTCCACTATAATATGATGGTATAGTATCTCTATTGTACCACCTTTAAACCTTCTCTACTAGTCATCAGCTTCTAGCTTAGAGGTAGGTGCTCTTGATTCTATGTGACCCACCAAATCAACTCATGGGATAAGTGGATCTCGGTTTGGGATATTATAAGAACTAGTAATGAAATGTAAATTGATTTATTTTATCATTGAAAATTAATCTGAATTATTAATTTTAAAGTGGTTGTGTCTATAATTTATCTCTTAATTGAAAAAATAATTATTATGTGAAGATCTGAACTCTCCCTTTCTTGTTCATCCTAGAATTCATAAAATGTATAGAGACCTTCGAGAGTATTACACATATTATGGAATAATGAAAAATATTTTAGATTTTACCATGAAATTTTTGACTTGTCACTAGGATGATGATAAATGAATTTTATGAAAGGGGATGATTTATCATTTTCTAGTATGGGAGAGAAAATTAAAAAATATATCAATGGATTTCATAGTAGAATTACCAAATATATCTTGAGGTAAAAATGAAATTTGGGTTATTATTGAGTTATATGGTAAATCTAAAAATTTTATTCCCATTAAAGATATTATGTCTATAGATATACTTTCTTGATTATATAAAATTCATATAATCATGTTTCATGGAATTCGTCTCTCCATTATATCGAATCATGATCTTGAGTTCACTTTTAATTCTTGTAAAGGCCTTCATATTTCATTGGGTACTAAATTAAATTTTATCATACCATCTCATACTAAAAATGATGGACATTCCAAGAAAAAAATTTAGATCATAAAATATATGATTCATTATTGTTAAATTGATTTCTAGGGAATTTTGGATCAACATCGTTCATTAGTTTAATTTTTATACGATAATTATTTTTATTCTAGTATCCAGATGGATTATTGAGTCATTATAAAGAACTAAAATTTACAATACAATATTTTTGGATGATGTAAGTGAAAGGATGTTGTTTGGACAATATTTGGTAGAAGAAATGGTTCATAAAGTGATGATTATTTAACAAAATATTGAGAGATCTCAGAGTACGGAATAAATTTATTTGGATAACTAGAAAAAAAAATATTTCAAGGAAGGTTATAATGTTTTTTTATTAATATATCTCCCAGGAGAAGTGTTATACATTTTAATAAAAATTTGATTCAAATTTTTTTGTTCATTATAACATATTATATACTTGATAAGTTGGATTAGTTTCCTTCATAGTTTCACTTCCATCAATTTTATCTTAGGTATATGATTTATTTTAAGATTCGTTGAAATAAAAATATGGTTTGGATGAATTTCATGTTTTTAGAAATGAAGTCATTTAGGTGGAAGAAAACATTTCTTATGAGGAAAATACAAAATATTTTGTGAAATATACAAATTAATACCCCAAGGAAAAAGGCAATATTTCTCTCAATATGCTAATGGGTTATAGTTATGTTTATGCTATTACTACAAAAAATGTGGAATTATTATTGTTCTTGTGTTTGGTTCCAAAAATTTTCTTATAGGTGTATTATATAAAAAAATTATAGTTATAATAATCATGGAATATATATGTATTTTATTATAATACTTTTTCATAAATTATTTTAGAGTATATCTTGAATTGAACCAATGGCCATGAAAAGTTACTCTCTGAGATGTTTAACAACTTAGAAAACACACGATTAAGGTTGGATAGCCCTTCATATGTTCCTAATGTTGAGATAATAATGTTATGTTTATGGGATAGTGTTGGTGACCATGAAATTCGTTATAGTTTTTTATGGTTTATGTCACATATGTTGGAGTTTACGTAATGTATTTTTTTATGGAATATATTTTACAACAGAACATTTTATTTTTTGAAGAATTGATATTTTAATTAATGTTTTATTGTGATAAAGGTATTCATATATATGGAATGTGAAACTAAGATCCACATTATATTTTCTAGGTAATATAATTTTTGTTTGGGGACCATTCTTAAAAAAATTGATGTTGAATTTGGACATACATATTATGGATAAGTCAGATGGATAACTATATATGGAATGTATTTAGATGAACTTCTGAGTATTATTAGATAACATGTAATAAATTTTTTTATGGAAAATATCTATAGATGGGAAGAATTAATTCTCATTATAATGATATGTTAAGTGTTCTTTAGGCATAAAAATTAATTTTGGATTTCACTTCTTTGAGTAAGAAACGAATTGGTAATTGTTTGAAGTACACCCAATGGTTAAAATTTTTCCTATGAAAATAAAATATATCAAGTAATTATATTTTCATATGTTCTTAGTCTATATGGTAAAGAAATTCCTCAACTCTTGGAAAATAATCTTGAAATAAAAAATTTATACTCATACCTTAATTTCTGACAAATTAAATGGTCCCATAAATCATTAATGATTTATGGTTTTGTTGTTGTTTAATTTATCTTGATAATAAAATTTATTGTGATTAATGACCAATATAATCCTCCATTATTATTGGGTAAATTTTATTTTCTTTCATGTCTATATTTTAATATCCCACATATATTTTCCTACTTATAAAACATATCATTTGATCATTCCAGATGACCTTTATACTAACCTATATATCATATAAAAATGATGTTCTATTAAACCTTCTCATGATGTTGGATATCCAGAAGTGTATTTTAAAATTTAAAACCATTTATTAATTATATCAAGATTAAATTATGAGGGAACAATTTATTCAAGGGGTTATAATATAAAACCCTAATATTTTAAAAGAGGATCAGCATATTAGATAGTGTGTATGACATGGAAAACCAATAATATAATAGAATATAACACTGTAATAAATTATAATATATATCTTTAAAATAAATTCAATATCTTTTATAGCATGAAATGAACGCAACATAGATTATGAACAAAACATGATACTCTATTAAAATTTTATTATTTAAACATTATTATTATGACGTAGATATCAAGATTGTAGCTATGAATAGTAATAATAAAATAATGGAAATTATCTGTTTCAAAAATGTATAAAATAAATTCTATGGATATTTATAGAATATAAATAAAATAAAAACCATTTTAAATAGAATGAAATTTTTTCTAAAAAATAATATTTTCCTAAATGATGGATTAGTCATTCATTGGAAAAATAATTTTAATTTATTTTTCCAAAATTAAAAAATGTATTTCAAAATAGAAATTTAATTTTTATATATACATGAAAAAATTATATTGTGGTGATTTTTTGTAGAATTTTCTGAAAAGAATAATTTTTGGATTGATATTGAAAATAATGATTTTTATTTAAAACTGTCTTATTTTTTAAATTATTTAAAATGTTATATTTTATATTAAATTTGTTTTAAAATAAAATTAGTTCTAATAAATTAAAGTATAAATAATTTATTCCATTAAAATAAAAATTCATTATTTAATATTTTTTTAAAACATTCACTACTTATTATAATTGTTTATTTATAAAATAACTCTTTCTTCGCATCTGTGGAAAAATGTTAAATTTAATTTTGTCAATTATATGAATTATATTAAGAAAAAAATATTATATATTTATAATAATCATAATTTATATTATCTAATAACGTCAACATAAATATTAATCATAATTAATATTGAAAATAGAAAAAAATTAATTATCACAATTAATTTAAAAATTAGGTTTGCCTCGGGGTTAAACTATAATGAAAAATGTTATAGGTGGCTTAAAACAAATATAAAAATCATTATATAGCCATATTTTTAACCAGTAATATATTAGGATCAATAATAATCCATTAGGGATTTTTTTATCATGATAAAATATGGTTATCACATAATATTTTGAAATATTTCATGTGTTTCCTCTCCCCCTCTTATATAAGGACACCCTCTCTCCTCAACTATTCACATATAAAAAATCATTTCATACAACCAAGACCTAACGAAATAACTTTCTGAAATCTTTCAAAAAATCCAATATTTTTTGGATACATCATGAATATATTCTAGAAAGTATTAAGGTTAATCCTACATGGTTTTCGGAAGAAGTTGTAATGTTTTTAACTATGCATTTGCATTATACATCTTCTTATAACTCCTTGTAAAATTATTAAACTATGATAATATAACAAAAAATTATACCTTCTGTATGGAGATTTTATTATTTTAATTTAATAACTCAGATCCATCAACACTTCTATCAAATTGGAAATGAAATTGTCGATCATGTGTCTGGGGGACTACCGCTTCGTGGAATGATATAATTTGATTCCCATCATCACATTTAATTGATGTATATAATGATGGATTTAACTTATGTATATGATATTCATGAAATTATCATACTTTTCTAATTATCATATGAAATACACCATCTTACTTTCCTTTCCATATAAGATATAATAACATCGCTCTTGTGTGCGGTGGACTACCCCCTTGTGAAGAAGTGTGTTTAGTTTTCTACTTATGTTTTAAATGTATGGTAGCGAGGTTAAAATTAATTAATATATTTTATATTTATAAACTAACCATATTCCTAAATTATTATATCACATTTATCATATTCCCTTCTAATCTATTAGAAGATAATATAGATAGTCATGTGTATGTGTGGACTGCTCCCTCAATGTAGAGATGTCAAATGATTTCATTTTTTTACACGGACAGTAATAAGTATTTATTTTCTAATATAAATTGTATATTTGAAACAATAAATATTTTTTAAATATTTTTTAATATTTTTTTCATTTTATCTGTTGAGGAAAATGGAAAAAACATTCATGCGTGCTTACAGCCTACCGTCTCCAAGAGTGATATAATTAATTTTCATTATCTATCATTAGTAGACTATTATAATTATACATAAAATGAATATTTATGATATTTATTTCATGATTGAAATTTTATAAATGATGTAACCATGATCAAATGAAAATAAAGTTTATTTCTAAACTAAAATGTACGTTAAATATATTCCTATTATTATGTTATTTATTTATAATTAATCATTGTTTAATATATAGTACGCTTAGACACATATAAAAGATTTCAATCATGATGTATTGTTTATTGTATCAATTGTATTTCCACGATTCATATTCAATATTCACCACTTATTCCATTTTTTAGTGTACAAACTACCCCTTTTGATATATTATATCATTAATATATTTAACTTCATTATATTTAATGTTTCATTTGAAGTTATTTATTTATTAAGGATTATGATTCAAAATTTACCAAAGTGTTTTCGGTTTATTTCACAGTCTCACCATTATTTGAATATTTTTTATTTAAGTATCCTTTGGAGGAATTATTTGATATTTCTATCATAAAATAAACATATTTTATTATAATTTGGTTATTCCAAAACATTATCAAGTAATAGAACAATTTTACCACTCTTTTGTATTTAAAATTTTTAGAGAATGTTTTTAGGAAAATATATCATTTTTATATGATCATTTAAAAATCATTTATCACAAAAATGCATCATTTATAAAAAATAAAAAATGTTTCTAGCATTTTTCAAAATATTTAATAAATAAATTTTTACCCATTTTTACATTTTATTAAAAAAATTCAAAGGAATCCATTTTTTTTTTAAAAAGGCTCTTTTAGATTTTATCGAAAATGTGATCGGAATATTTTTCAAATGTGGGTATAATGAACCTCAATTTATTCCATCAAGACAAATAAATGTTTTAAATATTATTTTATAACTTTTAAATGGTTGTTTCCCAAATATTTTTTTAAATTTTTTATTGTAAAAATATCTTCAGAGTGAAATGGTTATTTTCATAAAAAATGTTTTTGATGAAATTTTTATGGTATTTATATTCATCAATTACCCCAACCCTTTATTATATATATAATTTATTAGGGATATATGGTATTGATATCATCTATATTATTTATTTTTATAGTATATTATAAGTTTGACTCTGGTTGTAAAATTTTATTACCATTAACCATATTACATTGGATGGTTTATGATTATGTTTATTTGATTAGGGTTTGTATTATCATTTAATATGTTATTTTTTCAAAATTAATACTATTTTTGATTATGTTTCACATATTTAATATAGGTAAGTAAATGTAATTTTTACATGATGGGTGGGACCTGGTTATAGATAGCCCATCGATGCATCGACAAGTCTCATGAGAAAATCATTTTTCTGAGTTAGATTGGTTTTGACGCATATATTTAAACTATATTTTGAAATGTATCAAAAATTTCAGATTTTGAAAATTAATAATTCCCACATTATGTGATAATTTATTAATGTTTATGTGATTATCTGATTAGGTAGTGTATTCTTGGATAATTTTCAAGCTCATGTGATTATTTGTATGGATTAATTTTATCATCACTTATTTATTTCATATAATGGCTAGTTTATTGATTAAATGTCATGTGTTTCAGTAATTCACATTTATACATTTATTATGATTATTTATTCATGGTAGCTTCTATTATATGAATACCATTACTAAGCATCTGACCCCACCCATTTTTTATTTCTATTTTTCATTGGATAATAATATGTTTTTTTAATTGATATATAGGGATACCCTATAAGGAATAATAGTGTCCTCAAAGAAAATAATTTATATATTTTATTTTTTAAAATTACTTGTCAATTTAATGTTTGTATATATTTTACCCATACTACTAATCTATTTTTTCATTTAGGATGTGATACCATGTTTCTAGTGATCATGTAATAATGTAGTCACCAACTCTGTGTAACTTCAATCGGGGTCATTATAAATAATTCTATTAAATAATCCATGAAATATTTATTTAGAAAAATACTAATTAAATTTTGAAATCACTAATATAAAATATAAAAAATGTCTAAATTTTATGTAAAATGATTACTTTGAAAATAACTGTGGAAACATATAATGTAATCTTCAAAGCATTGATCATTCTTGATAGTGGAAAATTCCATTCCTACTAAGTACGTTGGAACAAATTTTCCTATAAAATTTTTAGGAAAATTGTAAAAAGTTCAACGATAGGAAAACGATAAGAGGATTACATTAGAAAATATATAAATTGAAACATGGGTGAAAATTAATTAAATATATTTTATTAGAATCGTAAAAAAATCATGAATACATTTTAATGAAAAAATAGACATCGAAAATAGATTCATATCCAAAGGGGAAAAAATATGTTTTTCTTTAAATACTTTATCTATCATTTTACGTATTAAAGAGAAGAAAATCATACTATTACATGAAAATTACATGAATAAAAAGAGATGAAAAATGTAAATGTATTTATCTATTGCGGATTATATAATTTACATCAATTTAAATTTGAGTAAAAACAATCCTGATTAAAATGTTATTGAATCATAAATCCCTTACTGATTTGGTAAATTTAGAGTCATAATTCCCATGAAATGAATATTATAAAACAAAAATTAAAATACCATGAAAAATTAAATTTTCATGATAAATGACATAAAATGTGAATTATATATGACTCATAAATCATAATTGGTGCATAACATAAAACTTGTCTCAATGAAATAATATTGGGATAAAGAACACTTATAACATTAGTAATATCAACATAAATACACAATGGGTGGGAAAATCATATAGAGTTTTTTAAATCGATATTATTTTCATTAAAATCATCATAAAACAAATTAATGGTCACTATATACCGCACACAAATGAACCAAGTTGTATTATGGCATATTTCTCAGGGAAATAAAAGTGAGACAAGAAACTCTTTCCTCTTGTTCGACTTGATTCAAAAGATGTTTAAAGACTTTTATTATAAGTTTGAATTTATTTTTAATCTATTATAGAATCAATTATATACTTATAATATTATATGTGACCACTTATAAAATTTCAATGCCTATTTATTAATAATTTGCTATTAAAATCATCATTTATTTGTGTTAAATGTTTTGTTTATTCATGGATGTTTTGTTTTCGTACATCCAATAATTGTACATTGATCATGGTTA
Organism: Viscum album; assembly: GCA_963277665.1. Classification (NCBI taxonomy): domain Eukaryota; kingdom Viridiplantae; phylum Streptophyta; class Magnoliopsida; order Santalales; family Viscaceae; genus Viscum; species Viscum album. The sequence goes on from OY728161.1 coordinate 1,004,122,590, forward strand.
TATCATCTCTTAAATTTTAGTCATGATAAAAATATCATATATGTTCATTATATATATATAACTATAAAAATACATAAATTGTAGATATAGAAAAATGGATTACTCTATTCATAGAGATGGTATGTCAAACATACGCATAAACATTGTTTCCATTTTCTAATGAATGTAAGGAAAGAATGGTTACTAATATTTTATAATTTAAGAAGAAGAATAAAATCAAAAACATCAAATATAAATGTTAAATACCGTATGATATACAATCATGAATTATTTTTATGAAAAATATATTACATCAATATGTGGAGGTGATAGTCCATATGAACGAATCAAGAATAATTTCACAACTCATTTGATGGAATGGATGGTACATATTGGTGGTTTCATAATAAAAATAAAATTTTGGTATATTTATTGTAATGAATATATTATTTTTAATGAACACAATTTATTTATAAGAGTTATAAAAAGTGATAAATTGAAATAGTTTAGGAAGGATGGTTGCCTCTTCATCAGTAGAACTCCTTCAGATCACTTCAAAAGAATAATTGAAATGATATTTTGACAAGGTTTTATCCTTTAATTCATGTGTAAGGAAGTTTATATTGTAATTGTTCACGAATCATTATCTTTTTTTTTTCAATAATGTCTAAAAAAATATATTTGGGGTGTCCTTTTATATGTGGGGTATAGAGACACATGGGATTAATAAAAATATTTATATATAATCAATTCACTTTCAAGAGAAAGTGTCACAATACAACCATAATTTCAAAGATAATATATTATATGGTTGAAATAAATTCGAAAAATGGATAGGATTATATAGTATTTTGAGCCTTGTCTTTTTTTAACCCCTATGTTAACCAATTTAATCCTTAACAGGTGTAATGAATTTAATAACATTACAGGGATATAATTTTACTTATAAGTTAAAATTTTGATCATAAATATTCAATAGATAAAATTTTCAACTATTTATCATCTTAATTATCATATTTTAAATATTTTTATGATTTATATATAATTTAATAATATATTATTTAAAATAAATTAATATTTGAGTCATTTTAAGAACTATTAAATTAATTTTAATTTAAAGACATCATGGTTGCAGTATAATTAAAATATAATTCATTAGTCCAAAAATAAACAATATGAATAAAAATGAAATTATTATTGAACCATAATTTATATAAAAATATTATAATTTTTTTAAAATTAATTAATTCCTTATTTATTTTTATCCCCATGTGAACTTATAAAATAAATTCAAAATAAAGAGTGTGACATTTTGTTTTTTTAACTTGAAATTTTATAATTTCTATTATCAAAGGAAAATATATCAAAAATGAAATAGATATAAATTGAGGATGTATATATTCAAATTTATTTCATATGATAAAAAATGAAAAAAAAATAGTTGATTTTGAGAACATATCTAATAGTTTTATCCTCGTTTTATCCATTTTACATTTACTAAATTAAGAGATATTTACTATGATTACTATTCCTAATGACCAAAAATAAAATGTAAATATTTAAAATATTTTAATATAATGATTCCAAAAATGGTATTAATTTTTCTAGATTCATTTTCTTTTATTATCATAAATCAATTTTAATAGAATATGTAAAATTCAATGAAAATCTTTTTTTATAAAAATGTGTGTTTAGCCATTAAAATTAACATTTATCCAAATCATGTATTTTAGGGATTTTAATTGAATTAATTGGAATATTCTAAGTAAATTCATAATATTTATCGTTAAAACCAAATATAAAATAGATTTCGAATTTTAATTTTCATTATTTATTTTAAGTAAATGAAATAATTTGATAAAACCGTTTTTCCACTGTTTATGGGAAAATAAATGTTTTGAGAAAAATCCCAAAATATTATCTTAATTTATTTTTTGATATGTTGATTTAAAAATGATTTTAATTTTATAAATACATATTTATACTTGTTTTATAAATATATTACAATAATTACTCACCAAAATAAATACAATTCAATTTTTGTAAGAAACCTACTTTTGATCTATAAAAGTATTACTAAAAATTGAGCACATCTTTAATAATAATTAGTCAGTAAATTTTGGTTGTGTATAGCCATTAAAAATATATTTTTGAATTTTTTTACTCATATTTATAACCTCTAATACAATATCTAGGTTATAATAGTAACATTTAAATAATAATATTTTTATAGTATATCGCAATTACCTTAATGATTAGTGTTTCTTATAAAGTAAACTATTGAGCCTATTATTATTTTAAACTAAATTTTAGGGTTGTTACATTCTCAAACCCCCCCCCAAATTATTTCCTCATATATTTATCTTGATCATAAAATGTTTAATATTTAATAATACCTTTGTTGAAAACCCTCATTATACAAAGGGTGTATAAAACATTCTATGTAAATAAGAATTTTGAAATATAAAAGTTACCTAAAAAGACATATAATTGGATTACTATATAAGGATAACATTTGTGTGAAAATTAAATATATACATATAAAAGAAAACTATCCTCATAGGAATAATAAAGTGTGATACCTAATTAGGCAATGAGAAATTTTATGACCACAAAACCATAAATCAATTAGGGGTCCAAAGACAATCAATTTATCAGAAATAATCGTAAAATAATACAATTTTTATTTAAATATATATTTCTTAAACATGAGATAATATTTTTGTATCAATATAGAGAACAAAATAAAAGTAATTTACTTGATATATTTCTATTTCATAAGCACAACTTCATCCTTTAGTTGTGCTTCAATAAATATACACTTCATCTCGTACTCCATGACATGAATATTCAAGATGAATTTTTCATGAATGAGGAACTAAAATTAAATTTTCACGGATCATAAGATCCATAATAGAATGAAAATCCATTCCTCTTATGTCTAAATATTTAACAAATCCAAAACGGGCAACACAAGTTGATCATTATTGATAAATATAATACATTATTCTCAAAAACATTAACAATAACACCTAATGTTAAACATAATTCATTCCATAAATATTTAAACTTATGACTCCCCCAAAATATGTATGAGTGAATTCAAAAAAAAAAATTAGAAAATTGTTATCTAAATTTCATAAATCAATTTAAATTTAATCCCCTAAAATAGATAAAGTATCTCTTAATTGCACATAACAAATATTTGAATACCATGATCATATTTTAACCTAAAACATGTTAATATCCTGAATCACCATCAAAGGTCATTTAAAGCATACATGTTTCTAAAATTAAACCCTATCATTAATCTTTAAATAAAATCATAGACTGTCAATTTTGTTGTCACCAATACTATCCAATTTACACTATCAACTAAAATCATCTATTTATTGTAAATAATCATTTTTATTTCACTATTTAACACATATTATGGTTTTCCTTTCCCCAAATCACATGTTTTACAAAAATATCATCATAAGACTAAATCAAATTTATAGGTTGTAAGGACCATTCGATGAATTATTTAAAATACATATATAAAAACTACTGTATAGAAATACTTATATTTCTCTTGACTATTATAACTTGAAATCATTTGACAAAACACTTTTTCAACATAATACATTAATCAATATACATAAACACATTAATAAATCCACATAATAAATTGTCACAACATAGGACCATACTTGTTCTATGAGTTAATAATTGCATTAGGGAATTGAATTATATATTTCTAATGTCTCCCACACATATTGAATTTAAATATAAATGTTACTATAGTACATATTGTTTTTTGTACATCGAACACAATATTTTTACTAAAAAAGTAATTAATATATAATCTTATATTCCACATATAATAAATCTCCACATTTTAGTGATACATTAACCAATGTATTTAATCCCACATTCATTAAGTGTTATAATATGAATGGTCTTTATGATATTGTCTTCATGAACTAAACACCCATGAAATACCATTTCTATTTTATTATGTGTGTTAGCAATCTCACCCATGTTGTGGATGTTATTAATATAACATGTTGGATGGTTAGGAATAACCATAAGTTATCAAATTCTAAATATCATTTAAATTAGTTGTTTGTGATGATAATCATTCCATATTTTTTCACATTTAGCATTAACATGAATTCTCTTTGTTCTAGCCATTGACTAAAAACAAGGTTCCTATAGTGAAATAAAAACATATTTATCTATAATTTAATTATTAAAAAACATTATTATGACTTATAAGTCGGGAAACATTATTCTAAATTGATAAAACCATATGATTAACATAGGAAAGAAATTATAATCATCTATTTAAATCATCCACCTTGGTTCGTAATTAAAATGTGAATTAAATGAAGAATATCCTATAGGATTATATACCCATGTGTTTTGTTTTAACCCCACTCATTCTACACAAATGAGGATGGATTTAATAACAGATCTACCCCTTTTGGATTTACTATCCCTAGGTGGATATGTTAGATAGATGCACAAACATGTTTGTATCCCGACATGGATATATTTTCTAGGAAAATTAAACTCCCTTCATTTTATGATCTCAGGATATTATCTGATAATTATGTTAATCATATGGGTTCTCACTGATGTTTTCTCATATTAATTTCAATATATAACTAAATTATACTCTGATTCAAACAATAGAAAAGTATTCTTTTATACATAAATATTACATCATTTTAGAATAATATTCATTATATATTAATGTGATCTATTCTAGAAAAATAATTCTATAGTGTATTTGGAAATATAGATAAATATTAAAATGGTACATGAGTTATCTAAATAATTTCTATTTTAGTTCTTCACATCTTGAATCACTCTTAGTTATATAAAATAAAAACCCATTATTTATATCTTGTGGAAATGGAAACGTATGAAGGTGTGTTCTTAGAAACATAGTAAGGGTAAACATGTTTGATATCAAAGATCATTAAAGTAAGAAATTAGAATAATATTATGACCACATGATATAACTATTTAAAAATCATACCCATCAATTCATAGATAATAAATGTTAGTCATGGCATAAATCATTTCAGTTCATAAGACATAAATCATAAAGGAATCAAAGAACATCATCCATGGGAGAAGTACATTAGCATAAGATCCCTTCATAAAAGAGTGTAATAATGTGAGTAATAATCATAATCAAATATTTTTTCTCAGGGATACCCATGATTTCATTCATTATATGTTAGTCATGGGATTACATCAATTTTAACTACTTTAAATTTGGGATAACCTCCTGTATACCCTCTTTTGGGATTGGAATAATCACCTAGGTACCCTATTTTTTGGGCTTAGGATAACCTTCCGAGTACCCTATTTTGATTATTTTATGATACAGTTTATGTTATAAGTTTTATCTCATGCCTTATACCTGATTACTACAATGATTACATCATTGTAATGTGAGATTATGTCAAAATTTGTTTTATAATACCTATGTTGAATTGTTATTTCTAATGGCATGAGACTTCTTATTTTTTAAAGAAGTCAGATATCCAATGGTGATCAATAGTATAAGGATATTAATACTCTATTAAAGGATAAATTACCAATAATTTATGATGCCTTTTAAAAAAAACTAAAATTACATATGTTTTATCCTCATGGCGTTAGGAAAAATGGTCATTTATATAGCCAATATCATTTTTCTATTGAAAGATATGTTTGGAAATCTACATCATATTATAGAAAGAAACATGGGATCGTACACTTTATATACTAAATATTTTGTGTTTGCTAATAAGAAATAACATCCAGTAACTGATCAGGGTAAAGAAGTGCCAGTTATATTGATGGTTCCAACTTCTACTGCTATTTTAAAAATTATATCTGATAATCTATTTGAAGTGTTTAAGAAGTTAATTTGTAGTTGTATAAAAAAGGTATATGTTCTTTCAAATTTTGTAATTGTTTCTCATAAAAAAGGAATGATTTTACAATACTATTAGAATACTAGAAAAATGATATGATCAAGGGAATTGATGTTTGTTTGTGTGCTATATCAACTATGAGGTAGATATTCCCTAGTATTTTTCTATCTATGATCTTTATGATGTTATATCTAAATATTATAGGAGATTTCTTATCCGAATAAGTCATATTCATGAGAAAAAATCAATTTTTATTTAAATTCCATTACCTTCTTCTACCACTTCATCTAAGGATACTTTCACTCCTATAGATCATTTTGACATTACTGGAACCAAAAAACCATTGATTAAAATCCAATACAGTTAAAGGATGACCACTCTTGGAGATCACAAAAGCATTGGAGGATCTTTTTTCACCTTATTATACATTATTAATGAAATTTATGGTTCCCCTCTACCTACATCATATATTCCTGTATACCAAACCCTATAATTTAAGAAACAACCACCTAAAGATCATCATGATCCAGAAGACTGATTTGTTTCATTGTGTTGTTTAAATCATATTTCATAGTTTCTCTAAAACATTAAAAATATTTTTTTACTTTAATTTGAATGTTTTAAAATGTTATCATTATTTGTTACATACTTTTCATCTATTATGAATTTTATATGTTTCTATGTTTTTATATATCTATTTTATTACATTTCCCATACATTTACATGCCAAACTCAATTTATATTTATTATATATTATTCGAAAAAATTTACCTATTCATGTGACGTTCTATTTATATTTTATAATTATACATATTCCTCTTAATATTAAAAAAGGGGGAGTTGTGAGGGGGAAATATAAATAAAAATTATTCCACAAAATTTTTGTGAAAAAAAATAATTCAATGGGATATTTTATCCACAAAATGGGGAGATTATTGGACAAAAATATGTTATCCCAACATATCTCATAACATTATGGAATTTTATTTTTCAAAAAATTCTTATTTATATTCAAATGAGTTTATATAAAATTATTTTAGATTATATCTATAACTCTTATAAAAATTCTTGAGCTGGTTTTTGATAAATTTTAAAAGAATTTATATTATTATTAAATCAATTTAAAATCATAATTTGTTCTGTTATATGGATACAGAAATTCAGATTCTTAAGTAAGTAATTTTTAAAATATTGTATATTTATCATACATTTAGTATAGTTACCTTAGTAAGGAAACTCTATATCTACCCTAGAATTTTAGTTTGAAACAAAATATTTTATCTTAATCAATCTCATTATGGAAAAAAATTACTATATAATGAAATTAAATTATGTTGAAGGTAAATTATGTTCTATATGTTTGAAATCAGATGGTTCAGTCAGAAGTAAATTAAGTGATGTATTTTATCTTAAAAACAAGAAATTTAATTGAATAATTATCATATGTCATCAAGGAAATCAATTGAAATAATTATTATTAAGGTAATAATATTAGATTATGAAATCTACAAATAATGATTTGTCTTATCAAAAAAGTAAATTCATTTTATCTTATTTTTATGGAGACACAAATATGACTTGTGTATCGTCATAAGTTGTTTTTCTAAAAATAATCTTACAATTATAGTTTTATCAGTAAATTATATAATGAAGATCATGTTATTTTAGGTATTTTCAAGTATATAATTGTATCGTTGAAATAATATCTTTATAAGTAAACTCATCCATTTAAGTTCTTCAAAAAGTTTTTTTCAAAAATGGAATGATCAATTTAGACAAAGAATAATTTATAAGAAACAGATAATTCTGATAAAGAAGGTATCTCTCATCCATACGATAGAATAAATTCCATATTTGGAAAATAAGGACCCATTTCTTTATGAATAAATATCATAATCTTATAAAAGGATTAATCACATAACCATTGTAACTTTGGATTTTTTTTAAGTTAAAATAAAAAAGGGAATATATAAATATGGGAGTGATTTTCTACAATATGTATGGTTGTGTGTACATGTAAAGAGAAATATACACACTTCATAAAATAGATAAAAATATATTATTCATGAAGTTTCTCTATATTTTTTCAGCTTAAAATATTATAATTCTCAATCAATGAACTTCTAGAGATATATAGAGAATAATATCATCTTCTCTAGATGCTTATTCAATTTTCCAGTTACTGGTTTCAATTGTGTGTTTCACCATTATAAAAAATTTGTTTATTCGTCTCTATTTCAATCTACAATTTTGTGTTCGAGTGTATAAACGTTTTTGATAGGTATTATAAAGGGAGATTTAAGTTGAAATCTCATGTATCTTTGTAATAGGTTGCAATTACATGCACTTAGTTGGGAGCCCCTGGAAAAGGGATGGTATAATGAAAGTCACCAAACTCAATGATTTGAGTGATGGTTTAGTTGACTGTTGTTTTTCCCCAAAAATAAAACTATCTTGTGATCAATAGTTTTCCATTGGGATTTAATATTTGTCTTCTTGTTTTTGTTAAAAAATAGAATGTAACTCACATGAATTGAAGAGGGTGTTATAAAGTAATGTAAATTTTCATGAGCATAACTCCCCCTCTTGATTCTTTAAATAGAACATATCTTTGAAAAAAAATTGTATCACGATATTTGACTTTTGAGTTCTCAGATTTAAAATATAAATACTAAGGATCTTCTCTATGATGGTTGTTGTAACTGCTAATAGAGAAGGTATTTCAATGTTAATATATATCTATTTTAATGGTAAGAATTCCATTATTTGGAAGTCCTAGATTATCATTTATCTAGTGAACCATGGACTAATGGTTTAGCTCAAAGTTGTGTGGTCTTATGAAATTACAACAACACGGCTAGAAACATGCTATGTGATACACTGAAAACCATTATGATTTAAATTAAAAATAAATGAATGTTTTTATTTTTTAATAGGTCCCAATAACCTATATCAAGTATCATATTGTCATATTGATCATGAAAAGTGTACTACTATAATAGTAGAATATGAACATCCAATGTGAGAGAACAGAGATGAAATACTTAAAAGCTAAAACATAACACCATTAGAATGTTGGAAGGATTAATAATCATTAAACTAAATTGAATTCTCATTGTGATTATGAATAATGTTTCTAATTTAGTAATTCATTTTCTTGATTTGAATCATGTAATTAAACTCTTATGAATTCTACCACCTAGATGTAGTGGAATCTCAGCTTCCATTAGACAATCAACAGAGGTAAAAATATTAAAATAAAACATCTCATTTGAAATATTATAATTTTTGAGGGTGAGATAGAAGATCAAGATAAAGAGAATAAATTATTTAAGAAGAAAAAAATTTATTGAATGGTTGTACTTCAAAATATGAAAATAAAAACATGAGTATACAAATTTTTTATTCCTATGTAGAAGAATATGCATTAAGAAAATTGGGACCCAAATATGAACTTGCAAAGTTTTCCAGAATGTGCTGAAAAGTATATAAAGAGACAATTGGTTTCAAAACACCCATTTCATATTTAAATAAATAATTAATGAATTTATAATGAAGTTATATTATACAAGTGTAATATTCTTGGTCAAATTAAGCCCGATATCCCTCAACTATAATAAAAAATATGAATGGGAATTATCACTTTAAGATTTTTTTTATAAAAGAAGAAATCTAATAAGCCCATGAAAGCCACATGTATCACCCATTAATTGTATATTGATAATTAATATTCATATTATAATTTTAGAGTGTTTAATCAAAATAAAATTATGTGTTTTACGGAAAATGTAAATGAGTTACACTCTTATTATTCATATAATAATGAGTTTGAATTAGAAAATAATAATTTATTATTTGAATTATTAAATGAATATAGTATTGTGTTTTGAAAAAAGAAAAAATCATGAAAAATAAAAACAATGTCCTAAAAAATTACAATTATATTTTTAAAGAATATGATAGTATAAATAATAAATATACATTTGAAAATCATGTTGGAAAATTAAACTACATCTAGTATTGAATAGTATAACAAAATTTATGGTTTCCAAATGGATTTTAATGATCATAAAGAAATTTGAAGTTATTTTACGAAATTGGGGGATTACATGAATAAATACATGTTAAATCACAACCCAAAAGAGAAAATTATGGCATTGGAAGAATGGGTGAATCCCCCAAGATTTATAAAAATTATTTTATATGATGTTATAAAAATAAAATCATGACTATTATTAATTACATTCATTGTAAAATAATTGGTAATTTTTCAAATGAGTTATATATAATAAAACAAAAAATGTGTTGAATAAATAAAGTGGTTGTATTTTTAAAATTATTTATTTCCAGTTTTCATTTTGGGAAATGAAAAAATTTTATGTTTCCAAAATAATTTTTTGAAAACATTACTCGGCCCATGTATATCTGTCTACTAAAAAATCTTGTTCTTTTATTATTCCTTGAATAGATCTATCCACACGAATAATAATGTAAAATCATTTATGGACTCTTGATCTTTAGGTCAAAAAAGTAGAATTTTCTCCAACTTCCACTCTTAATCTATGTTTAAGGGTTTCTATGTCACATTTGGTGACAATGAAAATGGAAGAATATTTGGTATTGTATCTATTAAAAACTCAAAATCTATAATGTTTAGAGCACCAAGAATAGACAATCTTTATAATCCATATCATTTTTATTTCTATAGATGGAATTTAAATTATTTTAATCCTAAAATTAGTTAATCATGAAATTAGCATAGAATAAATAGGCAATGGAACATTTAATCCTTGCAAATTTTATCTAAAATAAAAACTATATCCCATTATATTAACCTTAAATTGGATAAAACTAAATTTTGTGATTCATGTAAAATGGAAAAGAAACATAAGTAATATTTTAAACTAGTTAAAGAGGGTTTAACTTCAATTCCCCCAAAAATATCCATATGGATCTTTTCAGAACTCCTATAATATAAATAATTGCTAGAGAAAACATTATTTGCGTTTTGGTTGTGTATTATTCATTATATACTGGGTTTTTTTAGACCTAAAAGTGAATCATTTTCTATTTTTATTAATTTTTATAAAAATGTGCACAATGGAAAAGATTCCAAATATTATCCTTAAGAATTGTTCATGGTGGATTATTTGTGAGTCATGAATTTAACTAATTCTTCTCAAAACATAGTGTTAAACATATTATTCTTCCCCCAAAACACCTCAACAGAAAGGTGATGTTTAATGGATGAATAGAAAATTGCATGAAATTCTTATAACAATATTATGTGAATATAAAATTACCTCTAAATTATTGTATAAAGCTATAAATATGTAATGATATGTCATTATAATAAATCTAATAAGTCTTATCTTTAAAAAAATCAATGAGTTTTGCAATAATAGGATATTAATGGTAAGAAACATTAAAGTAATTGGATGAAAATATTTTGTTCTTAAAATCATGGAATTTTATTGAAAATTTGATCTAAAAGATGATGAAGGAATATTCATAAGTAATTATATTACTTACAAATATTATAAAATTTTTAGTAAATGGTCATGGATTTTCGGAGAATAATATCATTTTATTTTTGATAATAATGATCATTTTAATAACAAAATGTATGCAATTGATGAGTTATGTGATTTTCTTGAAAATATTAGACCTAAAAGTCATTTTAATAACGAAAATGATGATAATTAAGAACTCGACTTCGGTGAACTAAATCCTAAAAGGGTTGATAGAAGTGTATAAAACCTATAAACCCTAAAGACTATCCAATATATAAAATTTTATTAAACTGATATAATGGGGGTTTCTCTAGGATATATATTTGGAATCGTGTATAATTATCATCCTTTTTATCTCACCTTGAACCTATTACATAGGAAGAACCATTTGCTAAGGAGAGTTGGATTTTAGAAATTTAATAACAGTTGAACCAATTAAAGAGAAACAGGTATGGTAATTAGTTAATAGACCCTTTGAATATCCTATTATGTCAAATATATCTGTATTTATGAACCATGTAGATGATCATGGTATGATCACAAAAAATAATTCTAGGTTAGTTACAAAACGATATAACCGATAATAAGGAATGAACTATGAAGATACCTTTTCCAATATATCTAGTATATCAGCTATTAGAATACTTCTATCATATTCAGCTCATATGAATTTTAAATTATACAAGATAGATGTCAAATATACCCTTTTTAATGTTTTTTTAATGGAGGTATTTTATATTAAAAACCCTTCTAGTTTTAATGATATTCATTTTTAGAATTTCGTTTTTTAACAAACCAAATTTCATTATAGTCATAAAAAAATCACCTAGAGCCTACTATTAATGATTATGTTCAATTATTTTAACAAATGTGATTATTTTGGGACTGAGATACCTTGCAGTTTTCAAGAAAACTTCCTCAAAAGGTGCTTTTTTTTGTGAAAATATATGTTGATGATGTTGTTTTTGGGTTAAAAATCAAAAATTGTGGAATTATTTTCCAAAACTCATCCATAAATAATTATATAGGAACATGATGGGTCAGTTAAACAATTTCCTTAGATTTAAAATTTATAATGAAAATTCATAAATGTTTTAAACCAAATAAAATACATACTTGGATTACATTAAAAAATGACTTAAAAATGGTAATAACTATTCAACTCCTATGATTTCTAGAATTAAAAATGACTTTGATGAGGCTGTAAAATACATTAACAACAAGATTATATAGGAATAATTGTAAGATTAATTTATCTTAATGTAAGAAAGAAATATATTATGTTTTAGTATGTCTTTGTGCTATATTTAAATTCAATACAAAAAAATTTCATCTAATAACTGCAGAAATAAATTTTAAGGTATTTAAAATGAGTTGTTTATCACTCATTACAATTTTTTGGAAATCCACAAACACTAATCTAACATCATATCCAGATGCCGACATTGGTCGGTGTATAATTGATAAGAATATTGGTGTAGGAACCAATCATTTTCTGGGTAAATCCGTAGTATAATTGTCTAGTAAGAAACAAAAGGTTGTAGAATTTTTATCTAAAGAATCGGAATATATTACAACTAGTAATTGTTCCATATAGTTTTTGTGGATAAAACACAACTTGTTATATTTTAGATTTGATTTTAATTATTTTCCATTCAAATATGACAAAACAAGTGCTTTAAACAATTCAAAAAATCTAATAAACCATTCCAGAAAAAATAACATTGATCTAAGATATATTTTAGTAAAATATCGTGAATAATGTGATATATTTTAATAAATTATTTTTATATAAATTAAATTAAAATATATATTCACAAAACCTTTTATTAAAGATAGATTTTATTTTATCATATTCAAATTAGGATTTTTTAATTTTCTTAGTTGTATTTTTTTTATTTTATATTCTATTAAACATGAATATATATTTCGTAAATTTAATTATTTGATTTATTTCATTATAGAATGAACACTACCATTTTGGGTATTACTATTATCCTAATATTACATATAGGCTAGTACTTTCATTAATGTTGGACCTCATAACACCATATGAAGGGAGGGGTGAATCAAGGTGTCATCTTTTTCTTCTAAAACAATGGATATTGTTCTCATGTTGGTAGAAAATTGTTGAAACTTTATTAATGAATCATTTAATAAATTAAAATTCACATACAAAGGTACAAAACAACAGTTTACATTGTTTTTTACTAAGGTCTAGTCCATGAATCATATTCCAAATGTGTGTCCGATGTATCAAAATACACTAATCCATTTTAGTTTTTGAATATAGAAGATTATACATGGTCACTTTGTTCTAGGAACACATCTTTTATAAAATTTTATTGAAAAAATAATGCCTCTCATGGATCAATTTTGTATTAACTCATTTTTTTGGGCGAATTCATAATAAATTTAATTAATTTAATATCAACTCAGTAGATTGGTATTTATGCTTTTTTCCCTGAATAACACAGGTCTCTGCTTGCATCGATGTCTCGTGTTGATACACTTGAAATCAATGTTTTCTAAAACTAGATGTTCAACACTACTGTTCACGAATATCCTGGCATTCGTGAAACCCCTTTATGTTTCCATGATGTACCAGCCTTCTGAAACCATCACGCATCCCTTATTCTCCCATACATTATGAATCTCATATCCTTTATAGAACAAATTTCCTTAGTGAATCTCACTTCATTCGTGAAAAATATATTCTTTCCAAACCATTTTATGTCAACATGAAAAATCTAGTAATCATGCAAATGATTTTTCTAAGACACCTAATCATTGATTAGGACTATTACAACATTTTCATGATGCTTAGGATCCAAATGAATTTCTGATTTGTGAATCCTGCATCCTTTGGGAATTCGGACAGATTTATCCTTATGACCAATTCTTTTTGGCTCAAAAGAATTTTGGTATCAACCTATTTATAGGCTCATCCTTTCGAGAATCTCTCAGTCATCCATCATATTTTTTTTTAAACCTCAATGAAAAATATCATGATGATCCTCCATTCCTAAAGCTCTAGTGAAATTCATCCCATTCATGAATCATTCTCATATTCATTAAGAACACCATCTACTCATATCACAATTGTGATGCATTTCATAGTCGTGAATAACATCATCAACCCATCGTGCACTCATGATTCTCTTCATAGTTGTTAATCACATCATATTTTTATTGCACATTCTTGAAGCTCTATACCATCAAAATAATAATTTTTATTAAAACCCCACCTTTGTATAACCAATTAATCACAAAAAATATTACATAAGCATATTTTAGAAGAGACAATTCCATAAAACTACCTTTCAAAAATAGTTATCCTTCATATTAATTTTGAGCCAAAAATATTTGGAAAAGATGAAGAAATTACACAACCTTGGACACTGTAGTTATATTGTATTGTATGGTTAATTTCCATGTTAACTCTAGGATCAACCTAGTTTGTATTTTCATCAAACTCAAACTAGACTCCATATCCAAAAATTAAAATCCTTGGTTTCAATAATCCCCACCTTTGGGTTTGTTAGAAATATATAGTTAAATTTAATAAAGTACCAACTACTATAAAAACCTAAATGGTGTGAAACAATTCATCCAACACACTTAGTATATGTGATAAAATCTCAATGTATAAAAAACATTTGTTAGTATTAACTGGGTTCTTGATCATTGGAATACATAAAGATGTACCATATAAGCTCTGAAAAATATGAATTAATTCCACAGTAATTTAATTCTCATCGTAACACAAGAAACATTATATATTTTTCATTATAAAAACTAATTCAAATAATTTCACAGAATAATTGCATTCTATATTCTCATAAGACATAATTATGATGATGTAATAATATCAATCCCTAGTTTTTCAAAATCATGTTTCCATTAAACCATTAAAACATTGAATTTCTCCATTCTCCCTAATAGTTAATAAACTCAAAAAATATATATGTGTATTAATAGAGCTAAAACATGCCTTAGATCATATTTCCCCTATAAACATGAATCAATTCCACAAAAGATTAAAATAGCTAACAAAACTGGGGAGAGTAGAACAACCATAACATCCTCATGCACAGAAAGGTGGCTGAACACTGAGGTTCAATAGATATTTCTTGAACTCATATGCAGCCAAAATCTTAGTCGGAACGTCATCTTCTTTGTCATAAATTCTAAAATGATCAATTTTAATTACTCCATGTTCATATTTTTCCTTGATGAAGTCATATATGATCTGAATATGGTTTTGTCAACAGTTTTGTATTAGATTCTTCCTAATATCAATTGTGTTGTTACTGTCACAGTGAATAACCATATATTTTTTCACCTATCACTAATATTAGTCATTTTTTACGTCATCCACAGTAGTTGAGTGCAATAATTTAAAGTATTGATATACTCTACTTCATCCATAAAAATTGTAGTTTTTTCTTGTTTCTTGCTCATCTATCACATATATTTATCTTCAATGAACAATTCTCCACCTTATTTGGACTTTCAGTCCACCAAATCTACAGCCAAGTTATCATAAATAAATTTTGATAAATTGATATCTCTTTGTACATAAAAGTATAATATAAAATTGATATTACCTTGAATATATATTTTGATTCTTTTAATTATTTCCAAATTATCTTCCTTAGGATTAAATTGATAGCGGGCTACTAAAACATCTCCCAACATTCTATTTACCATGTTTTAGTCAAGTATAATGAGATTTAAGGGATTCTTCCATATAGGGTGGGATCCACATATGTCCCATCCATGTGCTTTTTTAGTTTTGAACCAACTAAAATCGATGTCAACATTATCTTAGAGTCATGCATGTTGAATTTCATCCTAAACTATTTTTTATATTTTCCCTAAGAAATGAATTTATAATCCTTCTTTGGAAACATATATATATGAATCCTCTTTTAAAATAAATTTTATTAGGATAAGAATCCATTCAAGAATACCACACTCAGGGTTCTTGATATTTACCATAGAGAGCCTTCTATGAGGTTCTAATTAAATTTCTTCATTAATGGTTTATGTTGATGATTCCAAATATGAATCATCCTTTCTGTGTTAACCCTAAATGTTTTTCATGATTTACACTATTTTAGATTCAAAATATATCCCCTTTCCATTAACCATTATGCCTCATGATATGAGAGCACATATACTTGTATTCAAGTGTCATTCACTTTTAATATAGTTAGAATATACTAAATGTCATAAGAAGTTTTTAATTAAAATCAACCTCATACTTTTTTGAGAATGAAATGATCTTTTAGAAATTTATATATTAATCATGTTTTATAAAAATTGAAATAATGATTCGAGAATATTATCCATCATTATTTATTTGTCTCCCCATTAAGGGAAACCCTTATCACTATATTCATAATGGTGGATCTAGTCAAAAATTGATTTCATGAATTTTTTGAATGGAGAATGCACCAGAATGGATCTTGAACTTGTAATTATCCACATTGAACACCTTTCATAACATCACCATGGATTATATTATTGAACATTTATTATATAGGATATCATAAATAAAATCTAAAATATATGGTACCTTCTTTATCTTACTTTTCATGATTATATAATATTCATCTTCATAAAAATGTTCCTCCATTATATTTTTATTTGAATTCCAGATTGAGGAATCATTCAAAGATAGTGACTTTTTTCACTTGACTATCATGAATTGACATCCCTTACTACTTCTCCAACTCTCCCCCTGGGAAATAATTTCACCATAAATTACCAAAATTATATGAATAGATAAAATATACAAAGAATAATGGTAATAAGGTCGACCCCCTTTCCTCATCAATATGAAAATAACTGTTGAGATGATCTTTTCAACCATGTTTCATCATTTTATCCAATCTTCATATTTTCACATCTGGACATCTCTTCTAGTTATTATTATGGAAATGTGGTTATTTTCAAATTTTCTTCTTCTCTATGTGGAGAATCATTCTTCTTAATATCCATCATGAATGATAATTTCTAACACTTAAGAACTTCTTCTTGTTCTGGTAGCACAGTTAAACAACCATTCGCAACGTGACTACATTTATTGAATCTTTCACCTAGAAAGTATTTAACACAATAGGTTCCATTTGTTTTCAAACACCCATGAATATTTACGTCACAAAGTGTAATATTTTTTTTTCATTTTTACCTGTCGTATCATGTACATCTTATATTTTACTCATTATATCTAAATCATTTGGACAAATATTTAACATGTCATTAGGATGTATTACAGTAATTTTGAATCTTCTACATGTGTTCATCTGATTTTCACCCCTCATTGTAGTTATTTTTTATTGAATACCCTTCAAAATATCATATTTAGAATCTAGGGTCCTCTTAGATTCCTTACCCGAGACTATCTTGGGAGAATTTGTATTAACAATATTCTTCTAATTTCATCCCAAGATAGCTTCTTCATACATAACCAGATTTTGTGGTCCTGTTTTCTTATTAACATTGAATACATATTAAGATAAGAATGTACCAAAAAATTTACCACTATAATTGAATACATTAAATAATTTATCGAGTTTCCCAAATCATTTTATAGTATACATGTTATTTTAGACTAGTGTATATTGCTTCTTCTTCTCTGGTTTTCCCCTCCTTGAAATGGGTAACATTTGGGATTTTTAATTCGTTAGATTATACCAACAATCTAATTCACAATTCAAAAATCTATTGTAGTGCTAGAATTGACCAACAAACCATTATATCCTTATATCTTTTGTATAAGTTTGTTAGATCTTATTCATGATTTTTTGTTCTCTTTATAGGAAATTGGCATCTATACTCTTTTTCATATCCACCCTAGTGATGGTGGAAGGTTTCCTATAACCTTTTTCATCCATACCTTATTATTTTTTATCTTACAACATATAATCTTTAAAATAATAGGTTTAGAACAATTACTAAAAATTGTTATGGACGGAACATATTTCTTCTCAACTTCATGAGATATATTATCAAAATATTTTATGATCATCTTATAACACAGTAGATATATTTCTTCATTAAAATCATCTTTTGAACATTGAGTTGGTGTGAAATATGATTCCATATTTTGGGATTTATTAGTATATGTCTTCTTAATATTTTCCAATTGAGATTCCAAATTCCTACAGTTATTATTTTAGATGATTTTCTGATCATTAATCCTAATCAAATTTTCTTCAAAGGCCTTCTTCATTCTATCAACTACTTATTCATTTATATTAACTTTATTCTAAAAAAATATATTCATGTTCCATAATATTATATGATATTTCATCAAATTTAAAACCATGAACATCATATATAATTTTCAATTTATCTATAATCAGAAATAAATCTTTTCTTCAATAGTATTTTTGAATCACACCCTCTCTCTTTTACTTCTTTGAGGTATTTTGTGGAACATATTTCAATTTCATTATTTTTTTCTTTAAAGGTTTCAACTTATCTGGGGCGATTTAAAAATTCAAGAATTTTTCTTTTCAGTCCATTTTTTAATGTATCAAATTATCATTCTAGATGGTTGATCTCTACTAGAAGACATTGAAACACTCCACCAATAAGATAAGATCTTTCTTCAAGAATATCATGAGTAAAATTTGTTATTCTATCAACATATAATTTTTCTGATGATAAATATTGATCATCATAAACACTTGTTTGTGTATACTTATTTTGAGGAAAAAATTCAATGGTTCTAACACATACTTCATCATAACATGAATATTTTGATTTAAATGACGTAGAATAGTTATCCTTATCTTTGGTGGAAACATGATTCACGTGATCTTTAAATTAGAAGCCTGATATATCTTCATTTTCATAATGGAATGGAGAACCAGATACTCCATAATTATTAGATAAGAGGTACTTATTCAAAATTATCTTGTTTTTCTTTTTCCAGTTCATTATGGACTCGGTGAATAGGGAATTTTTCTCTTATACAACTTAATCGTAATCAAAAAATCACTTCATTATTGACTCAAGAATGAAACTCAAATATTCAAAAGAGAATATATTTATTATAGAAAATCAATCGTAGTTGTACCTTGTATATGATTCGACCTTACGGACCATGGAGCACCCTGAGATAGGATAGGTGAATTAGGGTGTCCAATATTTTTATTAAAAACAACATATCTTTATCCAAAAATAGAAGGAACTTGTTAAAACTAACTGAAGGAATCAAATAGAAATTAAATATTCACATTAAGAGAGACGACCTGGAAATTTTAAATTGTTAACTATTGAATTCTAGCCCATGGAGTGTACATAGAAAGTGTTCTAATTGTATCAAAATATAATAGTATTTACTATTTTTGGTATACAAAAGTTCTTACATGACAAAGACTTGGTATACAAAAGTTCTTACATGGCAGAACCACCCTGAACAACAAATACTTTCCACCCACCCTCCTCTTCCCCAACATTGGTGCCCCCCACCGGAAGGGACTTTTAAGATCAATGTGGATGCCTCTCTCCCTAAGGATGGCCCAGTTGGACTTGGTTTACTGGCCCGAGACAACCTGGGAAATCTTATCGCTGCCAAATACGAAGCACGTTATGCACTTTGGGAGCCCTCAGTCGCGGAGGCCGCCGCCATCCTTGCTGGTTTAAACTTCGCAAAAGATTGCGGTTGGGATTCCATTCACATCGAATCCGACTGTCTCACTGTAATCAATGCCATCAATCTCACTGACGGCGGGCTTCAACCTTTCGGTCCCATTATCCGGTGTATTCACTCGCGGAGACAAGGCTTCAATTCCTGCAATTTCTCATTTATTAGAAGGGAAGCGAACGAAGCCGCTCACAAGATGGCATGCATTGGCCCTCCCTACGAGGATATGCTTTGGTTCAATCATTTTCCATCGTGGTTAAGCTCCTGTATTTCTGCTGATCTCCATCATTAATGGATCCGTCTTATTTTGTCAAAAAAAAAGTTCTTACATAGTCACTATGTCCCTAAAAAATTGACATTACCAGATTTTTGGTATAGCACACTACCTACCTCGGATCACATTCATAGATTCTTCCTATCACAATACTTTAGGAGATTTATTACTTAGATTAAAGATGTAAATATCTCCTTAGAATACTCACATATAAGTCTTTTTCCCTAAATAGCAGGAGACTCCGATCAAATCGATGTCCATATTTGATTCCCTTGAAATCACTACTTAGAGAAAATAGATGTTTAACTATATTTTTATGATGATCCTAGTCATCTAGGAAAACATATTATGAATAAAATAAGTATCATCCTTTTCTAACCAACATACTTTCATAAAACTCCCATCCTTTTCAATGATAACGACCTTCATGGAACAAACTGCCTTTATAAATCTCACTACCTTCATGGAATAAACGGCATTTATGATGCTCATTGATTCATCGCGGTATTTTTATTCATTATGAAACTCCTTTTTATGATATACCAACGAATTTTTCAAGACTACAATAGTATTTTCTTGATGATCAGGATTACAATCAATAATTTATTCATGAATCATTCATCAACTTCGAATTTAACCAATTCATCATTTTATCATTTTTTTGTCAAAATAAGTTTGGGTAGTTACATATTTATAGGATCAATAATGGAAAAAGCTTCCACAACACTAGAATTTATTTTGGAAACCTCCAAAAACAATCTTGTGAGGCTCCTTAATTTGTGAATCTATGCTAAAATTCCACCCATTCATGAATCATTGATATAGTTAAAAAGAACAATTTCAACCAATCATGAACTCATGATTTTTTTTCATATTCTCAAAGAACCCCATCAACCCATATCACACTCATGGTTCTTATAATCATCATAAAGAATACCATATTTTCATTGTATATTCATGATATTCGTACCATCACTAATCTCAATCATTTGAGAAACCTAGTCATTGAAAACCATATTCTTTTACTGTATTTGAGAAGTTTTAATTCCATAAAACTAACCTTCATGAATCTTTCTCAGTCCTCTGGATTTAGATATATAAAATATGGAAAACTCTTTGAGATGATTCCACCTTCAGAATTATAGTTATATTGTAATGTAGGATCCCTTTTCTTATAAACTCCATTATCGACCTAGTGTGGATTGATGAAAAAGGCAAACTAAACTCCATTTCCAATAGTAAAAATTCATAGTTTAATCAATTCTTACACTAGATGTCCTAATATATGACTATTTACTAACAATAAAATGAAATAATTAAAGTCTTCCCTATTTGAAAACCCTTTGATAACCTAAGATCTCAAATATCCTCACTATTTAAACCTCCCTTAACTTATCCTAAATTCCTTTAAGGCATCTTTACCAATGGGGAATAAAGTAAATCATATAGTGTTGCTGCTAGTAGCTCCAAGGTGTCAAGATCGGTATGGATTGTGTTCAATGAAAAAGAAATATATGTTATATGGATCAATAGAACAGACATACTGATCAATAATTTCATCATCCACTATAGATGGGAGTATTTTATGACGATAATATAATAGAGTTTATTTTTTTCAAGGATGTTCATGTTTTCAATGGGATTTATGAGTTTTATTTTGGAGATTTATAAGATCTTTCTATATAGACTATAAATACAAAGTGTTTTTGATATCATCTGTATCAATGGATGAATTATTTAAATTCCCCCATAATTTCTTTTTGGATTTCAAAACATACCTAGATTTCATTAATGAATTCAATTCTCATAAAAAATTATTTCTGTTTTTTAACACCTATTTTAGAGGAGAATTACATAAAGGATTTTGAACTTGGATGAAAATTAATTTGTGAAATTTATCAAATCAATAATTTCCCAACATAATCATGAGTTTGAGAATAGTTTATTTAAGTATTTAACATATCTATACTAGTTTTCTGATTGAGAAGCCTATAAATGTGGCAAGATATGTATTAAGATAAATGACTTATTTTGTAGATTTCACTTTTGGAATAATGTTTCCCTTGATCTTCATCAATGTTGATGTATGACTAGACAAAACCATATATACATGCTTTCATAGGAAAATAATTATGTTATGGATTTATTAAATGAATTGGATTATTGGGAATTCTTCTATAAGAAATTTATTTCGAGTTGGAACTAATGAAGAAATGAAATTATATCCCTTGAAATTATAGAGCATACTATTTATAATAATTAAAACTTTTAAAAATAAAATTCCCTTTATGATTGAGATAAATTCACTAATATGGTTATTGAAAAAATATACATTTATTTTGTTTTAATATTTTTTATCAAATTTAAAAGACAAATATGTATAATTATTTATGATAAAATATCCATAGTAGTAATCATATGATAATTGTATTTATAGGTTCCAGATAAATAAAATTGACAAAATCAAAATAATTAGTGGCTTTAACCTGTAATATTCTATATATGAAGCTCATTTATCCAAGACTATAAGATATATAACATGACTCAGATATTACCTTGACGAATACTAAGCTGATATCCATCAACTATTTCATGAGAAAAATGATTTATAGGACATGTTCAATTTCATTGGGATCACAGCTGAAACCATGTATGATGAACAACCCCACAAAAATATCAACATCTTGCACCTTAAACTTAATGAAGTTTTCATTTTATAAAAGGATATATATCCTGAAACTAATAATATGAATATGTATACTATATTTTCAAAAAAACAATTCTTATATTGACTTTTTATTATTTTCACATTTCAATTGAATTTGAATTTTATTTGAAGAAACAAAAATTTTATTTTTGTGTAATATATAATTTCAATTAAGATATTCCTTTTATTTAATTAATTTATTTTAAATACAATTTCTTTTAATAAAATATTATTATGTTATTTTTATTAAATATAAATTATAATATTTTTTTCGTAGTCAAATGTAATTTTTATAAGGATTTCAATGTTGTTCTTCTTGAAAAATAAACAATTTCTCAATAAATATAGATTATTGTTTATAAAGTAGAAATTAAATTATATAGAAAATAATTTTTGTAAAATAAGTATCGTTTTCTTGAATCATATCATTGAAATTATCCCACATTTAATTTTTCAGTATTTTCTACGACAACTGTATTTTTGGTTAAAAATTATATACGGTATAGATATATGGTATGTATTATGACATCATAATGACCCAAAAGTGATGTAATAAATTAAAATTAGGTCATAAAAGACCAAATAAATTTTTCTATTTAAAATATAGTTTTTATGTTATGAGATTAATTTTATAAATCCATTATGAATCCTCTATACCCTATATTATATTTTACGGTTTTAACTTTAAGAACATGGATCACTTATACATCACCAAGGGTTATATTTTAATGTGTTAGGACAATGGACTTATTCAAAAATTAAAAACATGCCTATGTGGTAGAAAATAATGGGAAAATATGGGAAATTTTGTGGTTTGGATTACTTTATTATATATAGTAAAAAACCTAACTTTGGGAAACAATAAAGTTATTCCTTCTCATTATCTATATAAACTAACCCAATATTCCCTAACTATTCACATAAAACCCATTGAACACATCCTTAATCAACCCTAACCTCTCTATTGTCCTCAAAATGTTCCTTAAAGCTCTAAAAAATATCCTCTAAATCTTTTGGAATCACCCTCCCAAGGTAGGGGCCACTCTCTCTTCTTTTCAATTCAAGCACCTTCTTTCTAAATAAAAATTTTAATCTCAATAGGCAATGTTTTTAGGAATTTATCGATTTATATTTAATATTAAATTTATTTTCTATTAAGGGTTTATCATTTTATCCCCTCATTATATCATTTACCTAACTCATCATTTTTCTAAAATTTATTTAGGAATCCTCTAATTCTCGTATTTGTTAAAGAATATTCTTTATTTTATGCATTTTAATTCTAATTATAAATGTTGGGATAGGTTTTTATATGTTCATGATACTATCCATTTTATTTCCAAATTATGATATTCCCATTTATCTCACATTTAACAATGTTATGAACCGTTATTTATTGATGTTATGCTTCCCAGATTTCATTAAGAATTTTCCAAGCTAAACCTTAGTGATTTGAATACTATATATCTTTCCACTCAAGGGTATTCACATATTCATACAAATACTTATTTTATTTTTTACTTAATTGTATTTATCTCACAATCCTTTGACTTATAATTAAATGTGATGAAATATATTCTTATGTCAAAATATATATATTGAACACTTCTGCATGTACATGATATGATTATAATGGCTGAGCATAGATAGAACTCTAATGTGTTTGGTAATGTTTTAGTCTCATGAGATTACATGTATAGTATAAGAGTTGTTATACTAAAATTATTATATTATGATTCCTTGGTGCTTAACCTTGACTTATTTATATGATGTCATGTTTAAAGTTGTTTCCACATTTTGATGTTGCCTTTATGTTATCATGTTATATCATGTATCGTTTTTCATTTCTATAATTATAACCCATTTTATGTACCATTAAAAATAATATTTTCTAACATGAATTACCTTCTTCATGTTATTATTTTATATTCCCTTACTGGAATTTATAAGATCACTCCATTCATATGTATTTCCAAATGTTATCTCATAATGATTTAGGTATGATGTAATATTGTGAGAATGTTAATGAAGATTTCTATAATGTTGAAATACCCGATATTTTATTTATTATATAATGTAACTAATAAACAAAAGACACTATAATTATCAATATTATTTGTTGTATTTTGTGTATTTTTATATAATAAATCATGAAATTATCTGTAATAAATACAAGGGTTTTCATCGTTAGAACCATTGGGATGTTTAGTTATTTTTGGGATTAGGGTAATGAAACACAAGATAATACTTTAGGGATAATAATAAACATAAGAATTAGACCCTACATTTTGGTATATTATATATTAATTCTTTTCCAATAAATAAATCCCTATCGTGATACTTCATGTGGATTTGGATCTGATATAGATTCACCAAGGTGTAACACCCTAAAACACTATAGTGAGATAGACTCGATTGAGAAATGTTTGATGATAGTGGGCCTTCCTAAGAAACTTACCTGACACTCTTAGTGTATATTATTTAATAAATTCATTATCTCAATACAAAACATTATGAAGGTAATAAAAATTCACATAAGATTTGATGTTATAGAATAGATCATGGAAGATATAGATTGAAGCCTAGAAGTTCTTTAGTTTAGAAAATACATGTCATTTATAAATTATCCATTTACTGTTAATGGATTACTATTTATGTTATTAATTGTTTAAAAATTCACATACCAAAATTTTCCCTTTATTATATCCATTTGTAGAAAATAAGAGTAACTATGTAAAAACCCAATTCGAAGGAAAATTTGATGTCTTTCCAAACATGATTCCTGACCTGATGGGAGCATAAATTTCAAATAAAATTATCATACTCTATGAGTTAACTCAGGTTATGAATAGAAATTTGAATAAGGATGAACAGCCAAATACTTCTAGTAAATAAAAAACTATATTAATTTGCTAATGAGAAAAAAAATTCTAATTTAAAGGGATCATCTTATCCCTTAATCCCAAAAAATAGATCAACTCCATTGAAATTATCTTCTCCATCATTCAATGTTTTGAGCATTAGAATATTATTCTGGTTATTTATCATATAGAGGTAGAATCTAATCTATGGTGAAAACTGATAAAGAATATTAAGTCTAAGGAACATATCAATGAAATGGGATGGATGTATTTCTATAAAATATATTTTTGAAAAATAATTTCTTCATACTCACTAAATTCAAATTGGGATGGAATTTCCTTTTGTTTTATAGAAATCTGTTGATTCCATCAGGGTGTATGATAAAAAAAAACACAATACTTACAAAATACACCACCAACATTGTCGTTACCCTCAAATGGAAAGTTAACCACTTGTTTTGTTGGATAATATTGAATCTACAAAAATACCTGATGATTCAGGACTTTGAATTTTATGAGAAATTTTTTTGATTTTCCCTCAATGTAAATATTTAGATAAATGAATCTCAAGAGTCTCATATGTATATTAAGTGTAAAGTGGAGAATAATTCTGGTAGTGAAATGGAGAAATATAATAGTTAAAATAAATTTTAACATTACATTTGTCGAAGGGGGGGAAATAAGTACCCAATTGTTTTCATGAAGGGGACGATAGAATTATATAGGAGCCGAAAAGAAGGTGCCTAGATAGCAATTACTAACATGAGAAACTCCCCAATTTAATGAAAGATATGAATTCTATAGTCAACCATCGGTCGATTTTCCAATATTTCAATTTCTAGGAACCATCAAAATATGTGATCTATTTCCCCAAGACAAGGTTTTTTGGAGATAATAAATGTCAAAAACATACATGGTAATAAGGGTGGGAATATTCCATCACTGCTACTAAAAAGGATCCCAAAAAAAGTTTTGATAGGTACACTGATTATTTAATCAAGAATAGAAAATGTAATTTTTTATTTTGGTTCAATAAATTCATTCATATAAAAATAGTTTAGTAGAACTGTTCAAACACCACCACAAATCATGTAAGTGGATCTATTTTTGAAAATGGAAAATGGAGAAATTATTTCACCCCAAGTATAAAAATAATCCCATGTCAAAATAGTTGGGATGAAATACCAGAAAATTTTGTGATACTACCTTTACTATAATATTATGAAATTATGTTTATGGATTGGTTTTCCTTATATAGATTCAATATATATTTCCATGATAATGAAATCACCCTATGTGTCACAGATCTTCCTAAAATTATTTGAAATTGTAAGGGGGAGGATGAATCTTCTTTAGAAAAAAAATATTATGAATTGATATTATTTCCCTATGAGTATGTGTATCTTGATTAAATAATTGATTCTATGTAAAATATCATCTGTGATGACATGACCATTGTGAGGGAATATTATCATTGTTCCTTGTAGAGTATTCTATTCTATCTCTTAATCGAGAGGTTCAATTTTTAATCAATCATATACTAGGGGCCTTTCTAATATCCAATACTTGATATCGATTGAATTTTTTGGAACTTGAGGGAATAGATAAAAAATTAGAGAAGAATATTGATAAAGCGTATATGTGCCAATGTGCTTCACAATGGGTTGCACCCATCCCCTTCATCATTAAAAAGGACGGGTTAATGTGCCTCTTAAGGGATTATCATGACCTCACTAAGATCATAATAAAAAACAAGTATCCTCTAACATGGATTGATGAGTTTTTCAATCCTATTTTTGGAGATCAATACTTATCCATGATTGTTCTTTGGTCATTGTATTATCATGTTATGGTGAAGAAGATGGATATCCCCATGTCAGTTTTCCAAACCAAGTACAGTCATAATGAGTTCATATTAAATCTATTCAAACTCACTAATTATCTAACAATATATATGGAATTGATAAATAAAATCTGTATAGATAACCTCAATAAATATATCATAGACTTTGTAGATGATATCCCAATATACACTAAAATAAATGAGTGGGGTGAGTAGAATCTGAGAACAGTGATAAAGACCTTATAAAAGGTTAAACATTAGGGAAAATACATAAAATTGTATTTCTAGTTGATGAATGTCTCATTATTTGGGTATATTATAACAAGTAATGGGATATGATTTGACCCTTTAATTATATAACTAATTAGAGAATGGTTAAAGCCAAGATCTACAAAATAAATCCGTAGCTTCATTCATATAACTAGTTATTATAGTCGATTTGTGATAAATTCATCACGATTTACAAACACTATAACCAAAATACCTTAGAAGGGGGTTATGTTTGTTTGAAATAATGAATGTGAATAAATATTCAAAGAGGTGAAAAATTATCTTATCACAACACATGAACTTACTCTACCCATAAGTGGAGAATTATTCATTATATATAGTGATTCTTAGAAGAAGGGATTGTCCTTTCTAGTATTTAAAAATAAAAAGGGATAACATATTCCTTAAGGAAATTGAATGTTCATGAATAGATCTATCTGACCAATAATCTGGAATTTTCTGTAGAAATCTCCCTATTTAATATATAGAAGTATTATACCTTTTGAGAGAAGTGTGATATATATATAGATCATAAGATACTAAATTATATATTATCACAAAAAAGGTTGAATATTCACAAACTACGATGGTTATATATGATTAATTATTATAATTCTCAATCCACTACAATCATGGGAAAGAAAATGAAGTTTCAAATTACCTAACTATAAAGGATCTAAAATTTTTATTATTGATGATAATTGAGATGGATTTTATCTTTTTAAAATTGAAAAGGATGAACACAGGAATCATAAATGAAGGAACATTATAAATCCTTTCAAACAATGATTTATCAAACATACCTTCTGGAGATTATAGAGGATTCTTAAACAGACAATGGGGAAATTCATAATAATCCTAAATCTTTAAGAAAAAGATAAATCTTCAGAGATCAAAATTAATAAAAAATGTGTTGTATGATTTTGGTCATGACTATGTATACAATAAAATCTTGAGTTAAAGAAGGAACTATTGGATTATGCACATAGCTCAACCTTATCCATCAATCTAGGGAGTATAAACATGTATCAAGATCTCTATTGGCACTATTGGTGGGAAAATATGATGAAGGATATCACTGAATATGCATCAATGTGTATTATATGATAGCAAGTGAGGATGAAATGAAAAAATACAAGGGGATGATACAACCATTACCCATTACTACCAAGAAATTTTAAAACATAACCATGGATGTTGTCACTGTTATTATAAAAACAAAAAATGAAATAATAATATTTGGGCTGCGGTGGAACATCTTACAAGGACTTCTACCTTCATTAAAGTTTGATAGGACTTGTCACCCAATGATGTGTCAAGGATACAAATTTAAGGAATGGTGAGGCTTCATGGAACACCAATATCAATTTTATATGATCGAGATCCATGATTTACCTTAATTTTCTCAAAGAGTCTCAAAAATTCTCTAAATACGGATTTCAACTTTATCACAATTTATCTCCATCAAACAGATTGCTAATCTAAGCAGACTATTCAAAAATTCAAGGACATCTTGAGATTATACTCAATGAACATTGAATTATGATGGAATCAACATCTTTATTTGGTAGAGTTCTCATATAATAATAATTTCAACATAGCTATCCAAATGGCTCCGTATGAATGCCATTATGGGAAGAGGTAAAAAAACCAACATGATGGGATGAAGATGGTGATTAAAAAATTCTGATTTCTAAAATGGTTAATTAAATAGTAGAAAAAGGTCAAGACCATCCAGCAGCACAATAGGGCTAGTTAGAGTCTTCCAATGTTCTATACTAAAAATATTTTATGTGACATAGATTTTAAGGTTGTAGATATCATATATATCTACATATATCCATTATTAAATGACAAGATATTTGGGAAGAATGGAATGATTAGTCTAAGATACACAATTCCCTTTATGATCATTTATCTCATCGAAGTGGAGGCCTTTCAACTAGCACTCAAGCCTATCTTATCTAAAGTACATGATGTGTTCAATGTATCACTCTTCAGGGAGTACACAGCAGACCACATTCATTTACTAAATCAAAAAGAGATACCATGGGATAATTATCTTTTATACGAAGCGAATCTAGTGAAGATCATGGATCTTGGAGACAATGATCTATGATGTTAGATAATGAACCTAAACAAAATGATATAGAAAAAGCATAAGTTTAAAGAACAGTCATAGGAACTAGAAGCAGTGACAAAATAGAATTAGCTTCATATACTTTCTTGAGTAAAATGAAAATTTCGAGCATGGAATTTCTAAAGGGGGAATATTTTTACAACCAAAATTTATATAAATATGATTTCTGTTCTGATTGACTTAAATGAACTACTATTACTATAGAGAACGCCTGATTTTCATTGAAATTATATTATCATCGAATATTTAAAATACCATTAAGCATCACTAAAATGGATAAAATACTATGTAAATAGTGATTATCTAATTAGTATAAATATTGGGTTATGATAAATCCCATTGACACAATCTAAAGAATCAATGGCCTCAATCAGTAGGATCATACCATATGAATCCCATGTGTTGGAGATTTTGATAGAGATAGCGTCATTGAGATTTTTCTAGAAAAAATCCGAAAGAAATATCTCATATCTAATTTATTAATGAAATCATTTACTAGAGAATTTTAGGTTCATAAAGATCACATCCCAAACCATGTACATCGAAAGACCCTATAAAAATATCACCATCTTGCACCTTATCGTTAGGGATTTATCCTATGCAATAAATATATATAAACATACTAATACTCTAATAATTTGGATATTTTTATAGTATTTACAATAAAATAATTTTTATATTTTCTTCTTATTGTTATTTCATTACAGATGATTATTATTTTGATATGATGAAACAAAAATTGAATTTTAGGGTAATATGAAATTTTAATTAAAAAAAACCTTTTTATGAATTAATGAATTTTTTAAATAAATTTTTGTTTATTAAAATATTATAATAAAATAATTTTTTAAAATATAAATGGTAATATAATAATTATGATGTTAAATGTACCTTTTTATAACTGTTGGAAAATTTATATCGCCAAAAAATAAACATTTCTCAATAAATGATTATTCTTTGTTTGAAAGGGAAAACTCCAATATTTAGATAATTTTTTGATAAAATAAAAAATATTTTTGTAATCAAATTTTTAAAATTATACAATAGTGAATTTTTCATAATTTTCTAAGATAATCGAATATTTGGGTGAAAATTAAATACGTTAAAAATATATATTATGTATTATGACATTGTAATGATCCAAATTTGATGTGATAAAATGAAATAAATAATATAATATAAATCAACGTATGTTTAAAAGATAACATAATTGTTTTATGTTTTTTCATTAATTTTATAAAACCATTATAAATCTTCAAAAACCTATATTATATTTTATGGATTTAAAATCATTTCTATAAGAACATGACGAAATTCCACATCAGCAAGTGTAATATTTTAATGAGTTTTTCCCTTTTTAATATAAAATAATTAAAACCAATATTCTTTGGAAGAAACCATGGGGAAACAATGGTAAGGGGTTTTTCTGACAGGATTATGTAGATTCCAACTGCTATGTCTAGGAAAAATAAAGAACCCCATCTCTTTTCCTATATAAATCTACCCAAGATACCATTTCTCTTCACTAAAATACCTATGATTGTTTCATTACTCTAAAATACCCTCTCTAGAGTCCTCAGAAGATTCCCCCAAGATATCAAGAATCTCCTCACAATATTTTGGAATCACCCTCTCAGGGTAAGGGACCACCCTCTCTTATTTTTATTTCAAGCACCTTCTTTTTAAATAGTTTTCTAATCTAAATTTCTTATGATATATTTAATTTAAGAATATTCTTATAAATTAAAATTTTTATCCTGATAATGTGATATCATTTTTCCCTTTCATTGTATCATTTACCTAATTTTTAACTCTGCATAATTTTACTAAGGGATCCTCTCTTTCTTCTCATTATTCAAATATCTCCTACATTTTATAACTTTTATTTCCAATTCATAATGTCGTGATATGTTTTTCCACATCCCTATTAATGTAAATTTAATTTATAAATTAGTGTATATCATTTTCTCCCTCATATAATTATTTTATGAACCTTTATTTACTTCTGTTATGCTCCCATAATTTCCATATTGTTTTTCCAAGAGAAACCATTGTCTTGTGAATACCATTATTATTTACACTCGAGGGAAGTCACATAGTAATTACTATAATTATTTTAATGGTTAATTACATTTATTTATTACACAAAACTTTATTTTGGAATTAAATTTGATGGAATGTGTTCATATATTATAAGATACATGTGACATAGTTATGCATGTATATGATATGATTACGATCGGTGCATCCAGATAGTTTCCCAAGGGATTGGGTAATTTTTTATTCTCATGAGATTCCATTTATGGAGAATTCTGGTTTATCGTAAGAACTCTATTTTATGATTTATTGGGTTTAACCTCTATTTATTCTTATAAGCTCATGTTTAATATTGTTTCTACATTTCCATATTGCCTTTGTTTTCACATTTCATATCTTGGCTCAATATTCATGCTTATTATTCTCACCCTTTTATGTCTCATTGAAATGCCTATTTTCTAACACTTAATACATTCTTCTTATTTTGATTTGGGTATTCCCTTACTATAATTAATAATCTCACCCATTTAAGATTAATGTCCTCATGTTATCCTATGAAGTTCTATGTATGATGGAATATTATGAGCATATTATGGATGTTTTAAATAATGCTGATGTACCCCGTGATTTATGTTGTAATTTAATTTATCTAATAAACCAAAGGCACTATAATTATAAATATTTTTTGTTCTATTACATATATTATTATATAATAAATCATAAAATTTTGTGCAATTAATACAACGGTTGTCATATATTTCTATTGATAGTTTAAGCGGCCATACCTGAACAAGTTACTACCAATGTGACTATACACTTAGAAGATCCTTTTACATGTATAAGAGTAAAATACCCCCTTGTAAAGACCCGTAAATTTCAAGTAAAATTTTTCCCTTAATTTTATTAGGAATTTTACAAGAACACAGTTTCTAACGGCGCCTGATTCCGAGGCCCGGTGAGCCCGGAATCAATTTCCTAAGTTTAGCTCGGGTACGTTCAGTGAACGAACGAGTGGGTTTTCCTATCTTTTGAACCGGTGCTCGGAATTGAAATCTGAGGGAACCGATGAAACCACAGCCCTGATAATTGCTTAAGATCACCTTTTCTGAGGTTGCATTTTCTCAGGAGGAAATGTTAAAAATTGTCGAAAGTAAAAATAAAATTGAGCTGCAATTTTTTTTCTTCAAAAGTGGTTATATCCTTTGAGTGGAAGTTAGGGAACTACCCATGAGAGGTTAAGAGGGTGGTGGGGCCCACACGAGACCCTAACCCCCTTGACCTCCCATAACTCACCTCCCACATTAATATTGTAACTCCACTTTAACTTAAGCGACTCCTCTCCTCCTCACCTCCCACATTAATTCATGCCACCTAAACATTAATTAATTTGACAACTCAAGATCAATTAATTAAGTGTGTTGGTTCTGAATTTTGTAATTTTAAATGCATGGCATGGGTAAATAAAATATGGTGGAGCCTTATTTTATTTTGGTTAGATTTGTTTTGTAAAGAGGAATGGAAGAGAGCATTTGAGTTTTGAAGATCTTCCTACTCCGAAGAAGAACACTTCATCTCCTTTGTTGAAGAACGTGAAGAATATCGAAGCTTCGACAAAGAACGTCGTCTCATCTTTCACCTTCTCTCCACGTCGAAGGAAGCGAGACGTTGCATTCTTCATTGGGTGATCACCGACGACATTCCTTCTCCTCTTCTTCCTCCACATCAAGGGAGGAGGCACCAACACGGGGAACATCGCCATTGACGACGACTCACCCTCCGAGGTCAACGGAATCGTCACCGATCTTCCGCAATGTCCGGTCATCGCGACGCTTGCCTCTTCCGCGGCTTGACGACGTGTGACGTATTTGTAAGGTAGGGGGTTGGATTTTATGTCGTGAATAATTTTTTACATTCTTCGATATTAATAGCCAACTGTTATCAATATAACGGAGGAGGTCGGACCGCACAAACACGGCCGAACCTCCTCCCCTTTTTATTTTGTTTGTTATCTACATGGCCTGAAATGGAAGCGACGTAGTGCCGTCACACCGTGCGGGAATTTAGAGAATCACGACAAAGAAGCGTGACGCCATTACGCCGCGCCTTTGTGGCCGAACGAATCCGCGGTCGAAGTCGGGTCGCGGCGAAGGGGCGCGGCGCCATCGCGTCGTGCCAGAAAACCACGAAGACGATGCGTTTTGTTATTTGACATGTGGATCGATGGGCGATGTTGTAACGGGCTGAAGAGGCGATTTGAAGTCTCCTCAGTGATGTTAGGGTCCCGGGAGGACCATTGGAGAAGATGGGAGGTGAAACGGACCACCGGAGCGAGTCCGGTGGTCCGTGGTAGGCGGCAGTGCAGGCGACCGGCGGCGGCGGCGCGCCGCCGGAACGGAACCGCCACGGGTGAGCCGCAGTGGCGGGCCGAACCAGAATGTCTTAGCCGTTCCGGAGGCTGAGTGGCACGGCATAAAGCTGCGCCAGATATGTTGACCGCGGGGGTTTGTAACCCCCCCCACCCGCAGGCCTCGCGGGCGCCACCGCCGCACCAGCGCGGCTGGCCAATCGGCCGAGCCGCGCCCAGGCCGGGCTGGGCCGCGTAGGCCGGGCAGGGCCGCACCATCTGGGTCGGGATCCATCCAAATGGGTCGGGACCGGACCCGGTTCTGGTCGACCCAGTTCGGGCCGACCCAGGGGGTCTCGGGCCTGGTCGGACCGGGCCCGAACCCCCTATTTTCGGATTGTTTTGTTTCGGACGCCCATAACATTGGCTACGAACCTCAAATAGATGCACAATCAATTGCGAAGCGATCCTTGGATTGATACGGTTGTTTTGGTATATTACACTCAAGGTTTCGCAAATCTTTGTGTTCGGCCAGGTTGGTTCGGATACGAAACCAATCGGGCCCTTGAAGCGGAAATG
The DNA here is from genome assembly GCA_963277665.1 of Viscum album. Classification (NCBI taxonomy): domain Eukaryota; kingdom Viridiplantae; phylum Streptophyta; class Magnoliopsida; order Santalales; family Viscaceae; genus Viscum; species Viscum album. Next base: position 1,004,157,720 of record OY728161.1, read on the forward strand.
CTTATATATTGAGCTCCGGACGTCCGATTGACTTTCCGTCGACTTTGATGGATTACTATTGATGAGACGGACCGTTTGGAATACTCCGCTCAAGATTTGGATGTAGATGGATAGTGGTCGGGTTGGATTGTACCCGAAATCCAACCGGGCCCCTAGAACGGAAAGGCTGATAACTTTCCGACCGGAAGTCTGTTTGACGAACCGTCAGTGGCATTAGTGATCTCGTGGAGAAACGTTCTCTATGTGTATACCCCATGAGAGTTCGGGGTACAGTTGAGATACGGCCGGGTTGGTTCGCACACGAAACCAACTGCGCCCCTGGGACGAAAAGGCAAATAACTCACAGATTGGGCGTCTGATTGATGCGCCGTCAGTTGCGTTGAGACCCCTATGACGAGGTGGTCCTTTGAAATACATCTTCATGGGACTTTGAGATACATGGAGTATAAACCTCTAGCTCATGGAGTGGACCCTCCCAGAGACAATCGTGTGGAGTACGAAGACCGTGTAGCCTGCTGAGACCTGACGACTGCTTGACCGACTCGACTTGGAGTGAGTCGACTAGCACAGTGGACGGAGCACTACTTTGTTTGGGTGCAGACCCAGGGAGGATGGAGTACTACCTGTGTGACAATGCAGACCCGCGGTACTCGTCTGGAGAGTACCTCTACAGGCTACTAGGGGGTGTGCACTATTGTGTTTGGGTGGCATACCCCAGCGGGAAGCACTACTGTGTTTGGGTGGCTGACACACGGTACTCGATAGGAGGAGTACCTAAGCAGTCTTAGGTTAGTGAGAAGTACCTCGAAGTTGTGACAGGACCACTGTACACTCCAGAGATGGGGCTCTTCAGCAGTTATGGTTTCGATAATGGAAATCATGGTTTGATCTGAGTCTATGACCTTTGTGTTTACCTCTTGATTGATATGGGTCACTTTATAACTTAGGCATATGTATGGGCATATACCTGGATAGTGGTTATCCGTTGATTTCGTAATCTTTGTGTTTTCTCATGATTGAGATGGGTTACTTGATAACATAGGTATATGTATAGGTATATACCTAAGTATAGGTTATCTATTGAGATCTTCTTTGTGGTTATCCACATTGGTTTTAGTGAGACCATGAGGGTCTCGGGGTACCTACTGAGTATCGTTATACTCACCCCTGCATGGGCTATGCCCGCACCTCATTGTGTTGGTTACAGACGATGGGCAGTGCTGATGGAGGCCGAGTGTTCAAGGACTTGACGGTACCCAGAGGTGGACTACACGACGAGTCAGTATCCGGAGGTGGACATCACGGCGAGACGACACTCGGAGGAGGTTGAAGGGTGAGAGTGTTGTTGAGTATATATGTACCTACCTTCAGGTAGGATCCGTGGTGGACAATCCAGGAGCTGCGCCATCTGTACCTACCCTTCAGGTAGGATCTGAGGAGGACGACCTAGGAGTCACATCCGTTCTTCCAGCTGTTGTCTTTTTCTATTGTACTTTTGTTCCATTGTAGTTGTACTTTCAGTTGGGTTTGTATTCTTTCCCATTTACTTTTCATCACTTCTCTTTGTACTAATGTTTTACTTATGCTTGTACTCTGTGGTGTTTTGTTTACTATTATAAAGGCAATGCCATCCCAGTTATCGGGATTTACGCCTTTGGTGCTAGTTGCTAGCCCCTGGACAATGGAAGGCGGGCTTGGGGTAGTCACAGCACAGGCCCCGAGGACAGGCCATGACAAATTGTTATCAGAGGAGTCAGTTCTACCACATAACTTATATCTATGATTTTTTTTCCTTCTGTGAAGCGTTAGTGTTAAGAGTAGCATGTGTGGTTTTCAGTTCAGGGAGTCCAGTGTTGGTGTGGTCGGCTGACGTATCCATACACCAGGACCCTGACAACTAATTTCCAACTTTGTGCACAAAAACACTGATTGTGTGTGTGTTTCCAGAAGTTTTTTTGTAAAAGTCATCTCAAACCAGGTCATCTCACCAGGTATAAATCGATTAATTGGGTCACGTTGTTTCTTTCTGGATGCATTTTCACGGACGAATAACTAGAGCCCAGAGGGATGTGCGTACTGACAGCCCGCCGAGCAACGAGGCTTCGGTATAGGGCCCTCTTGCAGTTGAGGCACCAGCGGAGGCACCAGCGGTACTACCATACATTGGGCCACCGATGCCACCAGCCCCAACAGTAGGTTATGCACGCCACTTGAGCGTGCTGCACGAGTTCCAGCGCCAGAGGTCACCCTGGTTCTGGCGGGTGACGGACCCGCAGGCGGCTGAGGATTGTCTGGAGGCTGTGGTGAGAGTCTTCAGGCTAGTGGGGACGCCTCCAGACTTCATGGTGATCTTTGCTCCCAGCCATCTTCAGGCAGCAGTAGGTAGATGGTGGAGCCACTTGTACCAGTTTTTCGAAGGGATGACCTTCACATAGGAAGACTTCGAGACCTTCTTCAGGGTGGGGTTTGTTCCAGTAGCTCTACACCCAGAGCATGTACAGAAGCTGATACCTTTTCCGCAGTATTTTCGATCTGTAGCTGAGTCAACTGTGGGCAGTAGACAGACGATGCAGAGGTCCAAGAGGATTAGAAATAGCCGTAATAGGAGCAGGAAGTGTTAAGAATGCGGCAGGAAGGTTCACCTAGCACATGACTGTCCGACCCCCCCCCCCCCCCCCCGCACAGTTGATCCGCATGATTTAGAGGAGACACCGAGGTAGAAGTAGCGGCGGGTGCTTGAGCAACAACCGGGTAGTGGAAAAGGTAGTAGAGCTCCGGGAGCTAGTGGACAGGAGCGGAACTAGTGGATATGTCCCTTGTACTTATAGTTCCATATTGTTGTTGTATTCGTGTCTTTGTACTATGAGCTGCAATAATAAAAAGACACTTATCTTTGTAATGTTTGCTTTCCTGTCCTTTTGTTTGGTTGATACTAAGTGGTCCTGGTTAAAACTGTTGACTTGACCCTCACTTTCGAGATTTCTACTGGAGGAGACCTAGTGACCTCACACTGATGCCGACAGTGTGACTCGACCCTTAGAGGTGAGAGTGACAGTTGGATCTCTTGGTAGTTACGTCGAGGCCTTACGACGTCATCCATGGAATGAATGCATCATTCATGTCAGGATTGACTGTATTTGGCTATGGGTGTGGTTCATCCAGGGGATGAAACCGAGTTTCTCTATTTGGAAAAGGAGAAATTTTATCAGCTCTTTCAGATCGTAGGCAAGAATGTGCAGATCATCCAGGAGCGGATGAAGACTGCACAGTGCAGTAAGAAATAGGAAACCGGGGCCAGTCTTAGAGACTCGGATGTGTTAAATGTTTCAAGAATAGGAAGCCTTAAGGAGATATGAGTATGCAAAGAAGCAGACGTGGAGGCAGAGCTAGGAGAGGAGCATGAGGTGGTGTACATTTTAACATGCTACAACCACCCGCCTTAGTTGTCCCCGCCAAGATCAGGGAGCTGGAGGGCGGTGGAAGAGTGCGGCTGCATGAGGTCAAGGAGTGTGACCCAATGGCTCTAAAAAGGATTCAAGGGACAGTCTGTGTCCACTACAAGCTTCCATAGTAACAGACGTTGATATGAATCATTCCTTCCTTACACGAATCTTTTCCCAGACCTAGAGTTTCTGGTCAGCCGTGGACTTGACCCTCACATCTAGAGACACCTTGGGAGGAGACTCGATAATCACACGTACGCCGACGGTGTGGTCAGACCCTCGAGTCGAGAGTTTCGGTTGGAATCTCTTGGTGGCAGCGTCGAGGCCTTATGACGTTGGTTTGAGTATTGATTGGGCAATCACAGTTCATACACAAATTGACGGTATTAGGGAAAAGGTTGTGGTTTAACTACGATGTCGGGATGGGTTTTTCTTGGTCGGTGAAAAGGAAAGCCCAGGAAGCACAGGATAAACTCATGAACAGGGGGGTGCGAACGATCACTCTTGAGACGATCAACCTTACCCTCGTGGAAGTAGTCATTTTGAGTTTCAGTTATAATAGGAGTTGGAGACCTCTAGTGTTCGAGGATGACGATCACGTCCTTATATGGGTCTCACCTCGACGAGGTTTACGTAGATGTGTCCAAGGAGGCATGTTATCTCCGAGGTTCAGTGGACCTTCTTAGGTCCTCAGCTGGTTAGGCGTAGTGGTTTACCACTTGACCCATCCACCTCAGTTGCACCTGGTGCATGATGACTTCCACGTATCTCAACTGAGGAGATACGTGCTCGACACTTCGCATATTACCGACCATTGGGAGCTGGACGATGGTGATGGGGTGAATTTCACAAAGGTTCCAGTGGAGTTCAAGGATCGACAGGAGCAGATCCTACGAGGATGGTCGATTCCTTGGGTGCGCTTTCACTGGCAGTACGGGAACCTCCAAGTGATCACATGGGAGCGGTAGGCTTAGATGCATGCTCAGTACCGCTTTTGTATCCGTAGATTGTGTTAAAGATTTATAGGGACATAAATCCCTGATGTGGGAGTAATGTAAAGACCCAGAAATTTTACCGAAAATATTTTTCTTAATTTTCATTGGAATTTTACAAGAACACATTTTTTGAAGGTGCCTAATTCTGAGGCCCGGTGAGCCCGGAATCAATTTTCGAAGTTTAGATCAGGTACGTTCAGTGAATGAACGAGAAGGTTTTCCTATCGTTTGAATAGGTGCTCAAAATTGAAATCTGAGGGCACCGATGAAACCGCAGCGTCGATAATTGCTTAAGATCACCTTTTCTGGGGTTGCGTTTTCTAGGGAGGAGATGCTAAAAATTGTGGAAAGTAAAAATATAATTGAGCTACAATTTTATTTCATTAAAAGTGGTTATATCCTCTGAGTGGAAGTTAGGAAACTACCCATGAGAGATTAAGAGGGTGGTTGGGCCCACACGATACCCTAGACCCCCATGATCTTCCCATAACCCCCTTGACCTCCCATAACAAACCTCCCACTTTAATATTGTAACTCTACTTTAACTTAAGTGACTCCTCTCCTCCTCACCTCCCACATTAATTCATGCCACCTAAACATTAATTAATTTGAAAACTCAAGATCAATTAATTAAGTGTTTTGGTTTTGAATTTTGTAATATTAAATGCATGGAATTGGTAAATAAAATAAGGTGGAGCCTTATTTTATTTTGGTTATATTTTTTGTGTTAAGAGGAAGGGAAGAGAGCATTTGATTTTTGAAGAACTTCCTCCCCCGAAGAAGAACGCTTCATCTCCTTTGTTGACGGACGTGAAGAAAACTAAAGCTTCGACGAAGAACGTCGTCTCATCTAGCACCTTCTCTCCACGTCGAAGGAAGCGAGACGCCGCATTCATCATCGGCCGATCACTGATGAAGTGCCTTCTCCTCTTCTTCCTCCGCGTCAAGGGAGGAGACACCACCGCGGGGAATGTCGCCATTGACGACGACTCACCCTCTGACGTCAACGAAATCGACACCGATCTTCCGCGACGTCCAATCATCGCGACGCTTGCCTCTTCTACGGCTCGACGACGTGTGACGTCTTTCCAAGGTAGGGGTTTGGTTTTTATGTCATTAATAATTTTAGACCTTCTTCGATATTAACAGCCAACTGTTATCAAAATAATGGAGGAGGTCGGACCGCACAAACACGGCCGACCCTCCTCCCCTTTTTATTTTGTTGGTTATCTACATGGCCTGAAATGGAAGTGATGTTATGCCGTCGCACCGTGCGGGAATTTAGAGAATCATGATAAAGAAGCACGATGCCATCGCGCCGCACCTTTGAGGCCGAACGAATCCACAGTCGGAGTCGTGCCGCGGCGAAGGGGCGTGGCTCCGTCGCGCTTCGCCGGAAAACCACGAAGACGACGCGTTTTGTTATTTGACGTGCGAATCGACGGTTGATGTTGGAACGGGCCGAAGAGGGGATTTGAAGTCTCCATAGTGATGTTCGGGTCCTAGGAGGACCATTGGAGAAGACGGGAGGTGAAACGGACCACCGGAGCGAGTCCGGGGGTCCACGGTAGGCGGCGGCGGCGCGCCGCCGAAACGGAATCGCCACGGCTGAGCCGCGGCGACGGGCTAAACTGGAACGGCTTAGCCTTTCCGAAGGCTGAGCGGCGCAGCTGAAAGCGGTGCCAGATATGTTGACCGCGGGGGTTTGTAACCCCCATACCCGCTGGCCACGCGGGCACCACGGCCGCACCAGCGCGGCTGGCCAACCGGTTGGGCCGCGACATCCAGGTCCGGCCGCGCCCAAAGGGGTCGGACCCGAACTCGGTTCGGGTCGACCCGGTTTGGGCCGACCCAGGGGGACTCGGGCCGGGTCGGACCGGGCCCGAACCCCCTATTTTTAGATTGTTTCCGTTCGGACACCCATAACATGGGCTACGGACCATTGATCGATGTACCGTCAGTTGCGTAGCGATCCTTGGATCGAGGCAGTCGTTTCGGTATAATACACTCAAGGTTTCGGTGAACATTGTGTTCGGACGGGTTGGTTCGGATACGAAACCAACCGGGCCATCGGAGCAGAAATTCTTATATATTGAGCTCCGGACTTCTGATTGACATGTCGTCGACTTTTTTGGATTCATCTTGATGAGACGGAACTTTCGGCATACTCCGCTCGAGATTTGGATGCAGTTGGATAGTGACCCGGTTGGATTGTACCTGAAATCCAACCGGGCCCCTGGAACGGAAAAGGTGATAACTTTCAAACCAGACGTCTGTTTGACGAACCGTCAGCAGAGTTAGTGATCTCGTGGAGAAAAGGTCCCTATGAGTATACCCCATTAGAGTTTGGGGTACAGTTGAGATACGGCCGGGTTGGTTCGCACACGAAACCAATCGGGCCCCTAGGACGAAAAGGCTAATAACTTACAGACCGGGCATCCGATTGATGCGCCGTCTGTTGCGTTGAAACCCCTATGACGAGGCGTTCCTTTTAGATACTTCTTAGTGGGACTTTGAGGTACTTGGAGTATCGACATGTAGCTCGTGGAGCGGACCCTCCCAGAGACGAGCGTGCGGAGTACGGAGACCGTGTAGCCGGCTCATACCTGACGACTGCTTGACCAACTCGACTTGGAGTGAGTCGACAAGACCAGTGGATGGAGCACTACTTTTTTTGGGTGCAGATACATGGAGGATGGAGCACTACCTGTGTGACAGTGCAGACCCGCGGTACTCGTCCAGAGAGTACCTCTGCAGGCTACTAGGGGGGGTGCACTACTGTGTTTGGGTTGCATACCCCGGTGGGAAGCACTACTATGTTTGGGTGGCTGACCCGCGGTACTCGATAGGAGGAGTACCTCAGTAGTCTTAGGTTAGTGAGCAGTACCTCGGAGTCGTGACAGGACCACTGTACACTCTAGAGACGGGGCTCTTCAGCAGTTATGATTTCGATAATGAAAATCCTAGTTTGAGCTGAGTCTATAACCTTTGTGTTTACCTCTTGATTGAGATGGGTCAATTTATAACTTAGGTATATGTATGGGCATATACATGGGTAGTGGTTATCCATTAATTTCTTAATCTTTGTTTTTCCTCATGATTGGGATGGGTTACATGATAACTTAGGTATATGTATGGGCATATACCTAAGTACAGGTTATCTGTTGAGATCTTCTTTGTGGTTATCCATGTTGGTTTTAGTGAGACCATGAGGGTCTCGGGGTACCTACTGAGTATTGTTATACTCACCCCTGTACGGGCTATGCCCGCACCTCGTTGTGTTGGTTGTAGATGACGGGCAGTGCTGACGGAGGCTGAGTGTTCCAGGACTGGACGGTACCCGGAGGTGGACTACACGACGAGTCAGTATCCATAGGTGTACTTCATGGCGAGACGACACTCGGAGGAGGTTGACGGGTGAGGGCGTTGTGGAGGATATCTGTACCTACCCTTCAGGTAGGATCCGTGGGGGATGATCCAGGAGCTGCGCAATCTGTACCTACCCTTCAGGTAGGTTCCGAGGAGGACGACCCAGGAGCCGCTTCTGTTCTTCCAACTGTTGTATTTTTTTATTTTACTTTTGTTCAGTTGTAGTTGTACTTTCAGTGGGGTTTGTATTCTGGCTCATTTACATTTTTGCACTTCTCTTTGTACTTAGTATTTTTCTTATGCTTGTACTCTGTGGTGTTTTGATTATTGTTATAAAGGAAATGTCTTCCCAGTTATCGGGATTTACGCCTTTGGTGCTAGTCGCCAGCCCCTGGCCTATGGAAGGCGATCTTGGGATAGTCACGACACGGGCCTCGAGGACGGGTCGGGACAAATACCTGGGTTGAGATGTAGGGCCCACAATGAGGGCATTGTTCTCTAAAGGGAGGGGGTGATTGTAACATCCCCAAATGATACAGGGTTAAATGACTAAATGATATAACTCATGTCAAAAAGATGAACCTTCCTTTTCGGGAGCCTATCTGATTAGAACTTCACAGTAAAGCGTGCTTGGCCTGGAGTAGTGATCAGGATGGGGGACCTTCTGGGAATTTTCCCAGGGTGTGTGTGAGTGAGGAAAAAACACACTGGAAAGGACATGTGTTGACCTGTGGGGACAATCATTAGTCAGATGTCCCGTTCAGGCATGTGGGTGGACCCTGGGGTGGGCCCCACATGTCTTCGGGGCAACTCGTGGTTCCTGGTGGGCCAGGACCTGACAGCCATGGTAAGGCGGGGTGGTTGTGCTGTCACTGGGACTCGGTTGTTACACCCCTGGATACTTGAAATCTTCCAGGTATAAACATAAGAGTTCGAGTTTTTTTATTAGATGGGATTCTATCTATTGAGGTCACTATGCTAGAATTTCAATTGGATGTACATAATGTGGTGATGTGAACACCATCTCCTTCCAATATTCAACCTAATATTTTACCAAATTATAATATAAGGGTAGGTCAATATTTACCCATTACATTGTCGGATAATATTAACATACAACTGATAGTCTCTAAAAAATATAAAGAGATTCCTATTTTTGAAATTTTTCCACCTATAGATACTAGTATATATGTTAAAGAAATATTTAATTAGTTTTATCATTCATAGTACTATTAGTGATGGCGAAGAAAAATAAGAATAAATAGGTGATAAAACTAATTTTTAAATATCCTAAATAAAATAATGACCAAAAGCTGGGGATCCCTCTATTATAGAATAATTTCCTCTAGTTTATGAATTTCAATGAGTTGATGAAAAAATTTCATTATATGAACATTGCTGTGTAGAAGTCCAAAATTATTTATTTTCATTGATTCATACAAATCATATGTGATCTGAAATTCCAATAGTGGAGGTTGATTTCATAATGAATGAGTTTAAGTAAGTAATTTTATGAATTTTTTTGAATTAAATTGTTGATAATTGAATTGATTGAGTCTCAGTCATATATAAGGACTCTTTGTGGAAAATAATTCTCCTAGAATGATTTTGACGTGTTAAAATTGTTGATTCAATTTATTATATAGAATATTTAAAGAATCAATAGTACAATTCTATGAAAAGAATATTTCAATCAGGTTCTGGAATATTTGATGTTTTAAAGTGTCTCTCCCACCTTAGACATTCAAAAATCTAGGAATTATTCACTGTAATATGATATTATATCAAAAGTTGTTTTGAAATACATAATACCATACAAATTATCATATTTAGAATCTAGGGTCCTCTTAGCTTCCTGACCTGAGACTATCTTGGGAGAATTTGTGTTAACAATATTCTTCTAATTTCATCCCAAGGTAGCTTCTTCAGACTTAACCAGTTTTTATGGTCTTATTTTTTTATTAAATTTGAATAAATATTAAGATAAGCATGTACCAAAACATTTACCACTGTAATTGAATACATTATAGATTTTATCATGTTTCCCAAATCATTTTATAGTATACATGTTATTTTATACTAGTGGATATTTCTTCTTCTTCTCTGGTTTTCTCCTCTTTGAAATGGATATCCTTTGGGTTTTTTAATTTGTTAGATTATACAAACAATCTAATTGACAATTAAAAAATCTATTGTAGTGCCAGAATTGACCAAAAATCCATGAAATACTTATATATTTTTTGTAAGTTTGTTAGATCTTCTTCATGACTTTTTGTTCCCTTTATGGGAAATTGGTATCCATACTCTTTTTTGTATCCACCCTAGTCATGGTGGAATTTTTCCAATAACATTTTCCATCCATACTTTTTTATTATTTATCTTACAACATATACACTCTAAAATAACTGGTTTAGTAGAATTATTAAAAAGTTTTATGGATGGAACACAATTCTTCTCAACTTCTTGAGATATATTATCCAAATTTTTTATGATCTTCTTATAACACATTAGAGGTATTTATTATTTAAAATCTTCCAGTGAACATTGAGTAATAGTGAAAAATGATTCCATATTTTTTTATTCCTTAATATATGTCTTCTGAATATTTTATAATTGAGACTCCAAATCTTTACATTTAATATTATGGATGATTTTCTAATCATTAATCATAATAAACATTTCTTCAAAGGCCTTCTTCATTCTAACAACTTATTATTCATGTATATTAACTTTATTCTAAGAAAATATTCATGTTCCATGATATTCCTTGATATTTCATCCAATTGAAAACCATGTACATAATTTCTAATTTTCAATTTCTCAACAATCACATGAATCTTTTCTTCAAGAGTATTTTTGAATCCCTCCCTCTCTCTTTAACTTCTTTTAGGTATTTTTAGGTATATATTTCAATATCCTTATTTGTTTCCTTAAAGGATTCATTCTATCTGGAGTTATTTAAACATTCAAGAATTTTTCTTTTCAGTCCATTTTTTAAAGTATCAACTTCTCATTCTAGAAGGGTGATCTCTACTGTCAGACATTGAAACACTCCACAAATAATATAGGATATTTCTTAAAGAATATCATGATGAAAATTTTTTATTCTATCAACTGATAATTCTTTTGAGGATAAATACTTATTATCATAAACACTTGTTCATGTATCCTTATTTTGAGGACAACATTCAATGGTTCTAACACATAGATCATCATAACATGAAATGTTTTATTTAAATGTGGTAGAATGGTTATCCTTATCATTGGTGGAAACATGATTCACATGATCTTTACATTCGATGCCTGATATATCTCCATTTTCATAATAGAATGGACAACCAGATACTCCATAATGATTATATAATAGGTACTTATTCAAAGTTATCTTCTTTTTCTTTTTCTAGTTCATCATGGTCTGGGGGAATATGGAATTTTCCTCTTATATAACTTAACCTTAATAAAAAAATCACCTCATTATTGACTCAAGAATGAAACTAAAATATTCAAAAGAGAATATATTTATTATAGAAAATCTATCATAGTTGTACCTTGCATATGATGCCACTTTTAGGTCCGTGGATCACACTGAGATGGGATAGGTGAATTAGGGTGTCCAAGATTTTTATTCAAAACAAAATATATTTTTTCCACAACAGAAGGAACTTATTAAAACTACCTAAAGGATTCATATAGAAATTAAATATTCACATTAAGAGAGACAACCTTAAAATTTTAAATTGTTCACCATTGAATTCTATTCCATGAAGAATACATATAAAGTGTTATGATTTTATCAAAATCGAATAATATTTACTAGTTGTGGAATAAAATTGTTCATACATAGTCACTATGTTCCTAAAAAATTGACATTACCTGATTTTTGGGAAAACACACTACCTACCTCAAATCACATTCATATATTCCTCCTATAACACTAATTAAGGTGATTTATTACTTAGTTTAACAGTTTAATATCTCCTCAGTATACTCACATATAAGTCTTTGTCCCTAAATAACATGAGACTCTGATCGAGTCGATGTCCAGATTTGATGCACATGAAATCACTACTCATAGAAAATAGATTTTTAACTATATTATTTTCTATGATCTTAGTCATCTTGGAAAAAAATTATGATTAAAATAAATATCATCCTTTTCTAACCCACACACTTGCATAATACTCTTATTCTTTTCAAAGATAACGACCTTCATGGAATAAACCACCTTTGTAAATCTCATTACCTTAATGGAATAGACTGCCTTTATGAAGCTCATTGAGTCGTTGCGGTATATTTATTCATTATAAAACTCCTTTTTATGAGATACCAAAGAAATTTTCAAGACTAAGATAGTCTTTTTTTGATGATCAGGATCACAATGAATACTTTATTCATGAATCCTTCATCCTCTTCAAATTTAACCAATTCATCATTTTCTATAATTTTTGTGTCAAAATAAGTTGGGTACCTACCTATTTATACGATCAAGAAATAAAAAAGCTTCCATAAAACTAGATTTATTTGAAAACCTACAAAAACTATCTTTTGAAGATCCTTCAATTGGGAATATATGCTAAAATTCAACCCATTCATGAATCATTGATATAGTCAAGAAGAACAATGTCAACCAATCATGAACACGTGATTTTTTCGTATTCTCAAAAAATCCTCAACAACCCATCTCACACTCATGGTTCTTATAATAATCATAAAGAATACCATATTTTTATCAAATATTCAGGATATCCAAACCATCACAAATATCAATTATTTGAGAAACCCAGTCATTGAAAACCACAGTCCTTTACTGTATTTGAGATGTTTTAATTCCAAAAAACTAACCTTCGTGAATCTTTCTCTTTCCTCTGGATTTAGACCCCTAAAATATGGACAACTCTAGGAGATGATTCCATCGTCATCATTGTAGTCATGTTGTAATGTAATATCCCTTTTATTCTAAACTCCATGATCAAACCAGTGTGTATTGATGAAATACTCAAACTAAACTCCATTTCCAACTATAATAACTCATGGTTCAATCAATTATTACACTAGATGTCCCAATATATAAGTATTTACTAACATTAAAATGAAATAATTAAAGTCTTCCCTATTTGAAAATCCTTTGATAACCTAAGATCACAAATCTCCCCACTATTTTAACCTCCCATAACTTATCCTATAGACCTTCAAGGAATCTTCACCAATGGGAAAAAATCATATAGTTTTACTGCTAGTAACTCCAAGGTGTCATGATCGGTATGGAATGTGTTCAATGAAAAATAAATATATGCTAGATAGATCAATTGAAAATTCATACTGGTCAATAATGTCATCAACCACTGAGGATGGGAGTATTTAATGATGATAAAATAATAGTTTTTATTCTTTTGAAGGATATTCATGTTTTCTATGGGAATTATGAGTTTCATTTTGGAGATTTATAAGATATTTTTATAGATACTATAAATAAAACATGTTTTTTATATCATTAATATCAATGGTTGAATTATTTCAATTCCCACATAATTTCCTTTTTCATTTCAACATGTACCTAGCTTCCATTAATGAATTCATACCTCATAGAAAATTATGTCTATTTTTGGAACACCTATTTTAGAGAAGAATTACATAACAGATTTGGAACCTGGGAGAAAATAATTTTTTGAAATTTATCAAATCTACAATTTCCCAACATAATCATGAGTTTGAAAAGATTTTATTTAAGTATTTAACAATGCTATACTAGTTTTTTGATTGAGAAACCTATAAATTTGGCTAGATATGTATTAAGATACATGACTTATTTTGTAGATTTAACTTTTGGGATAATGTTGACCTTGATATTCATCAATGTTGATGAATGACTAGACAAAACCATATATACATACATTCATGGGGAAACAATTATGCTATGGTGTTATTAAATGAATTTGATTATTGGGAATTATTCTAAAAGAAACTTATTTCTAGTTGGAACTGATGAAGAAATGGAATTATATCCCGAAAAATTCTAGGGCAGACTTTTTGTAATAACCCAAACCATTATAAATAAAATACCCTTTATGATTGAGATAAATTCACTAATCTATTCATTGAAAGAATATTCATTTATTTTGTTGTAATAATTTATATTTGATTTAAAATACTATTATGAAAAATTATTTTTGATAAAATATCCATTTATTAGTAATCATATGATTATTGTAATTATAGTTCCCTAATAAATCAAATTGATGACATCAAAAGAATTAGTGGCTTTAACCTATAAGATTATACTCTATGAAGCTCATTTATCCATGCTTATAAGATAGATAACATCACTGGGATATTACCTTGATGAATCCTAAGCCGATATCCATCAACTATGTCATGATAAAAATGATTTATAGGACATATTCAATTTCATTGGGATCACGGCCGAAACCATGTATGATGAACAACCCCACGAAATTATCAACATCATGCACCTTACCCTTAATTAATTTTTGAGTTTAATAAAAGGATATATATCATGAAACTAATAATATGAATATGTATACTATATTTTCAATAAAATAATTTTTATATTTACTTCTTATTGTTCTTATATTACAATTGATTTTGATTTTGAATTGAAGATACAAAAATTTAATTTTTCTGTAATATATATATTCAATTATGATATTACTTTTATTGGAGTAATTTCATTTATAAATAAAATTTCTTTTAATAAAATATTATTATGTTTTTTATATTAAATATAAATTATAATATTTTTTTCTATGTCAAATTTAATTTTTATAAGGATTTCAATGTTGTTCTTTTAGAAAAATAAATTTTTTTCAATAAATATAGATTATAGTTTAAAATGTAAAAATTCAATTATATAGAAAATTATTTTGTTAAAATAAGTATTATTTTTTGAATCATCTCATTGAAATTATCCCACATTTAATTATTCTGTATTTTCTAAGACAGGTATATTTTACGGTAAAAATTATATAGTTATAGATATATGGTATGTATTATGAAATCATAATGACCCAAAAATGATGTAATAAATTAAAAATAGGGTATAAAATACCACATAAATTTTTCTAATTAAAATAAATTTTTATTTTATTAAATTAATTTTATAAATCCATTATGAATCCCTTATACCATATATTACATTTTACAGTTTTATCTTTAAGAACATGACTCACTTATACATCACCAATGGTGATATTTTAATGTGTTAGGACCATGGACTTATACAAAAATTTAAAACACTCTTATGTGGTAGAAAATAATGGAAAAATATGGGAAATATTGTTCTTTGGATTACTTTATTATATAGCGTACAAAACCAAACATTGGGAAACAATAAAGTTATTCCCCCTTTTTACCAGAATAAACTAACCCAATATCCCCTAACTATTCACATAAACCACATTTTACACATCCTTAATCAACCCTAACCTCTCTATAGAGCTCAAACAGTTCCTTAAAGCTCTCATAAATATCCTCTAAAGCTTTTGAAATCACCCTCTCAAGGTAAGGGGCCTCTCTATCTTCTTTTCAATTCAAGCACCTTCTTTCTAAATAACTATTTTAATCTCAATATGTAATGTTTTTAGGAATGTATAAATATATATTTAATATTAAATTTATTTTATAGTATGGTTAGATCATTTTAACATCTCATTATAACATTTACCTAAGTCATCACTTTTCTAAAAAAAAATTAGGAATCCTCTAATTCTCCTATTTTTTTGTGAATCTTTTTTATTTGATGCATTCTAATTCCAATTATAAATGTTGGGATAAGTTTTTACATGTTCATGATTCTATCCATTTTATTTCAAAATTATGATATTCCCATTTATCTCACATTCAACCATTTTTTGAAACTTTAGGTATTGTTGTTATGCTTCCCAATTTTCATTATGAATTTTCCATGCTAAAACTTTGTGATGTGAATACCATAGATATTTCCACTCAAGGGTATTCACCTATTAATAACAATAATTATTTTTTTTAATTAATTGTATTTATTCCAAACTCCTTTATCTTATAATTAAATTTGATGAAATATTTTCTTATGTTAAAATATATATGTGGAACACTTCTGCATGTAGATGATATGATTATAATGGGTGAGACTAGATATCACTCTAATGCATTGGGTAATGTTTTAGTCTCTTGAGATGACATATATAGTGTAATAGAGGTTATACTAACTTTATTATACTATGATTCCTTGGTTATTAACCTTGACTTATTCTTATAATGTCATGTTTAATGTTGTTTCCACGTTTTCATCTTGCCTTTATATTATAATGTTATATCATGTCTCATTGTTAATTTCTATTATTATCCCCCAATTAATTTCCCATTAAAATGAATATTTTCTAACATGCAATACCATCTTCATGTTATTCTTTTTTATTCCCTTACTGGTATTTATATGATCACCCCATTCATATGTATTTCCCAATGTTATTTCATAATGATTTAGGTATGATGGAATATTGTGAGAATGTTAATAAAGATTTAAATAATGTTGATATACCCCCTATTTTATTTATTATATAATGTAAATGATAAACATAAGACACTATAATTATCAATATTATTTGTTGTATTTCATGTATTCTTATATAAAAAATCATGAAATTATCTACAATATATACAAGGGTGTTCATAGTTAGTAACAATGGGAAGTTTAGTTATTTTTGGGATTAGGGTAAGGAAACTCGAGAGAATACTTTATGTTTAATACTAAACATAAGAATTATTCCCTACATTTTGGTATATTATATATTAATTATTTTCCAATAAATAAACCTCTATCTTGATACTTCATGTGGATTTGGATCTGACATAGATTCACCTAGGTGTAACACCCAAAAACACTACTTTGAGCTAGACTCAATTATGAAATGTTGTATGATAGCAGGCCTTCCTATGAACCGTCTTTGACACTCCTTGTGTATATTAGTTTGTAAATTAATTTTCTCAATACAAAGAATTACAAAGTTAATAAAAATTCACATAAGATTTTATGTTAGAAAATAAATCATGGGTGATATAGATTGAAACCTAGAAATTCTTATGATTAGAAAATACATGTCATTTATAAATTATCCATTTAATGTTAAGGTATTTCTATTAATGTTATTAATTGTTTAAAACTTCACATCCCAAAATATTCCCTTTATTATATCCATCGGTATAAAATAAGAGTAACTATGTAAAAAACCAATTCGAATGGAAATGTGATGTCTTTCAAAACATTATACCTGACCTGATGGGAGCAGAAATTTCAACAAAAATTATGATACTATATGAGTTAACTCAGGTTATGAATAGAAATTTGAATATAGAAGATCACCCAAATTCCCCTAATAAATAAATAACTATATTAATTCTGTAATGAGACAATGGAATTCTACTTTAAATGGATCATCTTATCCCTTAATAACAAAAAATAGATCAAATCCATTGAAATTATCTTCTCCGTCCTACAATGTTTTGAGCAATAGAATATTATTCTGTTTATTTATCATAAAGAGGTAGAATCTAGCCTATGGTGAAAATTGATAAATAATATTAAGCCTCAGGAACATATCAATGAAATAGGGTGGGAGTATTTTTATAAAATGTTTTTTTGAAAACTATTTTCCTCACACTCAATGACATCAAATTGGGATGGGATTTCATTTCCTTTTATAAATATTCATTGAATTCATCAGGGTGTATGAGAGAAACATCACAATACTTACAAGGTAAACCAACAACAGTGTGGTTACCCCCGAATGAAAATTTGACCACTTGTTTTGTGGGATAATATTAAATCTACCAAAATACAAGATGATTCAGGACTTTGGATTTTATGGGAGAATTTTCGGATGTTCCCTAAATGTAAAAAATTAGATAATTAATCCCAAGAGTCTCATAAGGGTATTACATTTAAAGTGGAGTCTAATTTTGGTAGTGAAATGGAAAAGTATAATAGTGAAAAAAATTAACATTACATATGTCAAAGGGGTGGAAATAAGTACCCAATAAATTTCATGAAGGGGATGACAAAATTATATAGGATCTAAAAGTAAGGGTTTCTTAGATAGTGATTACTAACATGAGAAACTCACCAATTTAATGGAATATAGGAATTCTACAGTCAAACATCGGTCGATTTTCCAATATCTCAATTTCTATGAACAAGCAAAATATGTGATCCATTTCCCAAAGACAAGGTTTTTCAGAGACCATTAATGACATCAAAATACATGGTAGTAAGAGTGGGAATATTCCATCACAACTACTTAGGAGGTTCCCAAAAAAAGTGGTGATAGGTACACTGGTTATTCAATCAAGAATAAAAAATGTAATTTTTTATTCTGGTTAAATTAATTCATTAATATCAAACATGTTTAGTAGACTATTCAAGCACCACCACAAATCATGTAACTGGATCTATTTTTGAAAATGGAAAATGGAGAAATTATTTCATCCCAAGTATAAGAATAATCACATGTCAAACATTTTGGGCTGAACATACCAAAAAATGTTGTGATACTCCCTTTAGTATAATATTATTAAATTATGATTATGGAATGGTTTTCCTTATATATATTCAACATATATTTCCATGATAATGAAATAACTCTATTTGTAACATTTCTTCCTCAAATTATTTTCAAGTGTATATAGGAGGATGAATCTTCATTAGCAACAAAATATTATGAATGGATATTATTTCCCTATGAGTAAGTGTGTGTAGATTAAATAATTTATTCTAAGTAAAATATAATCCTTGATGTCATGACCATTGTGAGGGAATATTCTAATTTTTCATGAAGAATTTTTTAGTCTTTATCCTAACCAAGAGGTTCAATTTTCAATCAATCATATACTAGGGGCCTTTCCAATATCCAATACTTGATATTGATTGAATGTTTTGGAACATGAGGGGATAGATAAACAACTAGAGATTAATATTGATAATGTTTATATGCACTAATGTGCTTCACTGTGGGTTGCATCCATCCCCTTCATCATTAAGAAGGATGTGTTAAGGTGCCTCTTAATAGATTATCATGACCTCAAGATGATCATAATAAAAAACAAGTACCCTCTTACATGGATTGATGAGTTTTTAATCAAATTTTTGGAGACCAATAATTATCCATGTTTGATATTTGGTCAGTGTATTATCATGTTATAGTGAAGAATATGGATGTCCCCAAGTCAGTTTTCCAAGCAAAGTATGTGCATTATGAGTTTATAGTAATTCCATTCAGACTCAATAATTCTCCAACAATATATATAGAATTGATAATTACAATCTTTAGAGATAACCTCAACAAATTTTTCATAGAATTTATAGATGATATTCTAATATAAAATAAAATAAATGAGCTGGATGGGGAGAATCTGAGAACTATGCTAAAGACCTTATGAAAGGTAAATATTTATGGAAAATACATTAAATTGTAGTTCGGGTTGATGATTATCTCATTTTTTAGGAATACTATCACAAGAAATTGGATATTTTTTGAACCTTTAATTATATAACTACTTAAATAATGGTTGAGGCCAAGATCTAGGAAATCAATCCATAGTTTCATTCAGATAACTAGGTATTTTTGTCGATTTGTGATAAATTTATCATGATTGAAAAACACTATAACCAAACTAACTTAGAAGAGGGTTATGTTTTTTTGGAATAATGAATGTGAAGAAATATTCATGGAGGTGAAAAATTTTCTTATCACAACACATGGACATACTCTACACATAACTGGGGAAATATTCATTGTATACAGTCAATCATAGAAGAAGAGATTGGACTTTCTAGTTTTTAAAAATAAAAAGAAATAACCTATGCCTTAAGGAAATTGAATGTTCATGAACAGAACTATCGAACCAATAATTTATTTTTTGCTGTAGCAATCTCTATATTTAAAATATGGAAGTAATATACCGTTTGAGAGAAGTGCGAAATGTATATAGATCTTACGAGCCACAATTATATATTAACACAAAAATGGTTGAATATTCACATATGATGATGGTTTGATATGATTAATGACTATGAATTCTCAATACACTACCATCATGGGAAATAAAATAATGATTCAAATTAGCAAACTATAAAGGATCTAAAAATTTTATTATTGATGATAATTGAGAAGGATTTGATCTTATTAGAATTGAAAATGATGAACATAGGAATCATAAATGAAGGAACATTATAAATCCTTTCAAAAAATGATTTATCAAACATACCTTCTTGAGAGCATAGAGGATTCTTAAGCAGACGATGGTTAAATTCAAAAGAATCCTAAATCTCTGAGAAAAAGATAAATCTTCTAAGATCAAAAATAATAAAAAATGAGCTGTATGATTTTGGTCATTAATATTTATACCATAAAATATTGAGTTAAAGAAGGAACTATTGGATAATGCACATAGTTCATCCTTATCCATCAATCCAGGGAGTATAAACATGTATCAAGAACTCTATGAGTACTACTAGTGGGAAAATATGGTGAAAGATATAATTGAATATACATCAATGTGTATTATATGTTAGCAAGTGCAGGTTGAAAGGAAAAAATACAAGGGTTTGATGAACCATTACCCATACCTACATAGAAATTGCAAAATATAACCATTGCAGTTATCTCTGGCCTTATAAAAACAAAAAAGGAAATAATAATATTTGGGTTGCAGTGGAACATCTTACAAGGAATTCTTCCTTGATTAAATTTTGATAGGACTTATCACTGAATGAAGTGTCAAGGATATACATTGGAGAAATGGTAAGGCTTCATGGGACACCAATATCAATTATATATGATCGAGATCCGTGATTTACCTTAATTTTATCAGAGTCTCAAAAATTCTCTAAATACATATTTGAACTTCATCACAATTTCTCTCAATCAAACTGAAAGCTAATCTAAGAAGACGATTGAGAAACTCAAGAACATCTTGCGATTATACTTAATGAAAATTATATTAGGATGGAATAAACATATTCCTTTGGTAGAGTTATCATATAATAATAATTTCAACTCAGTTATCCAAATGGCTCCCTATGAATCCCATTATGGGAATAGGTGAAAAAAACCAACATGATGGGATGAAGATGGTGATTGAGAACTTTTGAGTCCTAAAATGGTTATGTAAATAGTGGAAAAAGGTCAAGACCATTCAGCAACACAATAAGGCTAGTTAGAGTCTTTATAAGTACTATAATAAAAAAAAATTATGTGACATATATTTTAAGGTTGCAGATAACGTATTCATCTACATATATCAGTTGTTAAATGACATGATATCTGGGAAGAATGGAATGATTAGTCTAAGATACATCAGTCCCTTTATGATCATTTATCTCATCGGAGTGGAGGCCTTTCAACTATCACTCAAACCAATCCTATCTAAAGTACATGATGTGTTCTATGTATCACTCTTGAGGAAGTAAACAACAGACCTCATACATTTACAAATCAAAAAGAGATACCATTGGATAATTATCTTTTATTTGTAGAGAATCTGGTGAAGATCTTGGATCTTGGAGACAAAGTTCTATGGTGATAGATAATGAACCCAGTCAAAATTATATTTAGAAAGAATAAGTTTAAAGAAGAGACATATGAACTAGAAGAGGTGGAAATATAGAATTACCTTAGTCTACTTTATTAAGTAAAATGAAAATTTTGAGGGTGGAATTTCTAATGGGGGAAGATTGTGACAAACTAAATTTATATAAATATAATTTCCATTGTGATTGATTTAAACGCACTACAATTTGTATAAATAAAACATGATTTTAATTGACATTATTTTATCTTAGAAGATATAAAATACCATTAAGCTTCACTAAAATTGATAAAATAATCTATGAATAGTGATTATATAATAAGTATAAATATTAGGTTATGATAAATCCCATTGACAATAACTAAAGAAGCAATGGCCTCAATCAGCAGGATCATACCATATGAAGCCCATTTGTTTGTGATTCTGATGGAGATAGCATCATTGGGATTTTTCGTGACCAATCCCAAATCAATATCTAATATCTAATGTATTAATGAAATCATTTACATGATAAGTTTAGGCTCATAAAGATTACTTCCCAAACCATGTACATCAAAATACCCTATAAAAATATCACCATCTTTGACCATATCAATAGGGATTTTTCGTAAATAATAAATATATATATACCAATACCCTAATAATATGAATATTTTTATAGTATTTTCAATTAAATAATAGTTATATTTTCTTATTACTGTTATTTCTTTTCAAATTATTATGATATTGATACGATGAAACACAAATATAATTTTAGGGTAATATGAAATTTCAAATAAGAAAACCCTTTTTATGAATTAATAAAATTTTTAAATAAATTTTTGTTTATTAAAATATTATAATAAAATAATTTTTTAAGTATAAATGGTAATATAAATATTATGATGTCAAATGTAACTCTTTACAATTGTTGGATAATTTATATCGTTGAAAAATAAGCATTTCCCAATAAATTATTATTCTCTATTTAAAAGGGACAATTCAAATATTTAGATAATATTTATGATAAAATAAAAAATATTTTTTGAATCAAAATTTTGAAATTATACAATAGTAAAATTTATATAATTTTCTGAGATAGTCGAATATTTGGGTAAAAATTAAATATGATAAAAATATACATTATGTACTATGACATTGTAATGATCCAAAATTGATTTCATAAAATAAAATAAAGAATATAAAAGAAAAAAATGAATGTTTAAAAGATAAAATATTTTTTTTATGTTTTTTCATTAATTTTATAAAACCATTATAAATCCTCAAAACCCTATATTATATTTTATAGAATTAAAATCATTTCATTTAGAACATGACATAATTCTACATCAGCAAGGGTAATATTTAAAAGATTTTTCCCTTTTTCATATAAAATAATTTAAACCAATATTCAGTGGAAGAAACCATGGGGAAACTATGGTCATGGGTTTTTATTACTAGATTATGTAGAGTCCAAAACCTGTGTTTGGGAAAAATAAAGAAACACATATTTTTTCCTATATAAAACTACCCAAGATCCCATTTCTCTACACTGAAATACCTATGATAGTTTCATTACTCTAATATACACTCTCTAGAGTCCTCACAAGGTTCACCCAAGATATCCATAATCTCCTCACAATATTTTGGAATCACCCTCTCAAAGTAAGGGACCACCCTCTCTTCTTTTCATTTCATGCACCTTCTTTGTAAACAGTTTTCTAATATCAATTTCTTTTGTTTTATTTAATTTATGAATATTCTTATAAATTCCAATTTAGGTCCTGATAATGTGATATCATTTTCTCCCTTTTAATACAGCATTTACCTAATTTGTTACTATTCCGAAATTTTGTAAGGGTTCCTCTCTTTCTTCTCATTATTCAGGAATCTTCTACATTTTATGACTTTTACATCCAATTCATAATGTTGGGATATGTTTTTCCATATCCCTATTAATGTAAATTTGATTTCAAAATTAGTATATACCATTTTCACTCTCATTGAATCAATTTATGAACTTTTATTTACTTCTGTTATGCTACCATAATTTCACTAAGTTTTTCCCATGAAAAACCTTTGTGTTGTGAATACCATTATTATTTACACTCGAGGGATGTCACATAGTCATTATTATAATTAATTTAATAGTGAATTACATTTATTTATTACACACACCTTTATTGTGGAATTAAATTTGATGAAATATGTTATTATATTATAAGATACATGTGACACAGTTATGCTTGTACATGATATGATTATGATTGGAGCATCCAGATAGTTTCCCAAGGCATTGGGTAATTTTTTATTCTCATCAGATTCCATTTATGTTTAATTATGGTTTTTCCAAAAAAAACACTATTTTATGATTTATTGGGATTAACCTCGACTTATTATTATATGGTCATGCTTAAAGTCGTTTCTACATCCGAATGTACTGAAGGGCTTCTTTTTTGTTTTATTATAGATAATCCCCCTTTTAAAGGTTTATGGGGAACCCGTACATGACCCGTAGGCCCATGGTACAAGGCCCGACATGACCCACAATACATGACTTGAAGGCCCAGAGGCATACAATGCCCATTACATGACCCGTAGGACCAGCTCACTAGAACTGCCCCTCCCCCAGCATCTTGCATCATTGATCACCTTAGCTCTCCACCTTCCATTGCTGATCGGCTAGCATTGCCGAATACAAAGCTGCACGGTGCCTAGTTTCGATGGGGGCCGTCATACCCTCTCATTCTTGAAATCTGGTTAGCTCTGCATCTGGTGGCCTCTACTCTTGTTGCTCTAATCCTTTTTTGGGGCATGTACTCTGATAACTAGGCTACTCCATTGTCTACGTGACCTGAAGGCCTTATGACCGGAAGTCCTTTGATGACCTGAAGGCCCTAGAGACCCATAGGCCAAAAACAGGTGGCCTGAAGGCCCAAATCATGTGAATAGTTCTGGCTGCTATAGTACCAAACAGTAACACCTATAGTACTTCTACATTGACTGCTAGAGTAACCTAGAAATTCGCCTCCACCCGGTTTTGAACCCGGGTCTCTTGGATGCAAAGCAGGAGCCCTTAGCACTCAGGTACGGGCTCGTTTGCTAAAGTTGTTTCTACATTTCCTAGTTACCTTTGTTTTCACATGTCATATCAAGGCTCATTATTCATGATTATTATTCTCACCCTTTTTATGTATCATTTAAATGCCTATTTTCTAACTCATAATACCTTCTTCTTATTATGATTTGTTTATTCCCTTACAAGGATTTATAATCTCACCCATTGAATATGCATGTCCCTAGGTTATCCCATGATGTTATTTGAATGATAGAATATTATGAGCATATTATGGATGTTTTCAATAATGCTGAAGTATCCCATGATTTATGTTGTAATATAATGTATCTAATAATCCAAAGGAACTATAATTATATATATTTTTCGTTGTATTACGTATATTCTTATATAATAAATCATAAAATTATGTGTAATTAATACAACTGTTTTTATATATATCTATTGATAGTTTAAGGGGTCATACCTGAACAAGTTACTACTAATGAGACTACACCCTTAGAAGATCCTTTTTCATGTATAAGAGTAAAATACCCATTGGATACTAGAAATCATCCTTGTAGAAACATAAGAGTTCAAGTTTTTTTATTAGATGGGATTTTATCTATTGAGGTCACTGTGCTAGAATTTCAATAGGAAGTACATAAAGTAGTGATGTGAACCCCATCTACTTCCACCATTCAACCTACCATTTTACCAAATTCTAATACAAGTGAAGGACTATCTTTACCCATTACATTATTAGATAATATTTTCTTACAAAATATAGTCTCTAAAATATATAAAGATATTCCTATTTTTTAAATTCTTCCACCTGTAGATACTAGTATATAAGTAAAAATATATTTAATTAGTTTTATCAGTCATAGAGCTTTTAATAATGGTGAAGAACAATAATAATAAATACCAGATAAAACTAATTTTTAAATATCCTATATAAAACCAAGACCAGAAGCTGGTGATCCCTCTAATATAGAAAATTTCCTCTAGTTTATGAATTTCAAAGAGTTGATGAAAATATTTCAATGGATGAACATTGATATGTAGAAGTCTATAATGATTTATTTTCATTAATTCATACACATCATACATTCTTTGAAATTCCTATAATGGAGCTTTATTTCATAATGAATGAGTTTAAGTAAGTTATATTATGAAAAATTGTGAATTAAATTATTGAAAATTGAATGATTGAGTCTAAGTCATATATAAGGACTCTATGTGGAAAATAATTCTCCAAGAATGACTTTGATGTGGTAAAATTGCTGATTCAATTTATTATATAAAATATTTAAATAATCAACAGTATAATTCTACACCACAAATATTTCAATCAGGTTCTGGAATATTTGATGTTTTAAAGTGTCTATCACAACTTAGACATTCAAACCTCTGGGAATTATTCACCTTAATATGATATTATATCAAAAAAAATTTGAAATACCTACTATGAATGGTTGTTTTTGATTTTAGGATCATTCCAATAATTCCAAGAAGTAATATAAATAATTTTAATCATCCTTAAAATTACACTAGTACTCTTCTAATGGAGAATGCGATGATCATTTAATATGCCTCGATACAAACCCAAAAGGATACATGTTTTATCATCTCAGGGATTAGAAAAATTTGTTACACCTTTATCCAATATTTTATTTATATACTTTTTCAAATCTACATCATGTTTTTGAAATAAAAAAGAGATTTAATTTTATTTTTGAAAAGAAGATTCATTTTATGAGCCAAATAAACATCGAGTTACATACAAGGTTAATGAAATTGTAGTTTCATCGATGGTTCCTATTCATTCTTGTTCATAGAGTCTATCAAATAATTAGTATAAACTATTTAATAATTTATTTTTTTGATTTTTAAAGATGGGATATTTGAAAAACTATTTTGGAAATTAGTTTCTAAAAAAAAGAATAGTTTTACAACATTATTGGGATATTGTAAGAAATGCAATGGTTAAAAGAATTGATGTTTCTATGGATGATTTTAATCACATGCAAGGAATAAATACTATAATAACTCCCATTACTATTCATCATGCAACAATATCTCAGTTATTTACAGATATAATCAATTAAACTAAGATATATTCGATAGAAAATCTCAGATTTCATTCTAATATTTATTTAACTACATCCACCACATTAACTGAGGTTCCATTCCCTCCAAAAAATCTCTTTTCTATGGGTATATCCAAACAATATCTGATTGATATCTAATCACGTTCATTACAGACCATTATTGGTGATAACGTTGTCATTGATGGGTCTTTTTTTGTCTTTAGTGACATTATTAGAGGAAGTGATTAGGCCCCTATACATATATCCTTTGGACCTACAGACTTAAAAAATTAATTTATCAAACCACCACCAAAACATATTCTTGTTCCATAGGACTAATTAACTCCTTTTTTATTTTTACTCATATTTAATGGACTATCTTAAACATTTAAAATAATTTTTTCATACTGTTAAATGTTTTCAACTATTATCTTTATTTTTATAAACTTTTCATCTATTATGGATGTTATATGTTTTTCTATTCATGTATACTTGTACTTTTTCTTTTTATACACAATTCCCTGCAAAATTCTATTCATATTTATATATCCTATTCGAAACATTTACACATGTTCATGCTTGATATTTACTATATTATTTTTCCATGTCCTTATTTTTTGGATCACAAAAAGGGGAAAAATAAAAGAGGATTCACAAAATAAAATTATTTTAAAATATTTATTTCAAAAATATTGTTTATCATTCAATGGGTTTTTTGATCATAAAAAGGGGGATATTGTCGGATATACCTATTTTTTCCAACATATCTCAAGACTTTGTGCATTTTTATGATTCATAAAATCCTTATTTATATTATAATGATTTTATATGTATTATTTTTAATTTTATATATTACTTTTATTATATTCCATGGGCTTTATTTATTAATAAATTACCAAGGAATCTATAATACATGAAAATAATATTACAAAAATAATTAGATCCTTTTTTGGATTCAAAAATTTAGTTTTTGATCAAAGGAAGTTATCCTATGATGGAATTTTATCTTACCTGTATCATAATTATATTAAAACATAAAATCAATGTCTTCACAAAAATTTCTGTTTGCATGAAAATATTTTATCTTCAAGAATATTAATATTGAAAATTTATCCAAATTTGTAAGCAAATTATCTTTTTTAGATGGTAGATTATCATCCACGTGTTTAGAAATCAGAATGTTCTGTAAGAAGGAAATTAAGTGAATAATTTTATCTTATAAATAGGATATTCATAAATTGATTTTGAAAAATCAGATTTC
This sequence comes from Viscum album, assembly GCA_963277665.1. NCBI lineage: Eukaryota > Viridiplantae > Streptophyta > Magnoliopsida > Santalales > Viscaceae > Viscum > Viscum album. Next base: position 1,004,185,496 of record OY728161.1, read on the forward strand.
TCAAAAATGGAAATATCTAATAAAAAAGTTCTATTTCATATCTAATATAGGAGTTATTATGTATTCGGAAAAGAAGGAAATTTTCCAATAAAAGCATAGCTCTTCAACTATTAAAAGTATTATTGACTCATCCACTGTAGTAATCATATGTTCCTATGTTCAAATTCAAAATCAATTATATAAATAAGAGATTTAATTGTTTCATGATGTGTGGGGGTGTGTACATGTAAAGATAAAGATAACTACAACATAAAACACATGTAAATCTAAAATTTTTAAAGCTAGTATATATGTTTTGTTCTTAAAATATTATCCTTTTCATTTGAATATCTTCTAATGTTGCACTTAGAATAATTTCATCTTATATGGATACTTCTTCATTTTATCTTTTTTTCTGTTGGTAATTGTTTGTGTCACCAATTTCCATACATAATTTATTTATCTCTATTTCCCTACAAACTCTTCCTGACTAATTGTAATATGTTCTATGATATTTCTTCTATTGGGAGCTCCATGTTTAATCTCTTGGTCCTTTGTAATAAGAAAAAACATCTTAAACTCAACCAGACAAACCCAAAAAAAAATTCGGTATAGTGAAAATCTCCAAACATGAGGAGTGGAATATCTATGTCATGAATAGGGTATTTCTATTCCTTGAACCACTATAAATATATTTTGTTTTATATTTATTTCATTTTAGTTTTATTTTCCTATACCTATTTTTTTTATATAAATTATGGGAACTCACATACCTTAAAGAGGTTGGTTTTAATGTAAAATAAATTTTCAAGAACTCAATTCAACCCCTATTGAGTCTTTGTATATCCATTATTTGGAAAAATACTATGTTTACTTTATAATTATAACCAAGATTTATATATGGCCATTTATATTTTTATTTATTTTGGGTGAAGGTTGTGTGTATAAAATTACTCCTCTCAAGAGTGTTATTGTTATGTATAATATCAATATATTTACTATCAGGCCCAAGTGAATTCACACTCCTATTTTTTCTCAAGAAGGAGAGACAAGAGAGAAAAACCTAAACCATGATGGGTTTTTTCATGAACAATATGAAAAATGAATAATGAACTGTTACAAACAATCATAGTTATATTAGACAAGATGCCCTGAATGGTCCGCCACATGGTGAGATACAGATATTCACCACACGTCTCATGCATAACTACAGAAAATTTAAAGTACAATACAGAATAAAGGAATACATACCAATATGACATAAAAGTTCAATCCAAACTGGCCAAATGAAAAATATATATCAGGACAGAATAAAAAAGTCTCCATGTGACCATTAATCACCACCAAACCATCCTACAATGAAGGAAACAAATGGCAAGTTAACCCAACATGTTCCATGTTTCCCTTATCATTACCTGGGTCCTACAAAACATGGTCTACAACCACCTAAAGGAAAATGTAATGTGTGAGATCATAACCTAAAAGGATACCACCAAATATTTTAATCAATTTCTATTATCACCATTTCAAAAGTTATAACATTCAAACAAATCAAGTTTATTAAACATTTTTATAAATAAAAACATTTTATAAACAATAATTTTTTTATCTAAAAATGAATTCCATATTAACCAAATCCAAGAATATGTCAAATATATTGAAAACTATATAAGAATCTAAAAAAAGATACATGATACGATTTTAATGTGAAAAAATAACTATGAAAAAATCCATCATGTGAGAAACCAAGGATAAATGACAATTCACACAATTATATGCTCCAAACTATAGGGATACATACTTGATATGAATGATAATAACCAATATAGAACTATGGTTGATCCAACCGATATATTATCTAAGATAATATCAAAAACTAAATTAATAAAATACTTTTAATAGAATTACACAAAAATAGATTTGCATGCCTATTCTTGACGAACCCATGTTTACCCAATATGTTGCATATTTTGAATCCATTTCAAAACCAAAACCACCATTTAACGTGTTTAATAAAAACATGGTGTGTGTAAAAATGGGTTTTAAAACCATATCAATTTGAAAATATGAATACATTCGATAAAGTATTTAAAATGTCAAATCATGAATGTTCATTCAATAACCAAATGTAATTAACAAGAATATATAGAAATCCAATAATTAGAACCACTTTTAAATATACACCTATATAAAGAATGATAAAAATCTAGTCTTGTTCAATAATAGATATTGGATTCCAAAAGATCATAATCGAATGAAATTTAATGAAATAGAACATTAAAATATCACAAAAATTCTATCGATCAAAATTTTTACCCCAAACATATCAAACGCCACTGTCATGCCCAATAGAAATGTAGAAGTAGAAGGACCGCCTACCAGATATATGGAATGAAATTGTTTTAGTAGTAAAATGGTGAATAGAGAAATCTGGAAGGAGCTAAATAGCCAAAAATCATCACAAATCACCCTAAATATTTATGGGGAGGATTTCACATCGAATAAATGAAGGTTATGTGTGCAATGTGATTAAAAATGATGATCTAGAGAAATTTACATCGTCAAACCCTTTAACAAAATGAATTCCATGAAATTAATGTATTCCATAAAATTATTCACATCAGGTTAAATTAAATTATATTCAAACCATTCACTATGTGTAATGGTTTTATGTGTTGTAAATTTCATGCTCTGAACAAGACTTAAGGTATATTCCTAGAAACAAGTTCACATCATTTAACCCATTAATAATGTGGATAAGTCCAGTTGTCCTTACACAATCCCATAATCCATAGAAAGTCCTTGAACCATCATTTTTGGATCACTAATCCTAAGGATCACCATAAAAAGACATTTAAACATTAATCCATGGACTACATCTATCCAAACAAACAAATATTATCAATTTTTTAGTCAATTTCGACATTAAATTATCTTTATCCTAATGAATGATGCAATGCAATAAAATAAAAATGGAATGTAAAAAAAGATTCAAAGCATACCTGATGGAATGAAACAGGGTGTTCTAATCCCCTATAATAAACTCTTTCTATCCCTATAAAGACTTCAAGAACAAAGACTCACAAAAAATGATGGCCACTACTTCCTCATCAAAAAAATTTGATCCAATTTCTCAGGGATATTGCATCTACATTGCCACAGTACATATACAAAAGTAATCATTTTTTCATGTAAACCATTTTCTTGTCAATCCTTAATCTGAAATGGTTTCTCAAACACAGTGGTGTTAGGTTCAAGATCAACATCCTCCCATGGAATCATATTGGATGGATCCAATCAATAAAACCTTATCAAAGTATCATAAAAAACATCATATATTTAAATCAAATGAGATGATAAGTACATATAATATTCAAACATTCTTTGTCATCATCAAATATCAAATGGGCCCATAAATATCAATTCCAACATACCATTACTTTCCAATTTATGATGCCAATAGTGAGGTGAATCTCTAAGAAAAAACCTGATCGTCATTTTTAATGTTTAGTAGCTGATAAAAATAGTTCACATAATATTTTTGAAGACTCTATTTCGGGATCAATATCAATCACCTAAACTAAACCTTTTTCATTATATCCTAAAATAGACTTGGTCCAACCAAGGACCAGTCCACCAACTCTACCTATAACAATGTAGATCTACATTGATACCCAAAAAAAGCCTCAATGTGAACTGTTTTGATCATGGCCTAATAAATATTCTTATAGGAAGACTTGAATAAGGGAATATTATTTTCCCATGAACCACAACAATATTGTACATGATCCCTGAGTATATCCACAAGAACCTGGATATCCCTCTTTATTTATCTATCCATATACAAATGATATTTCATTCTCAATTTAAATTCGGAACCCATCACCCCCTATAAACCATTTCAAAACCTAGATTTGAACCTTTGGTCCCTGTTAGAAACAACTATTGTGGGAACCCCATGAATTCTCAAAATATAATCCATATACAATTTCCCAAAATTCTCTTCATGATCTCCATGATAGAGTGAAAATTCACATAATTGATTAATCGATCAATAGTCACCCAAATCACATTCTTCCCATTAGGATTCCATGGTAAACTAGTGATTAGACCCTAAATATATCATCCCATTTCCATACATAAATGGTTAAGGGTTGAAAAAAACTAGTAGGTCTCTGATTCTCCACCTTAATTCATAAACAAGTTGGGAACCATGATAAAAAAGATCTTCAATTAACCATATTATCCTTTTCCACCAATACAAAAATCACAAATAATGATACATTTTCAGAGTACCTAGGTGAAAAAGGTTCATCTCATCAAACAACCTAATTAGATACCTCTCTTATACTAATTATTTCACTTCTTATTTCAATAATTTCTTTCATAGTGCATCATTGAACTTAATACCTTTTTTGGTATTATAAGAAAAATCATTATCAAATTCCATGCGATACTCTACCCAATGACCCTTTTTCATGTTTGAATCTATATAATAGAAAAAATACCTTAGTATCTTGTGATAGGAAAATAAAATAAAATGCTACCTAAGTAGGTAGTGGCTCCATGTTTTGAGTGTATACACAACTGCTACCAACTCAAGAGATTGGGTATGATATTTCATCCCATGAGGGTGTAACCTAAAAGAGATTTATGCAACCACATGTCTCCTACTGCATCAAGAAGCACCCAAAAAAAATTTAGAACAATTATAGAAAACATTTTAACCTAAACCTAACTCTAGAAGAATGAAAAATGGATTTGAAATCAATATCACCATTAGTTCCACAAAAGTTCTCTCACATTTATCATTACACCCAAAATTAACACCATTATAGGTTAATGTTTCTATTAGAGATGAAATATTAGAGATGTCCTAAAAAACAACATGTAATAACTGTCCTACCCTAAGAATATTGGGAACACTAACACAATTCTTGGCCACTCCTATGACATAACTACCTAAAACATTTTTGGATCCATTGAGATGCCCCTCTTAGATAAAACATGCACTGGAAACATTACAAATTCAACAAAAAAAACTCATGTCTGTAGACCATACCATGTAGATGATGTTATGTAAATGTTCAAAGAATGATATCAAAATGGTCCATGTGCTCCCCTTATGACTTAGAGTAAACCAAGATATCATCCATTAAGACAATAAAATATATTCATATAATTGATGACGTATCTAGTTCATCAAAACTATAAACAACACATGATTATTAGTGAGATGGAATGGAATAACCAGATACTTGAAATTACTATAACAAATCCTCAACACTTTCTTAGGTATATCAACTCCACATAATCTCAACTTGTGGTATTGCGATTGAAGGCCAATCTTCGAAATCCAATTATACCATATAATACAGTCAAAGAGATAATCAATCACGGGAAAGGGATATCTGTTCTTGATGGTCACTGTATGCAAATTTCAATAATAAAGACAATTACTAAGTATAACATATTCCTTCATATAAATGAGGACTGGAAATGCCTATAGTGACATGATAGTTTGAAAAAATTCCTTAGAGTCAATATTTAAAAGCTGGACCTTCTGTTTAACAACATTAGTATCCATCATATGATAAGATGAACTTTAAATGGACATCATACCAAGTAGTAGTTATAAGGTAACATAAACCTCTATTTGTAGAGGTGAACAATATAAATCCTATTTAAAGTCATCAGGGTGCATGTAAACCACCATTGGAAGTAGACTAGACAAACATGGATCAACAAAATCTATGAAAATTCCCAATAAATGACATGAGATAACCCCATCATTATGAACAAGATGCTCCACTCTCCTATAATTTTACTCCCACTCACCATGAAATATATGATTGATTACATTTGTAGATATAAAACTGAACTAGATGATGAGAATAATCAATCTAATCCTTAATGATGATCTTACAACCCATGCAAATAATCATATCTAAAATATCAAGATCCAATACCAAGAAGTTCCACTATACCCCATGGTTTATTAACATCACTCAACATATTGTACACATGAAAACATGTTTGGACCTCTTTCCCAAAGGAATGGAAAGATATAACAAGAATGGAACAATCTCTAAACATAAAGCCAAAACAACAACTAACATTGATGATATAAATGAATGATTTGTAGTCATATCAGGAAAATCTAGCTCCATTGAAGTTGAAATAACCATTGTACATCTAATATTAATTGTCCTAGCTTCATATTCTCATATTGAATACTCCACCGCATAAATTCTTATAGCCTCAAATCCTCCATGAGAATTATTATTGATGTAAATAACACTCATATTTTTAAAATACATCCAAACAACATAGGAAGAATTAGTATAAACTGTAGAACCCTTGGTGAGAGATGATTTATACAATCTACCGTGGGATATCCTTTAAAAAATACACCTCATATGGACATATTTTCCATAATAATGATAAGTCTTGTGAGACACCATAAAATTAGGATAGGTATGAACATGCCAACTAAATTAATTGAAAAAACCTACTACTATCCTGTTGAACCCCACAAAACAATTCTTGAAGAAAATGGGATACCTTTCTGATTCCTTTATCTAGCTAGAAGATACACCAAGGATAACAACAGTACTGACTGATGCTCTATCCAAACACGTTTTTTCTACTATGAATGCCTCTACCAAACTATCCATATTCAATAACTATATAAAGGTAATAAGGAATTTGAGAATTATCATTATCTAAATATCATTCTTGAACCTTACTCAATCTTCATAGCATCTAGGTTATCATTGGTGACTTTATCTGGTTCACAGTGCACCAAATCAGCAAAATGTGTCGAATAATCCAAAATGTGAATAACTAATTAATCAAATATAAAACACTCCATGGAAATTTCCCCTTATAATTTCTTGGGATAATATTTTGTGTTTAATATTGTCTTCAATGATATCCATTTGATATCCTCATGCAACATAGCATTCACAATTTTGTCCTGTTATCTCTTTCTCATCCCATCAAACATATATGTGAAAAAAAACCCACCAAAGAGTCCTCATGAGTCCTTATAAATTTTAATATCCTATAAATACACTCATGATATTATTCATATTAATTTGGTCATTTTTCACAAAAAAACACTGGTGTATGCTACTTTGAAAATTCAGAGCCATGATCGAGTGTTCTTTCTAGTTTCATGACACCTGCCCGACGTAGTGTATTAATAGTGTGGATCTCAGCTTTTACCAAAGAATAGTCCATAGGTGGATCTTCTTGTGGATCATACATCACATATTCTTCACTTGAATTGTGGATAGATCTTTTCAAATGAATAAAATAAGAACTGTATGAAAAAATACAATCAGTCCTGATTATATTCCAAAAATCATTGGTCCAATTTTAGGTATCCATATCAGTTCCTTTAAATATAAAAAATTTAATGAAGTTATGGATTTCATGAACAAAATAAAAATATAAAGAAGGAAAATTTTCCATTTAAATAAAACACATATCTGTTTCATTGGAATAACTTCAATCAATAATTCTAAAACTTGGTAAAAATATCTGACCACTTATGGTATGTTGGATAAGACATGAAAGTTAGCAATCAAAACCCATTTCCACAATTACTATCTTACTTTATCTAGTTTTAATTAATTTCTACCAATACACTATGAAAACCCCATGTTGTGTACTAAAACTAATTTTGGGAAATTCCCTTTGCTACCTATTTTTAATGAACCAACATTGGTCAACAAGACAAGAAATATTGAACAGTCTTCCACATGGTGAGGTATAGAAAAAACCACAAGAATCATGCATATCTGATGAAACATCAAAGTAAAAAAATGAAAAAACGTAGTATATATCCATTGGATAAAGAATCTAGACATACCGGAAAAAATAGAATGATAAAGTGGACTAGGATAAACAAGTCCCCATGTAACCATCATTAACCACTAAACAATCCCTTTATGAAGGTGATAAACAATTAGAGAACCCAATATACAAATGATTTTGTTCCCTTTACATTGAGTCCTTGAAAATAAGGTCTAAAACCACCCATAGTAAAAATTAGGGTGTGAGCATATAGCCTATAAGATTATCACAAAAGAATCTATAAAACATGAAATATAAATAATGAACCACTTATATCCTTAAAAAATACATTTAATAAATAATTTTAACAAATAAAATCATTTTTAAAAATTCCTTTTATTTTCATCAATGAAAACCATATTCCCCAAATCCATTAATATGTCAAATATAATTGAAACAAAGTAATCACAAGAAAAACCAACCATGTATAAACAAAAAGATGTTAATATGAGAAAATAACTATGAATTAATCCATCATTTTATAAACCAATTATAAATGAAAATGTACACAATTCTAGGCTCTGTCCTATAAGTACATACTGTAGATGAGAAATAAAATCACCAATCTATGCATAAGGTGGATCCAACCAATATATAATATAGTTGAATAAAATACAAAAAGGTTAAATATAACTTCTTGTGGCATTATACACACAATTAGTGACAATCCTATTCCCAACACAACCATGTTTACCCCATGTTCTATGTTTTCCAAAAACATTTAAAAAAATCCACCATTTAACAAATTTAATCAAATATATGGTGTGTAATAAACCCATTTTACAATACAAATATATTATTAAACTATATCCTTTACAAAAATTCATTTAAAATTTCAAAGCATTCATATTCATTCAAAAAACTAATGAAATTTACAAGAAAATATTGCAATACGTTAATTAGAACCACTAGTATATATACACATTCCTAAAAATGATATAAATGTAGCCTCCATTGATAATAAATTTTATATACTAATATATTTTTATTTAGAAAAAGATTGAATTCAAACTAAATATGATTAATATAAAACATAAATTAATCATACTCTAAATCACAAATGTAGCCAATGAAACAACTATGCCAAATAGAAATGAAGAACCAGAAAAATAGCTTTCCATGGATATGCAACACAACCAACATGAGTGTAAAATGTTGAATGTAGTGATGTAGAAGGAGGAATATCACCAAATATCCCACCAAAACTCACTAAATATCAAAAGGGAGGCATGTGAACTAGATAACATAAATTTTATGTTTGTAGCATGTTTAATACAACTGATCTAGAATAATTAATTTGGAGAACCCCATTCATGATATGAATTGGTTGAATCTTAAGTACAACAAAAAAGGCATTTCCACAGGTTTAATTAACACTTCATCGAACCATTCATGACATGAAATGGTTTCACAACATGTAAACATTTAATCATTAAACAATACATGTTGAATAAATCCTAAAATTGGTTAACATCATGTAACATATTCCTGATATGGATATTTCTAGTAGGAAGTATGAAATATTGTTTTTAAAATAGATTCCTCGAACTATCTTTTGTGTCTCTCTGAACCAAAATATAACCCTACAAATCCATTAACAAATTTATGTTCAGGATCCACTAATAAAAAAAACATCCCTGGGGGTTTCAGATGAATTGAGCATCCAAACTTGTACATTTTAATACATTAGTATCACTCAAGGATCTCGGTTTTCATGTGGATAAATTTTAGATGGATTCTAAATTGAATCATCATTGTAAAATGATAAGAAAACATGAATAATGTTTGATAAATCAATACATAAAATGAACAAGGAACATAAGATGGATTTATATTTGTTATAATAAAATTAATTATAAATTTTACATGAATGATCATATCTTTTATTATGATATTGTTTTTATGATTTCTCAATACAATCATGAGTCATTTTAATTTGATTTAATCAACAATTTCAGTGAATAACCATTTTCATAAAAAGGATCTACCAGTTTCCAATACACACAAAACATTAATGTGATATGAAAGTGGAAATGTTCAAATTCATAGTTATCTCTTTTTTTATTGATATAACGAATCTATTGTTACTTTTCTATTATGATTATAATTTTTAACCTATAATGTTGAGATAACTAATTCATTCACTATCAAGAGACAATAAACATGATAAGAAGAAGAGAAGGATTCATGGATATACCATCCAATGGTTTTTGGAAAGTGGGATAGATTACAAGATTAAAATATATTTAGCCTAACTAGATTTTGTTTAGTTATACTTATACATATTCCTATGCAGTTTTTCTAATAATGGACATTTTTGTGGAAGGCCTTTAGGTAGTGTGTAAATTTATATTTATTACACTATGTATTGACTTTTAGGGTGGCCCGGGGATTACAGGGTTACATGAATTTTAGGTTGAAAACATGTTTTGAAACCCCATAACGATATTGTGTTCATGTTTTCAATTTATGTAATGTTTATTTGATATTAACATTTTATGCATGAATTTTAGATAGATGAAAAGCAGCCAGTGGTATTACACATTGTTTATTTGGCATATACGCTATGTAATATGGTACTATTCCATGTGGATAGAATGTGGAGTCCCTATGTATGTAATAAGAAACTAGAATAAGGGGGTTAAATTTCATGTAGTTAGTGTACACTCCATGTCAGTCAAACCCATTTAAATGGAGTACATTCCAAGATAGGATCTATACCACATGAAATAAATTAAATTAAATTATTTCAATAAAACTAAACAACATGATATATATCTAGGGTACATGTAGTTCGATAGGTTTTAAAAGATTAGTCTATGATTAATTAATTAATTGTATATTTTGGATCTATAAGCCATGTGGCAGTCATACACATCTTATATATTACATGAGAATTTTATGTTGTATGTATAGTGTAGTTGATACATGTGTTTACACACTTTGTAAATACAAGAAATTATATAAAAATTATATGTTTTGGGAATACACAATACATGATTACAAAATACACCACAAAGCCCTTGTGGGAATACGTCGTGTTGACTCCAAGTACACACCATGTACTAATGTAATTTAATATAAGTTTAATTCACATAATTTATTTAAATTACAGTGGACTTTTTATATTATGTATCTCAAGGACTATAGAGATTAAAAATGAAAAGAAATAATAAATTAATAATTCAATTAACTAAAAATTCAAGAGAAACTTTTCTTAATTAATTGAGAGATTCAAAATTTACACTTTCTTGTACTGATGTGATTTTTTTTCACATATATGATTGTTCATAAGATTGAACAACCAATTTATGTGTTATATTTTGTTTTAATATAAAATTATCACTACTGGAAAATGTACCTATCCCCACGGTTTTCCCCAAAACCGTGGGGATAGACCCCCCCTATACCCACGGTTTTGGCAAACCGTGGGTATAGGTCATGAAAATTCACCTATACCCACGGTTTTCCAAAACTGTGGGTATAGGGGGGGGGTTCTATCCCCACGATTTTGGGGAAAACCGTGGGGATAGGTCTGGGATAAAATACCTATACCCACGGTTTTGAAAAACCGTGGGTATAGGTCAATTTTGTGTGCGCGGGAAATTTTTTTTTTCCGCGGGAAGGAATTTTTTTTGGCGGGAACCCTATACCCACGGTTCTTCCCTCTATACCCACAGTTTTTATAACTATATTTAACTAAATATATATATATATACATATATGTGAAGTTAGGGTAGTGGTTAGACGCGGTGTTTGCAGCGAAGAGGTTGCGGGATCGAAACTCGGCGCCTGCATTATTTTAGGACCTATACCCACGGTTTTGAAACCGTGGGTAAAAGCCGTTGACACCGTGGAAATTCTCTATGTTTCGGTGACACGGTGGCAGGACACCTATACCCACGGTTTTCCAAAACCGTGGGTATAGGCTGGGGACCTATACCGACGGCGTTCTAGCCCACGGTTCCCAAAACCGTGGGTATAGGCTATACCCACGGTTTTGGGGGCTACACCCACGGTTTTGAACCGTGGGTATAGGCCGTTTTTCCAGTAGTGTTCATTGTTTTGTATTCAGTAATGATTTATTAAATGAGATATGATTAAATGTGAGTAATTCCTCCCTCCTTTATTATGTAAGACCTACGTGTCTAATATTTATTTATTTTTTCTCATACCCCTTGTTCTGGTCACCTGTTTGTGAGTATATAATATTTAATGTTAGGATCTACTAGGATAGAAGATGGTTCAAAACCAAGGATGAGGACAATTTAACATAAAAGATGGAGAAAAATTAACAAAAAAGATACAAATGAATAAGTTTGAATGCTATAACACACAATTTATGCTTTCCCTATGGATTTTTTTCTCCTAGGGTCATGTGTTTGAATTTTGTCAACTCAAAAAATCAAACAATATAAAACTCATTGTCAATTAAAATTATTTATTTCATTTTATCAAATTCATGGTTATATATTTTATGTGATGCACATTATATTTTGTTGAAGAAGATCACATAAGATAAATAAGATAATAAGGAATCTATGATTAAATAAAATAAATTGTTTGTGCATAAATTTTTTAACAACACATGGTAAATTAATATGTAAAATAAAAAATAAAATTAAAAATTACTATAAAATACAAAATAATATAATTTACACATAAAAATAACCCAAAGTGATATCACGTTTTAAAATTTATTCATTAATTAGTTTGGAATTTAACAATTGACATAAGTGTTGGTTTTATACTCTTTATGAAACTTACTTTTATTGACGAATAATTATGAATTTTTTTGGTTGACATGACCATAATGACATTAAAATAACTATATATAGATAAACTATGTGAATCCGGTAGTTAAGTGTTAATAAAATCTATTTCATAATTTCATGATTGGGGGGTCCACTCAACTGATCAAGTTGTTTTGAGAAAGAAGTTAGTTGGACCAGCTACATAAATATATTTGAGTAACTGATTGGGATCATTATTGGGTTATTATTTCTGAAATAAGGATCAATTCAATGAAATATCCCTAATATATAACATTATGATTCCAATTGTAAGTGTTCTGGTGGCTCGATGTGATAGTGGGAGACTGATAATATAGTAAAAAATAAAATGTCTAATAAATTTTTATAATTAAATAATGTAAATAACATATATTATTATTTGTTTTTAAAAAACAAACTATAATGATCATGATATCCAAACAATGTATATCGAATAAAGGAATCCTTATAAATTATAGCAACATCCAGGAGTGGAATATGGACTTGCGCATTATACTGTGAAAAAACTATAAGATTTACGTGCTAGAATCCCCAGTTTATAAGCTACCAGGGATAAATGATAGTGACAATGATATTATTTTCATATATAAAAACACTAAGATGTTGTTCCAAATGCCCAATATTTTATGATTTCATCCATGTCTAATGAACCCAAAAAGTCTCCTGAGAACATGATTTCATATAACATACTCAAAAATATTTACTTTCTTTCGTATGAGAGATCTAGAAACAGGTGGATTGAAAACTCTATGGAATTGTTAACATGAAAACATAGAGGGGGAGAAAATGATGGGCCTCATATAGTAATGATGATCGGATACATTTATATTATTGAAAATGTAGGGGTCAAATAGTCTAATGAATTAAATAAAAAAATTATGAATTCTTCACCCTATCAAATATACTCTTGATTTTTGTGAATATTATTATAAACAAAATTGATTTTTTATCATATATATTCTTACTTTTCTTCTTTTTATATAAAATGATATAATGTGTGAAAAGAATTATTTTATTATAGTGAATAAGAGGAAAATAATAGATAAAGTGCCAAATAACAACACTATTTCTAGGTATTATTATAAATTCTTGATCAAGAGGAGTAAGATCAAGTGGAAATGAAAGAACAAGACATTATATACTCAAATGTGGAATGCAATGGCATTGGATAAATAAATTTAATGAAATGAAGCCAAAGTTTCCACATTATATATTTTCATCAATGTAATTCTTGTATAATAATTTTTTGTATTTATTATAATATGTTTACATATTTTATTCAAAACATGTAATTACGAATTTATAAAAATCATTACATGATATTTGGTGTCTATATCAGTTTCTAGAAGTACATTACATAATGATTTTATGATTGGACCAATTCAATCTATTTATTGTATTTATTTTTACCAAAAAATTATCTAAATTTATAATTAAATAAAATACATAATTATGTCATAATTACAATGAATGTTTTTATAGTATATCATACATAACTAATATTTTTGAGATTCTTGAAAATTTTATTTACCAAATAAAAATTTAATGATAATATAAATTTATGGCTTAATATTACCTATGTGTTTAAAGATAATTTTTTGTAAATTTAAATTTATCATAGTTTATAATTTTATATCCAGAGGGTTTTAGAATATTTTGAGATAAAACTCTTAATATTCTAACATATTTACCAATGATGTTGTTTTTAAATGATATATTTATAAGTCAACATGGGCCATAAATTCTTAGAATTAGTTTTGGAAGACCGTGTGAACTATTATATGAATAGATAAATTTATGTTCAAAAAGAAAGTGAGGCAACTAATATAATTACTAAAAAGAAACAGGATACTTCATTTTCTCTTGTCATAGGATATTTTCACCATGTGTTTAAAAATAATTTTAAATTTACAGTTATGGTAATCCTAAATTTACATTACCTTATACACATCTGAAACTTCTTAGTAGTAGAAGGGTGATTAAAGACGAGTTTTATAAAGATTGTAACCCTTTTATGATTTCATCCAAGGAATGTTTCATAAATAAAAATAGAATAAAAAAGTTTTTCAATTATATTTACTAGTCGATATCATTATAATTATAATAAAATATGTTCATTAATTTTTACATCTAGTGTTTCTTTGTAATAGTTTGTGAAAATTTGGGTTTATTTATAAACAAATATCCCTAAAACACTAATTTCATCATATTTAATACAATAACAACCAATGAGGATAACAATTTCACTAATTATTCTTAACCGGTAATATTTATATTAATAGAAATCACAATTTATTTTTTATTTTCGTATTAGACTAAAATTCAATGAATTTTTAAACTGAGATGCACATGAGTTCTCATTAAAACAAAAAACACCACTATGCAGAGTGAGAGGATTTGTTCCAAAGATAGGTACTTTATAAAAAAATTTAAACTAATGTGGTGTGTTATATTCATCACGACTGGTGACACAAAAATGAAGAATGTATTCTATAAAAAAAATTTCAATAGAAACTAGCTAATATTGAAAGCAATATATGAATTCAGTAATGTAATCTGTCACCCAAAATTTAGGGTATCAAAATTATGTGTGTTACTAAATATTATATTATTGTTGTATTTTCAAGAATAACTGTATATGGGACGGTAAAATTTGGTACCAATAAAGCATTATTGATTATAAAAAAGTTTATATGATTTCTCTGATATATTCTATGAAAACATTGATTTACCAATATTTAGGATAAAATATTTATAAATTATAAATATCCTAGTAATATTATATTATAATTATATTAGGTAGTTAGACATCAAGGCTAGCTTGAATAAATAGAGACCCTATAGAACACATTATCATAACACATCCAAAGCAGTTGCTGTTACCTAGAAATTCCAATAAGATGTATGGAATCGATATATATACTTTTGGATATAAATAATCTTAGTGATCATAAATTATTTGTTTGGGATGAAGTAGGTACATGTGTCTTCAAGAGGTTAATGGGAGTAATATTGTTTTCCAAAATATAAGTTGACAACATATGAAAACAAATACATAATCAAATTTGTTTATTAATAATAAGGTAAGATATTGTCTCCAATAATGAATATTCATAGCATCCAGGTCCTATGGAATAATATATAGAGATGTAGATATATGGTTTTCTTTATTTATACATAATATATATTTTTATAAGTAAAAAAATACAAGAAAAAATTGTTACCAATGTTAGATGCTATGAAATCTCAAAAAAATTACTTGTGTTAGGTTATAATGGGATAATATATAATGTTATAGAACATTAAGTGTTATAAATATATCTAATATATCATGATATTTATTACTTTTTTATAACTTATTTATTTTTAAAGAAGATTTATTTTAAAAAACAATATTAATTGAAAATATTCTTAATTATAACAATCTAAATGTACTTAAAATATTATATCATGATGAGTTACTAGTAAAGTTATATATTCAAATACTTGTTTTTAGGTGATATAATACTAGTTTTTCATTAGATCATTTTGTCTAATATCATAGTGTGGTTGAGGTTATATTAATTATAGTCATACTATAGCCAGTGGTTGTTATATCTACAAAAACCAAGTACATTGTTGCTTATGATGCTTCTTAAGATGTAGTTTAGAAATTAATAGGTTAATGATAGGTTGTAAATAAATAGTAATAGTATTATTACTAATTTAAAAATAATTAAATGTGGTATAATCCAAAATGGTTGGTTTATGGTATAGTAATATGAAGTGAATAATTAGGGAAATTAATATTTTAGGGGTTTTCTCAATGTATTGAGGTCACTACAAGAAGATTTTTCATGGAGGATAACATGGAAGATGCATTAATGAAATACATTTCTTAGCAGAATCATGAATATAATTTCAGAGATGTAAAAGTAAAATTTGTCGGTAGTTAGATCTAGTACAATTGAAAGTCTTTTGGGGTTGGTTTACTAGAACCAACTAATTTGTTGAGTTAAATTATGTATATATTCAATGACTGACATATTAAGAAATTCCTTTCCAAATATTGGTTACTCTTTTTTGTATCACTGGTATGATTATTTGTTACAGTATCAATCACAATGAAAAAATCTCTATGCA
This sequence comes from Viscum album, assembly GCA_963277665.1. Classification (NCBI taxonomy): domain Eukaryota; kingdom Viridiplantae; phylum Streptophyta; class Magnoliopsida; order Santalales; family Viscaceae; genus Viscum; species Viscum album. Next base: position 1,004,202,253 of record OY728161.1, read on the forward strand.
ATATTATGATATAATGAGAACCATGAATTTTTGTAAAAATATTGTTAAACGTAAGACCAATTATCATATTATATCATCTGATGTGATATAGATGATGTGAAATGTTATGTACATGATTATCATAAGTGAATGAGGATTTATTTCATAAATTTCACACTTCGTAAACTCCATGATAGTAGATTATGTGGAAAAATATGTAAGTTGGAATTCCATATGTTTATATGCTCTTGGTTATTCATATCTATGAACATGTGTAATCATCATGGATTAATATTCTTATTAAATGATATACTAAATTGAATACTTTTATGTGCAGACCAAAAAAACATTTCTATATATTTTTGGGATGCAAGGTACTTTGGGGAATAAAAATTATATATTATTAATGGAGAAGTTAATAAAATAATTTTAACCTCTAACTTTATGTTAGATAAAAACATATCAATTGGATTGTAATGAAATTTTGACCTAAAATATATGGCCATGGTGTATTGATGGGTTTTTAGATCATCAAAAAAGTAAATATCGAGAATATTGATTCATTAAATCAATATGTAATTTTTGTTATGTGGTATTGAGTCATGGATATTGTATTATACATTGTTCATTTTCATATGGTTGGCATCATTGAGACATTATTTTATTCTTCAATGAGTTTCTTTATCTATTATTTGATAATTATATTATACATTAGGAAAGTCAACCTAATTGCACTCACAAAGAGGTGTAGAGGGTGTCATGCATAGTGTATCCATGGATCTCAGTTAAAAACTGTTTATATTTAATGGTTGGAATGTTGATCACAATTATTCAATCACTATTAATTTTTGGTTTTAATTTGTTAAATAATTTTCTGTTCACAATACCATAAAATAATATATATATATATATATATATATTTATTTATTTATCTCTTGAATATTCAACATGATAATAAATAAATATTTTATTAAATATTTTTTTTATTTTTTCGTATAATAAATTAAATATTTATTCATAAAAATTTGAATACATAAATTATTTATGTATTTAAGGAATAATACATGTATTTATTTTTAAATGTTTATAAAATTATGAGGATGGTGGACAAGAGGAGTCAGTCACCCATTAATAGAAATGATATACTAAATATTATTAAAAAACATTAATTTATTTATTGGTATTTATATTATTCATGAGACATGAATGTATCATATATATAGTAATATTATTATTTTTATACATGAGGTTCACTATGGATTAATATATTACCTAAGGGCCTATGTAAAATTTATAATTCACTAAACCACGCTCTATATATAAAATATTATATCTTTTATGTGTTTTGGGTGAACATTCTCTGTATAAAATTTCTCCTACTAAGAGAATTATCTCTTCAAAAAAATTCTCTATGGTTTATTTCAAATTGAAGAGGATTTATTTGAATACCACCTCCTAATGATTGAGATACAAGATAAAAAATACTCAACCATAAGGGATTGTTTTATGGTCATGATGAACATCAGAATATCAATGAATCATTCGCTCTAGCACTCAGTGTTCCATCAACATCTTTTAGAGATCATGGTGAATATGATTATCAATATTAGAGGGATTCAACATTTGATCATGTTGATTTAACCAAACAAAAACATTAATAAGGTTTGATCGATCAATACTAATAAATAATAAAGAACTCAAGACCGAGGTATATTTTTTATTATTATGTATAAATTAAATATGAAGGATCTTATCTCTAGGTCAATGATTCTTTCAATATATTTAATATATATAATCATGAGAAAATTAATTCTATAAAATGATTATAACATTTATTGATAAAATTAAATTAACTCTAATAATTTGGAATGGCCTCAATCTGCTTCCACTATGCCTAAAATATTCATTTGACTTGAGGAACAACTCATCATTAGTATTATTTAAGGGTCTCTCACAATGAAATAACGTTACTCATCTATACACATCAATTTTTAGGGATAATCTGGAGAATCATGAATGGTTGGATTCTACCTCTATCACCCAATTAATTATTATACATTGATTTCCCCTCACAACAATATTGACAACCAGATAAAAATAATATTAACATCAACTATATTATTCCATTTAGTAACATGTATCACCCCCTTTGGGTTAGTTTTAAATTCTAGATTCACTCTAAAGTTAAGTTTACTCTTATCCACATTGTGGAAAATAAATGAAAAGGAGATCAGTTTTGTCCTCCATAACATCACTTTATGTGTAAAGTAAGGACTTATCATCTATTCAACTTATTCAATTGAAATATATTATCTTCTATTACTCATAATCTTTCATTGTTCCACTATTATTTTATAAAATCCGTCAAATACATATGAGGATCACATTATTGTTATAAATTTTCCAAAAACTAATCAAATCTATGTTAACATGGGATAACCCATTGTGGAAAAGAAGTTATCAATTAAAAAAATAATATATCCATACTCTTACAATAGTGTAATAATAACTCAAACATCACTTCATGGGTTCTATATATACTGATTTTCAAAATGTTTTGTGAACTTGTACTCAACATAAATAAAAAAATTTAAAAATATCATGTAAATGTTGTTTCTATTACACATTTTTATTTCACAACCACTAATTAATAATTATAAAAAACATAAGATATAATAGGATGGGAAAAGTTATCATCATTCATGAACCATAAATTTCATTTAAGTTTGTTTAGAAATTTATATATGGTCAAGATATTTTCAAACTCTCGTAAATTCACATTCATAGATCCCCCATAAATAATGCTCTTCAATATTCATTATGGTGGGTTTTTATCTTTATAACTAATCTCCAAGAATTTTTTATTCAAGTTGATGTATTATGAAAATTGATATATGTCATGTGTTGTGTCAATATAAGGGACGATGATATTGACTGATGTATTCCTTGAAGGATTTTTCATCATGTTATATCTCAATAAAAACATTCATTAGTGGTATATTTTTAATCATCACCTTCAGTTCTTGATAAAATAAATTAATAAATATATATGTTGGATACATATCATTAAGATATATTCATACATTATTCAGTAATGAATTCGGTTTTGTTTGGTTTTTATAAGAAATGAGAACATAATTATCAAAAGAGGAGATATTTTAAATTTAGAGATTTCAGATATCAAACATCATAAAACATGTTCATAACATGAATTCCTTTACAATGGTACCCCTACAATCCAAATGCCATCTGTTAAACCGATACAATTCATGAATCCTCCAAGACAACAAAATAAATGACATTGGGACATTACACGATGTCTATGATTAAAATTCATAATTCTCCAAAGATTCAAGTTGTGAAATACTAGAGATATAATATTTCTGGAGAGTTTTATGCATCTAAGTACATAACATTATTTTACATTACATGTAGTGAGATTCATAATGAATGACTCTTTTAATAAAATATCCTGATGTGAAACCTTTACACGTTGTGATATTTTTTGAAATATATATTCTAAAAGACTGTCATAATAAGAGGACATCCAAACATACTTTATTAATTTAACAATTCCCCTAATTCACATTTCAAAAGTAATTTTCCACATTTTATTTTCTTATCATTTTTACTCAATCATTGTTAGAATTTATTTATAAAAACTAGTAAAAAGATTTTCAATTCCAATTTTTATTTCGATTACACTGCTATTTCAACCCCAATTGTTGCATCCCTTTATTTTTCCTTCATTCAATTAAGTGTTTTTTTTATTTTTAATCTCCTTAATAATTTGTTTCTATAATATAAAATATTTAATTATTATGTTAATAACGTTTCTAGTATCTCTTTTTTGCAATACGAATTTTATCATATGTGGATAATTTGTTAGGGTTAAGAATTAGAGGTAGGGGTTTTAACCCTAATTAATCCTTAAATAAAATCATGGGTAACCATTTGGTAAAAAATTAGGTTAATAATTATTTTTAATTATATACTATAGCATAACCCTAATTCGGTGAATTCCAATAGAAGAACCCTAACCTAGTTGGAGTTAAGTAGGTTATTTCCAATAGCCTATAACACCTTCATCCATTGAAGCTATGTTTATTGCACCTAGGTTATTGAATAACTCTAAACTGAAGAGTAGTTTCCATCATAGGTATATCAAATTGGTTTGAAAAAAAATAAACTGGTTACCTTAGAACTGTTTCCCATCATAATCCATAGGACTATCCAAAGATATATTTTTGAATTATATTTACATAAAACCTAAAATTGATCCTAATCGCACTCTTTCTCCCATTTTTAAACCAATCTACATAAATCATAGATAATTTTTTTTTGAGATTGTTGTTTAGAATCTATCTATCTGGTTCTAATCTCAAGGACACAAACATGCTAGCATGTTAATTTGGGTCAAACACCCAGTCTACCATTATGATATTCCATCATAGTTAGTATAGTTTTCAAATTTATAAATTTCTAATTTCATTAACACCTGTGTGGAATCAATAATGTTGTAAGGGCTACTAAAATTTTGATGTTTTTGATGGGGAAGACTATTTTTAGGCATTGTAACTTTTTAGTAGACCAATAGGATTACCACAAACGTTTTTCTCTCTTTCTCATTTATTTATTACAATTTTCACACAAATACTAGAACCTACATCTTCGTCATTCTTATAGTGTATGTGCCAGGGTCCCATGATTCATTCATGGAGCATTGACGCCCAAGAATTTCCTTCTTTTGACCCTAATATTGAATGAAAACTTTTTATACATTGACTATCCATCATGGATAAGAATCAAAATCTCTTGTAAATTATGCCCCAATATTATCAATAAGTGTCACATAAAAATAGATAAATATTCCATTGTTGTTGGATAAAAAAATAATGGACAATTTTTTCCATACATTAGTAGTGTTTCCCCAAAAATTATCCATCCCTTTATTGAAGAAAAAACCATCAAAATAAAACTGAGACTCATTCACATTATCAATAATCATGTTGTGTATTAGTATAAGTGAAGTATATTGATTAGAGTCGATATAATGTATTATATATGGATCTATTAGGGGAGGGTGAATTTTATATTTAAAAACCTATAGTTTATAAGACTTTAAACTAAAATAAATAATAAAAAATTTTAATAAAAAATCATATTAGGACTTATCCATCATTCTGATTACTAGATTATTGTAATTAATAATGAATTTTATAAATTAGAGTAAAATAATTTCAATCATAATGAATATTTTTTTATTATAATTATAAGGGTTGTGATTATATCTGAATTATAGAATCATAATAACATAATATTCTATTATAAAAAAGTACAAATATTGGATTCCCAAAATATTTGATTAATTAGATAATGTTATACCATATTTATATATGATGTGATAAAAAAATTATAAATAGCACAATTGAATAAAAGACTTATAAAATCCAATTAAAACAATAGTAATTATATAATAATGACTTATATAATTTTAAAAATAACTGAATAGATATCATTTAACCTTAAGAGTAAAACATCCAAAATCCATGGTAAAAGTATTCCCTTTTTTATACTTATAAGAAAGTCAATCTTTCCTATACAAGTGAATACACCAATAAAATTATCAGCATTGATATTTATGTATATTTAATTAAGTCCTCGATCCTATGGATCATCTCAGTATTTATATCCCATCAAACCCTCGATCAATATGATGATTGGATTCTCTATCTTTATATTCCTACAAGTCCTTGATCTTAATAACTGATCAGACACAAAAAAATAAAAGGTTCTAAACAAAACAACCAGGATAGGGATTCCTCTAAAACAAGAATGTCTCTAAACATTTAAAAAATACTAAGAACAAGTTTATCACACTTATGATAATTTTTAGTGCTCTCTCATAAAACAATTATTATTAAATAATTTTCAATCTGTCAACTATCTATCTACTTCAAACTCTTTGAATTGCATAGTTTTTATAGATAAATCCCCAATGGTCATATTTTCATCCCAGTGGTCATATTTTTCTATGATTTTTTCAATGACATGGACACCTATCAATTAAATGTCTATTTTTTAATTCATTTTGTAACATCATTTGACTTTCACCATTATAATGTTAAAGGTGTTCCATTATGAATGAAATTATTTTTCCTTGTTCAGAATTTAATAATTCCCAATTCAATGGATTTTCTTATTGGACGTCATTATGTTATTATTTATGAGTTTTATTATGATGTTTATCTGTTCTCATGTTAGCTGAATTACAAATTCATTGTATGTATGATGACATGACAGAAAGACTTAATTTGATTATATAATGTTGAATCAGATTAATATCATATCCATACTCATTATGATAATTATAATGATGAAAATTATTTTACATTCATAAATACTTTAGAACTGATTATATGTAATTTAAATGTCTATGTATTATTAAAAAACCTTCTAAAAAACATATTACATAAAAAGTTTGTAATAAAGAGTTTTTTATTTAAAAAATAAATGAAATAGAAAATTAATAAGAAACTTTTGACACAAAAATCCCCCTTCTGGGAGAACATAAACAATAAGAAGTCAATAAAAAATAACATTGACAAAATTATAATCCATTTACTTTGAGTACATCATATCAAGAGTCTAAAAAATTATCCTTATCTCCCCATGAGTTTAAAACTCATTCGAATATGATGATGAGTATGACTAACTACCCATTTGGATAAAATATTCCCTTAAGGATCGTATTATCCACCCTAATTGTATTTCTCTCAATTAGTATAAATAATACTTATAAATGTTTTTATCCCCCTTGAATAAGACATCTCCTCCATTTTTATTTTCTAAAAGGAATTGGGGGAGTCTTGAAATACCCAAAAAATGGTTAGAATAATGAAATAAAAAACAATATAATGAACAATATAATCATCCAAAAAAATTATAAAAAATATTATTCCAATAATAATTTGGAAAAAATTAAAAAAATAATATTTGGATGTAAATTTAATTCATTTAAAAAGAGTTCTCAATATATAATTACAATAAGATCTTGGAAGGAAAAAGGATTTCAATCATTCATTTGCAAGGATCTCATAATGGTCTTCATATTTTTGAAATCCTTTCTATATCCATTTTTATTTGCTAAAATATATTCTTGTGACAAAAAAATTTCATCATAAATCTAGAATCTCTCATCTTGAATATAATTTTTCTCTCATTGCATCTAGAGTCTCTCATCCAATTCTTCATTCTAGTTTTCCAGGTTGAAAATGTCATCCTTATAAATTTTTTGTCTTTAATTATCTGTTGTCATGTATTTCATCTTCATATGTATGTCTTTATCATCCTGGGTGTGGATGTTAGTTGTATTATTAAACTAATCCACAAATTTGACCGTATCTAACATGAATTTAGATAAGTCAGTGAAATATTTTTTTGACACATTCGGCAGATTTATCATCTCTAAAATATTTTCATCAATAGTCTTTACATTAGCAAAAATCTTGATAGAACACTACATAGTATTATTGTATTCCTTGTTATGTGATTGAGAACTTTCTTGAAGGACTTTAAGATCATTTTCATTTTGAATCACTCTATTTATCAAAAAAATTATTGACTATGCTTTTGGAATTTTATTTTCCAGAATCATATCAACCTTTTATTCTATCTTGGTTTGTAAGTAATAGTTTCTTCATTTATCCATAAATCAAAAAAAATATAATGAACTCCTTCAATAGTAATCATATTCATTGAATTATATTTATCAATCTTATATAGTTTAGAATGAATGGTTCCTTTCTTATATCTATACTAAAATTATTTCTTACCAACTATCATGTTTATCCTCTGAGAAATATTAGCTAGTTCATTTTCAGAATGCTCATATCTTTCTGAATTGGATTGAACAACCAATTTATTCTTTCTTAAATATGTAACTACAATTTATAAATATTGAGCTTTAGTAGATAAATTATACATCATATAAATGAGAAATCCATCATTATTTTTATTTTCTGTATCATTATCTCTCTTGTGTTTTCTTTCATGCTGCATCATGATTCTAATAAGATCATCTATGATGATATTACTCACATTTATTGTCTCATTAATAACAATTCTCTTACATTACCATTCATTGGGCATGATATCTTTGATTTTCAAAAATATAATTTCATCATTTAATACTTTCTCACAAATATCCCAAAGATTATTCACAACTACCTTTAATCCTTAATGCATAATAGAAATTAATTCACCTTATAATAATTCAAAAGCTAGATAATAGGTTCTAAAAATACTCTCCTGGTTTCAACTTCCTTTGATGTGTTAACGTGTGTATCCTCTATCTTCCTCTAGATACTATTACCTTCGTCACATGAAATGTTTTTATTATAGATTTTTGTAGTCATTGAACGTAATAAAGTACTTCTTACTTTGTAATTCAACCTGTATTTTAATGTTTCTTGATTAGTAAAGGATCCAAATTCCTTATCATATATTTGGTAATATTTAGTGATCCTCAAAATATTAGCAAACCTTGTGCTGATAAATATGGTATTCTTTCTATCTCTCAAATATTCATAGTCATCTCAATTAATAATAGGAGGTCTATTTGGATTCAGATTATCTATTGAGCGAACATTGATTTTTCCCATCATTTGAAAAAAATACTAAAAAATTCATTTCCACAATACACATTACTATAACAAATATTTATAAACAAAATAATTATAACAAAATTTAACTATCTGAATTAGTAAAGAGAAGAAGATGTTAATTTTTGATTTAAAAAACATTAATTAAAAGGAGTTTAAACTAAAAAATCTCAAAAAGTCCATTAATAAAAATGATCATATTCAGACTTTTCCCCCAGTCAGATTACTAGTGTATCATAATTATGAATGATTTTCATATATTAGAGTAAAAAAAATTTATCATAAAGAATATGATTTGATCATAATAATAATGGTTTATATTATAATAAAAAAATATTAATATCATAATATTATTTTATAACGAACTAAATATATAAAATTATTATAATATTTCATTAATTATATAATGCTTTATAATATTTAAATATGATATGATAAAACTGTTATAAATAACATAATGGAAGAAAATAATATTAATATAAAATTGACAAAATAATAATGATATAAAAATGACTTATATGAATTTTAAAATAATTTAATAGAGTTATTTCAACCTTAGGAGTAAGGTAGCCAGAAATATTGACTAAAATATTCCCTCGTTTTATACATACAAGAAATATTGTCTTTCCCCGGAAGGGAAATCCATAAATATGATTATCAGCTTTGATCTGTCTGCCTGTCCCCAGTAGCCTAAGATATGATGGATCAACTCAGTCTTACTATACCCATAATCCCTTGATATATACAATGATCAGATTCTCTGTCTTTCTATCCCTGAAATCCCTCTATCATAATCATATATCAAATGAAAACACAAACTGCCATGCTTATAAAGGAAACAAGATAGAAAATGATTCCGTTAAAAAACTCTAACTAATTATTAATGCTTTAGAACAATATATTTATGATTCTTACAATTTTTAGAGCTCTCAAACAGTAACAAAAACAAAAAATAATTAACAATTTTTCACCTATTTGATTGATTCAAACTCATTGAATGGGCCGATATCTATAGTCAAATCCCAAACAATTATATTTCATTCCCAATGGTAATATATCTTTGTGTTTCTTACACTGACTTGGACACATATCACCTAAATGTATCTTCTGTTACTGATTGTCTAAAAATATATTTAATTACACCCTCATAGTGTATAATAAGTTCTATTAATATAGAAATTAGTTTTTTATATTCGGAAATTAAATATGGTCAATATGAAGGATTTTATTACAAGATGTCATTATGATATTAGTTATGAGTTTGAATCTTGTGATTATTGGTTCTGATATCAATCTGATTATAATCACATTTTCTATATGAAAACGATACATGAAGTATTAAGTCTGTTTTGATACTAGTGAATCTGATTAATATCGTATCCATACTTAGTATGGTATTCATAATGTTGAGTTTTTTTAATTAGTGAATACTTTTTAACGAATTCTATGTAATGTAAATTTATATGTTTCCAAAAAAAACATTCTAAACATACATTGGAAAAAAAATGTTATTTATCATGTCTTTAATAAATAGTATTATATTTCTAGAACAAATGAATTGGAAAATTCATAAGATAATTTTTACTCAACATCATGGATGACATAGTAGACTATGGGTTGAAGATCCACAATGCTATTTTTTCAATTTTCCTAGAATATCTTCACACTTTTCTAAGTCAATGTGTTATATATGAGATTATTAGAATTAGATTTCTTTCCTTTAACTTTTTGTAACAGAGCCAAGGATTGGCTCAAATTCCAAGATCATGAGATCATTATGAAATGGGATGATTTATCCATGAAATATTTGGATAGATATTTCACACTATTATAAAATTGGAAGCTTATAAATGAGGTCTATAACTTTTACCATGTGGACAGAGAATCAACATGAAAATCATGGGATCACATCAATGAAATGGCCCAAAATTCACCACATAACAACCTTGAAGTGTGGTTATAGATTAAAACATATTAAAAAGTATTGTAACTAGCTTCACTTAATATAGTTAACTATTTCACTAATAGTGGACTCATGCTCAAAATGACATAAGATAGAAAAACACATTTAGATGAAATCATCCACAATTATAGTATATGGAAGTATGATTATGGAATACCTCAAAGAAAAATTCAATAATTAGAAAATAACATCCATCTTATAACCCATGTTAAATCCCTCAAAATGATGTTATAATATTTTTAAATTCTTCTCCACCACCTACACATCATACCCCTATTATGGAAATTCAGACATGTGAAAAGTATGGATGCTTACTCCCAAACCAGGATTGTAGGGAAGGACTAAATGAATCAAAAATCAGGGTTATAATCACATAAATTACAATCAACAATTTAAATAATTTCAAAAACCACAAATATACCAGCAACCATATTATCAAAAAAAATCTACTAATCAGCCTCAATGACCAAATCAACATTCCTATTAATATATTTTTGGTCAAGAACCACCATGAAATAATGGGCCACTTAGGTCCCCACCTTATAATCTAACTTCTAGAACTGTGATACATTTTCCTAAATACTTTTTCTCTTAGAGCCTATAGATTTCTACCACAACTACGGTTCCAGCATTCCCCATCAACATATCTACAAAAATCCTCACCTAAATTATAAAATTTTGAAAACAGACTCATTAAATTTTTACAAAAAGAGGATTAGAGGATAACAACACAATAAAGTGAGATGCAAAATTAGATGTCCTGCCTCTAAAATCTTGAAGACCAAGTGGAAAAAATATCCAAGACTCCACCGAACCAATTACTGAGTACTTTTCCCAGTAATATAAAACAAATATGATATAATGGGATAATATTTTTGTTCTTTGGAGTGTAAAAATGTTATATTTTCAATATCCATTCATAGAAAATGAAAATAAACTATAAGAACTAAAAATAAATTCCATAATCATATTCAAAGATATTAATAATATCACACATAAAACGGGTCCTGAAAAAAAAAGGAATAAAAAAATGAAGAATCTTCTATACAAATCTATCCTAAAAAATATGATTCTTATGTAGAACCACCATTGTAAAAACCAAATTTTCAAATTATATAGATAATATAACAATATAAATAAATACTAAATACAAAATTTTTAAAGTTATATTTAATTATATACACATCAATATCCCCTTTTAGAGAAAATCGATGAGGGGCCTACTTACGTAAAATATTAAAATGAGTTTCTCTATAATAAAAGAAAAATGGGACACCTTGGATTAATCTCATTGTATTAATATTTCTCATCAATAATTCAGTAGATGTTCTCACTAATGATGAGAGACCCTAGATGCTTCTTGATTCGCTTCACTATCATAATGTGTGAATTCAGGTTATCCTCATATAAGCTATGTGCAAGTATCGATCTCATACATATGTGTGTCTTTAAAAAATTTGGTATTAAAAATTTGAAATGAACTTGTGTTTCACTTAAACCTGATGTGTGATTAGTCATGTACCCTCTATGATTTCTTGAGAACATTTTATTCCATGTTTGTAAATTTATTTTTCCTACTCATTTATTTTTCTTGGGTATAAATTAATAAAGGAATGTCCCTATAATTCTTCGGAGACCATTTCTCACCACTGGAAATACATTTATTGATTGAATTAGGGAAGCCTTATTTTCCAAGTTGGTGATGAAAATTTTGTTTTTGATTAAGTGAATGTCACCAGATGAGGTAGCAATTCATCTAATTCTTAATACATCTTTCTAGCTGATAAGGAAAATGAATACATTACCATTAATGATAAAAAATAAACCCTATATCTAGAAGAAGATGAGTGTAGTGATTATGAAGATGTAAATTAAATTTAACCTATTATGAGGTATTTTATTCCACCGTTAATACCCTCAACCATCAATCCACCAATGATATAATTGAATCCCTTACCAAACACATTAAATTAGCCGTTTTTAGAAATTTTAGTTTCCCTTCTAGTTATCACTAGTTGAAATATGATTCAATTGAAAGATTAAAAATCAATTTAACTTTGAAAAGTCTTAAATACTCAATTTCATGGGGTTTGGATGACATCAAGGGGGTCAGTCCCATAGTTTTCACCAACATAATATTATTAGAGGAAGGTGAAAAACCAAAACATCGACATTGGAGGTGCTCACTCCGCTAATGAAAAATTTATTCCACAAGGAAATAATGATTCTTATCAATTCTAGAATAATATTTTTAATCTCTCACTACTAGTGTGTGAGTCTTCAATAAGACGTCCCGAAAAAAAGACTCTTAACTATATTAAAAATAATGATGTTGATTTAATATTAACTCCAACCATTACTGAATGGAAATTATGTGTCAACTACATAAATATAAACATGGAGACATGAAAATCCCATTTTATACTCCCATTCATGAACTAAACTCTGGAGGTAAATTCTGGGAATGAATTTTATTATTTTTTAGAGGGATATTTCGTGTAAAAAAAATTGAATATGACATTTTTTTTTTCAAATACCACATTCTGATATCCTTTTAGAACCTTTATTAATCGAAGGATGTAATTTGGAATGTATATCATAGTTGATACATTTTGGGGCTTCATGATGCCCATTTTCCATGATATGGGGGAGTTTTTAGATATTTTCATGGATTATTTCTCCATATAAATAACATCTTATGAAGTCATCTTAAATAATCTGCATTTATATTTGTTGGGATGTGAATTGAATTTTCTAGTGTTAAACATATAAAATGACATTTTATGGTTCAAGGAGGCATAATAATTCGATGTAAAATATAATAGTAAGGCATGAATGTCTATCTAGAAAAATTAAATACAATTAATGATTTACATGAACTAATGAAAGTGAAGGGTATAAGGTGTTTTTTTGGCCTTGTAATATTTTATCACCTCTTCATATAAGATTTTGGAATATTATCCCACCCAATAAAACTTCTATTATCTATGCACGCACTATAAGAATTCACTAAAGAGTGTTAGCAGCCATTCGACACTATAAAAAATATCCTGATAGCCACTCTTATCAAAGCTTCACCAAATTAGGATAATGACTTTAAACTGATGTGAAACACTAGTTCTTTTGTTAGAGGATTGCTTTTGGAGAGTGTGTTAGACTAATATTTCACCCCATATATTATCTGATCCATACCCTAAGAAGAAATAAAAGGATATGTTTTTAGTGTTATTTTTTTAAAAAATTTATGCTCATACATCATTCTTTCTAATGTGGTTGTGTAAAAAGGTCATGCAGCACTGAAAGGCCTATTAAACAAAAAGGATAAAGATCCATGGATAATATGGTAGATCATATTACTATATGAGTTTTTCTTAATCATAAATGAAAAAAAGAACAAAATTGTCATTTCTATCTTCTTATCTTACCATCCACTACTAGGTATTGAGAATGACGAATGTCTGATTATTATTGTGGATTTTACTGATGAAAAACATTTTTAGTATAAATATATAGCCATGATTATGGTTATTTGATATTAGAAATTATCTATCCCTGGGATCTCTTTACCCACACATCTCCTACCAATAGTGGAAGAATTTATTTAACAATGCTTCATGATGTTATAGGGATGATACATTATATTTTATTTGTTGTTTTGATGTCTTGATGTGATGCTACATCATAGAGGATGAAATTAAAAGCATTCTATAAATTTTTCATACATCTCTAATTAGAGTAAATATTAGGCCTAAATAGAAAATGGATAATATCCTATAAATTTGGTTATTCTATCCCACCATCCACCAAGATGGGAGGATCATTACATATTTTTTTGATTGATGCCAACAAATATGAACCCTTAGAAAAAATAGTAAATTCTCTAGAACCTTATTCTTGACATTGAAATCATCTATGTATGGGGAATTGATTTCATGGACCCATTAACTATTCTTCTGGGAAGTGTTATATCCTAGTAATCCTGGAATATGTCTCAATGTGGGACTAATACAAAGCTATAACCTAGGACAGATCCATGGTGGTCATGAATTTTCTAAGTAAAATAATTTTCTCTTGATTTTTATTCCCATAATTAATAACTACTTTTAATGGAATTCACATTAAAAATAATTTCATTAAATGAATTATTTAAAAATACGTAATTTTTTACGACACTGGGATTCCCTACCATGTGCAGACTAGTGGGAAAGCGGAAATGTACAATAGGTAGATAAAACAAATTCAAAAGAATATATTGTCTATAAGAAGGAACGATTGTAGTCTTAAATTGGATGATTCAATTTGTATAAGGCCATGGCCTTAAACCTTACTTAATATTGAATTAAATGAATAATTCACATTGAGGATCTTTTCAGGTTTAGAGTTTTAGAGAATTAGGACATGACTATTACATATCAAAAGATTACAAAGTAGAAACTTGTACTAAGTTTCCATAAAATAAAAACTCTTAAAAAGAAACATGTCTAGTTCCATGTTTTAGGTAGCATGACTTTCCCTTGATCCCATCCGTGACCCTATTATGCATTAAGTCATGTGAAAAACATTTCAAAAACTTGGGATGAGAATAAAAACCTCAGTAAGGGATACATAAAGAATGAAAACTGTTAGTTTTCAAAACAACAAGTAAACCATGTATACATTATCAAGGTAATACCTTTCACCTTTTCAAAGTAGTAAAAAAACTCTTCAATGAATAAAATATCATTACATACCCTTTTGTAACCAAAAGATTACCATAAAAACCATATAAAGAACACATAACATAAAAAGATAACTTGGGACATAAACATACTTAAATGGAAGAACCATATGGTCGACTTCCACACATACTTAATGGAATATCCATACGGCCGACTTCCACACATACATAACGGAATAGACATACGGCCAACTTCCATACATACTTAATGGAATAGCCATACGGCCAACTTCGATACCCAATGCATTGGAGGTTATAATGTAACCACCCGTCCTGTTATTCACGGCACCACCCTTCATAATGTCCAAGTACCATTATAAAATCATAAGACATTAAACAAATATATTGGAAAGAAAACATTTCCACATTTCGATCAAAATATATCACTTAAATATATCGACATAAAAAATCCTTTATAAAAACCATTTTCAATACCAATATACATAAAAGAGTATATGGTATTTATTTTATTTTTAAAAACATTATGGCTTGTTGAGGAATCCAAAGACCAAATAATACTCACGGCGGCGGAAAAGGTCGTTGTCACCACGTTCGTTAAAAGAAACATTCTTTTTTGTCATTTAGTAAAACTCTTCGTATAAAAATATTCCTTTTAAATAAAATTTAAAGTCAAAGGGGTTTATACACCGTATAAAAAAAAGTTTTGTGTAAAACCAAATATGCCTCAATGAAAGGAGATTGAGACGAAGTCCCTTACAAAGTCGGTATCCTTAGATTAAGGAAAAATCTATTACATGATTATGTGTGACAAATACGAATACAAAAAATATAATTGGATATTAAGTGTAAACCAATCAGAGGTCATTCACACATAATCATGTAAAAACAAAACCAATGACATAGATATTTAATTCAATGAAATGAGATTGAGTTATGATTTCCGATACAAGTCCGTCTAAATGACATAAGAATTTATCAATGAGATGATTATGTGTTGAAATATTATATCCACACAAAGGTTTGTGGAAACTAAAACATAGATATTCCACACATAATCTTGTCATAATAAAATCAAGAATTAGTGGTTTAACCCAACGAATTGAAAGTGGGTTAAGAAGTTCCCTTACAGAAATTCGATAGCCTAACGACATCACTTCAAAACTCATAAAATGAGTTGATGAGAGATAAAAAGGGTATCTCATCACTTGGACATAAAATTTACATTAATAAGGATATATAAGAACATATCCCAACATAATAGTATGTTAATTAAAAGACATAACAAAAGAAGTCTTTTAAAAAGACGAGGGTGAAAGGTTCCCTTACCGACTTGGGTAACTTTCGAAACGTACACCCCATTGAAGAAGGGTCATACAATGAATATGTAAGTACCAATAAATAAAATTATATTACACAAATAGTATAATAATGGTATGTACATACACCACTCAAAGGAAATGGTGTCAAATGTAGCATAAATCTCACGGGAATAAAAGTCAGATGAAAAAATCCCTTACGAAAACTCGGCAGCCTAACGGCGCAACATAGAAAATACAAAAATGGATTGATGAGATCAAATAGAGTATCTCATAATATTACAATAAAACGTACAGAAATATTAATATTTAAGAACATCCCCCATAATAACAAATAGGAACTTAAAAGAAGTGACATAAATGAGAGTACTTTAAAAAAAGAAGTTAGATCTCTTACAAAAATTCGGCAGCCTAACAGCGCCACTAAAAACATCCAAAATGGATTGATGAGAGAAAATAGGTATCTCACCATATGAACATAAAAATTACAGTAGGAGTAATATAAAAGAACATCCCAATCACAATAATTATGATCATAAAAGGAATGACATAAAAGAGTGTACTTAAAAAGAAAGAGAGAAGTAGGATCCCTTACCTCATGTCCAACTTGTCTTGTTCGTTTCTTTATATTCCTGAATAATAAACTTTGGTCAATTTATAATTGATTAATTACCTCCTATAAATATTATTATTCAGTTCATATCACATATTTTAATGTTATAATAATTGGTTAATAATATGAGTTCATATCAGATGTTTTTGTCGATGTTTGGTACAAGAGTCAAAAATTGAACTTGTTGGAAAATAATTTTCCATGTAGTTATAGTTACATCATATCCAGAATATTATTGATGTTTTAAATATCATATATATCCAGTATATATTCATTTTATACTATTCAATAGCATTTGGAGTTAAAAAATTAAAAGAATCGTTCATGGAGACGGTAGGCCGTACGTACGCATGAACGCTACTTTCATTTTTTTGTCATATTAATGGAATTAAAACAAAATGAGATATATATATATATATATGTGTTATAATTACATAATGATATCCATATATATCCATTATATATATTTACTTATAATAGTACATAACATTTTGATATAATAAATGAAATGTACCATTCATGGAGACAGTAAGCCGTACGTACGCATGAACTCTACTTCTATTTCTATTTCATATTTAATGGAATTAAAACATAATTATACATAATAGTATTTTGATTCCAGTATGGTATCATATATAATATCATTACATATATCCTTTATGTTTACCACATATGGTATTAACGAATCAAATCACTTTGAGGGGACGGTAGTCCGCACTTCTTTAAATGAAGATATCGCGTTGACCCATAATGGAAACCATAAAGGTAGGCTATAAATGAAAAATACAAAAGCTTAAGTAAAACATAAACATATTATATAACATATATAAATATATTGTCATCTTAATGGCCACCTTTGAAGGTGTTATAAGAATGTTGAACAATCATTGTTTCGTGAGGCAGAAATTCTCCATCCACAGAAATAGTATGTTATTTAACCATTAGATGTAGGTGTGTGTAAGTGTAGCTCGAATAATTCTTATTACAACATCCTAGTATATTTATGATATTGGATTTGTTGCAAAATAAATTAATAAAAAGATTTTAGGGGGTTGGAGAAGAAAAATAATACAAAAGGACACAAGTGAAAACATTACCTTAAAATCGGGTAACTCCCATTGGTTTGATCTCAAAGGATTATTTTGGAAGACTTCTACCCAAAGTGAGGCTTCAAGGAGTTATAGAGGGATGTGGAGAGACAAAATGGGCAGGGTATGGCCGAGCCAACGGCTTTGGAAGTGTGGGTAAGGAGGTAGAGGTGGGGCCTTTTATAAGAGGAGAGGAGGGGCACTCTTGGAAAGTAAAAAAATGTTACTTTAGTTTCGAATGAGTTTCGGATTTTAATGGTCCCAAATTAATGTTTTTCGAGGACAAGGTGATAAGGGTTATAAATAAACCCATCCAATAGGTTTTGGACTTGTGTAGGTCTTAGATTTTACATTATCTTTCCATTTTATTTAAATCGTTAAATAATGAGGTCATCACTGCATCATCATGATGTCATATATAATTTAATTTATTTAATGTCTAAAAATTATATAAAAAATAATGATGTAGGAAATATTTTTATCTTTCTAATGAATATTTATAGTAAAAAATCTGACTTGTATAAACCCATGTAAAATATTTTTTAGTAAAACATTTTATGTGTGTGTCATTTTTACTTTAACATTAAATAAAAAGGTATTTATGTCATTTTCCAACCAAAGTGGCTCCATGGGGTCCCCAAGTTGGCCCATGGATTGTCTCGGTTGGCCATGACACATACAATGAGGGTAGGACATGTGTCTAGGTCATTTATTTTTATTAAAACAGTATTTTTACCTTAAACTACACTAATTACCTCTAATCGCGACTAAAAACTTAATAAGTTACTGTTCACCAAAAAATTATTTTAATCCCATTGAACCACATTTTACTTCTTAATGACAACCATGTATGTCGGATTATTGAAATTCAAAACACAAATATGGCAAAATTTCTTTTAAACGGAAAATCAGTTTTTATAAGTACCACTTAGTGGTTTCACTATTCATCAAAAATTGATGTTTTCAGAAAATTACCAAAAATTAACCCTAAGCTATATTTGATATTCCAAATTAAAAAATGATTTCTATTTTAAAAAATTCAAAATATATAAGTTGCATTAATTAATTTAATAATTAATTCCCACTGTCAAAACAAATAGCGTGTTTTTATGAAACAAAATGTATCAAAAGATTGACAGTAGTTTAAGTCTGATTTCAAAGTGAAATTAATTTCAACGAACAATATTGGATTAAATAGTAAAAATATATTCTAATTTCACTTTAAAATCAATTCAAAAGATAATATAATCATATAAATTAATTAGATTAAAAAGGAGTTTTGAATTAAAATACAACATTTTTCACTATTCATTAAAAAATGAACTTTATCGGAAAAATACCAAAAATTTACACAATGTAAATTTTGGGGTCCCGATTCTAAATAAGAATTTTATTTTGTCAAATATAACACATAAAATTTTCAAAAATTGGATTTAAAAGAGGTTCTCCATCAAAAGGCGGTTAATCGACCTTTTAAAGAATGTTAGAATGTTTATGCTTAAAAAATGGATTCATTCGGATTTTCAATCCTCTAACATTTATTGTAAAGAGTAAAAATATTTGACAAACATACATAATCATTTTTTAGTTAGTTCCGTTCTTTACCACCATTACAATTTCTAGGCGTTAACTACCATTTAAAATAATATTATTTTATTATTAGAGTGGAACGTAAGATTTCAAAGGAACTCGTTGTCGCGTATTGGGTACGCCATCGAGCATAGCGTTCCCTTTAAAGTAATATTAATATTTTTTCACAAATGGGGATAAATATAAAAAAATTCATATTGTTTATTTACCTGGGGTGTTACATCCTTCCCCCTTTTGGGAAATGCGTCCTCACAATTTTAAAATCGGGCTTGAAAATTCCATTGTAAGTCCCACATCGGAAAAGGAGTAAATTAAACTTTCACTTTAAAAGAAAGAAAGGGAAGTAAAAAGGTCACCCGAGTTAACCCATACTAGGATTCCAAGTCTGAAAATATGGACATGGAGGAAAAGACAAAGGGTCATGTTCTGATGGAAAGTGATAGTAAACATGTCTAGGAAAAAAAGTTAACCATAAGAAAATCACAAACTTGTGATGGGTTAAACAGTATTTGATTCCCCAGTAGGAATAGTTAATATACAACATTTTTGTTTTAAGTTACTTTTTATTGAGGAATTTATTCATAAGTAAACATAATCACTTATCATGTTGACTTTCAACTTTTATTGGATTTCTTACACAAACTCGTATTTTCTCCGAAATACGAGTATTTTGGAAGACTTGTTCACATTAAGAGTACTATAATCAACTTATAGAGAATCACCTAATCCACAAAAGTGAACTATATACTTCCCATATCTTTAGACATTAACCAAAACCAAAACCAAAAAGGTTAGTACAAGGTCAGATAATCCATAAAAGGATAACCCTTTATAAAAAGAAAATATATTCTTAATCTCCAATATTTTTCCAACAAAACCAAAAGTTCAATGAGGATCATTTGATAAATAATTTGTCCATAAAATTCATAAAAGTAAACAAAACTAATATTTAAACCCAAATATTTGAAGGACCTAGTCACATATTCTTCCAAGGTACATATTAACTTTTATCTCCAAATAACATCAGTTCCTCTAAAATTCTCATATTGGAAAGTAATTAACCTAATCACATATCCTTGTTGATAGGTTAATAATTTCCATAGAAAACCCAAAATAAACATACTCTTGATTCCTAAAATCTTCTAACTAAAAAGAATCAGTCAAACTAACAAGGGACTTCATGTAGTCCAGTGGTAGGCGATAAATACCAGTCGCACTTTGGTTTAGGGTTCGATTCCCACAGCTTTGTCCGACGCGACGGGTTGTCACACGGTCTGCGTGTTGTCCTTTTTCCAAAACTACATAATTCTTAAAAAATTCCCCAAAATGAGATAAAATATTCCAAAATAAGCATAACATATTTTAACCTCAGGTTTATCTCATGCCTTTAATTTCCCATCATAACATATAATAACCCATAATTACCTCAAAAGTAAGGATCATATAAACTCTAATGGTTACCTTTATAATTATTACCTGAACTTCCACATCGATTGGTCATCTTTTACATGATGCATTACAGATCATACCAAGGTTCAAGTGGTTGATCATGACTCATTGATAGTTGGTTTAGAACAACCACGAGTTTCCTCATTGAATCCCCCATTTTAACTAGTATCTTAATTAGAGAACCACCACAGTTTCCTTCAAACCTGTTGTCTCTTTGGTGCCTTCTAGATCCATCCATTCACTAAAAACTAAAATGTCAGTGTGAGTATATCAACAAAACCATCATGTACTAATGAAGAAGGTAAACACTAAGATATACTTACTCATTCACTTTATCTAAAACTTGGACTCCTTCTAAAATCCTAACCATTATGGTAATGTCACTTATGCTTAAAGGATACCCTAACCTCTAAAGTTATCTAAACCGACCTTTGATACCAATTATAAGGCCTCGGCCTTAAACCTTACTTAATATTGAATTAAATGAATAATTCACATTGAGGATCTTTTCAGGTTTAGTGTTTTAGAGAATTAGGACATGACTATTACATCTCAAAAGATTACAAAGTAGAAACTTGTACTAAGTTTCCATAAAATAAAACCTCATAAAAAGAAACATGTCTAGTTCCATGTTTCATGTAGCATGACTTTCCCTTGATCTCATAATTGACCCTATTCCACATTAAGTAATGTGATAAACATTTCAAAAACTTGGGATGAGCATAAAAAGATCAGTAAGGGATACACAAAGAATGAAAACTGTTAGTTTTCAAAACAACATGTTAACCATGTATACTTTATCAAAGTAATACCTTTCACCTTTTCAAAGTAGTAAAAAAAACTCTTCAATGAATAAAATATCATTCCATACCCTTTTGTAACCAAAAGATTATCATAAAACCCATATAAAGAAAACATAACATAAAAAGGTAACTTGGGACATAAACATACTTAAATGGAATAACCATACGGTCGACTTCCACACATACTTAATGGAATAGCCATACGACTGACTTCCACGCATAATTAATGGAATAGCCATACGTCCAACTTCCATACATACTTGATGGAATAGCCATATGGACAACTTCCATACCCAATGCATTGGAGGTTATAACGTAACCACCCGTCCTGGTATTCACAGCACCACCCGTTATAATGTCCAAGTACCATTATAAAATCATAAGACATTAAAAAAATATAACAGAAAGAAAACATTTCCAAATTTCGATCAAAATATATCGACATAACAAATCCTTTATAAAAACAATTTTCAATACCAACATACATAAAAGAGTATATGGTATTTATTTCATTTTAAAAAACATTACGACTTGTTGAGGAAGCCAAAGACCAAATAATCCTCGCAGCGGTGGAAAAGGTCATTGTCACCGCATTCATTAAAAGAAACATTACTTTTTGTCATTTAGTAAAACACTTCATATAAAAAGATTCCTTTTGAATAAAATTAAAAGTCAAAGGGGTTTATACACCGTATAAAAGAATGTTGTGTGTAAACCCAAATATGCCTCAATGAAAGGAGATTGAGACGAATTCCATTACAAATTCGGTATCCTTAGATTAAGGAAAAATAAATTACATGATTATGTGTGAAAAATATGAATACAAAAAATATAAGTGGATATTATGTTTAAACCAATCAGAGGTCATTCACACATAATCATGGAAAAACAAATCCAATGACATAGATATTTAACTCAATGAAATGAGATTGAGTTATGATTTCCAATACAAGTCTGTCTAAATGACATAAGAATTTTTCAATGAGATGATTATGTGTAGAAATAGTATATCCACACAAAGGTTTGTGGAAACTACAACATGAATATTCCACACATAATCCTGGAATAATAAAATCAAGAATTAGTGGTTTAACCCAAAGAATTGAAAGTGTGTTAAGAAGTTCCCTTACAGAAATTCTACAGCCTAACGACGTCACTTCAAAACTCATAAAATGAGTTGATGAGAGACAAAAAGGGTATCTCATCACTTGGAAATAAAATTTACATTAATAAGGATATATAAGAACATATCCCAACATAATATTATGTGAATTAAAAGACATAACAAAAGAAGTCTTTTAAAAAGAGGAGGGTGAAAGGTTCTCTTACCGACTTGGGTAACTTTCGAAATGTACACCCCATTGAAGAAGGGTCATACAATGAATATGTAAGTACCCATAAATGAAATTATATTACACAAAGAGTATAATAATGTGAAGTAAATACACCACTCAAAAGAAATGGTGTCAAATGTAGCATAAATATCACGGGAATAAAAGTGAGGCGAAAAAATCCCTTACGAAAACTCGGCAGCCTAACGGCGCAACTTAGAACATCCAAAAATGGATTGATGAGATCAAATAGAGTATCTCATAATATTACAATAAAATGTACAGAAAGAGTAATATAAAATAACATCCCCCATCATAACAAAGAGGATCTTAAAAGAAGTGACATAAATGAGAGTATTTAAAGAAAGAGAGGTTAGATCTCTTACGAAAATTCGGCAGCCTAACGGCGCCACTCAAAACTTCCAAAATGGATTGATGAGAGAAAATAGGGTATCTCACCATATGAACATAAAAAGTAAAGTAGTATTAATATAAAAAAACATCCCAATCATAAATAAAGATGATCTTAAAAGGAATGACATAAAAGAGTGTACTTAAAAAGAAAGAGAGGAGTAGGATCCCTTACCTCAATTCCAACTTGTCTTGTTCGTTTCTTTATATTCCTGAATAATAAACATTGGTCAATTTATAATTGCTTAAGGACCTCCGATAAATATTATTATTCAGTTCATAACACATATTTTAATGTTATAATAACTGGTTAATAATATGAGTTCATATTAGACGTTTTTGTCGATGTTTGGTACATGAGTCAAAAATTGAACTTGTTGGAAAATAATTTTCCATGATGTTATAGGTACATCATATCCAGAATAGTATTTATGTTTTAAATATCATATATATCCAGTATATATTCATTTTATACTATTCAATAGAATTTGGAGTTAAAAAATTAAAAGCACCGTTCATGGAGACGGTAGGTCGTACGTACGCATGAACACTACTTTCATTTTTTTTGTCATATTAATTGAATTAAAACAAAATGAGATATATATATATATATATATATATATATGTTATAATTCCATAATTATATCCATATATATCCGTTATATATATGTATTTTAATAGTACATAACTTTTTGAGATAAGAAATGAAATGTACCGTCCATGGAGACGGTATGTCGTACGTACGCATGAACGCTACTTCCATTTCTATATCATATTTAATGGAATTAAAACATAATGATACATAATAGTATTTTAATTCCAGTATGGTTTCATATATAATATCATTAAATATATCCTTTATACGTACCACTTGTGGTATTAACTAATCAAATCACTTTGAGGGGGCGGTAGTCCGCACTTCCTTAAATGAAGATATCCCGTTGACCCATAATGGAAACCATAAAGGTATGCCATAAATGAAAAATACAGAATCTTAAGTAAAAAATAAACATATTATATATCATATATAAATATAGTGTCATCTTAATGGCCACCTTTTAAGGTGTTAGAACAATGTGGAACAATCATCGTTTCGCGAGGCAGAAATTCTCCATCCACAGAAACAATATGTTCTTTAACCATCAGATGTAGGTGTGTGTAAGTGTAGCTCGAATCATTCTTATAAAAACATAATAGTATATTGAAAATACTGGATTTGTTACAAAATAAATGAATAAAAAGATTTTAGTGGGTTGGAGAATCAAAATAAAACAAAAGGACACAAGTGAAGACATTACCTTAAAATCGGGCAACTCCCTTTGGTTTGAGCTCAAAGGCATCCTTGGGAAGACTTCTGCCCATATTTAGGCATTAAGGAGTTAGATAGGGATGTGGAGAGAAAAAATGGGTAGGGTTTGGCTGAGCCAAAGGCTTTGGAAGTGTGGGTAAGGAGGTAGAGTTGGGGGCCTTTTATAAGAGGAGAGGAGGGGCACTCTTGGAATGTAAAGAAACGATACTTTATTTTAGAATGAGTTTCGGATATTAATGGTCCCACATTGATGTGTTTAGAGTTTAAGGTGATAAGGGTTCTAAATCCACCCATCCAATAGGTTTTGGACATGTGTAGATCTTAGATTTTACATTATCTTTCCATTTTATTTAAATCGTTAAATAATGAGGTCATTGCTGCATCATCATAATGTCATAAATAATTTAATTTATTTAATGTCTAAAAATTATATAAAAACTATCATGATGTAGGAAATCTTTTTATATTTCTAATGAATATTTATAGTCAAAAATATGACTTGTATAACCCCATGTAAAATATTTTTTAGTAAAACATCTCATATTTGTGTCATTTTTACTTTAACACTAAATAAAAAGGTATTTATGTCATTTTCCAACCACAGTGGCTCCATGGGGTCCCCAAGTTGACCCATGGAATTTCATGGTCGGCCATGAAACATCCAATGAGGGTAGGACATGTGTCTAGGTCATTTCATTTTATTAAAACATTATTTTTACCTTAAACTACACTAATTACCTCTAATCGCGATTAACAACTTAATAAGTTACTATTCACTAAAAAAATTATTTTAATCCCATTGAACCAAATTTTACTTCTTAATTACAACCATGTATGTCGGATTTTTGAAATTCAAAACACAAAGATGGAAAAATTTCATTTAAACGGAAAATTAGTTTTTATAAGTACCACATAGTGGTTTCACTATTCATCAAAAATTGAAGTTTTCCAGAAAATTACCAAAAATTCACCCTAAGCTATATTTGATATTCTGAATTCAAAAATGATGTCTATTTTAAAAAATTAAAAACATATAAGTTTCATTAATTAATTTAATAATTAATTCCCGCTGTCAAAACAAATGGCGTGTTTTTATGAAACAAAGTGTATCAAAAGATTGACACTAGTTTAAGTCCGATTTCAAAGTGAAATTAATTCCAACAAACACTATTGGATTAAATGGTACAAATATATTCTAATTTCACTTTAAAATTAATTCAAAATATAATCTAATCATATAAATAAATTTGATTAAAAAGTGGTTTTGAATTAAAATACAACATTTTTCACTATTAATTAAAAAATGAACTTTATCGGAAAAATACCAAAAATTTACACAATGTTAATTTTGATGTCCCAATTCTAAAGAACAATTTTATTTTGTCAAATATAACACATAAAATTGTCAAAAAGTGGATTTAAAATAGGTTCTCCATCAAAAGGCGGTTAATCGACCTTTTAATAAATATTAGAATGTTAATGCTTTAAAATTGGATTCATTCTCATTTTTAATCCTCTAAAATTTATTGTAAAGAGTAAAAATATTTGACAAAAAAATATAATCATTTTTTATTTAGTTCCATTCTTTCTCGCCATTACAATGGCTAGGCGTTAACTACCATTTAAAATAATATTATTTTATTATTAGAGTGCAATGTAAGATTTCAAAGGAACTCGTTGTCGCGTATTGGGTACGCCATCGAGCATAGAATTCCCTTTAAAGTATTATTAATATTTTTTTTCACAAATAGTGATAAATATAAAAAAGGTCATATTGTTTATTTACATGGGGTGTTACACTTTGGGTGTATCCCATAGTGTATAAAACACTAATGACCACTACTCTGTTATGACTTTTTATGGGAATTCATGTCACTTGTCGATGTAATTATAGAATCACTCATATTGTGAAGTCTAAAAATTCAAATTTGATGATCAAAAAGACAAAGAAAAATATTGTTGAAAGTGGACGTGATTGAAGAGATTAGAAGACATACATATGAATATAATCAAATTTTAATGAAAAAACAAATAAATGGCATGACCAATGAAATTTGCAGTGGGTGTTCACATTATAGGAAAAGCTTCTGATCTATAATCCCCATCTAAATCGATTCTCGGGAAAACTAAAATCATGTTGGTTGGTTCTTTGGATGTTTAAACCCTTTTCAGTATGAGATGGTTTAAACCCAAATTAGGGATGGGAAACCATTTAATATTAATGGAAAATATTAATAATTCATCAAGAACCATTTCAAGAGGGGTGTGTTATTTATTTAAACTTCATTTGAATCAAATACTATCTATATATATATATATTAAACAAATCTGGGACTATCAAGAAACATAGAATATGCTCTATAGGTTTAAATAGGTTTTCTGAAGTATAAGAGGATTTTTTAATGCTCTAAATATTTTCATACTTCTTGGAAAAAAGATTTACAAATGGAATAATTCAAATCATGTAAACCAAACACAACATGATCCTGGTGGGTTCAAAAAAATTAATTCCCACATTTTACTATTCATGAATATGATAAAAAATATGAAAATTCATGAGACATATTTATAATACATGATTGTATGGCTCACAGGTTTTGTGCATCCTCCCCCCCACCTATGATGACCAACCTTCTTCCATCACTAAGACACCCTCTATATTGATTAATCCACCTAAATGCTCCTCCATATCTACCAAATACAGGGTGGGGCATATTCAAACACCCATTGTTCAAGAGGGGACATCTAATTCTGAGAGAGGGGTGTCTGCATGTACTATTTAGTCGTGTCCATGTACACCCCTACCCAATATAATATATTATTGGTTTATTTTTTTACTCTTTATATTCCCTATTCTCGTTGTTATCATTAATTTTATCTAATGTAAAAGATAAATTTTTTGACTACATGGCTTGCCTACTCTCATTCTTACTTCTGCATTTATTTGTCTACGCATCATTCTACTGCATCTTCCATGATTATTGATGATTCTATTGGAATAACATATGGTCTTTAACATGAGTTATTTCCTCAAGTGGCTAACATATAAGGATGACTCTATGAGCTTCATCTCCATACTGTTAAGGATTCCCCCCCCCCTCCGATGACCTCCATATATTCTACAATTACAACGTGAGATGTTTAGTCAACCCATTTCTGAGGTGGTAAACTCGATGAAGAACCCCAATATTCCCTATGATACTACTACTATTTCATGTATGAGGCATATGATAACTAATCTGATGGAACACTCCGATTGATCATTATCAATATATCTATTTAGTGACCTCGTGTTAGCATGTTATGGGAGGCAAACCATATTTTTTATGCTGATTCATTATGATTTTTCATTTCTTGTTTCAAAATTTTTTTGTAAAAAATTCGATAATTCATCATATAAAGAACCATTAATTTAGTTGAGTAGC
This sequence comes from Viscum album, assembly GCA_963277665.1. Lineage (NCBI taxonomy): Eukaryota > Viridiplantae > Streptophyta > Magnoliopsida > Santalales > Viscaceae > Viscum > Viscum album. Next base: position 1,004,230,871 of record OY728161.1, read on the forward strand.
TTCTTACTATTATTTACGCTTTGAACCTACCAATTTTTATGCTTCTATATTGCATATCTACTATGTACATATGGTTTGTCTACTGTAGGATTATTTTCGTCCAACTATTTTTGAAGGCTCCCCATTTAACACAACAACCCACATTTTCACCAATGGAATTCCCTTAATTACAAGGATCTCTAATTCCCTAGTTTACATTCTTAGTTTCCATTTATATTCTATCAATAAAATTACTGCTTTCTCTCCCATGTCAAATTCATAAATAGTGAAAACATTATTTCATTTTATGTGTGGGAGACATATTATTAAGTTTTATTGTTATACACTTTTATTATTTCATGTTTTCTTTATTTTATGATATATTATTCATTGAAAAAATGTTTTTACTTGAAATCTCATTACATCCATTTAAATAAAAAAATTAGTTTGAAAATGTTAAATATATTTATATTCTTGCAGAGAATATTATCATGATTGAAAACGTTGAGTAATTTACATCTGAATCTCATTTCATGCAATTTATTTTGATTGAATTATTAATATTTTTTATTCCTTGAGTGATTTCTATTGTTTTTTTATTCCCATTCATAAGATGAATTTTGACCTACATTGTCAAAATATTTTCTTATAATATTTCATGAGAGATACTCGGGGAATGAAATACATAACAAAATATTCATTTGAATCTTATCAAGGATATGACCGATTAAATACGTTTATAAAATAATTGAGGCAATTTTATTGATCAATTTATCCCAATAATATCTGATACATTTATCATTCTTAAGTATATTAAATCCATGAATTACCTTGTTAGGATTATGACATCTTAAATGACAATTTTTCCCTTCCTACCCCAATATTTATATAATATAATTATTTTCACATGAATAATTGTGGGTGAGATGGTATTGACTAAGGGTCATGGGATAGTTTCTATTGAGGAGATGTACATTCAATTTTTCACATGATTCGCGGGAAGCGTTCTAAGGTTCCTCTAATATACCATTCATGATTATCTTATTAAATATATGTATATACATATATAATATGAGTTGTGAATTAGTAATGTTAAAAATCACCATTACCTGTTCGGTGACTCCTGTGATGGATCATATATGGTTATGTGATGTATGTGAGATCTATCCAGGACATGAATTTAAATAATAATAATAATAATAATAATAAACATGATACTTTCACTACACTTTTAAGATATATTCATGGATGTTCCTTGTCCTTTTAGGAGTGTGGATGTGTTCATTTCTAGGATAAAATTTCTTATTTCATTATTCCAAATGATCGTGTATTATACTAGAGAGTTTACCCTCATTTTGAGATTTACTTTTATCAACTACCCACCTACCCACTACCATAGAACCTTTTAAACCATATTGTTGAAGTTATAATGATTAATTGTGTTTTTCTATTTACTGATTGGAGATGTTATAACAAATTCAAACCTATGGTTATGAATAAGTATTTTAGGTTTGATCATAACTCCAGTTTTATTTTACCTTGAGTGATGATAAAAAATTCATATTGAGGTAAATTGCAATATGGGTATATCATCTATGGAAGAGTTAATAAATTTTAATTAAAGGAAGAAAGGATATGAATTAAGAAAATCAACATGAGGTATGAATGATTTTCTCTACATGAGTGATTCTGGAGGACATTCTTTTTCTAGAAATAAATAGTTCTATTTTCTTTCTTCTAATTCACTTTTCCTATTTAAAAATGATTCATCTAGAATATATAGTGAGATACTTTTTTATTTATGGAATCAATTTGTTCACATGTCGGGAAATTTGATAAACTAGATATATATTTATATAGTATATTTCATTAATATCTATTTAGTAGAATAAAATTAATTTATCTCATTGTAAATTTCATATCGATTATCTATAACTGACGTGAAAAGCTGTATATATTGATTTATCAGGTTAGTAATTCTATAACCAATGTGATAAATGAATTATCCCACTCTATCACATCATTTATTATATAACAGACATGATAATGAGCATTTCTTCTACTATTTCTAGAAGAACAACTTTTATAATGAAAATATCATTGCTTTATAATGTGGGTTATTCTATAATTGATGTGGTAAATAAATTTATCTTGTCAGTTATAAAATAATTGATGTGATAAATCTAATTAAAATTTAATTATCACATCATCTATTACATAACCTAAGTTACAAATCATTTAAAATTTTGTGAATTCCTATTTTGAGTCACTGTAGTGTTTTTTTATTAGGAAATGAATGGTTTAGTTCCCTCTCCTGTGGAAACCCTAAAATATTTTCTTCATTCGCATAGCCTCCAGCCTCATTTTCTATATTCATTCATCTGATTTTTCCTTGGTACAACTATATGAATGAGTTATGACTCTAATGTAATCCCTACACACCTCACTTCCTATTATTCAATTTCACAGATTCCCTAAATCTTCGTTTTCTTGTTTTTTTTAATAAAATATCACATTACCTTATTTTCTAATCATCTCATGTCATAAAATTGCATCTGTATCTAGCACATGAAATTGTCTCCATAAAATATATTCATTTTCTTCTAAAATACACAATAATGTTCTACTGTACTTCAAAATGCCCATAAATGTTCCTTGATAATTTAATCACGGATGAACAATGATGGGTTTTTATGTTTTACGATAAAATTCATCATTAACAGAGGATTTGTAGTTTTAATTTCAATGATGAAATAAATATTCTAAAATTATCTTAGTCATAAAATCTCATATTAAATTCCCCAATCTCATAGGCATTTCATTAAATTACATGGGTTCTGTTATTTATATTAATACATACAACTAATATAGTTTGACATGTTATATTATCATATTTCATTTACAACATAATTTCTTATAAACTATAGTGATTTCATAGGAAATATTATTAATACTTTTAAAAAAGTATCATATACTAGTGTTCATATATTTAAAATGTAAAATAAGACCAAATTCATCATTTTAAATTTGCGTTCCATTGAGTATAGTTTGTCACCCCATGAAATCTATATCCATGACTAGTGTTATGATAAATTATAGAAGATGGTTTAAATGTGTTAAACCTTTGACATTATTAATATACCATATCTCATCGAAATATGTATAACTATAGTCAGACATAAAATGTGAGTGAATTGTTATATGGGTTCAAGGGTTTTATTCTTATATGTTGATTTTCCCATGAGTTACACTGACACAAAAAAAATATGGTGGGTTAATAATACATCACCGTAGTGGATGCTGATTTGCTTTTACATAGTGGTTTTCTATGTTATTGCTCAAAAAATATCATTAATATGTGAGTGAATTATTATTCATAATTAGTTGAGTTTGGAAGTTATCAATAAAGATATGTGAATGAATATATATATTCGATCCCAAAACTATTTTTATTTTAATTCCATGTGGCTCCCTAAATAAATATATTATCAAAAGAACAATATAAAACCTTGATGAATGTGCATATCTAAAATCCCAATGAGTCTGTATATTAGATGCCAAAATTTTGTCTAACTATATTTTCTATTTAAATTTATTTCCATGCATATATATTTATGTTTTACTATTTATATTTAATCATACCTTATTTTATTGTATAGAGTTAATAATTATAATTTTCACATATGCATATATTTGTTTTATATTTCAAACTTTTGTTACTTTCAAATTATGACATATTTCATATGAATATAAAATTGGGTTGTCTAACTATGTTTTCATCTCAAAATTATTTATATTCACATGTTTCTTATGACTTACCGATTACATTTAAACTGATCTACCATTATTTTAAGGAATTAATAATTTTAATATTCAAATATGCATTTATTTGTTTTATATTTTAAAATTGTGTTACTTTTAAATTATGGAATATTTCATATAAATATAAAATTAGATTATCTAAATATATTTTCTTTTTAAAATTATTTTCATGTATATATTTTTATGATTTATCATTTGTATATAAAGTTCTCTTCCATTATTTTATAGAATTTATAATTATATTTTTCAAATATTCAAATATTTGATCTATTTTTCAAAATTATATTAGTTTCAAATTATAGAATATTTCAGATAACTATAAAATTGGATTATCATTACAAAATATATATTTTTGATATTATTTATATTTAATAATTACTCAATGATAGATTATGGAAAATCGAATGAGTGATGAATGTAGGGAAGGTGTGGATTTTTTGAAGTTGTTAAATGAAAATTACCAAATTATTTTATTTTCTATCCCTGTCGAAAAAGATTAAATATAAATAATTTAAAAGGTAGAGATATAAAAGAGCATTTAATTTATCATAGTTTTCATCTGTGTTACATCCTTTGGATTTGTCATGATAAAAATGAGTAGATTTTCATATATATTGATGATGATTCTTTATAATATGGTAACTATGATGAAATTGAATAAATGAGTCATGAAATTGAAGCAGAGAAAATTGAAAAAGAACCAAAAATTGAGTGTATGTATCATGATTCTTGAAAACTGTTTAATCCTAGTTGTATTGATTTTAGGGTATTATTATCAGTGTAAATATTTATTAAATTGAATTTTAAACAGAGTTAGAGTAACAAAATTTTTTCTAATTTACAATAATTGTTGGAAGTTATTATTCTTAAAGACAATGATCTTCCTAATTAACATTATAATCCAAAAAAATACTATCTGTGATTGGATTATGGTACAAAAAAATACATGTCTTTCTGAGCGAGTATGTGCTATATATGAAGAAATATTAATTTCTATTAGAGTGTCTTAAATGCGAGACATCACAGAATAAGTCAAAAGAAAAATCACAAGTAGATTTCGAGTATACAGAGACCCCTTCCAAGGTATTTTGGAATCTTCCTATAATTCCTAATTTTAAGAGTTTATTTTCTAATTCACATGATTCAAAAAATGTTAAGATGTAATGTTGATTAATGGATATGTGATGGAAAAATAAAATATCCATCCTATTGTCCATAGTGGAAAAAAACTGATCAACAGTTCCCTACATATATAAATGGAGTTAGAAATCTCAGACATGGAATCTACATGGATAAAAGGAATAAATATCAAAGACATAGTATCACACATAGTTCAAGGCCTATTTAATAGGTAATTTTCAATTTATCTCCTAAATTTTGAATGATGCAAAAATATTTCATGTTATGTTTAACGATATCTGGACTAAAGAATCCTAGAAATGATATTAATGTTTTCTTCTAACCATTAATTGATGATATATAACTCTTATTAGAGTATTATATTAGGGTGTATGATTCTTATAAAATGGAATATTTTCAACTACATAAAATGCTTATGTTCACTATAAATGAATCACCAATATATGGAAATTTGTTTGGATATAGTTATGAGGGGCACAAAGCATGTCCAATTTGTAAATAATAGACATCATATTACCAATTGCATCATTGGACAAAAATATTATACATGGTTCATCTAATGTTTTTTATGGACTACTCTTATCAAAGATTTAAAAAGGAATTCGATGACATAAATGAATTTGATATTTCTCCCAAACTGTTATCCATTAATTAGTTTTTAGAGTGGTTGAGAAACCATAATGCGACATTTGAAAAGTGACATAAATATTGTAATTGTCGACATATTTGGATGAAATGGTAAATATTTTTTGATCTACCAAATTGAAGATATCCTGAGGTGAGACATAACATCGATGCTATGCATATAGAGAAGACTATATGTGATAGCATGATTGGAAAATTGTTAGACCTTAAAGGAAAGACTAAAGATTAGTTGTATGTATGATTAGACTTACTATCAATCAGAATATGTTTCGTGTTATCTCCCACTCCTAATAGAAGGTGAAAATTTCTTCCCTCTGATTTTCATACATTATATACGAGGGAAAAATTATTTTTTGTTATTATATTTCTGATATCAATGTTCCGTAGGGTAATTCATCAAATTTGAAAAGAAATTCCTTAAAGGACTTTATGTTGAAAGGTATGAAATATCATTATTGTCACATCATGATGAAACAACTTCTACTGGTTGTATTGCATGGAATATTTTCCTTCCAAGTCATAAAGTCTATCATGAAGGTGTGATTTTTTTCAATTTAATTTTTAATAATGTGACTGATTAAAATCCTTTGAAAATTTTGGAAGGAAAAGAAATTTAAATACTTTTTCAATGGGAAATTTATTTTTCGCCACCTTTATTTATATAATGGTGTGTTTAATGGTTCACTTGGTTCGATAAAAAAGGTTTGTGGTTATGTATTTATATGTTGGATTTATACGATTGAAAGGTATATGAATATATTTATGGTGTACGTTATGAATCCATATTGACCAGAACCATGTATTATTGAAATGTATATTTATAATGAGGTTATGGAGTTTTGTACAAGATCCTTTTTTGTAGTAGATAACATTGGTTTGCATCCAACTCACAATGAATGGGTTAATTCTGGGGGAAATGGGATTACTGTCTTGAATGTCAAATATTTTTATGGTGAACAAATAAATAAGGTACATATATAAATCTTGAATAACAAAGATAATACTTAAACATATATAAAATTTCGTATTAATGTGTCGAAACAATGTTATCAAATGAAGAACAAAGTGTGGATTTTGAATGAGCATAAGAAAAAAAATTCCATGGTTTAAAATGACTGTGCTTGGTAGACCAGATGAATTTTCAACATTAACATGGTTAGTGGGTGGTCCAATTTAAAGTGTCATAACATTGACATGATATGACATTAATGTCTATAAATTTCATATAAAGGATTATGACAACATAAGTGCATGTCAGAATAATGGTGTATTAGTGTATGAGTAATAAATGTATTTTTCAAGTTTTAATGTCAAAAACCCAGTTTATGCATAATGTTTATATTATTGAGTCATTGAAAAAATTTGAGCAGCTGATGACATTAAATTATAATTTTTAGTGTTTAACCTTAAGTTGTTTATCAATAAAAATAGTGGTAGACACAATAAATTTTGAATGACACCATTAAATCAGAATAGATTGGAAGACACAACTAATTCTTTAATAATTCACACACATGAAAGTATAATTTTCTCTATTCTTGATTAACTTGATATGCACTAGTCCATTATTTTTTACGGAATAAAACAATATGTTGGTCATAGATATGGTTTGTGCCATATAAAACGATCATAAAGAATGAATTTGTCAAACAAATTCCTTTAGTACATTCCTAATGTTACATGTAACGTATATTTATTTCATTTTACCTTTTATACATTTCATAAAAAGTTATATAAGTTAATTTTTTCTTTATTTGAACTTATATAAAAACTAATAAGTTAAATTTTTTATATTAGTTTAGGTTTGCTTACATTGCCATGTCAACCATTACGTAACTTATATATTTATAGATTTTCTTTAAATCAATTATTTTAAATCTAAATGTTAAATAAAAAATATATTTAATATGATTATATTGAAAAAATATTATATTTTTTATAAAAATCAATTATTTGGTTCAACCATTTTTAATTTTTCTACACCAATTTTGTATTTATTCTCATTCAGATACTCTACATGACATATATTATTACTGTTGTAATAATTTTAGTTAACTATAAAAAATATGAATAATAATGTTATATGTTTTAGTTTAATTTTGGGTTCCATAATTTTTCATTTTTTATTTACATATTTATTGTAATTGTAGAATTTTTATATTTGTCTACTAAATTTTTTTTTCTGTGAATTGAAATATAGTAACAGATCAATCAACTGATCAAACACATACTTTTGGAGATGAGTGTACTCATATATTTGGGTAGTAATATTCACATTATCCCCTTTATGATCCCCATCCTACTTTAAAGATTCATATACTCCGACAAATCCAAATAAGATCTTGATGGTGGGTAAATGTGGTAGCACACGTTTACCAAAATTATTATTTTCATATAGCTAGAACCATAGGATAGTGGTATACATTGTTAATAAGTATAATCCAAGAGGTCCTAAATAAAAATTAATGAAAATTTTTCTATTAATTCAGGGTATACACAATTTTAGTATTTTAATTAATTATTGGAGAAGTTTTGACAAAGAAACACTATCATAGTTGAGGGAGACCATATTGGTAAGCTTATTTTTTATTGTTTTATGAATAATGAAATGTTTATAATAATAGATTTTTCCCCCATTATTATCCATTGAAATATGATATACCTAACATAGGAGGAGTCAGAGGGAATATTTTATCATTGGATACTATGAGATGGAGGGATTTAAAATCAAGTGTCACATATGATTTAATTTTTGGGCATAGGAAACATCAAAATCCATGTAATATATATCCCTTTCTAGATGATGACACATGGAATGAATTTGTTTAAAGTATAAGACAGGAATCATTTTTTTATGTGAAGTGTATCCTTTAGGAATTTTATTATATTAATGATATTATTAATGATTTATTATTCTTAATTTATAGAAATTGAGGAGATCTCATAAGTAGATCCAATCTAGAAGTATATACCCTCAAACATTATTTCAAGGAGGCTATAATTAATTGGATGAAATAATTTTTGATGAACATTTTCTAATCTAAGAGCTATTTCCTCACGATCTCGACAGTTTTCCACTCCACCCCACTGATTAGACATCAGAAATGGAAGAGGAATCAAATGAGAAAAAATAGAAATATGTTATGGAAGAATTGAGGGTTGTAGTTGAGAGGATTGTATGATGTTTATTTTATTTATTTATTTATTTACGTTTATTAAATTATTTATATATTTTGAATCATTAAAATATTTTTTAAATAATTCTTACAGAATATTTGAAAAAAGACAAACACTCAAGTTGCGTACAAGGATACCCAAAAGGTGTATCGGTGAGATAAGTGTTACCACATTCTACAGCTTCTCCAATGTAGTTTATTTATAAAGAAAATAGAATCTTTAGAGTCCCGTATTCTGAATATTAATGTGATAATAGAGGATTAGATCAGTGCATCAGTTAATCCATATTTGCAGACATGAAAATACTATTTCTAACTGCATCTTCCACTCCTCCACTTCCTTTAGTAGTTTCCACTCCTCCACCTCCGTATATGGACCACACTTTTTATCCCAATCTTATACCCCCACATCCACTAATTATTAGTTACTTTGAGTTATATGTTTATGGTAATCAATATCATATTTTTACATTTGTGATGATAGTTTTTATTAAGGATATCATTCATCATCACCAGTTAGTGCTAAGGAATCATAGTGTCACATTATAAGATATTATAGATATATAAGCTAATGTACATATACTTAGAGATGAGGTGAGGACAGTTGGAAAAAGTATCATCCACTTTTTAGTTTGTACATCTTGAATTCTATAACATATTTGAATAGAGGTATGTATATATTTTATCTTTTATTTGATTTTAATACTAATTTTGGTTTAACATTGGATAGTTAATATATTTATCTATTTATTTATAGGAATACTTTTAAGGTAAAGAAATATTATATAGACAACAACAAACACAAAGGTCATTGACTTCATATATAGATTCTAGTAGTTCTGACAGATTGTTAAGATATTCAAATTTTTGTTAGGAGAATATGATAATACAATAGAATTTTATGTTTGTGGGTGAGTAGTGAACGTAGGTATTTTGAAAAATTATATCATGGAGATAGTTACTTGAGTTATATTTTTAATCAACACGATGAAACATTTTTCCTCGTGAGGCTTAACATAAATCTTTCCATAACTTTAATTTTTTTTAAAATTTATCCTAATGATTGTTTTTATTATGTATCTTTATACAATATGTAAGGATAATGAGAATAATGGTGTATATGGATTTATGGTCCCATAGATCATTTCACATACAGTGAGGACAATGATTGAATCATAAAGAATTTTTTATATTGATCCAAATTTTTGAAATAATGTAATTATTCAGTGCTAGATGTTTCCATATATTCAAGAGTAAGAAATACTTATCTCGCAGATTTATATATATATATATTTAACATAATATCCACTAAAATTAAATTTTTTATTATATTAATGGCCATTGGATGTAATGTGGCTTCTTTCCAATGGGAAAGACCCTTTACTAGTTATGTTTTATCAATAGTGAAGTGCGACAAAATTCTAAGGATGTATTGGAACTGTAAGTTTGAACATCTTAATACATTATTTTTTTAAAATGAATTTTAAATTTATTTCATTGTTTATATTTTATAACAAGGAATGGAATTTGTTTCAAGATACCACAAGAAAGGTTCCCTGAACAAATCAGTAAAATTGGAGATGAATTTTCATTTATAATTACTACATTTTGGATATATTACATAATTTTTTTTATTTTTAATGGAAAAATCATTTAAAAAGTACTGTCATAAACAAGAGGAGTAAATTTACATGGATATTATGTTTTAAGATTTATGTATGTAATAATTACAACTAGAATAGTTATAAAGTTGACCCATGTTATATTTATTTATAATATATTCCATAATATTTGATTTGTTATATTTATTATACATGCCAAATAATTTAATTTTAATTTGTAAATTTTTTATGACTCTCACCCTTATAGTTTTCAAGATCTCACACACATAAATGTGTAATTGGAAAATCAATTTATAGTTTTTTTGTATTTTAGATTTTATATAGTGAATATTGTAATTTTAAACGTTGTAATTGTAAATGTGTATTTACTAGTTGTTTTGGTTGGATTTTAGTTTTTTTAGTTAATATTGAAATTTTGACTATTGTAATTTTGAATGTGTATTTTATAATTTTTTTTCTACTTGTTTCTATTTGTTTTTTGGTTTGGATAGTATTGGTGATGATATTTTAAAAGAAACATTAAAAAAAGGTACATCGGTTATAAAATAACCGATGATAAAAACAGATTTTTTATGGTTTTCTACAACAGTTATTTAATAACCAGCATAAAAAACCCTTCATATCGAATATTTTCAGATCCGTTATATAGAAAGTAATATGGAATAGGTTTTTTTAAACTAGTTATTAAATAATTGGAATATAAAATCCTTCATGTCGAATCTTTTCCACATCAATTATATAGGATATGATGTTGTATATGATTTTTTACACTGTTTATTAAATAACTAAAATAAAAAACTAGCTTAATTATAAATTTACAAAGTTTATTTTTTTACACGATGTAAACTACATATTTAAAACTTCTCTTTTAATAACATAGATAAAAAACCTAAGTAAAAAAAGAAAAAAAACCAACATTAAAAGTAATTTATACACTAGTGATTCAGGGTTTATTCGATAATTATTTCAGTTTTTTTTCATTTTTTGTGTCAAATTGGAACTCAATTATCAAAATATGAGCTGATTGAAATTTTGAAATTTTAAATAATGAACATTATGAGTCGTATTTTTGATGTGAATTACACAACCACAGGACCCCTTCAATCTGAATCACAGACTATGAAACCATGAAAAACATTGAATCCATCGAGACAATGAAATGCACGACATGAAGACATCACGTGATTTGAATGCTTTGCATTCTAAACCTGTCAAATTTCAAATCCATGAAATCTATGAGATATAATATTTATTGAGATTATTTTGGATCTGAGTAGATTATATGAATTTACACTACCCAACATGAAATTCTAAAAGTATAAGTCATTTAAATCTATCACGCAATATAAAACCATTACAAATCATGAGATGTTTGGGATTATATATATATATATAATCACTTGTATTTAATAAGAGGATGGATGGACATACATTTTTTATTTCACATATTCTCTACCACCCTTTCTATAGGTACATTTCCCCATTGTCTTTTCTAGATGTGATGATTCCTTTACTGCTTCCCATTTTATCCAATCACTTTTCGATTTTTGTTTCAATTATTTTTCATTCAATTACAATGAATTTTCAACACTAATTAACGTGTATTTTTTTGTTTGTTCAACTATGTGATTGATAAATTTTTAGTTACATTATTACTATATTTATCTAATTTAATTTATTTAATTTTTGTGTGTCAATCGTGTTTCCAATTTCTCTATTGTCTAACACCAATGTTATCATGTGTAGAAAATACTCTATGGTTTGGGGTTGAGAGTAGTTGTATTTTAAACATAGTAAATCATCAAATAAAATATTGGATAACTATTTGGATACTAATTAGGTAAATAATAGTTATTAATCACCTTTTTTTCTCAAGCCTAATATGTGGAATTGTATTAGAAAGACCCTAATACAACTAGAGTTATGAAGACTATGACAAATAGCTTGTGACAAATTCTTCCCCAAAAGATAATATTATTAATCATAGGTTTTTAAATACCTCTATACTAAAGAGTAGTTTCTGGAATAGTTAGATACAATTAGTTTGAATAAAATCAATGGGGGTTCTCCATACTTCTTTGCATCCTAATCCACAAAAATATCCTTAGATAGATTTTGGAGTGCATTTTACATACACCCTATAATTGACCCCGATAAATCTATTTATCTTATTTTAAAAACAATACACATAATTCATAAATAAATAAACCTATGTTCAATGTCTTGGATTTTCCATTTAGTTATTTTTAAAATTATATGGTATTTTTTTCAAGACCAGGAGACGAGACAACATGTGATTCCGAGGCTCAGGGTGCACAAAATAAATTTTCAGACTATTTTTATGTTTATTAAAAAAATTAAATGTTCAGTTATAGTAACTTATAAACTAGTGTTTAAATAGGAAATATGAGGGCACAGCTGATCACAGAATAGCGAGTTAGCTTCTACATGGCCTAACATTGGCAGGCTTGGGTCAGCTGCAAAAGTTAATTTACAGACGTCTTAAGAGAAAAATAAAATATACTTAAAAATTAATTTTATATTATTACTTCAATGTTATGAAGCCACTAAGTAGAAATACGATGCGGTGACTCAGCGACGCTGCAACGCAACAACATTGCAATATTGAAATGCGTTAATGTGTTTCCTCTATTAAATATATAGTGACCAGTGTTAGAATTCATTACACTATAAAATTTTCACAGGATACATGGTGATTACCTGAGGAAATGAGAAGAATTCTCTCTCAACAGTGACACTGGTTTTGGAGATTAAAGATCTGATCAAGAACCGAATAATGACGGATCAAGGACGTTTGGGGATGGATCGCCATCAAAGATGAATACTCTCATCTGACTTACCCTCTATCAAGGTATGGTATTTATTTCTAGGTGAATTTTTCCCCATTCCTTTTTCTTAATGACGAACATAGACAAATACATAAATAGGTTGATCCAGAGGTCGATTGTTCATGCAGGATAGGTTATCTACTATGAGGTATTGAATGGTTAAAAACATTGGGAATACCCTATTGTACCCTTCCATTTTTAATGGGAAAAATAACGGTCTATATTCATCCATTGGGTGTTAATGGTGCCTTTTCTTATCTTCGTTCTTGTGTTTTTCACCAACATACCCAAATGGTCACATCGGGCTTCATCAAAAGGTTACAAAAATGAATGGATGCATATAATGATTGAAAGATAGTCATAATCCCATGGAAGTGATGGTGAAAACTAGATATCTTCAATGGAATTCCCAATTAAATAAATAGACAACCATAGAAATAGTGGTGGCCCATAGATGAGGGATCCACCATCAGTGGTGCATCACATAGTGGGAGGAACCCACAACCTAGTGGTCGTGGGCGGCAGATAGGGTCGTCGGCTCAATGGTCGATGGCATCCATGGCTGGACATGGAAGGATGTTATGATGCATAGCATAGGGTCTCATTCCAACTGAACTATAGTGGTGTGGTCACACATCAGACCTCTACGTTGAATGCAGTGCCCGCCCCGTGTTGATCGAGCGGGGACAACACCTTGTCCATGATTCAGGCGGATGAACCTGCCCGTTCGAGGGGGCAAGTCAAGATCCAAAAGGCTGGTCCATTAGCATGACAAGCCAATATAATGCCATTGAATGCCTAGCATGTTTTCTCAACCCGGTGTATTGAGTCATTCGAGACACGGGTGGCATCAGGTTGGTCTGATCGGGTAAGACTAGACCGAAACCCCACTAGCCCCTTTTTACTTAGATGTCCATAACTTCCAAACAATAAGTCGGTATGATGAATAGTTTTCTATGTTGGGGTATTAATGAAAAGGTGGTCCTTTTGTGATACTATACATGACCTTTAATAGTTTTTTGAGTATGTCCTATTTACTTAGGATCTCCTTAATCGAGTGATCTAAGGACGGAATGCGATGACTGGATGTGAAAAAGACATTGATTTGGTCTCCTAGAAAGACTCAATGTTGGTCTCCTGCAAATACACAGAGTTATTCTCCAATGAATATGTGTATTTGGTCTCCTTCAAAGATGTGGATTTGGTCTCCTATGAAGATGACGATTCGTCCACTCTGAGGGCGCAGATTAGGTCTCCTACGAGGGAATGGAGTAGGACTCCTGTGGAGTCACAGAGTAGGTCTCCCATGTATATTGTATGTCTCGTTGGATTTGGATATTCCTGTAATTTCATAGAATATGTAAACAAGTGATAGCTAACTCTAGTGACTCTGTTGACTTTACTTCTTGGAAGCTACACTTCATGTTCCTCTTTTGTATTCTTATTTGTGTCTTTATTTTTGGTTTACCTTTATCTTTTGGGTTCCCTATTTATTATTGTTTTAGACACCCCTGCATGGGATTCCACTACATGTGTCATTTATTGGTGTAGATTATTGACATCTTAGAATGTGTCCATAGTGGGTCGGAGATATGTGGTGCTTCAGGGTGACCTGATGAATGTGGTGCGCTTCAGTGACATTCATCCAGCTTAATATACCAACCCTTCATGTATGGTTTTATGTGAATGAGATCTAGGAGCTTTTACATTTATATTGTTGTCCATTTATATTTTCCCCATTTACTTTTAGTTTGTATTGTTTCCTCTTTGTTGGTTTTTCGTAGTAATATACATGAATGTCTTCTCGATGTTTTATGTTTTATCACTTTTTCATAGAGACGGGTGTGTGTGTACAGGTACCTTGAATATTACCTCCCACTTGTGTAATATTCCTACATGGTACTAGTCTCCATCCCCTGGCTTATGGGAGGTGGTCATGGGTCAGTTACATCATGTGCACTGGTGGTATGGGTCATGAAAGAGTGGTATCAAAGCCTAGGCTGGTTCTTTTGTAAGGACCAAAATTCTCTAATTTTTTTGGGAAACAGTGTCAAGTGTTTTGAGTTTGGATTTTAGGCCATGTAGTCCAGTGATGGTGTGGTGGCTAATATATTTATACACCCATACACTAAATTATTCTTTTTTACCCAATATATTAAAAAACATGTTGCATGCATCATATATGAATTGATTATGTTCTCATGTCCTTCTTTAGTTAGAGTCATCTCACCAGTTTTACACTATTGACCATGGTACATTGTGGTTTGTTTCAGGATGCTTCTACATGGGTAGCCAAACAGGATTCTAGAGTGTGACCATCAGGATGGTTCACCGAGTTATGAGGAATCAGTGAAAGGATCATTGCAAGAGATAGAACCTCATGGCGATGAACTAGTGATACCACCTCCTAGAGTGCAGAAGTTCCTACCAGAATTATAGGTATAGGATTCATGTAGGCTCAACGTTTTGTATGAGTTTTAGAGAAAATGACATCCCATATTTTGAGGTGACATATTTCCTCAGGTAGATGAGGAATGTCTGGAAGTGGATATGTGAGTTTTTTGGCCAGTGAGGAAGCCTCATTATAAGATGAAGATCGTTGATATGAATATTCTATAGGGATCAATGGGATGATGATGGGGTTTGAAGATACCAATACATGATGAGGAAACCCTTTCCTAGAAAGAATTTGAGTGTCTCATTAGGGGGAGTTTATTCCAGTGATGTTACAATCTATGTGTATACCGGATCACCTGCATCTACAACTGGGCATCTAGATGGTGACATAGTACACAATGAGATTGGTAGATATTTTTTGTTACTCTATATACATGGTTCTGGAGCCATTCTCCGGGTCGCATAACTTCGATAAGGGACTCCATTGGGAGATCAGGGTGTCGATGATATCACTTTGTATCCCTTTTCATGTTGGGGTACTGGAGATATCTTTACTAGTAGAAAGTTTTACTGTGGAGAAAGCATTGACGATGGGATCGACCACTGGAATCAGGTGGCTAGTTCATTGAAAGAGGGTAGTTTTCAGCTGACACAAGGGTCCATGAGGACTAGATAGTCAAGGGGACGACCCCAGGACACAGGATTAGCAGTGAAAGGCTTACCAGACAATGCAGGTTAGCCGAAATAAGGGTGACGCTACACGTGCAGCAGTCAAGGAAATATGGCTAGAGATTTATAGTCCAGTCGTACCACCAATAAGTATATGGTTTAAGGACTGTAGAGGTAGTGGAGGATGTAGGAATAGGGTGCTCCACCAGGTGGAATATGTGAAAGGTGAGTGGGACGAGTGGAAGGAGGTGTATAGAGGTTTGAGGCACTACCATCGCTACCCCCAAGTGGTCCACCACAAGATCAAGGACCATATGGATAGGGGCTAGGCCAGATCTAGGAGATGGAGGCATAAAAACCTAAGAATCTTGGGATTACTATAGGAATAAATATTTGTCTTTTCCACCCTAGTTATAGTTTTTGTAGACATGGGTTCTAGTTATCCTTTTCTCACCACAACCATTGTTTGAGACATAGATATTTTAGTGGAACTGTTTACTCAATCCCTGCACTTAGAGACTCCTATAAGTGGATCTTTGATGATCACACACTAGTTTTGATAGTTTACACATACTCTTTAGGGTAATATTTTTGGTTGGAATATCTTGCTGGTGGTGTCAGGTCCTTAAGAAACCATTCTCTATTTAGACGAGTTATCCATAATTCATTCTTAGATCAACTATTTTAGGTGCACAATATGGTGTGTCTGCAATGATGGGACTTGTTTTTCATTGATGTAGAAAGGGAAACACAAGCAGCTCAGGATGGACTCACACACAAGAGGTTTTAGCCTATAACACATGTGTTGGACAGCATGACCCTTGGTGTAGTGAATGAGAAGAGTCCTCATATTCCTACAATGATGGATTAGTACGAGGTTGTATTTTAAAAAAATAATATAGGACTACCTTCTCAAAAATATGTAGACTTATGCATTGACCTATATCTCAGGAAAACACTGATATCTATATCGGCATATTGGATGGCTCCCACAGAGCTTCATGATTTAAGGGTATAGTTGGAGAACTTGAAGAGGATGGGCTTTGTGAGACCCAGTGTTTCATTGTGGGCATCCAATGTATTGTTTACAAAGATGGAAGATAGGATCCTAAGGTTATGTGTGGAATTTCGACACCTAAATTAGGTTACCATGATGAATACGTATCCACATCCAAGGATTTATGGCATGTTTGATTAGCTGAAGGGAGCGAGATGGTTCTCAAAGATAGACCTAATATTATACTATCACTAGCTTCATGAGTGGGATGATGACATTTCAATGATGGTTATCAAATGTCTATATGACTACTATGGGTAAATAGTTATTTCTTTTGGCATAAAAAACACCCCAGTATTGTTCATGTGACTCATGAACATGATATTCTAGCCATTCCTAGACCGATGTTTAGTGGTCATTCTTGATAAAGTCCTGGTGTACTTAGCATCCGAGGAGGATCACATGATACACTTAATGATGGTTATGAACTTAATTTGAGAGCATCAGAATTATTTGAATATCCCATAATTCCAGTTCAGGATACAAGTGGTCCACATTCTGAGACACGTCATTTTAGAGGCTAGAATTGTGGTAGATCTAGAAAAGATAGCGGTGGTTCTTTCTTGGGATCCACCCATGAATGTTTTCGAGGTACTGATTTTATTTGGGTTAGATGGGTACTATTTGATGCTCATGATATGATTGTCTAGGGTAGTAACATCCATTAAAGATTAGAAATGAATGTGGAATCCTTTCATGCAGATAGAGATGTTTTTGGAGAGTTTTCATAAGCTGAGGCAAAGTTTGATGGGAGCTCCCATCTTGATATTTCCAGAGGTGGGTGTCGAGTATGTGGTGTTATGTGATGCCTTAAGAACCATACATGTTTGTGTTTTGATGCAAGGGAAAGCAGTGATTGCCTACGGTTCATGGTAGTTGATACAACATGATCAGAACTACGTGACCCACAATCTGGGGTTGTCAGTATTAGTATTTTCATAGAAGATATTGTTACACTACCATATGGGCATACAGTTTATCGTCTACTCAGACAACAAAAGCCTCAGTTATATATTTTCTCAAAATGATCAATACTTGAAACAATAGTTTTGGATAGATTTCATCCATGACTATGACTTAGATATAGTTTATACTCATATGAGGGAAACATGGTGGTCGATGCTCTCGGCTGGATATTGAGTTCAAAGCTATAGAATGAGGCCTCAAAATAGTTGGCCTCACATCAGATATCCTTTATGAATGGAGGTGGATCAATTTATCTTTGGTCTATGGTAGTTACCACTCCACTCTTACAATGAGTCTTTGAGGCACATCTCAAAGATACCAGCTGTAAGACTACATGTGCTTATATGTCTATAAGGCATGCCCCTGATTGATACTCAAATGGTGGGGAGCATGTCATCATTTTTAGAGTATGAATGGTTTTACCAGCAACGTTTTGAGATCACATGATGAGGGAGTTCTATACATACCCTTGAGCAGTATATGAATGTGTGGAAAAAATATACCAAGATGTCTGACATTAGTAATGGTGGCTGGGATGAATAATGTGGTGGTAGAGTCTATTTCCAGTTGCCTCACTTGTCAGTTAGTGAAGTTCGAGCACTAAGATCCTTCAGGTATTACTCAACCCCTAAAGGTTCCAAATTGGAATTGGGATGGAATATCAATGGAATTCTTGAAGGTTTTACCGTGTACGTCCAAGGGGGATGATACCGTCAGAGTGATCATTAAAGGACTCACCACGTCGGCCCACTTACTAGGGATTATGGATCAGGGTTCAATACAGAACATGAGACACCTCTATATATATTATATTATTAAACTCCATAGTGTTCCATCTATGATAGTATCAGATAATGACAATCTTTTTACATTTCGGTTGTGAAGGGATTACAGAATATGTTTAGGACTTAGCTGCGCTTTGCCACTACTTTCCACCCACAGAAAAACGGCCAGAAGGAGTGGAAGATTCAAGTCCTACAGTACATTCTACATGATTTTATCATTGATTTTGGTAATAGTTGGGTAGATCATCTACCCCTGGTGGAGTATTTGTACAATAAAAGATACTACTCTACCATCAGACTAGAACTATTCAGGGCCTTGTATGGGTTAACCTGGAGGTCACCACTTTGTTGGACTTACCCCAGAGAGTCAACACTCATGGGCTAGGAGTTGGTGAATGCTACTACAAAGAATGTTCAGGTCATCCATGAGTGGATGAAGACTGTAAAAATACATCATAAGTCCTATTATAATAGGTGATGGAGACCATTGGAGTGTAAGGAGGGGGACCAGGTGTTCTTTAAGGTATCTCCTCGACGTAGGATATAGATATGTGGTTGGGGAAACAATTTATCTTTGAGTTTCATCGAATATTGTCTAATACTATGTAGAGTGGGAAAAGTGTTATACCTATTATCTCTACTTGAATAGTTTTAGAGAGTGCACAACATCTTCCACATATCCCAACCGAGGAGATACATACATGACTCATTGAAATTCATCTATTGGGGCGAGCTATACATCGACGAAGGGGCGACATTCATGGATTACCCATTAGAGATAGAGGATCGATAGAAGGGGACCCTTCATGGGTGGTCAATTCCTCTTGTTCATGTTTAGTGGTAGCAATAGAATATACATGAGAGCATATGGGAGAAGAAGAAATAAATTCAGGCTTCGTAACCCAATTATTTTATCCCTTGTTTTTTATTTTGGATATGTACATCAATAAGGTTGGGAGAATGTAATGTATTAAATTTTCCATGTAATTTTCTCAAAATTATATGTTGGTTTAGCCCAAGTGCTGAGATGGAACATGATTCTAAGGCCTGAGGTTCTCTTAATAAATGTTCAAACTATTTTTCTGTTTATCAAAAATAGAGTTCGTTTTAGGTTTTAGTAACTTATAAATGGGTTCCCATTTCAGAAATCTAAGGTCATATTGGACCTCAGAATAGTGAGTTTACCATAGATGGGGACTAACATCTACATGCATGGGTTGAATGAAAATGATAATTTATGGACATTTTAAGCAAAAAATAATATATAATTAATAATATATTTTATTTTATTTCTTTAATGTTACATAGTGACTCAACAGCACTGTTATGCGGAGACTCAATGGAACTACGATTCGGAGACTCAGTAAAGTTTCAACCTAACATCGTGGAAACACTGAAACATGTTAATGTGTTTCCTCCATTAAAAAGAAGTCTGGAATAGTGTTATAAATCATTACACTGGATAATTTTACCTAGATCCCTGATATTTCCATAATTCAATGAGAAGGAAGCTCTCTCATTAGAAAATATTTTTCGGAAATCGGAGCTCAAATCATGCACCGACGAATGATGGATCAAGGAAATTCATGGATGGATTTTCATCAATGATTAATTCAATCCTCTAACTGATACTCATTCCTTGTAGGGGGTTTATTTCCAAGTGAATTATTTCTCAATTATTGTTTCCTTTGGAGTGAGTTATATACTACGATGTATTGATGGGTTAAAAATGTTGTGTTTATCCTTTTGTTCTCTTATCATTTTTTAATCGGATGAATGAAGGCATAAAATAACAAGGACGATGTTTTTCCCTCATGTGTTCTAGGTGCCTTTCATATCCCCATCAGTGTGTTCTTCATTGATGGACACACACAGTCATGTTGGGATTTTTATAGAGGTTCCAAACATTAATGGACCCCTGGTGAAATGAAAAGATGATCATGATTGCATGGTAGTGATGGAGAAGACTGGAGGATTGAAATAGCATTCCCAATTATAAGAATGGACCCCCAAAGAAATGGTGGTGGCCCGCATAGGATGGAGCTGACAGTGGTGGCAGTGGCGCATGGGGGGTAGTGGTTTGTGGAGGTAAAACCACTCAGTATGAGAAATATATGGAAACGTGGTCACATGAAGAGGATAAGGCCAGTAGCTCGTGGAATGGTGGAGGCATCGACCAGATGCAGAAAGAGGTTGTTTCAACCAACATATGTCACACTCATGTTGTATGACCATGGGGATATCATGGGGTGGACTACCACGTTAAACGTAGTGTCTTCCCTCACATTGGTATGGTGGGGAAGTGGTTCCCACTATGTCCTGGGCAGACAAACCAGCCCATATAAGTAGGCTGGGTGGGAGCTAGTTGGCTCGTCTAGTAGCGAGCTGGGTTGGGTCAGACCTGGCGGGTCAGGCCAGGTGAGGCCAGGGTTGGATCAGGTCGGTCTGACCAGGTCAGCTGGGACCTAGACCCCATCAACCCCCTTTTACATAAATGGCCATAAAATCAAATCTTTAATTCTATTAGAAGATTCATTTACACCATTGGGACCCTCATGATGAGGGGGTACTTTTAGGATATTACATATGACCATTCATAGTGGTTGGTGTATGACCTATTTGCTAGAGGAGTAGGTGCTTCTGAAATGAGAATGCTAAGAATGAAATCTAGTGACTAGATGTAGAAAAGATGTGGAGTTGGTCTCTTGTGAAGATGCATAGTTGGTATCCTGTAAATATGTAAAGTTGGTATTCAGTAAAGATTCAGAGTTGGTCTCCTATAAGGGTGTGGAGTAGGTTTCCTATGAGGGTGTGGAGTAGGTCTCATATGAAGATGCAGAGTAGGTATCTGGAAAAGTCTGTATGTCTCATTGGATTTTTATTTTCTTCGAATTTTTTTAGTATATGTATCCAAGTGTGAGATGACTCTAGTGACACTCCTGACAGTACTTCATAGATTTTACACTTCGTGTACCTATTTGGTGGTCTTCCTTGTTTCTTTATTTCTGTTTTACCTTTGTGGTTTGGGGTACCTACTAAGTATTTTTTTACTCACCCATTCACAGGCTTCGCCCACATGTGTCGTGTCTTGTGTAGATATTCGATAGATTTGATGGAGTCCTTGGTGTCCTTGGTGTTCAGATATAGGTGGTTCTTCAGGGGGACCTAACAGACAATGCACGCTTCTGCGACATTCAGACAGCTATATTTCACAACCCATCAATTAGGGTTTCTATTAAAGATATTCAAGATATTGTGATTTTCTTTTGTTGGGATTGTATACTAGACCCCTTTAGTTTCAGTTTGTACTTTTTAGTCTTGGTGGGTTTTTCTTAGTTGGATACATGCAAGTATGCCTAGTGTTTTTTTTATAACACTTTTTCCTGGATATGGGTGTGTGTATATAGGTACATGGGAAAACTCCCCCCACATTTGGTATATTCATTCACGGTACCAGTCACCAGCCCCAGGACAATAGGATGCCGGATTGGGGTAGTCCCTTCATAGGCCCTGACAATACGAGAGTTGACACTATGGGATTCACATGAGGAATCCATCTACAAAGTTCTAATCATTTGGTCACCATCATTAAAATATTCCCCTTTAGGTTTTACCATAAGATGCCACTTCGTTATGACCTTGAATCTTGTGTAGTTTGGAACTTTATAAATTTTTAATCTGATAATCACCTATGAACAATCAATTAAACTACATAGACCAATCATTTCCATATAATATTATTATGATGAAATATAATGAGGAATAAAAAAATAATGAGATTTTTTTATTTGGTTCATATAGATATTTGTGGAAATATATCACTAAGAGACAATAATAGAATGATGTACTATGTTATTTTCAATTATTCATTTAGAATAATGTCCAGAGTGTTTTCATTTCACAATTATCTCATGTGTTCAATTTCATGGAACATTTTCAGATCGAAATTGAATGGATTACTAGAGATATGATTCTATTGTCTCATTCTAATAATGTTATGGAATTATCACATAGTAAAGATGAATATTGTCTAATTAAACATGGGATAAGGCATCTTGTTTTGGAAGTGACAACTCCTCAAATAAAATAGAATGGTTGAGAGGATAAAATGTATCCTAAACAACTTTTCAATAAAAAATATTATTTTAAAGGACCTACCAAAGAAATTTCAGAAGAAATCATTCTTGAAATCAGTGAACACATCTAATAGGGATCAATTCCTTTCAAAATATAAAGGAATCAATTAGAGCTACATTATGTAAAGATGCCAACATTTACATACATTCAATCCATTGGAAGTTATTAATTAATTATTATAAAATATAAACATAAAAAATTTACAACACTTGGAGATTAAGTGATATTATTTGGATATTATGGAAAAATAAATGAATATAAATTATTTACAAATAGGATGGAAATTTGTTTCAAATAAATTCTATCACTATTGTTGAAAATGAACATAATAATCAATACCACAGTGAACATTTCCATGATGATAGTGATGAGGAGGTAAGAAAATCAAGGGTAAAAGAGGTGGAAAATGATGACGTAGAATAATATAATGATGAGGAAGTGGAGGAAGAATAATCTATATCTATTTTGTAGATTGATAGTCAATTCTAAATAGATAGGAAAAAATATGATTTCTAATGAAGCAGCTTGTAATACCTCAAGGCTTTACAATATTTTCCTTTAAGAATAAATTTAGTTTTTTTCCTATATTTCATTATACGAAACACCAAGTTACAATTCTATTACAAACACATAAAGGGTATCTTTCTCTACATGGAAGAAATAGTTGGCCTTGTGTTTCACGTAATACAGACTCCCCATAATGGCATAAGTTACACATTAGACTGTGTTTTAATATAAAATATTATAATATTAAAAATATAATAATATAATCTACAATTATATAATCTATCCATTAAATTATTTTTAATTATTATGATTTACTAACTTATTTAACTTTATGTTCTTACTTAATTATTATATTAATTTATTGGTTTCCAATTTATTTTAAATTAATATAAGAACCAAGTAAATATAAAGGGAATGTTTTTATAGAAAACTATTTTTAGGAGAACAAAGCTATTTCATCCTAATAATGAAATTAATTTAATATGTATATGCAATTAAATAAAGGATATTTTATATCCATCCAATATATTTTAAATGCATAAGATAAAAACAATCCCAATTTTATGCGAAAAAACTATTGTATTATAAAGGTATGATTACCTCCTTTTGATGAAGAACCTATTATAAATCTAAAATTTATAATTTTTTAAAAATTATAAGTCCAAATAATATTCATTTTCAAAATATGAACTTATAAATAATGTTGAGGTAATTTTTTGGAATTTTTATGTGATGTTTTGTTTTTTATAAATAGGAAAAAGCTGATTATTAATTAAAAACATATTTTTCATTACATTTATTTATAATATTAAATTATATTTTAAATTGGTTTTAAGTTTAAATTAGATAAAATTTGATATTAATAAATTATATTTGATTTTAATTGTTTTTACATTGAAATTGTATATAAAAAATTAACAAAATTTAGGACGTTTTTACATTAAAAACACACATGGGCATCTCGTATACTAGATTAAATTTAAATTAATTATTTCCACATTAGTTATAAGAATAGGAAAAATGGAAACCATGTTGTGAATTATAATTATTTTTAATTTATAATAATGTAAACTTATTTTTCACAAAAATTATTGATAAATGTAATTAAAAATAATTACACCGATTAATAGTAAATTATATTAAAAAGGCCTAAACATTAGAAATAGAGAAAAAACCCATAAACATTTCCAAAAGACATTATATGGCCATATATTAACCATATGACTAATTGGAGCTAATTTGGTCTATTATTGGATCCACATTTCATTGGAAATACATGTTTGGAATTCCCTTTCTAATGATTTACAACAATACTATTCATCCTCCAGGCTACAAAGTAACTTAACCATCCCACATCCTCAAATATATAAAGAAACTAGAGATCAGACAAGATAAACCCAAATAGATCTTCAAAATATTTCACCTAAACATATAAGCCTCTCATTAGGAAAATATCCATCCATGGAATCACTTTGGTGAAAACCATGAGGAGTTATCCATAGAGGAGGCGACATCATTCCTCAAGCTATTTAGTTTTGTTTCCTTATCCAGACATTGAGTCCTTTATATTACCATATTATTTAACAACAAAAGTGTCATAAACATACAGATATTTTTTATGCTATGTTTTCTCACTACACTAAAATAAATGTCGAGAATAGTGTAGATATAGCACATCCTGCGAGTGGTGATCGGTCATGAAAGATTTTTCACGTCATTCCAAATTGCTTGCACAATGGTGGTCATGTAACTCTCAATCCAAAGGTTTCTCCAACCATGTTGTCTGGAAAAATAAATGGCATGAATCGTACTCTATATTTCAGCTTTCATTGAAGATAAAATGCCCCAGCTACCATAAAAGCCTCCAAGGATATGACAAGCTTGATTCCGGAAGAATGCACCATAACCCACTGGTCCTAGATTGCCTTTGTAAGCACCATCAACATTATCTTTAATCTAAATAGGGAGAGTTCCTTTCTAAAAGACTTCGATAGTGCGATGAGGATGGCAGTAATTTCTATCAATATAGAGTCATTGCAGAATGCCAAAGTCATGCATAGTGTTGTTGTGGTGTCCCTTTTGGATCAAAGAGGCTTCGTGTATAGCAATGTGAATCTAAATTAGCCATGAATCATGACTTAACGAGAATTTATTATGAATAAGATAATTTCTATCATACCAGATAACATTGTGAATCTTCGTTATAGCAGTGAGAAAAATATTATTAATCTGCTGAGAATTATACATATTAGCGCATCACTTTAATCGACATTTGATCATGTCATAAATAAACACCCTATAGTTAAAAATGTCAAAAATATAATTCCAAAGAGCAGAATAAGTGGCATAAGAATGAAAGAGATGATTTTCACCTTCTCTATGTTGGTTGTAGAAGAAATATTTAGAACAGAGTTGAATACCATGAAATTGAAGGTGATCATCAGTGGGGATCCTGTTGTGAGAAAGACAAAATATGAGGGTAAATATTTAATATTTTATCCAAGGATTTTTAAAGATATTTATCCACCCAAAATAACATTCAATGTTATAAAAAATAGTGTTTTTAATATATTTTTTGAATTAAGAATATCATTGTGAGTAGGTTCCCAAACTAAGAAGTCATCGGTGATGGAGAAAGTATAGGTATCAATTAAATTCATGATGGTGTGAGTAAGATGATACTTTTGGGTGTACAGGACATCTATGATTGAGAGGATGGTGTTCTCAGGACTTTGGTCAATAGAAATTCTAGAAATTAAAGGAGTTCCGGTTTAGTTATCCAACAATCATTTTAATGAGGAGTCTCTAGAGACCATCTACTGGGTTTTATTCATAATGGAGGAAAAATAATGTTTTATAGAAGGACAGATGGAGGAGGCAATAAAAGTTGAGATTACATTCTTATTATTTTCATGAATTTTTTTTAGGAAACTAGTTGAGTTTGAATTATAATTTAGGATATCCCATGTGAGCCTAGATTGAAGCAACTCATTAATGTGTTTGATATTTTTAATTCCAATTACTCCTTTATCAATGGGTTTACAACAAGTTAACCATGGTATGGTGACAATATTCTTTTCCACCATGCTACCTATCAAAAAAACAACTAATTGGGTTTTTTAATAA
Organism: Viscum album; assembly: GCA_963277665.1. Classification (NCBI taxonomy): domain Eukaryota; kingdom Viridiplantae; phylum Streptophyta; class Magnoliopsida; order Santalales; family Viscaceae; genus Viscum; species Viscum album. The sequence continues at coordinate 1,004,257,748 of OY728161.1, forward strand.
TACCAATAGGCTAGTTTTAGGCCATCATAGAGTAAACCATTTTGAGATAATAGTACATTTAACAAGATAGATTTCGCCTGCCATAGAAATAGATTTTACCATCCAAGAAGAAAGTTGATTTACAACCTAATTGGAAATTTTATAGAAATGAGAAGATTTAGGTCTTCCCCATAATATGGGGGAACATAGGTATTTAAAAGGAGTATATCTCTCCTATATACATAAGTCACTTATAATGATTCATTTTCTATTAGGTGAAAAAAAAATTCTAATTAATATAGAAGATTAGTTCCAGCTAATTACTTGCTAAGAAATATCTTCATAATGAGTAAGTGATTTTTTGAGGTTTCAAGTGTTTCTTTAATCACCTATAAGAAAATTAATGATATCGTCAGCAAAAAATAGGTGAGTGGGACCATTAAAATTTTGTGACACAAGAATGGGATTTAGTTAATTTTGATCAATAAGACAAGTGAGTAAACGGCTAAGATAATACTACGCAATGGAGAAAAGGATAGCAAATAGGGGGTCCCTCTATCTTACAACATTAGTACATTTGAAATATATTCTTGGGGAACAGTTGATCAGAATGGAAATAAAATCCAAATTGAATAAAGTTTTGATAGTATTGATAAAATCATTACTAAAACAAAAATATTGAACCACTTTAAAAATAAAACTCTAGTACATTATATCAATGTATTTTTTTTAAATTTCAAGATTAATGGAAATATAACCACCTATGTTGACATTTTTTAATGTCTTAAAACACTCTTAAGCATGAAAAATGTAGTTTTGGATAGATCTACCCTTAAAAATCCCAAATTGATTTCAGGAGACAATTATATCTATAATGAATGAGAGCCTGTTGGAAATTTTTTTTGTGATGATTTCATATAGGGTTTTGATGAGAGAAATGGGCCTAAACAAATGGATCTCAGAATAATTGTCAACATTTGGGATTAGAGAGAGGAATTGGTAATTTAGACCATGAGGAAGAACACCATAGGAGAAAAAAGATTTGACAGGCTTGCAAAAATCAGATATAATATTATCCCAATAGTTCTGGTGAAACCATTATTAATACCATCAGGTCCAACCACACTATTGGGATTTAAACTAAATTTAGTGTCTTTAATTTCATAAAATAGTGGTTTTTTAAGAAGAAAAGTCTAATATTCATCATTGACCACCATCTGAATGATCTTAGGTAAGATTTCCTTGTTGTTATCAGGGCCATTAAAGATAGTTTCGAAGAGACAATATTATTTTCAGTGTCATCTTCATTTTATAATATTTTTTCCCCATAATTTAGAGAGGAAAGAGGCCTATAATCTCTACATAAAATTTGAGGAGAATTATATAACATAGTATTTCTATCACCATCAGAAATCAATTTAACCTTGAAGTCTTGTTTTCTCATTTTCTCCTTAACTGTGAGTATGGAATTGAGATTTATCGAAGTGTTGATTTTGTGATTTGTATCAATGAAAAAATCAGAGCTAGTGTTGTGGTTTTGGAGTTGGGTGTGCTCATTCTCAAGGAGGATGATATCATAGTTTATTTGTTTGGCATGCATGCTACACCAACCTTTAGGCATCTGTTTAAGATACTTTAGATTGATAGAGAAATAAAAGGCATCATTTAAATGTGTCATGGAAATACAAACGGTTTCAATGATGTCAGTGCATTCCATGTTAGTGAACCAAGCATTATTAAATCTGAAAGGAAGAAGATGTTTTATAATGTTGGTAGAGAGAATGGCCAAAATAGTGTGGTGATTATTGTGGATTTTATGAAGTGTGGTTCTAGTGATGGAGTTCCAAAAATCTAAAGTAGAAACATTCGTGAAGGATCTATCATGTTTTGAGGAAACCATCCTATTGTAATTCATCCTATAACAAGTGTATTTTCAACCCGTAAGATTTATTTCAATGAGATTTTTGTCTTCAATAGTGTATATGAATTATCTTTTGGAGATCATAGAATATGAGGGACCAATTTTCTCATCTGAGTTGAGGATAACATTAAAATCTCCAATAATTCACCAAGGAGTGTTGATGTAAGTACCTAGCGAAGTAAGATCATCCTTGAGGGGCCTTATATCTTGGTATCTATACATAGAATAAACAAAGGAGAAAAAATATAAGTTCTCTCAATGAAATAAACACAAGTGAAGGCTTGCTCTGAGTTGTTAAAAATATTAACATTCTGAATAGAACAATGTGAAAATATCCATAGAGAATCAACCAAGGAGGTGTTTTTTGTTACACCGATAAAGGAGCAGCTAGGATGATATAAGTGATGAATCATGGAGTAGAAATTGATTTTTGGTAAATCCATATATAATAACATAGGGAAATGAGTATTAACCATTATTTCTAACATAGAAATGGTGTCAGAGTTAGAAATAACCAGAAAATTATAGAAAATATATTTTATTTAAACCCAAAATTTGGAGTTAGAATTCCATTTTTTGTGTTTCCTGAAACCTTGTTCCTAGAAGATCTTATGACCTTCCTGGTAGAATTTGGGCTCTGGTTCATTTATTGATAGCTTTTAAAAGCATTAGCTGGGGTGTTTGAACTATCCATTTTAATGCTACCCTACACAGGTGAAACCATGGTGTATCTATTGGTATTATGGTCATCAATAGGTCTGCTATTAAAATTCCCTATGTTCGTAGGCAAAATACTAGCATCAGTTCATTGAGAAATATCTGCTGATATACTATCAAAGTGTAAAGAGGGAATACCTGAAACAGTTTCAGCAGAAAATTCATGCTTAGAGGTTCCTGAGTATTTATCAAGCATATTTTCAGAGCCTGGAGTCAATTCTTGTGTGTTCTATAGGTTCTTGTGGATATGTTGCAAATCCATCATAGTTGAAGCACAATCCGTTCTATCAGGGAGGCCCGAGCCATCCAGATCTAGGGGTCCATCTAGTGGTAGAGCATATTTGGTTGCATCGAGAGGATCGAGTGTTTTGGGAATGGTATTGTCCATGCCAAATTTATTTCCTGAGCAACCACTTAACTTACCACTTCCAAGTTCTACACCTAGTGTGGGTTTACACTTAATCAACTCAAGATCATTCATAGAGATCAGCCTGAACACAAGAAATAGAATAACCTATTTTGAATCAGAGTCTCTAGAGGGGACTAAAGGATAGACTCCTGGCTCATTACCCAGACTCAAGGATGGGAGTAAGTGGTTGAATGATGGGGTCTCTGGTTTGTGTTTTGTTCCTTTATTGACCAGTACACTAACATGATTCCCAGAATCATAGTCTTATTTCTTACCTTTAGACATAATATAGACTGTGTTCATGGGAGTTTCAGTTGACTCCGAAGGATTAGATGTTTTATAAGCATTAGGTTGTGAGGATACCTCTCATATTTCTTTTTTCCCATTATAATTTTCATACTATTTTTACAAAACGCCGTAACCATGGATTCTAGATCATTATGGAGGTGTTGATCTTTGTTTTCTTCCTCTTTTATAATATTAGTTCATATTGTATTTTAGGTGTTCATTGTATTTATTGGTTTATTAGTCTTCAATCACCCAAACCTCATTCTTCTTTTTTGATGTTTTTTAAATATCCATTAATATTGGATTAGCTTTTTTTATTATTTATCATTTCTATACATTCATTCTCCAGTGGTTGGACCACTTGTTTCTTAATCACCTGACAGTTTTCTATGGTATGGCCAATAATTTTTCAAATTTCACAGAATAGTGTAATTTCTTCATATTTTGTCCTAATTTCTATTTTATAATCTATGTTATTGAGTATTATTGAATTAGGAATAGGTTCATTATGTTTTACCTCTACTATTACCCTCACAAGGAGGACCAAATTAGTATTTAGAGTTATTTGGTCAATTTTTAGGGGCATTACAATACAAGAAACAATGTCATTTACGATCTTATAGTGCTAAAAATACCAGTTTAGTCCATGCAATCTAACTCATACCTAGTCTATTTTATTACTATGTCAGTGTGGATTAATGGTGAAATCCCAATTAGAAATCCTAAGCAAACCCGGCTTAAGTTGGATGTTACCTAATTTCCATACTCTATCAAGGTAATTTTGATAATTGAATAGAATATAAAAGTATCCACTGCCAATGAGAACAAATTTTTAATTTGATATTCCCCAACTTTGATCAATTATAGGATTTAAATCCATTAGAGTCCATAGGTTATCACATGTTTTTGAAGCGCCTCTGGAACTTCTTCAATAGAGTAACCACCATCATCCTTCTTCTGGAATAGAGGAGGCCTTGTTGAAAGAAGATCTTTGTTTAGGTCACTTTTTTGAGTGCATCCAAGGAATAAGTACCTTTAGTTCTACCCATAAACGAGTGATTGGTAACTTGATCATTTGGTTTTCCTTCGTTGCTCACAACAGCAGATCCCCACTAGTCGTGGTCATGATTCAGAAAAATATGGCAGTCAAATCTCTTAGGCCCAAGAAGCACATCAGCAATCATGAAATGTGAGAAAGGGATTAGATAACCCTCGTTGCTATCGATTTTAGAGAGAGATGGTCTCCCCACTCTCTAAATTGTAGTCTGTTATTCTCATTGGGAATTTTTAGTGAAAATATGTTTATATATGATATATATGATATTTATCATTTAATTTTTCTTATTTAATTTTTATATATTACACACATTCATGCTTACCATTTTTTGGGAATACGATAACACCGGTTTTGGAAATCTAGACTACTGGCTAGTCAATGCGATGTGATTCGTTTACAAGACACATGGAATGTATGAAAGATTGTTTTAATTAGATATATTTGAAATAAATAAAATATATATAATATTAGAGATATAATTTTATATCATTAATTTTATTCTTTCATTTTCTTTATTAAACTTCTCTCACACTAAAAAGTGACAACGTCGGTCGTGGAGGTCTGGACTAACACCACCTTGAGAAGATGAGATTCCTTTTACACGACATGAAGTATATATATATATAGATGATTAAATAACAGGATACTTATGACATAATTAACACTTAATAATTAAATAATTGTATATAACTTCTTTCTATAATCATCATTGAATATTGAAATGTTACCCATGTGTATGTATGACCCATCGTCTCCATGATTGTAAAATTCGGTAATTTTTCATAACCATCATTCCTGATTAGTTTTTGAAGTATATTTTATGTATAAATATGATAATAATTTAATTATTATTATTTTTGATATGTATATAAAATGACTTTTTTGACCATTTTTGAAGATCCAATGTTGTTTTGAAACATGAACTGAATTTTCTCAAAACACCCAAAGTAAACCTAATTGTTTACATAGTTTTTTACAAAATTTTAATAATTTAAACAAAAGTAATAAAAAACAAGATAATTTTTTTCAATAAATTAAAAAATCAAAAATACTTTATTATTCATTAATATAATGATACACGTAACATGTTAGACTCAAGGTAACAGATTACATTTCAGTATACATTCCCTTGATACATATTAGTTGTTCTGAAAAAAAATCACTTTTATATGTTGTATAAACTAACCTTTGGAATGTTATATCTTTACACTCCTTATTATCATAATTATATAATATTCTTTTAACTTTATTCCTTCTTGGTGATTATTATACAAATGTTTAAAAGTGGTGTGGGAGACTTTGGAATCATTAAATATTATTCACCTCAATAATTTTTTAATTAACATTCAATTGTATTTCCTTTCATGAACATCACCAACTATTGTTTTTACTTATCCTCCACTGAGGAGTTATTTTTAATTTCATATTATTTATTCAATATTGATGTTTTATGTTAAAGAATATTTTTTATTATTTTTTCTGACTTTTTGATATGGTGAATTCTCTGGACTAGCAATGACGGGTGGGGAACAAACATTATATAGTCGCTCAATCCATTGACAGTTTCTCAGAAGAAAAATAATTTAACCAAATAAAAATAGTTTAAATTATACTATAATATTTTTTGATGGTATATTTCTTCAAGTTCTTCATACATGATGGGTAAATATTATGAATTTCCCCCATTCATATTCCTTTTATTATTCCTATATGTTATTTTTGTATTGAAATATCTATGGATGAATTCAAAACTGAGATTACTAAATAAAATTAAGCTATTTCAATTCTTTAAATATTATATATTTATATAGTTATTTCAATTGATTATATTATTAATTAATTACTCTTAAATATTGATTATTCTCAATTGTTAATTATTAGTTTGTCTTTCCATTCCTTACTCTCCAGTTGAGATAATCCTTATTATGTTTTATTCCTAATGTTTGTGAACAATAAATATTTGAATACCCTTTCAGGTATTCTATTTATTTCATTTGATTTCTATCATGATCTTATTTTATTTTGGAAATTCATTATTTGTATCATGTATGTAATATGTCTTTCCCAAATAGATAAACTATTCGGTCCCTTGTGATTTTATTCATGTATCGATTCCAATGTAACAAAATATTTAATCAGGACCAATATTATGGGGATGGATTGTTATATTTGGTATTAAAAATGGTTTAGAAGAAAAATTGGATTCTATATTTACAAAAACATAGATTATGGCCACAAAGACCATGGTGTTGCCCTGTTCACACAGAGCAGGCCCCAGAAGAGGATCAGAGAAACAAGACTAGCAGTCACCAGAAGCAGAGCTACCGTATTGGATGAATGAGTGGGTATATCAACCGCCATCGGGACAAAGCACCGTGCAGCTTTGTACGGGGAAATGCTATATGATCAACAATGCAAGGTGGGAAGCTATGTGATAAATGATGCAAATGCTATGGGAGGGTTAGTTCCTATGGGTTGGGCCTACAGGTCATGTATTGGGCATAGTATTCCTCTAGGCCTTCGAGTAATGTACTGCGAGTTGTGTCAGGCCTTGTGCCTTGGGCATATGGGTCATTTACTGGTTCCCCTTAATCCCTTAAAAAGGGGATTATCTATAATAAAATAAAAACAGAAGGTCTTCGGGCCATTCGGGGGGTTGGTAATGTAGATATTATTTGGCTATTTCTAGAAGTAAGTCCATGTAAAAAAAATTACAAGTTGACATATTTATGTAATATATCTACCTCAAGGTAGAAAATATAAAAAAAACTTGTTGATACTAACTTGATGTAAACATGTACACAAAAAATGGGCCTTACTATGAACCTAGTTTTACACTCTCGGGGGATATTCATACGATAATTTAAATTTCCATTACAAACCATTTGGAATGACTTAATAGAAATAAATTCCCCCAAAAAACAATTTTTATAACCATTAGATCATCTATTGAATAATGTATTTATATAATATTATGTATTTTTCTAGTATTGGGATTTTTCATTATGTTTCAAAATTGCATGAGGTAATTTTGTCATAATTTTCTAATGGCTCCAAGTAGAGGTTTTTTAAACCAAACCAGTGATTATTATATAGAGAGTAATAATGATCATATCATATACTTTTTTACACCAATATTTCATATGGAAATAGTCTCCCAAGAATTATCATCATATAAGGACGTAATATCATGTAATAATGAGATGAGTGAAGAAATATTTAAGTGAAATGGCTTTAATGGAATTCAATAAAATAAGGGGATGGAAGGTAATAATATTTTTAAATTGAATAAGGGAATGAATTAACTTCCCATATGTGATAATTATGGAAATAAACACCATGATACATGTTTAAATGGAATGAAATTTTGTTATCAGTGTTGAAAAAAAGGCCAACATGTTCTTATTTAAATGGGAATGAAAGCCAATTACAATGTGAAATGCTTCCACTAAAATGAGATGTGACACTACACAAATCAATGTATCATTCCAGAAATGAAAATACCCATAAAATATGCTAATAGATCATGGTCATGATTATCCTACTACCATGGACGAATGGGAATGATTATTTTGGTAACATTTGGAATCATGAATTATGTCATTTATTATTTTATCAATTATATATTAGTTGTAATAATCGTTGAATATATAAGGATTGTACTGTATTAAAATTTCATTCATAACATGATATCATATTTTTAATGGTACCAGAAAAATTGATTTAGTGAAAAGTTAATAATCTTGGAAAATACATTTTTAAGGGAGATTGAATCCTTAATATGATCCCATTATTAGGACATTTGTGATTGGATATAGAAATTGTGGGTTTGGATAAGTAAATCAAATAATTGACGACTACCATGTAACTGTGTAATGTTTTTTTTAATGATGTAGTCTATTCTATCATTGATGGATATTAAATAATACTTTTTATTAAATAATATATCCAATAATCTATGTTCTATTTAAGGAATAATAATAATGAATATCTTCAAATAGTTTTTGTGGTAATTAAATGCTTCAAAAAATCACATGGTTGTTAGGTGATGATTTAAATACATATCATATTATTTTATAATTTAATTTTGGATATTATGTGAGAATTAATCTATTGTGTTGGATCATAATCATTTAATAAATATTATTTTTTTTATGAAATGGTTTGTCTTGATATTTAGAGAAGGTTTTAGAGGTCAATATATTACATCACCATATGATGCAACCTATGGTATGAAATAAAGTGGTAATAGTAGAAGGATTAACCAAAGGATAATATTGTGTTTATATAAATGTGTATTCTATAATATTCTTATAAACTTAATGAACTATCCTACTATATATAAATCGTATTGAAATAAAAAAATCATATTATTATCATTTTTATAATATCAAGGAACATTATTCACACTACTAATTTATAGATTTGTGGTCAAAAACATTTTCATGAACATTTTTTTGACACACTCCATTAACACTTGATATTTAGATTTATCATCCAGATCTATTATTTCACCATTGTTCTCCTATTTGAAAGACTAGTTTTATGACGACATTCCCATTTCATTGTCCTTCATACTAAAAAGATTAGTTATTAAACCTATATAAGGTGTGGGGTTTCCAATAATATTTTATTTTAAATATCAATTCCTTGATTACAAGGATCAATTTTTAATTCCAAGGACACATTTTATTTATTATGGGGTGAATGTAACACCCCAAGACTTTATAATACTTTCATTTAAAAAAATTAATATTTGTTCCTTGATTTCATTATATGAAATCCCTAGTTATACATAACATACATGAAACATAATTTCTATATTTATCTAGATGGAACACAGTGGCCCACATGAGTTAAATTCAATACTAACACTCCATGATCGCTCATGTAACACGTAAGACCCATTTTTACCAGACAATATTATATTTATAAAAATATTTTTTTATTAAATATAATAATCAATAACTAATCCATTAAATTATCAGCTACAAATAAAAATAACAAAATTAAGAGAATTTATTTTTTTTAGAAGTATAATATTAATTCTTTAGTCTCTAATTAAATAGAAATGAATATAATAACCAATTGACTATATAAGGATGTTTTTAGAGGAAATTATTTTTAGGACCACAAAGTAGATTCATCCAAATAAATTAAATTTATTTCAATTTTTTTGTGAAATTAATTTAATATATATATATATATTTCAACTATAGTTACTTAAATATTTTTATATTCATTAAATATATATAATTTTCATAAGACAATAATAAACCGAAATTTATACATTAAGTCCTATATTTTTTTAACAGAAGTTTTACGACCTTTAACGGTGAACCAATTTTAATTATAAATTTTATAAATTTTAATAATTATATATATAAATGTAAAAAAACAAAAAAAAACATTTAAATCATTTAGGGTGAATGTTTAGTATTTTTCTGTGATGTTCCATGTTTTGATGGATAATGATAAATATGGAATTTTAATTCAAAACTCCTTTTTCATCAAAATTATATCTAACGACAAATTAAATTAAAAATATTTTAAAAGATTAATTTTATCATATTATATTAATTAATATTATTTATGTAACTTTAATAAATTATAATTTTAAACTGGATAGAAAACATTTCGCACTTTTGAACATTTTTACTTTCAAAACACGCATTCTCATCCCATCTACGAGATAAAACTTAAATTAATTTCACCCAATTTTTTATTAGGATTTGGAAAAATGGATTATATATTTGGAATCAGAATAATTTATCAAAATACCTTCCATAATACTATAATCATAACTTTCTGTACAAATCCATCCACATAAGCCCATTTATGGCATCCTGCCTTTATATTACATAACTTTTCATTACATTTTACAAACAGAGGACCTTTAAAGGATTCATAATATATTAATTCTAATGCACTTTTAAGGCTTCATAATATATTAATTCTATGAATGATTACTTCATGTCATAACATGGAGACATACATCAAAGGAAAGGGTGAGCCGAAGGCCCAATAGGGGTAAATAAGGGAATCAGTTTACTTATGATATCAATAAAAACTTGATAAAAACATATAGACATGAGAAATAGAAGTATGGGAATATCATAATAAAATGAATGTGAAACATATCTTGAATATGTGGCTACGTCATTTCATTTAGACATTCATTAATATATCACTGAGGTTTATCCCAGAGGAGTCATGAAAATTTCCAATGTTATTCACCATGGTATCGTGAAACATGTCATATCTACAGATTAATTCATTACCCAATGCATTGGTGTGCTATCGGAGCACACCCTTAATATGTATTAATTTTCATGTGATCCAAATAGATCATAATTTTTGATTTCATAAATAACCAATAGAGAATAATATAAATGGGTTTCATTTTTAAATTGTGACGTTTTAAAAGTTCTCAAAAATAAGATTATTATGTCATTTAAAACCCAAGGAAAGGGAGTGAGGGTTATATATATTTCAATTCCAGAATCAAATATATGATTTTTTGTATATTTATGAACACCCATATAAACAAAATAGTTTTGGGTATTCACATAAATAAAACAAGATAATTTCATGGAAGAAAGAGAGAGAAATTTGGAGGCAATATTTCTACAGCATAACATCTATATATCATGGTATCATAAAATAAAAAAAATAGAGGACAGGGGTCTCCCATCCATAAATGAATAATTTTGGAGTATATAGAAAGAATAAAAAGATATAATATCATGGCTTGGACATTTGAATGACATACCACTTGAAAAGGTAACTTGAAAGGAAAGAGAAAATGGGATTCTTTTTACGAAAAATCGGCAGCCTAACGGTGTCGCTTATATTTCAAAAAATCAATTTATGAGAGCAGAAAGGGTCTCTAATAATTTGGAAATGAAATGAACAGTATTAAATATATATAATAACAATCCCTTACATATTAAAATGGAAATATAAGGCATAACAAAAAAGAAGTTATGACTTAAAAGAGGAGGGTGAAAGTTTCCCTTACCTTGAAGAGTAACTTTGAAAGCGTAAAGGTCAGGACCTTTAGAGGCATGAGGGCACCTTGGGAGGACTTATTAAGAGGTAAATAGACCAGAGCATCGTTGAGGATTATTTTGGAATGAAATGAATGAGGTAATGTCTTGGTATTTATAAGAAGAGTTAGGGAATAAAATATTAATTTCCATGGGAAACCTCATCGGTGGTATTGGAAAAACCATTGGCTTATCATGGTATTTTCCCATGGTATTGGCCACATGGGACACATCATACCATATATTACTATTCATAAGTAAACCAGAATTATTACATTATTATTACATCATTAATGATGTCAGTAAACTTCCAAAACTCAAAACTGTATTTTTACTATTCACTGAAAATTCAACTATTTCAGAAAAATCCAATACAAATCCCCCTTACTTAATATCGATGCTATGAATTAATATATTAAATCAATTTTATAAAAATAATTTTCTATATATTTTTAATTTATTTTTTAAATAAAATCATTATTTATTCCAAAAAAATAACTTTAGAACTATAACGCAGTTTGTAACTCCTTAAAAAAGTAATCAAGTTCCCATAAAATTATCGTATAACCATACGACAATAAAGTAAAAACTTATTATTACATTTTAAGAAAATAAATTTCCATTTTAAATTATAAATTAATTATTAAATTGTAAATAAAATATTTATGACATACAAAAATACCAAAACATATACTATGATCATTTTTTCTCTTTTAATATGTCCATGATTTATTTATACATTCATGGGTGAATGTTTAATTTTTTTGCCAATTTACTATTAATTACTATTCATACAGGTATGTTACTATTCATACATTACTATTCCCTAAAAATTATGCTGATCTTATTGGACTCTAAATTTCTCTCTGATTGCTACTGTATAAGACCATTTTTTGAAAATCATTTCACATTATTACTTATTTAATGTTTACATAAATATTTGAAAATACCTCTTTACTCGAAATTTAAAAATAATACTCATCTTATATTTGTCCAGACATTTGAAAATCAAAAATTTTTCCACAAGAAGAAATAGAAATTTTATTTATAGCAAAGATTAAAAAAGTGCCTAAGGCCTCATTACATATCCCCTTATAACACCAGCATAGGTCCTAAGTGTGAGGTGTGCTATGGTGATAGAATCTTGGGAATATTGGACAAAATTACCCGATTATTGATCTCTGTCAGCATGAAATTCTCTCGTAGGTGATTCGGTTCAAGCTTTACATGTTGAAGTTCAGCTTGGGCTTGGTCCAGAGCAAACCCATTGATGCTACCTCTTTCCCAAGCTATAAAATATGGGATTCATATGGCTAGATTCTACAAGAGGAGTCCATCAACTCCTCATTCTATATTAACTAACCAAGATCACTTGTCTTTATAAACAATAAATGTAACGTTATGATTTTTTCTTACAACTGTCATATTGACCAGCAGTCATATTACAGCCGAAACCCAATAGTCTCATTTATTTATACTCACTTTATTAATTAACGAATATAGTTTTGTTGAGTATAAAAATGAATTAAAACACAAATTTAGGAAATAAAATTTATTCAAATGTTTGGGTCGTTTCTTTCTTCTCCTCTTAAGAAATTTCATCCTCAAAATTTTAACTCAAATCATCAGAAGGGAAAATTCTTGGGTACATCTACCTCATAGACTCCACCGGTTCCCACATGGCTTCTTCACATTTTTGGTTCCTCCATAACACCTTCACAAGGTAGGTAGTCTTGTAACGTAGAACCTTGTCTTTATGATCCAAGATCTTAACCAGCTACTCCTCATAAGAGGGGTCACATTCCAATTTTACCATATCTGGATTTAGTACATGTGAAGGGTCAGGTATGTACTTCTTCAAGGGGGATACATGGTAGACATCATGAACTTGTGCTAGATTTGGATGAAGTTCAAGCGGATAGGCCACTACTCCTATGTGATCGAGGATTTCATAGAGGCAAATGTACATAGGGATGATCTTCCCTTTATTCCCAAACCTCATGACTCTCTTCGATGGTGATATTAAATGAAATAACTTGTCACCAACATCAAACTCCAAGTCCCTTCGGCGGTTCTTATCATAGCTCTTTGGCCAACTATGAGCAGCCTTAATGTGTTGTTTGATGGCATAGACATTTTCAATCATCTCTTTCACAAGATCAGGCCCATGATGCTTTCTCTCACTAGATTTTTGGAAACACGTGGGAGTTCAACATCGCTTCCCATATAGAGCCTCATAAGGTGTCATTTGAATGCTCGAGTTGAAGCTATTGTTGTAAGAGAACTCAACTAGACAGATATGTTGGTTCCATCCTCCTTTAAACTCCATTGAGCATGTTCTCAGTATGTCCTCGAGTGTTTGAATAGTCCTTTCAGATTGGCCCTTAGTTTGTGGGTGATAGGTCATACTGAAATTCAGTTCTGTGCTCAGATCATGTTGAAGACTTCTTTAAAATTTTGATGTGAACCTTGGATCATGATCAGATATCATAGAAAGTAGCACTCAATGCATCCTTACCACTTCCTTTACATAATCCCGGCAAGATTATCAAGAGGGAAATCATTCTAAATAGAGATAAAATGAGTGGTCTTGGTGAGATGGTCCATAATAACCCTTATCGCATTGTTTCCTTTGGATGTTATGAGGAGACTAGTAACGAAGTCTATAGTGATATTGTCCCACTTCCATGATGGTATGGATGGTGGTTGCTATACTCCTTTAATAATTTGTCGCTCTGCCTTCACTTGATAACATACTAGGAACCTTGAAGTGTAGTCAGCAATATCCCTTTTCAAATTATCCCACCAATAGTGATCACAAAGGTCCCTATACATTTTTCTGCTTCCAGGATTTATAGAAAAAGTAGAACTATGGGCTTCATCCATTAGCTCCTTATATATTTCCGGAATAGAGGGAACACAATGTTTTGTACGAAATTTCAGTGCACCTTCTTGACCAATATTGAACTCAAGAAACTCCCCATCCTTCACAGCTTCAAATTTATTCTGTAACAAAGGATCATCATTAGGAGATTTCATGATCTTCTCCAGCAATTATGATTGAGAAATCATTTGGGGTAGGGTTGATGATATTCCTTCCCTTATAATTACTATGTCCATCTTTACTAGGTCATTTATCAATGGATCTCCCTGAATCCTCATCGTGGAAAGAAAAATTGGGTCTTTCCTTCTTAATGCATCAGTATCTTTGTTCGATCTTCCAGGGTGATAATGAATTAAAAAATCATATTCTTTGAGAAGTTCAAAACATATTCTTTGTCTCATGTTCAATTCCTTTTGTATAAAAATATACGCCAAACATTGATGGTCTGTGTATATATCACATTTCTCCCCGTAAAGATAGTGCCTCCAAATCTTTAGAGTAAAAAACGACCGCATCCAGTTCCAGATCATGCCTAGTATAATTATTCTCATGAGTCTTCAACTATAAAGAATCATAAGCAATGAATTTTTCATTTTTCATGAGGACGCACCCAATCCGTTTTAGAGATGAATCACTAAAAATAGTGAATACTTCTCCACATGAGGGTAGAGTTAACATGGGTGTAGCAATCAATCTCTTCTTAAAATCTTGGAAAATTTCCTCACACTTTATTATCCAGATAAACTTGACCCCTTTTTAGTAAACTTGATCAATGGATTAGAAGGTCTTGAAATTTTTTTCAAAAAAATCCTACAATATCCTGCTAATTCAAGGAAACTTGAAATCTCATTTATTGCTATTGGATGAGGACACTCCTCTATAACTTCTTCCTTTGTAGGGTCAACTATGATTCTTTCATTGGTTACAATGTGCCCAATGAAAGCAACTTGTTGGAATAAGAATTAACATTTAATGAACTTCCCAAAAATTATCTCCTTCTATATAGTTTGTAAAATAAACCATATATGATCTTTATGCTCCTCATGAGTTTTAGAATATATCAAGATATCATCAATAAAAACTGCCACAATGTTGTCCAGGTAGTCCTTAATGACTCTATTCATAAAATCCATTAAAATAGTAGCTACATTAGTCGGTACAAAGGGCATAAAAACAAAATAATAATGTCCATATCTTGATCGGAAGGCAGTTTTCAGAATAACTTTTTTCTTTACCGTCAATTTATGGTAACTTGACCGAAATCAATCTTGGAGAATAATTGAGCCCCCTAACGTTGGTCAAATCAGTCATCAATTCATGGAAGACGGTATTTGTTCTTTACTGTGATCCGATTCAGTTCTCTATAATCAATCCATAGCTGCCTCGAGGCATCTATCATTATCACTTAGAAAATTGGGGCTCTCCAAGGAGGGACACTTGGTTAGATAAACCCCTTCTCCAAAAGATCTCGGAGTTGTATGTTTAATTCCTCTAGCACCAAATTTTCTATACAATAGGGGTATTTGATATCGGATGAGACCATGTACATGTCCAATGGAGAAATTTACCTCTCTTTCCAAGAGTGGTCCTGGTAATTCCTTAAGAAATACTTCCACATATTCCTAGATGATGGGGACATTTTTTATACTTAAATTCTTATCTCTTTCTTCTTCATCACCGATCCACTCCATAAATAAGGATATAGGTGGTTCTTCTAAGAAAATATCAGGTTGAGATATATCTCCTTAGAAGATAAATGTATGTTTTCCATTCAAAACTACTGATATTCCCTTGCTTCTACATTTGATCTTAGCATTATACTTTGTCAGGCAGTCTATCCCTAGTATAATATCAAATTCCAGCATGGGAATGACTACTAGATATGTGATAATATTATGCTCACAAAAGTAAAATATAGAGTTTTTAAACACTGACTATGCCTTGATAATCACACCATGAGTCTTGAATGATAAATCTAGTTTTATATAATTTTCGTTTGATTCTAAATTCTTTGCAAACTTGGATGAAATAATGGAATGCATAAAACCATAATCATGAAAATTACTTGCTAGCTTTGAGAGAACCACAAGAGTACATGTCAACACATCATTTGGCACATCAACTCCAGCCATAGTGATTGAAAATGTACGTCCTTGTTCCCTGGTAGTTGATGAGGCTGATGGTGATTCTTCTCAACTGCCCTCTGATTTGGACAGTGATTGGAAAAGTTCCCCAGTTGTCCAAACATAAAGTAGTGGACATCAGGTGGGTCATGAACCATCTTCCCCTTGTTGTTAGTGTTTGGAAGTTGAGGTTTCACCTCACTATGATAATTCCTCACAATATGACCATCTCTTCCACACTTTTAGCATTTCCCACTCCCGAGCAGGTAGTTCCCCGAATTCTTATTCCCACATTTATTACCCGTGGGACGTTGTACTTGCATGCCTCTTCTTCCCAGATCAAAGTTCCTCTCTAATCTGAGATCCATCGATCTCTTCTTGGAATATTATTTATTAGACCACTACATCTCATCAAACTCTATCTCGACTTTCATCGCACTCTGCACAATCTCCTTATAGCTATGATAGTCTTGGTTGGAAAGATACTTCCATAGATTAGGTCTCAGTCCATCGAAGAATCTATCAACCTTCCCATTTGGATCCATGACAAAGGTAGAGGTGTAACGTGAAAGCCTTGTGAAGAACATCTCGTAGCTTCCAACATATTCATTCTCTTTCTGCTTCAGCTTGAGAAACTTCCTATCCATTCTTGTTCTCATGGAATGACGGAAATACTAATTGAATAATATACCTTTGTACACTTGCAACTCTATATCTTCAACCTCCACTCATTGCCTCATGTTTTTAATCCATTCCCATCAGTGATCAGCTTCCCTATCTAAGTGATAGACAACTAGGGTGACCTTCTCTTGGTCTAAATAGTGGAGTACGGAAAAGATCTTCTCGATAAAGCTGATCCACTACTCAGTAATCAATGGGTATGTTTATCCACTGAAGGTTGGTGGTCGTTGAAGCATAAAGGACTCAATAGATTTTTGTTCCCTTACACGGTGAGATCGGGCTCTCAGCATGATTCAAGTTATTTCCCATAACTTGAGTCATTTGGTTCATCATTCTCATGAATTTTTCCATTCCATCTTCCATTGGAGGGCTGTCAGCACATGGTCCACTGTGATCACCATTTTTGTGGTTCCTACTGTTGCCCTCCATTTTCATTATGAAAAAAACCTTAGTGAGAAAATTATTTCATTTAAAACTATTTTATCTATAAATGATTTTATGTCTTAAAACTTCGAGCGTAAACAGTTGCATTTCTCTATAATTCCTTCGTAAAGATTCATAAAAATCATTTGATTAACCAAACATTTTTCCCAGGAGTGTCATAACCAAGAGCGTAACAAGGCCCATTGTTGTGCACCAGTTCGCATTTGAGTATATCTCAAAGCTTTATTTTCGGGTTGTACCCCTATGTACATCTGTGCCAGAGCCGCCTCTACCTTCTCGTATCTAGACATGGATGTATTTTCTTGATATATCATTTCCCCAATACTCAAAAAAATACCAGGATGTTTTCATATATTAAAAAGTTTCTATAGGATTCTTCCTACATTTTTCATATCCTAATTTCCATTAAAAACCAATCTATCATTTTATTCCAACTATGGCATCCTGCCTTTTTGTTACTTAACTTTTCATTAAATTTTACAAATAAAAGACATTTAAAGTCTAATGTCTTGGAAATCAAGAACAATGTACATGGAAACAACATGAAACATTATTCTAATCCAATTGTAATTATTAATAATAAGTTCATCCTAAGTAATATTACTTCATGTCATAATGTGGAGATATACATCAATGTAAAGGGTGAGCAGAAGGTTCGATAAGGGTAAACAGGGGAATCAGTTCACTTGTGATTTCAACAAGAACTTGATCAAAACATAAAGAAATGAGAAATGGAAGTACATGCATATCATTATAAAAAGAAATTGAAACATAAATTGAATATTTGGAAGCAACATTTCATTTATTCATTCATGAAAAACTCACTAAGGTTCATCCCTAAGGAGTCAAAAACAATTCCCAGGATATTCACCAAGTTATCGTGAAACTTGTCAAATCTAGATACTAATTCTATAACCAATTCATTAATGTGATATCAGGGATCTCCCTTAATATATATTTATTTTAATGTGATCTACATTGATCATAATAAAAAATTTCATAAATAACTCATAGAGAATAAAAGAAATGGGTTTCATTTAAAAATTGTGAAATTTTAAATGTTCTTAGAAATAAGATCAGTATGTCAATTATAACCCGTGGAAAGGGATTTAGGGTTGAATGTATGTATATTATAGATTAAACTATATCATTTTATGTATATTTATGAACACCAAAATAAACTAAATAGTTCTAGGTATTCACATAAATAAAACAATAGAATTTCCTGAGACAAAGAGAGAGAAATTTTGATGCGAAAATTCTGCAGCATAACAGTGATATATCATGGTTTAGAAAATAATAAAAAATATTGAGAACAAGCGTATCCCAATAATAAATGAATAATTTTTCAGTATAGGGATAGAATAATAAGAAATAAGATCATAGTGTGGACATTTTAGTGATATTCCACAAGAAAATGTAACTTGAAAGGAAAGAGAAAATGTGATTTCTTTGACGAAAATTTGGTAGCCTAATTGCGTCGCTTATAATTTAGAAAATCAATTAATGATTGAAGATATGGTATATCAATATTTGGAAATGAAATGTACAGTACTAAAGATATTTAATAACAATATCCCACAAACTAAAATGGGACTGTATGATATAACATAAGGGAAGTCGTGACATAAAAGAGGAGCGTGAAAGTTTCCCTTACCTTGAAGAGTAACTTCAAAAGCATGAAGGTCAGGACCTTGGGAGGCTTGTGGGAACCTACGGAGGACTCCTTGGGAGGTAAAGAACTAGAGATTCATTGATGAGGATTTTTTAATGAAATGAAGGATGGCATGGCTTGTTATTTATATGAAAAGTGAGGGAATAAATTATTAATTTCCAAGGGACACCTCATCAGTGGTATTGGAAAAACCAAGGGCTTTCTCTATGGTATTTTCCCATGGTATTGGTCACATGGGACACATCATAGTATATATTACTATTCATAAGCCTACCAGAATTATAACATCATTATTACATCATTAATGAATTCATTAAACACTCGAAACTCAAAACATTATTTTCACTATTCACCGAAAATTCAACTGTTTCCGGAAAAATCACAAATATTCACCCTATCCTAATATCAATGCTCTGATACAGAAATGAACTCCATTTTATGAAAATATTTTTAAAAATATTTTTAATTCAATTTTTAAATAAAATCATTATTTATTCCAAAAATATAACATTAAAACTACAACTCAATTTGTAACACCATAAAAAAGTCATCAAGGTCCCATAAAATTATCATATAACCATAAGAAAATAAAGTAAAAATAAATTATTAAATTTTATGAAAATAAATTTCCATTTTAAATTATTAAATTAATTATAAAATTGTAAATAAAATATTTATGACATACAAAAATACCAAAACATATTCTATGATCATTTTTTTCACTTTTAAGATGTCCACATAGTATTTATACATTCATGGGTGATGTTTCTATTTATTGGCCAATTTTCTATTCATTACAATTCATATGAGTATGTTACTATTCATACTTGACTATTCCCAAAAAATTATGTTGATCATATTAGACTCTAAATTTCTCACTGATCGCAACTGTTGAAGACCATTTTTTGAAAATAATTTCACATTATGTATTATTTAAAGATTACATAAATATTATAAAGTAACCCTTTTTCAAAATTCAAAAATAAAATTCATCCTCTATTTATTCGGCATTTGAAAACCCCGTATTTTAAAATATGATGAAATAAAAATTTTATTCCTAGAAAAGGATTACAAAAGTACCTAAGGCCTCGTTACATAGTCCCTTATAACACCAGAATATGAACTAAGTGTAAGGTATGATATGATGATATAATCTTAGGGCATCTCGAACAACATTTCCCAAGTAGTGATCTCTATCATCTTGAACTTCTCTCGTATGTGATTCTGTAAAGCTTCACATATTGAAGTTCAGCTTGGGCTTGGTCCAGAGCAAGGCCCAGTAATGATACCTATTTCCCAAGCTCTGACAGATGGGATTCATATGGCCCAAGTCTACTAGAGGAGGCCATCAACTCCTCTTTCTATATTAATTAACCAATATCACTTGTATTTATAGACAATAATTTTAACGTTAAGAGTTTAGCTTCGAACAGTCATATTGACCAGCAGTCATATTATAGCCGAAACACAATGGTCTTATTTAATTATACTGACTTCATTAATTAATTTGTATAGTTTTTTTAGTATAAAAATGAATTAACACACAAATGTATGAAATAATGTTTGTTAAAAAGATTAGTTCATTACTCCATTGGTGCAATGTTAGAGGAGATACAAAAAGAATAGGTAACATACTGCATCAAACTCATTAGTTTACAATATTTCTCCACTGTTTCCAACGAATTTATTAAATGATTATATAACAGAACCAGTATATTGAATATAAAAATATTATTTTATGATGAGGGTTTGATCAATCTTTAAGCACACATCCATCTCATGGGTAATGAACTTATTGTTCTTCTGTAAGGAGAACTACCGCCTCACGAAATGAAGTTGTTCCATTACATTACCACCTATAATGGAAGTGAATTATGATTGAAACTATACTTATTTATGATATATATGATTTTTATAATATATTTACTATTATTTAATTTTTATATATAATATACATTTATGATTTCCACTTTTTGGAATTTGATTACATTATTTGTAAGAGTGTGTACTATGGCCTCCTCAAGGAGATGTGATGCATTATTATGATACATGTAATGTATAATAGAAATATTTTAGTAAAAATATGTAACATAAATATTATTTATAGGATAACAATTAAATAATTCCTTTCCATAAATATAATACATGATTTTATTTGTTACCCGTTTCACACACTAAAAATTGAAAATGTTTGTCATAGACATGTAGAATAAAATCGACTTGACACGATATGATTTATTTCAAACATAATTATTATATATATAAGTATTTATGATTAAAGAAAATTGTATTTATGATATAATTATCAATCTGTAATGATATAATGTTACCTTACTTCATTCCATAATGATCATTGGAAAATGGGAATGACACTCATGTGTACATACGACATACTGTCTCTGTCATTGAAATGTTGCTTCCTTTTTCATAAAAATCATTCCTGATTCATTTAAAAAGTGTCAATGATTTATCTATATGATAATTATTAAATTATTAATATTTTAGATATGTTTATATATTTTATACTTTCATTTTAGTTGACAAACCAATGTTTTCTCATCACATGAACCAAATTCAAGAAAAACACCAAATTTAATCAATGTGGATTGTGTTGTTGTTTAAAAAATTGTAATATGTGAATTAATATTAATGATAAACATATACAAGGTTATAATGAATGTAAATAATTATCATATCTTTAATATTCAGTCATATAATGACATATATTAAATGTTATACTCAATGTATGGTATTCAATATAAATTTACATTCCATTAAAAATTATTTATTTCTATTCACCAATTCAATTTTAAATAGGATATATAATTACCTTATAAATGTTATATCATGAAAAATTTTAGTCTCATTAAATTATAAGAATAATTTAATTTAACTTTTTTATAGGGATTATGATTCAAATCCTTCAACATTTTTTTGGACACTTGGGAATGCTTAAATATTATTCTCCTCAAGAAATTGTTAATGATATTTCAATGGAATTTCCATTTATCATCATCAATAACCCTTGTTGTTACATCTCCACATATAATGATTTATTGATAATAAAATATTATTTTTTCAATATGGATGTTTCATTATTAATAATATTTTATATTTTATATCTAAATTATTTGATACAAGGAATTTGTTAGACTAAAAAATATTGGTGGGGCCAGGACTTTATATAGCCCCCTGATTCATTGATGGGTTCTCATGATAAAAATATGTCATCAAAATTAGAATTATTAAATACATATTTTGAATGGACTTGGTGGTGTAGGTTTTCATTTTCCTCACACATGACACCCAAAAATCAGTTATTTCTCTAAATTATATTTTGTTATTATTCATCCAGGAGATTTTTGATTTGACATAATTATGAATGTGTTATAATATCAGTTTATTGATTTAGTATTATGTCATTATTTTTCAATATTATTATATTTCCGTTCTCTTATCTAGTAATTTTAATGGAACTTGTTTTATGTTTATTAAATTCCATGTTTATCATTCTCATTAGTTAATTGTTTCTTCCACGTTATATACCCTTAGTAAGAATTTGAGCTCACCCTTATTATATTTTAATTCCTTGAGTTATGTAGAACAAATTGTTGAATATTATTTCAAGGATTAAATTTATTTTATTATATTAAAAATATTTTTTTTATTTTCAAAATATATTATGGGAATAAAGTATGAAATATAGTTTTCAAAAACTGTTAAAATGTTATGTCCTTTTAGATTGGAATCTTATATCTATGCCAATTTAATAAAATAATGCACTATATTTGGGGTTCAAGGGTAAAGCAGTTACACATAACCTTTTCAAACATGTCTAATGAAATCTATATAATATAAATATACCATAACTCAGGTAGATACTAATTGTATTGAGGAACAATATGAAGTTGATAATTGGGTTAAAGCTATGAATTACGATATTGACCAAATTAACAAAAATCAGATGTGGGATATGGTTTCGAGAACAATAGTGAAGAATTTCATAAGGACCAAATGGTTCTTTCAAAATAATATTAATATAGGTGTTACATTAATTTGAAAAAATAAATTGATTAGCGTGAAGAGGTTACTCCCAAATATAGGTTATCAATATTCCTGAAACATTCTAACCCATTCCAATGTAACAGATAATCATATTATTCATGTTCATAATAGTTCATAAATGGATTAATTTTTTCAGATTGATATAATGTCATAATTTATTTCTTTTTTTATGGTACAATTATTGTAGATTGAGTATCCAAATATGTTTCTCATGCTTGAGGATTAGAAAATAGTTTTTCTATTGAGAAAGGTGTTATAGGGGTTGAAGAATACACCTGGAGAATGGTATTCAATACTAGATCAATTTTTTAGGAAAAATGTTTTTAGTATGGAAGAGTTGATTATAATATATATGTAATAAATGATATTATTTTAAGTATTATAGATATATTGTATTTCTAAGACATAATATATTATGCATAGGATTAAAAATATTGAAAATAGTTTAAAGAATTCATGAATATTGAGTTCAAAATGAAAATGATTGGGGAATTGTCCTTTACTCCTTGGTTTATAAGTGACACATGGAAGGAATGACAAATTAAATTATCAATAAAATTGTTCCACGAATGTTATGTGATGAAATATAATAGAAAATTACAAGGAGATGATGAAACTGCATCCCATCCGGATGAAACTATCCAGACATTATGAATGAAAACATGTTAATGTCCTTGAATACAAGAAGTTAATTAGTAATCAATTATACATGATGGTGACAAGACCTAATATTTTTTTACACATTTCATGATACAAGATATCAATGGAATCTATAATAAATAAACATTCTTACAGTGATAAGAATACATAGGTATATCAAGGGAATGGTGTAGTTTAGTTTTCATGTATAATAAAAAATCTCAACAAGAGATATCGGGATATACACATTAAAATTAGGCCAGATCATGAGAAGATTAAAAAACGCAATTTAGTGCATTCTATCAAGGTGGTTTCTTCATATCTTGGATAAGAAAGGAACATGATTAATTTGAACTACATATCATTGAATTTGGATACATTGGGCATACATAAGAGTTAAAAAAGTTATTATGGATAAAGAATCATTTCCATGATATGGAGTCGATGTGATATCTCTAATGGCAATCTATTTTTCTAAATCATGTTCAATAGATCTTAGTAAAAATATCATGCATCACTCAAAAATTAATAATATTCAAATCAAATATCACTTTATTAATAAGATGGTGGATATTTGGGTTTTAAAATTTGTTTACATTCCAACATAATTATAGGTTAAAAACATATTGTCGAAGACCTTAACCAAGTAGCTTTTTAAGCGACAGCAACTAGATCTCAGAGTACATAAAATTTAGAAGACTGGAAAAATCATGTATATATGATAATATCTCTATCATAAATGGTGTTTATACTAATTGTTGTAGATATGTTTTACTTAGAATATTAAATCCACAATGTATTCAAATTTGGGTTCATTGAAAATTTTGGAGAAAATATCCTAATCAATACAATGTGTAATATGAAAAATGGAGTAGTTAATTATGGTTAGCTTCAAATATTACGATGCAAAATATGACAGATCTATGGATATATATCATGAATAAAAGGGTTTCTGATGAATACATATGAATTGTTTTGGTGTGATGTGATTTATTAAAGAAAATTACATGATACTATAGTTTCACACAATGAGCATAGATCATGCGGGATTATAGTTTGTATTGAGTTAAAAATTTATTAATATATGAATCAAAAGAAGATTATTTTATTATATTTTTGAACAGTCATTAATGTTGTAATAAAATGAGATGTATTTTCAAAAAACCCGATGGGGATTATTTTTTGGGAAAAATCCCTCAACCTAACACCGAAGTGTATTTTGGTTGGTTATGTTTGTTAAAAAAGAAGTTTACCAAGGTCTATTGTGGAGATCTAGAGAGATTTTTCAAACAGTATGTTGAAAAATATCATTTGAAAAAGAAATATTTTCTATAGGATTGATTTTTCAATAATGAATGGTGTTATTAAGTAGTTTGGTGTTTTGGGTAGGTTTTGAGAAAAATGACAGGGGTTAAGCACAATGGGTTGACGATAACTTTCTAGGATTATGAGAAGCATCATGAAAAGAACAATTTCCCAGTTTTGTAAAAAAGAATGGTAGGTTCACAAAAATGAATTTATAAATCCAAAAAATTGTGTTTATGTGGTTGAAATCATTGTAAAATATAAGAAATTTCTATAAACAGGAATCTAACCTCCTTATTTTAGAAATATGGGGACTTAATAAGAATCCAACCAATTTAAAATAATGAAGGTGGTTTGTGAGAATTGTTCACAAATGTAGTCCATGTAGGAATTTTCTAGTTAAAAGGAATTCATAATATCGACTATTTGAAAAAAAGGATGTACATGAACACTTTGTAAGATTCTTGACAACTTTGAGCTTTGAAAATGGTTTGATCATAATTAATTCTAAGTGAACTTTGAGAAATTATATAGTTTCATGAAGGATAAGTGAGCTTCATCACATTACTAAGAATCATCAATAATAAGTTACCATTGTGAAATTATTGATCTTAAAAAATGGTGTTGGATTTGTGAAATAATGATATTCTTGTGAATAATTGTTCTATTTCATGAAGGTTGGATAGATTGTTTTTTTCAAAAAGTGTATCTCATGTGAAACAAAATGAATTTCCCAGTAAATATGTGTTATTGTGGTATATGTAAAGTTTATTAATTTGGAAGTTCATGGAACACCAAATTTCTTATAAAAAATATTTATTGAAGTGATAAGAAGGATATTCATTTGACGAAGCAGTGAGAACACTATATTTGAGAAAGTAGTGAGCTTCCAAATTTTGGTTGGTTGTAAACCATGAGGGATAGTGAGTTTGCTCTAAAATATTTTATATCCAAGAACATTAGAGGATTTGGTATATAAAAATAATTCATTTTTATTATCTATGGTTATTTCCTAGTGTGGGTGGAAAATTTAGAATTGATGTTTCTCAAGCATACTTTGATTTCGGTTAATACAGTGATACGTTGATGGGATATAAGAGTGTTTTGACTATAGATGTAGCAATATCATAAGGGGAGGTAGTTTTAATCAACAATATTCTGATTCACCCACACCATTTTGGTTTTTATCGTAGTAAGGATAATATTTGTGGACAATGAACAATATGATTAATTAGTGGATTGAAGATAAAACACATTTCACCCCCATTGATAATGATCTAAAATGATACTTATTTCTATTCCAGCTCTACTTCACTGAGAACATTGATCAAACTGGAGTGTCAATACAATTCCATGTAAATAAGGTCATTCTAGATTCACAAACCATAATTAGTCAATTATTGGAGTTAGTACCTAGTTATATCAAATGACATGACAAAAAATCATTATATTAAATACTTTTTCAACAATGAATCTTTAATTCCTCTCTGATTTTAGAATATGTAATCAGTTAAACCCATTTTTCACTAATTGAACATTAATACATCAATTAAAAAGAGTTTAAATATTATATTAAATAAGATATTTGTATCATGATGATCATTTTAGAGATACATACCACAATACATATCAAGTTTTAGAAAATTCTGTCATTAGTTAAAGGTTTCTTAATGTACACATTAAATCCCCAGTGAATGATTCATATAATCATTAAAAGATTGTGGTTTAATCACTATTAGGCCATCAAGAATTTTTTTATAAATTTTAGTCCTGATCACATTCCCATAGAATCTTCGTTTTCAATGGAATGTCTATATTTTGTCAGGAATTGATTTATTTCTGTCAGATATACCACTGAAATATGATGAAGTATATAAAAAATCCTTATATATTTATTGAATATACATATATGAGATAGATCGATGAACATATATCATGGATAAATAAGTATATGACAAGGTTAAAAATAAATTTAACCATTTTATCATCACATAATAATTCCAAAAACAAAGGTGAATGTATTGGGGAGTGGGATAGTTAAATAGGAAACATGAGTGGTATATTATTCCAATTATCTATATAGGGTTAAGAATTATCATATTAAATGGTGATCAAACTATATAACATAAGGTATCATGATGTGAATTTTATCCACCCCTTGAATATAAATCCCATTTAGCAGGTAGCATGACAAGTGGGATGGTTCTGGATGGAAATAAAGGAATTCAAACTCATCCACTGGTAGGCCAATGGGGTCTGTCAAAAGAAGTAGACCAATTGGAACCCCTCTAACTAGGAATTGTGTTCCACTGGATAACTAATGACTATTTTCCAACATCCTAAAGGATATTCCCTCTTTATATGACCCACCATTGGTTCCATAACCCTTGGTCCCTATAAACTATCATCTTCACAACACATATTAGTGAAGAAAAAATAGAAGTTAATTTTGAATAACTAAAAAATCTCATAGATAAAAAATTAATGATGATGCAACAATCGATTCCTATAATGACTTATCCTCATACATTTGTATCATAATGGGTTCTTCTCAGGACACTCTATCCACTTATCTTGAACATCATCCTCTCAATACCATGTTTCAACATATATCAATATACGATCCATAGAATTTTGGAATAGTTCTACCAAATTTCCATAAATGACCTTTTCTCTTTGGTATATAATCTACACTCGGTGCTCTAAATATGCCTCATTAGGATCCAGCATAAAATCTTCACACATGATGATGTGCTTAGAATCAGTAATTTCCTCTAATCCCATGACACATAAAACCTATTGTTCACCCTTATGTAGTGAGAAGTATTATCCAAATTCTATTCCACTCTTTCAGTTCACTCTATAATCTCAATAGTTCCAACAAAAAACTAAATTAGTTTCATAGGATTCATCAAGCATTGATGGTTGAGCTGATGAGTCACTCTATAAAAAACAACATATCTTAATTTTGAATAAAATGGTATCCTATTATTATGATTATAATAATTTCCTCATATATAAGTAGTGATCAAACATATTTATATTAGTTTCACTCTCTCAGAGGTATATGGTATCATATGGAGTCAACAACTAATTCCTCGACTTCTTATTCCAACATATATATGAACAATATGACATCCCATAAAAACACTCCTATGATTCTATTAGAATTACTTCTTGATAAATGTATTTATATTAAAATAATTCCATTTATATGTTCTCATTTGAAGCTCTAATAAATTATAGGTCCCAATCCTGAAGCGTATCCCACAACATTCTAATCATCTTAATGAACTATTTGTATATCTAGGGACGGTACGTTGTGATCAATCCAAGCTTATTCCCCATGCAATTATCCCCTCCGTACAATAATTGTGCCAACATATATTAATATTTTCTATATTCTATGACCATGGTGACTCTATGAATCTATAATATGTGATATATATATATATATATATGATTCATAGCTCATCAATTTGGTGAGTTTCTCTACTCATTGTGAAAATTCAAAAAAATTTACGACATAAAAATAACGAAGAGAGTGTCCTGACTCTTCAGAGCCTTGGATAACGCCATCATAATGACAAAATTTATATCCTACTACATCCATAAGGTTATATAATATGTATTCAAAAATCCAAAGGGATGTTAGTGATATCCCATTAATCCCTGGTAGTTAATAAATTCAGATAAAACCCATTAAGGCACCTCTTTGTCATAGAAAGAAGAAATGTCACATATAGTTGATATATATATTTGTTTCATTAGGATATACCTACCACATATAATTATGTATGATTAACACCATACCATCCTTGATAGAAGTCATATCTATAACATTCACATATATAAGGATTACAACATCATTATCTATTGACTAACATGTTAAATTGCCTCCTCTATCTAATTGTGCCTACATCACAACACACTCTGGGTTAGTCTCCCTTACATCCCTTAACTGATATACTCGGGATGATGTGACCATATCTAGAGAAAATTTTATAGATCAATATTCCTCAATGATCCATCCCCTATTCATTCAATAATTAAATCATGTTTTTTAAATTCTTTCTAGGCAACTCACTGAGTTCTCAAGAAATTTGTGTCTTACAGCAATTAACATATACATAGACATTAATATACCATTATGAATAATCCAACACAAATTCAAATTTATATAGATGATCTTCCATAATATTTTAACTTAGGTTGAAGCCTATCTATGTGATGTTTTACATATTGATATTCTCTTTTTGAAAACTATCATGTCATCAAATAATATTTTCAATAACAAATACATAGATTGATCATAGTTGGAATATCCATTTCATGAGTAGGATAGTTATAATAATATGGTAATATTTGAAAATATAGATAATATACTACATGATATATATAGGTACTAAAAAGTATCCCATACCAACTTGGGACATATTGTTGTATATAGCATATCTCATTCCAATA
Source organism: Viscum album (assembly GCA_963277665.1). Lineage (NCBI taxonomy): Eukaryota > Viridiplantae > Streptophyta > Magnoliopsida > Santalales > Viscaceae > Viscum > Viscum album. Next base: position 1,004,287,451 of record OY728161.1, read on the forward strand.
TCAGGTGTGATAAAAATATAAGTTGTTATCAGTGTATAATTAAAATCAACAATTTCAGTTCAACAGTTATAAGATAGAATAAAATTAACTCCAATATTTATTGGTACATTCATAGAAGTTATTAAATTAGATAATAAAATCTTAAAATATTTGTAGTATCTTTCAAAACAGTAAATGATTATGATCATTTACACATTCCATTGATGTTTCCATGAAATTATATCCCCAAATTTCTCTAAGTCCATAAATATAGAAGTATTAGTAATAAAATGTTTTAATAATTTCCTTTATATAATAAAAATAATACATTTGGATAGCATAGATTAATAAAATTGTTCATGAAGTGTACATTGAAATATATAATGTTGTTTTGATTGCTACTCTCTGGTAGATATGTAAATGATATTTTGTTCAATAAGTATTGTGATGGATGATTCGTGATATGGGAGGAATACCCTATACATAAGAGCTATGAAAACATCAAGTTCATTTTTTGACCCAAACATCATCACTGTGTACCTACATAGTCTACACATGTTCTAAAACACAATCATATGGATTCCCTCCCCACTGACATTCATTTGGTGATTTCTTGATCAAAGGGTAATCTTAGAGACCCATTGGGCCCCCATAACTGATAAAATGGTTCATTGATCCTATGAACGGGATACATGTTATTCACTGTCAATTGGATAACTTTCCATTAATATCTTCACCATAAAACACCATCATCCACCTTATTATTGAATAAGATATGTGCACCCCATGGTGAATTAATCATCCTAAAAATCATTTTTAATAAAATTCATTATATTATATCTTAGGCTCCCTCAACTCATTTAATGCCATAAAATATGTAATTATCTAATTGTGATGCATAGAAAGAAATATCTATACCTTAATGTCCAATAGCCTTTAATAGGGAAATCCCATGATATAGTTTTGGAATATTTTTTAATATAGATTCATGACTAGAGGAAAAGATGATAGAGATGAAAAAGATTCTGTTGATATAGCCAAGCCCATAATCTATGTCATGATCATACCATCTTGACTAATGTTAAGACATATCATACATGCTTCATGTTATAACTCTAGTTCAAATTCCTTTCTCTCCCTCCATTGGAGAAAATGATACATATTGTCGTTAGTAATTAATGTGTGGTAAGATATTGATTATCTATTGCATAACCTAATTCACATAAAAGATCATAATATCAAATATCATGATGTACCAAATATTTACATAATAAAAAATGACTATTGTATCCTCCATGAATCTCTTAAGATGGTCCACATTCATCTCAAAACATGTATTGAGGAAAAGGATTATAGATGAAAACATGACATGCATGTCAATCCCATCAATAACTTGTGTACACATGATGGAATGGGAATAAAAAATATCAAACAAGGTTGTATATATATTTTTTGGTGATCTATGAAATAATGTAATAGTAAAAATTCAATCCCCTCTATTTTCAAGAGTTTTCTATTTTATATATTAAAAGCTTAACTTATCTCTAATCCATATCCATGTGATGACTGACCATTATCTATAATTGTCTTATTAGCCTAGTGATGAGGTCCCCATATTGGTACATAGTTCATAGATCATGTCTATAATGCACCCTAAAAAACAACAACATCAAAGCCCTATATAAATATTCTTAGATATAACCCATTATTACACACTGAAATCATGTGGTATAAAATTATATACATGAACAAGTGAAAATTATCAAAATATTCCAAAGTTTAAACACTATTTAAATCTTACTAAGGAGATAATGAATCAAAAATATACTTTACCTACATACCAGTACTATGATACAGTCCCATAATATTCCTTTTTATTTTACCATAGGAGACTCTTACAACTATTGTAGTAGGGTATTCTTCATGGCTACTATGTAGTGTTCAAAACCCGATAAATCCTTTCTCTTCTATAACATTATTAATTTTCATGGTCAGATGCATATCCTTTTGTTATTCGTATTGGTTAAATCATGGAAATTTGTGTTTTCTGTCCGGACCATGTGTAGTCTAAATATTCATATAATTTTCTGCCTCACTTCCACCCATTAGAAGAGTAATGAAGATAATCCATATAAAAGGATAAGAGTATGAATATAAATTCATAGAACCCATTTGTTACATCATAAAATAATATTCTCTTTTTAGATTCATCGTTTCCATAATTATTTATCCATTAAACGTGTTATTTGAAGGTATGCCATGTGAGATTCCAATATTTTCTATATTATCCCATAATACCCCACTAACACATAGTTGTTCCCTATAAAATGTAACCTTCCATATTTTCCATACTATCGATATGAGAATCTAAGAGTCAAAGACACCATTAATGAATACTATAATTTCCATAAATACCATTGGTCTTCTAGTTGCTTAAAATTGTATTTGATACTAGAGCATGATGTGTCTCTCATAGTTACCAAGGATGATGTCACCCCGCCACCCTACGATGGAACAAGTGGGACGAATCATGGTTGAGGTTAGACTATTACCTTCACAACTAGAGTACTTGTGGGAGTTTTCTATTCTACAATATTTTTCAAAATTGGAATTGGAATAGGGGCATACTTGTATATTGAAGTACCCAAACCAATGAAATCTAGAGGTCATATCTGACTTATATATAAATTCATATTCTATAAAAACGGTAAATTTTTACTTTTTAGTGATAGAACTAATTAACTACTGGGAAAACACAATGGCTCCCATTTATTCTTATAGTAACCTAATTCTTAGTCCTCAAAATAGTTAAAAAATCTCTCATCCATTCAAATTATTCATAGTCATATATTTATATAATGCTAGTTTCATATAATTAATGATGAAATTGATATTTAAAAATACAATTTAAAAAATATACATCAAAATGAAATAAAAATACATTTTCAATAGATAATAATGATAATGGGATTAAATTACTAGACACATATTTGGAACATAATACATATATATATATATGTGTGTGTGTGTGTAATGTAGTCTTTTGTTCTTATTAAATATTCTGGAAAAATCCTCATAAAACCATAAGTAAAATATGATGAATGGGTACTTAGATGTCCATTAAATTAGAGTTGTTTCAGTATATAGAAACTCCCCTGCCTGATACCTATATAAATATCTTATTTTTATCATGAACAATTTTAGTTCATATGTGACGGTGAAAAACTATACATCGATACCATTTTGTAACAGCCCATGAAAACCCACCAACTACAAACTAGGGATTAAAATGATCTCATTCACTATAACCCATCTTCATTAGGTGTTCTACTATTTGGGAGGGTCAATAAATAATTACTTTGGATAATATAACTGTAGTATTCTATCCTGACATGGATAATAATAAATAAAGAAAAATATCATAGTTTGACAATGTAGATTAAAGTAATATCAAATGGTATACATTTTATATATTAAATAATAAACGTAGTCCATGTGTGGAATTAAAAACAAGTGTATACAGAGTTCATGAATGAAATAAATAAATAAAATTTTAGTATCATTTGGAATATATTTCATTACTTCTCTGTAGTGTATAATTCTCACCTCAATGGTTTTCTATGGGTCCCTCCACTACTGTTGATCTCAATAGATTATGTATTCACAATAATTGAAATTATCTTGTAGGGTGTGTGTAACAAAAATAATATGACATTATAGACTATTCTATAAAAATTACTCATGAATATAATTGTTCATCCATGAATAGAATAAATGTACAAGTAAACATAACAAATCATCTACCATAAACCAGTGTGTTTACCAAGCCACCAAAATTTCTTATCATACTTGTAATGGATCCATGTCAAAAGGATAGTTAAGAGGATGGAAGTTATAATGATATATTATGATGTCTAGTTATAAATCACTTAATATACTCATGGCACATTGTAGACATGCTACTCATTATCAGTGATGTATCATGTTATGGCATCTTCCTTGATATCATTGAGACCTCAAGTTAATTTTTAGTCCAGAATGATATCGTGCTCCTATGTAGTGTATGGGTCTATCATAATTATTATAATAGTACATTCATCCCCAAAACTAATAGGTAATCATATAAAAATGGTCCACTAAACAATTCTACCATGAACCAACATCCAAATGAAATATAACACACAACATAATAGAGTATGTTGAAAAATAATTTCATGACAATAATATAAATGAAATATCATTAAATATTAACATTTGATGATACATACAAAAATTAATATCTAATTTTGAAAACCTAACGTAAATTAGAATCATACATGGGGGATGAGAAAACATACACACGCCCCCCAGAAAGACCCATCAATAAAAAATAGAACCATACAAAATCATTTATCTTAACACGGAAAAATGTTTGTTTTAGTGACCTAAATTGTATGTAAATCCCTACCTCATGGGATTTTCTGAATAAATATAAGGTTTATCAATATAGTGAATATTGATCATTTCACACACCAATAATGAAATAACTCCTACAAAAATGATTTCCATTCAGATAATGGATAATCATGAAATAGGTCTATAATGATGTCTCAATAGAATTCTTAGTAAAGATGTTATTTATGGAATAACATACATAATGGTGATTTTTAATGGTTTTAATTATATTTCATGTCGATGAAAATAATTCCAAATCAAAAATATCATTTTTGATTCAAGATAAAATAATTATTTCTATACCATTTATAGATGAGATCCAGAGGATAGCCAACAACCATTGTTCATTCATTAATAATTCAACATAAAGATGAATCATGATAAGAAAAATAAAAATAACTTACCATGACAAATATTATAAATAATATTAACCAGAAACTTCTAATATTATTAAGACGTCTTACTCATTCCAAATGTTATTTCCATTAACAAATCCAATCCTCCATTAATCATTCATGGAATAATTAGTGGATTGATGTTCCATAATAAATCCACTATCATGTAGAGGTTTCGGAATGATTTTAATGAATTATTATCCATATAGATATTATTAATAATGGAATTTCTAAATTCATTCATTAAATGATGTAAACATAGCAGATATACAAAAAATATTTGAAAAATGGAGAATTATCATTTGATAATTATTTAAAAGATTGATATAAAAAATGACAAGATCATCTATCATGATGGAATAATTATTCAAAATTAATATAAAAAGATATTTTCATTGTGTTATCACTATATAATTTCATTATTTATAGTAAAATTGAAGAATAATGTGAGAGTTGAAGAGGAATTAAGGAATGTATCATATTTATATTGTGTTCATAGGGGTCAAGATTAGGTAGTTAAATGGAGTTCAACCCATATATATTTTAGAACTATGTATGGAATTTAACGAAATCATGATAGGACACATCATCTAACCATTGGATCCACCAACTAGCTAGTGATTGGCCATCGAGTGGCATGTGTGTCTTGCAGAATGTGGGGCATTCATTATTTTCCACCAATGAGATGGTGGCTCCCCATTGGAGGCCAAGGGGTTTCCATTGATATGTTTGTGGCTATTTTTGTGACACCCTAAGGATATTACATCCTCACCCCACTCTATTTTTTTATGAGACCATATTCATAATATATTTTCACTAAAACAACCAATTTAATTTATAAACCAAAATAGAAATTTAAATTTAATTAACCATATAATTTTATTGACCAAATACATGAAATGATGTGGCCTTAAGTTTTTCTAAATCATATAAAAACATAATAATAAGTTTTGTAAGTTAATATATGTGTATGATTTTATTAAATTTTAGAAATTTTATTTGAAATTTTATAATCTAAAATTTTATTTAATTGAGCTCATTTTTTAATGAAGTTAGCATCACTATGATGTAAATTAATTGTTAAAGAACATGGTAATGTGATATTTTAAATGTAAAATTTTAATTTAATGGAATTTAGAAAATTTATATAAATAATAATACTTTATAATGTTATTAATATCATGATAAAGGTGAAGGAATCATTTAAGGCGACATTTCTTAAAAACCTGGTCTTCATAATTTAATGAAAGGTTACCCAATCAAGCAGCACATATGGATTTTTTATGGAACAAATACTTCTCTATCAGTAATATTTCTATCTCATATTAAAAAATATATAAAATAATTAGTCTAGATGCCTCCACCTTCATCTCTTCCATTATTTATAAAAAAATTCATTCGAGGAAAAGAGTGATGTTATGGAAGGATTTAAGAACCCTCAATCTAGGTAATCGGGTTTGGCTTGTGGGTGGAGATTTCAACCCCATCCATGATCATTTGGAAAGGAAATATGGGAGGGTATATCTACTATTAGATAGGTAATAAAATCCATGATTTTAATCACATAATGGAATTTTGGATATGGGATTCAGAGGGAACAAGTTCACTTAGTGAAACTATCAAATAGTAAACTTGTGTATCTAAAGATGGCCTAAACATTGCTTAGAAAACCTAAAATATATTTCATCCTTCTTGAACGATAATGTTGATCACCTGGTATGTGTGCTCTTCACCCTCTCCCACTTATGATTTCAATTTCTATGAGATAGAACTATGTTGAATGATTTTTTTCCACCAACTATAGGGGGATGACCCTGATTATCCTCAAGGGGTGTGACTGTCCTTGAATAAAGATATCGTTGAGGGTTCATGGATGTGGTTTCACATAAATATGAATATATATAATGATGAAATGCAGTGTTGGGATAAGAATGGCCCCTTTTATTTCCATGTCTTGGATATTCTTAAGAAAAAGATTAAATATAAAAACATATAACATTAACATCAGTGGCATGATGATGTGTTTAGTATTTCAGTTTAAAAATTGAATCATTTGGGTGACATACTTGTTGAATATGAATAGGAAATTAGATAGATCTCAATAGCTAATTTTCTTAAGGAAGGGGACAAAAACGTCCTTCATATAGGATAATATCAAAAACAATATGAGATATCTACTCAAAATATTCTTATTTGGGATGTGTCATTCCCTACTGATCCTAATGTTGTTGGAGGTATGGATTAGTCTTAGTTTCATTCCTAACATGATAATGATAAACATTGCATGAATGGTGGATATCCAAGTGGATTTGAGGAAATTTTAATGTTATTTCTCATGTTATTTTACAAAACATGAATGGAATATTTTTAAGAATAATGTAGATGGATAATAAACATAGACAGTAGATTCCTCCCCTATCTCTTCTAGTGCCCCAACCCCAGTCTTCTTTCCTGGATCCTTCTATACTATTACCCAAAATATCATCATGATGGAGTTGGTGGACATCATCTAGGATTAATTTTATAGTGGGATATTTCCTAGAGTGCCATGTTCCCCCCATCTTGATCCATAATCTATTTGTCAATTATCTGTCCTCTTTAAAACAATTCGTACCTATCATCACGTGAAACATCTAAAATCATTTTTTACTATTTTTCTCAACCAAATAATATATGTGAACATTGAAAAATGGGTTTTAGATGAAAAACAAATCTTTATATGTGGGTGATCTAGTCATACTTCAATTTCCATCATAAAGGATATGGAGTGTGACATAAAAAGAAAGTTCTTAGGGTGAAATATAACCTTTAAACATGATATGGATAATGCCTATGATATATTTTAAAGCATACTCATAATTATAGTCATGATATTTAAGGGATTATCTATGTTTTTTATTTACTTTTTCTTCATATGTATTAGGACTCCATGTTTTTTGTTCCCAACATGGGGAAAAGCTAAGAATTAATTCTATCTACTCAAGGGTTAAGGTAGAAGGATATCATATCCCACAGTGTGTAAATTATTATCAAAGATTAATTTATAAAATACCTAAATAATTTTATAAATTATAGTTTTGTTCGTCCCTTTAGTTTTATATCCAAATTCATTTTATTTCTCACAGATTTTGTGATGATGACATCCTCTATTCACCAATGTTAGTAGCAGGTCCGTTCATTAGCTAAATAAATTTCTTGAAACAAATTTTTAACGGAGTTTCCATATTATTAATAAAGAAAATATCATTGTCTAAATATCAATATAATTATTCAATGTAAGGGGAAATAATATTGAAAAAAATATTGGTGTCTGAATAAGGAATTTTTGCATGGAGTATTTAAGAGATCCTATTTCACTACATAAGATATGAATCCACCACATTGGTGGTATCATTATAAGATTTACTCTCAAATTTTACACTAGAATTATAGTTTTGTTTCCTTTGTATTGTACATCTCCCTGGTTAAAAGTGTCTTAACATCAATTCCTATGAATGTTTCGGTAGCCATCATTGTTCTTGAGATGGTCATTCGTTACATTGAGAATATTTTGGTTTGATTTATTTGGGATTATTTTGAGGAATAAAGATACCTATAGAAATCATGGGATAGATTTTATATTGATGAAGAGGATGGTATAATCAATCGTATAAGAATATCAGGCACTATGGATCTCATTGTGGAGAGGCTATCATAGGATAAGATACACGGTTAGCTCTATAGGAAAAGATCACCTCTCTAAATTATGGGTCTTGTTTTTAAATCCATGTAAAAAGTTCTTAAAATATTTTTTTATCACTCATGGGAACATCATAAAGCACCATCAGCAATTAATATGGATTTTTGGGATTGTTTAATTAACTTTTCTAAATAAATTGGGTAGGATTCATTTTGGGATTCCCTAGTTTACTGGTGTCTAGTATCACCTTTAATGAAACTAGAAACATCCCTGTATTTATTAAATCTATTCTAAATCACCAGTAAAAGGAGTTTTATCATGGTATCTCAATAACTATATAACCTAATATAATTTTCTTCACCATTTATTCATTAGCCTTCCTCTCCCATAATGTTTACTATTGTTTGTTACACACAAATTCCAGAAATGATGCATGGGGTTGTTTTCTATAGTGTAAATTTATTATTTAAAAGATAAATTTTAAAATATAGAACATTCATAATATTGATAATTAAATTTATTACAGAACCCAAATAAGTGTTATTACCATGGTATACATGTCCTCTTTTTGTTATTCCCCTAAGGAAGTGTCAATTGTCCATATTTTCTATGAAGGTTAATGGGATTATGTGGTCCCGAAAAGCCTTCTAATTTTTTCTAGGCATGATTTATAGGGACTATTTTGATTATTTTTTCCACTGGACATAGTGTTAAATCATAGATGACAATACCCATAATATAACTGCTCGAGTGATTCTCTTTCTAGAATGATTCTAGAATTTAGGGTCTCCTAGTAGTAAAGCCAAACACACTTGCATCAATATTTTTTTCTATGGGTTAAGGTTTTATCATGGTCAATCATTGTAGAATATGATCAATAGATCAAACATTGTAACTATTCCACTACATGTTTCATCTCACTTAAAGACTGAGTAAAACGGTCATACCTCCCCCTTCCCATACCGAAGGAAATTGGGTTATATGGATACCTATTAAACACAATCATAAACTAAATACTATCATATCATGTAGGTAGGATTGTTTTTAGACATGTGGGGAAATCCATGATTTAAATGGAATGGGTTTATTCGTTTAGTGTCTGGAAGGATCAAGGTGATTCTTCCATGGAGGAGGTGGATACCATGCTCAAGGGGTTAACATTATTTCATTATCATAGTATTATCCTTAATTATGTGAAATCTAACTCTTCAATCCTATTCAACTCTATCAATGGATTGATGTCTTCCCCTTGGTCTATCACATATATTATTCATTAATGTACATAGTTTATCACCATCATAATTATTCCCCCTCACACTTAGAGGGAGGTCAACACATTTGCAGAATTCTTGGCTTCCTATACTACTTCTAATAACCCATGAAACATCTTTAGTAGTATTGGGACACTACTCCCTAAGTGCATTAATTTGGTTCTATTTAATTCTCTTAGTGGTCATTACTTTAGAGATTCTTAACATTTTTTGGGGAATTACACTTTCATTTGAATATAAAATTCATAACATTTGACGGATGGATGGGAATGTATTATTGTTATTTAATATTATAATTTTGATGTTAAAATAATGTTCAACATGAGTGTTTATATGTTAAATCACATTTCAGAAATCTATTATATAAATTGAATAAAAATATTTATAATTTTTTATTTATAATGTGTGACAAGATTTGACATTATTTAATTATTATTAGAGGGTTTTTTAATCATGATTAGTTGTTTTATTTGTTTAATGGTCCTTCTAATATTCTCTTATGGGAATTATTTCTAGTATACTATGTGATGTGTATTCATAGTTAAGAGAATGGATTTGGGATATTTTCATTCAAAATATTTTAAATGAATATGCATAAACCATGTTTTATTTTTTTATTAAGGAATCTAACAAATGTGTTTAATTTTAATTATCTTATCCTTTGATAAGAATTTGGTCTATGCGATATTAATATTAATTATTCTATAGTTGGAAACTATGGATTTTTTTACGGAAACACATATTGTATGGAAACACATATATGAGTAATTTTGGATTTTTTGGGGTTATTCCTATATTTTTCTAGTATTATAATGTGAAATTATATATCAATTATTTTTTATTTTGTCAGTGGTACAAAATTTCAATTCATGGAAATAAGAAGAATTTTTTGGTGATCTTATGACAACTATAAATTACTATTTTTTATGATATTTTTTATTTTTTTATAAATTTTAGTGATTTATATTTTATAATTTTATGTTATAAAAGATAAATATAAAGTTTTTGATGATTTTTATAATTTTTAGATTTTGGATGTAGAAGGAGGACATTATCATTGCTCTAGGGGTGTGTAGAAGATTTATGTGATGTCCAGTATAGTGAATAAGAATATACATTCACCTAGAATTATATTGAAATATCACCAGATCACATTGGGATTCCAAGCCATCCTTTTTATTAGTGTAAATTTTTACATTATCATAACTAAATTTATTGTTTTAATAATGAAATGTAGATTCGTATGAACAATAACACATTGTTTTTTTAAATACAATCTATATTCTATCAAGATTCATTTGATTATTTATCCTTCATTTATTGAAAGATCAACAAACATTTTTTTGTTTCCAAATTGTGGAAATGATTATAACATAATCCTAATAATTTTATGAAATGGAATTTTGGATTCATTATAAAGCCAGAAAATGTATTGCGGACCCCATAGAATGAAATGTATACCATGTGTGAATCCATATTCCCACATCTTGTTAGATAAGAAATATTTTCTAAAAAACAGATAGAATATTCCACATAAAATAACACACAATACTGATGATATATAAAAATATATCTCTAATAAAATAAAATGAAATTAAAAACAATAATTATATAAATATAACCACAAATTTATATGAGAAAATATGAATGAATTAGATAAATACAATTACAAAAAAAACTACATAATTATACCTCATAATAAAGTAATAATTTTTTAAAACATTTCTTAAGATTACTCTTGACCTTTTAGAATAGATTATAAATCCTCATTGAAATAAATTATGGTTAGACCATTTATAGTAAGCACCATTTACCCAACTATTATGGTCATGTAAAATTTTAGGTAAATCGATACGTTTTTATTTATATTATCTATTGGAAACTAGATGATTTCTCTATATGTTATTTTAATATTATATTTTTCATAGTTATTTAATGATGTTTTTCTTTAGGATAGATATTTTATAGAATTTTAAAATTAATAAATGAAGTTTATTTTATCAATAATATGAATGGTGGTGGGTTTATCTTTGGCTTATCAATTTCATTTCTACCATTGTTTTAATCAATGGTTCTATCCTCAAATTGTTATTGATATATTAATGAATCCACAATCACATCATCATCATCCATGTATTAAATTAATACTGATGTTAAATCATACAATAATATTTTATCCATCAATAATTATTGCAATATGTGTGAAAATGTATTAAATGATACCATAATTGTAAAAAAATAAAAAATTCTCAGGAAATTACCAAAATCATTTGAATTGATATAGAATAAATAAATTAATGGGATTATAAAAAAAGTAAAATGAAATAAAATGAATATATTTTCACAATAAATTCACATATAATGGGTGTGAAATAACAACCCTAAATAAACATGTATTTCTATACCCCATGGTCTGCACCACCTATACACCATCATCATTGCCTCTAAAACTGAAAATTCCTAATAAAAAAATTCTCCTTACAAACAACAATATATTCTCATTTATGGTTTTCAATGACAACTATAGAACTAAATTTTCTAAAAAAATTATTAATTATTCAACGTATTTAACATATTTAATAATAAATCATTGTCTACCATTTTATATGTTTATTACATATGTTAATCATCCATCTCTAGTATATATATTCTAATTGTTGTCTTCAACCTTTTATTCACTTTTTTAACATTATAGAATAAATTTACCACCAAAATTACTATTATTCCAACCACATCCCACTTACCCATTCCATGATACTATTAATATTTAAAATACGACACAACATATAAAAACCAATTATAATTTAACATCCTAAAAAATTGAAATCATGTACACATATTTAAGATAATTATAAAATCACTTTCTAATGAAATTGAAGTCCTGGTAATCCATAAATCCCCTAATATGATGGATGATTCATGTTATGTGGGGAATACCCTATACATAAGAGCTATGAAAACATCTAGTTCATTTTTTAACCCAAACATCATCACTATGAACTAATATAGTCTACACATGCTCTAAAACGTAATCTTATGGATTCCCTCCCCAATGACTATCATTTGTTTATTTCTAGATCAAAGGGAAATCATAGATACCCATTGGGCCCCGATAACTGATAAAATGTTTCATTAATCCTAGGAATGGGATACATGTTATTCACTATCACTTTTTTCAGTTTCGTGTAATATCTTCAGCGTAAAAGACTACCGTCCACCTTATTTTTGAACAAGATATGTGAACCCCATGGTGAAGTAATCAATGTAAAAATCATTCTAAAAAAATTCATTATATTATACCTTGGTCTACCTCAAGTATTTTAATGATATACAATATGTAACTATAAAATAGTGATGCACAGAAATAAATAACTATATCTTAATGTCAAATCAGCTTTTAATGGGGATGTCCCAGGATATAATTTTGGAAGATATTTTAATATAGATTCATGACTAGTGGAAATAATGATGGAGATGAAAAAGATTCTATTGATATAGCGAAGCCCATAATCTATGGCATGATCTTACCATCTTGACTAATATTAAGACATATCATACATGCTTAATGTTACCACTCTAGTTCAAATTCATTTCTCTCCCTCCATTGGAGTAAATGATACATATCATCATTAGTAATCAATGTGTGATTGGATATTGTTTATCTATTCTATAATAATATTCACATAAAATATATTTGTATCCAATATCCTGATGTACCAAATATTTACATAAAAAACGAGTATAGTACAATAAATGATTCTCTGAAGATGGTCTTCATTCATCTCAAAACATATATCGAGGAAAAGGAAAGTAGATGAAAACATGACATGAATTTCAATTCTATCAATAAATTGTGTACCCTGGATGGCATGGGAATAAAAAATATCAAATAAAGTTGTATATAATTTTTTGGAGATCAATGAAATAATAAAACAGTAAAAATTCAATCCCCACCGATTTATGGAGTTTTTTATACTTAATATTTAAATTGTACACTATATCTGATCTATATCCCAATGATGACTAACAATTTTCTATTATTTTCTTTTTATCCTAGTGGTGATGTCTTAATATTGTTCCATGGTTTATATATCATGTCAATCCTGCACCCTGAAAAACGTCAACATCAAATCCCCATATAAATATTTCTATATATAACCAATTATTCCACACTAAATTCATGTGGTATGAAATTTTATACATTAACATGTGATAATTATAAAATATTCCATAGTTTAAACACTATTGAAATCCTCCTAAAGAGGCTAATGAATTAAAAATATACATTACCTATATACCAATACTATGATACACTCCCCTAATATTCCTTTTTATAATACTAGAGCAGACTCTTACTATTGTTGTAGTAGGGTCTTGTTCATGTGTACTATGTAGTGGTCAAAATCCAAGAACTCGTTTCTCTAATAGAAAATTATGAATTTTCATGGTCACGTGTAGAGATTTTTGTTATGTATATTGGTTAAAACATGAAATGTATGGTTTTTGTCAGGATCATGTGTGGTCTAAATCTTCATTGAATTTTGTGCCTCACTTCCTTCCATTAGAGGAGTGATGTATGGAAACTCTACAAAAAGAGAATAGAATGAAAATAAAATCATAGACACTATTTATTACATCATGAAATATTGTTTTATTTCTAGATTAATCATTTCTATAAATATTTCTCCATTTGACATGTTCTTTGAAGGCATAACATGTGAGATGCCAATATTTTTTGGATTATACCATAATACCCCACTAACACATAGTTTGTCCCTATAAAATGCAATCTTCCATATTTACCATACTATCAACATGAGTAAATAAGAGTCAAATACATCATCAATTAAGACTATAATTTCTATAAATACCATTGGTCTTCAAGTACTATAAAATTATATTTGATTCTAGAGAATAATGTCTCTCGCATAGTGACCAAGGATGATGTCACCCCACCACCCTAGGACAGAACATGTGGGAGGATACCTAGATAAGCTAAGACTACTTCCTTCACCAGTAGAGTAGTTGTGGGAGTGTTCCCTACTACAATATTTTTCACAATAGGAATTGGAATGGGGGCATACTTCCATGTTGGGGAACCCAAAACAATGAGAACTAGAGGTCATATATGATTTTTATATGGATTAGTATTCAATAAAAAATGGTAAATGTTTTAGTTCTTAGTGATAGAACTAATTAAATAATGGGATAACAAAATGGTTTCTCATTTGGTATTATAATAACCTAATTATTAGTCCTCAAAATAGTAACATAATTTCTCATCCATTGAAATTTGTCATATATATTTATATTGTGATAGAATAAAATAATTGTTGATGAAATATATATTTAAAAAATAGAAATAATGAAACAAATATACCACAAAATGAAGTAAAAATATATTTTAAACAAATAATAATGATAATGGTATTAAATTACAAGACACATATTTGGAACAAAATACGTATATATATGTAATGTGATCATGTTTTCTTGTTAAATATTCAGAAAAAAACTAAAAAGTAACACAAAACCATAAGTAAAATCTGATGAATGGGTACTTAGTTGTCCACTAAATTAGAGTCATTTTGGTATATAGAAACTCCCATACCTTAAACCTATGTAAACATCATATTATTATCATGTACAATAATAGTTCACATGGAATGGTGAAAAACTATACTCTGATACCATTTTTTAACAACCCATGAAAACCCACAAGTCCAAGAGATGGATTCACATGACCTCATTCTCTACAACCCATATGCATGAGGTGTTATACTATTTGGGAGGGTCAATAAATTATCACATTGGATAATATAATGGTAGCATCCTATCCAAACATGGATAATAATAAGTAACTCAAAATATCATAACGAGACAACTCAAATAAAAGTAATATAAATTGATAGGCACTTTATATATTAAATAAGAAATATATTCCATGTGTGGAATTACAATCAATAGTATATAGAGTACATGAATGAAATAAATAAATAAAATTTTAATATCATATTGAATATATTTCATTATTTCTCCCATGTGTATAATCCTCACCTAGAAGGTTTTCTATGGGTCTCTCCCCAACTGTTGATCTCAATAGATTATGTATTCACGAGAATGGACATTATGTTATAGGGTGTGTGTAATAAACATAATACTACATTGTAGACTATTCCATATAATATTTACTTGTGACAAAAATTATTCATCGAAGAGTATAAAAAATGCATAAATAAAAATAAAAAATCATTTACCGTGAACTATTGTGGTAACAATGCCCCCAAAATCACTTATCGTACATGAAATGGATCCATGATGAAAAATTAGTGAAGAGAATGAAAATTATAATGATATATTAAGATGTCTATTTATACATCACTTAATGTCCTCATGGAACATTGTGGACATGCTACTCAATATCAGTGATGTATCATGTTATGGTATATTCCTTGATATCATTAAGACCTCGAGTTGATTTTAAGGCGAGAATGATATCATGCTATTATATTGTATACGGGTGTATCATAATTATGATTATGGTCCATTAATCCCCCCCCCCACTATTGGTTAATCATATAAAAAATGGTCCCCCAAACCATTCTACCCTGAACCAACATCCAAAGGAATGATAACACACAACATAGTAGAGTATGTTGAAAAAATAATTTCATGACCACAAGAGAAATAGAATAGAATTATATATTAACATTTCAATAAACATACACAAATTAATATCTATTATTGAAAACCTAATGGTTATTAGAATCATATACGGGGGCTGAAAAAACATACAGACACCATCCAAAATAGTCCCATCAATAAAATACACAACGATACAAAATCATGTATCATAACATGGAAAGAAAGTTTGTTTGAGAGACCTAAATGGTCTGTAAATCCCTACCTCATGGGTGTTTGTGAATATGTGTAAGGTTCATCAATGTATTGAATATTAAACATTTCAAACACCAATAATGAAATAACTCCCAAAAATATGAATTCTATTTGGATAATGGTGAATCCTGAAATAGGTTTATAATGAGGTCTCAAGAGAATTCCTATTAGAGTAGTTTTTTTTCAAAAAAAGCATACATCATGGTGATTGTGAATGGATTTAATTATATGGTATTTCGATGAAAATAATTCCAAATCACAAAAATGTATGTTGATTTAAGAAAAAATTATTATTTTTTCCAATTATAGATGGGATCCTCATGTTATCCAGTAATCATTTATCATTCAATAATAATTCAACATAATGTTGAATCAAGATAAGATAGAAGAAATATAATTTACCATGATGAAAATTATAAATAATTTTAACCAGAAAATTATAATATTATTTAGATGTGTAACCATTTCCAAAGGTTGTTTCTATTATCGAATCCAATCCTCCATTTGTCATTCATGGAATCATTAGTGTATTGATGTTCCATAATAAATCCAATATCATGTAGAGGTTTAAGAAGGGTTTTAATGAATTTTTATCCATATATATATCATTAATGATAGAATTCCCCAATTATTTCATTAAATGGTGGAATCATAACAGATATACAATGAATCCTAGAAAAAATCTTAAATTATCATTTTATCATCATTTAAAACATTAATATAAAATAATGGGTGGCTCATCAATCGTAATGGAAGAATTATTCAAAATGAATATAAGAATATATTTTCATTATAGTATCACTATATAATTTCCTTAATGATTGACCATGTCTTGGATAATGTGAGAGTCGAAGAGGAATGAAGGAATGAATCATATTTGAATTATTTTCAATGGGGTTGGAATTAGGTTGTTAAATGGAGTTCAACTCATATAAATTTTAGGAAAATTTACGGAATTTAATGAAATCTAGATAGGACACATCATCCACTCATTGTATCCAGCAAATAGCTAGTGAATGGCGTTTAAGTGGCCTGTGTGTCATGTAAAATGTGGGGAATTCATTATTTTCCACTGATGGGATAGTGGCTCTCCATTAGTAGCCCAAGGTGTTCCATCGACATGTTGGTGGATATTTTTAATCGACCTTATGGATATTCCCTTCTCACCCCAATATATTTTTTTCATGAGCCCATATTCATAAAATATCTTCCTCATAACAACCCATTTCATTTATAAACTAAAATTGAAATGAAATTTTAATTAACCATATAATTTTATTAACCAAATACAAGAAATGATGTTGTAATATTTTTTTTGAATCATATAAAAATATAATAATATGTTTGGTATGTTTATATATGTTGATGATTATATTAAATGTTAAAATTTTGATTAGTAATTTTATATTATAAAATTTTATTTAATTGAGTTGCTTTTTTTAATGAAATTAGTATCACTATGATGTAAATTAATTGTTAATGAAAATGGTAATGTTAAATGCTAAATGTAAAATCTTATTGTAATTTAATTTAGAAAATTAATATAAATAATATTCCATTATAATATTATTAATATCATGATAATGGTGAAGGAATCATTTATGGTGACTTCTCTTACAAACAAGGTCTTTAGAATTGCATGAATGGTTACCCCATCCAATAGAACATATGGATTTTTTTGGAAGAACTGCTCCTCCATTGATCATATTTTTATCTTAGATCAAAAAATATATACAATAATCATGTTGGATGACTCCACCTTATTTTTCCATTATTTATAAATAATATCATTCGAGGGAAAGAGTGTTGTTATGGAAGGATTTAAGCAACCTCATTATAGGTAATGGGGGTTGTCTTGTGGGTGGATATTTCAACCCCATACATGATAATTTGTAAAGGAGTTTTGGGAGGTTATATACACTATGAGAAAGGAAAGACATTCCATGATTTGAATTACATAACTGAATTCTCGATATGGTATTTAGAGTGAGCTAGTTCACTTAGTGAAATAGTAAAATAGTAAATTTGTATATCTAAAGACTGACCAAACGTTTCATGGAAAACTTCCAATATATTTCCTACTTGAACAATAATGTTGATCACAGAGTATGAGTTACCTCCACCCACTCCCCATTATGATTATCTTTTCAATGAGATATAACTATGTTGAATGATTTTTTTCACTAGCCATAGGGGGGTGACCCTGATTATCATCAAGGGGTGTAACTGTCCTTGAATAAAGATATGGTTGAAGTTTCATGGATGGGTATTCACAAAAACATCATTATATTGAAAGATGAATTGCAGATTTGGGATAAGAACAATCCCTATTATTTCCATGTCTTGGATATTCATAAAAACGATTAAATATTAAAACTTCTAACCTTAACATCAATGGGATGATGATGTGTTTAGTAATTCGGTTGGAAAAATGAATCATTTTGGTCACCTACTTCTTGAATAGGAATGGGGCATTAGATAGATATCTGGGGTGTAGTGTATTAAGGAATGGGACAAAAAAGTACTTCATTTAGGTTTATATCAAAAACAATATGAGATATCTACTCCAAATACTCTAATTTGGGATGGGTCATTCTCTATTGATCATAATGTCGTTGGAGGTATGGATCAGTATCACTTTTGATCCAGACCTGTGAATGATAAACATTGCATGAATGGTGGATATACTAGTGGATTTGATGAACCTTTTTTTTGTTATTACTCGCATTATTTCCCATAACATGAATGGAATTTTTTTGAGAATAATGTAGATGGATAGTAAACATGGACAATAGCTTCCTCCCCCAACTATTCTAATGGCCCAAACCCATACTGATTTCTTATATCCTTTTATACTATTACCTAGAATATCATCAAGATGGAGTTGGTGGACATCATCAGGGCATGCTTTTCGTAGGGCATGGCAAAAGCGTGTTTTTATGTTTTCCTAGTGCAGCATAGCGACTGACTAGGGTTGTCTCACTTATGGAGCTTTCTCAGTTATTCACACACTTAATCTATTTCACCTAAATTACTTTTTTTGTTTTATAATTTATAAAATAAATTTAATATAATATAATAAATCAAATTCATAAATCAGATGAAACTAAAATTAAATTCTAAATTACCATGCAATGCTAAACAGCATAGAATTACTGAAGAAATGAATTTCTCCCGAGAGAACTTTCAGGGAGCACCTTCATTGGACAACTTCAAATATTATTATAGAACACACTGCATCATATGTGTGCACAACTTAGTCTACCCGGTTATGAAGGAAATATCTACTTAGAGATTACCAAGAACACCCTCCATCCACCTCCTCAATCGAGGGAAAATGGTTTTAGATTAAGAAGTTAATCATTAGACAACCATATTGAGGATTACACCCAATATAAATTATCCATAGAATTAGATCAAAGAATATTAAAAACATGATATTGGGTTCAAGAACCTGATTAATCCCTTGGGATATTCCTTGAATTATTTACTCATGATCATGAGTATTATAATTCACGATGGTAAGTTGAGAGTAATAAAAGAGGGTGGACGGGTGGACACAATAATAAAAACAATGTATGAATTTATTTGAAATATATATTACAATTGAAATAAAAAAATAGAAAAACAAGAAATATAAAAATGAAATGGGGAATATTTGTGGCTTGCCTCCCTCAGTGTAGATCTCCTCCTTGAAACGTTGAATGAATGGATGGAGAATGGGATGATTTGGGAAGGAGGTGAGGGCCTCCTTTTATTGGCAGAATTCTATCCTCCAAATAATTGCACATTGTTACCCATTAAATATAAGATTAAAATGTGGACCCATTATTTAAGGTTGTTCATAAATATGTTGGCCATTCAGCCTCCAAATATCAGATCTTTTGGACACTGGATGAATGAGTTACGAATTTTTAATTGGCAGTTTTTTTCTGGACGCAGCTTCCATGAAGCTTCCTTCAAAAATATAACATTAAATGGAAGCTTTAATGAATTCTAAACTATCCAAAATTTATTTTAGAGCCGGCCCTATTGGTCCTCTGTTTATCCCTACTGTATGTACCTAAAATGGATGTGTGTAGGATGCATTGTGGTTCTGTTACTGTGTTGGGGTCCATGTTGTTCGCCTGAAAAAATCATAAAATTCATTGATTTATTAGCCCTTTAGTGGGCAGAATCAATTCCTGGTCCAGAAGACAATGTGAAGGAAATAAAATCAGGATTATAGAAAAATATGAATCACCAAATTTGGACAGATATTTTGTGATAAATAACTAAAATACCCCTTTGGTAGAAATCCGTCAAAATTCCAGATTTAAATTCATTTGCATTTAAGCTCAAATTTCCACTATAACCAAATAATGTGACAATTACCCATACTAAAACACTATGGTGGGATTATAAAAACTGATTTATAGTATACAATATTTGAAAATGTTATCTTTATCACTTCCCAATACTTAAACATTCCACTCATGGGTAATAATCTTTATCCAAATCAAAATCCACACAACAATCAAAAATGAGAAAATATCAATGATCTTATCCAAAATATAATTCCATAAAATATAATCTATGAAAAAAATTCTCACTAATTATAATTTCAATCATTAGAATTTTTTCAACCTCACAAATCAATCCATTTCCTGATCACAACATACCTCACATAGAATTTTATATCACTCATCACTCAAGTGGAATTGATTCTAGAGTTATGATCATACTTGTAAATTGAATGTATCACCATAGGTATGTGAAAATTATCATTTCTCTACAGCGTTAAACATGAAAATGAATTCAATCACGTTCTCTTTAATTAACGGTTCAAATAAACTTGTGGCTTAGGGGTGGCAGGAATAAAGTTTCAGGCTAGAAAGAGGATGTTGGACTCTTAAGTACAATTCATGATTAATTAAAGTGAAAACAGAAGAAATTCCTCTCTCAATCCACTTGAAAATTTGAAAATAAACATCGCAACCTTTTATGACAAGGTACATGAGCCAAGAAGTGATTTTAAAAAATGATATCATCTATGTTCTCCCTTTTTCTTAAAGCTCCAGAAAGGCACAACTTTATTCTATTTTTTTCTTTTTCTTTTTCATGGATGATGAGATAAAAAATGAATATAATGAATGAATGACAATTCATGCACTTTATTTTTTAGAGGGAAATGATTCATAAAATAATTTGAAATAAGGAATTCAAACTCGTCTCCATTTTCTACATTTTTTTAAGGAGAAATGGATGAAACAAATTAAGCACAATGAAATGACGAGACATGCCCAATTCTCTTATTGTACACAGCCCAAAATATTCACCCACACATCACACCACACTTAAATAATACACATCCCAATGAATTCACACGAAAGTCCCTTCCCCCACACTCATTCTTGAAATATCCATGCATAAATAATAAAAGTGCATATAGGTAAGGAAAAATTGGCTTGTAATGTAGCTTAACCCTATAAGGAAATTAATTCCATATAAGGGCTTAAGAAGGATAAATGTAAAGGTGGGTCTCAAGATAAAATGTGGCTAGACAAAGAGATGCCTCAATAATTTCAAATACATTCCATGAAATCCAATGCTTTGAAAAAGAATATTCAGAAATGTTGGTTCTCACACAAAATTCATGTTTCCCTCAAGAAGGTGTGGGTATTAGGAAGAATATGTAAAAGTGATTTAGAATAACTCACTGGATTGGAAAAATATTTTGAGTCAGTGTTTCATGGTAATTGATTTCAAAAATCACTAAAACTCATAAAAATGATTGACAATCCTATTCAAGAAAAATGTTTTCACATCAATAATGATTTAAAATTCATTATTTCAAAAATCATTTCAACTCATTCAAAATCAATTGATGTGTAAAAAGTGAAAATAATATTCCGTAAAGCTAAAAAATCCTAAAAATATAATAAAAAAATCAAAATCACACAAGAATAGCTAAGCATGTTGACACTCCCCCACACTTAAATTTCACTACCCCTCATTTAAACTCAACAAAATATAAATATAAAGGTAGAAAATTGAAGTGAAGGAAAGATACAACCTGAAATTATTATTGAAGTGGATGCCTTGAGTTAAGCTCCTAGAAGCTTCCACTTTAAGTCTATAAAAAAGTACTGAAAATACATAAGAAAAATAAATAATAATAAAAAGAAAGGGAATAGAAAAGAGATAATGCTTGGTTTAAACCCCTAAGCTGGTGCAAGGTTTTTACTACCCCTAGTCAGGCAGTTTTAGTGGATTATTCTCAATCAGAAGGTGGTTGTGGTTTCTTGAGATGAACCACCACATGTGAATTTTCCTAATATCCATGAGTAAAACCTGAAAGTAGAGAACCCCAAATAAGATAATAATGTTCCCAAACCCCAAGAAAGAATAAACATGAAATTTTAGGTTTGAAGTGGGAGGAAATAGAATATAGGGGAGCTCCCTATTGACTTCTATGGTGTCCTCCTCTATATGGTATGAAAATATTTGTTGAGGAGGTAGTCACACCACAATCTTCTCTAAATCTTCTTCTTCAAAAACCACCACTTGTGTAACAGCCCGAGATTTTATGAAAAATATTCTTTTTTCACTAATGTCTTGTGTTGTATGCTACACCAAAAGGAGCTTGCACAACACGCATCTTTGACTTGCCTTGCATTACACGCAATCGCAACCTTCCTCGATAGCGTGTGTAGTACGCAATACTGAGTTTCACGAAACAACGATATGCTATTAAAATATTATTAAAACTAGCCGTTATGAATAGTAATAACCACTTTTTAAATTTTAGAAAATTTAGCTCTCAAAATGGACTTCATTTTTGGATTCGGAGTATCGAATTTAGCCTAAGGAGAAATTTTGGTACTTTTCGGATAACTTTCATATTCTGATGAATAGTGAAAATTACTAAATTATAATTAAAAACAACTTTTTTAATCGAAATAATTAATAGTGATAAATCATTAATTTGAGTGGTTTTAAAGTATATTTAGAATATATTTTTACAATTTAATACAATGTTGGTCATTGGATGTAATTTCACATTTAAACTAGACATAAACAAGTGTCAATCTTTTGATAGATATTGTTTCTTAAAAACACGCTATTTGTTTTAACAGCGGGATTTAATTATAAAATTAATTAATGCAACTTTTATGTTATGAATTTGGTAAAATAGACTTCATTTTTGAATTCGGAATATGAAATATAGCTTAGGATGAAATTTTGGCATTGTTTTGAAAACTTTCAATTTTTGATGAATAGTGAAACCACTAAGTGGTAGGTTAAAAACTGAATTTTGCATAAAACTTAATTTTACCGCTTCTGTGAATGGAATTTCAAAAATCTGAGAGACACAGTTGATGTCAGTAAGTAAAATGTGGTTCAATGAGATGAAAATAATTTTTGGTGAATAGTAACTTTTTACTTTTATTTACCACGGTTAAAAGTAAATAGGGTAATTAAGGGTAAAACTGATATTATTATTACCCTAACACATGTCCTAATTCTATTGGACAAGTGTAATTCGACCAAAAACAAGCTTAGGAATAAAATATGACCATTTAGGCCCACTTGGATTAGATTAGGACATTTATTATTATTTAATTCAAAGAAGAGTTAAAAGAATTAAAATAAAAGTTTATTTACTAAAACATTTTTAATATAGGGTTATACATAAGATATATTCAATTGTAAATATTCATTAGAAAGCTAAAAAGATTTCCTACATGATGGTATTTTATTTTTAATTTTTAGACATCAAATAATTTAATAGATTTATGACACAAAGATGATTAAGTAATTATCTTATTAATGAAATATTGACATAATTGATAATATAAATACCAAAATAAATGTAATTTAAGACTTTTTATGAATTACACTAATTTTCTAGGTTACTATGATATATTATTGTTTATTTAATCAACTTGGTTTGAACATAGAATTCTGTTATGACTTTCACAAAAATCATATATCAAATAGTGTCAAAATTGACACAAAATAGTTTTTAAATCAAATATTATATTATTAATTGTTATTTTATTCCTAAAAATATAAGGTTAGGCCAAATGACTTAGATAAGGATATATTTATTACTAATAAAAAATTTGGGGTTCTTTTGGCATGTTATAGTAAGTGTATTAACCATATAGTGAAAGAAAACAAAAAGACACGGTAAAAGTTAAATTATTTAACTTAGAGTTAAATCTAATTGATAAGGTTAACATAATACCCTAAACTTGTCTAAATATTATTGGTTGATAGGATTTCGACCCAAACCCACTTTAGCTTCGAAATAAGACCCTTTGGAACCATTATAAACCGATTTTGACTTTAATATAAAATAATATTTTAAGATATTCCTAAGATGCCCCTCTCCTCCCTTATAAAAGGACACCTCCTCCCCCTCCTCCTCACACCAATTTGAGCACTCAATCTCGGCCAACCCCTGACAAAATCTCTTCTCCACTTCCCTAGAAATATCCTACAGGTTCTGGTCTTCCTCAAAGACCAATTTTAGTTCCCTAAGAGGAGGTCTCCAAAAGGCGCTTCAAAGAAGAGGTAATTACCGTTACCAATTCTTTCATCTTTATTTCTTCTTCCACTTCTTCTTCTTAGGTTGTTTCATTATGAAGTAATAACATAAGTATCACTAATATACTGATATGTTATTATAAGTATGTAACAACCCTATTTCACCATCTATCCATCCTACGGAAAAAGAAATCACCGCGCGTGCGTACGTACGGAATACCGTCTCCACGCCGTGGTGTAATCTATTTTCCACCACCACCTTACATGGATGGGTATAATGGTGTAAAGAATAACTATACATAGTTATTAAAACATCATATTGATTCTGATATATTGTATAATCTACTCCAATTCAATTCAATATTTATAGAAATGATATCATCGCTCGTGCGTACGTACGGACTACCGTCTCCACGACGCGATGAGATTCATTCTCCATGTTAACCATTTAAGAATGATTATAATGTATATATAAGAAATAATAATGAAATATATGACATTATAAAGCTACTGGAATTATGTATATATATACATATGTATGTCATCTACTTACTTCCATTTCAAGACAATAAGGAAAGGAAAACAGCGTTCATGCGTACGTACGGACTACCATCTCCATGAACGGTGTTTTTTATTTTATTTATGTACCTATTATATATATATATATACTGAATATATATGATATATAAATCATATTTTATATTCTGGAAGTAAGTAAATCATGATATATGTAATAATGATGTCAAGAACAACAAGTCAAAACACCTACGATAAATGAAACGATTTTACCCAAAACGCTTCTTTAACATGGAATTTACAAAAGAACAGGTAATATAATGTCATAAGTGAACCATATATGATATCATAACAATGAATATGATTCTGTAATAAGTCAATAACATGATTTAAATCATTATACAGGAGGTTCGGACACTTACAAAGCAAGTCGGACCTAAGGTAAGGGAAATATCACAATCTCATTTTTATTCGAGATTGTTTATACTTTAGTATTTACTGGGGTGTATTTTATCATCCAAATCCATGTTTCCAAAATATGTAATATTATTTCCATCCACCTACAATTTTATAAATCCAATTTTACTCTTCGGTGAGTTTTTAGTAAAAGAATTGAAAGGAATCTTTTTTCATTTTTCATACGAGGTACTTATTGACTTTTCCGACAAAAGTACGAAAAGAATGTTTTTTTAACTTATACGGCATGAATGGATTTTTAAAACATTATTTCCAAGAATCTTCCTTTACAAGTTTTCAAGTTTATTTTTAATCAACTTCTTTTAGTTTATGACATGTTAAGAAAAGAAAAGTGTTTTTGAAGTAGAAAGGATATTTTCCTCAAGAATGGAGTTCAAATGTTTTATCAAAATTATTTTCCATCTAAGATAATATAGGGTTCTGTTTTTATCCCTATTATTACATGGATTTGATTATGTTGTGATGGAAATATTTTTATGAATTCCTTTATCTTATATGAATTGTTTTATTGTGTCATGTTGTTTAAGAATCCCATTTTTATTACGTGGATTACGCTATGATGTATGGTTTATGATTATGTGGCACACACAAGAAAGGATTCATTATAAGATGGGTGGGACCTATATCACCCTCCAATGCATTGGGTAAAGATTTTATATCTCATGAGATAGACAGGGCTGGAACGGTAGGTTATACCGGTTCAGTGAAACAGGACTGAAACGAGGGTTACTCTATTCAGAAAGGGACTTTGTCCACTAAGATAGTCTTGGCAATTAGTCTTGACTAACAAGAAATGATTCTCTATGATTATGTGTGTATGCCACAAAGTTTCATGTTTTAAGTTATGATTATTGGGATTACTTTTTCACTGCCATGATTTATCCCATGATTATGAAATTATGCTCTTTTTTGCAGGTTATGATTTCCAAAATGCTATGTTCTTATGAATATGATGTGATTGATATTTATTTTGTTTACCCTTACTGAGAATTTGAGCTCACCCTTTTATGTTTTCTTTTCCCCAGGATATAAAGAAAGGTTTTAGGTAAAAAAAAGGAGGAAGATCTTTATGGGAGATTTTGAAGATCTTTCACCACGATTAGAAGATTATAGTCCAAGTTTCCAAAGACACTAAACTATTACGGTCCTTGTGTGTGTGTTTTTGTAATGTACTAAGTATTCCGCAAATGTAATGTAATGTCCATGTAAGTCACGATACGGGTCTCTACAGTTGGTATCAGAGGAAAGGTTTAGCCAACCTTTGGAAACTAGGATGCGAAAACGTTAGTGAGATCCCTAGAGATATTTCTAAGGTATGTCTAGGGATGCCCCTAAGGATAAGTATACGTATAGGATATAGTCCTAGAACTACGATAATGATCTTAGAATTTAACCTAAGATGTTAGATATTGAATGTACTTCCCCTTTATTATGTTGTTTTCCCTAGCATGATTTTTGACTCTCACACTATTCTTTTTGGGTTTTAGAAAATGGATGGAAACAAGGTGATTCACGATAATGGAGGATATGATGGACAATGGAATGATATTCTTCATGAGAAACCAAATGAAATGGGATTTGGAAGTCCAAACATCATTATTATGCCGAATCAGCAATCTCATAATATGATCAATAATGTAAAATTTGGTAAGTTTCCTGACTCGGCTAATAAGAGAAAGATGGAGTTTCATGATGATCATAGAGGAAAGAAAGTTCAATTTCCCCTATGTATATTATGTGGGAAGAGGCATCAAGGAGAATGTTTCAAAGGAACGGGAAGATGCTTTGGGTGTGGAAAAGAAGGACACAAAGCAAGTAAATGCAAAGGAAAAGGTTCAGTTAACATCATGGATGAGGATAATGGTATTGCTACGACATCAAAAATGGTTAAATGTTTTAAATGTGGAATGTACGGGCATTATGCAAACCAATTCCCTAAGGGAATGTTTCATGAAGATAATCAGTATGGTCGTATGGGAAGTATTTATGTGGATGATGATGAAGAGACTACAAATGATATGTGAGATGAAAGAATTGTTGATGTTCGGTCAATGGTTTGAGAATGTAGTGGAATGATTACATGTTTATCATGTGTAATTTTGGAATAAAGAGACATCTATGGATTGTTACACTGTTGTCTTTCTTTGTGTTTTGAAAGTGTATGATTAATGTTACCAGTATCCATGGAAGGTTATTCAGATATTTTTGGAATGTAGATGATATGCGCATAATGTAGGGATAAGGAGAAAATTAAATGTTTGATAGTATTCATGAGCTCATGACTGATATAAGGAGAAGGTTATATCATGGTTTGAGTATAGAGAATTTTTGGATTTTGGTATGTGGAAAGAGTTAACTTTTAACTGCATTCATGTTTTCACTAAGGTTCAATGGGTATTCAAAAGAATACATGATTAAGGACTTTGAATGTTTGGAATGTGACCAACAAAACATATCTTATGATATATGGGGATCAACGATGGTATTAAATCTCTGGTAATCGTTTTCACTATGTTATGAGAGTGGACTGCAGTATTATGGATAAGCCTAAAGATTGAATTGGATTATGTTGGACATAAGTGAGTATTGTTTAAGGATAGAAGTTTTTTTTCGATATTATTGATGAGATGTTATAGTAATGTAGTTTTAGAAAAAGGACAACCTGCAGGACGGGCGACAACCCATCTCTTCAGAAAAGGCTGTGGGAATTGAACCCACAACCGAAGTGCGACTGGCCTTTATCACCTACCACTGGCCTACAAGAAGTCCCTGTTTAGTAGAAACTAGTTTTATTATATTAAGTAGTATGATATATGAAGTATAAGTCCATATAGATCGACTTATGTATATAATTTTTGCTAACCTTTTGTTTGAGACAGATGGAATGACCCATCATTCTATCACATGATCTGCTAACACTTCACGAATAACAAATTCAACTTCATTTATTTAAGAGATGAAGTGGAAATTGTTCAAGGCATGAACAACAGTGAGATTGTACCAAAATAAAGAAAGTATTTATTCTAATTCAAATTTTCAACTTTAGGGAAATGATCTTGAAAACCAAAAATGTTGTCCTAGTAATCTTATACCTGATGAATCAGATGGTACCTTAGATCGTCACAAATCTATGGATTTGTGATTACTGGCTTTTCCATAGCCATGTTCTCTACCACTCTCCATCAGAACATGATGGTTAGATTTCTCTTCCATATCCATATTTTCACTTATGTGGAAACCCAGTGATTAGTTTATTTGGGTAATCGTTACATTTCATACTTTAGTTTTTAAAGCCAAGTTTTGGTATTCCTTTTTACGATGTGGGTTTCTATTAAAGAAACTTTCGAATAGTAAACCATTTATAACCCCGACAAATTTCGAGGGCGAAATTCATTTTAAGGGGGGTAGAATGTAACAGTCCGAGATTTTATGAAAAATATTCTTTTTTCACTAATGTCTTGTGTTGTATGTTACACCAAAAGGAGCTTTCACAACACGTATCTTTGACTTGCCTTGCATTATACGCAATCGAAACCTTCCTCGATAGCGTGTGTAGTATGCAATACTGAGTTTCACGAAACAACGATATGCTATTAAAATATTATTAAAACTAGCCGTTATGAATAGTAATAACCACTTTTTAAATTTTAGAAAATTTAGCTCTCAAAATGGACTTCATTTTTGGATTCGGAGTATCGAATTTAGCCTAAGGTGAAATTTTGGTACTTTTCGGATGACTTTCATATTCTGATGAATAGTGAAAATTACTAAATTATAATTAAAAACAACTTTTTTAATCGAAATAATTAATAGTGATAAATCATTAATTTGAGTGGTTTTAAAGTATATTTAGAATATATTTTTACAATTTAATACAATGTTGGTCATTGGATGTAATTTTACATTTAAACTAGACATAAACAAGTGTCAATCTTTTGATAGATATTGTTTCTTAAAAACACGCTATTTGTTTTAACAGCAGGATTTAATTATAAAATTAATTAATGAAACTTTTATGTTATGAATTTGGTAAAATAGACTTCATTTTTGAATTCGGAATATGAAATATAGCTTAGGATGAAATTTTGGCATTGTTCTGAAAACTTTCAATTTTTGATGAATAGTGAAACCACTAAGTGGTAGGTTAAAAACTGATTTTTGCATAAAACTTAATTTTACCGCTTCTGTGAATGGAATTTCAAAAATCCGAGAGACACAGTTGATGTCAGTATGTAAAATGTGGTTCAATGAGATGAAAATAATTTTTGGTGAATAGTAACTTTTTACTTTTATTTACCACGGTTAAAAGTAAATAGGGTAATTAAGGGTAAAACTGATATTATTATTACCCTAACACATGTCCTAATTCTATTGGACAAGTGTAATTCGACCAAAAACAAGATTAGGAATAAAATATGACCATTTAGGCCCACTTGGATTAGATTAGGACATTTATTATTATTTAATTCAAAGAATAGTTAAAAGAGTTAAAATAAAAGTTTATTTACTAAAACATTTTTACTATAGGGTTATACATAAGATAAATTCAATTGTAAATATTCATTAGAAAGCTAAAAAGATTTCCTACATGATGGTATTTTATTTTTAATTTTTAGACATCAAATAATTTAATATATTTATGACACAAAGATGATGCAGTAATTATCTTATTAATGAAATATTGACATAATTGATAATATAAATACCAAACTAAATGTAATTTAAGACTTTTTATGAATTCCACTAATTTTCTAGGTTACTATGATATATTAGTGTTGATTTAATCAACTTGGTTCGAACATATAATTCTGTTATGACTTTCACAAAAATCATATATCAAATAGTGTCAAAATTGACACAAAATAGTTTTTAAATCAAATATTATATTATTAATTGTTATTTTATTCCTAAAAATCTAAGGTTCGGCCAAATGACTTAGATAAGGACATATGTATTACTAATAAACAATTTGGGGTTCGTTTGGCATGTTATAGTAAGTGTATTAACCATATAGTGAAAGAAAACAAAAAGACACGGTAAAAGTTAAATTATTTAACTTAGAGTTAAATCTAATTGATAAGGTTAACATAATACCCTAAACTTGTCTAAATCTTATTGGTTGATAGGATTTCGACCCAACCCCACTTTAGCTTCTAAATAAGACTCTTTGGAACCATTATAAACCGATTTTGACTTTAATATAAAATAATATTTTAAGATATTCCTAAGATGCCCCTCTCCTCCATTATAAAAGGACACCTCCTCCCCCTCCTCCTCACACCAATTTGAGCACTCAAGCTCGGCCAACCCCTGCCAAAATCTCTTCTCCACTTCCCTAGCAACATCCTAGAGGTTCTGGTCTTCCTCAAAGACCAATTTTAGTTCCCTAAGAGGAGGTCTCCAAAAGGCGCATCAAAGAAGAGGTAATTACCGTTACCAATTCTTTCATCTTTATTTCTTCTTCCACTTCTTCTTCTTAGGTTGTTTCATTATGAAGTAATAACATCAGTATCACTAATATACTGATATGTTATTATAAGTATTAAAAAACCCTATTTCACCATCTATCCATCCTACGGAAAAAGAAATCACCGCGCGTGCGTACGTACGGAATACCGTCTCCACGCCGTGGTGTAATCTATTTTCCACCACCACCTTACATGGATGGGTATAATGGTGTAAAGAATAACTATACATAGTTATTAAAACATCATATTGATTCTTATATATTGTATAATCCACTCCAATTCAATTCAATATTTATAGAAATGATATCATCGCTCGTGCGTACGTACGGACTACCGTCTCCACGACGCGATGAGATTCATTCTCCATGTTAACCATTTAAGAATGATTATAATGTATATATAATAAATAATAATGAAATATATGACATTATAAAGCTACTGGATTTATGTATATATATACATATGTATGTCATCTACTTACTTCCATTTCAAGAAAATAAGGAAAGGAAAACAACGTTCATGCGTACGTACGGACTACCGTCTCCATGAACGGTGTTTTTCATTTTATTTATGTACCTATTATATATATATATATACTGAATATATATGATATATAAATAATATTTTATATTCTGGAAGTAAGTAAATCATGATATAAGTAATAATGATGTCAAGAACAACAAGTCAAAACACCTACGATAAATGAAACGATTTTACCCAAAACGCTTCTTTAACATGGAATTTACAAAAGAACGGGTAATATAATGTCATAAGTGAACCATATATGATATCATAACAATGAATATGATTCTGTAATAAGTCAATAACATGATTTAAATCATTATACAGGAGGTTCGGACACTTACAAAGCAAGTCGGACCTAAGGTAAGGGAAATATCACAATCTCATTTTTATCCGAGACTGTTTATACTTTAGTATTTACTGGGGTGTATTTTATCATCCAAATCCATGTTTCCAAAATAAGTAATATTATTTCCATCCACCTACAATTTTTTAAATCCAATTTTACTCTTCGGTGAGTTTTTAGTAAAAGATCTGAAAGGAATCTTTTTTCATTTTTCATACGAGGTACTTATTGACTTTTCCGAAAAAAGTACGAAAAGAATGTTTTTTAACTTATACGGCATGAATGGATTTTTAAAACATTATTTCCAAGAATCTTCCTTTACAAGTTTTAAAGTTTATTTTTAATCAACTTCTTTTAGTTTATGACATGTTAAGAAAAGAAAAGTGTTTTTGAAGTAGAAAGGATATTTTCCTCAAGAATGGAGTTCAAATGTTTTATCAAAATTATTTTCCATCTAAGATAATATAGGGTTCTGTTTTTATCCCTATTATTACATGGATTTGATTATGTTGTGATGGAAATATTTTTATGAATTCCTTTATCTTATATGAATTGTTTTATTATGTCATGTTGTTTAAGAATCCCATTTTTATTACGTGGATTACGCTATGATGTATGGTTTATGATTATGTGGCACACACAAGAAAGGATTCATTATAAGATGGGTGGGACCTATATCTCCCTCCAATGCATTGGGTAAAGATTTTATATCTCATGAGATAGACAGGGCTGGAACGGTAGGTTATACCGGTTCAGTGAAACAGGACTGAAACGAGTGTTACTCGATTCAGAAAGGGACTTTGTCCACTAAGATAGTCTTGGAAATTAGTCTTGACTAACAAGAAATGATTCTCTATGATTATGTGTGTATGCCACAAAGTTTCATGTTTTAAGTTATGATTATTGGGATTACTTTTTCACTGCCATGATTTATCCCATGATTATGAAATTATGCTCTCTTTTGCAGGTTATGATTTCCAAAATGCTATGTTCTTATGAATATGATGTGATTGATATTTATTTTGTTTACCCTTACTGAGCATTTGAGATCACCCTTTTATGTTTTCTTTTCCCCAGGATATAAAGAAAGGTTTTAGGTAAAAAAAAAGGAGGAAGATCTTTATGGGAGATTTTGAAGATCTTTCACCACGATTAGAAGATTATAGTCCGAGTTTCCAAAGACACTAAACTATTACGGTCTTTGTGTGTGTGTTTTTGTAATGTACTAAGTATTCCGCAAATGTAATGTAATGTCAATGTACGATAAGCTTCGGGTCTCTACAACTTGAGTGGTCTTTTATGTAACATATAAGGTATGCTTCAATTGTATTGTATAAAAAATTTCCTAAAAAGATAATTTAGAAAACAATTCAGCTTGAATAAGATTAAAACATGAGGAATTAATAAATAAATCTTCTCTTTCATGTAAGTCATCTTTGTAATTGAACTCTTTAGGTATGACCATTGTAAACTCAATCTCAGCAGGTTCATTTTCTTCATTATCATTCATATCAAGAGATAGCTAGAATTTTTTTGATGTTTCATTGTCAAGGATGGTAAGATAATGTTTCATGTCTTCTTTGAAAATGTTATTCCAGGATTCTTCTAAAAATTGTTGATCTCCCATGAGTGCATCATTTGAAATGTGTACATATGGAACCTCCTCGAGCAATGGTTGACTACGAGTTGATGTGATTAATCCTTTTATTAGTTCTTTATCTCCCACCACAAGTTCTCTAGCATAAAAATGGTTGGTGAAATCTCTTCCCCCACTCGTTCTGGATCAGGTTCTCGCTCAGGTTTGGATTTCTCTTGGGATGTGCATACATATTCAGCAATCCATTCAATTTGGCTCTCTAGGATTTGAAAATTATCACTAATCCTATAAAACTGAGGATCATGTTCATTGTATACATTTTCTAACATTTGAGATTTGTCAGTCCATGCATAATAATCACAATTTGAATAAATCGTGAATAGAGAAGATTTTTGTAATGTTTTTTCGATTTAAAAAATGAAATCTATCTATGATGTGAAAATAGAAAAATTAAATGAATATCTTATTGGCTCCACAATAAATTACACTAGTTTTGGTGCACGCCTATCATAGGGCATGGAAAAATAATATTTTTATGTTTTCTATTTGCAGCATAGTGGCTGACCAGGGTCATCTCAATTGAATAGAATTCTCAGTTATTCTTTCATTTAATATAATTCACCTAAATTACTTTTTTCTTGTTTTATATTTTATGAAATAAATAGAATGTGATATAATAAATCAAATTTATAAATCCTAAAAAACTAAAATTAATTTCTAAATTATAGTGCAATGCTAAACAAGATGGAATTAAAGAAGAAAAGAAGTTCTTCCCAGAGAACTTTCCGGGAGCACCATCATTGTCCAACTTCAAATATTCTTAGTGAACATACTCAGTCGTATGTGTGCACACCTTATTATACCCTGATTATGAATGAAAAGTCTACTTAGTGATTCCCAAGCACACCCTCCATCCATCTCCTTAATCGAGGAAAAATGGTTGTAGATTAAGAAGTTAATCTTTAGACAACCATATTAAGGATTAAACCCACTATAAATTATCCTTTGAATTAACTCAAAGAATATTAAAAACATGGTATTAGGTTAAAGAACGTGATTACTCCCTCAGGATATTCCTCAGATTAGATACTCATGATCATGAGTATTATACTTCATGACAGTAAGTTGAGAGGAAGAAAAGAGGGTGGATGGGTGGAGACTATAATAAAAACAATGCATGAATTTATTTGAAATCTAAATTACAATTGAATACTAAAACAAAATAAAGAAAATAAATAAATAAAAATTAAATGGGAATGATTTGTGGTCAACCTCACTTGGTGGAGATCTCCTCCTTGATGTATTGAAGGATTGGATGGAGAATGGGATGATTTGGGAAGTAGGAGAGGGTCTCCTTTTATAGGAAGAATTTTGTCTTCTTAAATCTTGGGCGTTTTTGACCCATTAAATAGCAGTTTCATGCATGGACCCTTTCATCAAGATTGTTAAAAAATATTTCGGCCATTTAGCCTCCAAAGTTCAGCTTATTTTACATTGGATGAATGAGTTAGGAATTTTTAATTATCAGTTTCTTTTTTTGAATGCAGCTTACAGGAAGCTGCCTTCAAAAATATAACATTCAAATTCACCCTTAATGAATTTCAAACTCCCTAAAATTTGTTTAGAGATGACCCAATTTGTCCTGGTTCTATCACAATTGTAAGAACCTGAAATTGATGTGTGTAGGCTGCATTGTGGTTCCGTTACTGTCGTGGGGTCCACACTATTAGCCCGGAAAAATCCAAAAAATCATTGATTTTTTAAGCCCTTTAGATGGTCGAATCGACTCCTGGTTCAGAAGAAAACGTTGATGGAAATAAAATTAGGATTCTAAAAAAAATTTGAATCACAAAATTTGGACAGATATTTTATGGTAAATGAAGAAAATACCCCTATGATAAAAATCTGCCAAAATTCCAAATTTAACCGCTTTTTACATTTGAGCTCAAATTACCACTGTAACATAAAAATGTGACAATTACCTATACAATAAAACTATGGTGGGATTATAAAAAATGATTTATAGTATAACATATATCAAAATGTGAGCTTCATCAATCATCTAGGTTTAATTTTATTGAGGGATCATTCCTACAGATCCATGTGCCCCCACGTTGATCTATATTCTATTGATCAACAATCCTTCTTATCTAAAACAATATAGACTTGTCATCATGTGCAACATCAGAAATCATTTTTTACTATTGAGCTCTACCAAATATTAGAAGTTAACATTCAAAAATGGGTTTTAGATGAACAAAAATTCTTTATATATGGATGATCCAGTAATACTTCAATTTCTATCACAAAGTATATGGTGGGTGACATAAAAATAAAGGTCCTAGGGTTCAATATATCCTTTAAAATTGATATGGATAATTCCTATGATATATTTTTAAGCATAATCATAAATACAGTCATGATATGAAAGGGATTATTTGAGTGGGTGATTGACTTCTTCTTCATATGTATTAGGACTCCATGTTTTTTTGTTCCAAACATGTAGAAAAGCATCGACTTCTTTCTATATACTCAGTGGATAAGGTAGGAGGATAACATATCCCATATTGTGTTCATTATTATCCAAGTGTCAATTTTAAAATAATTAAATAATTTTATAAATTATATTCTTGTTCTTCCATTCAGTTTTATATCCTACATCATTTTATTTCTCACAGATTTTGTATCAATGACCTCCTCTATTCACCAATGGTAGTAGCAGGTCCATGCATAAGTTGAATCCAATGTTTGATACCAATTTGAAATGGAGTGCACATATTATTAATTGAGAAAATATAATTGACTAAATATAAATATTATGTTTAAATTTAAGGGGAAATAATATTGAAAAAAATCTTTGGGTCCCCATAATGAATTTTCCAATGGATTACTTAAGAGATCCTATTTTACAAGGTAAGGTCTGAATCCACCACATTGGTGGTATTGGAATAATATTTCCTCTCAAATTATCAATTAGAATAATATCTTTCAATCCAGTATAGTGTAAATCTCTATGGTTAATATTTTCTTAACATCAATTAATGTGCATGTTTCCGCAGTCATCATTTTTCTCTAGACTGTCATTCGTAAAATGGAGAATATTTTGGTTTGCTTCGTTTGGGATGATCTCAAGGAATTGAGATACCTCTAAGCATCATGGAATAGATCTTCTAGTGATTAATAGGATTGTTGAATCAATTATTGAATAATCATAGGCACTATGGATCATCGTCTAGAGAGGCTTTCGTGGGATAAGATGGATTGTTAGCTCTATAAGAAAAGTTCACATCTCTAAAGTATGGGTAGAAGTTGTTATATCTGAAGAAAAAAGTTCTCCAAATATTGGTATATCACTCTTAGGAACATCATAATGAACCATCAACATTTAAAATGTATTTTTGAGATTTTTCAATTAAATTTTAGAACTAAATTTGGGTATGATTCATTTTGGCATTCCCTAGTTTTCTAGTGTCTGGTATCACCTCTAATGAAACCAGAAAGAACCCAACCTTTATTAAATTTATTCTCAATCACCATTAATGTGAGTTTTATCATGGAATCTCAATCTCTACTAAACCATATATAAATTTCTTCATTGTTTCCTCATTATCCTTCTTCTCCCCTAGTGTTTACGACTGTTTGTTACACAGAAATGCCAGAAACAATGCATGGGGTGGTTTTCTATAGTTTGAATAAACTATTTCCAAGTTAAATTTTCTAATCTTAAATAATTATAATCTTGATCATGGAATTTATGAATGAACCCAAATAAGTATTATTAACATGGTATCCATGGCCTTGTATTTTTATTCCCCTAAGGAAGAGTCAATATCCATATTTTCTATAAAGGTGGATGAGATTCTATAGTCTTGAAAAGATTTTTAATATTTTCTAGGCATGACGTATAGGGTCTATTTTGAATTATTTTCCTCTGGACTTGGGGTTTAATCATGTATGACTATATCCATAATATAAATTCCCAAGCAATGCTCTTTTTAGAAGGAATCTTGATTTTATGGTCTTCTAGTAGTAAAGCCAAACACACTTGAATCCATCTTTCATGACTACGGGTTAAGGTTATATCATTTTAAATCATTGTGGACTTAGATTTATTTCTTAAGCACTATAAATTTTCCCATTACATTGTTTGGATCACATAAAGACCGAGTGTAAGGATCATGCCTCCCCCTTTCCCTACACAAGGAAACTAGGTTAGATGGATACCTCTAAAACACAAATATAAACTGAATACTATCTGATCATCTAGGTAAGGCTATTTGTAGAGAGGTTTGGTAATCCATTATTTTAATCGAATAGATTTTTTTCATTTAGTCTCTTGAATGATCAAGTTTATTTTTTAATAGGGTAGATGATTACCATGCTCAATGGGTTAACATTGTTTCATTATCATAGTATTATCCCTAATTTGGTCTAATCGTACTCTTATATCCTCTTAAACATTATTAATGGTTTTATCTCTACGCCTTTTTCTATCATATATATTATTCATAAATGTAATTTTTTTATCACCAATAGAATTATTCTCACTCATACATTGAGGGAGGGAAACACATTCGCTAAATTCTTGGCTTCCTAGACTACTTCCAATTACCCATGTTATACCCTTAGTTGTATTGAGACCCTTCTCCCTGAGTGCGTGAATCTGGTTTGGGATGATTCCCTTGGTCATCATTACTTTAGAGATTCTTAACATTTTTTGGGTCATTCACCCTTCATTTGAATATGAAATTCGTTACATTTGATGGATAGCTGGGAATATATGATTATTATTTTCTATCATAATTTTGAAGTTTAAATCATGTTCGAGATGAGTGTTTATATGTTGAATCACATTTACAAAAAAAATTATATAAATTGAATAAAATTATTATAGTTATGCATTTATAATGTGTGAAAATATTTTATTTTATTTAATTATTATTTGAAGGTTTTTTAACCATGATTAGTTGATTTATTTGTTTAGAGGTCTTTATAATATTCTCTTATGGGGATTTTTTCTAGTATACTATGAGAAGCATATTCAGAGATAAGAGAATGGGTTTGAGATACTTCCATTAAAAATATTAGAAATGAATACGCATAAACCTTGTTTTGTTTGTTTATTAAGGAATCAAAAAATTGTGTTTAATTTTAATTATGTTATCCTTTGATAATAATTTGGTCTATGGGACATTTATATTAATTGTTCTTTGTTTTGAAACTATAGATTTTTGTATGAAGACACATATTGTATGGAACCTCATATAGTAGTGATTTTGGATTTTGTGGGTTTATTCCTATATTTTACTGGTATTATAAAGTGAGTTAATATATCAATTATTGATTATTTTATTAGTTGTAAAAAATGTCAATTCATGGTAAATAGAAGAATTTTTTCAGTGATCATATGACTACTATAATTTACTATTTTTATGATATGTTTTATTATTTTATAATTATTAGTGATTTCTAATTTATGATTTTATGTTATAATAGATAAAGATAAAGTGTATGATGATTTTTTTGAATTTTAGATGTAGAAGAAGAACATTATAATTTTTCTAGGGTTTGCATATTATTTAGGTGAAGTCTTGTCTAGTGAATAAGAATTTGCATTCACCTAGAATTATATGGGAATATCACTTGATCACACTGGTATTCCCACATCATTTTTATTAGTGGAAGTTTCTACATTCTCATAATGAAATTTATTGTTTTAATAATGAAATTTTGACTTGTATGAATAATAACCCATGATTACTTTCAAAATAAACTCTCTATTCTATCATGACTAATTGGATTAATTATCCCTCATTTACTAAAACATCAACAAACATTTTGTTGTTTCAAAATTGTGGAAATGATTATATCATAACCTTAATAATTTTATGGAAAGGAATTTTGGATTTATTATAAAACTAGTAAAAGTATTGGGGACCCCATAGAATGAAATTTATTCAAATGTGATTCCTTATGACCACCTCCAGTAAGATAAAGAATATTTTCTAGAAAATGGAGAGCATATCTCACATAAAATAATACACAATACTGATAATATAAAAACATATATCTATAATAAAATAAAATGAAACAAAAAAAATAATTGAAAAAATATAACCATTAGTTTATATGAGAAAATATGTATGAATGAGATAAAAACAATGTCAAAAAAACTACATATTTATACCTCATAATAATGTAATAATTTTTAAAAAATATTTCTTCAAATTACTCATGACCTTTGATAAGAATGTATAATCACTAATTGAAATTAATTATGGTAAGACCACTTAAAGTAAGCAATATTGACCCAATTATCGTGCTCGTGCCAAATTTTAGTTAAATACATAAGTTATTATATATATTTTTTATTGGAAACCATGGGGGTTTTCTATATATATTTTTAAAAAATTTATTTTTCACAATTATTTAATGAAGTTTTTTCTTTATGATACATATTTCATAGAATTTTAAAATTGATAAATGTTGTTTATTTTTTCAATAATATGAATGGTGGTCGGTTTATCATTGGCCTATCAGTTTCATTTCTACCATTTTTTTAAACAATGGTTCTATCCTGGTATTATTATTGATAAATTAATGAATCCACAATCACATCATCTTCATCCATGTTTTAAATTAGTACTAACGTTAAATAATAAAATAATATTTTCTTGATGAAGCATAATTCCAATATCTGTGAAAATGTATTAAATGATACTAATATATTAAAAAATATAAAATTCTTAGGAAATTACCAAAATCAATTAAATAGATATAGAATAAATGCCTTATGTGGGATTCTCAAAAAAATAAATTGAAAATAAATGAATAGTTTTTCACAATAAATTCATATATAATGGGTGTGAATTAACAACCCTAAATAAACACGTATTTATAT
Source organism: Viscum album (assembly GCA_963277665.1). Lineage (NCBI taxonomy): Eukaryota > Viridiplantae > Streptophyta > Magnoliopsida > Santalales > Viscaceae > Viscum > Viscum album. Next base: position 1,004,328,468 of record OY728161.1, read on the forward strand.
ACCCCAATGTCCCCACCACCTAGACACAATCATCATTTCCTCTATAACCAAAAATTCATAATAAAAACAAAAAAAATATCCATGATCACAACCATATATTCTCATTTATGATTTTAATTGAATACTATAGAAATAAATTTTCCAGAAAAAAATTAATTGAGAGCATGATATAACGAATAATGTTAATAAATAAGAGAATGATAAGATCACTTACGTGTAGAGAGTGATTCTATATACTTGGGAGGAACTTATTGAGAGCATGTGGGAACCAATGGAGAGTCAAAGGGAGGGGATGTCTGAGTAAAGAAGTAAACCAATGAATTTAATTGAAGATAAAGGAGGAATTTTGTGGTATTATGTATGGAATGTGTGGAATTTTTGTTCAGTTCTCAAATATCATTTTTTGACTAGATATAATAAAATAATATAAACCACAAACCATAATATTGTTTTTTCCAACAGTTTCAACCAAAGGGAAGTGAATTTAGTTATTTTATAATGAAAATGTCTGAAATTAAAAATATTATACCTTTTATTATGTTGAAGTGATTCATACACTAAAAGAAATAAATTTAAATAAATAGATATATTAATATTTAGTGGAAATTCATAAAATATTTATACCATTAAACCAATAAACATAAAATAAATTTTTTTAAAGGGAATACATATTTTTGGTCATGGATAATATTTATAGAATTTATTAAATCACATTTGGTTAATTATTATTTTAAAATACACATTTATAATTATATGATATTTAATTGATACCTAAAAGATTAGTTGACTCAAAAAATTACGAAAAATTAACTATTGCATAATTTTAACCTTTTGATTTGAAAAAAAAAACTTCATCTTATAAAACAAAATTTCCTATATATGTGTCATCTCACTTTTGAAATATGAAACGATATTTATTGAGAAAGATGGGTTTATTCACAATAACTATTTCAAAATAGTATAAAATTACATACAACTTCATAAAAATTATATAATAATTTATATTTAAAAAAATTATTGAATAACATTATTTTATTAAAATATAATTCATATAAAAACTCTATTAAGTCATAAATATAAACAACTTAATTGAAATTGAATACTAATTAGAAATAAAATATAGGCATTATTGAATACAAAAATTATGTATAAATTAAAATACAAAGAATATATAAACATTATTCTATTGAAAATTCAGTATAAAAATTTAGAATAATATGGTATTTCTATGTATCCCTTTAATAAACATGGAATTCCAAAATGGAATGGTTCGTGATTGTGAGACATTCATTGGGTGGTTCGGTGTACATATTTTAGGTTGTTATCTCGATAAGTTTGATATTCTCCCCTAAATGGTATTCCACATGTTTTAATTTTTGGATAATAGGCTGGTCTTGGTAATGTGAAAATTCGAGTGATGTTATCTCCCTCATAAGCTTTAATAAATAGGAATTATAAGGTACAATACTATTTTCTAAGGCCATCACCACTTTTTTCTCCATCAATTAAATTTATTAAAACCATATATTTATTCTATTAATGTCATGACTGTTCAATGACTATATTTCAGTTGTTAATGATGTTTTATTTTTTTCTAAATCTAATAGAATATACTAAAACTAAATAAGAGAATTTATTTCATTATCTATAAAATATAATATATCATTAAATTAAAACACAAGATAAATATTATCTATAACAGTTCGTGTTATTACAATCATACCATATTCATAAATTTTGCTATCAAATTTTTCTTCCCTCACTAGAAAAGATGACACAAATTTTGATTCATCATGTCCTCCAATTCCCACATAACATCATCAAACATTTGGTTTATACACATCACTTTAACCATGATCATTTTCCTATATCGTTTAAGTTTATCTCTATGCTCTATTATCTTCACAAGATAATCCACATATAAAATATTATTCTCTAATGGAAATCCTTAAATATTGATTACATGTTAGAGGTCTAATATATGCGTCCTCACTAGAGACACATGGAACACATCATGTAATGAGATAAAACTTATTAGATCTCCAATCAATAAGGCATCACTATTATTTTATCAAGGATATCAAATGTTAAGAACTATCTTGGACTATTATTTTTTTCATTCAAAATATCATATATTATTTCCATGTAGAAATGTGGTGGAAATATAGGATTATAATATCCAAATCAATGTCTCTTCATCTATTATCATCATATTTATTCCATCTACTCTGAGAATCTACATTTTGTAGTTGAATTGTCATATCCTTTTCTACCATTTCCAAAAACCATTTCAAGACTTACCAGTTTGTGGTCCCAATAATCATCCTATCATACAAATATTCTACTCTTATTCCCATTTTGGAATTCATTGGGTTCAATATGTATGTTTGGGTGGAAGATTCTATTTTATAGGAACTCAACTAGATCAATATGTTAATCCCATACTCCTTTGATGTGATTTGAGCATTCTTTTCAGCATGTCCTCAAGTGTATTCTTTTTATACATAGATTAGGAATCTGTTTCTGGGTGATAAGTTGTGCTCAATTTTAAATCTATATTTATATAAATTTGTACACTCTTCCAAAATATATAGGTAAATCACGGATCTTAATTTTAAATAATAGATACTAGTGTTCCATGGATCCTCTCCACTTCTCTAATGTATATCCTTGTAGGTGAATTAATGGATATATCGTATCAAATACAAATGATGTGAGTAGTCTTTATAAGGTGATCCACCATAACCCATATATCATTAATTCATAATGATGTCTTCAGATGGTTATTGAAAAATTATGTTGTGATGTGAACCCATTTCTATGTTCGTAAGCATAATAGTTTCATCATCCCCTCATATTGTTTTCCTTTCCTTATTACCTTTTCTTAATATAAAACATATTGATGTATATTATTTGATATATTTATCTATATTTTCCCACAAATAGTTCTCTTTGATAACTTGATAAATCTGTGTGCTTCTGTGGTGGAAAGATAATGTAAAACATTATGTATCATCTAACAACTCATTTATCTTCTAATTAGATGGAACATATCTTTGTGGCCAAAATCTCACAACACACTCTTCATTAATAGTGATCTATGAGGATTTCCACTTTCCTATAGCTTCATGATTCATGAGAATCCCCACATCATATCATTGAGATTCCATTATACTATTCGAAAGGTCATGTGGAGAAAAAAAATTAATAGGATTTATCATGTTCTTTGTTTTATTATATCTTTTTAAATCCGTTCCATATCTAAGAAGATAATATCCATATCAATTCACTACAAAGATATAATTCATATATTCTTGATACATAGAGATTCTACCACATTATTCTCTTTCTTATGATATTAGTAAATTGATAGTCCATAGTCCTTGATCTGACCTAAGAATCATTGTTGGATTATATTTAATCTTTCTGATTGATTATTTACTTTAGGTTTTTGTTATCCATATATATTTCACACATATTCCCAAGGAGATAAGTCCGACATTTATTCATAGATATGATCACTTAATCCAAATATATATCATGTTTTGGGTAGTTTTTTTGTTAACCTTAATTTTCCTTGATGAAAATGATATCAAATTTTAATTTTGTAATAATAAAAATCTCAGTCCCTTTTTCTAATCATCACTAAATGCCAAAAAAAATTCTCCACTTGTGGAAAGAATAATCAAAGGTGAAAATAGAAACCTCCATTTAAACTATCCAAAGTACACTTAAACATTATCATTATATGAAAATATTATTATCTTCATTAATTTCTAGGTTATAGGTTTTGATATTCGCAAGAAATTTATCAACAATTGATGATATTTCAGAGATAATCCATCAATATATTGATATTTTTCACATAAATTGGCCTCCACCATCCATAAATTTCCTTAGTTTTTCATTGATCTTTATATATCTCATTTCATGTGCTGATATTCTCCCTGAATTAGAATTAAATCAACTAGAACAAACATTTTTTTGTACTTTTCAATGATTTAATCCTTCTGTAAGGAATTTTTAATAGTTATTAGAAGCCAATCATGCTCCTTGATTTTAGGGTATATTATAATATCATCAATAAATTATAACAAGAAACGTTCAATTTAGTCTCTAAATACTCTATTTATAATCTCAGGGAATATTTCTAGAGACTTAGTGAGTCTTAATAGAATTATTGTGATCTCATAAGGACATAATGTTTACAAAAATAAGACCTGTGGACATCCACATTCACATTAATATTGTAATATCATGATCATATATTCACTTTAGTTAAACATTGTGATCCACATAGCTAATCAAACAAATCATAAATCTTTTTAAGGGGATACTTGTTTATTATCTTGATTATTTGTGCTCATGATAATCTTTGAAAAGGAATATTAGCGAATACTTCATCCTAATAAGGAGGATTAGTGTACCCCATGGTGAAGCACTTGGGAAAATGAAAACATAATCTATATTCTACTATAGTGGTTTCATAATCGACTTATATTCCAAAATATATAATCAATATGTTTTCGTAGATAATTATAACACCCCAGGTATAAGATCAATTAAAAATTAAACCGATTGTCTAGGCGGAAGACTAGACAATTCCTTGGGAAACATTTCAGTTTAATCCCTCATAATGGTAATTCCCACATGGATGACTCTTCCTTAGATTCATTTAATTGTGTGGGATAAACATTCTCATTTGGAAGTAATATCCACACTTGATATGTTAGTTTTAAAAAAGATTCAGCCTTCTCCGTGAACATTTATTTAATTGATTGATGATTTATAATATGGAGCATTATTTCCTTGTCAAAACAATTTTTTTTGGCACTCTATTTGGAAGTCCAATCCATACTTAGTGACTCATGATATTCCACAAAATAGATTATTAAAATTTTCACAATTAGGTTTATCCCACAAATGATGATATGAGAGGAGTTATATAATTGGGATGAAATAATTTCCCCATTTTTTTATTTTCACTGATATCATAAATTAGATAATTTTTTGGGGTTTTGAATTGTTATATTAAAAGTTATTGATAGAAAGGAATTCAGAGAAAAAAAATTAAAAAAGAAAATTCTCTATTTAGGAAATAATAACTATTTTACCCATAACCACTCCTTTTTAGGGATCTTACTCAGAAGTTGTGATAGAAAATCCTTAACCATACCTATTTGTAGGATGTATTTTGTGTTTGAAAACACTTCACATAGTGTAATGGTTTTCAGAGTGAAATGGTTCCTTGGAGATGTTGCAATGAGAAATTTGATGAGGATTTATGGGATCATTCCTCACCTCTAATGTATTAGTGTGGTTCTCGAATTGGAAATATCTAGACTGGTTTTCTTCCTTCCCTCACCTAAAGCATTTCATCATCTCCATTTATAAATTTTTTGGGTTATTAGTTCAACTCCCTTGAAAAGTGGGATGTAGAAATATTTTAAAAACATTAGATTAATCTATAAATAACTAAAATAAAATACACTTTCCACTTCTTATCCACACGATACCCTTGATATTCATTAACCTTCATTTCAACATTGATGGCACATTGGTCCATTTACTCAATGTTTTCAATGTCTGGGATAACAATTTATTTTCATCGAATTGGATTTACCATACCAAAGAATCAGTCAACCATTACATTAGGGTTAATGACAATGACATAGGCATTTCATCAATGTATTATATTTTTTTTCTTGTATGATTTAATAGATAAGTCATGTCTTTCCTTGATGGAATGGAAATTTCATTCCAATTTATGTTATTGAGTTAAAAGAAAGTATATATCAAAAACATCCAGAATTTGTTAAACCCCTTTTCTTGAATCACTTCTTCGAGATTTATTTTATAGATCAATTTCCACCACTGATCAAACTCTACCTCCATTTGATAAATAGACACTAAAACCTTCTCTTTCTCAAAACATTGAATGTTGTGGAATATATTTTCAATGGAGGTTATCCATTATTACCTGATTAAGGGATCCAATGAACCATTGAAAGTTAGAGGTTGTTCTGAAATAATGGTCTCAATTGAAACATATTTTTTTCAAGGGGGATTAGGGATCTGATTTTTATTCATATTATTATTCATATCCTAAGACATTTGGGAGAGTATCATCACCATTTTGAAGATTCTCTTTCCCAATGGGCTGTGAATCATAGTGGGGTAGTCATCACAGGGAACCAAAAATTAGTTTTTTACTGAATTCTCCATATTTCCATCAATTGGATATAATAAACGGAGAATTAGGGGTGATTATTTTTAATCTTTTAAAAACATAAATGGAAATCTAATGAAATTAAACTAATAACTTGTAAATTACATTTATTTCCTTAACTTATTAATATCTAGTATACAATCTATTTTTTATATTATCTATTTCCAAAAATATATTTTTATGGTTATTTTTTATCCATTAATAATTCTTCATAATAAGATTATGAGTTTTACAAATAATATTCCATGGGATAGAAAAACCATGTGTGTTTCAAGGCCATTGTTCTACACCAACTCCCTGTCAATTCAAGAAAAACAAGGTGTTTTTTTACAGATATTTACTTCTATCCCAGAGCCACATCGACTTGTATTCTCTAGAAAAATATTTATTTCCATGATAAACTACATACTCGATAACCCTAAAAAATTAGGGATGTTTTTATATGATTATTATTATCCCTAAGGCTATCACCAGATTCTTAAAATCTTAGTCTCAAAAATAACAACACTTTTCATTTTATACTATCTATAAAAAACATGACTTTTATTACACATTAATTTAGTACATATTTAATAATATGAAACATAATAAAACCACAAATATTGAAAGTTATAGTATATTTTAACATTAGGTACATTTCATGGAAACATAAAACAATAAATACATCGTATTTATCCAAAAAATCATTAAAATTCTCTTACTTATAACTGCATGAAATAAACTGGGGACACATATAAGAATGGGACAACATATAAATCCCATTAAGGGAATAACGATTGAATAAAATGAATAATGAAATAAATTTGAAATAATAGGACTATAAATGGGGCATAAAAAGGTTGGAAATTATATACATGATAAATGAAGCATGATATAGCATGATAATCCAAAATAAAAGATAAGAAATGCAGTGAAAACATAAAACACTTCATTATAAACAATGATCATTGCTAACATCTATGAATCCATGATAAAAAAATCACCCTATTTTATTAGGATCACCCTCTAATTCCTTGAATTAAGTATCATGTGAAAAAAACATTACCCAATGCATCATAACACTATATAATTCTAAGAGCACCTACCAAATTCATTTCATTATCATTGTTTAGTGTTCAACATAGGTCATACAACATGGATTCAGTCATCCTAATATTTATTAAATGATCTATGATAGTGATATAAATTCATTTATGTAACATATAATGATGTATAAATTAATTTTTTTGAACAAAATTGATAGGAAATGGGTACGAGTATTCACTACACTATTATTTTCCTTTGAAAACTGTGGTGAAATTTCTGAAGCATAACAACTTTACTTAAAAATTCATAAATTTTTTAGATATCAGTTAAAGATGGTTTTCGTAATTTTTAAATAAAATTTAAAGTGATAGGGAAATGGAAAAACATATCATAACATTTGGAATGAGAAATATAAGGCATAAGATAATGAAGAAACACGAATAATGAAGAGATGGAAATGATACCTTACCTTGAGTGGGTGATTCCAAATGCTTGAGAGGAACATATTGAGAGCTTATGGTACACTTAGAAGGTCTCTAGAAAAGGGAGGATAATGTAATTCCATAATCCATGGTTTTTTATTGACGATAAGTTGGATCTTTTTGGGATTAAATAAGAAATTATTGTTGGAGTATTTATCATTTCTCAAACATAGAATTTAGTAATTGTATAATAAAATAACTTAAAACACACACCTTCCCACTTTTTTCATTTTTTCCAAAGGGTAGTATGATTTATTATTTTATAATTCAAGGAAAAAACATAATAATATAATACAATTAATTGTGTCTATGTGAGTCATACTCATAATGAATTTTTTAACACTTGAAAATATATTAATATTTCTGAAGGATTTATAAATGATTTAAAAGATTAATCAAATTGACATAAATATAATTCTATTAAATGATAATTATATATTAATTCTTGGATGAAATTTATATTATTTAATACATAAAATTTGGATCATTATGATGTCAAAATACTCCCCATATTTTTAAAAAGTATTTATACATTACCAAAAAGTCAACTATCATAGGGAATTTTTAAAAATTCACTACAATATAATTTTGACCTTAGGACTTTAAAAATAATATTATTTGATAAAAATAATTCATTTATTTTTTTTTTTAATTTTAAAAAAATAATTATAATTTCGTTAAAAAAAATTGACTTTTTTGTAATTAACATTTTTCAAACCCTTAAAAATGTACATTTGAATTCAAAAATGATTATTGATCATTTATATATAATAAATATGATTTCAAAATAATGTTTTATTAAAAATTTATTCATTTAAAAAATAAATTACTTATTAGAAATAAATACCTTGATTGAACATGAATATTATTTAAAAACATAACTATTGTTTAGTTTTGTAAAAATCAAAAATATTTATTAAATAATGATAAGAAGAAAATATGAAAATTATTCTATTAAAAATAAAATATAAATATTCATATTATTATTGTATTGATACATATACATTTAATACATTAGAATATTCCCTTACTTTATGGATCCCGATTGTCAGATTTTCATTTGGTGGTTTGGCATACACGGTTTGGGTTATGATCTCGAGGATATTAAAACACTTGCATAAACGGTTTAGATAATGCATAAGTTGTTGAATATCAACATGAGAATGGTAAAAAGAAAATACTAGGGATGTTATATCACATAGAAGCTTTGGTAAATGGTTATTATAGGGTAAAATTCTTCTGGTTAAGTTCATCACTTCATTTATCTATATCAATTGGATTTGATAAAACCCTATATTTATATTATTCATGTTTTAACTTTTCAATGGCAATATTATCAATGGTAATGATTCATAATGGTCTTTTGAATATGACCGGATATAAAAAGAATAATGTTAATCTATTTTATATATCAATAAAATTTAATGATGCATTTAATTAAATTAAAAACATGAATTTTATTTATAACAATTTCAGGAAATACACAAACAGACATCACAACATTAAAAACTAAATAATGGTGGGACCCATGACTTCCGATGACTTTCTATCCAATGGATCACTTATAAAAATACATTATAGAAATTTTAATTCACAAAAAGGATATTTCTATCCTATTAATTAATATATATGCTAAATTTGGAAGAGTTATGGCAATTATGATAAACTAATGAAGTAACCAAAATATTGTAATAACCCTCATCAAAAAGTTCATAGTTATAAAATTATACAACAAATGAATAATGAAAAAAATTATAATAAGAATAAATTTTTCATTAGAATATGGAATAATGTATTATAATTACATCTCCCTCCATTTTCCCAATAACAAAGAAATATTTACACCTCCAATTATGATGTATCATACATGTTGACATAGAAGAAAAACATGTCACTATAGTTATAGTAAAAATTAAGAAATATAATTTCAAACATCAATAAATATTTATCTCTATTCTCAATAAATTATAATTATCTTTTTTATATATCACATTCATAATTAAATCAATCCCCTCAATTTTCATTCATATTTTAATTTTAATATATTATATAGGATTCTAATTTCCATGTTAATATTCACCTTTTTATTAAATTCAATCAATCATTCTTTAATAGTGAGAATCGCGGGATTCATTATTCCAAAACTCACATATCTTCTCCATTTTAATAATATGTATGGCTGGACATTGATAGGTATATTATTTGACTTATTAATAACTATAAATATATACCATTTGGTTGAATCACATTTAATATGTAGCATTCTACGATAATTAATGGGCTATTTAATTAATATTAACAATTACCTTATCTTCTAGAAATTTGTCATGAATGTATTTTCCTCATTATTTATAATTCTAATTTAAAATAAGAAATATAATTTGAATAATTCAAATATAGTTTCACCAGGTAGAAATGGTTTCCCAAGTATAACATATATTAATATTTTATCTATTGATATTGATATAAAATACATATAAAAATTATACACATATAAGGATGGTAAATGATTAGTTTTTTTTGGTAATAGATAAATAATAATCATATTTCTTACATGATCATCATAATATCAAACATAGATATTCATATTTGTATTGAAATATACATATCATACATAGAACCTTCTATGAAAACCTTGTGAATGAAAATATAGAATATTGTGAGATTAGATGCTCAATATGGTTAAAACTAAAAATATCATTCAACGATAATAATTGAGCTTAATATTATAATAATTATATTATAAAATGTTATTAACATTCCAAAACAATACCCAATAATTTATATATCACTAAAATTAATCATGGAATATGCCCTAGTATTTCAAATGTCTTCAATAATAAGTCATTTGAAAATTTGGAACCATTAAAATATAAATTTATAATATGAACAAGAACTAAGATAGTGGATTAAATTGTGGTATAAACATAATCAAATAAAAAAATTAAAAGTCTATCTATGAAGTCATTTTTCACCTTTTAGTCTTGAGATATTCTTTCATGCACACTCATTGGGCTTGGGATTATATTCATTGTACCCTATGTCTTCCTTGGTTTAACATCACTTGTACCATCCGTCAGGATTGGGTACCTCTTATATAATTTTTTTCTCGTTATTAGTAAAAAATACACAATTTGAAAGAGTTATTTAATAGACTAACAAGTTACATAATCACAATAAATTCATATTAATTCTATAAGATCATAAAAACATTTATCATTTAGTTATAATTTTACTCATTGAAGTCAAAATTTGTTTCATCATGATTCCATCATCATAATCAATATCAATCCATTAAAAGTATATGATTTTTATAACTGATTAATATCCCCCATGAATAATATGTAAGATCAATAGATTTTTTTCATTAATGGAAATATCATTGAAAAATAACAAAATCCTTTCATTGTAAAAATAATTATTTCATTTTAAAATTCATATTTAAAATCAATTTTTTTACAAAATTATGGAAAATATATTATTATAAACGAATAATGGATACATTTAAATAATTTGTAAGGCTAAAGATTTGTTATGGTTTTAGAAACTGTGATTCATTCAAATACATTAAAATTATTATTTTATTTACAATATTAGTGATAAGTAGATTATTCAGAAAATGAAAAAATATACATTTTAAATACTTATATATATAATTAAAAATGGGTTAAATTTATATTAATTAGTCATTGGATAATATTTTAAAAATCATGTAATATTTTAAATAAATTATAGACATGGAAGAAAAATAACACTATAGGGTAGTTAAATAATCTTAGTTTCCTAAATATGTTATTTTATAATATTGAAAAATTCAGGAAAAAATGTAATTTTTTTATAATTTCTAACAAAAACTACTTGATAATTAATGAAATATAATTTTTTGTCATGAGAAAAATATTTTTATTATTATAAATTTATTCACAAACAATATCATTAAAAAGGTGATATTTTGATGTTAAAAACATGCTACTTGGATAACTTTTGAATCATAACCACCATGGAATAAATGGATTGAAATAAAATAATAATTATTATAAAATATATCTAGAGGTAGAATATGCATCACTTTAATTAATGTATTGTTCAATTTGTAATTTTCATCATATAAAAAACTAGACTGGTATCTCGTATCATATGTCTTACTTACATCATATGAAATATAACATCAATTATAATAAATAAAAATTTACTATAATTATAATATATAATCATATTAAAATATATAGTACCATTAATTGATTATGTATAATATTTTATCAAATTTTCATTAATATAATTTCATTATAATCATAATTTTGGGTGTTAACTACTTCATTTTTCTGTATTTTTTTTGTTGAAGTTATAGTCCCCACACTATGATCGTGGATCTTTTATAAGAAAAACTATATTCATATCATAAGTATCATATCTATTAATTAAATAAACAATATCTGTTTTTTCATACCTGGTTTTTCATTTTGTTTCTATAATATATTGAACACATTACTTCAAATGTGCCTCTTTATACCCTATTGGTTTCTGACTTCAAGTGAGGGTCTTTGAGGGTAGGGTGGGGTGACAAAATAGTTATGATCAAAGCCTTGAATAGTGATATAAAATAAAATTAATAAGTAGAAATTTATAATTATTGATCATAAAAATAATATTCAACCGATATATAATAAAATATGCAAGAATAATCAATGTCATACAGAAAAATATGATATTGTCTTGATGCCAGAGAAAAGGGAATGTGTGTGGGATACCGAGGTACCTGCATATACATCCTACTATATAAAATGAAAAATATACTAAAAAGTGTCTCTAACAGAGTCACTTGAATAGTCTTGGGCCACTTCTCCAGAACCCCCTCCTAGTACATTATGTCACACATCCAAAAATGGATGATTCCCTTTGGCACTAATTGGATATATAAGGTCTTTTTAGGTACCAACTTACTACCTGAACAGGGTGTGATATATACTCAACAATACGCCACTAGTGGTTCCTTGAACTATGTAGTATAAGAATTTAAAAAAAGTAGGGTGAAGGTTTAAATCAATTCATAAATTTTAATAATTAAACAAATAAAGAACCTTGGTTCAGGTTCCCCACATGAAAATTGACCAACACAACATTCTTTGGACCATTTATAAATGTATTCGAAAAAAAGACAAAATATATGCATTTAATATATGTATATTAAAATATACATAATAATATATATTTATTATAATCTATATCCTTAAATTAATACCCAATGTGTTCATATATAAAAATAATTGATTTCATAATTATCATGAAAACTTATATAAGGAAGATGTTCGACTAGGTTTTCAGGTATTACAACCAAGACCATAAACATAGTGGATTATGACTCATTACCAATTTCCCATTATGGATCAGGATGCTCCTGTTTCCTTACGTCATTGGATTAATCTATATCCCATAGTAGATTGAGATCATAAGCTTGTTTTTCATTACTATCACATGATATATAAATCTTTTTCAAATGTATTGGAGGAAGATATAAACCCCACACATATATTTTTATAATGTAACCTCTTCCCTATGTAATAATGTAACCACTATCATATAATAAATATCATACATATGTGTTCTACAATATTTTAAAACATTCATCATATCATCACATCATCCCATCATAACTCAAGTAATGAAAATAGATTTCATAAAAAGTTTATAAAAACATTATAGCATAAAACATGAATTAAATTTGGATTTATAAACATTTTAGCAATATAAACATTAACCATATAGATAAACGATATATATTTCATCATTAAATATTATCCCTAGTATTTCATAAGTAATATTAAAATATTTCAACATAGATGTAATTGATTTTAATATATCATAAATAACATTTCTTAATGAATATGACCTTTCCAATTTGAAAATGACTTCTTCAATCATTATGAATTTTCAAAATAATTTTTCATTAAAATAAACATTAAAAATTATAAATTATTCTTCAAATAAAATAATGTTTATTATAGTGGGAAATTTTTTTATATCATACCTACTAAAATAGTTAATCATTTCACATTTTCAGTAAAATACAAATGGAATTTCATTGGAAAGAAACTTGTAGATTCCATTTTAAAGAAAATTAAAATATAAAAATTGATTAAATGTTCTCTTAATTATCATATTAAAATAGTGAAACATTTTTTAAAACATATTCAGAAAAAATGGTTTTGAAATAAAATGTATTGCTGACCCTAAAAAGAATTAAATATAGATTTTCCAAAAAACAATTCTAATTTATTTTAAAAAAATAGAGTTGTTAAATTGTAAAATTATATAAAAATGACATTAATAACAAGGAATAAAAAAGTGAGTATTCTCGGTATTTAAATCATAAAGATTCAATATTAGAGACATAATCATAATCAATCTGAAAAAACAGTGAGATTATAACATAAAAATGTTACTGGTTTGGTATCATTTAATCTATAATCTCCATGAAAGATATATCCATAAATGGATATTTAATCAAAAAAAGTTTGAGGAAAATAATTATAATATAAATTCTTTTTCTATATAAACACTACAAATTAAGTGAGATGTGGGGATATTGGTTGTGTTACACAAAAAATTAAAGTGAGACAAAAATCCATTACATTAATTCTCAATATCCATCGTACTCAATGAAAAATCGTCTATAATAAATTTAATTTTTTATAAAAATATTAATGTAAATAATAATATATATCATTCCAAATTTTATATACTTATGTCCTCTTACTATACATTTAGTAACAATTATTTGTTAATGTCGTGTTTTGTGAAAGGACTATTTTCTTTTTTGTATGATTTGATTTATTTTTTGGGTCCTTTATCATTTTTTACTATTCCCTAATTCATAGAATTTTAATTGTGTTATAAATATAATATATATAAATTAAATATTAATTTAAATTAATTAGTGAAATTTAGATATAGAAATAAAATACACTATGTATGGAAGGTGTAGAACATATATACGTAAGAATGTTGTTTATATTTTATAGATGGGTTGAAAAAAGGTAATTAATATATTACCATTATATAATATTTATTATTTCATATATATCATTTAAATTAATTTAATTTAACCTTAATAATTTCAATTGAAATTTTAACTGAAAATGAATCACATTGATTTTTGAGGAGGATCTTTTCCATACCCACAAGAGACATTATTTTGTCCCCCATGGAATATAATGTAAAATGGTATATTCGATATAAGTTTTATATAATTTTTATCAATTTATAAACATGATATAAATATTTTCAATGAAATATTATTTAAATCCATGGAATGTTTTGATAGAAGGAAACTAAATTGGGTTTCACACAGTAGTCGGTCATACAAACAGTGAACGGTAGCTTTTTCATTGTTTTGAAGTGGAGATGGATATTGGTTATGATATTAATATAATACAATAAAATATAATTATATCGGTCATAATATTTTCTTGGTTTAAACTACATATTTTAAGGTGGAAAAAAAATAAATAAAAAATGTAACTTAGTGAAGTCAATTACCTTAATATAAATGCACCGCCTTTAGATCTCCTATTACAGACACTACTATTCAACTATTAGTAGAAAAATAAGCTCTATATCATGGATAATAATTATTGGGTTTTATTTTTTATGTGATTAAATGATCTATATATCCTGATAAGTTTGAATTATTATAATTTGTTTTTTCCCTTTTATAATTTTGGGAATGATCACCCATGAAAAGTATATGGAAATTTCCAAAAACATTCCAAAATAATAAATTATTTCCAATGAAAAAAGATTCTAAATTTAAAAATATTATAAATTTGAAAGGATGTGATATAAATTTGTTAATATAATTATTATAATAATTGTTTGGTGTAATTGTTATCCCTTACCAATAAAGCCTATTCCTTATATAATACCATCTTCACCTTAACTATATGAAATAAATATAGTTGTTCTTACTACTCATTAGGGGAAAAAATATGTTTTCCTTATTAGATAATATAAATTATCCTAATTCAAAATATGGAATATATTTTTCAATATTTCAGTAATATTAGTGGAAAATAATTATTTAAATTTAATCTAATAGAAGTAATGAAAATTCCAAAATTCAATAAGGAATTATACAAAAGATTAAATGTTTAGTTATAAAATTTCTACATAAAAAAGAAAAAATTATCTATATTGGATTCATATATATATAATTAAACAAATTTTTCTTTTAAAACCTTCATATAAATATTCTTTGGTTTTTAATTTCTCTAAATGAAATAACAATTTATAATAAAAAAGATTATTTTTCACTATTCATTAACAAATTTATCTTCCAAATTTTTTTTAACAAATTCAATTGAAGTTCATTTTTAAATGATTATTTTAAAAGTTATTTCTACTTTTGAAAAACATTTTCTAAAATTAGTAATAAATAATTTTATAATCGGTGCGTAAAAAATGAAAAAACATTTATTTTTAAAAAAAATAAACTATAAAACTGGTTTATTTTAGATTATTCTATAGAAAAACACAAGGTTGATGTTACTAATTTGGTTAAACATATATTATTTAAATTTCCTTTAAATAATTTTAAAAGCATTATTTTTTTTTAATTTGTTGATATAAAACATGTTTCTTAATAAAATATAATTGTTTAGGAAATAAAAACATTTATTTTCAAATGGTTTTGGTCTTCATTTCTTATTGACATATCACCATGGAATTGATTATATATACATGTTTAGACAATATATTTTTATAATTTAGTTAATAAAATTAATACCCACCATTCCAATAGTGTGTTGAAAATAATCATATTTTATAATAATATATTAATAATTTTTTTCACGTCATCTAAACATGGAGTTTTAAATAACACATGCTGACCTATTTTTTGTATCATCCAACATAAAAATATTGTTATATTTAACACAATATAAATTCTATGTGGCATGAAATGAATGATAAACTGAGAGTTTCTATGTAACTCAATATTCTAAAAGGCTTCTATATAATTCAAACCCAATTCATGAAATCTCGTTTTGATACCTATTCCATGTCCCCATAGTAAATAGATTTTTAATTATTATATATACAAATAAAAATATAATCTACTTGTTTTGTTTAAAAGAAAATTTCAAAAATAGGGATCAATAAATATGATTGCATCAAATAATTGAATAATTATTTATAGTATTCCGATTATCTGTTCATATTGAAGAGTCTATAAAAATATCACCCATAAAGAACCCAACAATCTCATAAAATTTTTGAAAACATATGGTTTACCAATCTCATGAACATTTTAGACGAGATGGAAACTCTCAATTGAATGAGCAAAGATTCATAATTTTCAGTTTTTAAAAGAATTTTTTTTATATAAATATTCCATTAAAAATAATAAATGATACCTAAACTGAGGATTAATATTAGATATCTAATGTGGTATTTTTAGTTTGAAAAAATTATTATAGTATACCTTCTTTTCTTAAATAACTAAAACATCATTTCAAAACTAAACAAAATAATAGATTTACAAACCAAAGATCAAATAATTTAGTTTCACATGAAAATTAGGTTAATATATCAATTTTACATAGTGAAACATAAGAGTTATTTAACTCTTTCAACTCTATGTTCTTAGTGCCCTTTGAAGTGCCCAGATCAGTGTGAATCACTGAGAGGGGGAGGGGGTGAATCAGTGATCCCTTAAAACTTTTTACTAATTGATTCTTTATCAATTAAACCTCTATGGCTGGTTAAAGCCTCGATCCACTCTTCTTGTATCTTTCATCCTTTCCTCGAGTGATGCAGTAAATGTAAAGGCACAGGACACAAGGATTTACAAGGTTCGGCACCAAAGGCCTACGTCCTTGCCATGTTGGTTATACGCCCCAACATGGTTTCTCCATTATAACTTGTTAGAATTACAATGGTCGATACAGCATCCCACCGTATCTTTCCTGAGTCCCACAATAGGGTCTTTATACTGCGTCCCACAGTGTTACCAGAGTCCCACTGGCCTGCTCCAGAATCCCACTGAAGACTTCTTCTCCCTGAGTCCCACAGGGTCTTCTCCTGGCTCCTCGAGTCACACGAGTAGCTCTTCTTCTCTTTAAGCTTCTTCAAGTATCTTCAGCAGTCTGGGATAAAGACTGTTGGCCTTGCTCTGTAACTCTGATCACTAGTGATGATCAGGTCTTCTCGTCTTGCTCAGGCTTTATCACCTTCTTCTAAGGATGACCTGGCTTCTCTCCAACTACTGAATACTCAGAAAAATGATGTCTTTAACTTCAGTCTGGTCCAGTCTCACTTCACTTCAACATCATGCACTGAGTGCATGGCAACTCTTCATCTTCATACACTGATTGCATGGGTTCCTCAAATTCTTCAAGAACTCTTGGTCTTGGTCTTCTCAAATGCACACAACCAGATTTGTCTTTGTTCACGTGTGCATGTGCATGCATGAATGCATGCACTCTCCTCTTTCTCCTCTTGGTGCAATAAACCCTCAAAGGGTGTAGTCACTTTAAGCACACACCTTCTTTGAACTTCACACAATTAATTCAATTTGCTTACACACATAAATGTGTGTTCTTCTTTGTGTGGATGTCCTCTTTTTTCTTCTTCTAAGTGTATACACACTTCTTAGTGCACACACCTAGGTTCGGCCAACTTGTCTTGCAAGCACATAACCCGTAGGGTATAGTGGCCTTCCTCCTCTCCTTGCACACACAGGGCCAAGTGTGCTCTTCCTCTTCACTTAGCACACACAAATACCCATGGCCTTTTCCCTTCTTGTACTCTTCCACTTTGCACACCCACTTTGTTTTTCTCTTTTAATCTTCAAGTGTGCACAATCACAAGGCTACGGCCTTTTGTTGCTTTGCACATAAACCACCCGTAGGGTGTCTTCACTTGGCACACACACAAGATATGGCCTCGGGTTCTCCTTGCACACACAATACCGTAGGGTCTTCACTTTTCACACAAGGCATGCAAGTCTCGGCCTTCACTTCTTCACTTCACACACACAAGAGGTGTGGAATCCACTTCACTTGAGCTCCTTCCAATATGAAGGCACACAAGGTGCAATCAGGGGCGCGTAGGTGCAAGGGCACAAGGGCCGCGCAAGGCCTCGGGTGTGCAAGGTGCAACACCTCGGGCGTGCAGGGTGTCAAGCACCTCGGCCATGCAAGTGCGCAAGCACCTCAGCCGCGGGGCGTGCAAGTATGTGCTTGACCACATGCTCTTCCTGCCACGCAAATAGAAGGCGCGCAGGGAACCCTTCTTCTTGTCGCGCAAAGGTGTTGTGTGCAGGGTACTCCTTCAGGCCAAGGATGGCACCAGAACTTCAGCCGCGCAAATGTGCGCGGGGCTTCTACTTCGCGAGGCACAAAGGCACTCACGGGACTTCTCTCGAATTTTTCAGCAAACTTCTAAGAGGGCTCGGGCTCTCTTTTTATAGGCGAGGAGAGCCTCGGTCCATCCGCGTGTGATATCTTTAAATTCCCGAAGTTTTCGGTTGTTTCAAGATTCTGTGAAATCTTGTTTTTATTTTTATTTCACGCGGGTTCCATTTTCTTCATTTATTTTCCTCTACATGCATGCGACATAGAACGCATGCATGGCCTTCGGTTAAGGATAATCCATGAAAACCATAAACCACACAAGGACTTGCACCTTCGGTTTGCTTCGGCCTTCTTCGAAATTTTCCATACGTTGTATGCATGTATATTTTTAAGCATGAATGTGATCAGTAGGCTCAGACGATCACAAAGGACACTTCGGCTCGATTTATGGTGGCCGGGAACTCAAATTCTGTCGTCGGGGAGGCCTATGGTTCGAACGGAGCTCGCGGGTGGCAGCGGTCGAGCTCGAGGTTGAAGACGCCTCAGAACCGTCGGATCCGGAGTTGAGATGACATCGGACGGCTGGATTAGATCGCGGCGCGCGGCAGATGAATCGTGCGGCGCAGATCAAGCGCGAGATCGCTCGAACGGCTGAGATTTGCTCCCGGGAATTTTTCCGTGTCCCACATCGAAGCGGCGAGCGGTTTTGCCGCGGTTTATCACCCTCGCGCTGCCGGCTTCCCTTCAGTTGCACTTCTCCCCTCCCGGTGCCGCCCCGCACCGGGTTCTCTCTGCGGGCACGCTCTTGCGCCCACTCTACTCCCTGCGGGCGCGCCACTGGCGCCCACTATGCTACTTCGGGCGCGCTCTCTGGCGCCCATGCTGCGCAGGACCTGATCCCCTGCGTGGCCCGGCTTACACATGGTCGCGGCCTCTCGGGCTGGCCCCATGGGAACCCCTTGGGCGTGGTGACCTAGTCCCACATGTGCCTTGGGTTGAACCCTTAAGGCTGGCCCTTGGTGGCTAATTTTTTTCTTGAATATACACTAAGTATACAAAGTACATAAGTGTAAAATGCCAAATGCCACAACTCTTCTTCTTTATTTCTTCCCTTCTCTTCATCATTAGAATTCCTCAAATCTCCTCAACATATATTCATTACTTAGGAGTGAATTCTTGAAGGTTCTTCTTCTTCAACCGAACTCTTGAATCACATAAATTCTTCAAAGTGTTTCATTGATCTAATCGGAGATCAATTGGATCTTTTTCTAATTCACATGCACTAGGTGATAGTGCATGGACTTATTTAGCTCACTTCATCCACTTAGTACTTGTGGATGGATCTTCTTCATCTCCTCATGCATTGTCAATACAATGCATGGTCTTCAAACATTGTTGTAACATTGTATCCAGTTGATACAAGTTCTTGTAACTTTAAGAACAGCTCAACAATCGTCTGATTTTCATGGAGAATGTTTCAACCACATCTCCTATGTCACTTAGTGAATCTCCTAAGTGACATGCATCTTAGTACCATGGCCATTCTCCTTTCCTCACCATCACCATCACATCCTTTGTCATTCACATATTGAAACTCCTTGACATCCATCCATTCATTCCTTGACAACAACATACCTCATTGACAACAAATGCAACACAGTGCACTTCACCCTTGAATTATCATTTGAACAAGTAATCACCTGATGATATATATCAATGACACGGGTTTGTTAAGATACCAGTAAAAGGATAAATAATGTCATGGATCAATATAATGTGGTTGAGGATAATCATAATCAGTACAACTAAAATTAGTATTTTTAAATTATTATGATATAATTATTAATATGGGTGTTCATAGATACAATTAGTATAATGTGTGTGAGAATAGTCATAATCAATATAATTAATATAATTAAAATAACAGTTTTTTCTGATTATAATATAATGTGGGTTAGCATAGTCATTATCATCATAAAATAACCAGTGGATCATCATCATAATCATAAGAGGAACCGTCGGATAACTTTATAGAATTTGGAATTTTCATAAAAATGAATCATCTTGTATTAATGGTCAAATACCAAACATATATTTGAACAAGGATATCCTTATGTTCATGTATAACATATAGAAACAATTATAACAACATCACTATGAACAATTATAGAATCATGTTCCAATATATTGTATATAAACTCATGAGATACATAACATTAATCACTCCTTTGGTGATAAATATAATTCTTGACACACCCCTCACATCATGACATTTACATCATCATTCATTCCACATAGAACGTATATCAATTTTAGTCATAAAATAAATCATGGAAGGTAAGTGGTTTCATTCCATAAATCATAAATCCTAAAATATAATTTTGGGATCCCAAAATATATGTGGAATATAATAAATGGTATACGAATCATAAATCATGAGTGAAGAAGAAAAAATCTCAATTGATGTAAAAGATGTGTTTTTAGTGATAATATTGTTTTTAAGAAAATATTAATACATGTCATAAAATATAGTTTAATAAATTAATATCCTTGAAAATAAAATGTAATAATAATGAGATTATTTATATATATGGAAAATTCTACAAACATCCAAACTAAAATTGGTGTGATAGTCGAAAACCCCAAAGAAATAAAGTTGTGTTCAAGAATCCACTTTCCTTAATTCCAAAATAATTATGTTGCTTTTGTACATCATGAATAAAAAAATATATTTATTAAAACACTAATGCATAACTGAATATGATCCATTTATAGAATTTTTTATAATTTATAACAATTAGAATATATTTCATAATTTTTAATGATGAAATTGAAGTGGTTGGATAACATTTTTTTAACTTCATTTTTTGTCTTCATTTCACTATTTTAAAAATTATACAGTAGTATGATTATTTCAAGAAGAATATAATAAATTTAATTAATTATTTATATTTTATATATAATTTATACAGTCCATCCATGAATGTGGGTTTAATGATTTTCTCAGCAATGTCTTCCTATGGGGTAAATTTACCAATAATGGGATGTTTTTGTAAGAGTGGGGAAGGTAGTATAAAATGTATATATAACATATATATGATACATGATTTAGGTTAATTTAATTATGTAATTTTAAATAATTTCCCAATTAATCTGATCTAATATGGTTTTTAAAGGAAGATGTAAATGAATGAGGAGATGAAAAAAAGTAATAGTCAATTGAGACTTAATCTTTCCTTGATGTGGATTTTCTTGTATGAAACTATAACTCACATGGTGATTAGAGTTGGATAACTCCATAAATACCCTAGGTTTTCTAAGATACTTATGAGGGTGGATATTTTAAGATATTTTTATTTAGAAATGGTTGGATGAGTGTTTTCCATGATAAGGGAGAGGGGTTATTTATAAATTTGGAGATAAGTATTTTTATAATAAATTATTATTTCAAAGGTGAGAATTTTAATACAAAATTTTTTACAATATAAATCAAATATTAATATAATATAATTGTTTTAATACTTTAAAACATTTTTATAATATTACTTCATGAGTTTATTAAAATTTAATTTGGAAAAAAAAAGATATTTTGTTATTATAAAGAATCCATTTTTCTTTAATGTTATAGAAATTTTTTTAGGGTTGTAATTGAGTTTATTGGATTTTAATGAATCATTTTACAAATTATATATATAATACCCAATCATGAAATTATATAAATAATTATGTGACTTATATAGCATGGTTTATGTAATTTAAGTTACATTGGTTATGTGGAAAGTACATTTATTACTATTCATCAAAAAATTGATGCAATATAGCAAATTGCTATATAATCACCCATATAAAATTTCAATGAACTGATTTAAAAAATAAACTCTATTTTGGGAAAGTAATTTTATAACTATGATAATGTTATTTTTAATATAAAATCATCATTTATTCAAAAAGTATACATTTTAGTCATAAGTTCATTTTATGACACATTGAAAAATTAATTAAGGGCTCATAAATTATATTATAGTCATAAAACAAAACAAAATTAATAATAGAATATTTTTTATGAAAAAAAATTGTTTTTAAATCATTATATAAATTATAACATTTTAAACAAAAATTTATGTTTTATAAAAATATCATCATTTATTTTATCATTTTATAAAAAAAATTACATATACTATAATTATATAATATTTCCATTTATAATTTTCTTAAATTTACGTTATTCTTTAATAAGTTAGTCAATTTTTATATTATCAATATTATTATTTCTAATGTACATTTTACTATTCAAACGGTCATGTTACTATTCCATTTGTATAGGTTCCTTAATTTTTATAAATATATTTTATATAATTCATCATTCATTTAAAATGTTTTTATTGTTTTGTCTATATAAATTATAATATATGGTATTATTATGAGAAGGTAATTTCCACTGATAAATAATTGGGTCATTACATTCTTCCCCCCACCCCCTTTGAAATTTTTTCATGAAAATCATTTTTATATAATTATGTAAGGGTATTTATCCAACATTGCTTCTTTCAGTTCCCAAGGCATGTATTCATAATTTTGAATCATCCACAACACTTTGACAAGGTGTGATTTCTTATTGCATAATAAATCGTCTCTTTTGTCCATGATCATTACTGATTTATCTTCATATAAGAGGTTATTATTCAGTGGAACAACCTTTGGATTCAGTACATTTAGGTGGTAAATTATGTGCATTCTTTAGGGAGACACACATAACATGTCATGATAATCCATATTTTGTAGAGGTGAAGGAAAAGAATCTATTGCACCAATGATATTATGAATCTCAAAGGGGATAATGTACCTTCAAATAATATTACATTTCATTTAAAACTACTTGAATAATTTTTTCATTTTTATAATTTTAGGACAAATTTGTCTCCAACATAGAAATTCAAGTCCCTTCAACGGTTTTCAGTATAACTCATTTTACAACTCTAACCAGTAGTTATATGATTCTTGATGGATTGAACATTATTTATCATTTTCTGCACATATCATTTTCAATTATATTTTGTTATCCAACTTCATCTCTACAAGTGGGATTTATACATCACTTCCCACACAAAGCTTCATATGTAGCCATCTGAATAGGTGAGTGGAATAATTTTTTTGTGTAATAACTCAAGAAATGGGGATTACTGATCCCAACCACCCTTAAATTCAATTAAAAAGGCTCTCAGAGTGCCATAGTGTGTATGAATATTCCTTTTATTTTGGACACCATTTTGGGGGTGATAGTTCCTAAAAAAATTATATTCACTACTCCAATAATATTGAAGAATTATCTAGAATTTAGATGTAAATCATGGATCATAATCACATATGATAAAAATTGGATCCACATGAAGCCTCACCACTTCCTTCACATATATAATTGTAATTTATTCAAGCCTAAATTCCTAAAAAATTGTAATAAAGTGGGAATTATTAGTGAGTTGACTCACCACATACCATATCATATTGTTTACTTTGGACGTCTTTGGGTGACTACTGAAAAATTCCATAGTGTCATTCTTCAATTTCCACATGGTTATAAATATTGGTTTCATCATCTATTTGTAATTCTATATTTTTTATGTAACATGATGACACTTGAAACATGCTAAGATATATTCTAGAAACTCCTTTTTTATGTTATCCCATGAAGAGTGTTCTTATAGATCAAGGTACATCATGGTAGATCTATTATGGATGTAGAAGGGTGAGCTATGTGCATTATCCAATAGCTTCTAATTTATCACTAATGATAAATTCACACAAAACATCATTCAAAAACAAATCACATCACCTAAATAAATATGGAACTCTTTCTTAAACCCTTCCATTAATGCATTCAACTTATTTAAAAAGACAATATCATCCCTCTGTCCCTCCTTGGACGTCTCTTGGAAAGATGGATGAGGAATAATTTCGTAACGTTTGGATGTGTTCCCTCCCATTATGATTTCCAAATAAATCATTTGTGTATCCATGAATACATGGTATTTCTCAATATGCATCATGGATAGAGTAGCAGTGTCATTTTTATAATGAGCATCCGCTACATTTTTTAGCTTTCCAGGATGATAGTGAATAGATAAATCATAATCCATGATTAGATATAACCATCTCCTTTGATGCATTTTGAGTTCCGTCTCTGTGAATATATACATTAGACACATTTTATTGGTATATATGTCTCACAATTCACAACAAATGTATTTTTTCTAGATATTTAAATAAAAAATAATAAAAGCTATCTCTAGATCATGCATCAGGGTGTTCTTCTAATGGATCGTCTTCTATTGTGAGGAATATGTGATCACATTTTCATTATGCATTAGTAGACATCCAAATCCTTTCTTGGGAGAAACACTATAGATATAATAACATTTGTCGCACATTTCTAATTTGAATATAGTATTAGTGATCAAACACTTCTTTAGCCCCTTGAGGATTTCCTCACATTCATCTTTTAAGATTTACATTGTCGCCATTCTTGTTATCATTGTTAGCAGGATAGAAAATTATGATAAATTTATCACGCAATTTTATTATTACCCTTATAGTCCAAAAATAAATTGTATTTTCGTGACACTAGTAAGTCTTGACCATTCTTAAATTCCATTTTTTAATGGTCTATATAAATTATCTTACTTTTGATCACATGTCCCTAGAATCTGTCTTGGTTGATCCAAATTTATCACTTGCTGATCTCGTTGTAAAAATTTTTCTTTATTAGTTTTGATAGAACAATCCTTATATGTTCTTCATCTTCCTCCATATTATTGGATTAGATGATAATATTTTCAATGAATGATACCACAAATTTTTCAAGGTAGTTTCTAAAGACATTATTTATCGATTCAATTAATATTGTATATGATTTTTTATGTCTAATGGGAATAACTATAAACTCATAGTTCTAATTCAATCAATAGAAGGCACTATTATAAATATCATACTTCTTAACCTTCAATTGATGATATCCAAAATGAATATAATGCATTGAGAAGTTCATAGATCCTCTTTTTTGATCGAACAATTCATAAATCCTTGTATGAAGATACTTTTTCATTACGGTGATCTTTTTGGTTTCACTATAATCGATACACATTGACATTAATTTATCCATATTTTTGAAAAATATCAATGGTGAACCCCCGAGGTGATACAAAAGGGAGTGTGAACCATTTTTACGAATTCTCTTATATTATCTTGTTTAACTCCCCAAATTTTATAGATTCCACCATAAATGAAAATTTTGATGTCATAGTAGCTCCATGTATGAGTTTTATGGAGAACAATTCCTCCCAATCTTGGAGATGTCTGGGTAACTCTTTGGGAAATACATCATTGTATAATCTCACAATAGGAATTTCCTCCAGGTTGGTTCTTTCCTTCAACATAGCCATTTGGTCTAGGTATTCATCTTTATTTTGTATCAACACCCACATCATTAAGGTATTTTACAAAGGATATTCATGATATTCCTTTAAATTGTAGAGGATCATTGGATGGTTTGGAATTTGAAAATATATTTCCTTTTCCCAAAAATGGATTTGTTCATTATAAAATAGGATCCAATCCATTCTCGGTGTAACATCAAATTATACCAAGGAATGTATTATGAGATTCACTAGAAGAATCTTCCCGTACACACTAAGAGGATAAGATTATAAAACATGGGTTAAAATTATTGTACGAAAAGGTACGTTATGGATATATATACGTAAAGGATTTTGGGATTTGATTAAATTTTAATATAAAACATGAAATAGATAATAGAATACGTATAAATGTAATCAAATAATTCTTTTCCAATTCATAACTTAATAGGATGTGTGTCTTCTTCAACTTTTTTTTCTTGCTCCACTTCAGTAGTAGGGATGGAATAATTGTACCCTTGATCATTTGGATTTGGTGGATGATTATGTTGATTACCCTCAAGGACTATAGACTTAGTGAACCTTATTTCTTTATTACCTTTATCCTAATAGCTGAATCCATGAACCATGGGTGGTGATATCCTTTCATTTACCATATTTGTTGGTTTTTTCATGTTTCTCCAAAATTTATGTGCTTGGTGTCCTTTTCCACCACAATTGAAGCATTTCCCTTTCCAATTGATGAAATTATAAATATTCTTCATCCCAAATTTAATAAATGTGATTGGTTGTTATTTCATTCTACCTTTATCATTAGATCCCCTATATTGAAACTCATTGTTTATTTTATTATCACTATAGACAACGGACCATTCTCTAATATCTATCTCTTATTTGATAGCACATCAAAAACTTCTTGATATCCCCCAAAGTCTTTGATTACTATTTCATTTCAAAAATTATATTTTAAAACACTCATAAATATATCCAATTTTCTATTATTATTAATAAAAAATATGAGATTAAAACGTTGAAATTATTGTGATATTTTCTTCATAATTCATTATATATTCACCCTTATTTTTTCACCTCATTGAATTATTTTTCCATTTTTTCAGATGGTTTTTTGTGAAATATTTGTCAATAAATATTTTTTAATGTCTTCCCGGTCAATCTCTTCAATTTTATAATTTTACATTATGTTCCTTACTAACACACATGAATTATCATCCTCACTGTATAAATTATAGATGGATAAAGTCTCCTTATCCTTCTCAGAATAGTATAGTGTATAAAAGATACCCTATATTGAGTTAAACCACACATACAGAACCAGTGGATCCAAAGATCAACTAAATGTCTATGGTTGTTTCCACATAAAAGTTTTGATATCTAGTTTCTATGGCCATGTTGAAGACATGAATTTAACATTATTTTGGTTTTCATTATTATGTTTATATAGATTATCAACAATCTCCATGAAATTTTAGACTCCATCTCCCAATTCGTTGAGGATATAATTTTGGAAATCAATTAATTTTCTACCACATTAGTTTTTGGCCTGGTTTCTCTTGGTTTCCCACCATTTTATAAAATATAATTTGTTTGAAAAAAATTAATGTCAGCAACTTAAAAATAAATAATTTATTACATTATAAATTTAACACTAATTCCATATCTTATGGGGTATATACATTAAATATTTTATATAATAATTTTTATTGGGTTTTTTTATATAATTATACTCACAATAAGGGTTTTTTGTAATGTTCCCTAACATAATTCCCAAAATAACTGAAGCATGATCTGATATCAACTATTTTTACTTACTTTTCATACATAATTAGTACATCATTTTTTAAGATTATAAACATACTATTGTATGAAATATAAGATCAAATATTTTAGTGTATTGGAAAAATTTGGATCATACACAACATTTAGATAATAAAACATAAACATTATCAAATTCATTCTTCTCTATATTGTTAGTGTCCCATGAATTCTCCTAAAAACAAGTAATCATCTAGAGATACACATCAATGTAAGGGGTGAGAATGAAGCCCATAAAGAAGATAAATAACGACCTGGATGAATATAATGTGGGTGAGAATAATAATAATCATCATAGAATAGGAATTGTATCACCATATTAATCATGAAATGAAGAATTAATTAAATTCAAGGAATGTTTAAAGTGAAAAAATGAAACATATCATCTTATAGGTCAAATACCATGCATAATTATCAACCATGCTAGCATTATTTTCATTAAAACATATGTGAAAAATGATGACATCATCAATGTGAACAATGATAGAATCATGTTCCAAAATATTTCATATTATATCATGATATACATCACATTACCCAGTGAATTGGGACCTATATAATCCAAGGAACACATATCTCATCATAACATTTACGTCATGATGCATGCCACATAGAACATATATGAATCATAGACTTTAACTAACCTTTAGAATGGAATTCGTTTTATCTCATTAGGAATGAATTAATGAAAAAAATTGGTTTTAACAAAATATAGAGGTAATAATATACATTTGATAATAATCATCAATATTTAATGGAGAAAAGACAATCTCGACTGAAGTAAATGATTTTTTTTATATAGACAAAATCACTTTGGAATAATTTGTATCCTTGTCAAAAAATCCAGTTAAAAAAATTATATCCATAAAAAAAATGTAGGATAATGAATTGATATATAATTAATATTATAATAACATCCAAATGGAAATTTTTTGAACATCATAAAATGAAAATAAAGAATGTTGGGATTGAGAATTTCCTTACCTTAATTCCTGCTTAATTTTGTTACTTTTGTGCCTCTTGAATAAGAAACATATCATAATTAAAACAATTTTACATAAGTTAAATAAAGAAATTTATATAATTATTTATCCATTATAGTAATTAGATTATATTATATAATTTTGTTGATGAAATTATATCATTTTGAGATGTTGTATATTCTTATAATATTTTATTTTTTCTTGATTTTTTTTAATTATAAAATTGTATAATTATTTCAAGAACCATAAAATTCATATAATAATTTATTTATATTTTATATATAATTCATACAATCCTTCCATTATATTGGTTATGATAATTGTCTTCAAAATGTTGCTATAGCTGGTCAACCAACCATTAACAGGACAATTATAAAATAGATGAAAAAAGTATGAAATTTGTATTTTTCATATATTTAATACATAGAGAAGTTTAAAATGATTAATATAATGTTAATTTAATGAATAATTAATTTTATAGTATATTTATTTAAATTGAATTGGAAAATTAAAAGGGGTATATTGAAAAGGAGGAAGAGTTAATTGAGACACACTCTTTCCTCAGGGGGGGATTTTAATGTAACACACTATAACTCACTTACGGATTCAATTTATATAAATCATAATATTCCCTTGTTTTTAATGATTATTTTGATGGATGATTATAGAAGATATTTGGATTTTGGATGTGTTGTAAGAGTAGCTTTCCTTGGGAAGGGTGATGGGTTGTTTATACTTGAGAGGACTAGTATTTTTAAGATAAAATATTATTTCAGAGGTGAGACTTTGAATGTTGATTTTTAAAAATATAAATCTTATATTAAAATAATATAATGGGTATTTGACTTTAAAACAAATTTTTAAATCAAATTTTTTGTTTTTTTATATTTAATGTGTAAAAGAACTGTTATATTAAAGAATCTATTTCAGCATTAGGTTTTCGAAAATACTCTTTCAGTTTGGATATTGAATTTATTGTATCATATTTAAAAAATTTAAATTTTATTGTATAATATCGTAACTATAATTTCTAGAAATAAAAATGTCACGAAAACGTTATGAATGATGTAATTTAAGTTATGTTAGTCATGTAAGATCTGGATTTTTACATTTTATATAAAAAGTGTTTTATTTTAAAACATTAATTGAAAATCACTGTTTGAAAATTTAAACCATATAATTATTAAATTAGAATCTATTTTATGAATATAATTTTCAATATATGAGAAATTTAATTTAAAAAATCATCATTTTGTCCAAAAATATTGATTTTATTATTATATTCGATTTTACGACCATTAGAAAAATTAATTAAGATATCATAAAATTATCATCTAATCTTACAACAATAAAAAATAATTTCATTATATATTTTTTGAAAGTAAATATTCATTTAAATAATTATATTAATTATAACATTTTAAATAATCATTTCACTATTACAATGTTACTGACACATAATTTATCATTTTAATACATTTATTTACTTATTCTATAATTATATAATATATTCTTTTAAGAAGCGTAATTTTTTATAAATAAATTGATGATGTTACTATTCTTTTGGCAGATTACTATTATTAATGGTTGTGTTACTCTTACAAGGGTCATGTTACAAATACATCGGTATAGAATCCTTAATATATTGAACTATATATTATTTAATTCATAATTCATTAATAATGTTTTTATTTTGTTATATATTTTATTTATACAATATGAAATACTATAATAAGTTAATTTCCGATGAAAAATATATGTAACATTACAAATATCATCAATTTAGGGTAATTAAAATTTTATCTTTATAGTCACTAGATTTTGTTATGTACTATCAAATTGTAATTAAATACTGTCTTATTTCATGTAAAATGTAATAAGTGATTCCCAATAAGAAATTCATGGTCAAATGAAAGCCTTAACATCAAGATCATATTGGTGTACCATCAATTCTCTTATCATTATTCTTTTGTGTTTCTATGATGGTAAAAATATATGGTGCATTTTAATTATAATGATAATGGAATTCTTGGTATCCCTTTATGGATAAAATTAAGAAAAAACCATAGGGAATATATATTCATATAGTTTCACCAAAATAAGTAGTGAATCCTTTTTATTTTACTCCATTGATTCAAGTAATAATCATATCATGTAACAAAATATATATCTAAAAACCATATCCATTTTTCAATTTCTAATAGAATGATTATAACTCGCTCACATGAATGTATCACAGATCTCATTTCGTGAAAAAAATGAATAACTATATTAAAAAACATGATCCTTGAACAATCAAAAGTAATATTTTTTTTATAATAATTTATCATATATACTTATAATTCCCATGATATTTCCATCTTCCAAATCCTTGTAAAGAACGATAAACATATAAACCATTACTCTGTAAATTTACCTAGTCTATTATAAATATTCATATAATATGGAATCATCACTAGTCAAAATCTTAATCAAACAACTAGTAATTTAGGGATATATAAATATGATTCAATCGTATTAAACAATTCATAAATTAGCATAAAATAATTCATATCATTGCCTAATCCTATATAAGTTCATCTCTTGGTATCTTCATCTATTTATGCCTACTCATAAAAAATATCATTATCTAAAAAATATAAGGAATTGATATTTATTATTAATGAGATATCTTCATTATTAAATTATTCCCTAAAACAATCCTCATTATTCAATCTATAGGAATCATTCAACCTTACACATGGTTTAATGATTAACCCTGTATTTTATATGAGGAACCCCAATAATACAATTTCACATTGATTATAATCATCTATTTGATGCATGAGAGATGTGAAAGAGGATAAATTGGAATAAATACCCTTCCCCTCTACACTAAAAAAAACTCTAATTGAATTTTTCCTAGAGAGAAGTGGGAATATTACTCTCTATCATTCTATAAAATATATTTTTTCTCTCTTTTCAACCCACTAAATGAACATCTCACTTGGTATGTTATTGGATGAAACTGAATGTCCTTGTATGAAAATAATATGTATAAGTATTTTGATGGTTTATTATATAAATTTACTAGATATTTAGATAATATTTTCATAATAATAAGTAATTTAATATATAAGTATATCAATATATAAAACATAATAAACTTAATTATTTAAATTTTAAAATTATGTGAAACATTTTTTAACAAATGTAAGTTTTAGTTTTTATATTCAATATAATATATATTTTCTTACTCATAATCTACGAACATCAGTGTTCACAAAAATTTCATTACAACCTGAATATATAGAAGATTTTATATAACCATTTTCCTATATAAGTTAATAATTTTCGTGACCAAAACCATGTTGTGGCATGAGCTGCAACTACCCTATTCCCACCTCCATTGTCTAGGGGTGGAAAAAAACTCCAATGGAACCACAAACACAAGGAGTCCTTTTCCTAGTAACCTTTACACACCAAAATGCAGTCTACTAAATGAAAAAATGCCATGGGAAAGGAAAACAAGATAAAACACTATTATAAATATAACACAGACATGAATCAACCTCTAAATGGTACCATTACTGAAATATAATCTCAAAGGTAAAAGTATAAAAATAGATGCCCGACCGAAAATTTGACACAACCAGGAAACAAGTTGAAAAGTAAAATCGCTGATAGAGCCCCTCTCTTAGATCCCAACCTATGACCACTACACCCGGTCTAGGAACCATATATCCCTATGCTCATCTGATTTTAGGATTAACCTTTTTATTTCCGGAAAGGGAACACCAAGTAGAGACAATGATCATGAAGGGGTGAGTATAAAAATACTCAGTAAGATGCCTCACAAGGTCAAGGGAGTAGAGAAAGATGTAATGAAGAGGGGATCAGTATATAGAACAATGTATAGTAAAAGTGTATAAATCAACCAAACATGATATTTATGTAATCTCTTAAATAAATAATGAGCTAGATATGGTAAGAATATGAAATCCTTTTCAACTCCTCACTACCTATAGTAGGAGAGTGGGCTCTTCTAGCCACAAGAAGCTAGATAGGGAATGCATGTGGAATAGGTTGTGTGTCATCACCTCTCCTGGAAGGAGAGTAAACAGAAACCTATGAGTGGGTACTAAAAATATATTATATATATATACTAATCCAATTAATCCAAAATATGAGAGTAATGGGGTCTCTATATCACAACACCACCCATGAAAGT
Organism: Viscum album; assembly: GCA_963277665.1. Lineage (NCBI taxonomy): Eukaryota > Viridiplantae > Streptophyta > Magnoliopsida > Santalales > Viscaceae > Viscum > Viscum album. The sequence continues at coordinate 1,004,361,991 of OY728161.1, forward strand.
GAGTAGGAAACAATTCTATAAGTAACCAACAATGATACCCATAATCCCACATGTCTACCCTGAACAACAAGTCAAAGGGACTCTATCACTTAACTTTAATAATATCCACTTTGGACATCACTATCTCACCCCAAAATATTTAAGTATCATCCTAAGGACATGTCTCTATGGGGAGAGAATCCCACATTCTAGTGGGTCCAATGTTAAGTGAACCACTTATTTTCACTATTTCGCAAAACCAATGGATCTAAAACTTGCAGTATAAGACCCACATCCTAGTGCATTAGTGGGATTCCACATTGAAAGTCATCATAGAGTACCCACACCTTAATCTATTAGAGGGAATAAAATTTAATAGTTTTCATAGAGGATTGACACCTTGATGTTTCACGAGGATTCAACTCTTATAGTTATCCTAGAGGACCCACAGCCTGATGTGTTAGGGGGATTCCATTGTAGCTCATATAGGAACCACTGACAATTACATTAAATGGATTCCACTCCGAACCTCCATTAGGTTCTACTTCCCATGCTAGATGGAAATAATCCCAGAATTAATCTTATCATCCCTGCAGGATGGTACCTCTCAAGAAACAAATGAGGAACACTATCCATCCCTGACAGATGGCACCTCTCCGAGAAGAATCAAGAAGTACTAGCCATTTCTGCTTCATGGTACCTCTAAAAAAATCATTGACAAACACCAGCCATACCTTCTAGATGAAACATCTCAAAAATCTTCAAGGAATGGTGGTCATCCATTCTGGATGGTACCTTTAATCACAGTCATTATCAGATATCGCCTACAATGTGTCACACCAATAACACCTTTCAACTTTACTTGAAAGCCATTGTGGAGGGAACCATCACATTTTACATGAAAAAAATCGAGGTAGGATAATTTTATTAAAAAATCTGAGTTTGGAAGAATGCATTAACATAGGTGGAATAATTCACATAGCAGTGCATATTATGTGTGGGTCCCACACAATTTGTGACCCTGCCTCAGCACTAGGCTCTATACATAACAATTAATGGTAAATTAATTTTGAACAAGTACTCCTAAACATTCTAGTGTACTCCCAGAGTAAGTGGATCATCTAATCAAAAGGTCAATGAAGGAACAACCCTGGTCCTCAATCTGAAGGGTCAAAAATCTATCTTTACTGACACAGATCTTCAACTATCCCTAGAACATTTGTCAACATCTCTTCGTATATCTTATTCACACTCACAAGAGTCAATGATAACCAAAGCAGTGGGTTATCTTCAAACAGAAGAGAATGTAATTCCACAAATATTTCTTTCATGATTCTACATTTAATTAGATCACAAACATTATTCCGAATAACCAAAAAAACCACATCATTGTGATCCTTCTAGAAAAACACATAAGATAAACTATTCATTCACCCCAAATGGAAATTCGATGGAAAAGTCATATAATACTACAGTACGATTGAAATGTATCTCATGGGGCCCACACCTCAATCCCCAAATACATTATATAGATTAGTCCATTGGGATCATTAGAAAAAAATCACATGGGATGGACTACTCATTCATCCAAAAAATATACTCGGTAAAAAAGTTTCATTTCAATGTAATGGATGCAAACTGGGCAGTTGTGGGTCATGCATCATAACCTTGTTTTAAACAACCAGAATTCCTCATTAAAATTTCATTCAAGGACTAGTGTTGTGCTACCGTAGACAGTGCATTAATCTGATACTCCATGAAGGTGCCACCTTTGAAACATGAATCCCGGATAATAATAATAATATGAATATTATAAAAATTACCTACATAATTTAATTGAGAAAATAGATGGAATTCCATGAAATTCAAAATAACATAAAATTCCCATCTCAAAATTAGGGTTATGTTGTCTCAAATATCACCTTAAATAGGTGCTCTATTTAGTAGATATGTCCCTTATGAGGTTTCTAAATAATAAAAATTATATTGTTATTATTTAAACATAGGTGTTTATTTTAACCAACCAGTAATCCAATACCTAAAAGTTCTGAATCGGTTGTCTTAAATGCAAGTTCATATCACCACTAAGGGAACGTCAATAATACATCACACATAGGAGTTATGGGGTGTAAAATATTTAATATTAATATTAAATATAATGTCTCATGAGAATTTCATGTTCCCATGTCATAGGTTGATGATAATTCTATGAAACTGTCTTCAAATGACTGTATTGAGGACATGGTTACATCACCGCTGACGTCACACTAGAAGGACTTCCCAAAAGGAAGTTATGATGGGTTAATGATTAATAATTATAATATTATTATTAAAATTAAAATCATTATCATTATCATTTTTTCTATTATAATTCCATTTTTTCAATTTTGATCTAGGTTTTCCCCTCCCCTCCCTGGTTACACGCACCACCAACTTAGAAAATCAATTCCTCGATGTCAACAGATGACCCATGGTTTACGGGTCATGTTCCCTGCCTCGGTCTAGTCGTATGCCTCAATGTTGACACCCACAGTCTAAGATCCTCTACTCGATGACCACTCATGACCCCACACTCTTTTATGCTTCCAAACTCACTACTACAACTAGCTGGCCCACTCCCCTCACACTCAGTATTCCCCGCTCACAGTCAATGTCTCAATGCCACCAGTGCCCTCTGGTTCTACATTGCAGCCTCACCCAGCGCACCACCATCCTACCATGGATGCTCCATCATGCCTCCCTCTACTTCTATCGGGCACCACCAACATCAGTTTTCCTTGCTTCATTGGTTCTTTATGCGGACTACATCAACATCAGTGATCACCCAAAAGGGTTTTCAATATATGTTTTTTACATCTTAGAATGAGATATTCAAAGTTCCATCCTCCGATCGATGATCTGTTGATGGTTGTATAGGTCAAAAAATATGTAATGATTATCCACATTAAATAGATGATGAATGGGTGAAAGGATATTTTAAATGGAGATTATATGATGGGAATGTTCATTTGGGCAGCACCTTGATGTTCAAAAGAATGAAATTGTTGATGAATTCAAGAAATACATATAAATTCAAATCAGATATGTGAAAATTAATGAGAATCCTAATTTGTATGATCCATTCATTATTGAGGACATGTGTTATGATTATATTTCAATATGTTGGAGTTCCTTAAACGATTATTCGTTTTTCCACCTATAAATGTAAATATAGAGAGATTGGTGGATTGAAAGATAGTTTAGGGGATAACACCAATTTTAATCACATATTTTTTAATTTGTAGAAAAATCATTGGAACCCACCAATAGTCATGAAATGAAAATCCTATGTTCCCTCTCATTTTATGTCTTTCATAGGATGAACACAATATTCAAAACTCAACAAAAGTTAATGATTTAAAATCCAAATACCCATATTAATGCCATTTTCTTCGAAATGAGAGAAAAAATAAATAATTTTAATTATTTTAATGATGATATCACATTTGTTTGGATTTTTCCAAAGAAGTTCCATGCCGATGATTCCTATGCCATGACTAGGGTAAATTTCATATTCTCGACTGATCTATGGCATTAGAATTATGATTTAAGTTATCATTTTAGAGTGATCATGTCTCTTTTGTTGACATAGTATAAAATATATGTAATATTTTTGAGTAATATATCTTGGGAACATTATGACTTGGAATTTTACGTCATCAAAGAACAAATCACTAGAAATATGTGTAGAAATATTAAAAAGTCATGAAACGAAAAACAAGATCTATAAATAATTTCGTCATTCATTCTTTTCATCCACAAAAATAAAATATAAGGAATCAAATCGAGATATCGGGCCCAAAACTATCTCCCCCACTTCCAGGAAAACATGTACATTTTTGTGATGGCACATTATGTGAACAAATGGTAGGGTCCATCCTCATAAGGAATGCTCCAAATGATGATGTGCATAAGAACATACACATATCTTCTCAGTTATGACACGTGGGAGACTTAGTACACCCAATCCAGATGTTGGGGAAGGGAATGGTGGTAAGAAACATTGTCATCCCACTGCATGATCCAAAATGATCCGAAGAAACTCAGGGGATATTTTATTTCTGCAAAAAACCTCTACAACCCATGTCATCACTGGAATCACTATTAGTCCTTAAAATAGTGTCTCATGATTTACTCGTTCAAAATATCCATCTATTGAAACACCCTAGGATATTTTTTTAAGGAAAGATTTAATACTCAACGTCTCACAACCTAGACTCTCTAACATGCTCAAGAAGGAAAGGATTCAACATCATCAACTAGAGAAAACTATCCCCTCTTTCTCCATGAGGGTTAACTGTAGGAAAGATTACTTCTCCAAAACATCCCACTTTAGGTGATCCTAGGACATCCTTTTAAGGGTATATACTACAAGATTTTAATTTTTCATGTGTATAGGCTATGTGAAGTCCATTTTCCTGTAGTATGTTTAACCAGCATCACCGCATTAGGTTCATGTCTTTCTGGGTGAAGATATTCCTTAAACAATGTTGATCTAAATAAACCACCAAGCACTCTATTAGAATAAAGTGTGTCCATATTCTCATGGAAAATATTACAACATCCTGTACCAGATAATGAGTCACTTCATTTTGATCATGGGGTCTACATCACCGAATCTTGTACCTGATAAATGTAGTATGAAGACATTACATTGAGAATGCATGGTACCAACGAAATTGGAAGGTTATTAAACTCATACAATGTTAAGAGGCTAGATGCAAAAATAATTTGGAAAACCCTGTGTGTATTTTCCTACCTTGGTAGGAGGGTAATCTCCGAAATCGGCACTCTATTGATCCCCCAAGTGGAATCCCTTGAAAAATGAGTCAAATCAGAAAAACACTACTAGGAATTCCATGAGCTGCACTGAAGCACCAATGTAAAAAATACCCCTAAATGCACCAGTCTATGAGAAACTTCGACCACACCTTGATAGTATTTTCTTTAGGTGGCACATAATCTCCCTCATAATTTTTATAGCATCAAAAACATTCATTTAGGTGGAGTAATGAGCCACCTTCTTTGTGAACTCAAAGAAACATAAAACAACACCGACACATGGTTTCACCAACGCCTTGTGTCACCTAGATAAAACATCAAACAAAGAGTATGGAAGAAAGAATACATCATATAGTGTATAACATGTTCTACTTTAAATAGTAGAAAATTCATAGGGAATATCTCTTATAATCTCATGATTTGTATGACCATAGATATCCAAAGATTTTAGTTGTCCATGGTCCCAACTCTTTATTTACTTGACATGATATGGGATGCCTGTAAGGGGTAGAATGACCTTATAACTTCATCCCCAATATTCAAATTCTATTGCTTCAGTTCGAACACCACCCCCTAGGGACCACCCTAATCATGGAACTGTCTCTTCTTTATTGTTCCACCTGCTACTTTCACGGTGTTTTTAGCATGAATGGTCAGGCAGCCTCAGGCCATGTCACCTCACCCATCATAGAAATAACATTGGCCCTCCCCATGACATTCATGTGCTCTTCGCTTACTTGGCCCCATAAAAATGTATTCTTTAGACCAATTATAGGGATGCAAACTCTGTAAAGTTCTTGTCCACTGATGTATTCTAGATGATGACGACTTCTCCAATCTATTACCCCCACTACCACAACAATTTGCATTGATCCCCTACAGGGTAAAGTTATCTGACACCAGTTCCTACCCCATCACCCCATAATAGGTGGGTCTGAAAAATGGTACAAATATATAACAAATTTCTATATGATATCCATGTTCAAAGCTACATTTTCAGACGAACCTATCATGAAACATGACTAGAGGGTAAAATTCATGGCTTATAAACATAGTTGATTACTCACTCACAGTCATCCCTCCTTACTGAAACTGATGTATCTCTTGAATTCGAATAGAGTGCAAAAAATGGGGTATTACTCCTCACAAAATAGATGTAGGAAGTCCTCCCTTGATAGGGTCGTCTCATTGTTCATATGAGTAACCAAGCTCCACCAAGGTCAAGATGCTCCATGGAAAATTCTATTTTCCAAACACTCCATCGGATCTTATAGTTTCCTCACATGCCTGAAGAGGTGGACCATAGAATCTAGACTAACCATCACTATCTGAGGATCTGTCTCACCACGGAACCAAAATGGTCGTTGTTATAGGAATACATGAAGTGTGATCAGCCATCACACATCCTCAACCTTCTTTGATGGGGATGTTTGCTTCTCAACATGTGGAGGTGTTTTTACCTACACACCTAGATGAAGGGGATCCCATTATGGGTCCAGAACTGAGGCTTAATTGATCACAGTGTCGTTGTCGGGAACTAGATCTAGTATTCTGGATGGTTGTTGTAAAAGAGATATACTAAACATTATCAAGGAGTTATGTGGTCTGATGATCATATATATATATATTTATATATATTAACAACAATAATGGGGAGATTAATCAGAAAGGATAGTCAAAGGCTCAAACCTATATCATGCATGTAGCATTTTTCTATATAACGAGTGTCACCTAGTGTTGAGTCATCAATCATTGGATCAGGGTCCTGATGAATAAATATTTCTACCACCCATATCATTTCTGGACTCCTTGACCTATGATATTCTCCTGAGACACTTCGACACTATTGGTAGAAACCAAAATAATACAAATTTATGGATTGTCCAAACAACTTCTTAAGATTCAAACAACCCTTAGTACCACTTTTCCACGACCTATCTTATGTTCGGGCTCGATCAATAACTACCCCAAGCTTACTTTTATAGGCCAAGGAGTGGAGACAAGAATAAAAGGAAAAAAAAACTTTGGGAGGCCATTTCCAAGAACATGTAAACACACACATAGAAAAATAAATTCATGTGTATAGGCAAAGGAAAATATGATAAAAAACTTCTATAAATAAAACACATACAAGTATCATCCACTAAATAGTATTATAATAGAAAAGTATACTGGAAGATAAATAGTTAAAAAATACATGAATAATCAGAAAAATGCCACAACCCGACCACAAGTGGAAAAGTAAAACTACTGGGAAAGCCATGCTCTTTGATCCCATGCTCTGACCACCGCATGTGGTCCAATAAACTAGTATCCCTAAGATATAATGATTTCAAGATCAAACTATCTTTCATTTTCAAGGTCACACCAGGTGAGGGAAAATAACAAGCCTGGATGAGTATAAAAATACTCATTAGGATTGCCAGAAAGAACAAGGGTGCAGTAAAAGATGTATTGATGAGGGGACTAGTAGATAGAACAAGGTTCAAAAAAAGTTTACAACTCAACACAACAACATAGTGAATTAATCTCATATAATCCCATGGAGATAGATACCTTGATAATTTGAACTTGTTTTCAAGTCCTCACTATCTATAGTAGGATAGTTGACTCATCCATCCATGAGAATCATGAAATGGCAATCACGTGGCATACCCAGTGCATTGTCGCATCTCCTAGAATGAGATAAACGGTAACCCTGTGAGTTGTAAATAGAAAAATAATATATATATATATATATTATCATCCAAATAAACCCAAATGATTCTGTAATAGGATATCCTTCTCACACCTCATCCTAAGAAACTCAGTTGCTCGCGGTTCCAATAGTAACCACCAATAATGCCCAACATCCCACACATCTTCCATGTACTAATAGTCCAATGGATTCCTCTATCGCACCTTGATACTAACCTCATTGGGTGGAACTCTCTAGTTGTTATGGATTTAGGCCATTTCACAAGGACCCAACTCGGTGGGGAAAGCATCCATCATTCTCATGAGTCCAAAGGTACATCAACCATATCTTGTCACTGTTCCGCACAACCAAGGGATTTAAAACTCATGGTAGAGGAAAAAACCCTAGTTTAGAAGGGGTATTCCACTCAGATGGTCTTTTTAGAGGTATGCACCCCCTGATGCTTTTGGAGGATTTCTCTCTAATTGTCATCGTATTGGACGCACACATTGATGCATCAGGGAAGTACCACTATAATAGTCATAGTATAGGATACACGCACCGATGCATCAGAGGGTTCCACTCTAATTACTCTAGGGCCCATTCCCTATCATTTAAGTGGGATTCCAATCAGAACTACTATATGGTACCACTTCCCAAGTCAGATATAGGTAAGCCCAAAACTACTTTATACATCCCTACTAGATGGTACATCTCAGAAAACACCAAGGAACACTGGTCGTCCATGCTGGATTGTACCTCTTAGAAGAGCAGCAAGGAACAATGGCCACGCCTACTGAATCATACCTCTCAGAAAATCATTGAGGAACAATGTCCATCCCTACTAAATGGTACCTCTTAGAAAAGCATTGAGGAACACTAGCCATCCCTGCTAGATGGTACCTCTGATAACAGTCATCACCGAACATCGCCAGAAAAAAAGTTACTCTGGTAATATCTCACATCATGACTCAAAATTCCCTATGGAGTGTACCATCTAAATCTATGTGTAAAATACCAATGTTATACTAATTTCATGCCAAAATAATATTTAGAGGAATGAGTAAAGAGAGGTAGAAGTATTCATAGTATAATACATGAAGTGTGTGGGGCCCACATGTTGTGCGACCCCACCACGTCACTAGGCCATGTACCTAAACATTCTTGGGTAATAAACATTGAAAAAGTTCCCCTAGGAATTCTAGTGTACACCGAAATTATGTGACAATACTTTTCAAATGTTCAATGAGCACACAATTCCCTTCATTTATCTGAAGTGTCAAAAACAAGAATTAACTAGCATGATTCCTCAAGAGGAACCAAAAAATTTGATTGCATCTCTTCATACATATTTCCACTCTCACAAGAGTCAAATAGGTGAAAATCCATAGATCCTCTTCAAACAAAAGATAAGAATCTTGCACTACAATTCCTTTCATGTTTACATATTTAATGAGATCACAAACAGGGCTCTACAATGTAAAACAGATCACAAAGTTGTAATAGTTATAGAAAAATATGAATTATAAAATATTATTTCTCCCCAAAAATACTTCTAATGGAAGATTCATATAACATCATAAAAACCATGAAGGGAGACTAGTGGGCACTATTCCATGATCCTGAAACAAATTGTATAGATTGCTCTATTGAAATCCTCATAGAAAAATAGATGGGAGGGACTACTCATTCATCTAGAGTAGATAACCATTAAAAATGTTCTATTTCTCTATAAATCATGCAAATCAGGTCCCCATGGGGGCCACACCATGACATTGATTTAATCACACAAAATTCATCATGAAAGTCATACTCGAGGACATTGGTCGCACTGCAGCTGATAGCACGTTAATCGAACACTCCATGTAGGCACCATGTCTAAAACAGGAAGACCGAATAACAATAATCATATTATTATTATTATTCACACATTCATGGTTTAACCAAGTGATGATCCCAAATTCTTAAACATTCATGATGTCCTAAAAGGCACATCTCATAAGTAGGGTTGCGTTGCCACAGAAAACACATAAAACAAGTGCTCTTTTTAGGATATACGTCCATTAAAATGTTTCTTAGTAATAATAATTACATTATTATTATTTAAATATCAGAGTTTAGTCTATCTAATCCCAAAACTAAGATGTAAATATCCCACATTGACCATCATAAATATAGGGTAACATTACTGCTGACATCACTTCAATGGGATGCTGGACACATGAGTTATGGTGGGTCCAAGATTTCATAATAATATTAAATTTAATGTCTCGTGGGTGTTTCATGGAATAGGTCGTAGGTTAGGGTAAATTCTATCAAACAATATTAAAATGTTCATACTAAGAATAGTGTTATGTTGTCATTGATAGTGCCCTTAAAAGACTCCCTAAGAAAGTATTATAAGGGAATAAATATTATTATTATTATTATTATTATTATTATTATCATTATCATTATCATCATTTTTTCCATTTTATTATCCCATTTTTTCACTTCATATAGGGTTTTCCCTCCCCACCCTACCTCCTCACACCTCCATCCAAGTTGTTCAGTTCCCCTACATCAATGAATGACCCATAGTTCACAGGTCATGCTCCCTAACATGGTCTAGCCTTCCACCTAAACGTGAATGCCAGATGACTCATCTCCTCTACCCGATGTCTTCTTGTGACCCCATGCTCTTTTGTACTGCCAACCTCACTGCCCCAACTCATCTTCTTACTCAACTCGCACTCCGACGACATTATTCATGAGTTGCTTCCTAACACTACCATCGCCCTCCAGCTATAATACACCACCTCTCCCAGCTCAGCGCCTACGTATGACAGCCGCTCTGTTGGGCCACCCTCCTTGACCACCGCATGCCACAACCATCAGCCGACCTTGCTCCAGTGGTCCCTTCCATGGACCACCAGAACTTCACTGATCGCCTAAAAATTATTATGAGACTGGTTATGGAAACCTTTGAACATGATCTTCATAGTGCTAGCCTATGATAAATGAGCCTTTGATGTTTGGATGTGTCTAGAAATAGGCGAGGAATATTTGTGTTGAACGGATGAAGAAAGAGTGAAAAGGGGATTCCAAATGGAGATCATACTATGGACATGTTTGTTAGGACATAGTTGTTATCTTCAAAACAAAGAAATTGATGAAAAATTGAAGAACACTTTTAAATTAAAATTGGAGGTATGTAAATTAACAAGAATCCCAAAGATTTGGATCCATTTGTTGTTTAATATGTGCACTATGATTTTATTTAAATTGTTCAGAGTTATTCCAACGATTCTTCCTTAATCCCTCTATAAAAAAAGAGATGGAGAGAGAGGTTAGTGGAGAGAGATAGAGATAGAGAGAGTGAGTGAGTTATTAGGGGATATCCTTAATATTACTCCCATACTTCACAATTTATAGATTAATATACAAAACCTGCCAACGGTTGCAAAATACGAATGCTCAAGGCACTCTCATTTTATTTCCAACCTAGGAAAAAACCCATTAAGAACTCAACAATCGGATAAAATTTTAAATCTAAGTCCTCGTTTGAACATTATTTTCATCGACATCTGGTGGAAAATAATTATATTTAATTATTTTATTGATTATTTAACCCTTGTGTGTCTTTTTTCAAAAACATATCATATTGATTAATGTTTTTACCAACCTAGTATAAACATCATGTTCCAGACTCAACTATTGTCTCACAGTTCAAATATGAGTTATCGTTTTAAGATTTATATTTTATCCTTTTTGTGACTAGTATAATATATACTTTATATTTTTCTATAATTTATTCTGGGAATACTGAGCCACCTAATTACACACTATCTCAGTTCCTAGATGTGGAAATTCAAGTATAAACATTCCAAAAGTCATTAAAGTAAAAAACCAGGTCTCTATATATATATTTTATTAATTTTTTACTCAATTTATTCACACCACTTCAAAGATAGTACATAAAATATATAAGACAAAAAATGATAAAATAGTTGAATGGTTTTCACAATATCTTGAAAATATTACAGAATTATTCCCATAAATAAACATATTATATTTGTCCAATACTACCTTGTTATTATAGTGTGTGATTGATTTTCCCTTTGAGGAATAGTTTTTCAATAATAATATATTCCAATGAATATATTTATTTATTACCTATATATCCAAAAAAATCATATTACCTAACTAAGTATCTATATTATTATTATTCACCACTCTATAATATGGTATTCCTATAATCCTTCATTGAAACACAATTCAATTGAATTTAAATCAAATAAAAATTATTACCAAATTCCAAAATTACTCTTTGTTAGAGGAATAAAATCTAGCAAACATCTAGGTGGATTTACAAACCTTTGATTGAAATGACTAAGTATTATATTTATTTATTAGAATATCGCAATTATGATCTATATGATATTCTTTCCAAAACCACTTTATAAAACTCAAAATCCAGTATGGAAATTAAAATACATGTTTCAGAAAAGAAAAACATAAATCTCTTAAAAATATAGTTATCTAGGGATATACATTACAATTCAATACCAAGATTCATAAACTCAATATAATTGGTAACTATAATGGGATAACATATACAAAACAAAATCAATATATATGGCCATAATCGTATATTCATTTTCAATATATAGCACATAAATCATTGCTCTATGTATCATGGTTAGTTATGTATTTTATTTGTACATTTTTACTATAAATATTAAAATTAACCATACCATATATATATTTCAAGACAATTCCTTAAAATTGTGATTTTCCATAATTTTAAAAAGTTATAAACCAGTGGACCCAAATCCTATCACCCAGACTCTTTTTTCACAAGACCACATATACAATCCATTGGTCTAGATATGCATGAAAATACTTTCAGTAGATAACATAAGATATTATAGAATAATTTTATATCTTAATATATTAATTAAAGGAACACAAAATGTATGTTAAATATAACAATCCATTACACTAAACCATTATAAATTTTCACTGAAAAAAATTAGTTTCACGAAGTCACACAATTATATACAATAATGCCATCTAATAAAAAAATAAAAGTAACTTACTAAAAGTTAATTGACTCATCAGGGCATGTATCCAATATGGATATAAATTTTCCCTCTAAACATACATGATGACATATATTTAGATATATCATTAAAAAATTCCCCATATGAACATTTATGTGTATTTGTTAATGTTTATTATGAATATGGAAATATTTCCTCGATCTCATAAATATTTATTATTGCATGATTAAATTTAAAAAATTTAATCCTATAGAAAATTATAAATAATTTATATTTTACCAATAAAAATGATATAAAAAAAATTAAAAATAGTGATTTCAACATCAAATATTTCCAAAACATATAGAAGAAAAATTATAATGAAATTAAAATTCCAGATTTTCCAAATTAATTTTTAATTGTTGTTTTTCCTTAAAAATAACCATATTAAAAAAATCTCATTTTCTTAATTCCATATATAAGAACATATAATTTCTATTAAAAGACAAAAAACAACATATTTTATAAAAATTAAAGGAAAACTACTTTTTCTATAAATAATTGTAAAATTCCATTTTTCTTAAAAATATCCTATGATATATAATAAAGAGATTAACTAAATAAATTAAAAACAATACATAATTATATATCTCATATTTATACTAATCCATCACTTTTTAAAACATTTTACTTAGTACCATTCAAATTGGAATGAATATTTCTATCATTCTTCCTTTTGACTATTACTTTTCTTATATCAGAGTCAAGATGTTCGCCAATTTCATTGGTTATAATTAAAGTGTTTTTTAATATTGAACATGGCGAAACCATTTTCGTACACTCAATAACACCATTAAATATATAATAAAAACATATAAATCATTAATAAAAACTTTGATTCTCTCAGGAATCAAAAAAAATATAATAATTATGAAATGAAATCATATTTCAAAAAAACCCTAGAAAATTAAATATTTTAAGAATAATAATAAATTGAATAAGAAGTAAATTTTTACTAACATCATATGATATATCAAATATATTTTTCAACATTATAATTACTATATTATAAAATCTTTAAAAAATATAATCTTTTGTGGAAAACCTCAAAATCATATAATAAATGATATCTATAAATTTCATTTAGTCATTTGATGGCCATTGTTATAAATTTAAATTTCTTATTAATATTTTATTTATCGTTGAATAATTATATATTTGATTAGAAGAATTATGTAATAACATGAAATTTGGAAAGAAAATATATAGAATAGTCTTATATTGTTCCCTCGGTTTTGTTCTAAATATATTGAAAATATGTATATCTCAATTAATAATGTATAATATTAAGAGATTCAGAGTGGATATATTGAAAAAGGTATCGTTTCCCTTTTGAAATTTCATTCATTTATTTTTCTAAATTAATTTAAACACCCATTTAATACACCATTTAGAAGAATTTCAAAATAAAACAATATACATTAATCTATGTTTATATTAGTTTTAAAAATAAACAAATTGGAATTGAATATTAAATATGTGTGAGTAATATAATATATCTTATAATCACAATTCAATAATCACCTATCTCACTACCCATAATTTAACCAACACCATAAATTTATATAGGGGAAAATAAAATAGGAAACATACCAAAACACACACCTAAATATTGACATGAAAATAAACATCCTTAATAATTATAATATTTCACTATGGAAATTTTGTTATTGTATTCAGCATCACTATAATTTAGTTCCAAAATTTCAATTAATTTACTCCAATAAATTCTATAAATTAAATTATAAATATTATTTAAATGTAACAACATTACATAACCAATGGTGATCCCCCATAATATTAAAATGACTATCAAAATTCATGATAGAGAAATTGAATTACATAATAAATTTACAAAAATATTTTATTTCATTTCAATTACAACAATGAAATTTAATAACACATTTGAACACAATTATTATACAAAATTATTAACAAAAATATGTGTAATCCATTTCCTCAGAATAACACAACTTGATTTATTTAACTAAATAATACATTTAAACTGATGTCGTTATACCAAGACATAAGTACATAATATAAATTTACAATTATTATTCCCAAAGGAATGTAACCCATTTAATAATATTAATAAAATATCGTCATTATCATTATGTATTTTAACTAATAAAATAATTTTAAATTTTCATTATATAAAAAACATTAATAAATAATATGATGTTATAACATTTATTTCAATATATAAAATATAGAACATGGTTGTTTCAAACCTTAATCCATTGATAATGAATAAATGAAGATCAATGACACTATGGACTATAAAAAATGATATCGAATTGACTAATCACAATATAGATTCATGAACATGATATAATGGTTCCTTCATATATGATTAAACAAATATAATTCCCTTAAAATAGATTAACTCAATTTTGATATATCTCTCTTCAAATAAATAACGATAGTGCAAGATAATGTGATATATTTTATAACTGACTAAATCATAAAGATATATCATCTAATAGATTTCATTCCAAACACTGAAAATGATTGTCTTATTTTTCATTAGTACAAAAGGCATATAATAACCCCCAATGGAAAATACAATAATCAAATATATAAGAGTGGTTTTAATGGGATTGTTGTATTTAAAAAATATATTTTAAAAATAAAATTTCATAAATATAATCTTTCAAAATGGTTGGGTAATATATAGTTGGGAATAATCTGTTTTATTTCCCAAGCCACACATCCAAGAATTCATAAAACAGAAATTTTAGTTTCATGGAATATTTGAAAATTCTCCCCCATATTCTCTTATTTTAGAATACTTTCATTGGCACATGTAGATCTCTAAATGTCCTAGTGAACTTTAATCCTAATCCGGAACATGGTATTTTCTCTAAAAAACTCTATACTACAAAAAATTTAACAAAATATAATTCAAAATAAATAATTCTACCATGTTTAGGATGTCAGACTACCCATAAAATCATATATCATAAACACTGGCTCACAAAAATAATCTTCAAACAATTACATTTAAATTTAAAGTTATTAAATAAATTGACAAAATATTTATATAACACGAATCAAAAATTTAAATAAAAAATACACAAATATGAAAAAATTATGTTTTATAGATATATATTAACACATTATAGTGGTTAATATACGATAATATCAAAACTATGATATGAGAGACTATAGATCAATAATTTCCCTACACTATACTTTTAATCATTCCAGATGAATCTAGTCTATTAATATATTAACTTATAATGACATTGTCAAGATATTATAACTCTCTCAAAAATAAAATATTATCAGGAACGATATCTAAAATTATTTTTATTTCACATATTAAAATAAAATATAATGCTAGAAATAGTATTTCTGTTCATCAAATTGTCTTCAATATTTTCATATGATAATTTCCTACTTTAATACCTAAACAAAAAAATATATTATTTATTTATATAAAATAAAAGTGGATTAAATTTGAAAAAATTAAATTCATAATATTAAATTCATGGTATTCCCTCTCCTAAATATATCTTTATATAAATATTTCTATCATCATAATCTAAATCTCATCATAAATATGAATGTCTATGTATATGTTATAAAAGGAACATCTACATATAACTAAAAACATTATACATAAAAAATTTAAATGTATGTCAAATAAACTCATATAAAAATATTTTATTTGAGTACCATTTATACTATAATTTATTTTACCTCCACTTAATTTTTGTTTTTTCTTTGATAGTTATGGTTCAATGTTAATGAATGAAAAAAGGAGACACAGCTACAAATTTTAATTAATATCCCATTTATTATACTATTAATGATATAAAAGAAATTTTATATATTTCTTAATATTCTTATTGTATTATTATTATTAAATATTAAGAAAAATAATTTTTTGATTCATCTTCATTTTATTCACTCTTATTAGAATGACAATAAACATATAATCCTAAATTTATGTGAAAAAGGTTGTAAATTTTGAAATTAATTTTAATATAATAATACAAATATGATTCAAAAATAAAATTATTATTTTATATATCTTATAAATATAATAATTTTTAGACATTAATTGTCTCTAAAAACAAGTTTTATGTGTAAAATTTAGAAAAATACCCTCATCCATCCTCTCTGGAATATTGAAGAACCATTTTTTATCCATTTATAGAATAAATAAAAATGTTATAAAACTAATAAATGATTAAATAAATGAATTTAGAATTTTTCATTAATTAGATTTGAAAAAAATAACCATAATAATTTTATCTCATTAAAAATTATTTTATTTTTTTATCAAAACAACATATTCCTGTATAGTTTTAGAAGGGTTATGTAGTTTATTATATTCTTATACAACCCCATCCACAATTATTTCAATATAAAATTTGAGGAAAACATACAATTATTTATATATATTCATATATGGGGAACATAAAATATATTATTTATATTTAATAATAAGAATATTAAGTTATTATATGTAAAATTTAATATTATGTACAATATGATTTGGTTTGTAAAAAATTAAAACATCACGTTCTAAAATGGTTGGTCATGTTTTTCCAATGAGTTTATATTATATCATAGAAATAATCTTCATACATCGATGATTAATTATTCAATGAATAATATTAATTTTAATTATCATTAATAATCATTTAGAGAATAATTATATTATAATAAAAAATCAAGGACAACAAAAAAAATGAAGAATCACCTAATAAAATTGTCTCCCATGAAATAATTTCAATTCTTAATATAGGATGTCAAACTCTTATGGAAACTATTTTTTCATATCACTATTAAACCATTAATCTTTGAATCATATTCCTTTACTCACGTGTGAAGATTTCTACATTTACTCAATTTAATCAAACATTTTATTACAAATTTATTATTTTCTTATTCAATGATGTATTGTTAATAATGAATAAAATTACTCATTGAATGGAATGTCACAAGTAACATCCTCGGTAAATAAAGAATAAAATATTTTCATATTTATTAATATTTACGAATTAAATACTAATTTTACTTTAAAGGGGTTTCTATGTTTGATAGCATACCCGATACGCAGCAAAGAGTTTCTTTGAAATCGTATATTGCACACTAGTAAAAAAATAATATTATTTTAAATGGTAGTTAACACGTAGCCGTTTTATTGGTGATAATGAATAGAAATAACTAAAATATGTTTATATATGTTTGTTAAATGTTATTACATTTATCTAGTAAAGGATAAAGGCTTAAAATATGAAAAGAATTCAATTTTAGGCACATATACTCTAATTTTCACTAAAGGTCCACTTATCGCCTTTTAATGGCGAACCGTAATTAAATATAGTTTTGGTCACTCTTATACATTCTATTGGAACAAATAAAATTCTTCTTTAGAAATCGGACATCAGAATTTACATTGTGTTAATTTTTGGTATTTTTCCGATAAAGATCACTTTTTAATGAATAGTGAAAAATGTAGTATTTTAATTCAAAACCTCTTTTTAATATAAGTTATTAATATTATTAGATTATCTTTTGAATTGGTTTTAAAGTGAAATTAGAATATATTTTTACCATTTATTCCAATAGTGGTCATTGGAATTAATTTCACTTTGAAATCGGACTTAAATTAGTGTCAATCTTTTGATACATTTTGTTTCATAAAAACACGTTATTTGTCCTGACAGCGGGTATTAATTATTAAAATAATTAATGTAAATTATATGTTTTAAAATTTTTAAAATAGACATCATTTTTGAATTCAGAATATCAAATATATCTTAGGGTGATGTTTTGGTATTTTTTTGTAAAACTTCATTTTTGATTAATAGTAAAACCACTAAGTGGTACTTAAAAAACTGATTTTTCGTTTAAATGAAAATTTACCACTTATGTGTTTTGAATTTCAAAAAACTGACATACATGGTTGTCATTAGGAAGTAAAATGTGGTTTAATGGGATTAAAATAATTTTTTGGTGAATGGTAACTTTTATGTTTTTAATCGCGATTAGAGGTAATTACTGTAATTTAAGGTAAAAATAATGTTTTAATAATATGAAATGACCTTGACACATATTCTACCCTTATTGGATGTGTCATGGAAGACCCATACAATCCATGGGTCAACATGGGGACCCCATGGAGCCACTTTGTTAGGAAAATGACATTAATAAATTTTTATTTAAAGTTAAAATAAAAATGTCACAAACATGAGTTGTTTAACTAAAACAATTTTTAAATGGGGTTATACAAGTAAATATTTTTACTATAAATATTCATTAGAATTATGAAATTATTTCCTACATCATGATATTTTTTTATAATTTTTAGACATTAAATAAATTAAATTATTTATAACGTCTTGATGATGCAGCGATTACCTCATTATTTAACAATTTAAATAAAATTAAAAGATAATGTAAATTCTAAAACGTAAACATGTCAAAAACCTATTGGATGGGTGGATTTCGAACTCTTATCACCTTATCCTTGAAATACATAAATGTGAGACCTTTAAAATCCGAAACTCATTTTAAAATAAAGTAACCTTTTATAACTTTCCAAGAGTGCCCCTCCTCTCCTCTTATAAAAGGCCCCCACCTCTACCACCTTACCCACACCTCTCAGGCCTTTGGATCAGCCAAAACCTACCCATTTTGTCTCTCCACATACCTCTTTTACTCCTAGAAGCCTCACTTTGGGCAGAATTCTATCCAAGGAAGCATTTGAGCCCAAATCAAAAAGAGTTACCCAATTTAAAGGATATTAAAGAGCAATCGAGTCACATCGGACACGAGGTAAGGGACTTCGTCTCAATCTCCTTTCATTGAGGCATATATTGTTATAATACAAGACTTTATTTTATATGGTGTATAATCCCCTTTGACTTTTAATTTTATACAAAAGGAATCTTTATCTACGAAGCGTTTTACAAAATGACAAAAAGGAATGTTTCTTTTAACGTACGCGGTGACAACGACCTTTTCCGTCGCCGCAAATATTATTTGTTCTTTGGCTTCCTCAACAAACCGTAATGTTTTTAAAATGAAATAAATACCATATACAATTTTATGTATTTTGGTTTTGAAAATGGTTATTATAATGGATTTGGTATGTCAATATATTTAAGTGATATATGGTGATCAAAGTGTGGAAACATTTTCTTTCCATTATATTTGTTTTACGTCTTATGATTTTATAATGTTACATGGACATTTGACGGGTGGTTACATGATAAACCATATGATAGGTGGTGTCGTGAATACTAGGATGGGTGGTTACGTTATAACCTCCAATGCATTGGGTATGGAAATCGGTCGTATGGTTATTCCATTAAGTGATATGAGTGGAAGTTGACCATATGGTTATTCCATTTAAGTATGTTTATTTCCCAAGAAACCTTTATATGTAATGTGTTCTTTATATGGGTTTTATGGTAATATTTTTATTACAAAAGTGTAAGTAATAATATTTTATTCAATGAAGAGTACTTTCTGCTTCATAAAGGTGAAAAGTATTACTTTGATAAATTATTCATGGTCTACTGGTTGTTTTAAAAAACTATCAGTTTTCCTTCTTTGTGTATCCCTTACTGAGCTTTTTATGCTCACCCCATGTTTTTGAAATGTTTTTCACATAAATTAATCTGTAATAGGGTTAAGTATGGGATCAAAGAAAAATTCATGCTATCTAAAACATGGAACTATACATGTTTCTTTTTAAATGTTTTTATTTTATGAAAACATAGTATAAGTGTCTACTTCGTAATCTTTTGAGATGTAATAGTCATGTCCAAGTTCTCTAAAACACTGAACCTGAAAAGAACCTCGATGTGAATTATTAATTTAATTTAATATTAAGTAAGGTTTAAGGTTGGGGCCTTATAGTTGGTATCAGAGGTCGGTTTACACAACTTTAGGAGATAGAAAAGTGTTAAATTATAAATTAATTTATTGTATGATTGAAATGATATAGCATTTACGGATTACCATGTTGCTTCACCTAAGATATTTCTATTTTCAGAATGTTTTTCCGTAGAGGAAACAAGGAAGCTATGTTGGGACGACATCAGGAGGAAGACAACCTTCCAAATCAGCAACCTGATATGGTCGGAATTAGAACTGAACTATTTGTTGCAATGATGGCATAGTTGACTCAGGCTATAAATGGCGGTGGTATCCATGCACGGGATCCGCCAGATCAATCACAGAGGAACATGTTAGTGGTGGAACATTTCATAAGGAAACATCCCCAATAATTCAGAGGATCATTTGACCCTGTGCCAGCTAAAGGGTGGATTAAAGCACTGGAGAAGATTTTTGATGTCATGGGGTGTTCAGAACATCAAAAGGTTAGTCTTGCTGTTTACCGTTATGAAGGTGAAGCTGATCAGTGGTGGTCGATGGTAAAAATATCTGGGATAGTGATGAGATTGATGATCTTCACAAAACCGAATTCAAAGGTATGTTTCTTTAGAAATATTTTCTTATGGTGGTTCGTCTTAGGATGGAAAAACAATTCCTAGAATTGGGGCAGGAGGATGACTCAGTGTCTGCTTATGAAGAAAAGTTCACTCGACCAGAAAGTTATGATCCAAACTTCATACAAGATCTTGATAGTAAAATCCACCGTTTTTACTCATGATTAAAGCCAAAGTATCGAAGGGATTTAGCTTCTCGTGATTTCAAAAGTTATGAAAAACTTGTTCGATGTGCGGAAAAGGTGGAAATGGAGTTTGTCGATGATCAGGTGTTCTTTGACAAATGACAGAATAAGAGGACCAGTTGGCAGGAAAAGGGGAAGAATTCATCAAAGAAGCACGGAAGTAAGAAAACCAAATATCCATATTTTGAGAAGTGTGGTAAAATGCATCCTGGAGAATGTTTATCCAAGTCTAGAAAGTGATTTCGGTGTGGTAAGTCTGGTAATATTGCTCGTAACTGTAAGGAATATGATCAAGAAGGAAATGAAAAGTCAGCGGTAAGATGTTTTAAGTGTAATGAAATGGTTCATTATGAAAATGAGTGTCTAAAAAATAACTCAACTGAGGGAAAGTAGCCAGACTACAAGCAGAAAGGGGTGGTGAAATCCTTTGCAACTACATCAGCAGATGTTGGGCCATCAAATGAAGTAGTATCAGGTACACTGTTTGTTTGTTCAGATTATTCCAAGGTGTTGTTTGATTCAGGGTATACACACTATTTCATTTCTGAGAAGTTTTCTAGTAAATTAGAAATTCCATCCCCAGATATGAATCCTGAACTTATGGTAAAAACACCCGGAGGAAACGTTGTGAAAAAAATAAACTATAAGAGCCTTCCTATCCTTGTGTGCAGAAAGAATCTACCTGCAAACCTTATTGTTTTTCATCTAGTAGATTTTGATGTTATTTTGGGCATGGATTGGCTTTCTGTTTATCATGCTAAGATTGACTTCAGAGCTAAAATGGTTTCTTTTCAGAATGATTTTCAATTTGTGTACAAGAATGAACCCTTGATTTTGATAACATATTAGGATGTTGACAAACTAGTAAAAGATGGAAATGGATGTTACCTTGAACATATTTTTGAAAATAAAGGAACTATTTAGATTAATGATGTGCCAATGGTAAATGAGTATCTTGATGTTTTTCCTGATGATTTTCCTGGTTTTATTCTTGTTCGGGAGGTTGAATTTATTGATGACTTAGTTCCTGATGCTAAGAAAATTTCAAAACCCCCTTATCGAATGGATCAAGTAGAACTTTTAGAGTTAAAGAAGAAATTGCAGGAGTTATTAGATAAAGGTTTCATTCAACCTAGCACATCACCATGGGGTGCTCATGTCTTTTTTTTAAAAAGAAAGATGTTTCAATGAGACTTTGCATTGATTTTAGTGCCTTGAATAACATTACTGTTAAGAACAAGTATCCTTTGCCTCATATCGATTATTTGATTGATCAGCTCCAGGGAGATCAGTATTTTTTGAAGATTGACTTGGGGTCGAGGTACCATTAGTTGAAAGTAAAATAAGCAGACGTTCAGAAGCCTACGTTCCGTACTAGATATGGCCATTATGAATTTCTAGTTATGACTTTTGGGTTAACCAATGAACCTGATGTATTCATGGACCTTTTGAATAGAATTTTCCATGAGTTCTTGGATAAGTTTGTGGTTGTTTTCATTGATGATATTTTAGTGTTTTATAAAAGTAAAGAGGAGAATGAGAGTCATTTAAGGGGTATCATGAAAACCATAAAAGAAAATAAACTTTATGGAAAATTTATCAAGTTTGAATTTTGGTTACAACATATTTCTTTCCTTGGTCACATTGTTTCAAAAAATGGAATAACTGTTTATCCTGCTAAAACAAAAGTTGTTGAAGAATGTCCAAGACCCATCAATGTAACCGAGATCCGTAGTTTTCATGGTTTGGAAGGTTAATACTGAAGTTTTGTTGAAAATTTTTCACAGTTATCTAGTCCAATGACTAATCTAACTCAGAAGGGTATTATGTTTATCTGGACAAAAGAATGTGATGATTGTTTTTAGGAGTTGAAAAGAATATTGGTGAATGCTCCACTTGTGTCACTTCCTTCCAGGAATGGTGAGTTTGTTATCTACAGTGATGCTTCGTTGAAGGGACTTGGTTGTGTCCTTATGAAGAATGATCAGGTAATTGCTTATGCTTCACGTCAGTTGAAATCTCATGAGGTAAATTACCCTACGCATGATTTGGAATTAGCTACTGTTGTTTTTGCTCTAAAAATTTTGAGGCACCATTTGTATGGAGTAAAGTGTGAAATATATACTGATCACAAATGTTTAAAGTATATATTCACTCAGAAATAATTGAACATGAGACAGAGGATATGGCTAGAATTAATCAAGGATTTTGATTGTACAATTCATTACCATCTGGGAAAAGAAAATAAATTGGCTGATGCTTTGAGACGAAAAAGTAATGCTTCATTAACCATGCTATGTTTGGAATGAGATCATTTGGTTTTTGATTTGATGAACTTTGGCATAGAAGTTGTTGGTGTAGGACGTTCTTCTATTTTGTTTCAGGTATCAGTGAGATCATCCCAATCATACAGAATTAAGCAAGCGCAGAAGAAAGATAGTGAGTTTCAGAAAAAGGTAGATCCGTTTCAGAAGGGTAAGTTGCCTGAGTTTAACATTGATTATGATTGTGTTTTGATATTTGGGAAGAGATTATGTGTGCCTTGTGATTCACAGTTGAAGAATGAGAAGTTATGTGGGGCTCATAGTTCCCCCTTTTCAGTTCATTCTGGCAGTACTAAGATGTGCAGAGATCTGTGAGAGTATTACTGGTGGGAAGGAAAGAAAAGGGATATTGCTGATTTTACTGTGAAGTGTTTGACTTGTTAGCAGGCTAAAGCAGAGCGGTAGTTACCGAAACGGATGCTTCAGCCTTTACCAGTGCCAGAGTGGAAATGAGAAAATATATCAGTGGACTTTGTTGTGGGATTATCGAAGACATCTAGAGGTAATAATGAAATTTGGGTTATTGTTGATCGATTGACTAAATCTGCTCATTTCCTTCCTATTCGAGATACATTGTCTCTAGATCAACTTGCTCGATTGTATCTTAAAGAGATAGTCATGTTTCATAGATTTTCCTTCTACATTGTATCGGATCGTGATCCTAGTTTTACTTCTAACTTTTGGAAAGGCCGTCAGAATTTGTTTAGTACAGGTTTTCATCCTCAATCAGATGGGAAGTTAGAACGAACAATTCAAAACATGGAGGATATGCTACGTGCTTGTTCGATAAATTATCAGGGATTTTGGGACCAACATCTTTCTTTGTTTGAGTTTTCTTATAATAACAGTTTTCATTCTAGTATACAGATGGCTCCATTTGAGGCATTATATGGGAAGCGGTGTCGAACTCCAGCTTTTTGGGGTGAAGTGAGTGAAATGAAGCTGATGGGACCAGAATTGGTAGAAGAGATGGAAAAAAAGTTCAGTTGATTCAGAAACACATGAGAACAGCTCACAGCAGACAGAAAAGTTATGCAGACAACAGGAGGAAGGATCTCTCTTTCAAGGTAGGTGATCATGTTTTCCTCAAAGTTCCACCATGGAAAAGTGTGATGCGATTTGGTAAGAAAGGAATGATGAGTCCAAGATTCATTGGACCATATGAAATTCTAGAGAGAATTGGATCAGTTGCTTACCAAGTGGCTTTAACTCCGAGTTTATCTCAGGTACACAATGTTTTTCATGTTTTGATGTTGAGAAAGTATATGCCTGATCCATCTCATGTTTTGAGCCCAGAGGTAGTTCAGTTGGAAGAGAATCTCTCTTATGAAGAACAACCGGTCCAGATTCTTGAATGAAGAGAGGAAGTGTTGCAGAATAAGTTAATTTTCCAGGTAAAGGTTTTGTGGAAAAACCTTATGGTTGAAGAGGCAACGTGGGAATCTGAAAATGCTATGAGGGATAAATACCCCCACTTATTTTGATAAGTGAATAAAATTTCGAGGACGTAATTCCAAAAAGTGGGGAAGGATGTAACATCCTAGGTAAATAAACAATAAAACTTTTTCATATTTATTAATATTTATGAATTAAATATTAATTTTACTTTAAAGGGGTTTCTATGTTCGATAGCGTACACGATACGCAACAAAGAGTTTCTTTGAAATCTTACATAGCACACTATTAATAAAATAATATTATTTTAAATAGTAATTAACACGTAGTCGTTGTATTGGCGGAAATGAATAGAAATAACTAAAATATGATTATATATGTTTGTTAAATGTTTTTACACGTATCCAATATAGGATAATGGCTTAAAATACGAAAAGAATTCAATTTTAGGCATATATACTCTAATTTTCACTAAAGGTCCACTTATTGCCTTTTGATGGCGAACCATCATTAAATATAGTTTTGGTCACTCTTATACATTCTATTGGACCACAAAAAATTGTTTTTTTTAATCGGGATATCAAAATTTACTTTGTGTAAATTTTTGGTATTTTTCCGATAAAGATCATTTTTAATGAATAGTGAAAAATGTTGTATTTTAATTCAAAACCTCTTTTTAATCTAATTTATTAATATGATTAGATTACCTTTTGAATTGGTCTTAAAGTGAAATTAGAAGATATTTTTACCATTTATTCCAATAGTGGTCGTTGGAATTAATTTCACTTTGAAAGCAGACTTACATTAGTGTCAATCTTTTGATACATTTTGTTTCATAAAAACACACTATTTGTCCTGACCGCGGGAATTAATTATTAAATTAATTAATTTAACTTATATGTTTTGAATTGTGTAAAATAGACATCATTTTTTAGATCGTAATATCAAATATATCTTAGGGTGATGTTTTGTTATTTTTCTGAAAAACTTCAATTTTTAATGAATAGTAAAACCACTAAGTGGTACTTAAAAAACTGATTTTTAGTTTAAATGAGACTTTACCAATTTTGTGTTTTGAATTTCAAAAATCTAACATACATGGTTTTAATTAGGATTTAAAATTTGGTTCAATGGGATTAAAATAATTTTTTGGTGAATAGTAACTTTTAAGTTTTTAATCATGATTAGATGTAATTAGTGTAATTTAAGGTAAAAATAATTTTTTAATAATATGAAATGACCTTGAAACATGTCCTTCCCTTATTGTATGTGTCATAGACGATCATGACAATCCAAGGGTCCACTTGGGGACCCCATGGAGCCACTTTGGTAGGAAAATGACATTAATAACTTTTTATTTAAAGTTAAAATAAAAATGTCACACACATGAGTTGTTTTACTAAAACAATTTTTAAATGGGGTTATAAAAGTAATATTTTTTACTATAAATATTTATTAAAAAGATAAAAAGATTTCCTACATCATGATATTTTTTTTAATTTTTATACATTAAATAAATTAAATTATTTATGACATCTTGATGATGCAGCGATTACCTCATTATTTAACTATTTAAATAAAATGAAAAAATAATGTAAAATCTAAGACCTACACATGTCAAAAACCTATTGGATGGGTGTATTTAAATATCTTATCACCTTATCCTCGAAATACATCAATGTGGGACCTTTAAAATCTGAAACTCATTTGAAAATAAAGTAACCTTTTATAACTTTCCAAGAGTGCCCCTCCTCTCCTCTTATAAAAGGCCCCCACCTCTACCACCTTACCCACACCTCTCAAGCCTTTGGCTTGGCCAAACCCTGCCCATTTTGTCTCTCCACATCCCTCTCTTACTCCTAGAATCCTCACATTGGGCAGATTTCTTTCCAAGTAAGCCTTTGAGCTAAAATCAAAAATAGTTTCCCGATTTAAAGGAGATTAAAGAGAAATCGAGTCATGTCAGACATGAGATAAGGGACTACATCTCAATCTCCTTTTATTGAGGCATGTATTGTTATAATAAAAGACTTTGTTTTATACGGTGTATAAAACCCTTTGACTATTAATTTTATACAAAAGGAATCTTTTTGTACGAAGCGTTTTACAAAACGACAAAAAGGAATGTTTGTTTTAACGTACGCGGTGACAACAACCTTTTCTGCCGCCGCGAGTATTATTTGGTCTTTGGTTTCATCAAAAAGCCGTAATTTTTTAAAATGAATTAAATAACAAATACTCTTTTATGTATTATGGTATTGAAAATGGTTTTTATAATGGATTTGTTATGTCAATATATTTAAGTGATATATTGTGATCAAAGTGTGGAAACGTTTTCTTTCCATTATATTTGTTTTACATCTTCTGATTTTATAATGGTACTTGGGCATTTGACAGGTGGTTATGTGATAAACCATATGATAGGTGGTTCTATGAATACGAGGATGGGTGGTTACGTTATAACCTCCAATTCATTGGGTATGAAAGTCGGTCGTATGGCTATTCCATTAAGTGATATGAGTGGAAGTTGACCGTATGGTTATTCCATTTAAGTATGTTTATGTCCCAAGTTACATTTATATGTTATGTGTTCTTTATATGGGTTTTATGATAATATTTTGATTACAAAAGGGTAAGTAATGATCTTTTATTCAACGAAGAGTATTTTCTACTTCATAAAGGTGAAAAGTATTACTTTGATAAAGTATTCATGGTCAACTGGTTGTTTTGAAAAACTAACAGTTTTCCTTCATTGTATATCCCTTACTGAGCTTTTTATGCTCACCCCAAGTTTAGAAATGTATTTATAGGAATTAAAGTGGAATAGGGTCAAGGATAGGATCAAAGAAAAGTCGTTCTATCTAAAACATGGAACTAGACATGTTTCTTTTTAAGAGTTTTTATTTTTTGGAAACATAGTAGAAGTGTCTACTTTGTAATCTTTTGAGATGTAATAGTTATGTCCAAATTCTCTAAAACTCTAAACCTGAAAATATCCTCAATGTGAATTATTCATTTAATTCAATATTATGTAAGGTTTAAGGTCGGGGCCTTATAGTTGGTATCAGAGGTCAGTTTAGACACCTTTAGGAGTTAGAAAAGTGTTAAATTATAAATTAATGTATTGTATGATTGAAATGATATAGCATGTATAGATTACCATGTTTCTTTGCCTAAGATATTTCTGTGTTCAGAATGGTTTTCCGTAGAGGAAACGAGGTAGCTATGTTTGGACGACATCAGGAGGAAGACAACCTTCCAAATCAGCAACCTGAGATGGTTGGAATTGGAACTAAACAGTTTTTTGTAGTGACGGCACAGTAGACTCAGGCTATAAATGCTGGTGGTATCCAAGTATGGGATCACCCAGATCAATCGTAGAGGAACATGTTAGTAGTGGAACATTTCATGAGGAAATATCCCCCATCATTCATAGGATCATCTGACGGTGTGCTAACTGAAGGGTGGATTAAAGCACTGGAGAAGATTTTTGATGTCATGGGATGTTCCGAGCATCAAAAGGTTAGTATTGTTGTTTACCATTTTTAAGGTGAAGCTGATCAGTGGTGGTCGATGGTAAAAAATATCCGGGATAGTGATGAGATTGATGATCTTCACTAGGACTAAATCAAAGGTATGTTTCTTGAGAAATATTTTCCTAAGGTGGTTCATTATAGGATGGAAGAAATATTCCTAGAATTGAGGTAGGAGGATGACTCAGTGGCTGCTTATGAAGAAAAGTTCACTCGACTGGCAAGGTATGCTCCAAACATCATACGAGATCGTATTTGTAAAATCAACCATTTTCACTCAGGATTAAAGCAAAAGTATTGAAGGGCTTTATCTTCTCATGAGTTGAAAAGTTTTGAAAAACTAGATCGATGTGCGGAAAAGGTGAAAATGGAGTTTTTCGATGATCAGGTGTTCATTGAAAAACAACAGAATAAGAGGTCCAGTTGGCAGGAAAAGGTGAATAATTCATCAAAGAAGCAAGGAGTTAAGAAAACCAAAAATCCATCCTATGAGAAGTGTGGTAAAATTCATCCTCGAGAATGTTTATCCATGTCCGGAAAGTGCTTTCGGGGTGGCATGTCTAGTCATATTGCTCATAACTGTAAGGAAGATGATCAAGCAGGCAATGAAAAGTCAGCGGTAAGATGTTTTAAGTGTAATGAAATGGGTCATTATGAAAATGAGTGTCTAACAAATAACTCAACTGAGGGACAGCCAGAATACAAGCAGAAAGGGGTGGTGAAATCCTTTGCAACTACTTCAGCAGATGATGGGCCATCGAATGAAGTAGTATCAGATACACTGTTTGTTTGTTCGTATTATGCCAAGGTGTTGTTTGATTCAGGGTCTACACATTCTTTAATTTCTGAGAAGTTTTCTAGTAAATTAGAAATTCCTTCTCAAGATATAAATCCTGAACTTATGGTAAAAACACCCGGAGGAAATGTTGTGACAAAAATAAATTATAAGAACCTTCGGATCGTTGTGTGCGGAAAGAATCTACCTGCAAACCTTATTGTTTTGCCTCTAGTAGAGTTTGATGTTATTTTGGGTAGGGATTGGATTTTTTTTTATCATGATAAGATTGAATGCAGAGCTAAAATGGTTTCTTTTCAGGATTATTTTCAATTTGTGTACAAGAATGAACCCTTGATTTTGATAACATATCAGGATGTTGAGAAACTAGTAAAAGATGTAAATGAATGTTACCTTGCAGATATTGTTGAAAATAAAGGAACTGTTCAGATTAATGATGTGCCAGTGGTAAATGAGTATCTTGATGCTTTTCTTGATGAGTTTCCTGGTATTATTCTTGATCGGGGGGTTGAATTTATTGTTGACTTAGTTCCCGATGCAAAGCCAATTTCAAAACCCCCACATCGAATGGCTCAATTTGAACATTTAGAGTTAAAGAAGCAATTGCATGAGTTATTAGATAATGGTTTCCTTCGACCTAGCACATCACCATGGGGTGCTCCTATCTTTTTTGTTAAAAATAAAAATGGTTCAATGAGACTTTTCATTGATTATGGAGCCTTGAATAACATTACTGTTAAGAAAAAGTATCCTTTTCCTCATATCGATCATTTGTTTGATCAGCTCGAGGGAGCTCAGTATTTTTTGAAGATTGACTTGAGGTCGAGGTACCATCAGTTGAAAGTAAAAGAATCAGACGTTCCGAAGACTGTCTTCCGTACTAGATATGGCCATTATGAATTTGTAGTTATGCCTTTTGGGTTAACCAATGCATCTTCTGTATTCATGGACCTTATGAATAGAATTTTCCATGAGTTCTTGGATAAGTTTGTGGTTGTTTTCATTGATGATATTTTAGTGTTTTCTAAATGTAAATACGAGCATGAAAGTCATTTAAGGGTTATCTTGAAAACCTTAAAAGAAAATAAATTGTATGGAAAATTAAGCAAGTGTGAGTTTTGGTTACAACAAATTTATTTCCTTGGTCACATTGTTTCAAAAAATGGAATTACTATTGATCCTGCTAAAACAAAAGTTGTTGAAGAATGGCCAAGACCCACCAATGTAACCGAGATCCGTAGTTTTCTTGGTTTGGTAGGTTACTACCGAAGGTTTGGTGAAAGGTTTTCACGGTTATCTAGTCCAATGACTAAGTTAACTTGGAAGGGTGTTAAGTTTCTCTGGACAAAAGAATGTGATTATTGTTTTTAAGAGTTGAAAAGAAGATTGGTGAATTCTCCTGTTATGTCACTTCCTTCCAGGAATGGTGAGTTTTTTATCTACAATGATGCTTCGTTGAAGGGACTTGGTTCTTTTCTTATGCAGAATGATCAGGTAATTGCTTATGCTTCACATCAGTTGAAATCTCATGAGGTAAATTACCCTACACATGATTTGGAATTAGCTGTTGTTGTTTTTTCTCTAAAAATTTGGTGGCACCATTTGTATGGAGTAAAGTGGGAAATATATACTGACCACAAAAGTTTAAATTATATATTCACTCAGAAATAATTGAATAAGAGACAGAGGTGATTTCTAGAATTAATCAAGGATTATGATTGTACAATTCATTACCATCTGAGAAAATCAAATAAATTGGCTGATGCTTTGAGTCGAAAAAGTAATGATTCATTAACCATGATACGTTTGGAACGAGATCCTTTGGTTTTTGATTTGATGAACTTTGGAATAGAAGTTGTTGGTGCAGGAAGTTCTTATGTTTTGTTTTATGTATCAGTGAGATCATCCCTATCAGACAAAATTAAGCAAGATCAGAAGAAAGATAGTGAGTTGCAGAAAAAGGTATAGCTGGTTTAGAAGGGTAAGTTTCTTGAGTTTAACATTGATAATGATTGTGTTTTGAGATTTGGAAAGATATTATGTGTGCCTTGTGATTCACTGTTGAAGAATGAGTTGTTATGTGAGGCTCATAGTTCCCCATTTTCAGTTCATCCTAGCAGTACTAAGATGTACAGAGATCTGCGGGAGTATTACTGGTGAGATGGAATGAAAAGAGATATTGTTGATTTTACTGTGAAGTGTTTAACTTGTCAGCAGTTTAAAGTAGAGCGGCAGTTACCTAAAGGGATACTTCAGCATTTACCAGTGCCGGAGTGGAAATGGGAAAACATATCCATGGACTTTGTTGTGGGATTACCGAAGACATCTAGAGGTAATAATGCAATTCGGGTTTTTGTTGATCGATTGACTAAATCTTCTCATTTCCTTCATATTCGAGATACTTTGTCTCTAGATCAACATGCTCAGTTGTATCTTAAAGAGATAGTCAGGGTTCATGGAGTTCCCCTCTCCATTGTATCTGATCATGATCCTAGGTTTACATCTAACTTTTGGAAATGCCTTCAGAAGTCGTTGGTTACTAAATTAAATTGTAGTATATCATTTCATCCTCAATCAGATGGGCAGTCAGAACGAACAATTCAGACCTTGTAGGATATGCTACGTGCTTTTTCGATGGATTATCAGGAATGTTGGGACCAACATCATTCATTGGTTGAGTTTTCTTATAATAACAGTTTTCCTTCCAGTATACACATGGCTCTATTTGAGGCATTATATGGGAAGCGGTGTCGAACTCCAGATTTTTGGGATGAAGTGGGTGAAAGGAAGCTGATGGGACCAGAATTGGTAGAAGAGATGGCAGAAAAAATTCAGTTGATTCAGAAACACATGAGAACAGCTCAGAGCAGATAGAAATGTTATGCAGGCAACAGGAGGAAGGATCTCTCTTTCGAGGTAAGTGATCATGTTTTTCTCAAAGTTTCACCATGAAAAAGTGTGATGTGATTTGGTAAGAAAGGAAAGCTGAGTCAAAGATTCATTGGACCATATGAAATTCAGGAGAGAGTTGGATCAGTTGCTTACCGATTGGATTTACCTCCAAGTTTATCCCAGGTACATAATGTTTTTCAGGTTTCGATGTTGAGAAAGTATATGCCAGATCCATCTCATGTTTTGAGCCCAAAGGTAGTTCAGTTTGAAGAGAATCTCTCTTACGAAGAACAACCAGTCCAGATTCTTGACCGAAGTGAGGAAGTGTTACAGAATAAGGTAATTCACCAGGTAAAGGTTTTGTGGAAAAACCATATAGTTGAAGAGGCAACGTGGGAATTTGAAAATTCTATGAGGGATAAATACCCCCACTTATTTTGTTAAGTGAATAAAATTGTGAGGATGCAATTCCCAAATGTGGGGAAGGATGTAACATCCCAGGTAAATAAAGAATAAAAAGTTTTCATATTTATTAATATTTACGAATTAAATATTAATTTTACTTTAATGGGGTTGCTATGTTCGATAGCGTACCTGATACGCAACAAATAGTTTCTTTGAAATCTTACATTGCACACTAGTAATAAAATAATATTATTTTAAATGGTAGTTAACACGTAGCCATTTTATTGGTGGGAATGAATAGAAAAAACTAAAATATGATTATATATGTCTGTTAAATGTTTTTACATTTATCCAAAAAAGGATAAAGGCTTAAAATATGAAAATAATTCATTTTAGGCATATATACTCTAATTTTCACTAAAGGTCCACTTATCACCTTTTGATGGTGAACCGTCATTAAATATAGTTTTGGTCACTCTTATACATTCTATTGGACCAAATAAAATTCTTCTTTACAATCGGGACATCAAAATTTACTTTGTGTAAATTTTTGGTATTTTTTCAATTAAGATCATTTTTAATGAATAGTGAAAAATGTTGTATTTTAATTCAAAACCTCTTTTTAATATAATTTATTAATATGATTAGATTATCTTTTGAATTGGTTTTAAAGTGAAATTAGAAAATATTTTTACCATTTATTCCAATAGTGGTCATTGGAATTAATTTCACTGTGAAATCGGACATAAATTAGTGTCAATCCTTTTATACATTTTGATTCATAAAAACACGCTATTTGTCCTGACAGCGGGAATTAATTATTAAATTAATTACTGTAACTTATATGTTTTGAATTTTTTTAAATAGAAATCATTTTTGAATTCGGAATATCAAATATAGCTTAGGGTGATGTTTTGGTATTTTTCTGAAAAACTTCAATTTTTGATTAATAGTAAAACCACTAAGTGGTACTTAAAAAACTGATTTTTCGTTTAAATGAAACATTACCACTTATGTGTTTTGAATTTAAAAAATCAAATATACATGGTTGTCATTAGGAAGTAAAATGTGGTTCAATGGGATTAAAATAATTTTTTAGTGAATAGTAACTTTTAAGTTTTTAATCGTGATTAGAGGTAATTAGTGTAATTTAAGGTAAAAATAGTATGTTAATAATATGAAATGACCTTGACACATTTCCTACCCTTATTGGATGTGTCATAGACGACCGAGACAGTCCATGAGTCAACTTGGGGACTCCATGGAGCCACTTTGGTATGAAAATGACATTAATAAATTTTTATTTAAAGTTAAAATAAAAATGTCACAAACATGAGTTGTTTTACTAAAATAATTTTTAAATGGGGTTATACAAGTCATATTTTTGACTATAAATATTCATTTGAAATATAAAAATATTTCTTGCATCATGATATTTTTTTTTATAATTTTTAGACATTAAATAAATTAAATTATTTATGACATCTTGATGATGCAGCGATTACCTCATTATTTAATGATTTAAATAAAATGAAAATATAATGTAAATTCTAGGACCTACACATATCAAAAACATATTGGATGGGTGGATTTCGAACTATTATCACCTTATCTTCTAAATTCATCAATATGGGACCTTTAAAATCCGAACCTCATTTGAAAATAAAGTAACCTTTTATAACTTTCCAAGAGTGCCCCTCATATCCTCTTATAAAAGGCCCCCACCTCTACCACCTTACCCACACCTCTCAAGCCTTTGGCTCAGCCAACCCTTGCCCATTTTGTGTCTCCACATCCCGCTCTTACTTCTAGAAGCCTCACATTGGGTAGAAGTCTTTCCATGGAAGCCTTTGAACTCAAATCAAAATGAGTTACCCGGTTTAAAGGAGATTAAAGAGCAATCGAGTCAAGTCGGACACGAGGTAAGGGACATCATCTCAATATCCTTTCATTGAGGCATATATTGTTCTAATACAAGACATTCTTTTATATGGTGTATAAACCCCTTTGAATTTTAATTTTATACAAAAGGAATCTTTTTCTATGAAGCGTTTTACAAAATGACAAAAAGGAATGTTTCTTTTAATGTACGCGGTGACAACGACCTTTTCCGTCACCGTGAGTATTATTTGGTCTTTGGCGTCCTCAACAAGCTGTAATGTTTTTAAAATGAATTAAATACCATTTACACTTTTATGTATTTTGGTATTGAAATTTGTTTTTATAATGGATTTGTTATGTCAATATATTTAAGTGATATATTGTGATCAAAGTATGGAAACATTTTCTTTCCATTATATTTGTTTTATGTCTTATGATTTTATAATGGTACTTGGCCATTTGACGGGTGGTTACGTGATAAACCATGTGACGGGTGGTACCATTAATACCAGGACGGGTGGTTACATTATAACCTCCAATGCATTGGGTATGGAGGTCAGCTGTATGGCTATTCCATTAAGTGATATGTGTAGAAGTTTACTGTATGGTTATTCCATTTAAGTATGTTTATGTCCCAAGTTACCTTTATATGTTATCTGTTCTTTATATGGGTTTTATGGTAATCGTTTGATTATAAAAGGGTATGTAATGATCTTTTATTCAATGAAGATTATTTTCTGCTTCCTGAAGGTGAAAATTATTACTTTGATAAAGTATTCATGGTCTACTGGTTGTTTTGAAAAACTAACAGTTTTCCTTCATTGTGTATCCCTTACTGTGCTTTTTATGCTCACCCCATATTTTTGAAATGTTTTTCACAGGTCTTAAAGTGGAATAGGGTCAAGGATGGGATCAAGGAAAAGTCATGCTATCTAAAACATGGAACTAGACATGTTTCTTTTTAAGAGTTTTTATTTTATGGAGACTTAGTATAAGTGTCTACTTTGTAATCTTTTGAGATGTAATAGTTATGTCCTAATTCTCTAAAACTGTATACCTGAAAAGATCCTCAATGTGAATTATTCATTTAATTCAATATTAAGTAAGGTTTAAGGCTGGGGCCTTATATTACATGTGTATATAGGGTGAATTAGTTATACATATATCAAAATTTAATATAATTATCATAAATAAACCCTTGAAATGTTCAATATCATGATAAAATAATATTATCACATCCTCAACTATATGTAACAAAAATATATATATATATATATTTTGAGAATATTTTACAATGTTTGGTCTTACTGTAGTGCACACCCTAATTCATTACCAAAAAATAATTATTTCAATAAAATTATTATCAATATAAATTTTAATTATTAAAGTTTCCTACAATCATCACACAAATATTGATAAAGAACAATTAACTTTTTAAAAAAAATGATTGTATAGTCCTCTTCCATTTATAAGTGAATTTTGTAACATTAACAAGAACCACCTATATATAATAATTCAGCCATAGATATAGACTATATAATATCTTCAGTAAACAACATGATTCATGTGCATTAATAAATTATCTTCTTATAGGGGAATTAAACATCAAAGATAATTTCAATGTTAATACATGAAAATATGCCTCTCTACATAAATTACTTTTTTGAGGATCTATGTTTACCTAAACAAGAACACCTTCTTTTTATAATCAATCAATATGGTCTATATATTTTTAACTGAATCACCTCAACTACTTCAATTGATCCTAATTTCATTGTAAATATGTCTCATTAGTTCTCTCAGTCCTTATTAAAGCTAATATTTCATAGTTCTGATGTATATGATTCATACCTTGAATTCTCAAACAACATTTTCATCTTCATTATTTCAATTTATATAAACATTGAATAAAAAATCAGGATTCGATAATAAATATCAGAAACTCTTTCTTTCCCTATTCCATCTTAAATATAGGTAAAAATTGAAACAAATTATAGCATTTTCTATGAATAATTATTTAGTATCATATAATTAAAAGTATCTATGAAATATATTTGATCTATTCAATTATATTAAATCATAAAAAATAATTTTCTTCATAAAAATAAGAGAAAATATACCTTTAAAGACATCCATGTATCATTTAGATGCTCACAATCAATTTTATATTACAAGTAATTACGACTTAGATCCTTCATTTGTATCATTTTTTACACAATTAATCAATATTTTTACTGTAAATTTGATACTAAAATCATATAGTGAAAAAAAATCCTATCTAATGTTTGATCAATTCTGAGAAGTACATTACCATCAAGTGTATTCAATTGTACACTGAAATATAAAACCTAGATATTCCTTAACAATCATTCTATGTGTATTCTAATTTTGAAAAAGTGTTCAACTCGATGCAGGAACACAATGTTTCTTGGATATTTATATTAAAAAATTATATTCCTTTCCATCATTTAAAAACTTATTATTAACAACATAATGGTGAGTACAGAAACTCCATGATTCATATGTATGTCAATCATGGAGATTACAAGCCTTTAATGGTTTTTTGATTCTCTTCAAAGATTGAAATCATCATCATCCTTTAAATATATATCACATCTCTACATCAGAAATATATTTTTATTATATAGAGTGTATACTCTCTAAACATATTATTTTCTTCATAATATTAAATCTATATGGAACACTACATCAAAATCAAATTCAAAGTAGAGTTTAACAAATATTAATTTAAGATATAAATTATTGATAATTGAAAATGTATCTATAATCTCCAGAAAACAAATTATTTAACTTCAAAATCCTTCAAAAAAACATGTCTTGTATCTCAGATTTCATTATAATGGTTTTAAAATAAAGTAAATATTCCCAAAAAAATATTTTGAATTAAATCTCTCCCATTTGAATTTTTTTGACCCATAATACACATTCTGAACACCATATCTAAACTCTTCTTCTCATTTAAGATACATCATCTCAGATCCTTTTACAAAACATAAACAATTGGGCACAACATCATTGGTTAGATTATTTTTTCTATAAAATTTCAACTCTCAGTGTCACGAAACATTTTGGCGATGTGATAAGATACTATCCTCTATAATTTATTAACTCAATATATCAATAAAAATCCATATCTTATCAAAAAACATATCCCTTATAAGTTATGTAAAAAAAGTCACAGAAAAAATATTTTGATCTAACAATTGTGCACAAATATCCCCTATTGACAATATATTCAATAAAGTAATGGTTGATACTACTAATTATTCATTACTATGAAGGTGGGGTTAAACAATAATGTTTATCCTCAATGTATCAAATAATTCACTAGATGTATCTTTATTTAATATATAATAAAAATATTGATTATTAGGATTAACTTCAAACATCATCACCCCATTAGACATCATCTCTATGATGATATGAAATTTTACATCAACATTCTTATATATTAAATGGTTCATAAGATATTAATAAAATTCAATAGCACATTGACTTAAATAATTGAATTCTAAAAAATTTCTATATATTCACCATCAAATTTTATAGGTTCTCAATTATCAAAATCACATCAATGAAAAACTACTTTTTGGAAAATATTACAATAGTAATGTACCCAGTGTGAGTGATTAATATTTAATGTACATCCACCATACAAAGAATGCTTCCAAAATGGATTATTTCAATAGAAGTTTGCATTTTATAATCTGAATTTCCTCCCAATGGGAATTATTAAATTCAGACTGATTTATATTATGTAATATTTTTTATTGATAATCTTAACTCATAATTAAAATAATATATTTTTATATCATTTTGGAAACTATACATTGTGAAAAAATTTGATTATTTTGATATCTATCATTGAGACTCATAATATAAAATATATATATACTAATTGATGTATGACAAGGCACTCTTTAAATTCGAAACATATATTCTCAATAATTAACCCTCACACCTATTGTATTATGATAAAATTTAAAAACTATGTGGAAGTTTTTGGAAACCTTAATTTTCGCATCTATATACAAAAATAAAGATTATTATCTCGATTATCTATAATGACATAGGAAAAAAGAAATATTATTTTCACATCATTTTTAATTCTATGTTTTATCTAAAATCAACAAACTTTGTAATTGAAAATACATTCTTCATTTGATTGTAAAACTTTTTCAAAGAAATCTAAATATCACCAACAATAATAAAATTATCAACATCGCCTATTAATATATGTATTCATGTCATAATTTCATTGATATAAAGGATGTTTTATATATATTATTTGATTAATTTTAATTCATTAAATAAAATATCCACATTTTAATAGTAAGACCTTAGCAACCAATATATTCCACAAGGAAACCTCTTTAATTTATATAAATATTATTAATTATTATCTATAAAAACTCCTTTGAAATTATTTATATTTTCCTTTTTTAAATTCTCACCATTTTTTGAATTTATATTTCACATCTTTATAGTAGATTATACATATAATGAATGAAACAGTATCATGGATGAATCTTATAATTATTATCATTGTAATATGTTAAATGGTTTATTCAAAATACATTCCCAAATCATTGGGTAACCCCTGAAAACTATATGTTGCTAATTGTTTTCAACATTTCATTTACAATAAATTATTTTTATTATAGAAGTATATTCTTGATGATATTTTCCAATAATTCTCTAAAAAATTGTCCCCATTATAATTTCTTCTATCTTAATTAGCACCTAATATGTTTCCTCAATATATTTATTATAATTAAAATATTCCATAATAGATTAATATTTTCCCAATGAAATTTCAATGGTTTAATCCACAAATATCAATATTCATCTAGGATATTTTTATTCTTCTCATAATACCACCAATCATTCATTATTGTTTTATAGAATATTTTTCTATAATGTTGTTTCCTCCATCCACATCATTTTCAGCATTTGATAATTTTACTTTATACCATCAATATAATTTTCCAATTTATTTTTCAAATAAAATACTTAAATTTCTATACATGGTTAAGCCTTAATTCATATTAAACAATCTTTCAAAAAACATTGTTGTCAAAATCAATAAATTATTAAAAATAATATACACCTTAAACAATTTTTTTTTGTTTTAATAATTTTTACATCATTATAGTAAAATAATTTGTTCTTTCTTTTACTACTATAACTAATACAATTTTTTTAAGATATACACATAATAAAGATACTCTTATTAGTTATTTCATCAAATTCTCTCCAATTTAAGACAATTATTATATTGAATCGTAGATTTATAATGACTCTAAAACAACTCAATATTGAAATATTTCTATACTAAATCTCATATAAAGTTATATTTTTCATTGTAAAAATTATAATTTCTTAATATTTATAGCAATTTAAACAACCTCTCTCCCAACAGGCATTAGACATTTAAATCTAGTATGTATAGTTTACCCCAATTACATTATGGAGATATTAATTATACTTGTGATGAATATTTTCAGATTGTATAGGGGTTCTATATTTATTTTTAGTCATGTAATTTACATTGAATTTTTAAAATTCATTTCTACTCTACTCCTTTATATTATATAATTTATATCACTTAATCAAAACCCATTTCTCCCTTTCAAATTATATTATATAAATAATCAACACATAATCTACCATTTAATTTTTATTCAAAAATATAACACATTAATTTATTTTATAATCAATAATAAGTAATATTAAATATAAATCACCTTTTATTTATTTTTTCCTCATAGGTCTATACAAAATTTAACTACTTAGAGACGTTGTGTATATTTGGTATCTAACTTTTTATATTTCCCTTTATCCATTTTTCCATTTTAGAAGTTTTGAAAAACATAATCTATATCATGAATATGTTTTTTATCCTTCGACATATTCTCTATATATAACTTATGGCCATGAATTCTTTATAGTGGATTGTTAAATTCTATGGAAAGGAGATAGTAGGCGTTACTAGGATCCTAAAACTCAATTAAATTATCCCCGATTATTTAACCTCATGAAACAATCCATCCGTATGAAATTATAATAGGAATACTTGTTTATATTTAATATTTAAATATGACCATTATAATTAAATTTTTCAATAGTCACGCAATTATATTAAAGAAAACCAATAAATTAAACATATTATATGTTAATTTTATGTTGTAAAATTTCAATAGATCTAATTTTACTTATTTATAAATCAATATAATGTTTAATCGATACCACACCTCTATCACAATTATAAATAGTTATTATACTATTTTTATTTTATTTCATATGACCATAGAATCCACTCTTTATAATCCTTGGATTAGACCAATTTCTATTCATCAGTATAACCACCACAATTTAATAAAATTATCCTTGTAACCATGTTGAATAATTCTACAATAAAAAATGTTTTTCTAAGTTTGATAATTTTAAAACCATCCACTAATATGTTTTTTTCAAACATTAAAAACATTTCAACAAGTTGTTCAATCAGGTATTGGATAGAAATAAAACATTATTTCTCATAATTACTTATATTTTCAATGGTGTTTTAACTTCCAATGTAGGTTCCCCAAAAATCATGTGTTCATTTAAGTCAATGGGGAACATGTTGTCATTGAAAACATTAAAAAATTTCTATTGTATTTACAATATTTGTAGTGCCTCCTCACAGTTAATTATCTATAAAATTAATAAGGATTCCTTATAAAAATTATTTCTTTTATACTAAATTAGTCAAATTTTCATTAAAAATAGAAATAATTCTACTTATAATCAAAGAAAAACCAAATTAAATATTGCAGAATACCTAAGGAAATTTCTATGAAATTTATGTATCTATAAAAGTATCAATGAAAACTAAATTATTATAATGAAATTATTTTATATTTTCAAGATTAGGTGGTGAAGAGATTGTGTTCTAATTTGTAAAACATTTTGAATATTATTTATATGAAATATTATTTCTGAATAAAAAAATAACAAAAATCAAAATTAATTTTTACAATGGACTTATCAGGTTTTAGAATACATGATGAATCATAGATATGATATTCTTATAAACTATTCATATTCTCCTTGACTTCTTTTATGCCTCATTTTTTTCACTATAATGTTCACCTTAAGAAGAATGATATCCATAATTTACTATATTTTAATTCAACAAAATGAAGCATTAACATTCTCTATCCAACCATTATACATATTATTATAATTAAACTCCATTTCTAATTGAACAATTACATTATTACATACAAAAAAATATTTCCACAATATGGGAATCAAATTGGATTTTCCCTCATTATCATTTTATATACATCATTAGGTATCCTCATTAAATTAAAAAAATGAAATCATGTTTTTGATTCTTACATCACATTTTTCTTTTGATTAGATACCTAAAAATTTGTAATCATCATTATCATTGACCTATATTGTACTCTTATTATTCATTATCATCTACCTTATTCTATTATAAAATTTCATGATGCATTTATATTTTCGTCAAAATTAATCTTAGTTTTTCTCAAATATATTATTCTTTCTCCTTATAAAATATTTATAAAAGTGTACAATTCAATACAATTTGTAATATTATTGTGTAAGTATTACATTAAATATTCCTTTTTGATTCATCAGGATT
This sequence comes from Viscum album, assembly GCA_963277665.1. Taxonomy (NCBI): domain Eukaryota; kingdom Viridiplantae; phylum Streptophyta; class Magnoliopsida; order Santalales; family Viscaceae; genus Viscum; species Viscum album. Next base: position 1,004,404,121 of record OY728161.1, read on the forward strand.
TAGATAAAATATGCATGAGTATTATGTTTTTCTCAAATGTCACACCTTATATATCAAATTAACTTAAGGACGCAACATTATTGATCATCAATATTACAATATTTTCCAAATGTATCACCTCTTCATATTTTTTATCTAAAATTTCTGATTTTTTCATCACATAATATAGGATGCAAATTTGAAACATTATAAGTTATATAATATTAATAACATAAAAATATGAGATGACTATATAAATTTTATCCGGAAAACTCCTCATTAATTTTATACCATATTTTAATCATCCACCGTATCCCCAAATCCAATGATATGTCTAGTTATCTGATTAGACATTTTCATGTAGTCATCTATATTATCATCTACATCTATTATATTACCAATATATTTTTCACTGCAAATATCATATTTTTCGATTTTATTGAGAATTTTTTGTCATTTATTTTATTAATCTTATCCTATGTTTCTTGGAGTTCATGAGAGAAAATATATGTTTTATTTTTTAAAATTAACATATATTAATATTTAACATTTTTTATTTCTATATATCACAAATTCCTATAATCTAAATGTGTCATAGAATTATCCCTTGTAATTAGTGTACAATCTATTATGAATGATTTGATCCATTTATATTCATGGGAAAAGAAATATTATAGAATGTTAAAATCCACTAATATGATTTAATTCAATTTTATAATATAACACATTGTCTACATAGGTAATTTAGATTCTCTATAATAACTATTGAGATAGATGAATCTCATGGGAGTCCATAGATCAGATACTAATAGTAGAACAAATATTATATAGTGTTTCCTTGAGATTGTGTGAATTGTCATTTATATTTTTTCAAATTTATTACATTTTTTAATAATGCCTCAAAAAAATAATGGAACTGATTTAATATTATAATTTCCTCTACACTAAAATTAAAAAATAAAATTAATTAAAAAATATAAGATAATATTTACAATCATTTACTTAGATGTGGGAGCCCACTTTTTTCTAGATCAAGAAGTTGTTGTTTCAATTATTTTTTTATCACTGTGATTTTTATGGATAAAAAATTAACACAATTAGTAGAAAATGTTCATATAAAAATTATCCACATTCTAATAGTCTCTAATTTTAAATGATTTTAAGACCCTATTTTATGTTGATTAATATTTGTTACTGAATAATTCTAAATCCTCAAGTTATTTCACTACATTAAGTTTTAATTTTACAATATCTAAGGGTGTTGAGGTATTCAAGAATCCTTATATTGGTAGAGTAGATATGATAAAACCTAGACATGTGTAAATCATTTTTCCATCAGATGTGTAAGAGTATTATCAATTTTTTAATGGTTTCTTAAGATTAACCTAACATTACTACAACTTAGATCAAATTTTTAAACATTGTGTAATGGTTTACTTTCTACTATATATGTTGTGTAATGGTAAATGAAGACCTATATAGTAGTGTCATATATTATCCCTAAGGGTAATATAGAGTTTTTATATGTCTTGTATCGGCATGTGATAGAATTATTAGTGTAAATACATGTTTATAAAGAGTTTTTGTGGGTAGGGTTTTATTGAATAAGGGTAACTCTATTAAAAGGGTTACATAAGGGTAACCTATTACCATTATGGGACATATATATTCTAGAAAACGGTAATTCCATATTAACATTATAGAACTCAATTTTTAATGAATTGTTTTTCCTCAATGTATTTTTATTCATCCATATCACAATGCTATAAAACATTTTTATTGTTTTAAAAGAAAATAAATAATTCAATTACTAACCATAACATATCTAAGGTTCATAACCCGTTTTTTAATGTTTTTAACCTCTACTGTTTCATGATCCTCATGGTGAATTAATTAATATTGAATATATTTTTGGGTTTTAAATATAATAACTAAATATACATGGGTGTTTTCTAAAAATAATGGAACCTTTATTTCATTTTATTTTTTAAATGATTTATTTCAATCAAGGTTTTTGAATAATTCATTGGAGTAATAAAAATCATCATATGTTTTATAGTAATATTACATCCTTACACTCTCTCATGTATTCCTATGTGGATAATTTTCAAAATATAAAAATTTAATATGATTTATTTAAAATGATTTAATAGTTAGGTTATGAAAATACTCTTCTACAGATTTCTAAAAATTGAATTTTTTATTAAAAATATAATATCCTAAAATAATGGAAGAGAATAATAATTAATTAACATATACATTTATATTATTATTGGGATAGAAATTATTATCACATGTGGACTTATAATTATTCTATATGAAATAATTTGGAAATATAAAGAAAGCTGATATGGTATTTTCATGATTTATTTGGAATATCCATAAGTGAGAAATAATTATCACATGTATTTTGATATTTCATTTTTAAATAAAATATTTGGATTTAGTTCAATTAATTCTTGGAAAAAAGATTGTGATGATGAATACACGTACATGATTTAAGAGGAATTTACTCAAAATAATGTCGGTTGGCATCGAAAATCATGATATAAGAAGTGACTTATAATTTTTTCACTTATGTATGACATTTTTATGATATTTTTTTATAATTTACAATATAAATTTTTATATGATTTTATATAGATGTGTTGGTGTCATTGTGACATTATTTGGTTATAATCATAAGGATTAGTGTATATTCATGAGAATTTCTCTTGATACACCTTTTTTAACTTTTAATGACCTGTCTTAATTGGTAGGTTTAATATCCTATGAAACATTACATCATGTATCACAATCACTAAGTTGACCATCTTGCTTACATGAATCCCTATAGATAAAGTATTATAATTTTATGAGGTCTATGAATTATGGATCGTTTGATGGTATAGGTCCTAGCATGAAAATGATTGTCTAAAAATGAGTGAAAAATGAATAAGATGGAAATCAATAGACTATGTATGAATTTTGAGAATTAAATATAGTGATTGTTTAGTTATTAATTTATGTAAAACATTCCATGTGGTACATACCACCATTTTAGGATAACGACAACCAATTATGTGGGGTGTGTATAGCTAAAAAATTAACACTATCATTGTGGGGTTTTTTGTATTAATATTAACAAAAATATAAGGGTGATCATGAGTTTTTTACATAATTTTTGGTAGTTGGTTTGATATAAACATATAATATTACTCAAAAATTTTCAATAAATATGGTGTGTAGTGGATCATAGAGATATTGTTAGCAGAAGATAACTCTACAAAACTATGTATATAAGTTTATTTGATCATTTAATTAAGTCATGAAATACAATATAATATTTTTTTACTTATATTAATGGTTAATTGTTGGTGTCCCAATTATATTATCACTCAGACCATGAAGCTGTATTATAGTTGACATGTAGGCTCTATATCTCATGATATTTTAAAGGGAAAGGACACAATAAATGGGAGTTGAGAAGACAGAGACTTGGATATAGATGAAATGTATGTAAATATTATGTCCATTTATATTTTAATTATTTTTTTATACCAGATATACTCCAGTAATAATTTCATATTTGAGAGTCCATTTAATTTTTCATTCAATGACAATTATTCCATATAAAATTTTGGTTATTTAGTTTTCCCCATGTCAACTTTGATTGATTATTTATTTATATTCTCTTAAACTATTATATTCATGAGACCTATTAGTCTCCCTAATGATGTAAATTTATCATTGAATCATGTATATATCCTAATATGTAAAAGGAGGCATTCATGAGGTTATATATCACTATGTTTTAGACCCAATTCTATTTTATATTATTTCACCCACTTAATTATATGGGATTGTATCATCCACATAAGACTATTGATTATTATTTTTAAATAGGAATCACCTTATAATATAGATTGAAAAATATATATATAACAAGTCATATTATTAGAAAAACACTTGACAACATAACATTAATAAATGACCTTCTTCTGAATGACTTTGACTTCAGGGATAATTTAATATTCGAACATTGTAGATTTCCCTCCATATATAAATTATTCATTAACATGACATATCCATTCATGAGATAAGTATAAAACTAAATTAAATAATTTATTCTTAGAACCAATCTATATGATCATAATATTTATAACAGTCTTATAAAAATATATTTGAAGGATCATGGTTGAAATTTGGTTAGATATCATTCATTCTTTTAGCAATATAATGTATTGATTTTTCTGAGATGCATAGTATCATATTGTTTTCTATAATTATAGAATAATATTTTCAACCTAATTTTTATATTTAAATTAAAATATTTAAGAAAACCCAAATTTCTAGAATAATGATTTAAAAATAATTCTTTCTTGATTACATTGATTATTTTCCACATAGAATAATGTGTATTCATTTTATAACCTTTATATTTAATATTTATGGGATAATTTAGTGTATAAATTGAAAATTAAAATTTTATTGAGAAATTATTCAATTATTCAATTATTCATAAATTTAAATATAAATTAAAATTTTATGTATTTTGATAAAATTATAATTTCCTATGAGAAAATGATGAAATATTCATTAGATAAAATTTTGTATTCCTAGAGGAAACATATTTTAATATATATGGGTCTGAATTTTAATTGAATATTTTTCTAGAAATGATTGATTGAATTTTCAATTTCATTAAGTAGTTCATTAAAAAAATTATAAAAATTTTAATTCATGAAATCATCGAAAATTTTATCTTCTAAATGAACATTTTCTTATTATTATTTTTAATGTTTCTTGAATATTATATTTACTTGTTAGGATGAGTAAAGGTACAAAATATTCAATCAAAATATTAGGAAAAAAATAGAAAACACCCATCCATGAAAACAGTGTATAATTTTTTTTTATTGCTATCAATCAAACAACCGTAAATTTTAGTTTACAATTATAATCTTCTTAAAATCATTCCCCATATATAAAATTGGAATTTCACGAAGTGGGATATACTAAAAATAGTTTTAAAATGTGAATAAAATAAATAATTTATTAAATTACCAGTATAAATCGAAATAAATATATATTGAAAATAATTTATAATGGTTTTATATATTTCAAATTTAATGATTAATTCATTTTAAATGTTTCCATAATTTTATGTGAAGCCATTTTATACTTCAGGTATATTTTGTTTGAATGATGATGAATATTTTTTGTGAGAGTATATCATAATTAATATCTTTTGAATATATGATTTTTATTTTATTATGTTTCCATATTTTTTTAAACAATCAAAGAAATATTATCTTAGGGTGAAATTTTTTATTTTTCAAAAAACATTACTTTTACTGTTAATAGTTTAATACACCTATTCATGTAAAACTATCATTTATTTTAATTAATTTAACCCATTACATTTTTCTTTCAGTATATTTTTACATTATAATAATTTTTTTATTGATTATATAATTAACTACACAGAAAAATGATTTTTACTTGGTTTTTATATAAGTTCATTTTCATGCATAAATGTTTTTAAAAAAAAAATTACATTTTGATTTGTTTTACCAATTGATATTGAATATTATTTTCATATCATTATAAATTTATACATAAACTATTTATTCCATATTTACAATCTATATTTTCATATTTTCAAAATACGGCAACTTTATTTTCTGTCATAATGAATAGTAATAATGGTAAATATTTTTCACCTCTTTAACAGTAAATCTAGTATTTGAGGTTAAAAAATAATATCATAAGGATTAAAAATATCTCTAAAACCATTATTATTTATATTTTATAAGTATTTTTCATAAAATTTGATAATATTTTGAAAATATATCTATTTGGGGTAATTTTTCTCTGATAGGGACCTTTGTATTATTTTAGATAAATGAAAATCCCTAATTATAAATTTCTCTAATTTAATTTCCCTTATATGTTCACATAGGGATAAGAATATATTGTGAATCAATATAAATATTTATTTTGATAATGATTCATTTATATTAAAAATTTTAATTTATTGATAATCTTTGATGGTACAGTTACCTTATACACATACAAAACTCTGACACATTTCTTGTGCATCTAGTAGAAACATCTATGTAATATATTTTAAAAGCATCAAATGTAATATCATTAGAGTATATGATGTATAAAAAAATTAAAAATTTAGTACAATGTATTATTTATGATCATAGAGATAATATTTTAATTTGATACCAATTTTGATGTCATTAATGTGAAAATATTTGAACAGCTCTATAATTGATTTTAATGGTATTTTAGGTTAAATCCAATAATATTAAACGATTTAAAATTAATAAAATATATAAATAAGACATGAAGTATTGGATATGGTCTAAAATTCCATTTTATTAAAGTATTATAGTCAATTGATACCTTTTATGTAATTTTATATTCTATTAGTATAGAAATAATTGTTTCTATAATTATGTTTAATATTAGTAAATCACTGTTTTAATCCAAAATAAAATGTATAAAATTCCCCAAACTATATCATTATTATTATGTTATTTGAATTAAAATAGTCTTAATACATTAAATGTATAAATCTTGGTTCCTCATTCAAATGGAAAATAATTTATTATTAGTAAATGTTTTAATAAAATTCCACCTGTTTCTGTTACTTCAATATAAATTTTCACCACATATACTCTATTTTTCACAACACCTTGAGAAACTTAGCTTTAAAAAAAATAAAAACAAAATATTCTAGATATAATTATATAATTTTTATATGTTATGGTGTGTTATTAATACTATACCTAGAGTCCATAATTAGTAATTATATGAAGATAATCATAGAGTATGTAATCATTTTAAATTATTTATTTCATTTATCAACTAATTTTTAACTTATAAAATGTTTTCTTAACTATTTTAATATAATATCATTAAAAACATACATTCGTATGAACCAAGTCAGGTCGTCATCAAATCCTACGCCTGATTTAGTCTGTGAAAAACCTTAAGGGTGTTCCCTATCCCCACCAGCTGTAACAAGTGCCCGAGTATCATCAATAAAGATTCATAATGATTTAGATGAATTTATATGCATTAGAAAACAAATAATAATCAATAAAAAAAATCTGAATAGTCAAACCACACAAACCATAAAATATTTTCAGAAAACATTTATATGGTTTAGGTCAAAACTATACAAGGCTACAACAAAAAAGGGTCCAAAAGACTATCACAAAAAACTGACACATGGAAAGGGCGCACCACCCTCAATTCATCTCCGTAACATCTCACCAAGATGAACCTCTAGAAACCCAAACCATAATCTCTAAAGGCCTTTGTGATGCATGTGTCAAACATTATGAACTCTAATTACACTCAAGGGTGTGAGTAGTGTTTGATCCTATTCTCAGTAGGATTCCACCAAACACAACTTTACAAGCTATAAACAATATAAGACAAGTATATTTCATAATTTTATAAAAGGTAAATTATTTTAACAGTATTAGGTAAGGAAACTTATAATTAGAAACATCATTAATGAAATCATCATTAATTAAAGCACACATTGTTTTGAAATTACCAACCAAACATACCACATTCTGATGGTAACTGTGATATAGACAATGATCACTAGTGGCAAGAAATACCCATAGGCACTAGCTATAAATAAGACCCCATTTACCTCATTTCTCAGAGAAATTTGGTATAGAATCTAGGAAAAAATGCTTTCTCATTGAAGAGACACTAGAATGAGAAACATCCAAAATTATATTGGTCTCAAATAATTATCCTTGTTTAGATAGTGATTTTATCATCAATTATACTTTTTGAAACTGGGTTGTAGCCACATCGGAATCACTAGAATACTGGTCATATTCCACCAATCTAGTTACTTATGCATCCCTTTTTTTCTCAATCCCGTTTCAAATGTCACATAACACCACATGTAAATTTCATCATCAAAAAATAAAAATAAAAATCACATGAGACCGCTTGCACAACCAAAATTTCTTTTAAAAAGATAAGCACACCAAAACCACTTCCAAGTATGTTTCATAACTCTTAGTTAATTTAATAAATCATTTAATAAATTTATAAAAATGTTTCAAGAAACAATTAAAAGGTTTTAAACACAAAAATTTCCAAAACCCCTCTATTAAAATAAATTTCACACCAAATCCACATTAAAACATGAATCACATCCCATAAATAATTTAATAAACTAATTTCACAAATTATAAAACACTACCAAGTGACATGACAGTGTTTTACACATGAAACACACCCAATTCCACATAGAAACGCAACATTAAAATCAAAATCATATTTATTCCTATCAAAAATAACCTTAACACCACTCAAAAAAATCAAGTAATATGCTAAAGTACTCATGAAAGAAAAATAAATTCACCAAATAATGTTTATACTTGGAACCACGTACCTTTCATGTCAAAATTCCCAACAATTGGTGAAAATATCAAAACTCACCTCAACCACAACACAAACAAGGAAAAATGAACCCTCATCATGAAGATATATCCCAAAACCCAAATATTAAAACCTATCTTTGCAAACCTAGTTACTAGAAAAATAGAACCCCATGAAAGAGGGAATAAACCCTAGAATGAAGTAAGAAACAAGGGAGAAATTTACATACTTGATTCATGCTTCTGTTTTCCCATGACATTACCATAATAAATTGGTGTATAAGGGGCTTGAGGGAGAAAGGATGCCTCATATGGCTGAAATTTAGGAGTGGTGAAGAAGATGGGTGAAATAGAGTTTATATCTAGAACGGGATAAATGGTAAAATTAAAAATTTTAATGAGATGTACATCACACACGGTTTGTATGCAAGGTTTAATAAACTATGTGTATACTCTTTATAGAGCGTATATTTACATGGGATAAGTTTCACAACCTTGTAGTATCCATATGGTATATTATGGCTTCTACTGCATGATTTTCTTGATTGGGTTCATGGTTTACACTAATTTTGCGCCAACTATGAGCATCAGTTTTTCCACACAATAATTTCCTTTTTCCTCAAAAAATCAAAATGGAACCTAGAGGGAAAAGACATACCAAAATTAAAAAGCATAAATACTTGAAAATAAATACACAAAAGTTAATATTCTCCCCACCATGTGAACTTTCCATCCTAGAAAAGTCAACTAGAATCTTGATCAAAAAATAAGAATGTATACTACTGATCAACCCACAACATTCGCTCCCATGTCTCATGAACTTATTTCATGTGCTTCCAAAGAACATTGGCCAATGGAATAGAATTCACCCAAAGAACCTTCTCTTGGGAATCCAGTATTCGCATCAGTTTCTCAAATACTGATAAATGACGATCTATCTGAAACACTTCCCAATTGATCAAATATGATGGATCCAGATTATACTTCTTCAATTGGGAGACCTGAAATAAATTGTCGATTTATATCAATGGGGAATGAAAATCTAACATGTATTCTATCTTTACAATCTTCTTGATGATTTCAAAATGGATGACATACCTCATCATTATCCTTCCCTACATTACCAACTAATGATGACCCATGAATGGGGCCACATTCAAGAACACCAGATCACCCACAAAAAACTCAATATCTTGACACCTCTGATCAACAAAATATTTTTGCAGTCTCTAAGATGTTAGTAACTATTTTTTGATCAACATGACATTCTCACACATCTCTTGCATAAGGCTTAGTCACAAAAGTGATATCTCACCTAACACATTCCATTAAAAAGGAGTCTAAAAAGGTCATTCATAAAGAATATGAGATTAATCCATTTGAATTAAATATTTTTAACTGTTATTATAATAAAATCAAACCAATACCAAATGTAAATCCCTTTATCATCTAAAGTCTAGAACACATGAATGAAGCTTATCTTCCAGAATCAGGTTTTCCCACTATGTCTAACTATCCATTTGAGGGAGGTATGTCATACTCATTGTAATCTATGACCCCAATGATTTTTAAGGACATATTAGAATTGACTGGTAAAATGGGTGTCTCTATATAAAATAATTTATGACAGAACACCATGGAGCACTACCACCTTCTGAACAAACAATGGGCCCAGCACATCCACTTTAGATGAATCTCTTATTAGAATTTAATGGTATGATTTGTCCAACCGGTCAACTACCACTTATGATGCCCTAACCCTAGAATCTATAAGCAATTGTATAATTTTTATACATTAGCATTATTACAAGGAATCATGTCCTGAAGGACCAATCTGTTTAGTAGTCTTAAAAAATATATTACATACATGAATGTTAAATTACAAATTCAAACATAAAACACAATATAAAAAATCCTTTTAGAACACCATTATTCCCCTATAATAACCTTCTATATCAACCATAATACACATCTTCGAATCCTATTAAAACAAACCATAATAAATGGGTGAGATCAGGTGCTCAGTAAGGGTAAATAATTTAGTTGATGCTATAAACTTTTGAGGCTAGATGTGTAATAAAAACAACAGCCCTTTGAACATAAACATGAACATGTTTTGGAAAAAATAAATCAAACATTACAATACAAACATGCACATGGATATTATTCTAGTCGAATAATCACATTTAATAACTAATTTCATAATTAGGGAATGCATAATACTGGGCATCATAACCACATAGTCAAGGCCTCATTCCAAGACTAAAAATAAAAAAAATTCAAGACCCTGTTCCAAGACAATAATTCATCTCATGAGACCTACTGATTCATTGAGGGGCTATAGCGGGCCTTAACCGTCACTTACTAAGTCCAGTGAATTTCTCATATTAAAAGTGTGAAACATATCATAAACATTCATATTAAAACTATCATATGAAATGTCAATATTTTAACTATAAACCATGAATGATATAAATACAGCACATCCATATTCAAACATATCATAACTCATTCAATACAATATATAACATTGTATTATAATAAATAAACCTCAATCATGAATAACATCCAGTAAAGGATGTTGACATAGTTGAAAATGATCAATAATACTCTTTGAGAGAAATATACCTTTTTCATGAAATCATTTTTAATGTATCCCAATTTAAAAAGAAAAACATTTAGAAGACATCATTGAATAAAATTGTCTCAAACCAATTTGAAACATTTGAAAGGAATTAACATTTTAAAACATTCATGTCTATATAAATAAATCTATAAAACCATTTTGAAAACATGGTCATGAATGAAAATGATATAGAAGAATAAATATTTAAACCAATTAAAATTATTTTTTAGTTAAATATTAGCTTAATTTTTTTTTTGAAATTAATTTTATGAAACATGGAAATGGATAATAAATATTTCCCAGTAAAAACTTATAGGTGAACAATCTCGAATAAAAATGAAATTGAAGAATTAACCCTTACCTTGTGCTTTCGATTGGCAGAGGGTAAATTTAAACTATTGTATAATGAACATATTGGGTTATTAAATTATACCAAAACCATATTCATATTTATGATAACATCCTTGATTCATTTATGAATTTATACTACTCTTTTAATAATAATTCCAATGTTAAAATAACATTTCGGGTAATAATCTCTTTCTTTATCATGCGTGTTTAACATGTTATTCTAGATCATTTCCATTATATCATGATTTACTTTCTTAAAAAATATAAAACATTATTTATGTATGATATATATTATTAATATAAATATGTATAATATATAGATATATGACATGGAAAACACCGTTTATGGAGAAGGTAGGTCATATGTACACGTAGATGATGTTTCCGTTTTCATATCATATTGAACAGAAGTAATAGAATGAGATATATCTATATATATATATATATAATTATAGTAGAATTATTATTTTATATATTACATACTTATTAATAATATATTTTTTTATAATCATTGTTGAATGGTGAACGTTGAAATTAATCTCACTGTGTCGTGGAGACGGTAAGACGTACGTACAGACAAGTGACAATATTATTTTATTGATAGTGAAATTGTATGTGATTGGATGGTATATTATATATAAAGAATCATTAAAATTTTATATTTATTATTTTCATCAATTATAATAATTATTAAACCCATACAAAAAATGAAGTGTTGAATAATAAACTACACCACGACATGGAGACGTTAAGCCGTACGTACGCACATATGGTGAATTTTACATTAATTGGATGAATAGAATAATGAATATGGTTGTAAAATATTTATCATAACCTCTAAGTATTTATAATTGACTGGAATTATTATTTTTGTATGGAAACGACAATGAAATATGATGAGGAAAAAAGAAAATAACTTTGAAAGAGGTGATAAATTAATTACTTCTTCTTCGGGTTCTTTCTTTTGATTTGAACAAAATGGCTCCATAGGTTAGATTTATGATCAAATTAAGGCCTCTATGATTAACATAGGGTAGTTGTTAGGATATTTGAGCAGGTTTTGGCCAAGATAAAAGGCTTTGTGTGTGTGAATTTAAGAGAAGGGGAGGTTTCCTTTTATAAGAGAGGTGAGGGGAACTTTAGGAAAAACATGAAATATGAAATTATTTTAAAGTTATTTTATTTTTATAAAATATTTAAATGGATTTATTTCTAATATAAGTTGGGTATGGGTCAAAATACTTTCATCTAATTGGTTTTAGACAAGTTTAGGTTGCTATATTAACCTTGTATTTTAGATTTAATGCTTAGTTAAATAGTTTAACTTTTACTATGTATTCTTGTATTATTATAATAAATGGTTAATAAACAAACTATAAAATGCCTATAGAACCTAAAGTGGTTCAATAATGAAATATTTATCATTATATAACTTCTTTTGTAAAAGCCTTATATTTTTATGACTATTATATAATTTAATAAAATAGTATTTGTTTTAAAAACCCATTTATGTGAATTTTGACACTATATAGTATTTGGTTTTTGTGAAAGTTATAAGTACATGATTTCATCAAAAACATTCATTTAATCCACCCTAACATGCCATATTAACCTAGAAAATTATTGGAATTCATGAAAATTCTCAATTTACATTAATTTTAATATTTATGACGTCAATTGTTTTTTTCTTTTATTAATAAGGTAATTACTACATCATCATTGTGTCATAAATAAATCTAATTATAGAATGTCTAAAAATTATATATAAGCACCATGATGTAGGAAATCGTTTTATATTCTTAATTAATATTTATAGTTGAATTTATATTATGTATAACCCTATATTGATAATGGTTTAGTTATTAAAATTTGTATTTAACACTTTCAACACATATTTAAATAAAATACAATAAAATGTCCTCATCTAATCCAAGTGGATCAAAAAAGTATCAATTTTTTTTCCTAAGGTCTATTTTGGTTTAAATACACTTATCCAATAGAATTAGGACATGTGTCATGGTAATTTTAATATTATTTTTACCTTTAATTGCCCTATTTACTTATAACTATGGTAAATAAAATTTTAAAGTTACTATTCACCATAAATTATTATCATCCTATTGAACCAAATTTTACTTACTGATTTCAACTGTGTCCCTCGGATTTTTGAAATTCAACTCACATAAAGGGTAAAATTACGTTTTATGCATAATTTGAAAATGTGCCTAGAATGTGGGTAAAAGATATTAAATAGTTCAATAAACTCTTATATATCAAATATTATTATAAAATGACTATAATTAATTACATTGGACTAATTTAGTTATTATTTATCTATTTTTACTTTAAAATAAATTTAAATAAACATATTAATTGTTTAAATAAAAAATCAGTTTTAAAGAATAATGTAGTGTTTTTCACTATTCATCAAAAATTGAATGTTTCATAAAAATACCAAATATTCACCCTAATATTATTTTTATATTCCAAATTGAAAAATGATTTATATTTTACTATATTTAAAGCATAGATGTTGCATTAATTAATTTAAAATTAGTTCCCATTGTGAAAACCAAATTGTGGTTTTTTAAGAAGTAAAAACTATCAAAAAATTAAAATGTGTTTATGTCGAATATAAATGTGAAAATACATAAGATGACCTATATTATATTAAATGATAAAAATATTATATAATTATACTCTAAAACCATTCAAATTCATATTTTAGCACAATAAATTATTTCGATTAAAAAAAACTTTCAATTAAAACATAGAATTTTTCACTATTCATCAAAATATGAATGTTATCATAAAAGTACCAAAAATTTATCCAAACTAAATTTTTCTATCCTTATCCTAAAGAATAATTTATTTTCATTAAATTTAATATATAAATGTGTCAAATATTGTATTTAAAAAGGGTTTTCCATTAAATGGTGGAAAATTGCATTTTTAAAAAATACTTATTTTACATGGAGAATTGAATTTGTCCTTATATAATTTCTAAGAAACAAAAAATATGAATTTTATTATTATATAGGATATATATAAAATTAAAAATGTGGTCAATACTATTCATAACCACTTTTTAAATGTCTAGTTTGATAGATAATGATGCCCTTGAACATAGTGTTGCATGTAACGCAAGCTAATGAATTACATTAAAGAGATAACTTAGTATGAAATATTAGGTTGTTACATTCTCCCTTCCATAAATAAGATTCATCCTCACAATTTTAAATTGTTATTCAAAAATAAAATTTTGAAAATAGAAAATACCTTTGTGAAAAAACCCATATCAGAAATAGGGTTAAAAAAATTTAGTTTTAATAAGAGGAAAAGGGAAATGAAAAAGACACAACCAAATTAAGATTTTTAATAGAATAACATTGGTTAAAATTAGAGACACATTGTTATAGGGAAAACATAAATATTTGTAGTAAGATATCGAGGTCATCAATCACAAACAAATGAACAATAAATTTTAAATTGAGGGCCTCAAAGCCATAAATCTATGCTGACATAAAATATCATTAGTTCAACAAAACCTAAGGTATTAGGATTACACATTTTTTGTTTTAATATCCTTTACCTGAAGCTTAAGGAAAAAATTTTGAGAGGTATAGTTATATCCTTTAAATTGTTTCTACTACAAACTCATCTTTCACTCTAAAAAATAATAGAACTCAAAAATATTCTATTTTACTAAATTTTATTGGGTTCCAAAAAAATTAATTTACCAATAATCTTTCAAACCATTTAAAAAAAACATTATAGAAACTAGGACATCACGTAGGCCAGTGGTAGGTAATGCACCACTGTCACCCTTCGGTTGTGGGTTCTAGTCTTGCAGCCATGCCCAATGTGATGGGTTGTTGCTCGACCTTCGGGTGGTCCTTTTATAACAATCCCAAAATAATATTAAAAAAAATTAACCATAAACAATAGTATCCAATTTCTAACTTAATCCATACTAACCTTTACACTTATCCAAAATACTAGTGTCCAAACTCAAAGTCCAAAAATTTACTAGGACAGTCAGCATAACGTAATGAAGATCTTTGTTATCACATAATAACTTGTGAATTCCTTCGTCAAGTATTCTTTTAAAACATGGTAACAACATGAATTACCATAAATACATATTGAATACGTTCATTATCCCTTATTCCTTATATAATACTGGATATACTCCTTAAATCCAAAAATATTGTAAACTCCAACAAACAATTAATTAGTTCCATGGTAGTCAAGTATATACAATATAATTTATCCAAATCAATCATCTCTTATTCCAAAATCATTACCTCAACATCATGACTATTTTATGGTTTATCATTCCCTTAACCATTTATTTTCCAAAATCACTAAATTTCTATTGAGTCACTATTCTTGGCACCACACAATCTCAAATCCTTAATGAAATAGTACTGCATTACAATCATTATATAATCTATATATCTTATGACCAGTACATAAATAATACAATATTCAAATGACACAGTTCATTAATAATAATATAAGAACACTAATCATTCATCTTTATCCTTCTAACCATGTTGAATAATTCTACATTCAAAAATGTTTTTCTAAGTATGATAATTTTAAAACCTTCCACTAATATGTTTTTTTTTTCAAACATTAAAAACATTTCAACAAGTTGTTCAATCATGTATTGGATAAGAATAAAACATTATTTCTCATAATTACTTATATTTTCAATGGTGTTTTAACTTCCAATGTAGGTCCCCCAAAAATCTTGTGTTCATTTAAGTCAATGGGGAACTTGTTGTCATTGAAAACATTAAAAATTATCTATTGTATTTACAATATTTGTAGTTCCTCCTCACAATTAATTATCTATAAAATTAATAAGGATTCCTTATAAAAAGTATTTCTTTTATACTAAATTAGTCAAATTTTCATTAAAAAGAGAAATAATTCTTCTTATAATCATAGAAAAACCAACTTAAATATTGAAGAATACCTAAGGAAATTTCTATGAAATTTATGTATCTATAAAAGTATCAATGGAAACTGAAATATTATAATGAAAATATTTCATATTTTCAAGATTAGGTGGTGAAGAGATTGTGTTCTAATTTGTAAAACATTTTGAATATTATTTATATGAAATATTATTTCTAAATAAAAAAATAACGACAATCAAAATTAATTTTTACAATGGACTTATCAGGTTTAAGAATACATGATGAATCATAGATATGATATTTTTATAAACTATTCATATTCTCCTTGACTTCTTTTATGCCTCATTTTTTCACTATAATGTTCACCTTAAGAAGAATGATATCCATAATTTACTATATTTTCATTCAACAAAATGAAGCATTAACATTCTCTATCCAACCATTATACATATTATTATATTTAAACTCCATTTCTAATTGAACAATTACATTATTACATACATAAAAAAATTTCCACAATATGGGAATCAAATTGGATTTTCCTTCATTATCTTTTTATATAAATCATTAGGTATCCTCATTAAATAAAAAAATGAAATCATGTTTTTGATTCTTATATCACATTTTTATTTTGATTAGATACCTAAAAATTTGTAATCATCATTATCATTGACCTATATTGTACTCTTATTATTCATTATCATCTACCTTATTCTGTTATAAAATGTCATGATGCATTTATATTTTCATCAAAATTAATCTTAGTTTTTCTCAAATATATTATTCTTTCTCCTTATAAAATATTTATAAAAGTATACAATTCAATACAATTTGTAATATTAATGTGTAAGTATTACATTAAATATTCCTTTTTGATTCATCCGGATCTAGATAAAATATGCATGAGTATTATGTTTTTCTCAAATGTCACACCATATATATCAAATTAACTTAAGGACACAACATTATTGATCATCAATATTACAATATTTTCGAAATGTATCACCTCTTCATATTTTTTATCTAAAATTTCTGATTTTGTCATCACATAATATAGGATGGAAATTTGAAACATTATAAGTGATATAATATTAATAACATAAAAATATTAGATGACTATATAAATTTTATCCGGAAAAATCCTCATTAATTTTATACCATATTTTATTCATCCACCGTATCCCCAAATCCAATGATATGTCTAGTTATCTTATTAGACATTTTCATGTAGTCATCTATATTATCAGCTACATCTATTATATTACCAATATATTTTTCACTGCAGATATCATATTTTTCGATTTTATTGAGAATTTTTTGTCATTTATTTTATTAATCTTATCCTATGTTTCTTGGAGTTCATGAGAGAAAATATATGTTTTATTTTTTAAAATTAACATATATGAATATTTAACATTTTTTATTTCTATATATCACATATTCCTATAATCTAAATGTGTCATAGAATTATCCCTTGTAATTAGTGGACAATCCATTATGAATTATTTGATCCATTTATATTCATGGGAAAAGAAATATTATAGAATGTTATAATCCACTAATATGATTTAATTCTATTTTATAATATAACACATTGTCTACATAGGTAATTTAGATTCTCTATAATAACTATTGAGATAGATGAATCTCATGGGAGTCCTTAGCTCAGATTCCAATAGTAGAACAAATATTATATAGTGTTTCCATGAGATTGTGTGAATTGTCATTTATATTTTTTCAAATTTATTACATTTTTTAATAATGCCTCAAAAAAACAATGGAACTGATTTAATATTATAATTTCCTCTACACTAAAATTCAAAAATAAAATTAATTAAACAATATAAGATAATTTTTATAATCATTTACTTGGATGTTGGAGCCCACTTTTTTCTAGATCAAGAAGTTGTTGTTTCATTTATTTTTTTATCACTGTGATTTTTATGGATAAAAAATTAACACAATTGGTAGAAAATGTTCATATAAAAATTATCCACATTGTAATAGTCTCTAATTTTAAATTATTTTAAGACCCAATTTTATGTTGATTAATATTTGTTTCTGAATAATTCTAAATCCTCAAGTTATTTCACTACATTAAGTTTTATTTTACAATATCTAAGGGTGTTGAGGTATTCAAGAATCCTTATATTTGTAGAGTAGATATGATAAAACCTACACATGTGTAAATCATTTTTCCATTAGATGTGTAAGAGTATTATCAATTTTTTAATGGATTCTTAAGATTAACCTACCACTACTGCAACTTAGATCAAATTTTTAAACATTGTGTAATGGTTTACTTTCTATTATATATATTGTGTAATGGTAAATGATGACCTATATAGTAGTGTCATATATTTTCCCTAAGGGTAATATAGAGTTTTTATATGTCTTGTATCGGAATGTGAGAGAATTATTAGTGTAAATACATGTTTCTAAAGAGTTTTTGTGGGTAGGGTTTTATTGAATAAGGGCAACTCTATTAAAAGGGTTACATAAGGGTAACCTATTACCATTATGGGACATATATATTCTAGAAAACAGTAATTCCATATTAACATTATAGAACTCAATTTTTAATGAATTTTGTTTCCTTAATGTCTTTTTATTCATCCCTATCAGAATGCTATAAAACATTTTTATTGTTTTAAAAGAAATTAAATAATGTAATTACTAACCATAACATATCTACGGTTCATAACCCGTTTTTTAATGTTTTTAACCTCTACTGTTTCATGATCCTCATGGTGAATTAATTAATATTGAATATATTTTTGGGTTTTAAATAATATAACTAAATATACATGGGTGTTTTCTAAAAATAATGGAACCTTTATTTCATTTTATTTTTTAAATGATTTATTTCAATCATGGTTTTTGAATAATTCATTGGAGTAATCAAAATCATCATATTTTTTATAGTAATATTACATCCTTACCCTCTCTCATGTATTCTTATGTGGATAATTTTCAAAAGATAAAAATTTAATATAATTTATTTAAAATGATTTAATAGTTAGGTTATGAAAATACTCTTCTACAGATTTCTAAAAATTGAATTTTTTATTAAAAATATAATATCCTAAAATAATGGAAGAGAATAATAATTAATTAACATATACATTTATATTATTATTGGGATAGAAATTATTATCACATGTGGACTTATAATTATTCTATATGAAATAATTTATAAATATAAAGAAAGATGATATGGTATTTTCATGATTTATTTGGAATATCCATAAGTGAGAAATAATTATCACATGTATTTTGATATTTCATTTTTAAATAAAATATTTGGATTATTTCAATTAATTCTTGGAAAAAAGATTGTGATGATGAATACACGTACATGATTTAAGAGGAATTTACTCAAAATAATGTCGGTTGGCATCGAAAATCGTGATATAAGAAGTGACTTATAATTTTTTCACTTATGTATGACATTTTAATGATATTTTTTTATGATTAACTATATAAATTTTTATATGATTTTATATAGCTGTTTTGGTTTCATTGTGACATTATTTGATTATAATCATAAGGATTAGTGTATATTCATGAGAATTTCTCTTGATACACCTTTTTTAACTTTTAATGACCTGTCTTAATTGGTATGTTTAATATCCTATGAAACATTACATCATGTATCACAATCACTACGTTGAACATCTTGCTTACATGAATCCCTATAGAGAAAGTATGATAATTTTATGAGGCCTATGAATTATGGATCGTTTGATGGTATAGGTCATAGCATGAAAATGATTTTCTAAACATGAGTGAAAAATTAATAACATGGAAATCAATAGACTATGTATGAATTTTGAGAATTAAGTATAGTGATTGTTTAGTTATTAATTTATGTAAAACATGCCAGGTGGTACATACCACCATTTTAGGATAACGACAACCAATTATGTGGGGTGTGTATAGTTAAAAAATTAACACTATAATTATGGGGTTTTTTGTATTAATATTAAGAAAAATATAAGGGGTGATCATGAGTTTTTTACATAATTTTTGGTAGTTGGTTTGATATAAACATATAATATTACTCAAAAGTTTTCAATAAATATGGTGTGTAGTGGATCATAGAGATATTGTTAGCAGAAGATAACTCTACAAAACTATGTATTTAAGTTTATTTGAGCATTTAATTAATTCATGAAATACAATATAAGATTTTTTTACTTATATTAATGGTTAATTGTGGGTGTCCCAATTATATTATCACTCAGACCATGAAGCTGTATTATAGTTCACATGTAGGCTCTATATCTCATGATATTTTAAAGGGAAAGGACACAATAAATGGGAGTTGAGAAGATAGAGACTTGGATATAGATGCAATGTATGTAAATATTCTGTCCATTTATATTTTAATTATTTTTTTATACCAGATATACTCCAGTAATAATTTCATATTTGAGAGTCCATTTCATTTTTCATTCAATGACAATTATTCCATATAAAATTTTGGTTATTTAGTTTTCACCATGTTATCTTTGATTGTTTATTTATTTATATTCTCTTAAACTATTATATTCATGAGACCTAGTAGTCTCCCAAATGATGTAAATTTATAATTGAATCATGTATATATCCTCATATGTAAAAGGAGGCATTCATGAGGTTATATATCACTATGTTTTAGACCCAATTCTATTTTTTATTATTTCACCCACTTAATTATATGGGATTGTATCATCCACATAAGACTATTTTTTATTATTTTTAAATAGGAATCACCTTATAATATAGATTGAAAAAAATATATATAACAAGTCATATTATTAGAAAAACACATGACAACATAACATTAATAAATGACCTTCTTCTGAATGACTTTGACTTCAGGGATAATTTAATATTCGAACATTGTAGATTTCCCTCCATGTATAAATTATTCATTAACATGACATGTCCATTCATGAGATAAATATAAAACTAAATTAAATAATTTATGCTTAGAACCTATCTATATGATCATAATATTTATAACAGTCCTATAAAAATATATTTTAAGGATCATGGTTGAAATTTCGTTTGATATCATTCATTCTTTTAGAAATATAATGTAATGATTTTTCTGAGACGCATAGTATCATATTGTTTTCTATAATTATAGAATGATATTTTCAACCTAATTTTTTATTTAAATTAAAATATTTAAGAAAACCCAAATTTCTAGAATAATTACTTAAAAATAATTCTTTCTTGATTACATTGATTATTTTCCACATAGAATAATGTGTATTATTTTTATAACCTTTATATATAATATTTATGGAATAATTTAGTGTATAAATTGAAAATTAAAATTTTATTGAGAAATTATTCAATTATTAAATTATTCATAAATTTAAATTTAAATTATAATTTTATGTATTTGGATAAAATTATAATTTCCTATGAGAAAATGATGAAATATTCATTAGATAAAATTTTGTATTCCTAGAGGAAACATATTTTAATATATATGGGTCTGAATTTTAATTGAATATTGTTCTTGAAATGATTGATTGAATTTTCAATTTCATTAAGTAGTTCATTAAAAAAATTATAAAAATTTTAATTCATGAAATCATTGAAAATTTTATCTTGTAAATGAACATTTTCTTATTATTATTTTTTATGTTTCTTGAATATTATATTTACTTGTTAGGATGAGTAAAGGTACAAAATATTCAATCAAAATATTAGGAAAAAAAATAGAAAACACACATCCATGAAAACAGTGTATAAATTGTTTTTATTGCTATCAATCAAACAACCGTAAATTTTAGTTTACAATTATAATCTTCTTAAAATCATTCCCCATATACAAAATTGGAATTTCACGAATTGGGATATACTAAAAATAGTTTTAAAATGTGAATAAAATAAATAAATTATTAAATTACCAGTATAAATCGAAATAAATATATATTGAAAATAATTTATAATGGTTTTATATATTTCAAATTTAATGAATAATTCATTGTAAATGTTTCCATAATTTTATGTGAAGCCATTTTATACTTCAGGTATATGTTGTTTGAATGATGATTATTATTTTTTGTGAGAGTATATCATAATTAATATCTTTTGAATATATGAGTTTTAATTTATTATGTTTCCATAGTTTTTTAAATAATCAAAGAAATATTATCTTAGGGTGAAATTTTTTATTTTTCAAAAAACATTACTTTTACTGTTAATAGTTTAATACTAATATTCATGTAAAACAATCATTTATTTTAATTAATGAAACCCATTACATTTTTCTTTCATTATATTTTTACATTATTATTATTTTTTTATTGATTATATAATTAACTACACAGAAAAATGATTTTTACTTGGTTTTTATATAAGTTCATTTTCATGCATAAATTTTTTTTAAAAAAAATTACATTTTGATTTGTTTTACCAATTGATATTGAATATTATTTTCATATCTTTATAAATTTATACATAAAATATTTATTCCATATTTAGAATCTATATTTTCATATTTTCAAAATACGGACACTTTATTTTCTGTCATAATGAATAGTAATAATGGTAATTATTTGTCACCTCTTTAACAGTAATTCTAGTATTTGAGGTTAAAAAATAATATCATAAGGATTAAAAATATCTCTAAAACCATTATTATTTATATTTTATAAGTATTTTTCATAAAATTCGATAATATTTTGAAAATATATCTATTTGGGGTAATTTTTCTCTGATAGGGACCTTTATATTATTTTAGATAAATGAAAATCTCTAATTATCAATTTCTCTAATTTAATTTCCCTTATATGTTCACATAGGGATAAGAATATATTTTGAATCAATATAAATATTTATTTTAATAATGATTCATTTATATTAAAAATTTTAATTTATTGATAATCTTTGATAGTACAGTTACCTTATACACATACAAAACTCTGACACATTTCTTGTGCATCTAGTAGAAACATCTATGTAATCTATTTTGAAAGCATCAAATGTAATATCATTAGAGTATATGATGTATAAAAAAATTAAAAAAAATTTACAATGTATTATTTATGATCATAGAGATAATATTTTATTTCGATACCAATTTTGATGTCATTAATGTGAAAATATTTGAACATCTCTATAATTGATTTTAATGGTATTTTAGGTTAAATCCAATAATATTAAACGATTTAAAATTAATAAAATATATAAATAAGACATGAAGTATTGGATATGGTCTAAAAATCCATTTTATTAAAGTATTATAGTCAATTGATACCTTATATGTAATTTTATATTCTATTAGTATAGAAATAATTGTTACTATAATTATGTTTAATATTAGTAAATCATTGTTTTTATCCAAAAGAAAATGTATAAAATTCCCCAAACCATATCATTATTATTATGTTATTTGAATTAAAATAGTCTTAATACATTAAATGGATAAATCTTGGTTCCTCATTCAAATGAAAAATAATTTATTATAAGTAAATGTTTTAATAAAATTCCTCCTGTGTCTGTTACTTCAATATAAATTTTCACCACATATACTCTATTTTTCACAACACCTTGAGACACATAGATTTAAAAGAAATAAAAACAAAATATTCTAGATATAATTATATAATATTTATATGTTATGGTGCGTTATTAATACTATACCTAGAGTCCATAATAAGTAATTATATGAAGATAATCATAGAGTATGTTATCATTTTAAATTATTTATTTCATTTATCAACTAATTTTTAACTTCTAAAATGTTTTCTTAACTATTTTAATATAATATCATTAAAAACATACATTCGTATGAACCAAGTCAGGTCGTCATCAAATCCTACGCCTGATTTAGTCAGTGAAAAACCTGAAGGGTGTTCCCTATCCCCACCAGCTGTAACAAGTGCCCGAGTATCATCAATAAAGATTCATAATGATTTAGCTGAATTTATATGCATTATAAAACAAATAATAATCAATAAAAAATCTGAATAGTCAAACCACAAAAACCATAAAATATTTTCAGAAAAAATTCATATGGTTTAGGTCAAAACAATACAAGGCTACAACAAAAAACTGTCCAAAAGACTATCACAAAAAAACTGACACATGGAAAGGGCTCACCACCCTCCATTCATCTCCGTAACATCTCACCAAGACGAACCTCTAGAAACCCAAACCATAATCTCCAAAGGCCTTTGTGATGCATGTGTCAAACATTGTGAAGTCTACTTACACTCAAGGGTGTGAGTAGTGTTTGAACCTATTCTCAGTAGGATTCCACCAAACACAACTTTACAAGCTATAAACAATATAAGACAAGTATATTGCATAATTTTATAAAAGGTAAATTATTTTAACAGTATTAGGTAAGGAAACTTATAATTAGAAACGTCATTAATGAAATCATCATTAATGAAAGCACACATTGTTTTGAAATTACCAACCAAACATACCACATTCTGATGGTAACTGTGATATAGAAAATGATCACTAGTGACAAGAAATACCCATATGCACTAGCTATAAATAAGACCCCATTTACCTCATTTCTCAGAGAAATTTGGTATAGAATCTAGGAACAAATGCTTTCTCATTGAAGAGACACTAGAATGAGAAACATCCAAAATTATATTGGTCTCAAATAATTATCCTTGTTTAGATAGTGATTTTATCATCAATTATACTTTTTGAAACTGGGTTGTAGCCACATCAGAATCACTAGAATACTGGTCATATTCCACCAATCTAGTTACTTATGCATCCCTTTTTTTCTCAATCCCGTTTCAAATGTCACATAACACCACATGTAAATTTCATCATCAAAAAATAAAAATAAAAATCACATGAGACCGCTTGCACTACCAAAATTTATTTTACAAAGATAAGCACACCAAAACCACTTCCAAGTATGTTTCATAACTCTTAGTTAATTTAATAAATCATTTAATCAATTTATAAAAATGTTTCAAGAAACAATTAAAAGGTTTTACACACAAAAATTTCCAAAACTCCTCTATTAAAATAAATTTCACACCAAATCTACATTAAAACATGAATCACATCCCATAAATAATTTAATAAACTAATTTCACAAATTATAAAACACTACCAAGTGACATGACAGTGTTTTACACATGAAACACACCCAATTCCACATAGAAACACCACATTAAAATCAAACTCATATTTATTCCTATCAAAAAGAACCTTAACACCACTCAAAAAAATCAAGTAACATGCTAAAGTACTCATGAACGAAAAATAAATTCACCAAATAATGTTTATACTTGGAACCACATACCTTTCATGTCAAAATTCCCAACAATTGGTGAAAATATCAAAACTCACCTCAACCACCCCACAAACAAGGAAAAATGAACCCTCATCATGAAGATATATCCCAAAACCCAACGATTAAAACTTATCTTTGCAATCCTAGTTACTAGCAAAATAGAACCCCATGAAAGAGGGAAGAAACCCTAGAATGAAGTAAGAAACAAGGGAGAAATTTACATACATGATTCATGCTTCTGTTTTCCCATGACATTACCATAAAAAATTGGTGTATAAGGGGCTTGAGGGAGCAAGGATGCCTCATATGGCTGAAATTTAGGAGTGGTGAAGAAGATGGGTGAAATAGAGTTTATATCTAGAACAGGATAAATGGTAAAATTAAAAATTTTAATGAGCTGTACATCACACATGGTTTGTATGCAAGGCTTAATATACTATGGGTATACTCTTTATAGAGAGTATATTTACATGGGATAAGTTTCACAACCTTGTAGTATCCATGTGGTATATTATGGCTTCCACTGCATGATTTTCTTGATTGGGTTCACGGTTTACACTAACTTTGTGCCAACTATGAGCATCAGTTTTTCCACACAATAATTTCCTCTTTCCTCAAAAAATCAAAATGGAACCTAGAGAGAAAAGACATACCAAAATTAAAAAGCATAAATACTTGAAAAGAAATACACAAAAGTTAATATTCTCCCCACCATGTGAACTTTCCATCCTAGAAAAGTCAACTAGAATCTTGATCAAAAAATAAGGATGTATACTATTGATCAACCCACAACGTTCGCTCCCATGTATCATGAACTTATTTAATGTGCTTCCAAAGAACATTGGACAATAGAATAGAATTCACCCAAAGAACATTCTCTTGGGAATCCAGTATTCGCATCAGTTGCTCAAATACTGATAAATGAGGATCTATCTGAAACACTTCCCAATTGATCAAATGGGATGGATCCCGATTATACTTCTTCTATTGGGAGACCTAAAATAACTTGTCGATTTATATCAATGGGGAATTAAAATCTAACATGCATTCTATCTTTACAATCTTCTTGATGATTTCAAAATGGATGACATACCTCATCATTATCTTTCCCTACATTACCAACTAATGATGACCCATGAATGGGGCCACATTCAAGAACACTAGATCACCCACAAAAAACTCAATATCTTGACACATCTGATCAAAAAAATATTTTTGGAGTCTCTAAGATGTTAGTAACTGTTTTTTGATCAACATGACATTCTCACACATCTCTTGCATAAGGCTTAGTCACAAAAGTGATATCTCACCTAACACATTACATTAAAAAGCAGTCTAAAAAGGTCATTCATAAATCATATGAGATTAAGCCATTTGAATTAAATATTTTTAACTATTATTATAATAAAATCAAACCAATACCAAATGTAAATCCCTTTATCATCTAAAGTCTAAAACATATGAATGAAGCTTATCTTCCAGAATCAGTTTTTTCCACTATGTCTAACCATCCATTTGAGGGAGGTATGTCATACTCATTGTAATCTATGACCCCAATGATTTTTAAGGACTTATAAGAATTGACTGGTAAAATGGGTGTCTCTATATAAAATAATTGATGACGGAACACCATGGAGCACTACCACCTTCTGAACAAACAATTGGCCCAGCACATCCACTTTAGATGAATCTCTTATTAGAATTGAATGGTATGATTTGTCCAACCGGTCAACTACCACTTATGATGCCCTAACCCTAGAATATCTAAGCAATTGTATAATTTTTATACATTAGCATTATTACAAGGAATCATCTCCTGAAGGACCAATCTGTTTAGTAGTCTTAAAAAATATATTACATACATGAATGTTAAATTACAAATTCAAACATAAAACACAATATAAATAATATTTTTAGAACACCATTATTCCCCTATAATAGCCTGCTATATCAACCATAATACACATCTTGGAATCCTATTAAAACAAACCATAATAAATGGGTGAGATCAGGTGCTCAGTAAGGGTAAATAATTTAGTTGATGCTATAAACTTTTGAGGACAGATGTGTAATAAAAACAATAGCCTTTTGAACATAAACGTGAACATGTTTTGGAAAAAATAAATCAAACATTACAATAAAAACATGCACATGGATATTATTCTAGTTGAATAATCACATTTAATAACTAATTTCATAATTAGGGAATGCATAATACTAGGCATCAAAACCACATAGTCAAGGCCTCATTCCAAGACTACAAATAAAAAAAATTCAAGACCATGTTCCAAGACACTAATTCATCCCATGAGACCTACTGATTCATTGAGGGGCTATATCGGGCCTTAACCGTCACTTACTAAGTCCAGTTCATTTCTCATATTAAAAGTGTAAAACATATCATAAACATTCATATTAAAACTATCATATGAAATGTCAATATTTTAACTATAAACCATGAATGATATAAATACAGCACATCCATATTAAAAAATATCATAACTCATTCAATACAATATAGAACATTGTATTATAATAAATAAACCTCAATCATGAATAACATCCAATAAAGGATGTTGACATAGTTGAAAATGATCAATAATACTCTTTGAGAGAAATATACCTTTTTCATGAAATCATTTTTAAAGTATCCCAATTTAAAAAGAAAAACATTTAGAAGACATCTTTGAATAAAATTGTCTCAAACCAATTTGAAACTTTTGAAAGGAATTAACATTTTAAAATATTCATGTCTAAATAAATAAATCTATAAAACCATTTTGAAAACATTGTCATGAATGAAATTGATATAGAAGAATAAATATTTAAACCATTTAAAATTATTTTTTAGTTAAATATTAGCTTAAATTATTTTTGAAAATACTTTTATGAAACATGTAAATGGATAATAAATATTTCCCAATAAAAAATTACAGGTGAACAAACTCGAATAAAAATGAAATTGAAGAATTAACCCTTACCTTGTGCTTTCGATTGGCAGAGGGTAAATTTAAACTCTTGTATAATGAACATATTGTGTTATTAAATTGTACCAAAACCATATTCATATTTATGATAACATCCTTGATTCATTTATGAATTCATACTACTCTTTTAATAATAATTTCCATGTTCAAATTACATTTCGGGTAATAATCTCTTTCTTTATCGTGCGTGTTTAACATGTTATTCTAAATCAATTCCATTATATCATGATTTAATTTCATAAAAAATATAAAACATTATTTATGTATGATATATATTATTAATATAAATATGTATAATATATAGATATATGACATGTAAAACACGGTTTATGGAGACGGTAGGTCATATGTACACGTAGATGATGTTTCCGTTTTCATATCATATTGAACAGAAGTAATAGAATGAGATATATCTAAATAAATATATATATAATTATAGTAGAATTATTATGTCATATATTACATAATTATTAATAATATATTTTTTTATAATCATTGTTGAATGGTGAACGTTGAAATTAATCTCACTGTGTCGTGGAGACGGTAAGACGTACGTACGCACAAGAGACAATATCATTTTATTGATAGTGAAATTGTATGTGATTGGATGGTATATTATATATAAAGAATAATTAAAATTTTATATTTATTATTTTCATCAATTATAATAATTATTAAACCCATACAAAAAAAATGAAGTGTTGAATAATAAACTACACCACGACGTGGAGACGTTAATCCGTACGTACGCACATATGGTGAATTTTACATTAATTGGATGAATAGAATAATGAATATGGTTGTAACATATTTATAATAACCTCTAAGTATTTATAATTGACTGGAATTATTATTTTGGTATGGAAACTACAATGAAATATCATGAGGAAAAAAGAAAATAACTTTGGAAGAGGTGAAAAATTAATTTCTTCTTCTTCGGGTTCTTCCTTTTGATTTGAACAAAAGGGCTCCATAGGTTAGATTTCTGATCAAATTAAGGCCTCTATGATTAACATAGGGTAGTTGGTAGGATATTTGAGCAGGTTTTTGCCAAGATAAAAGGCTTTGTGGGTGTGAATTTAAGAGAAGGGGAGGTTTCCTTTTATAAGAGAGGTGAGAGGAACTTTAGGAAAAGCATGAAATATTAAATTATTTTAAAGTTATTTTATTTTTCTAAAATATTTAAATGGATTTATTTCTAAGATAAGTTGGGTATGGGTCGAAATACTTTCATCTAATTGGTTTTAGACAAGTTTAGGTCGCTATATTAACCTTGTATTTTAGATTTAATGCTTAGTTAAATAGTTTAACTTTTACCATGTATTCTTGTATTATTATAATAAATGGTTAATAAACAAACTATAAAATGCCTATAGAACCTAAAGTGGTTCAATAATGAAATATTTATCATTATATAACTTCTTTTGTAAAAGCCTTATATTTTTATGACTATTATATAATTTAATAAAATAGTATTTGTTTTAAAAACTCATTTATGTGAATTTTGACACTATCTAGTATTTGGTTTTTGTGAAAGTCATAAGTACATTATTTCATAAAAAACATTCATTTAATCCACCCTAACATGCCATATTAACCTAGAAAATTATTGGAATTCATGAAAATTCTCAATTTACATTTATTTTAATATTTATGACATCAATTGTTTTTTTCTTTTATTAATAAGGTAATTACTGCATCATCATTGTGTCATAAATAAATCTAATTATATAATGTCTAAAAATTATAAATAAACACCATGATGTAGGAAATAATTTTATATTCTTAATTAATATTTATAGTTTAATTTATATTATGTATAACCCTATATTGAAAATGGTTTAGTTATTAAAATTTGAATTTAACACTTTCAACACATATTTAAATAAAATACAATAAATGTCCTCATCTAATCCAAGTGGATCAAAAAAGTATCAATTTTTTTCCTAAGGTCTATTTTGGTTGAAATACACTTATCCAATAGAATTAGGACATGTTTTATGGTAATTTTAATATTATTTTTACCTTTAATTGCCCTATTTACTTATAAATATGGTAAATAAAATTTAAAAGTTACTATTCACCATAAATTATTATCATCCTATTGAACCACATTTTACTTACTGATTTCAACTGTGTCCCTCAGATTTTTGAAATTCAACTCACATAAAGGGTAAAATTAAGTTTTATGCATAATTTGAAAATGTGCCTAGAATGTGGGTAAAAGATATTAAATAGTTCAATAAACTTTTATATATCTAATATTATTATAAAATGACTATAATTAATTACATTGGACTAATTTAGTTATTATTTATCTATTTTTACATTAAAATAAATTTAAATAAACATATTAATTGTTTAAATAAAAAATCAGATTTAAAGAATAATGTAGTGTTTTTCACTATTCATCAAAAATTGAATGTTTCATAAAAATACCAAATATTCACCCTAATATTATTTTTATATTCCAAATTAAAAAATGATTTATATTTTACTATATTTAAAGCATAGATGTTGCATTAATTAATTTAAAATTAGTTCCCATTGTGAAAACCAAATTGTGGTTTTTTAAGAAGTAAAAACTATCAAAAAATTAAAATGTGTTTATGTATAATATAAATGTGAAAATACATAAGATGACCTATATTATATTAAATGATAAAAATATAATATAATTATACTCTAAAACCATTCAAATTCATATTTTAGCGCAATAAATTATTTCGATTAAAAAAAACTTTCAATTAAAACATAGTATTTTTCACTATTCATCAAAATATGAATGTTATCATAAAAGTACCAAAAATTTATCCAAACTAAATTTTTTTATCCTGATCCTAAATAATAATTTTTTTTCATTAAATTTAATATATAAAAGTGTCAAATATTGTATTTAAAAAGAGTTTTCCATTAAATGGTGGAAAATTGCATTTTTTAAAAATACTTATTTTACATGGAGAATTGAATTTGTCCTTATATAATTTATAAGAAACAGAAAATATGAATTTTATTATTATATAGGATATATATAAAATTAAAAATGTGGTTAATACTATTCATAACCACTTTTTAAATGTCTAGTTTGATAGATAATGATGTCCTTGAACACAGTGTTGCATGTAACACAAGCTAATGAATTACATTAAAGAGATAACTTAGTATGAAATATTAGGTTGTTACATTCTCCCTTCCATAAATAAAATTCATCCTCACAATTTTAAATTGTTATTCAAAAATAAAATTTTGAAAATAGAAAATACCTTTGTGAAAAAACCCATATCAGAAATAGGGTTAATAAAATTTAGTTTTAATAAGAGGCAAAGGGAAATGAAAAAGACACAAAAAAATTAAGATTTTGAATAGAATAACATTGGTTAAAATTAGAGACACATAGTTATAGGGAAAACGTAAATATTTGTAGGAAGAGATCGAGGTCATCAATCACAAACAAATGAACAATAAATTTTAAATTGAGGGCCTCAAAGCCATAAATCTATGGTGACATAAAATATCATTAGTTCAACAAAACATAAGGTATTAGGATTACACAGTTTTTGTTTTAATATCCTTTACCTAAAGTTTAAGGAAAAAATTTTGAGAGGTATAGTTATATCCTTTAAATTGTTTCTACTACAAACTCATCTTTCACTCTAAAAAATAATAGAACTCAAAAATATTCTATTTTACTAAATTGTATTGGGTTCCAAAAAAATTAATTTACCAATAATCTATCAAAACATTTTAAAAAAACATTATAGAAACTAAGACATCACGTAGGCCAGTGGTAGGTAATGCACCATTGTCACCCTTCGGTTGTGGGTTCTAGTCTTGTAGCCATGCCCGATGTGATGGGTTGTTCCTCGACCTTCGGGTAGTCCTTTTATAACAATCCTAAAATAATATTAAAAAAAATTAACCATAAACAATAGTATCCAATTTCTAACTTAATCCATACTAACCTTTACACTTATCCAAAATACTAGTGTCCAGACTCAAAGTCCAAAAATTTATAAGGACAGTCAGCATAACATAATGAAGATCTTTGTTATCACATAATAACATGTGAATTCCTTCGTCATGTATTCTTTTAAAACATGGTAACAACATGAATTACCATAAATACATATTGAATACATTCATTATCCCTTATTCCTTATATAATACTGGATATACTCCTTAAATCCAAAAATATTGTAAACTCCAACAAACAATTAATTAGTTCCATGGTAGTCAAGTATATCCAATATAATTTATCCAAATCAATCATCTCTTATTCCAAAATCATTAACTCAACATCATGACTATTTTATGGTTTATCATTCCCTTAACCATTTATTTTCCAAAATGACTAAATTTCTATTGAGTCACTATTCTTGGCACCACACAATCTCAAATCCTTAATGAAATAGTACTACAGTACAATCATTATATAATCTATATATCTTATAACCATTACATAATTAATACAATATTCAAATGACACAGTTCATTAATAATAATATAAGAACACTAATCATTCCTCTTTATCCTTGTAACCATGTTGAATAATTCTACAATCAAAAATGTTTTTCTAAGTGTGATAATTTTAAAACCTTCCACTAATATGTTTTTTTTCAAACATTAAAAACATTTCAACAAGTTGTTAAATCATGTATTGGATAGAAATAAAACATTATTTCTCATAATTACTTATATTTTCAATGCTGTTTTAACTTCCAATGTAGGTCCCCCAAAAATCATGTGTCCATTTAAGTCAATGGGGAACATGTTGTCATTGAAAACATTAAAAATTATCTATTGTATTTACAATATTTGTAGTGCCTCCTCACAATTAATTATCTATAAAATTAATAAGGATTCCTTATAAAAACTATTTCTTTTATACTAAATTAGTCAAATTTTCATTAAAAAGAGAAATAATTCTTCTTATAATCACAGAAAAACCAACTTAATATTGAAGAATACCTAAGGAAATTTCTATGAAATTTACGTATCTATAAAATTATCAATGAAAACTAAAATATTATAATGCAAATATTTCATATTTTCAAGATTAGGTGGTGAAGAGATTGTGTTATAATTTGTAAAACATTTTGAATATTATTTATATGAAATATTATTTCTGAATAAAAAAATAACGACAATCAAAATTAATTTTTACAATGGACTTATCAGGTTTAAGAATACAAGATGAATCATAGATATGATATTCTTATAAACTATTCATATTCTCCTTGACTTCTTTTATGCCTCATTTTTTCACTATAATGTTCACCTTAAGAAGAATGATATCCATAATTTACTATATTTTCATTCAACAAAATGAAGCATTAACATTCTCTATCCAACCATTATACATATTATTATATTTAAACTCCATTTCTAATTGAACAATTACATTATTACATACAAAAAAATATTTCCACAATATGGGAATCAAATTGGATTTTCCCTCATTATCTTTTTATATACATCATTAGGTATCCTCATTAAATTAAAAAAATGAAATCATGTTTTTGATTCTTATATCACATTTTTCTTTTGATTAGATACCTAAAAATTTGTAATCATCATTATCATTGACCTATATTGTACTCTTATTATTCATTATCATCTACCTTATTCTGTTATAAAATTTCATGATGCATTTATATTTTCATCAAAATTAATCTTAGTTTTTCTCAAATATATTATTCTTTCTCCTTATAAAATATTTATAAAAGTGTACAATTCAATACAATTTGTAACATTAATGTGTATGTATTACATTAAATATTCCTTTTTGATTCATCAGGATTTAGATAAAATATGCATGAGTATTATGTTTTTCTCAAATGTCACGCCATATAAATCAAATTAACTTAAGGACGCAACATTATTGATCATCAATATTACAATATTTTCCAAATGTATCACCTCTTCATATTTTTTATCTAAAATTTCTGATTTTTTCATCACATAATATAGGATGGAAATTTGAAACATTA
This sequence comes from Viscum album, assembly GCA_963277665.1. Classification (NCBI taxonomy): domain Eukaryota; kingdom Viridiplantae; phylum Streptophyta; class Magnoliopsida; order Santalales; family Viscaceae; genus Viscum; species Viscum album. Next base: position 1,004,438,676 of record OY728161.1, read on the forward strand.
TAAGTGATATAATATTAATAACATAAAAATATGAGATGACTGTATAAATTTTATCCAGAACACTCCTCATTAATTTTATACCGTATTTTATTCATCCACTGTATCCCCAAATCCAATGATATGTCTAGTTATCTGATTAGACATTTTCATGTAGTCATCTATATTATCATCTACATCTATTATATTACCAATATATTTTTCACTGCAGATATCATATTTTTCGATTTTATTGAGAATTTTTTGTCATTTATTTTATTAATCTTATCCTATGTTTCTTGGAGTTCATGAGAGAAAATATTGGTTTTATTTTAAAAAATTAACATATATTAATATTTAACATTTTTTATTTCTATATATCACATATTCCTATAATCCAAATGTGTCATAGAATTATCCCTTGTAATTAATGGACAATCCATTATGAATGATTTGATCCATTTATATTCATGGGAAAATAAATATTATAGAATGTTATAATCCACTAATATGATTTAATTTTATTTTAAAATAGAACACATTGTCTATATAGGTAATTTAGATTCTCTATAATAACTATTGAGATAGATGAATCTCATGGGAGTCCTTAGCTCAGATACCAATAGTAGAACAAATATTATATAGTGTTTCCTAGAGATTGTGTGGATTGTCATTTATATTTTTTCAAATTTATTACATTTTTTAATAATACCTCAAATAAATAATAGAACTGATTTAATATTATAATTTCCTCTACACTAAAATTCAAAAATACAATTAATTAAACAATATAAGATAATTTTTATAATCATTTACTTGGATGTGGGAGCCCACTTTTTTCTAGATCAAGATGTTGTTGTATCAATTATTTTTTTATCATTGTGATTTTTATGGATAAAAAATTAACACAATTGGTAGAAAATGTTCATATAAAACTATCCACATTGTAATAGTCTCTAATTTTAAACGATTTTAAGACCCTATTTTAAGTTGATTAATATTTTTTTCTGAATAATTCTAAATCCTCAAGTTATTTCACTACATTATGTTTTAATTTTACAATATCTAAGGGTGTTGACGTATTCAAGAATCCTTATATTGGAAGAGTAGATATGATAAATCCTACACATGTGTAAATCATTTTTTCATCAGATGTGTAAGAGTATTATCAATTTTTTAATGGTTTCTTAAGATTAACCTACCACTACTACAACTTAGATCAAATTTTTAAACATTGTGTAATGGTTTACTTTCTATTATATATGTTGTGTAATGGTAAATGACGACCTATATATTAGTATCATATATTATCCCTAATGGTAATATAGAGTTTTTATATGTCTTGTATGGGATTGTGATAGAATTATTAGTGTAAATACATGTTTCTAAAGAGTTTTTGTGGGTAGGGTTTTATTGAATAAGGGTAACTCTATTAAACAGGTTACATAAGGGTAACCTATTACCATTATGGGACATATATATTCTAGACAACAGTAATTCCATATTAAAATTATATAACTCAATTTTTAATGAATTGTTTTTCCTTAATGTCTTTTTATTCATCCCTATCAAGATGCTATAAAACATTTTTATTGTTTTAAATGAAAATAAACAATGTAATTACTAACCATAACATATCTAAGGTTTATAACCCGTTTTTTAATGTTTTTAACCTCTACTGTTTCATGATCCTCATGGTGAATTAATTAATATTGAATATATTTTTGGGTTTTAAATACTATAACTAAATATACATAGTTGTTTTCTAAAAATAATGGAACCTTTATTTCATTTTATTTTTTAAATGATTTATTTCAATCATGGTTTTTGAATAATTCATTGGAGTAATCTAATTCATCATATGTTTTATAGTAATATTACATCCTTACCCTCTCATATGTATTCTTATGTGGATAATTTTCAAAAGATAAAAATTTAATATAATTTATTTAAAATGATTTAATAGTTAGGTTATGAAAATACTCTTCTACAGATTTCTAAAAATTGAATTTTTTATTAAAAAAATAATATCATAAAATAATGGAAGAGAATAATAATTAATTAACATATAAATTTAGATTATTATTGAGATAGAAATTATTATCACATGTGGACATATAATTATTCTATATGAAATAATTTGGAAATGTAAAGAAAGATGATATGGTATTTTCATGATTTATTTGGAATATCCGTAAGTGAGAAATAATTATCACATGTGTTTTGATATTTCATTTTTAAATAAAATATTTGGATTTAGTTCAATTAATTCTTGGAAAAAAGAATGTGATGATGAATACACGTACATGATTTAAGAAGAATTTACTCAAAATAATGTCGGTTGGCATCAAAAATCGTGATATAAGAAGTGACTTATAATTTTTTCACTTATGTATGACATTTTAATGATATTTTATGATGATTAACAATATAAATTTTTATATGATTTTATATAGCTGTGTTGGTGTCATTGTGACATTATTTAGTTATAATCATAAGTATTAGTGTATATTCATGAGAATTTCTCTTGATACACCTTTTTTAACTTTTAATAACCTGTCTTAATTGGTATGTTTAATATCCAATGAAACATTACATCGTGTATCACAATCACTACACTGACCATCTTGCTTACATGAATCCGTATAGAGAATGTATGATAATTTTATGAGGTCTATGAATTATGGATCGTTTGATGGTATAGGTCATAGCATGAAAATGATTTTCTAAAAATGAGTGAAAAATGAATAACATGGAAATCAATAGACTATGTATGAATTTTGAGAATTAAATATAGTGATTGTTTAGTTATCAATTTATATAAAACATACCAGGTGGTACATACAACCATTTTAGGATAACAACAACCAATTATGTGGGGTGTGTATAGTTAAACAATTAACACTATCATTGTGGGGTTTTTTATATTAATATTAACAAAAATATAAGGGTGATAATGAGTTTTTTAAATAATATTTGGTAGTTGGTTTGATATAAACATATAATATTACTCAAAAGTTTTCAATAAATATGGTGTGTAGTGGATCATAGATATATTGTTGGTAGAAGATAACTCTACAAAACTATGTATTTATGTTTATTTTAGAATTTAATTAATTCATGAAATACAATATAAGATTTTTTTACTTATATTAATGGTTAATTGTTGGTGTCCCAATTATATTATCACTCAGACCATGAAGTTGTTTTATAGTTCACATGTAGGCTCTATATCTCATGATATTTTAAAGGGAAAGGACACAATAAATGGGAGTTGAGAAGACAGAGACTTGGATATAGATGCAATGTATGTAAATACTCTGTCCATTTATATTTTAATTATTTTTTTATACCAGATATACTCCAGTAATAATTTCATACTTGAGAGTACATTTCATTTCTCATTCAATGACAATTATTCCATATAATATTTTGGTTATTTAGTTTTCCCCATGTTAACTTTCATTGTTTATTTATTTATATTCTCTTAAAATATTATATTCATGAGACCTAGTAGTCTCCCAAATGATGTAAATTTATCATTGAATCATGTATATATCCTCATATGTAAAAGGAGGCATTCATGAGGTTATATATCACTATGTTTTAGACCAAATTCTATTTTTTATTATTTCACCCACTTAATTATATGGGATTGTATCATCCACATATGACTATTGTTTATCATTTTTAAATAGGAATCACCTTATAATATAGATTGAATAAAATATATATAACAATTCATATTATTAGAAAAACACATGACAACATAACATTAATAAATGACCTTATTCTGAATGACTTTGACTTCAGGGATAATTTAATATTCGAACATTGTAGATTTCCCTCCATGTATAAATTATTCATTAACATGACATGTCCATTCATGAGATAAATATAAAACTAAATTAAATAATTTATTCTTATAACCTATATATTTGATCATAATATTTATAATAGTCTTATAAAAATATATTTGAAGGATCATGGTTGAAATTTGGTTTGATATCATTCATTCTTTTAGCAATATAATGTAATTATTTTTCTGAGACGCAAAGTATAATATTGTTTTCTATAATTATAGAATGATATTTTCAACCTAATCTTTATATTTAAATAAAAATATTTAAGAAAACCCAAATTTCTAGAATAATGATTTAAAAATAATTTTTTCTTGATTACATTTATTATTTTCCACATAGAATAATGTGTATTCTTTTTATAACCTTTATATATAATATTTATGGAATAATTTAGTGTATAAATTGAAAATTAAAATTTTATTGAGAAATTATTCAATTATTCATAAATATAAATATAAATTTAAATTGTATGTATTTTGATAAAATTATAATTTCCTATGAGAAAATGATGAAATATTCATTAGTTAAAATTTTGTATTCCTAGAGGAAACATATTTTAATATATATGGGTCTGAATTTTATTTGAATATTGTTCTAGAAATGATTGATTTAATTTTCAATTTCATTAAGTAGTTCATTAAAAAAATTATAAAAATTTTAATTCATGAAATCATTGAAAATTTTATCTTGTAAATGAACATTTTCTTATTATTATTTTTAATGTTTCTTGAATATTATATTTACTTGTTAGGATGAGTAAAGGTACAAAATATTCAATCAAAATATTAGGAAAATAAAATAGAAAACAACCATCCATGAAAACAGTGTATAAATTTTTTTTATTGCTATCAATCAAACAACCGTAAATTTTAGTTTACAATTATAATCTTCTTAAAATCATTCCCCATATACAAAATTGGAATTTCACGAATTGGGATATACTAAAAATAGTTTTAAATTGTGAATAAAATAAATAATTTATTAAATTACCAGTATAAATCGAAATAAATATATATTGAAAATAATTTATAATGGTTTTATATATTTCAAATTTAATGATTAATTCATTGTAAATGTTTCCATAATTTTATGTGAAGCCATTTTATACTTCAGATATATGTTGTTTGAATGATGATTATTATTTTTTGTGAGAGTATATCATAATTAATATCTTTTGAATATATGAGTTTTATTTTATTATGTTTCCATAGTTTTTTAAATAATCAAAGAAATATTATCTTAGGGTGAAATTTTTTATTTTTCAACAAACATTACTTTTACTGTTAATAGTTTAATACACCTATTCATGTAAAACTATCATTTATTTTAATTAATGAAACCCATTAAATTTTTCTTTCATTATATTTTTACATTATTATTTTTTTTATTGATTATATAATTAAATACACAGAAAAATGATTTTTACTTGGTTTTTATATAAGTTCATTTTCATGCATAATTTTTTTTAAAAAAAATTATATTTTGATTTCTTTTACTAATTGATATTGAATATTATTTTCATATCTTTATAAATTTATACATAAAATATTTATTCCATATTTGGAATCTATATTTTCATATTTTCAAAATACGACCGCTTTATTTTCTGTCATAATGAATAGTAATAATGGTAAATATTTTCACCTCTTTAACAGCAAATCTAGTATTTGAGGTTAAAAAATAATATCATAAGGATTAAAAATATCTCTAAACCCATTATTATTTATATTTTATAAGTATTTTTCATAAAATTCAATAATATTTTGAAAATATATCTATTTGGGGTAATTTTTCTCTGATAGGGACCTTTATATTATTTTAGATAAATGAAAATCCCTAATTATCAATTTCTCTAATTTAATTTCCCTTATATATTCATATAGGGATAAAAATATATTGTGAATCAATATAAATATTTATTTTGATAATGATTCATTTATATTAAAATTTTTAATTTATTGATAATATTTGATAGTATAGTTACCTTATACACATACAAAACTCTGACACATTTCTTGTCCATCTAGTAGAAACATCTATGTAATCTATTTTGAAAGCATAAAATGTAATATCATTAAATTATATGATGTATAAAAAATTAAAAATTTTGTACAATGTATTATTTGTGATCACAGAGATAATATTTTAATTCGATACCAATTTTGATGTCATTAATGTGAAAATATTTGATCAGCTCTATAATTGATTTTAATGGTATTTTAGGTTAAATCCAATAATATTAAACGATTTAAAATTAATAAAATATATAAATAAGACATGAAGTATTGGATATGGTCTAAAATTCCATTTTATTAAAGTATTATAGTCGATTGATACCTTATATGTAATTTTATATTCTATTAGTATAGAAATAATTGTTACTATAATTATGTTTAATATTATTAAATCACTGTTTTTATCCAAAAGATAATGTATAAAATTCCCCAAACCATATCATTATTATTATGGTATTTGAATTAAAATAGTCTTAATACATTAAATGTATAAATCTTGGTTCCTCATTCAAATGAAAAATAATTTATTATAAGTAAATGTTTTAATAAAATTCCACCTGTGTCTGTTACTTCAATATAAATTTTCACCACATGTACTCTATTTTTCACAACACCTTGAGACAAATAGCTTTAAAAGAAATAAAAACAAAATATTCTAGATATAATTATATAATATTTATATGTTATGGTGCGTTATTAATACTATACCTAGAGTCCATAATAAGTAATTATATGAAGATAATCATAGAGTATGTAATCATTTTAAATTATTTATTTCATTTATCAACTAATTTTTAACTTCTAAAATGTTTTCTTAACTATTTTAATATAATATCATTAAAAACATACATTCGTATGAACCAAGTCAGGTCATCATCAAATCCTATGCCTGATTTAGTCTGTGAAAAACCTGAAGGGTGTTCCCTATCCCCACCAGCTGTAACAAGTGCCCGAGTATCATCAATAAAGATTCATAATGATTTAGCTGAATTTATATGCATTATAAAACAAATAATAATCAATAAAAAAATCTGAATATTCAAACCACACAAACCATAAAATGTTTTCAGAAAACATTTATATGGTTTAGGTCAAAACTATACAAGGCTACAACAAAAAAGGGTCCAAAAGACTATCACAAAAAATTGACACATGGAAAGGGCGTACCACCCTCAATTCATCTCTGTAACATCTCACCAAGACGAACCTCTAGAAACCCAAACCATAATCTCCAAAGGCCTTTGTGATACATGTGTCAAACATTATGAATTCTACTTACACTCAAGGGTGTGAGTAGTGTTTGATCCTATTCTCAGTAGGATTCCACCAAACACAACTTTACATGCTATAAACAATATAAGACAAGTATATTGCATAATTTTATAAAAGGTAAATTATTTTAATAGTATTAGGTAAGGAAACTTATAATTAAAAACATCATTAATGAAATCATCATTAATGAAAGCACACATTGTTTTGAAATTACCAACCAAACATACCACATTATGATGGTAACTGTGATATAGACAATGATCACTAGTGATAAGAAATACCCATAGGCACTAGCAATAAATAAGACCCCATTTACCTCATATCTCAGAGAAATTTGGTATAGAATCCATGAACAAATGCTTTCTAATTGAAGAGACACTAGAATGAGAAACATCCAAAATTATATTAGTCTCAAATAATTATCCTTGTTTAGATAGTGATTTTATCATCAATTCTACTTTTCGAAACTGGGTTATAGCCACATCGGAATCACTAGAATACTGGTAATATTCCACCAATCTAGTTACTTATGCATCCCTTTTTTTCTCAATCCCATTTAAAATGTCACATAACACCACATGTAAATTTCATCATCAAAAAATAAAAATAAAAATCACATGAGACCGCTTGCACAACCAAAATTTATTTTAAAAAGATAAGCACACCAAAACCACTTCCAAGTATGTTTCATAACTCTTAGTTAATTTAATAAATCATTTAATCAATGTATAAAAATGTTTCAAGAAACAATTAAAAGGTTTTACACACAAAAATTTCCAAAACCCCTCTATTAAAATAAATTTCACACCAAATCCACATTAAAACATGAATCACATCCCATAAATAATTTAATAAACTAATTTCACAAATTATAAAACACTACCAAGTGACATGAAAGTGTTTTACACATGAAACACACCCAATTCCACATAGAAACGCCACATTAAAATCAAACTCATATTTATTCCTATCAAAAAGAACCTTAACACCAATCAAAAAAATCAAGTAACATGCTAAAGTACTCATGAAAGAAAAATAAATTCACCAAATAATGTTTATACTTGGAACCACGTACCTTTCATGTCAAAATTCCCCACAATTGGTGAAAATATCAAAACTAACCTCAACCACACCACAAACAAGGAAAAATGAACCCTAATTATGAAGATATATCCAAAAACCCATCGATTAAAACCTATCTTTGCAAACCTAGTTACTAGCAAAATAGAACCCCATGAAAGAGGGAAGAAACCCTAGAATGAAGTAAGAAACAAGGGAGAAATTTACATACATGATTCATGCTTCTGTTTTCCAATGACATTACCATAAAAAATTGGTGTATAAGGGGCTTGAGGGAGCCAGGATGCCTCATATGGCTGAAATTTAGGAGTGGTGAAGAAGATGGGTGAAATAGAGTTTATATCTAGAACGGGATAAATTGTAAAATAAAAAATTTTAATGAGTTGTACATCGCACACGGTTTGTATGCAAGGTTTAATAAACTATGGGTATAGTCTTTATAGATCGTATATTTACATGGGATAAGTTTCACAACCTTTTAGTATCCATGTGGTATATTATGGCTTCTACTGCATGATTTTCTTGATTGGGTTCACAGTTTACACTAACTTTGCGCCAACTATGAGCATCAGTTTTTCCACACAATAATTTCCTTTTTCCTCAAAAAATAAAAATGGAACCTAGAGGGAAAAGACATACCAAAATTAAAAAGCATAAATAATTGAAAAGAAATACACAAAAATTAATATTCTCCCCACCATGTGAACTTTCCATCCTAGAAAATTCAACTAGAATCTTGATCAAAAAATAAGAATGTATACTATTGATCAACCCACAACATTCGCTCCTATGTCTCATGCACTTATTTCATGTGCTTCTAAAGAACATTGGCCAATGGAATAGAATTCACCCAAAGAACCTTCTCTTGGGAATCCAGTATTCGCATCAGTTGCTCAAATACTGATAAATGGGGATCTATCTGAAACACTTCCCAATTGATCAAATGGGATGGATCCAGATTATACTTCTTCAATTAGGAGACCTGAAATAACTTGTCGATTTATATCAATGGGGAATGAAAATCTAACATGCATTCTATCTTTACAATATTCTTGATGATTTCAAAATGGATGACATACCTCATCATTATCTTTCCCTACATTACCAACTAATGATGTCCCATGAATGGGGCCACATTCAAGAACACCATATCACCCACAAAAAACTCAATATCTTGACACCTCTGATCAAAAAAATATTTTTGGAGTCTCTAAGATGTTAGTAACTGTTTTTTGATCAACATGGCATTCTCACACATCTCTTGCATAAGGCTTTGTCACAAAAGTGATATCTCACCTAACACATTCCATTAAAAAGGAGTCTAAAAAGGTCATTCATAAAGCATATGAGATTAAGCCATTTGAATTGAATATTTATAATTGTTATTATAATAAAATCAAACCAATACCAAATGTGAATCCCTTTATCATCTAAAGTCTAGAACACATGAATGAAGCTTATCTTCCAGAAAAATGTTTTCCCACTATTTCTAACCATCCATTTGAGGGAGGTATGTCATAATCTTTGTAATATATGACCCCAATGATTTTTAAGGACTTATAAGAATTGACTGGTAAAATGGGTGTCTCTATATAAAATAATTGATGACGGAACACCATGGAGCACTACCACCATCTGAACAAACAATTGGCCCAGCACATCCACTTTAGATGAATCTCTTATTAGAATTGAATGGTATGATTTGTCCAACCGGTCAACTACCACTTATGATTCCCTAACCCTAGAATCTCTAAGCAATTGTATAATTTTAATACATTAGCATTATTACAAGGAATCATGTCCTGAAGGACCAATCTGTTTAGTAGTCTTAAAAAATATATTACATACATAAATGTTAAATTACAAATTCAAACATAAAACAAAATATAAATAATATTTTTAGAACACCATTATTCCCCTATAATAACCTGCTATATCAACCATAATACACATCTTGGAATCCTATTAAAAAAACCATAATAAATGGGTGAGATTAGGTGCTCAGTAAGGGTAAATAATTTAGTTGATGTTATAAACTTTTGAGGCCAGATGTGTAATAAAAACAACAGCCTTTTGAACATAAACGTGAACATGTTTTGGAAAAAATAAATCAAACATTACAATACAAACATGCACATGGATATTATTCTAGTCGAATAATCACATTTAATAACTAATTTCATAATTAGGGAATGCAAAATACTAGGCATCATAACCACATAGTCAAGGCCTCATTCCAAGACTACAAATTAAAAAAATTCAAGACCCTGTTCCAAGACACTAATTCATCTCATGAGACCTACTGATTCATTGAGGGGCTATAGCGGGCCTTAACAGTCACTTACTAAGTCCAGTGCATTTCTCATATTAAAAGTGTGAAACATATCATAAACATTCATATTAAAACTATCATATGAAATGTCAATATTTTAACTATAAACCATGAATGATATAAATATAGCACATCCATATTCAAACATATCATAACTCATTCAATACAATATAGAACATTGTATTATAATAAATAAACCTCAATCATGAATAATATCCAGTAAAGGATGTTGACATAGTTGAAAATGATCAATAATACTCTTTGAGAGAAATATACCTTTTTCATGAAATCATTTTTGAAGTATCCCAATTTAAAAATAAAAACATTTAGAAGACATCTTTGAATAAAATTGTCTCAAACCAATTTGAAACTTTTGGATGGAATTAACATTTTAAAACATTCATGTCTATATAAATAAATCTATAAAACAATTTTGAAAACATTGTCATGAATGAAAATGATATATAAGAATAACTATTTAAACCATTTAAAATTATTTTTTAGTTAAATATTAGCTTAAATTTTTTTTTGAAAATAATTTTATGAAACATGGAAATGGATAATAAATATTTCCCAGTAAAAACTTACAGGTGAACAATCTCGAATAAAAATGAAATTGAAGAATTAACCCTTACCTTGTGCTTTCGATTGGCAGAGGGTAAATTTAAACTCTTGTATATTGAACATATTGTGTTATTAAATTATACCAAAACCATATTCATATTTATAATAACATCCTCGATTCATTTATGAATTTATACTACTCTTTTAATAATAATTTCCATGTTAAAAAAACATTTCGGGTAATAATCTCTTTCTTTATCGTGCGGGTTTAACATGTTATTCTAGATCATTTCCATTGTATCATGATTTAATTTCTTAAAAAATATAAAACATTATTTATGTATGATATATATTATTAATATAAATATGTATAATATATAGATATATGACATGGAAAACACCGTTTATGGGGACGGTAGGTCATATGTACACATAGATGATGTTTCCATTTTCATATCATATTGAACAGAAGTAATAGAATGAGATATATCTAAATAAATATATATATATATAGTTATAGTAGAATTGTTATGTCATATATTACATACTTATTAAAAGTATATTTTTTTATAATCATTGTTGAATGGTGAACGTTGAAATTAATCTCACTGTGTCGTGGAGACGGTAAGACGTATGTACGCACAAGTGACAATATCATTTTATTGATAGTGAAATTGTATGTGATTGGATGGTATATTATATATAAAGAATCATTAAAATTTTATATTTATTATTTTCATCAATTATAATAATTATTAAACCCATACAAAAAAATGAAGTGTTGAATAATAAACTACACCACAACGTGGAGACGTTAAGCCGTACGTACGCACAAATGGTAAATTTTACATTAATTGGATGAATAGAATAATGAATATGGTTGTAACATATTTATAATAACCTCTAAGTATTTATAATTGACTGGAATTATTATTTTGGTATGGAAAAGACAATGAAATATGATGAGGAAAAAAGAAAATAACTTTGAAAGAGGTGATAAATTAATTACTTCTTCTTCGGGTTCTTCCTTTTGATTTGAACAAAAGGGCTCCATTGTTTGGATTTCTGATCAAATTAAGGCCTCTATGATTAACATAGGGTAGTTGGTAGTATATTTGAGCAGGTTTTGGCCAAGATAAAAGGCTTTGTGGGTGTGAATTTAAGAGAAGGGGAGGTTTCTTTTTATAAGAGAGGTGAGGGGAACTTTAGGAAAATCATGAAATATTAAATTATTTTAAGGTTATTTTATTTTTCTAAAATATTTAAATGGATTTATTTCTAAGATAAGTTGGGTATGGGTCGAAATACTTTCATCTAATTGGTTTTAGACAAGTTTAGGTTGCTATATTAACCTTGTATTTTAGATTTAATGCTTAGTTAAATAGTTTAACTTTTACCATGTATTCTTGTATTATTATAATAAATGGTTAATAAACAAACTATAAAATTCCTATAGAACCTAAAGTGGTTCAATAATGAAATATTTATCATTATATAACTTTTTTTGTAAAAGCCTTATATTTTTATGACTATTATATAATTTAATAAAATAGTATTTGTTTTAAAAACTCATTTATGTGAATTTTGACACTATCTAGTATTTGGTTTTTGTGAAAGTCATAAGTACATGATTTCATCAAAAAACATTCATTTAATCCACCCTAACATGCCATATTAACCTATAAAATTATTGGAATTCATGAAAATTCTCAATTTACATTTATTTTAATATTTATGACATCAATTGTTTTTTTCTTTTATTAATAAGGTAATTACTGCATCATCATTGTGTCATAAATAAATCTAATTATATAATGTCTAAAAATTATAAATAAACACCATGATGTAGGAAATCGTTTTATATTCTTAATTAATATTTATAGTTGAATTTATATTATGTATAACCCTATATTGAAAATGGTTTAGTTATTAAAATTTGAATTTAACACTTTCAACACATATTTAAATAAAATACAATAAATGTCCTCATCTAATCCAAGTGGATCAAAAAAGTATCAATTTTTCTTCCTAAGGTCGATTTTGGTTTAAATACACTTATCCAATAGAATTAGGACATGTGTTATGGTAATTTTAATATTATTTTTACCTTTAATTGCCCTATTTACTTATAACTATGGTAAATAAAATTTAAAAGTTACTATTCACCATAAATTATTATCATCCTATTGAAACACATTTTACTTACTGATTTCAACTGTGTCCCTCATATTTTTGAAATTCAACTCACATAAAGGGTAAAATTACGTTTTATGCATAATTTGAAAATGTGCCTAGAATGTGAGTAAAAGATATTAAATAGTTCAATAAACTTTTATATATCTAATATTATTATAAAATGACTATAATTAATTAAATTGGACTAATTTAGTTATTATTTATCTATTTTTACTTTAAAATAAATTTAAATAAACATATTAATTGTTTAAATAAAAAATATGTTTTAATGAATAATGTAGTATTTTTCACTATTCATCAAAAATTGAATGTTTCATAAAAATACCAAATATTCACCCTAATATTATTTTTATATTCCAAATTAAAAAAATGATTTATATTTTACTATATTTAAATCATATATGTTGCATTAATTAATTTAAAATTAGTTCCCATTGTGAAAACCAAATTGTGGTTTTTTAAGAAGTAAAAACTATCAAAAATTTAAAATGTGTTTATGTCTAATATAAATTTGAAAATACATAAGATGACCTATATTATATTAAATGACAAAAATATAATATAATTATACTCTAAAACCATTAAAATTCATATTTTAGCACAATAAATTATTTCGATTAAAAAAAATTCAATTAAAACATAGTATTTTTCACTATTCATCAAAATATGAATGTTATCATAAAAGTACCAAAAATTTATCCAAACTAAATTCTTCTATCCTGATACTAAAGAATAATTTATCTTCATTAAATTTAATATATAAAAGTGTCAAATATTGTATTTAAAAAGGGTTTTCCATTAAATGGTGGAAAATTGCATTTTTAAAAAATACTTATTTTATCTGGAGAATTGAATTTGTCCTTATATAATTTCTATGAAACAGAAAATATGAATTTTATTATTATATAGGATATATATAAAATTAAAAATGTGGTTAATACTATTCATAACCACTTTTTAAATGTTTAGTTTGATAGATAATGATGCCCTTGAATACGGTGTTGCATGTAGCGCAAGCTAATGAATTACATTAAAGAGATAACTTAGTATGAAATATTGGGTTGTTACATTCTACCTTCCATAAATAAGATTCATCCTCACAATTTTAAATTGTTATTCAAAAATAAAATTGTAAAAATAGAAAATACCTTTGTGAAAAAACCCATATCAGAAATAGGGTTAATAAAATTTAGTTTTAATAAGAGGGAAAGGGAAATGAAAAAGACACCACCAAATTAGGATTTTGAATAGAATAACATTTTTTAAAATTAGAGACACATAGTTATAGGGAAAGTGTAAATATTTGTAGGAGGAGATCGAGGTCATCAATCACAAACAAATGAACAATAAATTTTAAATTGAGGGCCTCAAAGCCATAAATCTATGGTGACATAAAATATCATTAGTTCAACAAAACCTAAGGTATTAGGATTACACAATTTTTGTTTTAATATCCTTTAACTAAAGTTTAAGGAAAAAATTTTGACAGGTACAGTTACATCCTTTAAATTGTTTCTACTACAAACTCATCTTTCAATCTAAAAAATAATAGAACTCAAAAATATTCTATTTTACTAAATTGTATTGGGTTCCAAAAAAATTAATTTACCAATAATCTATCAAACCATTTTAAAAAACATTATAGAAACTAGGACATCACGTAGGCCAGTGATAGGTAATGCACCCTTGTCACCCTTCGGTTGTGGGTTCTAGTCTTGCATCCATGCCCGATGTGATGGGTTGTTGCTCGACCTTCGGGTCGTCCTTTTATAACAATCCCAAAATAGTATTAAAAAAAATTAACCATAGACAATAGTATCCAATTTCTAACTTAATCCATACTAACCTTTACACTTATCCAAAATACTAGTACCCAAACTCAAAGTCCAAAAATTTATAAGGACATTCAGCATAACGTAATGAAGATCTTTGTTATCACATAATAACATGTGAATTCCTTCGTCATGTATTCTTTTAAAACATGTTAACAACATGAATTACCATAAATATATATTGAATACGTTCATTATCCCTTATTCCTTATATAATACTGGATATACTCCTTAAATCCAAAAATGTTGTAAACTCCAACAAACAATTAATTAGTTCTATGGTAGTCAAGTATATCCAATATAATTTATCCAAATCAATCATCTGTTATTCCAAAATCATTACCTCAACATCATGACTATTTTATGGTTTATCATTCCCTTAACCATTTATTTTCCAAAATGACTATATTTCTATTGAGTCACTATTCTTGGCACCACACAATCTCAAATCCTTAATGAAATAGTACTACAGTACAATCATTATATAATCTATATATCTTATAACTAGTACATAATTAATACAATATTCAAATGACACAGTTCATTAATAATAATATAAGAACACTAATCATTCCTCTTCATCTGTAGTAGTATCAAAACATGATTATTATCCAATAGCATCATTTGGGGTATAATCTGATGATTTGGACATTGATTCGCGTAGTGTCCCAACTAATTGTGGATGAAGCATTGTACATTTGAATCCTTTTTTATTACCATTTCAATCATAAATGTGGTGTCCTTTTCTCCAAACTTATAAAAAACCCATTCTATTCAACCATTTACTAAGATGATTCTTTCCATAGTAATACCTTGTGCGAAAATCTTTATTTTAATTCTTCCCTTTCTTCATCTTTTTCTCTCCCTTCCTCTTCTTTACTTTCTTCCCTTAAAAGAAATTAGACCCAGATAATTCTTTACTAATCTTATTAACACATGATATTATTTCTTCATATGATGAGAATGCTTCATATACTATTTCCCTTCTAAGTGATGGATTAAGACTATGAAATATATGATCCTTGTTACTCTTTGGATAATGCGTATTACTGGAGTTCTCATTCCTTCTACTGGACTCCATTTCTAAATGAAAAAAAATACACTTTGTTTGATCATATCATAGTGAATATTCCAAAAACCTGAAAAAATGTCCACATTAATTGAATATTTACACACATATAATCTCGTAATCATAACATTAGTTTCTTTTCTGAAATATTTACTCATAAATCCTCCATAATTGTTTGTAATTAAAATGTAAATTATCCTAAACATATCCCCAACGAGTGTCAAACCAGGTGTGCGGTAAGGCCTGTTTTTGTGTACCAGGATTCCCTGGGTCAAGGCCAATAACCTTTGTTAGTGTTTCCACTTCTAGTTTCATCTCTGCCAGAACCACTTCCACTTGTAATATCCAGTCAAGGATGTAGTAATTTTAAAACCGATATTATATCTTCATTACCAACATTTTTGGATGTTCTTATATACAAATACTCAAATTCTATCATAGGTTAATGATTCCTAATCATAGTTTATCTAGATCTAATATCCAAGGTTATTTCTAAACTTCCTCTGATACCAAATGTAACATCTCGACCCCAAAAGCCCTGAGCCGATGCATTATTTTAATACATTGGCATGATTACAAGGAATCAAGTCCCCAAGGACAGATCAGATTAGTTGTCCTATAAATTATATAAGATACATGAATGTTACACAACACATTCAAAAATAAAACATAATATAAATAATCCTTTGAGAACTCTATTATTCCCCTATCTTAACCCTACATATCAATCATAATACACTTCATAGAATCCTTGGAAAAAAACATAAAAATTGGGATGATCTCAAGTGCTCAATAATTATAAATACTTTATTGTAAACTATAAACCTTTAAAAGAATATGTGTAATAAAAAAGCCCTAAAAATCATAAACATGAATATAATTTGGAAAAAAAATAAAACATTACCATATAAACATTCACATGGATATTCTATTAGTAAAATAATCACATGTAATAACTAATTTCATAATGAGGTAATGCATAATGATAGACATCATAACCACATAGTCAATGACTCCTTCAAATACTACATATCAAAAAAAATTCAAGGCCTTGTGCCAAGTCACTAATTTGTATCATGAGACCTCTCATGCATAGAGGGGCTATATCCCCCCCCCCTCATCACGTACTAAGTCCAATGCATTCTTCTTATTAAGAGGGTGAAACATAACATATACTTTTGCATTAAAACTGGAATACGAAATGTAAATACTTTAATTGTAAACCATGAACAGTATAATAACAGAACATACATAGTCAAACATATCATAACTCATTCAATACGATATAGAACATTTTATTATAATAAATAAACCTTAATAATGAATAAAATCATGTAATGGATGTTGACATAGTTGAAATTGATTAGTAAAAATATTTGAGAGATATCCCTTTTTATGAAATCATTTAAATGTCTCAAAAATTTTAATGGAAGACATTTATAAGACATTTTTGAATCAAAGTTTACCATAACACTTTTAAACTTTTGAAAGGAATTAACATTTTAAAACATTCATTTACATATAAATAAAACATTTAAACAATTTTGAAAACATGGACATCAATTAGAATGATTTAGATGAATAAATATTTAAAATATTTGAAATGATGTTTTAGTTAATGATTACATTAAAAAATATCCCTTTGGAAACTCTTTTATGAAACATGGACTAGGATAATAAATATTTCCCAGTAAAAACTTACACGTAAACAATCTCATATTGTAATGAGATTGAAAAATTAACTTTTACCTTATACTTTCCTTTGGTCGATGGTATGTTTAACCTCTTGTATAATGACTATAGTATGTTATTATATTATAACATAACCATATTCATATTTATGATATCTTTCTTGACTCATTTATGACGTTATACTACTCATTTAATAAAACATTTAATGTTCAAATAACATTTCGGGTAATAATCGCTTTCTTTATCGTATAGGTTTTAAATTGTTATTCTTGATCGTATCACTTCTATAATGTTTTATATGCTTTCATAATATAAAACATCATTTCTATATCATATATATTCTGAACATAAATATGTATAATAGATAGATCAATGAAATGGAAAACAATGTTTATGGAGATCGTAGGTCGTACGTACGCATAAACGCTAATTCTGTTTTCATATCGTATTGAACGGAAATGAGAGAATGAGATATAAGTAAATACATATATGTATATATATATATATATATATATGTATATCCAGTAGCATTATTATGACATATATTACATACTTATTAATAACATATATTTTTATAATCCTCATTGAATGGTGAACGTGGAAATGAATCTAATTGCCTCGTGGAGACGGTAAGTCGTACGTTCACACGAGCAACAATATAATTCTATTGATGGGGAAACTGTATGTAATTAGATGATATATTATATATATATAATAATTAACATGTGATACTTATTATTTAGATAAATTTTACCCATTATTATACCCATCCAAAAAATGAAGTGTTGAATAATAAACTACAACACGATGAGGAGACGGTAAGTCGTACGAATGCACGCATGGTGACATTGTCATTAATAGCATGAATAGAATAATGAATATGGTTGTATAATATTTATTATAACATCTCATTATGTATAATATACTAGAGTAATTATTTTTTTATGTAAACGATAAGGAAATAGTAAGTGGGAGAAGAAAAGAACATTGAATGATGTGATGAAGTAATTACCTCTTCATTAGGTTCTTTTGATTTGAAAAAAAAGGGTTCCTTAGGATTAATTTCTAATCAAATTAAGGCCTTAAGGATCAATTTAGGGTAGTTTGGAGGATATTCGAGTAGGTTTTTTCCAAGTCAAAAGGATTTGGAGGTGTGAATTTAAGATAATGGGAGGATTTTTTTATATGAGAGGCAAGAGGAACTTTTGTAAAAGCTTGAAATATTAATTTATTATAAAATCATTTTTGGTTTCTAAGACCTCCAAATAGATTTATTTTGTGTCTATGGAGGGTATTGGTAGAAATCCTCTCAACATATAGGTTTTATACATGTTTAGGTCACCATATTAACCTTGTCGTTTTGATTTAACCCTTAGTTAAATAGTTTATCTTTTACCATGTCTTCTTGTATTATTTTAATACATGGTTAATAAATATACTATAAAATGATAAGAGAACCTAAGTGGATCATTAATGAAATATGTATCATTATATAATTCATTCTTCCAAAAAATATATTTTTAGGTCTATTATGTTATTTAATAAAATAGTATTAGTTTTAAAAACACATTAATGTCAATTTCGACACTATATTGTATTTGGTTTTTTTAAAAGTCATAACAACATGATAACATCGAAAAAAGTTCATTAAATAAACTCTAACATGGAATATTAACATATAAAATTAGTGTAATGTATAAAAAGGATAAACTAAAATTTATTTCAATATTGATAACTTCAATTATTTAGGCTTTTCATTAATAAGGTAATTACTACATCAATTATTTCAGTTTTGAAATGAAAATTTATAGTTGAATTTATCTTATGTATTACACAATATTAAAAATTGTTTTGATAATAAAATTTGAATTATCACTTTTAACACTTCTCTAATTATAATATAATATATTTACTAATCTAATCCAAGTGGATCAAAAAAGGATCATACTTTTTCCTAAGGTTGATTTTGGTCGAAATACACTTATCAAATAGAATTAGGACATGTGTTAGTGTAATTTTAATATTATTTTTACCTTTAATTACTCTATTTACTTTTAATCATAGTAAATAAAATTCAAAAGTTAATATTCACCCATAATTATTTTTATCCTATTGAACCACATTTTACATACTGATGTCAATCGTGTCTCTCTGATTTTTGAAATTCAATTCACAAAAGCAATAAAATTGTGTTTTATCCAAATTTGCAAATGTGCCTAGAAGGTGGGTAAAAGACATTTAATAGTTTAAATAAGATTTATATATCTAATCTTATTATAAAATGACTCCAATGAATTAAATTGGAATAATATAGGTATTATGTATCTAATTTGAATTTAAAATAAATTTGAATAAAAATATTAATTATTTGAATAATAAGTTTGTATTAAATAATAATGCAGTGATTTTCACTATTTGTCAAAAATTGAATGTCATCAGAAAAAATACAAAATATTCACCATAAGATTAATTTTATATTCCAAATTCAAAAATGATGTCTATTTTACCAAATTCAGAAAATATAATTTTCATTAATTAATTTCAAATCAATTCCCGTTGCCAAAACCATAATGTGGGTTATTAAGAAGTAAAAAATATCAAAAGATTGACATCTGTTTATGTCCAATTTAAATGTGAAATTGCTTAAAATGACCTAAATTATATTAAATAAAAAATATATAACCTCATTATACTTTATAACAACTCAAATGTATAATTTAACACTATAAATTATTTATATTAAAAAATTTGTTTTCAATTAAAATTTACCATTTTTTCACTATAGATCAACATACGAAAGTTATCAGAAAAGTACCAAAAATTTATCCAAACTAAACTTTTATGTCCCAATTGTAAAGAAGATTTTAATTTCCTTAAATTGAATATATAAAAGTATCAAATATTGGATTTAAAATGGGTTTTCCATTACAAGGTGGAAAAAAACTACATTTTTGAAAAATACTTCTTTTATCTGAAAAATTGAATTTTACATTATATTATATCTAGGAAATAGAAAATATTAATGTTAAAATTGTATAGGATATATATATAATTAAAATTTTGGTTAATAATATTCATAAAATCTTTTTAAACGGCTAGTTTTATAGGTCGTGATGCGCTTGAACATGGTGATGCGTGTAGCGCAAGCTATTGAATTACATTAAAGAGATAACATACTATGAAATCTTGGGGCGTTACACCATCCCGATGATGTTACTTTCTCAATGTGAATGAGGCAATAAAATTATGAAATACATGGATACGTGATCCCACTTAAAGGTAGTAATTTGTAATGGATGAAGAAAACCAGAGGGCCATTGATGTTTTGACTTTACCGTTTGACATGTATAGAACCTCGATACGAAGTCACCTATTGACCGCCTCATGCCTGACCACCAGAACTACTAAAAAATCATAATACATCCTTTTTTATCATGGATTAATGATGCACTAATTTTATTGTTTATCCTAAATCACCACAACCATTAGAGAAAACAACACCATTATATGGCTCTTAAAGTATAAGATCCCCACGAGATATGAATACGAGTCATCAGATGTGTTCCCACATTGAAGAATCTTCATGGAACACATAAAAATAACATCAATAGGATTCTCCCAATGAATAAACTCTAGAATAGAAGGATTTAATAGAACACATTGCAAGAATTCACCTCCATTGTGGTCTTTGGTCTTAATATTACTTTGGGTGATGAGCCCCATCAAGGTTCACTCATCACTATACTTCCTCAAACCCTACACTGGTGCCTTTCTACTCAAGGATTCATCCACCACATTTCTCCTTAATAGGGTATAAATGATTTCAAAATCAAATACCTATAGATATTTTATTCAATGTCCCTTCCTCAATTTGAGATCCATTTGGAAGAAGATGTAGGATAATATTTTATGGTCAGAATAGACCATATTCTTCCCCCAAAAAGTTAATGGCACCATGTATTCAGGTTATTCATGGTTGCTTCTAATTTAATGTCATGGTTTGAGTAATTATTTTCATGCGGTCTGAGTTGGTGAGAATCGTATGCCACTACATGATCATCATGCATGAGCACACACCTGTAGCTCACACCTGAAGCATCATAATAAAAAATGTAACCCTTATTAAATTATGGAAATATCAATTCAAGTGTGGTATTGAACCACTACTTTAGCTCCTAAAATAATTCCTAACACATTGGGCTCCATTCAAACATCACCCCCTTCTAGGTGAGGGTGTTCTAGGATAAGGCTTGTTGAGATAAATCATGAACAAACTTTTTGTAATAACCAACCTAGAAAATAAATTTCCTAATGTCAAACAAATTCTTTGGTGGCTCCCATGAACTAACTATGCTAATCTTATCAGGGTACATCAAAATACCCTACTCTAAATTCATATAACTTTTAAACATCACCTCCCTGATCTATAAAGTGCACTTTCAAAACCATTCATAAGGTCGGTGATCTTGCAGAGTGCCCAAAATGATCCCAAAGTGATGTGAATTCTCCTTCTTTGATTAAGAGTAAACTATGATTGAATCTTTGAATACCACAAAGAAGGAGTCTTGATACTAGTGGAACACCATATTCATGAGTTCCATTAAAATAGTTTGAGCATTGGTCAATTTGAAAGGCATGAACAAATACTCTAAGTGTATGTACTTTCATCAGAAAGCCGTATTCAGGATAACCACCTATCTCAACTTGACATGGCGGTGACCCAAACAGAAGTCTATCTTTGAGAACCCTATTGACACTTCATTTGTTCAAACAAGTCATTAATTTGGGTAAACTTGTATTTATTCATGATGGTTACCTAATTGATATTTTGGTAATTGATAAACAGCTAGAGGGAAATATCATCTTTCTTTTTGAATTGAATAGGATCATCCTAAGGAGATATACTCGGGAAACTGAACCCTTTGGTTCCCAAATCATCAAGCTGTATCTATAATTTTCGTAGATCGGTGGGAGCTATAAGATATTACGTAAGTGATATCAGATATTTTCCCATTGCCAAATGATTCAAGAACTCCACATCCCGCTCTAGGGGTACGTCTGAAAGAAATCATCTTAAATACATTCAGAAACACATCGACCATTGGAGGTAATACACCTGCATGATCACCACCATCATCCTCTAGAATGAACGATGATAACTAAAATACAATATTTCCCAACTCTGGGAGTGGATGTTCTGCACAAACCAAATAAGTATCCCACTACCTAGGAAATACCTAAGGAATCCCATCTGGTGTAATTAATCTCACATGTCGCCTTTGTTAGTAGATATTCACTTGGAAGCACACTAGCCAATCCATGCTACAGATTACATCAAAATGTTCCATATCCAAGACTAGGATATCCCTCTCTATCTTGACCCTTGACATGGAGAGTGTACCTAACCGTAACCTAAACCCAAATTATTTATTCTTAGCCAATGGTTTAACCAAATCCATTTAAAAAGACACCATCTCAGTTGTAAAGTTTAATATATTGACAATATAGGAAGCGATAAAATAAATATATGCACAATTTTCAAAAAACAATATCTACTATAGAAGATGATTTAAGAATGGTAACACTCATTATAGAGGGAACTACATCATGTCCAACTGGTGCTTGATCCACATCATGAAGATGCCTAGTCTCTACCTTATAACGACCACTCACTTGCGGCTCTACCATGAAGAAGAATTGGTCCTACCACCTTGACCACTAAACCTTGATCTGTTCTTCTTGGATGGACAAAACTGAAATAAAAATCCCCTAGAATCGACTGATCCTACAACACTCTGACTTGGGCGCATCACCCTATAAAAATGAGGAAACTCCCCTATAACCCCATATTGATGACTAGGTCTCAAAAGTGATGTACATGAAGGTAAGATGTGCCCTATCATTCTACACAAATGGAACATGACATACCCTTCATTAGAAGAATAATATGATGACTTCCTAGAAGGATGGAATGAACTTAAACTGCCATTCATACCCTGCTCATCCTACTTCATCTTCTTTATAGATAAACTTCAACTTTCTATCACTGAAATTTCACCAGAGAAACCAGACCATCCCATAATATAAATATATTCTATAAAATCTTCATCAAATACCACAGTATAGTTCTTTAGCATGAATAAGAATACCTGTGAATATGTATTCAGTCTCAAACCTCTTTTGAACATCTGAGCCTTCATATGCTCATTCTAGACTATTTCAGGTGCATATCGGACAGGCCTCGCAAAGTGGTTGGCATATTACATAACTACGTAGTCCCCCTAAAAACATCCATAAACTCCCAGGATCATTCATAATCCATGACCCCATGACATTACTATTCATTGATGATAGCCTTGAATTTCATTCATCACATATTCTCATAGTTTATGGCTTGAAGAACTGTTTCCCACAACCTTCGATTAGGACCCTCTTGCAAGAATGAGGTTCGTTCTACTATACTTTATTAGGTGTATCAAGAATCTCAAAATTAGCTATATTTTATAAATCCTCTCCTCTTATTCCTAAGGCTTCTTGCTACATCGGAATGTAGAAGGTTTGTTCTTGAGAAACACCTAGGTATTTTCCTTCCTATAAATTGTTTCATCTTATCTAACTAGAGAAGGACCAAGAACCTCTCCCTATCCCTAAGTCTAAATAGCCCAAACCCTAGCTTTTCCAAACCACTAATGAAACAATGTAGGGGAACTATCTCAAAATTTCTCCAATAGTTGTAATGTATCTCTATTAAGAGGCATGTTTATTCAAAAACCAATAATCACAAGAGATGACATTAGTACACAATTTCTAAAAAAAATTCCGTAATGGCATAAAATTTAAATGTATCAAAATTATCACAAAAACGAAATGACTGAACTACTTCAAACCTACAAAATTTCAACAATAATTCTGCTACGATCATATCCCACATGGAATATAAGTAAAAAAGACCCCAAATTCCCAAGCCTACTCGAGGATTTTCATGAGGTGTTACTTCCAGGCACCCTACACGCAACCAGAACTCCAAGTCTAGAAAGTCCTAGATCCTTTCAAACTAGAATAATCCCAAATGAAATTAACCAAAGAGATAATCCTCCCTTTAATACCATTTTTCAGGAACCAATCCAAGTCTTCATCCAAACCGATGATCAACCTGATCTTTTGTAAGGCTTGATAGGTGTTCCCTATCCCCAAGAGTAGGTACAAGTGCCCGGGTATCATAAATATTGATTGGGAATGATTTACCAAAATATGTATGCATTAGAAAACCAACAATAATCCATAAAACAAATATGAAAATTGAAACAAAAAAAACTATACAAAAATTCATAATCATGTTAAAACAATTAAATCAAAACTAAACTAAGATACAACAAAAAGGGACCACAAGTCTTTCAAAAAAACCAACACTTGGAATGGGGGCACCACCCAAAATCCATCTCCATAACACTGCACAATGATTAATCTATAAAAACTGGATCCGCCATATCTAAAGTCCTTTACCGTACATGTGTCATGCATTACGAAGTATACTTACACACAGGGGTGTACGTAGGGTGTGATTCTAAGCCTAGTTGGATACCACCAAACATAGGATTTCTAGGTATAAAAATTGTAACACAAATAGATTGAATGTTTTTTGAAAGGAAATTATATTCATAATATTAAAGAAACAAAAATTAAATGAGAACCCATATTTAAAAAATAATCCTTAATGAAAACACACTTTCTTATAAAATTACCATCCAAACATTCCCAATGATGATAGTAAGTGTGATATTTCCAATAAGAACTATTCATGAAAATTCCCCTAGGCACATTCATGCAATAGGACCCTAGGTACCTCGCATATCAGTGAAATGTGTTATAGAAACCATGAACAACAACTTTCTCTTGCATGAGCCACTAATGAAGAGAAACATCCAAAATTCAATTGGTCTCAAATCATCATCAATATTTAGTTTATGTTTTCATTTTCAATTCCTTTAACTAAAAGTCGGTCCTATCTACATCTAAATTACAAGCATATTAGTACTAGTTTTTTCACCTAGATACCCAGGTATCCCTTTTCTACTCATGAAGGTTTCGCATGTCACATAACCCCACTTGTACATTTCATGAACCAGAAAATGCATTACACATCACATGACACAACATTCACGCCCAAATTCCATTTTAAAATCATAATTGCACGAAAACCACTTTTATATATATTTGTCAAATCATACATAATTTAATAAATCATTTATAAAATTTATTCAACAATTTCAAGAAACACTATAATGATTTTACACAAAAAAAATCACTATAATTCCTCTTTAAAAATCAACCTCACACCAACTCCATATCAAAACAAGATTATCATCCCCCATATAATTTAATAAACCAACGGTAGAACTTATAAAACACTACCATGTTACAAAACATGATTTTACACATTAAACACACACAATTACACATAGAAATGACACTTTAAAATCAAAAACATAGTTAATACTATCAAAATACACCTTCTCACTACTCACAATAATCAAGAAAACTTGATAAAATAATCAAGAAAAAAAATAAACCCAGAAAATAATGTTTATACTTCAAACCACCTACCTTTAGGGTAAAAATGCCAAAAATCGGTGTGAATATACTGCCACACCTCAACTAAATGACATGAAAGATAAAACCCAAATTGTGAAGATCCATCACAAAGACCTATAGATAACCCCATGGGATGAAACCCCTGATTCTAGAAATATAAAACCCCATGAAAGAGGGTAGAAACCCTAAAAAAAGAATAAGTATAGTAGAAATCCACTTAAATGAAGTATCATGATGTTTTCCCACCAAATACCCTTCAAAAATAGAAGTATATGGGAGCTTAAGGGAGAAAGGAGGCCTTTTAAGGATGAAAATCTCGAGCGGAAAAGAAGATGGGCAGAACAAGGTTTAAATATGGAAAGTGTAAAATGGAAAAATTCAAAAATTTAATGATCAGGATATCATGCACTATTATTCCACATGGTTTAATAACCACGTTCACACTCTATCTATATCGAATGGTTACCTAGTCCAAGACAGACATCAATGCAATAGATTCTCCCTTCACTGTATGGTTTATAGTAACGATTCCCAACCATGCAGGTGGTCCTATCCACCAAAAAATTTCCATTTTCCCCCAAAACCCAAATGGAAACCTATTGAGAAAAGATAGAAAAAATTAAAAAGGAAATATAAATTAAAATAAAGGAACATATGTGAAATATATATCCCAATATGTTAATTTTCAATGTCAAAACCTTATTTATGTAATTTTCCATCCCATGGAGAATGAAATCATTTTTCATGCATATGTGTGAACTACCTCCTCAATGAAGTGACGTGTATCATTTTCCATTACTCACCATATTCAACAGTTATAATGATTTATTAAACAAATATATAAGATATCTGTTACCTAATATAGATTTTGGAATTATATTATAATACATACCTTTTTATACCTTCACCTCTTAAAAATTATAATTTCACCTTTCTGTTTGTGTGGAATACCACCTCCATGAAAAAATATGATCCATTAGTCATGTATACTTTTCATGGGTTATTCAAAAACAACTATTGATATATAAAAATCATAAAAATGTATTTATTATCATTATATATATAATTTAATAATGAACTCTTAAACCATGATCATCCTCTGGAATAATTTTTATATTTTTGGTTGTATATCTAAAAAAACACTTATTGTAGACATAACCAAATATTTAATTTAATAATTAGTTGATGAAAATGAAAAAATATTTTCAAAAAAAAATTAAATAACATTTAAAAGAATTAAAAATATGTAAATAATTGTTATAATTTTATTAGTTATGATTTTAAAGACATATAATATATAGTGGAACTCGGTGTAATGGTTTTCTTAACTACATTTGTATTAATTTGGTTAAGAATATACTTTATTGGCCATATTAAGCAATAGTTTGGTAACATCCCAGGTAAAAAAAGAATATGACTTTTTCATATTTATTAATTTTTGAATTAAATATTAATTTTACTTCAAATGGGTTTCTATGTTTGATAGCATACCTGATACGCAACAACGAGTATCTTTGAAATCTTACGTTGCACGCTAATAATATATTATTATATTTAACGGTAGTTAACTCCAAGCCGTTGTATTGGCAGAAATGATCAAAAATATCTAAACTATGATTATACATGATTGTTAAATGTACTTAAATTATCCAATAAAAAGTTAGAGGCTTATAATATGAATGAATCTAATTTTAACCATATTTTACATTTAATGGATGATTTACCGCCTTTTAATGGGGGACCATTTTTAAATCTAGTTTTGGTCACTTTAATATATTCTATATGACCAAATAAAATCCTTCTTTTGAATGGGGACATCAAAATATACTTTGGGTAAATTTTTGTAATTTTTCCAAAAAATTTCATTTTTTAATGAATAGTGAAAATATTGTATTTTATTTCAAAAATATGTTTTAATAAAATATATGTATATGGGTAGATTATCTTTTTAATTGGTTTTAAAATGAAATTATAATATATTTTTACCATTTAATCTTATGTTGGTCATTTTAATTAATTTCACTTTTAAATTGGACATAAACAAGTGTCGATCTTTTGATAGTTATTGTTCCTTAAAAACACGCTATTTGTTTTGATAACTAGAATTAATTTTAAAATTAATTAATGCCACTTATAGGTCATGCTTTTTGAAAAATAGAAATCATTTTTTAATTCGGAATATCAAATATAGCTTAGGTATAATTTTTGGTATTTTTCTGAAAAACATCAATTTTGATGAATAGTGAAACCACTTAGTGGTAGTTAAAAAACTAACTTTTTCATTTATATCAAATTTTACCACTTTTGTGAATTGAATTTCCAAAATCCGACATACATGGTTGTTATCAAGAAGTAAAATGTTGTTCAATAAGATGAAAATAATTTTTGGTGAATAGAAACTTTTGACTTTTATTTACCACGGTTAAAGGTAAATAAGGTAATTCAAGGTAAAAAGAATATTATAATAATTCAAAATTACTATAGCACTTGTCCAAACCTTATTGGTTGAGTCATTAATGACAATGGTCATCTTCGGGTCGATTTTGGAACCCCATTGAGCCACTTGGGAGTAATAATGACAATTTAGATTAATTAATTTATTGTAAAGACAAAATTGACATTAACAAACATATTTTTGTTATTAATTTTTATATGGTGTTATATAAGTCATGGTTTCAACTATAAATACTCATTGTAATTCTAAAAGTACTTCCTACATGGTATTATTTTTTTATAATTTTTAGACATCAAATAATTTAAATTATTTATGACACAATAATGATGGAGTATTTACCTCATTAATAAATACATTAAATAAATAAGATTATAATGATTAAAATATTATCCAAACCCAGTCCAATTCATATTGGATGATTTTATTTCGACCATGAGTCATCTTAGATTCATATTTAATGATTTTTAGACCCTTTAAAACAGAATATATGTTCATAATAAAATAATATTTTCAAACTTTCCAAAAGAGCGCCTCCTCTCCCTTATAAAAGGAGACCACTTCTAACCAATTAATCACAACTCTCAAGCCATTTGGCTAGTCCAAACTATGACCAATTAAGCTACCTACATCCCTATCCTCCTCCTATATTCCTTTACTTAGGCGTAAGGCACTTCAAGAAGTCCTTTGGTTCAAACCAAAGGGAGTTACCCAAATTAAAGGTAACAGTTTCCCTTAATTTTTTCCTTTTATTTTACTTCTCCAACCCCTAACCTCATTTTATTACTTTATTTTGTAACAAAAACTGTATCCTCAATATACTAGGATTTTTTATAAGAAGGATTCGAACTAGACATACACACACCTCCATCTAATGGGTGAAGAAAATAATGTTTCTCTGGATGGAAAACTAACGCCTCACGAAACGATGATTTTTCGATTATCATCTACTGCCTCTCATGGTGGCCATTATTATGGCACTGTATTTATATATGATATATATTATGTTTATGTTTCCTTTATTATTCTTTATTTTTCATTTATATCATGCCATTATGGTTTCCATAGTGGGTAAATACGATATTCTCATTTGAGGAAGTGCGGACTACTGCCCCCTCAAAGTGATGTGACTCGTTAATGCCTTATGTGGGATGTATAAAGGATAGAGTTAATGATATTATATATGATATTATACTGGAATTATAATATACCTATGTATCATTAAGTTTTAATTCCATTAAAATAATAAATAGAAATGAAAGTAGCGTTCATGCGTTCGTACGGCTTACCGTCTCCATGAACGGTGCATTTCATTTCTTACCTACAAATGTTATGTACTATTATAAAAACAAGTATATGCTGGATATATATGATATATATGATATCTAAATCATGAACACCATTCTGGATAAAATGGAATATGGACCACATGGAAAACTTGTAAATATAAGGTGTTCATTTTTTTTACTCAAGCACCAAATATCAACAAAATGACCATTATCAACATAAATGATTACATAATATTTATAAAAAGGTAATAAGTAATATAAAAGGAATAATGAACTTTAAAAAAAGGTTTTTGATCTAGTAGTAATTAACATTAGTTTATTATTCTGGATATTAAAGAACGAATGGTTCAAGTCAGACAATGAGGTAAGTGATATCGTTAGGCTGTCTAATTTTTGCAAGGGAGCTTCCTAACCCAATTTCAATTCATTGGGTTAAACTTGTACTTCTGGAATATGTCATCTTATAAATATGTGAGAATTAAATATTATTGTTTTACACTTAATATCCTCTTATATTGGGTGTATTGTTATTTTTCACACATAATTATATAATTGATTTATCCGTAATCAAAGGATACCATCATCATAAGGGATTTCATCTCAGTTTACATTGCCATTGAGAATTCATTGTTGTTATGAACCAATTCACTCTTATATGATGTACATAATGTTCTTTTTCATGTTATATCATGAATCCATTTATTCTCATGATATTATAAAGTTCTTATTAAATGTAATTCTTCAATTATTTGTATTCAAGAGTTTCTCATTTTGTTGAAAAAACTCTTTAACTAAAATATCATTTTAATTATTTTAAAGATTTATTCCTCTAAATCATTGTCATTAATGTTCATGTTTTAAAAATGGTTTTAAGGATTTATTTATATGGACATTATTGTTTTAAAATTTTAATTTCTTTAAAATATTCAAAGTGGTATGGGATACTTTGATTCAAAAAAAATCTCTTTATTAAATGGTTTTGAAAATGGTTTGATAAAGAATTGATTTTTTCAATATCTTGAAATGATATATTATGATTGAAAATGAAATGTTAATAGTGAAATGTTTATATTTGAAATATTTTATTTTCCATGATTTTATAATGGTACTTGGACATTTGACGGGTGGTTACATGATTAACTAAATGACGGGTGGTGCCGTGAATACCAGGACGAATGGTTATGTTATAACCTCAAATGCATTGGGTATGGAAGTTGACCGTATGGCTATTCCATTTAGTGATATGTGTGTAAGTCGACCGTATGGTTATTCCATTTAAGTATGTTTAAGTCCCTAGTTACCATTATATGTTATCTATTTTTAATATGTGTTTTATGGTAATATTTTGGTTACAAAAGGGTCGGTAGTGATCTTTTATTCAGTGAAGAGTATTTACTACTTCATAAAGGTGAAAAGTATTACGTATGTTAAAGTATTCATGTTTTACTTGTTGTTTTGAAAAACTAACAGATTTATATCTTTTTGTATCCCATAGTGAGTTTTTTATGCTCATCCCAAGTTTTGGAAATGTTTTTCATAGTACATAATGTGGAATTGGGTCAAGGATGGGGTCAAGGAAAATTCATGATGCCTTAACCATGGAACTAGAAATGACTTTTTTTCAAGAGTTCATTTTTTGTAAAAAAATCGATACTGGGTAGAAGTGTCTACTTTGTAATATTTTGAAATGTAATAGTTATGGCCTAACTCTCAAAAACTCTAAACCTGAATAGATCCTCAATGGGAATTATTCATTTACTTCAAGATTATGTAATGTTTTAAGGTCGTGTCCTTATAGTTGGTATCAGAGGTCGGTTTAGATAACATTAGAGGTTAGGGTATTCTTTAAGAATAAGTGGCATTACCATAATGGTTAGGATTTCCTAAAGAGTCATAGTTTTTTTTGATAAAGAGAATGGTTTTAAGATAACATAAATTATTATATCTTAGTGTTTACCCTCCTCATATGATATTATATTATTATTATACTAATATAATCACACTGACCTTTTTGGTTTTAGTAAATGGCTGGATATAGCAGGCACCAAAGTAATAGTGGATGTGAAGAAAATTGTGAGGGTTTTTTGAAGGTGCAACTGAATAATATGGCAGCTGCAATGAGAACAGTTTTGTTTATTCACAACCAACTATCTAGAGTCGTGATTGAACACTTGAACCTTAGTGATGTTTATATGGTAACGTATGTTCGAGAAACAAATCCATATGGAATTTCAGGAAATAATCATAAAGGTAAGAATGTTCATAAACCTATGTGTCAAGGATGTGGAAAGAAACACCTAGGAAAATGATTCAAAGGGACGGGAATATGCTATAGATGTGGGAATGAAGGTCATAAATCAAGAACCTTCCATGGAAAAAGAATGCATCCAGTTGACTCTAGGAAAGGGAAAGAAGTTATTTCTCAGGGAAAAATTGAATGTTTTTAATGTGGTTTGCATGGTCATTATACAAACAGGTGGCCTACGAAGATGTTTCGGTAATGGGATCACCGGGATCGTAAAAATATTTGTTTACCAATACCAAATGTGATTCTGATTGAGGATGAAGAAACTGACAACAACCAATGAAATATATGGATTATTTCTTAACATTTGTTTTGATATTATTGAATCTTAGGATATGATTCATGATTCTATTTTTAGGAAAGTATATTTTTAGAATAAGTTGAAAAAGAATGGTTAATGGATCCTGAAGAATGTTTAATGTGTAAGAAGTCAACATATAATGGATTCAAGAGTTATGGTAGATTTTAGGATGGTAAAATGCTTAAAAGTATTAAAGCTCTTTTGATGATGGGAATTAAATTAGAAGACTTTTTATAGTATGTGTAACCCTAAAAATTGATATATGAAAATTTTATTCAAGGAATAATTATCTTTTCATTTGTGGATATAGTTATAAAGAACAATTTCGGTTTATATGATCCTTGAATTTGAGGAAATTATAGGTTAATACATTTTTGGGATGCAAAATGAAAGTTATTAGAAAACCTTCATGGTTAAAATATGATATGGTTATTTTTGATAAATTTATCTCTTTTTTGGAATGTTATAAAATTATATAGTTTTTGAAAAGAGACAACACACAGACCGTGGGACAACCCATCGCGTCAGACGAAGCTATGGGAATCGAACCCACAACCAAAGTGCGACTGTTATTTATCGCCTACCACTGGACTATGTGAAGTCACTGGTTAGTTTGACTAATTATTTTTAGTTAGATGATTTTATGAATCCATAATAAGTTTATTTTTGGTTATCTATGGAAATGATGAACCTAGACTATTGAATATTTGATTAGGTTAATTGCTTTTTAATATGAGATTTTAAGAGTAAATGATTTTATTTGGAGATAAATGTGAAGATTAATCTTGGAAGACTATACGATTAAATCCTTCAGAGATTTGGATTTCAATCATAGTTTTTATTACTTTCATGAATTTTAACGACAACATTTTATTGAAGGGTCTTTGTTGAACTTTGGGTTTTGTTAGAAAAAGTTTAGAGATTAAGAGTAGTTTTTTATTATGTAAAAGATTAACCTTTTGGGGGATTATCTGATCATGTACTAAACGTTTTGGTTTTAGTTAATATCTAAAGACAAGTTAAATATATAGTTCATCTTTTGTGGCTTATTTTATTCTCTAGAAGTTGATTATAGAACTTGTAATGTAAAAAAAGTCATCCTGAATACACATTGTTTGGAGAAAATATGAGTTTGTGTTAGAAATCTTGTAAAAGATGAATGTATACATGACAAGTAAGTATATTTCCTTATGTTTTTAGCTAAGCTCATAAATAAATTCCTCAATGAAAAATAACTTAAAAGAAAATCCTTTTCTGTTAAATTTTCAAACTGGGGAATCAAAGACTATTTAACCAATCACAAGTTTGTGAATTTCTGGTGGTTAAATTTCTCCTAAACATGTTTTCTATCACTCTCCATCAGAACTTGAAGGTTTGTTTTCTCCTCCATATCCATGTTTTAATGGAATCTTAGTTTCTATTGTCAAGGGTATCCTACGTATTTCTCTACCTTTATTTTAAAGTGATAGTTTTATTGACTCTTTTTTTCGATATGGGACTTTCAATAAAGGTTCTGAGCCCACATTTTAAAATTGCGAGGACGCAATTCCCAAAAGGGGGGAAGGATGTAACATCCAAGGTAAATAAAGAATATGACTTTTTCATATTTATTAATTTTTTAATTAAATATTAATTTTACATTAAAAGGGTTTCTATGTTCGATAGCGTACCGAAATGCAACAATGGGTTTCATTTAAATCATACGTTGCACGCTAATAATATATTATTATTTTAAATGGTAGTTAACTCCTAGCTATTGTATTGGCGGGAATGAAAAAAAATAACTAAAATATGATTATATATGACTTTTAAATGTACTTACATTATCAAATAAAATGTTAGAGGCTTAAAATATGAATGAATCTGATTTTAACCATAATTTACATTTAAAGGCCGATTTACAGCATTTTAATGGTGAACCCTTTTTAAATCTAGTTTTGGTCACTTTAATATATTCTATATGACCAAATAAAATCATTCATTAGAATTGGAAAATCAAAATTTACTTTGGGAAATTTTTTTGACTTTTTCCGATAAAGTTCATTTTTAATGAAGAGTGAAAATTTTGTATTTTAATTCAAAACTATGTTTTAATCAAATTAATTTATATGGTTATATTATCTTTTTAATTGGTTTTAAATTGAAATTAAAATATATTTTTACCATTTAATCCAATTTTGGTCATTGTAATTAATTTCACATTGAAATTGGACATAAACAAGTGTATATCTTTTGATAGTTATTGTTTTCTAAAAACACACTATTTGTTTTGATAACCGGAATTAATTTTAAAATTAATTAATTCTACTTATATGTTTTTAATTTGTAAAAATAGACATCATTTTATAATTCAAATTATCAAATATATATTAGGTTGAAGTTTTGATATTTTTCTGAAAAACTTCAATTTTTGATGAATAGTGAAACCACTTCGTGGTAGTTAAAAAAACTGACTTTTTCATTTAAATGAAATTTTACCGCTTCTGTGAATTGAATTTCAAAAATCTGACATACATGGTTGTTATCATGAATTAAAATGTGGTTCAATAAGATGAAAATAATTATTGGTGAATAGTAACTTTTGACTTTTATTTACCACGGTTAAAGGTAAATAGGGTAATTCAAGGTAAAAATAATATTATAATATTTCAAAATTACCTTAACACGTGTCCAAAACTTATTGGTTGAGTCATTAATTACCTTTGTAATATTTGGGTTGATTTTGGGACCCCATTTAACCACTTGGGAGTGATAATGACAATTTAGATTAATTAATTTAATGTAAAGACAAAATTGACATTAAAAAATCTTTTAGTAATTAATTTTTATATGGTGTTATATAAGTCATATTTTAGACTAGAAATACTCATTGGAAGGATAAAAATATTTCCTACATGATAGTATTTTTTTTATAATTTTTAGACATCAAATAATATAAATTATTTATGACCAATAATGATGCAGTATTTACCACATTAATAAATAATTTAAATAAATAAGATTTTAGTGATTAAAATATAATCCAAAACCTGTCCAATTCCTATTGGATGATTTTATTTCTACCATGATTCATCGTATCTTCATCATTAAAGATTTGTGTACCCTTTAAAACCGAAAATATGTTTATAATAAAATAATATTTTCATACTTTCTAAAAGAGCCCCTCCTCTCCCTTATAAAAGGAGACCAGTTCTAACCAATAACTCACACCTCTCAAGACATTTGGATCGTCCAAACTATGCCAAATTAATCTACCTACATCCCTTTACTCCTCCTATAATCCTTTACTTTGGCAGAAGGAACTTCAAGAATTCCTTTGGTTCAAACCAAAGGTAGTTACCCAAATTAAACGTAACAGTTTCTTTAAATTTGTTTTCAATTATTTTACTTCTCCAACCCCTAAACTATTTTTATTACTTTATTTTGTAACAAAACCAGTATCCTAAATATACTAGGATTTCCTTATGATAATTATTCTAACTACACATACACACACCTCCATCTAATGGGTGAAGAACATAATGTTTCTGTCGATGGGAAACTAACGCCTCACGAAACGATGATTGTTTGATTATCTCATACTGCCTCTCATGGTGGCCATTATGATGGAACTGTATTTATATATAATATAAATTATGTTTATGTTTGTTTTATTCTTCTGTATTTTCAATTTATTTCACACCTTTATGGTTTCCATTGTGGGTAAATACGATAATCTCATTTGAGGAAGTGCGAACTATCGCCCCCTCAAAGTGATGTGAGTCGTTAATGCCTTATGTGGGATGTATAAAGGATAGAGTTATTGATATTATAAATTATATTATACTGGATTTATAATATAACTATGTATCATTATGTTTTAATTCCATTAAATTAAGAAATAGAAAAGAAAGTAGCGTTCATGCGTATGTACGGCTTACCGTCTCCATGAATTGTGCATTTTATTTCTTACCTCCAAATGTTATGTACTATTATAAAAACAAGTATATAATCGATATATTTGATATATATGTTATCTAAATCATGGAAACCATTCTGGATATAATGGACTATTGACCACATGGACAACTTGTAAATATAAGGTGTTCATTTGTTTACTCAAGTACCAAATATCGAAAAAACGACCATTATCAACTTAAATAATTACATAATATCTATAACAATGTAATAAGTAATATAAAAGGAATAATAAACTGTAAAAAATGGTTTTAAACAATGTTTAAATTAACATTAGTTTATTATTCATGATATTAAAGAACGAATGTGTCATGTCAGACAACGAGACAAAGGATTTCTTATCTGACTTTTAATTCCGTGAGATTTCCATTGTTAGCCACTTATTTATTGCATGTGGTGTATTTTATACTGCCATTTGATATATATTATCATGATTCTAATTTTATTCATGGTATTCCATGATTCATTTTTTGGTTATTAACTTTTATTCTTATGACTTGATTGATTACAACATGGTAAAGGGTTTCTTCCCACTTTTTATTCCCATGAGATTCATGCTATATTCGCCACTATTTCCTTTTGGGTAGTGTATGTACTGCCCATTATTGTACTATTTGTGTAATATACATTCATTTATAAGTATTTACATCTTCATTTTATGATCCTTATATCTTGTGGCATTTGTTTTGTATGTTCCCAAACTGGTAAGGGAACCTTTCACCCTCCTTTTTTTAAAAGACTTCTTTTTGTTATGTCTTTTAATTAACAAATTATTATGTTGGGATGTGTTCATATATATCCTTATTGATGTAAATATTATTTTAAATTGATGAGATGCCATTTTCTCTCTCATCAACTCTTTTTCTGAATTTTAAAGTGACGTCGTTAGGCTATCGAATTTTTGCAAAGGAGCTTCTTAATCCAATTTCAATTCTTTGGGTTGAACATGTACTTCTTGAATATGTCATCTTATAAATATGTGTGAATGAAATATGATTTTTTTACACTTAATATCCTCTTATATTTGATGTATTATTATTTTTCACACAAAATTATATAATTGATGTATCCTTATTCAAAGGATACCATCTTTATAAGGGATTTCATCTCAATTTATATTGCAATTGAGAATTCATTGTTTTTATGCACCAATTCACTCGTATATGATGTATATAATGTTCTTTTTCATATTATATATTAAATCCCTTTATTATCATAATATTATAATGTTCTAATTAAATGGTATTCCTCAATTATTTGTATTGAAGCGTTTCTCATTTTGTTAAAAAAACTCTTTAACTAAAATATAGTTTTAATTATTTTAAAGATTTATTCTTCTAAATCGTTGTCATTAATGTCCATGTTTTAAAAATGGTTTTAATGATTTATTTATATTGACATTATTGTTTTAAAATTTTAATTAATTTAGAAGCTTCAATGTGGTATGGGACACTTTGATTCAATAAAAAATCTCTTTATGAAATGGTTTTGAAAATGGTTTGACAAAGCATTGAGTTTGTCAATATCTGGAAATGATATATTGTGATTGCAAATGAAATGTTAATAGTGAAATGTTTATATTTTCAATATTTTATGTGCTATGATTTTATAATGGTACTTGGACATTTGACGGGTGGTTACGTGATTAACAAAATGATGAGTGGTGTCGTGAATACCAGGATGGGTGGTTATGTTATAACCTCCAATGCATTGGGTATGGAAGTCGGTCATATAGCTATTCCATTAAGTGATATGTGTGGAAGTAAACCGTATGGTTATTCCATTTAAGTATGTTTATGTCCCAAGTTACTTTAATATGTTATGTGTTCCTAATATGGGTTTTATTGAAATATTTTTGTTACAAAAGGGTAAGTAATGATCTTTTATTCAGTGAAGAGTATTTACTACTTCACCAAGGTGAAAAGTATTACTTATGTTGAATTATTCATGGTTTACTTGTTGTTTTGAAAAACTAACAGTTTTACTTCTTTGTGTATCCCTTACTGATCTTTTTATGCTCATCCCAAGTTTTAGAAATGTTCTTCATAGGACATAATGTGGAATAGGTTCAAAGATGGGATCAAGGAAAATTCATGATGCCTTAAACATGGAACTAGACATGACTTTTTTTTAAAGAGTTCATGTTTTGTAAAAAAACGGATACTGGGTAGAAGTGTCTACATTGTAATCTTTTGAAATGTAATAGTTATGGCCTAAATCTATAAAACTCTAAACCTGAAAAGATCCTCAATATGAATTATTCATTTAATTAATGATTATGTAATGTTGTAAGGTAGGGACCTTATAGGTTTTGTGTGAATTGTCCAATGGATAAATTATTTACAATTTACATTGATTATATGTGGGTTTTTAATTTCTTCACAAAATCCCTATAATGATTCATTATCACTTTAGTAATAAGTTAATTTTCTGTATTATATGTCTCAGCATTGTTTCTTTTTGACATGTTTTGTGTAATGAATATACTTCCTTTTATGAGAAGTATATGTTTCCTAATGAGATATTATATAAAAAATGTTATCTTACCATTATTTTTAATATCCTTTTACTATGTTTTTATAAATTATATATTGATTCAATACTTCTAAAAATATACTTGGTTTTCATATTCTCTATTTATATTCAGTGAAATATAATTAATTTTATGCACTATTTTTTTATTTTATATTGTGTATATTCTTCACCATGATTTTCAAAAAAAATCATTTTAATTAAACATATTATAGAATATTTTTATGTTCCTTCAATCAATGAAATTTTTTATTCATGAATTATGCAAGTGGTTTTGGATAGTCAACTCATACTTCTCTTTCTGAGACATTTTTTCATTGATGCAACTATTTTCACCTATATGGTGTATATATTAAATATTTTAATATAATATCACGAATATTTTAATAATAATGGACTTTTTTCATCTAATTTTCAATCTTTGAAATTGTTTTATTTTAAATTCCATAAGCTCTTTTTCATTAAAAACATTTCTTTAAATTGTGTAACAACTATAAAGAAAACTCTTTCATCATGGTCGTTATATTACATCTAGAATGTCCATTTATAAATTCATATTATATACTAGTGATATTTTCTATATTATTTGAAATGATTTTGAAATGGTAAAAAAAATTATTGATGTTTTCGACAGAAATCACTTTTTACTCTATTTATATTATATGAACAAAAATTATTTTAAAACTTGTGACAACAAAAAAAATTCCCACCACAAAAACTTTTCATTTAATTGGGTATTCACTTATTAATTTCAAATTTTATTTTTTGGGAATTCATATTTCATAATGCTTTTTGATTATTTTTATTGGTACCCTTATAAAAGGTTATAACCCTAGTTTTCAATTTTTTTAAAAAATGTTAGTTTTATTTTCAACTATTTAATAAAAAATAATGATTCATTTGTATCATTTAGGATATGGTATTATAATTATAGTCACATCCATTGTCTGAAGTGTTTATAAAGATTTGTTAATTATATATTTCTAAAAATGATTTCTTATTTATTAATAAGTTATGTTGTTTCATTTTTGATGAAATTCAATAAACCAAAAGTTTATTCATGATATGGTACGTGAATATTAATGAAGAAAAAGGGATTATAGAGAGAACCAGAATAAAAAATCGAATTTTTGTAGTTTTTGAATGGTGGGTCCATTATAACCATCCATTTCATTTGGTAATGAGTCTGAGTTAACATGGTATATGTTACTCCTAACATACAACAATGTTTACTAATTGTATATTATTCCAATGATAGCATGGAGATTATAATTTATAGTTTAATCATAAATGATTTAGGAATTAACTATTTATGTGATTCTATAGTGATTTTTTTATGTTTTTATATTCATAAAAGTTTTTAGGACCAAATATGATATCCAAAGATCTTTTTCTTAAGGATTGTTTTCACTTGGCTCAAGACTGTTGACATATATGACTCGTGAACTATTCTAAACTATCATGTTAGGTATCATTATTAATTATTCAAATACAAATGGGAAAGAATTCCCTTTTTTGGGATCATTCAATTTTATTATTTCATCATACACTTGTACTCATTTTATACTAACTATTGGAAATCAATTATTAAATCTTATGTTTACCCTTAATGAGTATATAAACCCATCCTTTCCTTGTATTCTATTTCACCACATTATAAAGTGATATGTAAAATTCATTATGTATATAAGGGTTTTATATTTGAATAATTTCATTTGAAAATTTGAATAATTATTGAAAAAAGTGATTTTTATTTTAGGAAAAATGATCACCTGAAAACATGGGAATGGTTATGTATGTATTTATCCAAATTATGTAAAATTATAAATATATATGGTCCTTGGGTATCTAGGTTATCCAATATTTATGTATTATTTTTTTCTGGATGGATAATATTTTTTCATGAATATTAGTATAAAATCCTACAATTTATATATTATAATTTTTCTATATGATCTTTGAGGGTTTTTTTGGTAAGTCATATTTATAATAAAAATGAAATATTTCTAAATCATTAAATATTAGTATGTTTTCAAAAAAAAATTACATAATAGTTATGGACATTATCATAAGTTTATAATGTTAGGTATGATAATTTGTTCAATGGAATTAACATCCAATTTTTTTCTTCAATTGATTGGATTTTAATACCATTATTGTTATTTTGGGAGATGTTTTATCTGGATAAAGTATATATAAACCGTAGGTTTATCATAATGTACTGTTGGGGGTTATTGAAATTATATTTTTTAGGATAAATTATAAATTTTATTGTATAAAAATTCATTAATTTTGACTGGATAGATTTTATTTGGGATATTGGGTTGTAATGACCTGAATTTCCTCAGACCTATCCTTGGTGAAAATCCAGTGTTTTAGGTGTTATGTGAGCCAATAGTGGATCATTTCAAGATTTTTATAGTATTTCAAGTTTCCCATTGGTGACTTTGGGCATTAGTTTTGTTATGTTAGTGTGTCGGAATGTAAGTGTGTCGCATGTTGGTACGTTGACATGTTAGTGAATCGACATGTTAGTGCATCAGCATTGATGAGTCAGGGGAATATACATCTGTATATCAAGGGAATTAGTGTCAATGGGTCATGGTGTCGGTAGGTCATTGTGTTAGTAGTTCAATGTGCAAGTAGGTTGTGGCATCGGTGGTTCTGGGTCAGTGGCTCAACATTGGTGGCTCAGCATCAGTGACATATCATCGGTAGGTCGCATCAGTAGCTCACTTGTCAATGGCTCTACATCGGTGACTTTCCCACCGTTGACAAATTTGTACTTTTCTTAATTCTTCCTAGTTTTACAATTTCACCCCTCTTACATTTTATTTGATTCAATAAGAGTTTAGAGACTTATGCTAGATTTTTAAGGGAATTTAAAATGTTATTAGTTAAATCTTAAAATATCCTAATATCCAGGGTGATTTGAGATAACCAAACCATCTGATCTGGACCACGAAACCAAGTTAATTACTTTTGGAAACCGTTCTTCCTTTAAAATAAGATGTGCCTCTTCAAGTATAGGATCTTCACTTCCTCATGTGATTTCGGTTTCCCTCTCTTCAGACTAGATCATCCCTACCTAAATTAGTTGTGTTCATGTGCTAGATCCCTCAAAATCATTTTTTCTTTCAGTTCTTCCATGCTGCTCGTGTGATCCCCTGTTCTTAGAACAATAAGGAAATTTGATCCTTTGATAACTCAATAGGGATTCCTTCTATCTCTCTATAATATTAAATCCTGTGGGGTGGGAGTACTAATTAATCCTTTTAAAAAAAAGTAGAATTATTTTCTAAAAAAAAGAAATAAATAAGTAGGAAATATGATCAAAAGATAACACGAGTAAATACAATAAAGAGAATGGAGTGGTTTGATGGTTGATCACCTATTTTATTT
Organism: Viscum album; assembly: GCA_963277665.1. NCBI lineage: Eukaryota > Viridiplantae > Streptophyta > Magnoliopsida > Santalales > Viscaceae > Viscum > Viscum album. Next base: position 1,004,481,397 of record OY728161.1, read on the forward strand.
TATATCTTTGTTTCTTTATGGATTTAATGTGGATAAATTTATTCTGAAAATCATGGTATTTGGTGGTATTTTATTGTGCACTGGGGTTGTCCCGTTTTTTTTTGTTATAATGCTCGTTAATTGTCCATAACATGGAAAATACTTAAACAGGTTAAATTAGTTAATCCAAATGGATTCCCCATGATGAAATATATTGTATAATAACCACTGTTTATAAAGTGGATTAAATAATAGTGGTTAACAAATATGAATATATATACACATCTCTTTGAAAGGTGCGGATGAGTGATGTGTTCTCATGAGCTTTGTGACTTTCTGTGAGTTGTGTGGTGTTGTTTTTTATATCATGGTTGTTAGTACAAGGGTGAATGAGGAGTTGGTTTTATGAAGAAGGGTGTGGTATGTATGTACAGTGGAGATGTGGGTTAATAGTTGTTTTCGTGGGATTTTTGTGTCGGGTAGTACAAGGGGTGTGGGGGTATTTTACTTCGAGAGACTAATTGATTGCAGAATAGAAGGACTTATAGGCATCTGAACTTCCTTTGTATGTTTTGTGGACATCGAATGACATTGGTAAGTGGCACGGTTGTGTAGTTGTAATGTTTTATGTAGTGGGACTAAATTCTGGAACCATTGGGAAGTAGTGTGATGGAGTGTGGTTATGAGAGGAGGATTGAGTGGAATAACATTGAAGAATTATAGTTGGTAGTGGATGAATGAGGGAATGTCGTGGGACTCCAAAACATGTTTTTTTCTGTTCTGAAATGGTTCTGGTTGTAAATTTCCTAGTAGTTCTAGACGAAATTTAATTGAATACCTAAATTAATAAATGAAAAGTGGTTAAATGAAAAGGGGATGGGTTATGATTTGTTAGGGGTTGTTGTGTGGTTGTGCATATATGGGTTATAGTAACTATGGTTCTGTATGTGTAGGTTGTTTTTTGGAAACCCATTTTTTGGGAAGAGTGTTCTCTTATATATATGTTTAAATTTTAGTTCCTTTTGATTCCTATATGCACCCACCATTATTAAGAACCATGTGTTGAACACCCCCATTTCATAGGGGAAGGTGTATTTCATAACCTCATAATGGGAAGATGGTTGGTTAGTTTATTACTTGTTTCCTCACTCCCTCTTTTGGTTTCTTACCACTTGATCACATCTTGGATGGCTGTAATGGATTGAGACTTACAATATCCCAATATCCTTCGGGTAAGGGTTTGTTGTGGATGAATGTCCTAGGTGTTTGCGGAGAAGGTTTGTTTTCCCATGTATCATCGGGATGAGTCCCAATTGTCATCAGGTGAGAGATGTGGTTGTTGAGTCCTAGGTGACTACGAGTGGGATTTTTTGTGGTTTGAGGCCCTGGTGTATGCGGGTGGGATATAGCAATGGGATTGTGTATGGGAAGACTAGTATATTCAAGACGTTATCCATCTTGGAAGAGCAGTAAACAAGTGGGATTGTTTTTTGGGGTACCCAAACATTGATGTGTCTATATTAATATTTACATGACTTGTTTTATTGGTATAGTGGTCCTTGGTGAGGATGGGATGTTTAGTATTCCTTGGTAGGTGAATTGAGGTTCTATTGTTTTATCATGGGGGAATTACTATGTTCCCCCATTTGTACAATGGTAGCTTCATTTTTCTTGCTGAGTAAACCATTAAGCTCACCATATGTATATATAACTATTTTTAGGTTTCTATGATGACTTTGAGGACCATGTTATACATTACCATCTCAAGGCTCAGGATTAGTTGTTGTTTCTTCTTAGTCTCTCTTCTTTAGGTACATTACATTTGGTTTTTGTTGTACCTTGTATCAAATTTCCTTTTTGAACATGCATGTGAGAATGGATTTTGGATTTACTTTTACTTTTACTTTTACTACATGGTGTTTCTTCAGATTCACCATCTTATCTCCTGATCATGTTCTATGAAAATTGTAATTCTTTTCATATTATATGATATTCTTTAACCATGGTGCTATATGTCACCCTAGGGCCAATTGAAGGTTGGACTCAAGGGTCATTATATGTCCTTCATCTTGAGTAATGTATGGTGTAGCACATTTCCTCTCCCTTCCATCTTTTTGAACAAGGCGGTTTGTGACTAATTAATATTAATGGTAATTATTTGGGAATTGGATAGGTAGGATGGAGTTTGGATTTTGGCATAGTGATAATATCATGGGATAGTAGGCAAACAGTGTTAGGAAATCATTGTATGTGAAATCGTCATGGGAAGACCTGTTATAACATGGTTTTTTAGGGGCCCCAGTGATCTGATGTAAGGACTCTGGACCTACAGGATGACCAAGTGAGGATACACTGATTGTAGGGTAGAGAGCCTAGGAATGGTACATGAATCATAATGACATGGGTTCTTTTTTGTCTTGGGTGTTTTGGATATTAAAAATAAATGAGGAGTTAAAACAAACTTAAAAAAATTCCACCATATTTGTTCATAGAAGTACCTTTTTTTATTTTCCAACTAGGGCACCCTAACGTCACCCACGTGTGGTATGAGTAGTTGAGGCCTGAAAACATGGCCTGATTGATTAGAAGAGTTACAATCAAGATAAGGAAGATGACCAGTTTCAGAAGACGCTTCATGCCTTCAAGTGATAGAATCCGGGAATGTAATAGGGAATCATCTCGGACTGGGAGACAGAGATTGGGATCGAGGAGATGGTGATCGTTTTCAGCTTGATCCAGGACCTAATATAGTATAGTTTTCTATATTGTTGAGAAATATATAAGCATAATCATTTTGGTGTTGGATGCTTTACCTCGGGGAGAGGAAGGAAACTAATTACTGGTGGGATGACTTTGTTAAGGAGTTCAAGGTAGAATTCCTTTCTTCCATGATGAAGGTCATGAAGAGGGATGAGCTACTCTCCCACCAGTAGTGAAGTATGTCAGTAAGGTAAATGGGAATAAATTTCAAATATCTATTTTGATTCTCACTAGATCCCTTTTTCGATGAGGAGTCATGGGCAAGGCGCTTAGATGAGAAACTCTAACCTTCTCTTCAGTATGTTTTTACTCCCTTTACAACACTTACACACATAGAGGTTCAGAATAAAGCTAAGGTAGTGGAAAGTATTAACTTGTTGGGAGGTGTGTTGTGAGATGGGATTCATTCAATTTTTCCTAAGGGGAAAACTATTAGCATTAGTTTTCTCGTGTTAGGGCCTTCTAGGTTTCGGCCAATGGGAAGTAGGCCTCATCAGTTCTAATTTTGATATCCTAGTACTTTCCCTTTCTGCATGGGTTAGGGACTGAGGTGCTTTGTCTGTGGAGTATATGGAAATATTCGGAACCAGTTCCCAAAACATTCACTTTAGAGTGTGGGTGGGAAGTTTCAACGCCCACTCCAGCAGCTATAGTTTCCATTCAGGCATTTCCTGTAGCAGGGGATGTGAGCTCATACTCCACTAAGGGTATATGGTTCTGTAAGAGGAAGAACGAAGGGAACTCCTTAGGTACCTGTACTAGAGTGTTGTTTGGGATGCGGTCAATTACTGAGGGTAAAAAGAGCTAGTCTTGAGTAGTTTCACTCTGCAGAGGTAGCAGTTATAGCAGAGCCTGAGGCTGTTCGAGGTATGATCAGTTTGTTTAGTAAATGTACATGTGTTTTTCTTTATTCGAGAGCTTTTCACTCCATTGTTTCACCCAATCTAGCACATTTCCAATGTCTATAGATAGAGAGAAATTATGTGCCCTTGGTGCTGAGTACACTAGGTGGTGGATAGACTAGTTTCTTTATGTTTTCCTAAGATGTAGACTGATGTTTCAGCCACATCAATCTGGTGGGGATATTCTTATGATATAGATTCAGTCATACGATGTCCTCCTAGGAATCAACCATTTATTTTATGTGCACACTTTTATCGACTTATTCCGATGATGGGAAGTGTTCTCAGAATTTGGTGGCCAGCACATAGCTTTTGATTCCAAGAGGAGTTTTCAGGATGGAATCTAGTATGTGGAGCCTCTTCATTCATTGATAGCTGATATCTCTGTGGAATAAAAAAATACATATATGGAGGATGTTACAGGGGTTATTAGTGAGTTCCTTGATGTCATCCCCGAAGATGATGTCACTCTACCCCTTCCACATGTCTTTTAGATCATGATATCCTTTAGACTCAGTACCCATCTGATTTCGATTTCTCCCTATAAAATGGCATCCTATAAGATTATTGAGTATTAGATTTAGTTCGATGACCAGATTATGATGTTTTTTATCCGGCCATGTGTTTCTTAGTGTGGTGCTCCAATCTTTTTCATGAAGAAGAAAGATAGTGGTCTAATATTGTTCATAGACTACCGAAGAATGAATCATGTGACATTCAAGAACTGTTACCTAGTTTTGAGTGTCGATGATCATTTATACCAGTTAAAGGGAGAAGGTTGTTCTCTAAGATCAACATGCAGTATGGATATCACCAGTTGAGGGTAAAGGATGGTGACATCCCAGATACTTATTTTAGGTGTTGGTATGGGAATTTTGAGTTCATTATTGTGCCCTCCAGTGTCCCAAATGAACCAATCATGTTCAGGGGGATCATGAACTATATTTTACTTGAGTTGTTGGAATCGTTCATTGATGTATTCATCGATGAAATCATGGTCTACTCAAGTTCATAGGAGGAGAAAGTCGGGCATCTCGGGACTATCTTGGAGGTTCTCTGACACCACCATCTCTACAGAAAGTTTTCTTTGTGCATGTTTTGGACATGATAATTGAACTTCATTAGACACATGGAGTCTCTCCAAAGGATTGTAGTGGACCAATCAAAGGACAAAGCGGTTGTTTTTTGGTAGTACCCAAGAAGGTGGTGGGGCTTTTTAGTATCCTAGGTCTGGAATGCTATTATCGGAGGTTCATTCCCTACATCTCTTGAGTTTCAGCTCCATTGACATCTTTTACCAAAAAAGACGAGGCCTTCATATGGAGTGAGATGTTTCAAGCATCATTCAGCTATCTTAAAGGGATGATGGTTAGTTCCCAAGTGCATAGGTTTCCATAGGAAGGGGTGATGTTCGACATGTTCTATGAAGCTTACGGCCTAGGCATGGGATGTGTGTTGATAAAGTGTCAAGGATTAATCTCTTATGTGTCTAGGAAATTACATCCTAACGAATGTAACAGTTCCACCCATGATCAAGAGCTTACAGTTTTCATGTTTGCATTGAAGTTTTGGTGGAATTACCTCATTGGGGAGTGCATTATGGTTTTCACATATCATAAGAGCATGAGTTATATCTTTTTCAAATGAGACATGAGCATGTGTAAATAATGGGGTATGGAGTTCCACTAGGATTATGACATCAAAATATCTTACACACAAGTGATGGGGAATGTGGTCTATGATTCCTTGTGAATGATATCGTAGAAGGAGGTATTTTGGGAATGCATGAATTCTTGGAATTCAATGGATGAGTTGGTCACCTTGTTCCTAGATTCTAGGGAGGACAGTGGTAGAGGCTATATGTTTTAGATGATAGTGATGTCTTCTATGTTGTGACAGGTAGAGGAGTCTCAGTGGGGAGACTCAGAGGCTGAATTGATGCGTGATCGCGTTGTCCAGGGTGAATCATTGGAATGATGGACTAAGGATATCCAGAATCGGATGTTGTTTTGTGGGAATATATTTTTCCAAGTATAAATTTACAATGGAGTTCTCTGTGAGTTCTATATATCACCCCTGGTTTTGCATCTTGGAATCTCTAAGATTTACTGATGCTTGAGGGAACAGTTTTGCTGGCCTAGGGTGAAGTGGGTAGTGGTGGAGTTTGGGTCAAGGTTCTTAGCATTTCAGAAGATGAAGGTTGATCACCATGTTCTTGGAAGTCTATTTCATCCCATAGATGTTCTCCAGTGGAAGTGGGATGACATATCGATGGATTTCATCAAATTATTACCCAGGGCTCAGGGAGGATTCCGTGTTCTTTAGGAAGTGGTGGACCAGTTGACAAAGTTTGTTAACCTCTTGGTGATTAAGGTGACGAGCATAGTGGGTTCCTTAGCATGAAGGTAGGTGGATGAGGTGGTACGGATTCATGGAGTTCCCTGATCCATTATCTCAGATTGGGATACATTTTTTACATCCCGAGTATGTTGTGGATTGCAGAATGCCATTGGCACCCAGTTATTCCTTAGAACTGATTTCCACTCTCAGAAAGATGGGAAAATAAAGAGGACCATCTAGACATCAGAGGATATGCAACACGTGTGTATTTTTGACTTCGCAGGATCGTTGGTATGACAGTTTACCCTGGTAGAGTTTTCCTATAATAATCTCTATCACTATACAATTGGAATGGACCCATTCAAAGCCCTGTATGGAAGACCATGTCATTCACCCATATGCGGTATAGAGGAAAGGGAAGAAGACCTTCTTCAATAAGAGGTAATGTAGAGCACAATATGGAAGGTTCATCTTGTGTATGAGAGGATGAAGGTGGCTCTGAACCTGCATATGTTTCATGCCAATCAAAGGAGGAGCACATTGGGGTTTGAGGTTGGGGACCATGCTTTCTTGATGGTTTCCCCTTGGTGTGGACATCTTAGTATTTTCATATGAAGAAAGCTATATCCCAGGATCATCATACAGTTCGAGGTGTTGGACAATTTGGCGATGTGGCATATCAACTAGAGTTTCCACTACTATTTGAGAGGATCCATAGTGTCTTTCATGTATCTCAGCAATCTCAATATCTATGTGATGAATCCGACATCCTATACTAGGTAGAGATAAATGTCAATGAACACATGACATTCGTGGAGTGACCAGTAATAATCGAGGATGGTAAGGAGGAGGTTCTTTTTTAGCAGACCATTCCTTTCATTCGTGTGTTATGAAGGCATGGTGGCATACCAGAGAGTCATTCGGAGCGAGATTCGGAGATTCATTACCTATACCTGGTGTTGTTATGAGTTTTCTCTTATTTTTTTTATTTGTACCTTCCTTGTGATGTAATTTCTATCCATTCTTGTTGTATGATAAGTTGCTTCCCTATTATTTGATTTTCTATGAAAATTCCTAACTATAGGGATGGGAGAACCTGATCCCTAATCAAGATGCCTCAATGTGGATGTCATTAAACCAATTCAGGTGAGATTCTTCCTCCCAACGTGTATAGTATCATGATATGAAGGAAGGATCTCAATAATCCATGTTTCTAGATTGTGTGACATTTAGTGTTTGTGTATTTTCTTGGTGGAATTGGAGCCTCAATTATTCTACAGTTGTTTAGGTGATAGATGACAAGGATGTGTTCTAGGAAATAGAGGTTTTCACTCCATCTTTTAAAATATATAAAATAGGGTGGTTTCCTTCTAAGAGGTATCTTAAGGGGTGGTTGTTCATACCCTATTTTGTATAGGTTGGTTTTAAATTATCTTGGACAATAATAGTTTTAGATGTATCTAATTTAATATCCCGAAGTTCTTGGGACCTCTTTTTCATGAAAATATAGTGATTGAGGTTTTCAAGGAGGTAATAGTAGACTGTTTGAAGAGTTTTATAGTTTTTATAGTTCTCCTTCGATGACTCAGGGTATTGGCATCGTCATGTGAGTCATTGGCATATTAATGCATCAACATGTTAGTGTGTCGGCATCAGTGAGATAGGCATGTTGGCATCAGTGAGTCGAGGGCGTCAATGTTGGTAGGTTAGGAATTTAGTAGGTCATTATGTTGGTAGGTCAAAGCATTGGTAGGTCATGCTGTTTGTGGCTCAGCGTCGGTGGCTCAGTGTCGATGACTCCACATGTGTAAGTTGCATCAGTAGCTCACCTGTTAGTGGCTCTGGGATAGTGACTTACCTATTGGTGGCTCATTTGATGTCTTCCCAGTTTTTCCCAATTTTGTAATTTTTTCCTCTTACAATTTATTTGACATAAACCAAGATTAAATCCTTATTTTGGCATTTTAAGGGTGTTTCAAAGGGTAATAATTATATCATTAAATATCCAAATGACCGATGTTATTTGAGATATCCAAACCATGTGATCATTATAGCGATCCCACGTTAATTACATTTTGAAGTTGTTCTTCCATTAAAACAGGACCTGGATCTTCAAGGCTAGGATTTTTCCATCCTCATATGTTTTCTATTTCCCATTAGTGCACCTAGATCCTTCCTCCCAGGAAAAGTATCGTACCAATGTTAGATCCCCCAGGCTCAGTATTTCTTTGAGTTCATCCATGTTTATTGTGTGATCCCATATTCTTGGCAGAAGGAGGAACTTCGATCTTTTTATCATCGATTCCTTTTCTCTCCATTCAGTTGTTCATCATGCGTGGGGGGTTGTACTAAATATTCTTTGTGAAGAACTGAATAATTATTTTCATAAAAAAAGAAATAAATTAGAATGGAATGTGATAAAAATATAACACTGGTAAATAAAATAACAAGTAGGGTAGTTAGATGGTTGATCACATATTTTATTTTATTAATCCTTATTTATTCATGGATTGAATGTGGATTTATGCCTTCTGAAAATCATTTCCATTGAGGGTATTTTATTGCTCACCAGTAGTGTCCTGTTTGTTTTGTTATGATGTATGATAATCGACCATAACATGAAAACTACTTAAACACGCAAGGAAACAGATGCCCCAGGATGAAAAAGAAACTTATTTGACCACCCTGTTTAACTGGTGGATTAATCAATGGTGTTTTCCATATCTGAATATATATACACATCCTATTGATACGTGTGGATGATCACTGTGTTCTGTTTAGTTTTGTGACTTCGTGTGAGTTGTTTGGTGCTACTATTGGGTGCATGGTTGTGGGTACATGGGTGTGCATAAGAGTTGGTTCCTTGATAAGGGTGTGGCATATACGTATAAAGGGGATTTGGATTAAGAGTTTTTGTTGTGGGATTTGTGTGTGAGACAGTACATGGGGTGTATTAGCATCCCAGTTTGAGAGACTAATTGATTGCAGAATGGATGGACTTGAAGGCAGCTAAACTACCTTTGTTTCTTTCATAGCCATTAAACGGTGTTGGGTTGTGGGACTGCAGTGAGGTTTTGAACTTGTATGCAGTGGAACTAAATTTGGGATTTATTATTTAGAGGGTATGTATAGAAGGGTTTTGAGAGGATTATTTTGTTGTATAACTTTGATTAATGATAGTTGGCAGTGGTTGAATAGGGGCATGCAGTGGAACTGCAATTCTTGTTTTGTTTGTTTTATGATATGTTTTTGGTCATTAGTTTCCTGTAAGTGATGGAATAAATTAATGTGAATCCCTAAATTGATAAATGACATTTTTTTTTAATGATATAGGGGTTCAATTATGCTTTGGAAGTAGTTGCTGTGTGGTTTTTCATATATAGGTAACATCAAATGTGGTTCTGTATGAGTTGGTTGTTTGTTTTGAAACTCGTAGGTTGGGATGAGTGTTTTCTTATCTAAATGTATAAATTTTAGTTCCTCGTGATTTTTATATTCAACCCACCCTTGTTAAGAACCATGTCCAGAACAACCCCATCTCTTGTGGAGGTGTCTTTCCCAACATCCTGGTGGGAGGGTGGATGGTTGGTTTCTAACTTTCTTCCCAACATCCTCTTTCGGTTTCATATAGCTTGAGTATATATGGGCAGTCGATAATGGATGGATGCCTACCATATCCGAAGATCCTTTGGGAAATGATTGTTGTGTATGAGAAGCCAATGTTTTTACGGACATGTTTTTTTACCAAGTATCTTCGGAATAAGGCCCAAGTGTCTTCGGGCGAGAGATGTGGTTGCTGCGGCCCAGGTGTCTATGGGAGGGATTATGGGCAGTTTGAGGCCCAGGAGTGTGTAGTCGGGTTGTTGCAATGGTACTAAAAATGGGAAGAGTGGTATCTTCAAGATGTTATATTTTAGTTATGAGATGTTAACTAGAGGGAAAGTGGTTTGGAGAACCCAAACATCGATGTGTATATACTATTACATTACATGACTTCCATTATTTAGTTAACGTGCCTTGGTGAGGATGTGTTCATTAGTATTGCATGGTAGGTTTTTGAGGTTCTATTGTTTTTTCATAGTGGAATTAGTATGTTCCCCCACTTATGAATATGTAGGTATAGTTTTCCTGAAAAATTCTAACATAATGATCACCCAATGTATATAAAACAATATTTAGGTTTCCAGGAGGATATTGAGGACCGTTCTGAACATTACTAGCTTGGTTGTTAGGATAAGATGTTTTTTCAACTTAGTATATTACTATTTGGAACAATACTTCACTATTTTGTTTTACCTTGTATCAACATTACATTTTGAACATGAAATTGGGAATAGATTTTGGATTTACTGTTACTTTCAGTAGTTGTATTTCTTGGGATTCCCCATCTTATCTCCTGATATGGTTCTATAAAAAGTGCAATGCCTTCCATATTATATGAGATTCTATACCCTTGTTTTTAGTCACTACTCTAGGGTATATTGAAGGAAATTCATAGAAGTCAATATCCCTCCTTCATCATGAGGAAGGAAAGGAACGACACTTTTTTCCTCATCCCTCAACTTCAAGAAGGTGGGTCATAACATGGGTTATTAATTTATGGAAGAATTTATGTTTAACAATCGGTGGTATTATGGATAATTTGCTGTAAAATGTATTATTAATTTGTATAATGGTATATTCAATATGGGTGTTACCATATCATGTGATAACCATTACAGGTTTAGTAAGTACATGAAGAATATATTTTCATCCTTTTATATACAACATGGTCATTTAGAATAATATAATTACGATTATGACATTAAGTTTTCATACTCATCCTTTGGAGTAAACATACATATACAAGTAGAGACTAATTGAAACATGAAACCAAAGCTCGAAATTTAGTTTATGGGTTTTAATAAAAATGATGTTAGTATTTTTTTCATTCATTCATTTTCTAGGTTGTAATGGAATTCCTCATCTCTTATAATGGGATATTGGAATAAAAAATTAATTATTTTATCAGTATATATTTTTAATTTGTAGAATTATTAACTCCATTTAGATTTTTTATTTTATGATCATTGTGATTCTCAAACCATGTTCTATAATAATCTATATTATTCTATGGACATTATATTTCTCCTCTATATACATATTTTCTCTTCCATCAAATGAAATCCTTATTTTTGAACATGATTATGCATTATTTTAGGAAACCAATATGTTTCCCACATCCTCTAATTAAGAGGATTTTTATTTTCCCTTATTACAATGTGGGTGTTCAACAAAAATATTTTAATTTTTAAAACAAATAATTAACAATATCATGATAAAATTTCGGGAATAAATTTTAATTATAGGGGGTTGAATAGAACAAAATAAAAATTTGTTTTAATATATTACTATGCACAGTAGAATTTTTAAAACACAACATTGATAATTAAAAAAATTCTTTATATACTATGAATGTATTAAATATTTTCAACATGGCCATCATAACATATCCATTATACAAGAGGAATGGATTAGAATTAAAAAATAATTGGATATATGTAATATTATAAAAATGAAATTAATTAACTAATGAAAACAAAATTAGTACCCACATTTTAGAAAATTTAATTTAATATTCAATAATACATTTTCATAAAATATGGATTTTATTGTTTTTTTAAATTTATTAATATAAATAATTTCATCTAATTTATCAAAATATATTTCATATAAAGGATATCATTTTGGAATTTAACATATCAAAATTAGCTCATATTATTTTTATAAATGATTGATTTATTTTTTAATTAATGAAATACCAAATTTTTGGAACATAAATTTCATTTAATTGGAAAACTATGTATGATATTATTATTATCGTAACTTTATATAAACGCCCTTTTAATATAAAAATTAAAATTTATTACATAATAATCATCTTTATACTTGACTTTGATATAAATTATTTTTATGAATTAAAACCATATTTTCCAAAAAACAATTTTTATTTTTATTTTTATTTTAAACATTTCAATTTATATTTATTTCTTCCACATATAAAAATTTTAATCATAAAAATGGATCCCATATTTTTTATCAGGATGTAAATATTTTGATGATAGGTTAAGTATACTTTTTTGGACATAATGTGTAGTTTCTATTAAAAATATTTTCACCTTGGTAATAGTATTCTAGTTAAATGAGGTTAAATATAATTTCATAACTCTTTATAAATATATTTATATAACCTCTAATAGATATATCATAAAAATTTACTTCTACCACCCCAAACAAATATTTAAAAATATTACAATTTTTTCTCAATTCGTAAATAATTTTTAATAATTTTATGTAAGGGAAAATTCCAAATTATCACTCTATGGCTATAATGTTATTCCAATAATTTCACATATGTATATGATTATTTCAGTAATGAATATATATAAAAATTTCAAATATATTTTTTATTCCAATTAATATTTCAATATTATAGATACTATGATTACCTAAAATTTATAATCATTTCTAACATTCAACCTGTGAGAGCAGTAGAAAATTTAATATAAATGAAATCTATGACATGAAAAGAAAAAAATTTGATGAAAAATGGATTAACATATATTTTCAGGTATATAAAAATATATAAATTTTGGTTCAATATTTTATAATATAATTTCATACCTATAAGTGTGAATTTTATCTTCAAATATTTTATTTCTTTTTTAAAATTTTATTAAAATTTTGATTTTTATCTAATTTATTATTAAATGATTTAAAAATCATAAAATTATTATATAATATGTTGTGGATGTATATGGTATAAAATATTAAACATTTAAATTTTTATCAATTTTTTGACTTAAAATTAAATTTATATCCCCTTCATGTTTAAAAATCTATTATTATAGTTGAATGTAAAATTAATTAATTAAAGTATTAATCAACATGATAAAGTTCAAAATTCCAGAAATCTAGTTGAAATTAAAATTAGTGATTGGATTTAAATATTTCTAAATAATTTCATGGATTTTTTAGAAGCATGGACAACTATCAAATATAAATTGATTTATTATAATAAATATTTTATGTAATTAGATGTCATTTATTTCCTTCAATATAAAAGGACACCACCACTCCACTATTAAAAAACCACCTTGAAACACTATGATCAACAATACATTACAAAATACTCATTTAAAAATCATTATCAATGTAATATTGGTTCTAGTACCATAAAACATTTATCCCTATAGTCCAGAAGAAGAAATCTAAAAAGGTCACTCAAAGATAAAGTAATCATTTTAACTAATATCATTCATTTTACATATTATTTTTCCTCTATAAATTATTTATTAAATTTTTTAATATATTTTAATATGTATATAAGGCAAAATTATAAGTTATTATGTAAATTTAAAACTATATTAAACTCCCTTTCCATCCTAAGGGGAGATAAATCATCAATTATGCTTATGTTTAGACTAAAACATCTATGATTCTATGGGTTTCATTTTTCATCACCATCTCAATAGAATATTATTATAATGGATTTAATAAATTTATATGATAATTATGAAAAAATTATGATTCTATAATATATGATATTAAATTCATTTTGACCCAACCTCTTGTTAAAAATTATGACATCATGTGTCCATACAGGTGCAATACCTCCTCCACAAAGTAATTTGATATCATATTTCATGTCTTCCATTCATGGGATTTTTTTAAAGTTTATTTTTTATTTTCCAAATTTAAATATTTAATGATTATCACTCTCTAGATAAATTTAGAATCACAATGTTGACCATGGTAAAACATCCAAGTTCATTTTTCAATCATGATCTGATCATCTACAAAACAACTAACATTTACTTAACTGATTATGTAATTCAATATGTCTTTGAAATAAATTATATAAATTGTATTATGATAATGTGATGAAACTATAAATTCTAATCAATAAATTAAATATTTTATATAATTTTATTATTCATGATATATATGACATACATAGCATTGATAGATATAAGGAAAGGGGTTTCATCACTCAAATTTCAATTTGATAAGATATGCAGATACTTAATTGAATATTTCAAGAAACATTTTGTTCGAAATTACCTAATATTTAATTTTTTTTATATTATTAATTATTCTGTTTGGTTTAAAAAATTTCATTACACAATCAACTCAATGATAAATTCTCAATTCTATGATATGATATTTGTATCAATTATTAATATCAATATTATTTAATGGAGAAATGTTTCATATGATGCACCTAATTACCTTTAAATGGAATATATGAATCCTATTTATATATTATATCATGAATGAATTTTTATCATTATATATAATTTTCCTTTTAAGTTCATCATTTCACGATATATTGAATCACATTTTATAAATATTGTAGGGGTATTCATTTTCCCAATTTCAATTACGGGAGATATTATTCATTGTATGATTAATGTTTTACATTATTTGATGTTATTACTAACCCGTGAATTTATTCACATATATGAGATGATGTAAATTTTATTCACTATATAGTATTGATATGTTTCGTAATTTGATGTATTTTCAAATTTATTCATTACTCTAGTTGCAAGGGTTTCTCATTACAGACATCCGTATTTGAGACATAACATGATTTATTGACCAATACTCATTAATATAGTGTTTATAAATACTCATTAAGTATACTTTCATAACCTATTTTATTATCATGGTATTTTAGATCCCTTCTTGTTTTCATTAATTATAAGGGTTTTTTATTGGTTTTATACAATTTCCCTTTTATAACATTACCATAATAGATATAAATACTTTTTACCAACAACATCCTCTATGAGAATTATATAATTTATTAAATGATCTATTAAAAAAATAAATGATTTCATAATGTTATTTTATGTTATCTTTGTCTATTTTTGAAATAATATTTAAATGAGAGTTTCTTATTACATTCCAAATGGGTCCCTTTTGATAGTCAATAAAAAAATAAAATGAATTTTTTTAAAAATTGTGAAATTTTCATGTTTCATACATTTCATCAAAATTTGTTAATTTGAATTATTCATTACAAATTACAATATCTATTTTAAAATAATATAATTTTCTCAATATTTTTTTGAATATATTACCTTTAATGTTTTCAAAAGTAAAAGTGTATTTTCTTATATTTTATAAGAATCATTATATATATTATTTTGAAGGTATTCTTATATATTTAATCATATATTACTTATACCTTTTATTCACTATAGATATAATCTTATGATACAATTAACTTCCATTCATTGAATGGTTATAGTGATATCTTAATGTTATTTTGTAGATAAATGTTTATTTTTTATCTGGTAAATCAACCATGATAGATATGATTAAATTCAATAATCTATATTTTTTTCATTACATAGTACTATAACATTTTTTATTAATTATTTATTATAGAGTGGAACAAAATAAATAATGTAATTTTTATTTTTTATGTTTTAGTCAATTATATACCTATGGTACATTAGGTAATGAGATGATGTTAATAAAATAGATGTTAATCGTAAAAAAACAATGTAGTTAATTGGTTATAAGTAACTCTTAAGAGACCACTATGTTCACATGGTATAGGTTACTACTAGTAGATATGGTAATTATCTTATTAGGTGATTCTATAATGAATGATTTATGCTCCAATATTCTTATAATTGTCTTATGTTCATTATATTTATTTTTATAGGGATTTTTCTGAAGTAATGTTTTCACATTTCTTGGGATTATTGGAGTATTAGATTCATGTCTTATGATAACTATTTATGCCTTCTCTCAAGTTTAATGCTCCAATTTTTATGGGAATAAATTCAATTATATTATTCTCATGCACTATGATTATTAAATCATAACATTTTTATCATCTTTCCCTCACATATGAAATCTGATTTTTCTTAATTGTGTTTAAAAATAATGAACATTTGATCCCACACTTATTTTTTTCTTTCCCCTATTGTTATGATGAATGATATTAAATAAATTTAGTCTTGAATTGTTTTTTGTTTGGCATGTTTTTTAGGAGATGTTAGATAAATATAAAATAATATGAAATATGGGTTTGGTAGGGATAAAATAACATAACTCCAATGGTATTGTAATATAAGAGTTTTTAGTAAATCGATAATACTCTAAACAATTAGGGTCTTTGGTATTTATGTTATCCAATTTATATGATAGATTTTGTAGTATATGATTTGATGATTTTGTTTTATGTGTATCACAATCAATGATAGAAATGTGATAGTGTTGTGTATTTTTACCATATTTGGAAGTGTAGTTTTAGAGATATTATAATTCATTATATAACCATCCTACCATGAATAGATTTATTGAAATTTTATAGCACCATGGTCATCCAACCAACTCGGAAAAAATTTTCTAATAATGATGGAATCAAAAAATGATGATTTCTTTCCACTGGAAAATCCTAAATGGTAATATAATATAATGAAAATTTATTGGATTCATGTTAACTATTTTATTATGTATTTACCTACCAAAATAACAAACCTAATATATTTTTCATTCAAATGAGAAATCAACTATTCACATTCAATTAAAATGTCATGGATAACATAACATGGAAGAATGATAGATCATACAAGTGAAAATAGAAGATAAATGAAAATAGAAACCAACTCAAATTCACTTAAACTAAGTTTTATTAATATTCATCAAATCCAAAAAATCATGTGAGGATTTGAAAATAAAATAATAATGATGTCATGTTATTTTTTGAATATAAATTGTTTTTGAAATCATCGATTTTCTGATGATTTGTTTTTAGAAAAAATTAAAAAAAGAGGTAGAATTGAAGAATATTATATGACATTAAATGGGAATGGATTTAATAGAGATATTAAAATAAATTATTTTTTATATTTAATGATGGGAAAATATATAAATCAGGAATAATGTCTTATGAACTATATTATAAGATTTAATTAACTGAATTCTTGAGATCACTATAACATATAATCATATTGGTTGATATTGAAGAATGGTTGAGTTTTGGGTGTAGAAATAGTCATCATGATCCAAAATTATTTTTAGTAAAAATTATAATATGGTCTAGAATGAATAATAATAGTTTATTTCTTGATAACCCCCCTATATATGTAATTATTTATATGATTATGTAATTAAAGAAGATATTAAAACTCTATGTCTTTTGTAATTTTTCACGACCCGTCCTCGGGGCCCTTATCGTGACTACCCTAAGCCCGCCTTCCATAGGCCAGGGGCTGGAGACCAGCACCAAAGGCGTAAATCCTGAAAAAAAGGGGAAGGCATTGCCTTTATAAAGTAAACAACACCACAGAGTAAGACAGCTGAAGTAAACACTAAGTAAAATGAGTACAAGTAAGTGCGGAAAAATAAGTGGGCCGGAATACAAACCCAAACTGAAAGTAACGTACAACTGGAAAGGAAGTACATCAACTGAAAAGTAGAGCAGCAACGTCGAGCCGTCTAGTGGAAATCCAACCTGAAGGGTGGGTACAGATATCCTCCTTAGCTCCTCGGGTCCTGTCGTCCGCCATGTATGCGTCTCGTCCAGTGGTCCACCTCCAGGTACTGACTCATCGTGATATCCACCTCTGGGCACCGACTCGTCGTGGGTTCCTCCTCTGGGAATCATTCAGCTCTACAAGCCTCATCCTCGATCAGTGATGTCCGTCGTCTGCAACCAACACAATGTAGTGCGGGTGAAGCCCGTGCAGGGGTGAGTATACGATACTCAGTAGGGACCCCGAGACCCCTGAAGGTCTCCCTGAATCAACAAAGGATAAACCACAAAGAAAAGATACAATCACGAATTAACATCCAACCCTACATAGGTATATGCCCATACATATACCCAAGTCATCAATCCCAGTTCGGCTCCAAAATCCGAGCCCAAGTTCGATCACGTCCACACAGGATAGCACAACTAATCTACATAGGATAACACAACCCAATCCACATAGGAAAGCAAGTCAATAATATCGGAGATAAAGATTGAATGTCAAGACTCAGCTCAAAATAGGATTTAATCATGATGTTGAAACCATAGCTACTGGGGAAACTCCTCCTCTATTGAGTACAGTGGGTCTTCCGCTACAACCAAGAGCTTCCCATTAACCTTGGACTGCTGTAGTACTCCACCTGTCAAGTACTGTGGGCCTGCTGCTACAACCAAGCGCTTCCCACCATGGGTTTGACGCTACAACCAAGCACTCCCCCTCATAGCCTCCAGAGGTACACCTTCTGTTGAGTACCGCGGGTCTGCCGCTACAACCAATCACTCCTCCGTCGTGGGTCTGCCGCTACAACCAAGCGCTCCCCCTCATATCCTCCAGAGGTACACCTTCTGTTGAGTACCGCGGGTCTGCCGCTACAACCAAGCGCTCCTCCGTCGTGGGTCTGCCGCTACAACCAAGCGCTCCCCACTGGGATATCCGAAACACACTTAGTCGATGGATCAGTAGTCTTCATGTCTCACCCATCTCTAGGGTTTCATAATGATTGAAAGTACCATAGTCATCACCACTGAACCAACTGAGGATTCCCGTACAGAAGTCATCATCGTCGCAGACGTAGCCAACTCTATGGTTTCCACACACAGCACGCTGATTCCGGGAGGGTCCACTCCACGAGACAAGATCTCAATACATCAACTGAAACGTAGTCCAGAGTTGATGTATCCCAATGATCTATCTCGTCAAAAGTAACACAATGCAACAGACGACGCATCAATCGGGCACCCGGTCTGAGAGTTATTGGCCTTTTTGTTCCAGGGGTCCGGTTGGTTATTAAGTCAAACCAACCCGACCGCACTCCAACTACATCCAAACCTCGAGCAGAGTAAGCCAATAGGTCAGTCTCACTAAGCGGAATCCAACAAAGTCGACGGCATGTCAATCAGACATCTGGAGCTCAAGTTATAAGTGTTTCCGCTCCGAGGGCCCAGTTGGTTTCGTGTTCGAACCAACCGAGCTATACACAAAGTTTTCTGAAACCTTGAGTGCAGAATGCCAAAACGACGGTCTCGATCCAAGGATCCTAACACAACTGACAGTGCATCAATCGGAGGCCTGAAGCCCATGATATGGGCAAAAGACTAAAAACAGTCTGAAATGGGGGGTATGGGCCAGGCCCGGCCCGGCCCAATCCCCCCTGGGTCGGCCCGAACCAGGTCGACCCGACCCGGGTCCGGGTCCAGCCTATCAGGGCGCGGCCCGGCCCGGCGCGGGCGGCCCAGCACGGTGCGGCCGGTCCGGCTCAGCGGGTGCCGCGCGCTGAGCGGACACGGGGGGTGCGCAGCCCCCGCCCCTTGGTAACGGACCCGGAGTTGGCCGCCGCGTCTCCCCCAGATCCCGCGCGGCTGCTGGATCAAATCATCCAGCCATCACCGCGACTTCAGCCACTGGGGCTCCTGCTGGCGGCGTTCCAGGGCAGCTCCTGCCGGCGGCGCGCTGGGGCACCGGCAGTGCCATCCGCAGACCACCGGACGCACTCTGGTGGTCCATTTTGCCCGCCATCTGCGGCTCTCCCGGGACCCAAAGATTATTACGAAGGGTTCAAAACGCCCTTGCGGACCTCTTCGTCATCACCCGTCGATCCGCACACCGAAAACACAAATTACAGAGTCTTTGAATCGCATCTGCGGCCCGAACTCCGGTCGCGGTATCGTTTGGCCTCAACGACGCGGCGCAACGGCGCCACGCTTCTTCGCCCGTTCTTCTTTGTTTTCGCGAAGTTCCCTTGCATCGTGCTACCTTTGTTCATGTCGTGACAAACACATCATCAAAAAGGGTGAGGAGGGCCGGCCGTGTTCATGCGGTCCGGCCTCCTCCCGTTAATCTGAAAACAGGTGGCCATAAAATAATGATGGAGAACAGAAAGAATAATCACGAACAAAATTCCAAACCCCTACCTCGAAGAAGCTGTTGAGCGAGGATTGTCGCGGGAAAAGACATCGCGGAAGAAAGCGTCTTGGAAGAGGATCGTGGGCGTCACGGTACACGGAGTCGCGAAGAAGAGGATCATCGGTGTCACGTCATCGTTCTCCGAGGAACTTGCGTTCTTCGTCGTCTTTCATCGGAGGTCGGCATTCTTCGTCGTTCTTCGCATTCTCCAAGAAGGAAGAAGAAAAACATCTATGGTTCTCTCCTCCACACAGAAAAATAACCCCAAATAAAATAAGACGTTGTCTTATTTAATTTACACACACACAAGACATCATTAATTTTAAATTTAAAATGAATTCATCAAATTAATTAACATGCGTTATCCAATTAATTAGGCGTTTTATTGGAATGCATTTAATGTGGAAGAAAAACTTCTTGAGTTGACTTGACATTAAAACGGAGGATGTGTGGGTGATTAATGGGGAGTTTAGAGAATTGAAAGGTGGGGGCTTGTGTGGGCCCCACCACAACTCCCTCATATGGATATTATCCACAATGTAGAGAGAAATTAAGTTGTGACATAACTTAATTTCACTTAAACCGCATAGTAAAGAAATAAAAATATAAAATAATTATATTTTTATTCCTCATCCTTTTTTTACATCACCACCCGAGCAAACACTCCTTCAGATAAGGTGTTGCTAAGAAATTACCGGCGCGTCGGTTTCATCAGTGCCCTCAGATTTCGATTCCGAGCACTGGTTCAAAAGTTTGGAAAACCCGCTCATTCATTCACTGAACATACCCGAGCTAAACTTCAGAAATTGATTCCAGGAACAATGGGCCTCGAAATTAGGTGCTGTTAGAAACTCCGTACTTGTAAAATCCCAAAGAAAATTAAGAAAAAATTTCACGTGAAATTTACAGTTCTTTACATTACTCCCACCTTATGCATTTACATCCTCGTAAAGCTATAACACAAACTAGGGAAACAAAAGTGGTACTGAGCAGGCAACTGGGCATGTCGCTCCCATGTGCTCTCCTGGAGCTTCCTGTGCTTCCAGTGAAAGTGCACTAGAGGGATCGATCATCCACATAGGACCCGCTCCTGTCGATCCTCATTCTCCACTAGAACCTCTACGAATGTCGCCCCATAATTAATGTCCATCTCCTCATGGTCGAGGATATGTGTCAGGTCGTTAACATATCTCCTCAACTGAGATACGAGGAAAAATGTTGTGCACCTGATGCAGCTAAGGTCGATGGGTCCAGCGGTAAACCACCATGCCTACCCTGTTGAGGACCTAGAAGGGTCCGATGAAGCACGAAGATAACTTGCCGCCGGGGCTAAAACTCTATAATCCATGTCGAGGTGAGTCCCACAAGAAAACGCAGTCGCCATCCTCAAACTCTAGTGGTCTCTGGCTCCTATTAGCACAAGACTTTTGTCGGCTCTGAGCTATCCTCATCCGCTCTTGGATGGCCTGGACCTTCTCTGGTCCTACAAGAGCTGCTAAGATTTCCACCTTGCTGATAAGGGAAATCCAGTCTCATCCCCTGGATGAACCGCGTTCTTTTCCTAATATAGTCAATCCTGACATGGATGATACTAATCCATACTAAGGATGACATCGTAAAGCCTTGACGCTACTACCATGAGATCCAACCATTACTCTCCCCTCCAAGGGTTGAGTCACACTGTCGGCATCATTGTGTGGTCACTGGGTCTCCTCCAGTAGGTATCTCAATGTGTGGGTCAATTCAACTGTTTTTAAACCCAAACCTCTTAGTAACAACATAATGATAGGACAGGAAAGTAAACACCACAAGAAAGGTGTATTTTATTATTGCATCTCAAGTATAATGACACATACAACCACAACAAAAAGAAATATAAATGCACCATCAAAAAATGCCTCCATGCCTGGAACTAGTCCTGCTCCTGTCCATCTTCTCCCAGAGCTCCATGATCATAGGCCTCAGCTTCCTGAAGCTGAGCTCTCCCCTGTCCACCCATTCCCTACGGTCGGGTTGGTCTCCCTTGTGGTGGTGGTGGAAACACCTCGAATCGTCGTCCACCTCCAGCTGCACGGCCTTCTCCCCTGCCATGGTCTCCTGCTCCTTGCGGTCCACCTCGATCGAACCTCTGCCTCTGCCTGGGAGGTCCTTTGTTTATCTACTGATCATCTGTATGGTGGACCGGACAGTCATGAGCCATGTGACCAACCCCGCAGCAGGAGTAACACTATCGGATCATGGTAAGTCATTCTCCACCCCTAGTGCCTCGCACAAATGATCATGTGTCATGCAGTCGACCACCTTTAGGTCTAGTCCTCTTGGACCTCTACGTCATTTGTCTACTACCCGCTGCAGAAGACTATGCCGCATGCCAGCTAGTGGTGGGTCCTGCTACAGGAGACTGCTCAGCAAGGAAAATCTTCACTAAGAGGGCTCTCTCCAATACCTCTGTCTGCGTCGGGATGCTGTGAGAAACAACTGAAGCTCTGATCTCTCGCATGAGCCCCTGCTCTAAGGTTCAGGCCCTGAAAAATGGGTCATGTACCATGTTCGTGGAATAGCACGAGAGATCGGTAAACCTCACTTACTACTGGGCTACCATCATGATGCCCTGCCGTAGCTATAGTATCTCCTCGATGCGCACCACACAGAGGGTGGCTGGGACGAACTCTGAGTGGAAGAGGCTCTCAAAGTCCGTCCAAATAAGAGACGCCTCGTCGTGCACCTGGAGCATCAAGCTCCACCATCTGCCTGATGCCGCGTAGAGGAGGCTCACCGCAAGGATCCCCATGAGGTCAGTTGGTGTCCCAACTAGCCTAAAAACTCGAACTACAGCCTCCATCCAATACTCGGCTGCCAGAGGATCTGTCTCCCTGCGGAACCTGTATGGCCTCTGGCGTTGGAACTCATGCAGCGCGACTCTAATACCAATTTGTCATGAACCGTCCTTGGGGCCTATGCCGTGACTACCCCATGCCCTCTTTCCATAGGCCAGGTGCTGGTGACCAGAACCAAAGGTGTAAAAGCCGACAAAAATGGTAAGGCATTGCCTTTAGAAAGTAAACAACACCACAGAGTAAGCCAGCAAAAGTAAACACTAATTAAACTGAGTACAAGTATGTGTAGAAAAGTAAGTGGGCCAGAATACAAACCCAAACTGAAATTAAAGTACAACTGGAAAGGAACTACAACAACTGAAAAGTAAAGCAGCAATGCCGAGCCGTCGACTGGAAATCCCACCTGATGGGTGGGTATAGATAGCCTCCTCAGCTCCTCGGGTCCTACTGTCCTCCCTGTATGCGTCCCATCCAGTGGTCCACATCTAGGTACCGACTAGTTGTGATATCCGCCTCTGGGCACCGACTCATCATGGGTTCCTCCTCTGGGAACCGTCCAACTCTACAAGCCTCAAGCTTGATTAGTGATGTCCGTTGTCTGCAACCAACACAATGTAGTGCGAGCAAAGCCCGTGCAGGGGAGAGCATATGATACTTAGTAGGGACCCCGAGACCCCCGAAGGTCTCCCTGAATCCAAAAAGGATAAACCACAAATAAAATATACAATCACGAAGTAACATCCAACACTACTTAGGTATATTCACATATATATACCCAAGACATCAATCCCAGTTCGGCTCCAACATCAGAGCCCAAGTTCGAACACGTCCACACAGGATAGCACAACCAATCCACACAGGATAACACAACCCAATCCACATAGGAAAGAAAGTCAATCATATCGAAGATAATGATTGAATGTCAATACTCAGCTCAAACTAGGATTTAATCATGATGTCGAAACCATAGCTGTAGGGTAAACTCCTCCTCTATCTAGTATAGTGGGCCTGCCGCTACAACCAATCACTTCCCATTAACCTTGGACTGCTATAGTACTCCACCTATCAAGTACTGTGGGCCTGCTGCTACAACCAAGCGCTCCCCACCATGGGTCTGCCACTACAACGAAGCGCTCCCCCTCAAAGCCTCCAGAGATACTCCTTCTGTTGAGTACCGCGGGTCTCCCGCTACAACCATGCGCTCCTCTGCCGTGGGTCTGCCACTACAACCAAGAGATCCCCCTCATATCCTTCAGAGATACTCCTTCTGTTGAGTATCGTGGGTCTGCCGCTACAAATAAGTGCTCCCCACTGGGCTATCCGAAACAGACCGAGTCGATCGATCAGTAGTCGTCAAGTCTCATCCAGCTCTGGGGTTTCATAATGATTGAATGTACCATAATCGTCACTGTCGAACCCACGGAGGATTCCCGTATAGAAGTCATCGTCGTCATAGACGCAGCCAGCTCTAGGGTTTCCACACGCAGAACGCTCATTCTGGCAGGGTCCACTCCATGATCCAAAAGGTCGATACTTCAACTGACACGTATTCCAGAGTTGATGTATCCCAATGTTATGTCTCTTCAAAATGAACACAACGCGACAGACGGCGCGTCAATCGGGCGCCCGGTCTGAGAGTCATTGGCTTTTTTGTTCCTGGTGCTCGGTTGGTTTTTAAGTCAAACCAACACTACCACACTCCAACTATGTCCAAACCTCGATCGAAGTAAGAAAAAAGGACTGCCTCACTAAGAGGAAACCAACAAAGTCGATGGAACTTCAATCGTATGTCTGGAGCTCAAGTTATAAGCGTTTCCGCTCCGAGGGCCCGGTTGGTTTCCTGTTCGAACCAACCCGGCCATACCCAAAGTTCTCCGAAACCTTGAGTGCAGTATACCAAAATGACCGTCTCGATCCAAGGATCCCAATGCAATTGACGGTGCGTTGATCAGAGGCCTGAAGCCAATGATATGGTTAAAAGACTGAAAATAGTCCGAAATGGGGGGGGGGGGTCTGGGCCCGGCCCAACCCCCCTGGGTCGGCCCATACCAGATCGACCCAACCCGGGTCCGGGTCCGGCCTATCAGGGTGTGGCCCAGCCTGGCTGGCGAGGCCCGACCTTGCCAGCGCGGCCCGGCACGGGCGGCCTGGCCCGGTGCGGCCGGTCCGGCTCAGCGGGTGTCGCGCGCTGAGCGGACGCGGGGGGTGCACTGCCCCCGCTCCATGGTACCGGACGCGTTGCTGGCCGCCGCGTCTCCCCCGGATCTCATGCGGCCGTGGGATCCGGTGGTCCCGCCGCCGCCGCACCAGCCGCGGTGACTCCTGCCGGTAGCACGTCGGGGCACCGCGGCCTCCAAGAGGCCGGCCGGTGCCGGCCGCCAGCGCCGCTGCGCCGATGTGGCACGCAGGCAGGGCCTTCCGCGGACCACCGGACACGCTCCGGTGGTCCGTTTTGACCGCCGTCTACACCTGCGGCTCTCCCAGGACCCGAAGATTACTGCGAAGGGTTCAAAACCCCCTAGCAGCCTGCTTCATCATTGCCCGTCGATCCGCACACCAAAAAAAACAAACGGCTGAGTCTTCGAATCCCCTATGCGGCCCCGACTCCGGTCCCGGTTTTTTTCATCCTAAATGGCGCGGCGCGACGGCGCCACGCTTCTTCACCCGTTCTTCTTTGTTTCTGCATGGTGACGTTGCACCGCACTACCTTCTTTCATGTCGCGACAAACACATCATCAAAAAGGGAGAGGAGGGTCGGCCGTGTTCGTGCGGTCTGGCCTCCTCCCGTTAATCCGAAAACATGCAGCCATAAAGTAAAGACGAAGAATGGAAAGAATAATCACAATCAGAATTCCATACCCATACCTCGAAGAAGTTTTCGATCGAGGATCGTCGCGCGAAAAGACGTTGCGGAAGACGGCATCACAGAAGAGGATCGTGGGCGTCGTGGTACACTGCGTCGCGGAGAAGAGGATCATCAGCGTCACGTTGTCGATCTCCGAGGAACTAGCGTTCTTCGTTGTCTTTCGTAGGAGGCCGACATTCTTCGTCGTTCTTCGCTTTCTCCAAGAAGGAAGAAAAAAAACATTGAGGGTTCTCTCCTCCACACAGTGAAATAACCCCTAATAAAATAAGAAGTTGTCTTATTTAATTTACACACACACAAGCCATCATTAATTTGAAATTCAAAATGAATTCATCAAATTAATTAATGTGTGTTATCCTATTAATTAGGAATTTTATTGGCATGCATTTAATGTGGAAGAAAAACTGCTTGAGTTGACTTGACCTAAAAACGGGGGAGGTGAAGGTGATTAATGAGGAGTTTAGAGAATTGAAAGGTGGGGGCTCGTGTGGGCCCCACCCCAACTCCCTCGTATGGATGTTATCCACAAGGTAGAGAGAAATTAAGTTGTAACATAACTTAATTTCACTTAAACCGTTTAGTAATGAAATAAAAATATAAAATAATTATATTTTTATTCCTCACCCTTTTTTTACATCACCACCCGAGCAAACGCTCCTTTGGATAAGGTGTTTCTAAGCAATTACCAGCATTGTGGTTTCATCGGTGCTCTTGGATTTAGATTCCAAGCACTGGTTCAAAAGTTAGGAAAACCCGCTCATTTGTTCACTGAACGTACCCGAGCTAAACTTCAGAAATTGATTGCGGGCGCACTGGGCCTCAGAATCAGGTGCTGTCAGAAACTGCGTACTCGTAAAATCCCTAAGAAAATTTAGAAAAAAATTACCTTGAAATTTACGGGTCTTTACATAATTCATCTTTGTCCTGACTAAATTATGAAGATGAATGGTCTAATTATTTATCAAATTCATTGAATTCAGTAAGGGGATAATGTCACACAATTTTCTCAACCATATTCCTAAAATGAGCTATTTTTTTATTAAATAATAATTTTATGTCTCACAAAATTATGTAAATTAAATCTATGATGTTGAAAATCATTGTATCATGTGAAATCCAGCCAATTTATGTCATATATAGATCCACCATGTGTGAAAAAATGGGGGTATTGATATTATGTAATCAATCTAACATTAATGGTTATATATTTTTATAATTATAGAATAACAATTATTCTTTGAAATCCAAATGTAAATTATTTTTTATTAATGAATGTAAAGTATCAAACCAAAAATTTATAACTACATTGGTTTAAAACATTATAGGGTAACTCAGTATGTCTAAATGATGCGGAAATATGACATGGATCATATGTCATTGAGTTTTTTTAGTGTTACTACCATACTAAATCCCAAAAAATGATAAAAATCAAGTAATAAAAAATAAATTAAATAAATTAAAATATTGTCATACTAAAAATTTATTAAATAATTAAATCCAATATAGTATGACTAAATATATTTTTATGTTGTTATATAGGAGTCTAGGAGACATTCTAGGATTTAAATTACATAGTAAAAATGGAAAAATAAACAATACTGTCACATTTAGATTAAGGATACATGAATTACTAACTGTGGATTTCAATCAAATATTAAAAATATCACATTAAACCAGGACCATGCCCATAACTATCAATAATATATTATATACAGAAAAATCTATTTCTAATAAGTGGTCCATTCTTCAAAAAAATTACGATGTTTGAGATAAGATTACATGTTTAGTCTATATGAATTATATTCTAGATTCTCAATTCATTAATTTTGGGTAACCATTTTAAATATATATTGATGTTCATTATTCTTTATTTTTTTCAAGGCCAATTACCATCAGATACAAATCATAAATAAAAAAAGTAATTTGATGATGTAAATTCATAACATTCATAGACATCAAAACTTATATAAATAATTTCATTATTATTTTCTATTTGATGATAGTGAAGGTGAAGTGATGATGTGGAATCATACCCACATATATAAAGGTTTTTTTACTCATTACTCATCTATTCATTCCCCATACTTCTCCAATAATATTAAAGATCATTTTTAGGGGTTGTGTGATAGTTTTAATCATAATAATCGCTTATTGTTCAAATGTAATCATTTATATGTTTATTAGATTTAATTAATCCTTCGCATTGGGTGACTAGAAATGTAATGAAATAATTCTATTTATTGGAGGTTAATTTTTTGGGTGCATGGGGTGTGTGATAGGGTTCACCTTTCATGAATTTAGTGAGGTTTATAGATTATTTTTTGATTATTTATTTGATCCATGGCATACTATTGAGAGTGGATCATCATAGATTAGGGCCTATTTCTTCAGAACATGACATTCTTCATGTTTTTCTTATTTTATATATTTCTATAACTTGATTAAATATTCCCATATCATCCACGATCATCCTTGATTCCACCGATACATTAAGTTTTCATTTATTTTATTCAAATATAAATAAAAATAAAAAATGTTTTTGTGGAATCACTTGGATAATATACTATAAATCCTTGTGACCAAACATGAGGTTGACAACAATGATATATTTTGGTAGATTATAAATAAACATGTAACAACAAAAAATAAGATGTTGTGACAAATTTTTTCACCTTCTCTTGGTTTTAAATTTAGTTCATAATGAATCTTAACATATACAATAATTATAACAAGTAAAAAATGTTATTTTATAATTATATTGATTCAATCTCCATGTTAGAGTAATCACTAGTTAAAATATTACAATAGATATAATAGCATGTAAATGTTGGTTTAATGAATAAAATGATCAATATACAATAATTATTGAAATAGTTTCTTATCATTAAATGATGTATGTTTTTTAGAATGCTATCGATACTTGGAATGAATTCTTAAAAATAAAGATAACACACCTACTACCTATTGATAAAATTAATGATCAAATTAAAAAAAAAAGTGTAGAGAAGTAAAATAATAATGAAAAATAAGGACCTATATAAGTTTATACTATTAATAATAGATACTAAATCTTATTAGGAAAATATCCATTACATATAATTGTGACACATTATTTATTCTTATGTGTATAATGTCATTGGAATCACGAATACATTAAAAACTCATTCATAAGTGAAAAATATAATATTCCACTAACTTTTTCATAATAGAAACCCTTAATTGACATATAAATCATAAAACTATTTTCATAACATAGGTAAAGGAAAAATATGAAAGGGTGAGGTATTATTCCTAGAAGGTGTAAAACATTCAGATAATGGTGATCAATTACATATATCATAACCATAAGGTAATGAGGGAATGCTCATGAAATTTGAAAACCATGGAATGAATATCATACATCATAATCTTATATCATTGAATAAACCATAAAAATATATATCACATTAATAATAATAAAATTAATGATCATTAACCATGAAATAATAATGTTTTCATAGTATAAATTTTTTGTGTGATGCACCTATGAATAGAAAATCAATTACATGGTACTAAATTCAAATTGAGAATATTATCAAATTGGGCCAAGTTCACTCTCCAACACATTATATAATAATTCAATGTACACATTAATCAAAATCATAAAACATATATTCCCTTACTAATCTAGGATCACACCATATTTCAGTCCTTATTATCTCATGATACATAAATATTTTCCCAATTAATTGGAGGAATATATAATTATGTAACCACTGATTACATAATAAAAATCATATTAATGTGTTCCACAAGAACATAGAATGTTAGTAAAATAATTACCTACACAAAGTGAATGGTTTTAATAAAAATTTCATCATTTCATCATTCTATAAATAGTGGAAAGAAAATGGGATTCAAAAAGTATTTATCATTATACTTTTAATCCAATTAGAAGAAATTAATTTTATATATAAAATAATTAAACCATAGTACTAATATGAAATACAATGAATGAAATGGGATATAATAACTAGATCATATACCATTTAAATGATAAGTAACATCAATGGATTATATAATTTAATAACATTTAATTAAATGATCACTCATAATTTTTCTTGAGGAACACACCCTTATGAGTATGAAATCATTTTTCAAAATCTAAAAATATTCCGATTTTTTTGGAAAATCCTTTCCATAAAATATCTTTGGAATCTTGTAAAAAATATTCTACTAATTGATTGGTCATGAAAGTGGATAATTTCATTCATGATTTGTATGACAAAAAATGAATGTACATCATATTAAAAATGAGAAAAATATTCATCTTTAAAATAAAAAATTTATATATGGGTACGAATGAAATTGAATGTTTTTTAGGTAAATAGTAAAAAATATCATGGATTATTTTTTAAATCATGAAAAAATAATAAAACTGAATATTGAACAAATTGACAAATAATGTTTGATTTCCTTAAAAATTTTCTTTTGATCTCTTTTGGTATTAAATATATGAAAATGATAGTAAAAAAAGTATTCTAAAATATTTCCTAGGGAGAAGTAAATTCATTGGATTATTGAAATATAGTCAATAAAATATCATCATCATGGATGTAATTATAAATAATCCTATGAAACAATGAGATCATAACATTTTCTCCTTACCAGGAGTTAAAATTTCATTAAAAATTTTATATTCACCAATATTGTATCAAAAAACAGAGTTTCTCTCAAACCTCAAACCCAACCTAACTCATCACTTAATAGAAGAGAATTCCCCAACTTCATGAGCTTGTGGTAAGCAGCCATGCATTGAAAATCAATCTAGAGGGATCAATTTTTCCCGACCTGAACAAAACACATGGAATATATATATATAGGAAACAAGAAGAAATAGTGGAATTCCCAAAGATATTTTACATAATATTAAGAATTACCTAAAAATGACTATAAAAGTAGACTTATCTCTAATAGTCAAGACCATCATCAATTATCTGAAACCAAATAGGTACTTTGTGTAATGGTGTGGAAGAAATACCAACATCGCACCAAAAACTACAAAACTCAACTATCATGAATCCTCAACGCCTCACTATAACACCTTTCCTTTCAATGCATTGAAAGACATTTAAATATCTAAAATCACTAAATATGTGTTCTTTTTGTGTGATAAAAGGATAAATAGGATCGCACCCAGGTGTTATATAGCATTTCTCTATATAACAATTCATTTATTATAAATATAAATAAATCATTGCATGATAGGCAGTTAGGCGGTTCTATACAAAACATGTTAATCATTTATTTATTGTCATAGTTCTAAGAGAAAAGTACGTACTTAAATTTCAATGAAAATCTACAGTATAATCTGTCACAAGAATAAACATGCATATCAAATAAAATATAGTACAAATCCATTAAAAATCAACATGTGCATCACATGAATCACAATACAGAAGAATACTACAGGGCATGCAGTATGCAACTCGTACCAAATAATCATTGAATAGTACAATGTGGTAACTAAAGGCGATTATCTACACTCTAGGACCCAGTAGACACTAAAAAACGAATCCCCAACATCATATACATATCCAATTATAATAGTCTATACTTTAGAAAAATCAGAACACAATAGAAAGAGAACCACGAAAAAAATACAATGGCCTCATGCTAAACCTTCCACCTAGAACCCAATGTAACTCATTCGGTCATTTTCATAATCATTTCAATGATTGAAAAACAATTTCAAAACCATATCACAAAACCATTTCCAATTCATTGAAAATACCCATTTTCTTTTCATTTATCATAAACCATGGAAAACCCAATTTGGTTCAAAATATCATTTCAATAAAAAAATCCCAATCATCCCAATTTAAAACCAATTTATTTGTAATAAAAATTATGAGATTAGAAAAATAAATTTAATCAAACACATTCTAGAGTAAGAAATACCTACATCAAGACTCAGGTCTCACATGCACATAACAGGATCCACCAATGATGAAACCCAATAATTCCATAGGATACCCTAGAATCCAATCCATGCATCTTTAGATTTATACAATTCAAAAATAGGGTTAGTAGAGAAGTGGAAATACCACATACCTCATGAGTGAACACCCTATGAACCATAAATATCATAGGAACAACCTATAGAATGATATTTCAGAACTTATCATGGAAGAAAAAAAATAAACACCAATTTAGATCAACATATATGATTAAGCAACCAAAGGGTGATACCATGATCTATGGATATGAAGTAGGAACAAATATATGAAATTGAGAGAGTCACCACAACCGCAATGAAGATCAAACACCAAATAGATCGATCAAGAATGAATGTAGTCTCATAAGATTACCTATGAATTTCCCTAGGATAAGAGGAAGAGAGTATGATGAAAGAACCATAAAAAACACCCTCAAACTTGTTTTAAATAATATATGTGGGTCATTGAATAGTGTGTAACCCAGTTACATGATGTGTAAACTCCAAGGATCCACATAGGCTAATAAACATGTCTCCTCGACTTTATAACCCAACCTTTTATTTACTCATGAGGTGTATTTTTTCTTCACTCCATGTAACCATTCATAGAGGGAATACTTTCATGACTTCCATCCCATGATACATACATTTTATTTAACCTATTTACGTGATGTGAAATCCTCCAATAGCTTGCAAACATTTTTTGTTAATGATAAGGGTCCAACAAAACTATAAAATCACACTTATAGGTATCCCCCAAATTCATTATCATCCATATACGGAAAGATAAAATTGAAAATTGCAATGGGATTAAGGAAATACCTAAAAAATCAGTAAGAGAACATTATAAACTCATCACCATAAGTACATTTTGTCCGTGAAAAATCAGGTGGAAGAGGAAATCCCTAGAATAAGATGTGTAAATTTCTATCTCATCAAAGATTCACATTCCCATGAATCCTGAGAGTCTGATTCGTGTTTCTATAGTACCCTGATCAACAGGATTGGCTTACCACACATGCATTTCACTTGAGAGTCAATAATCTCAATAGGTTTCTATAGAATAAAATCTTATGGTTCAAACTCAGTTTCTTCCCAACTAATAAAATGAGTGTGGTGAGGATGATACATCTGGATATTAAATAGGTTGATAATTTCATGAATATATTTCAATTGAAGTTGAAATTATAACCAACAAGAAACTTTAATGTTCCACTCAGTGACATAAAATAGTCCAACATATCTCGTAGACAACTTTCCTTGCTTTATAAGCTATTGATAAACCAACTGAGGAGAAACGTTCAGGAAAACCAAGTAACCAATAGAAAACTACAGTGCATGACATCACTGATCCACGTGCAATTTCATTCATCAATGTGATATACCCAAACGTAAATGCACATCCTGGATATTTTCTGACGTCTCTTGGTCCAATCTTCATCCAAATTAAGATACTTTTCTCACATCCACACAATATAGAGGCGATCGACACGTTTGACCATACAATGCCTCAATGGGATCCATTAATATTGATGATTGATAAGTACTGTTTTAAAAAACAAAAAAAATACAATATGGCAATCTTAAGGACCACCTATGTCGAAGGCATAGAAAAAAATCATAACATCCTAGATCTGAATTACTCACTCTATCTGACCGTTAGTCTGTGGATGGTACGTTGTTATTTACTTCAACAGAGTTCCCATTTAATCTTGGAGACACATAAAAACCTCTAGGTAATCATAAGATCCTTATTTGAAACAAAAGTATAAGGAATCAAATGTATACTCTTAATCTATTACACATACATATGACCCATATCATCCACTTTAGTGGTATCTTTGATCAGAATATAATTTGCTGACATCATCAACCGATCAACAACCACCCAGATAGAATTCATCCCTCGGGGAGTTTGTGGTAATCCAACAACAAAATCCACGGATACCTAGTCCCATTTATAGATCCACTGATGAATATGATGTTATCATATTAGGGGGTTTTAAGTGATATTTAATTATCCATTGTTAGGATTAACATTGGGAAACAAATTTTTAATTATATGCTTTATACCCAACCACCATAATAATTATCTCATGTAATAATACATCTTCATAGTGCTTGGATGAGTTACCCATGAAGAGTTATAAAAATTAATGAAGACCAACCCACTCATAGATGTTGGGATAAAAACCCACTGATTAGAGTCTTAAGCAACCACATGGTCTTCATTCATAAGCACATATCATGAACCAGCACCAGAAGCATCAGAAAACATTATGTACCCCTTACTAGGATCATTATAATCAGAATAAAAGCCAGTGTAAAAAAGACCCTTCAGTTCATAAGAACAAGGTCGACACTTCACATCTGAGGATATTTTCACCACATTCTTAGTAAGAGTAGTCAAAGGTGATTCCAGATTAGATAAAACCTTAACAAATCATCTGTAGTATCTAGAAATACTATGGAACCTCTATATTTAAAATACATTTTGTCAATAATTCTTGATAGGAAATCCTTCACATTATCAGAATCAACCTCTAATCCTCTTTTATAAATCATATTCCCTAATAAATTCACTTCGTAAATCCATAAATTAAATTTTTAAATATTTCCATACAAATGGTGAATTCCCAAAATTTCTGAAATAACACAAAAATGGTGCTTTTGATCACACTCAGATTTTGAATAAAGAAAAATATCATCCAAAAAAACTAATACAAAACTGAAATTATGTTGATGGAATATATGATTCATCAATGGAATAAATACAACATGAGAATATGTAAGAACAAAGTAATCAAAAGATATTAGTAATGGCCTTACCTACTCTTGAAATCGTTTTTTATTATATCAGATTCCTGAACTCTTAGATGATGATAACTAAACCAAATATTAGTCTCCTAGAACCAATTTTACCCCTTTAACTAATCAATCAAATCATCCATGTGGGGAAAAGGATAATTTTTTTTAACTATTACCCAGTTCAACTTCTAATAGTCCACACCCAACCATACTGAATCATCATCCTTATTGGATAAGATCACATT
Organism: Viscum album; assembly: GCA_963277665.1. NCBI lineage: Eukaryota > Viridiplantae > Streptophyta > Magnoliopsida > Santalales > Viscaceae > Viscum > Viscum album. The sequence continues at coordinate 1,004,516,051 of OY728161.1, forward strand.
GGCTTCCAAAAGAGAAACACTAGGGTGAATGAAACATTTTTCCAATAGATCATACAACTGAATTTTAATCTCTTGTAGCTCCACTAGTTATATTAGATAAGAAGGTATCGATATCATTTGTGTACCTAACACCAGGTAAATCACAAACTCATCCTCTCTATATAGAGGAATACCAGTTATGTTTTATGGGAAAATGTTGAAAAAGTATCGAACAATAATGTTAATATCAAAAATACGAGGAACATCATCGGTCTCACATATAAGGATATACAAAAAACACCTGATCATTGGGTGAGAAGGCCTTGAAGGACAATACATTTGGACCCACTCAACTTAAAACACATGAGATTTATCATTAGCTACAGGAAAAAAACATGCTAATAATAACTATCTACCTCAACATAATGAGATAAAAGCCAATACATATAGCTAATGACATCATATAGATCCCGAACATGAACAATAAAGTCCCTAACAAACATTGTATCAACTATCGTTAAGCAAAAAGAAGGAAATCATAACCCATGCTCTATCCTATTACCGAGAGTTGTCAAATTTTTTATGGCCTGAAGGCCTTCATTTTTTATTATTTATATAATCCACATTTCAAGGGGTGAATTGGATCCCTTACCAGGCCCGAAGGTTTAGATACAATTACATGACTCATAGGTCTTTGAAGGAATCACCCAGACATGACTACTTGGAATTGATCCTCCCTAGAATATGTCATGATATCAACACTCCACCTTTGTAGGGTTGGTTGTCTAGCTTTCCTATGGAATGATGCACAGGCCTGGTAAAGATGGAAATGTCATACCATCTCATTCTTGCTATTCCGGTTAGCTCTGATCTTGTGAATGTCGATGCCCTGAATCCTCATCTAATGCATTTTCCTTCTTAGTCTTACTGGTACATATGCATTAGCATGTGGCCTGGAGGCCTTGAGGTGTCCCTAACGCCTTAAGGTGTCCCAAAGGTCGTAGGAGACAACTGGTCCGAAGGCCTTTGCTGGATCAAAATCCTTGAAGGACCTAATGATCAAACTGGTGGCCCAAAGGCCCATATGGATGAATAGTTTTGGCTGAAACAATACCTAATAGTGTCGGATATAGTACGGCTATAGTACTATTTCTAACGCTTTTGCTGGGGTGCGCGCATCCATCTGCTCGAGTGCGACAGGTGCGGCTTTTGTGTTACCCCACAATCCCACATTCCAAAGGCGGGAAGCATCTGTTCCTTGTTCAGGTACATTTTCTCCTTGATTGAACAGGATGATGGGATGTTGTTTCTTCCTTCTGTGTATTCCTCCTTATAATTTGTTACCTATTCTGGGTCTCCCTCATAGATTTAATACGTTGTTCGTGAAACTCTTCCCAGCGCCATATCTTCATCGACACCAGTTAATTACGCTGCTTCTGTCAGGACATTCCAAGGGGTCTAGTCAGGGAAGTAACCATCGGTTAGGGGAGTAGTCATGCTGGGCATCACTGGCATGTCTGGACACTAGGGATTGGGATTTATTTATTCTATACATTATTATAGGGCTTCTCAAGGGTGCGGAAGTCCGAGGCATCCCACATCGAACGCGGGGAATCATATGTCATAGGCATGTATCTGGGGTTTTCCTCAGCTTCCCTTGTTTAACACAGGGTATGCCACAAGTCTAACGTCCAACGAAGATGGATCAGACTGATCAGAACACTAATTAGAGTGGATCAGGTATAGGAATCCCCTTGGAGGGAACACCGATATTGGGGCAAACATGTGGGTGGTTTCCTGAATATTGTGGAAGGGAGTGAGGTTTCATGATATCACTGGGTTGTGGCGGCCTGGGTAAGAATCATGATGGATGATGGTTTTGGGATTGAGTCTTGAAGAGACTTCCTACGTATCCCCGTGGCGGGGAATCAAAGTCCTCGTAGTTCATGGGTACAGTTTAACATCATGCGGGACGAGGGAATTTGGGGCTTATGCTTTAGGCATCCCAAGGCGCTGGTGAACCGACATGGTCGGAACAACCGGGTGGTAGGCTTGACCCTCATAGAGGCTTACTAGGTACCATTCCTTGACATGGATCAAAGGCCACGTAGTTCATATAGGGGCATGTCGGTGAACTGACGTGAAGATGGAAAGGGGGTCCAATGGGTGATGGGCTTGAACCTCGTGAGGCTTCCTACGTACCATTCCTTGACATGGATCAAGGTCCATGTAGTTCAGAATGGGGTCGTGTTGGTGAACTGATGTGAAGATGGACCGGGGGTCCGATGGGTGATGGTCATGAACCTTTTGTGGCTTCCTGCGTAACATGCCTTGACATGGATCAAAGTCCACGTAGTTTAAAATGTGGTTGGAATATAGTATAACGTCACATGGGATGAGGGTGAACCGACGTGAAGGGGGTCAGAACGACCGAGTGGTGGGCTTGAACCTCATGGAGGCTTCCTACATACCATGCCTTGACAAGGATCAAAGACCATGTTGTTCATGATAGGGTATTAGAGAACTAACGTGAATAAGGACCTTGGTCCAGGTGGATGGTGGGCTTCAACCACAGGGAGGCTTCCTACGTAGCATGCTTTGACATGGATCAAAGACCACATAGTTCATGGTGGTTTGATATTTACACTCTAGGCTTCCCAATGTGTTAATGGGGCTTGGCGCACTGACATGGGGATGGTTGGGGACAATGTTAGTTGGGATTGAACCTCATGGAGGCTTCCTATGTGCCATGCCTTGACATGGATCAAAGTCCACGTAGTTCGAGCATACAGTTTAATGTCATGTGGTATGGGGGTGGTGTCATTGTCAATGCTTACTCTAAGACCATGTGAGTCATGCTCGGTGTGAGAACCAGGAGGTATCAGAGACATGACGCTCATGTCGCGAAAGGTGTGTCCATGGGATGTGGAGTGGGGCTTACGCACGGAGCGGCCTAGGGAGAGAAATATCGGGGCTTACTCTGGGATGGAGGCTCGAGTGCGACAAATCATGGTGGGAGAGGGACTTGGGACTGAAGATGGGAGGAGCCCCTTTCCCTATCACACCCTCTGCTATCTTTGACACCATGTAAGTGAGGAGGAGTAGGGGTGCTTCCTCCTACAAGAAAATCTAGGGGCTTACACCAAGATGGCTGCACATCCCCGCGGAAAAACTCCACTCCTAGAAGGAGGACACCATCCCTTGCAAAGACTAGGGGGAGTAGAGAATTCCCAATGTGGGGAATCCCTACGTGTGAGGCGCATGTCCAGGTCATAGTTTAATGTCATGTGTTGGGGATGATGGTGCTTGGCATATTAAAATCCGGCAGCTTGGACGACGTGGGTTTGCTTCGCCCCCTAGGACTTGCATAACCGGTACCCTCTTCTCCTTGTGGGTGGGGGAAGACACCGGAATTGTCGTACTAAGGGGGTTTCACGGAGAAAACCACTGAGGGTTCCATGTTATCATGGCTAGGCGAATAAGCAATAGCCATAGTGTGCCTATGAAAAGAAGAATTAGGAGCAGCAACCCTACGTGTGGTATTGGCTAGGGGACATTGAAGTCACATCATGCAAAACTGGAGGGTCACACAGGAAAATGATTTTCCAAGAAGAGGGGTCCATAGGAAAGGGCCTTGTGGAGCTCTGTTGCTCTATGTGGTGGAGAGAACTTACGAAGGTGTGCGATTTGCAAAGTGGGGCTCCTTATCCTTCGCATGGGGTGGTGGTGAAAATGGGAGGTGTTTCGTGAAGTGGAAGGGCATTCACGGAGCATAGCCTCGTGGAGAAAAGGTTCTTCATGAAGCAAGGTGTCAGAAAACAATGTGCTTCATGAGGTACAGTGACCCTGCCTTAGCATTTCGATCATGTGTAAATGAAAGGTGCTTCGCGAACCATAAACGCTCTTCATTGAGCCAGTTCCCATTTGGGATCCCCTTCCTTCACGAAAGCCATTCGGCTTCGCGAAAGGCATCCCTCTCATATAAGGGGATCAAAATGAGAAAATGGGGAGGCACTTCGCGAAACAAAAGTACCACGCACAGCTAATGGTTAACCGAGTGGAAGAGTGCTTCACGTTTCGGGAGATGATAAGCTTAAAGGATGGATTTTCCATCCGTTGGGCTCAAGGGGAACCCTGTATTTATAGGCAAGAAGCACCGCAGAGCAGGGCTCAAGTAGCGCGAAGAGGGGACGGGTGGCTTTGTGGTGAGCTCGCGAACGTCAATTGTGGTCGCAGAGCGTCCCGCCTGCGTTGTTTCGCGGTGGCATTGTGAACGTCAATTGTTTTCACGGAGCATCCCACCTCCCTTGCTTTACAGGTGACTCGAAATCATCATGTGTGTTCGTGGAGGATCCCGACTTCTTTGCTTCGCTGTGGCCACGGTGGTGGGGGAATCCACGAAGAAGCTTTGCGAGGCAGTCGGTGGGGCTATCTTGGGTATTTATCTTTGTCTTGAATTTTGGTTCCAACAAATTCCCCCCTAAGACTTGGTGCCGTGGAGATATCAAGGGACGAATTATGAGGGAAATCTCCAAAATCATCATTCATTCGATGTGCGGATTCACAAGGCGGGCTCGTGAGGCAGACAGGGGATGCATGGGTCGGGCGCGCCGCGAAGCTCCGTGCGGACTGGACGCGCCGCAAAGCTCCAATGACCATTTCCTATAAATAGGGGCATGTCATATCTTTTACCCTTCCCTTTGTCTATGATATTGTTTTCTTGAACTCATGATTCAAGAATCTCTGTGAACTCTGTGAGTGATCTCTGTGAATCGGGTCTTCGCGGCGCACAGCGAGTCCTAGACTACGCATTTGCGCTCCGCGATCCAGCTTTGAATGCAGAGGCAGCGCCCCCACGAACAGTCTTCACGAGAGGCCTTCTCCAACACGCTTTGTGAATGATCCTCGCAAATCATCCAACCAAACATCCAAGTTCAAGAACTGAATGGCCCATCAAGAAGCTGCCCAGGGGGTCCTTGCGGATGCTGCCCAGAGGGTTGAAATGATGAACAGACTGGGGCTAGGAGAGATAGTTCGGAGCCACTCTGACAATAGTTGTTTGGTGGAGTTACTATCGAAGTGATAGAAGAACTATATTATGTACAGGAGGAATACTCTGTATGGATTTAGGCTATGGGATGGCGTCTTCATCCCTGCAGCAGGTAGGGATGAGCTAGCATACTGGTTCCGGGGAACACCATGTTAGCACAGATGGTTCAGTGCGCCCGATGGTCATGCCCGTGAGGATTTCATGCCAGTCATAGCTGACTACCTGTATAATCATCGAAACAATGTCGATGGGAGGGCATTGTATCCAGAGACGTCACCTCCCTTGTATCGAACCATCCTCAAGGCGGCGCTGGGGAATCTGAATAAGGGGTGGTCCTAGGAATTGTACTTGCACCAGGGCAGCAACATCACCGACGATTGGGCTTGGGACAACTGGTTAGGTGCTTCGTGTGAGGATATTGGAGTGGATCTAAGAAGAGTGTGGCTCTATGAGGCAGCTTGGGCTTCCCAGTTCCACATATACCAGCTGAAGTAGTTGATTCCAGAGATGTTGATCCGGTGGTCACTGGGGACCAATACCTTTAACCTGCATCATGAGGAGTTCGACATCCGCCTATTGGATGTGCATCAGATCTCAGGGGTCCTGATACTGGGGGTGATGTATGGAGAATTCTTCCTAGCCATGGGTGCGTGGGAGGATCCGGAGCAGATGTTGTGTTTGGCGATAGCACTGATGGAGCTCATGCCCGCGGAGGATAAGGAGGCATTGATGGATGTCCACTTCAAGAATTGGTTGAAGAAGTTCTTGAACTTCCCAGAAAATAGGCAGTTCCCATAGAGGCCTCGAACATGCCCGAAGGGTGCCCAGAGTAAAGAAAACTCATACTGGTGGCTACTGGAGGATAGTCAGTGGAAGACCTGGGGGTTCCGTGTCAGCACTGACCAACAACCAATAGTCAGGCTGGGGGCATTTATCACAGCCCTTATCTATGGTTGGATCCTGCCGGTGAGGGATACCACTATGGGAGTGTAGCCAAGAACTTTTTTCATGGCATCCACTTTGGCGATTTGAGGGTGGGTCAACTTGGGGATCCTGATGCTAGCCATGTTCTACAAGATGTTGTGGCACATCAACGAGGGGAAATGGCCACATAGGGTATGTTGGCCATTACACCTCTTGTACATGTGTATTGCGGTGCACATTAGGGGGATCTACGATTATCTCAACCCCATCTCACCTTCGGGGTCAAACTTTCATCCCTCGATCTTCAACAACGCCTGGAGCTTCCCAACCAAGATGACCACACCGTCGGTTCTAAACCAGGTGTGGAGGGTGGTGGAATTCAATTTCCATCCATTCCTATTGCCAACGAGGTACTTCATGGATTATGGATAGGTAATGGAAGAGCACCGAGCCTACCTCCTGGCCTTTCAAGGTGGAGTCCTGGTGGCTAGGGTGGATCACGAGCGCCTCTGTGAGCTGTACACCCCACATCGGTTTGCTAGGAAATTCTAGTACCTGCAGTGGCTAACCCTGTAGGTCTAACTGGGAGTGAGCTATGAGGAGCACCCATATGTAATGATTAAGATGTGTCTCATGTTCACACGGGAAGACGGGATGATGCAGAATGTATTGCCTCTGCTGACCATCGTCCTTGGGCTGATAAAATAATATTCCCACAGCTGGGAGGTGGCCAATCTAGGGGAGATACTGAAGTAGCCAACTATCTTGGTCAGTGAGAGTGAGCTTCCTCGATCTCGAGGCTGAAGCCGGAAGGCAAAAAGGGCATCCCGTAGTGGTGGGGCTGCTGTAGCGGTGGCGCCAGCACCAGTTGATGAGGGATCAGCAACAGCGGATCCGGTAGCGGCAGCAGAGCCGGTGGTCCCAAGGGAACATAGTCATCTAGAGGGGTGGCCATCGAGAGGGTTCCATATGATTTCCACTTATGTCCCATGGAAACGTCTGGGCCACATTGAGATGCCGGAGAATGTGGTCTTCCAAGAGGCCTGCAACATCTTGGAGGTCAACAGACAATTCCTCGGCCCATCCGAGTTATGGCAGCACATCAACCGCCTCAGGATGGAATTATCGGGGATTGTCCCTATTAGAGCCAGCTTTGCAGTATACCAGGTAGAGGCAGAGCAATACATAGCCTTGCTGGAATACTTCATCCACACACGGGGTGCCCAGCACCCGATGATAGACTGAGTCAGGGTTCTATTGGATCACACGGTCCCTCCGCAGCTGTCAGCCACTGATCAGATGGAGCACTTCCCCCTGTCGAACGAATCATATGATTCCTCCTGGGGAGACGAGGCTGGTAGGGAGATTCCACTGGAAGAGGGTGAAGTCGGCAGCCAGTCCTCAGATATCGAAGATTTCATGGAGGCTCTCGAGGTAAAATCCCAAGTTCCTTCTTTAGAGCATTCCCTTAGATTACACCATATTGTTTATCAGTGTCTGTACAGTGCAGGAGGACCTTGTACATAGACCTCATTCTCACCCTTTAGCGGGCGTCGACGCGGGACCTTCAGGATCTGCGCCCATGGCTGCATCAACCTCCATGTCTGGCTAGGCTAGGGCAGTCAGGGCAGCTCCCCTGGAGTTTCCAGACCTGCCAACCATATATGGGGGGCCACGTCTTGGGGTTCCGACGACATCAACCCAAGAGCAAGACCATATATTTGACCTCTGTAAGTCTTCTCTACTACATTCACAACTTCCATTCCCTGACCAAGTTTACTGGCATTCACATCCCCTTCTTGGCGTGTACAACCCTTCAATTGGTCTGGGATGCTGCGGTGAAGTTGGTCGGGGCTTCTGGTAGATCCCTTCCCAACGGAATGCCGATGGTCGTGGAGGTGAACATCTTGATTTACCAAACTGAAGTGCTCCGTATCACCAGCGGGGGTTCCAGTGGGACTGCTCCTGAGATCATCGAGGTGGGATCTGATGATGAGGATCATCCAGATGATTCAGGCCCTGCCAGGCTCGATCTGACGCTAGACGTGGACCTGGCCGAGGAGTTCCTGGGGGAATTCCCAGCATACGATCCCACTAATCTTTCCGACTAGGAAGAGATGGCCTCAGATGAGGAGGACAACAATATAGTCTATTGACGATCATGGAAGCCGGTCACTTGCTTCACCAATGACACCCTCCAAGCGCTATGGTTGAATTAGATGGACAGACTTTGCTCGCGACTGCACGAACTGTGCACTGGGGGAGTGGATGACTAATGTCCTCACATGCTCATCGGAGATATTATGAAGGAAAAATTTGGGAGTATGACCATGGCCATGGTGTGGGATGGCAGTGGAGGAAGGTCGTGAACCTCAAGAGGCTCCAGAAGACTGAAGATGTGGTCAAGTGGCTGCAAAACTAGGCAGACGAGCACTTGACCTCCCTCAATGCGCAATCTAAGCTTATATCATGATGGAAGGCCCAGTTCGCAGAAGCTGAAGAGGGCCTAAGGCGAGACTCTGGGGAGATGATCACCATTCGGGCCGACGTGGAGTGGGCCCAGATTTTGGCCAACGAATTGTGCCCTCTCACCGCCGGGGAGGAGTGGGAGCTGAACAAGTGGCAGAAACACATAGAAGCCACCAACCAAAGGGTGGCAGAGCTTCTACGCTCTTTTGACAAGGTCAATTCATCCATGGGGGGAGTCTACCCCCTGTTACTATAATGATTACCAAGACTTAACATACTTTCATGCTTTGATTTTCTGAATGTCGTAGCATGCATGAGTTTCATTATTCACATTGGTTTGCTGCATCCTTGTGATGTTCGCGAAGCATCCGGCGATCATTCCCTAAGCTCATGTGGGTCAATCCCAATGTGAGAAACAAGGGATTACCAACTTATCACCCCATCCCAATGTAGGAGTTCAAACCAAGCTTCGGGCATCCAGGGTTTGAACAACTGATCCAGATTTCTAGAAATAAATGGGAGAGACCTAACTGGAGAATGAAGTTCTTTAGATAATCGAATTACAGTTTTCCTAGTGTGCTCTTGTGCACGAATGGGTAATTCCATGGGTGCTGAAATCGATCCAAACAGATGGGAATGGGAGGGGTGAATCATGATACCCAGGATTCGGAACATTGTGAGGGTGGCATGACAATAAATAATGGTTGTTGACTGTATTCAAAACACAAAATTCTTATTGCATTATCCTAGAGTGGGGATAGAGAATGAGGGTCGACCGTTGACCTTGTTTGAAACATGGGACCAAACTCAAAATTACATCTGTTAGTCTTCCGGAACATTGGCCAAAGATAACAAGTGGGCCATAAGACGAACATCCATATTGTTATGGGGTTCCTACAGACGTGAAAGAGGACGAGGTTCTAAATAAGGGGCATGTATAGCGTGGAATGTGGAGTGAGGTTTTGGTCAAATATAATCCAACACACTTGAAATTACTCCACCATGGTGGAAGAACACAGTATGGATGCATCAGTTTGATCCTGGATCATTCCTTATTTCAAAAAGGGCCTCTCTAGTGAGGGGGATATCACATCGTAATGCCATCGTGGAGCATCCCAAACTTGTTCGGGGAAAATTTGAAGTTACATGGTTCCCCACAAGGGGTCATGCCAGGGGGCGATGCTGGGAAAGGATGGGATCTGCGATTCCTAGGGCTGGACTCCATGTGAAATTCCTGGGTGTCTCTACGTATCCCATGAGGATGGGAATCATTCCATAATTAGTTCTGGAAGCACAATTTAATTATATATCAACACTGACAGGTGAAATCCTCTCTATCAGGGGATCTGGTGCATCCCATGACTATCATGGGGCATCCTGAACTTGTTCAAGGGAGAATCGCAGTTTAGTGTCATGCATTGAGGGCATATAAACTCATGCAGTTTAATTTCATACGATGGGATGTGGGTTGAAAGGGAAGATCCTAGGGAGTATTTGGTGCGGTAGCTATAAAACTGATGTGAATAAGGACGTGGAGTTCACCAAACCCTATAGGGAGGCTGGTACAAGCTTGTGCAGCAGTGTTTAACGCATCCGGAAACTCTGGTGCTGCCGAGACTATGTATATGAAGGATGTCGACCCAATCCCATCTGGTCTCCAGCCCAAGGGGCTACGCTTTATAATATCAAAGCATTAGTGGCACATCGGCTTGATCCGGTTGATTCCAGCCTGGAAAAATAGACACGTATGACGTATCGCTATAGCCATGGTGTGGACATCCCGATATCGAACAGGGGTAGGAGGTTCTAGGATCAACTGATCCTGTTTTGTGTTGGAGTATGAGGTGATTCTCCTTCATCGCTTGGACTTGAATATATGTCATCCTCTTGTACCCGAAACAATAAATAATTAACCCATGTCTGGGTTTGTGTCCTCCAATTGATGGATTGGGAACACGTAGGCATCATCCAGACTGGTGCAGGGGTCACTTGTGACCATGGTGGGATAAACCTCGCTTTCCAAAATCTTTTTAAACATGATATTATAATAATCAACATCCAGATAACGGGATTTACAAGAGGCGAAAGGAGATGCATCACCTTGGAGTACGCCTACTAGACCATTTATGGAATACTTGAGGCACTGGGGATACGATGAGGGGACTGTTGCATGTAGGTGGAGCCATGGCATACACATAAATGCATTGTACATGGTGGTCTGAGAGACAACCATAAAATCTATACTGGAAACTAGGACACCGAACTAGGTCTTCAAACGGATCTATCTGACTAGGGTATGCTCTGTCATGTCATATCCCTGGATCCTTAAATTGGAGGGAGTCAGGTCATCCTCGGATAACCCCATCTTTCACAGCATCCATGTCGGGATAAGGTTAATCCCGGAGCCATTGTCAACGAGACAGTGGCGAACCTCCACACCATTAAACTGGCCAGTGATGTACAGTGGGAAGATGTACCCCTTTATGGGGGAGCCTTCATCTTCTCTGGAGAATGAAATGATGTCCTTGCATTTAGTAGTCTCCACTACTTAAGCGTGAAAGGCTTTTACTGCTGCCACATCCGTCTCAAACTTGATGGGGGCTCCTCAGAGCCTCAGCAAGGGCCTCACACATATTTTGATGACAAGCAGAGGCCTTTTATCATGGAAAGCCTCATTGGGATGCCGATGAGATGCTTAATAACGTCATACCTCCACTCTAGGTGCAAACTTCTGCTTATAGGAGGCCGCTCTGTGATTGGAGGCATGGTGGGCCTTGTTGGCTGGACCGGCGATTCGCTGGTGCTAGGAATATCCCACTGCTCACTAGTCTAAGCCTAATGATTAGCTATCGGATGAGGTCCGGGCACCTGAGGTTGACCTGTAGCAGGGCAAAGATGGTCGCGGTATGGCCGAAGTTGCTTTTCCTAATCCAGTAGAACAAACGGTGGTGGAGGTGAACTTGATGACACCGGATGAAAAGGTCGTGCGTGTTGAGCCCTATGTTGGGCCTGCTATCTGGTCTCGCTGGCATGCTTGGCCTAGATGGAGGTGCCAACTGATGCTCCTAAATGACCCATATGGTTGCGGCTCCGCCGACGTTAGCGTCGACTGGGATATTGGGGAGGTTTGCCTGGAATTCCCCCTCATCGGGAGTCAAATAGGGGTTTACCAACTCAATGGTGTTACATGAAACATACCTTTGACTGTCACTTGAAGAATCATCCACCATTGGGCATATTCTGGGGGGACTCCCCATATTAGGGGACATGAAGTTTCCGAGTGTTCGGGACAATGACGACATTGGTAGGGCATGTTTCTTTTTCTTGCACTGCCGATGCCTGCTCTTCTAATAAGAGGTCGACTGAGCTAATGATGAAGATGTGGTGTCTGCAACTTCTGAAGGCTCTAGCTGATTTGGGCATGCCCAAAAGATTCCATGGGTGAGAGAAAATGTTTTACGAGCCATCCAGTCATTTTATTTCTGGGATCCATAGCTAGGAACCTGCTACCACTCACCTTCGCTGTCACAACCACTATCTGACCTCACAAAGACACCTGCCACTTGTACCGGGGTGGGGCCCAGCCTGACTACATTGTTATAGACCTGGTCTTGGATCCAGTATTTAAACATATATAACTTCTTAAGGGTTTCCTCCATAATCCAATGATAGAGGCAATAGTTGGGATGATTGGTGAGATTCACCTCTTCCGGCCTTCTGCACTCAGGCAGGCATACAATACCCTCTTCTAGGGCACTACAGATGTAATTGGAGACTTGATTCTCACTGAACGAGAATGTCTGGTGCCTTCTATAAGGATAAGTATCCCTTGGGTCCTGGCCCTAATGAGGTGACGGAGGGGCCTATCGAGGAGGTGGACACTGATTGTCCCACCTGGGTAGCGGCGGCGCATTACGCAGAGGCACCTGCCGATTCTGAGGACCCTGCAGAGCCATGGGTTGTTCCTGAGGTGGAGAGCCTCGACGAGGCTGCGGGATTACAGGGGGCAACGGATGTGCCTAGTTGGCCAATTACAGGGCTTATTCGAGGTGTTGGGATTTATCTGAGAAGTATTAAAACCCTTCGGAGTAGTTCTGGGTGATCATAGAAGAAAACATTTCCATCTTGATGTTCCCTACACACATCATCAGTAATTGCTCTTGAGTTAGTGGCATGTCAAGAGAGTATGTGAACCCCTTCCACCTAGCGATAAAGTCCATCACTCGCTCACCAGGCCTTTTCTTGCACTTGAAGTGGTCTACGATGCTGGTCTTACAGGTGGTAGAGCAGAACTAGTATATGAAATGCTTGTGAAGATCTTTCCATCTAGTCACGGATCCGACGGGTATCTATTTTTACCAGACAAACGTCAGCCCCTCCAGTGTCTGAATGAAACTGCGGATCCTAGCAGCCTCTTGATGAAATAGAGTCCCCAACATGGTCCCACACCTTGAGTTGAAGTGGGCCAGATTCTATGGTGGGTCCCCTGTCCCATTGACGGGGTAGAAGGCGGGATTCCCAAAACCCAGAGGCACCGACATATCATCCACCCATGTTGGGTATGTCTTTCCATATAGTGGGATCTCCACCTATAGCATTTACAATGCCTCTAGGCGGGCGATGAGTGTTACCATTGGATCATCTGAACATGGTTCCCTACCTTGACTAGGATCTCTAACCACGAGCGCATTGTCAGGCTCTTTAATGCGGTAGAAAGGTTCAGCAGCTCGTGGAGCGACTGGTGGGGCGAACCATGGGGCTACCGGAAGAGCCCGAGCAGGGTTCCATGGATTGTCGCGCCGTTCCGGAGGGTTTAATGAGACATATCATGCGATCTTTCCATGTACTCTGGCTTCCACCCTGTCATCGAATGCAGCATGATCAGGGTTTCCTGAGGACAGCTCACCAAAGAGGAGTTGTTCCTATCCCTGCTGCCCTGTCCTAGGATCACCATAGTTGGGTCATCCCCCAACATCGTGTTTGGCCAGGGGTTTGTCGCCCAACCTCTTCTACTCAGTAAGTTTCTGGAGGAACGTGGCCTTCTCAGGATCCTCCTCCGTCTTCTACACTGAGGCGGACAGGTCAGGGGGCTTCACAACCCCAACATGTTCTTTACCCTTTCCAGCATTCGGGCTGAGTACCAACGCCTCGGTGGGAACAGGAAGACCCAGGAGGTTCCTCTGCAGAAAAGTAATCCTCTAGATGGATCCAACAGTGGCGGCACACCCCTAGGGGGGAAGCCTCCATCGAGAAACTCTAGATCATCCTCCTTGCCCACTATGTCGTCCATGTTGACCATGATCCTTCCTGGGGGCGTGTCCTCAATATTGCATAGAGAATCAGGCTGCCACCCGATAGGGCTGAAGAGGAGGGTAGCATACTACCCCCAGCCATTGACTTGCACATGGGGGGTAGCCTCCTTGATAATTTTTCAGAGTACCTAGATACTCTAAATGCATTGATGGTGGAGGGTTCACAATGACCCAGTGACTCGGGGCGCTGGTCCATAGGGAGTGCGGCCAGATCGACTAGACGAAACTTCTCACTAATATCTTGAAAATTCACTTGGATCCTTGGATAAACAACATATTGATGAGGGAGACTTAAATGCATCACCCATAGGGTGTAGCGGAAACACTCAACTTCCTCTAGGGTGAGGGACTCAAGTATGCAGAAATCCCACGTTGCTGCGGGCCAGAACTTCTCGAGGAAGAGGTTCACTATATGGAAGCTTCAGAAGCTCCTCGGATCAAATGTAGTGTCTCGCCCTTGATTTTCCCACTCACCAACTAGCGGTGGTTGAGGAACTGGCAGCGGTACTGAAGCAGACTGCTCGGACGACAGGTTGGCTAGTGAAGAATACGTTGAACGGGGTGACTGCCCACTGAATCTTGGGCTGTCCTCTAAAGAGTATAGTGACATGGCCGCTACGTCGCGATAGGAGGGTCTGACGGCCACTATTCCTGGCTCAGGGGCCAGGGCTGCTTGTGGTGGGTCGCGATGCTGTCTGCTTGCCATTGGTCCCCAAAATAGCTCTCAGTGATCTCTTATAGAGGTAGAAAGTGCTTCCGGTGATGATGGTGGTGACTGCACAACCATAACATGTGAGGTCACCAGACTCTCATCCTCCTGGATGAACTTTTGGAGGGAAGCAGGAATCCTGTGGACCTCTCATTCTTGAAGTACCAGGCTAAAGCGCCTCATCCCTGCCCCATACCTTGACTCGGATGAGCAAGGGGAGGGTTCCTGAGCTGACTCACACTCCGCTTCAAAACTCTGAGAAATAGGCCGGTTTGACCTCTGTCCGGGCCTTCCCAAGATTATTCTTTTGGCGGTGATGACCCATCTTCCTGCCCCTTAGTGGCTCCTCAGGACAGGGCCGATTCCCGACATGTGGTCCTTCAGCCTCACTGGTGCCAGGGCGGAGAGGGTTTCCACTTGAGATAGTCAGGGTATGAGGAGGACCAGAAGAAATGTCGAAGGGGTCATGGGGAGGACCTCCATGAACAGCACCTGATCGGGCGAAACCTCCATTGGAATCGACTAGAGCATGGGGACCTCCACGCTTGGTGCGGGTGGAGCGAGGCTGGCCTTCACCCCTCTCGTTTTTGGGGTGAGGAGGGCCTTCGCCAGCTGTAGAGAGGACGTAGGGAGGATCCCCACACTAGAGAGAGACTCGATGGGTAATGTCTCTGTGTCGACGGTTGGGGGATGGAGGAAGAGCTCCATATCTGGTGTGATGGGAATGGGAGAGGTTTCTGTACCGAATGTCACTGCCATAGGGAAGACCTACATTCGGGTTGGGGGTAGCAAGGGGAATACCTCCATGTCGAGCCTTAGAGTGATGATGGCCCACGCTCTATGTGATAGTGGTATGGGGAGGACTTCCATACGGGGTGGCATCGCTATGCGTTGGTTCACAACGACCGTTGCTCATGCTCGTGACCAGGAAAGTAGACCTAGCATACCTGTGGGGAGGTTGGGGCCTTGATCCCAGCTGGGTGTAGGAGTGCCCCTGCTCAGTGTGAGTAGGGACTTGATGATATGTGTCGGTGGTGGATCGGGCTATAGTAGCTGTCGACGTTGACGCCCCTTGGTGGGCATCCTCAGCTCATGCCTAACACTGGCATCGGGTCAGGCGAGCTGGTGCTGGTGGCGAAGGTGCGTAGCTTTCATACTCCTCTGGCACGACCGGGTGTCGGCGTTGATGCAGCCGGGTGGGGGCCCTGGCTAGGGGCCCTTGGACTAAGACTCTGAACAGGCCGAGCCAGACGTTGCCGACCACATCAGTGTAAGGCATGGAGTTGTCAAAGCGCTCTGAGGATAGGCTCCCAAAATGATTTAATGTTTGGGTGGGGAGCATCATATCCCTACATGGACGTTGGGGCGGTGTTGACGACGGGGCCCGGACACCTCCAGTTCTAAGCAGGCCATATCCCGCATAGGGATAATGCCCTCCTCCCCATTACGACGTACGAGTTTGTTAATTACCCTTATTTGGATAACCTCTAGTGGGGAGATGGGGTGTGGGTGCCCCAAAGTCGTGGATGCATATGTCATTGTGGAATTAGTGGATCCACTCGGAGTGATTGTGTTGGCATTTCTCCAGCCCTTGCATAAGTGGACTGGAAGTGATCGTGTTCCCAAGGCAGCAACCTGATTCTTGGAAGCAGGGAAATTAACTCATTAACTCTAATAGGAAAATAAATCAACAACCAGTTCCACAACATCATTCCATCTTGTGTGGCCGGTAAGAGGGATTCACTCTGACAATATCATGGAACGGGGTTCCCAACGTTCTACTGCACAACTTCTGGTGAGTTTCATGCTAGGCCCATTATTTGCTTGGTCGGACCTGGTGCCGGATGGCTGGATCTGGTGAAACGTCATTGCATGGATTCCCTGACCATTACTAATCTCCATATTGAGGATAATATCCTTCATGTCGGGTTCACCATTTCTATTTCTAAATATTTTTCCAGGGCACACACATATGTCTGCTCGAGTGCGACAGGCGCAGCTTTTGTGTTACCCCGCATTCCCGCTTTCCAAAGGCGAGAGGAATCTTTTCTCTATTTAGGTACATTTTCTCCTAGATTGATACAAGATTATTGGATGTAGGTTCTTCCATCATTGGATTCCTCCTCAGAATTCATCACCTAGTCCGGGTCTCCCTCATAGATTTAATACGTTGTTCGTGAAACTCTTCCCGGCACCATATCTTCATGGACACCAATTAATTACGCTTCTTCTGTCAGGACATTCCAAGGGGTCCGATCCAGATAGCAACCTTCAGTTAGGGGAGTAGTCAGGCTGGGCATCACTAGCATGTCTGGATGCTGGGGATTGGTGTTTCTTTCTTCTGTCCCTTATTATAGGGCTTCTCGAGGGCGCAGAAGCCCAAGGAATCACACATAGAACACGGGGAATCATATTCCATAGGCATGTATATGAGGTTTTCCTCTACTTCCACTGTTTTATATAGGGTATGCCACAATTTTAACATCCAGAAGAGATGGATTGGACTGATCATAACACTTATTAGAGTGGATCAAGCATTGGAACCCCATTGGAGGGAACACCGATATTGGGGCCAACACGTGGGTGGATTCCCGAATACTTTGGAAGGGAGTGAGGTGGCATGATCTCACCAGGATGTGGCAGACTAGGTAAGAATCGGGATGAATGATGGTTTTGGTCTTGAGTCTCAAAGGGACTTCCTATGTATCCCCGTAGCGGGGAATCAAAGTCCTCGTAGTTTGGGTGTACAGTTTAGCGTCATGCGGGACGAGGGCATTTGGGAATTAATCTTTAGGCGGCCCAAGGAATTTCTGAACCAACATGGTCGGAACGACCTGGTGGTGGGCTTGAACCTCATGGAGGCTTCCTACATACCATGCCATGACACGGATCAAAGGCAACATAGTTCCGATAGGGGAGTGTCGGCGAACCAATGAGAAGATGGACCGGGGGTCCAATGGGTGACGGGCTTGAACCTCATGAGGCATCCTACATTCCATTCCTTGACATGTAAAAGTCCACGTAGTTCATAATAGGGTCGTGTCGGAGAACTTACGTGAATATGGGTCGGGGGTCTGATGGGTGATGGGCTTGAACCTCGTGAGGCTTCCTATGTTTCATGCCTTGACATTGATCAAAGTCCATGTAGTTCAGAATGGGGTTAGAATACAGTTTAACATCATGTAGGACGAGGGTGAACCGATGTGAAGGGGGTCAGAACAACCGAGTGTTGGGCTTGAACCTCATGGAGGCTTCTTACGTACCATGCCTTGACATGGATCAAAGACCATGTAGTTCAGGATAGGATATCCGAGAACTGCTGTGAATAAGTACCTTGGTCCAGGTGGATGGTGGTCTTAAACCTCAGGGAGGCTTCCTACGTACCATGCCTTAATAAGGATCAAAGACCACATAGTTCAGGATGGTGTGGGGCTTACACACTAGGCTGCCCATAGTGTTAATGGGGCTTGGCGCACCGACACAGAGATGGTTGGGGCCAATGGTTGTTCGGCATGAACCTCGTAGAGGCTTCTTACGTACCATGCCTTGACATGGATCAAATTCCACGTAGTTCAGGCATACAGTTTAATGTAATGAGGGACGAGGGTGGTTTAATGGTCAATTCTTACTCTAAGCCCATGTGAGTCATGCTTGGTGTGAGAAACAAGAGGTAGCAGAGACCTGACAATCACATCGCGAAAGGTGCGTCTGTGGGATGTGGAGTAGGGCTTACACGCGGAGCAGCCCAGGGAGATAAAGATTGAGGCTTACTCTGGGATGGAGGCCAGAGTGCGATAAAGCATAGATGGAGAGGGACTTGGGGCCGAAGAAGGGAGTTTCCCCATTCCCTATCATGCCCTCCACTAGATATGACATAGAGGAAGTGAGGAGGAGTAAGGGTGCTTCCTCCTGCATGAAAAGGTAGGGGCTTACACCAATATGGCTGCCCTTCCCCATATACAAACTCCACTCTAAGAAAGAGGATATCATCCCCTGTGGAGACTAGGGGGCATGGAGAATTCCCAAGGTGGGGGTCCCTACGTGCGAGGCGTGGGGCCAGGTCACAGTTTAACGTCATTTGTTGGGGACGATGGTGCTTGGCAGTTTTACATCCTGTAGCTCAGACGAGGTGGGTTTGCTCCGCACCCCGAGTACTTATATAACCGGTACCCTGTGCTCCTTGTGGGGGGGGGGAAGGCACCAGCAACGCCATACTGAGGGGGTGTCACAGAGCGAACCATCGAGGGGTCCACATTAGCATGGCTATGCGAAGAAGCAATAGCCGTTAGAGTGCCTATGCGAAGATGAATTAGGCGCAGCAACGCTACGGGCGGTATCGTCTAGGGGATTTGAAGACACATCGTGCAAACCTGGAGGGTTGTATGGGAAAAGGATTTTCCAAGAAGAGGGGTCCATAGGCAAGGGCCTTGTTGAACTCTGTTGCTCCGCGTGGAGGAGAGCACATAGAAAGTGGTGTGCTTCGTGAAGTGGGGTGTCTTAGCCTTATCGTGGGGCGGAGGTGAAAATGGGACGTGTTTTGAGAAGTGGAAGGGCATTCATGGAGCACATCCTTGCGAAGGAAGGTGTCGGGAAGAAAAGTGCTTCGCGAGGTATAGTGACCCTGCCTTAGCATGTGGATCATGTTTACATGAAGGATGCTTCATGAAGAATAAATGCTCCAAATCGACTCGGGTCCCCTTTGGGACCCCCTTCCTTCGCGAAAGCCCTTAGGCTTTGAGAAAGGCATCCCACTTGGATTAGAGGATCAAAAGGAGACAATGGGAAGACACTTCGCGAAGTAGAAGTACCTCGCACAACTCATGGTTCACCGAACGGAAGAGTGCTTCATGATTCAAGAGATGAGAAGCTGAAATGTCAGATTGTCCGCCCGTTGGGCTTAGGGGGAGCCCAGTATTTATAGGAAAGAGGCACAGTAGAGCAGGGCTCAATTGGCACGAAGAGGGGTCAGGTGGATTCACGGTGGGCTTGCAAACTTCAACTGGGTTCGTAGAGCATCCCGCCTGCATTGCTTCACAGTGGCGTCGCAAACATCTAATTAATTCGCGGAGCATCATGCCACCCTTGATTCACGGCGGACTCCTGAACGTCATGTTACTTCACAAAGTATCCCACCATATTTTCTTCGCGGCGGCCACGGTGTTGGGGAGACTCCGCGAAGAGGCTTCGCGAGGCAGTCGGTGGGGCCGTCTTGGGGATTTCTCTTTTTCCGGAATTTTGGTGCCAACATGTACCTATTTTTGTTTCCATAATGGTATCGACATCTACTAGACACTCTTATGAATTTTGAATGTGCTTCACTCCCAAGGACTATCGACGAAGACATATAGTATTTAATGCATCTGAATGAACTAAAATAGCCATTGGAGATGAAAAATACTGACCATAGTAAGTTTTTTTCTTTATAGAAGTGATATATATGACAAACATGTCTATTAATTTTTAACAACTACAAGGGAATAGAAAAAAACATCTGATGTGTCTGAGAATTCCACACAGATAACAAGTTATAGGAACACTGTTTTCTATAAGGGAATGGTTTGGAAAACCAATCTTTCATTCCATATCCATCTCTTCTATCATATCTCTATCTACCATCTCTACATAGGTATAATGTTTCATCATAAATACTCTCAATCTGATATTTAGTAACAATCACTATAGTTTCTTTTGAGCCTTCAGTAGTTCATTCACCACCATGTTTGGAGAAAAATGAATAATCCTAGAATAAAAGATGGTATATGGTGTCACTTTATGTTATACATGTTGTAAATACATGAACTATATATAAATTTCTAGCGTAAATTAATCTAAAAAAACAAATGGAAGTACAAGATTTTAAAACCCTTCTAATTCCACTCTATATGTCTGCCTTCCTTGACCATAGAATCCTACCATCACATGTCAGAACCCTTCATCCTGAACACGACACAATATACCTTGATATTCACAGGTGTCTCTAAAAATTATATGATTTGTTTCATCATAGAAATCAATTCATTTACTTATTGGGGTTCATTTTTTTCATTTAAAGTATGATGTCTTCTTGTTTCATAAATCTCTCAATCGATCTCTCTCTCCTCGAGCTTCTAGTTGTACCTAAACAACTATGTTTTAGACACTTGGAACATCTGGATCAATAACTGGAACTTTTCATATGAGATTTTCAATGATACTATAATATATAGGTGGATTCTATTTAGTAGCATTAGTTTCACCCTTTTGAGGAACTCATAGAGGACATCTCAAGGGAATATTGTTACATACCAAAACATTAGAATGATCATACAATAGAACAAATCTCATTATATACCAAACAAACCATATTTAGAAGTTAAGATTCAAAATAAAACCCAACACTTATAGACACATATCCCAACATCCCATGGAAATTAGAGTCTCAACATCACATGATTTGGCCATGCACTTATCATATCATACCTCTCATGTTCATACAACCCTATCACAAGTCTAACAAATGTCCCAATATAAGGAATCTTGTGGATAGAGTTCCTCTGATACAAATATTTAATGAATGAACCAGGGTTCCAGTGAGACCTAAGAACCTACCAAATTCATCATATACCTGAAGGGCCTTCCCAATCCCCAAGGGATACGCACAAGAAACAAGGCATCAAACAACAATCCAAAGGGAAAAATGACTCCCAACTTGAATAAAACACATTTTATATATATATCAGAAGAAATAAGAAATAGTGGAAAGACAAATGATACATTCTATAACTATAATAATGATAGTAGAAACTATTGCTTGTTAACGTAGAACAACCCCCATGAGATGATTCCCACTACAAAGGAAAAAAATGAAATGCCTGCTCTATGGGATGGCATGGTCAAACTACCAACATCTCCCCACAAACTATCCAACTTAGCTGACAAGAAACCTTACTACCACATAATAGTTCCTTGGTTTTCCCTACAATGTAAGATATATTGAGTCCCATATACCACTGATGTGGTGTGCAGGGTGTGAGCTAGTAGGCTCAATAGGATCCCACCCAGATGTTTAATAAAAATTATCTGTATAAAAATTATTTTATGATCATTTTAAATAAAACATGGTTTGATAGGTAGTAAATTCGTTTTATAGAAAACATATCAAACTATTCCACCTTATCAATGTTCTAAAATAATATAAGGTATATCATTTTCAAATCACATTTTCCATATAATATTCAATTTCATCAACATGAATATAATGGATAATAATGTACAAAGAAAATAAATATAAAACAATAGTAGCATCATGGGTATAGAAATACCAAGGAAAACAATAGGACAGTAAGTAGACTACTTATACCAAATAATCTATGAATAGTGCACTTTGGTACCTTAATGTAATTATCTACACACAATGACCATTGAGACACCCCATAAAGTGAAACCCCAACATTATATATGTACCTAGATCAAATATTTGACACTTTAGGACAAGGAGAATACCCTAGAAAGTGAACACCCACAATGGATGATGACCTCATGAAAAACCATCCACATAGTACCCATGTTTCCCTATCTCCTCATTTTCAGAATAAATTACATTTTTGAAATTTAATTTCAAAAACATATCAAAAAACCATTTAAAATTCTTTGAAAATGCCCCATTTATTTCTATTGATCAAAAACCAATGAAAATCCACTTTTGGTCCAAATCTCATTTGAAACAAACGAATAATCATGCTAATTTCATTCCAATTTATTTGTAAACCAATTAATAAGAATAGAAAAATATGGTTTATCAATCAATAGATAGTGACAAAACCTCTTACCTCAAAACATGGGTCTCACATGCTCATAACATGATCCGCCAATGATATAAGACAACACCACCAAAAGGTACCCTATAATCCAATCCACACATATTATGATTGATCAAATTGGCCATGCGGGTCAGTAGAGAAGAATATATACTACAAAAGTCACATGATAAAGACCAAAAGACCATGAAAAACAAAGTAATGGCCTCCATAATGAGATTTAACAACAAATCATACAAGAATAAAAGATGAACCACCAATTTAGACCAACATATCTGATGATGAAACCCAGGTGTTCTACTACGATCTATGGAGACGAAGAGAAAGAAAGATCCCTTACCTAGAGAGATACACCAGAACTTAAATAATGAATGAAATCTAAATGAATCAATCATGATGGAATAGAGTCTCCCAAAATCAAATTGGAATTTCCTAGGGTCAAGAGTTAGAGAGTCTAAAGAATGTTCCAAAACAAAACAACCACACACTTGTTTTCTAAAATTGTATGGGAGCTGTTACCTGACATGTAACCTCCAAGGTTCCACATACACCAAAAAACCCATCACCTTTGCATAAAATATAAAATTTTATTAAGTCACAACATGTAGGGTCTCTTGACGTCGTATAACCTTTAATAATGTGAAGCCTTTCATTAAATCCATCTAGTGGTTCTTACATGTCGGGTAACCTAGTTAAACTGTGTGGAATCCTCATGTAGCCTGTAGAAAAATCTAGTTGAAGGTAAGAGTCCAAAATTACCTTAACAACCCCATTATAGATATCCTCTATATTTTTTCTCAGTCTTATACTAACAGTGAGACAGGGAAAACAACAATGAGGTTAAGGGTACAACTAATAGATCTATAATAAGATGTTATATATATATATATAAATATAATTTATATTTATTATTATCATATAAAATAGACAATTATATTCTTAAAAACATACATGATACTTATATAATATTTTCAAACCCATTTATTAATAATACTTTATTAAAATCATTGTTTTTGGTGTTAAAATATTATTTTTTCCTGAGGTTATCAGTTTGGTAGTTCCTTTAATTTTACATTTCTCTTAGTTTTATCTTATCCATAATGATAAACATGATATTATATCATATTTATTAATTATATATATATATATTTATCAACATCCGTATAAAATAGTTATATAAATTTTTATCATACTATTTATAGAAATGGTAATCTTCACATACATATGACCACTATTTTATCTGTATGGCAGAGTAAACAGAATAAAAGTTAATAATTTTTCACCTTTATTGAATAATATTGTTACATGTTATACAAAGATTTATATTATATCTATCATTTTTACTATCCATTTGAATTTCAAAGAAAAATGGATAAATATTCATCATAGTGGTGGCATCCACATGTATGAACGAGCACCCTTATCATCTTCCAACGAATTAGAAGGGTAAAAGTTATATTTAAATTTATAATTTTTGAAGAAAAAATATGTAACAAATATCATATATAATCAATGAACACACAACAATAACCATGAATTCATTTAGTGTTTGAAAAATGATTCATATCTTAATATAGAGGTGGTTGTCCACACGTACGTGTGATATAAACATTAACTTCCTATTTGATGGAATGGAGCTTAGAAATTAGTACTAATATAATAATAATAATACCTATTCATATTTAGGAGAGTGGAGATATTATTTTATTCATAACTAACATATATTTTAAGGATATAAGAAATAAATAAATTGATAGTGGTTGGGTAAGATTATTACCTCTTCTTTCATAAGACACATTAATAACTATTTCTAAGGATCCTTGGAATAGTTTATTAATAGAACAACACATATAGTATTTGCCTATGGATGATTATAATTAAATTTGGTAGGTTTATTATTTCTATAATGATAAAATATGTGTAAATATGATAAATTAGATGTGTCTCTTTTTAAGAAGGGGAGTAGAAACACTTGGAATATCATATAAGATTAAAGTATATAATATTCATTCTCAAGTAAAATTCCTAAAAATTGAAGGAGATTCAATTACGGGTGAGGTTGATGTAAAAATATGTATAAACAATAGTATTAAGAAATTTTTAATTGGGAAACATACCCATTTCTCTTTTTTTACCACCCCCATTGTAATCATGTTTTCACATTAACTACGATGAATTTTTCATACCATTTTTACTATTGATTATGATAATAAATGAATGTTCACTAATTAAAAAATTTCAAAATAAGGATTACAAATATGAAATAAATTTTATCAAATTTATTCTGCACAATTTGAATAAATTTCATTTAAGTTAAATTAACATAATGTAACGAGATAAAAATAAGGGGGAAAACATTTTTCTTTGTATTCATGTTTTTAATAAAAAAATCAATATATAACAAATTCTGATTACAAAAATATATTTATTCATAATATCAAATAATTATTTTTAAATTAAAATAACATTTTATAATGATGTAATTTTTTAATTTATCTAAACCAAAATAAATTGTTTTATAAAAATATCTATTTTTTTCTTCATCATAAAATCAAACTTTTCAGAAAATACTCAAAAACAATATTTTTTTTTTTGAATTATATGATTTTAAAATTGAATATAATTTGGGAAGATAAATTTTCTAATTGTTGATAATATTATATAAATCACAACTAGAATTTCATAAAATTGTGACAGGTCATTTGTTAGGGCATAATGACCTACCGAAAATAGTGTCATTTCTCTTTCTATTTATAATGAATTATTTAATTCATCTAAATAATGGTTTATTGTGATGGAATAACAAATCAGTCACAATTGTTTTTGGCACCCTTTCCCACTGACTAGAATGAAATGTAATCGTGATGGTCATTTGTGATGGATAACAAAATCCATCCCAAATGCCCATTGGCTTAGGATAATTTTTGACGGAACCCTGTGTTTGCCGCAAATAATCATGGAGAGAAAATATTTGTGAAAAAATTAAATCCATCGTGAAAAAAACATCGATTTAATAGCGCACGCGGAATCGTTGCCTTATTCCTCTCCTTTCATTCTTCCTCCTCCATCTCCCACAGTAAACCCTACGGCCGACCATTTCTCCCTGACTCCGTACGACTCTGTTCTTCCCATTTTTTGCAGATTCCAGCTCAGATCATCAAGGTATGCACTCCAATTTTTCATTCTATCAATTTTTTTTGTGCATTTAGGTTCAATGTAAAATATATTGATTTGGTCCCCAGGTTTAGTAAATTATCTAAATTTCATGATTTTTTTGATATTTAGGATAAATATAATTATTTAAATTTCTATTTTGACTTTAAACCGTACATGTATGGTTTAATATATATATATATATATTTAAAAATAAATGTATGGTTTAATATATATATATATATCATATTTATATTTATTTAAAAATAATAATATATTTTATGAATCTATATCAATTTTGAAATCATTATATATATATATATATAATTATTAATAAGTTAATAATTATTTAAAAAATTAATAATTATTATTACATAATTTATAATAATTAATAATTAATCAATCAGTATTATTAATATATATTAAATATTTATGTATATTTATATCTATGTATATAAATTTAATATGTATATTGGTTTAAATAAAGTAGTCAGAATTTGTGCGGGATATTTATATTAATTTAGAAATCTTTAAATTTTAATATATATAATTATATAATTATTTCCTTAATATTAATAATAAATAGTAAATATTAGTGTTAATTACAAAAAAATATTAATAATTTCTAAAATTGAAGAAATATATGAAAATTTGTGTGTGAGTACATGCATGTATGTATATAGATTTGATTTGTTAATTTCACAGAAAAAATGTGTAAAAATTAATTTGATGTAAATATATTTGACTGTGATTAATATATATATAGTGTACGAAATAAAGAGAAATGAGTGTTTTTTAAAAATTATGATAAAGTTAATTTAATGCATACGTTTTAACTAAAAATTATTTATAAGAATTTCTATTATTAAGTAATGTTATAAAATTAGTTTAATGAAAGAAATAAAAATAAAAATATATGTATTATGTTTTAAAATCATAGTTAATGATAATTTGGATAATTTTTAGTAATAGTTTTTTTAAAAATATTACAATTATAAGACTTATTAAAGATTCATAAAATATCTTCCTTATTAGAAATATGTTATAATTTTAAATAATTTATAATATTTAACAATCAATGAGTCATTACTATTAATAAATTGTTAATATTACTAATGATTAGAAAATAATAATATTAAATTGTAAAAAAAATACAACAAATATCATGTCTTTAAAATAGAATGTGTCTCATATAAAACTATGTTCGAGAGATATTCTAATATTTTCGAATAAATAGGGTGTGTCTTATATAATATATTTAATATAGTTATTTTATCTACGCTGATCCTATATAGGTGCTGTAATCCAGTGGAAACCTAGTGTCTCACTCTGATCATATTTCATTTAGAATATTTCATGTTGATAAAAAATAATAATTATTTGTAATTAGTCAAAATGATCTAATACAATTGTTTTTATTTTTTTGTTTTTTAAATAACTATAGACTAAGGATGTAGATGCCAGTATCTTTTACACGATTTTTTTGGCTAAATGATCATAAAAAACCAAACTACTCTAGTTTAAATCCTGTCTACATTGAAGGTTATGATTCTTTTGTATCATTTTAATTGTTAAATTTATATTTTGTTTCTCAAGGAACCATTAAATTCGTATCTCAGAAATGTGGTCATAGGACATTTGAAACATTTGACAATTTTGGACTTCATCTATTGTGTTCCATTTTTCAAAAGGATTATTTTTTCATATCAACGCGGTGAAAAGTGTTCAGTGGAAAATATATATTTTTTTTCTAGATCCATCATTTCATAATTTCATACATGATGCAGCTAGTCCATCTATTCCCAAAACAACAACTCAGAATGATATTCCATGTCCTGAATCTAAACATTCCTTATTTTACAATTTTTTTAATATGATAAGGAGGCCTTATATTCAGGAATCCAAATGAGAAAAGATGAAGTTGTTACTAAATTTATGGCTTTGAAATCAGATTTTTTGATGTCTAATAGTTGTTTCAATCAGATTTTATCTATGGTTAAGTCATTGTTTCTTGACGAAAGTACATTACCTGCAAGTTTCTATGAATATAAAAGGATGGCTCATAATTTTGGATTCTGTTATTAGAAGAACCATGTATGTTCAAATGACTGTATATTATATTATGTTTAATATGAATCTTCAATTATTTGTCCAACATGTTGAGAATCAATGTATAAAAAGGCACAACATGGAATGTTGGAGTTCCCATGAAACAGTTGACATATTTTCCAATTACACCTTGTTTATAGTGCTTATTTTTGTGTCATAACATAGCTGTATTTATGACATGGAACAAATAAAATATTTCCATCGCAGAATGCTTAAATTATCTACATGATAGTTACTCATGGAAACAATTTGATCAAACATGTCTTTTTTTTTCTGCAGAACCTTATAACGTATGGTTAGGCCTCTCTACTGATGGTTTTTGTCCATTTGGGGGATACTGCAATCAATATTATTATTGTATTATTTTCATTACTATTTAAAACATGCTTCTTTTGATGTTGAAAAAGGGACCATATATATATTTTAAATTATCATGTACAGGACATCCAATGAATAATATTGATGTTTATTTAAAACCACTAATTGATGAGTTAGTTTCCTTATTGTACATCTATGTGACTACATTTGATATAAATGAAGATCTAAAATTTATATTGATGGTTGCATTAATATGGATGATCAATCACTTTCGGATGTGTGGTATGTTATCTGGAAGGATCACAAATAGTCTAAAATCATCTATATACCACATGGATGAGAACAAAGTGTTTACGATTTTTAATGAGATAATTGTTTGTTATTTTAAATGTCATCAAATATTTCTTCCAACAAATCACCATTTTTTATGAAAATTAATTAATTTTATAAAATCTCAAATTGAAACAGACGCACCTCTAGCAGTGCTATCAGGTAATCTAATAAAATATATTTTCTCTTCATTCCTCCTATTACTTTTGGTCTAATAATTAATGGGTAAAAGTTAAATGGTTTTAGGAGAGATCATAATTCGATAAAGCGGAGTGTTTTCTAGTACCTTACATATTATTTTTGTTTGTTAGTTTGTCAAGTGTTAGATGTAATTCATATTTAGAAGAATGTTGTTGATAAAAAGTTTTATACCATGTTGGATAGAAATGGTAAGACCAAAGATAATTTTAAGATATTGTTCGATCTTGCACAGATTTATAGACATCCTTCACATCAATTATTATAAAATGAAGGATCACAAAAATAAATGTAGAAAAACATTGCTTACATACTTAGTAAAGAAAACTATTTATTATTATAAAAATTTATAATATATTTGAGGTTACCAAATGGTTATGCATCTAATTAGTCTCATTGTATAAAAATGGGCATATTATTGGATTAAAATTTCATGATTATCGTGTCAAAATTCCATGATTACTACATATTTTTCATAGAGGTCTGTTGAATTATTCAGTCGGGGACATCTTGACTAAAATATAATTTTTTAGATATTGGTGCAGAAACATTTGAATATAATTCATTGAATTTCCAAGAAATTTTTGTTGTTTTAATTTTATGTAAATTGGAGAAAATATTCTCACTGAAGTTGTAACATCCCAGGTAAATAAAGAAAATTAATTTTTCATATTTATTAATTTTTTTATTAAATATTAATCTTACTTTAAAATGGTTTCTATGTTTGATAGCGTACCCGATATGCAACAACGGGTTTCTTTGAAATCTTGCGTTGCAGGCTAATAATATATTATTATTTTAAACGGTAGTCAACTCTTAACTGTTGTATTTGCGGGAATGAACCAAACTAATTGAAATATGATTATACATTATTGTTAAATGTACTTACATTTTCCAATAAAACGTTAGAGTCTTAAAATATGAATGAATCTAATTTTAACCATAATTTACATTTAAAGTCCTATTTACTACCTTTTAATGGTGAACCCTTTTTAAATCTGGTTTTGGTCTCTTTAATATATTCTATATGACCAAATAAAATCCTTCTTTAGAATGGGGACATCAAAATTTACTTTCGGTAAGTTTTTTGGAATTTTTCCGATAAAGTTCATTTTTTAATGAACAATGAAAATATTGTATTTTAATTCAAAACTAGGTTTTAATCAAATTTATTTATATGGTTGGATTATCTTTTTAATTATTCTTAATGTGAAATTAAAATAAATTTTTACCATTTAATCCAATGTTGGTCATTGGAATTAATTTCACTTTGAAATTGGACATAAACAAGTGTCGATCTTTTGATAGGTATTGTTTCTTAAAAACAAGCTATTTGTTTTGATAACCGGAATTAATTTTAAAATTAATTAATTCCAAATCTATGTTTTGAATTTGGCAAAATAGACCTCATTTTTGAATTCAGAATATAAAATATAGATTTGGCTTAATTTTTGTATTTTTCTAAAATACATCAATTTTTGATGAATAGTGAAACCACTTAGTGGTAGTTAAAAAACTGACTTTTTCATTTAAATGAAATTTTACCACTTATGTGGATTGAATTTTCAAAATCTGACATACATGGTTGTTATCAAGAAGTAAAATGTGGTTCAATAAGATGAAAATAATTTTTTGTGAATAGTAACTTTTGACTTGTATTTACCACGGTTAAAGGTAAATAGGGTAATTCAAGGAAAAAACAATATTATAATAATTCAAAATTACCTTAAAACTTGTCCAAACCTTATTGGTTGAGTCATTAACGACAATCAGCGTCTTTGGGTCGATTTTAGGACCCCATTGAGCCACATGGGAGTGATAATGACAATTTAGATTAATTTATTTAATGTAAAGACAAAATTGACATTAACAAAAATCTTTTAGTAATTGTTTATTATATGGTGTTATATAAGTCATATTTTCAACTATAAATACTCATTGGAAATATAAAAATATTTCCTATATGATTGTATTTTTTTATAATTTTTAGACATAAAATAAATTAAATTATTTATGAAACAATAATGAGGCATTATTTACCTCATTAATAAATAATTTAAATAAATAAGATTATAATGATTAAAATATTATCCAAAACCTGTAAAATTCTTATTGGATGATTTTATTTCTACCATTAGTCTTCTTATATTCATCTTTACTGATTTTTGGACACTTTAAAACCGAAGATAAGTTTATAATAAAATAATATTTTCACACTTTCCAAAAGATCCCCTCTTCTCCCTTATAAAAGGAGACCACTTCTAACCAATTCCTCACACCTCTCAAGCCATTTGTCTCATCCAAAATCTTCCCAATTAATCTACCTACATCCCTCTCCTCATCCTAAAATCCTTTACTTAGGTAGAAGCCACTTCAAGAAGTCCTTTGGTTCAAACCAAAGGGATTTACCCAAATTAAAGGTAACAGTTTCTCTTAATTTGTTTTCATTTATTTTACTTCTCCAGCCCCTATCCTCTTTTTATTCCATTATTTTGTTACAACACCAGTATCCTCAATATACTAGGATGTTTTTATGATAATTATTCAAACAACACATTCCCACACCTCCATCTAATGGGTGCGGAACATAATGTTTCTGTGGATGGCAAACTAACGCCTCACGAAATGATGATTGTTCGATTATCTACTACTGCCTCTCATGGTGGCCATTATGATGGAACATTATTTATATATGATATATATTATGTTTATTTTTTCTTTATGCTTCTATATTTTCCATTTATAGCATGCCTTTTTGGTTTCCATAATAGGTAAATACGGTAATCTCATTTGAGGAAGTGCGGACTACCGCCCCCTCAATGTGATGTGATTCATTAATGCCTTATGTGGGATGTATAAAGGATAGATTTAATGATATTATATATGATATTATACTGTAATTATAATATAACTATGTATAATTATGTTTTAATTCCATTAAAATAAGAAATAGAAATGAAAGTAGCGTTCATGTGTACGTACGGCTTACCGTCTCCATGAATGGTGCATTTCATTTCTTAACTCCAAATGTTATGTACTATTATAAAAAAAAGTATATACTAGACATATATATGATATATATGATATCTAAATCATTAACACCATTATGGATATAATGGACTATTGACCACATGGACAACATGTAAATATAAGGTGTACATTTTTTTACTCAAGTACCAAATAATGAAAAAACGACCATTATCAACTTAAATGATTACATAATGTTTATAACAAGGTAATAAGTAATATTAAAGGAATAATAAACTTTAAAAAATGTTTTTAAGCTATTATAAATTAACATTAGTTTATTATTCAGGATATTAAATAATGAATGGTTCAAGTCGGACAACGAGGTAAGGGATTTCTTTTCTCACTTTTAATTCCGTGAGATTTCCATTGTTAGACAATTATTTATTGCCCGTGGTGTATTGTTTACTTCTATTTGATATATATTATCATGATTCTCTGTATATTAATGGTATTCTATGATTCATTTTGTGTTTATTAACTTTTTTCTTACGACTTGATTGATTACAACGTGGTAAAGGTTTTCATCTCACTTTTTATTCCAGTGAGATTCATGCTATATTCGCCACTATTTCCTTTTGTGTGGTGTATGTACTACCCATGATTGTATGATTTGGGTAATATACATTCATTCATAAGTATTTACATCTTCATTGTATGATCCTTCTATCATATGGCGTATGTTTTGTATGTTACCAAACCGGTAAGGGAACCTTTCACCCTCCTCTTTTTAAAAGACTTGTTTTTGTTATGTCTTTTAATTTACATCTTATTATGTTGGGATGTGTTCTTCTATATCCATATTGATGTAAATTTTATGTTCAAGTGATGAGATACCATTTTCTATCTCATAAAATATTTTTCTGAATTTTAATGTGATGCCGTTAGGCTGTCGAATTTTTGCAAGGGAGCTTCTTAACCCAATTTCAATTCTTTGGGTTAAACTTGTACTTCTTGAATATGTCATCTTATTAATATGTTTGAATGAACTGTGATTGATTTACTCTTAATATCCTTTTATATTGGGTGTATTATTATTTTTCATGCATAATTATATAATTTATTTATCCTTAATCAAAGGATACCATCTTTATAAGGGATTTCATCTAAATTCACATTGCCATTGAGAATTCATTGTTGTTATGCACCAATTCACTATTATATGGTGTATATAATGTTCCTTTTCATATTATATCATGAATCCGTTTATTATCATGATATTATAAAGTTCTGATTAAATTTTATTCTTCTATTATTTGTATTCATTCATTTCTCATTTTATTAAAAAAAACTCTTTAACTAAAATATCATTTTAATAGTTTTAAATATTTATTCTTATAAATATTTATCATTAATGTCTATGTTTTAAAAATGGTTTTAAGGAATTATTTATATGAAAATTATTGTTTTAAAATGTTAATTCGTTTAAAATCTTAAATGTGGTATGGGAAACTTTGATTCAAAAAAATCACTTTATTAAATGGTTTTGAAAATGGTTTGATAAAGCATTGATTTTGTTAATATCTTGAAATAATATTTTTTGATTGCAAATGAAATGTTAATAGTGAAATTTTTATATTTTCAATATTTTATGTGCTATGATTTTATAATGGTACTTGGACGTTTTACGGGTGGTTACGTGATTAACCAAATGACGGGTGGTTACGTTATAACCTCCAATGCACTGGGTACGAAAGTCGGCCGAATGGCTATTCTATTTAATGATATGTGTGGAAGTCGACCGCATGGTTATTCCATTTTAGTATGTTTATGTCTCAAGTTACCTTTATATGATATGTGTTCTTAATATGGGTTTTATAGTAATCGTTTGGTTACAAAAGGGTAAGTAATTATCTTTTATTCAGTGAAGAGTATTTACTACTACATAAAGGTGAAAAGTATTACTTATGTTAAAGTATTCATGGTTTACTTGTTGTTCTGAAGAACTAACAGGTTTACGTCTTTGTGTATCCCTTACTGAGCTTTTTATTCTCATCCCAAGTTTTTGAAATGTTTTTCATAGGACATAATGTGGAATAGGGTCAAGGATGGGATCAAGGAAAATTCATGCTTCCTTAAACATGGAACTAGACATAACTTTTTTTCAAGAGTTCATTTTTTGTAAAAAAATGGATATTGGGTAGAAGTTTCTACGTTGTAATATTTTGATATTTAATAGTTATGGCCTAACTCTCTAAAACTCTAAACTTGAAAAGATCCTCAATGTGAATTATTCATTTAATTCAAGATTATGTAATATTTTAAGGTCGGATCTTTATAGTTGGTATCAGAGGTCGGTTTAGATAACTTTAGAGGTTAGGGTATTCTTTAAGCATAAGTGACATTACCATAAAGGTTAGGATTTCTGAAAGATTCATAGTTTTTTGATAAAGTGAATGGGTTTACGATAACATGTATAAGTATATCTTAGTGTTTACCCTCCTCATAAGATATTATATGATTATTTTACTGATATACTCACGCTGACATTTTTGGTTTTTGTAAATGGCTGGATCTAGCAGGCACCAAAGAAACAGTGGATGTGAATAAAACTGTGACGATTTTCTGACCGAGAAACTGAATTATATGGGATATGGAATGAGAACACTTGTGGTTATTCTCAACCAACTATCTAGAGTCATGATTTACCACATGAACCATAATGATCACTATAAGGCATCGTATATTTGAGAAAAAAATCCATACATAATTTTAGGTAATAATCATAAAGATATGTATGTTCAAAAACCTATGTGTCAAGGATGTGGAATGAAACACCTAGGAAAATGCTACAAAGGGGCGGGAATATGCTATAGATTTGGGAATGAAGTTCATAAAGAAAGAACCTTCCATGGAAATAGGAAGCATCCAGTTGACTCTATAAAAGGGAAAGAAGTTACTTTTGAGTGATCAATTGAATGTTTTAAATGTGGTGTGCATGGTCATTATACAAATAGTTGACCTACGAAGATGTTTCAGGAATGGGATCACCAGGATCATTCAAATATATGTTTTACAATACCTAATGCCATTCCAATTAAGGATAAAGAAACTAACAATGACCAATGAAAGGTATGGATTTTTTCTTAATATATGTTTTGATATTATTTAATCTTAGGATATAATTCATGATTATATTTTTAGGAAAGAAGTATTTCAGAAAAAGCTAAAAAAGAATGGTTAATGGATCATGAAGAATGTTGAATGAGTAAGAATTCAACATATAAGGGATTCAAGAGTTATGGTAGATTTTAGGATGGTAAAATACTTAAAAGTATTAAAGATCATTTGATGATGGGAATTACATTAAAATACTTTTTAAAGTATGTGTAACCCTAAAGTTTGATATGTGAATATTTTATTCAAGGAGTAATTATCTTTTCTTTTGTGGATATAGTTATAAAGAACTATTTCAGTTTATATGATCCTTGAATTTGAGGAAATTATAGGTTAATACATTTTTGGGATGCAAAATGAATGTTATTAGAAAACCTTCGTGGCTAAAATATGTTTTGGTTGTTTTTGAGAAATTTATCTATTTTTGGGAATGTTATAAAATTATATAGTTTTTGATAAGAGACAACACACAGACCGTGGTACAACCCATCACGTCATACGATGCTATGGGAATCAAACCCACAACCAAAGTGCATATGGTATTTATCGCCTACAACTGGACTACGTGAAGTCCCTGGTTATTTTGACTAATTATTTTTAGTTAGAAGATTTTATGAATCCATAATAAGTTTATTTTGGGTTTTCTATGGAAATTATTAACCTATCCTCGATAATGTTTGATTAGGTTAATTGCTTTTCAATATGAGATTTTAAGAGTAACTGATGTTATTTGGAGATAAATGTTAAGAATTTTCTTGGAAGACTATATGATTAAATTCTTTGGAGATTTGAGTTTCAATCTTAGATTAGATTACTTTCAATAATTTTAAGGACAAATTTTTATTGAATGGTCTTTTTTGAACTTTGGGTTTTATTAGACAAATTTTAGAGATTAAGAGTAATTTTTAATTATGTAAAAGTTTATCCTTTTGGGGGATTATCTGATCTTGTACTTAACTTTCTGGCTTTAGTTAATACCTAAATACATGGGAAATATATAGTTCATATTTTTTTGGATTATTTTATTCTCATGAAGATGATTATAGAACTTGTAATGTAAAAAAATCATCCTGAATACTCATCGTTTGAAGAAAATTTGGGTTTGTGTTAGAAATCTAGAAAAAGATGAATGTCTACATGAAAAGTAAGTATATTTCCTTATGTTTTTTGTTCAGCTCATAAATAAATTCCTCAAAGAAAAGTAACTTAAAACAAAAACCTGGTCTATTAACTTTTCCTACTGGGGAATCAAAGACTGTTTAACCCATCACAAGTTTGTGAATTTCTGGTGGTTAACTTTCTCCTAAACATGTTTCTATCACTCTCCATCAGAAATTGAAGGTTTGTTTTCTCCTCTGTATCCATGTTTTCATGAAATCCTAGTATCTATTGTCTTGGGAATCCTTTGTACTTATCTTCCTTTATTTTAAAGTGATAGTTTTATTGACTCTTTTTTCGATATGGGACTTTCAATAAAGTTTCTGAGCCCAAATTTTAAAATTCTGAGGATGCAATTCCTAAAAGGGGGGAAGGTTGTAACATCCCTGGTAAATAAAGAATATAAATTTTCCCTTTTTATTATTTTTTGATTTAAATATTAATTTTACTTTAAAAGGGTTTCTATGTTCGATAGCGTACCCGATACGCAACAATAGGTTTCTTTGAAATCTTACGTTGCATGCTAACAATATAATATTATTTTAAACTGTAGTTAACTCCTAGACGTTGTACTGGTGGTAATGAACAAAACTAACTAAAATATGATTATACTTGATTTCTAAATGTACTTACATTATCCAATAAAACTTTAGAGGCTTAAAATATGAATGAATCTAATTTTAACCATAATTTACATTTAGAGGCCGATTTGCGCCTTTTTAATGGAGAACCCTTTTTAAATCTAGTTTTGGCCACCTAAATATATTCTATATGACCAAATAAAATCATTCTTTAGATCGGGGACATCAAAATTTACTTTGGGTAAATTTATGGAATTTTTCCGATAAAGTTCGGTTTTAATAATAGTGAAAATATTGTATTTTAATTCAAAACTATGTTTTAATAAAATATATTTATATGGTTAGATTATATTTTTAATTTGTTTTAAAGTGAAATTAAAATGTATTTTTAGCATTTAATCCAATTTTGGTCATTGGAACTAATTTCACTTTGAAATTGGACATAAACAAGTGTCGATCTTTTTATAGTTATTGTTTCTTAAAAACACGCTATTTGTTTTGATAACCAGAATAAATTTTAAAATTAATTAATGTCACTTCTATGTTTTGAATTTGTAAAAATATAAATCAATTTTGAATTCGGAATATCAAATTTATCTTAGGCTTAATTTTTGGCATTTTTTTGAAAAACTTCAATTTTTGATGAATAGTGAAACCACTTAGTGGTACTTAAAAAAACTAACTTTTTCATTTAAATGAAATTTTACCGCTTCCGTGAATGGAATTTAGAAAACCCTACAAACATGTTTGTTCTAAAGAAGTAAAATGTGGTTCAACAAGATTAAAATGATTTTTTATGAATAGTAACTTTTGACTTTTATTTACCACGGTTAAAGGTAAATATGGTAATCCAAGGTAAAAAGAATATTATAATAATTTAATATTTCCTTAACACTTGTCCAAACCTTATTTTTAGAGTCATTAATGACCATGGGAATCTTTGGGTCGATTTTGGGACCCCAATGGGCCACATGGGAGTGATAATGACAATTTAGATTAATTAATTTAAAGTAAAGACAAAAATGGCATTAACAAAAAAATCTTTTAGTAGTTAATTTTTATATGGTGTTATATAAGCCATATTTTATACTATAAATACGCATTGAAAATATGAAAATATTTCCAAAATGATAGTATTTTTTTATAATTTTTAGACATCAAATAATTTAAATTATTTATGACACAATAAAGATGAATTATTTACCTGATTAATAAATAATTCAAATAAATAAGATTATAATGATTAAAATATTATCCAAAACTATTAAATACCTATTGGATGATTTTATTTCTACTAGGAGTCATATTATCTTCATCTTTAATGATTTATTGACCCTTTAAAACTGAATATAAGTTTATAATAAAATAATATTTTCACACTTTCCAAAAGAGCCCCTCCTCTCCCTTATAAAAGGAGACAACTTCTAAACAATTCCTCACACCTCTCATGCCATTTGGCTCGTCCAAACTCTTCTCAATTAAGCTACCTACATCCCTCTCCTACTCCTAGAATCCTTCACATAGGCATAAGGCATTTCAATAAGTCCTTTGGTTCAAACCAAAGGGAGTTACCCAAATTAAAGGTAACAGTTTCTCTTAATTTGTTTTCTTTTATTTTACTTATCCAACCCCTAAAATATTTCTATTCCTTTATTTTGTAACAACAACAGTATCCTCAATATACTAGGATGTTTTTATGAGAAGGATTCAAACTACACATACACACACCTCCATCTAATGGGTGAATAACATAATGATTCTGTGGATGGTAAACTAACGCCTCACGAAACGATGATTGTTCGATTATCTCCTACTGCCTCTCATGGTGGCCATTATGATGGAACTGTATTTATATATGATATATATTATGTTTATGTTTGCTTAATGCTTCTTTATTTTCCATTTATAGCACGCATTTATGGTTTCTATAGTGGGTAAATATGATAATCTCATTTGAAGAAGTGCGGACTACCGCCCCCTCAAAGTGATGTGACTCATTAATGCCTTATTTTGGATGTATAAAGGATAGAGTTAGTGATATTATATATGATATTATACTGGAATTATAATATAACTATGTATAATTTTGTTTTAATTCCATTAAAATAAGAAAATAGAAATGAAAGTAGCATTCATGCGTACGTACTGCTTACCATCTCCATGAACGGTGCATTTCATTTCTTACCTCCAAATGTTAGGTAATATTATGAAAACAAGTATATAATGGATATATATGATATATATGATATCTAAATCATGAAAACCATTCTGGATATAATGGATTATTGAACACATGGACAACTTGTAAATATAAGGTGTTCATTTTTTTTACTCAAGTACCAAATATTGACAAAACAACCATTATCAACTTAAATGATTACATAATGTTTATAACAAAGTAATAAGTAATATAAAAAGAATAATAAACATTAAAAAAAGGTTTTATTCAAGTTTAAATTTACATTAGTTTATTATTCAGGAGATTAAATAATGAATGAGTCAAGTCAGACAACGAGGTAAGGGATTTCTTATCTCACTTTTAATTCCGTGAGATTTCCATTGTTAGACACTTATTTATTGCCTGTGGTGTATTTTATACTTCCATTTGATATATATTATCATTATTCTCTATATATTAATGGTATTTTGTTATTCATTTTGTGGTTATTAACTTTTTTTCTTATGACTCGATTGATTACAACGTGGTAAGGGTTTCAACTCACTTTTTATTCCCGTGAGATTCATGCTATATTCGCCACTATTTGCTTTTGTGTGGTGTATGTACTGCCCATGATTTTACTCTTTATGTAATATACTTTCATTTATAATTATTCACATCTTCATTGTATTATCCTTCTATCATGTGGCATATGTTTTGTAAGTTACCAAACCAGTAAGGGAACCTTTCACCCTCCTCTTTTTAAAAAACTTATTTTTGTTATGTATTTTAATTTACATCTTATTTTGTTGGGATGTGTTATTATATATCCTTTTTGATGTAAATTTTATGTTAAAGTGATGAGATACCATTTTCTCTCTCATCAACTCTTTTTATGAATTTTAAAGTGACGCCGTTAGGCTGTCGAATTTTTGCAAGGGAGCTTTTTAACCCAATTTCAATTCTTTGTGTTAAACTTGTACTTCATGAATATGTCATCTTATAAATATGTGGGAATGAACTCTGATTGTTTTACACTTAATATCCTATTATATTAGGTGTATTATTATTTTTTACACATAATTATATAATTGATTTATCCTTAATCAAATGATACCATCTTTATAAGGGATTTCATCTCAATTTACTTGGCCATTGAGAATTAATTGTTATTATGCACCAATTCACTTTTATATGGTGTATATAATGTTATTTTTCATATTATATCATGAATACCTTTATTCTGATGATATTATAAAGTTCTGATTAAATGTTATTCCTCAATTATTTGTATTCAAGCGTTTCTCATTTTGTTAAAAAAACTCTTTAACTAAAACATCACTTTGATTGTTTTAAAGATTTATTCTTATCAATATTTATCATTATTTTCCATGTTTTAAAAATGGTTTTACAGATTTATTTATATGGACATTATTTTTTTAAAATGTTAATTCCTTTAAAAGCTTCAAAGTGTTATGGGACACTTTGATTCAAAATAAATCACATTATTAAATGGTTTTGAAAATGGTTTGATAATGCATTGATTTTTTCAATATCTTGAAATGATATATTGTCATTGAAAATGAAATGTTAATAGTGAAATGTTTATATTTGAAATATTTTATGTGTTTTGATTTTATAATTTTACTTGGACATTTGACGGGTGGTTACATGATTAACCAAATTACGGGTAGTGTCGTGAATACCATGATGGGTGGTTAAGTTATAACCTCCAATGAATTGGGTATGGAAGTCAACCGTAAGGATATTCCATTTAGTGATATGTTTAGAAGTCAGCCATATGGTTATTACATTTAAGTATTTTTATGTCCTAAGTTACCATTATATGTTATGTGTTCTTAATATGGGTTTTATGGTAATATTTTGGTTTCAAAAGGGTATGTAATGATCTTTTATTCAGTGAAGAGTATTTACTACTTCATAAAGGTGAAAAGTATTACTTATGATAAAGTATTCATGGTTTACTTGTTGTTTTGAAAAACTAACTGTTTTACTTCTTTGTGTATCCCTTACTGAGAGTTTTCTGCTCATCCCATGTTTTTGAAATATTTTTCACAGGACATAATGTGGAATAGGGTCAATGATTGGATCAAGGAAAATTCATTCTCCCTTAAACTTGGAACTAGACATGACTCTTTTTCCAGAGTTCATGTTTTGTAAAAAAATGGATACTGGGTAGAAGTGTCTACATTGTAATATTTTGAAATGTAACAGTTATGGCCTAACTCTCTAAAACTCTAAACCTGAAAAGATCCTCAATGTGAATTATTCATTTATTTCAATATTATGTAATTTTTTAAGGATGGGTCCTTATAGAGGTTCATTGATACCATGGAACATTTAATGTTTCATTTACCATTGGATGCTAATTGTGAAGGTCCAGTACAAATCTGGTTGATATATCCGGTTAAAAGATGTATACAAAAATGAATGAATAAAAAAATGTAATAAGGATTTAGTTGAAGGGTTGATTTCAGAAGCATACATGTACGTGGAAATTTAAAATTTCAACCCATATTGTTTTTTGTTAGATTATCCTTAAAAAATAATCAGATAGGTCACAATGATATAAATGTTGATTATGTCATAGTCCATTATTTTCCGGTATTTAATCAGGCTGATCTTGATTTTGATGGTTAATGGTAGCGATGCATTATAGATGATGAACTTCATAGAGATCATACTTATGTTCTCTTTAATTGTGAAGAAAAGACATTATTTTTGTAATATGTACTACATTTTTATCATTTCGTTTTATATTTAAGAAAAATATATTTATTGAAATTATCTTATTTGTTGACTATACGATGACTACATCAAAAATCTATTTCCACAAATTACATATCTGGCTCTTGAGGAACAT
The DNA here is from genome assembly GCA_963277665.1 of Viscum album. Classification (NCBI taxonomy): domain Eukaryota; kingdom Viridiplantae; phylum Streptophyta; class Magnoliopsida; order Santalales; family Viscaceae; genus Viscum; species Viscum album. The sequence goes on from OY728161.1 coordinate 1,004,557,323, forward strand.
CAGAAAAACAAAATTAATATTGGTTTCAAATACAGGTAAGTAATGTTTCATTCGATCGAATAATAAATGAATTTTTCAATGATAACTATTATTAATAATTTTTATTTTATAATGGTAACAAAACATGAAAACAAAATTAATATTCGATTATGTGTTCTGAAAAACCCTCCATCAAAATTGGTAGAATCTTATAATGGGAATGTGGATAATGGATTTAGATTATATACACGCATATATGGTGACTAAAATAAATCAATGAGTAATTATGTTCATTAGAAAAAATACCATCATAAGGAAAGTGAAGTTTAATTTTATTGTATACTAGATGAAATAATATAGTTAGGTTACCTAGGACCAAATTATGTTACAAAGTTTAAATGTAATTGGTTTGACACTGGTCGGGGGTTGCAATTTCATCCACAACATTGAGTCATTGAAATTAAATATAATATTCATCATCCATCCAATGAACCATTTATGTCGGCACATCAACAACATCATTATTACTACAAAAATTAATGTGTTGTTCCTATACAATTAAAGGACTGGTGGAGTGTGATAAAAATGATACCACATCACAATTTGCCTACTGAAACTGAAAATGGTTACATATAAGTGAAACATATTGAGATTTTTTAGGAAACATCCAAAAATATATATCCTACCCAATGGTATATAAATATTGATGATAAAACCCTTTGGTTAAGGGCTGATGATATAGATAAAGATGATGATGTAATAATTTGTGATGAAACTAAAATTCATATAGATATTTAAAATACTAATTATGATGATGAATATATTTATGTAGATGAAAATGGTGATGAAGATGAAGATTGATGAATTATATTCAGGTCATTAGTTATAGTTAAATATTATATTCGGATATTTATTAGTTTTTAAAATTTCATATTTGTATTAACAATATGTCATAGGTAACATTGTTTTATCCAAACAGTCATTAGTATTTTGTATTTTATATATGTTTTAACATTATCTTACTGGTGATAATATTTGTTTCAGATGTCTCGAGATGATCATAATGACGATTTATTACGTTCCCTCACTGATGTGTAATTTCCTTATGAAAATCCAGATTCAACTTCTCCACCTCAGGCTGGTGTGCCTACAGAAGGGGGCATGGTCTTTCTCAGTTATTGATTCTAGATCATAATCTATAGATACGAACATCTATTTAATTTGGTCCTAATTTACAAAGGTATGTTTAATTTTTTAATAATAAGTTTATTATATATTTCTTAAGTATATTAATTAGGAAAATAATTTTATGAATATATATTTGTTTATATTTTTAATGTTTTTGACATTTAGCCATTTCCCAGGCTAGTGTGATTCTGAGAAATTTTTTTTCCAAGCAATGGGTCTCATGGGACCTAGTACCCATCGTCATGCATGGATAGAAGTTCAAATAGTGAATTTTAAATTTTTAAATAATAAATAATTTTTTAAAATTCATTTAATTAATAACATATTTTTTTTTAATTTTCTTGATGAACTTATTTTCATTGATTTCATATTGTCATAGTAGTTCTATGTGAAAGGCATGAGATACTTTCATATGTGAGTTCTTTCTTCATTTTCTACACAACATCAAAAATAGATCTGTTGATAAATCTTGTGATGTCATCTTTGATCTGTCTTTTATCTCTTATCATCGCAATAATTTATCAGCTCAGGTATTGGATGAGTTTTTCTTCTTCTGGTTAAGAGAGGCTTTTAGGAGGAGGTCATCAGCTGGACATCCGAGATTGGGGTGGCAATAGATTACAGATTGGGCTGAGAGTGGTATATTTGGCATACATTGACATCATATGGTAGGTGATATAATTTTTTAAATTATACTTATATTTAAATATAATACATTTTTTATATTTTATAGGACTCTACGGACCCATATATTATGGAGTATGTAGACTATAAGAAGATGTATTCTTATCCCTATAAATAATATTTTGTAGGTGAATGACAACACTGTATTGTAGTTAGTGATTTTTTTAAACAATTTAATCAATATTAATTTTATTATTATTGTAATTTGTAATTACATTTAATAGAAACACATAAGGATGTGAATTCCAATTAATAATATATTCAAACTAATACTGAGCAATATTTCACTACTGATTAGGGTTTCTGATGAAGGGCTTAGATGCATGAGACTTCCGAGGGTGTCGAGAAAGGTTGAGTGATTGGTATTAGTTCTCGACTAACACCTAAAATTTATTTTTGTGATTATTCAGTGATATTAGGGAGCATGAAGGGTGATTTTGGAGATTCATCATCGATTTCATCGTTCACTACACATTATTGGGATATGATGAGATCTCAGGATTAGATGATACAGCAGATGCAGAAGTAGAGGGAGAAGGAGCATGTGTAGCAGCATCTGGAGATAAGGATATGAGAGAGTATATGTGGTGACTCGCTTGTGGAGTTGGAATGGAGTTTCCTCCCTTGGTACATTGAGTGATCCACATTCACCCGATGACAATTGATGGTTTCAAATATTTTACGATTGTTTTGGAATGTGGTATGATAGACATATTATATTTTAAATGATGTATTACTTTTTGGTGTGTTTTATTTTTTTAAAATATTTTTAATTATTTTTAAATATTTGAAATTTTTATTTTACTTATAAATATTTTTTTCTTTTTTTAAAGTCTATATGACATATATCATTGAAAATAGATTCTAAATAATATTTCAGTATTTTTTGATGGTCTGTATATCCGCAAAAAAACTGCTTCCTATAAAGGATAGTTGCAAATAATTATATCTGAAAATACTTCTTCTGTAATGGTCTATATTTGACAGACATCTATTGCATAATGTCATTTGCGATGATAATGTGTCAAAAATAGACTGTCACAATTATCAGAAATTCTAGTTGTGAATTTATTTTCTCGTAAAAAGTAATATAATCCTTTTTTGAGGGAAATTTTATTTCTGAATCATATAAACACTATAATAAAAAATTAGTACATGTAAATTTTATTTATCAAAATAATTTATATATTTTTGGTTATTACTTTTCATGAATCAAATATAGAATCTAGATTTCTATGTTTACAATATATTAGTTCATTTTCACTCAAATGTGTGTGTGTATCAAGATATCAAATAAATCTAATTTATTAAAAAGGGAAAATAAAATCATTAGGAGTTACATTATACCCACATTAAAATGAGTTTCTTCATTTTAATTGTATATCCCTGACACATGAAAATGGGGATATATCTATTAAATCACATACTCATGTTACCATACATATTTATTGAATATTTTATTCCTTCAGATAACTATTACTATTTGAGTAGTCTATTTCAATCTCACGTTATTTCTATGATCAATGATTTATACAAATTATTGATCATAGGAATGATCATTTTCCTGTGGTATGAAAAATATGTTAAATACCTATGAAGGATCATGTATATAGTTCATTTGAAAAGATATACAGAATATATCGTGATCTTTAGAGAGGTTCAGTGGATGAATAATGTGAAAAGACAACATCCCTACTTGATCAATATTCTCAAAGAGGCCAATTTACCTGGGCTGCTGCATTTCTTTCTTCCTGAATCTCATAACATTTTTCCATTGATATATTTATAGGAAGATGTTATCACAAAATTTAAATTCTATATTTAATCTATGGTTGAAAAAGTTACTTTTCTATCAACTATGATATACCTTGATGTACTTATAAATGAAATTGAATATTTATGTTATTTTTAGGGGTATTTATAATGAAAATAGATTTCATTCTCGAACATTTTCACTACTAGTTTTATTTATACATGACATTCCATTGTGGGGTTCATGGGTATCTATTTGAATTATTTTTTGAAATATATTATTTTAGGAAAACATGATCAAGATATGGTGTTGATAGGAATAAACATTGATATTTATAAAATAATATATAGGCATATCTAATAGAGTTTGAATGGTTATCTCATGAAAACTTATTTCTAATGATGATATGTTGTACTAAAACTGAGATTTAAATCAGGATCATGTTGAATAATTCACCTGAATGTTGATGTATTCCTTGGATCATAATCAAATACTATATAATATGGTCCTCTATGAGACCATAACAATTTCATAAAGTATAATATTGAATGCTTATCAAGACAGAACTAATATTTACTTGTAATTATTTTTTATGTATTTGTAAACTGATTGAATATAACCCAGCATGCATTATGACCTTTAGATTTTTACTGAATTCCACAGACAAAAACCATGGTAATATTTTCATAATTCAATTCATGTATTGGTAATGTTTATAATATCCACTAATACTTATATCACCCGGTCATAAATTTTAGACATTCCATTCATCATGTTATAAATTATTGAATATATCTCTTTATAATGACCCACAATAATTACTCCATCTAATCTCTATGAATCATCTAATATCATAGATTAAAAAAATGATAAACCATGACCCTCATCCAACAACAACTTATTTAAATATAGCATTAAAGGAACATACACAAGGTTCATGAACCATTTCATTCTATTCAAATGGCTATTAAACTGATAATTATTTCTTACATTTTTTTGGTGATAAAAATATTACTTTTTTTCCTATTCTATCCTCTCATTATTATATGTTTAAACAACCGTTTGATGATTTCTCCCTTTCCTTTAGTAATTATTTATCCCTAAAATTAAAATAGAAAAATGTAGGTTATAATTTTATCCTTTTCATAAATATTCAATCAAGATCAATTTGACTCAAATCATTTCCCACCATGTTATATTTCCAATGGTCGTAATTTATTTATCATTAATAATATTTATTCGACTTCAACCATATTATCTAGTACACATTAATTTTATTATGACTGAATTTATTTATTAAACATTTAATAATATTATATTTAAAAAACCTTTCTCAATAGAGATAATTCTGTTATAATTTTAATGAAAAATATATCGTAGCTAACTCAAAATCTTGGGTTGGGTAACTATAATTAGTAACCATTATTTTTTTCAATCATAGGTTTACACTACATCATTTTACATTAAGATGAATCATAGGTCCTTCAAAAATTCATGAATAAATATTACAACCCCTTCACCAATGTTATATTGGGTAGTAATTAGTGAACTAAATAACATTTTTTTATGTTCAGTGAAATGTTTCTTGAATTTTATACATATAATGGAACATCCTTCCCTTAAAAGTTAATATAGGTAGTGGATTTGACATATATTATAAATAATCAACAATGATTCAACAATATCCAACCAAATAAAGAAAACATTGATTAATAGTCACGTACTTTATTTTCTTCTGACATTCAACTACTTTCATCTATGTTGGATCTACATATATACCATAGGATGACAATATATGACTGAAAACTAAAACATTATCTATCCAAAATTCAAAAGGTGTAAATTTTTTATAAAACATTATATTATTTAGGGTCATCATTAAAATACCCATGTATTATTCATTATCACTATTTATTATTGAATATATATGAATATTATATTTAGTTACTATGAAAAAATGATCAAGGAAATATCTAAAGGATCTATTCGTTAAATTTATAATGATATATTGGTCTTTATTAAGACTAAATAGAAACATTAAAAATTCACAGTTCCTATACATTATAGGAAATTTTTTCTTTTGTATATCCTCCCCTGAGACCATCAATTGAATATATCCCAATTGGATATCAATCATCAAAATGTATTGAAATATTTGTAGTAAATAGAATAACTAACCAATAAGAGTTACATGGAACTAGTTATTGATAGTGATCATCTCGTGATCCAAATAAATAATGAAACATCACATTGTCTACATTTCTTCATAACTAATTGAATAAGTGGTCCCCACAGTGATGCATTTTTGTCAATGAATCAATTATCAAAATTCTCAAACTAATTCTTCTTCAAATCTCTCAACTAAATAGGTCCCATTATGTATCATTGGTATTGGTTAATGACCAATTATGTGTTCTTTTGAAAACTCACCTTTTTGATTTGCTAGAATTTTAGAACACTCTTATGGAAAGTCATGAACTATGTCCCATAAAATAGAAATGTCTTGGAAGCTGCTATGTTACACAACCATCCAAGATTAGAACCCCTTATGAATACTAAGCGATACCCATACAATGGATTAAAATTAAATTCGGATTTCATATATTTAATATATCTGATAAAAAATAATATTTTGGTTTAGAATATGAAAAATTACTTCCCATACTTGGTAATATAGGATGTCTTTTTATAAATAATTAATATACATGGATAAGACAACATCACATTAAACCCAATAGAGAATAACAAGATCTTGTTGAAACACATTCCCAAAAACATCAATATCACATGAATCACGCACTTCATATGAAACTACTATACCATTATTTGAATTCATTGAAAAATCATCATCCAATCATTATGGTGGTATTGTTATACCCTTATTGTATAATTCATATACAAAAGTGTTGGTAGATCTAGAATAAAATAACACATTTTAGTTTATAAATATGATATTTAGTTTCTATTTTAAAACATCATAATCATACAACACATAATGTTTAGTGATCACACGTGATTTACCTCTCTATTACGGATTAAGATATTAATTGTGTCGATAGTCATCATTAACCATCATGTTTTATAATAGGTTACCACAATTCCCTTAATAATATCATCTAAAACACAAGAGTGTGGGTGGACCATTCTATTGTTCATTTTATATGTTATTAGTACACTTTTTTTTCACATCAATTAATTTTTAGATTAGATAATTAAATTATTTTCCTCACTTAAAACATTTACAATATCCATTGAAAAAATTTCCACCATAATTCATCCACAAATTGTTCAAAATTAAGAGATCATCTTCTTATATTTTTTTTTGAAAATTATTTGATTTATAATTTTATTTCTTATAAAAACATGAAATTGGTTGGATAATCTAATATATATCTCCACTATTGTTGAAAATATAATTATTTCATCATTGATTTTCATGTTCATTATGGAAAAATCCATTAAAGGACTTGGTTTTAAGGTACTAAATAATTAATAAACTATATTATAAGGCTACATGATAATACCTGAACTGTACCCCATATGTCACGTGAAATTTATCTTATCTGTAATAATAGATACTTTATCATTCTAGTTTAGTTGACTAAATTCATTAGCCACTTTCATATTTAGAATAAATAGAAAATATTTATTGATGAATAATCCCCTAAACACATTCGACTCCATTGTGTAAATTTCTTCATGTTTCCTCATATTCTTGATTTTATTCCACCATTAATTTACTTCACCTCCAAAATGTATTATTAATAAATTACATTTTATTTTTTTGAACACTTATAGAATGAATATATGTTTTTTAATTCTATAAATACATTGTTAATTAAAAATATTTTCAATGGATCCAATGAAATGTTTTGGATGTCACCTCATGAATGAATAAATATATCATTTCTCCCTCCTATGGTAATTTATATGTGTTGGATGACTAGTTTCTTGAGAATATTGTGTAAGAATATAATAAATAGTTTGATATTTTAATCACATAAAATTTGGTCTCTTAAGTGAAATGTGTTGGAATTTTCCATATGATCAATCGTAAATATGGCTGCAATGGGTTCCATTCATTGAATAAAACCAAGAAGCATATTGTGAAAGACAATAATAACATTTTGAAACCACATCTTCATAAAAAACATTTTTATGGTGTCTAAAATAGACAATTTTTTCTATAATTGATTCTATTAGATTCAATTGTGTTATTTATGGTAATAATATAATTAAATCATTTATAATGGGTTTTAATGAAAATATAAATTAACCCAATCATATCCTATGGGAGTGTAAAACTGACTTTTTAGAAAAATAACGCTCACAATGAACCATAACGATGACCGAGATAAACACGAATGAATATTTGAGTGTTATTACCCTTAGATATATCTATACCAAAATATATATCAACTTTTATTAGCTAGACATTTATTTGTATCTAGTAAATCCATACACTATAATTTATCACAATAGAAGATGCTCTCTTATTTATAGTATACTCATAATTTCTCTCACTATTATTTTATCATGCAAGTTTTCCAAGGACACTAAACCTTTCTCTAATACCAATAATATGGAACCATAATTTTAATACATAAATATCACATCTCATTATATTAATATCAATTACCAAAAATTATAACAATCAAAAAAATCATATACGTATATTTTCATTATAAATTATGATACATAAAAAAATTGGTACACATGTGATCTATATAACCTCCCACTAATTTAATTATAACATCCACCCTTATAAGACCTATCATTCATAAAACATTTCATCATGACTTGTTTTTAGTAAAAATAATAAAGTGTGACATCTCTGGTTATGTAAGTGTATAAAAAGAAGATTCCAATTATAATGTAAACATTATATGAGCATAATGGTATGAGATAATGATCATAGAATTTTAAAACAATACCCTTCTTATCATAGTTCATAATATTTTCCAGTGGAATAAATCAGATTTTTTTCATAATATATAAATCACAATTCAATAAAACAACATGATCCATGATAACATAGTGTTGGAATAAGACAATAATTTTTCTCATACACATATTTATAGATAATATTCTAATTTGTAAGAAAGGATTTCTTCCATGACTATCAAAGAGGATATCATTAGCTCCCCAAAACATTGTATCCATAGTCATGGCTCACTACCAAATCCATCAATGTTGACTAACACCCTTACTAAAATATGTTCTCTCCCCATTCCAGACAATATTATCTCATAATATATCCATCATTGCCCAAGGAATTTTGGAGCTGAAAAATTCCTATACCAGATGTCAAAAAATTGAAATCATGCATACATGTCCTAAAAGTACATTAAAATCAATATCAAACAACTCACGAAATGTAAATGGGGTTTCTAAAAATTCAATCATTTCATAAAAGCATAACCCATAAAAATGATTCATGATTTCAAAAGGTTTCATTATATCATAATTATCCCATGGGATATTAAATGGTTTTATAGAATCATTCTTCATTTATCATCATCGTTTTTCAAACTATGAATTAAAACACATGGTATAATTGGATCACATTTATAATGAATCATAACTAACATCAAATAATTCCATCATATATGAATATTCATATGTAATATCATATATAACTTTTCTTTAGTAAACCACACTTTTCCCTTTGAATCACTTATGTATAATCTATAATTATCATAATTATTATGGGAATCAATTTCAATTTATATTAAATTTTAAAACGTTCATGTATGATTAATATTATTGAGAATTTATGAATGCGGAAAATTATATTCTTGTTGTCTATGATAAAATATATATTCCCTTTTTAATTTTGGTAAAAATAAATTGCGCCCCCCTTAGAATAAAGAAGGATTATTCCATAAAAAATTAAAACATAGTTAAAAGTGAAAATTTTAATCATAGGAAAATATTTCAAGTATTATTAAAAACAATTTTATAGGTAATTGGCTTAGAATAAAAATTATTTCTTACCAAAGTGACTAATAATGTCATATTTATCTAAGAAACTTATTTCAGTACCATGAGTTATAATGGAGAGGAAAATGAATGGAAATAATATATTCACTATAAATTTTTTGAGGAGTAAAAAAATCATTCGATTCTTGAGAGAGAATTTATTGAATTTATTCCTCATGATCTGGATCATAGATAACCCTATAGATGATGTGATTGTAACAAAAATATCTGACATTGAGTTATACATGCTAGGAAATAACATTATCCTCATGTATAAAAAATAATTATTTATCTTTATTATATACCACATTGATTGAAATACTTATGATGTATTATATAAACAAATTATAATATTTCAACACACATTTATTAATAATCATTAATTAAAAACATCATTTTGTGGTGTATATAGTTTTGTTTTTTCAATATAATTTTGATTTGGTAGTTTCCATCCATTTACATAGATGGTGCTTCAATAATATAAAAAATTATGACCATGAAATAATTATCTGATATATTCATAATTTTTATAATATTAGTTGACAATATATTATTGATATATAATTTTGAATAAAATTGTTCACGGATATTGGAAGTCTCATTTACACATGAATACTATTTTTACTGTTAGAATGGTGGAATGAATGAAATTTATATGATAATTATCCTTTTTAGATTAATAATTATTTCAGATATATAATAGAATTTTATATATTATATCCATATTATAACTAATTGTAATGTTGAAATGAAGAATGGCTCGCATAACTATGTGTATTTGTTCTTCCACACATTGAATAATAACGATGGCTGAATGTAGTGAGTTTTTGGGCAACAACTCTAACCTGGATGAATCCAAATCCTACTTGAAATCATTGTTATTGGAAAGTAATATTATTCTAGTGTGGTTGTGGAGGATCATATTTGTCACAAAGATATCTTTAGCCTCTGCACGAATGAATTTTCTTTTAAATCGAGTATCTATCGGGCCGAAGATGTCTCAAATAAGAGCTCCGTAAATAATGTTAAGAATGTAGGTAGCATCTGCTTCCATGATTGTGATTCTACCCCATCTGGTAGGATGATCAGAAATGGTCACATTGCGTATGTTTTGAAAAACTATAGTTTTTTAGAAAAGGGGGTTAAGCATTGCATGTTTTTTATTATTACTCAAGTGGTGAGTCCAAATGGGCTGAGTCCTTGGAACGTTGCTGATCATATTGTTCGGATTGTTGAGATATTGTGTTTCAATGACTGGAAGATGACAACAATAATTTGTGGCTTCTATCTTATCATCTTACCCTCATATGAGCTCAATTAGAGCGCATGGAGTTTTGGTTATGTCCCAATGAATCCTTTCTTTCTTCAGATTCGTTAATGGGATAGAAACGTTGACCCTAATATCGTTCGAAACACAAATACAGGTATGGATTTGCATATGTAATCTCAACCGGCTTTATTGGAATTTGAAAAATATCTACTACATTACATCGTCTAATAGAAATCAATTAAGGATTTATAAGAATACAGATAATCATACTTATTGTCACTATGGAAGGATTTTTATTCAGGATGACATGGAATCGATACCTATAGAAGAGGTTTTGTTAATTAACAAGGATAATTGTCTCAATCTTGGTATTTTCTATAAGAGGAAACAAAAATTCTAATAAAAAAGAAATTTTTTGGGGAATGCTATTTGGAACTATAAAAGGAATAATGTGTGTAGTCACTGTAATATCATGGGTCGTGATGTTGAAAATTACAGGATAAAAAAGGGTAAGGCCTTGTCTTCTAACATTAGTCCCTCCACCTCAAAGGGTAAGGCTAACCACATAGATAGTAATATAGATATAAATTCTATGCATGATAAAGATCATGAAAAATACAATGTTCAGAAGATTTTGGAGGCACCTCTGATGCCCCATGATTGTGATTGCACGACAATGGATTTAATAGTTGATACTTGTGATGCGATGGCTTGTCATTGTTGTTTAGTTGCACATGATAAGCCTGCTAAGATCACTTGAATGTCTCATAATCATATATGGCATCTAATGTATCCAATTAGTGTTGTCTTGGTTGTGTATTGTGCTTACGATCATGACAATGATCTTACACAGGCCATTAATGCACCTAAAGATTATTCAGGGCCTCTAGTGATGTTTCCCGGTACTCTAATGGAGGTGCCTTACTATGATAGTGATCCTGCATAGATTACCGTGGCATCCCATGATCGGATAGAGTCATCAGCTCCCACTCACACAGGTGCAGATAATAATGCTCAAGTTATAACTTATGAGGATTTTGGAAAGAAAGTTATGGATTTTTTGCAGGTTCATCAATCAAAGGTGGAAAAAAGAAGGTTGTTTGCTTCATTATTGTGTGGTCTGGTTGACTCAGCAAATATCTTCTCCTATCTTAGAATTTCTACTAAGGGGGATTGCACCTTTCAATCAGATGAGCATGAGTCAGGAAATCCTTCTTCAGGTGATGATCTTCATGTTGAAAATGTTACTCATAAATATTATGGGCCTAGTACTAGGCTCAAATCTGACAATAAATGAAGATTATGTATTGGAACTGCCATGTCCTTGGGAACCCTCCCATGTTCAAATCCCTTAGGAATATTATAATGACCAATAAACCTATGTTAATTGGTATTTATGGGAAATTAATACAGTTTGAGAACTTGTGATCCATCAAATCGGTATCCTCTGGTTATTCCCTAGTTTATAATAATCAATTTGATAATAATGTTGTGTCCCTATGGGTTTTTAAACATGGTTATTTTATTGTCAATTCATTTTGGGAATGACTAAAAATATGTTACCATATCCTGATGAAAAAATAAGATATCTTTTTTTGTATATTTTGCCTATGCATTAAATTTATATAAAAGAAGAAGAACTCTTTGGAGGAACCTCGAATCTATTTTTAAACATATGGAATGTAATTGGATATTGATTGGTAACTTCAACATTATCATATGACTTCAAGAAAAACTAGAGGTAACTTTTGTACTATCTCAGATTTTGAATTATCATCACGTATTGATTGATGCATCCTAACTAAGGTTCCTATTTCTGGTGATAATTTTACTTGGTCTAGATACACTATCAATGGGAGGAATACAAGTAAATTGGATGGGTGTTTTATGCACTTTGATTATAGAAATGATACTTTAGATGTTTCAGGTATCAACCATCCAAAATTTCATTCGGTTCATAATCATTTTCATTTTGATGTTTTTAATAATAGTATGAGGTCATTCCCTCTACCTTTTAGGTTTAATAATGCATGTTTAGTCATACTGGGTCGTAGGGAATTTTATTTAGATGCATGGAAAACTGTTTTTTTAGCCCTTTGTATATCCTATACAGTAAACAGAATGTTATTAAGTCAAAGATGAAGGAATAGTGTAAGGTAAAGGTCTCCTCTCTTGAAAATGCTATTAAGGAGGATGAAAACTGATTGTCATCTTATCAAAATGATATCATGTCCCAAGACATTCCCTCTCAGGATGTGATAAATGTTGCTTCAAATCTGAACAAATTTTGGACTCTTAAGGAAAATTTATCTTAGACATAGTTTAGAAACAGATGGTTGAAACAAGGTTATATAAATTCATGATTTTCTCATTTCATGAATCGGTAGAGGTAGGCTAGTTGGAGTCTAAATTCCATTTATATTGAAGGGAACTAGTTTGGATTTGAGAAGGATATTGCACATACTGTGAAAGATTACATTGAGAGAAATTATTCTGATAGTGGGGTGGCCAACACTAGGGAAATTGTAATGTTTTTTGACCCATCTATTGATGATACCCAAAATAAGGGATTTGTTTATAAAACTAATGCTAGTGAAATTCATGATGCTCTCATTTCTCTCAATATTGACAGTGTTACAGCACCTGATGGTTGCACAAATATGTTTATCATGTTGAACTGGGATATTGTACATGTTGATATTCTGAGTGCTATGAAAGAGTTCTTTATCTCCTCATATATTCCCTTCGATATGAACTCTAACATTATTGATCTTATTCCAAAGAAATATAATTCCCTTTAAATTAAGTAATTAAGGCCAGTTCCAATTGAGAATACTATAAAAAATTCTTCAGCAAAATATTGACACACAGATTGGGTGAAATTTCCAAAGGGATGATTTATAAAATTCAGTTTGGATTTCTCTCAAGACTAAGTATAAAAAACTGTCTTTTTACAACTTTGGAATGTGACAAGTTAATGAAGAAGAAACTGAAGCATGGTGACATGGATTTGAAGATAGATATTTCTAAAGCCTTTGACACCATCATATGGAGTTTAATCATTACTATTATAAAAATTCATGTGTTCTCACAAGGCTTGATTGACCTTATTGGGTCCATTATATGGAGTGTCAGACTCTCTATCCTGGGGAATGGATCTCCTATGTAGGGTTTTCAATGCAAAAGAGGTGTCAGGTTGGGGGACCATCTCTCTGACCTTTTATTTTCTATAGCTGAAGACAATTTTAGCTGGTGTGTTAATGAACCAACTAACATTGGATTATATCAGATGATGGGTGTTGGAAGGAATTATTTTTATCCCCCACCATTTTCTATATGCTGATGAAACTTTTCTCTATGGAAAGGATAATAATGGTAAAATTTCCTGTATGAAGTGTATTTTCTCACATTATGAAGTGGTTTTTGGTCAGGTCATTAGTGGAAGTAAGTCCTCATCCATGTTTGGGGAAGGTGTTATTGTTTCCAAGAATAATAAAATTGCATGTTAGCTTGGCTTCAAGAGGTTTTATTAATCGTTTACCTACCATGGAGTGCCAATGTTTTAGGGTGTGGTGAAGAGGTTTGTCTGGAGTATATTTCTCTAAAAATTACTAATCAGTTAGCAAATTGAATGGGGTGACCTATATCCCAACCAGATAGAATTTGTTTGGTCAACTCTGCAATCGCATTAATGTTTGTTTATTCATTTTCTCTATATATGTGGCCTAGAACCCGTGCAAGAGAGTTGAGAATCAAAATTAGAAATTTAATATGGACCGTTTCTATTGATGATAATAAATTGATCACAGTTTCTTGGAAATAGTGTTCTAGATCAATTGATGTGGGAGGAATGGGTGTTAACGATATTAAAATCTTCAATGACTCTTTGATCAAAAAATTCACTTGGAAGATACAATCTAATTATGACATGTCCTTTGATTTTCTGAATACCACATTTATTGAGTAGATTTATAATGGTCAGGTTGGCTACATGGCCTATTCTTTGTGTCCTGCATTGAAGCAGGCCCAGTCTAAACTTATGGTATGCTCATGGTGGGTTGTCTGTAAGAAGTCCCCACCGAACTGGAGGACAACCAACAGGTCATCTCATCCGATCTGCAATGATATGACTATGTCGAGCTCTCTAAGGGATAATACCATTTATAATGTTAATGTTGACTAGTCCTTGCAGATTATTCTTCCTACCCATATATGAATGAAAATGTCCAAGTACATGTTTTATGATATGGACACTCTGGTTTGGGTGAAAATCCTAAATGTTGTGTTCGCTGTAGACGAATACTATAGACTCCATTATGGTCATTCGGCTCCTCCACCATCATGGATTTCTAGAATGTGGAAACCATTTTTTCCCCCGCTAATTGTTTGTTACTGTAGAAGATTTGGATAAAATGACTCCCTCAGTAATACCTTATACAACGTACTAGAAAGAGTCTTTTCTCAGTCTGTATATTCTTCTTGCAAGCAGAGGTATCGATGTCACATATATTTGTTAAATGTTGATTTTCTAGAAATTTTTGTTCTCATGTGCAGGCTATTTTTTGGTATTATATAGAGATCCATTCCATAGAATATATGCTACAGTCTGTTTATAGGTACATCGGTAGTGATCAGGTTCACTCATTTATCATTATTACTATTGTTTCTAGTATTTGTGGTCCATGGAGCAAATGGAATGATCTAATTTTCATCCACAATAAACCTTCACTGCATTCTACTATTCTGGTTGTCTAGCATGCCATTTGATCTGCTTCTCACGTTCAAACTGGGTCCATGAATAATGATGTCTCTGACTATGTCTAATTGAGGTCTATTGATATGAATGGAAGGTCAAATAATCCTCTCATGGTGAAATATATTTTCTGGATTCCACCTATCCCATTGTGGTTAAAGGTCAACGTTGATGGAGCATCCACAAGTGCACTTGGACCTATTGGTTGTGGATTTTTCATTCATACTTATCAGGGTCCAGTTAAGCGATGATTATTTCACTACATTAGAAATGTGAATTCCATTGTAGCTGAACTATGAGAAATGATAAATGCTATTAGGTATGCTGCCCACTATGGATGGGATGATTTATGGTTTGAATCAGATTCTTCTATTATTGTCCAAATTATAAAAAATAAATCAAGGAATTCATACAAACCCAAGGTTTTTCAATGGAAATTCCATTCATATTAATTTTTCTTAAAATCACATGAAAACGCAAAATAATTAACTACTAAGTTCTAAGTGACCTTTAAACATATTTTTGTCACTTTTGTGTTTGGAATTTTGAAAATCTGACATACACAGTTGGGATCAGAAAGTTAATTGGAGTCCGATAAATAAATCTGAATTTTTTTTGAATAATATCCTACCATTATAAATAGTAACATACCCTTATGAATAGTTATATACCCTAATAAATAGTAACCTTATCTATGATAGTATATAAATAATATTCAGGTTGAAAGTATGATATACATATATTTTAGAATAAGTAAATGAATGTTTTAAAATTGGTTCTTGAAAATCAATTCTGATATTAATTAAATATTAAAATAATAATATTTAGAAAATTATTTTTGAAAAATAGATTACATTTTTTGATTCGACAAGTCGAAAAATGGTTAGGGTAATTTTTTGGAATTTTCTGAAATATTTGAATATTTTATGAATAGTAAAATATGATAATTTAAGATAAATGCTAAATAATGGATTTATTGAGTTATTTATGATGGTCTGCTGAAGAAATCCCTATTGGTTTGATGTCACATGCATTAATTACTATTCTTTCTCATGTAATACTTAATTTCCCTTGTCTTGTGAAGAAATAATAAATTAATGATTATAATTTTATGAAATCCCTCCTCTCTTCTACTATAACCCCCCTCCCTCTTCTCTTCACTACTCTCAAGCCTTGTTCCTTGCCAATATTCTTCCCAAATATATCCCCAATCTCCTCTCCCATGTCTAAAATCCCCTAGCCTCTTTAAAATATCAAACCCTCTCTCCTTAAGTGGTTCTCAAGGGAGGAAGTCTCAAGAGGTAAATTTCTCTTTCCATTTCAATCATTTCTTTTATGTTTTTTTCTTTTTGTTTCTTTACTCACCTCCCTTCTCCCAAATAGTATGATAACTCCTATAACATACATGTACTGGATTTTTTTATTCTAATGGGATATTTAATTATCTTCTCTTGTTTCCCTACCTTTTATTAGAAATAAATGAAAGAACCATTTGAGATGTGATAATTTAGTATATTCAAGGACAACAATTTATCAATTTCTATTGTTGTATTAAATATTATTCATGAAATCATTTTTTATTGTTAAACCAGATTATTATATAGGTAATATATCCTATTTTTCTTCTATAATCCTTTTTTACAAATTGTATTTTGTTATAATGGAAAACATGTTCTTTGCAATCAAACCCACCGACTAACAAAAACGATTGTCACCATGGTTTTATATAATAATTCGACTTCGCTGTAAGTAACCAAATTATATTTAAAACCATGAAATATCTTGGATGTTTACTAATAGTGTATAACTTCAATTCTGGATAACCACTTTGATCTTACATGTTTATCCAAACATGAATATAATGAAACAGGTCATTAAAACCATGTAAACAAATGAGACCGAACAATTAAATTTAACCTCATAACCAATAAAAACATTTATAAATGAACATAAAATGATTATAGTAACCCAATTATTCACAGAGGAGGTTATATAATTATTAATTAATAAACCTAATTTTATTATTCAGGTCTTAAAAAAGGGGGGAGAACTCTAATGGATTTAAGGTAAGGGATTCTCTCCATTTACTCTTAATCACGATGTCCTCTATGCTATACCATTTTGTGTGTAATGAAAAATGATGGGTTATGATTTACCACATTCCTCATACTTCCATCATTATGTATAATTGATGAGGAACCCCTTGTATCTCTCATTAATTTCTCTTAGGTACACCCGACACCATGCCAATAAACCATGACGAATTCTACCCAAACCCTTTTTGTTCATTCTAGTTTCCTTATCTTTCTTTATATCATAGTGGAGTTATCTTACATGTTTATGTAAATATTCTAAGTATTGTTTATTTTTACAAAATTCATCAATGAAGACCCTTTTCTTCACCCTCGTTTGTGATATAGATGTTTTTAAAAGATTCCCTCCTTAGAACATTCTGATAAGGAAACCTTTTTTAAGGGAACTTCCCGAATTTTTACCCAATTCCAAGTGCACTCTATCCTATATTTTAAGACACCATTATCTTTATAAAATTTTTATTTTTATTATAAAAACATTCTTGGGTCAATTGTGTTTTTATATAAAATATTTATCTTTTTTCTATTTTAAAATATCTATAGTATTTTCCTTAAAACTACACGAAAATGTCTTAATGCTAATGTTTCTTAAATACATTTCTTATATATCGTCACTTCTATTTGAAACCACCTACCATTTCATATGCATATTTTAGCTTATGAACATCCATGTATGTTCTAATCCCTTTCTTTCATGGACACTTTCATTACATTCTCTTTAGTTATGCTTTATGTTGTGATTGTGGTACCCAATTCTTTCCAGGGGTATCCTTATGTTTACGTATGATTGATTATGTATGATTATTTATGTGGAAAGAATATTCATGAAAATGTTGAGATGGGTGTGCCTAGATAGCGCTTTATTGCATTGGTTAATTTTATGTCTCAGGTGATGCGATGTGAAATGGGATTGGCGGTAAGCCTTGACCCGTACTAAAATGGGAAACGAGATTGGTGGTTAGCCTTGACCCATACTAAAATTCGAAAAGCGATAGGTGGTTGGACTTGACACGTACAAAAGACATTTTTTATTATTCTGCCACATTTATATGATTCCATGCTTATATGAAACAATTTTATATGTTCCATTCTTTTGATATCATTATGTCATTCCTCCTAACTCATGTTCTTAAGATGTATCCATATGGTCATTCTCATACTCAGCTTTTCAGATCATCCATATGTTTATATATTCCCTAGGGTACCCTATGAAGATGTAAGGGATAAAAGTAAGTTAATAACTTTTTATGAAGATTAAATAAAGAAATGTTTTTTAGCCCCATGTTTTATGTTTTATGTACCTAGTCTTTCAAGACACTAGACTTAACAATCCTTGGTTTGTACTCTAATGTATAATTATGCTTAAAATCATGTAATTTTATATGTAAATGGCTTGGTTCCCTATAGTTGGTATCAGAGGATTTCCTAGTTATTTTTAGATATTAGTAATAGATCCCATTAGTGAGAACCTTAAGGATGATACTATGTATAAGAAAATAGTCCTAAAATTTGGTGACTATTGAGTAAGTGGTTTATCAAGAAAATACATCCATGTTTGGATATGATAAGGTAGAGGCATCTCAAACACAGATGTACCTATGAGTGAAAACACTAAAATGGAGTTTCGGGTTTGACCCGAGGTGTCCTGGTACACAATAACGGGCGTTGTTGCACTCTTGTTTATGATACTTTTGGGGGATATGCTTTGGTAGATTCACAAGGTTAACACAAACCATTATTGAAGGACAAAATCCCATAATAATATATGTTAATAAATAGATTTGGAATAACCAATATATAAACCTAAGGAGTCACATGATAGTATATACTTCTTCATTATAATTTTATCCTTTTATTTTCAATGTTTTCTTTTTATACTTAATATCTAGGTATTAAAGACCTCTAATTATAATTTATTTTTCTTAGTTAATGGTGGGAAATATAGGAAAACGTTCCAACAACCAATGTGATTGGAAATTTTAATATTACCATAATGATATTCCAGATATTATGAGAGTGGGAGATTAAAACTTCATGAAAATACTTTCTCAGCTACCTCGAGTTATTAATAATAACTTGAATCATGCGGAATTCCCTCCTCTTCCGAGGAAAGATAAAGTTTCCATAGAATACTTCATGCGGAAATGCCTCCCATGTTTAGTGGATCTCTTGATACCCTCCTCGCAGAATAGTGGATTAACTCCATTGAAAAGATATTCTTTGTCCTCCAATTCTCGGTAGAATAGAAGGTTGTACTTGTGGTATAACATTTTGATGGGGAAGATGATCAGTGGTGGAAGATGATCAATAATACAAATCTCCAAGAGGAAATTGATTCCATGGATTGGGAGGATTTCAACAGGATGTTTTTGAACAAATATTTTTCTCGAACCCTTCATCTCAATATGGAAGGAGAGTTCCTCAGACTCAGGCAGAAGGAAGATGAGTCTGTTAGGGCATATGAAGAAAACATTACAAGGCATCCAAGGTACGCCTCTAGCTTTTTCATAAACACCAAAATCAAGGTGGATCACTTATTTAGTGGACTAAAGGCAAGTGTACAATAATCGTTGGAAATTCGAGACTTCAAAAGTTATGAGGATATTTTCTGTTGTGCCCTCAAGGTTGAAATTGAGATTAGAGACACATAGTGGTCTTGTGGGCCTAGTGGCAAGAAGCATAAAATGGAGAACAACATGGGTGGTAACTTAAAAAAATACCATGATGGAAAGAAGCCTAACTTTTCCCCTTGTAAAAGTTATGGGAAGAAGAATCATGGTAAATGTATGAAGGGAACCAATAATTGCTTCAAATGTGGAAAGTTTGGTCATATGGCCAAGAACATCCTAAAGGATATGAAAATCTCCACTAATGTTGAAGAAGAAATGAAGGATCAGAGAAACATAGAGTATACAGTGTAGTGTTACAACAGGAAGGAGCATGGGAATTATTAAAACAATTTCCCTAAGTTGAGGGTTGTCAGAGGCAATCAACAACAACCTCCAAGGAAACAAGGAAGGTCATATGTTATCACCACTTCTGAGGAAGAGTCAGACAACAATGTGGTGAAATGTACGCTAGTTATTCATTCAAGAATAGAAAATTCACTATTTGATTCTGGTTCTACGCATTATTTAATATCTTTCAAGATTAGTAGAACTATTCAAATACCTCCTTAATATTTGGAGGAAAATTTCTCTGTGAGAATAGAAAATGTGGAAATTATTATGTCCATGGTTTATAACTCCTCCCCTGTTAACGTTTGTTGACTGAACCTCCCATAAAATCTCATCATATATCCTTTAGTAGAGTTCGACGCTATCTTGGGCATGGATTATCTATCTTTATACAAATAAAAATCAACTTTCGGTAAAGGAGGATCACTTTTCATATCCCAAAGCATCCTCTGATTCTTTACAAGTGTAAGGAGAAAGATAAAAATCTTTTTGAATCTTCATATCATATGTGGATACTACTGCCTTGTGACCAGGTATATCTAGCTCAAATTATTGAGACAAAGGAGAAAATCATGCTTGAATTCATTCCCATCATGAGGAATTATATTGATGTATTCCTTGAAGATTTTCATAGTCTTCCTCTAAACCAAGAGGTTGGGATCTCAATTGAACATATCCCTGTACATCTACCTATCTCAAAGACACTTTACAGAATGGGCACCATAGAGCTGGAAGAGTTGAATAATCATTTATAGGAGAATGTGGAGAAGGGTTTTATATGCCCGAGTGCTTCACTGTGGGGTATGCCAGTCCTCTTAGTCATGAAGTATGGATGAATGTGCATCTACATTGATTATCATGAGATCAATAAAATCATGATAAAGAACAAGTATCCCCTTCCATGGATAGATGACTTGTTCGATCAGCTTTATGGGGCCAGTTATTTCTCTAATTTGGACCTTCGGTCAGGATATCACTAATTAATGGTGAGGACAGAAGATATTCCCATGATTGCATTTCGAACGAGGTATGGACACTATGTATTCATAGTGATTCCCCTTGGACTCACTAATGCTTTAGAAATTTTCATGGATTTAATGAATAGAGTCTTTAAACATTATCATGCCAAATTTGTGGTAGTCTTTATTGATGATATTCTGATATAATCCAAGGGCAAGGAGGAACATGAGGAGTATTTGAATACTATGTTAAAGATGTTGTGAATGGAGAAGTTGTATATAAAGTATAGTAAATGTGTGTTCTGGATAGAGGATGTATCATTCTTGGGGAATTCTATCACCAACAAAGGGATATCTGTGAACCCTTCCATGATGAAGGAAATTGAAGAGTGGACCAGACCCACTTTTGTAAAAAAGATTCGATGCTTTTTGGGTCTAGCAGGGTATTATCAAATATTTTTAAAGAACATTTCATGATTGTCAAACCCAATGAACAAACTGACACTGAAATGAGTATTGTTTTTTTGGACACAGGAATGTGAAGACTATTTCAAGGATTTGAAAAAGAGGCTTATCACTATGCCAGAACTCATACTCCCTATAAGTGGAAAACTCTTTATGGTGAATAGTGATGCCTATAAGAAAGGATTGGGCTGTGTGGTAATGTAAAATGATAAAGTGATAGCCTATTCCTCATGGAAGCTAAATATATATGATCAAAAGTATCCCACTCATGATTAGGAGTTGGAAGCTGTGATCTTTGCATTGAAAATATGGTGGAATTATCTCTATGGGGAGAAGTGTGAGATATATACTGGCCACAAGATTCTAAAATATATATTCACACATAAGGAGCTTAATATGAACCAGTGAATATGGACAAATCTCATCAGAGATTATGACTGCTCAATCCAATACCATCCCAGTAAGGCAAACAAGGTGGTGGATGATCTAAATAAAAATGATCATGCATCTCTATCAATGATGTGAATTGAAAAGGATCTGCTATTCTTATATTTGAAAAGTATGGACATGGGAATCATTAATGGATGAACATCATCAATCCTTTATCAAATGATTGCTCAACCATAACTCTTGGATAAAATAAAGGATGATCAAAGAAAAGATGTAGAAATTCAGAAAAGGATTGAAGATATCAGAAATGGGAAATCCTCAGATTTCAAAATTTATGACGAAGGATTTTTAAGATTTGGGATGTGATTATGTGTTCCATCTGATCCAAAGATAAATAAAGGGAAATTGAATGATGCACATAGGTCAACCTTCTGTATATAGTAATGGAGCACAAATATGTATTGAGATCTCCAAGAAAAATTTTGGTTGGACAATATGAAAAGGGAGACTGCGGAATATGCATCAAAGTGTCTGGTATGTTAGCAAGAAAATGCAGAGAGGAGAAATTCTAATGGTATTATGTAACCACTACCCATACTATAATGGATGTGGGAGAACATTACTATAGATATTGTCATTAGACTTCCAAGGAAATCCAGACGAAAAAATGCTATATGGATTGTTGTGGATTGTCTTACAAATATATCTCACTTTATCATGATTCGAGAGGACATCTAATTGGATTAACATGAACTAATTTACATCAAAGAAGTGGTAAGGCTTCTTGGAGTACCAATACATATAGTATTCGATCGTGATATGACATTCACCTCAATGTTATAGAAAAGTCTCCAAAATTCTCTAAGTACTGAACTGAACTTGAGTATGTCCTATCATCCTCAAACTGATGGCCAATCTAAGAGAACTATTCAGAAATTGGAATAGATGTTGAGATCATGTTCTATGGAATTCAAAGGAGGATGGTACCAACATCTTCCACAAGTTTAATTCTCATAAAAAAACAATTTACACTAGAGCATCTAAATGGCACCATATGAATCCCTTTAAGGGAAAAAGTGTAGAACACTAGTGTGTTGAGATGAAGTAGGTAAGAGTATGCTTCTAGGACCTAAAATGGTTGAAGAAATGGTGGAGAAGGTGAAACCCATTTAACATCATATCAAGGAATCCCAAAGACGACAGAAAAGTTATGCAGACAATTGTCGATGAGACCTTGAGTTTAAATCCTTGATGAGCTCAGAGATGTGGCCTATCGACTGGCACTTCCACCTACCATGTCTAAATTACATGATGCCTTTCATGTATCCCTCTTAATTATGTACATAACTGACCCTTCACCTGTACTCTCTTCAGAGGTGGTATAGTCGGGAGAAGATCTTTCCTACAAGGAGCATCCAGTGAAGATCTTATATGTTAGAGACAAATTTCTACACAACAAGACTGCTCATTTGGTCAAGGTACTACGGAAAAACTATAAGTACGAAGAGAAAATATGGGAACTAGATGATGAAATGAATAAAAAGTTCACCCACCTGTTTTTGGCCTAAAATGTAAAATGAAATTTCGAGTGATAAATTTCTTAAGGGGGGAAGAATGTAATGACCCAATGTTTTTCAATGGAAATTCCCTCCTTATAAATATGTCATAAAATCACATGAAAACACAAAATAATAAAATACTAAGTTCTAAGTGACCTTTAGACATATGTTTGTCACTTCTGTCTTCGGAATTTTGAAAATCTGACAGAAACGGTTACGATCAGTAAGTTATTCGGAGTCTGATAAGAAAACTTTTTTGTGAATACTAACCTACCCTTGTGAATAGTAACATAACCTTATGAATAGTGATATACCCTAAGGAATAGTAACCTTACCTGTGATAATATATAAATAATATTCAAGTTGAATGTATGATATACCAATATTTTAGAATAAGTAAATGAATTTTTTAAAACTGGTATTTGTTAATGAATTATGATTTTAATTAAATATTAAAATAATCATATATAGAAAATTATTTCTGAAATATGGATTTCATTTTTTGATTCAACATGGAAAAAAAGGTTAGGGTGAATTTTTGATATATTTTAGAAATACATGAATTTTTTATGAATAGTAAATTACGATAATATACGATAAATACTAAATAATGGATTTACTGAGTCATTGATGATGATCTATTGATGTAAGCCCAATTGGTTCGAAGTCACATGAATTTTTTACTATTCTTTGTAATATAATAATTACTATTCCTTTTCTTGTGAAGAAATAATAATTTTATGATTATAATATTATGAAATCTCTCATCTCCTCCACTATACCCCCCCCCACGTCACTCCCTCTTCTATTCACTACTTTCAAACCTTCTGTCTTGCCAATATTCGGCCCAAATCTCTCCCCAATCTCCTTACCCATGTCCAAAATTTATTATCCTATTCAAAATAACAAAACCTCCCCCTTAAGAGTTTCTCAATGGAGGAAGTCTCAAGAGGTAAATTCCTCTATCCAATTCCTTCATTTCCTTTATGTCCTTTTCTTTTGGTTTTATTCCCCACCTCCCTTCATCCAAATAGTATGATAACTCCAGTAACATAAATGTACTAGAATTTTTTATGCTAATGGGATATTTTATTATCTTCTCTCCTTTCCCCACCATCTATTTGAAAGAAAAGAAATCACCATTTCAGATGTCCTAATTTAGCAAATTCAAGGACAATAGTTTAACAATTTCAATTATTGTCTTTAATTCTGGTCATGAAACAATTTGTGTTATGGTTGAACAAGATTGTTAAATAGGTAATGTATCCTATTTTTTTTTCTATAATCATTTTTTACAAATGGTGTTATGTTATAAATAAAAACATGTTCTTTGTAATCAAACAAACCGATTAACAAAAATGGTAGTCACTATGGTTTTATATAATAATTTAACGGCTCTATAAGTAACCAAATAAAATTTAAAACCATGAAATATTCTGGATGTTCACTAATAGCATAAAACATCAATTCTGGACAACCACTTTCATCTTACATGTTTATCCAAACATGAATATAAGCGAACCAGTCATTAAAACCAAGTAAACAAACAAGCCGGAATAATGAAATTGAACCTCATAACAAATCAAAACGTTTATAAATGAACTTAAAATGATTCTAAAAAACCAATTATGTATATTATAGGTTCTATAATTATTAATTAATAAACCTAATTTTTTTTTTTCTGGTATTTGATAACAAGTGGCAAACACCAGCAGATTTATGGTAATGGATTCTTTCTATTTCACTCTTAATCAGGATGTCCTCTATGCTATTCCATTTTTTTATTGCCAAATAATGGGGTATGATTTCTCACATTACCCATACTACACTCATGATTTATAAGTGATGAGTAACCCCTTTTCTCTCCCATCAATCTCTCTTAGGTACACCCAACACCGTGCCAATAAACTATAATGAATTCTACCCGAAGCCTTTTTGTTCTTTCAGGTTGCCTTATATTTCTTTATATGAAAGTGGATTTATCTTATATGTTTATTTACAAGTTATAAATTCTTTTTAGGTTTACAAAATTTATCTATCAAGACCATTTCATCACTTTCTATCGGGGATATACATGTTTTTAAAAGATTCCCTCTTTTGAACTTTCCCATAAGAAAACCTATTTTAAGGGAACATCCTGAATTTTTACCCAATTCTAAGTGAAATCTATACTCTATTTTAAGCCACAATTATCTTTATAAAATTATTGTTGTTATTATAAAAAAAATTCTTGGTTCAATTTTGGATTTAAATAAAATATTTTCCTCTGTTCTATTTTAAAAGCACTATAGTATTTTCCTTAAAACTACACAAAAATGTTTTAATGCTAATGTTTCTCAAATACATTTCTTATATGTTTTAACTTCTATTTGAAACCACCTACCATGTTATATTCTTATTTTACCTTATGAAAGTCCATGTATGGTTTAATCCAATTCATTTATGGACACATTCATGATATGATATTTAGTTATTCTTTATGTCATGATTGTGGTACCCAATTCTTTATAGGGGTATCCTTATGATTATGTATGGTTGATGATGTTTGATTATTTATGTGGAAAGAATATTCATGAAAATATTAAGATGGGTGCACCTAGATAGCACTCCAATTCATTAGTTAAAGTTATGTCTCATGAGACGTGATGTGAAATGGTATTGGAGAATAGCCTTGACCCACACAAAAAATGGGAAACAGGATTGGTCGTTAGCCTTGACCTGTACTAAAATGGGAAACATGATTGGTGGTTATCCTTGACCCTTACTAAAGAGATGTTTTAAGATTCTAACACATTTAAATGATTCCATGCTTATATGATATGATTTTATATGTTCCATGCTTTGGATATCATTATTTTTGGCCTCCTAACTCATGTGCTTAAGATGTATCCTTATTTTCATTTTCTTACGGGGCTTTTCAGCTCATCCCTTGGTTCATGTGTTCCCCAGGGTACCCTATGTAGATATAAGGGATCAATGGAGGTTAGGAGATCTTTATGGAGATTAAATAAATAAATGTTTTTTAGCCCCATGTTTTATGTTTTATGTACCTAGTCTTCCAAGATATTAGACTTAACGATACTTGGATTGTACTCTGACGTATAATTGTGCATAAAATATTGTAATGTTATATTTAAAAGTCTTGGGTCACTATAAAATTTACCCTGGATTATGCATTATATGGGGGATGATTGTATACAACTTGCTGACCAGATCTATCTTGACATTACACATTTTCTTCGTGAATCCAATAATGTGGTGGATGCCCTCTTGAAAAGGAAAATTGTGGCAGTTATCTAGAGTTGGTCATTTAAAAATATATATTTTTGTAGTCATAATTTCTATGATGATTACTATGGTAGGGTTTTTACCAACCTCTGTAAGGCTTTTTTGTAATGTTCTATTATGCACTTCATTTTTTTTAATTTAATAGGACCAGGTTCGACTAACTCCAAATCTTTTTTAGTATTCCACACATAAGCATGAGAGATGTTATCATTTTCAAATGAATTGGAATGTAAGTATATAGATATGATATTATAATTATAGATGAATAATTTCTTCATGAATATAATATATTAATAATAATGAAATTATAATGACCATTAACGAGTGATGGGGATGAAAAATGAATTGTATCTTTTTGTGAGATGGAAGTTAAAACATTTTTATAACAAAAAATCACTTCCCATGTGATGTAATTGAGGGTGGATATTGATGGTTCTATAATGGTAATAAAATTTATGTATATATTTTTTATTGATGTTATTATTCTATAAAAAATATCACCTATTTCGATGATGTATAATAATAAATAAATTTTATTATTTTCATAAGAAGACAACATATTATTTAGTATAGTTATGTTTTATTTGTTCACCAGGATCATTATAATGGTTATTTATGAATACAATTAACTCCACAATATTTATAGGTATTTTTATAATATAATTGGTCAAGTTTTTACTCATGTTATGTATAAATATGACCCTATCTAACTTGGAGCCGGTATCTTCTACTATTAAATTGGCATTTTTAGAAGGAATCAAGTCCTAAAGGACTCAGAGTTTAGTATTCTTGGTAAACTAGATACATAAATAATTAATTTATTTAAAATGAATACACATTTTAAAAAATAAAATTTTTTAAATTTAAATATATAACATCGGGGAAAATTCTAATACATCTAGTGAATCCCATTCATATCATTTTTTATATGTTTCTTGGATTCCTATGTAAAGAAACATAATAAGGTTGATCTCAAATGCTATGTAAGGGGAAAATATAGTTGATGAAATAATGAATCACTGAGAGTAATAATTATTAAATTATAAATAAATAAACACACATAAAATCTAATCAGTATACTGACTATCATGTTCCTAAACAATACAGTAAGTTAATATATGGAAATTCATGCCATCTAAGTAACTAGATAAGGAAAAATAAATATGGATATGTAAGAAACTGAACCATGTTCTTCTTACTAAATGATCTATAAATGAAATCAATCCATAGATATGATGACACATAATTTCATGGAACTATAATAACTAAAACTAAATGAAGTAAATTATTTCTTAATGGATATAATATCTAAGATACATGAAAAAATATACCATCAAGCCCTTTAACAATATAGTTTAAACTATTCTTATTTGTGCAACTAATTTTTCTTATGAGATCTTATAGATTCATCGAGGGGATATATAAATTATGGGTTCCACCATTTATTGTATGCCCAAAGCATTCCTCATATCAAATTTTCAATTAAATCAATAGACAATATGCCATGTAAAATTTCTATATTGAATAAAAGTTATGTATTTATCAATAACTCCCTAGTTAATCAAATCACTATCAATGTAAACACCATATGTATAATGATATATGGTTTTGTAAATAATCAAATCTATTATATTAAAACATGTATTTTCATGTAAATTTCAAATGAAAAATTATTACCATAAAACATTTGTTTCAAAATAAGGTTAAAAATCACTAAATGAAGTGAGATTGCAATGATAATCATTAAGAACATTCATCAGTAGAATAATATTTAAACATTCCAAACTATCTCCTAACCCTTTGACACATTAAAATAATAATTCCCATAATTTTATGAAATTAATTTAATCTTATATGGTAACACCATGAGATTTTCTGAAATATTTATTTCAAATTAATTAAATATTTTTGATATTATAAATTTCTTGAAACACTAAATATAGTTTATTTTTTGTTAAATAACATTGATTTGATTAGGAAACACCATGTTAATAATACAATACAAAAAAACATTAATTTTATCTTTCTCAACATGGATCTTTATGTATATATTTCATTACATGAAACGATTACTTTCTCTGATGTATTATACAACACCCAAAACCTAGTTTTTTTGAAAAATATAAAATTATTTAATATAAACTGGAAGTTAAATTAGTATTTATTAAATGTGTTAACTAAATTATGAAAATATATGGTTTACAAAAATATAAAATTAATTCATTGGTAACAAATAATTATAAATGAGTATAAAACCTGAGTATAAAAAAAATATTTTTATACACAAAATTCTATTTTATCCTATTAATTTAAATAATTAAAATTAAGGTCAGATATTGTTGTAATATACATGTTATATATTCAATAAAATATTATTTTTATACATCCCATATGATATATATACCTATGAGAAAACAAAACCCAATTTTATGCTTAAGACCTATATGTTTATTAGGACATTTCTACCGCTAGTTAATGGGGAACACATTTTAAATAAAATTTTTGGAATTTTTATAAATTTAAAAAGTAAAATTAAAGGTCACATTTTAAATATATACATAAAAATTATATTAGTTTACGTTTTTTTATTTTTCTGGGAAGTTACATTTTTTAATGAATAATGAAAGATACTGAATTGATTTTCAAAACTATTTTTGTATCTAATTTATTTTTACCGAAAAATTTCATCTTAAATCGGTAGTAAATTTTAATGAAACAATATGTTCATAATTTCTTCCAAAATAGTTCATTAGAACCAATTTCATTATGGCATTGAGTATAAAAACATATCAAACATTTCAGATATTTTTACATTAAAACCCCATAGTGTCATCCCGCCAACATGATTAAATTTTAATTAATTTCTTCCATATATGTGATCAGAATTTATAAAAATTGGTTCCATATTTGGAATTGTTATTATTTCAAAAATAGTTTCTGAAAAAAATAATAGTGAATTTGAATAAAATTAATTGAAATTATTTAGAGAAAAATTGGGTTTAAAATGTATAAAATGTTAAATTTAATATCTATAATTACCAAGAAACATGTACAAAATCCAATGTATGGACATATATTTACCCAATAATCAATTGAATCTTCTTTTGAACATTATTTGACTCACATTAAACTGGATAAAGGTGTGTGGAATTAGCTTTTCCCCTGATTTTGTAGAGTTCCACTCCTAATCAATTATATAGGGCCTACTCTCTTACCACATCCTCACACCGCTCATACAAATTTGGATCAAACATTATTTGAAAATATAAATCCTTCACCTAAATCCCTTATTCCAAGAACCCACCCCTTGGGTAGAAATATAAATACCCATTCATGACATACAATAACATTACATAACTTCTATGGAATACATAAAAATTATAAAAATACATATCCAATGAGTATACAAGTCCAATGGCCTTGGATATCTGGAAACATAAAAATATATACATAAACGAGCTACATCATCTCCCACTATGTACTAATTGATTATTCCATTTCATAGACACATTAAAAATAATCTATTTCTTAATCACATGGGGGAAGGGCGCATAAAAATGGGTGGATCGGATGCTTATAAAGTGTAATCAATGGTTCCATGTAAGAATAATCATGAGAATAAGTTTATGATAACATGATCATGATAATTGAATTTCATAACCTACATATAAAAGATCATAAACATGTATCATTCCATAATATTTGGGTGTTCAAAAGACAAAAATCATATAGAAATAAAGAACATAATCCATAAAGGAATAATATTTTAATAAAACATGCAATTTAAGAAGACACCTAAGCATCAAAAACCCATTGTAATTGTGTTATACCAAGGCCTTTATAATATGTTAGTCTTTTTATAATCACATGTGGGCCTTCATTAGGCTTGGGATACCCTCTTGTGTACCTTTTTTTTAGGTTTGGGATGTCGATTCATGTACCCACTTGTCTTGATATTGGGATTGAATCACATGTACCCACTTTTTTCATACCTAAGATACCCTCTTGCGTACACTTTGAAATCATAAAATATTTATCATTATCCAATGCATTAAAGGTTGATATAGGTCCAACATATCTCATAATGAAATCGTTCATAAATGGGCCACAAAATCATAAATAATCATATCATAAACCATTAAATAAAATTGGTGTCACAAAAATGTAATAATAACATAGAATATATAAAACTATTGGTTTCATTATAATTTCATCAAAATAATTAATAGTGAAAAGAAGCGTATTTCTAAATAAATTTACCCATGGAAGATAAATGGGGGTAATAATCAGTATTCCACCAAAATATAAATCATTCAACAATGAATAAGAATGGAAAAGTTGGATTATTTATTAGAGGTCCATGACTAAGAAAAATAAATGTCATTATAGATGGAAATTAACTTGGAAATAAATATTGAAAACATTTCTTGCGGAAATATATTTTATTATTTGAAAAATTATCTTTAAAATTGTAAAACCCTTTTCGAAATAATTTTCTTTAAAATATACATGAAATATTATAAATAATGCTTATAAAATATTTTGGAGTCCCTTTTAGTTTAAAAAAATATAAATTGGTCATGAAAACATGTTTGAAAACAATTTTCCTAAAAAACTATAAATGAATCTTGAATTTGATTTGGAAAAAATTTAAATGAAAATAATTTTTATAATTTTTTTCCTAAAAATTATCCTTTTATACAAAAAATAAATCATCAATGAATTGATGGCAGGTAAATCCATACATTTCATATGAGGAAAAAAGGACATTCATTTTTCATGGTAAAATGGATAAAAAATACCTCATTTTGAAAGACATAAGAATATTCCATTGAAATAAATCATAAAAAAAGGGTAATAATTTATTTTAACAATCATGGGAGATTATTAGAATTTCATTGGAACCTATTTTTATAATACATGGGTTTTAATGAACACAATTTTCTAGCTGAAGAGAGGGTAATGTCAGGATTTCTTTAAAAAAAATCTTAACGATATTATATAACAAATAGTGGATCAATGGTACCAATATATTAATATATCATGAATAACCATATGATAAGAAAACCAAATTTTTTTTAAGATATGGATCATAATATCTCATCAAAAGAATCATAATCAGTAACAATCTATAAACGTGATGAGATTGTTTCAATAAACTCTTATAACGTGGTTATCTGGGATCATAATCTCCATATAATAAAATTTAATTAATGGAAGATTAAACATATCAATAAAATAATGTAATTTCGTTATATAAAATGTAAAATTTAATTATATACACCTTAAAAAATATTGTATGTTCATAATGAAACATGTGTCTCAATGAAAAAAAATTGAGAGAAAAATGTCTTATCAATTTGTTAGTATTTGAATCATTAACACTGTGAAATAAATAACATAGAATGGATTTTTAAATACCCATATATTTTATTATTTGAATAATATAATAAATCCATGTGTAGTATACACACCACACAAAAGGAATGGGAGGTGAATAAATCATGTATCTCATGAAAATAAAAACTGAATGAAATTCCCTTACATTATGTCTTCACTCTCATCATACTCATTGAAGCTAGATATGTAATAAATTAAAATTTGTTATAGATATTTTGAAGAAAAATATTCTTATTTATAATACCATTTATTGTTTTATTATGATATTATATTTCCCTCTTGTTAAACATCTATTGTAATGGTTTCACTTTTTATAATATTCACTTTGTTCTTTGCATGTGTCTTAATTTGTTACATCA
Source organism: Viscum album (assembly GCA_963277665.1). Classification (NCBI taxonomy): domain Eukaryota; kingdom Viridiplantae; phylum Streptophyta; class Magnoliopsida; order Santalales; family Viscaceae; genus Viscum; species Viscum album. Next base: position 1,004,590,402 of record OY728161.1, read on the forward strand.
TCAGTCCTTATACATATATCAGGAATTATAGAATTTTGATAATGATATAATGTAATTTATATTCATTATATTTTTATTATAATAATATATATAATATATATCTATGAAATCTAATACACCGTTTATGGATACATTATGCCATAGATATACATGAATGAAGCTTATCTTTTTATTATCATATTAATGGAATGATGGAAAATGACATATGTGAATATATATATATATATATCATTATTAAATTAAATTTATTATATCATATATATCATATATGTTCACTAAACTCATCCTTTATACATTCCATGTAGTGTGTGAACTATAATGTCTCAGATTTTCCGTGTATTATTTTTAAATATTATATGGAATTATTTCGAGATAGGGCATGAAAACGGCACATCATTTTGAGGCCTAGTGCACCTGGAATAGTGGTTTGAACTTTTTTTAAGTTAAGTGAGTCGACACTTGTACGTGGTAGTGGCAGTTTCCAAACAGATTCCCTGATTAAAAATATGAGGGCACCGTTGTGTCTAGGGTGACGACTTTACCTAAGAATGAGCCTAACCTCAACAAGTGCGGGTTGAGGGAAAAAGTTAATTTTTGGAGGTTTTAAGTAAAATAAAATAAAATAAATTCTCATGATTATTTTATTTCTTTTTTGGAAACATTTGTTGTAGCGCGGTAACATGGCAGTTGTTTCCTTAATAAATGTCATGTCATAATGGCTCATGAAACAGCCACTTGACTCATTAATTCCGCAACATAATAGAATGATGAATCACGTTTTTCTTTTTAATGGGTTGAGCGATTAGTGGTTGTTGATGAATTTTTTAGGGGACGCTCTGGAGAAATTTGTGGAGCCTTGGAGGAAACTCTCAGTGACAAACGATGACGAATCGAAGCTGTTAATTTTTGCGCTAACGGAGTTGAAGGGTCTCGACGATGACAACAGTGTGACACGACGATTGTTCTTGAACCGGTTTAAGTTATGTGTTTGTTATTTGAATTCATTTCCGGATTTTTGATTTTAAAAAACGAACGCGGATCAACCAGGAACAAGTTGATCCACGGATTCATTCATTCTCGTGGGAGGGTTTTATCGAGATAATTCAGGGAATTGATCCAGGTTGATTTTTTTGTTTTCTTTCTGCTCTGTTTAAACCTACTAATGAGAGCGGATCAATGTCGTGATAAATGATGGTGGAGGTTTATTCCTCAGGTTGTTTTATTGGATTTTCTTTCCCCTTCGTTCTCTACGTTCTTCACGTTCTTCGCATTCTTCGTGGGTGACGAAAAATGGATCATTGACCATCTATGTTGTGATGAAACGATCCCAAATTGAAAACTCAACACCATAACGACCTTCTGGATGTGCGACGACAATGGCGGATGATGAATCAGCTCGAATCAGAAGCGGTAGTTATTTGAGCGTTCTTCGCATGGGAAAATCAAAACTTGTTTTTGGAGATGATTAGATGTCTGAAAACACTGGATGCAGCTTCATAGTGTCGGGGTGACCAAAACTCGAGAGTTTCGTGGCGATCAGATGGCCGGATCGACGAACAGGGTAGCTCGAAAGGCGCGATGGCGGAAGGCCAAGATTCTGGAAATTTCCAGAAAACACGGTGTGTACTTCTGAAGAAGCTGCCTTGTATTTATTGCGGTTGTGGCTAGGGTTTTGGGGGTTAGAGAGGAATCACACAGCATTTGACACTGGTCACATGGCGTGTTGCACCTTCCCCAAAACTCGGTGTGTATTTTGGGAAGTACACGAAAACGGGTTGGATAACATGGCTTCAGGCGACACGACGTGTACATTATGGAAGAGGCGGCTATGCGGAACTCAGCTTGTATCTAGGGGTACATGGACACAGGATGGAGTATACGACCATGTACTCCATCACATGGCTAGGCGAGGCCATTAACGAGGGCCACCCTGTGTACCGATTACAAGGGTTGGAATACACGGGTTGATGACCATGTACAGGGACATGGACAGCGTACACGGCTCCAACCGCAGTTACTCGGACACAGCGTGTACACCGTACTACATGTCGTGTACTATGTTTTCTACATGATCAGTCTTATGACACGGTCCATTATATAGGGGCAGTACCCGGGGTCAGACAACACAATGTGTAACTTTTCTACATGTAGTGTACTTATTTGAAAATTGCATAGTCCTATTTTTTACTGTTTCTTGGACATCTTTCATTTGGGTTAGTGCCTTTTCTTCTCATTCCCCTAAAGTGCAGGCATTGTTTCATTCTACAGGAGTTTGATCCCTTCAGCAGGACTTTCTATGATAGAGTCAGGCATCCATCCGAGAGGCTCGGATTGAGATCCAATATCCATTCTTGACCCTAGGTAATGTCCGGCATCAACGTGACCAACTCCACAAAGCATCGATCCTCTACCTAGCAGGTGAATTCTGGATGAGTTGCGGTATCTGCCATAGCCCTGGCAGTGATCATCATCTGTGTATCTTGATCATTCCCACTCAAGAGTGTATCTCCGGTAATGAGTGCATCTATCTACTGTAACCTTCTCACTCAAGATTATGTCTCCCATAATGAGTGTAACTACCTCTCATGATGCTTCCTGACGAACAGTACTTCTCGGAAGGATGCCATCAGAGATATAAGACATGTGGAGTGTGTTCTCCTAAAACGAGTGCTTCGTGGAATCTTTGAACTGAACCCCTAGCTGGGTGTATGCAGTTGTGTGACTTGTTTCGAGACTACGGTTCTGGGTTTTGAGTATATCCGGTCAATGCTATATGTTCTGTAGACATATATTGTGCATACCTGACTATACATTTACATTTTGTACTACTTTGGGGTTTTCGGGGACCTCTACTGAGTATTGATATACTTGCACATGCATGGGCTTTGCCTGCACATGTCGTGTCTGGTACAGACGAGCAGCCTCTTGACAGATTCTAGGGTGGACCAGGACATGACTGAGATTTCTGAGTTTCCCTATAGGCCGAGGCGTTCCTACGGCTACGATCATCAGTCCCAGTACCTTTTGTGTATACAGGTTGGACATTGTAGTTTTCAGACTTTTTTTGGTGGGCTTGTATTCTGGCCCTGTTTACTTTCAGTACTTTACCTTCCTTCGTACTCTGTTGGTTGGGTTTAGTTGTATGCATTCATTTTTTTGTTCCTCAGTATTTTTACATTTAAGCATTTGTGGGCTTGGAGATGTGTGTGTGTGTGTTCATGTACTTAGGCAATGCCTCTTATGATCCGTAATATGCCTACTCGGTGATAGTCAACAGCCCCTGGCCTATTGGAGGCGGGCTTGGGGAGTCACGGCGCGATCCCCACTGGGACGGGTCGTGATAGAGTGGTATCAAAGGTGGTCAGTTCCACCTTATGACCAAGAGTCAGTGATAATGGTTTGGGGTAACAGTGTTAAGTGTTTCGAGTTCGTCTTTCAGGCCAGAGACTCTAGTGTTGGTGCGGCGGCTGACGTATCCATACACCAGGACTCTGATAACATACTTTTCGACTTGGTACATGAAGAAATTGGTTGTGAGGAAATAAAATAATGGTACATGCATCATATAAGAATGGGTTTTGTTTTCCATATCCTTTGTGTTAGCTATCCTGATATACTAATTGACCATGGTACATCATGTTTGATTTCAAGATGCCTCTGCGACTCATACCCGCTAGGATTCAGTAGTGCGATCATGAGGATGACCCCCTCAATGACGAGGCTTTGATACAGCGGCCAGTCCCCCAGGTGTTACCACCAGATGGTGCACCTGCGATGCCACCACCAGTGGAGTGGCCAGTGGTACCTGCCGTACCGACCGACAAGGAGAACAGTCTTAGTGCGGTCCATGAGTTCTAGAGACAGAGACCCCTCAGGTTCCGAGGCGAGCCCGATCCTCGGGCGGATGAGGGCTGGCTTGAGGCGGTGACTAGATTTTTCCGTCTAATGAGGACACCAGCAGACGAGATGGTGATCTTGGGAGCAATCATTCTTCAGGGTTCAGCAGGACGATGGTGGACTCTGACCACAATGACTCATGATGAGGAGACTCTTTCGTGGACAAAGTTTGAAGGACTCTTCAGGGAGGATTTCACTCTGGTTATTCTAAGATAGGTATGCATCCATGAGCTTTTCCAGATCTAGCACGGCAGTATGAGAGTAGATGACTATTCATCAAAGTTCACTAACCTCACCTGGTACTCGATTAATATGGTCAGGGATCAGTACTTCAGAGCCCAGACCTTCGATCGAGGTCTACGACAACACATATGAGCTAGTGTCGTGCCTCTATGCATATCAACTTATGTTGGAGTGCTTGAGTGAGCCTTGGTGATCAATAGATTCTTGGCGGAGTAGAGATAACCGACAATGGTTAGTAGTAGGCAGACAGGTGCGGTGACCCCTGTAGCAGGGATCCAACGTCAAGCTCAAGGATCTGGATGTGGGAAGCATCATAGGAGGACCCAGGATAGAGGATCGACAGTCTAGGGCTATCAGGAGAGATCTAGTTATCCTAGGGGGAAGTGATGTTATGCGTGTGACGGTTGGGGACACCTCGCTTGAAATTTTCCGACCCATCGAGCTGCTGACATGGAAGTGGTGGATGGACAACCGAGGCAGAGGCAAAGAGTGAAGTAGACAGACCCTCCAGGCAGCGGATGTGGAAAAGGATCAGGGAGAGCTATGGGTGGTGGTAGATGTTTTGACTTACATCAACCACCACCCCCAGGAGGTCCTCACTAGGCTCAGGGGGATGGGGGGGGGATGGGGTAGGGACAGCTGTATGTGGTTGAGTCATATGACCCAGGTGCTTCAGGGATGATTCAAGGTACGATCTGTGTCTTTTATACCTTAGTTTTCATACTTATAGACACAAATTTCAGTCATTCCTTCATAGCCACATGCCTTTTATAAAACCTTGAGATTCCAACTGAACGGTTGACTCGATCTTTATGCTTGGAGACACCTACAGGAGGAGACTTGATGATCACAGACCTTTGCAGATAGTGTGATCTTACACTTGGAGTTGAGAGTTTCAGTTAGAACCTCTTGGTGGTAGCTTTGAGGCCTTACAATGTCATTCTCGGTATGGATTGGTTATCTTCGTTCTATAACAAGATTGACTGTTTTTGGAGAAGAGTGTGGTGTGTCCTCCGTGATGGAATGAGGTTTTCCTTTATTGGAGAAAGGGAAACCTAGGAAGCACGTATCGGGCTTATGTATAGAAGAGTGCAACCAATCTCTCATGAGTTGGATAGCCTTTCCCTCAGAGTAGTGGATGTTGTGAGAGTCCAGTTCCTAGAAGTAGTGGCAGAGTATGAGGAATTCTATCTCGAAGATGTTCAAGGATTACCTCCCCCTCGAGAAATCAACTTATGCATCGACTTACACCCCCAGATGGCATTGATTTACTCATCAGCATATCGGATGGCTCCCGCAAAGCTTCGCAAGCTGAGGGTGTAGTTGGAGGATTTTGAGAGAAAGGGTTTTGTGAGACCCAGCATTTTACCCTGGGAGGCCCCAGTCTTATTTTACAAGAAGGTATATGGGATTCTGAAGTTGTGTGTGGATTAGCGTTTCCTGAACGATGTGATGGTGAAGAACAAGTATCTGCTACCAAGGATCGATGACCTCTTCGTTCAGCTAAGAGGGGAACAGTGGTTCTCAGAGGTTTACCTTCAATCAAGCTATCACCAGCAACATGTAAGGGATGATGATATAATGAAGATGGCTTTCAGATGCCGCTATCATCACTATGAGTAATTGGTGATGCGTTTTTGTGTGAAAAACTCCCCTGCGGTGTTCATGGGACTGATGAACCAGATTATCCAGCGCTACATGGTCCGGTTCGTAGTGGTCTTCATCGATGACATCCTTGTGTACTCGGTGTCATAGGAGGAACATTTGATACACTTGTGGATGGTTCTAGACGTACTTTGAGTGAACAAGATTTATGGGAATCTCTCAAAGAGCCACTTCTAAATTTAGGAGGTCCACTTTCTGGGACTTTTCATCTCAGCAGATGGAGTAGCTGTAGACCCAGCCTAGGTGGAGGCTGTGTTAACATGGGAGCCAACTCAGAGCGTGATAGAGGTGCGGAGCTTCTTTGGGTTGGCCGGATATTACCAGAGATTCATTCTTAACTTCTCTCGGATATTAGCACCAATGATAGCCTTGACCAAGAAGGGGAAACCGATTGTATAGACGGAAAAGTACCAGTGGGATTTCGAGTAGTTGAGACAGAGTTTGACGAGCGCCCCAGTCTTGAGATTGCTGTAGGAGGGTGTTGAGTACGTAGTTTTTTGTGACACATCAGGGATCAGGCATGGTTGTGTCTTGATGCAGAGGTAAGCAGTGATTGCTTATGGTTCACACTAGCTTAGGCCACATGAGAAGAACTATGTGACCCATGATCTCGAGTTGGATCTGGTAGTCTTCTCATTGAAGACGTAGTGACACTACCTTATGGGCGAGTAGTTTATCATCTACTCTGACCATAAGAGCCTGAAATACATTTTCTCGCAGAAGGATCTGAATCTGAGGCATTGGAATTGGCTAGAGTTCCTCCAGGATTATGATTTCGAGATCATCTGTAATCTTGGGAAGGGGGACAAGGTGGCAGATTCTCTTAGAAGGAGGTCGAGCTAACAACTGTCGAATGAGACGACAAAGTAGTTAGTCACATTGTAGTTATCATTCGTGGATGGAGAGGGTAAAACTTACCTACAGTCGATGGTTTTCGCCCCTCCACACTTACAATGGGTTAGGGAGGCACAACTACGAGATGTTGACTATGTGGACTTACTTGTTTAGTTATCCACAAGACATGTTCCTGATGGATATTTGCAAGGTGGGGAGCATGCACTTCTTTTTAGACGACGCATTATTGTATCACTGGAGTTGCAGGAGGAGGTCCTGAGGGAGTTTCATACATCCACCTTGGCGGTACATTCAAGAGTGGAAAAGATGTACCGGGATCTCCGACAATAGTTTTGGTGGTCAGGCATGAAGAAGGAAGTAGCGCAGTTCGTTTCTTGATGCCTTACATGCCAGCAGGTGAAGGCCGAGCACTAGGTCCCAGTGGGATTAGCTCACCCCTGGAAGTTTTAGAGTGGAAGTGGGATGGAATATCGATGGAATTCATGATAGGCTTTCCACCGATATCCAAGGGGCATGATTCCATATGGGTGATCATTGATAGACTCACAATGTTATCCCACTTCCTAGCTATCAAGAAGCAGAGTTTCGTAGAGAGCTTGGGATGCCTCTATGTGTAGGAGATAGTTCAGCTTCATGGCGTCCCCTCGACGATAGTCTCAGACCGAGATGCCCGCTTTACATCCTGGTTGTGGAAGGGATTGTAAGAGGATTTTGGGACTTAGTTATGCTAGAGCACAATGTTTCATCCCCAAACTGATGGTCATATGGAGAGGACCATTCAGGTTCTGTGGGATATGTTGTGGGCATGTGTCTTGGACTTTGGTCATAGTAGGGAGGACCACCTACCACTAGTGGATTTTGCGTACAACAATACCTACCAATCAACCATTGGTATGGCACCATTCTAGACCTTGTATGGGAGACCCTTCTAGTCACCGCTTTTCTGGACCGACCCCTGAGATTCAGCACTCATGGGTCCAGAGTTGGTGCGAGCTACCATCGAGAAGTTGCAGGTCATCCAGGAGCAGATGAAGACTGTACAGAGATGGCAGAAGTCTTATGTTGATAGACGACGGAGGCCTCTGGAGTTCAAAGAGGGAGACCACATCTTTCTTTGGGTCTCACCTCGATGAGAATTATGGAGATTTGGCTGAGGCATAAATATATCTCCAAGGATCATCGGGCCTTTATAGATATTTTACAGAGTTGGCTAAGTGGCGTACCACCTATCTCGACCGCCACAGTTGCATCGGGTACACAATGTCTTCCACGTGTTGCAGCTGAGGAGGTACGTGCATGACCCTTCACATGAAATCGACTGGGGCATGCTGGATATCGAGGATGGATTGAACTTTGTTGAGTACCTGGTGGAGATCGAGGATCGGCAGAAAAAGATCCTTATTGGGAAAACTATTCCCTTGGTGCACATCCGGTGACAACAAAGGAATCTTTAGGAGAGCACATGGGAGCAGGAGGCCTAGATCCATGCCCAGTACCCACATCTCTTTGAGTAGTCTTATTTTGGATTTTTGGGGACGTAAATCCCCAAGGTGGGGAGAATGTAATGTCTCAAATTTTCCATGTAATATTTTTAAATATTATATGGAATTATTTCGAGACCGGGTGTGAAAATGGCACATCATTTCCAGGACTAGTGAGGTCGAAATGGTGGTTCGAACTTTTTTTATGTTTAGTGTGTCAGCACTTTAGTGCGGTAGTGGATGTTTCCAAACAGATGCCCAGATTAAAAATATGAGGGCACCGTTGCGTCTGGGGTGAAGACATTACCTAAGAACGAGCCTAACCGCAACCAGCATGGGTCAAGGGAAAAAGTTAATTTTGGGATGTTTTAAGTAAAATAAAATAAAATAAATTTGAAAGTTTATTTTATTTCTTTTATGGAAACATATGCTGCAGCGTGGCAATGGGGCAGCTATTTCCTAAATAAATTCCATGTCATAATGGCTTAAGAAAAAACCACTTGACTCATTAATTCTGCAGTGTAACAAAACGCTGAATCACATTTCCCTTTTTAATGGGTTTAGCAATTAGTGTTCGTTGAATAGTATTTGAGGGGAAGATTTGGAAAATTCGTGGAGCCTTGGAGGAAACTCTTGATGACAAATGACAATGAATCGAAGCTATGAATCGTTGCGCCAACCGAGTTGATGGGTCTCGACGATGACGGCAGCACGATGCAATGATAGTTCTTCAACTGTTTTAAGGTAGGGGTTTGTTTTTTGAATTCATTTCCTCATTTCTGATTTTAAATGATGAATGTGGATCAACCACGAACAGCTTGATCTGTAGATTCGTTCATTCTTGCGGGGGGGGGGGGGGGGGGTTATCAGGATAATTTGGGGAATTGATCCATGTTTATTTTTTGGTTTTATTTGTCCTCCGTTTAAGCCTACTAATGGGAGCGGATCTATGCCATGACGAATGACGGCGGTGGTTCATTCCTCATGTTGTTTTACTGGATTTTATTTCCCCTTCTTTCTTCGCGTTCTTCATGTTATTCATGGGCAATGAACAACGGATCATTGTGCATTCATTTTGAAACGCAACAATCCCAAATAAAAGACTCGACAACATAATGACCTTCTGGAGGTGCGACGAGGATGAAAGATGACGAATCGGCTCGGATCGTAAGATGTTATTAATCAAGTGTTCTTCGTGCAGGAAAATAAAAACATGTTTTTGGAGTAGATCAGAGGTCCGAAAACACTGGAAGCAGCATCATAGTGTCGGGGTGACCAAAACCCAGGAGTTTTCTAGTGATCAGACAGTTGGAACGATGAACGGGGTATCTCGGAAGGTGAGACTGCGGAAGGATACGATTCATGAAATTTCTAGAATACACGGTGTGTACATCTGAAGAACACGCCGTGTAGTTATTACAGTGGAGGATAGGGTTTTAGGGGTCTGGGAGGAATTACACTGTGTGTTGCGCCTTCCCCAAATCTCGGCATGTATTATGGGAAGTACACAGACATGGGTTGGATACACAGCTCTAGGAGACACGGCATGTACAGTATGGTAGAGGGTGCTATGAAAAACTCGTCATGTATCCAGGGGGTACACAAACCCAGGATGGAGTACATGACCATGTACTCCATCACACGGCCAGGCGAGGCCAGTAACGCAGGCCACCTCGTATACTGATTACATGGGTTGGAGTACATGGGTTGATGACCGTGTATGAGGACTCGGCCAGCGTACACGGAGCTAACCCCAATAACTCAGACACGACATGTACACCGTACTACATGTTGTGTACTATGTTTTATACATGACCAGCCTTATGACATGGTCCGTTGTACATGGGAAGTACCCAGGGTCAAAAAACACGAAGTGTAACTTTTGTACACGTTATTTACTTCTTGGAAAATGTCATGGTACTCTTATTCACCATATCTTGGACATCTTTCGTTTGGGTTAGTTCCCATTCTTATCATTCCCCTGAAGATTAGGCATCGTTTAATTTTACAGGATTATGATCCCTTTAATAGGACTTTCTGTGATAGAGTCAGGCATCCATCCAAGAAGACCAAATCGAGATCCTCTATCCATTATTGACCCTATATAGATTCCAACATCGACGTTACCAACTCCACTGGGCGTCGATCCTCTACCTAGCAGGTGAATTCCGGATGAGTCGCGGTATCCTCCATGGCCCTGGAAGTGATCCTTATCTGTGTATCATGTTATTTTCCACTCAAGAGTGTGTCTCCTATAATGAGTGCATCTATCTACCGTAACCTTCTCACTTAGGAGTGTGTATCCCGTAATGAGTGTAACTACCTCTCATGATGCTTCCCGATGAACATTACTTATTATATGGACATCATCAGAGCTATAAGTCTCATGAAGTGTGCTCTCCTGAAACTTGTGCTTCGTGGAATCTTCAAACTGAACCCCTAGTTTGGGGTATGCGGTTGTGGGACTTTTATATAAACTACGAGTCTGGGTTTTGTGTATATCTGGTTTGTGCTATATGTTCTAGAGACATAAATTATGCATAGCAGACTGTACCTTTACTTTTTGTACTACTTTGGGGATTTTGGGGTCCTCTACTAAGTATTGTTATACTCACCCCTGCACGGGCTTCTCCCGCATGTGTCATGTCTTGTGCGAACGAGAATCCTTTTGACAGAGTCCAGGGTGGGCTAGGATAGGACCATGCTCTTTGAGTTCCCTACTGGTTGAGGTGCTCCTATGGCTACAAGCGGCAACCCCAGTACCATTTTTGTTTACGGGTTGGATTTTGAAGTTTTAAGAATTTTGCATTGGTGGGCTTGTATTCTGGCCCAGTTTACATTGAGTAATTTACCTTCTGTCATACTCTATTGGTTTGGTTTAGTTGTATGCATGTATTTTTTTGTTCCTTGGTGTTTTTACATTTCAGCATTTGTGGGCGTGGAGATGTGTGCATGTTTACAGGTACTTAAGAAATGCCTCCAAAGATAAGTAATATGCCTACTCGGTGCTAGTCACCAGCCCCTTGCCTATTTGAGGTAGGTTTGGGGAGTCACGGCACGGGCCCCGCTGGGAAGGGTCGTGACATGAACTAATTATATCGCTTTGAGGGGGAGGTAGTCTACACTTCCTAAAACGAAATTATCCTATTTAGAACAAATGGAAAGTATAAATACATCTGTTTTAAAAGGTATAAATAATATTAGATACATAAAAAATATATATATAACATAAATAAGCATATTCAATAACAAAATTTCCTCTATTAGAGGTGTTAAGGAAAGATGAACAATCATTGTTTTGTGAGGCGGTAGTTCGCCGGAATTGGTAAACAGTATGATTATTACCCATTGTATGTAGGTGTGTGTATGTTAAGGTTAAAAACATAGAATAAAAACATCATTGTATATTTATGATACATTTATTTTTATAAAATCATGGAATAAAGAGAGTGGATGGGTGAAGAAAGAAAATAAAATAAAGTAGGTTGACAGAAGACGTTACCTCTTTATCCGGTAACTCATTTTGGATTGTGCCAAAAGGATTCCTTGGATTTCATTCATCATAAGAGGAGGATTCTAAGATGATGGGAGAGATTTTTTTTAAATTATTGGAGAATATTTTGGGTTATCCAATGAGCTTGATAGCTGTGAGGAAGTGGGAGGAGAGGAGGCCTTTTATAGTGGAGGAGGATTGGCATTCTTGTATTATTTTGACAATTGAATGATACACACCTTTTTTACCAGTCATGTGTGTCCCATAATGGAAATTATTTTGTAAGAGGAATTATAGGATGTAAATATTTCCAAAAAATGTCTCCTTTAAAAGTTTATAAGTCATTTTGGGTCTTAAACTAATGGTTTACTCCTTAGTTTAGATTATTTTTACATTAATTGATGTAATTAATGTTAATTACATTCACGAATGATTTTGGTAAAAAACTAATTTTTCAAGATTATAAATTATAAATTATTTTTATTCCAAATATGGAATCCATTTTTCCAAATTATAATCACATAAGTGGAATAAATTAATATAAAATTAATCACAATGACGGGATGACACAGTAGGTTTTTAATTTAAAAATGATCAAATGTTTTCTACGTTTTCATATGTAATTTCAATTTGGAATTGGATCCCATGAATTTTTTTGTTAATATATATATATATTAACGAATAAAACTTTAAAACCAGGTTAAAATATAATTTACCCATATAAATAAATGAGATGAAAAAGCTGTTTTGAACTAAAATTCGATAATTTCACTATTTATTAAAAAATTATCCTTTATGAAAGGATAAAGAAATTACCTATCCAAATTATTATGTTTCTATTTAATATATAAGGTCAATAATTACATATTAAATCTATAAAATTGGAATAAATAGGATTTAAAATGGTATTGTTATTAAGAGGAGTAAAAACAACTTTAATAAAAACATTGGTTTTTAAGTATACATTTTGTTCTGTTCTTCTCTTATTCCAATAGAATATATTTGATTAATATAAAAATAATTTATTTTAATATATAACATATATATTACATTAATATCACTCACTAATTTTAATGATTAAATTTATAAGGGTAAAATAGATTTGTGACCATACAAATAGTAATATTATCTTTTAAATTCAATCAGTTTTGAATTTTTATTAAATGGTTGGGGCCGAAGCCTCATTTTACTATTAAAGAAAATCAAAGACCTCATTTAACTGGGTAGAGGGAGGCCCATTTCACAGCCCGAAGGCCTTGAGGGTATGGAGCCCATTGCATATCCCACAGGCCCAAATTTTTTCCCCAGGCCCATTCTATGAATAGTAACCTAGCTTCTACAGTACCTCCACTGCTATAGTGCCCTGCCGCCACTATAGTGGCCTGCCACCGCTACATTACCTATTGATCAAAAATACCACCTCTGCTACAATGGAGCTACAGTATATATACAGTACCTACACCCAATGAGTTTTGAACCCCCATTTTTCATGTTGGATTATGCTCTTATTACCACTAAGCCAAACCCCAACTACCAGTTTTTGATTACATTTTAAAATAATTGGTAACATATGAATTAATCAAATATTTTTATAGAACTTTTTTTTCATAAATTATTTAATACAATTCATAAAATCTAATTTAAAAGCAAGGTTATATCTTTTTATATTAATTATTAACAATCTAATGATATTCAATTGTTCAATAAAACTCGGTCTTGTGTTTAACACAAGCTTTAAAGGAAGGTCATTTTTCTTTGCATAAGAAGCTAACATTGGTGTTCCATGTAGAGAAGGATAAATTTTATACTTCATGTAGTTCATGATTATCTTGGTGGAGTCTTTAACACAATCCAAACAAAGTTCTTTAATATAAAATAAACTATATTTATTGTTGTGGGAAATGGAAAATATTAAGAAGGATAAATTAATAAGAAAAAATAAATCAAAAAATATTGGGGTGTTACATTATACCCCCTAAATTTGAATTTCTTAATTGAAATTCATTTGGTATTTCAATGTTTTAACACATGAAAGTTTCATTCATAGAATTTAACTTTTCAAAATGGATACTAAAATATACCTTAAAAAGGAAATGTTGGAACCATAACAGTTACCCAAATTGACATATAACTAGGTTTACTCATAATATAACATAGTCTTGGAGTGGATAATGTATATTGAGGAACAATATAAATATTTATATGGTGTGATTGAGGTCAACAATTAAATACAAAATACTGATAAAACAAATATTTAGGTCCTCAATGTCATAAATTTGTGATGATTTAAAAGGCCATTATTTTAACAAAATTATGGTCTTAATTCAACATGTTTTCTTTTGATCATTATCCCAACGTTGATTAATTATTTTATTGACTATCAATATAATTAAATATAGTTTCTTGAATTATTTCTACATAAAACATTTCATTCATTATTTGTGCTTTTATCTATTACTTAATCTTTCATTACATCAAGAAATGGATATCCAAAAATTATCTTTGATGCACGATGTTCTAATATTAACTCTTATCCAATCTTAAGTCTCTTAAAAAATGAAATGTGTAACTCTTAGTCTAAAACTATTCTTCAAAATCAATATGGTAAATATATTAATATGTACACCTATATAGTAACTCTGATGGTTCATCGTTAATAAATATTCATCAAAAATAATTATGCATTAAACTGGACATCACATAGGCCAATAGTAAGTGTGGAATCCTTATTATCCCTCGGTCATGGGTTAAATAATCATTCCCATTCCATACCATATTAGTTTCCACATGACATACGTGATTTAGATTTCTAAAACCATACTAATATGATTTAAAAAATAAATATGATGGACATCCTTGAAATAAGGTTAATATATAAGTATCCTTTTAAACTATTACTTCAATAAAATCTCAATAAATATATACTTCTTCTAATTATTAACATTAAATTTTCCTGAAATGTTATCCATATAACCATTCTGAATTATTAAAATAAAACAATTTAGAAATAACTCCATGATATCATCTTAACAATGATTCCCTCGTATATCGAAAATTTGATCATGGTCGTCACATTACACATGTATGAATACCCTCATAATATATTATCTTGAAACATGGTAATAACCTGAATTTCTATAAATACATTTGGAAAACATGCATGCTTCCTTATACAATATATTACATGATATATTATCAAAATCCAATAAGTTTTTTACAACATCCATGATATCATTAATTATTGTTCAACAAGTCCTTAATTAGCTCCAATGTAATCATTACATTCCAATTTACTTATTTATAACCCACAAGTTTTTATCCAAACAACATTACCATAACATAAGTAACATATTAATAGTTATCATTCCATCAATTTTCTATTATACATGAACATTTTCATTCCATTATATCACATGTCTATTCCATTTTAACATTTCAATGTATTCTTGAAAATCATTAGAAAAAAACACAATCATGAAAATCCTTATATATTTCACAGTTCATATAATATAATTCTTAAATCCATAATCATAAAAACATTTATTATTCAATATGATCCTTATTCCATAAACAATTCTACATTATCCTATTCCACAACATCACTTTCCTTTCACAATTACTCAGTAGTTTCAGCATCATCTGAAATGTAACCATTACTCGCACAACCATGCTAAATATCTTCTTCATATTTCCTCTTTGGAAATTGATATTATCAATGACCATTTATTCCACAAATAAAAAACATATCCTTCGATGATGACTTTAGTAGTCCAATATTCTCTTCCATTTTTTTAATTGTTCTCTACATTTTTTCCTTATAGTCACTTGCTTTGTGTCCTTCATTTCCACAATCAAAACACCTTCTTCTTCCACTAATACATTGTCAAAAGTGATTATTTAGACATTCCAGGTGAAATGAAACTAAATCTTCTATCCTATATTGTCACCAATACTCGAAATCATAGAAAAAACATTCTTTCACTTCCTTGGGGAGCCTGAGAGTTGGTTAGGGTAAACATTGTTAATCATGTTCCATGAAAACTAATTAGGAATGATCACAACATCATTCAATCCAGTGATCAACCCACTAGACATCTCATCATAAAATCGTCCATTACATTCAACGTTAATCTGGTTCCTTCTAGTTCCCTCCATTAACTGAAACTATAATCATATTGTAAGAATAACTTATCATATCAGAAAACCAAATAGACATCAATTTAATTACTTATAGGATGTCTAAATCATGCCACCTTCCTTAATCAATGACAGCTTTGGTTTATCCTAGGTTATTCATAAATAAAATATATTTAAATATTTAATCATGGTTCATGACGATTTTTTGAATTTACAGTGAATATCCACCAAGACTTTCAAATAAGGTGTGCAACAATCCCCATTTTCATATAATACATTACCCACAGTCAGGTCGAGGACATCTTGTCAGAGTTATTACATATAAGAACAACTTTTCCAGATCCACCTCTACTTTTAGTATCATGATAGGTTTGCAATTACTAGAATTCACTCACTCAATCCTTTAGAAATTTGACGGACATTTTTTTAAATGTTATCTCTTCCTTACACTTATGCTTAGGGACATACAAAGAGATGTTCTAAGAAATATTCATCGCGATCTCAATATAGTTTTCTCATCCTAATTTTAATATGTTATATAATCCTTTTATATTTTCCAACTATAATGAAACTATCTTGAGGTACATAAATGTTAAATTACATTTTTTGAATACTCAAAACATTATACAAACAAACTCCCAATGATTGTACTGGTATAGTGCCTTTGGAAACATGAAACAATAAACAGTGGTATATGAATATTATACATCATCTCCCACGAGGCTCTTATTTACAATCAAACATATTTGACGTATCAATAATTATACATATCTTCATATCTTTGGGGAAGAAAACCTAAAAAGGGGCGATCTCAGATTCTCAGTAAGGATAAATAAGGAAGAAGAGTAAGTATAATCAAGATAATAAGGGTATGAGAACATGATCACGAAAATAGAAGACCATACCCAACATATCAACTCTCACAAACATGTATCATGGAATAAATCATGAATGTTCATAACACATGAATCATAATGAAATAAATGACATAAGCCATGAAAGAATAACACTGGAATAAAATATAGAATTGTAGAAGACACATAATCATATAAAATACCTATATAAATGAATCCTACCAAGGAATATGTAACATGTTAGGCTTGGATTAATAACTTTTTACATACTTCAAGCATTATATTTCCACCCTTGTGCCCTTTTTTCCAGGCTTGTGATGTCCTCCTATGTACCTTCTTGTTTTTTTTAAGTAATTCATACCATTTACCCTCATGTTTTGTGGTTTGAATGCCCTCTCATATACCATTTTATCTCATAAAAAAATTTCATTACCCATTTAATTGGATAAAGATATAGGTACCTCTAATTTCACAATGAAATAATGTATAAATGATGAAAAAATTCATAAATATTAATATCATAACCAATGAAATGAAATGGGCTTCATAAACATGTAATC
Source organism: Viscum album (assembly GCA_963277665.1). Taxonomy (NCBI): domain Eukaryota; kingdom Viridiplantae; phylum Streptophyta; class Magnoliopsida; order Santalales; family Viscaceae; genus Viscum; species Viscum album. The sequence continues at coordinate 1,004,607,587 of OY728161.1, forward strand.
ATATCTTAACATATAGAAAAATATATATTTCATAATCATTTCATAATAATAATTACTCCTGATAAGAAGCTGATTTCAAAAGAATATAACTTGTGGAAGATAAATTGATGTAAAAACATCATTCCATTAAAAAACCAATAATAAAGGAATATTAATTGAAACAATGGATCATTTCCTATAATGGAATTAGAAACATCAACAGATAAAATCTTATATGGAAAATAAATTGGAAAGATATTTTGGAAACAATTATTGAGGAAATTTTTCATTCTTCTATGAAATATGATCTATAAAATATAAAAAAAAAATTTAAAATAGTTTTCATAAAAATAAAATTCAAATATTGTAAATAATTCTTTAAAAAACATTTGGAACCTTTTTACTCCAAAAGTATATAATGAGGGGTTGAATTTTTTTTTGAAAAAAACATATTTAAAACTTATAATCGAATCTTGAAAAACATTTAAAAACTATTTAAATTAAAATAAAATTTAAAAGAATTTATAAAAACTAACTTTTTGAGCCTAAAAATATTGCATCAAATAATTTGTATCATGTAAATCCATACATGTTGTATGAGGTAAAAAGAATATAACTTTTTCATGACAAAAAGTTAAAAAAATATATCATTTGGAAATGAAAAAAATTATTCTTTTAAAATAATTATTCAAATATAAAAAGTTTAAATATTTATTTTTATTATAGTAGAATAGTATCATTATATTATTGGAATAAAATTTTAGAAAACATGGTTTTTATGGAACACAAATTTCATATCGATAAGAGGGTAATGTCGGGACTTTATAAAAATAGTTTCTTAACTATCTTATGTAATAAAATATGAAAAAATCGTACAAATACATGAATATATCATGAGTAAATAGATTATAGTAAAACTCAATAATGTTCTTAAGATATGGATCATAAAATTTCATCAAATGAAGCATAATCATTAATAATCATGAAAAAAATTATATTGTTTCAATAAAGTATTATCCCATTCTTACTTTGGCTAATACACTATATGTAAAAAAAGGTAATTACATGAAGCATAATAATATAATTAAAATAATGATATAAATCATTTAACATTTAAAATAGAATTATATACACATCTTTAATTAATGTATGTTCACAATATACAATGTATCTCAAAAATTAAAATTTGGAAAAAAAATTATCCTACAAATATTGTGACTTTTAAAACATTATTCTCATTAAATAAATAACTTATAATGGATATTTAAATAAATATATAATTATTAATATGAATCAAATAAAACATACATGGGTGTTATAAACACCACAAAAAAGGAATGGGTGGTGAATAAATCTTGTATCTCATGGAAATAAAAAGTCATATTAAATTCCCAAACCTTGTGTCTTAACTCTCATCGAACTCATTCAAAAAACCTGTGTATTAAAATAAAATTCATTTTGAATTTTTTATAGAACCATATATTATATCTGATAACTTATATTTTTTTATTATGAACTTATATTACATGAATGTTAACTATCCTATTTTACAGTTTCATTTCAGATAATATTAACATTGTTCTTTTAATGTGTCTTAGTTTTTTATATCTTCACCCCTTATACAAATATAATGATTTAAAGAATGTGAATAATGATATAAATATCATATATGTTCATTATAGTTTTATTATAATAATCTACATAATATATAATTATTAAATTTAATACAATGTTCATAGAGGCGGTAAGATGTATGTACGCGTGAAAAATATTTCCATTATTATTATCATATTGATTAAAATATGGTAAATGAAATATGTTTATATATATGTATATATATAATTTGTTTAGTATAGTTTTTATATCATTAATATCATATAATTTTACTAATCACATTCTTAATACATTATATGTAGTGTGGGAATGAATCACGTCACCATGAGATGATTGTAGTCTAGATTTGTTCAAATGAAATTTGCATACATACACTCAATAGAACGTCTAATGATTTGTGTTGAAAAATTATAACAAGAGATTAACTACATAATAAATATAAAATATGGAATATTTAAATATAATATCCATCATAATATCCACCATGAGAGGGGTAAGGAATAATGAACAATCATCATTTTCAGAGGCAGTCGTTCTCGATTCACATAAACAATGTGTCCACAATCCATTTGATGGAGGTATTTGTATATGTTGGTCAAACACATAGTGTAAAAAACCTAGTATATTTATGGTAAAAAAATTATAAATCATGTAATAAAGAGAGTTTAGTTTTTTGAGAAATAAATTTAAAGAAATTATTTTGAGAGAATATGTTGCCTTTTAATCAGGTAACTTATTTTTATTTTGGCCAAAATTATTCTAGGGATTGATTGATAAAAAATGATAGGATTATAAGAGAAAGTATGGAATTTTTTTATCTTATTTGAATATAGTAATGGAAATCCTAGGGGATTTAGAGGTTTGAGGTTGTGGGAGGAGAGGAGGTCTTTTTATATTGGAGGTGGAGTGGCATTGTTGTAATATTTTTACAATAGAACTCTATACATGATTTTTAAATGTCATTTGGATCCAATAATATAAAAACATAGAGATATTAGAGTATAATATATATATATATATGGATATATAATGGCACTTTGATAATTGTATATGTCTTTTTGGGTATTAAATTTATTATTTAGTCCTTAGTTAATCTTAATTTTACCTTAATTGAGTACTTAATTTGAATTAAATTCACAAATAACATTTGTAACAAACTATGTCAATAATATTAGATATTATAAATTTTTATTAAAAAAATATGGATTAAATTTTTTCAAATTCCAATAACATATGTGGAAAAAATTAATTTAAAATTAATCCCACTAACAGGACAACACTACGAGATTTTGAAATTAAATTAATCAAAAGTTTGATATGTTTTCATATCCAATTTCAATTTGATATCAGTTCTAGTGAACTAAATTAGATTAATTGATTAAAATATTGTATAATTATACTTTTAAACCAATTTAATATATAATTTTACTTTATAAATTAATTATATCAAAAATTAGTTTTGAACTGAAATTAATTATTTTTCACTATTCATTAAAAACATTAAAATCATAGAAAAATAACAAAAAAAAGCTAACCTAAACTATTTATTATGTTCCTCATTCAATTATGAAATTTATTTTTAAATAATAAACCTGTAAAAGTTCCAAAAAACGGATTTATTATATATTTTCTATTAAAATTCTGTAAAAATTCTTTTATAAAAATATTTATTTCAAGTATAAAATATGGTTTCTTCTTATCTAATTTAAGTAAAATATATTTAATGAATGTAATTTTTCTATTAAATATATTACATATTTATTACATTAATATAACTCAATAATTATAATAATTTAATTTATAATCAAAAGTTCTATTATGACCATAAAAATCAGAATATTTTATTTTTTATTCAATCAGTTTTCATGTAACTTTATAATTAATTGGTAACCTTTGAGTTCATATTATAATAATTTAAACCATATATTTTCATAAATTATTAAATTCTATTCACAACTTCTAATTTAATAGCTTGGTTTTATTTTTTAATATTATTTAACAACATTTTAATTTTATAATATTGTTATGAAAAACATGGTCAGGCATGTTACACAGTCCATCAAGGAAATACATTATTTTATGTACTGCAATATAACCTATATATTCCATGTAGATTAGTCTAATTTTTATATTGTGTGTAGTTCACAATTAACTTGGTGTTGTGTATAACACAACAAAAACATAGTGACTTAGTATAAAATGAAAAATCATTACTGTTATGTTAAATGAAAAATATCAAAAAAAGTATATTAATACAAAAAAATCAAAAAAAATAGTGTGTTATAGGAAATAAATCCATGGAATCCATTTGGTGAAAACTAGAATAAGTTACCTGGATAAAAGGTAGCATTCTTCATCAATTTCATTTATTTAATTTAAATTCTCCACCACCACAAATATTTTTATTCCATGATTGTATAATATCACATGTATCATAAATATACTAGGTTGTTTTTATTATAGGGTTTCAACCTACACTTACCCACAATTTCATATAATGGGTAATGAACATAGTGTTTACGTGTACAGAGAACTGCCACCTCATGAAATGATGATTGACTATTTTTCCTTTACGCACTATCTTGGAGGAAATTATGATGAAAACCATGTATATATATTATATATATTATATTTATAATCTCTTTATTATTTTGTAATTTACATTTAGATAATACCATTATTTTCTCCATCTTGTATATATACAATAATTTTGTTTTAGGAAATGTGGACGGTCACCCCCATAAGGCGATGTGATTCATTCACACACTACATTGTATACACTAAGGATATAACAAGTGAACATATATGATATATATAACATAATAATTCTACTTTAATGACATTATATATACATATCAATATAAATATATGTAATTGTATTTATTTAATTTAATACGTCAATAAAATGGAAGCAACATTCAAGCGTAAGTACAACGTATCGTCTCCATGAATTTTGTCTTCCATTACAGACATATATATTTTAAAGATTATTATAATTCTAATATAAGTAATATGCATGAAATTTATATCAATGTTTTATATTATTCATATCATTATATAAATATAGGGACCAAAGATATAACAAATTAAGAACCGAGTGAAAATTCAAAGCGAATATTACATGAAGTGTAACCTTAACATGAAATTTTTAACAAGTGGATAATATAAAGTCATAATAAAACTATATATGTTATTAGATATAATAATATGGACTTGTAGAATATTTATAATAGACATAAATTTCTTATACAGGAGTTTTGAATGAGTATTATGAGAGTTAAGACACAAGGTATAAAGATTTCATCTCACATTTTATTTCTGTGACATATAAGCTTTATACACCACAAATTCATCTTGTCTGATATATATACATACAATGAATGTATTATTTAAAACATATACCTTAATTTATGGGTATATAAATATCCATTTTAATAGAATTATCTGATGGGGTTTATTTTTCAAAAGTTAATAAATTAGTAAGTAATTTCTTCTGAAATTTCATTCTTTGAGAAAGAAGGTATGTCTTTTACCTATATTATAACATGATATGTATTTCTTGTACCAATATTATAACATGATATATATATATAATGCCTTTTACATGTTATGTAATGAATAATCATCCTTTAAAAATATTTTATGCTTCATTTATTTTTTTTAATAAATGGGGAGCATGTTTCAAAGTTACTAAGCGGTAAGTGTTTGTTGAAATAGTCCCATCGAATCTCAAGACTGTTTGTTTTTAGGATACCTTTGATGAAATCCTATGATCCATCACTCAAGATAATTCGTCAATTATATTATCCTATGGTTATTAATTATTTATGAATGTATGGGTACCCTTTTCCAGTCATTTGTACAAAATGTAGTTAAGAATATGTTTTTTAAGAAAGCCCCACCTTAAGCTCTCTTCAGTCACAAATTTCTATTAAATAAAAACAATTTTTCCTCAAAAAATATTTTAGGAATATTAAACTATTATACTATAATATTTATAAGAAACTTTTACCATTTTTTACAAAAGTTTTTAAATTAATCCTATCTATTTCCAAATAAGGAGTTTTTAGATCATTTTTACCATGAAAAAAGGTATGTTCTTCTTACATCGTATAGTATATATGGATTTACTTGTTGTAATTTCTATAATGAATCCTTGGAATGTTTAAAAGGGTAATTTTTATGATTTTTTTTAAATTGATTTTCAGTGAAATTTTTTTCAAAATGTTTTTAGTATTTCATTATATTTTTTCAAATTATATTTATATAAAGGTATTTTCAAAAATGGTTTCTAAGATTATTTTATAAGTTTTCAAGTAAAATAGTTTTTAAAAAACATTCAAGATTGTTTTATAAGATATCATAGGAAATGGTTTTCAAAATATATTAAATCTTTTTTATGTGTTATAATGGATTTGTTTTTTCAAAACATATTGAATATTTCACTATATGCTTTCCAAGAAAAAGGATTCCAAAATGCTTTCAAATAATAAATTACAAGTTTTCAAGAATATTTTTATTAAAATGGGGTTCAAAGGGTTTTATATTATTATTATAAATTTTGAAAGAATAAATGATATTTTCATAAAATGTTTTCAAAATATCATTCCATTTTATTTTCCATCTAATATAATATCTATTGATGTTACTCATTCCCACATAGAAAATTATTCAAATGTTACATTCATATTAATTCTTAAATGGTTCATTTTTTTGATGAAATGATGCATATGAAACCCATTTCTCTTTAATGGGTAATAAGGTTTTTAAACCTACTTATTTTCTCAGGTTATGATTTGATTGATTTAATATGAAACATATATCTTTTTCATAGGTCATTATGGGATGAAATATTAATTATACACAATTAATTTCATGGGTAATGATTTTATTTTTATATAGCCTATCTCTTTTTATTGGTTAAGATATGATGAATGGTTTATTATATTATGTCACATGTAGGGATTATTTTATTATGAGATGGGTGGGACCTATATCTCCCTCTAATACATTGGGTAATGATTTAAATCTCATGAGATAATGATTAGAGTCATGTCGATGGGCTGAGCCATTATGTTACGATGTAGTAAACCTTATCCATTAAAAGGAACAAAATGCAATTGGCGATGGTGTTATGTCTCACTTAGTATGATTAGTCACCATAAAAATTGAATGTGGAGTATCTAGATCATCTATGAGAATATGGTGAAACCAAATCCCTTACATGTTAAGGATTTCGAATGGGGATGGTGGTGTGTCCCTCCCAGGAGGTGTAGTCACCACGAAGTTGGAACATGTGGATACCTGATCCATTATGGAAGGATGGGGAAACCTGATCTCTTACAAGGAAAGAACTTGGACTAGGGATGGTGTTTTTTCCCACCTAGTAGTTACAATTTGCACGATGTTCCACGATAAGTTCAGAAATGTTTCTTGACATATAGTGAATGGTATCATATGTTTATGCATGCCACAATTCAATGCCTTATTCCTAAGTTATGATTTCATGGATTATGTTCTTTATTTCCATGTGATTTTTATCTTATGAACCTCAAAGATTTTGGAAATTATTCTTGTTTATAATATTTTATATACATGATATTATCTTCTAATGTTCTGATAATTTTTCATTCCTATATTCTCATTTTTGTTATTACAAGTCTCCCTTATTTATAGTTACATTGCATCTAATCTCACCCCATTTTTATGTTTCTTTCCCTAGGTTACGAAGATATTTATTTTGTATAATGTATATTAAAGGGTTATAGAAATAATGAACCTAGTGGGAGATAATATATCTTAGTAATGTACCATTTTTTATATTTCCATGTTTCAAAGGCACTAAACTAATTTGTTCAGTGGAAATCTATTTGTATATTGTATTATTTATTATGAAAATATTAATTATGTTCAATGTAAATTAATAGTTTTTTTATTATAGATGGTATCAGAGCTAATGATTATACAATAATTATAAACAATGATTAAAATATAATATTTATATCCCTAGTAATATTTCTAATGATATTTCTATGTATGTCTCTACAGTTATGTATAAGGAAGAGTTAACATTTAGGAAAATATCATTGAATTTTGGTAAAGGATATAGTGAGTAGTTTCCTTGAAAAATTACCCTATATGAATAATACATGTGGATGTTTCTATGTGATAGAAGTTAATATGGGTAATAACAAAGACATGATGTCCCAAGACTGACTAGGGGTAATTTGGTATATGTCACTAGGCATTATTTAACAATTGGTTTGAAAATCCATGGAGATATGATTTGGAAATTCACACACTCTTGATAAACTGTTACGAATGATTTTAATAGAATAATACTATAAATAACCTGGGGTGAACCTAATGTGTTTTTGATTAAAAGACACCCAGCATGAGTTGTACATCAAATAAGAAATGTTTCATGATTATTTTGTTTTCTTCTATGATATGTGTTTATCACCCCATGCATTGAACTTTTAGTAATTGTATAGAACTATAAAAAAACATAGTAAATATTTAATGATTCTGATTTTAAATGTATGCGATTTATGAAATTTTATTTCCCAAGTGGAAATATCATCAGGAAAGGGGTATGAGTATTGTTTATGCTTCAGAAGAAAAAGAGACTACCAATAACATGTGAAAGGAATGTGATGTACTTCAATTATTTTTTACATTAAATATAAGAAACATGATTGATTGAGATTTATGAAACATAATTCATGATTATGATTCAATAATATGCAAAATAGGTATTAAGGAATAATTTAATGAAGCTTGATTAATGGTTTATGAATATAGTTGGATGAATAATGTGTTTAATTTTTGGAATTCAATCATTATGTTATATGAATTATAAAATATATAAGTATTTTTTTGTAAGTCTTAATTAATTATTAAAAAGGATATAATGAATGGTTATTTTATTGTATAGTGATATTTTTATAATGGGAAGGTAACCCATAATTAATTACTATAGTTGAGATAATGAATTTTTGATAATTATATATTAGATATGAATAAATAAATTTAATGTTATAGATTATCCAAGAACTTATTATTGAAAATGTGTTATATGTCATCATGGATGAGGTTAACAACTTTTTATATTTAAGGGATATATCCAGTAAAATTTGGAATAAACAATCATTCTTTTTTCCAAAATGATTTATAGTAATTCAGGTTTTTACCATGTTCTGAGAGAATTTACCATGACCGTATTAATATGTTTAGAATGTGACCACTGATAGATATATTTTTATATATAGGGAATCAATGTTAATTTTGTGTCTTGTTGTTATTTCTAATTTTTTTAATCATTTATAATTATTATATGGTTATCCATTAATGAAATGTTTATGTTGGGGTTTTAAGGAAGTATTTATGTATTTTTATTGTTTTGAAAACGATGGTTAAAAATAATTATAGTGATTAAACATATTTCAAGGATTTCAGTCTTTTTTTTTGAAATTATATTAGTGTCCTTTTAAAAATTTACATCATTTATGTTGGGTGATGACCAATTAATTCTACTAAGGCTACAGGTCCTGAACCCATCACTAAAGGCCTATAAGAGTTTCATGCCAACCATAGGCCTAAATGATGTTTTTGTCAATGTGTAATTATTTTTTTGAATAAATATTAGGGATGAACCAGTAGAGATAAATTTTATGTATAATGATTAATATATTAACCATCTTGATTTTAAGGAATTTTTAGCGTCAATATAGCTATAATTTTCATTCTTTTATAGGCCTAATGATCTACAAATAGTGTATTTTAGTACATTATGCATAAAAGTTAATTTTTGAACATTTGTTTCCTAATGTAATGGAAGAATTATAAATTTATACAATCACAAACAATGAATGAAATTTTTATTATAAAAATATATCAAGTAATTATATTTTAATTTATTCACTAATACTAAAATTACTACTCAACATTATGACACTGATAAGGAAATTAATGTTGTCTTAATACAGTAAATTTTGATAAACCGATAGCCATTTAAATCATCAATTATTTATAAACTTTATCTCTTTACCTTATCATTGATAAATAACTTGATATTTATTGATTAACTCAATCACTACCTATAAATATTTATTTTTTCCCTCCTTGTCCATTTTTTCACTTTCCAACTATGTTCTCATATGTGGAAACCTTGTTATATGCTATTTTGGGTAATAGTTATGTTTCCAACATACCATTTTTAAGGATGTTTTATGATTCATTTTTACAATGTGGGATTATATTAAAGTAACATTAATGTATTAAAACATTGATAGACGATATAAATTTAAAGCTAAAATTTCATTTCATGTAGGGTAGAATATAACACCCCGATATTTTCTAAAATATTTTTTTTCAAATTAATTATTTTTTTTTGAAAAATTTCATTTCATGAAATACTAAAAATAGTTTATTTTATATTACGGCACTATGATCATTAAAAAATCATGTCTATCATTTACTACACACAATATAAATTTTAGCTTTCTCTATGTTGGACACTAATGTTAGCTTGGGATTCATGAAATAATGACATTCCTCAATGGGTTGCGAAACACAAAAGAAAGAGTTCTACCAAATAATGATACATTATTTAATATATACTTTATTATAAATTAGTACTTATGAAAATTCTTTACTAACTTCTGAAAATATATTGTCTAATCATATATAAAATAAATTCATTGGTTACAAATAATTTGAGATGAATATTAAAGTTGATTGAATATAATGGAAAATATAATTATACCCATAAAGCTACTTTAACCAAATAAATTAATTTATTTACAATTAGTGAGTGATTTTAATGTAATATTTATGGTATATATTTAATAAAATATTTTTTAAATTCATAAAATAGATTTTATATACATAATATAATATAAAACACACTTTTATTCATTAAAAATATATTTCTATTAAGTCATTTTATCACCTTTTAAGGGATAAAACATTTTAAAATAAATTTCTGGAATATGAATTGATTTTATATGTAAAAATAAGCACAATTTTATAAATTGAACGTTAAAAATTAGGTTAGGGTAAATTTTTCACATTTTTATATGAAGTTTCATTTTGTAATGAATAAAGAAGAATATAGAATTTTTGTTCAAAACTGTTATTTCATCAATGTATTGATAAGGATATATTAAATATTAGATTGGTTTAATGAAGTGCTAGACCTTAAATTTAAGACACAAAATAACCTAGATTTTTTTAAAAAAATATATTTTATTTCCATATTTAGACACTATAATTACTTCGATTTAAATTTTATTATTATTGGATCCACTTAACAAGGGAAAATGTGAGTTGAATTCCCTTTCCAAAAATTAAGAAGAGTGCCACTCCTTCCTCCACTATAAAAGGCCTCATATCCTCCCACTTCCTCACACCTCTCAAGATAATTTTGATTGTACAATATCATAAAAAAATGATCTTAAAAATTACTCCACTATTACTTGAAGCCTCACCTTCAGAATAAATCAGTCAATGGAATCCCTTTATTGCAAACAAAATGAAATTACCTGAATAACAGGTAACATTCATCCCCATGTTCTTTTATTTGATTTCAATTAACTACCCCCTTGACTCTTATTATAGCATGTTTTTTTAAGAAAACCATTATCATAAAGATAAAATAATTTTTTATTCTTTGGTTTATACCTACACATATAGACACCACTATCTAATGGGTAGTGAACATACTGTTTATATGTACAACGAACTACCACCTCACGAAATGATGATTGTTTATTTTTTACTTACCTCTTCTCATGGTGGACATTATTATGAACAAAATATTTATATATGATATATATGATATATATAACTACTTTATTCTTAATTAATTTTAATTTTTAAAATACCCTTATTTTTTCTATCTTGTGTGAATACGATAATTTGGTTTGAGAATGTGTAGACAACCGCCCCCTGAAAGAGATGTGCTTCATTCACACACTACATGGAATGTATTAAGGACATGTTTAGTGAACATATGTGATATATATTAAATAATAATGATACTTTAGTGATATTATATACATATATTCATATAAATATATGTCATTTACTTTCTTTTTTCAATATATTAATAAAACGGAAGCAACATTCATGCATACATACGACCTACCATCTCTCTGAATGGTGTATTAAATTTTATTCATCTATATTATATATATTATTTTAATTAAAATATAATTAATATACATGATATTTATATTATGGTGTATATTTTTTATATCATAATAAATATATAAGAACCAATGATATAATGAATTAATACACAAGATAAAAACAACGTAAATATTACACGAAGTGTAACCTTAACATAAAATGTTTACAATCTCGTACTATATGTTCATAATAAATCCATATAAGGTGTTATATATAATAATATTCTTCTATAAAATATGTATTATTAACCAATATTTATTATATATATGTTTTTAATGAGTATGATGGGGTTCAAGACACATAGTAATGGGATTTTATCATACTTTTTTGTTTCCAGGAGATACATGCCTTAATCCCAAGTAATTCATCATGAGTGGTATATATACTTCCCAATAATTAATATCTTAACATTATAAATAAATTTATAGTTATTTAAAGAACCATTTTATGATATTTATATCATGAATACTATTTTCTATAACATACCAAATCAATAAAGAATTTTCGTATCAAATTGTCTTCTTTAAAACATAATCCATGTTATGAACCAATAATTTTTTATGAGGTTTATTTACTAAATTTTACATTATATATTGAGACACTGCATATTTTAATGAATTTTTATATATATTAAATTTCATTTTATTAAATGGTTAGTATGGTTCAAAGTTACCAAGTGGTAAGAGTTTATTAAATAATCTCATCACTTTTCAATATTGTTTATGATTATTGTTCCTTTGATGGAATATTATTATTCATCCCTCAAGAGAAGTCATTAATTTTTTCTACTATATTTATTCATGATATATTCATTTATTGATACCATTATCTAATATTTGGGACATAATATAGTTAAGATGGTGTTTTTAATAAATCTCAACCTTACCCTCTCTGTGGTCGGAAATTTATGTTAAATATAATCTAGATTTTATAAAAAGGGGTTCCAAGAATATTATATTATTATCATATAATATTAATAACATGTTTTTATATTTTTTTTCATTTAATATTGTTTTCAAAGGAATATTATTTTCTATTTCCAAAAAATGAATTTTTATAACCTTTTACTATGAAAAAATGAATGTTCTATTTACCTCGTATAACATGTAATGATTTACCCACTGTCATTTCTATGAGACTTCCTTTTCATGTGGAATAGTTAAATTTTTAAGAATTTTGTTAAAATTTTAATTTTAATTGAAATGGTCTTCAATAGGTTTTCATGATTTATTTATTTGTTTGAATATAATTTTTCAAAGAAGGACTTTTTTTCAAAAATATTTTCAGATTGTTTGATATGTTTTGAAGGATAGTTATTTTCAAAACGTTTTCAAGATTATTTTAAATATTTTAATGTAGAATTGTTTTCAAAATTTTTTGAATCTTATATTATAAGTCAAAAAGTAAAAGTTTATTTCAAAATGTTTTATAGATTTTGTTATATGTTCTCAAATAAAAATGATTCTGAAATTTTTTCAAATATTTCACTATATGTATTCATATAAATTTTCAAGAAAATGGTTTTCAAGGCATTTTATGTTCTTAGGATTATTTTTCTATGAAGAAAAAATATTTAACTTAAGAATTGTTTCCAAATATCCTTCCTATTTATTTTTTATCAATTATAACATACCTTTATGTTATTCATTCCCTTCTAGAAAATAATTCAAAGGGTCCATTTATATTATTTCATAAATGGTTTATGTTTTGATGGAATTGTTCTTATGACATCATTTTCTCCTCCATAGGTTATATTCTTATGAAACCCACATGTTTTAATAGCTTGTGATTTTATGTAATAATTATGAAACCTGTATCTTTTCTATAGTTTATGAAGTTATCAAATATTATTTATACGCATATTGTTTCATGGGTTATGATTTGATGTCTATAGAACCCATCTATTTTTAAGGATCATGATATAATGAATGTTTATTATATTATGTCACATGTATGAATGATGTAATTATGTAAATATTGGGACCTATATATCCCTAAAATAATTTTTTTTAACTATTTATACCTCATAAGATAAAGATTGTAATCATGTCGATGGGCTTGATCCATTATAGGAATATGGGGAAACCCTATCCCTTACAAGGGAAGGATTGTGGGTGGGGATGGCGGTGTGTACCACCCAGTAGGTGTAGTAACTAGGATGATGGGAGATGGAGATAATTGACACATAATGGGAAGATGAAAAAAACTATTACCATATAATGAATGTACTAGTAAAGAGGATGGTGGTGTGTCACGCCGAGTAGGTGTAGTCACCACGATAATAAAATATGGGGAAAACTGGTTCATTATGGGAAGATGGGGAATCCTGATCCCTTGAAAGGATAGAACTGTGAATATGGATGGTAGTGTGTATTTCCCAATATATCCAGTTTCGATGATGTTTCTTGATAGGTTCTATCATTGTGTTTTGACTTATAGAGAATGATATCACATCTTTATTCATTCGACAATTTCAAGTCTCGTTCCAAAGATAGGAATTCATAGATTATATTATTTATTTTTTTGTGACTCATGTATAATTAACTCTCATGCTCTATGAAATTATTCGTGTTAATGCTCTATGATATTTAAGCTATGATCTTCCAATTCTATGATCACATTCTCATAGACTTATGCTCATGTATATTCTTACACGTCTCCCTTGTTTAACCTTACTGAGCATCTGAGTTGAAAACTATTTTATGATTCCTTCCCTATATTATGAAAGATGTGTATTATTTATTATGTTATTAATAATGGTTATATTAATTAATAACCTGATGAAGATAAGGTCGATTTCTAATGTACCATTTATTTTTTTTCAATGTTCCTAATGATATTAAACTAATATGGTTTTTGTGAATATGTTCATAGGATGTTTTAAGTATTCCGTAAAAGATATGTAATGTATATATATATATATTAATACTAGTTTATTATATATAATATCATGATAATATAGATATTCTTTAAATAAATTTTAAATGGGAATTATATACTCTATATAAATGATTTTTTGGTTCATTATAACTAATAAGTCTAAATGGAATCTAAATTGATATGAAATCTTCTAACATGTGTTTCCTTTCTCGTGAACATGAATTCATATAATTTACAATAAATTTATGTTAATTATATAGTTTCATAAGAACCTTTTTTATTTTTACCATTATTTTTATTTCATTTTTTATAATGTTTTTTATATCTACATAAATAATTAGGTTTACATTGGGTGTTTGACCAATGTTGGTTTGTGTGTCAACAATAAATATGGCTAATCAATTATGGTCAAAGGGGTAATTATGTAACATCTCCATAATAATAATAATGAACTAATTTCGATATTTATATATCAACTATAACTTTAAAACAAAACATTAAATATGTTTTGGAGAAGTGATCTACCACTACAATCATGGAGATTGTGGTTCATAAGTACGAATGAGTAATGTTTCAATTTTTTAAATGGTAATTGTGGAAAGAATAAGGTAGTAACATCAATCATTAAAAAATGATAATTATATCATAAATATCAAATTATTTACGGATATGTACATATATATATAGATAGTATGAGATGTAAAAGGAATTAGACCATGTCGAGGAGGTGGTAGTCTAAATGTCCACGAACGTTGTTATAACTTTTTATGTCTGTGAAAGGGTAATAAAGAATATTATATATATTATATTTTCATAATTTTAAGTATTTAGTGAATATAAATTAGATTATATTTATGTATAAAATATTTAATTAAAATTATCATTTATACACTCCATGTATCGTGTGAATGAATCATATTTCTTTAAAGTCGTAGTAGTCCACACATCCACAAAACAACGTAATCATTATTACCCAAAATGAAAAGTATAAAGATATGTATTATAAAATAATTCAATAAGAATATACATATAATAAAAATCATATATAAATTTGATAACGATATTTTCTATCATAATGGCCAGCATGAGATGTGGTAAATGGAAAATTAACCATCATCATTTTGTGAGGCGGTAGTTTGTCGTACACATAAACAGTATTTTCATTACCCATTATATGGAATTATGTGTGATTTATGTTCAGTACCATAAGTGAAAATCTTATTTTATTGAGGATAATGTTTATTTATTAAATAATTAAATAATAATATTTTATGTAGTGGATAATTTAAATTAAACTAAAAATATTGAGGATGTTTATTACCTCTTATTTAGGTAACACATTTTAGTCCCACTAATGGGCTGCCTTGGATTAACTTATTCCCAAGTGTAGGTTTATAATATTATAGAAGGGATTTATAGGAGATACTATGGATGTTATTGGTTTAGCATATGATTCTTGATATGTGTGAGGATGTTGAAAAAGATGAGTTCTTTTTATAGTGGAGGAGGAGTGACACTCTTGTAATATATTTAAAATGGAATTCCACACATGTGTTATACAATTAATGTGGATCGAATAATTTTCTAATTTTGATAAAATTTGAGATAGGGTCTAAATATTCCAATCCAGTGGCTCTTAGAAAAATTTTTATGTCATTTGGGCCCTTAATATTGAGGTATAATACCTTATTAAGCTTAATCTTACCATAATAATGGTAATTAATGGTAATTACTTTCACTAATATTTTAGATCCAAAAATAAGTTTAACTTTTAAAAAATTATAAATTATGGTGATCCCAAATATGTAATTCATTTTTCCAAATTCCAATCATAGAATTGAAAATTTATTTTAAATTTAATACCGTGGATGGGATGACAATGTATATTTTTAATGTAAAAATGTAAAAAAATGCTATGATTTTATAGTCAATTTCCAAGTGAAATGATTACAATGAACTAAATTAGATTAATGGATAAAAATTTTATCTGATTAAAAATTTAAATAAATTTATAGCACAATTAATCTTTACAAATAAATCAGATGAAAAATATGTTCTAAATTAAAATTTATTATTTTTCACTAATCATTAAAAAATTTAACTTCACAGAAAATTAAAAAAAAATTAACCGACCAAAATTTTCTATTTGACAATGAAAAATTATTTTTAATTTGACATATATATTCTATAATAGGGTAAAAATTGGGTTTAAAATGGATTCTTCATTAAAAGTCAGTAAATGTGTCTTAAAGATATATATGTTTTCAAATGTAAAATTTGGTTTGTTCTTATCTAATGCCTATCAAATATATTGGATGAATATTAAAAATATTCTTTTTAATATATATATATATATATATATTTATATATTTATATTTATATTTATATTTATATATACTAATTTAATATCACTTTTTAATTTTTTTTATTAAATTCATTAGGTTAAAAAATATTTGTGAGCAAAAAAATAGTTATCTATAAAAATGTTGTTTTTATATTCAATTACTTCTTATATTTATTTCTAATTAATTTCTAACTATTGATTTCATTTTATATTTATCTAAATAATAATTTTCATAATACAGTTATTACTATTCATAACTATTTATTTAAATTATAGTTTATATCTAATTATATTTCTATATTATATTATTGTTTGATAAAACATGATCTTACGTGTAATGCAATCCATCGAAGATGGTCGATCTTGCGTGTAATGTGATCTAACTCAGTGATGAATGAATTGAAATATAGTGAATATATTGAATCTATTTAAAATATAAAACATATTATAATGACTCTGGGTATTATATTCTCATACTCCCTTAGTGTCGCGTGTTATTCACTCTATCAAATACAAGGTTCTTACTTTAGAATTTTAGGGTGTTACATTCTCCCCGACTAAATTAAATTATATCATAGAAATTTAATAACACTATATTCCATACATTGTTTTATATTACCAATATTAAACTCTAACATTGTGCGAAGGGTTTTTAAAACATCCTCTACAAAAGAGATATTGGGAAGTGAAAATCTCACATGGTCTAACATATAACTATGTATCTATGTAAGTGAACATTAGTGGCATGTAGAGATACTTACTTGGAGGAAATCAATAAATATTTATAGGGGTGGTTGAGGTCATAAATCAAAAACAATTGAATGTTAAATTTAATTTTGAAATCCTCGAAGTCATAAATTTGTGATGATTTAGATGGCCATCATTTCAATAAAAATTAATGTATTAAGACAAATATTTTGTGATATCTTTTTCTTAATATTGTGTAATTATTTAACTACCGACTAATATAAAGAAAAGTAATTACATTGTATATTTCTAAAAACAAAATTGACTCCTTCGGTTGAGCTTTAATCTATTTCCAATTCATTCATTTCATTATGAAATTGATATCCTAAAATTAACATTAATGTTCGAAGCATAGAAATATACTTTTAATTGATCGTAAGTCCTATAAAGAGTGAAAATTCTAACTATTTATTCCCAAAACTAATATGGTCAATAAATTAATCTCTAAATCTATAATGGAACACTATTTCATAATTTGTAATATTACTTCATTAAAAATTTAATATAAAAACAACGATATATCAACCATTTCACTTTGTTGGTAAGTGGTTCACGTGAAACCCATATCACACTTCGGTTATGGGTTTAAGCCTCACAACCATTCAAAATATTATGGGTTTTCCCCTAGCTTAAAAATTATACTTTATTATAATTTTGAAAACAAATATTGTATAAATACTTGAAATAATGTTAATAACTAAAAACCCTTATAACTAAGGTTTTTAATAGAACCAAAATACACAAATACATCATATATTTTATTTCACAATGGGGTATTCTTGGTCTAACCTTTATCCAAGGACATTCATGTTAAAATTACATCATCATGGTTTATAAAGAAAATGTTATTTATCATAAGCTTACCCCCTGAGAGTGTCAAACTAGGAGCACAGTAAGGAATGATGTCATGTACCAGGTTACTCCAAGTTAGGACCGAAACACCTCGTAAGAGTTATTATTCCTCAGTACATCTGTGTTATAACCACGCCCACCTTTAGTATTTAAAAAGGTATATATTTCATGGAATACCCTATGGTCTCTACCTTACAAAAAATCATGGATTTTATTCTACGATTATACTCAAATTCCACTATAAGGTTATGTTCTATTATCAATGTTTTTCTAAATCTAGTTCCCATGGTTACTTTTAAAATCTCTCTAATACCAACTTTATTGACTTAACCATAGAAAGACCAGATCCTGTTCATGATACAATTATATTTTAATGAATACAAGGAATAAAATCCCAAAGTTCTAATAGTTTAGTATTCTTGGTTAAATAGTCACATAAATGGATCTTATATTATAAAATAATACACTAATTAAAAAATAATTTTTTTAGTCATTACATAAATAACATTGGTGATAATTCTAGACCAACTAGTGAATCTATTAATATCATTAATTGTATACTTCCTTGATTCCTGGGGAATGAAAAATAAAAAGGCTGATATAAAATGAATTGTAATAGAAAAATATTGTAAAAGAATTAATAAATCAATGAAGGTGACAATTATTTCATGGTAACTAAGTAAACATGCATACAAAATAATCAGAAAACTGATAATTAAGTTCATATAAAATAAGAAAAGTACATAAATGGAAACACATGCCATCCAAATAACTAGATAAGTAAAAATAGATATGACAAGGTAATAAATAGAAACACATGGAACTTAATAAATGATCTTAAAAAGAAATGTACCCTTATATATGTCAGCGAAAAAAATGTTGGAGTTAGTGGCCTATAACCAACTACATTGTACTTTATTCATTAATAATTACCTTATCACATATTGATTGTTATTCCCATGACAATGCATGTGATAATGTCTTAATGATAGTTGTTCCATTAAAGGGTCATAGTCGATCCCTACTGTGATGAGAACCTGGAAGTTCCATCACATTGTTCTTGAATATATATATTCAATTGTCAGATGATGTAATTTGAGGGACACAAATAATATAGGCCATTAAGGGTGAGGAATATCATAATATTGAGGCAACTTCTCATGGTGTGCACCCTTGATAATATCCAAGAGGATATTATGAGAACAAGACCCTCCAGATGGAAGTCCACATTTCATAGTGTCATTGGATATTCCTATCTGCGGACATGTGTATTGGTCCTTATACTTTAATATTATTATTAATGGGTATTACAACTCACACACTTAGATTTATTGACAAAAAATGTTACGACACACTATTTTTAGTGATGTAGGATATGTTGGGTGCGTGATGAGTAACATTGCATTAATAGATAATGCGACAATGTATTTTTCCCTTCTGTTCCATAACAGAAGAAGATATATCATGCCATCTGATGGAATTTATATAGAATTAATAAATACATGTCCATTATAAGGAATGGGTGTGTTCAATTCTATTAATTCAAATAAATAATTATCAAGTGCATGGATTGACGACACTAGAATGAAACCCGCTTGATTCGAGATCTCGTGACAAGGGGATTACATTACATGGAAAGCGTTCGTAGGAGGTGACCCATCATTACGGCATTAAACACTTTCTCTATGGGTTCCTTAGCATGTTTCTAGATGTTTTCTGTGGACTATAGGTAGGATCTGCTAAATTCCACAGAGAAAGATTCCTAGAGGGTCACACACTATGTGTGTCCAAGTATCTCAGTTAAATATTAAATTAACAAGTTGAATAAATATTATTCCTGATTGTGGTTTAATAATTATTCAATGATGTCTGATCACGTTTATTTTGACACTAGTTATTTGAGAGAATATATTATGGGTGAAATTATATATTTATTTGTGAATAATGAAGCGATATTTATTTGAGAAATAAATAGCCATTATTCAAGGTGAGCGCTTTCAAAGATGCTCTTAAGGAAATCGAAGGCAGACCTCGCTAGAGAAGGATCTTCCATGCTAGCACTAAGAGATCCCTTTGGATATGTACAGAGATACATGTATCACGTTTGGATCATCACTAGGAGAATCCCACAAATGGATTTTATGATACAATGATGGATCACATCAGATCATGACTTGAAACATCTATAGAGATATAATTCCATCAATGTAATTCTTTCCTTTTAATTAAATTAATTATAACCAACATATGATTATCCTCTCTATTGTTATGTTACTCCCATCCTTTCTTTTGTTCTTCTTTCTTTTTCAATGATTCGTCATTTTGTTATCGTGAAGTATCTCGAATTGATCATTGTAAATAGAAAAATTAATGTTGGGTACACCCACCAACGTACTTCCGCTGCGACTAGAACCTATAAGTGGTATCAGAGGAAGGATATCCTCAATTATAATTATTTATTTTTCATATGTAATTTTCATATTTAATAATTTTTTTGTTTCAATTAATTTTAATTTTTCTATAAATCTGAATCTCGATATCTATTCCTTCTCTTTTTTTCCTTGTTTACCTTATAGAAATGATTTTTTCTTTGAATTTTGATTAAAATAATACAAAGGTTCTCATTTGAAGTTTCCAAATATTACTGTTCATACAACACAAGAACACATAGCATGTATTCAGCAATACATGCCATGTAGTATAGGTTCAATGCACTAGGACGGTTCTTCAATCCAGGTTGTGTCACTGGATTCTATCTAAGTCTTTATGACTCTGTGTGAGGACTAGGATTTGGCGGCACATGATTTCCAGATTACACACTGTGTGGCCCACTAAACACGGCGTTTATTTTCTTTGGGTTAGGGTTGAACCTTTTAGCCTATACACGGATTTCCCGGTAGGAAACCGTGTAACATTGATACTACACGGAGTGTTCCCCACTGAACATTCCATGTTATCCGGTGATTTCCAAAGTACATCTACATGTTATGTCCCTGGTCATATACTTCGGATGGACAGTGAAACAAAAGTATACGCAGTGTAGTCAGAAATACATACCAAGTACTCATCCAAATTACAGAGATTTATTAAAATTTATTATTATATTATGCAAACCCTTGAGACATGTACCATAGTGCGGGTTTAATGCTGACACAAAACACCTGAAAAGTGTTTTATATATGGGTGTTTAATTTAACATCTATATAATATTCATTTATACTCTTTTGTTAGTTATGAATGGGAATTCACTGGGTTTCCTACATGGTACTAGTTACATAAAAATATATTTTTAAATGAATTTATTTGTTTAAAATTATGATGGATGAGAATCGCAATGAAATTCAGAAAAAGGGTTTAAGATAAAAGTATTGATTAATTAATGATAATTAATTGATTCAAGCGTGATTTATCATAAACAAGAACAATTAAAGTATTTAATTCTAGTTTAATATATGTCTAAATATCGTTGCATTTATGGATGATCATGATCTAGAACAAGACCTTTTTATGTGAATGGTTTCTTTTAATTTATTTAGTTAAATAAAATTACTTGGCCTGCGAGCCTTCTCCTCATTAACAGGTAGGGCCTGCGTGCCAAAGGTTTCATTCATGTAAAACCTAGTTTTAACACTCACTTGCGAGTGATATAAAAGCATATGAAATGGATGAAGCTCCAAAAATAGTGGAGGCGGATCAAGTTAGGAGCCAAGGAGAAATCATCCATGTAGATATAAAGGTGGAGTGGTGGAAAGCTATAAACATAGACCCAAAATAAACAAGGTGTTTCTCCCCTAGGTCTTGGGTTACTTTATCAACCGCTAGATAAACTAACCAATAGAATAAGCTCATGATCATACCATTTATTTTTTTTTCAATTCCATGGTTTATATATTGTGGGTGTGCTTTCATGATCAAACTATTAATTAATTAAACAGGAATGCAAGATGGAACTAAAATAAGACTGACTTATGGGTAAATATTATCTTAGACATGGTTGATCAATTAAGTATATCCGATTTAATATTAAAAAAAATTAATAAATGAAAATAAAATGAAAATTTACGTATAAGGATAAAATCCATCAAATAAAATATTAAGTCAATATAGCCTTCCATAATATTTGTTATAATTGAACCATAGTTAAAAGTGCTTGACCAACCCTAGTTGGGGTGCTTTCAATTATTAGAGAATTATAATTCTTGTTTTGGGTTTGACTTGACTTGTTTCAAACCAAGGGTTGACTACCATAGAAGGAGTTCACATTACTAAGAGGAAAATGTTGAGGAAATCCAAAATAAAAGGATTTCAGGGTTGGGAAGTCCACTCAGCGGATCAAGGAGCAGCAAGTTAATGTAGTTGGAATTTCGAATGCCTACCTAAAACACATAAAATTTATTGACCAACCCTATTTGGAGTAATGCGAATGGAAATATGAATCCTTTCCATAATAATATTGATGAAATATAATATTCTGAAGTCAATGGTGAGGGCTATTGGAATTTGATAAAATAGTAGGAGACTAATATGTATTAAAATATTTATTAGCCTCAGTTTTATCATGATAATGTACTAAACAATTTCTCATATTAATTTGTAGAAATTAAAATAAATTGAATTCAAAAATATCATTTCGAGACATACTCAAGAAGGAAAACTTTCTCACTGACACCAATTTTTAGTAATAGTAGAGGCGTTTACGCATCATCCTTCTCAACAAGATGAAATTGTACATGCTAGAGGATTCAATTCTAGATGCACCTAGAAAAAAGGCCAGTGGTGAGGAACTATCTCTCTATATGAAAAATATTGATGATGAAACATATTTCCAATGTTTCATGCTATTGGCCATGTCTAATGATCTCTAAAAGAAACATGAAATCATGGGCATGTATATCCTGATGTATCTCTGTAAGGATCTCTATCAAGAGAAGGAGAGACATGGGAGATATGATATCTATAACACTTTGTTTACAACTAATCATGGAGATTCTGTGCTAGCTGGACCTCATGTAGTCAAGCTTATTGGCTACATTGAATGTCTGGACATCTTAGGGATTGAGTTCCCAAATGTGTTATATAAAAATCTAATCCTATCATCACTACCCAAGACCTTATGTAGCATTATTATCAACTAGAACATGAGAAAAATGAGATGAGTCTATTTGAACTTTTGACCTTAATTCTCCATGATGATAAGGACATGGGGAATGAAAAACCTGCAGTCCTTATAGTGAATAATAAAAAGAAGGACAAGGGAAAGGGACCAAGGATTCAAAAATGGTATGAATCCCCGGAGCACTGTCACTCCAAGATGGGGATGATCTAGTGGCAGGGAAAGGAAAGGGAGTTGATATGTTTTTCATGTCCAAAACTAGGCCACTGAAATAGTAACTGCACCCAGAATTGTGGGGATGCTAATATTGTGTTCGTTATCAATTATAATCATTCCATTTATACCCATTGGTATTAGATACAACTTTTGGGGCTCAAATCTGTATTCAAATGCATGAACCATGTATATTTCGATTGATTCCTAGAGGATAAGTGAATCTTTGAGCTGTCAATGGTGTGAGGTTGGTTTCATTGGCCATTGGAGATTACTATCTCTCATTGCCAACTGGGTTGCTTTTGGTTTTACATAAATATCAGTACGTGCCTTGTAATACCAAGAACAAAATTTATTTATCATGTTTGGATATAGAGGGATTTATTTTCAAATTTACAAATAAGGGTTGTATATTTTATAAGAATAGTGTACGTTATGGTATGGAACATTTAAATAAAAGTTTGTATGTTTTAAATTATGAAAACCATGTGTTTTCAATCAATAATGAAAAAACTCACATGACTCATACATCACCTAGTTCTGACATCACCGTCTCAATCATGTAAATGGGAAGCTCTTGACAATGATCTCCCAAGATGGTTATTTAGACTCTACTAAAATTAAACCAGTTGATAGATGTCACACTTTTTTACAAGGTTAAATGACCCATCCACCATTCTGTGGATAGGGTGAATGGGCCACAGAGCTTCTAGTATTGGTGCACACGGATGTGTATAGACAATTTCCAATAGAAGCTAGAGGTGGATATTCTTACTTCATTACTTTTATTGGTGATTTAAGTAGATATGGATATGTATTCTCAATGAGGTATAAGTCATTGTCCTTAGAGAAAAGTAATAAAATAATGAAGTATGTTATTAACTTGGTATGATGATAAATAAACATCGATCAGATCGAGGTGGAGAATATTTCAACCAAGATTTCATCGATCTTATAATGAATACTGGGATTATATATTAGCTCCATCTTACTTATACACCATAGAGGAATGATGTTATAGAAATGAGAAACCACTCCATGTTGGACGTGGGGTGGTCGATGATGATTCATGCAGATCTGTTATTATCCTTTTGGGGATATACATTACAAACTATAGCATACACATTTAACTAAGTACCAGCTAAGGTAGGAAATGGAATTCCGTCTGAGTTATGGAATGGAAGGAAACTCATTTTTCCTCACACACATATATGGGGATGCGAAGCGTTTGTTAAGGAATTATCAGGCAAAAAACTGGCACTCCGGGGCACGAGGTATATTTTTATAAGATATAATATGAAAACGAAAGGATATTACCTATATAACCCTTCATACAAGAAAGTGATTGTGACCAAAAAATCCGTATTTATTGAGAGGCAGAACATCCTCAAAAAGGATAGTGGGAGAAATATTGACATCGATGAAGTCGATGGTCAAGATACAAAGGAGAGTTTACATGAACAGGTTCCACAGGTCCCTGTGGAAGAGGTTTCAGAAACACAAGTACTGCATAGGAGCTCAAGAGAGGTAAGGGAACCAAAGAGATTTTATCTCCTAGTCATATAGGATGGTGAATCATTATTGTTGGAAAAATGGGGAACCTCTCTCTAACAAACAAGAATTTGAAAGCTCAGAAGATACAAGATGGAAAGAAGCTATGAATTATGAGATGGATTACATATATCAGAACAAAGTCTGGGTACTGGTCGATGAGTCAATTGATGTTAATATAGTTGGATGCAAATGGGCATTAAAGAGAAAGTTGGACATGGAAGGTCAATTTAGCACCTCTAAATCAAGTTTGGTGGCTAAAGTATTTCGACAGCGTCAAGGAATTGACAATGATGAAACCTTCTCGCCAGTTTCTATGTTTAAATCCACAAGAATCGGACTTTCCAAAGTATCTAAACATGACTAAGATATTTGGTAGATGGATGTCAAAAATCATTCCATAATTGGAATCTTCAGGAAGATGTCTATATGAGACAACCAGAAGTATTTGTGGCACCAGGTGAATCCAAAAGGGTTTGAATGTTTTAGAAATCAATTTATGGATTAAATCAAGCATCCAAGACATAGAACATTCGATTTTATGAATCCATAATTGAATTTTGTTTCATTAATAACAAATGTGATCCATGTGTTTATAAGAGTTTTAATGGGAATGCAGTCATTATCCTTATAGTATATGTTTATTACATATTACTTATTTGAAACAATGTACCAGTATTACAGTCAGTTATGTACTGGTTGAAAAGTGTTTCTCCATGAAGGACTTAGGTGATGTAGCCTAATTATAGGGATCATGTTCATTGATTATAGGTCAAGAGGGAACATGTACTATGTCAGGGTACATACATTTACAAGATAATAAAGAGATTTAGTATGGAGCGATCAAAGAGTGCAATTGTTCCAGTGTCACATGGCCTACTTCTTTCTAAGAGATTGTTTCCTCTGACACAATAGGAAAAATATTGGATGAGTATGATCACATATGCTTCAACTATATGATCAATCATGTATGTCGTCTTATGTACCAGGATTGATGTTACCTATGCACTAAGTACAGTAGGAAGATATCAAGAAGATTTAGGAGAAAAACATTGGAATATTGTTAAGAATATCCTTGTGTATCTGAAGAGAAGTAGAGATATGTTCCTAGTGTATGGAGAAAATGAGGATCTTGTCATCAGAGGGTATGCTGATGCTAGTTTACAAAAAGATCAGAAAGATATGAAGTCATAATCAGGATATGTTTTCTATCTCAAAGGAGGAGTTGTGAGCGGGAATAGTTCAAAGAATCAAGTTGGCATCGATTCTAAGGAGAGGTCTAAATATATAGTGGATTGTAATGTAGCCAAGGAATACATATAGATCCATAACATTTTCAATGATCTTGATTTGGTTCCTAGTAATAAAGATTCTATCACATTGTATTGTGATAATACTACATTGGTGATTCTTAAAAAATAACAACGGTCACATCAAGAAAAAAAAGAACATTCTCCTAAAGTATCACCTCTTAAGAGATTTTTATCAGAGGTGTGAAGTTGTAGTGACCAGAGTGTCAATGGAATAGAGAGTGGCGGACCCCCCACTAAAAAAAGCATATTTTAGTAGAAGAATGAATATCATGTGACAGATAGCGGGTTAAATGTTATTAGTAGCTGGCTCAAGTCCATATGGAATTTTGTTGGTGTTGGTGGGTTATAACCAACTACGTTTTATTTTATTAATTAATAAATGCCTTCTCACATCTTGATTTTTCTTCTACGTGACAATGCATGTGATAATGTCCTATGGATATTTATTGCATTAGAGGGTCATAATGGATCATTATTATGATGAGACCCAAGAGTACCGTAACACTGTTCTTGAATATATATGTATATGTTCTATGGTCGTATGATGTTATTAGAGGGACACAAATAATACAGGCCATTAGGGGTGATGACATATAAAACATTATGGCATCTTCTCATGATGTGGGCCCTTGATAATATCTAAGAGGATATTATGAGAACGAGACCCGCCCTTAGGAAATCCACATTTCATAGAGTCATTAGATGTTCCTATCTGCGGATATTTTTATTGGTCCTTAGACATTAAGATTTTTATTAGTGTGAATAATAACTCGCCCACATAGATGTATTGACAAAAACTATGAGTCCACACTGTTCGTAACAAGGAGGGATATGTTGGGGCATCATGAGTAATACTACATTAATAGAAAATGCAACTAAAGATTTTTCCTTTCTGTTCTACAATGAAATTAGATATCTCTAGCCCATTGATAGAATTGATATAGCCAAAATAAATCCATGAACGTGGTAAGGAATGGACGAGTTCAATTACAAAAATTCAAAGAAAGAATAATAAATCATATTGTTTGATGTAACTAGCATGAATCCTGCTTGATTTGAGATATCAAGACAAAGGGATTACATTACACAGTAAGCATTCATGGAGGTGACACGTCATTGCGGTGTTAAAATCTTTCTATATGGGTGCCTTGGCATGTTGTTAGACACTAACCTTGGACTTTAGGCTGGATAATCTTAATTCCACCGAGAAATAGTCCTAGAGGGTCACACACTATGTTTGTCCATGTATCTTAGTTAAATATTAATTTAACAAGTTGAATAAATATTGATTTTCATTGTGGTTTAATAATTATTCAAGGATGCCTGATCGTATTTATTTCAACACTATTTATTTGAGAGAATATATATGTGGGTGAAATAATATATTTATTTGTGAGTAATGTAGTGATATTTATTTGAGAAATAAATATCCATTATTCAAGGTCTAATAAATGTGGAGGAAATAATGTAAATGGAAAAAGAAAAGTACGCGTCGTGTAACTTTTCTAGGGATTTGTGAGAAATAGTATTATTTATTTAACTAATTAATATTAGGTGTAATTAGTTGGGCTCATTTCAAGTAATAATAATACTAAACTATTATTATTAGAAATGCAGTCTTACTAAGAATTATATGAAATGAATAAATTCTTTCAAGAAATTAATTAATTTTATTATTCTAAGTAATTAAAATCCCAACTATATAATTCTCATTATCCAAATTTTTTTTGGATTTTTCCCAATGGATATAGAGAAATATCTTAAGCTAAGGGATATTTCTTTTCATCCAAGAATTATCTCAGGGTATGATAGTGATCCTCCACCTCCGGATGAAGGATTTCCATTTGCATGTGGCTCTCAAGGTGATCAAAGGCGGATATCACAAGCGAAGGCTCTGTCACGGCCCGACCCAAAGGGGCTCGATCCACGACACCCCAAGCCTACCTCCAATAGGGTAGGGGATAGTGTCTAGCGCCGAGTAGGATATCACAAACATGGGTGGAATTAGCATAGAGTACCTATACACACGCACCCACAAACATCTCCATGCAAAAATATATAGATAAGTAAAACAAGAAAGTAAAATGCTTGCATAAAATGACCTCAACCAGAGTGCAACAGCAGTACAAAAAAAGAACAACAGATCCCACTAAAAGAAAATGAAAAAGCGCGTCAAACCTGCTATAAATAAGGGGAACGCTGCCAAAAACACCCAACAAAAATCTCCCTCGGCACCACACCAGTAAACACCCTGGTCAGTCTAGCTCACTCAGCTCCGCCTGCTCTGGGTCCTCCTGGGACTCTGTCGAAAGGCTTGTGGTCTCCACAAGACACAAACATGTGTGGGAAAAGACCATACAGGGGTGAGTATAACAATACTTAGTAGGAACCCCAAAAACCCAAAATAAAAGAGAGTATCTGAAAGGCACCAGTCAGCTCATCCCAACCAGAGGGAACCCAGACGAGAGATAAACTCGATCTTGTGGCCATCCTTGGCTAATCAAAACTAGTCAGCTCAACTCAGGTGTGTGCCCATACATACACCTTGAACAATCCAAATATACTCAACTCACGCAATAAGCCACATGAGGTACCGACCTCATCACCAACAATGGTTCAAAACTAGGAAAGCACACTCCATGATCACTATTATCCCAGATGACACTTGTCCGAGAGATACACTCCATCATGTCCCACACATCCATCTCATATGCTCACCCGAGAGATCATGCTCGTCCGATAGCGTCCCTGAGGAAACCTCGCTGAAACAACATAAACACCAAACTCTTTGGTTAGGGTATCTCTCCTAGGGTCCGCTAGGGGTTACCAGAACCCACACTGGTAAACAAAGATCTCACAGATAGAGGATCACTCCCAGGGTCCGCTGGGGGATACCACAACTGAATCTGGCATACGTAGATCTCACAGATAAAGGATCACTCCTAGGATCTGTTGGAGGATTCCAAAACCCGATCGGACATTTGTACAGAAACTCATCACTCAGATAGAGGATTGTCACCCACATAAAGGTTGTTAGGATGATACCGGAATTCCATCTGGAATAACTCGTGGCGTAGGGGATCGAACTGACTATGCCGCAACCCTACAGTAACCACGCGCTGAGTAGGGGATCACATAAACAATGATATCGCAACCCTACTGAGGACGGCCCACTACATAGGGGATCAAATTCTAGATGATTCCCCAAACCCTACGGGGTTAATATGCTAGATAGGGGATCGCTGCCCGTGGATAAGCGGCCACAGTGATACCAAGAACCCGATCTAGGGTAACATGCTAGAGGATCTCGCTCCGGCCCACCGGAGGGATGCCACGACTCTAACATATTAAACATCCCTTCGAGAGGATCACAAGCCTACACTAGGGTTATGATGTTGTGTGAACCCTCATACAAACGAACCAAGAGAGTACCCTCTACCACTGCTGGTCCAACGTCGTTAACCCGAGTAACCCGCAACAACGCCACAATGCGCACCTCCAAGGCCGATACCGAGGCCACCATCACAATCCACACGAAAGAACACGCAGGATAGACTGTTCACTCGCCCGAAATGGACAACCAGTGAAAAAGGCATTCTTCATTGTAGCTATCCCATGTGGGGCCCGCACAATGATCCCAAAACCCATCAAGATGTTCATACAACAGGGATCCCCTTAGAAAAACACACGAGATCCACTAATCGTTCACCCAAGATGGCCACCCGATGAAAAAGTTACTATTCACCATAGCCAGCCTGGGTGGGTCCCATGCCTTGATCCCAAAACACATCGAAAATATCACACCATTATGGTCCTCTCGAAAAAACACACAGGGTTTACTATTCAAATGTCCCAAACGGACACTCAGCGGGAGAGTTGTGTTTCTCCGATGACGCCAAAAACCAGACCTCATGGGGCCCACACCCTATTCTTATTCCCAAACCCTGAAAACCATCTCAAAAATTACTTTATACCATCATGGTCTCAGCGCCACTGACGGCACGTCATTCGGACGCTCCGAGTAGAATATACAACGGCCCGAAGTCGAATAAAAATAAAATATTATTATTTTATTCGACATTTTGAGCCCCTGGGCCAAAATATGGACTCAAAAAATTCTCAAAGTGAGTTCAAAAGTTCCTTCTCGGCACAAGGAACGCGTCACCGCAAATGGATTGCAAATTGGAGTTACGGTTGTCGAGTTATGGGGGTTTAAAGAGTCCCCGGGAAATCTTGGCCGGACCACCGCCGGCCTCACTGAAAACCACCACGCTGCCACAGGATTCTGCCACGCCGTCGTCGGAATCAGCAGCGCCACCACTGCGCCTTGCCGGATTCAGATATTGACACAGCCGGAATCCGGGTTTTCCACCGGAAAACTTCTGGGAACCCCCGGGAACACCCCGGTGCCCCAAAAACAGATCTGAAACATGTTTCGGAAACCTCGGGACCCAAACTACACAACCTATATAGTGATTTAAATAAAAAAACACAAAAATAGGATCTAGGATTTTAAAACTCAAACCGCCTACTGCATGGGCGAAACACCGATGTTTCGGGTGCAGAACGACAGCCGTGACGCCTTGGAGCTCGATCCACTGACGATCGACACTGAAAATAGATGATTTCGGCTCGATTTGGCAACAAATCGGAGATGGGAGGGGGGTTTGTTCACTGCGTGTAGAAGGAAATGGGGAAGAGGGGTTGAATGATTTTCATTTAATTTTTTTTAAATAAAAATCTCTCACATCTCCGGCTCCCGACTCGCCTCCGCCTGATGCTCGATGCAGACATAGATAAGGCCACCCTTATGGTAAACGTGTCGTTCTGAACGCAAAGAAAGACTTGAAATTGCGATCCGAGACTCTGTTCCGGAGTTACTCGATCCAGTGCTCGTAAATAAACTTTTCCATTTATTTACGAAAATTCCCATGGTGGCACATTCCACCATAGGCCCGCGCCCGCAATGTTTACACCCCGCCTAGGGTAAACGCCACGTTCCGGACACAATCATGCCCTGAGATTCCCATTCTGAGCTATTGTTTAAGAGATATCACAGCCCCTACACGTTCATAGTATAAAAATACATAATATTTTTATAAAATTAATTTTTGGCACACCGGGCCTCGGAATCGCATGTCGTCTTTATAAGGCCCCAGCCTTAAACCTTACTTAATCTTGAGTTATTACAAGATTACACATTGAGGATCTTTTCGGGTTTAGAGTTTTAGAGAATTAGATCATAAAACTTGTATTACATTCCACATATAAACAAAGTGGTTACATAAAGATAGTATTCTTCATTCCCATCAATGGAACACACATTTAAAATAAAACATGGATTATTTCATGACACATCCTTGACTCTATCATCTTATCATGTACCTTTCCCTTGACCTGTGAAAAACATTTCAAAAACTTGGGATGAGCATAAAAACTCAGTATGGGTTATAAAAAAAACAACATGGAAAGGAAACATGAGTTCATATATAAATAAGAATGAAATCATACTTTACCCATAAAACATAGGCACTTTAACATACCTCATAAAAACATGAATAAATCATATAAATCATAATACGTAAAGGTAACTTGAGGCATTCATAACATTCTTACGTAGGGAGTAACCCTGTTGGTTACGTTTGGAATACCCATCACAGTATATTCCCTAAAATCTCTTCGGAGAAACCTTAACGTTTCACTCCTTCGCGTTACCCAATGCATTGGAGAGCTATAACGGGCTCACCCGCCCTTAGTTTATCACGGAACCACCCGTCTTCATAATAATGCCCAAGAACCATAACATAATCATATCACATAAAACATGCATAAAGGAAACATAACATTTCCACATTTCAATCATGAGATATCAATACAACACATTGATATAATAACATTATGAAAATCATTTTCAATACCAAAATAAAAGAAAAGTAAAACATGGTATTTATTTTTCTTTAAAAAAAAAGGTATGGCTTGTAGAGGAAGCCGAAACTCAAATAACGGTTACGACGGCGGAGAAGTCGTTTTCGCCGCATACGTATGACAAAAACATTCCCTTTTGTCGTTTAGTAAACGCTTCGTATAAAAAAGATTCCTTTTGAGTAAACGTAAAAGTCAAAGGGGTTTATACACCGTATAAAAGAAAGTTGTGTATAAAATAAAATATGCCTCAACGAAAGGAGATTGAGACGAAGTCCCATACAAAGATAATTTTTAAAATAAAATAGATATATTATGTGCATTCTCTATAAGTACACATAAATAAAGTACAAATACAAGATATGACATAATAATATAATGACATACTTTGAAAGTACGAGATTAACCCAAAGAATGGAAATTGGGTTAAGAAGTTCCCATACCTCGTATCCGACTTGACCCGACCGTTCTTTAAACTCCTGAATAATAAACTTGAGTTAATCTCTACTTGCTTATGAATCTTTTTCAAGTTCATTATTCCTTTTATACCATGTTATGAACATCATGTAATCATTTAAGTTAATAATGTTCATTTTGTCGGTATTTGGTTCTTAAGTCAAAAATAGACTTCTTACACTTACATGTTGTTAATTTGGTCAATGTTTCATTATATCCAGAATGGTATTCATGATGTAGATATCATATATGTCATATATATCCAGTACATACATTCATTTATAATATTACATCACATTTAGCGGTAAGAAATGAAATGCACCGTTCATGGAGACGGTAAGCCGTACGTACGCATGAACGCTACTTTCATTTCTTTGTCATATTAATGGAATTAAAACTAAATGATAGGTATGTATATTTTAATTCCAGAATTATATTCATCATTTAGATATATCATTAATTATATATATCCATTATATACATGTACTTTTAATAGTACATTACATTTGGGGATAAGAAATGAAATGCACCGTTCATGGAGACGGTAGTCCGTACGTACGCATGAACGCTACCTTCATTTCTATCTCATACATTAATGGAAATAAATAATAATGATATGTAGGTATATTATAATTCCAGTATAAAATCATATATAATAACTTTAAATCCATCCTTTACACGTCCCACATATGGCATTAACGAATCACATCACTTTGAGGGGGCGGTAGTCCGCACTTCCTTAAATGAAGATATCGCGTATACCCATAATGGAAGCCATAAAGTATGACCAAAATGAAGAAAAACAGAAGCTTAAGGAAAACATATACATAATATATATCATATATAAAAATAGTGACATCATAATGGCCACCTTTGAAGGTGTTAAATGAGTATTGAACAATCATCGTTTCGGGAGGCATAATTTCGCCATCCACAGAAACCGTATGTTCTTTAACCATTTGATGTAGTTGTGTGAGAGTGTAGCTCAAATATATCTTAGAACAACATCCTAGTATATTGAAGATACTGGTGTTGTTACAAAAGAAGTAAATAAAAAGAGTTTAGGGGGTCGGAGAAGCAAAATAAAACAAATGAACATGAGAGAACGAATTACCTTAAAAAGTGTAACTTCTTTTGGTTTGAGCCTAAAGGCTTCCTTTGAAAGGATTCTGCCCAAAGGTAATCCTCTAGGATGAGGAGAGGGATGTGGAGAGAGCAAATTGGCAGGGGTTGGCCGAGCCAAAGGCTTGAGAAGTGTGTGGAATGAGGTAGAGGTGGGGGCCTTTTATAAGAGGAGAGGAGGGGCACTTTTGGAAAGTAAAGAAACATTACATTATTTGAAAATGTGTTTCGGTTTTAAAAGGTCCCACATTGATGGAATTCGTGGATAAGGTGATAAGGCATCGAAATCCATTCATCCAATTGGTTTTGGACATGTGTAGTTCATAGATTTTATTTTATCTTTCCTTTTTATTTAAATCGTCAAATAATGATGTCATCGCTGCATCATTATTATGTCAGAAATAATTAAATTTATTTAATGTCTAAAAATTATAAACAAATTACTATGATGTAGGTAATCTTTTTAGCTTTCCATTGAATATTTATAATCAAAAATGGGACTTGTATAACCCTACTTAAAAATTGTTTTCGTAAAACATATTATGTTTGTGTCATTTTCACTTTAACATTAAATAAAAAGTAATTTATGTCATTTCCCAACAAAAGTGGATCCATGGGGTCCCCAAGTTGACCCATGGCTTGTCTTGGTCGGCCATGACACAACCAATAAGGTTGGGACATGTGTCTAGGTCATTTTATATTATTAAAGCATTATTTATACCTTAAACTACACTAATTACCACTAATCGCGATTAAAAACTTAATAAGTTACTATTCACCAAAAAATTATTTTAATCTAATTGAACCACATTTTACTTCTTAATGACAACCATGTATGTCGGATTTTCAAAATTCAGTACACATTAGTGGTAAACTTTCATTTAACTGAAAAATCAGTTTGCTTGATTACCACTTAGTGGTTTCACTATTCATCAAAAATTGAAGTTTTTCAGAAAATTACCAAAAATTTACCCTAAGCTATATTTGATATTCCGAATTCAAAAATGAAGTCCATTTTACAAAATTCAAATCATATAAGTCACATTAATTAATTTAATAATTAATTCCCGCTGCCAGAGCAAATAGCGTGTTTTTACAAAACAATAAGTATCAAAAGATTGACACCAGTTTAAGTCTAATTTCAAATCGAAATTGATTCCAATGACCACCATTGGATAAAATGGTAAAAATATATTCTAATTTCACTTTAAAACCAATTCAAAAGATAATCTAATCATATAAATAAATTAGATCAAAAAGAGGTTTTGAATTAAAATGCAACATTTTACACTATTCATAAAAAAATGAACTTTATCAGAAAGGTACCAAAAATTACACAAAGTAAAATTTGATGTCCCGATTCTTAATAAAAGTTTTATTTGGTCCAAAAGAATGTATAAGAGTGATCAAAACTATATTTAATGACGGTTCACCATTAAAAGGTGATAAGTGAACCTTTAGTGAAAATTAGAGTATAAAAGCCTAAAATTGAACTCTTTCCGTATTTTAAGCCTTTATCTTTTATTGGGTAAATGTAAAAACATCTAAAAACATATCTATTCATATTTTAGTTATTTCTATTCATTCCCGCCAGTACAACGGCTACTTGTTAACTAACATAATATTATTATATTACTAGTGTGCTACGTAAGTTTCAAAGAAACTCATCGTTGCGTATCGGGTACGCTATCGAACATAGCAACCCCTTTTAATTAAAATTCATATTTAATTCTCTAATATTAATAAATATGAAAATTATTTATTCTTTAATTACCTGGGATGTTACATCCTTCCCCCCTTTTGGGAATTGCGTCCTCGCAATTTTATTCACTTATCAAAATAAGTGGGGGTATTTAACCCTCATAGCATTTTCAGATTCCCACGTTGCCTCTTCAATCATGTGGTTTTTCCACAAAACCTTTACCTGGTTAATCACTTTATTCCGTAACACTTTCTCCTTGTGGTCAAGAATCTGGACCGGTTGTTCCTCATAAGATAGGTTCTCTTCCAGCTGAACTACCTCTGGACTCAAAACATGAGATGGATCTGGCATATACTTTCTCAACATCGAAACGTGAAAAACATTGTGTACCTGAGATAAACTCGGAGGTAAAGCCACTCGGTATGCAACTGATCCAACTCTCTCTAGAACTTCGTATGGTCCAATGAACCTTGGACTCAACTTTCCTTTCTTACCAAATCTCATCACACTTTTCCAAGGAGAAACCTTGAGAAAAACATGATCACCTACCTCGAAAGATAGATCCTTCCTCCGGTTATCCGCATAACTCTTCTGCCTGCTCTGAGCTGTTCTCATGTGTTTCTGAATCAGCTGAACTTTTTCTGCCATCTCTTCTACCAATTCGGGTCCCATCAACTTTCTTTCACCCACTTCATCCCAGAAAGCTGGAGTTCGACACCGCTTCCCATATAATGCCTGAAATGGTGCCATCTGTATACTGGAATGAAAACTGTTATTATATGAAAACTAAACCAAAGAAAGATGCTGGTCCCAACTTCCCTGATAATCCATAGAACAAGCTCGTAGCATATCCTCCAATGTCTGAATTGTTCGTTCTAACTGCCCATCTGATTGAGGATGAAAAGCTGTACTAAAATTTAATTCAGTACCCAACGACTTCTGAAGGCCTTTCCAAAAGTTAGAAGTAAACCTGGGATCACGATCCGATACAATGGAGAGAGGAACTCCATGTAACCTGACTATCTCTTTAAGATACAAACGGGAAAGTTGATCAAGAGAGAAAGTATCTCGTATAGCAAGGAAATGAGCAGACTTGGTCAAGAGATCAACAATAACCCAGATTGCATTATTACCTCGAGATGTCTTTGGTAATCCAACAACAAAGTCCATGGATATATTCTCCAATTTCCACTCTGGCACTGGTAAAGGCTGAAGCATCCCTTTCGGTAACTGCCGCTCTGCTTTAACCTGCTGACAAGTCAAACACTCACAGTAAAATCAGCAATATCTCTTTTCATTCCATCCCACTAGTAATACTCCCGCAGATCTCTATACATCTTAGTACTGCCCGGATGAACTGAAAACGGAGAACTATGAGCTTCACATAACAACTCTCTCTTCAACTGTGAATCACAAGGCACACATAACCTCTTCACAAACCTCAAAACACAAACACAAACTTATCCAAGAACTCAAGGAGAATTTTATTCATAAGGTCCACAAATACAACAGGTGCATTGGTTAACCCCAAAGGCATAACTACAAATTCATAATGGACATATCTAGTACGGAACACAATCTTCGGAACATCTGCTTCTTTTACTTTCAACTGATGGTACCCCGTCCTCAAGTCAATCTTCGAAAAAAACTGAGCTCCCTGGAGCTGACACCACTTCATTCGATGGCCCAACATCTGCTAAAGTAGTTGCAAAGGATTTCACCACCCCTTTCTGCTTGTAGTCTAACTGCTTCCCATCACTCAAGCTCCTTGTCGGACACTCGTTTGCATAGTGACCCATCTCATTGCACTTATAACATTTCACTAACTGTAAATCAAATTTATTCTTACCTTCATCTTGATCCTTTTCAGTGCAATCACGAGCCTTATGTCCCATCTTACCACATCGGTAGCACTTTCCAGAATTCAGAAGACATTCCCCAGCATGCCTTTTTCCACATTTATCACAAACTGGAAACTTAGTTTTCTTACCATCAGACTTTTTTGAAGAATTCTTACCTTTCTCCTGCCACCTCGGTCTCTTCTTCCGCTGGTTGTTATAGAAAACATGGTCATCGGCAAACTCCATTTCCACCTTCTCAGCACATCGAACAAGCTTTTCATAACTTTTAAACTCTCGAGAAGCTAATGCCCTTCGATACTTTGGCTTTAATCCTGAGTAAAAACGATTGATTTTACTATCAAGGTCCCGGATAAAATTGGGAGCATACCTTGCCAATCGAGTGAACCTTTCTTCATAGGCAGCCACTGAGTCTTCCTCTTGCCTCAATTCCAAGAATTGCTTTTCCATCCTAAGTCGAACAGCCTTAGGAAAATACTTCTCAAGAAACATACCTTTGAATTCATCCCAGTCAAGAGCATCAATCTCATCAGCATCCCTGATATTTTTAACCATAGACCACCACTGATCTGCTTCACCCTCTAAACGGTAAATAGCAAGACTAACCTTTTGATTGTCTGAACACCCCATGACATCAAAAATCTTCTCTAGTGCTTTAATCCACCCTTCAGCTTGCACAGGGTCAGATGATCCTCTGAATGATGGTGGATGTTGCCTCATGAAATGTTCCACCACTGACATGTTCCTCTGCGGTTGATCTGGCTGATCTCGTGCATGGATACCACCGCCATTTATCGCCTGAGTCAACTGCGCCATTACTGCAACAAACTGTTCAGTTCCAATTCCGACCATCTCAGGTTGCTGATTTGGAAGGTTGTCTTCCTCCTGATGTCGTCCCAACATAGCTGCTTTGTTTCCTCTGCGGAAAACCATTCTGAACACCGAAATATCTTAGGCGAAGCAACATGGTAATCTGTAAATGCTATATCATTTAAATCATATTATAATTTAACACTTTTCTAACTCCTAAAGTTGTCTAAACCGACCTTTGATACCAACTATAAGGCCCCAGCCTTAAACCTTACTTAATCTTGAGTTATTACAAGATTACACATTGAGGATCTTTTCGGGTTTAGAGTTTTAGAGAATTAGATCATAAAACTTGTATTACATTCCACATATAAACAAAGTGGTTACATAAAGATAGTATTCTTCATTCCCATCAATGGAACACACATTTAAAATAAAACATGGATTATTTCATGACACATCCTTGACTCTATCATCTTATCATGTACCTTTCCCTTGACCTGTGAAAAACATTTCAAAAACTTGGGATGAGCATAAAAACTCAGTATGGGTTATAAAAAAAACAACATGGAAAGGAAACATGAGTTCATATATAAATAAGAATGAAATCATACTTTACCCATAAAACATAGGCACTTTAACATACCTCATAAAAACATGAATAAATCATATAAATCATAATACGTAAAGGTAACTTGAGGCATTCATAACATTCTTACGTAGGGAGTAACCCTGTTGGTTACGTTTGGAATACCCATCACAGTATATTCCCTAAAATCTCTTCGGAGAAACCTTAACGTTTCACTCCTTCGCGTTACCCAATGCATTGGAGAGCTATAACGGGCTCACCCGCCCTTAGTTTATCACGGAACCACCCGTCTTCATAATAATGCCCAAGAACCATAACATAATCATATCACATAAAACATGCATAAAGGAAACATAACATTTCCACATTTCAATCATGAGATATCAATACAACACATTGATATAATAACATTATGAAAATCATTTTCAATGCCAAAATAAAAGAAAAGTAAAACATGGTATTTATTTTTCTTTAAAAAAAAGGTATGGCTTGTAGAGGAAGCCGAAACTCAAATAACGGTTACGACGGCGGAGAAGTCGTTTTCGCCGCATACGTATGACAAAAACATTCCCTTTTGTCGTTTAGTAAACGCTTCGTATAAAAAAGATTCCTTTTGAGTAAACGTAAAAGTCAAAGGGGTTTATACACCGTATAAAAGAAAGTTGTGTATAAAATAAAATATGCCTCAACGAAAGGAGATTGAGACGAAGTCCCATACAAAGATAATTTTTAAAATAAAATAGATATATTATGTGCATTCTCTATAAGTACACATAAATAAAGTACAAATACAAGATATGACATAATAATATAATGACATACTTTGAAAGTACGAGATTAACCCAAAGAATGGAAATTGGG
The DNA here is from genome assembly GCA_963277665.1 of Viscum album. NCBI lineage: Eukaryota > Viridiplantae > Streptophyta > Magnoliopsida > Santalales > Viscaceae > Viscum > Viscum album. The sequence goes on from OY728161.1 coordinate 1,004,647,708, forward strand.
TTAAGAAGTTCCCATACCTCGTATCCGACTTGACCCGACCGTTCTTTAAACTCCTGAATAATAAACTTGAGTTAATCTCTACTTGCTTATGAATCTTTTTCAAGTTCATTATTCCTTTTATACCATGTTATGAACATCATGTAATCATTTAAGTTAATAATGTTCATTTTGTCGGTATTTGGTTCTTAAGTCAAAAATAGACTTCTTACACTTACATGTTGTTAATTTGGTCAATGTTTCATTATATCCAGAATGGTATTCATGATGTAGATATCATATATGTCATATATATCCAGTACATACATTCATTTATAATATTACATCACATTTAGCGGTAAGAAATGAAATGCACCGTTCATGGAGACGGTAAGCCGTACGTACGCATGAACGCTACTTTCATTTCTTTGTCATATTAATGGAATTAAAACTAAATGATAGGTATGTATATTTTAATTCCAGAATTATATTCATCATTTAGATATATCATTAATTATATATATCCATTATATACATGTACTTTTAATAGTACATTACATTTGGGGATAAGAAATGAAATGCACCGTTCATGGAGACGGTAGTCCGTACGTACGCATGAACGCTACCTTCATTTCTATCTCATACATTAATGGAAATAAATAATAATGATATGTAGGTATATTATAATTCCAGTATAAAATCATATATAATAACTTTAAATCCATCCTTTACACGTCCCACATATGGCATTAACGAATCACATCACTTTGAGGGGGCGGTAGTCCGCACTTCCTTAAATGAAGATATCGCGTATACCCATAATGGAAGCCATAAAGTATGACCAAAATGAAGAAAAACAGAAGCTTAATGAAAACATATACATAATATATATCATATATAAAAATAGTGACATCATAATGGCCACCTTTGAAGGTGTTAAATGAGTATTGAACAATCATCGTTTCGGGAGGCATAATTTCGCCATCCACAGAAACCGTATGTTCTTTAACCATTTGATGTAGTTGTGTGAGAGTGTAGCTCAAATATATCTTATAACAACATCCTAGTATATTGAAGATACTGGTGTTGTTACAAAAGAAGTAAATAAAAAGAGTTTAGGGGGTCGGAGAAGCAAAATAAAACAAATGAACATGAGAGAACGAATTACCTTAAAAAGTGTAACTTCTTTTGGTTTGAGCCTAAAGGCTTCCTTTGAAAGGATTCTGCCCAAAGGTAATCCTCTAGGATGAGGAGAGGGATGTGGAGAGAGCAAATGGGCAGGGGTTGGCCGAGCCAAAGGCTTGAGAAGTGTGTGGAATGAGGTAGAGGTGGGGGCCTTTTATAAGAGGAGAGGAGGGGCACTTTTGGAAAGTAAAGAAACATTACATTATTTGAAAATGTGTTTCGGTTTTAAAAGGTCCCACATTGATGGAATTCGTGGATAAGGTGATAAGTCATCGAAATACATTCATCCAATTGGTTTTGGACATGTGTAGTTCATAGATTTTATTTTATCTTTCCTTTTTATTTAAATCGTCAAATAATGATGTCATCGCTGCATCATTATTATGTCAGAAATAATTAAATTTATTTAATGTCTAAAAATTATAAACAAATTACTATGATGTAGGTAATCTTTTTAGCTTTCCATTGAATATTTATAATCAAAAATTGGACTTGTATAACCCTACTTAAAAATTGTTTTCGTAAAACATATTATGTTTGTGTCATTTTCACTTTAACATTAAATAAAAAGTAATTTATGTCATTTCCCAACAAAAGTGGATCCATGGGGTCCCCAAGTTGACCCATGGCTTGTCTTGGTCGGCCATGACACAACCAATAAGGTTGTGACATGTGTCTAGGTCATTTTATATTATTAAAGCATTATTTATACCTTAAACTACACTAATTACCACTAATCGCGATTAAAAACTTAATAAGTTACTATTCACCAAAAAATTATTTTAATCTAATTGAACCACATTTTACTTTTTAATGACAACCATGTATGTCGGATTTTCAAAATTCAGTACACATTAGTGGTAAACTTTCATTTAACTGAAAAATCAGTTTGCTTGATTACCACTTAGTGGTTTCACTATTCATCAAAAATTGAAGTTTTTCAGAAAATTACCAAAAATTCACCCTAAGCTATATTTGATATTCCGAATTCAAAAATGAAGTCCATTTTACAAAATTCAAATCATATAAGTCACATTAATTAATTTAATAATTAATTCCCGCTGCCAGAGCAAATAGCGTGTTTTTACAAAACAATAAGTATCAAAAGATTGACACCAGTTTAAGTCTAATTTCAAATCGAAATTGATTCCAATGACCACCATTGGATAAAATGGTAAAAATATATTCTAATTTCACTTTAAAACCAATTCAAAAGATAATATAATCATATAAATAAATTAGATCAAAAAGAGGTTTTGAATTAAAATGCAACATTTTACACTATTCATAAAAAAATGAACTTTATCAGAAAGGTACCAAAAATTACACAAAGTAAAATTTGATGTCCCGATTCTTAATAAAAGTTTTATTTGGTCCAAAAGAATGTATAAGAGTGATCAAAACTATATTTAATGACGGTTCACCATTAAAAGGTGATAAGTGAACCTTTAGTGAAAATTAGAGTATAAAAGCCTAAAATTGAACTCTTTCCGTATTTTAAGCCTTTATCTTTTATTGGGTAAATGTAAAAACATCTAAAAACATATCTATTCATATTTTAGTTATTTCTATTCATTCCCGCCAGTACAACGGCTACTTGTTAACTAACATAATATTATTATATTACTAGTGTGCTACGTAAGTTTCAAAGAAACTCATCGTTGCGTATCGGGTACGCTATCGAACATAGCAACCCCTTTTAATTAAAATTCATATTTAATTCTCTAATATTAATAAATATGAAAATTATTTATTCTTTAATTACCTGGGATGTTACAGTCTTCGCGCCTAGCTCTGGATTTATTCTTAATAATATTCCAAAGTCTGACAGGGCCAAAACTCGAGTTTCTACATCCCCCCTAGAACATTCTGTCCCCAAAAAGGAATAAGCACAAGGAAAGATACTAGACTCTCAACAGGGTCTCCCACTCCAGCGATTTCACCAACAAACACCTATGCCCGAACACATCAGTCATAGGAACTCATCCCTATACCTCAACACTATCCTATTTAAGCAGCACTGACTCACCCACACAGTTTTTAATCGCGTCACAAAAACGTGTCTCGGTAGGGGAAGGATCCCTCTTCCTCACACATTCGAAGCACGCCTAACAACACCCACATAGGGTCATACCAACGCCCTGAACAAAACTCGAGCAATAAACGGAAAGGGAAGAGTACCTCTAAATAGTGTCTATCAAACTACTTTAAAAAGTAGAAAGGACACATGGCGTACCTTTATCCATACACTGAGCCTCTGGGTCATAGCCTCTAGGACATGCAGCTATCCTCGCCCTTGCCCACGAGATCCTTGAGCTTGGTGTGGACCACCTGGGGGTGGGGGTCGTGGAAACTGATACCGCCTACCACCTCATGCTGGTGCAATAGCTCTATCGCCACGTCTGCCACCCTACGGATCTCCTTGCTCGAGACGATGCCTCTTCTAAGGCAGTCTATAAACCTGCTCCCTCTCAGTAGGACGACGGGTCGGACAGTCTCTACCAAGATGTCCCTGACCATCGCAAGCATAACACCGCCTCTCATGTGGCTGACCCAAACTAGCATGCGAGCCCTGTGAGCCCTGATCCTCAAATCCTCCATCCTGGGGTCTCCTCCTAAAACGTCGCCCACGTCCGGACCCCTAAGTCTGTCATCGGCTACCAGATGCCGATCCGACTGACCAATTCTCAACTCTAGCATGTCCATCACTTACAGACAGGATCTTCTCAGACTGAAAGCTCTCCACCACCAAAGCTCGATCTAGCACTCCAGCATAGGTGAGGAGACACAAAGAAACCACACCTTCTCAGATGTCTTAGTATAAGCCCTGCTCAAAGGTCTGAATACTAATGAATGGGTCTCAAACCATATCCAGGGAGTAGCATGACAGGTCTGTAAACCTCGCTGAGTAATCTAACAAAGTTAGGCCCTCTTGCTGAAGCTGCAGAAGCTTCTGAATCCGCACTGACCTCAGCGCCACAGAATAGAACTCCTCCCTAAAGAGCCACTTAAACTCTATCCACGTGAGAATCTTCTCATCATGAGACTACATCACTATTCTCCACCATCACCCGACCAAACCATGTAGAAGGCTCACCGCTAGGACCACCATCTGATCTGGAGGTGTCCTCACTAGGCAGAAAACACAGGTGACTGCTTCAAGCCAGTCATCAGTTGCCTGAGGGTCTGGATCACCTCGGAACCTCAGAGGTCACTACTTCTGGAACTCGTGCAGTGCACTGAACCTTCATGCAACCTCATCTTAAACTATCGTCACAACTAGCTGCTCGAAAGGTGGTAGCTCAACCAGCGGACCACCTGGAGGTCTAGCTTCATAACCTGCTCCCTGGTCCACAACCTCTAGACGTGGCAGATCATCAGCACAATCCTACTATGTAACCCTCACTGGATGTCATCGTTGAGGCATCCTAAAATACATTCATGATGATCCACAGTCAAAGAGTATATCTAGTGAGCTGACTCAAGAAGGACAAGTAAAAACCCAAAACCCAGTCATATATGATGCATGTACCATTTGATTCTGCGACCAGTGTACGAATTTCCCAGGTCGATAGGCAGGTTATCAGAGTCCTGTTGAATGGATATGTCAGTCGCCTCACCAACACTGGAGTCCCTGCCCTAAAATCCGAACTCGAAACATCACAACACTGCCGCTATGCAACCCAAACCAAAGTCACAGGTAGACCAACTAGGCTCTGAGATCCCAATGGTGGAACCTCCTCTGATACGACTCTGTCACAACCCGACCCAATGAGGCTCGAGCCGCGACACCCCAATCCCGCATCCATTAGGCCAGGGGCTAGCGTCTAGCGCCGAGTAGGTTATCACACACATGGGAGGCATTATCCTAGAGTACATGTACACACGCACCCACAAACATCCCCATGAAACAATGCAGAGATAAGTAAAACTGAAAAGTAAAATGCATGCATACAACTATCTCAACCAGAGTGCAACAGCAGTACAAAAAAGACAAAATAGATCCCACCAAAGAAAACGACAAAGTGCGTCTAACCTGCTCTGAAGAAGGGGAACGCTGCCACAAACACCCGCCGGAAAGCTCCCTCAGCACCGCACTGGGAAACACCCTGGTCAGTCTATCTCACTCAGCTCCACCTACTCCGGGTCCTCCTAGGACTCCATTGAAAGGAATATGGTCTGTAGAAGACACAAACCTGTGCGGACAAAGCTCGTGCAGGGGTGCGTATAACAATACTCAGTAGGCACCCCAAAAACCCAAAACAAAAGAGAACAACTGAAAGGCATCATTCATCTCATCCCAACTAGAGGGAACCCAGACAAGAGAGAAACTCCATCTCGTGACCATCCTCGGCTAAACACAACTAGTCAGCTCAGCTCAGGTGTATGTCCATACATACACCTTGAACAATCCAAATATACTCATCCCACGAAACAAGCCACATGAGGTACTGACCTCATAACCAACAACGGTTGACAACCAGAAGAGAACACTTCATGATTACTCTCATCCCAAATGACACTCGTCTGAGAGATACACTCCATCGGGTCCCACAAAACCATCTAAGACGCTCACCCGAGAGATCTTGCTCATCGGATAGCGTCACTGAGAAAACCTTCCTGAAACAACCTAAACAAAAAAATCATCAGTTAGGGGATTGCTCCCAGTGTTCGCTAGGGGATACCAGAACCCACACTGGTAGATGAAGATATCACAGATAGAGGATCACTCCCAAGGTCCGTTGGGGGATACCACAACCCAATCTGCCATACGTAGATCTCACAGATAGGTGATCACTCCCAGGATCCGCTGGAGGATACCACAACCCGATCTCGCATTTGTACAGAAACACGTCACCCAGATAGAGGATCGTCGCCCGCGTAAAGGTGGTCACGACGATACCAGAACCCCTTCTAGTATAACTCACGGTGTAGGGTATCGAACTGACGATACCGCAACCCTACAGAAATCATGCGCTGAGTAGGGGATCACATAACCAATGATACCTCACCCTACGTAGCATGGCCCACTACGTAGGGGATCATCTTCCTGATGATGCCACAAACCCTACAGGGTTAACCTGCTAGATAGGGGATCGCCGCCCATGGATAAGCGGTTACAGTGATACCAAGGACCCGATCTAGGGTAACGATGCTAGAGGATCCTGCTCTAGCCCACCGGAGGGATGCCACAACTCTACCATATTAAAAATCCCATCGATAGGATCACAAGCTGATACTAGGGTTGTGATGTCGTGCGGACCCTCGTAGGAATGAACCAAGGGAGTACCCTCAACCATTGTTGGTCCAAACATCGCTAACCTGTGCGACCCACAACAATGCCACACTACACACCTCCAAGGCTGATAATGAGGCTACCATCGTGATCCACGTGGAAGAACACGCGGGATAGGCAGTTCACTCGCCCGAAACAGACAACTGGTGAAAAAGATATTATTCACCGTAGCTAGCCCATGTGGTGCCCGCAAAACGATCCCGAAACCCATCAAGAGGATCATACCATGGGGATCCCTTTGGAAAAACACACGAGATCAACTACTCATTCACCCAAAATGGCCACCCGGTGAAAAACATACTATTCATCGTAGCCAGTCCAGGTGGGGCCCATTCCTCAATCCCAAAACATATCAAATAGATTACACCATTGAGAAACTCTCATAAAAACACATAGGTTCGAATATTCCAACATCCCAAATAGACTCCCAGTGGGAGAGTTGAGTTTCTCCGAAGACGCTAAAAACAGGGACTCATGGGGCCCACACCCCGTTCTCAGTCCCAACACCTAGAAACCATCTCAAAAAGTCCTCCGTAGAATAAGGGTCTTAACACCAATGGTGACACATCATTCAGACGCTCCGGGTAGAAGATACAACATCCCAAAGTTGAATAATAATAAAATATTATTATTTTATTCGACACTTCATGCCCCCAGGACAAAATACCAACTCACAAAATTCACAATGTGAGTTCAAATGTTTCGTCTCGATGCAAGGAATGTGTCGCCGCAAAAGGCTCGCAAATCGGAGTTATGGTTTGCGAGTTACAGGGGTTTAAAGAACCCCCAGAAAATCCTGGTCGGACCACTGCCGGCCTCGCCGCAAACCACTATGTCGCCGCTGGATTCTACCGTGCCACCGCCGCGCCTCACCAGATTCTGCCAGTGACACCACCAGAATCCGAGTTTTCTACCGGAAAACTTCCAGGAAACCCCGGGAACACCCCGGTGCTCCAAAAACAGATCTGAAACATGTTTCGGAAACCTCGTGACCTGAACTACACAACTTCTATGATGACTTGATGAGAAAAACACACAAACGGGATCTGGTATTTTAAAACTCAAACTGCCTACCTCACGGGCGAAACGTCGAAGCGTCAGGTGCAGAACGACGCCATAGAGCTCGATTCGCTGATGATCGCGGCTGAAAATGGACGATATTAGCTCGATTTGGTGACAAAACGGAGATGGGAGGGGGGCTCGTCTGCTGCACGTAGAAGTAAATGGGGAATAGGGGTTGATTGATTTTCATTTAATTTTTTTAAACAAAAATATCTCCCATCTCCGGCTCCCGACTCGCCTCTGCCCGATGCCTGATGCAGACAAAGATAAGGTCACCCTTTGGGAAAACGCTCCATTCTAAACGCAATGGAGGACTCAGAATTGCGATCCGAGACTCCGTTCAGGAGTTATTCGGGCTGATGCTCGTAAATAAACTTTTCCATTTATTTACAAAAATCCCCCTGGTGGCGCTTTCCACTACAGGCATGCGCCCTCAAAGTTTACACTCCGCCTAGGGTAAACGACACGTTCCGGATGCAACCATGCCCTCAGATTCCTGTTCTGAGCTACCTTTTAGGAGATATCACACCCCCAACATGTGCATAGTATTAAAATACTTAATATTTTTATAACATTATTTACGGGCACACCGGGCCTCGGAAATGCACGCCGTCTTCATGCCTAGATATGGATTTATTCGTATCAATATTCCAAAGTCTGACATGGACAAAAACCGAGTCGGTACAGGATCTTCCACTCTAGCACCTAGAGATCCCTTAAGTGATGTCCATTGAAACGTGAAGCATGTGTGGATCACTGCTAGAGGAACCTAAACTTGTATTTTATGATGGAAGTATGGATCATATCGTATCGTGACTAGAAACAGCAATGGAGAGATAATTCCATCAAGGTAATTCTTGTCTTTTAATTAAATTAATTATAACCAACATATGATGATCCTCTCTATGGTTTTGGGACTCCCTTTCTTTCTTTATTTCTTCATTCTATTCCAAGGATCCAACATATTTTTATCGTGATGGATCTCGGATTGATCATTGTTAATGGAAAAAATTAATCTTGGGTACACCCACCAACATACTTCTGTTGGGCCCGGAACCTACAAAAATCTCAGGGGTGAAAGATAACTGAAACAAAATGAAGGAATTTCTTTCATAATGGACATCATGTCTAATTTATATGAATACATATATCATTAAAACCATTTACAAGATGGTTTAAACTATTATTATTTGTGCAACTAATTTTTCTCATAAGAACTTTTTATTGGACCTAGGAGCTATATAATGTATGGTCTTCACCCACCATTTCATGTACAAATAATTACTCATATCAAATAATCAATTTAATCGATAGAAAATATTCCATTTTAAATATCCATATTAAATAATTGTTATGGATTTATCTATAATTCCCTAGTTAATAAAATAACTACAAAATTAAACACCTTTTGTAAAACGATGTATTGTTTAGGAAATAATAATATCTATTTTTGAAAATATGGATATTCAATGAAATTTTCAATGAAAATCTATTATATAAAAATTAATATTTCATGTGTAAGTTAAAAATTAGAAAAGGAAGTGAGATTTCCAAGATAATCATTAAGAAATTTTTTTAGGAGAATAATTTTAAACATTTTAAAGTGTCTCATACCATTTTGTAACATTTAAATCACAATCCCCAAGAAGGTATTGCATTAAATGAAACTTAAAATACCTTGTGAATAAAAATATCCAAGATATTATGTGTCAAAGGGCAGTATGTACACCATATAAAAGACAGATGCTTCATAACAACTAATAAGTCTTAATGGAATGTAAATAGAGGGGAAATATATTACCTTTAATTTCTTTTCACGTGAACATCCTTTAACATCATGTATCATAAACATATTTTAATTATATAATTTCTTCACATCCCTTTGAATGTTTCTCAATACATTTATTTAACTAATTAAAAAAAATTACAATAACTTAATAAATTATGATAATGTTGGTTGTTTGACCAAATGTAGTTTACAAGTCCAAAATATGTATTGTAGGTCAAATATTGTCAGAGAGGGCATTATAAATCATTTTTATAATAAAAACCATGAAAGAATTTTCATATTTATACATTAATTATACTTTCAAAACAAATCATTAAATATGGTGAGGAAAAATTAACTAATGTTATTGACGTGGAACTGGTAGGCTATAATTACACATGAGTAACATTCCCATTTTTCAATGACCATTGTGCAAAGAAGGTAAGTAACATCAATATTTCTATAATGATTAATATTTTATAAATATTATTTTACATAGTCATGTATAATTATATATATAATTATTTTTATTAATTGAATCACATCCCGTCAAGGAGTCAGTGGTCTACACATCCACGAAAAACATTATATATTTTTATGTGTGTGATAGGGTAATAAAGGATAAGATATATATTATATCTAAAAAAATTTAATTTTGTAATGAATATAAAATATATTTTTTTATGTCAATTGATTTTAATTAAAACCACCTATTATAGATTACATGTATAGTGCCAATAAATAACATCTCTTAGATCATCTCGTAGTCCACACATCCACAAATGATGTTATCCTTTTTATTAAAAATGGAAATTATAAGGATATGTGAGGTAATATAATTTTATATTATTAAAAAGATAATAAAGATAATATATAAAATAAATAAACAATTTTTCCAACATAATATCTATCGTGAGAGGTGGTAATGGAAAAATTATCAATCGTTGTTTCTTAATGTCGTAGTTAACTATACACATAAAATATATGTTCGTTACACATTAGATAGAATTTTGTGTAAGTGTAGTTCTAGTGCTTAACATAACAACATAGTAGTATGTTTCAGACACTTTTTTTTAAAATCATGAATTAAAAATATTTGACGTATTGGAGAATATAAAATAAAAATAAAAAACTTGAAGAAGTTTGTTAACTCTAGTTCTGGTAACTCTATTAGGTTTGCACCGAAGGGATTCCATGGATTTCATTTAATCAAATGGTTGTATTATAGGATGAGGTAGGGTAATTTTCAGATCTATTTGGGAAGATATTATTTGAACTAATGGGTCTTGATATTTTTGATTAAGTGGAAAGATATGAGTTCGTTTTATAGTGGAGGAGGAGTGGAAATATTGAAATATATGGACAAAGATATTTCATTCACCTTTTTCAAATTAAAAGTGACTCAAATAATGGTCCAATTTCATAAATAGTGAGGATAGGTTCTATATAGGTCCATAAAATGTCTCTTCGACAAGTTCCTAAATTATTTGGTCCCTTAGGACTGAGGTTTAGTCCCATATTAAGATTAATTTCATTTTAATAATTGAAATTAAATTTTATTACCTTACTAATATTTTTGGTAAAAAAACTAATTTTACCACATTAGAACTTATAATTTATACTGATTCCAAATATGGATAAATTTTTCTATATTTTAATAATATATTTTTCGGAAATTAATTTAAATTTACTCTCGCATACTATAAGACAATGTACATTTTTAAATTAATAACATATGATAGATTCCTATGCTTTTATAGTCAATATAAAACTGAAATTATTCAAATGAAATAAATTTGATTAATTTATAAAAATAAAATATAATTAAACATCAAATTAAATTTAAAATATAATTTAACCATATAAATAAACCAAATCAAAAAGAAATTTTAAATTAAATTTCAGTATTTTCACTATTAATTAAAATATAAAACATCGTATAAAATTACAATAAATTTACCCTAACCTAAATTTTATATTTTAAATTCAAATATGGGATTTATTTTTACATATATAATCTATAAATGTTTTATAATATGGATTTTAAATGTGTTCACTCTTAGAAGGTTCTAAAAGTTCCTTAATAAAAATATAGGTTTTTATGTGTAAAATTAGCATTGTTTATATCATATGCCTTTAAAATAAATTGGATGAATTTATAAAATATTTTATTGAATATACAATAAAAATATGACATTAATATAACTTTTTATTTTTATTTAATTTCATTTACTAGGGTAAAATATATTTTGAACATAAGAATAGTTTTATATAAAAATATTCTATTTATACTCAATTGTTTATTATATTTACTTCTAATAAATTTATAATAATGATTTAATTTTATATTTATTTAAATAGTAATTTTCATAAGTTATTCAATACAATTAATAGATACTAATTAATAGATATTTTAAATCATATTATATTTTAATAATATGTTATTGTATGATAAAATACAGTGTTGCATGTAACAGAAGCCATCAAAGAGGGTACCTCTTGTGTGTAATGCATTTTAACTCAGTTTTACATGCATGAAAATATATAGAATGTACTGAATATATTTTAAATTTTAAACTTAATTTCAATTATTTGGATATTATATTCCATTATTTTCTCGGTGCCATGTTCCATACATTGTATAAATATAATTTTCTTACATTATAATTTTGGGGTGTTACAAACTAAAGGAACAAAGTGAAATAATGAATAAAATGGACGGGTGCCATCATATAAGTGGGGGAGTGGTCATAGTTTCAATTTCATAAAGGATTATAATATAATAAATTCATTCTCAATCACAATACTTCTATATGATAATATAATAGAAACTAGGATAGTATTAGGACAAAACAATATCCATAATATAGTATTTGGACATATTTAAGTTTCATAAATAAACTTATCTATTTTATTAACACCCCTTGGTACCATATTTTCACCCAAACCATAGTGGAATATTTTTTTTTACTATTCATACTATTTGTTATGACCAAAAATAAAAATAGCCACATTAAAAAAGTATATTTTCCTTAAAAATATTTAATACATTTTATCAAATTAAATATGCAGTAGTGGAAAAAATTAGCTTCAAAATAAATTTAGCAAATCCGATTAAAAAAAATCCAGGAAAAACTTTTCCCTTAAGTAAAAAACATTTTTATTCCAAAATACATATGAAACTAATTACAATGACCGTATTTTTTTCAAACAATTAAATATACTAATAAAAATTTTATAACAATATCAAACTAAAAATTAATTTTGAAAATAATTTATACAAAAATGTTGTTTTTTTTAATTCTTATTTAACTATTCACCATAAAATAAATCTTTTTGAAAAATTAACAAAAATTAACTCTAAGATAATTTTCAAGCAATGAGATCATAAATTGAAGTTAATTTATTGAAAAAATATTTATAATTTATGAGAAAATTAATTATATAATTTTTCCAAAAAAATAATTAAATTTTTTTGAGTGTAAATAAATTTTAATGCATAATATGATTTTATAGAAAACATTTTCAATTATATATTTTCATTATCAAAATCATTTTTTCATATGTTGTTATTCTTATGGAAATCACTAAAAGTTTAAAATGTTATACTTTATAATGGGTCATTTTTGACTCTAGGATCCATGTATCACATGCTATTTAAAAAATGAATATTATTTAAAATGAAATATAAAATCTCATGGTGATACTGGTGTTGTGCACTTTTAAAATTAACATACCAATGGATTTCAATCTATTGTATCAACATAAAAATAATATAAAATTTTATAGTGTTTATAATTAAATATAATAGGAAAAAAATAACATTGATATAATTTCAAGAATATTCTTATTCCTAGATCTATAATATATAATTATTTTCGTGTAGAGTAGTATAATGACATTCCAATGACATTGAAGACAAAAATAAATTTTGAAAAGAAGTAATTTCCGATAAAATATTCATACACCAAGGATATATATTCATGTGAGAGGATATAATAGGTTTATTTCCTTGATCATTCCCCAAACACACTCTCAAGAGCTATAATAACAAAGATTATATTAGATATGGTAATCATGGTATCATGAACAATAAAAAAATGAACACTTTAAATAGAATTTATTCTTTTATATATATAAATGATTTCTTTTAAAAAAAATTATGTAAAAAACTAAATTTTATTTTTAATCTCATGATCTTAATCTTATTTTAGTATTAATTTTAGAGTGGTTTTTCTCAAAAGGATTATTATTTATTTAAAAATTACATTTTTCATGAAATAAGTATTTTTTTTTTGATTTTATCAACATAATAGAATGAAATAAATTTATGAAATTATTTATTTTATCATATATAAATTTTGAAAAATATAATTGTATTTTTTAGAATATTCTATGAACATTGAATATAAATGGACAACATTTTTATAACTAATTAATATGACACATTAATAAAAAAATTGTAATGTCGTTGAATCGAGTATCATTATAACATGATTAATTTTTCCTTTACTTGGATAATTCGTATAATTAATTATTTAAATGATAATTCAATTTATGTCAACAAAACTTTTATCCAAAATAATTTTACCTTATATATAAATTTAATTCCCTAAACATTATGTATTAAAATAATTTTTACATGATTATGTAACATTTTTAAAAAAAAAATTGTTTCATTAATTTTCAAAATATATTTTATGAAATGGATTTAAAATTTACAATTATAAATTATAAATTATGAATTTAGTTTAAATTTTATTTTATTTTAATTTAAATTAATTACTGTGGTTAAAAGTTAGTTACCCTTATCATATGTAAAATTAGTATAATTCCATTTAATTAGGAAAAAAATAAAACACATTAAAAATATTTAAAAATTGATGGAAAAGATATGGATCGACCAAATATCTTAAAATTCAACATCTTCACTTTATTGAATACCTTAACCCATTAATAGTCGTGTTAAATTTTTTTTATTTAATCAGTAATTATAAATCTACCTGTAACACCATGAGATTATTTTAAATACATTTTTCAAATTAATTTAATTTTTTATATTTTCCACTTCACGTGACACTAGAAATATTTCTTTATACATATATATTTATATTAAAACCCTAAGTCAAAAATTCATTTCACATGATAGCATCTTTTCTTGTTCTATATACAAAACAAACATGGATTTCACTACATGAAATACTAACTTGGGTTGTGGTACTCGCAACTCCAACAAGGCATATGTTACACACAACACTAATGTTTCTATGAAATATCATTATTTTTTGTTATAATAATTTAAATGAGATAATTATAATGTAGCTTTTAAACATGGTTAAATGAAAAGTAATATTCAATTTTCAAATATTATATATAATATTTTTATATAGATAGAACATATTTATAATTAATGATTTTATTTTTTTTAATGTAATTTGATAATTAAAAATATAATTTTCTCAAATGAACATCTTTTAAATATTAAATTCATTTTAGAAACATTTATAAATGGAATTTATTAAAAAACCGTTTTTTATTTATAATGACAAAATTATCTTAGGGTTATTTTTTATAGTTTTCTGAGAAACATCATTGTTTTATGAATAGTCAAAAATAGTGTTGTTAGGTTATAAATTCATTTTGTTTAAATAATAATTAATGATAAATTAAATTTAAATTTTTTATTTATATCACATTAGATCAATTATAAATTTATTAATATAATTTGTTTCTTTATAATCAATTTATCTTTGAAATTTTATATAAAAATTAATACGCATTTGAACTTTTTTCTACTTTAATGACCCGTAATTTCATCACATCTCCAGAGTTAGCATTAATCTTAATTTTTGTGATTTTGTTAATTGCATTTAGAAAAACCAACATTATCTATTATATAATGTATAATATTTATATTTTCATTAGATCAACTTAATTATAGATAAATAAAATATTAGTAAATGTGATTAAAATTTGTCATAGTGATAAAGGTCAAATTAAGCATAAATACGGACTAAACTGTGATTTTAGGGTTCCAAATGACCTACAAATTTTTTCAAAACCAATTTTATGTCCATATTTAGTCCAAGAACCTTATATTATTTGTTTAGGTTGGTCTGGTATGTGTTGTTTTATGTAATAACATTGTACACCTAACCTACTTTCAAAAATTCCATGTGAGGCATTTTCCATCACTATAAAAGTCCACCACCTCTCCCACAACTTCACACCTCTCAAACCACTTAGGATCTTCCAGTATCATCGTAATATAATTCCACAAAACTCTAAATTATTCCTTGATTCATCCCATTTGGCATAATTCCTTCTAAATAATCCTTTCTAAACAATCCAAAAGGTGTTTCCAAATTAAGAGGTAATGCCTTCTCTCAAGATCATTTATTTCTATTTTCCAGGTCCACCCCCTCCACTCACTTTATCCAATTATTGTACAAAAACCCTAGTATCCTCAATATAATATTATGTTGTAATAAGATTTTTTAAACCTACACTTAGACACAACTCCATCTAATAGATAATGAATATACTGTTGATGTTTACGGAAAACTACCTCCTCAATAAATGAGGATATTTCAATTATAATTATTGTCTCTCATGGTGGAAATATGATGTATAATATATTTATATATTTTTTATATTGTATTTATTATTTATTTATTCTTCAAAATTAATTTTAAATTGTTTAATTTTTACTTCCCATTTGGTGTTAATATGATAATTTAGTTTGAGGAAGTCTATATTATTCCCCCCTCAAAGCGATATGATTCATTTATACACTAAAAATATTGTATTAAGGATGGTTTTAGTGATTATAAGACATATATGATATCATAAATCTACTAATATAATTATATATATAAATATATATATTTTTTGTTTCTTTCAACATGATATTTAAACAGAAATAGCATTCATGTATCCTTACAGGGTACAATTTCCAAGAAAGTTGTATTGAATTTCATACGTATATATTAAATAGATTATTATAATAAATACATAATATATAAAAATTATATTTATATAACTGTTTAAATTTTGTAAATCATGATAAAAAGTATAAATACTATAGATATTAAAAATTTAAGATAAAAGTAACGAATAAAGTAAATATTACTCAAAGTGAAACCTTAACATAGGATTGCACAAGTTTTTTCAATTACTACAATGAGATTCAAGACACATGTCAAGGGGATTTTATCTCACTTTTTATTTTTTGAGATACTTGCTTTATTGGCCAATATTTCCTTTTTTATAGTGTGTGTAATAACACTGATTGGATTATAAATATATATATATATATTATGCTTTAATTTATGTGTATTCACATATCCATTTTATGATATTTCCTCCAGGTGGTTTGTGTTTCAAAAGATACAAAATCAGTAAAAAGTTTTGTCTCATTTTTCCTTTTCTCATACTTATGTTTTTTATGAACCTATATTATTTTTCGAGGTTTACATTCCTCAATTCTACATTTTATATAATGAAATTTAATATTTTCATGATATATTAGTCTTCATTTAATTTCATTATATTACATCAAAAATATGAACGCATTTTACCAATATATAATAGTGTATTAAGACGATCTCATCACTTTTCGAGATAGTTTAGGTTTATGCATCCTTTTATTAAATATTATAATCCACATATCAAGAACATTATTAAAATTTATTATCATATGGTTATTCGTTATATATTCAACTATTGGTTATATAATTTTACTATTTTGTACATAATATATTTATGAAAGTATTTTTACGAATGTCTGACATTACCCTTTCTTCTGTCAGAAATCTATGTTTTCTAAAAAGCGATCCAAGAATTTTCAACTATTATACTAAAATATTTAAAAGAAATTTCTAAACATTTTCTATTTTAATTTTTTTTTAAGTAATATTCCAGTCATATTCTAAATGAGGAGTTTTTCTAATGTTATTACCATGAAAAAGGATTGTCATTTTTACATCATGCGATATATATGGATTTACCCATCGTGAGTTCATTGAATATTACTTTTAATGCTTAAAATGTTTATTTTTAATATTTTTTATAAAATATAATTTCATGGAAATGGTTTTAAAAATAATTCAAGATTATTTTATAATTTTTAAGGAATTTGTTTTGAAAACTTTTAATGTTTTAAATAGCCTTTTGGAAAGAATAAAAGATATTTAAAAAATGAATGTTTTAAAAATATCCTTTCATGTTATTTTCCATTTATGATAACATATATTAATGTTACACATTTACTTATATTACCTTATCCCAATGATACATTCATATTCCATCTTGAGTGGTTTATATATTGATGGAATTATTTTGATGAGACCATTTTCACTTCAATGTGTTTTAAGCTCTTGAAACCCACTGCTTTTTTATGGGTTATGATTTCTTGATTTAATTACAAACCATATTACTTTTCATATAGTATGATGTAATGTATTTTTAATGATACCCATTTAATTTAATTTTTTATGATTTTGTGTTTATGAATCATGTATCTTTTTGTGGTTCATGATATGATGAAATATTTATCATATTGTGGAACATGAATGAATTATTATTTATAGAATGGGTTGAACCTATATCTCCCACCAATGTATTTGGTCATGATAATTTGTATATGAGATCAAATGGTTGATGGGTTGTAAACCATTCCATAATAAAAGAAGGTACATGGGTCATATCTTAATCCTAAATAAAATAAGGTAAATGGGTTGTAGCCCAATCCAAGAAATAATTAGTTACATGGGTTGAAGCTCAATCCAATTAGAAAGAGGGTAAATGAGTTATATCCCAAACTCGAAAACAAGATGGTACATGAGTCATAACTGAAGCCTAAAATAATGTGGGTGCAGTGGTTATAGCCAAAACCCAACAACAAAAAGGTACATGTGTTGTAGCCCGATACTAAAAGAAAGAGGATACATGGGTTTCTTGTCCAAGCCCAAAGAAGGTACACGGATCGTATCCCAAGACAAACATGTAATAAATGTCTTGGTAGGTAGCCTTGACAAAAAAATATATATTATTATTTATATGCCACAAATAAAATGTCTTATTCTTCATTTACAATTTTATGGATCATGATGATTCTTTCTTTATGATTCTTATCTTATGAACTTCCAATATTTATCCCATAACTATTGTTTATGATCTTGGATATGTTGGTTGTGATCTCCAAATGTTATGATCACATTATCATTTCTGCATGTTTATGTTTATCCTCACATGCCTCCCTTTTTTAATCATAATGAGAATATAAGATCACCTCTTTTTATTTTTCCTTTCCCTGGGTTATGTATAAATTATTTAGGTAGAAGTAAGATAGGTGGATATATTTTTGGGATATGTTGAGGACATTTCACCATGATAAATGATTTTGTTTTCCATGTTTTAAAATAAAGTAATCTATTATGATCCTCAAGCATATTTTTTTAATGTACAAAATATTCATCTAATCTAATGTAATACCCTTGTATGATAAGCTACAATATCTATTGTTGGTATCAAATGAAAGGTTTAGTCATCCAATGGAAACAATGATGAGAAAATGTTGGAAACATCCCCATATATATTTCTATGGATATGTGTTGGTATTTCGCATACGATACCTATATGTATTTTTTTAATTTTTAGGAAAATATCCTAGAATTTTGGTAAAGGATATATAGAGTGTTTTCCTTGAAATACATACATGTCAGTATAATACAATTGGATATGGCTCTTGCATATATTTACCTAGGGTAACAACTACAACATTATTTTTCGGGCCTAACTCGGGGTATTCTGGTATATGACAATGGGACTTATTGCACACCTCATTTGACATTCATGAGGGGTATGCCTTTGTAATTCACAAAACTCTTCATGAATCATCATAGTGGATTTAATTAGAGGATGACTGTATATAACCTAGTATAAAACTAAGGTGTCATAGATTAAAGAAGTAGGATCCATGATTTAGGGCCCAAATTAATATTTTTTTCATTATTATATGGTATCCAAATATGAAAAATGCTTCTCACTTTGTTCTTTATAGTTTTATTCAATGCATATTACTATAATTATCTTTGTTAAAATTGAGTCTAATGGAAAATATGGTTATTATGAGAAATGAAATTGGATAATGACTGGAGAGAAAGATATTGTGAATATTCCAACTCATTTATCATGATATAAGATTAATAATATGAGATTTTTTAATATTCCTAACACATCACATAAATGGAATATGTACTATTATATATGTTTAAAAACACTAGGTCATAGGGGAATGAATATAGATCTTCATACATGTTAAGTATAGGGGAAAAAGAACCTTGAGGAATACCTCAAATAGAGGTGAAGATGATTCATATATTGGAAAAAGGGTCTTAGAGTGAAAAATTTAATGGAGTTCAATGTATCATCTGTGGAGAACATGGGCATTACCCAACTCAATATCCAAACATAAGAATTTAATTATAAACCAAAAAAGGAACCATTCCATGGAAACCATTAAACTGTAAGGATTGATTTATTTATATATTTAGATCTAATAATTAGGAGTGGTAAATTATTTAAGGATTATTTAGTTTATTTTTCTCTCTAGGGATTTTCATGAATATGTTTAATGGTTATAATGGACAAAAAAAGATTTAATTATAAGGTGATGTTCATAAGAAACACAATATTAAGGGATATAGAACCCTTAATTTTTTCCTAATGTTATGACAATTCTTTTTGGATAAGATACATATCGGATATAAATAAGTGAATTGGATAGTACAAATTACCATGGATTTGAGTATAAATTGGTTTCCAAAGTGGTCTATGTCAGCATTAAGAAGTGTAAACCTTCTAGTATTTAAGGAAAATATCTATTTATCTCTATAATATAGATGAATTAATGTTTTCAAATAGGATTTATGGTAATATAGGTTATTACTATGTTTTACGGAATATAAGATGATGGTATTCACATGTTTTGAATGTGTCTACCTATAGTTATATTGAGTTTTATGGGGGGCCAATGTTATAATGATTTAGTAACCTTATTTTTAATTTTGGGTAATTTTATATTTTGGTTGGGTTATATGGTTAACCATTTATGGAAAGATGAAGTAAATGATTGATTTATGTTTGTGAGATTAAATTAGTATCTCACCATATGAGGATTTATTCATTTTTGATAAATTATTATAACCATTTAAAAGAGATGTTATATGAAGGTATATGTAATGACATATCATTCTATTGAAGGATATCATTATTTGATTTTATTTAAGATGGAAAAATTTTCATCATTCACATGAATAAGAGAAGATGTGGGAATTAGTCAAAGAAAAACAAAAAGGTGATTTATACAAATGAAAAGGAACAAAATGAAGTAATTGTCTTTTAAAATTCCTCAAATCCAGGGAAAGTATATTGAAAAATATTAATAATAGCACAATTATTTCTCATAAATCATATAGTCCCATATATCTTATAGGATTTGTGGTTTTTTGATTACCAGTTGTGTTTAATGAATGTTATCAATCAATCTTGGTCAGAAATTGATTGTCAGATCTTTATTTAATGTCCATGTTTTCTCTGACAACATATGTTATCCTATGCGGAAACCTAGTAATATGGTAATTTGGATTAATTTTATGGTTCTAACTTATGATTTTTAAGGGAATAATTAGTATTAATTTTTATGATATTGATTGTTATGAATGAATCTTTCAAGTTCTAAACCTTTGATAACCCAGATGAATTTCAAGGGTAAAACTAATTTTATGTGGGTCAGAATGTAAAATCATGAGATGTTTTATTTTTTTGAGTTAATTTACCTTTCTATATTTTTCATTTCACCTAAAACTGGACATAGATTTATATACATATATATTTATATTAAAACACTAAGTAAAACATTCAATTAACTTGATTTCAACATGGAATTTGCTAGAAACAATACAGACATGGATTTCACTACACAGATTACCATCCTAGAATTAACGACACACAATACCAACTTGAAATGTTCTGTATGAAATATTGACATGGT
Organism: Viscum album; assembly: GCA_963277665.1. Taxonomy (NCBI): domain Eukaryota; kingdom Viridiplantae; phylum Streptophyta; class Magnoliopsida; order Santalales; family Viscaceae; genus Viscum; species Viscum album. Next base: position 1,004,669,050 of record OY728161.1, read on the forward strand.
TTTCACTACCCACAACACCAACTTGGAGTATGTTACATACAACACCGATGTTTCTACGAAACAACTATTTTGGTTATATATATTTAAATGAGATAAATTAAAAACTATCCATTAAAACTGGTTTTATTAATATTAATAACCTACATTCAAATATTTTTTAGACTTTTTTATATCGATGAAACATGTTGATAATGAACGATATATTTTTGGTAAAGCCATTTTATGCATAAAAATATCATTATCTCTAATGAACCACTTTTAATAATTAAATTTATTTTAGACACACATATATAAATCTAATTTTATAAAATAAAATTCATTTATGAATTTATAATTCTGAAATTGACATTGGGTGAATTTTTCATATTATTCTAAGAAACTTCATTTTTGAGGAATAGTGAATAATACTACATTTAGGTTTCAAACTTCCATTTTGTGAAAATATTTGTTAATATTAATTTAATAATTATTTTTTTTAATGTAAAAATATATTAATTATGCATCTATTAATACATTTTATGTCGTTATAATCAAATTCAACATTTAATTGAATATTGGAAAGTAATAAAATTTTGAACTTTTTTCTACATTAAAGACTCGTAATTTCGTCCTTTATGAATGATTAACATAAATCTTAATTTTAGAGATTATATTAATTAAATATCAAAAAAATTACAAACACCATTATAATAAGTATTATATTTAGTGTCTCCTGAGAACATCATAATTTATAATCAATATTATTAGTAAAAGTTTTGGGAATTAATCACATAGATTAAGGTTAAAATATGCATAATTTGGGATAAAGACATAATCATATCAGCCCAAATGACCTAGAAACTTTTCCAATAACCATTGGACATAAGTGTTTTTTTATAAAACATATATTATTGATTAATGATGGTTTTTGATGGATTTTTTAAATATGAACATGTCTACACCAAACTTGTTTTCATAAATTCCAATAGAGTAATTTTCATTCCTTATTAAAGGACACCACCTCTCTCTCTTCTTAAAACCTTTCAAACCTTTCATAGTTAGACAATATAATCCCAATATACTTCTAAAAATCCCACTATTACCACTTCAATCCTTCTTTTTTGGAATAAGATATTCCCTAGAATCCTTTTGTAAAAAACCAAAAGGAGTTTCCTAATTAAGATGTAACGCCTTCTCTCAAGCTCCTTTTTTATTTTCCTTGTCTTCCCACAAAATACTATTTAATAAATTATTTTATAAAAACAAGTATTCTAAATATTCTATTAATTTTTTTATATCATGGTTTCAACCTGATATTACACACACATCCATATAATGGATAATGAACAAATTGTTTATGTGTATGGTGAACAACTGCCACACTATGTGATGATTGTTCAATTCTCCGTACCACCACCCATGGTGAAAATTATGGAAAAAAATATATATTATATATATTATTTATAATTTTTATTATTTATTTAATCTTATGTATTCTATTTACAAAACATTTTGTTTTACTTTACATTTGGAGTTAATATAATAATTTTATTCGAGGAAGTGTGGACTACCTCCTCCTCAAAACAATTTGATTTCTGCATACACTACATGGATTATATTAAGGATGGTTTTAGTGAATATATAATACATATATGATATCATAAATCCAAATTAATTTTTATATATATATAAATAAATATACAGATATATATTTTACTTTCTTACTTTCAACGCGGTAATAAAACAGAAATAGCATTTATGTGTATGTATGGCCTACCGTCTCCATGAACGGTGTATTACATTTTATAATAATATATTCTATAGATTATTATAACAAAAATATAATTTATGTAAATGAAATTTATTTCATTGTTGAAATTTTTTCAATAATTATATATATTATTATCACTAATGATATAACATATTACAACTCATACAAAGAATACAATGATTATTACCCAAATTGGAACCTTAACATATGATTGTTAACAAGAGGGTAATACAATTTATTAATAAAAATATATATATATATATATATATATAAGATTATTTCGTTTTAAAATATGTATAATAATTTTACAATTATTATACTGGGGGTTTGAATGAGTACAACGATAGTTAAGACACAGGGTTAGAGGATTTCATCGATCATTTAATTTCTATGAGATACATGCAACGCTCACAAGTATTTCTATTCATGCCTTGTGTGTACATCCAATAATTTTATTATAGGTATAGTATAATAATATTTATGGGTATTTAAATATCCATTTTATGATCGTCCTTTCATTGGTTTTAGGTTTCAATAGTTAACAAATTAGTAATATAGTTTTGTCTTAATCGAGAATCATGTTTTGTCATTCACCTAAATTATTTTTTGAGGTGTATATAGTTTGATTTTATATTTTATACCATTAAATTTATTCCTTTCATGTTATTTTAAACTTAATTTAATTATTTTTTCTTACATGGAGAGTATGATACCATGTAACCACGTTTTAAGAGCGTAGTGAGACAATTTCATCGCATTTTGAGATTGTTTATTTTATCCTTCTGTTGATGAAATCAAATTATACATCCCTATGGAAAATCAGGAATATAATTATCCTATAGTTATTAATGATATATTCGTGTATTTTTTCCATATTTCAACCCTTTGTTACATAAAATAGTTAATACATTATTTTTAATAAATCCCAACATTAATCACTCTTTGGTCAGAAATCAATGTTATCTAAAAAGGTTTCCAAGAATTTTCAATTATTCTCCTAAAATATTTTGAAGTAATTTAAACCCCCTTTACTTATTATAAAAATATTTTCAAAGGAATATTCTTATTTCCTTCTAAATGATTTATTTTTCTAATGTTTTTACCATGATAAATGAATGTTCTTTTTACCACGTACGACATATATAGATATACCCACTGTCAATTCTTTGAAGATTTATTTTCTTGTTTTAATGGTTAATTTATATGAAAATATTTTTAAAATATATTTTCATGTAAAAGGTTTTCCAATGGTTTTCATGCTTCTTTAATATTTTTTCATTAAAAATGGTCATAATATGGTTTTCTGTTTTAGTGATCCTTTTTCAAGGAAGAATAGATATTTGCCTCAAAAAATGTTTTCAAAATATACTTCAATGTTATTTTAAGTTTATGAGAACATTTGTTGATGTTACACATTTCATTTTATGAAATTATCCAGATGATTCATTTATATTATTTCTTGAGTGGTTCATGTTTTTATGGAATGATTCTTGAGAATTCCATTTAAATTCCACAGGTTTTATACTTTTGAAACCCTCTTCATTTTAGGGGCTATGATTTTGAAACCTGTTTAAACCTATCTATTTTAACTGGTTATAATGTGATTAAATATTAATTATACCCTTTTAATTTCAAGGGTTAATATTTGACCTTTATAAAACCTATCTCTTTTTATGGTTCATGATATGATAAATAATTTAATATCTTGTGGCACATATTAGAATGAATTTATTATGTGATGGGTGGGATCAGTGTCTCCCTCCAATTAATTTTGTAATTATAACTTTTATATGAGATAAAAGGGTACATGGGTTATAGTCCAAGAATAGAAAAATAAGGTAAAAGGGTTGTAGTCCATGCCTAATAGAAATAAATGCAGTGGTTAAAGCTCAATCCTAAAAAGAAGAAGGTATATGGGTTGTATCCAAAGCCTGTAGAAAAGTTGGAACATAGATTTTTTCCCATTCATGGAAACAAGAATCTACATGGATTGTACCCCAATACTAAAAATAATTGGGTACATGGGTTATATCACATGCCCCAAAAGATGAAGGTACATGGGTTGTAGCCCAATCCAAAAATAATGAGGGCACAGAGGTTTCTAGCCCATGCCCAAAATAGGTACATGAGTCGTATCCCAAGCCTAACATCTCATAAATGTATTAGTTGGTATCCTTGACAAAAAAATTTATATTATTATATTTATTCCACAATTTCTAGTTCTTATTCCAATGATACAATTTCATGGATAATGAGAATTTATTTTGTATTATTCTTGTCTTATTAATGGCCATGATTTTCCCATAACTTATTTTTATGATCTTTGATATGAAGATTTTGATCTTGTAATGTTATGATCACATTATAATATCCACATATTCATGTTTATGATCAAATGTCTCCATTTTTTAACCTTAATGAGTGTCTGATCTCACCCATTTTAATGTTTCATTTCCCCAAGATATGATGAAATATTTAGGTAGAAGTACTATAGGTGGAGATAATTTTTAGAGATATTGAATATCCTTCACCAGGATAAAATATTTAATTTTAAATGATTCCAAATATATTAAACATTTATAGTACTTGGTAATGTATATTTCAAACTTACTGAATATTCCTATAAAATGATGTAATATCAATGTATGATAAACCTGGGTCATTATTCTTCCCTTATCTTCACTTTTAAAAGGTTAGTATCATAAAAAATTCATGAATTAATTATCATTTGAATTTATATTTTTCTCACTTCCATTATTATATTTATATAACCTTATCAATCTATAAAAAATTTCAAGTCACCATTATATAACTTAAGTCCCTCATTTACATGGATATATCTAAGGAAAAATTCATGTCCCAAATTTGATTATTATCAACTAAATAAGTTTATAATCAATTTTCAACCTATAAATTTATTCTATCCACATTATTATAATGATATTACTTTAATTAGTGGAAATAGTTTTATATTATTAAGATTATTATCATTATTTTTTCATATACCACATCCATTTTTAAAAATAGGGATGTTTTTTGTGTGTTGTGTGAACTACCCTCACCAAGACGTAACATGTTCTTTTCCCAACCCATTTTAAATTTTAAATATATGTTTTTTATTTATTGATAAATATTATAAATATGATAATATTATTTTTATGGTATGGAAAATGTTATAAAATATTAATGACATTATCAAAAAATTTATTTTTAATTTTATCATAATAAATATGAATCTATATGAAATGTTCATTGTCTAAATTAATGTAATGTTTTCGTATTCATTACAAAATATTATTCATAAATAAAATTATAGAATATAAATTTAAAAAAACATAAGAGTAAATTTATACTTTAGGTATAATGATATTATATAAAACACCCTCATAAAGATTCATTAAATTATGGTATGTACATGTTTTGGAATGTGTGGACACTTATGTGAACAATTAAATTAATTATTTTCATAGACGGATATGAAAATATATTTACTTTTATAATTTGAAATAAAATTTTCATTATATTTTTTCATGGATATTCTATAACAATATCTAATTTATAAACTACTGATACACCATCAGTTCATCATAAAAGACCAATACATTTATAATAATAAGCACATCTTCAATTATATAGTCTAAAATACTCGGAAATTTAATTTTAAACATCTAAAATTATAATTATTATTCAATAAATTAATCACTAATGACCTATAAATAAGATAAATTGGAATAAAAATATATACAAAAACCATTATTCCAAAACTAGTAATAATGTGCATAACAAAAAAACCATTGATGAAAATAGGTGTAATTCATATAGAGAATGGTTATTTATAATTTCTATGAATGAAAATTTATATGAGTATGGTTATATAAGTCATTAACATAGAAATTAATCACATAAAAGTGGTTAATTTACAATCATGACATTTAGTAAAAGAGGTAATGATTTTTTGTCTCAAAATTCATCTCTTAAAGATATATTTTATATTGCACACATAATTTATTATATTTTTTGTTAATACATACTAATTAATTTTTTATATCATTAAATATCTTTATTCATTATTTTTTAATATGACTTTTAATCCATGTATATTAATATGATATGATTTACTCACATTCGAGTACATAAGTGGGGTTTTTCTGACTAAATTTTCATTCATTAGAGCTAATTTTATAATCGCATTTTAAATAATTTTGTATAGTGGATACATTTCCATGGAGTAAATTTTGTCATATTAAAATGTTAATTTAATTAATTTCAATATATATATTTTTATCCACCTATCATATTATTTTCAACCACGTGTTTCATTTTTCATAGTGGGAAACCTGTTTAATGTTTTGGTAAATAAATTTAATGTATAATTGTATGGTAAATGAATCTATATATTGATTATTTTTAGTGGATGCAGATGTTGTACATATTAACAAAGGAATAGTCACATAGAAAAGGATTGGTTGTGAATTGACTCAATAATCATACTGATTAACAATGATTGGTATTTAGACTACATATATAGTGAATCACTCCAAAGGTAAGTTCTTTAGAATATTAAAATATCACAATGAATCAGGATAAATAATTTACCTACCATTTCCTTAGGCTCATACCTATATAAAAGTATAACAAAATTACTGTTTTTAATGTCTGTCCCAACACATCAATGGTACCCGCACATATATATTCCATTAATAAGGGTAATAACAACTACGTCATAATTCCCCCATTACGTCAAATCCTTTTTAGGGATGTTCTCATATATGTATACATTGTTCTATAGATTTGGGGGGTATTTGATGTCCAAAATTCTCATTATACATACATATATATATATATATATAATTTGACAATTGGTTCTATATTTTACAATATGAAATGTCTTTATAACACATATAGTTAATGTGTTAGACATAATCATAGAATAGGAGGGTTCAAGAATTATAAGTCCCCTCAATGAATTGGAGGCCCTTATGAGACAAAACGATATTTTATTGTGTATACCTCTACCAATAATCGGATTACTGTGTCATAAAAAGGACTTGATATCATATTTTTCATGTCTTTTATTATACATTACATTTGTATGAGATAAATGATTTAATTTTCATAGATTTAATTTATTGTAATTGATATAAAATTACCTCAATTTTAATTGGTTATGTAATAATTTTTTTCATTTATTATTTCTATATCACTTATAACAATATTCTATTTTTTAGGATGCCACTAAACTCTATTCCTTAATAGATATATAAGACTTCCACTGCTTTTTTCCTTTCCCCTGTAATCCTATGGTAAAAAATTATTCCATTATATCTAACTTGATTAATAGGATAATAATGTTCTGAAAAGATGTGCAATTTTATCCTATATTTTTAGATATGTATGTGTCTATTAATTATGGATGAAAAAGCTCTTAAATCCTATGGGAAATAATTCATTTTATACCAATAATTTTCTATATCCATCAAAATTAACATTTAAAATATATAAAATAAAAATTATTATCAATGATTGTTTATTAATAGCCATTGGGGATAAATTTTAAGAAACCCAGTATGATATAACATGGTCTATAAAATTCCACATGATTTCTATGGAACGATCTTGAATATAATTAAAATAGTGCATTATAATAAAATATGAAGATATAAATATGTGAATTCCATTAAATAATGTTTTTTAATAATGGGAGGAATTTAAATTGTATCAACACCAAAAGTCAATTTAGGGATATTTCTCCTAAATAAGTTTCCAAATATATATTTGAGGAATATAAATTGAAAACAATTTTATCCTCATTGACTAAGGTTTTTTAAAATAATCTCAATCAAATAGAGAAAAAATGAGATCCACAACATGGGTAAATATGTTTGACATTTCAATATAAAAACCCCTAGAATTCAATAGAAATACCAATCCATTGGTAGTTGAACAATTGATTAAGTACCTAGAAAATATCATTCAATCTTTGGGATATAGTGAAAATTAAATGGTCTTCCGAAAAGATTATCATCTGATGGGGGATTTAGATGAGTGGTGGCTAATAATTCATACATTTAAGTGGAATAATACATAATTTTCTTATAATAGGTAACATTATAAGTGTTAAACTGAGAAAAGTACATTCCCCTTATATATAAGATGAAATGTAAATGAAATTTCTTTTTTTAACAAAAATTAAGAAGATAATTTTATTGATTACGATAACAACATCACAAGGTCATAAAGAAAATAATTGTACTATTCATAATGATTGGTAATTATGATTTATTATTTCATTTATTCTTTAAATATAGGCCTTTGAAAGTAATTTTTATCTTATAGCCTTTCTTCATATGAGAATAAATTCTCTAACAACAATAAGGTAAAAACATATTTCTCTAAAAAATCTATATTCAAAGGAAATAAAGAGAAGAATATGCATAAGGATAATTAGGGGAAGAATAATTCAACTACTAGGGATAATGAAGGGTATTATTTCCCAAAACCTATTATAATGGAAATAAAATCATTGTGTCTTACAGTAAGGGAACACAATATTGTTACATGGTTGAAGAAAATATAGATCGGGATCACTATGGTAAGGGATAGGAATAAAATATCGATGCATATTTCATTAACTATAGGGATATGCGAAGATAAGTGAACCAATGAACAAATATTAAATATAATTTACCTAAGAAATTTAAAATTGGGATGCATAATGATTATGTGATTAGAAAAACTAATTTTAATGTTCTTAATTATATAGCAGTATGTACATTCATTATATCTTCAAAGTTAGATAAAATAACATTTTATTATTAATATTATTACTCTTTTATATCTTTGATTTTTTTTCAAAAACATTAGATACTTAAATATAACCCTAGTATTAAGATTATCAATTAATTAAAAAATATGGAATATTAATACAATAAAGGTAATTCACTCAGTTTTAATTATCATTCATGGGAATACACTGTGACATGAATGTAATAGGGAAAAAGATTATGTTTTGTCTATAACAACCCAATTAATAATCATATCATGATGATTGGGGTATCATATCCATATGAAATTTTATTGGTTTGTCAGTTTATAAAATAAAAAATATCGTACAAAAAACTGAAAAATTGATAAATAGTGCAAATATTGTGAAGTGAAATTGTGTATCTAAAACAATGAAAGTTGTCTCTAATGTAATGAAAATTATAGAGAGAATGCGGAAAAATATAATTGAATAAATTTTGGACTTATACTATATTATATTTATTATAATATCTGCAACGATCCTACTCTTGTTAAAATAATTATTCCCTATTGGAAGAAATATTAGAGATACATTGAGGTCTCCCTCTAGTGAACTTCCACAACTCAATGGTGATATTTAATTATACTTGATCTATTGATATAAAATTTATAATTAATAAAGTTATTGTTATATAAAATATTCATCTTCATGTTCTTATTTTTTGGAATAACTTTATTGATCAACTGTGAATTGAATTTAAACCATCACCCATCAGATTTTGGAATAGTGGGAAATTATACTTTTAATAAAACTTAAATTGATATCTAAAAAAATGATAAATAACAATTATATTCAAATGTTAAATGTATTTAAGTAATTAAATTATCCCTCATTATAATTTCCTAATAAAACTAATTACATATGATAAGAACCAAAATCTAAAAAGTGAGAAGAGATATAAAAACACTCTATAAAGATCAACTACTTCCTCAAGATCTATCTCCTGATCTTGTTCTTCTCCAAAATTCATCATGTAGGTATTTTATGTTTTCTCTACTTTATCGATTTATATTCTATTTTCATTTTTAACATGTGATTCCCTCTTTAAATAATTTCTTCACCAGATTTTAATCACTTAAATAAAATTGAACATAGTTCATTTTTTTATTTGTTAACATGTTGATGTCATGATTGTAAATACTCACCCACCATGAAGTGAGATGATCGTCAAATAGAATATATCATAAATATCTTTACTCATTACACATGGAATTTATCCATAATTATGTATATGAATCATTTAAATCATCATTTATTAAACATTTTTATATAACACTGGAAATATATAGAATCATACATAAACTCCACTATTTATTAAACATTACATTTTATTCCCACCCCTTTGAGTATACCTTCTCTACATCAATTTGAAATTTTTAATTTTATGGAACCACATCAAAATTAATTATATATGATACTATTATGGTAAAATATAATTTATTTATAACCTCTATAACATGATACCCTTTTATTCATTATCATAATCCCACTTCAGCATTCATCCCATGTTTCCAATGATAAAAAATTATAAAAAACTATTGAAAGCATATTTTTATACTAACTATAGACCATTAAAACATCCAAGATCATTAACATTACTAAATAAATTAAAAAATATATATGTGAAATTTTTTTAAACAATTAATCAATTCATTTTGAAATCCTGTATCATCATCTTGGAATGGCATATTTTTCTTTAATAGTAAAATTCAGCTTCATTCATCCTTATTAATATATTTATTTTGATATCCTCTTCAATATTTCATTATCTTTCCGAAATTTTATCAGATCTATAGACATCTTGGATCATTATTTTACAATATAAAATTAAAAGTTTTATGGTTAGGATTTTATTATGGAATTTTAAAAGACACATGGTTTTCACCACTGTTTGGTCACAATGCGACAAAACTTGGAGTGATGGGATCTAGGACAATTATCAATCATGAGGACATAGAAATTTAAAAATCCAATTTTCCAAAAATGATATTATCTTTTCCTTTTCATACATTTCATATATGAATACATTCAATAGTAGGGAAGCCTCTTCATTATGTAATTTATGCATTTACTTATCATCAAAATATAGATTTTGTGACATCACATGGATCTCCAAAAAAATTGAATCATGTTCAATGGTTGAAGATGTTTTTATATCATAAATATTCACCACATAAACTCTACCTAAAAAATATAAGTTTTCGTGATGTATCTAATCCATAGTCCCTATGAAATAGTGTTTATCTTCTTAATCAGTGTTTATCCAACATGGTTTAGTTTTAAAAATATTGAAACATCATATTTATTGGGAACATCCATGGTTATTTTTGTATTCTTCTTAAGATTAATAAGAATATATTTTCATCTTATTTGATTGAAATCATATCATCATTAATTATAATTCTACAATTATAATCATAGAGTGTTTGTTTGGGTCTTGGCCCATATTCTACCATCACAGTGGCCCAACAATGTGGCTTTTAGATTTGATAATAATTAAACCTCAGTGGTTTGAAAGTGAATGGTTTTTCTTTAGGAGGAATTGGATAATTGTTCATAATTTTATATAGTCATGAAAATATAGGGTCTTAGAAAATATGTTTATTATCAATATTGTTTATGATTAGGATTGATATTCTGTAGGGGAGTAGAATATAATTTCTTTCATGGTCAGTGATTCTTTGAGACTTATTCAATAGTAGAAGAATATCTGATCTCTTATTTAGGTGTCAATAGGTAGTGAAGTATCTCTTATGTCCGTATCCATTACATTAATTAAGAATGGGGTTATTAATGTGATAAATATCAATAGTTAATCAATATTTATATGGAATCAGTGAAACTGCATTCTTTTGATCTTTAGCCTTAGTATGGATTGGATTTTCATATGTATAAACTCTTCATGCTTGTCCTGACTCCATCGGTATATGAAGTTCAGATTCTTCAACTTGATAGATTGGATTTATTGTAATATCTAATAATTATCAACATTTTATCAAGATCACTTCATCACCATGAAATAATTATGGTTGGTTATCTCCTCTCACTTTCACTTATAGTCATCTAGTTGGCATGTTGTGTATCACGAAAGGTATAAAACTCATAGTCACTTTTGTGACATAAAAAATTCATGGAATTTTAAATTGTTCCAAATCCATGCTGAATGTTCATTAACATATTTAGTATGATGGAAAATAAGATTGAAATAAATCTTATACAAACACCAAACATGACAAATACACTTATTATAAGTGTTCAATGTCATCATTTGTCCCTTTTCTATGTAGTCACAGGGCATGGTCACATAAATGAATGTTTCACTTCATGGGTTTATTACATGAATCCACTATACTAATCACACCACTACCAAACCCATAAAATAAATAATAACAAAAAAATTAATTTCAAATTTGAAAAACATAGAAATAAAAAAATTAAAAAATTATTTGAAAAAAGTAAAAATTAAATGATTAAATGACATAAAATTATTAAATAGAAATATAATTAAAATAAATGTAAAATTAAAATAATGATAATAAATAATATAACATACGAACTAGACTAAAAGTGATGGTTTTGAATATTTATTTATTAAAGTATAATTTCACAAAATAAATAATTTAATCAATAAAATATATAATTTAATAAAGAAAATAAATATTAAAAAATAAAATTAATAGTATTATATATTTAATTCCACAATTGAAAAACATTGAAAATTATGTAACTAAATATGTTATTGTGACAATAGTAGAAAATTCTATTATATTAAATAACATGGGAAAAATAATGAAATAATATCAACATCACTCTATTTAAAAAATTATTTATCAAGCCAATGGTTTTTTAAAATATGACCCATTGTATGATTTAGAATTAATTCTATAATGGTTCAAAGAGAGATATATTACCATTTTTTAGGTGATGTATAATATTTTTCCCTAATAGGGGAAATTTAATCATCTAAATATTGTCTAAATCCTACCCAACTATAATTTTTTAATTATTGTTTTATAGATAGGATGATTATTTTTTACCAAAGGATGAGGATGATATCCTATGATTAGATAATGCACATATTATATAAAAATTTATTATTGTTGTTCTAAAATATTTTCAGGGATTTCCACAATACATTGGTTTATAGTACTCCAATGAATGAATTAGGGTTGTGTGTAATATATCTAAAACACACTTTGAAATGTCACCAAAGGAGTTGGGGTAGTTGAAGAATCTGTTTTACTATTTTAGTGATAAGGGATTTATAAGTCCATGATTTTCATGGTGAAAATTCCATTTATTTTTCATAGAATAAAAAGATGATTCCATTATATTATGCATCAACTATAGTGGTAAATTATATTAAATTAATGAATAAGTATCATTTTTCTTGAATTAGTGAATTGTTTGATCATATTCAAGATTTCAAATAAATTTAATATATTTTCCATTTATTTGGTTATTATATTTTATGTTGGAATAAGGTTGATATTATTAAAACAACTTTTTTAAACAAGGTACATACATTATGAGTTTATAGTAATAAATTTTGAATTAGCTAATGATATATATTTATTTAGGATATAAATAATAGATTATTTGAGGATTATCATGATAAATTTATGGTTATATTAACCGATGCTTCCTTGAATTATTTTAATGGATGTAAATAGAAATAAAGTAATATAAAAATAATTCTAGATACCATTAATAAAATGAAACCAACTCAAATAACATGATGCCAGTATATAATTTAAAAAATTAAAAAGGATAAAAAGTATCAAATACAAAAGGAATTATATGTTTCTTAATTTTATTTAACATGATACATACATGATACAAATATTAAATTATAAATATAATATAATAATATAATAAATAAAGATTTCATATGAACTTTATTTTTGATAACTCATTCATAAAAAATCATTCTTCATGTCTTAGGGAATGGAAAAATATCTAGCATGAGATTAAATGCTCAGTAAGGGTTAGGTGTAGCATAATATGTGATGAATAAATAATAATAATTAGCATGGAAAGAAATTCAATTGAAATAGAAATAATTCAAATAAAATAACTTTAATAATATTACAATCCATAATCAATATGTCATACTAATTAACTAAAAACATGCTAATTAATCAATAATTGTTAACGAAATGAATCTAAAGATAATATCATTTCGAAAATCTTTTGGAAAATAAAAGAAAATTATATTAAAAATGAAACAAATTGAATTACTATTTGATTTCATGATATCATGAAACATTATACCACTATATTCAACAACATTCATAACAAAAATTTAAAACTACATTATGAAATCTCATCTAATTTTTCCAACAAAATTATATCATGAGACCTTTTGATGCATCAAAGGGCTATCCAAAATCAGTTCACACTTTTATCTACATGTCCAAAACATTCATCATATATCATATGATATATATAATTCATTAAAATTACTCTTTAAAAAGAAATATTTTTATTTAGTTATGGATAAATATTTATCTTTATTTCCCTAGTTAATTAAGTAACATTAAATGTAAAACATTTATAATGAAATTCTATACAATTTAAGAAATAATAATATATATCATAAATGAATTTGTAGATTTGATATAAATTTAATCACCTATGAAAAATGATCAAAAGAGTCTGATTGTTTGAAGATAAAGATAACTATCATATGAAAAGTAGGATAGTACATTACCTTTTACCCCATAGTAATTTCCATTTCAATTCCTTTTAGATGAAATAAGTCAAATTGAATCTAAAAAAATAATGAAATATTAAATAATCATGAATTTATAGGTCAATAGTTAATTGTATAAAAAATATAAGATAAAACTGGTCCATAACATTACCATATGCCTCAACAAAGATAAATTAAGAAGGGGTACCATACAAAGATCACATCATTGATATGTGGATTAATCAATTAATTTACTATGTGTATAAAATCTAAATGAAAAAAATATATTTTTATATATATAACATAAAATAATTATATTTCATTTCACACATAATCCTATAATGAAATAATAAAATAAGTTGATGTTTAACCCAATGAATGGAAATTGAGTTAAGAAATCCATTAACTCACATGTCCTTTTAGTTGAATTTTCATTAAACTCATGTATTTTTGTTTTAAACATTTTATTAACTTATAAAAACCATATTAATATTTATAATATCATATATTATCCTTTCATAACATCATATCACATATCTATTAATAATAACTCTATATTATCATTATTTTGATTGTTAATTTTCTTATTTTCTCATTCATCCATAGTCACTAAAGCCATGGTTCCTCTGACTATTATATTTTTTTATCATCACCAGACTAATAATAATGAAAAAATTATAATACTTTTACATTATTTATTCTTTTTAATCCTATAATTATTTATGTAATTTAAAAATGATTAATATTACAATCATGGACATGGTGTGTTGTATATATTAATGGGAAACGTTTCCATTTTTAAAAAATAATTATGGAATAGTGGTAATTAAAATAATTTCATTATATATTGATAATAATATAATAATTAAACTATTATTTATTTAAATATACTTATATTTCAAATACATATTGTTATGTGATGAAAGGAGAGTCAGATCGCTTCATGAATATGGTAAACCACACCTACGCGAACAATGTAATCATCGTTAAGTGAGTGAAATGTGTGAAATAAAATTATATATTGTCTTCATATAATGACATATATTTTATAAATATCATAATAAAATCATTTAACTAATATATATTCATCAAAATTATACTTATTTCCTTCCATTTAAATCATTTCTGAAAGACGATTCAAACCGTTTTCAGATGCAGTAGTCTTCCATACTCATTAGAGATGTTATCATATCCCCAATTAAATGGAATATAAAAAGGTATATATGATTTAATAAATAAATATTTACAATAATTTAAATTTGATATTATAAATTCTTCTTATCCATAAACATACCCATTCATTAGAGGTTATGAAGGAAAAATGATTTGCAACTGTTCCTGTGGCGGTTGTATACCATCAACATGAATGATGATTTCAAAAATAATTTTATAGAAGTGGGGATGGTTGTAGGTAATTCCAATAATTTAATAAATAACATTATATTTAATATAAATATGATAATACATCATCATTGTTTAATAGGAATGGAAGGATGTTGTTGATAAAATAAAATAACAAATCGCATTGAAGAATGCTACCTCTTCTTTAGGATACCGTATTATGTTTTCACCAAAATTCATCTAATGATGGATTTCTTCAAAAATATTATGTCTCCTAAAAAGAGTTTATATTTTTTTTATAATTTGGGTATTTTTTTCTAAAATGGTTCGATGGTGTGATTAAGAGGGAAGAGGGGGTTACCTTCTATATGTGAGTTGAGCGGAACATATAAAAATTTTTAATGAAAGAGTTGTACATTTGTTTATCACATAGAAAAGTTTCCAAAGGAGTATTATATAACATTAGAAATTATAAGGTCTAAATATTTGAATAGAATATCTTTTATACAAGTTATTTTGTCATTTTAACCATTATATTCTTAGTTTACTACCCCAGATAAAACCATTTCTAATATAACTGTGGTAAATAATTTATACACTTTCTACAAATAATTTATAAAAAAATTGTTTTTAAATTATTAATTAATATAAATTTTAATTATCAAAAATTTGGACTCTATTATTCCAAATTCCATTCACAAGAGTGGTAAATTTAAATTTAAAATTAATCCCATAGTGGTGATGGGAGAGCTTTTTTTCAAAGTGAAAATATTAAAATTTTTAAAATTATTTTATATAAAAATTCATTATGAAACTTCTTCCAATTATATTATTTGGAAAAATCGATATATTGTTGAACTACATTCAAATTTAAAAATAAAATTAATAATATAATTCATATTTAAAATAATCAAAACTAATAGTTGGTTTTCAATTAATATTATGTATTTTTAACTACTCACTAAAAAATGAAACATTTCATAAAATATAAAAAATTCTCACTTAGATGATTTTTGTATGATTATTTAAAAAAATTAATTTCATTCAATAAAATAAATTTTAAATAATTTGTAAAAATTAATCATAATTTTTTCAATGATGCAAGACTATATTTTCTTTTAGAAAAAATACATTATTTTAAGAAAATGTTTCTTTTTATTTTACATTGTTCTCATTTTTATTTCAAATAAATAGTTAAAAATCGATTTGTGTGAAATATAAGTTTTTTCAATTTTTTTAGTTCCATTCAAATTCTCTAATTTAATGACTAGGTTATAATGGTATTTATAAAAATGAATTTTAATAGAGTGTCACATTTTATTAAATTTTATTTTTTAGGCATTGAAATCTATCAGAGAAATTAAATTTATTCTAAATGAAATATATTTTTATTTATTGAGGTGTTACATTATTACCTCTTACAAAAATTTCTTCCTTGAAATATCATTGACATTACCTTCTAAAGAGATGTATTTAGTTCTTCATTAAAATATCCTATGGGTCCTAAACTTCTTCCTCAATTTTTTTATTTCTCCAATGTACCTTTACCAATCATGTTTTCTGATTCCTCTAAAGCTTATCTCTAATATCAATAATATGGATGATTTTATCATATTAGGTTAGATAAGGTTCTAATTCTATTTCATCAGAGTTTATCAAAAGAAGTGGGACTTTCATATACTTCTTTATTAGTGAAATGTGAAACATTTCATGCACTATTTATAAATATAGTGGCATTGTAGAATGATAAGAACTTACTCTAATTCCTTCATGAATTTCAAAGGTTAAAATGAATCTAAGGATTACATCTATATTCATACCAAAGCTTATAACACCCTTCAATGGATATAATTTCACTAAAACATGATCTCCCACTTTGAATTCCAAATATTTACCTTGATTATCAGCATAAAATGTTTTCCTATGTGGAGATTCATTAATGTGATACAGAGTATTCTTTATCATAATTATTGTCTCATCAACATTTTTAGGCCTAAAAGTTCATGTTCACCAACTTCAATAATACAATATGGTGTTGGAAATATTCTTCCATATAATGATTCTTACTGTGTTATTTGACAATATAAATGGAAACATTTTTTATAGAAAAACCATATGAATGGTAAATACTTATCCACCCATACTTGAAATTCAAGTGGACATGACCTCAATATGTCATCCATTTTCTAAATTGTCTTTTTGGACATTACATCATTTTGAGGATGGTAGAAATATCTCAAACAAATCTCAGTATCATGACAGTTTTAAACATTGTTCATAAATATCAATGTAAAACCTAGATTACTATGAGAAACAATTGAATGAGGTTTGCAATAATGTATTAAAACATCATTAATATAGATCCTTGTGAGGATCTGAGGAGGTAAATATTATCTTATAGTGATAAAATATTCATATTTTATTTTGAAACCAACAAGAACCAAAATTGTATAATTATTTATAGAATTATTTAGTGGTCCTAGAAGAAATTATGTAATAATGTCATCACATTTACATAGAGAAATAGTTATTTTTTTTCTAACTCCAATAGGAATTCATATCGCTACATTACCACCCACCATTAAATGTTTTATTAATGAATCATAAAAACATGTACAAGAATTGAACTATAGTGGTTAGAATTAAAGAAAGCCGAGAGAATCCCCTATGACATTGTCTACACCCTTTGTGGGAAGATCCCATAAGTTGTAAAAACAAGAAAAAATTATATCATGATTATCCATATAATCAATAAAATAAAAAAAACATATTTCCCTCATGATAGATATAAAGAACCTCTGTGTGAGATCTGATCAAACCTCTACATGTGAGAAAATTAATGTAACAGTCCAATGAGGTTCCCTTAACCCAATCAGAG
The DNA here is from genome assembly GCA_963277665.1 of Viscum album. Lineage (NCBI taxonomy): Eukaryota > Viridiplantae > Streptophyta > Magnoliopsida > Santalales > Viscaceae > Viscum > Viscum album. Next base: position 1,004,687,519 of record OY728161.1, read on the forward strand.
AGATGTGAAGTGTTTAAGAATATATTTCCACAACTTCAAGATCAATATATACCTCATGGAATATGTAGAGACCATATACCAATGCATAAAATATGTCTTGGAGGCAATCCCCACTACAAAAGAATGTCGTGAAAAAAAGTTTGACCAAACCATTAGGATCTCAGACCATCCCACCTCCCCACATAAATCCAGAGATGCATGATCCATCAATATTGAATTTAAGGCATGTCTCATGAGGATACCACTGGAACCACTACCAATACATGCCACCACTATACATGATATGAGAAGCACTCCCCACCAAGATCTGACCAGGTTATGTAGAATCCCACATATTAGGGATAAAGAAATCTAGATCAACGAGAATCATTTTAGATCTAAAACTATGATAAATCATAAAAAACCAGATACTTTCAGGACTAGTTGTATTCAGAGCCATCCATATAGTGTCATAGTTGAAAAAAAAAATCAAAAAGTGATCCTTTTATTCATGTATGTTAACTCTCAGCCCATGAATGATATGTAATGGGGAGGTGTTTTCTAAAGAAGACTAAGTTGGTAAATCATTAAACGTGTAAAGGGGACACCAAACAATGTTCTCTATATCTCTTATAGATATGATATGAGAAGCTGTCTCCTATTATAGATTCTTATAAAAGAAGCATCATAATTCCGTAGGTGTCCCCATAAAATTTATGTTATCATCCATTTTGATGTTTAATATATAATTAAACAAGTAATGAATTTTTACATAGGAGGGGTCTCCCGATTCTACAAGATCTCCCCCATTGATCCACAATATCACCATTCAATGAAACTCTCATACTGTCAATGGATGAGAAAGAACTTGAATAGGAAGTTATAAAAGAAAAATGATCTAGATCAGAGTTGATTTCAATAAGGTCGAATATGTATCCTTAATACGAATCTAATATTGCAAGGATTAGGATTGGGTAAAAATGGCCACATTTAATGTCATGCTTGGAGTTGGACTGGTAAAAAATCCAAGCGTTGAACCTACCCAATTATGAAACTAAACATTGATGTCACAAATTCTAAAAAGACACCAAGTGTGGGACTGGTTGTAAGAGTAGTGCGGTTGGAGCATGGGAAAAGGGGAGGAGGTTTGTGATCTTGATATTCCCTTTTCATTGACATATTTCTCATCCATAAACATCTCCCAAATAGTGTTTTGTTTAATGATTTCTCAGGCCATCTGCCTACACATCTTGGTTATAATATAGATTATAGATAAATTTGATCTTGGAACATCATCCAATAAATCACATTTTAACTTATGTAATGGTAAAACACCTAATATCATTCTAGTTTTCATAACACCATAATAAAAAATGATTTCAGCTAATTTCCCATCATTTATTACATTAATTTTTTCTGAAAGTAATCATCATTTGATTAATAAATTATTTTCTTTTATAAAAAATATGGTTTCACTGTAATTTTAAATAATAGGGATGTCTCTACATCCTTAATAATTTTCAAATCTGTATTTACTATATCCCTAAACATAGCATCTCTCTCAATACTCATCTGGGGAATAAATACATTATATATCATACATAATGTATCCTATACATTTTTTTATTTCTATGGGAATTAATTTATAGGAAAATGGTAATCCATGAGTATCTAAATCCATTCCCATTGTCTCATATCTATCTCACTCAATGAAATGATGTATTTTATTATAACCTTTATGTATCATATATCATTTCCTATAGAGATAATATCTATATATCTTCAATTTCAAGATTATATATTCCATCCAATGATTACGAGATGAATATTTCTTTTTATGGGTCATCAATTTCTTTTATTCACATAAAATACATGTATCACTTTTCAATATGGTAAAACCAATTATCAATTTTCAATGAATAACATTATATCACAGACCCATTATACCCAAATGTTAGATAAAAAATTATAACACTGAACAACCTCCAATTTAGTTCATCACAACTTTCATGAAATTCATTTTTCAAAAAAAAAAATTCTCCTTTACATGTAATATTTGTTAATGGGATAAATAATTGTTAAAAATTATGAATGAATCACCTATAATAATTTAAAAAACTAAGGAAACTATATACTAATTTAATGTTTATTAGTATAGGACATTCTCTAGAAATATTTTTCATCATAATGTCAACTATGATTATATAAATTGATAATATATATATATATATATGAAAATAAACTTCTCGAATACCATAATATCACATAAAAATATATCATATAACATTTTCCTTTTAAGAGACTTAATAAGTATCCACAAGTGATTTTCATGGACATCATATAATTTAAAGAAAACAAAAATATCATCAATTAATACTAAAGAAAAGCATTAATCTATTACATGATTACTTTATTTATTAGATACATATTAATAGATGGTTAATTAGTGAATACAAATGGAATTAATGTAAACTCATAATTCTTATACCTAATTTTTAACGCTTTCTCTGGAATTACATCTTTATTTTCTTGTAGATAATCATACCTATAAATATGTTTGATCATTGAAAACTATTATTCTCAGTCATGTTGATCAAATAAGTCATAAATTATTTCCCAGGGAACTTTTTTCATTATTTAAATAGATTTTATTTCCTTATAATAAATCCACAATATCACTAAACCCTCTTTATTCATAATGAATACAATATATGATTCCTTTGGAATGACATAGGGGAGAATAAATCAATAATTATCCAACTCTTCTCATTGTTTCTTAAACGCCACTAGAACTAAATTTCTCATTCTATATATATTCTTTGATATTAGTATCTCTATTGGGATTTAGTCAGTGGAAATCATAACCTCACACTTTGGGTAATTTCCAGTTAATTCCACATGAGATGCAATAATGTATTCATGTAGAATTGGTACATCCTCAACATGATGATTACCATCTCCTACCCAGGACTATTTTTTTCTTTCATCCATAATTATTAAATTTTTTAGAGCTACTATAGGTGGATATATATGTTACGTACATGATTATGTATCAAATATAATGATTATGAATTATATATATTCCTGAAAAATTATAATTTCTTTCAAATTATAATAAACGATTACATCAAATTTTGGAAACAAGTCTATACAAAGGATTATATCAAAATCAACTATATTTATGATTATATGGTCATAAAATAATGGATGTTTCGTGTCATAATGAGGACTTCCTAACACATCATTATTGAAGTGAGACTTTCCAATGAGTATTTATTGAAAAATACATTATTCAAATAAATTCTAAGTGTCTAATTTTCATGAAAAACATGGTAGATATTAATGTGTGTGAGGATATAGAATCAAATAAAATAGTGAATAAATTTGAAGAGATGATTGTCATATCCACCACCACACCAATGGGAACATCAACCTAACCTATAGTGAATAAATGTTTTTGGTTGTCTCCCATTGACCTCTTATGCACTATATTCTCATGAAGATTAGGGTTTTTTTACATAGTTACCCATCTCACCAAATTTCAGTAATGTGATAGAAATGTTTTCATTAATTCCTTTATATTTTTTACTTTAAACCATTATCTACACACTTATGAAAACCCTCAACCCCTATAAGAAGTTACAATGTATTTTATTTCAAATATATCATGAATAGAGAGATAGTTGTGTTCCCTTCTACACCATCGATATATTTATTTTTTCATGGTTCATAGATGGCCTCTTTTTATTTTTTTACATGAATATATAATATCTAGATAACTCTATATATATTTTGATTGAAAAAATTATTAAATAATATGAGGAAAAAAATCAAATACCACTTTACTTTAATGACTTTGAATAATACATTCAATGAATTGGTAAATCTTGAGCATTTTTCTAGTGTATGTAAATTGTATCATTCCAATGTGACCATGTAAATTTAGAATTATTCACTGAAAAAACATTCCTATACCATTTTTTATGCTAATGAAAATTTTCATAAATTCAGTTTTATTCTCATAATAGAAATGTTTTTCAAATAATGTCTCCTCAAAATCATCCCATTCCATGAGATAAATTTATTATTCCACTGTAATATTTTGAATTTATGAGAAATATTGATCATAAATTCATTTGAGATAATACACAGTAAGTGTGCAATTATCATTTTCAACAGACCATAAGGTAATAAATATCTTATTTTAATGCATAATCAATTACATTGTTGGAATTATATATGTATTCTTTACCAAATGAAGGAGGTGTCTATCACATGAAGATATCAACCATATTATAATCATGATGTGGAATAGGTTTCTCCATATAGGAAAGGTTATTTTTTATGAATCAATTAATCTGAACAAAAATAGAGATAATTTTCTCTATTCCAATACCAACTACATTGGCTTCATCAATAAGGAAATATCTATATTGGTTAGAATTATTAATACACATTTTTCTTTCTGGTTTCATTTCTTAACAATTCCATATAATTGATTAATTACAAAAAAATTGAACTTTTAATCATATTGTATAGTTAAGGATATTTTTTAAAATATAACATACAATTACATTTATGACCATTTAATCTATGAATCATCAATATGGTTTCTTAGGGGATATTAATATATTCAATTCCATTATAATGGGTTGTAATGAAAATTTGAATTATCCAAAGAATATACTAATGGTATTTCAATCATGGTGAAAAGTGGGGACCATTTTTATGAATCATATAATGATTGGGTAAATCCCATTATTCCATTTTTTTTGGTTATTACTAATAGGTATCGTTGTTCTAGTACTACACCCACATGTAGTATCTATGATGGGATGTATTTCTAAGAAAAACATTATAATCTAGAAATTAAAAAATATTTAATATTTTATCCTATACTTATCCAAAAAGTATATCATAGGTTTTTGTACCGTAAACACTATTTTCCTTCATCTAGTTCCCATGATTTATACTAAACCAACCTATTATTCCAATTATAATTACCTTGACCCCCATAAACAAGAGATATTGTCTGTTTTTTAACATTATAATCGAAACCAAGGGTTAAATCTTGAAGGGCCAATCATTTTAGGTGTTTTGAATAATTTAATACATACTGGATATAAATTTTACATTTTTAATAGAAACAAAATAATACATAATTATCAGAAATTAACTAAATTCTCGAATACTCATTATAAAAATTATTTATCATATCGTGTGGAAAAGAACCAAAATAATGGTGATATCTAATGCTAAATAATATTTAATTATTGTAAAATATATCAAAAATAAATAATAATAATAATAATAATAATAATATACATGTAATGTTAAATAATTTAACGCACATTTAATTTAAATAATTGACTATTGTGAAATGATATGACATAATCAACATTGAATGTTAAAAAACTGAAAACATATGATTTTAATCATTAATTGATAATAAAATCCATACAAGGTAGAAATTATAGTGAAAATATCATGCATAATAATAATAACATTATTATCAATGATGAAAATAATTAATTGTTTCATTTTATTATCTCAGGAATCATGATACCTCTACCATCATTATCTTTCATTTGTTATTTTCCAAACTACTTGTAAAAAATTAATCTTATTTGGACAACTAATTTGTCTTATAAGACCTATCAACTCATCAAGGGTATATAAATAATCATGTCCCACTCATATCTATATTTAATAAACATTACTTATATATCGAATGATTCATTTGATTTAGAGATGAAATGAATTATCAACATATATTTGTATTGAGAATGGGAGATGGATTTATTCATTTTTACCTAGTTTATCAAATAGATATAAAAGTTAACACCATCTGTAAAAATTATTTAAGGTTTAGGAAATAATCTTATCAATCAAACAATATTATGGATATTTAAGTATATTTTAATGACTAATGATAAAATATCATATTATAATGACTGTTTCAAGTGAATGTTAATAATCAAAATATAAAGTGAGATATTACAATAAGATTTATCACATGGTAATATTCAAGTAATATAAATTGGGATAAAATAATTAAAATTGAAACATAAAATACTACATATTATTAATTAATCATGATATTAAATTTAATAGGGTTATTATATACACCATATAAAATAAAATGGGTGCATAACAATACAATATGCCTCAATGAAGAGAAATTATAGTGATGTCTCTTACAAAGATAATATCATTTTAGTGGGAATAAATTAATTAATTTATTATGTTTATAAAATGTAAATCAAAATAAAAAATTTAAAGAAAAAAATTATTAATTTTCATTTCAAAGATAATAATATCGTGATATGATTAATTAAAAATAAGTTTAACCCAATAAAATAAAATTTTATTACAAAATATCTTACCCCACACTTCATTTGGGTTGAAAAACATTAAAAAAATAAATATTTCTTTTAGACATGTTATTAACAAATAACATAACCATATTAAAATTTATATAATATTTTTAATACTTTTATAACATATTATAAATCATTCAATAGTAATCTTTCATTATTTTCATTATTTTAAGTTTTAATTTCCTTATTTTCTCATATGTTTTTTATAATGTAATTATGTATTCATGTGAATATTATTTAGGTTTATGATCTCTATAATAATAATCATAACATATAAATCATTTTTACACATTAATAATTCTTGTATTAGCAATCATGAGATATATTTGGAGAAATTAAATTTGTTATGATCATGGAGCTGGTATGTATTACACATGAATGGTTGTGATTTCCATTTCTTAAATATCATTATTGAAATGAGGTAATTAATATTTTATCATTATATAATGGTAATAACATAATAAATAATAAATATTTTTTTTATATATAATTATATATATAATCCATTTTGTGTGCAGATAAAAATAGAGTCACATCACTTTATGAAGGTAATAGTTCACACCTAAGCGAACAATGTTATCATGATTATGTAAGAGAAAACGTAAGACATAAAATGATATATTAAATTTATATAATGATAAATATTTTATTAAAATAATAATTATATAATTATTTTATAATAAATCCATTAAATTTATATTCATTACCTTCCATGTAAGGTGTTTGAGAAATTTAAATCACATCACTTACTAAGTCTGTAGTTTTCCATACACATGAGAAGCGTTATCATATCCCATAAAGAATGGAAAGTAAAAAAAGTTATATAAGATTAAATTACGGTATAATTATGTTATAAATATCATGTATATATATATACTTTATATCCATCATCAAAACCAACCATCCTCTATGTTAATTGAAAAATGAACACCATCGATTCACAAAGAGGTAGTCCTCTATAGATATGAAATAGGATTTCATAATCTATTTTTTTGGTTTTTGGGATTTTTTTTGTTATTAATATAATATAACACCATCAAATTATATTTAATACACTAGGTTTAATATATCATCATTTTTTAATGATAATTGAAGGGGTAAGGATTAAATTAAATAAAAATCATTGTTGAAAAATGTTTAATCTTTTTCAGGTAATATCCTTAGGTTGCACTAAAATCCATAAATGGGTGTAATTATTCCAATAATATGGATTTTATGATTTTTTTTGGAAGTGATTTTTTTGAACCATAATCATTTGATGGTGTGAATGAGAGGGAAAATTGAGTTCCCTTTTATATGTGACTTGATTGGAACACAAGTAAATTCTGGTAAACATATAGATTACTTTTGTATTTAACATTACAAAGTAGTATAAATTATACTATTGTATAGATTTAAATAATATTAAAAAAAATATCCAAACAGTTTTGAACACGTTTTAATGTCATTTTAACACTTCTCGTTTTAGTTTAACCCCAGGTAAACCCATTTTTATCTTAACCAGGGTAAAAAAATTATTTTTTATAATAGTTTTTGTAAAATAAATAAGATGATTTTTTTTTGATGAAATAATTTATTATGAATACAATTATGGAATCAATTTTTTCTAATTCTATTAATTGAACAGAAAAATGTTATTTTAAAATTTATCATGTTGACGTGATGATAAAATGGGTTTTCAAATACATATTGTTCAAAAGTATACAATGTTTTTATATTAAATTTCTACTTAAAAATTTGTTTAATTACATAAATTGGAAAAAATGATATATAGTTGAACTATTTAAATTTTGAATCCAATTTAAAATTTTGTTTTTCTTTAAGAATGATTAAAATTTAAAGGAAGTTTTTAATTAAAATTATGAATTTCGAAATATTCATCTAAGAATAAAAAATATCACAAAAAATAAAAATGTCCCCTCAATTTAATTTTGATACGATAATTTAAAAACTGAAGAAAATTTTATCAATAGTTTTTCTAAATGTGGTACAAATTAATTTTAAATTATTTTCATGAAGTATAATAAATAAATTTTAATGAAGCAATATTGATTTATAAGAAACATTTCTTTTTCATTTAAATTATTATTCTATTAATGTTTAATAAAATGTTAATATATGAATATGTGTAATTTATATGGTTTTCATAATTTAGTTAACTCGATTTATCCCCTCTATGTTAATTTTTGTTATAATGGTAACTCTTAAATAATATTTTAATAGTGTATCATGTTTCATTTAAACCTGCCAATGCATACATTGCAAGATAATGGTGGAATTTAATTTTTTATAAAATATATATTGTTATATCAGGGGGTGATAGATTTAGAAAAAATAATCTTATGGAATATATTTCAACTGTAAATTTTTTATTAATAATGTTTTATTTCACTAAAAGATTGTCTCAATGAATAGAATATTTGTTTTCCCTTCATATACTACAGTATTCATTGGTTGGCCTACACCAAACAACATGACAGACACATGATTTTTTGTATAGTAGTTTAATATAAGTGGTTAGTGTATGATTTATTTGGATCCTATAAACTTTTTACCAACATATACAATAAATTAGTCAAATTCATGTGGTCAAAGGATGGTTATGAATGGTTTATACAGTTGAATAGGAGAGTGATTAATATATTGTAATTTAATAAAATATATTGTATCTAAGTGTTTTAAATTTATCATGATGTTTCATCTAATGGATTATATCTTTTCCTCACACAAAATGATTGGGTGATTTAATATTCTTCAAGTAAAATGAAAATCCATAAATATTGCCTATCAAACTTATGACCTTCAGCTGGAAGATATAATAATTTATTTGAAAATAAAGAGTTACTAACTTTATAATGATTGATTAACTATCGATATATATATCATTGGAGTTTGATGTAAATTTTATCTCATAAATAAATCAACATGATGAAAAGTATTCTTTTGGAACTACTAAACGACTGTGATTTCATGATTCACTATGACCATGTGATGGAATAATGGTGGATGATGTATTGGGTATGGGGGATTATGGTGGTTTGACCATGATGTGGATTGATAAGGATCCAATATAAAAGTATATGATATGGGTGGATATAGTGATATAGAGGAAAGGGGTTCCAAAATTCCTTTCCTAAAAAATTATTTTACTATCAATAATAGAAATGATTTATATTCCCCACTTTGATGTCAAGAACATATAAAAGTAATATTAATATATTGAATTATGGTAATTTGATATACATCCTACATAGAGATTTGGTGTTGATGTTTTGGATAAGTTCATGTGTTTTATCCATTCAAAAATTGAGCAACAAACTACTAAATGAATCTTATATATATTATCTATAAACCATTATAAATCAGTGATGTAATGTAATTTGAGAGAACATTTCTGGTGGGTTGGTATGAAGTGGTAATTTACTCTCTATGTTTGAAAAAATTTATTATTCTAACAGGTTAATGAATTCAGACAACATACTAAGGGACTAATAAAACAATTGACTTTAACTATACATAATTCATCAAATATTATAGTAAAATTTTACACAAAACATTATATGACTCCGAGTAAGAACAATACATTATGGGTCCAAAATTTATCATCAAACAATGTCTCATACTTTTATTGAAATAAAATATGATATTCCTCTTGGGATCCTTAACCAACTCTATATCCATGAAATCATAACGATTCATGTCTCACACCAATCATTTGTATCTGATACTGACCCTTTATTAAAACATTTATTTGGATAATTCTTCTAATGGTTCTCAACATAGAGATACATTTATGGTACAATAAAAATCACCCCACTAATTAATAGTTTCATTGAGAAATCCATGTGTTTTTAGACACATAGATCTCATTTACTCATTACATCCAATGTATCTGGGATTAATATCTACCATTGGGGGATCATAATACAATAATAACTATTAGTCGATCTTCTAAATGGAACCATATGTACAATTTTATAGTAAAAGGTGACATACTTCAAAATTTTGGGAATATTTTAGTGAATTAATGGTAGTTACTTCATAGTTTATAGATGATAAAATTATTAAGTTATAGAAAATTTAGGATAACATAAATTATTATTGAAAATGAAAAAAGAAGAATATTTATAATAATAGGAATGACATGGATTTTCTTATTGGGTTAAATTTCTTCTTATAGGCTTCAACATATAATGGAGTTAAATGTTTTATTGAAAAGGGTATTATAATCCCTTGGTACAATTTACGTATAGAAATATTTTAAAAAATTAGTGTTTCAAATTATAGGTAGGCTATATTCCCCCACACTATCAAATATACATGGATCCCTTCATGTTTTATTTATGAGGATATATATGTTTGATCCAATGCATGTTTTCATATCATAGGGAATATAATCTGAGGCTAAATATTCTTATAATGAGGATCCTATCTAGACACATGAAAGTAGATATTAAATACTATGGAATGAGACATCTCATTTTGAAAAATTTCATTATAGTAATAAAAAACAATAAAAGGAGAATGGGATTCTGAATAAAATATAAAGAAAGTGTATCCAAATTTTTTCAACAAATTCCAAATTCCATAATATTGAGGATAAAATTATTTTAAGGGATGGATGTAACACATGAAAGAATATTATTATAGGAAAACACAATATGGTGATCTATAATGTAGTTCAATCATTAAAGAGAATTTATTCATGTATTTAATTATATTATAAATTTTAATTTAACAATTATCAGACTAACATCATTTTTAAAATCATATTATCAAAATTATCATTTTTTTACATCAGTTTTTAGTTGAAAAATGTTGTTTTATCCCAACATGTAATTTATATAACATTATAAATACATAAAAAATACCTACAATGTTACAATTTTTTGGAAATATAATATACATTTTAGTAATAATACTATTCTTTTTAAAATAATCATTCAACTACATAAATTCATGCGAAGGAAGTATTATAACTAATTAAAATATCTCTTTAGAAAAAAATAGATTTTTTCTCTTTTCATTCATTCAAGTACTCTTTATAATAATTCTTTTTGTGTTTCTTTGGAAGCTTCGTATCATTTATTAATGTGAAAATATTAAAAAAATATTAAAAAAATTACAAAATTATATTTCATGTGTGACTTGAATAAAACTCGCCTATTTCATTAGTCTTCCAATTTATAAATCCATTTGTTGTAAAATCGTGAAATTAAACTATTGAAATTTAATGGATATTTCTAAAACTACTATGCTTATAACATATAAAAGGGTAACATCGTCAAAATGTCAAGTCTCGGTCAACAGTCAATTTTCTAATTAAAAATAATCCATTTTATCTTCCTATAAACCACTCCAACTTCCAAAATATTTTTTTCACAATTATGTAGAATAATACTCTAATTTTCTATGAGACTTCAAAGAAAAAAAATCAAGTCCCCTATTTGAGTATTATCATCTACATAGTTTTCTTCATAATTATAATATTTTAAATTTATTTGATCCAAAATATTATAATGACATTATTATTATTTATATACTATAATTTTGCTATAATAAGGTTATTATCATTATTCATTCATATACCCCATCCACTAAAAAACAAAACTATAGTTCGTGCGTTATATGGATTACTTTATTGAAAATGTAATATATTCTGTTTTCATATAATACTGCAAATGTTTCAATATGAGTATGGAATTAAACAAAATGTATGATTTTTATGGAATCATTAATGTTATGTTATAGAAAATTAATTATCATAATAATTATATAATTAATAAATCATCACCTTTAATTTAATTTTCTAAAATAAGCACACGAAAAAGATAATAATTATTTAAAATCATGTAATATCATAATATCAATTAAATATTCATATAAAACCACAAATTTAAAATATATTACACATATATACACTAAATAAGATAACTATGAAAATTTTATAATGATATTACAACAAAATAACCTCTTATGAAATCGTTAAACAAGGGTATGTTCATGCTTGAGTTTGTGTAAACACCTGTTTGAATGATACTATTAATTTATAAAATGCATAAAAATGATAGAATTTTTATCAGTAAATTATTATATTATTGTGTAATTGAGGAATTGTTTCTCCTATAGACACTATATCAACATAAATTTCATCATTTAAGGTAACACTGACCACAAAAACATTTTATGTTTTATTTTTCAAATAAATAACTTTATGGTTTACTGTGAACTAAACATGAATCAATTTAAGGTTAAGTGAGAACCATAAAAAGATCCAAATTCATGGAAGTATTCGCATGAGGATCCACCATTAGAGTCATGAGACAAAACAAACCCAAAAATTACTTTATGGATGAGTGAGAAGCACAAGTTACACCCAAAAATTATTCTCATACATACCTTTAGAAATAGATTGTTCCCTCTCCGAATCATGAATCGAATCCACAGACATGAGACCATATTGGCCGTTTATGGAGTGAGTGTATGTCCTACCAAGCTATCATACCTCCGACCTTCCATTTACCATTGAGGAAACACACAGATTGAATAGCTCTATTTCCTTCCACCACAATTTCATCTTTATTTTTTTATGGCTTATAGTAATGGGTTTCATTTATTCCCCAATAGAAAAAATTACAACAAAGGCACTCCCAATGGCTATATTGGCCATTGGTATACTCTACAGTGTCAGGTCATCCACTATACCATTAGGGTTTTCTCATATCTCCTTAGAGTCGGCTGACACTCCATGAAAAACATTTCCATAGGAAGGGCCTTCAGTCCTAGAAACCATAACATTGTTGACCATACCTTTCTTGTCTCCCTCTAGCTCAAACATATTTGGTGAAAAGAAAGATGGATGATTGGTAGAACCTAGAATACCAGAAGTAGAGGATTAGGGTTTTCTAAGGCTCAACGTGGTTGGAGACCATTGGATTCGCATTGGGGGTGATGCAAATTGGGTGGAGATCATTGACTCATCCCTACACTAGAATGAGGCATTCCAAAAGTAGATTGAGGTATTGTGGTAGCAAGGGTGTCATTAGGATATGTCATGGATCCCTTGTGACCTTACATCCCATATTGGGAGAAGAAAGTAGGTCAATGGACTTTTCGATAAGAAAGTGAAAAAAACCAATGGTTTTCTAATAATGAATGTGTTTCCAAAAACCAAATGCACCATCCACCATGATATGAAGATGATTTGAGAGAGGTATTGAGAGATCAATCTCAATGCAGAGGAAAGAAAAATATGAGAAATGCTGAATGATATTTACATATAATAAATATATTCGAGTAAGTGTATCTAAAAATATAAAAAGAAATACAAAAACACACACATGCAAGAGTCTTGGCAGACTTGAAATCGATACCTCTGTGACACCCCATAGGGCCCTTTTCCACTAGTCTAATCCTAGTGGGAATTTGAGTATAATTTATATATATTAAAAATGGTCAAGTAAGGGGATCTACAAATATATAAAGAAACAAAAAAAACACAAAACACATGAAACTGGGGAGACTCGAACTAGAGACCTCTCTAACACCCCATAGTGCCCTTTTCCACTATGATAATCCACATGGGAATAATGTTTTGTGTGATTTATATATATTACAAATAGTTGAGGAAGGGGGTATATGAATATATAAAGAAACACACAAACACACACTTGAAATAAGTCAGGTAGACTCAATCTTGAGACCTCCCTGACACCCCATAGGGACCCTTACCTCAAGGCTAAGCCATGTGGACTTTAATGAAACACCCTTTATTCATAATGCAATTCCAAAACATGATAACTATGGTCTACATCAACAAGGTTATGTTCTAAAACAATCTTGAGATAAATTTGATAAATAATATATTATTCTTAATAATAAAAAATCTAATGATTAATGATGTATTAATAATATATCATCGAGGAAGAATGTAAACAAACACTACTATTATTAAACAAAAAAAAAACAACCCAGATAGAGAACACTAATGTGGAAAACCAGGATAACTCCTATATAGAATAATTATTTGTGAATATTATTAATAAAAATTGATATGATTAAACTTCTATTTTAAGTGATTATTATCTATATGTTATGGATAATGGATGTTAAATCACATTCTTGAAAGATCTGACTATAATTAAGGTTCTTCCATCTCAAAATTCTTCTGATTTTGTTATATTCAATATTGTACACCTAATTTAAATTTTATGGTCCTTATAATTCATATTTAAGATTTCATATAAGAAAATTAATTTACTCTTGGTATTTTATGATAAAAACATAAACCATATTTAAATAATATTTTTTGAATTTCTTCCAAATCCAAAAATGAGGTTTTTTTATATCATTTTTTATTTTTTTTAGGTCACATGTTATAATCACGAACTAGTTTATATTGTTCAGTACATAAATTTTCATACATTACATTTTTCTATATTACAAATGATGTTTATGTTATTTACCTACATATATTATAATCCATCTCTCGTAATCTTTTTTCAAATTGTTACCATTTCAATGTTGCAATGACCATCCAATTTTTCAGTAATGTAAAATCATTTGAAAATTCCTCAAAAAAGAATCCATGTATTGATACTAGAATGTGGAATCTAAATTAAAATATATGTGCCTAAGTGTGATGACCCCAGAAAGGTTCAGTTCTATAATAGACCTATCCTTTAGAAAGATGCCTGATGGGTGGGCCTATGACTACACACTAGGAATGAAACTGTGAGGGTTTATTATCACGAATATTCATATTATCTAAATGAAATAGGAAGAATGATTTTTTCTAACTTTTCCATGGTTTCCTACCAATGAAAATATTGACCTTAATTGCAGTCTTCCATAGATAACCTATCACATTAAATGTACTCCAACCACTATATTTTATTGACAGTGATACTACCTGTTACATTGATGATACCACATGGATTATATGTTTATTAAGGGATGTTATCCAAGATCTACGGATTAGTATATATAATAGGTAAGTAGATGATATCTAAATTTATCATTATATAGAAGAACCGTATATTTTGAAACATGTTCCTTAGGGAGTGGTATAAAAGGGGTTGATGAATAGAATATGGAATAAAATGATCATTATCAGGTGAATGGTGAATCCATAAATTATATAACCTCTTTATGAATCGATATTAATCATTAGAAAATATATTTTGGGTCATGACATATACACCTTACCATAAGAGGATATTTTACGTAGCATAAGGCCTTATCAAAAAGTTTAGATATCCAATATTATGAATTCCATTAGTATGTGATCAATGTTTTTGGTTATCACATATTCATATGTTATAATGGGTATAGAATGACATTTTTTTTAAATGATTATATAATTATGTTATAAATATATTCATTCCATTTAAATTATTTTATTTTTGAGTAATGTATATCTCTGTTTTATGCTACTTCATACTGTGAATCTAATCCCACTATTATTTTATTCATTTCACTAGGAAACATATAGGAGTACTACATGTAATTTTCAAGGATATTGTGGATGGATGGATGATTTTTTCAAAATCATTTAATGTTTTATAATATGTTTATAAATATGTCTATATATAGAAATTAAAGACTTCTAACCTCTTAAAAATTATGTTAACTCGTATATTTGGAAGATAATATTTAATTTAACTATCCACTCTAGTTTTCTAGATTATAAAAGGTTACTTGAACACTTCAAACATTATGGGGATAGTAAGATTTACGAACTCAATGATATCACCATTATATATATATTTTCATGTCTATTTTTAATATGGATTTTATTGAATCCAAATTTTATCTTTATTATACATATGTAGATATTAAAGAGTAATTTGAGATATGTGATCTCCCACAAATACATTAAATATCAAAATCACATTATAATATGGAAATTAATGAACACGTTCATTCAATTTAAAATTCTATGTTGGGAGATGTTGAACATGAAGAGGATTTATTGGCCTTGATCAATGTTGAAAAAGTATATATTGAAACATTATCAATAATAATGAGGAAATAGTTATTTGGAATGAACTAGAAGATTTTTGGAATCCTAGATTTCATATTCCACTCCTATAAAAACCATTTGAAAATAATATGAATGTGGTAACTACCTTAATAATCCATTTAAATTATAATTATATAATAAGATCAAAAATTCCATAGAGGTGTTCTAAAAAGATACAGAATAGTGAGTATTACACAAGATGAAAATTTTCAAAAACATTTTGAAGAAGAACACTATGTTTTTCAATAGAATTAAAAAACACCCCATATTAGTTTTAGGTTAACGAAATGAAGTCCCCTCTATTGATAATAAAAATATAGAACCTGTAAATCCCAAACATTTTTTGAAATATTATTTTTCAAATTAATTTAATCATTTCAATATTCTTCATTAAACTCAACAATGAGTATAGCTTATGGTATATTAAATATGTATGTTTAGCTTCTTTTTATGAAACACCATGATAATATTTTACTATATTCAACACTTTTATTATATTCTGTTAGATGAAACCTTATTTTTCCCATGTTATGAAAAATTCATAGTTCCTTCGATAGCATTCATTATACACAATACTAAGATTTATTTAACCAAATTATACTATTAATAATATTTTCAAAATATTATTATAGTTATCACATACCCATTGGATTGGATGTTATTATTAATATAATAATATTGTAAAACATTTGGTTTACACATGTATATATATTAAACATTATTACTATCAATTAGTTATAAAAGAACATAAGAACTTTTTGAAAAATAAATAGATTCATTTAATATAAAAGTTATTTATCAATATACAAAGACATTTTATCCCAATAAATATAAATAACAAGTTTTGAAGAATAATTTTTATTAAATATATATTTTATATATTAAATAAAATAGTTAACACTCATATTATGTATTTTTATAAAATACCTAAGAATATATCAAATTCTCTTTATAAAAATATATATTTTCTAAAATGTAGTTTTAACACATTTCAAGGGAACACTTATTAAAAATAATCTTTTTCAAACTTTTATAAATTATATTTGATAAAATTATCATTATTTTTTAAATTTTAATATCAATATTTATTATGGGTGATTTATTTTTCTTTTCTTAGAAGTTTATTTTTATGATAAATAGTTAAAAACATTCAATTTTAATTGAAAAATTGTTCATTAAATTTATTTTTAAAGTTAAATTATATGTTAAATTGTATATAAATTATAATTACATCTATTATAAAACAAAATCCAATGTAGGTCACTATAATCAATTATACAGAGATATTATATATTAAAACATTTCACACTTCTGAAATGTTTACATTAAAAACATGTTGTTACATCCTTTATATGGGATTAATTTTAAATTAATTTCTACCACTTATGTATTTACCATTAGGAAAATTGACTCAATATTTATAATCCAAATTATTTATAATTCACATTATGTTAATCTTATTTTTTGGAAAAATATTAGTGAAAGTAAAATTAAGAATTACAGTGATTAAGGTAAAAAAATGAGTACACTTAGTAGTTAAACATTAACATATGGTGAAAAATTCCATAGTAACATCTCCCAAATATATTTATAGAAATATTAATAATATAAAATCTCATTTTTGGAAAAATAAAATTTTTTGGTGGAACATGATATAAGGGAGACCTCTCAATATTGATTACCTTTTGAGATTTATAGGAATGCTACTTATCCTATACAATAAAAGGGCACTCACTTCCTCACTTATTCACACCTATCAAGAAATTTGTCTATTAACAAAAATTCCCAAATAATCTCTCAAAATCCAAACTCATGTAATATATGTCATACATTTTAGATAAATCAATACAATGATGTCTTTTGATGCAAACCAAATGGAATTACCAAAGAAGATATAACATCTTTTAACAAGAACTTTTGTTTTATTTCTTTCTCCACCCTAAAAATCATTCTTATTAAATTTTTATATAATAAAACAAGTATCATAAAAATGTAGATTTTTTATATATTAAGGTTTATACATAAACCTAAAAACACATCCATCATATTCGATACATAATCAATGTTTGTGTGTTCGGCGAACTCCAACCTTACGAACCAATGTCGTTTATTCTTCCATTACAACCTTTCAAGGTTTGGAATAATGAAGAAAATAATTTCTTATATGAAAAATATTATATTTATTTTTTCATTATGCTTTTATAATTATTATATAACATGTAACTTCATAATATCAACTTAGTGGGAATACGATAACTTCATTTGTCCTGACCAGCCTTCACTGAGATGAGGGAAGGGATAGAAAACTACCAGACCCTTCCTTCTTCATGTTGAAGGAGAGATAATGACCCTAAGTCCTACCATCAATAGGACCTAGAGTGTTTAATAACACCATGGGTATATAATTCCATTTAATATAGAAGGCATTACCATTTTTATAGAAAAATATCAGGAAATAAGATGGTAAAACTCAAAAAACATAAAAAAGGAATGTAAAAGTAAATCCAAAATCCATTCCCATATACATGTTCAAAAAAATTTGATACAAAGTATAAAAAAATCTGATGAAAAGTACCAAAAGAAAGAAAAATAGCAACAACGATTATCCTGACACCCAAGCTAGTAAGGTTCGGAACAGTTTTGAAAGCCCTCTAGGAAAGCTGAAAGCAGTTTTATATATGTAGGGTGAGTACACAGGTATACAGAGTAGGGAAAACTAAAAGCTCTCATACACAGGTGGGGATGCACTCTAATACCATGTGATAATTAGAGATAATTGAAGCACCTAGAAATGAAACTATACACCCATCCTCATCGAGGTACACTCCCCAAATACCACAAGTCAGGTAATGTAATAGTAATAACACATTGACATTTGGGTACCCCGGACTGCTTTCCCACTGGTTTTTTAGGACATCTTATGCATCAAAACTCCCCCCACAAGTTCCACTATATTCTCACTACCTCCCCAACAACAACCTCATGGGCTATCAAAACCACTCATCCCACCCGTAGACACCTAGGCCACCACAACCACACACATCTCCACCCACAGACACTCGAGCCACAATAACCACTGCCACTCCCAAAGACACATGGGCCCCATTCCGAGGATGCTTGGGAAACAATCCTTCATGCACACACCTAGGCCAACCACTACAACAAACCATGGTCGAAGAGTCTTGGGTCATAATGAACCTCAGGCTATAAAAACCTACCCAATGAGTCTTGGTATACCTAGGAGAGTGAGAATAAAAGAGCTAAAAATTGGTCACTCACATGAATGTTGGGGAAAACACCCTCCCCCGTGAAATGGTGGTGTTCAGCACAAAGTGATCAACATGGGTGGGGTGCATATTAGAAACACAAGAAATAAATTATATATATAGGTAAACAAGATCTTATAATGACCTAAGCGATTTGAAACTAGCCTATACACAAACACTATCATTACTACTCCAACATGCACAAAAAAACAGCCACAACCCGAGCATAACCCTTTCATTGAAAAAATCCCCATTGTACCCATTCTCGTTTTCATGTACAGGTGGTTCCATTAAAATATAACTCCTCTATCAGGCTACTAATAGGCATAACCAGAAACCAAAATGAGAACTGAAGGGAAAACTACCATTTAATAATTTAATAATTCACACCTGGTTCTCTTGTAATGTCACAACAAAAAAAAGGAGTCAGTGAGATCCTTCAAAGTATATGAACCAAACCAAGACCCAAAATACGGCCCCATATGGCCTCAAATCCACCAACCAATAAATAGAAAATAGAGAATGACATCCCCCTCTATGTCACCCCACAAGCATTAAGCAGAACAACCGAACATATTAGAAGAACATAGAAAGGGATTTTTTCCGATTTAGCCACACCATTTATCAAGTTCATTCGTTTTATTTGGTTAACCGGGGTGACGAAAAAAGGATTCTTATTCATTGTTCATTAATTTAATAAACTGAGATTATGTGTTTAACTAGTTTCCATGTAATATCCATTTAATCACAGGATTAGTCATAAAAATAGAGGTTCATTAGTTCACAAGAAAGGATCTCCAAAGGCCATGATTTTCAGTGGGCATAAGCCCATACAATATAGTACATATAAATGATAATAAAAGGGTACAATATCATCATCAGAAACCATAATCCTTCATTCATTAAAAACCCATTTGTTATATTCGTTATGGTTTGGTCTCATCCACATCCTGAAGAAAAATTATCATACACAGACCGCATGATACAAAAAATAATTATAGATGAAGAAAAACCCTAAATGGAAGATCCAGGATCAATGTTTTATCCTCACATCAATAAATAAGGATGCCTAACATGGAGGAAAAGAAAACTCGAAGGCTTCATGGATGAGTGAGGATGGATCCAGCATTGATGAATGATTATTCCTTGAAATAGGGACTCCATGCCCACCAAGGAAAAGAAGTAGACCAAGGATTAATAATATCTTTGTGTGATAAAATTCTAGATCCTGGAGTTATAGGATGTAAAATATTGAACTTCATAAAAAGTGGATCATGGTTTCAAAATATAGTTTGGCGGTTACACATAATGGAATTAATTTATATTTAATAATTCTACTCAAATAAGATGAAGATAGACCCACAGACAGTTGTGAGTAGATGGATATCCTTTAAATGGATAAAACACATAAGAGGGAATAAGCTAGAAATGCGGCAAAGGTGAGACATGGGGTCGCTCCAGCATTAGAGTATTTAATATACCATTTATCGGATTAAAAGTCCTTTAACCACTTTTAATGTGGTAAAAAAACTTAAAAGAGGCATTATGGGAAAACTATTGGAATGAACCTCGACACACCACAGTGTCACTGTTCGGGTGTCGCACCGATCGGTGAGACCAATCGGCGGCACCGATATGTGACACCACGGTGACACCCTGACACCGACACTAACATCCTCCTAAATCACCCATGTTGTCTACATCAACCCAACCACAATAATTTGACAAAGTAATGAACCACGAGGTTTCAGGCCATTACATCGTTTGGGGACGTGTGGACTATCGCCTCCTAAAAGTGATTTGATTCATTCAAAAAATTAATGGGATGTATTATGGATGGTTTGAGTAAATTTTTATGATATGAAATAAATAATAATTATATTTTAATTATAATATATATATTTTTATATATATACCTATATTTCATTTTTTTTAATTTTATCTATATAACAAAAAAATAGAAACATCATTCAAGCATAAGTACAGCATACCATCTCCATGAATGGTGAATTCCATTTCAAATTTATATATCTTATAGATTTTTTAAATATATAATGAATATATATCATTATTAATATTCTCAAAATAATCAAATAATTATCTAATTAAAAGGCTCATGAATAAAAAGTTAGAGCATATACAAAAAATAAATTGTATATTAACTAAAACCTAACATTAACAGGTAATTTTAAATAAAATATTAATATAAAGAACTAGTAATAAAATATATGGATTTAGTTATATTTATATGGGTTTTTTTATATTGATAATTATCTTATATTAATTATATAGTAGTTTTTAACATGTATAATGAAACTCCAGATGTAGGGTAAGGGTTTTCTCGTATCACATTTACATATGTAAGGTATATTATATATTCACAACTTATTATAGTTGTGTGGTGTATATAATTATATACACCAAATTTATATCATTATTCAATTTTTTAATTGATTTTATTCATTCATATGTATCATGATTCAAAAGTTACTCAAATAGTAAGTAGATTAATAGACTCACTTTTATTTATGTGACACTTTCTCTTCATTCACCACTCATTTATTTTGTGTGATGTATATATATTCCATGAATATATTAAGTTATTATTATACTTAAATATATAATAATTTATATATCCGTGTTATGATCTATCTTTCATGTGATTTATGGTTCAAATGTTACAAAATTAGTAAGTAAATTTTGTCACAATTTTCTTTTTTTGAGACACATTCCATGATATGAACCTATAATCTTATATGATTTTTATATACTACCTAGTGAAATTTTATATAATTAATCTCAATATATGAATGATATTTTAGGATTCATTTAATTTTATTATTTCATGGTTATTATGATTTAATTTTCCCATTGTGGTAACAATTTATATCTACAATCTCAATGTTTATTCGGAATGATTATGGTTATGATTCCACTGATGAAATATTATTATCCATATCCCAAGAACTATCATGACTTTTATATTCATATGGTAATTTGTAATTTCTTCATGTAATGGTACAATTTTACAATTTGTTGGGATTTATGATAATTGTGAAAATGATTTTAAGAATGTCCAACTTTATTTCTCTTTTTAGTCAGTTATTGTTTTTATTCACAAACCATGTTATATATAAATGTTCTCAACAATGTTTTTAAGTGACATATTAATTTAATTTTTATGTATATGTATTTTAATAAAAAAAAATTGTGTTTTAGAGTATTTATAATGGTTTTTAAATCTTCCTTTATAAGTAT
The DNA here is from genome assembly GCA_963277665.1 of Viscum album. Lineage (NCBI taxonomy): Eukaryota > Viridiplantae > Streptophyta > Magnoliopsida > Santalales > Viscaceae > Viscum > Viscum album. The sequence continues at coordinate 1,004,710,426 of OY728161.1, forward strand.
TCAAGGTTATTTTCAATGAAAACGTTTTGAAAAATATTTCAGGTATTAAGAAGTGTTTTCAAAGTGTAAAGGATATATTCATCATGAAATTTTTTTAATAGATAGTCCATGGATTTATTAATTATTCCGTAATTTGTTTTTCAAAGAAATTATTTTGATAATATTATATCACATTCAAAGAATAGTAATTTTCTATATGAATTGTTCTAAGAGATCATTCAAAATCATTTTCCAACCAGGATGACATACATTGATATAGTTATAGTTTACTATGGGTATGATCCAAAATTACCAATAATATTATCTCTCTGAATGGTTTTTGTTTTTATGAAATAATTATTATGGAACCCTTTAGTTTTCCCCATGTAAAACATGTTTCATTTAGTTTTCTATTCAACTCATTTCTTTTACCTGGTCTAATAATGTTTCAAAGAGATCGACATAATGAAAATTTATTTTCCATGGGGTCCCCATGATATGAATGAAATATTTTTTTTATTTGTTTTTATGATGATATACAATTTTATTGTATTTTATTCCACTTCTGGTTCGTGGAAATATCTTATACAATAGGGAAACCCAAATAGAACCTAGTAATATTCTTATAACTTATATGATGGTATGGCCTTATAGTAACAGGTAAGAAAATTATTTTTTATATGATGGAGTGTCCCAAAATAATGTTAGCTAAGACCATTATAGGTTTTAATACATGGTGTTTCATGTAGAATTAGGTAATAAAAATATATCTTTTAAAACATGGTGACCCAGATAGGATCGGCTAAGCCCATTACATCTTAAAAAGTTGGGCAACCAGGATAGAACTACCTGAGCATGTTATATGTCTTAAATGCATTGGGTAAAGAATTAAATATCATAAAATAATAATGGGATCAAGTTTAAGGTATTGATCCACTCTGGGAAGAAGGTATAAACTGGAGAAATATAAAGAAAGGGTTTTGACATGGAATGGTGGTCTATCCCACCCCGTAAGTGTTTCCCTTTTAAATTGCCTGAAAATGTTTTGGAAATGAGTCCTGAATTCTGGGGAATTATTTGTTTTTTTTGTGTATTCCGAAATTATATTTATTATGGAATCATTATTCCCTCATGACTCATGTTCTTTAATTTCCCTATGAATCATGTCTTATGAATTTCCAATATTTATGTCCGGATTCTTGATTATGATATTTTTTATGTTGGGTAAGATAATAAAATGTTACAATGATATTATCATACCATTATTGTCATGTCATTCTTAAATATATCCCTAGTTTACCCTTACTAATCATCTGAGCTTAACCCTTCCTTAAGTTTCTTCTCCCTAGATTAAGAAGACTGGTTTTATGTAGGAGTAAAAAATGGGAATATTTTCAATGGTGGAATTGAAGATCATTAACCAAGATATCAGATTATGTCTCAATGTTTCTAAATACATTAAATTATTATTTTACTAAGCCATTTACTTTTTCATTTTTCAAAATATTAATATAAAATCATGTCATGTATATGTATGTTAATTCAGGGTTGTTATAATTGGTAGAAAAAGAAAGGTTTATCCATCCTTTATAATCTATGATGAGATATCTATATTGATATCCCTAGTGATATTTATATTTATGTATATATGTCTAGGGATGTCCCTATGAATAAACCTAAGGTTTCATAGATTAAATAATTAGGTGTTATTATTTACACATCAAATAAGTAATTTTTCCTAATTTTGTGGTTTTATCCTATGATAAGTGTTAACACTATTTTTTATAGTAATAGGAAATAGATGGAATTGAAAGGAACTAGTTTGAAGTTGAATGTTTCATATGTAAAAGGTATGGTAATTACAATAATTTATGTCCTAAGTGGAAATTTATTTAAGATAATATATGAGGTGGTGTGAGTATTATTTATAAAGCTAAAGATAAAAAGACTGTGAACGACATGTGAAATTTATATTGTTTTCTAATAGTATTTTTTACATTAATGGTATGAATCATTATTAAATTAATTTTTATGAACATTAATTAATGATTCCTATTTCATATTCTATAAAAGGGGTATTGAGGAATAATTTAATGAATCCAGTATAATTTATTAATAATATAGTGGAATAATTGAAGTTTATATGTATTGGAATTAATAAGTATCTTATATGAATAGTGAAGTATATATATTCCATTAAGTATTTGAAAAGGTGTATTTAACTATTATGATTACATAGAAAAGTGATTCAATATAATGTGATATTTTTATGAAGGGAAGGTAACCCTTGATGTTTTATTTATGTTGGGGACATTGGTTTTAGCATGGATAGAGAGATGATTATGGGTAATGAAAATTGGATAGTACTAATTATAATGGAACTGATTATTTATTTGGTCAAAAATTAGTCTCTGTTATTATAGGTGAAGTTAATAATTTATTTGGAATTTTGGAATATATCAAATAATTACTTAAAATAGAAAGCATACATATTTTCAATAAGTATTTTTGGTAATTCAGGATAATAACATGTTTCTAGAAAAAAATGTTGAATTTATTCACATGTTTTTTATATGAAAACCATGAGATACTTTATGATATATGAGGGATCAATGCTAGGAATATTTTTTGAAAATTAAGTCATGTTATTTTTAACTATTTGTACTTTCATCATTCATAAGGGCTATAGGGGTAACCATTTTAGGAGTGGATTATGTTAAACATCAGATGATTTGATATAGATTACTGTATTATCTTCCCATATGAGGATTTATTCATATTGGATAACATGTGATAATCATTTTTTTGTGACAAAGATCGAAGGAATAACCTATCACTATATTTATGAACCTCATAGTCTGTGTGATACTCCAAACTTGTTTTTTATTTAATAACACTAATGTATGGTTTTTTACTTCATTTAATTTCTATACTATCAGAAACAATACTTATAAATAAACACAATACTTTCTTTATTTAATGAAAATACTAAAAATTATTACATACTTCAAGGCTATGAGAAACCAACTAACCATAAATACCTACCAAGTGACCTATTACAACCATATGAAGACTACTGAATATAATAAAAAGCATAATATAATAGTAGATGTCCTTCGAATATGTCACCATGAAGAAAAATATAGTCATAACCACAACATTTATACTGATCATTAGTGGAATGATAAACCCCATCTTCATCAAGTCATCTTGAAAGTGGAACACCCAAATTTGTGTGTTTATAAGGTCTTGGAAACAACCCAATTGTTGCCTCCTTTAGGTTACCATTGAGTCTCCAACGGCTATAAGACATTATAGTCGTTGGGTATTTTGGTGGTTTAATTTAAAATATATTGGTATAATGATTTTTCTAGTTTAAATTAATGTTAAAATTATAAACATTTTTTAATAAAATATTTTTATATACATACAAGAAGGATAGTGACTGAAAGTAAAATGGGTTTGAATTATAACCCTTGTGTTTCAAAAGAAATACCAAGTGAAGTATGTACATGGTTTTGGTACAAAGAAACATATATTGAATTTGAAATTTTGCAATGGAAAAATGAAAATAATAACTATTATTGTATCTGATATTTTATATATACATAGTGAATTAATTATATTTAAAATTTTCTGAAAATATTTTATAAATGCTTTCATCCCTAGATGTATAACAACATGGTTTTAACTAAAAATTTTTATTTTATTTTTATAATACTAGTATAAGGTTTTCATTATGATGTAATATATTTTAATTTATATCTTTGTTTTTTAAAAATTTAGTATTTATAGAACTAAAGAAAATATTGTTTTTAGGACATTGTTTGGCCATAATAGAGAATGCATTTTTTTAAGACACTTATATTTGTATATGAAAATATATTTTTATATTTAACAAAAAATAACTTTCACCTCTCCAAAATATAGATGATAATCCCACCTAGCTGAGGGCCACCATTTAGGCAGAAACTCACATCCCTGGTGGTCATCTCACTTATCCCCTGGCAATGTCACTGGGCTGTGAGCATGGGTGTATGCCATGTCGCGTGCGTATAGGGGTGCATTGTTATCCCTAAGCGTGCATCTGTGTGCGCGTGTGCATGGGAACTAGATCACACCATCGTGCGGCACAACAGAGTGGGAGGGTGTAGGAGCACGCCCATTGAGAACTCAGTATGAGGCAGTACTAGGAGGGGGATTGAGTGATCTGAGCCTCAGTTGGGGCCCCCAAGCTTATAAAGGAGCAGCAGAACTTTATCTGTTTTGATGTGGGATGAGGATTTTAAGTTGAAACGTGATATGGACCATCAGATCTCTCTACACATGATCTATGCCATCTATTTCGGTACGGTCCTCTATTCCTAGAAGCTGTGGATTATCCTCCATGTTTTTATCATTCTTCTAATCTATCAGGATCTAATCACAGTCGTTCCTTATTTTTAAATCATTGTGCCACCCCATAGCCATCTGATCCATCACGATCTAATCATGACCATCCATATTTTTTTAAGCCTTTGAATCCTTCTCAGTCATTTGATTAGTTATTATTAAATCTTGTTCTTCATTTCTTTTTTGTTTTCTCCCCTCTCGCATTCTTCTTGTTCCTCCTACGTGAGATGTACAAGTATCCTTGATTCTCTCTTTTCTTTTCTTTTTCTTCCACACCTGTGACATTTGTGGCCCCTCCTTTCACCCATTTTCCCCAAAACCGAAACCCTCAAGTTTATTTTAAACCAAGGATTCCTTGGTTTTCCATTCCAGTTGCATTATAATATATTATATATAATATATATATGTTTCTCTTTTGGAACCTAAACCCTACGGTGCTTTTCCTCTCCAGTGCCTCCATCAAGCCTCTCCATACCTCTCCTCCTCCTTCGAAACAGGTAAGGGTCCCAAGCTATCGTGACATGTTTCAGTTTGTATTTTTATATAAATATATATATATATATACATTTGAAAATATATATACGGTTTTGTATAAGAACTCCCAATTTTTTCTAAGATTAAGAGTCCTTAATTCTACATGAAGTTCTTAATTATTTATCATGCAAAGGATGTGTGATGTTTTGGGATTTTATATAATTTGAAAAAAATACATTAGTATATATATGTATATATTTTTTTTTTATAAAAAAACTTTTTATAGTCAATGCAATTTTTTTAATGAATCGTTGTTTCAATTGATATCCCTAACATGTTTAAAACATGTAATTGTCAACTAATCTTGGTGTAAGACCCATATATATATATATATATATATATATATATATAATGAAATGACCCAAAGTTTTTAAATGGAAATTCCCTTCTTATATTTATGTCATAAAATCTCATGAAAGAACAACATAATGAACCACTAAGTGAAAAGTGACCTTTAAACATAATTTTGTCACTTCTCTGTTTGGAATTTCAAAAATCTGGCATACACGGTTGTGTTCAAAATGTTTTTTGGAGTTTAATAAAACAAAAATAATTTTTGGTGAATAGTAAACAACCCTAATGAACATTAACATAACCTTATGAATAGTGATATACCCTAATGATTAGTAACCTCACCTATGGTTGTCTAAAAATAATATTCAATTAGGAAGTAAGATACACCAATATTTTAGAATGAGTTAATGAATATTTTAAAACTGGTTTTGATAATAAATTATTATTTTAATTAAATATTAAAATAATCATATTTAGAAAATTATTTATGAAAAATGGACATCATTTTCTTATTCTACACATCAAAAAATGGTTTGGGTGAATTTTTGGGATTTTTCGGAAATACATGAAATTTTGATGAATAGTGAAATACGATAATTCACAAAATAATCAAAATACATTAATTATGAATTCATGATGATTTTCTGCTAATTTAATCCCAATTGTTTCGGATTCACATGCTAAATTTACTATTTTTGGTCAAGGAATCATCACTATTCCTTGTCTTGAGGGAAATTAATAAACTATTGAATAAACAATTGGGAAAACCCTCTCCTCCCTCACTATAAATACCCCCTCTCCTTTCCTCTTTTCCTCACACCTCTCAAGCCTTTTACTAGCCGAAATTCTGCCCAAATAACCTCCCAAGCTCCTTACCCACGTCCAAGGATTTTTGGTCTTTACAAGAGACCAAAATAAAATCCCCTAAGAGGAGTCTCAAAGAGAGGAGATCAAAGGGTAAGAACCATCTTTTGTTTTCATGTGTTTTGTTTTCATTTTCTTTATTTTCTTACACCCTCTTCCCCTTACCTTATCAAAAGGCATGAAAGATCCAGAATATCATATATTATGGTTTCTAATCATGTTTATGAAAATTTAAAGCATCATACTTCTCCTACTCTACCTCACGTTCTAGAATTAAAACATCATCCGTGATGTGTAAAATTACCGACATCATGGATAATGTGTTTTCAAATTCTTTTATCATTTTGTTTCTGGTCATGAAACCATTTATGTTATGGTTGTACCAGATTATTATACATTTTATATGTCCTATTTAAGGTTCTGTAATCCTCATACACTCATGATATAAAACAATAATACAAAATGAGTCAATTATAGGGAAAATCGTTAAAATTAATTCAAGTGTTTATCATTAATGTTTAATGTAAAGGTTATATTTAACTCTAATTAACCAAGTGAATTTTGTAACCATGAAACCTACTTTATTTATAATAATGTCATATAACTTCAATTATAGACAACCACTTCCATCTTACAATTTATTTTAACCTAAATACAATTGAACAGATCACTAAAACAAATGAAACAAACAGACCTGAACAGTGAAATTGAACCTTGTAATCAATCAAAATGGGTATAAATGAACATAAAAGGTTTATAATGAATATTTTAAATTTAGATACGGTTCCTTAAATATTTATTAATAAACCTAATTTGACTATTCAGGTCATTAATATCATGTGGAGAACACCAACGGACCTAAGGTAAGGGATCCTCTCAATTTCACCCTTATACAAGATTGTTGACTATGTTAGGAAATGTTGTGTGTAATTATTCATTATGGGGTATGATTTCACCCCTCCCCCATACTACCCTATTTATGTATAAGTGATGATAATTTCCTTTCCTCTCTCCCTAATCCCCCTCAAGTACTCCTGATACCATGCCGATAATCCATAAAGAATTCTACATGAACCTCTTTTATTCCTTCGGGTTGTCTTATCTACCTTCCTATCAAAATGATGTTATATTATCTTTTCTTGTGCATACTATAAATGTTGTCTACATGTTACTAGTTTATTTATCAAGACTCTTTCATCAGTCTCTTTCATGGATATGCATGCTTTTAAGTGATTATCTCCTCATTACTTCCGGATAAGTGAACATGTTTTAAGGAAACATCCCGAATTATTTCATATTATCATGTGTACTCTATACTCTGTTTTAAGTCACATTTGTCTTTATAAAATCAGTATTTATTTATGAAAACCCTCCTGGTTTACTTCTTGTTTTATAAAAAAATATTATGCCGCTTTTTGTTTTAAAATATATTCGATGTTTTCTTAAACCGTACAAAAATGTTTTGACTCAAAGATTCCTAAAAACTATTTTTTTACATGTTATCACTTTAGTTTTTTACCTCTTGTCATGATTTATGGATTTATATATTATTAATGTCTATTTATGATTTAATTCCTTTCTTTCATGGACACTTGTATGTTACGTCCCTTTCTATTATGCTTCATGACGTGATTGTGTGACCATTTCTTTTCTTGGGTACTCTTATGTTTATGAATGATTGATTATGTGGGATTATTTATATGGAAATCATATACACGAATAATATTAGAGGGGTGCGCCCAGATAGTGCTCCAATGCATTGGGTAAAGTTAATGTCTCATGAGAAGATTATGGGCAAATGGTCCGGGCGGTTAGCCTTGGCTTATGCTACTATGGGAAATGAGATTGGCGGTTAGCCTTCACTCGTACTAAAGTCATGTTTAAAGTTGCTTCCACCTCCCTATGAAACTATTCTTATATAATCTCATGCTTATATGATCCCATTATTATTTTATTCCATGTCTTTATGATCACATGTTTATATGATATGATTCCATATGTTCCATGCTTCATATATCATTATGTCAAGCCTCCTAATTCATGTGCTTAAAGTTTGTTCTTATCTTCTTACCTTTACTGGTATTTTTAGCTCATCCCTTTGTTCATGTGTTCCCCAGGGTACCTTATGCAGATGTAAGGCCTCAAAGTATGTTAGGATCTCATTATGAAGATTAAATAAAGAAGTGTTTTTAGCCCCATGTTTTGTGATATATGTACCTAGTCTTCCAAGACACTAGACTTAACGATCCTTGGCTTGTACTCTGATGATTAATTATGTTTAAAATCTTGAAATGTTATGTGTAAAAGTCTAGGGTCGCTATAGTTGGTATCAAAGGATGGTCTATTTATTTTTGGAGATTTGGAATATAGCACCTTAGTGAGAACCTTAAATATGAGACTATGTATTAGAAAACATTCCCAAATTTTGGTGAGTATTGAGTAAGTGATTTATCAAGAAACTACATCTTTTTCAAGATACGAGCAAGTAGAGGAGGCTCTAGCACAGATGTATCCTATGGGTAAAACCCTAAAACACCGCTTTGAGCTAGACTCGAATGGGAACTGGTTCATGACAATGGGCCTTACTGTACTCTTGGTTACGACACTCGTGGGGGATATGCTTTGGTAGATTCATGAGCTTAGTAGAAACCATTATTAAGGGAAAAATACCATAAGAATATATGTTAAGAAATAGATTGAAGACAACCTAGATATAATCCAAAGGAATCAAAAGTTAGGATATACTTCTTATTTATAAGTTTATTCTTTAATGTCCAAATTTTCTTTTCTATGATCAATATATAAATATTCAAGACCTCTACTTATACGTTATTTTTCATAATTAATTGTGGGAAATAGAAGAACATGTTCCAATAACAAATGTGATAGGCAATGTGATGAAATCCCTAATGATATTATTGATGTGTTGGAAGCAGGTGCTCAAAACATCATGGCAATACTTGATCAGCTGGCACGAGTCATGAATAATAACTTGAATCAGGTGGAATGTCCCCCTCCTCCATGGAAAGAGTTAGTTGCCGTAGAATCCTTCATGCGTAAAAGGCCTCCCATGATTAGCAGGTCTTATGATCCCCTCCTCGCAGAACAATGGATTAACTCCATTGAAAAAATTTTCTATATACTCTAGTTCTTGGAAGAAGAGAAAGTTGTACTGGCAGTCCATCGTTTTGATGGGGAAGCTGATCAGTGTTGGAAACAGATCAAGAATACAAATTCCCAAGAAGAAATTGATTCCATAGATTGGGAGGAATTCAAGAAGATTTTTTTCAACAAATATTTTTCTCGAACCCTCCATCTCAAGATGGAAAGAGAGTTCCTTGGACTCGAGCAGAAGGAAGATGATTCCATCAGGGCGTAGGAAGAAAACATTAAAGGATTGCAAAGTATGCCTCTGGCTTTGTCATGAACACTGAAAGAAAAGTGGTTCGCTTTTTTAGTAGACTAAAGCTGATTCTATGAAAATCATTTTCGATTCGAGACTTCGACAGTTATGAGGACATTGTCTGTTGTGACCTCAAGGTAGAAATGGAGATTGGAGGCTCTTGGTGGTCTCATGCACCCAGTGACAAGAAGTGGAAAATGGAGAACTACATGGGTGTCCTATCAAAAAAATCCCACAATGGAAAGAATCCCAACTTTCCCCTTTTCAAAATTTGTGGGAAGAAGAATCCTGGTAACTATCTGAAGGGAACCAAAACTTGCTTTAAATGCGGAAAGGTTGGTCATCTGGCCAAGAACTGCCGAATGGGTATGAAAATTCCCGCTAATGAGGAAGAATAAAGGAAGGTTCAGATCAACACTTAGCATACAGTGCAGTTTTATAACTACAAGGATCTTAGGCATTATGTGAACAATTTCCCTAAGCCAAGGGTTATCAGAGGCAATCAGCAACAACCTCCAAGGAAACAAAGAAGGGCTTATGTTATCTCTACTACTGAGGTGGAGCCGAAAATGATGTGGTGATAGGTACACTTGTTATTCATTCAAGAATAGTGAAAGTACTATTTGATTCTGGTTCTATGAATTCTTTCATATCTTGTAAGTTTAGTATAACTATTCAAACACCACCTCAAAATTTGGAGGAAAGGTTATCTGTGAGAACAGAAAATGGAGAAATTATTGCATCCATGGTTTATAACTCCTCCCCGGTTAATGTTTGTAGACTGAACCTCCAAGCAAATCTTGTTATACTTCCTTTAGTGGAATTTGACGCTATCTTGGGCATGGATTGGCTATCTTTGTACAAGGCCAACATCAGCTGTCGGGAAACGGAGATTACTCTTCACATCCTAAAGCATCCTCTGATTCTTTACAGGTGCATAGAGGAAGGTGAATCTCATTTCGAATCATCGTCTCATGTGTGGATATTGCTTATTTATGAGCATGCATATCTAGCTCAAATGATTGAGATGAAGGAGATAATCATGCTTAAATACATTCCCATCGTGAGGGATTACACTGATGTATTACCTAAAGAGTTTCTTGGTCTTCCTCCTGATCGAGAGGTTGAGTTCTCAATTGAGCTTATCCCTGGATCTCTGCCAATCTCAAAGAAACCTTACAGAATGGCCACCGTAGAGCTAGAAGACCGGAAGAAACACCTACAGGAGAATATAGAGAAGGGTTTTATACGCCCGAGTGCTTCACCGTGGGGTGCTCCATTCTTATTCTTCAAGAAGAAGGTTGGATCATTGCGCATCTGCATTTATTATTGGGAGCTCAATAAAATCACAATAAAGAACAAGTATCCCCTTCCACGGATAGATGACTTGTTCGATCAGCTACGTGGGGCTAGTTATTTTCTAAGGTGGACCATCAGTCAAGATATCACCAGCTAAAGGTGATCAAGGAAGATATACCCAACACTACCTTTCAAACAAGGTATGGACACTATGAGTTCATAGTGATTCCCTTCGTACTCACTAATGCTCCAAAAATTTTCATAGATTTAATGAATAGAGTCTTTAGAGATTACCTCGACAAATTTCTGGTAGTCTTTATTTATGATATTCTGATATACTCCAAGAGTAAGGAGGAACATGGGGAGTATTTGGAAACTGTGTTATGGACTTTGCGAAGGGAAAAGTTGAATGCAAAGTACAGTAAATGTGAGTTCTAGATGGAGTAATTATCATTATTGGGGCATGTTATCACCAGCAAAGGGATATATGTGGACCCTTCCAAGATGAAGTCAATTGAAGAGTGGCCTAGACCAACTTCTGTAATGGAGATCCGCAGCTTTTTGGGTCTAGCTGGGTATTATCGACGATTTGTGAAGAACATTTCACGATTTTAAACCCAATGACCAAGCTGACACGGAAGGGAGTAAAGTTTTTCTGGACACAGGAGTGTGAAGACTGTTTCAAGGAGTTGAAAAGGAGGCTTATCACTGTGCCGCACTCACACTCCCTACTAGTGGGGAACTCTTTGTGGTGTATAGTGATGATTGTAAAAAGGGATTAGGCTATGTGTAGATGCAAACTGATAAATTGATAGTCTATGCCTCATGGAAGTTGAAAATCCATGAGCAAAACTATCCAACGCATGATCTGGAGTTAGTGGTTGTGATCTTTTACTTAAATATCTGGCGGCATTATCTCTATGGGGGAAAATGTGAGATATATATGGACCATAAGAGTCTCAAATATATATTCACATAGAAATAGATTAATATGCACCAATGATGATGGATAGATTTCATCAAGGATTATGACTGCTCAATCCACTACCATCCCGGTAAGGCAAACAAAGTGGCGGATGCTCTAAGTAGAAAGGATCCTGCATCTTTTTCAATGATGAGAATATAAAAGGATCTGATCTTATTATATTTGCAAAGGATGGACATGGAAATCATTACAGGAGGAACATAATCAATCCTTTCTCAAATTATTGTTCAACCATCCCTCATGGAGAAAATTATCGTTGCGCAAAGAAACAATTTGGAAATTCAAAAAAGGGTGGAAGCTGTTAAAAATGGGAAATCCTCTGATTTCAAAATTGATGAGGAAGGAGTTGTAAGATTTGGGACACGATTATGTGTACCATCTGATCCAGATATAAAGAAGGAGATATTGAATTATACACATAGTTCAACCTTCTCTTTCCATCCTAGGAGTACCAAAATGTACAATGATCTCCGAGAACACTTCTGGTGGGATAACATGAAGAAAGAGATTGTGGAATATATATCAAGGTGCTTGATATGTTATCAAGTTAAAAATGAGTGACAAATGTAAAAGGGTATGATGAATCCATTGCCTATACCCATGTAGAAATGGTAAAATATTACTATGGACTTTGTCATGGGTCTCCTGAAGATGTTGAAGGGAAATAATGCGTTATGGGTTGTGGTTGACCAAATCACCAAGACAGCCCATTTCATCACTATTCTAGAAGATCTTTCGCTTGAAAAACTTGCAAAGTTATATGTAAAAGAAGTGGTGAGACTGCATGGTGTTCCACTATCAATTGTTTTTAACCATGATCCAAGGTTCACATCTAAATTCTAGAGTAGCCTTCAACATTCTTTGAGTACTGAATTAAATTTCTGCATGGCCTATCACCCCCAAACTGATGGCCAGTCTGAAAGAACTATTCAGACGCATGATGATATGCTTAGATCTTTCTCTCTAGAATTTAAAGGAGGATGGGATCAGCATCTCCCATTGGTTGAGTTCTCATACAACAATAGCTTCCACTAGAGTATTCAAATGGCTCCATAATAAGCTCTTTATGGAAATCGATGTAGAACTCCAACCTATTGGGATGAAGTTGGATAAAGAATGCTACTTGGACCCGATCTTGTTCAAGAGATGACAAATAAGGTTCAAGTCATCAAGAAACACATCAAAGGAGCTCAAATTTGGAAAAGGAGTTATGATGACAACCGTCGAAGGGACTTGGAGTTCGACGTTGGAGATAATGTCTCCCTTAAAATATCTCTATAGAAGAGAGTCATGCGATTCGGAAAGAAATGGAAGATAAGCCCAAGGTATATTGGCCCCTTCGAGATCCTTGAACGCATAGGAGTCGTGGCCTGTAGGCTTAAACATCCACAAAATATGTCTCGAGTTCATGATGTTTTTCATGTATCACTCTTGAGGAAGTACATACATGATCTCTCACATGTACTAAACTCATAGGTGGTGCAACTGGAAGATGATCTCTCCTCTGAGGAGCAGCCAGTAAAGATTCTGGATCAGAGAGATAAGGTTCTACACAACAAGACAACCCATCTTGTCAAAGTGTTGTGGAGGAATCATAAGTTTGAGGAAGCAACATGGGAATTGGAGGAAGTGATGAAGGAAAAGTACCCGCACATGTTTTTGGATTAGTATGTAAAACGATACTTCGAGGGAGAAATTTCATAAGTGGGGAAGAATGTAACGACCAAATTTTTTTAAATAGAAATTCCCTTCTTATATTTATTTCATTAAATCTCATGAAAGCACAACATAATTAACTACTAAGTGATAAGTGACCTTTAAAAATAATTTTTTCACTTCTGTGTTTGGAATTTCGAAAATCCGGCATACATGGTTGTGTTCAAGATGTTTTTTGGAGTCTAATAAAGCAAAAATAATTTTTGCTGAATAGTAACCAACCCTAATGAATAGTAACATACCCTTATGAATAGTGATATACCCTAATGAAATGTAACCTCACCTATGGTGGTATAAAAAAAATATTCAAGTTGGAAGTATGATATACCTATATTCTATAATGAGTTAATGAATGTTTTAAAACTGGTTTTGATAAAAAAAATTATAAATTTTAATTAAATATTAAAATAATCATATTTAGAAAATTATATTTGAAAAATAGACTTCATTTCTGGATTCTACATGTCGAAAAAGGTTAAGGAGAATTTTTGGGATTTTTCTGAAATACGTGAAATTTTGATGAATAGTGAAATACGATAATTCACAAAATAAGCAAAATACATTAATTATGAAGTCATGATGATGTTATACTGATGTAATCCAAATTGTTTCAATTTCACATGATAAATTTACTATTTTTTGTCAAGTAATCATCATTATTCCTTATCTTGAGGGAAATTAATAAACTATTGAATAAACAATTGGGAATACCCTCTCCTCCTCACAATAAATACCCCCTCTCCTTACCTCTTTTCCGCACACCTCTCAAGCCTTTTTCCTAGACAAAATTCAGCCCAAATACCCTCCCAATATCCTTCCCCACGTCCAAGGCTTTCTGGTCTTTCCAAAAGACAAAAATCAAATCCCCTAAGAGGAGTCTCAAAGAGAGGAGATCAAAGGGTAAGAACCCCCTTTCGTTTTCCAGTGTTTTTTTCATTTTCTTTATTTTCTTATACCCTCTTCCCCTCCCCTTATCCAAAAGGCATGAAAGCTCCAAAATATCATATATTCTGGATTCTAATCATGTTTATGGAAAATTTCACACATCATACTTCTCCTCCTCTCCCTCACGTTCTAGAATTAAAACAGCGTCCCTGATGTGTCAAATTACCGACATTATGGATAATGTGTTTTCAAATTCTTTTATCATTTTGTTTCTGGTAATGAAACAATTTATGTTATGGTTGAACCAGATTATTATACATGTTATATGTTCTATTTAAGGTTCTGTAATCCTCATACACTCATTTTATAAAACAATAATACAAAATGAGTCAATTATGGGCAAAACCGTTAAAATTATTTCAAGTGTTTATCATTAATGTTTAATGTAAAGGTTCTCTTTCACTCTAATTAAAAAAATGAATTTTGTAACCATGTAACCTAATGTATGTCCACTATTTTTATATAACTTCAATTCTGGAAAACCACTTTCGTCTTACAATTTATTTGAACCTAAATACAATTGAACCGATCATTGAAACAAATGAATCAAACGGACCCGAACAGTGAAATTGAACCTTATAATCATTCAAAATGGGTATAAATTAACTTAAAAATGTTATAATGAATCTTTTAAATTTATATAAGGTTCTGGAACTATTGATTAGTAAACCTAAATTGACTATTCAGGTCATTAGTATCAAGTGGAGAACACCAACGGACCTAAGGTAAGGGATCCTATCAATTTCACCCTTATTCAAGATTGTTCACTATGTTAGGACATGTTGTGTGTAATTATTAATTATCGGGTATGATTTCTCACCTCCCCCATACTGACCTATTTATGTATAAGTGATGATAATTCCCTTTCATCTCTCACTAATCCCCCTCAAGTACTCCCAATACTATGCCGATAATCCATAAAGAATTCTACCTGAACCTCTTTTATTCCTTCGGGTTGTCTTATCTACCTTTCTTCCAAAATGATGTTATCTTATCTTTTATTTTGCATACTCTAAATGTTTTTTACATATTCAAAGTTTATTCTTAAAGACTCTCTCATCACTCTCTTATGGGGATATGCATTCTTTTAAGTGATTCTCTCCTCATTACTTCCCGATAAGTGAACCAGTTTTAAGGGAACTTCAAGAATTATTTCCTATTATCAAGTGTATTCTATCATCTAATTTTATTCACCTTTGTCTTTATAAAATCAGTCTTTTTATTATGAAAACCATCCTGGTATACTTCTGGTTTTATAAAAAATATTATGCCTCTTTTCATTTTAAGAGATATTCGATGTTTTCTTAAACCGCCCTAAAATGTTTTGACTCAAAGATTCCTAAAAACAATATTTTTACATGTTATCACTTCAGCTTGTTATCTCTTGTCATGATTTATGACTTTATACATTATTAATGTCTATTAATGATTTAATTCCTTTCTTTCAGGGACTCTTGTATGTTATGTGCCTTTTTATTGTGCTTCATGACTTGATTGTGTGCCCATTTCTTTCCTTGGGTACTCTTATGTTTATGAATGATTGATTATGTGAGATTCTTTATATGGAAAGCATATACATGAATAATATTATATGGGTGAACCCATATAGTTCTTTAATGCTTTTAGTAAAGTTAATGTCTCATGAGAAGATTATGGGAAAAAGGTGTGGGCGGTTAGCCTTGGCTTGTGCTACTATGGGAAACAAGATTGGCGGTTAGCCTTGACTCGTACTAATGTTATGTTTGAAGTTGCTACCACCTCCCTGTGAAACTATGATTTTATAATCTCATGATTATATGATCCCATGATTATTTTATTCCATGTTTTTCTGATCCCATGATTATATGTTATTATTCCATATGTTCCATGATTCCGATATCATTGTGGCAGGCCTCCTAATTCATGTGCTTAAAGTTTATTCTTATATTCTTTCCCTTACCAGGATTTTTAGCTCATCCCTTTTTTCATGTGTTCCCCAGGGTACCCTATACAGATGGAAGGGCTCAAAAAAAGTTAAGATCTCATTATAAAGATTAAATAAAGAAGTTTTTTTAGCCACATGGTTTTTGATATATGTACCTAGTCTTCCAAGACACTAGACTTAACAATCATTGGCTTGTACTCTAATGATAAATTATGTTTAAAATCATGAAATGTTATGTGTAAAAGGATAGGGTCATTATATAAACTATATATATTCAGTTGTACACATAAATTATATATGTATATCGATGATTACATAAACAGATCTATGAATTCTTTTAATAAATAAACCATTTAAACTTTATATCATGATTAAAAATATAGGGACCTTTGTTAATTAATGTGCATAATATATTCAATTCATTATAGGTGTCATTTTATTTTTTGGTGTAAACTCCTTAATACATAATGTATATTCGGTTATGTGAATATATGTGCATACATATAAACTTCGATCCTCAATCTTATTTATAATTTTTCAAAGAATGCTTAGAATGAATAACACATGATGTTTTGAAATATGAAAGGTTTTTTATTTAAAAATAAAATTTTACATATTCACCCTTGTGTATAAACGTATTTACATAACACTAAACACTAGATAATATTATATTTACTAAATGTTATAATTTTTTATGTGTTTAGTAATTATAGAGAATTAATGAGTATAATTTTATGGGTTTTCTAATCTTATATATATATATGTATGAGTCACTTATTTTCATTGGTATTACTTATGGTTTAAATTCATTTTTTTAATTTTTATCATTGTGTGTACCCTTGTGATATGTTTTACATAATCATACCAGTAATAAATATTTGGAAATCAATGTGATTAATACCCCACATGAAATATTTTGTTTACCCTTAAATTAGTTATGCATCCAATCCATGATGTGTTTATAATTTTTATTTTATTAAAAAGATTTTAGAGATTAGGGTTATAATTTTAGATGGAAAAACTTGTTTTTATTTTTGTGCATTATTTCTCATTACATGTGCAATAATCTGCTTATCATACTTGTCACTTATTTCCATATCCATGTATATTTAAATGATAAATAATTGAATCAAACTCAAATGGCCTTTCAAGGAATTAAGAACTAAATTATTCAATGTTTTATGGGACACTTTGAATAATTTGAATTGAGAAATTTAATTATTCAAAGTGGTATGGGATTCTTTGAATAATATGAAACAGAGAAATTAAATTATTCAAATTTGTATGGGGCACTTTGAGTAATATGAAATAAAAAACCATGTAATATGTGACACTCAAGTAATACGTAATTTAATAAATCAAAGTGGTATGATCATTTTTATTTATATAAATTAGGAATGCATTGGACTTATTATGTGATGGGTGGGGCCCGTTATAGCCCCTTGATGCATCGGTTGGTCTCATGAGACAAACTAGGTGTGCAATTGGCCAAGGAATTTCCTTATTTTATTTATGGTCTTGGTACGAGGCCTTGACATTAATTTTATTTGTCTTGGCATGAGGCCTTGACACAGTCCCCCATATGCACTTCCCTCATTAGGACTATGTAATTTAATCATCCAAATTAATATTCATCTAGTAGAATATTAATGGTTAAAAAGAAAATAATTATGAGAATCAGAATAAGTAAATTATTATGGCATGTTTTTTAGTATTCATAGAATTTATCAACCAGTTTATGGCTTACAATTAGTAATAAATGATATTGAAGTTGTTACTTTACGTGCAACTCTGATCATGTATTTCTTCGAGCTGTGAATTTGGAAATTGTACTTATTCATGTCATACATGTTAAATTTATAATGAATCTTACTTTATATGTTTCACACCCTATACTTTGTATAAGCAGGCCTATGTTTGGAATATATTTCATTATTACCTTTGTAATAATCCATGATATGTTCACTTGTATTTTGTGATCAAATGTTATGTTATGCTTTTCTTATGAAAATGATTTATAATTAGTTTTAAAGGAATTATTTCAAGAGGTTTAAATTTCAGAATTACATTATTTTAAAACCCCTTATTGGGAATTAATATTCTCCCCCTATATTTTAATTTAAATTTTACAGGTTTGGTGGACTTGAGTAACAATATTTAGTTGAATCTTAATGGAGGTTATTTATTCTTCTATTTTTGGAAGAATTGTAATAATTGTATCTGATTCTTAAGGACCTAAAAAAATCTTCTCTAGTAGAACATGATGTGTGTTTTCATATTTCTTTTTTATAAAAAACAATTTACACACAATGTTTTATTTATCACCACACGTGCTTCGGGGCAGTCTGGGGGTCGGGGTGTGATAGTCTCTTAATGCATTAGGAATAAAAAAATCACCTTCATTTCTTGGTGTAAGTGAAGAAGTGGATATTGATAAAGGAACATCCAAAGGGAAAAATTATTCTTACAAAAATGAATAAATTTCTTTAACTATATCTCCTTGTGAAAAAACATCAATATTAGAAAAATGGTCATGAAATAAAATTTTATCTCATTTTCAAAAAAAACTTATGATATAAATGACACCTTTCAAACCACTTTGGTTTATGGAATTTTGATTATTAACATTTTTACAACCATTTTCTATATTATACTCCATTAGAAAAAGATAGTTATATTTCTATTCTATGTAAATTTATTCACATCCCACCTATGTTATCCTATGTTGTGACCTAGTTATGAGTTACATTAGGAATCCCTTATTTTTCCGATGTTTCCTTTCTAAATTCCCTTTTAGTATTCAGTTTTATTATGAAAGTTTCAATGAAAATAAAATTCAAGAATAAAACCATTTATAACCCTAATTATTTTGGGGGGAAATCATTATAAGTGGTTAGAATGTAACACACTAAAATATTCTGAAATATTTTTTATTTAAACTGATTTAATCATTATAATATTTTTCATTTCACAGAACAATGAATATGAATTGTGTTATGTGAAATCATTATGTTTGGCCTATGAATCACACAAGACAAATTTCTGCATGAAATACACATAACACTTATATTTTCATGTGGTGCACTTAATAATATGATTCAATTTTTTAAACCACATTTCTGAGTCCATTTATAGCTTGTATTACATACAATACTGAGTTTTATTTAACTAACATATATTATTAATATTATTATTAAAATAATTTTATTAATTCTACCTAGACAATAGAAAATAGGTTATAAATAAGATTAACTAGATAATAAATATATTGTTTACACATAAATATTAAAATAATCTTTTTGTTATTTATTAGTTAGGTATGAATGTATGAACTATTTGGAAATAAAGAGATTCCTTTTCTAAGAAAACTATTGTTCAACGTACAAAAACAAGTTTTATCTAAATAGATAAATAATAAAATTATCAATGATTTTAGTGAAATATAAATATTATATATTCAATTAACTATATAATACACATCTTATGTCGTTTATAGAAAATATATAAGAATAAACCTAATTGTATGTATAAAAATATATTTTTTTTTGAAAATTACTTTTACCACCTCTTATTGGAACACCAATTATAAATATAATTTTGGACACTTATAATATTTTACATTTCAAATAAATTAACTTCATTAATTAAATAATAAAATAAAAACAATCTTTTTAGGATTTTATATTATTTTATTTTCAGAAGTGTAAATTTTTTATAAAAAAAATTTATTGAAAAAAACTTTTTCATTTAATTTATTTACATAGTTAAAATATATTTTAAATAACTTTATATAGTATAATGAGTTAAATAATACCAAAATATATAAAATTTATGTAATTTGGATCAATTTCATACTAAAATTATATATGAAAATAGTTCAAAAAGTTGAAGTTGTTACTTTAAAAACTCATTGTTATATCCCCTCTATGGGATTTATATTAAATTATATTATACCCCATATGGTTTTGGAAAATAAAAATTTGGATTCCATATTTTAATAAGAGAAATTTAGAATGTCTCATATGTTAATTTTTTTTTCAAAAACTATAGTAAATTAATTAAAATTAATATGTTTTAGGTAAAAACAAGTTTACCTAGTGGTTATATGTTATCTTAATGGGTCATATACCCTAGAATCATGTTAAAAATACAATTAATTGAAATATTTAGAGAATATAATCCCTTTTATAGATATTTGGAAATTATTTTAGTCACATTATATATGGGATACCTCTCAATAATGTTTACCTTTTTATATTTATAATAATGTCACTATTTATCCACTATAAAAGGGAACTCAACCACTAAATTATTAATACCTATGAACACATTTAACACATAAAAAACCTATTAAAATAATCTCCAAGCATTCAAATTATAATCATATATGCCTGACATTGTGATTAAATAAATCCATTGAAGTTCATTAGTTAAAACAAAAAGGAATTAACCCATGAAGATGTAAGATCCTTCAATAATACTTTTTATTTTTTTCACGTATAAACCCCTAAATTACTATTATTAAATTAATATATGAAATAATAATAATTATAAATATTTTGAGATGATTTTATGTAAACTTTTACACCTAAACATAAACACACTTCCATCAAATGGGATACATAATCATCGTTCATGTGTACCACAAATTACTGCCATGAGAACAAATGTCATTTGTTCGTCCATTAACACATTTCAAGATTGAAGAAAAATTATGGACCAGATATTTTTATATGATATTTATTATTTTGAGACTTATTTAATTAGTATATAACACATACATTCATGATTTCCATTTTGTGGTAATAAAATAACATCATGTGCGGACGTGTGGACTATCACATATTCAAACTTAGGGTGTTTTTCACCCTTTACATGTAAGTATTAAGAATGAATTGGTTATAAATATATGATATATATATATAATATAATAATTATAATTTAATGATATTATTTATATACCTGTGTTTTATTTATTATCATTCTTTCAATACAATAAGAAAATTAATACAACATTTATGGTTACGTATGGCCTACTATCTCCCTGAACGGTGTATTCCATTTCATATTTATATATTTAATATATTATTATAAATTAATATATAATGAATATATATGAAATTTTTCCCAAATTTATTATCATTAAAAAGTTAAATCAGGATCAAAGTAAGAGGATCATGAATAATAAGTCATAACAAATACAAAAAACAAGCAGATACTTCTTGAAACCGAACTTTAACATGGAATTTATAAAATATGAGTAATATAAAGTCATAATGAAATAATATATAGTACGATATATGATAATAATTTTATATGGTATATTAATAATAAACTTATATTTATAATACATGAGGATTAAATGTGTATGAAGAAATTCAAGACATTAGGTAAGGGTATTATTGTCTCACTTTTATTTCTGTGAGGTATATACTATATTCACCACTTCTTTATATAATGTGGTGTATATACTTCAATGTGAAATATTATATTGTGAATTTAATTTATTACATGATATTAAATGTTTCAATTCGTGTTATTATTTTATTGGGATCATGATTCAATGATTACTCAAGTAGTAAAGGGATTTTTACTCTTATTTTTGTTTCTGCGAAACTTCTTCTCTTTTCAACAATTTTTTCCTTTTTGTGGAATTTATAAATCCCATTAATATATTATATTACTATTATAATTAAATTTAATAGTTTTTATATATCCATTTGATGTACTATCTTTCATGGGGAATATGGTTAAAAGATATGAAATCAGTAAAGTAATTTTTTTCTCAATTTTCCATCTTTTAGCCACATGGCTTATTATGTAGCTATATTCTGCTACAAGGTATATCTAATAACCTTTTACATGATATATAATGAATATATTTCATATCATGATATTTTATTCTTGATTTAATTTTATTATTTCATGGGGATTAAAATTCAATGTTACCAAAGATGTAACATTTTATTGAGGCCTTCTCATCATTTATCCAGATTGTTTATGATTAAACTTTCATTGATGAAATATTATTATCCATATCAAAAGAAAAATCATTAATTTACTTATATTAATTTTATTATAAATATCTTCATAATGATATAAAATTATTTGACTATTTTTTACCTAAGATAATTTATAAGAAAATTAAAAAAATAGGAAATTATTTATCTCTTCAGACAGAAATATGTTTCTTTCACAAACTATGTTTTCTAAAAATTTCATAATATTTTTTGATTTATATATTAATATAATTTTATCATATTTTTTTTAAAAAAAACTTGGTTTTAATATATTTAAAATGGGTTTCAAATAATAGTTTATATGTCTTCAATGTTATTTTAAAATAAAAATGTTTTTAAAATATTTTATGTTTTAATAAACATATTCTAAAGTGTAAATGATAGTTTCATCAAGAAAAGTTTTCACTGATTTTTATAGGATTATTAATTATTGTTCAATTTTTTTCAATGAAAATATTTTTATTTTTTTTAGTATTTTAAATGAAATTTTATTTTCCTAAAGAACTATTCCAACTAATCATTCAAAATCCTTCTCCATCTAAGATTTCATACTTTTATATAATTATTATTTTATAGGGATATGACCCAAGGATACCCTTAAAATTATTTCTCTGAATTTTTTATGTTTTGATTTTATTATATTTATTTAAACCTTTTCTCTTTCATGTGAAAAAAAATATTTAACGTTGATTGTTATGAATCCCATTTCTTTTCCACTAGCAAATCATGTTTCAAATAGATTGATTTGAAACCAATTTCTTATCCATGGGTTAATCATGCTATGATAGAATAATGGTTTTGAATTGTTTTTATTATGTATTAATGATATTTTTACTCTATTAATATATTGTTTCAAAAGAATGGATTATACAACGTGGTGGCCAGATAACACTGGGTAACCTAATTTTATTTTTTACGGTGAGGAAAGCCAGATAGTGTTGGGTAAGAAAATTATAGATTATATGATGGAGTGTCCTATATAGCATTGAGTTAGTCCATTATATCTCTCCAATTTATTTTTTAATGATTAATATCTCATAAAAATTATTGTATCAAGTCAATGAACCAAATCCATTCTGAGAGGAAGGTATAACCTAATCAACTACAAGGAATGGGCAGTGACTAAGGATAATGGTGTTTCCTTCTTAGTAGGTTCTTACCCGTGAATGTCTCTAACATGTTTTTTAATGAGACGTAAGATACATGGAATGATTTTATAAGTGTATGCTTATACAAAAAGTTTAAGTCTTATCCCAATGTTATCCGCACACAAATCATGTTTATTGATTTTCTTATGATTCATGAGTTAATAACTATCAATCATTATGTCAAAAATCTTGATAATTATCATTGATATATAGAGTATGGTATTATAATGTTTCAATAGTAGTATCAAATCAATAATCTCATGTTATTTCTACATATCTCCTTTTTTACCCTTTCTGAGAATCTAAGCTCACCCAATTCTTATGTTTCTTCACATAAGATTATAAAGCAAGGTTTTTAAGTAGGAGTATATAAGAGGATGATAATTAATTGATATGATAAATATATTTCACTAAGATATATGATTATGTTTCCATTTTTCCAATGATAATGAATTATTGCTGCCCTTAGTTTTGTACTTTTTTAATGGGATGAATATTTATGTAAAAATATAAAATATATATAAATGTTACTCTAGGGTCTCTATAGAACCCCTAGGTTGTTATCCTATGATTTAAATGTCTTAAAACCTTTTATTATTTTATCAAATAAATTTTGAGTACATTTTATGGTTATTTTTATATTTTCGTGATATTAATGTGGAAATACCTCACATTTTATCAAAAAAATATTGTATCATAATTTTTCAGTTCACATACTTTCCAAAAAGTGGAACCACCAGCATGTTTTGTCTAGTGAAATCTTATCTAACAAGAACCTATATTACAAATTTCTATCAATCATAAATATTTATCACTAATTTTTGTTTATTAATATTTTTTATTCACAATAACTATAAAACCAGGGGAACTTGTTAATGGAATAAGGGGATAATATATTTGTTTTATTCCAGTCACTAATAGATTTCAAATACAAGGTAGTTTTTCTCATCATTGGTTTCTTCAAAAAATTTCACAAAAATACTAAAAATTCTTCTACTAGGTTATGAAATTGTAATCAGTTGATATTTTTTATAGATGATTAAATAATAAATGATATAATTAATATGAGCATACTGGTCCATAAATCATTATAATTTTTTTCCTAAAAATGCTAAATCATCTTGTCCAGAGAGCCGTTTATGAATAGTTAAGAAGATGTTTTTCCCAATTTAGAAATATTTTTTTCAATGTAATAAGTCTTTTTGAGCTTCAATGTTCACCAAAAAAAACATATCATTTCATTGATGTACTCAAAAAAATATCTTATGTTATCTATATTTTTAATTTATCCACTCAATTTGGACTCAAAATTGAGAACAATATTGTGTTTTATATATTGGGGAGGGTGTTTTTAAAATTTTGATATATACATAAATATTCTATAAATAATAAACCCCCGTAATTTTTTAAAAAATTATTAGTATTTTTATTTTTTATTTTTTTATTTGTAGTCTATTCTAGTGTTTAATTTATTGAATGTTACAAGGATGCCATCGTTTCTAAAACAACTTGATGTGAATTATTTATGAGTTATATTTTTCCACTAATTTTATGTAGATTATATTTAAAAATAAGTAAATGTATTGTGATTTATCATATTTTGTTGAATTTAAATTTTAACTAGATTAATGTTTTTCTATGAAAATTTACATAATAACATTATTTTTTTCAAATAAGACACCATAGGGTTACAGAAATCCATATAAATTTTTCTATAATGCAGTAAAATTTGAAATTGGGATATTGTAGTAAAAATAAGAGTCATTAGGCACTTCATTATTTACTAAATAAAATAAATTATATATTCATCAATTAATTTCTATAATTATTTGGAATAAAATTTCAATAAAACTATCCAAAATATAATTTATTTAATTCATTTAGCAATGGGAGATATTGAACTCAAATTAATAAGTATTTAAATGAATTCAGTGAATGTAAAATGATCTATATTAAGGAATAGTAAATTTAATACAATGTTTTACAATCCTTATAGAGAATTATTTCTAAATGTGTTCATGATTAGAATATAATTCAATAGAAACATGATCTTACAATATTCAATAAACTACCTCATTAATTAAGAATGAAGTTAGGTTGTCAGTTAAATTTATGTAACATAGATGTTATTTTTAGTAATGATTTATTTTTATGGATTTTATGTTTGAAATTATAGAGGATAAATATTTTTTATTTATCTTTTTACTATATTTCACAAAATTTTCTTGGAGTGGAATAGATTTTTCAATGATTAATTTGTTGTGGTATTTGTTAGGGTAACATTTATAATTATTTTTTGGGGTTTAATTGGGTTTTTTCGATACTGTGATTGTAATGAGAGAATACTGAATATCTCATAAATAATAATATAGATAAAATGATGTGAGTATTGTAATAAAAAAGGGGATTTATATTGATATTATGATAAATTTTTCTTTCTATTTAATTTTTCATATTCTTAATGAATAAATAATTTTAGTTCTATTGTTCGGAATTTTAATTGAAATATATTGTATTGAATAGATTTCTTGAAAAATGGATTTAATAAAAATATCTCATTCCTAATTCAATTAATAAAAAATTTAATGAATTCATTGAAAATTATTTTTTGGATTTTTAAATTTTAATGTTTAAATTTATATTTTTTAATTTTTAGTAATTTTGTGTGTTTTGGCTGTATTGACTAAATGTATTGGATAAATGGTCATTTGATAGCTTACGTTTCAATAATAATAATAAACATTCCAAAAAAGTTGACCATATAATGAAATTATGTGTGACTGTGCCACCACCAACATTATAGAGTCCCTGCCTTTTTCTACATTAATATTAAATCATTTTAAATATAAATAACATAATAGTATTACACATAGAGGATCCATAGGTTTAGTGCCTTGGGAAACCAAGGACCATACATAACAATTACAACATTAAGCATCAACATTTATTTAATTTCTTCTTCTCTAGCTTATCATTGGCACAAGTCCTCTCCTTAGTACATGTAGCCACCTAAGAATATTAATCAAAATGGGTGAGATAAAATCCCAATAAGAGTATATATAAGAAGAATATATCATGGGGTGAGCATAATCATGACACAGGCAAAATATCATGAACATGAGAGGAGCATAAATACCAGACTTCAAATGTGGCAATGCATAAAAAATGAAACATCATGTCTTAGTGGTTAAATACCACACATACTTGTGAAAAAAGATAGAATCTTTTCGACATAAATTCACATTTACTCATTATATTCATCACTTTACCCAATTAATTGGAGTGATATATAATTCTAGGTGCTCCCGTCACATTTAAACATTCATATTGCGCTATACAATTCCGGGCACACCTGTCTCATCATAACATTATCATTATCATGCTTTACACATGGAACATATATCAATATTAAATAAAACTAACCCATAGAAATTAATGGGTTATATATCATAATAAAACATTCCTAAACATTGGGTTCCCAAAAAAAGGGAATAACATACATGTTACAAGAACCGTCCACTTTGAGAGAGAAGTAAAAGGTGTGTTCTTAAAAGAAGAGTTCTTTTGGAAAACATTTTGTTTGACATAAAGACCAGTGACAGACATTTAAATACAATAAAAGGAAATACAATTATGAACAAATTATATTTAAGGATTAAACATATCAAAATAAATGGATTGAAAGAGGGAGAACCCAAAGGATGAAATTTGGGTTCGAGAATTTATCTTACATTGTTTCTGAATGGTTCTTTCTCTTTAATGTCTTGTATAATGACATTATATTTATTAATTAAAAATCCAAAACCTTTTTTACATTAATATGGTTCATTATGGTTTTATTAAGTGATTTTATATGCCTTTGGATGAGTTATAGAGTTTAAAAAACATTGTTCGAGAATGTTTGTTTTTATGGTTTTCTTGTGTGGTTCACTTGTATTCTTAAATTGATGTTCGGGTAGAACATGGGTAAAAATACAGAACTGATATTTAATGTTATTAATGATATTATAGGAGTTTTAATGATCTTCTAATGAATTATATCAGATCCATGTGGATGTATATTTAGATAATAATTAAATTATTATTGTTTGGGTTAATTTGAGCGATTTTTCGATCATAATGAACTTGTTTTATTTTATCACTAGAAAAATGGTCATAATTTAGTTCCATAACATTAAAAAGGAGATAATACATATAATGTGTTCTGGTTCAACCATAAAAGTGGTTTCATGACCAGATCTGATGGTAGAAAAGGAAGAAGAAAACTTGTGGTTCTTGAAGGTGATAAATTAACACCTCACGAACAACGTTCTCCTTAATAAAATAAAAGGAAGAAGGAAAGGGATTTGGATGATATAATATCCCAATTGCATCATAAAATTATAGTACATGTATAATAATGGAGTTACAATAACATTTGGATGAAGATATATAGGGATAGATCTAGAACTGAACTTGAACTTGAAAGGAAATTAAAGGAGAAGAGGGAGAGAAATTACTTCTTAAATTTTCCTCTTGAGATCCTCCTTATGGAAGCTAGGCTTGGTATTTTGATGAGACCAGAATCTCTTGAACGTTATAGAGGGGCTAGGTAGGATGTTTGGGCGAATTTTCTAGATGTCTTAGAGCTTGATAGATGTGAGGAAATGAGGGTGTGAAGGGTGGTTTTTATAGTGGAGTGGAGAGGGGTTTCCTTAATATAAAATTCATTAGTTTATTAATTTCCCCTAAGTCAATGAATAGTGAGTATTCAATGACCAAGAATAGAAATTGAATCATGTGATACGAAACCAAGTGGTCCTACATCAGAAGAACATCACACATGACTCTACAATTAGCTTATTTAGCTTATTTTGTAAATTGTGGTATTTAACTATTCATCAAAAATTCAAGTATCTCAGAAAAATCCCAGAAATGAACCCGTACCATTTTCTGACGTGTAAAATCTAAAATTGAATTCTATTTTTCAAAAATACTTTTCTAAATATTATAAATTTTATATTTAATTACTATCATATTTTACTTAAAAACAGTTTTTAAAATTAAACTGATTTTACAGTGTTTTCAAAAAATACATAAGGTCTTATAAAATTATCTAAAAACTATAAGACATTGATTTGATAATTAATGAACAAATTTTAAGAAAATAAATTTTCTTTTTAATTAATTAATTGATTATAATTAATAATTTATGACGTTCAAAATAGAAACATGTTTACTAAGATCAAATTGTAACTTTCTAAGATGTCTAAATGTTATTTAATTATTCATGGGTAAGGTTACTCTTATGATAGATAATTTACTATTCATAAGGGTCATATTACTATTTATAAGGGTATGTTATTATTCATAAGGGTAGGTTACTATTCACAAAAAATTATTTTTGTTTATTTAGACTCCAAAAATCATCATGAACACAACCGTGTATGTCAGATTCTCAAAATTCCCAACACAGAAGTGACAAACTTATGTTTAGAAGTCACTTAACACTTAGTAGGTTATTATTTTGTGTTTTCATGTGATTTTATGACATAAATATAAGAAGTTAATTCCCATTGAAAAAGTTTGGATTGTTACATCCTCCCCCCCTTAAGAAATTTCTCTCCAGAATTTTCACTATACACAAACAGGTGAGGGTAATTCTCCTTCATCACCTCCTCCAGTTCCCAAGTAGCTTCTTTAAACATATGGTTCATCCACAACACTTTAACAGGGTGGGTTGTCTTGTTGAGTTGTAACTTATCTCTCTGATCCATAATTTAAATTGGTTGTTCCTCATAATAGAGATCATCTTCCAGCTATACCACCTCTGAGTTTAGTACATGTGAGCAGCCCGGTATGTACTTCCTCAGGAGTGATAAGTGAAACACATCATGAACCTGATCCATATTCAGTGGAATTTCAAGTCGATAGTCCACGGCTCCTATGCGGTCAAGGATCTCAATGGGGCCAATGTACCTTGGGCTTATCTTCCCTTTCTTCCCAAGTCGCATGACTCTCTTCCATGGAGATATTTGAAGGAACACTTTATCTCCAATGTTCAACTACATGTCCCATCGACTGTTGTCATCATACCTCTTTTGCCGACTCTGAGCAGGTTTGATATGTTTCTAGATGACTTGAACCTTCTGGGTCTTCACCTGAACAAGATCGGGTCCAAGTAGCTTTCTTTCTCCAAATTCATCCCAACAGGTTGGATTTCTACATCACTTTCCGTACAGATATTCATATGGAGCCATTAGATTAATCGAGTGGAAGCTGTTGTTGTATGAGAACTCAACCAATGAGAGATTCTGATCCCACCCACCTTTGAATTCTAGAGAGAAGGCCCTTAGCATATCTTTAAGCGTTTGAATAGTCCTTTTAGACTGGCCATCATTTTGGGGGTGATAGGAAGTGCTAAAATTTAATTCAGTACTCAAAGCATATGGAAGACATCTCCAAAATTTAGATGTGAACATTGGATCATGGTCAGAGACAATCAAGAGTGGAACTCCAAGCAGTCTCACCACTTCCTTCACATATATCTTTGCATGTTTTTCAAGGGAGATATCTTCCCGAATAGAGATAAATTGGGAAGTCTTGGTGAGTCGGTCATCCACAACCCATATCACATTATTTCCCTTTGACGTCTTTGGGAGACCCATGACAAAGTCCATAGTAACACTTTCCCATTTCCACATGAGTGTAGGCAATGGTTGCATCATGCCTTTTGACTTTTTTCGCTCAACATTAACATGCTAACATACCAAACACCTTGATATATATTCTTCAATCTTCTTCTTCATGTAATCCCACCAGAAGTGTTCTCGGAGAACATGGTACATCTTGGTACTCCCAGGATGGATAGATAATGTTGAGCTATGTGCATTTTTCAATAGCTCCTTCTTTATCCTGGGTGATGAAGGAACACAAAGCCACGTTCCAAACTGAATCACACCATAATCGTCGATATGGAACTCCTGCATCTTCCCTTCCTTTACTGCATTCACCATCTTTTGTATCTCCACGTCAACCCTTTGTGCATCCTTAATCATCTCTTGGACGGATGGTTGTGTGATCATTTGGGAAAGGTAGGATGTATCACATGCCCTTATGATTTCCAAATCCATTCTTTTAATATCCATGAAGATAGGGTCTTTCTCAATCGGTAGCATGGATAGAGTAGCAGGTTCTTTTCTAATTAGTGCATCATCTACCTTGTTCAGCTTTCCCGGATGATAGTGAATAGAGAAATCATAATCCTTGATTAGAACTAACAATCTCCTTTGATGCATGTTGATCTCCTTTTGTGTTAATATATACTTTAGGCTCTTGTGGTCGGTGTATATGTCACACTTCTTGCCATAAATTTAGTGCCGCCAGCTTTTCGTGGCAAAAATCACGGTTTCCATCTCTAGATCATGCATCAGGTAGTTCTGATTATGGATCTTCAACTATCATGAGGCGTAGGCTATCATATTATCATTTTGCATGAGTAAGCAACTTAATCCTTTCTTTGAAGCATCATTGTATATCAGAAAACTTTCTAAACATTTCAGTAGTGTTACTACAGGTGTAGTTATCAGACTTTTCTTTAGGTCCTTGATGCTTCCCTCACATTATTCTGTCCATACATACTTTACCCCTTTACTTATCAACTTAGTCAGCGGGCTTGACAATCGTGAGAATTTTCTCACAAAACGTCAGTAGTGCCCAGCTAATCCAAGAAAACTATGGATTTATGTGACACTAGAGGGTCTGGTCCAATCCACAATCGCCTTTTTCATTGAAGGATCCACAAAAATTACCTCACTTATGATCTCATGTCTCAAGAATGTGACTTGCTTCATCCAAAAGTCACACTTGCTGAACATGGTGTACAACTTCTCATTTCTTAATACCACCAAAAAAATCATAGGTGTTCTTCTTGTTCCTCCTTGCTCTTGGAATATATGAGAATATCATCAATAAACACTACCACAAAATTTTCGAGGTAATTTATAAATAATTTATTCATCAAATCCATGAAGATTGCAAAGGGAATTAGTAAGTCTGAATGGCGTCACCAAAAAACTCATAGTTCCCATACCTTGTACGGAAGGCAGTCTTCTGAATATCTTCCTTCTTCACCTTTACCTGTTGATATCCAGAACAAAGATCCACCTTCGAGAAGTATTGATCTCCTCATAACTCATCGAACAATTCATCAATCCTAGGGAGAGTATACTTGTTCTTTATGGTGATCTTTATGAGTTCCTGATAATCGATACACAACCACATTGTTCCATCCTTCTTCTTTACAAAGAGCATTGGCTCACCCCATGGTGATGCCCTAGGGCATATGAACCCTTTATCCAGATGTTCTTGCAGCTTCTTCTTTAACTCATATAGTTATATAGGATATATCCTATAGGGATTATTCGAGATATGAGTACCTCCGGGTATGAGTTCAATTGATAAATCTACCTCACGATCTGTGAGAATTCCTGGTAACTCTTTGGGAAATACATCGCCAAATTCCCTCAAGATGGGAATTTCCTCATGGTTGGAACTTTCCTTCAACACAACTATTTGGGAGAGGTATTCTTCTTCATAGGGAATCAACACCCAAACCATTTAAGGATTTTTCAAAGGAGATTCAGGATCTTCCATGAATTTTTAGAGGAGCATGGGATGGTTCGGAATATGAAATGATATTTCCTTTACTCGACAGTTGATATGTGCTCTATATAATGAGAGCCAATCCATTCCCATTATAGCATAAAATTCAACCAAGGTAAGTATTACGAGATTTTCCAGAAGAATCTTACCACATATACCAATAGGTGAAGAGTCAAACACTTGGGTTGCCTTGATTTCACCACTTGGTGTTTTTACAGATATCTCTACTTCAAGGTTGTGGGGATTCAATTATATAGTTATAGAAAACATTCAAGATATAAAGGAATTCATAGAACCTAAATCAAATAAGACTTTTTCCTTTATTGAGTGAATAGGAAGTGTACCTTTTAAGACTTCTTTATCATGATCCACTTCCGAAGTAGTGATGGCATAAGCCATCCCTTATTTATTTGGCTTCGGTGGCTGCTAATGTTGATTACCCTCGAGAACTCAAGGTTTAGTGCATTGGTTTGCATAGTGTCCTAGCTTCCTACAGTTGTAGCATTGAACCATGAGTGGTTCTATCCTTTCATCAGCGACATTCTCCTTCTTTTTCATGTCTTTCCAACACTATTGATCATGATGTCCTTTACCACACTTGAGGCATTTCCCCTTCCCTTTGAGGTAGTTCCCATGGTGCAACATTCCACGTTTTTCGCATGTGGGTCGTTGAGTTTTCTTCCCACCTTTATCATTAGATCCACCGGCTTGAAACTCCATCTTTCCTTTCATATCACCAGAGTCGTGAGACCATTCTCCAAACTCCATATCCACTTTAAGATCACACCGAACAACTTCTTCATAACTCCCAAAGTCTCGAATTACAAGAGACTTTCGAACATGTGGTTTTAATCCACTAAAGAATCTATCATTTTTTCTATCATTGTTGATAACAAAACTAAAAACGTACCTTGTAAGACTTGTGAAATTTGCTTCGTAAGTTGTTACAGATTCTTCTTTTTTTATTGAGCTCTATGAATTCTGTCTCCATCTTTTTGTGAAGAGTTCTTGGGAAATACTTGTTAAGAAACATTTTCTTAAAGTCTTCCCATTCCATCTCTTCAATATCCTACCTTGGATTTGTGTTCTTAATCAAATCCCACCATTGATCAGCCTCTCCAACTAGAAGATAAATGGCTTGAGTCACCTTCTCTGTCTTAGAATAGTGAAGCACAAAAAATATCTTCTCCATGGATTTGACCCACTGTTCCGAAGCTAGTGGATCATAAGATCCATTAGACATCGATGGTCATTGCTGCATAAAACATTCGATAGCCAGTTGCTCCCTCTTTGGTGAAGGAGGAAATTCCCCATTATTATGGTTATTATTCATAACCTGAGATAATTGGGTAAGCATCGCCATGATGTTTTTAAATCCACCTCCCAAATCATTGGGGTTGTCGTTCGGGAAATCGTTTCATTGGCCCTCGCAAGAGTTGTTGGCCTAATTTCTCTTGGTTCCCACCATTTTCTAAAATAGAAAAGGACAAAACAAAACATAAGTCAAAAATTCATGAATAAATAACTTATTAATTTTCACAATTTATACTAAAATCACAACATATGGGATCCCTATGTATATACTATTCTATGCATATTTGTACTCAGTATCATGCTAGAGGTTTTCTCTAGGGTTCACTAATCCAAATTCCCAAATTAACTAAACCTTTCCTCTGATACCAACTATAGCGAACCAACTTTTTCCTACATTAATATTAAATCATTTTAAAGATAAAGAACAAAATAGTATTACACTTAGAGGATCCAAACGTTTATTGTCTTGGGAATACTAGGACCATACATAGCAGTTACAACATCAGTCATAAACATTTATTTAATTTCTTCTTCTCTAGCTTCTCATTGGAACTTGTCCTCTCCTTAGTACATGTAGCCACCTGAGGATATACATCAAAAGGGGTGAGATAAAATCCCAGTGAGGGGATAGATAAGAAGAATATAGCATGGGGTGAGCATAATCATTACATAGGAAAAAGATCATGAACATGAGAGGATCATAAATACAAGACTTAAAATGTATCAATGGATAAAAAATGAAACATCGTGTCTTAGTGGTTAAAAACCACACATACTAGTGAACAAAGCTAGAATATTTTCCAAATCATTTCAAATCTACTCATTAGATTCATCACTTTACCCAATGAATTGGAGTTTTGAATAATTTCGGGCACACCCATCACATTCAAACATTTATATTGCTCTATACAATTCTGGGTGCACCCGTTTCATCATAACATTATCATTATCATGCTTACCACATGGAACATATATCAAAATTAAATGAAAATAACCCATTGAAAGGAATGGTTTATATCTCATAAGAACACATTCATAATCATTGGGTTCCCAAAAAAATGGAATAACATACATGTTACAAGAACCGTCCACTTTGAGAGAGAAGTAGAAGGTGTGTTTTTAAAAGAAGAGTTCTTTTGGAAAACATTTTATTTCACATAAAGACTAGTGACAAACATGTATATACTAAAAAATTAAATAAAATTATGAACAAAGTATCTTTAAATACTAACCATATCAAAATCAATGGAGTGAAAGAGGGAGAACCCGAAGGATGAAATTTGGGTTCAAGAATTTCCCCTTACCTTGTATCTGAATGCTTCCTTCTATTTAAATTCATGTATAATGACATTATATTCATTAATTAGAAATCCAGAACCTTGTTTACATTAATATGGTTTATTATGGCTTTATTAAGTGATTTTATGTTCCTTTTTATGAGTTATATAGTTTAAAAAAATTCAGGAATGTTTGTTTTTTATGGTTTTCTTGAGTGGTTCACTTGTATTTTTAAATTGATGTTCAGGTAAAACATGGTTAAAAATACAGAACTGATATTTCATGTTATTAATGATATTAAAATAGTGTGAATGATATTATAATGAATTATATTATATCCATGTGGATGTATCATTAGTAAATAATTAAATGATGATTGTTTGGGTTAATTTGAATGACTTTTCGATCATAATAAACTTAATTTATTTTATCACTAGCAATATGGTCATAAGATAGTTCCAGAACATTAAATAAGAGATAATACAAATAACATGTTCTGCTTCAACCATAAAAATGGTTTCATGACCAGATATGAAGGTAGAAATGGAAGAAAAAAACTTGTCATTCTTGAAGGTGATAAATTAACACATCACGAACAACTTTCTCCTTAATAAAATAAAAGAAGGTTGGAAAGGGGGTTGGATGATATAATATCCCATTTACGTCATAAAATTTCTTTACATGTATAATAATGGAGTTAAAATACAATTTTGATTAATATATATGGGGAGAGATCAAGAAATGAACTTGAACTTGACAGGAAATTAAAGGAGAAGAGGGAGAGAAATTACCTCTTAAATCTTCCTCTTGAGATCCTCCTTAAAGAAGCTAGGATTGGTCTTTTGATGAGTCTAGTGGCTCTTGAACGTGGGAGAGGGGATAGGGAGGATGTATGGGTATAGATTAAGGAAGACTCAGAGTTTGAGAGGTGTGAGAAAATGATGGTGTGAAGGGTGGTTTTTATAGTGGAGGGGAGAGCAGTTTCCTTAATATAAAATTCATTAGTTTATTAATTTCTCTTAAGACAAGGAATTGTGAGTCTTAAATGACCAAGAATAGTAATTTTATCATGTGATCTGGAAAAAAGTGTGCTTAGATCATCATAAAATCACACATGACTCTATAATTAACTTATTTAGCTTATTTTGTAAATTATTGTATTTCACTATTCATCAAAAATTCATGTATCTCAGAAAAATCCCAAAAATGTACCCCAAACATTTTTCAATTTTTAAAATCCAAAATTGAATTCCATTTTTCAAAAATAATTTTATAATATTATAAATTTAATATTTAATTAAAATCATAATTTACTTAAAAATATTTTTTAAAATTAAAACTGATTTTACAGTGCTTTCAAAAATTACGTAAGGTCTTATAAAATTAACTAAAAACTATAAGACATTGATTTGATAATTAATAAACACATTTAATGAAAATACTTTTTCTTTTAAATTAATTAATTAATTATAATTAATTATTTATGACTTACAAAATACCAAAATGTTTACTAAGGTCAAATTGTCACTTTCTAAGATGTTTAAAATTTATTTAATTATTCATGGGTATGGTTACTCTTATGTTGGATAATTTACTATTCATAAGGGTCATATTACTATTCATAAGTGTATGTTACTATTCAAAAGGGTAGGTTACTATTCACCAAAAATTATTTTTGTTTTATTAGACTCCAAAAATCATCTTGAAGACAACTGTGTATGTCAGATTCTCAAAATTCCCAATACAGAAGTGACAAACATATTTTTAGAGGTCACTTAACACATAGTAGTTTATTATGTTGTGTTTTCATGTGATTTTATGACATAAATATATGAAGGTAATTTCCATTGGAAAACATTGGGTCGTTACAAACATGAAATGGTTATGTTTTATTTCAAATGACTCCACAAAACCCTTCCATCCTACTATGTAGTCACTCAACTAATAATGATGAAATATTAATCATAAATAAATATTTATTCTTAAGAATCAACAATGTATTGATTATCCAAATGTGTAAAATGGACAGACCAAAAGATGAATATTTTCTTATGTCTAGACCTACCATAATATAATAATATTCTAAATTACTATCAATGGGAAATAAACCCCATACATTTAATAAATATTCAATAGATAGTTTATCTTGGAGGAAGGATCTACATCGGTTATAAAAATGGATATAAATTGCGAATAAGTACAATAATTTAACTGAAGAAAATCGATTTCAAAGTTGATTTACCAAAGTTGAACCACTATGAAACTATTTGAATACATTCATGTAATTAAATTGATCTTATTTTTTTATTATTGACTTTAGATGGAATTTTTTTCATCCTAATTATATATTTTAGCCAAAATGTTTATTTTATGTCCCAGTGTTGAAAACCTGGTGACAAAAAATGAGGTCAAATTTCAATAGTATATATACAAATATCATACTATCTATTTGAGTATATGTTAATAAGGTGTAGCTTGAACATTGTCTAATGAATCTAATATTAGTCTATGAGAAAATAATTCCCATTCTCTCAAGAAGACCAAATTATGGTGTCAATTGATGAAGAAAAGACGAGAATTAGACCTATAAATAATAATCAAGATAAATGGTTATATCCCCAAATTTTTTCATTTTGAGGATAATTAAAAAACCATTTTCTGTCATGAAAAATAATATCCATCAATATGTTGTTCAATGACTAATTTATACATGAAGAAGACTCTTAAACCATTAATTAGTGTTTATTCTTCTATTTTTGGATAGACTGGTGAATATGTATTGTACTTCATGTTCTCCAATGTTGGATATCCACTCTCGATGAAGAATTCAAATTAAGTCCCCAAATATTTTCTTGAATGTAGCTAATGTATTAATAGAAGAACTAATATTTTTTCTCACCACCATAGGGACTCATGAAATCTAATTTAGATAATGGAAATATTGATCTAAATCAATATAAGGTTAGACATCTAAAAAATAAAAAAAATGAATGGTTGGATCGAACATCAATAATCATTGGTTATTTTTTACATCTATCAACTCATTTTTAGGTATTCATTCAAAAAACATTGTTATATTTATCTATAGGTTTTTTCATGTGTTTTTTTGGGAATAATGGTGATTTTTTTGACAAGCAAAAGGTTGAGCACGGTTCACACATTGTTAGGGGAAACTATGTTCCATCATAGTGGAAACCATGCTCCCATGATATTTTCACTATCCAAGTCACATGATAATTCTAATGGATGTGATGTCTACCCATCCACCTAATAAAGTGGCTTTGTTTGGTGCACAAGGCTATAACCATCGTTGTGCACCCCTCCTGTGAACTCATATGGCTTCATTTCTCTTCGAAAAGAGGGGGATTCATAGTTGGACCATGGTTTGGAAACCACATATAATGTTCATGTGGTCTGCTTGATCATTAAAAATATTTATAATCCCTTTTCCCTCCCTGAATTTGACACAAAATCACCACATTTCCTCTCTCATTTTATCCACCAACCCTAAGATCTCCTCCATCCCTTCCACTCATCACTTGTGTCAATTTTTTGGTTATTTTCGTGATATCTTCATGAATCTATCATATATATTCTTCTATTTATTATATTTTCCTTTATCTTGGTCTATTCCTCTTTCTATCTTGTTTTTTTTATTCTCTAGTCAATTTGATGACTTAATTCTTGTTCAACCGTGTTCATTTGGGTCAAATTGTGATCAATGTGTTGTGTTATTTCCTTAATTGGTTATCTCCATGGTGTGGTTGTGAATTATGACTAGTTTCATGATTTTTATCAAGAAATTTTGAAGGTTCCATGATTTAACATTAATTAATGATTTTATTGTGCTTTATATAGGTTTTAAATGGGTTCTAAAAGTTGTTTTGGTGGTGTGAATGTTATTTTAAAAGGTGTTTTTGTTAGTAGGGGATTAAAAATGTTTTAACTATTGTAAATTGTCAAATTATTTGTATGTTTTAATTGTTTGGATTATATAAGTGTAATATGTATTTCATGTGATATAGGGAATGAAATTGAGTATAATGGAATCCTAGGTATCGTGGTGGGATGACTTTGTCTAGTAGGCCAGGTGGATATGTGGGACCGAGGCCTAGTTTCCCCTATATATATTAACTATATAACACTAACTAAACATATTATAGTGATGGTTCTAGAAAACTATAAATTGATATGTTACTTCACTCTAGTGGATCATACATGAGGATGATTTTGGGTTCTTATATATCCATCAATAAGGTACAAGGATCCAAGTATCCCACTAAACCAATTTCCTTGTAGATTTACTATGTTTCTTAGGTGATTCTATTCCTATCATTAGGAATTTTGTGGTATTTGAATTATACTATGATTTTAAAGGAATATTCCATCTAAAAAGTTTTTTACCTATATTTTTCAAACACTATAATACTGATTTCATGAAATCTCATTTGGTGGTCTCTTATTGGGAATTTTCTCACACCCTCTATACCCTCTCTAGTGCATGTAAAACTTATTATACTTGAACCATGTAAAGGAATGTGGTTTTTTGTTGTGGTGGATATGTTAGCTAGTGGTTCCATTTATTGTAGGTGTTGGTGAAGGTGGAACAAAGTTTTTGTCCCTCCTATTGCATGGAGAATGTATTATATAATTTGATCCCCTACCCATTTTGGTATTTTAGTTATTAGTTGAAGTGGAAATTGATGATCTTATGATAATTTTACTTCCTCTGGTTATGAATATTTTTTATGATGTGATGTTATATTCTTGGGGTCAGTTTATTATTTATTATTATGGTCAAAATATTTTCCATGTGAGATGGTTGATTCCAAAGAATATATTTCCAAAACGTGGGGATCAGGAATGCCATTCTAGCCATGCCACAGGCAGGTTTGGGTATGAGGTTGGATTGTAACCAAGCATGGTTCTTGAAATTCCTTAACAACTATTTTTTTAGAAAATGAGTCTCTATTATCATTAATTTGGAATCCCAAGAGAAATTTGATGATGTTAATGTGTAATTATTTTCTTATGAAATTTCCAATTTGATATTGGTTTGGGGCATGAAAAGGTAACTCATTATTTATAAATAATGTTAAAATATAAATTGGTCTTCACTAAACTGATATATGGTAGGGTTAGTACAAAAATGTGAATACATGAAAGGTTATACCCTTTGTTATATAAAATTATATAATGTTACAGATAATAAATTGAAATGTGAGGGTGCCCAAAAATACTAATGTGGTGGATTTTAAATACGATATATCTAAGAAGAATCTAGGGTGTCCTATAAGATATGTGGAGATCCTAAAGAATTTCTGATATATACTTCCAAAGATAAAATTTCATGGGATTTCCACATGATATTATACGTCTATTTATGCACTCATTAATGATTTCCCAAAAATATGATAAATAATATATTTATTATATCAACATAGATGTTACTTTCTATTAGATAATTTTTTCCCAATTTTCTATTTCATATAATGGGGACATACATTATTCTTTTTTGGTATACCTATATAAAGGATTTTATTCCATGTCTATAGTAACAAATTCCCTTGTATACTCATTTTTAAATTTGGATCATCATTTTAAATATAAATTGTTATTCAATAACATTATTGTTTTTTATTACCACATACCTTCAATGTTAGATGGATAATTTATATTTATAGTTCTAGGATGTGAATAATAAAAATACCTTAATGTCAAACATCAGTTTGATAACCTCCTCCTTCTTCACTCAATATTTCCAAATATGTTAATGTGTATATGCGATATAACATCCATATATAGTATGTGTTTGATACTATTTATTCCTTACATTTTCACATTTTTTCTTGGATTACTCAAAATAAAATTCTAGGGTGGTAGTGATAGTGATGATCTCATAATTATAAATTCATCAACGAAGTTAATATTTGTTATGGTAGTATAATTTGGTGACTCTTTCAATTTGGATTAGATTAAATATTTTGGAAGTCATTCTATAAATCGGAGCCCAATATTCTAGTTTATTGGGGTATCTGGTTTAGGTAATTAAAAATGTATTTAATGTGGTTTATGGTTGATCATATGATCATTTTTTAGATCCATGATAAGAATTTAAGATTCAATGAACTTATATCTTGGTTTTTTTCTAACTAAATTCATTTTCATCATTTTTTATTGATTTGTATTTATATTTCTACTAAATCTATTCTCATATCATCAACGATCATCTATTCAAAAATTGATTCTTTATTTTTTCATATTATACATTAAAATATAAAAAAATATTGAAATATCTTAGGGGAATCAAGAGGACTAATTACCCTTATTCCATGAGACCAGCCCCATGGTTATCAATGGTGTTATATCATTAATGATTATGAATGTATATCAAAATACTCTAATAATGAGATTGTGTGATAGAATATATAGATAAAATTAATTATATCTATGAATGATAATTTCAAATATTTTAATTCTCAAAGTCAATAATGTATTTCCAATACTCTCAAATATTTCAGTTAAAATCTCATTTTATATTCTATATGTTGCTAAAAATGGATATCACCACCAAAACATCCACAAAACATCCATTTTATAAAATTATATTTTTATTTACATGGGAATGTGAACTAAAACATTATTTAACATCATATATCACTAATTTCATCACATGGGATCACTTTTTGTATGTTTCAATAATCTCAAACAAAATATAGGTCTTTGAGATATTTGATCAATGAAGATGAGGTAGTGAACATCTTAAAATTTTGGTGTGTTTACACTAGAATATTAAATCATAATATTTATTGATATCTATACTCATCAATAGAAATTTTATATAAATTTTTTAACTCTAAATAAAAAACTACATCTTCATAAGAACTATATATAGAATCATTTTATTCTATATATTTTAAAAAAATCAACTTGAGTCTCAACTCTACCTCACACCAGAATACTATAAATTATAAATCTAAATTGATCATATGTTGTACATTACATTCCTGATTTTATAATTAAATTAAAATAATGATCGCAACATTTTTGAGGAACTATATGTTTCAACTCTACATCACAAATATATATCTATTATATAATGTATTTTCACAATGTTCTTTACATGTCTCTTAATTTGTTATAAAATTGGTCTATATACATATATAATAGTTTCCAGAATTTAATAAATGATATAAATATCATTTATATTCATTATATGTTTATTATAATAATATATATAATATAGATGTATGAAATAGAATACATTGTTCGTGGACACAGTAATTCATACTTACACATGAACGATTTTTCTATTTTTTATTTTAGTACTGAACGAAACGAAGTATATCATATATATATATATATATATATATATATATTTATACATATAATTACTCTTGTGTCATTATTATATCATATATACCATATAATTTCACTAAACCCATCCATTATACATTTTACATAGTGAGTGAATGAATCACGTCACTTTTTATGGGGTGGTATCCCAAACTTCCTCAAATGAAATTATCGTACATACAAAAAATGTAAAATATAAAAGATATGTTTTGTAAAATGAATACAAAAATGTAATGAAATAATAAATTTAATATATGGAATATTAAAACATATTTTCCATTATAATGTTCACCATGATATGCAATAAAGGAAAAAATTAACCATCGTCTTTTTGTGAAGCGGTAGTTCATCGTACAAATAAACAGTATTTGTGTTACCCATTAGATAAATGTGTGGGAAATTTAACGTACAAAACATATAATAACATAATACTAGTATATTTATAACAATCTTGTTATAATAAAATCACGAAATAATATTATTTTAAGGAGCGGATGTGGAAAATAAATGAAAGGATTTTGAGGGGGGTATTACCTCTTAATCATTTACCTACTTTTCTTTTGTAGAAAAGGGAATAATTGGAAGGATTTCTACCCAAGGGTGAATTTAATTAGTATGGGAGAAATTTTAGGATTATATTTTAGAAGGTCTCTATAGATCCTATGTGGTTTTATTGGATTAAACATGTGGATAAGAGTATTTAATTTTTATAGTGTTAGAGGAGTTTCACTCTT
This sequence comes from Viscum album, assembly GCA_963277665.1. Lineage (NCBI taxonomy): Eukaryota > Viridiplantae > Streptophyta > Magnoliopsida > Santalales > Viscaceae > Viscum > Viscum album. The sequence goes on from OY728161.1 coordinate 1,004,753,254, forward strand.
GTAATATAATGGAAAATGAATTAAAGACACATTTTTAACAAGTTATGTATATGAAATAATGAATGAAATTCAAGTAAAGGGAGTTTAAGGAATATATATTTCCATAAAATTCATCTAGGAAAACTTTCTATGTCGTTTTGGGTATTAAGTTTAAGTATTAGTCATTAATTAAGCATAATTTTTCATTAATCTATGCAATTAATTTTATTCACATTCACTAGTCATTTTGGGGAAAAAAATAAATGTGACCTTATAAGACATTATATTTTATTATGATTCTAAATATGGAATAAATTTTTCAAAATTCCAATAACATAAGTGGATGAAATTTCTTTTAAAATTAATCTCACAGTTGGTTTGACAATTCTTGTTTTTAAGGAAAAAACATTGAACAATTTTCTAAGTTTTTATTCACTAGTTTAAAGAGAGATTGATCAGAATGAACTACATTTTATTAATTGAAAAAATTATTATTTAATTAATCACTGAATAAAAATTAAAATATAATTTATCCTTAATAATATAATAGATGAAAAACCAGTTTTGAACTAGTATTCAATATTTTTCATTATTCATTAAAAAAAGTAAAACATCACAAAAAATGTAAAAAAATATATGATAACCTAATAATTATGATCCAATTTCAAATATGAAGTTAATTTTTACATAATAAATCTATAAAACTACCAAAACAATTTTTAAAATGGGTTCTCCTTTAATAGAGAGTAAAAATTCCTTAATAAAAATATTTGGTTTAAACATAAAATTTAAGTTGTTCTTATCTTATCACTATAAAATCTATTAGATGAATATAAAAATTATTTAACAGAATATAAAAAATATATATTATATTAATATCACTCGCTAATTGTAATTAATTTAATTTATTAGGGTGAATTAGCTTTGTGACCATAAAAATCATAATTTTTTCCTTTATATTCAATCATTCATTAAATTAATTTCTAATTAATTGGTATAATATGAGTTCATATTATATTTTTTTAAACCATATATTGTGATAAAATATTTAATAATATTCATAACATCAAATTTAAAATCTAGTTTATATCTTATTAAATTAAATAATAAAATTTTTATGATATAATATTGTTCAGTAATACTTGGACTTTCATGTTATGCAAGCCTACTAGAAATTTGTTATTTTATTCAAAGAATGTTGACCACAGTTTTCCTTATAGATAAATATTATTTTATTTTATTTTTCTAATGTACAATTTTCTTGGTGTTGTATACAAAATAATCTGTACATATTGCTTTAATATAAAATAAAAAATCTTTTGTATTGTGTGAAATGAAAAATATTAAAAAAGGTTAAATTAATTAGAAAAAGAATAATTCAAAAAATATCAAGGTGTTACATTCTATCACCAATAAAATGAATTTATCTCTCAAAATTATTATAGGTTATCAATGGTTTATTACTTGAGAGAGTCATTCAGAGAAACCCACATTACAGAAATGGATAATCAACCATCCATTAAAAAGGGAATGTTGGAACCATAATGGTTTCCCAAAGTAATATATAAATAGGGTTCCACATATTAGAACATAGGTGTGATTTGAAAATATATATATGGAAGGAAAATCTAACTATGATGTTTTGATGGAGAGTGTTAGAGATCTTTTTCAGGATAATGTTAACAATCAAAAATAAATAAATCTTTGATTATCTAAGGGATTATTTGATTCATCATAAAATAAGGAACTAGGATAACTTTTTCAGAATCAGTATACTTTACCAATAGTTCAAGATTTTTCATGATAATTTATACTTACATTATTTTATTCCCTTCAATTTTCACAATATCACCCTTTGGTTGGGCCTTGATAGATTTTCACTTCATATCTTACCCTATGATATGAATGAATTTCTTTTCAATCCTGAATTACTAACATGAGATCCATGATAAGTCATCAAATCATCCTTCAGTTACCATCAACAACAAAAATTTTCCAATATGAATAATTCCTCATGTGGTGAGATAATGCATTAATCTCAATAATATTATTTGCTGTTTAACTTATGTATTCAATAAATAGTTGACCTTATAACCATTCCAAAATACAATTGACCCTTTATTCCTTTAATATGATCTTATCTTATTCCAAAAACATTTTTAGTGGATACAGGGGTTTATCCTCATGGTGATAGACCATTAAATGTGGATTTATTATTCCAAAATCCATGTATAGTGATATAATCACATGAAATAACAACTACTAGATGAAAAAAATTGATTATCATAGGGCTTATTCTTAAAAAATAAAATATAAACATATCAACTAAGGCGGAAAGGATAAGTTGTCCCCAAATATTCAATAATCACTTCATCCATTGTGATTGAATCAGATTTACCTTTGTCATATTCCCTTATATTATATTGTGTCTTATAATACATATTATCAATTGGATTGTGGAATTAATTTGCATATTTCCCAATCTCTATGAACCTAAAAAACTAATGTGTGGTTGGTTCATTATCTTATGCTTTATCTTCACTCAATTCATTAAACTTCTCATTCTCAACACTTTTATATTCTGTTGTTCGGTGTCGATGATTACTACACATGAAACACCTTTTTTTTGGAACTCCCCTAAGTGGACATTCTTATATTTTTGGCATTTATATGTTTGAAACTTTTTCTTCCCTCTATGGTTATTAGATTCATCTTTGATCTTCATCTTCCTCTTCTTTTTTAAACCATGATATTGATACATAACTCAATATCCATTTCAATGTTGATTTCATAATTCACAATATCATTATGGATACTAAAGTATATTATGGTAAATTGCCTTATTATAGTTGGAATTAATCCTTGAAGAGCCTATAATCATAAAATTTATGATATATGATAATAACAAAAGTGTAACTCTCATTCCTTGAAAAATTATCCTCGTATGTACCGAAAGATTCATAATCCTTTTCTATAAAATCAAGGAACTTAACTTCTATCTTTGTTTAAAGAATAAGAAAAATACAATTATTAGATAATAAGTTCTTGGACTCATCTAAATCCAGGGATTCAATATCATCTTTCTTTCTCATATTATTCATTAGCGTCTACCACATCTCAACTTCACCATCCAACCAATAAATAAACTGAATGAATTTCCCATGATCTGAACATTAGATAATGTAGAATATCTTTTTTGTAGTACTAATATAGTGTATAGAATCATCTATTTTGGAATATGTTCTAGAATAAGGTATATGATGCCTTATGAATGCCCTAATATAATGTTTCCTCTAATTTCCTTGTTTGTATGCTCATCATGATTCGTATAATTAGAATAATGTGAGTGTATAGAAATGCTTTTTTGAATTCCATCCCACGTAGAATTTAGATATTCATAAGAAAATCATTTCATTGTCCATAACAATCACTATAAATATGGTTTTCTCATGTTATATCCATTTACAAAAACCAAAATCATAGAGTAAGAAACACTTATTATAAGGAGGATATATATAATCATGAAGTTCACTTATAGGGTGTAAAAAATATGATAATTTCCTTAATCATTGACACCTTAGTTTTATCCTAAGTTAATCATAGACAAAATCTATTTAAATTCTTCATGATGGTTCATGAATAGTTTATGAATTCCCAAATCATATCCATAGGTAGTGTCAAACCGGTTTTTCAGTAAGGCCCATTTTTGGGTACGAAATTACCCCAAGTCTGGCTATGGACATCTTGTCAGTTTCGTTACCCCTTAGTATATATATGCCATATCTACATACATATATAGTATCTAGACATGGATTTATTTCTAGATGAAAATCACTCTATCAATTACCAAAATTATAGAAATATTCCAAAATTTTGACTCATCATTATACTTATCCATAGAGAAATCCCTAAACATATCATTAGAAATATACCTCGGTATTTCACTAATGTTCTCTCATCCTAGTTTCCAAATGTTAACTTATCCTTTTCTATGATATGAACTATAAAGATCCATAATTTTTATACATAGACATTACATCATTTTGGTGGAATACAAAAAACATTACAAAAGTGGAATCTAAAAGACTTTTTTAGTTTAGTGCCTTTAGAAATATGGAATAAAAATATTTTAGCTTCATGAAAATATTCAATGCTTCCCACATATATCTTCCCACAAGAAACTATACAAAAATACATTTCTTTATAATCTAGGGAATAAAAAAATAATAAAGGGTTGATCTCAAATGATTAGTAATGGGAAATGAACGAAATAGGTATGAATATCAAGCATATATGGTTATATGAATACGATCATGATCATTTTATGATAATACTCTACATATCATAGTTCATAAACATAAATCATGGAATAAATATTTACAGTCCATAATACATGAATCATAAGTAAATCACAAGCATAAGACATGAAATAATTGTAATGGAATAAGATAAATAATTATGGAATACACGTCAATGTTTAACATAGTGATCGTGTATAAGTAAAAATAGGTTCATATATTAAATTTAAGGTACAAAATAAGGCCCTTACAAAACATATGGAAATTGAAACCCATCCACGCATAATGTTGTGAACATGAAATCATTTTCACGCCTAACATTGTTAACATGTAATCAGGTTCACACATAAACATATTCACTTCCAAAAAAGTTCCATGAAAAACATTTTTAACAAATAATAATCTTTACACAGATCATTTTGAACATCTAATAAGGTTCAACCATAAACATATAGACATGGAACCAGGTCCATGCATGGTATTGTGAAAATTTAATTTGGATCATGCATAAAATTTATACTCATGATTCTTCCATCATACCCTAATAAATTAAAGTGATATATAGGTCCCACCATCCACATAAATAAATCATAAATTCATGTTCCACAAAACATTCATTATATCATAACCCATAAAAATAGATGTTCTCTATAAATATCAAATTATAACCCATGAAATAAAATGGTTATCATTAATATTTCTTCACATAAATACCAAAGGAAGAGATATTTCTTTAATAATCATTTAATAAAATCATAAACCATGAAAAAATGGGTTTCAAAAGAATATAACTTGTGTAAAGATTCAGGTTTCAATTGCATTAAACCCTTGTAAAATAAATGGGTGTAATAATAATCATTCTATAAAAACATAAAACATTCATAAAGTAATGTTAATATAACTATTGTATCATTACCTAGAAGTGAATGAGTAACATAAACGTCTATCATTATAGATATAAAATAACATGGAATGATGTTTTGGATACATTTCTGGAGGTAAAATATCCTTTCTTATTTGAAAATGACGTTTAAAACATAAACCCTACAGAAAACTATTTTTATTGAAAATTTATTGGAAAAAATAATAAAACCAGAAATAAATTTGAAAAAAAACCATTATAAACATATAAAATAATCACAAAAACCTTTTGAAAAAACGTTTTCTTTGAAAACATATAATATAATCTTGAAAAAATTTGAAAATCATTTTCCATAAAAAAGTATAAAAGAATCTCAAAAACCTTTTAAAAACACTTCCTTTGAAAATTAAATTCAGAACATATAAAAAATAATGAGATTTTTTTGTAAAACATTTCTCTAAAAATTAATTTTAAATTTTTTTTTCATAAATACTATCATTATAAACATGCAAAGGAAGATTCATAAAAATTAAAATGGGTAATTTTATACATGTTATATGAGGTCAAAAGAACTTTTTTTGCACGGTAAGAAGGGTGTAAAAATGACTTAATGTGAAAAAAATAATAACCCTTAAAAAATTTGGAAAATGAAAAAAATGGAAAATTTTCTTTTAAAGACTATAATAGAATAATATAAAATTCATCGAAACCCTTTCTAGAAATCATGGTTATGAAGGAAAAAAAATTTCCAATGAGGAGAGGGTAAATATGGGATTTCTTAGAGAAAAATTATTATATATATTAAGTACGATATAATATCAAAATGGTAACAATTCATTAATATATAATAGGAATTTTCTTGATATTTTTATTATAATATTTAAATAAATGAAGAAAAATCATAAACAATCTCAAAAATCAATGAGATTGTTCCAATAAACTCTTATCACTTGGTATCTCAAAACCATAATGAACATGTAAGAAAATAAAACCAAATTAAGCTTAAAAATCATGAAATGAAGTATATTCATGATATAACATGTCAAATAATTTATTTAAACCTCGTATAAAAATATACGTTCTATCCTGGAATGTGCCTCAAATAATGTAAATTAATACAAAACTATCATACTGATTTTGTTACTTTTCAAACATAAACCCAATTAGTGAAATATAATAAAATTGATATGTAAATAACCATAAATGTAAAAATAATAATCATAAAATGAAATCACTTAATGTATATACACCATTCATAATAAAATAGTGGTGAGTATGTCATGTATCTCACAGATATTAATAGTGAGAAGAAATTCCCTTACCTTGTGTATTGAATCTCTTTATATTTTTAAAATATTCATGTATTATTAAGGTGAATTTATTTTTATTATTTTATAGAAACATATTATTTTATATAATACCATATATGTTTTGATTAATATAAGGCCCCAGCCTTAAACATTTCTTAATCTTGAGTTATTACAAGATTACACATTGAGGATCTTTTCGGGTTTAGAGTTTTAGAGAATTAGATCATAAAACTTGCATTACATTCCACATATAAACAAAGTGGTTACATAAAGATAGTATTCTTCATTCCCATCAATGGAAACATATTTAAAATAAAACATGGATTATTTCTTGACACTTCCTTAACACTATCATCATATCATGTACCTTTCCCTTGACCTGTGAAAAACATTTCAAAAAACTTGGGATGAGCATAAAAAGCTCAGTAAGGGATATAAAAATATGGAAAGGAAACATGGGTACATATATACATAAGAATGAAATCATACTTTACCCATAAAACATATGCACTTTAACATACCTCATCAAATCATGAATAAATCATAGAAATCATAAGACATAAAGGTAACTTGAGGCATTCATAACATTCTTACGTAGGGAGTAACCCTCTTGGTTACGTTTGGAATACCCATCACAGTATATTCCGTAAATCTCTTCGGAGAAACCTTAACGTTTCACTCCTTTGTGTTACCCAATGCATTGGAGAGCTATATCGGGCTCACCCTCCATTAGTTTATCACGGAACCACCCGTCTTCATAATAATGCCCAAGAACCTCAACATAATCGTATCACATAAAACATGCATAAAGGAAACATAACATTTCCACCTTTCAATTACAAGATATCAATACAACACATTGATATAAAAACATTATGAAAACCATTTTCAATACCAAAATAAACGAAAATTAAAACATGGTATTTATTTTTCTTTTAAAAAGAAGGTATGGCTTGTAGAGGAAGTCGAAACTCAAATAACAGTCACGGCGGTGGAGAAGTCGTTGTCGCCGCATACGTACGACAAAAGCATTCCCTTTTGTCGTTTAGTAAAATGCTTCGTATAAAAAAGATACCTTTTGGATAAACATAAAAGTCAAAGGGGTTTATACACCGTATAAACGAAGGTTGTGTATAAAACAAAATATGCCTCAATGAAAGGAGATTGAGACGAAGTCCCATACCTCGGGTCCGACTTGACTCGATCGTTCTTTAATTTCCTAAATAATAAACTTGAGTTAATTTCTACTTCTTTAAGAACCTTTTTCAAGTTCATTATTCCTTTTATATCACTTATTTCCATATCATGAACACTATGTAATTATTTAAGTTAATAACGGTCATTTTAACGATCATTGGTACTTGAGTCCAAAATAAACCCTTTATAATTACAAGTTGTTCACGTATCCATTATATCCAGAATGGTATTCATGATGTAGATATCATATATGTCATATATATCTAGTACATGCATGCATTTATAATATTACATAATCATTTAGAGGTATGAAATGAAATGCACCGTTCATGGAGACGGTAAGCTGTACGTACGCATGAACGCTACTTTCATTTCTATTTCATATTTTATAGAATGGAATCATAATGATATAAAGCTATATTATAATTCCAGTATAATATCATATATAATATCATAGTTCCATCCTTTATACATCCCACATATGGTATTTAACGAATCAAATCACTTTGAGGGGGCAGTAGTTCGTACTTCCTTAAATGAAGATATCGCGTTTACCCATAATGGAAACCATAAAGGTATGCCCAAAATGAAAAATTCAGAAGCTTAAGAAAAACATAAACATATTATATATCATATATAAATTTAGTGACATCTTAATGGCCACCTTTGAAGTTGTTAAAAGAATGTTGAACAATCATCGTTTCGGGAGGCATAAATTCGCCATCCACGGAAACAGTATGTTCGTTAACCATTAGATGTAGGTGTGTGTAAGTGTAGCTTGAATCCTTCTTATAGAAACATATTAGTATATTGAGGATACTGTAGTTTTTGCAAAATAAAATAATAAAAAGATTTTAGGGGGTTGGAGAAGCAAAATAAAACAAAAGGACTTAAAAGAAGACATTACCTTAAAATCGGGTAACTCCCTTTGGTTTGAGCTCAAAGGCTTCCTTGGGAAGACTTCTGCCCAAAGTGAGGCTTCAAGGAGTAAGAGAGGGAAGTTGAGAGACAAAATGTGCAGGGTTTGTCCGAGCCAAAGGCTTTGGAAGTGTGGGTAAGGGGGTAGAGGTGGGGGCCTTTTATAAGAGGAGAGGAGGGGCACTCTTAAAAAGTAAAGATAAGTTACTTTATTTTATAATGAGTTTCGGATTCAAAAGGTCCCATATTGATATAATTCGATGATAAGGTGATAAGGGTTCTAAATCCAGACATCCAATTGGTTTTGGCCTTGTGTAGGTTTTAGATTTTACATTAACTTTCCATTTTATTTAAATCGTTAAATAATGAGGTCATCGCTGCATCATCATGATGTCATAAATAATTTAATTTATTTAATGTCTAAAAATTATAAAAAAATACTATGATGTAGGAAATCTTTTTATATTTATAATGAAAATTTATATTAAAAAATATGATTTTTATAACCCCATATAAAAATTGTTTTAGTAACATAACTCATGTTTGGGTCATTTTTACTTTAACATTAAATAAAAAGATATTTATGTCATTTCCCAACCAAAGTGGCTCCATGAGGTCCCCAAGTTAAACCATGGCTTTTCTTGGTCGGCCAAGACACATCCAATGAGGGTAGGACATGTTTCAAGCTCATCTCATACTATTAAAACATTATTTTTACCTTAAACTACACTAATTACCACTAATCGCGATTAAAAACATAAAAGTTACTATTCACCAAAAAATTATTTGAATCTTATTGAACCAAATTTTACTTCTTAATGACAACCATGTATATCAGATTTTTGAAATTCAAAACACAATGATGGCAAAATTTCATTTAAACGGAAAAATCAGTTTTTATAAGTACCACTTAGTGGTTTCACTATTCATCAAAAATTGAAGTTTTTCAATAAATTACCAAAAATTCACCCTAAGCTATATTTGATATTCCGAATTAAAAAATGAAGTCTATTTTACAAAATTAAAAACATATATGTCACATTAATTAATTTAATAATTAATTCCCGCTGTCATGACAAATAGCGGGTTTTTTTAAACAATATTTATCAAAAGATTGACACCAGTTTAAGTCCAATTTCAAAGTAAAATTGATTCCAATGACCACCATTTGATTAAATGGTAAAAATATATTCTAATTCCACTTCAAAACCAATTCAAAAGACAATCTAATCATATAAATAAATTAGATTAAAAAGCAGTTTTGATGTAAAATGCAGTATTTTTCACTATTCATTAAAAAATGGACATTGTCTAAAAAATACCAAAAATTCACACAAAGTAAATTTTGATGTCCCAATCATAAATAATAAGTTTATTTTGACAAAAATAGCTTATAAAATTGTCAAAATATAGCTTTAAAAATGGTTTTCCATCAAAAGGCAGTAAAACAGTCTTTTAAAAATATTAGTGTATTCCATGCTTAAGATTGGATTTATTTTCCTTTTAAGCCTCTAAAACACTATATAATTCATTAATAGACATAGATAAAAATATCTATTATTCATTACTTACTTGGGATGTTACAACCTTCCCCCCTTTAGAAAATTCTGTCCCCGTAATTTATTTACTTATCAAATAAATGGGGGTACTTATCCCTCATTGCATTTTCAGATTCCCATGTTGCCTCTTCCATCATGTGGTTTTTCCACAAAACCTTTACCTTATTAATCACCATATTCCGTAACACTTGCTCCCTATGGTTAAGAATCTGGAACGGTTGTTCCTCATAAGATAGGTTCTCTTCCAGCTGAACTACCTCTGGAATCAAAACATGAGATGGATCTGGCATATATTTTCTCAACATCGAAACGTGAAAAACATTGTGTACCTGAGATAAACTCGAAGGTAAAGCCACCCGGTATGCAACTGATCCAACTCTCTCCATAATTTCATAAGGTCCAATAAACCTTGGACTCAGCTTTCCTTTCTTACCAAATCTCATCACACATTTCCAAGGAGAAACCTTGAGAAAAACTTGATCACCTACCTCGTAAGATAGATCCTTCCTCCGGTTATCTGCATAACTCTTCTGCCTACTCTGAGCAGTTATCATGTACTTCTGAATCAGCTGAACTTTTTCTGCCATCTCTTCTACCAATTCTGGTCCCATCAACTTCCTTTCACCCACTTCATCCCAGAAAGTTGGATTTCGACACCGCTTCCCATATAATGCCTGAAATGGTGCCATCAGTATACTGGAATGAAAACTGTTATTATATGAAAATTCAACCAAAGAAAGATGTTGGTCCCAACTTCCCTGATAATCCATAGAGCAAGAACGTAGTATATCCTCCAATGTCTGAATTGTTCATTCTGACTGTCCATCTGATTGAGGATGAAAAGCTATACTAAAATTTAATTCAGTACCCAATGACTTCTGAAGGACTTTCCAAAAGTTACAAGTGAACCTGTGATCACGATCAAATACAATTGAGAGAGGAACTCCATGTAACCTCACTATCTCTTTAAGGTACAAACGGGAAAGTTGATCTAGGTAAAAAGTATCTCGTATAGCAAGGAAATGAGTAGATTTGGTCAAGCAATCAACAATAACCCAGATTACATTATTACCTCGAGATGTCTTCGGTAATCCCATAACAAAGTCCATGGATATATTCCACCATTTCCACTCTGGCACTGGTAAAGGCTGAAGCATCCCTTTCGGTAATTGCCGCTCTGCTTTAACCTCTTGACATGTCAAACACTTCACAGTAAAATCGGAAATATCTCTTTTCATTCCATCCCACCAGTAATACTCCCGCAGATCTCTATACATCTTAGTACTGCCAGGATGAACTGAAAACGGAGAACTATGAGCTTCACATAACAACTCTCTCTTCAACTGTGAATCACAAGGCACACACAATCTCTTCCCAAATCTCAAAACGCAATCATTATCAATGTTGAATTCAGGAAACTAACCTTTCTGAACCAGCTCTACCTTTTTCTGCAACTCACTGTCTTGCTTCTGTGCTTGCTTGATTCTATCTGATAGAGATGATATCACTGATACCTGAAACAAAACAGAAGAACTTCCTGCACCCATAACATCTATGTCAAATTTCATCAAATCCTTAACCAAAGGATCACGTTCCAAACGCAACATTGCTAATGAAGCATTAATTTTTTGACTTAAAGCATCAGCCACTTTATTTGCTTTTCCTGGATGGTAATGAATTGTACAATCATAATCCTTGATTAATTCTAGCCATCTCCTTTGTCTCATGTTCAATTCTTTCTGAGTGAATATATACTTTAAACTTTTGTGATCGGTATATATTTCAGACTTTACTCCATACAAATGATGCCTCCAAATTTTTAAAGCAAAAACAACAGCAGCTAATTCCAAATCATGTGTAGGGTAATTTGCCTCATGAGTTTTCAACTGTCGTGAAGCATAAGCAATTACCTGATCATTCTGCATTAGGACGCAACCAAGTCCTTTCAATGAAGCATCCCTGTAGATAACAAACTCACCATTCCTGGAAGGTAGTGCCAAAACTGGAGCATTCACCAATCTTCTTTTCAATTCCTGAAAACAATCATCACATTCTTTTGTCCAGATAAACCTAACACCCTTCCGAGTTAGCTTAGTCATTGGACTAGATAACCGTGAAACAATTCTAACAAACCTTCGGTAACAACCTTCCAAACCAAGAAAGCTACGAATCTCAATTACATTTGTGGGTCTTAGCCAGTCTTCCACAACTTTTGTTTTTGCAGGATCAACAGTTATCCCATCTTTAGAAACAATGTGACCAAGGAAAGAAATTTGTTTCAACCAAAACTCACACTTGCTGAATTTCCCATACAATTTCTTTTCTTTTAAGATTTTCAAGATAACCCTTAAATGTCTTTCATGCTCCTCTTTACTTTTAGAAAACACCAAAATATCATCAATGAAAACCACCACAAACTTATCCAAGAACTCATGGAAAATTCTATTCATTAAGTCCATGAATACAGCAGGTGCATTGGTTAGCCCAAAAGGCATTACTACAAATTCATAATGGCCATATCTTGTACGGAACGCGGTCTTCGGAACATCTTCTTCCTTTACCTTCAGCTGATGGTACCCCGATCTCAAGTTAATCTTTGAAAAATACTGAGCTCCCTGGAGCTGATCAAACAAATCATCGATATGAGGCAAAGGATATTTGTTCTTAACAGTGATATTATTCAAGTCTCTATAATCAATGAAAAGTATCATTGAACCATATTTCTTTTTAACAAACAAGATAGGAGCACCCCATGGTGATGTGCTAGGTCGAATGAAACCTTTCTCTAATAAATCTTGCAATTGCTCCTGCAACTCTAAAATTTCAATTTGAGCCATTCGATAAGGGGGTTTTGAAATTGGCTTAGAATCAGGAACTAAGTCAACAGTAAATTCAACTTCCCGATCTGGTATTATTCCAGGCAACTCATTAGGAAAAACATCAGGATGCTCATTTACCACTAGCACATCATTAATATGAACAGTTCCTTTATTTTCAACGATGTGTGCAAGGTAACATTCATTTCCATCTTTTACAAGTTTCTCGGCCTCTTGATAAGTTATCAACAGTAAGGGTTCATTATTGTACACAAACTGAAAGTCTTTCTGAAAAAAAACTTCTTTAGCTCTACAGTCAATCTTAGCATGGTAAATATAGAGCCAATCCGTACCCAGGATAACATCAAACTCTACTAGAGGTAGAACAATAAGGTTTGCAAGTAGGTTCTTTCCATAGATAAGGATAGGAAGATTCTTATAAATTCTTTTTGCCTTAACATTCCCCCCAGGTGTTTTTCCCAAAATTTCAGGAGTCATTTCTTGAGATGGTATTCCCATTTTACTAGAAAAGGTTACAGAGATGAAAGAATGTGTAGACCCCGAATCAAACAACACAATGGCATAATCTTAAAAAACAAACAAAGTACCTGATACAACTTCATTTGATGGCCTAACATCTGCTGAAGTAGTTGCAAAGGATTTCACCACCCCTTTCTGCTTGTAGTCTAACTTCTTTCCATCACTCAAGCTCTTTGTCGGACACTCGTTTGCATAGTGACCCATATCATTGCACTTATAACATTTAACTAACTGGAAATCAAATTTGGTCTTACCTTCACCTTGATCCTTTTTAGTGCAATCATGAGCCTTATGTCCCATCTTACCACATCGGTAGCACTTTCCAGAATTTAGAAGACATTCTCCAGCATGCCTTTTGCCACATTTATCACAAACTGGAAACTTAGTTTTCTTACCATCAGACTTTTTTTGAAGAATTCTTACCTTTCTCCTGCCACCTCGATCTCTTCTTCTGTTGGTTGTTATAGAACACATGATCATCGGCAAACTCCATTTCCACCTTCTCAGCACATCAAACAAGCTTTTCATAACTTTTAAACTCACGAGAAGCTAATGCCCTCTGATATTTTGGCTTTAATCCTGAGTAAAAATGATTGATTTTACTATCAATGTCTCGGATAAAATTTGGAGCATACCTTGCCAATCGAGTGAACCTTTCTTCATAGGTAGCCACTGAGTCTTCCTCTTGCCTCAATTCCAAGAATTTCTTTTCCATCCTAAGCCGAACAGCCTTAGGAAAATACTTCTCAAGAAACATACCTTTGAATTCATCCCAGTCAAGATCATCAATCTCATCGGCGTCCCTGATATTTTTAACCATAGACCACCACTGATCTGCCTCACCCTCCAAACGGTAAATAGCAAGACTAACCTTTTGATTGTCTGAACACCCCATGACATCAAAAATCTTCTCTAGTGATTTAATCCACCCTTCAGCTAGCACAGGGTCAGATGATCCTCTGAATGATGGGGGATGTTGCCTCATGAAATTTTCCACCACTGACATGTTCCTCTATGGTTGATCTGGCTGATCTCGTGTATGGATACCACCTCCATTTATCGCTTGAGTCAACTGTGCCATTACTGCAACAAACTGTTCAGTTCCAATTCCGACCATCTTAGGATGCTGATTCGGAAGGTTATTTCCTTCTGTATGCCTTCCTAGCACTGCTTCCCTATTTTCTCTGCGGAAAACCATTCTGAACAAGCATGTCTTAGATGAAGCAACATGGTAATCTTCAAATGCAATCTCATTTCAAAAAAAATATATTTTTGGATAATCATTTAATAGAATTCTAACTCCTAAAGTTATCTAAACCGACCTTTGATACCAACTATAAGGCCCCAGCCTTAAACCTTACTTAATCTTGAGTTATTACAAGATTACATATTGAGGATCTTTTCGGGTTTAGAGTTTTAGAGAATTAGATCATAAAACTTGCATTACATTCTACATATAAACAAAGTGGTTACATAAAGATAGTATTCTTCATTCCCATCAATGGAAACGTATTTAAAATAAAACATGGATTATTTCTTGACACTTCCTTGACACTATCATCATATCATGTACCTTCCCCGTGACCTGTGAAAAACATTTCAAAAAACATGGGATGAGCATAAAAAGCTCAGTAAGGGATATAAAAATATGGAAAGGAAACATGGGTACATATATACATAAGAATGAAATCATACTTTACCCATAAAACATATGAACATAAACATACCTCATCAAATCGTGAATAAATCATAGAAATCATAAGACATAAAGGTAACTTGAGGCATTCATAACATCCTTACGTAGGGAGTAACCCTCTTGGTTACGTTTGGAATACCCATCACAGTATATTCCCTAAATCTCTTCGGAGAAACCTTAACGTTTCCCTCCTTCGCGTTACCCAATGCATTGGAGAGCTATATCGGGCTCACCCGCCCTTACTTTATCACGGAACCACTCGTCTTCATAATAATTCCCAAGAACCTCAACATAATCGTATCACATAAAACATGCATAAAGGAAACATAACATTTCCACCTTTCAATCAGAAGATATCAATACAACACATTGATATAAAAACATTATGAAAACCATTTTCAACACCAAAATAAAAGAAAATTAAAACATGGTATTTATTTTTCTTTTAAAAAGAAGGGATGGCTTGTAGAGGAAGCAGAAACTCAAATAACGGTCACGACAGCGGAGAAGTCGTTGTCGCCGCATACGTACGACAAAAACATTCCCTTTTGTCGTTTAGTAAAATGCTTCGTATAAAAAAGATTCCTTTTGGATAAACGTAAAAGTCAAAGGGGTTTATACACCGTATGAAAGAAGGTTGTGTACAAAACAAAATATGCCTCAATGAAAGGAGATTGAGACGAAGTCACATACCTCGGGTCCGACTTGACTCGATCGTTCTTTAATGTCCTGAATAATAAACTTGAGTTAATTTCTACTTCTTTAAGAACCTTTTTCAAGTTTATTATTCCTTTTATATCACTTATTGCCATGTCATGAACACTATGTAATTATTTAAGTTAATAACGGTCATTTTAACGATCATTGGTACTTGAGTCAAAAATAAATCCTGTATAATTACAAGTTGTTCATGTATCCATTATATCCAGAATGGTATTCATGATTTAGATATCATATATGTCATATATATCCAGTACATGCATGCATTTATAATATTACATAATCATTTATAGGTAAGAAATGAAATGCACCGTTCATGGAGACGGTAAGTCGTATGTACGCATGAACGCTACTTTCATTTATATTTCGTATTTTATAGAATGGAATCATAATGATAAAAGGTATATTATAATTACAGTATAATATCATATATAATATCATAGTTCCATCCTTTATACATCCCACATATGGTATTTAACGAATCAAATCACTTTGAGGGGGTGGTAGTCCGCACTTCCTTAAATAAAGATATCGCGTTTACCCATAATGGAAACCATAAAGGTATGCCCAAAATGAAAAATGCAGAAGCTTAAGAAAAACATAAACGTATTATATATCATATATAAATTTAGTTACATCTTAATGGCCACCTTTGAAGGTGTTAAAAGAATTTCAACAATCATCATTTCGGGAGGCATAAATTCGCCATCCACGGAAATAGTATGTTCGTTAACCATTAGATGTAGGTGTGTTTAAGTGTAGCTCTAATAATTCTTATAAAAACATACTAGTATATTGAGGATACTAGATTTGTTACAAAATAAAATAATAAAAAGATTTTAGGGGGTTGGAGAATCAAAATAAAACAAAAGGACTCAAAAGAAGACATTACCTTAAAATTGGGTAACTCTCTTTGGTTTGAGCTCAAAGGCTTCCTTGGGAAGACTTCTTCCCAAAGTGAGGCTTCAAGGAGTAAGAGAGGGAAGTTTAGAGACAAAATGAGCAGGGTTTGGCCGAGGCAAAGGCTTTGGAAGTGTGGGTAAGGAGGTAGAGGTGGGGGCCTTTTATAAGAGGGGAGGAGGGGCACTCTTGAAAAGTAAAGATAAGATACTTTATTTTAAAATGGGCTTCGGATTAAAAAGGTCACAAATTGAAATAATTCGATTATAAGGTGATAAGGGTTCGAAATCCACTCATAAAATTGTTTTTGGAGACGTGTAGGTTTTAGATTTTACATTAACTTTCCATTTTATTTAAATCGTTTAATAATGAGGTCATCGCTTCATCATCATGATGTCATAAATAATTTAATTTATTTAATGTATAAAAATTATAAAACAAATACTATGATGTAGGAATTAGTTTTAGCTTTCTAATGAATATTTATAGTCAAAAATCTGACTTGTATAACCCCATATAAATTTTATTTTAGTAACATAACTCATGTTTGTGTCATTTTTACTTTAACATTAAATAAAAAGTTATTTATGTCATTTCCCAAACAAAGTTGCTCCATGGGGTCCCCAAGTTGACCCATTGATATTCTTTGTCGGCCATTACACATCCAATGAGGGTAGGACATTTTTCAAGCTCATCTCATACTATTAAAACATTATTTTTACCTTAAAGTACACTAATTACCATTAATCGCGATTAAAAACATAAAAGTTACTATTCACCACAAAATTATTTTAATCTTATTGAACCACATTTTACTTCCTAATGACAACCATGTATGTCGGATTTTTTGAAATTCAAAACACAATGATGGAAAAATTTCATTTAAACGAAAAATCAGTTTTTATAAGTACCACTTAGTGGTTTCACTATTCATCAAAAATTGATGTTTTTCAGAAAATTACCAAAAAATCACCCTAAGCTATATCTGATATTCCGAATTCAAAAATAAAGTCTATTTTAAAAAATTCAAAACATATAAGTCACGTTAATTAATTTAATAATTAATTCACGCTGTCATGACAAATAGCGGGGTTTTTTGAAACAATATCTATCAAAAGATTGACTCAAGTTTAAGTCCAATTTCAAATTGAAATTGATTCCAATGACCACCATTGGATTAAATGGTAAAAATATATTCTAATTACACTTCAAAACCAATTCAAAAGATAATCTAATCATATAAATAAATTAGATTAAAAGGCAGTTTTGATGTAAAATGCAGTATTTTTCACTATTCATTAAAAATGGAACATTGTCTGAAAAAGACCAAAAATTCACACAAAGTAAATTTTGATGTCCCAATAATAAAGAATAAGTTTATTTTGACAACCATATCTTATAAAATTTTAAAAAGATAGCTTTAAAAATGGTTTTCCATCAAAAGTCAGTAAAACAATCTTTTAAAAATATTAGTGTATTCCATGCTTAAGATTGGATTTATTTTCATTTTATGCCTCTAAAACACTATATAATTCATTAATAGACATAGATAAAAATATATATTATTCATTACTTACTTGGGATGTTACAATTATGACCTTATATTACATGCTTCTCAACTGACATATGTTAAGGTTTCATTTTGGGTATTATTTTCTTGGTTCTATGCATGTGTCTTGATTTGATATATCATTGGTCTTTATACTTATATTATGATTTCAACAATCTAAACCATGGTATAAATATAATTTATATTCATTATATTCATATTATAATAATATCTAAAATTTAGAATTGTTAAATTGAATACATTGTTCATGGAGATTTTAAGCTGTATGTACGCATGAATGTTATTTTTATTTTTTTATTATCATATTAAAATAAACTATGTCCATGAAATATATATATATGTGTGTGTGTGTATAATTATTCCATTATAATTATTATATCTTATATATCATATATTTTCTCTATTCCCATCATCAATACATTTCATGTAGTGTGTGAACGAATCATATCTCTTTGAGAGGGCAGTAGATCACACTTCCTCAAACGAAATTATCATATTTAGAACAAATGGAATGTAAAATTATATCTATTGTAAAAGGAAAAAATAATCCTTAAAACATAATAAATTTTATATCTGACATATATAAACATATTTTCTAACATAATGTAAACCATGAGTGGTGGTAATGAAAAAATGAACAAATATTATTTTGTGAGGTGGTAGTTCGCCAAACACATAAACAGGATGTTTGTTAAACATTATATAAATATAAGGCCCCAGCCTTAAACCTTACTTAATCTTGAGTTATTACAAGATTACACATTGAGGATCTTTTCGGGTTTAGAATTTTAGAGAATTAGATCAAAAAACTTGCATTACATTCCACATATAAACAAAGTGGTTACATAAAGATAGTATTCTTCATTCCCATCAATAGAAACATATTTAAAATAAAACATGGATTATTTCTTGACACTTCCTTGACACTATCATCATATCATGTACCTTTCCCTTGATCTGTGAAAAACATTTCAAAAAACCTGGGATGAGCATAAAAAGCTCAGTAAGGGATATAAAAATATGGAAAGGAAACATGGGTACATATATACATAAGAATGAAATCATACTTTACCCATAAAACATATGCACTTTAATATACCTCATCAAATCATGAATAAATCATAGAAATCATAAGACAAAAAGGTAACTTGAGGCATTCATAACATCCTTATGTAGGGAGTAACCCTCTTGGTTACGTTTGGAATACCCATCACAGTATATTCCCTAAATCTCTTCGGAGAAACCTTAATGTTTCACTCCTTCATGTTACCCAATGCATTGGAGAGCTATATCGGGCTCGCCCACCCTTATTTTATCACGGAACCACCCGTCTTCATAATAATTCCCAAGAACCTCAACATAATCGTATCACATAAAACATGCATAAAGGAAATATAAAATTTCCTCCTTTCAATCACAAGATATCAATAAAACACATTGATATAAAAACATTATGAAAACCATTTTCAATACCAAAATAAAAGAAAATTAAAACATGGTATTTATTTTTCTTTTAAAAAGAAGGTATGGCTTGTAGAGGAAGCTGAAAGTCAAATAACGGTCACGGCGGCGGAGAATTCGTTGTCCCCGCATACGTACGACAAAAACATTCCCTTTTTTCGTTTAGTAAAACTCTTCATATAAAAAATATTCCTTTTAGATAAACGTAAAAGTCAAAGGGGTTTATACACTGTATAAAAGAAGGTTGTGTATAAAACAAAATATGCCTCAATGAAAGGAGATTGAGACGAAGTCCCATACCTCGGGTCTGACTTGACTCTATCATTCTTTAATGTCCTGAATAATAAACTTGAGTTAATTTCTAATTCTTTAAGAACCTTTTTCAAGTTCATTATTCCTTTTATATCACTTATTTCCATGTCATGAACACTATGTAATTATTTAAGTTAATAACTGTCATTTTAACGATCATTGGTACTTGAGTCAAAAATAAACCCTTTATAATTACAAGTTGTTCATGTATCCATTATATCCAAAATGGTATTAATGATATAGATATAAAATATGTCATATATATCCAGTACATTAATTCATTTATAATATTACATAATCTTTTAGAGGTAAGAAATGAAATGCACCGTTCATGGAGACGGTAAGCCGTACGTACGCATGAACGCTACTTTCATTTCTATTTCGTATTTTATAGAATGGAATCATAATGATATAAAGTTATATTATAATTCCAGTATAACATCATATATAATATCATAGTTCAATCCTTTATACGTCCCACATATGGTATTTAATGAATCAAATCACTTTGAGAGGGTTGTAGTCCGCACTTCCTTAAATGAAGATATCGCGTTTACCCATAATGGAAACCATAAAGGTATGCCCAAAATGAAAAATTAATAAGCTTAAGAAAAACATAAACATATTATATATCATATATAAATTTAGTGACATCTTAATGGCCACCTTTGAAGGTGTTAAAAGAATGTTGAACAATCATCGTTTCGGGAGGCATAAATTCGCCATCCACAGAAACAGTATGTTCGTTAACCATTAGATGTAGGTGTGTGTAAGTGTAGCTCGAATCCTTCTTATAAAAACATCCTAGTATATTTAGGATACTGGAGTTTTTAAAAAAGAAAATAATAAAAAGATTTTAGGGGGTTGGAGAAGCAAAATAAAACAAAAGGACTCAAAAGAAGACATTACCTTAAAATCGGGTAACTCCCTTTGGTTTGAGCTCAAAGGCTTCCTTTGGAAGACTTCTGCCCAAAGGGAGGCTTCAAGGAGTATGAGAGGGAAGTTTAGAGACAAAATGGTCAGGGGTTGGTCGAGCCAAAGGCTTTGGAAGTGTGGGTATGGAGGTAGAGGTGGGGGCCTTTTATAAGAGTAGAGGAGGGGCACTCTTGGAAAGTAAAGATAAGTTACTTTATTTTAAAATGGGTTTCGGATTCAAAAGGTCCCACATTGATATTATTTGATTATAAGTTGATAAGGGTTCGAAATAAACTCATCCAATTGGTTTTGGCCATGTGTAGGTTTATATTTTACATTAACTTTCCATCTTATTTAAATCGTTAAATAATGAGGTCATCGCTGCATCATCATGATGTCATAAATAATTTAATTTATATAATGTCTAAAAATTATAAATAAAATACTATGATGTAGGAATTCATTTTATCTTTCTAATTAATATTTATAGTCATAAATTTGACTTGTATAACCCCATATAAAAATTGTTTTAGTAACATAACTCATGTTTGTGTCATTTTTACTTTAACATTAAATAAAACGTTATTTATGTCATTTCCCAACCAAAGTGGCTCCATGGGGTCCCCAAGTTGACCCATGTCTTTTCTTGGTCGGCCATGACACATCCAATGAGGGTAGGACATGTTTCAAGCTCATCTCATACTATTAAAACATTATTTTTACCTTAAACTACACTAATTACCACTAATCGCGATTATAAACATAAAAGATACTATTCACCAAAAAATTATTTTAATCTTATTGAACCACATTTTACTTCTTAATGAAAACCATGTATGTCGGATTTTTGAAATTCAAAAAACAATGATGGCAAAATTTCATTTAAACGGAAAAATCAGTTTTTATAAGTACCACTTAGTGGTTTCACTATTCATCAAAAAATGATGTTT
This sequence comes from Viscum album, assembly GCA_963277665.1. Classification (NCBI taxonomy): domain Eukaryota; kingdom Viridiplantae; phylum Streptophyta; class Magnoliopsida; order Santalales; family Viscaceae; genus Viscum; species Viscum album. The sequence goes on from OY728161.1 coordinate 1,004,775,257, forward strand.
TTCAGAAAATTACCAAAAATCCACCCTAAGCTATATTTGATTTTCCAAATTTAAAAATGAAGTCTGTTTTAAAAAATTCAGAACATATAAGTCACATTGATTAATTTAATAATTAATTCACGTTGTCATGACAAATAGCGGTTTTTTTTAAACAATATCTATCAAAAGATTGACTCCATTTTAAGTCCAATTTCAAAGTGAAATTGATTCCAATGACCACCATTGGATTAAGTGGTAAAACTATATTCTAATTCCACTTCAAAACCAATTCAAAAGATAATCTAATCATATAAATAAATTAGATTAAAAAGCAGTTTTGATGTAAAATGCAGTATTTTTCACTATTCATTAAAAAATGAACATTGTCTGAAAAATACCAAAAATTCAAAAAAAGTAAATTTTGATGCCCCAATAATAAAGAATAAGTTTATTTTGACAAACATAGCTTATAAAATAGTCAAAAGATAGCTTTAAAAATGGTTTTCCATCAAAAGGCAGTAAAACAATCTTTTAAAAATATTAGTGTATTTCATGCTTAATATTGGATTTATTTTCATTTTAAGCCTCTAAAACACTATATAATTCATTAATAGACATAGATAAAAATATATATTATTCATTACTTACTTGGGATGTTACAATTATGACCTTATATTACATGCTTCTCAACTGACACATGTTAAGGTTGCATTTTGGGTATTATTTTCTTGGTTCTATGCATGTGCCTGGATTTGATATATCATTGGTCATTATACTTATATGATGATTTCAATAATCTAAAACATGGTATAAATATAATTTATATTCATTATATTCATATTATAATAATATCTAAAATTTAAAATTATTAAATTGAATACATTGTTCATGGAGATTTTAAGCTGTATGTACGCATGAATGTTATTTTTATTTTTTTTTATTATAATATTAAAAGAAAATATGTCCGTGAAATATATATATATGTGTGTGTGTGTGTGTATAATTTTTCCATTATAATTATTATATCTTATATATCATATATTTTCTCTATTCACATCATCAATACATTTCATGTAGTGTGTGAACGAATCATATCTCTTTGAGAGGGCAGTAGATCACACTTCCCCAAACGAAATTATCATATTTAGAACAAATGGAATGTAAAATTATATCTATTGTAAAAGGAAAAAATAATCCTTAAAACATAATAAATTTTATATCTGACATATATAAACATATTTTCTGACATAATGTAAACCATGAGTGGTGGTAATGAAAAAATGAACAAATATTATTTTGTGAGGTGGTAGTTCTCCAAACACATAAACATGATGTTTGTTAAACATTATATAAATATAAGGCCCCAGCCTTAAACCTTACTTAATCTTGAGTTATTACAAGATTACACATTGAGGATCTTTTTGGGTTTAGAGTTTTAGAGAATTAGATCATTAAACTTGAATTACATTCCACATATAAACAAAGTGGTTACATAAAGATAGTATTCTTCATTCCCATCAATGGAAACATATTTTAAATAAAACATGGATTATTTCTTGACACTTCCTTGACACTATCATCATATCATGTACCTTTCCCTTAACCTGTGAAAAACATTTCAAAAAACTTGGGATGAGCATAAAAAGCTCAGTAAGGGATATAAAAATATAGAAAGGAAACATGGGTACATATATACATAAGAATGAAATCATACATTACCCATAAAATATATGCACTTTAACATACCTCATAAAATCATGAATAAATCATAGAAATCGTAAGACATAAAGGTAACTTGAGGCATTCATAACATCCTTACGTAGGGAGTAACCCTCTTGGTTACGTTTGGAATACCCATCACAGTATATTCCCTAAATCACTTTGGACAAACCTTAACATTTCACTCCTTCGTGTTACCCAATGCATTTTAGATCTATATCGGGCTCACCCGCCCTTATTTTATCATGGAACCACCCGTCTTCATAATAATTCCCAAGAACCTCAACATAATCATATCACATAAAACATGCATAATGGAAACATAACATTTCCACCTTTCAATCACAAGATATCAATACAACCCATTGATATAAAAACATTATGAAAACCATTTTCAATACCAAAATAAAAGAAAATTAAAACATGGTATTTATTTTTCTTTTAAAAAGAAGGTATGGCTTGTAGAGGAAGCCGAAACTCAAATAACGGTCACGACGGCGGAGAAGTCGTTGTCGCCGCATACGTAGAACAAAAATATTCCCTTTTGTCGTTTAGTAAAACGCTTCGTTTAAAAAATATTCCTTTTGGATAAACATAAAAGTCAAAGGGGGTTATACACCGTATAAAAGAAGGTTGTGTATAAAACAAAATATGCCTCAATGAAAGGAGATTGAGACGAAGTCCCATACCTCGGGTCCGACTTGACTCGATCGTTCTTTAATGTCCTGAATAATAAACATGAGTTAATTTCTACTTCTTTAAGAACCTTTTTCAAGTTCATTATTCCTTTTATATCACTTATTTCGCTGTCATGAACACTATGTAATTATTTAAGTTAATAACGGTCATTTTAACGATCATTGGTACTTGAGTCAAAAATAAACCCTTTATAATTACAAGTTTTTCATGTATCCATTATATCCATAATGGTATTCATGATGTAGATATCATATATATCATATATATCCAGTAAATTCGTGCATTTATAATATTACATAATCATTTAGAGGTAAGAAACGAAATGCACCGTTCATGGAGACGGTAAGCCGTACGTACGCATGAACGCTACTTTCATTTCTATTTCGTATTTTATAGAATGGAATCATAATTATATAAAGGTATATTATAATTCCAGTATAATATCATATATAATATCATAGTTCCATCCTTTATACGTCCCACATATGGTATTTAACGAATCAAACCACTTTGAGGGGGCGGTAGTCCGCACTTCCATAAGTGAAGATATAACGTTTACCCATAATGGAAACCATAAAGGTATGCCCAAAATGAAAAATTCAGAAGCTTAAGAAAATCATAAACATATTATATATCATATATAAATTTAGTGACATCTTAATGGCCACCTTTGAAGGTGTTAAAAGAATGTTGAACAATCATCGTTTCGGGAGGCATAAATTCGCCATCCACGGAAACAGTGTGTTCGTTAACCATTAGATGTAGGTTTGTATAAGTGTATCTCGAATCATTCTTATAAAAACATCCTAGTATATTGAGGATACTGTAGTTTTTACAAAATAAAATATTAAAAAGAGTTTAGGGGGTTGGAGAAGCAAAATAAAACAAAAGGACTCAAAAGATGACATTACCTTAAAATCAGGTAACTCCCTTTGGTTTGAGCTCAAAGGCTTCCTTGGGACGACTTCTGTCCAAATTGAGGATTCAAGGAGTAAGAGAGGGAAGAGGATAGACAAATTTGGCAGGGTTTGGACGAGCCAAATGCTTTGTAAGAGTGGGTAAGGAGGTAGAGGTGGGGGCTTTTTATAAGAGGAGAGGAGAGGCACTCTTGGAAAGTAAAGACAAGTCACTTTATTTTAAAATTGGTTTCGGATTCAAAAGGTCCCACATTGATATAATTCGATGATAAGGTGATAAGGGTTCGAAATCCACTCATCCAATTGGTTTTGTCCATGTGTAGGTTTTAGATTTTACATTAACATTCCATTTATTTAAATCGTTAAATAATGAGGTCATCGCTGCATCATCATGATGTCATAAATAATTTAATTTATTTAATGTCTAAAAATTATAAAAAAACTAATATGATGTAGGTAATATTTTTATCTTTCTAATGAATATTTATAGTCAACAATCTGACTTGTATAACCCCATATAAAAATTGTTTTAGTAACATTACTCATGTTTGTGTCATTTTTACTTTAACATTAAATAAAATGTTATTTATGTCATTTCCCAACCAAAGTGGCTCCATGGGGTCCCCAAGTTGACCCATGGCTTTTCGTGGTTGTCCATGACACATCCAATGAGTATAGGACATGTTTCAAGCTCATCTCATACTATTAAAACATTATTTTTACCTTAAACTACAATAATTACCACTAATCGCGATTAAAAGCATAAAAGTTACTATTCACCAAAAAAATTATTTTAATATTATTGAACCACATTTTACTTCTTAATGACAACCATGTATGTCGGATTTTTGAAATTCAAAACACAATGATGGAAAAATTTCATTTAAACGGAAAAATCAGTTTTTATAAGTACCACTTAGTGGTTTCACTATTCATCAAAAATTGAAGTTTTTCAGAAAATTACCAAAAAATCACCGTAAGCTATATTTGATATTCCGAATTCAAAAAATGAATTCTATTTTACAAAATTCAAAACATATAAGTCACATTGATTAATTTAATAATTAATTCCCACTTTCATGACAAATAGCGTGTTTTTTTGAAACAATATATATCAAAAGATTGACTCCAGTTTAAGTCCAATTTCAAAGTGAGATTGATTCAAATGACCAACATTGGATTAACTAGTAAAAATATATTCTAATTCCACTTAAAAACCAATTCAAAAGATAATCTAATAATATAAATAAATTAGATTAAAAAGCAGTTTTGATGTAAAATGCAGTATTTTTCACTATTCATTAAAAATGAACATTGTCTGAAAAATACCAAAAATTCACACAAAGTAAATTTTGATGTCCCAATCATAAAGAATAAGTTTATTTTGACAATCATAGATTATAAAATTGTCAAAAGATAGCTTTAAAAATACTTTTCCATCAAAAGGCAGTAAAACAATCTTTTAAAAATATTAGTGTATTCCATGCTTAAGATTGGATTTATTTTCATTTTAAGCCTATAAAACACTATATAATTCATTAATAGACATAGATAAAAATATATATTATTCATTACTTACTTGGGATGTTACAATTATGACCTTATATTACATGCTTCTCAACTGACATATGTTAAGGTTTCATTTTGGGTATTATTTTCTTGGTTCTATGCATGTGTCTTGATTTGATATATCATTGGTCTTTATACTTATATTATGATTTAAAGAATCTAAAGCATGGTATAAATATAATTTATATTCATTATATTCATATTATAATAATATCTAAAATTTAGAATTATTAAATTGAATACATTGTTCATGGAGATTTTAAGCTGTATGTACGCATGAATGTTATTTTTATTTTTTTATTATCATATTAAAAGAAACTATGTCCATGAAATATATATATGTGTGTGTGTGTGTATAATTATTCCATTATAATTATTATATCTTATGTATCATATATTTTCTCTATTACCATCATCAATACATTTCATGTAGTGTGTGAACGAATCATATCTCTTTGAGAGGGCAGTAGATCACACTTCCTCAAACGAAATTATCATATTTACAACAAATGGAATGTAAAATTATATCTATTGTAAAAGGAAAAAAATAATCCTTAAAACATAATAAATTTTATATCTGACATATATAAACATATTTTCTAACATAATGTAAACCATGAGTGGTGGTAATGAAAAAATGAACAAATATTATTTTTTGAGGTGGTAGTTCGCCAAACACAAAAACAGGATGTTTGTTAAACATTATAAAATTATAAGGCCTCAGCCTTAAACCTTACTTAATCTTGAGTTATTACAAGATTACACATTGATGATCTTTTCGGGTTTAAAGTATTAGAGAATTATATCATAAAACTTGCATTACATTCCACATATAAACAAAGTTGTTACATAAAGATAGTATCTTTCATTCCCCTCAATAGAAACATATTTAAAATAAAACATGGATTATTTCTTGACACTTCCGTGACACTATCATCATATCATGTACCTTTCCCTTGATCTGTGAAAAACATTTCAAAAAACTTGGGATGAGCATAAAAATCTCAGTAAGGGATATAAAAATATGGAAAGGAAACATGGGTACATATATACATAAGAATGAAATCATACTTTACCCATAAAACATATGCACTTTAATATACCTCATCAAATCATGAATAAATCATAGAAATCATAAGACATAAAGGTAACTTGAGGCATTCATAACATCCTTACGTAGGGAGTAACCCTCTTGGTTATGTTTGGAATACCCATCACAGTATATTCCCTAAATCTCTTCGGAGAAACCTTAATGTTTCACTCCTTCGCGTTACCCAATGCGTTGGAGAGATATATCGGGCTCACCCGCCCTTATTTTATCACGGAACCACCCGTCTTCATAATAATGCCCAAGAACCTCAACATAATCGTATCACATAAAACATGCATAAAGGAAACATAACATTTCCACCTTTCAATCACAAGATATCAATACAACACATTGATATAAAAACATTATGAAAACCATTTTCAATACCAAAATAAAAGTAAATTAAAACATGGTATTTATTTTTCTTTTAAAGAGAAGGTATGGCTTGTAGAGGAAGCCGAAACTCAAATAACGGTCACGGCGAAGGAGAAGTCGTTGTCCCTGCATACGTACGACAAAAACATTCCCTTTTGTCGTTTAGTGAAACGCTTCGTATAAAAAATATTTCTTTTGGATAGACGTAAAAGTCAAAGGGGTTTATACACCACATAATAGAAGGTTGTGTATAAAACAAAATATGCCTCAATGAAAGGAGATTGAGACGAAGTCCCATACCTCGGGTCCGACTTGACTCGATCGTTCTTTAATGTCCTGAATAATAAACTTGAGTTAATTTATATTTCTTTAATAAACTTTTTCAAGTTCATTATTACTTTTATATCACTTATTTCCATGTCATGAACAATATGTAATTATTTAAGTTAATAACGGTCATTTTAACGATCATTGGTACTTGAGTCAAAAATAAACCCTTTATAATTACAATTTGTTCATGTATCCATTATATCCAGAATGGTATTAATGATGTAGATATCATATATGTCATATATATCTAGTAAATGCATGCATTTATAATATTACATAATCATTTAGAGGTAAGAAATGAAATGCACCGTTTATGGAGACGGTAAGCCGTACGTACGCATGAACGCTACTTTCATTTCTATTTCATATTTTATAGAATGGAATCATAATGATATAAAGGTATATTATAATTCCAGTATAATATCATATATAATATCATAGTTCCATCCTTTATACGTCCCACATATGGTATTTAACGAATGAAATCACTTTGAGGGGGCGGTAGTCCGCACTTCCTTAAATGAAAATATCGCGTTTACCCATAATGGAAACCATAAAAGTATGACCAAAATGAAAAATTCCGAATCTTAAGAAAAACATAAACATATTATATATCATATATAAATTTATTTACATCTTAATGGCCACCTTTGAATGTGTTAAAAGAATGTTGAACAATCATCGTTTCGGGAGACATAAATTCGCCATCCACGGAAACAGTATGTTCGTTAACCATTAGATGTAGGTGTGTGTAAGTGTAGCTCTAATACTTCTTATAACAACGTCCTAGTATATTGAGGATACTGTAGTTGTTACAAAAGAAAATAATAAAAAGATGTTAGGGGGTTGGAGAAGCAAAATAAAACAAAAGGACTCAAAAGAAGACATTACCTTAAAATCGGGTAACTCCCTTTGGTTTGAGCTCAAATGCTTCCTTGGGAAGACTTATTCCCAAAGTAAGGCTTGAAGGAGTAATAGAGGGAAGTGAAGAGACAAAATGGGTAGGTTTTGGCCGAGGAAAAGGCTTTGGAAGTTTGGGTATGGAGGTAGAGGTGGGGGCCTTTTATAAGAGGAGAGGAGGGGCACTCTTGGAAAGTAAAGATAAGTTACTTTATTTTAAAATGAGTTTCGGATTCAAAAGGTCCCAAATTGATATAATTCAATTATAATGTGATAAGGGTTCTAAATACACTCATCTAATTGGTTTTTTCCATGTGTATATTTTGTATTTTACATTAACTTTCCATTTTATTTAAATCGTTAAATAATGAGGTTATCGCTGCATCATCATGATGTCATAAATAATTTAATTTATTTAATGTCTAAAAATTATAAAACAAATACTATGATGTAGGAAATCGTTTTAGCTTTCTAATTAATATTTATAGTCAAAAATATGACTTGTCTAACCCCATATAAAAATTATTTTAGTAACATAACTAATGTTTGTGTCATTTTTACTTTAACATTAAATAAAAAGTTATTTATGTCATTTCCCAACCAAAGTGGCTCCATGGGGTCCCCAAGTTGACCCATGGCTTGTCTTGGTCGGCCATGACACATCCAATGAGGGTAGAACATGTGTAAAGCTCATCTCATACTATTAAAACATTATTTTTACCTTAAACAACACTAATTACCACTAATCGCGATTAAAAACATAAAAGTTACTATTCACCAAAAAAATATTTTAATCTTATTGAACCACATTTTATTTATTAATGTCAACCATGTATGTTGGATTTTTTAAATTCAAAACACAATAATGGAAAAATTTCATTTAAACAGAAAAATCAGTTTTTATAAGTACCACTTAGTGGTTTCACTATTCATCAAAAATTGAAGTTTTTTAGAAAATTACCAAAACTTCACCCTAATCTATATTTGATATTATGAATTCAAAAATGAAGTCTATTTTACAAAATTCAGAACATATAAGTCACATTAATTAATTTAATAATTAATTCCCGCTCTCATGACAAATAGCGGGTTTTTTTGAAACAATATCTATCAAAAGATTGACCCCATTTTAAGTCCAATTACAAAGTGAAATCGATTCCAATGACCACCATTGGATTAAATAGTAAAAATATATTCTAATTCCACTTCAAAACCAATTAAAAAGATAATCTAATAATATAAATAAATTAGATTAAAAAGCATTTTTGATGTAAAATGCAGTATTTTTCACTATTCATTTAAAAATGAACATTGTCTGAAAAATACCAAAAATTCACACAAAGTTAATTTTGATGTCCCAATCATAAATAATATGTTTATTTCGACAAACATAGCTTATAAAATTGTCAAAAGATAGCTTTAAAAATGGTTTGCCATCAAAAGGTAGTAAAACAATCTTTTAAAAATATTAGTGTATTCCATGCTTAAGATTGGATTTATTTTCATTTTAAGCCTCTAAAACACTATATAATTCATTAATAGACATAGATAAAAATATCTATTATTCATTACTTACTTGGGATGTTACATCCTTCCCCCCTTTAGAAAATTGCGTCCCCGTAATTTATTTACTTATCAAATAAATGGGGGTACTTATCCCTCATTGCATTTTCAGATTCCCATGCTGTCTCTTCCATCATGTGGTTTTTCCACAAAACGTTTACCTACTTAATCACCTTATTCCGTAACACTTGCTCCCTGTGGTCAAGAATCTGGACTGGTTGTTCCTCATAAGATAGGTTCTCTTCCAGCTGAACTACCTCTGGACTCAAAACATGAGATGGATCTGGCATATATTTTCTCAACATCGAAACATGAAAAACATTGTGTACCTGAGATAAACTCGGAGGTAAATCCACCTGGTATGCAACTGATCCAACTCTCTCCAGAATTTCATATGGTCCAATAAAACTTGGACTCAGCTTTCCTTTCTTACCAAATCTCATCACACTTTTCCATGGAGAAACCTTGAGAAAAACATGATCACCTACCTCGAAAGATAGATCCTTCCTCCGGTTATCTGCATAACTCTTCTGCCTTCTCTGAGCTGTTCTCATGTGCTTCTGAATCAGCTGAACTTTTTATGTCATCTCTTCTACCAATTCTGGTCCAATCAACTTCCTTTCACCCACTTCATCCCAGAAAGCTGGAGTTCGACACTACTTCCCAAATAATGCCTGAAATGGTGCCATCTGTATACTGGAATGAAAACTGTTATTATATAAAAATTCAACCAAAGAAAGATGTTGGTCCCAACTTCCCTGATAATCCATAGAGCATGAACATAGCATATCCTCCAATGTCTGAATTGATCATTCTGACTGCCCATCTGATTGTGGATGAAAAGCTGTACTAAAATTTAATTCAGTACCCAACGACTTCTGAAGGCCTTTTCAAAAGTTATAAGTGAACCTAGGATCACGATCAGATACGATGGACAGAGAAACTCCATGTAACCTGACTATCTCTTTAAGGTACAAACGGGAAAGTTTATCTAGGGAAAAAGTATCTCATATAGCAAGGAAATAAGCAGATTTGGTCAAACGATCAACAATAACCCGGATTGCATTATTACCTCGAGATTTATTCGATAATCCCACAACAAAGTCCATGGATATATTCTCCCATTTCCACTCTGGCACTGGTAAAGGCTGAAGCATCCCTTTCGGTAACTGCCGCTCTGCTTTAACCTGTTGACATGTCAAACACTTCATAGTAAAATCAGCAATATCTCTTTTCTTTCCATCCCACCAGTAATACTCCCGCAGATCTCTATACATCTTAGTACTGCCAGGATGAACTGAAAACGGAGAACTATGAGCTTCACATAACAACTCTCTCTTCAACTGTGAATCACAAGGCACACACAATATCTTCCCAAATCTCAAAACACAATCATTATCAATGTTGAATTCAGGCAACTTACCTTTCTGAACCAGCTCTACCTTTTTCTGCAACTCACTGTCTTGCTTCTGTGCTTGCTTGATTCTATCTGATAGAGATGATCTCACTGATACCAGAAACAAAACAGAAGGTCTTCCTGTACCCACAACTTCTATGCCAAAGTTCATCAAATCCTTAACCAAAGTATCACGTTCCGAACGCAACATTTCTAATGAAGCATTACTTTTTCCACTTAAAACATCATCCACTTTATTTGCTTTTCCTGGATGGTAATGAATTGTACAATCATAATCCCTGATTAATTCTAGCCATCTCCTTTGTCTCATGTTCAATTCTTTCTGAGTGAATATATACTTTAAACTTTTGTGATCGGTATATATTTCACACTTTACTCCATACAAATGATGCCTCCAAATTTTTAAAGCAAAAACAACAGCAGCTAATTCCAAATCATGTGTAGTGTAATTTACCTCATGAGTTTTCAACTGTCGTGAAGCATTAGCAATTACCTGATCATTCTGCATTATGACGCAACCAAGTCATTTCAATAAAGCATCACTGTAGATAACAAACTCACCATTCCTGGAAGGTAGTGCCAAAACTGGAGCATTCACCAATCTTCTTTTCAATTCCTGAAAACAATCATCACATTCTTTTGTCCAGATAAACTTAACACCCTTCCGAGTTAGCTTAGTCATTGGACTAGATAACCGTGAAACATTTCTAACAAACCTTCGGTAATAGCCTGCCAATCCAAGGAAGCTACGTATCTCAGTTAAATTTGTGGGTCTTGGCCAGTCTTCCCCAACTTTTGTTTTTGCAGGATCAACAGTTATCCCATCTTTATAAACAATGTGACCAAGGAAAGAAATTTGTTGCAACCAAAACTCACACTTTCTGAATTTCCAATACAATTTATTTTCTTTTAAGGTTTGCAAGATAACCCTTAAATGTCTTTCATTCTCCTCTTTACTTTTAGAAAACACCAAAATATCATCAATGAAAACCACCACAAACTTATCCAAGAACTCACGGAAAATTCTATTCATTAAGTCCATGAATACAGCAGGTGCATTGGTTAGCCCAAAAGGCATTACTACAAATTCATAATGGCAATATCTTGTACGGAACGCGGTATTCAGAACATCTTCTTCCTTTACCTTCAGCTGATGGTTCCCCGATCTCAAGTCAATCTTTGAAAAATACTGAGCTCCCTGGAGCTGATCAAACAAATCATCGATATGAGGCAAAGGATATTTGTTCGTAACAGTGATATTATTCATGGTTCTATAATAAATGCAAAGTCTAATTGAACCATCTTTCTTTTTAACAAACAAGACAGGAGCACCCCATGGTGATGTGCTAGGTCGAATGAAACATTTCTCTAATAAATCATGCAATTGCTCCTTCAAATCTAAAAGTTCAATTTGAGCCATTCGATAAGGGGGTTTTGAAATTGGCTTAGCATCAGGAACTAAGTCAACAGTAAATTCAACTTCCCGATCTGGTATTATTCCAGGAAACTCATCAGGAAAAACATCAGGATACTCATTTACCACTGGCGCATCATTAATCTGAACAGTTCCTTTATTTTCAATGATGTGTGCAAGGTAACATTCATTTCCATCTTTTACAAGTTTCTCGGCCTCTTGATAAGTTATCGACAGTAAGGGTTCATTCTTGTACACAAACTGAAAGTCTTTCTGAAAAGAAACTTCTTTAGCTCTACAGTCAATCTTAGCATGGTAAATAGAGATCCAATCCATACCCAGGATAACATCAAACTCTAATAGAGGTAGAAAAATAAGGTTTGCAAGTAGGTTCTTTCCACAGATAAGGATAGGAAGATTCTTATAAATTATTTTTTCCTCAACATTCCCCCAAGGTGTTTTTACCAAAAGTTTAGGAGTCATTTCTTGAGATGGTATTCCCATTTTACTAGAAAAGGTTTTAGAGATGAAAGAATGTGTAGACCCCGAATCAAACAACACACTGGCATAATCTGAAAAAACAAAAAAAGTACCTGATACAACTTCATTTGATGGCCCGACATATGCTGAAGTAGTTGCAAAGGATTTCAACACCCCTTTCTGCTTGTAGTCTAACTTCTTCCCATCACTCAAGCTCTTTGTCGGACACTCGTTTGCATAGTGACCCATCTCATTGCACTTATAAAATTTCACTAACTGTAAATCAAATTTGGTTTTACCTTCACCTTGATCCTTTTCATTGCAATCACGAGCCTTATGTCCCATCTTACCACATCGGTAGCACTTTCCAGAATTTAGAAGACATTCCCCAGCATGCCTTTTGCCACATTTATCACAAACTAGAAACATAGTTTTCTTACCATCAGATTTTTTTTGAAGAATTCTTACCTTTATCCTGCCACCTCGATCTCTTCTTCTGTTGGTTGTTATAGAACACTTGATCATCATCAAACTCCATTTCAACCTTCTCAGCACATCGAACAAGCTTTTCATAACTTTTAAACTCACGAGAATCTAATGCCCTTAGATATTTTGGCTTTAATCCTGAGTAAAAACAATTGATTTTACTATCAAGGTCTCGGATAAAATTTGGAGCATACCTTGCCAATCGAGTGAACCTTTTTTCATAGGTAGCCACTGCGTCTTTCTCTTGCCTCAATTCCAAGAATTTCTTTTCCATCTTAAGTCGAACAGCCTTACGAAAATACTTCTCAAGAAACATACCTTTGAATTCATCCCAGTCAAGAGCATCAATCTCATCGGCATCCCTGATATTTTTAACCATAGACCACCACTGATCTGACCACCCTCCAAACAGTAAATAGCAAGACTAACCTTTTGATTGTTTGAACACACCATGACATCAAAAATCTTCTCCAGCGCTTTAATCCACCCTTCAGCTAGCACAGGGTCAGATGATCCTCTAAATGATGGGGGATGTTGCCTCATGAAATGTTACACCACTGACATGTTCCTCTGCGGTTGATCTGGCTGAACTCGTGTATGGATACCACCGCCATTTATCGCTTGAGTCAACTGCACCATTACTACAATAAACTATTCAATTCCAATTCCGACCATCTCAGGATGTTGATTCGGAAGGTTATTTCCTTCTGTATGCCTTCCTAGCACTGCTTCCCTGTTTCCTCTACGGAAAACCTTTCTGAACAAACATGTCTTAGATGAAGCAACATGGTAATCTTTAAATGCTATATCATTTCAAAAAAAAAATTTGGATAATAATTTAATAGAATTATAACTCCTAAATTTATCTAAACCGAATTTTGATACCAACTATAAGGCCCCAGCCTTAAACCTTACTTAATCATGAGTTATTACAAGATTACACATTGAGGATCTTTTCGGGTTTAGAGTTTTAGAGAATTAGATCATAAAACTTGCATTACATTCCGCATATAAACAAAGTGGTTACATAAAGATAGTATTCTTCATTCCCATCAATGGAAACATATTTAAAATAAAACATGGATTATTTCTTTACACTTCCTTGACACTATCATCATATCATGAACCTTTCCCTTGACCTGTGAAAAACATTTCAAAAAACTTGGGATGAGCATAAAAAGCTCAGTAAGGGATATAAAAATATGGAAAGGAAATATGGGTACATATATACATAAGAACGAAATCATAATTTACCCATAAAACATATGTACTTTAACATACCTCATCAAATCATGAATAAATTATAAAATCATAAGACATAAAGGTAACTTGAGGCATTCATAACATCCTTACGTAGGGAGTAACCCTCTTGGTTACGTTTGGAATACCCATCACAGTATATTCCCTAAATCTCTTCTGAGAAACCTTAACGTTTCACTCCTTCGCGTTACCCAATGCATTGGAGAGCTATATCAGGCTCACCCGCCCTTAGTTTATCAAGGAACCACTCGTCTTCATAATAATTCCCAAGAACCTCAACATAATCGTATCACATAAAACATGCATAAAGGAAACATAACATTTCCACCTTTCAATCACAAGATATCAATACAACACATTGATATAAAAACATTATGAAAACCATTTTCAATACCAAAATAAATGAAAATTAAAACATGGTATTTATTTTTCTTTTAAAAAAAGGAATGTCTTGTAGAGGAAGTCGAAACTCAAATAACGGTCACGACGGCGGAGAAGACGTTGTCGCCGCATACGTACAACAAAAACATTCCCTTTTTTCATTTAGTAAAACACTTCATATAAAAAAGATTCTTTGTGGATAAACGTAAAAGTCAAAGGGGTTTATACACCGTATAAAAGAAGGTTGTGTATAAAACAAAATATGCCTCAATGAAAGGAGATTGAGACGAAGTCCCATACCTCGGGTCCGACTTGACTCGATCGTTCTTTAATGTCCTGAATAATAAACTTGAGTTAATTTCTACTTCTTTAAGAACCTTTTTCATGTTCATTATTCCTTTTATATCACTTATTTCCATGTCATGAACACTATGTAATTATTTACGTTAATAACGGTCATTTTAACGATCATTGGTACTTGAGTCAAAAATAAACCCTTTATAATTACAAGTTGTTCATGTATCCATTATATCTAGAATGGTATTCATGATTTAGATATCATATATGTCATATATATCCAGTACATGCATGCATATATAATATTACATAATCATTTAGAGGTAAGAAATGAAATGCACCGTTCATGGAGACGGTAAGCCGTACGTACGCATGAACGCTACTTTCATTTATATTTCATATTTTATAGAATGGAATAATAATGATATAAAGGTATATTATAATTCCAGTATAATATCATAAATAATATCATAGTTCTATCCTTTATACGTCCCACATATGGTATTTAATGAATCAAATCACTTTGAGGGGGTGGTAGTCCGCACTTCCTTAAATGAAGATATCGCGTTTACCCATAATGGAAACCATAAAGGTATGCCCAAAATGAAAAATGCAGAAGCTTAAGAAAAACATAAACATATTATATATCATATATAAATTTAGTGACATCTTAATGGCCACCTTTGAAGGTGTTAAAAGAATGTTGAACAATCATCGTTTCGGGAGGCATAAATTCGTCATCCACGGAAACAGTATGTTCGTTAACCATTAGATGTAGGTGTGTGTAAGTATAGATCTAATCCTTCTTATAACAACATTTTAGTATATTGAGTATACTGGAGTTTTTAGAAAAGAAAATAATAAAAAGATTTTAGGGGGTTGGAGAAGCAAAATAAAACAAAAGCACTCAAAAGAAGACATTACCTTAAAATCGGGTAACTCCCTTTGGTTTGAGCTCAAAGGCTTCCTTGGAAGACTTATGCCCAAAGTGAGGCTTCAAGGAGTGAGAGAGGGAAGTGAATAGACAATATGGGAAGGGTTTGGCTGAGCCAATGTCTTTGGATGTGTGGGTAAGTAGGTAGAGGTGGGGGCCTTTTATAAGAGGAGAGGAGGGGCACTCTTGGAAAGTAAAGATAAGTTACTTTATTTTAAAATGAGTTTCGGATTCAAAAGGTCCCACATTGACATAATTCTATGATAAGGTGATAAGGGTTCGAAATCCACTCATCCAATTGGTTTTTTCCATGTGTAGGTTTTAGATTTTACATTAACATTCCATTTTATTTAAATCGTTAAATAATGAGTTCATCGCTGCATCATAATGATGTCATAAATAATTTAATTTATTTAATGTCTAAAAATTATAAAAAAAATACTATGATGTAGGAAATCTTTTTATATTTCTAATTAATATTTATAGTCAAAAATATGACTTGTATAACCCCATATAAAAATTGTTTTAGTAACATAACTCATGTTTGTGTCATTTTTACTTTAACATTAAATAAAAAGTTATTTATGTCATTTCCCAACCAAAGTGGCTCCATGGGGTCCACAAGTTGACCAATGGCTTGTATGGGTCGTCCATGACACATACAATGAGGTTAGGACATGTTTCAAGCTCATCTCATACTATTAAAACATTATTTTTACCTTAAACTACACTAATTACGACTAATCGCGATTAAAAACATAAGAGTTACTATTCACCAAAAAATTATTTTAATCTCATTGAACCACATTTTACTTCTTAATTAAAACCATTTATTTCAGATTTTAGAAAGTCAAAACACAAGGATGGAAAAATTTCATTTAAACGGAAAAATCATTTTTTATAAGTACCACTTAGTGGTTTCACTATTCATCAAAAATTGAAGTTTTTCAGAATATTACCAAAAATTCACCCTAAGCTATATTTGATATTCCGAATTCAAAAATGAAGTCTATTTTACAAAATTCAAAACATATAAGTCAAATTAATTAATTTAATAATTAATTCCCGCTATCATGACAAATAGCGGGTTTTTTTGAAACAATATCTATCAAAAGATTGACACCAGTTTAAGTCCAATTTCAAAGTGAAATTGATTCCAATGACCACCATTGGATTAAATGGTAAAAATATGTTCTAATTCCACTTCAAAACCAATTCAAAAGATAATCTAATCATATAAATAAATTAGATTAAAAAGCAATTTTGATGTAAAATGCAATATTTTTCACTATTCATTAAAAAATAAACATTGTCTGAAAAATACTAAAAATTCACACAAAGTAAAATTTGATGTCCCAATCATAAAGAATACGTTTATTTTTACAAACATAGATTATAAAATTGTCAAAAGATAGCTTTAAAAATGGTTTTCCATCAAAAGATAGTAAAATAATCTTTTAAAAATATTAGTGTATTCCATGCTTAAGATTGGATTTATTTTCATTTTAAGCCTCTAAAACACTATATAATTCATTAATAGACATAGATAAAAATATCTATTATTCATTACTTACTTGGGATGTTTTAATAAATGTTTATGTAAGTATAGGTGTAAAAAATAGAATAATAAAATTATAATATATTTAGGATACTATTTTTTAATACAATAATGGGAAAAATATATTTGAGGGAGTGGATAATGAATATAAAAGAAAGGAGTTTGATTGAGGTTTTAACTTTTTAATCGGTTAACTGCTTTTGGTTTTTATAAAAGGGATGTATTTGATGTATTTCATACCAATGGAGTATTAAAGGAGGAAGTTAGTATTTTTGGGGGGTTATATTACCAAATATTGGTCAATTCTAAGTGTTTTGATAGGTGTAAAAAAGTAGAAGAGAGGATTTATTTTTATAGTAGATAAGGAGTGGCACTCTTTTAACATTTTTACAATGGAATTTCATACATGTTTTTCACTTTTCTTGTGGATCCAATAAAAATGTAAATTATATTCAAGGGTGTATCATGTCGAAATATGGCCATAAAATGGATATTGGACAAGTTTATATGTCATTTTGTGTCTTAAATTTAATGTTTAGCCTTAGTAATTCATAATTTTACCTTAATCGATGTAATTAATTATAATTACATTCATTATACATTTTGGTCAAAAAAATATACAATATTATAAATTATAAAGTATTCTGATTCAAAACATGGAATCCATTTTTCCATATTCCAATCACATTTATGTAAGAATTTAATTCAAAATTAATCCCACAGTTTGGTTGACTATGCTTGTTTTTAAAGTAAATACTTCTAAAATATTGCTATGTTTTTATAACCAAATTCAAAGTAAAATTTATGTAAATGAGAAAAATTGTATTAATCAATAAAATATCAAATTAAACTTTGAAACCAATTAAAAATATAATTTATCCCTATAAATAAATTAGATAAAAATCATTTTTGAACTATAATTCAGAATTTTTCACTAATTATTAAAAAAATTATACTTCATTGAAAAACGTCAAAAATTTGTCCTCACATAATTATTATGTTCAAAATTTAAATATTATGTTTATTTTAACATTTTCAATCTATAAGATTTCCAAAAATTGTACTTAAAATGGGTTCGCCATTAAAAGGTTGTAAAATTTCCTTAACAAAAATATTAATTTTTAAGCATAAAATTGGGTTTTGTCAAATATAATGTCTATAAAATATATTGGATAAATATAAAAATTATTATAAACAATATATATCATATTCATTAATTTAATATAAATCAATAATTTTAAATAATTTAATTTTTTATTTTAAAATAGCTTTGTGCCAATTAAAATTGTAACATTTTCTATTATATTCAATTTGTTTTCATATTCAATTTTTAATTAATTGGTAACATATGAATTAATATTATATTTTCATAAACCATATATTTTGATTAATTATTAAAAACTATTCATAAATTATAATTTAACATCTCGGTTATTTCTTATTATATTTTGTAATAACATTTTAATGGTATACTATTGATCGTTAAAATTTCATCATGTGTGTTACGCATGCCATTAAGGAAATTCATTGTTTCATATAACACAATCTAACCTCGGTGTTCTATATAGAGGAAGATAATATTTATGTTGCGTGTGGTGTAATATCATCATGGTGTTTCATATAACACAATCCAATCATAGTGTTTTAATATAAAACTAACTATATTTAGTGTTGTGTGGAATGAAAAACATCAAAAAGGTAAAATTTATTCGATAAAAATTATTCATAAAATGTCATGGTATTACTATTTTATGATATAGATACCTAGTTATATGTCAGACCATGTGAACTTTTTAATTATAATTCTCTCTTTTCAAAACGATGTTTTATTGGCCATTCTCTTGATGTGGGATTTCATCTTCAGAAGTATCAAACAATCTACCACCAAAATTGAGTTTAAATTACGAGGCAAATTTTTAATTTGTTTGCAAAGAATGTAACACACAGAAATCCTAAAGTAGTAACATTATATTTAATATCGTGTATGATACGCAGCACCAATTACATAAGGGAATAGAATATCTAGATTATTTAGAATATCTTTCCTATATTAAATAAATTTAATATATTTTATAGATTACAATGTTTGTAGAACTATGTTGGAGTGCAGTGCATGCCGTAAAGAGTTTTTCTTCAGTGGTCTACGTTATACAAAAAAACCAAATTTCATCGAACAATAAAATATTATTAAAATATTATAATAATAACATATAATATAGTTGTAAATATAGTAATTATGAGTAATAATAACTATGTTATGAGAATTATGTTTTACATAGATATAAACTGAACTAATTTGATAAAAAATAATTATAAATGAATATAAGAAGCAATTAAATATAAAAAATATTTTTTTATAAGAAATTATTTTTTAATACCACAAAGCTATTTTAACATAATAAATATATTAATTACAATTATTAAGTTAAATTAATGTAATATATATATTATATATTCAATAAAATATTTTTTCTATTCATCAACCATATTTTATTACCATAATATATGAGTCACACTCTAATTGATAATCTATTTTAAATCCCAATTTTACACATATATAATTTAAAATGTCAAAATAAACATCATATTTGAATTCAAAAAATAATATTTTGGTTAGGTTGATTTTTATTATTATTCTGTGAAGTTTTTTTTCTAATAAGAAGTGAAAAATGATAAATTTTAATTAAAAACTAATTTTTAATATAGTATATTTATAAAGATATATTAAATTTTTTATCAGTTTTAATGTTTAATTATAAATTAATTTTATCAGTAAATACAATTTAGATCATTGGAATAAATTTCACTTTATAATTGACTATTAAAATATTTACAACCTTTAGAAGTTTTTACTTTAAAACCCCGCATTGTCGTTATATTTTTTGGAATAAAGTTAAATTGATTTCTTCCAATTCATTGATTTTACTTTGTAAAAATGGATTCCATATTTTTAATAATCATAATTTATTGTGTCTAATATGGTCATCGTTGAATTCGATATAAAATATTATTGAAATTAATTAAAATTCATTAATATTATTAAGTAAAAATTAATCTTAATAAATGACTAAACATTTAAATTAAGTACCCAAATGAATTATCCACTTATAAAATAAGTATCTGGTAGACTAAAATTATCCCTTAACCTTGTATTATTTATTTTTATTTTTTTATGACTTTTTTTGGTAAAAACGTGGGTACACCGAAATTGTTTTAAAAAATTCCATGTACATCCTTTTCCTCCCCAATAAAAGGCCTCATCTCCTCCCACTTCCTCACACCACTCAGGACACTTTGGATAGAAATATATCTAAAAAAATGGCTCCAAATCATCCATCCTCTCAACCTAATGTTCTTACTTTTGTATAAAATCAATCCATGGAATCTCATTGGTACAAACCAAAATAAGCTTCCCAATTAAGTGGTAACATCTTTCTTTATGATATTTAGTATTAATTCCATTTTCCAATCCTCAAACTATTCTTATTATATGATTGTATAATAATATTAGAAAAATCAATGTATTAATATGTTATAATGATAATGTTTTTACCTATAATTTGTCATTCCTGAATCTAATGGATAACAAACATATTGTCTATGTTAATGGAAAACTACTGCCTCACAAAATGGTGATTTTTAATATTTTGTTTACTACCTATCATAATGAAAATAATGTTTAAAAAAATATTAATATATGATATATGTTATTTCATTCAGCTTTTTTAATTCTTTTACAATACGAATAAATAGAAATTCCATTTGGTGTGAAACGATAACATAGTTTGTGAAAGTATGGACTACCACCTCCTAAAAGCGATATGATCCATTCATAATATACATGGAATGTATAAATGATAGTTTTCATAATATATACTGGAAATAAAAATCTATATGATATTAATGGAATATTTACCTTCATTTAAATATAATATATCATTTTTTTGTTACCATTCCACACACTTAAAAAATGATAATATCATTTGTGGATGTGTTGACTCCCGCCTCCTCAATACGATGTGATTCATTTTACATAACAATTATTCTATACAAAATTATATATTTTTATGTGACATTGAATTTATAATATAATGACAATTTTATTATGATAGAGTGTAACTTGCCATATTTCCATAACAATCACTGAAAAATGAGAATGTTACTCTTGCCTACATAAGACATATAGTTTCTTATATAGAAATGTTGGTTTATTTTTCATAACCTCATTTAATAATTTGTATTAGATATATAAATGATGTATAAATATCCTAATAATGTCATTATTATTATTTTATAGATGTTATATATTTACCACTATTACAATATTTGACATACCAAAGTGTTTTTTGACAGGTAAACTATATTTAGTCAAAACACCCGATGTAAACAAAATTGATTAAGTGGTTGAATAAAAAATAGTAACATGTAAAATAAAAGTAATTATAAAAATCAAAAAATTCTAAATAAATTATAAAATTAAAATGACATTTTTATAGATGATTTCAAATGGTGTTCAACCGAAAGGAAACATAATGTAAGGGATTCTAATCTCACTTTTTATATTTGTGAGATAAATGTCATGTTCACCACTTACTAATTTTTTGTGGTGTATCAATTACCCATTTTTTATATTATGTCATTAATCATTTTACCATCATTTTATTTTAAACATTTATTTAATGTTTTTACATCATGGGTATTTTGATTGAAAATGTTTTAAAGTGTTATGGGACACTTTGTAATGTTTAAGTATTGTTTTCCTCGATAGTAACATGAATGATATTTCAATGGTATTTCCATTCAAGTAAATGTAATGATGATTGATCAATAAAACCTCTCATTTTCTATCATCTTGGTATGCATGACCAATTCCATGTACTATAATCATTTTTCTACACTTCGGTACTCAAAATATTTTAGAAAATGTTTTTTTAGAAAACATGACTTTATTCCTCTATTAGTCAGACAACTTGTTTTCTTCTAAAACCCATGTTTTAATAAAATGTTTTCCAATTTTTTTTTAATATTTGGTAAAAAAATATCATTTTTTTCTTTTACCAATGCTTTAATAGGAATCTTCCGGTCACTTTTAGAAAAAAGAATTTTTATAACCATTTATCATGTAATAGGAATGTAATTTTTACCTCATATGACATGTAGGGATTTACCCACCATCATTTCATTGAAGTTTCCTTGTCATATTTAAAATTTTAATTTTAAAAAAAATCAAATGTGATTTCTAGTGAAAAGTATTTACAAATGTGTTTTCATAGTAAAATGATTTTTTCATCAAGAAAATTATCAAAATTTATATTTATTATATTGTTATTCATCAATGATAAAAAACCCTTTATTTTACTCCACTTTGGATATTGTTTATTCCTAACATAATTATTCTTCCTCTAGAGTGTTTATTATTTATTTAAAAAAGGAAAATATTCACATCCTTGATTCATATTTTACTACCCTTGAAATATTAAATTTCCAATGATCAATTAATATTGAATTTACAAAAATTATCCACATCATTTATCATGGATATGTTAATTGTCTAAAAAATATTCTTTTTTTCGTACAGTGTTTCATTTGAAAGTTATTTAATAATTTAAGGAACTATTGATAAATTTTTATCTTCTTATCTATACATATATTTGATAGAGATCATTTTTTAATGAATTATTCAGGAGATGAGTAATGTTTTTGATAGGTATGATATGGGTGGGGATCAGTTAGAGATATCCCCTCAATGCATCAGTAGTCCCATAGAAAAATTTAGTTGGCTAGCCACTTTAGACGGGTTCTTACCCAATAGTCTAAAATGCCTTGTGATGGGTCTTGATTTAAATGGTTCTATGTACCTAAAAAACATGGAATCCATTAATTAATCATTTCCCTCATTTAGTTTCTGTTACAATTCATCCATGAGATTTTTCATTGATGTATCTATAGAAGCATTTCATTTTTTTATTGATTAAATAGAATGAATTCTAGACTCTTATCATATTATATTGATTTTTACTTATCTATATATTTTATTGGAATGTGATTATATTTATAATTTTTCATAGTTATTTATGCATGCCCATTAATTTAATTGATTACATGGAATGTGTGTTTAGTTACTTACATTGATATATTTATAATTACAATTGATTTATTGTGGATTCCATTATACCTTACCTTTACTGAGAATTTTATATCGCCCTTATTATGTTTAATTTTCCCCATGAATATAAGAATAGTGCTATTAAATATATAGAGGGATATAATATATTGAATAAATTTCTTCTCAATGTGTTTTTTATTTAGAAATACGAAAATAATTGTGTTTTAAATGGTTGATTCATTTGTAAAAAGAGACTCATTTATGTATCTTCATTACCAAGAATAATAAACTCTCAATCCTTTCTTATTTTATTTGTTATAATCATTCCAATTTAATTTATAATAGACACTGACTCAGAGCTATATGGGGATTTTTCAATACACCATATATCTACATTAAATTTGTAATTATATCTCAATAATTATTCTAGATAATTAGACTCTAGAAATGGAATTAAGTGTCCTGACATGGTGAGTCATTCAAAAATCACCCAACTAGAATGTTTCATCTAATGAATCAATGAAAATGTTTATATAAAATTCGTAAATTTAATCCCATGTCACTATAATTATAATTAATAGATTAAGGATTCCTTTTTTCATTGGTGTTCATTCTTCACTTGGTAATATTTAAGGAATATATACCCATGATATTCAATTTTGGTTTTTTATATTACCATCATTTCTAGCCATTCAGAACTTTTTTATCATTCTAATTACTAAATTGGAACCCCACTTTAAATGATTTTTGGGATTTAGAATCTATTCTAGTATAGATTTTGATACTCCATTTAATCCGAAAAAACCCAAGAAATAATTATCATCATATTTATACTGAAAATTGATCTCTATTCCCATTTACAATTTATCTATTGGTAATATAACTAATTTATTAGATCCATAAATAATGTTGGAACATTAATAAGACATGTTGGTAGACAATATTATTATAGTGTCCATGTATAGATTCAAATTTCATCTTTGTAATATACTCCTTATATAAATTGAATTTATGGTTCCCCAATTGTTGGTAAATTTTGGATACTCACATGGAACCATTTAATTGATCAATCTAATAATCTCTTCTAGGAATGGGGTGCTAATGTTTTATCATGATTATATTCAACTGATCATAGTAAATAAAATTTCAATGAGTGCCAACTAACATTATGAATAAAACTATAGTTACAAAAGGCGTGTGATAGGTCTAATGATTTATTTTTCATATAATCGAAATGGACCATTATATCACATATCTCATTTCATTCCATAGAGTCTAATGGAAGAAAAATTAGACTCATTCATGCATGTGACTCGATAGATAATCAAAATTTCCTATTAGGTGAAAGTTTAGTGAAGTATTCTATATGGATCTCATGGTATTGATATATTATATTTGTAACATAACTAAACTAGGTTTAATCAGTAACACCTAATGTTATATTTTGTGTCTTATATGAATTTATTCTAACCACATTTAGTGTAGTCCACCTCATACATTAATGTCAAATCCCCCTTTCAATATATGATAATATAAAATAACATATGTGAAAGTTACTTTCCTTTCGTATTAATCAATATGAGAATATAATGATAACAACCAAATGATCCCCTATGTTATATGTGAAGTATCAATTTTTAGCATAAAAATTCCCAAAAAATCCTACAATGAAAATGGTATTTAGTATTAGTAAATTCTTAATTACTATAATCTCCTATTTCATAAGAATTTCATTGATTGTAATAAAATTTGGAATAATTTTTACAATAAACCCATTTTTCATAATTTATATGTTCTATCAATCAAACAACAAAAAAAAAATAATTTATATAGTAATATTTTGTATTTTCCCAACGAAACATTACCCCATCAATATAAAATTTTAATGTCATTATATAGTTTACACCAATCAGTTAACAATTAAAATATTCATTAAAACTCATAATCAATACATTATATTAAAAAATAGTATGGGTTAACTTATTCATCCATTATCATTCATCAGTAGCCATAAAATAAAACAAATTAATCCATTTCAAGAATCAAAATACCACTAAAAACAATCATGAAACATTTTTCCAAAACAAGTCTATTGTGCCTCTATTAAAATAATAACAATTTCAATTAAATAATTTTTTATATATTAATAAAATAGAAAACCTAACTATATGCATATAATTCTCTTATCTATATAATTATGTAAACACTATCAAAAAATAACTATTTTCAAACATTACATAATAATAAAATAAATGATTCTAAATTTAATATAAACTGATGATATTTAAACCACCATAATTCAAGAATAATAGTTATATCGTTTTACGAACATTGTAATAACATTAAATTATTATCAATTATAACAATTATATTTTAATTTAACAGAAAAATTACTCATTATTTTAGTTCATTAAACATTATAGTTAAATTTTATTTATGTTATTTTTTTCATCAACATAACTAGTTATGGAAAAATTCAATCAATCCTAGTTAACATGTTTTATATTTTACCATGATTTCTAAACCAATGGATTATCAATATTATGTTTCCTAATAAAAATGAAACATTATTAATGGATATTATATTTTCCATATTAATAATTATATTTTCTATATTATTCATTCTGTTAATCATGAATTATCATTAAAAAATAGCACATGTATATTATTTTAAAAAAATATTCAATTGATGGATAAACATAAAAATAATATAACATGACATTTTTATAATTATATCAAAAATGTTTTAATGTTTCAAATCAATAAATTTATGTAAAAAATAGGGATGTATTCATAATCATAACATATAAGGCTAAAACTGTTATTCTATCGGTTTAAATGTATTATAATGTAATGAAACATCATAAATCATTAAGCTAGTTATAAAATCAATATATTTTAATGTATTCAACTAATAACATTGAAATATTTATCTAATTATTATCCAATCATTTACCTAAATATTTTTTATGACTTATTTATGTTTCAATTCAATAATTATTTCATATAATTTTAATAAATAAAGTACCAATAATATATCATCCCTTTAGTGACAGAATTATATAAATTTTACCAATGTTATCATTATCATATATCGATGAATTAAGATATTAACAAAAAATTCCTAAAAAACAACTACTTCGTTTGTTCTGAAAAAAATTCCCAAAAACTCATAATATCTTCCAAATGAAAATCTAATTAAAAGAAAAAATATTGTTATCATGTAAATAATTTCTAATGAGTAATTTAAATAATATAATAAGAATAAAGGAATCCTCATGGTATATACCTTTACTAGTTCCTAACAACAACCTCTCAAATGTAAAACCCTTGATGGCGTGGTGAAAAATAATAATATTTTTTTTAAACACCTTTCATAACTACACCTCCGAAGTAACTTAAATTTCAGTATAAATTTGTATGCAATGAATTTTCATATCCAAAACATTCATTTCATAAAATATCATCTTTCAATTCCTAACATCCCAAATGATGAATTGTATCAAACCCATATAAATTATATCATCATGAAACCCTGAATAGAATGGGAATTAAACTAACTTTTGTGCATCCCATGTACACCTAAGGATGTAAAAATGTTCAGATGTTTGAAAAAAATTATTGATGAAGGATTTACAATTATAGAAGAAAAATCCATGATATAAATAAACAAAATAAAAATATATCAATATGTTGTTTGAGGAAAGACTACCAAAAAACCAATAACATAGAAAGATAAGTAAACAACCAAATAAATTAATAATAAATCCCTAATGAAGATCATAAAACTAAATGAATAAAAGAGAAATTAATGATTCCAATTACAGAACCACACTAATATCCAAAAAAACTACTTCATCCAAGGTATGGGAACACCCCAAAATGATCAAAAAATAATGGAAAATTGTAATTAGTGTAAGATTTCAATTCTATATATATATCACTTTGAACATCATCTTCATATTCACTCTGATGCATAATTAGTGGTGTGTTTATAAACATAGAAAAAAACAACCCAAATTCATCCCACCCACAACACATAAATAAGAACAATATTACTCATATTTTTATATAATTAAAAGAGTTCCATAATTATTAAAAATTAATCATTATATAGAAAATAAATAACTCAAACTAAAAATATACCCTTTTTTATCATTTCCACATGGAATCTTGTACCACAAGTCACACACACCTGTGATAAACTCACTAAACCATGATATGCAACATCCTTCAACTATGGGATTCAATATAATAAACTAATTAACCCTATTTCCAATATGTACTATAATCAGCCATAACATGCAAGAGATAACTCGTCCCCTAAAACAAGTCTTCAGTTTGAGGTACAATACATTCCCCCAGAATGAATTTTGTATAATAATACAAATCAATAATGATCCATATATATGAATCATAAATAAAATAAATCTCACACTAATTGACAATATAATAATTTTTTGATATAATTATAAATATATATTCAATGTTGGTTGAACCACTATGATATAGAATGTTATAGAAAAAGTATATCTTTTGTTATGGTTTTAGTGTGGACTACAACCATTTTGTAATAATATTATGGTTATAAGAACAAATGGGATTGGACTCATAATATGGTATGTGTTCTTTGTGGTTGTTTTGAAGATGATAGTAACATTGTTTCCTTTGATGAAATATTTGGGAAGGATATAAAAAAATCATATGACCATGGTCCATTTTGATTGTGGTGAAAGGCCATGATATAAATATATAATGACAATGAATTATATTGACTAGGTATATTTAGTGTTACTATTTCCGAATTCCACATGGGTCATAGTAAAAGATCCACATGCATCCATGGTACAATTAAACTGTCAATATATTCCTGTTGATGATACATATATAAGTCAATACTTAACAACAAATATATATATATATATATATGTTTATATCTATGTGTGAATATGTATTTACATGTAATATGTTATAGGATAGTGATAAATTCATGGTTTCTTTAATATTTCATGAGATCAAACCTCCCTATAATTTTTTAATAAAACATAAAACATAAAAACATTTTATAATACTATAGCCATAGTAAAAAATGATTCCATTTTTTAAAACCATGGTGGATGGTATGTGCCAATTTGGAAGTCCACCAGGATGGATGGCAAGGAACATGGTTCATGACTGTGGATGTAGTTCATAGGCTATGTTAATAAATATAGAATAAACAATAACTGTAACCAATAAGATATTCTATGGATGATGATTTAGGTGTCAACCACAACCACTCATCAAATTTAATGTTTACACAAAAATAATAGTTCAATAAGTTTAGATAGAGTCATTTAACAAAGAAAAACATAATCATTGAATTTTTAAATAAACAATCTAGAAATTTGTTAGTATACGTAGAGTAAGAAGAATCATATTGACTAAAAAATTATTTCTATGATAAATCCACCACATGAATTCAATGATATTGGCTCCAAAAACACACCTATGATTTTTCAAAACTAAATACATATCAAAGAACATCCAAAACAAAGGATCCAATTATAAACACCATATAATAGGTTTTATTCTAATGTAAAATAAAATTTAAGAGATTTTAATGAGAAAGAGATTCCATATAAATAATTTCTAGGCTAAATACCCCATAATTTGAAGAGAAAGTGATATAGAGTGAGAAAAATCCTAAAAAATATCAAAATTTAATTTTAGTAACCAACTACACTTGAATGTGCCTGATAAATAAGATGTTTTGGGAGAAAATAGATCAATGAAAATTATAGGAAATTTAAATGTTTCCCTTGTTTTGGATGCATGTTTGGTGTAACTATGTGAATGTTATTATATGTAACTATATTTTCATTGTCTGGTAGAAATGTTTTCCAAACCATTTGACAATTATGTGAATACAACTTCCCAATAATTCACTAGGTTTCATATTTTTCATATAGTTTACCAAAAATATGAAATTAACATGCACCAAGTTAGGGGGCCTATTTTTCAACTGCATAGTTTACATTGGAATTTGGTACCATATCCCCAATCCATGTGCCAAAAATAAGTCATCCAAGAACCCTCTATAACCACAAATAATTATAGGAACATCCTAGAACTAGCCACCAATATCTTTATATCATACAATGACATCTAAATAAATATAAATACCTCAAAAATGGGTGATTCCTCAACAACTAATTTTTAAAAAATTAATTTTATGAAGATAATTGAATAAAATAATCAAAACAATTTGTTTATAATTTTCAATATTTTTATGGATTTTAAAATATTTTTATTTTATTTTAATGTATAATATCACTAATAAGAGCCTTTTCAGTGCACAAATACATTTTAAAATTTATTATGCCATTTTCATATAAATATAATGTTGTAAAAAATGTGTCAATTAAGAATTATGATTTTTATAATTCACCTCAAAATTAACTTTATGCAAAAAAAAAAATTAAACATTTAATCTACAACAATTTCAACAAGTTGATTCCAATAGTTAAAATAAAATTAATAAAATTGAAACTAAGCTGAATTTAATATTTATATTTCAATATTAAAATTAAAATTTTTATAAAAAAATGTTGGGATTATAAAATTCGCATTAATATTATAACATTCATTATTCTGTTACTAAAGTCATATTATTAATATAATGGTGACTTTTTAATTACAATTCATATACATGTTTTCCCTTAAATCAGTATTCACATTTTTTTGCATTACTCCACTTTATTAAATATTCATTAAAATTTCTTAGTTTTTATTTTCAATTTATAGTTTTCTTTGATTGTGTGATATTTCTTTCTGACCAAGAGAAGATGGATTTTCAAATGTTGGTTATTTTTTTATTTTATTCTTATCAATTTCCCATAATTTTACTTTTATGTATTCCATTTATTCTCTATATTTAATTTTGAACATTAATAAAAAGGATTAGTTTGTTTATATTATGTTTTTTATTAGTTTCCTATCTTATCATATACCAAAATAGGATACAAATATATATATTCACAATGAAATGTAAAATTTATTATTTTGGTTTTATATTATTCTCCCATTATAATTTTCATATATGATATTTAATCTCATATCCTTTATTTATAATAAATTGAAGAAATTCTTCTTTATTGCATAAATATGTTCCCATGTTTCCCTTATGTATTTATGGTTTCAAAAAAGGTGAATGACATGGTTAGTAGTCTGGCCATATAGATATTTTTCTCAATATTTTATTTTATCTATAGGTTTCTTATTATATGATATTTTATAGTCCAGTAGAATAATGACATTATTCTATACATTTGAGATATAGGTATTTACCTCCTCAAGATATACACATGGAAGAAATTATAAACATTTAGTTTTTTTGTAGTTCCAGATAACAAGTCATAGCTGTCATGTAGCCAAAATTACTAAATGAGATTATAAATAATTAGTTGATA
This sequence comes from Viscum album, assembly GCA_963277665.1. Taxonomy (NCBI): domain Eukaryota; kingdom Viridiplantae; phylum Streptophyta; class Magnoliopsida; order Santalales; family Viscaceae; genus Viscum; species Viscum album. Next base: position 1,004,806,182 of record OY728161.1, read on the forward strand.
TTTCATATCCATCCATTCTTCAGGATGAACTTCTATGATGATATTTTAAGAAACTCGTTTCCTTTATCCCCAAATTCCTAATGTATTGGATGATTATATATTTAACTCTTTTACCATACTTTTTTGTCACATTAATGTGCATATGAATAGATTAAACATTTTATATTATCATTTTTATATGTTTTCCCATTTTATTATGTTCATGAATATCATCTGATCATGTTATAATTTTCATTCTCCTTATATATTGAGATTTATATGTTGTCGTCTAAACATATGAGTGGAAACGTTTTTCAAAAAAAAACCAAAATATAAATATATTGGTCATAACATTCATTAGTTTCAACTAACTAATCCCACATTATGAAGTCAAGTGTTTAGATTATATATTCAGATTTGATACCTTTTAGTGGGTGTTATATCATATTGATGTTCATCTTAGGGGTCATTAAATTTTGAAGATATTTTAAAAATAGAGAGGATAACCATGGATCATGATCATATATGACTGAATGTTTCTCCATATAATTCCTCAACACAAACATGACATATATATAATTATATTAATAAAGAAATAATTAATGATTATGATGATGTAAATATTCATGGTTAGATTGTCCATGATAACCTAAATTTTGTTATTTTATTTATATATATTTATAATACACATGAAAATTTCCACATTGATGTTCTCTGATTTCCATAATAGTTTTGGTATGGCTATCATTATCCTCATGTAATTTTGATTCTCTAAATTATCATTCATGCATACCATGAATTTTTTTTAAACTCTCCATTACCTTTCTTTATTTTGTTCTATAATAACATATCTTGAGTATGTAATTACATAATTTATATTGACCTATAATATGAGTTGTATCTATATTACAATAGATCATTTTTATAACTTGTGATGATGGATCATGGTATCATACTATAATTATAATGAATAAATAATTATAAATATATAGTTCATGAAGTTCCTTATGTTTTCATCTATCATGTTATTATAATGATCAAGATCATCTGTATATTCCTCCATTATTTCCATTTAAATTGATATTTGGGAAACAATTTGGTATTATTAGTAATTATTCACAATATTTATAATTTCAATATCCATTTTTTAATAAAAAATATGATAGTTTTTTTCTCAATACCAATCATGTAGAAGGTACTAGGTTTGTTTCTATATAAAGAATCACCATCATTATTTTCAACTATATGATGGAAATTTATTGAAAAATCATATACCATGATTTACTATAACTGTATCTATTGATTCATGTCAAACTATTTTAATTTTAATATACTATTTGAACTCATTCTATAACTATATATCTCATACCTTACATAAATGATTCAGTTACATTAATATTTAACATAAATATAATAATTGTTCACACAAAATAATATATTTTTTATTTATGTTCATGGATCATAAATTATCATTAAGAAAAGGTAATAAAATTATATTTTCTCATGAGTATCACACCTAGACCTTCTTTTCTGCATAATTATTATTTCCCAGGGATGATACCATCATATAATTACATGTTTTTAATAAATATTCCATTACTTGCATTTATAGTATGTTATAGATTTAGTGATTTAGAATGTTCTGAAAAATCATGGACTAATACACCAATTCCCTTTTCAACATATGAGATTTTATATAATATATAATAGATAGGAAAAATCCACAATAATTATCTAAAACATCATTCAAATTCTGTACACAATATATAATTTGGCGGATATCATGCATAATAAAATCCATCATAATCTCAGGAATTGAAAACATGAGAAAGTGGTGAGCTAAGATATTAGGTCAGGGGAAAACAATGAAATCTGAAACATATAATAGATACGACAAAGTGGACAATAAATAAATATGAATATAATAAATCGAAGATATATACATTATGCATTTTCTAATCATATTTCCATGAATCAAAACTCTAAAATCTGACAATAATATATTTATGTGACGTTTAAAAAAGTCACCAACTTTTATCGCTATGGTGTCATAAAATCATATTAAAATGGTTATTCACCTAGGTATTATATTAACATCCTAATGAATATTTCCATTTTATCATTAACATTTCATCTCTATAGATCAATTTTTTACCAAATGAACTAGAGTGTTATGAGAGAGTACAATTCAAATCAACATGGTTTTTTATCATTGTACTGTAAAACATTATCAAGTCATACTACCAATGTATAATGAACCTATAATCTATATATATTGAATAATTGATAAAATTATTTTATTCTATCAAGAAAACCATTATGTACATTAAATATTATGGGTTTCTATATAATAAAATCATACATAATTCAATAAAATCATAATTAAACTGAGAATGAAATGGGTTATATGATTATACTAAACCTAAGAATATTTAATCCTATGAAAAAGTATAATGGTTAAAAAAATTAAAAACATATAAATTAAGAGATAGTGATTACATAAATTGAAAATGACAATTTTATATCGTTATAAAATTTTATTTGTAAATAATAAACATCATCGACTATGTGAAAACATTAAGTTATAAAAATTATAATGTAATAATTACTTTTTGAAACCATGAATGTGCAGGAAAGACGATTTATAGGAAAATAAAATGTTGGATGATTTTTATTTAAATAGAAAAAAAAATTGTAAATAGATTCGTAAATCATTTTTATAATTATTGTAAAAATAAGAATATATTCGAAACATTAGAAATTTTTTTTCAAAATGATCAAATTAAAAAATTAGAAAAAAAATTAAATTTAAAAAATATAAATAAATGAAATTTAATTTAAAATCATTAAATTTTTATTTTGGATGAAAAATCAATTCATTATCCAAATCTTGGAAAATCTTTTTAATATTTTCAGATTTCTTTATTGAAAGTAATTACCATACAAAGAGTAAAAAAACATACATTTTAAAATAGATTATAGAAAACATGGATTTCACCTTAAATAAATCCTAATTTGGTTTCATATTATAATTTAGAACATTTTTTGGAATTTTAAATAAATAATTTTAGTGAAATCCATCATTAAAGATGATATTAATTATTCAAAACAATGTTGTACATTTTAAAAATTTATTTAAAAAGGTAAGAGATCCAAATTAAACTGTAATTTTCAGTTAGGGAGGATGATATTAAAAAATATAATAAAATATCATACTATAATAAACCAATCTATGAATATTAGGTTCAGTAAGATGCATTATGACTCAATGTAGGTATTTTAGTTATCAAAATCTCATAAAACTTATATATTTATTGAATCAAAAACCATTTAATGAATAAAAATTACATAAAACCTAAAACAACATGAATTTCATGAGTATTGGAAGTAATATTCATTGGTTTATAATAACACTATATAAATGATATCATGGTTCTCAATATAAAATATAAAAGGTTACATTAAATCAAGGAAAAAAAATCCTTACATTAATTCCTAGCATTCCACTAATGTGAATGAATGAATGGTGTATAGTTAATTAATGAGTGATATGATAATATTAACATTAGAGAAACATATATATATATATATATATATATATATATATTCAAATTAATATATAATAATATGTTTCCAAATCTATCTATCTTTGAAATCTATTTCTTTAGTCAAATATGTCGTAAAACTGAACCTATAATAACAAGTTATAATGTCAGTGTGAGTGTATAAATTAATGGTATTATTTTTTTTATCGTTATAAAAATTTATAAAAACATTTTATAGCTTTTATTAAGGTGATTAATAATAATTCTGAAGAATACTAAGAATAAGTTCAATTCTAAAAAAATATAACTTATATATTAATCACATTTCCACATGGTATGTTCATTTTTTGTGGTTATTTTTACAATTATCTCTTATTTTTAATATTATTTGAAGAATTAGTAAGTTATATTTAAACAATATTAATCAGGTAATAAATAAAATATACATTACTAATACCCATTTCAAGTAAATTCACTGAATTTTGGAAATAAAAAAATAATAAATTCATAAAGGTGATAGTTTTCCCATGCGCATGAATAAAATTTTTAATTATTCAACTGAATGGTAAGAAATATATAATTTTTATAAATAAAATTTAAAAATAATTGTTTATATTTTTTTAATTTTTTCAATATATATATGGATAGAATATATTTGGATGGTGGTCGGTAATTAATAGTATGAAATGATGTTAAATGGTATGTTATAATTACCCTAAGAAGTTGAATATTCTCTTCAATTATCCATTTTCCCAAATGGCCTGAAGGCCTTCATTTTTATTGATTTTTGATAACCCACCTTTCAAAATATGAGGAGGAACCCTTACAAGGCCCGTAGGCTGAGAGATTACATGGTATGTAGGTTTAGGAGATTACATTACAAGAAGATCTTATGGAATTCAAACAGACTATCTATAAAGAACTACCCCTCCCCAGCTTCTGCATCATGATAGTAGCTCTCCACCTTCGAATGGTCGACTGAATAGGCTTCCCGTCCAAGCACAGGCTGGTCCCAAGGGCATATCCATACCCTCTCGTTCTGAAAAATATATTTGCCTCTGCTCTGGTGAGTGCACCTGCTCTGAATCCTCTTCTGGAGCTACTCCTTTTTTGTAGTGTCTTTGGGGCACCTGCATGTGGCCCGAAGGCCTTGAGGTGGCTCGAAGGCCTTATATAAACTCTTGAATAATATTTTAATCATATGTTAACATGAATTTTCTACTGTATTTCTGTCTATAAATTGGATAAATTATATTCCTTTTATATTTTAAATTGAAAGATAAATCATTGAAAACATATTAGGTAAGGGGTGCGATGTGAATTTCATGTGATTTAGGTTATCTAGTTATGGATAAAAGTTTTATGAAATTTATCTATGAAATTTTGAAAAAATAAATATAAATTATGGAAATTGATTTATCAAAAAATAATCCACATTTGATTACCCATTTTAATGTTATTTAATATTCATTTAAATTTAACATAGGAAGTGGTTTTATTAATAAAAATACAACATGAAACTTCATACAAAATTTCATCATTATGAAACTAAATTTTTACACCACTAGATCTAGTTTAATTTGTAAATAAGGGAGATATATCTTTTAAATTGAAACATATAATGTGTTAGAGAACTTTTTTTCTTGAAAAATGGGATTTTAATCATTATAGGTTCTAAATATTAGTTAACATTTAATATAAACAAAATTTTTCTTAATTTTGTTTTAAAATGTTTTTATATCATATTATATATTTTAATGTATGATTGATAAAATTTATTAAAAATTCAAATATTTTGAAATACATCATTCATTTTAATAGGATTGTTTTATTATGGAAACTATTATTTACCATGGTTACATAATTTTATGTAGAAAAATAATGATAATACAATATTTAATTTTTTTATTCTAATTATAAATTTGAAAACTATTTTATAATATTTTTTTCAATGTGTTACAATATTAATATAATCATGTATAATGCACAGTTCAATTTTTGAAAAAAAGAATTATCTAAAAAATAATTTTATTAATTACATTTTAATAACTATTTTGAGGATAATAACGTGTTTTATTGAATACATAAACAATATTTTCAACAAAAAAATTTTATTTAATCATAACAAAATCATATTCATTGTGCATGAAATTTTAATTTTTTATGAAATATAATTCTAAACATAAATTGATTTCATTGTTTTATTATATGTACTAAGTAATTATTATCAATGAATTAGGATTTAAAATTCATTTATTTTTAACTATATGGTGTTCTTAATTCATTTTACTCAAAATTTACCCTCCAATTCAATTAATACATTTAATTCTTAAATAAATTGCCAGGAATCATTTTAGTTTGGTGTTTCATATGAAGAATGATTTTGATCACATTATTATTTGAACAAAAATATATATTATAAAATATTACGGTGTTACATCCCCCCCCCCCACCAAAATAAGTAGAATAATTTAAATTTCAATATTCACTAAATAATAAAATTAGTTTAGGGAGAGTAAATAATAGGTATATGATATGATATATTTTCAAATTAACTATTTGTCTTAATATCAAAGATATGAGTATGAAAAATAACTTTTTACATTTATTTTGTTAACTTATTACAATATTATTACACAAAAATAGGTTACTCTATGATCGCATATTCCATACATGAAACATCTACCATTTTGTTTGCAAAATTATCTATTGTGATTCTTAGGATATTTTTTTAAAAGAATGAAATTTAATATTCATTCCTTTAATATTTTCATTAAATGAACATGCATAAGACTCCATCCTTATAATTTATAGATTTTTAGGAAATCAAATAATTTCAAATTTTTAATCATGAATCATTAAAAATGTTTCTACATAATTAAATGGGTTTTCAAATTATTTCATATCTCATTTTATTTTACATTAGGAAAATATTTTCTTTATTAATAGTACATAATGTTAACGTAATAACTTTTGTTTTAAAAAATTAGTAAAACCAAAAGTAGTTAATAATGTATAATGATCACCCATAAAAGATGAAAAATATGACCTTAAAATTGAATTATCATTGAAAGTATTAAATTATCATATAGGTCTGCCAAAATTACTATGTGTTAAATATATATTTCATTTAAATGGGTTATCTAATATTCCTTATATTAATTACATTACATAATTATTCCTTCATAACATATTATAAGGAAAATATGATTAATGAAACCATATACCTCAAGAGTTTCTTGAAAGACATTTTTTATTATTCTAAATGATCATGTACAAGAGTAAATGTTTAGTTGATATAAAACCACCCTATACATAGTCATTATCACTAGGCTCATTTATCCATAACCACATCTATATCTTATTATCTAGATAGGTAAGAAATTGTGATGATAACCACATGATTTCTACTAAACCAAATCATTTGGATATTTTCTTATACTTTGTATTATATATTAAACATTTACTTATGGTAATCAATAATGTTATATTATCATAATCTCTTAAATATTACAGTATATTTACAACTGACCAAAATGATTTTTTAAATCCTTGAAATTATGATCATCCTTGATATATCATGACATTGATTATCCATAAGTGACATCCTAACCACTAAATTTAACTAATAAATTCTATGATACCAACTATGGATCCCTAAAAACATTTCTCTATTATAATTAGATGAATTATTTTTTATTATAAATCAAACATTCTCTTTAGATGATTTAGGATTTCAGTTCTGTATAGATATGAAAAAAATAACTACAAAAAATGTATCTTTCAATAATTAAATTTTTGAAAACTATAATAGAAACATCACAATTATAAACATGTCTTCAATATATCTCATAAATTCATGACACATAGTACTCTTCAAGACATATCATTCATATTAATTTTCTTCATAACTAGAATAATTTTAATCAAATCATTTGGAAAAGCTTATATGGTCGATAGGGGATAAATAATTAAATCTGAAACATGTCATGCGTAATAATTGGTAAAATACAAGAGAGTATAATCATCATGATATTAAGATAAGTACTTGTGGAATTACATGATCATAATTAAATGAATCATAACCAGTAAATATGGCCACAATATAGAAATGATACCTTTATAAACTTATCACTATGTTTCAAAAATAGAGTTTCCCAAAAAAATATTAGTAAAGTTATTCACCATCAGTTCATAAAATATTAAAAATGTATTCTTCCAAATTATCATGAAAATTTCAACTATAGATATTAATTATTCACCTAATTAATTGGAGAGTTAATAGGGAGAATCATTCATATTAGGAAGGGTTTTCACTAAGGTATCATAAACAATTACTGAGTTATACTTAAAAGGAATAATTAACTATTAATTTCTATGGATTACTTATTTAGCTAATATATTAAAGATAAATTATGTTGTAAAATTCATATGTATATCAATATGTGTTGCACATAATGAAATCACACATAATTCGACCAAATTATAGTAAACCCACGAACAAAATGGGTGGCTTGATAATACACAACAAAATCATAATCTATCCAAAGAATTGATGTATATGGATTTACAATTTAATATCATTGGATTTATTAGATATTGTTGGTATAGGTATAAAAATCCATTTTTTAGATTATAAAAAAAATATTTTTCAATAAGATGTATATATATATATAACAATGTGAAAATATATATTTAAAAAGATCGTATTTTAAGAATATCATTAATAAACCATAACGATATGCAGTGTAATTGTCACACACCAACCTCAGATACTCCTTATGTTTTTCCTTTTATTATTTTTAGATCATTATGCCAAGGTTTGGTTTTTTGTCCTAGAAAAAAAATTTAGTTTTTTGAGTTTTGGGGGTTTTTACCTGGGGAGCATGGTTTCCTCATGGTTAGTAGTTACCAAGTGAACATCGTATTGCTTGTGTTGGATGGATCGAACAAATTTCATGTCCTACACACAGTCATGTGGTATTTCCCAAGTAGACATGCGGTCCCTCTATTCTAAGTAGAGAGTTCTGCATGGTTACCACACGGTTTGGAAAATTGTGTGGCTAAACCATGTGGACCGTGCTATAATTTTAAAATTAATTTTTACTTATCTACCCTCATTTCCATTTATCCTAAAAACACACCCCACCCCCTTGGTTGACCATGGAACATGAAGGGAGATCCCTAGGCCTCCCTCCATGATTCCTCCTACTCCGTGGATTCCCCCTATTCGATCCAGGGTGTGTTTTTAGGGTTTATTTCCCCTTTTTCATCATTTCTATCATCCCCTTCTATTTTCTTGGGGTTTTTTGGGATTTATTCTCTTGGATAAAATCTAGGGTTGGGGTTGGAAGATTTATGGTTCATTTGTTTTATTTCTAGTTTGTGAAAATCGTTTATGGGGTTTAGATCTCTCTATCTCCATTATGTTTTACTCTATTCACACATGATTTGTTGAAGGTGTTTTTAATTTTATCCTTTCTAGAACTCTCCATAGGTACTTTCATATTTTTAATAATTTTGAAATTTTATTTTCAACTCTATTATATGCATAGATAGAGGAAAAAAGTTTTTTCTTATTTATTGAATTAATTAAAAATATGTTTTTAATGATTTTATTTGAAATGCCAAGTATATTAGCTCCTAGGGTTTTCATTTTAAATGGTATTGTTCTTTTAAATAAAAATAAGGGGTTCTTGTGAAATTGGTAACTCACACATTTTTGGAGAAATGTTTTTTGGTTGTAAATTTGGTCTAGTGTGTATGGTTCTGAAATTGAATGGTTGGTTAAATGTGTTAAAATTTAATGGGAAGAGTTTAATGGTTCTTAAAGGGATGTTTTTATGTTTTATAGATATGTTTGGTGGTTGAATTTGGTTTTCAAGGAAATTTCAATTTTATGAAAAAGGATTTTGAGTGTTTCATTGGTTGTTGGTGTGTCACTAGATGTTCTCCCTTAAATGGGTGCAATAGTTTCACACATGGATGTGTCATCAAATTAATGAGATTCCTTAAGTTGGCTCTTTCATGAAATCTTGGTTTTCTAAAAGGTATATAATTTTTAAATGATTTTTGGTCTTTCATGTGGTTTTTAAAAATGGTTTCAATGTGTTTCTCAATGTTTGGCCTATTTTACTTGAATCACGCTTTGATGATAGTTTTGAAAAGTTTAAGGGCCCCAATGGAAATTGTGAAGTGTTTGTGTGTGGGTTTAGATCTTAAGGGCCCATTTGGCTTTGTAAAGTTTAAAATTGTATTTTGGTGACATTTTGGTAACATTTATAGGAATTGCAAGATAAGGGTTTGTTTGTAACTTTCAATCCTAAAGTAGTTAAAGTGTTATAATTTTGAAAGAATTTAGTTTTGTAAAAATGTGTATGCTTGTTTGGTATCCTTGTTGTTTTGTGAAATGTTTTAAATGGTTGTATGTTATAGAGTCCTAGTTGGAACCTTATTTTAAGAAATTTATATGTACACATATGGGGCACCATAATATGAAGGATAACCCAAAGGGGTTATCATATATTGGTTTCCGTGTTTGGGGTATGACAGTGTAGTAGTGACGATCATGTTGGGTCACATATGTGTTAGTCGCCTATATACACATAATTATTATAATTATTATCTCCATGAGCTCCTAGGTGTCTATTAGATAATCAAGTGATGGTATCTTAAAATCCCCAATTAGATAGGTTGGTACCCTCTGGAGTTGTAGACAGTCAATGGGTGGTGTGCCACTGGTGAGGCTAGGATAGAGCAGTTAGTTGGTTACTGGCATAGGGGCTTCAACATATGCCGATAGGTGGTTCCAAACCGAGTATGTCTAGTGGTTATTTAGGGATGTTTATAATCACCCATGGTTATTATTTACACTTCTTGTTTAAATTATGTTCATATAGATTCTTCGTCTTTATTACTTTTCTAGTTCTTTTAACACTACCTCGGTTCTCTCTATTTTAGGAAATTCATTATAAAATGGTGTGTAGTTTTGTAAATAAAAAATGTTGCGTGAGGTTTTGAAAAAGGTGAAAATAGTTTTTCTGAAATTTAATTTCAAACTGATGTTAAATTAATATTTTATAAAAGGAGACACTTGGATTTAGTGTTTTATTTCATGAATCCCAACTGAGCATTTAAGTGACCATGCTAATATTTTCATTCCAGTTGCAGGTTCGTATTTAGTTTCAGGTTCCTTGGTAGATGCTCATTTTTTTTTTGAGAAGGGAATGTCTTATGGATAGAGGTTACTAATAGGTCATATGGAGATCACGTGGCAATAGCTCAATTTTACTTCTCTTCGTTTTCATTCTATTTTTTGGTATTTTATATACAGACCAACTGTTTATTTATTAATGTTCAATTATTGGTTCATCTGGAATGTTTGGTTCTATTTATTAAGATATTCATGGATATTTTCTTTTAGTCTAAATCATTCCCATGTGTATGATTTTTATGCTCGACACTAGTTTCCAACCCATGGGGATTGGGAACACCCTTCAGGACAGGTCTTGGAAAGGATCGGGTAACCGGTTCAGGGTCGACTCGGGTTGGTTCATGAAAAAATGATATCAGAATAGGTTCATATTATTTTTGGTGTCTTTTTTAAGGATATTAAGACTATTGGGACTCTATTAGTAGGTTGGGGAATACTATCATGACATATTTCTCACACTGATCCTCGAGTTTCCAATGGTAGTTTGGGATTTATTCTTTTGTCTAGGGATGTTTTTGATAGAGGAATGACAATGGAAGTGAATATGGTTATATTGTGGTCTCACATGGGATATTGACCCATGTGGAGTCCATGTTCTCAGTTAAAGGTCCTCTTAGTGTTATGCCTTACATGGGTAATTTCCCACAACCATATCTGTAATTTATGAACATTCACTAGTTCATAATTTTGGTGGCTTCTTATAGGATGGGTTTCGGTCTAGTTTTTGTTGGTGTTAGTGTATTTTGAAATTAAATGTGTATTTTAAAAATGATAGTGGCTTTGAATTGGGAAAAGGGTTTCTTTCAAATTGTTTTGATCTTAGTGAATTTGGTTTTTAAATAGAATATGTTTTGATTTGGAAAACATGGTATATGATTGTATTTGATGAGTAAAATAGATGATTGAACCTTGGTATTTTTTATTGAGGGTCACATGTGTGTGGGTATGTGTGGATAGTGTGGGGGGGGGAACATGTTTGTGGATGACGTAAGTGAGATTGGATGAATGCACATGTGATGGTTCATAAGATACCTTGGATGAGTTGTTGAAATTTTTAGAAATTTGAAATTGTTTTTTGGTGTTAGGAAGTTGTTCGTGGAATAGGGAAGACTTAATGTTTATTGGGAAATTGAGGTTTTTAAAAGGGAAATAAATTTTGGTAATTGAATATGGTGTAAAAAATAGGTCTTTTATATTATTAAATTGGTTCGGAAATGTAGTGATTTATAAAATTTGTATGAAATGATATTTTTAAAAAGGTTGTTTTTAGTTGTTCATGATTTTGTTCAGCCTCTGAGCTAGTTTTTTTGGGATCGGGGTGTTTATTTTTTTTTTCTTGATTCCAATTTTGGTTTGTTTTGCTCATTTTTTTAAGATGTGAATCCTACAAAGGTCTCCAAGGATGCTAATGATTCATGCCTAGTTTCTGGTTCTTTTGAGTATTTCATGTCTATCAAGGTAATTGAGGTCTCTTAGAATAAGTTGTCTGGTTGTGGAAGGTAATTGTCTTTGAGTTTTTGGGAAATCTCATGTTTTTTATGGTTCGTACCATCATTGGACTGTTTGAGGGTTAATGTTTGGACTAGTGGAGTTTGAATGTCACATAATCATTAGAATTAGAGGTGTAGTTTGTGTTGGTTAGTTTGCAGGAGGGTTCTCCAACTGGTAGAAAATGTAAGCTTCAGAAACCTATTTTTGAAATGCAATCCTAGTTAGCTCTGACAACCAATTCTTCTGATCGATTTCAAGTGTTCTATCATTATGGTCGGTTCAAGCATTCTAAATTTTAGTGTTGCATCCCTCTAAAAAATACCATCATTTTGTCATTTGAATCATCGGGATGAAGAAGGAGTTTGGATGGATGGATATTGGTGCCTGACTGTGAGGTAAGAGATGCTTCAGTAATCAGAGCCCAAGTTGCAGGTCTCAGGGTGAAGCTTGATCACAGTCAGGAGTTAATGAGGATGTGTTGAATCTCATCCTAAAGACATGTTTTCCCACTTTGGGATAGAAATATCCCAGGATTCCTTGTACTATTCTTATCACTATTGTAATTCATACCTCATTTTAATTGTTTGACAAGATTTTTCTATCACAATCCAAGTGTCTTAATCTCCTCTAAAATTAGATTTAAATAGTTTTTATTCCTTTAATTGTGTAGGAATAGTGAATGAATGAACCAATTATTGTTTTGGGTTCAGTTTTAGCTTTGTTCTTTAGAAATATGTTTGGGTTTTGGAGTTGGTGTGTGGTGTTTCTGGGCCCTTTCTTTACTCAGGCATCTTTCTGTGAGTTTTCCCTTAGTGTTGAGAGGTCAGTTGGAGTGAATAGTTCTCAATTTAGGTATATTATTTTTTATAATTTTTACATAGGGTTTTAGTTCTTGTTTATTATTTCTCCTTTATAGTGTCCCATCATGTAGGGTTTCGCTGTGATAGTTCTAATCCTAGTGGTGGAGTAGTTCCATTAGTGTTGAGGAAGTGCATCATGTTTGGGATAGGAATTTTTTATTCCCCATTTATGGTGAAGGGTTTATTCCTTTGGTTAAGAAGGATTTGAGATAATTTATTATCCATAGGTTGTGTACTCTACTTATACCTAGATTTCTATTTATTTCTATGGGGTTTTGTTTAGCCCATGTAGAGAAATTGAATGAGTTTGTTTTGGGCATTCCTGTATCCCCCCTCCTTATAGGGGTGTTTGGGTTCCAAGGTTTTATTGTTAGTTATTTTCTTGTGGTGGGGAAAACCCTCCCCTATTCTCCCCTCAATATCCAGATGAGTTTTTATTGAATCAATTATATGTGACGTGTTTTGGTAATGGTATCCCTTAGGATCTCAGTTTTCTTTGGTTTTTTATATTCATGGACTAGAGTTGTTTAAAATTTATCTTGGTTACTTTCTGGGGGAAAAATGTATGTGGGGTGGATAACTGTAACACCCTGACCTCAGATAATCATTATTATTATCTTATTATTAGTTTTAATTCTTTGAGTTGAGGTTTGTGTTTGATTCTCAGTCAAAATTTTGAGTTTTTAGAGTTTTTTCAAGGGGGGAACAGTTTCTGGATGGTCAGTATTAATCGTTCAGAAACCATGTGGCCAATGCAGGCTGGACAGAATCAACAGCACGGCTTATGCATGGTTGTGTGGTATTTCACATGTAAATTTTTGGTTCCTCCTTTCTAGGCTGAGAGTTCCACACGGTTTTCAAAACCATGCGTCTAAACCATGTCGATGGTGATGGAATTTTAAAAGATTATTTTTCCTAATCTACCCTACTTCCCATTTAATCTAAAAATGAACCCCTCCCCATGGTATGCCATTACTCATGAAGTGAGCTCCCTATGACTCCCTTATTTATTCCTCATCCACCATATAATCTCCCTTTTATATACAAGTTGAGTTGTTAGTGTTTGTTATCCGTTTTTATTCCTTTCTCTCTTCCCCTATTTTCCCTTGGTTTTTCTTTGGGATTTCCTTTCTTCGACAAACCCTAGGGTGAAAGTTGGAATATTTTTTTCTCATTTTTTTTGTGGCATTGGTGTGTGGATCATTTACGTGGCTCATATATCCCTCTCATTAATGGTTTACTCCATCCACAATTTATTTGAGGTAGGAGTGTCCAATTTTTTCTTTTTCAGAACTCTCCATAGGTACTTTAATGTTTTAATTAATTTTGAAATGTTATTTTCACCTCTATTATACCCATATCTTAATGAAAATTGTGTTTTTTTATTTGTTTTATTAAAAGTATATTTTAAATGAGATTTATATGAAATAACTAGGATTTTGGCACCTAGGGAGTTCATTTTAAATGGGAGTGTTCTTTTAAAGAGAAATTTGGGGTTCTAATGAAATTATTATCTCTAATTTTATTGTGTAATTTTTTTTGGGTTGTAAATTTGGTCTAGTGTGTATGATTTTGAAATGGTATGGTTGGTTAAATGTGATATAACGTTTTGGGAAGAGTTTAATGGGTCATAAGGGGATTGTTTTATGTTTTCTTGACAAGGTGGGTGGTTTATTATGTATTTGAAGATAATGGATATTTTATGGAAATGGTTTTTGAGCGGTTAATTGGTTGTTGGTGTGTCACTAGAATTTGTCACATCCATGGGTGCACTAGGTGCCCACATGGATGTGTAATCAAATGATGGTTATGCCTTATGTTGGTGTTTTGATAACTGCTTGGTTTTATAATTGGTACATGCATTCGAAATGAGTTTTGGTCTTTGATGTGGATCCTAAAATAGTTTTTAATGTGTTTATAAATGTTTGGATCATTTGGTTTTGAAGCATGATTTGGTGTCGATTTGGAAAATTGTAAGGGCTCATTTTATAATCATGAGGTGTTTGGGTGTGTGTGTGGAATATAAGGGCCCATTTGGATTGGTAAATGTAAAAATAGTGTCAGTTTGATGTTTTGGTAAAATTTCTAGTTATTTCAAGCTAACAGACCATTTGTTACTTTCAATCCAACTTTTGTGCTTGTGTTTCCATTTATAAAGGATTTGGTTTTGGAAAAAGGAGTGTGTCTGTTTATCAACCTTGTTGTTTTGCGAAATATTTTAAATGGTTATTTATTATAGCGGCCCAATTGGCACCTTGTTTTGAGAAATACATATGTACATATCTGGGGCACCTTTGTAGGAGGTATAACCATTATAGGTTATCGTATATTGGTGTCTATTTTTGGGGTAAGAAAGTGCAGCAGTGATGGCCGAGCTGGGTCACGTGTGCATTGGCATCCAACTTACACATTATTATTTTTATTACTATTATAACCATGGGTTATTGGACTTCTTTTAGATGATTTATTGATTGTATTATTACCACCCTTGATTAAATGTTTTAGTACCCTCTGTAGTTGTAGACAAACTACTTAGGTCTTTCCACTTGTGAGGCTAGGATTGAGCATCTAGTTGGTTATTGACTTAGGGGTTTCACCGTATGCTATCAGGCTATTCTTAACTAAGTATGTCGAGGGTATAAGGACCTGGCCTTAAAACATTACATAATATTCAATTAAATGAATAATTCACATTGAGTATATTTTCAAGTTTAGATTTTCATTGAATTAGGACATAACTATTACATCTCAAAATCATACAATATAGACACTTCTACTTAGTTTCCATTTTTTCCACAAAATATAAACTCTTCAAAAAAATAGTCATGTCTAGTTCTATATTTTATACAGCATGACTTTTCCTTGATCCCATCCTTGACCCTATTCATATTTAAGTCCTATGAAAAACATTACAAAACTTCGGATGAGCATAAAAAGCTGAGTAAGGGTTATAAAACAAAGAATGAAAACATTATTTCATCATTACATACATAACATAAGATCTTTAACATGCCTCATGAAATCATAATATTTATGAATAACACATAAAACACATAAATCATAAAGGTAACTTGGGGCATCCATATCATACTTACATTGTATATATCACATATATGTAGGGATTTACATTTGGAATTCCCATCATAGTATATTCCATAAATCTATTAGGAAAAATATTCACGTTTAACTCTGTCATGTTACATAATGAATTAGAGATCTATCTTAGCCTCACCCACCCTAGGTTCATTATGGAACCACCCGTATACGTAAACAATTCCTAAGAACTATAACATAACAAAAGCATAAAGGAAAGATAACATTACCACATTGCAATAACAATATATCATTTAAAGATATTGAAATAGTAAATCCATTCTCAAAACCATTTTTAATACCAAAATATGTAAAAATAATATATGGTATTTATTTTCCTTTTAAAAACATTATGACTTGTTAAAGAAATCCATATATCAAATAATACTTGCGGCGGTGGAAAGGTCATTATCACCTCTTAAGTTAAAAAGAAATATTCTATTTTCTGTCGTTTAATAAAATGCCTCGTAGAAAAAGATTCTATTTGAATAAAATAAATAGTAAAATGTGTTCATAAAACGTATAAAATTAATTCGTGTATTAAAACAAAATATGCCTCAATGAAAGGAGATTGAGACGAAGTCCCTTACCTCATGTCTGACTTGACCCGTTCATTCTTTAATCTCCTGAATAATAATTTAATGTTAATTTATAAATTCTTAAGAATCCTCTTACAAGTTTATTATTCCTTTTATATCACATATTTCCATGTTATAAATATTATGTAATCATTTAAGTTAATAACGGTCGTTTTGTCAAAATTTGGTACTTGAGTCAAAAATGAACAACTTATAATTTCAAGTTTTCCATGTGGTAAAATATCCATTATCTTCAGAGTGATATTAATGATGTAGATATCATATATATCATATATATACATTATATGTATGTATTTATAATAATACATAACATTTGGAGATCAGAAATGAAATGCACCGTTAATGGAGACGGTAAGTCGTACGTACGCATGAATGCTACTTCCATTTCTATTTCTTATTTTAATGGAATTAAAACATAATGATATATAGGAATACTATAATTAAAGTATAATATCATATATAATATCATTAACTCCATCCTTTATACATCCCACATAAGGAATAAATGAGTCATATCACTTTGAGGGGGCGGTAGTCCGCTCTTCCTAAAATGAAATTATCGTGTTTACCCATTATGAAAACCATAAAGGTATGCTATAAATAAAAAATACAGAAGAATAAATAAATAATAAACATAATAT
The DNA here is from genome assembly GCA_963277665.1 of Viscum album. Taxonomy (NCBI): domain Eukaryota; kingdom Viridiplantae; phylum Streptophyta; class Magnoliopsida; order Santalales; family Viscaceae; genus Viscum; species Viscum album. The sequence continues at coordinate 1,004,823,603 of OY728161.1, forward strand.
ATATAATATATAAATATAGTTCCATCATAATGGTCACCATGATAGGCGGTAGGAGTTAATTAAACAATCATCATTTCGTGAGGCATTAGTTTTCCATCCACAGAAACATTATGTTCTTTACCCATTAGATGGAGGTGTGTTTATGTTTAGTTTGAATAATTCTCATAAAAAAATCCTATTATATTGAGGATACTAGTGTTATTATAAAATAAAGTAATAAACATATTTTAGGGGGTTTGAGAAGTAAAATAAAACAAAAGAACTTAAGAGAAGATGTTACCTTTAAATCAGGTAACTCCCTTTGTTTTGAACAAAAAGGGTTACTTGAAGTGCTTTCTGCCTAAGGAAAGTCTTCTAAGAAGAAGATAGGGATATTGGGAGCTTATTGGAGTAGATGTTGGACAATATAGAGGCTTGAGAAGTTTCAGAAATGGGTAAGAAGTTAGGGATTTTGATAAGGGAGAGGAGGGGCTCTTTTGGAAAGTTTGAAAATGTTATTTTATTGTGTAATGATTTTCATTTTATAAATGTCTAAAAAATATTAAAGTTGAATATAAGGTGGACCATGTTTAAAATAAAATAATTAAATTATAATTGGACATTTTATGGATATTTTTTTAATTCTTATCTTCTTATTTATTTAATCATTCATTAATGAAGTAAACATTGAATCATTATTGTGTCGTAAATAATTTTATTTATTTGGTTTCTAAGAATTATAAAAAAATTACCACGATATAGGAAATATTTTTATCATTATAATGAATATTTAAAGTCAAATATATCAATTATATACCCTCACATTAAAATTATTTTATTAAAACAATACATGTTTAGGAAATTTTTATTTTTAATTTAAATAAAAAGTTATTAAAGTCATTATCTTACTCAAGTGGATCCATGGGGTACCAAAATTGGCCCATTGATTGTATTTGTCAGCCATGACTCATCAAATAAGGGTAGAACAAGTTTCATGGTAATTTTATATCATTATAACGTTATTTTTACCTTAAATTACCCTAATTACCTTTAATCGCGGTTAATAAAAATAAAAAATTACTATTCACCAAAAATTATTTTCATCCCATTGAACCAAATTTTTCTTACTAATGACAAGAATTTATGTCATATTTTTGAAATTAAATTCATAGAAGTAGTAAACTTTCATTAAAATGAAAAAGTCATTTTTTCTTAATTAATACTTAGTGGTTTCACAATTCATCAAAAATTAAACGTTTTCAAAAAAATTCCAAAAATTAACCCTAAGATAAATTTGATATTCTAAATTTAAAAATGATGTCAATTTTACCAAATTAAAAAAATAGGAGTTTCATTAATTTGTTTTATAATTAATTCCCATTTTCAAAACAAAAAACGTGTTTTTAAGAAATAACTATTAAAAGATTGATACTTGATAATGTCCAATTTCAAAGTGAATTTACTTCCAATGACCAAAATTGGATTAAATTGTAAAAATATAATCTATTTACACTTTAAAAACAATTAAAAAGTTAATCTAACCATATAAATAAATTATATTAAAAAGCAGATTTGAATTAAAATACAATATTCTTTCACTATTCATTAAAAATGAACTTTTTGGAAAAATTTCAAAAATTTACACAAAGTAAATTTTGATGTCCCAATTATAAATAAGGATTTTATTCAGTCAAATAAAATGTTTGAAAGTGAACAAGACTATATTTAATGAGGGTTCGCCATCAAAATGTGGTAAATCAACCTTTTAGTGAATATTAGAGTATTTATGCATAAAATTGAATTTTTTTTCTTATTTTAAGCCTCTAACTTTTATTGGATAAATTTAAAAACCTTTACAAAACACGTATAATCATATTTTAGATAGTTCCATCCATTCCTACCAATACAATAGCTATGCATTAACTATCATTTCAAATAATAATATTATATTGTTAATGTGAAACATAATATTTCAAAAAAACCCATTGTAGCGTATCAGGTAATACATTGAACATATAATCTCATTTAAAGTAAAATTAATATTTAATTCACAAATATTAATAAATATGAAAATATAATATTTATTTATTTACCTAGGATGTTACATCCTTCACCCTTTTGTAAATTGTGTCCTCACAATTTTATTCACTTATCAAATAAATGGGGGTATTTATCCCTCATACCATTTTCAGATACCCATGTTTCCTCTTAAACCATATGGTTTTTCCTCAAAACATTTACCTGTTGAATTACCTTATTCCCCAACACTTTCTCTCTATGGTCAAGAATCTGGACTGGTTGTTCCTCATAAGAGAGATTCTCTTCCAACTTAACTACCTCTCGCTCAAAACATGAGATAGATTTGGAATATACATTATTAACATTGAAACATAAAAATCATTGTGTACCTAGGACAAACATAGAGGTAACTCCACTTTTTACACAACTGATCTAACTTTATTCAAGATTTCATATGATCCAATGAACCTCAGACTCAACTTTCCCTTCTTACCAAACCACATCTCACTTTTCCATGGGGAAACTTTGAGAAAAACATGATCACCTACCTCAAATGAAAGATCCCTCCTCTGATTATCTGCATAAATTTCCTAATTACTCTAAGCTATTCTCATGTGATTCTGAATCAACTAAACTTTTTCTGCCATCTCTTCTACCAATTCCGGTCCCATCAGCTTCCTTTACCCTACTTCATTTCAAAAAGATGGAGTTCGACACCGCATTCCATATAATGCCTCAAACAGAGCCATATGTATACTAGAATGAAAGTTTTTAATATAATAAAACTCAACCAAAGAAAGACTTTGGTCTCAACTTCCCTAATAATCCATCGAGTAAGAACATAACATATCTTTCAAGGTCTGAATTTTTTGTTCTGAATTCCCATCTGATTGCTGATGAAAAGTTGTACTAAAATTTAATTCAGTACCTAATGACTTCTGAAGTACTTTCCAAAAGTTATAAGTAAACATGGGATCATGATCAAATACAATAGAGAGGGGAACTCTATAAAACCTAACTATCTCCTTAACATACAACAGAGAGAGTTTATCTAGAGACAAAGTATCTTGAATAGGAAATAAAAGAGCAGATTTAGTCAACTGATCATCAACAACCCAGATTACATTATTACCTCGAGATGTCTTTGGTAATCCCACAACATATTCCATGGATATATTTTCCCATTTCCACTGTGCTGATGGTAAAGACTGAAGCATCTCATTCGGTAACTTCTTCTCTGATTTAAACTTTTGACAAGTTAAACACTTCACAATAAAGTCAACAATATCTCATTTCATTCCATCCCACCAGTAATACTCCCTAAGATCTATGTACATCTTAGTATTGTCAGGATGAACTGAAAATGGAGAACTATGAGCTTCACATAACAACTCATTCTTCAACTATGTGTCACAAGGCACACATAATCTCTTTTCGAACCTTAAAACACAATAATTATCAATGTTAAATTTAGGAAACTTACCCATCGGAACCAACTCTACCGTTTTATGTAACTCACTGTCTTCCTTATGTGCATGCTTAATTCTATCTGATAGAGATGATCCACTGACACCTGAAACAAAACAGAAGAATTTTCTGCACCAACAACTACTATGAAAAATTTAATCAAATCAAAAACCAAAGAATCTTGTTCCAAATGTAGCATGGTTAATGAATAATTACTTCTTCGACTCAAATCATCAACCACTTTATTTTATTTTCCCATATAGTAAAGGATCATGAAATCATAATCCTTGATTAATTCTTGCCATATCTGATGTCTCATGTTCAATTTTTTCTGAGTGAATATATACTTCAATCATTTATGGTTAGTATATATTTAACATTTTACTACATAAAAATGATGCCTCCAATTTTTTAAAGCAAAAACGAAAATAGATAATTCCAAATCCTATGTCGGTTAATTTAACTCATGAGGATTCAACTAACGTAAAGCATAAGAAATTACCTGATCATTATTCATAAGAACACAACCAAATCCTTTCAACAAAGCATCATTGTAGATAACAAATTCACCATCTCTGGAAGGATGTGCCAAAACTAGAGCATTCAATAATCTTATTTTCAATTCCTGAAAACAACCATCACATTCTTTGGTCCAAATGAAAATAACACTTTTTCAAGTTAATTTAGTCATTGGACTATATAACCCTATAGAATTCTCAGAAAACATCCGGTAATAACCTTACACAACAAGAAAACTACAGATCTCGGTTATATTTGTGGGTCTTGTCCATTATTTATCAACTTTTTTTTAGCAGGATCAACATTTATGCAATTATTTGAAACAATTTGACCAAGGAATGAAATTCGTTGTAACCAAAACTCACAATTACTGAATTTTCCATATAGTTTCTTTTCTTTTAAGGTTTCCAAGACTACCCTTAAATGACTTTAATGCTCCTCTTTACTTTTGGTAAAAACTAAAATATCCTCAATGAACACAACCAAAAACTTATCCAAGAAATCATGGAAATTCTATTCATAAGATCCATGGATACATTAGGTGTATTGATTAACCCAAAAGGCATAACTACAAATTCATAATGGCAATATCTAGTATGAAATGCAGTCTTTGGAATGTATGCTTCCTTTACTTTCAATTGATGGTACCCCGACCTCAAGTCAATCTTCGAAAAATTTTGAGTTCCCTGGAGCTGATCAGAAAAATCATTGATATGAGGAAAAGGACACTTGTTATTAATAGTGATATTATTCAATGCTCTATAATCAATGCAAAGTCTCATTGAACCATCTTTCTTTTTAAAAAACAAGACAGAAGCACCCCATGGTGATGTGCTAGGTCGAATGAAACCTTTATCTAATAACTCCTACAATTTATTCTTTAACTCTAAAAGTTCAATTTGAGTCATTTGATATGGGTGTTTTGAAATTGACTTAGTATCAGGAACTAAGTCAATAGTAAATTCATCTTTATGATCAGGTATAATACCAAGAAACTCATCATGAAAAAACATTAAGGTACTCATTTACCACTAGCACATCATTAATCTGAATAGTTCCTTTGTTTTAAACAATATGTGTAAGGTAACATTCATTTCCATCTTTTACCAATTTCTCATCTTCCTAATATGTTTTCAAAAGTAAGGGTTCATTCTTGTACACAAATTGAAAATCCTTCTGAAAAGAAACCTCTTTATCTCTAAAGTCTATCTTAGCATGATAAACAGAAATCCAATCCATACCCAGAATAACAACAAACTATACTAGAGGCAAAACAATAAGGTTTTCAGGTATATTGTTTCCACACACAAGGATAGGAATGTTATTATGATTTCTTTTTGTCTCAATGTTTCCCCCCGATGTTTTTACCATAAGTTCAAGATTCATATCATGAGATGGAATTCATAATTTACTAGAAAACTCCTAAGAAATGAAAGAGTGTGTGGGCCTTGAATCAAACAACACATTGGCATAATCTGAAAAAACAAATAGTGTACCTGATACTACTTCATTTGATGGCCCAGCATCTACTGAAGTAGTTGAAAAGGATTTCACCACCCCTTTCTTCTCGTAGTCTGGCTACTTTCTCTTCAGTTTAATTCATCATCGGACACTCATTTTCATAATGACCAATTTCATTGAACTTAAAACATCTTACTGATTGTAATTCAGATTTTGTCTTACCATTACCCTGGTCTTTTTTAGTACAATTATGAGCCTTATGTCCCATTTTACCGCATCAGTAACACTAACCATAATTCAAAATACAATCCCCAGAATGCTTTTTACCACACTTTTCACAAACTGTAAACTTGAGTTTCTTACCATCATACTTTTTTGAAGAGTTATTACCTTTTTCCTGCCACCTTGACCTCTTATTCTATTGTTTTTCAAAGAACACCTGATCGTCGAAAAACTCCATTTCCACCTTCTCCGTACATCCAACATGTTTTTCATAACTTTTGAACTCATGAGAATCTAAAGCCCTTCGATACATTAGCTTTAATACTGATTAAAAATGGTTGATTTTACTATCAAGATCTCGTATGAAATTTTGAGCATACCCTGCTAGTCGAGTAAACATTTCCTCATAAGCAACCACTGAGTCATCATCCTACCTCAATTCCAGGAATTGTTTTTCCAACCTAAGATGAATCACCATAGGAAAATATTTCTTAGAAACAAACCTTTGAATTCATCATAATCAAGAGATTAAATCTCGTCATTATCCCTAATATTTTTCACCATCGACTACTACTGATTAGCTTCATCTTCAAAACGGTAAACAGTGAGACTAACCTTTTGATGTTTTTAACACCCCAAAACATCAAAAATCTTCTTTAGTTTTTTAATCCACCCTTCTGCTAGCACAGGTTTAGATGATCCTCTGAATGATGGGAGATGTTGCCTCATGAAATTCTCAACTACTGAAATTTTCCTCTATGATTGATTTGGCTAATCTTGTGCATGGATACCACCACCATTTATAGCCTGAGTAAACTGTGTCATCAATGAAAAAAACTACTCAGTTCTGATTCCAACCATATCAGGTTTCTGATTTGGAAGTTTTTCTTCCTCCTCATGTCGTCCCAAAATATCTTCCATGTTTCCTCTATAGAAAACCATTCTAAACACAAAAATATCTTAGGTGAAGCAACATGGTAATTTGTAAATACAATATCATTTCATTATTAACATAAATTAATTTATAGATATTAATTTAAAAATACCATAACTCCTAAAGTTTTACAAACCACCCTTTGATACCAACTATAAAGACCCAGCCTTAAAACATTACATAATATTGAATTAAATGAATAATTCACATTGAGGTTCTTTTTCGGTTTAGAGTTTTAGAGAATTAGGCCATAACTATTACATCTCAAAAGGTTACAAAGTAGACACATCTACTCAATTTACATTTTCTTCACAAAATAAAACTATTGAAAAAAAGATTCATGTCTACTTCCATGTTTTATACATCAATACTTTTCCTTGATCCCATCCTTGACCCTATTCATCTTTAAGCCCTGTGAAAAACATTTCAAAACATGGGATGAGCATAAAAAGCACAGTAAGGGTTATAAAACAAATAATGAAAACATTAGTTCATCATTACATACATAACATAAGATATTTAACATACCTCATGAAATCCTAATATTTATGAATAACACATAGAAACATAAATCATAAAGGTAACTCATGGAATCCATATCACACTTACCTTTATCTATCACAACTACATAGGGAGTTACATTTGTAATACCCATCATAGTATATTCCATAAATCTCTTAGGAGAAATATTCACATTTACCTCTATCACGTTATTCAATGCATTGGAGAGCTATACTAGGCTCACCCACACTATGTTTATCATAGAACCACCTTTATACATAAACAATTCCCAAGAACCATAACATAATATAAGCATAAAGGAAAGATAACATTCCCACATTCCAATAACAATATATCATTTCAAGATATTGAAATAATAAATCCATTAACAAAACCATTTTCAATACCAAAATATGTAAAAAGAGTATATGGTATTTATTTTCCTTTTAATAACATTATGACTTGTTAAAGAAGCCATAGATTAAATAATACTCGCGGTGGCAGAAATTTCATTTTCAGCACTTACGTTAAAAAGAAACATTGTTTTTTTTCATTTAGTAAAACGCATTGAACAAAAATATTCCCTTTGAATGAAATGAATAGTCAAAGGATTTTATACAATGTATAAAAGAAATTTTTGTATTAAAACAAAATATGCCTCAATGAAAGGAGATTGAGACGAAGTCCCTTACCTCATGTATGACATGACCCATTAGTTCTTTAATCTATTGAATAATAAATTAAAGTTAATTACTACTTGCTTAATAATCCTCTTTCAAGTTTTTTATTCCTTTTATATCACTTATTACCATGTTATAAACATTGTGTAATCATTTAAGTTAATAATGGTCATTTTTTCTGTATTTGGTAATTGAGTCAAAAATGAACACCTTTTAATTGAAAGTTGTTCATGTGGTCAAATATCCATTATCTTAATATTGATATTAATGATTTAGATATCATATATATGTAGTATATTTATTTATTTATAAAAGTACATAACATTTGGAGATAATAAATGAAATGCACCATTCTTGGAGAAGGTAAGCTGTACGTATGCATGAACACTACTTCCATTTATATTTCTTATTTTAATGGAATTAAAACACAATGAGACATAGTTATATTATAATTATAGTATAATATCATATATAATATCATTAACTCTATCTTTTATACATCCCACATAAGGCATTAATGACTCATATCACTATGAGGGGGTGGTAGTTCGCACTTCCGAAAATGAAATTATCGCATTTACCCATTATGGAAACCACAAAGGTATGCTATAAATGAAAAATACAAGAAGAATAAAGAATAAATAAACATAATATATATCATATATAAATACAGTTCCATCATAATGGTTACCATGAGAGGCGGTAGGAGTTAATTGGACAACCATCATTTCATGAGGTGTTAGTTTTCCATCCACAGAAACATTATGTTCTTTACCCATTATGTGGAGGTGTGTGTAAGTGTAGTTGGAATCCTTCTCATAACAACATCCTAGTATATTAAGGATACTGGTGTTGTTATAAAATAACATAATAAAAACATTTTAGGGCGTTGGAGAAGTAAAATAAAACAAAATAACTTAAGAGAAGGTGTTACCTTTAAATCGGGTAACTCTCTTTGGTTTGAACCAAAAGGGTTTCTTGAAGTGATTTCTACCTAAGGTATGGATTCTTGGATTAATATAGGGATATTTGGAGCTTATTAGAGTATAGGTTGGATGATCAAAAGGCTTTAGAAGTGTGATAAATGGGTCGGAATTGAGGGATTTTTATATGGGAGTGGAGGGGCTCTTTTGGAAAGTTTGGAAATATTATTTTATTATATTAATATTTTCGGTTTCTAAAGGTCAAAAAAACATTAAAGTCAATGATAAGGTGTCCCATATTTGAAATAGAATCATATTTTAATTATTGGACAATATTTGGATATTTTTTTAATTCTGATCTTCTTATTTATTTAAATTATTCATTAAGGACGTAAACAATGCATCATCATTGTGTCATAAATAATTCTATTTATTGGATGTCTAAAAATTATAAAAAAATTACCATGATATTGGAAATTTTTGTACATTTATAATGAATATTTATAGTCAAATATATTAGTTATATAACCGCACATTAAATTTGTTTTAGTAAAACAATACATGTTTATGACATTTTTATTTCTACATTAAATAAAAAGTTATTAATGTCATTATCTTACCCATGTGGCTCCACGGGGTCCCAAAATTGACCCATGGATTTTATTGGTCAGACACTACTCGTAAAATAAGGTTAGAATAGGTTTCATGGTAATTTTATATCATTATAACATTAGTTTTACCTAAAATTACCCTAATTACCTTTAATCGTGGTTAATAAAAGTAAGAAATTACAATTCACTAAAAATTATTTTCATCCCATTGAACCACGTTTTACTTACTAATGACAACCATGTATGTAATATTTTTGAAATTCAATTCATAGAAGCAGTAAAATTTAATTTAAATGAAAAGGTCAGTTTTTTAATTACTACTTAGTGGTTTCACTATTCTCCAAATTGAATGTTTTCAGAAAAATTCTAAAAATTCACCCTAAGATAAATTTGATATTATGAATTCAAAATTATGTCTATTTTACCAAATGCAAAACATAGGAGTTAAATTAATTAATTTTATAATTAATTCCCATTGTCTAAACAAAAAAAATGTTTTTAAGAAATAACTATCAAAAGATTGATACTTGTTAATGTCCAATTTCAAAGTAAAATTACTTCTAATGGCCAACATTGAATTAAATGGAAAATATATACTCTATTTACACTTTAAAACCAATTAAAAATTTAATCTAACCATATAAATAAATTATATTAAAAAGCATATTTTAATTAAAATACAATATTTTTTCACTATTCATTAAAAAATGAACTTTATCAGAAAAATTTCTACAAATTTACACAAAGTAAATTTTCATGTCCCGATTCTAAAGAAGAATTTTATTTGGTCAAATAGAATGTATGAAAGTGAACAGAACTATATTTAAAGAGGGTTCACTATCAAAAGGCGGTAAATTGACCTTTTAGTGAATATTAGAGTATTTATGCTTAAAATTGAATTCTTTTCTTATTTTAAGCCTCTATATTTTATTGGATAAATGTAAAACCATTTGTAAAACATGTATAATCATATTTTACTTAGTTCTGTCTATTCCTACAAATACAATGGATAGGCCTTAACTACCATTTAAGATAATAATATTATATTATTTGTGTACAACATAAGATTTAAAAGAAACCCATTGTTGCGTACTGGGTAATCCATCAAACGTAGAATCCCCTTTAATGTAAAATTAATATTTAATTAACAAATATTAATAAATATGAAAATATGATATTTCTTTATTTACCTGGGATGTCATAGATGGGTTTTCTATGGTTGTTTATGATCACCCCTAGTTATTATTTACACTTCTTTTTTACTTTCTGTTGAGATATATTTTTCCCCTAAATTTCTTGTCTGGTTCTTTTGGAACTTCCCTAGTCTCATTTTTAGGAAATTTATTGTAAAATGTAATTTTGTTTTAAAAATAGAATATTTTTTGTGCACTTTTTTGAAATCTAAAAACTATATTTTTATAACTATATTTCAAACTGGTATTAATGGACTATTTTTAGAAAGGATATTCTTGGATTCAGTGGTTTATTTCAGGAATCCCTACTGAGAACATTGGTGTTCACACCTATATTATCATTTGGGTTATAGGATCATATTTTTTTAGGTTCCATGGGAGGGGGTAATTGTTGGATTAGGGATTATCTTGTGGATGTATGTGAAAAAAAGTTCACATGGTGATTGTGTGGTAGTGGTTTAGTTTTTCTTATTTTATTTTTAGTTCTTCATAGTCATATGTTTTATATAGAAAAACTATTTATTTATTAATTTTTATTTTTTCATTCATGTTGTTTTGTGTTATATTTATTTATCTAGTCCTAATTATTTTATTTCAGGATAAATCACTCTTATGTGAATTTTTTTTTGATGCCTGAAACTAGTTCTCAATCCTTGGGGATCAGGAACTCCCTTCCAGCCATATTATTGGCCAGCCTAGGAAACTGGTTCCGTGTTGACCTAGGTTGGTTCATGATAGTAATTTTCATATATAGAGACGATGTTGTTTTAATTATTCATTCATAAAGAAGAAATAAAATAAAAAATAGATTTTAGTATACATCTTATACATTATCGTAAAAAGATAATATTGTAGGTCATCATATGAAGTTATTTTCCAAAATGATAATTAAAAATATTAGTGAAAATTTATAGTAGATAATTAAACATGGATATTAATTCATGGTAATGGAATAATGTTTTTTGAAATAATTTTTATCTAGAAGATAAAAAAATGTTTTTAAAATGTAGAAAACCATTTTAATATTTTCAGAAATAATTATTTTAACTACACATCATAAAAAGAGTTAAAAAATTATATATAAAGTTTAATAATGTGAATTTTTATTTCATAAGGTATAACAACAAATTATGTTTCTAAAATATGAGTAAAATTGATTGGAAACCAAATTATGAACATGTAGGGGAAACTGTCTTTAAAGAGGGTGGAAACTATTCAAATAAATGATTTAATAATTTGAAATAAATTTTTAATAGATAAAATATTTTTATAAAAAGTACATTTACCATGATATATGACGATAATTTTCCATGAAATTAAATTTCAAGGTATAATAAACCAATAATATAATAATAAGTTTAAGGACATGTATTAAAACTTCATGAATGTATTTTAGTTAAAAAACAATTACAACATTGGTATTATTTGAATCAAAATAAATTTGATAAAAGAACATGATATAGCTCTTCAAAACCTTTTAACTAAATTTATATGTTAAAATAAAATCATTTGGTAGTAACTGCATCATTTCAATGATATTATGATGCACAAAATGAAATACGTGCCATGAAATTAATATTGGGAAAAGAACTCTATACCTTAATAAATGAAATTAGATTAATGAATATGAATCTCCTATATAACAAAAACAATATTATCAATTAACAATTTAAGAACCCTTTTCTTATCTATGTCCATTTAGATATATTTTCTACTTTTAATATATATGTATATTAGTTAGATATATTTTGTTCTTCACATTGCAGGTGAGTAGTCATTATCATTTTTACTAGTTTCAGAATAGTCTTGTCTTTTATCCAGCTTCCCTCAAATGTTTCCATTACATGATAATTAAATCAACTATAATAAATGTGTTATAGTATTTTTCAATGTTATAATTTCATTTCAAACGTATTTTATTAATATTTATGACTATTAATTTATTGATGATCTCATTTTTCCAATTAATAATGAATAAATTGTGTTTTCATAGTAAATTATTTTTGTGTTTATATTCACATCATAGAAAAAGAATAATTATTTTCTTATTAATATTAAATATTAAATTTCTAAATCCATATTTGATATAAATGTATAGAATTGGTCGTTTTGGTTGTTATTCCAAACCAAAAATAACATTCTATAATCTATGTTTGAGTATGGCTATTTGATATATTATTTTCATCTAATGTAATTATAAATAATAATAATTAAATTATTTAGTTTTTCTTTTTTTGAATAATTATAATTGAAAATAGTTTTTAGAATAAGGTAAATGAAAAATAAATTCTCACTTATAAATAAATATCTTTTCCACTTAGTTTGTTCATTTTAGACATTATGATTTACCGTGATCTCACAGTAAAATTATTATTTATATAATTCCAAATTTATATTCAAATAATATAAATCATCGAATAAATAAAATATATATTCACTATTCCCATTTCTAAATAAATATTTCAATAGTGTTTATGAAAAAAAATGTGTTTTTAAAGGATGTGGTTATCCCCACACATTAATCGTCAATGATTGCATTATTTGAATTACTGGGAGGGGAATATGTGACTATTAAAAAAATTATTTTAAAATTTATGTGTGTTATTTATAATAATTTTTTAAGAATAATTTTGGAGGAGGGGATATGTTGGAAAAAATTAATTTTAAAGTATATGCACCACTTATATTTTAAATTTGGATGTTCTATTGATGTATCATATGGAAATAAATAATTAAGTAAATTTCATAAGTCTATAGGTGATCAAAAGTCTTTAGGTTATCCATAAAAATTCATTTGGTATGATTTTCATGGGATTTTTTAACAAATGCGTTTATGGGAATCGGTTTATGTGAGTCTCTTTTATAGGTTAAATGGGAAGTCAATTCTTAAAAACCTTGTAGGGGGTATGAATTAAATTTTCTAATATATAGGTATATATGTATTACATTAGAATATAAATTTTTTTTCTATATTTTCTATGTGATAAAATTATTTACTAAAATTTGTGACACATCAGAACAACCATTTTAAAAAATATTAATCCTGATTAAAATTTAACTATGAAAATGATTTTATTATCAAAAATGTAATATAACCCCATTTACCAAATTTATAAATTATGAATAAAATTTCTAACTTCATATAATGTAATTATATTTCAAAATATGAAAAAATAACTATTTAATTAAAACATATAATATTTTGAGAATCATTGATTATATAAAAAATTTACTTTAATAATTTTTTGTTCTTAATATCATTTATCATTTATTACTTTATAAAAGTGTGTTAATTTATTTTTATATATTTTTATTCTTTATAGAAGTGATTTTAATTTAAAATGTGTCATTTTTAATTACAAGTATAATATTTAGTAATTTATTATTCCATGAGAAATAATTTTTTTATATGGTAACTATTATTTACCTTGTTAAAATATTTATATGTGTAAAAATTAAATTTAACACATAAATTAATTTGGTAATGATGACAAAAAATATGTAAATTATTTAATCTAACATGGTTTCAATAACGTGTTATAAAAAAAATCAAATATAAGTGTGCATAATTTACGCTAAAATTCAGGGGAAAAATTTTCTATGAATTATATAAATTTATTAAATTTTTATTAATTACAATTGGTTTGATGTTAAAAAATTTTATTATATATGTTACTAATAATTTCAATATAAAACATTATTTGACAATAATATTACATATTTTCAATGCATGAAATGGAAACGTTTTTAAAATTATATTTTTAGGCAAAAAAAAATTTATTTGTTATATAGTTATAATAATTAAATTTTAATAATTTATTACTATTAAATTAATAGAACAAATCTCTACATATTTAAAATGATTCATTAACATGTCAATTTATATTGCAATTCAACGTATAAATTTTAATGTTTAAAAAATGTTGTATTATTTGTTTTTTTAAGAGTTTCATGTGATGAAAGATAAAAAACACATATGGTTTCAATGGAAAATATATATTTTAAAATTATAGAGTTTTATATTTTATATATATCAAAAAACCATTTGTAGATATGTGTAGATTGAGTACAAAGGGGAGTGACTAGCCTATTCTTAACCTATCAAATTCACTCTTCCAATTATTCCATCCAAACAAACATCAATTCATATAATATTAAAAATAATTTGGTAATATAATTGTGGTAAATTTTTCATAATATGTTGAGAGTAACTAGATATTCTACGATAAATATAAATCATTGATACACTATTTTGTCTAGGAAAATCCTCAATATAAATTGTGATTTATGTAATCACATAAAGTTTTTATATTTTGATCACATACACCATGAATGTGACATTTGGCATCTAAATGTCACAAATGTTTAACATGGTATAAAATATTTCAAACATTAATATCGTTAAATTTTTCATTATAAGTACACCAGATAATTTTTACTATATGAATAAATGTGAATATCCTCAATATATACCACTAAATATTTAACAAGGTAATCTCTAAAGACTCTATTGATAATTTAATGACAATTTCTATGGAATTTATTATTGAAAAATGTATCACTATGACCTAAATGTATTAAAATATTATATGGATGTTTGGGATATGAGTATATTATCTATTAACCATCAAATAATGATATATATATTTGTGAATTTTTAACATTTCAGAAATATTATTCTTCTGAATATTGGTCAAAAAAGCCATAAATCAATGGTGAGGGACAAATTTTATTTATTTTGATCTTGTAGAGCTATATATTATCAATTAATGGTCATTTTATCTCATCCTTATACATTACAATGTGCAATGGTAAACCACATACTGATTCTCTTTGGTGTATAAACCCTTTTCCCAGGTTCTCATATAGTTTCTTCATTTCCATGTTATTTCAATTTGGGGAATTCTATTTGGGATTAGGAATATAACTTTTATATCTCAAATATAATCTTATGATAACTCTAAATATTCATCTTGGGGATGTCCATAAAATTACTCAAGAAATATACAACTATATTCCGTTAAAATGGGCATGTATTCATTTTTTTTGCAATTCATTTTCCTCAAATCATTGAGAAAGTTATCCTTCTTAAATAGTTATCAATACCCATTCCATTGATAGATTATCTACTAGGAATTAAATGATGTAAATATTTTTTTATTTTTTTATGTGTTCATTTGGGTTATCTGAAATCATATCCACATCTCAACAGATAATATAAAATACATATATATATAATATATATAATTAATAATTACATAATTCATTTCAATAACCTCACAATAATATATAACTAAGTTGGTATCCATCATTTTGGTTTCAATTATTTCACAATTTAGAGTTTTAAAATAATTCCTTGGATATCAGTATAAGGGATGTGATTTAATATTTCTAAAAAACATATAGAATATAAGGATCTACATTTAACAGAAATAAAATAAATAAATCCAAATTATTATATGAATTGCAATTGTACCCTTCAAAATAATATTTTCCTGATCCAGTTTAGTAGTTCTAATGTTTTAAGCATCAAATTTCTTCTAAATCATGACCTATAAAATAATTTAACTACACTAATTTATCCTTAATTTCGTGAACTACCAAGTATATACCCCATGTTTCATATAGTAAATAGAAAAGAATATAAATTATTGTTTGGTGGTTTCTGCATTTCTTATAATGAATCATTTGTCCCTAAAATTTCCATTTGGAATTATTGAGTTAGATTCCACCCTCTTCACCATTATTGAATTTGAATATTCAGTTAAATCATTTCATCATGTGATTACGTAAATATATTATACATATAGATAGTCTAAATTTATTACCTTCTTGTCATTTTTCATTGATCATATAGTCTCAAACACTATCATTAACATCATCCATCCACTTGTTATAATTCTCTACTCCACATAAATTAATTTTTAACACACTAAACATAAACTTCATAACTTGTACATTCTATGATTTAATTATATTTTCAGTGATTTGTTTTTAAACCAATACAAAATCTAACTATATTCCTACCATGTTTAATAAAAATTTAGAAAAAATAATTTAAAATTATCATGGAACATTCTGTGTATCTTATAAGGACTCGGCCTTAGAAAATTAAATAATCTTGAATTAAACGAATAATTCACATTGAGGATCTCTTAGGGTCTAGAGTTTTAGAGAGTTAGGCCATAAATATTACACTTAAAAATATTACAAAGTAGACACTTCGACCCAGTATCCATTTTTTTTACAAAACATGAACTCTTGAAAAAAAGAGTCATGTCTAGTTCCATGTTTAAGACAACATGAATATTCCTTGATCCCATCCTTGACCCTATTCCACATTATGTCATTTGAAAAACATTTTAAAAACATGGGATGAGCATAAAAATCTCAGTAAGGGATACACAAAGAATTAAAACTATTAGTTTTTCAAAACAACAAGTAAACCATGAATACTTTAACATAAGTAATACTTTTCACCTTTATGATGTAGTAAATATGCTTCACTGAATAAAAAAATCATTGCTTATCCTTTTGTAACCAAAACATTACCATAAAACTCATATAAATAATACATAACATATAAAGTTAACTTGGGACATAAACAAACTTAAATGGAATAACTATACGGTCGACTTCTACACATATTACTAAATGGAATAGCCATACGGCCGACTTCCATACCCAATGCATTGGAGGTTATAACGTAACCACCCGTCCTGGTATTCACGGAACCACCCGTCATATGGTTTATCAAGTAACACCCCGTAAAATGTCCAAGTACCATCATAACAAATAAAATATTTCAAATATAAACATTTCACTAATAAAATTTCATTTTCAATCACAAGATGTAATTTCAAGATATTGAAATAAAAAAACCATTTAAAAAAAGATTTTTGAATCAATGTGTCCCATACCACTTTGATGATTTTAATGGAATTATTATTTTAAAACATTAATATCCATATAAATAAATACTCAAAACCATTTTTAAAACATGGAAATTAAAGATACAGGTTTAGACTAACAAATCTTTAAAACATTTAAAAAAATGATATTTTTGTTAAAGAGTTTTTAACAAAATGAGAGACTCTTGAATACTAATAATTGTGGAATAAAATTTAACCAATCCTTTATAATATCATGAAAATAAAGGTATTCATGATATAATATGTCAAAGTATATTATATACACCATATAAGAGTGAATTGGTGCATAACAATAGTGAAGTCTCAATGGAAATGTAAATTGAGATGAAATCCATTATAAAGATGGTGTCCTTAAATTAAGGATAAATCAATCTCATAATTATGTGTGACAAATATAAATAAACCCTATATAAGTGGATATTATGTGTAAAACAATCATAGTACATTCACACATATTCATAGGATGAAATATTCAATAATTACAAGTTGAACCCAAAGAATTGAAATTGGGTTAAGAAGCTCCCTTGCAAAAAATTCGACAACCTAACGGCATCATATTACAATTCAAAAACTGAGCTGATGGGAGAGAAAATGGTATCCCATAACTTGGAAATAAAATTTACAGAAATAAGGATATATAATAACATTTCCCAACATAATAAGATGTGAATTAAAAGACATAACAAAAAGAAGCCTTTTAAAAGAGAGGAGAGAGAAAGGTTCCCTTACTAATTTGGTAACTTACGAAACATACACCACATGAAAGAAAGATCATACAATGAAGATGTAAATACCAATAAATTAAATTATCTTATAAAAATAATACAATAATGGGTAGTACATACACCACACAAAAGGAAGTAGTGTAAAATATAGCATGAATCTCACGGGGATAAAAAGTGAGATGAAAACCCCTTACCACGTTGTAATCAATCGAGTCGTATGACCCAAGGTTAATAACCACCAAATGAATCACAAAATACCATAAATATAATGATATTCATGATAATATATATCAAAAGGAAGTACACAATACACCACATGAAATAAATAAGTTTTGAACAATGAAAATCTCACAGAATTAAAAGTGAGATAAAAAATCCTTTGCAAAAATTCGGCAGCCTAACGGCGCCACTTAAAAATTATTAAAATGAATTGATGAGAGTAAGAGGGGTTCTCTAATCATATGATGATACAAATTCCAGTATGTTGAATATAAAATAACATCCTCCAACATAATAACATGGATCATAAAAGAAATGACATAAAAGAGAGTACTTGAAAAGAAAGAGAGAGGTCGGATCCCTTACCTCGTGTCCAACTTGACTCAATCGTCCTTTATTTTCATGAATAATAAACTAAAGTTAATTTATACTTTCTTAAGAACCTTTTTAAAGTTTATTATTCCTTTTATAACACTAATTACCATGTTATAAACATTATTTAATCATTTAAGTTAATAACATCCATTTTGTTGATATTTGGTACTTGAGTCAAAAATGGACTTCTTATAATCACATGTTGTTCATGTGGTAAATGGTTCATTATATCCAGAATTATATTCATGATTTGGATATAATATTTATCATATATATCCATTATATACATGTATTTATAATATTACATAACATTTAGAGGTAAGAAATGAAATGCACTGTTCTTGGAGACGGTAAGTCGTACGTACGTATGAATGCTACTTTCATTTATATTTCTTATTTTAATGGAAATAAAAAATAATGATACATAGGTAAATTATAATTTCAGAATAATATCATATATATTATCATTAACTCTATCCTTTATACATCCCACAAAAGGCATTAAAGAATCAAATAACTTTGAGGGGGCGGTAGTCCGCACTTCCTCAAATGAGATTATCGTATTTACCCACTATGGAAACCATAAAGGCGTGCTATAAATGGAAAATACAGAAGCATAAAGAAAAATTAAACATAATATATTTCATATATAAATATAGTTAAATCATAACTGTCACCATGAAAGGTGGTTGTAGATATTTGAACAATCATCATTTCTTTAGGCGTTAGTTTCCCATCCACAGAAACATTATGTTCTTCATCCACTAGATAGAGTTGTGTGTAAGTATAGCTCTAATCATTCTCATAAAAACATTATAGTATATTTATGATACTGATTTTGTTACAAAAAAAAAGTAATAAACAGAGTTTAGGGGTTGGAGAAGTAAAATTAAAGAAAACAATTTAAGAGAAACTATTAACTTTAATTTGGGTAACTTCCTTTGGTTTGAACCAAAAGGACTTCATGAAGTGCCTTATACCTATGGTAAGGCTTCTAGGGGGAGGATAGGGATGTAGGGAGATTAATTGGGCAGAGTTTGGACGATCCAAATGTCTTGATAGGTGTGAGGAATTGGATAGAAATGGTCTCCTTTTATAAGGGAGGGGAGGGGCTCTTTAGGAAAGTGTGAAAAAAACTTTTTATTATATAATGATATTCGGTTTCAAAAGGTCCCAAAATCATTAAAGATGAAGATAAAATGAATCATGGTCGAAATAAAACCATAAAATCATAATTTTACATGTTTTGGATATTATTTTAATCATTATAATCTTATTTATTTAATTGATTTATTAATGATGTAAATACTGCATCATTATTATGTCATAAATAATTTAATTTATTTTTGTATAAAAATTATAAAACAAAATACCATGATATAGGATATCCTTTTATCTTTAAAGATAATATTTATAGTCGAAAATAGGACTTATATAACACCATATAAAAATTAATTACTAAAATATTTTTGTTAATGTCAATTTTGTCTTCACATTAAATTAATTAATCTAAATTGTCATTATCACTCCCAAGTGGCTCAATGGGGTCCCAAAATCAACCCAAAGATACCCATGGTCATAAATGACTAAACCAATAAGTTTTGGACAAGTGTTAAGGTGATTTTGAGTTATTATAATATTCTTTTAACCTTGAATTACCTTATTTACCTTTTATAGCGGTAAATAAAAGTCAAAAGATACTATTTACCAAAAATTATTTTCATCTTAATGAACCACATTTTACTCATCTATAAAAACCATGTATGTTGAATATTTGAAATGCAATTCACAGAAGTGGTAAAATTTCATTTTAATGAAAAATTCAGTTTTTTTTACTACTACTAAGTGGTTTCACTATTCATCGAAAATTGAAGTTTTTCAGAAAAATACCAAAAAATCATCCTAAGAATTATTTGATATTATAAAATAAAAATTGATGCCAATTTTTCCAAATTCAAAACATATAAGTGGAATTAATTAATTTAAAAATTAATTCCCGTTATCAAAACAAATAGCTTGTTTTTAATAAACAATAACTATCAAAAGATTGATACTTGTTTATGTCCAATTTTAAAGTGAATTTAATTCCAATGACCCACATTGGATTAAATGGTAAAAATATATTTCAATTTCACTTTAAAACCAATTAAAAAGATAATCTAACCATATAAATAAAGTAGATTAAAAGTAACTTTTGAATTAAAATACAAAATTTTTCACTATTCATTAACAAAATGAACTTTATCAGAAAAATTCCAAAAATTTACACAATATAAATTTTGATGTCTCCATTATAAAGAAGGATTTTATTTGTATAATTATAATGTATTAAAGTTACAAAAACTATATTTAATGAGGGTTCACTATTAAAAGGTGATAAATCGGCCTTTTAGTGTAAATTATGCTTAAAATTATATTCATTCACAATTTAAGCCTCTAAATTTTATTGGATAAATGTAAATACATTTAACAAACATGTATAATCATATTGTATTTAGTTTGGTTAATTCCTTCCAATACAACAGCTAGGATTTTACTACCATTTAAAATAATAATATTATATTATTAGTGTGAAATGTAAGATTTCAAAGAAACCCGTTGCTGCGTATCGGGTGCGCTATCGAACATAGCAACACTTTTAAAGTAAAATTAATATTTAATTCAAAAATTAATAAATATGAGAAATTTATATTCTTAATTTACCCGGGATGTTACATCCTTTCCCCATTTTGGGAATTTCATCCTCGCAATTTTAAAATTTGGGCTCGGAAACTTTATTGAAAGTCCCATATCCGAAAAAATAGTCAGTAAAACTATCACTATAAAAGAAATAAAGAGAAGTACAATGGTAACCCAAGTTAAACCATACTAATATTCAATGAAAACATGGATATGTAGGAGAAAATAAATGGTCATGTTCCGATGGAGAGTGATAGGAAACATGTTTAGGAGAAAGTTAACCACCAGAAATTCACAAACATGTGATGGGTTAAACAGTCTTTGATTCCCCAGTAGGAAAATTTAACAGAAAAGGTTTTTGTTTTAAGTTACTTTTCATTGAGGAATTTATTTATGAGATTAACTAAAAACATAAGGAAATATACTTACTTGTCATGTAGACATTCATCTTTTACTAGATTTTTAACACAAACTCATATTTTCTCCAAATGATGAGTATTCAAGATGACTTTTTTTACATTAAACATGCTATAATCAACTTCGAGAGAATCAAATAATCCACAAAAGATGAACTATATATTTCCCTTGTCTTTAGATATTAACTAAAACCAAAATTTTTAGTACAAGATCAGATAATCCCCCGAAAAGGATAAACTTTTACATAATGAAATACTGCTCTTAATCTCCAAAACTTGTCTAACAAAACCCAAAGTTTAATAAAGACCATACAATAAAAAGTTATCCTTAAAATTCTTCAAAGTATTACAAACTAAGATTGAAACCCAGATCACTGAAGGATTTAATCACATAGTCTTCCAAGGTAAATCATAACATTTATCTCCAAATAACATCAGTTAATCTTAAAGTCTCATACTGAAAAGTAATTAACCTAATCACATATCCTTTATGATAGGTTAATAATTTCCATAGATAACCAAAAATAAACTTATTCTTAATTCATAACATCATCTAACTAAAAATAATTAGTCATACTAACCAGGGAAATCACATAGTCCAGTGGTAGGCGATAAATACCAGTCGCACTTTGGTTGTGGGTTCGATTCCCACAGTTTCGTCCGACACGATGGGTGGTCACACGGTTTTCGTGTTGTCTCTTTTCAAAAACTACATGATTTTATGACATTCCCAAAAGAGATAAATTCATCAAAACATAACCATAATATATTTTAACCACAAAGGTTGTCTAATAACTTTCGTTTTGCATCCCAAAATGTATTAACCGGTAATTGCCTCAAATTCCAGGGTCATATAAACCCAAATGGTTCTTTATAACTACCAACACAAAAACAAGATAATTATTCCTTGAATAAAATTTTCATATATCAAACTTCAGGGTTACACATACTATAAAGAGTCTTCTAATGTAATCCCAACATCAAAAGAGCCTTAATACATTTAAGCATTTCACCATCCTAAAATCTACCATAACTCTTGAATCCCTTATATGTTGACCTCTTACTCATTCAACATTATTCATGATCCATTAACCATTCCTTTTAAACTTATTCTGAAATACTTCTTTCCTACATATAGAATCATGAATCATATCCTAAGATTCAATAATATCAAAACATATGTTAAGAAATAATCCATACCTTTCATTGGTTGTTGTCAGTTTCTTTATCCTCAACCAGAATGGCATTAGGTATTGGTAAACAAATATTTTTATGATCCTGGTGATCCCATTCCCAAATCATCTTCATAGGACACCTATTTGTATAATGACCATGCACACCACATTTAAAAAATTCAATTGATCCCTTAGAAATAACTTCTTTCCCTCTCCAAGAGTCAACTGGATGCTTCCTTTTTCCATGGAAGGTTCTTGCTTTATGACCGTCATTCCTACATCTATAGAATATTCCCGTCCCATTGAAGCATTTTCCTAGGTGTTTCTTTCCACATTCTTGACACATAGGTTCTTGAACATACTTACCTTTATGATTATTACCTGAAATTATGTATGGATTTGTTTCGCGAATATATGATGCCTTATAAAAATCACTATGTTTCATGTTTTCAATCATGACTCCAGATAGTTTGTTGATAATAACCACAAGAGTTCTCATTGATCTTCTCATTTCATTAAGTTGCTCATTCAGAAAAACCGTCACCATTTTCTTCACATCCACTATTAATTTGGTGTCTGCTAGATCCAACCATTTACTAAAACCAAAAAGGTCATTATGAGTATATCAGCAAAATCATCATATAATATCTTATGAGGAGGGTAAATAATTATTCATTTTATCTTAAACTCATTCAAAATAACTACGACTCTTTATAATATTCTAACCATTATAGTTATGTCACTTATGCTTAGATAACACCTTAACCTTTAATGTTGTCTAAATCGACCTCTGATACCAACTATAAGGACCCGGCCTTAAAATATTACATAATATTGAATTAAATGAATAATTCACATTGAGTATATTATCAGGTTTATAGTTTTAGAGAGTTAGTCAATAACTATTACATTTCAAAATATTACAATGTAGACACTTCTACCCAGTATCCATTTTTTTTACAAAACATGAACTCTTGAAAAAAAGAGTCATGTCTAGTTCCATGTTTAAGATAGCATAAATTTTCCTTGATCCCATCCTTGACCCAATTCTACATTATCTCATGTGAAAAACATTTCAAAAACTTGGGATGAGCAAAAAAAACTCAGTAAGGGATACACAAAGAAGTAAAACTGTTAGTTTTTCAAAACAACAAGTAAACCATGGATACTTTAACATAAGTAATACTTTTCACCTTTATGAAGTAGTAAATACTCTTCATTGAATAAAATATCATTACATACCCTTTTGTAACCAAAAGGTTACCATAAAACCCATATAAAGAACACATAACATATAAAGGAAACTTGGGACATAAACATACTTAAATGGAATAACTATACAGTCAACTTCCACACATATCACTAAATGGAATAGCCATATGGCCGACTTCCATACCCAATGCATTGGAGGTTATAACGTAACCACCCATATTGGTATTCACGGCACCACCCGTCATATGGTTTATCATGTAACCACCCGTCAAATTTCCATGTACCATCATAATAAATAAAATATTGCAAATATAAACATTTCACTAATAACATTTCATTTTCAATCACAAGATGTAATTTTAAGATATTGAAATAAAAAACCATTTAAAAAAAAGTTATTTGAATCAAAGTGTCCCATACCACTTTGAAAGTTTTAATGGAATTATAATTTTAAAACAATAATGTCCATATAAATAAATACTCAAAACCATTTTTAAAACATATATATTAAATATAAAGATTTATAATAATAAATCTTTAAAACATTTAAAAAATGATATATTTGTTAAAGAGTTTTTAACAAAATGAGAGACTCTTGAATACAAATAATTGCGGAATAAAATTTAATCAGCCTTTATAATATCATGAGAATAAATAGATTCATGATATAATATGTCAAAGGATAGTATATAAATCATATAAGAGTGAATTGGTGCATAACAATAATGAAGTCTCAATGGAAATGTAAATTGAGATAAAATCCATTATAAAGATGGTGTCCTTAAAT
Source organism: Viscum album (assembly GCA_963277665.1). Classification (NCBI taxonomy): domain Eukaryota; kingdom Viridiplantae; phylum Streptophyta; class Magnoliopsida; order Santalales; family Viscaceae; genus Viscum; species Viscum album. The sequence continues at coordinate 1,004,848,632 of OY728161.1, forward strand.
TAAGGATAAATAAATCTCATAATTATGTGTGATAAAAATAAATACACCCAATATAAGTGGATATTAATTTTAAAACAATCAAATGTCATTCACAAATATTCATAGGATCACATATTCAATAAGTACAAGTTGATCCCAAATAATTGAAATTGGGTTAAGAAGCTCCCTTGCAAAAAATCGACAACCTAACGACATCACATTACAATTCAGAAACTAAGTTGATGAGAGAGAAAAGGGTATCCCATCACTTGGACATAAAATTTACAGAAATAAGGATATATAAGAACATATCCCAACATAAGAAGATTTGAATTAAAATACATAACAAAAAGAATCCTTTAAAAAGAGAGGAGGGTGAAAGGTTCCCTTACCGATTTGGTAACTTACAAAACATACACCACATGAAAGAAGGATCATACAATGAAGATGTAAATGAACATAAATTAAGGTATATTTTACAATGAATACAATCATGGGCAGTACATACACCACACAAAATGAAGTACTGGCAAATATAGCATGAATCTCATGGGGTAAAAAGTGAGATGAAAAACCTATTTACACGTTGTAATCAATCGAGTCGTATGACCCAAAGTTAATAACCACCAAATGAATAACAAAATACCATGAATATAATTATAGACATGATAATATATATCAAAATACAATACACAATACACCACATTCAATAAATAAGTGGCGAACAATGGAAATCTCACAGAATTAAAAGTGAGATAAGAAATCCCTTACAAAAATTCGGCAGTCTAATGGCACCACATAAAAAATATTAAAATGAATTGATGAGAGTAATATGGGGTCTCTCATCATATGAAAATACAAATTATAGTATGGTTAATATAAAATAACATCCTCCAACATAAGAACATGGAGCATAAAAGAAATGACATAAAAGAGAGTACTTGAAAAGAAAGAGTGAGGTCGGATCCCTTACCTTGTGTCCGAAATGACTCGATCATTCTTTAATTTCATGAATAATAAACTATATTTAATTTATACTTGATTAAGAACATTTTTCAAGTTTATTATTCCTTTTATATCACTTATTAACACGTTATAAACAATATGTAATCATTTAAGTTAATAATGTCCATTTTGTCGATATTCAGTACTTGAGTCCAAAATGGACTTCTTATAATCACATGATGTTCATGTGGTCAATGGTTCATTATATCCAGAATGATATTCATGATTTGGATATCATTTTTATCATATATATCCATTATATACATGTATTTATAATTGTACATAACATTTAGAGGTATGAAATGAAATGCACCGTTCATGGAGACGGTAAGCTGTACGTACGCATGAATGCTACTTTCATTTATATTTCATATTTTAATGGAAATAAAACATAATTATAAATAGTTATATTTTAATTCCATAATAATATCATATATAGTATCATTAAATCCATCCTTTATACATCCCACATAAGGCATTAACGAATCAAATCACTTTGAGGGGGCGGTAGTCCACACTTCCTCAAATGAGATTATCATATTTACCCACTATGGAAACCATAAAGTCCTGCTATAAATGGAAAATACAGAAGAATAAATAAAACATTAACATAATATATATCATATATAAATAAATTTACATCATAATGGCCACCATGAGAGGCGGTTGGAGATATTTGAACAATCATCGTTTCGTGAGGCATTAGTTTTCTATCCATAGAAACATTATGTTCTTCATCCAATAGATGGAAGTGTGTGTATGTGTATCTCGAATACATCTCATAACAACAACATATTATATTTACTATACTGATTTTGTTACATAATAAAGGTATAAAAGTAGTTTAGGGGTTGGATAAGTAAAATAAAAAAACAATTTCAGAGAAATCATTACCTTTAATTTGGGTAACTTCCTTTGGTTTGAACCGAAAGGACTTCTTGAAGTTCCATCTGCCTAAGGTAAGGCTTATAGGGGGAGTATAGGGATGTAGGGAGATTAATTGGGCAGAGTTTGGACGAGCCTAATGGCTTGAGAGGTGTGAGGAATTGGATATAAATGGTCTCCTTTTATAAACGAGTGGAGGGGTGTGAAAATAGTTTTTTATTATATAATGATATTCAGTTTAAAAAGGTCCAAAAATCATTAAAGATAAATATAAGATGACTCATGGTCGAAATAAAATCATCCAATCAGAATTTGACATGTTTTGGATATTATATTAATCATTATAATCTTATTTATTTAAATGATTTATTAATGAGCTAAATACTGCATCATTATTATGTCATAAATAATTTAATTTATTTTTGTCTAAAAATTATAAACAAATACCATGATATAGGAAATAGTTTTATGTTTCCAAAGAATATTTATAGTCGAAACTAGGACTCATATACCACCATATAAAAATTAATTACTAAAAGATTTTGGTTAATGTCAATTTTGTCTTCACATTAAATTAATTAATCTAAATTGTCATTATCACTCCCATGTGGCTCAATGGGGTCCCCAAATAGACCCAAAGACACCCATGGTCGTAAATGACTCAACCAATAATGTTTGGACAAGTGTTAAGTTGATTTTTAATTATTATAATATTCTTTAATCCTTGAATTACTTTATTTACCTTTAACCGCAGTAAATAAAAGTCAAAAGTTACTATTCACCCAAACTTATTTTCATCTTAAGGAACCAAATTTTACTCCTTGATAAGAACCATGTATGTCGGATTTTTGAAATTAAATTCACAGAAGTGGTAAAATTTCATTTTAATGAAAAAGTCAGTTTTTTAACAACCACTAAGTGGTTTTACTATTCATCAAAAATTGATGTTTTTCAGAAAAATTCCAAAAATTCAGCTAAAGAATTATTTGAAATTAAGAATTCAAAATTGATGTCTATTTTTTAAAATTCATAACATAGAAGTGGAAATAATTAATTTAAAAATTAATTCCCATTATCAGAACAAATAGCATGTTTTTAAGAAACAATAACTATCAAAATATTGATACTTGTTTATGTTCAATTTCAAAGTGAATTTAATTCCAATGACCCACATTGGATTAAATGGAAATAATATATTTTAATTTCAATTTAAATCCAATAAAATAGATAATCTATCCATACAAATTAATTATATTAAAAGGCACTTTTGAATTAAAATACTATAATTTTCACTATTCCTTAAAAAATGAACTTTATCGGAAAAATTCCAAAAATTTACAAAATGTAAATTTTGATGTCTCCATTCTGAAGAAGTATTTTATTTGTTCAATTAGAATGTATTAAAGTGACAAAAACCTATATTTAAAGTGAATTGGCCATTAAAAGGGGATAAATCATCTTTTTAATGTAAATTATGCTTAAAATTAGATTCATTCACAATTTAAGCCTCTAACTTTTATTGGATAAATGTAAATACATTTAACAAACATGTATAATCATATTTTATTTAGTTTTTTTAATTATTTCCAATACAACAACTAGGATTTGACTGCCATTTAAAATAATAATATTATATTATTAGTGTGCAATGTAAGATTTCAAAGAAACTTGTTGTTGCGTATCGGGTACACTATCGAACATAGAAACCCTTTTAATGTAAAATTAATATTTAATTAAAAAATTAATAAATATGAAAAAGTCATATTCTTTATTTACCTGGGATGTTACATATGTCATAATATATTAATTATACATTTTCTTATGCTCAATATGTTATCTATCATTTTAGAGATGAATACTTCAAGGGAAATAATTTTATGAATTTTGTTTTAATTTCATCCCACTCTTCTACTTCAATATCATCATTTAACTTTTTATTATTGATCAATTTCCATTTTTGGTCTACATATAAACCTAAATGATAGATTTATAGATTATATATCTATTTATTATAACAAAAATGTATATAAAATATAATTTTCTTATAGTTGACCAATAATTCGGTTATAAGTGTACAAAAATATCCACTACAAGAAGATGTTTCTTTTTGATGATGTATTTTGTGGCTAATCTTCCCATCATTTATGATGGTGCATCATCAATATGGATTAATTTATTCATTAAAAACTAGAAAATGTTGTCAATATAATTACCTCGAATATAAAAAATTGTTTTAATCATAATTCTATAACCAAATAATTACACGAATCATATTTCCTTGAACTTTTTATGATTTATCTATTGTAGTTACTAAGAATAATACCTGAAAACATAAACACATTTTAACACTATTGAATGATTTTTTTATTATTCCATCCTAGATCACATTTTTTAATTAGATTTCATAAGTATATTTTAATTTGAAATAGGGGAGCACAAATCACAATAAGGAATAAACAATGAAAATTAACATAATGGGTATGACCCAAGGAAACATATAATAACAGGAAAAATAACTTCAAGATTCATAATATGATTATATGAAAGTGAGTTATGACATGGTCATAATTACATATGACATAGCATGATATTGTGTATAAAACATAAAAATGATAAAATCATAAGAATATAATTAATTTTCATACTTTAGGTATTGTAATATAATACTATAAAAAATCACCAAAGTTTCATAAAATGTTATCAATAAATACATAAAAGATATCATAATAATGTTAACTCTAAAGATTAATTCTACCTTCAATGAATTTGATTGTTGTTAGGGAACAACCTCCATGTGTCGATATGTGTTCCACATAAATCAGATATCATAAGATATTATTTCATCAATTAAATACAAGGATTAACTAATGTGGGTTTAGTAAAAAGAATACAAAAAATATGAAGGGTATATATATTTATGTAAATTTTACTGAATGAAATAAGGATCGATACTCACAGAATCAGAATATGGAATAGAAAATAAACGAGTGACTTTGAAAGATTAGAGGGAATAAAAATGGTTCATAAAATATGTTAAATGAAATCTAAAGGTGGTATCTCCTTAATAGAAAATAATTTTTAAATTAAATATTTGATTATAAACATATAAAAACATAATCTAATAGGAATTAAAGGTACTATAATAACAGAATAGATTCAATTGAAAATTAGAGGGAGAGAATGAATGAGTGATTTTATAAACAAGATCTCCATATAAGAATGATTATAGAAATCATTTAATGGGGTAGAATGATAGTTACATATTAATTGTGCATCACATAGAATATAATTAATTTTTATGAACTTTTACAATCATAATAATGTTAAAATAAATAGGGAATATCAAAAAAAAAGTACATAAATCATGAGGAATAGGTGAACACTGAAATATTTATATAGCTTCTAAATGATTGGTGTAAGGTATTCATAACCATAGAAACTTCTCTTTTGGGATTTATAGAAGGATAGGGAATGTAAAATCATGATAAATAACCTTTTTTATATATTTATCATGTAATGGGTGGGAGTGAGATTCTTTTTTGGTGAAAATGAAGGAATTTTCTATAGAGACTAATGTCAGGTAAGTGGTAATAATGGAATCTTGTTGGTGTTAAGTGGATTTGGCGAGTTAGGGAAATTGAGATTGAAAATTTTGGTAAAATATGAGCATATTAATTTTAAACTGTAAAGGAACTTCAAATGGTGTATGTTTTCTTTTAATTATCAAAACATTGGCATACATAAATTAACCATTTTCTCCTTATAGATATTTATTCGAAATTAATTATGAATATTATTTTGTTGATAAACATAAAAGGGAAAAAATATAATAATAATATTATGTCATAAATCATAAATTGGGATCCATTTAACCTTATATGATTTCTAAATATGATAAATTTTAACTTCAAATAAAAACATAATGTGTATAGAAACCATTTTTTGAACAAGAAATTTTAATCATCAAGTGTTTATCATGTTATTTAAAAAAAATTCAGTATAAATTTATTGAAAAATAGAATTTAAAATAATATTATTTCTACTATTTGAAATATATATATTTATATTATTTTATAAATATTATAAATTCTTTTATGAAACGATATATTTATAGGCACATAAAACTATTTTATGAAAAATTAATTATCGAAGCATAAAATTAATTTATTACATTCTTAATAAAAACTATTGGTTGTATATTAATGTATTTTATGGTAAATATTTATTCATACATTCATTAAAATAGTTTTCTAATTATATTAAAATAAAATTCATTTAGTATAAATAACTAATTTAATGAACCGCCATATTTTTCACATAACATGGTTTCACAGTTCTTTACCTTTATGAATTTAATTTTGTTAATGAAATAGCATTATTTTTATATTTTTATAAATTTTATAATATGGTTACACTTATTTAAACCCACCAGTCCTTTAGATACATTATAGTTTTTATATTAATTTTAATAAATGTTCTGTTTGTCCATTTTTTGTTGATTCATGTGATGAAAAATAACATAAACATTATATTTATTTTCAGGAATGGTGTATATTTATATTAAAAAGTGGGGAGTAAGATATTAATTTAATTAAATGTATTTATAAACATCTACTCCATGCTTATATAAGGAGGAAGTCCTAAAAATTAAAAAAATTTAATACTATATTTTCATTATTCATCAAAAAATTCACTATGTTATGAAAATCCCAAAAAAAATCTGTAGTTACTATTACCACAACAAATGAATAACTAGTGTTATTTTTTAACATCCAAAAAAAATCATAAAAATTATTTTCATTAAATAATTTATATTATAATGACCTTTTTATTAAATAAATAACTAATTAATATAATTTTTTCATATTATTCAAAAAGATAATATATTTTTTATTTTAAAATCAAAAAATCATTGATCATTGAAATAAAATCCAAATTTCATGAAAATAATTTTTTTTGGAATACTGTGAATTATCTAATAATGACATTATTGATAGTTCAAATATTAAAGATATACCAATACATGAATCTATTTTATTACAAGTTGATATGATGCTAAATTATAGTTCAATAACCCCTTAACACCTTTTTCTACGACTGATGAATCATACACGAACTTATTTTAGTTTTTGGTGAAAATGTAGCTAGTATGGATCATTTTAAAATATCTATGATGATGAACCTCACTAATATATCATTTAACTAAAACCAAAATTACTTGACTTTATTTTCAGGTTAATCTATGATAAACACTATATAAGCGACTCCCCATTCCAGCATATAATAATTGACTTCATAATGAGTAATTATACTTCAGCATTTCATTTATGCATACATTATTTATTGATTATTGGGATATGGTTACTTCAAATTTAAAAAAAAAATATTTTATTATCATATTTAATATTAAAATATCTCACAGTGTAAAAAGTTTCTTCTCTATAGAACATGTAGAAAATTTAAAAATATTTTATATATTCATAGATAATATACTATAAACTTTTATGTTTTTATATCACTCTTAATATATTTTGTCATGAAATTAAAATTACAACATAAAAATGACATTAACAAAAAAATTTAAATTATTATCTATAACCAAAAAACTTTTATAGGGATGAAATTTTAATATATAATTACACTCATAATGGGTATATATATTTTATTATTAAAATTTTACCCCAAATAACAAGCTAAAATTTTCATAAGTCATTGTAATTTCATTAAATATAACTTTTCCAAAAGAATGTCCTAGGCTACTTAAATTATTCTTTCACTTTTTGAGGCTTAGTGGTACCTCATGTCACATCCCTAAGTTGAAAAAGTGCATCATAGAGTCTATGAATTATCTAAATTCATGTTCCCAAGCATACAAGTGAAAACCATGTATAAAATAATTTTAAAATCCAAAAATGATTTTAGTTAGTTTAAATTTATAATATATCGATTTGAAATTCCATTTGGATCTTTTGTTTCATAAAACATCCAAATATGATCCATATGAAATGATTGAATAAATCTTTGGTTTTATAAATATAAGAACCATCATAAAGAATGTAAAATAATATAAATATATACAACTCGAGATCACCATAATCAATTGTTTTATAAATATTTGTATGATCTCTTGTGAATTAGGACAATATAAAGTGTCCATAAATTCCCTTTTGGTAATTTTGTAATTAATTAATAGGGGAAACACATGTATTTTAAATATCTATAATGGATTTATCTATAACATCCTAATATTCTTTAAAATAATTAGATTTTCATATGTCATAATGTAAAATTAAATTTTTCTACATTCAATAAAACATGGCCGGAACACTAAACATAGATTTTTAAATTATGATAGAAATTATAGAATTTATGAGGGATAATATATTCTTGTGAGATTTCCTTCTTTCAGTCATGATAATAAAAATTTAATTTGTTCAAATAATATAATTAATACATGAAATGATCTACTAACAACCTAATTATAATTTAATTTTGTACCACTAATGTCTATCCAATTTATAAAATGAAAATAGTTAATGGTGATTGATCAAGATAGATGTTTAGTATGAAGCCTACTCATCATGACTACTCTTTATTCTCAATAATATTTTTTTCAGTGAGATTCCATTAGGTTTATATGTTCCACAAACACACCCACTTGTTAATTTGTAAAAAATATACCTAATGAGTTTCATGGTAGATTTGTAGTCTAATTCCTAATCATCATGTCCACCCATTAGGATCAGTATTATTTTTTATGGGTGATTCCCTTAGGTTTGTATGTTAAACAACCACACCCACTTATCAGTATCCTAATAGGGATGTATTTTCATGGAAACATCATACTCTCTGGATAATTATTTTTAGTATTATGTAATATACATAGAATTATCTGTAGGGGCTTCACTATAGTATTTCTCTTATAATTTATAAAAGTAAATAAACCATTCTCTTATACAATTTGTAATAACCTACCATTTGATACATAGTTCTACGTATAATTATTTTACAAAAGTATTACATAGTTCATTTTCACATGACCAATTATAGTATAGTGTCATTGAAATGTAGAATATAATATGAAACATATATTTACAAAGAGTAAAATATAATAAAATTATATCTACTTTGAAGGAATTTTTTATTCCATCCATGATCACCTCACTATTTAGTTTTTCAATGGGACATTTTTTAAAAGAAAGGGGTGAGGATAAATCCTAGTATGTTATAAACAATGAAAACAAATATAAAATAAACATCATGGGTAAATCATGAGTCATAATATAAGAAAATATATCAAAGGAAATAATTCATAATATTATTATAAAAAAGGTAATAACATTATCATAATTAGTTGAGGCAGAACAAAAAAATTTGGTTATAACATTAAGATGAGAAATTAATAATCAAATCAATATTGTTCATTACTAAGGTGTTCTAAAATTATATAACTAAGTTTATTCAACGTTTTATCAAAAAAAAATTACCATGTCATACTCTTATTGTATCATGAACATTTCATCTTGAGAGGAAAATTCATTACCCAGTGTATTGCATCACTATTAGGCTACACCGTCAATATGTTTATCAATATATGTGTAATATCAATTATATAATAAAATAATATACTTCATTAGTTATTATTAAAAATTTATGTAATGTTGGTTCTAATCATATAATTACCCCAATAATTTTAGAGTTAAAAATACTTAGGTGAATAAAATTTAATGGAATAGGGCTGGGTATTCACAGAATGAATTTCGAGTGTGGAAAAATAAGGAGTGAATTATAATATAAAATTTTTAAGAAATATGATTTATATAATGGGTTTAATGAGTGATAAATATAGTCACTTATTAAAGGAAAAAAATAAACGAAATTATTTACTATGAACCTATGGAATATAGACACAAGGAAATCAAAATGCTTTTAATGAATAGAGTGACTAATTTTAAATGTGGAGGAACATAATCAATGTTTGATTTTAGGAGAATTAAAGAAAAAAATTATTGATTATAAGATGGGTTTAATGGATGATAATAATAGTTTCTAATAAATATAGAACCATTTTTATAGTTATGTATTAATAATGAAACCATTTATTCATAATCATGTTGAAATAAATCGTCAATATCACAATAATATTTCATGAATTAAAAGGAGGTGGATCAAAACCCTTACATTACTAAGTGAAATCTCAAACAACATAGAGGACTAAATATATCCTTATTAACTCCATATGACATATTTAGAGAGTGATATGAATGGTATATTTATTATTGATACATTTTTTGTGTAGGGGTAAGTTAGAATAGTCGGGGGTGATCTCCTTTAATAGGTGAAAAATGAACTTTCCTGTGGTAATATATGATGGATAATGTGTACGAATAATATTCCACTGGTGTAGGTTTTTAATGTGAGTTTTTTGAATTATATGATAAATCTTGATCTTATGAATTTCACACCTAAAAAGGGTTTCTAAAAAGGAAATGTTAGATTTTAATTAATAAAAATATGGTATACCTATGTTAGTAATTTATATCCTTATTAATCATATTTTTATTTTATTTATGGAAATTATTTTATAATGAATATATAATATGACTATTAAAATCCAACTATGAATACATCAATCAAAATTTGTGCTCCATTTTATCCAAATATATTTTTAAATATGGGGAAACATAAATTTTTTTATTAAAACATTTATTATGTTGCAAAATTGTTATGTAGAAAATATTTTCATAATAGATAATTGTTTGTATTATGATTTTAAAAACCCATAAATTATTCTATTATTCAGATAAATTTTTTTTAAAAAAATAGTTTCATCATTTAAAATAGATAAATACATATTATAGTAATACATTTATGCATTATTTAAAATATAATTATATATTGTCACATAACACTATTTGAAGAAAATCATATACTACATGCATAGAATATATATATATTTAGAGAATAGAAAATATATGGGATGGATATTAACATATTTGATAGTGTATATTATTAAATTTTTTAGAACCCCATTTAACCAATTGAAAATAAAATATATCACCTATAAAATGACCCTTTTTCAGAATATATATATATATATATATATCTTTTGTATAATATGATATGTTAGTAATTATTTACACAAACTTAATTATTTTTAATTAATTTACATTATTTTATATTAAATATTAATTCCAAGATATTGTTACATTTATTTACACCTACATTTCCTAAAAATTATATACATTTGTTATTTTAATTTTAATAAAATTTTGTGTGGTTCATCTTTATTCGGTGATGAATGTAGAGAAATCTAACAAACATATATGAGTTATAAGAGTAAATGTATTTATAAATTGAAATATTTTGGGGATTCACAATTGATTTTAGAAAATGTTTTATAATCTTCTTGAAATATATTATATAATTATAATGTCCTAATACTTATAATTTTGTTAAAAACTATATTTTCATTATTTATAAAAAATTAAATATGTAAAAAAAAATCCCAAATTGTAATCATAATTTAAAATTTCAACATACATAAAAAAATTATGTTATTCAAAATCACATAATATATATGTATATATATATATATATATATTATTTTAATTAATGTTATAAAATATAACATGAAGTATTTTATAGGAAAATTATTATTGGTATATTAACAATTTTTTTTAAAAAATCCATATAATATAGTGTTAAAATATAATTTATAAAATAAACATTTATTTTAATTATATAATAATATTATATGTATTTCCTTGATATATAATTCCATAGTTCTGATAATATATTTTCATATATGAAGTGAATCTGATAAAAAACAGTATTTGAAAAGTATAAAAAATAATGATATATCTATTCATATAACTATTTAATTACATGTTTATATAATAATTATATTTACATAAAACACCTCGTGATATTTATGTAATATGTAAGCCCCATATAATTTCTAATTTCACTTTTTGATAGTTATTTAACTAGCATGGATATCATGGATGTCTCCAATTTCTTGGACTTACCCCATAAACGTTTTCACTAAAATTGTATTTACTATAGTTAGGCTTTAGGTTAGTCCAAAAAAAATCATATAGAAGATACCTCCCTTCATAGATAAAAAAATGGGATTAACAAAGAATACTTCCACTTATATATGTTATTTATTCAATCTTTCACTATTTATTTGTGTAATATGGTAACATAAATTTATCCCAAATAATTTAGTAGCTATTTTTCAATATTAATATTTAATATGAAAAAAATATCATAGTTGTTAATTTTAATTTGGAATATCATATAAAAAATTTAATAAACATTTTATTAAAGGATAAAATATAGTGTAATATTTTTTTATTACTATTGAGTACTTTCATATGGTTTTCAACACCATATCCCATTATATCAGTAATTCCACATAGAAATTTGTTTCTGTATCCATCACATGGGTTTTTAATGGTTTCATCTAGTTACAACCCTTTTATAAAATGAGGAAGGTTAGAAAATGATATATTATTTAAGCATTGTTGAATAGTATATTATGGAGTGAAAATAAATTCTTCGGTAAAAAATTATGAGATTCATAGGTTTAACCATGTTTTTATTTTACTAAACTATTTCAAAAAAACTAATGAATTCTTGGATACTAACTATCATTCTATATATCATACATACATTATTAATGCATTATTTTATAAATAAACATGAAAATTATTATAGACCCAAATAAAATGGGAGATTTTGGTCCTTAAAATAATTATCATTATAAATCATAATTACATTTTCAAAAATAATCATTTTTTAAGTACTTATCCATATTTATATTAAAGGGTTTTATATTCTTATTATCAAAATTAATAAAAAGAGGATATATATTAGTGAATGTGTGAGATAAATTATCAAGAAGGGGATGAATAACATATAATATGTTGAGACATGAACATTATGAGTACATGGTAGATAAAAATGAAAAATAACATTAAAATAATTAGATAAAAGTCATATAAATAATTTAAATTATGCATAAAATTTTGGGCATGCATAATATTGAAACTCATTAAAAGTTGTGGTCAAAAATAAAAATATCATTCCCTCATATAGAACATGAAAAAAAATATTGATTTATGTTCATATTTAAAATTATTAAACGAAACTCACCTCATGGAATGTAATAATAGGTTGTGTCATGTTAATAATTATATACATATTATATATAAAACATTTCCAAATTAAATAAATTGATATTTAATTCTAGTCCCACATGTCATATCATAACGGTCACATAGTCCTGTATGAATGAATGAAAATAAACACATGTCAATAATAAAATTAAAATAAATCAAGGGTAACAGAATGAGTTTCATAGTTATGTCCTTATAATTTCTTCAAAAAATATTCAGGGAATTTACCAAAATAATAAACAAAAAAGCATTATTTATTTTCAAATGATTCATATACAAATAAATAATAATAATTTATATTGAAGAAAAGAACAAACATATAAATAATAATAGATTCATTGAATATATTTTCCATATCAATAATTATTCCATAATGCATATGATTTAAAATAAATATTTTATAATAATTCATATCCACATAAAAACAATTTCATAGAAATATAATACATTTAGAAGATATTTTATAAGTAATATTGAAAAAATATGTATGATGATATTACAAAAGCATTCCATCCAGCGGGTAGTAATCAGCCAAGCAAGGTGGATTATGCCACTGCTCTGCTTTCCTTTCAAGAAAAATATTGTAATATGATATCGTTTTTATACTCCTATAATACTTATTTCTTAATAAATTTTGTTCTTTGGTCATCTTTGACCAAGGCATCACCTTTTAAAAAAATAATGATTTATATTAAATCATTTATGATATTACTATTAAACAAAAGTAATTGAAATTTAGTTATTTAATTTTTATTTCAGTTTAAATGGTGAAATGTTGTGTTTGTTTAGATTATTATATATTAATTTAGATATTATTATTTTATTAATTATTTTTTATTAATAAAAATTTAAAAAAAAGTATCCTATGAATACATTAATTCTCATATTCCTTTATTATAAATAATTTACACAAATAATGTGTTGATCCAGTGATACGTAATAAATTTTGGGTGTCCTCATCGGTTGGTATAGTGACCATTAAAAAGAAAATATCAAAATATAAATAGAGATTATATATACCTTAAAAATAATTAATAATGATTTTAAAATATCATAATTACATTTATATCATTTCAATATAATAGGTAAGTATTTATATGAATTAATATTTATGGATGGGGTGGACAATAGAATACTTCTATCATTAAAAAGAAAGGGGAATATTTAATTTCCTGTAATATCCAAGTAAATTTTATAAAATTATAGGGAATTTTTTCAAGACTACATGCTCTGAAGAAAAGTGATTCCATCTCCCGATGAGCCTAGAATGGAATTTTGAACTTTTTTTAACGTAGGTTTAGTAAACGTGTGAGGAGGTTTTTCTTAAATTTAAACTGGTTCTATGATCAAAAATCTGATGTCACTATTGAAATTAGAATGTTGGGATTCACCTCTAAATGACTTATCTCTAACTGGAAAATTCTGAAAAGAAAATTTAATTTTTGGACCTTTTGGAAAAAAATAAAATAACTTTAAAAAGATATTTTTTCCTCAATCGGCGAGCAGAAACATGGGGAATATGTGGTGCAGTGAAGAGGTCGTGATGAGACACATTAATGGATCCCACTAATGGCTTGTTAACACACAATGTAATAATGAATTAATGACTCATAAAATTGACGCTTTTTCATAAATGAAATGGCATAACGATGTGACGTCCTAGCGTAACAGAAACGATGTGAAATGTTTTAATTTTTATAGTTTGATGCGTAGGTGGAATTTGGATTAAACTGTGAGGGTTTTTTTATGAACCTTCAATGGATTTTCTCCCCATTGAATAATGAAAAACACTGGAGGAATTCAACGATTTCGACATACATTGAGGAACAACGAACTACATCGACCTCTTCAACCCTCGAGTACGAAGCGATATGGAAACGAACATCAATGAGGTAAGGGTTATGAATAAGTTTGATTTCATTTTTATTGTGAAAAATAAATAATGTAAATTAACCCATGAACATGTTAATAAGAGGGTTGACTGTTCTTGTGGGAGGGTACTCTTTTCGAGATTTAACATTGGGGATGAATTATCATTGATTGAACAACTTCCCCGAACCTCCCCCGTGTTTAAGACTTATAACGTGTAGGGAATGGGCCGACAAGAACAAGGATGAAACCCCTCCACTTGTGTGTTCTTGGTGACAAAATTATCATGTGGAGGGAAAGGCAGAATCGAGTCCATCTCAAGGAAGTCAACATCCCCTGGAGGTTGTAGGCGCATGTGGCACAGAGAACAGACCACCAGAGTGCGTCTGGTGGTCCACCAAGGACCTTGCCGATGCATTAGTTTCGAAGGGAGGTGCACTATGGCGGTGCGCCGTGGTGACCCAAACAGCTACATCATTGACTATCCCATGCATATGAGGCCACGAACTTTGGCTGTGGCATAGTAGGAGGGGATTTCGACCTTCGAGCCGGCGGTGAGACAACGAGGCGCCGCACCGAGCCCCACGTGGAGGAGCTTCGGTCAACACAACATGGTTGGCGAACGGCCGTACGGATGACCCGCGGGTAAGGAGTTGCTGGAAATAGCACTTAGACGCATCCAGGCTAAACCGGGTAGAATTTGGGCATGTCCCTGCCACAACGGGCCGTACCCGTAACAATCAGCTGGATGAGCACCCAGTGGGCCGAACATGCACGTCGCGGACCGAACGTGCACCCAGTGGGTTGAAACCCACACTGTTAGGTCAATCCCACACTAGTAGGCCGTACTCTCACTTGGAAGTCCATTCCCTTTGCCTGGCAGGCTGAACCCGTGCCGACAGGCTGGGTCGGACAAGATCGGGTCACCGAGCGACTCGGCAGGCTAGACCCCCAGCCAAACTAGACTTAGTCCAAAGAGGTACATTGGTCCTAGCTCACTGGCCATGCTGAACCAGACTAAACCAAACCCGAACAGGCCCAGGTTGAAATTGTTGAATTAAACCGGGGTATTTTTTACCCCCGGCCCAGGTTGGTCGAGTCGGTCTGAGCCTAGATGCAACCTGCACCTGATTACAAAAACGCTAATAACTTACAAACCATGCGTCTGATTGACGATATGTTTGCGGCATTGGGACTCTCTTAACGTGGAATATCATTTAGTATTCTCTAAGTATTCTTCCAAGGAATTTTATTTTCAATGTATGGATTGGGGGAGCGGTTCTCTCGGGATTAAACACATAGATGAGTAGAGCCATGTGGACATCAGTGGCCCAGCAGAGCCATGTGGAACATAGTGGCTCAGTAGACGAGCAGCAGCCTTATAGACCTCAGTGGCCCATCAGATATTAGAGAATCATCAGGGATGATTCCTCTAATGGTACAAAACATTAATCACTATAACCAATGATCCTCTCTTATTGTAGAATGTACCTTTTGTGAGTTGTCCATACCTTGTGCCTTTGGTTTGTGGTTTTTCATGGTATTTTTCATTAGTGGACTGGGGTACCCTACTGAGTACTATTTTAATCACCCTTGAATGGGTTTCTCCTACACATGTTGTGTCTTGTGCAGACGATGAACATTTCAACAGAGGACCAAGTGGCCTAGAAGCAGGCGAGGCTCAGTAAGACCAGGCAGACATGATGTACTACTTCGGTTTCCAGTAGCTACACTACTCCTATAATCAGGTGGGGTTTTTGGTGGATTCCTACCCATGTACATTATTACTTTTTTGTTTTCGGTTATTTTATTAGATTTGTATTTAGGACCACTTGTTTTATGTTGTACTTGTACTTAGCACTTGTTTCAGTATACTTGTTTTCCCCTTTAGGTTTGTGCGATGTGGATGGGTGTGTGTATGCATATAGGTACTCAAGAAAATGCTTCCCACTTTCAGGTTGATGCCATCGGTGCTACTCTCAAACCCTGGGCCTTTGGAAGGTGGGGTTGGGGTGTGTCAAGGAAAGGGACCTGAGGGCGGTTTGTGACATAGTAGTATCAAAGGGAGGTTGATTCTACCTCAGAGACTAAGAGTATATTGTTTATATTTATGGGAAACATTGTTAAATTTTCAGATCCAGGCTTTCATATTCAAGGAGTCCAGTTTTGGTGTGGTGGTCAACGTATCCACACACTAAGACCTTGAATTCTACTTTTCGGCTCAGTGCATAAAAACACTGGTTGAAAAAGTGACCCCTTATGTTCCTTTATATAAGATTCATCTCACTAGGTATAATATTTTGACCATGGCCCATCTTGAACAATTTTATGATGCCTCCAAGAGGACGACCATATAGTATTCTGATACGTGTTCTAGAGGAACTCCTGCCTAGTAATGAGGTGTCCGTTCAGGATCCAGTTCTTGAGATGGCCCCATCGGGTAGTACACCACTACTACCACCACCCATTGGTCAGAATGTACTACCAACAGTACCAGTAGGGGATGAGCATAGACTTAGTGCATTGCATGAGTTTTAGATATAGATACCCCCAAGGGTCAGGGGAGAGATGAATCCCAAGGTAGTTGAGGATTGGTTGGAGGCGGTGACATGGGTTTTCTGCTTAGTGAGGAAACTTCTTGACCAAATGGTGATCTTAGCTATGATATTTCTTCAGGGATTGGCAGGGAGATGTTGGATTCTGATGATTAAGACTCATGATGAGGTGAACCTCACCTGGATAGACTTTGAGTGACTTTTCTGGGGGGGGGGGCTTTTTTCATGATACTTTGAGCTCTATGCGTATTCCAGAGCTGTTTCACCTTTTATAGGGTAGCATGATGGTGGTTGAGTACTCAGAAAGGTTCACAGAGCTTTCGTGCTAATCCACAGACACGGATCGATACCTTTTCTTTACGGCCTGAGCCTTTGATCAGGGAATTAGGTAGGATATCATGGCATTGATAGTATCTCTCATTATCCCCGTGCAGGCTGGAGTGTTGCGGCGCACTCTAATGGTAGAGAGCTTCCTCTAAGAGCAAGCACTGATAGTGGGTGCCACAACCGGGAGACGGGTAGCTAAAACATATGTCGTAGGTAGCCACCAGATGGTGCAATGATCAAAATGGGCCAGATCATCAGCGGTGCGAGGCCACCAGGATAGTGGGAGGTAGTAGAGGAACGGGGTGTGCTACTCGTGCGGCGGGTAGAGACACATGGTGTGCGGATTCCCGACCCGCCATATAGATGATCAACAGATGGTCAAGGGACCTCCGAGACAGTGGCAAAGGTTTTAGTGAGGAGGGTCACAGGGTAGTGGATGTGGTAGGGGAGCAGGTCGAGCAGCAGGCGATGGGAGACGGTTTGAGGTACAACCGCCACCACCTCCAGGTGATCCACCCCAACCTCAGGGAGCTGGCATATAGGGGTGATCTTAGCTTCAGGAAGTGAAGTCTTATGACCATGGAACTCAGCAGTTGATTCGAGTTACGATTTCTGTCTCATCCACCTTAACTATAGTTCGTATAGGAACATGTTCCAATCACTATTTCCTTACCACATCTCTCATTTAGATCTTAGAGATTCTGGTGGAATCATTGGCTCGATCCTTACAGCTAGAGACTCTTACGGGAGGTGATTAGATAATTACATACTTTTTTCGCCAGTGTGAGATTTCTCTAGGAAGAGATATCATCATTTGGGATCTCCTAGTAGTAGCATTAAGGTCTAACGATGTCATCTTTGGTATGGACATGTTATCCACAGTCCATGATCAGATCATCTATTTTAGGCGTGTAGTGCAGTGTGTCTGTGGATATGGGACTAGATTTCCTTCACTGGTGAGAAGGAAACCCTTGCAGCACAGGACTGAATTTATTAGAGGAGGATTCAGCCGATCACTCACCAGTTGGCTAGCCTCACCCTTGATGCAGTTGATGGGAGGATTTCAAGACTTTCTATAGTGGTGGATGAGTACAAGGATGTTTTTCATGAGGATGTTATGAGACTACCACCTCGCATATATGTTGGATTTTTCATTGACATTTACTCCAGGACAGCACTGATATCCACACTGGCATATTGAATGGCTCCCATGAAGCTTCGTGAGCTGAGGGTACATATAGATGACATGTAAGATAAGGGGTTCGTAAGACCCAGTATTTCCCTATGGGTATCCATAGTGTTCTATTACTTGAAGTCAGACAAGATCTTGAGGATATGCCTGGAATTATGGTGCCTGAACCATGTGAATGAGATGAACAAGTATCCATTGGTGAGGATTGATGACCTCATCGATCAGCTGAAGGGAGAGAGGTGGTTCTCTAAGATAACCCCCAGATCAGGCAATCACCAGCCTCAGGTACGGGATGAGGACATACCGAAGACAGACTTCATGTTTTGGTATGTCCACTATGAGTTCTTGGTTATTCCATTATGTATAACCAACACCCCAATAGTGTTCATGGGACTCATGAATAATATTTTCCAACCTTACCTTGACTGGTTTTTTGTGGTCTTCATTGACGACTTCATGGTGTACTCATCGAAGAAGGAGGAGCATGCTTCACACCTATAGATTGTCATGGATACACTCTGAGAGCCCTAGATTTATGGTATGCTCTCGAAGTTCGAGTTTTTGATTTAGGAGGTACACTTTATGGGACACTTCATCTCGAAGGCTGGTGTTATAGTGGATTCAGTGAAGATAGCGATATTGCTTGCATGGGATCTACCCAGGAGCGTGACTGAGGTGTGGAGATTCTTGGGGTTGGATGGTTGTAATCTAAGATTTGTTCCTAACTTTACTAGAGTATAAAACCCTTTTTCATCTTTCACAAATAATGTAAAACCCTTTGTATGGATGGAGAGGTGTCGGAAGAGTTTCCAGGATCTTAGATAGAGACTGAAAAGTGCCTGCTTCTTCAGACTACCGGAAGAGGGTGTTGGGTATTTATTATTCTGTGAAACATTAGGGACTGAAATAGGTTGTTTCTTGATGCAGGAGTGAGTGGTGATTTTCTACGACTCATTTTAGTTGAGGCAGCATTAACAGAACTATGCAACCCATGACCTAGAGTTAGTATCATTGGTCATTGCCTTGAAGATGTGGCGGCACTACTAGATGGGTGAACGGTTTACAGTTTACTCTAACCACAAGAGTCTCAGGTATTTATTCTCCCAGATAATCTGGAGCCTGAGATAGCGAATATGGATATAGTTTTTCTAGGACAATGACTTTAAGATAGTCTATAATCCTCTGAAAGAGAACATGGTAGCATATGTGGTTAGCAAGAGGACCGATTTGCAGCTAATGAGTGATTCGATAGTGCAGTTATCTGTGATGAAGATATCCTTCATGGATGATGATGGATAAACATACCTTCAATCGATGAAAGTTACTCCACTACTCTTATAGTGATTATGGGAGGCACAGCTTGTGGGTATTGACTTTGAGGCTTGACGTGCCTTGTTATCCTTGGGATACGCTCCTGATGGGTTTTCGATAGGTGGGGAGCATGTCATTCTCTTTAGTGGGTGCACCATAGTTCCAATGGGATTGTGGGAGGAGGTGTTGAGGTATTTCCATTCATCCCCTTTGGAGGTAAACCCTATAGTGGATAAGGTGTACCAAGACCTTAAAAGTTAGTACTGGTGGCCAATAATGAAGAATGAATTGGTCAAATTCATCTCATGATGCCTCACTTATCAGCAAGTGAAGGCTGACCATCAGGTTCCAGCAGGCTTGGCTCAACCACTTGAGGTACCAGAGTGGAAATTGGATGGTACCTAAATGGACTTCGTAATGGGGTTACCACTTACATCCAGAGTCCATGATTCAATCTAGGTGATCGTTGACCGACTATCCAAGTCTCCTCACTTTGTACCCATCTGGGAGTAGGAACCAGTAGAGAGATTGGGATGCCTCTACATCTATGAGATAATGTAGCTTCTTGGTGTGTCTTCTATGATCATCCCAGACTGTGATGAACTCTTTACATCCTGATTCTAGAAGGGATTATAGGTAGTTTTCATGATTTATATGTGCTTTATCATAGGTTTTCATCCACAGAGGGATGGTCGGATAGAGGAGACTATACAGACCATTGAATACATTCTTCGTGCTTGCGTCCTAGATTTTAGTCATAGTTGGGAGGACCACCTCCCACTATCGGAGTTTTCATACAACAATATATATCACTCCAGCATTTTCATGGCACTATTCGAGGCCCTGTACGAGTGCCCATTCAGATCACCTCTATGCAGGATAGACCCAGGGGAGTCGGCAATCATGGGTCTAGAGCTGGTATGAGATACCACTGAGAAGGTGTAGATCATTCAGGAGTGGATGAGGATTTCATAGAGTAGGCAGAGTTCATATGCCTCTAAGAGATAGAGACCCTTGGAGTTTGAGGAGGGATACTGTTTGTTCCTTTAGGTATTGCCCTGATGGAGATTGCAATGATTTGGATAGGGAAGTAGGATATCTCTGATGTTTAATGGACCATTTTAGATCCTGAATAGAGTTGGAAAAATAGCATACCACATAGCTCTTTGACCATAGATACACTAGGTACACAATGTTTTCAACATGTCACAGCAAAAGAGATATGTGCATGATCTATTTCATGTCACCAACTAGGGAGAGCTAGACATTGATGATGCAAAGACCTTTTCAAAGATCTCGGTGGAGATAGATGATCAATAGGAGAAGGTGTTGTGTGTTCTTTCAATTCCTCTGGTGCTCATTCGGGGGCAGCATGGGAATCTCTAGGAGAGAACATGGGAGAAGGAGGCTCAGATTCATGATCAGTACCCCCATTTGTTTGATTAGCCCTTATTTTTTCTTTCAAAGATGTAAATACATATGGAGGGGAGAATGTAATGTCTTAGAGTTTTTGTGAAACTTTTTTAAAATTATATGGAATTATTTAGAGACTATACACTCAAAAGGAGAGTGATTCCGAGGCTCGGTGATCCTGCAATTGAAATTTGAACATTTTTAATGTACGTTTAGTAAACGTGAGAGTGGGTTTTTCTAACATTTGAACCAGTGGTTGGATTAAAAATCTAAGGGCACCATTGAACTCCGAATGTCGGGATACACCTAGAATGGAATTAAATTCAGTTGAAAAGGGCCGAACAAAAAAGTTAATTTTCTGACCTTTTGAAAAAATAAAATAACTTTAAAAAGATATTTTATTTATTTTCCTCAAATGAAGACTGGTGAAAAAGCAATGTAGTAGTGTTGAGACAAGGAAAAGATGAGACGAATTAAGGGAGATATTTAATGGCTCATTAACACGCAGCGTAACGACAGTTTAAGGACATGTAAAATAGATGTTGTTTTATAAATGAAACAGCATAACGACATAATGTTTCAGTTCTAAAAAAACATTGTGATGTGTTTTCTTTTTAATAGTTTTATTTGTTGGTGGAACGATGATTAAACTGTGAGGATTATCTGATAAACCACTGATGGATTTCCTCCCCAATGAAGAACGAAAAATCCCGACATATGTCATCGACTTCGATGTACCTCGAATAACAATGAATGCCATCGACCTCTAGGACACTCAAGGAAGAATATCTACGATAACAAACATCATTAAGGTAGTGGTTTTGTAAAAATTCTATTTTCCCATTCTTATGCGAATAAAAGAATGAGGATTAACCCCTGAATAGGTTAATATGTGGGTCGTTCGTTCTTGCGGGAGGGTGATCTTTTTGGGATTGAACATTGGGGTTGAATTATCCTAGATTTAACATCTTCCCCGAGAATCCCTCATGTTTTAATCAAATAATGTGGATGGAGAGGGCCGACACAATCAAGGCACGAGACCCTCTTCTTGTTTGTTCATCGGGACAAAATTATCAAGTGGATGGCAAGGAAGAATCAAGGCCATCTTAGGGAAGGTGACATCCCCTATAGGATGTGGGAGTAGGTGTTATGGAGAACAGAACACCGGATCGCCTTTGATGGTTCGTCAAAGAACATATTGGTGCACCGGTGCCAAAGGGTGGTACACCATGGCAGTGCACAGTAGAAACCCAGATAGCCACATCGGTGGCTATCCCACAAAGAGGAGGTCCTGGCCTTTGGACGCATTGTCGTAGGAGGGGCCACTGGCCTCTGAGCTGATAGTTGGTGGATATTTTTCAGTGCTTCATCCCTCATCTCACATGTAGGAGTCGTGGTCAACTGACTGCAGCTGGGGAATGTCCCCACGGAATATTCGTTTGGTAAGAGGTTCCAGACGTGTCTCTCACCACATCCTGGCAGGATCGGATAAGACCGGTCCTCCTCTGGCGGACCCAGAAGGAGGTGGGGCGAACCCGCTCCCAGTGGGCTGGTCCCATTACCAGGGGTCGGACCCATGCCTTGGGGGTTGGACCCATGCCTATGGGGGCCGACATGCACACATGGGTCTAAACCCACACCCAGCAGGTTAGACCTGTGTGAAGTGGTCGAGACCTGTTTCGTTTGGGCCAGACCAATGCCCTTCGGGAAGGACTCATGCCCTTCGAGATGGGTTGAATGAGACCTGGTCTCCAGGTGATTCGGCAGGCAGGATCCTCTGCCAATGTGAACTGAGTCTAGTGAGGCCCATTGGGCCAGGCCCATTGGGCCAGACCATACCGGACAGACCCAGGCCC
This sequence comes from Viscum album, assembly GCA_963277665.1. NCBI lineage: Eukaryota > Viridiplantae > Streptophyta > Magnoliopsida > Santalales > Viscaceae > Viscum > Viscum album. The sequence continues at coordinate 1,004,872,210 of OY728161.1, forward strand.
GAACCAGACTAGGTCAAGTCATTCGAATTAAACCAAGGAATGTGGAACCCCCAGTCTGGGTTGGTTGGGTTAGTCTGACAAAGTCAAACTGATCCTAGATGTAACCGACCCCTAATTGCAGATATGGTAATAACATGCAAACCATTCATCTAATTGACATGTCGTTCACAGCATTGGGACACTCTGAATGATGCGGATATTTTTGTATTATCTATGGAGACTTCCAATGAATTTTACATTCAACATGTGGCTTGGGGGATTGGTTATCCAAGGATCAAGCGGAAAAATGAGCAGAGCCGTGTGGACCTCATTGGCTTGGCAGATGAGTAGATGTGTGGACCTTAGTGGCGTGGTAGACCAGCAGTTCTGTGGACCTCAGTAGCCTAGCAAAGCCATGTTTTCCTCAGTGTCCCGACATATGAGAAACAACTATGTGGAACTCAGTGTCCCAACATACTTCAACGGCTCATCAGGGATGAGTCCCTCAATAGTAAAATACATTAATACCTATAACCGATTAAACTATCAAAATCTATAATATACCTATTGTGAGTTTTCCTTAACTTGTGGATTTTCTTTGTTGTTTCTTTGTGGGTATTCTCTGTAGTGGAATGGGGTCCCCTGATTATTATTGTGTAACTCACCCCTACACATGATTCTCCTTCATGAGTTCTTTCTTATGAAGATAACAGATGTTTCATTGGAGGACTCAGTGGCCTAGGATTAGGCAATTCTCAATAAGACCAGGAAAATAAGATGTACTACTTCATCTTCTAGTAGCTACACTACTCCAACCATTAGGTAGGTTTTTCAATGGATGGCTACACAAGTCCCTTTGTACAATGATATTTTCAGTTCTTTTGTTGTGTTTGTATATTGTCCCACTTATTTTCATTTGTACTTGTTATCATCACTTGTTTTAGTATACTTGATTTCCTCTTTTTGTTTTTGTGGTGTGTTTGGGAGTGTGTGTACATATAGGTACTCTAGAAAATAACTCCCTGTTGCAGGTTGACACCTTCGGTGCTAGTTGTCATCCCTAGGCCTTCGGGACGCGATCTTGGTCTATGTCACGTCACAAGCCCTGGGGGATGGGTTGTGAAAAAATAGTAGGATATCTTGAAATAGTTTTATGTTTCTTATTTTATCATACCAAAATTATAAGGACCCGGCCTTAAACCTTATATAATATTGAATTAAATGAATAATTCATATAGTGGATCTTTTCAAGTTTAGAGTTTTATAGAATTAGGAAATAACTATTACATCTGAAAATAATACAAAGGTAGACATATCTACACAGTTTCCATTTTTCATAAAATAAAAACTCTTGAAAAAAAGAGTCATGTATAGTTCCATGTTATAGATAGCATGACTTTTCCTTGATCCCATCCTTGACCCTATTCATCTTTATGTCCTATGAAAACATTTCAAAACATGGGATGAGCATAAAAACTCAGTAAGGGATACACAAAGAAGAAAAAATAGTAATTTTTTCAAAACAACAAGTAAACCATGAATACTTTAACATAAGCAATACTTTTCACATTTATGAAGTAGTAAATACTCTCCACTAAATAAAATATCATTACTTACCCTTTTTGTAACCAAAAGATTACAATAAAACCCATATAAAGAACACATAGCATAATAATGTTAACTTGGGACATAATCATACTTAAATGGAATAACCATATGGTAGACTTCCACACATATCACTAAATAGAATAGCCATACGGCCGACTTCCATACCCAATAAATTTGAGGTTATAACGTAACCACCCATCCTGGTATTCACAGCACCACCTGTCATTTGGTTTATCATGTAACCACCCGCCAAATGTCCAAGTACCATTATAAAATCATAACACTTACAACAAATATAAAGCAAATGAAACATTTCCTCATTTCAACCACAATATATCACATAAATATGTTGACATAAAAAATCCATTTTCAAAACCATTTTCAATACAAAAAATACATAAAAGAGTATATGGTATTTATTTTCTTTTAAAAATAGAATGGATTGTTGAGGAAGCCAAAGATCAAATAATACTCACGGCGACGAAAAAGGTCATTGTCACCATGTACATTAAAAGAAAACATTCCTTTTTTGTCATTTAGTAAAATGCTTCGTAGAAAAAGATTCCCTTTTAAATGTCAAGGTTTTTTATACATCGTATAAAATAAAGTTGTGTATTAAAACAAAATATGCCTCAATGAAAGGAGATTGAGACGAAGTCTCATACCACGTGTCTGACTTGACCCGTTCATTCTTTAGTATCCTGAATGATAAAATAAAGTAAATTTATACTTTCTTAAGAACCTTTTTAAAGTTTATTATTCCTTTTATATCACTTATTACCATGATATAAACATTATGTAATCATTTAAGTTAATAAAATTCATTTTGTCGATATTTGGTACTTGAGTTAAAAATGAACACCTTATATTTACAAGTTGTCCATGTGGTCAATAGTCCATTATATCTAGAATGCTATTCATGATTTAGATATCATATATATCATATATATCTAGTATATACATGTATTTGTAATAGTTACATAACATTTGGAGATAAGAAATGAAATGCATCGTTCATGGAGACGGTAAGCAGCACGTGCGCATTAACGATACTTTGATTTCTATTTCTTATTTTAATGGAAATAAAACATAATTATACATGGAGATATTATAATTCCAGTATAATATCATATATAATATCATTAACTTCATCCTTTATACACCCCACATAAGTCATTATCGAATCACATCACTTTGAGGGGGCGGTAGTCCGCACTTCCTCAAATGAGATTATCGTATTTACCCACTATGGAAACCATAAAGGCATGCTATAAATGGAAAATACATAAGAATAAAGAAAACAAAAATATAATATATATCATATATAAATATACTTCCAACATAGTGTCCACCATGATAGGCGGTAGGAGATAATCGAACAATCATCGTTTCGTGAGGCTTTAGTTTTCCATCCACAGTAACATTATGTTCTTCACCAATTAGATGAAGGTGTGTGTATGTGTAGTTTGAATCCTTCTCATAAAAACATCCTGGTATATTGAGTATACTGTTTTTGTTACAAAATAACGGAATAAAAAATATTTTAGGGTTGGAGAAGTAAAATAAAAGAAAACAATTTAAGAGAAATTGTAACCTTTAATTTAGGCAACTTCCTTTGGTTTGAACCAAAAGGATTTCTTGAAGTGCCTTCTACCTAAGGTAAGGCTTCTAAGGGTATGATAGGTATGTTGGGAGATTAATTTTTTAGAGTTTACATGAGCCAAATTTCTTGAGAGGTGCGAGGAATTGGTTAGAAGTGGTCTCCTTCTATAAGGGGGAGGAGGGGCTCTTTAGGAAAGTGTGAAAATATTATATTATAATATAATGATATTCGGTTTCTAATGGTCCAAAAATAATTATAGTCAAATATAATATGAGTCATGGTCGAAATAAAACCATCCAATCATAATTGGACATGTTTTGGATAATTTTTTAATAATTATAATCTTATTTATTTAAATCATTTATTAATGAGATAAATACTACATCATTATTGTGTCATAAATAATTTAATTTATTTGATGTCTAAAAATTATAAAAAAATACCATCATATAGGAAATCATTTTATCTTTTCAATGAGTATTTATAGTATAAAATAGGACTTATATAATACCATATAAAAATTAATTAATACAAGATTTTTGTTAATGTCAATTTTGTCTTTACTTAAGTTAATTAATCTAAATTGTCATTGTCACTTCCAAGTGGATCAATGGGGTCCCAAAATCGACCCATATATGCCAATGGTCATAAATGACTCATCCAATAAGGTTAGGACATGTGTTAAGGTAATTTTAAATTATTATAATATTCTTTTAACCTTAAATTACCCTATTTACCTTTAACCGCGGTAAATAAAAGTCAAAAGTTACTATTCACCAAAAATTATTTTCATCTTATTGAACAACATTTTACTTCTCGATAACATCCATGTATGTCGGATTTTCGAAATTCAATTCACAGAAGTGGTAAATTTTCATTTAAATGAAAAAGTCTGTTTTTTTAACTACCACTAAGTGGTTTCACTATTCATCAAAAATTGAAGTTTTTCAGAAAATTACCAAAAATCAGCTTAAGCTATATTTGATATTCCGAATTCAAAAATGATATTTATTTTTCCAAATTCAATACATATAAGTGGAATTAATTAATTTTAAAATTAATTCTCATTATCAAAACAAATAGAGTGTTTTTAAGAAATAATAACTATCAAAAGATTAACACTTGTTTATGTCCAATTTCAAAGTGAAATTAGTTCCAATGACCAAAATTGGATTAAATGGTAAAAATATATTCTAATTTCACTTTAAAATCAATTAAAAATTAAATCTAACCATATAAATAAATTAGATTAAAAGTAACTTTTGAATTAAAATAAAATATTTTTCACTATTCATTAAAAATTGAACTTTATCAGAAAAATACCAAAAATTTACACAAAGTACATTTTGATGTCCCCATTCTAAAGAAGGATTTTATTTGGTCATATAGAATTTATTTAGGTAACCAAAACTGTATTTAATAAGGGTTCTCCATTAAAAGGCGATGAATCGGTCTTTTAATATAAATTACGCTTAAAATTAGATTCATTCACATTTTAAGCCACTAGCTTTTTATTGGATAATGTAAATACATTTAACAAACATGTATAATCATATTGTATTTAGTTTCATTCATTCCTAAAAATACAACGGCTAGGAGTTAACTACCATTTAAATTAATAATATTATATTATTAGTGTGCAAAGTATGATTTCAAAGAAACCCGCTGTTGGGTATCAGGTGCGCTATCGAACATAACAACCCCTTTAAAGTAAAATTAATATTTAGTTTACAAATATTAATAAATATGAAATATGTCTTATTCTTTATTTACCTGGGATGTTACATCCTTCCCCCCCTTTGGAAATTGCGTCCTCGCAATTTTTATTCACTTATCAAAATAAGTGGGGGTATTTATCCCTCATAGCATTTTCAGATTCCCATGTTGCCTCCTCAACCATGTGATTTTCCCACAAAACCTTTACCTGGTGAATTACCTTATTCTGAAACAATTTCTCTCTATGTTCAAGAATCTGGACTGGTTGTTCTTCATAAGAGAGATTCTCTTCCAACTGAAATACCTCTGGTCTCAAATCCAGAGATAGATCTGGCATATATTTTCTCAACAACGAAACATGAAAAACATTGTGTACCTAGGATAAACATGGAGGTAAAGCCACTTTGTACGCAACTTTTCCAACTTTATCCAGAATTTCATAAGGTCCAATGAACCTCGGACTCAACTTTCCCTTCTTACCAAAACACAGCACACTTTTCCATGTAGAAACTTTGAGAAAGACATGATCATCATCCTCAATGGAAAGATCCTTCCTCCGGTTATCTGCGTAACTTTTCTATCTGCTCTGAGTTGTTCTCATGTGCTTTTGAATCAACTAAACTTTCTCTGCCATATCTTCTACCAATTCTGGTCCCATCAGGTTCCTCTCACCTAATCCATCCCAAAAATCTGCAGTTCGACAATGCTTTCCATATAATGCCTCAAATGGATCCATCTTTATACTGGAATGAATGTTGTTATTATAAGAAAATTAAACCAAAGAAAGATGTTTGTCCCAACTTACCTGGTAATCCATCGAGCAAGAACGTAACATATCATCCAAGGTCAGAGTTGTTCATTCTGATTGTCCATCTGATTGAGGATGAAAAGTTGTACTCAAATTTAATTCAATACCCAATGACTTCTGAAGGCCTTTCCAAAATTTATAAGTGATCCTGGGATCACGATCAGATACAATGGAGAGGGGAACTCCATGAAACCTAACTATCTCTTTAACATACAACCTATAAAGTTGATCTAAAGATAAAGTATCTCTAATAGGAAGGAAATGATAAGATTTAGTCAATCGATCAACTATAACCAAGATTGAATTATTACCTCGATATGTCTTCGGTAATCCCACAACAAAGTCCATGGATATATTTTCCCATTTCTACTCAGGCACTAGTAAAGGCTAAAGCATCCCTTTCGGTAACTGTCTCTCTACTTTAACCTGCTGACAAGTCAAACACTTCATAGTGAAATCAGCAATATCTCTTTTCATTCCATCCCACCAGTAATACTCCCGAAGATCTCTATACATCTTAGTACTACCAAGAAAAACTGAAAAAAGGAGAACCCTGAGCTTCACATAACAACTCATACTTCAACTATGAATCACAAGGCACACATAATCTCTTCCCAAATCTCAAAACACAATCATTATCAATGTTAAATTCAGGAAACTTACCCTTCTGAACCAATTCTACCTTTTTCTGCAACTCACTGTCTTCTCTCTGCACTTACATTATTCTTTATGATAGAGATGATCTCACTGACATCTGATACAAAACAGAATAATTTCCTGCAACAACAACTTCTATTCTAAAGTTCATCAAATCAAAAACCAAAGGATCTCCTTCCAAACGTAACATGGTTAATGAAGTATTACTTTTTCAACTCAAAGAATCATCCACTTTATATTCTTTTCTCGGATGGTAAAGGATCGTGTAATCCTAATCCTTGATTAATTCCAACCATCTCCTCTATCTCATGTTCAATTATTTCTGAGTGAATATATACTTCAAAATTTTGTGATTAGTATATATTTCACACTTCACTCCATACAAATGATGCCTCCAAATTTTTAAAGAAAAAACAATAGAAGCTAATTCCAAATCATGTGTCAGGTAATTTAACTCATGAGGTTTCAACTGATGTGAAGAATAAGCAATTACCCGATCATTCTGCATATGGACACATCCAATTCCTTTCAACGAAGCATCACTGTAGATAACAAACTCACCATTTCTAGAAGGTAGTTCCAAAATTGGAGAATTCACCAATATTCTTTTCAATTCCTGAAAACAATCATCACATTCTTTATTCTAGATGAGCTTAACACCTTTTCGAGTTAACTTAGTCATTGGACTAGATAACCGTGAAACGTTTTCAACAAACCTCTGGTAATAACCTTCCAAACCAAGAAAACTAAGGATCTAGGTTATATTAGTGGGTCTTGTTCATTCTTCAACAACTTTTGTTTTAGCTTGATCAATAGTTATACCATTTTTTTAAACAATGTGACCAAGGAAAGAAATTTGTTGTAACCAAAACACATACTTGCTGAATTTCCCAAATAATTTCTTTTCTTTTATGGTTTGAAAGACAACCCTTAGATGACTTTCATGTTCCTCTTTACTTTTGGAATAAACCAAAATATCATCAACGAACACAACCACAAACTTATCCAAGAACTCATAGAAAATTCTATTCATAAGATCCATGAATATAGCAGGTGCATTAATAAAACCAAAAGGCATAACTATAAATTCATAATGGCCATATCTAGTACAAAATGAGGTCTTCAGAACGTCTGCTTCTTTTACTTTCAACGGATGATACCCCGACCTCAAGTCAATCTTTGAAAAATACTGAGCTCCCTGGAGCTGATCAAACAAATCATCGATATGAGGCAAAGGATACCCATTCTTAATAGTGATGTTATTCAATGCTCCGTAATCAATGAAAAGTCTCATTGAACCATATTTTTTTTAACAAACAAGAAAGGATCACCCCATGGTGATGTGCTAGGTCGAATGAAACCTTTATCTAATAACTCCCACAATTTCTTCTTTAACTCTAAAAGTTAAATTTGAGCCATTCGATAAAGGGGTTTTGAAATTGGCTTAACATCAGGAACTAAGTCAATAGAAAATTCAACTTCCCGATTAAGAATAATACCAGGAAACTCATCAGAAAAAAATGTCAAGGTACTCATTTACCACTGGAATATCATTAATCTGAACAGTTCTTTTGTTTTCAACAATATGTGCAAGGTAACATTCATTTCCATCTTTTACTTGTTTCTTAGCTTCCTGATATGTTATCAAAATCAAGGGTTCATTTTTGTATACAAATTGAAAAACATTCTGAAAATAAACCTCTTTAGCTCTGAAGTCAATCTTAGTATGATAAACAGAAATCCAATCCATGCCCAAAATAACATCAAACTCTACTAGAGGCAAACCAATAAGTTTTACAGGTAGATTCTTTTCGCACACAAGGATAGGAATGTTCTTATGTTTTCTTTTTGTATCAACATTTCCTCCATGTCTTTTTACCATAAGTTCAGTATTCATATCATGAGATAGAATTCCCAATTTACTAGAGAACTTCTCATAAATGAAAGAGTGTGTAGACCCTAAATCAAACAACACGTTGGCATAATTTGAACAAACAAACAGTGTACCTGATACAACTTCATTTGATGGCCCAACATCTACTGAAGTAGTTGAAAAAGATTTCACCACCCCTTTATGCTTGTAGCCTGGATACTTTCCTTTATTTGAGATCTTTTTTGGACACTCATTTCCATAATGACCCATTTCATTAAACTTAAAACATCTTAACAATGGATTTTCATTGCTTGCGTGATCATCTTCCTTATTGTTATGAGAAATATGACCAGACTTACCACACCAGAAGCACTTTCCAGACATTGATAAACATTCTCAGGGATGATTTTTACCACACTTCTCACAAGATGGATATTTAGTTTTCTTACCTCCAAGATTCTTTGATGAATTCTTCCCCTTTTCCTGCCAACTGGACCTCTTATTCTGTTGTTTTTCAAAAAACACTTGATCATCGGAAAACTCCATTTCCACCTTCTCCATACATCGAACAAGTTTTTCATAACTTTTAAACTCATGAGAGTCTAATGCTCTTCGATATCGTGGCTTCAGTCCTGGGTAAAATTGATTTATCTTACTATTAAGATCTCAAATGAAATTTGGTGCATACCGTTCCAATCGAGTGAAATTTGTTTCATAAGCAGCCACTGAGTCATCCTCCTGCCTCAATTCTAGGAATTGTTTCTCCTTCCTAAGACGAACCACCTTAGGAAAATATTTCTCAAGAAATATACCTTAGAATTATTTCCAAACAAGAGTATCAATCTCATCACTATCCCTGATATTTTTCACCATAGACCATCACTAATCAACTTCACCTTCAAAACGGTAAGCAGCAAGACTAACCTTTTGATGTTCTGAACAACCCATGACATCAAAAATCTTCTCTGGTGCTTTAATCCACCGTTCATCTAGAACAGGGTCAGATGATCCTTTGAATGATGGGGGATGTTGCCTCATGAAATGTTCCACTACTAACATGTTCCTCTGTGGTTGATCTGGCTGATCTCGTGCATGCATACCACCACCATTTATTGCTTAAGTCAACTTTGTCATGACTATAACAAACTGTTCAGTTCCGATTCCAACCATCTTAGGTTACTGATTTGGAAGGTTGTCTTCCTTCTGATTTCATCCCAACATAGCTGCCATGTTTCCTCTATGGAAAACCATTTTGAACATAGAAATATCTTAGGCGAAGCAACATGGTAATCTGTAAATTCTATATGATTTCCAATATTAACATAAATTACTTTACGGATATTAATTTAACAATACCCTAAATCCTAAATTTATATAAACCGACCTCTAATACCAACTAAAAGGACCCAGCCTTAAACCTTACATAATATTGAATTAAATGAATAATTCACATTGTGGATCTTTTCAGGTTTATAGTTTTAGAGAATTAAGACATAACTATTACATATAAAAAGAATACAAAGGTAGAAATATCTACACAGTTTCCATTTTTTTCATAAAATAAAAACTCTTGAAAAAAAGAGTCATGTCTAGTTCCATGTTTTAGACATCATGACTTTTCCTTGATCCCATCCTTGACCCTATTCATCTTTAAGTCCTATGAAAACATTTAAAAACATGGGATGAGCATAAAAAGCTCAGTAAAGGATACACAAAGAAGGAAAAATAGTTAGTTTTTCAAAACAACAAGTAAACCATGAATACTTTAACATAAGTAATACTTTTCACCTTTATGAAGTAGTAAATACTCTTCACTGAATAAAAGATCATTACTTACCCTTTTTGTAACCAAAATATTACCATAAAACCCATATAAAGAACACATAGCATAATAATGGTAACTTGGGACATTATCATACTTAAATGGAATAACCATACCGTCAACTTCCACACATATCACTAAATGGAATAGCTATACGGCCAACTATCATACCCAATGCATTGGAGGTAATAGCGTAACCACTCGTCCTGGTATTCACGGAACCACCCATCATTTGGTTTATCATGTAACCACCCGTCAAATGTCAAAGTACCATTATAAAATCATAACACATACAACAAATATAAAGGAAAGAAAACATTTCCACATTTTATTCACAATATATCACTTAAATATGTTGACATAACAAATCCATTTTCAAAACCATTTTCAATACCCAAAATACATAAAATAGTATATGGTATTTATTTTAATTTAAAAACAGTACGGCTTGTTGAGGAAGCAAATGATAAAATAATACTCACGGCGGTGGAAAAGGTCGTTGTCACCGCCTATGTTAAAAGAAACATTACTTTTTTGTCATTTAGTAAAAATATTCATAGAAAAAGATTCTATTTGAAAATTCAAGGGTTTTTATACATCATATAAAAGAAAGTTGTGTATTAAAACAAAATATGCCTCAATTAAAGGAGATTGAGATGAAGACCCTTACCTCGTGTCCGACTTGACCAATTCATTATTTAATATCCTGAATGACAAAATAAAGTTAATTTTTACTTTCTTAAGAACCTTTTTCAAGTTTATTATTCGTTTTATATCACTTATTACCATGTTATAAACATTATGTAATCATTTAAGTTAATAATGTTCATTTTGTCGATATTTGGTACTTGAGTTAAAATTTACACCTTATATTTACAAGTTGTCCATGTGGTCAATAGTCCATTATATAAAGAATGGAATTCATGATTTAGATATCATATATATTATATATATCCATTATATAAATGTATTTATAATAGTTACATTACATTTCTAGATAAGAAATGAAATGCACCGTTCATGGAGACGGTAAGCCGTACGTACGCATGAACGCTACTTTAATTTCTATTTATAATTTTAATGGAAATAAAACATAATTATACATATTTATATTATAATTCCAGTATAATATAATACATAATATCATTAACTCCATCCTTTATACATCCCACATAAGGCATTATCGAATCAAATCACTTTGAGGGGGTGGTAGTCCGCACTTCCTCAAATGAGATTATCATATTTACCAACTATGGAAAGCATAAAGGCATGATATAAATGGAAACTAAAGAAGCATAAAGAAAACATAAACATAATATATATCATATATAAATACATTTCCATTATAATGGTCACCATGATAGGCGTTAGGAGATAATCGAACAATCATCGTTTCATGAGGCATTAGTTTTCCATCCACAGAAACAATATGTTCTTCACCCATTAGATGGAGGTGTGTGTATGTGTAGTTAGAATAATTCTCATAAAAACATCCTATTATATTGAGGATACTTTTGTTATTAAAAAAGAAAGGAATACAAAATATTTTAGGGGTTGGAGAAGTAAAATAAAAGAAAACAATTTAAGAGAAATTGTTACCTTTAATTTAGGCAACTTCCATTGGTTTGAATCAAAAGGATTTCTTGAAGTGCCTTCTACCTAATTTAAGGCTTATAAGGGGATGATATGGATGTTGGGAGATTAATTTGGCAGAGTTTGGATGAGACAAATGTCTTGATAGGTGTGAGTAATTGGTTAGAATTGGTCTCCTTTTATAAGGGGGGGTGTCTCTTTAGAAAAGTGTGAAAATATTATTTTATAATATAATTATATTTGGTTTCTAATGGTCCAAAAATCATTATTGTCGAAGATAAGATGATTCATGGTAGAAATAAAATCATCCAATCAGAATTTGATATGTTTTGGATAATATTTTAATCATTATAATCTTATTTATTTAAATCATTTTTTAATGAGATAAATACTGCATCATTATTGTGTCATAAATAATTTAATTTATTTGGTGTCTAAAAATTATAAAACAAATATCATCATGTAGGAAATCATTTTATATTTCCAATTAGTATTTATAGTCGAAAATACAACTTATATAACCCCATATGAAAATTAATTATTTTAAGTTTTTGTTAATGTCAATTTTGTCTTTACTTTAAGTTAATTAATCTAAATTGTCATTATCACTTCCAAGTGGATCAAAGTGGTCCAAAAATCGAATAAAAGATGCCTATTTTCGTAAATTACTCATCCAATAAGGTTTGGACAAATGTTAAGGTAATTCAGAATAATTATAATATTCTTTTAACCTTGAATTACCCTATTTACCTTTAACCGCGGTAAATAAAAGTCAAAAGTTACTATTCACCAAAAATTATTTTCATCTTATTGAACCTAATTTTACTTCTCGATAACAACCATGTATGTCGGATTTTTAAAATTCAATTCACAGAAGTGGTAGATTTTCATTTAAATGAAAAAATCCATTTTTTTAACTACAACTAAGTGGTTTCACTGTTCATCAAGAATTGCTGTTTTCAGCAAAATACCAAAAATTCAGCCTAAGCTATATTTGATATTATGTATTCAAAGATGATGTTTATTTTTCCAAATTCAAAACATATAAGTGGAATTAATTAATTTTAAAATTATTTCCTGTTATCAATACAAATAGCGTGTTTTTAAGAAACAATAACTATCAAAAGATTGACATTTTTTTATGTCCAATGTCAAAGTGAAATTAGTTCCAAGGACAAACATTGGATTAAATGGTAAAAATATATTTTAATTTCACTTTAAAAACAAATAAAAATAAAATCTAACCATATAAATATATTAGATTAAAAGGCACTTTTGAATTAAAATACAGTATTTTCACTATTCATTAAAAATGAACTTTATCAGAAAAATACCAAAAATTTACACAAAGTACATTTTGATGTCCCCTTTTAAAGAAGGATTTTATTTGGTCATATAGAATTTATTAAAGTAACTAAAACTATATTTAAAGAGGGTTCGCTATTAAAAGGCGATAAATCGGCCTTTAAATATAAATTGCGCTTAAAATTAGATTCATTCACATTTTAAGCCTCTAACTTTATATTCGATAATGTAAATACATTTAACAAACATGTATAATCATATTGTAGTTAGTTTCGTTCATTATCGCCAATACAACGACTAGTAGTTAACTACCATTTAAAATAATTATATTATATTATTAGTGTGCAATGTAAGATTTGAAAGAAACTCGTTGATGCCTATCGGGTACACTATCAAACATAGAAACCCCTTTAAAGTAAAATTAATATTTCATTTACAAATATTAATAAATATTAAATATGTATTATTCTTTATTTACCAGGGATGTTACAAAAATGACTTGTTGAATTTGATTTTGGGTGAAATTATAACATATCAATGGATACTAGGAAGATTAGAATGACTAATTTAAACAATGATAAAACAATATGGAGTGTTGGGGAATTAATTTTTTCTTGTTGTGATAGGGGTATTTATACTTCAAAGAGATAGGTATTTTACATTAAAATTATGAATTAAATAATATTTCAAGACAAATACTTGTAATAGTATAGATTTTTTGTCTATTAATATTAATTTGTTTCAAATATTCTTTTTATAAATTTGAAACCCATAGACCACTAAATATCATTTATAATATAAAGGATAATAACCAAAATTGAAAAATAATTTTTTTGTGGCCTACTATATCATTTTAAACATTGGAAATTATTTTTTGTTTTGAATTCATGTTCATAGATTTTTATGAAAAATTTTATTTATAATTATTTTGGTGAATCAAGACATATAAGAATTTTTTTCCATTTTAATATAAATAATATTTCATAAATCATGATGTATTTGCAAAAATGAATTTTTACTATTCAAATAATATAAAATATTTTATATAAAATTACAAAAAAATTAATTATATAAAAATATTAAATGAAGAATAAAAAATTCATATAATTTAATTGAAATTATATTCAATGATAGGTATTTTAAGTATATAAATATATATAATAAAATATGAATTTAAAAAAAATTAATGTAAACATACTTAGAAATGTGATTATAATTCATTGAGTTTCTTTATTTAAATATTTTTTAACATTATAATATGAAAATAAATTATAGTAAGTATTATTTACATATCATTTTATAGTTCAAATGGTTATGTTATTATTACAATGTTAATATTATAATTTTAATGAATAATTGAATATTACAATAATCAAATTATTATTCCAATGGTTCTAATGGATTTATATTTCCTATCAATAACAATTATTTCCTTCATTCATTGTTCACACAGTTTCCTCTCAAATTAAATTGTTCATTTAAAAAATCCAATCGTATTTCTAATGTTTTTTATTTACATTAATCATTAATGATGTGATTTTTTATGTAACCAGAATCCAATATATTTTATATAATAACTATGTTCTTTATTATCTTTATAACAATTTGATTGTAATATTATTAATTATATAGGATATATTTATTCTCCATATGAAATCCTACAAATTTATATAATATATATTATGTGTTTTAGACATAGTTAATGTGTTTTTATATAAAAAGATTTATTAATTTTTCCTCTATCTATAGACAGTAGTTCTCTATTATAAAAATTATCACCATCTTCACCTAAATTTTCATAGATGAATCCATGTGTTATGGCACATATTAGGGTGGTTTGAACATTTTTCATCAAATTTATCACTTTTTGACACATTATTCATATATCACATTTATCATAAACAAATTACTAAATATTTAATGGATTATCTACATTATAAATAGGTTATTATCTACATATCATTTATTAGAACTCCCCTTTATCATTATATTTCTAAAAAGAATAAGAAAAAAAATTCATGAAAGCCACATGGATTATCATTATTATTGGTATCCATAAATTATTCCTCATTAATATTTTATAATCATTATGAAACTCTCATTTATGTGGATTAAATGTTTTCAAATATATAAAATGTAATATTATTTTTATTTTTTTTAAAGTGTTTGATGATATTGATAAATGATTCCCATATTATGAATGTTTCTAATTTAATAACAATTTAATAATTCATGATATGTTCTTATCCTATAAATTCTAGGAGTTCGTTATATATATCCTTTATTAAAGTTTTTATGTAATATCATATGATAATTCCATCTCCATTATTCTATTCATCCAACATCACAATTTCACATTGTTTATTTATAATTATATGAGGTAATATATTTATCATTTTTTATCCCCATTGAATGAATTATACATTAATCAAAAAATTCTCTAACCCCTTGAAATATATTATGAAAATCCATGTTTAACTTGTATATATCATAAGGTATGAATATATAATGTTAACTAAGTCCTACAAATCACAACAGTCGATATCAAAAAACTATTTGAGTATATAATATAAGGGTAATTATATAATGTAGTCATAAATGAGAAATTACAATTCATACATATTCATGTAGTGAAATCATTTATATTAATTTACATATCCTATTTTCCATTAATGAAATAGGAATTTCATCAAATTTTAAAAATTTCAAAAAATCATCATCCCATATAGTCAATAATTTATAACTAACTCCTCTCAACTACTTTATATCATACAAAATGAAACAATTCATTTAAGGTTTTAATGTGAAAATTAAATTCTAAATTATTTTTCAAATATATAAAACTATATTTATGAATAATTTTGAATTTAAATTTGAAATACTCTAATATTGTGAAAATATAATTATTCCAAATTAATTAATATCTTATGAATGATAATAAACCGTACAATATAACACAAATCTAATATAATATTTTATTATCAATTGGGAAGGGAATTGATGGGTACTAACTCATGGTAAAGGGTTTTTTTAAAAAAATTACATTAATGATGTCTTGTTTTTTTAGTAGGATTAATGGTATATACTCAATGTTGGTTTGGATCACCCTGGTGGGATTAGATTTATAATTCATTTTTTAATTCATTTCATTAGGTTGTAAAAAATTATTCAATATATCATGTACAATCTATATTGGTTATATAATTTTAGTCTAGTTAGGATTTAGCTTCATGGTAAGAACCTGATAATCCTATAAGAAAAATGGGGCTTCAAAACCCATTGGGTGAGGGTCAATGTAACAGTGGTGTAATGGAACTATTGAAGTAGTGGCACTGTATCAACGATGAAACTATATCTGTGGTGGGTACTTTAGTTGTAGATGCAGTGGAAAATATAGCAGCAATGGGTACTATAGAGAGTACTGTAGTGGTGGCGGTATAGTGGAGGTATTGTAGCAGCCAGGGTACCATTGAAGTACTATTCACATAATGGATCTTCAGCCAAACTTCAATGCCTATGGGGCCTATAATGGGTTATATTCCCACTGAGCCTTCATATAAAATATATATAATGTAATAATGTGGGTGGTTGGGTGGGTTATACCATGGGGGGATATGACCTACCTTTCATGCATGTGTGTGTGTGTGCGATGTGTCTGTGTAATGTAATTTTACCCCTAGGAACCTCATATATATATATATATTATATTTATATCTCCTCCAATAGTTGTATGAGGTGTATTTTTGGTTATTCATTTTTTATTTTTATTGAAATATGTCATGTTAATCAAATCTAATATTTACAATATAATTATATTTTTATATTGTAAATTAATCATATATACACATATATACAATTGAGTATATATATTAATGGGAGTTGATGTATCATACTAGATTGTACATGGTCGTTGTTCTAAAACATCTTAATTGAACAATAAAACACATGTACATCTATATGTGTCATTATATGTATGTTTTTGTTTGTATGTATAGTTAAATGGATGTTTTGGGGACTAGAATTATATTTATGATGAAGAAAATTCATCTGTGGGGTCATGAGGAGAGAGTGTTCATGTCGGCATGAGAATTTTTTTTAAATATTATCACATTTTTTTTATTTGTTCTTATTTTTGATATTTAATATTGATTTATTTATTATATTTATTTATTTTTTTAATTAATTTATACAAGTTGGTTTTAAATTGTGATTTGATATATATATGTTTAATTTAATTCTAAATTGTCCATTTTTTACTTACATGTTTGGGTGTTTTCCATATGGGTGGATGAAGAAAAGTAATTGATAGATTATCAATATATATATATATATATTAATTTTTAAAATAGGAAAAGTCATTCCAAATTATATATATACCCACAGTAATTGGCATGAACCATCAGTGATTATAGAATACTCATAGGTTATTCAGTGATCCAGAATGAGTCGATGTGTGATATAGTATAGGTAATTATATTATTATTTGTGGTATATAATAAAAACATATACTAATTTTTTTCTAATAATAAATTATAATGGTATAATAACCCATTGGTGTCCATGAGTCCGTATACGTTTTCATCCTCCTAAAATATTATTTTCTGATAGATTATTGAACTATTATTTTCTTTAGTCCTCTCTAAAAAAATATGTTAATGAGCCTAATTATTATTATTTTTCATATATATTTTTTGGATAAAAATTTAAAATATAAAAAAATATTAAAATCAACATTATATATCTATTGATGTGGAATTAGATAATTAAATTATTATAGTTTACTCTCATTTTAATATTTCTTGTTTTATATAATATACTGCATAATATAATTTCTGTTTTAAAAATAATTAAATGTGTCGTTATGAGTAGTTGATCTAAAATGAATAAAAAATTTATTGAGGGGGTTTATGATTGTGTTAAATAATTGGGACATTATATTACGGTGTAAATAAATGATTTAAATATGAAATTTCTTTTTTTAAGTCACTACATGATCACATTACCATACAATCCATTAGTCAGCCATGGGATATGGACTATATATGTGTGTGTTGGGATAAGTAAAATTGTTGATGTCATTGAGTAGTACACCATCTCTACATTATATCATATAATGATATTATATGTTTTCATTAATGGTTTGATGATTGGTTCTCTATTTTTCAGGACACTTATGAATCATTAATCCCGAAATCAAGACATTGATCTTATGTGGTGTTAATTAATAGAGTATGTTTTTGAAAGAACTAGTTATGTTAATACTATTAAATTATTTATATGGTCATTTAAAGGGGTTTTATAATGTAAAATATCACTCGTGACATAAATACTAGTGTGTCGGCACATATTTCATGGAACCCTAAAATGTGGATTACAAAAATGCTAAATAGATTTTTTTAGAAATCCAATGATTCATAAACATTATGAAAAATAAAAATATAGTACATCACAGCCATAGTAACACTTATTTTAATTAGTTTAAATCCTCTTCTATGTGTTTTATGGACCCTGAATAATTGGTGTTTAACCCTTCTAACTTATTTTCCAACATTGTTGATTAAAATTGAGTGAGACCGAAATGTTATAACAGTCCAATTATTTTGATACCCATTATAAACATAGTGTTTATAATATTTAAGATGGGTCATCATGTTGTCGTCACTAATTATTATGATTTTTGAATTCTAGTAAAACATATAGCCTCTATCACTATGGTTTCATATTATGAACCTGAAAACTAAAATTTTTAGATATATATTGGGTGTTACATCATTACATTATAACTTTTTATATGAATTTAATTTATATTTTTGGGAAATCTTCAGAGATCATTGAGATCAAATTATAATTTTTTATATTCAGCCCCACTATATGTCACTCAGTTCATATGATGAATTCGTGCATTGTAAACAAGATAATGAAAATGATATTTATATTATTCATTGAATTGAATAAGCTTATTAGGGAGAGGGAGACAATACTGAGAATGGACTGTGGTACTTTTAATAGAATATCTCAATGTTATTTTAGATCATTTTTATACTCCATGTATATAATATGAAATCACATCATTCCTATTTAGATATGTTAGTTATATTCCATAGGATGGTATTAAAAAATTTATGGCATTCTGTCATGGAATTTTTAATATAGATATTACACAATGAATCTATATTTTACAAATATATTGATTCAGAATATTTCTTCATTGTGTATTATAAATGTTATCTAATTGAAGATATAATCTCCCCATTATTATATATATATATATATATATATATATATATCTTCCTGAATTCTTACTGATATATTCTATAATATGAGGTGTGACTTACGAAACATATCTATTAACAATTTTTTACTAAATCATTTAACTATATAAAAAGGGGAATTATAGTCCTTGTTTTTACTGTGTAATATATTTGGGGATTTCATATAGATATTGGAATAAATGAACATTTGATATATTTTTTCCTATTTATTTTTTGAATCCAATAAGATTTATTTTAGTTTTTTTGATAATATAATTTGAAGAATTTAAAATCATTACACTACCTTATGTGGATAAATGTGACTTAAATCTATATCTAATTTGATTAATTTAAAAGGATTTTGGAGTTAATGAATGGGGTTTAAATCATGAATCATTGAATTTGAATGGTGATATGGATAATTAAATAATATTATCTGTGATTGGGGAGCAATTATTTTCTGTTTAAAAAGGGTTATGATGTTTTGAATTAGTTCCAAAATATTTTTTGTTGAATCTATTTATAAATAATTTTGTTGAAATCTATTACTTCCATGTAGAGACTCTGGTTTTTGGCCCTATAAAACTTTGGAATATTTCTATGAATAATTTCAGAGCTAGGAGTGAAGACGGAGTACGATTCCGAGGCCCGGTGTGCCCGGAATTAATTTTATAAAAAACATTAAGTTTTTTTTACTATGCACGTGGTGGGGGTATGATATCTCCTAAACAGTAAATCAGAACGGGAATCTGAAAGCACAGTTGTGTCCGAAATGTGCCATTTACCCTAGGCAAGGTGTAAACATTGCGAGCGCGGGCCTGCGGTGAGAAATTCCACTAGGGAAATTTCATAAATAAATGGAAAAGTTAGTGTACAAGCGTCAACTCGAATAACTTCTGAACGGAGTCTCGGATGGAAAATCTGAGTCCGATGTTGCGTTCAAAATGGCACGTTTACCCTAGGGGTGACCTTACATTTGTTTGCATCGGGTGTCGGGTCCGAGGTGTGTTTGGCGCCGGTGGGCGGCAGATATTTTTCTAAAACAGAAATAAATATCAGCACCCCCCCCCCTCCTCATTCCACTCGGCGTTCTTCGCCGCCGATCCGCCGAATCAAGCAAACGAAGCACCCATGAGCTCGGATTTCGACGCCGGACGTTCCAGGAGCGTGCAATGGAAGCTCTGGAGCGCGGATCTAAGGCAGAACATCGGCATTTCTCCCGCGAGGTAGGCAGTTTAATTTTGATGTCCTGGACCCCTTTTATTTGTTGTTTTTCTTCAAATCGTTATAAGGTTTGTATAGTTCGGGTCCTGAAGTTTCCGAAACATGTTTTGAATATGATTTTGGAGCACTGGGGTGCTCCCATGGGTTCCCAGAAGTCTTCTGGCAAAAATCCCGAATTCTGGTGGCGGCGGCACGGCGGTTTCCGGCAACAGCGGCGGTGGCGCGGTGGAATTCGGCGGCGGCGCGGTGGTTTCCGGCGAGGCTGGCGGTAGTCCAGCCAGGATTTTTCCGGGGTTCTTTAAACCCCCGTAACTCGCAAACTGTAACTCTGATTTGTGATCCGTTTGCGGTGACATGTTCCTTGCATCAAGACAGACCTTTTGAACTCATTTTGAGAATTGTGTGAGTCGGTATTTTGGCCCGGGAGCTTGAAACGTCGAATAAAATAATAATATTTTATCATTATTCTACTTTGGGCCGTTGTATCTTCTACCCGGAGCATCCGATTGACGTGTCGTCAGTGTCGTTGAGGTCCTGATGGTACGGAGGAATTTTCTTGTTGGTTTTCGGGTGTTGGGGCTGAGAACGGGGTGCGGGCCCCATGAGGCCAGGTTTTGGCATTTTCGGAGAAACGCAACTTTTTCGCTGGGTGTCTGTTTTGGATGAGAAAGTAGTTGAACCTGTGTGTTTTTCCGAGAGGATCACAATGGTTCTATCCGTTCGATGTGTTTTAGGATCAAGGCGTGGGACCTACCCGAGGTGGCCTTCTATGAATAGTGTCTTTTTCACCGAGTGTATGTTTTGGACGTGCGAGTAGTGGATCCTGTGTACTATTCCGAGGGGATCGCCGTGGTATGATCTGTTTGTTGAGTTTCGGGAGCATTGTGTGGGCCCCACATGGGCTAGCTGTTGTGAATAGTTCCTTTGCATCGGTTGTCCATTTCAGGCGAGTAAACAGCCTATCCTTCATGTTTTTCCATGTGAAACGCGATGGTGGCCTCGGTATCGGCCTTGGAGATGCGTGGTGTGGCGTTGTGGCGGGTTGCTCGGGTTAGCGACGTTTGGACCATCAGTGGTTGAGGGTACTCCCTTGGTTCATTCCTACGACGGTTTGCACGGCATCACAACCCTAGTGTAGGCTTGTGATCCTCTCGATGGGATATTTAATCTGTTAGAGTTGTGGTATCCCTCTGGTGGGCCGGAGTGGGGTCCTCTAGCATCGCTACCCTAGATCGGGTTATTAGTATCATTGTGACCGTTTATCCATGGGCGGCGATCCCCTATCTAGCTGGTTAACCCCGTAGGGTTGTGGCATCATCGGGATTATGATCCCCTACACGGTGGGTCGTACTCAGTAGGGTTGTGGCATCGTCGGGTATACGATCCCCTACTCAGCATGAGGTGTATAGTAGGGTTGCGGTATCGTTGGTTATGTGATCCCCTACTCAGCGCGTGGTTTTGGTAGGATTGCGGCATTGTCAATTCGATCCCCTACATCGTGATTTATACCGAATAGGGTTCTGGTATCATCGTGACCACCTTTATATGGGCGATGATCTTGTATCTGAGTGATGTGCTTCGGTCGAGTGCCAGATCAAGTTGTGGTATCCCCCAGCAGATCCTGGGAGTGATCCCCTATCTGTGAGATTCGTTTACTGGAGTGGGTTCTGGTATACCCTAGTGGACCCTAGGAGTGATCCCCTATCCGAGGAGTTTGGTGGTTCTGTTGTTTCAGCGAGGTTTCGTTAGTGATGTTATCCGACGAGCATGATCTCTCGGGTGAGCGTCTGAGATGTTTGTGAGAAACCCAATGGAGTGTATCTCTCAGACATGTGACATCTGGGATGAAAATGATCGTGGAGTGTGCTCTCCTGGTTGTGAACTGTTTCTGCTGACGAGTTCAGTACCTAAGGTGACTTGTTGCGTGAGCTGAGCATATCTGGATTGTTCAAGGTGTATGTATGGCCATGCACCTAAGCTTAGCCGAATAGTTGTGTTTAGCCGAGGATGGTCATGAGATGGAGTTTCTATCTCGTCTGGGTTCCCTCTGGCTGGGATGAGCGGATGGTTTCCTTTCAGTTGCTCTCTTTTTTTTGGGTTTTTTGGGTTCCTACTGAGTATGATTATACTCACCCCCGCACGAGCTTTGCCTGCACATGTTTGTGTCTTGTGTAGACCATAGGCCTTTCGACGGAGTCCCAGGAGGACCCAGAGTAGGTGGAGATTAGTGAATGAGTCTGACCAATGTTTTTACCGGAGCGGTGATGAGGGAGCTTTCCGGAGGGTGTTTGTGGCAGCGTTTTCCTTCTTCAGAGCAGGTTGGATGTGCTTTGTAGTTTTCTTTTGGTGGGCCCGGTTTTTCCCTTTTGTACTTCTGTTGTACTCTGGTTGTGGGATAGTGTATGCATGCATTTTTCTTTTTAGTTTTATATATCTCTGGTCTATTTCATGGAGGTGTATGTGTGTGCGTGTGTACAGGTGCCTTAGGCTAATGCCTCCCATGTGTGTGATAGCCTACTCGGTGCTAGTCGCTAGCCCCTGACATATTGCAGGCGGGCTTGGGGAGTCACGGCTCGAGCCTCGTTGGGTCGGGTCATGACAGAGTGTTATCAGAGGAGGTTCCAACTTTGGGATCTCAGAGTGTAGCTGGTCTAGCTGTGAGTTTGGTTTGTGTTGCATAGCAGCGGTGTTAGGGTGTTTCGAGCTCAGCTTTCAGGCTAGAGACTCCAGTGTTGGTGCGGCAGCCGACGTATCCATACACTAGGACTCTGATAACCTGCCTTTCGACTCGGTACATTCGTACACTGGTCATAAGGACATAATGGTACATTCATAATATAGGACTGGGTTTTTGGGTTTTTCCTTGTCCTTCTTGAGTCATCTCTCCAAATATACTCTTTGACTATGGTGCGTCTTGAATGTATTTCAGGATTCCTCCACGACGACAGCCAGCGAGGGTTCCACAATGGGATTCTGGTGACGATCCGCCCCGTGCAGAGGCTGTGGACCAGGGTGCAGGTTCTGAGGCTGGACCTCCAGGTGGTCCACCAGTTGAGCCACCACCTGTTGAGAAGCTGGTTGTGCCGTCAGTGCAGGATGAGGTTGCACGTAGGTTGAGTGCACTGCATGAGTTCTAGAGGCAGCGACCTCTGAGGTTTCTGGTTGATCCAGACCCCCCAAGCAGCTAATGACTGGCTGGAGGTAGTCACTCGATTTTTCCGCCTAGTGAGGACACCTCCTGATCAGATGGTGGTCCTAGCGGCGAGCCTTCTGCATGGTTCGGTCAGGCGATGGTGGAGTTTGGTGACGTAGTACCATGATGAGGAGATGCTCACGTGGGCATAGTTTGAGCAGCTCGTCAGGGAAGATTTCTATCCCGTGATGCTGAGGTCAATGCGGATTCAGAAGCTTCAGCAGCTTCGACAGGAGAGCAAGATCGTGTCAGAGTACTCAGTGAGGTTTACAGACCTGTCACGCTACTCCCTGGATATGGTTTGAGACCCATTATTTAGGGCTCGGACCTTCGAGCAGGGCTTACGTAGGGACATCCGAGCAGGTGTGTTTTCCTTGTGCCTTCCCACCTATGTTGGAGTGCTGGAGGGAGCGTTGGTGGTGGAGAGCTTTCTGGCTAAGCATATTCCCCTTGTTAGTGTTGGGCATGTGAGAGCTGATACGTCGGCATCTAGTTGCCGACAATAGGGTCAGGGGTCTAGACGTCGTTGACGTTTCAGGAGGCGACCCCAGGATGGAGGATCTGAGACTCAGGGCTCATAGGGCTCGCAGGCCAGTTTTGGTCAGCCATAGGAGAGGCGGTGTTATGCTTGCGATGGTCAGGGGCATCTTGCTAGAGATTGTCCGGCCCGTCGTGCTACTGAGAGGGAGTCGGTCGATGGACCGCCTTGGCAGAGACATCATCTCGAGCAAGGAGGTCTGCAAGGCGGTAGACGTGGCAATGGAGCTGGTGCAGCAGGAGGTGGTGGTAGGCGGTATTAGATGCCACCACCCCCACCCCCTGGTGGTCCACGCCAAGCTCGGGGAGCTGGTGGCCGAGGGCGAGGACAGATGCATGCCCTGGAGGCTATTGACCCAGAGGCTCCGCGGATGGATAGAGGTACGCCTTCTGTCCTCTGTACTTTCTATAGTAGTTTGACAGACATTGTTTAGCGGTACCCTTCCTTTCTGTTGATTGCTAGAGGTTTGTGCAGGGCGTTGGAATGACCCTGGGTGGGTGTTGTTTGGCATGCTTCGAATGCGTAAGGAATAGGGATCCTTCCCCCACCGAGATTCATTTTTGTGACACGATTAAAAATCGTGCGAGCGAGTCAGTGCTGCCCAAAGAGGATAGTATCGAGGTGTGGTGGATGATTCCCTCTAACTTATGCATTCGGGAAGGGGTGTTTGTTAGTGAACTCACTGGTGTGGGAGAACCAGTTGAGAGTCCAATCGCTTTCCTTGTACTTAGGGATTTTCGAGGATGAAAAGTTCTATGAGGGGGAGGATGTAGCGACTCAGGTTTTTGGCCCTGTCAGACTTTGGAATATTTCTAGGAATAATTCCAGAGCTAGGAGCGAAGACGGAGTGCGATTCCAAGGCCCGGTGTGCCCGGAATTAATTTTATACAAAAATATTAAGTTTTTTTTACTATGCACATGGCGGGGGTGTGATATCTCCTAAAAGGTAGCTCAGAACGGGAATCTAAAGGCACGATTGAGTCTGGAATGTGCTGTTTACCCTAGGCGAGGTGTAAACTTTGCGGGCACGGGCCTTCGGTGAGAAACGCCACCAGGGGTGTTTTCATTAATAAATAGAAAAGTTAGTGTACGAGCGTCGGCTCGAATAACTTCTTAACGGAGTCTCGGATGGAAAATATGAGTCTGCTGTTGCGTTCAGAATGGCGTGTTTACCCTAGGGGTGACCTTACCTTTGTTTTCATCGGGCGTCGGGTCCGAGGCAGGTTTGGCGCTGGCAGGCGATAGATATTTTTCTAAAACAGAAATAAATAGCAGCACCTCCCCCCCTTTCCTCATTCCTCATGGCGTTCTTCGCCGTTCTTCGCCGCCGATCCGCCGAATCAAGCAAACGAAGCACCCACGAGCTCGGATTTCGACGGTGGATGTTCCGGGAGCGTGCAGCGGAAGCTCTGGAGCGTGGATCTAAGGCAGAATGTCGGCGTTTCTCCCGTGAGGTAGGCGGTTTGAGTTTTGAAAGCCTGGACCCCTTTTATTTGTTGTTTTTCTTCAAATCGTTAAAAGGGTTGTATAGTTTGGATCCTGAGGTTTCCAAAACATGTTTCGGATCTGATTGTGGAGCACCGGGGTGCTCCCAGGGGTTCCCGGAAGTTTTTCGGCGGAAATCCTAGATTTCGGTGGCAGCCATGGAGGAATCTGGCGAGACGCGGCAGCGGCGCGGTGGTTTTCGGTGACGGCGGCGGCGGCACGGCGGAATCCGGCGGCGACGGGGTGGTTTCCGACGAGGCTGGCGGTGGTCCGGCCAGGATTTTTCGGGGGTTATTTAAACCCCCGTAACTCGCAAACCGTAACTCTGATTTGCAAGCCGATTGCGGTGACGCATTCCTTTCATTGATACGGAACTTTTGAACTCATTTTGAGAATTTTTTGAGTCGGTATTTTGTTCTGGGTGCTTGAAACGTCAAATAAAATAATAATATTTTATTATTATTCAACTTCGGGTCGTTGTATCTTCTACTCGGAGCATCCGATTGACGCACCGTCAGTGGCGTTGAGGCCTTGATGGTATGGAGGACTTTTCTTGTTGGTTTTCGAGTGTTGGGTATGAGAATGGGGTGTGGGCCCCATGAGGCTGGGTTTTGGCGTTTTCGGAGAAACGCAACTTTTCCGCAGGGTGTCCATTTTGGACGAGCGAGTAGTCGAACCTGTGTGTTTTTTCGAGAGGATCGCAATGGTGCAATCTATTTGATGTGTTTTAGGATCCATGCATGGACCCCACCTGATTTGGCCTTCGGTGAATAGTGTCTTTTTCACTGGGTGTCTGTTTCGGACGTGCGAGTAGTGAATCCTTTGTACTTTTCTGAGGGGATCGTCGTGGTATGATCCGTTTCTTGAGTTTCAGGATCATTGTGTGGGACCCGCACGGGATAGCTGCGGTGAATAGTGCCTTTTCACTGGTTGTCCGTTTCAGGCGAGTAAACAGCCTATCATGCGTGTTTTTTCGTGTGAAACACGATGGTGTCCTCGGTATCGGCCTTGGAGATGCGTGGTGTGGCGTTGTGGCGGGTCACTTGGGTTAGCGACGTTTGGACCAACAGTGGTTGAGGGTACTCCCTTGGTTTGTTCCTATGAGGGTTTGTGCGGCATCACAACCCTAGTGTAGGCTTGTGATCCTCTCGATGGGATGTTTAATCTGATAGAGTTGTGGTATACCTCTGGTGGGCCGGAGTGGGATCCTCTAGCATCGCTACCCTAGATCGGGTTCTTGGTATCGCTTTGACCGTTTATCCATAGGCGGTGATCCCCTATCTAGCGGGTTAACCTCGTAGGGTTGTGGCATCATTGGGATTATGATCCCCTATTCGGTGGGCCGTACTGAGTAGGGTTGTGGTATCGTCGGCTATACGATACCCTACTCAGCATGAGATGTATAGTATGGTTGCGGTATCGTTGGTTATGTGATCCCCTACTCAGCACGTGGTTTCAGTAGGGTTGCAGCATTATCCATTCGATCCCCTACATCACGATTTATACCAGATAGGGTTCTGATATCGTCGTGACCACCTTTATATATGTGATGATCCTCTATATGAGTGATGTGCTTCTATCGAGTGCCAGATCGGGTCGTGGTATCCCCCAGCAGATCCAGGGAGTGATCCCCTATCTGTGAGATCTTTGTCTACCAGAGTGGGTTCTGGTATCGACTAGCGGACCCTAAGAGCGATCCCCTATCCGAGGAGTTTGGTGGTTCTGTTGTTTCAGCATGGTTTCGTCAGTGATGCTATCCGACGAGCATGATCTCTCGGGTGAGCATCTGAGATGATTGTGAGAAACCCGATGGAGTGTATCTCTCAGACGTTTGACATATGGGATGACAATGATCGTGGAATGTGCTCTCCTGGTTGTGAACCGTTGATGGTGACGAGGTTGGTACATCAGGTGACTTGTTGCGTGAGCTGAGTATATCTAGATTGTTCAAGGTGTATGTATGGGCATGCACCTGAGCTTAGCTGAATAGTTGTGTTTAGCTAAGGATGGTCACGATATGGAGTTTCTCTCTCGTCTGGGTTCCCTCTGGCTGGGATGAGCGGACTGTTGCCTTTTAGTTACTCTCTTTTGTTTTGGGTTTTTGAGGTGCCTACTGAGTATGATTATACTCACCCCTGCATGGGCTTTGCCCGCACATGTTTGTGTCTTGTGTAGACCACAGGCCTTTCGACGGAGTCCCAGGAGGACCTGGAGCAGGCGGAGCTTAGTGAGCAAGTCTGACCGAGGTTTTTACCGGAACAGTGAATAGGGAGCTTTCTGGCGGGTGTTTGTGGCATCGTTTTCCTTCTTCAGAGCAGGTTGGATGTGCTTTGTAGTTTTCTTTTGGTGGGCCCTATTTTGCCCTTTTGTACTTCTGTTGTACTCTGGTTGTGGGATAGTGTATGCATGCATTTTTCTTTTCAGTTTTATATATCTCTACACTATTGCATGGAGGTTTATGTGGGTGTGTGTGTATAGGTGACTTAGGCTAATTCCTCCCATGTGTGTGATAGGCTACTCGACGCTAGTCGCCAGCCCCTGGCCTATTGGAGGTGGGCTTGGGGAGTCGCGGCCCAAGCCCCGTTGGGTCGGGTCGTGACAGTCCAAACCATTCCTGATAATTTTCAATTTAATGGATAAAAATTTGACTACATAAAATAAGAATAATATTATTTAGATAGTCATTTAGTCATGGATATGTAGTTGTCATGAAACATCCAGGTTCTACCATAACTATTCTAGGTTGTAGAGGCAGGGTAAATAGCCAACATTAGTAGGGATTAGTAATAGAATAATGGGGTTTTATATTGAAGTAAAGGAAAAGTATTTTATGGTTAGAGGGGTCCAATGGAAATTCAACAGATGTTGATTGAGTATCCTGGTAAATGAATATGTTACATCCTTAAGGTAAAAATTCAATATAGGACTCAAATGAAGTGTGAACTTTTCATCATATTTGATAAGGGAGGAAATAATTTCATAAGAAATCTCTCTATGTGACATCTTCCTCCTCATATTGGTTTTATATTCATGGGTTCCTAAAAAACAGATTTTTTCAGACTTCATTACAACAATAACCACATGGTTAAAATTTGTTTCATGCATGAATGAGATGGTCTTCATGCCGTGGAGATAAATGTTTCACCAATATTTATTTTGGGTGAAATAATGTATTATTATAATTTCATGTCCTTCATGGTTTAATACATGTTTGAGATAAAATAATTCATTAATAAGGTAATGAATATTCCATGACATAGGGGTTTTAAGCTTATCCCTTTGATTCTCAATGATAATCCATTTGTTTTCACAATGAAATTTTATGAATTTACATTCAACAGACTATGATATCTTAGGTATCATAATAGTCCATAATGTGAGTAATATGATACAGCACAAATAAAATTTAATTGAATATTTGATTATTTTAATGTTTATAGGTTTCTACATCCATAATATTTCATCATCTCTGAAAAAAAGGAAACAATATAGTTTTATAGGGATGGTTCTGAAATATTATGGTATCATATTTAGTGATTTAAATTTGTTTTTTTAATAGAATATGTAGGTTTTTTTTTTGAATTCATTATTTAAAAAATATAATTAATACAAGATATATTGGATTGTAATAAGGATTAGATAAATGAATCAATTTTAAATTTCATATTGGGGACTATGGAGAAATAATCAAATTATTTATTGGAATTTCAAAATTACATATTGTCACATTAGAATTCATAGATATTATTATATCAAGGTGTGATCCTTGTTCTACATAGTTTATCATCTAAATTAAAACAATTAGTGTTTTCAAATACTTGGTACCAAAAATTGAGACTGAAAACCTGAATAATTGATAATATACACGAAATGTATATAGGGTGAACTATGTGTACTTCATAACATCTTGCATCTGATGTATGTGTCAAACAATTAGGTTATTCAACAGGACACATATATTTCCAGATAGATGTTATGTAGCTAGATTATTCACATCAAGTAGTCATGCTTCTGATAAAGATGTCGTGTTCTTTGGTGGGTTTCATGGACACATGAAAATTTTAACACTCAACATAAAGGTCATTAGTAAAAAAATTGTCATTTAAAAAGTTGAATCATGAAGTCCTAGGAATGAATCACTAGAACACAATAAGAGAGATACATAGTGGGTAGATGTGTTGTATATGTAGATGTCATAGATATTATTATATCAACGTGTGGTCTGTGTTCTACATGGTTTAGCATCTAAATTAAAACAATTTGTGTTGTCCAATTCATGTTACCAAAAATTAAGACTAAAAACCTGGAGAATTGATGATATACACGACATGTATATAGGGTACACTATGTGTACTTCATAACTTCTTTCATATGATGTATATGATACATAATTAGGTTATTCAATAGGACACATATATTTCCAGATAGATGTCATGTATCTAGACTATACACGTCAAGTATTCATTCTTCTGATAAAGACATCGTGTTCTATGGCGGGTTTCATGGACACATGAAAATTAGAACACTCAACGTAAAGGTCATTAGTAAAAAACCCATAATTTAAAAAGATGAATCATGAAGTCCCGAGAATGAATCACAGGCACACAATAAGAGAGATATATAGTGGGTAGATGCATTTTATATATAGTTTAGTCCAGCTATGGTACGCACTGAATTCTCAATCATTTTAACGAAATACAAGGTAATGTAGGTACATGAAATGAATCATGTATTTACATGATGTGTATTTTTCCCAAAAAGGATTGAATTATATTAAATTAAATTAAATTGAAAACTATATAATGAAAAAATTATTATATTAACTATAACATCCTTTATTTGACTATAAAATAATTGTTTTAATGAATTATAAAATGATCAACTTATTTCTTATAATTATCTATCATTATTAGATTTGTTCTTTATTTACAATTTATTCATTTTTGATGGGTATGTTCTATAGAATTTGTATATAGATTAATATAAATGATAATTATTTAATGAAAACATATTCATCCAAATAATAAATAATCATTATTAATGGATTTTAACCAGTTTCACTTGTGTGTATTCTTTGCATGTGTACAACCATTCATCAGCTTGAAAAAAGACACTATATGAATTGGTTTTATAAAATTTAATGTATTTAATGGGTTTAAAATTATTAATTATTATATTAAATATGATTTCATTTGATTTAACCCCTCCTCTTTTGTTATGTAGGAACTACACATCCAAGTTCATTAATGTAATATCCCTTAACTAATCCTTTTATTTCCCTCTTCTACATTGGAGTTATAAATACTTTTAATGAATGTAGTATCCCAATGATTATGGAGGAAGTTAAATATAAAACAAAGATGATTCTAAATGATTCAATTCATATGTGGATATCTTGAATGTTGAAAATCATACTAAGAAAATAAAATTAATTATATACATAATTCATAGACTATTTTATTTCCCACTTAGTAAATGAACTGATAGTTTAACCCAAGGAAAATTCATTTATTTATTTATTTCTGATTTATAATTTTTTTATTGATATGAGATAGTGGTCACAAAAATAAATGAATTAATGTGTAAATATTGAATATAAATAAATGGATTAGGCATGAATTTTTTAGTAAAACATGGTTAATAACCTTATCTAAATCCATTTAATATTTACATGTAATATTAATGTTACACTAAGATTGTTTTAAATTTAATAAATTGAAATACATATATTTAATATTATTTTATACTTGGACTTCTGTTACATTATTTGGAAAAAAATCCTTAAAATTTAGTGTTTGACCAACTATCATTTAGACACATACTTTTACAGTATATTACTTATGAAATTTACGGGTTAAATTAACCATCTTACATCAAAATATGTCTTCCATTATAGACTTGATTTAACCTATATTAAAATGTTTAAGATATCTAAGTAATAATTTTAATATTAGGGAGTCCACTCCATGGATCAAGGAGTTAAAATCCTATAGTTCTGAAAGACCGTCCTACCTAAATACACTTAAATAGCATGACAACCCATTATTGGGGATATATGATGGGAAATATTGATATATGCCAATATAGTTTATGAGAAACTAGACATCAAAAGTTCAATGGTGGGTGCTATTATAACTTGATAATATATTTTCATATTTAAAAAAATATTATTTATCAAGTAATATTAAATATAAAATGTACTAATAATAAACTCTTATAAATTTCTGAATATTTAAATGTTCATAATCCAAATTATCAATGAGATCTATATTAGATAAGGAACATCTCCTCACTCGAAGTAACATCTAAGAGATGTTCAGGTACCATTAGGTTTTGTTGTTCCATGAAAAGAAATCTTATTTTCAAGAACTATAAATACAAGATCTACCTTTGAAGGAGTCGACAGATGATGAGTTCCTTATATATGTAAAACATGTGAACGATGTAATAAATGTAAAATTATTGATGTTATCATCTATGCCTCGTGAAATTATAAAGTCTCATGAAAACATATATTATTATATCATTATCGAGTAACATAATATTCTTTATTAGAAGATACAATGAAAGGAATAGTATGACCCCACCAAGCCATTATTTCAAAGAATTCTTGTAGAGGGTGCACCACATAGGCCTCATATAGTAAATATAATTAGATATATTGAATTTATAGAGTTTTATTGGGATTAATCTCTATTGTTTACTATTAACCAATTTCATTGTCACATCACTCCCTCAAAAAATATCCATCATTTATAAAATTTTAATATGAACTAAATTAAAATATACCCCTATATCTAATTACTCTTCATCTCCATGTTTAAAAGGAGATAAAGAAATGAAATAATTTCATTCAAATGGTGATTAAATTTAAACTCATCTAAATTATTTATAATATTATGCCTTTTTAGTTACTTTATGTAACACCCCGAGCTTCCGCGATACTCTTCTCATTCAATAATGCAATAGGTTGCATTGTACGCAACTTTGAGTTCTAAAACACCGTGACTAATCAAAGTAGCCGTTATGAATAGTAATAACCACTTTTTAAAATTATAGATATTTTATATTTCAAAACGGACTTCATTTTTGGATTCTTAATATCGAAATTAGCCTATGTTGAATTTTTTGTAACTTTCTGTGAACTTCCAATTTTTTTATGAATAGTGAAAAATACTTAAAACAACTTTTTTAATAAAAATAATTTATTGTGATAAATTATATTATTTAGTGGTTTTAAAGTATAATTAGAATATATTTTTACCATTTTATCCAATGGTGGTCATTAGAATTAATTTAACATTGAAATTGGACATAAACAATTGCCAATCTTTTGATATAATTTGTTTCTTAAAAACACGCTATTTGTTGTAACAGCGGGAATTAATTATAAAATTAATTAATGCAACTTATATGTTTGGAATTTTGTAAAATAGACATCATTTTTGAATTCGGAATATCAATTATATCTTAGGGTGAAATTTTGGCATTATTCTGAAAAACTTCAATTTTTGATGAATAGTGAAACCACTAAGTGGTAGTTAAATAACTGATTTTTCGTTTAAATGAAATATTACCACTTCTGTGATTTGATTTTCAAAAATCCGACATACATGGTTGTAATTAAGAAGTAAAATTTGGTTCAATGAGATTAAAATAAATTTTTGGTGAATAGTAACTTTTAAGTTCTTAATCGCGATTAGAGGTAATTAGTGTAGTTTAAGGTAAAAATAATGTTTTAATAATAAGAGATGAGCTTGACACTTGTCCTACTCCTATTGGATGAGTCATGGCCGACCAAGACAACCCATGGGTCAACTTGGGGACCCCATGGATCCACTTTAGTTGGAAAATGACATTAATATATATTTATTTAATGTTAAAATTAATTTGACACAAACATGAGTTGTTTTACTAAAACAGTTTTTAAGTGGGGTTACACAAGTCCAAATTTTGATTATAAATATTCATTAGAAAGCAAAAAAGATTTAATACATCATATTATTTTTTATAATTTTTATACATTAAATAAATTAAATTATTTATGACATCATTATGATGCGGCGATGACCTCATTATTTAACGATTTAAATAAAATGAGAAGATAATGCAAAATCCAAGGCTTACACTTGTCCAAAGCCTATTGGATGAAGAGATTTCGAACCCTTATCACCTTATCCACGAATTATATAAGTGTGGGACCTTTAAAATCCGAAAAGAATTGTGTAATAATGTAACATTTCAATCTTTCCAAATGAGCCCCTCCTCTCCACTTATAAAAGGCCCCCACCTCTCCCACCATATTCACACCTTCAAGCCATTTGGCTCGGCCAACCTCTGCCCAAATACTCTCCCAACATCACTCTCTTACTCCTAGAAGCCTCACTTAGGTCAGAACTCTTATCAAGGAAGCCTTTGGCTCAAATCAAAAAGAGTTACCTGATTTTGAGGTAATGTCTTCTCTAATGTTGTTTTGTTTTATTTTTTCTTCTCCAACCCCCTAAACTCTTTTTATTAATTTATTTTGTAACAACACCAGTATCCTCAATATAATAGGATGTTGTTATAATAAGGATTCTAGCTACACATACACACACCTACGTCTAATGGTTAAAGAACATACGGTTTCTGTGGATGGCGAATTTCTGCGTCACGAAACGATGATTGTTCAACACTCATATAACACCTTTAAAGGTGGCCATTAAGATGTCACTATTTTTATATATGATATATAATATGTTTATGTTTTACTTATTCTTCTTTATTTCTCATTTATGGCATACTTTATGATTTCCATTATGGGTAAAACGCGATAATTTCATTTTAGGAAGTGCGGACTACCGCCCCCTCAAAGTGATTTGAATCGTTAATGCCCTATGTGGGATGTATAAAGGAAGGAGTAAATGGTATTATACACTATATTATACTGAAATTATATTATACATTTATATCATTATGATTTCGTTCCATTAAATATGAAATTGAAATGAAAGTAGCGTTCATGCGTACGTACGGCTTATCGTCTCCATGAACGGTGCATTTCATTTCTTACCTCTAAATGTTACGTAATATTATAAATGAATGTATATTCTGGATATATAAGATATATATGACATCTAAATCATGAATATAATTCTGGAGATAATGGATATTCTACCACATAAACAACTTGTAATTATAAGAAGTTTATTGTTGACTCAAGTACCAAAGATTGACAAAACGACCGTTATTAACTTAAATAATTACATAATGTTCATATCATTGTAATAAGTGATATAATAAGGATAATGAAATTGAAAATTGTTCTTAATAAGGTATATATTAACTCTAGTTTATTATTCAAGAGGTTAAAGAACGGTTGAGTCAAGTCAGACACGAGGTAAGGGAATTTCTTAACCCAACTTCCATTCTTTGGGTTAATCTCCTACTTTCAAATTATGTCATGATATTATTATGTCCTATTTTGTATTTTTACTTTATTTATGTGTAACTATAGTGAATACACATAATAGATCTATTTTATTTTAAAAATGATATTTTAAGGACTTCGTCTCATTCTCCTTTCATTGAGGCATATTTGGTTTTATACACAACTTTCTTTTATACGGTGTCTAAACCCCTTTGACTTTTACGTTTATTCAAAAGAAATCTTTTTATACGAAACGTTTTGCTAAACGACAAAAGGGAATGTTTTTCTTTCCGTACTTATGCAGCGACAACGACTTCTCCGCCACCGTGACCATTATTTGAGTTTCGGCTTCCTGTACAAGCCATCATTTTTTTTGATGAAAAATAAATACAAAGTTTTAACTTTCTTTTATTTTGGTATTGAAAATGGTTTTGAAAGCATTTTTATTATATCAATGTGTTGTATTGATATCTTGTGATTGAAATGTGGAAATGTTATGTTTCCTTTATGCATGTTTTATGTGATACGATTATGTTATGGTTTATGATATGTTTAAACCTATTCATATGAGGAATGTATTGGACTTAATAAGTGACGGGTGGAGCCCGCTATAGCTCCTCGATGCATCGGTAGGTCTCATGAGACAACTAGACGTGGAATTGGCCGAGGCCCTTTCCCAATTTGATTTATGGTTTTGGCTGAGGCCTTAATCATTTTAGACGTCTTGGCCGAGGCCTTGACAAAATGTTTCAGAATTTCTGGCATTATACATTCCCTCATTATGAAAGTGGTTAATGATATTTCATGTGATTATTCGACCAGTAGAATATCCATGTGAAGAAGTAAATGGCATTATCTCATTTTACTTTTTCCATATTATGTTGATGTTTAAGTTTAAAAGGCTTTTGTTTTAGTTATACATTGCCTTAAATGTTTATGTTTATTTATGAAAGCTTCCGCTATATTGTTATCCTTACTGAGCATCTGAGCTCACCCCTTTCATTGTTTTAATATTATCCAGGATGTGAAGAAGTATTTTATGAATGACCTGCAGGGATAGTCAGAAGAGGATATGAATGTGGACTATGAAAACTTTGTTATTAGTTTTTCACTTTATGATGTAATGTAACATTTATGAATGTATCTAGTGTTTCCAAGGCTACTAAACTAATCGGTCTTTCGAGACTTGATCTTTTGTGATCATGCCAATGTTACGAAGTAATGCACCGACTCTGGGTAGCTGGGGTCGGGGCGTTACAGTTGGTATCAGAGGCAGTTTAGTACTAACCTTGGAAGCTAGATTTAGATAAATTCTGATTAGAGCACATATCCCGAAGATAGACTTTGAGGATTAGTATAGAAGAACTTCCTAGAATTTTGGTATTCTAGAGATGTTGTGAGTGTTCCGAGCAATACATCCCTGTCTGGATACGAGCAGGTAGAGGCGGCTCTGGCACAGATGTACCTAGGGGTAAAACCCGAAAACACCGCTTTGAGCTAGACTCGAACGGGAACTGGTGCACGACAACGGGCCTTGCTGCACTCTTGGTTACGACACTCCCGGGGGATATGCTTTAGATAATTCTCATTTTCATTACAAACCACTATGAAGGGTTATGAGTATATACTTCCTCAAAGGAAACAATTCTTTTTATGATTATGGATTATATCCATAAATAGTTCAATTTATGTAAAGTATTTTACAAATATGGAATTATGTATTTTATTTCATAAACTAATCTAGTTTATGACATTGTTTAGAAATGGCACCTAGTGGAAGGAATGGAAACCGTATCAATGCACGCACTCCGTGTAGGGATTGCCCTCCTGCTCAAGATAATTATGGTGGAGCTAGTGATACAACTGGTGCTGATCAGCTTCTCACCGTACTAGGACAACTCACGCAGGTTATGAATAATAACCTTACTCGTATGGAGCACCCTGATCCGCAACGTGGAGGATCAATGCTAGACCGTTTGATGAGGAAATAACCACCAACCTTCAATGGGAGTACAAATCCTATAGTAGCTAAGCAATGGATAAATTCCTTAGAGAAAATATTCCATGCCTTGGGGAGTAGTGAAAGGGAGAAAGTTGTCATGGCAGTTTACCTCCTCACTGGAGATGCCGATCAGTGGTGGTCGCTGATTCAAAACACAAAGGAAGATGATGACGTATCAAATATGGAATGGAGGGAGTTCAAAGAGCTTTTCTTAGAAAAATACTTTCCTCGTGACCATCGAGCAGATATGGAAAGGCAATTTCTGAGTCTGAGGCAGAAGGAGGATGAGAATGTCGCAAAGTATGAGGCTAACTTTACAAGGTTAGCGAGGCATGCTTCCGATTATATACGTAACCCAAGGAGTAAGATTGATCGTTTCTTTGATGGGTTAAAACCATTTCTCTGTCGAGCTTTAGTATCACAATCCTTCTCATCATACGAAGATATTGTCTCGTGTTCTATCAAGACAGAAAAGGAATTCTCTAAGTCTTATGACAACAAAGTAAAGCAAGAGAAGAATAGAACGGGGGAACAAGAGACAGATAAAGGGAAAAATGGAAAGAAGGATTTCCCATTATGTGATAATTGTGGAAAGAATCACCCTGGTATGTGCCTAAAAGGAATGGGAGTTTGTTATAAATGTGGAGAAAAGGGTCACCAGGCTCGTGATTGCAAGGGAAAGAAAGAGGCTGTCAAAGTTGAATGCTACAATTGTAGGGAAATGGGGCATTATGCAAATGAATGTCCTAAGAGTCAAGGAAACTTACCTCAGAAAATTCCAAGGGATCAAGGCCAATCTTATGCTGTGACTATAGTTGAAGCGGAATAATTAATGTATTGGTGCTTTTGGACTCAAGGATTATATTCTGGTTATAAGAATAATGTGATATATATAAAGATTGTACTGCAGTACTTTTTGATTAAGGTAATATGATTAAGGTAATCATATTTTTAGTATGTGACAATAAGAGAATCTTTTCTTTGATTGGGGAATCTGATGTTACAATTGATTTTGAAATTTAGAGACCTTTTAGAGAAAGTTTGGACGGAGGTATTTTGGATAACTATTAAGGTTGGAATGGATTAAGTTGAACCATGGATAGTATTGTTTAAGGTTAAAGCATTTATTAAGATTATTTTTGGAATATTATGATACTATAGTTTTAGGAAAAGGACAACCTGCAGGGTGGGGCATAACCCGTTGCGTCGGACAAAGCTGTAGGAATCGAACCCACAACCATAGTGCGACAGGCCTTTATTTACTACCACTAGCCTACAGGAAGTCCCTGGTTATTAAAAAATAATTTTACTAATCTAAATGGTATGTGTTAATATTTGGAACCTTATACAATTAGGATAAGTATAATATTTTTGAGTTCTATATCTTTTTTAGTGAAAGATGAGTTGAAGGTTGAAACTCTAATTGTCAAGCATAAATATATATATATATACCTATCTCTTATTCAATGAATAAATTAATTCTTAAACTTTAGTAAAGGGATATTAAAACAAAAAAATGCGTTATCCTAATACCTTATGTCTTGTTGAACTGATGATATTTTAAATCAACATAGATTGAAGGCTTTGAGGCCCTCAATTTGACAGTTGATTGTGATTGATGACCTCAATAAATCCCTACGAATATTTACGTTTTTCCTCCAATTATATGTCTCTAATTGCCACCAATGTTCTCCTAATCGAGATCATAATTGGGTGGTGACTTTTTCATTTCCCTTTCCCTCTTATTAAGGCTAAATTTTATTAATTTTATTTCCGATGTGGGTTTTCCTCAAAGGTATTTTCTCGTTTCAACCTTTTATTTTCAAAGAAAAATTTCAAATTGCGAGGACGCAATTTATTGAAGGAGGGGAGAATGTAACACCCCGAGCTTCCACGATAGGCTTGTCATTCAATAATGCAATAGGTTGCATTGTACGCAACTTCGAGTTCTAAAACACCGCGACTAATCAAAGTAGCCGTTATGAATAGTAATAACCACTTTTTAAAATTATAGATATTTTATATTTCAAAATGGACTTCAATTTTGGATTCTTAATATCAAAATTAGCCTATGTTGAATTTTTTGTAACTTTCTGAGAACTTCCAATTTTTTTATGAATAGTGAAAAATACTTAAAACAACTTTTTTAATCAAAATAATTTATTGTGATAAATTACACTATTTAGTGGTTTTAATGTATAATTAGAATATATTTTTACCATTTTATCCAATGGTGGTCATTAGAATTAATTTAACATTGAAATTGGACATAAACAATTGCCAATCTTTTGATATAAATTGTTTCTTAAAAACACGCTATTTGTTGTAACAGCGGGAATTAATTATAAAATTAATTAATGCAACTTATATGATTGGAATTTTGTAAAATAGAAATCATTTTTTAATTCGGAATATCAATTATAGCTTAGGGTGAAATTTTGGCATTATTCTGAAAAACTTCAATTTTTGATGAGTAGTGAAACCACTAAGTGGTAGTTAAATAACTGATTTTTCGTTTAAATGAAATATTACCAATTCTGTGATTTGATTTTCAAAAATCCGACATACATGGTTGTCATTAAGAAGTAAAATGTGGTTCAATGAGATTAAAATAAATTTTTGGTGAATAGTAACTTTTAAGTTCTTAATCGCGATTAGAGGTAATTAGTGTAGTTTAAGGTAAAAATAATGTTTTAATAATATGAGATGAGCTTGACACTTGTCCTACTCCTATTGGATGAGTCATGGCCGACCAAGACAACCCATGGGTTAACTTGGGGACCCCATGGATCCACTTTAGTCGGAAAATGACATTAATATATATTTATTTAATGTTAAAATTAAATTGACACAAACATGAGTTGTTTTACTAAAACAGTTTTTAAGTGGGGTTACACAAGTCCAAATTTTGATTATAAATATTCATTAGAAAACTAAAAAGATTTCCTACATCATAGTATTTTTTATAATTTTTAGACATTAAATAAATTAAATTATTTATGACATCATTATGATGCGGCGATGACCTCATTATTTAACGATTTAAATAAAATGAGAAGATAATGAAAAATACAAGGCTTACACTTGTCCAAAGCCTATTGGATGAAGCTATTTAGAACCCTTATCACCTTATACATGAATTATATAAGTGTGGGACCTTTAGAATCCGAAAATCATTGTGTAATAATGTAACATTTCAATCTTTCCAAAAGAGCCCCTCCTCTCCACTTATAAAAGGCCCCCACCTCTCCCACCTTATTCACACCTTCAAGCCATTTTGATCGGCCAACCTCTGCCCAAATACTCTCCCAACATCACTCTCTTACTCCTAGAAGCCTCACTTTGGGATGAACTCTTCCCAAGGAAGCCTTTGGCTCAAATCAAAAAGAGTTACCCGATTTTGAGGTAATGTCTTCTCTAATGTTGTTTTATTTTATTTTTTCTTCTCCAACCCCCTAAACTCTTTTTATTAATTTCATTTGTAACAACACCAGTATCCTAAATATACTAGGATGTTTTTATAAGAAGTATTAGAGCTACACTTACACACACCTAAATCTAATGGTTAAAGAACATACGGTTTCTGTGGATGGCGAATTTCTGCCTCACGAAACGATGATTGTTCAACACTCATATAACACCTTTAATGGTGGCCATTAAGATGTCACTATTTTTATATATGATATATAATATGTTTATGTTTTACTTATTCTTCTGTATTTCTCATTTATGGAATACTTTATGATTTCCATTATGGGTAAAACGCGATAATTTCATTTTAGGAAGTGCGGACTACCGCCCCCTCAAAGTGATTTGAATCGTTAATGCCATATGTGGGATGTATAAAGGATGGAGTAAATGGTATTATACAATATATTATTCTGGAATTATATTATACATTTATATCATTATGATTTCGTTCCATTAAATATGAAATTGAAATGAAAGTAGCGTTCATGCGTACGTACGGCTTACCGTCTCCATGAACGGTGCATTTCATTTCTTACCTCTAAATGTTACGTAATATTATAAATGAATGTATATACTGGATATATAAGATATATATGACCTCTAAATCATGAATATAATTCAGGAGATAATGGATATTCTACCACATAAACAACTTGTAATTATAAGAAGTTTATTGTTGACTCAAGTACCAAAGATCGACAAAACGACCGTTATTAACTTAAATAATTACATAATGTTCATATCATTGTAATAAGTGATATAATAAAGATAATGAAATTTAAAATGGTTCTTAATAAGGTATATATTAACTCTAGTTTATTATTCAGGAGGTTAAAGAACGGTTGAGTCAAGTCAGACACGATGTAAGGGAATTTCATAACCCAACTTCCATTCTTTGGGTTAATCTTCTACTTTCAAATTATGTCATGATATTATTATGTCCTATTTTGTATTTTTACTTTATTTATGTGTACCTATAGTGAATACACATAATAGAAATATTTTATATTAAAAATGATATTTTAAGGACTTTGTCTCAATCTCCTTTCATTGAGGCATATTTGGTTTTATACACAACTTTCTTTTATACGGTGTCTAAACCCCTTTGACTTTTACGTTTATTCAAAAGGAATATTTTTATACGAAACGTTTTGCTAAACGACAAAAGGGAATGTTTTTCTTTCCGTACTTATGCGGCGACAACGACTTCTCCGCCGCCGTGACCATTATTTGAGTTTCGGCTTCCTCTACAAGCCATCATTTTTTTTGATGAAAAATAAATACAAAGTTTTAACTTTCTTTTATTTTGGTATTGAAAATGGTTTTGAAAGCGTTTTTATTATATCAATGTGTTGTATTGATATCTTTTGATTGAAATGTGGAAATTTTATGTTTCCTTTATGCATGTTTTATGTGATACTATTATGTTATGGTTTATGATATGTTTAAACCTATTCATATAAGGAATGTATTGGACTTAATAAGTGACGGGTGGAGCCCGCTATAGCTCCTCGATGCATCGGTAGGTCTCATGAGACAACTAGACGTGGAATTGGCCGAGGCCCTTTCCCAATTTGATTTATGGTTTTGGCCGAGGCCTTAATCATTTTAGACGTCTTGGCCGAGGCCTTGACAAAATGTTTCAGAATGTCTGGCATTATACATTCCCTCATTATGAAAGTGGTTAATGATATTTCATGTGATTATTTGACCAGTAGACTATCCATGTGAAGAATTAAATGGCAGTATCTCATTTTACTTTTGCCATATTATGTTGATGTTCAAGTTTAAAAGGCTTTTGTTTTAG
Source organism: Viscum album (assembly GCA_963277665.1). Lineage (NCBI taxonomy): Eukaryota > Viridiplantae > Streptophyta > Magnoliopsida > Santalales > Viscaceae > Viscum > Viscum album. The sequence continues at coordinate 1,004,914,554 of OY728161.1, forward strand.
TTATACATTGCCTTAAATGTTTATGTTTATTTATGAAAGCTTCTGCTATATTGTTATCCTTACTGAGCATCTGAGCTCACCCCTTTCATTGTTTTAATATTATCCAGGATGTGAAGAAGTATTTTATGAATGACCTGCAGGGATAGTCAGAAGAGGATATGAGTGTGGACTATGATGACTTTGTTATTAGTTTTTCACTTTATGATGTAATGTAACATTTATGAATGTATCTAGTGTTTCCAGGGCTACTAAACTAATCGGTCTTTAGAGACTTGATCTTTTGTGATCATGCCAATGTTACGAAGTAATGCACCGACTCTAGGTAGCTGGGGTCGGGGCGTTACACTTTACATGAATTAAAATATCAATGTACAGGCAAGGGAATAAGATGTTTTCTATTTCACATCTTGCATAAAGGTGCAATGGAAGAAAAACTGCACCCATCCAAATGCAAGGTGATGCTTCATGTCTATTTTTTATCAAATTAAATTTATCTATTTTTACAATTTTGGAATTGTATAGGGATTTTTCTAGTTAGATATTTATTCAAATATAGAAACTTATATGATTTAGAAAAATTGAATAAGGGGTAGTATAGATATGACCACCTAATGAAGCTAAACTAGTTATTTCATCAATTGAAGACTACAACCTCATGTTTCCACTATGAATGATGTTTTTTTGAATTTATCTTCATATGTTATATGTTTCAATTAAAATATTATATATGTATCCAACCATGATATTTATGGATCAATTTTTATATTTTTAAAATAGTTTACTAGTCTTTTATAAGGATGACATTTTTTATTTTAAAGAATATTTAAATAATAGTATTTATGTGAGTTCATCCGAAAAAAATAATAGTATTTATGTGTTGGATTAAATGAATCATATAATAGCAAAATATAATTATAATACTTCACATGACTCATACCACATTAATAATTGGAATAATAAAAAATGTCTAATAAGTGAAAAATATTTGACTAAATTACACCAAAATAGAAATTTCAAATCATTTGTGTTAAAACAACATAGTATATATCAAGCAGGTTTATACTGAAAAATGATGAAATACCCATTTAGTGGGAAAGGTCAAAGGTCAAAGGAGATACTTGAATATAGTCATACTAATTTTTATGGGACATTTCTCTTTGGATCAAGGGATGGGTACTTATAACTTATAACATAAACTACTGATTTTTGTATATATGGATATGTATACATGATGAGGTATAGGTCATATTCCTTTGTGATATTCAAGGAATACAAGAATGAAGTTGAGAATAATCATTCTATGAATATTATAAAAAACATCATTAGAATGTGGTGATAAATATCTTAATCAAGACTTCATTGATTAGTTATGGGAGTTTGGTATCCTACCCCAACTCACTCCTCCGAATACATCTCAATTGATCAGTGTAATAAAAATTACAAACCACGTCTTATTGGATATGGTGAGTTCAAATATGTGTCATGGGATTCCCCCATTATTATTTTGCCGATACTCATATAAAATAGCACAAACACTAAAATAATCTCTTACTAAAGTGGAAAATGGTATTCCACACTTATTATAGAATGAGGAGAAACCTTTTTGTAATCATGTATATGTTGGGTTTATTATAAGTTTTGAGGTCCTATTTAGGTAAAGAAATGATCCGCAAGCCACAAATTGTGATGTCCAAGTCCTGGATAACACTAAATGGGTGCCATGAGCCCAATGGGCCACATGGTCTCAAGCACATCCTCTCAAATGCTAGAGGCTTATTACTAGAAATTAAGGCCTAGGGTGTGTCCATAGGAAGAATATTTCCTCGTTAGAAGAGTTTAGCATAGTGTAATGAAGATAAAGGAATAGTAAAAAGTAGAAAAAAATGTAAATAAATAGTGGAAGTAAGAATCTGTAATGGATAAATGAGAATAACAACAACTGTATCAACTGGAAAAGTGATGATGTAATGTCATGTCACTAGAAAGCTAGAAATCATGGATACAAGATAATAGGCATCACATGTTCCATAATATAGAAGAAGAAAAAAAGACAACTATAAGCATCTTGAGATCCTACTCAGTCATCTGCTATCACACTCCATCTGATCAGCACACAATCAATTATTAGAAGTTGCATTCTTCCCTTTTTTTAATACCTACAACCATGTAATATACTAAGGTTACCAAGTGGAATGGAAATAGGGTGTTATATAAATCAAATTGGTCCACCACCAAATGTTTTTATAAAATCGGGCCCATGTAATGGAATATAACAGTGTGTAAGAATGTATATATATATATATAACAAGTACAATATAAATAAATAACCAAGTACCTGCTTCATCCCTCCACTGGTGTCTTAGTATGTAACCAGTTCATTTTAATAAAACAATTATCATTTATTGTTATTATTTCACATGAGGCATACCCATCACTGACATCACCTCATGATAGTATAAGTAGTAAAGGACCCAAGACATAACAAGGAAACCTGACAATGATATCTATTGAGGGAGTTCTGGGGTAATTACCATGGAAATATAAATCTCACAGAATGCTAACTAAGTAATATCTAAGTCTAGATAAGGGGAAAGAGTGTAATCCAAGGTGTGTAATCCAAGGTATTCCAAAATAAGGCACCTACCTAGTCTAAGGTGATCGACCAATATAAAATGAGGATAAGCATTGACAGGTCCCTATGGGCTTTCACCATGGCACCTACTTGTCAAATCATATCCAAAGAGTGTATCTGAGGTATCATGTAATAATTAAAAGGACCCTAAGGTAGTATATCAAGCATCTGAGGAACAAACAAGAATCCGAGCCAAGGTGGGTATCAACCTAAGAAAACTGTATCCTTGAATCAGAATGGGGTTATCAAGACCAAAGGTATTCTCCTCTCAGAATCCAATCTGAGCTCAAGTCAGTCCATTCATATTTGATATTGTAATCATGTAATAATTTATTTTATTCATTTATTTCCTTCTATTAGTGTAGATAGTTCAAGTAGAGTTGAAACCATTTATTTTTTGGCCCAATCCATTTATACCATTAGTGTGGATAGAAAAATTAGCATTGAAACCATTTAATCAAGTCTTAATTAATCATTAAGGCATATTCAATTAGAGAGGTTCACATTGGTACCTTCCATTAACATGGAAAGGGGTGCTACGGACAGGTAACCTTTATTCAATCTCATTTATTAAGGACATGTTATATAATTAGTATACATTCCATTTCACATTTCACATTTAATAATAATTTAGAAGCACTTACCATAGATGGGTCAAGTTGTGAGAATACATGGTATATAACATTATGCACCTCTCATTAAAAACAATTCATTTACTAAAGAAGGTTCCCTTTTAGTATGGTCCACCAATGGAACACTCGAATGGTGGCCCAATCATGCCGAAACACTAAAAACCAAATTATGGAATAACCTTAAACATGGGTCATATTGAGTTGTGTGTGTAACCACTATAAACTAATAACATATTTATAAAGAGAATAATCATACGATTCTAATAAGTATAATCATGTCATGTAAATTTAGGAAACAATTTCCAATGAAACATGTGGGCCCCAAAAAAACATTCCAAAATCAATGAACATTAGTGATAAGTTATATACCACCCACCTTAGGGTTGTACGATCCTTATCCTCCATCATCGACACTTGATTTTCCTCAGATCAGAGTAGATCTAAGAAAATGTGAAAAATTATCACATGGAAATATATAGGTCAAGAGCGTAAGAAAAGAATAATGGCTAAAAGGAACTTGAGTACTTGTTGTTGTGCATCCAACGTGATTAATGAAAGATCGATTAAGTCTAGATGAAAGAGATCTCTTGATTCCAAGTTTATATCTTCAAAAAGCTCCAAAATGAGAGAGAAATAGGTCAATCCCACATAGCATCTGATTAGGGAGTAAGGGGTAGGATTAATAGATCATTAAGAAAATTTTGGACATTTAACATAGGTTTTTAGCATGTTCACTATTTGTCCACACGGTTTTTAAATCTATGCACAAATCGTGTGAGGCGGTTCTTCCCAAAAAGTATTCCTCGGCACAGTTTGATAAAACTGGGTGAAATTCATACACGGTTACCTTGGAAAAATGGGTGTTTACATGGTTAGAAGTCACGGTTGTGTGCCAACTGTGCAAAGTTCCACTATTTGAAATAACACCATCTACACAGTTTTCCAAATCATGTGTGAATTAAGCACAGTTTACTATAAATCGTGCACAATGTCTGTTTTTCTCCAAAAGGATGGGTTTCAGGATCCGAACAAGCCTCAGAAACCCTCAGAACCATTACTAACTCATTAGGACTCCATATAATGTCCAAATTAAGGATTTATATACAAAAAATGATCCATAACTAATTGAAAATTTAGTTTCTTACCGTCTTACCCCCTTAGATGCACTAACCCCTGAGTTCTCCTTCCAAGGGTAAGGAAACACTATCTGATAAATGATCTGGCCATTCGGCATAGACATCGGCTTCCCTCTCCCAAGTCTCATCCTATACTCACCCATGATGACATAACACCCATACGATAGGGACAAACTTTCCTCAGAGAGACTTAGTGCTTTGGTCAACAATGCGTACTAGATAATCCTAAAAAGTAGCATCAACATCTAAATCAACATCCTCAGGATCAAAGGTATGAGACAAGTCAGTATCATATTCTAAAAGTTGTGAGACATGAAAGACGTTGTGTATTGCATGGTACCTCTAAGGTAGCAATAACTGATAGGGTACTGGCCTGAGTCTCTCTAGAATTTTAAACAGCCCAATAAAACAAAGTGATAAAATTCCATGATTCCTTAATTATATATTCTCTAACCTGGGAGATACACGATGAAAAGAATGATCCCCAACCTCAAACTCAAGAGGTCCTCGATGGAAATGAGAATAATATTTCTATATATACTGAGAAGTAGTCATATTCATTATGATAATCTAAACATGTTCTGAAGTCACCTAAATGAGATGAGGACCTAGTAGGCCAGCCTCACCTACCTCTCTCCAGCACAAGGTTGAATGGCATGGCCCACCATATAAGGCCTCAAACTGAGCCATCTTAATCATTTCCTAAAAAATATTATTATAAGAGAAATTGATGAGAGGAATATGATTCTCCTAAAAAACCACCAAAATTAAAGAATCATACTCGGTGCATATCATCTAGAACTTGTATTGTCTGTTATGATTGTCCATCATTCTAAGGGTGAAATTTTTTTCTTAGAAGCAACTGAGTCCCCATAGATTTTTGCAAACCCTACCAGAACTGTGAAGTAAAACAAGAATCCCTATTTTAAATTATAGTACATGGAACCCTATGTAGTCATATGATCTAATATACATACAATCTTCCCAACTCATCAACTCAGAAATTATCCCAAATAGAAATGAAGTGGGTTGATTTCATTAGTAGGTAAATGACTACATAGATAGAATTGCTACCCCTCGGAGACCTAGGTAAGATGACTATGAAATCCATAAAAACATCTTCCCATTTCCATTCTGGGACTTGAAGCGGCTGTAACAATCTTGCAGGTATCTCGTACTCTAACTTGTTCTATTGACAGGTGGAACACCAAGTGATGAAGCCTCAAATCTGAAATTTCATCCAAGGCCACCAATATTGGAATCGCATATCTCTATACACCATCGAGATGCCCAGATGGGATGCCCATTGGGAAGCATGGGTCTCTTTAATCAAATCATCTCTCATATATGCAGGAACCCAGATATGTCCATGTAGACGTAGTATGTCGTCTCTATCCACAGACCAATCCGGAGGTGGGTTATCTTCTGATATACTCTCATGGAGAACCAAACCTTCAGGATCTAAAAACTACCTACTCGTCACCTTCTTAATGAGGGAATAGGTAACTATTAAGGTTGATAGGTAAGATTGCGTGTGACTATCTTGAAACTCTAGATGAAGTTTAGAAAAGAGGTCCATTAACTTCCATTTTTCACTGGCTTCCTATACGGCATGTGTTTATGTTTTTCGACTTAGTGCATATCCAACCATGTTTCTTTTTTTAATCATATAGGAATGCTCAACATCAAAGGATTGTAGATATTTGACCCATATTTTCTGTCATAGTTTCAAGTCAGTTTGAGAAAAGATATACATGAGGCACTTGTGATTTTTATACACAACAAAGCTCTCACCCAAGAGATAATATCTCCAGCAACATAATGAATGGACAACTACTGCTAGCTTGAGGTCATGTGTCAGAGAATTTGTCTCGTGAGACCTAAATATCGAGATCCATACACAATGAATTTTTCTTCCTGCATCAAAAATTCTCCTAGTCCAGTTCTTGATGCATTGTAGATAATGATATAACCATTACCGAGTTCTAGAATAATCAAAATCGGTGCTAAGATAAGCCTCCCTTTCAGCTCCTAAAAAGCTTTCTCGCATGATTCTGACCATAGGAGATTAACAGCCTTCTTTTTAAGTTTAGTAAGAGGTGAAGATAGTTGTGAGAAGTCTTTTATGAAATTCCTATAATATCTAGTGAACCCCATGAAACTCTTGATATCAAACATGTTCTTGTGATGCTCCTAGGAAACTACAGCACTAACCTTTTTAGGGTCAACATATACTACATATTTTGAAATAATATGACCCAAGAAGTGGACCTTGTAAATCCAGTGGTTGCATTTAGTAAGTTTGGAATAATGCTGATTCTCTATCAGTGTACTCAAAACAATCTCAAGATGATTGGCATGGTCATTATGAGTGCAAGAATACAATAAGATTTCATCTATAAAGACCATGAAAAAAGAGTCCAAATATGGTTGGAAACCATATTAATCAATTCCATGAAAACATAAGGATCATTCATATGACCAAAGGACATAACAAGGTACTCATAGAGACCATACCTAGTACAGAATTATATATGAGGTATTTCTGATTGTCTAATGTGCACCTGATAATAACCCGATCTCAGGTTGATCTTTTAGAACACCTTTTCTCCTCAGAGATGGTCAAAGATATCATCTATTAGAGGATGTGGATACCAGTTCTTGACCATACTTGGTTCAAACATTTGTAATCCACACATAAACGAAGGTTTTCATCCTCATTCTTAGCAAAAGACATGGGTAAACCCCAAGAAGATATATTAGGCCGTATAAAACCATTGGCCTCTAAGTCCTCTACCTTCCAATTAATCTCTTTAAGCTCATCACATTACATCCTGTATGGTGGAATGGACACTATAGATTCTCCTGAAACAAGACCTATATTAAACTATACCTTTCCCTTTGGAGGTAATCCAGAAAAGTCATCAAGAGAGACTCCCCTAAAATGATAAACTACGGGAGAGAAATTAGTTTGAAATAAACCCTCATCCTAAATGAAAATATTTTCAATATGGGTGGTCACTCTACCTAGACCATGATTCTTAGGTCCATCTCTCCCAGCCTGGACATCCCACTAACCTTTGAAAAGATAACTGTTTCCCTCTAGTGATGTAAAAGAAACCCTATGAGGATAACAGTCTACAAAGGCATGATATTGGACTGGCCAGTCCATACTGAGAATGACATTGAATCATGTAATCTTGAGAAAAAATATATTCCCTAAGAAAGGGTAACTACCTACCTCAAGGGGACAGTCCCAGCACTAGAGTATTCCCTTCATCTGTATTCTCAATGGTGTTTCGAGGGTCGTTACACCATAGTGATACTATATATCTAGTCTGATAATATCCATGATAGATATACAAATAAAAGAGTTTGAAGCACCTGTATGAAATAAAGAAAATATAATATTAAAGGATACTAAAATAGTACCTCATAATTTAGATGGTCCCACAACCTGATCCTCGAATATCGATTGTAATGAATGAAACTGAACGGATCTATGAACATGTGTAATAGATGGAATACAAAGATAATTATTGCTCTGCTGGTGGTTCTGGTGATCAGTGATCAAACTACCATGACCATGACCTCCTCCCCAGCCAGACGTTTCGGTGTTATTCCAATTACCCACTTGACATGGCATAGAATAACAACCTCCTGATGGTTGAGCTGGAAGAAATCCATTTCCACTCAATGTTGGTGGAATGGTCCTGCAAAAACGTTGAAGATGACTCATACAACCACAATCCCACCACTCCCTAGGTTCTCTATCACATTGGGCATTATTTTCCCCTATTATTACACTCTAATGGAACACAAAATAGCTATCAAACTAGATACTCTAACTTCCACTTCCTTGATGAAAAACCTGAATGGAACGTTTCCTTACACCAGAACAACTATTGGTCTATCGTGACACTGATCATTTAAACTAGGTCCTTGTGTCGTCCCTCAGGTTACGCTCAGTGATAAGGGCCTAATAAACTATCGCAAATAGGGTAGGATGGCGAAATACATTCATCAGAGTTTATATGGCCTACTGGAGCCCATCCTCAAAATTTCTAGCATGAGAAATCTCCTCAACAGCTAGAAGTAGTGAAAAGCATAGTAAATTAGTGAAACGTGATGAATATTCCATAACTGTCATAGAACCTTGCTCAAGATTCATGAACTCTTTGTCTCATTCAGCTCTCAGTGACTAATGAATGAACTAACCATATATGGAATTCTGGAATTCAACCCATAACATGCCCTGATGACGACCGGCCTGGGTAACCACATCCCACTAACTCTTGGCCGAATCCCGGAGCCTATATGTAACAAGATTGACTCTCCACTCTGAAGTCATTTCGAAATTCTAAAATATAGACAACAAGGTCTATATCCAAGTCTCAGTATCCTGAGATCCATCATCCCTTGAAAAAGTGGGAGGATGCTACTGTTGGAACTCATAGGTCAGATCAGCCATCGTAGATATAACCCATGGAGCACTATGCATGGACTACAAGAGAGGTAGGAAACTATCATGGACTTGAGCATCAGTTCTCAGATCAGGTACAACAAGAGGTGCCTTAAGTTTCACTCATGTAAGTATGACTCTCTGATCAGGGTCCACCATGTTTGGAGCATGGTCATCACCACCTTTCTAGCGAACAACACAAGGACGTCGTGGCCACATTAGTCTACAAATTTCAAGCACACACCTCAGAATAATCTTAGAAGCAAGGAGGTAGCATCACTAACGAATGATGAATGTAATAAAACTAACTACCCAAGGCATACTACCAAAACTACCCACTTATATGGCTAGGTATCAGTAAGTTCTCAAGTATATTTTTCATGTTACTTTGAAATTAATTTTTAGTTTCACTCCTTTACCTTTCACAAACATGACAAGGTGAGATAAGGATGTGCTACAAATTCGTTTTTGATTTTCAGGATTCACTTTATAATGGATAGTAATTTCCAATGAATCAGTCCCCATAAACCTATCACCGTAAATGACACCCATTTACTTATAGTAAAATAGATTGACTAGGTAAATTACTTATTCCAACACATGAGGGACCATACACCTCACGAATTGAGATAGGCAATCACTCAATCGAAGCAAAAGTAATACTAGTACGAGAAACTATCACTGCATAACTCAACAATCAAAGTTATATCAAGCAATGAAATGTAGTGAAATTCACTTATATTATAAGGAAATATGCATGACATGTGAAATATAGGCTCCTATAATGATGCATGTATCAATACTCCATACCCTCATATAATCTGGATTAGGATGAAATAAATTATCAACAGAGTAATAATCAACAACACAACACAACATGTGCATCACTCAAAGGTGAAATAATATCAACTGTAATAGGTAAAATAGAATAACAATTGCATTATGGGTAACATGAATTTTACATAGAACATGGGTTTGTCACCCCCATTGACGACTTATGACCATGTCCCAAGCATTTCTATTCTCCAATATATTGTCTCTATATAGATTAGGAAGAAAATAAATCACCTCTAATACCACATTGTGACATCCTGGACCTGGATTCCACTTAACGAGGGCCCTGATCCCGGTGGGACACATGGCCTCAATAACATCTTCCTGAATGTCAGAGACTACTGACTAGTAGCAAGGGTCTAGGTTGTGTCCTTGGGAAGACTATGCCCTCATTATCATAGTGTAGCACAGTGGAAAGAATATAATCTAATAGTAAAAAACAGAAGCAATATAAATAAATAGAGGAAGAAAATAGATGCAATGGATAAACGATAATAACAATAGCTATATTATCTTGAATAGTGTTGATGTAATTTCATGTCACTAGAAAACTAGAAATCAAGGATACATGACAATAGTCATAACTTGTTCCATAATGTAAAAGAAAACAAATACTACTCCAATCATCCTGATATCCCACTCGGTCATTTTCTATCATGCTTCATCCTATAATCACACAATCAAGTATTGGAAGTTGCATGCATCTCTTTGTCAATACCTACAACCATGTAATCTACTCCAGGTACCATAAGTCACCTGAAGATGGTGTGAGATTAATCTCAATAGGCCACCAACAACGGTGTCTATAACAGTTGTCTTATGTAATGGAATATAATTGTGTGTAGGCATATATATATATATATATATATATAAGTAAAGAAATAAGTACAACATAACTAAATAAACAAGTACCTAATTCATCCCTCGACTAGTGTGTGAGTATGTAAAAATTTCATTTTAATTAAACAATTACCATTTAATATTAATAGGTCATGTGAGGCATTTCCAAAACTGACATCACCTCGTGATAGTATAAGTAGTGAAGGTCCCAAGACATAATGAGAAAACCTAACAATGATATCTAGTGAGGGAGTTCCAGGGTAATTACCATGGTAATGTAAATCTCACAGAATGTTAATTCAGTAGTATCTGAGTCTAGCTAAGGGTTAATAGTGTAATACAAGGTGTGTAAACCATGTAATTCCACAATTAGGTGCCTACTGAGTCCAAGGTGATCGACCTAGGTAATACATGGATAAAAAAATATGGGGCCCTATGGGATTTCACTATGGAACTAACTTGTCAAAGATGGATCCTAGGAGTGTATCTAAGGTATCATGTAATAATTAAAAGGACCCTACAATAGTATACAAGGAATCTGTGGAATATGAAAGAACCAAATTCTAGTTGGGTATCAACCTAAGAAAACTGTATCCTTGAATCAGAATGGGTTTCCCGAGACCCAAGGTATTATCCTCTCAGAATCCAAGGAGATCAGGAGTTAGTACATTCTAATTTGATATTCTAATTATGTAATAGTTCATTTGGTTCATGTCTTGACTTCCATTTGTGTGGATAGGTCATGTAGAGTTGAAACAATTTATTTTTTGGTCTAATCCATGTCTTCCATTTGTCTCGATAAGCCAAGTAGCGTTTCGACCATTTAATGAAGTCTTAATTAACCATTAAGGCATATTCAATTAGAATGGTTCACTCCACTACCTTCCATTAACAGGGAAAGGGGTTCTTATGGACATGTAAACTTTATTAAATATCATTTATTAAGTCTAGTTTCTATACTTGGTATACTTTCCATTTCACATTTCACATTTCACATTTCACATTTCACATTTCACATTTCACATTTAAAAAAGATTTGGAAGTACTTAACCTAGATGGGTCAAGTGGTGAGCATAAATGGTACATTACATTATGTAATTCTCATTATCAACAAGGAATTTACTATAGAAGGCTCAACTTTAGGAAGGTTTAGAAATTTCACACCCGAAGAGTGGCTCAAACGTGTAGAATAAAAAAAACCAATTATTTCATAACCTTCGACATGGGGCGGATTGAGTTGTGGCTGAAACCACTAAAAAATCACATATTTAGAAACAACATAATCATACAATTCTAACATGTATAATCATGGAATTTAAATTTATGAAATGGCTTCCAACAAAACAAGTGGTCCCCCTCGAAACATTCCAAAATCAACGAACATTAGGGATAAGTTATTGACCACCCACATTATGGTTGTATGATCCTTTTCCTCCTGTATCACCCCTTTATTTTCCTCATATTAGATTAGATCTTTAAAAAGGTGAAAAAAATTTACAATGAGATATCTAGGTTGGGATCTAAAGAGAAGAAGAATAGCTAAAGAGGACTCGAGTATATACCGTTGTGCATACCACATGATGAATAGAACATCGATCGGATGTCGGACAAAGGATATATCTTGATTCCCAGTTTTAGTTCTTCAAAAATCTAAAAAATGAGAGAGAAATAGTTAAATCCTGCATAACCCCAGATTAGGGAGGAAGGGGTTGTCTTAATATATCATTAAGGGAGTTTTTTACATTTTACACAGGTTTTTAGACTGTGCGCGGTTTGTGTGCATGGTATGTCAAATCGTGCAAGACGGTTCTTCCTGAAAAGTATTCCTATATACAGTTTGATCAAACTATGCGCCATCCATGCACAGTTACCTAGGAAAAAGGTGTGTTCACACAGTTAGGCTACATGGCCATGCACCAACCGTGCGAGGTTCCACCATATAAAAAAAACACAATCTGTATGGTTTACTCTATACCATGCTCAAGGTCTGCTTTTCCCCAAAAGGATGGGTTCCAGGCTCCGAACAAGCCCCAGAAACCCTCATAACCTTTACTATCTCATTAGATATCTTTATTTTTTCCAAATTATGGATTTTGACTGAGAAACAAAATCCACACTAGAGTGAAAAAAGGGTTTCTTAAATAAACTTTACCTTTACAGAATACCATTAGGAAACAAGGGAATATTACATACAGAACCCCTCAAATAAAAAGTTAATAGTGGAAAAATATACATTATAACTTGATATAGAGAACATAACTAAAATATATATTGGGTGTGATATAAGAATCGATGAATCTGGGGCTAATGAAATACAATATTTGACATATGAATAAATTCCATGAATCCTTGTGAAAGAAGGTATCAAAGATACACAAAAACTAAATAATATTAAAATAGTGGGTAAAAACTAAAATATTTTTTTTATATGGCACTAAGGATGGTGACTCATTATTAATGGAAAATAATGATCCTATAACAATCAAGGAAGTAGTATGTGGAACAAATGATTAAACATCGAAAAAATCCCTAAATTATAAAATGGATTCCATATACAAAATCTATGTCTTCATTTTTTTCATCCTATAGTGGATGTCGAGAACATTGGATATAAATGGGTATTCCAGAAGAAACTAGTAATGGATTGGGAAGTCAGTAACTATAAATCATGAATAGTTGCAAAAGTGTTTAATTATCGTGCAACTATAGAATATAATGAATTTTTTTCATGAGTTGAAAAATTGAAATCCATTAGAATTATACCTACCATTCAGGACTTCGATGGAAATGAGATTTTTAAAATTGATTAAAATATTTCCTTCCTTAACGGTATCCTTCATAAAGATATCAATATGATATAACTTGAAGGTTGTGACTCCAATGGTTTCCAACACTATTATCAAAGTGAAAGGATCCATTTTTGAATTAATTCAAACATATTTTTCAAGAAACATTCATTTTGATAAGTCTATAAAAAAATTTATTTCCATTATATATAAATGTGTCCCTACAAAATTGAAATTATTAAGATGGAGTTTGGAAAATTTCATAATTTTTTATATTGATAATATATTTTATATTTGAAATTTAATATCAATATTACAACATGTTAAAGTCTGGATTAATATATTCTACTATATTAAGGAAAAGGAAATGAAGAATATATTATCAGGATCAACATCAACAATGATTTATCAAATCGAAAAATCATCTAATTTCTAGGAATATATATTATATAGAAACTACATAGATTTTGTATTGGATAATATAGGATAAGATTGTTGAAATGTCACAAGGAATTTATCATTCTTTTTAAATGTTTCCTCACACATATAAGGAAATACAAGGAATGAAAATTAATCCACACGAATTAGTGATTGGATCAAATATGTTTTTTTGATATGTACTAGGATAGATGTTTGATATTCTTTATGTGTGGTAGGAATATATCAGGCTGACCTAGGTTACCTTCATTAGATAGAAGTCCATATTTTCCTTATGTATCTTAGGTATACAACAGATTATCTAGTGTGCTGTAATATCTCAATGAAGGTTGTGGTCATAGATTATACAGAAGATTCCATGTATATTAATACATCATATTTTGAAAAATAAACAGTACTGATACCAAAACTTATATAATTGAATTACATGATACATAGAAGAAAATTATCTCACAATAACCTATTATTTTAATATTATAGTGGTAGATCACACTAGGTACCCACATCAGTGGATGATGTATATAATTCAAAGGTATCATATATTGGGGGTTTTTTAATAGGGACTTAAAGTTAAAGTGAGAGACATTTCCATGGAATAAAATATGGTAAACGCATTGACTAAATCTTTACCCTAAAAAACAATTTTCAGAATATGAGGTTTATAGGAATGAAACATATATTATGTTAGATCTACTTCATGTTATACTTTGTTGTATTTTTGGATATATATCCAACTGATTATATGTTCCATACATTTATATACATTCATTTAAATACTAACAAAAAATCTTAAAACATATTTATCATTATACTCATTAACTTTAATTTAATAATTTACAACTATATATATCACATGGATATAGTAATAGTAATTCCACAAAATTATGAATACCTTGATGTACTGTGATGATATTCATAAATATTGTTATACTGTTGGATAATGTATTTTCATAGGGAGCATCGTATATAGGTTTTTAGGTGTGAGTACTCATAAGCGTATTAGGATTCTTATCTTTATGTTCACTCTATTTAATCTCTACAATGATGGGTAATTAAAACATATCTTCTAGTTGGAATTCATTTTGTTTTGATGTCATTGGTTATTCCTATCAGTGAGCATTTTTCTTAGTAAATAGAATTAATGATTATAATTTATTCTTGTAATTAATCATACACTTAGATTTACTAACAAAAAATGCGACACCATATGTTCATGGTATCTATGGTCTGTTGGGTGCATCGTGAATGGAATTTTATTAATGGATAATATTATGAAGGAATTTTTCCTTCTATCTTCATCTAAGTTGACGTCTTGGTAATTTGATTCAAATTGAACCATAAAATTAAATTCCTTGTCCATGGTGTAATTACTCATTAATATCATATAGTAAAACAAATTCATATAAATATTATAAGTTGATGACTTGGATGGGTAAATTTCTTGGTGATATATTGAGATAATGGGTTTATATTATATGGTTTTCATTTATATATGGTTTTCATTATTGGGACATTAAGTTTTTTTTCAATTGGGTACCATTAATTGTTACTAGATAGTAATCATAGAATTTAGGTAATCCCACCTAATTCCAATTAGAATTAATCCTAGATGGTCACACACTATTTTTTTATCAGGATTTAGTTATATTAATTTAAATATCATGGTAATTATTATTCTTAGGTCTGATCAAAAATATGATCCTTGTTTTATTGATCTCTGATATTGGTAAGGTAATAAAAAAAATTTATAATTACATGAATATTTAATAACAATTTATTCACTAGATTGTGAATAAAATATTTATTTTATTTATTTGTTAATAGAATTAATATTTAAATATATATTTGGGTATATAATAAATTCTTAGTAATTGGAGTGGATTAATATTGGTTCTTGTGATGAATATATATTTTTGAGGTAGTAAAAAATATTTATCATTCTGTGGGTGAGAACATGAAATAAAATAATATTTTTATTATTATATGTAATAGGATTTATTAATTATTACTATACTATTTATGATTTGATATGAAATTATGTATTATTTTAACCAAACCACTAGCTCTATAAATTGATGGTTGTTTTTATTGTTCATGGGTAATAAAAATTTGAAATCATTTCACATAAAAAATCACACTCTATTCATCATCATATATTATTCTCAATAATGATAATAACTATATAGATAATTTCAATATCGAAGGAACTATAAGTGATAAACACAAAAAAAAATCTATGAAAGTTGATTCACTACACTAGATCTAGGAATTTCAATTGTCATCATTCGTATATAAAATGAGAATGTATTGATCCCCATTAGAATGATTATATCCTTGGATCCTCACATCACAATGAATTTAATACATAAAAACAATTTGTGTGATTAGTAACATGTTTATCAGAGAAGCTTCCAAAGATAATATAAATATTTATTTCAATATAAAATTAATTAATTTTAAATTTAACTTAAAAATACCCTCTCTTAAGTTTTGGGTAATTCTAATTGGTAATATTTGTTTATTTATCCACTATGAGTGGAACTTATTAAGCTCTTGGATCATTACTTTAATTATAGTATTTAGGATCATTTTTATTATATAAATTTAAAACACACATTTATGGGATACTACTATGACTATTATCTCAAGAACTACATACACACTCATGTGTATTTTAATGAATATATTATTATTTTATAGGTTCTATGTTTCTATTCATATTTTCTGTAATTATATTTTGTCAAAAATAGAGAGTTATGATGTTCTATAAAATTATGGTTCACATGGAGGTACACTCCCAATATAGTATGTGTTCTGTTATTTTATTGATGTATTTTCTCGAATAGAAAACATGGTTTATTTTAAAGTTCATTTATTAATCCAAATGATAAAATATATTATTTTTTATTATATATTAGGAGTGTATGTTTATTTTAATTAACTGAAATATTTTCATGGATTAAAACTTATTTGATTCTAGTTATTTTTCATATCATTATTTTTTATTTCATTAACCTCTAATGTTTGGATGGAATGTGTTGGGTTTTTAGTTATTCATCCACATTCTTTCAACATTTATTTTAGGGTATAATTATTACCAATTGTAGTATTAATAATTCATAAGAGTTGTTTCTATCCTACAGGGATAGGGACCACCCATTAGGCCTAGTGAAATGATGATGTAGACCTTTTATTATTCTTTACTAATGGTATTGGACACATGCTTTAATGTAGGTCCTTATTGTTGTTAATTTTTTTCTTATGATATGGGATGTTCTATAGAATTGGAGATATTAGATCAACAATATATCATTACATGTAGGTATGGGGGATGGTCTTCACAAGAACTATCATATCTAGAAACATGAATTTTCATTTTTGGATTACAATTGAGTATTGATTTACAATTAGTTTTTGAATTTCATTGATGGATTTTTGTAGGATACAATGTCATTTTTTTCTATGAGGAATTTATTGATGATTTCATAGGTACTTTGAATTTTTGGAGGGAAACATGTTGAAAAAACAAAGGATACATGAATATATGGTGATTTCTATTAAATCTTGAGAAAATAATCCATATTTTGTATCTATACATCATATAGATTGTTTTATTTTTGGATTACTGTTTATTAGTCCATGATGAAAAATGGTTTATAGTTTAATTCTTTCTATGATATTTTTGACCTTACACGAAATTTGTATTGATTTCAATGGTGTATACCCTCATTTTGGTTCTACGTAATGGATTTCTTTTTATGTTATTCACGGTGAAATTTATAATATTTCTAAATTAAATGGTTATTTTTTCGTGAAATTTTAAATGGATATCTTAATCTTACATTGAGGTGATTCATAAATAGATTTAATTTCTAATAATAATTATAAAATTATTTAGCATGAAATTTTAACATTTTTTATTTTTTAAAGAATTTATGATGGAATTTTAATTTAGATTTATATGGAATATTTGAAATTGTTTTTAAATTTAATAATATTATGACATGAATTTTTCTAAAAAATAATTTATCTGTTTTAAAAGTTTTGAATACTTTTATGGGGGATGGTTTTGTTAAAAAATTACATCATATATATGGTTTTCTTTAAAACTCATTTTCATTGGTTTTTTTATTTTTTTGAAAAATAAATTTTTATTGAATTATAGATAGGTTTTAATGTGAATGATTTGGGATTTTGAAATTTTACAGTTTTTTCTTATGTGAAAAAAATTGATTACACTGAAATGGGTTAGTTTAATGAGTTTATTCCTTGTGTTATTTTATTATACCTCCTATATTAATATGTAATAAAACTAGAAATCCTTAACAATGTGGAAACCTATAATTAAGTGGGTGACTTCTTTAAATTTTAAACTCCACCTATATTGTAAATAGAGTGGTTGGATAAAAATATTTTCTTCTCCTTGGACCAATAATCATTATTTTTAGATGGTATTCCCTTTACTGGGTTAATTGGTTGTGGTTATTCTAAGCTAATTAATTGATTCACAATGTCCTTGGTATTTGAGGATTCATACTTATCATGTAGTCATGGATTATCCCATAAGATTATATAATTTAATATATCAGTAGGAATATGTGTTGGAATCATTACATGGCTTGATTATATGTGTTGGTTTATCATTGTTTTTCTATATTTCATCAAATATTCATATGGAAATGCTCATTTTCATTTATTAAATCTCTCTTTTCCCTTTTGGATGTTTTTTATGGTAACAAACATTTATTTTTATTAGAGATATCATAATGTGAGTTATGTGTCTAATATGGATTGCTAAAATTATTCTTCATGGTAATTATGTGGGTGGTGTTGGTCATTTAAGGATGGATCCTTGATAGGTTAATCTTTGGTGGTCTTTGGGACCATGTTCAAGTATTATGATAAATGTTGAATTATACTAACCATATGTGAGTACTGGTTTTATTGTGTAGATTCTTCTTGTTATAGGGCCCCATGGTTGAGCTCTTCATTTACCCATGTTGGGTGATAACTCAAATATATTGATCATAATTTTTCTCATTATAGACTTTTTTCTTTATTTTGATTAATATTTTTTTATGGATTATTTGATGATTCCATGATGATTTTCTTTTTTTTATGGTTTTAAAATTTTGTTATATCATGAGGATAGTGGTTTCTTCATATAAAAAATTTTCTTATTATTATATCACTTTAGAATAGTTTTAAATACTTGGTATGCCTGAATAGGTAAATGTTTTGTTCTTTAGTACTCAGATTATATAGTAATGATTTAGTCTTTTAGGATTTGAATTATTTTGTTTAGTCTTTTTGGTTGAATGGTTTTAGATGAAAAATTATTTTTTATTTTTTTTATTATTTTTAAATTTTTCTATGATTCATCATAGACAAAAAATCATAGATTAATGTATTTGGGTCCTTTTTCATTTCCTTATAATAATTATTGGTTTCTAGGGGTATAAATAATTATGTTGGGGTGAATTAAACGACCATGATTTATAATTTCCATATCATTTTATGATTTTATTTGTTTTTATGATTTTCTTCATCTTTATGTGTGTATTTATCATTAAAAGTGAGTGATTGGGTCTTCCTACATGCAGAACACATCCTACCAACTATTTGAATTAACTGTGATTCATACTTTAAAAAACCTTTAATCCCATAATGATTTGGATTTTTATGTTCAAAAATTTATTTCTTAACAATGTCGAAAAACAATATAAATCCATAGGTTTGTTCCATGTATAGTATGTAGTTTGTTCATGGTTTCAAAAACCATGTATCCAAATAATGTAGGATTCATATATTTTTTATTTACTGATTAAATTACAGTAAATATCCTCATGATGTTATTACCTTATACCTCTAATCTATTTGCACTCATGTTCATTCATGCATCCTTGGACACATATGAGGGATTTAAATTCCTCATCCTTAAATTAATTTCTATTTCCTTCAGATTTAATGCAAATCCAACTTTATTTCTCCACTTTATTCAGTTAATTTCTTCTTCCTTCCTTTTGTCTAATTTTCCTAGGTCCACTCCTCCCCACTATTAATAATTACCAGAACATAAGATATGGTTAAGATTAATTTTTTATATCCCTAGGTTTTCCATGTCTATAACCCTTAAATGGTGTTTCCTTACCTATTTCATCATTCACCAAGGAATTTGATTCATTGCGAAATTAGTCCAAATTCATGGGGAAGGTGTTTCTCTACCATTTCATTATAATCCAATAAATGAAGTCCGTGAGATCTTTCATGTGTATTTTTATTTACATTATGCATCATTTTGATATAAATTATTGATTTAAAATTTTATTGTATTGATATTTATTCTTAGAAGAATATTTTTATCACTGATTTCTAATTTATTTTCATTGAATTAAATGTTTAAGTAAGAAACATGTTTGACCATATTATTATAAGGATTTTAAATTTCATTGTTATTACAATTGAATTGTTCAAGCCATGACTTGGGTTTTATATGGGTGAGACAATTTTTCAGAATATTATTTTAATTAATTTAGGTATTTATTCTTTTTGGATTCAAAATTTTGTTTTAAATTTTTTTGGTCAAAGGTTATTAAAAGTTTGAGGTCATATCGAGTCATTATTTTGAGTTAAAGAGTTTTTAAAAAATTATGAAATAATTGTTTTGATACAGTGATACACACATAATGTAACCCTTACATAAAATTCAATATTTTTTAGTTCTTTACTATATTAGGATTGGATGAATAATTAGAGACAATGGGTTGTTCTATGTAACGGTCTTTGAGGTGAGTTGTAACATATTATTGTGATTCATTTATATGATTACCCGGATTTCATTCTCACCTCATTAGTTATTTTCTCATGGAAACATTGATCACTATGTGGGAGAAATTGATACATACAAAAATAGTTATTAAATAATCTTCTAGGGTACAATAATTCATGATAAAGGGAAACATGGGAAGTTCCATTCTGGTTATTATTATTTGGGATATTTAGATCTTTAATAATATTTTTGGTAAATCAATTATGTCAGATGTTTTCGTATATTTGTGAAAATATATAATGATCTTCACACACATGTACCTAGTGATATTACAATGAAACAATTTATTAATATATATTTATTTAAATGGTATTTACCTTATATCATTTTTGGATCCCCATATTCTCGATTTTATTGTGCAACAATTTATTGAGGTTTAATTAATATACTCATTGTACTTGTGATGGATGGTTATTATTTTTCATTCCTTTATTGGGTGAGTTTTATAAATAAATTTTAAATTTGTTTTAGGATAGATTATTTCAAAACAGTAATCGATTGATGTATGATTTTATTTTTTATATAATTAATTACAATGAAATAATGAGTAATTTTGATACATTTTTTGGATAAATATTAATGAGTTATTTATTTTAAGAAAATGATGTATCTTAGTTGGTTTTAATAAAAATAATACATGTTATTTTTTATATTTTATAATTAATATTTATGATATGATTTTATAATGGTCTGGGATTTTAAAAACCTAAATTTATTAAATTTAAAACTATTATTGATGACATGTTTTAATAAAGGAATCAAAGAGACTCCATGGTGGGATACAACATGGAATATTATCTCAAATGCTAAAAAATAACTTGTGTATGTTTGTGTAAATATCATTTTCATACATATTAATAGTGTATATTTATATATTTTTATCATTTGTTTGAACTAAATTGGTGAGTTAAGATTTAGAGGAAATTATGTGTTACTTGATGGTCCTTGGGTAGCATAGATTGTGTTCTATATTAATTTTTTTATTGATGTATTATCCAATATATCATCCCAATGTTTGTGTTTCTAGTTATTTTATTGTAATATTGGTTTATGTGTTTTATATTTTTTTGTGTAATATATGTGTTTTATATAAATGGGTTAAATTATTTTCATTGATGATGACTTCTTTTATTTTATTTTTCATTCCTCATATTTTATAATTTTGACAGTCAATGGAAGGAAAGGCTATGTGGTATTATTGGTAATTTATCAAATAGGTGTTAAAACTCATTTGAGACATAAATCATTCACAGTTATAGTTTACTTGATTATTAAGTAGTTTATTTCCAATTGGGATTAGAAATACAGTTTGAACCCACACCAAATCGGTTTGGGTGACATATTTTGTTATCCCATGAAGATTATTTGTAGTGTAGCAACAATGTTCTAAATATATTGAATAATGGGACACTCTATGTGGAGTGTCTATAAGGCTGAGAGCTATATAGAAAGAAATAACACAAATCATATCAAAATATCAATCAAAAGTAGAAAAATAATGTTTTATATCCACTGGATATTTTTTGAGTATTCTAAACATCATAAAATTAAAATTAATTATATTCAGATAGAATTATAAAAATTACTATGGAATAAATCCAATTATGTTTCATACTATAAATGGTTTTACAATCGAATAAAATTTATTATGTTTAAAAAAATCAATCCCTTGGAAAAAATTCACAGATTTTAAGGAAATGTTCATCACACATTCATGATAAATAATTCATAATAGCCCTGTTTTATAGAAAGAAATGTGATCTTTAAGGTAATTAAAAATAGTTATTCTCATGTATAACTAAGGAAAAATAAAATTGAGGTTATTCTCAAAGATTTTGAACATGAAAGATTATAATTATGAATTAGTGGTCGCACAATAGATACTAAAATGCATAACATGAATTCTGGTAGAAGATTAATAAACTAGAGAAGTAAGGATAAATATTTATGCATCTATAAGTAAAAAATAAAGGTGTTTTTTGTGTGAAATTATTCTCAGAAAAAGAGTTTATTCCAAGAATAAGAATGAAGGAAAATATTAGTGAAATTGATATATATATATACGTTATGCTGAATAATTAACCACTAAAAAGTCTTGTAAGGAGTTTAAAAGAAAAGAAACATACCATCATGGGCCATAAAATTAAAAAAAAATATAAAATGTTCAAGGTAGTCCACTCCCTATGAAATCAAATTTTACTCAATTTTATTTAAAGTGGTACACACGTAAAGTGTATATATAATACATTTTTTATATCTGAAAACAAATAATATTTTATTAAATAATGGTATATTTGATTTTTATTTGAATAATTCATGTTACTTTAATTTCCAAGAAGTCACATTGTTCAAAAAACAAGACCGAGAATGTGCATGCTGAAATGGGGGCTCTGGGTGAATATAAAACTATATGAATAGATGTCTTACATAGATCAAAATAAATTTCAAATATACCCTTGAAACAATCAATGGGTTCATATTGAAAATATATTACATAATTAGATATCATGAAAATAATTTAGATGAATCAGAACACAATGAAGATGAATATATATTAAGAAATGGATACTACAAAAATTATGGAATTTCATGTATTTTGGTTTTTATATACTAAAAAGTTTTATAATATATTTAATATTATTATACAGAAAAATTAATTTAATAAGGATTACTCTTAATATGTGGTGTACACAAATTGAAATCTATTTCAAATATATGATGTTAAAATTTAAAAGTATTGGTATAGAAAATTTAATTGTAGATAAGCCTTATCTAGAAGAGAAAATACATGTGATGAATGAAGTAATATAGATTTAATTTAGTATCATTATTTTATTTTTAACAAGTTCTATCAATATGTTATTTATTAACTAATTTATGGAACCTTGGGGTCAAACTCAGTAGATCTAGTAATATTATAACCTCTATCATGTAAATAGTTATTTTACCAAGACTAGAAATATATAGGGGATATATAATAACAAGATTCAAGGGTGTGAATGTTATGAATAACATTTCCTATAATAAACTAGTGTCTTTCACCATGAAGAAAATAGACATACTATAAAGATGATTTGGATATATTTTGGAATAATAGATTCTAATCCAAAAGTCATATGAAACTATAAGTAAATTATTAAATCATGGTGGCCCTAGATGATTTATGATTTATTTAAAATAAATTGACTTTAAAAATTATTTTTTTAGCAATCAATCCAAACTTTTACTATTATATTACCTCATTCAATGATAGTAATGGAAATATCATATAATGATATTCCGAAAAATTTAAAATTGGTTTGGAAGAGGATATAAATATTGATTTTTTAGATTCAGTCACAATGCGATATTAATTCATCCCTGTCCTAGAGGAATAGAATAATGTAATTCTAAAAGAAATTTTTAAAATTTGAAAGATAATATCATGGATAAATATTCATAGTTTTTATTTAAATTTAATTATTTCATATTGAAACATGGATATTTCAATGGTATTTTTCGAATAATATGTGATCTATATAATTGATAAAATTGTGGGGGGTTATAATATTTTATAAATTCTTTGTGTATTTGTTCTATTGGGATGCTATAATAATATGGATATCAATTTTATAATAGAAAGTAAATGAGAAAGGAGACACTGAATAAAGAAAATATATAGTCCCAATAAGAAGGATTATATCCACATTATCAGACCAATGAAAATATCTAGTGTAATTCATATATATAATTCCCTAAGGAAGAGGAACATTATTTTTACTTCTAAATCTTTTGAAAAAAGAACACAATAATCGTTGTTAATAATTATTCTAATATGGGGTGATTAATTCTTGTGAATTGATATCATGATAATAATGACTTAACCCACTCCTTGAGTTGTTATTATCATATATTATTAATAATTATAAGCATACCTAACACCGATATAAATAGAAAATCTATCCAAAATGAATATATCCAATACTTTTCATTCAATTTCAATCATGGTGATACCTCTATGTCTATAAAATACTGAATTGTTTCCCAATTTTGTGTTTGAATGTGATGAAATGGATTTTACCCTTTGGGGGATGACTGATTATATCTACAATACCTTCATATAATTAGTGAGTATATGTGATGAATAAGATGTTTTCCTAGGATCAGCAGTGTTTGTTTTTAAATCATTTGAAAAAAAATATTGACTTGTATTACCTCATGAAACAATGACACATAATCAGTGTTTGAACCATGGATAATCCTTTCGTGGTGAACCAAGTACAATCATTGATCCACTACATTATTTAATATAATTTTTATTTTATTGATGTTTGGTAGTATTGTTAAAAAAATTAATTGTGAAATTGGTTTATCATAGTTCTTACTATCACAAGAATTGGATTTTAAAGGAATACAATTCATTTAGAGGGAAAAATTTTAATTAAGAAACACCAAAATTTCCCCTATCCCTCTATGTATATCTCAGGTCCCAACATTAAAATATTATTGCATGGAATTTGAGATTTATTTAATTGGGATTCTTATTAATATTTTCTCTATTAATGATGAGTTAATTTTTACATGTATAATATTTATTTGTATCAGTTTATTGATTTAATATTATATCATATTATTAAGATGGAATATAATTACTTGCATTATTCTACAAACATATGGTAAATATACATGTGAAAGTCTCTATAAAATTTTACAAAGGATTTCAGAAATTTTTTATGTCTAAATAAATATTTTAATATTACTTTTATTTAAGTTTTTTTGATTAAAATATGGTTTTTTCTATTTATTGGGAATAACTATGATGATTAATTTCTATGTGTTTATCATATTTATTATGATTATACTATTTATATTCATATATGATATGATGAAACACCATGAGTGCGTAGTATATGTATTAGTGAACTTAGTGTGGATGATAATACCAGAATTGGTAAAATGGGAATGTTTATTGCCTTTAGTAGTTATGATAATTGATGTATATAAACTATTTTTAAGGATATTTAAATATATATTATGCGTTAGATTTGTTTGATAAATAACATGACTGATTAAGAATGTGATGCTTTTATTGATGATATAATACTCTTGATATTATGAGTTAAGTGTTGTCATATGGTAGTAAACTGGTATATACATATGTATTATATAATTTGACTAAGATTAACAATTTGAATGTTTATTAATTTATATTATATATGAATATGATTTATATATATTCAAGTATGTTATTGAGTGTGTGATATTTCATAGTACATGGTACATTAAATGATATTATAGGAGAATAATTTTTTGATAGTGTGATTGATACTAATTTAAATTGATAATCCTATTGATCAAAATTATTCTATTTCATAATAATAAAAATATAAAAATGTTTTTGCAAATAATATATGGACATTGAGGATCATTTCTGGAATATTTTATTAGGGAAAAAACATTAATATGTTATGGATGATTATAGATAATAATATAATGGGATTTTTTAATTACTTTTGAAATAATATAAGTATTGAAAATGATGAATTAAATAAGAAGTTTTAATATAATTTTTTTACTTATAATGAAAATTTTACATTAAATGATTAAATAGATTTTTCTGGGTTTTGATTTCATTTTTTATAGTGACCTTTAGGTTGAGTTTTATGGTGAATGAACATGGGTTGTAAAATGTTTATAATGAGTAATTATTGATATAGTATGATATATATTCTATAAAGACTCGTAGATATAATTCATATTATCTGTATCATGTGTAAAAATAGATAAATGTAAACTTACAATTATTTATCCATGTGTGTTTTAATTATGAAATAGATATATAATTAATGAAATTGTTTTTTGTATGGAAAAAGGTTTTAAAACATTTATAATTTCTCTATATTTACTCATGGGTCCTATAACGTATTATTAAATGGAAGGTACATTACAATTTTCCAAGAATACATTATTAGTGGGAGAAATGAATTATGATGATCCATGGAATTTATCAAATATCATACTCCAAGATCGTTTTCCTTCTTATTTCATAGAATATACGAGAACTATCATATAGTGGCTTGGAGAAGGGACCTTACCTTTCAATTTCTTATTCAGTATGACCCATGAATACACCATGAAGGGATAATTTCTTTGATATGTAAATAGTGATCTATTGAATCTAAAAATATCAATAATCAATTGGTAGTGATGATCATCATAGTTAAGTAAATTGTTTCTTATTTTTTTAGGAATATTTTTTTTTGTTTTATAAATGGATATTCATGGAATATGGTTTATTTTTTGTGTATATTCTTTTTATTTTGTGTTAATTTTTAATTAAAAATACTTCCATTCTATTAGGACCGTTCCATTATCATTTTATTCTTGATATCCCATTTTGAATAAAATAAAATCAACATTGCATGACTATCATATTATGCATCATCAATTATAACTCATGTTTTGTATTGTGGTTAGTAATGTGATATGTGATATTGTAGTCCATGTTACAAAATATGAATTATGTATTGTTTTATAGTATATGATATTGTAAGTAGTGATATCAATATTATATTGATGTTGATATTATGTTATGTGATAATTTTATCTTGATTTGGGATCACTCCATGTTATATAGTATATCATTGGTGGGGATCAGTACAAAAATTCATGTAATTAAGTAAAAGACATCATATCGGATGAATAGGTTATAACATAAGTGAAAAAATGAAATTGTTTAATCAAAATGATATCGATTCTTATTATAGGATATGACTCCTCAAGCATCTAAGTGGTGTCACAATGAGGCATGATCTAACATTTTATATGTTAAGTAGTGAAGTGAAGATATGTAATATGATATGTAAATATAATATAATACAATATGTTTATAGAAAATTTTCCTTTAATTTAAATTATGAATTAAATTAAATGGTTTATAAAATGATTATAAATTATATCATAACTTATTTTGGGATATTTATTTAATTTAAAAATGAGTTTACTGATTATTTACTTATATAGACATTATAATCAATTAATTATTTTTATCAACAATATACTAAATAAATATTGATAGTATAAAATGTTATTATTAAGATACATTTTTAAAAATATATGGAATGGATTATTGTTTGGATATATATTGTTTATATGAAAATAACATTTTAATTAAAAAAATTATATAACTAATTGAAAATAGGGAATGGATCTAAAAAAGTTATTTTTAGGATTCTTTATTTTATTTTTTTAATAAGATAGAGGTTAAATGCCAATTGTATTGAGTAAATAGATCAATTTTTTTAACATGGATGACTGGTAACCCAGTCAATAACTAAAAGTCTTAGTCGCACACATCTATAAAAACTATTTTCCCAAAGACCTAGTGGCTCAAGGTCAATACATGTATGTCTCAAAGGCCCTATCCCATTGACCCTATATATATATATATATTCAATATATCATAACATTGTCGACCCATCAACCAAAATACCATCCCCACTTCTGTGCATTGGAAACAAGAAATCCACCGTCCTCTTACTATTTGAGCCACTACACCAACCCCAATCCCCTCCACATGTCCATTTGTAAAGTGGTACACTATCCATATCTTATGAATAAAGGTGTGGTTATTTAACTTCCTTGAGATAGAGTCACCGGATGCAATCAACGCCCTCCTTAACATGGTTGAAGGAAAAAAGTTCACCCAATTAAATTGGGGGGAAGTAACTCATAGTCATGAGTAAAAAAACATCCAAGTTATACAATAGGAATACAATATTAAAAAGAGAATTAGGGATCCTATATATGTGTATGTTAATTATATTATAAATTTCACTTGATTTATAATTAGAATTGAAAATATATATAATGACATATTTGGGAAAATATTTATACCATATCAAAATGAGTGTTAAAAATTTATATGATCGAGGCATAAATAACATTAAATTTGTTTCATTTTGAATGATTAGATAATATATTAATAAGTCATATAAATAATTTCTACATTTTAGATATCAAAAACTAAATATAAAATTATATATATAATGGTAATTTTACAAGTTCATATTAGAAAAAAATTATAAATTTCTTATAATTACCTAATTATGTAGTGTCTACATAGTATCTATATTATAATGTATATTTTATTTCATTATTTATTAATTTTTCATAATTATTTTATCACATATCAACATATATGAATTTTTTATTTATTTATATTATTTCTTACATAATTCATAGTTATAATTATAATATTTTCAATTGTTAAATACTTTGATGTATTGTGTAAAACTATAGTTGTAAACTATCAAAAATACATATGATTAATTACATGTTAGTTGTGATATTTTATTTAGTTTTCATTTACCTTGACCATGTATTATACTAGCATTGGGAAAAAATTAAGTAATTTCTCATGATTTATCCATATTTAGTTTTAGAATTGTCATGGGATTAAATACTCTCTTAAATACAATATAAACTAGTTGTATGACATTAGGTAAATCTAGTTAATGGACGAAACGTTTTTTCCTTATCATGAAATGCGAGGCTTGGTTATCTATCACTTTTTGCTTACCCTTTTGGGAATTGATGATTTCAAATGTATATAATATTTTTCATTAATGAGTTTCATATAACATATTATTGGGATAAATTACACTATTTTTAAATATAGATGGATTAAAAGCATTGAATGATCCGTTTACTATTAGTTTTGTACATAGTTATATATCAGTATGGTTTGAAAATTTTGATCAGGTGGAAAGAACTGAAAATCAAAATAATTTTACAAACAAAAATTCATATATTTAAATGGAATAACACATGATAAGATGTTGGTATTCAATCCCATTGAAAATAATAAGTGACAAATTCATTCCTAGGATAAAAAATGGAATGACATTAGTCATTTAGCGGGGTTATTCCTATTTACATACTATTCCCCAAAAATATATTGTATAAATAATGAAACTAATTATCTGATACTAGGAGATAGGTTCCATGTACTATATACTTTTAATGGGCTACATAAGCAATAAAAACCATTGTAAGTACAAAAGGGTAATTCTTATTAGTTTACACATATTATTAATTATATAAATTGATGTACTCTACACCATGAAATAGTAATATATTTTATTATTGGGATAATGACTTACAAAAATTACTAAGTTATGGAATTTATTATAATAAACATTAATTATTTAATGAAATATTTATTTTATCCCACTAATTTTTATGTTGATTGTAAAATAAATCATCATTTTTTGGTAGTACATTTAACAGAAGTTATTATTAAAAAATTATAAAATATTATACACCTTTGTTTTAGTTTAATATTTTAATATTCTTCCAAATTTAATTTTTTAAAAGTTTTTAAAATTTTAATGTGATTAACACCTAAAAATTGTAATAATTATAATATTGATTTATAAATAATATTTTTAATTATATATTTTAGATTAAACACCTTCATAAGTATCAAACTGTAGAAGTTTTTCAATGGGTGAATGAAGATTCTTTTGTCAATTGTAAAATTATCCTATAAAATTTTTATGAATATAAAATGGAAGATAATTTAATAAAATATATATATAACTAAACTAACCAATATGAATAATCATGTTAACCAAATGAAAAAACTAAAGGATTCCTATATTTATTATTCTAGTTAAATAATTCATTCTATATTCAATTTGTTAATTTTTATAGATATTTGAATGATTAAAAACATATTTCCATTAATTTGAAAAAAAATGATGATAAATGAGTTTTCCATATGATGTCCAAGTTTTGGTGTTGTTTCAATACTATATGCATAGAAAAGTTCAGAAGTAAATCTGAAAAGTTAGTTGAATGGTCAAAAAATATTTCTTTTTAATTTTATGCCATGATAATTGAAACCTGGAGAAGGTGTTATTAAGGATATATAAGTATATCATATGATGGAATAGTCTCAAATTTCAAACATATTTTAATAAATTCAATGGAATATTCCATGATAATATTAGTGTTACTGAAATAAATTCATTTATTTTCAAAGCTATATGCTTCTTAATGTATAAATTGTAACGTCCTGGTTTCGGAAGCCACCAAAAGGCGCCCCATACCCGGTTGGTCACATGGCCTCAAGCGCATTTCCCTGAATGCCAGAGGCTGCCGACTAGTAGCGAGGGCCTTGGGTATGATAGTGGGGAAAATATGCCCTCATTGGCAGAGTACACAGTGGAAGTAAACAAATACATACAAGATCAGAAACAGTAATAATGACATATAGTATAAAACTAAGGGTATAAACTAGAGAACATATATATAAAATGATACATGATACATATGTCTACTAAAACAACGAACCAAAGCACAATGCTGGAATACAATGCTAAACCAAGTACAAAAGAAAAGTAGTATCAACTCTATAGCATCGCAAGCCTAAGCTTGGTCCCATGCTCCCCAGATCCACAACTTGTCAAGTACCTAATGTAGAAGGGTGCTTTCCCTTGTCTAGACCTGCAATAATATAATCTATTTGGGCCCAAAATCATGACCCAAATAGGGTGTGAGACTAATCCTAGTAGGAAATCACCACGAGATCTATGCCTAACAGTCAATGAGTATATGGCAGGAAAAATTACAGAAAGTAGTAAAAAGGAAGGTACTCAATAGTAAATAATCAACAGTTCAGTATCAAGCAATAACTAACAAGCATGTAAACAAATAGGTAACACTCTGGGAAGCACTCTCAGTCTAACCCCTCTAGTCCTACCTAACAATTACAAGAAACCTTCTGGGAAGTACACTCTGTCTAGCCCCTCTGGTTCAGCTAAAGTATAGACTCTCTGAGGAAGCACTCACCGCCAATTCCCCCTATAGTCTCGTATCGGTACTAAAGGCACTCTAGGGAATCACTTATGTCACATTCCCTCTGTGGCCCATGTCAAGGAACTACAGACACTTTGAGGAAGCACTCAATTTCAATTTCCCATGTGGTCTCACATTGTAAATTATAAAGACACTCTAGAGAATCCCTCAACGTCCATTCTCCCTATGGTCTATACAATAGGTTCTCATGGCCCCGTGTAAGTCACAAAAGTGTAGCAGTGCATAATGGACAAGGTAAACCTCAAGAACTAAATGGCTAGAATTCTACAGCACAACAGCATAACAAAACAACAGTCACACCCTCCTACAATACTAGTCCTGGGAAAGTAAACAGTTGCCTATCAGGAAATCAAGACCCAAAGGTCCAAACAGGAAAAAACATGCATGGGAAATACATCCAAAGCACAAAAATTCACCCTATTCACAATCAATAACCGTCTACTCAGGCTTACAGCATAGTAGAGAAACAATAGGGCTGAAACGGTAAATGCACAATACCCCGTTCATGGGTATTGTGAGATTTTGCACATAAAACTCAAGGACTATCTACGGAAAGGCACAAACCACCTACCTCGACGTTGGGATATCAAGATACTTAAACCATGAGGCTATAATTTCCTTATAATTCAATAGATCTATGAAAATGTATAAAAATTTCAACCCAAGATAACTCACAAAAGAGAAGAAATCATGAAACGAGGCTCAAGCAGAAGAGAGAACTCACCGATGCGATTCTAATGCAACCAACGGTGTTCTATTAGGAGGACGGACGGAGGCCTAGGGGCTCGGTGAAGATAATTGGTTTTAAAGGTTCTCTCGGATGAATGAAACTTAGAAGAAGGGTGTTATGTCCATCAGACACAACCACGGTGTGTTCAATGAAAAAAAACAAAATACACGGCGTGTACTTTTGAAGTACATGGCGTGTACTCACCGTTTCCATACTCTACATTAGGCGTCCTCCAGGTAACCCCACAAGGCCATTTGCAAGGCCACTACATGGCCAGCACATGACTACTCGCGTTAACTGAGTACACGGCATGTACTCATAAAGTACACGGTGTGTACTTTAAAAATTTCATGAAACTCCACTTTTCTCAAAAACTCAAGAAAAAATAAAAACATACCTGAAAAGAAGAATCGGGTTCTTAAAAAATTCCCCCATTAAAGATATTCATCCCCAAATTTCCCTAGCAAGGCGGAGTAGAAGAAGAAACCCCAAACAACTCTGGCCACTGGGCTCTTACATCGGCCTCCCTCTCCCAAGTCTCGTCATGTACCCGTCTGTGCTGCCATAACACTCGTACCAGAGGAACGGACCGACCACGAAGAACATTTGTACTACGATTGACAATCCAGATAGGATGATCCTTGAAAGGTGTGTCCACTTCCAACTCAACCTCCTATTGTTAGAAAACATGGGACGGGTCTGAAAAGTAATGTTGAAGATGAGAAACCTGGAAAATTTCATGCATAGCCTGGTACCTCTGAGGTAACTACAACTGATAGGCCACTGACCCAACTCTCTCCAACACCTCAAATGACCCGACGTACCTTGGAAGAAGCTTACCCTGTCTCCTAATCCTCTTGTGTCCCAACCTTGGTGTGACATGCAAGAAATTTTGATCCCCGACCTCGAACTCCAGAGGTCGTCTCTGCTGATCAGCATAAGACATCAAAAAAGATTGTGCAGTAGCCATCCTCTTCTGAATCAACTCTATCTACTCCATGGTCTCCTGGACATGACGAGGTCCCAGCAAAGCTGCCTCTCCTGCCTCAAGTCAATATAAGGGTGATCGGCATGTCCTACCACACAAAGCCTTATAAGGTACCATCTGAATAGTTTCTTGAAAACTATTGTTGTAGGGAAACTCTACAAGAGGTAAGTGCCTCTCCCAAGAACCTCCAAAATCCAGAATACATGCTCGGATCATATCCTCAAGCACTTGAATCGTACGATCGGACTATCCATCAGTCTAGGGATAGTAAGTTGTACTCAAAATTACATGTGTACCCAACGCCTTCTGAAGCCCCTGCCAGATCCAAGAAGTAAAACACACATCCTTTTCTGAAACAATGAAGTGTGGAACTCTATAACGACGTACAATCACTCAGATGTATAACCACCCCATCTCATCAACATTGAAGGTCTCTTTGATTGGAAATAAGTGAGTGACCTTCGTGAGTATGTCAATGACAACCCAAATTGCATAGTTTCTTTGAGGAGACCTCGGAAAACTGGTCACGAAGTCCATCACGATGTCATTCCACATCCATTCGGGATGGGTAGCTCTTGTAAGCTCATTTCTGGTCACTGATTCTCCACCTTCTCCTGCTGAAAAGTGGAACACCTCATGACAAAACCTGAAATGTCTCTCTTCATACCTGGCCACCAATACTGATGGTTTATATCACGATACATCTTGGTGACACCATGATGAACTTCCCAAACTAAGGAATGAGAGTCCCACATCAACTCCTCATGTATGTCTATTGGCACCCATACACATCCCTGGAAACGCAAGATCTCATCCTCTCCTATGGTCCAACCAGGAATAGGGTCCTCTCCTGACACATTCTCCCTTATGACTAGGCCTTCAAAATCTTATAGCTACCTCATTCGAACTCGACCAAGAATAGTATAGGTAATAGCTAAAGTAGATAGAAAAGTCTACCCCTATCTGTCTTGCACCTCCAAATGAATCTCAAAGAACAGAGACATAAGATACCACTCACTACTGGCCTCCTGAACTGCCTGTATATGAGTCCTCCTACTCAACATATCAGCCATTGCATTTCCCTTCCTAGGCGTAAAGGCAATCTCAATGTCAAAGAACTGTAGGTACTCAACCCACCTTCGATGTCTAAAATTCAGATCACGATGAGTGAAGATGTACATGAGACTATTGTGGTCAGTGAAAACCCTAAAATTCTCTCCTAGAAGATAATGTCACCAACAACGTAAGGCATGAACAATAGCTGCCAACTCCAGATTGTGTGTCGGGTAGTTCCTCTCATGTGGCCTCAACTGCCCAGACCCGTATGCAACAACTCCATATCCCTGCATAAGCACAACTCCCAGTCTAATACCTGAAGCATCACATTAAATAGTATAGTTTTTGTTCCACTCTCGAAATATTACTATCGGTGCTGAAGTAAACCTCCATTTCAGCTCCTGAAAGGCGGACTCAAAAGAATCTGACCATAAAAACTTCGCACCCTTATTAGTCAGACCTGTCAGCAGTGCTGCTAAGCGTGAATAAGTCCTGTATAAAATGTTTATAGTATCCATCCAGCCTTAGAAAACTCTGCACCTCAAAGACTTTATTCAGCTTCTCCCAAGAAACTACAGCTCTACTTCCTATGGGTTTACTAATACTCCTGCCTTTAAGATAAAATGACCTAGGAAGTGAATCTGATCCATCTAGAAATGGAATTTTGAGAGCTTTTTATATAATTTATGCTCCCTCAGTGTACTCAAAATGATCTCAATATGGATAGCATGGTTGTGTCGAGTGTGAGAGTACACTAAGATATCGGCCACGAAGACCATGACGAAGGAATCCAAGTATGCATGGAACACTCGGTTCATCAGTGCCATGAAAACTACAAGCACGTTCGTGAGACCGAACGGCATAACCATATACTTGTATAGACCATACCTGCTTTAGAAGGATGTAAGAGGTATATCAGACAGTCTAACATGCAACTAATGATAATCAGACCTCAATTAAATCTTTGAGAACACCCGGGCACCTCGAAGATGATCAAATAGATCATCAAATCTTGAAAAGGGATATCGGTTCTTGACTGTGAACTGGTTCAGCTTCTGATAATCCACACAAATCCTAAGGGTATCATCTGCCTTCTTCACAAACAGGATATGAAAACCCCAAGGAGAAAAACTGGGTTGGATGAAACCCTTTTCCTGCAACTCCTCCAACTACTTATTGAGCTCCTACAACTCTGGTGTAGCCGTCCTATAAGGAGGAATGGACACTAGTTCTAATCCTGGCACAAGCTCAATACAAAAATCTACCTCATGCTCTGGAGGAAAACCTGAAAAGTCCTCTAGAAAGACATCTCTGAAATGGTCCACCACTGGAAGAAATTATAACTGTGAAGTCCTATAGTCATCAAGATATAGACTAGAAATATGGGATGTAACTTCTCTTAACCCATGATTCTCTAGACCTTATCTGCCCTCTTGGACATCCCACTCTCCCTTATGAAGAAATGACACACCCTCTAGTGATGTGAAAATCACCCTACAGTGAAAATAGTCGATGACTACCTAGATGGGAACTAGCCAATCTATCCCAATAATGACATCATAGCCTATCATCACTAGGACATAGAGGTCCCATAAAAAGTGACACCCACAAACCTCTAGAGGGAACTCCTTGCACTAACGTACACTAATCTTTCTACTCCCTAATGGAGTGTCTAGTGTCAAGATATCAGCAGAGGAAAATATACAGAGCCCGAGGCTCTCCAAAATAGAAACAGATATAAAGCTATGGGAATCCTCTATATTGAAAAGAGATAAAGATAAAACCGAGGAAACTAGGATCATACCTCAGACTATGGAAGGTCTTGGATCCTGCTTCTGCTGGGTCTGCTCCACTATAAAAGTCTGGCCTGCACCACGGCCCTGTGACCCTGCCTAACCACCCTGAGCTGATCCACTCAACTTTCACTGAACGACCGGTGACTGAACACCACTTACACAAACTCCACCTCGGCCTGAAAGACCAAAAGATCTCTGATTCCCTAACTGGTGAGAAATTGGTGGTGCTACTCCCGAACAAGGAGTCATAGAAGAACCCCTATCACCACGTACTAGTGAGAAGATCTGACAGAAGCGCTGAAGGTTACCCCACTTGCCGCAAGATATGCACTACACTAGGTCTCTCGAGCAGTGTGTCCTAGCATGCTCTTTCTTCCCAAACAGGTAGCACACCACCTAGCTACCAGAAGAAGTGCCTCGCCTCTTTGAATCACCACACAAAGACTCCCTGCGGCGCTTCCTGCTGTCAATAGGAGGGATGCTAACTCTAGATACCGAGCCTCCCTGGATCACAACTCTAAAATCCCTTATATTTCACTCCGTAATAAGTTATTGGTTGACGATAGAAGTGGTGGAAGTCTACCGAAATTTGTTCACCTACGATCGAATGTTGTTCCTTAGATCATCCTCCAACATCCTTGCCATGAATAACTAATCACCTCCTGAAAAATGCGTTAAGCGCTGTAGCTCGGTAAAGGAGGAGGAATACTCCATGACAAAAAGAGTACCCTGCTCCAAAATCATAATCTCTTGGGCTCAATCGACATTGAAGGACTCTGGATAGAATTAGTCATAGAATATGTGCTGAAACTCATCCCACACCATAACCTACTGGCATCCCACCTGTGAGATCACATCCCACCACCTCTTGGCATAGTCCCAACGAATATAGGTAGTGAGTTTTAACCTCCTATCTGGAGGTGTCTCCAGATGCTCAAAGATCATCAGCATGGCTTCTATCCACGAATCTGCAGCCTGGGATCCTCCATCCCCAGAGAAAGTTGGAGGATGCTGATGTTGGAAGACCCGCATCAAATCAACCATCGACGGGGTAAGAGGTGGTGCTCCCTGAAATGTCTTCATCATCCTCATAAATACTTCCTTGAACTATGCATCTGCACCTATGTCAGGTACAATGGCTGGTGCCACGGCTGGCACAACTAGAGGATATACAGGTTTTCCTTGATCAGCCATGTCCGGTGTCTGATCGCCGTCTGAAAACTACCGCACAACCGGAGGACGTCTCGATGGCATGACTCTGCAAAGTCTAGCGCACACATTAGATCAAGGTTATCAAGGACTAAAAACAGGGAGTGTAAGAAAGGAACAGGAGAAATAAATCATTCAAGTTTTACAACACATGACTACATGGTGTGTACATTTTCTACTTGGCATGTTCCCTTAATTCATTCACATGGGTGTGTAATCCTACCTAAATTGGTCGTGTAACACCCTAAACACACGTCATGTTGTTATAACACACGGAATGTACTTGAATCCTATTCCCCTTCCTGATTCCTTCTACATGGTTAATCCACACGGCTCTCCTAAGGCAAGACTACACGGCGTGTTCATGATAGACACAACGTGTACTAGACAAGATTCACCTGGCCCGTGTTGTTGGTTACACGGCCGGCTACACAGTTGACACTACACAGCGTGTTCCAAGGGGATGTGGTGTGTATGAGAAGGGAAAACACTGACCCATGTTGTTGGTGACACGACCGGTTACCTATGTCAGACTACAAGGCGTGTTCAATGTGGACACGACATGTATGGCTTAAGGTGTTATTCATCTGTGTTTGTTGGTTACAAAGGCAGACACAGGGTCAACACGACAAAGCGTGTTCATATGGTACATGGTGTGTTCCCACCAGATCTTCCCCATCCTGTGTCTCTGCCCTCACGACCTATGAAATGGTCAGAGACTACACGGCATGGATTTAAGAAAAACGTTTTCTTCCTTAATATAAGAACACATGACGTGTACTTAACATTACACGGTGTGTATTCTAGGTTTTTCTGGACAGTAAGCCTCGAAAACTACTCTGGAACCCATAAAACACAGAAACAAACACTAAAAGTGCCAAATTTCGATCTGTGAGGTCCCATACTCCCCACGAATAAAATCTTGGCATCTTAAAGATGTTATAACAATGTAAAAAGTCAATGATCTATCAAATTTCGGTCCATGAGGGACCATAACACATCAAGAACAAAATTTTGTCGTTAATTCAAAGAAAACCTTACACAAACAATACCCTATCGAATAGCAGGTATTTTATCAAGGCATCTATCACAACAACATGCATATTATACACACCATCTATCACAAAAACATGAAATCACTAATTCATCCTAAATGGCATGGCAAGAATGCATGACATGTGATTTCTAGCAAGTTCTTATATGTTTCATGAGATGTCATACCCTCATCTCATTGGGTTGAGATAGAAATAGAACCTCAATAACATCAAAAATAATAGAAAAAATCATGTGGATCACTCAAGATGAAATCAAATCCAATGTAATATTGAAAAATCAGAAAATTTCAATAAACGAGGTAGGTTGTCTTTTCCTTGTACACTGGTTAGCTACTTCCAGGTATATATTATTACCAAATACATATTTTTTCCTATTCCTGACTAAAGACTCCAAATATTAAGTCAAGAGAAAATAATTCCTATGATTCCACTTTGTAACATCTCGATTCCGGAAGCCACCCAAAGGCACCTCATACCTAGTCGGTCACATGGCCTCATGTGCATTTCCCCAAATGCCAGAGGCTACCGACTAGCAATTAGGGCCTTGGGTGTGATAGTGGAGAAACTATTACCACATTGGTAGAGTAAACAGCAAAAGTAAACAAATACATACAAGATCAGAAGTAGTAATAATGACATACAGTAGAAAACTTAGGTTATAAATTAGATAATGTATATATAAAATGATGCATGATACATATGTCTAGGAAAACAGAATAATAAAGCACAATGATGGAATACAGTGCTAAACCAAGTATAAAAGAAATTTAGTATTAGCTCCACAGCATCGCAAGCCTAATCTTGGTCCCATGCTCTCCATCTCCACAACATGTCGAGTACCTGAAGTAGAAGGGAGCTTTCCCTTGTCTAGACCTGCAACAATATAATCTTTTTGTGCCCAAAATCATGGCCCAAATAGGGTGTGAGACTAATCCCAGTAGGCAAACACCATGAGATTTGTGCCTAACAGTCAATGAGTATATGGCATGCAAAAGTATAGAAAGCAATAAATAGGAAGGTACTCAAAAGTAAACAATCCACAGTTTTGTATGAAGTTATAACTAATAAGAAGGTAAACAAATAGGTAACCCTCTAGGAATCACTCTCAGTCTAACCCCTCTAGTCCGACCTAACAAGTACAAGCAACCCTCTAGGCAGTACACTTAGTCTAGCCCCTCTGGTTCAGCTAAGGAATAGACTCTCTAAGAAAGAACTCACTATCAATTCCCCCTATAGTCTTGTATCATTACTAAAGGAGCTGTAGGGAAGCTCTTACATCACATTCCCCATGTGGTCTCTCATCGTAAATTATAAAGACACTTTGGATAATCCCTCAACATCCATTTATCTATGATCTATACACTAGGTTCTCACAGCCCAGTGTAAGTCAAGCAAGTGTAGCAGCACGTAACGGCCAAGGTAAACCTCAATAACTACTTCGATATAATTATATAGCACAATATCATAATAGAACAACAATCACACCCTCCTATAATACTAGGCATGGGAAAGTAAACAACAGCCTAACAGGCAATCAAGACCCAAAGGTCCAAACAGGCAAAACAATGCATGGGAAAAACATCCAAAGCACAATAATTCACCCTATTCACAATCAATAATCATCTACTCAGGCATACATCATAGAAGAGAAACAATAGGGCTGAAACCGTTCATGGGTATTGGGTGATTTTGCGCATAAAACTCAAGAACTATCTATGGAAAGGCACTAACCACCTACCTCGGTGTTGGGAGATCAAGGTACTTAAACCAAGAGGCTTGAATCTCCTTATAACATTGTAGATCTCTGAAAATGTATAAAACCTTCAACTCGTGATAACTCACGAAAGAGGATAAATCATGAAAAAAGGCTTAAGAAGAAGATAGAACTCACCGATGTAATTCCAACCCAACCAACGGTGTTCGATTCAAATATGGATGGATGCTCAGGTTCTTGTCGAAGATCTGTGGTCATACGGGTTCATTCGGATGAATGAAACCTATAAGAAGGGCATTCTGTCTATCAGAGGCGACCCTGGTGCGTTTAATGGAAAAAAACAAAATACATGGCGTGTACTTTTGAAGTACACGGTTTGTACTCTCCATTTTCGTACTCCACATTAAGCAGCCTACAGGTCACCCCACATGGTCGTGTGCAAGGCCCCTACACGGCTATTACACGGTAACCAAGTACACGTCCTGTACTTCTAAAATATCCAGAAACTCCTCTTTTCTCAAAAACTCCAGAAAAAGAATAATATTCCTGAAAAGAAGATCTGGTTTCTTACATAAATTACAAATTTTTAATATATAATGGTTTTAAATATGAAGATAAATATTTTAATTTAATTCACTTTTAATTCAATTAATAATGTTAGGAGTTTTTATTTAAAGTATTTTAATTCAAATAAATTAGTCGATCAGTGATTTATTCTTGGAAATAATTTCTATTGTAATATCAATTTTTGTAAGATAAAAATAGATGTTTCTTTCAAAAATAAAATTCTAAAGATAATTTGAGTGGATATACCAAATAAAAATTCATTTTGATTAATTATATTAAATAATATTTTCTGAAATTTTTTTTTAAAAAATTACATGATATGAAATTGTTTTCTTTGTATGTATTGAGAAATGATGGATTTGATCCCACCACACCTAAATGGAATACTTTAAGGTATAAATTATTATTTTCATCATGATGATGTAAACACATTATCAATCATATATGATATGCATTGAATGTAATTTTTTTAATGTTCTGATTGAAATGAAATAAGATCTATTTAATAACAAAAATGAATTTATTCCTCTATTCATGGAATTATGGAAAGAATATAGTGTGTTAGAGGATATGGATAGTTTTTTTACTTTGTCAATATTTGTGATAAAAAATGATAGATTATTATACTCAAATATAATGTCTATAAAATATTCAAATAGGATTAAGGTATGTTGGTAAAATTATAAAAAAAATATGTTCATTAGTTAAAGTATAATCTTCAGGAATTAATTTAATTAAAATGATCCAATAATGTTTATGATTATGAAAATATAAATAAATATGTAGTTAATAAAAGTTATAAGGATCCTTCTAATAAATTTTATAAATTCATAGAGTTTGAATTTAATGTCTAATGAGTCAAATATTAGGGATGTGATTCGGAAGTCACACCAATATTCATATTTTAATTCTTTATATTTGTTCCTCGTTAAATAAGCTTGTTGGGTTTATTTTAGCAGATGGACACATATAGATGTGTTATGTATTAAATATAGATATAATGAGATTAATGAAACCATAAAAGTTTTGTAAGCATATGTTTGATCATGTAGTATATCATATCTGTTATTATAAAACATGATCTTATATATGGTTTTTTAAAATTCAATAATGTATTTAAGAATATAAAATATATCTTGTTATAGGAATTAAAATCTCCAAATTAACATTTTCGACACATTATTCTTAAATAATGAATGTTTTATACTATAAGAGGGTTATTGGTTATTCAAAATCCAAAAATAATTCATCATCCCACACAAGTGTTAAATATATTGGATAATTCAAATCATGGTCAATATATGTCATATAAATTATATAAATTATATTCACTATAAAAAATTATATTTAACATTTGAAATTTTATGATAAAATAGTATGAATCTAGGAAAGGAAAATGATGAAAAAGGAAAATTAAAAATAATGCTCAATGTTATAGATAAAAATTAAAAAACTCTTAATGGGTATTATTATCAATATACTTCCAAATTAGGGGAATCATTTACATGTATACAAAGAGGATAGAGGAAAATTAAACATGTTCCTTAGTGTCCCCATTCTATGCCCAAGATGTCTGCTCCCATAAAATACATGGAATCGAACCATGTTTACACAAAAATATATTCAACACCAAAGTTGGTTGAAGTATGTTTTATCTAAAAGATAATTTATGATAAAATAAAATGAAGAATTTCCACACCAGTTATTCATCGATATGTGTAAAAACCTGAATCTTCTATTCAGGTATTGATCTTTATTTCAGGTTTTTTTTAGGAAAAATGATGAATTGGAAGATGTTCTAAGTAAATGTTGTGTACTCTTAAGTACACTCCATCTACTCAGTTGTCGCATGTAGTCTTGTACTAACTGTGTAACAACCGAGTACATGGTCGTGTAGGTGACCTAGAAGACCACCAAATGCGGGAGCCTATTGAGGCTATTAAACGACATATACATTAAATGAACACATAGTGTACTTTTAATTTAAATTGATTAGTCAGAGCAAGGTCATGTATCATCTCCAGTACTCACTTCTTCTTACCTTAGTTCATCCAGGAGTGACCGGGTGCGACGATCAATGTCGGAGCCACTATTTCTCTATCTAAGGTATGATTTGAACTCAAGCGACTGCTTTGTAATCTCACAATTGAGTTATTATTTCTTCCTAAACCTCTCTTCCTAATTTCTCCTCTCTCATGTGTTATCGAGGGTTCATCGTTTTTACCCTTTTGTAGATCTACATCATTCTAGGCCGATTCAAGGGCCGACGTTCAATAGTGTTGATCGTACAACATCAACATGGGTGGTTTCTGCCTTTATTTTATTTTATTTGGTTTATATATGCTTAATGTTTCGAATACCCATATTTGGGGTATTGCGTGTTTTAGAATTTAACCCTTATTAATACCTCTTAGGGTGTCTATGTTTGAGAAAGGGTTTTTTATTGTGTATTAGGTTTATTTCCTTGATTATGGGTGTGGTTCCCTTACTTTATTGATTTTGGTCATTTGGTCTAAAATGCATGTTTGGATTGCTTTGTTTCCCATTCCTAGTGTTGTTAGGATGAAGTTACTCTTTATTTGAGATATATGTAACTCACATTTTGAAAGTATGTCTAATAGGAATTTATTGTGAGGGATTCCTGAGGTAGGGTCATTTATGTAAACATTTTGTCATGTTTACCTAAATGAATTGATTGTGAGAGTTTTAGGGTGGTCATAGACCAAAGGGGTTTGACAGTGAGAGCTACTAAGAGGATTACTATTGAATGACTATTGGA
This sequence comes from Viscum album, assembly GCA_963277665.1. Taxonomy (NCBI): domain Eukaryota; kingdom Viridiplantae; phylum Streptophyta; class Magnoliopsida; order Santalales; family Viscaceae; genus Viscum; species Viscum album. The sequence goes on from OY728161.1 coordinate 1,004,957,900, forward strand.
CCAACGAGCATTGCTTGTGAGAACTGCTAGGGTTTATTATGTTTTATAGTAGCTATGTATACCACGAGGTATTGACCATGAGAGCTACCCAGGTGGTAGTATGTATATGATTAGTGCCATGTGGGACCAAAGGGGTTAGGCTGTGTGAGCATTCCTAGAGGGTCATTATTTATTTATTGAATTGATGATATGTTGAACTAGAGGGGTCAGACTGTGAGAACATTCCCATAGGGTTTCTTATTGAATGATTTAATGATTTTGATGAGTCTACCTAGCCAAATCACAAGCTTGGACTCAGTCTTAATTTTTTGATTAAATGGTTTTTTGAGACATCTAGTTGTTATATTATATAGGGGGATACAGAGCTTAGGATAGATCTCAAGGTTACCTTATTCAACAGTTTGAATATTTAATAAATGTAATGAATATAATTAGAAACTGTAGTATTTTTTAATTTTGAGTACTTCCTGGTTTATTGCATTATTTTGTATATTGTTTGATATGTATATATATATTCACTAAAAGTTAGGAGAAGATATTTTGGTGGTTGCCTACTCGGATTATTCTCAAACCCTATTTGGGTATGATTTTGGACCCAAACAAATTATATTGTTTTCAGTTATAGATTGGGGCAGTCACCCTTCTTCATCAGGTACTTGATTGTTGTTGAAGCTAGAGATAATCAGACCAAGCTGAGGCTTGTGATGCTATTTGAGTTTACCATTTTCTATAATTTGGTTTTGGTATTGTGTTTCCAGCATTGTGACATTTTTGTCTTGTTTCCTAGTTACATGTGACATGCATCACTTCTTTATATATAACGTAGTTTTTTATACTATCAGTCTTCCTCTATTTACTTATGTTGTATGGTATTATATCTTCCACTACTGTTTACTATTGTTTACATTGTGTTACTCTTCCAATGATGGCACAGTTTCCCTACTATCACACCTATTTCCCACACTACTATTCACAACCTCTGGCGTTTGGGTAAATGTGCATGAGACCATGTGATGGACTGCATATGGGGCACCTTTGGTGTGGCCCCCAAACTGGGATTTCACAATGTGGTATCAGAGTAGTTGTTTTTTTCTTTGTCTTACTTTTTGGAGTCAATAAATAGGGACAGGGAGGAATAGGTAGTTGGTAATAAGCTATGACCGGGAGTAGCTAACCAGTGTACATGGAAAAGCCAAGTTACCTCAAATATTGTAATTTTTCAGGTTTTCCAATTGTTACAGTTATTTTTATTTCACCATTGGGTGATATATATGTTTTGTGTTGTCATGATTTATATCAATGTGATTATATTTTGGTTGCAATCTGTTGAGATGAGGGTATTCCATCTCAGGCATCATATAGTCACTTGCTAGAGATCACATGTCATGAATTATTGTCATGACATTTAGGGTTAATTACTGATTGAATGATATTGTGATAGATGTTGTTCTAGATATGCATGTTGTTGTGATAGATTCCATTATATAATTCGTACTATTTTGATAGGGTATTTGAGTATGTACGTTCTATTTGGATGGACTCCAAGATTTAGTCCATGAGGTTTCATGGGATCTCTTGGATAGGAATTTGGTGAATCATATTTTAACATTAAATTGGATTTTATCATGTTATGATGTGAATAAGGATGACAAACATTGATTTGCAGGAGTATAGGCTCTCACGGGTCGGAATTTGTCATGAATTTGACAAAATTATATGTTTTTAAGGGTTTTGGACAAGTTTCAGAGGATTACTTTCTGGAAACCCAGACTACATGGCGTGTGGTGTTATGAAAAAATTCCATGTATTCTTCTGTTCTAAAAGAAACAACATTTATTAAGTACACACAGTGTACTGGGAGTACACATCATGTAGTTCTTGACTATGTGACTGAATTTCCATGAAGAGACATGGGGTTGGGAAACTATGGTAGAACACGCCCTGTATAGGGAGTACACGTCGTGCCATAAGGAATTTATGTCCAGTTGTGTGACTAATAACACAGGTGGATAAAATTTAGGTGGTATACTTTGTGTCCCATTATTTCATGTTGTGTACAGTCAAACGTGTTTCTAACCATGTGACTAACCAGGTTGATGGGACTAAACTAGTATATGGCGTGTCTAGGGTGAATACATTGTGTATTGTTGTGCCTATAGACCCCATATGGTATAGCTCTATAGATGTACTTGGGAAGGAGATAAAATTCATGTACATGTCGTTTCATAGGAGAAACACACCGCGTGTAGGGGTTATACATGAATAGGATTGGCAGAGGTACATTCCATGTTAAAAGCATAGGGGAATATGCGGTGTATCGCATATACACAACATGTAACTATGTTTTGTAAAGCATCAATTTTTTCATTATTCTGTTCCTTTCATACAATACTATGTTTCTTTCCTTGATAATATTGAACTGAGATGTTTTATTAACCTTGCAGAGTCATGCTGCCAAGACATCCTCTGGTTCTACACCGGGTTGAGGGCAATGACCAGACACCAGAATTGGTAGGTCATGAACTACCAGTAGATTCTATAGTCATGCCCATCGTTGCACCAGTTGTTATAGCGGACACAGGTGTTGATGGACAGTTCTGTGAAATATTTTTGTGTATGTTTCAGACACTTTAGGGGGAACCACATCCTTCCCCATCTATGGAAGAGTTGACATGGGTAATCTAGAAGCATCATCGTCCTACTTTTTCATGGGATGGAGGACTACATGCTACATATTCATGGTTGGAGGACATTCCTTGCATATGGAGACACCTCTAGAGAGGAGAGTGAAGATTTCGATGTACATTCTATGTGATTCTACCAAGAGATGGTGGTATGTTATCTCACCTGAAGAACATAATCGGGATATGGATTGGGAAGAGTTTCAGAGTACCTTCTATGAATACTTCTATCCCGAGATGTTGAGGTCCGATCGAGCTCGAGAGATCATGAATTTTGAGTAGGATTCTCTTTCAGTGATGGATTACTCTTCTTGTTTCACAAAGCTTCAGTTCTTCACACCTACTTTCGGAGGTGATGATTTATCTTGGAATAGAAGATTTGAGGATGGTATCTGGTATGACATGCGGTCTCAGGTGAATGTTTTTAGGGTGACTTCAGTGATGGCTATAGTGAACCAGGCACTAATTATAGAGTGTAATATGAGGGAGTTGGGAGCTATGATCTAGGATGGTTCATCATCTTTGGATGGTATTATTTTGATACATAGCAAGAATCATAGTGTAGATCCTTCACGTGATGTTTCTTCAGGTATCCAGGTCGTATGCTACCATGCAGGAAGAGTGGGTATATGAGAACACATTTCTCAAGGGACCCATTCGATTGATGATCTTACAGCAATATGGGTCATCTCCAGCATTTTTTCTGGATGTCCTCAGTAGTAGTGTGTGATAAAAATTCTATTATGACTCCACATTCGAGTGGAAGACCACCAGTTTCTCATCGGTCAGGGAAATGGAGTTCGTCGGTATGTTCAGGCTGAGGTGATAGTCATGGTCGGGGTAGTTAGGCTATGGGATTTCAGCGATAGCAGAGTGAATCAGCTCAGGGTGGTTGGGCAGGGTCATAGGGCCATGATATAGGTCAGACTATTGCAGTGGAGTAGACCCAGAATGAGTATGATCCCAGACCCTTTACAGTTAAAGATACAGTTCTAGTTTCCTCAGCTTTATCTTCTGCTCTTTTTGATATAGGGGCTTTCCATAGTTTTATATGTTATGCTTTTATGGAGAGCCGTGGGCTCTATATCATTAAATTTAATGATGTTATGATGCTAGAAACATTTTAGGGGATTAGGAGGGCTATTGTATATCAGTGAAAGGAGTTCTTTCCTAAGGTGGGTGGGTTTCACTTATAATGGTTCCTCTCTTTATTAGAGATGAAGAGTTTCAATATAATTCTTGGAATGGACTTTTTTGTCTCCTTTTAGGATTTAATTAAATTCTATCCCCATGGGGTGAGTTTCGTGTCACTATAGTGTGTGAATTTTATACCCAAGGGCATGTGGGATGTCTAGGATAGTAGATTGAGACCTGAGAATCATGGGTTATGAGGAATTACAGCATAGATTGATATTTTATATCTAAATGACCAGGGAAATTCACATATGGACCTTCTTCTAGTGCTGGATCATTTACAAGATGTATTTATCGATGATTTTATAGGTTTACCACTAGGTTGTGAGGTAGATTCCTCTATTGATCTTGTTCCAGGGGTGGCACTAGTGTCCATTACACCTTATAAGAAGGCTATACTAGAGTCACAGGAGCTCAAGAAGTAGTTTGAGGAGTTTCAAGAAAAGGTTCTTATCTAACCCAGTACTTCTCATTGGGGTTCTCCTATCCTTTTGCAAAAAATGAAGATGATATCCTCAGACTTTGTGTGGATTATCGGAAGCTGAACCAGTTAACGGTAAAGAATCAATATCCCTTACCAAGGATTTAGGATGTCTTTGATCGGCTTCATGGATCCTGGGTGTTCTCATGGATTAAATTGAGATCCCATTATCATCATTTATGTGTTAGACCATCATATATACCTCTTACAGCCTTTCGGAGAAGGTATGGTTTATATGAGTATTTGGTTATGCCGTTTGGTCCCACGAACACTCCAGCAATTTTCAGGGCACTGATTAACCGAGTGTTCCAACCTTACTTCTATTATTTTGTGGTGGTCTTTATGGACGATATCTTGGTGTACTCTCACACTTGACATGACCATGCCACGCATATTGAAGATTTTTTTAGTACATTAAGAGAGAATCATTTATCTATTAATCTCTAAAAATGCCACTTTTTGAAGGACCAGATTCACTTCTTGGGTCATGTTATCTCAGAGATAGAAATATCATTAGACCCAGAGAAAGTGAGATCAGTAGTTTCTTAGAAATAGATAAATAATTTCTTTGATTATATACATTTATGGGGCTGGAAGGTTACCAAATGAGATTTATACAGAACTTTCCACACTTCGCAGTAACACGGATGGACCTAACTAAGAAGGCTGCAAATATTTTCTGTACAGATTCTTGTGATTCAGCCTTTTAAGAGCTGCAAGGGATATTGACTTCAACACTAATACTAATTTTTTCAAAGTCTGTAAATATTTACACCGTTTATTGTGATGCATCAAGTATCGGGCAAGGAGAAGTTCTTATTAATGAGTAATGAGTTGTAGCATATGGGTCTTAGAAGTTTAGGACACGTAATAGGAAAGACCTGATGCACGATCTCAAGTTAGCTACAGTTGTCCATGATTTATGTTGTTGGATACATTATCTCGTGGGAGATAATTTTATGGTCTACACTGACCAAAAAAGCCTTGAGTGTATCTTTACTCAGTGTGATATGAATTTGAGATAGAAAATGTGGGTTGAGTACCTTCAGTCTTTTGACATTTATCTTTCCTAAACTCATGGAAATGGCAATGCAGTGGCTAATGCGTTGAGAAGGAGGGCTCGTATATAGAAATTTTGGGAGCCCAATAGTGAGTGGAATCTTATGGCATTGTTCTCTGAGATGTAATTGGAGGTTCACAACAGACACGGGTAGACATTTCATTCTTCTTTAGATGTTACCTCAACTCTTTAGGATCGAGTGAGAATGAAGAAAATATCATATTCTGAAGTCCTAGTCATACGGGAGAGTGTTTCAGGAGAGGATCGTACTCCTGGATGTACCATAACTGATGATGACATCTTGAATTTTCATGGATGCATATGGGTGTCAGTAGACATATGTGTGGAGAATTTTTGAGATTTTCATTCCTCATTTTGGAAAATTCATCCTTGCATCACAAATATGTTTCAAGATCTGCACCGTTAGTGTTCGTGGCTAGGTATGAAGAGGGATGTTTCTAGTTTTTTTATCTGATATTCCACCTATCAGTAGGTGAAGGAAGAGAATCAGCGACCATCAGGGCTTTTACAACAGTAACCCATTCCCGAGTGGAAGTTGAATGATGTCGCAATGGATTTTGTGACAGGTTTACCGAGGTCACCTTGAGGGAATGATGTGGTTTAGGTTGTTATTGACAGAATCATGAAGGTTGAACAATTCTTTTCGATCAAGGAAACCTTCACTATTGATGATATTGAAATTTTTTACATCTAAGAGTTCATACATTTTCATGGGGTTCCACAATATATCTTTTTAGAGAGGGATGCCCATTTTACTTCTCGTGTCTCGAAGGGACTACATAGGGCTTGGGTACATTGGTGCTTCTGAGTACAGCTTACCATCCCTAGATAGATGGCTAGTCTGAGCACACAATTCACATTTTTAAGGACATGCTTTGAGCATGTGTCCTGGATTTTGGGTGATCTTCATAAATACACATACCCCAAGTAGATTTTTCCTATAATAATAGTTTTTAGTTGATGATTCATATGATACCTTATGATGATTTGTATGGTAGGTCATTCCAATCACTCTTATTTTGGATGGAGGGAGGAGAGGTAGCTATGTTGGGACCTCGTATTGTCAAGGGGATCACTTAGAATGTGGAGTTGATTTAGAAGATGATGGATAATAAAAAATCTCTCCATAAATCTTATGTTGATCGATGGATAAGACCTCTAGAGTTCATGGTTGGAGTTCACGTTTTCATATGTGTCACATTGAAGTTGGGATACAGGAGGATTAAGAGATAGATAAATCTTTCACCAAGATATGTCAGGCCCTATGAGGTTTTAGAGAGAGTCATGTTAGTTGCCTATAAATTGTAGTTACCACAGGGGTATCTGGCTATGCATGATGACTTCAATGTTTCTCAGCTAAGGCCTTACTTTTCATACCTGTCTCTGGTTTTCCAGCTCGAGGATTTTGTGTTGGAGGTGGATACATCCTTTGAGAAGCACCCTATACGGATTTTGGATCACAACACGAAGGTTCTCCATAGTTGGTCTATTCCTCTAGTATGGGTACAATGGCAGAACGGGTCAATATATGATGATACATGGGAGAGGGAGTCCGTTGTATGATCATAGTGGCCAGAGTTGTTTAAAAATTCATCTTCCCCACAATTAGAAGGGAAATTTGTGGGAGAATTGATTTAAGGAGGATGTTTTTAAGAACCAATATCTTGTTTTTAGGTATGGATCTTTATTTTAGGTTTTTTTAGGAAAAATGAATAATTGGTAAATTTTCTAACTACACACTATGTACGCTTAAGTACACACTTTGTACTTGGTTTCCGCATGTAGCCATGTACTGATCATGTAACGGCCGAGTACATGGCCGTGTAGGTGACCTCGCAGACTGCCTAAAGTGGGGGATGGTTGAGGATATTACATGACATGTAAATTAAATAAACACGCCATGTACTTTTCTTTTTAATTGATTAATCAGAGCGGGGTCAAGTCTCGTCTCCAGAATGCACATCTTATATCCTCGGTTCATCCAGGAGAGAACCAGGAGTGACGATCAATGTTTGAGCCATCGTTTCTCCATTAGAGTTCTGATTAGAACTCTAGTGGGTGCGTTGGAATCCCACAGATGATTTATTACTTCTTCTTGAACCTCTTTTCGTGATTTCTCCTCTCTCATTAGTTATTTATGGTTGATCATTTTTACCCTTTTTTAGATCAACATCATTCTAGGCCGCTTCAAGGGTTGATGTTCAAGATTATTTATCGTACAACATCGAGATAGGTGGTTTGTGCCTTTCTTTGATTTTCATTGGTTTATATATTCTTAATGTGCCTAATACCCATGTTTGGGGTATTGCGTGTTTTGGAATTTTAACCTGATTAAGAACTGTTATAGTGTGTGTTTTTTTTTGAGAAAAGGTTTTTGATTATGTATTAGATTTATTACCTTGATTTTGGGTGTGGTTCCCATGTTTGATTGATTTTGGTCATTGGGACTAGAATGAATGTTAGGCTTTCATTTTTTCTATGCCTAGTTTTGTCAGGATAGAGTTACCATTTATTTGAGATGCATGTGATTTGAATTGTGAAAGTATGGACAAGGGGAATTGATTGTGAGATCTTCTTAAGGTAGGTTCATTTATGTATAATTGTTGTTATGTTGACCCGAGGCATTGACTATGAGAGTTTCCGGGTGATCAAAGACTAGAGGAGTTAGACCATCAGAGCTACCCAAAGGTTTATTATTAAGTGAATGTTAGACTATAGGGCATTAACTGTTAGAGCTATCGGGGGTCATTATGTTTTATTGTTACTATGAAGACCAAGGGGGTATTCACCATGAGAGCTACCCAGGTATTCGTTTGTATATGATTAGTGCCTTGTAAGACAAAATGTGTTGGAATATGTGAGATTTCATAGAGGTTCATTATTTATTTATTGAATTGATTACGATTTAAACCAGAGGTTTCAGACTATGAGAAATTTCCTATATGGTTGCTTCTTGAATGACTGAATGATTGTGACGAGTATACCAAGACAAATCACAAGCTCAAACTCAGTCGTAATGGTTTTTTTCGATGGTATTTTGAGATGTCTATTTGTTATATTATTGTCACGACCCGTCCTTGGGGCCCGTGTCGTGACTACCCCAAGACCGCCTTCCATAGGCCAGAGGCTAGAGACTAGCACCAAGGCGTAAATCCTGGTAATGGGAAGGCATTGGCTTTGTAAAGTAAACAAGCACCACAGAGTAAGAAAGCGGAAAAAGGTAAACACTATGTAAAAACAACTGGTACAACAGTAAGTGCGGAAAAGTAAAGGGGGGCCGGAAATACAAGCCCAACTGTAAAGTACAACTGAAAGGGGAAAAACAACAACTGAAAGGAAAAGCCGCAGCATCGAGCCGTCCTCTGAAAGTCCCACCTGAAGGGTGAGTACAGATAGCCTCCACAGCTCCTTGGTCCAGCCGTCCGCTCCGAGTACACCCCGCCCAGTGGTCCACCTCTAGGTACCGTCCTGCTCCGAAAGCCTCCACCACGATCAGCGATGTCCGTCGTCTGCAACCAACACAACGTTGTGCAGGCATAGCCTGTGTAGGGGTGAGTATAAGCTACTCAGTAGGGACCCCGAGACCCCCAAAGGTCTCCCAAAATCCACAAAGGATAAACCACGAAGGAAAGATACAATCCAGTCCACACAGGAAAGAAAAACGTAAATCCACATAGGATAGCACAACACAATCCACAAAGGAAAGTAAACGTAAATCCACACAGGATAGCACAACACAATACACAAAGTAAAGTAAACGTAAATCCACAGAGGATAGCACAACACAATCCACACAGGAAAGTAAAAGTAAATCCACACAGGATAGCACAACACAATCCACACAGGAAAGTAAAACAGGATTCAGCTCACACAGGTATACTTCTTCGAATGACGATAGAGATGATCACTGATCCATCTAAGTCGTCGGACCCACAAAGGATCGATAGATACTAACCCCCGCAATGACCCACAAAGGATCTGACCCACAAAGGATCGATAGGTAACTAACCCCCGCAAAGACCCACACAGGATCGGGCCCACACAGAAACTGTAGGCGCTGGCCCACACAGGACCGCTGAGCATTGACCCACACAGGATCGGACCCACACAGGATCGGTAGCACAGACCCACAAAGGATCGCTGAGTGCTGTAGTCGTCGCCGTCGAATCCACTGAGGATCTCTGCACAGTCGCCGTCGTCACAGTAGCAGTCGCAGCCAACTCTAGGGTTCCCGCACACAGCAAGCTCATTCGGGAGGGTCCGCTCCACGAGCCGAGAGGATGATACATCAACTGACACATAGTCCGGAGTTGATGTATCCACAAGTTCTGTATCGTCAACAAGAACTCAACGTCGCAGACGGTGCGTCAATCAGACGCCCGGTCTGAGAGTTATTGGCTTTTTCGTCCCAGGGGCCCGGTTGGTATTTAAGGAAAAACCAACACGGCCGTACTCCACCTGCATCCAAACCTCAGGTGGAGTATGCCAAAATATTCGTCTCACTTAGAGGAAAACAAAAAAATTGACGGCATGTCAATCGTACGTCCGAAACTCAAGATATGAGTGTTTCCGCTCCGAGGGCCCGGTTGGTTTCGTGTACGAACCAACCTGGCCAAACCCAAAGTATTTCTAAACCTTGAGTGCGATATACCAAAACGACCGTCTCTATCCAAGGATCGCATCGCCGCTAACGGCGCGTCGTTCGGAGGCTCGTAGCTCAAGTTATGAGCAAAAGACCGAAAACGTCCGGAGACGAGGGGTCTGGGCCCGGACCGACCCCCCCCCCCCCTGGGTCTGCCCGAACCGGGTCGACCTGACCCGAGTCCGGATCCGACCCAGTTCGGCGCGGCCCGGCCCGGCCTGGGCGCGACCCGGCCGGCGGTTCGGCTCGGCTCGGCCGAGCAGCCGAGCAAGGGAGCCGCGGGGCGTGAAGTCCCCGCGGGAAGAGAAGTCGCGGCCCACGTGGGGCCGTGCTGGACCAGCGGACGTGGAAAAGCCGCATCACGTGAGTGTCAGACCCGCGCGGCCATGGGTCCGCTGGCCGTCGCTACCGCGGCTTCATCCGCGGCGGCCCTATCTGGCGGTGCAGCCGTGTCGGCGACCCGCGCCGCTGGTGGGTTCCGCGGGCCACCGGAGTTGCTCCGGTGGTCCGATTTCGCTCCTGTCTGCGCCGTAGCTCCTCCAGGGTCCCGTTCCTCACTGCGGAATCAATGAATCACCCCTCTGGCATGTTTTTTCATCACCCTCCAATCCGCGCATCAACGAAGAACTGCGGAGGGTTGTCGGGCCGTGTTTGTTTGGCCCGCACCCTCCGCGTTAGGTGATAATAGTCGGGAAGAAAAAATAATCCACACAGGGAAAACAAAACAATATACAATTTTAATAAATTAAAATTATGCTTGATTCAGGTTCATTGTTTTTAGGAGGAAACAACCACAGAAATAAATTCATTTCACAAACAAAACCCCTACCTCGTCAAGTCGTCGCATGCGCGTTCTTCGCGAAATTGATCGTCGTGGAAGGAGGGGATCGTCGCGTCGCGGAAGGGCGTCGCATCGTCGAACTCCGAGGTTCAAGAACATGCAGATTTAATTATATTAATTAAATCCATGATGTTGTTATAAACCAAAAAGAAGATTTAAAAGAAGAAACCCGAAATCTCCTACCTCAAGCAGTTGGTGATCGGAGATCGTTGCGGGGAAGAAGCGTCGTCAATTTCCGAGGGTGACGACGTTCTTCGCGTTCTTCGCGTTCTTCACGTTCTTCACGTTCTTCGCGAAGGAGGATGAAGGCACAAAGATTGTCAAAAACCTCTCAACGAGAAATCCTCAAGAAGTCGTGCGTTGGTCTTATTTTATTATTACGCCAACGGATTGTAAACAGGTTAAGAAACGATTAAATTAATTCATAGAATTAATTTAACGAAGTTAACCGCCCAATTAAATGGTGCGTTACGAATTTAAGAAAACACGTCAGTTGACTTTCATAATGACGGGTTTTTGCGGGTGCATTACTTAGTGGAAAAGAAACGGTGGGGCTCGTGCGGGCCCCACCTCACAAATATCCTACCAGGAGGGTAGGATATTTCGGGTTCTACCCTATCCGCTTCAACTCAGCTTAAGCAGCTTAAAGTGGCTTTTAAGTGGTTTTAAGTGAAATAAAATATAGTGTCGCACCACTTTTATTTTATTTCATAACTTAACCCCAAAAATTAAAAACCACACCCGAGCAAATGCAACTCTGGAAAAGGCGTTTCTAAGCAAATATCGGCGCTTCGATTCCATCGGTGCCCTCGGAATTTGATTCTGAGCACCGGTTCAAAAGTTAGAAAAACCCGCTCTTTCGTTCACTGAACGTACCCGAGCCAAACTTCGGAAAATGATTCCGGGCACACCGGGCCTCGGAATCAGGTTCCGTCAGAAACTACGTTCTTGTAAAATTAAGAAAAAAAATTCCTTGAAAATTACGGGTCTTTAAATCACTCCCACCTCAGGGCTTTACGTCCCCATAAAGATACATCATAAGCTAGGGAAACATATGTGGGAACTGAGCACGCATCTGAGCCTCCCACTCCCAAGTGCTCTCCTGGAGGTTCCCGTGCTGCCATCTGATGCGCACTAGAGGAATCGATCGCCCACATAGGACCCGCTCCTGTCGATCCTCGATCTCCACCAGGACCTCCGCAAAAGTCGCCCCATCATCAACGTCTAGCTCCTCATGGTCAATGATGTGCATCGGGTCGTGCATGTATCTTCTCAGCTGAGATACGTGGAAGACGTCGTGCACCCGGTGCAATTAAGGTGGTAGAGCCAGGTGATAAGCCACCTCGCCAATCCTGCTGAGGACCTGGAATGGTCCGATGAAGCGTGGAGACAACTTGCCGCCTCGGCCAAATCTCTGTAATCCACGTCGAGGTGAGACACGCAAGAAGACGTGGTCGCCATCCTCGAACTCTAGTGGCCTCCGCCTCCTATCAGCGTATGACTTCTTTCGGCTCTGAGATGTCCTCATCCGCTCCTGGATGACCTGGACCTTCTCTGTCGTGGTCCGGACCATCTCCAGTCCCACCAGTGCTGACTCCCCAGGGTCTGTCCAGCACAAAGGAGATCTACAAGGTCTACCGTACAACGCCTTGTATGGTGCAATCCCGATGGTGGAGTGGTAGCTGTTGTTGTATGCGAACTCCACCAAGGGTAGGTGGTCCTCCCAGCTGCGACCAAAGTCGAGGACACATGCGCGGAGCATGTCCTCGAGAGTCTGAATGGTCCTCTCCGTCTGACCATCCGTCTGAGGGTGAATGGTGGTGCTCAGACGTAGCTGTGTCCCGAACGCCTTCTGCAACCCCTTCCAAAGCCGGGAAGTAAAGCGAGCATCTCGATCGTAGACGATAGATGATGGCACACCATGAAGCTGTACAATCTCCTGAACATAGAGACGCCCCAAGCTCTCCACCGAGCCCTGCTCTCTGATGGGTAAGAAGTATGTTGACTTGGTGAGTCGGTCAACAATCACCCAAATGGAGTCGTGACCTCTGGAAGTGCGTAGAAGTCCAGTCACGAAGTCCATAGATATCCCGTCCCACTTCCAGTCCAGGACATCCAAGGGTTGTACCAAGCCAGCTGGTACCTGATGCTCTAACTTCACCTGCTGGCAGGTGAGGCATCGTGAAACGAACTTTGCCACAACCTTCTTCATGCCTGGCCACCAGTGTTGTCGTATGAGATCCTGGTACATCTTTGCCACTCCAAGATGTACCACCAAAGGAGAAGTTTGAAACTCTCTCATCACCTCCTCTCATAAAGCGACTGGTACTAAGGTACATCCTCTGAAAAGGATGTCGTGCTCTGTTCCAAAGGAGAAGACATCAGGTGCTTGTCCTGAGGATAACTGTGCATGCCCCGTCTCACAGTCGGCGTCCCCACACTGTGCCTCTCTGACCCGCTGTAGTAGTGGAGGAGTGACTGTGAGAGACTGATGGAAGGATGCTCCATCTCTATCCATGAAGGATATCTGCAAAGCGGCTAGCTGCTTTGTCACCTCCTCAAGTAGCTGAATGCCCATCCTCCTGCTGAGAGCATCGGCTACCATGTTCCCCTTACCAAGAGTATAGACTATCTCAAAGTCATAGTCCTGGAGGAACTCGATCCATCACCGCTATCTCAGGTTCAGGTCCCTCTGCGAGAAGATGTACCTGAGACTATGATAGTCGGAAAAGACTGTAAAGCGCTCGCCCATCAGATAGTGTCGCCATGTCTTCAGAACGAAGACCACTGTTGCTAACTCCAGGTCATGGGTAGCGTATTTCTTCTCATGTGGATTCAACTAACGTGATCCATAGGCGACCACGGCCCGCTCCTGCATCAGGAAACATCCGAGTCCGGTCCCTGATGCATCACAGTAGACTACGTACCCTACTCCCTCCTCAGGCAACCTCAAGATAGGTGCGATGGTCAATCTCTGTCTCAGCTCCTGGAAGCTCTGCTGACATCTGTCTGACCACACAAAGGGTTTCCCCTTCTTCGTTAAAGCTGAGAGTGGTGCCGCAACTCTAGATAAGTCTGGCACAATTCTTCGATAGTATCCAGCTAGTCCCAAGAAACTCTGCACCTCTGTCACGCTCTTGGGTGGCTCCCAAGCTAGCACTGCCTCTATCTTCACAGGATCCACTTCAACTCCCGTCTCAGAGATGGCGTGTCCCAAGAAGTGGACCTCACGTATCCAGAATTGACACTTCGAGAGCTTTCCATAATGATGGTTCTCTCGGAGTGTGTCTAGTACAACACGCAAGTGGTAGGCGTTCTCCTCCTCAGTCGTCGAGTAAATCAAAATGTCATCGATGTAGACTATGACAAATCGATCGAGGTATGGCTGAAAGATCCTATTCATGAGGCCCATGAACACTTCTGGAGAATTGGTTACGCCGAATGGCATAACCAAAAACTCATAGTGGCCTTACCGACATCTGAAGGCCATCTTCTGCACGTCCTCGTCTCGAACTCTGAGCAGATGATAGCCTAACCTGAGGTCTATCTTCGAGAACCATCGTGCTCCCTTGAGCTGATCGAAGAGGTCATCAATCCTCGGTAGCAGATACTTGTTCCTCACTGTCACCTGGTTCAGGCGACGATAGTCGACACAAATTCGCAAGCTCCCGTACACCTTCTTGGCGAACAATATCGGGGAAGCCCAGGGTGAAACACTAGGTCGGATGAATCCCTTGCCATGCAAGTCCTCCAACTGTACCTGTAGCTCTCGAAGCTCAACGGGGGCCATCCAATATTATATAGTCGATATCGGGGTTGTCCCGGGGTACAGGTCAATATGAAAGTCTACCTCTCTGCGAGGAGGTACCCCTGGAACGTCATCAGGAAAGACGTTGGCATACTGATCCACCACTGCAGGAAAACTAGGACTCTGCACGTCAACTGCTCCAAGGATGAGGCTAGCCAACTGATGAGTGATGGGTTGTCCTCTCCTCTACAGAAGTCCATCCTGTGCTGCGAAGGCTCCCTTCTCACCGGTGAAGGTGAACCTGCTCCCTTCGGTGCATACACATCGCACCTTGCGCCTAATACAGTCAATATGTGCATGGACTGTAGATAACCAATCCATGCCCAAGATGACATCGTAAGGCCTCGACGCTGCTACAAGAATATCCCAGCCGAAGCTCTCGCCTCCTAGAGTAAGCTCACACTGCCGGAACCAGTGCGTAATCATTGAGTCTGCTCCCGTAGGAGTCTCTAGCCGTAAGGATCGATCCAACGGCTCTGTCGGAATCTCCGAGCTCCGAACAAGGGCAGCGGCTATGAAAGAGTGACTCGCTCCTGGGTCTATAAGAACTGCAGCAAGGGTGGAATAGACATAGATAGTACCTCAAATCATCTCGGGCGTGTCGTGGTCGTAGGCCTCCGCTGCCTGGAGTTGTGCCTGTCTCTGCCCACCAGCTCCCTGTGGCCGGGGTTGACCTCCTGGTGGTGGTGGTGGTAGAGCCTCAAAGTGTCGCCCACCACCTGCTGCTCGGCCAGCTCCTCTACCTCATCCGCATCCTCCCTGCGGACCACCACGGTTGACCCTCTGCCTCTGCCTGGGTGGCCCCTCAACAGTCTGCTACTCCTCGGCACGGTGGGTCAGGCAGTCACGAGCCATGTGACCCTACCCGCCGCAAGTGTAGCACTGCCTGCCTCTCAAAAGACTGGCTCCGTGCTGTGTGCCCCGCACTGTTGAGCCAGTGTCCTGAGGTCGTCTGCGTGAGGGTCTGGTCTTCCTGGACCCCTGAGTCATCCGTCGACTACCAACTTCGGAAGACTCTGCTACGTGCCACCCCGCGGTAGGTCTCGCCGCTGGAGAAGCCTCAGCAAGAAAGCTCTCGATCAAAAGGGCTCGCTCCAGTACTCCTGCCTGAGTCGGTATGCTGAGGGAGATCAGCGATGCCCTGATCTCGTGTCTCAATCCCTACTCAAAGGTCCGGTCCCGGAAGAATGGGTCCCGTACCATGTCGGTCGAGTAGCGCAAGAGATCAGTAAATCTCGCCGAGTACTGGGCGACCGTCATGCTGCCATGCCGCAGCTGAAGAAGCTCCTGGATGCGCACCGCACGGAGGGTGGCTGGGACGAACTCCGAGTGGAAGAGGCTCTCAAAGTCTGTCCAGATGAGATATGTCTCATCGTGCACCTGGAGCATCAAGCTCCACCATCGGCCCGCTGCTGCGTGTAATAGGTTCGCTGCGAGGATCACCATGAGGTCTGATGGTGTCCTCACTAGCCTGAAAACTTGTACCACTTCCTCCAGCCAGTCCTCGGCTGCCTGGGGGTTCGTCTCCCCGCGGAACCTGGGCGGTCACTGGCGCTGGAACTCATGCAGTGCACTAAGGTGACGTGCATCGTCAGCGGCTGGTGCTAGAAGCATCAGTGGCTCGGTGGGTAGAGGTACCGCTGGTGCCTCTGCTGTCAAAGGGCCATGTATCGAGGCCACGTCGCTCGGTTGGCTGTCGTCACGTGCCACTCTCTGAACCCTGGATGGCTGCCGTTGTGGGGTCATCCTGAAAAGAAACAGGTGCGCCACGGTCAGAACAGTATACCTGGTGAGCTGACGTAAAGTAATCACAAAGAAAACTTGTAACACACAATCAATCAATGTTTTCGTGCATTAAGTCGGAAATCAGAAGTCAGGGTCCTGGTGTACGGATATGTCGGCCGTCGCACCAACACTGGACTCCCTGGACTGATAACCACACCCAATACGCTAAACACTATTGCTTCACATAGAAGAAAGATCAAAGTCTACGGTAGAACCGACCACCTCTGATACCAATTTGTCATGACCCGTCCTCAGGGCCCGTGCCGTGACTACCCCAAGCCCGCCTTCCATAGGCCAGGGGCTACCGACTAGCACCAAGGCGTAAATCCCGGTAAAGGGAAGGCATTTCCTTTGTAAAGTAAACAAGCACCAAAGAGTAAGCAAGCGGAAAAAGGTAAACACTAAGTAAAAACAATTGGTACAACAGTAAGTGCGGAAAAGTAAAGGGGGGTCGGAAATATAAGCCCAACTGTAAAGTACAACTGAAAGGGGAAAAACAGCAACTGAAAGGAAAAGCTGCAGCGTCGAGCCCTCCTCTGAAAGTCCCACCTGAAGGGTGAGTACAGATAGCCTTCACAGCTCATTGGTCCAGCCGTCCGCTCCGAGTACACCCCGCCCAGTGGTCCACCTCCAGGTACCGTCCTCCTCCGCAAGCCTCCACCACGATCAGCGATGTCCGTCGTCTGCAACCAACACAACATAGTGCGGGCATAGCCCATGCAGGGGTGAGTATAAGCTACTCAGTAGGGACCCTGAGACCCCCAAAGGTCTCCCAGAATCCACAAAGGATAAACCACGAAGGAAAGATACAATCCAGTCCACACAGGAAAGCAAAACGTAAATCCACACAGGATAGCACAACACAATCCACAGAGGAAAGTAAACTTAAATCCACACAGGATAGCACAACACAATCCAGAAACGAAAGTAAACGTAAATCCACACAAGATAGCACAACACAATCCACACAGGAAAGTAAAACATGATTCATCTCACATAGGTATACTTCTTCGAATGACGATAGAGATGATCACTGATCCATCTAAGTCGTCATACCCACAAAGGATCGATAGGTACTAACCCCCGCAATGACCCACAAAGGATCTGACCCACAAAGGATCAATAGGTAACTAACCCCCGCAAAGACCCACACAGGATCAGGCCCACACAGGACCTGTAGGTGCTGGCCCACACAGGACCGCTGAGCGCTGACCCACATAGGATCGGACCCACACAGGATCGGTAGCACTGAACCACAAAGGATCCATGAGTTCTGTAGTCGTCGTCGTCGAATCCACTGAGGATCTCTGCACAGTCGTCGTCATCACAGTAGCAGTCGCAGCTAGCTCTAGGGTTCCCGCACACAGCAAGCTCGTTCGGGAGGGTCCGCTCCACAAGCCGAGAGGCTGATACATCAACTGACACATATTCTAGAGTTGATGTATCCACACGTTCCGTATCGTCAACAAGAACTCAACGTCGCAGACGGCGCGTCAATCGGACGCCCGGTCTGAGAGTTATTGGCTTTTTCGTCCCAGGGGCCCAGTTGGTTTTTAAGGAAAAACCAACCCGACTATACTCCACCTACGTCCAAACCTCGGGTGGAGTATTCCAAAGGATTTGTCTCACTTAGAGTAAAACAACAAAATCGACGGCACGTCAATCGGACGTCCGAAGCTCAAGATATGAGTGTTTCCGCTCTGAGGGCCCGGTTGGTTTCGTGTACGAACCAACCCGGCCAAACCCAAAGTATTCTGAAACCTTGAGTGCGATATACCGAAACGACCGTCTCAATCCAAGGATCGCATCGCCACTAACTTCCCGTCGTTCGGAGGCACGTAGCTCAAGTTATGAGCAAAAGACCAAAAACGTCCAGAGACGAGGGGTCTGGGCCCGGACCGACCCGGCCCGATCCCCCCTGGGTCTGCCCGAACCCGGTCAACCCGAACCGGGTCCGGGTCCGACCCGGTTCGGCGCGGCCCGTCCCGGCCTGGGCGTGACCAGGCCGGTGGGTCGGCTCGGCTCGGCCGAGCGGCCGAGCAAGGGAGCCGCGGGGCGTGAAGTCCCCGCGGGAAGAGAAGTCGCGGCCCACGTGGGGCCGCGCTGGATCAGCGGACGCAGCAAAGCCGCGTCCCGTGAGTGTCAGACCCGCGCGGCCGCGGGTCTGCTTGCCGCCACCGCCACGGATTCAGCCGCGGTGGCCCTGTCTGGCGGTGCAGCCGTGCCGGCGACTCGCGCCGCCGGTGGGTTCCGCGGGCCACCGGAGTTGCTCTGGTGGTCCGATTTCGCTCCTGTCTGCGTCGTAGCTCCTCCCGGGTCCCGTTCTTCACTGCGGAATCAACGAATCACCCCTGCAGTATGTTTTGTCATCGCCCTCCAATCTGCGCATCAACGAAGAACTGTAGAGGGTTGTCGGGTCGTGTTTGTTTGGCCCGCACCCTCCGCATTAGGAGACAACAATCGGGAAGAAAAAATAATCCACACAGGTAAAACAAAACAATATACAATTTTAATAAATTAAAATTGTGCTTGATTCAAGTTCTTTGTTTTTAGGAGGAAACAACCACGGAAATAAATTCATTTCACAAACAAAACCCCTACCTCGTCAAGTCGTCGCACGTGCGTTCTTCGCGGAATTGATCGTCGTTGAAGGAGGGGATCGTCGCGTCGCGGAAAGTCGTCGCGTCGTCGAACTCCGAGGTTCAAGAAAATGCAGATTTAATTATATTAATTAAATCCATGATATTGTTATAAACCACAAAGAAGATTTAAAAGAAGAAACCTGAAATCTCCTCCCTCAAGCAGTTGGTGATCGGAGATCGTTGCGGGGAAGAACATCTCAGAAGAAGCGTCGTCAATCTCCGAGGGTGACGATGTTCTTCGCGTTCTTCGCGTTCTTCGCGTTCTTCGCGAAGGAGGATGAAGGCACAAAGATTGTCAAAAACCTCTCAACGAGAAATCCTCAAGAAGTCGTGCGTTGGTCTTATTTTATTATTCCGCCAACAGATTGTAAACAGGTTAAGAAATGATTAAATTAATTCATAGAATTAATTTAACGAAGTTAACTTCCCAATTAAATGGTGCGTTAAGAATTTAAGAAAACGCATCAGTTGACTTTCATAATGACGGGTTTTTGCGAGTGCGTTACTTAGCGGAAAAGAAACGGTGGGGCTCATGCGGGCCCCACCTCACAAATATCCTACCAGGAGGGTAAGATATTTTGGGTTCTACCCTATCCACTTCAACTCAACTTAAGCAGCTTAAAGTGGCTTTTAAGTGGCTTTAAGTGAAATAAAATAATGTGTCGCACCACTTTTATTTTATTTCATAACTTAACCCCAAAAATTAAAAACCACACCCGAGAAAATTCAACTCCGGAAAAGGCGTTTCTAAGCAAATATCGGCGTTGCGATTCCATCGGTGCCCTTGAAATTCGATTCCGAGCACCAGTTCAAAAGTTAGAAAAACCCGCTCGTTCGTTCACTGAACGTACCCGAGCCGAACTTAAGAAAATGATTCCGGGCACACCGGGCCTCGGAATCAGGTGCCGTCAGAAACTGCGTTCTTGTAAAATTCCAAAGAAAATTAAGAAAAAAATTTCCTTGAAATTTATGGGTCTTTACAATTATACAGTAGGATATAGAGCATAGGCTATATCCTGAGGTTACATTATTAAATGGTTTGAATAATTAATAATTGTAATGAATGTAATTGCAAACTGTATGATTGATTACTTTTGAGTACTTCCTATTTTATTACTTCATTTGGTATATTTCCTACTATATATATATATTCACTGATAGTTAGGAACATATATTTTGGAAATTTCTTACTAGGATTAATCTCACACCTTGTATGGGTCATTCTTATAGACCCAAACAGATTATATGGTTATAGGTATAGATTGGGGAAGTCATCCTTCCTCATTGGTACTTGATTTCTGTGGGATCTAGATAGAATTTGAAAAGGCTGAGTCTTTCGATTCTATTGGGGTTTATTTCTTTCTGTACATTGGTTTCCATATTGTATTTACTATTATTTGAAATTTTTGGCTGATTTATTCATTACATGTGACATAAATCACATCTTTGCATGTGCTGCAGTTTTTTATACTATCAGTCTTACTATATTTACTTCTATGTTATGGTATTACTTTTTCCTCTATTGTTTACTGTTGTTTCCATTGTGTTACTCTGCAAATGAGGACATAGTTTCCCATTATCAGACCCAAGGACCTCACTTATATTTGGTAGACTCTAGAATTTGAGGAAGTGCAATTGAGGCCATGTTACCAACCATGTATGGGGAACCATTCAGGTGACACCTGGAACCAGGACATTACAATATAATTATCAGAAGATATATGCTCACACAAGAATGTTCCTAGAAAATTTACGATTATAAAATTCCCCTTATAAAATTTTGATCCTCCTCATTCATTAGGGATTAGACATAGTACATTTACAACTCAAAAAACTGAAATATTATAATGATAAACTCCCAGAACATAATCCTTAGTGCACATTTTCATCCACTAAAAACAGATGAAATCAATTTATAATGATATTATTCACATATATTATCATAGTAGTGTGATTAATATGTTTAGTTTTATCTACTCTAGAATTGTTTGGGTGAATTTAAAGACTACTTTTTTAACCAACATCAATTTCTATATTGTGAGTTCTCTTATTATGGTTGCAAAAATTTCATATAAAACATTCCATATTCTAAATTATTTTTTTATTTATGTATCACTGGAGAGGATCTTAGTTTCGAGACAAAGGAAATAGGTGAATGAATGTGAACACAAAACCCAAGAGGTGGACTAAAACATCACTCCTCAAGAATTTACACAATGTGTAATTTCTTTGCACGCTATGAAATCCATAGTGTTTATGTATTCTAAGTAATCTATCATGTCATATTTAATATCCATTATTTAAAACATTCAAGGAGTGTAACTCCTCTTCACAATGTGTAACCTTTCACAGCATGAAGCATTTCACTACATGTACCTACCAATACATAAATGACGTTTAACCTTTCTTGAAGCCATCAAAACCATCCTACAACCTGCAAAAAAATCCAGTTAAAGTTAAAGAGACAAAAATAATATGCGATGTTAAGATTATAGGTATCCTTAAAAAAATTTCTCATCCCTATATAGACAAAGAGAAAATTAAAAACATAATGATTTTAAAGAAATACCTGGTAAATCGATAATGGGATGTTACATTTATGCAATGTTTTTTACATAAAATTACACACACCTCCATCTAATGGGTAATAATCATACTACTTATGTTTACGGTGAACTACCGCCTCACAAAAGGATGAATTTTTAATTTTGATTTACCGCCTCTCAGGGTGTACATTATGATGGAAATTTTTTTTATATATTTTATATATTATATTTTTTATTTCAAAAATATATGAAACTCATTTAAAATATATATCTTTATACATTCTATTTTTTGTTAATATGATATTTTTTTTTGATGAAGTGTGGAGAACAACCCCTCAAAGCAATTTGAATCATTCATACACTACATAGAACATATAAAGGATGGGTTTATAGAATTTAAATGATATATATGATATAATAAGGGTACTGTAAAAATTATATATTTGTATAAACATATATATAAATATACTTCTTTTAATTTATTTCTTTTAACGTTACATATAAATTGAAATAGTATTCATGCGTACATATGACCAATCGTATCCATGAACGATGTATTCTATTTCATACTTCTATATGGTATATATTATTATAATAATAATACAATGAATATAAATTATATTTATATCATGGTGTAAATTATAGAAATCATGATATAGGTATAAGGACCAAAATATAACAAATTAAGACACATGCGAAGAGTAATGTGAATATTACTAGAATGGAACCTTAACATAGAATTGTTAACAAGAAGGTAATTTATAGTCATAATAAAACCATATATGGTATAAGTTATATGAATATTATTATATAATAAATTATATAATAAATTTATTTTCATTATATAGGTCCTTTTTATTAGTACATAGAGAGTCAATACACATGGTCATATGATTTTATCTCATGTTTTATTTTAATGAGATATATGATTTATTCACCGCACATTCGTTTAGTGTTGTATACACAACCCATGAATGTATAATTTTATTATTATATATTTATTGTAAATTACATATCCATTATAGGATCTTCCTTTCTTTGGGTTTATGTTTCAAAAGTTACCAAAACAGTCAGATAATATGCTCTTAATTTACCTTCTTTGATACACATTCCATGTTATGAACCTATATCATAATATGTGGTGTACATACTGACATTGACATGTTATATCATGAATCCACTCTCTTTCATTATATTTTAGGCTTCATATAAATTCAGGTTCATAAATTGGTAGTTTGATTCAATGTTACCTAGTGGATGGAGTTTGTTGAAATTATCTTATCAATTTTCAAGATTATTTATGTTTATACTTAAATTGATGGATTATTATGATCAATCCCTCAAATAACTCATTAATATTACTCTACTATAGTTATTCATGATATATTCATGCATTGGTAACATTTTTATACTCTTTGGTACATAACATAGAAAGGAATGTGTTTTTAAGAAATCCCAACATTACCATATCTTCAGTCGAGAATCAGTGTTCTCTCAAGCTATGCTTTCTAAAAATAAATGAATAAAAAAATATTCCAACATTTTACAATTATCTTTAAAATAAATTTATACCCATGTTTTTTCATTTTAAAAATGGGATGTTAAAATGGAATATTCTTGTCCTATTTGGTCAAGGCACTTTTCTAACAATTTTATGGTGAAAAGGGAGTGTTTAGTGTGTATGTATTTTACCTTCCATCATGATGGACATTACATTAGAAGATTACTTTTCAATATCAAAATGATTTTATTTTTAAAATTAAATGTTTTCCTAATATTCTAGAAATGCGTTGTTTTTAATGTGTTTTTCAATGAAAATGGATTTCAAAAATGATTTATGGTTATAAAATTTTCCTTTAAAATTTTTCAAATCAATTTTTAAATAAAAATATTTTCAAACAAAAATTATTTAGAAAAAACTATTTTAATCATTTTTAGGATTAATGATATTATTTTTCATGTAAAATGGGTTTTAAAACGTTTTTAATGTTATTTTATATATTTTTAATGAATATTGTTTTAAAATGTTTTCAATCTTATTTTATATGTTTTCAAGGAAAATGGATTCCAAAAAAAATTTATGATTTTTTTTATAAATTTTAAAATAAAATAGTTTTTAAAATGTTTTCACGACAGTTTTATAAATTTTCAAAGGAAATAGATTTCATAAGGTATTATATTTTAAACATAATTTTTCAAAGATGAATGGATATTTTCTACAATATTTTTTTTCAAAATATCCTTTCATGTTATTTTTCATCTATTATGACATTAATTTATGTTACTAATTCCATCCTATGAAATGATCCAACGGATTCATTCATATTCATTATTTAATGGTTTGTTTTATTATGGAATAAGTATTGTGACACCTGTTTCATTTTCATGAGTTATATTTTATTGAAACTCACTTATTTTATTGGTTTTTTCTTATGATGAAATGATAGTGATACTTTTCTCATCTACATGGGTTATGATATAATTACTTGTTTATGAAATTAATTTCATTTCATGGGTTATGAAATGATTCATTATGATTTTGTGGAAAAGAATGTATGATTTCATTATGATATTGGTGGGACATTTATATCCCACCAAATCATTGGGTACAAATTTATATCTCACGAGATATACTAAGATGGTCTTGGGAGTGAATCTTTACTACTAATATGGAAATGGAAGTGAACCATAACTGTGAATATGTTATGAGGAGTGAACTCATTTTAATAAGATGGCCATGGGAGTAATCCCTGACTACCAAGATGGTGTGAGGAGTGAATGAAATATAATAATATTTACATGGGAGTGAACCATAACAACCAATATGGTATGGAGAGTGAACCCATACAACTAAGATTGTTCTTGAAGTGATTAATTGGCTACAATAGAAATCATATTATATGATTATGTTTTTTCCAAAATTCAAGGTTTTATTCTTATGTCATGATTTAATGGATTATGTTCATTATTTCATTTTGATTCATTTTTTATTAACTACAAATATTTTGTCCATGATTCATGTATATGATATTTGGTATGCAAGGTATGATCTTATATTTTTAAGATTATGTTCTCATGCCCTTATGCTCGTGATTATGCTTACAAATATCCCTTTCTTAACATTACTAGGTATTTGATCTCAATCATTTCAATGATTCCTTTCCAAAATTATAAAGAAATGTTTAATTTTCTATGTCTCTAAGAATGGTGATAGTCATGAAGATTCTAGTGGGAGATAATTTCGCACATTTTTACCACTGTTTATGATTCCATGATTCCAAAGGCACTAGATTAATATGGTCTCTATATATTTTTTATAATGTTTTAGGTATTAAAAAAATGTTATGTAATGTTAATATATCAAAATTGGGTGTCATTATAATACCTTAGTAAAATATACTTTTGATCCATCACTTAATGGTCTGACACATCAAATATACTGAACGATCACAGAATATGTAACATGTGTGATGATATGACTCGGTCGTGGTTGTTATGTATCTCTTGGTTTTATTGAAAGGTAAAGGATCACTTGGTATGTATAGATGTATGGTGAGGTTATGTAGGTTATTTTTTTATATATTATAGTTTCCTTATTATGATATTTACACTTATTTTGCAGGGATACTTGAGAGGCTATTTTGGTATCACATGCTTGTAGTGGAACTTCCATGGGAACATTACTTTTAATTACCTTATTTAATAGCACTCAATAGCTTTTTATATTAAATATCCAAGATTTTTTAAAGACCATTGTAATGTTACCTACTAGGATTGTATATCACACCCTATTCGAGCCATTGTTGGGTACCCATACAAACTTTATGGATGTAGTTAGGGACTAGGGCAGGTGCCCATTATTCGATGTTTGATGTTTTTTATGCTTAGGAGAAGGGGAACATGAGATCGTGACGAGGAACATGATGATATCAAGAAATAGTACATTTATATCTTTTGGTATTTTTTTACATGTATTGTATTGTAATATTGTTTACATGTTGTTTCTGTTTTATAAAGATATACATGTTCATCTTTCTGAATATGAAATAATGTCTGAAATTATTTATATTTTAATAATTTGATGCATAGTTATTATCTTGTTATTATACTACTTCATCAAAATTTTGGTTCTTTATATTATAATATGTTACACTCCATTGATGAGGTAATATTCTCCCAATAGACACTCTTGAGGCCCTCACTAGTACTCAATATTCTCTAGAGTTCAAGGAAATATGCTTCTAGCTATGTGTGAAAATGTGCTAGATGCACTCTTCAGTGCCATCTAAGAATGAGACAATAGAAATTATTATTACAACATCTTTCTGTAGTTTTATTTATTATATTGAAACAACGTAAAGTGATGGGAAAGAAATAAAATTTTGTAATGAGTGGTTTCATGGTGTATCTAACCTGCGTACTAGAAAAAAGCCAAATTTCATGGAATAAAAATATTTCTTTTTGGATTTCTACTATTATAAATTATTTGATTTCAATAATGGGTGATGAACTACGATTGTATTGTTATTAATGATGTGATAATGGGTTATATTTTGTTTCAACCTAATGATATGAGGGTATGACATCTCAGGAATCATTTTAGGACCATTTTAGAAATAAAATGTCTAGCATTATCCCATGCCATTTATGATACATTCCATGTTTGATGTTGTTATGATAGGGATTGTGATAGGTTTTTTTGAACTGGATATATAAATTGACTCCATATTTCATTTCAAAATGTGTATGGTCCCTTATGGACTGAATATTGACAAACCTTTTGATTCAATATTTTAAAGTGAATGTGATATGGTGTGAATTATATGGGTGCCACATTTTGATTTATGACTATTATGGGCCCTTATGAATCTAAGTTTGTTGAACCATAAGATTAACCCTTCAAAATTAATTTTGATATATAAAAAAATAAAAATGAATTATAATGGAAAATTGAAGTGTTAAATAGAGATCTTTATGTAAACCTATATTTTGAGTGGGAAAGTGGTAGTGTTTCCAGTTATGTTGTGAATATTCATTATATTGTCCAGGCATTAGGAGTAGGATGTATGTTTTGACCTATTTTTAGAAGGGTTTTGACCTATACTATACTCATATGTTGCAAGAACTGATATGGTATCCTTTCTAAGAGTGTACTTTTCATTTTAGGGGCATTCCACCATGACGCCCTCAAGTCATATTCCAGGCGGGAGCTGAAAACCACAATATATAGTTGGTGGGCCATTGGATACTGGTAGATAATCCTTAATTGTGAGCTCTGGAACCAGATTTTTTATCCAAACACAGGTGTTGAGGAACAATTTTTGAGGGGTATTATCACTTCATGCAGACTTTTCAGGAAGCACCGCAACCCTCCTTGTAAATGGTTGTTCTCACACATTTTTCTTTGAAGTAGTATCCTCCTATATTTTTAAGGGATTGAATTCCACATGATATTGACCTATATCTAGAGACTATAGTAGATATCATCAGGAATCTAGAGAATCCTACTTGGATTATAGTGAATATCATGAAATATATGTTATGTGGGGTAGTAAAGCATTGGTTGGAGGTAAAAAAATAACAGCGAAAGGTTGTGATATGTGGTTTAGGGTGATTTCCAAAGTAGGTTTTATGACTTCTTTTACCCCGAGACTCTGTGGGAAAAGAGGGATAGTGAAATCACATGTTTGGATAAATGGGTGGTTATGGTTACTAATTACATGGAATACTATATAGATTTTCATAATTTTGAGTCGATGTACATTATTGATGAGATATCAACAATCATATGCTTTGAATAAGGTCTTAAAAATGTTATGAGATATCTTGTCAACATGTTAAAATTGATCTATGTTACTAAAATTATGAATCAAGAGATAATTACACAGTGGATCCTTACTGAAGATGGGGTGTAGAACATGGGAGTACTATCTCTCAAACCAGTAGCTCGACTTCCACCATACAAAAGTCACATTTTTAGGCTTCTCAGGAGATGAGTACTAGTTAGTCTTTCTATACTGGTAACATGGTTTTCTATCATCAATGTGGAAGATGGATCCACATAAACATTCAGTGAAACCATTACCCATTATTGTTCTAAGAGTGTAATAGAATGGTCTACGTGGACAATTATTAGAGTTCCTTGCCTCCATCTATGAGTGGTAGGGGTAAGCTATGACACAAGGTTAAGGATAATATTTCTCAGCTCCCCATCAGGGAAGGGTGTTTGAGAAATTGTGGGTGACCAAGATGAGGTAGTGGTGGTCATGGTTGAGGCATTTTGGGAACTAGTTACATCAAGACATCATATTGGACCGACTCTAGGAAGTGATGTTGTGTCATAAGGTCGTGGTTCAAGTTAGATATATTCTGTATGGCCTACCCCTTTGGAGTAGGTTTTCACAATGTCTATGGATAGAGGTATGGTATTAGTATCATATACTATGGAACAATCCCTTTTTTATATAGGTTCATCGAATATTTTCATATCTACACATGTGGTTAAATAATTGTGCTCATTATGAAATCTTATGACTGTATTATAATGATTGATTCTCCATTGGGAATCGGGTCGGATGATTTATGCTAGTGCGGGAGTACCCCTTTGGGGATGGTGGGAATTACTTCACCTGGAATCTATACTTCCTCAAAATTTAATGGATTGAAATCATACTCATAATGGGATAGACTGTATCTTATCAATCATAAATTGACTATTATCACCATTGGGTGACATTCATATCACCAGAGGGTGCAGTGTATACTCACAAGGGGGAATGTAAATTCCAAGCGATCCAAGATAGACCACAACATAGTGGGATGGGAAGGATGAGATGAAATGTCACTAGTTTTTATCTGGATGGTCATGGAGAGTGTTAGGTGTCCTTTCCACCATGGTTGAGTACTAAGGTATGTTTTTTCAAAAACAAATTATAGATTACCTCATGATATAGAGTTTTAGTTCTCCATCGATCTAGTGTTAGTGGTTGCACCAGTATCTATTCCTCCTTATATGATGACTACTGTGGAGTTTAATTAACTAAAGAGGAAGCTAGAGGATTTTTATATGCAGTAATTTATTCAAACAAGTTATTATATTTGGGGTTAAATGGTTCTTTTTGAGAAAACGGAGGATGGTACCAGTGGGATGCGCATGGATTATTAGAAATTGAACTAGGTGATGGTTAATAAATATTATCATTTTCCACAGATAGACATCCTATTTTATCAGCTTCAGGGAGTTTGGGTGCTCTAAAAAAATATCTTGAGTTCATGTTATCACTAGGTATGTTTTTGATGTGTATGCATACATCATATATCCTTTCTTATAAGTTTTTGTCTATATGATCATCTTGTTATATCATTTTTTCTCACAAATGAACCATTGGTATTCAAGGCGATGATGTATGAAGTTTTCCATCCTCGTCTTGATTAATTCGTGGTGGTTTTGTAGATGATATCTTGGTGTATTCTCACAATCGACATGACCATTCCAAAAATCTTGATATCATATTAAATATACTAATATAGCATCATGTATATAATAATCTCACAAAGTACCACATTTGGATGGACAAGATTCACATCCTGGGTCACATTATCATATAGAAAAGAGTATCATTAGACCTAAAGAAGGTGAGAGTTATTGTTTAATAGGAGAATCCCAAGAACATCTCTGAAAATGGATTTTCATGTGGATAGTTTGATATTATGGATAATTAATACAGGACATCCCACATATTTCCGCACTTTTGATTGTCTTGACTATGAATGTTGGAATGTTTGTATAGTTAGATACCTAAGAGACAGTCACTCAAGATATTAAAGGGATATTTACTTTATCATCGGTCTTGATGCTGCCAGAGTAGGGAATGATTTAAATTTTATGATGTGATGCATCATGTATCAGTCATGGAGTAGGGATGATGTAGGGGATAGAGTCATGGAATATGGGTCTTGATAGATGGGTCCACATTAGAGGAATTACCATACATGAAATCTTTATTTGGATAAAGTTGTTCATGCTTTGTGATATTGGAGATACTAATTACTAGGAGAGTTTTTTTAATGCACACGGACTACAAAATCTTTAAGTACATATTTACAATTCTTGATCTAAATCTAATTATGTAGAGTTGGGTCGAGTACCTATTGTATTTTCATTTTGTGCTTTCTAGCATGCCTGGTAATGGAAATGTAGTGGGTGATTCACGGAGTAGGAGGACACTGATACATGTCATTTTAGAGGATAGTAACTAGTGACAACTTATGAATTTGTTTTATGATATGCACAAGAAGGTTCACAAAAGTAAGGGTAATTCTTGTATTTCATCCTAATTTTTGAACATTACACTACTAGATAAATTGAGAATGAGAAATTTATCATATTATGATGGAGTAGTCCTATGGGAGGATTTAAAACGTGAGGATCCACCTTTTGGTTTGACTGTAGATGAGGAAGAAGTTATATGTATGCATAGTCATGATTGGGATCTAATGGACATAAAAAAGAGTTGATGCAATAGTTTCTTGCCTTATCATTGTATGTTAAGTCTTGTGTCACCAATATGTACCATAACATACACCATCAGTACTGGTTGGTAGGTATAAAAATGCAGTTAGCTGGTTTTTTTAAGGTGTTCCACATATATGTAGGGGAGGGTATAACATCTACAATGAGCTATAATTTTATCATAGTAGCCTATTTTCTAGTCAAAATTGGATGATGTCATAATGGAATTCATGATCGAATTACAGAGGTCACATTGAGGTAGATATATCTTTTGGGTTGTTTTTGATAGGATCGGGAAGGTTGTTCATTTCTTACCTATCAAGGGGGACTTTAGTTTTGACAAAATTGGCAGGTTATATATCTAGAATATAGTTAAAATCCATGTGGTCACATTCATGATCATTTTATATAAGTATTCTTGGTTTAAATCTCATTTGTAAAATAGTTTATAGAAGGTACATTCTACGTAGGTGAATCTAATCACAACATACCACCTTTAGACTAATGGCTAGTCATAGTAGATGATACAGGTGCCAGAGAATATTCTTGCGAGCATGGGTCCTGGATTTTTGGGGATCTTGGGAGAATCATAGTCCCCTGGTCATGTTTTCCAACAAAATAAGAAATTTTTTTAATATAAAATTGGAACCTTATGAGTCTTTGAAGGGAAGGCCATGTAAATTTTCCTTTTCGGGTTAGAGGCATGTGAGGCAGCTTTACAGTGACCAAATATCATGCATGTGATTTTTGAATAGGTCCAACTAATTCAGAAGTGGAGGGCTACTGCATAGTATTGACCAAAGTCATATGCTGATGACCACAAGTGAATTATGAATTTTGAGTTTGGGGATCACGTATTTTTACAAGTTTCATAGACGTTGAGACACAGATTAATCAGAAGGTAGGGTAATGTTTCAGCACAATATTTCGAGTTGTTCATGATTCTGGGTAGCCTTAGTCTAAATTATTATCAGTTGTAGTTACCTTAGAGATAGATATCCTTACACAATTTCTTCCACATATCTCATATGTTACACTATCACTCAAACCTATCTCATGATTTTCATATTAAGGAGGTTATTATATAGGTCGATGGATCCATTAAGAAGAATCTGATTCATATAATCGAAAGAAACATGTTTTTTCTCCAAGGTCAGTCAGTTCTTATTATACAAGTGATATGTCATCACATACTTTTATAGTATTTGAATTGTAATAGGGATGATAATGTACAACATTAGCGGCCAGAGAATTTCTCAGAAGAATCTTTATGGACCTAGAGAGGGAAATTATTTGATGAATTTATTTATGGGGGAAGATTGTAAGAACATGGGTTTTCATAAGATGTATGCAAGATTTAATTATTTTAATGTTTAAATATGGCCTAATGTTAGTAACCTAATTGATAATTGGTGTCTATAAGGTTTTTGAGGATTATTCAGATCATGGAACCCATTATTTGGGATGAAATTCCTGGGAACACTGTAATAATAAACTATATGAGGTAGGATGCATGGTCAAACTAATCATTTCAGGCATGGGTACATAGTAGGATGTTCATACATGTTTTTAGGAAATAGTGTGAGTAGAGGTGCATGCCCATGCATGTTGTCCTGTAATTTTAATAGAGTAGCTTTTCAGTGTTTCCACATAGTTAGTCAAACCATGCAAAGAAAATATGCGCTTTTCCCTTCCAAAAAGTTAAACATGTATGGTTTGCACATGGTTTTCCCAAACCATGCACCCAAACCATTCAACGCTATTGATTTTGGAGAATTTACCAATTTTACACTAATTAAATAAATTTATTTAAATAATGTATCATTTCCTCAAACTGATTGCAAAATAAACATTTCGAAGCTCCCTTGGGTAAATTTTATAGGATTTGACCCTCCTCCCATATCTGGTGTCTGATTCGAGAACTATTTGTCCAATTAGATACATGACAATAAGATCCTAATTCCTTTGTGTTTTTTCCTCTCTTGGTTTGGAAAAAACTATTATATTTAGGTGCAAGAAAATATGCCTTAATTTAAAGCTCTTTATCTTTTCTTTGATTTTTCTCTGATTTAAGATGAATCCAGAGTTGATTCTGGATGAGCATTATACTACCAAGAAAAAATAGGTGGTATATACAATTATCATTGGTTTGGGTACCTTATAGACGTAGCTATCATTATTCCACCCACCACACATTCTAGAATAAACCATAAATTGAAATGATAAATTGAATTTTGTTAATTGGGACTAGTTATAAAATTCCTTATGTACCCATTTGATATTTTGTGGTTATTTCTTCAACCAAGGCCACCCATGGGGTGTCCTCTTTCCTTATTCCATGTGTTGAACCACCCAAGGGTGGGAAGTATTATTTATTAGTTTAAAAGATCAATTATAGTAAAATAATATTGAGTTTCGTAGTTAACGGATGTATTTCCTTCAATGCATGTTGATACTCTTAAATTGAACATCTATATGGAAATTGTACTTCTTAGTGGTTTATTTAGAAATTATGGAAAGATTTGTTATACTCATTGGTTTCCATTAATTATGAGATGTGGAAAATGAGTGGGTATATTCATGGAATGAAACGGAAATAGATTCTATTGGTGAATGAAATGAGATGTATCTAAAATAGTTGTGGACACATTGTTTGGTATAAATATGGTCTTCATTAGATTTAGATGACTTGAATGTTACTCATGGATATTTACGTAATAGTGGATTCCTTATAATGAGATTTCTTTTTGGCTCTTGATTATGTGGAATGCCTTGGGCCTTGATACCCCTTGGATCATATTTTCCATGGGCTTGAATTTGAGATGGTTAGTAGACAAGATCTATGGACCCCATCAAAAGATTATTTGAGATTACAATGAGATGTTCTTGGGAATTTATAAGGATACCTTGGTCTTCTATACCTTTGATTTGGCCTTTCATGGTTTGATAATTCAATTATACAACAAGGTTTTGGAAAGGTGACATGTGTGATGACATGGCTTGGATGGAGTTGTTATAACTCATTTGGATTTAGTAATGGGAATGGATGACAAAATATGTATGGATGTGCTGAATGGTCATGTAGATCATTTATATTTATATTATAAATTCCATGTTAGGAACTTGATAGTTGTTTTTCAGGGATCCTTGAGAGGATATTTTTGTATTAATTCATTACAGTATAACAGTTTTGGGCTCTTTACATTTATTTACCCACATTAATTTCACACTTTAGCTTATTATATTGCACATCCATGACTTTTTATAGACCATTGGGTTTTCACCTACAGGTATTGTACCTCACATCTAGTTTGGTCCACTATGGCGTGCCCAAACAAACATTATGGATGCATGTGGGGGTCGGGGAAAGCTCACATAGTATGATTCTTGATATTGTACCATGCTTGTGAGAATTGGATCATGGGACCAATCTGAGTCTCAGGATTCTATCAGAAGATAGTATTTTTTGTCCTTTTGGTATTTTAGGACATGTGTTGTATTTTTCTATTGTACACCTATTTTTTTATAGATACATGACATTTTATTCTTTTTTAATATGAAATAACTTCTAGAATTTTTTATATATCATCCATTCACTACTTTTTTCTTGTTTTATAATTATATTATAAAATAATATTATTGGTTATTGATATTACACTATGTTACACTCCGGTGATAAAAATATACTCCCCCCAAAGACACACCCATGTCCCTCACTACTCTTCGGTAGCCTCTGGCATTTGGGGTGATACACATGAGGCCATGTGGCCAATCGGGATCCAGGAACTGTTTAGAGGAATCTAACTCTGGTACGTTACACTATTCCTTACTACTACTAAATCAGGTTAGTAATTACACCAAACATTCCAATTCTAATTTAATCTAGAAAGAATCATTCTTTTACTCTAAATATCGATAATCAAGTCTTTATTATTGTATTATAATATTAAAAACTTTTATTCAATTTTTAAAATAAGATATTGAGTGTAATTTTTGTATTCATCGAACTAATAAAAGCACATATTTTCATAGAATTTTTATTTTTATTCACCTGAAATTCATTTACTATATTTGGATATTGTTATTATATATTTATATAAGATAACTATACTTTTGATGATCCAGCAAGGCTAAAGTAAAATATATTATTCATTCTTTCACTAATACTCTCCATGCATGATACATATTTCTATGTTTATTCATGTGAAGGAGAAAAATACACCTCATAATGTGATGTTTAATTATTTTTAGATGATATCTGTTAAGAATTAAGATCATGATATAACTTTTAAATCATATCAGCTGTTATATTCCCATTAAAATAATAATTTCTAATCAATACTCGAGAATTTAAAAAAAATATACTTTCAAAATATTATCACTATTGTAGTTTTTACAATTATGGGAATATGATTTTTCATACATAGAACACCAAGTATTAATGGTATATCTAACAGATTTTATATTTTAAATTGTTAAAAAAAATTAATTTTTAATTTCAACTTTACATGTCTTATATCTCATAGTTTCATACATTTATAACACATAATATCTATCAAATATTCAATAACATATCATTCATTTATGTGCTTCCATTTATTCCATCAAAAATACATTTTCATACATACATGATCATCCCATATTATATTTTTTTATTTCACATTCATTGAGATCCATATAGATTTAAATTTTATATATTCTAATAATAGTAGTTTGGGATCTATAATTTATAGCTATTGATGTAAACATGAATGAAATTCCATTGCTTATTTTCTCTTCCTTTTATTTTTTTGATTATTTTATTATTAAATCAAGGTACCAGTTTGATAATTCATGTATAACTTAATATGATATTGATCATCATTATTATTTTTTCTCATAGATTTTAATTTCTAGGTGAAGATAGAAATCAACATTTCTACATGATATGTATTTGTAATTTCTTTCTCACCCCAATGCTGGAGACCGTTAAAAACTAAATCGAATAATATAATTATATCCTTCATGGATTATAATTATAGAAAATAAAAGGATTGATAATCATCTCCCTAAATATAACACTGAGTATTAATGACTTTTCTACTTCTAATGTTTTTAATTTCCTGATGTTTTTAGATCCCACAAATTATCCAACAAGGTGAAACATCATTTTATATTTTCCTCTTGATAGAATATTTGATATTTTATATGAGACAACTATTATATTGAATCTCTTTTCATTCTTCTTGAGTAAATCAAATGAAACTTTTCTCAAAAAAAATAGCCTTATGATAACATGAGATATTTATATATGCATGTATTTATAAAAAAAATATTATCATTAAAATAATTATAGTCATTTACAATAATGATATTTGATTTTTTGGATTTAGGTTACGAAAAAACCCAACCATATATGGCACCATCCATGAAAAATAATATGATGTATTCTCTATTAAAATGTCATTGTAGGGAATTTTATATCATTACTGATAAACTGTTCAAAAATAGATAGTTTCCAATTAAATTACATTAGATAAACTCTATAAAGACTCAAAAAATTCAATGTTAAATTTTTTTAATTATTATTGATTTTAAAGAGTCTGGTAAAATCGACGGCGCAAAATTCTGAGTCCCGGTGTGCCAGGAATGAATTTTTGAACTTTTTTTAGGTAAGTTCAATAAACGAGTGGGCGGCATTTTCTGTCTTTTGACTCGTTTCTCAGATCGAAAATTTGAGGGCACCGTTGAATCCAGAATGTCGGGATTCTCTTAGAAACTACTTAACGTCTGCCAGCAAGGGCTGAGTAGAAAAGTTACTTTTTGGACATTTTAAGAAAAATAATAAATGAATTTAATAGAATTATTTTATTCTTTTCTCTCCATTGCATGGCGGATGGCGACGCTACGGGGAAACGATGATATGGCGATGGGGAACATTATTGAAACACATGTATGACCCACATTTCACAATGTAATAGGGAATTAATATAGCATCCCTACCTTCTATTACATTACTGTTACAGTATTTTAGGATAAACAACATAATAGTATTACAAATAGCGGATCCAAATGTTTTGTGTATTGGGAAAACTAGGACCATACATAGCAATTACAACATCAAGCATAAACTTTTATTTAATTTATTCTTCTCTAGATTCTTATTGGCACTTGTACTATCTTTAGTACATGTGGCCACCTGAGGATATACGTCAAAAGGGGTGATCTAAAATCCCTGTAATAGTATAGATAAGAACAATATAGCATGGGGTGAGCATAATCTTAACATGGGAAAAAGTTCATGAACATGAGAGGAAGCATAAATATATGACTTGAAATGTGGAAATGAATAAAAATGAAAAATAATGTCTTTGTGGTTAACTACCACACATACTTGTGAACAAATCTATCATCCTATTTACTTATCATTTCAAATTTACTAATGAGATTCATCACTTTACCTAATGCATTGGGGTGCTATATAATTCCAGGCGCACCCGTCACATCATAACATTTTCATTATCATGCATGCCACATTAAACACATATAAAAAATGAACATAACTAACCCATGGAAAGGAATGGGTTTCATCTTATAAAAACACATTTATAAACTTTGGGTTCCCAAAATAAAGATGGAATAATATACATGTTTCAAGAACCGTTCACTATGAAGGAGAAGTAAAAGGTGTGTTCTTAAAAAAAGAGTTATTTTGAAAAACATTTTGTTTGGTATAAAAACTAGTGACAAACATGTATATCCTATAAAATTAAATACAATGATGAAAAAATTATCTTTAAGGAGTAACCATATCAAAAATAATGGTGTGAACGAGGGAGAACCCGAAGGATGAATGTTGGGTTCGAGAATTTCCCCTTAACTTGTACCTGAATGCTTCCTTCTCTTTAATTTCATGTGTAATGACATTATATTAATTAATTATAAATC
The DNA here is from genome assembly GCA_963277665.1 of Viscum album. Lineage (NCBI taxonomy): Eukaryota > Viridiplantae > Streptophyta > Magnoliopsida > Santalales > Viscaceae > Viscum > Viscum album. Next base: position 1,004,995,040 of record OY728161.1, read on the forward strand.
CATAACCTTGTGTAAATAATTATGATTAATTATGGTTTCATAAAGTGATTTTATTTTCCTTTTGATGAGTTATAGAATTTTAAAACATTGTTCGAGAATGTTTGTTTTTATGGTTTTCTTGAGTAGTTCACTTGTATTCTTAAATTGAAGTTCGGGTAGAAAATTGGTAAACATTAAGAAATGATATAACATTTCATTAATGATATTACAAGTTTTGTAATTGTCTTATAAGGAATCATATTATATCCATGTGGATGAATCATTAGATAAGAATTAAATGATGATAGTTTTGGTTAATTAGAATGGTTTTTCGATCATAATGAACTTGGTTTATTTTATCACTAGTAATATGGCCATAAGTTATTTCCAGAAATTTAAATAGGAAAGGATACATATAAAAAATTCTGGTTCAACCATAAAAATGGTTTCATAACTAGATCTAATTGTATAAATTAAAGAAGAAAACATGTCATTCTTGAAGGTGATAAATTAACACCTCACAAACAACGTTCTCTTTAATAAAATAAAAGGAAGAGGGAAAATGGTTGGATGATATATTATCCCATTAGCATCATAAAATTACAGTAAATGTATAATACGAAAGTTATAATACCATTTGGATGAAGATAGGTGGGGAGAGATCTGGAAATGAACTTGAATTTGAAAGGAAATTAAAGGAGAAGAGGGAGAGAAATTACCTCTTAAATCCTCCCATTGAGATACTCCTTAAGGAAGCTAGGCTTGGTATTTTGATGAGACCAGGAGCTCTTGAACGTGGGAGATGGGATAGGGAAGATTTTTTAGCAGATTTTAGGGAATTCATGGAGCATGAGAGGTGTGAGGAAATGAGGGTGTGAATGGTGGTTTTTATACTGGCAGGGAGAGGGGTTTTCTTAATATAAAATTAATTAGTTTATTAACTTCCCCTAAGACAATGAATAGTGAGTATTCAATGACCAAGAATAGTAATTTTATCATTTTATCCCTAACCAAGTGGGCTTACATCATCAGTACATCACACATGACCCTATAATTAGCTTATTTAGCTTATTTTGTAAATTATGGTATTTCACTATTCATCAAAAATTCAAGTATCTCAGAAAAATCCCAAAAATTTACTCCTACCATTTTTCGACATTTAGAATCCAAAAATGAAGTCCATTTTTCATAAATAATTTTCTAAATATTATTAATTTAATATTTAATTAAAATCATAATTTACTTAAAAAAAGTTTTTTAAAAAATTAAAACTGATTTTATAGTGCTTTAAAAAATTACATAGGGTCTTAAAAGTTATCTAAAAACAATAAGACAATGATTTGATAATTAATGAAAACATTTTAAGAAAATTATTTTTATTTTAAATTAATTAATTAACTATAATTCATTATTAATGACTTACAAAATACCAAAACGTTTACTAAGGTCAAATTCTCACATTCTAAGATGTCTACATTTTATTTAATTATTCATGGGTAAGGTTACACTTATGTTGGATTATTCACTATCCATAAGGGTCATATTATTATTCATAAGGGTGTGTTACTATTCATAAGGGTAGGTTACTATTCACCAAAAATTACTTTTGTTTCATTAGACTCCAAAAATCATCTTTAACACAACCGTGTATGTCAGATTCTCAAAATTCCCAATACAGAAGTGACAAACTTATGTTTAAAGGTCACTTAGCACATAGTAGTTAAATATGTTGTGTTTTCATGTGATTTTATGACATATTTATAAGAAGGGAATTTCCATTGAGAAACATTGGGTCATTACATTCTCCCCCCTTATGAAATTTTGCCCTCGAAATTTCAATTCACACAAACAACTGAGGGTACTTCTTCATTTCCTCTTCCGGTTCCCAAGTTTCTTCCTCAAACTTATGGTTTCTCCACAAAACATTGACAAGATGGGTTGTCTTGTTGCGTAGAACCTTATCTCTTCAATCCAGAATCATTACCAGCTTCTCCTTATAAGAAGGATCATCTTCCAGATGTACCACCTCTGAGTTTAGTACATGTGAGGGGTCCGGTATGTACTTCCTCAGGAGTGATATGTGAAAAACATCATGAACTTGATCCATATTTTGTGGAATTGCAAGCCGATAGGCCACAGCTCCTATGCGGTCAAGGATCTCAAAGGGGCCAATGTACCTTGGGCTTAGCTTCCCTTTCTTTCCAAATCGCATGACTCACCTCCATGGAGATATTTGTAGGAAGAATTTATCTCTAATTTCGAACACCAAGTTCCTTCAACGGTTGTCAGCATAGCTCTTTTGCCGACTCTGAGTAGCTTTGATGTGTTTTTGTATGAATTGAACCTTCTCTGTCATCTCTTGCACAAGATTAGGTCCAAGTAGATTTCTTTCTCCAACTTCATCCCAATAGGTTGGAGTTCTACATCACTTTCCATACAGAGCATCATATGAAGCCATCTGAATAGTCGAGTGGAAGCTATTGTTGTATGAGAACTCTACCAATGGGTGATGCTGATCCAATCCACCTTTGAATTCTAGAGAGCAGGATCTTAGCATATCTTCAAGCGTCTAAATAGTCCTTTCAGACTGGCCATTAGTTTTGGGGTGATAGGCCATGCTGAAATTTAATTCAGTACTCAAAGCATGTTGAAATCTCCTCCAGAATTTAGATGTGAACCTTGGATCACGGTCAGAGACAATTGAGAGTGGAACACCATGCAATCTCACCACTTCTTTCACATATATCTTTGTAAGTTGTTCAAGAGAAATATCTTCCCAAATAGTAATAAAATAGGAAGTCTTGGTGAGTTTTTCAACCACAAACCATATCGCATTATTTCCCTTTAACGTCTTTGGGAGACCCGTGACAAAGTCCATAGTAACATTTTCCCATTTCCACATGGGTATAGGAAATGGATGCATCATACCTTTGGACTTTTGTCTCTCAGCTTTAACTTGATGACATACCAAGAACCTTAATATATATTCTGAAATCTCTTTCTTCATGTTATCCCACCAGAAGTGTTCTCGGAGATCATGGTACATCTTGGTACTCCCATGATGGATAGAGAAAGTTGATCCATGTACATTGTCCAATAGATCCTTCTTTATCCCGGGTGACGAAGGCACAAAAAGTCGCATTCCAAACCGAATCACACCATCATCGTCGATATGGAATTCTTGCATCTTCCCTTCCTTTATTGCATTCAACCTCTTTTGTATCTTGACATCATCTCTTTGCGCTTCCTTAATCTTCTCTTAGATGGATGGTTGCACAATCATTTGGTCAAGGTAGGATGTATCCCTTTCCCTTATGATTTCCAAATCCATTCTTTGCATATCCAAAAAGATAGGGTCTTTCTCCATCCACAACATGGATAGAGTAGTAGGTTCTTTTCTGTTTAGTGCATCAGCTACCTTGTTCGCCTTTCCAGTATGATAGTGAATAGAGAAATCATAATTCTTGATTAGCTCTAACCATCTCCTTTGATGAATGTTGATATCCTTTTGTGTGAATATATACTTTAGGCTCTTGTAGTCAGTGTATATGTCACACTTCTTGCCATAAAGGTAGTATCGCCAAGTTTTCAAGGAAAAAATCATGGCTTCCGACTCTAGATCATGCATCGGGTAGTTCTGCTCATGGATCTTCAACTATCGGGAGGCATAGTCTATCACATTATCATTTTTCATGAGTACACAACCCAAGCCTTTCTTTGATGAATCATTGTATATCACAAAACTTTCAGCACTTTAGGTGGTGTTAGTACAGGTGCAATGATCAGTCTTCTCTTTATCTCCTTGATGCTTACCTCACATTCTTCCATCCAGACATACTTTACCCCTTTCCTTGTTAACTTATTTAGCGGGCTTGAAAATCGTGAGAAGTTTCTCACAAAACGTCTATAGTACCCAGTTAATCCAAGAAAACTATGGATTTCCATGACACTAGAGGGCCTGGTCCATTCCTCAATTGCCTTTTTCTTTTAAGGATCCACAGAAATTACCTCACTTGTGATCACATGTCCCAAGAACGTGACTTGCTTCATCCAAAAGTCACAATTGCTGAACTTGGCGTACAACTTCTCCATTATTAATGTCGCCAACACAAGTCTTAGATGTTCTTAATGTTCCTCCTTTCTCTTGATATAGATGTGAATATCATCAATAAACACTACCACAAATTTTTCGAGGTAATTTCTAAAGACTCTATTCATCAAATCCATGAAAATTTCAGGGGAATTAGTAAGTCCGAAAGGCATCACCAAAAACTCATAGTACCCATACCTTGTTCCGAAGGTAGTCTTATGAATATCTTCCTTATTCACCTTTACCTGATGATATACAGAATTAATATCCACCTTTGGGAATTATTGAGATCCTCTTAACTGATTGAACAAGTCATCAATCATAGGGAGAGGATACTTATTATTTATGGTGATCTTGTTGAGTTCCCGATAATTGATACACAGCCGCATCGCTCCATCATTCTTCTTTACAAAGAGCACTGGTACACCCCAAGGTGATGCACTAGTGTGTATTAACCCTTTGTCCAAATTCTCTTGCAGCTACTTCTTTAACTCCTCCAGTTCGATAGGATCCATCCTATAGGGACACTTCGAGATAGGAGTAGCTCTGGGGATGAGTTCAATTGATAACTCTACCTCACAATCCGGGGGAATTTCGGGTAACTCTTTGGGAAATACATCATCGTATTCCCTGACGATAGAAATTTCCTCAAGGTTGGCACTTTCCTTCGACTCAACCATTTTGGTGAGGTATGCTTCTTCATAGGGAATCAACACCCACACAATTGAAGTATTTTTCAATGGAGATTCATGATCTTACTTTCATTTGTAGAGGAGCAGGGGATGCTTCAGAATATGAAAAGATATTTCCTTTTCCCAATAGTTGATATGTGCTCTATATAACGAGAGCCAACATATTCCCATTATAACGTCAAATTCCACCAAAGGAAGTATTACAATATTCCCTGGAATAATCTTCCCACATATGCCAGCAGGAGAGGAGTCAAATACTTGGGTTGAAATGATTGTACCACTTGGTGTTTTTACAGATATCTCTACTTCCAGGTTTTAGGTCTTTGATTATATAGTTCTAGAAAATTTTCAAGATATAAAGGAATGCGTAGAACAAGAATAATATAAGACTTTTTCCATTATTGAGTGAATAGGTAGTGTACTTCGTATGACTTCATTATCTTGCTCCACTTCTGCAGTAGTGATGGCATAAGCCTTCCCTTGTTCCTTTAGCTTTGGTGGTTGCTGACACTGATTATCCTCAAAACCTCGAGGTTTAGTGCACTATTTTTCATAGTGCCCAAGTTCCCTACAGTTGTAGCATTGAACCATGAGTGGTTCTCTCCTTTCATCAACTACATTATTCTTCCTTTTTGTGTGTTTTCGACACTCTTGAGCATGATTTCCTTCTTTCCCACACTTGAAGAACTTACCCATCCCTTTGAGGTCGTTCCCATGGTGCAACTTCCCACATTTTTTGCATGTGGGTCGTTGAGTTTTCTTCCCACTTTTGTTATTAGATCCTCCAGCTTGAAACTCCATCTTTCATTTCGTATCCCCATAGCCATGGGACCATTCTCCCAACTCCATCTCCACTTTGAGAGCACATCGAACAACTACTTCATAACTCCCAAAGTCTCGAATTTCAAGAGCCTTTCTAAGGTGTGGTTTTAATCCACTAAAGAATCTATCAATTTTGCTATCATTGCTGATAACAAAACTTGAGGCGTACCTTTAAATCCTAGTGAAATTCACTTCATAGGTTGTGACAGATTCTCCTTATTTTTTCTTGAGATCTATGAATTCTCCCTCCATCTTAGTACGAATATTTCGTGGGAAATACTTATTGAGAATCATTATCTTAAAGTCTTCCCATTCCATATCTTCAATTTACACCCTTAGCTTGGGTTCTTAATCAAATCCAAAAATTGATCGGATTCTTATTCTAGATGATAAACGGATAGGGTCATATTCTCCATCTCAGAATAGTGAAGAATAGAAAATATCTTCTCCATGGATTTTTTCCACTGTTCCGCAACTAGTGGGTCAGAAGATCCACAAAATTTCGGTGGTCGTTGCCGCATAAAACATTTGATAGACAGTTTCTCCCTATTTTTTGAAGGCAGTTGTTCTCCATTATTATGGTTATTGTTCATAACCTGGGATAATTGTGTAAGAATCACCATGAAGTTTTGAACTCCACCTCCCAAATCATTGGGGATGTCGTTCGGGCAATCGTTGCATTGGCCCTCGCAAGAGTTGTTGGCCTAATTTTTCTTGGTTCCCACCATTTTCTAAAATAGAAAAGGTTAGAACAAAACATAAGTTAACAAGTCATGAATAACTTATTCATTTAAATAATTTATACCAAAAACAAAACATATAGGATCCCTATGTAAGTATTCTTGTGTGCATATTTGTACATAGTCTCATACTAGAGGTTTTCTCTAGGGTTCACTAATCCTAATTCCCGAATTAACTAAACCTTTACTCTAATACCTACTATACCATCCCTAAATTTTCTTACATTACTATTACATTATTTTATGATAAAAAAACATAATATTATTACAAATAGAGGATCCAATGTTTTAGTTTCTTGGGTAAACTAGGACCATACATAGCAATTACAACATCTAGCATAAACATTTATTTAATTTTTTCTTCTCTAGATCATTATTGGCACTTGTCCTCTCTTTAGTGCATGTGGTCACCTAAGGATATACCTAAAAAGGGGTGATCTAAAAGCCCAGTAAAAGGATAGATAAGAACAATATAGTGTGGGGTTAGCATAATCTTAACATGGGAAAAAGATCATGAACATGAGAGGAAGCATAAATATAAGACTTGAAATGTGGCAATGCAAAAAAAATGAAACATCATGTCTTAGTGGCTAACTACCACTCATACTTATGAACCAAGATGGAATCTTGTTCACTCATCATTTCACATTTACTCATGAGATTAATTACTTTACCAAATGCATTGGAGCACTGTATAATTCTGGGCGCATACGTCACTTCAAAACATTCATATTGCGCTATATAATTTCGGGCGCACCCGTCACATCATAACATTATCATTATCATGCCTTACACATAAAACAGATATAAAAAATGAGCATAACTAACCCATGGAAAGGAATGTTTTTCATCTCATAATAAAACATTCATAAACTTTTGGTTCCCAAAATAAAGAGGGAATAACATACATGTTTCAAGAACCATTCACTTTGAGGGAGAAGTAAAAGGTGTGTTCTTAAAAGAAGAGTTATTTTGAAAAACATTTTGTTTGACATAAAAACCAGTGACAAAAATTTATATCCTATAAAATTAAATACAATTATGATCAAATTATCTTTAAGTCGTAACCATATCAAAAATAATGGAGTGAAAGAGGGAGAACCTGAAGGATGAAAGTTGGGTTTGAGAATTTCTCCATACCTTGTACATGAATGCTTCCTTCTCTTTAATGTCCTGTATAATGAAATTATATTCATTAATTAAAAATCCAGAACCTTGTGTACATTAATAGGATTCATTATGGTTTCATTAAGTTATTTTATGTGCCTTTGGATGAGTTATATAATTTTAAAACATTGTTCAAGAATGTTTGTTTTTATGGTTTTCATGAGTGGTTCACTTGTATTCTTAAATTGATGTTTGGGTAGAACATGGGTAAACATATAGAAATGATATTAAATTTAATTAATGATATTATAAGAGTTTTAATGATCTTATAATGAATCATATTATATCCATGTGGATGAATCATTATATAATATTTACATGATGATAGTTGGGTTAATTTGAACAGTTGTTTCGATCATAACGAACTTGTTTTATTTTATCACTAGTAATATGGCCATAAGTTATTTCCAACAACATTAAATTGGACATAATAAATATAAAAAATTCTTGTTCAACCATAAAAATTGTTTCATGACCAGATCTGAAGGTAGAAATGGAAGAAGAAAACATGTTGTTCTTGAAGGTGATAAATTAACTCCTCACGAACAACGTTCTCTTTAATAAAATAAAAGGAAGAGGGAAAAGGGTTTGTATGATATAATATCCTATCAGAATCCTAAAATTACATTACATGTATAATAATAGAGTTACAATACCATTTGGATGAATATAGGTGGGGATAGATCAAGAAATTAACTTGAAATTGAAAGGAAATTAAAGGAGAAGAGGGAGAGAAATTTCCTCTTAAATCATCCTCTAGAGATCCTCCGTAAAGAAGCTAGGCTTGGTCTTTTTATGATACCAGAAACTCTGGAACGTGGGAGAGGGGATAGGGAAGATTTTTGGTAAGATTTTATAGAAGGCTTGGAGCTTGAGAGGTGTGAGGAAATGAGGGTGTGAAGGGTGGTTTTTATAGTGGCGGGGAGAGGGGTTTTCTTAATATAAAATTCATTGGTTTATTAATTTCCCCTATGAAAAGGAATAGTGAGTATTCAATGACCAAGAATATTAATTTTATCATTTTATCCCGAAAAAAGTGGGATTACATCATTAGGACATCATACATGACCCTATAATTAGCTTATTTAGCTTATTTTGTAAATTATGGTATTTCACTATTCATCAAAAATTCAAGTATCTCAGAAAAATCCCAAAAATTTACTCCTACCATTTTTCAACGTGTAGAATCCAAAAATAAATTCTATTTTTCAGAAATAATTTTCAATATATTATTAATTTAATATTTAATTAAAATCATAATTTACTTAAAAACATTTTATTTAATTAAAACTGATTTTATAGTGATTTCAAAAATTATGTAGGGTATTATAAAATTATCTTAAAACTATAAGACATTGATTTGATAATTAATAAACACATTTTAAGAAAATACTTTTTCTTTTAAATTAATTAATTAATTATAAATATTTATTTATGACTTACAAAATACCAAAACGTTTACTAAGTTCAAATTGTCACATTCTAAGATGTTTAAATTTAATTTAATTATTCATGGGTAAGGTTACTCTTATGTTGGATGATTTATTATCCATAAGTGTCATATTACTATTCATAAGGGTATGTTAATATTTATAAGGGTAGGTTACTATTCACCAAAAATTGTTTTTGTTTTATTAGACTCCAAAAATCATCTTGAACAAAACCGTGTATGTAAGATTCTCAAAATTCCCAATACATAAGGGAAAAACTTTTGTATAAAGGTCACTTAGCACATAGTAGTTAATTATGTTGTGTTTTCATATGATTTTATGACATATTTATAATAAGGGAATTTCCATTGAAAAACTTTGTGTCGTTTCAATTAAATGGTGCAAAACAGCGACATTGTTTCATAAATGAAACTGTGTAACGACGCGATGTCACATTATTATAGAAACCCTGCATCATGGTTCAATAAATAGTACGACGTGCCTCAAGAAATAAGGAGGAATGATTTGGGGGATTCTTGGGCGAAGCTCTGACACACATCCACCCCAGCAAAGAATGACGAATGACGAAGAACACCTTTTGAAGGTCGAAACTGGGAAGCGTCCTCGATGTCGTAAACCCTAGAGGATGAATGTATGGAAACGAATGTCATAAAAGGTAGGGGTTTATGTTCATTGATGTTCCCCCTAATCCCATTCTTGAAAAATATAATGAATGTGGACCAACCAACAAACTGGTTGATCCAAGTCTCGTCTAATCATGTGGACAGTTGTTGTAGGATCTTAAACTCATGGATTAATCTTCCTTTTGTTTTTATTAATTTTTCATCGTGTTTATAACGCTATCACGGAGGGTGCGGGACGAAACCAACAAGGCCCACACCCTTTGATAATCTTTTCCTTGGTTTGTTCTTCGTGGAAGAGCAACGAACGTGGTGACAAGGCGTTTGAGGGCCATGAAACGACATCGGCATTCCGGTGGTGCACAGAAACAACCGATCACATGCCATGTCAGCGGTGGTTAGTGGTGGCTAGAGGAGACCTGTGGAAACTGACCATGGGCGGTGGAAGGTGGTGCGCCGTCATGCGCCGCGGTGGCTAGAGGCGGCTGGCTAGAGCCAGCCGTGCGGGAGATGGACGGAGCTCATAGGAGCTGCCAGCTGTAGCATTTGTGGCTAGTGGGCCGCGGTAGGAGGGAGCGATGTGGACCCCGTGTCACGTCGCGTCGCGCGAGACGAAACGGCCTCGCATCCCATGGGCTATCAGAGAGAGGGTGTCCACGTTCAAGTGGAATGGGATGGACGTAGGTCATACCCACCCCGCTGGCTAGGCCTAACACGGGCCATACCCACTTAGTGGGCCAGGTCGGACCCTCCCCGCGGGTAGGACCAGACCCGCGGCCCCGTGGGCCAACGCGGGTGGGCCGAGCCGCACCTGGTGGGCTGGTCCAACCACATCCCAGGCCTGTGAACCAGTCATTCTAACCTCGATGGGCTGGACTCGGTGAGCTGGGTCGACCAATAATGGGCTGGACCCGAATAGGGTCAGATAGACCCTGGGACCCGTCGCGTCTGGCCGGCCTTACCGAGTCGAACCGGGCCCAGACCCAACCGGCCCCCAAATAAATAAACATATGTAACTGACAAACCAAGTCTCTATTTGACATTCCACCATTGGCGTTGGGGCCGCTTTTGGGAAGCGGTCCTTTTGGCATATTCTGGCAGGCTTGACCGAGTCGGGCCGGACCGAGGTGTGATCACCCCTGTTTCATGGAAATGGGTGTAACTAACAGACCAAGCGTATGATCGACATGTTGTATGTGGAATAAGGACCCTTTTGAAATGGTGTACCTTTAGATATACTCTATGTGAGTTTGGACAGGATTTGACATGCAACCTGGGTTGTATCAGACCTGGATCCAACCAGGCCCTTTTTACAAAAGTGCCCATATCTCACAGACTGGGCGTCTGATCGATGCATCGTCTGAAACGTTGGGACCCCTATGGAGGGAGGTCCCTTGTGTATCCTTTTTTAGGGACTTATTACTTGTTGAAATATTACCAATGGCTTAATGATCAGTGTATTCCAATGATCAGGCGTGCTTCATGTGGGAATCCAGTGGCTGACTGTGACATGATTGAGAAAAGCAACCAATGCAGGTCAGCATCAGAAACTCCAGAGTGGGATGATCTAGTTGTACAACTAAGCATCCCTACCTCTGCATTAGTGACCAAGTTGGGTTAGAACCAGCGACCAATATGAGTCAGCACCAGTGACCAAGACAGGTCAGCACTGTTGACCAATATGGGCCAGCACCAGCGACCAATGCGGGTCAGCATCTAGTGACCAATATGGGTCAGCACCAGTGACCAATATGGTTCATCATCTGATGACCAATATGACTCATTATATAGTGACCTATTCTGGTTAGCAGTAGAGTTAGTATAGATAGGAAGATCTGGTTTTACGACTAGTTATCCATATCCTAGAAACATTGAAGTTATACTACTAGAGTGAGCTATCTCTTTTGCTTTGAGTTTCATGATCTAGATCATGCTTGTGATATTAAATTTGTGGTATTTAATGTGATTTTTTTATTACTAAGAGACCTTCAGGGGCCTCGAGATCCCTACTGGGTATTGTTATACTCTCCACTGCACGGGCTTCGCCCGCATCTTGTTTTGTCTTGGGCAGACTACTGACGCTCTGAGGCAGACTTTGGAGGTTTGCAAATTGGTGGAGCTTGGTGCGATGGGAGCAGTAGAGATCCTATTCTTTGACTTTAGACTTATATATTCTACCATCTAGGAAAATCTCCAGGGAATATGCGATAGCTGTTTACTTTCTTTTTAGTTTCTAGGGCTTCTATTCCAGCCAACTATTTTCAGTTTTCAGTTGTACTTATGGTTGTACTTTATTCTCATGATTATACCATACTTTTGTTGGTTGTTTACATCAGTTTTACCTTTTGAATGTGTACATATCTCTAAGGAAATGTATTCTTTATTTGGGAAAAGCCTTCAAGTGCTAGTCACCAACCCCTGGCATCTAGAAGGCGGGCTTGGGGTAGTCACGTCCAGGCCCCATGGGACGGGTCATGACCAAGTGGTATCAGTGGGAGATTGGTTCCACCAGAAGAATTAAGATTATTCTTTTAATGATTAAATGGTGTAGAGTTTCTTGAGTTTGGTTTTTAGTTCGGAGAGTCTAGTGTTGGTGCAGCGGCCGACGTATCCATACACCTGGACCCTGAATTCTGTTTTCTGAATAGGTACATAAAAACACCTGTTGCTAGTGTTTTGAAAATTTTTCTTGATATTTCTTGATTCATATCACCATGTATAACTTATTGAATGTGGCACATTTTTTCTTATAGGATGCCTCCACAAAGAAAGCCATCCAGGATTCCAGTTAGAGATTGTGACAGTGGCCCACCGAGGGATGAGACGTTGGTATAGGGACCACTCACAGTGAGGGCACCTTCGAGTGGTGTACTAGAAGAACCACCACCCGTTGAGCTGCAGATGCTACCAGTGGATCATCCAGACCAGTTGAGTGCATTGCATGAGTTCAAGAGATAGAGGCCTTTGAGGTTTCGAGGTGAGACGGACCCCTAGGCAGCAGAGTACTGGCTTGAGGTGGTTTCTCGGGTCTTTCGCTTAGTACAGACACTCGTCGAGAAGATGTCGATCTTGGCCTCTAGCCTTCTTTGGGGAATGGTAGGACGATGGTGGAGCTCAATGCTCTAGGTTCATGAGGAGATAACCCTCACCTGTTTGTACTTTGAGAGCCTTTTCAGGGGGAATTTCATGCCAGCGAAACTATGCTCTATGACTATTAAGGAGTTGTTGTATCTGAAGAAGGGAATCTAGACTGTGGTTCAGTACACGACGAGATTTATTGACCTCTCCCGATACTCCACCAACATTGTACGATACCATTACTTTATGGAACAGACCATTGATCAGGGGCTCCGACGAGAGATTAGAGCTTCGATGGTTTCTCTCAGCATCCCGACGCAGGCTAGGGTGCTAGAGAGATCTTTGATGATGGATATATTCCTTGCTGACCAGGAACCGATAGTGAGAGACCCTACCAGATGACAGGTAGCAAAGTCATCTTCAGCTAGTTATAGACAGACGGCGTAGAATCCAAAGTAGGCTAGACCTTCTGGAGGGTGACCCTGGGATGCAGGTCTATAGGTGCGAGGCTCGAGAGGCCAAGGGAGCCACAAGTGAGGCATGATATGTTTTTCCTACTGGGGATAGGGTCATAGAGATCATGACTGTCCGAATCCCAATGCGGATGATCAAAAGATGGTGGATGGGCCACCCAGGTAGTGGTAGTGGCAGGATCATGAGCGTCATCTTGGTGGAAAACGAGGCAGGGGAGCAGGTTGTGCAGCGAGAGGTGGTCGGCGTCACCAGGTGCTGCCACCACCATCCCCAGGCGGTCCACCACGAGCTCAGGGAGTAGGTGGACAAGGATAGGCCCAGCTATAGGCAGTATAGGCTCACTATCCCGACATCCCTGAGATGATACAAGGTACGATCTGTATCTTATATACTTTAGAAGAAGTGCTTATTGACATAGGTGCTAGCCATTCATTCCTTGCCGTAGACTTAGTCTGAGACTCTGAGATTCTGACTGAGATTTTAGCTCGACCTTTGCATTTGGATACTCCTGCAGAAGGAGATTCAACGGTCACACACTGGTGCCGATAGAGTGATATTACTCTTATAGGAGAGATTTTCAGTTGGGATCTACTTGTAGTGGCATTGAAACCCTACAACATCATTCTAGCCATGGACTGGATATCATCAGTTCACGTACAAATTGACTACTTGATATGTACAGTGTGGTGTATGCATAGAGATTGAGTCCAGTTTTCCTTTTTTGGTGAGAATGAAAACAGAGCAACATGAGATGAACTTGCGCTTAGGAGGGTGCAGCTGATTACATATCCGCTGGCTTGCATGACCTTCGACACGGTGGATGAAACGAGTCCACAGTTCCCAGCGGGGTTAGACGAGTATGAGGACATCTTTCCAAAAGATGTACAAGGAGTACCTATTCACAGAGAGGTAGACTTTCATTTTGACTTATACCTAGGAACGACACCTATATCTACCCCAGCATATCTGATGGCCCCCATGGAGATCCAAGAGTTAAGGGTATAGTTGGAGAACTTGCAGAGGAATGGATTCATAAGGCCCAGTGTTTCTCCATGGGCATCCCTGGTGTTGTTTTCCAATAAGGATGACTGAATTTTGAGGCTATATGTGGACTTCCAACGCCTAAACCATGTGACCATAAATAACATGTATCATCTTCTGAGGATTGATGTTCTATTAAATCAGTTTAAATGATTGAAGTGGTTCTTGAAGATAGACCTCAAATAAGGCTATCACCTGCTTCATGTGCGGGATGAGGACATCCCAAAGATGGCTTTCAGAAGTCAGTATATACATTACAAATACCTAGTGATTCTGTTTGGCATGATGAACTCCCCTACAGTGTTCATGGGTCTCATGAACAGGATCTTCTAGACCTTCTTAGACCGGTTTGTGGTGGTCTTCATCGACAACATCTTGGTGTACTCAGCGTCTGAGGAAGAGGACATTGTACACTTGAGGATAGTTCTATACACACACTGGGAGCACCAGTTATATGTTAATCTCTCGAAGTGTGATTTTTGGATACAGAATGTCCACTTATTAGGACACATCATCTTAGAGGATGGATTTTAATTGGATCCAGTGAAGATCGAGGTAGTACTTGCTTTAGAGCCACCTAGGAGTGTTACTGAGGTGCAGAGCTTCCTTGGATTAGCAATATACTATTGTTTGTTTGTACCCAATTTATCTTGAGTAGAAGAACCTATGAATACCTTGAAGAGGAAGGGGAAATCATTCCTATGGTCACAGTCATTCCCACAAAACATTCAACAGTTGAGGCAGAGCTTGACCAATACTCCCATCCTGAGGTTGCCGAAGGAGGGCACTGAATACATGGTTTACTGTGATGCATCAAGGAACAGACTCGGTTGCATCCTGATGCAGGATGATGTAGTGATTGCTTATAACACATGAAAGTTGAGGCCTCATGAGAAGAACTATGTGACTCATGAATTAGATTTTGTTGTAGTGGTCTTTGAACTGAAGATGTGGAGACACTACTTGATGGGTGAGTGGTTCATTGTTTAATCATACAACAAGAGTCTCAGATATATCTTCACATAGAATGATATGAATCTGATACAGTGACATTGTATAGAGTTCCTCAAGGACTATGACTTGGAGATAGTCTATACTCCTGGGAAGGGAAACGTAGTGGCAGATGCACTTAGACAAAGATCAAGTTCGCTGCTACTGAATGAGGCTTCAAAGCAGTTAGCCTTGCTTCAGATATCTTATGTGGATAGATATGAGACAGTCTACCTCTAGTCGATGGTAGTTTCCCCTCCACTCCTTCAGCGAGTCAGGGAGGTGCAACTCAGAGATAGCAGCAGTGAGACTACAGGTGCTTGGATATCCCCAAGCCATGCACCTGATGGATATTCTGATAGTGGGGAGCACACTATCCTTTTCAGAGGACGTATAGTTATACCATTGGAAGTACGAGAAGAGGTGATGAGGGAGTTCTATACACCACCCTTGGCAGTATATCCATGTGTGATGAAGATGTATTAGGACCTTTGACGTCATTACTGGTGGCCAGGGATGATGAAAGTTGTGGTGGAGTTTGTTTCTAGATGACCCACTTTCCAGCAAGTGAAGGTCGATAAACAAGTACCAGCAGGCTTGACCCAACCCCTTGAGATACCAAAGTGCAAGTGGGAAGGGATATCGATGGACCTTGTGAAAGTGTTACCACATACGTCCACAGGACACGATACCATCTAGGTGATCATTGACTGACTCACCATGTTGTCCCACTTCCTTGATATTCAAGAGAAGGGTTCGGTAGAGAGCTTGGGACATCTCTACATTCAGGAGATCGTGCAACTTCATGGGGCGCCTTCGATGATAGACTCAAACTGTGATGCATGATTCATATCCTAGATGTGGAAAGGATTGAAGGAGGCTCTCGGGACTCATCTTCACTTGATCATAGTTGTTCACCCGTAGAAAGATGGTCAGACTAAGTGGACCATCCCGACCATGGAGGACATTCTTTGTGCGTGTGTCCTAGATTTTGGTCACAGTTGGGAGGACCACCTACCCTTGGTAGAGTTTGTTCACAACAACAGTTATCACTCCACCATTGGTATGGCCACATTTGAGGCATTTTATGGATTACTGTGAAGATCTCCCTTGTACTGGAAAGATCCAGGAGAGCCAGCACTCATGGGCCCAAAGATGGTATAGGATGCCACTGAGAAGGTGCAGGTCATCTGAGAGAGAATGAAGACTGCATAGAGCCGACAGAAGTCATATGATGATAGGCGACCGAGACCACTAGAGTTCCAGGAGGGGGAACATGTATTCTTGCAAGTCTCCTTTTAATGGGGACTACATAGATTTTCCTGAGCCGGTAAACTCCCACTGAGGTTTATCGGCCCATTCCTGATACTTCGGAGTATTGGAAAGGTGGCGTACCACTTGGAACTGCCATTTTAGTTCAAGAGGGTGCATGCCGTCTTCCATGTATCCCAACTGAGGAGATATGTGCATGACCCATCTCATGTCATCGACCATGGAGAGTTGGAGATTGACGACAGGGTGACTTTTGCAGAGTACCCGATGGAGATAGAGGATCGATAGGATCCGATCCTTCAAGGGCGGTAGATTCCTCTAGTGCGTGTTCTGTGGAAGAATGGGAATATCTAAGAGAGAATATGGGAGCGAGATGCTCATATGCATGCCCAGTACCCCTCTTTGTTTGTACATCCTTGTTTGGATTTTGGGGATGTAAATCCCCATGGTGGTGAAAATTTAAAGACCCATAAAATTCCATGTATTTTTTATAATTATTTGAGATTTTAATGAGTTTGTGAAAATTGAAAGCGCGTTATTACGAGGCCCGGTGTGCCTGGAATTAATTTTTGAACATTTTTTCAGGTACTTTAAGTAAATTCATGGGCGGCATTTTCAATCTTTTGACTCGTTGCTCAGATCGAAAATCTGAGGGCACTGTTGAATCTGAAACGCTGAGATTCTCTTAGAAATGACTTAACTTTGGCTAGTGAGGGTCGAGAGAAAAAGTTAATTTTTGGCCTTTTCGAAAAAATAATAAAAGAATTTAAAATAATTATATTATTCTTTTCTCTTCATTTCATAGAGAACATCGACGCTGTGGGGTAGCGAAGATGCGGCAATGGGGAACATTAATGAAACACATGGATGCTTGTATTCCACAAAGTAACAGGGAATTAAATGGTGCAAAACAGAGACGTTGTTTCATAAACGAAACAACATAAAGTCATGAAGTAACATCATTATAGAAATGATGCAGCGTGGTTCTATAAATAGTTTGACATGCCGGAAAAAATAAGGAGGAAGGATTTGGGGGATTCTTGGGCAAAGATCTGATGAACATCCACCCCAAAGAAGAATGACGAACAACGAAGAAAGCATTTTGAAGGTCAAAACTGGGAAGAGTCGTCGACGCCGTAAACCCTTGAGGACAAACATGCAGAAACAAAAATTGTAAAAGGTATGGGTTTATGTGTTTTGATGTTACCTCTCTTCCCGTTCTTGAAAAATATAATGAACATGAACCAAGAGACTAACGGGTTGATCCACGTCTTGTCTAATCATGCGGACAGTTGTTGTGGGATCTTAAACTTGGGGATTATTCATACTTTTGTTTTTATTAATTTTTCATCATGTTTAAAACGCTAACGCAAAGGGCACGGGCTGAAACCAACAAGACGCGGGTCCACCACAGAACATGTCCTTAGTGCGTTCTTCGTGGTGGAGCAATGAATGTGTAGGAAAGGAGTTTCAGGGCCGTGAAACAACAATGAAATTCCGGTGGCCCACGGAAACAAATGCGGGTGCGTCATGCTGGCGGTGGCCATCAGTGGCCAGAGGAGACCTACAAAAACCGGCAGTGGGGGGTGGAATCTGGCGTGTCGTTGCACGTCATAGTGGCATGAGCCGGCCGTGCAGGAGAGGGGTGACGGCCACAGGTGCTGCTGGTGGCAGCATCTGTGGCCAACAGGTCGTGATAGGAGGGAGTGACACGGGCACCGCACCGCACTGCGTCGTATCGGATGAAACAGCCCCACATCCATGGGGCCAACTGGGAGAAGTGGTCCACCTTCAGGCAGACCAGGCCGAACCTGCCCAATGGGCCGGACCTTTGGCCCAGAGGGCCAGTGTGGGTGGGCTGAGCCCCAACTGGTGTGCTTGGAGAACTGTGGCCCGGGCCTTCGAACCAGTCAGGCCAACCCGGACGGGCTGTACCTAGGGAACCGGGATGGACTCGGGTGGGGTCAGGTAGACCCCGGGACCCATTGTGTCAGGCCATCCTGACCGAGTCGGACTGGGCTCATACCTAACCGGCCCCTGAGTAAATAAACGCATGTAACTGATGAACCAGGTGTCCATTTGACACATTGTCTATGGCGTTCGTACCCCATTAGGGAAGCAGTCCCATTGACATATTCCAGAGGGCATGACCGAGCCAGGCCAGACTGAGGTGCGATCACCCCCATTTCACAAAAAGAGGTGTTACTAACAGACCGGGTGTCCAATTGACGCTCCATCTTTGGAATAAGGACCCTCAGGACAAGGAGGTCCTTTGGAGATACTCTAAGTGAGTTTTTATGGAGTTTGACATGTGACCTGGGTTGGATAAACCATGAATCCAACTAGGACCTTTTTACAAAAGTTCTCATATCTCACAGACTGGGTATCTGATCGACGTGTCGTCTGTCACGTTGGGACACCTTTAGAAGGGGGTCCCTTATGTATGATTTTAACAGGACTTAGTACCGGTTGAAATAGGACTTATGGATTGATCAACATAGTCTTCTGGAGAACAAGCATGCTTTATGTAGGAATCTAGTGGCTTGCTGTGACATGGGGAAGAAGAGAAACCAATGCAGGCCAGCATCAGAAACTCTAAAGTGGGATGATCTTTTTGTATGACTAATCATCCCTAACTCGGCACTAGTGACCAAGATGGCTCAGCACCAGCGACCAATACGAGTCACCACCAGCAACCAATACGGGTCAGCACCAGCAACCAATACGGGTCAACTTCTAGAAACCAATACGGGCCAGCACTAGTGACCAATACAAGTCAGCATCAAGAGACCAATATGGGTCATAATATAGTGACCTATACAGGTTAGCTGTAGAGTTACTATGGATAGGATGATTTGGCTTTATGACTAGTTATCCTTATCCCAGTAACCTTTAAGTTATACTGCTATAGTGAGATGTCTCTTTTTCTTTGTGCTTCCTGAACCAGATCATGCTTTTGATATTACCTTTGTGGTATTTCTTGTGATGTTTTCCTCTATGGATTACTAAGAGACCTTCATGGGTCTTGGGGTCCCTAAAATGTTTTGTTATACTCACCCCTGCATGGGGTTTTCCCGTAGCTTGTTATGTCTAGTGCAGACTACTAATGCTCTGAAGAAGACTTTTGAGATTCGAGGCTTGGTGGAGCTTGGTGTGACGGGAGCAGTCAATTTGTTCTTCTTCGACTTCATACTTACAACTACTACCCTCTAATTAGAGATTTAGGGCATATGAAACAACTGTTTAATTTATTTTTAGTTTCTAGGGCTTCTATTTGGGCCCACTGTTTTCAGTTTTCAGTTGTAATTGTGGTTGTACTTTACTATCGTGGTTACACCATAATGTTTTTGGTTTTTCACATCAGTTTTCCCGTTTTAAGTGCATAAATATATATAAGGAAATGTCTTCCCTATTTGGGAAAAGGATTCAGGTACTAGTCACCAACCCCTATCCATTGAAGGTGGGCTTGGGGTAGTCACGTCCGAGCCCCGTGGGACGGGTCATGGCAAACTCATTCATAGATACGTTATATGATACCACGTATTGGTTTCAGATAAAACATTATCAATTTATATATAGTTTTTTTCTACGATAACAAGTGATTTAATAAAAAAATATCAACAAAAATTTATAGTTGGTATTTGATACCATGTGTTGGTACCTATAATCATATATAAGGAAGGTTCTGTTGTACAAGAAGGGGAAAACATTATTCAAAATCAAATAATAATTTTTTTCCAACTCAAGTGTAAAATTAATTACATAATAAATCTCTAAAAAATATAGAATATATCAATATAAAAAATTAAACCATAATGATATCTAATATTCAATAATTACTATGTAATAAAAAATTATCCAAGGTGCAAATTTAAAAAAATTAAATTTTACAAAAACTCATGAAAAATTCTATTAAAATTTAAAAAATAGAAAATTAGATTATTACCAATATACAAATATTTTATATAAATCCTTAAAATTTATCCAAAGAGAAAAAATATCTTCAATATTTATCCATGTTATCCTTATTAAATGATCAAAATGAATTTCACTATAATACCAATAAAATAATTCATTTTTTATATAGATATTTTTTAATAATACAATTGGAAGAAGGAAACTCTATCTGCGTGATCCTATTTAATGAAATTGTTGAAAGAACGTTTTATAATTAACTAACTTCTAGTATGGTCTAATTAATCATCCTATATAGTTCCCCACTAAAAAGATGATCGGTTTGGATCCTTGTGGGATGGAATCAATCACCATGTCATCCAATATCAACATTTTCTAATGGTTTCTACAACACACCATCACATATACAAGAATGTTCCCATAAAATAAATTCATGGGAGTAAAATCACCATCATTAGGAACATAAATGATACAATCACCAAATGATACATGTTTGGTGTGAGCTACAAACCAATAAAATAATTTTAGAAAAGAGGATATATTATTAATTTATAAAGTAAATAAACAGATAATAAAAATTTGTATAAGAAGGTAGTATAAGGAATTAAATTTTATAAAATAAAAATAAATCCATAATGACCAATTTAATAATTATTGTATTTTCAAAACAGGATAATAGGCATATAAAAATAATTTTCAAATAAAAGATAAAAACATTCCATATAAACATTTAAAAACATAAAAAACTAATGAAATGATTTCAAAACCGTTTCAAATATAAAATTAACATAAAAATTGAAAATGCATGAACATGTAATAAATATAAAAAATATGTATATCTGTCAATTAAATAGATTCATGAAGAATAATATTCAGAAAATGACAACTCATTAATGGTAATCAATTATGAAATGAGACCCTAGTACTAAGTAGTGATAGTTAACATTGACATTTATTGATTATAAAGTATAATGATTTCATGGGTAATATATATATGTAATTATTAAACCAAAAAATCCTTATTCTGGTGCATTATATTATTACTTTGGCATAGATACAATCTTAAAATACCATGGGATCCAAAAGTTTTGTAGTTTTGTAAAACTAGATTTCATACATGATGACAATAATAAATTGGGAAAATAAAATAAAAATATATAACTTAATAAAATGAAATAAAAATAAACCTTGAAATCATATTAAAATAATTATTTTTCATGACTTGGGGAATTTATATATAATAAGGGTGAGATTAAATGTCGATTAAGGTTATGTAATGTGGTATCAATAATTAATTGATTAGAAAGTCAACATGGAAAGGTAATTAATTGATAACACATTGTATTAAAATAAATTGATATGTAAATATCAAATTTTAATGATATGAAACTCAAACACTTTCCATTTACTCAGTAAACTGATAATACAATACATATATATACAGGTCAATGCAAAAATATCATGGATGAATAATAACTGAACCTGAATGATGGAAATGATTAATTTATGGTCATCATGTATATTTAAAATGAAATCTTATAACATGGAGACCTTTCAAAAGACTGTTTAAACTATTTTTATTTGTCCAACTTATCTATGTCATGAGAAACTGTCAATGAATCAAGGGGCTATATAATGTATGGGACAAACCCGTTATTTCATGTTCCAAGAATTCCTCATAAATAATAGTCAAAATAACTAACATTAAATATTTATTATCATAAAATATCTATATTTAAAAAATAATATAGACTTATCAATAATTACATAGTGGTTTATATGTATTAACAAATGTTATTTATTTTTATTAAGGTAAACACCACTAAAATATCAGTAAAACAATTTTGAGGATAATAATCTTTAATCATTTCAAAGTGTCCCATACAACTTTTAATCATTTTAATAATAATACTAAAAAATTAATAACATTAAATGGAACTTATAATTTCATTATAATGTTTATATTGATTATATAACTTCTCAAAGGGGGTATATACACCATATAAAAGTGAATTGGTGCATAACAAAAAATAAGTCTCAATTGAATGTAAATTTAGAAAGAATATCATACCTTAATACAGACTTGTCAACTCTATCTTTGTATACCAAACTAATAAAAACATGATAATTATTTACATTAATAATAAGATTTTTCATTTTTATGATTACTTTTATTTCAATTATTATAATGATTTAAACATCTACTTAAGAAATTTAGTTTTAGTAGGGTGTTTCAAACATTAAAAAGGCTACCTATAAGTTGATTGAAGTAATAGAGGTCATTATATAAAAATATATAGAATAATTAAAATTAATTAATTAAAATATTTATAAATCCATTATACTTTTAAAACTATTCATGAAATATGGTTATGTAAAATGAACCAATATTACAGTCATGTAGATTCTTGGTTGTACGTACGTCTGAGTAATATTCCCATTTTTCAATGAACATTATGGAAAGAGTTAAGTAACACTATATACCTAAATATTTGTTATTATATAATAAATTACATTTTATTTTATCATATATAATTATACATATAATTATCATGATGTAAATTTAATCTCATCATGTCGAGGAGGCGATAGTCCAAACATCCACGACTAACGTTATCACTTTTTAGTTTGTGAAAAGGGTTATAATGAAAATGATATAATATATTTATAGAAAGGTAATTGTGTCATTAATATCATATATATATATATATATATATATCATTTATTTAACATATGTTTAATTAAAATAATCATTTATACATTCCATGTCTCATAGGAATGAATCACGTCGCTTTGGGGAGGCAGTAGTCCACACTTCCACAAATGATGATATCATATTCCCACAAAATGGAATGAATAAAGGTATGATATATATTAAATTAATGAATCATAAATACATTATATATATCATATACATCGTACATAAATATAAATTTAATCGAAATTCCAACACATGAAAGGTGGTAAACGAAAAATGAATAGTTTTGTTTTGTGAGGTGATAGTTCACCATACACAAGAACCATATTTCATTACCCATTAGATGGAAATGTGTTTAAATTTTGGTTGAACCCTTAACATAAAAGCATTTTAGAATATGTAGGATACGATTTTTTTATATAATAATTTAATAAAGAGAAATGGTTGAGTGGAGAGATAAATAAAACTAAAGAGCCTGAGGAAAACTGTTATCTCTTAGTTGGTTAACTCCTTTTGGTTTCACTAAAGAGATTTCATGGAAGAATTTAATTCAAAGGTGAGGATTCTAGGATGAGGGGAGGGATTTTAGGATCTATTTTTGAAGTTATTGGATGATAAAATAATTCCTGAGATGTTTGAATATGTGGGGGGTGAGTGCCTTTTATAATAGTGGAGGACTGGTCTTCTTGTAAATTCCAGGAAAGGGAATTTCACCATAGTGTTTCCTTTGAAAAGTGGCACAAATGATGGTCCAAAGAATAAAACATGGATGATATAGTCTAAATATTGATATTACAATGTAGTTTTACAATTTTATATGCCATTTTGGCTCTAATGTTTATGGTTTTGTCTCTAGTTAATAAAATTTTCCTCTTACTCAATGTTATTAATTTTAAATACATTCACTAATATTTTTGGTCAAGAATTATATTAACATTATTAGATCAATAAAAACAATGATGATTTAAATTATGGAATCATTTTTTTTAAATTAACATCACATAATTGTATAAAAATAATTTAAATTTAATCTAAGAGAGGGGAAAAATGCAGGTTTTTAAATGAAAAACATTCAAAATTTTGCTAGGTTTTTATATCCAATTTCAATGTGAAATTGATTAAAAGGATAAAAATTGTATTAATTAATAAAAAAAATTATCATATTAAACTTTAAAAACAATTTAAAATATAATTAATCCTTATAAATAAATTATATGAAAAATATGTTTTGAATTAAAATTCAGTATTTTTCAATATTGATCAAAAAATAAAACATCATAGAAAATTTAAAAAAAAAATATCCCTAACATAATTATTATGTGTATATTTTAAAAAATAATTTTATTTTAAGAAATAAATTTTATAAAATTTCTAAAATTTAGATTTATAATATAGTCTCCATTATAAGGTAGAATTTTTTTTTGAAAAAAGTAAGGTTTTTTATGTTTAAAATTCGATAGGTTCTTATATTATGCTTATAAAATCTATTAGATAAATGTAAAAAATATTTGACTGAATATATAATACATAAATTTAATTAATATCATTCAATAATATTAATTAATTTACCTTATTATGATAAATATCATTTTTCACATAAAAATAGTCTTTTATAAAATCATTCCTTTTATAGTAATTTTGATTCCATATTCATTTCTAATTAATAGAGAATAAATAAATTATAGTATATATTTTCATAAGATGTATAATCCAATTCATAACCATCAATTTAATTTCTAGTTTTTATCTTATTATATTGAATAATAATATTTTCAATCATATATTATTATTCTATGAAACTCAATCTTACGTGTTATGCAAGCCATTGAGGAAAGTTAGTCCTGCATGTAACACAATCTAAACACAATGTTACATGTAGTGGAAGATAAAATTTAGTTTTATTATAACTTAATATTATCTTGGGTTTTCATATAACAAAATATAGTTAAAATTAATAGATTTACTCTTAAAGTAATATATTGTAAATTCTTGGGATGTAACATTCTCTGAAACTTAAATAATTTGAGTCCAATAATTTTAACCTCAATATCCATAATCAAGGAATTTATATTTGAAAATAAACTATTGTTGAAAACCTCACATCATAAGTATATTTAATAAAACTTCTTCCTAATAAGATAAAATATATATTATAATGGTTACGTAACTAGGTTCATTATTATGAGAACATAGGTGGGAAATGGAAACATGTATATAGATGAAAAATATGAAAATCATGTTCAAATGTATAGTTCTAGAGAACATGTTAGATGATTTTTTTTAATAAATAAAAATCAACCATATGTGTGAGTAAATTTTATTTATATAATCCAAAATGAAGATAATAGGATAAAAAAAAATTTCTAGACCATTTCCCCCTAGATTTTAGAAATTATTTTACACTCTATGAAAATAAAAAAAAATATATTACTATATACATGATATTTTCCATTGATTAAGACTTGAAATATTTATAACTCATCAATTAGAACAATATTATTCATATAGTGAAGTAGTACATTAATCCTCAAATCCTCGTACAAATACCATCATAAACCATGTCATAAATGGTGCAGTTTTCTAGAAGATAATGATCCATCACATTAGATGGAAGGTCACTGAATTTAAAAAATGAAATTATCAAATAACATAATTTTTTTTAATCCTCACATACCAAAAATATGAATATTTTAATAACATTAATTACAAAAAAAATTATTGAAAGTGTACATGCTTCTTATTCCTCAAATATAATATATATCATTAGATATATTACTTAAATCCTAAAATTATGTAAACTTCATCATTGATAGCATAAACCACTTAGGAAATAAATCATTACTCAGTTCCAATGTATTCAGTACCATACAATATACATTATCCTAATTAATCATCTAATTATTACACAAAAATTATCTAAGTATGAAGAACAAATTAAGGGATATACACCCCTTAACAACTTGTATTCCAAAAAGATAACTTGTTATAGAATAACTTTTCTTAGTATCATTCAACATATTATCTCATATATTTATTAAAAGATTAATTTTGTATAATCCTCATATGTTCAATACATATTATAACCACAACAACATTGATAAAATACTCAAATGAGATAATTCGTAAATCCAAACTTAAGCACAATAATCATTCTACATATTTGTGGTACTATAATTATCTAGACTAAGATACATTAGAATTATTTGGAATATATACCTTTGATATATGATGCAATGATTTGTGTATTTTACCTATATCCTTGTAGTGTAACCACTTCACATTGTAATTTTCATTTTTTCCCTTGAAACCACAAACTTGGTGGCATTTTTCTCTACACTTATAACAAACTCTCATTCCCTTTAAGCAAATACCAGGGTGTTTCTTTCAAAATTATAACATGTAGTAAAATACTTCATTACCTTATTACCATTATTAATCTTTTTACTATCCATAATGTTGTTTTATTTCATTCATTTAAAGCCATTTGACTTGTGGAATTATTTACATATCTTGTTATCACATGGTATTATGTTCTCATATGATAAGAATGATTGGGATATTCCCCTTACAAATTTTTGCCTAATTTCATAAAAGATATGACCATTATTACTCTCTAGATAATTTATATTAGTGAGTATCATGTTCCTTATACTAGGAACCATTTCAAAATTATGACATACAAAAAAATTGTTCATATCATTATGAATCAAAATTTATAATCCCAAAACTAGAAAAATAAAACACATAAATAGAGAATTTTATTTGTATCAATATAATAATCATAAAAGTGGTTTCATTGGGGAACATATACTTTTAAATACATTATAATGGTTTGTAAAAAATGTGAGTTAATCTAAGTGTATCCCATGGTAGTGTCAAAATAGGTTCACAGTAAGTACTGGTGTCATGTATCCAGTTACACCAGGCCCGACAAACCTTTTAATAGTTATTACCACTAGCTACATCTATATTACAACCACATCCACTTGTAGTATTCTAGACAAGGATATATCTCTATAAAGACCCACACAATCTCTACCTTACAAATATTATAAGTTGTTCCTCAATACTTATTTCCAATGTTTATCATAGGGTTCTGTACTCTAAACTATGTCATATAAATATAGATTCCATGGTTTCCTCAAAAAATGATATGATACCAACTGTAATTCCCTAATCCCATAAACCTAAAGCTATTTCATTATTTTATTACATTGAAATAGATACAAACATAAAATCCCAAGGAACAAAATTGTCTAGTAGTTTTGGAAAACATTATTATGCATAGGATACCATTAATATATTGGGATAATAAAATAATTACATGATACATAATAAAATTAAATAAAGAGAATCCCTGAAATAATTTTCAATGATTTCTTCTTCATAACCTAGGGAAAGAAAATATAATAATTTTGAGCTCAAAATCTTAGTAAGGGTATGTAAAGAGGATAATGTGATGAATAGATTGGAATAATCAACATGGAAAGGTAACTAACTGATTACCCAATCCATTAAAATAACTAGATTACAAAATACCCATATGTAAAGGTAATAAACCTAAGCACATTCCATTTAATCAATGAACTAATAATAGAATGCATTCATATATATTTCAATGCAGAATAATACCATTGAATAATAATAACTGAATCTGAATGAGGTAAATGATTAATTTATGGATTCCATTTTTGAGATACATTAAAACTTATACCATCAAGACCTTTCACAAGATGTTTTAAACTATTATATTTTTTCATTATATTTATCTCATGAGAACCAGTTAACAAATTGAGATGCTATATAATATCCAGGTCCCTCCCATTAATGCCAATCCCAAGCATTCTTCATATTTAATAATCGAAATAAATAATATACAATATTATTTATCATAAAAAATTAATAATTAATAAATAATACATACATATAAATAACTCCTCTATGAAGGATAAGTAATAACAAGTGTTTTTATGGGGATGAATGGAAATATCATTGAAATATCATTATAACATTATTTAGGAGAATAATATTTAAGCATTCTGAAGTATCGCATACCACTATGAAACATCAAAATCACAATCCCCATTAATAAATAACATTAAATGGAACTTATAATATCATCTGAATAACATGATTCATGATATAATATTTAAAAGGGTAGTATATACACCATCTAAAAGTGAATTGGTTAAAACAACAAATAAGTCTCAATGGAATGTAAATAGAGACAAAATATTTTACCTACAGTAAAATGTATCATGCCTGTATTTGTATTCCTGAATAATAATAAAATGTTAATTATTTAAATTATTTAGAAACTTTTTCATGATTATCATTAATTTTATTCTTTTTACTATAATAATGAGAAAAACTACTTATGTAATGTATTTTACATTAGGTGTTTGACCAAATTCGGTTTGTGTGTCAAAAATAACTTTGGTAGTGTTGAGTCAATAAGATTTTCCTTATGACTTTTCCATTCCTTCATTCAATGGGGATATTTTTGAGTCATTAAGGTTTCATTATGACTTTACCATTTCTCTTGTTTTGAAAATCCCAAAAACCTTATCTCAAGGGAAATCTATTTTTACCCTTGTTTTACTTCTCTAAGTAAAATTTCTTTCCCCACGGAAATTTATCCTTACCATGTTTTCATTAATTATAACATATTTTCACTAAGTGTAAAATTTGGATTGAGACCAAAACCTCGGAATCTTATAAATACCTAGATATGAAGCATTCTATTCTAGGATCCGAATTGTCAGAATTCTGGTTATGAACTTTCTAAGTTCAACTCTGAATTCTAGTTACGAACTCTCATGAAGTTCTAATCTGAATTATGGATACAAACTCTCATGAAGATCATCTCTGAATTCTGGATACGAACATTCATGAAGTTCGACTCCGAATTCTAATTATAAACTTATATAAAGTACGACTATGAATTCTGACTCCAAATTCTAAATCAGAATTCTGGTTATGAACTTTCTGAGTTCGGACTCCGAATTCTGAATCTGGATTATGGTTAAGAACTTTCTGAGTTCTGACTCCAAATTCTGATTAAGAATTCTAGATATGAACTTCTTTAAGTTTTGACTCTTAGTTCTTTGAAATTTAGACTCTAAACTATTATGAGTTCTGACTCCGAATTCTCGTGAACTCTTACTCTGAACTTTGAATGTTCTGGTTCTGAATTCTTGTGAATCCAGACTCCAAATTTCCTTGAAATTCAGACTCTGGAATTCTATAGAATTCATGTTCCGAACTCCTAGAAAAAAGAATCCAAATACCTTTGTATTAATAGATTCCGAATACATTTTTGGTTAGACTCCAAACTCTCATTTACTTCCATTCCGAATATCAGTTTTTGGTTAAGATTACACCTATTTAGTTATAAAACAATGTCATGCTTTTAGTTACTCACAAACCATTGGTTGAGTGAAACGTGTACAGGTCCGTCCAAAATTAAAGGAAAAATATGACCGTTGGAGGAGGGAGAGGACTGTTGAATCCATGCATATAAATTAGAGCTCATAACACACACAACTTTTTCGAGACTTTTGAAAAAGTGTTGTTGAAGCGATTTCTAGAGAGAGAGGCTCTTATAAACTCTCAGGCTTCATGCAGAAAGTTTTGAACTACTCATTTAAACTTTTCTTCATGAAGATTTGGTTAGTGAAAAGGTTCAATTTCCTTGAAATCAAAGACTTCAGGTTGTGAAGTCAGAGGAGTCGATTTCCTTACAAATCGATGGCTTGTGTTGATAGCAAGACAGATACCAATCTTCGAATTCAGGGCTTACCTGGGTTTGGGTAATACAGACTTTCATGAAATTATAAATCAAGGGACCTCTTATCCAGGGTTGTTGGATACCCTCCTCTTTGGGGAAAAAGAGTTTATACTTGTTACTTGTAGTGTTACTACTTTGATTTCTGATGTGCATTTGTATTGTTGAGGAAAGTATAACTTTGATATACTTTCTTATACCTGTACTCTGATTTATTTAGATTCTATACGCTTTAAGGTAGAATATTAGTTGTTGTAAACTTTTGTTAAGTTTCATTTCCGAAATCACTTTTCCAGAATGAAGCAAGTTATTAGAACTTAGAGGTTTTATTAATTACTTTGTTTAACCTTTTTAAACATAAATATCTTTAAAAGTTCCAAAGGAATTTTTAAAAGCATAAAATTCACCCCCCCCCACTTGTATTTGTATCTCAATTTACATATTTTATCCTACATTTGGTATTATAGAGTATATCATACTCACACATACCATCTCAACAATTATTATGAGAGGAGGTTTCTGAAATACTTATATTCACATATAAGTTTTTCTTGCTCATGTTTTTTTTTGTAGACTTCCTTGTAACCTGTACCAATTCATCAATTGGTTTCATAGGACTGGTTACCTCTGAATTTATCTCATGATTAGATTCAGAAGAGAATTCTCGAAATTGATTTTTTAGAATCATATTTTCCGGATTCACAATTTTTCAGAATCTATTTTTCAGATTCATACAGTTCAGATTCATTTTTTCTTAGGGATACTTTTATTCTATATTTTACTTGCTTAGGAATATTTTCCTTTTTTAGAAACTTATTCTATTAACAAGTTTTTTGTGGAAATATTTTTTTTAGAGATGGAAGGAATCAATGTTGGTTCCATAGACAATCTCAATCCAACAAGACCACCTATCTTTGATGGAAATGACTATGAGTATTGGAGTGATCGTATGAAGACATTAATTATCAATATTGGTGTAGATTGATTTTTTATTCTTACTGTAGGGTATAAAATTTCTGACAAAGAAGTTGGTGCCTTTACTAATCAAGAAAAGCATGAATATCAACTGAATTATAAGGTACGCAATACTTTACTTTGTTCAATGAATAGAAATATATATAGCCAAATTTCATCTTGTGAAGAAGCAAATTCTATATGGAAGAAACTTGAAGTTACTCACTTTGGAACTTCCAATGTCATTGAAACAAGAAGAGACATGCTCAGAGATGAATATCATGGTTTTAATTTTCCTTATGGAGAACCCATATGTAAGGTGCAACAAAGGTTTATGACTATCATGAATAGATTAAAATCTATGGGAGAAAAAGTCTTGGATGATGATTCACTTGTTTAAAAGATCATAGACATCATTCCAAATGAATGGGAATCTAAGAGGACAACTATTGATGAAAATAGGATTGTCACTCAGATTTCTTTAGATGAGTTGTCTGGAACTTTTCTTCAGCATGAAACCAGAATGAAGAGAGATGCTGAAAATGTTAAGAAGAAGAATGGTAATGGGGGACTTGCTTTTACAACCACTTCTAAACATATGAAAGCCAAAACCCCAGAAAGAGTAACTAGAACAAAGACAAAGAAAGTCAATATTCTGTCAGAATCTAGTGACATAGAAAAGTCTGAGAATGAATTAGCTAATCTTTCTTGGAGAAAGAACAAGATTGTAGCTCAGAAGAATCATCAGAATAAGTACAAGAAAAAATACTATAGAGATAATAAATATGGAGAAGTTACTTGTTATGAATGTAGAAGAACAGGTCACATTAGACCTGATTGTCCTTTGTTGAAAAAGAAGAAATATAAGGAAAGGAATTCAGAAAGGAACAAGAAGAAATTCTATCAATCAAAGCACAAGAAAAGTCTTAAAGCTAATGATACTTGGAGTGCTAGTTGTGGAGACTCTTCAGAAAGTGAATCTTCTGAATATGATTCATCAGCACAGAAGAATCTGAGATTCATTGCTACTACTTCTTTCCCCAATACATGTCTTATGGCCAAGGTACGCTATGCCGAGGCTTTAACAAATTTGTCTCTTGATAAGAATTACTATTCCAAAAATAGTACATCTAATGAAGATACTTCATCCTCAGAAAATGAAGATCCTTCATATGAATATGTTTCTAGATTTTCCAAGTTACTCAATGAAAAAAATTGTAAAATTTATATGAAATTATATAAGGAAAATGCTATGGAATAAATTCTTACAAAATAGATTTCAGATATTCCTTGACATCTTAGTGATAAAGAAGATCTTATAGAAAAACGTTCTAAAGACCTTGAGAAATCAAATTCTGTTAAGGACGAACATTATAAAGATCTTAAGAATGTTATTTTTGAGATAAAAGTTTTTGAGGAAAAATATAACTCTAATGAAATGATTCATGAGGATAGGAATTTAGTCATTAGACTAAAATCCGAAATATTTTCTCTTAAGAAGCTACTTGAAATATTTACCTCTGGGAAGGAAAATTTTGACAAGATGTATTCTCAAATTAAACCTCAAGGAAACACTACTGGAGTAGGTTATACTCACCAAAAACCGGTTTTCAAGAACAACTATTTTGTTCCTTCTAGAGCCCCTTTTTGTACGAAATTTTAAAGTTGTGGGCATTGGAAGAAAAATTTCTCCTTGAATAAAGTTCAATCTCTTGGGTTTCATATAGCTTATTTTTTTAACCAAATGTGGATACCCAAAATTTTGTTGTCTAATAATTCCAGATCCAAGAATGTTTGGATTCTGAAAGCCTAACTTCTTCTTGTTTTCAAGAAAATAGATAAGGTACCAACAGCAACACATGGTACATGGATAGCGGATGTTCCCGACATATGACTGGTATCAAAAACTATTTTGAAAAG
Organism: Viscum album; assembly: GCA_963277665.1. NCBI lineage: Eukaryota > Viridiplantae > Streptophyta > Magnoliopsida > Santalales > Viscaceae > Viscum > Viscum album. The sequence continues at coordinate 1,005,027,730 of OY728161.1, forward strand.
ATTATAAAGATGAAATGAGGAAAAGTAACTTTCAGAGATAATGCTCGGGGAGAAATTATTTGTATAGGTAACATTTTTATTCTTGGAAAAACATTGATTTCAAATGTTTTATTTGTCAAAGGAGATATCATTCTTTAATTCATCGGAACGCAAGATCAACTTGCTGATATTTTCACAAAATCATTACCCTTCGATAGATTTGAATACATTAAACAGAAGTTAGGAATGATAACTGTAAGGTAATCTTCCTTGATTAACTTCTTGTTAAACCAATCTCCTTACAGTAATAAAATCTTTTTCATAGGGGGAGTACATTTGTTTGACAGTACTTCAAAATTTTCTTAATGATGTTTTTCATGTTTTTTCATAATGATGTTTTTTATGTTTTTCGTAATGATTTTTTTCATGTTTTTTGTAATTATGTTTTCTATGTTTTTCGTAATGATGTTTTTCATGTTTTTCATAATGATGTTTTTTTATGTTTTTCGTAATGATGTTTTTTCATGTTTTTCGTAATGATGTTTTTCATGTTTTTTTGTAATGAAGGTTTTCAAGTTTTTTGTAATGATGTTTTTCATGATTTTCTTAATAAATATTTTTGTACTAAAGTTTTTCATACTGACGTTTTTCATAATGAAAATCATCGGAAATAAAATTTTTGTAATTGAAATTTTTGGATTCGAAATTTTCGTAATGAAAATCTTCGGACCTAAAATTTTCGTAATGGAAATTTTCAGATTTGAAATTTTGCGTTGTGAAGTTTTTTTTCGTATTCATGTTTTTTTTTGAATTCAATGTTCTTCAAGAAGATTTTTTCTCAATACGAATAATTCTCCAAACAATCTGAAAGGTATGTTTCTTTCTTGAATTTTTGTAATCACCTTTTACTTGATGTTAGTTTCTTTTGATTTTAAATTTTCTCATATTGAAGTTTCCTTAAATCCAAATGATTCTTTTTAAAACCTCAAAAAATTAGATTCAACCAAATTTTTCCTTGCAGTTATATTTTCAACTTTCAGATAAGATCTGAAGAATTCTAAACTGTTAGATTGGACTTGGAAGATGAAAGGTCACATCCATCACCTATATAAACGGGACCCCCTGGTAGTTGTCCCACACCGGATATCAAGCTTGTGCGTGTCGAAGCTCTGCCTCTCTATAAGAGCCCGTTCCGAATTCTTCAGAAGTGCTCAAGTCCGAATGTCTGCAGAAGTTCACTCTCAAGATATGTGAATTGGAAAGCCGATTCCGGAATGGAAAATTTACAGGGAGAGGTTAGTTCATCTGAACTTCTTCAACAAGTATGAATCTATAATTTCCAAGAACATCAAGCTTAATAGATGGGAAAGTATAGCTATTTCTAATACAGGAGCTAAGGATGTTGTCTATCCAGATTTTCTGATAGAATTCTATGAATCAGTGTCTTTTAAGGAAGATGGTAGGGAAAATTCTTCATTAAGAGTTATGGTAAGAATTAAAAACTCTCTTACACCAAGGATACAAGCGTGGTGGGGCTCTCATATGCAGCAGAAGCCGAGTTTTTCTCTCACAAATTACCATAGGTACAAGGAAGCTTTGTTAAGGTGAACGCTATGGAATTCCTTGGGCTCAAAGATGGAAAGACAACAAATATTTCCCATATATCTACCAACAATCGGATTCTAAAACTATGGGTTCAAGGATTTATCATAACAAGGATGGGTGACAAGGACACCCTAAAGAAAAGTGACATGTACATCTTGGATTTTTTGGTAAACCTAAGGAATGTTAATCTCATGAGACACATTCTCATTACGATTGAGAATATCAAAAATGGTAATCTGAGAGCTCAGATTATCATGTATCCGGCCTTACTTTCCAAGATAATAGTTCAGTGCCTAGAATCCTTCAAGATCCCCTGCAGCTCCAAGATGAGGAATTGCAAGGTGAAGCTGATAAGTGATGACTCTCTGAATAGGATGAAAGTAGGTTTTTCAAAGGATTCAGGTGAGTTTTAGGATTTACCTGGGGATGAGGCAGAGGTTATTCCGAATATTGCTGATGAAGTCGAACCTTCAAAGAAAGTTGGGAAGAAAAGAAAGCTTAAGAAAGTGGAAGCAAAAGACAAAAACCCTAAGTCTAAGGAAGTCCAATCCACACCTCCTAAACCTAAGAAGCAAAAAATCCTACCCCGAATGAGGTAGTAGAAAAGTGGAGGGAGGATAAGAAGAGTAGAAAAGTATGGGAGCCACAGTTCGGTTTGGATCCTTCTGAGGCTAAGGCCTTGAAAGAGAAAACAGCTTATGAGTTAGAAAAGTAGGATAAAGAGAAGAAGCCGAAGAAGAAGATGTCTGAGGTAGAGATTGTCTAATATCTTTTGAAAGCCACAGAAGTTGCATCTGAGAATATTCAGGTGCCGAAGTCTTTTCAAGTAGAATCATTACTTGAGACTCCAGGTATGAAGGCTCCGAAAAAACCACAAGAGAATATTGTGGAAGAGAAGGAAGTTGCAGAATAAGTACAACAAGCTGATAATTTTGGTGGTTCTGATGATGTAATTAAGAAAGTTTAAGAATATCAAGATAAGGGAACCCCATACGAAAAGTTTTCAATCCGGACTTCTCAAGACGGATCCTCAAAAATTGCTACTCCGGAAGCTGATGAAAAAGGTAAAGAAGAGGAAGTGAATAAGTTGTCAGAGGAAGAGAGTCATAATCATGGCTTCATTCTTCCTGAAGATGTTGAGGTTGCTGTTGAGAAAGAAAAAGTTGATGAAGACAAGATTGTCCAATTATTTGAGAGTGAGCATGAGTCTCCAAATGAGGAAGTTGTACCGAAAATCAATAAGGGTAAGCAAGTGGTTTTTGACACTCCAACAAAATATATTTTGAGAATGAAAGAAGCTGGAGGAACCTCTAAGAGGAAGCTGGTAGAGATAGAGGAAGAACCATCTCCAAGTAAAATGTCTAATTCAGAGTCATCTGCCTTGTGACATGATTTAGTTGTTCAATACCTAAAGAAGCTGTTGGAAACCATTCCGATTTTTCTAGCAATTGAAACCAGATGCCAGATGATTCAACACAGTATGAATCAGAAAACAGACTCCATATCTATGGTGATGGACAGATGTGTGAAGATTGAGGTAGAACACAAAAATTTCCTTATCAATTATGAGGCCCACATAAATTCTTGCAGGAAAATGACTCTCTGGTCGAAGAAAATAAATGAATATTTGAATTAGCTTGATCAATTTGAAGAAGATGTCAAGGAAGCCTTTGGTAGTGAAGATGTCAAAATAAAAAATCTTTCAGACAGATTTCAGAAAAGGCTAAATCTTGAAAAAAATACTCGGATTCAAGAGGTGAAAGATTTGAATGGGAAGCTGAGTTATTTTTTCCATAGATGGAAAACTAAAAAGGATCTTCGGATTGAGATAGAAGAAAATCTTGTGAAGCAAGATGACTTGCTAAAGGCTCAGACAGAGGCCCTGAAGGCTCAAGAGGACAGGATCAAAGCCTTAGAAAAGGAAGTTGAGGAAGATCACAAAGAGCTGAAGAAGATGAAGACAATTTTGAAGAAGCTCATTCCCAAGGAAAAAAGAAACAAAATAGAACACTCTGATCTTTTGTTGTATTTTTTTCCTTGTACTAATTCTTCCAATCATAATGAAATTTTTCTAGCTTGTTTGGTTTGGATGTCTATACTAATATTTCAGGTAATGTATTATTTTTCCATTCCCACAAACTCTTTTTGAAAATCACAAATGGGGATAAGGAAAAATAATTCTAAAGGGATAAGGAAAAATATTTATATGTAAATAAGAACTATCCCTAAGTAAGGGGTAGTTTATCTAAGGGGGAGTTATCATTACGAATATTTCCATATTCAAATGAAAATTATCATTTCAGAAAACTAGAATATGATCCTTAGTGTTTCAAAGACTAAGGGGGAGTTAGTAGTATTCACCATTTTCCATATGTAAAGTGAGATATGTTTTATTTGAAAATTCTAGAAAATATTTTGCTAAGTCCTTATATTATTTTTCGTAAGGATGTTTGTGCTTTACAAAAGGGGGAGATTGTTGAGTCAATAAGTTTTTCCTTATGACTTTTCCATTCCTTCATTCAATGGGGAGATTATTGAGTCATTAAGGTTTCCTTATGAATTTACCATTTCTCTTGTTTTGAAAATCAAAAACACTTTATCTCAAGGGAAATCTATTTTTACCATTTTTTTACTTCTCTAAGGAAAATTTCCTTCCCCAAGGAAATTTATCCTTACCAGTTTTTCATTAATTATATTATATTTTCACTAAGTGTAAAATTCGGATTGAGACCAAAACCTAGGAATCTAATAAATACCTAGATATAAAGCATTCTGTTCTAGGATCCGATTTCTCAGAATTCTGGTTACCAAATTTCTAAGTTCTACTTAGAATTCTAGTTACGAACTATAATGAAGTTCAACTCTGAATTATGGATACGAACTCTCAGGAATATCAACTCCGAATTCTATATAGGAACATTTATGAAGTTCGACTTTGAATTATGATTACAAAATTATGTAAAGTACGACTATAAATTCTGACTCCGAATTCTGAATCAGAATTCTAGTTAGGAACTTTATGAGTTCTGACTCCGAATTCTGAATCAGAATTCTGGTTATTAAATATCTAAGTTCTGACTCTGAATTCCAATTAAGAATTCTGGATACGAACTTTTTTAAGTTCTAACTCCGAGTTCTTTGAAATTCAGACTCTGAAATATTATGAGTTCTGACTCTGAATTCTCATGAACTCTGACTTTGAACTTTGTATGTTCAGGTTACAAGTTCCTATGAATCCAGACTCCAAGTTTCCTTGAAATTCAGACTCCATAATTCTATAGAATTCAGGTTCCGAACTTCTAGAAAACAGAATCCGAATACCTATGTATTAATAGACTCCAAATAAATTTTTGGTTAGACTCTGAACTCTCATTTACTTCTATTCCGAATATTAGTTTTTGGTTAAGCTTACAACTATTTAGTCATAAAACAATGTTTTGCTTTCAGTTACTCACTAACCGTTGGTTGAGTGACACGTATACTGTTCCCTCTGGAATTCAAGGAAAAATATGACCGTTAGAGGAGAGAGCCGACCGTTGAATCCATGCCTATAAATAGGAGCTCATTTGAAAGATCTCATAACACACACAACTTTTTTGAGAATTTTGACAAAGTGTTGTTGAAGTGATTTCTAGAGAGAGAGGCTCTTATAAACTCTCTGACTTCATGCAGAAAGTTTTGAACTTCTTGTTCAAACTTTGCTTCGTGCAGATTTTCTTCGTGCAGATTTGCTTAGTGCAGAGGTTCGGTTTCCTTGAAATCAGAGGCTTCGGGTTGCGAAGTCATAGGTGTCGATTTCCATACAAATCAAGGGCTTGCGGGGATATCAAGACAGATACCAATCTTTGGATTGAGAGCTTACCTAGTTTTGGGTAATACAGACTTTTTTGAAAGTATAGATCAAGGGACCTCTTATCCAAAGTTGTTGGATACCCTCATCTTTGGGTTAAAATAGTTTATACTTGTTACTTGTAGTGTTACTACTTTGTTTTCCATTGTGCATTTTTATTGTTGAGGAAATTATAACTTTCTTATACTTACTTATACCTATACTCTAATTTAGTTAGATTCTATACGCTTTAAGGTAGAATCTTAGTTGTTGTAAACTTTTGTTAAGTTTCATTTCTGGAATCACTTTTCCAGAATCAAGCAAGTTATTAGAACTTAGAGGTTTTGTGAATTACATTGTTTAACCTTGTTAAACATAACTATCTTTAAAAGTTCCAAAGGAGTTTCTAAAAGCATACAATTCACCCCCCCCTCTTGTATTTGTATCTCATTTTACATATTCGATCCTACATTTGGTATTATAGAGTATATCTTACTCACACATACCATCTCAACAGGTAGGCCAACATTGGTCAAAGGGGGTCATTATATAAACATATATAAAATAATAATCTTGAAATAATTATCATATTTATAAAGAAATTATACCTTTAAAACATATCATGAAATATGTTCATGAAAAATGAACCAACATTACAATCATGAAGAAAGTATGTCGTACTTACAGAAGAGTATCATTTCAATTTTTCAATGATCATTATGGAAAGAATGTAAGTAACACTTTATCATTCCATAATGATAATTATATAATAAATACCATGTTATTTAATCATATATTATTATATATATAATTCTTGTGATGTAAAAGTAATCACGTCGTGTTGAGGAGGTGGTAGTTCACACATCCACAATCGACATTTTCACTTTTAATTGTATGTAATTGATTATAAGGAAAATGATATATTATATTTCCAAAAATTTCATTATATCATGAATATTTTATATATATTTTTTATATCACATATTTTAATTTAAAACTAACATTTATATATTTTATGTATCGTGTGAATGAATCACATCGCTTTGGGGAGGCGGAAGTCAACACTTCCACAAATGATGTTTTCCTATTCTCAGAAAATAGAAAGCATAAAGGTGCATTCTATATAAAAAATAGATAATCATGAATACATTATAGATGTCATATATAACACATATAAGTAGTGTGTTTATAATAATTCTCTTCAAAGAGATGTGGTAAAGGAAAATAGAACAACATCATTTCATGAGGCGGCAGTTCACCGTACACAAGAATGTTAATTTCATTACCTTTTAGATTGAATTATGTTTAAGTGATGGTATAATCCTTAACATAATAAATCTTAGTTTATTTAAGTAATTATATTTTTCATTGAATCATGGAAAATGGACAATTGGAAGAGTTTAGAAATAAATAAAACTAAATATCTTTATGAAGGATGTTACCTCTTATTTCGGGCAACTCCTTTTGGTTGAACCAAATGGATTACATGGATGTATTTCTTCCATAGTTTAGGCATAAATGTTAAGGGAATGTATTTTTAGGATTTATTTGGGAATATATTTATAAGGCCCCAGCCTTAACCCTTACTTAATCTTGAGTTATAACAAGATTACACGTTGAGGATCTTTTCAGGTTTAGATTTTTAGAGAATTAGATCATAAAACATGCATTACATTCCACATTTAAACAAAGTGGTTACATAAAATATAGTATTCATTTTTTCCCATCAACAGAAACATATTTAAAAATAAATCATGGATTATTTCTTGACACTTCCTTGACACTATCATCATATCATGTACCTTTCCCTTGACCTGTGAAAAACATTTCAAAAAAAAACTTGGGATGAGCATAAAAAGCCCAGTAAGGGTTATTAAAATATGGAAAAGAAACATGAGTTCATATATACATAAGAATAAAATCATACTTTACCCATAAAACATAGGCACTTTAACATACCTCATCAAATCATGAATAAATCATAGAAATCATATGACATAAAAGGTAACTTGAGGCATTCATAACATTCTTACGTAGGGAGTAACCCTCTTGGTTACGTTTGGAATACCCACCACAATATATTCCCTAAATCTCTTCGGAGAAACCTTAACGTTTCACTCCTTCACGTTACCCAATGCATTGGAGAGCTATATCGGGCTCACCCGCCCTTAGTTTATCACGGAACCACCCGCCTTTATAACAATGCCCAAGAACCATAATATAATCTTATCAATAAAACATGCATAAAGGAAACATAACATTTTCACCTTTCAATAACAATATATCAATACAACACATTGATATAAAAACATTATGAAAACTATTTTCAATAATAAAACAAAATAAAAGTAAAACATGGTATTTATTTTTCTTTTAAAAAGAAGTTATGTCTTGTAGAGGAAGCGAAACTCAAATAATGGTCACGATGTCGGAGAAGTCGTTGTCGCCGCATACGTATGAAAAAAACATTCCCTTTTGTCGTTTAGTAAACGCTTCGTAGAAAAAAGATTCCTTTTGAATAAGCATAAAAGTCAAAGGGGTTTATACACCGTATAAAAGAAAGTTGTGTATAAAACAAAATATGCCTCAATGAAAGGAGATTGCGATGAAGTCCCTTACAAAGACGGTATCCTTGGATTAAGGATAAATCAATTACATAATTATGTGTGACAAACTAATACACCAAATATAAGTGGATATTAAGTGTAAAACAATTAGAAGACATTCACACATATTCATAGAACGACTTATTCAAGGGGTACAAGTTTATCCCAAAGAATCAAAATTGGGTTAAGAATTTCCCTTGCAAAAATTCGACAGCCTAACGGCGTCACTTCAAAATTCAGAAAAAGAGTTGATGAGAGATAAAAAGGGTATTTCATCACTTGGATATAAAATTTTCATCAATAAGGATATATAATAACATATACCAACATAATAGTATGTTAATTAAAAGACATAACAAAAGAAGTCTATTAAAAAGAGGAGGGTGAAAGGTTCCCTTACCGACTTGGGTTTCTTCGGAAACGTACACCCCATTGAAGAAGGGTCATAAAATGAATATGTAAATACCCATAAATGAAATTATATTACACAAAGAGTATAATAATGGTATTTACATACACCACTCAAAGGAAATTGTGGAAAATGTAGCATAAATCTCACGGGATTAAAAGTGAGATGAAAAACGCCTTACGAAAACTCGGCAGCCTAACGGCGCCACTTAAAACTTCCAAAATGGATTGATGAGAGAAAATAGGGTCTCTCATCATATGAAAATAAAAGGTACAGTAAGATTAATATAAAATAACATCCCAATCATAAGAAATATGAGCATTAAATGAATGACATAAAATAGTGTACTTAAAAAGAAAGAGAGGGGTAGGATCCCTTACCTCGGGTCCGACTTGACTTGATCGTTCTTTAACCTCCTGAATAATAAACTTGAGTTAATTTATACTTTCTTAAGAACCTTTTTCAAGTTCATTATTCCTTTTATATCAATTATTTCCATGTTATAAACATTATGTAATCATTTAAGTTAATAATGTTTGTTTTGTCGATATTTGGTTCTTAAGTCGAAAGTGGACTTCTCACAATTACATGTTGTTCGTGTGGTCAAAGGTTCATTATATCCAGAATGATATTCATGATTTGGATATCATATATATTATATATATCTAGAATATACATGTATTTATATTATTACATAATCATTTAGAGGTAAGAAATGAAATGCACCATTCATGGAGACGGTAAGCCGTACGTACGCATGAACGCTACTTTCATTTCTATGTCATATTAATGGAATTAAAACCAAATGAGAGGTATGTATATTTTAATTCAAGAATTATATTCATAATTTATATGTAACATAAATCATATATAATAACTTCAATTCCATCCTTTATACATCCCGCATATGGCATTAACGAATCAAATCACTTTGAGGGGGCGGTAGTCCGCACTTCCTAAAATGAAATTATCGTGGTTTACCCACAATGGAAACCATAAAGGTATGACACAAAAGAAAAATACAGAAGCATAAGTAAAACATAAACATATTATATATCATATATAAATATAGTGACATCCTAATGGCCACCTTTGAGGGTGTTATATGAGTGTTGAACAATCATCGTTTCGTGAGGCAGAAATTCGCCATCCACAAAAACAGTATGTTCTTTAACCATTAGATGTAGGTGTGTATAAGTGTAGCTATAATGATTCTTATAACAAAATCCTAGTATATTTAAGATACTGGAGTTGTTACAAAATAAATGAATAAAAAGATTTTAGGGGGTTGGAGAAGCAAAATAAAACAAAAGAACACAAGTGAAGACATTACCTTAAAATCGGGTAACTTCCTTTGGTTTGAGATCAAAGGCATCCTTGGGAAGACTTCTGACCAAAGTGAGGATTCTAAGAGTTAGAGACGGATGTGTAGAGACAAAATGGGTAGGGGTTGGCCGATCCAAAGGCTTTGTAAGTGTGGGTAAGGAGGTATAGGTGGGGGCCTTTTATAAGAGGAGAGGAGGGGCACTCTTGGAAAGTAAAGAAATGTTACTTTATTTTAGAATGAGTTTCGGATTTTAATGGTCCCACATTGATGTGTTTCGAGGATAAGGTGATAAGGGTTCGAAATCCACCCATCCAATAGGTTTTGTACATGTGTAGGTCTTAGATTTTACATTATCTTTCCATTTTATTTAAATTGTTCAATAATGAGGTCATCACTGCATCATCATGATGTCATAAATAATTTACTTTATTTATTGTCTAAAAATTATAAAACAAATACTATGATGTAGGAACTCTTTTTATCTTTCCAATGAATATTTATAGTCAAAAATCTGACTTGTATAACCCCATGTAAAAATTGTTTTATTTAAACAACTCATGTTTGTGACATTTTAATTTTAACATTAAATAAAAAGGTATTTATGTCATTTTCCAACCAAAGTGGCTCCATGGGGTTTCCAAGTTGACCCATGGATTGTATTGGTCGGCCATGACTCATCCAATGAGGTTATGACATGTGTCTAGGTCATTTCATATTATTAAAACATTATTTTTACCTTAAACTACACTAATTACCTCTAATCGCGATTAAAAACATAATAAGTTAGTATTCACCAAAATATTATTTTAATCCCATTGAACCACATTTTACTTCTTAATGACAACCATGTATGTCAGATTTTTTAAATTCAAAACACAAAGGTGGAAAAATTTCATTTAAATGGAAAATCAGTTTTTATAAGTACCACTTAGTGGTTTCACTATTCATCAAAAATTGAAGTTTTTCAGAAAATTACCAAAAATTCACCCTAAGCTATATTTGATATTCCGAATTCAAAAATTATATCTATTTTACAAAATTCATAACATATAAGTTACATTAATTAATTTAATAATTAATTCCTGCTGTCAGAACAAATAACGTGTTTTTATGAAACAATATATATCAAAAGATTGACACTAGTTTAAGTCAAATTTCAAAGTGAAATTAATTCCAATGACCACTATTTGATTAAATGGTAAAAATATATTCTAATTTCACTTTAAAACCAATTAAAAATATAATCTAATCATATAAATAAATTAGATTAAAAAGAGGTTTTGAATTAAAATACAACATTTTTCACTATTCATTAAAAATTGAACTTTTTTCAGAAAAATACCAAAAATTTACACAAAGTAAATTTTAATGTCCCGATTCTAAAGAAGAATTTTATTTTGTCATATATAACACATAAAATTGTCAAAAGTGGATTTAAAAGAGGTTCACCATCAAAAGGCGGTTAATCGACCTTTTAAAGAATATTAGAATGTTTACGCTTAAAATTGGATTCATTCGCATTTTTAATCCTCAAACATTTATTGTAAAAAGTAAAAAAAATTGAAAAACATATATAATCATATTGTAGTTAGTTGTATTCATTCCCGCCATCACAACAGCTAGGTGATAACTACCATTTAAAATAATATTATTTTATTATTAGAGTGCAACGTAAGATTCCCAAGAAACTCGTTGTTGCATGTTGGGTACGCCATCGAGCATAGCGTCCCCTTTAAAGTTATATTAATATTTTATTCACAAATATGGATAAATGTTAAAATGTCGTACTCTTTATTTACCTGGGGTGTTACATCCTTCCCCCCTTTTGGTAATTGCATCCTCGCAATTTTAAAATTGGGCTTGGAAACTTCATTGAAAATCCCACATCGGAACAAGAGTCAGTAAAACAATCAATTTAAAATAAAGAAAGATAAGTACAAAGGTCACCTGAGTTAACCCATACTAGGATTCCAAGTATGAAAATATGGACATGGAGAAAAAAACAAAGGGTCATGTTCTGATGGAGAGTGATAGTAAACATGTCTAGGAGAAAGTTAACCATAAGAAATTCACAAACTTGTGATGGGTTAAACGGTATTCGATTCCCCAGTAGGAAAAGTTAACAGAACACATTTTTGTTTTAAGTTACTTTTCATTGAGGAATTTATTTTTGATCTTAACTAAATCATAATAAAACATACTTATTTGTCATGTAGACTTTCAAATTTTACTAGATTCCTTAATCAAACTCATATTTCCTCCAAAAGATGAGTATTTAGTAAGACTTGTTCGCATTAAGAGTACTGTAATCAACTTATAGAGAATCACATAATCCATAAAAGAGAACTATATACTTCCCATATCTTTATACCTTAACCAAAACCAAAACCAAAAATGTTAGTACGAGATCAGATAATCCAGAAAATTATAACCCTTTATAAAAAGAAAATATATTCTTAATCTCCAAAATTTTTCCAACAAAACCCAGAGTTCAACAAGGACCATTCGATAAACAATTTGTCCATAAAATTCTTTAAAGTAAACCAAACTAAGATTGAAACCCAAATATTTGAAGGATTTAGTCACATAGTCTTCCAAGTTAAATCATAACATTTATCTCCAAACAACATTAGTTGCTCCTAAAGTCCCGTATTGAAAAGTAATTAACCTAATAACATATCCTCCATGACAGGTTAATCATTTTCATAAATAACCCAAAATCAACTTACTCTTAATTCATAAAGTCAACTAACTAAAAAGAATAAGTCATACTAACCAGGGACTTCACGTAATCCAGTGGTAGGCGATAAATACCAGTTGCACTTTGGTTGTGGGTTCGATTCCCGCAGCTTTGTCCGACACGATGGGTTGTCACACAGTCTGCGTTATGTCCTTTTTCCAAACTATATAATTCTCAAATCATTCCCCAAAAAGAGATAAAATCATCAAAAATAACCATAACATATTTTAACATTAATTTTATCTCATGCCTTTCACTTCCATCATAACATATAGTAACCCATAATTACCTCAAAAGTAAGGATCATATAAACCCAAATGGTTCTTTATAACTATGTCCACAAAAGAACAGATAACTATTCCTTGAATAAAATTTTCATATATTAAACATTAGGGTTACACATACTATAAAAATTCTTCAAATGTAACCCCGTCATCAAAAGAGACTTAATACTCTTAAGAATTTCACCATAACTCTTGATGCCCTTATATGTTGACTTCTTACTCATTCAAAATTCTTCATGATCCATTAACCATTCCTTTCCAACTTATTCTGAAATACTTCCTTCCTACAAACAAAACCATGAATCATATCCTAAGATTCCAAAATAGGAAAACAAAAGTTATGAAATAATCTATACCTTTTATTGGTCATTGTCAGTTTCTTCATCCTCAATCGGAATGGCATTAGGTATTGGTAAACGAGTATTTGTACGATCTTGGTGATCCCATTCATGAAACTTCTTCATAGGACATGTGTTTGCATAATGACCATGCACACCACATTTAAAACATTCAATTGATCCCTCAGAAAGAACTTCTTTCCCTTTCCTCGAGTCAACTGGATGCTTTCTTTTTCCATGGCAGGTTCATGCTTTATGAACTTCATTTCCACATCTATAGCATATTTCTATCCCTTTGAAACATTTTCCTAGGTGTTTCTTTCCACATCTTTGACACATAGGTTTTTTAACACACTTACTTTTATGATTGTTACCTGCAGTTCCGTAGGTATTTGTTTCTCGCATATATGATGCCTTAGAGAAATCACCAAGGTTTAGGTGGTTAATAATGACTCTAGATAGTTGGTTGAGGATAAGCACAAGATTTCTCATTGCAGCTCCCATATCATTCAGTTTCTCGCTCAAAAAAATGTCACAGTTTCCTTCACATCCACTGTTACTTTGGTGCCTGCTAGATCCAGCCATTTACTAAAACCAAAAAGGTCAGTGTGAGTATATCAACAAAACCATCATGTACTAATGAGGAAGATAAACACTAAGATATACTTACTCATTCACTTTATCTAAAACTAGGACTCTTTCTGAAATCCTAACCATTATGGTAATGTCACTTATTCTTAAAGAATACCCTAACCACTAAAGTTATCTAAATCGACCTCTGATACCAACTATAAGGCCCCAACCTTAAACCTTACTTAATCTTGAGTTATTACAAGATTACACGTTGAGGATATTTTTAGGTTTAGAGTTTTAGAGAATTAGATCATAAAACTTGCATTACATTCCACATTTAAACAAATTGGTTACATAAAAGATAGTATTCATTTTTTCCCATCAACGGAAACATATTTAAAAATAAAGCATGGATTCTTTCTTGACACTTCCTTGACACTATCATCATATCATGTACCTTTCCCTTGACCTGTGAAAAACATTTCAAAAAAAAACTTGGGATGAGCATAAAAAGCTCAGTAAGGGTTATTAAAATATGGAAAAGAAACATGAGTTCATATATACATAAGAATGAAATCATACTTTACCCATAAAACATAGGCACTTTAACATACATCATCAAATCATGAATAAATCATAGAAATCATATGACATAAAAGGTAACTTGAGGCATTAATAACATTCTTATGTAGGGAGTAACCCTCTTGGTTATGTTTGGAATACCCACCACAGTATATTCCCTAAATCTCTTCGGAGAAACCTTAAAGTTTCACTCCTTCGCGTTACCCAATGCATTGGAGAGCTATATCGGGCTCACCCGCCCTTAGTTTATCACGGAACCACCCGTCTTCATAACAATTCCCAAGAACCATAATATAATCTTATCGCATAAAACATGCATAAAGGAAACATAACATTTCCACCTTTCAATAACAAGATATCAATACAACACATTGATATAAAAACATTATTGAAACCATTTTCAATACCAAAATAAAAGAAAAGTAAAACATGGTATTTATTTTTCTTTTAAAAATAAGGTATGGCTTGTAGAGGAAGCTGAAACTCAAATAATGGTCACGTCGACGGAGAAGTCGTTGTCTCCGCATACGTATGACAAAAACATTCTCTTTTGTCGTTTAGTAAACGCTTCGTAGAAAAAATATTCCTTTTGAATAAATGTAAAATTCAAAGGGGTTTATACACCGTATAAAAGAAAGTTGTGTATAAAACAAAATATGCCTCAATGAAAGGAGATTGAGATGAAGTCCCTTACAAAGACGGTATCCTTGGATTAAGGATAAATCAATTACATAATTATGTGTGACAAACGAATACACCAAATATAAGTGGATATTAAGTGTAAAACAATCAGAATACATTCACACATATTCATAGAACGACTTATTCAAGGGGTATAAGTTTATCCCAAAGAATCAAAATTGGGTTAAGAAGTTCCCTTGCAAAAATTCGACAGCCTAACGGCGTCACTTCAAAATTCAGAAAAAGAGTTGATGAGAGATAAAAAGGGTATCTCATCACTTGGACATAAAATTTACATCAATAAGGATATAGAAGAACATATACCAACATAATAGTATGTGAGTTAAAAGACATAACAAAAGAAGTTTTTTAAAAACAGGAGGGTGAAAGGTTCCCTTACTGACTTGGGTTACTTTCGAAACGTACACCCCATTGAAGAAGTGTCATACAATGAATATGTAAATACCCACAAATGAAATTATATTACACAAAGAGTATAATAATGGGAGTTACATACACCACTCAAAGGAAATGGTGGCAAATGTAGCATAAATCTCACAGGATTAAAAGTGAGATGAAAAACCCCTTACGAAAACTCGGCAGCATAACGGCGTCACTTAAAACTTCCAAAATGGATTGATGTGAGAAAATAGGGTCTCTCATCATATGAAAATAAAAATTACAGTAGGAGTAATATAAAATAACATCCCAATCATAAGAAATATTATCTTTAATGGAATGACATAAAATAGTGTACTTAAAAAGAAAGAGAGGGGTAAGATCCCTTACCTCGGGTCCAACTTGACTCGATCGTTCTTTAACGTCCTGAATAATAAACTTGAGTTAATTTATACTTGCTTAAGAACCTTTTTGAAGTTCATTATTACTTTTATATCACTCATTTCCATGTTATAAACATTATGTAATCATTTAAGTTAATAATTTTTGTTTTGTCGATATTTGGTTCTTAAGTCGAAAGTGGACTTCTCACAATTACATGTTGTTCGTGTGGTCAAAGGTTCATTATATCCAGAATGATATTCATGATTAGGATATAATATATATCATATATATCCAGAATATACATGTATTTATAATATTACATAATCATTTAGAGGTAAGAAATGAAATGCATCGTTCATGGAGACGGTAAGTCGTACGTACGCATGAATGCTACTTTTATTTCTATGTCATATTAATGGAATTAAAACCAAATGAGAGGTATGTATATTTTAATTCCAGAATTATATTAGTCATTTATATGTAACATACATCATATATAATAACTTAAAATCCATCCTTTAAACATCCCACATATGGCATTAACGAATCAAATCACTTTGAAGGGGCGGTAGTCTGCACTTCCTAAAATGAAATTATCGTGTTTTACCCACAATGGAAACCATAAAAGTATGCCAAAAAAGAAAAATACCGAAGCTTAACTAAAACATAAACATATTATATATCATATATAAATATAGTGACATATTAATGTCCACCATTGAGGGTGTTATATAAGTGTTGAACAATCCTCGTTTCGTGAGGCAGAAATTCCCCATCCACAAAAACAGTATGTTCTTTAACCATTAGATGTAGGTGTGTGTAAGTGTAGCTAGAATTATTCTTATAAAAACATCCTAGTATATTTAAGATACTGGATTTGTTAGAAAATAAATTAATAAAAAGAGTTTAGGAGGTTGGAGAAGCAAAATAAAACAAAAGAACACAAGTGAAGACATTACCTTAAAATCGGGTTACTTCCTTTGGTTTGAGCTCAAAGGCTTCCTTGGGAAGACTTCTGAACAAAGTGAGGCTTCTAAGAGTTGGAGAGGGATGTGGAGAGACAAAATGGGTAGGGTTTGGCCGAGCCAAAGGCTTTGGAAGTGTGGGTAAAGAGGTATATGTGGGGGCCTTTTATAAGAGGAGAGGAGGGGCACTCTTGGAAAGTAAAGAAATGTTACTTTATTTTAGAATGAGTTTCAGATTTTAATGGTCCCACATTGATGTGTTTCAAGGATAAGTTGATAAGGGTTCTAAATCCACCCATCCAATAGTTGTTGGACATGTGTAGGTCTTAGATTTTACATTATCTTTCCATTTTATTTAAATCGTTAAATAATGAGGTCATCGCTGCATCATCATGATGTCATAAATAATTTAATTTATTTAATGTCTAAAAATTATAAAAAAAATACTATGAAGTAGGAAATCTTTTTAGATTTCCAATTACTATTTATAGTCAAAAATATGACTTGTATAACCCCATGTAAAAATTTTTTTAGTTAAACAACTTATGTTTGTGACATTTTAATTTTAACATAAAATAAAAAGGTATTTATGTCATTTTCCAACCAAAGTGGCTCCATGGGGTCCCCAAGTTGACCCATGGATTTTCTTGGTCAGCCATGACTCATCCAATGAGTGTAGTACATGTGTCTAGGTCATTTAATATTGTTAAAACATTATTTTTACCTTAAACTACACTAATTACCTCTAATCGCGATTAAAAACATAATAAGTTACTATTCACCAAAATATTATTTTAATCCCATTGAACCAAATTTTACTTCTTAATGACAACCATGTATGTAGGATTTTTGAAATTCAAAATAAAAAGGTTGCAAAATTTCATTTAAACGGGAAATCAGTTTTTATAAGTACCACTTAGTGGTTTCACTATTCATCAAAAATTGAAGTTTTTCAGAAAATTACCAAAAATTCGCCCTAAGCTATATTTGATATTCTGAATTCAAAAATGATGTCTATATTACAAAATTCATAACATATAAGTTACATTAATTAATTTAATAATTAATTTCCGCTGTCAGAACAAATAGCGTGTTTTTATGAAACAATATATATCAAAAGATTGACACTAGTTTAAGTCAAATTTCAAAGTGAAATTAATTCCAATGACCACTATTTGATTAAATGGTAAAAATATATTCTAATTTAACTTTAAAACAAATTCAAAAGATAATCTAATAATATAAATAAATTTGATTAAAAAGAGGTTTTGAATTAAAATACAACATTTTTCACTATTCATTAAAAATTGAACTTTTTCGGAAAAATACCAAAAATTTACACAAAGTAAATTTTGATGTCCCTATTCTAAAGAAGTATTTTATTTTGTCAAATATAACATATAAAATTGTCAAAAAGTGGATTTAAAAGAGGTTCGCCATCAAAAGGCGGTTAATCGACCTTTTAAAGAATATTAGAATGTTTATGCTTAAAATTGGATTCATTCGCATTTTTAATCCTCTAACATTTATTGTAAAAAGTAAAAATATTTGAAAAACATATATAATCATTTTGTAGTCAGTTATATTCATTCCCGCCATCACAACAGTTAGGCGTTAACTACCATTTAAAATAATATTATTTTATTATTAGAGTGCAACGTAAGATTTCCAAGAAACTCGTTGTTGCGTGTTGGGTACGCCATCGAGCATACCGTCCCCTTTAAAGTTATATTAATATATTATTCACAAATATGGATAAATCTAAAAATGTCATACTCTTTATTTACCTGGGGTGTTACAATATTTTTAGATCCAAATTTTATTTAGAGGTGTGGGGAAGTGGGTGGGATAAGTTCTTGTTTATATAGGAGGGGGAGTGGCTTTCTTGTATATTTTTGGAAAGGGAATTCAAACCATATTATTTAAATTAAAAGTACACTCAATAATAGTAAAATGTAGATAAAATTTAGGTTAGGGTATAAATATGGAAATCCAATTTATTTTGGACAAGTTAATAGGTCATTTTGGCTATTAAATATTGTGGTTTACTCCCTTGTTAAGTTAAATGTTCTCTTCATTATTGTTAATAATTTTAATTACATTCAGTAATTTTTTTGGTAAAAAAAATTACCTTATTAGAAATTATAAATTTTTTTTATTGAAAATATGGAATCTATTTTTTTGAATTCAAATAATAAAAGTTGATGAAATCAATTTAATCCTAATCCCCCAGACATGATGATAGAGCAGGTTTTTAAAATAAAAACGTTCAAATGTTAGAAATGTTTTTATATCTAATTTTAATGTGAAATTAATTGTAATGATATAAATTTGATTAATTATTGAAAAATTTTAAAATTTAAATTTAAAATAATTTTAAAATTTAGTTTATCCTTATAGATAAATTGGATAAAAAAAATTGTTCTAAATTGACAATCAATATTTGTCACTATTTATCAAAAAAAATGAAACAAAAAAGAAAAAATACCAAAATAAAATTACCCTAAACAAATTTGTTGGTATATATTTCAAAAATTTTCATTATTTGGAAAACAAATTTATAAAATTTCCAAAATTTAAATTTCAAATAGGTTCTCCATTACAAGGTCGTAAAACTGCTTTTATAAAAATATAGGTATTTATTTGTAAAATTTGGTTTGACCTTATATTATGCTTATAAAATCTATTGGATGAATGAAAAAAATAGTTTATTATTTATATAATGTACAAATGAAATTAATATCATTGGTTTATTGTAATTAATTTTTATTATTAAGATAAATCACATTTTACGGATAAAAATAGTCTTTTATAAAAGCACCCCCTTTATATTCATTTTGATTCTATATTCATTTCAAATTAAAAGAAACCAGTGAATTAAATTACATATTATCATATGTTATAAAATCCTATTCATATACATAAATTTAATAGCTAGGTTGTGTCTTATTATATTAAATAATAATATATTTAATAATGTTTTATTGTTCAGTCAAGCTTGGTCATGTGTGTTACACATGCCATTGAAGAAGGTCATTATTGCTTTTAATGAATGCTAACCTCAGTGTTCCATTTAATGAAATCTAAAATTTATGTTTTTTTAACATATTATTAAATTGGTGTTTATTATAAGGAAAACATGAAAAAAATGAATTTATTCTAAAAAGAAAATATTGTAAAGTCTTTAGGTGTCACGCTATATATGATAGTGTGTACACCATTTTCAAGATAATAAAAAATTAATAATTTTTTTTATCATCAGTCTTACATCGAATATAAATATGTTCTTATTCAATAAAATCCCATTAACAAATGATTTCTAGGTTTCATACACATATTCTGAACTAATGATTTCCTCCTGGAATCCACTAGATTAGATGTGAGTCGAAAAGAAAAGTATAATTAAATTTAATCTTAGTCAAAATTTATGAGAGAGATAATATAGGCATGAGTATCATAAAATGAATATGTACCAGTATAAAATGGGCTCAAGCATTCAACATTTGAATCATTCTTAATTCATATCTCACCCTTATGAAAATCCCTAGATGATGCGGCTGAACCGAGGAAAAATTTTGCGGATGTGATGAAATCTGCATATAATTTTTCCTTCATGAATTTCAATACGCCTCTGCCTAGACGAATCATCTAGAAGGGAAGGCTTTCACACATCTCAGCCAATCAGGATGATATTGAAGAACGAGTTAGGTTATGCTGACTTTCAATCATCACGTGCGTCATTGTTCCTAAAGGTCAAAAACATAGGGCCTTTAATGATCTTACTAAAGGGATTAGAGAACATTGGGGTTTCGAGGAGTGGAAAATGATAGTTATAGGTTGAGTATATTACCATATAATTTTTCCATCAGGTGAATGAAAATGCAAGGTCTGGAGTTTTGGCCTGTATCCCTTGAAGCATGGATTTTTCAGAATTTAGGAGTGGGCCAGTAGTTTTGCTCTGAATAATGTAAGTAATTCCCATATACAGATCTATATTCAGATATGTTTCTGGAACTGGTTATACTAAAATCTAAGGATCTTATGGGATATTTCCTCATCTGAAGGAATTCCTGTTCAGATGGATAGGAAAACAGATAATCCACGGTTTGGGAAGTATGCAAGAGTACTGGTCAACCATGATATGGATAGCACTTTAGTGGAAGAAGTCATGTTTATTATGAGAGATAAAAGTATGAGGCTTGATATTTTGTATCATAGGAATCAAAAATTTTGCATGAATTGAAAATTATTTGGTCACATCTCTTATGAATGCAAGCGAGACAAGGAATGCTCTTTTTTCAAGGTGATAGAACACGATGAATCCTCTTGCCAAATGAATAATGATAAGGGAAAGGCGCTACTTCATAATAAAACCAATGACATGAATGCAGGGGATTCTCAAGATGATCATGGGACTCCTTCTACTCTTGTTGTTGAAGGGTTCTTGGTTCTACCTCGTATCAAGTAATGCTGCATGGACCTCTAACAGTTCCCAAGATGGTAAAGATAGTGCCCCAGTGCTGTCTCTTGTTGAGGGGTTCTTCCAAGAAATCACTAGTTGTATGGATTACTCTGATTCATGGAATTCAAATAGCAACTAGTAGACTCACAGTATACTTCATTTTGGACATTCTGATGAACAGGTTAAGGATGATACCTCCTAGTGGATTTTAGTCTCCTGAATAGTCCAGTAGCCAGACCCTCACTATATTTTCCGGGGAAATGGGCTCAAAGGGGAAGGACTGTCACCCAGATGATGGGGTAGTAAAGGTTTCAACTCATAAACCTACTGATGGGATCACCGATGCATCAACAAATGATGGTGGAAATCTGGAGTTTACACATTTACAACAAGGTAAGGCTGCAATACAAGATTCTATAATGGTAGATACCGAGCATGGGACACCTCCCAGTGGAATGCAGCATGCTGAATAGTCCCGTAGCCAGACCCTCACTATACTGGAAGGGGACATCGGCTCATAGGGGAAGGATTCACACCTAGTTGATGGGGTTGTGAATCTTTCAACTCCTAATCCTGCTGATGGGAGCACCGATGCATATACGAATGATGGTGGCAAGCTGGAGATGAAATTAATTTGACCAGGTAAGGCTTCCATATGACCCCGCATGAAAATGATGCTCCTAGTGGCATTTTCTCCAGAAACAAGTTTACTCCGTTTGAGTGGCACCTTCTGGTAAGATGACTCTGAAAATTCCCAACCTTCCAACCAGGCTATTGTTCCTTCAGAACCTAAGGGTATTCCATTTATTGACCGGCCTGTTGACAAAGATATTAGTCCTTCATATCCTGAGGGTGTTTCACCATGTGACCATCATGCAGACCCCATCACAGAGTCCTTAGTGCAGCCTGATCCTGCTACTGAGAAGGAAAAAGGGAGATGCATAAAAGGCAAGGGATCAAAGGCTGCTGCCACTGAATAAGGGCCTCTGAGAAAGAGTCACACCCTTTCCCAATGAGCCTCTTTTACTATAATTTTCATGGGCTTGGTTATACCCCAACGGTCAAGTCCCTTAGACATTATCCATCGACATATAAGCCTATGATAACTAGAATTTCAGAACCAAATATGTCATTTTTACAAGTGGAAGGAATTCATTTGGAAGTATATCGGCTATCAATTTATTACTTAGAACTCCCATGATCTTAATATCGATCACCTTTAGGTTTTTGTGCATTCTTATGTATAGGTTACCTCTTATTTTAGGGAAGCTTAATGGATTTCTGTTTTCTGCAGTTATCAAGGTTATAAATTTGATGTTTTGTTTGGGTATGCTTCAACTTCCTATATTATGAGAAGGGAATTCTAGAGTGACCTTGGTAATTATTCTAGAAGTGGTGTTAAAACATGGGTTGTTTTGGGAGATTTTAATACAATTTTATGGCCTGACGAGAAAACTAGATTGCATTTTATTCTACTTTCCTCTTTGGAATTCTCTTACTTCATTGATAATTGTCACTTTACTAGAATCAAAATTTCAAGGGATGATTTCACATAGAGTAGGTGCACTTGGAATGGGAGACAGTCAAGTTAGCTTGAAAATGTTTTTTTCACATGGATGGTGGTGGTGCTGATTTTTTTTCTGGGCACACACGTAATGGCCCGGACCTCTCCAGTCCATTACTTAGTAAAATTTGATGTGGTCAAACACGACACGTGTTATAATAATAATTTTTGATAATAATAATTGATAATAGTGGCGTGAAAATATTTGGTGTTAATTAGATTAAATGGTTTTAATTTAATCATTGTGAACTAAAAGAAATAAAATTGAATGTATTTAATTCAATGAGGGGAGGTGCACAATTTCTTTTTGATTTATTTAAATTTTAGAAAATAATAAATTATCTGTGTAAGGGGCATGTAATGGGAGGCTGTTCGGCGTTGACGTAATAGTGGTCGGACACAGTCAAAGTGGAGAACGACAATAATAATAATAATTACTAATATTAATTGGTGACGAGTTAAGAAATTTTAAATGGGGATTTGTTATTATTATTATACTAAATAATTATAATAATAATGTTGGCTAAATTTTTAAAGATCTGTTAATAATGATTTAAGGAGATTTAAATTTTGAATTCAATGCAATGATATTTGAGATGTGAGGATAAATGAGATATGTTATTATTTATGAAAATTGTGTTAAAAAAAATAATGATAAAGGTTTAACATTGAGGTTGGGGCGTGCCACGTGGAGTAAAGGAAGGGGAGGCGCCACTTTTGGGAGAACAAAAATCGCGAAGGAGAATGAAGATTGGAAAGAGATTACAAGGTGATGAAATAATAATAAATAATAAATAATAATAATAACCATAAAGGCATTGAGCCAAGGAGCCGCCACTTTTTGTGGTGGCGTGGGATTGAGGAGGTTCTTTTGTAAGTAATTGTTTTTATATATTATAATAATGATTATAAGATATTAATGAGAATAAAATTAGGGGGAATGTCACGACCCCCTCCCACCAATGATGCCCCTCCTGAGCTGGCAATGGTGGAAGAGAGATAATGACCCCCCGAGTCCCGCCTCCAGTAGGCCCCGGAGTGGTGACTAGCACCAAGGGTATAAGTTTTCACAAATATGGGAGGCATTACCCTTTTTACTATTTAGGATTGGGAAATAGGATGAGTCAACAACCAAAAGAAAAAGAAAGGAAAGACAATTAAATAAACCCAAACCAATCCCACATGTATTTTTAAATAGTTTTGAAACAAGGTATAAGTTCAAGAAAGCTCAAAAGTACAATACCAAAAGAAACAAGAGTACAACAACTGCAACAACTCCAACTGTCCCGACTAGTAGGGTCCCACACAACCCTGGTAGTCCTCTTAGAAACCTGAAAGTAAACATAGGGTGAGCATACAAGTATACTCAGTAGGGAAACGTAAAGCTCTCGTGCACAAGTGGGGAGACATCCTAATGTCCCGTGAGAAAAACAGAAGAAACCACAACCTATTAAGGAATTCTATCCACCCAACCTCACAAGCCACGCTTACCAAAACACAAAACAACAGGTAGTAGTTGTGTATAAGAACAAGAATTTTGGGTACCCCACACCATTTCCCCTTAGTTAGCTGCTCTTCCTAACGGCGAACGTCCTGACGCTACCACACTCTTCCCGCCCGCACACTCCTCGGCCTCAAGAACCACATATCCCGCCCGCACACACCTGGGTCTCACAACCACATATCCCGCCCGCACACACCTGGGCCTCACAACCACGTATCCCGCCCACACACACCTGAGTCTCACAACCATGTATCTTGCCCGCACACACCTGGGGTATGACATGTGCTTTCTGTGTCTAGCCTCTGGTGGTTGGATGTGTTCTGCTCCCCTGCCCTATACGTTGGTACCTTGCGTGATCAACGTCAATCATGATACCAATATCAAGTACAGGTAGAGGTGATGGACACCCCATAAATAGAACTACGCGCTTCACTATGTGGTGCTGGTGGTGGTGGTCCTTGTGCTGAGAATGTGGAGATGCTGTCTTCTGGGAGAGCGTTTTGTGGTTTGCTCAGACCACCAGTGTCTCAGGTGTGCCCTCACCCATAGAGACTTGAACCTGAGATGATGGTGCTGGTTGAAATTTCTCCAGGCCTATGATGTCGAGGCAGTCTATGTTCCAGAAAAATGGCAGTTTTGTAGCAGGTTCCCTTAGCAGAAAGTCCTAGAATCGTCAGGTGCGGGAAGTTTCGTAGTAGTTAGCTTCCCTATAGTTGACCCTGTTGGACCAGGAGGGTGCAAATTTTCTTCAGTCAATAGTGTTGAATCATCCACTTCTAGAGCGTGTAAGAGAGTCTCAGTTGTGATACACCGACTGTGAAAACTCGTGTGATCGGATATCCTTGGGTGTATCACCAGATGGGTATTCTAAAGGAGGGAATCACGAGACCATGTTCCAGGAACAAACCATGATTTCAGTCGTGACGTGGAAAGTAGAGGTTCGATCGGGGAAGTCCCCTGAGTTTCTTTGGGATGTTTGGGAATCATGCAAGAGTGGGAGTGGTTTCATACCGTCTTGCCCTACCCTCTCAATTGTAGGAGTGGGCGCACGATGTCTTCCACATGTCGCAGCTGATGAGGTGTCTGCATGTTCCTATGCATGTCATCGAAAGTAGCAGAACATATGAGTACAAACCATACTTTTGGTTCGCATGTTGTGTCAGCGTGGTGCTGTGCAAGTTTTCTTGGGAGTGGGAGATCTAGGTGTGAGATTTGTATCCCGAGCTGTTTTTCGTAGTTTTTCTTTTCAGGGATGAAAATCTTGAATGAGGGAATGATGTAGAGACCCTGTTTTTTCCCTGTAAGTATTTAGAATATTTCTACATATATTTTCAGAGCTCGGAGCGAAGACGACGTGCAATTCCGAGGCCCAGTGTTCCCAGAATTAATTTTATAAAAATATTAAGTGTTTTTATACTATGCACATAGTGGGGTTGTGTTTTATCCAAAATAGAAGCTCGGATCGGAAATCTGAGGGCATGATTGCATCTAGAGCATGCCATTTACCCTAAGAGGGGTGTAAAATTTGTGGGCATGGGCTTGCTGTGAGAGATGTCACCCAGGGGAAAAATTGTCATTTTGAAATAATGACTTAGTGATCTTTATCACGGGCGTCCTTTCGAATAACTTTATAATGAAGTCTCGGAATGGAAATATGAGACTTCAGTTGAGTTTTAAATGGGGTTTTTTTCTTAGGAGATATATAAAATAGGTGGGCGTAGAGGTTTCGGAATCCTCGCCTGTCGGTAGAGTCTCAGAGAGGTTATAAATTCGTTTATGTGTGGAATTAAGGAAAAGCCCTAATTTCTCTTCTCTTCTCTCTCTCTCTCTCTCTCTCTCTCTCTCTCTCTCTCTATTTCTTCGGTGTTCTTCGATGTTCTTTGCCAGATCGAGGAGAGACCTCTACTGAAACCTTGGAGGATCGAAGCAGTAGGGTCATGGACATGCCGCAAACGACACACTACCGATTCGAGGTAGGCTTTCGGTGGATTTTCTGCTCCTTCATCAATTTCTTGAGTTTTTGTTAAATTCTGTCATTTTAATTCTATAATTTTAGAATTGTGATGATGGCCGAATGAGCACGACCACCGTCTGAGTCCCACTCTAAATCCTATGTTCGACGCGTTCTTTATCATTCTTCGTTCGAATTTTCGAAGGCGCCAATCGACGTCGGATTGTTGATCAGGGGCAGGCGCTGCGAAGGCCTCGTCCCGAGGATTCCAAAACCACCTTCGGTTTCGAAATCGGGCGCCAGAACGGTTGGGGCGGCTGACAGAATCCCCAGCTCCGGCAAAGGCGGTTGCTGGAGATTGGGGTGATGCAGCGGTGGTGCCGGTCGGGGTTGCGGCGGAGCATGACAGCCGTAGGTTTTTGCGCGACAGAGCACCCGAAGGGAGGTGGCCTCGAATTCGGAGAGCCGGAGGTCAGGTGTGTCTGGCGTGAATGGGGAAGCTCTGGGAGGAGCGCTGTGTAGCACGGGACGACCGAGAGACGGCGCAGATGAGGCGGGCGCAGTTGAGCGGCGGAGCGGGGGAGCCAGGCAGTGGCACGGCCGGCCTGTGCTGCGACGGTGAGCTCAGCCAACAACGGGGTGGGGGGGGTGTCTCCCTTGGCCTATCATGCTCGAGAGGAGCCCCGAGGCGCTGACCGTGTGGGGTGCCGCAGATAAGGACCCGCAAAGAGCGGGTCGTACTGGTGCTGCGCGCGGACAATGACTGGCCATTTGGTCGGTATTCTTGGAAGAACTGGACCTAAAGGGGTCCGGTGGTGCTCGGGTGGGCCGCGGCCAGTGGCCTGTGGGAGCTGGGCCGCAGGCCGACCGGTATGGACCAACCCAAATTTTGGGCCCCATTTTGTTCAAGGGGGCTTATATCCTAAATGGGTCGTCCGTTTGGAACGCCGTCAGTGGTTGTGGGTTCGTGTCAGCGAGCTGAACTTTTTGAATTGGGTATTCTGGGTTTTTGGGTTTTGCACCCGAAGACGGGTGACCTGAAACGCTTTAAGTTAATAATAATAATTTATTATTATAGTTTACAACGAACATATTTGCGTGCCGGATGTCCGTTTGATGCGCCATCAGAGGCACTGTGACCCTGGAGTTGAGACGGTCCTTCCAAAGTTGGATCGGAACCCTTGCAGTTTGGTTTCGTTGCTCGGTGGCAGGAAACACTTAATGCAAATAATTAATTAATTATTCTTGTGTTGGACCTAACTTCTGCTTGGGATGTCCGATTGATGCGCCCTCAGCGGCAGTGTGACCCCAGTCCTCGTACGGACTTTTTGAGATGCTTTCTGAAGCATTTGGGTTGGAGACAAGGTGCAGGCCCCACAGGTCCCGGTTCACACGTTTTACAGTGAAACACCACTTTTTCACCTGAAATCCGTATGGGGTGTTTGAGTACTCATTTATTGAGTGTTCTTACGAGGGGATTGCAACGGCACAATCCGCCCGCCTAAATTCGGGCCCGAGACGTGGGCCCCATGGGTCAGATTTCGGACGTATGCTGCATTTTTACGACTTATGCTTCATAAGTCCATTAAAGGCAAATGAATAGCCTATGCCTCGTGGTTATCTTCATGGAATGCAATGGTATGATCTATGTCATGTGTTCTGGGGTCGAGGTGTGGGCCCCACCGGGCCCCATTTGCATAACGCGGGGAGTTGCAGCTTCTACATCCGGAGTCCGTTTTATGGGTCATCAGTGGCGTTGTGACCATGGAATCGAGGAAAAGTTGACTAGGGTGGTTTCCGGCATTGAAGTTGGAGTTGTGGTGTGGGCCCCATGGGCCGTCTTTTAATTTGTGTGCAACGTACTGTGAAATTTTCATCAGACATCTATTTGGGGTGTATGAATAGTCGATTTGGCATGTTTTTTCAAGAGCATCACGATGGAAAAGTTTTCCTAACCCTTTTTGGGACCGAGGTGTGGGCCCCTTGAGATGCCATATGGACATAAAGCCGTGTTGAGAAACTTTTTCGTCGGGAGTCCATTTCAAGTGAGTAAATAGTCTATATCGCGTGTTTTTCTGTGAGTATTGCAATGGTATAATTGGTTTGGGTGTGCGGATCCTCATTTGAGATATTATTAAATTTGGAAACATGAAAGGGCGTTGGTCAGAGGTTCCTTTGATGCACTCCGAACCAACGCACGGTAGTGATGTTAGTGAAACTCAGAGATGGTATGGGCAGTACAGAGTTATCAGACCAGTTCTAGGTTTACCCTCCCGCGGGGCTGGGCAGTGGGTTACCCATTAGTGTATTAGGGTTTACCCTACAACGAGGCTTAGTAGTGGGTTACCCATTGACCACGGGGTTTACCCTTTAGCGGGACTGGGCAGTGGGTTACCTGTTGTCTTCAGGGTTTACCCTCCAGCGGAGCTGGGCAGTAGGTTACCTAACAACCTCTTAGGGTTTACCCTCTAGGTGGGTTGGGAAGTGGGTTACCCGACGACTTATTTCAAACTCAGCCCTTTCGATGAGGCTAGTCAGTGACTTTTCTCCATGATTACCAAAGTGGGACCTTTGGTTGTACGGTTCAGTGATGAGACATCTTTATCATATGAGACAGTTGGGCATCAGTGATGGATATCTTTTAAACTGTTGGATACTTTTCTTGGGCTGATCTTAGATATAAATACCCCTTACACTCTCGTTTGGGTTTTCTTGTTGAGCATATATATATACACCCTTCTTTTTCCCCAATCATTGGGTTCAGTTACTCTCCTTCTAGAAGGGGCAAAGACGCGCGGGGTATGTCATGTGTTTTCAGTGTCTAGTTCTTCTTAGTTGGATGAGTCCACCTCCTTCCTTCTGTTGGGTTGATCTTCTCTCTATCTATTGTACTCTTACACTATTACTTGTTCTACCTATTGCTCACCATTTTAGTACCTCCTTTGTTGCTCCCTCGAGATTTTGGGGCATCCTACTAAGTATCTTTATACTCACCCCTGCTTGGGCTTTTCCCGCACTTGGTGTGCCCTTGCAGACGATGGACAAGTCGATCGAGACGACAAAGGAGCATAGAGGACACATGAGCTTGGGGTGTGTTCAGTGGTAGTAGTAGGATTTTTTAGGTGTGGGAATCACCAGCTGTTTACTTTTGTTTACCTGTTGCTAGGTTGTGGCACCTTTCTAGTTGAGCGTGCATTTTTCCCATTACTATTCAGTTTACTTGTCAGTCCACTTTTTAGCACTTTACTTGTTCTGTTTTTTAGAGGTCAATGCATGATTTTTGGTTGGGATATTGTAGTCCATACATTGGTTTCCTTTTTACTCTACACTTTTGCTTTTAGTGTACTGTGTGTGTGTGTATAGGTACTTAGGCAAAGGCCTCCCTGAGATTGTTATGCCTTCGGCGCTTGTCGCTAGCCCCTGACCTATGGAGGCGAGCTTGGGGTAGTTGCGGCTCGAGACCAGTAGGGTCGGGTCATGACATTTAGTTTCAAATCTAGGTTATTTAACTATGAAATGTGATCAAATTATCTTTTTTGAGTTTAAGATATGTCTCATATTGGAAAAATATTATTATGTACCATAATTTTTTTGAATCTAAAAAATGGATAAGATTCATATTCTAGGTATCCGGTTATTTCTATTTTATTCTGGTTCCTATTGATGTTGTGTGTTTTTATTGAATAAAATGATGATATTTGATTTTTTTTACAAATTTTTAATTGTAATTATTTTTATTAATTTATCAATGTGTTTGGTTAGGGGGATTATTTTGAGTGAGTCTTCTTTTGTTTCGTGGAAAATCCAATACAGTAGTTGAGAGTATGAGTTCTTTTAGACTAGTCTTTTTTCTATCTTTCAGAATAAAATATTTCTTATTGTAGAATGTTCTATGGTAGAGGGATTATAGAATCCTATTTCTATAATAATTAGAGACATAGTTTTTTTAATTTCAATTTCATTTGGATTAAAATTAAAATAATTTTCAATTAATTTTTACCCTTACAAATTTTATAGGGTAAACATAATAGTATGTAACTTCAACACCTATGTTGGGTGGTTTTTAGGTGTGGTATAATAGTAATTCCTTGTTTCCATGTTTAATGTATATGAATATTTATATTTAATATGGATTCATAAAGGATAGTGGTTTATGTCATAAATGTGTAAGGGTATACTAGATATTATATATGTAGTATTGGGGAACATTTATATATTTCAAAGGGTAATGGATAATTTTGATACGCTATATAAGGGTAAACCCTTGAGTGTAAGAGATATATATGGGTACTATAGGGCTGTATATGTAACGTCCCGACCCCAGTTACCCAGAGTCGGTGCATTACTTCGTAACAGTGGCATGAACACAAGAAAGATCAAATCTCGAAAGACCAATTGGTTTAGTAGCCTTGGAAACACTAGATATATTCATAAAATTTTACATTACATCATAAAGTGAAAAACTACTACAACAACATATTGTCTCCATAGTCCACACTATTATCCCCTCATAATATCCCTGCAGGTCATTTATAATTTACTTCTTCACATCCTATGAAAAATAAAACATAGAAAAGGGGTGATCTCAAATGCCCAGTAAGGATAACAATATAGAGGAAATGTTCATAAATAATAATAAACATTTAAGGCAATGTATAACTAAAACAAAAGCCTTTTAAACTTGAACTTCAACATAGTATGACAAAAATAAAATGAAATAATTCCATTTACATATTCACATGGATATTCTACTAATCGAATAATCACATGCACTATCAATAACCACTTTCATAATGATGGAATGCATAATGCCAGACTATCATAACCACATAGCCAAGGCCTCGTGCCAAGACTACAAATAAGATTTTGCCAAGGCCTTGTGCCAAGACACTGTTTGTCTCACGAGACCTACTGATGCATCGAGGAGCTATAGCGGGCTCCACCCGTCACATATTAAGTCCAATGCATTCTCATATGAAAAGGTTTAAACATAACATAAACATTCGTATTAAAACTAGCATACGAAATGTCAATATTTTCACCATAAACCATGAATGGTATAAAAATATCACATCCATAGTCAAACATATCACAAAACCTTCAATATAATATAGAAGTTTTGTATCATAATAAATCAACTTCAAATAAACTTAAAATCCATCAAAGGTTGTTGACATAGATGAAATCAAAACTATTTGAGAGAAATATCTCTTTTCTCAAAATCATTGAAAAGTCACACATTTATAAAGGAAGTAATTTAAAAGAGATTTTTGAATCAAAGTGTCCCATACCACTTTGAAACATTTGAAAAGAAATATCATTTCAAAACCTTCATGTCCATATAAATAAGTCCTTAAAATCATTTTGAAAACATGGAAATTAATTAAAAATATTTAGAAAGATAAATCTTTAAAACATTTAAAATTATGATCTTGATAAAGAGTACCTTTCAAAAATTCTTAAAATATTCATTTTGAAATCATTTAAAAGTCACATAATTATAAAATAAAACATTTACTTTGAAAATATTCTTATAATCTTGTAAGTGAAGCTTTGATGATTTTATAACGGTGGTAAATAGCCGCACCCGCCGTATAGGTTAAAAAACATTCTTACCTTAAATTTGTCGAAAGGTAAAAAGTGCCTTGTTTGAAAAATGACAGAAAGATTCATTTAAAAACACATAAGGGTATAAATGACTTTAACCCGTATTCTTTGTAAATAGTAAAAAAAAATTTGAAATACATTTCGTAGAAACATGGATGTGTATGATAAAGAGATCCCAGTAGATAATTGCGTATAAACAACCTCGGATAATGAAGAGATTGTGAAATAAACACTTACCTTGTACATTTTACTTGGTTGAGGGTAGGTTAACCTCCTGTATAATGGTGAAATAATTGTTATTAAATTATACAAGAATCATATATATTAATATGGTATCATATATGATCTTTTAACATTGCTTTGTTAATAATATCTTAGTATTATCGTCGTTTCGGGTGTTAACTTACTCGTTTTATTTTATATGTTTTGTTACGTAAGCCATGTTTTTCATGGATAGGTTGTATATTATTAATATACAGAATGATATCAAGTCCTTAAACATTATTTTTAAATCATCAAATGATAATTATACTTGAATGGATACGATGGAGAATGAATCTCATCGCGTTCCTGGAGACGGTAGTCCGTACGTACGCACGAGAGACAATATCATTTTTTGATATTAAAATAATATATAATTGGATAGTATATCATATATAAAGAATCATTATCATGTTATATTTATTATTTACATGAGTTACACATCATTATTATACCCATCCAAATAATAATATATTGAATAACAATTACACCACGACGTGGAGACGGTAAGCCGTACGTACGCACGTATGGTGACATGTTATTAAAAGGGTGGATATAATACTGAATATGGTTGTACCATATTTATAATAACATCACAGTATATATACGATACTGGAGTTATTATTTTATAATGGTAATAACAATGAAAGAAGAAGTGGAAGAAGAAATGAATTTGAAAAAGGGTGGTGAAAACATTACCTCTTCTTCGGGTTCTTCCTTTTGATTTGATCGAAAGGGATATTTAGGATGGCTTTATGATAAAAATAAGGTCTCTAGGTTGTAGTGAGGGAATTTGAGATAGTATTTGGGCAGAGTTTGGTCGAACCAAAAGGCTTTGAAGGTGTGAAGTAATGAGAAGGGGGAGTGCCCTTTTATAAGAGGGGTGAGGGGCACCTTTGGAAAAGCTGGAAATATTAATTTATAATAAATTCATATTCGGTTTCTAATGGCTCAAAAGTTTATTATTAAATGGTTAAGGTGGGGATAGGTCTAAAAACATTCAACCAATATAATATAGATAGGTTTGGGTTACTATATTAACCTTATCTTTAAGTTTTAACTCTTAGTTAATTAGTTTGACATTTACCATGTCACTTTGTATTTTTATATTATATAGTTAATAAACTTACTATATAAATCCAAGAGACCCCCAAGTGGTCCAGTAATGATAAAAATATCATGATATAAGTCTCTGGGCCGAACCTTAGATTTTTAGGAATTTAATATCAATTAATAATATAATATTTTTTTAAAAAACTCTTTTATGTCAATTTTGACACTATTCAATAGTTGATTTTTTTGAAACTTATAACAGAATTATTAATTCGAAAAAAGTCACTTAAATCAATAATAATATGTCATAGTATCCAATAAAATTAGTTTAATTCATTAAAAGTCTCAAATTATATTTATTTGGATATTTATAATATCAATTATTTTAATTTTTCACTATTATGGAAATTACTACATCATCATTGTGTCATAAATAAATTAAACTATTTAATGTCTAAAAATTAAAAATAAAATATAATTATGTAGGTAATATTATTATCTTACTAATGAATATTTACAATCGAATTTATCTTATGTATAACCCTATATTAAAAATAGTTTAGTAAATAAACTTTGATTTTAACTCTTTTAACTCCTCTTTGAATTAAATAATAATTAATGTCCAAATCTAATCCAAGTGGACCTAAATGATAATATTTTATTCCTAAGGTTGTTTTTGGTCGAGGTACACTTGTCCAATAGAATTAGGACATGTGTTAGGTTAATATTAATATCATTTCTACCCTTAATTACCCTATTTACTTTTAACCGTAGTAAATAAAAGTAAAAAGTTACTATTCACCAAAAATTATTTTCATCTCATTGAACCACATATTACTTCTTGATATTAACCATGTCTCTCAGATTTTTTAAATTACATTCACAGAAGCAGTAAAATTATGTTTTATGAAAAATTCAGTTTTTTTAACCACCACTTAGTAGTTTCACTATTTATCAAAAATTGAAGTTTTTCAGAACAATGCCAAAATTTCACCCTAAGCTATAATTGATATTCCAATTTCAAAAATGATGTCTATTTTACAAAATTACAAACATATAAGTTGTATCAATTAATTTTATAATTAATTCCCGCTGTCACAACAAATAGCATGTTTTTAAGAAACAATATATATCAAAAGATTGACAATTGGTTAGGTCCAATTTCAATGTGAAATTAATTCTAATGAACACCATTGGATAAAATGGTAAAAATATATTCTAATTATACTTTAAAACCACTCAAATTCATAATTTATCAATATTAATTATTTTGATTAAAAAAGTTGTTTTTAATTAAAATTTAGTAATTTTCACTATTCATCAAAATATTAAAGTTATCCGAAAAGTACCAAAATTTCACCCAAGGCTAATTTTGATATTCTGAATCCAAAAATGAAGTTCATTTTGAGAGATAGAATTTATAAAATTTCAAAAATTAGGTATTACTATTCATAACGGCTAGTTTGGTAAGTCATGGTGCGCTTTAACTCGGTGTTGCGTGTAGTGCAAGTTATTGAATTATTTTGAAGAAATAACATACTATGAAATCTTGGGGTGTTACATTCTCTCCTCCTTCAATAAATTGCGTCCTCGCAATTTGATATTCTTCTTCGAAAATAAAATGTTGAAAATAAAAAATATCTTTGTGGGACAACCCACATCGGAAATTGGGTTACTAACATTTAGTCTTAATATGAGGAAAAGAGAAATGAAAGGGTCACCACCAAATTGTGATCTCGATTAGGAGAAAATTGGTGGAAATTAGAGACATATAATTGGAGGAAAAACGTAAATATTTATAGGTAGTGATTGAGGTCATCAATCACAAACAAGTTTAAAATTTAGGTCCTTAAATTCATCAATCTATGATGATTTGAAATACCGTCGGTTCAACAAAACATAGGGTATTAGGATAACACATTTTTGGTTTTAGGATTCCTTAAATAAAGTATAAGAATTAATTTCTTCATAGAATAAGAGAAGAAGAAAAAATATATTCTTGACAAGTAGGGTTCCATCCTTTGTCTAATTTCTACCACAGACTCATCTTTCGCTCTAAAAGATAATAGAACTTAAAAATAATATTCTATTTATCTTATTCGTATAGGGTTAAAAAATGAATTTATAATTCATCTATAAGAACCATTAAAAAACGACATTATTCAATCTAGGAAATCACGTGGGTTAGTGGTAGGTGATACACCCTTGTCGCCCTTCGGTTGTGGGTTCAAGTCTCGCGGCCTTGCCAGACGCAACGGGTTGCTGCCCGACCTCCGGGTTTTCCTTTTATGGCAATCCAAAATAATCCAAACTAGAACTATCCAAAATACTTTAGTCCAAAATTTATAAGGATGGTAAAAACAATAAAGATCCTTTTTTCTGCATAATAACATGTGAACACCTTCATCATGTATTCTTTTAAAACACTGCAACATCCTGAATTACCATAAAAACTTATTGATTACATTCATGATACCTTATTCCTTAAAGAGTAATAGATATACTCCTTCAATCCAAAAATGTTTTAAACCCAAACAATGATGTAATATATAAATCATTAATCAGTTTCAAGGTAGTCAAGAATATATAATATAATTTATCCAAATCAATCATGTATTATTCCAAAATAACTACCTCGGTATTAGAACTATATTATGGTTTATCTTTCTCTCAACCATATATTTTCCAAAAATTTATCCTGCTATTGAGTCACTATTCATTGTTCCACACAATCTCAAGTCCTTAATGAAATAGTACTGCAGTACAATCCTTATATACTCCATAATTATTATAAAAATTACATTGTTGATACAACACTCAATTGACATAATCAACATAAGAAATCTAATCATCCCTCTTCATCTATGGTAGTATCATAACTTGATTATTATCCAATATCATCATTTGCGGCATATTCTGATGAATGGGACATAAGTTCGCATAGTGTCCAAAGTCCTTGAAAATGAAGCATTGTACATTTGAAACCATTTTCTTACCTTTGCAGTCACGTACTTTGTGCCCTTTTCCTCTAAACTTATAACAAACTCCCATTCCTTTCAGGAAAGTTCCAGAGTGTTTCTTCCCACAGTTATCACATATGGGAAAATTCTTCTTTTCCCTCTTCCCTTTATCCATCTTTCTCACTTCCATCTGTTTCTTCTCATGCTTCCCTTCAAAGCCATAGGACTCAGTAAACTCTTTACTTATCTTATCAACACATGATATTATTTCTTCATATAATGATAATACATGGGAGACTATTTATCTT
Source organism: Viscum album (assembly GCA_963277665.1). Taxonomy (NCBI): domain Eukaryota; kingdom Viridiplantae; phylum Streptophyta; class Magnoliopsida; order Santalales; family Viscaceae; genus Viscum; species Viscum album. Next base: position 1,005,064,101 of record OY728161.1, read on the forward strand.
ATAAATTCTGGCTTAATACCATGAAAGATATGATCCTTCTTTCTCTTTGGATCATGTGCATTGCTGGAGTTATCATTCCTTCTACTGGGCGCCATTTCTAAACAATGTCATACACTAGATTAGTATATGAATAACAATACCTAATCCCAAACTTGTAAAACACATAACATAAATTAAATAGTTTATGGATATAATCCATAATCATAAAAATGTCTCATTTGAGGAATTATATACTAATAAACCCTTAATAATGGTTTGTAAAGAAAATGAGAATTATCCTAAGCATATCCCCCGGGAGTGTCGTAACCAAGAGTGCAGCAAGGACCGTTGTCGTGCACCAATTCCCATTCGAGTCTAGCTCAAAGCGGTGTTTTCAGGTTTTACCCCTAGGTACATCTGTGCCACAGCCGCCTCTACCTGCTCGTATCCAGATATGGATGTATTGCTCGGAAAACTCACAAAATCTCTAAAATACCAAAATTCTAGAAAGTTCTTCTATACTAATCCTCAAGGTCCATCTTAGGTCTATGTGCTCTAATCAGTGTTTATATAAATCTAGCTTCCATGGTTTGTACTAATCTCCCTATGATACCAACTGTATCGCCTCGTCCCCAGTTACCCAGAGTCGGTGCATTACTTCATAACATTGGCATGATCACAAGAAAGATCAAATCTAGAAAGACTGATTGGTTTAGAATCCTTGGAAACACTAGATATATTCATAAAGTTTTACATTACATCATAAAGTGAAAAACTACTACAAAATTATATTGTCTCCATAGTCCACACTATTATCCCCTCATAATATCCCTGAAGATCATTTATAATTTACTTCTTCACATCCTGGGAAAAATAAAACATAGAAAAGGGGTGAGCTTAAATGCCCAGTAAGGATTACAATATAGCGGAAACTTTCATAAATAAGAATAAACATTTAAGGCAATGTATAACTAAAAAAAAGCCTTTTTAACGTGAACTTCAACAAAGTATGAAAAAAATATAATGAAATAATGCCATTTACTTATTCACATGGATATTCTACTAATCGAATAATCACATGCACTATCAATAACCACTTTCATAATGATGGAATGCATAATGTCAGACTATCATAACCACATAGCCAAGGCCTCGTGTCAAGACTACAAATAAGATTTTTCCAAGGCCTTGTGGCAAGACACTAGTTTGTCTCATGAGACCTATCGATGCATCGAGAAGCTATAGCGGGCTCCACCCGTCATATATTAAGTCCAATGAATTCCCATATGAAAAGGTTTAAACATAACACAAACATTCGTATTAAACCTAGCATACGAAATGTCAATATTTTCACCATAAACCATGAATGGTATAAAAATAGCACATCCACAGTCAAACATATCACAAAACCATCAATATAATATAGAAGTTTTGTATCATAATAAATCAACTTCAAATAAGAATAAAATCCATCAAATGATGTTGACATAGATAAAATCAAAAATATTTGAGAGAAATATCTCTTTTCTCGAAATTATTGGAAAGTCACACATTTATAAAGGAAGTAATTTAAAAGATATTTTTGAATCAAAGTGTCCCATACCACTTTGAAACTTTTTAAAAGAAATATCATTTCAAAAACTTCATGTCCATATAAATAAATCCTTAAAATAATTTTGAAAACATGGACATTAATTAAAAATATTTAGAAAGATAAATCTTCAAAACATTTAAAATTATGATCTTGATAAAGAGTACCTTTCAAAAATTCTTAAAATATTCATTTTGAAATCATTTAAATGTCACATAATTATAAAATAAAACATTTACTTTGAAAATATTCTTATAAGCTTGTAAGGGAAGCTTTGATGATTTTATAACGGCGGTAAATAGCCGCACCCGCCGTATAAGTTAAAAAAAACATTCTTACCTTAAATTTGTCGAAAGGTAAAAAGTGCCTTGTCTGGAAAACGATGGAAAGATTCCTTTAAAAACACATAAGGGTATAAATGACTTTAACCCATATTCTTTGTAAATAGTAAAAATGTTTTTAAATACATTTCATAGAAACATGGATGTGGATGATAAAGAGATCCCAGTGGATAATTGCGTATAAACAACCTCGGATAATGAAGAGATTGTGAAATAAACCCTTACCTTCTACTTTTTCCTTGGTTGAGGGTAGGTTAACCTCCTGTATAATGGTTTAATAATTGTTATTAAAGTATAAAAGAATCATATATATTAATATGATATCATATATGATCTTTTAACATTACTTTGTTAATAATATCTTAGTATTATCGTCATTTCGGGTGTTAACTTACTCGTTTTATTTTATATGTTTTGTTACGTAAGACATGTTTGTCATGGATACGTTGTATCTTATTCATATCCAGAATGATATCAAATTATACTTGAATGGATACGATGGAGAATGAATCTCATCGCGTTTGTGGAGACGGTAGTCCGTACGTACGCACGAGCGACAATATCATTCTTTTGATATTAAAATAATATATAATTGGATAGTATATCACATATAAAGAATAATTATCATGTTATATTTATTATTTAAATTAGTTACACATCATTATTATACCCATCCAAATAATAATATATTGAATAACAATTACACCACGACGTGGAGAGGGTAAGCCGTACGTACGCATGTATGGTGACATGTTATTCAAAGGGTGGATATAATACTAAATATGGTTGTACCATATTTATAATAACATCACAGTATATATAAGATACTGGAGTTATTATTTTAGAATGGTAATAACAAAGAAAGAAGAAGTGGAAGAAGAAATGAATTTGAAAAAGGGTGGTGAAAACATTACCTCTTCTTCGGGTTCTTCCTTTTGATTTGATCAAAAGGGCTACATAGGATGGCTTTCTGATCAAACTAATGTCTCTAGGTTGAAGTGAAGGAAGTTGATAGAGTATTTGGACAGAGTTTGGTGGAACGAAAAGGCTTTGAAGGTGTGAAGTAATGAGAAGGGGGAGTTCCCTTTTATAAGAGGGGTGATGGGCACCTTTGGAAAATCTAGAAATATTAATTTATAATAAATTCATATTCGGTTTCTAATGGCTCAAAAGTTGATTATTCAAAGGTTAAGGTGGGTATAGGTAGAAAAACATTCAACCAATATAATTTAGACCGGTTTGGGTTACTATATTAACGTTATCTTTTAGTTTTAACTCTTAGTTAATTAGTTTGACATTTACCATGTCACTTTGTATTTTTATATTATATAGTTAATAAACTTACTATATACATCCGAGCGACCCCCAAAGTGGTCCATTAATGAAAAACCTATCATGATATAAGTCTCTTGGCCGAACCTTATATTTTTAGGAATTTAATATCAATTAATAATATAATATTTTTTTTAAAAACTCTTTTATGTTAATTTTGACACTATTCAATAGTTGATTTTTGTGTAACTTATAACAGAATGATTACTTCCAAAAAAGTCAATTAAATCAATCCTAATATGTCATATTATCCTATAAAATTAGTTTAATTCATTAAAAGTCTCAACTTATATTTATTTGGGTATTTATAAGATCAATTATTTTAATTTTTTACTATTATGGTAATTACTCTATCATCATTGTGTCATAAATAAATTGAATTATTTAATGTCTAAAAACTCTAAATAAAATATAATTATGTAGTTAATCTTATTATCTTTCTAATTAATATTTACAATATAATTTATATTATGTATAACCCTATATTAAAAATGTTTTAGTAAATAAAATTTGATTTTAACTCTTTTAACTCTTCTTTGAATTAAATAATAATAAATGTCCTAATCTAATCCATGTGGTCCTAAATGATAATATGTTATTCCTAAGGTTGTTTTTGGTCGAGATACACTTGTCCAATAGAATTAGTACATGTGTTAGGTTAATATTAATATCATTTCTACCCTTAATTACACGATTTACTTTTAACCGTGGTAAATAAAAGTAAAAAGTTACTATTCACCAAAAATTATTTTCATCTCATTGAACCACATTTTACTTCTTGATATTAACCGTGTCTCTCAGATTTTCGAAATTCCATTCATAGAAGTGATAAAATTAAGTTTTATGAAAGATTCAGTTTTTTTAACTACCACTTAGTAGTTTCACTATTCATAAAAAATTGAAGTTTTTCAGAACAATGCCAAAATTTCACCCTAAGCTATAATTGATATTCTGAATTCAAAAATGATGTCTATTTTACAAAATTACAAATATATAAGTTGCATTAATTAATTTTATAATTAATTCCCGTTGTCACAACAAATAGAGTGTTTTTAAGAAACAATATATATCAAAAGATTGACAATTGTTTAGGTCCAATTTCAAAGTGAAATTAATTCTAATGAACACCATTGGATAAAATGGTAAAAATATATTCTAATTATACTTTAAAAACACTCAAATTCATAATTTATCACTATTAATTATTTTCATTTAAAAAGTTGTTTTTAATTAAAATTTAGTAATTTTCACTATTCATCTAAATTTTAAAGTTATCCGAAAAGTACCAAAATTTCACCCTAGGATAATTTTGATATTACGAATCCAAAAATGAAGTCCATTTTGAGAGATAGAAATTATAAAATTTCAAAAAGTAGGTATTACTATTCATAACGGCTAGTTTGGTAAGTCATGGTGCGCTTTAACTCGGTGTTGTGTGTAGTGCAAGTTATTGAATTATTTTGAACAAAAAACACACTATAAAATCTTAGGGTGTTACATTCTCCCCTCCTTCAATAAATTGTGTCCTCACAATTTTAAATTGTTCTTCAAAAATAAAAGGTTGAAAATAAAAAATATCTTTGTGGGAAAACCCACATCGGAAATTGGGTTACTAAAATTTAGTCTTAATATGAGGAAAAGAGAAATGAAAGGGTCACCAACAAATTATGATCTCAATTAGGAGAACATTGGTGGAAATTAGAGACATAATTGGAGTAAAAACGTAAATATTTATAGGTAGTGATTGAGGTCATAAATCACAAACAAGTTTAAAATTGAGGTCCTTAAATTCATCAATCTATGATGATTTGAAATAACATCGGTTCAACAAAACATAGGGTATTAGGATAACACATTTTTGGTTTTAGGATTCCTTAAATAAAGTATAAGAATTAATTTCTTCCTAGAATAAGAGAAGAAGAAAAAATATATTCTTGATAAGTAGAGTTCCATCCTTTATCTAATTTCTACCACAGACTCATCTTTCGCTCTAAAAGATAATAGAACTTAAAAATAATATTCTATTTATCCTATTCGTATAGGGTTAAAAAATGAATTTATAATTCATCTAGAAGAACCATTAGAAAACGACATTATTCAATCCAGGACATCACGTGGGTCAGTGGTAGGTGATACACCCTTGTCGCCCTTTGGTTGTGGATTCAAGTCTCGTGGCCTTGCCAGACGCGACGTGTTGCCGCCCGACCTCCGGGTTGTCATTTTATGGAAATCCAAAATAATCCAAACTAGAACTATCCAAAATACTTCAGTCCAAAATTTATAAGGAAGGTAAAAACAATAAAGATCCTTTTTTCCGCGTAATAACATGTGAACACATTCATCATGTATTCTTTTAAAACACTGCAACATCCTGAATTACCATAAAACCTTATTGATTACATTCATGATCACTTATTCCTTAAAGAATAATAGATATACTCCTTCAATCCAAAAATGTTTTAAACCCAAACAATGATGGAATATACAAATCATTAATCAGTTTCAAGGTAGTCAATAATATCCAATATAATTTATCCAAATCAATCATGTATTATTCCAAAATCACTACCTCGGTATCAAAACTATATTATGGCATATCATTCTCTCAACCATATATTTTCCAAAAATTTATCCTGCTATTGAGTCACTTTTCTTTGTTCCACACAATCTCAAGGCCTTAATGAAATAATACTGCAGTACAATCCTTATATACTTCATAATTATTATAACAAGTACATTGTTGATACAACACTCAATTGACATAATCAACATAAGAACTCTAATCATCTCTCTTCATCTGTGGTAGTATCATAACTTGATTGTTATCCAATAGCATCATTTGCGGCATAGTCTGATGATTGGGACATAAGTTCGCGTAGTGTCCAAACTTCTTGAAAATTAAGCATTTTTCATTTGAAACCATTTTCTTACCCTTACAGTCACGTACTTTGTGCCCTTTTCCTCCACACTTATAACAAACTCCCATTCCTTTCAGGCAAGTTCCAGGGTGTTTCTTCCCACAGTTATCACATATGGAAAAATTCTTCTTTTCCCTCTTCCCTTTATCTATCTTTCACTCTTATATCCTTTTTTTCTCTTGCTCCCCTTCAAAGCCATAGGACTCAGTAAACTCTTTACTTATCTTATCAACACATGATATTATTTTTTCATATGATGATAATACATGGGAGACTATTTATCTTATAAATTCTGGCTTAAGACCATGGAAGATATGATCCTTCTTTCTCTTTCGATCATGTGCATTGCTGGAGTTATCATTACTTCTACTGGGCGTCATTTCTAAACAATGGCATACACTAGATTAGTTTATGAATAACAATACCTAATCACAAACTTGTAAAACACATAACATAAATTAAATAGTTTATGGATATAATCCATGATCATAAAAATGTCTCCTTTGAGGAAGTATATACTCATTAACCCTTAATAATGGTTTGTAAAGAAAATGAGAATTATCCTAAGAATATCCCTCGGGAGTGTCGTAACCAAGAGTGCAGCAAGGCCCATTGTCGTGCACCAGTTCCTGTTCGAGTCTAGCTCAAAGCGGTGATTTCGGGTTTTACCCCTAGGTACATCTGTGCCAGAGCCGCCTCTACCTGCTCGTATCCATACAGGGATGTATTGCTCGGAAAACTCACAAAATCTCTACAATACCAAAATTTTAGGAAGTTCTTCTATACTAATCCTCATGGTCCATCTTAGGTCTATGTGCTCTAATTAGAGTTTATCTAAATCTAGCTTACAAGGTTTTCACTAACCTCCCTCTGATAACAACTATAACGCCCCGACCCCAGTTACCCAGAGTCGGTGCCTTACTTTGTAACATTGGCATGAACACAAGAAAGATCAAATCTCGAAAGACCGATTGGTTTAGTAGCCTTTGAAACACTAGATATATTCATAAAGTTTTACATTACATCATAATGTGAAAAAATACTACAACAACATATTGTCCCCATAGTCCACACTATTATCCCCTCATAATATCCCTGTAGGTCATTTATAATTTACTTCTTCACATCCTGGGAAAAATAAAACATAGAAAAGGGGTGAGCTCAAATGCCCAGTAAGGATAACAATATAGCAGAAACTTTCATAAATAAGAATAAACATTTAAGGCAATGTATAACTAAAACAAAAGCCTTTTAAACTTGAACATCAACATAGTATGAAAAAAATAAAATGAAATAATGCCATTTACTTATTCACATGGATGTTCTACTAATCGAATAATCACATGAACTATCAATAACCACTTTCATAATGATGGAATGCATAATGCCAGACTATCATAACCACATAGCCAAGGCCTCGTGCCAAGACTACAAATAAGATTTTGCCAAGGCCTTATGCCAAGACACTAGTTTGTCTCATGAGACCTACCGATGCATTGAGGAGCTATAGGGGGATCCACCCGTCACATATTAAGTCCAATGCATTCCCATATGAAACGGTTTAAACATAACATAAACATTCGTATTAAAACTAGCATACGAAATGTCAATATTTTCACCATAAACCATGAATGGTATAAAAATAGCACATCCACACTCAAACATATCACACAACCTTCAATATAATATAGAATTTTTGCATCATAATAAATCAACTTCAAATATGCTTAAAATCCATCAAAGGATGTTGACATAGATGAAATCAAAACTATTTGAGAGAAATATCTCTTTTCTCAAAATCATTGAAAAGTCACACATTTATAAAGGAAGTAATTTAAAAGAGATTTTTGAATCAAAGTGTCCCATACCACTTTGAAACTTTTGAAAATAAATATCATTTCAAAACCTTCATGTCCATATAAATAAATCCTTAAAATCATTTTGAAAACATGGACATTAATTAAAAATATTTAGAAAGATAAATATTTAAAACATTTAAAATTATGATCTTGATAGAGAGTACCTTTCAAAAATTATTAAAATATTCATTTTGAAATCAATTAAAAGTCACATAATTATAAAATAAAACATTTACTTTGAAAATATTCTTATAATCTTGTAAGGGAAGCTTTGACGAATTTATAACGGCGGTAAATAGCCGCACCCGCCGTATATGTTAAAAAAACATTCTTACCTTAAATTTGTCGAAAGGTAAAAAGTGCCTTGTTTGGAAAACGACGGAAAGATTACTTTAAAAACACATAAGGGTATAAATTTATTTATCCCATATTCTTTTTAAATAGTAAAAATGTTTTGAAATACATTTCGAAGAAACATGGATGTGGATGATAAAGAGATCCCAGTAGATAATTGCGTATAGACAACCTCAGATAATGAAGAGATTGTGAAATAAACCCTTACCTTGTACTTTTTTCTTGGTTGAGGGTAGATTAACCTCCTGTATAATGGTGAAATAATTGTTATTAATTTACACAAGAATCATATATATTAATATGATATCATATATGATCTTTTAACCTTGCTTTGTTAATAATATCTTAGTATTATCATCGTTTCGGGTGTTAACTTACTCGTTTTCTTTTATATGTTTTGTTACGTAAGACATGTTTTTCATGGATAGGTTGTATCTTATTCATATCCAGAATGATATCATGTACTTAAAAATTATTTTTAAATCATCAAATGATAATTATACTTGAATGGATACGATGGAGAATGAATCTCATCGCGTTCGTGGAGACGGTAGTCCGTACGTACGCACGAGCGACAATATCATTATTTTGATATTAAAATAATATATAATTGGATAGTATATCATATATAAAGAATCATTATAATGTTATATTTATTATTTACATGAGTTACACATCATTATTATTCCCGTCCAAATAATAATATATTGAGTAACAATTACACCACGATGTGGAGACGGTAAGCTGTACGTACACACGTATGGTGACATTTTATTCAAAGGGTGGATATAATAATGAATATGGTTGTTCCATATTTATAATAAAATCAAAGTATATATAAGATACTAGAGTTATTATTTTATAATGGTAATAAAAAATAAAGAAGAAGTGGAAGAAGAAATGAATTTGAAAAAGGGTGGTGAAAACATTACCTCTTCTTCGGGTTCTTCCTTTTGATTTGATCAAAAGGGCTCCTTAGGATGGCTTTATAATCAAACTAATGTCTCTAGGTTGTAGTGAGGGAAGCTTAGAGTGTATTTGGGAAGTGTTTGGCCGGACCAAAATGCTTTGAAGGTGTGAAGTAATGAGAAGGGGGAGTGCCCTTTTATAAGAGGGGTGAGGGTTACCTTTGGAAAAGCTAGAAATATTAATTTATAATAAATTCATATTCGGTTTCTAATGGCTCCAAAGTTTATTATTCAAAGGTTAAGGTAGGTATAGGTCGAAAAAAATTCAACCAATATAATTTATACAGGTTTGGGTTACTATATTAACCTTATCCTTTAGTTTTAACTCTTAGTTAATTAGTTTGACATTTACCATGTCACTTTGTATTTTTATATTATATAGTTAATAACAATACTATATAAATCTAAGAGACCCCCAAGTGGTCCATTAATGATACAACTATCATGATATAAGTCTCTTGGCCGATCCTTACATTTTTAGGAATTTAATATCAATTAATAATATAATATTTGTTTTAAAAACTCTTTTATGACAATTTTGACACTATTCAATAGTTGATTTTTGTGAAACCTATAACAGAATAATTACTTCGAAAAAAGTCAATTAAATCAATCCTAATATGTCATATTATCCTAGAAAATTAGTTTAATTCATTAAAAGTCTCAAATTATATTTATTTGGGTATTTATAATATCAATTATTTTAATTTTTCACTATTATTGTAATTACTGCATCATCATTGTGTCATAAATAAATTAAATTATATAATGTCTAAAAATTATAAATAAAATATTATTATGTAGTTAATAGTATTTTCTTTCTAATTAATATTTAAAATCTAATTTATCTTTTGTATAAACCTATATTAAAAATATTTTAGTAAATAAACATTGATTTTAACTCTTTTAACTCTTCTTTGAATTAAATAATAACAAATGTCCTAATCTAATCCAAGTGGACCTAAATGATAATATTTTATTCCTAAGGTTGTTTTTGGTCGAGATACACTTGTCCAATAGAATTAGGACATGTGTTAGGTTAATATTAATATCATTTCTACCCTTAGTTACCCTATTTACTTTTAACCGTGATAAATAAAAGTAAAAAGTTACTATTCACCAAAAATTATTTTCATCACATTGAACCACATTTTACTTCTTGATATTAACCGTGTCTCTCATATTTTCGAAATTACATTCACAGAAGTGGTAAAATTATGTTTTATAAAAAATTCAGTTTTTTTAACTACCACTTAGTAGTTTCACTATTCATCAAAAATTGAAGTTTTTCAGAACAAAGCCAAAATTTCACTCTAAGCTATAATTGATATTCCGAATTCGAAAATGATGTCTATTTTACAAAATTTCAAGCATATATGTTGCATTAATTAATTTTATAATTAATTCCCGCTGTCACAACAAATAGCGTGTTTTTAAGAAACAATATATATCAAATGATTGACAATTGTTTAGGTCCAATTTCAAAGTGAAATTAATTCTAATGAATACCATTGGATAAAATGGTAAAAATATATTATAATTATACTTTAAAACCACTCAAATTCATAATTTATCACTATTAATTATTTTGATTAAAAAAGTTGTTTTCAATTAAAATTTAGTAATTTTCATTATTCATCAAAATATTAAAGTTATCCGAAAAGTACCAAAATTTCACCCTAGGACAATTTTTATATTCCGAATCCAAAAATGAAGTCCATTTTGAGAGATAGAATTTATAAAATTTAAAAAAGTAGGTATTACTATTCATAACGGCTAGTTTGGTAAGTCATGACGCGCTTTAACTCGGTGTTGCATGTAGTGCAAGTTATTAAATTATTTTGAAGAAATAACACACTATGAAATATTGGGGTGTTAAAGTATAAGGGTAAGGTACTACGTCTATTCACTATGATAGGGTATTCATGAACTTTGTTTGGGTAATTTAGGAAAATTCATAATCGTAACTATTATTTAATATATGTTACATTAGGGTATTGTGTATACTATTTAAGGGTAATAAAATATTTTCATCATGTGTTTAAATTTAACCATGGTTCTATATGAATGAAACTTATTAATTATAAATGTTCTGTAAGGGTAAAATATCACTATATAAGGGTAGACTTGGGTTTCTAAAGGTTAGGTAAGGCTAACCCGGTTAGTTCTTAAAGGTAGGGTGTGTTTCTTAAGGGTAACCCCATTTTATTAAAGAATGTGTAAGGGAATATTTACACACATGACTAACTTAAGATCTACGTCAGTGTTCAACCATGTTACCCTTGTGAATAACATTTATTTGGGAAAAAATTAAAAAACAAATGACTTTCCCTTCAATATCCTTCAATTTTTCCCGTGACACCTTTTTAGTATTTTTAAATTCTAGAAATTATATAAAATAATTATTTAATCTGATTAAATATCTAATTTTTAAAAAAATTGGATTAATATATATAAATATGACATTGAATTAAAATATTTAATTAAATTTATGTTTTAATTATTGTGTTTTATTACTGTAAATTCTAGTTATTTTTATAAAAAATACCATTTATTTTTTATAATTTATGTTATATTCCTATATAGGAAGTATCAGTAACCTCATTGTTGTGCGATCAAAGTGACTATGTTAGGTGTTATTTCTTCCATCAGTTAACTTTTGTATAACAACTAATATTTTTTTTAGTGAATCACTTGTTGGGTGATCTGAAATTATGTTATTGAGGTAATATTTTTTATATATTTCCTTCAATATGTAATTCATTGTTTCATGAAAATATAACGAGATATGTTTATTATTTTCTATCATACGTTTGGTGAAGTTTTACCTTGATATACCTTGTTAATGATTATTTCATCCTCTTCCTTATTAATTCAATATATCATGTATAGAGTTTATTATGATGAATATTTATTTTTTATGATTTTGGATTTCCTATTTCAAATATTTATATGTGTGTGTGTGTGAATTAAAAGATGGTTTTCATTCCATTCCAAAAATATTTTAATTGTTGTTTGGATAATAGCATGGGATTAGGAATGATTTTTCATTGTAAAGTGAAATTCCATAATATAATGAATTTAAGTTGGTTTATGAAAACATGTCTACATGATTTTATATTATCTATTTTTTTATATTACTGGTATCGTTTTTTTATTATTAAACTTATCTATAAAATGTGTCTCTTTGGGTGACATTTAATTAATGATTTGTTCATTTGGAAAAATTCTATTGACCCATTTTTTTAAATGAATTCAATCTTTTTAAATTTCTAAAAATTACCATGAATTATTTAGGGTTATTTATTTTAAATTAATAAAAAATTTAATTTCATTTGGAATTCCATTAACGAATTATTAAAGGAAAAATTTATTGTTACCCTTTTTAATGTTTACAGGAACATAATGTATTGATTGAAAATTTATGATGCATGATGTCATATATTTCACTTTTTGATGATCCAGTCTTCTAATAATACCTTGATATTGTTTACATGATTATTATACATCACATTGATGGTTGTTAAAAAAGTATTATTTTTCATTGAGGGTGTATGGAAGTGAGGGTGATATGTGAACTGATAATGATTGAAATTTTGAGGGACCGATCCCACATTGATACTGGTAAGGATTCCTTTGATGACCATATTAACATGATTATCTCTCATACCTCTATTGACTGTTATTGGGGACCAAGGTTGTTGGATGAGATAATATATATTTATGAATCTCTAGTAGAAACACACCCCATCAAGTGTATCATATGATTGAATGATGGGTTATGGGAATGTATGAGTATCTAGGAAAATATGTCTTCATGGACTGTGTTTTCATGAGAACACATTTAGACTCGATGTAATCTTAGAGATCATTCTGGAAATATTTATGAGTTATCAGCTATAATATGGTGGAATCGCAATAATATATAAGTAATTACCTTTAAATCCTTATACATGACACTTCACAATATTCATTATTTTCACAACATGGCATTATAGTTTCCTTTCGTCTTTGATAACAATGCATGATTGATCGGTTGATAGAGTTTTCGCACCATGAATGTATTTTATTGAATTTGGGATATCATTTTTATATTCGGTAAATTTCCTTTCCATTTAATTATTTATATTAATTTATATATTGAAATGGTTTTAAATTATTTCAAATATAAGGTTTTATTTTTAAATGAATAAATGAAATGGTTTGAGTTTTGATTTCATAAATGATTTGGATGTATTTTATGTCCTATTTTAAAAAACCAATCATACTAAAATTTTATCATGATGGTTTTTTTCATATTATGAAATAAAATCCTTTTGAAACCTTTTTATACTCTCCTTTATCATGATTTTATTACTATATTAGGTAACTAAAATGCCTCTTTGGTGAAATCATACTAGAATTTATAGCTCACTACCTGATTTTAAAATGTGGTGTTTGTATCATTTATGTTCCTACCATTAGTTCTAAGGTTCCCATTGAAGTATTTGTTGTAATATTTCTTGGATGGTTGAGAATATGAATTTTGGAACATTGTGGGTGGTTTTCCACAAAAAAATAGTGTGTTTTTTTAGTTATCTTCTATATATAGTTTTTGTATATTCTCCTTTACCAGATATGATTGTATTTTTTATTTATATTTTAATGTTTCTGAAGTGTACATATGGATATTTATATATTCTGGTTTTGGAGAATTCATTCATAAATGTTGTTTTTGGATTTTTGGGTTCTTCTCACTAGACCATGAGGATAAGTAATACCATTTGGGTCGGTGGGGAATCAATTCAAATGACATCATGGGTTATTTTTTAAAAGTCGCGACAAGGATATCAGTGGAACTACTATTCAAAGATATAAATTCACATTAATACCTCACAATTTCAAGATCATAGCACACAGTAATAACTATGAGATGTATAAACACTCAATCTTCCATTAAATGATGAACAACTAGCTTCATAGTTGTTTAATCTACATGTTCAGTATCTTCATCTCTACAAAGTGTTCACTGAATTTATAGATGTATAACATAAAAAACTCCTATGGTTGGATTTTAAATCCATTGAAAACAATTTTAATAGAATCAAACACATCATTATATGAACTGAATGATGTAACTATATTTATTCCATCTAATATGCATTCCACCCTCTGGATATTAATGGTTCTTTAGTGTACTTTAGTGAATATCCTCACTATACATGGACATGGATGATCTAATAAGTTTATAAGACATTAATGTAACATGTATTAAAACATTTCAGAACAATCAAAACATAATAATTTTGATCAAAATAATTATAATTATAATTTTTATTTTCATAATGAAGGATACAAGAGTGTTATTTGACCCAAGAAATCATTTTATTCACATTAGTTACATATACTCATTATGTGAAATAATAATTGGTCTCTCAATTTATAACATTTAGATATAAATATTTGATGATTACGGTGTATTATTATTTAAAGTAATTAATTGTTAAATTATTCAACAGTTGGCTTAATGTATCCAAATAAAAAATAAATTTTGGAGAAAAATAACAGGTTTTTTTATAACAGCCCACATTTTGAACTGGGCTAAAATGTGAAGGGGTTTAAACCTTTTCAATTACTAATCATATTATTTTAAAAACATGCCTCAAAATGGGATTCTGAAGGTCGAAACACTCCTAAGTGAAGTTTTTGGACCATGGTAATGGTCTAAGGTGTTTCTCAGAGGTCATGAAGTATTTCGAGAGCACTGGACCCGAAAAATAATTGTTTTGAAAAGCTATAGAGGGCGCATGGTTTTTTTAAATTCATGTGGCCTAATATAGGTAACCTTGTGAAATAGTTTTAGGGGGATAGTGGTAGTGCTCACAAGTTGTGTATGGTTTTCTAAACTGTGCCCCTAGACCTCATGTTTACTAGAATGGAAAATAACTAAGAAATATTAATTGCATGGTTGGATTCTCTATCACCCTATGGTGTTCAAAAGAACCATAAGTTTTGTTTAACCCAGTTTTTATTTTTTTCTTATGGTTCTAGGTTATGAGATATATCTCTCGGGTCTTATTGGTGCATGTTTTAGAAAATGACACTGAAGGAAAAGTAGTTTGGGTTGAATCGGTTCACCGATGCCAACCGAGGTGAGGATTTACACCTTCTGTTTGGATTATCACCTCTTTTATTAGGGTCTTTAAGTGTTTTTCAATTCAAATAATTTAACCGGTAGTGTGTTGGTCCCTACCATGTGGTTTTGAGTCGCCTAGTCAAAGGTGACTTACTTTTATATGCATAGGTTGGTATATAATATGTATAAGTTCACCTGTTATGTGTATATTCATCCATGGTAGTGAATATACATGTATGGGGCTCGGTACGACTATGTGTATATATATATATATATAATTGTATACATAGGTGAGTGGATATGGGTATACAAATATAAGCATATATGTAAGGATCCCCTAGAACTTGTTAATGGAAATACAAATGTGTGCATCGGGTCATGGTGTCCTTATATGTTTGTTAAAGTGCATATCCTTCGTGGGGGATAAGAAAATTTTTGTTAGAAATCTCCAAGATCTAAAATGATCGAATTTGTTCCACCATGAGTTAGGGTCCCTTTCCATGCCCTTTAATTTTGTATTTCATTAATTAAATTTCTTATCGCATAGTTTATAGATTTAATTAATGCATTATTGTTTCTTGGTTTAAATTCTTCATTTGATAATGTAAATGATATTCGTAAAAGAGATAAAATATTTTTTAGTTAAAAAAATCAATTTTTATAATAAAATACCCTCAAACAGAGCTGTGCTGCCTTCAAGATAAAACTTTTGAGGGTATACTTTTTTATTTTTCTTGGATTGATGCATTATGTTGCTTATGATTTTATTTCATGAATGATTAAGGACATATTTGGGAACCTTTCCTATTTATAAACTAAATTAATTTAATTCATAAATGAAGTGTAACTTGTCCCATATGTAATTTATTTAACCAAAAATTTCCCATCATTTTTTTGACATATTAAGATTGAATTTCTTAAGTAGAAAATCAAGTTGTTTTTAGGACTTAATTAATAACATGATTGGTTAAGACTAATGTAATTTAATGAGAGGTATTAAATGAGATAGTACTATATATTTGATGGAGTTACCTTTACAATTGAACCCTTAAACCCAATTTCCATGTTTAGGGAAATTAGGTGAGATGACCTTGAGTAGAATGACTCATACCTAGTGGCAGGTATTGAATGAATTTCGTAACCATTTTTAATTACATGCCTTGTGTTAATTGGTGTTATTTTAATGGGTTACATGAAATGGAATTGAATGGAATGAAGTTTTACCCCATAACAGTTTTATAAATGATTATGTATGGGAGAAACTCATACCCCGTTCCATTATTTTAAACTATTATTGACTAGAGTCGTTCTTACCCCATGCATGTTTTATAAATGATTATGTGTGGGAGACATTCTTACCCCATTCCAGTTGTGATTTATTAATATATTTATTAGTGGGAGGTAGTTTTACCTCATCCCAGTTATATATATATATATATATATATATATTATGGGTGGTAGGAATTCATACCCCACTCTAGTTATGATTTTGTTATATAAAATGATTTCATTCCATGAGAATAAGGGCTCTTGGTATTGGGTTAGGGGAAGGTTGTGAGAGATCCCATAGAATTGGATGGAAATAGAACATCTCGATCCACCTCAAAAAATATTTAGAATGAGAGAATGACAATAGACTAAGGGCTATTGGTTTTGGGTTACTTGTCGACCATGGAATAAGATGGAAGTGGTTTGTCCCGAACAACCCCAACATAAATCTTATGCATGATGGAAAATATTCTAAGGCCACTTGGACATGGGTTAGGGTAAGACCATGAGTGATCCCCTAGAATTTGATAGTGAAGGTATGTTCTAATCCACCCTAATATATATCAATCTATATATATAAATACTACTATTACAAATATATATATATATATATAGTGACACGGTCTGAAGATTATTCTATCAACAATCTGAAGCTGGTATAGTCGTCATGTGTCCCTTAGAAACCTGAATGGCTATTATATATATATGTAGTTTCATTTATTAAATTATATTCTATATATTTTTTAATAAATAGTTGGTTCAATTTTATAAATCAAATGGTTGTGGATACGACGAGATCCAATTTTCAGTTTAAGGTGTATGGGCACCTTATAGTAGGGAAAATGTAACATGTGTATTCGAACCATTTTAAAAGGATATGAAAATTTAAAAGGGATAAGATAAACTAATTTAGATTATATGGGAGAGAAATGACAATCTATAATGTGTATGGTCACTTTATAAGTAGGTATGTGTCCACCCATCTCACTGGACCAACGTAATTGAGCATGATGAATTCTGAACTGGTTTTTTATTAATTGGAGCCAATTTTTAATCCATGGAGTGTATATGCACTTCTTTAATTGGGAAACCCTTGTAATAAATTTTTTTATGGGTATGTTATATTCTAAAAATAATATAAATGTAAAGGGTTTTGTGATTTCTATATTGAAATGAATTGGTTAACTACTAAAGGATCAACTGGACCCAAGTAAGTTATATGGTTGAATGTTTTTTGAGATGAACCATTGGGTATTTGAATTTGTAAAATTAAGTAACTTCTTTTGGGTTTCATTTTATGGTGCCCAAGATTGTGAAATTGGGACCTCTACAGGTGTCCTTATTTGTTAAAAATTAATTTAGATGACAAATTGGCTAATTAAAATGGGATATCTAGAATTTTTAAAAGTTTTCAAAAATGATTTTTTGGGAAACATGCATGAATTTTCCTTGGTCCATTGGTTAAATTAATGTCTCTTGTGTTTTTTTGAAAAAAATTACTTGATGTTTAGATTAAATCATTATATGTTTAAATATTAAATGTAAATAATTTAAAAAAGGGAATGGAAATGAAACATGTAGTGGGGTGGTCTACATTAAACCCTTTTTTATCGGCAATTTTTATATTCTCTATGAGTTTCCTAAGAATAGAACCATAGTTGGTTCTATAGTATTTCTCTTATTCTGAAATGGAATAAATGGTATTATCTTAATCCAATGATTTTTTTTGGAATAACCAAATTCATGGGTCAACGCTTTTTATTCATAATGGGATAGCCCGTGGTAAGAAGGGCCCTTGGATCCAGAATGTCTTGGTAGTGCCATGTGTTTTATGATGTTTGGTGTCGCTCAGGTTTCATAGTTCATAGTATTACTTTTAACATTCTATATTACAACATTGTTAGGATGGGTGGTCATGTTATTTCATGGATTTTTTTTGGTAATGACCATTGATTAAGTCATGGTTTCAGTAGGTTAGACATACCATAGGCATGGTCGGTTACATTTTTGGTTGTTTGACCCTTCATTTTCATTATTTGTGGTTAACATGGTATAACATCGAATAGGTTAATAGTCGCATGGGGAAATAAAACTACGAAATAAATATCTAGTTCTGTTTTATATGGTCACGAGTCATCTTCATAGTAGAGTGACCTGAGCATTTGAAAATCAAGTTTCCATAATGCTCATGTTGGAGTTTCAAAATACTCAGATATTTTGACATGAAGGTCTCATTGGATTGATTTTCATTAAATAATTGACATGGTGAACATGAATCATATAAATTTCACATGTTTGTTTCTGGTGCTTTTTATCTAGTGCGCTTGTTAGTGTCTAGTTTATATATTCTTCCAATGAATAGGAAACTCCTACCGTTCATAATGTTGATTTGAATCTGGTAAATGTGGCCTTAAAAGTAGAAGGGACACCAATTAAAATGACTTTTGGGAATGTATTATCATGATTGAATTCCACTGAGGTTTGCGAGTCTTAAATCGTGTTGATTCATCGACATGTGAAGTTGAGTTTCTTCCTATGCATGTCGACCAGTGGTGGATAAACCTTTCATCCTTCCAGTAGTTGGTTTTGATTGACAAGAAATCACACAAAACCTCTTGTTTTATTTTGATAAGTGAAGATCATTTCATTTATCCTCAAATAATCCATGATGCACTAATATAGTGTCGGTCATACGCCACCTTAAATCTTTAAAATTTGTTGATATTTTTCATTGATTATTCTTTTTTAATGTTTATGGTTGATGAAGGGCTATTTATGGCATTTTTTCAGGAGGGGGCAAGTGCAGTTTGTGTCAACCGATGCCTTTCATGAAAAAATGGCTTAACATGGGCTATGAGGTTGATGGGGATTCATTGTTTTAAAAATTTCTGGAATAACATGTGAAGCATCGTAAAAACACCAAGATGCGTACCTATAAGGAAATTCCAATGGTGTGTTGAAACATGGTTTAGAATTGACCCTTTTAAATGTTAAATTCTAATGTGGGAAGTAGCTTTGGTTATATTATTTATGAGAATGAGATAAGATCATGTCACTGGGTAATTGTATCAGGTGATATATGTTTCAATATTTTGGTTGGGTAACAAGTGTTGGATCGAGTTTTAAATGGGTCAAGTATCACATGCTTAAATGTATTATTAAGTATGTGTTGGAAATTTGAAAAAAAACAACCATTTGAACAAATATTCATAGCCCTTGTAGGTTTGGTGATGTTTTCTTTATTCTTGAAGGATTCTTAAGGATTATTAGTCCTAAGGCAGGAGGGTTTTTATGATCTGAGTTTTGAACCAGAGTAAAACTTTAACTTTTTTGAACTTTTTCAATTACTGAATATGTATTTTTAAAACTGGGTCTCAGAATGACATTCAAAAGGGTGTATCACTCTATGTGATGTTTAATGGACTTGGGAAAAGGCCTGAGGAGTTTCCCTGAGATCTCGAGGAGTTTCGGGAGCACCAAACCTAGAAATTCATAGTTTTGAAAAGATGTAGTGGGTGCATGGTTTGTCTGAAACAATGTATCCCTCTATAGGTAAGCTTGTGGCCTTGTTTAGGGATATTAATAGCGGTGTTAACGGGTTTCATATGGTTTTCCATACCGTGTGCCTAGCCAACATGATTAGTGTCATAGACAGTAGCTATGAACTATTCATCGAATGGTTGGAACATAGTTTTCAAACCATGAGGCGAGCCCATGCGAGATGCTACAGGTGACAAGAAAATGGATACATGCTTGGGACATAGTTTTCTTAACGGTGTTACATAAACCATGTGCCCAGTCCCATTTTTAAATTTCATTAAATGAAAAATTAAAACCAAATAAAATAAAAAACAAAACCTCAAACCTCTTACCACTCTTACCCTATCATGATGTACCACCCCTAGGGGGTCACATTCAATGCACAAACTCCCTCTCCCCAGTGCCTATCCATCAATGAAATCCCTCCTGATTTATTCTAATTCCATATTCAATACATCCATGTGAGACCCTTAGATCATTCTTCTCTCTTTTTCTTGTCCAATTTTGGATTCTATGTCCCTCTACGGTGTTCAACCAAACCCTAGGTATAGGTTAACCTAGTTTTTCTTTTATTCTTCTAGTTTTAAATTATTCGATGGATCTTGTTGGTCTTATTGTTGGATGCTCTAAAAATCTCCACCAAATTCAAAGAGGCTCAGATTGAATCTATTCACCACCGCCAACCAAGGTGAGTGTTTACACCTTCTATTTTGTTTTGAACCTCCTTTATTATTGTATTTAAATGTTTTTACCTTCCTATTATTTAACCGGTAGTGTTTTAGTCCCTACCCGGTGGATTCGAGTTGTTGGGTCAAAGGTGACTTGACTGTGTATGCATTGGTATGTGTATATATATATATATATATCTCTGTGTGTGTGTTTCCCCTTTATGTGTATACTGATCCATGGTAGTTAATGTACTTGTATTAAGAAGGTTTGGATATATATATATATATATGTGTGTCTATGTGTGTGTGTATGTGTGAAAATGAATGCATAAGTGAGTGAAGACAGGTATATGCATATAAGAATATATTTAATAATCCACTTGCACATGTTCATGGAAATATAGATGTGATCATAGGGTCTAGGATACCTTATATGTATGTGAATGTAAATATGCTCAGTGCGGGAGTAGCATTTTCTAGTTATAAGGAACTAAGATCCTAATTGTTCAGTTTGTTTCAACCCTGAGGTAGTGTGTCGTTCCATGCCATTTAATTTTAGTAATTTAATAATTAAATTACTTATCACATATTTCTTCTATTTAATTAATATAGTATTCTTTAAGGGATTAAATGATTCCTTTCATAAAGTTAATGAAACTCTTAAAAGAGATAAATGATTTGTTAATTGAACAAAATTATGATACTATAATAAAACCCCTCTAATGGAGGTGCACTACCTTTAAGCTAAAAATGTAGTAAGTATAATTTTCTTTTTTTATTTCTTTGATGTATTGTGTTTCATATTCATTGAATCCATGGATGATAAATGACATATGTGGGACCTTTTTATATTTTATAAACTGAATTACATACCTTTATAAATGATATGGCCCTTGTCCCTTGTGTAATTTATTTAACCCAAGACATCCCACAGGTGTTTCAATTTATTATGCCTGGAATTTCCCCAGTAAGTAGTTGAGTTGTTCCCATGACATAATTAATACCACGAATTGGTTATGACAACTGGAATTGAATGTAAGGACATAAATGATATAGTTCCATCCATTGGATATATTGGCCATAACACTTAAATCCTTAAAACCATTTTCCATGTTTAGGAATATTGGGTAAGAGGTCCTTGAGTATGATGACTCATACCAAGATCCATGTCTTAAATGAATTACTTAATAAAGTTGAATTGATTCCCTTGTGTTAAATGTTTTAATTTTAATGGATTCCTCTAAATGGAATTTAATGGGAGGCAATTTTACATCATGCCGGTATTATAAATTATCATGGATGTGAGACATTATTACACCATGCTAGTAATATAAATGATTATGGATGTGAGGATTTCTTAAACCATTACAATTTTATGAGTTATTGTGGGTGGGGCGAATTATTTCCCAACAATAATTGTGATTTATAAATATGTTTTTGGGTGGGAGGAATTTTTAACCCATTCCATTTATATATATATTATCTGTGGGAGGCATGCTTACCTCCCTCCACATATTTATCATTATATCACATGCTACAATTCCAAGAGACTATTAGATCTTTGTATTGTGTTAGGGGTACAATTTGAGAGCTCCCATAGAATTAGATGGCATTGGTACGTCCTGATCCACCCAATAAAATATTTTCAATGCGATAGTTCCAAGATATTAAGATCAAATGGTGTTGTGTTATTGGTAGAACGTGAGAGATCCCCTCAAATTGGATGGTGGTGGTATGTCTCAATCGACCCCATAATAAATATTCTTCATTAAGGACAATAGTGTAAGGGATCTTGTACCTGGGTTTGGGGAAGACCATGAGTGATCCCTTGGAATTGGATGTTGGAGGGATTTTCTGATCCACTCTATCATATCTCTATATATATTGATATTATATATATATATAGTGACATAGTCATACGATCATTCCTATAATGAGTCAAAGATGGTATAAACATCAAGTGTGCCTTAGGAACCTGGTTGTGTGTTATTAATTTATGTAGTTTTACTTATTAAATTATCTATACCTACACACTATATAATTTATAATTTACTATAATGGGATTGAAAGCATGGGTGTCGACCTACTGATATTTCACCTGAAACCCTACTCGAGTATCATTGGTACACAAGTTGAATGTATATTTGTAGTACATATGTTGATTTCAATTTTGATTAGTCCTATATGATTGGAGAAAAGGTTAGAGATTGAGCTCATGAAGTTCAAGGATACCTCCCGTGGGGTTTCAATATATTTTTACTATTTATATTTTTTATCAAATAGCATGTTGTAATGTTTACTTCATCCAATTATATATCATTACCATGCGATGCATTCACCTATTCTATAAACTGTCATTGGACACAATTTTTTAGTTATATTAAATTTTTCTTCTACTACTTTTTCATTTATATATAAATTATTTCACAGTTGATTTTTATTTACTCTATTATACCATTTTGAATCTCTGATAAGAGGTTATAGACTCCCCACTATCACCTCCTGAGACCCTCGCTGCTAGTCGACATCCTTTGGCATATGAGGAGAGATTATTGAGCACATGTGACCTACTCGTCTGGCTACCGGTTCGATGATATGCTAGGTCAGGTTGTTGCTTTCCCAAATATTAACCATGAAATATACCATATGGTCTTTCAAAAACATTTTATTTTATTTACATGGTGTCCATAATTTAAATTTTGGTGTAAAAAATACCCAATTTTCAATATTTTTAGAGTATGATAACCTCTATAAATTCATATCATTCTTATTAAAAAAATTATTCTTAATAGGTTAAGGTTGGTTGGGTATGTCGTTGATCATGTAAATAGTTAGTTCTTATCCAAGATGATGTATTTATTCTCATATGATTAGTATGGGATTTAATACATTAATTAATAATATATAAGGGATATTTTTAATATACCTTGATAATACATATGATTTGATTATATTTTGGGTGAGTAAAATATAATTCACTATTCTATATTAGTGAATCTCATGTGATGCAGTTTATGGACCTATATTGTTTATATGTGGTCAACAGATAATGTATAATTATCTATACAAGATTGATATAGCATGGGTACCATGGTTACTTTGTTCAATATAAAAATAAATCATTTGAAAATAATTTCTTTTATTCGATGTTGATGGTGGACACAACATTTGACGATCATGTTATTAAAGAATATCATGAAAAATATCTTTATAGATTTAGTTTTAATGATTCTTTTCTAGAATATTGTAATTGATTATATTTATGTGTTTACTATATATATGTGTGTGTCTCTGTGTGTGTGTGTTTGTCTTTTTATTACATTCTACAGTGTATCATGCGGTAAACCATTTTTTAAACTAAATGTGCATTGATTTTGACATCAATCACTAATCAAAAATTGTTCTATAGTTTATCCAAAAAGTGTTTTGGAAGGGTTTACACAATTTAAAGCACATAATGTAAAATGGGGTGAAGATTATGATTACAGTATAAAATTATTTTAATGATATTTAGTATTTTAATATTATATAATGGTATTTTAGAAATTTTTTCATTGGATATTTTTATATAGTATTATATAATGAAAAAAATGGTGTATAGTGTATAGTAATTTAGAAAATTCGGGAGATTTGTTGAGATATCCCTCACAACCTCATACATTTTATGCATTTTAGCTATCATATATATGAGAAAATTATATATCATGTTTAATGTTATACATGTATATAATTCTTTGATTGTGCATAATGTTCTTCTGATATGAAGATATCTTATATCACTGATTTGGATAGTTAAATTCTATGACTTAGTGAAACGTTGTGATCGATAAGGTATAATAATGGTACATTTTAACATCTAGTTATCCTTAAAATTTTTTTTATCATTAAAATATAAAGAATGAATTCAACACACATGTGTTTGGAAAAAATATTAAAAACTGTTATAATTGAATTATATTTTTATTCATGCATTCTGTATTGCATGAGTAAATGCATGGGACTAAGGTCGTGTCTCTAATATCGATATAAGCTATACAATGGAAATAGATATGGTCCATGGAATTTTTTATTCTCCCATTCCCTAATAACTCTTAATGCTCTTTAGTATCCTTATGTGGTAGTATACCATGAACTGGAGGAGGTTCATGCTCTTGTTTGGGTTATTTGGACTAACCCTTAGTTATCCCATGCAGGTGTCATGACCTAGAATGGGATTCCATCCAACTCGGCATCTGGCCCGGTTCGTGACAATGGCTAAAGGGTTTTCTTCATCACAATGGTATAGAAACTAGTGTTGGGAATCTTATTAATTCAATGGGATGGATTTATCCTAAAATAAAATAGGATTTAAATAAAAAAATTTAAGACACATTGAAAACATACACCAAAATATCACTAAATATATAAACTGATTCAGATGCAAATACAATAGAACAAAACAAAAAAATATAAACAATGAAAAAATATTACCGAACCAATCTCTATGTGACCTCATGGTCACCACCATCCACAAACCATTCTGAAAAAAGTACTACCTAAATAAAAACACACACATGAAACACAATTTGAGTCTACTAAAACCGAATGGAACATGTATTGTGTGAGCATAACAGCTCAGTATGTAACCACCATAGAATAAATACATTTCTGTTTTCCAAGTCAGTAAAAAAAACTATATTGAAATAATTTTATAAAATAAACTTTTGTCCCTTATGAATAAATAAACACATCCTTCCATAAATCCACTTTTTAAAACAACACACACATATTTTTTTCGAAAACATTTCCATTTCCCAAAACCCAATTCAACGAAAAAATTGAAATGTGAAAACCAATAAATAAAACATAAAAATGGGATTATAATTATTTAATTAAGAAAAACTACATCTAGTATGGTTATAATCCATCAAGTAGTAGAATTAAAAAAGAACATATATATAATTATTTTTGAGAATTTCCTAAAATCCCATAGAGGCATCCCTAGACACACTCAAATTATATTCACCTCTCTGATTAAGGTAAATATCCATAGTCACTAACCAAATAGCTTCTCTAAAATATCCAATCTAGTGGCACATCCCACCAATCCCTAAAAAATAAATTGTGTAGTGACCTGTCTAATCAGGGTCAACAAGCAACCATCACTCGACCCTCTAAATGATGCCCAATAAACTCATGATAAGAGTATCTGATGAAAGGATATGCCCTCCAATGCATGTATCACCTTTTCTTACACCACTTCACTTGCCTACCCCAATCACTGACACCACACACATGATATCCCATAATTGAAAATCTTTGATAGGGGTTCCCACATAATAATAAACATTTCACAAGTTCCAACAGGACCATTATATCGCACATGATTTCAAAAACTTTGTCAAAGCGTGGTAATTTACCAACTGGGCCATTACACAACCAGAACCACATTCATTTATGAAATATAAAAAATTTACAACTATTCCTCCAATCATACCAATTTCAGGTACATTTATAAAAAATTATCAAAATAATATGAAATACCACATTCATTTTTACATTCCAAACATGCCTTTACCATTTAAAATCAAATTATATTCAAAACTACCAAATGGTCCATAATCTAAAACAATAATTTAAAAAAAATATAAACCATTTAAAATCCAAGGAACTATTATTTAAGAATAATTATTCTGAATAAGTAATTTATTAAGAGGGATGATAGTTCCTAAATATGGGGTCTTAAGTTGAGAAAATTCATCCAATACCATTATCATTTTTCTGTCCTCTCATGCGTATACCCTACACACCCATGGATGTACCCATATCCAATGTTATGACTCAAGAATTTATTAAGTTAACAAAAATTGATTTTTTAATGTAGAATCACTTGATTTTAAGTCAACATAACAAGACACAGTTAAATTTCCCTACATAAAAGTCACTAAATTAAACATATAAAATCCAACTCACAATCCAACCATATTAATAAAATATAACTAAGGGAAAATATAACTCAAATTACCAAATTTCACTTTTAAATAACAAATGACATTTTAATAACCAACTCCTATGCATAACTGCATAAATTTATTTAAATAATCCCCTTTAAAACCACTTCCAACAATTTTTTTGAACATAAAAAATACCATACCAAGACAAAAAGTCATACCACAAAAATAAGAAACACCACAGTATATTATTTTTTTAAAAAAAAGAATCAAATGGATTGATATGGAAGATAAATCAACAGAAAGACATACCTAGACGACATGTGAACATAATAAAACCACCAGGGAAGGAAGAACAAATCCTGAGGAATGATCATCACACTCTAACATAAAATAAATGTAATCAAACATTAATCATAGTCATTATGGTTATGCCCAGAGAGATCCCACATAAAAAAATCTAAGATTTCAAGATAGGAGAATATAAAGATGGGAAAATGTAAAAACCCTAAGTAATTGCAATTGTATATTTGGTAGAGCATCCATGGAGGATGACGGGAGAAAGGGGGGGGGGTTGGGACCCCATTGTTTGCCAAAAAAGAGAAGGGGGTAGGGGTAATGATTTGGGATAAAAATAGGGGATGGTAGATCAAAAATTCCAAAATTTTAATTTCATAGACAATGCACAAGGTTTGGAAATATGGTTTTCCACACCATGCACCAAACCATGAAAAAGGAGGGTTACCCCCACACTACTTTGTAGAATGGTTCCCCAAACCATGCGCCAACCATGAAAAATGACTATGTCTAGTTACAGAACAAAAAAAATAGTTTCCAATATATTTACCAAACCATGAAAAACCGATACAACTTAAAATTTTCCCCAAAAACAACATTCAGAGTTACCTAGTCAAAGTTTCATGTTTTCCCCAACCATGCACCCAAATTGTGCATAGGCCAAAATGACACCCAAAAACTCATAATTATAAAAATTTTGAGGGGGAACACAACATAAAAATAATCTAAAAGATATAAATCCATGAAAAGAAAAAAATAAAATAATTTAAATGTTTGGTGTGAAAATTATCCCCATTAAAAACACATTCTTTAACCAGAAATTCACCTTACATAATGTTAAACAAAACTCAGCCACACATTCTAACATATACAAACCAAAACCACAATCCTCGTGGTAACCAATGAATTCACAAGTCACACCCAACCACTTTTAGTGAAAAAAAATACAAAGAATAACAAGGGAATATGAGATAGTTCTCCCCACCAAAAGAAATCAACAAACACCACTAACATTAAAACTTAGATCATGACAACACCAATGTATAAAGACTCAACAAAAAAAAACATCTCCACACTAACTAAACAACATCCCCACCTCATCAAGAAATTTCCAATTAGAACAAAGAAAACTACAACAAAAATTGAAACCCCAAAGATAAGGGAAACCCACAAAAAGAACTCAGTCAAAATAAAAATCCTAAAAACAAGATATGATCATCACTTCCCACAAGTACTGATACCTTCAAAGAAGCACAACCAAGACTAAAACTGATTAAAAAGTGGCTAAATTTTATGATTCAAATCTTAGGTAATATATAGGACTACATGAAAATAGTTCCATTGAGCTACTTATAACAATGATAAAAACTCACAAAAAACAAGAAACTACAGTAGGAAATTTAAACTGCCTTTACCTAAACACTGAATATAATCACTACTCCATGTATTCCCATGCCCATGGAATTTCATGAATGTGCGAGAGCTCCACTTTGAGACATGTGGTTGAGTCCCTGATTACTGAAACATCCACAACCTCATAGTCAACTGCTAACATCCTTCGATCAAGAAATCATCATCAGTTAATGATTCTTACAAAACCTTTCCACAAGGAATAAACGACCACAATGATGACAAGTCATCAGGGGACTATGAAAACACGGCTTTGGGAGTCCAAAACGACCACAGAAAAAACATATGAGTGATCATTCAAGAAAACTATATTTCAGAACCAATGAAATAATAATTTTAGAAACATTATCTTCTAACACACACCTCTTTCCAGATAGAGAAACTTTATAGATTTCCATAGGAAAAAAATGACAACTTCTTACACTCCAGGTACCAACTCAGCTAGAAATGATTCTCTAACCAACTTATCAAAATGAAGAATCTAGTATGGGTTGAATCAGTCATTGATTTTTTGATGAATAAGCATGATAAAAAATGAATATATTACCAAGTCCTAAGATTATATATTTGAAGAGAAAAGAACCATATACTCAAATAGGACAATATAGCTATTAATTTTCCTCTGGCCTAGATGAATAATCGTGATCCTCTACACATTCGTTGCGTTCACCTCCATAGGTATATAAATTTAGAGAAAAACAGACTTAATCATCACATGGAATACCAAATTGAATTGATGACAGAGGAAAAATCTTCCACTGATCTAATGATGGACCATCAAATGATTCCAAAATAGTATGAACTCAAATAGCTTTGGGTGTTCCCAATGATCAGAAGACACACACAATTTCTTCAAGAAACGTCACATCTTCAAACAAAACTAAATCACCATAACATTTACAAAATATCCAAGAATAACCAAAAATAGTATGCGACTTGCTAGAGATTTTGGGGTCCTTTTTGGTGGAATATTTTAATCAAATTAAGAAATGAAAAACCAAAGTCAATGTCAACATGAAATAAAAACATAAAGAACAACTTGATCCAAAACAAGAGGATCCCAAATCAAACTTCAAAAACACAACAAAAAATTACCTTTTCTAAAATAACAATTTTATTTCCATTTCATAAACTGCCTTCTTCTAAAAACACATTCAAAAAAATCAAATCCAGTTCCATTGAAAATGATCCCACTTTTTCAAGGAAAAAAATTTCCGTAATCATTTCCTCTTTCAAACCCCATTAGGAAAGACCAAGTCAAATATTTGATTTCAAATACTCACCCATGGAATCCAATGAACTGTCACATATGTTTCCATCCAATTTCACATAGATCACCCAAGTAAAAACATGAACTTTCCATACACACCAATACATATTTTAATGTTTATGAGGGGTACCAAGTTCCACACATTCCATACCATCATCAAAACCCTATCATTTACAAAATTTTAAACCCAATTCTCGATTGACATTCTATTTTAAAAACTCATTTCAGTTTTCAATCCAAAACCAAATTAATGAAATAATTTTAATTTAGATTTCCATTTTCATTTTAAAATCTCACTCATGCTAATCAAAACCAACACAAAAAATAACTAACACCATACTACAAGAATACAAAAATAGTATCCATACCTAACATGGTGGCATGGGTAGTGTGACATGCCCCATGTTAGAATTATCATCTAAGAAGACCCTTAACAAAGTAAATGGACCCAAATGGGTAACTACACCATTTCATATCACAAAATGATGCCAACTTTCCTCAATTGGAATTCTTCATCATCACATCCAAAAGACAATTAAAAAGACTCGAACTCAGACTATCCCTAGAAACAAAATGATTAGTATGAGAAGGGGTTCATGAAATCCTTTCTGTACATACCTCCTGAGTCACGAAAGTCCTAATCTCTAACTACCTTACACCCCAAATAACAAGGTACCACTCTATTAACATCTAGTCCTAAAAAATAATAGGATGCCATCCAACCCTATATCCAACCTGATCCAAGACAAGGCATGAAGGTCATTTCCAATCTCCATGTGTTTGAAACTAGTTTCATGCGTCAAATTAATATAATGGGAATAATTTATCCCAAAAGAAAATAGGATGTAAATAAATAAAACTAAACATTAAATGAAAACCAATAAGTGAATACCACTAAATATATAAATATATCTAGATACTAAAAGTACAAAAAAATTATAAAGACTAAAAAAATGAATACAAACTTCTACCAACATAATCTATATTTTAACGCAAGGTCACATATATTCAAAATAGAACCTACTATAATGAATGACATAAATAAAAACCTACACCTGCAAACCAACTCGGATCTACCAACACCGAATGGAACAAGTAGGGTGTGAACATAATCGCTTAGTAGGAAACCACCAAAGAATCCATATATTTTATTTTACAAAGACAATACATAAACAATAATTTAAAATACATTTATAAAATTAGATTTTAACCCTTTTGAATAAAGAAACACATCCTTCCATAAATACCCTTTTTAAAAAAACACACACCTATTTTCTTTTAAAAAATGTGTGCATATCACAAAACACATATAAAAGAATAATCACAAATGTAAAACCAAGAAAGAAAGTATAAAAAGGGGACGTGAATATAATAAAGGAAACATATAATAAAAAAACATCTTTAAGGTTAATAATCCAATATGAAGTATAATTAAATTGAAAATATATATAATGAATCATGAAAATTTATTGAACATCCATAGTGGAATCCCTGGACATAATCGAATATGGACTCACCTACTGGAATATAAGGAATATCTATAGCCACTAACCAAATGGATTCTCTAATCTAGACAACCCAGTTGAATTTACAACCATGAACTATAAATTCAAGGGGGGTACCAACCCACTTAATTAGGGTCTATGATTAACCATCACACAGATCTCTAAAAGATACCTAGTAATCGCATGATAAGTGTAGCTTCTGAAAGTAGAGGACCTATCATGCATAAATCACCTTACCTAGTACCGCCACACTTTCCTACCCCAATCACTGAAACCAACCAAGACATATTCCACTAATTAGAATCCTCCATAGGGTATCACCCATTATAATAAATCATTTATAAGTTCCAACTTGGCCGTCATATCACAAAATCCATCAAAACAATTCTCAAATCCTGATAAGTTACTAACATGGAATTTACACTTCCAAGAAATCATTCATTTCTCAAATAATAAAAAGTATAAACCAACACTCCCATAATACCCTTTTAATTAAAATTTATAAAAAATTCTCATAATAATATGAAACACCACTTTCTTATGTTCAATTCCAATCATGTATTTACCATTTGAAAACTAACCACACTACAAAGTACCAAACATGAAATAATATAAAAAACTAATCTATACCCATCCTTGAGCCATTGGAAAACCAAGGAACCATTAGTTAATAGTCATGATCTTGAATAAGTATAGTATTAAGTGGGATGAGAGTTTTGAAATCCGTGTTCTTATGTTGTGAAAATTCATCCAGGTCCATTATCATTTGTGTGTCCCCTCATTTGTTCACCTTGTGCACCCATGGATGTTCCCACATATAATAAAACACCTCAAGAATCCATGAAATCACCCAAAATACATTTTTAAAGTAACATCACTATCTTTTGAATCAAAAAATTAATCCTCACTTAAAAAATTCTAAACAAAATAGTCACCAAATTAAACTAATAATATCCAACTCACAATACAACCATATTAATAAATCACAACTAAGGGAAGATACCACTTAGATCACCCAATTTCACATTAAAATAATAATTGACATTTTAACAAACACTTTTTTTTACATAAATATATACTTTCGTAAAGAAACCCCTTTAAAACCACAACCACCATTTTTTTCAACACAAAACACCATTCCAATACAAAAAATCAGACCAAATGTAAGAACCTTGTTTTTGCTACGAAAGACTTTGTAATATTCTTGATGATATTCTAGAGCAGTGCCTTCAGACGGCGTGCGATTCCGAGCCCCGGAGTGGCCGGAATTAAATTTTCAGTGCGTTCACACTGGAAACGCCAAATAAATGGGATAAATCCTAAACGGAGTTCCGGATCAGAGATCTGAGTGCACGGATGGGTCTAAAATGGGTTGTTCACCCTAGGAACGACATAAAACTTGTCGGCGCGGGACGTTTGGACCCCTCGCCCGCTTCTGGAATGTTAAACGGATAAATTAATTAATTAATTTATTCGTTTAATGGTGAAACTCGAGTATCTTTTAAACTGTTGCTCGGATTAGAAAACCGAGGGCACCGTTGAGTTCGGAGAATGCTATTTACCCTAGTAGGGGTATAAGTTTCGCGGGCGCGTGCCGTTTGTGAAAAATGGATCCAGGGGCGTTTTCGTAATTTAGCAGCTTCGGACGTTAAATTTTATAACATCCAAATGGAAGCACGAAATTAAATTCTGAGACCACTGGTGAGCTCAGGAGGTGGTTTTGACCCTAGGGGAGGCTCATCCTCGACCCCGTCGAGAGTTTCGGGCGCGGGATAAATTGGGGGGGGGGGTTAAATTAATTAAATTTTAATTAATTTATTCCTTATTTAAACCCTAACCCCACCCCTCTCCTTCCCCTTTCCGCTGGCATAAGTGCTCAACTAAGGAGGAGAAGCTCCTCCTCCCCTCCTCCCCTCCGGCGAGATAGCTCCGGCGAGGCGCGGCTCCGGAAGATCCTCCGTGAAGCGTCGGGCAACGCCCTCGCAGGTAGGGTTATGCGTTTTGCATTTTAATTTTTGAACCTTCCTTTGGATTCAATTTTATACATCAATTTGCGGTTAAATCTTCGAAAAAATCCCATGGTCATTTAGTACAAATTCTACTCTTTCCGACGCTTGTTTCGGATTTGAAATCCAGGTTCGGATGGTGTCGCGATCGACCGCCGAAGTTTGCAAGAATTCATGGTGTTGTGGGTGTTTTCCGGCGGGTTTTAGCAGGGTGGCACGGTGGTTCGGCTGAGCTCCAGCCAGCGTGAGGCGGCGACCTCAGGCGAGTCTTTCAGGCGGCGGCAGGTTCGTCAGGCCGAGCGGAGGAGGCCGGCGGAGCGCTGGGTCGCGACGGAGCTCCTCAGGCGGGCGACGACCTTCAGTAGGAGGCGCGGCTGCGTGAGCGAGTGGCCGGGGCTTGCGGTCGAGAAAAGAAGGCCGAGCGGCGTCAGTGGTGGCACCGGTCTCCAGTTGCGCCAGTGGAGGAGCCGCGCCAGCGCGACGCGGAGATCCGGCCGACCGGCCTTGCCGGTCGGCGTGCAGCGGGAGAGGGTCGGGGTCGTCTGACCCCGGCTAGCCAACAAGGACCCGCACGGTGCGGGTCCTGTTGGGAAAAAAAGAGAGACCGGCCGAATGGCCGGTTTGGCTTAAAAAGAAACAAAACAAAACAAATAATTGTTTTATAATAATAATAATAATATTATTATTATTATTATTATGAAAAATGATAAATCACCCACAGGGCGTCCGTTTTTCGCGCCGTCAGCGGCAGCGCGGACCTTGTGTCGAGGGGAATGTTTAGAGATGGTTTCAGGAATTTTTAATTCCCGAAACGAGGGGCCTCGAAGGCACGACGCGTCTTTAAGCGAATTGTCATTTTTTCCGGGATTACTTGTTTTGGACGGCGCAGACGCGTCCGACGTCCGTTTTAAGTGCCGTCAGCGACGTTGGGACCCTGGGGCCAGGACGAAACTTTCCAAGGTGGTTTCGGGCACCGAAGCCAGAGTTGAGGCGTGGGCCCCACGACCCGTCTTTGGAGTT
Organism: Viscum album; assembly: GCA_963277665.1. Taxonomy (NCBI): domain Eukaryota; kingdom Viridiplantae; phylum Streptophyta; class Magnoliopsida; order Santalales; family Viscaceae; genus Viscum; species Viscum album. The sequence goes on from OY728161.1 coordinate 1,005,098,473, forward strand.
GCGCTCAGCGTTTAGCAACTTTTTCATCGGGCGTCCGTTCAGGGCGTGCGAGTAGTCGATTCTTGATGTTTTTCCGAGGGGATTGTAATGGTGCAATCCGCCCACTGTAATTCCACATGATGGTGCGGGCCCTGCGAGGGCTGTTTTGGGAGTTGACGGTGATTTCCAGCTTTATCACCGAGCGACTGTTTTGGACAAGTGAATAGTCCATTTTGTGTGCTTTTTCGAGAGGATCGCAATGGTGCGATCCATTCATTGAGTTTCGAGACCGAGATACGGGTCCCACGTGGCACCGCTCGTGTGCGGTGCGCCGGAATACACCTTTTTCTCCGGATATCTATTTCACTCAAGTGAGTTGTGCTTTTGACGTGTTTTCCCGAGGGTATCGCAATGGTGCGATGCGCCCGACTGTTTTCGGGGCCGAGGCTCGGGATCACGGGACGTCATTCGGGCGTGAGGCGGTGTTGGTGACTTTCCCGTCGGATATCCATTTGAGGCGAGTAAGTAGTCGATCTCGTGTGTTTTTCCGCGAGGATTACAACGGTGCGATCCGTTTGGCTGTGCGGAGCCTCTTGCATGATCTTATTAACAGCGGAAGCATGGAAGGTGATCCAGTGGTGGTTCGTCCTACCTTGTTTGTAGCAGACCCTTGGCTTATGATAGCGCACTCTTGGGAGAGTGATGTAAATGGTTCACAAGTTGTGGTTGGCCGTGCCTGGGACTTTGAGGTGGAGTTGTTACGTCACGCCCTCGCGTTGACATCGGGTGCCGTGTGCATGATAGCCCTTGGGATGGAGACGTGGTATACTCTGGGAGTATACGAGAGCGCTTGGAGGTACGTGTGGTTTATACCTGAGACGTTCGTGCGCTTGGTTGGGGTTGACTTGGGGCCACACGTCGTGTGTGCCTTATGTGCATGCCTTGTTCTGCTTTGCGTACTTTGACCTCTCGCGACTTAGAGGGTCCCTATGTGGGTTTGTTTGACCAGCAGGGTGGATTTTTTCCCTAGCTCGGTGCTGGTTTATTGACCAGTAGGGTTGAGTGGTCTCCCCCTTGGTTTCGCTCTCGATGGATTGGCCGGTAGCGGTGCTAGTGGCACCCCGTGATGGAACAGGCGCTGAACCCCTCGGGGTGAGTTGTGCTGGAGTTGTGTGGTTGCGCGATATCCAATCCGTGTTTGGTTGGCTAGTGTTGTACCCTTCAGTGGATATGGCTAGAGTAGTTATGAGTTTTACCCTCCAGTGGGGCTGGGCAGTGGGTTACTCATCGGCTTCTAGGGTCTACCCTCCAGCAGAGACTGGGCAGTGGGTCACCCGACGACCTCTTAGGGTCTACCCTCTAGCAGGGACTGGGCAGTGGGTCAACCAACGCACTTAGGGTCTACCCTCCAGCATAGACTGGGTAGTGGGTCACCCGACGACCTCTTAGGGTCTGCCCTCCAGTAGGGCTGGGCAGTGGGTCACCCGTCGTCTAGTTCCAGGTCTACCCTCCAGCAAGGCTAGGCAGTGGGTCGTCTGTCGACTTATTCCAGGTCTACCCTCCAGCGGGGCTGGGCAGTGGGTCACCTGATGATGTATTATGGTTTACCCTCCAGCGGGGCTGGGCAGTGGGACGCCTGACGATGCATTAGGTTTTACCCTCCAGGAGGGCTGGGCAGTGGGACACCTGATATCTGGTTATAAATTACCCTCCAGCAGGGCTGGGCAGTTTGACACCCTTTGATATTCCAGACTCAGTCCTTCCTACTAGGCTAGTCTGTGGCTTTCCTCCATGATTACCAGAGCGGGACCCTTGGTTATACGGGTCAGTGTTGTGATGACTTTGGCTTTGAGGAGACCTCTAGACTGTAGGGCAGTGACGAGGTGTGGTTTGACTTTCTCTAGAACTCTCAAGTACGAGGGGCGCTTTCCCCACCGAGACGCGTTCTTGTCACGCGATCTAAAACCGTGTGGGCGAGTCAGTGCCGCCCAAAACGGATAGTGTCGAGGTACGGTGATTGAGCCCTTGGCTTCCGGTTCGGGGAAGACGTGTGGGTTGCTGGGCATCAATGTTGATTTCTTATGGGACTGTAGGCGACTCACTTTTCTTAGGATGAGCTATGGGACGGAGATCCCCTTACGAGCTTGTTCAGGTTTCTTTTTGAGCATCCAGATATGTATATACCGTGATTTAGTACCCGCTTCTTGGGTTTGGTTGCTCTCCTTCCAGGAGAGGCGAAGTCGCGCGGGGTGTGCCACCTGCTTTCCGTGTCTAGATTTTCGTGGTTGGTAGAGTCTACTCTCCGGCTATAGGTAGCGAAGACTCGATGAGAAGTTCATCTTCTCACCCTTTCCAGCTCCTTGTGTCTGGATGATTCTACCTTCTCTCCTCTTGTTGGGTTGAGCTGGACTCTTTACTGCACTCTCAGTTGTACTTCTCTACTTTTCTCTGTTCGCTCTACTGCTCACCATTCAGTACCTCCTTTTTTGCTCCCTCGAGCCTTCGGGGTATCCTACTGAGTATTTTAATACTCACCCCTGCTGGGGCTTTTCCCGCACTTGGTGTGCCCTTGCAGACGAAGTACAGGTGGAGCGTGACTTCAGTGGAGCGTAGGAGCTTGGGAGCTTGGACCGCGTGCGGTGGTCGTGGCCGGGTTCCAGGTGGGAGACCCGTCAGTTGTTTCTTTTTGTTTACCTGTTTCTGGGTTGTGGCACTTTTTGGTTGGGCGTATGTTTTTCCCCTTTTCTTTTCAGCTTGTACTTTGTACTAGTTAGAGGTCGATGCACATATGTGGTTTATATATATAGTAGTTGTTCTTTTTTACTCTGCGTGTTCTTTCTTTTACTCTGCACTTTTGCATTGTGTTTGCTGCGTGGGTGTGTACATGTACTTAGGCAAAGGCCTCCCCGAGTTGTTGTGCCTTCGGCGCTGGTCGCCAGCCCATGGCCTATGGAGGCGGGCTTGGGGTAGTTGCGGCTCGAGCCCGTGTTGGGTCGGGTCGTGACAAAGTGGTATCAGAGGTTGTTCGTTTGTTGGGACGTTGTGTAGACGTCCCTAAAAGAGGAACTGGTTGGGATATAGGGAAACAATGTTAATGTGTCTTGAGAGTGGCTCTCAGGCCAGGGAGTCCAGTGATGGTGCGGCGGCCGATGTATCCATTCACCAGGACCCTGATAACTCGCTTGTCGACTCGGCATGATGAGACACTTGTTGCAGGGAAAATTGGTTTGTGCATCACATAGGATTAAGTCTTTGACTGTCCTTCTTGAGTCAGCTCCCCATTGTTGATATTGGTATATACATATATGCTCATCTGACAGCGGCACTCCTTGATAATGATCAGGATGTCTCCGTGAAGACAGGAAGCCAGGATACTGGCTCTGGTTCATGACAACAACCTTGTGAGCTACGAGGCCACAGTCCATGACCCATCATGCGAGCCCCTTTCTCCGAGTGGGCTGGTAGCAGCACCCCCACCTGTTGAGCAGCAGGCAGTTTCAACAGGGCAGGCTGAGATTGAGCGCGCTACGTGAGTTCCAGCGGCAGAGACCACTGAGGTTTAGTGGTGAGCCAGACCCTCAGGCAGCAGAGGTTTGGCTCGAGGCAGTGGTTCGCCTTTTCAGGCTTGTGCAGACGCTGATAGATCAGAGAGTGGCTTTGGAATCCACCCTTTTTCGTGGAGCATATCGGCGTTGGTTGAGTCTGGTGACTCAGTTTCTTGACGAGTCGTCGCTTTCGTTGGAAAACTTTCAGTTGTTGCTTCGTGAGAAGTTTTTCCCCTCCTACTTGCAGTCCGTTCAGATTCAGGAGCTCCTGCAGTTTCAGTAGGGAGGGATGACGGTGGCCGAGTACGCAACTAGTTTTGCAGACCGTGCACGATTTTACCCAGACTTGGTCCGTGACGACGACATCCGAGCATGGAAGTTTGAGCAGGGTCTCCGCCGAGAGATTCGTTCTGTCATAGTACCCTTGGTCATTTCCACGTATGCCGGGGTGCTAGAGCAGGCGCTGGTGAAAGAGGGCTTCCTGTCATGTTTTGCGGTTGGTAGTGGCAGTGGGCGTGACAGAGCTGGGACGTCTGCTGTAGCTAGCAAGCACCGGAGGACAAGACCTCGATGTAGGTGGCCTTACCACTGCCGGTTTCAGTGACGTGGTCGTATACCACTGTGGCGAAAAGGCGCAGGGCCTCAACTAAGGATTCCCTTCCGTGAGTGTATCTCGGGCCGTGGTCGTACACCACAGTGGCGCCGGAGGGCACCAGGGCAGCCCAGAGAGCGCCAGTGCTATGCTTGTGATGGGTGAGGTCTCTTGGAACGAGACTGCCTGACTCGAGTTAATGAGATCTTCGGGCAGGCAGTAGACGCACCACCACGACAGAGGCAGCGCCGTGATCGGAGTAGTACCCAGAGAGGTGGTGCTAGCAGAGGAGCGGGAGGAGCTGGTAGTGGGGGACGACGTTATGAGGTCTTCCCATCACCACTAGGTGGTCCACGTCAGGCTTCGGGAGCTGAAAGTTGGGACCAAGGCCATCCGTGAGCTTTGGATGTCTACGATCCTGCAGAGCATGGGATGGTGAGAGGTACCCCTTGCGACTCTTCTACTTTTTGCAGTAGAATTGATGGGCTCTGCGTGTGAAAGGATTTTCTCCCTGCTCCTTGTTTGAGGTGTTACCAGGGTGACGTAGGGCGTCGGGTGTAACCCTGTGTTGGTAAGGAAAAAGGCGTGAGACATTTTCCTTTAGTCGATGGTGTTGACTCCTTCGCCTTTTGATCATGTAAGAGAGCATCGACTATGAAATCTTGCATGACCAGATATCCTTGGGTGTTTCACCATATGGATATTCGGAAGGAGGGAATCACTGGGCCTTGTTCCAGGTGCGGGCGGTGATTCCAGTCGCGACATGCGACGTAGAGGTTTGATCGGGGAGGTGAGCTACCCCCGAGGGCCTTCGGGCCGTTTGAGATAGTGCAAAGGGATGGCGAGGTACCCTACCTCCTTGCCCTATCCCCAAAGTCTAGTGTGGGTGCACGACATCGGAAAGCGCCGACCTAGTAAGAACAGATCAATCCTTTGGTCTGTGTGCAATGACGCAGAGCTGTGCGTGGGTTCTTCTGGGTATGGGAAAGCCAGGTGTGAGCTTAGTACCCTGTGTTGCTCCCTAGTTTTGCTTTTCAGGGACGAAAATACTGAAGGAGGGAATGATGTAAGAACACTGTTTTTTCTACGAAAGACTTTGGAATATTCTTGATGATATTCCAAAGCAGCGCCTTCAGACGGCGTGTGATTCCGAGCCCCAGAGTGGCCGGAATTAAATTTTCAGTGCGTTCACACTGGAAACACCAAATAAATCGGATAACTCCTAAACGGAGTTCCGAATCAGAGCTCCTAGTGTACGGATGGGTCCGAAATGGGGTGTTCACCCTTGGAACGACATAAAACTTGTCGGCGCGGGACGTTTGGACCCATCGCCCGCTTCTGGAATGTTAAATGGATAAATTAATTAATTAATTTATTCGTTTAATGGTGAAACTCGAGTATCTTTTAAACGATGGCTCAGATTGGAAAACCGAGGGCACCGTTGAGTTTGGAGCGTGCCGTTTACCCTAGGAGGGGTATAAGTTTCGCGGGCGCGGGCCGTTTGTGAAAAATGGCTCCAGGGGCGTTTTCGTAATTTAGCAGCTTCGGACGTTAAATTTTATAACTTCCAAACGAAAGCTAGGAATTAAATTCCAAGACCACCGTTGAGCTCAGGAGGTGGTGTTTACCCTAGGGGAGGCTCAACCTCGACCCCGTTGAGAGTTTCGGGCGCGAGATAAATTTGGGGGGGTTAAATTAATTAAATTTTAATTAATTTATTCCTTATTTAAACCCTAACCCCACCCTTCTCATTCCCCTTTCCGCTGGCAGAAGTGCTCAACCAAGGAGGAGAATCTCCTTATCCCCTCCTCCCCTCCGGAGAGATAGCTCCGGCGAGGCGCGGCTCCGGAAGATCCTCCGTGAAGCGTCGGGCAACGCCCTCACAGGTAGGGTTATGCGTTTTGCGTTTTAATTTCTGAACCTTCCTTTTGATTCAATTTTATACGTCGATTTGCGGTTAAATCTTTGAACAAATCCCATGGTCATTTAGTAGAAATTCTACTCTTTCTGACGCTCGTTTCAGATTTGAAATCCGGGTTCGGATGGTGTCGCGGTCGACCGCCGAAGTTTGCGGGAATTTATGGCGTTGTGGGTGTTTTCCGGTGGGTTTCAGCACGGTTGCGCGGTGGTTCGGCCGAGCTCTAGCCGGCGTGAGGCGGCGGCCTCAGGCGGGTCTTTCAGGCGGTGACAGGTTCGTCAGGCCGAGCAGAGGAGGCTGGCAGAGCGCTGGGTCGCGGCGGAGCTCCTCAGGTGGGCGGAGACCTTCAGCAGGAGGCGCGGCTGCGTGACCGGGTGGCCGGGGCTTGCGGTCAAGCGAAGCAGGCCAGGCGGCGTAAGTGGAGGCACCGGTCTCCAGCGGCGCCAGTGGAGGAGCCGCGCCAGCGCGGCGCAGAGATCCGGCCGACCGACCTTGCCGGTCGGTGTGCAGCGGGAGAGGGCCGGGGTCGTCGGACCCGGGCTGGCCAACAAGGACCCGCACGGTGCGGGTCCTATTGGGAAAAAAAAGAGACCGGCCGAATGGCCGGTCTGGCTTAAAAAAACAAATAATTGTTTTATAAGAATAATAATATTATTATTATTATTATTATGAAAAATGATAAATCAACCGCAGGGCGTCCGTTTTTCGCGCCGTCAGCGGCAACGCAGACCTTGCGTCGAGGGGAATGTTTAGAGATGGTTTCGGGAATTTTTAATTCCCGAAACGAGGGGCCTCGAAGGCGCGACGCGTCTTTAAGCGAATTGTCATTTTTTCCGGGATTACTTATTTTGGACGGCGCGGACGCGTCCGACGTCTGGTTTAAGTGCCGTCAGCGGCGTTGGGACCCTGGGGTCGGGGCGAAACTTTCCAAGGTGGTTTCCGGCGCTGAAGCCGGAGTTGAGGCGTGGGCCCCATGACCCGTCTTTGGAGCTGCTCTCACCGTTTAGCAACTTTTTCATCGGGCGTCCGTTCGGGGTGTGCGAGCAATCGATTCTAGATTTTTTTCCATGGGGATTGCAATGGTGCAATCCGCCTGCTGTAATTCCGCATGATGGTGCGGGCCCTGTGAGGGTCGTTTCGGGAGTTGACGGTGATTTCCAGCTTTATCACCGGGAGACCATTTTGGACAAGTGAATAGTCCATTTTGTGTGCTTTTTCCAGAGGATCACAACGGTGCGATCCATTTGTTGAGTTTCGGGACCGGGATGCGGGTCCCATATGGCACCGCTCGTGTGGGGTGTGCCGAAATACACCTTTTTCTCCGTATATCTGTTGCACTCAAGTGAGTAGTGCTTTTGATGTGTTTTCCTGAGGGTATCACAATGGTTCAATGCGCCCGACTGTTTTCGGGGCCGAGGCTCAGGATCATGGGACGTCGTTCGGGCGTGAGGCGGTGTTGGTGACTTTCCCGTCGGATATCCATTTGTGGCGAGTAAGTAGTCGATCTCGTGTTTTTTTTCACGAGTATTACAACGGTGTGATCTGTTTGGCTATGCGGAGCCTATTGCACGATCTTATTAATAGAGGAAGCATGGAAGGTGCTCCAGTGGTGTTTCATCCTACCTTGTTTGTAGCAGACCCTTGGCGTGTGATCATGCACTCTTGGGAGAGTGATGTAAATGGTTCAAAAGTTGTGGTTGGCCGTGCCTGGGCCTTTGAGGTGGAGTTGGTACGTCACGCCCTCGCGTTGACGTCGGGTGCCGTGTGCATGATATCCCTTGGGCTGGAGACGTGGTATACTCTGGGAGTATATGAGAGCGCTTGGAGGTACGTGTGGTTTGTACCTGAGATGTTCGTGCGCTTGGTTGGGGTTGACTTGGGGCCACATGTCGTGTGTGCCCCATGTGCGTTCCGTGTTCTGCTTTGCGTACTTTGACCTCTCGCGACGTAGAGGGTCCCTATGTGGGTTTGTTTGACCAGTAGGGTGGAGTTTTCCCCTGGCTCGGTGCTGGTTTGTTGACCAGCAGAGTTGAGTGGTCTCCCCCCTGGTTTCACTCTCAATGGATTGGCTGGTAGCGGTTCTAGTGGCACCCCGTGATGGAACAGGCGCTGAACCCCTCAGGGTGAGTTGTGCTGGAGTTGGGTGGTTGCGCGATACCCACTCAGTGTTTGGTTGGCCAGTATTGTACCCTTTATTGGATATGGCCAGAGCAGTTCTGAGTTTTACCCTCTAGCGGGGCTGGGCAGTGGGTTACTCATCGGCTTCTAGGGTCTACCCTCCAGCGGAGACTGGGCAGTGGGTCACCCGACGACCTCTTAGGGTCTACCCTCCAGTAGGGACTGGGCAGTGGGTCAACCGACGCACTTAGGGTCTACCCTCCAGCAGAGACTGGGCAGTGGGTCACCCGACGACCTCTTAGGGTCTACCCTCCATCAGGGCTAGGCAGTGGGTCACCCGTCGTCTAGTTCCAGGTCTACCCTCCAGCAAGGCTGGGCAGTGGGTCGCCTGTCGACTTATTCTAGGTCTACCCTCCAGCAGGGCTGTGCAATGGGTCTACTGATGATGTATTATGGTTTACCCTCTAGCGGGGCTGGGCAGTGGGTGGCCTGACGATGCATTAGGGTTTACCCTCCAGCAGGGCTGGGAAGTGGGACACCCGATATCTGGTTATGAATTACCCTCCAGCAGGTATGGGCAGTGGGACACCCATTGATATTACAGACTCAGTCCTTCCTACTAGGATAGTTTGTGTCTTTCCTCTGTGATTACCGGAGAGGGACCCTTGGTTATATGGGCCAGTGTTGTGACAACATTGGCTTTGAGGAGACCTCTCAACTGCAGGGCAGTGACGAGGTGTGGTTTGACTTTCCCTAGAACTCTCAAGTACGAGGGGCGATTTCCCCACCGAGATGCATTCTTTTGACGTGATCTAAAACCGTGCGGGCGAGTCAGTGCCGCCCAAAGCGGATAGTGTCGAGGTGCGGTGATTGAGCCCTTGGATTGCGGTTCGGGGCAGACGTGTGGGATGCTGGGTATCGATGGAGTATTATTATGGGACTGTAGGCGACTCACTTTTCTTGGGCTGAGCTATGGGACAGAGATCCCCTTAAGAGCTTGTTCAGGTTTCTTGTTGAGCATCCATATATGTATATACCATGTCTCAGTACCCGCTTCTTGGGATTGGTTTCTCTCCTTCCAGGAGAGGCGAAGACGCGCGGGGTATACCACGTGCTTTCCATGTCTAGCTTCTCGTGGTTGGACGAGTCTACTCTCCGGCTATAGGTAGCGAAGACTCAACGAGAAGTTCATATTCTCACCGTTTCTAGCTCCTTGTTTCTGGACGAGTCTACCTTCTCTCCTCTTGTTGGGTTGAGCTGGACTCTTTACTGCACTCTCAGTTGTACTTCTCTACTTTTCTCTGTTCACTCTACTGCTCGCCCTTAGGTACCTCCTTTGTTGCTCCCTCGAGCCTTTGGGGTATCCTACTGAGTATTTTTATACTCACCCCTGCTTGGGCTTTCCCGCACTTGGTGTGCCCTTGCAGAAGACGGACAGGTGGAGTGTGACTTCAGTGGAGCGTAGGAGCTTGGGAGCTTGGACCGCGTGCGGTGGTCGTGGCCAGGTTCCAGGTGGGAGACACATTAGTTGTTTCTTTTTGTTTACCTATTGCCGAGTTGTGGCACTTTTTGGTTGGGCGTGTGTTTTGCCCCTTTTCTTTTCATCTTGTACTTTGTACTGGTTAGAGGTCGATGCACATCTGTGGTTTATATATATAGCAGTTGTTCTTTTTTACTCTGCTTGTTATTTCTTTTACTCTACACTTTTTCATTGATTTTGCTGCGTGGGTGTGTATAGGTACTTAGGAAAAGGCCTCCCCGAGTTGTTGTGCCTTCGGCACTGGTCGCCAGCCCTTGGCCTATGGAGGCGGGCTTGGGGTAGTTGTGGCTCGAGACCGGGTAGGGTTGGGTCGTGACACCAAAAGCATGTGAAAAAATTAATATATTATTTAAAATAAAAATTAATCAAATGGTCTGATGTATAAAGAAAAAGGAAAGAAATTACTACCTCAATGATGTGTGAAATCAATCAATAATTATAGGAATGAAGATCTAAGCCTGGGTAATGTTCTGTACACCCTAACATCAAATAAATAAAACCAAACACCAATTATATCCATTAGGGTCCATCCAAGAGATAACCCCTTCCATGAAAACCCTAAAAATCAAGAGAGGAGAATAGAATGAGTATATAATGGCCAAAACCCTATGAAACTCACCTTAGAAACTTGGATTAGAGTCCATAGAGGAGGAGAAGCCAAGGAGAGGGGGGGGGGGGTTGGGACCCCTGCACATGAAGAGAGAGAGAGAGATAGGGAGGTGGATTGATTTGGGATAAAAAGAGGGGAGGGTAGATGAGAGAATTACATATTTTTAATGACTTAGACAACAAACAAGGTTTAACCATGTGTTTTTCCAAATAGTGCTCCAACTGTTCGCTATCCATGCACATGCTTATGGAAATGAGGAGAACCCCATAGGTTTTGGCTACACAGTTTCCGGAACCATACACCCAAACAATGGATAGTCCAAAATTCCACAAAAACTCAAAATTTAAAAATTACATTTCGGAGCTCAACTCTAACCCCAACCAAAATATCTGATGTCGTGGAAAGAATGAAAAATAAATAAATTCAAAGGTCAGGGTGTGATAAGAGGGGGAATATTTAAATTTCTAATTAGTTATAATTATCAACTGTAGTATAAGATGATTAAGGACTATTTCTAATCATCGATGTTATAAATGTAATTTCACCATTTTAGTTAAATAATTTTTTTTGTTAAATCCACGGTAGTTATAATAACTGTCATTTCTTTTTATTAATTACATTAAATAAGTATTCATCAATAATTTGAATCCATTCTGATAGATTTCTATAGAAAGGTCATATGACACATAGACTTTTATTTATATAATTATTATTGATTGGTATATGTCTATGGAGTATAATGAAAATATAGTTTGGATATCGTTGATGTATTGTAATGACCCGAACCCAGTTGCCCAGAGCTAGTGCCTTATTTGATTACGTTGGAATACATACAAGGAATATGAATCCTGAAAGATCGAGTAGTTTAGTATTATTGGAAAAGAAGTGACATAAATAAGTTTATCATTACAACATGAAGGGAATCAAAACACTATTTTATTCCACTAGAAACATCACATCTCCTAGATTATGCTTGCACGTCATTCATAAATTACTTATTCATGTCCTGAGAAAATTAAACATATGAAAGGGGTGAGATCAAATTCTCAGTAATAGTAAGAAATAAAAAGGAAGTTAATATAAACATTAGACATGGTGAATAATTTAAAACACATGACTTTTATAATGAACTTGAACACATTATGGAAGAAATATGAGCTGAATAAATAATGGCATGATAAAACATAATCATGGGTATTCTACTAGTCGAATAACCACATGAACTTAAAATAATAGCATCATAATGAGGTAAGTGCATATTTAGGACATCATAACCATACCATCCAAGCCTCATGCTAGGACCATAAAATAATCATTTTGGCAATGCCTCATGCCAAGACCATAGTTTGTCTCATGAGACCTACCGATGCATCAATGGTCCATATCGGGGCCCACCCATAACATAATAAGTCCAATGCATTCCTCATATGAGAAAGGATAAACATAAATAACATATACATTCATATTGAAACTATCATATGAAATGTAACTAACTTTCCCCAATTATTGAACATAAACACTAACCATTCAGAATAATATGGTGAATGGTTTTAGGATAGATAATCCACAATAATGTTAGTCATAAACCATTAAATAAAATATGGTATATGAAATCATAAATTATTAACCCAAACAATACATAATAATAAAAAAGAGTGTTGAATCAAACGAGAATAATATTTTAAAATCATTAAGCAATTCTTGTGATAAATACTCTTTTATTTTGAAAAGAAGAGTTCTTTTGGAAAAATCATTATATAAATATAGAAGTAAAGTAAGATAGTATTTCATGATAAAATTAGTGTTTTTATAAGGATATTGGTTTCCAAAAATAGATTACAGCTTGACCTTGAAAATAGATAAGAATTTGAGAAATTACCTTGTATCGGGCTCGTATTTTTGGAAACAGTTTTGAGAGATTATTTTAAAACATGTAACTATCCAGAAAATAGGGAAGGATTCTGGTCGGTTTACATATATATAATACTAACACAGAATTTATGAGGAGTAAATAACAATACATATGAATTTCATCTAGGAAATTAGACAATAAAAGTAACCCGAATGAAAATGGAAGTTTGGGTGAAAACCCCCTTACCTTAACTCCAAACGTGTTCCGCTCTTGTAATTAAGATCATGGAATATGAAATTATTCTTGTTAATAACTTATTTCAGAACATATTAGAGATTTATTTAATTTATCATAATTATTGTTAGTTCATTTAGGTATTTATTGGCAAGTTATTGTATTGAATTTCATCATTCTGGAGTGTTAGTTTCCTTTATTTTCATATTTGGTTAACTTGTTTTTATGTAATGGAGTTCATGTGGAAAGGTTATAAATCTCCAGGATTGGAATTATATATTATTTGTGAACATAAATAATTGGTAATGGTAATTTATATCATTTGGTTACATGGAATGAGGAAGAGTCCTTAGATGACAACCACTTCGATACTTCAGCGGTATTTGGATTATTATGAACTAGTTTTGTCATATAACTTAATATATATGTACATATTCTAGTTCCTGAATATTAATTATGTTATAATACATATGTTATAGTCTATTTCTTCCATTAACATGATATAATTCTAGTATATAGATGATACTGGATTTATCATGATCATTTGGACAGAGGAGGTGAGGATAAAAAAATAAAAGAGATGAGTTTGAAAATAAAAGAAAAGTTAAGAGATCCCTTATGAAAATTCGACAGCCTAACGATGTCACTTAAAATATCATAAAATCAAATTATGATAACAAAAGAGTATCTCATAATATTTAAATAAAAAGGACAATAAAAATAATGAATAAAATCAAACCCCAATATATGAGAAAGGAATTTCAAATAGCTAACATAAAAGAAGTGTCGACTTAAAGAAGAGAATGAAGGATTCCCTTACCTTGTAGAATAACACCTAGATCTTGAAGGATGAGACCTTGGGGGATTAGTGACACCTTAGGAGGACTCCTAGAGATGTAAAACCACCAGATCTTCTAGGATGAGTGATTTTGAATGAAATAAAACGAATGGAGGAGTGGGTATTTATAGAAAAAGAGAGGTAAATTTTTAATAATTTCATAGGGACACCTCATTAGTGGTTTTTTCCAAACCATGGGCTTGTCCATGGTATTTGCCCATGGTTTTAGACACCTGGGACACCTCATGTCATAAGTTACTATACACAAGTCGACCATACTTTTATATTTAATTATTACATCATTAGGATGTCATTAAACTACAGAAAACTCAAAACTGTATTTTTACTATTCATAAAAAATTCTTGTATTTTAGAAAAATCCCAAAAATTCACCCCTACCATTTTTCGACGTGTAGAATTAAAAAGTGAAATATATATTTTTAAAATAATTTTCTAAATATTATTAATTTAATTTTTAAATATGGTCATAGTTAATTTGAAAAATAACAATCTTAAAGTGCAATTAGTTTTATTTCTCATTGAAAAACTAATTAAGATCTCATTATATTATTTCCTTAAGAAAATAAAATAATATGATTATTTACTATTCATAAGGGTCATATTACTATTCATAAGGGTATGTTACTATTCACCAAAAATCAAGTTTGTTCTATCAGACTCCAAATGTCTTACTGAACACAACTCTAGATGACCATTTTTTGAAATTCAAAACATAGAAGAGGCAAAAGTTGTGTTTAATGGATAGATTATAGAATTGAATTCTATATTTATTTTCAAAACCTTGGGGTGTTACATTCTAACCTCCTTACAAAAATTTTGTCCTCGAAATTCACAAAATATTACCTAAAAAGATTCGAGTATGTCTTTAACATAAGCTCCTCAGGATCCCATGTTTCTTCCTCCATCTTATGGTTCCCCCATAGAACTTTTACCAGACGAGTCGTCCGATTTCTCAATACTTGTTCTCTAGTATCCAGAATCTTGATAGTTTCTTCATAATAAGATAGATCTGGCTCAAGTTGTACTTCTTCATAAGTGAGTACATGTGTTGGGTCTGGCATGTAATTTCTTAACATTGACATGTGAAACACATTGTGATCCTTGGAGAGAATTGGCGGTATTTCCAAACGGTAAGCTACAACTCCAATTTGGTCCAGAATTTCAAAAGGTCGGTGTACCTGGTACTTAATTTTCCCTTCATACTGAATCGTATAGTACACTTCCATGGAGATACTTTTAAGAAATCGTGATCACCTTCTTGAAACTCCAAATCCTTCCTTCGGTTATCTGCATAGCTCTTTTTCCTACTTTGAGCTATTTTGATATGGTTCTAGATAATCATCATCTTCTCCGTTGTTTCCTCAACAAGTTCTGGGCCCACGAGCTTTCTTTCACCAACATCATCCCAGCAAGTTAGTGTACGACATCTCCTCCCATATAATGCTTCATAGGGTTCCATCTGAATGCTTGAATGGAAGCTATTGTTGTAGGAAAATTCTAAGATAGATAAATAATAATACCATATGCCTTGAAAATCAAGTGAACAAGACCTCAACATGTCTTCCAATGTCTGAATAGTTTGTTCTGATTGTCCATCAGTTTGTGGGCGGTAGGCAGTGCTCAAATAAAGATCAGTATCTAGGGCCTTCTGATGACTTTTCCATAATCTTGATGTAATACATGGATCACGATCAGAAACAATCGATAGGGGTACACCATAAAGTCTCACAACTTCATTAATATATTGTCTTGCTAGACGTTCAAGTGGTAGATCTTCTCTTATAATAAGAAAATGTGATGACTTGGTAAGATGATCCACAATGAACCATATTGCATTGTTCCTTCTAGGAGTCTTTGGTAGTCCCATGAAAAAGTCTATCGTGATATTATCCCATTTCCACTCAGGTATGGGAATAGGTTGCAATACTCCTCCAGGCTGTTGCCATCCAGCTTTCACTTGTTGAAAAACCATACATCTTGACACAAAATCAGCAATCTCCCTATTCATGTTGTCCCACAAAAAATGTTCCTTCAAATATCTATACATCTTAGTGAAACTAGGGTGTATAGAGAAATTGGAACTATGAGCATCATCCAACAATTCCCTTTTTAGAACAGGTATTTCGGGAACACAAAGTCTCTTCCCAAATTTTAAAATTCCATCTTTATATATGAAGTCACTCAATCTCCCATCATTCACAACTTTAATCTTCTTTTGAAACTCCTCATCATCATCCTGAGAACTTTTTATCCTTTATAGTAATCATGGTTTGGAAACCATTTGAAAAATCATTGATGTTTCACCTTCTATGGTTATTCCCATATCCATCTTTACTAGATCCATGAAAATAGGACCCCTTTCAACTCTCATCTTGTTCAAAAATCCATGATCCTTTCTACTCAAGGCAACTGCAACCTTATTTTCCTTCCCTGGGTGGTAGTGTTTCGTGCAATCATAATCCTTGAGTAGTTCAAGCCATCTCCTTTGCCTCATGTTGAGTTCTTTCTATGAGAAAATATACTTCAAACTCTTGTGATCAGTATAAATATCACATTTTTCACCATAGAGATAATATCTCCATATCAACAAAGAAAATATTACAACAGCTAACTCAAGATCATGAGTATGATAGTTTTACTCATGAATTTTTAGCTATCGTGATGCATAAGCAATAACCCTGTCATTTTGCATCAGGACACAACCAAATCCTTTCTTTGAAGCATCACTATAAATAACAAACCTGTCATTCCACGATAGTAGAGTCAATATTGGAGCATTGACTAATCTTATCTTCAATTCTTCGAAAAATTATTCACAATCTTTTATCCAAACAAATTTAACCCCTTTACGTGTGAGCTTCATTAGAGGGTTAGCCAGTTGGGAAAAATTCTGCACGAAACGCCGATAATAACTTGCTAAGCCAATAAAACTATGTACCTCAATTATTTTTGTTGGACTGGGCCAATCATTGATTGAATTTGTCTTAGCAGGATCAACTAGGATTCCATCCTTAGAGATAATATGGTCAAGAAAAGAAATCTCCTAAAGCCAGAATTCACATTTTCTAAACGTCCCATATAATTAATGCCTTCTAAGAGTCTTCAGGATAATGTGCAAGTGATTTTTATGATATTCGTAGCTTTTTGAGTATTCCAAGATATCATCAATAAATATCACTAAAAAGTAATCTAGGTATTCTTGGAAAAATCTGTTCATTAGATCCATGAAGATAGCGGGTGCATTAGTCAATCCAAAAGGAATTACTGTAAACTCGTAATGTAGGTACCTAGTTCGAAACGCTGTTTTTGGAATGTCTTCCTTCTTCACACTCAAGTAATTATATCTAGATCAAAGGTCAATCTTTGAAAAGTATTGAGCTCCATGCAGTTGGTCAAATAAATCATCAATGCGAGGTAGGGGATACTTGTTCTTTATTGTTATAGCATTGATCTCCCTGTAGTCGATACATAACCTCACATATCCATCTTTCTTCTTAACAAAAAGGACAGGGGCTCCCCATAGAGAAACACTAGGGAAAACAAATCCCTTATTACTCAATTCTTCTAATTGTTTCTTTAGTCCCACTAATTCCACAGTGGCCATTCTATAAGGGGTATTCGATATAGGCCTTGAATGAGTAATTAAATCAATGGAAAACTCAATTTCTCGTTCTAGAGGATGTCCAGGTAAATCTTCTAGAAACACATCAACATATTCTCTCACAATAGGCACATCCTCTATTTTAACATTCCTTTTCTCACCCACTGTTATTTCATTTTATTCTACCCCAATAATTGAATTTTGTATAACTACTGGGGGTGGATCTAGATAAGAATCAGGTAGTGATGATTCTGCTCTAAATATAAGGTGTTCTTTATCATCTTCATCAAAAATCATAACCTCTTTCTTCTTACAATAAATTTTTGCATCATGGTCCGAAATCCAATCCATACCAAGGATTATATCAAATTCAATCATGGTTATAAAGATGAGATCACCATATAAAGAATAGTTATATGCCCTAATGGGAACTAATTCACAAAACTTTATAGTAATGATACATCCCATAATAGTTTTTACTGACAACTCCCCTATTAAATCAAATTGGAAATATCTAATTTTCTTAGCAAACTGGGAAGATATGAAATAATGCGATGATCCAGAATCAAATAAAGAATTGGCTAAAATTGAGGAAACAATTAAAGTACCTTCCACTACATCATTAAGAACTTCAACCTCTACAGTTGTGATTGCATAAGCTTGTCCCTGATCCCTTGGTATTTTCTGTTTCATATTTCCTTGACATTTTGGACAATGATTAGCATAGTGTCCCATCTCTCGACAACTATAGCATTGAACATCATTGGCTTCCTTCTTCCCTTTGCAATCACCAGCAAGATGGCCTTTCTGACCACATTTGTAGCATAATCATTTTCCTCTTAAGCATTCCCCATGGTGTTTCTTTCCACAATTTCCACATGGTGGAAATTCAAATCATCCTTTCTTTCCCATTTCTTTATTTTCTTTTCAAGGGTTTTAACAGCCCTCTTCTTTTTTTGATTTCCCTTAAAGTCATAAGACTTAGAGAATTATTTTTCTATCTTGATGGCACATGAAACTATATCCTCATATGATGAAAAACATTGGGAGACCAGTGCTCGCCGGAGGAATGTCTTTAGGCTATCAAAGAATCGATAAATTTTTCTCCTTGGATTTAGTATGTAGTCTACAACATGTCTTGCTAATCTTGTGAAGTTATCTTCATACCTTGCAACATTCTCATCTTCCTTCTACCTTAGATTCAAGAATTGTCTCTCCATATCTACTCACAGCTCATGAGGGAAATATTTTTCTACGAAGATTTCCTTAAAATCCCTCCATTCCATCTCTTCTATCTCTTCCTCCTCTTTTGTGATTTGGATTAATGACCACCACTGATCCACATCTCCCGAAAGACGATATACTGCCATGAAGACCTTCTCTCTTTCATTACATCCCAAAGCAAGAAATATCTACTCAAGGGAACATATCCACTACTCTTCTACAAATGGGTTTCTAGTCCTGTTGAATGATGGAGGATGTTGTCGCATAACGCGATCTAGAATGGCTCCTCTACGTGGTGGATCCGGATGCTCCATATGGGTATGGTTATTTTTCATAACTTGAGTATATTTTCCCAGTATAGTTATGAGTTGCTCAACACCAATCACAGCACCAGAGCCAACATAATTATCTTGCATCGGAGGAAAATCCCTATAGGGGACACATGCATTTGTGCGATTTCCATTCCGTCCACTAGGCTCCATATCTAGATAATTACATACACTATATTAGGTTATGAATCATAATGTATAATCTTATCTTTAAAATACCCAGAAAAATTGAGATCCTACACATGGATAATCCCATAATAAAAAAATGGTTTCTTTGAGGAATATTTTACATTTCAATCCTTTATAATGGATTGTAAAGAAAATGTGTATTTTCCGAATCATATCACCTGGGAGTGTTGTATCCAAGAGTACAGTAAGGCCTGTTGTCGTGCACCAGTTCCCATTCGAGTCTAGCTCGAAGCGGTGTTTTCGGGTTTTACCACTAGATACATCTGTGCCAGAGCAGCCTCTACTTCCTCATATCCAGACAGGGATTTATTTCTTGAAATATCCACATAATCTATTCCTTACCAAAATATCATGACGTTATTGTATGTATTTTCTCAAAGACTAACTTATGGACTCTTCCATAATTCTACATTTTCTAAATCTAGTTTCCAAGTATTTTACTAAACTTCCTCTGATACCAACTGTAAGGACCCGACCCCAGTTCCCCAGAGCCGGTGCCTTATTTGATTATGTTGGAATACATACAAGGAATAAGAATCCCGAAAGACTGAGTAGTTTAGTATTATTGGAAACAAGTTAAATACATAAGTTTATCATTACAAAATAAAGGGAATCAAAACACTATTTTATTCCACTAGAAACATCACGTCTCCTAGATTATGCTTGCACGTCATTCATAAATTACTTCTTCATGTCCTGAGAAAATTAAACACAAGAAATGGGTGAGCTCAAATTCTCAGTAAGAGTAAGAAATACAACAGAAGTTAATATAAACATTAGACATGGTGAATAATTGAAAACACATGGCTTTAATAATGAACTTGAACACATTATGACAGAAATATGAGCTGAATAAATAATTCCATGATAAAACATAATCATGGGTATTCTACTAGTCGAATAACCACATGAACTTCAAATACTAGAATCATATTGAGGGACGTGCATATTTCAGACATCATAACCATACCTTCCAAGCCGCGTGCTGGGACCATAAAATAATCATTTTGTTAAGGCCTCGTGCCAAGACCATAGTTTGTTTCATGAGACCTACTGATGCATCGAGGTGCTATATTGGGCCCCGCCCATCACATAATAAGTCCAATGCATTCCACATATGAGTGGGGATAAACATAAACAATATATACATTTATATTGAAACTATCATATGAAATGTAACTAACATTCCCCAATTATTGAACATAAACACTAACCATTCGGAATAATATGGTGAATGGTTTCAGGATAGATCATCCACATTAAAGTTAGTCATAAACCATTCAATAAAATATTTTATATGAAATCATAAATGATTAACCCCAACAATACATAAGAATCAACAAGTGTGTTGAATCAAATGAGAATAATCTTTTAAAATCATTAAGCAATTCTGGTGATAAATACTCTTTTATTTTGAAAAGAAGAGTTATTTTGGAAAAATATTTGTATAAATACAGAAGTAAAGTAATATAGTAATTTATGATAAAATTAGTGTTTTTATATGTATAATGGTTTCCAAAAATATATTATAGATTTACCTTGAAAATAGATATGAATTTGAGAAATTCCCTTGTATCGGGCTCGAATTTTTGAAACCAGTTTTGAGAGATTATTTTAAAAAATGTAACTATCGAGAAAATAGGGAAGGATTCTGGTTAGTTTACATATATAGAATACTCACACAGAATTTATGCGGAGTAAATAACAATACATAAGAATTTCATCTAGGAAATTAGACAATAAAAGTAACCCGAATGAAAATGGATGTTCGGGTGAAAAACCCTTACCTTAACTCCAAACGTGTTCTGCTCTTGTACTTAAGCTCATGGAATTTTAAATTATTCTTGTTAATAACTTATTTTAGAACATATTAGGAATTTATTTAATTTACCATAATTATGGTTAGTTCATTTATGTCTTTATTGACATGTTATTTTATTGAATTTCGTCGTTCTGGAGTGTTGGTTTCCTTTATTTTCATATTTGGTTCACGTGTTTTTAAGTAATGGAGTTCACATGGAAAGCTTATAAATCTACATGATTGGAATTATATATTATTTATGAACATAAATAATTGGTAATGGTCATTTATATCATTTTGTTATATGGAACGAGGAAGAATCCTTAGATGACAACCACTTCGATTATTCGGCGTTATTTGGATTATTATGAACTAGTTTTGTCAAATAACTTAATTATATGTACATATTCTGGGTTCCTGAATATTAATTACGTTATAATACATATGTTATAGTCTGGTTCTTCCATTAAAATGATATAATTTCAGTATATAGATGATACTGAAGTTATCATGTTCATTTGGACAGAGGAGGTGAGGAGAGAAAAATAAAAGAGATGAATTTGAAAAGAAAAGAAAAGTTAAGAGATCCCTTATGAAAATTCGGTAGCCTAACGACGCCACTTAAAGTTTCATAAAATAAAATGATGAGAAAAAATGGTATCTCATCATATTGAAATAAAAAGGACAGTAAGAATAATGAATAAAATCAAACCCCAACATATGAGAAAGGAATTTCAAATAGCTAACATAAAAGAAGTGTCGACTTAAAGAAGAGAATGAAGGATTCCCTTACCTTGTAGAATAACTCCTAGATCTTGATGGATGGGACCTTGGGGGATTAGGGAAACCTTGGGAGGACTCCTAGAGATGTAAAACCACCAGATCTTCGAGGATGAGGGATTTGGAAAGAAATAAAATGAATAGAGGAGTGGGTATTTATAGAAAAAGAGGGGCAATTTTTTAATAATTTCAAAGGGACACCTCATTAGTGGGTTTTGCCAAACCATGGGCTTTCCCATGGTATTTGCCCATGGTCTTAGACACTTGGGAAACCACATGTCATAAGTTACTACACACAAGTCGACCATACTTTTATATTTAATTATTACATCATTATGATGTCATTAAACTACCGAAAACTCAAAACTGTATTTTTACTATTCTAGAAAAATTCATGTATTTTAGAAAAATCCCAAGAATTCACCCCAACCATTTTTTGACGTGTATAATTAAAAAGTGAAATCCATTTTTAAAAAATAATTTTCTAAATATTATTAATTTAATTTTTAAATAAAGTCATAGTTAATTCGAAAAATAACAATCTTAAAGTGCAATTAGTTTTATTTCTCATTGAAAAACTAATTTAGATCTCATCATATTATTGCCTTAAGAAAATAAAATAATATTATTATTTACTATTCATAAGGGTCATATTACTATTCATATTACTATTCATAAGGGTATGTTAGTATTCACCAAAAATCAAGTTTGTTCTATCAGACTCCAAATGACTTACTGAACACAACTCTAGATGACCATTTTTTGAAATTCAAAACATAGAAGAGGCAATGTTGTGTTTAATGGATAGATTATAAAATTGAATTCTATATTTATTTTCAAAACCTTGGGGTGTTATAGGTATGGATTACCACAAGATATATTCTTTGAATAGATAATGTTATGTATCCATTTTGATTCAGATAGTAATATTACAAAGAGACATGTGGTAATAAATATATTTATTATTGAGTCAAAAGTGAAATCTTACACAAATTTTTGGATTGAAATAGAGATTAGTATAAAAATGAATAAAAAATATATCATGCATGATTACATGAAATTATACTCTAAGGGAGAAGCAATTCAAGAAGTAAGTCTTATAACATGAGTTTGTGGAATATGATTACTCAAGGATAATTAACATAGTGATTTAATATCCTTTCTAGATTACCCATATCACTTTTAGAACATTTTATTCCATGAATATCTACACAAAGGAATGATTCAGGAGTTCATATAACTTTATTAGTGTATTTTCCTAATATATTTCTAATTTTGTGATGCTTTATATTATAAATTAATTAGAATGATTTTATTAATGAACTATGTTTTATGAAAGGACTCAATAATCAATAACATATATGTATTGTTACTTATGTCCACGAAAAATATCATGTAATGGTCATGTTTGCACTGATAGTTGAAGTATATCTTCTTAAACATATTGATATTTCTTTTTGTATAATGGTGATAAGTATTTAAAACAAATTTAATTATAATCAAAAGATAATTTGAGTTTATATTCATAATTTGTATCTTTGTTCACCTTAAAATCCAAAAGTAAAATATTATAATGAGTGTACCCAATATTAGAATATGGTTTATATAAAATATTATGTACGATTAATTTGATGGAATGTGTTAATATATATGTACAAAATCCATAAATATATATGGTAGAAAAATGATCTAGATCATATTATACTATATAGATATGTAATGTGGTATAAAATATATAAATCATTTAATATCATATGCCATATAATTTAAATAAACATAGGTTATGATATAGTTTTATAAAAACTCTTTCTAAACCATGGTATATTATATGAAATATATATATATATATATATTATGAGTTATGGAAGGTATTTGTCATATTCTATAATTAACAAGTTGCTTTCAAATTCTTAAATCTAATAACAAAGTATTATTCTTCAAAAGGGTTTTTTCAATTGTATATATTCTACATAATTATTCATTATTAAAAATTATAAAATACAATTTATATTATGTCCATCGTTAAGGGTTAGAAACATGATAATAGGAATTCATTTTTCTCCGATATTATTAATATACAAGAAAATTCATAGAGTCCTAGGTAGATTCCCTAATTCAATTATATGTAGTTATATGTTCATTATAATGTTATATGAAGCCTCATGTTTACTCTACCTTCCTGAAATATATATTCCAATGCTTCATTTTATTTAGGTGGTACTATCATAAAATTGATTAAAGGAGGATACCACCCATGTGTGGATTGATTTCAGTCAGCTTACTGATTGAAAAACAAGAGATATCCACATGAAAAATATATTGAGTAATTTCTACACCTTTAGTAAATTCATCTAACCATGTATGAATATCTCAAATCTATTACTCATTTGTGTTGTAATATATTCTCACATTATTAAAACATTAATAGAATGAATAATATCATTAATATACAATATCATAATGAGTGATGTAGTTTTGGTTTTCCTAAAAAATATTTTATTATACACAGTACCATTTCATAAATTAATCTACTTCAAATACTCATTAGGATTAATAAACCAATATCTTATGACTTATTTCAAAAAATAGATTTAATTTTTTATTTTTCACACCAATTGTATAACTTTTAAAAAAATAAAACCCTCATATTTCTAGATATACCCAAACTAACTCAACTCACTAGTCATGAATATAGTCTAAACGTCAATTTGATGGATTTTATAGTTTTATTGTCCAATAAATCTGATAATATTCTAGATTTTCTCTTGTTTTTGTATTATTTCATATGATTCACTGGTCTATATTTTTTAAATTTTGGAATTTACTTTGAAAACTAATTTAGATTTATTTTATAAAACCTCAAATATTTTATTCATCTTGTTTTGGAAAATTTCTTTTATGATAATGATGTTATTATATTTTTATATGGGTATAATCATTGAAGTAACATTATTCCAAACTGATTCATCATAATATTAATATAATCACTCTATTCTTAATTACCCAAATATTCTTCAATTTTTTTTGGTTGGACTTTTGATAGTAGTCGATTATGACTATATTTCCTTGTTTTTTTATTACTTATACAAATTCATCCTCATATATAAGGATATTTTCAATATAAAATGTTTTTTAATATTAATATTTATATAGTATTTTCTTAAACTCATGTAAATGTTTTTATAATTGGTATAATCTACATCATCATCATGAATTCATCTATTCTTATCATCATTTATAGTATTCTTCATAGTTATATAATCATTCTCTTCACAATCTATGTAGGATTCTCTATGATCATCTTTAATTTAATGAGTGTCACACCATCACAGTCAGTGAACTTCTCAACATTTTCTATTATAACATTGATAGGAACAATTTTCTAGTGTGTAGATATGGTATATTTTATCCTTAGTATTTCGATTGAATTTGAATATACTTTTACTTTTCATATTCCTAAACCATGGACTCCCAAAATTCTCAAGAGGGTTCTAGATTGATGTTATTCTTGAAATAAAATATAAAAATTAATAAACAAACTTATCATTGGTGACAAATATATATATAAAACCATTTTTGATAAATTTCAAATAAAAAATATATTGACTGATGGTACTCAGCTATCATGGGTTTAGTCATATCAATTATGGGTATATTATTACATTCAAACATATCGTTTATTATGGAGGGTATCTTCAACTTAACTAATACCAAATTTCATGTTATCTATGCAATTTAGGGAACTATCTATCCTAACATTTACTTCCACTATCAGATCAAATCCTTTTCATAGTACTACATATTTGTTTCTCAATAAGTCTCTATTAACATTGAAAAATTATCGGTATATAGGAATTATGAGAAATAAACATAGTGAAATTAATTCTAGAAAATTTAATATTTATTATGATGAAATAATTAACATTACGAGATGATTTATTTCCCATGGTACAATAGACATCATATTGAAGAAAATCTACAATCTGTTAGGATTAGATCACAATCCCCTCATTTCTTTTATTTAATATCTTTCACAATTCAATCATTTTTCAATAATTATTTTCTTAAATAATGAAATATTCACCTAGAATACACATTAAAAAACAATCATATGATATTTTTGAAACATGGATGACACTTCAATTATACAAATTATTTTAATCTTTTATGCTCATATAGAAATATTTTTTTTGTTTTCCATTGAGATATTTTGTACATGAGATCTCATACATCCTGAATTTTCTGAACTATCATTCAACAATTTTATTATAATTTAATTTATAATGATTATAACATCATTTATATCATCACATAGTTGTGAAAATAAATCCATATTTTGTCTCAAACAAAATTAAATAAAAAAGTAATAATTAGTGTCTTCTAGATTGCATTTTATTCTAAAAAACATTTATCTTAAATAATCTATCGTTAGAAAAGGGTAAATAACTATAGGATCATACATTTTAGTAAAACTTATTAATTTTTATGTAACATTTTATGTGACATTAGAAACTGAAATAATTAGTAAATGAATTATCAACTTAGGATGTCGTGAATAAACTCACATGAGCCTCATCCCAGTTGATGAGGTATCGTTAAGTTCATCCACAAGTCCCAGGTTCAAAACCAGGTAGAGGCATATTTCCAGGGGCACTATAGCAGTACTGTAGTAGGCACTATAGTAGTACTGTAGCAGAACTATACATTGTGAGGTACTGTACCAGGCACTGTAGTAGGTACTATTCAGTACTGTAGCAGATGGAACTATTCACCTTGGGCCACCGGTTTGGGCTTAGAGTACTTAAGGATTTAGGTCCAACCATGCCTTCAGGTTAGTATGGATTTTGGACCACCTTTAAGGCCTTTGGGCCGCCTCAAGCCCTTCAGGCCACATGCAGTTGCCCCAGACACAGTACAAAAAAAAGGAGCAGCCCCAAAAGAGGATTCAGAGCAGGTGAACTCACCAGAGCAGAGCCAAATGGATTTTTTAGAATGAGAGGGTATGGCTATGCCATCGGGTCTAGCCTGTGCTTGCACGTGAAGCCTATCCAGATGACCGTGCGAAGGTGGAGAGCTACTATCATGATGCAGATGTTGGGGAGGGGCAGTTCCTTGTAGATAATATTGTTGAATTTATTAAGACCTTTGGGTCATGAAATCTCCTAAGCCTATGGGCCATGTAATTTCTGAGTCTACGGGCCTTGTAAAGTTTCCCCCTAATCCCTTGAAATGGGGTTTATCAAAAATAAATAAAAAATGAAGGCCTTTAGGCCATTCGGGGGGGGGGGGGATGTCATGAATAAACTTTCAAAACAAGGGATTATTTAGTTGATTTATTAAACTATCAAAAATTCTTTGTACATTAAATGGGGTTTAATTTTTTTGTAATTAAATAAACTTACTCATCTGAAACATTACATTCATGGTCACACATTCCATAGAAATCATTTAGTTTTTTATACTTATTCTTCATTTAATCATTCATCCCAATTTGATGAGATATTTTCAATTATTTTTGGGGTTTCTTTCATATTGGGCTCTGGGAATCCAATTTTAATAAAATATATTTATTATACCAATATATATGATAATTAGGGTCCATAAAATATAAAATAATAAAAATCATAAAATATAGTTCTATGAAAAAAATATCTTCAAAAAAGGGATTCTATCCAACTTCTATATTTATAATTATTTTATATAGTTTCACATAATTCATTTTCTTGTAACATAATTTGATATTTAAGATCAACATAGATAATTTCATCTTATTTTTTACTTTCCATGATTTGGGAGATGTCAAAATTAATTACGAATATTTGAATTGGATGAAAATCTAGTTCTCACTGTAATCAATAGAAAATTTATTCTTCTTTTGAGTTGATAAATTATTATACAATACTTATTTACATCTACTCCCATATAAAAAATGGGATATTATGTATTTATATATTAAAAAAGAAGTCATATATATTTTTTAATCTAAATATTTTTTCAAAATATATTTCAACATTTATTAATTTTTTTTGATATCATTGATATATTTTATGATGATTTTATTCATGTGTATCTCCACGTCATATATATTCACATAGAAATTTTCAGTCCCATTATCTCGAAAGATTATAACATATTTATTATCCCAAGTGATATTATTTTCCTATGAATTTTCATGATTTAGAATCTAAACATACATACACATATCATCCTTCTCAATATAAATTATTTATATTACCAACTAATCACTTGAGATGTGAATTTTCTTATCATTTCCATTCAAATAGTTCTAGGAAAATATTGAATTCAATTCTTAGGGTGTAATCATTAGAACTTGTAAAATTTTCAACTGAAAACATATTATTAATTATATTATCATGCTATAAATTTTTTTCATTAACATTTTGTAAATAAAAAAAATTTCACAATTTCTATAGGACTCACCAAAACAAAAAAATATCATTACTATCAGATGAATATTCATAAAGAGGTACGTTTTTCATTCTAAAATCATTTCATAAAAAATATTACCCTTTTTATGGATTCTTTTTTGTCTTAAAGGACACACAATTACTGAATGATGCATAGGTTCCTTCACTATAATAATTATTCATGCTGAATCTTATGGGGATATGGAAAAAAGAAGACAAATAAAAACATATTTGAAACATTTAATTGTAGTTTCTGTTTATACATATCTATCTACTTCTTATGATTTGAGACACAAATGAGTGAATATAATCAAATCCTTATATGTTTATATATTTATTAATTTCTTCTATATGATATTAATAAATTCTTATATAATTCAATATATTATATAAAATTAAATTATTCATGATAATCTTGTTTTTTAAGGTTGAAAATATTTATATCTCATGGGAGACATGAGTTTTTTACAATTCATTAATTTTAATTTCATAAGGATATCTAACATCTAGAGTTGGGATCTTCTAATAAATATAATCTATTTGAATTATTATGTCTATATTCACCAATGTAGAGTGTTTAAATTCATATTCATTACATTTATTGTGATAACTATCATTTTAAATCTTGTGATGAACTCATAAATAGAGTTATCCACACATATTGTCATAACTAACTTGGTCAAGGTTATATATTTTTATCCATTTATTTTTGAATACCACAAAAACACACAAAAAATATATCCATATATCCTTTTCCGTTTTTATTTTTATAAACACTGTTAACCAAATAAAATATAATTATGAAAATATATTATACCATTCATTCTGATCGCCATCTACATTTTTCATGTTAAATAATGTAAATGAAAATGACTCACATAAAAGTATCAAATGATAAATATAATATTATAGAACTCCATATCAATTATGTATATTGTATGGTACCATTCATTCCTTCCATATATTAAGTAATATCTTATCAAATAGTGGGATCCCTTTATTATTACTGGAGTTATAATGAATGAGGGAAAAATTAATTATGGATATTTAGAAGAAAAAATGTGATTAAATAAAAATTATTGGGATCACATGAATGAGTAATCAACAATTATAGGGGGGACCAATGTGAATAATTATTTTTGAATAAAATATTCACATTTGATTTTTCGACACAATGAAAATTTAAATAAATATTTTCCAAATAGTAAATGAGTAACAAAAAATATTTAACAACATTTATTCCCTGTAATGGTAATTATATCTTTGGTGTATAGAAATTGTAATCCCATAGATTCATGACTAATATTTTATTTTCTAAATTGATTATGTTATTGGTTATATCCATATAAACTTAAAAATAATATAACTAAATAGTTTAACTAAGAATAATTTTTACCTTTAAAAAATAGATTATTTAAATATGGATTCATAAGAAATGTTTTATTAAATTTCAAACATGTTTCAATTTTTATTCCTACCTTGTTGCATAGAAGTATATTTTTTGGATTTCTACAAAAAATATTCATATACTCAATAGTATCATAATAACTTCTAAAATGGTGTATCGATTCCATACATATTAGCATTAAATTCAATGCCTCCAATCACATCTCATTTATTAAAGCTCTATGATTATTCATGATATACCAACCATTTATTTTAGAAAAATATTTCCATCAAAGTAAACTAATAATAAAGAAACTCTAACCACAACTATACAATTTTAATAATAAAATGAATGACTTATTTTATAAAAATTAACTCCCCACATTTAATATGTAATTCAAAAATTAAATTAAATTTGTAACCCAAAAAAGGATTTATGGAAATGATAATATCTATGATAATAAAAATATATGAATCTATAGAAAAAATATTGTACACTTATTCTATTTTTGGATCCATTAAACACTTCAATAAACTATATCATGGTGAATCATATGATAAAGCACATAGAACAATGATATTTTTAATCTGGTGGAAAAATTTAATTCATATTTTCATTACAAAAACTACCTTCCACTTTTTTTATTAACATCAATAATGATATATTAAATGTTCTGGTCAAGGGTATGGTAATAAATCATGATTTATATTTAGTTCATTAGTTTAATCCCAATAATATAATGCATAATTTTTTGAAACCCATTCTAGATGAGAAAATTATCAACACATCATAGCTTCCACTTTGGATTGTATAATGGTATCTCTCAATTTCTATTTAACATATATGAATCATGATTTTCATAACATGTTATACCATAAAAATAGATTTTATAAACAAATTATTCCATTAGAACTACTCCCAAAACATCATCTATCAAGACTAATACGTTGTTTGGATTATCAATCTCTTAATAAACCACAACTACAACAATATACTCTCAAACACATTACTATAATCTTTCAACTGTGATATTTTTTATTATATGACATAAACATCCATGATTTTTCACTAAATAATAAAATTAGTCAAGGGTGAATAAAAGATAGGTATATGATAGGATATATTTTTAAATTAACTATATATGTTAATATAAAAGGTTTTAGTATGAAGAAATAAATTTTTACCTTCATTATGTTAGCCGGATGCATTATTATTACAAAAAATAGGTTTCTCTATGACCACCTTTTCCAGAAATGATACATCTACCATTTCTTCTATGAAATTATCTATGGTGATTATTAGAAAAAATTTAAAATATGGAAATTGAATATTTATTCCTTCACTATATTAATCAAATGAAAATTCATGAGACTCAATCCTTATCATTTATCGTTTTTTGGGGAAATTGACTAATTTCATATTTTTTATCAAGATTCATAAAAAAAAATTCCACATTATTGCATGGATTTTCACATTATTTCATATCCCATTTTATTTCACATTAGGAAAATATATTAATTATCGAATGTACCCATTGTTAATATAATAATTTTTGTTTTCAACCATTACTAAAAAAAAATTTGTTAATAAAGTATACTGATTACCCTTAAGAAATGTAAAATTTAACTATAAAATTTAATATCAATTGAAAGTATTACATTATCATATAGGTTAACCAAAATAACTATGGTTTAAATATATATTTCCTTTCATTCAGTTATCTGATATTCCTTATATTAATTACATTACATAATTATTCTTTCATAATTTATTGTAAGGAGAACGTGATTAACGAAAGTATATATCTCAAGAGTTTCATGAAGGAAATGTTGTCTTAGGACCAATATTCATGTACACGTGTAAATATTTAGTTGATATCCAACCACTCTTTACATGGTTATTATCACTAGGTGCATCTATCTATAACCACATCTACATTCCATTATATAGAGAGGGAAGCAATTTTGATGATAACCACATAATATCTATTAAACCAAAACTTTTGGAAACTATCATATACCTTGGATTATATAATACACATTAACTTATGGAACTCAATAATGTTATCTTATCATAATACTATAAATGTTTAATATTCTCACAACTAACTGTAAGGGTTTTTATGTCCCTAAAATATTGAACAATTTTATTATATCAGAACATATATTATAAATAAGTGATATCCTAAACACTAAATTTAAATAATACATGATATGATATCAACTATGGATACCTAAAATAATTTATCTCAAATAATTAGATGAATTATTATAAATTAGTAATTAAATATTCTCCTTAGATGATTTAGTATTTGAGTTCTGGATGGATAGGAAAAATTTAACTACAAAAAAATATATTTTTCAATAACTATTTTTTTTAAACTACATAAGAAACATCATAATTATGAACAAGTCTTCAACATATCTCATAAATGCATCACACATTGTACTCTTATAGACATATAATCCATATTAAATTTCTTAATAACTATAATAGTTTGAATCAAATCATTCGAAAAGGCTTAGATGATCGATAAGGGATACATAATTAAATTAGAAACATATAATGGGTAATACATGGGAGAATATAGGATAATATGGGAATCATGATATTAATACATGTACCTGTGGAATTATATGATTATAATTACATTAATCATAACATGTAAATATATCCGCAACATAACAATGCTACATTCATAAACTTATCACTAAATTTCATAAATATGGTATTGTAAAAACATATTATTAAGGTTATTCACCATGGTATCATAAAATATTAAAAACAAATTCTAACTAAGTATAATGAAAATTTCATCTATAGGTCTTAATTATTCACCCAATGGATTGGAGAGTTAACAAGAAAAACCATTCATATTAAAAATGTTTTCACTAAGCTATCATAAACAATTTTTGAGTTATACATCCAAGGAATAATTAAATTTTCATATATATGGATTATTTATTTACCTACTATATTGGAGAGAAATTATCTTTTACTATTCATATGACAAACATTATGTGTTGCACATAATGAAATCACACATAATTCGACCAAATTATAGTTAACCCAATAACGAAATGGGTGACTTGATAATACAAAACATAATCATAATTGATCCAAAGAATGAATTTATATGAAATTATAAGTTAATATCATAGGATTAATTAGATAGTGTTGATATAGGTATAAAAATAAATTTTTAGTTTATGAAAAAAGTATTTGTAAATAAGATATATATTATTATATAAGATGTGAAAATATATATTTAAAAAACTAGTATAGTAAGAATTTTATTAAGAAAAAATGAATATATGTAGTGTAATTGTCACTCCCTGACCTCAAGTACTCATTATTTCTTTCCTTTTATTAGTTATAGATCATTTTTTGAGGTTCAGGTTTGTGTCCCGACCAAAATTTTGAGTTTTTTTAGTTTTTGTGAGCTTTTACTAGAATATCGCTGTTTCTTCATGGTTAGTTGTAATCGTGCGAACACTGTGTGGCCAATGTAGGATGAATAGAACCCAACACCTGGAATGCACACAATCATGCATTATTTCCCACGTAAACATGTGGTCTATCTTTTCTAGGTAGAGAGTTCCACACAGTTACCGCATGATTTAGAAAATCGTGCAACCAAACCGTGTGGACCGTGCTAGAATTATAAAACATTATTTTTCCTAATCTACCCTCCAACCCATTTAACCCAAAATCAAATCCCTCCCCCTTGGTCGACCATGGAACATAAAGGGAGGTCTCATATGCCTCCCACATCGATTCCTCCCACATCGATTCCTCCTCCTCTATGGATGCTCCCTCTTCACTCCAATATGTGTTTTTAGGGTTTATTTCCCCTTTTTTTATTCCTCTCTCTTCCCCTATATTTTCTGGGATTTTTGGGATTTTCTCCCTTCATTGAATTATAGGGTTAGTGTTGAAATATTTTTGGCTCATTTTTATTGTGTCTAGGATGTGAGAATCATTTCTGGGGCTTAGATCTACCTCTCTTTTATGTTTTACTCTATCCTCACTTCATTTTAGGTATGAGATTCCAATTTTCTCCTTTCTGGATCTCTCCATATATACTTTCATTTTTTAATTAATTTGGTAATGTTATTTTCACCTCTATTATACACATAGATAGATTAAAATAGTATTTTATTATTGATGTAATTTAAAAAAAATTTGATTTTAAGGATCATTATTTGAAATCCCTAGTATTTTGGCACCAGGGTGTTTATTTTAAAAGGTAGTGTTACTTTAAAGTGAAATTAGGGTTTCTTGTGAAATTATTAACTATAAAATTGTAGTAGAAATGTTTTTTTGGTTGTAAATTTGGTATACTATGTATGGTTTTGAAATCTAATAGTCATATAAATGTGTTAAAACGTTTTGGGAAGATTTTAATTGTTCTTAAGGGGATGTTTTTTTTATGTTTTCTAGATAAGGTGGGTGGTTTATTAAGGTATTCATGGAAATGGGAGTTTTATAGAAATTGTTTTTAGTGCTTTATTGGTTTTTTATGTGTCACTAGATGTCAACACTTCCATTTTTTTAATAGGTTCACACATGGATGTGTCATTAGATGAAATTGATGCATTAAGTTGGGTTTCTCATGAAATCTTGGTTTTCTAAATAATAATATCATTTAAAATGAGGTACTTTCTTTGATGTGGTTCTTAAAATTTATTTTCAATGTGTTTATCAATGTTTTTCCCATCTGTCCTTGAAACATGTTTTGGTGTTAATTTTGAAAAGTGTAAGGTCCCTTTTTCCGATCATGAATTATTTGTGTATGGGTTTGGAACTTAAGGGCCCGTTTGGCTTTGTAAATTTGGAAATAGTGTTTCTATGATGTTTTGGAATCATTTATTAAAATTTGAAGCTAATTTCTTTTTTGGAACTTTCAATCCAAAAGTGGATCTTGTGTTATCCTTTAGAAATGATTTTTTTTTGATAAATGTGTGTGCCTTATTGGAAGCCTTGTTGTTTTTTAAATGTTTTAAATGGTTATGTTTTATAGTGTCCTAGTGAGAACCTTATTTTAAGAAATTAATATGTACATATATGGGGAACCATTATATGATAGATAACCATTAGGGGTTATCATATATTGGTGTTTGTGTTTGGGGTAGGAAAGTGTAGTGTAGACGACCAAGCTGGGTCACATGTGTGTTGGACTCCTATATACACAGTATTACTATTATTATTATCACCATGTAATAATGGGGTATAATATATAATCATGTGATGGTAGCTTACCATCCCTGATTTGAATGGTTGGTACCCTTTGGAGTTGTAGAAAGGCCATGAGGGTTGTGTAACTAGTGAGGCTGGGATAGAGCAGCCAGTTGGTTATTAACATAGGGGATTCACCGTATGCCGACATTTGGTTCCAAATTGAGTACATACAATGGTTGTCTACAGATTTTTAGGAGAAACCATGGTTATTATTTACACTACTTTTTAACATTTTCTTGATATAGATTCTTTGCTTGTATTACTTGTATGGTTCTTTTGGAACATCCCTAGTTCTCTCTATTTTAGTAAATTAATTATAGAATGGTGTTTAATTTTTGAAATTGAAAAAAACTATGCGATATTTTGAACAATTTGAGAAAAATATTTTTTAAATTTTATTTTAAACTAGTTTTAATGGAATATTTTGGGAAACAATATTCTTGGATTCAGTGGATTATTGCAGGAATCCCTATTGATCATTTTGGTGCTCAAAAATATCTTATCATTCATGTTGATGGTTCATCTTTTGTTTCAGGTTCACTAGTAGGTGCTCATTGTTGGATTCTTATGGATGGAGGTTACCAAATGGTCACATGGAGATCATGTGGTACTGACACAATTGTTCTTATTTTAGTTTTTAGTCTTAATGGTAGTATTTTATATCTGGACCCACTATTTATTTATTAATGTTCAATTTTTTCTTCACGTCGCTTGTTTGGTTCTATTTATTAATCTTTTAATGGTTATTTTATTTTAGTATAAATCATTCCCAAGTGTATATTTTTGATTCCATGCACTAGTTTCCATCTTTTAAGGATTGGGAACACCCTTCAGGACATGTCATGGACCAGATCAGGTGACCTATTTAGGCTCGAATCAGTTTGGTTCATGTAAAAATTCTATCATAATAAGTTCTTTTTATTTGTGGTGTTTTCTATAAGGATATTATTACTATTGGGACTCAATAGGTAGGTTGTGTAAGATCATCACAAACACTTTCTTGCACCGATCCTCAAGTTTCCAAGGGTAGTTTAGGGGTTGATTCTTTTGTCATGGGTTGTTTTGGATTGAATAAGGACAATGGAGGTGAATCCGGTTATGTTGTGGCCTCATATGGGGTGGTGGACCATGTGGAGTCCAATTGTCTGGTTCAAGTTCCTCTTAGTGTTATGCCTTACATGGGGCATGGCCCCAGACCATGTCATCAAGTTAGGCATATGCACTAGTTTTTCATTCTGGTGGCACCTTGTTGGTTGTGATTCTTTTTGTTTTTTGTTGTCATGAGAGTGTTTGAAAATTAAAAATGGATTTTGAAAATGAATGTGGTTTTGAATTGGAAAAATGGTTTCTTTCAAATTGTTTTAAAATTGGAGAAGTTTATCTATAAATAGAAATTTATTCGATTTGGAAAACATGGTATATGTTTGGATTTGTTGAGGAAAAGTAATTATTGAACCATGGTATTATTTATGGAGGTTCATATGTATGTGGGTATGTACAGAGAGTATGTGGGGTAAGTTTTCTATGGATGATGTAAGAGGGACTGGATGAACAAACATGGGATGGTTCATTAGATACCATGGGTGGGTTTTTGAAATTTATTGATTTTGGAAATTGGGTTTTGATATTTGGAAATTGGCCATTGATGATAAAAGTCATAAAATATAATGGGAAATGGTGGTTTTTAAATGGGAAATGAATTTTGGTAATTGAATTTTCTATAAAAAGAGGGTTTTTGTATTTTTAAAGTGGTTTAGAAATGTAGAGTTTTGGAAAATTAAAATGAAATGAAATTTTTGAAAAGGCTATTTTCTGTTGTGCTTGAGTTTGTTCGGCCTCTAAGCTAATTGCTTTGGTATAGGAGTGTTTCTTTTAATTGTGTTTTATCTTGATTCTAGTTTTTTTATGTTTCTCATTTTGATCAAGATTTACTACCCATAAAGGTCCCCAAGGATTCTAACAAGTCATTCCCAGTTTCATGTTCTTTTGAGTGCTGTATGTATATCGAGGGAATCGAGGTATGTTAGAAGAATTTGTGTGGTTATGGAAGGTAATTGTCTTCGATTTTTTACGAACTACCATTTTTGTTATGGTTTTTCCCATCTTGGTTTTTTTGATGGATAATTTTTGGACTAGTAGAGTTTGAATGTCACATCATCATTGGAATTCGAGGTTTAGTTGTTGGTGGTCAGTTTTCGTGAGGGTTCCCCATCTAGAAAAAAATTTATGCCAGAGGAACCTATTTTTGAAATGATATCCTAGTTAGATCTGACAACCAGTTCATCTACTCACTTTCTAGTTGTCCATATCTATGGATGATTCGATCATTCAAAGAAGTAGTGTTTCATCCCTTTGAAAACATACCTCCATTTTGGTCATTTGAATCATTATGAGGAAGAAGGAGTTGGGATCGAGGGATGTTGATACCTGACTGTGATTCAGGAGATGCTACAGTCATCAGAGCCCCACTTGCATGTCTTAGAGTGATGTTTTTTCATAGTCAAGAGTTGTTGAGGATGAGTGGGATCTCATCTTGGGGTCATGTTTACTTTCTTTGGGATGGAAATATTCAAATATTTCTTGTTCCATTCTTGTCACCATTGTAAGTCCATGATCATTATGGTGGTGTGATGATATTTCTCTATCTCAATCCAAGTGGCCTAATCTTCTCCAAACATGGATTTTAAATAGTTCATATTACATGAACGGTGTAGGTCCATTGAATGAATGAATACATTATTGTTTTTTGTTTAGTGTCAATTTTATTCATTAGGAGGACGTTTAGGTTGTGGAGTTGTGGGTGGTGTTTTTTCCCATTTCATTACTTGGGCCTCTTTTAGTGAGTTTTTTCCTCGTGTTGAGAGGATGGTCAGAGTGAATAGTTCTATATTTCAGTTTTTTAACCCTTGTACAGAGGGTTTCAGTTTTATTTAGTATTTATCCATTCTAGAGTCCCATCATGAAGGGTTTTCCCATGATAGTTTTAATATTGGTGTGGATTTTTTCTATTACTGTTGATGAAGTGTGTCCAGTTCTACCTAGGAATTTCCTATTCCATAGTTGCATTGAAGGGATTATTTAGTTTTTTTGGGAGACATTGATATAATTTATTAGCCATCGGTTTTTGGGTTGACTCATAGTAGGAATTATATTTTAGTCTATGGGGTGTTGTTCATCCCATGTAGAGAAATTAAATGAGTTCGGTTTGGGAGTCCCCCTCCGCTATAGGGTGGTGTGTTTGGGTTACTAGGTTTCCATGTTAGTGAAAATATTATGGTGGGGAGGACCCTCCCATGTTATCACCACAATCTCAGGATTTTCTTTTTCTTTAACTGGTCGAGTGTGACATGTTTTGGGAATTTTTACCCTGAGGCTCTTGGTTTTATTTGATTTTCTCTGGTCACAGACTCGAGTTGTTTAACATTTTTCTTGGTGTCTTTTTGGGTGTATAAGGTGTCTATGGTGGGATAATTTTCACATATCAACCTTGTATACTCATTATGTTTATCTTTTTATTAGTTTTATATCTTTTTTTCAATGTTCTTGTTTGATTCCTAGTCAAAATATTGAGTTTTTGGAGTTTTTTCAAGGGGATCACAGTTTCTCCATTGTTAGTATTAACTATGCAGGAACCTTGTGGCAAGTGGAGGCTAGATATAACCAACCATATAGCTTGTTCATGGCTCAGTGGTAGTTCCCAGATAAATGTCTAGTCAAACATGGAGCATTATGGGATCTCTTTAGGCCTCCCTCCTTGATTCCTCCTCCACCAAGGATGCTCTTTCTTCGATCCAAGATGAGTTTTTTGGGATTTTCCCTTTTTATTCCTTTCACTCTTCCCCTATCGTTCCATGGGTTTTCCTTTGGATTTCCTATCTTGGACAAACACTAGGATTAGGGTTGGATGATTTGGGAATAATTTTTCTAGTGGATGGGGTGCACATATCGTTTATGGGGCTTAGATCTCCCTCTCACTTCACACTTGATCTGAGGCAGGTGTTTCCAATTTCCCCATTTTTGGAACTCTCCATTTGTACTTGAATGTTTTAATTAATTTTTAAATGTTATTTTAACCTCTATTATACCCATATAAGGATAAAAATTGTGTCTTCTTGTGTATTTAATTTATTAAAAATTGGTTTAAAATGAGAAATCTAATAAATCCCTAGGATTTTGGTACTTAGGGTGTTCATTTTAAATGGTATTGTTCCTTTAAAGTGAAATTAGGGGTTCTTGTGAGATTAATATCTCTCATGTTGTTCTGGAAATGTTTTTTCATTTTAAATTTGGTATAGTATGTATGGTTTTGAAATTGCATGGTTGGTTAAATGTGTTAAAACATTTTGGGAAGAGTTTAATGGTTCATAAGGGGATGGTTCTATGTTTTCTAAATAAAGTGGGTGGTTGAATATAGGATTTAAAGAAAATGGTTGTTTTATGGAAATGTTTTTTGATTATTTCATTTGTTGTTTGTGTGTCACTGGATTTTGGAACATCAATTATTGGAATAGGTGAAAACATGGATGTGTCATCAAATGAAGGTGAAAAATTAAGTTTTAGTTTTGATGAAAGATTGGTTTTCTAAATGGTACTGACTTTTAAAATGATGTCTAGTATTAGATGTGGTTCATAAATTTTTTTTCAACGGGTTTCTCAAGTTTTGGAACATTTGGTTTTGAATCATTATTTGGTGTGAGTTTTGAAAAGTGTAAGGGCCCTTTTGGAAATCACGAAGTGTTTGGGTGTGGGGTTGGAACATAGGACCCCATTTGGATTTGTAAATGTGAAAATAGTGTCTGTGTGATGTTTTGGTAGTATTTATAGTTATTTCAATCTAAAGGACCATTTGGTACTTTCAATACAAATTTGGTGCATGTGATAGCCTTTAAGAAGAATTTGGGTTTGGATAATTGTGTGTGCCCATTTGGAAAACTTGTTGTTTTGTGAAATGTTTTAAATTGTTATAAGTTATAACTTCCTAGTTGTTACCTATTATAAGGAAATTAATATGTACATATCAATGGCATAATTGTAGTAGGGATAACCCTTAGGAGATATCATATATTTTTATCTCTATTTGGTGTAGGAAAGCACTGTGGTGACGGCCAAGCAAGGTCATGTGTGGGTGGAATCCTACTTACATAGTATTATTTTTATTATTATTATAAAAATGTGTTCCATGAAATATTTTAGATGATTGATTGAAAGTACTCTTACCACCCCAGATTATACGGGTTGGTACCCTCGGGAGTGGTAGACAAGCCATGAGGGTTATGCCACTAGTGAGGCTACGATAGAGAAGCAATTTGGTTATTTATATATGGGTTTCACTATATGCTGTCAGGTGGTTCTGAATGGAGTACGTTCAGAGGTTGTCTAACGATGTTTAGGATCACCCATGGTTATTATTTATATTGATTTTTTACATTCTATTGAAATAGATTCATTTCTTTCATTTCTTATTTGGTTCTTTCAGAACATCCTTAGTTCTCTCATTTTTAAGAAATTGATTGCAAAATGTAATTTAGTTTTTCAAATGGAAAATGTTGTGTGCTATTTTTCATATTTTGAAAACTGTATTTTTATAACTATAATTTAAACTGGTGTTAATGGACTGTTTTGGGAAAGGATATTCTTAGATTTGATGGTTTATTTCAGGCATCCCTACCAATCATTTTGGTGCTCACACATATCTTATCTTTGGA
The DNA here is from genome assembly GCA_963277665.1 of Viscum album. Classification (NCBI taxonomy): domain Eukaryota; kingdom Viridiplantae; phylum Streptophyta; class Magnoliopsida; order Santalales; family Viscaceae; genus Viscum; species Viscum album. The sequence continues at coordinate 1,005,138,405 of OY728161.1, forward strand.
GTTTCAGTTTCGGATTTTGGTTCAGGTTACCTGGTAGGTGATCGTTATTGGAGTACGGATAGTCTTGTCGGTGGAGGTGACCAAAATGCCAAATGGTGATGGTTTGGTAGCAGTTCATTTATTGTTATTTTATTTTTAGCGTGCTTTGTTGTGTTTTGTATCTGGACTAACTTTTTTATTTATTAATGATCATTTGTTGGTTCATGTAGTATGTTTGGTTCTATTTATTTATCTGGTCCTATATATTTATTTTAGGCTAAATCCTTCCCATGCAAATTTGTTTTATTTTTGAAACTAGTTTTCATCCCATAGGGATCTAGAACTCCATTCGGGTTATGTCATGGATCGGTACGGGTAATCGGTTCAAGGTCAACCTAGGTTTGTTCGTGATAGTAATATTCATATAATTAGATGATATTGATCGAATTATGCATTCACAAAGAAAAAAACAAAAAACAAAATTTATTATACATTTTATACATTATCGTAATAAAATGATGTTGTAGGTCATCATGTGAAGTTATTTTCCAAAAAGATAATTGAATTTTTTAGAGAATATTTACATTAGATAAGGAAAAATTAATATTATATCCTTGAAAAGGAATAATTTATTTTGAAGTAAAAGTTTGTTGGAAGATAAAACATTGATATTTAAAGTATGGGAAACCATTTTAATATTTTATGAAATAATTATTGAAACTACACATCATAAAAAGAGTAAAAACATTTTATATAAAATATAATAATGTAAATTTCTATTTGACACGATATACCACATAATTAGGTATCTAAAAACTAGGCAACATTGGTAGGAAAAAAAATTATGAATAAGGAGGGGAAACTATCATTAATGAGGGTGGAAACTATTCATAAAAATGATATACCAATTTGAAGTAAATTTTTAAAATAAAAAATATTTAAATGAAAATGACATTTACAAAGAGATATAAAGAGAATTTTCCATGATATAAAATCTTAGGTTATAAGAAGCGAATAATATAATAATAAGTTCAAGAAGGTTCATTATAACTCCATAAAAGTATTTACATGAAAAACAATTACAATATTGGTATTATTTTAATCAAAATACATTTGAATAAATAATAATATATAACTCATAAAACCCTTTTAACTAAATTTATAAGTTAAAATAAAATCATTTGGTAGTAATCACATTAAACGATATTATGATGCAAAATATAGAATATTTATCAATAAATAAATATTTATAAAAGGAACCCCTTACCTTAATTCAAGACATTTGAGTAATTAATATGAACATCCAATATAAAAAAATAATTTTCTCAATAAACCATTTAATAATCCATTTTATATCTATGTCCATTTTAAACATAAATTCTAATTATTTTATATAGATATTTTAGTTCATTATTATTGGTTTTTAATATTGTGTGTGAGTAATCATGATCAATTTACCTGTTTTAGAATAATGGTGTCTTTTATCATTATTCCCTCAAAATTTTCAATTCCTTGACAATTAAAGAAACTATAGTAAATGTTTTATAATTATTTCTAATGTTACAATTTATATTCAAACATATTTTTGTAATGTTTTTTACCATTAAGTTAATGATGATCGTGTTTTCCTAATTAATAATAAATAAATTATGTTTTCTTAGTTAATAATTTCAATGTTAATATTCCAATTTTATAATGAGAACAATTACTTACATATTAATATTAAATATTATATTTCAAAATTCATTTTTATATAAATATATATAATTGTTCATATTGGTGGTTAAAACAACCCAAAAAGAACATTCCATATCTATGTTTGAGAATGGAGGTTTGAGAGATTATTTTCTAATAATATAATTATAGAAAATAATAATTAAATTATTTACTTTTTATTTTGTTGATTAATTATAATTTAAAATATTTATAATAATAAGGTTAATAAAAAAGAAGTTCTCACGTATAAATAAATATCATTTCCTCTTAGTATGTTCATTTTATGTAGTATGATTTACCATGATCTCACAGTTAAAATATTATTTATAGAATGCCAAATTTATATCCCAAGAATATAAAATAAGGAATAAAAAATTATTCATTCACTATCTCAATTTTTAAATAAATCCTACAATAGTGGTTATAAAAAAATGTGTCATTCAAGGATGTGGTTGTCCCCACAAATTAATGGTCAATAATTTCATTATTTGATTTATTGGGAGAGGAATACGTTATTGTTAAAAAAATTAAAATTTATGTGTGTTATTGATACTAATGTTCATATAATATTTTTAAGAATAATTTTGTAGGAGGGGGATGAGATGGAAAAACTATGAATTTTAAGGGAAATGCAAGAATTGTATTTAGAATTTAGTTGTTCTCTTGATGTATTATATATATATGATGGAATAAGTATATTTTACAAGGCTATAGGAAACCAAATTGTTTTAGGGTATCTATAAAAATTCATTTGGTATGATTTTTATAGCTTTTTTTTATGAAATTTGTTTATTGGAATTGGTTTTTGTGAGATTCTTTTATAGATTAAATGGACAATCAGTTCTTTTATTTTTATTTTTTTAATGGGTATGAATGAAATTATTTAACATTTAGGTATGTACATATTGAATTCAAATATAAAACATTTATTCAATATTTTGTGTGTGAAAAAATTATTTACTTAAATAGACTAACCATTTTAACAATTATCAATCCTTATTAAAATATAACCATGAAAATTGTTTTATTAAAAAAAATATAATAAAACCTTATTTAACCAATTTTTAAATTAAGAATAATTTTTTTCTACTTCATTTAAGGTAATTCTATATAAAAATACGAAAAACTAACTTTTAAATTAAAACATATAATATTTTGAAAAAAAATTATATAAATTTTTTACATTAATCATTTTTTTCTTAATATCATTTAAAATTTATTACTATATAGAAGGGTGTTAATTTATTTTTATATATTATTATTCTAAAATATTAGTTATTTCAATTTAAAATATGTCATATTCAATTAAAAGTATAATATTTAGGATTTTGTCATTCCATTAGAAATAATTGTTTTTATATGGTAACTATTATTCATCTTTTTAAAATAATTACATGCCTAAAAAGGAAATTTAACACATCGATTTATTAGATATAAATGATTAAAAATATGTAAATTATTTAATCTAACATGATTTCTATGATGTGATAGAAAATAATTCTAATATAAGTTTTTATAATGTAACCTAAAATTCTTGGAAAAAATTTCAATGAATTAAATTATTTTATTTTATTCTTATTAATTATTATTGGGTAGATGTAAAAAAAATTTATTATATAATTTATCAATAATTTCAATTTAAAACATTATTTAACTATAATATTTAATATTTCCAATGCATGAAATGGACATATTTTTAAAATTATATTTTTACATAAAAAATGTTTTATTCTTTATCTAGTTATAATTATACAGTTTTATTTAAGTATTAGAATTAAAAAATTTAGAATAACTTTATAAAAATTTTAATAATTTATTAACATGTGAATTTCTCTTGCAATTCAATGTATACATATTAGTTTTTACAAAATTTTCTATTATTAGTTTTGTTTAAGGGTATCATGTGACGCAAGAAACAAAACACATATGGTTTTAAGGGAAAATATACATTTTAGAATAATGTGGTTTTGTATTCAATATATATCAAAAAAACATTACTAGATTAGTATAGTGTGAGTATAAAGGGGAGTGACTAGCATATTCTTAATATACCTAATCCACTCTTCATATTCTTCAATCCAAACAAACTTTAAAACATATAATATTAAAAACAATTGGGTAAGATAATTGAGGTAAAATTTTCATAATGCGTTTAGAGTACCTAGATATAAAATGATAACTATAAATCATTCAGACACTATTTTTTCTAGTAAAATACTCAATATATGTTGTGTTTTCTATAATCACAAAATTGTTTTATATTTTGATCACATACACCGTGAATGTGGCATTTGGTATCTAAATGTCACAATTTTTTACCATATAATAAAATATCCCCATCATTAATATCATTAAACTTTTCATTATATGTTGATAATATAATTCTTTTTATATGAATAAATGTGAATATCCTCAATATATACCACCAAAAATTTCAAAAAGTAGTCTCTAAAGACTCTATTGATAATTTTCATTACCATTTATAAGGAATTTATTTTTGAAAATTGTATCACTAGGGTATCAATGTATTAAAATAATCAATTGATGTTTTTGATATAATTATATTCTCTATTCACTATAAAATAATGATATATATACATACATATATATATATAAAATTTTAAATTTTTGGAAATATTAATCTCTTGAATATTGATAAAAAAAGTCATAAATCATTGGTGAGGGGGAGATATTATTGATTGTAATCTTTTAGAGATCTCTATTATCAAATAAAGGTTGTTTTAACCCATCCTTCTACTTCATAATTTTTATTGGGAAACCCCATACTGATTCTCTATGGTGTATAAACCCATTTCCCATGTTCTCCTATAGTTTATTAATTTTCATGTTATTTCTATTTGGGTAACCCTATTTTGGATTACTGATATATCTATTATATCTCAAACACAATCATATTATAACCCTAAATATTCATCTAGGGGAAGTCCATAAAGTTATTCAAGAAATATATTACTATATTCCCTTAAAACGGGCATGTATTCAATTTTTAGTAATTAATTTTTCTCAACTCTTTGAGAAAGTTATCCTTCTTCAATAGGTATCAATACACATTCCTTTGATGGATTCTATAGTAGATATTAAAAAAATTTAAAGATATTTTTATTTAATTATGGGTTGGGTTGGGTTATATAAAATCATATCCACTTCCCAATATTTAATATGATATCAATATTAATAATATAGTATTAATTATTACATAGTTAATTTGAATAACATTCCCATAAACTCTAAGTAGAGTGGTCTCCATAATTTTGGTTTCAATGATTTCACATTGTAGTCTTTTTAAATACATCCTTGGATCATTCTATCTAGGAAGTGATTTAATATTTCTAAAAAACATATAGAATATAAGGAACATAATTTATCAAAAATAAAACAAATTATTCAATATTGTTATATGAATTTTCATTTTACATCTTAAAATATTATTTTTATAATCCACATTAGTAGTGGTAATGTTTTAAGAATCTTATTTCTCTTAAATCATGTTCTATAAAGTACTTTTATTACACTAAAGTATCCTATATTTGGTGAACTAACTTGTATAGCCCCATGTTTCTCATAGTAATTGAATAAGAATATAAGAGAATCATTTGGTGGTATCATTATTTCATCTAATGAATCATTTTTACCCAAAATTTATTTTTTAGAATTTTTGAGTCATATTTCATCCTATTCAAAAATTTTGAATTTCACTATTCAGTTAATTCATTTCATCTTGTGATTCCATAAACATCTCTGACATTTAGATAGTCGAAATTTATTAACTCCTTATAATTATTCATTTTATCATCTTGTTTCAAACACCATCAATAACTTTATGTCTCCACTTAATTGTGATAATTTTCTACTCCACATAAAATAATATTTATCACACGAAATAACTACATCATGACTCTTAAATTCTCTTATTTTAAGATATTTTCAGCGATTGTTTTAATCTTCAAAGAAATATAACTATATTGCTACCTTATTTGATGAACATTCTTAAGGAATAATTTAAAATAAGAATATAACATTCCATGTATTTAATAATATATTAATCCTACTTTTTATAAATATCAATATGTCATTTCCCAATTTAGAGATGAATACATCGAGGGAAATATTTTTTTGAAATATTTTCTTATAGTCATCCCACACCCCTCCTTAAAAACAATCATTTAACTTTTTATTTTTGATCAATTTACAATATTGATCTACATATAAACCAAAATTATAGAGTTATAGAGTATATATATACTGATTGGAACAATTATGTGTGTAAAATGTAATTTTCTTATAGTTGACCAATAATTTGGTAATAAGTGTACAAAAATATCCACTAAAAGAAGAAGTTACTTTTTGAGGATGTATTTTCTTGATAATTTCTGCCTTGTTTATGAGGGTAGATCATCAACATGGATTAATTTATTCATTAAAACCAAGTAAATGAGTTCAATAAAATTACCCAAAATTTAAAAAATAGTATTAATAATAATTCCATAACTAGATAATTACACAGATCATTTCTCCATGAAGATTTTAGGATTTATCTATTGTAATTAAAAATCATAAAACCTAAAAAACATAAACCACATAAGAAAACATAAACCAATTTTAACTCTCTTGAATTAATTTTTTTATTATTCCATCCCAGATCACTTATTTTCATTGGATTTCATATATATATTTTCATAATAAAAGGGTGAGAATAAAGCACAATAAGGGATAAACAATGAAAAGGAAGATCATGGGAATGACCCGAGGAAACAAATAATAGCATCAAAAATAAATTCAATATTAATAATTTGATTATATGAAAGTGAGTTATAACATGATCACAATTACATAGAGAATAACATGACATTGTGTATAAAACATAAAAATGATAAATTCATTATAATTTCATCAATTTTCATCCTTTAGGTAACGTAATAGATTACTAAAAAAATATCACCAAAGTGGCCTAAAATATTATGAAGAAATACATTAAAGTTATCATGAGAATTTCAACCCTAAATATTAATTCTACCATCAATGAATTTCACAACTGTCAGGGAACACCCTTTATGTGTCTATATATGTGACACATCAATCATATAACATAATAATGTATTTCATCAATTCAATAAAAGGATATTGTAATGTGGGTTTAGTAAAAATAATACCTAAAAATAAGAAGGGTATATATATTTATGTGAATTTTATTGAATGAAATTAGAATGGTTATTCACAAAATGAGAATATGGAATAGAAAATAAATGAGTGACATTTGAAGAATAGATGGAATAAAAATGGTTTATAAAATTTGTTAAATGAAATAAAAATATGGTATATAGTTAATAGAAATTCATTTTTAAATTAAATATTTGATTATAGACATATGGAAACATAATCAAAATGGAATTAATTGTACTATAATAACATAAAAAATCACTTTAAAATTAGATAGAGATAATGAATGAGTGATTTTAGAAACATGATCTCTATATGAAATGGATTGTGTAAAGCATTTCATGGTAGAGACTGATAGTAACTGATTAATTGTACATCATATAGAATGAATTTTTTTTATGAACATATGTAATCATAATAATTTTTAAATAAATATGGAATATCAAAAAAGAAGTTCATAAATCATGTGGAATATATGAACACTTAAATTTTTATTTAGCTTCTAAATTCTTGGTGTAAGCTATTCATAACCCTAGAAACTTCTATTTACGGATTTGGAGATGGATATGGAATGTAAAATCATGATACATACCATTTTGGTAGAGAATTATCACGCAATGGGTGCGAGTGACCTCCTATTAAGGTTGAAAATGATGGCCTCTTCTATAAAGACTAATTTCTTGTAAGGGGTAATAATGGAATCATGTGGGTGTTAGGTGGATTATGTGTTTTATGGTAATTAAGATTGAATGTTTTTTAAAATATGAGTTTATTAATAGTAAACCATAAAGGAAATTCAAGTGGTGTATGTTTCCTTTCAATTATCAAAACAGTAGGATACCTAAATTACCCATTTTAACAATGTTTATCTTCATTAGAAATCAATTATGATAATTATTTTAATGATAAAAATAAATTTTAAACCTTATATGAAAATTTTTACATTTTAAATCATAAATTAGGATCTAGTAAACCTTATTTGATTTCAAAATATGATAAATTTTACATTCCAATAAAAACACTATGTGTATAAAAACCATTTTTGTTGAACATGAAATTTTAATCGTTAAGTGTTCATCATGTTATTTAAAATGAATTATGAGTATAAATTTATTCAAATATATTTTTAAAATGTTTTTTATTTATATTATTTGAAATAAATATATATATATATATATTTATTTATTTTATAAATACTATAAACTGTTTTAAGAAACAATATATTTATAGACACATAAAAAACTTTATGAAAAAAGAATAATCCAAGCATAAAATTAATTTATTACATTCTTATTAAAAACTAATTGTAGTATGTTAATGAATATTATTGTAATTATTTATTCATACATTCATTAAAATAATTTTTTAATCATATTAAAAAATAATTCATAAAATATAAAAATCTAATTTTATGGACCACCATATTTTTATCATAAAATTTTATCATAGTCTTTTGCCATTAAAAATTGTATTTTGTTAATGAAATACCATTATTTTTATTTTTATATAAATTTTATAATATGGTTTCACTTATTTAAAACCACCCTTCCTTTGGATAAATTATAATTTTTATATTAATTTTAATAAAAGTTCTTGTGGTCCTTTTTTTATTCATGCGATGAAAAATATTGAGAACATTATATTTATTTTCATGAATGGCATATATATTTATATATATTAAAAAATGGGGAGTTACATATTAATTTAAATAAATAGTTTTATAATAATCTATTGCATACTGATATAAGTATAAATTCCTAAAATTAAAAAATTTGGAAAAAATATATTTTCATTATTCATAAAAAAATTCACTATTTCAGAAAAATCCCAATAATAAATCTATAGTCTATATTTAGACATTAATTTAAAAAATAGTGTAATTATTTTCAACCCTGGAAAGGAGATATAATATTTATTTTAATTAAATAATTTAAATTATACAAACATTTCATATTAAATAAATAACTAATTAATATAAACATTACTTATTATTCAAGTAGTCAATATATATTTTTATTTTAAAATAAAAAAACATAGATGAGGGAAACAAAATTCAAATTTCAAGAAAATATATTTTTTGGAATACTGTGAATTATTTGATAATGACATTCCAAAAAGTTCAAAAATTTTTGATATACCAATATGTGAATATATTTTATTACATGTTGATATGTTACTACATGATAATTACATAACCCCTTAAGACCATTTTCTACGAGTCATGAATCATATATGAACTTATTTAAGTTTTAGGTGATAGTGTAGCTCGTATGAATATTTTTAAAATATATATGAAGATGAACCTAGCCAATATATGGTTTCACTAAAATCTAAATTACTCGAGTTTTGTTTGGGGTTAATCCAAGATAAACACTATAGAAGACACCCCCTTTCGAGCAAAAAATGGACTTCATAATGAGTAATTATACTTTAGCATTTAATTTTTGCATAAATTAAAAATTGATTATTGGTATATGGTTACATAAATTTATAACAACTATGTTTCATTATCATATTTAATATTAAAATATATCATGGTGTTAAATTGGTATTATTTATAGCAAGTGTAACATAATATAAAATATTTTATTTATTTAATGATAATATACTATAAAATTTTGAGTTGTTGTACCACCCCTAAATATTTTTTTTTCAATGAAATTAAAATGACTACTTACAAATAACATTACCAAAATATTTCTAAATGATTATCATCACTAAATGAATAACTAAAAAAATTATATTATAAATACAGTGTAATATATTATTCCCCTCATAATGGTTATATATTTTGATTCTTAAAAATTCACCAAAACTAATAGTCTTCAATGTTCATGATTTATTCTAATTAAATTAATTATAACTTTTAAAAAAGAATACCCTCAGGTAATCTAATTATTTTTTCACTTTTTGAGGCTCAATGGTACCTCATGTCACATCCCTGTGTTGAAAAAGTACATCATAATGTTTATGAATTATCTAAATTCATGTTCCCAAGAACACCAGTTAAAATCATGTCTAAAATAATGCGAGCATCCAAAAATGGTTTTCTGTTTTTTATATATTGATTATATTTATTTAAAATTCCATTCAGATCTGGTTTTTTATAAAACATACATAGAGGTTTCATATGAAATTATTGAATAAATGGTTGGTTTTATAAATATTAGAACCATCATAATAATTGTAAAATAATATAAATATATGATACTCTAATATCAAATACTCTATATTTTTATGAAGAATTGTATGCTACCTTTTAAATTAGGACACTATAAAGTATCCATAAATTCCATTATGGTAATTTTGTAATTGATTAATATGGAAAATAAGTGTATTTTAAATTTACATAAAGGTTATCTCTAACATATCTGAATATGATTCAAAATAATTGGATTTGGATATGTTAGAATGTAAAATTAAATTTAGCTACATTCAAGAAAACATGGTGGGATCACTAGAAGTATATTTTTTAATTATGATTACAATTTCTAGAATTCAATAGGAATAATATATTCTTATGAGGTTTTCTTCTTTCTATAATTATAATATAAAAGTAATTTGTTCAAATAATATAATTAATACATTAAATGATCTACAAACCAAATAATTATAATTCAATTATCTACCTATAATTTCTATCAATTTTATAAAACCATAATAGTTAATGGTATATGATTAAGATAGATATTTAGTATGAAGATGACACATCACACCTACTCATTATGCTCAACAAAACAATTTCTCAGTGATTCCATTAGGTTCATATGTTCCAAAATCACACCCACTTGATAATTTGTAAAAAATATCCCTTATGAGTTTAATGAAATATTTATAGAATGAATCCTACTCATCATTCCTACTCATTAGGCATAAAAATAATTTTACTGGGCGATTCCATTAGGTTCATATATTACACAACCACACCCACATGTCAGTATCTTGATAGTGATGTATTTTCTAGGAAACTGCATACTATATGGCAAACAAAAAAATATTATGATGTAATATACATTTAATTATCCATATGGTTTTCACTATGGTATTTTTTTATTATAATTTATGAATGTAAGTAAACCCGTTTATTATAAAAAATTTAATAACTTACCATTTGATACATAGTTTTACATAGAATTATATTACAATAGTATTACATGGTAATTTCCACATGAACAATTTTTGTATAGTTTCATTAAAATATAGAACATAATACATAACATATATTTACATTGAGTAAAATATAATAAAACTATACCCATCTTGAAAGAACTTTTTATTCCATCAACAAACACCTCAATATTTAAGATGTCAATGGGACATTTGTTAAAAGGAAGGGGTGAGCATAAATCCTAGTAAGTGATAAACAATGAAAAAAAATATTAAATGAACATCATGTGTTAAAAATGAATTATAACATAAGAAAATATATAGATAGAAAGTATTAATAACATTATTATAAAAAGGGTAATAACACGATCATAATTATTTGAGGCATAACAAGAAAATGTGGCTATAACATAAAAATGATAAATTCATAATCATATCAATAATGTTTATCACTAAGGTGTTTTAAAATTATATAACGACGGTTATTTTCCATTTTTTCAAAAACAATTACTATGTCATGCTCTTATAGTGTCATAAAACTTTCATCTTTAGAGGGAAATTCATTATCCAGTATATTGGAGCACTATCAGGGTGCAACATCAATATGTTTATCAATATATGTGTTATATCAATCATATAATAAAATAATACACTTAATTAATTCTATTACAAATTTAGGGATTGTGGGGTAAAATACTAGAACTCTCCCATGAAATTGAGAGTTAGAAATACATAGGTGGTTAACCATGAATGGAATGGGGTTGAGTATTATCAAAATGAATTCATGATGTGGAAAGCTAAGGAGTTATTTTTAATATAAAATTACTAAAAAATAAATTTTATAAAATGGGATTAATAAGAGATATATTTAATTTTTTATTAATAGAAAGCTATTTTTAATGGAAATTATTAACAATGAACCTGTGGATATATAGAAAAAATGAAATCAAAAATCATTTAATGAATGGAGTGAATAATTTGAAAAGTGGAGGAATATAATCAATGAGTGATTCCAGGAGCATGAAATCAAAACAAAATTTATTATGAAATGGATTAAATGGGGGATAATAATAGTTTATTATAAATAGTGAACCATTTTTATTGTTATGTATTTATAATGAAAACATGGATTCATAATCATGTTACAGTAAAAAAGGGAATATCATAATAAAAGTTCATGAATGAAAAAAAGGTGGATGAAAACCCTTACATTACTAAGTGAAATATTAAATCATTGGGAGGACTATATAGAACCATAATAACTTTTTATGAGTTATTTAGAAAGTGATATGAATGGTAAATTTATTATTAATACCTTTTGAGTGTAGGGATATTTTAGAATAGTCAAGGGTGATCTCCTTTAATAGGTTAAAATATGAACTTTTATATAGAAACATATGTTAGATAATGTGAATGAATAATATCACATGGGTTTCAAGTTTTTTATTTGATTTAGGTTAATTATATTATAAATCTTGAAAAATCTTGATCTTATTAATTTCACAACTAATAAGGATTTCTATAAAGGCAATGTGACCTTTAAATTAATAAAAATTTGACGTATCTATATTACTAATTATTATCCTTATTAATTTTATTTATATATTATTTATTGGAATTAATTTATTAATGAATATTTTATATGAATATTAAAATCTAATTATTAATATATAAATCAGCAAATAAGATCCATTTAATCCAAATATATTCCTAAATATTGGGAAACATAAATTTGTTTTATTAAAACATATATTGTGCAGTAGAATCGTTATGTATAAAATATTTCTTTAATAAATAAGTGTTTGTAATGTTATTTAAATAAATAATTATATTATTCCATTATTCAAATGAGATTTTAAAAATAATAATAGTTTCATCATTTAATAGAGATAAATTTATATTATGGTATAAAATTTATTCATTATTTTTAATGTATTAATATATTCTCGCATAAAAATATTTGAATAAAATAATATACTATATGAAAAATATATATATTAGGTTAATAGAAAAAAAATATTGGATGGATGTTAAAATATTTTATTGTGTTTATTATTAATTTTTCTAAAAACCATTTAAGCAACAAAAAATATAACATATCACACATAAAATGCCCATTTTTCGTAACAAACATAACTTTAGCGTAATATTATTTTTTATTCATTAATTAAACTAATTTAATTGTATTTCATGAATTTAAATTATTTTATATTGTATATGAATTTTAAAATATTTTTACCTTTATTTACACCTTCAAATCATAAAATTAAATTACATTTGTTATCTTAATTTTAATAAAATTTTGTGTGATTCGTCTTTATTTAGTGATGCATGTAGAGTAATATAACAAACAGATATGGATTATTAAAGTAAATATATTTATAAATTTAAATATTTCTCAGATTAATAATTTATTGTTGAAAAATATTAATAATCTTCTTGAGATTTATTATATAAAAATAATGTTCTAATACTTATAATTTTGGTGAAAACTATATTTTCATTATTAACTAAAAATTAAATATGTAGGGAAAATTAAAAATTGTGTTTAGAATTTATAATTTCAACATAAATAAGAAAATAATTTATTTTATTCAAATTTACAATATATATATATATATTATTTTAATTAAAATCATAAAATTTGGTATGAACTTATTTTAAAAATAATTTTTTTGGGATATAAGCTATTTTTTAAAAAAGTTATATAATCTAGTGTTAATATATAATTTAAAAAATAATAATTTATTTTAATTATCTAATCATATTACATATTGTTGCTTGATATAAAATTCCATGGTCATGATAACAAATTATCTAATATAAAGTAAATATGATAAAAACAACATTTGAAATGTATAAAACTCATGATATATCTATACATATATATACTTAATAATGTGTTTATATAATACTAATAACTACTTTAAACACCTCAAGATATTTATCTAAGAGTTATGCCTAAGGAAATTTCTAATTTTAGTTTTTGATAGTAATTTAACTAGCATGGATATCATGGAAATCACCAATATCATGGAGTTATCCCATAAAAGGTTTCACTAAAAATATAATTACTATATTTTAGCTTCAGGTTAGTCCAACAAAAATCATATAGAAGATACCTCCCTTTATAGATAAAAAAATTGGATTAATAAGGAATACTTTCTCTAATATATGATATTTATTATAACTTTCACTATTTATTTTTGTAATATGGTAACATAAATTTACCCCAAATAATTTAGTATAAATTTTTTCAATAGTAATATTTAATATGAAAAACATTTCATAGTTATTAAATTTATTTTTGTGTATCATATAAAACAAAATATTTAATTACAATTTTATTAAAGGATAAAATATAGTGTAATTTCAGTTCCATATATATAATTACCTTTGTATGGTTTTTAACTCAATATCCCATCACATTAATAATGTCACATGGAAAATTGTTTCTTTATACATCACATGGGTTTTTAGTGGTTTCTTCTAGTTCCAGACCTTTTCTAAAATTAAAAAGGTCAGAAAAATTATTTATTTATTATACATTGATGAATAATCTACTAAGAAGTGAAAATAAATTCTTGGGTAAAAAATTATGAGATTAATAGGTTTATCCTAGTTTTTATTTTACTAAACTATTTCAAAAAAATAACTAAATAATTCTTGGATTCAAACTATCATTCCATATATCTTAAATAAATTATTATTTCATCATTTTATAAATAAACATGAAAAATATTACAACTCCAAAAAAATTATGAGATTTTTTTCCTTACAGGAATTATCATTGTAAATTATAATTACATTTGAAAAATTAACCATTATTTAAAAACGTTTCCATATTTATATTAAATGGTATTATATTCTTATTATCAAAAATAATCATAAGAGGATATATATTAGTGAATGTGTGAGATAAATTATCAATAAGGTGATGAATAACATAGAGAATCTTTAGATATGAACAATATGAATAAATTTTTGATAAAAATGAATCAATAAAATTAAAATAATGAGATAAAAATAATTTAAATCATTTAAAATATACATGAAAATTTAGAAATTCATAATATTGAGACTCCATAAAAATTTTGGTCGAAGATAAATATATCATTCCCACATATATAACATGAAAAAAGTAAAGTCATATTCATAATAAAAATATGTGTATGAATCTCACTTCATATAATATAATAATCTGTTTTTTCATTATAAATAATTATATATATATGATATATAAAACATTTACCAATTCAATATAATGATACTTAATTATAGTCCCACCTGTCACATTATAAAAGGCCCATAATCAAGCATGAAATAATGAAAATAATCCCAAGTCAATAATAAAATATATAAAAACAATGGTAAAAAAATGGGGTTCATCGTATGGTCCTTATGATTACTTAATAATGTTATCATGGACTTTACCAGAATAATAAAAAAACATGTCCTTATGATTACTTAATAAAATTATCATACAATTTACCAAAATAATAAAAAACATTTTTTTATTAAAATGATTCATATACAAAGAAATAATAACAATTTATAATGTAGAAAAGAACAAATATTTAATGAATCATAGAGTCATTGAAAATATTTTCCACATCAATAATAATTCCGTAATGCATATGATTTTAACAAAATTATTTATAATAAATCATATCACCATAAAAACTAAAATAGAAATAAAATAAATTTAAAATATATTGTATAAGTAATATTAAAATAATTTATAGGATGACATTACAAACCCCCCAAGATTTTAGAACATTGAGAGTGCCTATACATTATGTCTTGTATAGGTGAAATTATGTTTTCAAAATTTTTACAATAAATTGATTATTATTAACACATTAATAATGATATATATTAAATCCATATACGACATTAATATTAAATAATAATAATTTAAATTTAGTTATTTTATTTTCTTTGATTAAATGGTGAAATGGTGTGTTTGTTTAAATTATTTTATATTAATTTAGATGTTATGATTTTCATCAATAATTTTTATCAATAAATTTTTTCAAAAAGTATCATTGAAATGAATTAAATTTTATATGTCTTTATTATATATAATTTACACAAATAATATGTTGATCGAGTGACACATAATAAATTGTGGGGGTCATAATTAGTTGTTACACTGACCATTAAAAAGAAATTATCAAAAGATAAAATGAGATTATATATATATTAAAAATAGTTAATAATTATTTTAAAATATCATAATTACATTTATATAATTCCAACAGTAGATAATTATTTAAATGAATTATTTTTTATTGAGGGGGTGGATAATAGTATACTAATATAATTGAACAGAAATGGAAATATAAAAAGATGTTGAAATAGTTTTATGTTTTTTCTTTTCTCAGACCATAATGACTTGTAGAATTTGATTTTGGTGACACTAGAACATATCAATGGATACTAGGAGTATTATAATAACTAAATTAAACAAAGATACAATAATATGGAGAGTTGGGGAGTTGATTTTTTCAAGAGGTGATAGAGAGGAATCATAATACAAATGTGTGGCTATTTTACCTTAAAATGATGAATTGAATATTATTTCAAGACAAATAATTGAAATAGAATTATTTTTTTATTAATATTACTTAATTACAAATACATTTTTATAAATTTGAAACACAAACACCACTAAATATGTATTATTATAAAAAGTATAATAACAAAAATAGAAATATAGTTTTTTAGTGGCATAATATATTATTCTAATCATTGGATTTTTTTGGAAGTCATGTTCAAATATTTTCATGAATAATTTTATTAATACTACTTTTTGGGAATCAAGAATTATATGATTTTTTTCTCATTATAATATAAATATTGTTTCATAAATCATGATGTATTTGAAAAAATGAATTCTCACTATTCAACTAACATAAAATGTTTTATATAGAATTAAAAAAATTAATGATGGAAATTTTTTGAATGATGAATAAAAATATTCATGTAATTTTATTGAAATAAAATTTAATGATGAGTATTTTATGTATATAAATACAAATATTAAACTATGAATTTTAAAAAAATGTTTATTTACACATTATTATAAATATGATTATAGTGTAATTGAGTTTGGTTTTATGAAATTTTTTAACATTATAATATGAAAACAAATTATAGTAAATATTATTTACATCTCATTGTATTGTTCAAATGGTTATATTATTATTCCAATTCTCATATTATAATTTTATTGAATGTGCGACTATTAAAATTATCAAATTATTATTCCAATGGTTCTAGTGGATTTATATTTTCTATCAACAATGATTATTTCCTTCATTTATTCTTCACACAGTTTACTCTCAAATTAAATGGTTATTTTAAAAAATCAAGTCATATATCTATTTTTTATTTATATTAATCGCTACTGATGTTATTATTTATGTGACTAGAATCAAATAGATTTTTATATAATACATATGTTGTTTATTTTCTTAAAAAAATTTGATTGTAATATAATTTTGTTTTATGGGTAAAATTTATTCTCTATTTAAACTCTTATAAATTTATATTATAATTTTTTTAGATTTTTAGACATAATTAATGAGTTTTTATTATAAATTTTAATTAAATATGAAACCTATATATATTTATATAGAAAATATAATATATAAATAATTTAGTTACTATTATATATCATTAATAATGTTTCTCAATAATATATAAATAGATTGATAATAGTTAAAATAATTTATGTAATAATCTTCAATTGAGAGTTTTCAAGAATCATAGATTCATAATCAGAAAAATGATTAGATTTTCCTCTATCTATACATAATTTTTCATTATTATAAAAATTATCATCACATTAACATAAATTTCCATATATGAATCCATGTGTTATGGCACATATTAGGGTGTTTTGAACATTTTTCATCAACTTAATCATTTTATGAAACTTTATTCATATATCACATTTATCATAAAATTATTAATAAATATTTAATTGATTATCTAAATTATAAATTCCATATTTTCTACATGTCATTATTTGTAACTCCCCTTTATTGTTGTGTTTCAAAATAGAATAAGAAAACAATTCAAGAAATCCACATGGACTAGCATTCATCTTATTATCTATAAATTATTCCCCATAAATATTTGATAATCATCATGGCTCTCTCATTTATTTGGATTAAATGATTTTTTATATATGAAATTTATTTTTAATAATTTTATTTCTCCATAGTTTTTGATGATATTCATAAATTATTTTCATAATAAGAATGTTTCTAATTTAATAAAAACTAAATATTTAATGATATGTTATTATCTTATCCATTCTAGGAGTTCCTTATATATGTCCTTTTATGATGTCTTCATGTCATATCATATGATAATTCCATCCCCATTATTTTTATTGGCCAACATAACCATTTCATTTTTTTTATTGAAAACTATATGAGGGAATATATTTATCATTTTTTCCATATTGAATGAATTATATATACATCAAACAACTCTCTAACCCCTTGAATTTTTTTTCAAAAAATCATGTTTAACATGTATATATCATAAGTTATGACTATATAATGGTAACTAAGTCCTATAAATACCAACATTCAATATCAAACAAACATTTGAGTATAGGATGTGATGATAATGGTATAATGTAGTCATAAATGAGAAATTCAAATTCATACATATTCATGTAGAGAAATTGTATATATTAATTTACATAACCTATTTTCCATTAATAAAACTAGCATTTAATCAAATTTAAGAACTTTCAAAACATAATCATCTCATATTGTCACTAATTTATAACTAACACCTCTATACTCATTTATAACAAATAAACTGAAACACTTCATTTATGGTTATAATGTAAAAATTAAATTCCAAATTCATATTTAAATATATAAAAACTCTATATAAGAAAAATTATGAATTTAAATTTGAAATAATCTAATTTAATGAAAATATAACTATTACAAATGTTTTAATATATTAATATTTTTAATAAACCATAAAATATTTTTAAAATCTAAGATAATATTTTCTTATAAATTGGGAAGGGAATTGATGGGTACTAACTCTTGGTAAGGGGTTTTATTTTTTAACATTACATTATTGAGGTCTATTTTTTTGGTGTAGGATTAATAATATATACACATTGCTGGTTCGGATCACCCTAGTGGGGTTAGATTTATTTTTAAATATTTTTAATTTAATTAAATTTGGTATTAAAAAATGATTTAATGTCTCATTACGGTCTATATTGGTTATATAATTTTTACGTAGTTAGGGATTATCTTCATGGTAAGCAACCTATAATCCTACATGAAAATTGGGGGTTCAAAACCCATTAGGTGTAGGTCACTATAGTAGTAGTGTAGTGGAACTGTAGCAGTAATGGAACAATATCAACAACGACATTGTATCTGTGGTGGGTACAATAGTTGTAAAAGCGACAGGTAGTATAACACCAGTGGGTACTATCACGAGTACATTAGCGGTGGTTGTACTGAATACGTACTGTAGCATCTGGGGTAATGTAGTAGAACTATTCACACAATGGACCTTTGGCCAAAATTTCAAGCCTATGGGCCTATAATGGTCTATATACTCAATGGGCCTTCATGGAAATATATATAATTTAATAAAGTGGGTGGTTGGGTGGGTTATAACTTGGTATTATATTGAAGAACTCGAGTATTCTTTTCAGGTATGTTTTCCTATTTCTGGTGTTTTTGAGGGAAAAGAGGAATTTATCAAAATTTTTTATGTACATGCCATGTACATTATGAGTACACACCGTGTACTCAGTTACCGCGCGTAGCTGGGTGTTAGCCGTGTAATGGCTGTGCACATGGTCGTGTGTGGTGACCTAGAGGCTACCTAAAACGGGGCCCAGTAAGGGCAAGTACACATTGTGTACTTATAAAGTACACATCGTGTACTTTATTTTTTTTCATTAAATGTATCGGGGTCACGTCTAATGGAAAGAACTGTATCCTTATAGATCTAGTTCATCTGAGAGAGACCGTACATCCGCAATCTTTCCCCGAGCC
Source organism: Viscum album (assembly GCA_963277665.1). Taxonomy (NCBI): domain Eukaryota; kingdom Viridiplantae; phylum Streptophyta; class Magnoliopsida; order Santalales; family Viscaceae; genus Viscum; species Viscum album. Next base: position 1,005,158,444 of record OY728161.1, read on the forward strand.
CCCGATCGAGCATATATTCTCTGAATTGACTGTTGTTGATTGTGTTGGGATCACTTTGGTTAGATCTTCCTTCTTCTAGATCATCATTTACTGATTCCTCCTCTATCAAGGGTTATCGTTGGTTGAACGTTTAAGTCATTTTTGTATATCTACTATTATCATGGGCAATTCAAGGCTTGAGGTTCACTTATAACGATCTTAAAACATCGAGGTAGGTGGTTTGGGCTTTTTCGTTGAATGTATTTGAGTTATATGTGCAAATTTTTCCAATACCCTTGAATAGGGTATTGCATGTTTACGGTATTAACCTTGATAATTGCCTGATATTCTTGTATGCATGAGTGGATGTTAATTGAATCTGAATAAGGATAATTGTTATACTTTGGAAGTGATTTCCAATGCATGTATTTTTACGACCGTTTGGTCCTGCTTAGCATGTTAGGCTACCTTTCCTGTTTCCCATGCATAGTGTTGTAGGATAGAGTGTTGTATTTATGACATGTTGTTATACTGTAGACTATTATCCAGGTAGTTCATGAGGTTTACTTTGGATGATATACTCTTTTGTACTTGTTGACTTAAACAGGGCTGTGAGAACCTAGTGTAGTAGACCATAAGGAGAATGGACGTATGGGATTCTACAGAGTGTATGTTTTACTTTTATAATGCGAGACCATAGGAGGAATTGACATATGTGGTTCCTCAGAGTGTATATAGTTCCTTGACGTGGGCCACAAGGGGGATTGTGACTTAATTTCTCCCCCAGAGAACCTTTAGTTACCGATACAAGATTATAAGAGTAATTGACAACGAGTAATTCCTCATAGAGTAAATGCTTAAGGTGAACCAGAGGGGTTAGACTGTGTGTACTTCCCATAGTGTTGCTTGTACTTGTTTGGTTGAACCAGAGGGGTTAGGTTGTGAGGACTTCCCCAGATAGGAGGGTGAAACTTGTGACGTATATGCTTTGGGACTCTGCCGAGAGATGGTGGGATGTGATCTCATAGGTGGGATTCCAGTAGGTCATGGCTTGAGATGAGTTTTAGAATTCCTTCTACGACTACTTCTACCCAGATACTTTGAGGGCTGATCGAACCTGAGAGTTCATGAGTCTGGAGCAGGGCACTCTTTATGTTATAGGGTATTCCTCTTGTTTAATAGACATGAAGTGATTCATGCCCATACCAAGAGGTGATGAGTTATTACAAGGAAGGAAGATTGAGGATGGTCTTAGTCACGACATCCCATTGTAGGTGAACATATTCAGGCTGATTTTCATCACTTCTATAATAAACCAGTCACTGATCACAGAGCGCAATATGAGGGATTCTGGAGTTGTGAGCCAGGGTGGCTTGACATCTGGAGTTAGAATCCCTCCTACTGACAGCAGGAAGCATCGCATGGAGTCTTTTTGAGGTGATACAAGGTGGAAAGACACTTATTTTGGTAGCCAGGTGGTGTGTTACCAGTGCGGGAAGAGTGGGAATACAAGGCCACATTACCCGAGAGATCCATTAGAGTGATTATCTTGTGGAAAGATGGGTCATATTCAGCACTTCTGTCAGATCTTCTCACCAACAGCTAGTGAAAGGGGTTCTTATAGGACTCCTCAGTTAGTAGCAGCACCACCAGTTTATCACCTGTCTGAGAACTGGATTTCTTCCGGCCATTCAGGCCAAGGTGTAGGTCACAGTCGTGGTAGTCAGTCGCCAAGCTTTCTGCAATAGCAGGGTAGATCAGCTCAGAGTGGTCAGCGAGGGAGAGAGGGCCATGGTACATGCCAAACTTTTTCAGTGGAGTAGACCTAGTAAGAGTAGGATCTCGAACCCTCTACTGTTCTAGGTACGATTCTAGTTGCCTCAGTTTTATCTTCTACTCTTTTAGATATAGGGGTTTCATATAGATTTATATCAGTTGCAGTTGTGGAGAGCCTTGGGCTCTATATCTTTTCTTCTACAGATATCTTGATGCTAGAAACTCCATTGGGGACTAGAATGACTAGTGTACATCAGTGCAAGGAGTTCCCTTTAAAGGTTGGTGGATGTCACTTCCTTTGGGATCTCTATGTTCTAGAGATGATAGGATATGATGTCCTTCTCATAATAGACTGTTTGGTTCCCTTCTAGGCTGTTGTTGATTTCTATCATCATAGGGTAAGTTTCACATCACAAGGGGGTAGATCGTTTCTTCATAAGGGTTAATGGGATGTCCAGGCAAGTAGAGCAGGACTCGAGCATCATGGGTTGGGAGGATTTACATCCCATATTGCCAGTCTATATCTGGATGACCATGGGACTTCCCAGATGGACTTTCCTATAGTGGTGGATCATTTCAGGGATGTCTTTCTAGAGGTCTTTTTAGGTTTTCCTCCAGAGTGAGAGGTGTACTTTTCTATTGATCTTGTTCCAGGAGTGGCACTGGTGTCCATTCCTTCTTATAGGATGGCTACACCAGAGTTACAGGAGCTCAAGAAGCTGTTGGAGGAGTGGCAGACAATTGGTTTCATCCGACCAGTACTTCTCCATGGGGTTCACATATCCTGTTTGTGAAGAAGGCAGACAGTACCCTCATAATTTGTGTGGATTATTAGAAGTTGAACTAGTTAACGGTCAAGAACCGATATCCCTTACCGAGTATTGATGATCTCTTTGATCATCTTCAAGGATCCTGGGTGTTCTCGAAGATTTACTTGAGGTCCGGTTACCATCAGTTTCCTGTTAGACCATCTGATTTACTACTTACATCCTTATGGAGTAGGTATGTTCTGTACGAGTATGTGATTATGCCTTTGTGACTCACGAACGCGCCTGTAGTCTTCAGGGCAATGATGAAATGTGTGTTCCATCCATACCTGGATTATTTCATGGTAGTCTTCATGGATGGTATCTTGGTGTACTATCACACTCGACACGACCATGCCACACATCTTGATATCATTTTGAGTACACTAAGATAACATCAATTATATTCTAAGCTCTCAAAATTCCACTTTTGGATGGACCATATTCACTTCTTGGGTCATGTTATCTCAGAGACAGGAGTATCAGTAGACCCAAGAAAAAGTGAGATAAGTAGTTTCTTGGGAGCATCCAAAGAATGTATTTGAGGTATATAGTTTTCTCGAGCTAGCTGAATACTACATATGTTTCATACAGGACTTTTCACGCTTAGCAGCACCACTGATGGGTCTAACTATGAAGGGTGCGAAGTACTTGTGGTCAGATTCTTGTGAGTCATCCTTTCACGAGCTGAAAGGGAGGTTGACTTCAGCACCGATACTAGTATTTTCAGATCCGGTCAAGAGCTATAACATTTATTGTGATTATTTAGGTATCGAACTGGGAGCTGTGCATATGTAGGGAGAAGAATTTGTTGCATACGGGTCTTGACAGTTGAGGAAAAATGAGAGGAATTACCCGACGCATGATCTCGAGTTGGCGTCAGTTGTTCAAGACTTACACTGTTGGAGAAACTATCTTCTGGGAGAACAGTTTTTGGTTTTCATTGACCAAAAAAGTCTCAATTATATCTTCACCTGGTTTGACCTAAATTTGAGACAATGAAGGTGGGTTGATTACCTTCAGTCCTTTGATTTTGATCTTGCCTACACGCATGGGAAAGACAATGATGTGGCTGATTCCCTGAGCAAGAGGACTCAGATACAGGCTTTTCAGAAGGCCAGAAGTGAGTGGAAGCTTATGGATATGTTCTTTGAGATGCATTTAATGGTGAAAAACAGACAGGGGAAGACGTTTCTATCTTTTGTAGCTGTTAACTCTACTCTTGATTGAGTGCGAATGAGGAAACTATCAGATTATGAAGGACTAGTCTTATGGGAAAGTGTGTCATTAGAAGAACCTATTCTTGGATGGACAATAGGTGAGGATGATGCCTTTCATTTTCAAGGGCACGTATTGGTGTCAGCAGACATACATGAAGAGATGATGTAGAACTTTTATTCCTCAGTTTGGGCAGTTCATCCTAGTATCACCAAGATGTATCTTGATTTGCACCTCCAGTATTGGTGGCCAGGTATGAAGAGAGATGTTGTTGGTTTCTTCATGAGGTGTTCCACCTATCAGCAGGTTAAGGCTGAACATCAGTGACCAGCAGTGATTTTGCAGCAGTTACCCATTCTCAAATGGAAGTGGAATGATGTCTCTATGGACTTCATGATGGGTTTACCGAGGTCGCCTTAATGGAATGATGCAGTTTGGGTTGTCATTGACAGACTCATGAAGGTTTCTCACTTCTTGCCGATCAAGGAGACCTTCAGTGTTGATGAGCTTGGAAGGTTCTAAATTTGATAGATTGTACATTTACATGTGGTTACACACTCCATTGTTTCAGACAAGGATGCATGTTTTACTTCTCGGGTCTGAGAAGGGATACATAAGTCTTTGGGTACATAGGTACTTTTGAGGATAGCTTACCATCCCCAAACAGATGTCTAGTCCAAGCATATTATTCAGGTACTTGAGGACATGCTACGATCATGCATCTTAGATGTTGGAGGTTCTTAGGAGAATCACATACCTCTTGTGAAGTTTTCCTACAATAATAATATTCATGAAACTATTCAGATGGCACCTTATGAGGCTTTGTACGGTAGGCCATGTCGATCTCCCTAATGTTGGATGGAGTTAGGAGAGGAAGTTATACTAGGACCTCATATTTCCTAGGAGACTACAGAGATGATAGAGTTGATTTAGAAGATGATGGATACTGCAAAGTCTTGACATAAGTCTTATGCTGATCGACGGAGTCGATCTCTGGAGTTTGAGGTCAAAGATCAGGTTTTTCTACATGTCACACCGAGGTTGGGACACAGAAGGATTATGATATAGTGTAAGCTTTCACCGAGGTACGTCAGGCCATTTGAGGTGTTGGAGAGAGTTGGGTCGGTAGCCTATCAGTTGCAGTTACCTCAGAGGTGTCAGGATACACACGATGTCTTCCATGTTTCTCAGATTCGATGTTACTTCTCAGACCCCTCTCATGGTTTCCATCCCGAGGAAGTCGAGTTGGAGGTGGATGCATCGTTCAGGGAGCATCCTATCTAGATTTTTGATTTAAGTATGAAGGTTCTTCTTGGCCGGTATGTTCCTCTAGTACAAGTGCTATGTAATCACGGGTGAGTATAGGACGAGACCTTGGATCGGGAGGCCGATGTACGATCACTATGGCAGGAGTTTTTTGAGGATTCTTCTTCTACACCGCCCTTCTAGGGAAATTCTGGGACAAATTTCATTAAGGGGGGAATTTTTTAAGAAATTGGGTCTTCTTTTTAGGTATGTTTTCCTTTTTTTGATTTTTTTGAAGAAAAATAAGAATTTTTTGAAAATTTTGAAGTACACATCATGTACTTTATCAGTACACGTCGTGTACTCGGTTACCGCGGGTAGTCAAGTGCTGGCCATGTAATGGCCATGCACATGGCCGTGTGTGGTGACCTAGAGGCCGCCTAAAGCGGGGCTTGGTAAGGGAAAGTACATGCCGTATAATTATAAAGTACACACCATTTAATTTCTTTTTTTCATTAAATGTAATGGGGTCGCGTCTGACAGAAAAAACGTCTCCTTCAAGGGTTGGTTGTCTGAGAGAGACCGTACAATCACGATCATTACCCGAGCCCCCGATTGAGCATCTGTTCTCCTAATCGACTATCTTCTATTGTGTTGGGATTGCCTCAGTATGCTCTTAATTCTTCTAGAGCTTTGTTTCCTAATTCCTCCTCTTTCCAGAGTTATTGTTGGTTGAACAGTTTAGAAGTATTTATAGATCTACGGTGTTATCGGGTAATTCAAGGCTTGAGGTTCACATATAACGATCTTAAAACACTGAGGTAGGTGTTTTGTGCCTTTACATTGAAAGTATTTGAGTTATATGTGAAAATTTGTCCAATACCCTTGAACGAGGTGTTGCGTGTTTATGGTTTTAGCCCTAATAATTTCCGGCTATGCTTGTATACTTGACTAGACGTTAATTGAATTTGAATAAGGTTAATTTTTATTCTTTGGAAGTGTTTTCTCATGCATGTTCAGTTAACGAGCATTTGGTCCTGCTTAGCCTATTAGGCTGCCTTGCCTGTTTTCCATAACTAGTGTTGTAGGATGGAGTGATTGTATTTATGACATGATGTTATGCTATAGACTGTTAGCCATGTAGTTTTAGAGGTTTACTTTGGCCGATACACTTTTCTATACTTGTTGACTTACACAGGGTTGTGAGAACCTGGTGTAGTAGGCCATAGGGATAATGGATGTAAGGGCTTCTCCAGAGTTTCTGTTTTATTGTTACGATTTGAGACCATAGGGAGAATTGATGTAAGTGATTCCTTAGAGTGTGTGTAGTTACTCAACGTTGGCCACAAGGGGAATGTGACGTAAGTGCTTCCCCAATGTAACGTTAGTTACTTATATGAGACTATAGTAGGAATTAACAACGAGTGATTCCTCATAGAGTCTATTATTAAGCTGAACCAGAGGGGTCAAACTGAGTGTACATTCCAGAGGGTTGCTTGTACTTGTTTGGTTGAACCAGAGGGGTTAGACTGTGAGTACTTCCCAGAGGCTTACCATTATGTTTAGCTATTTGCTTGTTCTTATTAGGTTAAATCAGATGGGTTCGGCTATGATTACTCTAGAGGGTTACGTGATTTGATTTTCTTCTTACTTGATATGTGAAATTTAATGTATTGAAACTGTAGGATAGTTTTCTACCGAGTACTTCCTTGTTTACTGCTTCTTTTTACTCATTTACTACCATATATATTCACTGATAGTTAGGCACAAATATTTGGGTGTTTTCCTACTAGGATTTAGTCTCACACCCTATTTGGGTCATGATTTTGGTCCCAAACAGATTATATTGTTGTAGGTATAGATAAGGGTAAATGCCATTCTACTTTAGGTACTTGATTTGCTGAGGAGTTGGAGAGCATGGGACCAAGCTGATTCTTGTGATGCTGAGGAGTTTATCTATTTTCATCTGTATTTCGGTTTATACTGTATTCCAACATTGTTACTTGTTTGGATGCTTTCCTAGACATATTTATCATGCATCATATATATATGTACTCCAGTTGTTTATTTCTGTCAGTCTTCCGCTGTTTACTGTTATTTGGTGTTATTATTTATTCCCCTAGTGTTTTCTGTTTACTTTCACTGAGTTACTCCACTATCACACTAAAGGACCTTGATGATAGTTGGAAGCCTCTGTCATTCGGGGAAATGTGCTTGAGGCCATGTGACCAACCAGGTATGGGGCACTTCTAGGCGGCTTCCAGAACCGGGACGTTACAGATATGACCAGCCTTTCATGCATGTGTGTGTGTGTTTTAATTTTACCTCCAGGTACCTAATATATATATATATATATATATATAATTTTTATATCTGCTCCCCTAGTGGTACGAGATGTGTCTTTGGTTATTCATTTTGTATGTTGATTGAAATATTTCATGTTAATCAAATTTAATCATTTTAATTCAGAAATATGTCATGTTAATCAAATTTAATCATTTTAATTCAATTATCTATTAATATTATTAATTAATCATATATAGACACACATACTAATAATTATATATACTAATGTGAGTTGATGTATCACATGGGTTTGTATGTGGTCATTGTTCCCATAAATTTTAATTGAACATTAAAACACATATACATCTATATGGGTCATTAGATGTATTGTTGGGTATGTATATATAGTTAATTGGATATTCTAGGGACTTGAATTATATCCAGTGTGTAGAAAAGGAATCTATGGGGTCATGAGGAGAGAGTGTTTATATTGGTAGGAGAAATAGTTTTAAATATTATCACATATGTTTTACTTTGTTCTTATTTATGATATTTATTTCATTTTTTAAATTCATTTATAAAATTTGGTGAGAAATTTTGATTTGATATACATATTGCATTTATTTTTAATGTGTCGAATTTTTACATACATGTATGGGTGTCTGCCTTATGGGTAGATGAATGAAAGTTATTTATAGATTGTCAATATATATTAATTTTTAAAATAAGAACAATTATTCCAGATTATATATATATACCCTCAGTACTAGGCATGAACCATGGGTGATAATGGAATACTCTTAGGTCCTACAGTGATCCAGAATGAGTCGATGTGTGTTATAGTATAGGTAATTATATTATTCATTGAGGTATATTATAAAAAATAGATACTAATTCTTTTCTAATAATAAATGATAATTGTATAAGAACCCATTTGTGTCCTTGAGTCAGTATACCATGTCATCCTCCTAAAATATTATTTTGTGATGGACTATAAAACTATTAGTTTCTTTAGTCATCTCTAACAAAATTATGTTAACGAGCATACTTATTATTGTTTTTTACATACATTTTTTGGATAAATAAACCAAAAAATATCACATTCATCAGTATATATCTATTTATGTTGAATTATATAATTAAATTATAATAGTTTACTCTTATTTTAATATTTCCTATTTTATATAATATAATGAATAATATACATTGTGTATTAAAAATAATTAAAAGTGTCTCCATGATTAGTTGATATTAAATGAATAAAATTTGTATTGAGGAGGTTGATGATTGTGTGAAATAAGAGGGATATTTTATTACGGTGTAAACAAATGATTTACATATGAAATTTAAATTTTTTATGTCACTAGATAATCACATTACCATATGATCCATTAGTCAGGCATGCAATATGGACTATCTATTGGTGTGTGGGGATAAGAAAATCTTTTGATGTCTTTGATTATTCCACCATGACTAAATTATAGTATCTAATGATAGTATACGATTTCATTAATAGTTTGATGATTGGTTCTCTATTTTTTATGACACCTATAAATCTTTAATCCAGATATCAAGAAATTGATCTTATTTGTTGTAAATGAATTGTGTATATTTTCAATAAAACTAGTTATGTTAATACCATTAAATGATTTATATGATCATGTAAATGGTTTTTATAATGTTAAAAATATCTCATGACATGGATACTAGTATGTTTACACATATTTCATGGACCCTACAATGTTGATTACTATAATGTTTAATATAATTTTTATATAAATCAATTGATTCATGATCATTATGAATAATAAAAATATATTACATCACAACCATAGTCACACTTATTTTAAATAATGTAAATCCTCTTCAATGTGTTTTATAAACCTTAACTAATTGATGTTTAACCCTTGTGACTCAGTAGCCTACATTGTTGATAAAACATGATTGAGATCGAAATTTTATAACAGGCCAATTATTTTGATACCCATTATTATCATGAGGTTTATAATATGTTAAATGGAGCATCATCTTGTTGACACCGATTATTATCATTTTTCAATTCTCTTAAAACATATAGGCTCCATCACTATGGATTCATATTAAAAACATGAAAACTAAAATTTTTAGATATATATTGGGTGTTAATTCATTACATTATAACTTTTTATATGAATTTAATTTATATTTTTGGGACATCTTATGGGATTAGTCAGATCAAATTATAATGTTTTATATTCAGCCCCACCATTTTTCACTCAGTTCATATGATGAATAAATTAATTTTAAACAAGGTAATTAAAATTATATTTATATTATTCAAAGAATTAAATAAGAATATTAGGGAGAGGGAGACAATAATAAGATTAGAATGAGGTATTTTTAGTACAATATATCAATTTTATTTTAGTTAATTTTTATAATTCATTTATATAATTTAAAATAACATCATTCATATTTAGATATGTTACTTATATGACAGAGGATAGTATTATAATTTTTATGGCATTGGGTCATGGAATTTTTAATATAGATATTTCACAAAGAATCTATATTTTACAAATATGTTAATTTAGAATCATTCTTCATTGTGTATTTTAAATGTTATCTAATTGAGGATATAATATCCTCATTATTAAATATATATATATATATATATATATCTTTCATTCTTCTTACTGATATATTATATAATATGATATGTGAATTATGAAACATATCTATAAACAATTTTTTTTACTAAATCGTTTAACGATACAAAAATGGGTATTAGAGTCATGGTTTTTACTGTTTAATATAGTTGGGGATTTCATATAGATAATGGAATATATTAATATTTGATGAATTTTTTCCTATTTTTTTATTTAAAATAGTATGTATTATTTTGGATTTGTTTATAATATAATTTGAAGTATTTAAATTCATCACACTACCTTATGTGGATAAATGTGATTAAAATATATATCTAATTATATTAATTGAAAAGGACGCTGGAGTTGATGAACGTGGTTTAAATTTGGAATCATTTAATTTTAATGGTGATATGGATAATGAAATAATATTAGGTGTGATTGGGGAACCATTATTTTGGGTTTACAAAAGATTGATAAAGTTTTGAATTGGTTCCAAAATATTTTTTATTGAATCTATTTATAAATAATTTTTTTTGAAATATATTACATTGAATCCATTAATAATAATTTGATATTTAATGGATTAAAAATTTATTACATAAAATAAGAATATTATTCCTTATATAGTCATTCATGCATGGATATATAGTTGTTAGGAAGCATCCAGGTTCCACCGCAACTATCCTATGTTGAGGAGGATGGGTAAATAGCCAACATGAGTAGGTATTAGTAATAGAATCATGGGGTTTTGCATTAAAGTAAATTAAAAGAGTTTATTGATTGAGGGGTTCTACTGAAATTCAACAGAAGGTGATGGAGTGTCATGGGAAATGGATATGCTGTATCCTTAAGTTAAAAATAATAATGGTACTCAAATGAAGTAGAAACTATTCATCATAAATGATAAGGGAGGTAATAATTTTAAACCAAATCACTCTATGTGAAATATTCCTCCTCATATTGGTTTTATATTCATGAGTTCCTAAAACACAGATTATGTCACACTTCATTACAATAATAACCACTGGGTTAATATTTGTTTCATGCATGAATGTGACACTATCCGTGCCATGGAAAGAAGTGTTTCACTTATATTTTTTGGGTGAAATTATGTATTATTTTAATTTCATGTCCATTATTTTTTAATACATGTTTTATCTAAAATCCTTCATGAATATGAGAATAAATATTCCATGACATAGGGGTTTGAAGGATATCCCTTGGATTCTCAATGATAATCCATTTGTTTTTACAATGAAATTTTATGAAATTACATTCAATAGACTATGATATATTATGTATCATAAGAGTTCATAATGTGAGTCACATGATGAACCAAAAAGATAATTTAAGTGAATCTTATACTATTTGAATTTTTATAGGTTTATACATCCATAATATTTCATCATATCTGAAAAAAAGAAAACACTATAGTTTTATAGGAATGGTTTTAAATTTTATGGAATCATAATTATTTATTAAAATTTTTTAAATAGAATATCCAGGTTTATTTTTTGAATTCCATATTTGAAAAATATAATGTATCCATGACATATTGGACTAGAATAATGGTAAGATAACCGAATCAATTTTAAATTTAATAGTGGGGATCATGGAGAAATAATCAAATTATTTATTTGAATTTTAAAAGTACATATTATCACATTTGAAATAATAAATATTATTATATCATGGTGTGATCCATATTCTATATGGTTTATAAGCTAAATTAGAGCAATTTGTTTCTTTAAAATACATGGTTCCAAAAATTGAGACTTAAAACCTAAAGAATTGATGATAAACATGAACCGTTTATAGGGTACACTATGTGTACTTCACAACTTCTTGCATCTGATGTGCATGTAAATCAATTAATTTTGTTACGAGGACACATATATTTCTAGATAGATTTCATGAAGCTAGACTGTACACGCCATGTAGTCATGATTTTGAAAAAGACATCATGTTCTTTGGCAGGTTTCATGGACATATAAAATTTAGAACACCCAACATATGGTTCATTAGTAAAAAATACGTAATATAAAAAGTTGAATCATGAAGTCCAATGATTTAATCCCTATCACAAAATATGATAGATATATAGTTTTTAGATGAACATTATATGCAGTTAAGTCCAACTATAGTACACACCAAATTCTCAATCAGGTTAATAGAATACAAGGTAATGTAGGTACATAAAATGAATCATGTATGTACATGATGTGTATTATTCCAATAAAGGATTGAATTAAATTAAATTAAATTGAAAACTAAACTAAGAAATAATTTTTATATTAACTATAACCTCCATTAATTGACAATAAAATAATAGTTTTAATTAATTATAAAATGATAAATTTATTTCTAATAAATATCTATAATTTTTATATCTGTTCTTTATTTACCATTTTTTCATTTTTTATTAGCATATTCAATTGAATTTGAATGTAGATTAATATATATGATAATTATTTAAATAAAACATCTTCATCCAAGTAATAAATAATCATTATTATTGAATTTTAACCTGTTTCACTTATGTGTATTCTTTTCATGTGTATAACCATTCATCTGCAAGAACATGGCCACTGTATGAATTGGTTTTATAAAATTTAATTTATTTAATGGTTTAACAATTATTAATTATTATATTAAATATGAAGGCATTCGATTCAACCCTTACTCTATTATTATATAGGAACTACACGTCCAAGGTCATTAATGTAATATCCCTTAACTAATCCTTTTGTTCCCCTCACCTACATTTGAGTTATAAATACATTTAATAAATAGAGTATGCCAAGGATTGTAGAGAAAAACAAATTTAAAACCATGATTATTCTAAATGATGTGATGCATATGTTGGTATCTTGAATGTTGAAAATCATTCTAAGACAAGAAAAATAATTTTATACATAATTCATAGACTATTTAATTTTCCACTTATTAAATGAACTATTAGTTTAACACAAGGATGAATCATTTATTTATTTATTTATGATTTGTAATTTATTTTATTGATGTGAAATTGTGATCACATAAATAAATGAATTAATGTGTAAATATATAATATAATTATATTGTCTATGTAAAAATAGTTTATTAAAACATGCTTAATAAACTAATCTAAATCCATTTAATATTTACATGTAATATTGATGTTACACTAGGAAAGTTTTACATTTAATAAATTGAAATACCTCTATTAAATATTATGTTATACTTGGAATTACGTTACATTATTTGGAAAAAAATCCTTATAACTAAGTGTTTCACTAACTATCGATTACACACATACTTTTACTGTATATTAATTTTGATGTTTATGTGTTAAATTAACTGTATTACATCATAAAATGACTTTTATTATATAATTTATTTAACTTATAGTAAAATTTTGAGGATATCTAAGTTATAATTTTAAGATTAGGGAGTCCACTCAATGGATCAATGAGAAAAAATCCTACAGTTGTAAAGGATTGTCCTACATAAATACCCTTAAATAGCATGGCTAATGATTATTGGGGATATATGATGGGGAATATTGATGTATGATAATATAATTTATGAGAAACTAGACATTAAAAGTTCAATGGTGGGGGATATTATAAATTGAAAATATATTTAGATAATTAAAAAAATTGTTATTAGTTATCAAATAATATTCAATCTAAAATGTACTAATTATCTACTCTTAAAAATCTAAGAATATTTGAATTTTCATCATCCAAATTATCCATGTGATATATGTTAGATACGAAACATCTCCTCACTAGAAGTAACATCTATGAGTTGTTTAGTTAACTTGGGGGTTTGTTGTTCCATGAAAAGAAATCTTATTTTCAAGAATCCTAAAAACTAGATCTATCTTTGAAGGAGTTGACAGATGATGAGTTCCTTATATATGTAAAACAGTTAAATGATGTAATGAATGTTAAATGTTTTTTGTTATAAAATATGCCTAGTGAAATTATAAATTCTCATGAAATCATATATTCTTACATCATTGTCGAGTAACATTATATTATTTATTAGGAGATATAATGAAAGAAATAGTTTGACCCTACCAAGCTGTTATTTCAAATAATTCATGTTTAGGGTGGACCAAATAGACATCATGTAGTAAATATAATTTGATATATTAAATTCCTAGAGGGTTATTGGGATTATTCTCCATGGTTTACTATTAAAAAAAATCTTATTGTTACATCACTACCTCAAAAAAATCCATCATTTTTAAAATTTTAATATGAACTAAATTAAGATGTACTCGTATATCTTATTACTGTTCATCTACATGTTTATAAGGAGACAAAGAAATGAAATTATTTCATTCAAATGGTGAATAAATTGAAATTTATGTATATTAATCCTAAGATCATCCCTTTTTCAGTCCCTTATATGAATATAAATATTAATGGCCAGGCAAGGGAATAAGATGTTTTATATTTCACATCTTTCATGAAAGTGTAATGGAAGAAAAACTACTCCCAGAAAAAAGCAAGGTGATGCTTCATTTCCACTTGTTATCTAATGAAATTTATCTATTTCTACACTTTTGGACTTATATAGAGATTTTGGTGGTCATATATTTATTCATATATAGAAACTTTTTATTTTTAGATAATTTGAATAAGGGGTAGTAGAGCTATGACAACATAATGAAGAAAAACTAGTTATTCGATCAATTAGAGACTAAAACCTCTTGTTTCCATCATGAATGATGTTTTTTTAATTTATCTTAGTATGTTCTCTAGGTCAACTCAAACATTATATATATATATATATATCCAATCATGATCTTGATGGATCAATTTTTATATTTTAAAAATAAGTTATAAATATTTTATAAGGATAACATTTGTTATTTTTAAAGAAAATTTAAATAATAGTATTTATGTGTTAGAATAAATGAATCATATCATAGACAAATATAATGATAATACTTCACATGACTCATACGACATCAATAATTGGAATCATTGACAAGGTCTAGTAAGTGAAAAACATTTAACTAAATTACACCAAAATAAAAATTTCAAATCATTTGAGTTAAAACCACATAGTATACATCATGCATGTTTATACATAAAAATTATGAAATACCCATTTAGTGGGAATGCTGAAATGTCAAAGAAGCTACTTGAATCTAGTCATACTGATTTTTATGGGCCATTTTTCTTTGGAGCAAGGGTTGGGTACTTATAATTCATAACATAAAGTAATTATTTTTGTATATATGGATATATATACATGATGAGGTATAAGTCATATTCCTTTGAGATATTAAAATAATACAATAATGAAGTAGAGAATAATATTCTTAAAAATATTATTAAAAACATCATTAAGAAAAGGTTAATAATGTCATAATCAAGACGTCATTGATTAGTTATGGGAGTTTGGTACCCTTCCCCAACCCACTCCTCTGAATAAAACTCATTGGATCAGTGTAATAAAAATTACAGACCACATCCTATTGGATATATTGAGATCAAAGATGATTCATGGGATTCCTCCATTATAATTTTGGTGATACTCATAGAAAATAACACAAATACTAAAAATAAGAACTTTCTAAAGTGGAAAAAGGGATTCCACACTTATTAAGGAATGAATAGAATCATTTTTTAATCATACATATGTTGGATTTCCTATAAGTTTTTAGGTCCTCTTTAGGTAACAAAAATGCTTCTCAAGCCACAAATTGTGATTTCCCCGACCCGGATGCCACTTAATGGGTGCCCCTAGCCCAGTGGGCCACATGGCCTCAATCAAATTTTCCCGAATGCCAGAGGATACCAACTAGAAGTGAAGAACTAGGGTGTGTCTGTGGAAAGAATTTCTCTCATTAGAAGAGTATAACATAGATGAAGGAATATAAATGAATAGTAAATAGTGGAAGAAATATAAATAAATAGTGAAAGCAAGAAGATGAAGGATAAATGAGAATAACAACAATTGTATCAAATGGAACAGTGATGATGTAATATCATGTCACTAAAAAACTGGAAATCATGGATACAAGACAATAGGCATAACATGTTCCACAATGTAAAAGAAAAAATAATACTCTACGCATCCCGATATCCTACTCGTTCATCTGCTATAATGCTCTATCCTATCAGCAAACAATCAAGTATTGGAAGCTATATGTTTCCCTTTGTCAATACTTACCACCATGTAATCTACTCAGGGTACCAAATGAAGCCTGAAGATAGTGTGAGATAAATCTTATTGGGCGACCACCAATGGTGTCTATAACATCCATCCTATCTAATGGAATATAATAGTCTGCATGCATATATATATAAGTAATGAAGGAAGTAAAAATTAACTCTATAACCAAGTACCTGCTTCAACCCTCAGCTGGTGTCTGAGCATGTAACTAGTTCATTTTAATTAAAAAATTACCATTTAATGTTATTACATCATGTGAGGCATAAAAATCACTATCATCACCTCGTGATAGTATAAGCAGTGAAGGTCCCAAGACATTACAAGGAAACCTGACGACGATATCCAGTGAGGTAGTTCCAGGGTAATAACCATGGAAACATAAATCTCACATAATGCTAACTCAATAGTATATGAGTCTAGATAAGGGGTAAGCGTGTAATAAATGGTGCATAATCTAAATAATTCCACGATAAGGCACCTACCAAGTCTAAGTTGATCGACCAAGGTAAAATGGGGATAATAAAAGATAGGGCCCTATGTGCTTTCACTATGACACCTACTTGTCAAATCTGGATCCAAGGAGTGTACCTAAGGTATCATGTAGTAATTAAAAGGACCCTATAGTAGTATACCAGGAATATGAAGGAAATACAAGAACCAGAGTCTTGGTGGGTGTCAACCTAACAAAACTATATCCTTGAATCTGAATGGGGTTCTCAGGACCCAAGGTTTTCTCCTCTCAGAATCCAATGCAAGATCGAGTCAGTCCATTCCCATTTGATATTGTAATAATGTAATAATTCATTTGGTTCAAGTTTTTTCTTCCATTATTGTATATAGGTCATGTAGAGTTGAAACTATTTATTTTTTTGTCCAATCCTTTTCATCCATTACTATGGATAATCCAAGTAGCGTTGCAACCATTTAATCATGTCTAAAGTAACAATTAAGGCATATTCAATTATAGATTTTCACTCTGATACATTCAATTAACATGGAAATGGATTATATGGACATGTAAACTTTATTAAACATCATTTATTAAGGAAAAGTTATGTAATTAGTATACTTTCCATTTCAAATTTCACATTTCACATTTATCATTTCACATTTTACATTTAATAACCATTTAGAAGAACTTACCTTAGATGGGTCAAGTGGTGAGAATACATGGTAAATGACATTACACAGTTCTCATTAGAAAAATTAATTTACTATAGAAGGCTCACCTTTATGAAGGTCAAGCAATGGAACACCCGAACAATGGCTCAAATGGGCCAAAACACTAAAAACCCATTTATGCCATAACCTTCGACCTGACAAAGATTGAGTATTGGGTCTAACCACTAACAACTAATCACATACTTATAAAGAGAATAATCATAAAATTATAGCAAGTATAATCACGTTATGGAAATTTAAAAATTGGTTTCCGACGAAACCGGTGGGCCCCACCTGAACATTCCAAAATCAACGAACATTTGTGATCTGTTATAGAACTCCCACCTTAGGGTTATACGATCCTTATAATTCAGTATCGACCCTTGATTTTCCTTGAATCAGAGTAGATATATGAAAAGGTGAAAAACTCTCACATGTATATATCTAGGTCGAGGGTGGAAGAGAAGTAGAAAAGAAAAAGAAGACTTCAGTCCATATTGTTGTGCATCCAACGTGATTAACAGAAGATCGATTGGATGTCATACGAAGGATATATATTGATTCAAAGTTTATATCTTCAAAATGTTCCAAAATGATAGGGAAATAAGTCAGTCATGCATAGCCTCATATTATGGAGGAAGGGGTTGGCTTAATAGATCATTAATGGAGTTTTTGATATTTTACATAAGTTTTTAGCCTGTGCGTGGTTTGTTCGTATGGTTTATCAATCTGTGCAAAAACCGCGTGAGGAAGTTCTGACCAAAAAGTCTTCCTCCACACAGTCTGATCAAACTGTGCACCATCCATACATAGTTACCTTGAAAAAATGGGTGTTCTCATAGTTAGGATGGATGATCATACGCCAACTGTGCAAGGTTCCACTGTCCGAAAAAACACCATCCGCACGGTTTACTCAAAACCATGCACATTGTCTGTTTCTCACCAAAAGGATGGGTTACATGCTTTGAAAAAGCCTCGGACACCCTCATATCCATTACTAACTCATTAGGCAGCCAAATAAGGTCCATATTAAGGATTTAGACAGAAAAAAAACAATACATACCTGATTGAAAAACTGGGTTCTTACAGTCTTCCCCCCATATAACCACTCACCCCCAAAGTTATCCTACCAAGGGCAAGGAAACACTATCTTAGAACAGCTCTGGCCATTGGGAACATACATTGTCTTCCCTCTCCGAAGTCTCATCCTATACAAAGCTATGCCGACATAGAACCCATACGAGAGGGACATACTTTCCTTGGAGAGTCTTATTGCTTCGTTCAATGATGCATATTGGATACTCCTCAAAGGTAGCATCAGATTCTTACTCAACTTCCTTAGGATCAAAGGTATAAGATGGGTCAGCATGATATTGGAAAATATGTGAGACATGAAAGGCATCATTCATGATGTGGTACCTCTGATATAACAGAAACCAATATGGTACTATCCCAAATCTCTCTAGAATTTCAAACAGCCTGACAAAATGAGGCAATAATATTCAATGATTCCATAATAATTTATTCCCTAACCTAGAAGATACCTGAAGAAAAACAAGATCCAAAACATTGAATTGAAGAGTTCCTTGACAAAAACGGGCATACGATTTATGTCTAGACTAAGCAGTATTCATATGCTTTTTGATCATCTGAACATGTTTGGATGTCACATGAATGAGACGATGACCTAGTAGGGCTATCTCACCTTCCTTTTTCTAGAACAAGTTTGAATACAATGTCCTACCATATATGGAATCAAAATTATCCAACTTAATCATTTCCTGAAAACAGTTATTATAAGTGAACTCGATGAGAGGGAAGAAACACCAAAATCAATGAAACATTCTTGGAGAATATCATCTTGAACATGTATTGCCTGTTATGATTTTCCATCGGTCTGAGAGTGAAAATATGTTCTGAGAATCACCATATTCCCAATAGATTTCAGAAAACCCTATGAGAAACATGAAGTGAAACAAGCATCCCTATCTGAAATTATTGTATCTGGAACCCTGTGTACTCACCTGATCCCATGGACATACAGTCTTCCCATATCATCAACTAAGAAAGTCTCCTGAGTAGGAATGAAGTGGGATGATTTTGTCAATCTGTCAATGACTACCTAGATAGCATCACTACCCCTTGGAGACCTAGGTAAGCTGACTACGAAATCCATAGAAACATCATTCCATTTCCATTCTGGGACTGGAAGTGGTTATAATAAGAATGCAGGTCTTTGGTGCTCCTCCTTCTCCAACTTATAAGTGGAACACCTAGTGATGAAGCCTACAATCTGATGTTTCATCCCAGGCCACCAATACCAGCATCACATATCTCGATACATCTTCAAGATTCCGGGATTAACTGCCCACTCAGAAGCATGGGACTCTTTCATCAACTCTGCTCTCACATTTGTAGGAACCTAGATATGTCTATGTAGACATAGGATGTCATCTCTGTCCATATACCAATCTGGAGGTGGTTTATCTCCTGATATACTCTCATAAAGAATCAAGACATCAAGATCTGAAAATTTCATACTCTTCACCTTCTCGAGGAGGGAAGAGGTAACCGTTAAGGATGAGAGGTAAGACTACTCATGACTATAATGAAACTCTAGGTAAAGTTAATAAAATAGGTCCATTAACATCAATTCATCACTGGCTTCCTGTACGACCAACATTTTAGTTTTTTGACTCAGTTCATCTCCAACCACATTTCTTTTTCCAGTGGTATAGGAAAGCTCAAAATCAAAGGATTATAGATATTCAACCCATCTCTGCATTCGGAGGTAAAAGTCATGATGAGAAAAGATATGATTGAGGCTCTTGTGATCTGTATACACCACAAAACACTCACCCAAGATATAATGTTTCTAGAAATGTAAGACATGGAAAAATACTTCTAGTTCGAGTTCGTGCGTCAGATAATTTCTCCCATGAGGCATCATATACTGAGATCCGTATGGAATGAATTTGTTTTCCTTCATAAATAATGATCCAAGGAAAATTCCTAATGCATCACAGAAGATAATATAACCATTACTAGGTTCTGAAAGAATCATAATTTGTATCGAGACAAGCCTCCCTTTGATCTCAGGAAAGGATTTCTTGCATGATTCTGACCATAGGAACTTAACAACCTTCTTTGTAAGTTAAGTAAGAGGTGATGAAAAATGAGAGAAATCATGTATGAAATGCGTGTAATATCCAGCGAGCCCTAGGAAACTCCTGATATCAAACATGATCTTGGGATACTATTAGGAAACTAGAACAATAACCTTTTTAGGGTAAAAAGATACTACTGATTCTGAAATAATATGACCCAAGAAGTGGACCTTGTCGGTCCATAAGTCACATTTGGCAAGCTTGGCATAAATCTGATTCTCTTTCACTATACTCAGAATGATCTCAAGATGTTTCTCATGGCCGTTACGAGCCGATAATACACCATTATTTCATTCTCAAAAACCACGACAAAAGAGTACAAACATGGATGGAAAATCCTATTCATCAATTACATGAAAATGGTAAGAGAATTCATATGAATGAAAAACATAACGAGGTACTCATACAAACCATACTTGCTATGAAAATCTATACGAGGTATGTATGATAGTCTAACTTGAACCTGATGATAAACAGATCTAAGTTTGATCTTAGAGAACAACTTTTCTCCTTGGAGCTGGTCGAAGAGATCATCTTTTCGATGAAGTGGATAGTGGATCTTGACTGTAAGCTGGTTTAACCATCTGTAATCCATGCATAAATCAAGAGTTCTGTCTACCTTTTTAGAAAAAAGAACAGGTGGACCCCAAGAGGATTTACTATGTCGTATTAAACATTTGGCCTCTATGTCCTCTACCCACCGCTTGATCTCTTGAAGCTCATTAGGTTCCATCCTGTATGGAGGAATGGAAACTGGAGCTACTCCCGGAACATTCTCTATTATTAACCGTACCTATTTCTTAGGAGGTAAGCTATAAAATTCATCAGGAAAGACTTCCCTAAATGGTCAACTACTAGAGGGAAATAAGTTTTAAATAAACCCTAATCCTTTATGAAATAATTTTTAATCTGGGCGGTCAGTCCACCAAGCCCAAGATGCTTCGGTCCATATCCCCCAACCTTGATATCCCACTAACCTTTGAAAAGATAATTGATGCCCTCTTGTGATGTAAAAGAAACACTACGATGATGGAAGCCTACAAAGGTGTGATAGTGGACTAACCATTAAATCCCAAGAATGTAATTTAATCCCATCATCTCAAAAAAATAGAGATTCCACAAGAATGGGTAACTGCCTACCTCAAGGGAACAATCGTAGAACTGGCGTATTCCATCCATTTGTATTCCCAGTGATGCATCAATGGTCATTACACCATAGTGATACAATATATCTAGTCTATGAATTTCCATGATAGATATAGAAGTAAAAGAGTTTGAATAACCTATATCAAAAAAAGAAGAGATAATATTAGAGGCTACTAGAATAGTACCTCATACTATAGCTGGTCCCATAGCTTGATCCTCGGATATCGGCTCAAAAGAATGAAACTGAACTGATCCATGACCATGTGAAACAGATGGACTACCAAAATCATGACTACTCTACTGGTGCTTCTGGTGATCAGGGATCAGAATTCCACAGCCACAAACTCCACCTCGGCCAGACCTACCGATGCTATTCTAACTCCCTACCTGACGTAGTGTATAAAAACTAACTTCGGATAGTGGAGCTGGCAAAAATCCTTTTCCACTCGAAGCTGGTGGAAAGGTCCTGAATTTTTTTGAATGTGACCCATACGGCCACAAGACCGACACTACATAGGTTCTCTATCACATTGGGGATTTTAATTCTCTAGTCTTCCACTCTAATGTCACACCAAAGAGCTATCAAACTAGACACTCTAGCTACCACTTCCCTAACGAAAAACCACAATGGAATGTTTCCTTCCACCAAAAGACATTATAAAAAACCTTTCATGAGATGTATGTTCGGTTAATAATTTTTGATGTTGATTGAAATATGTCATGTTAATAAAATTTAATCATTTTAATCCAATTATCTATTAATATTATAAATTAATCATATATACATATACATACAACTGATTATATTTATTAACGTGAGTTGATGTATCATATGGGATTGTACATTGTCGTTCTTCTCAATCATCTTAATTGAACATTAAAACACATGTATATCTACATATGTCAATATATGTATGTTTGGGTATGCATATATAGTTAATTAGATGTTCTAGGGACTAGAATTATATCTATAATGTATAAAATTCATC
The DNA here is from genome assembly GCA_963277665.1 of Viscum album. Classification (NCBI taxonomy): domain Eukaryota; kingdom Viridiplantae; phylum Streptophyta; class Magnoliopsida; order Santalales; family Viscaceae; genus Viscum; species Viscum album. The sequence goes on from OY728161.1 coordinate 1,005,181,027, forward strand.
TATAGGGTCATGAGGAGAGTGTTCATGTTGGCCGGAGAAATTATTTTAAAAATTCTCACATGTGTTTAATTTTTTTTCTTATTTTTTATATTTAATATTGATTTATTTATTATATTTATTTCTATTTTTAATAAATTTATACAAGTTGGTGTTAAATTGCGATTTGATATACGTATTGCATTTCTATCCAAAGGGTCCATTTTTACATACATGTTTGGGTGTTTTTCTTATGGGTGGATGAAGAAAAGTTATCGATAGATTATAAATATATATATATTAATTTTTAAAATATGAAAAATCATTCCAAATTATATAAATAGACTCTCAGTAATAGGAATGAACCATGGGTATTTATGGAATACTCATAGGCCATACAGTGATCCAGAATGAGTCGATGTGTGAAATAGTATAGCTAAGTATATTATTCTTTGGATTATATAACAAAAACAAATAATAATTATTTTCTAATAATAAATGATAATGGCATATGAACACATTGGTTTCCTTGAGTCTGTATATCATTTCATCCTCCTAAAATATTATTTTATGATAGATTATAGAATTATTAGTTTCTTTAGTCCTCTATAACAAAATTATGTTAATGAGCCTAATTATTATTGTTTTTCATATACATTTTTTGGATCACAAATAAAAATAAAAAATATCGAAATCATCATTATATCTCTATTGATGTGGAATTATATAATTAAATTATAATAGTTTACTCGCATTTTAATATTTCTTATATTATATAATATAATTCATAATATACATTGTGTTTTAAAAATAATTAAATGTGTCATCGTGAGTAGTTGTTCTTAAATGAATAATTTTTTTCTTAAGTTTGATTATGATTATCTGAAATAAGATGGATATTATATTATGGTGTAAATAAATGCTTTACATGTGAAATTTAAATTTTTAAGTCACTAGATGATCACATTACCCTACAATAAATAGTTCGGAATGCGATATGGACTATCTATAGGTGTGTTGGGATAAGGGAAATTGTTAATGTCATTGAGTAGTATGCCATATCTACATTATAGCATATAGTTATATTAGAATTTTTTCATTAATTCTTTAATGATTGGTTCTCCATTTTTCTTAACACCTATGAATCTTTGATTCTGAAATCATGACATTGATCTTATGTTGTGTTAATTTATGGTGCATATTTTCAATAAAACTAGTTATGTTAATACCATTAAATGATTTAGATGATCATATAAATGGTTTTTATAATGTAAAACGTCTCTCATGACATAGATACTAGTGTTTCAGCACATATTTCATGGAACCATACAATATGGATTACTATAATGTTAAAAATATTTTTTTAGAAATCCAATTATTCATAAACATTATGAAAAATAAAAATATATTACATCACAACCATAGTCATGCTTATTTTAATTTGTGTAAAGACTCTTATATTTGTTTTATGCACCTTAAATAATTGGTGTTTAACCCTTGTGACTCCGTACCTCACATTGTAGATAAAACCTGAGTGAGATCAAAATGTTATAACAGTCCAATTACGTTGATACCCACTATTAACATCATGTTTAAAATATGTAAGATGAAGTATCAGGTTTTTGACACTGATTATTATGATTATTCAATGGTAGAAAAAATATATAGGCTCCATAAGTATGGATTCACATTAAGAACATGATATATAAAATTTTAGATATATATTGGGTGTTACATCATGGCATTATAACTTTTTATATGAATTGAATTTATATTTTTGGGACATCTTCAGGGCTTAGTCATATCATATTATAATGTTTTATATTCTGCCCCACCATGAGTCACTCAGTTCATATGATGAATTCATTCATTGTAAACAAGGTAATAAAAATTATATTTATATTATTGGTTGGATTAAATAAGCTAGTTAGGGAGAGGGAGACAATACTGAGATTGGGATGTGGTATTTAATAGAGTATCTCAATTTTATTTTAATTCATTTTTAGACTCCATGTATATAATATGAAATCACATCATTCCTATTTATATATGTTACTTATATAACATAGGTTTTTATTCAAATTGTTATGGCATTGGGGCATAGAATTTTTAATATATATATTCCACAATAAATCTATATTTTACAAATATGTTGATGGAGAATAGTTCTTCGTTGTGTTTTTAAATGTTATCTAATTGAGGATACAATCTACCCACTATATATATATCTTCCATACTTTTTAATAATATATTCTATAATATGTGGTGTGACTTATGATACGTTTCTATAAACCATTGTTTACTAAATCATTTAATGATATAAAAATGGGTATTAAAGTCCTTGTTTTTACTGTTTAATATATATGGTGATTTCATATAGATAATGGAATATATAAACATTAGATGTATTTTTTTCTATCTATTTTTTTTGTAACCAATATGTTTTATATTGAATTTGTTGATAATATAATTTTAGGTATTTAAATTCATTACACTACCTTATGTGTATATGTGTGATTAAAATATATATCTAATGTATTAATTAAAAAGTATTTTTGATTTGATGAACCAGGAATAAATCATGAATCATTGAATATTAATGGTGATATGGACAATTAAATAACATTAGTTGTGATTGGGGAGACATAAATTGGTGTTTAGAAAGGTTTATGATGTTTTCAATTAGGTCAAAAATATTTGTTATTGAATCTATTTATAAATAATGTTGTTGAAACCTATTATTTCTAAACCATTTATAATAATTTGAAATTTAATGAATAAAAAATTGATTACAAAAAATAAGAATAATAGTCCTTAGATATTCATTGAGGCTTGGATATGTAGATGTGAGGAAAAATCCTGGTTCAACCAAAACTCTCCTAGGTTGCAGAGGAGGGGTAAATAGCCAACATTAGTAGGGATTAGAAATAGAATAATGGGGTTGTACATTGAAGTAAATGAGAAGTAGCTTATGGTTTGAGGGTTTGTATGGAGATTCAACAGAAGGTGTTGGAGTGTCACGGTAAATGAATATGATTCATCCTTAAGGTAAACAATCAATATTGGACCCAAATGATGTGGGAAATATTCATCATATATGATATGGGAGGAAATAAATTCCAACCAAATCACTCTATGTAACTTCTTCATCCTCATCTTGGTTTTATATTTATGTGTTCTTAAAACATTGATCCTATCACACTGATTTATAATAATAATCAATGGGTTAATATTTGTTACATACATGAATGTGATGGAATTCGTGTCATAGAAATAAGTGTTTCACCAATGTTTGTTTGGGTGAAATACTGTATTACTGTAATTTATGATCCTTTATGGTTTAATTCATGTTTGAGCTTAAATAATTAATGAATAATAAAATTAATATTCCAGGACATAGGGGTTTGAAGGTTATCCATTGGATTCTCAATGATAAACCATTTCTTTTCACCATTAACTTTTATGAAATTACTTTCAATAGACTATGATATCTTAGGTATCATAATATTCTATAATGTGATTCACATTATGAACCATAAAGATAATTAATGTGAATCATAGAGGATTTTGAGGTTTATAGGTTTATATATCCATAATATTTTATTATCTCTAAAAAAAGGAAACAATATAGTTTTATAGGGATATTTCTAAAATATTATGGTATCATATTTGAAGATTTAGTTTTTTTAATAGAATATCCAAGTTTATTTTTAAGATTCACTATTATAAAAATAAAATTAATCCAGGACAAATTAGACTATAATAATGATAAGATAAAGGAATAAATTTTAAATTTCATAGTGGAGATCATAGAGAAAGAATAAAATTATTTATTTTAATTTTAAAAGTATATATTTTCACATAATAAATCTTAGAAATTATTATATAAATGAGTGATCCATGTTCTACATAGTTTAGAAACTAAATTTGATCAATTTGTGTTGTCAAATACATGGTCCAAAACATTGATACTGAAAAAATGGAAAATATATAATATACATGACACGTATATAGGGTACACTATGTGTACATAATAATTTCTTGAATCTGATGTACATGTTAAACAATTAGGTTAGTTAATAGGACACATAGCTTTCCAGATAGATGTTGTGTAGCTAGAATGTACACATCAAGTTGTCATGCTTCTGAAAAAGACATCGTGTTCTTTGGTGGGTTTCATGGACACATGACATTTAGACCACCCAACATATAGATCATTTGTAAACAATGAGTAATTTAAAAAGATGAATAATGAAGTCCCTAAAATGAATCCCAATCACATAATAAGATATATATATAGTGTGCAGAGGGATTGTATATGTAGTTTAGTCCAACTAAGGTACACACTGAATTCTCAATCATGTTAATGGAATACAAGGTAATGTTGGTACATGAAATGAATCATGTATGTACATGATATATATTCTTCCCATAAATTATTGAATTAAATTAAATTTAATTAAATTTAAAACTAAATCATGAAAACCTTTTAATATTTAAAGTAATATCCTTTATTTGAATATAAAATAATGGTTTTAATGAATTATAAAATGATAAATTATTTCTTATAATATATATAATTATCATATATGTTGTTTATTTACCATTAATTTATTTTTAATGGGAATCTCTAATAGAATTCAGATGTGGATTAAGATAAATGAAAATTATTTTAGGCAAACAACATAATTCTAATAATAAAAAACCATTATAAATGAATTTTAACCAATTTCACTTCTGTGTATTCTTTGCATGTGTAAAACTGTTTATTATATTGAAAAATACAACTTAATGAATTGGTTTTATAAAATTTAATTTATTTAATGGGGTTTCAATTGTTAATTATTATATTAAGCATGATTTCATGTGATTCAACCCTTATTATATTATTATGTAGAAATTTCACGTCCAATGTCATTTTTGTAATACCCCAAAACTAATCCTTTTGTTCCCCTTACATACATGTGGCTATAAATACTTTTAATGAATAAATTATCCCAAAGATAATAGAGGTAGTTTAAAAAAAACCAATATGATTCCAACTCATGTGATGCATATGTTGATATATTGAATGTTTAAAATCATACTAAGAATAGGACACTAATTTTATACATAATTCATAGTATATTTTATTTTCCACTTAGTAAATGAATTGTTATATTAACACAAGGTTGAGTCATTTAAGTAATTATTTATTTATTTCTGAGTGATAAATTATTTTTTTGATGTGAGACAGTGATCACATAAACAAATTAATTACTGTGTATATATAGAAAATAAATAAATAGATTATTCACATATGTTTTTATCACAATATGATTAATCAACTAATATAAATCAATTTAATATTTAAATCTAATATTAATGTTACACTATTATAGTTTTACATATAACAAATTTAAATAATAATATTAAATATTATGTTGGACTTGGTCTTCAATTGCATTATTTTGAATAATATCCTTATAACTAAGTGTTTGACTAACTATTGTTTATAAAAATACTTTTACCGAATATTCCTTATGAATTTTTTGGGTTGAATTAACTATCTTTCTTCAAAATATGTCTTCCATTATATAAATTATTTAAAATATAGGTAAATGTTGAGGATATATAATTCAGGATTTCAAGATTAGGGAATCCACTCAATGGATCAAGCATCTACAAATGTGTAGTTGTAAATGATTGTCCTACCTAAATACACATAAATAGAATGAAAAACCATTATTGGGGATATATGATGTAGTGTAGTGATAGATTCAGATATAATTTATGAGAAACTAGACATTCAAATTTCAATGGTGGGGGATATTTTTAATTGAAAATATATTTTTTGATTTTAATAAAATTATTATTATTTATCAAATAACTTCAAATTTGAAATGTACTAATTATATACTATTAAAAATTACATAATATATGAATTTTCATCATACTAATTATCTATCTGATCTATATTATATAAGGAACATCTCATCAATTAAAGTAACATCTAAGAGTTTTTCAGTTACCTTGAGGTTTCGTTGTTCTAGGAAAAGAAATCACATTTTTAAGAATCCTAAATACTGGATGTACCTTCAAAGGAGTCGGCGAATGATGAGTTACTTATATATGTAAAACATTTGAATGATGCAATAAATGTTAAATGATTGATGTTTTCATTTATGCCTAGTTAAATTATAAATTCTCATGAAAACAAATATTCTAACATATTTATCAAATAACATTATTGTCTTTATTATGAGATATAATAAAAGGAATAGTTTAACCCCGCCAAGTTGTTCATTAAAATAATTCATGTGGAGGGTTCACAATATAGGCCCCATGAAGTAAATATTATTAGATATATTGAATTACTATAGGGTTATTTGGATTACACACCATGGTTAACTATTCAACAATTTCATTGTCACATCACTCCCTTGGAAAATATCCATCAATTTTAAAATATTAATATGAACTAAATTAAGATATACCCCTATATATAATTACACTTCATCTCTATGTTGATAATGAGAAAAAGAAAAGAAATCATTTCATCAAAATTGTAAATAATTGTAGATTACTATAAATTAGTTATAGGATCATGCCTTTTTTATTCCCTTACAAGAATAAAAATATCAATGTCCAATCAAGGGAATAAGATGTTTTGTATTTAACACCTAGCATGAAGGTCCAATAGAAGAAAAACTGCACCTAGCCAAATGAAAGGGGACAATTCATTTCCATTTCTTATTAAATGGATTTTATCTATATTTAAAATTTTGTAATTATATAAGGATTTTGGTGGTCAGATGTTTATTCATATAAAGAAACATTTTATATTTAGAAAAATTGAATAATGGGTAGTAGATATATGATCCCCAAATGAAGCTAAAAAATTTATTTCATCAATTTGAGACTACAACATCATGTTTCCTTCATGAATGATTTTTCTTGAATTACTATTAGTATATTCCCTATGTAAACTAAAAAATTATATATGTATCCATACATGATGCTGATGGATAAATTTTTATATTTGGAAATAATTTATTCTTCCTTTATAAGGATAAAATTTGTTATTTTAAAGAATATATAAATAATATTACTTATGTGTTGGGTTAAATGAATCATATAATAGCCAAATATAATGACAATAATTCACTTAAATTATAACACATCAATCGTTGGAATCATTTACAAGGTCTAGTAAGTGAAAATCATTTGACTAAATTACACCAAAATAAAAATAAAAATAATTTTAGTTAAAACCACATAGTATATATCGTGCATGTTTATAAGGAAAAATGAAGAAATAACCATTTAGAGGGAAATGTGAAAGGTCAAACGAGCTACTTGAATAAGGGCATACCAATTTTTATGGTCTATTTCTCTTTGGAGTAAGGGATGGGTACTTATAATTCAAAAATAAACTAATGACTTTAGTATATATAGATATATCTATAAGATGATGTATAAGTCATATTACATTGAGATATTCAAGGAATAGAAAAATGAATTTGAGAATAATATTCTTAGAAAGATTATAAAAAAACATTATTAGAATATAGTGAACAATATCTTAATCAAGACATGATTGATTCGTTATGGTATTTTGGGATCCTACCCCAACTCACTTCTCCAAATACAAATCAACGGATCCGTGTATTAAAAAAGACAAAACACATCTTATTGGATTGGGAGAGATCAAAGATGAGTCATGGGATTCCTCCATTATAATTTTTGGGAGACTTGTAGAAAAATTCACAAATACTAAAATAAGCTCTTAATAAAGAGGAAAAAGGGATTACACACTTATTAGGGAATGATGAGAAACCTATTTTTTAATCATACATATATTGGGTCTCCAATCAGTTTTCAAGTCCTCCTAAGGTCACAAACATGCTCCTCAAGCCACAAATTTTACCATTATAGGACAACATTAAGAAACAAGGGAATATTGCATATTGAACCACTCATATAAAAAGGTAAGAGTGTAAAAACATTAATTATACCTTGAGATGTATAAAATGATGAAAATTGATATTAGGAGATAGAAAATAATCTATGAAGCTGGGGATAAAGATACACAAGAGTAGGCATGTGAAGAAATATTATGAAACATTGTGAAAGAAGGTATCATAGATAAAAAAGAACTACATTGGATTAAAATAGTTATTCAAAACCAGAATATGATGTTTTCTCTAGCACTGAGGATGGTGAATAATTATTAATATAAAATGATGATCTTATATCAATCAAAGAAATAGTAAGTGGCACAAATGTTTATAAATTTAATGAATCATTAAATTCTAAAGTCGATTCCATATAAAAATTACATGCCATCATTTTTTTGACCCTATAGTAGATGTAGAGAACATTAGAAATAAATGGGTATTCCAGAAGAAACTAGACATGGATTGGGAAGTTAGTACCTATAAAACATGAATAGTTTCTAAAGTTTATAAATATCATCCCACTATAGAATATAATGAATTGTTTTCAGAATTTGAAATGGTGAAATACCCTAAAACTATACCCACAATTTAGGCCATTGATGAGAATGATATTTTTAAAATGGATGAATAAATTACCATCCTTAAAGGTTTCTTTCATGAAGATATCAATATGATGGAACCTGAATGGTTTATGACTCTAATGGTTTGAAACAATGTTATCAAAATGAAAGGATACATTTATTAATTAATTCAAGCATCTAAGTCAATAAAAATTCATTTTGGTGAGGAAATAAAATTCCATATTTTCATAATATTTAAATGTTTCCCTACTATATAGAAGTTATTTAGTTGGAGTTCGGAAATTTTCAAAAAAAATATTGATAATATATTATATATAAGAAATGAAATGTCAGTATTACAACATGTTATAGTCATGATTAATAAATGATTCTCTATTAAGGAAAAGGCAAGGAAGAATATATTATTATGATAAACATACACCATGATTGATCAAAGAGACATATCATCTAATTTTTAGGTATATATATTTGATAGATACTATACAGGTTAAATATGGGATAATATTGGATGGGGTTATTGAAAAGTCACAACTGATACATCATTCTTCATAAACGGTTACTCACACATATAAGTAAATACTATGAATATAATGTAATCTATATGAATCACTTATTTTATATCTAATGCTTATTATGAAACGTACTATAACAGATGTTCGATATTCCTTATGTGTGGTAGGAATATATCATGTTGTCCCAGGACACCACCATTAGATAGAAGTATATATCTTCCATATGTATCATAGGCATATAATAGATTATCTAGTGTCTTATAAGATCTAAAATAAGGATGTTTTTGTAGATTATACAGAATATTCCATGTACATTATGAAAACATATTTTGATATAAAAATAGTATTGATACAAAAATTCATCTAATTAAATTACATGATACATAGAAGGAAATTATCCCACTATGCTATATTGTAATAATACGACGGTGATGGATTTCAATAGGGACCCACATCAGTGGATGAAGTATATAATTCAGAAGTACCATATCTTTTGGGGTTTTGCATAGGGAATTAAAGTTGAAGTGAGAAAAATTTCGCTAGAATACAATATGGAAAATGCATTGACTAAATCATTAATCTAACAAAAACATGCTCATCATGTGAGGTCTATATGACTAAAAAATATATGATTTTTGATCTAGTCCAAGTTATACTTTGTTGGATTTTTTGATATAGATCTAACTGATTAAATATTCAATAAATTTATATTCATATATTTAAATACTAATAAATGATCATAAAACATATTTATCATTTTACTTATTTACATTAATTTCATAATTTAAAACTATATATCTCACATAGATATAGTCATATTCTTTCCACAAAATTGTGAATACCTTGATGTGATATGAGGATATTCTTTAATATTGTTATAATTTTGGATAATTTATTTTTATAGGGAAAATTATATATATGTTTTTAGGTGTGATTACTCATAAGAATATCAGGATTCTTCAATTGATTTTCACTCTATGTAGTCTCTAAAATGAGGGGTATTGAGAATATATCTCCAAGTTGGAATTATTTTTGTTTCTATGTCATTGTTCATTCTTATCTCTGATAATGTGTTTTGGAATATCAAATTATTGATTATAATTGATTATTCTAATTAATTATACACTTGGATTTACTGACAAAAAATTTGACACCATATGTTCATGGAATCTATGGTGTTTTGGGTGCATCATGAATGACATTTTATTAATGGATAATTTTAGGAATGAATTTTACCTTCCATATTTATCTATGTTGATGTCTAGGTCATTTGATTCTAGATAAACCATGAAAATAAATTCTTTTCTTTATGGATAAATTACTCTCTAAAATCATATTGTAAAACAAAGACATATCGATAGTATACATTTTTAACATGGATGTGTATCCTTCTTGATGATATATTCAGATAATGGGTTTATATTAGAGGTTTATCATTTTTATATCGTTTTCATTGTTGTGACATTAAGTTATTTTGATTGGGTACCTCGACCTGTTTATAGAAAGTAATCATGGACTTTATGTCATTCCACCTAATTCAAATAAGAATGAATCCTCAATAGTCACACACTATGTCTTTTTTATCATGATTCAGGACTATATGAATGTAAATATAATGTTAATTATTATGTTTAAGTCTCATAAAAAATATAATCGTTGTTTTATTGATATCCAATATTGGAAGGGTAATAAAAAAATTGTTGATTACAAGAATGTTAAATTACTATTTATTCACTAGATTGTGAATAAAATATTAATTTTATATATTTATTAATGTAATTTTTATTTAAATATATATTTGGTTATATAATAAATTCTTAGTAATTGGGGTGGACAAATATTGGTTCTGGTGATGAATATATATTTTCAAGCTGGTATATCATTCCATGAGTGAGAACATGAAATAAAATAATATTTTCATTATTATATGGAATAGGGTTTGTTAATGATTTCTATAAAATTTTAGAGTTTATATGAAATTGGGTATTATTTTAACCAAACCACTTTCTCAATAAATTTATTGATGTATTTTATTTTTCATGGGTAATCAAAATTTGAAATAATTGTACGGAAAAACTAACTCTCCATTCAACACAATCTATTCTTCTAAATAATGAGAACAACTGTACAGATACATTCAAACTCTATTGAACTATAAGTGATTAACAAAAAATATATATGAATGTTTATTCACTACACACTAACCATGAAATTCAATTGTTATCATTTTTATATAAAATGAGAATGTGTTGATACCTATTAGCAGGATTATACCATCAGATCCTCACATCACAATGAAGGAAATCCATAAATGTTTTTTTATGATTAGGAATATATTTATTAGAGAAGTTTAAATATATGATATAACTATTTCATTGAATATTAAACAAATTAATTATAAATTTAACATGAAAAGGACCTCTATTAGGTTCTGGGTAATTATAATTTGTAATATTCTTTGATTTATCCACCATGATTTTAACTTCTTGTGCTCTTGGATCCTTCTTTTAATGCTAGTATTGAGGATTTGTTTTATTGTAGGAATTTAATATACACATTTGTGTGATCCTACAATGACTATTAGCTCAAGAACTATATATACAGTCATGTATATTTTATTTAATATCTTATTATTTTATAGGTTAAAAGTATCTATTAATATTTTTAGTCATTCTATTTGGCCAAAAATGGATAGTTATTATGTTTTGTGCAACTATGGGTCACATGGAGGTACACTCCCAATATAGTATGTGTTCATTAATTTTATTAATGTATTTTCCAAGATAGAAAAGATAGTTTCTTTTATAGAATATTTATTTATTGTAAGGATATAATTTATTTATTTTGTTTATATATTGGGTATGTAAGTTTATATTAATTTATAGAAATATTTTCATTGATTATAACTTAATTTATTCTAGTTAGTTTTTAAATCATTATTTTTGTATTTCATTGACCTCCAATGTTTAAATGACCTATGTCAGGATTTTAGTTATTGATCCACATTGTTTAAACATTGATTTGTGGGTAAAATTATTAGAAATGGTGGTATTAATAATAAATAAGAGTTGTTTTGAGACCACAGGGATAGGGAATACCCATTAGAACTAGTGTAATGATGATGTAGACTGTGATGATTCTTTACTAATGGTATTGGATACAAGGTTTATGATAGGTTCCTTGTTGTTGATGATATTCTCTTATTAAGTGTGATTTTACATGGTATTAAGGATCTTGTATCATCAATAGATCATGACATATTGGTATGGGAATGTTCTTCACAAACACTATGCTATCAAAAAACATGAATTTCAATTTGTGGTTTTCATTTTAGTATTGATTTATAATTCGTTTTTTGAATGTCATTGAAGGATTTTTGAAGGATACAATGTTATTTTTGTCTTTACAAACTACACTAATTGATTTCATAGGTTTTTGTGATTTTGGAGGGAAACATGTTGAACAATCAAAGGCTACATTAATAGATGGTGTTTTCTATTAAATCTTGAAAAAAAAACATCCATATTTTGTATCCATAATCATATAGATTATTGTATTATTGGAATATTTTTTATCATTCCATGATGAAAAATGGTTTATAGTTTCATTTCAACTCTGATATGTTTTTACCTTCCATTTATTTTGTATTTATCATAAGGTGAATACCCTTATTGGGGTTCAACATGATGGATTTGTTTTCTTATTTTTTTCATGGTTAAATTTATAATAATTTTAAATTAAAATATAATTTTTGTGTGAAATTGTAAAAGGATATCTTAATCTTACATTGAGGTGATTCATAAATATATTTATATTCTAATGATAATTGGAAAATGAATCAACAATAAATTTTTTCCTTTTTTATGATTTTATAATGGAATTTTTATTTAAATTTATATGGAAGATGTAAATTTTTTTCAAATTTTAATAATATTGTGACATGATTTTTCTTATATTTAAATTTAATTATTCTATTTTCAAAATGTTCAATTGTTTTTATGGGTTTGGTTTTTTTTCAATAATTGTACCATAGATACTTTTTTTTAATCATTTTGATTGGTTTTTTTAAAAAAATGATTTTTTTGTTTAATTATTATAATGTTTCAATGTGAAGGATTCAGGTTTTTTGAATTTTTCTATTTTTTATGGGGAAAATAGATTAAATTTAAATGGGTGGGTTTAATGAGTCTGTGAATTGTGTTATTTTATTATACATCCTATAATAATCGTGAATAAAACTAGAAATCTTCAACATAGTTGAAACTTATAATTAATTTGGGTGGCTTCTTTAAATATGAAACTCCACCGACACTCTAAATAGAGTGGTTGGATAAAAATATTTTCTTCTCCTTCGACCAATTTGGATATTTTTAGTCATTATTTTTAGATTTTGGTCCATTTTGGGAGTTAATTCAGTGTGGTTACTCCTATATAATTAATTGATTCATAGTGTCCTTGGTATTTTAGAATTCATAATTATCATATAGTCATGTATTATCCCATAAAATTATATAATTGAATCCATCAGTAGGACACTGTGATGGAATCTTAATTGGGTTGATTATCTATGGTTGTTTTTCCTTTCTTTGGTTATTTATTTGATCAAATTTTCACATGGTAATGCTCATTTTCTTTTAATGAATAATTATTGTCCCTTTTGGATGTTTTTTATGGTAACGACCATTATTTTTCATTAAAGATACCATATTTTGAGTTATGTGTCTAATATGGACTACTAGAATTCTTCTTCATGGGGATTGTGTGTGTAGTGTTAGCCATTTAATGAAGGATCCTTAATGGGTTAAAAAATGGTGATATTTGGGTCAATTCTAAAGTATTAGGATAAATTTTGAATTATACAGAGCATATGTGAGTACTAGTTTTATTTTATATCTTCTTCTTGGTAAGTCCCCATGGTTTACTTCTTACTTACCCCATGTTGGGTGATAACTCAAAGAGTTTGAACATATTTTTTTCATTATAGAAATGTTTTTTCCTTTAGTATTTTGAGTAGTAATTTTTTATGGATTCCTTGATGGTTCCATGATGAGTTTAATTTTTTGGATACTGGAATTTTATTTTGGATATTTCATGAGGATAGTTGTTTCTTAATATAGGAAATTTTCTAGTTAGTCTATCATTTTAGAAGATTTGTAAATATATATGAGGCATGAGTAGGTCAATGATTTGTTTTTTGGTTTTTAGATTATATTGTAATGTTTTTTTTTCTTTTAGGATATGAATTCATTTGATTATGATCTTTTGGTGAATAGTTTTAGATGAAACATATGATTGATGGTTTTTGTTCTTGTTAAATTATTCTATGTTTTTTCTTATACCTACCAACTCATAGATTAGTGTATTTGGGTCCTTTTTCATTACCTTATACTAAACTAATGGTTTCTAGGGTTATAAATAAATATATTGGGGAGAATTAAACCACCATGATTTATAATTTCCATATTATTTTATGATATGATTTGTTTTATGATTTTATTCATATTTATAACTGTATTTTTCTTTAAAAGTAAATGATTGGGTCTTTCAGCATACATAACACATCCAACAAACTATTATAACTAACCATGATGAATATTTTGAAAACAATTCAATCCCATAATGATATTTATTTTAATGTTCAAAATCTTATTTTATAACTATGTGGAAAAACAATAAAATTACACAGGTATTTTCTATGTATAGTGTATGGTATGTGTATGGATTCAAAAACCATGTATCCAAACAAAATAGACATCATATATTTCATTTAATGATTAAATTACTATAAATATATTCTTGATTTTATTACCTTAAACCTCTAATCTATTCTCAATCATGTTCATCCATGCATCCTTGGACCCATATTAGGGATTCAACATCCTCATACTTCAATTATTATCTCCTTAATTCAGATTTAATGTATTTCTCAATATATTTATCTAGTTTCAACCACTAATTTTTCTTCCTTAATTTTTTCTAATTTTCATAGGTCCACCCCTCCCCCACTATGAATCCTTAACCAGGGCCTATGATATGTTTCAGATTATTTTTTCCATATCCCTGGGGTTTCTATTTCAATAACCCATAAATTATGTTTACATACCTATTTTATCATTCACCATGGAATTAAATTCATTTTAAAATTACTGAAAATTCATGGGGAAGGTGTTTCTATACTATTTCTTTATATTCTAATAAATTAAGTTCATAATATCTTTCCTATTTATTTTTAACTACATTATGCAACATTTTTTGTCAATGATAGATTTGATATTTTTTTAGTGATTTATATTCCTAAAAAAAGTTTTTTATCATTGATTTCTAATTTAATTTCTTTGAATTAAATGTTTAATTAATAATTGTTTTTGACTAGATTCTTACAATGCTTTTAAATTGAATTGTTATGACAATTGAATGGTGAAATCCTTTATTTGGGATTTATATGGGTGATACAATGTTTTAGAATATTATTTGATTTCATTAAGGTATTTATTCTTTTTTGATTCTAAATGTATTTATAAATTTTATGATTCAATGTATATTAAAAGATAGATGTCATATCGAGTCATTATTTTGAGTTAAAGAGATTTTAAAACATTATGAAATAAGTGTTTGGATATTATGATACACTCATTACATAACACATACATATAATTCAATAATTTTAAGTTTTTTTACTATGTTATGATTGGATGAATAATTTAATAAATTGGTTGTTCTATGTAAGGGTCTTTGAGGTGGGTTGTAACATATTACTATGATTCATTTCTATGATTACCCTGATTTTATTCTCACCTCATCAGTTATTTTCTCAAGGAAACCTTTATCACTAGGTGGGAGATCTTCATACATTAAAAACTAGTTATTAAATAATCATCTAGGGTCCCATATATCATGATAAAGGGCAACATGGGAAGTTACATTTTGACTATTATTATGTAGGATATTTGAATTTCTAATAATATTTTTGGTAAATTATTTATTTAAGATGTTGTACTATAATTTTTAAAATATATTATGATCATCACGAACTTATATCTAGTGATATTCCCATGACCCATTTTTTTAAATATCCAGTTATTTAAAGGGTATTTACATTATAATATATTTGGATCCACTATTCATGATTTTATTGTGAAACCATTTACTAAGGTTTAATGAATATACTTTTTTTAATTGTGATTCATGGTTATTATTCTTTATAACATTGTTGGGTTAGCTTTGTAAATAAATTATAAATGTGTTTTAGGATTATATATTTAAAAATAGTAATTTATTGATGTATTATTTTAATTTTTATAAAATTAATTACAATTAAATAATGAGGGATTTTGGAATATTTGTTTGGAGAAATCGTAATGAGTTATTTCATTTAAAAAATGATACATATTATTTGGTTTTAAGAAAAATAATACATTTTATTTTTTATATTTTATAAATAATTTGTGTTATATGGTTTTTAAAATTTTTTGGATATAGAAAACCTGATTTTATTAAATTTAAATCTAGTATTCCTGACATTTTTTAATAAAGTAATAATAGAAACTCCTTGGTGAGATACAACTTGGAATATTATCTCAAACCCTGAAAAACAACATGTGTATGTTTCTGTAATGATAAATTTGGTACAAATTCATAGTGTATATTAATATGTTTTTATCCTTTTTTGGAAGGGAATTATTGATTTACGATTTGGAGGAAACTATGTGTTACATGATAGTCCTAAGGTAGCATAGATTATGTAATATATCAATTTTGTTATTCATGTATTATCCAATTTATCCTCCCATGTTTGTGTTTCTATTTATTTTATTTTAATATGGGTTTACATGATTTATATTTTTTTCTGGATGACATATGTGGTATATATAAATGTGTTAAATTAGTTTCATTAACTATGACTTCTTTTCTTTTCTTTTTTATCCCTTTTATTTGATAATTCGGATAGTCAATGGGTGGAAAGTCTATGTGGGATTAATGATAATTGATCAAGTGGGTGTTAAAACTAATTGGATTCTTAAATCATTCACATTTATGGTTTCTTTGATTTTTAAGTAGTTTTGTGCCAATTGGGATTTGGAACATAGTTTCAACTTGTACCAAATTGGCTTGGGTGACATATTTGGTAATCCCAGGCTGATTGTTTTTAATGCAGCAACATTGTTTTTAGAATATGGAATAATGAGACACTCTATGTGTGACTGTCTATAATACTAAGAGCTCTATAGAAAAAATAACACATAACGGGTTAAATTATCATCCAAAATGAGGCAAAATAATGTTTTATTTCCACTCGATATGTTTTGAGTATTCTGAAAATAATCGTATGGAAACGAATTATATTCAGATTGATGTATGAAAATTACAATTGAATGAATCCCTTTATATTTCATACTATAAATGGGATTATAATGGAATTAAATTTGTTTTGTAAAAAAATAATCAATTCCATGGAGAAAATTCATGGATTTTAAACAAAGGTTCACCACACACTAATGATACGTAATTCACAATTGACCTATATGATAGAAAGGATGATGATCTATAAGATAATTAACATGAATAACTCTCATGTACAACTATGTAAAAATAACATTGTGGTTATTCTCATGTATTATGAGCATGAAAGATTAGATGTATGACTTAGTGGTCTTACAACACATACTAAAATGCATAACATGAAGTCTCGTATAAGATATATCAAATAGAGGAGTAATAATAAATATTTATGTAGCTATAAATAGAAAATAAAGGTATTTTTTGTGTGAAATTATTCTCAGAAAAAGATTTCATTCCATAAATAAGAATGAAGGAAAAAAATAGTGAAATTTAAATATATATATGTTCTTTTCAAAAATTAACCACTAAAAAGGCTTATTAGGAGGTTAAAATAAAAGTCTCAGACCATCATGGGCCATAAAATTCAAAACATTTAGAAAGTCTAAGGTTGTTCACTACTTATAAAATCAAATTTTACTAATTTTATTTGAAGTAATGGAAATATAATGGGTAGATATAATCCACTCAGTATATCTGAAAATAAATACCATTTTATTAGATAATGGTATATTTTATTATTATTTGACGAATTCATGTTACCACTATTGAAAAGAAGTCACATTGTTCATCAAAACATGATCTAAAATGTGCATTCTGAAATAGTGTCTCTTGGTGAATCTGAAAATATATGAAGAGGAGTCTAATATAGATCAAAATAAATTTTAAATATATCCCCAAAATAATCAATGGGTTCATATTGAAAATATATAACATTGTGTGATATCTTGAAATTTATTTAGATGAATCAAAACATAAAGAATATGAATATGGATTAATAAATTCATACTTTAAATTTTTCGGAATTTTATGTATTTTAGTTTTTATATACTAAAAAGTGGTATAATATATTTAATAATATTATATAGAAAAGGTTATCGAATTAGGATTACTCTTAATATGTAGTATACACAAATTGATTTCTATTTCAAATATATGATGTTAAAATTTAGAAGTATTGGTATGGAATATTTAATGGTATAAAATCATTATATCGAAGAGAAAACACAAGTTATTAATGAGGTAATATAGATTTAATATAGCGTCATTATTTTATTTTTAACAAGTGCGTTCAATATATTATTTTCTAACTAATTTAAGCTAACTTGGGTGAAACTCAATAGATCTAGTTATATTATTACCTATATAATGTTAATAGTTATTTTACCAAAACAAGTAATGGATAGAGGAAATATAATAACATGATTCGAGGGTTTGAATGTTATAACTAACATTTCAGACAATGAACTTGTGGCTTTCACCATGATGAAAATGGACCAAATAATAAGATGATTAGGATATCTCAGGGATTACCTGAGTCCAATATAAAAGTAAAATGAAACTATAATTAAATTATTAAATCATCGTGGTTCTAGATGATTTAAGGTTACTTTGAATTAAAATTTCATTACAAGATAAATTTTCATCAACCCTTCAAAACTTTTTCTATTATATGGTTTCATTTGATGATAGTAATGGATATTTTATACAATGATATTCAAAAAAATTAAAATTGCATGATAAGAGAATATAAATAATAATTTTTTAGATTCAGTTACACTATGATATTAATGAGTACATGTCCTAGATGAATATAATAAGGTAATGCTAAAATATATTTTTTTTAAAATTTGGAAGAGAATATAACGGATAAATATTCAAAGTCGTTATTAAAAAAAATTCATGTTGAAACATAAATATATCACTAATATTTTTTGAATAATATGTCATCTATAGAATTGATAAAATTGTGTGAGTTTATAATTTTTTATAAATTATTCTTGTAGATATTATTTTGGGATGTTATAATAATATAGATATCAATTTTAGAATAGAAAATTAAAGATAATGGAGACACTGCATAATAAAAATATATAGTCTCAATGAAGACTAATTCTAGCCACATTATAATCCCAATAAAAATACCTAGTGTAATTCATTTATAGAAGTCCCTAAGGAAAAATAAAAACTACCAGTAAATATAAACCTTTTGAAAAAAACATGAAAATTTGTGTTAATAATTATTCTAATATGGGATGATTAATTATCATGCATTGATTTAAAATTATAATGACTCAACCCACTCCTTGAGTTGTTATTATCATTTATTATTCATAAATATAATTGTACATGGTGCTGATATAAATATAACATCTATTCAAAACGAAGATACCCAATGCTATTCTTTCAATTCTTATAATAGAGATACCTCCATGTCTAAAAAATATTGAATTTTTCTCAATACTAAGTTTGAAGGTGATGAAATGGATGTTCCCCTTGGGGGGTGACTGATTAGATCCAAAATATCTTCATCTAATTGTTGAGTATAGGTGATGAAGAAGAAGTGTTCCTAGGATCAGTAGTGTGTATATCTAAATCATTTTCAAACCAATATTGAATTGTATTACATCATGAAACCTTGACACATAATCAGTGTTTGAACCATGTATAATCCCTTTGTGGTGAAAAAAGTACAATCATTGATCCCATGAATTCTTTACAATAATATTCATTTTATTTATATTTGGTGGTATTATGAAAAAAAATGTAATGGTGAAATTGGATGATCAAAGTTCTTACTATCACAAGAATTGAATTTTAAAGGGAGGCAATTAATTTAGAGGGAAAATGTTTAATTAGGAAACACCATAATTCACCCATATCCCCCTATGTGTGAATCGGGTCCCAACGCTACAATATTAATGTATGGAATTTGAGATTAATTTAATTGGGATTCTTATTAATATTTTCTCTATTATTGATGAGTTATTTTTTACATGTATAATATTTATTTTTATCGGTTTATTAGGTTACTATTAGACCATATCATTAAGAGGGAATATAATTACTTTCATTATTCTATAAACATATTTTAAATTTACCTGTGAATGTATCTATGAAAACTTGAAAAGGATTTTATAAATTGGTTTATGTATAAATAAAAATTTTACTATTACATTTATTTTTGTTTTGTTGATTAAAATATTTTTGTTCAATTAATTAGGAATAATTGTGATAAGTAATTTTAATGTGTTTATCATATTTATTATTATTATACTATTTATATTCATATTTGATATTCCAAAACACAATGAGTGGGTAGTACATGTATTAGTGAACATAGTTTGGATAAGAACACCTGAATTGGTAAATTGGGAATGTGAATTTCCTTTAGTAGTGATGATAATTGAAGTATATAAAGTGTTTTTAAGGATATTTTAATATAAATGAAGTGTTATATTGGTTAGATACATTACATGACTGATTAAGAATGTGATAATTTTATTGATGAGATGAAACTATTGATAGTATGAGTCATGTGTTGTAGTATGGTAGTAAAATGGTATATACATATGTATTATATAATTTGACTAAGATTAACAATGTGAATTGTTAATATAGTATAATATATCTGACTATGATTTCTATCTTTTCAAGGATTTGATTGAGTGTGTGATATGTCATTGTAAATAGTATATAAAATGGTATTATAGGAGAATAATTTTTTGATAGTATGATTTATAATCATTTAAATTGATAAGTCTATTGATCAAAATTCATATATTTCATAATAATCAAAATATAAAAATGATTTTAAGAATAATATATAGACATCGATGATCATTTGAGGAATATTTTATTTGGAAACAAACATTGACATGTTTTTGAAGATTATAGGTAATAATATAATGAGATTTATTAATTTCTTTTGATATAATATACGTTTCAAAACTGATGAATTCAATAATAAGCTAATCATATTTATTGTTATAATGAATATTTTACATTAAATGATTAATTTAATTTTTTTGCCGTTGATTTCAATTTACCTAGGGGCCTTTGGGATGGGTTGTATGGTGAATGAACATGAGTTGTAAATGGTTTAGAATGAGTAATTATTGATATAATATGATATATTCTATAATGCCTCATAGATAAAATTCATATTGTCAGTATCATGTGTAAAAAGGTATAAATGTTAACTTACAAGTATCCATCCATGTATGTTATAATTATGAATTGTATATGTAATTAATTTATTTGTTTTTTGGCATTGAAAATGAGTTACAAACATCTATAATTTCATGATATTTACTCCAGAGTCTTGTAACGCCTGATTAAATGGAAGGTACTTGGGAAGTTTCCATGAATATTGTATTAGTAGTCCAAATAAATTTAGATGATCGATGGATTTTACCAATTCCAATATGTAAGGATCATTTTTGCTTCTAATTTCCTAGAATCTATGGGAAAGAATCTTATCATGGCTCGGAGAAGGTTCCTTCCCTTTCTTTGATATATAAATAGGGATCTATAGAATCTAAAAAT
This sequence comes from Viscum album, assembly GCA_963277665.1. Taxonomy (NCBI): domain Eukaryota; kingdom Viridiplantae; phylum Streptophyta; class Magnoliopsida; order Santalales; family Viscaceae; genus Viscum; species Viscum album. The sequence goes on from OY728161.1 coordinate 1,005,202,921, forward strand.
ACAAATAATCAATTATAAGTGATGATCATCATAGTTTGTAAAATAGTTCATTATATTTTTTAGTAATAGTTTTTTGTTTCAAAATTGGATATTATTTGTAATATGATTTCATTTTTGTCTATATTTTTTTTTTATTTTTTGTTCATTTTTCCTTAGAAACACCTCCATTGTATTAGGACTATTCCATTTAGCATTTTATTCTTTATTTCCCATTTTTAATAAAATGAAATCCAGATTGTATGACTATCATATTATATTTCATCAAGTATAACTCATGTTTTTTACTGTGGTTAGTAATGTTATATGTGATACAATAGTCAGTGTACAAAATATAAAATATGGATTGCTTATAGTATATGATTTTATAAGAAGTGATATCAATATTATGTTGATGGTGATATTATGTTATATGATAACGTTATCTCGATTTTGGGTCACTCCATGTGATATAGGATATCCCCGGTGGGGACTCATTATGATATTTCATGTTATAAAATAACAGACATCAAATAGGTTGATTAGGTTATACCATAAGTAAAATCATGACATTGTTTCATCAAAATTTTATCGATTCCTATTATATAATATGACTCCTCAAGAATCAAAGTGATGTCACAATCATCTATGATATAACATTTTATATGTTATATATTGAAGTGAATCTATGTAATATGATAAGTGGATATAATATAGTACAATAGGTTTAGAGTTTTTTGTCTTAATTTCAATTATAAATTAAATTAAATGGTTTATAAAATGATTATAAATTATATAGTATCTTTTGGTGTAATATTTATTTAATTTAAAAATGTGTTTACTAATTATTTACTTATATATATATATATTATAATTAATTAATTATTTTTTATTAATAATTTAAAAATTAAATATCGATATTATTAAATGTTATTATTAAAATACGTTTTTAATAATATATTGAATGGATTATTTCTTAGATATATATTTTTTAAATGGAAAGTTCATGTTAATTTATAAATATTATATAAATAATTTAAAATAACTAATGAATATAATTTTTTTATGTTATTTTATATTTTTAAACATGATAGAGGTTGAATCCCCATTTTATTGAGGAAAAAGATCCCACTTTTTAACTATAAAGACAGGTAGCCAATTAAATGGATAAAAGAATTAGTGGCACCTGACCATTAAAACCGGTATCTCATATATTCAGTAGATCAAGGCCAATACATGTGTGTCTCAAATGCCTTATCCAAAGGACCCTATATATATATATATATTATTAATATATTATAACATTGATGACCCATTATCTAACCTACCTTTCCCACCCCTGTGTGCACTGCAAAAAAGAAATCCATATTCCTCATGATGTTCTTTCCACCGCACTAACCCTTATCCCCTCCACATGTCTTTATTTAAAGTGGTACACTATCCATACCAGATGAGTAAGAGTGTGGTCCCTCTATTTCCTTGAGATCAGGTCTACTGATACAATCAACACCCCCATCAACATGGTGGAAGGAAAAAAGTTCACCCAATTAAATTGGGGGGAAGTATCTAGTAATCTTGAGTCAAAAACCTTATGAGTTATATAACAAGAATACCATATTAAATATAAATTATAAATCCTTTGTATGTTTATGTTAATTGTATTATAAATTTCCCATGATTTATAATTCGGATTGAAAAAAATATATAAGGCTATATTTGTGAAAATTTTTATACCATATCAAAACCAGTGTTAATAATTTATATGATGAAGGAATAAATAACATTAAATGTCTTATATTTTTAATTATTACATAATATGTTAATGTATCTTATAAATAATTTCTATATTTTAGATATCATATATTAAATGTAAAATTATATATATAATTTTAATTTTACAGGTTTATATTAGAAATCAATTATAAATTTCTTATACATACCTAATTATAGAGTGTCCAGATAGTATCTATATTATAACTTATATATTAACTCATTATTTATTAATTTTTCATAATTAGTTTATCACATTTCCACTTATATTTTTTTTAATTTTTTTTATATTATTTCTTACATAATTCTTAGTTATAATTATTATATTTTCAATTGTAAAATGCTTTATTGTATAGTGTAAAACTACAGTTCTATCCTGTAAAAAATATATTTGAAGATTTTAATATTAGTTGTAATATTTTATTTAGTTTTTATTTACCTTTACCATGTATTATTATAGTATTAGAAAAAAAATTAAGTAGTTTCTTAGGATTTATCTATATTAGATTTTAGAATTGTGATTGGATTAAAGCCTCTCTTGAATACAATATACCCTAGCTGTTTGAAATTAGGTAAATCTTATCAATGGAATAAATGTTTTTCCCTTATCATTAAATGCATGGTTTGGTTATCTATCACTCTCTACGCACCCTTTTGGGAATTGATGATTTCATATGAGTATAACATTTTTCATTAATTAATTTCATGTACCATACGCTTGAGATACATTTCAATGTTTTTAAATATAGATGGATTAAATTATTATAATGATTTATTGACTATTAGTTTTGTATAGAGTAATATATCAGCGTGGTTTAAAATTTTTGATTAGGTGGAAAGAACGGAATTTCAAAATAATTTAACAAAAAAAATTCAAAAATTTAAATGGAATGAAATATGATAAGTTGGAGAGATTAAATCTCCTTGAAAATACTAATTGACATATTAATTACTAATATAACAAATGGAATGACCATAGTCATTCAGAGGGGTTGGTTCTATGCACTTATTATACCCCAAAAATATATTGAATAAAGAATAACCTAATTATCTAATACTAGGTGTCAGGTTCCCTGTACTATATACTTTTAATGGCTTACATAGAGCTATAAAAATCTTTGTGTGTATAATAGGGTAATTATTTTTAGTGTAAACATATTTTCTATTAGATAAATTGATGTACTCTATACCATGAAATAGTAATATATTTTACTATTCGGATAACGACTTACCGAAATAAATAAGTCATGGGATTTATTTCAATGAACCCTAATTTTTTAATGAAATACTTATATTATCTAAATAATTTTTATGATGTTTATAAATGAAATCATTTTTCTGGGAGTACATTTAACAAAGGTTATAATTAAATAATTTTAAAACATTATACACATTTTAAAAAGATTTTTTTAGTTTAATTATTTAATAATCTTCCAAATTTATTTTTTTAATATTAAAGAAAATTAATTTAATTAAAAACTAATAAATATAAAATATATAATAATTATTTCTAAATAATATTTGTAATTATGTATTTTTGAGTAAACACCTTAATAAGTATCAAAATATTTGAGTTTTTCAATTGGTGAATCTATATTCTTTTTTAAATTATAAAATTATCCCCTAAAATTTTAAATACTATAAAAGGGAAGAAAATATATTTAAATATAGATACAACTTAACAAACCAATATGAATCAGCATGTTAAAGACATGGATAAACTAAAATATTACAATAATGCTTATTCTAGTTAAAAAATTCATTACATTTTCAATTTATTATGTTTTATAGTTATTTCAATGATTAAAAACATATTTCCATTAATTTGGAAAAAATGATGATAAATGAGTTTTCCATATGATGTCTACATTTTGGTGTTGTTTCAATACTACACATACAAAAAAGATCAGAGGTGAATATGAAAAGTTAATTGAATGTTAAATAAATATTTCTTTATAGTTTTTGGTCATGATCATTGAAAGATATAGAAGGTGTTAGGAAGGAGATGTAAGTATTTTATATGATGGAATAGTCTCAAATTTATAACAGATTTTAGTAAATTATACAGAATATTCCATGTTAGTATTAGTGTTGTTGGAATAAATTCGTTTACATTCATGGGTATATTCTTCTTAATATATACATTAAAATTTATTATATATAATGGTTATCAATATGAAGATAAATATTGGTCTTTCATTCACTTTTTATTCAATTAATAAGGTACGGAGTTTATATTTAAAGGATTTTAATTCAAATAAATTAGTTAGTCAATTATTTATTCTAGTAAATGTTGTCTATTATACTATAAATTTTTTATAATGAAAATACATGTTTCTTAAAAAATATAATCCTAAAAATAATTTCAATTTATTGACTCAATTAAAATTGATTTTGATTAATTATATTAAATAATATATTTTGAAAAAAATGTTAAAAAATTATATGATAAGAAATTGTTTTCTATGTATTTATTAACAATTGATGTATTTGATCACACCACACATAAATGGAATACATTTAGGTATAAATTATTATTTTCATCATGATTATATAAACACATTATAAATCATATATTATATACATTCAACGTACTTTTTTAATGTTCTGATTGAAATGAATTAAGATCTATTTCATAACAAATTTTTTTTCCCTATTTTCAGGTAATTAAGGAGAAAATATAGTGTGTTAGAGGGTATTGGTAGTTGTTTTTTAACTTTTCCAACATTATAGATAACAAATGATATATTAGTGTACTCAAAACTAATGTCTATAAAATATTTAAATAGGATTATGGTATGATGGTAAAATTATAAAATAAATTTTTTCACTAGTTAAAGTATATTCTTTAGGAACTAATTTAATGAAAACCTTCCAATAATTTTTATGAATATGAAAATATAAATAAATTCATAAATGATAGAAGTTGAAAATAACTTACTATTAAATGTTTTAAATTCATAGAGTTTGAATTTAATGTCTAATTAGTTAAATAATAGAGATATGATTTGAATGTAACACCATTATTCAAATTTTAATTCTCTATATATGTTGCACAGTAAATCGGATTACTTAGAGTATTTTAGTAGATGGTCATATAGAGATGTGTCATGTATTAAATATAGATGTAATGAGATTAATGAAACTATAAAATTGTTGTAAACCTAAGTTTGATATGGTAATCTATCATATCTGATTTTATAAATCATGAGATTATGTATGGTTTTTTAAAATTCAATAAGGTATTTAATAATATAAATAAATCTTTTTATATGAATGAAAATTTCCCAATTAACATTTTATACGCATTATTCTTAAATAATGAATGATTTATACTACAATAGGGTTAATATTTGTTGAAAATCCAACAATAATTCATCATCCCACGCAAGTGTAACATATATTGGGAAATTAAATTCATAAAAATTATATAACAAATAAGAGTATATAAAATATATTTAGTACAATGAATTATTTTGATCATAAAAAGTTATATGATAAAATTGTATGAATCTAGGAAAAGAAAATTATGAAAAGAAATTTGAAAATAATGTTCATAATTTTAGATATCAATTAAAATACTCAAAATGCATATTATTAGACATTTACTTCCAAATTAGGGGAATAATTTTCATGAATACAATATGTAAAGAGTACAATTAAACATGTTCTTTATTATCTCCATTATTTGATCAGGATTTCTGCAGTAAAAAAATACATGGAATGGTACCATGTTTCCAAAAAAATATTCAACACCACATTTGGTTGAAGTATGTTTTATCCATGAGATCGATTATGATTAAATGAAATGAATCATTTACATACTAGTTATTCCTCGATATGATAATCAGAATATATAGATTCACACATGAATGTTACATTAAAAAAAGGATTATAAAACACATCTTCCATATTGTTGAACCGCCCCATTCATGAGGGATTATACAAAGTACAATTACAACTAAAAAATTGACACATTATAGTGATAAACTCACAAAACATGACCCTTAGATCACATTCGCATACACTACAAGAAGATGAAATAAATTTATAATGATATGAGACACATAGATCATCACAGTAGTGTGATCTATATGTGTAGTTTATTATAGTCTAGAATGGATTTGGTGAATTTAAAGACCTCATTTTCAACCAACTTCATCTTCCATATTGTGAGTTTTTAGTATAGTATCAGTAATTTCATATACATTATTCCACACTATAATTTATTTTTCCATACATATATCATATGATAAGAAACCCGCCATAGTTATATTAATGTATTCAAATTTAACTAAATTATACCACTTTAATGATCTAGATTATGATATGTATAATAATTTTACCTGAACTTAAATAAACCAACATTACATATAGACATCAAAAACCTAGTCAAAATATTCCATGTAAGATAAAACTCAAAATAAATAATATTAAAATTTTCAAAAAGGGATAATAATGTTTTTTACCCAATAATATCTTTTTTTATAATATCTAGATAAATAAGATATAATATTTTTCACTAAAATTTAAATGGAAAACTCCACATAGATTCAAAATAAACTCCCACTATGTTTATCATCTAGATGATCATATCTCTCTATGGTCTCCCCCATTAATAAAAATTCTTAAAAAACATATTATGGGGAATAATAAAAAAATTCATCTTATAAAACATTAAATACATCTCCCCCATTTTTATTTTCAAAATAAAAGAAAAAAGGATTAAAATATAATGTTTTGACAATAATTGATGTTGTATGATGGTATAATAAAACCTCACCAAATAAATTTCAAACATATATATGATCTATTGATGTTGCTATAATCAAATAAAAAAATAGAAAAATTTAATCATTGATAGATATCTATCTATTATATATTCAACACCATTAATCACAATTATTATTAGAAACCCTCTCTATCACCAATTAACATATATTTGTATTTCAAATTAATTAGATATTAAATGTAATATTTTTTATTATTTTTATTCTATGAATTTTGTTGACTATATCATTCTCTAAATAATTCAAATACATAATAATAGGATATAAAAAAGAACATAATTACTGTATAAATAATTAATTATGGTAATCATTAGAAACGATTTTATTAAATCGTTATTATAATTAAAGCCAAAATGAACTAATGAATCAATTATTTAGTAGTATATTTGAAAATTATCACTTATAAAATTATTGTAATTACAAATAGATCTTATGATAATGTAAATTTAAAATTGAAAACCTAGATTTACTAGAATTTATGAATTTATGAAAACCGAGATACACTTTTTTTAATATTTTATAAGATCGTAAATTGAATACATTAAAATTATAGATTATATCTCTAATCACAATGGAAACAATTATATATTTATAATATGGTTGTGAATGATATTAAATCATTATATTCCATTAATCTGTTGGAATTAATCGTACAAGTGATTATCTGTACATTAATGTAATCCATATATAGTGAAACTCTTAAATAAAAATGGATTCAATTTTTACATGGAATATTATATAGTATAAATATATAAGTAATATTATGAACATAATTATATGATCAAGTTAAATAGAATAAGACTAATAATTAAATTTATTTTTATTTAATTACATGTGTAATTAAAAAAAATAGCTGATCTACTATATATCAAATTTCACTTGTGGGAACAAAGAATCTTATTTATATTAAAATTATGTCAATGTAATCAATACATACTATAGTTTGAAATATTTGATAAGATATATTTTGGTATTAAAAGATTATATTATTGATATTCAATAGAATCATGTCTCATTGGATTCTAAATTTTATTTTTTAAAAAACTATTCAATTCCTTTTAGAGAACATTGGTTATTCCATTGTCCACCTATATATGACAATGAAAAAAATTGGAATAAATTATTTTGTCTTATAAACTCCACATCCAGTGGATTTATTTACTTTTTTCAAACTATTCCTCTTATGGATTTTTTAATTAAAAAAATTCTCGATAATTTTTTTAATAGAATGGGTTTTCATATGAGATAAGATTGTTTTTATTTGGCTATAGAAGGTTAAATATGGTCTAATGTGAGTAACCAATTTAATCAAAGTGATTTCAAGAGTGTATGGGGATTGTTCAAAGACCAGAATATATCTTTTGGATTGAAATATAAATTCACACAGTTAGAATAAAGCATGAGAGGCATGCCACATGGTCTGACTAACCATGTGAGGCCTGGGAAGAGAGTAGGGGGAACCCACACAGTTTGAAGAAACTGATCAAGAATAGTTACATTCCTATGTGAGGTTGTATGGAATTTAAACATAGTATTATTTCATATTTTTTAAACATTTTTTCAAACCATGTGGGGAAACTGTGTGTTGTTCCACTCCCTAAAGCTAAGCGTTCATGGTTTATGCACGATTTGGACAAACCATGCAACCCTATTAATTTTTGTGAATTTAAAAATTTTCCTATAATCAAATATATTTATAAACATAATATATAATTTCATTAATGGAAACAATACTCACCATTTTAACTATCATTTTGATTAATATTTTAGGATCTTATCCTCCTCCTCTGTCTGGAATCTGATTTGAGAACTGTGTATCTCATTGGATCTGCACTGGTAATATCTCCATTCCTTTTGTGCCTTTACTCATTTTTTTTGGTATTGAATAAACAATTTTTTGCAATGTAATATTCCCTAATTTTTGTTTCTTAATTCATTATTTTATTTTCTTCTAATATGGTCAAATCTAGAGTTTCCACTTGATGAGAAGTTTCTTACCAATCTACGGTATGTGGTATATACATTTACCATATATTTGTCTTCTTTATAGTTCTATATAACATTGTTCCACCAATCATACTTTCCATATTGACGTCATAATTAAAATGAAAAATTGAATTAATTGAATTGGGACATATTAGAGAATCACTTATGTACCATTAATATGTGTTGGTTGTTTTCCCACAACTAAGGCCACACATGGAATGTTCTCTTTTCCTATGACTTGTGTTGAACCCCGCATGGGGTATGATTTAGGAATTCCACATTAAAGTAACCTCAATTATATTTAAACGATATTGAAATTCTATATTAAGAGATGTATTTCCTCATTTTCATTTTTATTCTATTGAATTTAATTGTTATATGGAACCTCAACTCCTTAATGGTTAATTTGGAAATTGTGGTAAGAGTGGTTATACTCTTTAGTTTCCTTTGATTGTGAGATTTGGAAAATTAGTGGGTATAATTATGGAATCAAATGGAAGTGGAAAAGATTAATGAATGAAATAAGATTTATTTTATATTTTTCTGTTATCCTTGGTTGTTATGCTATGGGTCTTGATTCCATTTAGATTCCTCAGATATAAATCTGTGATGTTTTATGTGGTAGTGTATGCCTTAAAATGAGATTTATCATTTTGTATTGATTTTATTGGATATCTAGGGGATTTCTAACCCTTGGATATGTTTTTCCTTAGGTAAATATTTCCCATGGTCAGTATAAATTCTCAATATATTTTATCTATTTCGAAACTAAGTTTTTATCGATATTCTCCTGGGACTTGATACAGATTCCTATAACACCCCCATGATTTTCTGAATACTTTTGTAGAATTAATTTAATATTTTGATATTTTTTATTTCAAAAAAAAATAAAAAATGTTTTTGATATCAACTCACAAATTCAAACATTCCCTTCACACAAAATTAACTAGTCTTTTTTATATGCAACACCAACTATTTGTACGTTAAATGCAACATAATTTATCTACGAAGTATCATTTCATTGTTATATTCATCAAAATGATAAAATTGTAACCCATTTGTTAAATATATTAATATTAATAGTAAAAGATAATTTTAAAATATTTTCTATAATTTTTTATATAAATAAAACATATTTCTGAAGAATGTTATAATTTTTTGTAATGTTCGTATATGTTTAAAAATACAATTTTTTAAGACGAATGACTTTTATTGTCCTTTTGTGAAAAATAATAAAATTTGTTTTAGAAAAATTTAGAAATTTTATTTGAAAATATAAATTTATATTTATATTTGGAATTTCAAAATTATATTATAGTGAATTTTTGGGATTTTTTTAGAATCATCATTTTTTGATGAATAATGAAAAATATAGGATATTAATACAAACCATTTTTTTCATCTAATTTATTTATAAAATTATATTATATTCTAAGTTGTTTTAAAAGTTTATTAAAATCATATTTTAATAAATTAATATTATTTAGGTGATTATAATAGATTCCACTTTGAGACTGGGTATAAAAACATAGGAAAATTAAGGATGTTTTTATATTAAACCCCTGTTGTGTCATCCCATCAAAAGGATTAATTTTCCTCAAATTTCTCCCACTTCTATAATTAGAATTTGGAAAAATTGGTTCCATATTTTGAATCAGAATAATTTATAATTTATAATATCATCAATTTATTTGACCAAAATGATTATTGAAAGTGATGAAAATTAATTATAATTGTTAAGGGAAAAATGTAGTTTAATAGAGTACGAAACCATAAATATAAGACCTCAAACGACCGCCTGGTTAGTCTAAAACCCATTTTATGGATATTATACATCCATTAAACTTTCATTGTTGAGTTTTTTTTGGGTTTTTATGACTTATTTTAGGTAAATAAGTTGGTACACCTAACTTGTTTTCCAAAATACCAAGTGTGTCCTTTCCCTTCCCTATAAAAGTTCACCACCTATCCATCATTACCATGAATATCAAACTACTTAGGTTCAGCCAATATCTACCCAATACACCTTAAAACATCCCTCAATTATATTTTAATTCATTCCTTTTGGTAGAAATCATTCTGAGGAATCCTTTGGGCATAAACCAAAAGGAGTTACCCGATTAAGAGGTAACTTCTCCTATTAAGCTCCATTGTTCTATTTTCTTTCTCCACCCCCTCCACTATCTTTATTCCATTATGGTATAAAAAAATACATTATAACCAGTAATATATGAAATATTTATACCAATTATTTGACCTAAACTTACACACACCACCACTTAATGGGTAACAAACATATTGTTCATATGTACGGTGAACTACTACCTCACTAGACCATGATTGATCATTTTCCATTACCTCCTATCATGGTGGAAATTATAAATAAAAATATATTTATAAATTTTATATATTATATTTTATTAATAATTTAATCATATTTAATTATTTTAAAACATTTATCTTTATACATTCCATTTTCTGGAAATATGATACTTTCGTTCGAGGAAGTGTGGACTACCACCCCCTCAAAGTGATGTGATTCGTTCATACACTACATGGAAAGTATTTAGATGAATTTAGTTAATATATATTATATAAATGATATAATAATGGTTATTTAATAATGATATATATATATAATGTATTTTATTTTATTTATTTCAGCACAACAAGTAAACAGATATAGTGTTCATGCGTACGTACAACATACCGTCTCTATGAAGGATGTATTAAATTTCATAAATCTAAATCCTATAGATAATTATAATACACATATAATTAATATAAATGATATTAATATCATGTTTTACATTATGGAAATACTTATATAAGTATTAGGAGAAAAGAAATAACAATTTAAGACACATGTGAAGAAGAAAGAAAATATTACCCAAAGTGAAACCTTATCATAGGATTGTTAAAGAGTGTGATAAAATGGAATTATCAAACCATATATGGTATCATATATAATAATATTGTTCTATAAAATATTTATAAAATATTTATATTTATTATACATGTGGTTTATATGAGTTTAAATAGAGTCAAGACACAAAGTAAGGGGATTTTATATCCCTTTTTATTTTCGTGAGATATATACATTATTCAGATCCCATTAATTTTAAGTGGTGTATATACATACCATGAATTAATTATATTATTATTATTCTTAAATTTATTTTCAATTACTTATCCATTATATGATATTACTTTCATGGGGTGTATATTTCTAATGTTACAAATTCAGTGAGATAGTTTTGTCTTAGTTTACTATCATTGAGACACATGGCATGTTATGAACCTATATTTTCATATGAGGTGAACATAACACCATTGATAGGTTATATCATGAATATAATTATTTTACTGATATTTTAAGACTTCTGTAATTTTACATTATTACCTGAGGAGTATGGTTCAAAGTTACCAAGTGGTAAGAGTTTATTCAAACAATCTCATCGCTTTTTGAGATTGTTTATGTTTATGATTATTTATATGAAATATTATGATCTATACATAAATATCACTCATTAAGTTTCTTATCCAATTTTTATCTATGATATATTCATGTTTTTGTTTCATTTTTATACTCTTTGTTGAATACGATAGTTAGAAATTATTTGTAAGAAATCCCATCATTACCATGTCTTCAATCGAAAATATGTATTCCTTCAAACCATATTTTCTAAAAAGAAAGATTTAAAAAATTATTCTAATTTTATTTTATTATATTTAAAATATATTTATACACATGTATAATATTTTATAAATGGATTCCTAAAAATGATTTATCTAGTCATTTTCTGGTCAATGCACTTTTCTAAATACTAGATGGTGAAAACATGAATGTTTTGTAAGTGATAATTTTACCCACCATAGTGACATACATTACTGTGTAGCTTAATTTTATGATATAATTTTTTATAAAAGAAATTTTTTTCCTAATATTAAAAAAATTAATTGTTTTTAAGTGGTTTTCAATGAAAAATATTTTCATAAATGTTTTATGGTTATCAATTCTTCATTTTACTATTTTTCAAAGCTATTATATAAAAACAAGGATTTGAATAAAAAAATTGATGTAGAAATTATTTTAAACGTTTTTAAGAATCATTTTATAAGTTTTAATAGAATATAGTTTTGAAAACTTTTTTAATCTCCTTTTAAATATTATCATGTAATATGGTTTTCAAAATATTTTAAGATTATTTTATATATATTCAAAGAAACTGGTTTTAATAATTTTTTCAATATTATTTTATATGTTTTCAAGGAAAATTCTATTCGAAATATTTTCAACATTATTTTATAGGTTTTCAATGGAAATGTTTTTCAAAATAATTTATGTTTCAAAGAGAACTTTTCGAAGAAAAAAGTATATTTTCAAAAAGAAATGTTTTCAAAAACTTATTCTAATTTATTTTCCATCTATGATGAAATTTATTGATGTTACTCATGCCCTTATAAGAAATGATCCAATTGATCAATAAATATTATCTAATTAATGTTTTATGTTTTTATGGAATTATTCTTATGAAACCTAGTTTACTTTCAAGGGTTATATGATTTTAAATGTCTATTCTTTTCATGAGTTATCATTAATATGAAATGATTATGAAACCTATCACTTTTACAAAGGTTAATATATGATTAAATGTTTATGAAACCAATTTCATTTTGGGGGTTACGATATGTTTATTTAGGATTTTTTGTCACAAGTATGTACGATTCCATTATGATATGGGTTGGACCTATATATACTCCCAATGAATTGGGTAATGATTTATATATAGTGATATAGAATAAGATGGTATTGGTAGTGAAACATGACAACTAATATGGTCATGGGAGTGAACCATGACAACCAAGGTGGTATGAATAGTAAATTTATGCTTCTAATATGACCATGAGAGTAATCCATGCCTACCAAGATGGTATAAGGAGTGAATTATTGCTAATAAGATAGCAATGGGGGTGTACCAGGACTAGGAAGATGGTATGGGGAGTGAACCCAAACTACTATGATGATCTAGGAAGTAATTCCTTTTCTATTATGGAAATCATATTATATTCTTATGTGTTATCCACAATTCCATGTTTTATTCTTATGATTCGCTTTGATGGATTATGTTCATCATTTACTTATGATTTATTTCTTAGGAACTGCCATGATTTGTTCTATGATTCATGTATATGATCTTTGATATGTGTGCTATAGTCCACAATTTTCATGATTATTTTCTCAAACCATTATGCTCATGAATATTCTAACATATCTCCCTCATATATCCTTATTGAGCATAGGAGATCACCCCTTTTTATGATTCCTTCCCTGATTTATGTTGATATTCATTATGTGTGATGTGTCTAAGAATGGACATAGTCAATATGAACCTAGTGGGTGACAATGAAACTAATTCTGTAATGATTGTTTATTCTTTCATGTTATCAACGACACTAGACAAATAAAACCTTTAGGAATCTATATAAATAATGTTTTAAGTATTCTGAAAAAGATATGTAATGTTAATTTATGAAATTTGAGGGTCTATATAGTTGGTATCATAGAAAAGGTAAGATAATAATTAGAAACTAAGATGAGAAAATCATAGTGATAACCCAAATTACATGTCTAGAAAAATGTCTAGGTATAAAGAAAAGTATAGAAAAATATCTTGGAATTTTCTTAAATGATAGAGTGAGTGGTTTCCCAGCAATACATCCATGTATGGAAACTATAAGTTGATATGGCTCCGGCATAGATGTACCTAGGTGTAGCAACTTCTAAAGGATGATTCGAGCCTAGCTCATGGTAATATGGTAAAAAACAATTTTCCTTACTAAACATGTGGTTTTGACACACCATGGGGATTTGATTTGGGAATTCACAAACTCTTCACAAACCATTAATACAAATTTAAATATAAGTTGGCTATGAATAACCTAGTAGAAATGTATGGTGTTATATGTTAATGAAGGTGTCATGATATAGACATACTATAAGTAATTATTTTCATGAAAATTTTGTTTCTATTATCATAATTAATATATACTCTATGATTATGGTTTTAGTTGATGGAAGGAATTGGAAGTAACTATATTAGAAGTGAATGTGAAGGATGACTTATTGATGAGAAGCCGTGTGGCATGATCACTTGAGTGAACGATGTTATGACCATGCCTAATTAGTTTTCACATAACAATATTAACGATATGTACCTTAAACAACTCTCAAAATCACAAAGGAAGTGAAATAAGGGGTTTTATGAGAGTTTGGGTAATGGAGTCCATGGAGGAAAGAATATTTGGTTTCCTTTGTGTTAATATTGTTGAAAGAATCACTTAAAATAATGTCATAGAAGAACAAGAATATGTTTTTACCATGGAAAAGAAGGACACAAACCATGTGAATAAAAGGGAGAAATAATGAGTTTGGATAACAAAATGGATGATAATATTGGCCTCCCTAAGACATCATTGATGGATAATTTTTTAATGTGTTTAATAAATAGTTATTATTAAAATTAATGTTCGAAGAGGAATTCCCTGAATAAGGATCAACAAGGTGGTCTGATTAATGGTTACATAGTTTATGATGAAGAGACTACAAATGAAATGTAAAAGGAAAGAGGTAATGTGTAATAAGATTAGTTTCCCTTTTCAATGTATTAAGGATAAAGTAATATAAGTTTCTATGTATTTTAATTCCATTATTATGAAAGGTAAAATATATAAGAAATACCCAGTTTATGTTTTTTGCTAATAATTAAAAAAAATACATTTAATGGATCCAGTGGAATAGAAAATTGATGTATAGGAATGGTTATATTAATAGATTTTTGTTCAGAAAACAATATGTGGGATATAAATAAGTAAATTGGATAGTATTGATTACATTGGAACTAACTAAGGACTCTTTCATAAGAAGTTCATGTTATAATGGATGAAGATTAAAAGTTCTTTTGTTTTTGGAATATATCTAATATTCTATGGAATAAGTAATCATGCATGTTTTCCAAAAGGTTTTATGGAAATTCAGGTTTTTACTATGTTTTAAGAGAATTTACCAGGAGGGTATTCACATGTTTTGAATGTGAAACCCAAGAGATACTTTGTAATATATGGGGGATCATTGTTA
This sequence comes from Viscum album, assembly GCA_963277665.1. Classification (NCBI taxonomy): domain Eukaryota; kingdom Viridiplantae; phylum Streptophyta; class Magnoliopsida; order Santalales; family Viscaceae; genus Viscum; species Viscum album. Next base: position 1,005,218,581 of record OY728161.1, read on the forward strand.
ACATAATTTTTTGAATTTATTTATAATGTTTTGTATTTTCATCTTTTAGAGAGGTTATAAGGTTAACCATTCATGAAAATTTTACATTAATCTTCAGAGGAAGCATTTATGTATTGAGATCCTATTTAAAACCTTGGTTAAAATTCTATTTAGGGACCTTATTTTAAGGATATCCATTGTATTTTAGAAATTATATTATTATGGTCATAGAAAAGGAAATCATGTATGTCGGGTGACAACAAATCAAGTCTTGTAAGGTCATGGGTCTTGAACCCATTAATGAAGGATGATAAGTGTTTTACTCCTATAATTGTCCTACATAATTTCCGATTTAATGTATAATTATTTTTAATGAATTTTTATTTATTATGAAACAGTAGTGTTAATTTTTATGTTTATATATTAATTTATTAAAAAATTTTATTTTTATGATTATTTATAGATTAATAGTTATACTTTTTAATCTTTTATGGGCCATAATATATTCATTGAGTGTATTTTAGAGCTTCGGGCATCCAAGTTAATTTCATGAAATCCAGTTATCAAAGTAAGGGATGAATTAAAAATATTTAAAATCAGAACCAAAGAATGATTTTTTTTATTTTAATATTTCATGTATCTATATTTCCTTATATTCTTGGTCAATAATAGAATTACTGAAATGTATGATAATGATCATATGAATGGTTGTCTTAATAACATAATTTTTGTTTAATCTATGGCCTTATAAATAATTACATATTTATGAATTTGGGGCCCTAAACATTTATTTTATCAATTACTTCTTTGTAATTTATAAGCTCAGTCACTCCCTATAAATATTTATCCTTTTCCCCCATGTATAATCCTCACTCCAAATATATGTTACCCTATTTGGAATCCTAGTTATATGTTACATTCGGTAACAATTATGGTTCCAACATTTTGTTTTAAATGATGTTTTAGTATTCATTTTTATTATGTGGGTTTCTATGAAATCTACTTTCAAGTATTAAACCTTTTATAACATATAAACATTTTGTGGGATTAATTCATTTTAAGGGTGGTTGAATGTAACACCATGATATTATTTGATAGTTTATTTCTAAATAATTTAATAATTTGGTATTTTTAATTTCATGAAACACTAAAATTTTTATTTTATATCAAATCAACAATACTAATATTCCATTCACATGAAACTATATTGGCATGTGCTATACAGAACACCGACTTGTCATACGTTAAACACAACCCCGAGTTTCTCTGAATCATCATTTTATTGTTATAATTATTTAAATGATATAATTTTAACCTAGATATTAAAAATAGTAATATTAATATTAAAAAAACTTTTAAAATATTTTTTATAATGGTTTTATAGAAATAGAACATATTTATGTTGAAATATAATTTTTGGTAAAGTTCATGCATGGTCAAAAATAATATTTTCTCAAATGAACTACTATTAATGTCCTCATTTGAAAAATAATAAACATAATTTGAGATGTATTTATAAATTTAATTTTATAAAATAATAATCGTATTTGAATTTAGAATTTTGAAATTATCTTACGGTGAGTTTTTGGGATTTTTCTGAGAAATTCATTTTAGGAAAAATAATGAAAAATATATGATTATAATTCAAAACTACATCATTTTATACATTATTTATAAGTATAAATTATATTATAATTTGGATTCAATGTTTAATTAGATCATATTTTATCAATTAATCTAATTTAGGTCATTTTACATAATTTCACTTTGAGATTTGGTATAAAAATTTGGTAAAATTCTGGATGTTTTTAAATTAAAAACCCGCAGTGTCATCCCATCAGTGGGATGAATTTTAGATTAATTTACTCCACTTATATAATTAAAGTTTATAAAAATGGATTGAAGATTTTGAATCATCACAATTTATATTATCTAAAAAGGTAAACATTGTTTTTCTACTAAAAACATTAGTGAATGTAAATAATATTAATTTCAAATGTTAACAAGAAAAATTAGGTTATACAAGTACTAAACCATAAATTTAAGACACAAAAAATCCTAGAAACTTATAAAAAACCTATTTTATAGAAATTATTTTTCCGTTAACCTTAAATTCTAGTGTTTTTTTGTTTTGGTATTTTATTAGATAAAAATGTGGGTACACCTACCCTGTTTTCAAAATGTCCATGTGTGTCCTTTCCCTTACCTAAAAAATTCCATCACCTATACCTATTATTAAATTCCAAAAAACCACATATTATTGGCCATTATATTCCAAATACACATCCCAAAATCCCACAATTTCTCCTTGAATCATCCCCTTGAGAAGAAAGCAATCTAATGAATCTTATTGGCACAAACCAAAAGGAGTTAGTTGATTAAGAGATATTGTATTCTCTAAAACTCTATTGTTTTATTTTTATTCTCTACCACCTCTAGTATATTTATTACATTGTGATATAAATAACTAGTATCCTCAATCTAAAAGGTTGTTTTTATTGAAATGAATTGACATGGGCTACCCTAAACCTTGGAACTTGACCTGTTTCAACACATAGATAAAGGGCGTTCATGATACCCATATGTTGGTGACAAGAACCTGGGCATCGAACAACAAAACAGAGGGAATTATTTCTCCCAACCTGAAAAAACAAAAGGAATATATATACATGAAGAAAAAAAATTATAAACAATAATACTTATGAATATATTCCATAACATTAAAAAGAGAGTGAAAACAAAATAATAGTTAAATTAACTAGAACTCTAAAGGACAATTCCAACTACAAATTACCAAAATAAAACTACTACTCCAAATGATATCTTAGATCAACTCCCATAATCTCACCTCCAGCTACGAAACCCAACTAAAATGAATCCTCACCGCCTCACTGATGCCCCTTAACTTTCCCTAAAATGGAATATATACAAAGGTCTATGCACAACTAAAGTTGTGTGAAGGGTGTGAGCTAATCGGATTAATAAGATCCAAGAAAGGTGTTCTATAACATGTATTTGTATAAATAATACTATATATATAATTTAAATAAAACATATCATGATAGGTAGGAAAGTAGTTTTATGTACAAAATGGTAAAAATATCTATTTCTATCGCAGTTCTATGAAATGAAGGTATATCAATTTCAAATACCTTTGTCAATATCATCATCCACTTGCATTAACATGACTATTCAGGATAAAATAGTCCAATGACATGAAATAAAAAACCAAAATTGAATCATAGGCATCAAAATACCAAAGAGTACAACCAGTCTATGTAGTACACTACTCATAACAAAATATATACGGGCAGTGTACTATGGTACCAGAAGCCAATTATCTACTCTCTAGGACTAGGGAGACACCCTAAAAAAGTGAAACCCCAACATCATATCTATAACTAGAGCCAATTATATACACTCTAGAAAAATAGGAACACCCAAGAATGTGAACCCCCTCAATGGAAAATAGCCTCATGCTAAACCTTCCACCTAGTACCAAAGGTAACACATGTTATAACTTTCACAATCATTTCAATGTTATGAATGTTATTTCACAACCATTTAAAAAAACCATTTAAATTATTTGAAGATTACCATATTATTTTCATTTATTAATATCCATGTGAAGTAACTTTTATTCAAAATTTCATTCTAAAACACACCATAAATAATTCCAATTTATTCATAGACTAAATTATAAGAATGGAACAATATATTTTATCAATCACAAGCTAGAGACAGACTCATATACCTTGAAAATATGGTCTCATATTCCTACAATGGGATCCACTAATAAAAAACCTCAATGAAATCAACAAATACCCTAAAATCATATCCACACATCGTAGGATTAGGTTAATTGAGATATAAAGTTATAAGAGAATAGGAAATACCACATACCTTAACAACGATTTCCCATCACCCCACGAACTACAATAGAACAACCTCTAGAACAAGCTCACACAACATATTATAAAAGAATAGAATAAGAAACCCCGATTTAGAATAATAGATATGATAACACAGCCCAATGGTCCTACCATGATCTAAGAAAATGTAGATATAGAATGGTGGCTCACCCAGAGAGACTCAACGCATCTTCCACAAATATAAAATACTGAGAGGAGTGATCTATAAGGAACAATGTGTCCAAAAATTTATGGAGGGAATATTTATTTTGAGAGAAAAGAAACAAAAATGATTGAATAAGCACCAAAAACCCAAGAATCGCCCTAAAACCTCCCTACTCAAGGAATTTCACAATGTGTAATTATTTTACACACCATGAAATCTACGGTGTTTATATACACCAAGAAATCAATCACCTTAGATTTAAAATATGTTATTTAAAACATTCAGTACGTGTAACTCCTCTTCATGATGTGTACCCTTTAACAGTATAAAGGCCTTAATGACTTGTACCAAGAAACACGTACATGATGTGTAACTTATCTACATTACATGGAATAATCCTACATCTTAAGGAAAAATACATTTACAGACAAGGGTCCAAAAAATATATTAATTCACCATTACAAATATCCTCCCAAATCCATATTGGTATTCAATAGAAAATGAGAAAAGTAAAATCATAATAATGTTAAATAAATACCTAATAAATCGGTAAAAAGATGTTATTAACTCGCCACCATAAAGACTTCTTGTCCATGGGATGTCATGTAGAAGATGCGGTCCCGAGAAAAAGATGGGGCCTCTACTCCATCATAATCGAATCATGTTCCCAAGTCTTATGATAATCCGATATGTGTTTCCATAAAATTATGACCAAAATAATCAATTTTACACCCAAGACATTCACTTTATAGTCAATGATCTCAATTTGTTTCTCCAGAATAGAAACGTCTACATGTAACTCAATTTCATCACACATAGGATGTGAGAGAGATTAGGGTGACACTTCCTGAGAAGAGACATATGGATAACATCATGAATACCTACTAACTAAACTGGTAATGCTAAATAATAAGAAACCTGTAAGAGCCTATCAGGTACCTAAATAAATCTAACATGTTTTGGAGATAACATTCCATATTTTCTAGGTCGACGGTGACCCAACCGAGAAGAAACATTCATGAAAACCCAATAAAAATTAAAAACACTGTAGAATGAATTCGCTACTCCACATATGATTTATGTTAACTCTGGGATGTAATAATATGTCTATGTATATCATGAATCTTTACAGACACCTCCTGAACCAAACATGGTCCAACCAAAGCAACTCCACCCACCTTTTCCCAAAAAATACGTTATCTGTATGGGTGACAACACAATGCCTCGAAGGGATCCATTATTATCAACGACTGATAATTTGTTTTGTAAAAAAACTCAATCAGTCCCAGATGTCTATTCCAAGATCCATCTCTAAGACATAGGCATGAAGCATATCCTTCGGGATTTGAATTACCCACTCCTTGTGATTGTCTATTCATGGATTTTATGTTATTCTAAACTTGACATGATTTCTAATTTCTTCATGGAGACTCCTTGAGAACCTCAAGGTGAACCTTGGATCCATATCCTAAATAATAGTAAAAGGACTCCCATTTAACCATATAATGTCTTGTACATATATCCTAACCAGACTCCGACCTTAGTAGTATCCTTAATCACAATGAAATGAGAAGACATTGTCAACCGATCAACAAACAGCTAGATTGAATAATTCTATCATGGAGTCCCTGGAAATTCAGTAAAAAATCCGTAGACACCTCATCCAATTTCTCGATCAGAACCTTAAGATGTTGAAGCAAATGAAAGGGTTTCAAGTGCTTTGACTTTATCCATTGGCTGGTGTAAATGTGGGACACGTAATCTACAATCTCATACTTTATACCCAGCAACCCATATCATCATCTGATTTCATAATACAAAATTATTGTTCTGGGATGAACGAACCACACAAGTCTATGAAAATTAAATAAGACTAAACTCCTCACTAATTCTGGGACGACAACCCAATTCCCAAAGTGGACAATACCATTTGAAGAAAGAGACCAACCAAAAAATGTCTCCCTGCCATAAATTCTCTGTTGAACAATACTAAAATAATAATTGTACTCATTAATCTGATAAATAGACTCTACTTGAGATGATGTTAACTAAATTTTGGTCATAACCATACCTAATGCATTCCCTTGAGAATCCAAGTGAAACTGAGTGAGAATCCCCATAAGATTTCACTCCTCCTTTGATTCCAGAATACCATTCAATGGTACATTCCTACTAAGAGATTCAGTAACAACATTTACATTCCCTGTGGTTTAAGTAATATTTAAGGTAAATATTTGATGGTATTTTACCCATTGTCTCCACCTAATATTTAGGTAATTTTGAGAAAATGTATAACCGAAAGTCCTATGATCATAGTGGACTATTAACCTATCCCAAAAAAGATAGTTAATTTAACACTTAAGTGCATGCATAAATTCATCAAGCTATAAATAATAAATGGGGTAATTATACTCATGTGTTTGAAGTTGATGAGATCCCTAAGATACCACAAAATCATCTTGTATAAGCATGCATCCCAAAATAGTATTATAAGAATAAAAAAACACCATGTATTCCTTACCGGTCTCTGGTTTGAATAGAAAAGGATCATATTTCATAATTTATTTATGTTTATTTAAATAAGACTTGTAATTTGTATCCCATGTAAATTTCATTGCTTTATTGGTAAGATAAGTCAATGTTAATGCTTTGTTAGAGAAATCCTCAAACAACTATCCTTAGTATTCAGAAATACTATAGAAGCATCGTATCTCAATGACATTCGGTGGTTCTTTCCATAAAAAAATTTCCTTCACCTTCTCTGTATCAACCAATATTCCATGAACCGAAATTAGTTACCCAAGAAATTAAATTCATTAATATAGAAACAACATTTATAAATATTTAAATACAAACTTTGACTTATCACAATTTCTATAACTAAAAATAAATAGTACTAATGATCACACATAAATATTTAATAAACTATAATATTATCCATGAACAGTAGCACAAATGTGTCAATATATTTATCGAAAATCTGATTCAACAATGTCATAAAAAACTATAGAATAATTAGTTAGACAAAAAGGCATCACATGATATTGATAATGGACATACCTACTCTTAAAATTTGTTTTTGATATATCAATCTTTTGAACTCCATTATTATGATAACGCGACCAAATATTAATATTTGAGAACCAATTTTCCCTACATAATGGATAAAAAACTCATCCATTTGTGGAAAATGATATTTTTTCTTAACCGTTACTTAGTTCAACTTCTGATATTCTACACACAACTAAAGTGAACCATCTGCCTTCATGAAAAAAACACAGGGGATGCCCAAGGAGTCACACAAGGGAGAAATAAACAAATTTTCAATAGTTCATCCAACTAAATCATGAGATCTTTCAGCTCCACTACTCCATTATGATAGATAGTATCAATATCAGCTTTGTTCCTAGCACCAGTTCAATCATAATCTCTACCTCTATAATTTAAGGATGTTCGGAGATGTAGTATTGGAAGGTGTCCGAAAAGTCCTGAAAAACAATGGGAAGATCAAAAAGAAAATAAATGTCATTGGGATCAAATGATATAACAGAGAACAAACTCATAGGCTCTGGGAAGGAAGGCTTGAGATGACCAAACCTCAGGTCCTCCTCCCCTTGAAACACACATGATCTACCATTAGAAACAAGAAATGAAACTTGAAAATGATAACAATCAACCTCATCTTAATGAGAATGGAGCCAATCCATACCCATTATGATATCAAACAGATCTAGATTAATAACAAGAAAATCCAAGACCAGCACTGTATCATCTATTGTTAATGAAAAAGAATGATACTGAAACCCCTACTATTTCCTCTTACCAAGATGTCTCTCTATTTTAATTATTATAGAAATATGTTTTATTGGATGTTTGAGATCATCAAATAAAAATGCAGATATAAACAAGTGTGATTCACCAGTATCGAATAAATAAAAGCCAGTGGATGATGCAATAAGGATAGTACCTATCACTATCACTAACATATATCGACTTCTATTGGACACTCATATACTACATGTATGTGCTTCACTTCTAATTTCAGTTCCTAGAGCCCTATAGTCCTTGATGCTTCTGAATACACCACAGTAAACTTTGGAGCTGATGAACCCTGACCATATCAGGCATAGTCATAGCCTAAGATATATGAATAAAATGACCAATGCATCCAAAACTATTTCATGTCTCCAATGTCATAGCAATATAATTTTTTTGTTCTTGGTAATTCAGTACTAATATAATGTCAGAGGCACACTTCTAGATGTAGAAGATGATGTGGAGGAGGCTCGTTGTTGAGACACACCACCTCCACTTCTGCAATGATCGCGTCACTTCCTCTTCTTCCCATGAACGCCGCTGAAGCTACCACTAGGAGGATGACAAGGGTTGGGGAAAAAAACCTTGACCGACATATCCATTTCTGTGATCATCTCTCAATATACCATCTCTTCATAGGTTAAATGTTTCAACAAAAACACATATGATATGATATTCGGTATCAAACCCTATAGGTACTTTTAAGCCTTAATCTTTTCATTCTATACTACATCCGGAGAAAAATGGGCAATTACAGGAAATCAGTTGTTGTTTTTCACCACTGAAAACTCTATATGTTGTAAAGAAAAAAAACTCTATATATTTCCCTCAGCATCAGTGAATCTAGATAAAATAGTTGTTAGTACAAGGTTTTGAAACCCATCAAATCCAAGTCTATGTGTCTGTCTTTTTGGACCATAGAATACCACCATTACTTTCCAGAACCCTTGAGCCTGAACGTCGAACACTTCACTCTAATATTCTTTAGTGTCTCCCAGAAGTCAAATATTTGATCTAATCTATCCATCGAGTCCTTCACCTCTTGATGTTCATTCATTCCATTAAAATACGGTAGATTCTTGCCAAATAATTCCTATGATCTCTCTCCCTCCTCCTTCTTCTGGTTGTACATCAACATATGTGTTTTGAACTCATGGAACATCCTGATTGATAGAAAAAATTTCTTTTATGATATTCTAGATGAGATTCTGATCTATAGGTGGATTTACTTATGGAGAATCACCTAAAAAATATCGAGGAACTCATGGACGACATATCAGAGGAATACTACTTTACATAAACACATACGAAGGATAATACAGCATAAAAAATCACATTTCAAACTAGACAACCCATAATCGGAAACTGGTAATTTAAACCAATCTCAACACTAGAGACATGTATCCCAACTTCCCAAGGAAACATAAACCTCATTATGATAAGAGCAGTCTAGAAACTCATTACAAAATTCCTCTCAAGTCCCAAAAATCAAATATCTAGTCTAAAATGGGTTCAAAGAAGATGAATCTTGAGGACATAGAACCTCCCACCAATACCAAATTTTAATGAACCAACCCAGGTTACCCTCATGCCTAACATCTGACCCATTCTATCACATACCTCAAGGGTGTTCCCGATCCCCATGGGCTAGAAATAAGCACTCAAACATCAAAAAAACCAGAGGGAATGATTTCTTCCAACTTAAATGAAACAAAATTCATATATATTCATGAATAAAAAAATAAACAACCAAAGGATGATAATTATATTTTAAAAATGAAAAATATAGTAGAAACAAAACAACTAAAAAAGTATGTGGAACTCCAAAGGAAAAGTCCAATTGAAATGGGAAAAAATGAAACAGCTACTCCAAATAATGATGGTGAGGAACTCCCACCATCTCACCTCTAGATATGCAACTAGTTCACATGAAATCTCTGCACCTCACTAAGGCACCAAGTCTTTCCCTTAAATGGAAAACATACAATGGTCTTCACACCACTGAAGAGGTGGGAAGGGTGTGAGATAATAGGCTCAATAGGATCCCACCTAGGAGTTCTGTAACAAGTATCTATATAAAAATTCATGTATTCTAAATTTAAATAAAACATGGCATGAAAGTTAGTAAATCAATTTTTTGGAATCATGGTAAACAATTACCTTTCAATAACAGTTCTAATACAAAACCAAGTATATCAATTTCAAACACATCGTTCCATATAATTTTTCACAACCATCCACATGTGTATCAAGTCTATAATGTTCCAAATACAAGTAATAAAAAACAATAGTATTATCACAGGAATCAGAATACCACAGAATACAACCAGTTTAGATAGTATGCTACCCATACCCAAAAATCTATGATTAGTTCATTTTTTACCTTAACCAAATTATTTATGCTCCAATACCAAGGGGACAACCTAGAATGTAAAACTCTGAAATCATATCCATAACTAGATCTATAAATCAACACCATAGTACAAGAAGAACACCCCATAAAGTGAAACACCACAATATATGATGTCCTCAAGCTAAATATTCAACCAAGTACCCAAGGTAACCCATTTTTGCATTCTCAAAATCATTTAAATGCTTAAAAATTCGTTTCATACACATTTCAAAATACCATTTCAATGCTTTGAAGATAACCCATTTCATTACTTTTGTCAAAATCCAAGGAAAATCACTTTTATTCAAAATCTCATTCTAAACACACTAAATATCATGGAAATTTATTTGTAAACCAATTAATAAGAATAGAACAATATATTTTATCAAACAAATTCTAGAGACAGATCCATCTACCTCTAAACTCAGGTCACACACACCCACAATAACATCCACCAACAATGAAAACCCGATGACATTAGTGAAGTCCCTACCATCCAATCCACACATCTTGTGATTTTTTCAACTATGAAATAGGGACATATAAGAAGAGGAAATACCACATACCTCAAAAATTAATGCACACCTCACCACAACCAACAAATGAATGGCCTTCTAAATGAGAGCTTACAAAGAATCATAGAATATGACAATAAGAAACATAAATTTAGATCAATAAATCTGATAGTGCAACCCAAGGTTGCTACCATGGTCTATGGAAACAATTATGATGAATGATCACTCACTAGGAGAGACGTTCAACAACTACAATTAATATTGAACATTGAGAAGATTGATACAGAAGGAACAATGTCTTCTAAAAATCACCAGAGAGAAGATTTGGTTTGAGACAAAGGAAAACAGATGATCAAATGAGCACCCAAAACCCAAGCGATGGACTAAAACATCCATCCTTAGGAAATTACACAATGTGTAATTCCTCTACATGATATGAAATCCATGGTATTTATGTACGCAGAGAAATCGGTCTCCTCGTATTTAAAATCCATTCTTTAAAACATTCAAGGTGTTTTACTCTTCTATCACGATGTGTAACCTTTCAAAGCATGAATACTTTCATGACTTGTACCCAGAAACACATACTAGACGTGTAACCTATCTATAAGGAACAAAACCATCAAACAACCTACATAAAAATTTGGTTAAAGTCAAGAGACCAAAAAATATGTGAATTCAACATTAAAGGAATCCTACCAATTCCGTCCCATCCATCTAAAAACAATGAGAAAAGTAAAACCATAATGAGGTTAAAGACATAACTGATAAATTGATAATGGTATGTTAGATTTATGCAATATTTTTTTCATACACTTACACACATCTCCATATAATGGATAATAATCATAGTATTTATCTATATGATGAACTACTTCCTCACTAAAGGATGATTTTTCAATTTTCTTTTATGGCCTCTCAGGGTGTACATTATGATGGAAAATCTGTTTATATATGTAATATATTATATTTATTCATTCAATAATCATATGTAACTCATTAAAATATATATCTTTTTTACATTCCATTTTTTGTTAATATGATAATTTTGTTTGACGAAGTGTGGAAAACCACCCCCTCAAAGAAATGTGATATGTTCATACACTACATAGTACATATTAATCATGGGTTTAGTGAATGTATATGATATATATTATATAATGAAGTTACTGTAAAAATGATATATGTGTATAAACATATATATACATATACATCTTTTACTTTCATTCTTTCAACATGGGATATAAACTGAAATAGTGTTCATGCATACATACGACATATCGTCTCCGTGAATGAGGTATTGTATTTAATACTTCTATATTATATATATCATTATATTAAAATTATAATTAATATAAATTAAATTTATATTATTTTTTTCATTCTAGAAATCATGATATAGGTATAACTATCCAAGATATAACAAATTAGGACACATTTTAGGAATTAAGATAATATTACCAAAAGTGAAACCTTAACATAGGATTATTAACAAGCGGGTAATATATGGTCCTAATAAAACCATATATGGTATTATAAATATGAATTATTCTATAGCACATATATAATAAATTTATATTTATTATAATTGTCATTTTCATTAGTATATAGTGAGTCAAGACACAAGGCTAAAGGATTTTATCTCATGTTTTATTTCCATGAGATATATGATTAATTCAACGCATATTCCTTTAGTGGTGTATATACTACCCATTATTGTTTAATATTATTCTTATTATTATATTTATTGGAAATTACATATCCATTCTAGGATCTTCTTTTCTTTGGGTTTATGTTTCAAATGTTTCCAAATCTGTATGATAGTATGTTCTCAGTTTACCTTCTTTGAGACACATTACTTGTTGTGAACATATATATTAATATGTGTTGTACATAATATCATTGACTTTTTGTATCATGAATATCCTCTATTTAATGATATTTTAGTCATCATATAATGTATAATTCTTACATGGGGTTTTTGGTTCAATGATACCGAGTGGAAAGAGTTTATTGAAACAATCTCATCACTTTTAAATATTATTAATGTTTACATATAATGACCCATAAATTACATACACTGTTATTACTTCAGAATTTATGAATAGTTTTTACAACATGTAACAAAACCTTGATAGAACCGTATAGGTATAGTGTCTTTAGAAAATGGGAAACATAAACAACTGGTTCATAAATCATCTACATTGGCTCACATTTATTTCATCATATATAGATTCCCTTTTGAAATATCCTACTTAATACCTTTCTTCCTAACCAGGGGAAAAGAAAACATACAAAAGGGTGATCTCAAATGCTCAGTAAGGCCAAACAAATTAAATATCAATCATATCATATTCATAAGAACAAAACATTTTGAAAATCTTATCCGGCAAAAGAAATCATAATATAATGACATGGGATAAATCATAGTAGTGAAATGTAATCCCAATATTCATAACATAATACATGAAAAATTGTGAAATTCACACATAATTCATAGAAAATCATTTCACATTAGTCAAGACTCATTTCCAAGACCATCATTGCGAATGAAGCCCATTACTGAACCATGTTCACTTCTCGTTCCAGTCCTGTATCACTGAACCAGATTAACTTGCCAGTCTAGCCAGGTCTATCTCATGAGATATAAATCTTCACCCAATGTTTTGGAGGGAGATATAGGTCCCACCCATCTAATAATGATACCATTCTTATGTGATCTACAAAATCATAAATCATACATCATAGCATAACCCATGTAATAAAAATGGAATTCTTAAACATCATTCCATCATAAAATAATCCATATAAGATAAAAGGAATTCATAAAAATATTTCCATCATAACATAATCAAATCAATGTAATAATAGGGATATAAAAATTACACTATATTATCTTAGATGGAAAATAATTTTGATAAAACACATGAACTCCTTTCTTGAGGAAAATATCCTTTCTACTTCAAAAGCAATTTTCCTTTCTCAATATGTCATAAAATTTTAAACTAAAAGAAGTTAATAGAAAATAAACTTGAAAACTTGTAAATTAAGCTTCAAGGAAATAATTTTCTATGAAATCATAAATATCCATTCATGCCGTATAAGTTTAAAAAACATTCTTCTCATACTTTGGCAGGAATAGTCAAAAAGTATCTCATACTGAAAATGAAAAAATATTCCTTTAATATCTTTTACTAAATATTCACCAATAGGTAAAATTGGATTTAAAAAAATTTATGAGTATAGAAATAATATTACAAATTGAGGAAACATGGATGTGGATGATAAATATTCCCTAATAAATTCTAAAGTATAAACAATCTCGGATAAAAATGAGATTGCAAGATTTTCCCTTACCTTAGGTCTGATATGCTCTGTACGTATCTAAACCTCTTGTATAATTATTTAAATGATGTTACTGACTTATTCTAGAATCATATACATTTTTATGATATCATATATGTTCATATTCGTATCTCCTTATTAGTAATATTTAATTTCTTCTTCTTATTTGGGTGTTCATTGCTTTATGTTCTTATGAGTGTTTTGTTGAATAAATTCTTATTCCTATTTTTAGGTTATAGATACATCATTTAAAGAATGGTATTAGTATAATATATATCATATTTATTCATTCAATTCGTTTATATAATCATGGTTTAATGAATATCATGTAGAATAAATCACGTCGCACCGTAGAGACGGTAAGCCATACGTACGCACGAGCAACGATATCGTTACCACCATTATTGAATGGTATTGGAGTGGATGATATATATAACGACCCATACTTTACATACATTGTTATTAATTCATAATTTAAGAATACTAATTGCAATATATAACAAAACCAAAATAGGATCGTATAGGTATAGTGTCTTTAGAAATTGGGAAACATAAACAACTGGTTCGTAAAGCATATACATTGTCTCCCATTTATTTCATCATATCTAGAAGCCCTTTTTGGAATATCATACTTAATACCCTTCTCCATGAACTGGGGAAAGGAAAACATACAAAAGGGTGAGCTCAAATGCTCAGTATGGGTAAACAAAAGAAATATTAATCACATCATATTCATAAGAACATAACATTTTGGGAATCTTATCCTGCAAAAGAGATCATAATTTCATAACATGGGATAAATCATAGTAGTGAAATGTAATCCCAATAATCATAACTTAAAACATGAAACTTTTTGGCATACACACATAATCATAGAGAATCGTTTCTTATAAGTCAAGACTCAATTCCAAGACTATCTTAGCGGACAAAGTCCATTTCTGAACTGAGTTCACTCTTCATTTCAGTCATGTATCACTGAACCAGATTAACCTACTGTTCCAGCCATGTCTATCTCATGAGATATAAATCATTACCCAATGCTTTGGAATGATATATAGGTACCAATAACCTTATAATGATACCATTCTTATGTGTTCCACAAGATCATAAATCATACATCGTAGCATAACCCATGTAATAAAAATGGGATTTTTAAATGTCATGCCATCATAACATAATCCATATAAGATAAAAGGACATCATAAAAATAATTCCATCATAAAATAATCAAATCAATGTAAAAATAGGGATAGAAACAGAACCCTTTATTATCTTATATGGAAAATAATTTTGATAAACTTCTTGAACTCCATTCTTGAGGAAAATATCCTTTCAACTTCAAAAACATTTTTCCTTTCTTAACATGTCATAAAATTTTAAACTAAAAAAGTTGATTAAAAATAAAATTGAAAACATGTAAAGGAAGTTTCATGTAAATAATGTTTTATGAAAACTTAAAATCCATTCATGCCGTATAAGTTAAAAAAATATTATTCTCATACTTTGGCCGGAAAAGTCCAAAAGTACGTCGTACTAAAAACGAAAAAAGATTCCTTTCATATCTTTTACTAAAAACTCACCAATGGGAAAATTGTATTTTAAAAATTGTAGGAGGATAGAAATAATATTACATATTGAAGAAACATGGATGTGGATGATAAATATTCCCCAGTAATTATTGAAGTATAAACAATCTCGGATATAAATGAGATTGCGAGATTTTCCCTTACCTTAGGTTTGATTTGCTTCGTACGTGTCCAAACATCCTGTATAATGATTTAAATAATGTTATTGAATTATTCCATAATTTCACTCATTGTTATGATTTCATATATGGTCATATTCTTAGCTTTGTATTAGTAATATTTCATTGCTACTTGTTATTCGGGTGTTTATTGCTTTTTGTTCTTATGCGTGTTTTTTCGAATAAATTCTTATTCTTCTTTTGAGGTTATAGATACCTCATTTACATAATGTTATTAGTGTAATATATATCATATTTATTCTTTAAATTTATTTATATAATCATTATTCAATTAATATCATGTAGAACGAGTCACATCACATCGTGGAGACGGTAGGCCTTACGTATGCACGAGCGATGATATCGTTCCCATGATCGTGGAATTGTATTTAAGTGTATGTATACTATTTCAGAATCAATATAACTTTAAAATAATCATATATAGTTATTATTTACACCATTATACCCATCCAAGTAAGGTGGTGGTGGAAAACAGATTACACCACAGTGTGGAGATGATATTTCGTACGTACGCTTGCACGATTATTTCATTTTCCGTAGGATGGATAGAAGGTGAAATTGGATTGTTTCAAATTTATAATAACATATCAGTATATTAGTGATACTTATTTTATTACTTCATAATGAAACAACTAAATAAGAATAAGTAGAAGAAGAAATAAAGTTGAATGAATCGGTAACGAACATTACCTCTTCTTTGAAGCACCTCTTCTTAACCTCTTCTTAGGAATTAAATATGGACTTTGAATAATACCAGTACTTCTAGGATGTTTCTAGGGAAGTTTAAAAGGTAAATTGGCAGGGTTTGGCCGAGATTTAAGGATCAAAGTGGTGTGAGGAGGAGAGGGAGGAGGTGCCCTTTTATAAGGGAGGAGAGGGGCACCTTAGAAAAAACTTAAAATATTATTTTATAATAATGTAATATTCGGTTTTTAATAGCTCCAAATTTATTTATTTATAATCTAAGGTGGGGATGGGTCTAAATCCTATAAAAAATATATTTTAGACAAGTTTAGGTTAATATTTTAACCATATCATTTAGATTTAACTCTATGTTAAATAATTTAACTTTTACCATGTCTTCTTGTTTTCTTACACTATATGGTTAATAAACTTACCATAACAAGACAAACGAACCCCAAGTGGTTAATTATCACTATATCTAACCTTATGTAAGTCATTTTGCTGATATTTATATTTTTAAAAATAAAATAACAATTAATAATATAATATTTGTTTTAAAAACTATTTTATGTCAATTTTGAAACTATTTGGTAATTGATTTTTGTAAAAATCATAACAACATGATTAGTTCGAAAAAAGTTAAGTAAATCAATACTAATATGTCATATTAACCTATGAAATTATTGTAATTCATAAAAAGTCTTAAATTACATTTATTTGGGTATTTATAATATCAATTATGTTAATATTTCCTTAATAAAGTAATTACTCCATCATTATTGTGTCATAAATAAATTAAATTATTTAAAGTCTAAAAATTATAAATAAAATAACATTATGTAGGAAATATATTTAGCTTTATAATGAATATTTATAATCGAATTTTTGTTATTTATAACCCTATATTAAAAATATTTTAGTTTTTAAACATTGATTTTAACTATTTTAACTATTCTTTAAATAAAACAATAATAAATATCCTAATCTAATACAAGTGCACCTAAATGGCCATATATTATTTCTAAAGTTGTTTTTGGTCGAATTAAACTTATCCAATAGAATTAGGACATGTGTTAGAGTAATAATAATATCATTTTTACCCTTAATTACCCTATTTACTTTTAACCGTGGTAAATAAACGTAAAAAATTACTATTCACCAAAAATTATTTTTATCTTATTGAACCACATTTTACTCCTAGATATTAACAGTGTCCCTTAGTTTTTCAAAATACCACTCATATAAGCGGTAAAATTAAGTTTTATGTAAATTTTCAAACTCTCCTAGGAGGTGGGTAAAAGACGGTGAAAAGTTCAATAAAATTTTTATATATCTAAAATTATTATAAAATGACTCCAATGAATTAATTTGAACTTATATAGGTATTATGTATCAATTTTGACCTAAAATAAATTTAAATAAAATAAATAATTATTTAAATAAAAAATAGGTTTTTAAATAGTAACCCAGTGTTTTCACTATTCATCAAAAATTGAATGTTTTCAGAAAAATACCAAAAATTTACCATAGGCTAATTTCGATATTCCGAATCCAAAAATGAATCCAATTTTGAAAGATAAGATTTATGAAATTTCAAAAAGTGGGTATTACTATTCATAACAGCTATTTTTAATAATAATTTAATAGCATATCGTTGTTTAGTGAAACTCAGTATTGCCTACAACACAAGCTATCGAGAAGGGTCGCGATTGCATACAAAGCCTGCCAAGCTAGTGTTGTGTGTAGTGAAAGATTCCTTTCATGATGTATATAACATAAAAACAAAATATTTCTCATAAAAATCTCTGGTGTTACAATATAATATCTCATAATTAGTATCATGTTATAATAATTATATATAGCTATTATGTACACCATTATACCCATCCAAGTAAGGTGGTGGTAGAAAACAGATTACACCATGGCGTGGAGACGGTATTACGTATGTACGCACGTGTGATGATTTCATTTTCCGTAGGATAGATAGAAGGTGAAATAGGATTGTTTCATATTTATAATTACATATCAGTATATGAGTGATACTGATGTTATTATTATACAATGAAACAAATAAATAAGAGGATGTAGAAGAAGAAATAATTTTGAAAGAATCGGTAAAAGATATTACCTCTTTTTCGATGCGCCTCTTCTAAACCTCCTCTTAGGGAACTAAAGATGGTTTTTGATGAAGACCAGGACGTCTAGTACGTTTCTAGGGAAAGGGAGAAGAGAAATTGGCAGTTGTTGGCTGATCTTGAAGGCTCAAAATGGTGTGATAAGGAGAGGGAGGAGGCGCCCTTTTATAAGGGAGGAGAGGGGCAACTTTGGAAACATAAGAAATATTAATTTATAATAAATTCAAACCCCACATAAAAACCACCAAAAATGACTCAAATACTAATATTATATGAGATAGGGTTGTAATATCATCATCCAATAAAATTTAGACATGTTGGGAATTTATTTTAAACCTTATCAATTTGATTTATCGTTATTTAATCTATTTAATTTTATTTATGGTAATAATATTCCAAATTCTAAATTTTTATAAATAATAACATATGTGTTGTGAATTGTCCATAATTGGATAATTTATGGCATTTTAGACCAGTTAAATTTAAATTTATAATTTTTAAATATTTTTGTGATTTTTAAACAATTTTATAATATGTTTTTTTTAAAATAACAATAGTGTCAGTTTTGAGACTATTCATTTATTTGTATTTAAATAAAATACACACAAAGAAAATAATCGAACCAAACTATTTAATATATTTCTAATATATCATATTCATATAGAAAATTTGTTGAGAACATTAATTAGTTCATATATTATTTATTTTAATATTTTTAAAACCATTTTTTTATATTTCAATCAATAAAATAATTTCTAAATCACTATTGTGTCGTCATTAATGAAAATTATTTAATCCCCAAGATTTATAAATAAATTCCTATGATGTAGATAATTTTATTATATTTCTGGAGACTATTTATATTATAAGTTTTATGGGGTTTATCACTAAAATAAAATTATTATACTTAAAAGATATAAGAGAGTGACATGTTGTCACTTTCTTTGGTTTTAATAATAATTCTATCATTTTCATGGTAAAAAGTCCATGAAATGAATCTTATTCTGACCCTTGGGTGATATGGATCATCTATTATTTATCCAGTAGAATTTTGGTAGGTGTTAAGGTAATTTTATAATCATATGTTTACCCTTAATTACTCGATTTACCTTTAACTGTAGTAAATAAAAATTACCGTAGTTACTATTCATAATGTCAAAAAAATTAAAGTAACCTATTACCATAATTTGGACCCACTTAATCCAAATATAGAATCCATTTTTTAAAATTTAACACACAGAAGTTCTAGTAATTAATTTAAAATTATTCTTGTTGTTAAGAAAAAAGGTTTTAAAAGTTAAAACATTATCAAAGATTGAAATGTTTTTACCTATGAATTCAATGTAAAATTAATTGTAATGACCTAAATTATATTAAATGTTAACAATATATTCTATTTATAATTCAAAACCATTAAATTTTATTATTTATCCATATAAATTATCTTGATGAAAAAAGTTGTTTTTAAGAAAAATTTATCGTATTTTTACTATTCATCAAAACATGAAAGTTATAAGAAAAGTATCAAAAAATTTTCCAATGTAAATATTTATATCCTAATTCAAAATAATAAGTTTAAATTGTAAAATTGAACTTATAAACATTTGAAAAATTATATTTAAAATGGGTGCGCAATCAAAAGGCGGTAAAACTGCATTTTTTTTGAAAAATAAACCTTTTATCTGAAAAATTGATTATGTTTCCTTATCTCATTCTAGAAAATGTTTAAGATGAATTATAATTTTATAAAATTTAAAATTCAATTAATACTATTCATAATGGCTATCATTGTTTAGTGAAACACAGTATTGCGTACAACACAACCTATCGAGGATGGTTGCTCTTGTGTGTAACGCAAGCCAAACCAGTGTTTTGTGTAGTGAAAGATTCCGTTGGTGTTGTGTAAGACATAAAAAATATATATTTCTCATAAAATCTTAGGGTGTTAAATTACACATCCATTGATAATGTATAATGTTCCAACCCTCAAAATAACTCATGAATATTATTCTAGTCTAGCTATTCCTGATATATTCTTATTTTGGTAACATTTTTCTACTCATTGGTACATAACATTACAAGGAATGTAATTTTAAGAAATCCCAACATTACCCTATCTTCTGTCAGAAATCTATGTTCTTTCAAACCATGTTTTCCAAGATGAAATGTTTTAAAAAATATTCTAATATTTTACAATTATCTTTAAAATACATTTATACCCATGTGTTAACTTTTAAAAAATGGGTTCTTAAAAAAGAATCTTCCTGTATTTTTTGGTCAAGAAACTTTTCTATCCATTTTACGGTGAAAAATGAATTTTTGGTGTGTATGGATTTTACCCACCATAATTACTGACATTCCCTTAAAAGATTCATTTTCAATTTCAAAATGATATTATTTTTAGAATAAAAAGTTTTCCTAATATTAAGGAAATTCATTTTTTAATGTGTTTTTCAATGAAAATGGTTTTCAGAAATGATTTATGGCTATAAAAGTTTTCCTTTATGGTTATACATTTTTCTTTTAAAGGTTATTTTATATGTTCTCAAGGAATATGGTTTAAAAAATATTTTCAAGATTATTTTATATGTTTTCAAATATTTTTTTTTTGCAAAATGGTTTCAATCTTGTTTTATAAGTTTTCAAAGGAAATTGTTTTCATAAGGTTTTATATTTTAATGAAAATTTATCGAAGAAGAAAGGATATTTTACCCAAGAAATGTTTTCAAAATATCCTTCCATGCTATTTTCCATCTTATATGACATTCATTGATCTTACTAATTCCCTAATAGGAAATTATCCAAAGGTTCCATTCATAATCTTTTTGTAATGGTTTATTTTTTTAAGGAATGAGTCTTATCAAACAAATTTAATTTTTACGGGTTATATTCTATTAAAAATCACATATTTTCGTGGGTTATTCTTATGATGAAATGATTATGATACATGTCTTTTTTCTATGGGTTCTGATATAATTACATTTTTATGAAATTCATCTCATTTCGTGGGTTATGAAATGACTATTTATGATTTTGTGAAACATGTATGTATGATTTGATTATGAGAGGGGTGTGACCTATATAACCACCAATTCATTGGGTACAAATGCATATCTCATGAGATAAACTAATATAGTCATGGCATTGAACCTTGACATCTAATATGGACATGGGGGTGAACCATGACTACGAATATGGTACGATGAGTGAACTCATTTTAATAAGTTGGCCATGGGAGTGATCCCTGACTACCAAGATGTTATGATGAGTGAAATAATGATAATAAGATATATATTGGAGTGAACTATGACTACCAAGATGGTATGGGGAGTGAACCGGTACTATGATGATGGTCCTTGAAGTGATGAATTGGCCACTATGGAAATCATATTATATGCTTATGTTTTTTCCAAACTTCATTATTTTTCCCCTAAGTTATGTTGTCATGGATTATGTTCATTATTTCATTATGATTTATGTCTTATTAACTACCATGATTTATTCCATGATGTTGGACTCACCTGTTTTGATAATCCCAAGTCATGTTTCATTTATGTGATAAGCATGTCTCATTAATGTTTCTTGTTTCTATAAAGTAACATCCATATAATCTTAATCTCACTGCTTGATTGGTTAAGTTTACAGCACAAAATTTATCTAAGTACATGGTCACCATTACATGTTTACCGATGTAAGCCATTAGATACAAAGGTCACCATTACATGGTCACCATTACATGGTCACCGTTACATTTTTACATATGCAAAGATTTAGATACAAAGGTCATCGTTACATGGTCACCATTACATGATTACTGATGCAAGGCTTCAGAAACAAATGTCACAATTACATGGTCATCGTTACATGGTTACCAATGCAAGGCTTCCGATACAAAGGATACTGTTACATGGTCATCATTGCATGGCTACCGATGGAAGGTCATCGATGTAAGGTTATAGTTGGAAGTTGTTGATGTGCACTTAATGTTGAATCCTACCAATATGAAGGCTACCATTACCAGTATACTGATGCTAACTCTTATATACTCTGTCAAAGTCTTAGTATTATTCTAACGATCATATTTCATAAATTAAATGCTTCTGACATTAATTAATGTTGATTATAGATGTTTTATGAGACCGTACCTGGGAATGTATGAGGTATGAGAAAGATCAGACGTGATATACTCATTCCTATTATCAGAACTCAATTATAAAGACAGGAGACGTGCATGTGAAGAAGTGCAGCATATGACGTTAGAAAGATCGTACTCACTAGATCAAAGCAGATCCATCCATCACTAACACTATGAACCAACAAGCATCAGGAAGATCATTTCTGGACAAAATCACTTCTACCTTCTGTGACTCATCAACTCTTGATCAACACCAGAAGCAGAACACTGAAATCTATGACATGGAGTTGCGACATCTGTTTTGAAGACAGGTTTTAGAGAAATACTCCAACATCAAATTATTCACTTTGAGGAGTCAATAACTGAACTTCTAACACATAAAACTATATAAACTCAAACTAGTTATATTAATCTCTATTGTGTTCCTATATTTTACATCTGTGAGAAGTGTGTCAGTCTATTACACACACTGTCTCATGTTCTTGAACTAGAGGATACTGAATATCCTCACATAAAACTTCACCTACCTTTTTCCCCCGGTATAACTATTTAAGAGACCGTGTGTGGTCTGTGTTGTTTTCTTTTCCCATGATGAATTGTGGAAGAGGGTGTGAACCCTGTACAATTGGTGAAAACTGTTGTAAATCCCGATACATGTTGTGTATCAAGTTTACTGTTAATATAAACTACTTGGTGTCATGTGATCACCAAGTGGAGATCATTATGTCTCGGCTTGAGACAGAACCTCTTGTTTCACATTACTTTGCACTATATTTTTCAATACTCTATTTTAGTTATTTTCCACTTCTTATAATTGCTAATACATAAAACCGTTTTGCATTCTCTTTGATAGTTAGTTTTGGTTAGTGTGTGTATATGTTGAATTTAGTAAAATTGTATCAAATGTTGAAGAAGTTTTTTTACACCAATTAAACTGAGGACTAATCACCCTTTGAGAAACTTTTTTAAAACTAGACATTTACATCTCTACTACCTTAATTAATTGGGCCTTTTCAAAATTGGGTGATCCATTTTTAACACAAGTTTTAAACAGAAATTTTTAATAGGAACACAATTCAGCCCCTATTGAGATTCCACTCTGACCAATATTTAGTATCAGAGGAGATTTTTTATCCATTGTTAAAATTCTTTTCAACTATGAATTTAGTTGTATCTTAAAGATCTTAAAATTTCTTTCATTTCTAAATTTTCAGTTCTTTAAATTCTAAGTTACTATGTAAAATATAGTTAAGGGTACTACTACTAATATGACACGTTTTTTAATGGTAATAACTATGCTCAGTGGAAATTAAAAATGAAAATGTATCTAGAGAGCATGTGACTTGAAATCTGGGACACAATTGAAGAACAACACATATTGTCTACTGCTACTAGATACACATGGTCTCAGTTGACTAAATCCACACATAATAATAACTGTAAAGCAATAAATGATTTTTACTATTCTCTAGGTGTTGAGAAATTCAATAGAATATCTGCTTTTAAAACTGCATATGAAATTTGGGAAACTTTAGCTGTTTCTCATGAGGGAACAACCAATGATAAAGAAATGAGATTAAATACATATAATATTAAATGTAATAACTTTAAAATTAAGTATAAAGAACTTATTTCTGAAATGTATCTCAGGTTAAATGAAATAGTGAATACTATGAGTCTTCTTGAAAAAGAATTGGACAACAAGGACAAGATTATGAGATTTCTTCGATGCCTACCTGATAGATATAGTGGAAATTGTATTTCTATTCGAGAATCTTTTGACATAGGCAAAATACCAATGAAGGAACTAATTTAATATATTATAATTTATGAAGAATAACATAAAGTG
Organism: Viscum album; assembly: GCA_963277665.1. Classification (NCBI taxonomy): domain Eukaryota; kingdom Viridiplantae; phylum Streptophyta; class Magnoliopsida; order Santalales; family Viscaceae; genus Viscum; species Viscum album. The sequence continues at coordinate 1,005,243,273 of OY728161.1, forward strand.
AATCCAGAAGTAGATGAAGAACTAAGGAATAAATATATTACATTCAAGACTACTACCTCAAAGAACAATGATAATGAAAAATCTCAAGCTCCTATAGATGCTTCCACAAGTGAAGACTCGGACTCTAACAGTGATGATGAGATGGATCATCTTGCAAAGATATTCAAGAAGTGTGACAAAAATAAAAAGTTTTATAGACAACAAACTACAAATAATGTTGGATAATAAAGGACAGTGGAAAAAGGATAGAAAATGGAATGACAACACAACCAATATAGTCTGTTATGAGTTTATACAAAATGAACATATGAAGGCTGATTTCCCCAATCTTAAATTTATGAAGAAGTATGAAGACAAGGGAAAAGGATATAAAAATAATATGAAATCCTGCTGGAGTGCCTTATAAGACAACTCAAGTGGATCTGAGACTTCTTATAGTGACAAGAATAAACATGAAAATCTGTGTTTCATGTCAGAAGCATTGGAGGTAGCACCCAATTTTCTTGAACCTAATGAATATTACTCTGTGAATGAAGGTGAATCAAATAATGATGAAAATATGACTAAGGATGAACTATTAAAATATTGTGGAATGATTGGGGACACCTTTAATGAACTCAAGGATAAATATAAACTATTTAAAAGACAAAATGCTTTGAATTCTAATTACAAATCTGATCTAGATATTGAGAATGAAAAATTTTCTAAAATATTACAATAAAATACTGAAGACAACTTATCAGATGATCAATTTATAAGGGATTTGTAAAAATTTACTACTGGTAGAGATAACTTGAATCAGTTTCTAGGAAAAAAAATTACTCCAAAAATACACAACTGGTATAAGATATCAACCAGGACAGAGAAGCATTATTAAAACTAAATTTGTTCCAAAATCTGGATAGTTCACAGCTGGTTCATGTTCTATACCATCTTTTGAAAAACAATTATCTAAAGGACCAAAAAAAGTGTTCATGTCTCAAAATATATCTTTTGATTATCGAAAACCTATGAGACAATTATGGGTTCCCAAAATAAAACTTGCTAAACTCTTTGGACCCAATAAAATCTTGGTACCAAAGTTACCCTACACTTAATATATTTTGCAAGAAAATTGTCTGAAGAGCTCCTATAAAACTCTATGGTACTTGGAAAGTGGATGTTCAAGTCATATGACAAGAGACTATTCATGTATCGAAAGTCTAATTAATGTTGATGGTTGATATTTCACATTTGGTGATAATTCTAAAGGTAATATTGTCAGCTTAGGCCAAATTGGTAACCCTAATACTGTATTATTTTCAAAATTACTTTTTGTTGATGAGTTAAAATGCAATCTACTAGGTATTTCGCAGTTGTGTGATGATGGATTCAATGTTAAATTTGAAAATGATACGTGCAATATTTCTAATTCTAAAAATGATTTAATATTTACTGCTCCTAGAAATGAGAATGTATATGATGTAAATATATATTATTTAGTTAGGAAAAATGTTTCTTGTTTGAATGCATTTCATAAGGAATCTTGGTTGTGGAACAGAAGACTAGGACACTGTAATGTGCACTCACATAGGAAACTGACTAGGAATGGGTTAGTTAGAGACTCAGCTAAATTAGAATTCCCTCTTAACAAAGTCTGTAATCCCTATAAAAAGGGAAAACTACTCAAAGTTTATTTCCAACCAATAAAAGAAGCTTCTACTTTTCAACCGCTCGATTTGGTTCACATGGACTTGTTTGGACCATCGAGAGTTTCATGTTTAAATGGGAAACACTATTTTATGTTCTTGTAGATGATTTTTCTAGGTACACTTGGGTATACTTTCTATCTCACAAAATTGAAGCATGTTCCTACTTTATTAAATATTCCATGTCTATAGAAAATCTTAGTGGACATAGAATTAAGACCTTGATAAGTGATTGTGGCCGTGAGTTTGAAAGTCAAGACTATGAATCTTTTTTCTCACAAAATGGCTATACTCACAATTTCTATGCTCCTAGAACACCTCAACAAAATATAGTTTTAGAAATAAGAAATAGGACACTTCAAGAGATTTCTGGGACTATACACAATGATTATAATCTACCTATTTATTATTGGGTTGAATCTGTTAATACAACTTGTTACATTATCAATAGAGTCTTAATTAGACATGTTCTTAAGAATACCCCATATGAAATTTGGAATAATAGGAATCCTAAGGTTAATTACTTTAGAGTTTTTGGTTGTAAAGTCTTTATCCTTAAAACTAATGATAATCTTGACAAATTTTTTTCAAAGAGCGATGAAGGAATTTTCCTAGGTTACTCAATCTCTAGTAAAGCCTATAGAGTATTTAATAAGATAACCAAATTTGTGGAAGATTTAGTTCATGTAAAATTTGATGAGACTAATCCAAATTAACCCATAACCACTCTTGCACATCCTGAGGATGATATGTCAATTCTGGACCAAAATGACAAAGAGAGCAAACCCTTAGTAAAAACAGCCAGTTCTGGAAACTTTCCAGAATCTATGCATGGTGAATCTGAACCTATAGATAATCATGAGGAGTCTAGTTAAACTCTTTCTAGAGGTATAAGAACTCTCAAGAATCATCCTTTAGATGTTGTAGTAGGTTATCTAAATAGAGGGACACAAACTAGAGCCTCTATGAGAAACCAGGTTGAAAATAATGTTTTTCTTTCACAACATGAACCTAAAAATATAAATGATGTAATCAGTGATGAATTTTAGGAGATAGATATGCAAGAAAAATTAAATCAGTTTGAAAGAAACAATGTTTGGGGATTAGTGGACAAGCCTAAACAAACCTTGACCATAGGCACTAAATGGGTGTTTAGAAATAATGTTGATGAATCTTGAAATATAGTTAGAAACAAGGATAGACTAGTGGAACAAGGATATAGTAAAGAAGAAGGAATATAATATGAGAAAAACTTTTCTCCTGTAGCTAGAATAGAATCCATCAGGATACTACATGCTTATGCAGCTCATCTGAATTTGAAACATTATCAAATGGTTGTCCAAAGTGAATTTCTAAATGGGTATGTAATTGTATATGTACTTTTTGAACAACCTTCTGGCTTTATAAATGCCCATTTTTCAAATCATGTTTTTAAACTATCTAAAGCCTTATATGGTCTAAAAAAAGCTCCAAGAGCCCGGTATGATAGACGTAGTTCCATTTTTATTACAAAAGGTTTTACAAAAGGGATATCAGATCCTACTTTGTTTATTAAAAGGATTTCCAAATATATTTTAATAGTAAATATTTATGTAGATGATATAATTTTTTATCTTATTCACATTATTTATGTACTGGTTTTTCAACAATGATGCAAGATGAATTTGAAATGAGTTTAATGGGGTAACTAAATTTTTTTCTTGGATTTCAAAATTTTCAAAATAAAAATGGTATTATTTTGAATCAAAGTAAATATACTAAAGGACTTTTGAAAGGTTTTGGTTTGGATAGTGTTAAGGGTAGTGATACACCTATGATTACCACTTGCATGTTGGATACTGATGAAAATGGTGAATCAATGGATCAAACCAATTGCCGAGATATGATTGGGAGTCTGCTTTATCGTACTGCTAGAAGACTTGAAATTATGTTCAATGCATGAATGTGTTCTTGTTTTCAAGATAATACCAAAGAGTCTCACTTAAATTATATTAAAATAATTTTTAAATATCTCAAGTATAGTATAAATTTAAGAATATTTTATCCAAGAGGACATATGTTTGATTTAATAAGTTATTTGGATGCTGACTTTGAAAGTTGCAAGTTAGACATAAAAAGAACCTTTGGAACATATCACATTTTAGGCAAGTCACTAGTATCACGGTGTAGTAAGAAATAGAATTTTTTTTTGCATTATCAACTACAAAGGATGAATATATAGATGCTGGTAGTTGTTGTGATCAGATTCTATAGATGAAACACACTTTACTAGACTATGGATATCAATTCAAACATATATCTATAAACTATGACAACACAAGTGCTATTAACATCTCTAAAAATGTAGTATCTCAGGCTAGGACAAAGCATATCGATGTAATACATCACTTCTTGAGAGATCATTATCAAAGAGGTGATATCACTCTTGAATTCATTGGTACCAAACACCAATTAGCCGATATATTCACAAATCCATTGAATTCTGAGAGATTAAATTGCATCAAATATGATTTTGTCATCATAAACTATTGAGAATAGGACCTCACTATTAGACCTTATAGATAGGACCTCACCGTTAGACCTTACCGATAGGACCTCACCATTAGACCTCACTGATTGGTTTTCACTGTTAGACCATACCGATAGAACATCACTGTTAGACCTTACCTATAGGACTTCATTGTTAGACCTTACCGATTGGACCTCACCATTAGACCTACCGATAGGAGCCCACCATTAGACCTTACCGATAGGACCTCACTGTTAGACCTTACTAATTCCTCCTTACCGATAGATGACTTGAGTCTAGGAATTGGTGTTTTTGTGTTCTCAATAATAATAGGAAACATTTTCTACATTTACTTATTCATTTTATATCTTTCATTTTTTATCCCTAGATGATAAAAATAAAACACAAATCACACTTCTATCCACATCAAACCCTCTCTTGAACCTTTTCTCCCCAATCTCAGAAACTAAACCTCTACTGAAACCTTGAACCACTCCAGATCGATGGAAAGAGTCAAAAGGTTGTCTGTTGATGATGAAGGAGACACACCAGATCCTAGGAGGCCAAGAGCCAAGTCGAGTAGTAGAATCCATATAGTAGAAAAGGTGATTAACCCACATTTATCAAAGAGGGACATAGTGGTTGAGAGGGAGTTATGTTTAGAGTGGCTGTTGTCGAGCCGGTCTTCAGTACTGAAGGCACTTAAAGATCAGGGCTAGGTTGAGTGTTTTTCAATCAACAATGGACCCTATTACCTGAAATTAGTGAACGAGTTTTATGACTATCTCAAGTTTGAGCAGTTTGTGGATGAGCACCGGATGACTTCCAGAGTAAATGGAGTATGTGTGAGTTTATCCTCAACTGAGTGGGCTGATTGCTTGAGGGTTACAGATGAAGTTATTTGTGATTATTACTCAAAAGTGGTACCTCCCACCAATGAGTTCTTCTGCTAAGACTAATCCTTAGCTAAATTTATAGGGAATGTCATTCCTAGTAAATTCATTACTACTGAAATGATAGGAGAAGATAAGTTTCTCTTCAAGTTTGTCCAGCATGTTTTAAGTCCCAGGAGAGGGGACTTTGCAACTTTAATGTTTCAGAATTTTTTTCCCTTGTATTTTTTAAAGCGTGAATAAAAGATCAAAAAATTTAGTATGTTGAAGATTCAACTAGAATATATGACAGAACCTAGTTCCAAATCCAATTCCCTATTTCATGCTAAGTTTATATCTCTTATGTTGAAAGTTAACAGAGTTGCTAGAGATAAGGAGAAAACTGTTGTTGTGAAAGATAACCATTCTGTCACCAAAGTAATTTGCAAGCTGATGAAGATCAACTAGAATCCTTGGTTGAGGAGATAGTTAATTGACGAGACAAATGTATATGAAGAGTTTAACCCTGTTTCTCATCCTACTAGGACTAAAAATACGAGAGACCCTGTTCTTAAGCCTGGTGAAGTAGAGTCTGCTTATTCAGATGAAGAAGAAGAGACTGATGTTGTGTAGGAAAGAGAGTATTCTCCTATAGATGATATGAGTGATCCTGAACTTCCCTCAAATCCTCTTTCTAATACTATATCCTTTGGTGCGACTAGCCCACCAAAGAGATTTCCTAAAAGGGATACTTGGTGAGACTAGCCCACCAAAGAGATTTCCTAAAAGGGATACTTTTCTAAGGGACAATGATGAGGAAACCAGTGAAGAAAAAGGGGCTAAAAATGTCTTAAAAGATATTAGAGACACCTAAGATGAGGATGATGACACTGATTCAAGTAATGATGACATTGAGATAGCTACTGCTAAAAGTGAAGAGGAATGTTTATGTCTAAGTCCTCTAATAGGACATACATAAAGGGTAGAAAGTGGAAATGAATAAGTGGATAATTCAATTGAAGATGGACTTGTTTTGGAAGTAGTTGATGATTCTATGGAGGAAGTGGCTGTGGACCTTCCCATTAATGAATTTGATCAAGGAGGTCTGATGAATATAGATTTGGATGATCAGGAGAATGCTCCATGTGAGGGGGAGGATCCTGTTGCTACAGGATCAGTAGTAGTTACTCATGAGATAGAGGACTGGATAGAAGCTCTTGGCTTTGTGGTATTAGGAGTAGATTATGGAGATTCTAAAGATGACCAGCCTATTAGAAGTCCTCCCATCCCCACTATATCAGAAACTACCATTGTACATCCAGTGGTTCTATTAACTCAAGACTATGTAAAGAAAGATGAATTGGATTCTTTGAACTCAGACCTGAAGAGGCATATTGATTAGAAAGCCATTGAGATAGAAATAACAATAGCTCACAATCAAGAACGCCTGAAATATTTAGTGGAATAGATAGGCTCTACATATCACTCGGCTGTGTTACATGAGGTTAAGGAATGTCAGAATCAGGTAAGAACATTGGCATTTTCTATGGAATTAGTGAAATAGTCTATTTCCAGCTTAGACACATATATGTCTTCAAGGGCTTAGGTGGACCGAGACCTTAGATATGTTAAAAGTGTGGTTCAACAAATGATTACAATGTTTTAAAATTTTATGAAGTCCATGGAAACACATGTAAAAGGCCAAGATGATGATGTAAAATGGATGATCAGTGGGATGAACAAATAATTTAAAGAGAGAGTTGGATGTACTAGCACCAGATAACTTTTCCACTTATTCTCTAACAATGGTCCTGAAGGTTTAAAAATCACCTAGTCAGTATGGCACCTATGGGTGCATCTGTATCTTCTTCAGCCTCTCATCTAGTTGATTTTGAAACCATTAGTACCATTATTGGAGAATAAGTGGAAGAGTTCTCTAGTGCTAGTACCTCAAACTCTCAGGTCATTTCCATTATTAGGGAAATTCATAACCTTGTGGGAAATTATTTAAGTGAAGCTGCTCAAGATCAAAAGAACATCACAGACCAAGTTGACTTCTATTACAAATGGGAATACACTAAGCATTAGATGGATTGTCACTTTAAGATGATTTTGGATGATTTTAGAATCCCTCCTGTCACTTGGGAATTTAAGGATCAAGTGAGAATGCATAGAGAGCTTACTCCTACCCTGGAGAGATTCATAGAAAACAAAGGTGATTTCATCTCAGCTATAGAATTAGGGGGAAGAATAATTATGGACTTCAAGAAAATTATTTTACCCTTCCTCCATGTGGAATACACACCCATCATTGTTCCTCTTGCTTTTCATGCTTCTTCAACTGCCTCAGGTTCCACCAGTACTGCTCTTTTAATGGCTCCTGCAAAGGCCATCATGATTTTTACCCCAATGATTACTCATAGATCTACTCGCTATAGTTCTATTGATGCCTCGGTGGCTACTCCTCCTACACTGCTATCTGCCATCCCTAGACCTATCCCTCCACCTTTAGTTCCTGCATCCTCATCTTCCAAAGACAAAGCTTCATTGGACATCTCCGATGTGGATTAAGTGTGGACTGTCTTAGCTGACAGGGATTTCTGTATTATTTTTTTCTATTGTACTACTATTTTATTAATACAAACACTCTCTTTTCTATCTTTTTGTTATGTATTATTTTTGTTAATAACAAAGGGGGAGAAGTGTTTCTATACTTACTCTCAATTTAGTATTCATCTTATAATATGTGTATTCTCATATACCTAATGAAATTAGAAGATTTTTTTAACCTTGATTCAAAACTCTTACACCTAAAGATTCAATGACATGATTTGTGATTATCAAATAGGGGGAGATTGTTGGACTCACCTATTTTGATAATCCCAAATCATGTTTCATTTATATGATAATTATGTCTCATTAATGTTTCTTGTTTCTATAAATTAACATATATATACTCTTAACCTCACTGCTTGATTGGTTAAGTTTACAACACAGAATTTATTTATGTACATGGTCATCGTTACATGGTTACATCCAATTGCCCGAAGGCCTTCATTTTTATTGATTTTATAATTCACCTTTAAAGGGGTGAGGTGTAACCCTTACAAGGCTCGTAGGCATAAGTATTACATGGCCCATAGGCCTTATAGGAATTCATTTTCTCATAGGCTTCAAACATTAAATACAACCCAGAATAACTACTTGGAACTGCTCCTCCCCAGCATCTTCATCGTGAAATAAACTCTCCACCTTCGCATGGCTATTCAGCTAAGCATTCCCATGCATGCACATGCTTGTACCGATGACAAGTGCCATACCCACTCATTCTTGAAATCCATTTAGCTTCTGCGGTGGTGAAATCTCCTTGCTCATCCTCCTTATAGAGCTTGTTCTTTGTAGGTATGCTGGTTTGTATCTGCACTTTTAAGGTGGCCTGAAGGCCTTGAGGTTTCCTAAAGGCCATACTGACCCGAAGGATTGGGTGGACCGAAGGCCTTAAAGGACTCAGGGACCCAATTAGTGGCCTGAAGGCCACAACGAGGGCATATTCCTGGCTGCTACAGTGCCAAACAGTACCTTCTACAGTACTGCTACAGTGACCCTGGAAATAATGTCTCAGCATGGATTTGATCCCAGGTCTCCCGGATGCACTTACAAAGTCCTTACCAACCGGTCTAATCTCATGTACACGTTACATGGTTATTGATGTAAGGATTCATATACAAAGTTCAAAGTAACAAGGTCACCGTTACATGGTCACTGTTACATGGTTACCGATGCAAGGCTTCAGATACAAAGGTCACTGTTACATGGTCACTACTACATGGTTACTGATGCAAGGCTTCAAATACAAAGGTCATCATTACATGGTCACCGTTACATAGTTACCGACACAAGTATTATTATACAAAGGTCACCGCTACATGGTCACTGTTGCATGGCTACCGATGGAAGGTCACCAATGGAAGGTTACAGTTGGAGGTTGTTGATGTGAACATACTATTTAATTGTACTAATGTGAAGGATTCCATTACCAGTCTACCGATTCTTACTCTTCCATACTTTGTCAAATTATTAATATTATTTTAATGGACATATTTAATAAATTAAATACTTCTGAAATTTACTAATGTTGATTTTAGATGTTTCAGGAGACCGTACCTGGGATAGTATGAGGTTTGAGAAAGATAACACATGATCTACTCATTCCTATTGTCAGACCTAAATTATATAGAGTGGAGACGTTCATATGAAGAATTTCTTCATATGAAGTGCGAAAGAGCTTACTCGCTAGACCAAAAAAGAACCATCCATCACTACCACTGTAAACCCACAAGCATCACGAAGATCATTTTGGGACAAACACACTTATACCTTCTATGCCTAATCAACTATTGATCAACACAAGAAGCTAAACACTGAAAGCTATAACCTAGAGTCGCGACACTTTGTTTTGAAGATAGGTTTCAGAGAAGGACTCCATCATCAAATTCGTCACTCTGAGGATTCAAGAGCGAAACTGATAAAACATAGAGAATTCTATAATCAAGATTATTATATTAAGCTCTATGGTGTTCCTGTATTACATATGTGATATGTGTGTCGGTCTATTAAACACACTATCTCGTATGATTTAACTCGAGGATACTAAATATCCTCACATCAAACTTCACCTATGTTTTTGTTTCCAACGTATAACCGTGGAAGAGACCGTTTGTGGTCTGTGCTATTTTTTTCCCCACAAAGAAATATGGAAGAGGGTGTGAACCATAGGAAGTTGGTGAAAATTGTTGTAAATCTCAATATATGATATATATTAAGTTTATTATTAATATAAACTACTTTGTGGTAGGTGATAACCAAGTTGATAGGATTAAGTCTCGACTTGAGACTGAAACTATTGTTTCACCTTATTGTACACTATATTTTTCAATACTATATTTTAGTTATTTTCTTCTACATATAATTTCTAATACATAAAACTATTTTTCATTATCTTTGATATTTAGTTTTGGTTAGTGTGTGTACATGTTGAATTCAGTAAAATTGATTCAAAAGTTTAAGTAGTGTTTTTGACACCAATTCAACTGAAGACTAATCACCCTTTGAGAAACCTGTTAACCAACTAGACATTTACATCTCTACTTCCTTAATTAACCGGTCCTTTTGGAAATTGAGTGATCCCTTTTTAACACAAGTTTTAAATAGAAATTTTAAGTAGGAACTAAATTCACCCCCTCTTGAGATTCCACTCCAACCAACACATGATTCATGTATATGATCTTTGGAATACGTGGTATGATCTTATATTTTCATGATTATGCTCTCATACCCTTATGCTCGTGATTATACATACAAATCTCCCATTCATAACATTACTAGTCATTTGATCTCACACATTTTTTTTGCATCCTTCCCCAGATTATAATGATATGTATTATGTTTGATGTCTCTAAGATGTGTGATAGTCAAGACGATCCTAGTGAGAGATAATGTAGCTCATTTTTGTACCAGTGTTTTATTATTCCATGATTCCAAAGGCACAAGGCTAATATGGTCACTAGGTACAAATTTGTATAATGTTTTACGTATTCTGAAAAAGTTATGTAATGTTAATATATCAAAATATAGTTTAATTATAATTCCTTAGTCTAATATACCTTTGATCCATCACTTCATGGAATGACACATTGATTATATTGAACGATCATGGAAAATGTGACATGTGTGATGATACGACACTTTCATGGTTGTTATAGATCTCATGGTTATATGAAAAGTTCATGGATAACATGATATGTATAGATGTATACTTAGGATATGTTTTTTATTTATGTATATGTTATATCTTCTTTATTATGATATTTACACTTCTATTGCAGGGATCCTTGAGAGGCTATTTTCATATCACATTCTTGTAGTGGAATTTCCATGGGAACATTACTTGTAATTACCTCTATTACAAGCACTCAATAACTTGTTAAATTATATAGCCAAGAATTTTTTTTATACCATTGGAAAGTTACCTACAAGGATTGTATATCACACCCCATTCAGGATATTGATGGGTACCTGTAAAAACATTATAGATTTAGTTAGGGACCAGGCCAAGTTACCATTATTTGATGTTTGATATTTTACTATGCTTAGGAGAAGGGGAACACGAGATCATGCTAAGGAACATGATGCTATCAAGAGATAATAAATTTTATCTTTTGGTATTTTGGGTCATGCCTTGCATTGTACTATTGGGAACATGCTTTGTCTATTTTATAGACATATACATGTTCATGTTTCTGAATATGAAATAATTTATAACATTATTTATATTTCTTTATTTTTATGCAGAATTCTTGTCTGGTTATTATACTACTTCCTCAACTTGTTGGTTCTTGATATTCAACTATGTTACACTCCAGTGATGAGGTAATAGTCTCCCAATAGACACTCCTGAGGACCTCACATCTAGCCAGCATCCTCTAGAGTTCTATGAGATGCGATTCTGGCCAGGTGACCAAATGTTCTCAGGGTGATGTTGAGTTCTATCTTTGTATGAGACGTTACAATGAGTTATTACATATTTTTTCTCTAGTTTGATTTATTATTTTGGAAAAATATAAAGGGATAGAAAAGAAACCTAATTTGTTAATGAGTGGTTTCATGGCGTATCTAAACCGTGGATTGGAAATAAGCCAAATTTCCTCAGATTAAATTGTTTATTTTTGGACTTTTACTATTCTAGATGATTTGATTCCACTTATGGGCGATGCACTGAAATTGTGATGTTATTAATAACATGAAAATAGGTTCTATTTTGTTTCTACCTGATGAGATAAGGGTATGACATCTCAGGAATAATTTTAAGCACCTTCTATAAATCACATGGGAGGAATTATCTCATTCCATTTATGATGGATTCCATGTTTGATATTGTTATGATAGGTGTTGATATATATATTTTTATAGTGGATAGGGATATTGATTCCATATTTCATTTCAAACAGTGTATGGTCACTTATGGACTAAAAATTGACAACCCTTTTGATTCAATGTTTTAAAGTGAATGTGATATGGTGTGACTTATATGGGTGCTACATTTGGATTCATGGTGTTTATAAGCCCTTGTGGATCTGAGTTTGGTGAACCATGACATCAACCCTTGAAAATTACTTTTAATATATAATAAAATTAATATGAATTAAAGTGAAAAATTTAAATGTTAAATAGATAACTTTACATAGAGCTAGATTTTGTGTGAGAAAGAGGCAGTGTTTCTAGTGGTGTTTGTGACTATTCATTGTATATTCCTAGATTTAGTAGTAGGTTGTGTGGTATGACCCGTTTTTAGAAGGGTTTGGACATATACTATGCTCTTATTTTGCAAGAACTATTATGTAATCTATTTTAGTAGTGTATTTTTCATTTTTGAGGTATTCATACATGATTCCATCCCATCATATGCTATATGGGAGTTGATGACCACACTCTAGAGGTGGTGGGCCATTGGATACCAGGGGATACTCATTCAGTGCCATCATTGGCACCAGTTGGTGATTCGAACATAGTTGTTGAGGTGGAATTCTGTGAGGGGTATTATCACTTTATTTGGACTTTTTAGAAAACACCAAAGACCAACTTGTATATGGATATGCTCACAAATTTTTCTAAGAAGAAGTATCCTCCCATATTTTTGGGGGATTGAGATCCATAAGCAATTCATATATAGCTTGAGACTACAATAGAAATCATCAATCATCTAGAGAATCCTCACTTGAGTGTAGTGAATGTAAAAACATATATATTATGTGGGGTTGCAAAGAACTGGTGGGAGGTACTAAATAAGAATTATATGTTTTGATATTGTTGGAACCATGGTCTTCTATGAATGATTGGAGTATGGTTTGTGTTTGTTGTCAATCCTCAATGGAAGTTCAGAACGTGTACCAGCAAGGTGATCATACAGTTCAAGCAGAACACAGTATTAAAGATGGCACCATTTCTCAGTGTTTTCCAAATTTTTGGGCCTCAAAATTTTAAATATAGATAAATGTGTTTTTTGGAAAAGATACTTGCTCGCTGAGGACTTGGAGGATTTGAAACTTGCGCACCTGAGGTTTTTCAGAATGAGAATATGAAAACATGGCAAAGGAAAGAGGGTCGTGTAAGTATTGGTTTGGTCACGCAAGTGACTTGCGCGCCGTGAAAAGACTTGCGCGCCAGTACCATAGAGGATTGGAAAGATGCGCTCCGTTTTACCAATGTGTTTTGATCAACAAAATATCGCAATGTAAATAGGGGCACCCAAGATTGGATGTTGGTCGCGCAAGTGTCTAGGAGGACAGAAGGGATGCGCGCCGAGACTTGCGCGCCAAGGGAATACTTGCACGCCACCACATAGGGTATCTGGATGCCTATACATAGAGGACCACCCCTCCTCATTCAGAACTAACTTTGGACTCGAAGAAATTCAGAGCTCCCATCGTGCAGGTGTTGAAGTCGCACAAGTGTTTGTGGGTCGCGCAAGTTGGAGCAGCGCGATAGTTGTTTTCTGCCCGTTCTGTAGTCGCGCAAGTGATTTGGGGATACGTGCACGCCAGAATTGAAGTTGCGTGACTGGTTTCCATTAGGTTTCAAAATTGATTTGGGTTGAAAAGAAGTTGAGTCACGCAAATTTTTATTTCGAAGAAGGTTGAGTCACGCAAGTTTTGGAGGAGGACTTGCGATCCAGTTATAACTTGCACGCCGTCCTTAAAAGTTGTGCGCCGTCTTAGTGTTGCACGCCAGGTGTTTGTTGAGGCTTTCTGATTGTCTTGAAGCTACACGAAAGTTTAAGATCAGTTAATGAGTTATAGTGGGACTTCAATAGAGCATCTACATATAATAGAGGATTCTTTCATTGAGCAATTATGAAGGGAACTTCACGCCTATAAACTGAGTGGGACTCCACCTAAGGGTAGTGAGCCATGGGGAGTCAACGGGAGTGACCCGAGGGAAGCAGTGAGCTATCCCTAGACCTTTGTAAAAGCAGTGAGCCTGGGACAGAGTGACTGTGACCGAACCTTTGTAATCCACATCTAGTGAAGATTAGTGGAATTAGGTACGACCGATAAAATGTCGGCGTATGCTCCTTGGACGTAGCCCTTAGTGGTAAACCAAGTAAAAAGTGTTGTGTCTTCTCTGTGCATGTGAATGTTTGCTTTCTGATCATATTCATCTTACAGGTTCAACACATTCATACCAACGTGGGAACAAGATCCATCACATAAAAATAAAAAGTTGTCACCCTGATTCACCCCTCCCCTCTCAGGTTGTCCCGGGGTCCTTCAAGTGGTATCAGAGTGTAAAGGTTGCTGCTATTGAATTTGTCCTTTATCGTCATTTAGAATGCAGTCAATGTCAGGGGAGTCCCTCACTTAGATGGAAGTAATTTCTAGATCTGGAAGAACAAAATGAGATCTCATCTAAGATCTCTTGGAATGGAAGTTATCTTTTCTACTATGCAAGGAATACAAGTCATTGATCCAACATGCCTGGCTATGACAGAAATAGACAGGAAAATTCTTGATGCAGATGCTAATGCACAAAATGCACTTACTGCAGCCCTTTCTGATCAGATCTACCTAAAGGTAATTAATTGAACCTCAACAAAATCCATGTCGGATAAACTCGAGAATATTTATGAAGGAGATATCAAAGTGAAGGAGGAAAAACTACAAGTGCTGCACAATCGGTTTGATGATCTGAAGATGCATCCAGACGAGAATGCAGACTCTTTCTTCAATCTAATTACAAAAGTGGTTGGAGAAATTCGGGGTCTAGGTGAAGAAATCAAAGACATTGATATTGTAAAGAAAATATTAAGAAGACTTACACCTCTGGACAATGAAAATGTGTCAACCCTTGAGGAAATAGATCCTTCCAAACTTTCTCTGGATGATCTACTTAGCAGCTTGGTAGGATATGTAATGAGAGTCAAACCAGAAGATTCTATGACTCGTGTGAGCAAGGAAATGTCATTCAAGGCCATGGATAATCTGAAAATCTCAAAATGTAGTAGTGGTGAAGATGACGAAGAAAAAGAAATTCTTTCTCTCATTGCAAAGAAGTTCCAGAAGGGGAAAGGGAAATTCAAAGGGATGTTACCTCTCGCATGTTTTCGTTGTGGAAAAGTTGGACACATTGCCTCTCATTGATTAAGAAAGGTCAATGATGAAGATAGTGAATATGAAGGCTTCGAGAAGCCTCAGAGAAGGTTCTTCAAAAAGGGAGACTTCAAATCTGGAAAGAAAATGAAAAGGAAGAGTTTTTTCCATGAAGATGAAGAAGATGATAATGAATTCTGTGATGAAGAAGAACCAGAATTCAAAACTGGGAACCATGCTTCCATGATGGCCACTGTTGAAAAGTTAGAAGATATTGGTGGAGAAGAACAACTGAGAACTTGTGTAGATCCTGAGATGCAACTTAAGGATGCCGTTAGTAAGCTTAAGATTAAATGTAAGAGCTGCAATAAGTGGAAATCAATTGTAGAAGAATAAACGGAATACGTTGATCAACTTGAAGCTGAAATTGAATGAATGGAAGAATTTGTGAAGGTATAGTCTAAAATAATTGAAAACAATGATGATATAGTGGATCTGAAGCTGAGAATTGAAGAGCAAGAAAAGGTCATCAATGACCTCACCTCCAGACTTGATGAAAAATCCAATACTGCTGAGGGTCTTGAAGAGGAAGTTGTTACTATAAGGAGTAAACTTGAGACTGAATCAATTCCAAAATAATCGAGGAATAAAATACAGTTTGGAAGATTCTCAGATGCAGTATTACTAGCAAGAGCCAAGTGTGGTTCAAATGGGGATGGAAAAAACTTGAGTGATCAAAGACCCGCTTGCATGGGAAAGTGTGGAATTGGCTGTGAGGCTGAGACATCAACTGCTGGAAGTGAAAAGATCCAAAATAAAGATAGGATTAAAGTTGAACGTGTTGAAACATTACCTAATGTTCCGAAAAATGAACCCTCAATCCAAACTAAAAGGGGAACTGAAAATTATCCTCAAACATTCAGAAATGACAGATAGTCTAACTATTCTCCCAAGGAAGAAGGTATGAGGAGAAATTCAAGTGAGATGAAATTTCCTCTCATGAAGTGTCTGTTCTATGGCTATCTAGGCCATACCATGTCTTATTGCGAAGAGGAAAGAAGCTATCTGAATGGAAAAAATATAGATGTTCAACAAAGAGAACAAATTCATATCCTAATTCTTATAGAAGAAACAATTTCTATGGATATTGTTATCGTTGTTCTAACTTTGTCCATAAGGATGCTAATTGAAGGCAGAGAAGGGACATGGACACCTCATACCGAAGTTCAAGACAAGTCAAGTCTCATCAGCAAGACAATGTTTCTCTTTCAAATAGGTTTTATCTTCTCAAAGAACATTTTGACTATGAAGAACCTGGGTATGCGGAAGAGATAATTGAAAGGCCATCAGTACTACATACTCAATCCAATGTCTCATGGAAGGAAAGGAAGAATATTGAGAAATCAAACCTTGCATAAGTGGCCCTCAAAGCTACAAAGAACAACAGTACCTGGATTTTGGATAGCGGTTGATTATCTCATATGACAGGCAATGCCGGCCTGCTAATGGATATCACAAGGATGATTGATGGTACAGTACGATTTGGGAATGATGGGGCTCTAAAAATAAAAGGGAGTGGAAGTACCGAATTAGCTAATAGATAACTAAAGAAGACTGAAGTCCTTTACGTAGATGGCCGACGTCATAATATCCTCAGAGAGAGTCAACTCTATGACTCAGGACTTATAGTTACATTTAATCAGAAAGGCTGCACTATCAGGGGAATGGCAGGCAATTCACTTATACGGATGCAGAACAGAAGGCAACTTATATCAGGTTGATAGTGAGGAAAATGTATGTTACATGACTGTTGACGAAGAAAACAATTTGTGGCATCGGATAATGCGATACATCAATCAACAAGACATGGAGAAAATATAAAAATTGAGAATTTTCATGGACATTCCCAAACTGAAGCGTGAGCATGAAAAATCTTGTGATGCTTGCATTCGTGGGAAGCTGGTCTACAGTTCATATCGTCCAAAGAAGAAAAGGGAATCTCACCTTCTTGATCTGATTCATACAGATGTATGTAGGCCGATAAATGTTGCTGGAACTCATGGAGAAAAGTAATTTTTCCTTTTCATAGATGATTACAGTATAATGGAATGTGTGATGGTCATTCACAGGAAACGACAAGTCCTTGACTGCATGAAAGCATATCGGCGAATCTATGAAAATGATACTAGATAACAATCAAAGTGTTGCTCTCTGACAATGGAGGAGAATACACGTCCATTGAATTTGAAAATTATCTGGAGAAGCATGGGATACATCACGAGGTAGGTGATGTGAGAACTCCACAACAAAATGGAGTTGTTGAATGTAGGAATCGACAGGTGAACAACATGGCACGAACTATGCTGATAGAGAGTCGTATTCCACGGAATTACAGGAAATAGGTTTTTCAAGATGTAGCGTACATTCATAATCGAACAGGACTTTATATGGGTGAGACGAAGACACCATATGAATTGTGGCATCGACATAAACCCTCTTTAAAATAATTTCGTGTCTTTGGAAGTAAATTCTTCATCAAGAACAAAGAAAAAAATCAAGGGAAATATGGCGACAATGCAGGTGAAGGAATTTTCCTCGGTTACTCAATGAACAGAAAAGCATACAAATTTTTTGACAAGCATTTAGGATGGATTGTGGAAAGCGGCGATGTTAATATAATTGAAGAGAAGACCGAAAATGCTTCAAGGACATCATATAATGATGTGATAGAAAGTCAGGAATAAAGTGAACGTGAAGAAAATAAAAATGCAGAAATAGAGAAAGTTGTTCAAAACACTCAGCAGTCACATCATGATGTTGACTCAGAAGAAAAATCTGAAGAAGAAACTATGGCTGAAGAGAATGCTACTGAACCTTGCAGGAGAAATCGAAGATCTGAGATTGATCCATCCAACATAATTGGGGACAAGAGTGCTCCCACTCAAACAAGAAGGATGAGGAATAACACGCAGTCTGCATTTCTATCAGTTGTAGAGACATCCTCAGTCGAAGAAGCTACAAATGATGAATCTTGGGTGAAATCCATGAATGATGAATTAGATCATATTGAAAACAATCAGACATGGGATCTTGTCCAGAGGCCCGAAGGTCACAATGTGATTGGTACCAAATGGATATTCAAAAATAAGTTTGATGAGCATGGAAGTGTCATCGAAAACAAGGCACAACTGGTATGTAAAGGATACTCCCAAATTTAAGGCATTGATGTTGAAGAAACCTTTTCTCCAGTGGCTAGACTAGAGTCAATCTGGGTTTTCCTTGCCACGACACTCCAAAAAGGATATAAAGTATATCAAATAGATGTCAAGACAACATTCTTGAATGGTGTACTCGAAGAAGAAGTCTACATTGAACAACCAATGGGATTTGTTTTGGGTGATGATGAAACAAAGGTCTGCAAACTAAAGAAAGCTCTATATGGTTTGAAGCAGGCACCACGGGCGTGGTACTCACGGCTGGATTCATATCTCAAGAAGTTGGAATTCAAAAGAGGTGGAGTTGATCACAATCTCTATGTGAAGAATTCTCCAAAAGATCAATTCATGGTTCTAGTCTATGTTGATGATATCATATTTGGTGGCAGCAGGTAGAAATCAGTGTACGAATTTTCCAACCACATGAAATTAGAATTTTAAATGTCTATGATTGGGGAGCTTACATATTTCGTGGGGCTACAGGTGATTCAAAATAAGGAATACACTTTAATTTCTCATGAAAAATATGCAAGAGAGCTGCTGAAGAAGTTTAATATGCAAGACTCCAAACCAATGTCAACTCCGATTGCACTTGGAACTAAACTTGGAAAGCATGAGGATGGGGACTCTGTTGATCCCACCATGTACAGGAGGATCATTGGGATCCTATTGTACCTGACAGCGACACGGCCAGATATTGTCTTTGCCACATGTCTTGCAGCCCGCTTTTAGAGTAATCCAAAGGAAGAACATATGGAAGCAGTAAAAAGAATCATGAGGTACATTCAATGTACACATAACTTTGGGTAATTTTTTATGCAGGAAGGGACAGTGAATTATCAGCATTTTCTGATGCTGACTGGGCTGGTGATGTTGTTGACAGAAAGTCCACTAGTGGTGGAGCTTTTTATATTGGGAAGAAATGTGTTGGCTGGTTGAGCAAGAAACAAGAAAGTACTTCTCTTAGTACTGTTGAAGCTGAGTATATCTCTGCCACAAAGGCATGCACTCAACTGCTATGGATGAAGAAACAATTAACAGATATTGGTGATGAGGTAAAGCAACCAATGGTGATTTACTATGATAACAAGAGAGAAATTGATCTTACTAAGAATCCTATTCAGCATTCCCGTACGAAACATATTGAAATCAGGTATCACTTTATCAAAGAAAAAGTTAAACAAGGGGTGATTAGAATGGATCATGTGGGAACTGATGAGAAAGTGGCTGATATCCTAACCAAGCCACTATCTGTGGCTGTGTTTGAGAAGAATCGGTTGAGCCTCAGTGTTCAGCCACCTCCCAGTGCATAATAAGGTTACACAATACCCCTCTCCCTATTTGTGATAACTGTTTTTATCTATTCATGGCTATGATAGAGGTTTATGGGGGTGATACTATCTAGGGGGAGTAAGGTTTGAGCTGAACATTTAACAAATTACTATTCTTTGGATTTATTGTCAATGAGGGAGAAAGTAATAAATTCAGGCAAGTAATACTTCTTTGATGAGAAGATTGAGAAGGAAAACATTGGAACAAAGGAATAAATTCAGGAAAGTAATGCTTCTATGATGAGAAGAATGAGAAGGAAAACATTGGAACAAAGGATTAAATTTAGGCAAATAATGATTCTACGATGAGAAGTATGAGAGGGAAAACATTAGAACCCAATTCAAGATTCCCCTCTTGTTTTCTACACCGAGCATTGCTCACATAGACTTAGAGTGTTGGCTGAGTTTATTCTTTCATTTTTGGTTTTCACATGGATTGAGATCTATTGAATTTATTTTCTGATTGCCAACAAACCCAAAGGGTGATATTGTTGGAACAATGGTCCTCTATGCATGATTTGGAGTATGGGTCGTTTTTGTTTTCAATCCTCAATGGAAGTTCAGAACGTGTACCAGCAAGGTGATCATACAGTTCAAGCAGACAACAGTATTGAAGATGGCACTGTTTCCTAGTGTTTGCAATATTTTTGGGCCTCAAAATATAAAATATAGAGAAATGTGTTTTTGGAAAAAAGAATTGCGCACTGAGGTCTTAGAGGCTTGGAAACTTACGCGCCTGAGGTTTTTCAGAATGAGAACATGAAAACATGGCAAAGGAAAGAGGGTCGCGCAAGTATTGGTTTGGTCGCACAAGTGACTTCTGCGCCGTGAAAATACTTGCCCACCGGTACCATAGAGGATTGGAAAGTTGCGCGCCATTTGACCACCGTGTTTTGATCAACAAAACATGGAAACGTAAATAGGGGCTCCCAAGATTGGAAGTTGGTCGTGCAAGTGTCTAGGAGTACATAAGTGTTGCGCGACGAGACTTGCGCACCAAGGGAAGACTTGCACGCTGCCGTGCAGGGTATCCGGATGCCTATAAAAAGAGGACCCCCACTCCTCATTAAAAATTAACTTTGAACTTGAAGAAATTCAGAGCTCCTGTCGCATAGGTGTTGAAGTCGTGTAGGTGTTTGTGGGTCGCGCAAGGTGGAGCAACGTGATAGTTGTTTGCTGCCCGTTCTGTAGTCGCGCAAGTTATTTGGGGATACTTGTGCGCCAGAATTGAAGTTGCGTGACAGGTTTCCATTAGGTTTCAAAATTGATTTGGGTTGAAAAGAAGTTGAGTCATTCAATTTTTATTTCGAAGAAGGTTGAGTCACGCAAGTGTTGGAGGAGGACTTGCATCCAAGTTATAACTTATGCACCATCCTTAAAAGCTGCGCGTCGTCTTGGTGTTGCGCGCTAGGTGTTTGTTGAGTCTTGCTGACTGTCTTGAAGCTTCACGAATGTTGAAGATCAGTTAACGAGTGATAGTGGGACTTCAACAGGGCATCTACATATAATAGAGGATTCTTTCATTGAGCAATGATGAAGAGACCTTCACGTCTATAAACTGAGTGGGACTTCACCTAAGGCTAGTGAGCCAGGGGGAGTCAACGGGAGTGACCCGAGGGAAGCAGTGAGCTATCCCTGAACCTTTGTTATGGCAGTGATCCTGGGATAGAGTGATTGTGCCTGAACCTTTGTAATCCACAGCTAGTGAAGATTAGTGGAATTAGGTACGACTAACAACATGTCGGTGTATGCTCCTTGGATGAAGCCCTTAGTGGTGAACCAAGTAAAAAGTGTTGTGTCTTCTCTATGCATGTGAATGTTCAATTTATGATCATATTCATCTTACAGGTTCAACAAGTTCCTACCAACCTGGGAACAAGATCCATCACATTAAAAGAAAAAGTTGTCACCCTAATTCACCGCTCCCCTCTCAGGGTGTCCCAGGGTCCTTCCGATATGTGGTTTGGGGTGATTTTTAGAGTAAATTTTATGACTAATTTTACCTTGAGACTCTATGGGAAAAGAGGAAGAATGAAATCATGTGTTTGTAGAATGGTGTGCTTACTGTTATTGATTATATGGCATATTATATAGACTTTCATAATTTTTTGTCAGTGTACCTTATTAATGAGATATCAACAGTGAGATGCTTTGAAGAAGGTCTTCAACATGATATCATATCTCTAATAAACATGTTCAAATTGATCTATGTTACAAAAATTTTGAATCAGGAGATAATTATAGAGTGGATCCTGATTGAATATGGGGTACAGAACATGGAGATATTGTCCCTCAAACCAGTAGCTTGACTTCAACCACCAAGAAGAAACATTTTGAGACTTCCAGATTCTATGAGTACTTGTCAGGCTATCTATACTAGTAGCATGGGTTTCTATCATCAATTAGGAATATGGGGCCACATAAAGAATTAGTGAAACCATGAGGTAGTACTGTTCCAAATGATCAATAGTATGGGCTACATGGACAATTATTGGAGTTCCTTGACTCCATCTATGGGTGGTAGGGGTAATTTATGACACTAGGTTCAAGAGAGGGTTTCTCATCTCCACATCAGGTAAGGATTTGGAGAAGTGTTGGGTGAACATGTAGTGGTAATGGTGGTCATGGATGAGGAATCCATACATTAGTTACACAAATACATCATATTAAACCGACTTTGAGTAGTGAGGTTATGTCATAAGGGCATGGCTTAGGTCAGATCTATTCTGTATAGCCTACCCCTGAGGAGTAGGGTTTCACACTGTTAATGGAGAGAGGTATGGTATTTGTAGCATCTACTATGGAATATTCTATTTTTGATATACGTTCATAGCATAGTTTCATAACTACACATGTATTTAAAATAATTGTGCTAATTATCTATCTTATGACAATATTATGATTCTAATTCTCCATTGGGAATCAGAACAGTTGATTTATGTTAGTGAAGGGAGTACCCCTTTAGAGATGGTGGTTGCCACTTCTTATGTAATATATATTTCCTCGAGATGATAGAGATTGAAATAATACTTTGAATGGACTAGGATGTATCTTATCAAGCATAAATTGACTACTATAATCATAGGGTGACTTTATTTTCTCCATAGGATGAAGTGTATACTCACAAGGGTGAATGTAATTACCAAGAGATCCGATTTGGGCCACAACATAGTTGGATGGGTGGGATGACATGAAATATAACTAGTTTTTTCCTGGATGTTCAATGAGAGTGTTAGGTTCCCTTTCCACCAATGGTTGAGTACTGAAGGATGTTTTTTTCAGAAAAATTCTCTAGATTAACTTTTGATATATTTGGTGAGTTCTCTATCGAGATAGTTCTAGGAGATGCATCGATATCCATTTCTTCTTATAGGATGACTATGATGGTTGTAAGAGAGCTAAAGAGAAAGCAAAATGATTTTTAGGTGAAGGAATTTAGTAATCCAAGTTCTTATATGTGGGGTTAAACTTTTCCTTTTTAGAAAAAGGTGGATTGTACCATTAGGTTTTTCATGGATTATTAGAAATTGAACTACCTGGTGGTTAATAAACGGTATCATTTTTCACTAATAGACAACTTATTTTATCATCTTCAAGGAGCTTGGGTGTACTAAAAATATATCTTGATTTCATGTTATCAATAGGTATGTGTTTGACCTATAAACATACATCATATAGCCATTCATTTTATGTATGGTCTATATGATTACCTTCTTATATCATTTGGTCTCACAAATGAACCAGCTGTATTCATGTTAATGATGATTCATGTTTTCCATCCTTGTCTAGATTCATTTGTGGTGGTTTTTGTGGATGATATCTTGGTGTATTCTAACAATCTACAATATCATTACAAATAACATGAGGTCATGTTATATATATTAATATAGCATCAGGTATATAATAATATCACAATGTACCACATTTTTATGGACAACATTCACTTCCTGTGTCACATTATCACTGAGACAGAAGTATCAGTAGACCTTGAGAAGGTGAGAGATACTATTTACTAAGGGAATACAAGGAACATATCTAACATATGGATTTTCATGGGGATAGATTGATATTATAGATAATTAATATAATACTTATCACACTTAGAAGCACCGTTGATGGGATTAACTATGAAGGTTGCAAAGTCTTTATAGTTAGATACCTACGAGACAGTCGTTCAGGAGTTAAAGGGACATTGACTTCACCACCACTCTTGATACTTCCAGAGTGAGGAATGATTTACATTGTTTATTATGACACATCAGGTATCAGGCATGGATTAGGGATGATTTATGGGGATAGATTCATAGAATATCGGTCTTGACAAATGAGGCCACATGAGATGAATTACATTAGATGAAATCTTAATTTGGATAAAGTTGTTCATACATTGTTCTATTAGAGACACTAATTATTGGGTGAGTTATTTTAGTGTACATGGACTACAAAATCGATAAGTACATATCTAAAAAGCTTGATCTGAATATGATGAAGTGGAGTTGGGTTGAGTACCTATGGTATTTGTATTTTGAGCTTGCTAGCACGCCTGGTAATGGAAATGTAGTGGGTGATGTACAGAGTAGGAGGAATCAGATACATTCAGTTCAAGAGGCTAGTATCTAGTGAAAAATTATGAATCTATTATATGATATGCACAAGGTGGTGCATGAAAGTAAGGGTAAGTCTTGTATTTCATCCTTATTTGGGACCCATACACTACTGGATAGAGTGAAAATGAGAATGCTATCAGATTATAATGGTGTAGTCCTATGAGAAAGTTTGGAAGGTGAGGATCCACCTTATGGTTGGAATGTGGGTGAGGATGAAGTTATATCTATACATAGTCATGTTTAAATTCTAGTGGAAATACAAATGGAGCTGATTCCATAGTTTCCTTCCTAATCTTGGTATGTTCACTCTGGTGTCACCAATATATACCATAACATACACCATCAATACTGGTTTCTATGTATAAACATTGAGTTAGCTAGTTTTGTTACAAGGTGTTCCCCCTCTATGTAGGTATATGTAGAAAATCAATAATTATATAGACTTCTATAATTTTTATATATATTCCAGTTGAAATAAGATGATTCCATAATGGATTTTTTGACTGGAATACTGAGTTCACATTGAGGTAGAGATCTATTTTGGTTTTTTGTTGATAGGATCGTGAAGTTTTTTTATTTCTTACCTATCAAGGGGACCTTTAGTGTTGATGAACTCGACAGTTTTTATATCTAGTAGATAGTTAATATCCATGCTGTCAAATGCATGATCATTTTAGATAGGGATTCTTGGTTTACATCTCATTTATAAAAGAATTTATTGACTTTCATTCCAACATAGGTGATTAAATGCACAACATACCACCTTCAGACCGATAGCTAGTCATAACAGATGATATAAGTGCCTGATTAAACTCTGCAAGCATGAGTCCTAGATTTTCAGGGTTCTTGGGAGAAACATATTCCCCCGGTCACATTTTCCTAAAAACTAGAAATTTTTAGACTATACATTTGGATCCTTATGAGTCCTTGTATGGTTTTCCATGGGAATTTCCATGTGCTATTTTGAGGCAGGCGAGGCATCTTTATAGGTACCACATATCATGCAACTGACTTTTGAATAGGTCCTGCTAATTCAGAAGCGGGGGGATACCGTTTATTCTTGACCAAAGTCACATGTCATACAATACAGATAAATTATGGTGTTTTAGTTTGGGTATATTGTATTTTTACAAGTTTCACATATGATGAGAAACAGATGAATCAGAAGATAGAGTAATATTTAAACTCAATATTTTTTTGTTATACACGATTCTAGGTAGTGTCAGGCCGAATGCTTATTAGTTGCATTTACCTTATAGGTACATAATCGTACACAATATCTGCGACACATATTCGATGTTACACTATCACTCAAACATTTCTCACGATTTTCATCTTAAAGAAGAAGAGTTATAGGTTGATGAATCCTTTAAGAAGCATCAGACTCATATCATTGAAATAAACATGTTTTTCCCCAAGCTCAGTCAGTTCCTATTATACATGTTATATATCATAACATAAGTTTACAAGATATGAGTTGGAATAGAGAGGCTGATGTACATGCTTAAGGGATAGAGTTTTTCTCAAAATAATCTTTATGGCCGAATAGTGGGAAATTCATTGATGAAATTATTTGTTGGGGAAGATTGTATGAACTCTACTTTTCATATGAGGTATGTCTCCTTTTATTATTTAAATGTTAAAATATGAACTACTATTATTACCTTATTTGATTATTCAAGTTTATGCGGTGTATAGGGATTATTCTGAGCCTAGAACACACCATTTAGGATGAAAAGGCATAGAACACTGTTTGAATAAACCATATGAGGCATTCCACATAGTCAGACTAATCATGTGAGGCAAGGGTACAAATTAGGTAGAGTATACATTCTTTGAGGAAATAGTGTGAGTGGATTTTCATGCCCATGCATTTTGGACTGCAATTTTGACAGATTATATTTTCTTGGTTTCTACATAGTTAGTCAAACTCTGATAGAAATATATGTGATGTGCCCTTCCCAAAGATTTGAATGCACAATTTGTACATTGGTTTTCCCAAACCATGTGTCCAAACCATGAAACTATATTGATTTTGGGGAATTTACTCATTTTACCTTAACTAAATCAATTTATTAAAATGATGTTTCATTTTCCTAAAATGGATAGAAAACTAATCATTTTGAAGCTCCCTTGGGTAAATATAATCGTATTTGATCCTCCACCCATATCTGGTTTCCGATTCAAAAATTTTTTTTCTCCAATTGGATCCATGGCAGAAAGATCGGGATTCCTTCCTATTTTTTCCTATCTTTATTTGGAAATGATTGTTCTATTTAGGTGCAATTGAATATGCCCTATTTTCAGAATCTTCATCTCTTCATTGTTTTTCTCATTATTTAAGTCTAATATAGAGTTGATTCCAGATTATCACTATACAACCGAGAAACAATAAGTGGTATATAAATTTCTCATTGGCTTTGGTCCTTATAGACCTAGCTATCGTTTTCCACCCACCATACATTCTAGAACAAACTTGAAATTGAAATGAGAAATTGAATTTAATTAATTGATACATGTTATATAATTCCTTATATACTCATGATATGTTTTGGTGGTTTTTCCCCTACCAAGGCTACCCATGGGGTGGCCTCTTTTCCTATTCCACGTGTTGAACCACCCATGGGTTTTGAAATATTCTTGATTAGTTAAAAAGTTTAATTACAGTTAAATGAGATTTAATTTCTTAATTAACAGATATATTTCCTCCTTTGCATATTGTTTCTCTTGAGTTGAATAGCTTAATAGAACATGTAATGCTTAGTGGTTTATTTGGAAATTATGGTAAGAGTGGGTATACTCATTTGTTTCCATTGTTTATGATATGTGGAAAATGAGTGGGTATACTCATGGTATGAAATTGAAATGAAGTTGATTGATGAATGAAATGAGATGCATTTGAAATAGTAGTGGAGACCTTGTTTAGTATGCATGGGGTATTGATTCTATGTGGATGAGTTGGATGCTACTCCATGGATATTTATGTAATAGTGGATTCTTTGGATCAATATTTTTTAATGGGTCTAGATTATGTGGCATGGATTTGGCCTTGATACCCCTTGGATCATATTTTCCTTGGGATCACAGTTGATATGGTCAATAGAGATGCTCCATGGACCCCATTACAAGCCTAGTCGAGTTTTCTTAGAGATTATCTTGGGATTTGATGAGGAATCATTGGTCCTCAAACCCATTGATTCAGACTTTAATGGTTTGAAAATTCAATTATATGGCATGACTGTGGAAATTTGACATTTGTGATGAAACTGTTTGGATAGAGTTGTTATGGCTCTTTTTGATGTAAGGAAATGGAATGGATGACATGATATGTATGAATGTACAACATGGTAATTTTGGTTATTTCTATTTATATTATAAATTCCATGTTAGGATATTGAAATTTGTTTTTCATGGTTCCATGAGAGGTTATTTTGGTATTAATTCTTTATTTTATAACTGCCATGGGCACTTTATATTTATTTAACAACATTACATTCACTGCTTATCATGTTCTATTTTATAGGCAGGTATTTTGGTAGACCATTTGGATTTCACCTACTATTATTTCACCTCACATCCAGTTTGGCCCACTATTGGTTTCCCAATTAAACTTTATGGATACATGTAGGGACTTAGGAAAATTCCAATAGTTAGATTCTTGATTTTGTACAATGCTTTTGAGCATGTGATCATGGGACCAAGCCAAGGCTCATGATGATATTAAGAGATAGTACATTTGGTCTTCTAGTATTTTAAGACATTTGTTGTATTATTCTATTGTGTACCTATTGTGGCAGTTTTATAGATAGATGACATGTTCATATTTTGAATATGAAATGACTTTAGGAATTTTTTATTTATTATCAATTCACTACTTTTTTATTGTTTGGTTATTATACTTTATAATCATATTATTGGTTATTGATATTCCACTATGTTACACTATGGAGATGAAAACATAGTCCCCCCAAAGACACACCCATGCCTCTCACTAATATTCGGTAGCCTCTGGCATTTGAGGAGATGCGTATAAGGCCATGTGGCCAATCGAGCTCAGGGAATTGTTCTAAGGATTTCGACTCTGGCACATTACAATATTCCTCCCTCATACTAATTCAGGTCAATAATAACATCAAACATTTTACTTCTAATTTAATCTTGAAAACATCATTTTCATCCTCCATGTAGAAATAATCAAGGCCTTTTAGTTGAATTATAATATTGAAAACTTTCATTCCATTTTTATAATAAGATATTGAGTGTAATATTCGCATTTATCAAAATTGTAAAATCACATATTTTCATAGAGATTTTATTTTTCTCACATAAAATTCATTTTTACTCTTTGTATATTACTATTATATATTTTAATAAGGGAACTATACTTTTATATGATCTTTTTAGTCTTAAATAAAATATTTTCTTCATTCTTTCACTAATCCTCTCCATATATGATACATATTTCTCTATTTATTCATGTGAATGAGAAACATACACATCATCTAGTGATTCTTATTCTCTTCATATGATCTAACTAAAAAATTGATATTGTGAGATAACATTAAAATCATATCAACTATTATATTACCTTTAAAATAATAATTTCCAATTCATACTCTTGAATTAAAAAAAATCATTCCGACAGTTATCACTATTGGAGTTACTGCTATTATTGGAATGCGATGGTTAATCCCTAGGACACCATGTATCAATGTTATATATAATGGATTTTAAATTTTAACTATTTAAAACTTTGTAATTTTTATTTTCCACTTTTAATGTCTTATATCTCATAGTTTCTTACCTTTATACCATATAGTATCTATCAAATATTCCTTACCATATCATTCATTTATGTGATTCTAGTTATTCTATAAAAAATTAATTTTCACATATACATGATAATACTTTATGATATTTGATTTAATTCACATTCATTGAGATACACATAGATTTCAATTTTATTGGTTCTAATAATAGTTGTTTGAGCTCTAGAATTTATATCTATTGATATTGACGAGAGTGAAATTCCATTTTTAATTTTTAATTTTTCTGAATTTTTTTGGATGATATTGTTATTTCATCAAGGTACCAATTAGATCATTAATGTATAGATTCATTTTATATTTATCATCATTATTATTTTTCCTCATAGATTCCCATTCCTTTGTAAAACATCAAGTATCATTTCTAAAAGATATATATTTGTAATTTTCTCTTACCCCAATGTTGGACACCATTAAAAACTAACTAAAAGCATTGATTTATATCTCTCAGGGATAATAATTATAGAAAATAAAAGTTTGATATTCATATCTCTCCATATATATCAGAGTATTAATGACTTTTTGACTTCTACTATTTTTAATTTCTTGAGTTTTTTTTATCCCAAACATTATCCAACAAGTCGAAACATAATTTTATAATTTCCTTTTGATATCATATATGATATTTTTTACTAGAAAAAATTTATATTGAAT
Source organism: Viscum album (assembly GCA_963277665.1). NCBI lineage: Eukaryota > Viridiplantae > Streptophyta > Magnoliopsida > Santalales > Viscaceae > Viscum > Viscum album. Next base: position 1,005,273,120 of record OY728161.1, read on the forward strand.
CTCTTTTTATTCTTCTTGACTAAATAAAATGACAATATTATCAAAAAAATATAGATTTAAGATACCAGGAGATATTCTTATATGCATGTATTTATAAAGAAATAAATATGACGATTAAAATAATTAGTCATTTCCATTAATGATATTTTTTTTGGATTTCTGTTATGAAAAAACCCAACCATAGATGGAACCATCCCTGAAAAATTAAAAGATGATTTCTATATTACAATGTAATTTTAGGAAGAGTTATATCATTAGTGATAAAATATGAAAAAATATAGTTTATAATTAAATTCAATTAGATAATCTCATTCACAGATACTTTATCTATTACCATGTTTTGGATTTAGATAAAACATTAGAAATGTCTATATAGTGTTTGTCTCAAATAACAAGTGATTTAATCAAAAATATATATCAACAAAAAAAGTAGAGTTGGGATTTGACACCATGTGATGGTCCCCATTGTCCAATAAAAGGATGGTTACATTGCCCAAGAGGGGGAAAACATTATTCAAAATCAAGTTACAATTTTTTCCGAATGAAATGTTAAACTAATTAGATAATAAAATTCTAAAAAAATATAGAATATATTAGTATATAAAAAATAAAAAACCATAATGATATCTAATTTTCAATAATTACTATATAATAAGAAAGTATGTGAGGTGAAAATTTAAAAGAAAAAAAAATGAAATTTTACAAAAAATCATGAAATATTGTATTAAAATTTAAAAAATAAGAAATTTTATTACTAAAAATATAAATATAATTTATAAAATTACTTCAAATTTATCCAAATAGAAACAATATATTCAATAGTTATCCTTTTTATCCTTGTTTAATGATCAAAATGAATTTCACAATAATACCCATAAAATAATTGAAGTTTTATATAGATACTTTTTAATACTAATATTTGGAGAAGGAAACACTATATGCATGATCCTATTTAATAAAATGATTGAAAGAATGTTTTATAATTAACTAACCAAGATTACAATATTATTCTCCATCCAAAATGGTTCCCCACTAAATTGATGAATGGTTTTGATCTCTGTGGGATGGAAACAATCACCAGGGCATCCAAAATCAACCATTAGGAATTGTTTCTACCACACAATAATATAACCTCAATTAGAGGTACACTATAGAAATAAAAACAAACAAATAAATTAATACAACCATTTTATGTAAAATTAGAGGATAAAAAATTTAATGTGGAACCTATATATCCAAACCCATCTCTAGGTGGTCCCCAACCACCCACAATTACCCAAACAACCCACTATCACATATCCAAGAAGTTCCCCATAAAATAAATTTATGGGAGTATAATCACCATCATTAATAATGTAATGTATAAAATCACAATATGATACATGTATGGTGTAAGCTATTGACCCCAAAAGGATTTCAGAATAGATTATATGTTATTAATTATTACATTAAACAAAATGATACAAAAATTTAGTATATGAATGGAGTATAAGGCATTATGTTTTGGAAGAAAAATCTATAATGATCAATTTAATAAGGATTATATTATTAAAACATAACAATAGACACATCAATATAATAAATTGTAATCAAATATGGAAACATTCCATATCAAAATTTAAAAAAAATTAATTAAATGATTAGAAAAATATTTAAAATATAAAATTAAGATATGAAATGAAAATGTATTAACATGTAATATATATAAAAAATAAGAATAAGATTCAATGAAATAGATTCATGATGAATCATCTTCATAAAATGATCATTTAGGAATGGTAACAAATTATGAAGTAAAAATCTAGTACTATGTAGTGATACTGAACATTGACATTTATTTATTATCAAGTATAAGGATTCCATGGGTAAAATATATATGTAATTATAAAACTAAATATTCCTGATGTCGGTGCATTATAATATTACATTGGCATAGATACAATCTTATAATCTCGAGGTACCGAAATGTTTTTCAGTTTTGGAAAACTAGATTTCATACATGATACCAACAATACATTGGTAAAATAAACTAAAAATATAATACATAAAAAATTAAAAACAAATAATACTTGATATATTATTCAAATATTTATTCCTTATGACCTGGGGAAAGTAAATATAATATGGTTGAGATTAAATTTTATAAAAGTGTATTTAAAGTGGGATCAATAATGAACTAATGAGAATAGTCAACATGGAAGTGTAATTATCTGATAACACATTACATTCAAATAACTATATATATAAATATCAAATTTTAGAGGTATGAAACACAAAAACATGCAATTTAATTAAAAAACTAATAATAAAATATATCCAAATATCTTTTAGTGTAAAAATATCATGGGTGAATAATAACTACACTCAACTAATAGAAATGATTTATTTATGGACATTATGTCTAAGGATAATGAAATATTATACCATGAAATCCGTTCATAATATTGTTTAATATATTCTTATTTGGTCAACTTAACTATGCAATGAGAACTTGTTAATACAATGAGGGGCTATATAATATCTGGGCCCAACCCATCATTTCATGTTCCAAGAATTTATCATAATAAATAGTCAAAATAATTAATATAAAATATTTATTATCATAATTATCCTTATTGAGTGAATAATAAGGACTTATCAATACTTCCATAGTGGTGGATAAGTGTCACAAAATTTGGTTTATGTTTATTAAGGGAAATACCATTGAAATATCATTAAAACAATCTTGAGGTTAATAATCTTTACACATTTAAAAGTGTCTCATACAATAATGAAACATTTTAATAATAATCACCATGAAGTAATAAAATTAAATTGAACTTATAATTTTATGAGAAAGAGTATATTGATTATATTACATCTCAAAGGGTAGTATATACACCATATAAAGGTGAATTGGTGCATAATAAAAAATAATCCTCAATTGAATGTAAATTTAGATAGAATCCCATGACTTAATTCAGACTTCTCAAGTGTGTCTTTGTATTCAAAATTAATAAACACATGTCAATTATTTACTTTAGTTTTAACCTTTTTCATGTTTATCATTACTTTTATTTCAATTTTTACAATGTTTTAAATAACTACTTAAGCAGTTAAGTATATATTGGTAGTTTCATATATTAAAAAGGTTATTTATAGGTTGAATATAGTAAAATGGGTCATTATATAAAATATCAATAATAATTAAAATGAATGAATTATAATATTTATAAATCAAATATAATTTTAAAAAAAATCATGAAATATGGTTATGGAAAATGAACTAACATTACAGTCATGTAGATGGTAGGTTGTACATACGAATGAGTAACATTCTAATTTTTCAATGATCATTATAGAAAAAAGGTACGTAACACTATTTCTTTAAATATATAATATTATATAAAAAATTACATTTTATTTTATCATATATAATTATATATATAATTATTTTGATTTAAATGGAATCACGTCATGTTGAGTAGGTGGTAGTCCATACATCCACGACTAACGTTATCACTTTTTAGTTTATGAAAAGGGTTATAATGAAAATGATATAATATATTTTAAAAAAGGTAATTAATTTATTAATTTAAATAATATGTTATTTATTAAAAATAATTATAATCTAAATCTTTCTTTATACATTCCATGTATCACAGGAATGAATCACATCAGTTTGGGGAGGCAGTAGTCCACACTTCCAGAAATGATGTTATCATATTCCCACAAAATAAAATGAATAAAGGTATGATATATACAATATTAATAAATATAAATACATCATATATATCATATATATCATATATAAATATCAATTTCATTGATATTACTACACATTATATCTGGTAAATGAAAAATGAATAGTTTTGTTCTGTGAGGCGATAGTTTGTCATACACAAGAACCATATATTCATTACCAATTAGATGGAAGTGTGTGTATGTTTTCGTTGGAATCATAACATAAAAACCTATAATAAAATTTAGTATACCTTTTTTATATAAGCATGGAATAAATAGAAATGATAGAGTTGAGAGATAAATAAATATAAAGAGCCATAGAAAAATATTTACCTCGTAGTTGGGTAACTCCTCTTGGTTTCACTAAAGGGATTCCATGGAAGGATTTCATCCTATGGTGAGGATTCTAGGTTGAGGGGAGTGATTTTTAGGATCTATTTGGGAAGTTATTGGTTGATAAAATGATTCTTTAGAGTTGTGAAAAAGTGGTAGGGGTGAGTACCTTTTTATAGCGGTAGAGGACCGATCTTCTTGAATATTTTATGAAAGAGAATTTCACCCAAGTATATCCTATGAAAAGGGGTAAAAATTATTTTACAATAAATTTAAAATGGATTATATGGTTGAAATATTTACATATAAATATATTTCTTACAATTTTATAGGTCATTTTTCTCTTATGTTTAAGGTTTAGTCCCTAGTTAAGATAATTTTCCTCTTATTCATTTTTATTAATTTTAATTACATTCACAAATATTATTGGTAAGAGAATACATTTAAATTATTAAAAATTATAAATAATGATTATTGAAATTATGGAATTAGTTTTTTGAAATTCAAATCACATAATTTTAATGAACTAATTTAAATTTAATCTTACAGAGGGGATGACAATGCTGGTTTTTTAATTAAAAACATTCTAAAAGATGAAATGTTTATACAACCAATTACAATGTGAAATTGATTAAAATGAATTAAATTGTATTAATTAATAACAAAATTATTTAACTAATCATTAAAAACAATTTAAAATATAATTAATACTCCTAATTAAATTATATTAAAAATATTTTTGAATTAAAAATCAGTATTTTTCACTATTGATCAAAAAATGAAACATCATAGAAAATTAATAATAATTATCCCTAACATAATTATTATCTTTATATTTTAAAAAATAAGTTTATTTGAAGAAATAAAATTTATAAAAGTTCAAAATATTAGATTTAAAATATGTTCTCCATTATAAGGAAGAAAACTACTTTTATGGGTTTTATGTTTAAAATTGGGGTTGTTCTTATATTATGCTTATCAAATATATTATATGAATGTAAAAAATATTTGAATTGACATATAATATATAAATTTAATTTATACCATTCAATAATATTAATCTATTTACTTTATTAGGATTAATCTCCTTTTCCATAGAAAAATAGTCTTTTATAAAATCATACCCTTTAGAGTCATTTTGTTTCTACATTATATACTATATTAATAGGTAAAAAATGAATTAAAATATATATTTTCATAAGTTGTATAATACAATTCATAAAAAACAATTTAACATCTACTTTTTATCTTATTATATTAAATAATTTTTTTAATATTATATTATTATTCTGTAAAACATGGTCTTGTGCGTTATAAAAGCCATTGAAGAAAGTTATTCTTTAATGTAACAAAATATAGAATTAGTGTTACATGTAGAGAAAGATAAAATTTAGGATTATTGTGACATGATCAAATCTTGGGGTTTCATATTACAAAATATTGTTAAGAAACTTGAATTTATTCTTAATGGAATATATTTTAATGTCATGGGATGTTACATTCTCCCATCCTTAAATAATTTGAGTCCTATCATTTTAATCTCAATCTCGGTAATCAAGGGATTTATATTAGAAAATAAACTGTTGTTAAAAACCGCACATCAAAAATAGGGTTAAGAAAACATCTTCTTAATATGATATAATGTAAATTATAATGGTTACGTAGCTAGGTTCCCAATTATAAGAACATAGGTGGGAAATCGAAACTTGTATATAGAATAAAAATCATACAATAATGTTCAAATTTATAGTTCTAGAGATCATGTTAGATGATATTTTTTACTTAATAACCATATACCATATGTGTGAGTAACGTTCATTTATATCATCCAAAATTATTATAATAGGATAAAATTATTGTTTCAAGACCATTTTTCCCCTAGAGATGAGAAATTCATTCACACTCAATGAATATAATAAAATATGCATCACTGTAAACATGATCTTTTCCTTTTCTTAAGACTTGAACTATTTATACTTTATCTATTAAAACAATATTCATCATATTGTAAAGTAATAAAATAATACTTAAATCCTCATTCAAAAACCAACATAAACCATTTCATTAATTGTTATGTGTTCCATAAGATTATGATCCAACACATTAGATTCAAGGTCACCAAATTTACAAAATGAAATTACCAAATAAAATTATGTTTCTTTTAAACTTCACATACAAAAAATGTTAATATGGTAATAAAATTACATACCAAAAATTGTTATTGAAAACATGTATGATTCATATTCCTTAAATATAAAATATATCGTCTGATATAATCCTTAAAATCCAAAAATGATGTAAACTCCATCAATGATATCATAAGACACATAGTTAATAAATCATTACGTAGTTCCGTGTTAGTCAGTATCATCCCATATACTTTATGCAAATTAATCATCTCTTTATTAAAAAAATTATCATGGTGTAAAGAACAAATTAAGGGATATACTTCCCTTTACCACGTGTCTTCTGAAATGATAACTTGTTACAAAATAAATTTTCTTGCTACCATTCAGCATATGATCTCATATATTTAAAAAAATAGTAATGTAGTATAATCCACATATGTTCAAAAAATATTATAACCACTATATCATTGATAAAATACTCGAATGACATTGAATCCAAACTTAAGCACATTAATCATTCCACTTTTTCTATGGTACTATAATTATCTTGACCAATATCCATTAGAAAAATTTGGAATATATTCCTTTAATTCACGAGACAATTATTTGTGTATTTTCCCAGGTCCTTAAAGTGGAACCACATCACGTTGGAATCTTCATTTTCCCTTTGAAACCACAAACTTTGTGGAATTTTTCATATCACATACAACAAACTCTTTTTCCCTTTAAGTATGTACCAGTGTGTTTATTTTTAAAAATTATAACATGTAGTAAAATAATTTATTACCTTCTTACCATTATACATCTTTTTAATGTCTATTCTCTTCATTTATATTATTCCTTTGAATCCATGGGACTTGATGAATTATTTACGTGGATTTTTATCACAAGATATTATGTCCCTATATGATGAGAATGATTGGGAGATTATTTACCTTTGATATTTTGGCCTAAGGTCATAAAATACATGATCATTATTACCCTCTAGATCATGTACATTAGTGGTTATCATGTTCCTTCTACTAAGAACCATTTATAAATGATGACATAGTCAAAATTAGTTCATATTATTATGAATCATAATGTATAATCCCATAACTATAAAAGTACATAACATAAATTGAAAATTTTATTTGTATCTAATATAATTATCATAGATATGGTTTGTAAAGATCCATAAAATTCAAGGGAATTTTTTTCTTAATTTTCTTTGAGATTTTTCAAGAACGCAGTTTCTGACAGCACATGATTCTGAGGCCTGGTGTGCCCGAAATTTTAAACCGAAGTTTAGCTTGGGTACGTTCAGTGAACAAACGAGCGGGTTTTTCTATCTTTTGAACCGGTGCTCAAAATAAAATTCTGAGGGCACAAATGGATTTGTAGCGCCCGTAATTGCTTAGGAACACCTTTTCTGGAGTTGCGTTTTCACGAGAGTAGTTGTTAAAATTAAGGAAGTTAAAAATAAAAAGTTGAGCTACAATTTTTATTTTTCTCTAAGTGTTTTGCCTTTGAGTGGATGTTGGGGTAACCACCCAACTTCCCATGGGAGGTTATGAGAGTGGTTGGGCCCACACGAACCCCACCTCTTCATCTTCCCTAACCTTCCATAACACTCCATTTATTAAGTCAAGTTGAGTTAATAAATTGAGTGGATTAATTCAACTTTTGAATTTCAAACTTATGTCATGTTAATAAAATAAGGGAAGTACTTATTTTATTTTGGTTGGATCTTGTTGTGAGAGTCTTTGGGAGAAAAGTAAAAGCTCTTGAAGTTATTCTTCCTCGACAAAGAACGCGAAGAACGTGAAGAACGTCGGATCCTCGGAGATCGATGACACGATGCTGAAGAATCATTTCTCCGCGACGCGACGATTCTCCATCTGTGACGTCTTCTTCTGTGACAGTTATTTCCACGATGAACCTCCATTCAAACTACGCTCGAGGTAGGGGTTGTATGTGTTTCTATTCGTGAATTTTCTTCCGTCACCATTCCTCGTACAATTTGACAACTTGTTATCAAATAACGGGAGGGGGCCGGACCACACAAACATGGTTGGCCCACCTCCCATTTTTCTCTTATCTACCTTGTGGTGGAATGGAACGAGGATGGAACAGTGATGTCACACCACGTGGGGTCATGTGGCAAGGAATGTGCGGTGCTGTCGCGCTGCGCTATTGAATCGAGCAAGATCGCGGCGCCGCCGCACCACACCAGAGAACCCCGAAGGCACCGATGCCTGAGCGGGGCTGTGGCGGAGGGGCCCGGAGCCATCGCGCCGCGCCGGGAGGATTAAGGTCGCGCCCATAGGCCATGGCGGATCAGGGACCGACGACCGGTTACGGGCCGCCGGCATCGGAGAAGGGGGACCGGCCATCGCCGGTCCCATGGCGGCAACCGCCGGCGGGCCGGCCGGATAGGGGAAGATCCATAGGTTACGACCCCTGGCTAGCCAGCATGAGCAGCCCCCCATTATGCGGGTCGTGGTTACGAAACAGGGGGCATGCGCCCCCCCCCCCCCCCCCCCCATCCGCTCGATCGAACGGTCGAGCCACCTAGCTGGCGCCAGCGCGCCGGGCCGGCTGCCCAGGCCAAACCGCGCCAGGCCGGGCCGGGCTGCACCCAAGCGGGCCAGACCCGGACCCGGGACGGGTCGATCCGGTTCGGGCCGACCCAGAGGGTATCGGGCCAGGTCGGACCGGGCCCGAACCCCCAAATACCAGACTTCTCATGGTCTTTTCCATAACATGGGCTATGGACCTCCGATCGTTGCACCGTCAGCTGCGATGCGATCCTTGGATCGAGACGGTCGTTTCGGTATATTACACTCAAGGTTTAGGTGTACTTTGAGTTCGGATGGGTTGGTTCGTACACGAAACCAACCGGGCCCTCGGAGCAGAAACACTTATAACTTGAATTCCGGACGTCCGATTGACGTGCCGTTGACTTTGTTGGATTCCTCTAAGTGAGAAGAACCTTTTGGCTTACTCCTCTTGAGGTTTGGATGCAGTTGGAGTACGGTCAGGTTGGTTTTTACTTAAAAATCAATCGGGCACCTGGAACGAAAAAGCCAATAACTCTCAGACCGGGCATCCGATCGACGCGCCGTCTGTCGCGTTGAGTTCTTGTTGAAGATACAAAACTTTTGGATACATCAACTCTGGACTATGTTTCAGTTGATGTATCAGTCCCTCAGCTCGTGGAGCGCCCCCCCCCCCCCCCCCCCCCCCCCCGAACGAGCTTGCTGTGTGCGGGAACCCTAGAGCTGGCTTCGACTGTGACGACGATGACGACTGTGCAAAAATCCTCTGTGGATTCGACGACGACTACAACACTCAGCGATCCTACGTGGATCAGTGCTACCGATCATGTGTGGGTTAGATCCTGTGTGGGTCAGTGCTCAGCAATCATGTGTGGTCCAGTGCCTACAGATCCTGTGTGGGTCCGATCCTATGTGGGTCATTGCGGGGGTTAGTTACCTATTGATCCTTTGTGGGTCATTGCGGGGGTTAGTGACCTATCGATCCTTTGTGGGTCATTACAGGGTTAGTTACCTATCGATCCTTTGTGAGTCATTGCGGGGGGTTAGTACCTATTGATCATGTGTGGGTCCGATGACTTAGATGAATTAGTGGCAATATCTGACAATCTCTATCGTCTTACGAATAAGTATACCTGTGTGAGATGAATCTTGACTTTCAATTCTTATCTTCGATAAGATTGACTTGTTATCCTGTGTGGATTAAGTTATGCTTTCCTGTGTGGATTGGGTTGTGTTTCCTGTGTGGACTGGGTTATACATGGGCTCGGATGTTGGAGCCGAACAAGAATTGATGACTTAGGTATATGTATGGGAATATACCTAAGTGGTGACAGGTGTTACTTCGTGCTTGTATCTTCCTTTGTAGATTATCCTTTGTGGATTCTGGGAGACCTTCGGGGGTCTCGGGGTCCCTACTGAGTAGCTTATACTCACCCCTACACGGGCTATGCCTGCACTACGTTGTGTTGGTTGCAGACGACGGACAACGCTGATCGTGGTTGAGGCTTGCGGAGTAGGACAATACCTGGAGGTGGACCATTGGGCGGGACGTACTCGGAGCGGACGGCTGGACCCGAGGAGCTGTGGAGGCTATCTGTACCCACCCTTCAGGTGGGAGTACCAGAGGACGGCTCGCCATAGCATCTTTACTTTACAGTTGTTGTACTTCCTTTCAGTTGTATTTCACTTCAGTTTGGGTTTGTATTCTGGCCCGCTTACTTTTCCGCACTTACTATTGTACCCAGTTTTTACTCAATGTTTACTTCTGGTTGCTTTCTTTGTGGTGTTTTTTTACTTTACAAAGGCAATTCCTTCCCTTTTTACTGGGAATTATGACTTTGGTGCTAGTCGCCAGCCCCTGGCCTATGGAAGGCGGGCTTGGGGTAGTCACGACACGAATCCCGAGGACGGGTCGTGACAAATTGGTATCAGAGGAGTACGGTTCTACCATAGAACTCAGGACTCTGATATTTTTCTATGTGAAGCAATGGTGTTAAGAGTATTGAGTGTGGTTATCAGTCCAGGGAGTCCAGTGTTGGTGCGGCAGCCGACGTATCTGTACAGCAGGTCCCTGACTTCTAATTTCCGACATAATACACGAAAACAATGATTGCTTGTGTGTTTCAAGATTTCTTTGTGATTACTTTATGTCAGATCACCAGGTATACTGTTTGATCGTGGCACACATGATTCTTTTCAGGATGGCCCTACGACAGCAGCCAGATAGGGTTTTGAGAGTTGTGCGTGATGACAGCCCACCGAGCGACGAGGCCTCGGTATAGGGCCCTTTGACAGCAGAGGCATCGACAGTACCTCTACCCGCCGAGCCACCGATGCTACCAACCCCAGCTGCTGACGATGCACGTCACCTTAGTGCACTGCACGAGTTTTATCATCAGCGACCGGCTAGGTTCTGTGGGGAGACGGACCCTCAGGCCGTCGAGGATTGGATGGAGGAAGTTGTACGGGTTTTCAGGTTAGTGAGGACACCAGCAGACCTCATGGTGATCCTTAAAGCGAGCCTACGGCACGCGGAAACAGGCTGATGGTGGGGCTTGATGCTCCAGGTGCACGATGAGGCATCTCTTCTCTGGACGGACTTTGATATCCTCTTCCGCTCGGAGTTCATTCTAGCCACCCTCTGTGCGGTGCGCATCCAGGAGCTTCTTCAGCTGCGGAAGGGCAGCTTGACGGTCGCCCAGTACTCGGAGAGATTTACCGATCTCTCGCGCTACTCGACGGACATGGTATGGGACCCATTCTTCCAGGCTCGGACCTTCGAGCAGGGATTGAGGAAGGAGATCAGGGCATCACTGATCTCCCTCAGCATTCCGACACATGTAGGGGTACTCGAGCGAGCCCTTCTAATCGAGATCTTCCTTGCTGAGCCTACATCAGTAGCGAGACCTACCGCAGAGCGGCACATAGCATAGTCTTCTACAGCAGGTAGTCGACAGATGACTCATGGGTCCAGGAAGACCAGACCCTCAGGCAGACGACCTCAGGACACTGGCTCAGTGGTGCGGGGAACACATCGCGAAGCCATTATTTCGAGAGGCAGACTGTGCTACGCATGCGGCGGGCAGGGCCACATGGCTCGGGACTGCCCGACCCGCCGTGCAGGGAAGCATCAGATAGTTGAGGGACTACCTAGACAGAGGCAGAGGGTTGACCGTGGTGGTCCACAGGGAGCAGGCGGACGAGGAAGAGGAGCTAGCCGAGCAGCAGGTGGTGGGCGACGCTTTGAGGCTCTACCACCACCACCACCACCAGGAGGTCCACCCCGACCACAGGGAGGTGGCAGGCAGAGACAGGCACAACTTCAGGCAGTGGAATCCTACGTCCACGGCACGCCCGAGATGATGCGATGTACTATCTATGTCTATTCCATCCTTGCTGCAATTCCTATAGACACAGGAGCGAGTCATTCTTTCATAGCTTCTTCCCTTGTTCGTAGCTCGGAGATTCCGACAGAGTCGTTGGCTCGATACTTACGGCTAGAGACTCATATGGGAGAAGACTCGACGATTACGCACTGGTGCCAGCAGTGTAAGCTTACTCTAGGAGAAGAGAGATTCGGCTGGGATCTTCTAGCAGCGGCGTCGAGGCCTTACGACATCATCTTGGGCATGGATTGGTTATCTACAGTCCATGCTCAGATTGACTGTATTAGGAACAAGGTGCGATGTGTACGCATCGACGGGAGCAGGTTCACCTTCACCGGCGAGAAGGGAGCCTTCGTAGCACAGGATGGACTCTCGCAGAGGAGAGGACAACCCATCACTCATCAGTTGGATAGCCTCATCCTAGGAGCAGTTGACGTGCGGAGTCCTGGTTTTCCTACAGTGGTGGATCAGAATGCGGACATTTTTTCCGACGACGTTCCAGGTCTACCTCCTCGAAGAGATGTAGAATTTTTTATTTACCTATACCCCGGGACAACCCCGATATCCACTCCAGCGTATCGGATGTCCCCCAATGAGATTTGAGAGCTATGGGTACAGTTGGAGGACTTTTAGGGAAAGGGATTCATCCGACCCAGTGTTTGACCCTGGGATTCCCCGATATTGTTTGCCAAGAAGCCGGACAGAAGCTTGCCACGTTGTGTCAACTATTGTCGCCTGAACCAGGTGACAGTGATGAACAAGAATCTGCTGCCGAGGATTGATGACCTCTTCGATCAGCTCAAGGGAACACGGTGGTTCTCGAAGATAGACATCTGCTTAGGCTATCATCAGCTTAGAGTTCGGGACGAGGACGTGCAGAAGATGACCTTCAGATGTCGGTATGGCCACTATGAGTTCTTGGTTATCCCATTCAGCATAACCATTGCTCCAGCAGTGTTCATGGCCCTCATGAACAGGATCTTTCAGCCATGCCTCGATCGATTTGTCATGGTCTTCATCAACGACATTTTGATTTACTCGACGACTGAGGAGGAGCATGCCTACCACTTGCGGGTTGTACTAGACACACTCCGAGAGCACCATCTTAATGGAAAGCTGTCGAATTGTTAGTTTTTGATACGCGAGGTCTACTTCTTGGGACACATCATCTCTGAGGCGGGAGTTGCGGTGGATCCTGCGAAGATCGAGGCAGTGCTAGCTTGGGATCCACCCAGGAGCATGATAAAGGTGCAGATTTTCTTGGGACTAGCTGGGTACTATCGGAGATTTGTGGCAGACTTCTCCAGAGTTGCGGCACCACTCTCAACATTGACGAAGATGGGGAAACCCTTTGTGTGGTCAGACAGATGTCACCAGAGCTTCCAGGAGCTGAGACAGAGATTGACAAGCACGCCTATCTTGAGGTTGCCGGAGGAGGGAGTAGGGTACGTAGTTTACTGCGATGAATCAGGGACCGGACTTGGATGTGTCCTAAAGCAGGAGCGGGCCATGATCGCCTATGGATCACGTCAATTAAGGCATCATGATCAGAACTAAGCTACCCATGACATGGAGTTAGCATCAGTGTTCTTCTCTCTATAGATGTGGTGACACTATCTGATGGGCGAGAGCTTTACATTCTATTCTGACGATCAGAGTCTCAGGTATATCTTCTTGCAGAAGTACCTGAACCTGGGACAATGACAATGCCTCGAGTTCCTCCAGGACTATGACTTTGAGATAGTCTATACTCTTGGGAAGGGCAACGTAGTAGTCGATGCTCTCAGCAGGAGGATGGGCATCCAGCTACTTGGGGAGGCGATAGAGCAGCTAGCCGCTTTCCATATATCCTTCATGGATAGCGATGGAGCAACCTTTCATCAGTCGCTCACAGTCACTTCTCCACTACTACAGTGGGTCAGAGAGGCACAGCATGGGGACGCTGACTGTGAGACGCGGCATGCAAAGATATCCTCATGACAAGCACCTGATAGTTTCTCCTTAGGAGGAGAGCACGATGTCTTTTTCAAAGGACGTACCTTGGTACCAGTTTCATTACGAGAGGAGGTGCTGAGAGAGTTCCACACTTCACCTTTGGTGGTACATCCTGGAGTGGCAAAGATGTACCAGGGCCTCAGACGATAGCACCAGTGGCCGGGCATAAAGAAGGCTATGGTAGAGTTTGTTTCCCGATGCCTCACCTGCCAGAAGGTGAAGGTAGAGCACCAGGTACCAGCAGGCTTGGTACAACCCTTGGAGGTCCCGGAGTGGAAGTGGGACGAGATATCTATGGACTTCGTGACTGGACTTCCACGCACATCCAGAGGTCACGACTCCATTTGGGTGATTGTCGACCGACTCACCAAGTCGGCTCACTTCTTACCCATCAGAGTGCAGGGCTCAGTGGAGAGCTTTAGACGTCTCTACGTTCAGGAGATTGTGCGGCTTCATGGTCTGCCATCATCTATCGTCTCTGATCGAGATGCTTGCTTTACATCCCGGCTTTGGAAGGGGTTGCATGAGGCATTCGAGACGCAGCTACGTCTGAGTACCGTTTTTCACCCTCAGACAGATGGTCAGACATAGAGAACCAATCAGACTCTCGGGGACATGCTCCGTGCTTGTGTCCTCGACTTTGGTCGCAGCTGGGAGGACCACATACCCTTTGTGGAGTTCGCGTACAACAAAAACAACCACTCCACCATTGGGATGGCACCATACGAGGCATTGTACGGCCGACCTTGCAGATCTCCTCTGTGCTGGACAAACCCTGGGGAGTCATCACTTGTGGGACCAGAGATGGTCCAAGCCACGACAGAGAAGGTTCAGATCATCCATGAGTGGATGAGGATAGATCAGAGCCGGTATAAGTCTTATGCTGACAGGAGGCGGATGCCACTAGAGTTTGAGGATGGCGACCACATCTTCTTGCGGGTCTCACCTCGACGTGGAATACAGAGATTTAGCTGAGGTGGAAAGTTGTCTCCACGCTTCATCGAACCATTCCAGGTCCTCAGCAGGATTGGTGAGGTGGCTTATCGCCTGGCTCTACCACCTCAGTTGCACCGGGTGCACGATGTCTTTCACGTATCTCAGCTGAGGAGATACATGCACGACCCGTCACATATCATTGATCATGGGGATCTGGACATAGTTGATGGGGAGATTTTTGCGGAGGTCCTAGTGGAGATCGAGGATCAATAGGATTGGGTCCTATGTGGATGGTTGATTCCTCTATTTTCATCAGATGGCAGGATGGGAACCTCCAGGAGAGTACTTGGGAGCGCGAGGCTCAGATGCGTGCATAGTACCCACATTTTTCCCCTAGTTTTTTATTTATCTTTACGGGGACATAAATCCCTGAGGTGGGAGTAATGTAAAGACCCGTAAATTTCAAGGGAAATTTTTTCTTAATTTTCTTTTGGATTTTACAAAAATGTGGTTTCTGACGGCACTTGATTCCGAGGCCCGGTGTGCCCAGAATTTTAATCCGAAGTATAGCTCAGGTAAGTTCAGTGAATGAACGAGCGGGTTTTTCTAACATTTGATCCAGTGCTCGGAATCGAATTCCGAGGTCACCAATGGATTCGCAGTGCCGGTAATTTCTTAGGAACACCCTTTCCAGAGTTTCATTTTCAGGAGAGTAGTTGTTAAAATTATGGAAGTTAAAAATAAAAATTTGAGCTACAATTTTTATTTTTCTCTAAGTGTTTCTCCTTTGAGTGGAAGTTAGGGTAACCACACAACTTCCCATGGGAGGTTATGAGAGTGGTGGGGCCCACATGAACCCCACCTCTTCATCTTCCCAAACCTTCCATAACCCTCCATTTATTAAGTCAAGTTGAGTTAATTAATTGAGTGGATTAATTCAACCTTTTAATTTCAAACTTAAGTCATGTTAATAAAATAAGGGAAGTACTTTTTTTATTTTGGATAGATCTTGTTGTGAGAGTCTTTGGGAGAAAAGGAAAATCTCTTGAAGTTCTTCTTCCTCGATGAAGAATGAGAAGAATGTGAAGAACGCCGGATCCTCGGAGATCGACGACGCGATGCATACGAATCCTTTCTCCACGACACGATGATTCTCCTTCTGCGACGTCTTCTTCCGTGACGGTTATTTCTGCAACAAACCTCCTTGTAAACTATGCTTGAGGAAGGGGTTTTATGTGTTTCTATTTGTGAATTTTCTTCCATCATCATTCCTTGTACAATTGGACCACTTGTTATCAGATAATGGGAGGGGGCTGGACTACACAAACACGACTGACCCACCTCCCCTTTTTCTCTTGTCTACCTTGTGGTGGATTGGAATGAGGAGGGAACGGTGCCATCGCACCGCGTGGGGTCATGTGGCAAGGAATGTGCGGCGCCGTCATGCCACGCCGTTGAATCGAGCAAGATCGTGGCCCCGTCGCGCCGCGCCGGAGAACCCCGAAGGCACATCGGCCGGAGAGGGGCCCCGACGGAGGGGCGCAGTGCCATCGTGCCGCGCCAGGAGAATTAAGGCCACGACCATAAGCCGCGGCGGAGTAGGGACCGGCAGCCAGTTCCGGGCTGCCGTTATCAGAGTAGGGGGACCGACCATCGCTGATCCCGTGGCGGCAATAGTCGGCCGACCGGAGCGGGCCGTCCGGACAGGGGAAGAGCCGGGGGTTATGACCCCCAGCTGGGTAGCATGAGCGTCCCCCCATTATGGTTGCCGCGGTTATGAAACAAGGTGCAGCCCCCCCCCCCCCCCCCCCCGCCCCCGCTCGGCCGAACGACCGAGCCACCTGGCCGGCGCCAACGCGCCGGGCCGGCTGCCCAGGCCGGACCGAGCCAGGCCGTGCCGGGCCGCACCAGCTGGGTCGGGCCACGCGCAAGCAGGCCGGACCCGGACCCGGGATGGGTCGACCCAGGTTGGGCCGACCCAGAGGGTATCGGGCTGGGTCGGACCGGGCCCGAACCCCCTAATACGGGACCTCTCACGGTCTTTTTCCCATAACATGGGCTGTGGACATCCAATCGACGCACCGTCAGTTGAGATGAGATCCTTGGATCGAGGTAGTCGTTTTTCTATATTACACTCAAGGTTTCAAAGTACATTGGGTTCGGCCAGGTTGGTTCGTACACGAAACCAACCGGGCCCTCGGAGCGGAAACACTTATAACTTGAGTTTCGGACGTCTGATTGACGTGCTGTCGACTTTGTTGGATTACTCTAAGTTAGACGAAACTTTTGGCTTACTCATCTCAAGGTTTGGACACAGTTGGAGTATGGTCGGGTTGGTTTTGACTTTAAAATCAACCGGGCACCTCGAACGAAAAATCCAATAACTCTCAGACTGGGCGTCTGATCAACGCGCCGTCTGTCGCGTTGAGTTCCTGTTGACGATATGGAACTTTTGGATACATCAACTCCAGACTATGTGTCAGTTGATTTATCAGCCCCTCGGCTCGTGGAGCGGACCCTCCCAAATGAGCTTGCTGTGTGCGGGAACTCTAGAGATGGCTGCAACTATGACGATGATGACGACTGTGCAGAAATCCTCAGTGGATTCGACGGCGTCGACTACAACACTCAACGATCCTATGTGGATCAGTGCTACCGATCCTATGTGGGTCAGATCCTATGTGGGTCAGTGCTAAGCATTCCTGCGTGGGCCAGCGCCTACAGATCATGTGCGGGTCCGATCCTATGTGGGTTATTGTGGGGGTTAGTTCCCTATCGATCCTTTGTGGGTCATTGCGGGGGTTAGTTACCTATCGATCCTTTGTGGGACATTGTGTGGGTTAGTTACCTATCGATACTTTGTGGGTCATTGTGGGGGTTAGTACCTATCGATCCTGTGTGGGTCCGATGACTTAAATGAATCAGTGGAAATATATGATCATCTCTATCGTCTTACGAAGAAGTATACCTATGTGAGATGAATCATGACTTTCAATTCATATCTTCTATAAGATTGACTTGTTATCCTGTGTGGATTATGTTATGATTTCCTGTGTGGATTGGATTGTGTTTCCTGTGTGGACTGGGTTGTACTTGCACTTGGATGTTGGAGCCGAACAAGAATTGATGACTTTGTTATATGTATGGGCATATACCTAAGTGGTGACAGATGTTACTTCGTGATTGTATCTTCCTTTTTGGATTATACTTTCTGGATTCTGGGAGACCTTCGGGGGTCTCAGGGTCCCTATTGAGTAGCTTATACTCACCCCTGCATGGGCTATTCCCGCACTACGTTGTGTTGGTTGCAGACGACGGACAATGCTGATCGTGGTTGAGGCTTGCGGAGTAGGACGATACCTGGAGGTGGACCACTTGGCGGGATGTACTCGGAGCGGACGACTGGACCGGAGGAGCTGTAGAGGCTATCTGTACCCACCCTTCAGGTGGGAGTACCAGAGGATGGCTCGCCGTACTGGCTTTACTTTACAGTTTTTGTACTTTCTTTCAGTTGTATTTTACTTTCAGTTTGGGTTTGTAATCTGGCCCACTTACTTTTCTGCACTTACTATTGTACCGAGTTTTACTCAGTGTTTACTTCTGCTTGCTTTCTCTATGGTGTTTGTTTACATTAAAAAGGCAATGTCTTCCCTTTTTATTGGGAATTACGCCTTGGTGCTAGTCGCCAGCCCCTTGCTTATGGAAGGCAGGCTTGGGGTAGTCACGGCACGGGCCCCGATGACGGGTCGTGACATGGTTTCATTGGGGACACATTTAATTTGGAATCCTTTATAATGATTTGTAATGAAAATTTGGTTTAATCTATGTGTATCACATGGGAGTGTGAAAATTGTTTAACAGTAAGTACTAGTGTCATGTATCAGGTTATTCCAGGCCAGACTCACCTTATCAGAGTTGTTACCCCTTGTTACATCTATGGTATAACCAGATCCACTAATAGTATCTAGACGTGGATGTATCTCTATGAAGACCCACACAATCACTACCTTACCAAAATTATAAGTTGTTCCTCTATACTTATCACCAAAGATTATCCAAGGTTTATGTTCTCTAATCTATGTTCATAAAAATATTTTTCCAAGGTTGGTTCTAAACATGATATGATTCCAACATTAATTACCCAATCCTCTAAACCTAAATATATTACATTATTTTATTACATTGCAATATAAACAAATATAAAATCCCATGGGACCAAATTGTCTAGTAGTTTTGAAAAACTGTATTATATAAATTATACCCATAATATATTTGGAAAATAATATAAATATATGATACATAGTAAAATGAAATAAACAGAATCCTTGAAATCATTTTCAATGATTTCTTATTCATAACCTAGGGAAGGAAAATATAATAATTATGAGATCAAATGATCAATAAGGGTATGTAATTTTTAATATGTGATCAACAGATGAGAATAATCAACACAAAAAGGTAACTAACTCAAAACACATTCAATTAAAAAAAATAGATTATGAAATACCAATATATAAAGGTGGAAAAAACAAAACACATCCCACTTAATCAATGATCTATTAATATAATGCATCCATATATATTTCAATGGAAAAAATATCATGGATGAATAATAACAGAACCTTAAGGAGGAAAATGATTAATTTATTGATGTCATATTTGAGACACATGAAAACTTATACCATGAAGACCTTACAGTAGATTTTTTAAATTATACTAAATTTTTTAGCTTATTTATCTCATGAGAACCTGTTAATGCATCGATATGCTATATAATGACCGAGATCCACCCGTCATTGCCAATCCCAAGAATTCCTCACATTGAATAATCGATACAAATAATATAGAATATTACTTAACATAAAATATTCTTATTGAATAAATAATACATACTTATCAATAATTCCTATGTGGAGGATATGTAACAAAAAATGTTGTGGATGTGGATGAATGGAAATATCATTTAAGGATCATTAAATCATTCATAAGGAGAATAATCTTTAAGTATTCCAAAGTGTCTCATAAAACTATGAAACATATAAATCATAATCCCCATGAATAAATAAAATTAAATTGAACTTATAATATCATGATAATCACATGATTCATGAAATAACATGTAAAATGATAGTGTATACACCATGTAAAAGTGAATTGCTTTAAACAACAAATAAGTCTCAATAGAATGTAAATTGAGATAAAATCCCTTAAATAGAGTCAAACTTATCATGTGTGTCTCTGTATTCTTGAATAATAAACAAATGATAATTATTTAATTTATTTAGATCCTTTTTAATTATTATCAATAATTTTATTTTTATTATTAAAATTATGAAAACAACTACTTATGTAAAGAATTTTACATCAAGTGTTTTGACAAAATTCGGTTCACATGTAAAAAATAACTATGGTAGGTCGACTACGGTCAATAGGGTCATTATATAAACATATCCAAAAGAAAAATATTGAAATAAATATCTTATTTATAAATTATACCTTTAAATAAAACCATGAAATATGTTTATGAAAAATTAACCAACATTACAATCATGGGGACAGTAGGTCATACTTACACCAGAGTAATGTTTCAGCTTTTCAATGATCATTATGGAAAGAAGGTATGTAACACTATATCTTTCCAGAATGATAATTATATAATAAATACCATATTATATAATCATATATTATTATATATATAATTCTTGTGATGTAAATGTATTCAAATTGTGTCGAGTAGGTGGTAGTTCCCACGTCCACAACTGACGTTATCACTTTTAATTGTGTGTAATTGGAATTAAGGAAAATTATATATTATATTTATAGAAACTTTCTTATATCATGAATATAATATATATTTCCTTTATATTACATATTTATAATTCAACCTATCATTTATACATTCATGGTTTCATATGAACAAATCACATCACTTTGGGGAGGTGGAAGTCCACACTTCCACAGACGATGTTATCTTATTCTCAAAAAATACAAAGCATAAAGGTAATTTCTATATAAAAAGTAAATAATCAAAAATATATTATTGATATCATATCTATTACATATAAATAGTTTTTATATAATAATTATCACAAAATCTATGGGGTAAAGGAAAAACGAACAACTTAGGTTTGTGAGGCGGTATTTCACCGTACACAAGAACGTTAATTTCATTACCTATTAGATTGAATTGTGTTTAAGTGATGGTATAACCATTAACATATCAATGTATTAGTATATTAATGATATTGTTTTTCATTTAATTCTAGAATAAGGATAATGGGAAGATTTTAGATATAAATAAAACTAATGAGTATCAGGAAGGATGTTACCTCTTATTCAGGTAACTCCTTTTGGTTTCACTAAAGGGATTACATGGATGTATTTTTACCAAAGGCGAGGAATATATATTAAGGGAATATATTTTTAGGATTTATTTGAGAATATCTTTTTAGATACAAATTTCTTTGATAGGTGTGAGGAAGTGGGAGGGATGAGTTTCTTATTATAGAGGAGGGGTGGCAATCTTTTATATTTTTTGAAATGGAATTAATCCAATATTTTTCCAATAAAAACTGGACTCATTAATAGTAAAATGTAGAAACAATTTGGGATAGGGTATAAATATGGTCATCTAATGGGTTTTGGACCAGTGAATAGGTCATTTTGGCTCATAAGTTTTAAGGTTTACTCCATTATTATGCTAATTTTTCTCTTCATTATTGTTATAAATTTTAATTACCTTCACTAATATGTTTTTGTAAATTTTTTTTGACCTTATTAGACATTATAAATTATTATTAGTAAAAATATGGAATACATTTTTCCAAAATCAAATCAAACATGTGGATGAAATTAACTTAATCTTAATCCCCAGACAGGATGATAATGCATGTTTTTAAAGTAAAAACATTCAAAATTTTAGAATATTTTTATAAAAAATATCAACATGAAATTAATTATAATGACATAAATTAGATTAAATAATAAAAAATTAACTAAAAAAATTTAATTTTTTTTAAAATGTAATTTTTCCTGATAAATAAATATCCTGGAAAAATATTTTTGAATTAACCTTCAATATTTTTCACTATTTATCAAAAAAATAAAATAACAATAAAAAAATAAAAAAATTACTCTAACCTAATTTTTAGGTTTATCATTTGAAAATAATGTTTATTTTGACATATAAATTTTTTAAAATTTTCAAAATTTAAATCTTAAATATGTTCTCTATTAAAAGGCCTTAAAATTACTTTCGTAAAAATATAGGTATTTATGTGTAAAATGTGGTTTGACCTTATATTATTCTTATTAAATATATTATATTAATGTAAACAGTAATTAATTATTTACATAATGCATAAATTTATTTAGTATCATTCGTTTTCTATAATTAATTTTTCTTGTTAAGATAAATCGAATTTTACACATAAAAATAGTCTTTTGTAAAATCATTCCATTTATATTCATTTTGTTTCTATAATAATTACTAATTAATAGAAAACTAATGAATTAAACTATATATTTTCATAAGTTATTAAATCCTATTCATATACATCAATTTACAGCTAGGTTGTGTGTTATTATATTAAATAATAATATATTTAATAATGTTTTATTGTTTGGTCAAGCATGGTCATGAGTATTACCCGCACCATCGAGGAATGTTATTATTGCATTAAATTCAAGATAACCTCATAATTACATGTAAAGAAATATAAAATTAATGTTTCGTTTAACAAATGATTAAATTAGTGCTTATTAAACAAATAATTGGAAAAAATTAATTTATTCTAATAAGAAAATATTGTAAAGTATTGGAGGATTACATTATATATGATAGTGTGTACAAAATTTTCTAGATAATAAATAATTTTTAATCATTGGTCTTACATAGAATATAAATAGGTTATCATTTAAAAAAATTCCATGAACAAATGATTTCTAGGTTGCATGGACATAGACCGCACTAATCATTTTCTCCCTGAATCCACTAGATGAGATGTGAGTTGAAATTGAAAGTATAATTCAATTTCATATCATCCAGAAACCCATCTCCACATGACCAGTAAAAATTGGTGAGAGAGATAATATAATTATAAGGATCATAAATTTAATATACACCTGTATAAAATGGGATCATGCCCTCAAAATTTCAATCATTCTAAATTCATATCTCACCCTTAAGGCGACGAATGGAATCATTGAAGATTAAGGATCTAAGCATGTGATTAAGGGAGGCACTAATATTTTGGGTGGTCATGTTGGTCATAAGGAGCTATTCGATCAAGCTTCTATAGAGAAATTGGTGAGCAATTCCCTCAAAGATGCATCTGAACTGAGGAAATTTTTTGCGGATGTGGTGAAATATGCATCTAATATATCCTTCTTGAATTTCAATATGCTTTTTCCAGGATGAATAATTTGGAAGAGAAGGTTTACACATGTCTCAGAAAATCAAGATGATGTGAAAAAATGAGTTAGGTTATGCCGATTTTCGATCATCGTGTGCATCATTGTTCCCAAAGGTCAAAAACTATAGACCTTTAATGATCTTACCAAGAGGATTACAGAGATTTGGGGTTTTGAGGAGTGGAAAATGTCTACTATGGGGATATGATATTACCATATAATCTTTCCATTAAATGAATACAAAGGAAAGGCTAAGTGTTTTGACTTGTTTCCCTTGAAGCCTAGATTTTTAGGAATTTAGGAGTGGGACATGAGTTTTGATCCGAATAATGCAAGGAATTCCCAGGTACAGATCTGGATTCAGATATGTCATATGAAGAAGTTTTACTATAATCCATGGATCTTATGGAATATTTACTCATTTGTTGGCATTACTTTTCGGATGGATAGGCAAATGTATAATCCATAGTTTGGGAATTATGTGAGAGCACTGGTCGAAGTTGATATGGATGGTACTTTAGTGTAAGAAGCCTTGTTTACTACAAGGGATGATATTCTGAGGCTTGATATTGTGTATGAGAGGAAGAATTTTTTTTCATGAATTTCAAATTCCATAGTCACCTCTCTTATGAATGCATGTGGGATAAAGAATGAGCTTTTTGTAATGTGAGAGGCCACGATGAAGCCTCATGCTGAAGAAAGAATGATTAGGGAAATGAATTAATTCATAATTCAACCAATGACATGAATGCCGGGGATCTCGTGATGTTTATGGACAACCTTCTACCATTTCTGCTGAAGGAGTATCGTTTCTACCTCCTAAATCAAGAAATGCTACATGGACCTCTAATGGTTCCCATGCTGGTGTAGATAGTACCCCAGAGAAGTATCCTATTTAGGGAATCTTCTCAGACATCATTGGTTGTCTAGAAACCTATAATTTGAAAAATTTAGAGAGAAAAGTGGAAACTCACCATCCACTTCATTCTGGACATTTTTTTGAACTTGTTAAGGTTGATAAAATTTTCATGGATGACTGTAGGAACTCAAAAGGGGAAATATCTAGAATTGCATCTAATGAGAAAGGGATACCTATTAGTCGATTGCAACATACTGAACATTCCAGTAGGTAGACCCTCACTATATTGGTGGGGGATATGGACTCACAGGGGAAGGGATATCACCTATATGATGGCGTAGTGAAGGTTTCAACTCTTAAACATACTGATGGGAGCACCGATGCATCTTCGAATGATGGTGGAAATCTTGAGATTACACATACTCAACTTGGTAAGGCTACAATACATGATTATTGAATTTTAGATACCGAGCTTCAGACACCTCCTAGTTGATTAAAACATGCTGAAAAATCATGTATCCTGATCATCATTGTAATAGTAGGGAACTTCGGCTCACAGGGGAATCATTCTCACCGAGTTGATGGGGTTGTGAAGGATTAAACTTCTAATCCTACTGGAGGTAGTACATATACATCTACGAACAATGTTGGAAAGCTAGAGTTTTAATGAATTCAACTAGGTACTTCTTCTAGATGATCCCCCCAAGAAAATGATTCTCCTAGTAGCATTCTATCTAGATACAAGTTTACTCAATTGAGTGTCACATTTTGGGAAGATGACTTTGAAAATCCTCAACCTGCCAACCAGGATATTTTTCCTTTAGAACCTAAGGGTGTGCCCTGTTGTGACCAACCTATTGACCATGCTATTGTTCCTTTAGAACCTGAGGGTATTTCACATGGTGAACATCCTGATGACCCCATAACTAATTCCTCAGGGTAGCATGATCTTCCTATAATGATGGTAAAAGGGAGAGATAGAAAAGGAACGAGCTCAAAGGATGCTGATATTGAATAAGGGCCTATGACAAAGAGTCACACCCTTTCCCAATAAAGCTCAATTTCTGGAATTATCAAGGGATTGGGAATACCCCAATGATCAAGGCCATTAGACATTATATATTTCACTATAAGCCTATGATATCTGCCAGTGTAGAACTGAATATGTCATTTCCCAAGTGGAAGGAATTCACGTGGAATTCTATCAGCTATCAATTTATTACTCAGAACTGGCATGATCTTAATTTGGACGACCTTTGGGTTTTTGAACAATATTATGTACATGTTACATCTTATTTTAGTGAAGATCAATGTATTTCTATTTTTAAGTTATCAAGGTTATAAATTTGATGTTTCTTTTCTCTGTGCTTCATCTTCTTATATTAGGAGAAGGGATCTCTAGAGTGAGCTATGTATTTTAACAGTAAGTAGTGTTAAAAAATGGGTAGTTTTGGGTGATTATAATACCATTATATGACCTGAAGAGAAAACAATATTGAATTTTAATCTAGTTGCCTCATTGGAATTCTCTGCCTTCATTAATAATTGTCACTTTGCTGAAATCAAATTTTCAGGGGCTAATTTTAGATGGAGTTGGTACACTTTGAATGGGTGACAGTCAAGTAAGCTTGAAAAATGTTTTTTTCAAATGGATGATGAAGATGATGATTTTTGTTTTTCTAGGCACACATTACCAAAACATCATTCCGATCATAATCCATTTTTTGCTGATATTACCTCTCAAACTACCAGGATCAGTCCTCTTCACTTCCATTTTAATAATGGCTGGTTTTGACCCCTGAATGGAGAGAGGTAATTATTGAGTCTTGGAATCCCACTCAACATGGAACCCCTCTTGACATTTTGGATTCTAATCTCATGAATGTTAATAGACTCTTAAGGTATTGGATAAGGACCACTTTTTCAAGCATTGATCTCCCAATTATGGATGATGAAGAACATCTTCCAAGCTGTCAAATTTCCACACAACACCATAGTAACCCCTCAAGGGTGGAAATCGAAGCTCTTTCAAGGTTAGATGACCACATCACTATTAAGGAATGGTTGGATAAAAAGCATATGAACATCAAATGGTTGAGGTATTGTGATAGAAATACTAAATTCTTCCATTAAATGCACAAGGAAAAAAGTGTTAAAGCATTATTAATGGCAATTAACATCGATGGATTCCTTTACACCTCAAAATGAGAGATTTCAAATTTGGTAGTGAACTACTTCACTAATATCTACTCTGATAATGAGGTGGAAATCATGAAGGAGTTACTGGATAACACTACCCCATGTATTGAGGATCATCAAAATCTTTCCCTCACAATGGCCCCTTCGCGGGAGGAAATCAAAGATGCTCTCTTTTCCCTAAATATTGATAGTGATGCGGGACTGGATGGATTTACTAAATAATTCTTCATGCATTATTCGGATATTGTGTGGGATTATTTGAAAAATACAGTCATGTATTTTTTTTCTCAAGCCTACATGCCCTATGGAACCAATTCGAACTTTATTGCTACCACTCCTAAGAAGTTGAATGCTATTGAGATTAAAGACTTCAAGTCGGTGGCTATTGGAAATACCATTCCCAAGAGAATTAGAAAAATCATATTCATGATGTTGAGGTGTATTATAGAGGAGCATGTCTCCCCAAATTAGTTTGTCATTATCCCCGATTGGAACATTCAAAACTTCATCATTACCACTTCATAATGTATCAATATGATGAAATAAAAGACCAGGTCATGTAATTTGTTCCTCAAACTCGACATCTCTAAAGAGTTTGCCACAGTAAAATGGATCTTCATAATTGGACTCCTTAGGAGGTTTGGATTCTCAAATGAATTTTTCAAGCTCATCAGTTTCATTCTTAGTTCTATTAGGCTATCTGTTCTCATAAATGGCACTCTAAGGGGTTATTTTCTATGTACTAGAGGTATTTGACAAAGTGATCCACTTTTTGGGCTCTTGTTATCCATCGCTGAGGAATATTTGAGCAGTTTTCCTAATGACATTTCCCAAGTTGGTTTA
This sequence comes from Viscum album, assembly GCA_963277665.1. Taxonomy (NCBI): domain Eukaryota; kingdom Viridiplantae; phylum Streptophyta; class Magnoliopsida; order Santalales; family Viscaceae; genus Viscum; species Viscum album. Next base: position 1,005,300,475 of record OY728161.1, read on the forward strand.
TTTGTATGGATTAATTTTCTAAGAGGTAATCTCATTTTGTTCCATTTATTATATGTTGATGACATCCTCATCATAAGGAAAGCTTCCTAGGGGACTATCTCTTCGATAAAGGATCTCTTTTTACATTACAGGTAAGTTGAATAGAATAACATTAATTGGAATTATTCTTTCATTATCATTGGTGATGGACTAACAACGGATAACCATAATTAGATTACTATGTCTCTAGGTGGTAGGAAGGGTTCCCTACCCTTCATATACTTTGGAGTCATTTTTTGTGACAAGGTACGGAGGCCATATCTTGATGGGATTTATATAGGCGTCATTAACTAGATATCCAGCTAGAAAGGGAAATCTGTACCTCAAGTTGAGATGGTGTGTCTTATTAACATTGTGATAATTTCAAAATTGGTGTACTCTTTCTCAGTTTATAGATGGCCAAGGAACCTACTTCGTGAACTTCAATGCATGATGAGGAACTTCATCTGGACATGATCTGTCAGTGAAAAGATATTGATCCAAGTTTCCTGAAAAGATTTTACAAATACAGTTGAAACGGGAGGCCTTGGAATCAATGATCTTAGGATCATCAATGATGAGCTTATTAGTAAATTTTCTTAGATTCTCTTAGCTTCTTCTGATCCATCTTTGGACTTTTTTTCATACAGTTTTAGATAGAAACTTCTGAATGGTATTCTGTACTACTTGTCTTCTTCTGTGTGGATTTATCTTAGACATTCATACAATGATATTATGCAAAATTCAAGATGTATTGTTAGTAGACAATCTTGTCTGATTTGTTGGAGAACACCATGGCTAGATAACCCTCTACATGTGAGTAATTTACCCACTAATTTGCTGGACATGTCAGTGGCCATGTTTCTGGATTAAAGGGACAACCTTGACCTCATGGTGTTATCTCAGGCTCATATAGAAATTCATACTTACTCTTTTATGGACAATGACATGATTATATGGAAGCCCAACAGATTTTCCATTTTAGTACTAAAGAGTTCTATACATTTCCTTTTGCTGGTGGGGTGCAAGATCCTTCTTGGATTCTAAAATTTATAGTTCTTTTAATTAATCCTTCTCAATTTCTCCTCTTCTGTTGTATTTTGAATAATCGACTACCCACACAAGATCTACTAAGGAAGGTGGGTAAGTGTATTGTATCTACATGCTATTTATGTTTGAAGGATGCTGAGACTGCCTAGAACTTGTTATATTTCTGCTCTTTTTCTCATATGTTATGTGGATAAATTAGTGGTACCTTTAACATGTATCTTTTATCCTATAGGCTGGTTGATGATTTGATGGAAAGCATAACCAATGATGGGAGGAGTGCACAGTTGAAGAATTTTCTGGTTGTTGTTGTAGAAGTTTCTCTTTAGGAAATCAAGACAGTTAGAAATGAGATACTATTTGATAAGAAGGTCCCTACATCCCATGTTGGCCTGCTGTTAATCCACAAGGATGTCTAAGCTGTTGCTGTTATACAAAATGGCATAATGGACAACAGCTTCTCGGGTCAATTGGCACATAGACAACTAAGTGTTTTTGGTAAAATAAAACCTCCATTCATGATTAAATACATCTGATGGATCCCTCCCATTTTTTCCTACATTATGTTTAATGTCGATGGTGTTGCGTTGGGATCTCCAGGACTCTTGGGTTGTGGTGGGGTATTTCTCACCCCCTGTGGCTTGTTAAAGGATGGTTTCACTATTTCATTCAGACATGAATTGCATATGAAGCAGATCCGTGGGACATCATCTATGTTATCAATCATTATTTCTATCATAGATGGAATACTCTTTGGATTGAATTATATTATGGACCTGCAGTTAATTCTCTTAATATGAGGATGAGGGGTTTCCCATGGAGGCTTCTACCCCCAATGGATATAATGTCTTGAACACGTAAACCATCTTGATACGATGATCACACAATCTTATAGGGAGTCAAATCAAGTGGATGATGCCCTTTCAAGGAGAGGTGTCTTGGAAATGACTTCTATGTTATCCTTTAGGATCTTTGAGTTTTTTGTGTCTCTAGTGGGGGATGATATGCGGAGAGTGTCTCATTTTAGACTTTTTAAATACCCATTCATTGTGTAATCTTGTACTATTACATTTTATTAATAATTTTTTGGGGACGGTCTAACCTGACCGCAATTTTCCTTGGAGAGCTCCCTCAAAGGGAATAATCACATACCAACTCCCATTATGGTGATGTTGAATAATCTTGTAATCGACACTAAGGTATTATTACAAGAGTGAATCATCATAATTTACTTATCGAGTCATGAAGCCTCATCAATTAAATTTCAGTCATTTATGTTCAAATCCACATTCATGATAATAATTATACCATCTTCCTTTTAGAAGTAATTACCTAACTTCAAAATAACATGAAATAAATTTTCCATTCAAAAATTTCCAAACATATTCAATAGATGTATTATAATTTAAAATTCCTAATTTAATTTTAAAACAATAGTCAATAACCTATTCCAGTGAAATAAATTATCCTTTAAAATTAACCTAAGGTTTCCCATTTTATAAATATAGAGAATAATAATAAATTTCTCATTGTAATTAAAATAATTATATCATAAAAAACTGTTATGAGAAATATTCATATACAAATGTATTTTATTTAAATCAATGAATTTAAATTTACAAATTAAAATCCATTCTTGAACCACACATTTATCATAGAATAATATAAAGTATATTTATAATGTAACAGAATCCAAAATTTCATTCATATATATATATATATATATTAGTTAGATGAAATCCAACTCATAACAAAGGAAATCCAAATCATATCAATTATATCTGAAAACATTTAAATTCCTCGAGAATATGATCAAATAATATTTCCTGATGCATTTCAAGGTAATCATTCATAAAATATGTGTTATAAAATGAGAAAAACATATCCATAAATTTTAAAAAAATAATGAACTACAAAATATTTTTTTAAGACAGAAGGTATATTTTGTGAGAATGTTCTTGATCACCACCTCTTCATGACGAAACTTAAGTTTCCATGGAAAGTTGGAGATTGAGTATTTATTTTGATTTATATGTTTCATGATGATAAATGACATTTATTTTACAGGTGAATTAGTTATTTAATTATGTAATATCTTGTGAAATTGAGAATTAGAATAGATATATTACTAGAGCCGCATTATAAATCCATGGTCTAGTAAAATTTAAGGAAATAATATGACCAACTTGGAAGTAAATCTTTGAATAGTTATGATATTTCTATGTTTATCATTACATGCAACCAATCAAAGAGTATTTGTATTATAATTTAAAACATGACACGATGTAAATTTATTTACTAAATTACATCTTGTCAGAGATGTTATTTTGGTTGTTTTTTAATGGACATTTTGGTTGTTATTGGTTTCATGTTATTTTTTTTAATACTACAAACTTTTATTTTAAATATAAATTCATTAAAACCACAAAATTTTTGGTTAAAAAAAGTTTCTATGATATATTTCAATGTAATTTTCAATTACTAAAATATTTTTTTAATGAATTAATTTTTTAGATAATTGAGTTTCAATTATGGTTCTTTGATTTTGAAAATTGATTGTACCAAGAATAAATTTTGGTTTGTAGGTTTTTTAAATTGAATGTAAATTTAGAATAAATAAAAATAGATTATTTCATTTGAAACCATTGAATAATGTGAATGAGTCTGTATCATATTTTAAAAAATATGATATAATTATATCAGTATATATCTCTTGAATGGAAAGTGTAATATTTTCATTAAATGGGACATATTTTGAATATGAAAAAGGTGATGTTTTGGAAAGAGAGGTTTGATATTCATTTAAATGCTTATTGTTTTTGTGTGGGATCTGTAGTGAGTTTTCCCCAATTACATGGATTGATAATACCATGTTTCACAATTTTTGGAAATGCCTCCTAGAATGTATTTCAACTTAGATAGAATGATTTTTCATCAGTCCATTTTTCAAATTTGTCCTTCTTGTTTATCTAAAATTTTATCTCTAGTTGGAAATTCATTCCTAAATCTTAATAAAGTGGTGGATAATGAGCGTATATAGCATTTGGAAACCATCAAGGTATTATTGGTCTATCTTCATAATTCTTATAGAGATTATTAGGGTTCCCATGATGCAATAAAGTATCAGGAATATGTTTAAGAGATCTTCAATTCTCATAACACTCTTGATGTTGTGAATGTCAAGTAAATAGACAAATTATTTTATGAAACTGGTAGATGGTGTTGGGAAGATATGATTCCCTCTTATCTACAAGAAGGAATATATTTTAAATTCATCAAGTTACTATTGACTCAAATGAAGAGTCTTACAAATGTAATGAAAGCATATGTATCTAAGAACTGGTCCTTCAGACAATATGTGATATCTGTTTTATATTGTTCCAAAAAAAATTATTTTTTGGCATTTTTCCTTCCATATAATAATAATGATGAATATATGAAGGATAAATTTTATAAAAAAGGTGGTTACCCAAAACTCAGAAGAACCATACCAAAACTGTCTTTAACCTTTTATGAAATCATGTCTAAATGGACATGTTCAACTGAAGTATATCTAGTAAAGAATCATAAAGTTGAATGATTATAATTTTTCATTGAATTATGATAAAATGTCCCACATGGAAGATCATGGGTGTTTTTTCAGCATAGAAAGTCTTCTTAGGGAAATTAGAGGCATATCTTATGAGGTTAGTGTAGGGTACCTTGTCAATATAAGAAGGTGTGTATGAAAGATTCATGTTTTTGCAAAAATTGTATCCTTTTGGATCACCTTAAGAGATTATATATGTTATATTATCAAAATTTTAAGTTTTTTATATGAATGATGTTTTCAAAACTAAAGAGAATATGTTTATTCAAGAGTAATAGACTCCATCCATTAGACCAGGAGTGAATCTTCTCACACATTGGAGAATAATCTCATTGAAATAGGTGTTCATTTAGCTTGTTTTTCCAATTTCAGATTGGAAACCATTTAGGTTTTACATATTGTTTTTTGTGTTTTAATTGTATAATTTCATTAATATAACTTTTTGATTTATTTGGTTCTAGTTTTTGTTCTCTCTAATAAACCATTCTTTTGATCCTGATTAAGGTTTTATTTTCCTGAGATCTTTATTATTGTTCGTTGTAGATGTGAATTCATTAATGGTTATCCAGAATTTTGACTGATCACTATTACATGAGTTTTTTTTCATGGGGATGGAGTGGAGACTTGTTTGGATACCTTTAGATGCATAGTAATTATTTTATTCATGTAAATAATATTTCATTGTTCCATGTATTTATTTCAATAAATGATATAGGATACCATTTAAGTTAGTTATTTACCCTTGATGATATATTTTTCTTTTAACATAGATAGTGTTATATCTTGATATAAGGATTGATCTCTATCATAAGATTGTATTTACTTATTTTTGTGCTATATTTATTATTTTTATATCATTTCCGTTTGATATGGGTTGGACTTGGGAACACACTCATGTAACTAGGATTTGTTATATTCTTAATGTAATAGACTCTCAAGGGTGTTAGTGGAACTTTCAATGACATAATCATAGGGTGAGGCTGAGAACATAAAATAATAGGTTACTATATATTACTTTATAATGGTAGAAATAATTTCCATTTCAATTCCTTACTATTGGATGGTTTGATTGTGGATAGTTCATTAGAGCATTGTTTATTTTGGGAATCATTGTGCTATTTTCAGTATTTCATTACTTGAGGATTCAGTTTCCAATATAGGATATTTCACTATGGAATTTGATCAAATTATCTTCTTTATGTAGAATAGATGTGTCATATTGAATATTTTTTCTTATGTACCATAATGTTTTTGAATGTAAAAATGGATTGGATTTGTATTCTAGGTATCTGGTTATTTTTATATTATTCTTATTCCTCTTGATGTTATAAATATTTGTTTTGATTTATATGGTGATCATCAATTTTATATATAAATGTTTCATTATAATTATTTTTGTAATAATATCAATGTCTATGGTTCGGTGGAATTTTTTGAGTGAGTCTTCTTTTGTTTCATGGACCATCCGGTGCACTAGTTGAGAGTGTCAGTTATTTTAGTCTAATTTATTTTCTATCATTCGAAATGAAATATTTCTTTTCATAAAACATTCTAGCTTAGAGGGATTATAGAGTCTTATTTATATAATAATTAGATACACTCTTGGTTTTTAATTTAAATTTCATTTGGATTAATATTATAATAGTTTTCAATTATTTTTTACCCTTACACATTGTATAGGGTAAAAATAATGGTATGCGCCTCCAACAATTTTGGGGTGCTTTTTAGGAGATGTATAATAGGAAATCCTTGTTTACATGTTTACTGTCTCAGAATATGTATATTTAATATAGATTCATAAAGGATAGTGTTTTCTATCATAAATGTGTAAAGGTATACTTGATATTCAATATGTAGTATAAGGGAACATTTAAATTTTTCTAAGGGTAATTGATAATTTTGATACGCTACATAAGGGTAAACCCCTAAGTGTAAGCGATATATATGGGTACTCTAGAACTATATATGGGTAACATTTTACATTTATTCACTATGATAGGGTATTCATGAACAATTCTAGGGTAATTTAGGAAATTCACAACAATAACTAATATTTTATATGAGTTACATTAGGGTATTGGGTATACTGTTTAAGGGTAATCCATTATTTTAATCAAATGTGTAAAGGTATCCATGTTTCTATATGATTGTAACCTATTCATTATAAATGTTTTGTTAGGGTAAATTATCACTGTATAAGTTTAGCATTGGGTTTCTAAATGTTACCTAAGGCTAATCAGATTAGTTCTTATATGTTTGGCATGTATCTTAAGGGTAACAACATTTTATTAAAGAATGTGTAAGGGTATATTTACACATACATGTGACTTAAGAGCTACATAAGGGTTCATCCATGTTACCCTTGTGAATAAATTTTATTGGGGAAAAAATTAAAAAACACATGATTTTCCCTTCATCATCCATAAACATAACCTATAACACGTTTTTATTATTTATAAATGCTAAAAATCATATAAAACGATTATTTAATCTAATTAAATATTTAATGTTTTTCAAAATTGGATTAATCCCTTTAAATATGACTTTTAATAAGAATGTATAATTAGAATGCTGTTTTATTTATTGTGTTTTATTACTGTAAATTCTAGATATTTGTATTAAAAAACCATATATTTTTTGTAATTTATTTAAAATTATCTTTTAGGGAGTCTCATGATCCCCATTGTTGTGTAATGAATTGGACTATGTTCTGTGTGGTTTCTTCCATCAATTACCTTTTGTGTAACAACTCATATTGATTTAGTGAATCCCTTGTTGGGTGATGTGAAATTATTTTTTGAGGAATGTGTTCCTATGTATTTACTTCAATATGAAATTTTTTGTTTCATGAAAATAGAATGAGATATTTTTATTATTTTATAACATATGTTTTGTGAATGTTTACATTAATATACCTTGTTAAATATTATTTCACCCACTTCCCTGTGAATTTAATACAGCATGTATAGAATTATTATGATCAATACTTATCTATTTATGATTTAATATTTCTTATTTCAAATATATATGTGTGTGTGTGTTCTTCTGTGAATTTAGTTTTGGTTTTCATTCCTTTAAAAAAATATTTGAGTGGCTGTCTTGATAATAGTGTGGGATTAAGACCAAATTTTCTTTGTAATGTGAAATTCCATAATATAAATTATTGAAACTGGCTTATGGAATCATGTCTACATGATTTTATATTATCTAATTTTTCATATCACTAGAAACAATTTTTTATTATTACAGTTCTTTATAATATGTGTCTCTTTAGGTGACATTTAAATAATGATTTTTTTCATTTGGAAAAAGGTTATTGACCTGTTTTTTAAACGAATTAAATCCTATTAAATTTTAAAACGTCCCAATATTTATTTAGGGTTTTTTTTGAAATTAATAAATAGTTTAATGTCATTTGGGATTTCATTAATGACTTATTAAAGTGAGAGGTAATTATTAACCTTTTTAATGTTGACTTGAACATAATGTATTTATTTGAAATTGATGATGCATCATGTCGTTGATTGCACTTTTTGATGATCATATATTCTAATAATACCTTGATATTGTTTAAATGATTATTATACATCCCATTGAAGGGTGTCAATAATGTATTATTTTCATTTAGGGGGTATGGATGTGAGGGTGATATGTGAACTAATAATTATTTAAATGTTGAGGGACCGGTCCCATGTTGATATTGGTAAGGATAAATTTTATTACCATCTTAGAATGATTATCTCTCCTACCACTATGAACTGTTATTGTGGACCCGATTTATTGAATGCGATGCATATATTTAGGAATTTCTAGAAGAAACACACCCCATCTAGTGTATCATAAGATTACATGATGGGTTCAGGAAATGTATGTTTATATAGGAAAATATGGGTGCATGGACTGTATAGCATCCCGCCTTTTTATCACATAAACATTCATTACATTTTACAAAACCGAGGATCTTTATGGTTTAGTGTCTTGGAAACCAGGAACTTTAAACATGAAAACATAAAAGATTCTTCTTAAACAATTGAAAGGATTCTCCTCATGTTCATCCTAGGTTCATTACTGCATCTCATAACCTGGGGACATTCATCAAAAGAAAGGGTGAGAAAAAGGCCCAGTAAGGGAAACAAGAGAAACATTTTACATGTGAATTTGAGATACTTCAATAAGGTCATGAAAAGAACATTAAGGCATGAGAAAGAAATTGTGAGGCATATCATAATAAAAATAACATTTTTCATAACTTGAAGATGAGGCTGCATAATTTAACATAGACAATCATGAACATATCACCAAGGTCCATCCCCAAGGTTTCATTTGAAAATTACCAAGGTTATTCACCAAGGTATCGTGAAAATTGTAATCTCTAGTGGTTACATCATTACCCGATGCATTGGAGCGCTATCAGGGTGAACCCTTAAATTTTCATTTATTATCATGTGAGCCACATATATAATCATCAAACATTTCATAAATAACCCATATAGAAAAAAATAAATGGGTTTCATTTCATAATCATAACGTTTTAAAAACTTCTTTAAAGACATGATCTTTACGCCACTTTAAACCCACGGAAGGGGAGAGCGAGTTTCATGTATGTAAATACCAGAATTTAAAATAGAACATTTTTGTATATATGTGAATAACCCTGTAGAAATAAGATCTTTGAGTATTCACTTAATAACATGAAGTAATTTTGAGAAAAAGAGAGAGGCATTTTTAGACGAAAATTCTGCAGCACAACAGTTATGTTACAGGGTTTTAGAAAACATTGAAAAGAGAGGGGAAATGGGTCAAACAATCATAAATGACCCATAAAATAGTATAGGGATAGAATATAAGGGATTTAAGAACATGGTAATGAAATTTGAAAATATAACATATGAAATGAAGAACATGAAAGGAAGACAAAAATAAGATTTTTCTTATGAAAATTCGGCAACCTAACAGCGTTACATAAACTTCAACCAAAAATGAATTGATGATGTCAAATAGGGTCTCTCATCATACGAAAATAAAATATAAGTATTATAGATATAGAGATCATACCCCAAAATAATAAAAATGAACTTGCATGACTTGACATGGAATTAGAACTTTGAAAAGGAGAAGGGTGAAAGAATCCCTTAAAAATTCGGTAGCCTAACGGCGTCACATAAACATCAACAAAAAATGAATTGATGAGATCAAATAGGGTCTCTCATAATATGAACATAAGAGTCTAGTATGATAGATATAGAGACCATACCCCAACATAACAAAAAGGAACTTGAAAGAATTGACATGAAAGTAGAACTTCAAAACGAGAAGGGTGAAGAACCACTTAAAAATTCGGCAGCCTAACGGCGCCACTTAAAACTTCAAAATACTGAATTGAAGAGATAAAATGGGGTCTATCATCATATGATCATAAAATATCAGTAATATAAATTTAATGATCATAACCCAACATAATAAAAAGGAACTTGAAATACTTTACAAGATAATAGATCTTGAAAAATGAGAAGGGAGAAAGAATCTGTTACAAACATTTTGGCAGCCTAACGGCACCACTTAAAACCTCATAAAACGAAATAATGAGAGTAAGAGGGGATCTCTCATTATGTGAACATGAAAAGGGCAGTAATAGGAGTATAAAATGACACCCTTTAACATAAGAACATGGAGCATAAAAGAAATTACATAAAAGAGATTTCTTAAAAAGAAAGAGAGAGATCAGATCCCTTACATTAAAATGTAACTCTTAAAACTCAATGGTTGGGACCTTGAGGGCATGGGGGAACCTTGGGAGGTAATGAGACCCGAACTTCGTTGGGGAAGAGTGGGGAGTCGAATGGATGAGAGGATGGCTTGGTATTTATAGGGAATGTGAGAGGACAAGGCATTAATGGCCAAGGGACACCTCATTAGTGGTTTTGGAAAAACCATGTGATTGCCCAAGGTATTTTGTCATGACCCGCCCTCGGGGTTCGTGCCGTGACTACCCCAAGCCCGCCTTCCATAGGCCAGGGGCTGGGGACTAGCACCAAGGCGTAATTCCCGGTAAAAAGGGAAGGCATTGCCTTTGTAAAGTAAACAAACACCACAGAGTAAGAAAGCGGAAAGTAAACACTAAGTAAAAACAGAGTACAACTGAAAGTGCGGAAAAGTAAATGGGCCAGTATACAAACCCAAACTGAAAGTAAAGTACAACTCGAAAGGGAAAACAACAACTGTAAAGTAAAAGCTACTACACCGAGCTGTCCACTGGAAATCCCACCTGAAGGGTGGGTACAGATAGCTCCACTGCTCCTTGGGTCCCGCCGTCCGCTCCGAACACGTCCCGCCCAGTGGTCCACCTCCAGGTACCGTCCTGCTCTGCAAGCCTCAGCCAAGATCAACGCTGTCCGTCTTCTGCAACCAACACAACGTAGTGCGGGCATAGCCCGTGTAGGGGTGAGTATAATCTACTTAGTAGGGACCCCGAGACCCCCGAAGGTCTCCCAAAATCCACAAAGTATAAACCACAAAAGGAAGATACAAACACGAAGAAACAACCGACAATGCTTAGGTATATTCCCATACATATACCTAAGTCATCAATTCCAATACACTTCAACCTCCGAGCCCAAGTACAACTCAGTCCACACAGGAAAGTAAACGTATTCCACACAGGAAAGCAAACGAAATCCACACAGGATAACACAACACAATCCACACAGGATAGCAACAGGATTCAGCTCACATAGGTATACTTTTTCGAAAGACGATAAAGATGATCTCTGATCCATCTAAGTCGTCGGACCCACGAAGGATTGATAGGTATCTAACCCCCGCAAAGACCCACACAGGATCGGGCCCACACAGGACCTGTAGGCGCTGGTTCACACAGGACCGCTGAGCACAAAGACCCACACAGGATCAGGCCCACACAGGACCTGTAGCACTGATCCACATAGGATCGCTGAGTGCTGTAGTCGTCGTCGAATCCACACAGGATCTCTGTACTGTCATCGTCGCAGTCACAGTAGCAGTAGCAGTAGTAGTAGCAGTCTCAGTAACAGTCGCAACCAGCACTAGGGTTCCCGCACACCGCAAGCTCGTTCAGGAGGGTCCGCTCCACGAGCCGAGATGCTGATACATCAATTGTCACAAATTCCATAGTTTATGTATCCAAAAGTTCCGTATCGTCAATAGGAACTCAATGTAATAGACGGCGTGTCGATCAGACGACCGGTCTGAGAGTTATTGGCTTTTTCATCCCAGGGGCCTCGGGCGGAGTATGCCAAAAGATCCGTCTCACTAAGAGGAACACAACAAAGCTGATGGCACGTCAATCAGACGTCCGTAGCTCAAGATATGAGTGTTTCCGCTCCGAAGGCCCGGTTGGTTTCGTGAACGAACCAACCCGGCCGAACTCAATGTATTCCGAAACTTTGAGTGCGATATACCGAATCAGCCGTCTCGATCCAAGGATCACATTTCCGCTGACGGATCGTCAATCGGAGGTCCGTGGCTCAAGATATGGCCAAAAGACCTAAGTCCTTTCGAAAACGGGGGGTCCGGGCCGACCCCCCCTGGGTCAGCCAAAACCGGGTCGACCCGACCAGGGTCCGACCCAGCCCCGCCGGCGCGGTCCGGCGCGGCGGCGTGGCGCGGCCGGCGGCGGCGCAGCCTGGGCCCGTTTTGTGCCACGCGCGGTGGGCCAGGCCTCCGCCTCCTGTCTGGCGGCGCGACTGAAGCCGTGCCTTTGAGAAAACTGGCCCCCCACGTGGGGGCCTGCTTTTGAGAAAACGGGGGGGGGGGGGGGGGGGGGCGCTGCCCCCACTTTGTGTAACCCCCCCCCCCTCACGTGGGAGGGCCTTCTTGTGGCCAGTCGGGGGAATTAATTCCCCCGGAACCTCTCTTCCGGCCAGCCCGACATGGCCGGCCGGTCCTTCCTCAACGGGACCGACAAGGTCGGTCCCCTTCCGGCTTCCGACACCGGTGGCCCGGCTAGCCGCCGGTCTTCTCGTTTCGCCGCAGCCCAGAACTGACCATGGTGTTCGTCGTCCGGTGCGGTGTGACGGCACCGTGCCCCTCCGCCGCGGCCCCGCTCCGGCCGCGGCGCCTTCGGTTCCCTTCGACGCGGCGCGACGGCATCACATTCATGGTAATCTTCCCATGGCGCGGCGCGACGGCACCGCATGATTATAGCCTTGCGATTCCCGCATGGTGCGACAGCACCACGCCATCTCGTTCATACACAAGGAAATAATAAAATTCAAGAACAAGGGAGGGGGGATTCGGCCGTGTTTGTGCGGTCCGGACCCCTCCCTCTCGTTAGACGATAACATATAAAAAAAATATCCTCACGTTTGTCATGCTAGAACCAAGAACCAGAATAAATAATAAATCATCAACAACCCCTACCTCGGTTTCAAGATCGATGATCGTCGAACACCCGCGGAAGACAACGTCGCGGAGGACGGGCGTCGCGGTAAACGTTCGTCAAATCCATTGACGAAGAGGTACGTCCGAAGAGGTACGTCATTGGCAAATATTCGTAAGCCGACAGAGGATGTCCGGGGAGGAAGCGGTGTTCCCTTTCGTTGACACGGAAGACGTTGTCGATCTTCAGAAACAACCGGCTACGAAGAAGAGAGGAGCGGCGTTCTTCGTCGGAGCTCGAAGGTTCTTCGCGTTCTTCGTCAAAGTTGAAGAAGAAGAAGGAGAACCCAAATTCTCTCAAGAAGGCTAGAGAAATCTAACCAAATAAAATAAGCTAGAGTCTTATTTTATTCACACACATAACAAATTGAATTTCAAAGGTTTGAAATTCAAATAAAATAACTCCAAATTAAATAACAAGTTGTCATGTCATTTAAAGAGGGGTTAAAGGGAGTTTTGAGAGAAGATGAAAAGTTAGGGTTCGTGTTGGCCACACCACACTTAATCCTCTAAAGGGAGGTTAGGTGGATGTGGGTCCCACCCCTAACTTCCTTTGAGAGGAGTTAACCAACAAGTTAAAAAAATAAAAAGTGTTTCCACATTTTTATTTAACTTCTTATAATTCTCCCAAAACTAACTTTTGTCCCGCCTAAAACGCAACCTCGGAAAAGGTCTCCTTAAGCAAAAATCGGTGCTGCGAGTTCATCGGTGTCCTTAGATTTCAATTCCGAGCACCGGGTCAAAAGTTAGAAATTCCCTCTCATTCGTTCACTAAACGTACCCGAGCCAAACTTCGGAAATTGATTCCGGGAACTCCGGGCCTCGGAATCAGGTGCCGTCAGAAAACCGCGTTCTTGTAAAATTCCAAAGAAAATTAAGAAAAAATTTCCCTTGAATTTTACGGGTCTTTACATTACTCCCACCTCAGGGATTTACGACCCCGTAAAGATACATCAAAAACTAGGGAAACAAATGAGGGTACTGAGCACGCATCTGAGCCTCCCGCTCCCATGTGCTCTCCAGGAGGTTCCCGTGCTGCCATCTGATGCGCACAAGAGGAATCGATCGCCCACGTAGGACCCACTCCTGTCGATCCTCTATCTCCACCGGGACCTCCGTAAAAGTCTCCCCATCATCAACGTCAAGATTCCCATGGTCAATGATGTGCGTCGGGTCGTGCACGTATCTCCTCAGCTGAGATACGTGGAAGACGTCGTGCACTCGGTGCAACTGAGGTGGTAGAGCCAGGCGGTAAGCCACCTCGCCAATCCTGCTGAGGATCTGGAAGGGTCCGATGAAGCGCCGAGATAACTTTCCGCCTCGGCCAAATCTCTGTATACCACGTCGAGGTGAGACCCTCAAGAAGACGTGGTCGCCATCCTCGAACTCTAGTGGCCTCCGCCTCCTGTCAGCGTATGACTTCTGCCGGCTCTGAGCTGTCCTCATCTACTCCTGGATGACCTGGACCTTCTCTGTCGTGGCCTAGACCATCTCCGGTCCCACAAGTGCTGACTCCCCAGGGCCTGTCCAACACAAAGGAGATCTACAAGGTCGGTCGTACAACGCCTCGTACGGTGCCATCCCGATGGTGGAGTGTTAGCTGTTGTTGTACGCAAACTCCACCAAGGGTAGGTGGTCCTCCTAGCTGCGACCAAAGTCGAGGAAACATGCACGGAGCATGTCCTCGAGAGTCTGAATGATCCTCTCCGTCTGACCATCCGTCTGAGGGTGAAAGGCTGTGCTCAGACGTAGCTGCGTCCCGAACGCCTCCTGTAACCCCTTCCAAAGCCGGTAAGTAAAGCGAGCATCTCGATTAGAGACGATAGATGATGGCACACCGTGGAGCCGCACAATCTCCTGAACGTAGAGACGTCCCAAGCTCTCCACTGAACCCTGCTCTCTAATGGGTAAGAAGTGTGCTGACTTGGTGAGTCGGTCAATAATCACCCAGTAGGAGTCGTGACCTCTGGAAGTGCGTGGAAGTCCAGTCACGAAGTCCATAGATATGTCATCCCACTTCCACTCCGGGACCTCCAAGGGTTGTACCAAGCCTGCTGGTACCTGATGCTCTGCCTTCACCTGCTGGCAGGTGAGGAATCGAGAAACGAACTCTGCTACTGCCTTCTTCATGCCCGGCCACCAGTGCTGTCATCTGAGATCCTGGTACATCTTCGCCACTCCTGGATGTACCGCCAAAGGAGAAGTGTGAAACTCTCTCAGCACCTCCTCTCGCAAAGAGACTGGTACCATGGTACGTCCTCTGAAAAGGATGTCGTGCTCTGCTCCAAGGGGGAAACCATCAGGTGCCTGTCCTGAGGATATCAGTGCACGCCGTGTCTCACAGTCAGCGTCCTCTTGCTGTGCCCCTCTGACCCGCTGCAGTAGTGGAGGGGTGACTGTGAGAGACTGAGGAAGGCTTCTCCATCTCTATCCACGAAGGATATCTGCAATGAGGCTAGCTGCTCCGTTGCCTCCTCAAGTAGCTGAATGCCCGTCCTCCTGCTGAGGGAATCGGCTACTACGTTCCCCTTCTCTGGAGTATAGACTATCTCAAAGTCATAGTCCTGGAGGAACTCGAGCCATCGCCGCTGTCTCAGGTTTAGGTCCTTCTGCGAGAAGATATACCTGAGACTCTGATGATCAGAAAAGACTGTAAAGCGTTCGCCCATCTGGTAATGTCGCCAGGTCTTCAGAGCGAAGACCACTGCTGCTAACTCCAGGTCATGGGTAGCGTAGTTCTACTCATGCGACCTCAACTGACGTGATCCATAGGCGATCACTACCCGATCCTGCATCATAACACACCCGAGTCCGGTCCCTGATGCATCGCAGTAGACTACGTACCCTAATCCCTCCTCAGGCATCCTCAAAGTAGGTGCGCTGGTCAATCTCTGTCTCAGCTCCTGGAAGCTCTGCTGACATCTGTCTGACCACACGAAGGGTTTCCCCATCTTCTTCAAATCTGTGAGTGGTGCCGCAACTCTAGAGATGCCTGGCACGAATCTCCGATAGTATCCAGCTAGCCCCAAGAAACTCCGAACCTCAGTCACGCTCCTGGGTGGCTCCCATGCTAACACAGCCTCGATTTTCGCAGGATCCACTGCAACTCCCGCCTCAGAGATAACGTGTCCCATGAAGTGGACCTCACGTATCCAGAACTGGCACTTCGAGAGCTTACCATAAAGCTGGTGCTCTCGGAGTGTGTCTAGTACAACTCGAAAGTGATAGGCGTGCCCCTCCTCAGTCGTAGAGTAAATCAGAATGTCATCGATGAAGACCATGACAAACCGATCAAGGTATGGCTGAAAGATCCTATTCATGAGAGCCATGAACACTGCTGGAGCATTGGTTAAGCCGAAAGGCATAACCAAGAACTCATAGTGTCCATACCGACATCTGAAGGCCGTCTTCTACACGTCCTCGCCTCTGACTCTGAGCTGATGATAGCCTGACCTAAGGTATATCTTTGAGAACCACTGTGCTCCCTTGAGCTGATCAAAGAGGTCATCAATCCTCGATAGTGGATACTTGTTCCTAACAGTCACCTGGTTCAGGCGACGATAGTCAACACAAAGTCGCAAGCTCCCGTCCGCCTTCTTGGCGAACAATATCGGGGAAGCCCAGGGTGAAACACTGGGTCGGATGAACCCCTTGCCCTGCAAGTCCTCCAACTGTACCCGTAGCTCTCGAAGCTCGGCGGGGGCCATCTCATATGCTGGAGTGGATGTCGGGGCGGCCCCGGGGTACAATTCAATATAAAATTCTACCTCTCTGCGAGGAGGTATCCCTGGAACGTCTTCGGGAAAAACGTCCGCAAACTGATCCACCACTGCAGGAAAACCAGGACTCCGTACGTCAACTGCTCCAAGGATGAGGCTACCCAACTGATGAGTAATGGGCTTTCCTATCCTCCGCGGAAGTCCATTCTGTGCTACAAAGGCTCCCTTCTCGCCGGTGAAGGTGAACCTGCTCTCGTCGGTGCGTACACAATGAACCTTGCGCCTGAAACAGTCAATCTGCGCAAGGACCGTAGATAGCCAATCCACGCCCAAGATGACGTCGTAAGGCCTCGACGCTACTACAAGAAGATCCCAGCCGAAGCTCTCACCTCCTAGAGTAAGCTCACACTACCGGAACCAGTGCGTAATCGTCAAGTCTGCTCCCGTAGGAGTCTCTAGCCGTAAGGATTGAGCCAACGGCTCTGTCGGAATCTCCGAGCTCCGAACAATGGCAGCGGCTATGAAAGAGTGACTCGCTCCTGTGTCTATAAGTACTGCAGCAAGGGTGGAATAGACACAGATAGTACCTCGAATCATCTCGGGTGCGCCGTGGTCATAGGCCTATGCTGCCTGGAGCTATGCCTGTCTCTGCCTGTCTGCTCCCTGTGGTAGGGGTGGACCTCCTGGTGGTGGTGGTGGTAGAGCCTCAAAGCGTCGCCCACCACCGGCTGCTCGTCCAGCTCCTCTGCCTCGTCCACCTCCTCCCTGCGGACCGCCACGGTCGACCCTCTGCCTCTGCCATGGTGGTCCCTCAACGGTCTGCTGCTCCTTGGCACGGTGTGTCGGGAAGTCACGAGCCATGTGGCCCTGCCCGCCGCACGAGTAGCACTGCCTGCCTCTCGAAAGACTGACTCCTCGCTGTGTGCCCCGCGCTGCTGAGCCAGTGTCCTGAGGTCGTCTTCCTGAAGGTCTGGTCTGCCTGAACCCCTGAGTCATCCGTCGACTGCCTGCTGCAGATGACTCTGCCACGTGCCGCCCTACGGTGGATCTCGTCGCTGGTGTAGACTCAGCAAGGAAGCTCTCGATCAAAAGGGCCCGCTCCAGTACTCCTATCTGAGTCGGTATGCAGAGGGAGATCATCGATGCCCTGATCTCGTGTCTCAAACCCTACTCGAAGGTCCGGGCCCGGAAGAATGGGTCCCGTACCATGTCGGTCGAGTAGCGCGAGAGATCGGTAAATCTCGCCGAGTACTGTGCGACCGTCATGCTGCCCTGCCGCAGCTGAAGAAGCTCCTGGATACGCACCGCACGAAGGGTGGCTGGGATGAACTCCGAGCGAAAGAGGCTCTCAAAGCCCGTCCATAGAAGAGATGCCTCATCGTGCACCTGGAGCATCAAGCTCCACCATCGTCCTGCTGGTGCGTGTAATAGGCTCGCAGCGAGAATCACCATGAGGTCTACAGGAGTCCTCACTAGCCTAAACACACGTACCACTGCCTCCAGCCAGTCCTCGGCTGCCTGGGGATCCGTCTACCCGCGAAACCTGGGTGGTCGCTGGCACTGAAACTCATGCAGTGCGCTGAGGCGACGTGCATCGTCAGCGGCTGGTGCTGGAAGTATCGGTGGCTCGACGGGTAGAGCTACCGCCGATGCCACTACTGACAATGGGCCCTGCACCGAAGCCTCGTCGCTCAGTGGGCTGTCGTCACAATCGACTCTCGGAACCCTAGCTGGCTGCCGTCGTGGGGCCATCCTGAAAAGGAAACAGGTGCGCCACGGTCAGAATAGTATACCTGGTGAGCTGATATAAAGTAATCACAAAGAAAACTTTGAAACACACACGCAATCAATGTTTTCGTGCATTAAGTCGGAAATCAGAAGTCAGGGTCCTGGTGTATGGATACGTCGGCCACCGCACCAACACTGGACTCCCTGGACTGATAACCACACTCAATACGCTAAACATTATTGCTTCACATAGAAAAGATCAGAGTTCGCGGTAGAACCGAACTCCTTTGATACCAATTTGTCACGACCCGCCCTCGAGGTCCGTGCCGTGACTACCCCAAGCCCGCCTTCCATAGGCCAGGGGCTGGCGACTAGCACCAAGGCGTAATTCCCGGTAAAAAGGGAAGGCATTTCCTTTTTAGAGTAAACAAACACCACAGAGTAAGCAAGCGGAAAGTAAACACTAAGTAAAAATAGAGTACAACTGAAAGTGCGGAAAAGTAAATGGGCCAGTATACAAACCCAAACTGAAAGTAAAGTACAACTCGAAAGGGAAAACAGAAACTGTAAAGTAAAAGCTGCTACACCGAGCTGTCCACTGGAAATCCCACCTGAAGGGTGGGTACAGATAGCTCCACTGCTCCTCGGGTCCCGCCGTCCGCTCCGAACACGTCCCGCCCAGTGGTCCACCTCTAGGTACCGTCCTGCTCTGCAAGCCTCAGCCAAGATCAACGCTGTCCGTCGTCTGAAACCAACACAACGTAGTGCGGGCATAGCCCGTGCAGGGGTGAGTATAAGCTACTCAGTAGGGACCCCGAGACCCCCGAAGGTCTCCCAAAATCCACAAAGGATAAACCACAAAAGGAAGATACAAACACGAAGAAACAACCGACACTGCTTAGGTATATGCCCATACATATACCTAAGTCATCAATTCCAATACGCTCCAACCTCCGAGCCCAAGTACAACTCATTCCACACAGGTAAGTAAACGTATTCCACACAGGAAAGCAAACGAAATCCACACAGGATAGCACAACACAATCCACACAGGATAGCAACAGGATTCAGATCACACAGGTATACTTATTCGAAAGACGATAAAGATGATCTCTGATCCATCTAAGTCGTCGGACCCACGAAGGATCCATAGCTAACTAACCCCCGCAAAGACCCACACAGGATCGGGCCCACACAGGACCTGTAGGCGCTGGTTCACACAGGACCGCTGAGCGCAAAGACCCACACAGGATCGGGCCCACACAGGACCTGTAGCAGTGATCCACGTAGGATCGCTGAGTGCTGTAGTCTTCGTCGAATCCACACAGGATCTCTGTACTGTCGTCATCGCAGTCACAGTAGCAGTAGCAGTAGTAGTAGCAGTCTCAGTAACAGTCGCAGCCAACACTAGGGTTCCCGCACACAGCAAGCTCGTTCAGGAGGGTCCGCTCCACGACCCGAGAGGCTGATACATCAACTGTCACAAAGTCCAGAGTTGATGTATCCAAAAGTTCCGTATCGTCAACAGGAACTCAACGTAATAGACGACGCGTCGATCGGATGCCCGGTCTGAGAGTTATTGGCCTTTTCGTCCCAGGGGCCCGGTTGGGTTTTAAGGCAAAACCAACCCGACCGTAGTCCACCTGCGTCCAAACCTCGGTCGGAGTATGCCAAAAGATCCGTCTCACTAAGAGGAACACAACAAAGCTAACGGCACGTCAATCGGACGTCTGTAGCTCAAGATATGAGTGTTTCCGCTCCGAAGGCCCGGTTGGTTTTGTGAACGAACCAACCCGGCCGAACTCAAAGTATTCCGAAACTTTGCGTGCGATATACCGAATCGACCGTCTCGATCCAAAGATCGCATTTTCGCTAACGGTTCGTCAATCGGAGGTCCGTGGCTCAATATATGGCCAAAAGACCGAAGTCATTTCGAAAACGGGGGGTCCGGGTCTGGGCCGACCCGGCCCGGCCGGCGGCGGTCCGGCGCGGCGGCGCGGGCCAGCGCGGTTGCGCGGTCCGGTGAGGCGGCACGGTCCGGTGCGGCGGCGCGGCCTGGCACCGCTTGGTGCCACGCGCGGGGGGCAAGGCCCCCTCCTCCTGTCTGGCGGCGCGGCTGAAGTCGCGCCTTTGAGAAAACTGGCCCCCCACGTGGGGGCCTGCTTTTGAGAAAACGGGGGGGGGGGGATGCCCCCCCTTTGTGTAACCGCCCCCCCCCCCCCCTCACGTGGGGGGGCCTTCTTGTGGCCAGCCGGGGGAATTAATTCCCCCGACACCTCTCTTCCGACCGGCCCGACATGGCCGGCCGGTCCTTCCTCAACGGGACCGGCAAGGCCGGTCCCCTTCCGGCTTCCGAAACCGGCGGCCCGGCTAGCCGCCGGTCTTCCCGTTTCGCCGCAGCCCAGAACCGAAGGCGGTGTTCGTCATCCGGCGTAGTGTGACGGCACCGCGCCCCTCCATCACGGCCCCGCTCCGGCCGCGGCGCCTTCGGTTCCCTTCGACGCGGCGCGACGACGTCGCGTTCATGGTAATCTTCCCGTGGCGCGGCGCGACGGCGCCGCACGATTATAGCCTTGCGATTCCCGCGTGGTGCGACGACACCACGCCATCTCGTTCATACACAAGGAAATAATAAAATTCAAGAACACGGGATGGGGGATTCGGCCGTGTTTGTGCGGCCCGGCCCCCTCCCTCTCGTTAGACGATAACATATAAAAACAAATATCCTCACTTTTGTCATGCTAGAACCAAGAACGAGAATAAATAATAAATCATCAACAACCCCTACCTCGGTTTCAAGTTTGATGATCGTCGAAAACCCGCGGAAGACAACGTCGCGGAGGTCGAGCGTCGCGGTAAACGTTCGTTAAATCCGTTGACGAAGAGGTACGTCCGAAGAGGTACGTCGTTGGCGAATCTTCGTAAGCCGACGAAGGAAGTCTGAGGAGGAAGCGGTGTTCCCTTTCGTTGACACGGAAGACGTCGTCGATCTTCAGAAACAACCGGCTACGAAGAAGAGAGGAGCGGCGTTCTTCATCGGAGCTCGAAGGTTCTTTGCGTTCTTCGTCAAAGTTGAAGAAGAAGAAGGAGAACCCAAATTCTCTCAAGAAGGCTAGAGAAATCTAACCGAATAAAATAAGCTAGAGTCTTATTTTATTCACACACTTAAAAAATTGAATTTCAAAGGTTTGAAATTCAAATAAAATAACTCCAAATTAAATAACAAGTTGTCATGTCATTTAAAGAGGGGTTAAAGCGAGTTTTGAGAGAAGATGAAAAGTTAGGGTTCGTGTGGGCCCCACCACACTTAATCCTCTCAAGGGAGGTTAAGTGGGTGTGGGTCCCACCCCTAACATCCTTTGAGAGGAGTTAACCAACAAGTTAAATAAATAAAAAGTGTTTCCATATTTTTATTTAACTTCTTATAATTCTCCCAAAACTAACTTTTGTCCCGCCTAAAACGCAATCTCGGAAAAGGTCTCCTTAAGCGAAAATCGGCGCTGCGAGTTCATCGGTGTCCTCAGATTTCAATTCCGAGCACCGGGCCAAAAGTTAGAAATTCCCGCTCGTTCGTTCACTGAACGTACCTGAGCCAAACTTCGGAAATTGATTCCGGGCACTCCGGGCCTCGGAATCAAGTGCCCTCAGAAACTGCGTTCTTGTAAAATTCGAAAGAAAATTAAGAAAAAATTTCCCTTGAATTTTACGGGTCTTTACATATTTGCCCATGGTATTGGCCACTTGGGACACCTAATAACTTATCTTACTATTCATAAGTCGACCATATTGATTACATACTTAATACATCATTTAATGATGTCATTAAACACCCGTAACTTAAAAACTGTATTTTCACTATTCATCGAAAATTCAAGTTTCTCAGAATAATCCCAAAATTTCACCTCAACCAAATATAAATGCTCTGATTTCAAAAATGAACTCCATTTTATAAAAATAATTTTCTAAATATTATTAATTTATTTTTTAAAAAAAATACACTATTCACCATAAATTCATTTTTTTAGAAAAAAAACCAAATATTACCATAACATAATATTGGTGCTATGTGTTCAAAAATGAAATCCACTTTATAAAAATAATTTCTTAATTACTTTTAATTTAATTTTTAATTAAAAAACAATATTCACTCAAAAAAAACTAATACTTGAATAATAATTTATGAAATCTTTATTTAACCATTTTATTGAATCACATTACTTAATCAAGGTGCCTAGATTATATTAATACTTTCTTTAAGTGAGATTACTAATACATTTGGACACATTACTAATCCTAATCATAAAATCACTATTCATAATTTAGTATTCATCAAAAATTATGTTGATCTTATTAGAATCTAAATTTCGTACTGAGCATAATTGTAGAAGACCATTTTTTGAATATCATTACACATTTTTAATTATTTAAGGTTTACATAAACCTTTTTAAAATATCCTTTTTCTAAAATTCATCAAAAATATGCATACTATATTTATCCTGTCATTTGAAAATTCATAAACTTCATCATAAGAAGAAATCCCAATTTTAATTTAAAACAAAGGATTACACAAGCCAGTTACAGTCTCCTTACATAGCCCCTTATCACACCAGCATAGGACCTAAGTGTAAGGTGTTCTAAGGTGAGAGAATCTGAGGGAGGCTCGGCTAACATCACACGAGTAGTAATTTCTATCAGTTTGAACTTCTCGCAAAGGTGATTCCGTTCTAGCATGACACGATGAAGTTCGGATTGGGTTTGGTCCAGAGCAAAGCCCAATGGTGCTACCTCCTTCCTAATTTCTGTTAGATGGGCTTCGATCGGTCCAAGACTACTGGGTGAGGTCATCAAATCTTCTTTCTATAATAATTAACCAAGATTACTTGTATTTAGAGACAAAAATCAAAACGTTTAGTTTCCAGTGGTCATATTGACCAATGGTCATATAACAGTCAAAGCCCAACGGTCACATTTTAATTATACTCATGTTATCAAATGAAACATTTTTGTTGAGTATAAAAATAAAATAACACACAAAATTAGGAAACAATATTTATTCAAAATTTCGGGTCATTACAATCATCCCCCCTTAAGAAATTGCGTCCTCACATTTTTTTTAAAATTGGGTTTTGAAATTTCATTGAAAGTCCCACATCGGAAAAGGTGTCAGAAAAACTATTACTTTAAAGGAAAGAAAGGGAAGTACAAAGGTCACCCGAGTTAACCCATACTAGGATTGCATGGAGGAAAACATGGATATGGAAGAAAAAACAAAGGGTCAAGTTCTGGGGGAGAGTGATAGAAAACATGATTAGGAGAAAGTTAACCATAAGAAAATCCCAAACTTATGATGTGTGTAAACGGTCTTTGATTACCTAGTAGGAAACGTAAACCAACAACATTTTTTTTAAGTTCCTTTTAATAATTTTGAGGAATTCATTTACTACATAGAAAAAAAAAACATAATAAAATATACCTACCTTCATGTAGAGTTTCATCCTTTAATAAGTTTCTACCAAAACTAATCTTTTCTCCAAACGACGAGCATTCACAATTAATTTGTCTCATCAAAACACAAGAATCATCTTCTAGAGAATTACATAATCCACAAAATATTAACTATCTATTTCTTCTATCTTTAAACATTATCCCAAAAATAGAAAGGGTAGGGTAAAATAACTCTTCAAAAAGAAATAATCCTATAGGAATGGAAACTACTTTTAAATCATCAAAGTTCCATGGTACTACCCAATGTTCATCATAGTCCATTCCATAATTAACGGTCCTTAAAATTCCTCAAAATAAACCAAACTAAGATTGAAACCCAAATACAAGAAGGATTTGATAACATAGTCTTCCAAAATAAACTTCATTGTTCATCTCCAAAAAACATCAACCACTCCTAACATCTTATAACAAAAGTATCTAACCTAAACATATTTTACCCAAGATAGGTTAATCATTCCCATAAGTAACCTAAATTACTATAAGTTCACCTTAAATTCATCGATTCTTCAAAATATAAGTCAACCTTACTCCTCAATGAAAATATCGTAGTAATCTATTTACCTCGATCATATAGGGTCCCCAAAATAGTGAACGTCTTCCAAAATAATAATCATATTTTAATCCCCTAATCATCCCTATCATATTAATACGACAATCATCGCATTTCCTATCACATTGGTTGTTGGGACATGTTCTTCCATTTCCCTCCATTAACTATGAAAACAAATTACAATTAGGGGCTTGAATACTTAGCCAATAATCATGAAAAGGAACTTAAAGCATATAAGGATAACTTGTAGAAGAAAAGTATACCCTAACTTGTGATCCCCTAGGTTCCCATCTAGGTTATCCATGATCATATATTCTTATGTGAATATTTATTTTATTTTATCTTTATTCCTTTAACAATGGTTCATACTAAGCTTATGAGTTTACCAAAGCATGTCCCCCGGGAGTGTCGTAACAAAGAGTGCAGCAAGGCCCGTTGTCGTGTACCAGTTCCCATTCGAGTCTAGCTCAAAGCGATGTTTTCAAGTTTTACCACTATGTACATCTGTGCCAGAACCACCTCTACCAGCTCGTATCTAGACAGGGATGTATTTTCTTGGCAACCCCTTACTCAATACTCACCAAAATACCCATAAGATTTCCTATTTTTAAACTTTTCTATAGGCTTCTTCCTAGAGTTTTCATATCCTAATTTCCACAAATAACTAAACCTCCCTTTAATACCAATTATAGCATCCCGCCTTTTTATCACATAAAATTTCATTACATTTTACAAAACCGAGGATCTCTAAGGTTTAGTGTCTTGGAAACCAGGAACTTTAAACATGAAAACATAAAAGATTCTTCTTAAAAACTTGAAATGATTCTCCTCATGTTCATCCTAGGTTCATTACTGCATCTCATAACCTGGGGACATACATCAAAAGAAAGGGTGAGCAGAAGGCCCAGTAAGGGAAACAAGAGGAACATTTTACATGTGAACTTGAGATACTTCAATAGGGTCATGAAATGAACATTAAGGCATGAGAAAGAAATTATGAGGCGTATCATAGTAAAAATAACATTTTTCATAACTTGAAGATGTGGATGCATAATTTAACATAGACAATCATGAACATATCACCAAGGTCCATCCCCAAGGTGTCATTTGAAAATTACCAAGGTTATGCACCAAGGTATCTTAAAAATTGTAATCTGTAGTGGTTACATCATTACCCAATGCATTGGAGCGCTATCAGGGTGCACCCTTAAATTTTCATTTATTATCATGTGATCCACATATATCATCATCAAACATTTCAAAAATAACCCATATATAAAAAAATAAATGGGTTTCATTTCATAATCATAACGTTTTCAAAACTGCTTTAAAGACATGATCTTTACGCCACTTTAAACCCACGGAAGGGAGAGTGGGTTTCATGTATGTAAATACTAGAATTTAAAATAGAACATTTTTGTATATATGTGAATAACCCTATAGAAATAAGATCTTTGAGTATTCACTTAATAACATGAAGTAATTTTGAGAAAAAGAGAGAGGCATTTTGAGACGAAAATTCTGCAGCACAACAGCTACGTTACAGGGTTTTAGAAAACATTGAAAAGAGAGGGGACATGGGTCAAAAAATCATAAATGACACATAAAACAGTAGAGGGACAGAATATAAGGGATTTAAGAACATGGTAATGAAATTTGAAAATATACCATATGAAATGAAGAACATGAAAGGAAGACAAAAATAAGATTTCTCTTATGAAAATTCGGCAGCCTAACAGCGTTACAAAAACATCAACCAAAAATGAATTGATAATGTCAAATAGGGCCTCTCATCATATGAACATAAAAGATCAGTATTATAGATATATATATCATACCCCAACATAATAAAAAGGAACTTTCAAAACATGACATGGAATTAGAACTTTGAAAAGGAGAAGGGTGAAAGAATCCCTTAAACATTCGGCAGCCTAACGATGTCACTTAAACATCAACAAAAAATGAATTGATGAGATCAAATAGGGTATCTCATCATATGAAGATAAGAGTCCAGTATGATAGATATAGAGATCATATCCCAACATAACAAAAAGGAACTTGAAAGAATTCACATGAAAGTAGAACTTCAAAACGAGAAGGGTGAAAAACCACTTAAAAATTCGGCAGACTAACAGCGCCACTTAAAACTTCATAATACTGAATTGAAGAGATCAAATGGGGTATCTCATTATATGATAATAGAAGATCAGTATGATAAATTTAGAGATCATACCCCAACATAATAAAAAGGAACTTGAAATACTTTACATGATAATAGATCTTGAAAAATGAGAAGGGAGAAAGAATCTGTTACAAACATTTCGGCAGCCTAACGACGCCACTTAAAACATCATAAAACGAAATAATGAGAGTAAGAGGGGATCTCTAGTTATGTGAACATGAAAAGGGAAGTAAGAGGAGTATAAAAGAACACCCTTTAACATAAGAACATGGGGCATAAAATAAATTACATAAAAGAGATTTCTTGAAAAGAGAGAGATCAGATCCCTTACCTTAAAATGTAACTCTTAAAACTCAAAGGTTGGGACCTTGAGGGCTTGGGGGCCATTTCGGAGGACTCCTTGGGAGGTAATGGGACCAGAACTTCGTTGGGGAAGAGTGGGGAGTCTAATGGATGAGAGGATGGCTTGGTATTTATAGGGAAAGTGAGGGGGCAAGGCATTAATGGCCAAGGGACACCTCATTAGTGGTTTTGGAAAAACCATGGGCTTGCCCATGGTATTTTCCCATGGTATTGGACACTTGGGACACCTCATACCTTATCTTACAATTCATAAGTCGACCATATTGATTACATACTTAATACATCATTTAATGATGTCATTAAACACCCATAACTTAAAAACTGTATTTTCACTATTCATCGAAAATTCAACTTTCTCAGAATAATCCCAAAATTTCACCTCAACCAAATATCAATGCTCTGATTTCAAAAATGAACTCCATTTTATAAAAATAATTTCCTAAATATTTTTAATTTATTTTTTAAATAAATACACTATTCATCAAAAATTCATTTTTTTAGAAAAAAACCCCAAAAATCCCCATAACATAATATCGGTGCTCTGAGTTCAAAAATGAAATCCATTTTATAAAAATAATTTTTAAAAAATTTTAATTTAATTTTTAATTAAAAAACACTATTCACTCGAAAAAACCCAATACTTGAATAATAATTTATGAAATCGTTATTTAACCATTTTATTGAATCACATTACTTAATCAAGGTGCCTAGATTATATTAATACTTTCTTTAAGTGAGATTACTAATCCATTTGGACACATTACTAATCCTAATCTTAAAATCACTATTCATAATTTACTATTCATCAAAAATTAAGTTGATCTTATTCGAATCTAAATTTCGTACTGAGCATAATTATAGAAGACCATTTTTTGAATATCATTACACATTTTTAATTATTTAAGGTTTACATAAGCATTTTTAAAATATCCTTTTTCTAAAATTCATCAAAAATATGCATACTATATTTATCCAGTCATTTAAAAATTCATAAACTTCATCATAAGAAGAAATCCCAATTTTTATTTAATACAAAGGATTACACAAGGCAGTTATGGTCTCCTTACATAGCCCCTTATCACACCAGCATAGGACCTAAGTGTAAGGTGTGCTAAGGTGAGATAATCTGAGGGAGGCTCGGCTAACATCGCACGAGTAGTAATTTCTATCAGTTTGAAATTATCGCAAAGGCGATTCCGTTCTAGCTTCACACGATGAAGTTCGGCTTGGATTTGGTCCAGAGAAAAGCCCAGTGGTGCTACCTTCTTCCCAAGTTCTGTTAGATGGGGTTCGATCGGTCCAAGACTACTAGGTGAGGTCATCGAATCTTCTTTCTATAATAATTTACCAAGATTACTTGTATTTAGAGACAAAAATCAAAACATTTAGTTTCCAGTGGTCATATTGTCCAATGGTCATATAATAGTCAAAGCCCAACAATCTCATTTTAATTATACTCATGTTATCAAATGAAACATTTTTGTTGAGTATAAAAATAAAATAACACACAAAATTTGGAAACAATATTTATTCAAAATTTCGGGTCATTACAGCCTGTGTTTAAACGACAACACATTTAGAGTCGATGTAATCTTGGAAATATTTCAAGATAGATTTATGTGTGATCAGCTATAATATGATGGATTCGCTATCATATATAGTCATTTCCCAAGAAATATTTATACAAGATACTTTAAACATTATAGTCTTCTTTGTCACAACATGGAATTGGAGTTTCCTTGTTTGTTTGATTACCATGCATGATTGATCAGTTGATAGAGATGTCACACCAAGAATTTATTGTATTTATTTTAGGATATTTCTTTTATATTTGGTTAATTTCATTATTTATCTTAATTTATATTTTTAATCGTTTTCAATGACTTCAATGATAATGTTTAAATTTTAAATGAATATATAGAATTTTTTGAGTTTTTATTTCATAAATGATTTGGATGTATTTGATGTCCTCTTTTAAAATATCAATATACTAAAATTTTATCATGATAGTTTTTTTCATATTATTAAAAAAATCATTGTGAAACCATATTATACTCACTTTTAGCATGTTTTGTTTTTTTAAAGGTTGGGGCTGAAGCCTCATTTATTATTAAAGGAAAACAATGAGCTCTTTAACTTGGTAGAGGGAGACCCATTACATTTAGCATGTTTTTTATTACCATATTAAGTAACAAAAAGCCTCTTTGGTGAAATCCTACTTGACCCTATAGCTCACTACAAGATTGCACAATTTGGTGTTTATAGCCTTTATGTTTATATAGTTGGTTATCAAGTTCCCATTGACATCTTTGGTGTAATATTTCATGTTTGGTTGATAATATGTATTTTTGAACATGGTAGGTCGTTGTGCACCACCAGGTGGTGGGTTTGTACTGTCATGTTCATCATATTGTTTTTGTATCTTCTCCTTGCACTTGATATGATTATATTTGTTTATTTATATTTTAATGTTTTTGTACTTTACATATGAATATTGATATATTTTGGTTTGTGAGAAATAATTCCTAAAGATGTTTTTTGATTTATGGGTTCTTCTCACTACCCCATAGGGATATATAATACCCTTTGGGTAAGTGGGGAATCAATTCAGATGTTATTTTGGGTCAATTTGTTACATGTCTCAGCTGGGATATCAACATAACTATAATGAAATGATATAAATTCACATTAATACACCACAATTTTAAGATCATAACATACACTAATAACCATTAGATAAATAATAACTCAATCATCAATGTAATGATGTACAAGAATATTCATATTTTTTAATCTACATGTTTAGTATCTTCATCTCCACAAATTGTTCAGTGAATTTATAGATTTCTAATATAAAAAACTCCAATGGTTGGATTTTAAATTCATTGAAAACAATTTTAATAGAATCAAACATATCCTTATATCATCTAATGTATGTAACTATATCTATTCTATATGATGTGCATTCCACCCTCTAGATATTAGTGGTTCTTTAGTGTATATTAGTGAATATCCTCAGCATACCTAGTCATGTATGATCTAAAACGTTTATATAAAATTAATTTAATATGCATTAAATGATTGTTAAAAAATCAAAACATATTAATTTTTATCAAAACCATAATAATATTTATTTTATTTTTCAAAACAAAGGATATGAAAGTGTTATTTTACCCAAATTATCATTTTATTTATGATAGCTACATATACTAATTATGTAAAATAATAATTAGTCTCTCAATGTATAAAATTTAGATATAAATATTTGATTATGGTGGTGTATTATTTTTTATTTTAATTAAATTTTACTTTTTCAGAAGTGGGATTCTTGTGTCCAGATAAAAAATAAAATCTGGAGCCAAAAAATTGGGGTTTTTCAGTATGAGTCTTCATTTTGAACTCGAATATAATGTGAAGGTTTTTGAAAATTTTCAATTACTGATCATATCTTTTCTTATACCATGCCTCAAAATCATATTATAAAGGTTGGAACACTCCTAAGTCATTTTTTCTTTGTTGGTAATGGTCCGAGGAGTTTTTGGGAGGTCTTGAGATGTTTTGAGAGAACAAGACCCAAAAAAGAATTTTTTAAAAATGTTCTAGAGGGAACAAGGTTTTTCAAAAACCATGAGGCCCACTATAGGTAACTTTCTGGACTAGTTTAAGGGGGGAGTGGTAGTGCTTAAGGGTTGAGTATAGTTTTCTAATTGTTCACCTTTCCCACATGCTTCATGGAATGGACAATAGCTATGAACTATTAATCGCACAGTCATCGTATGATTCTCAAACTGTGTAGCTAGCCTGTACGAGGTTCTCCAGGTGCACATAAAAGGAGATCATAGTTTTCACATGGTTTTCTAAACCACGTGACATAATCCATGTTCCCAAACCAATTTAAAAATTTGATTAAATTTCAAATTAAAGGATAATTAAATAAAAACACAACCTCACCCGTCTCACCCCACTTACCCGATCACGACGTAAGACCCCCATGGGGGCTCCCCATTGACATGAAACCACTGTCTCCACAGATCCAATCCATCGATGAAATACCTATTTATTTATTCCAATTTCTTCGTCAATCCTTCTAGGTGATACGCCTAGATACTTCCCTAATCCTTTTCTCAGCCGATTTTGGATTCTCTATCACCCTATAGTGTAAGGAAGAACCCTAGGTATTGGTTAACCATGTTTTTAATGTTTCTTCTGGTTCTAGGTCATGTGTTGGATCTATTGGGTCTTATTGTATCATGATCTAGAAAATGTTGCTGAAGGTGAAGCGATTTGGGTTGAATTTGTTCACTAACACCAACCGATGTAAGGGTTTACACCTTCCGTTTGGTTTATCACCTCCATTATTAGGGTCTTTTAGTGTTTTTTAATTCCAATTTGATAACCTATAGTGTGTTGGTCCTACCATGTGGTTTTGTGTCCCCTGGTCTAAGGTGACATGCTTGTGTATGCATATGTAGGTATATATATATAGGTTCACCCGTTATGTGTATATTAATTCATGGTAGTGAATATAATTGTATGGGGATAGGTGTGACTATGTGTGTGTGTATATATATATATAATTGCATACGGAGGTGAGTGGAGATGGGTATATGCATATAAGAATATATGTAAGGACCCCCTTTCACTTGTTCATGGCCATACATATGTGTGCACAAGGTCTAGGTGTCCTTATATGTTATCAAAAATTCATATGCTCAGTTGGGGAGTAGCAACATCTAGTTAGAATGTTCCAAGATCTGAAATGATTAGTTTGGTTCTACCCTGTGGTAGGGTCCTTTTCTATTCGCAAAAAGTTTTTATTTCATTAATTAAAATTTTTATCGCAATGTTCTTACATTTAATTTATGCATTATGATTTCATGGATTAAACTATTCCATTGTTAAGGTATATGATATTCGTAAAAGAGATAAAATATTTGATGGTTGAAAAAATCATTATTTTATAATAAAAAACCATCCAACAGAGGTGTTCTGCCTTCAAGTTAAAAATTTAGTGAGTTGAAATTTGTGTTTTTCTGGGTTTGATTCATTGAGTTTCTTATGATTTGAATCCACTTATGATAAATGACATATTTGGTACCTTGTCTTATTTTAAAAACTATATTATGTTCCTTTATAAATGAATTGTGCCTTGTCTCTTTTGTTATTTATTTAACCCAAAATTCCACCATCAAATTGTGGAAATATTAGGCTTGGAATTTCCCAAGTAGGAAATTGAGTTTTTTAAGTCTTAATTAATAACATGAATTGGTTATGAAAATGGAATTTTATTGGAGGCATTAAATGAGATAATTCAATATATTGGATAGAGTGATCCGGATACTTGAACCCTTAAACCCAATTTCCATGTTTAGGTAAATTAGGTGAGATGAACATGAGTAGAATGACTCATACCATGTGGAATGTATTGAATTAATTTCTTAGTCATGTTTAATTACATTCCTTTTGTTAAGTGGTTTAATTTTAATGGATTCCTTTAAATGGAATTGAATAAAACGGGTTTTTACCCCATACTAGTTTTAGAAATGATTATATATGGGAGTAATTCATACCCCATTAAATTATT
Organism: Viscum album; assembly: GCA_963277665.1. NCBI lineage: Eukaryota > Viridiplantae > Streptophyta > Magnoliopsida > Santalales > Viscaceae > Viscum > Viscum album. Next base: position 1,005,333,176 of record OY728161.1, read on the forward strand.
GTAAATGATTATTGATTGGAGTCCTTCTTACCCCACACATGTTTATTGAATGATTATGTGTGGCAGGAATTCTTACCCCACGCAAGTTGTCATTTATAAATATATTTGTGGGTGTGAGGCCATTTTACCTCATGATATATATATATATATATATTATGGGTGGAAGGAATTCTTACCCCAATCCACATATGATTTTATTATATAAAATTCATGGATGCCAAGAGAATAAGGGCTCTTGGTATTGGGTTAGGGGACGGTCATGAGAGCTCCCCTAGAATTGGATGGTGATGGTACATCCTGATCAACATCAGAATATAATTAGAATGTGATAGTTACAAGAAACTAAATGCTATTGGTACATAGTTTAGTGAAGACCATGGAATTGGATGGAAGTTGTATGTCCTAAACCACCCCAAGATAAATCTAATTCATGAAGGCAAATAGTCTAAGGCCTCTTGGACCGGGCTTAGAGGAAGACCATAAGAGATCCCCTGGAATTGGATGGAGGAGGTATGTTCTGATCCACCCCAACATATATCAATCTATTTATATATTTATACATAGTACTAATATAAAAATAATATATATATATAGTGATAGGACCTTACTATTATTTTGTCAATTAGATGAATTTAGTATAGCCATCATGTGTCCCTTAAGAACCTAAATGAGTGTTATCTATATATGTAGTTTCATTTAATAATTTCTTTATACATGAACACAGTGTAATTTATATTTCACTATAATGGGATTGAAACCATGCCTACTGGCCTACTGTGATTTCATCTCACACCTTTCTCATGTACCCTTGGTAATTGAGTATACCTTATATTTGCAATACCTAGTCCGATTGATATGTTTCTTGGACCTAGAAGTTAGGTGAAAACGACTGAGCTGGAGCATGGGATGCTCCAGGAGATTGTCCATGGGGAGTTAATGTCTTTTTATTATTTTTCTATTGTATTTGAAATCATTTTGTATTTTTTAGTTATTTCATTTGTGAATCATTAACATGCCTTGAATGCACCAATTGTATAAAATGTTCTTTGCCACTTTTGTTTATTTATATCAAATATATATTCAATTGATTTTTCATTTATGAATTCTATATTTCTAAATTGATTGATATCTACTCTATTATACCACTACGAATATATGATAATAAGGTATATTCTCCCCACTATAACCTATCAAGACCCTTAATGCTAGTTAGTAGCCTCTAATCTACGGGGAGATGCGTATAAGCCCATGTAACCTACCAATCCAGATACTGGTTTGATGGTATGTCGGGTCATGAAGATAGAATGTGGTATCAGATGATGTCAAATTTCCTTATAATTAATTTTTTTTGTTCTCAGATCTGATATTAGGAATGTTTCGACACATGGTTAATAGCTATTATTGGGACTAATCACCCCATGTATAGGAAATGACTAAATGTATAGTGTTGGGATTGTTGTTCATGTTGTTTTCCATTATATTTTTTATGATTTCACCTAGGGTGGTTTTTTTCTTTTCACTTTTTATTATTTATGGAAGTTATGGAATTTTAGCCTTGAGCAGATATGGCAAGGAATCTGCATTTAATGCTTTATATAGGCAAATGTGAAAATTCACATGCCTTGCATAGTGCCACACCATGAAGTTGCATTTTAGTTTTCTGAATGATTTGAGTTGTGTTCATTTCATGTATTCCATGCCTTATATATATTTACACAATATTTAGATAGCATGTTTTTGGGGTATATTTAACATGCCTTGTTGTTAGTATGCCATGATTCTATGTTTATATCATTTTTCTCTATGATTTTATTCTCTTATTATTGCATGATATATATGTTTTAATAAATAGTTGGTTTTATTTTATAAATTAAATGGTTTTGGATATAACGGGAGCCAATTTTCAGTTTTAAGGTGTATTGGCACCTTATAGCTAGGTAAAAGTAACATGTGTATTTGAACCATTATAAAAGGATGCAAAATTTTAAAATGGATAAGATTAACTAATTTAGATTCTATGGGATCCAAATTACAGAGTATCATGTGTATGGGAAGTTTATAGGTTGGTATGTGTCTACCCATCTCACTGGACAATTGTAATGGAGCATGATAAATTCTAAACAGGGTGTTTTTTTTAATTCGAGTCAATTTTGAATCCATCAAGTGAATGGACACTTCATGAATTAGGAAATGGAAACCCTTGTAGTCAATCTGTTTTACAGATATTTAATATTGTGAAACAAATATAAATGTAAATGGTTGTGTGATTTCTATGTTGAAATGAATTGGTTAACTACTAAACGCTCAACTGGACAAAAGTAGGTCATTTGGGGGAATGTTTTATGCGATGAACCATTTTTGTGTTTGAATTTATAAAATTATGTAACTACCTTTTGGTTTATTTTTTAATAACTGAGGACGATTATAATTGGACGTCCAGATTTGTCCTTATTTTTTAAAAAATTCATTTAGATGATAAATTGGCTAATTAAAATGGGCTATGTTTATTTTTATAATGTTTTAGAATGGTTTTTTTGTGAAACATGGCTATTGTATCCTTGGGTCATTGGTTAAAATCAATTACCTTGTGTTTTATTTTAAAAATTGTACATTATGTATGGATTAAATCATCATATAATTAAATATTAAATGTGAATAAATGGAAAAAAGGGCTTGGAAATGGAACTTGTAGTGGGGTGGTCCACTTAAAACCCTTGTTTATGGGTAATTTTTTATTCACATTGAGTTTCCTTGGAATAGAATTTTTGTTTTTTATGTAGGCTTTCTCCTATTATGAAATGGAATAAATGATATTATCTTAAGCATGTGACTTTTTTTGGCATTCCAAAATTCTCTGGTCTACACTTGTTCATCCTAATGGGATAGCTCATGGTATGTAGGGTCGTTGGAGTTAGATTACTAGTGCCATGTTTTTTTTCTAATGTTTTGTGTCATTCATGTTTCATTGTCCCCAATATTACTTTTACCTTTCTAAATTATATCATTGTTAGGATGGGTGTTCATGGTTTTTTGTGGATTTTTTTATGGAAATGAACATTTGTTAAGGCTTGGTTTCGGTAGGTTATACATAGGTCAAGCATGGTTGGTTAATTTATTGTTCATCTTGGCCTTAATTTTCCTTAGTTATGGTTGACTTGGTATTTCTTCGTATATGTTAATAGAATCATGGGGAAATATAGGTGTGGAATAAATATCTTGTGTTGTTGTATACGGTCTTGGGTCATCTTCATAGTAGAGTGACCAAAGCATTTGAAAATCAAGTTGGCCTAATGCTCGGGTTGGTGTTTCGAAATACCCAGGTGCATTGACATGCCGATCTCATTGGATTGGTTTTATTTAAATAAATTACATGTTTATCATGACTTAGAGGAAATTCACATGTTTTTTATGGTGCTTTAAATCTTAATCTCTTGTAAGTTTCTATTTTATATATTCTTCCAATCAATAGAACCCTACTAAGGTTCATAATTGTCGATTCTAATCTGGTTAATGTGGCCTTCCATGTAGAGTGGACACCACCTAAAAATACTTCTGGCAATGGTTGATCATGATTGAATTCCATTTAGTTTGGCAAGTCTTGAATCATGTTGATGCATCAGAAGGTGAAGACGCGTTTCTTTCTATGCAAGTCAACCAGTGCTGGTTCGACCTTTCATCTTTCCTGTAGTCAGCTGTGATTGACTAGAAATCGTGAAAACCCACTTGTTTTATTCTGATTATTTAAGAGCATGTTCTCTATCTTATCATCATCCATGATGCACTAATATAGTGTTAGTCATGTTCTGCCCTAAATATTTAAATGTTGTTGATCATGTTGGGTGATTCTTCTTGTTTAATGTTTATGGTCAATAATGGGGCATTTCTTGGATGTCATTAGAAGGGGACAAGTGCAGTTTGTGTTGGCCCATTCATTTCATTAACAACCAGATTAACATGGGCTTTGAGTTCCATGGGAATCAATCATTTTTACCATTTCGAGAATTACATGAGAAGCATCATCAAAACCATTAGAGGCATGCTTGTATGGCAATTCCAATGGTGGGTTGAACCGTGGTTTGGAATTGGCCCTTTTAAATGTAAAAACCTAAAGTGGGAAGTAACTTTGGATAGATGTTTTGTGAGAAGGTGATAAGATCATGTATTTGGGTAATGGGATCAGGATATATCTATTTAAATATTTTTTTGGAGAACAAGTGTTGGATCGAGTTTTAAATTGCTCATGTTTCACATGCTTAAAAGGATTATTAAGTGTATGTTAGGCATTTGGGAACACAACATGACCATTGGAAAAAATATTCACTTCCCATCTATGTTGGGTGATGATTTCATCTTTCACTAAGGATTCTTGGGGATGATAATTCTGAATGTTGGAATGTTTTAATGATCGGAGTTTTGAACTGGACTAGAATGTGATGTTTTTTGATTTTTTAAATTACTTAGTTGGTATTTTTATAACTAAGAGTCAGTATAAGATATCAATGGTATTATAAATCTAATGTGATGTTTTATGCACTTAAAAAAAGTCCCAAGGTGTTATCCTAAGGTCTCAAGGAGTTTCAGGAGGGCCAGACCCCCAAAATCATGGTTTTGAAATGATGTAGTGGGGGTATGTTTTGTCTAAAACTATGCCTCCCACTGCAAGTAACTATGCTACCTTGATTAAGGATTATAGTGGTGGTGTTTATGGGTTTCATATGGTTTTACAAACCATGTTCCAAGCCTACATTCTTAGTGGAACATGCAGTTGCTATGCACTATTCATCACATAGTCAGTGCATGGTTTTCAAACCATGAGGCCAGCACGTGCGAGATGCTACATGTGTCCAGAAAATGGGTGCATGGATGGCACACAGTTTTCTTAATCATGTGAAAAAAACCATGTAACCGGTCCTATTTTAAATTTTTTTAACTCAAACATTAAATTAAAATAATATAACAACACAACCTCACCCATCTTACCCCTCTTACTAGATCATTATGTAGCACCCCCATTAGGGTTCCCATTTAATGTGAAAGCTCCATCTCTAAAGTGAATCTCCATCAACAAAATCCCTCTTGATTTCTTCTAATTTACTCTTAAATACATCCATGCGAGACCCCAAGATCCATATTATCTCCATTTCTTGGCCAATTATGGCTTCTCTGTTGCACTATAGTGTTCGGTAAAACCCTAGGTATTTGTTAACTCAGTTTTCAATGATACTTCCGGTTCAAGGTAATGTGAATGATCTTGTGGGTCATATTGGTGTGTGCTCCGTCAACCTCCACTGAACGTGAATGAGTTCAAATTGAATATATTCACCACTACCATCTGAGGTGAGGGTTTACAGCTTCTCATTTGTTTCACACCTCCTTTATTAGGATATTTAAATGTTTTTTTACTTCCTTTTACTTAATCAGTGGTTCTTTGGTCCCAACTGAGTGGTTTCGAGTCATTGGGTCAAAGGTTACTTGACTGGGGATACATATGTATGTATATATATGTATATATGACTCCCCTTTATGTGTATATTCATCCATCTTATTTAATATACATTTATGGTGATAGTGTGCCTATATATATATATATATAAATACATATAAAAATTCATGCATAGAGGAGTGAAGAAAGTTTTATGCATATAATAATATATTTAAGAATCCCCTTGCATATGTTTATGGCCATGTAAATGTGTTCATAGGGGATAAGTGTCCTTATATGTATATGAAAGTGAATATGCTCATTAGGGGAAGAGTAGTTTCTAGTTAGAAGGTACTAAGAGCCTAAGTGTTTTGTTTGGTTCGACCCTGAAGTAGGGTCCCGTTCTATGCAGTTTAATTTTATTAATGAAATAATTAAATTGGTTATCACATTGTTCATATATTTAATTGAATTAGTATGGTTTATGGGTTTAAATCAGTCCATTAATAAATTTAATGAAATTCATAAAACATATTAATGATATGTTAGTTAAAAATAATCATGAAACTATAATAAAACCCATCCAATGGTGGTGCGCTACCTTTAACCTAAAAATGCAGGGAGTAAAATTTTGTGTTTTTTGAAGTTTTTTTTGAATTTTGTTTCATATTGTTTAAATCCATGGATGATAAATAAAATATTTGGTACTTTTTTATATTTTATAAATGGGATTAATTGCATTAAAAATGAAGTGTCCCTTGTACCATGTGTAATTTATTTAAACCATGAAACCCCATGGGTGTTTCGACTTATTAGGCTAGGAATTTCCCTAATAAGAAACTAAGTTGTTCCTATGAATTAATGAATACCATGAATTGGTTAAGAAAAATGGAATCAAATGGAAAGGATTAAATGATATAGTACCATCCACTAGATATACTGACCTTAACACATTAACAATTAAACCCATTTCCATGTTTAGGAATATTAGGATAGAGGTCTTTTAGTAGGATGACTCATACCAAGTGGCATGTCTTAAATGAATGATTAATCATGTTGAATTGATTGCCTTGTGTTAAATGGTTTAACTGTACTGGATTCCATTAAATGGAATTTAATGGGAGGCAGTTTTACCTCATGCTATATTATAAATTATTATGGGTATGAGGCATTTTACCCCATGCCAGTAATATAAATTATTATGGATGTGAGGAATTATTAACCCTTTACAATTTAATGAGTGATTGTGGGTGGGATGAATTCTTTCCCCACAGTAATTGTGATTTATAAATATGTTTATAGGTGGGATATAGTTTTACCCCATTCATTTCATATATATATATATATATTATGGATGGGAGGCATGGTTACCCCCCTAAACTTATGTATTATTGTATCACATGCTTCAATTCCAATAGACTGAGGGGTTTGGTACTGGGTTAGAGATTGGATGTGAGAGCTCCCCTAGAATTGGAAGGAATTAGTATGTCTCGATCAACCCAAGATCATATTTTTAATGATGATAGTAAGATCACATGGTATTGAGTTATGGGAAGACTGTGATAGCTCCCATGGAATTGGATGGTGGTGGAATTTCCCAATCCACCCCAACATAAATCTACTCCATGGAGGCTAAGAGTGTAAGGGATCTTAGACCTAGGTTTGGCTAAGACCATGAGATATCCCTTAGAATTGGATGGTTGAGGTATGTCGTGATCCACCCCATCATATATATATATATATATATACACTATTATTATAAATATATATAGTGACATCATCAACCGATTATTCCTATAATGAGTTGAAGATGGGATAGCCTTCAATTGTCCCTTAGAAACCTAGATGCGTGTTATTCATTTATGCAGTTTCATTTATTAAATTCATTATACTTACACACTGTATAATTTAAAATTCACTATAATGGGATTGAAAACATGGCTATTGGCCTACTGATATTTCATCTAAAACCCTACTCGGGTAGCTTCAGTAATTGATTAGACCATATATTTGTATGAAATAGGTTGATTTCTATATTGATTTCACCTAGATGTTAGGAGAAAAGGACTAAGATGGAGATCATGATGGTTAATGAGATCTCTCATGGGGTTTCAAAATATTTTTACTATTATTATATTCTATTAAATAGCATGTTGTACTGTTTACTTCTTTCAGTTATATATCATTACCATTCCACGCATTCACCTATTCTACAAACTCTCATTGGACACATTTTTTTAGTTATATAAATTTTGTCTTTTACTTCTTTGTGATTTATTTATTAATTATTTAATTGTTTATTTTTATCTAATCTGTTATACCTTTTTGAATATATGATAATAAGGTATAGTCTCCCCACTATCACCTCCTGAGACACTCACTACTAGTTGGCAGCCTCTATCGTACAATGAGACGTGCTTGAGCAAATGCGACCTACTGTTTTGACTACCGATTCGATGGTATTATCGGTGGGGTCGTTACATTACCAAATATGACCCATGAAATATACCACATGTACTTTCAAAAACATTTAATTTTGTCTACACGGGGTCCATCATTTATAATTTGAGTAAAAAATTCCCATTTTTCTATATTTTTCTAGTATGAGAACCTCCATAAATTCATATCATTCTTATTAAAAACAATAGTCTTAATAGGTTAAGGATTTTTGGTTATGTTATTGATCATTTCAATATTTAGTTCTTAACCAAGATGATGTATTTGTTGTCATCTGATGAGTACAGAATCTAAGACATCAATTAATAATTTATAAGGGGTATTTTTAATATACCTTGATAAGACATATGATTTTATTATCTATTGGATGAGTATAATATAATTCACTCTTCTATATTAGTGAATCACATGTGATGCAATTTATGGACCTGATTAGTTTATATTATGTAATGTATAATTATGTATACAAGATTGAAATAGCATGGTTCCCATGAGTACATTATTCATTATAAAAATTAATCATTTGAAAATACATTCTTGTATATGATGTTGATAGTGGAAAACAGTTTGGAAGTTCCTTTTATTGAATAATATCATGACCAATATCTTTATAGATTGAGTTGTAAATATTCTTTTCTAGAATCTATTCATTGATTACATTTATGAATTTACTATATATATATATATGTATATGTATATCAGTTTTTGTGTGTGTTTTCAATTATATAGTGTCTCATGTGGTAACCCTTTTGGAATCACTTAATTTTCATTTTTTTGAATTCAAGAACTACTCAAAAAGTATTTTATACTTTACACAAAATTTTTTTTGGATCAGTGCACAAAATTTGAAGTATATGATGAAATATAGGGTGAGGATTATGATACAATTTGTGAATTATGTTATAGATATATAGGTTTATTATTTATTATAAAGGTGTTTGAGAATTGTTTTCATGGGTTATTGTATATTGTATTATATAACGACAAAATGGTACTTAGTCTAGTAATTTTTCAATTTCAGGATATTTTTTAGACATCCCTCATATCCTCAGACATTTGATGCATGTTATCTATATTATACATGAGGATGTTATATATCCTATTTAATTTTACACTTGAATGTTATTTTTTTATTATGAATAATGTTTCTTCAAATAAGATGATATCTTATTATATCACCGATTTTCATAGTAATATTGTTTGAAAAAGTGAAGAATTGTGATCCAAAAGGTAGAATAATGGGACATTTTAACATCTCGTAATCCATCAATGTGTGTTGTCATTAAAATCTAAAGAAAGAATTTAACACACATGTTTGTGGTAAATTTTTTAAAAACTATTATAATTGAATTATATTTTTATTCATGAATTATGTAGTTCATGAATAAATGTGTGGGAATAAGGTAGTGTCTCCAATATTGATATAATCTATACAATGGAAATAGAGATGGTCGATGGATTTTTTTATTCTCACATTCCCAAATAACTCTTAATGATTCTTAGATTCCATGTTTGGTAGTATACCATGGACTGAAGACTGTTCATGCACTTGATTGGGTTATTTGGAATAAACCAAACTTAACCCATGGAGGTTTCATGAACTATAATTAGATTGCATCCAAACTGGCTGTCACGACCCAACCCAGTGGGGCCCACGTCGTGACTCCCCAAGCCCACCATCAATAAGCCAAGGGCTGTTGACTTGAACCGAGTAGGAATATTACTTAAATGGGAGGCATTTCATAAGTACCTGTACACACGGACACATCTCCAATCCCACAATGCTTAAATGTAAAAACCAATAAGGAACAAAATGAATGAATACAAATAAATCCAACCAACAGAGTATGACGGAAGGTAAAGTACAGAAAGTAAAATGGGCTAGAATACAAGCACGCCAAAAACAAGAGACTGAAAACTATAAAGTCCAACCTGTAAACACAAAGAGGTACTGGGACTGCTGCTCATAGCCGTAGGAACACCTCATCATTTTGGAAACATAGAAAGCTCGGTCCTATCCTGGTCCAACCTAGACTCCGTCAAAAGGCTACTCATCGGCACAAGACATGACATGTGCGGGCAAAGCCCATGCATGGGTGAGTATAACAATACTTAGTACGAGACCCCAAAAACCAGAAATAAATACATGAAGGAAAGGTAAAATCATATCTAACCAATATATGTCTACTGGACATATAATATGAAAATAAAAACCAGATATACTCAAAACCTAGACACATAGTCTAGGGACAGGTCGCACAACTACATACCCACGCCAGGGATTAAGTTTGAGGATTCGACAGAGCACTTGTTCTGGGAGAACTCACTCCATGAGTCTGATAGATCTGATGACGTCCGTTTGAGAAGTAATTTTCATCAAGAAAATCCATGAGAGATAGATACACTCCTTCTGGGAGAACACACTTCTGAGTGGGGAAAGACCACAATACACAGATGAGGATCACTGCTAGGGCCTTGGAAGATGCCATAACTCATCTAAATTCACCTTCTAGGTAGAGGATTGGTGCCCTGTGGAGATATTCACGTCGATACCTGACTCTACGTAGGGTCAATAATGGATAGAGGATCTCGATTTAGGCCTCTCGGAGAGATACTTGACTCTATGTCAAAAAGTCATGCTAACAGGATAATAATCCTATATAAGTAAACGTTACCTGACCTTTAGGGGATTGAGAAAAAGGGGAACTAACCCAAGTGAAACATGTCCAAGATATGGAAGAAAATAAGATCAATCCATGTACGTAAAATAAAACAGCGTGTAGTAGTGTCACACACTGTGTCTTCTAACCCTGGGTACTGCCCATGTACAATGGCCTGTGTCGCAAGGCCAGTTGTGTGGAAAATTATGTACATGACATGTAGTATATATTACATGCCATGTCTGCGTAACTAGGGTCAGATTCGTATATGCTGGCCATGTGCCCGTACATGGCCTCAATCCATGTATGCCAACCCATGTAATCGGTACACGGGGTGACCCACGTTACTAGCCTCGCTTGACCATGTGTTGGAGTACACGGCCTTGTACTCCACCTCGTGTCTGTGTATCTACTAGATATATGCCGAGTCCCACATAGGCACCTCTTCCATGTTGTGTAGGGTCTAAATACCATGTTCTGAATCCATGTAGTCCATATCATGTCCATTTACTTCCTAGAATACACGCTGAGCTTCAGGTAAGGTTCAACATGTCGTGTGACTGGGGTCACATGTCGTGTGATACCTGTCCAACACATGAAACCCTAACCACCACCACTGATACCACATGACTTGTTCAGGCCTCCAATTGGCCTTATGGTGCTGATTCTATCAGTTTCATGCCTCCGATCAACCCCAAAAATGTGTTTTGATCCACCCACATGAAGAACGCTCAAAGAACGAGAACTCCCGAACCGTGTCGGTTGATCTTCCACTATCACTGTCACACCTACGATTGGCCGTCATGATGTCAGATCTCTAATTGGTGATCATTTCATCACAAAAAAATGCACAATGATCTATTGTTCTTCTCCCCATGACGAACGAGAAGAATGCAAAAGGATGAGGGACGAAATCCAAAAGCAAATTGAGGACGGACCTCCTCAATCGTTCGTCACGATGTTGATCCACTCCCATTAGTAGGATCAAATGGGGAAAAATCAAAACAATAATCTATCATATATTAATTCACTGAGATCAACCCAATAAGAACCATATCACAAGAATGCACGAATCCACGGATAAACCGGTTTGTGGGTTGGTCCGCATTAGTCATTTAATCCAAAACGGGGAAAAATAGAATTGAAATAACAACCCCTAACTCAAGAAGGGATCGATCATTGATGAAGGGGTTGCATTGCCTTCGTCACTAAGATCCTTCAAATTTACTGGTGTAGTGATTCACAACTTTTATTTTTCGTCGTTCGTCGCTGATAGTTTTCTCCAAATCTCCAAGGATTCTCCAAAGTTTCTCTCCACATTCTTAAAATGAGAAACATTCGATTAAACCATTAAAAGGAGGGAACCCGTTTCAATATTCTGCTATGCTAAGTCACTATCATTATACTGTGGCATTAATGAGTCAACATTGCTATTTTAGAGTGATTATGGCAAGACATTAATTATCGAAACAACTACCTCATCGTTGCGCTGCAGAGAATGTTTTCAAATAAAAATAAAATAAACTTTGCAAATTATTTTATTTTATTTTACTAAAAATGTCTGAAAATTTACTTTTTCCCTCAACCCACCCTGGTCACGGTTAGACCTGTTCTTAGGTAATGTCATCGTCCCAGACACAACTATGCCCTTATATTTTTAATCCGGGCATTCGTTCAGAAACCACAACAACTGCACACTTGTGCCAACTCAGTTAACTTAAAAAGTTCAAACCACCATTTCGGGCTCATTGGGCCTCGGAATGATCTGAATTCTCCACACTTGGTCTTGTAATAATTCCATATAATATTAAAAAATAATACACAGAAAATCTGAGACATTACATTCTCCCCACCTTGGGGCCTTGCATCCATAAAAAGCTAAAAAAGCTACTCAAAAGATGTGGGTATGGGGCATGGATCTGAGCCCCCCACTCCCACGTGCTCTCCTGAAGATTCCCATGCTGTCACAGAACACACACCAAGGTTATTGATCACCCACTACAGAGCCCTTTAAAGTTTGAGGAGGGAGACCACATCTTTCTTCAGGTCTCACCTCGACAAGGGTTACATAGATTTGGCCAGGACAGAATTTCGTCTCCAAGGTTCATCGGACCATTCCAGATACTAGGCAGAGTTGGAGAGGTGGCGTACTGCCTAGACCTACTGAGATTAAACCACTCATCCATAAGGTAGTGTCACCACATCTTCAATGCAAAAACTACTGATACTAACTCAAGATCATGGGTCGCATAGTTTTGATCATGTGGCCTATGCTAGAGATAACAATAATAAATCACTTCCGGTCCTTGTATCATGACACAACCATGCCCAGTTCCTGATCCATCGCATAAAACTACGTACTTGACACCCTCCTCCGACAATTTCAAAATCGGGGCGCTCGTCGAACTCTGTCTCAACTGCTCCAAATCTTGCTGGAACTTCTCCATCCACATGAAGGGTTTCCCCTTTTTGTTAAATTCTTTCATCAGTGCTGATATTCAGGAGAAATCAGGAATGAATCTTCGGTAATATCCTGCCAACCCAAGGATGCTCCGCACCTATGTCACTCTCCAAGGTGGCTCCCATGCTAACACTGCCTCCACCTTGGATGGGTCCACAACTAATCTATATTCTAAGATGAAATTTCCTAGAAAGTAGACCTATTGAATATAGAACATTAACATTGAGAGCCTCCCATAAAGTCGGTGCTCCCAAAGTATGTGTAGAACCATCTACAGATGTCTCGTGTGATCCTCCTCCAACGCAAATTACACAATGATGTCGTCAAATAAGACCACTTCGAACTGGTCTAAGTACTGATAGAAGATATGGTCTATCAGTCCCATGAACACTATAGTGGTGTTTTTTATGCCAAAAGGAATCACCAAGCACTCATAGTGACCGTAGTAGCACCTGAATGTCGTCTTCGGAATATCCTTATCACGTAGTCATAACTGGTGATAACCTGATTGAAGGACAACCTTCGAGAACCACTGTGCCCCTCTCAACTAATCAAAGACGTTGTCAATCCTCGATTGTGGATACTTATTCTTCAAAGTCAACCAGTTCAGGCGCAGGTAATCCACGCAAAACCTCAATCTCCCATCTGCATTTTTGGAAAACAAAACCAGGGACACCTATGGTGAAACACTGGGTCTTACGAAACCATTGTTATGAAAATCATCCAACTGCACCCTCAACTTACAATTCTCTGGGGGAGCCATCCGATATGTTGGTGAGGAAAACAGTGTTGTCCCAGGGAGTAAGTCGATGTTAAAGTTGATTTCACAGTGTGGAGGAAGTCCAATAACATCTTCAAGAAAGAGGTCCTCATATTCCTCGACTACTACTAGGAACTGAGAGCTCATAACATCTACTACTCAGAGGGAATGGTTAGCCAACTCATGAGTGATTGACATCACCCTCCTATGCATGATCCCATGCTGCCTGGGTCTCTTTTTCTCCGACAAAGGAAAACCACATCCTATCACTGCGGACACACCACACTCTTCGCCTAAAATAGTCAATCTGGGCATGGATTGAAGATAACCAATCCATATCGACAATGACTTTGTAAGGCCTTGACGCTACCACCAATAGGTTCCAACCAAAAATGTTGCCTCCATGGGTAAGATCACAGAGCCTAAAAAGGTGTGTGATCGTCGAGTCTCCTCTCATAGGTGTCTCCAAGCATAAGGATCAAGTCAACGTCTCTACTGGAATCTCATGGTTTCACACAAGGCATGTGGTGGGGAAGGAATGAATGTAACCTGTGTCTATAAGTAAAGAATATAATGTAGAGAAGACATAGATCATACCTCAGATCATCCCTGGAGTCCCTAGGTTGTACCCCTTGACTGCATGTAGCTGTCCCAGCCACTGTTCCCAACTCCATAAGTCTGGTGTGGACCTCCTGGGGGTGGTGGTGGAAGTAAATCGAAGCGTCTTCCACCACCTGCCACTCTCCCAGCTCCTCTTCCATGTCTGCCACCTGGAGGGTCTATCTGGTCCACTATCTTCCTCTGCCTTGGTGGTCTATCCACCACCTCCCTGTCACCAGCTCGACAGGTCGGAAATCCATAGTGAGATGTCCCCTACCATCTCATGAGTATCACCGCTTATCCCTAGGCTGACTGGATCTAGCCTGAGAGACCTGGACTTTCGATCCACTGTCCTGGGTCCTCTTATGATGTCTCCCACATCCTGATCCATGTGCCTAATGACAGCTCCTTACTACTGAGGTTTCCGCACATATCTACCTGCTGCTAATTGTCACCAGCTGTCTCTGCTCTTCCATGAATCTCTTGATCAGCAAGGCCCACTCGAGTAATATAGTATATGTTGAAATGAATAGAGTCATTACACTAGCTCGGATGTCCCGTCATAGACCTCTCTTGAAGGTCCGAGCTCTGAAGCACTAATCCCTGACCATATACATCGAGTACTGGGTGAGGTTGGTAATCCTCGATGAATAGTTAGCTACTATCAAACTACCCTGCAAGAGCTGAAGAAACTTGTGGATGCACACTTCTATTAGCGTAACCAGAGAGAAATTCTCCCTAATGATTCCCTCAAACTTCGTCCATGAAAGTGTCTCCTCATCGTGCGTATGTGCAGTCAGACTCCATCATCATCTTGCCAAACCCTAAACAAGGTTCGCTCCTAGAATGACCACCTCGTATGCTGTTTTCCTCACTAGAAAAAAAACTCTAGTCACCATCTCAAGCCATCCCTTAGCGGCCTGAGGGTCGGGCTTGAATCAAGAACCTGATGGGTCTCTATCTCTAGAACTCGTGGAGCGCGCTCAGCCTGTGCCCCTCGTCGGTTGGTACTGCAGGTACCACAGGCTACTCCACTGGTGGTGGCATAAAAGGTGCACCACCTAGTGGAAACACCCGGAGAACTAGTCCCTGCATCAAAGCCTCATCACTGAGGGGGTCATCCTCGTGATCGCGCTGCTGAATTCTAGTTGGTATGCGTCACAGAGACATCCTGTAAGGAAACAAAATGTACCATTATCAATGAGTATATCTGGATAGCTTATAGAAAGGACATGGAAAACTCAACTCATTCCTATATTAAGCATGTACCATTATTTTATTTCCCCATAACTAGTGTTTTAATATACTGAGTCTAAAAGAAGTTTATCAGTGTTCTGGTGTATGGATACGTCGGGCACCCGCACCAACACTGAAGTCTCTGGCCTGAAAGCCGAGCTCAAAACACTAAACACTATATCTTCAACCAAATCTTAGAGACTCTTGGTCTTAAGGTAGAACCGGCAACCTTTGGTACCACTCTATCATGACCCGTCCTAGTGTGGCCTATGACACGACTCTCCAAGCCCACCTCCAATAGACTAAGGGCTGGTGACTAGCACCGAATAGGCATATTACTTACATAAGAGACATTGCCTAAGTACCTATATACACGCACAAATCTCCAGGCCTACAATGATGAAATATAAAAACCAATAAGAATCAAAATGCATGCATACAAATAAATACAACAAACATAGTACGACATAAGGTAAAGTACAAAAAGTAAACTGGGCTAGAATACATGCCCACCAAAAACAAGAGTATGAAAGCAACAATGTCCAACTTGTAAACACAAAGAGGTAGTGGGAATTCTACTCATATCCATATGAACACCTCGTCCTATAGGGAACTCAGAAAGCTCGATCCTGTCCTGGTCCGCCCTGGACTCCGTCAAAAGGCTGCTCGTCTGCACAATACACAACACATGTGAGCAAAGCACGTGCAAGGGTGAGTATAACGATACTCATTAGGAGACCCTGGAAACCACAAAGCAATACACAAAGGAAAGGTAGAATCTTATCTACACAATATAAGTCTACTAAACATACAATATGAGAACACAAACTGGATATACTCAAAACCCAGACCCATAGTCTAAGGACAAGTTGCACAGATGCATACCCACTCTAGGGATTCAGTTCGATGATTCCACAAAGCACTCGTTCTGGGAGAACTCACTCCACAAGTCTGATAGCTCTGACGATGTCCATATGAGAAGTACTATTCGTCAGGAAAAACCATGAGAGATAGATACAATCATTCTGGGTGAAGACACTCCCAAGTGGGGAAAAATCACGATACACAAATGAGGATCACTACCAGGGCCTTGGAAGATACCACGACTCATCCAGATTCACTTGATAAGTAGAGGATCAACACCCTGTGGAGATTTTCACATTGATACCTGACTCCACCTAGGGTCAAAAATAGATATAGGATATCTCTCTAGGACTCTCGGAGGGATACCCGACTCTATCTCAGAAATTCATGTTGAATGGATCATACTCCTATAGAAGGAATCGATACCTGACCATCAGGGGGATGAGAAAAATGGGCACTGACCCAAACGAAACATGTCCATGATATGGTGGAGAAGAATATCAAGCCATGTAATGAAAATTACATGGCGTGTAGTAGTGTAACATGCCATGTCTTATGACCCCAGGTACTGCCTGTTTACAACGGTTCGTGTCGCAAGAATGGTCATGTTGAAAAGTCAGCACACATCGTGTAATATAGATTAAATGTGGTGTCCGAGTAACTAGGATCAGCTCCATGTATGCTGGCCATGTGCCCGTACACGACCTAAACCCATCACTACTGAAATACGAGTTTCTTCCAACACATATATACGAACATTTTTCTTAAACCGTTTGTAAAAAAGAGTTTTACCAACGGTTTTATTAAACTGTTGGTAAAACATGGTGTAGGATACCCTTAACCAATAATTCTAGTGAACTGTTTCTAAAGGTGTCTAAATTATCCACCCACTTACCAACGGTTCATGAAAACCATCGGTAATGGTTTTCCCCATTAACAATGAGTGGCCCTTATATTCTCCCCCATTCAGACAAAACCCTAATTTGATAGCAGCCCCCACAATCAGAGCACCTCTCCCTTATTCGGACAACACCTCTCTCGGGTTCATCTCGATTCCTCCATCTGAATGGTTGGAATCTCGTCTTCCCCCATCCAAGCTGCTTAATCTTCATCCGAGCCATCCAAAATTAGGTATTTTCTTATGTGGTACCTTATTTGTATTGTTATCTATCTAATATTTTAGTTTTAAGTATTGATTTGGAGGTGTATATGTTTTTTTTTCTATTTCTATTTAACCTAGAAAACCCGTTTATATTTTTTATCCAGAACCATAGAAAACCATTTTAGATTTTTTATATGTTGCTTTAATTTATCATATCATTATATTAAAATGTTATATAAATAGACTGGATAGTTATAGACCTCTCGGTGGTCACCTACATGAATTGTATCTCACACATTGTTCGAGATGCCATTGGGTTCCCGGATAAACTACATGATTATATGTTTAGATAAGGGGAATAACCATTTTACAGATGCATGACTACTCACCTGATATATGATGGAGCATGTAACAGATGATTGGGTTTTACCTCAAGAATCTAGGTTCAATTTTAGAATATATTGAACCTCTTGTATAGTACTACTTCCTACTAGTTGTAACTATGTTTTTCTTCTTGATACATGACATACATTACCATCATTCGGTTTATGATTCTATTATTAGTTGGTATTACTGATTTGGTTATTTTCATCCATTTCCAATATTTTCCCATTGTTATATTTCTTGCACTTTTTAACTGATAATATTAAAATTTTGCAACTTAGGTAATGAGGGAATAGCCTCCCCCAGACACACCAAAGGCTCTCACTATTAGTTAATAACATTTGAAATTTTGGTAGACGTGCTTGAGGCTATGTGGCCATCTGGGATTGGGTCACTAATGAGTGGAATCCTGGTTTATGACATCAAAATTCCAGGATATCCTTTTTATAAGTGTTTCTAATCAAATCCATACCTATAACTATTGAAGGTCCCTCTCCAAAATCAATTGGGACATGATTCAATAAATACAACCTACCAACCTATGATCTATGGCCCCAATCCTTGGATCCTTTAATCCATCGTTAATGTGAAACTTGATGAGGCCATAACTATATTTGATGTGATCCTCATCCTAATCCTCATCCTGATCTCCCTGAAGAAGTTAAAGTATAAAACTCATGTACTCTCAACAAGACCCTTAATGATTTTGTATTCCTTGATCCACTTCCAATATCTTACTATGCAATCCTTGAATATAGGCATTATAAATTATGTATCTTCTTTTATTATATACACTATATTTTGGTGTGTTTCTTAATATGATTTTCATATAGAGTAATGTGTCAGTTATGATTTTATATAAATTAAACAATTTTCATTTACCTAAATATTTTTTTATTGAACTTCAATATTATTAAATTTCATTGAAATGACTTATTGCAATTTTCTTTAGAATGGATAAAAGTTGGATGTACAAAACTGATCCTATTTCAACATATTTTCAAAAAAAATTGAACATATTTTCAGATTTTTCATTTGATAAGGCTTCAGATAGTGGTCGCATACATTGCCCATGTTCTAATTGTGTTGGAATACCTTGTTTGATTCGTGAAGCAGTTAGCTATCATATAACCAAATATGGTTTCCAGAAAAACTATTATGTGTGGTAACACAATGGAGGGAAAATGTAATCTCACAATGTTGATGATCCAAATGATAGGAAAAAATTGGAGAGTTTGATATACGATCGGTTTCCATTTATTCGACATCATGAGAAGGAAAGGATATCCAGCCAATATGATTTTGATACAAGAACACATGAGGCATCCAATGAAAATGATGATGTTGATAGGGTGAAAAAAATAGAATGATGATGTGACGACTCCAGTATATCGGCAATGTGGTAAAATGAAAAGGTTGGATTTTTTAATCCGATTAATTCATGGAAAAACTATATATGATATTTCAAATACTGCAATCAATTATATTGTTACCTTCTTGAAGGACTTACTTCCATATGATGTAGATATTCCCTCAAACCACTATATGGCATGGGAGTTAGTTGATGAACTTGGATTCTCAAAAAAACAATTCATGCTTGCCCAAATGATTGTAGCTTATTTTGGGAGGAAACTACTGGAAGAAATGAATGTATCAAATGTGGAACCTCCCGATGGAATCCAAAAGATGATGGAACACCATCTCATGTGCCACAAAAAGCAATGTGGCACTTTCAATTGATCTCCATATTACAGAACCTTTTCATATCTGATGAAATATCAGGAAAAATGTGATGTCATGACACTAAGAGAAAAAATAATAATGAAGAGTTGGTTCACCCTACAGATGGATTTTCATCACAGAGATTTGATGATCGATATCCTAAATTTGAAGCAGATGAGTGTAATGTGAGACTGGGTCTTTTATGTTATGGTTTTAATCGATTTGGGAATATGCTTACTTCGCACAACACATGGCCGGTTTTCATACACATTTATAACCTTCCCCCATGGTTGTGTATGAAAAATCCTTACACTTTCTTCAGTATACTCATATCTGGACCTTCTTATCCCAGCAATGATATAGATGTATACATAAAACCTTTAATAAAAGAGTTTAAACTTCTTTGGGATGTGGGTGTGCCTACATATGATGCTTGTTTAAAAGACATATTTCAGATGCGTGCTACGCTTATGTGGACGATCAATGATTTTCATACTTGTGCAATGATGTATGGATGGAGAACATAAGGAAAATTGTCATGTCCTATTTGTAAGAAGAATACTCGGTCAATAGGACTACAATATCATCGTAGTTTTAGTTTTATGGGACATCGACAACTCTTTCCAATAAATTATCCACATAGAAAAAATCGTTGAAGATTTGAAAATACCATGGAGACTAACAATCCACCTCATAATATGTCTAGAACTGATGTAATTAAGGAATTGAAAGATTTCATTTATTCATTTGGGAATGGTGTAATCAAATCTATAAAGAGGAAAAATGATTCCAATGATACCTGTTATAGTTGGAAGAAGAAGATTATATTCATTGAGTTTTCGTATTGGTCAACCAACTTGTTACATCATTGCCTAGATGTAATTCACATTGAAAAAATATATGTGAAATGTTGCTTTCTATTCTTCTAAATTTTAAGGGGAAGACAAAAGATGATTTACGATCTCAGAGTGACTTGGTAGATTGGGGGATTAGACCAGAATTTCATCCTGTCTGCATCACTGAAAATAAATGGCATGTTTTATGTGCTTCTTATGTGATGACACCTGCTGAAAAAAATCAATTTCAGTAAGTGATATAGACTATTAACGTTCCTGAGGGCTATTCATGCAAAATATCAAAACGAATCAACAGAAAAGAGTTGAAGTTGAAATCATTAAATACACATGATTATCACGTCATTTTGCATGAGTTGATTCCAATAACAATCCGTCATCTCTTATCAAAAAATATAAGAGTCTCAGTTATTCGGTTGTGATATTTGTTTAGAGATCTTTGTGCTATGAATTTTTCTATATCCTTCTTACAAAAACTGTTGGTAGAGACACCATTAATTTTGTGTGAGTTAGAAAAAATATTCCCTCTATCATTTTTTACATGCATGTTGCATCTGACTGTCCATCTTCTGACAGAACTACTTCTTGGAGGACCTGTTGCTTTCTTTTAAATGTATACAACTGAAAAAAACATGTACACATTGAAATAATATATTCGGAAGAGGAATTATCCCGAAGGTTCTATTGTGAATGGTTACTTAGCTCAAGAATGTATAGATTTATGCTCAATGTATTTTTCTGATCTTACTATGAGAATAAACAGACCAATGAGAAATGTAGAAGAAAATTATGAGAAAATTGAACCCATTTTTCCATCACTTTCTTAGATAGGAGGAATTCTGAGATCATATACATTGACAACATTAAGCCTTGAATAGGGTGAGATGGCACATCACACAGTGTTGTTCAATTGTGATTTTTTTGATTAGTATATCAAGTATGTAAATTGTACATCGATCTCTTATCTCTTGTAATTTTAATTTTTTGTTAAAATATTATTATTTTTATCTACAGAGAACACAAAGAATTGATATATAGAAAGAATCATTCTTTATCATTGAGAAAGAATGAGACTTTTCATAGCAAATGGTTTTTTTCTTGGTTGAAAATGAAAGGAAAAATATTTCTGTAATAACTAAAAAAAATATATTTAATTAGGTTTATTATTTGTTAGTATTTTAGGTATCGATTTTTCCTATAGACTCTGTTTCTGTGGAAATAAAATCTTTGGATTTTGATCCTAATACAATGGTTCGTGCTTGTAAATCATTTGTAATCATTGGATACAAATTTATTATCACTAAATGAGCAAGGAACATGAGAGCACAACATGATGATGTTATGCTAACTACCACAACAGACTGTTATGCCAGTTCATCAGATAATATACCTCGTTCTGAAAATGTATCTTATTATGGAGTCATGGAGAAAATAATAATTTTGGATTATTACTTGCATGGTCGAGTCATGATGATGAAATGTCAATGATTTGATTCAATGACGAGGCTAGGCACCTTTATTGATGATTGTTTATTTTGAGTTATTGACATGACTCACACTCTTTCCACCGATGAACCATATGTATTAGCATCAATGGTGAATGAAGTTTTTTATGTCAAAGATCATCATCATGCTAAATTTAGTGTAATTATTGAAGTAAATCCCAGTCATGTTTTTGATGATGGTGATGATGATGTTGACACTATCCCTAATGCAATTGGAAGTAATCCGTTTATTACTTATGATGAATCCAATATCTCAGTTGTCAGAGTTGATTGTGTACCCAATATTGTGGTGGGAAATATATATAATCATACAGTCGTGTTCTCACCTACATGTTTCACCTACATCATTCAGAGTGTGTATCCTAGTACTTACCTTCAAACCACCATAAATCCTCTATTTCTTTATGTTTTTTTATCAGAATGGTTTTTATAAGTTTTGTTTTTTGGGTTACACATTAGTTATCTGTTTCTAATTAATTCTATATTTATTTTCATTGCAGGAAATGACACCCATTAAAGAGATGCGGCAGAAAAAGATGACAGAAAATAACCATCGTATGACATAGATGGGTGTTCCTCCACTCATTCGTATTGTGAGTATTTTATTTAAAATATATATATTTCAATAACTTATAATATCATGTGTTTACTTTTGTGTTAAACATTATTTTCAGGATCCAACCCCTAGATGAGAGATATCCGACGAGGAGCCTGATATTGCTCCCAATACAGAGGCTAGTGGAAGGAGGGGGGGTGGTGTCAGAGTTAGACGATCATCTGGTGGTCCCGGTACTAAGGCCGGTGGTATGAGGGATCGTGGTGCGAGAGTTAGATGATCCACTGGTGGTAACCGATTGGACTATTCCCATACCACAGATGTATCTTCTATGCCCCATTTTGATCCCGGTGTGTCTTTAGGGACACATGAGATATTTAGGCCTTTGATATTTACACTACCAGTTGGCCTAACGTCTGTGCCATCATCTTTTGCTTCTGGTTCATTATCTCCGAGCTATTATATTCCACCTTCTTCAACTCCTGCTCCGACAGAGTATGTGGATGAGGAGCGTACACTGAGGGACACTGCACCTGTAGAGGATATTCCTTCATCTTCTACACATCTAGTGAGGCCCATTGACCCGACTACCGCATGTATATTTATATAACTCTGTCAAATTTTTACACCAAAATTTATTTTTATTATAACTTGTAATGAAATTTTTTTTCTTTAATAACATATTCATCTACTGATAGGAGGCGGGGAGGGTGCGTACTCGCTTGAATGCGGTATAGAACCGCCAGACACAGTTGATGGTTGAATACAATGATGATGGATAGATGATTGATAAACCTCGACAACAATGATTCAATTTTTTGGTGACGCTTTCCAAATACTCCGACATCATTCCAGTCAGCCCTCTCTCATGGAGACATCTACCACATGAAGTCAAGGATAATGTGTGGGCACAAATATGGGTAAAAAATCCATTAGATTAAATGTAGTATTTTTTTTGTATTTATATGAATTAATTTATTGGGTGTCAGCTTTAGTTTAACTTCCCTAATGGCGACGGTGCACGAAAATCACATTTAAAGGATCTAGGATAACTTTGAAGAGCATATAAGAATGAGTTGTATGTTGGCTGGTGTGATAGAGCAGAAACAGAGTTGGAGAAAATATCTATCGTGGATGACTGCCCGATAGAGCGATATCTCAAAGTGATTACCCATTGGGAGACTGCCAAATTTAAGGTATTAAACCCATTTGAGGTATTTAAATGACAGTTTCATATTTTTCATTAATATTATCTTTTTTATTATTAAACATAATTTAGTAATATTCTGAAAAAAACAAAAAAAAACATTGATTCAAAGAAATACCTCCACACTTTGGGGTGCACTACTATTTCAGATCATGAGAGGAAACTAGTACGATATAGTTTTTATAATTTTTCTTTAGGACATTCCCTTCTTATTGTTTCCTAATTAAATTATGTGATTTATTTAATATTTAATATATGATTATACTTGAACTTTATATAGTTTCAATGTCATTACAGAAGCACAAATTGAATATTGAAGAACGTCTCCCCCGAGCAAAATTGTTTTGCTCGAGTAGAAGGAAAAAATATGGAACTACAGTTAATGAACCAACACAAGAAAAGATTGTAAGTTTCAATTTGTTTATTTCAAAGTTTAATAAATATTTTGAAATTTAATAATCTATTAATATTTTAAACAGGCTGACTTAGTGGCCTTTTATGCCCAGGATCTTGACAATTTTGGTCCACATGATAATTTATATTAGGTTTTGGGAGATGAGCACTCAGGTCGAGTACGCTACTGACCTGTTAAGAATATAGTCCCGAAAAGGTATTAGTCCTCTCCAGGTATCCATTCCAGTAGAACCTTCTTGGAAGAGGTCAAGGATCATGCATGAAAGTCTGATAAAAGGGTCATAGAGTTGGAATAATAGGTTCAAATGAGGGAGAATGAATTTATGAAACTGATCAACGCTTTATCTTCACCACTTCCACTAGAGGCCATCACGGCTTGTCAGACATATATGTGATCGGTGGGTACATTATCCAATGAACCAGGTAGCAGTTCTTGTGGTGGTTTAGATGATGACGTTCCTGGTGATGATGAGGATGCTGAAGAGGAAGATGTAGGGGATGATGATGATGCTGAGATCAAGGGCGAGGATGAAGGTGAGGGAGAGGGCAATGATGAGGATGAGGATGAGGGTGACGTTGGGGTCAAGGATGAGTATAGGGATGATGATGAGGAAGATGATGAGGACAGAGAAGGAGGCCAGAATGAGTCTAATGATGATAGTGGTGATGGTGACGGTGAATAGGGGCAGATTGATCCATTACATTTTGACTGATATTTATGACATTTGATTTTTGATTTAATATGGATGTGTCGTTCAACTTCAAATCCTAGCACACCTTGTACACACCCATCACAGCTCCCACCCTCCTCCCTGGACCCTGGAAATCCCACCAAATAGCCCCCATACATCCCCCTGGAGAGCTCCCCAGAAAGCACCCGCACCCTCCACCTTGGACCCCGGACAGCCCCCCCCCCCCCACCCGACCCTCCGCCCTAGACCCCGGACAACCCCCAGGACAGACCCCCACCCTCCTCCCTGGACCTTGGGCAACCCCCTCGGACAGCTCCCCATACATCCCCCCCCCCCTCCTTGGACCCTGGATGGCCCCCCAGACATCCCCCCAGATAGGCCCCCCCAACATCCCCCCTTGGACCCCGGACAACCCCCCCAGACAGAATTGTTCTCCAATAAATTTTTACCAAACATTGAAGGTGAACTTCATGATGAGTTCCATTAAATGGGAATACTTTAAGAACCTGATTTTTGACTCTAGTATGGATATTTTTTAATTTATTATAACTCTTTATTTTTGACCAAATATGGAAGCCTAATGATGTTATAATGGTTTATGTGGCTTGTAGGGATTGTTCGGAGCTCGGAACCCAGATCGGCGTAGAAAAAAACTATGCCTCACGGTTAGTAAAAAATGTATGTCCATCCCACAAGGTAACTACCAAACATATAGGTATATATATTATAAGCAATGTGCATGATTTTACCTAACCATGCACCAGGGGATGCACATCACGCACAATGTCTATAGTTTTAGTGTAAGATATTATTATTGTAACTACACGATTTGCCTAACTGGCATACAGAAAACCAACCAAACACATTCATATTGTGTTGATAATTTAGGAAAACGATCCACGAGTCATATGTGATGTGTACGAGTAAACCTTGCCTCAATATGAGTCATGGTGTGGCCAGTATCACTCAAAGTGTCTTTCCATTGTTTAAAATGGACACCCTTTTAACTAAAAACAACTCGCATACGGAAAACTGAACAAACGTATTTGGATTTTGTTGATACTTTATAAAAACTATCCATGGGTCATTTATGATGTTTAAGACTTAACCCCACCTCAATATGAGGCACGGTGTCACCGGTACCACTCGAAGTGTCTCACTTTTATTTTAAATGAATAACATTTTAAGTGAAAACAACAACTGACATACGGAAAACTGACCAAATGTATTCAGATTCATTTGATACTTTAGGAAAATGATCCATGAGACATTTTTGACATTTACGTGTCAACCCCATATCAATCTGAGGCATAGTGTGGATGGTACCACTCTATGTGTCTATTTTATTTAAAATGGACAATGTTTTAAGTAAAAACAACTGGCATATGGAAAACCAACAAAACATATTATGATTTTGTTGATACTTTAGGAAAATGATCCATGGGATATTTTTGATATTTACGAGTCAGTCGTGCATCAATCCGAGTCGCGGTGTGGCCGGTACCACTCTACGTGTCTATATTTTGTTTAAAATGAACAATGTTTTATGTAAAAATGATTGGTATACAGAAAACCAACCAAACGTATTCGTATTGTGTTGATACTTTAGGAAAACGTTTCATGGGACATTTGTGATGTGTAGGAGGAAACCCCACATCAATCTGAGGCATGGTGTGGCCATAACAACTCTAAATGTATCTCTTTTGTTTAAAATGGACTTCATTTTAAGTGATAAAAACAACTGGCATACAGAAAACCAACCAAAAACATTTGAATTGTGTTGATAATTTAGGACAATGATCCATGGGAAATTTGTGACATGTACAAGTCAACCCCGCATCAATCCGAGGCATAGTGTGGCCGATAAAACACTAAATGTCTATCTTTTGTTTAAAATGGACATCATTTTAAGTGAAAACAACAACTATCATATGAAAATCCAACCAAACACATTATGATTATGTTGATACTTTAGGAAAACTATCCATGGGATATTTGTGATGTGTACGTTTCAACCCCGCATCAATCTAAGGCATGGTGTGGTCGGTACCACTCTAAGTGTCTCTCTTTTGTTTAAAATGGACAATGTTTTTAGTAAAAACAGCTTGCATATGGAAAACCGACCAAACATATTCATATTGTGTTGATATTTTAGGAAAATGATCCATGGGACTATTTTGATGTTTATGAGTCAACCTTGTATCAATCCACGGTGCGGTGTGGATGGTACCACTCTAAAGGTCTCAATTTTGATTAAAATGGACATCATTTTAAGTGAAAACAATAAATGGCATATGGAAAACCAACCAAACACATTTTCATTGTGTTGATACTTTAGTAAAATGATCCATGGGACATTTTTGATGTGTACGAGTCAACCCTGCTTCAATCTGAGGTGTGGTGTGGTCGGTATCACTCTAAATGTATCTCTTTTGTTTAAAATGGACATCATTTTAAGTGAATACAACAACTGGCATATGGGAAATGGACCAAACATAATCAGATTCTGTTGATACATTAGGAAAATGATCCATGAGTCATTTGTGATGTGTACGAGTCAACCCCGCCTCAATATGAGGCGCGGTGTGGCCGGTACCACAAAAAGTGTCACACCATTATTTGAAATGATCACCATTTTAAATGAAAACAAGAACTGGCATATGAAAAACCAACCAAACACATTTGGATTCTGTTGATACATTAGGACAATGATCCATTGGTCATTTGTGATGTGTATGAGTCAACCCCACCTCAATTTGAGCCACGGTGTGGCCGATGGTACTCTAAGTGTCTCTATTTTGTTTAAAATGGCCACTGTTTTATGTAAAAACAATTGACATATGGAAAACCGACTAAATGTATTCGGATTGTGTTGATACTTTAGAAAAACAATCCATGGGTCATTTATGACGTGTAAGAGTCAATTGAGCCTCAATATAAGGCCTTATGTGGCCGATACCCCTCAAAGTATCTCACTTTTATTTGAAATGGACAATATTTTAAGTGAAAACAACAACTAGCATACAAATGACCAACCACACACATTTAGATTGTATTGATACTTTAGAAATACAATCCATGGTTTATATGTGATGTGTATGAGTCAACCCTGCCCTAATCAGAGGCACGGTGTGGCCGATATCACTCTAATTGTCTCTCTTTTGTCTAAAATGAACATCATTTTATGTAAAAACAATTGGCATATGGAAAATCAACCAAACATATTTAGATTGTGTTGATACATTAGCACAACAATCCATGGTCCAGCCTCAAAAAATTCACTTCTCCTGTGAGGAACTCCTACCCCTATTCTAAAACACATGACTTTCAATACTCTAAGGACAACTAAATTCCCTTTTTCACACAAGCTCATTGATACACATCCATTATCATCATTACTAAGTTCAAAGAAACCTGCCCCAAACCATGGTATGTTATATTTTTGTATGGTTGAATTAATTTATTCATTTATTTATTTTGGGTTATTAGCTTCTATTTTCTGAATTCAATTGTGTATGTGTTATAAAAAATGCAATTTTTTATGTCTTCTTTATTCTATATCACATATAATTACGTATTCAGTTTTTAATGTATTGTATTCATAATTGATTATTAAATTATGTATCCTTCTAATTATCAGTTTTTAATTATGTATCCTTATTATGTATTGTATTGTATTCTGAATTTATTTATGTACAATTCACACAGTAGCACATAGAGCAGGCTTCTATGTGAATTGTATAGGAAAGCCTATACCAACAGTTTTAAACTATTGGTATAGGTTTTGTATGTATTTTTTACCAATGGTTCATTCATAACCGTTGGTAAAAAGCCTTTACCAACAGTTTAAACTATTGGAATAGGGGTGAATGGAAGACTATTTACAAACGGTTCCTACATAACCATTGAGAAAAAAAGATATGCCAACAGTTTTGAAACCGTTGGAATATGTGTTGTATAAGAACTCTACACCAACGGTTAACATAAAACCATTGGTATAGAGTAGATTTATTCACTTATACCAACGGTTTATCTCAAAACGTTTTTATATGTCTATTGTCATGACTTACATGGCTACGGTTTGTAAAACCATTGTTATAATTTATACCAACAGTTCTCCACCATATACCAACAGTTTTCAACAGTTGGTGTACCTTTCATTTCCTGTAGTGTATGTACGCCAACCCGTGTAATCGGTACACGGGGTGACCCGCATTGCTGGCCTCACCTAGCCATGTGGTGGAGAAAACGACCATGTACTCCACCTCGTGTCCGTGTATCCTCTGGATACACACTGAGTCCCACAAAGATACCTTTTCTTTTCCACGTAGGGCCTATACACTGTGTTTCGAAGCTGTGCAGTCCATCTCGTGTCCATGCACTTCCCAGAATACACGCCGAGATTCGGGGAATGTTTAACACGCCATGTGACTGGGGTCACACGCCATGTGATACCTTTCTGACACCTGAAACCCTAGCCGCTACCATCGGTACCACATGACATGTTCTTATGATTATACGCCATGTGTTCTGGAAAATTACAGAAACACGAACCTCCACTGTCGCACCTCGGTAAAGCTCTGATATTAGATTCTTCCATCAGATTGCCATGAAACATTAGGGTTTAGTTTACCCCGACCTTATGGAGCCGATTCCATCAGTTTTGGGCCTCCGATCGGCCCAGAAAACGTGTTCTGATCTACCCACACAAATAACACTTGAAGAAAATGAACTCTCGAACCATGTTGATTCGTCTACCTCCATCACCGCCGCACCTCCAATAGGTCATCACGATGTAGGATTTCCAATTTGGGATTGTTGCGTCGCAAAATGGATGCGAAATGATCTATTATTCGTTTCCCCATGAAGAATGCGAAGAACACAAAAGAACGGGTGAAGAAATTCAATAGAAAATTGAGGATGAACCTCTACCGTCGTTCGTCACGGTGTTGATCCGGTCCCGTTAGTAGGATCAAACAGTGAATAATCATAACAATAATCTATCATAGATTAATTAATCAATATCACCCAATACGAACCCTCTCACAAGAATGCACAAATCTGCGGATCAACCTGTTCGTGAGTTGGTCCGCATTCATTGTTCAATCCAAAATGGGGAAAAAACAATTGAAATAACAAGGGATCAATCATTGATGAAGGGGTCTGACTACCATCATCTCCGAGATCCTTAAACTTCACTAGCGCAATGATTCACAACTTTGATTCATCGTCGTTCGTCACTGAGAGATTTCTCCAAAGATACAGGGATTCTCTAGAGTTTCTCTCCACATTCTGTCAATGAGCAATGTTCGATTAACCCATTAAAAGGAGGGAACAAATTTCAACATTCCGCTATGCGGAGTCACTGTCGTTATGCTACGACATTAATGAGTTAGCATTTCTGTTTTACAGTGATTATGGAATGACATTAATTATTGAAATAGGTGCCCTGTTGTTGCGATGTAGGGAATGTTTCCAAATAAAAATAAAATAAACCTTGTGAATTATTTTATTTTATTTTACTAAAAACGTATGAAAAATAACTTTTTCTCTTAACCCACAATGGTTGAGGTTAGACCTATTCTTATGTAAAGTCATCATCCCAGATGCAACGATGCCCTTAGATTTTTAATCTGAGCATCCGTTCGGAAACTGCCATAGCCGTGCACATGTGCCAACTCACATAACATAAAAAGTTAAAGCCACCATTCTAGGATCACTGGGCCTTGAAATGATGTGCCTTTTACGCGCCTGGTCTCATAATAATTCCATATAATATTTAAAAATAATACATAGAAAATCCCAGACATTACACTGGCATCTGACCTGGTCTGAGGAAAATGAAGAAGAGTGTTCTCAATTACCATGGTATATAAACTAGTGTTGGGCATCATATTAATACAATGAGAAGTATTAATCCTTAAATTAAAAATGATCTAAATAAATAAAATTTAACACATAAGGGAAAACAACATCTAAATATCACTAAATTTATAAACAGATTTAGATAAAAATAAAACAAAACTAACTGAAAACAAAAAAACCAAGAAAAACTACTACCGACACAATGTCTATTTGACCTAAAGGTCACCACCATCCACAAAACAATAGGACACAAATTAACACATAAATAGAAACACTCACTTGAAAAAAATACGAGTCTACCATCACCGAATGGAACAAGTATTGTGTGATCATAACACCTTACTAGGTAACCACTATAAAATCCATACATTTACATTTTTTTAATATTTCACATACTATAGTTTGAAATAAATTTATATAATAATAATTTAAATCTTTTGAATAAAAAAACACTTCCTTCCATAAATCCACTTTATAAAACAAAACATAATTATTTTATTTTCGAAAACATTTTAATTTCCCAAAATCCATTTCAAATAAAATATTGAAATGTGAAAACCAATAAGGAAAACAAAAAAAGGGGGTGTTCATAATGTAATGAATAAAAGAAAAAAATCTAGCAGCGTTATAATCCATTATGTAGAATAATTAAAAAGAACATATATATAATGATTCATGAGAATTTCCTATTATCCCCTATAATCATCCCTAGGAATACTCAAATTTTACTCACCTTTCAGAATAAGGTAAAGATCTATAGTCACTAACCAACTAGATTATATAAACTATCCAGAATAGCAAAATGTCCCACTAATCCGTAAAAAATAAATTGGGTATCGACCTCTCTAATCAAGGTTAACAAGTAACCATCACTCGAACCTCTAAAAGATTCATAGGAAACTCATGAAAATTTTATCTAATGAATGGATAATCCCTAACATGCATGAATCACCTTTTCTTCCACCACTGCACTTTATAACCCCAATAACATATATCACCCACATGATAACCCATAATGGGAAATCATCGATAGGGGTTCCCACATAATAATAAAAAGTTCACAATTTCCAACTGGGATGTCATATCACACAACCATTCAAAACATTCTCAATGAATGTTATGTTACAAACTTTTCCTTTACACAACCAAAACCACATTAATTTCTATAACATTAAAAATTTATAACTAAGCCTCTAATCAAACCCATTTTAAGTACATTTATAAAAAATTATCAAAATAATATGAAATAGCACATTCATTTCGACATTCTAATCATGCCATTACTATTTAATAACCAACAACATTCAAAACTACCAAATAGTTCGTTATCTCAAACACTAATTTAAAACCATACATGAACCATTTGAAATCTAGGGAACCATCATTTATGAGCCATGATTTTTGAATTAGTAATGTAGTAAGATGGATGAGAGTTATTAAATATGGGTTCTTAAATTGATAAAATTCATCTAATACCATTATCATTTCTGTGTCTACTCACGTGTGTACCCTATGCACCCATGGATGTCCCATATCCATTATTATGACTCAAGACTATATAAAGTTAACGAAAATCCATTTTTAATATATCATATATTGTTTTAAATCAACACAACAATCCAAACATAAATATCTGTACATAAATGTCACTAAATTCCTTGTATAAAATCAAAATCACAATCCAACCATATTAATAAACATAAGTAAGGGAAAATACAAATAAAATTACCCAATTTAACTTTTTAATATAAATTGAAATTTTGAAAACCAACTTCTGTGCATAAAATTATAAAATGTTTTAATGAATCCCCTTTAAAACCACGTCCCATAATATTTTTGAATAGAAAAAACAAAATACGAAGCCAAAAAAATCATACCACAATCCTATGAAACACAACAATATATATTTTGAAAATAAAAAAGAATCAAATATATTGAGATGAAAAATAAATCACCAAAAACACATCCCTAGAAGAAATAGGAACACTATTAAACCATTAGTTAAGGAAGAACAAATCTTGAGGAATGATCAACACTTCATAACATATAAGAAACTGAACCAAACATCAACCCTTGTCATTAAGGTTAGGCCCATAGAGATGAAAACAACAAAAACCGAAGATATGAAGAGAGGATAATATAAATATGTTAAAATGTCAATAACTATGAATTTCAAATTGGGTTTTTGTAGGAGCATATATGGAGGAGGATGGGTGAAGGAGGGGGGTGTTGTGACCCCTTTTTGCAGCAAAAATTGAGCAAGGGGGAAGGTAATGAATTCAGATAAAAATATGGGATTATAGAATAATAAATTAAAAAATTATAATTTCATGGATAATATGACAGGTTTGGAAATATTGGTAACCACACCATGCACCAACCATGCACGAGCTACTGAAACTATAGGGAACCCCACACGGTTTGGCCATAGTATTTCCCAAACCATGCACTAACCTTGAAAAATGAACATTTCTAGTTATGAAACAAAAAAAAAATGTTTCTAAACTATTTACTAAACCTTAAAAATCTAATACTCCTTACAAATACACCCAAAAACAACCTTCATGGTTACCTAGGTGATGCTTCTTATTTTCCCCAACCGTGCGCCCAAATAGTGTATAGGCCAAAATGCCTTCGGAAACTCATAAATATAACAATTCAAATATGGAAAACAACCCAACCCTCATCCAAAAGATCGCAATCCATGAAAATAATAAAATAAAATAATTTCAATTCTCTCGTGTTAAAATTATCTCCATCAAAAAGGCTTTCTTTAACCAGAAATTCACCTTACTGAATGTTAAACAAAATTCGGCCTCACATCTGAACAAATTCAAAAAAACTACAATCCTCAAGGTATCCAATCACTTCACTAGTCACACCCAACCAATTATAAAGGAAAAGGTAAAAATAAGAATAAGAAAATATTATATGGTTATCCCCACTACAAGAACTCAACTAACTCCACAAACATTAAAACTTACCGCATGGAATCACTGATGTTGGGAGACCTAACACAAAAAAATAAAAACATCCCCACAATAACTGAACAACATCCTGAACTCATTTGGGAATTTCTAAAAAGAACCAGGAAAACCAATACACAAATTGAAACCCCCAAGACAAGGGAAACCCAAAAAATTAACTCATTCCAAATAAAAATCATGATAACAAGATATGATCATCACTTCCCACAAGAATGTATACATTCAAAGAAGCACAACATAGACAGAAAAAGATTAAATAATGTCTAAAAATTTTATAATTTACATCCTTGAAAAAATATAGGACTACAAGAAAACATGTCCATTGAGCTTCTTATAACAATGTTAGAAACTCACAACAAATAAGAAACTATAGTAGGAAATTTAAACATCCTTTACCTAAACACTGAAGGCAATCACTACGATAGGGTTTTCCATGTCCTAGAAATTCTTATATGCGTGGGTGGTCTAGTCTAAGGAATGTGGTTGAATCAATGATTAATGAAATATCCACATCCTCATAGGTAAAATATAACATCCTCCGATTAGAAGATCTTTCTCAGGTAATGTATCTAACAAAAAATTTCCATGTGTCCCAAATAGACACAATGATGACAAGTCATTAGATGATTATGGCAACATAGTTTTGAGAGTCCAAAACAACCACACTAAAAACATATGACTAATCATTCCGATGAACTATAGTTTAGAAACAATGGAATAATATTTTCATAACCATTCTCTTCTTGTACACACGTATTTACAGATGGGGAACCTTTATAGAGGACTAGAGTTACAAAATACCAACTGCATGAACTCTAGGTACTAACTCAGCTTGAACTGATTCTCCCAACAACTTCTGAAAATGAATATACAAGTATAGGAGAACTAAATATTTGTTTTTTTGGATTAATACCCATAATAAAAATATAATCATTTACCATGTCCTATGATGCTATCTTTGATGATAAGAGAACTAACTCCTTGAAGTGGTAAACATAGGTCTTCATTTTCTTCTAGCCTAGTTGAATACGCGTGATCCCCTACACCTTATTTGTCTTCACCTACTTAGGTATATAAATTTGGATAAAATGATATTTAATCTTCCCATGTCATCCCAACATGAAATGATGACAGAGAAAACATATTGTACTTATCCTAGGATGAACATTTATAAGATTCCAAAATTGTATTCACTCAATCAGCTTCAGGAGTTCCCAATGATCCAAAGAAAAACTCAATTTGCATAAGATATAACACATCTTCAGACATATGATCACCATGAAATATAAGAAATGTCCAAGAATAACCAAAAATAGTATTGGACTCACTAGAGATCTGGGTACCGTTTTGAAGTCATATTATAATCAACAAAATAAATATGTAACCAAAGTCAATGTCAACATGAAATAAAAACAGAAATAACATCTCGATCAAAAATAAGAGGCTCAACAATCAAACATAAAAAACACAACAACAAAAATCTCCTTTTATAAAATAACCATTTACTTCCAATTTCAAAAATTGCGTTCTCTTAAAGTTACATTCCAAAAATTGAAATCCATTTCCATTTAAGAGGATCCCACTTTTTCTCAGGAAAAAAATTTGCAAAATCATTTCCTCTTTCAAACCCAATTTGGAAAGACCAATTGAAACCCTGGATTTCAAATACTCACCTATGGAATCCTATGAGCTATGATATATGTGTCCATAAATATTCAATGACATCACCAAAGTTACAACATGAACTTTCCATACACACCCACACATATGTGAATGTTTATGAGGGGTACCATGGGTCACAAATTCCATACCATCATCAAAACCCTAGAATTTACAAAATTTTCAACTCAATTCTCAATTAACAGTATAATTTAAAAACTCATCTCACATTTCAATACTAAAACACATTAAGGAAATAAATTTTATTTCAACAACCATTTTCATTTCAAAATATCACTCATTCTAACCAAAAATAACACAAAAAATAACTCACACCAATCTATCAGAATGTGGAAATAATATCCATACGTAATATGATAGCAAGGTTTGTGTGACATGCACCATGTTGGAATTAAAAACTAAGAAGACCCTCAACCTTGTACGTGGACCAAAAATGGGTCACTACAACATTTCATATCACAACATGACACCATCTTTCTTAATTTGTAATTCTACATCCACACATTCAAAAGCCAATGAAAAATACTCGAACTCGAACGAACCCTTAAAACGTGAGGATCAGTACGAGAAGAGGTTCATGACATACCTCCCATACCAATCTCCCGAGTTATGCAAGTCTTAATATATAACTACCTGACACACCAAATAAAAAGTGCCCACTCTATAACCAATTTTACACAAACAATAACAGGATGCCATCCAACCCGACATCCGACCCGGTCCAAGACAAGGCTCAACGGGAATTTCCAATCCCGTTGGGTTTGAAACTAGTTTGGGAATAAAATTAATATAATGTGAATGATTTTTCCAAAAACTAAAATAGGATCAAAATAAATAAAACTAAACATGAAAGGAAAACCAAAAAGTGAATACCACTAAATGTATAAATTGATCCAAATAATAAAATGGAAATAAGAGAAAACTAAAACAAAATGAATCCAAACTGCTATCGAGATGATCTATATTTTAATTCAAGGTCACCTATATACAAAAAAAACAAAACTAATATAAAGACTATCTGAAATAGAAACATATACCTACAAAACAACTCGGGTCTACTTCCACCGAATGGAACAAGTAGGGTGTGAACAAAATAGCTCAGTAGGTAACCACCATAGAATCCAT
The DNA here is from genome assembly GCA_963277665.1 of Viscum album. Taxonomy (NCBI): domain Eukaryota; kingdom Viridiplantae; phylum Streptophyta; class Magnoliopsida; order Santalales; family Viscaceae; genus Viscum; species Viscum album. Next base: position 1,005,369,729 of record OY728161.1, read on the forward strand.
ACACTTTATTTTACTGAGACAGTACATAAAAACTACATTGTAATACAATGAGGCAATTAAAATTTAACCCTTTTTCATATATAAACACAACCTTCCATAAATTCCCCTTTTAAGACAACAGACACCACTTTTCTTTTAAAAATGTTTCCACATCCCAGGACACATCTCAAAGAAAAATCACAAATGTAAAACAAAGAGAGACAATATAAAAATGGTGTGTAAATATAGTAAAAGAAGAATATAGTAAAAAAAGATCTAGAAGGCCTATAATCCAACATTCAGTATAAGTAAATGTAACATATATATAATGAATCATGAAAATTTCCTAATCATCCCTAGAGGAATCCCTGGTCATACTGAAATTGACTCACCTTCTAGAATATAGTGTATCTCTATAGTCACTAACCAAATAGATTCTATAATCCAGCTAACCTAGTTGAATTTCCCAACATGAGCTATAAATTCATGGGGGGTACCAACCCACCTAATTGGGGTCAATGATAAACCATCACTCTTCCCTCCAGAAGTCACCCGATAATCTCAGGATAAGTGTACCTCCCGAAAGGATATGACCTCTCACACATGACTCACCTTACCTGGAACCACCTTAGTTGCCTACCCCAATCACAAAAACCACCCAAGAGATAAGACACAAATGGAAATATTCTATAGGGGTTGTCACATTATACAAAATCATTCAAAAGTTCCAACTGGGCCGTCATATCACCCAAACATTCAAAACATTTCTCAAAGCATGCCAAGTTACTAACTAGGAATTTACACTTCAAAAAAGACATTCATTTCTAAAACAATAAAAAGTACCAACCATCCCTCCCATAATACTCTTCTAAGGTACATTTATAAAATATTCCTAGGATAACATTAAACACTACATTCCTATGTTCAATTCCAATCATATCATTAGCATTTGAAAACCAACCACACTAAAATGTTCCAAACATTCAATAATATCAAAAACTAATCTAAAACCCTCCTTGATCCATTTGAAAATGAAGTAACCATTAGTTAAGATTCATGATATAGAATAAGTAATGGATGAAGAGGGATGAGTGTTTTGAAATACGGGTTCTTTTGTGGAGTAAATTCATCCAAGGCCATCACAATTTCTATGCCCCCTTATGTATTCAGCTTGTGCACCCATGGATGTTCCCATATATAATGGTACACCTCATGAATCCATAAAATCACAGAAAACCCACTTTTAAGGTAACATCACAAAATTTTAAATCCACAAAATAATCCACACGTAAAAATCCAAGCATAATACTCACCAAATTCCACTAACAATATCCAACTCATAATCCAAAAAAATTAATAATTCTAAACTAAGGGAAAATACTACTCAAACTACCCAATTTTTCATTAAAATATCAATTAAAATTTTAACAAACACATTTTGTGATTATATATATATATAATTTTTTAAGAAACCACTTTAAAACAACATCCACTATTTTTTCCAACACAAATAACCATTCAAAGGCAATAAAAATACCAAAATCATGAGAAACACCTTAATATATTATTTAAAAATTAACACGAATAAATTGGTTCAAGATAGAATGTAAATGGAAGGAAATGCATACCTCAATGATGTGTGAAATTAATCATACCTTTTAGGAATGAAGATACAAGCCTATAAAATGATCTCTACACCCTCACATCAATGAAATCGAACCAAACATCATTTATATACATTAGGATCTGTCCAAGAGAGAACCCCCTCCAAGAAAACCATAAAAAATTAGAGAATTGAATGAGTAGAAAATAGATAAAACAATAAGAAAATCACCTTAGAAACAATGATCAGCATCCATAGAGGAGGAGGAGCCAATGAGAGGGAGGTCTTGGGACCCATTCATGTTCCAAAATAGATAAATAAAGAGATGAAAGGATTTATTATAAAAATAGGGTGGGTTGTTAAGGGAATTTAATATTTTTAATGACCTAGACAATGTGCATGGTTTAACCACAATTTTTTCCAAACCGTGTGCCAACCGTTCTCTCCAACCATGCGTTCGCTACTAGAAAGGAGGGGACCCAACAGGTTTCGGATGGACATTTTCCCGAACTATGCACCCAAATTTTAAACACTCCAAAATTCCACAAAAACTCAAAAAATTAAAAACTAAAATATTTAATTCAGCATGAACCTCAAACAAAAGATATGATTCCATGAAACGAATGAAATAAATTAATTTCAAAGTTCAGTGTGTTGAAGTAGGTGGAATATTTTAATTTCTAATTAGTAATCATTATCAACTATAATATGTGGTGATTAATGACAATTTTTCATCATCAATGTAAGAAATATGATTTCACCATTTTAGTCAAATAATTTTTTCTATTTAATCCATGGTAGATATGGTAAATTTGGTTTCTTGGGTTTTCATTACATTGAATAACTATTCATCAATAATTTTAACCCTTTCTGATATATTTCTATAGAAATGTCATCTGACATGTAGAAATGTTTTTATATAATTCTTCTTTATTGGTAGATTTCCATGAAGTATAATGAAAATACAGTTTGGATTTCATCAATGGATATATTTTCACAAGATATAATCTTTGAAAAGATAATGTTATTTATCCTTTTAGATTCAAATAGTAATTTTAAAGATATATATGTGGAAATAAATATATTTATTCTTAATTCAACTATTAAATCCTACACAACTCTTTGTATTGAAATTAGAGATCAGTATAAAAAATGAATAAAAAATATACAGTGCATGATTACATTAAATTATTATCTAATAGAGAAGCAAGTAAGAAAGAAAATATCATAACATGAGTGTGTGGAATATGATTACTCATGGATAATTAATATAGTGATGGAATATAAATTCTAGATTACCCATATCACTATTAGAATATATTTTTCCAAGAATATATACATAATGGAATGATTCCAGAGTTCATATAATTTTACTTGTGTATTTTCCTTATAATTATCAGATTTTGTGATGCATTATATTATACAATAAGTAAAATTATTATATTAAAGAACTGTATAAAATGAAATGACTCAAAAATATATAAGTTATATGTATTGTTACTTATTTCTCAGAAAAATACCATGTAATAGTCATTTTTTCACTAATAGTTGAAGTGTATATTCTCAAACATATTGATATTTCTTTTTCTAGAATGATTATAGGGATTTAAAACAAATATAATTATAATGAATAGGCAATTGGAGTTTATATTCATAATTGGGATCTTTATTCACTTTAAAATCCAAAAGGAAAAAATTATAATGACTGTGACCAATATTTTAAGATAGTTTCTATAAAATAACTTTTATGAGTAATTTCATGGAATGTGTTAATAGATATATGTACAAAATCCTTAAATATATATGATAAAATTTTTTCAAAATCATATTATTCTATATATATATATCATGTGGTATAAAACATATAAATCATTTGATATCATATTCTATATGATTTAGACAAATTTAGGATATGATATAGTGGTATAACAACTCTTTATTAACCATGTCATATTTTATAGACTATATATATATATATATTAGGAGTTATGGAAGGGATTTTAATATTCTATAATTAATAGTATTCTTTCAAATTCTTCAATCTAACAACAATGTCTTCTTCTTCATAAGGGTTTTGTCATTTTTTTATATTTCATATAATTATTCATTCTTAAAAATTATAAAATACAATTTATATTATGTATATCATTAATGGTTAAAAACATTATAATAGGAATTCAATTTTTTTGATGTTATTAATTTATAAGAAAACGCATAGAGCCATAGAAAGATTCACTACATAAATTATATATAGTCTTATGTTCTTTATAATGGTAAATGAAGCCTCATGTTTATTCTCCATTCCAGAAATATATATTCCACTACTTCATTTTATTCATGTGGTACTGTAATACAATTGATTTGAGGGGTATCACACCCATGTGTTGATTAATTTTAGTTAGCCTACTGGTTAAAAACCAAGAGATAACCACATGAAAAATATATGGAGTAATTAATATACCAAAGAGGATCTTCATCTCACCATGTAAGTATATCTCAAATCTACTATGTATTTTTTTTGTAATATATTCCCAAATTATTTAAACATTAATAGAATGTATAATATTATTAATATATAATATCATAATGATTGATTTAGTGTTAGTTTTCCTCATATATATGTTATAATCCACATTCCCATTTCAAAAATTAATCTCTTTCAAAGACTAATCAGGATTAATAAAAAAATCTATTTGGACTAATTTCAAAAAAATAGAGTTGATTTTTTTACACAATTTATCTATCTTAAAAAACCCATCCGGTTTCTACATATAACTAACCTCACTCAACTCACTAGTCATGAATATAGGATAAAAATCAATTTGATGGATTTTATAGTTTCATATTCTTATAAAGACGATAATATTATAGATTTTATCTTGTTTTTTATAACACTATATGATTAACCAATCTATACTTGTTTAATTTTGGAGTAACCGTTGAAAACCAACCTTGTTTTATTTCATGCAACCTCATATTTTTAATACATCGTGTTTAAGAATTTTTTTTGATAATGATGTCATTATATTTTAATATGGTTATAATCTCTCAAGACTCATTTTTTCAATATGATTCATCTTAATATTTTTATAATCACTCCATTCTTAATTATCCAAAAATTATTCATTTTTTTGGGTTGGACTTTTGATAGTAGTATATTATGAATAGATGTCCTATTTTTTCCTTTTTATAAAAATTTATCATCATATCTAAGGATATTATCTATATAATAAGATTTCTCAATTTAATGTTCATATAAAATTTTCTTAAACTCATATACATGTTACTATAACAGGTAGAATCGACATCATAATCAAGTATTCACCCATTATCATCATTCTTTATAGTAGGCTCCATAGTGATATCATCATCCTCATCATAATCTATGTCGGATTCTATATGATTAATTTAATTTTATGTGAGTGTCAAACCATTGAAATAAATGAAATTCTAAATTTTTTCTATTATAACATTGATATGAACTGTTTTCTAGTGTGTGTATACAGAATATTCCATCCTTTGTATTCAGATCAAATTTGAATCTACATTTAATTTTCATATTCCTAATCCATGGACTCCCAAAAAATCTCAATTGTATTCTATATTAATGTCATTATTGAAAAATATAGACAAAATAATAAGTAAATTTATCATCGATGACAACTATATATATTCGATGAGTTTTAAAAAAATTCAACTAAAAAAATATTGACTGGTGGTACTCAGATATTATGGTTTTAGTTATATCAATTATGAAGATATTATTACATTCAAACACACCATTTATTTTGGAGAGTATATTCCTCTTAACTGATACCAAATTCTATGTTTTCTATGATATTTAAGAAACTATCGATCATTATTTTTACTTCCATTATCAGATTATATCCATTTTAGAGTAATACCTATTTGTTTCTCAGTATGTCTCCATAAACATAAAAAAATGATCAATCCATAGGAATTATAAGAAATGAACATAAGGAAACTAATTATGGACAACTGAATATTTATTATGATTAAATAATTAACATTGTCATATGCTTTATTTATCATGGTACCATAGACATCCGATTGAGCACAATATACTATCTTTTGGGATTAGATCACAATCCACGTGTTTCTTTTAATTACTATCCTTCACAGTTTAATAATTTTTAATTTTTTTTTATTAAAAATGAAATATTTCCCTAGAATCTACATTAAAAAATCATCATATTCCATTTTTTCAACATGAATGACACATCAGTCATATAAATTATTTTCATTCTGCATGCTTGTATGGAAGTATTTTTTTATATTCTATTGTGTTGTTTTTTACATGAGATCTCATACATCATGAATTTTATAAACTATCATTGAACCATTTTATTACAATGTAATTTATAATGAATATAACATCATTTCCACCATCATAGAGTTCAGGAAATAAATCCAAATTTTGTCTCAATCATAATGAAAAAAAATAATTAGCTTCTTCTAGACTGTATTTTATTTTCAAACACCTTTATCTTTAATAATTTATCATTAAAATGGGTAAATTACTCTAGGACCATAATTTTCAATGAAACATATTATTTTTTAAGTGACTTGTTATGTGACATTAGAAACTGCAATTAGTAGTCCATGAATTGTCAATCTATAATTCCTTAAATAATACTAAAAGACATTGGATTATTTTTTGGATTTACTGCAATATCATAGATTCATTTTACATAAAATAGTGTTTAATTTCTTGTAATTATATAAATTTACTTATATGAAAAATTACATTCTTGGTCACACATTCCATGGAAATCATTAATTTATTAAACATCTTCTTCATCTAAACATTCTTCCCAATTTGATGATATTTTTTCAATCATTTTTTTTGTTTTTGTTTACTATAGGGATCTAAGTATCCAACTATAAAAAATATATTTATTATACCTATAAATATGAGAATTACAGTCTATAAAATTAAAAACTATAAAAATACTAAAATATAATTCACTGAAAAAAATTATCTTAAAAAATTTGGTTCTATCCCACTTCTACATTTATAATTATTCAGTATAGTTTCACATAATTATTTTCCTTGCAACCTAATTTGGTATTTTAGTTTGACATTTATAGTTTTATTTTATTTTTTCTTTTCCATGTTTTAGTAGATGTCAAAATTTATTCTAAATATTTGAATTGGATGAAAATCTATTTCTCATCAGATTTAATAGAAAATTTATTTTTCTTTTGCTTTGATAAATTATTACAGACTACTTACTTATACCCAATCCCATTTACACAATGGGGTCTTATGTATTCACATCTTACAAAAGTACTCATATATTTTTTAAAATTGATTTTTTTTCAAAATGATTTTCATTGTTTATTAATTTTTTTGAAATTATTGAAATATTTTATAATTATTTTATTCATATGCATCTACACTTCATATAAATTCATATTCAAATTTTCATTCCCTTTATCTCGATGGATTATAACATATTTAATATCATCAATGATTGTATTTACCTTGAAATTTTCATGAAATAGACTCTCAACATACATATACATATCATCTTTCTCAAAATATTTTTTCTATTATCAAGTAATAACTTGAGATGCGAATTTTCTTATCATTTACATTCTAATAATTCTAGGAAAATATTGATACCAATTTATATGGTGTAATCTTTATAACGTGTAAAATTTTAAACTAGAAAAATATGTTTTATTGGATTTTCATCCTATAAAGTTTTCTCATAAAATATTTGTAACTGAAAACATAATTCACAATTTCCATTGAGATCAACTAAAAAAACTACAATAATTACTATGAGATAAATATTCATAAAGAGGTATAATTTTTATTCTTAATTCATTAGATAAAAAATACCACACTTTTGATTACTGATGATTTTTCTTAAAGGACACACCATTATTGAATGATTCATAGGTTCCAACACTTTTATCATTACACATGTTGAATCTTATTGGAACATGGAATAAATAAAGAAAAATTAAAACATATTTGAATCATTTTTTATATTTAATAATTATACCTATTTTTCTGTTTTTTATTATTTTGGACACAAATTAGAGAATATAATCAAATCCTTATATGTTTATATATTCATTAATTTCATCTACATAATAATAAATTTTTACATAATTGAATTTATTATATGAAATTTTTTTCATCATGATAATATTTTTTTTTGTGTTAAAAAACATCATATCTCATGTGGGACATGAGTTTTTTACAATTCATTAATTTTCATTTTATGAGGATCTCTAAAATCCAAATATGGTAACTACCAATCAATATAATATATATGAATTATTATTTGTTTATTAACCAATATAGAGCGTTCAAATTTATCCCCATAACATTTATTGTGATAAATATCATTTTAAATCTTTTAATGAACTTATCAATAGAGTAATATTCTCATATTATCACGACTAACTTGGTAAAAATTATATATTTGTATCCTTTACATTTTTTAATCCCACAAAACACTAAATAAATTTATCTAGATAACCTTTTCTATTTTTAAGCCTATATGAATTTTTAACAAAATACAATATAATTATGAAAATATATTATACCATTAATTATAATCACTATCTACATTTTTCATGATAGATAATAAAAATTAAAATTACATACTAGAATGTATTAAATAATTAATATACTACTATATAACATAATATCTAAGAGGGAGATTGTGTGGTACCATTCAATCCTTCCATATATAAAGTAATATCTAATCAAATGGTGGGATATTTCTATTGTTGATGGATTTATAATGAATGATCGAAACTTTAATTATGTACATTATAAAAGAAAATATGAGATTAGATAAAAATTATTAGAAAAAATATAATGATTGATCAACAATTAGAGGAAGGATTAGTGTGAAAAATTATTTATGAATAAAAAAATTACATTTGAATTTTTAATACTTTCATAATTTAAACTAAAAGATTCCAAATAGTAAATTTGTAACAAAAAATATTTAAAAATATTTATTCCTAGTCAAGGTAACTATATTCATGGTGTATAGGAAATGTTATCCCATATATTCATGACTAATATTTTATTATATACATATATTATGTGATTTTTTAGGTCCATAAAAACTAAAAAATAATACAACCAAATTGGTTAACTAAAACTAATTTTTATCATAAAAAATAAGAACATTTAAATATTGATTGATATGAAATGATTTAGTCAATTTCAAAATTGTTTCAATTTAGATTACTACCTTGATACATAGAATAATATTTTGTAGATTTCTCAAACAAATATTTATTTCATATACTCAATAGTAACTTAATAACTACTATAATGATGTATCACCTCCATAAATCTTAGAATTAAATTAAATTCCTCAAATCTCATCTCATTAATTAATGATCTAAGATTACTCCTGATATACCATATATTTATTTTAGAAAAATATTTCTATCCAAGTCAACTAATGTTCTAGAAAGTCTAACTACATGAATAAATTTTAATAATAAAATGAACTATATATTTTATTAAAAATTAACTCCCCAAATTATATATGTAATTAAAAATTTCAAAATCTTCTGTAACACAAAAAAGGATTTATGGAAATGATAATATCTACGTTAGTAAAAATATATGAGCTCTATAGAACCAGTATTGTTCACGTTTTCTATTTTTGGATCTTTTAAACTCTTAAATAAACTATATATTTTTGGATCATATAATAAATTACATAGAACAATTATATTTTTTATTATAGTACATAATATTTATTCCTATTTCCTTTAATGAAACTACCTTACCATTTATTTATTTTAACATCAATAATGATATCTTAAATATATTGGTTAATGGTGTGGTAATACATCATGATTTATATTTCATTCATTGGTATAATCCCAATAGTATAATGAATATTTTTTGGAAACCAATTTCAAATGAGAAAGTTATCAACACATCATAGATTCCTCTTTGGATTCTATTACAGAATATCTCAGTGTTTATTTAACATCTAGGAGTCATGATTTTTATAAAATTTTATACCATAAAAATATATTTTCAAAATAAAAAATATCATTAAAACTAATAAAAAAACATAATTTATCAAGACCAACACACTGTTTGGATTCTAAAACTCTTCATAAACCACAATTGCAACAATATACACCCAAACACATTAGTAGAAATTATTAACTATGAGATTTTTTATTATATGACGTAAACAACCAGGATTTTAATAGACATCTATATATGAAACATTTTATTAAAAATATAAAGATATTATAGAATCTTTGTGTTGACAATACAACCAATCTATGTGTTATGTAATAATTAATGAGGTGATATACACCTAAACCAATAATGCATGTGTCAACCTTAGGTCACTCTAAAATTTCATATTATCCTTCCAAAAATCCTATATTATATATTATAACCACTATTCCACATCAAGAAACATCAAACGTGTTTTGTTCTTTTTTACAAGAATTGAAATCAAATACAATTTCCATATATATGAAACTAAAAAACATTGACTCTTTCTATTACTAACTGAACTAAATATCAATCATTATTTTATATTGTGTCCCATATTTTATATTTAATTTCCATATTGAATTTATAATCACACACTCACCAAAATAAAATAATATAATGATTTATGATATTAAATGATATTTATATATCTCAATTGTTGATATTTTCTGTATAAATAAACAAACAACCCATTAAAATATGGCCTCAAATTCTTCCAAAAAATAATAACTATATTTATATGATTTATAATCTAACAAAAATAAAGTATAAGATATTTATGTACTTTTTATATAATCATAAAACCACTTGGTATTCTCACTTATTACTTAGAAACAAATCTCTAAGGTGTTGATTTAACAGTGTTTTGAGAATGGGATTATATGAAAGTATATATATATATAATAATATTAGGTAGTCATGATTAATTAATTGATAATAGGTATACCATTAATCTACATCATTCATAATTAATTCTTAAATCGCTCTGTTTTATCTAAGATGTGGATCTTTTTTTTGTATTTCATTACCTTGTTAATAATAGGTTTCATTAATGTTTAATATCACACACCAATTAATTATACAATAAAAATATCAATTAGTTATTCATTATGTAGAACTATGTTTTTCGCTCTGATGTTAATTGGAATCACCATCAGTCCACCTTAGTGATCAAAATTATGGACATCTTTTCCCTATAATAAATTTTTGATGGTTCCTTTATGATATTAAAAAATGAATTTATTCACAAATATATTTATATAGAAAACTAATTATTCATTAATTATCATATTTTACATTATAAATTCATTTAATAACCATTATTACTATTCCAATCCCCAAATAAATCAGTCCATTGAGAATAAAAAAATTACATATCCACTACAAGATATAATTAAAAAATACCATCAGATCTATCAAATTCACTTATTTCTAATGGTTTAAAATTAAATTAGATTATTGAAATAAATAATCAATAAATTTAACATATAATCCAAAATGACATTTTATTACTTAAAAAATTGAAGAAAATATTCATCAATCCATATTGATACATTGTATATGGATTAGTGAATTAGAAGATAATTAAAGTATGGAAATCATTTTCACTTGATGGACTTAATAGTTATTTGGTCCCAATTTTTAATATTTGAGAATTTAATATAATTTATTTTATTATCCATAACCTATGAATCTTGGTGCGTATAGACATAATATTTTATATAAATGACCTCAAATTTGTAGTTAGTATTTATAAGATGCATTTCCTTATCCACAACATTCATTTTTATTTCTTTCTTCCAGGATCCATCCATCGACTAAAATAAAAATTGAATATTGAGAGTAATGATAATATCTTTAGAATAAATTAAAAAAAAATTATGAATCTGAAACATCACTCTTAATATGTCTTATCTTACGAACCTATTAGTTTAAACTTGTTATTTTTATGCTTTATCCATAATTTCTCCATGACATTATCCGAAAAATTAACTAAATCCCACTATAATACCAATTTTTTATCCAAGAATAAAATATATTTTTTTCATATTTACTCATGGTTATAGAATTAATCTCACAATTAAAAAAAGCTCCTAGAATCCAATGGTTTATTCATTGTTTATATTAGCACCGTATCCACCATATTACACAAAATAATATTCATTTCATCCATAATTTACTACACATTTTATTCCATTTTATTCATATAATAGTGTATGAAATCCTATGTCCATACATATACTAATGGACTTGGTATTTTATAGATCCTATTAACGGGGAAATATTTTAGATAAATGTTCAAAACAAATAGGTCATTAAAGATAATAATATCAAGGAGAGAGCATAAAATGAGTATATTTTTATAGAATTCATATCTTAATTTTACATACATGTTGTGATCATTTATTATATGTAATTCTATTTGATATTAATTGATTTAATATGAGATTCCACCCTGATAATTATCAATTCTAGATTCTTATTTAGGACTAAAAAATTAGGCATATTATGGAAAATGTGGAATATGAAGAACCAAAAGTCATTTCATGCTGAGCTGCATAGCAAAGAGGCACAAAAAGAAAAATGATGAAGAAGCTAAGGTCAATGAACTACTAAAAAGACGGCCTATATCAGTACTCAAAACATGTTTTAACAGAGCTAAAAAAGCATTGTAAAGCTCAACGCTAATATAGGGGGTCCCTTTTATCAGCGCTCCGAAAAGCACTGATAAAGGCCGCTTTTATCAGCGCTAAAAAAATCATTAATAAAATAACCCTTTATCAGCGCTTTTATTTAGCGTTGATAAAAGGGGCCATTATCAGCGCTTTTAAAAAGCACTGATAAAGGTCAAAAAAATTAAAAAAAATTAAAAAATTAAAAATAACGCGGGTAGTGCTTTTATCAGCACTTCACACCCCCTTTATCAGCGCTATGTGGTCTCCCGTGCGCTGCCCTTCTTGCGTATCCTCATACGCACACACCCCCTTCACATCCACCCGAACTCAAACATGGACCTCCCCTATTTTTCGACTGCACCTTTACCACTAAGAAATTTCATTTTGTTCTCTATTTAATAATATATCTATATATATAGTTATATTTCTTTATATATTGATATAGATTCATATCAATATAAATATATTTATTCATATATTAGTATATATATATATTAATTCGTGTATTAATATATTTATATATATATATTTAGATATAATTTTTATTTGTATATTAATATATACTTATACGACTATTTTTAAATACATTTATGAAAAATCTGTTTTTTATGTGTGTTTATAAATAAATAAATACTTACATACATACATAGACATATAAAACATACAGACACACATAGAGACACACACACACAGAAACACATATATATTTACGAATAAAAACATATATATATATATATGTGTGTATTTGAAAATCCATAGAATGTATTTATAAGATTAGTTTTAAATACATTTATGAAAAAATATGTTTTTCATGTGTTTTAATAAGTAAATAAATAAATACATACATATATACATATATACAACACACAGACACACACATAGACACCCACACACACACAAAACCATATATATTTAGGAATAAATACATATATATGTGTATTTGAAAATCCATAGATTGTTAAAATGATCATAACTTATAATCTAGAATTCTATTTCAACACAACAAATATTCAAATATAATAAAATAAAACAATCTTCAATATGATATGTGGTACATGCCCAATGGACATCCGAATCAGAAGTTATACTTATTTGAATGTTAAAAAAATTGGGTATCCCGACTAAAAACTCAGTTTTGGAGGCCTTCTGGGCCTTTTATTGGCTCGAAAAATGTGACAGAAGCTTCTCCTAGGCCACTAGCTCATAGTGCTCGTTGTTGGCTTTGATTTAATATGTTGTAGAGCTCAAACAGATAGTTGGATCAAAAGTTATGGCCGTTTGAAGTTTGAGTTACATTTTCAACATATTTTAGATCTTTTATTAATTGTTTTGATTTTTTGTGTCCTCAAAATGTTATTAAATGATTTTTAATCGATAATAATTAGAAAATTAATAATTAATAATATTTTTTTAAAAAAATTTTGATTCCATTTTAACTAAATTTCTTATATATTAAATGTAAGAGTCTATTTATACGTATCTAAAACATATTGAAAAAATATATATTGTATTTATATCAATATAAATATACTTATATTACAAAATATTATTTTTCATGAAAAAATATATTTTTTGAAGCTTAAAATTTATCAGCGCTTGGGAAAAGTGATGATAAATTCCCCCTTTATCAGCGCTAAAAAAGCGCTGATAAAAGTGAAGCGCATCCCTTGCCTGTTTTTGTAACAGTGATGATGGATGAAAAGGAGAACAAGGGAGGTTCTTCAAGCACAAAATTTATGAACCATGAAAAAACAAAGATTCTATCCTAGGATGATGATATTACTTGTTGTATATTCATTACTTATCAAGTACCGGTGAAAGTTGTGAACGAACTACATGTCGTGATGTTAAGGAAATAAACTTGATGTAAATAGTACTTAATTCATATTCTAAAACATATGTTTCATTAACTAAAAGTTTTAATTTTGACCAAAAAAGATAGAAGTCTTGAATTTTACAGATGTCTTCCATGATTTACACATTGTGCAAACATTACATGTTGACTAAATTATCAACAATAAAGGTAAACTGGGATTTTTTATGTTTCCTTTAAGGGACCATATCTTCTAACCTAGATTTGTATTAAAAACATATATTTAAACCATGGAAGACCATTTATTTGTAGAGTATTATAAATAATTATTCTAGCAAAGTGATTTAGGAATTTCATTCCATTCTTGCGGTGTGACCACTAGAAAGATGCTATAGGGTTTCAACCCAAATTTATACATAGATCAGTTTATGTTTTAATTTTCATTACTTTATATACCGTTGAATTATTTAATGTTTTCATCCAATAACTTTTTTATTTATTCTATTTCTTTAGTAATTTCATTCGAAAGGTTTTGGTTTTAATTATCATTAGTGATGACCCAACGATGGTTGGATAAAACCCATCGTGGAGGGATAAATCGGTTAAATGGGTAGTTTAGAATCATTTTCCAAGTAAAGTTCACTTGTAATTCGGTCTTATTCAATAGTATTGTATTGTAAATGTGAATCAATTTTACTATTCATTGATTTATTGAACATATAACCTCAATAATGGATAAACACCAATATGATTGATATTTATTACTCATTCTCATTTAATGGAATTATTCATAATATTTTGGAAATATGTCCATAATTCAATTTATCTATTTTGATTTTTCATACCATGATGAATTTTTATTCTAGGGTAGTTTAATATATAATGACCATTTCTTATACTATTAAACAAATATGATGTTATTTGATATCATTTTTATCATGGGTTGTTGAATTAATTTGTTTAGAAAGTCCATACCTGGAAATTGGTTTCCATCACTAAAATATTTCTATTTCAGTGTAGTTAATTAAATTTTATCATTAGTTTATGAAAATAAATTGGAAATTGGAGAGACCTAACATTTAGTTAAGAGTTTTCATCACTTTTTTTCACTATCTATATGAGATCAACCCCACACTTCTTATATATTATTCCATTGTAGTAATTATAGTTTAAGAATATGTACATTTCTAATTTGATCACAGCTAGAGTATTTAATGACATCATTTGGATACATCATATTTTATAAACATTTTTGAGGATTATTGGAATGTTGCAGAAGACTCGATACCGATTTCTTTGGTCAAATAACACTCTTATCCTACATCTGTTTAATGATTTTAGTTTACAGTTTTGTTTATTCTTAATTTTTTTAATATTATTCATGTTGTTGTTTTTTGTGGCGTGCATGATATGTTTTCATAAGAACCTATATCATTCTTCCACAGTTGAGTAAAATTTATTCCTAGAGTAGAATACGACATGGGAAACCCTGAATAACAATGGCTAGTCGTCATACAATGACACATAATGTTAACCCTCTGGAGGAGAATATATCATTAAAAACATCCAAAGTGGATATTGGGCCAAGAAATACCCAGAAGATAGAGTAACCATATTGATCACGTAGTA
Source organism: Viscum album (assembly GCA_963277665.1). Taxonomy (NCBI): domain Eukaryota; kingdom Viridiplantae; phylum Streptophyta; class Magnoliopsida; order Santalales; family Viscaceae; genus Viscum; species Viscum album. Next base: position 1,005,385,460 of record OY728161.1, read on the forward strand.
TGATGGTGTTATTTATAAATTTACTGATTCTAATGATTTTTAGCATAATAAGAGTGCTGAATTGTAAAATCACTTAACTCATATTATTTTGAATTTATATTACCTTGTTTCTATCCTAACAATGGTTTCTAATGTGGATACATGTTTTTCATATGATAAAGAAAATTTGATAGAGTAATTAAATTATTTTGATATAGAGAAATTGTAAGAGGAATACATTCATGAGAACCATTCTTTCTTACATCCTCAAGAGAATTATTTAAATGATCGAATAGTCACATTTCTCATAAGTATATTTCACTATTGGCTTAGTTGTTGGATGAAAATGATTCACAACTCAATAGATAAGGAGAATTGACTACACACCCCTCTCAAGGTATTTCAAATTTAAATTCCATTATGAGTAATCTACCATCAAATTATAATGTTGGGATTGTTTTTTATGAAGATGATGATGAGTAAGAATAGATTGAGGATGTTCAAACTATTGAAGAAACCAACACAAAAATAAGGATTGGGATGTCTATGAATAATTATTGGAGTGTGATGAGAACTTTAAAAGTGTTGAACTTATGGATTTAAAAGAAGTATCCAAAGCTAAGGAAACCCTTATATGAATACAATAATTCCAATATGAACAATAAGAATACCTTTTTTACCATTGAGAATATGAGAAAATAAATATAATATAAAATTTTGATTGGATGGTGGAAGAGGACAAAGGGATAGTTGTTAAATAAATACCATCTATATAATCAAAGGAAGAAGAAAAACTAATTTAAAAGGATAATGGGAAAACATGAATCAAACTTATTGGAATTATTCAGACTAGAAAACAATGGGAATCCCTCATTTACATTCACGAATAAGAGGAGACAATAGAGGGCTAATTTAATAATTCATTACATGAGCTCAGACTAAGGAAAATATTAAAAAAAGCAGTGATATTGTGAAACAAAAAATATCCTATAATATATATTTCACATTATTATGAAAATTGATTTCCAAAAACTATACCCCATCACTAGTCAATAAGAATAAATAGAAAAGGAATCGAAAGAATACCCTGGCAGATCAACCTATTTAGAAATGGATAAATACAAGATAGTTATATAAGGAGATGGACTTATGAATTGCATATTCAAGTTTTTTAACAATAATTAAAATTAAAGGATATTTTCAATTTATTGTTTTAGATAATTAGGTCACATATCATACACAACATTCCACATTCATACAACATGTGTAATGATAAAGCAATATCCATTATTTTACAAAATATTAATTTTTAATATAAAACATGGATTTTTTTTCATGAAAAATAATCATAACATCCAAATTGACTTCCTTATTTATCTTAACAATTATTGTAAAATATAAAAAAAATTAAAACATGGGTTGAAACAGTAATTGTAGTAATGTACATAAAGAAATAAATCATTAGTCTAGTAAAAACCTAAAAACCAATAAAAAAATTATTAAAATCTCATTATCATGCATAGAAAAATCATGCATGTTACTTGTGTCATCAATGCTATATCATTTTTAAATTCACCATTATAAATGTAAAACCCTTATAGTTGAATTACATCTCTAGAGTACCCAATGTGTTGGGGAGCTATAATGGGGCACACCTGTCTTATATAGAGCTATAATTAGCCTCAACCCATCATATCATGAAATATAATAGGGATCAACCCATCATAGCATAGTCTATAATGTGATCAATATATAAAATTAAATGAACAAGGATCATATCAAGAATAAAATAATTTTAAACTCTATTAACCCCTTGATAAAATCTTATTTATATATATAAATACAATTTTCTAGAAAATAGTAAATTTTAACATATAAAAACTCTACGCTTAAAAATAAAACCATTTTATTTGAAATGAAATTGGGAAAAAAATCAAAACATTAAATTAATAATGAACCATTAAAGAATAAGAATCATATTATATTATACAAGTACAAATCAATCATCTTGACATTTGTAAAATGAGATTAAAAATGAAATTCAATGATGATTTTTTAAGAGAATGTCTCGTACACTAGGTCTGACTCATCACATACAATCTTCATCTATCTGAATAATAAACTTAGTTTAATTAGTTAATTTCTTTATAAAATTTTTTATTTTAATTATAATTTATTATCATGTTAGAAAAATTACTTAATTATGTATGTTCATGTCAGATGTTTTGACAATATTAGTTACTTAAGTCCAAAATGAATTAGGTATGATGTCAATAGTCGAAGTTTCAATCAATATATAATGTAAATAATAATATTCAATAATAATAATCACTTATATAAATAGAAATTTAATTTAACATCAATCCATTTATGAATGGTTTTGAAAAATGAATAGTATTATAATCATGATGATATGGGTCGTACGTACGAATGAGTAATATTCCCTTTTATCAATGATAATAATAGAAATAAGGTAATTATTATTTTAACTTTATAAAACAATCATAATATCTAGATATCAAATTAATATTTTAAATATACTTATATTTATATCATCTATGTGATTTGGTTATGAAAAATGAATCGCATCACTTCATGGGCATGATAGTTCACACGGACGGACAAACTAAATTATCATTTTTATGTGTATGAAAATTTTAGAACATAAATGATATATTATTATTTATCAAAAATAAATATTCCAAAAATATCATATATAAATATAAATTTACTCATTATCACTAGTCTTGAGAGACACTGAAGGAAAATGAATTATATAGGGTCGCATGGTGGTAGTTCATTGTACACACAAACAATGAATTCTTTTCCCATTTGATGAAATTTTTGATAGATTTATGTGATTATGTTTACAAAATAAAATATCATTAGATTTATTATAATTTAGTTATTATTTCATCATGGTGTAACATTATTCAAAGGAAGTGGAAGAATAAATAAAATAGAAACATTTAAATTAAAAATAATTCCTCTCCTCCAGATGACAATCATTGATTAAAAAATAAAGACCTATAAGGAGGGTGTTATTCCAAAAATAAGTCCTCTCAAATTAATGGAGATATTATAGGATTGTATTTGAGTATATATTGGGCAAACCAAATAGGTTTTTTGATGTGAAGAAAATAGAATAATTGGTTCCAAATTATAAGAGAGTGAAGGGGCACGCTAGGAATTCATAAAATTTTTAAATTAACATAAATTAATTTTATATTCCAAATAGATATATATATATATATATATATTCCGTGTATTATTAGGGTTTTTTGAAATCCATTCACCAAATAAAAACTAGACATGTTTTCACTATTTTTTAATTTATATCATTTCGTTTTATCCCTTAGTTTACCCTTTGAATTCTTATCCTCATATCATATATGTTACACATTGATGGTTATCATAATTACATAAAATTACAAAAGACCAATAAATGGGCCATTTATGAAATTTTGATATTTATTCCAATTATATGGTAAAAATTTATTTTTTTTAATTTATATAATTTAATAATATATTATATATTTTTGAATATAAACAATGTAAATTTTGAAACTATTCATTACATGACTTTTTAATAATAGCATAACAATAAGATAAATTAAAAACAATACTTCTAAAAAATAAATAACATGTCAATGTTGTCTTAAAATTTCTTGGATGACATTTATCATCTAAAATTATATTTATTTTAGTATTTTTATTATCATTTATTTAATATATATTTTACATAAATAGTTACTGAATCATCATTGTGAAATCCATTAATTTAAGTATTTTCTATCGAAAAATTAAAAAAAAATTATCATGTTAAATATAAAAATTTTAACTTTTAAAATACTATTTTTATTCAAACATATCTATTATATGACCCTATATTTAAAATATTTCACTTGTTAAAAATAAATGTGTGGAAAATTGACATTTCATTGAATATAATAATATAAATGTCATACTCTCATAAAAGTGGCTTCCAAAGGTTATAATTTTTGAATAAAGATTATATTGGTCGAAAAATACATTCAATGAAATTAGTAAAAGGGTTATGGTATGTTTAAAAAATTAATAATATTATTTTTACCTTTAATTTTCCGATTTACCTGAAACCGTGTAAATAAATAAAGTACTAGTTACTATTCATAATGGTAAAAAATAAATGGTAACTAATAAAATAATTTTCAAATTAATATTTAAAATAATTAATAAATTTTTTAAAATTAAAACAAAAATTGAATAAATTTAATTTAAAATTAGTCTTGTTGACCTAATGATAAAATGGGGTTTTAATGTTAAAACGTTCAAAATTTTGAAATGTTTTAGTTTCCACAGTAAAATTGAATGTGATTCCAATGGGATTAACTAGATGAAATGATAAAATATTGATCTCACTATAATGTAAAACCAATTAAAAATATAACTTTACACTATAAATTATTTAGATGAAAACTGATTTGCAATTAAAATGCCATATGTTTTCACTATTCATAAAAATACGAAACTTATAGGAAAAATACAAAAAATTCAAGAAAAATAAATTTTCATATTTTCATTACAAAATAGAAGTTAATTTTGTAATATATAATTTTGGAAAGTTTATGAAACTATATTTAAAACAATTGTGCCACTAAAAGGATGGAATACTACTTTTTATAGAAAAATATTCTTAACCATAAAACTAGATTTATCATATATGCTATTGAACATTGGGTTTATTTAAATTAATATATAATTAAGAAATATTATAAGTAATTATTATATCATTTCCTATGTTGTTTCATTCTTCCCCCCTTGTTTAAATTACATGCTCACCTTTTTTATTAACTCATTAATAAAGTGTGGATATCAATCCCTCATATATTTTTAATATTAACAGGTTACCTCTTCAGCCGTATGGTTATTATAAAAAGTGTTAACATGAGAAATCACCTTATTCTGCATCTCTTTCACTTTGTAGTCAAGAACCTAAACTAGATGTTTCTCATAATAAGGATACTCGTCCAACTGAACTACTTATGGACTCAAAACATGAGATGGATCTAGAATATACTTTGATAACATTAATACGTGTAAAAAATTGTGTCCGTGGGATAAAAATGAATGGAAATACATTTAATATGAAACTGATCCAATATTATTTAGGAGTTTAAAGGGTCTAATGAACTATTTACCCACCATCCCCTTCTTAAGAAAATTCATCACACATTTCCAGGGACAATCATAAATAAAGACATGATCACCTAACTCAAAAGAATGAGCCTTCCCCTAGTTATTGGCATAACCTTTCCTCATACTCTATGATGACCACATGTTTTCTGAATCAACTGAACATTTATTATCATTTCATCTACCAATTCTAGTCCCATTAAATTCCACTCACCTACTTCATCCCAAAATGCTGCAGTTTGACACAAATTTCTATATAATCTCTCAAATGATACCATTTGTATACAATAGTGAGAATTTATATTACATAGAAACTCAACCAAAGGGAGATATTGGTACCAAAATCCCTATTAGTCCACTGAATAGGAACATAGAATATCATACAAGATATAAATTTCTTATTTTGATTGTCCATATGATTAAGGATAAAAATATGTGATGGTATTTAATTTCATTCCTAATTACTTCTAGAATGCATTTCTGAAAATTACAGGTGAACCTGAGATCAAAATCAATTATAATATAGAGGGTAAATCCCATTTATCTAGAATATATATTTAATATACAACCATGAAATTTAATCTTAACAATGAATGTCTCTAATAAGAATAAAATGAGAATATTTAGTCAGTAGATCAATAATAACCTATATGAAATTTATACATTAATAATTCTTTTGTATCCCACTATGAAATACATGGATATTTTTTACCATTTATTCTCCAGCACTAGAAAAAGAGTAATATTCCTTATCCGTAACAATCATTATGGTTTAACCTATTGACAAGTCAATCAATTCTTGGTTAATTTAGTAATATCTATTCTCATTACATCCCACCTGTGATACTATTCATGGTATCTTTACATCTTAGTGGTGCTAAGATGAATTAAAAATAGTGAACTATGAGCTTCAAATAACAACTCTTTCTTCAACTGTGAGTCAAAAGGCACACATAATCTATTAATAAATATTAAACGACAATCTTTATCAATGTTAAATTTAGGTAACATTCTTTTTTGAACCATTTCTACTAATTTATGCAACTCACAATATTTCGTATATGATTTATTAATTATATATGTTATAGATGATTGAACTAAAACCTAAATACAAATAGAGGAATTTCTTTCACCAAAAACATCCATTACAAAATTCATCACAATATTAACCAAATAGTCATGTTCCAAAGGTATCATGGTTATTATAGAATTACTTTTCCAACTCAATGAATCACCCAATTTATCTTTTTCATAATGGTAATGAATGATGAATTTATAATCCTCGATTAGTTATTGATTTCTTCTCTATATAATTTTCAATTCATTATGAGTAAATATATACTTCAAACATTTACGATCAGTATGTATTTCACATTTTACTCCATATAAAAGAGGCCTCCAAATTTTTTATACCAAAACAACAGTAGTTACATCTAAATCATGTGTAGTGTTATTTAACTTTTAAGGTCTCAACTAATGTGTAGAATAATAAATTACATGATTATACATCATTAGTACACAACAACTTTCTTAAACAAAGATTCATTGTAGATGAAAATTTTACTATTTCTAAAAGGAAGATCTATAACAAGGTCATTCAATAATCCTCTTTCACAATATTGAAAATAATAATCAAATTCTTTTATCTAGATGAAATTAACATATTTTGATTTTAACATAGTCAGTTGGATAGATAGCTATGAAAATTTATCAGTAAGGATTAGGTAGCATCTTTCTATGTAATGAAAACTATGAATATCAATCATATACTTGGGTCTTATCCATTCTTCAAAATACTTTTTTAGTAGGATCCACACTTGTGACATATTTATAAATAATTTAAACAATGAATGAAATTTTTTTCAATAAAAATTACCAATTTCTAAATCCCCATGCAGTTTAATTTCTTGTAAATTTTTCCAAAAACAAAACTATTTAGAATATTTCATGTTCCACTTTACTTTTAGAAAATACCAAAATTTCATCAATAAACAAAAACTTATCCATGAACCCATGAAATAATCTATTCATAATACACATTAATATATAATATGAGTTATATAACCCATATATCACAACTAAAAATTCATAATTCCTATATCTAGTCTGAAACATTATCTTGAGAATATATACTTTCTTTACTCTCAACTGATGGTACCTCGACCTCATTTCAACCTTCAAAAACTACTATGCTCCTGGGAGATGATAAAAAAATCATCTATATGAGGAAAATTATGCTTATTCAAAATAGTGATTATATTCAATGATTTAAAATAAATTAAATGTCTCATATAACCATATTTGTTTTTCACAAAAAAGAAATGAGAATCTTATAGAGAAGTGATAGTTTGAAAAAACCCATTATCTAATAACCCCTACAATTGAATATTTCACTCTGAAAGTTCCATATGAGCCATTTTATAAGTACATTTTGAAATTGTAATATCATCATGAACTAAACAAATACAAAATTCAACATCATGATTAGGCAAAATTTTAGGAATCTAAAATGGAAAAATATCTTGATACTCATTTAACGATGTCATATTATTAAAATGAATTGTTCCTTTCATTTAAAAAATATATAAAAGAAAACATTCATTTCCTTATTTTAAAAGTTTCTTGGATTCTTGATACATTATTAATAGTATGGGTTCATTATTTTTCATAAACTGAAACTCCATCTGAAATAAAACATCAATAGCTCTACAATCTATCTTAGAATGGTAAACGGAAATCCAATACACACCCAGAATAACATCAAACTCTATTTAAGAAAAACATTATGGTTTTCAAGTAAATTATTTCTGTATATAATCATTGGAATATTATTATAATTTTTTTCCACGTTCATATGTCCCCATGTGTTATTACCATAGTTTCAAATTCCTTTTTTTGAGGTGGATTTTCTAATTCAGCAGAGAATTTATCAAAAATGAATAAATGATTAGAACCAAAATAAAACAACAAATTTTCATATTCTATAAAATATAAATTTACATGATACCAATTAGTCTGATGTATTATCATCTATTTAATTAGTTACAATGGATTTTTATACAGCTTTCGGTTTCTGATCACAGTGATTTCCCCCCTATTTACCATATTTGGACACACATTATAAAAATGGCCCATCTCTATATTGTTAAAGAATCTTAGCATTTCCTTCTCTTAAATTTTAAAGTATTTTTCCTTCCCCTCATGTTAAATGTTTCCAAACATTCCAAATCAGCAGCACATCCCAGAAATGATAAGATATCATCAGGGATGATTCTTACCACATGTCTCAGAAGAAGTGAATTTTATTTTTATACCTAAATATTTAATAGATGAATTATTCCCCAATTCCATCCAACCTAAATATTACTTATTCTTATCATCATGAGGCAAATAAATTTTAGAAAACTTCTTCTCCACTTATTTATCAGAATAAAAAAATTTCTTATAGAATTTAAAATCTCATAAATCCAAAGCTCTTATTTAAAAAAGTTTCAAACAAGAGTAAAATATTTTAATTTTACTATCAATGTGTTGAATAAAATCATGTATGTAATTGTACGGTCTCAAAAATATTCATCTTACATAGACAAAAAATCATCATCTTTGTGCCTTAATTCCAAGAAGTGTTTCTCCATTAGAAGTCGAATAGTTATAAAAAATATTTTTCCAGAAAAATACACTTAAAATAATCTCATTATAGAGTATTAAGATTATCTTTTTCTCTATTATTCCTAACTAGAGACAACTATTTATCTTTTTAACCATAAAAATGATGAATGGATAGTGATTCCTTATTTAATTTTGAACATCCCACGACTTCAAATATCTTTTCTAGAGTTTTGATCTATATTTTTTCTACCACAAGATTTAAGGTTACATTGATAGATAGAGGATGCTGCCTTAGAAAATTCTCCACGACAAATATATTCCTATGTATATAATCTCAATGATATTTTTCTTGAATTTCATCATCATGTATTTCCTCTCTCAACGGATCCATTATAGGGAAAAAAATAATTTCTAGTTATGACCATCTCGAGATACTGATTTGGAAGGATAATTTCCTCTTGATTCATTCCAATTAAATAAGTCCTATTTACTTTATATGAAACCATTCAGAACAGATATATTTTAGTCTAAAAAAATGGGAAACAAAAACTTATTTAACATTTTATCTTTTCCATAAGGTAAAGTCTTTCATGTTATAGTTACTAATATTACACCAACCTCTAAAGTTATCTAAATATACCATTAATGCCAACTATACGGATTCAACCTTATACATTACATATTATACAATTTTTGGACAAGTATTCAAATTTAAGGATAATTTTTTTAGAGTTTTAGAGAATTAGGTCATATATGATACATAACATTCCATATTTATACAAAGTGGGTATCATTAAAACCATATCAATTTTTCCAAAATAAAACATTTTAAAATAAAACATTGATTTTTTTTTCTGCAAAAATATGCATAACATCCATCTTGACTTCATTACTTATCTGTCTTATTGTTATAATTGAAGAATTTTTGTAAACATAGGTTGAGGAAAACAATCTATGTAAGGGACATAGTGAAATAAAACATTAGTTTAGTGAAAAAATGGAAACCCTTACAAAACGTTTTTGTTTTAAACTCATTATCATGTTTAGAAAAATCAGGCAGGTGCCTTGGGACATCATTACCATATCACTCTTATATTAACCCTTACAAATATAATGATCTTACATTCATCTTCTATATCCTAAGTATCCAATGAATTAGAGAGCTACAATGGGGGTCAAACATCATATCATGAGATATAATGGGGATTAAACCATCATATCTAGAGCTATAATGGGGATCAACCAATCATATCATGAGTTATAATGAGATAAACTCATAATAAAAATTTTCCATGGAACATATAATGAATAAAAACCTTGAAAAATCATTTAAACCATTGAGAAAGACACATTCAGATATAAAACACCTTTTTTATTTAAATAATCACGTTTATGAAATAAAAATTGTAAACATACAAGTGAAACCCTTTTCATTTAAAATAACAATGATAACTTATAAATAAATAATTAAATTAATAAATATCCATTTATGAGTGTGAAACCATTCTGTCCATATATGTTAAAAACCCATCCCCCTGGATTTCAGTAAAATGTATTGAAAAAGGAACATTATGTGAGGGTTTTAAAAGAAAGTCCCTTACCCAGGGTCTATCTCTTCACCTAAAATATCTATCATCTTGAAAAATACACACATGTTGATTATGTACTTTATAAAGATGCTTTTTAATTTTTTTATCACTTATTATCGTTTTATAACAATGAATTAATTATTTAAGTTCATCTCAAACATTTTAACAATATTTGTTACTTAAGTCCAAAATGAAATTTGTATAATGTCAATAGTCATAGTGGTCATAAATTCATCATCTACAAAATAGTATTCATAATATAATAATATGTTTTATATCAATTTTATTATTATAAATCAATCAATTTATATATCTTTATCAAAAATTAATAGCTTTATATTCATGGAGACAGTAGGTCGTACGTCTGTATGAGTGGTGTTTTAATTTCTCAATGATCATTATGGAATGGAGTTTATTGTTATTTTATCTTACCCAAATGATAATAATATACTTAAAAATATATTCATAATTTTAATATACTAATATATATATATATATCATCCATGTTATATGGTGATGAAAAAATAATCACATCACTTCATGGATGTGATAGTTCACATATACGCTCAAATGACGTAATTATTTTTATATTGAGGAAAAATATGAAACAAAATGATATAATATTATATAATAATGATAAATATGTAATTAATATTATAAATAAACATTAATTCCATCATTGTTACCCTTCTTGAGAGATGGTGATGCAAAATGAAATATATCAGTTCGTGTGGTGGTAGTTTGTCGTATGCATGAATGATGAAATATTTTCCCATTTGATGGAAATGAAGATGGGTTTAGGTGATGATATTAACATAATAAATTCTAATTATATTGAGGATACATTATTTATTATTTCATCATGGTGTAAGAATATTTTAGGGATGTTCAAGAATAAATAACATATAAACACTTAATTAAAAACCATACCTCTCCTTCAGACGACCTTCTTTGATAAACAGTTTAACAGCTCTAGGGAGGGTGTTATGCCTAAAATAAGGAAAATATATTATAGGGAGGTATTATTATAAGTTATTTTGGATTATATTGGAATATAATCATAGGTTTTTTTTGTAAAAAAATAGAAAAATGGGTTCACCTTAGAAGATAGGGGAGGGAACTCATAGAATGATTGAAAATATTAAATTAAAATAAAATAATTTTACATTTTAAATGGTTCAAAACATATTTATTTTTAAATATATGATAATTATGGGATGAAATAAATTCATCAAATGAAAATAATACATGTATTTATTACTATTTAATACTTTTCTTTTTGTTTTAACCATTATATTACAATTTTAATTCTTATCGTGATATCATGTTCTTTACACAATGAGAGTTAATATAATTAGAATAAAATTAAAAAAGACAAATAAATGAGTCATTGATTAAATTTTATGACATATAATATTTATTTATAAAAATCAATATCTTTAGATATTTTATTTCAATTAATAAATTATTATTTATTTTAATATATTAATAATGTATGTTTTGACTCTATTCATTACATGACCTTATAAAAAATATTATAAGGTCAAGATAAATTTTAACCAATACTTTTAATAAATCAATAAAAAGTAATATTCATATGTGAATTTTTATTTTGAAAGTTACCTTCTCAAATTATATTCAATTTGTTATTTTTAATATCCATTATTTGATATTTATTTTAATTAAGTAATTACTCCATCATCATTTTGGAAACCTTTTATTTAATTATCTATTAAAAAAATGAAAATAAAGAGTCATGATAAATATAAAAAATTCCCCTTTCAAAATAATATATTTAGTCAAACATATCCCTTATATAACCACACAATAAAAATATTCCACTTGTCAAAAAAAAGTCTGACAAAATTGATTTTTCTTAGAATATAATACAATAAATGAAATAATCTATAATTCAAGATTAATAAAAAGGATATAATATATGGTTAAGGATTATTTTTCAAGAAACATTCATTCAATGAAATTATGATATATTTTAGTGTAATTTTTAAAATATCTCTAATGTTATTGGTAATCTTATTTACTTGATATTAATCTAATATTTGTAATAAAAAAATCACCAGTTATAATTCATAATGTCAAAAAATAAATGGGATGTATTTAAATAATTTGGACCTTTTTATTACAAATATTAAATCCATTTTTAAAAAGTAAAAAAAAATTGGTTAAAATTTATTTAATGTTTGTCTCACTGATGGAAAAATAAGCCTTATTTTTTAAGTAAAACAAAAGTATTAAAATATTTAAATGTTTTAATATCCAAAATCAAAGTGAAATACATTAAAATGAAATTAATTATATTAACTGACAAAATTTAAATTAAAAATAATTAAAAATATAAATTTATGCTATAAACTATAGAGATAAAAAAATTTATTACAATTAAAATGCATCATTTTTAACTATTTATCAAAATATGAAATATATAAGAAAAATAAAAAATTGGACCAAATTAAATTTTCATATTAAAATTTTAAAAGAGTTGTTTATTTTCTAAAACACAATTTTTAAAATTATAAAAAAATATATTTAAAAAAATCCATCAAAAGGTAGAAAACCTACCTTTGCAAACAAATTATGTATTTAACCTTAACATTTGTTTTATTGTTTATGCTATTGAACGAAGTGTTAATTTTAAATAATATATAATTAATAAATATTAATAAATATGAAAAATTATTATTCTATCATTACTTGGGTTGATACAAGTTAGTTTTATATCATGTTCCAATTAGCTGACAATGGTAATGGTTAAGCTAAACGACCATAATAGAGAGAAGCTACTATGAGGCCACTTGGATTTTTAAAATTCATTATAGGATGTTAATTTAGTTTATTTTATTAGTTTAAAAACTACCTATATTTTTAATATAATTATATGTTTAAGGGAAAAATTAAAAATAATTTGTAATTACAATTTTACATTCATTTTTTTGTTCATATATGAAATATGTTTCCGGCATGATCAGAAGCTGCAAAACCAACTCAATTCATGGACTGGGGTTTGAAAAAACCTCAAAACATAGTCAAAATAATCAATATAAGAAAAGTAGTATTTTCAATTGTTTGTATTTTTGTACCCCTAGTCGTTTTTATCACATTATTAAAAAAATGAAAAATGAATAGATTTTTTTCATAAACTGAATTAAATTTGATTCTCTTCAAAAATTCCCAATTTTTTCTTATTTTATTTTCTAATAATTAAGATTTAAACACATATCATATATATTTTGAAATGTTTTATGATTTGAAATATAATTTCCATTAATGAAAATTATTTAAATTTAAATTTCATAATTCACTTTCGTACACCAATTTTTGATTTCATGAAAATGAATAATGATTTTATGGATTTTATTAATGATGATTCCTGGATGATTTCATTTAGTAAATTAATTTTATGTCTGCTTTCCACAACATGGTAGAATTTTATTCTATTCCCTTTCCTAATATGATACTAGAAATAATATTTATTATTTATTTGAGAATTTTTCATGAGTTAAAATTGGGGTATGTAAACCTACTTGAACATGAATTAATATCATTTAAAAGATATTCATGAACAACATAACATTCAAAATTATTGAGGAATTTTATTTATTAGACATTTTATACTATGTCCCACTTTCACATTGATCCTTTATTCTCCTATAGAATCCATGGATGACTTTATTAGGATTAATCCACACTACCATCCATTATTTAATTTCTGACACAAATATTTTTCTTTTTCATAATATTTGATTGAATGAATGTGGGGGGGTTTATGTTGGATATGAGATTTTATATACTGAGATGATACTAAAGGGTGTTTCCCTGGGATTTTGGGGAGTTTTAAAATTTACTTTAATTAAATTCCATTGTATATCCCTCTTGTTATTAAAAAAATTATAATTTATTAAAAAATAAGAAAATTGTGTTTTTATCATGTAGGTAAGAATGAACCATTTTCATATTGATGAAATCACAATCATATGTGGTTAGATAGTGGATATGATTATTATCATAGGTTTGCATCAAAAAAGGAAAAAAATATGTTCTGAATTGATAGAGTCAAAAATCACCATTACTAAACTAATGATTTTATTCATATGTGATTAGGTGGTGGATGTTAGGTTCATTTAAAAGAATTAATTCTGAAGAAAAAAAATAAGAACAACTAGAGAGGGAAATTTGTTATTATTAGTACAGTTTTAGGTGATTATATTGTGATTTGGGGGTGTGCGTGATAAAATTATTTTTAGGAGGAGAATTTCGTTTAGACTTTATTTTGAATATCATGAATTTTTTATTAGAGTTCAGCCTCCTCCATGATCATTACTTGAGTTTCAAAATTTTTACCCACCTATCATTATCTTTAGAAACATCTTCTCCTAATTATAATGATGCCATGATTAATTATAAAATCTTTATTCAAGAGGGGGGGAATATAAATTCAATGCAAAAATATGGTTAGGATAATGTACTTGTGTTATGATCATATCTCAATTTAAATTTTTTACTTTGTGATATGGGTGGAAAAAATAATTGTGAGATAAATTACTATTGTTGTGGGTGTCAATGAGAAGTTAAAATCTGTATGTGAAAATGGAAAATTTTCTTCAATTTTAGAATATCAATGAATTTTGGTCTTATTTTTTTTTGTTATGATATATGTTTTAAAATATTCAGTTATAACTTATTTTTATGAGAATTGTAATTTGGAAATTATTTTATTGATGTATTAACCCTTTTTGTTTTTATGTTAGGATTTTTCTCATGGATGAAAATAGTTTTTTTTTCATTGGGGTATTTTATATCTCTATTTGATATACTTATTTTTGATTGGGATTTACATGTTTCTCCATTAGATATAAATGTATTTTATATGATATTACCCCCCGATTTTTATTTTTCTATTCTTATAATGGAGGGTAATTTGGAGCATATGATTGAAAGTGTGGCATATGAGTAACAAAAATCCACTTCTCGCTGAGCCGTGAAGTGGTGAAGTGTGAAAATAAAAAATGATAAAGAATAAAAGGATTATCATTGAAGAAAAAGATAATAGAAGAGGTTATGGAAGCAAAAAAATTGAATAAACATGGAAATATGGATCTTATAGTGTACGAAGATGACATTAAAATTTTTATAATCATTACTTGTTGGGAAATGGGGAATGTTGTGAAACAACTATAGGTCGTGTAGTGAAGGAAATCATCATGATGTGAATATTTCATGTTTCTCACCAGTACACACATATGTCCTGTTGTGACACATTTTATATTAACCTAGAAATCCCTAGGTCATGAATTTGATACATATAGCACCAGATTTACATGTTATGTACAGTTTAAATATCATCTAAATGCATAAAAAATCATAAAACAGGGATTTTTTACATATCATCTATAAGACCATATCTTCTAACGCAGAATTAAATTAAAAAAAATTCATTGACCTACGTAACCCCATTGATTAACTCTATGCTTATAAATTCGTATTACAACCAAGGGATTTAGGAATTCCATTCCAATCATGAGGTGTGACCACTAGGAGGCTTCCATAGTGTTTCAACCTAGTGCTTTTCATAGATAGGTTTATGTTTTTATTTTCTTTAAATAATATAACATGAAATTCTCCATAGTATAATTAAAACCTATTTCCTTTATTTATTATCATTTATTCTTACTCTCCCTTATATGGTTCTAGGTTTCATCATTGTTGGAGATCACCTGACTATGGTTGACTAAAACTCATTGGGGAGAGGAATTAGCTAAAGGGGGATTATACCCTCATTTCACAAAATGAATGAATTTGTAATTGAATCATTAAAAAGTAACATATAAATTTTTTTAGAAGGAACATAAATATGGATGAGAATTATTCCAATCCAAATATGGTCAGGAGAAATGATTCCAATTTTGATCATTAATTGGACAACCAATTTAGATAAAAATAAATAGTTCTGAAAAAGATAAGAAATGATAAAATAAAAGGTATTTATTATTAAAATTTTTAAGTACATAAAAAAATATAATGAAATATAATAATTTTGGAATATAATATATCTCATGACATCAACATTATAATTATTTCTATAAATAATGATATTATTAATCACATTGTTGTACCATGTGTAATCTAAAAATATAGAATAAATGGAATTTTTAATATCCTTATTAATTTTAATTTCATTTAATATAATCTATTAATAATTTATTATCTTATATATTAATTATTTATAGTTTATATTAGTCAGTAGGTGATTATAGTTCGAATCATTCACAACATATTTTGATATTGATATACAAATAATCATTCCATGTACAATATTTTATTATATAAATAATAATAATTATACAAGAATCCCAATCTTTTAATGATTTCAAAAAGGCTCCTAATAACTCTATATATTATTGTTTTTTCTAGAAAGAAAGGAATCTTCTTATTTATTATTTCATGTAACATTATCAATCATAGTGGATTACATTTTGTTTAACTATTATTTCATAATTTCCATTAAAAACCCATTTTAGTAAATAAATATAAATTATATATCATTAAAACTTATTACATTATAAATAAACGAAATTTAATATTTATAAAATGGACATGCTTGATTCATCTAGGTAGTTGAACTAACCTAGTCATGAATTTTCTACACTAAATGAATCATTATATTAAAATAATAATTATATGATAATAACCTTCATAAATAATTAAATTTACATAAATTTAGTGATATAAAATATATAAATTATGCATTCAATTAGTTATTAAAAAAATAGGTCTTCAATTAGTCATACAAAAACTTTCGTGATAATTCTTGTTGTTATTTTTGTTATAACATAAATTGTTTGCTAAAAAAAATATAATTTACTATATTTAAAATATTATATTCATAATTCCCCATGGAAAAATATTTTTTACCAATTAATGATATCAATCATTATAATAAGAATTTGATTCAAATTCATTAATAAAATTTATTAACATAATTTACTAAATATTTAAAATTTCCCTTCAAAATATATTAATTTATTATTTTATGAAAAATATATATATAAATGTATTACCTTTTTAGTGAATGATTGAAAATAATTTTCTATATTTGATTAATCATTTCAATGACGTTATTTACTAACTTATAAATATCTTATAACTCATTTCTAACAAATTAATCACATATAAATATGTATTGTATTCCAATTATATCTACACTAATAGACTCATTTCATATATAATACCCTAACACTACATGTACCGAATGATCATATATAACCACCAATCATCTAATAGACACATTAACCTTACAAATTCCTATATATAAACCTAAATCATACTCTAATGTTATTCATGCAATTAATTATTTAAAAATGTATATTATATATCTAATAAATTGAACTTATTCTTCAATTTTACCCTATGGTATGAATTCCATTATATACTATAATGAATAATTTTTAATTTCTATTGTATTATTAATATATTTTTTCAATTATATTACATTTATAATTATATTACATATATTTTTTCTAACATTGTAAATTTATGTAACAATTTTATATTATATGTAAATGAAATAAAACATTGTTCATTTTAGATATATATTGCATACAAAACAAGTTGTTTAATGTATAAAAAAATAAAATAATGAAGACTAAGAATAAACTCAACATTATTATAAATTTTATTTTTCATGTGATTTAATGAAGAAAATCAGTTTATGGTGAAAAGTAAAGCATCATAGTTTGAATTAGTGAATATTTGTAATTTTATTTCATATCTTTATAAGATATGTAAATTTATGATTTTTTTACTCGTTAATATATTTAGATTCAAATGATGTACTTCAAATATATTAAACTATTTTTTATGTATAATATATAGTGATAAGAATATATATTAAATAAAAAACCTCCGTAAAATATAGAAAAAATGTAGAGAAAAAGGATATGGGTGTTTTAATAGTGATTAGAAAAATGATTATGATTTACCAAATATATAAAAATTATTTTTAAATTGATAAAATATGTATGATAATGAGATTTAGATGCCAAAGAAGATAATATACATAACTGGGCCATCATGATAAAGTTGAATAATTAATATTCATTTTGACATATTTATTTTAATTTTTTTGATTAAGAAATGTTTTTATAGGACTTAATCTTTACTAATATAGTGTATTTTTTAAAATAAAATTTAATCAACTATCATTTATATTGATTTTATAAAGAGAAAATATTATTCATTATCAATTGAAATAATTTATAAGATGTAGGGAAAACATATAAATTTAATGTTTTTTCATTATAGTTTTATAATTGAATATAAAAGAACATATTCAAAAAAATACATTATAACTAAACATAAGAAAAAGATTTCAAATTTTTTTATATTATTAAAATATAATATATTCTATTTCTTCAAACACATTGGGTGACTCACTTTTTAGCCTAAGCAATATTGGAAAAGATTTGTATCCTTTTATTTTTGGGTTTTCTTGGATAATGAATTATATTGTAAAATTGAATAATTATAATTTTATTTCAATATTAGATACTAATGAATTTTATATTTTTAGGAATTTATGATTCAACACATTTATTCTCAATTAATTAGTTGTTATATACTTTTTATTCTTATCATCAACATTGGAGAATTTTATGGTAGATTTATATACGATAAAGATCAAAAAAATATAAAAATATTTGAAAATATATGAATCAAAAAGTAGAAAAACTAAATCATTTCTATGGAAATGATAAAAAATAAAGGATGACATAATCAATGTTTTAAGGTAAGAATTTGAATACATTTAATTACACCCATATATTCATTTAAGAAATTTTTTATCGACACAAAATTATGCATAGATACAACTATAAATATAGTGATGTTATTAACGATATAAAAAATTTGAAATGTGTCTTGAGATGACATATCACAATCATAAATTAAATGATAAATAAATTGATTTATAAATAGTATCCTAGAATTATTTTCAAAAAAATATCATTTTATATGATATGTGGATGAATGAATGTTTTCCAATTTTAGATAAGGATAAAAAAATAAATTAAATATAATTACATTAAAAATGTCATCGTGGAATAATATCTAGAAAATGTTGAATTTAATTAGGTACTATTATTCCTAATAGCTAAACATAATATAAGAAACAAAAAATTAAAATATTAACTTAACGTGCGTAAGATGTTTTATAGAAAAAGTGGAATAAATATTAAATGGTTACTTGGATCATAAATCTGAGGGAACCGTTGTGCTCAGGATGGAGGGTTTACCCTAGGCGTGACTTAAGCTTAGTCGACACGAGCCTCCTGTGAAAAATCCAAAAAATGCCATAACCGTGAATAAAATAAATAAATAAATTATTTTATTTTTCAAATGCTTATAACTCACAAAAACGAACTCATATAAAAAATCTGAGACCACCGCTAAACTCATGATGCCATGCTTTATTTAAGAAGATACTAATTTTGGCTGGCGCGAACAACAAAAAAAAGTTATTTTTTGGCTGCAAATAAAATAATTTAGTGATAATAATTTTATTGTAAAAATCATAACTTCTAAATGGTGAGTCAT
Organism: Viscum album; assembly: GCA_963277665.1. Classification (NCBI taxonomy): domain Eukaryota; kingdom Viridiplantae; phylum Streptophyta; class Magnoliopsida; order Santalales; family Viscaceae; genus Viscum; species Viscum album. Next base: position 1,005,405,421 of record OY728161.1, read on the forward strand.
ATTTAAAATCCAAGAGCACTATTGGGTTCATTGGGGCATGTTTCACCTGGGCAGTTCCAATCCTCAACCGTAGTGGGTTGAGGGTGGCTGATAATAATTTTCCGTACTTTTTTTGGGTACGTTCAGTAAACACATGATCGGCGTTTTATAACTTTTGAACGGGTGCTCGGAATCGAATTCTGATCGCACCGTTGAATTCACAGCATTGGTGATTTCATAGTAAGACCTTTACTGTAGTTTTATTTTATCATAAATGGAAGATAGTTTTTTGGGTTTCTAATAAAAATTTAAAATTAAATAAAAGTAATACTTTAATTTTGTTTATTTCATGATGGTTATAAGCTCCAAGAGGAGGTTAGTGGTGTGGGCCACCACACACATAACCTCCATTGGGAGGATATTTTTAGGTGGGTCCCACATGAACTTTACCACCTTTAAACCCCCAATTCAAGTTTGAATGGTGGGGACCACCCGACTCATGAACTCCCTCTTTAATGAGGGAGGTGGCAAGGGGTTTCCTCACATTTATTATACCTCCTTAATGTGAGGGGGTCCATTGGGATTCTCCCAATTAGTAAGACAACCCCCGCCTATATAAAGGAATCTTGTGGGAAGGTTTCGGGATGGCTTCTTCAAGCGGCGAAAAGCTAGCAAAGAGACGCGACGCCAAACCCTTGGAGAATTATTCCTCCAACAAAGATCTGTCACCCTTGAAGAATGGAGAATGACGAACGCATTCTTCATCCTTCTTCAACCAAGGCAATAAAGGGAAGCACTGCCACCCACGAAGAACGATGATGACGTCATCTCGACTCGTCTTCTTCGAGCACTTCTTCCTACAACATTGACGGAATGACGATTGCCTTCCGCGACATTGTCGTCGATCACCAAATTTGAGTGTTGAGCCCTCTAGAAGATTTTTGATTTCATGTCTATGATTGATGTTTTAATAACCACAAATCATCACATACCATTAATGCTTAATCTGATTTGATTTCTCATAAACTTAATTACAATCTGTTAATGAATCTGTTATCATGTTTTTGTCTATGCTTATTGACTTACAAATTATTTTGGAAGTCTTCTGGATTAAACAGTCATCGGAAGCACCGATCCAATATCAACATACATCGGAAGCAACGATCCAATATGAAAGGACAACGGTCGCACCGATCCGATATCAGAATGCAAATGACTCACTGATGCAAATGACTCACCGATGCTGATCAATATGAGTCACCGATCAAATGACTCACCGATGCAAATGACTCACCGATGCAAATGACACACCGATGCTGATCAATATGAGTCACCGATCAAATGACTCACCGATGCAAATGACTCACCGATCAAATGAAACACCGATGATGATCAAAATGATCCACTGATCAAATGACTCACTGATGCTAATCAAACTGACTCACCGATCAGATGACAGACCGATGCTGATCAGTCTGACTCACTGATGCTGATCAGTCTGATTCACCGATGCTGATCAATTTGAGTCACCGATCATTGCTCACTAATGCTGATGACATACTGATCACTTGATTCTTCAATAGTCATAAAAAACTGTTTGAATTTATTTATCTTTATCTTTATTTAATCTAACCAACGGTCATATTAGGTATATTTTAATGCTCTGACAATTAATTAATAAAGGTTGTCGGATGTCAGGAAACCGTACCTCGTACCTGCTGAAACGAAACCTCTTCTGTCTTCCGGTGCATGTGATATAAAGATCAGAAGACTCTACTGAAAAAAAAAAGAGAACATGAAGGATTTTTTTTCAGAGAACATACGAGGAATACAAGAAGAAAGTTGAGCAGAACTATGTATAACAGAAGTCACATATCAAGAGATTACACAGAATCTCATATACAATCAAGCCTACTCAAAGAGAGTTCTGTGCATACAAAAGAACGATTGAAGAACTTCATCGACTACATCTCACTGCCTATGAACAAGAAGCATATGACACTCTTTTTCTCAAACAAAAACGAGAAGAGGACTCAGAATAAATTCTGACCATATACAAAAGAGTCCAGAGTTACACTGAAATCACCAAAGCCATTTCTAAACTCTACATCTCTACTCTGTGATACATTTGTTTTACATTTTGAGCAGTGTGTGTTATCTGCTGTATTAAACACACACACTGACTCCTGTACTTTCACTGGAGGATCTGTAAATCCTCAGAAAACCTTTTTACATTTCATTTCCCACTGTGGATAGTGGTAGTGGTTGTGTGAGACCTGGACAGCTCTGAGCTGTTGTTTGTTTTCCCACGCAGAACTGTGGTAGAGGTCTTGTGACCTGGACAGTGTGTTCACTGTTGTTAACCCCGATCCAGGGTGTGGATCATTTTTATATAAACTATTTAGAGGACTAAGTCTCGACTTTAAACTGAACCTCTTGGTTAATTCTCTATGTTTGTAGCTACATACTATATCCATACTATACATATTTATTTCATATTCTGCTGCTACTACTTTGAAATATAATTTATTTTCAAAGCTACTTTGATAGTTAAAATCGCAAGTGCTTATATTTATTATAAACTAGTAAGTAAGTTTCAAAAGTTAATTTAATCATAAGATTAAGTTAACTGAGAACTAATCAATCTTTGAGAAACTAATTGAACCTTTATAATCTGTATAAATTCACTATAGTTTAGTCTGTTTTTGAAATAGGGGGATTTTAATAAACATTGTTTTTAACAGAAAATTTTAATTTGAACTCAATTCACCCCCCTCTTGAGTATCCACTCTGACCAACATTTGGTATCAAAGGCAGGTTGGAAAATATTTTCTAAAGTACTCTGTTTTTCAACTGTGATTTTAGTTGTATTTTAAAGTTCTTAAAATTTCTGTTATTTCTAAATTTTTATCTCTTTAAAAATTCTTTTTGTGATATCATGGATAATAGACTTTAGGGTGCTGCTACTAACCGGCCACCTTTTTTCAATGGAAACAACTATGCTCAGTGGAAACTCAAAATGAAAATTCATCTTGAAAGCATAGGTTTTGATATTTGGACTGCTATTGAATCTGAATATAAAATTCCCATTACTGCTAGATCTACTTAGGATGATCCTACAAAGACTGCTTACAATAATAATTGTAAAGCTATGAATTCCATGTACTGTGCTCTAGGAGATGAAGAATTGAATATAATTTCTGCCTGTAAAACTACATATGAAATTTGGGATACCTCAGCGGTTTCTCGTGAAGGAACAACAAATGTTAAGGAGATGAGATTGAATACCTATACTATTAAGTATGATAATTTTAAAATGAAGCCTGATGAACCCATTTCTGATATGTATCTCAGGTTCAATGAAATTGTCAACACAATGACCTCTCTGGGAAAGGATGTTCCAGCAAAGAAACAAATCATGAGAATTTTGAGATGTCTACCTGAAAGATGGAGAGGAACCTCTGTCTCCATTAGAGAATCATGTGACATTGGAGAACTGCCAGTCAAAGAACTAATTGGAAAACTGATGATGTATGAAGAGGAACTCAAGGTAAATAAAGAAGAAGATGATGAACCTAGAAGAAAGTCTGTTGCCTTCAAAACTACAAACTCAAAGAACAAGGATAAGGAAACACTTCAAGCTATAAACGAAAGCTCAAGCTGTGAAGACAGTGAGAGTGACTCTGACAATGATGCTGAGATGGCTCACATTGCTAGAAGATTTAAGAAATTCTATAGGAAGAAAAGTTTTTGAGAAAGTCAAACTACAAAGGCAAGTATGATAACAAAGGACACTGGAAAAAGGATTGGAAGAAGTCTGATAAATCAGATGAAGTTGTCTGTTATGAATGCAAAAGAATAGGACACATAAAAGCAGACTGTCCAAAGATGAAATACAGAAAGAAGTATGAATACAAGGATAACAAGTACAAGAAATCCATGAAGGCTACTTGGAGTGCTTCAGAAGACATCACAAGTAAAGCTGAATCTTCAGACTCTGAAAGGAATCGAGCCAACATGTGTTTTATGACAAACACTTCTGAGGTAACTTCAGAAACTCCTGCTTCTAATTCATATTATTCTGAAGATGATTATGAATGTGATAACATGTCTAAATATGAATTGTTTGAATATTGTGATATGTTAGAAGAGACATGCAATGAACTTAAGGATAAATACAAATCATTAAAAAAACAGCATGCTCTCACCACTACAGTTAAAACTTAACTCACTATTGAAAAAGAGAAAAATGCTCAGCTGTTAAAGGAGAACACTGAATTGAAATTGTATAATGAGAAACTCAGAAAGGATTTAGAGAAATTTACCAATGGTAAGGAAACTCTAACTCAAATGCTAAGAAAACAAGTTTCACCAAAATACACTACTAGAATAGGTTACAAACCTGGACAGATACAGTTGACCAAGAATAGATTTATTCCTAAATCTGGACAGAATGTAACTAGCTCTGGAACTTCATACGCCTCAACTAGTTATATTCATAGTTATGGATCTAATAAGGTTTATCTTTCAATGTATGATGATTCTAAAAATTATATAAGACCAATTAGACAAATATGGGTACCTAAAGTATTATTGGCTAACCTGTCTGGACCCAAGAAAATCTGGGTACCAAAATCATTTCCTGTTTAAATCTATTTTGTAGGAAACCTGCTTAAAGAGCTCCTGTAAAAAGACCTGGTACTTGGACAGTGGATGTTCAAGACATATGTTAGGAGACTTTTCATGCTTTAAAAGATTAGTCATAATTGATGGAGGTTTTGTTACCTTTGGTGACAATTCTAAAGGGAAAATCATCGGGTTAGGCCATATTGGTAACACTAACTCAGTATTGATTTCTAAAGTTTTATTTGTTGACGGCCTTAAATACAATTTATTAAGTATCTCTCAGTTATGTGATGATGGTTTTTATGTTAAATTTTAACATGATTCTTGCAATGTTTTCAATTCTAAAAATGTTTTAGTATTTTCTGCTTTAAGAAATGAAAATGTTTATGCTGTTGATTTAGATTCTTTAGATAAGTAGTATATTCCTTGTTTAAATGCTTTTCATAAAGAGTCTTGGCTTTGGCACATAAGATTAGGACACTGCAATGTGCACTCACTTAGAAAACTTGCTAGGAAGATCTTAGTAAGAGACCTACCCAAACTTGAATTTCCAGCAGACAAAATTTGTAATCCCTGTCAAAAGGGAAAGCAACATAAAGTTTCTTTCAAATCAAAGAAAGAAGTGTCAACTTCTCAACCTCTCGAGTTGGTTCACATGGATTTATTTGGAACTTCTAGAGTTTCTAGTTTAAATGGGAAACACTATGTCTATGTTCTTGTAGATGACTTTTCAAGATATACTTGGGTATATTTTCTAGCTCACAAAAGTGAATCTTGTTCTAACATTGTTAAATACTCCAAGTCTGTAGAAAATCTTAGTGGACTCAAGATTAAGACCCTGAGAAGTGATCATGGTCGTGAGTTTGAAAATCATGAGTTTGATTCTTACTGCTCACACAATGGCTATAGTCATAATTTCTCTGCCCCTAGGACACCCCAACAAAATGGTGTAGTAGAGAGAAGGAGTAGAACCCTACAAGAAATAGCTATAACCATGCTCAATGAATATGAACTGCCTATTTACTTTTGGGCTGAAGCTGTAAATACAACTTGTTATGTCATTAATAGAGTCTTGATCAGACCAGTTCTTAAGAGGACTCCTTATGAGTTGTGGAACCATAGGAAACCTAAGGTTAACTACTTCAAAGTTTTTGGCTGCAAATTCTTCATTCTCAATACTAAAGACAATCTTGACAAATTTGCATCCAAGAGTGATGAAGGAATTTTCCTAGGTTACTCTATCTCTAGTAAAGCCTATAGAGTTTTCAATAAAAGAACCAAATGCGTGGAAGAATCTTTTCACATCAAATTTGATGAAACTGATCCACATGAACCTAAAATCTCTCTTAAATATGATCTCTCTGGTTTGAATCTCAATGATAAAGACAATGGACCTATAGTTAAAACATCCAGTTCTGAAAATTTTCCAGAACCTGCTTCTGTTGAACCTTAATCTGTAGATGAATCTGAAATCTCTAGCCCTATCTTTTCAAGACCATCTATGACTCTAAAGAACCATCCTTTAGATTATGTTGTAGGAAATCTAGATAGAGGAACACATACTAGAGCTTCTCTAAGAAATCCGGTTGAACATAAAGCTTTTCTTTCAAAGTTAGAACCTAAAAATATCAATGATGCTATCAATGATGAATTTTGGGTAATGGCTATGCAAGAAGAACTAAATCAATTTGAAATAAACAAAGTCTGGAAATTAGTAGAAAGATCTAAGGACACTTTGACCATAGGCACAAAATGGGTGTTTAGAAACAAAGTTGATGAATCTAGAAACATCATTAGAAATAAAGCTAGGCTAGTTGCACAAGGTTACAATCAAGAAGAAGGAATTGACTATAAGGAAACCTTTTCACCTTTAGCTAGATTAGAGGCTATTAGGATCTTACTTTCCAATGCGTCACATCTGAATTTCAAGCTATATCAAATGGATGTGAAAAGTTATTTTCTAAATGGTTTTATTGTTGAAGACGTTCTTTTAGAACAACCACCTGGTTTTTTAAATCCTCATTTTTCCAAATCATGTTTTTAAACTTTCTAAAGCATTATATGGTTTAAAACAAGCTCCAAGAGCTTGGTATGAAAGACTTTCAAACTTTCTCATTTCAAAAGGATTTACAAAAGGAATAGCTGATCCCACTATATTTATAAAACGTTTTTCAAAAGATGTCTTAATAGTACAAATCTACGTTGATGATATTATTTTTGGATCTTCTAAAAATTCATTATGTACTGATTTTTCAAAAGTTATGAAAAATGAGTTTGAAATGAGCTTAATGGGAGATCTTAAGTACTTTCTTGGATTTCAAATCGTTCAAACTAAGGATGGCATTATTCTAAATCAAAGTAAATATACTAAGGATTTGTAACAACGTTTTGGTTTGGATAGTATTAAGGAAAGTAATATACCCATGAGTACTACCTGGAAATTGGATGTTGATGAAACTGGGAAACCAGTTGATCAAACAAATTACAGAGGTATGTTTGGGAGCTTACTTTATCTTACTGCTAGTCGACCAGATATTATGTTTAGTGTGTGTATCTGTGCTAGATTTCAAGATAATCCTAAAGAGTCACACTTACTGGCTGTTAAAAAGATTTTTAAATATCTTAAGTATACTGTAAATTTAGGTTTGTTTTATCCAAAAGGACAATCTTTTGACCTAACCAGTTATTCAGATGCTGACTTTGCTAGATGTAAGTTAGATAGGAAGAGCACATCTGGAACATGTCATTTGCTTGGAAAATCCCTAGTATCATGGTGTAGTAAGAAACAGAACTCAGTTGCATTGTCTACTGCCGAGGCAGAATACATAGTTGCTGGTAGTTGCTGTGCACAAATTCTGTGGATGAAACACACTTTATTGGATTATGGATTTGATTTTAAACATGTTTCAATTAACTGTGACAACACTAGTGCAATCAATATATCTAAGAACCCTGTGTCTCACTCTAGAACTAAGCACATTGATGTTAGACATCATTTTCAAAGAGATCATTGTCAGAAAGGTGATATCTCTCTAAAATTTATTAACTCTGAACATCAATTAGCTGATATCTTTACAAATCCTTTATGCTCTGAAAGAATGAAGTTTATTAAACAAGAGTTGTGTATGATCGATATGTGAAACTGATCTGTGAAACTGATCTGTGAAACCGATCTGTGAAACCGATCTGTGAAACCGATCTATGAAACCGATCTATGAAACCGATCTTTGAAACTGATCTGTCACACTGGTCTGTCAAACCGATTCTCTATATTACTTTTTATTATGTCATAGTTAAATAATTAATTCTTTGATCTTTTTTATGGGAACCCTAAATGATAAAATAAATGATACGTGGAAATTTCTCTTCCCTAAACCTTTGACCTTTCATTTCCCGCCTAACCCTTCAACTTCTCTTCTCCTCTACCTCGAACCTTTGAACTCCTGCTTTCCCCAAAATCTTTGAATTGCTATGAAAAAAAGACCGAGCAAAGGATCATAAGGTCATGTACCTCCAAAGCGTGCTCGAGGCGAGCCTAGTAGTACCTCTCAACGATCAATAAATCCGAACCTGGAAACTCAGATTGTTGCTGTAGAAAGAGAAGTCAGTTCCGTCTGGCTTTTATCAGGTAAGTCACTGTTGCTGCATGTTCTTGAATTGCAAGGATGGACAGACTGGTTTTCAGACAACTCACGAGTGGACTACCCGAAGCTGGTACATGAGTTTTATATGAATCTGAAAATCACTCTAGATGGTGTAGAGGCTGCCCGGATGTCGTCTGAAGTAAAAGGAAAGAAAATATCCTTTTCATCTAAACAATGGGAAGAATGCTTAAATGTACCCCATGAGGGTCGGTATGAGGATTATGCTGGGAATATTCCTCTAATCACTGATTAATTCTCTTATGAATTAGCTCTAGAGCTTCTGACTGGAAACAAAGAGTCGAGGAGAATCACATCCTCAGAGTTGGATGGTGAATGCAGACTTCTTTTCAAGTTTATTCAGCACCAACTTTTCCCTAGGAGAGGAGATTTTGTTGCTGTAAAGTACCAGGATGTTTTACTGTTGTTTCTTCTGAAAACCCATGAGAAGATCAATTTGTGTAGATATGTGATGGTGCACATATCTGTAATGGTAAAACTGTCCAAGAAAGCCACTACCTTATTTTACTCCAAGATAATCTCTACCATGCTCAAGAATCTAGACTGTGTTGATGAAGATGATGAAGTAGCTGAAACAGATCATCCTTTCTGTCTCAACAAAGAGATCTTCAAGAGGATGAAAATCAGTTGCAATCCATGGAAGAATTGTTGGGTTGCTGATGAAGAAAAGTTGTATGAAGCCTACAATCCCACAGATCCTGGAAAGAGGCCTAAGGGTTTGAGAGACCCTGGTTTGAAAGCAAATGAGGAACCAGTTTATTCTGATGATGAGGAAGAGGATGAAAGAAATGAAGCTACTGAAGGTCAAAGAATGGAAGAAGCTGAGACAGAAGATGGAAGTCTGTCTCCTCCTGATGATAGGAGTGATCCTGATACAGTGAGTCCAAAGAAAAGAATAGTTTTTGGACCTTCTAGTCCACCTTTGGCCTTACCTGAATCTGAACCAATTCTTGGTGATGAAGGAGATACTGACACTGAAGTTTCTACCAGTGAAGACTCTAAGAAGAGTAATGATGATGATGATGATTATGGTAATAATGATGATGGTGATGATGATGGTGGTGGTGATGATGGTGTTAACCGACCTGTAGATGGTCTTGTTGTACCTCCAACGGAAACACATCAAACAGTACCAGGAACAGATGCCACTGGCAAGAGAGAATCACCAGAAATCAGTGGAATAGCAAGTTATGAGAAACCAAAATATACCTTGTGTGCTGCTGTTTGGGATGACTACCCTGGTTTTTCTGTTTTGGGCTTAGACTATTCTGAAGAAGAAGAGGAAATGTCAGAATCTACTGTAGTTATGAAGAAGAGCCTCCCAAGTGAAGCAAGATCTGCTCCTCTTGTTGATCCTACAGATGTTTATCTTCTTGGTTCTTCAATCTGTCAAGCTGATTTTGATAAGTTTAAGACTGAATTGCAGGCTGCTGTGAGAGACACAGTTAGAGAAGAAATTTCCAATTCCCTTACTCAAGTGTCTCTGCAAGTTTCTGAAGCATCGTTGGAAGCTTTCTCACAAAGAGTATCTAATGCTGTGAATCCAGACCTGGCCAATACTGGTGAACTTATTGGCATGAACATAGCCTCTTTGAATCAGACTATGAAGGATTTTCACACCGTCTTAGTACATCTATCAAGTGAATTCAGATCAACCATCTCTGGTATGATGGAAGTTTTGTGAAATTTGATTGAACATCTCAACAAGTCTGACCTGAGGAAGTTGAAAGCTGAGATTACTCACATAGTTGGCCAAGCCAGTACAGCCAAGGTAACCAAGATCACTACCCGTGAGCTAGAAGCTCTAAGAGAAGTTGTGCATGATGAGTTAGCTGATGTTAGACAAATTCTTGATTTAGAATCTTTGAGGAAGATGAAAGAGCTCTATGATAACAGTCATAATATGGGAATGGTGTATTCAGCAGATGCTAAGAAAGCTCTGCAAGAGATCAAAGAGAAAGTTGATAATTACTTTTCCAAGATTTATACAAAGCATGAGATGGATGCAAACTTCAAGGTGTTGGCAGAGAATCAGAAACTACCTCCAGTCACTCAAGCTTTCAAGGCTCAAGTTCTTCAGTTGCAAGACTTTACTCCTACTTTGGCCCAGTTCATGGAGAACAAAGATGATTTCGAAAAGGCTATGCAGTATGGTGAAGAAGTTATTCAGAGTTTCATAACTCTTTTGAAGCCTTATCTGAATACCCAAGCCACTGCCATTGTGCTTCCTACTTCTGAACCTCTCCCTACCTCTGATGTAGCTCCAAATCAGCTCTCTGTTGCTCAGGCACTCTCTCAATTACGGCCAGTTCCTCAGACATCTTCTCAACCAGCTATTGCTGATACTCAACAACAAACCTCCGTAGCACCTTCTCATACACCTGCCAGAGTTGTCCTACCACCTCTTCAGATTCGCCCAGAACAGCCTACCTCCAAGTCTTCCAACTTACCCTCTATTGATCCCAAAGACAAAGGCAAAGCCCCTTTGTATCCCCAGAAATAGTTCTGTATAATTTTTGATCGGGTGAACTATGTGTTGGTTGTAATATTCTGTACTTTATAAAATATTTTTTTTCTCTATAATCTATGCTGACTGCTTTTACTTTCACTTATTGCTTTCCCTCCTTTTTGATTATCCTAAAGGGGGAGAAGAAAGATGTATGGGAGAGATATATGGGGATGAAAAGATGTATATATCTCAGGGGGAGAAATCTGTATAATATATATGGGAAATTTAAATTAAGGGGGAGATTTATATATCTATTTATATTTATTCTCTTTATGGTTTAATTCTCATTATGTTTTTATTGATGATATATCATATTATTTTTATTTTATGATAATGATTTGTGATTATCAAAAAGGGGGAGATTGTTGAGCCCTCTGGAAGATTGTTGATTTCATGTCTATGATTGATGTTTTAATAATCACAAATCATCACATACCATTAATGCTTAATCTGATTTGATTTCTCATAAACGTAATTACAGTATGTTAATGAATCTGTTATCATGTTTTTGTCTATGCTTATTGACTTACAAAGTATTTTGGAAGTCTTCTGGATTAAACAGACATTGGAAGCACCGATCCAATATCAACAGACATCGGAAGCACCGATCCAATATCAAAGGACAACGGTCGCACCGATCCGATATCAGAATGCAAATGACTCACCGACGCAAATGACTCACCGATGCTGATCAATATGAGTCACCGATCAAATGACTCACCGATGCAAATGACACACCGATGCTGATCAATATGAGTCACCGATCAAATGACTCACTGATGAAAATGACTCACTCATCAAATGACACACCGATGCTGATCAAAATGAGCCACCGATCAAATGACTCACTGATGCTAATCAAGATGACTCAACGATCAGATGACAGACCGATGCTGATCAGTCTGACTCACCGATGCTGATCAGTCTGATTCACCGATGCTGATCTATCTAAGTCACCCATCATTGCTCACTAATGCTGAAGACCTACAGATCACTTGATTCTTCAATAGTCATAAACAACTGTTTGAATTTCTTTATCTTTATCTTTATTTAATCTAACCAACGGTCATATTAGGTATATTTTAATGCTCTGAAAATTAATTAATAAAGGTTGTCGGATGTCAGGAAACCGTACCTCGTACCTGCTGAAAAGAAACCTCTTCTGTATTCCGGAGCATGTGATATAAAGATTAGAATACTCTGCTGCAAAAAAAGAGAACAAGAAGGATTTTTTTTCAGAGAACATATGAGGAATACAAGAAGCAAGTTGAGAAGAACTAAGTAGAGCAGAAGTCACCTATCAAGAGATTACACAGAATCTCATATACAATCAAGCCTACTCAAAGAGAGTTCTGTGCATACAAAAGAACGATTGAAGAACTTCATCGACTACATATCACTGCCTATGAACAAGAAGCATACAACACTCTTCTTCTCAAACAAAAACAAGAATAGGACTCAGAATAAATTCTGACCATATACAAAAGATTCCAGAGCTACACTGAAATCACTAGAGCCATTTCTAAACTCTACATCTCTGCTTTGTGATACATTTTTTTTACATTTTGAGCAGTGTGTGTTATCTGCTCTATTAAACACACACACACTGACTCCTGTACTTTCACTGGAGGATCTGTAAATCCTCAGCAAACCTTTTTACATTTCATTTCCCACTGTGGATAGTGGTAGAGGTCGTGTGAGACCTAGACAGCTCTGGGCTGTTGTTTGTTTTCCCACGCAGAACTGTGGTAGAGGTCTTGTGACCTGGACAGTGGGTTCACTGTTGTTAACCCCGATCCAGGGTGTGGATCATTTTTATATAAACTTTTGAGAGGACTAAGTCTCAACTTGAGACTGAACCTCTTGGTTAATTCTCTGTGTTTGTAGCTACATACTATATCCATACTATACATATTTATTTCATATTCCACTGCTACTACTTTGAAATATAATTTATTTTCAAAGCTACTTTGATAGTTAAACTCGCAAGTGTTTATATTTATTATAAACCAGTAAGTTAGTTTCAAAAGTTAATTTAATCATAAGATTAAGTTAACTGAGAACTAATCAATCTTTGAGAAACTAATTGAACCTTTATAATCTGTATAAATTCACTACAATTTAATCTGTTTTTGAAATAGGGGGATTTTAATAAACATTGTTTTTAACAGAAAATTTTAATTTGAACTCAATTCACCCCACTCTTGAGTATCCACTCCGACCAACATTAAGGTAGGTGTTGTTTTATTGAATTACGTATTCATTCCCCATCATTTATTGTGGATTAATGTTGGCCATTTATTATCACCAAACATAGAGGGTGCGGGCCGAACAAACATGACCCAACGTCCCTATGTTGGTTCTTGATTGGTTGACGACGACGGTGGCACAACGACACCACCAGAAGAGTGAACCGCGGTGGAGTATCGACAGCCCGCGAAGGACCGTCCATGAGGAAACCGGCAACACACTGCCGCCGAAGAAAGGCGTGGAACCGTCGTGCCGTGCGGAGGAGCCGCGACGGAGGAGGTGCGGCACCGTCATGCCGCACGGTGGAGACGAAGGTCACGGCCAGGTCGGGCCCCGACGGTGGAAGTGTGGCACTGTCACGCCGTACGAAGAGTAGGAGTACTGCGGCGCCATTGCACCGCGGTGGAGGAGCAGTAATGGCCAGCCGGGCTCGCCATCGTGGAGCCGAACGAGCGGGACCTGCCGGGTCCCGCGGCCCCTGAATCGGCACAGCGTGCCAGTTCTGTTCGACAAACCGGGGAGGGACGCGACACCCCCCTCCCTCGTGTGGCTGGTAGGGCCACCACTGGTTGGGCCGCCCGCGGCCGGGCCGCCCATGGCCGGTTCGCCCCTCGGCCGGGCCACCCAAGGCGGGTCCTCCCTCAGCCATGTCACCCATGACCGGGCCACCCACGGTCAGGCTGCCCTCAACCGGGCTGACCACGTGCGCGCCGCCCTCAGCTGGGCCACCCACAGCTGGGTCGCCCTCAGACCGGGCCGCCCTCGTGACTGGATTCCCATTGTGCTGGGCTGCCTCTTCAGGTCGGGACGTTCCCTCGGGTCGGGTCGCTTCCTTAGACCGGGTCGGACCCATGGACCGGGTCAGATCCTGATTCAAACTGGGTCTGGCCGGGTCAGTCCGACTGGGTCGGACCGGACTAGGACCCGCTATGGCCGTTTAAACCTTTTAGCCCACATATAGGGATACGAGTGTCTGATTGACGTACTTCCTACAACGATGGAATTCTTGAATCGAGATGATTCTTTTGGATTACACCACTTTAGGTTTGGACACAGTTGGGGAATTACTTGGTTGGTTTGAGTCTAAAAACCAACCGGGCCCCTGGAATGGAAATTCCAATATCTCTATGACCGGGTGTCTGATTGACGCGCCTTCTGTCGCATTGGGTTCTTTATAATGAGACGGAACTACAGGATACATCAACAAGAGGCTTAGTGGAAGTTTATGTATTAGCACTTGGCTCGAGGAGTGGACCCTCCCGGAATCGAGTGTATTGTGTGTGGAAACCCTAGGGCTAGCTGCCACTGAGATGACATGATCTTCCGTGGGTTCGGCAATGAAGATACGATACCGGAATCCTCCTTGGGTTCGACAGTGATGACTACTGTACCGGAATACTTCATGGGTTCGACATTGATGACTACTGTACCAGGATCCTCCGTGGGTCCGACAGTTCTGACTTCCGTTCCTATATACTGTGTGGGTCCGACAGAATAGCTGGTCCTATTTCCTATGTGGGTCCGATATCTTAGCTAGTCCTGTATGATTTGGGGGTCCTACAGCTTAGATGAATCAGTGACTACTCTGTCTTCTTTTCTTGTATCCTATGCGGGTCCGACAGAATAGCTGGTCATGTATCATGTGTGGGTCCAACAACTTAGCTGGTCCTATATCCTGTGTGGGTCAGACAGCTTAGATGAATTAGTGACTACATCTGATCTTCTCTACCACTCTACAAAAGATGTATACCTATGTGAGCTGAGTCATGTCTTTCAACAATTATCATTGTGGTGATTGAATTTACTACCTTGGTGGAATGGTTTGTGCTTGGGCTCGAGAGTTAGAGCAAGACTGTGATTGATAACTTATGTATATGTATGGCCATATAACTAAGTAGGGTTGGTTGATACTTCGTGATTGAATCTTTCTTCTGTGGTTTATCCTTTTTAGATTCTAGGGAATATTTGGGGGTCTCGGGGTCCCCTAATAAGTATTTTTATACTCACCCCTGCACATGCTTCACCCGCACCTTGTTGTGTTCTGTGCAGATGACGATCAGTAGTGATCGAGGCTGAGGGTGATAGACGGGAGGCTACTCGGAGCTGTACTAGATGGGGCGTACCGTAGGGACGAGTTTTTCATGTTCTATACCTACCCTTCATGTAGGATTCCCCAGTGGATGATCTAGGAGTTGGTTTTCCTTTTTACATGTACTTGTTGTTCAGTTGGGTTTGTATACTTGCCCACATACTTTCAACACAATTTTCTTTTCTATTTCAGTACTTGTTGCTTCTAAAGCTTGTGTTCAGAAAGTGTGTGTTACAGGTTTAAAGGCAATTCCTTCCCTTTTTATCGTGATTAAACCTTTGGTTCTAGTCGCCAGCCCCTGCCCTATGGAAGGCGGGCTTGGGGTAGTCCCAACATGGGCCCCGAGGACAAGTCATGACCACATTATGTTGTGCCGATGACAAGGGGTGTCTATAGGGGATGGGTTGTTTTAGTGCACAAGAAAAAACCACTATCAAATTAAATATGTGGGGAATTTAATCCTTTTATTTTTTATGTCAATAGTTATAGGAAATATCCTTGATATAAATCTATGATGATCGGTAGGAACTAATTTTGGGAATTTTTTTATATCCATTGGTATTTGGTTTACCCATGTGGGATACTATTGAGATTTTTGGTTATCCACATTGTGACCTGGTTATGAGTAATGTTTATTTAAATATGAATATTTTACTATTATAGACCCATGTGTTTTAATTATACCAATATCATAGACAAAAAAATGAATCCTCACATTTGGATATACATGAATCTAATGAACCATGTTCACAGAAATATAGTTCCATCCCCTATCATATAATTTGTCATTCTTAAAGGATAATATATGTTTTTCCCATAGGATACTAAGTTTTCCCCTATTTTTTTAAATAAATTTAGATATGATATTTTAATCTAGTTCCCATTTATAGTTTAATGAATAATTTATGTGATTCATTTTTCAATTTCAATATATATAGTTATATTTTAAATTATAATAGTGAATTTTTAAAATAATTATTTTAATTTATAAATAATTGTTCACAAAATTTGAAGGAAACAATTATTTAGAATATCAGTAGAGTTCCATTTTCAATATTTTACTAAATATAACGTAACAGCTCCTTTAGTTATGGAATATAGGCATATAATGAAAACTTTTTTTAATCATTGTTTTTTTTGGATACACACACGTTCATACAAATATCTCTTGTGGTAAATAAAATACCTAAGGATTTATAATTATTGTATGGTGTCATTTTGAATATTAGTGGCTATTAATTTTTAGTATTCATATGTAATGATATAGTTATTGATGTTGTTTCTGATAAATGTAAATAGTGATAACCCTCCAATGGGTTCATCGAGTTGATAACCATCATCACATTTTATGAGAAATGAAATAATAATCATGGTTATAGGAGGTAAAAATCAATAACTTATTCTAATATTTATATTATTATTATCATTTATATCTGTTGCATATTTTTTAAGGGATGGTTCAATTATTGGATGGTTGTTTTCAAATAAATTTTTTATACAAGGATTCAATAAAGAACTGTGATAAGATAACCATATTATTTGGGAAACTAGTTAATAAGTGACTCTTTTTCTTAGTATGATTAAAAATAAAATAAGTACTAGTTATTTGGACCTCTTAAATTGTTAATTAAAATTAAATTCTATTAGTGTATTATTTTGAAAACCTATGAAATAATTGTTTTATTTGGAATCACGTGTATTACAATGTGGAGATGAGATGACATGGAAACACAATATTAAAATAATTATGATGAAGATTTTGTGTTTTTACTCTTTAAAATTACATAATGAATGGTCTGAATTATGATTCCATCAATGATTTATTATTATTTTCTTGAAATATATATAGTGTACCACTGATTGAATACTTTTTAAATGAATCCATAAATGATTATAGGAATCCATGTCCCTATGTTTTGAATTTTTTTAGATATATCAAGTTATATGACAAATTAAAGAGACATTCACTAAAAGGTAATGGGCACCCTATATTAGGACTGACATAATTTATCCTTCAAATTTATGTTATCATTGTTAGGGTGTGGGTAATATGTATTATTGACTATTTCAAGAAATATAGCCAAAATATTACTTCACCATTATCTTGTGTATCTCTCACCTAAAGGGGGTATAGATCTCCTCTAATATATCCTTAACCACAGTGTGGTGAGGGATCATCATGAAGAAATAATTCCATAATATAATTATTCTTATTAATTATGTTTTTATGTAAGTCATGTCATTAGGTAAAAACAATGGTTTTTATGTTTATAATTTATTTGTTATTTTCTATACTTTCAAATAATTTTTTCTTATATTTATTAGGTGTTTTGGGGTAGGTAATTTTGGTTTATATGAATTATTCAGTATTCATGGGTCTCATTGTAACCATGGTGGAACAAAACAAGATAGGCAGTTTAAAATCTATGGTTGGAAGTTTTCACTCTATAAATTATTGTTAATCATAGAGTAAGGAGTTATTGGTGGATTTTTTATTAGGCGGGTCTAGGATCATGTTTTATATAATATGAATCATAGAGTAATGGGTTTCATGGGTCTAAAAAACATATTGGTCATGTTTATCAAATATTTTTCCAATGTAAGGGTATCCTAATATGTATGATTCCATACATGGTGAAAACATTATGTAATATGGTCATAACACTACGATATAGAATGGTCAAGTGTTGTAAATTTATATGGCTATTTAATTTAAATAATTTTCGAATTCTTATGATTTTAGTAGGGTGGATTTTATATTTCATTAGATAGGGTTCATTCCCTATAACATCTCGCTGATGAAATAGAAAAGCAATTTTTCCTACGTTCAGGGGAGAAAGTTCATTCCATGAAAGAGATAAGTCAAACATTGATCAACCCTGTCAACATTATTTAGAATAATTGTTTTTTAATTATGTGAAATAGAATAATATCATTTACTATTTTTTGCAGTCATAACCGTATAAGAAAAAAATCAAAATATTCTAGGCCATTATCCCCTCGCCTCTAATTTTACCTCTAGTTAAATTCAATTAGAGTGGTTAATTCATTTCGAAATCACTTGTACGTAGTCTTATATTATCATTTTTGTTGTAATATCCTAATATCCTTATATTTTTTCCCACCTAATGGATATTAAATTATAGAGTTCATTTATAAAAAATTTATTATAATGGGTTTTTATTTTAGGGTTTCCACACTTATTTGTTACTTAATTCAAACAATCAAATAACATGTTTAATGTTTTAATTTGTGTTTTCATGATTTTCTATTAACTAATGTACTATATGTTCTTAATCATTTTCAATGGATGTGTAAAATTACTTTCAATAATTTTAAACCATACTTGAAGAATTATATATATATGTAAAAGTTTTTTATAATCCATTTCATTTAATATTATTGATAAAATAAATATTCGAGTAGTATTATAACATAGAACTTGATTATGTATATTAAATTATTGATGAAATCATCATTTTATTAAAAGTTAACATGTAATGTTCGTGCTTCAATAACAATTGGTATTTGGGTAGGGAAACATAGAAAAATACCATATAAACATTTAAAAACTATTCATATTCATCAATGATAATGGTTATTGTAATAATATTACTAATAGACCCTCCAAGAATTAACATTTATCTCCCAAATAGTTGATTTTAGGTTCAAAAAATATTTATTTTTTCTATATGTTTGTATGAGTAACTATTGTTCATAATACATGGATATCATAGGGTATATGCCATGATTATTTTTTTGAATTACTCATTCATAATATATTTTTATTCATTTCTATTTATTATAAATCTTGTTATACACTAAATTAATTTAAAATAATAAAATTTCATTTTCATATATTTATTTGAATACCCAAATTCTAGGATTATTGGATAATGTTTTCTCATTGAGTAAATTATCAAGTCATAATGGGATTCTTTTAGCCACTACATTTTTATACCTAATGGTTTTATATATACCTTCTATTGAATGATATGGGAAAATATAAGGCACTTGTTGTTGGTAGGGGATTCACATGATATATATTATTGTTTGTATTAGATGTGACATGGTGAGGGTGATCCCCCATTTTCCACATAGTTGGGAAAAGATTCATGGGTTTGGTTATAGAATAATTTTCTATACCACCTTATAATATTTGCATAATGTTCAAATTTTCAATGATTTGGATAATTATCAACTTTTAATATTGATCTATTATATAAATAATGTCAATGATATTTTTTTAAATATTATTATTATTATTTTACATCTTATATGAGTAAATGACTCTACAATAAATTGTGTTGTTTATTCAACTCATATATTAGGATAAACTTGATTACTATTAAAATTATTTCTTGAAACTCCTTATACATATTTTTCCTTGATAATAATGAAATATTTGTATGGTTGTGGGAAATTGGTGTAGACACCAGGACTTCTCACTAGCCATCATTATTATCTGGAATAGGTGCATCCAAAGTTATTTATAATAATCTTTTTACCAAACCCTAATATTGATTTATGTTATTTAGTAATGTTAAGGAGGACAAGTAATTTTATTTTTCAAAATCAAATTGTCAGTATGAAGGATTTAATGGAAAAATAATGTAGAATAAAAATCTATGATTTCATAAGGCATCATGGATATTGGTTTTGTTATTTGTATTAGTATATTAATTTACCAAATGTTTTTAAAGGCATGGTGCATGGGATTCAGGCCATTCATCTTGGATTAAGACCTATTAAAGTGAGTTTTTATTCTATTTTCTTAATTAATTTCTATTTCCCTTAAATAATTCTTTTGAATTTATAATATTTATATATTTTGAGGGTATTTTATTTTATTGACATAATATAGTATCAAGAACCAAGTAGTATTCTATAAATTTTTCCCAGATAGATATTCATATATTTTTTATGGAAGATAATTATCAAGTGGATCAAAATATTATTGGGGTAGTGGTAAAAAATATATATGATAAGGATCATGGAGTAGGCCAAATCCCAGATAAGTTGAATGATTTTGGTATATCTATAAGTTATTATTATGACTAGGCTTAAATATTTATTCGTCTTCACCCTCAAACCATTTATAGAAGAAACAATCCACATGAGTATTAATATTGATTAGAGAATATTTTAATTTTTTTAATTACTAAAGTCTTTAGTATCTAAAAAGGTTAATTGAGCTATTTTTATTATTTATTTTACTAGATGGAAGTGTTAGGGTTCTATTATTTATGCCACGATACGCGAGAACCTATTGTATAGTGACCTCAAATATATGATCAATTAGTGATTTTATTAAAATATGACGTATTTAAAGAAGTCTCTAGAGTTTAATTACATCTAAAATATAAGAAATAAAATTATTGAGTAAGAAAAATATTATTTTTATGTATTCAATTTTCTCTTAATATATTCGTTAATGATGGATGTATTGGTGTACGATTTTAAATGAGACTACAAAAAAACATCATATCAATTTTTGTATTGAACCATTTCATGCTTGTGGATGGGTTAAATAAATCCTATATAGTGGGGATAGATAATGAAATGATGGTTAGGACGATTATTCCCCTTCCATAGGATGTTTTAATGAAGGTGGAGTTCTCAAGGAGATGTCAATTTTATTGATTCTAGGAGTGATAGTAGTTTTTCCTCTAATTATTTTTAACATTCAACATCCTCTTCCCCAATCTGGGGTTGACATATTTTCTTCAATCGGTAAGGAAATATTTCAAATATCAGAAAATAATTCCTATATTACACTCAGATATTATTTTTCTTATATGAATTTGTGTACCATTTAATTTTTTGGTAGATTAAATCCATTATCCTAGAATTGGTATCGAAACCTAAGCTCCAAGGGATAGAAAAACTCATTATGATGATGCATATGTAGTGGGATCATGACCACAAATTACTAATAATAGATATGGATCATCTTAGGGGAGGAGATACATGATTCTCTAACCCCAGGTAGGTGGTGGGGCCTATACTCATCCAATAGTGTGGTAGTTTATTTCTATAGGGAAATAAAATAGGGAATCTGATGCTGAACTAGAATCATTGAGAGGTACCATTATTATTTCCACGTATATGGATATTTCTTTTCTTGTTATGCATACATATACCTGATTCATCTCTTCTATTATCATATATATATTTTTAATATTTTGACAGAGCTTATGGCTTACATTATTAAGATATCTAGACCTCTTGGGAATAAAAACAGATAAAAAATATCATAACCCTTCTTGTATTTTGTTTAAACCGTGGTTGTGTTATCATATTAATTCCTTAATATCAATAAGTATATCCCTAATATTATATTAAACATTTATTCAAATAAATATTTTATATCCAAAATTGATTGAAATAACATATGGAGACATTTTGAATAATTAAAGGTACTCAAATATATTTCATAGAGTGTGGGACCCATTGGCTACATTAGAATGAAATCTCATTCCATAGGTTAGTATGTTGATGTTCTAGGTGTAAAACCGTTTAATAGAGGTCTTTGTAGTGGATATTGAGAGTGTGCTTCCTTATGTGGTCAGTGAAATTTTCAAAAATATCCCCTACGTGTTATCATGTTTACCTCTTGGAATAATAGTTAATATTTCTACTGATATAAATCCTAGAAAATATTTAATTACCTTATCCTATTATCAAATTGATTGTGTTCATTTAAAATAGTTTAATATTTTGTTAAATGTTTTGGAAGTCAACACATCCATTCAACTTTGTATATCAGTATGGTTTTCCCCAATATTCTTCTATAAAATAGGATTGGACTCAAAATCTTTATTTTATAATAGGTATATGAACTATGTCCCCATAAAGAGTAATTAACCATAATCTGATATTTATTTCCACTATGGTCAATTGGAAGTATAAATTGGTTTCTGATTGTATCAATTTATTTAGGACATCTCCATATAAAAGTGAAGAAGAATTATATTCCCAAAGAAAAATCTATAAGATTATATAGATCATAAAAATATCTATTGATTCCTTTAAATTTAAAAAATAATCTTATAGTATTTATGCTTATTAAGAACCAGATCATTCATTCATATATTGACTTATTCATTATGGTATTCAAGGATGAAATAATTGTTAAATATATGATTGAATAAGACCATGAGTATAACATGAATATTTCATTAGTTACCCTCTATGATCCCTGACACCAATAAATTCTATCAATTTATATCATATGGATCCTGTATGTTTAAATTTTGGGACAACTGTCCATCAAACAAGGAATTATGGATGATCATGATAGGGAGAGAGATGTTACATCTTGTGAATAAGAAATGAATGTATTTGAGATATATTTCTTCACTTGTGTATAAGGTTACTACTGAGTAATTTTTAATGATTTATCTAAAAACGCATTTCCTTTGATCACTCTCACTTTAAATGTAATGAAATTTTTATAGAGCTATTACCATTAAGAATCGTTTGATGAGATGATGTGGAAACTCAACTCAACTGAAATATTATCCCAACATAGTACTAGGCAAGGGTATGTCATTCATTATGACAGAACCGATATAGAATTACGTCATGTGAATATGAAATGTTACCATGTTTTGGTGTCTTGTTCTCGATAACACTGACCACATTATAATAATTACGCATTCCTATATTTTAAACTAGTGCGATTAATTAATAATAACTTGTATTTTTGGAACTATATTTTTAGTGTGAATTATAATATATATTATAAATATAAAATCATATGTCATATATTCTCTCAAAATAATAATATTTAGTATAGTATTTCAATAAATTTATTTTTATAATTCCTTCTCAACGTCCCATATTAAACGAGAAATGGAAATTAAGTTGTTGATTACCACAGTAGGAATATATCATCACATTACATGAAATAATGTATTGATGAATGGATACTGATGAATGACATTGAGGATATGCATTTATAGTATATAAAATAGTTTGATTATATAATTATATTTAATATTCATTTGATTCTATATATTAGTTAAATGATTCATTAGGAGAACCCACGGGATGAGATTTTATAGTGAATCATGAAAAATATCTATAGTTGGGGTGTGTAAAATCCATACATTTTAGGAATTTTTTAAATTAATTTAAATTTATTGAAAACATTATTAATATGCAACATTGGGTTTAACTTGTGTTAAATGTATAAATTATTTTTTTCTACAGAAACCATGATACACTAAACCGAGCATCAATGAAATATAATTTAATATTAATTTAAATACGTCCATTATATATTTTGCGTAAAAAATGTGCGATTTAACAGTATTAAAAATTTTATAAGACATACATATAAATTTTATACTAAATATAAATTTAAAAAAAATACCTAGTAAATAATAAGTCAATTTTTAGTAATGTAATAATTTTATTTAAACATATGTTTTCTTCAAAAATGATTTTTATTGATTTTTATAATAAAATATTAGAATATATTTATTTTTATTTTAAAAATATATATAATTTGAACTTCATTTTTCAAGTCATTGTATTGAAATTAACTTCTTAAAAAAATATGGGATATTTTAAAAATATATGATTTTTTCACAAATAGTGAAAATTTCAATTTTGGAAAAATATCATTTATTTTTTATAAATTAAGTTATTTAAATTGACAATTATGTTTTAATGTAACATATATATATTATTTAGTAATATTTAATCCATTTAGAAACATTTTAATCTTCTTAATATTGAATATTAATAAAATTTTATTTCTTGGTTTTAGAAAAGGGATTTTTTGAAAATTGTTTTTAAGTGTATAATGTTTCTCAATTTTAGATAATTTAAATAATTCATAATTAGAAATTTTTTAGATTAAATTTATAGATTAAATATATATTAGTTTAATTTAGATTCATAAAAGTATTTTTATTAGACTTATAGTTAATATAAATTCATTATATTCTTGAAAAAAATATGCTTCTCGGAAACCAACTATTTTCACCTCTGTGATTTTTGCATTAAATTGAATTTTATGAAATTTTATATAATTTATTAGTAAAAATAATAAAATTATTTTATTCTCCATTTGAATATTATGTCAATGTTAATTTTTTATAATTGTATGAAAAAATTATATTCTTGATGAAAGTGATAAATATATATTTTTTATTGAAAATTGTCTTTTGGTATAAATTATATTGAAAGATAAATTATCATTGAAATTGTTATAAAAGTAAGAAATACTTAAATTAAATATCTATAAATTTAATTTAAGTCATTTTAATAAATATAAATATAAATTTTTATATAAGAAAATTTTGTTCTTTATTATCACTTTCTCTTTGAAAGCATGATTTCTGGTTACATTTGTGGGATTATTTTTAAGTGAAATGTTTCCAATTATGTAAATATAATTTTTAAATATGGACTATTAATATTTAGTTATATAAATTTAAATTATATATTAATTTAAACTTAATTTTTTTAACAAAATATATATTGACAATTGTAAAAAGAATTTACTACAGTTAAGGGAAAAAAGAAATTACCGAGAGTTAAACTAGAATATAATGGCTAAAATGACTATATAACTTCTAAAATATCTATTTAATGGCCATATTTCATTTTTATCATTATCAACATTGAATACATGGTCATTTGGAATCTTTTTTCTTTGGTATTAATTTATTATTTTTCAATCTTTTTAGAAATATCCAATTATTTTCCAATTGGGTTCCTTTATCTCAATTATAAAAGGCCACCACCACCCTTAACATATGAACTCATATAAAAACATATATTTTAGAAATATCCTAAAAAAATCCTTTCATGTTTTTTTATCCATGTTCTAGAGATTTTAATCCACAAAAAGACTAACACTAGTGTCCATAATAAGTGATCCAACTGTGGTGCTTCTAAATGATAGTAATTGTTTCTTCTATGATCCTAATTTTTTATTCTTCATTTTCAAACAAAAATTATTTCATAAAAATTAAAATTATAAAATCATTATAAAATATATAATGGTATTTATTTCATATATGTAATAACTTACAACTATCTCCACTTCCATCAATGGGTTACGAAATCAACATTCATGTGTACGGTGGACTACCGCCTCGCAAACCGATAACATTTATTTAAAATTAACACATATCAAGGTTGGAAATAATTATGGTTCTGTTATATAAATAATATATTAAAAATATAATTATAGCTATTAAATTATTATATCACTCACATCGTTATACTCTACATTTTTTATGAATGTGATAATATCACTCATTTGTATGGCAGACTACCACCTTGTAAAGCGATGCGATTCATTCACGATTAAAAGAAAGGTAATAAGGGTGGTGTTAATAACCATATGCAATAAATATTACCTAAAATTTATATTTATATTAAAATATATCAATTAATTTTTTTTTCACTTAATCCAATAAAAAATCGATACAACATTCTTGCATTTGTACAATTTACCATCACCATGAATGGTGTATTTCATTTTTCATCCCATAAATTTTTAGATTTTTCTAAATACTTATATACTGAATATATATTCTATTTTTTTCATGTATAAAATTCATTATATGATTAACTCATGATCAAATTAATACTACCAAAAATATTAAATCAACACATATTCAAAAAACAAACCAGTTATTACCCAAAAAGTATCATCACCATGGAATTATTAATGAATCTGTAATAAAATTTCATAATAAATTACAATTATGTATGATACATATGTACATATATATGGAATTTTAAATTTTTTATAACAATCTCATATTTATTTTCTTAGTGGTTTGAAGGTGTATAATAGAATCAAGACATAACGTATCAAATTCTTGTCCCACCATTTACTTCTATGAGACACATGAAATGATCACCATCTATTTATTTTATGTGATATATATACATCCCATGAATGTATATTATGATTCATATAGTAATAATAATTATTTTTTACATATCCATTTTTGGATCACTATTTAATTTGCATTATGGTTCAAAGGTTAAAAAATCAATAAGGTATTTTGCCTTAATTTTCCTTCTTTATGACATAAGTTATGATATCCATAAGTCTTTATATATGAGGTGTATATAATAACCCTTGAAATTTAATTTCATAAATATACTTATTTTAATTATATGAAAATTTTATTTTAATTTTATTCTTTAATGTGGATTACGAATCAGAGTTACTAATGTGGTAAGAGTTTTATGTTACAATGTCATTTTTTTATCAAGATCTTATATGATAATTCTTTAAAATGATGAAATAATATGTTCTATTTCTTATAAAGCTCATGAAATTTATTACCATTTGGTTATTTCATTAAAATACATTTCTTCCCTTTGTTTTATTCTCTTTATTTACTAAAGAGTTAAAAATTAATTAATTTATGAAAAATAATCTTTTGGGTTGAAACACTATTTTCTTCCAAAAATTAGTTTTCTAAAAAAGTTTTCAAACATTATTTTTAAATGTTTTTTAAAAAAATTAATGTAATTTATAAGAATGATATAATTTTCAAAAATAAAATTTAAATGGAAATTTAATTTCTTTTTCCAAAAAATCATTTATGGATTTTCCAAAAAAATATTAGAAGAATATTTTCATTATCATGTATGGATGTATAAAATTTTCTCCAATCCTGACCTCAAAATGCATAAAATATTC
The DNA here is from genome assembly GCA_963277665.1 of Viscum album. Taxonomy (NCBI): domain Eukaryota; kingdom Viridiplantae; phylum Streptophyta; class Magnoliopsida; order Santalales; family Viscaceae; genus Viscum; species Viscum album. The sequence goes on from OY728161.1 coordinate 1,005,432,222, forward strand.
ATTTACATATTTAAAGTATATTATCAAAAAAAATATTTTATTAAATTTTAATTTTTATCAATTTTTTCCCAAAAAATATATTTATTATCCTGCAAAAATGTTTTAAATGATCAATAAAAATAATTTTCCAACCATGATGTAATCCATTAATATTTCATATAACTTACTATAGATATGACTCTATGATACTATTCTTATTCTCTCTAGAAATGTTTTAGATGTATTATTTAATGATGTATGTAACACCCCGTTATCTTCCATGGCTTATATCATGATATAATTTTATGAATCCCAATTTGTTTACATGGTTTATTCTAGGATTAAATGATGAAATTACTATAAAAAAGTTCCTTTTCAACTTCTTATGATAAGATTAAATGTTTATGAACCCCATTACATTTCATGGGATATGATCTAAGGAAATTTTTATGATCTAATGGAACACATTTTTATATATTACCACATATGAAAAGTGGGACCTATATCTCCCTCCAATTTAATGAGTAATGATTTATATCTCATGATATTCAAATGAGGAAAAGGTGGGTGGGATTGATCCACTATGGGAAATAGGTGTGTCCTGATCCAAAATGGGAATAGGCGAGGAGTCCTGATATAATATGACGATTGTCTATGTAGTTCTCATCGACATATGAATTTGTTTTTAATTTTTTTAATGGTAAAAAAATTTAATGACACGAGCTTATAGTTCATTATCTATTTATAATGATTTCTCACTCCTATTGACCATTTTTTTTAGATATGATAATTTTTTCTTCCATGACACATGTTTATTATAAATGAAATGTTGGGTATGAACATTGTAGGTCATTTTCCTGAACACATACCCTTATTATTACCTTATGCCTTAATATGACCATACTTTGATATCTATGATATTTACTCTTACTGAGAATCTCATATTTTCTTTTCTTATTCTTCCTTCCCAGGGAAATGAATAAATGTTTAAGAAGTCTATGTAGTAACTCATATTTTTCCATGTATAATATTTTCATATTTTATCGATAATTTTTGACACATGGTTCTGAGATGGAATGTGATTCCCTATACCAGTGTGCTTAGAATAGATGTTTAAAATATATTAATTATATTATATTCCACACATGCACTATTTTAAAAAAAATGAAAAATAACATCTAAACAGGGCCACGAATTAGAAATATGAGGTAACCATTGAGTTTCAAATTTGGGTTCTAACTTAGGCATGACATAACCATTATCTTTTCATTGATTTTGTTAAAAAATAATTGATGGTGTAAATTGATTTAAATAATAAAATAAATTATTTTATTTCACCTATTGATGAAGAGACCTAAATTTATATATTTGTATAAGGTCATTCCAAATCATTAAGATTAACAACATTACTCTAGATTAATTGGATAAAAATTAGATAGAGTGTTGGTGGATCTCTCTCAAACAAACATCATCCAGATCACAGTTCTAAAATTGGTGTGCAACAGAATTGAAGGATCACACCAATGAAAATGACGCAGGTTCCATCTTCATCAGTGATAGATCATTAATCTTGGTATGTAATTTTTTTTATTTGATTCATTCAATATTTATGATTCTTATAATGAATTTGAATCAAACAACTTATGAATTTATTCATTAATCTTGAATATTGTAGGATGTGATGAATTTATTTGAGAGTTGGGAGAATTTATTATTGATTATCTGTTGTCTCTTTATTAATTATTTTAATGGAAAAAATATAGACCAGTATGGAAATTGTTTGATGTTAGTTTATCGTAGTTTTGGTTTGTGATTTTCTCCCATAGTTTCCCTATTCACCATTAGGGATTCATTTTCCGGGTGTTTCAACCCTAATAAGAAGGAATCAATCATTGTGAACCCGTTTTTCAGTGAAAAAATCTAATATCATAGATTTAGACTCTAAAAGGAACAAGGATTTTTCAATGGTAGAAGAAAAAAATAGATCATACCCAAATGGAGACCCTTGGGTTTATTTGGTATGTGTAGTGATGATAGGAATGAACATATAGTTATTCTCATATCAATATGACGTCTAAAATCTAAAAATTGGGGAAATAAAGGGATGGCTTGACTATGTCAACATTTCTTGGAACACAACTTTATTTGGTGTTGGTGGAGTGAAAGAATCCTTGGTAGGAAGAATAAGGGTTTCTAGAAAAACCTAATAAATATGTTATTTACTATAGAGAGACAAAACATGTGGGGACCTTACAGCGATGGTTTGGGTTTTAGTAGGAATTTCAGGATCACATGGTGTGTTACCCTATCACACATAATGTGACCCACCCCATTTGGCTCATAGTGTACCTCAAATGGTACAAAGACATAGATAGTCATACTCAGGCTCTGAAATTCCATGTACCCCAACATAGAAATGGCTAGGTAAAGTGTACAAGGGCATAAACATATAAAATTACATGGGTAGAAGTACATTAGAAGAATAACACCGTGTAATTTTACATGTAAACTGGAACATAAAATTTTACATAGGATGGACATAGTGCCGAAGGGTCAAGTCGGGTACTCCTATTACATGTTGTGCAATCCTTCAATGTTTTATTTGAGCCTCATTCATCCATATATTAGAAATTATTCATTAGTGTGTGTTTCCCGTAGCCTTTTCTATTAAGGTTATTATGGAATCACATCCTAGGAATAGGATGGTGATTCATTCAGTAAGACATCTTGGATATAGTTTTTGGAATCCCTTTGTGAGTCACACAGTGAGATCCTATATCATTTTCATTCAATATGTAGTGTTATGGGTATTGACATGAGCAAAAATATGCGGGAACCAATCCTATACTTAGAAGGTTATTCTAGATTTAGTTTTTGGTATATCACATGGATTTGGGTTTGATCATAATTTTGATGTCATATATATGAATACTTCCAGCGCAAACTTTTTATGGTGATACCTAATGAGAAATAAATCTTTCATGGATGTCATTTGTACTATTTTACTTGAGGACTGTGTTATCTGAGATGAGTGTTATTTAAAAATTAGTTCTATAATCCTATGCTGAAAGTATGGTTATGAAGTTTTCTTGAGACTTTGGGTATTTTTTTTAGTATATTTGGATATTCTTGTTATATGGATTGTAGTCATAAATTTATCTATATCTGATTATTATTTTTTTATTTGATTTTTGGTTTTGGGGTGTCATGTAGGGTATTGTTTTACTCAACCATGCCTGGACTTTTCCCACACGTGTCATGTATTGTGTAGAAAATTGATATTTTTACAAATTCTAAGGGGGGCTAGGACAACGTGGTTTATAGTGAGACCTCACAGACAGAGGTCTTTTCCTATGATATCTTGATAGTAGTCCCCATATTTACTATCAACATGGACTTATTTTTATTCCCTTTATGTTGGGATTGGATTTTTCCATGTTTACAATCCATTAATTATTATTTCACTCTAGTTGTGGGACATAGATGTATGCATGCATGTTTTTTCAATTGTTTTTACATTTCATTGTTTTATAGTATTAGAGATGTGTTCATGTGTATAGATACTTTTGGCTATGAAATCCCATGTTTATGATATTCCTAATCGGTTTTTGTCTTCAGGCCCTGGCCAATTTGAGTTGGGCTTGGGGATTCATAGAATGTGATTCATTGGTAATGGTCATTAAAGAGTGGTATAAGAGTATAAGATTCAAAATTTGGACTGGAGTCTATGAGATTATTTTAGGAAAATATTTTTACGTGTGTTGAGTTTAGTTTTTTGGGTAGGGACTCCATTATTAGTGTAGTGGTCTACCTATCCCTCCACTAGGACTCTGATCACCAACCCTTTGACTCAGTACATCATAACACTAGTTGCAGGGATATCAATGGTATGTGAATCATATATCAATGGGGTTTTGTGTCCATGTACTATTTGATTCCGCACTCCAAATATACGCATAGATCATTGTACATCATTTTTTACTTTTAGGAGGCCATTGTGATGTATTCCCTCTAGGATACAACATTAAGATCATAAGAAATATCCCCTTAGTTATGAGGAACTAATACATGAACCATATAAAGAGGTTTTACCTCCAATTAGTGCAATAGATATACCACCACCTATAGAGAATAATATGTTACATGTTGTACCAAATGATGAGGTGCACATGCTGTGTTCTCTTTAGGAGTTTCTGTGGTATGGACACTTCATAAGGTTCTATAAGATAGAGGATGGCCCACTTAGGAAGAGGAGGTGTTATGAGAAGAATGGTATGTAGGTTCGAGGATGGTTTAGATGTGTTAGGAGATCATTTAAAGGTTGTCGATTCTTTCTCATGTTACCGCCACCACCCATGGTGTAATGACCCGCCAATTCTCATTGGCTTAAGAGTGCAAAGAGTCATTACTAGGCCTTAAGTGACATCCCCAAGATTCCAAATGCTGGAAATAAATGCCGAAGGGTTTCAAAAACAATTGGGGGAAGATTTACCATTTAAGAAAATAAACCCATCCATTAACCATTCACTATATGATGCATGAAACAAAGAAAGACCAAATCACAATTTCATTTATATTAAACCACATTAGAGTACACAAAAGTAGAAGACCAAACCAAACATCAAGGTACATAGAAGAAGAAAAACATGAGACTCTCAAAAGACACCACAACTCCATGGTCCACAATCTCCTAGATCCAAAGCATCTCCCAAATATCACCACGAGCCATTAGTAATGAGATGCTTTACCATTACCTGTGTGTTGGAATACAACATCTGCAAAAGCACCAAAGTTCCAAAGTAGGGGTGAGTATAAAACTTAGTTGGTTTTCCTAATGACTTCCCTACTCACGCCACTAGGATATAAGAGTTAGCCGCATTTATATAAAAACAGTTTATTTAAAACATTTTCACAAAAGCAGTTTATAACAAAATGTAAACAAGTTTTCCAAAACCATCCATGATCAAAAGAATCAAAGTGAAATTTAAACCAGCTTTTCCGACATGTTATTTTTCCAGAAAAATAACCAAAAAAAATTCCAAACCATTTCACAAACATCTCATTTTGGCATTCCCAACCATTTCACAAACCTGTGAAATCAACCATGCATGCATCGTTATGACAGTTCCATACTCATGAGCGGTTTCTCGTCGATCTACCAAGTTGTTGAAAGGTAATTGTTTTCCATGTGCCATTGCACATTTAGAACCCAGAACAAGGTCATATTTCAACCAAGCCTTATACTCAAAAGTCCAATGTTCTATTAAACATTTGGCACTGAGCACAGGGTCCTATTTCAACCATTCCTCATATATGCAACATGAACACACACCACATATTCACAAAAATCATGCCAAACCCATCATTTCAATAAAAAACCTTTTATTGAAAACCATTTCCATCAAAACCAAGTGTGTTCAGCCATTTCAAACAATTTCAATAAAGCCGTACTTTTATTGAAAACCAAAGAATGAACAAATTTCATCATGCCATTTCAATACCAAACCATTTCATTAAAACACCCCATTTTATTGAAAACCCATCTTTCATCAAACCATTTACCATTCCATTAAATCCATAATTTAAAATCATCATTTTAAATTCATGAAGCCAAATCACTTTTCACAATAATTCATAATGATTTCACAATTTCATCAAAACCATAAATAATAACTAAAGAATATTTATTCCATGCTTTGCACAATCAATTTATTTAAAAAAATCCAATTCATTACTAAGAAAACAAATTCTAACAAGAGGAGTTGAGAGTGAGGCCACCTACCTTAACAAAAAGGCGAAACCAAGCAACGGTCGAAGAACGCTCAAGAAAACATGGTCAAATCTCCAAGAATCCTCCTTAGATCTCTTCTCCTAACACAACCAAGATCAAATCTCGTCATATTTGGCATCCACACACATAGATATACCCATAACGGGAATAGATCTATGAAATTGAGAAAAAACAAGAAGTGGATCTAAGTATGTCTAAGAAAACGATCAAGAATGAAGGAGAACGATCACATACCTCAAGAATCCGGCTTCGATTCACCAAGAGAAGCCTTCAGATTACCTATGGAACGATCGGAGAACCCTCTTTAACCTTAGGAGAACAATAATCCCGAGTTAGGGCCTCTTAGGATCTTTAATGAGGCAATTAGAGGTAAAACGAGTTGGACCCACAATTTAAGGATCTTATTTTAAGTGACCACACGGTTTGACAAACCGTGCCCTAAGCGTGCGTTAGCTACTGCCTCGACCACCCTTATCGCACGGTTTGGCCGCATGGCTAGACAAACCATGTTCCAACCATTGGAAAGACACTGCCTCCTCAGTCAGCCACACACGGTTTGGCCACACGGTTTAAACAAACAGTGCGCTTCCCGTGCGCCTTCCCCTTTGCCTCAAAACATCATTCAAAGTTCTCCCGACTCTCCCATTCAACACCATTAACTTTAAAAGCATGAAAATCGTCAAGTAAGAGATACATACCAAAAAACGGGGGTACTACATCCTCCCCACCATTGGTCTTTTTGTCCCCGGAAAGTAGAAAACCATCGCTTGCCTGAAATAGTTCTGGCCACAGCTCTTTCATTTTTTTCTCGCGTTCCCAAGTCTCTTCCTAAATCTGACCCTGTTGCCACAAAACCCATACTAGACCGATGTTTTTTCCACGAAAGACATTATCCGACCTATCCACAATCTACACCGAGATATGTACCAACGAAGAATCCGGTTCTAGGTCAACATGATACCATCTGATCACAAGGTCAGGATCAGGTTGATACTTCTTCATATGAGATACATGGAACACATTGTGCACCGAACAGAACCATGGTGGTAATGCCAACCGATAAACCACCTCTAGAACCCATTCCAGTATCCCAAAAGGGACTATATATCGAGGAGATAATTTTCCCTGCTTCCCAAAAAGATGATGTCCAAGCCTTGGAGAGATTCTCAAAAAGACATGATCACCCACTTTTAACGACAACGGTCTTCGACAGTGACCTGCATAATATATCTGACGACTCTGAGCTGTCTCCATCCTATTTCTAATAGACTGAATCTTCTCCATTGTTTCTTGGACAAGGCTCGGCCCAACTAGTAATGTTTCCTTAGATTCCACCTAGCATAGTGGAGAATGACAAGGACGCCCATACAATTCTTCAAACGGAGCCATGTGTATCGAGGCTTGATAAATGTTATTATATGAGAAATACACTAAGGGTGAATGTTCCTACCATGAGCCACCAAAATACATTATATAATCACACAAAATTTCTTCTAATGTATCTATTACCCTTTCGGATTGTCTATCCGTCTAGGGATGACATGCCGTACTCATAGTCAACTGAGTCCCAAGGGATTATTGTAAGGATTTCCAGAAACAAGATGTGAACCTCAGATCTCTATCTGAGACTATAGACACTGGTACACCATGTCTCATTACTACTTCCCAGATATAGATTATTGAATGATCATCCACCATTTGGGTTTCACAAATAGGGATGAAATGGGCCGACTTGGTTACGCAATCCACTATCACCCAAATGGAATCGTGTTTGTGGACCATTCTTGGAAGACCTATAACAAAATCCATTGCTATCTCATCCCTTTTCCACACAAGGATTGGTAAATACTGTAACATACCAGCTGGTCTCTGATGCTATGCTTTAACCTACTGACAAGTTATGCATTGCAAAACAATATAAGCCACCTTCCTTTTCATGTCGCTCCACCAAAATTGTGCCTTTAGCACCTTATACATATTCTTTGTACTCAGATGTACAACCCATCTTGAATGGCGGTAAGCATTAAGGATTAGTTCCTGACAGACTATAGGTACAACCATCTGATCTCTGAAATAGAAAACCGAACCCACTTCAGTTTACAGTCATCAATGGTCTCCCCACCATTGAGTTTTTAACTCATTACCAGACATTCCACATCAGATGTTTGTGCCTCTTTGACCAATTTTACCAGATCAGGAACAAGCGTAGATGAAATTAAAACCACAACATCAACTCGGTTTTCACATTCCATATGCATGTCGGCTAAGACCGACATCAATTGCCATTGGTCTGAAGCTTCCTTTTCCAACTAAGCACACAACTTCCTGCTTAATGCGCCAGCCATCAAATTTCCCTTAAACAGTGTATACATTAAGTCAAAGTCGAACATTTGAAGATACTCCATCCATCTCCTCTGCCTCAGATTCAAATCTCACTGTGAGAAAATGTGTTTCAAGCCTTTGTGATCTGTAAACACAGTAAATTTGTAACCAAAGAGATAATGTCTCCATGTTTTCAAGTCTTGGACGACTGTAACCAACACCAAATCATGTGTCGGGTAATTTTTCTCATTCACCCTCAATTAACTTGAGCTATAAGAAAACACATGGTCTCCTTGCATGATAACACAACCCAACCCTGTTCCCGAAGCATCACAATACACCACATATTCTTGCCCTGATTCTGGAAAGATTAATATATGTTCTAATGTAAGGCGAACTTTCAACTCTTGAAAACATCTCTGACATTCCTCAGTTCATTGAAATGCACTGTTCTTCTTTGTCAATGTTGTCATAGGCGAAGCTAGTAATGAGAAGTCACGGAAAATGCGTTGGTAATAACCAGCTAGATTAAGAAAACATCGTATTTCAAAGACATTATTTGGCAGTTTCCAGGAAAGAAAAACTTCTATCTTTTCTGGATCCACTAAAACACATTTCTCAGAAACAACATGGTCTAGAAAGCGTACCTCTTGTATCTAAAAATCACACTTTTATAATTTGGCATACAACTGATTTTCTCTCAAGATTTCCAACACTATTGCCAAGTGTTGCTCATGATCAGCCCTTTTTCTTGAATACACCAATATATCATGCACAAACACCACAACAAAAGAATCCAGAAATTGCAGAAATATCCAATTCATCAAAGCCATGAAGACCGCTGGTGCATTTGTAAGACCAAAAGGCATAACTACATATTCGTAGTGGCCATATCTGCTTCTGAAAGCTGTCTTTGGAATATCCTTCTTCTGGACTCGCAATTGGTGATATCCTGATCGCAATTCAATCTTGGAGAACCACTTAGCTCCCATTAATTGATCAAATAGATCATCAATGCATGGAAGTGGATATCTATTCTTTATTGTAACTTGATTATGTTTATGATAATCCACACATAGCCAAAGAGTTCAATCTACTTTCTTTACAAAAAAATAGTGCTACCCACAGAGTCACGCTTGGCTGAATGAAACCCTTTTTTTCCAACTCCTACTACACTTTCAATTCAATGAACTCCGTTGGTGACATCCGATAAGATGAATGTCAGATATTACTAGTCTCCGAAAGGAGATCAATCATAAAATCCACTTATCTCACAGGTGGTAACTCTAAGAAGTTTTTAGGAAATACATTAGGAAATTGATCCACTACAGTTGGAAAACTATTTTCCTCACTCTCTTCCTATGATGCCAAAGTCAACGTTGCCAATTGATAAGAGATCGTTCCCACCATTGGTGCCGACATGCTCTTTGCACATTTCTTTACCATTATCTCTCCTCTAAAGAGATGGTCGATTCCATCCTTAGTCATGAAACTAACCATTCTCCTATAACGGTAGATGTGAGCATTAAACCATGTCAACCAATCCATACACAGGATTTTATCATAGACATCCATCTCCAACATAGAGAAATCCCATTTCAGCTCAGCTCCATCAACAATTATAGCACATGCTCTACAAACTAAGGCTTGACATTCTCTTTCACCAAGAGGAGTTTGCAGTTTCAAGATAGAAGACATCATTTCCAGTTTTAAACATAGAAAATAAATAATACGAGAAGCAATAAAGCAATGCAATGCCCCAATATCAAACAACACTTTCATGAGGGTAGAATTCAAAAGAATCAAACCTCTCACCGTAGATGGTCCAACCTAATCATCGACCATCATCTGCTGAACTCCATACAATTTCTTCATCACTACACTGCCATCCTTGTTTCCTTGTTGATATTTCCCTGGTTGATGAGTCATGGTATTTCTAGAATCACCATGTCTAGAACTGTTATGTTGACGAGACTGATTCTTATGTCCTTCTCCTATCGAAGAATATGATGCTTGCGACACCTAGGAAGTGGCCTGAACACCCGACTGTGGAGCACTGCGACAATATCGTTGAAGATGCCTCATCTTGTTTCAATTGTGGCATGATCTCGGTGGTTCTGTACATTCTCGTTTCATGTGATCAGTCGAATCACATTGAAAGCAACCTGCTTTTCCTTAGGGTCATTGAAGAAGGTTGACTGGTCCCCCTGTTGGTTCTGATTCGCACTCCCACCTTGGAAGTAGGTGTCCCTATTCTTATTGTTCCAAAAATTTTAGTTCCCAATCATTCTTGTGGGTATCATCAAGCCTCCTCCTATCGATTCTGAGATATCACGTTCTACAACTATTGCTATGTTCACCATCTCAGTATAATCTATAATACAGAGCACCGCAATCTTCGATCGAATCTCCCGACTTAGCCCTGATTCGATGATGCCTTCCTTTAAAGAAGCACTCGCTACAACCTCTGGTGAAAAACAGAAAAAATTCATGAACTTATCTGCAAACTCTGTGAGAGAGAGGCTCTCCTATTTCAAGATGAAGAAATATATCATTTTCTGGATCTTGAACGTGTGAGGATAGAATTGTTTATTAAACAATTCTTCAAAATCCTCAAATATAAGACCTTCATACAATTTATCATGCACTGCTATATCCCACCACTGACGTGAAAGATCCTCGATCATATACGTCACCAGATTTAACTTTAGCTCCACTGGTGTGCCGATGAAATCGAATATACGATTCATCTTGCTTAGCCACACCTCCACCTTCTCGGGTTCAGCATCACCCCTAATGTTCCGTGGATTCTTCTTAATGAACTGGATGGTATGATCAACATGTCGTGGCTCATTTTTTCGGTTCCTTGTATCCACATCTTTAATGTCTTGGACAATACATCGAACCAGCTCTTGGTTCACATGTGGTTCAGGTGCAACCACATTCTCCGCAGCTTCTTCAGGTTGGTTTCGACGACGCCTACCGGGTGCCATTTTTTAAACCAACAACAAACTCTGTTAGTCTCACTCTATAGAAACTATTGGCTTAGAATTTCAAATTCAATCACATCAACTATCACAACATTATTATCAAAATAACGTTTTCCATGTTCATCCATTTTTTAAAACATTCAACATACTTTTTGAAAATCAATCCATTTTCAAAATACACCAAATACCCTATTTTCAAATGTTTTCACTTTAAACAATTTCTACATTTTTCAAAAATTAGAACCATGCACAAAATCCGTAATCATTCCTCACAATGTGATATGCAATCCTAGTGGGAAGCCATCCATCTACAATGCATGTCATGATCCTCTCATTGGTTAAACCCATGACAATGAGATTTCCAACATTTTAAAAGTGTATCCAAAACACTTATATACCCAACACCCTGGTAACTTGAAGTTCAACATAAACCGGTTAGCTATGTCCTTTAATGATATACCTTTCAAGTTCCAACAATCCTACTCATGTCTATGATTTTATCCCATGGAATAGACGAGAATGAATTTCAACTCCAAGACCATGAACATCGATGGCTACTTTCTTTGCAAGAACCTAACAAGCGGATACCATTTGTAATGACCCGCCAATTATCATTTCCATGAGAGTGCAACGAGTAATTACTAGGCCTTAACCGACATCCCCAAGATTCCAATGGTTGGAAATAAATGCCGAAGGGTTTCAAAAACAATTGTGGGAAAATTTACCCTTTAAGAAAATAAACACATCCATTAACCATTCACTATATGATGCATGAAACAAAGAAAGACCAAATCAAAACTTCATTTATATTAAACCACATTAGAGTACACAACAGTAGAAGACCAAACCAAACATCAAGGTACACAGTGGAAGAACTATATGAGACTCTCAAAAGACACCACAAATCCGTGGTCCAGAAGCTCCATGCTCTAGAACATCTCCAAAACATCACCACGAGCTATTAGTAATGAGATGATTTACCTTTACCTGTGTCTCGGAATACAACATCTGAAAAATAACCAAAGTGCCCAAGTAGGGTGAGTATAAAACTTAGTTGGTTTTCCCAATGACTTCCCTACTGACACAACTAGGATTGATGAGTTAGACACATTTATATAAAAAAAGTTTATATAAAACATTTTCACCAAAAAATTTTATAACTAAATGTAAAAAAGTTTTCCAAAACCATCCATGCTCAAAATCATCAAAGTGAAATTTAAACCATATTTTCCAACATGTTATTTTCCAGAAAAATAACAAAACAAAATTCCAAACCATTTCACAAACACCCCATTTTGGAATTCCCAACCATTTCACAAACCCGTGAAATCAACAATGCATGCATCGTTATGATAGTTCCATACTCATGAGTGGTTTCTTGACAATCTACCAAGTCATCATAAGGTAATTGTTTACCATGTTCCATTACACCTTTGGCCCTAGGCACAAGGTCATATTTCAACCAAGCCTCGTACTTAAAAGTCCAATGTGCCATTAAACGTTTGGCACCAAGCACAAGGTCTTATTTCAACTATGCCTCGTATATGCAACATGAACACACACCACATATTCAAAAAAATCAGGCCAAAACCATCCCTTCAATAAAACACATTTTATTGAAAACCATTTCCATCAAAACCAAGTGTGTTCAACCATTTCAATAAAACCATACTTTTATTGAAAACCAAGGAATGAACTAATTTCATCAAGAAATTTCAATACCAAACCATTTCAATAAAACACCCCTTTTTATTGAAAACCCATCTTTCATGAAACCATGTACCATTCTAGCGAATCCCAAATTTAAAATCAAAATTTTAAATTCAGGAAGCCAAATCACTTTTCACATCAATTCACAACAATTTAACAATTTCATCAAAACCATAAATCATCACTAAAGAAGATTTATTCCATGATTTTCACAATAAATTTCATTGAAACAAGGCAATTTGAATCTAAGCCAACCAATTCTAACAAGAGGAGTCGAGAGTGAAGCCACCTACCTCAAAAAAAGGTGAAACTGAGCAACATACGAAGAATGCTCCAGAACACCTGGTCAAATCTCCAAGAAATCTCCTTAGATCTCTTCTCCTAACACAACCAAGACCAAATCTCATCATATTTGGAATAAAAACACATAGATATACCCATAACGGGAGTATATATATGAAAATGAGATAAAACGAGAAGTAGATCTGAGTAGATCTAAGAAAATGATCAAGAATGAAGGAGAAAAATCACATACATCAAGAATCTGGCTTCGATTCGCCAAGAGAAGCCTTTGGATCGCATCCAGAATGATGGGAGAACCATCCTTGACCTTAGTAGAACCAAAATACCGAGTAACGGATACATATGAGATATAATGAGGAAATTAGAGGCAAAATGAGTTAGATCCACAATTTAAGGATCTAATTTTAGGTGACCACACAGTTAGTCTGCACGGTTTGACAAACCGTGCGCTAACTGTGCGTCAGCTACTACCCCGACCACCCTTCTCAGATGGTTTGGATTCACGGTTAGACAAACCATGCGGAATCCACTGCCTCCTAATTCAGCCATGCACAGTTTGGCCATAGGGTTTAGACAAACTGTGCGCCTCCCGTGCGACTTCCCCTTTGCCTCAATACATCATTGCATGTTCTCCCGACTCTCCCATTCATCACCCTTAACTTTAAAACCATGAAAAGCATAATGTAAGGGTTACATACTAGAAACTGGGGGTACTACAAAAGGTGGTCCACAACATGCTCAGTGAGCTAGAGGATAAGGCCGGGGGTGGGTGTAGGTGGTCAAGGCTTATGACCATAACACTCCAGGAATGATATAAGGTAATATCTATGTATTTTCTACCTTATATGAAGTACTAATAACCCTATTTATTATTCATTAATTTATTTCCACCAATATGTTTTGAGACATATAGGTTCTGGTTGAGCCCTTATCTCGAACCTTAAACTTAGACACTTTTACAGGGGATGACACAGTGATCACACACTTGTGCCGACAGTGTTACGTGACTCATTGAGGTGATATTTCTATTGGGATATATTTGTTGTATTGATGATTCCTCATGTCATCATATTATGTATGGAATTGTTATCTATTGTTCTGGACTAAATATACTATTTTCAGAGGAGGATGTGGTGTGTCTACGTCATTGGGACCATGTTTTTCTTTATTATGAAATAGAAACCGAGGTATCCTAAGATGAACTCATGCATAAGAGGGTGAATATTATTACTCATCATATTGGTTGCATGACCCTTTCTATAATGGATGTTATGATTTTACACTTTCCTATAGTGGTGAAAGAGTATGGGGATGCATTTTATGAGGATTTTCTAGGATTACATCCCCACCGAATGATAGACATATTCATTGATCTACACCCTAGGAAGACCTCGATATTGGTTCCATCTAATCATATGGGTACTTCAAAGATATTCAATATGAGGGTATATTTTTATAACACGTATAGGAATTTTTATGTTAGACATGGGTTTCACCTTTGAAAACTCTAGTTTTTTCACTAAGAAGAATGACTGTAGATTGAAGTTATGTATGGACTACCAATACATGAACTAGGTGATGATGAAGAACATATTTCTACTACAAGGGATTGATGAACTCTTTGATCTGTTGAGAGTGGCTTGATAATTCTCAAAGTTTGATCTCATGTTAGGCTATCACTTATTGCGAGTATGGGATAAAAATATAAAAGGATAAAAATCAGAGGTCACTAAAGAAACTATGAATACGTTATGATTCCATTTTGTTTGAAAAACTCCCCAGAATGGATCTTGGGACTCATGAACCAGATATTTCATCCCTTATTAGACTGGTTTGTGGTGGTATTTATCTCTGATATCCTTGTGTACAGGGAATCTTATGAGGATGACAGAAGATACATGTCGATTTTTCTACATATACTCTTAGATCAGAAGATTTATGAGAATCTAATAAAGTTCGAGTTCTAGTTTTGGGATGTCCACTTTCCAAGACATGTTATCTTAGTACATGGAGTGGTAGTGGACCCAACAAACATTGAGTGTTTGTTATATTGGGATCCACCCACGTGTATGATGGAGGTTTAATTCATCAGTAGGATAGGAGGCTATTAACCAAGAATAAAATCTAATTCCAGAAGGATATCGGATCCCATGACATCGTTGACCTGAACGGGGATATCTTTTATGTGTACAGAGAGGTTTCTAAAGGATTTTCTAGAGTCGATGAATAGATAGATAAGTATCCCATCATGATATTGGTATAAGATGGTGTTTATTATATAAATACTTTTGATGAAAAATGTAATGCACTAGGATGTGTTCTAATGAAGTAGAAGGAGGTAATTGCATATGGTTCACATCAATTTAGGTCACATGAATAGAACTACATGACCCGTGATATTATGTTAGCAGAAGTAGTATTTTCCCTAAAGATGTGGTGAAACTACCTGATGGTAGATTGGTTTATCATCTATTATAATGACAATATTATGAATTATTTCTTATCTCGTAAGGATATTAATGTGAGACATATGTGATCGCTAGAGTTGCTTCAGTATTATGACATTCAGTTTTTCTGTAATCCTAGGAAGGGGAACATAATAGTAGATGCTCTTAGGAAGAGATATTATTCATATTTGTTGATATAGGTTTAAAAGAAATTGTACCTTTTGTATTTATCATTCTTGGATGGGTATGTAGTATCTTACCTCTAGTAAATGATTATACCCCTTATATTCTATAGCGACTCAAGGACCCATAGGTTGGGGATGATTACTGTGACAACCTATGTAATAATATATTCACTAGATATTCTCCTAATGTATTATCTGAAGATGGGGATCATATCATTCTTTTCAGAGGACACATGATTTTTATAGTGTTGTATCTAAAGTTGGTTATGAGAGTGTTTAATTCATATCATTTTGTATAATATCATAGTGTTTCATGTATTTTCTAGGAACATTGATTAATTTCTATAGTTAGGGATGATGATCATAGTTTTTGAGTTTGTATCTTGATGCCTCGAATATCAGAAAGTGAATGATGAACACCAAGTTCCTGTGGCTTTAGCTAAACCGCTTGAGGTTCTAGAGTGGAATTGTGATGGGATATTTATAGGACATTTTAATATATTTCCATGTATATCCATTGGACAAAATACCATATTGTTTATTGTAGAAAGACTCACCAATTCAGCAGACATCACAACTATATGAGAACGGAGCCCAATAAAGAGATGGGAATTCCTCTATATGAAGGGGATAGTGTGACTCTGTGTAGTTACATTGATTATTGTTTCTGAATATGAATCATGATTCACATCTCAATCATCGAAAGGATTTTATAGGATTTTGGGACTCAGTTATGCATGATCAAGGATTTTCACTCCAACACTGATAGCTTGACAGAGTGGACCCTTAAAGTCACGGAGGATATGTTAGGGGATTTAATGGTAGACTTTGAAATTATATGGTAGGATCATATACCATTATTTATATTTTTTTACTAGAAAATATACCATTATACCATTGGTATGAAACCATTTAGGTTTTCTTGTGGGTGACCTTGTAGGTCACAACTTGGCAGGACTAACCCAGGAGATTCAACACATAAAGGCCCAAAGTTGGTGTGAGATATTTCCAAGATATTGATGATCATATAAAAGTATATGAGTTCTTAAAATATCTATCATAATATTTATGATGATCTATGGTAGAGTTCATTTTAGTTCAAGGAAGGAAACTATGTGATTTTATGGTTTTCAAATTGACAAGGAATATATAGGTATTTTTGGGGCAACAAGCTATCTCTAAGATTAGTTGGACCTTTTAAGATAATGCATAGAGTTGGTGATGTGGCACACTTCTTAACAATACCACTTTAATTTGATTAGGAACATGATGTATTCTATATGTCATAACCATGTTCATAGATGAATGACCCATCACATGTTATTGAATGGGGTGATCTGGACATAAAGGATGGATCTTCTCCCCTTACATTTTATTTTTACAATGGATGGCTTGTGATTTTTGGGTTTAGGTATGTCATTATTGAGTCTTGGAAGATATCTATACATGGAATCCCACTGCATGTTTTTCATGAAAAACATACAAATGTTAAGGAATTATTGTGTATGTGGAGAATAATGATATTTTCTAAAATTGGCCTCGAAATTTAAGGTGTTAAGGAAAATATTTCTAACTTCCAATTACTAAATCAGTACCTGAACAACCCATTTTAAGATGAAATTCAAGCTATCTCAAGGTTGGATTATCTCCTCACTATCAAATAAAGGTTGGACAATAGAAAAATTACACATCAAATGGTTGGAAAATGGGGACATGAACCCCAAATTATTCCATATATTACAAGTGAGAAATGGACTTGGGAGGGACTAAAGGCCATCAATATTAAAGGATTCCTCTACACATCAGAAAGTGATATTTATAATTTAGTCATGAAATAATATACTAGAATTTATTCTAGTGATGGAATGGACATCACTCAATAGATGGTTAATAGTAAATCTCCCTATATTGATGATCCCCAAAATAAGGCTATTATAATGAAACCTTCAAGGGAGGAAATAATGAAATGCCTATTCACCCTTAATAATGAAAGTGTGGATGGTCTAGATGGATTCACTAATAATTTTTCATGTTAAATAGGGACATCATGTAATATGACTTTATCAATGTGGATATAGGCTTCCTTACCCATTCCCACATGCCTTGTGGGATGAATTCAAACTTCAGTGACTTGATACCAAAGAAAGAGATTGTCATTGAAATCAAAGAGTTCTGACTAATGGCTATTGGGAATACAATCCCATAAGTAATTATCTAAATTTTGATGACAAGATTGGGGGGTATCATTAGTGATCACGTTTTATCAAATTAGTTTTTCTTTGTATGTGGTCAGAGCATTTATAATTTTTTTGAAGGCATTATAGATTGTTAATCAAATGAAAAATAATTCCAGGAAAGAGAACTATGGCCTAAAAAATGACAAATGAAATGATTTTGATACTTTTATGTGGATATTAATCTTTTATGTTCCCATTTTTTTTGGGGTTTAGAATGGTTTTTTCAAACATGTGTCTTGTATTATTTGATATGGAAGGTTGTCCATACAAATTAATGGATCTCCCAGAGGCTACTATCAGTGAACTAGAGGGTTATGACAAGGAGAACCTCTCTCAGGGAATTTATTTTTCCACTATTAAGGATTATATGATTAAATTCAATAATTATTTATCCAATATTTGTATCTATAAATAGATTAAAGCTGGTAGGGACATCCTTATCACTTGTCACCTTTTATATGCTGATGAAATCCTTCTTTTTTTATAATCCTTAAAGAGCACCATCTCTATGATTAAATCATTTTTTCTAAATTATGAAATAGCTCACGGTCAATATAGTAGGTGGACCAAATCATTCATTTTATTTGGAGATGGTTAACTATCGGCATGAAAAATAGAATTATCAGGACTCTTGGGGTTAAAAAGTGCTCTTTACCATTTTTTATCTGGTAGTTCCTTTTTTCAATGGCAAGGTACATATGAAATATCTTTAAGAAATACGATCTATAATTATTAATCCAACAGAATGATGGAATGTGAATGAAATGTCTCAAGCTGGGAGGGTATTCCTTATTAATTTGGTGATTACATCAATGATTATGTATTCATTCTTCCTCTAAAGGTGGCCATGAGGCCTTGTTAATGATATCAATATCATAATGGGAAACATCATCTAAAAATATATATGAATTAAATAAATTTGATAATAGTATACATGGAGTTTTGTATTAAACCAACTGAGCATGGAGACCTTGTCATCAAGGATCTCATGGTTTTCAATGATAGACTCGTTAACAAATTTTCATGGAATTACCTTACTTTAAATGAATCTTCTATGGATTTCTTATTATGATGATCTATGATAAAGTCTCTTAATGGGTACCCTCATATTATTTACTTATCTATTTGGGATTCTATCAGGAACTCTTTCTACAATAAAATGTAGAACTCTAAATGGTTATTTAATAGGCAGTCTAATATCAATTTTTGGAACTCCCTATGGCTCAACTGAACTTTTAGCAATTGAAGTGGACCTACCATCCTATCCGAGGTGAATGTTTCAAATTTATTGATTCAACATGGAAGTATTATTGATATTATCACTGATCAAGATCACTTAGAAATACAAATTTACACCTTCATGAACTATGATAATTTGATCTAGAAGACGGATATAAATGGACATTACAATACAAGAAGTTTCTATAAAAATCAATTTGATTGAAATACCCAAATTCCCACTTGGCATCTCATATCCAATGAACCCTTTATTTCCCCTTCATGATTAATCTTTCTTTGGAAGCTATGTAGGAATCGATTGACTAAACATGATAATTTGAGAAATTATGGACAATTCGTTGTATCATGTTGTCATTTATCTTCAAAGACATATGAAACTTTGCAACATGTTTTTCTACAATTCACATTTTCACAAAATTAATGGTGCTACATTGGGTGTATTTTTGACAATGACTTGTCTAGGTATAATACTATTGATGATGTGTCAATCCATACTTATAAGTGCAAAAAAAGTGAATAGCATCAAAACCTTACATTATATGTCACTTCTACTATTTTCATGTCATTTGGATAGCTCATAATACTGCCATGGATGTTTGTAAATGACCATCCATTCGTTCTTGTACACTATAGGTACATAGGGATTTACATACCACTACAATTGTTTATGTGGATGTTTATTATCTTTTCCATCATAGAGTCTAATGACTGAAAAAGGAGAATACCTTAGCATAAAGAGATTCATGCTTTGAAGAAACTTCAAAAATTGACAAAGGCATGAACACGTATTTGTTTAAGAATGGGCCGCGCAAGTTTCACCATGGTCATGCAAGTATACTTGCGCGCCCCATATTGGTCATGTAGGTGACTTGTGCACCCTACTTTATTTTCGTCCAAGGTCTTCAATAGCCTATAAATACCCCTTATGGAACCCCCATTTCGGGGTTGAAAAATTCTAAAAGTCAGATTTAATCTCTCGGTGCCCTAGTCTTTGCTTGAAGTCTTCAAGACACTTCTAAGGAAATTTCCTACCTAGAATGGAAGATCCAAAGAAGGGAAACAAGGTCTAAGTGTTAAAACTCATCAACACTTGCACGCCCAAGGGGCTAACCCTTATGTGAAATGTCGACACTTGCACGCCGCCTTATCCCTTCAACAAAACTTGCACGCCACCCTTTTGGAAGCCTTTAAGGATAATACTAAGGGCTTGAGCCAAGTCTCGCACAAGTATTACCCTATGGGTTAGCCATCACCCAAGTAAAACCATGTCGGTCAACTACTTGCACGACCAGGACTTGCATTCCCAAACAGGACTTGCACGCCTGCCTCTTTTTGGTGCCCCTTTTTCCTATTCAACTATTCTCTTCAAATTCACCTCTCTTCTTCAAGATTTGACCTTCAAAACCCTCTTCAAATCCATTTATGGCATGGTTCCTTTGTTGGATTCCTTATCTTAAAGTAATTCTATGGAAAATCTCTCAAAAACATTGTGGTTTACGTATCTTTACATCAATATGGTTAGTGGTTCTCTTCATTCAACCTCATCCCTTAAGATTAGATAATCTTTGATATGGGCATCATCCTTAGAAGAAAGCCCCAAATTAAGAATCTAAATCTCCATAAAGCACAAATACCTTTATGGAACTTGTTAATGGGCATCCTCCTTAGGAGTAAGCCTTAAGTCCACTTTAACCTGGGCCTCCTTTTCAGGAGTAAGCCCTAGCCAAAAGTCACCCCTAATTTAAGCATCCTCTTTAGGAGTAAGCCCCAAATTATTAATCCAAATCTCCATAAAGCACAAATAACTTTATGGACCTTGTCCCTTGGTTTCTTTCCATAATTCAATCCTAGTCTTCATCTACTTGGGCAGTCACACATACATAAGCCCCATATCATTCTTTGTGAACACATCTTTCATGGAACAAATCATTAGGTTTACTAATACCTCTTGTTTCTCACACCAAACATGACTCATGTGATCTTAGAGTGTAAAAGTTACCATGACACATCCCTTCGAGCTGTTAATGACATGTAATCCCCACACTACTTAATCGAACTACGTGGACTTTGATATCTACCTTAAAAGTAGAGTACGTAGTAAGCCTTTATAAGGGTCAATCCCATTACCCATTAATTCTCATCCATCCCATATGATGTTAAAATATAACTTAATTACCGAACTACGTGGGTTCTTATTCATTTTCTAAACAAGGATACGTAGGTAGCCCATCTATGAGTATGATCCCAACTCTAAAATAATCCATGCCCATCGGAATCAAAATAAACTTTAAGTTCCCCACTTAGTGGATTTAAAACCAGAATGGTCATCCTAATGACCAAGCTATTCCTATATAATGTATTGAAGGATACCATTGACTAAGAATATCTAATACATACAGAAGATTCTCCATCAATGAATAACCTAGAATATATATAAATGATTCTTTAAATCTCATAAATATCATTCATTGATTGCAAGATCTAAAGGAAATCTCATTTTCATACTTGGTAAATTAATAAGGATTCACGAACATAACTCAAATCTATAAGAGAGTCATAGAGTAGACAATAATTCCCCCCAAAAAGGTGTGATGAGTCAGGCCTCCCATCCTCTCGACCAATAAAAATTCTTAAGCCTCATCGGTCCACAACTAATGAGAACCTGCCCTTGGAAACTAGGACCAAATGGATATAGAATCATTCGATGTTTCCGGTTCTACGAATAAATCCATTAGAAACCGATTGGAATTTTTTAACCCTAAACAAATGAGGTCATCCTTATTTCTAGGAGAAACAAAAATGGTGAACCTGATGTGAATCCTTAACCAAGTTAAATGATGTTTTACTTATTTTTTAGGATCCAATTTAATTCAATATGAGGTCCAACAAAGCAATCAATAACATATGTGCTCATACAAAAGAAGTAGTGGCAAAAATTTTCTTGATTATGTCTGTTATATCAAACAGGCACTCTTTTCCAAGATCTCTCTGTGTTACAGAAACGTCTTATCAAAAGTTCACACCTTTGAATGCTCCTGTTGTAACTCCTGCTGGATCCTCGTGTGCTCTGAAGACGACATCACATACTCACTGTCTGCAATGCTGGGTTTCAAATAAACTAGTTAAGGAATACCGTCAACATGGTACCATTCCAAGTCTAGAGGCTTCTCGAAAACCCCTTATGATTAATAACTCACCCAGGTTTTCTGGATAGCGATGACCAGTGATTAAGAAGCAGGTGGTGCTAACCACTGTCTCCAACTGTTTTGGGTCATTATCCCCGGAACGCAAAAACCATTCGGTCCAATATTACAGGGAGGTGAATGAAGAGGTCACTCAAGGCCTTAATTCTAGAAGACATGCGTCCTTCCCGAGGGCTCCCATCAACAATCACTGCCAGACTCATGCGGCAGTGCGCCCTCAACATGAATAGGGTATCACCTTTAGGGGTTCAGCTCCGGTTCCTTAGACTTGAGCATGCAAGAAGAACCGAAAAAGGTGAAATTTGGGCAACAGGGAGCAGGTTCTTACTTCTTCCCCCTCTGGATAATTCCATCAAGCCAACTTGATGGCAAACAACGGGCGAGCACATACACCCGTCCGTCCTGATATTGTTGTCCAACAGACTCGTCTGGAAACAACCCACCAATCCCGCCAGGAAATTCCAGAAGAGTATTATAGGCATGAATATGCACCTATTTATAATTCATCAACCAGTCAGTAGGCTCGTCTTATTGCACTCAAAGAATCTCGCCAATCTAATATGGTGGCAACTGATAAGAAGGCACGTGCACCTATTTACAATCAATAATTATGTCAGCAGTCTCGTCTGCCAGTATTGAAGGAAAATCGTCAACCATACATGATGAATAATACACAGCAGGCACATACACCTTCCAATATTCATCAGGATAACCAATAATCTCATTTGGTAGCACTCAGAGGAGTTAGTCGGAAAGCTCCGACGACAAATTTGGATCAGACTCAACTCTCTACCCCCATGCATGGGTACTGTCAGAATTCATTGACAGAAAAAGGAGGATAGAAGTAGGCACATACACCTACTCCAGACACGGAATGGACGTATATTATCGTTCCGGCCACTGAAGTCACCAAGAACATTCTGAAAATGGTTATAGAGAAGAAGAAAATCCCTGACCATATTCTAGATGCCTGTCAGAATATTATAACAGCTTCAACAACATCATAGGGAGAGAAATACAAATATATCCCTATTAGTGGAGTGACTCATCAACATGTCACTCCAGAGCAGATACACACCTATGTTCTAGTCCAGGAGGGTCGTGGGGCATACTCCCCCATGTCATACGGATGATCAAGTCAGGCACATACATCCAATTTGAATGGAGAAAATCAGCCTAACCTGACTATTTCTCTTGAGCAGGCACATACACCTTCCCATAATAACCACTTTCATCAACAAGTTGTTCCTCAAGTGAGTAAGAAGGCGTCTAAGAAAATGACCCATTCAACACAGTCAAAAAATCAAGAGACAATTTGTAATAAGGCCTTTCTCGATGCTGGAGTTCTTGATGCACTTAGACAATTATCCTTTGCAACTCAAGATTTTACTCTCTCACTTCCCAACAATGGTAAAAATAATTCCAAAGGTCTTCATCAGACACATCCTCATGAAGGCTTGATTCATGATATTTCAGTCGATCTCGAAGTATCATCTTTAGACGAGAGCCACAATAAACCTCTGCGTGGCCAGAAGATCAAGAGAAAAAGGTTCCATCTTTTGCTGTAAGCCACCATGGAGGTCCTCCCCATGATGATGAATTTAGCTATGAAAGTCCTCTCCGCAGTAGTAATTCGAATTGCCTTGAAAATTATTCAAAGGGAAATGCAGTAACGAGGAAGCCCTATTATCTTGAGGCACTTGAAAATGTGAAGCCAGTCATGGCTGATGCTTTACCGCTAGTAGGTGAAATACATTATCAAACAGAAGATAGCACAGGGTGTAGTTCATTCTCCGAACCACCCCTGAGTCATGCATATTCTAATTTGATAAATGAATTCTCTACCAATATTTTTGAATCTGATGAAGCAAGAATGAAGCATCATCTTTGGTCTAAACAGGTAGAATAATCTTAATCGAATGATAAAGAGGAAGTACTGAATATGAGAAAACAACTGGCAAAAGGTGAAGTACCACTCATGTTTTTGCCTTTGGCTGAATCTCAGTATGATATTCCAGAAATGTTGACGGAAGATTGTATTCATGATATTCTTCTCAACATGTGAAAAACTCTTTGTCAATTATAGAAGAAAATATTATCTTATGATGAAAATTAAAATCAATAAAATATAATAGAAGGGTTTCAACACAAATTGACTTGGCATCTCTCTCAGTTTCCTGATATCCTAAAGTTGAAAAGTAGTAGAGATCACTTCAGCGTTCATGCCTTGGTGCACTAAAAATATTATTCCAGTTAATTTCCAATTCCCCATCCGGTATTCATATCAGGGGATGGGGTGTTCATAGAGCACTGCATTTCACTATGCTCTCTAATCAGCAAAGCCTACCAAAAGTGGTCTCATGAAATTCTATTTCCCATGGCTGGCCACAACCAACTGGTTTTTTGTGTAATCCGATTCTTGCTCAGGAACATACCTCAACTAGTTCTTCCCAAAGTCAGGCATACAAAGAACAATTTGTCGAATTACTCTTGCATCAGGAAAATGAGAATATCAAATATGATTCCTGTTTAGAGAATTCACATCATCAAGTGACATAAGTTTCAGAAATCATCCAACGGTCATTTGAGCTTGGTGAATTGAGTGGATGTAGGTTGATGCATCCGGCTAATTTTCGGACTAAAGTCTGAAAAATCCAAAGAGATTTTAAGAAAGTCTCAGATATAGCAGCACAAGAGTAACCCGAGGTTTCCATACTGGGGACTCCTTTAACCCAACCCACGGAATCAAAAAATAGGATTCAAGGAGTTGAGCAGGAACAATAGGAATGGCCCCGATCCACCAGACTGAGGACTTTTTCAAATCCTCAACCTCTTCCTCAACTAAAGACAGTCTTCTATCAATTAGGGACGAATCCACAGGAGGAATGAAGAGCCTAATTATCATGATATTCCCTCCAAATTACAATTCATTAAGAGGTTCCTGAGGGATCAACGCAACAAAAGGAAATGTACAATCAAGGACATGGAAGAAGACAATATCATAGAAATGCCGATATAAGGGATGCAATGCATTATGCATCAATAAATTTCATCAATGTCGTTGTGGCTGATCCTCCAGAATGTGAGGCTCATTAAGAGGAATCTGATGAAGAAGTTCCTCCTCAAGAATCTGTACACAAAGAAGCAAATGAAGAAGGTGTGCATACACTAAATCAAAGGCGTACCCAGAATCTTGGTATTCCATCAAATAACCAACTCCCCCATCTTCAAAAGATGTACAACAAGGGAAAAGGAAAATGTCAGGTGGCATTCCACCCTACCTCTAGAGAAGGTCAATCACTCTCATTAGAGGAAAGGTTCGCACAACAAGTGGCGAAAATGAAGGAGTTAAGGTGGATGAATGCAGAACTAATTTAAAGTAGTATTACTCCTAAATGTGCTTGACTCAGCCAGTCAAGGGAATTTTTTGAAGCTACTGAGATGGATCAAGAATATCATCCTTTACCAGTACCCCATCACAGGTATAATCCTATGTGTTAAACGCAACAAC
Source organism: Viscum album (assembly GCA_963277665.1). Lineage (NCBI taxonomy): Eukaryota > Viridiplantae > Streptophyta > Magnoliopsida > Santalales > Viscaceae > Viscum > Viscum album. The sequence continues at coordinate 1,005,458,139 of OY728161.1, forward strand.
ATCTAGTAATACTACCATCAGTGGCAGTCCCGGTCACTACACCCGTTCAAACTCCAGTTATTGCACCTGCATAGGTCCAAGCTCAACTAGAAGTTTCTTAGAAATTAATGACTACCATTGAGTCATTAACAGCCCGGTTGGAAGCTATGGAAGGAATGCATGATCCGGTTCAACCAGAGAAGAGATCTTACCCTGAATGGGTAGATGCAATTCCTCCCCCATCAAATTTTTCAAGTACCACATTCCAAATTTATAACGGTTCGGGAGATCCAGTTCAACACTTAATGCATATTGTTTATCGTTGTGATCCCTTGATGGGAACTCCTAAACAACAAGAAGATGTTAAGCTCGGGTGTTTTGTATAGTCATTACAAGGACCTGATTTTTTCTGGTATACAAGCTTGCAATCCCGGTCAATTACCGGGTGGGAGGATCTTCTTCAAAAATTCCTTCTTCAATTCAGTTCAACGTTTCCAAAGACAATAGTTTTTGATCTTAGAAATTGTAAGAAAACGTAGATTGAAAGAGTTTCAGATTTCATTTCTTGCTGGAAAGGATTAACATATTTCATAAGCTTAGCACTCCCTCAAGAAGAATTGTTTCCACCTGTGTGGAAAATTTGCGTGATGATTTACAGACATTGTTGATCCCTATGAAATACACAGGAGGGTTTCAAGACCTTACTTAAATCACTTAGCATATTGAAGATTCTCTTATGAAGACTAAGGCCAAAACTCGTGTAGTTCCACCAGTTCCAGGAAGGGGAATGGGGAAAGCAGAGACTGCTACAGTTATGCTTAAACAAGCACTTTTACTTGCTTCCACTTCGAAAACTTCATCATATCGAAGGGATCCACCTCCTGAGCATCAACAACAACGTACACCTCATCAAGATGATCAAAGAGATTGAAGACGAAAAAAATTTGAATATTTGAAGAATAATGTTTATTATTTCTGAAATGAGAATGTTCCAGGATACTTGATCTCGGCTCTGAAAAAGAATTTAGTTCAGTTTCCAAGGCCCAAAAGCTTGAACAAGGAAGGATTTAAAGAACTCTCCAACTATTTCCCATTTCATCAAATGTCGGTACATCCCATTAAAAATTGTTTTGTCTTCAAAGAACTCCTACAAAAGATGGTTGTAACACCCCTAAATTTTATGAAAAATATTATTTTAATTTCATTAATGTCTTGTGTTGTTTTCTACACCAAGATTACCTTGCGCTATACGCAACACCGTATTAGCTTGCAGTATACGCAACACTTTTCTTGGATCGCGTTACACACAATTTTGATAATAGTTATTCTACACAACACTAAGTATATATATATATATATATATATTCAATGTATAAATGAAATATGGCTGGATTCTGTTATACGAAACAATGAAGGATTCTTTCACAACACGCAACACTGACTTGGCTTGCATTACACGCAATCACGACCTTCCTCGATAGCGTGTGTTGTACGCAATACCGGGTTTTAATAAACAATGATATATTATTATAATATTGTCATGAACTAGCCGTTATGAATAGTGTTAACTAAATTTTGAATTTTATAACATTATTATTCATCTTACACATTTTCTAGAACATGGTATAAGAACAAAATAAATTTTTCGGGTAAAATAAGTATTTTTCAAAAAATGTAGTTTTGCCGCCTTTCGATGGAGCACCCACTTTAAATCTAGTTTTTGACATGTTTATAAGTTCAATTTGAAAAAAATGAAATTATTCTTTTGAATCAGGATATAAAAATTTACATTAGATAATGTTTTGATATTTTTTCGATAACTTTCATATTTTAATGAATAGTAAAAACAAGCTATATTTTAATTAAAAAAAACTTTTTTCATCGTAATATATTATGTGGTTAAATTATAATATTGAATGGTTTTAAAGTATAAATAGAATATATTTTTAACATTTAATATAATTTATGTCATTAGCATTGATTTTACCATGAATTCGTAGGTTAAATCAATTCAATCTTTTGCAATGTTTTAAAGAAAAACCCGTTTTCTTTCGACAATGAGATAAATTTTATTTTAATTTCTGCATCTTTTGTGTATTGAATTTGGAAAAATGGATTCCATATTTGGAATCAGTGGGTCCAAATTATGTTAATAAGCTACTTTTTATTTTTGGGCATTATGAATAGTAACTACGGTAAATTTTATTTACCATAGTTAAAGGTAAATCGAGTAATTAAGGGTAAATATAATATTTTAAAATTACCCTAACAAATGTCAAAATCCTATTTAATGACTAAAAGACGACCCATATCACCTAAGTGTCGGATTAGATTCATTTAATTAAATTTTTTCAATGAAAATAATTTAATTATTATTAAAACCAAAGAATGTGACAACATGTCACTTTCTTAAATGTTATAAGTATAATAATTTTAATATAGTGATAAACATCATGAAACTTAGAACATGAATAGTCTCCAGAAATATAATACAATTATCTACATCATAGGAATTTATTTAGAATTTTTAGGGATTAAATAATTATCATTTATTATGACACAAAGATGATGCAATAATTGTCTTATTAATGAAATATTGACATAATTGATGTTATAAATGCCCAAATAAATGTAATTTGAGACTTTTTATTACTTACAATAATTTTCTATGTTAAAATGACATGTTATTGTTGATTTAAGTAGATTTTTTAGAACTTATGATTCTGTTATGAATTTCATAAAAATCATGTACCAAACAGTGTCAAAATTGCCATAAAATAGTTTTTAAAACAAATATTATATTATTAATTGTTATTTTATTCCTAAAAATCTAAGGTTAGTCCAAATGACTTAGATTAGATTATATATATTAATAATAAACAACTTGGGGTTCTTTTGGCTTGATATAGTAAGTTTATTAACCATATAGTGTAAAAAAACAAAAAGACACGGTAAAAGTTAAATTATTTAACTTAGAGTTAAATCTAATTGATAAGGTTAAAATAATTACCTAAACTTGTCTAAATACTATTAGATGAGAGGATTTCTACCCATCCCCACCTTAGCCTCGAAATAAATCAATTTGGAGCTATTTAAAACCGAACTTGACTTTATAATAAAATAATATTTTTAGTTATTCCAAAGGTGCCCCTTTCCTCCCTTATAAAAGGGCACCTCCTCCCTCTCTTCCTCACACAACATTGAGCCTTCAAGCTCGGCCAACCCCTGCCAAATTCTCTTCTCCACTTCCCTAGAAACATCCTAGAGGTTTTTTTCTTCCTCAAAGACCAATTTTAGTACCCTAAGAGGAGGTCTCAAAGAGGCGCTTCAAAGAAGAGGTAATTTCCATTACCGATTCATTCACCTTTATTTCTTCTTCCACTTCTTCTTCTTAGGTTGTTTCATTATGAAGTAATAACATCAGTATCACTCATATACTAATATGTTATTATAAGTATGAAACAATACTATTTCACCATCTATCCATCCTACGGAAAACGAAATCACCGCGCGTGCGTACGTACAGAATACCGTCTCCACGCCGTGGTGAAATCTATTTTCCACCACCACCTTACTTGGATGGGTATAATGGTGTAAATAATAACTATATATTATTATTTTAAAGTGATATTGATTATTAAATAGTATACATACACTCCAATACAGTCCCACGATCATGAGAACGATATCATCGCTCGTGTGTACATACGGACTACCGTCTCCACAACGTGATGACATTCATTCTCCACTTTAACCATTCATGAATGATTATAAAGTATATACAATAAGTAATCATGAAATATATGACATAATAATGATACTGTATTTATGTGTATATATATGTATTTCATCTACTTAATTCTGTTCAACTCAATAAGGAAACGAAAACAGCGTTCATGCGTACGTACGGCCTACCGTCTCCATGAACGGTGTATTTCTTTCCATTTACTGATTTATTATATATATGTATATTCTGAGTATATATATATAAATCATGTTTTATATTCTGGAATTAAGTAATCATGATCTAAGTAATCAAATGAATAATTATAAGTCAAAACACGGACGACAAATGAAACAATTTTACCCAAAACGCTCTTTAACATGGAATTTACAAAAGAACGGGTAATATAAAGTCATAAGTGAACCGTATATGATATCATAACAATGAATATGATTCTGGAATAAGTCAATAACATTATTTAAATCATTATACAGGAGTTTCGGACACTTACAAAGCAAGTCGGACCTAAGGTAAGGGAAATATCACAATCTCATTTTTATCCGAGATTGTTTATACTTTGGTATTTACTGGGGTGTATTTTATCATCCAAATCCATGTTTCTTCGATATGTAATATTATTTCCATCCTCCTACAATTGTTTAAATCCAATTTTACCCTTCGGTGAGTTTTTAGTAAAAGGTATGAAAGGAATCTTTTGTCGTTTTTCGTACGAGGTACTTTTTGACTTTTCCGACAAAAATACGAGAAGAATGTTTTTTTAACTTATACGACATGAATGGATTTTTAAAACATTATTTCCAAGAAGCTTCCATAAAAAGTTTTCAAGCTTATTTTTAATCAAATTATTTTAGATTAAAATTGTATGACATGTTATGAAAGGAAAAATGTTTTTGAAGTAGAAAGGATATTTTCCTCAAGAATGAAGTTCAAGTGTTTTATCAAAATTATTTTCCATCTAAGATAATAAAGGGTTCTGTTTTTATCTCTATTATTAAATTTATTTGATTATGTTGTGATGGAATTATTTTTATGAATTCCTTTATCGTATATGAATTGTTTTATGATGTCATGATGTTTAAGATTCCCATTTTTATTACATGGGTTATGCAATGATGTATGGTTTATGATTTTGTGGCACACATAAGAATGGTAACATTATGAGATGGGTGGGACCTATATCTCCCTCCAATGCATTGGGTAATGATTTTATATCTCATGAGATAGACATGGCTGGAACGGTAGGTTATACCGGTTCAGTGAAACAGGACTGAAACGAGGGTGACTCGGTTCAGAAAGGGACTTTGTCCACTAAGATAGTATTGGCAATGAGTCTTGACTAACAAGAAATGATTCTCTATTATTATGTGTGTATGCCACAAAGTTTCATGTTTTATGTTATGATTATTGTGATTACATTTCACTGCCATGATTTATCCCATGTTATGAAATTATGATCTCTTTTGCAGGGTAAGATTTCCAAAAGTTATGTGCTTATGTATACAATGTGATTGATCTTTCTTTTGTTTACCCTTACTGAGAATTTGAGCTCACCCTTTTGTATGTTTTCTTTCCCCAGGTCAGGAAGAAGGTTATTAAGTAGGATATGCCAAAAAGGGACTCTAGATATGATGAAATAAGTGGGAGGCAAAGTTGATGCTTTATGAACCAGTTGTTTATGTTTCCCAGTTTCTAAAGACACTATACCTATACGGTCCTTTCGTGGTTTTATTATATGCTTTAATAAGTATGCGTCAATTTTGAAGTATTAACAATGTTTGTAAAGTATGGGTCGTTATAGTTGGTATCAGAGGAAAGGTATAGTCAACCTTTGGAAACTAGGATGTGAAAGCCTTATTAAGAACCCTAAGGATAAGTCTAAGCATAGAACATAATCTTAGTGTTTTAGAAATGGCCATGAATAACCTAGGATAAGACCTTAAGCGTGAAAATTTTATTCTTTATTATGTGGTTTTCCTATTGTAATTAGTGTTGCTCACACTATTCTTCTTGGTTTTAGTCAATGGCTGGAACCCGAAGGAATCGTGTTAATGCGGAATGCGACGGGCAATGCAATGATTGTCCCCCTGAGAAACCAAACGTTATGGGAGCTGGAATGCAAAATCTTGTAGCCATGCTCACACAACTTTCTCAAGCTATGAATCATGTAGGAATTCCAAACGAGCAAAGGAAGGAGCAACATTCTGTTGAATCCTTCATGAGGCAGCGTCCACATTCTTTCAGCGGGTCTACTGATCCATTAGTTGCTGAACAATGGATTAGTACTACTAAAAAGATATTTTCAGTTCTTCAATGTTATGAACATGATAATGTCATCCTAGTAGTGTATCATTTGGAAGGAGATGCTGATCAATGGTGGAATCTTATTAAGAATACGAGGCAAAGAGATGAAATTGAGTCCATGGATTGGGACGAGTTCAAGAACTTATTTTCCAATAAGTACTTCCCTTATATTCTCCGAACAAAGAGGGAGAAAGAGTTTCTTGAACTGAAGCAAAAGGATGATGAATCTGTTGGTACCTATGAAGAAAATTTTACAAGACATGCAAGGTACACTTCTGGTATTATTATCCAACCTGAGAGTAAGATCGATTGGTTCTTTAGTGGCTTAAAACCAAGTCTTCGAAGGGCGTTAGCCATAAGGGACTTCAATAGCTACGAGGAAATCGTTCGATGTGCTCTCAAAGTCGAGATGGAGATTGGAGTAACCCATCAGTCATATGGGTTTGATAAGAAGAGGAAAATGGAATTCAAAGGAAAATCTAAAGAGCACACTGAAAAGAAGATGAGCTTTCCCTTATGCTCAAAGTGTGGAAAGAAACATGGAGGGAGTTGTCTTAAAGGGAAAAGTAAATGTTTCAAATGTGGAAAGGGAGGTCATCGGGCATTTTAATGCCACGATTATGGGAAGAAGATGTCTAATGATGAAAACAAAGGAAGGGATACACAGAATGAACCTACTACACTTCAATGTTTCAAGTGCAAGGAGATGGGTCATTATGCCAATAAATGCCCTAATCCAATGGTTGATGATGATGGTCGACGTCAAAAAACTCTCATGGATAAAGACAAAGGAAAGTCACATGCAATTTCTATCAACGATGTGGAGTACGATAACGATGTGGTGAAAGGTACACTTACCATCCACTCTAAAGTAGAAAATGTTTTATTTGATTCTAGATCCACCCACTCTTTTATTTCTGACGAATATTCTAAGGGTATCACCGTATTACCTCAACAATTAGATGTTGAGTTAGCTGTGACAACACCTAATGGCACAACAGTCGCATCAAAAGTTTATAATTCTTCTCCGATCGAAGTTTGTGGGAAAGTGCTTCCTGCAAATCTTGTGATCCTTCCTATAGTGGAATTTAATGTGATTCTTGGCATGGATTGGCTTTCTTTATATGGAGCTCATATCAATTTCCAAAGAAGGGAAGAAGAACCTTGAGGAATACCTCAAATGGAGGGATCAATGTTATCTGTGTGGAGAAAAGGGTCATAGAGTGACAGACTGTTATGGAGTTCAATGTCTTATTTGCGGAGAACATGAGCATTACCCAACTCAATGCCCTTACCTAAAAAGTTACTTCTAAATCAAGGAAGGACTTATTCCAGGACAATCATTGAAGTGGATGGACTGAAGTGTTTATGTATTGGTATTCAAGAATAATATTGTTGAGGTACTTTTATGGTGTATTGAAATATTTATGTATTGGTATATTGTGGTTTTCAATAATTTTAAGGTACCGGTAACCATGAAAAGTGATTCAAATATTTTGGAAAGTAGATGATCTGCCCATAATGAAGGGATAAAGAGAAAATGAAATGTTGGACAGTATTCATGAGCTCATGATTGATATAAGGACTAAGTGATATCATGGTTTGAGTATATAGAATTTTTGGATTTTGGTATGTTAAAATAGTTAACTTCTGACAGCATTTATGTTTTCACTAAGGTTCAATGGGTATTCATTATTCAAGAGAATACATGATTAAGGTATTCACATGTTTGTAATTTGACCAACAAGATATATCTTATGGTATATGGGGGATAAATGATGGCATTCACGTGATTTTTCTGTGACATTTCAAGTAATCATTTTCTTTATACTATGAGCTTGGACCGAAGTATTTTAGATAATCCTAAAGATTAGAATGGATTATGTTGGACATAAGTTAGGATAAAACGTTTTTCGATATTATTGATGGGATGTTATAGTAATATAGCTTTAGAAAAAGGACAACATGTAGGACGGGCGACCGCCCATCCCGTCGGACAAGGCTGTGGGAATCGAACCCACAACTGAAGTACGACTGGCCTTTATCGCCTACCACTGGCCTACAGGAAGTCCCTATTTAGTAGAAACTAGTTTTATTATATTAAGCAGTATGATATATGAAGTATAAGTCCATTTTAGGAACCATATATGATTAATCTCACTATAGAATGAATTATGTATATTTAATAGCTTTTGCTAACCATTTGTTTGAGACAGATGGAATGACCCGTCATTCTATCACATGATCTGCTAACAATTCACGAATAACAAATTCAATTTCATTTATTTAAGAGATGAAGTAGAAATTGTTCAAGGCACGAACAACGGTGAGATTGCACCAAAATAAAGTAAGTATTTATTCTAATTCAAATTCTTCAACTTTAGGGAAACGATCTTGAAAACCAAAAATGTTGTCCTAGTGCTCTTATATCTGATTAATCAGATGGTACCTTAGATCGTCACAAATTGATGGATTTGTGATTGTTGGATTTTCCATAGCCATGTTCTCTACCACTCTCCATAAGAACATGATGGTTAGATTTTTCTTCCATATCCATATTTTCACATATGTGGAAACCGAGTGATTATTTTATTTGGGTAACCATTACGTTTCATACTTTTGTTTTTAAAGATTGTTTTTGGTATTCCTTTTTATGATGTGGGTTTCTATTAAACAAACTTTCGAGTAGTAAACCATTTATAACCACGACGAATTTCGAGGGCGAAATTCATTTTAAGGGGGGTAGAATGTAACACCCCGAGATTTTATGAAAAATATTATTTTAATTTCATTAATGTCTTGTGTTGTATTCTAAACCAAGATTACCATGCGCTATACGCAACACCGTATTAGCTTGCAGTATACGCAACACTATTCTTGGACTGTGTTACACACAATTTTGATAATAGTTATTCTACGCAACACTGAGTATATATATATATATATATATATATATATTCAATGTATAAATGAAATATGGTTGGATTATGTTATACGAAACAACTAAGGATTCTTTCACAACACGCAACACTGACTTGTCTTGCATTACACGCAATCGCGACCTTCCTCGATAGCGTGTGTTGTACGCAATACCGGGTTTTAATAAACAATGATATATTATTATAATATTGTCATGAACTAGCCGTTATGAATAGTGTTAACTAAATTTTGAATTTTATAACATTGTTATTCATCTTACACATTTTCTAGAACATGGTATGAGAACAAAATAATTTTTTCGGGTAAAATAAGTATTTTTCAAAAAATGCAGTTTTGCCGCCTTTTGATGGCGCACCCACTTTAAATATAGTTTTTGACATGTTTATAAGTTCAATTTGACAAAATAAAATTATTCTTTTGAATCAGGATATAAAAGTTTACATTAAATAATGTTTTGATATTTTTCCGATAACTTTCATATTTTAATGAATAGTAAAAACACGCTATATTTTAATTAAAAACAACTTTTTTCATCATAATATCTTATGTGGTTAAATTATAATATTTAATGGTTTTAAAGTATAAATAGAATATATTTTTACCATTTAATATAATGCATGTCATTAGCATTGATTTTACCTTGAATTCGTAGGTTAAATCAATTCAATCTTTTGCAATGTTTTAAAGAAAAACCCGTTTTCTTTCGACAACGAGATAAATTTTATTTTAATTTCTGCATCTTTTTTGTATTGAATTTGGAAAAATGGATTCCATATTTGGAATCAGTGGGTCCAAATTATGTTAATAAGGTACTTTTTATTTTTGGGCATTATGAATAGTAACTACGGTAAATTTTATTTACCATAGTTAAAGGTAAATCGAGTAATTAAGGGTAAATATAATATTTTAAAATTACCCTAACAAATGTCAAAATCCTATTGGATGACTAAAAGACGACCCATATCACCTAAGGGTCGTATTATATTCATTTAAATAAATTTTGTCAATGAAAATAATTTAATTATTATTAAAACCAAAGAATGTGACAACATGTCACTTTCTTAAATCTTATAAGTATAATAATTTTAATCTAGTGATAAACTTCATGAAACATAGAACATGAATAGTCCCTAGAAGTATAATACAATTATCTACATCATATAAATTTATTTAGAATTTTTAGGGATTAAATAATTATCATTTATTATGACACAATGATGATGCAGTAATTGTCTTATTAATGAAATATTGACATAATTGATGTTATAAATGCCCAAATAAATGTAATTTGAGTCTTTTTATGACTTACACTAATTTTATAGGTTAATATGACATGGTATTGTTGATTTAAGTATCTTTTTTCGAACTTATCATTCTGTTATGAATTTCATAAAAATCATGTACCAAAAAGTGTCAAAATTGACATAAAATAGTTTTTAAAACAAATATTATATTATTAATTGTTATTTTATTCCTAAAAATCTAAGGTTAATCCAAATGACTTAGATAAAATTATATATATTAATAATAAACAACTTGGGGTTCTTTTGGCTTGATATAATAAGTTTATTAACCATATAGTGTAAATAAACAAAAAGACACGGTAAAAGTTAAATTATTTAACTTAGAGTTAAACCTAATTGATAAGGTTAAAATAATAACCTAAACTTGTATAAATCCTATTTTATGAGAGGATTCCAACCCAGCCCCACCTTAGCCTCGAAATAAATCAATTTGGAGCTATTTAAAACCGAACTTGACTTTATAATAAAATAATATTTTTAGTTATTCCAAAGGTGCCCCTCTCCTCCCTTATTAAAGGGCACCTCCTCCCTCTCTTCCTCACACAACTTTGAGCCTTCATGCTCGGATAAACCCTGCCAAATTCACTTCTCCACTTCCCTAGAAACATCCTAGAGTTTCTGGTTTTCCTCAAAGACCAATTTTAGTGCCCTAAGACGAGGTCTCAAAGAGGCGTTTCAAAGAAGAGGTAATTTCCGTTACCGATTCTTTCACCTTTATTTCTTCTTCCAGTTATTATTCATAGGTTGTTTCATTATGAAGTAATAAAACCAGTATCACTCATATACTGATATGTTATTATAAGTATGAAACAATCTTATTTCACCATCTATCCATCCTACGGAAAATGAAATCACCGCGCATGCGTACGTACGGAATACCATCTCCACGCCGTGGTGAAATCTATTTTCCACCACCACCTTACTTGGATGGGTATAATGGTGTAAATTATAACTATATATTATTATTTTAAAGTGATATTGATTCTGAAATAGTATACATAAACTCCAATAAAGTCCCACGATCATGAGAATGATATCATCGCTCGTGCGTACGTACGGACTACCGTCTCCACGACGCGATGAGGTTCATTCTCCACTTTAACCATTCATGAATGATTATAAAGTATATATAATAAGTAATCATGAAATATATGACATAATAATGATACTGTATTTATGTGTGTATATATGTATGTCATCTACTTAATTCCGTTCAAATCAATAAGGAAACGAAAACAGCGTTCATGCGTACGTACGGCCTACCGTCTCCATGAACGGTGTATTTCTTTCCATTTAATGATTTACCATATATATGTATATTCTGAATATATATATATATATATATAAATCATGTTTTATATTCTGGAATTAAGTAATCATGATCTAAGTAATCATATGACTAATTACAAGTCAAAACACGGACGACAAATGAAACAATTTTACCCAAAATGCTCTTTAACATGGAATTTACAAAAGATTGGGTAATATAAAGTCATAAGTGAACCATATATGATATCATAACAATGAATATGATTCTGGAATAAGTCAATAACATTATTTAAATCATTATACAGGAGGTTCGGACACTTACAAAGCAAGTCATACCTAAGGTAAGGGAAATATCACAATCTCATTTTTATCCGAGATTGTTTATACTTTGGTATTTACTGGGGTGTATTTTATCATCCACATCCATGTTTCCTAGATATGTAATATTTTTTCCATCCTCCTACAATTTTCTAAATCCAATTTTACCCTTCGGTGAGTTTTTAGTAAAAGATATAAAAGGAATCTTTTTTCGTTTTTCGTACGAGGTACTTTTTGACTTTTCCGACAAAAATACGAGAAGAATGTTTTTTTAACTTATACGGCATGAATGGATTTTTAAAACATTATTTCCAAGAAGATTTCATTAAAAGTTGTCAAGCTTATTTTTAATCAACTTCTTTTAGATTAAAATTTTATGACATGTTAAGAAAGGAAAAATGTTTTTGAAGTAGAAATGATATTTTCCTCAAGAATGAAGTTCAAGTGTTTTATCAAAATTATTTTCCATCTAAGATAATAAAGGGTTCTGTTTTTATCCCTATTATTAAATTGATTTGATTATGTTGTGATGGAATTATTTTTATGAATTCCTTTATCATATATGAATTGTTTTATGATGTCATGATTTTTAAGATTCCCATTTTTATTACATGGGTTATGCAATGATGTATGGTTTATGATTTTGTGGCACAAATAAGAATGGTATCATTATGAGATGGGTGGGACCTATATCTCCCTCCAATGCATTGGGTAAAGATTTTATATCTCATGAGATAGACATGGCTGGAACGGTAGGTTATACCGGTTCAGTGAAACAGGACTTAAATGAGGGTGACTCGGTTAAGAAAGGGACTTTGTCCACTAAGATAGTCTTGGAAATGTGTCTTGACTAACAAGAAATGATTCTCTATGATTATGTGTGTATTCCACAAAGTTTCATGTTTTAAGTTATTATTATTGTGATTACATTTCACTGCCATGATTTATCCCATGTTATGAAATTATGATCTCTTTTCCAGGGAAAGATTTCCAAAAGTTATGTGCTTATGTATAAAATGTGATTGATCTTTATTTTGTTTACCCTTACTGAGCATTTGAGCTCACCCTTTTGTATGTTTTCTTTCCCCAGGTCAGGAAGAAGGTTATTAAGTAGGATATGCCAAAAAGGGACTCTAGATATGATGAAATAGGTGGGAGGCAAAGTTGATGCTTTATGAACCAGTTGTTTATGATTCCCAGTTTCTAAAGACACTATACCTATACGGTCCTTTCATGGTTTTATTATATGCTGTAATAAGTATGATTCAATTTTGAAGTATTAACAATGTATATAAAGTATGGGTCATTATAACGGTGGACTCTGGATAGGTAAAACTGAAATATTCCTCAGCCCAGGTAGCATGTGTTACTACTACCGATCCAGAGGAAGAAGGCAAGTGGCAAGAAGTCAAAAAAATGCACAGAAATATGATGATTGGATGGTCAGGAAAACGATCAAATGAACTCATTCCATTTTACGAACGCAATTGAAGAAACCAATTGTGTCATCTGCTATGAATTCCACCACAAACCCCCCTTCATCAGAAGGAAAATCTTCAAAGAGGTGGCATAATTCTAAGAAAGCAGAATAGTAAGAAGAAGACGAGTTCATGTCAAAGCCCAAGTTGTCTGTGACTCTGGATGATTTTATGTCATATACTTCGAAAGTACGGGCACCGCCCCAGCAAACAACACAGCCTAAATTAGATAATCAGGATGAATCTTTGTGAAATGAAGGGCTGATCTTTGGTTCTATTAACATGATTCATTTAACATATCCTTATTCTAGTCACAGATTTGATCCTGATGAGCCTGAGTTTCCTTCATCAAATAGAGAAATTAGAGAGAGTTCTAGAGGTATAGGATATAGGGGAACACATGGATATTCCAGAAGCCACTATTTCAATTCTACCCCTGCTATAATTGTATATGCAGTAGAAAATCATGGCAATGACCTTCAGCGGGCTCATCATGAACAAGAATGTTCTTCCACACATGGAAGATTCAGTCCTGCTTTAGTTATTTTGGAAGATCGATTGAAGGCTACACTTTATTCATCTCAGCAAGTAAATAGACATAGTCAGTCTAATCTTCCAAATACAGTAGTATTCCCAACTCCTACCCTGACACAAGATGTATATACTTCCAAAGCATCAACTTCTAAGGCACCTGTGAAACCACATGTTCCTATTGGGAAACGAATACCTTTAGACCAAAAGTATGATGTCTTGAAACATTTGGCCCAAGTACCAGCCATGTTATCAATTTAGGATTCCTTGAATCTATCAAAGGATCAACGGGAGGCACTCATTGAGGCATTGTCAAGTCCTCACGAGTTTGAAACTGAAATTGTTGCGGCTGAAGTCCACCATGTATAGAATGTTCCTGCAGAATACCATACAGTGATATCTTTTATAGATAAACATGAAGATGTTGTCGTGCATGGACATATCAGACCTTTGTATTTATCTATAAAGGTCAATGATGTATAAATCTAACAAGATTTCATTGATAATGGATTATGAGTCAACATCATCCCCATTCATACACTTCTTTGAATGGGCCTCACCAAATCTGATTTATCTCCTTCTACATTGATGTTGCATGGATACGATAAAAATGAACAAGAAACTACAGGTGATATTACACTCAGAACTCAGTTCGGAGACCTTGTATCCAATTCATATTTCATGGTTGTTCGTCATGACACAGCCTTCAACATTTTTCTTGGAATACCTTAGATACATAAACATGCAGTCGTACCTTTTTCATACCATCAGTGTCTCAAATATTGTTTCAATGGTCAAATTAGGACATAGTATGATGATAAATCCTCATTCAAAACATTTGAGTCTCAATACATTGAGGTGTAATTATATCACATGGATGGGAAGGAGAAATCCACAATGAAGGAGGTCACCAAAATTAATACTCAGTATGGTTTGGAAAAGATTCCAGTAAACCCATTCATACAAGTGAGTACCGATTATGTGTTGTCTATTAGTCACATTGGCAGGATAGAACCAAATCTAAATACTCTTGAGGAAACATAGATAATGTCAATTACAACAATCAAGCCAAACATCATTGGAGAAATTGGTGATTCACCAAGCAATGATGAAAGCTCAAATGGAGATGTCTTCATTTCATCTACATAAATCTAGTAATTCTATACATCATCAACCAGGCTAGAAGAAGTTATAGCAAAGTCAGAAATGAACTATGATGTCGATTCTCAATCCATCATATCCTCTCTATTACCAAAGGACGAACCTTCATCCTCAATAGGGTCAGAAATGATAGCCTCTTTTTCAAGATGTTCAAATTTTAAATTCTGTCCAGATCATGGAAATTCTGCTTCATCATTTACAATGTAAGTAGAAAAAGAAGAAGTGACACATATTGAAGAAGAATAGTAAGATCTTAGGTATGCTACTCCATCATTTTAAGAGGGTATCTCTACCACTGTGGATGAACTCAGAGAAATAAATCTGGGTACAAAAGAAGATCAATGTCCCACTTTAATTAGTGCGGCTATGACTCTTGAAGAGAAAGAAATGTATACATACTTTCTAAAGAAAAATGAAGATGTATTTTCATGGAATTATATAGAAAGTATAGGTCTTGATCCCAATGTTTTGACTCATCATTTGGGTTTTCTAGAAGAACATCGAGGATTCAAGAAAGCCGTAAGAAGAACACACCAAACTTATGCTTCCAAAATTGAAGCTGATGTGGATAAGCTTATCAAAGATAACTTCGTTAGAGAAGTTCAATATCCCAAATGTATAGCTAATATTGTCCCTGTGAAAAATAATAATTGACAAATTAGAGTTTTCATTGATTTTATAAATCTTAATCAGCATTGTCCAAAGGATGATTGTCCAGTTCAGATCACAGAAATCTTAATTGATGCAACAACTGGATATGAAACACTTTCCTTCATGGATGGATATTCTGGGTATAATAAAATCTGAATGGCTCTAGAATATGAAGAATCTACAGGCTTCAGAGCCCCTCGGGGCGTGTTTTGCTATCGGGTAATGCCCTTTGGCATTAAGAATGCTGGATCAGCATATCAATGTGCCATGCACCGTATCTTAAAACCCTTTTTAGAGATATTTGTTGAATGTTATGTTGACTATTTGGTGGTTAAATCTAGAAAATGTTCTAATCATTTGGCTGATCTGGAAATCATATTCCACAAACTTCAACAACACAATTTGAAGATGAACCCCTTAAAATGTGCTTTTGGGGTAACCTCAAGAAAATTTCTCGGCATTGTTGTACGCCATCGTGGTATAGAAGTTGATCCTGAGAAGGAGAAATCAATCCTTGGAATGTCACCTCCTCGAAATTTGAAATAATTGAGAGGACATCAAGGACCCTTGGCCTATATTCTGAGTTTCGTTGCTAATTTGGCAGGAAAATGTTTACCCTTCACCAAATTAATGAAGAGGGAGTCACCTACCAGTGGATTGAAAAATGTCAAGAATCATTTGATATCCTCAAGAAATATTTCTTGATTCCAGCAGTATTAATGCCACCTATTGGAGAAATACCACTTATCCTCTATGTGATAGATTTAGAGCGATCATTGGGTGCCTTACTTTCCCAAAAGAATGGTGCCGTGAATGAAAATAGCCTTTACTATCTCAGTCGAACCATGCTTGAGGCAGAAACTCGATATTCAAGTATTGAAAAGTGCTGCCTGGAGTTAGTCTTTGAATTTAAAAAACTGAGACACTACCTGCAAAATCATGAGGTCCAATTGGTATCTCGCAATAACCCGCTCAAATTCATCCTTAGTCATCTAATGCTTACATGACATCTCTAAAGGTGTGCGGTTATTTTTCAGTAGTTTGATATCCAGTACATTTCTTAAAATGAAATAAAGGGCCAAGCTCTGGCTGATTTCCTTACTGGACACCCTTCAGTAGAAGATACATCTTTAGATACTAAACTTCTTGATGAGTAAGTCTTCTTAATTCAAGTTAATAATCAACCATGGGAAATGTACTTTGATGGTGCTTCCAGAAGTCCAATAGGGAAGAAAATGGAAGATGCTAAATTCAACAAAGTTGGGTTAGGAATTGTGCTCATTTCCCAAGAAAAGGAAGTGCTACCCTATTCCTTCTTATCATTGGGAGGTGGTACAAACAATGAAGTAGAATATCAAGCTCTCATCGCATGCTTGGAATTGGCGATTCAAGCACAAGTGAATCACTTAAAGGTGAAAGGTGATTCAGACCTGGTAATCAAACTAGTCAATGGGGATTATTCCATTGGAAAAGAAGATTTAATCCCTTTTTGTTATTACATCAGAGAGTTAATGACCGAAATTCCTTCGAAACCAACATTTTCTTATGTCCCCCAATCACAAAATGCTCAAGCTGATGCACTAGCTAATGTAGCCACAGCTCTGGTAGATCCAAATCTGGATGAAACAATCATCAGTATTTCCCACCATCGTATACTTACACCTTTTGTTAAAATCATAACAGAGTAAATCAATGAAATTAGTCTAATATCAGAACCATATGGTCATACTACAGGATGGATGACACCTGGCAGGGAATACCTTCTAAATGGAACACTCCCACCTAATAGAGCTGTGAAAGAACAAGTCCGGTGATGTGTGGTCAATTTTACTCTTTATGATAGCTCATATCACCTAGAAAAAATTCTCTACAAAAGAGGTTTTGATGGAATTCTCTTCAGATGCATTGATGGTGAAGATGCAATGGCTGTCATGAAAGAAGTACATGCATGATTCTATGGTGCCCACCAGTCTAGACATAGACTTTCTGATCAAATTCAAAGGTTCGGATACTTTTTTCCTTCAATGATACTAGATTGTGTTGATTTCACTAAGATGTTTCATTCATGGAATGTATGTTCCAACTTCATTAATAAACCCCAAGAGTTGATTCATACAGCTAAATACTCATGGCCATTTGCCACATGGGGAATGGATGTAGTGGGACATTACCCTTCTGCTACATCCAAGCAGATTAAGTATATTCTTACTGCTACTGACTTCTTTTACAAATGGGCAGAGGAAATACCTCTCAAAGAAGTCAGTTCTAATAGCATTTTTAGCTTCATTAAGTCTAACATAATTACCATATTTGGTGTCCCTCATACCATTTTGATGGACAATGGAACCAAATTCGGTTCATCTGAGGTAAGGAAGTTGTATCAAGAATTCAACATCAAATCCAATCATTCATCTAGATATAATGCAGTGGTCAATGGTCAAATAGAGGTCTTCAATAAGACTCTTTCAAAAATACTGCAAAATATGATGGTTAAAGATAAGAAATCATGGCCTGATAAACCTTTTCATTCTTTATGGGCTTATCAGACCACCACCCGCACTGCTACGCGGTCAACTCCATATTCATTGGTATATGGAACAGAAGCAGTCTTTCCCATTGAGGTTCAATTACCTTCACTCAGAGTAGCCACTTGTGATCAGTCATCTATAGATGATCAATCTCAAAAGTGATTGGATGAATTGGAACGATTAGATGAAAAAAAGATTGTGCACCCTGTACCACTTGGAAGTCTATCATAATCGAATAACATGAGATTTCAACAAAAAAGTTTTTCTTAATTCATTCATTCAAGGATAATTGGTATTGTTCATAATAACTCCAATGATATAAGGAATGAATCCTCCAAATCTTAAGACAAAACGGGAAGGGCGTTACTCAATACATATGGTCTACTCCAATAGAGATTATTCTTTAATATCAATGGATGGAGAACTCATTACGACTCCAACCAATGCCAGATTCTTGAAAAATTATTTTGTTTAGCAAAAATACTTACTTCCAAAATGATGTTAAATTGGGTCCCCCATGTCCTCACTACAAGACATTGATCTGTATAGCCATATTTCTTAGCTACATGATGATAAACTGTACAGCACCCAACGTCCTACATGACTTAAAACTGAAAATATTCTCTTAATAAGTTTTACATGACATTAAACTATATTTTTTCCCTGCTACATGACACTAAACTATGCAGCACCAATAGTTCTCACTGAAATACTTTAAACTACATAATCCCATCATTCATCCAACATAACATTAAACTGTGAAAAAGTCCCAAAATTTGTCCTACATGACATTAAACAATGCACCGTTAGGGTTGTTGTTACCTCTTTTTTTTCACACCAAGCATAACTCACGTGAGTTTAGAGTAAGCTTCAATCATAACCCCCTCTCTGTGACACTATTCATGCATAAGTCCCAACATCATCTTTGTGTTGTCCTCAAATACAACTTTTTCACCAATTCATTCTTAATTGAACTACGCAGACATTGATCCTTGCCTTCTAGGCTGGGTACGTAGGCATCCTTCCTAGGTTAAAGCCCATAACCAATCTCCACATGTTGGTTCACCTCCGTCTTATATGATGTTGATCCCTGAAGTAGCCCAAAACCAATCTCTTCACATTGGTTCACCTTCATCCCACATGACATTAAACTGTGTACATCCCTTTTATCCCTGCTACATGACACTAAACTGTACAACACCATCATCCTCGCTAAATGATGTTAAACTATACAATCCCCCATTTTACCTCACCTGATAGGGAATCATAATTGACATTGATCTCCAATTATATCATATTCCAAAGACTACATGCATACATGGAAATGCCCGAACCATTAAATCTTGGGTCAAACCATCATTACACTAAAGTCCCCTTTTCACCCTGCACTTGAACAAACCAAATCTATACAAAAGGTATGTTAAGAACTATGTGAAGCTTGATTCCCATCCTTATGGGATATGTAGGAATTTTCAAGCATCCCTCGAATCCATCCCCACGTCTTTGGGCCTAACCCCAAATTCCACTTTCATTCCC
Organism: Viscum album; assembly: GCA_963277665.1. NCBI lineage: Eukaryota > Viridiplantae > Streptophyta > Magnoliopsida > Santalales > Viscaceae > Viscum > Viscum album. The sequence continues at coordinate 1,005,477,880 of OY728161.1, forward strand.
TTGATTAATAATTTCCCCAGTGAAAACATGAATGTGGTATGAAAACCCTGGTCTTCATTCACATCAGATTTATAAAACTGTAAAGACCTGTAAATTTCAAGGGAATTTTTTTTCTTAATTTTTCTTGGAATTTTACAAGAACTCACTTTCTGACGGCACCTGATTCCGAGGCCCGGTGTGCCCGGAATAATTTTCCAATGTTTGGCTTGGGTACGTTCAGTGAACGAATGAGTGGGTTTTTCTATCTTTTGAACCAGTTCTCGGAATCGAATTCAGAGGGCACCGCTGGAATCGCAGCGCCGATATTTTCTTAGAAACTCCTCTTCCGGAGTTGCATTTTCTCGGGTGTGGTTTTTAATTTTTGGGCTTTAAGTTAAGAAATAAAATAATGTGGTACGACAAACTTTATTTTATTTCACTTAAATCCACTTGAAAGCCACTTAAAGCTGCTTAAGCTAAGTTAAAGCGGATAGGGTACAATTCAAAATATCATACCCTCTTGGTAGGATATTTGTGAGGTGGGGCCCGCATGATCCCCACCGTTTCTTTCCGCTAAGTAACGCACCCGTGAAAACCCCTTTTTAATGAAAGTCAACTGGAGTGTTTTCTTAAACAGTTAAACACTTCTATTAATTGGGCGGTTAATTGGTTGAAATTAATTCTATGAATTAATTTGTTCATTTCTTAACCTGTTTTCAAACCATTGGCATGTTAATAAAATAAGACCAATGCACCTTTCTTGAGGATTGTTCGTTGAGAGAATTTGACAGAACCTTAAGTCCTCCATCCTCCTTCGCGAATAATGCGAAGAACGCAAAGAACGCGAAGAACGCGAAGAACGCGAAGAACGCCCGACCCCCGGAGATCGATGCGACGCCGACGCTTCTTCCGCGACGTTCTTCTCCAGTGACGTTACTCTACGACATTCCTCCTTCTGTGACAGATCTTCGATCAACTGCTTGAGATCATCGACGCGACGCCCTTCCGCTACGACACGACACCCTTCCGCGACGACGCGACGCCCTTCCGCGACGGTGCGACGCCCTTCCGCGACGTGACGATCACCTTCTTCCGTGACGGTCAATTCCGAGAAGAACGCACGCTCGATGACTGCGGCGAGGTAGGGATTTTATTTGAAAATAATATTCTATTCCCGTGGTTGTTCCTTCAAAAACAAAGATCCGGGATCAAAGTACAATTTTAATTTATTAAAATTGCATCTTGTTGTGTTTTCATGTATTGATCAATATTTCCCGATTGTTATCACCTAACGCGGAGGGTGTGGGCCAAACAAACATGGCCCAACAACCCTCCACAACTCTTCATTGATGTGCGAAACGGCAGACGACGACAAAACGGGCCGCATATACGATTTATTGATTCTGCAGTGAAGAACGGGACCCGGGAGGTGCTACGGTGCGGGTCGCCGGCGCACCGCCGGATGGAGCCACCGCGGCTGAAGCCGCAGCGGCGGCGGCCGACCAGACCAGCGACCGCGCGGGTCCGGCGAGACACGGGACGCGGGTTTGCCACGTTCGCTGACCAAGCGCATCCCCACGCGGGGCCACAGCTCCTCTTCCCGCGGGGGCTACACACCCCGCGACTCCCCTTGCTCGGCCGAGCCGAGCCGGGCGAGCCGAACTGCCGGACGGGTCTCACCCAGGCCAGGCCGGGCCGCCCTAGCAGGGTCGGGTCGTGCCAAACCAGGTCGGACCCGGGTCGGGTCGGTCCGGGCCCAGACCCCCCGTTTCTGGACATTTTTCGGTCTTTTTCTCATAACATGAGCTACTGGCCTCCGAACGATGCGCCGTCAGCGGCGATGCGATTCTTGGATCGATATGGTCGTTTTGGTATATCAAACTCAAGGTTTCGGAATACTTTGGGTTTGGCCGGGTTGGTACGCACACGAAACCAACCGGGCCCTCGGTGTAGAAACGCTCATATCTTGAGCTTCAAACGTCTGATTGACGTGTCGTCGACTTTGTCGAATTCCTCCAAGTGAGACGGATATTTTGGCTTACTCCGCCCGAGGTTCTGACATAGGTGGAGTACGTTTGGGTTGGTTTTTCCTTAAAAACCAACAGGGCCCCTCGGACAAAAAAGCCAATAACTCTCAGACCGGGCGTCCGATTGACGCGCCGTCTGCGACGTTGAGTTCCTGTTGACGATATGGAACTTTTGGATACATCAACTATGGAATATGTTTCAGTTGATGTATCAGCCTCTCGGCTCGTGGAGCAGACCCTCCCGAACGTGTTTGCTGTGTGTGGGAACCCTAGAGCTGGCTGCGACTGCGACGATGATGAAAACAGTACGAGAATCCTCCGTGTTTTCGGCAGTGACCACTACGGTACATCTTGGGATACATCAACTCCAGACTACATGTCAGTTGATGTATCGACCTCTTAGCTCATGGAGTGGACCCTCCCGGAATGAGCATGCTGTGTGCGGAAACCCTAGAGCCGGTTGAGAATTGATGACTGCTGATCGAACGACTCGGTGTGTTACGGATAGCCCAGTGGGAAGCGCCTGGTTGTAGCAGCAGACTCACGGCGGAGGAGCGCTTGGTTGTAGCGGCAGACCCGTGGTACTCAATTAAATGAGTACCTCTGGAGGCTATGTGGGGGAGCGCTTGGTTTTAGCAGCAGACCCACGACGGAGGAGCGCTTGGTTGTAACAACATGGGGGAGCGCTTGGTTATAGCGGCAGACCCATGACGGAGGAGTGCTTGGTTATAGCGGCTGACCCGTGGTACTCAACAGCAGGAGTACCTCTAGAGGCTATGATGAGGAGCACTTGGTTGTAGTAGTAGACCCATGGTGGGAAGCGCTTGGTTGTAGCAGCAGGCCCACAGTACTCGATAGGTGGAGTACTATAGCAGTCCAAGGTTAGAAGGAAGTGTTTGGTTGTAGCAGCATAACCACTATACTTGATGGAGAAGGAGTTTCCAAATAGCTATGGTTTCTACTTCATGATTGATCCTATGTGAGCCATTGCGGGGGTTAGTACCTACCAATCCTTTGTGGGTCCGACGGCTTACATGAATAAGTGGCTACATCTGATCATCTCTATCGTCTTACGAAGAAGTATATCATGTGTGAGATGAATCATGTTTGCTATCCTATGTGGATTGTGTTGTGTTATCCTGTGTGGATTTATGTTTTTCTTTCCTATGTGGATTGTGTTGTGCTATCCTGTGTGGATTTACGTTTTTCTTTCCTATGTGGATTGTGTTGTGCTATCCTGTGTGGATTTACGTTTTGCTTTTCTATGCGGATCGTGTTGTGCTATCATGTGTGGATTTACGTTTTTCTTTCCTATGTGGATTGTGTTGTGCTATCCTCTGTGGATTTACGGTTTGATTTCCTGTGTGGACTGGGTTGTATTTGAGCTCAGATGTTGGAGCCGAGCGAGAATTGATGACTTAGGTATATGTATGGGCATATACCTAAGCTGTGTCGGATGTTACTTCGTGATTGTATCTTTACTTTGTGGTTTATCCTTTGTGGATTCTGGGAGACCTTCGGGGGTCTCGGGGTCCCTACTGAGTAGCTTATACTCACCCCTGAACGGGCTATTCCCGTACTACATTGTGTTGGTTGCAGACGACGGACAACGCTGATCGTGGTGGAGGCTTGCGGAGCAGGATGATACCTGGAGGTGGACCACTGGATGGGACGTACTCGGAGCGGTCGGCTGGACCCGAGGAGTAGTGGATGCTATCTGTACCCACCCTTCAGGTGTGACTTCCAGTGGACGGCTCGACGTTGCGGGTTTACTTTTTAGTTGCTGTTTTTTCTTTCGAGTTGTACTTTACTTCTAGTTTGGGTTTGTATTCTGGCCCACTTACTTTCCGCACATACTGTTTTACCAGTTTTTACTTAGTGTTTACTTCTGCCTGCTTACTCTATGGTGTTTTTTGTTTACATTACAAAGGAAATGCCTTCCCTTTTTCGGGATTTACGCCTTGGTGCTAGTCGCCAGCCCCTGGCCTAAGGAAGGCGGGCATGGGGTAGTCACGACATGGGCCCTGAGGATGGGTCGTGACAAATTGGTATCAGAGGAGTTCAGTTCTACCGCAGACTCTGATCTTTCTTCTATGTGAAGCAATAGTGTAAAGCATATTAAGTGTGGTTATCAGTCTAGGGAGCCCAGTGTTGGTGCGGTGGCCGACGTATCCGTACACCAGGACCCTGACTTCTGATTTCCGACTTAATGCATGAAAACATTGATTGCATGTGTGTTTCAAGTTTTCTTTGTGATTACTTGTATCATCTCACCAGGTATACTGTTCTGACCGTGGTGCACATGTTTCATTTCAGGATGGCCCCACGACGGCAGCCATCTAGGGTTCTGAGTGTTGTACGTGGCGAAAACCCACCAAGCGACGAGGCCTCGGTACAGGGCCCTTTGACAGCAGAGGCACCAGCAGTACCACTACCCGCCGAGCCACTGATGCTTCCAGCCCCGGTCGCTGACGATGCACGTCTCCTTAGTGCACTGCATGAGTTACAGCGCCAGTGACTGCCCAGGTTCCATGGGGAGACGGACCCCCAGGCTGCCGAGGACTAGCTGGAGGCGGTTGTACGAGTTTTCCGGTTAGTGAGGAAACCAGCAGACCTTATCTTGGTCCTTGCAGCGAGCCTCCTGCATGCGGCAGCAGGAAGATGGTGGAACTTGATGCTCCAGGTGCATAATGTAGAATCACTCCTTTGGACGGACTTTGAGAGCCTTTTTCGCTCAGAGTTCGTCCTAGCCACCCTCAGAGCGGTGCACATCCAGGAGCTACTACACCTGCGACAGGGCAGCATGACAGTAGCCCAGTACGCGGCGAGGTTTACCGATCTCTTGTGCTATTCCACGAACATGGTACGAGACCCATTCTTTAGGGCCCGAACCTTCGAGCAGGGGCTCATGCAAGAGATCAGAGCTTCATTTGTTTCTCACAGCATTCCCACACAGACATGAGTGTTGGAGTGGGCCCTCTTAGTGGAGAGTTTCCTTGCTAAGCAGTCTTCAGCAGCAGGACCCACCACTAGCCGGCATGCGGAAAAGTCTTCTACAGCGGGCAGTAGACAGATGACGCCGGGGTCCAAGAGGACTAGACCTACCGGTGGTCGACCGTGTGACACATGGTCGATTGTGCGAGGCTCCCGGGGTGGAGAACGACTTACCATGACCGGACAGTGCTACTCCTGCGGCGGGGTTGGTCACATGGCTCATGACTGTCCAATCCGCCATACGGATGACCAGCAGATGAACGAAGGACCACCCAGGAAGAGGCAGAGGTTCGATCAAGGTTGATCACATGGAGCACGAGACTGTGGCAGAGGAGCTGGCCGAGCAACAGGTGGTGGACGACGCTTCGAGGTGTTGCCACCACCACCACCAGGAGGTCCACCCCGACCGCATGGAGTTGGTGGACATGGGAGAGCTCAGCTTCAGGCAGCTGAGTCCTTCGATCATGGAGCTTTGGGAGCAGCTGGACAGGAGCAAAACTAGTGGATACGTCTTTTGTACTTCTAGTTCCTTATTGCTGTTGTGTAGCGTCTTTGTATTATGAGCTGCAATAATAAAGGATGCATACCTTTGAGATGTTTTCATTCCTGTCCTTTTTTGTGTTGTTACTAAGAGGTTCTAGTTTAGACTTTTGACTTGACCCTCACTTGTGAGACTTCTACTGGAGGAGACCCAGTTACCACACACTGATGCCGACAGTGTGACTCAACCCTTGGAGGCGAGATTAATGGCTAGATCTCTTGGTAGTAGCGTCGAGGCCTTACGACTTCATCCTTGGTATGGATTAGTATCATCCATGTCGGGATTGACTGTATTAGGCTAAGAACATGGTTCATCCAGGGGATGAGACCAGATTTCTCTTATAGGAAAAGACGAAATCTCAGCAGCTCTTGTAGGACCAGAAAGGTCCAAGTCATCCATGAGCGGATTAGGACAGCTCAGAACTGGAAAAAGTCTTGTGCTGACAGAAGGCGGAGGCCACTAGAGTTCGGGGATGGCGACCACGTCTTATGGCGTGTCTCACCTCGACGTGGATTACAAAGATTTGGCCGAGGCGGCAAGTCATCTCCACACTTCATCAGACCATTCCAGGTCCTCAGCAGGATTGGTGAGGTGGCTTATCGCCTGGATCTACCACCTCAGTTGCACAGGGTGCACAACATATTCCACGTATATCAGCTGAGGAGATACGTGCATGAACCATCAGACATCATTGACCATGGGGAGCTGGATGTTGATTATGGGGAGACCTTTGCGGAGGTCCCGGTGGAGATCGAGGATCAACAAGAGCGGGTCCTACGTGGATGATCAATTCATCTTGTGCGCATCCGATGGAAGCACGAGAACCTCCAGGAGAGCACTTGGGAGGGGGAGGCTCAGATGCGTACTCAATACCGCCTTTGTATCCCTAAGTTTGTGGTGAAGCTTTACGGGGACGTAAAGCCCTGTGGTGGGTGTAATGTAAAGACCTGTAAATTTAAAGGAAATTTTTTTTCTTAATTTTCCTTGGAATTTTACAAGAATGCAGTTTCTGACGACACCTGATTCCGAGGCCCGGTGTGCCCGGAATCATTTTCCGAAGTTTGGCTCGAGTACGTTCAGTGAACGAACGAGCGGGTTTTTCTAACTTCTGAACCGGTGCTCGGAATCGAATTCCGAGGGCACCGATGGAATCGCAACACTGATATTTTCTTAGAAACGCCTCTTTATAAGTTGCGTTTTCTCAGGTGTGGTTTTTAATTTTTGGGCTTTAAGTTAAGAAATAAAATAATGTGGTACGACAAACTTTATTTTATTTCACTTAAAGCCACTTGAAAGTCACTTAAAGCTACTTAATCTGAGTTAAAGCGGATAGGGTACAATTCAAAATATCCTACCCTCTTGGTAGGATATTTGTGAGGTGGGGGCCGCACGAGCCCCACCGTTTCTTTCCGCTAAGTAACGCACCCGCGAAAACCCCTTTTTAATGAAAGTCAACTGGAGAGTTTTCTTAAACAATTAAAAGCTTATATTAATTGGGCGTTTAATTCGTTGAAATTAATTCTATGAATTAATTTGTTCGTTTGTTAACCTGTTTTCAAACCGTTGGCATGTTAATAAAATAAGACCAACGCACCTTTCTTGAGGATTGTTCATTGAGAGAATTTGACAGAACCTTAAGTCCTCCATCCTCCTTTGCAAAGAACGCGAAGAATGTGAAAAACGCGAAGAACGCGAAGAACGCCCGACCCGTGGAGATCGACGTGATGCCGACGCTTCTTCCGCGATGTTCTTCTCCCGCGACGTTCTTCTACGATGTTCCTCCTTCCACAAAAGATCTTCGATCAACTGCTTGAGATCGTCGACGCGACGCCCTTCCGCAACGACGTGACGCCCTTCCGCGATGACACGACTCCCTTCCGCGATGTGACGATCACCTTCTTCCGCGACTGTCAATTCCGCGAAGAACACACGCTCGACGACTGCGGCGAGGTAGGGATTTTATTTGAAAATAATATTCTATTCCCGTGGTCGTTCCTTCAAAAACAAAGAGCCAGGATCAAAGTGCAATTTCAATTTATTAAAATTGTATCTTGTTGTGTTTTCATGTATTGATCAATATTTCCCGATTGTTGTCACCCAATGTGGAGGGTGCGGGCCAAACAAACACGGCCCGACAACCCTCCGCAGCTCTTCGTTGATGTACGAAATGGCGGACGACGAAAAAACGGACCGCAGAGATGATTTGTTGATTCCGCAGTGAAGAACGGGACCCGGGAGGAGCTACGGCGCAGACGAAAGTGGAATCGGACCACCAGAGCAACTCCGGTGGCCCGCAGAATTCACCGGCGGCGCGGGTCGCCTGCGTGGCGGCCGACCAGACCAACAACTGCGCGGGTCCTGCGAGACATGGGACGCGGGTTTGCCGCATCCTCTGACCAAGCGCGGCCCCACGCGGGGCCACCGCTCCTCTTCCCGGGGGGGCTGCACACCCCACGACTTCCCTTGCACGGCCGAGCCGACCCGCCGGCCGGGTCGCTCCGAGGCCGGGCCGGGCCGCCCCGGCCTAGCCGGGTCACGCCAAACCGGGTCGGACCCGGACCCGGGTTGGGTCGACCGGGTTCGGGCCGACCCAGGGGGGTTGGGCCGGGTCGGTCCGGGCCCAGACCCCCCGTTTCCGGACCTTTTTCGGTATTTTGCTCATAACATGAGCTACGAGGCTCCGAACGATGCGCCGTCAGCGGCGATGTTATCCTTGGATCGAGATGGTAAATTTTTTATATCACACTCAAGGTTTCGGAATACTTTGGGTTCAGCCGGGTTGGTTCGTACACGAAACCAACCGGGCCCTCGGAGCGGAAATGCTCATATCTTGAGCATCGGACGTCCGATTGACATGCCGTCGACTTTGTCAGATTCCTCCAAGTGAGACAGATATTTTGGCTTACTCCGCACGAGGTTCGGATGCAGGTGGAGTACGGTCGGGTTGGTTTTTCCTTAAAAACCACCCGGGCCCCTCGGAAGAAAAAGCCAATAACTCTCAGACCGGGCGTCCGATTGACGTGCCGTCTGCAACGTTGAGTTCCTGTTGACGATACGGAACTTTTGGATACCTAAAATCTGTACTATGTGTCAGTTGATGTATCAGCCTCTCGTCTCAAGGAGCGGACCCTCCTGAACGAGCTTGCTGCGTGCGGGAACCCTAGAGCTAGCTGTTACTGCGACGATGATGAAAACAGTATGGGAATCCTCCGTGTTTTCGGCAGTGACCACTACGGTACATCTTGGGATACATCAGCTCTGGACTACATGTTAGTTGATGCATCGACCTCTTAGCTCGTGGAGTGGACCCTCCCGGAATGAGCATGCTGTGTGCGGAAACCCTAGAGACGGTTGAGACTTGACGACTGCTGATCAAACGACTCGGTGTGTTACGGATAGCCCACTGGGAAGCGCTTGGTTGTAGCAGCAGACCCACGGTGGATGAGCGCTTTGTTGTAGCAGTAGTCCCGCGGTACTCAACAGAAGGAGTACCTCTGGATGCTATGAGGGGGAGTGCTTGGTTGTAGCGACATACCCACAATGGAGGAGCGCTTGGTTGTAGCAGCATGGGGGAGCACTTGGTTGTAGCGGCAGACCCACGACGAAGGAGCGCTTGGTTGTAGCGACTGACCCGTGGTACTCAACAGAAGGAGTACCTCTAGAGGCTATGAGGGGGAGCACATGGTTGTAGCAGCAGACCCATGGTGGGAAGCGTTTGGTTGTTGCAGCAGGCCCACAGTACTCGATAGGTGGAGTACTACAACAGTCCAAGGTTAGAAGTAAGCGCTTGGTTGTAGCGGCATAACCACTGTACTTGATGGAGAAGGAGTTTCCAAATAGCTATGGTTTCAACTTCATGATCGATACTATGTGGGTCATTGCGGGGGTTAGTACCTACCGATCCTTTGTGGGTCTGATGGATTAAATGAATCAGTGGTTACATCTGATCATCTCTATCGTCTTATGAAGAAGTATATCTTGTGTGAGCTGAATCCTGTTTTCTATCCTATGTGGATTGTGTTGTGCTATCATGTGTGGATTTACGTTTTGCTTTCCTATGTGGATTGTGTTGTGCTATCCTGTGTGGATTTGCGTTTTTCTTTCCTATGTGGATTATGTTGTGCTATCCTGTGTGGATTTACGTTTTTCTTTCCTATGTGGATCGTGTTGTGCTATCCTGTGTGGATTTATGTTTTTCTTTCCTATGTGGATTGTGTTGTGCTATCCTATATGGATTTACGGTTTTCTTTCCTTTGTGGACTGGGTTGTACTTGAGCTCGGATGTTGGAGCCGAGCGAGAATTGATGACTTAGGTATATGTATGGGCATATATCTAAGACGTGTCGGATGTTACTTCGTGATTGTATCTTTCCTTTGTGGTTTATACTTTGTGGATTATGGGAGACCTTCAGGGGTCTTGGGGTCCCTACTGAGTAGCTTATACTCACCCCTGCACGGGCTATGCCCGCACTATGTTGTGTTGGTTGCAGATGACAGACATCGCTGATCGTGGTGGAGGCTTGCGGAGAAGGACGGTACCTGGAGGTGGACCACTGGGTGGGACGTACTCGGAGCGGTCGGCTGGACCCGAGGAGCAGTGGAGGCTATCTGTACCCACCCTTCAGGTGTGACTTCCAGTGGACGGCTCGACGTTGCGGCTTTACTTTTCAATTGCTGTTTTCCCTTTCGATTTGTACTTTACATCCAGTTTGGGTTTGTATTCTGGCCCACTTACTTTCCCCACTTACTGTTGTACCGGTTTTTACTTAGTGTTTACTTCTGCGTGATTACTCTATGGTGTTTTTTGTTTACTTTACAAAGGAAATTCCTTCCCTTTTTCGGGATTTACGCCTTGGTGCTAGTCACCAGCCCCTGGCCTAAGGAAGGCGGGCTTGGGGTAGTCACGACACGGGCCCCGAGGACGGGTCGTGACAAAAACACACACTGTGTATTCCTTATTATGGTCCAAACACTACGACCTTAAACTAAGATCTTCTACATTCTCGTCCCACATGACGTTATACTATATTTCAAGAACTACGTATGGCTTGATTCCCATCATTATGGGATACGTATTGAAGTAAAACGTCTCAATTCAGGACCCAATCACAACATGATTATGGTCAGAATTTGTTTATGTATCTTCTACTTGCATTGGAAAATGCCCATTTTGATGTATCATACTCATAACCTTAAATACTTGTAGATCTCCAAAACCATTTTCTTGACTTCTGGTCACAAAATTCTTGATACCCAATAAATGTTTTGTCTGACTATGAATCACGTGCCCTTAGGCGGCCTTGCATAAACAGTCTACATAACGGACCTATCAGCCAAATGATAGTATTATTTGACTATGCAGCTAATGCTCTATGGTGGCCCTACATAATTCAACCCCCTAACGAGTTTTTCAAATATTGGTAACTTAATTATTGGGAGAAAAACGTCATTTTTTCCATATCGGTCTTAATGAAAATATGTAGGGATTTGCAAAAATAGACATCATTAACATATTTGCCCCATATTAATTTTTATGATATGAAAGTATTCAAGGCTCTAGTTTATATTTCCCTTCAATACATTTCGATCAGTCCTTTGTAGTAGTATAATTCATTCAATTCTTTGAAAATCTTGATTGGGAATATTCTCTCCATATTCAAGTACCTCTCTCCATACAGAAAAATCTATGATTTGGAAAATTTGAATCTCCATAAACTTCCACTGGCTTTTAAGCGGTAGAAAAGTAAAAAATTTTAGAGTTCTTTTGCCTGACTATGCAGCACATGCCCCTAGGTGGCCTTGCATAAGTATTCTACATAATGGACCTGCCAACCAAAAGATGCTATTATTTGACTATGCATCCAATGCCCTTAAGAGGCCCTGCATAATTCAACCTCCTAACTAGTTTGTTAAATAATGGTAACTTCAATCATAGGAAATACTTCTTCTAATGCCTTTTAGCCGTTTTTTCATATTATTCCTCATATTCAAAATTTCATAAGTCATAGTTTACATGTTTTCCTTCATACTTGAATGTGTAAATATGTTTTTAGATAAATTATCAAGGAATTGAGTCATTTTTTATCCATTCGGTCAAAGCTATTCGACCTTAAACATTAGTCTTCTTTTTATGTCCGATGTGCATGACTTTAAACTGCCCAGAAAAGACAAGGGAACTCTGAACATAAGTCAATTCCTAGCTCACTAAACATATATTTTGTGTGATTTAGATAATATTGAGAAATTAAAAGATGTAATGTTTGTAGGGTTATTTTTTATAATCCTAGCAACAATCAAACTATGCTTACTAGGCCCAATGGATTAGGTAAAAATTTAAAGTAGGTAACAAGATAATGCAGACACCAAATGATTGAAGATGAAAGTGTTTTTCATTAATGCACAAAAGATAGAAGGACAGCCACAAACTGGAGTCTCTTTTTTTTTCAGGAATTACAAGAGGCTTTCAACATAAATCTTCATTTGATTTACGACATCCTGAGCTTTATTAGTAGGCATTTGAAGTTCATGCACTCGACCATATTTATCGTTTCCAGCTTGATGGAGTGATTTATTGGAATATTCAATGGATTTTATACCATTTGTTTGAACTCCTTCTAGTGAATTGTTAAGATGATCAAGTTCCCCAGTAACAACATAAAATTGTTGATGAAGGTGAATCTACTGGACATCTTTATACTTGATCTTATGTTTCAGCTCATTCAATTTCATTGCATGATCAGCCTCAGCTCGGGAAACCGCAGCCTCAAATTCGTTGATATTAGCCAACAGCCTTACCTTGGTCAGGTATTTACGACACATCTGCTCCAACACTCTCCTTAAAATGACTTGTTTCACCGCGGTATCGATCATTTGATATCCAAAACCGCTAAGTCCTAACATGATGAACTGGGATGAAAGTCACGAGATCGTTGAAGACAAATCTTCAATAGGCACTTCAGATATGATCTTCCATATGTTCTGTCATGCCTTGCATCGTGAAAACTAGAGAATCTATTGTACCTCCAGGTCTATTTCAGCATCACTATCACATGGGGGAATATAATATGGAATTAATGCACTTAAAGAAGTTCCCTGTTTTGCTCCTTCCCCCTGACCCTTGTTACTTCACTTTCTACTCCCATTGGGGCGGAGGCTGAGGCTTCACCTCTAGATCTAACCACTGAAATTGACGGCCCTACATAGTCAATTGAATGTTTTGGTTAGTTTAAAAGGATAAGAAAAGCTGATTAAGTTGTCTTGAAAATTAAGTGTAGCCACAAATATTAGTATCTCATAACCAATGGTTGATCAGAAACATGAGAAGGCTCCTCCCCATCTTTCCTATCTTCAATAGAATTTTCAGGATGGGTTTTCAGAATCTCTACTGAATTCAACTCCACTTGAGATAGTGTCTCTACAATAGTAGGGTTTTCTAAACCCCCTTCAGTCATTGGAAGTTCAGAAGCTTGCTCAGATGGAACTGCAAATTTTAACCCATCATGGTCAGAGATGTAATAAGAAATTTTTTAATGGGATGAATGATAACACTCACGTCCAAAATCCTCTAAATTACATGGTAATTTAACTTGATCTAAAATGCCTTCAAAAGATATGAAAAGTTACATCATTTCATCCAATGATATCTCATATTTCTGGCCAGTCTCACTAGCGGGATCATTTGATGTATCTTCTTGGCGACCCTCATCATGCAGTCATTGACCCCAGACAGTTTCTTCAGAGAAAATTATGACATCAGTTGCAGTGGCTGCCAAATGTTCTAGTGCAGGTGTTGAACCTAAAGTATCACAAAATGGAAGTCAGTTGATGTTTTTTATTCAATATTTTATGAATCATTGTTAATTTACTAGAAGCAGGCTCTTCTCTCCTTATAGAAGCAGTAGAAGAAATACTACGAACAGACGCTGGCTCTTCTTCAGGAGCAACCAAGTCAGCATGAATTTGCGACTATTCACATGCACCCTATGTTTCCCTCAAAGGATGGTCAGTCCTCTTCCTCAAAGGGGAAATTGAAGAAGCTCGTGAAATCGCAAGAAGTATGAGCAATATTTTCATGGGTTAAGATTCATGATTATCCGAAGGACTTACCACTACTAATGAAGCATTTATCTATGGACTTCTTCCTTCGATGTCTTTGCTTCTTTGGATTTTTGGTAGTATTGGCATCATCATCTCCAAATAAGGGATTTGGAGAATGAAAATCCTTGTCTAACTCCTCATCCATGGCTTGCTATCCTAGAGATATTTCACCCATCTCGCGAGGATATTCATTAGCTCCAATGGCAGTACCACTAGGGCTATAATGTGGTGAAGTAACCTCAGCAGTTCCTTTCTTTGCAAGCTAATGGATGAAGAATTTAATTTCCTTGAGTAACAATGCTTTAACTAGAATCAAGTTACAAAGAAAGTAAGGAAAGAGACTTACATCTTCAGGAGCCACATAATCATGCCACTCCTCATCTCTGGAAGCACCAGTCCCCTATGTGGTTCCACGATCTATCATTTTCTTCACCCTCTTGGTGAAAATAATGGAATCATCAGTGGAATATATGAGCATATCCAGCTATCTGATGTAAGCCCGCACTTCATCGGGGTTATCCTCAAAATAGATATTAGTATATGCCGGAAGTTTCCCTATTCCAGGGATGTGTAGCCCCTCGCACAGGTCCCTCCAGGAAGTTTCAGCATCGCAATATAAACTCTGCCATGTTTGGATAGCCTCTGGTCGTACATATTCAGTATGTGTACCAGAAGGCTGCGAGGAGGATCCAACAATATTGGACTCAAACTTCTTCCAATCTCTTGCAACTACAGATAAAGGATAAAAAAATAAAACTTGTTCCTCTATAAAGTAATGGTGATTAAATTGCCTCAATAAAGTAACTCACATGGAGTCGATGGAGTGGTTCTCTTGATTCTGACAGGAGGATTATATCTGGCACGAGGCCGCTTTGACTCATGTCGTGCCTCATCATCCCCATTGTGAGAATATGGAGAGTCAACCCTGGGAGAGGAACCCGGTGAATCAGCTCCGGGTGTGGAAGAGTCAGCTTCTAGATGATGGTTTTCTTTCTCGATAGTTCTTTTCTTCTTCCCCACACGATGAACCAGATGATTTAGTATCCCTTCAGGGTATGATGCTACCCAGTTCTCGGCATACCATGTAGTCATGTAACTTGCCACTTTAGAAACTGGTAGATCAAAGACTACTCTGATATTCTCTTTAGATGTTAGAAACTATAGTTTTTGGGCAACCATTGGATACTACTATGACCAGACATGCATAGGAGGGGATACAATTGTCTGCTGCAGACACTTGAATTGGCTTGAAAATCTGTATGGTGCATAGGCCTCGCATATAATCTCTCTGTCAATACTGGTGGCCAGTACACCATCTCTACAAGCCAACATGTATGACCTCAATTCCAGGCTTGCTGTTCCATCATCGATAAACCGCCTGGTTGGAAGGTCTCCATAAAGAAAGAAATGGAATTCCTTGAACATGCTCAGTCTCACCATCATATCATAGGTGTTGAGGGATGATGGAGAAATTCCAGAAAATGCCTGCACTGATGGCCTGAAAGAACATCCGAGAACATGTACTTCGTTCTGTACAACATGTGTTCTGAAATGATTAGCAATCCATCCCCACAAAACATGTAATGGTACCACTATTCTCAAAGGAGACTTACCCATAAAGACATGGAGTAAGCTCATGTGAATATTTTCTAAAATGGAGGTGGCCAACCCAAACATTTTCCTCTCATCCAACTTGGCTGCAACAACGAAGGTCCCTGGACTGACGCATCCCTTCGAATCCCGGACTGGCAGAAGATAAACATTGAGCCACAAGGCCAAGAAGCCCTCCAGATGGGACTTTTTTGGGATTTTATGATCCACTTTGTACCCCCACTTTTCAAATTCTCCTGCTTCTAGGGTCGGCCAGAATGTTCCAACAACACCCCTCTTCTCTGTTCTGGGGCAGGTAGTAGGATGGGTAAAAGTGGGCCCTTTGTACTTCTTCATGGTAAGAAACATATCCATCCAATCCTCTGGATGAATATCCTTTCTATAATGAGTTTTGGAGGTCTTTGAATTCTTGAGCTTGTAGAATATTTTCAATAATTCTCGAGCCAAAGTTGGAGTCTTCTCCAAATCATTCCAAGTCACCTTGGGAGGGATGAATTCATCATACATATCACCCAAAATTAGAGCCCCCGAGATCTTGTAGAAATCCCAAAAACTGATGCCTACTTCTCCATGATTGAAATGGAAGGAATTGGTTTCTGGGCTCCATCGTCTGATTATATCAAGCACAATGTCATCATTCCTATATACATATGTCTGCCCAGCCCAAATAGCTTCATATATTACAGCTCCTTTCAGATCCTCGACAAAATCTACACTGGTTTGTCGCACCCAATATGCCCACATCCAGGTTGGCTTCACACCTCCTCCAGGATGGAAGTCCCAACTCTTCTTCATGTCATTGGATTAATCCATCTGAGAGTTTTGGAAGATTGAGGAATAACAATGTGGTTGCAACTCAGGCTTATGAGGTTTTAGATCTGGGGAACAAGGGTTATGATGCATTATGTAGGCCTTCTCCACTTTTCCAGCATTTACGAATTATCCTCCAACTGATACATTTGCTGAAGAAAAGTTGGTATAAGTCTGAAACCATGAATGCGGGAGATAGTTCTTTGGCTCTAGAATGCTGACTTCTTGCAAATGACAATGCCCAAACAGAGGCAAGTATATACTTAGTGGGAAATCAAAATGATGATTCTTCAAGTACATGGCCAAATCTGGGAGAGTGATATCGTAGATATTATAAAATTCGTGGCCAACACTGCTCATCATGTCATCAATCCACTTGCTATCCATCTCATTAGCTATTCCAATCATTCTAGGAGCCAATGAATCTTCACAAAGGTTGAATAATTAACTCATAAGTAAGTTAATTTTTCATAAAATTTCTGACGAAATTCGAAAAAATGGATAATGCATTAAGGCACGCAAGTCCAATGTTGGCGCACAAGTCCAAGTTGTTCGCGCAAGTTTGGGAACACATGTATCACCGCGCAAGTCAAAATACCTCTATAGAAGCGCGACACGAAGAGAAGCGCGAAGCTGCGGAATACAATTCACTTGCATGACGAGAGAAACCTGCGCGATGAGAGCGGGAAGGTTTGAAAGCTGGTTGCTTTGTGCAAAAAAGGCCACATATTTAGAGGCAAGGTCGCACCCCTTCGTGCTGAAGCCTGTGTGGCTCGCACCTGCGTGCCACTACCTGTGCGCTCAAAACTTGCGCGTTGTAGTTCCTTGGTTTTCTCCTTTACCGCATAGTCCCATCCTCCTTTCTTTCAGATCCAACTCTGAGGGGATTATTTTTTTGACGCTCCTTTCCTCCCAGAGTCTAACAAATGAAATAGGGGAATACCTTATCATAAAGAGATTCACCCTTTGAAAAAACATTAAAAATTGACAAAGGCATGAACAAGGATTTGTTTAATAATGGGCCGCACAAGTTTCACCATGGTAGCGAAAGTATACTTGTGTGACCCATATTGGTCACACAGGTGACTTGCGTGCACTAATTTATTTTATCTCAAGGTATTCAATAGTCTATAAATACCTTTTCTGGGCCCCCCATTTCAGGGATGAAAAATTCCAAAAGTCAGATTTAAGCTCTCGGTGCCCTAGTCTTTTCTTGAAGTCTTCCGGACACTTCTAAGGTAATTTATTACATAGAATGGAATATAAAAAGTGGGGAAACAAGGCCTAAGTGTTGAGGTTCATCAACACTTGTGCGCCCAAGGGGCTAACCCTTAAGGGAAATGGCCACACTTGCGCGCCGCCTTATCCCTTGAACAAAACTTGTGTGCCACCCTTTTGGAAGCCATTAAGGATAACACTAAGTGCTTGAGCCTAGTCTCACCCAAGTATTACCTTAGGGGTTAACCGTAGCCCATGTACAACCATGTCGCGCAAGTACTTGCACGCCCAAACAGGACATGCGCGCCTGCCTTTTTTTGGGTGCCACTCTTGCATATTCTACCCTTTTCTTCAAATTCACCTATCTTCTTTAAGATTTAGCCTTCAAAACCTCTTCAAATCCATTTATGGCATGATTCCTTTTTTGTATTCCTTATTTGAATGGAATTATATGGAACATGTCTCAAAAAATTGTGATTTACAAATCTTTATATCATTATGGTTAGAGGTTCCCTTCATTCAACCTCATCCCGTAAGATGAGAGAATCTTTGATATGGGCATCCTCCTTAGGAGTAAGCCCCAAATTAAGAATCTAAATATTGATAAAGCACAAATACCTTCATGGACCTTGTTAATGGGAATCCTCTTTAGGAGTAAGCCCCATGTACCCTTTAACCTGGGCCTCCTTTTCAGGAGTAAGCCTCAGCCATAAGTCACCCCTAATTTGGGAATCATCTTTAGATGTAAACCCCAAATTAAGAATCCAAATCTCCATAAAGCACAAATATCTTTATGGACCTTTTCCCTAGGTTTCTTTCTAGAAGTAAATCCTAGTCTTCATATAATTGGGAAGTCACACATACATAATCCCCATATCATTCATTATGACCACATCGTTTGTGGCACAAATAGTCTGGTTTATTGATACCTATTGTTTCTCACACCGAGCATGACTCATGTGAGCATAGAGTGTAAAAGTAACCACAACACATATCTTTGGGATGTTAATCACACGTAAGCCCCACACTTCTTAATTGAACTACGTGGACTTTGATCTCTACCTTTAAAGTATATTATGTAGGAAGCCTTTCTATGGTTCAAGCCCATTACCCATTAATTCTCATCCGTCCCATATGACGTTAAAATATATCTTAATTCCCGAACTACATGGGTTCTAATTCCTTTTCTAAACAATGATACGTAAGTATCCCATCTGTGTGTATGATCCCAACTCTAAAATAATCCATGTCCTTCTGACTGACAATAAACTTCAAGTGCCCCCACTAAGTGGCTTTAAAACCAGTATGGTCATCCTAATGACCAAGATATTGCTATATAATGTATTAAAGGATACCATTGACTAAGAATCTACAATAAATACAGATGATTCTCCATCAATGAATAACCACAAATATATATAAAATATTCCCTAAATCTCATACATATCAATCATTGATTGAAAGATCTAAAGGAAAGATCATTTTCATAATTGGTAAATTAATAAGGATTCATAACCATAACTCAAATCTATAAGAGAGTCCCAGAGTAGAAAATAATTCCCCCCAAAAATGTGTGATGAGTCTGACCTCCCATCATCTCGACCAATGAAAATTCTTAAGCCTCATCGGTCCACAACTAATGAGAACCTACATTTTGAAAGTATG
Organism: Viscum album; assembly: GCA_963277665.1. NCBI lineage: Eukaryota > Viridiplantae > Streptophyta > Magnoliopsida > Santalales > Viscaceae > Viscum > Viscum album. The sequence goes on from OY728161.1 coordinate 1,005,496,822, forward strand.
TCCAAATGGATTTAGAATCATTGGATATTTCCGGTTCTATGAATAAACTCGTTAGAAACCGATTGGAATGTTTGAACCTTAAACAAACGAGGTCATCACCATTTATATGAGAAACAATGGCCTTTATGGTGAAATGCCTGGATGAATTTATCACCCTCCACCTACTAGGAATTTTAGGTAGACCAAGAAATCCCCCAATAGTAAAGATAATATGCTATATCCCTCCCAACTAGGAAGGGCTTAAAATAAATTTTTATGTAATTTCACTCCAAATGCCGATATTATTAGGATGTGGTCATGATTTTCATGCACATCATTGTTTCTTAAATAGTTTCTTTCATCAATTTATTTGGTAGGGGACAACTTATGAGGCTGAATTATGAGCTATTATATATGCTATAGAGAATTTTGTCTATCATAATTGTAATGACCTATAGATTTAATTGGACTTTGAACTTGTCATCAATTCTATTAAGTAATTAACTAGGAATATACCTTGGAGGATCTTACCTCACTAGATTTGATTTCTTATCCAGGTAAGTTATGTTAAACTTATTGTGACCCATGTGTACAGGGAGGCCAAATAGGTTGTCAATGCACTATCAAAGAGAGAAAGTATGGAGATGAATACCATGTGGTCTTTTAGGATACATGGACACAATGTATAGTTAGTAGAGTATGACATGAAAGGAGTGATGAACTCTCGCTTCTGTAAAAAACCCATTGTAATTCCTTACTTTTACATTAACTTTTCATTATCAATTTATAGTGCTACCATGTATAGACCATGGACTTTCGTGGTTATATAGAACATGAAGACAGTTCTCCTAGAAAATTAGAGACACATATAAAAGGGGTTTAGATATGAAATATAAGGATAATTTTGAGTTTAGAACATGGGTATTACCTTAATAAAAAAATAACACTTACCATTATGGGGAGTTTTTGAAAAAGACATCAAGGGTATAAAATGAACAATATAATTGAATAATGTATTTTATTTCCACGATTCATGTAGAGAAATAAATCCATCAATAAGTATATGGTTATTAAAAATCTTTAGGGTTAGCCTCATAACACTGTATCCATTGGAAAAATTTAGGAGAGATCATTATATGATCTCTCTCATAAGAACATCAATATAATCATCTTCATTCATCATCAGGTATCCATTAGAAATGAAGGAAGGTTGTTATTTATTTTATTATTTCCCAATTTATTATTATAAAAATATACATGAACCAATCAACTAACGAATTGGATCACGAATCATGCGTATTGTGGGACGGGTTGATTTTATTCTAGAATTGGTTGAATTTCTTTTTGATTATCAGTTATCTTTTTATTCTTTATTCTAAGAGAAATGAATCATAGCCTACATGAAAATTGTCTTCTGTTCATTCCTTTTGGTTATGGTTTTTTGTTTTCAACATGTTTTTCATTTCTAAACATCATAGATTAGTTTACCATACAGTTTGACGGAGATACTGATGAATCTATTGTTTTGAACACGTTTCATGGTGAAATTATTTGATATCATAGTTCTAAACTTGGTATGGTACAATGATCATGTGATGACGATATGAATGAATGGATCAGACTATATTCGTGGGGCCCAGGATTGTGTGGTGCATGTGTTGATGATGAGTACAATCGAGTATTGATTATTGCAAGAATCATTTGGATGAAGTCTATATAATGGTGGTGGGATTTGTTATCTAGACCATATCATGATTTCTTGGTATGTATGATGACTGGATTTGATTTCATAGGAGTTGATAACTTGGTTGGAGGAAGAAAAAGGGGTTTTGGAAAAACCCGATCAACACAGCGTGCACTGCAGAGCTACATACCATGTGGTGACCATAAATTATAGGCTACAGTTTCAATTGGATGTTATTGATCACACAAAATGTAACATTTTCACATGGATTGTGATCCCCTATGGTTGGCTCACGTGTACCTCAATGGTTAAATGATCATGGTAATGGGTACATGGGATCTGACACATCATGTACGCCCACATGGAAATGGCAAGGCCATGTGTAAATGGGAAAATATTTGTACTAGAACACGGGATGCATTACATGGGAAACATCATTTCATTAAATGTTAAATGGTCAAGGGAATGAGCTATTTTACACTACCAGGATCCGGTGTCTATAGAGAACACTGTATACTTCTTCAATGTAGGCTCGAAAACCTTTTCTTCCATATCTTATAGATGTTTTTATAATTTTTCCCCCTTATGATTTTCCATCAGGGTTAGTAAAGAATCATGTAATACCCATATTATGGTGATCCCTTCATCAAGACTTCATTGATAGTGTATTTTTGAATATCATCGTGAGGTCTAGAGTGAGATCATCTCTCATCTTAATTCCCTAGGTATAGTAATTAGAATATTCATGAAAAACAATATATGGGTGTCGATCCTATGCTTATTGTGGCATTGTAGATTTATTTTTTTCTATACCCCATGAATTTTTTTTCTGATCAACATCTGTGTATAGAGACTCTTCTGAATTCTAGAATATAATTCTTATAGTGGAACTCGATGAAATTTACATATCTATGTGACACCATATATTCTTTCTAAATCAAGATGTGTGTTCTCCTAGATGAGTGTTATGTGGAAAATCGGGCTATAATCCTTGTAATGCACTATAATTGTGAATTTTCCAATGGATTGTCTATCTTTTTCGGGTATATATAGATATTATTTTTGTATGTATCATAGAAATATACCTATGTAGAGAAAAAAATTATTAAATTTTTATATTATTCTTTGATTCATGGTGTCATTTTGGTTATTATTGTACTTACCCATGAATGATATTTTCTAGTACATCTTTTGTGTTGTGCAGATGATCGACTATTTGACAAGGTCTTAGAGGGACCATGACTATGCAGTGCCTAATGAGACCAGACAGAGAGAGGTCTATTCCTATGGTATCTTAATAGTAGTACCCATTATTAATTTTATGTTGTAATTTTTTTCATAATCTTTTTGGCAGGTTTGTGTTTGTCCCTATTTACATTCCTTTACTTCTTTTCGTACTCTGGTTGTGGGATATAGATGTATAAATGCATTAATTTCAATTAGTTTTGTATTTTTTCATTGTATTGGATCAGATATGTCTTCATGTGTACAGGTACATTAGGATACTACCTCCCATGCAAGTGATATTCCTACTAGCTATTTATGGCCTACCCCTAGCCAATTTGAGATGAGAATGGGGAGTCATGTCATGGGAAATATTTGGATTGGTTGTGACATTGTATTAATAATAGAAATTCCAATTTAGAATATCATTGTGGAAGATGTTGAAGATCATTCACCAAATTTTTAGATTGTATACCTAGTATCTAAATGAATTTAATTATTATGGTCCGTAGGCATGTTTTTATGTAATATATAGAACATTTTAACAAAATGATGTAATATTCTTATATGAAAGTCTAGGGTAACTATAGTAGGTTTCATGGGAGAAGGACATGATATCATCTTTGGGAACTCTCATTTATAAGCATTGGACATAGAAAGGCTCTCCATATGAGGGATTTTAATGGAACGCACAATTACTAGGGTTAATGTTTCCTCCTTCTATGAGGTGCAACTGCCTATATACTTCCTTAATATGAATCAATTATAGTCTACTATAAATAATTCTATATCATTAAATGAGGTGCATTTTGGATATAAATCCATTTTGTATTGCATGATTGTATTATGTAACTTGTGCAATTGATTTATTAGATTTCTGAAGGTTGCATATTATGTTTCAGTATGGTGTTGGTGTGTTTCGGTTTTCCATCAATGTTTTGGGATAATTTGTTCCTTTAGTTTTTTATTTTGTTCCTATATTATTATGGTTTATGGATGTTGTTTACTTCTTTTTAATTAATTATTAGGGTGTTGGGAAGTTCCATGTGATTTTGGAGTGTCATTTCCATTGGAGGCGAGGTTTAAATCTTATTATTTGGTTTTATAACATCTTAATTAGTGTGTTTATTTGTTTTAAGGTTTATAATATTTTTGGTGTAGCTTATTGAACTCTACTTTGTGGTTTCAAGTTGCGGGTGTCTCGGGTCACGTCGGACCATGCTCCGTCCGCTGCCGCCGAAGGCGAAGCGATTCAGATTGCTTCAGATTTATCACCTTTACTTGCAGGGCACACCTTGTTTTACGACATATTTTGGGTTCATTCCATTTCATCTGCACCGATTTCAAGGTGGGTTTTACTCTATTTATTCATTTGTATTAATTATAAGACAATGTTTTTGTGATTTTAGATATTTTCATTGTTTCAGTGCATTGACAAGGTTTTTGTGTGATATTACGTTCATCGGAAAGTGGCACATGCTTGTGTGCAAGTTGGGACATACCACATCTTCGTCGTAATCGATCTACGAGTCGAGGTAAGTCCCCCACTACACTCACCATTAAATTTAGAATTTATTGATTGCTTGATGTTTTATTAATTTTAAAAAATGATAAATAATATATGATAATTAATTTTTAAATGATTATTTGGTGTAAAAAGTGATGTTTATTTTATACATGACACTTGAAATATTTTCTTGACGAGCGTACACCCAGTATTAAAGGAATTCCCATTTGGACATTAAATATAATTCTCAGAATTTTAAATGTAGTTCTAGTTTTATAGATAAATTATTTTTTCTGAATAAGTGATTTGGGTTTTCTTGAGAAATGAGATTTTTATTTAAGGTTGGTGAAGCCCCGTTTGACACTTTAATGAAATAAATTATTTTGGGAAAACTCACATTGGAGTTACTCAGGGGTGATTGTTGGTGTGCATTGATTACGTGAGTTGTGTCTGATTTTTGTGCCTCGTGACTAATTTATTTATATTGTGGAAGCACCACTTTTTATTGCATGTGTTGACATGAGAACCTGACATAGTGAGTGAATATTATAAGAAATATTGATGCACTATTTAGATTACACACTGGCTAGTGGCCCCATAGGAGGGGAATACTGAGTTATTACTGCTATGGGGATTGGGCCCCTCGGTTAGGCCATGTAGGGCTATGCCAGTCATTAGGGAGTTATGACGTCATCGAGAGCAGGCATGCTTTAAAGACGAGTCACATGTATTGTATGTTCTGGATTGTTCATGATCTCCTAGGTTTGAACCATGTTTCATTTAGTGCTTATTTGTGTGTGGCATATGATTAATAAGTCTAGTTCGGTTGCTGGATCATGTGTTCCATTTTTCCCGTTGCCCTTGGCATGTGTTGTGTGTTTTGTGTAGTTTTCCTTTTTGGCTAACAACAAAATATTGGTTTTCTAATTGTTCGAAAAAATGTTTTGAAATGAAATGCACCTGTTCCTTTCAAACATTAAAAATTGTTTTTAAATTATAACGGGGAATGGACTGATACTTGTTTTAGAAATTAAAGTGTGTGTGTGTGAAAACTAATATCTTGTATATTTAGTTCAAACCTAGAATTAATAAATTTATTTATTTAATGGTCGTGCATTGGGAACAGTTTTTTGGGGATGCCTACTGAGTTTTAATACTCACGCCTATAGTTCTTTTCTGTTTTTAGTGTTTGGGTAGGATACAACATGGATGTGTTCGCCTTGGGCAATGTTTGGTCGTGGGTTGGAGGGTGACCCACGAGGTCACACGGAGATAGTGGTTGCCTCTTTCAGTTAGTTTTATTTTCTTTTGTTCTTGTTTAGTTACTTTACTTTGTTTATTTATTTTGTGCTACTCTGTTTTATTCCCACTGCTTTATTTATTTATTTTAACTCGGAGAATTAATTCCCCACCGCCTCTGTTGATGCCCTTGCACTTGTTGCCAGCTCGGGAGGATCAGGAACGCCACTCAGGCCATGTCGCGGACCGGCTCGGGTGACCGATTCAGGGTTGACCCAGGTTGGTTCGTGAAAAAATGGTATCAGTGGAGGTTTTGTTCTTGTTATTTGGGGTGTTAGGTACATCAGAGATAGGGCTGTCGGTACTCGAGGGGTAGGTGCGAGAAGAGTGTCGTGAACTCTTTCACGTTTCGATACTTGAGTAACCAGGGGTAGTTCGAGATTTAAGTTTTTGGATTTTGTCCTTGTAGATGGTGGATGACAATAAGAGTGAACCAGTACTACGTGCGGTCTCCCATGGAGTAGCGACCCATGTGATGCCCGATAGTATGGTTCAACACTACTAGTGGTTGGTTCTTTCCTGGGTCATGGTCTCCTAAACCATGTAGTAGGGTTAGACATGACCACTAGTCCTCCGCCCAGGTGTTTAATGTTGGTGATGTCTTGCTTCAGTTTTGGTATTGGCACGAAATTGTTTTCATTTAAAAAGGGAAGTCGACCCTAGTGTTTCTCTTATTTTATTTTGGTTTGTGGTTGGCATGATTTTTGGGGTGCGTTTCTCTTGGACATTGTTTTTGGAATTTGGCGTTGATTTGTCAAAGTTTGATTTCTAAAAAAATGACATGGGTTATTTGAAATTTGAGTGAGTTGTTTTATTAATGAAAACCATCTTGAAAATTTTTCATGAGTTTTTGAAATAGTTTTGAAAAAAAAGTGTATTTTAGGAATATTGGGAATGTTTTATTTTTGAAAGTTGAAGAACCTTGATTTGTCCAGTGGTATTACTATTTATGCTCACGTGATCATGTAGAAGTGATTAATGGATAGTTGGTGGATTGAGTGGATGGGTGCCTGGGTGGCATGAAAATGCAAATCTGCGAGGCATCCCGGAATATAAGTGGTGAGTGATTGATTATAAAAGATCCATCTTGTTTCCTGAAAAGCTGGGTTTCCTCTCGAACAAGTTTTTGTACTTATATGGTTTTGGAATATGGAAAATGGTTTTGAGTCCAGAGTTAAAGCGATGAATTCAAAAGAATTTTTCTTTTTTATTGTATGGTGGTTTGGTTTTCAAGTGAGTGTTTTTATTTACGGATGAATTGATGTTTTAAATTGAAATTGTTTGATTTGTGTCTGATATATGGATGTTTGATTTGTGATGTGTTTGGATAAGTGGAAGGATGATTTGTGTTTCTTTTTTTAGATATGCTTCCTAGAAATGTCCCATGGGTTCCAGCAGGTCTCTCTCAGTTCTTGGCCCGACCTAAAATCAGTGGAGTGAAAGAGTTGGGTTTTACTCAGTTGTGTCAGATTTCTATAGATGTTGAGGTCCAGTGAGTATTTTTGAATGATTTACAAAGTTAGGAGTGTCTTCAGTTTTTGAAGAACCCTAAATGTTGTGTGGGAGTAAGTTGTATCGAGTATGATTGGAGGAGCGGGACTAGACTAGTAAACAATGATCGTCTCGTTTCTCTATGAATGAAGATTCCTTGAGTGATCCTCAAGACTACCTTCATCCGGAGGTTTCACCTAAAGAAACAAAGGCAAGAGAAAGTGGTGGATCTCGTAGGTTCTCATCCATTCAATAGGCGGAGGTTGAGGTGTGTTGACCTTCCTGATGAGTTAGTTTCATGTTTCCCTGGAATAGTGTGGAGTAATCAGTTTAAGACTCGCAATAGCTGTAGTCTTGCTCATATTGTGGTAACTGTAGGTCCCCCGTCCGATGAGGGGTGTAAAAAAAGGGGCTTGTTCTTAGTGTGCTCCTTCTACCAGTTTGTGCCACATATTTGATAGAAAACTCAATCTCCTATCTTTAGTGTGGTCAGTTAAACACTCTTGAGTCGTTCGATGCAATTATTAGTTGGTATGTTGACGGAGTGGCTGTGTCAGACACAAGGAGAAGTAGATAATTTTCTTTTCCAGTGGAGGAAGTTCCAGTCAGAGGTGGTCAACTTATGAATGCAAGGCAGTAGATGCTTCAGACATCAAGGCCCCAAACATAGGTCTCAGGGTGAAGCTTGCGCAGAGTCAAAACTCGTCAGACGTTGGATGGGATTGATCCGATTTAAGTTCGCAGTGATGGTATGGGGAAAGATTAAATTTTTTGATTGCGGTATCACCTATGAAGGCTTCATTTTGTTGTGATGGGTATGAAGTATGTGTACCATAGTTGTAGTCTTAGCTTGTGTGAGTTCCTCTTGGGCCTTAAAGTAGTTTGGAATATCCACATTCTCATAAAGTTGGCGGACGTGCTCTGTGAACCTTCTGGTGGTCGGTTATGGATCGAAATCATACTCGTTTCAGAGATGCTCATGTCCTGTGGTATTAACGTGCACCTATCCAGTTTTTTGCTAGGTTATGAGTTTCCGCTATCAAAACCATCTCATGTGACAGAATATTGACCAATGTAGAAATCATCCGTGTAGGTCGGCCCATTTTGGCGGGTTTATGATGAAGAGTTCAGTCTGTATCGCTCCAAGTAAACAGAGAATGCCCACACGGGTTCCGTGGTGTTAGAAAATTTTAAAATGGTCGGGGGACCCACCTCTGATCTCGACGTCATCCCCTCTTGTGTTGGTTTGTTAAACATAGTGAGATTGGATGGTCAAACTAGTGTTAGATGTTTGTCTGGGGTTGTGAGTTGTTTTGGTTTGAAGAACCAATGTTTGACAATAACCCTACTATAGTGGGGAGGCCAGTATAGGAAGAACTTGTGGAAAAAACATTGTTTTCAAAGTGCACTTGGTGGGGAAACCCCTTTCTTCTGCTCCGCCTGACATCGACCATGCTAATTGGTTAGCTTAGATAGTGGGTCGTTGGGTGAGTGTTTTTGGAGGTCTCAAGCGGCCCCGATGTTCCCTAAGTTGGGGGCCAGGGTGTTCCATGTTGTAGTTTTGTTTGAAGGTGAATTATTTTTTGTTGGATTTTCTTCTTGGTGATTCACATTTTGAGATTTTTGGAGTGTTAGGTTATGAGTGTTTTGAATGTTGGGTCTTTGGGTGATTGAGGTTTTGTTTTAAGTGTCTTCGTGGTATCACTTGGAAGCCTTGGCTGACCTAATCTTTTGGGACTTTCTGGGGGTAGAAAGTCTCATGATGGGGAGATTTTTCACACCTAAAAATGCATAATAATTTATTTTATTTAATTTATAAATTTATCTGGTTTTAATTTCGTTTTGTGGAGGTGCATGCCAGGCACAATGTCAGATTTTTGGGTTTTTCTGAAAAATCAGCGTTTTTGCTTTGCAGTGTCTAATGTGAGGGTAGGGAATGGGTGAAGCCGTATGGCTGCGTCAGAACAATATGCGCCTTCCTGGTGCACGACTACTTAATTTTTTGATTGGATAAAAATTTAAGTGAATTCTAAAAATAAAATTATTTTAGAACTTCACAAAATAATAATAATAGGATTATGGATAACAATAATATTATTACTATTATTATTATTATCTTAGTTTACAATTTAATTAGGTTGTTAAAATTAATTATTTTCCATGATTATAAGAATATTAACATGTTATTATTTTTATTATTTTTATTATTTTTAATAATTTTAATTGGTTTATATTTTTATTTAGGTTTCCTCTTATTTTGTTTTATTATTATTTTTCCTTCTCTCCTCCCTCACCCTCTTTCCATAGTGCATGACCCCCCCCCCCCCCACACCGGGTTTTTGCACTGCCCCCTACTTCGAACCCTAGCAACTAAACCCCACTCTCCTTGCCTTCCTCCTACGACGCGGCCTCCTCCGGCGTAGCCTCCTCCAGCACGGCCTCCTTTGGCATGGCCACCTCCGGCACGTCCTCCTTCGACACAGCCTCTCCCAGCTCGACAACCCTTCGTCATAGACCTACCATTCACCCTCCTCCTCATCGGACCAACTACCACCTAAGATACACCCTCCCTCTCGGCCGGACCACCCAACAGATATCTCCGTCATGGAAACCCCCCAATAACTATCCCAATTGGCCTTCTATGGTGCACTACATCACAATAGAAAACCCCTTTTTTTTACTGAGCCTCCTTCCAGTAGAGCTCTAGCTGGCGCAACTCACCTCCAGCAACTCCTCACCAGAAAACCTTGGTCACGCCCCACCATCATAGCCGGCCCTTTTGGCTACCGCCCTTGCATGCGGCGCACCTCCAAAACCTCTCCTCCATGCTTGGTTAGCTTCCCGAACAGTCGTCGTAGGTGAACTATACTCCATATAGTTGTTTCTTCCATTTGATATGATTTTAGATTAGGGTTTCGTGTTGTAATTGGTACAGTTTTGATGTTTTTTGTTTGATGTGTTGATTTTAGGGGTCGTCGAGGGCCGTCAAAGTCAGTTATAGCCACTACTGTCAAGGGCAGTGGGTTCTCCATGGTTTTTAGGTGAGTATTTTTGAATTTCTTCATTGTGGCTTAATTGTGATTTAGGGGTTTTAGGATTTTTATGTTTTCATCAACTCATTTTTGGGTGTGAAAGAAGTTTTGGCAATATATTAACTTGTGTTTGAATTTTATATGGTACTGTTGTGTGAAACGTAGTGTGTTTTGGATATAAATCCATTTTTTATTGCATTATTTTATTCTGTAACTTGTGCACTTGATTTATTAGATTTTTGAGGGTTGCATATTATGTTTAATTATGGTGTTCATGTGTTTCGGTTCGCTCTAAATGTTTTGGGGTAATGTTTTCCTTTTGTTTGTTGTTTCACACCTCTATTATTATAGTTTATGGATGTTGTTTACTTCTTTTTAATTAATTAGTAGGATGTTGGGTGGTACCATGTGATTTTTGTGGTGTCATTACCTTTCAAGGTGTGGTTTAAATCTTATTGTATGGTTTTTATAACATCTTAATTAGTGTCTTTATTTGTTTTAAGGTTTATAATATTTTTGGTGTATCTCGTTGAACTCTGCTTTATGGTTTCAAGTTGTGGGTATCTCGGATCACGTCGGACCGCGCTCCATCTGCTACCGCCGAAGGTGAAGCGATTCAGATTGCTTCGGATTTTTCTCCTTTATTTGCGGGGAACACCTTGTTTTACTGCATGTTTTGGGATCATTACATTTCGTCTGCAATAGTTTCAAGGTGGGTTTTACTCTGTTTATTAATTTGGATTATTTTTAAGAAAGTTTTTCTGTGTTTTTAGATACATTGCATTGTTGCAGTGCATTGGCAAGGTTTTTCTGTGATATTACGGTCATTGACAAGTGGCGCATGCTTGTGCACAAGTTGGGACGTACCGCATCCTCATTATAACTGAGCTACGAGTCGAGGTAGGTCACCCACTTCACTCACCTTTAAATTTGGAATTTATTAATTTCTTGATGTTTTATTAATTTTGACAAATCAGAAATAATATAAGATAATTAATTTTTAAAAGATTATTTTGTGTAAAAAGAGCCATTTCTTTTATACATGCCACTTGAAACATTTTTTTGATGAGCGGATACCCTATATTAAAAGAATGCATGTTTGGAATTTAAACATAATTCATGAAATTTTAAATGTAGTTCTGGTTTTAAAGATAAATGATTTCTTCTCAACAAGTGATTTGGGGTTTCTTGAGAAATGATATTTTTGTTTAATGTTGGTGAAGGCCTGTTTGACACTTTAATAAAATAAACTATTTTTGAAAAACTAACAACAGAGTTACTTATGGGTGATCGTTGGTGTGTGTTTATTTCATGAGTTGTGTGTGATATTTGTGCCTCGTGACTGATTGATTTATATTGTTGATGCAATGTAATGCCCCAACCCCAGTTATCTAGAGTTGGTGCATTATTACGTATCATTGGCATGATCACAAAAGATCACATCTCGAATGACCGATTAGTTTAATAGTCTTGGAAACACTATATATATTCATAAGTTTTACATTACATCATAAAGTAAAAAAAATTACAACAACATATTTTCTTCATATCCCTTCATAATATCCCTATAGGTCATTCATAAATTACTTCTTCACATCCTGGGAAAAATAAAACATTGAAAGGGGAGAGCTCAGATGCTCAATAACAATAACAATATATTGGAAACTTTAATAAACAAGCATAATCATTTAAGTAAATATATAACTAAAACAAAAGCCTTTTAAAATTGAACTTCAGCATAATATGGAAAAGATAAAATGAAATAATGTCATTTACTTATTCACATGAATATTCTACTAGTCGAATAACCACATGAAATAAAAATAACCACTTTCATATTGGTGGAATGCATAATTACAGACTATCATAACCACGTAGCCAAGGCCTCGTGCCAAGACTACAAATAATATTTTGTCAAGGCCTCGTGTCAAGACACTAGTTTGTCTCATGAGACCTACCGATGCATCGAGGAGCTATAGCAGTCTCCACCAGTCACTTACTAAGTCCAATTCACTCCTCATATGAAAATTTTGAAACACAACCTAAACATTCGTATTAAAACTAGTATACGAAATGTCAATACTTTAACTACAAACCATGAATGGTATAAAAATTGAACATCCACAGTCAAACATAACTCATTCGATATAATATGGAAAATTTTATTGTAACAGATTTACCTCAATCAATAATAACGAAGGATATTGACATAGATTAAAATAATAATCAAACTATTGAGAGAAATATCCCCCTTTTTCTTGAAAACATTTAAAATCACACTACTTGTCAAGAAGCCATTTAAAATAGATTTTTTAATCAAAGTGTCCCATACCGCTTTTAAACTTTTAAAAGAAATTTTGATTTGAAAACTTTAATGTCCATATAAATAAATCCTTAAAACCATTTTTAACACATGGAAATTAATGAGAATGATTTAAAATAATAAATCCTGAAAATATTTTAAAATGATATTTTAGTTAGAGTTCCTAACCAAAAGAGAGACACTTGAATACAAATAATTGAGGTAATAAAAACTTTGTAATATCATGAGAATAAAAGGATACATGATATACCATATCAAAGTACATTATATACACCATATAAAATTGATTTGGTGTATAACAACAAAGGAGTATCAATGGAATGTAAATTGAGATAAAATATATAATAAAGGACATATCCTTTGGTTAAGGATAAATCAACAACATAATTATGTGTAAAAAATATAAATACACTCAATATGATTGGATATTCAGTGTAAAATAATCAAAGTACATTCACACATATTCTTGTAAAAACAACACCAATGAATTGGATGTTTAACTCAACAAATCGAGATTGGGTAAAAATTACTCTTATCAAGTTAATACCGATGAATTGAGAATTTATAAATGGGGTGATTATGTGTATCAAAAGTATATCCACAAAAAGGGGAGTTGAAATTATGACATAAGAAAATGAATAGTGAATCCACTCATAATCATGGTGTAAAATAATCAATAAAGTATGCGTAAAGTAGAATGAGTGGAAATTGAAATTTCAAATTCCCTTATTGATTTGGTAACTTACGAAACATAAAACCATGAAAGAAGGATCATAAAATGATGATGTAAATATACATGAATTAAATTATATTACACAATGAATACAAACATGGGCAGTACACACACAACATTCAATAAATAAGTGGTGAACAATGGAAATCTCACTGAATTAAAAGTGAGATAAGAAACCTCTTACATTGTACGTTTTCCTTGGTCAAGGGTAGGTTAGCCTCCTATATAATTGTGAAATAATTGATATATAATTATACAAGTATCATATACATTAATATGATATCATATATGATCATTTAACATTGCTTTTTTAATAATATCTTAGTATTATCGTCGTTTCAGTTGTTAACTTACTCGTTTTTTTATGTTTTGTTACATAAGTCATTTTTGTTGTTGATAGGTTGTATGTTATTAATATTAAAAATGATATAAAGTCCTTAAAAATTATTTTTAATAATAAAATGAGAATTAGACTTGTATGGATACTATGGGGAATGAATCTCATCGCGTTCGTGGAGACTGTAGTCCGTATGTACGCGCGAGCGATAATATCATTCTTTTGATATTAAATTCTTATATAATTGGATGTTATATCATATATAAAGAATCATTATCACGTTATACTTATTATTTACATGAATTACACATCATTATTATACCAACCCAAATAATAATGTATTGAATGACAATTACACCACGACGTGGAGACGGTAGTCCGTACGTACGCATGTATGGTGACATGTCATTCAAAGGATAGATAGAATAATGAATATGGTTGTAACATATTTATAATAACATCACACTATATAAAATATACTAGAGTTATTATTTTATAATGGAAATAACAAATAATGAAGAAGTTGAAGAAGAAAGGAACTTGGAAGAGGGTTGTGAAAACATTACCTCTTCTTCGGGTTATTCCTTTTGATTTGATCGAAAGGCCTCTTTAGGTTGGATTTTTGATCAAACTAAGGAATCTAGGTTCAATTTAGGGAAGTTGAGAGAATATATTTTCAGGGGTTGGCCGAGACAAAAGGCTTTGATGGTGTAAATTAGAGAGTAGGGGGAGTACCCTTTTATAAGAGGGGTGAGGGGAACCTTTGAAAAAGCTAGAAATATTATTTTATAATAAATTCAGTTTCTATTTATAAAAGCTCAAAAGTGGATTATTTAAAGGTTAAGGTGGTTATGGGTAAAAATAATTTCAAACAATAGATTTTAGACAGGTTTGGGCCAGTATATTAACCTTATCATCTATATTTAACTCTTAGTTAAATAGTTTGACATTTACCATGTTTCTTTATATTTTAATATTATATAGTTAATAAACATAATATATACCTCCAAGAGACCCCCAATTGGTCAATTAATGATAAAAATATCATTATATAAGTCATTTGTCCGAACCTTAGATTATTAGGAATAGAATATAAATTAATAATATAATATTTGTTTTAAAAACTCTTTTATGTCAATTTTGACACTATTGTGTATTTTGTTTTTGATAATTTCATAATTGCAATATTTCTTCGAAATTTTTTTTTATAACCAATGCTAATATGTCATATTAACCTATAAAATTAGTTTAATTCATAAAAAGTCTCATAGTACATTTATTTTGATATTTCTAATATCAATTATTTTAATATTTCATTAATTAGGTAATTACTGCATCACCATTGTCTCATAAATAAATTAAATTATTTAATGTCTAAAAATTAAAAATAAAATACCATTATTTAGGAAATATTTTTTATTTCTAATGAATATTTATAATATAATTTATCTTATATATAACTCTATATTAAAAATGTTTTAGTTATTAAACTCTGATTTTATCTCTTTTAACTCTTCTTTGAATTAAATAATAATAAATGACCTAATCTAATCCAAGTGGACCTAAATGATAATATTTTATTACTAAGGTTTATTTTGATTGAGTTAAACATGTACAATAGAATTATGACATGTGTTAGTGTAATATTAATATAATTTTTACCCTTAATTACGCTATTTAATTTTAACTATGGTAAATAAAAGTAAAAAGTTACTATTCAACAAAAATTATTTTCATCTCATTGAACCACATTTTACTAATTTATATTAACTGTGTCCCTTATGTTTTCAATATTCTACACACAGAAGCGTTAAAATTAAGTTTTATGTGAATCTTCAAATTCTCCTAGGAGGTGGGTAAAAGACGGTGAAAAGTTCAATACAATTTTTATATATCTAAAATAATTCTAAACTAACTCCAATGAATTAAATTGAACATAAATAGGTATTATGTATCTATTTTGACCTTAATTAAATATAAATAAAATAAATCATTATTTAAATAAAAATTCAGTTTTAAACTATAACTTAGTGTTTTTCACTATTCATCAAAAATTGAAAGTTTTCAGAAATATACCAAAATTTTACCCTAGGATAATTTTGATATTAAAAATCCAAAAATGATGTCCATTTTGAAAGATAAAATTTATAAAATTTCAAAAATTGGGTATTAATATTCATAACGGTTAGTTCGATTGGTTGTGGTGTGTGTTAGAACTCGAAGTTGCGTACAACGCACACTACTGTATTATTCAATGGGAAGCGTATTGTGGAAGCTTGGTGTGTTACACGCACCCATTTTTATTGCACGTGTTGACATGGGAACCTGAAATAGTGAGTGAATCTTATGAGAACGATTGCTGCACTAGTTTAGATTATGCACTTGCTAGTGGCCCTATAGTAGGGGAATACTGAGTTATTACTGCTATAGGGATTGGGCCCCTCGGTTAGGCCATGTAGGGATATGCAGGGCATTAGAGCATTATGACGTCATCTAGAGTATGCATGCCTTCAGGATGAGTAAAATGTATGGTATTTTCTGGATTTTTCACGATCTCCTAGGTTCAACCCATGTTTCATTTAATGTTTATTTGTGTGTGGTGCATGATTGAGAAGTCTAGTTCAGTTGTTGGCTCGTGTGTGCCATTTTTCCTATTTCCCATAGCGTGTGTTGTGTGTTATGTGTAGTTTTCCTTTTTCTCTAATAACTAATGTTTGGTTTTCTAATTGTTCACAAAAATGTTTTAAAATGCAATCCACCTGTTCGTTTCAAACATTAAAAATTGTTTTTAAATTATAACGGGAAATGGACTGATACATGTTTTAGAAATGAAAGTATGTGTGTGTGAATACCAATATATTGTATATTTAGTTCAAACCTGGAATTAATAAATTTCATTATTTAAAGGTAGTGCATTTGAAACAGTTTGTTGGGCACACCTACAATGTTTTAATACTCACACCTATAGTTCTTTTCTGTTTTTAGTGTTTGTGCATGCTACAAATTGGGTGCGTTCTCCTTAGGCGACGTTTGGTCATGGGTTGGAGAGTGACCCGTGAGGTCACACGGAGATATTGGTTGTCTCTTTTGGTTAGTTTTATTTTCTTTTGTTCTTTTTTAGTTACTATACTTTTTTTATTTATTTTTCACTCCACTGTTTTATTCCTGCAGCTTTATTTATTTATTTTAACTGGGAGAAATCGTTCCCCACCGCCTCTGTTGATGCCATGGCGCTTGTCGCCATCACGAGATGATCGGGAAAGCCTCTCGGGCCATGCCGCAGACGGGCTTGGGTGACCGGTTCATGGTCGACCCGGGTTGGTTCGTGACATTCATAACCTTACACATTGTTACATAGTGGATACTGTAAAGATAGTTCCATTTTTTTCAAAATATAAAACATTAAAGCTTAAAACAAGATTTCTTTGACAATTATTCAATAATTTTATTGGATTCCTTCTTTGTCTTACACATCCTTATGACCTATGAAATTCATTTAAAAAAATCTTGGTATGAGCACAAAAAGTTTAGTAAGGGAAGTAAACAAAGGAAAGAGGACATTAGTCCACGAATACTTGTAATGTATGTAAACATTTTCAAAAGACATGCTTGTCACCCATATATTCTTACTTTTTTAAACATGATATTTACAATAGATCCAAAAAAAAATTATAACATAAACATACTCATTATGGTATCTTGGTACATTACTTACATAATCTTTTAACCCTCCTAGCTACCTTATAATTTGTAACCCTGACGACTACTCACAATTTCTGTAACCATCATAGTTACACTTGGAGTAACCATATGGACAACCTCCAACTTAGACATACCCAATGCATTTGAGTGAGATATAGGTCCCACCCTTCATCATAAACAATGAATATAAACCAGAAAATAATCTTACAACATGAATAATTCCATAAAAACATTACTTTTGAATTGTGTAAAACAGAATTTTAAAGAGGATTTTAAATGAATAACCCATTACATAAACCATATAATTGAATTGAGACTTATTTGAGTTTATTTAATATGTATATAAACTATAAATAAACATAATTAATCCTAATATAAAAAAAACCCATCAAACACACAATCTTAATACCACATAAAAAACAAAGAGGGATGTTAACCCAAAGAATGGAATTCGGGTAAAGAATTCCCTTACCTCATGGTTGTCTAACTTAAAACTCAATTAAACCTATTGTATAATAGTTAAAAGAGTGTTATTAATATATTAAAAGATAATATCAATATTTATAAAAACTTATATGATCATTTCATTACATCATTTCATCCTTTAATTGTAATTATTTTGTTCCTTGCACTGTTTTGGGTGAGTTCATTACATGATTTTCATGATTGGTTCATGATGGATTGTTCCTGTCGATTGGAAGTGAAACTCTAGAATTTGAATGGAAAGGTATTTAAATATTTATAGAACCATAATTTATACCACTTATCATTTTGATGTTTTATAAGAGGATGATTAATAAGATAAAAACGTTAATGATGTTTGTTTAGATCAATTTAGTGGTTCTTCAATAATAACAACCTCATTTTGTTTTATAATTTAAAACCATGTATAAAAAATAATTCCAGAACCATGGATGAGACATAATACATATACTATAACCTGTTTCAACCATAAAAATTGTTTCATGACCATACATGAAGTAATTAATGCAAATTGAAATCACTTCGTCCATAAAGTTTGTAATTCGACACATCACAGACAATGTTTTTAATTCTTTGAATAAGTGGGAGAGGAGAATAAGAATTATGATGAATATTTAATGAACATGAGAAAATCCAAAATATAAATTATTTCAAGATATTTCATTCCTCTTGTGTAAGGGGATATTAGGAAATAATAAGAAAATAAAGGAACAGAAAATAAAAGAATAATTGAGAAATCACTTAAAAACATTCGACATCTTAACGACTATGAAACATGGTTATAGAAAATATTAAAAATAGAGTAGACAAGGGTAACCAATCCAAAAATTAATCATAATACATAATAGATCATCAATAAGAAAATAATAATAACATGGTATGGTAACATGAATGTTATACCACATAAAAAAGAACTTGAATGGAAAAGAAGAGAAATTTCTAATTTTCTTACCTTGTAGAGTAACTACTAGAACATGGAGGTTGGGACCTTAGGGGATGAAGGAAACATTGGTAGGACTAATATGGAGTTAAGTAGGATAGAGCCTCATTTATAAGGATTTTTGAATGATGTTAATGAAGGAATGGGTTGGTATTTATAGAAAAAGTGAGGGATTATTTTAATAATTTCCAAGCGACACATCATTAGTTGTATTTTCAAATCCATGGGATTTCCCATGGTATTTTCCCATGATATTAGCCACTTGGTACACATAACATATTATTTAATTTTACAGAAGTCGAATAGATTTATTACTTCGTTATTACATCATTAGTGATGTCAATAAAACACAGAAACTCAAAACTGTATTTTTCACTCATCACCAAAAAATCAACTATTTTAGAAAAATCACCAAAATTCTCCCTAACCATTTAGAAATGTGTAGAATTAAAAAATAATGTCCATTTTTTGAAAATAGTTTTCTAAATATAATTAATTTAATTTAAAAAAAAGCATACTCAATTCAAAAATTAACAATTGTAAAACTCTAACTGATTTTATATCACAATGAAAAATTAACCAAAATATCATTATCTTCAAGCCTTAAGAAAATAAAATAAAAATAAAATTTACTATTAATCTTGGTCATATTACTATTCATAAGTGTATGTTACTATTCACAAAAAAAACAAGTTGGTTCTATTAGACTCTAAATAACTTACTGAACACAATAGTAGATGACCATTTTTCAAAATTCAAAACTTAAAAGTAGTAAAATTATTTTTAATGTCTAGTTAATATCTACTTAAAACAAAGTTTCATGTATTTCCATTTATTTTTATAAAACCTTGGGGTGTTACATTATCCCCACCTTCTTTAAATTGAGTCCTCACAATTTTATTTACTTATTAAACAAGTGAGGGTACCATTCCCTCATAACATTTTAAGACTCCCATGTTGCTTCTTGTACCATGTGGATTCTCCAAAAAAAACTTTACCTTGTGGATTACCTTATTCAACAAATCCTTTTGCCTTAGATCAAGAAACTGAACTGGTTTCTCTTCATAAGAAAGGATCTGTTCCAGTTGTATAGCTTCTATGCTCAACACATGTGATGAATCTGTCACATAATTTCTCAATATAGAAACATAAAAAACATTGTGTACCTGAGAAAAACTCGGAGGAAAAGCTAATCAGTATGAAACTGTTCCAACATTCTCTAGGATTTCAAAAGGATCGATGAAACACATACTTAGCTTTCCTTTATTTTTTACCAAAACACATCACACTTTTCTAAGGAGATCTTTTAAAGAAGGCATGGTCACCTAACTCGAAAGAGAAGTCTTTACTTCTATTATCTATATAAAATTTATGTATTCTCTAAGATGTACTCATGTGCTGCTGGATCATCTTCAGGTTCTCATCCATTTATGCTTCTAATTCTGGCCCCATCAACATTCTTTCACCGACTTCATCCTAGAATGCTGGAGTCCGACACCACTTCCCATACAGTGCCTTGAAAGGTGTCATCTGTATACTGGAATGAAAACTATTATTATAAGAAAACTCAACCGAAGAAATATGCTGATCCAAACAACCCAGGTAGTACATTGAACAAGCTCGATGAATATCCTCCAAAGTCTGAATTATTTGGTCTGACTTCCCATATAATTGAGGATGAAGAAATTTAACTATGTTCCCAACAACTTCTGAATTCCCTTCCAAAATTTAGAAGTTAACCTGGGATCCTAATCAAATACAATGGAAAGTGGACGTCTATGTAACCTGAAAATATCTTTTAGGTACAATCGAGAAATCTGATCCAAAGGCATTGTATCTCGAATAGCAAGAAAATGTGTAGATTTTTTCAGCCAATCAACAATAACCCAAATATCATTGTTACCTCAAGAGGTCTTTGTTAGTCCCACCACATAGTCCATGGATACATTCCCCCATTTCCACTCTGGCAATGGAAAAGGAAGATACATCCCCTTCGGTAACTGTTTCTATGCTTTAAGATGTTGGCATGTCAAACATTTCATGGTAAAATCTGAAATATCTATTTTCATTCCATCCCACCAATAATACTCATAAAGGTCTCTGTACATCTTTGTAAAACCTTGATAAACTAAAAATGGAGAACTATGAGCTTCAAACAACAATCGATTATTCAAATAGGAATCAAAAGTTACACACAACCTTTATCATGGATAAATTCAAGCAATATACCCATTTTAAACAACTCTACCTTTTTCTATAGCTCAGTTTCTTCCTTCTACGCTTGCTTAATTCTGTATGATAATGATGAATTTACTAAAACCTAAGACAAAACAGAGATATTTCCTGCACCAACAAATTTTAAGCAAAAATTCATCAAATCATTAATCAAGGGATCATGTTCCAAATATGACATGGTTAATGATGCATGATGTTTTCAACTCAAGGCATCCACCACTTTTTTTCTTTACTCTTATGGTAATTGATCATTCAATCATAATACTTTATTATTTCAATCTATCTTCTCCGCATTATGTTTAATTTCTTTTGAGTGAATACATACTTCAAACATTTATGGTTAGTATATATTTGACATTTGGATCCGTATAAATGTTCACTCAAAATTTTCAAAGAAAAAACCACAGCTTCCGTTTCCAAATCATGTCTGGGATAATTTAACTTATGAGGTTTAAGTTGTCTTGAAGAATAAGAAATTAACTGACCATTTCTAATCAAAACACAACCATGTCCCTTGAAATAAGAATCAATTTAGATGACAAACTCACCATTTCGGGAAGGCAAGTCCAAAACTGGAGAATTCCCCAGTCTCATCTTGAGTTCCTAAAAAAACATCACATTCTTCTATCCAAATAAATTTAACACCTTTTTAGGTTAACTTAATTATCGGGCTAGATAACCATGAAATGTTCTTAACAAACTATCGGTAATAACCCGCTAATCCACGAAGACTATGAATCTCTATAACATTTGTAGGTCTTGGCTATTTGTCAACTACTTTTGTTTTGACAGGATCAACTGTTATTCCCTCCTTATTTACAATGTTCCCAAGAAAATAAATCTCTTGCAACCAAAAATCACACTTGATGAATTTTCCATACAGTTTCTTTTTTTAGGGTCTGTAAAAAAACCCATCTATGTTTTTCATGCTCCTTTTTATTTTTATAAAATACCATAACTTCATTAATAAACACAACCACAAACTTATCCAAGAACTCATGAAATATTCTATTCATAAGATTCATGAATAAAATAGGTGCATTAGTTAACCCAAATGTAACTACAAATTCATAATGCTCATATCCAGTATAAAAGGTTGTATTCATGATGTCATCCTCCTTCACCTTCAGCTGATGGTATCCAGATCTCAAGTCAATCTTGGAAAAGTACTAAGCTCCCTAGAGCTGATCAAACAAGTCATCAATATGAGGTAAAGGATACTTTTTTTAACAGTGATGTTATTCAAATCTATATAATCAATGCAAAGTCTCATGGAACCATCTTTATTTTTAACAAACAAAACATGAGCTCCCCATGGTGAAGTGCTAGGATGAATGAATCCTTTATCAATAAAATCTTGCAACTGAATTTTCAATTCATGAAGTTCTATTTGATCCATACGATATGGGGTTTTTGAAATTGGATTAGTATCAGGAACTATGTCAATTGTGAAATATACTTCCTGATTAGGTATGACATGGGGTAACTCATCAGGAGAAACAACAAGGTATTCAGTTACCACTAGTAAATCATTAATCTAAACAGTTCCCCTGTTTTCAACAATATGATCAAGATAACATTCATTTCCATGTTTCAACAGCTTCTCAGCTTCCGGGTATGTTATCAATTATGGGGGTTTATTATTTTATAGAAACTGAAACTCTTTTTGAAAAACAAATTCTTTAGCTCTACAGTTAATCTTTGCATGATAAACAGAAAGCCAAAACATTCCCAAAATAACATCAAACTCAACTAAGGGTAAACAACAAGGTTTATAGGTAAAGTATTTCCACAGAAAATAATATAAAATTCTCATAATTCCTCTTTGCTAAAATATTTCCACCTCTAGTTTCAGCAACAAGTTCTAGTTTCATTTTTGAGGTGATATTTTCAATTAACCCAAAAATTTATCATAGATGAAGGAATGTGTAGACCCCGTGTCAAACATTACTTTAGAAAGATATGAGTAAACAAACAAAGTAACTAATACAAATTAATTAGATGGCCCAAAATATACTAACGTAATCGCAAAGGATCTCACAACACCTTTCTGCTTATATTCTAGATTCTTTGCATCATTCAGATCTCTCATTGGTCTTGCATTTTCATAATTAACCATCTCACCACATTTAGAACACTTTACAGTTTTCTTATCACGATTAGTCTTAGGATCATTTTCATTGAAATCTCGAGTCATGTGTCCAAAATTAACACATTTAAAACACTTCCGAGTTTTGATAAGACATTCCCTTGGGTGTTTCTTGCCACACTTTTCACAAACGTGAAATTGGATTTTCTTACCATCAGATTTCTTTGGTTGATTCTTACCCATCACTTGACATCTAGATATCTTATTCTCCTTATTTCCAAAATGCACATGATCATCCGAAAACTCCATATCTACCCTCTCAGCACATCAGACAAGTTTCTCATAAAATTTGAATTCATGAGAGTCCAACGCGCTTCGATACCTTGGCATCAATTCTGAGTAAAAGTGGTTGATTTTTCTATCAAGATCTAGAATAAGATTTTGAGCATACCTCACCATTTGGGTGAATATTTCTTCGTACACAGATGCTAAATCTTTCTCCTCTTACTTTAATTGAAGTTATGTATTATCCATCTTATGTCTCACCACCTTGGTAAAATATTTTTCAAGGAAAATACTTTTAAATTCATCCCACTCTAAGGCATATAAATCCTCCCTATCCCTGATATTACATACCATTGACCACCACTAATAAGCTTCACCTTAAAAATGATAAATTTAAAGACTTTCCATTTTATTTTTTGAACATCCCATAACATCAAATATCTTTTCAAGGTCTCTAATCCAAAATTTATCCGCTACAGGGTCAGAAGATCCATTGAAAGCTAGCGGTGTTGCCTCATAAAATGTTCCACTATTGTCACATTCTATTATGGTACCTCTGGTTGTTCTATTGCATGGATTCCACCACCATTTATTTCTTTCGTTAGCTGAGCCATTACTATCAAAAACTTCTTAGTTCGAATCCTTACCATTCCATGCTATAGATTAAGAATTAAGTCATTCTATCGGTGCCTCTCCTCTTCAGCTTCCCTGTTTCGTCTGTGGAAAACCATTCTAAACAAACATATCTTAGATGAAGCAACATGATAATAATTAAATTCTATTACATTTTAAATTAATCATAGAGTAAAAATCATTTAAATTATTCTTTTAATATCGTCTTAACCCCTAATGTAATCTAAACCATCCTCTGATACCAACCATAAGGACCTGAACTTATTACATTACATAATATTTATTTTAGACAAGAAATCACATAATTTTATATTTAGGATATTCTCAAGTTAAGAGATTTATAGAGTTGGGACATAATACATTCATAACCATACACACTATTATAATGTGGATAACGTAAAAAAAGTTTCCATTTTTTTCAAAATATAAAACATTAATGATTAAAACATGATTTATTTAATAGTTACTCAATAATTTTACGTGGATTCATTATTTGTATTACAAATACATATGAAATGTTAAAATAATTAAAAAAACGTGGGATGAGCACAAAAAGCTCAGTAATGGATGTAAAAGAAGGAAAAATCACATTAGTCCATGAATACTTGTAACGTATGAAATCATTTTTAAAAGACATGCTTGTCACCCATATATACATAAATTATTAAACATGAGATTTAAAAAAGATCCAAAAAAACATGAGAACATAAACATTTTTATAATGGTATCATGGTGAATTACTTACATAATCTTGTAACCCTCTCAGCTACATTATAATTTGTAACTCTCACGACTGCCTTACAATTTGTGTAACCATCATAGTTACACATGGAGTAACCATACGACCGACCTCCAACTTACACATACCGAATGCATTATAGGGAGATATAGGTACCACCATTAATCATAAAAAATTCCCAATAACTATAACATAATCATAAAACATGAATAATTCCAAAAAACATTGCTTTTGAATTGGGTAAAACAGAATTTTAAAAGAGGATTTTAAAAAGAAAAAACCCTTAAATAAATCATATAATTGAAGTGAGACTTATTAGAGTGTAGGGAATATGTATATAAACTAAAAATACACATAATGAAACATAATATAAACAAAACCCATCACACACACAATCTTAATACCACATAAAAAATGAAGTAGGAGGTTAACCCAAAAAATGGAAATCGGGTTACGAATTCCCTTACCTCAGGTTTGTCTTACTTCCAAATCGTTTAAACCTCATGTATAATAGAAAAAATAGTTTTATTATTGTATTAAAGAATCATATACATCTTTATAATACCTTATATGATCGTTTTATCATTTAATTGTTAGTATTTTGTTTCATGCACTGTTTTGGGTGAGTTATTTGCATGATTTTCATGATCGGTCAATGATGGATTGTTCTTGTCGATTGGAATTGAAACTCCAGAATTGGAATGGATATGTATTTACATATTTAATGTACCATAATTTATACCATTTATCATTTTGATATTTGATATGAGTTTTATTCATGAGTTAAAACATTAATGATATTCATTTAGATCATTTTAGTGGTTCTTTGATAATAACAACCTCATTTTGTTTTATAATTTGAAACCATGTATAAAATATAATTATTGAAGCATGGATGAGACATAATAAATATATTATAAACTGGTTCAAACATAAAAATGGTTTCACGACTATAGTTGAAGGAATTAATGAAAATTGAAATCACTTCATCCATAATGTCGGTAATTTGACACATCACATACAATGTTTTTAACTCCTTTAATAAGTGAGAGAGGAGGAGAATAATAATGATGAATATTTCATGAACATGAGAAAATCAAGAATATAAATTATTTCTGGAGCTTTAATTCCTCTTGTTTAAGATTATATGAGGAATGATTAAGAAAATAAAGGAACACAAAATAAAAGAATAATTGAAAAACCCCTTACAAACATTTGGCAGCCTAAGGACTATGCAACATGGTTTAATAAAATATTTAAAAGAGAGGGGAAAAGGGTCCCCCATATAGAAATGAATCATACAAATTAATAGATCTAGAATAAGAAGTAAATAAGATCATGGTATGGTAACTTGAAAGTTAGACCATATAAAAGAGAATATGAATTGAAAAAAGAAAGAAATTGAGAATTTTCTTACCTTGTAGAGTAACTCCTAGAACATGATGGTTTGGAACTTGGGGGATTGAGGAAAAATCGGGAGGAATAATAGGAAGTTAAGGAGGCCAAAGCATTGTTGATGATGATTTTTGAATGAAGTTAATGAAAGAATGGGTTTGTATTTATAGCAAAAGTGGGAGATTATTTTAATAATTTTTAAGGGACACCTCAATAGTGGTATTTGAAAAACCATGGGCTTTACCATGGTATTTTCACATGGTATTAGCCACTTGGGACACCTTAAATCTTATTTAACTATACACAAGTCCACCATATTTTTTACATCATTATTACATAATTAGTGATGTCATTAACACACCGAATCTGAAAGCTGTATTTTTCACTATTCACCGAAAAATAAACTATTTCAGAAAAATCCCAAAAATTCACCCTAACCATTTATCAATGTGTAGAATTAAAAAATTAAGTCCATTTATTGAAAATAATTTTCTAAATACTATTATTTTAATTTTTTTAAAAAACATACTTAATTCAAAAATTAACAATTTTAAAAATATAACTTCTTTTCTATCACATTGATTGAAAACCAAAATATCATTATCCTCAAGACTTAAGAAAATAAAATAATAATAAAATTTAATATTAATTATGGCCTTATTACTATTAATATTTCTATTCATTAGTTTTTGTTACTATTCACACAAAAAAACAAGTTGGTTCCATTAGACACCAAATAACATACCGTTCACAATTGTAGATGACCGTTTTTCAAAATTCAAAACATAGAAGCAATAAAATTATGTTTAAATGATAGTTAAAAATATCAACATTAAAAAAGTTTTATGTTTTTCCATATATTTTTGGAAAACCTTGGGTTGTTACAGTTTCAGAGGGGTAATAACCACATAAAGGGTGCATTAAATTGGAGTCAATATTCAACTTCTTCCATGACAAGGTTCCATGTTGCACACCTACTTTGAAACTCCAATGATAAATGCATTGGAAAGTCAGAAACCATTTACAAAAAATCTCCAAGGCTTTAAATAATTATTATAATATCCCTAGGTTAATCCCATTGGGTAATAGATTGAAAATAAGTTGTAATTATTCATAAATCCTATAAGTTATTTTTCATGATTTAATGGTTTTCATTATGATTTTTTTTCAAAATAATGAATTTAGGTTTTAGTAAATTAATGTAAGAAGAAATAATCTCGTTAATATTGAATTTGGTTGAAAATTTTATGACCATGAGAAACCAAATTAGATAATGTATTGGGAGAAATATATATTGATTATTAAGAATTAACTATCATAATATATGATAAACAATTTAAACATCAATGAGATTATTTTCATGGATAGTATGACGAATATTGTATTTTATGACATTTCACATTTTAATAAAGAAATAAGAAAGTTTATTTTTTCCTAACTTTCAAAAATGTGGAAAAAATAACCTAGGGAATATCTCATATACAGAGGAATACATAATCTATGTATAAAATAAGAGAATATAGTAATTTTTTTTGAGGTGTTTAATGTATTATTTGTGGGGAACATTGAAATTATGAAACTCAATTCCCTAACCCTATAATTAACTTCTTGCCCATGTATGTTTTTATTCAACGTGAATCATTAAAGTTGATGGATTGAAGTAAAAATTTATTTGAATTTAAGGCTTATATAACATTAAT
Source organism: Viscum album (assembly GCA_963277665.1). Classification (NCBI taxonomy): domain Eukaryota; kingdom Viridiplantae; phylum Streptophyta; class Magnoliopsida; order Santalales; family Viscaceae; genus Viscum; species Viscum album. Next base: position 1,005,524,632 of record OY728161.1, read on the forward strand.
AATGATATATATAAAGATTATTCAGAATATTTTTTTGTTACTTCTTTAAAAGAATATGGTGAATAATGCTGATGACCTAGAAAAGTGATTTAAATGGAAAGGTGGTATTTTATGAAAAAAATAAACTATTATGTAATGATAACCCAAAATATGTTCCTAATATTTAGATAATGAATTTTGGATAAATAGTTTATTGATATGGGTAAAGTAAATTTTGCAGTACTTTTGACCATGGAAGTGATAAATGTTTTGATGAAAAAGTGGTTTATGTTATCCTTGATGGACATTACATAATTATTGGATTTATGGAATATAATTAATAATATGTATTTCTATGCATGGAATATAAGAGATTGTATTATTTCAAAAAGGTTTTATAGTAATTTTAGTTATTACCCTATTTCAATAGAATACCTGATAAAGGTATTCATCTATTTGATTTGTGAAAATTTATAGCTACATCATGATATTTTGGTGATTAAAATTAATTTTATTTTGTTAAATTTGGTGACCTTTATAAATTTCATATTTCAGAATGGTTTCATGTTTTAATTTTTTTGGAATGGTATAAATTAAATTTTAGATTAACTTTTAATGATTAACACATTACTTTACCACATAAGGATTTATCCATATTGTATAACTAGTGTAAACAATGTTTATATATATATATATAATAAATGAATTATCATACATGTATAGATATTATTTAGTGTGTTAGACACAAAAACCTTATATCATATATTATGATATGATGTAGAAATTGATCAAGGAATGTCTAATGCATGAATTTGTTCTAGGAAAATAAAGAGATTTCAAGTATGTACCTATTATTATATTCACAGTCCAGAAGTAGATGGAAGTCACCAACATTGGGAAATGGATATTGAAATAAAATTTAGTCTTATCATCATCATTTTTATGATATCAATGACCTTATTAACACCTCATTAGTTTATTGATTTTTTCCATTAAATATATCAAGATCTCCTAGTTTCTTTTGATCAATGTTCTATATCACTCTACATCAGGATTTGGTTGTTAGCTTTCCCTTCTATGTCAATTTTTCACTTCCAGTCTATGTTCTATTATTTTTAAACCTAGTATGTGTTACTTTAGATTGAATTTTCACAACCATTTCCATCATTAAATATTATTTTTTATTATCCCTACATATCATTTCGGTATTTATGAAGAAATTTTCAAACTTTAATACAAAGACGATCAAAATGAATTTTGTAACTGAAATTCATTTTAAGGGAGTATAATGAAAAATCATTAGATTATATGAAATATTTTTTTCATGTTATTTTATTTGTTTTGATATCTTGTGTAACAAACCACATCATGTTGAGGTTTGTTTACGTGAAACAACGTGATTATTTGACAACATGTGTAAACCATTAAAATGAGGTTCATCAAACCCTAAAGTAATATTAATATAAATATTTCCATTATATCATAGCTATTAGACATAAAGATATGAAATCTATTAACCAATTTATAAAATATACCTTTCAATTACCCACTCAATATAAATTTATTTATAAACTATTATTAAATAAAAAATCAATTTCTATAAAATTAATTATATTTCTCAGGAATATGTTTTCTTAAAAAAATATTTTTAATGATTTTTATGAGAAAATAATTTTATTAACTTCAATAAATTTTATAATTTTTTTTTGAAAAAATTAACTTCAATTTTAAATAATCATATAGAAATTAACTTATGGTCAATTTTTTGGATTTTTTAAGAAATATTAGTTTTTCTATTAATAGTGAATATACTTATTATTCTAAAACTGTCATATCTTTTCAATAAATTATCTAATGTAAATCCACCGTTATGTTTTAATGTAAAATAATTTTTTTATTTTTAATACATACACCACATAATTACATTTGAAAAAAATTTACATTGGATTTTAGTATATATTAGTTTTGGGATTTAAAAAATTTTTTCTTTTAGAAAACTTTCATAAAGTGCATAATATTTCTCTATAATAGCCAAAAACCGACTCTCCAAGATCCTATGATGAAAACATTATCTTTACATTTGTTTCATTGATGCTGATAATTATGACCCATTTTTTCCATACAATTATTAAAACATTAAAAAGGAAAAATTCATAAGAATCAATAATCATGTTCCATGTGATTTAAATATTGATCAAATGAAATATTATAAAATCATAATTTAAAACTAAAAAACTATTTGGTAGCATCGTTCTTCTTATTCATAAAACACTTTCAAAAACCATTTAATTGGAATAATTATACAGAAAACTTCTAATATAATCATTAACAAATTAATTTGAGAGCTATAACGAGCTCACCCATCACTATATAGGCTATGAAATTATATAATTTGGTTTAGTATCATCTGGCGATGTTTTTACTCCCCCTTATATAAGATGTTTTGGTATCACCCATTCCAATCTATGGAACCTCATCAAATATAATGTCCAAGAACAAAACCACATTATTCTCTTCCATGGTGATATTTAAAGGAATAATTTATCTTCAACATTGAACAACATGTACCTTAGATAGTTTCCATCATAGATATTTTGTAAATATGTAAAGATTTGATATGTTTTTGGATGGATTGAACCATCTCTACCATCTCTTTCACAAGATCAGGTCTAAGTAGCATTCTATTTCTATCTTCATCCCAATTAGTTGGAGTTTTACATCGCTTTCCATACTGAGAATCATATATAGAAATATAAATACTTAAGTGGAAGATATTATTTTATGAGAACTAATAAAATGGGATATTTTGATCCCATACACCTTTGAGTTTCAAAGAGTTGTATCTTATCATATATTCGAGCATCTGGATAGTCCCTTAAGATTGGACTTCAGTTTGGGGGTGACATGATTTGATGAATATTAATTCAGTACTTAAATAATTTTAAAGACCCCTTTATAATTTATATGTTTACCTGAGATCACGATCAGAGACAATCAAGAGTGGATCCCTATGTAGTCTCACCACTTCCTTCACATATATCACTGCATGTTTATTAATTGAGATATCTTTATGAATGGTGATATTGTGGGTAGTTTTGGTGAGTAATTCTTCCACAACCCACATCACATTATTTCCATTGAACGAATTCAGAATACCCATGGACAAATTTATAGTGACACTATCCCATATGCACATGTGTATTATAAATGGTTACACCATCCCATTGGATTTATCTCTCATGGATTTAAATTGATGAAAATCTATGGAACTTGAGATATACTCCACAATATTCTTCTTCATGTTTTCCCACCAGAAGTGTTCTTGGAGATCATGATACATATTGGTACTCCCATTACGGATAAAGAAGGATGAGTTGTGTGCATTGTCCAATCACTCATTTTTTATCCCATGTTATGATGGCAGAGATAACCTCGTTATAAATCTAATCACACCATCATCATTAATATAGAACCTTAATAGCTTCCATTCTGTTTCTGAATTCACCTTCTTTTGAAACTTTTAATCATCCCTATATACCTCCTTAATATCCTCTTGTATTTATTTTTGGGAAATCATTGGGGAAAGGTAGGAAGAATTCCCTACCATTATTATTTCCAAATACATCTTTTTCATATCCATTAAGATATGGTTTTTCTAAATCCACAACATGGATAGAGTACCAGGTTTTTTCTACTAATATCATCATCTAATTTATTTGGGATTCTAAGATCATAGTGAATATAGAAATCACAGTCTTTTATTAGCTATAACCATCTCCATTGATGAATATTGCTTTTATTTTGTCTGAATATATACATTAAGCTCTTGTGATCAGTATATATGTCACACTTCTCACCACAGAAGTATCTCCACTAGATTTTCAAGGCCAACATTATAGCAGCTAACTTTTTATCATCTGTCGAACAATTTTTTCTCTTGGATCATCATCTAATGTGAGGTGTAGTATATCTCATTATCATTTTTCATGATTACACTTCCAAATAATTTTATTGAAGGCTCACTCTATATAACATATAATTCTTTAATTTTTTTGTTAATTTGAGTATAGTTGTAGTGATCAACCTCTTCTTTATATCCTAGAACATTTCCTCACATTATTCAATATAGAAAAACATTAACCAGTTTCTTGTTTTCATAGTTAAAGGGCTTGAAAAAAATTATTAATTTCTCAAAAAACATCAGTAGTGAACATATAATCTAAAAAATGTTTTGATTTCCATGACACTAGAGGGTCTGTTCCTTTCCTCAACTGCCTTTATATTTTAAGAGTCCGAAGGAATTCCCTCACATGTGACCACATGTACCATGAATGTGACTTTATGAATAAAAAAGTCACATATTTTAAACTTGGGATACAATTTATCCTTCTTTAATGTCACCAACATAAGCCTTAGGTATTCTCCATGTTCCTAATTTCTTTTTGAGTAGATGAAAATAACATCAATAAACAGTTACATAAATTTCTCAAGGTAATATCTAAAGACTGTATTCATCAAATCACTGAATATTGTATGGGAATTTGTATGTACGAAGAAAATCATGCGAAACTTATAGTTTTCATAACTTATGTGAAATGAAGTCATGTAAATATCTTTTCTCATCACGTTTAAGTGATGATTTCCATAAATAAGATTCTCCTTTTAGATGATCTGAGATCCCTGCAACTGATCGAACATGTTATCAATACATGGAATATGATACTTGTTATTTATGATTATCTTGTTGAGTTCACAATAATTGATACGCAATTGCATTGATTTATTCTTCTTATTGAAAAGGACCAATTGAACACCCCAATGTGATTTTCTAGGGTGTATGAACCCTTTTTCCAAATGTTCTTGATCATTCTTATTTAACTCCTCTATTTTGATAGGATCCATTCTATAGAAAAAAATCAATATAGAAGTATTTCTAAGTATTATTTATATTGAAAAATATACCTAATGACCTGGGGGATGTTTGGGTAACTCATCAAAAAATACATCATTGTATTCCCTCTAGATGGTAATTTCTACTAGGATCACACTTTCCATTAACTCAAATATTTAAGAGAGGTATGATTCTTCACATGGAGTCAAAACACACACCATTGAAGGATTTTCCTAAGGTGATTCATGATCATATTTTATTTTGTAGAGTAGAATGAGATGATTTGAAATATGAAATGATATTCCATTTTCCTAAAATTTCACGTGTCATCTATATAAACTGAGCCACTACATCCCTAGTATAGCATCAAATTATACCAAGGGAAGTATTACTAGATTCAATAAATGAATCTCCCCACATATGCCGTCAAGTGAATATTCCAACACTTGGGTTTCAATGATTTAACTACTATATGTTTTTAAAGAGATATCTACTTCTAGGATTAGGGGATTCAATTCAATAATTCTAGAAAATTTGGAAGATATAAAAGAATGCTTTTAACCATAATCAAATAAGAATGTTGACATTATTAAGTCAATAGGAAGTGTACCATGTAAAAATTCATTTTCTTTCTGTAGTTCTATAGTAGTGGTGGAATATACCATTTTGCGATCCTTTCGATTTAGTGTATATTGATGTTGATTACCCTTAAAGAATCGTGGTTTAGTGAACTAGGATGCATAGATCCCGTTTCCTATAAAATTTTATCATTGGACTCTGGGTGGGTATCTCCACTATTCCACCCCATTGTTATACTCCTCATGTCTTTTCGAGATTCATGATATTGGTGGTCTTCTCACCAGCACTTGTAGCATTTCCCACATCACTTTTAGAAAATTACAATGATGATTTCCCACATTTTTGACATGTGGTTTGTTGATTTTTATTTCCAACTTTCTCGTTAAATTTTTTTTCTTGAAACTCCATATTTTATTTCTTATCACCATATCCAGGTAACCATTCTCCAAACTCCAAATCCACTTCGAGAGAATATCAATTGTTTTTTCATAACTAACACAGTGTCTAATTGATTGATACTTTTGATGGTGTGGTTTTAATACACTAAGGAATCTATCAATTTTTCTATAATTTTTTATAAAAAATTCTAAAGAGTTATTTGAAATCCTTGTGAAATTTTCAACATAGGAAAGGACAAATTCTGCTCCCTTTTTCTTCATCTCTATGATTTCTCTCTCCATATGTCTTTGTTTTTTTGAAAGTGACATGAACTGGAAAACTAATCAATGCCTCGGGAATTTATTAAATCAATCTCCATATGTGTTTGTTGATTTTGAGGGAAATACTTGTTATGAAACATTATATTAATATCTTATCATTCTATATATTCAATTTTTTCCTTCTTCATGGTTGTATTAATCAAATCCCACCATCGAACGGCATATTTATCTAAATCATAAAAAGATAAAATCAGCTTCTATAACTCAATAAAAATGATTCATAGAAAATATCATATCCATTGATTTGACCAATAATTCCATTACTAGTGCACTAGAAGATCCACTAAACCTCAGTGGTCATTTACCCATAAAACACTTGATTTATAGTTGGTCCCACATATGTAAGGATGGTGTTCTACATTATTCAGGTTATTGTTCATATCATGAGATTGCTGGGTAAGAATGGACATGATATTTTTAACTCCACCTAAAAAACATTAGGGATGTTATTCGGGAAATCAATGCATTGTCCCTAGAACAGGTTGTTGTTATAGATTCTATTGTTTTCCACCATTTTCTAATATCGAAAACAATAGAAGAAATCCTAAGTCAATAATTCAATAATAAATAATTTATTTCATTGTGAAATTAATTATAAAGGAATATCTTGTGGGATCCCTACATTTATAATTTTTGAAAACTAATCTTATTTTTTTCCTTAGTTATACTTAGTCACAAACTAAGGTTTTTCACTATGGTTATCTAATCCTAATTCCCAAATTAACTAAAATATGTTCTAATACTAACTATAGTGACATTTCTTTTTATTACATTAATATTACATCATTATAATGATAAACAAAATAAAATAATTACATTACCAAGATCCAAAGGTTTAGTGTCTTTGAAATATTTGTACCATATATAAAATTTAAAAAATAAAACAAAAACATTTACAAAATTATTAATTCTTTATATTATTATTGGAACTTGATTTCTCCTTAGTACAAGTAGAAACATGAATATATACAACCAATAAAATGGTTAGATAAAACCATAGTAAGATGATAGATAAAATCATGAAACAATTTTATAGGGGTTTCTCATAATCATTATCATCATAACATAGGAATAGGCTCACAATCATGAGAGTTAGTATTATGAAAAGGATTGAAATGTGGAATTTCTAAAAATTACAAATCTTATCTTACTGTTCATCTACCACACATAGTTGTGAAAAATAATAGAACAATGTTAATGAATATTTCAATTTTATCATTAGATAAATCACATTCCACAATTCATTAGAGAACTATATACTTCCGGGTGCACCCATCACATCATAGCATTTATATTGCACTACAAAATTCTGGGTGCACCCGTCACATCATAACAATTACATTATCATGCATGCCAAATAGAAAATATTTCAATATTGGACTTAAAATAACCAATGTAAAAAAGTTTATTTCATTTAATAAAGTATTCATTAATAAAAATTGGGTTATCAAATAAAATATTTAGTAACATACTTGATATATGAATCATCAACCCTGAGTTAAGAACAATAAATTATCAAGAAGTCAAAGGTGTGCTTTTATAAGGGTGAGATTTTTGGAATTTTTTCCATAAACTCAAGTAGAAAACATGAAAATCTAATAAAAGGTATGTTAATGATGAATAAATTAAATTTAATCAATATCCATACAGAAAATGTGGTGAAATATCAAAAACCCAAGGATAGAGAGTTGGGTTCAAGAATTCACCATACCTTATGTATGAGTGAATTATTCAATTTAGTATGATGTATATAACATTATATTAATTAATTAATAAATAAAGAATATTTTATACATGAATTTGATACATTATTATTTTATTATGTTCATTTATGGTCTTTGTGTTGAGTTATAGATATTAATTTCAATGTTATGGAGCATTTAATTTTATAGTTTTCATGATTAGTTCGCTTGTATAAAAAATGGATGTTCATGTAAAATGTTGGTAAATATCAATAATTGTTAGTTTATATTGTTAATAATCATCCATAAATTTTATTTATCTTATAAATAATTTTTTATATGGTATGAGGATAAATAATTAGATAAAAGTTAATGATGATTGATTTAGGTTAATTTTGGCGGTTTTTTGATCACATAGAACATGTTTTGTTTTATCATTTATTATTATTATATATATATATATATATATATCAATTATAGAACATAAATAGGGTTATATAATAAATTGTATAATCTATTTCAACCCTTATAATTGGTTTATTAAAATTCATGATGGTATTAATAAAAAATTAAAGTGCATCGCTGAAGATGTCAATAAATTGACACAACATGCGTGATGATATCATTTTTAGAATATTAGAGAGAGAGGGAGTATTCTAATGTTAGATCTTCCATTAACATGATATCATTCAATTACATCAATCATAATGGATTTACCATTCCATTTGGATAATAGAAGGTGGGGAGAATAGAATAAAATAATTGAAAAGAAAGTAAATTAAAAAGGAATAGGATTTTATCTCTTGGATTTATCCTCCATGAGGACCTCCTTGGGGAAATGGTTTTGGGATTTTTATGAGACCAAGAGATCTAGAATGTCGGATAGTTTATTGGTCATGTTGGGACCAGGTTTATAATGAATTTGATGATGGTTTCAAGAGTTTTCTTTTGTTGTAAAGGATGGTTTTGAAGAAAAGAAATCACTTCAATTTGTTTTGGAAAATAATTATTTTGGTTTTTTTTTAAAAATAATCATATTTAAGTTGTTTTTCAAAACAATTAGAAAATATTTGTATTCATATTTTTTTAAAAAAATTTATAAAACAATATTATTAAAATTTCTTTTCAACACAATCTAAAAATAATTGTATTTAGTTTTATCATATCCAGATGGCAGAGAAAGAAGTGGGAGTAATTTTTTTTAACACAATAAAAATAAAATCGTATCTAGATTGTATTGATTGTCTTTAAAACATGTTGGATTCTAGGTGAATTTAAACGAAGTGGTGTCGATGAATGTGGTGCTTATTGAAATGGTGGTGCTGATGAAAAGGGAGTTTACAATGAAAAGGGTGATGCCAATTGGAATAATGATGCCAATGGAAAGTGGTTTCGATCGAAGTGGTGCCGAGGGAAGAGGTGATACTGATGGAAGATGAGAAACTAATTTTTTTTCAAAACAATAATATTCAGGTAGAAGAAAAGGAATGATATTGTGTCAATTGAGATTGATTCACATTTAGAATGTTTTGTATCATATCTGGGAATATCTTCTTTGTCAAATTGTTTTTTATCGTATCCTGTTAGATTTTCGTTATCAGATTTTTTTGTATCATATCCCGGAAGATAATTGTTTTCATACTGTATCATATATGGGGAAATAATTTTTTTCAGATTGAATTGTATCCAAATAGATCACTGTTTTCAGTTTGTATTGTATCCAAGATGATCATTATTCACCTGGATGCAGGGATCTTCAGACTGAGCAAGGGATTTTTAGTGCTTTCGTTGACGTAAGCTTCCAGCGACTTGGATTTGGAATTTCTGTTGATTTTGAATTTTGAATTTTCCCGCTGAATTATTTATGATTTGATGATGTTAGGGTTCCCAATCTATCCCTAAAAGTGGTTTTTATGAAAATTTAAAAAATGATTTGGCAACATGATCATTGTTTTCAGATTGTATAGTATCTGGGACGATCATTGTATTTTGATTGTAACATTGTTTTCAGATTTAATTGTATCGTATTTGGTGTGAATATTGTTTTATGATTAAAATGATCATATCCAGAAATCATATCTAGTAATTGTAACCATCTATCGTAACCATCTACCCTTACCAAAGTGATCATAACCACAATGGATCATATCCAAGATAATCATATTCAGACCATTTGTATTCATAAAAGATGATTCTTTGAGTGAGATGAAAAGAAAGAAGTATAAATGAATGGAAATTACAATACATTCTAAATGAACATAGATGATGATAAAGCTGATCCTAAATGAATTCAAAGTAATGAATGATGTCCTAATTCTAACATAGGTTTTGAATGTGATTATGTGTTTTCTCAGGTGATTGAAGAGAAATGAAACGAAAGTAAAAATTGATGAATGAATTTTCATGTGGATCCTTTTATTTAAACGAGTGACTATATCTCAAGTGGATAGGTTCATTTCTTCAAGAAAATTAAATTGGTATGGCATCAAGCATTTTTTTGAAGAAATCAACATGAAAGAATCAGATTCAGATCATCAGACCCATGTATTTCTCATCAATTGAAATCGTACTGACATTTGAAATGGGAGTCTGGAAAAAAACATGACAATTGTAGATGTTTTGAGAATAATTATGTCACGACCCATCCTCAAGGCTCGTGTTGTGACTACCCCAAGCCCGCCTACCATAGGCCAGGGGCTGGCGACTAGAACCAAGGCGTAATTCCCGGTAAAAAGGGAAAGCATTGCCTTTGTAAAGTAAACAAACACCACAGAGCAAAAAAGTAGAAGTAAACACTAAGTAGAAACTGGGTACAACAGTAAGTACAGAAAAGTAAGTGGGCCAGAATACAAACCGAAATTGAAAGTAAAGTAAAACTGGAAAGGGAAAACAGCAACTGAAAGTAAAGCTGCAACGTCGAGCTATCCACTGGAAGTCCCACCCGAAGGGTGAGTACAGATAGCCTCCACATCTCCTCGGGTCCAACCGTCCACTCCAAGTACGTCTCGCCCAGTGGTCCACCTCCAAGTACTATCCTGCTCCGCAAGCCTCAACCACGATCAGCGGTGTCCATCGTCTGCAACCAACACAACATAGTGCGGGCATAGCCCTTTCAGGGGTGAGTATAAGCTACTCAGGTGGGTCCCCGAAACCCCCGAGGGTCTCTTAAATCCACAAAGGATAATCCACAAAGGAAAGATACAATCACGAAGTAACATCAGACACTTCTTAGATATATGCCCATACATATACCTAAGTCATTAATTCCAGTTCGGCTCCAACACCCGAGATCAAATACAACCCAGTCCACACAGGAAAACAGAATCCATTCCACATAGGAAAGAAAAAGGTAATCCACATAAGAAAGCAAGGAAGGATTCAACTCACATAGGTATACTTCTTCGTATGACGATAAAGATGATCAGATATAGCCACTGATTCATCTAATCCATCGGACCCACAAAGGATTGATAGGTACTAACCCCCGTAATAACCCACAAAGGATTTGACCCCTAGAGGATCGATAGGTAACTGACCCCCGCAATGACCCACAAAAGATCTGAACCACACAGGATCGATAGGTAACAAACCCCCACAATGACCCACACAGGATCTGTAGGCGCTGGCCCACACAAGACCGCTGAGCGCTGACCCGCACAGGATCAGACCCACACAGGATTGGTAGCACTGATCCACGAAGGATCGCTAAGTGTTGTAGTCGTCGCCGTCGAATCCACTGAGGATCTCTGTATAGTCGTCGTCGCAGTCGCAGCCAGCTCTAGGGTCCCCGCACACAGCAAGCTCGTTCGGGAGGGTCCGCTCCACGAGCTGAGGGGCTGATACATAAACTCACACATAGTTCAGAGTTGATGTATCCAAAAGTTCTGTATCGTCAACAGGAACTCAACTCCACAGACGGCACGTCAATTGGACACCCGGTCTGAGAGTTATTGGCTTTTTCGTCCTAGGGGCCCGGTTGACTTTTAAGTCAAAACCAACCTGACCATACTGCACCTACGTCCAAACCTCGAGCGGAGTAAGCCAAAAGGTCTGTCTCACTGAGAGGAATCCAACAAAGTCGACGGCACATCAATCAGATGTCCGGAGCTCAAGTTATAAGCGTTTCTGCTCCGAGGGCCCGGTTGGTTTTGTGTACGAACCAACCCGTATGAACCCAAAGTTCTCCAAAACATTGAGTGTAATATACCAAAAAGACCTTCTTGATCCAAGGATCACATACTAGCTAACGGTGCGTCGATCGGAGGTTTGCAGCTCATGTTATGGGAAAGAGACCGAAGAGGTTTGGTATTAGGGAGTTCGATCCCGGTCCGACCTGGCCCGATACTCCCAGGGTCGGCCTGAACCGGCACGACCCGAACCGGGTCTGGGTCCGGCCCGCTTGGGCATGGGCCGACCCGACCAGGGCAGCCGGCCCGGTGTGCGGCGTACTGGCGCCATGGCCAGGGGCTCGGCCGAACGGTCGAGCCGTTCGGATGCGGGGTGCGCTGCCCTCACGTGTAGCAACCACGACCCCTTAATGGGTCCGCTCAAATCCGGTCAGCCGGGGGTTTCGAACCCCAGTTCTTCCACGGTCCGGTCGGCCCGCTCCGGCCGGATGACTTCTGCCACCACTGGACTGGCAAGGACGGTCCCCCCTACTCCGATGCCGGCGGCCCGGAACCGACCGTCGGTTCCCCTGCTCCACCGCAGCCCGGAACCGGAAGTGACCTTCGTCCGTCCGACGTGGCGCGATGGCGCCGCATCTTTGGTTCGTTTTCAACGGCGCAGCGTGACGGCGCTACGCTTCTTCCCCTTCTTTAATATTTTCCGCGTGGTGCTTCGGCACCGCGTTGCCTTTCTTGTGCCGCAATCAAAATCAAACCAACAAGCGGGAGGAGGGTCGGCCGTGTTCGTGCGGTCCGACCTCCTCCAGATATTGTGATATCAGGTGGCTCAGACGAACGGAAGATGGTGACGGAAGAAATCACAAAATAAACCCCTACCTCAGCATTTCCGTCGAACGAGAGTTCGTCGTGGAATTAACTGTCACGGAAGAAGGCATCGCGGAAGGGGGGTCGTCGCGTAGTGGAAGAAGCATCGCGGAAGAAGCTTCGCGGAAGAAGTGTCGCGGAAGAAGCGTCGTTGATTTCTTAGGATCCAGCGTTCTTCGCGTTCTTCGCGTTCTTCATGTTCTTCGCGTTCTTCGCGAGGAAGAGAATATCTTCAAGAGCCTGAATGAAAACTCCCTAGCCTCTCAACACCACCATCATAATAAAAATAAGAGTTGTCTTATTTTTATTTCACAAGTCTTGCATTTTAAAATCCAAAAGAGAAAGAAAAAATTAAGGGAATTAATTGAAATTCTTAAACCGCCACATTAATGAGGCGTTTCTTAACCAGAATAAACGCAAGGGCTAAGTTCATTAATAGGGGGTGCGTGTGTGTTACTTAATTAATAGAGGGGGGTTGAAAAAGGTAAAGGAAATGGTGGGGCTCGTGTGTGCCCCACCTCACAAATATCCTACCAAGTGGGTAGGATATTGTGGGTCCCACGTCATCCACTTAACATAGGTTACGTGACTTAAAATAAAATAGATTGGTCACACCATTTTATTTTATTCATTTACTTAACCCGAAAATTTTAAAAACCACACCCAAGCAAAATAAACTATGGAAAAGGTGTTTCTAAGAATATATCAGTGCTGCCATTCCATCGGTGCCCTCAAAATTTGATTCTGAGCACCGGTTAAAATGATAGAAAAACCCGCTCATTCGTTCACTGAACGTACCCGAGCTAAACTTCGGAAAAAGATTCCAGGCACACCGGGCCTCAGAATCAGGTTCTGTCAGAAACTGCGTTCCTGTAAAATTTCCAAGAAAATCAAGAAAAATATTTCCTTGAATTTTACGGGTCTTTACATTACTCCCACCTTAGGAATTTACGTCCCCGTAAATATATATCAGAATATAGGGAAACAAATGTGGGTACTGAGCATGCATCTGAGCCTCCCGCTCCCAAGTGCTCTCTTGGAGGTTCTCGTGCTTCCATCTGTTTCGCACTATAGGAATCGACCGTCCACATAAGACCCGCTCCTATCGATCCTCAATCTCCACTGGGACCTCCGCAAAATTCACCCCATAATCAACGCCCAACTCCCCGTGGTCTATGATATGCGTCGGGTCGTGCACGTATCTCCTCAGCTAAGATACGTGGAAGACGTCGTGCACCCGGTGCAACTGAGGTGGTAGAACCAGGCGATACGCCACCTCGCCAATCCTGCTAAGGACCTGGAATGGTCCGTTGAAGCGAGGAGATAACTTGCCACCTTGGCCAAATCTCCATAATCCACATCAAGGTGAGACCCACAAGAAGACGTGGTCACAATCCTCGAACTCTAGTGGCCTCCGCCTCCTGTCAGCATAAGACTTCTGCCAGCTCTGAGCTGTCCTCATCCATTCATGGATGACCTGGACCTTCTCTATCGTGGCCTGGACCATCTCTGGTCCCACAAGTGCTGACTCCCTTGGGTCTGTCCAGCACAGTGGTGATCTGCAAGCTCGGTCGTACAACGCCTCGTATGGTGCCATCCCGACGGTGGAGTGGTAGCTATTGTTGTACGCGAACTCTACCAAGGGTAGGTGGTCCTCCCAACTGTGACCGAATTTGAGGACACATGCGCGGAGCATGTCCTCGAGAGTCTGAATGGTCCTCTCCATATGACCATCCGTCTGAGGGTGAAAGGCAGTGCTCAGATGTAGTTGCGCCCGAATGCCTCCTATAACTCCTTCCAAATCCGGGAAGTAAAGCGAGAATCTCGATCAGAGATGATAGATGATGGCACACCATAAAGCCATACAATCTCCTGAACGTAGAGACATCCCAAGCTCTCCACTGAGCCCTGCTCTCTGATGGGTAAGAAGTGAGCCGACTTGGTGAGTCGGTCGACAATCACCCAAATGAAGTCATGACCCCGGGAAGTGCATGGAAGTCTAGTCACGAAGTCCATAGATATCTTGTCCCACTTCCACTCCGGGACCTCCAAGGGCTGTACCAAGCCTGCTGGTACCTGGTGCTCTGCCTTCACCTACTGGCAGGTGAGGCATCGAGAAACGAACTCTGCCACAGTCTTCTTCATGCCCGGCCACCAGTGCTGTCGTCTGAGATCTTGGTACATCTTCGCCACTCCAGGATGTACCGCCAAAGGGGAAGTGTGAAACTCTCTCAGCACCTCCTATCATAAAGCAACTGGTACCAAGGTATGTCATATGAAAAGGACGTCGTGCTCTCCTCCTAAGGAGAAACCATTAGGTGCCTGTCCAGAGGATATCTGCGCACACCACGTCTCACAGTCGGCGTCCCCACATTGTGCCTCTCTGATCCGCTGTAGTAGTGGAGGAGTGACTGTGAGTGACTGAAGGAAGGCTGCTCCATCTCTATCCATGAAGGACATCTGCAAAGTGGCTAGCTGCTCTGTCACCTCCCCAAGTAACTGAATACCCATCCTCCTGCTGAGAGCATCAGCTACTACGTTCCCCTTCTCAGGAGTATAGACTATCTCGAAGTCATAGTCCTGGAGGAACTCAAGCCATCGCCGCTGTCTCAGGTTCAGGTCCTTCTGAGAGAAGATGTACCTGAGACTCTGATGGTATGAAAAGACTGTAAAATGCTCTCCCATCAGATAGTGTCGCCACATCTTTAGAGCGAAGACCACTACTGCTAACTCCATGTCATGGGTAGCGTAGATCTGCTCATGCGGCCTCAACTAATGTGATCCATAGGCGATCACTTCCTGCTCCTGTATCATGACACATCCGAGTCTGGTCCCTGATACATCGTAGTAGACTGCGTACCCTACTCCCTCCTCCGACAACCTCATGATAGGTGTGCTGGTCAATCTCTGTATCGGCTCTTGGAAGCTCTACTGACATCTGTCTGACCACACAAATGGTTTTCCCTTCTTCGTCATAGATGATAGTGGTGCCGCAACTCTAGAGATGTCTGGCACAAATCTCAGATAGTATCCAGCTAGTCCCAAGAAACTCTGCACCTCCCTCACGATCCTGGGTGGCTCCCAAGCTAGCACTACCTCGATCATCGTAAGATCCACCACAACTCCCACCTCATTGATGACGTGTCCCATGAAGTGGACCTCACGTATCCATAACTGACACTTCGAGAGCTTTACATAAAGCTGGTGCTCTCGGAGTGTGTCTAGTACGACCCGCAAGTGGTAGGCATGGTCCTCCTTAGTGGTCGAGTATATCAAAATGTCGTCGATGAAGACCACAACAACTTGATCAAGGTATGGCTGAAAGATCCTGTTCATGAGGCCCATGAACAATGCTAGAGCATTGGTTATGCCAAATGGCATAACCAAGAACTCATAGTGTCCATACAGACATCTGAAGGCCGCCTTCTACACGTCCTCGTCCCGAACTCTGAGCTGATGATAGCCTGATCTAAGGTCTATCTTTGAGAACCACCGTGATCCCTTGAGCTGATTGAAACGGTCATCAATCCTAGGTAGCGGCTACTTTTTCCTCACTGTCACTTGGTTTAAGAGACGATAGTCGACACAAAGTCGCAATCTCCCGCCCGCCTTCTTGGCGAACAATATCGGGGAAGCTCAAGGTGAAACACTAGGTCGGATGAATCCCTTGCCCTGTAAGTCCTCCAACTGTACCCGTAGCTCTCAAATCTCGGCGGGAGCCATCCAATATGCTGGGGTGGATATCGGGGTTGTCTCGTGGTATAGATCAATATAAAAGTCTACCTCTCTACGAGGAGTTAGTCCTGGAACATCGTCGGGAAAAACGTCCTCATACTGATCCACCACTACAGGAAAACTAGGACTCCGTATGGTAAATAATCCTAGGATGAGGCTATCCAACTGATGAGTGATGGGTTGACCTGTGACACCCCAAGCTTCCACGGTACGTTTCACCTCGAGTAATGCAATAGCGTGTGTTGTACGCAACCTCGAGCTCTAACACACACCACAACGAATTAAACTAGCCGTTGTGAATAGTAATACCAACTTTTTGAAATTTTATAAATTTTATTTATCAAAATGGACTTCATTTTTGGATTCGTAATATTGAAATTAGCCTATGTTGAATTTTTGGTATTATTCTGAGAACTTCTATTTTTTATGAAAAGTGAAAAATACTCAAAAACAACTTTTTTAATCAAAATAATTTATAGTAATAAATTATACTATTTAGTGGTTTTAAAGTATAATTAGAATATATTTTTACCATTTTATCCAATGGTGGTCATTATAATTAATTTAACATTGAAATTGGACATAAACAATTGCCAATCTTTTGATATAAATTGTTTCTTAAAAACACGCTATTTGTTGTAACAGCGGGAATTAATTATAAAACTAATTTATGCAACTTATATGTTTGGAATTTTGTAAAATAGACATCATTTTTTAATTCGGAATATCAATTATATCTTAGGGTGAGATTTTGGCCTTATTCGGAAAAACTTCAATTTTTGATGAATAGTGAAACCACTAAGTGGTTGTTAAAAACTGATTTTTCGTTAAAATGAAATATTACCACTTCTGTGATTTGATTTTCAAAAATCCGACATACATGGTTGTCATTAAGAAGTAAAATGTGGTTCAATGAGATTAAAATAATTTTTGGTGAATAGTAACTTTTAAGTTCTTAATCGCGATTAGAGGTAATTAGTGTAGTTTAAGGTACAAATAATGTTTTAATAATATGAGATGAGCATGACACTTGTCCTACTCCTATTGGATGAGTCATGGCCGACCAAGACAACCCATGGGTAAACTTGAGGACCCCATGGAGCCACTTTAGTTAGAAAATGACATTAATATATATTTATTTAATGTTAAAATTAAATTGACACAAACATGAGTTATTTTACTAAAACTGTTTTTAAGTGGGGTTACACAAGTCCAAATTTTGACTATAAATATTCATTAAAAATCTAAAAAGATTTCCTACATCATAGTATTTTTTTTATAATTTTTAGACATTAAATAAATTAAATTATTTATTACATCATTATGATGCAGCGATGACCTCATTATTTAACGATTTTAATAAAATGAAAAGATAATGTAAAATACAAGGCTTACACTTGTCCAAAGACTATTGGATGGGTATATTTAGAACCCTTATCACCTATCCACTAATTATATACGTGTGGGACCTTTAGAATCCGAAAATCATTGTGTAATAATGTAACATTTCAATCTTTCCAAAAGAACCCCTCCTCTCCACTTATAAAAGGCCCCCACCTCTCCCACCTTATTCACACCTTCAATCCATTTGTCTCGGCCAATCTCTGCCCAAATACTCTCCAAAATTCCCCCTCTTACTCCTAGAAGCCTCAATTTTGGCAGAACTCTTCCCAAGGAAGCCTTTGGCTCAAATCAAAAAGAGTTACCCGATTTTGAGGTAATGTCTTTCTAATGTTGTTTTGTTTTATTTTTCTCCTCCAACCCCCTAAACTCTTTTTATTCATTTCTTTTGTAACAAAACCAGTATCCTCAATATACTAGTATGTTGTTATAAGAATTATTCGAGCTACACTTACACACACCTACATCTAATGGTTAAAGAACATACGGTTTCTGTGGATGGCGAATTTCTACCTCACGAAACGATGATTGTTCAACACTCATATAACACCTTCAAAGGTGGCAATTAAGATGTTACTATATTTATATATGATATAAAATATGTTTATGTTTTACTTATGCTTCTTTATTTCTCATTTATGGCATACTTTATGATTTCCATTATGGGTAAAATGCGATAATTTCATTTTAGGAAGTGCGGACTACCGCCCCCTCAAAGTGATTTGAATCGTTAATGCCATATGTGGGATGTATAAAGGATGGATTAAATGGTATTATACACTATATTATACTGTAATTATATTATAAATTTATATCATTATGATTTCATTCCATTAAATACGAAATAGAAATGAAAGTAGCGTTCATGCGTACGTACGGCTTACCGTCTCCATGAACGGTGCATTTCATTTCTTACCTCTAAATGTTACGTGAAATTATGAATGAATGTATATACTGTATATATATGATATATATGATATCTAAATCATGAATATAATTCTGGATATAATGGATATTTCACCACATGAACAACTTGTAATTATAAGAAGTTTATTTTTGACTCAAGTACCAAAGATCGACAAAACGACCGTTATTAACTTAAATAATTAAATAATGTTCATAACATGGTAATAAGGGATATAAAAGGAATAATGAACATGAAAAAGGTTCTTATGTAAATATAAATTAACTCTAGTTTATTATTCAGGAGGTTAAAGAATGGTCGAGTCAGGACAGGACGTAAGGTAAGGGAATTTCTTAACCCAATTTCCATTCTTTGGGTTAATCTTCTAATTTCAAATTATGTCATGGTATTATTATGTCCTATATTGTATTTTTACTTTCGTTATGTGTACTTATAGTGAATACACATAATAGATCTATTTTATTTAAAAAATTATCTTTGTAAGGGAATTTCTTAACCCAATTTCCATTCGTTGGGTTAATCTCCTACTTTCAAATTATGTCATTATATTATTATGTCATATCTTGTATTTGTACTTTATTTATGTGTACTTATAGTTAATAAACATAGTATATCTATTTTATTTTAAAAATGATCTTTGTATGGGACTTCGTCTCAATCTCCTTTCATTTAGGCATATTTTATTTTATACACAACTTTCTTTTATACGGTGTATAAACCCCTTTGACTTTTACGTTTATTTAAAAGGAATATTTTTTTATACGAAGAATTTTACTAAACAACAAAAAGGGAATGTTTTCCTTTCCGTACTTATGCGGCGACAACAACTTCTCCGCCGCCGTGACCATTATTTGAGTTTCGGCTTCCTCTACAAGCCATCATTTTTTTTTAATGAAAAATAAATACAAAGTTTTAACTTTCTTTTATTTTGGAATTGAAAATGGTTTTGAAAGCATTTTTATTATATCAATGTGTTGTATTGATATCTTGTGATTGAAATGTGGAAATTTTATGTTTTCTTTATGCATGTTTTTATGGTTTATGATATGCTTAAACCTATTCATATGAGGAATGCATTGGACTTAATAAGTGACGGGTGGAGCCCACTATAGCTCCTCGATGCATCGACAGGTCTCATGAGACAAACTAGTGTCTTGGCACGAGGCCTTGACAAAATATTATTTGTGGTCTTGGCACGAGGCCTTGACTATGTGGTTATGATAGTCTGGCATTATGCATTCCATCATTATGAAAGTGGTTATTGATATTGCATGTGATTATTCAACCAGTAGAATATCCATGTGAAGAAGTAAATGGCATTATCTCATTTTACTTTTTCCATATTATGTTGAAGTTCAAGTTTAAAAGGCTTTTGTTTTAGTTATACATTGCCTTAAATGTTAATGTTTATTTATGAAAGCTTCCGCTATATTGTTAACCTTACTGAGCATCTGAGCTCACCCCTTTCAATGTTTTAATATTTTTTCCAGGATGTGAAGAAGTATTTTATGAATGACCTGCAGGGGTAGTCAGAAAGGGATATGATTGTGGACTATGAAGACCATGTTATTGTAGTTTTTTTTACTTTTTGATGTAATGAAAGACTTATGAATGTATCTAGTGTTTCCAAGGCTGCTAAACTCATCGGTCTTTCGAGACATGATCTTTTGTGATCATGCCAATGTTACGAACTAATGCACCGACTCTGGGTAGCTGGGGTCGGGGCGTTACAGTTGGTATCATAGGCAGTTTAGTACGAACCTTGGAAGCTAGATTTAGACAAACTCTGATTAGAGCACGTAGACCTAAGATGAACATTGAGGATTAGTATATAAGAACTTCCTAAAAATTTTGGTATTGTAGAGATTTTTTGAGTTTTCCGAGCAATACATCCCTGTCTGGATACGAGCAGGTAGAGGCGGCTCTGGCACAGATGTACCTAGGGGTAAAACCCGAAAACACCGCTTTGAGCTAGACTCGAACGGGAACTGGTGCATGACAACGGGCCTTGCTTAACTCTTGGTTACGACACTCCGGGGGATATGCTTAGGATAATTCCCATTTTCTTTACAAACCACTATGAAGGGTTACGAGTATATACTTCCTCAAAGAAAACATTTTTATAATTATGGGTTATATCCATAATTAGTTCAATTTATGTTAAGTGTTTTACAAGTATGGAATTATGTATTTTGATTCATAAACTAATCCAGTTTATGCCATTATTTAGAAATGGCGCCTAGTGGAAGGAATGGAAACCGTATAAATGCACGCACTCCGTGTAGGGATTGCCCTCCTGCTCAAGATAATTATGGTGGAGCTAGTGATACAACTGGTGTTGATCAGCTTCTCACCGTACTAGGACAACTCACGCAGGTTATGAATAATAACCTTACTCGTATGGAGCACCATGATCCCCAACGTGGAGGATCAATGCTAGACCGTTTCATGAGGCAACAACCACCAACCTTCAATGGGAGTACAAATCCTATAGTAGCTGAGCAATGGATAAATTACTTAGAGAAAATATTCCATGCCATGGGGAGTAGTGAAACGGAGAAAGTTGTCATGACAGTTTACCGCCTCACTGGAGATGCCGATCAATGGTGGTCATTAATTCAAAACACAAAGGAAGATGATGAATTAACAAACATGGAATGGCAGGAGTTCAAAGAGATGTTCTTAGAAAAATACTTTCCTCGTGACCATCGAGCAGTTATGGAAAGGCAATTTCTGAGTCTGAGGCAGAAGGAGGATAAGAATGTCGCAAAGTATGAGGCTTACTTTACAAGGTTAGCAAGGCATGCTGCCGATTATATACGTAACCCAAAGAGTAAGATTGATCGTTTCTTTGATGGGTTAAAACCATTTCTCCGTCGAGCTTTAGTATCACAATCCTTCTCATCATACGAAGATATTGTCTCGTGTGCTATCAAGACAGAAAAGAAATTCTCTAAGTCTTATGACAACAAAGTAAAGTAAGAGAAGAAGAGAACGGGGGAACAAGAGACAGATAAAGGGAAAAAGGGAAAGAAGGATTTTCCATTATGTGATAATTGTGGGAAGAATCACCCTGGTACGTGCCTAAAAGGAATGGGAGTTTGTTATATATGTGGAGAAAAGGGTCACCGGGCTCGTGATTGCAAGGGAAAGAAAGAGGCTGTCAAAGTTGTATGCTACAATTGTAGGGAAATGGGGCATTATGCAAATGAATGTCCTAAGCGTCAAGGAAACTTACCTCAGAAAAGGCCAAGGGATCAAGGCCAATCTTATGTTGTGACTACACTTGAAGTGGAATAATTAATGTATTGGTGCTTTTGGACTCATGGAATATATTCTGGTTATAAGAATAATGTGATATATATAAAGATTGTACTGAAGTACTTTTTGATTAAGGTAATATGATTAAGGTAATCATATTTTTAGTATGCAACAATAAGAGAATCTTTTCATTGTTTGGGGAATCTGATGTTACAATTGATTTTGGAATTAAGAGACCTTTTAGAGAAAGTATGGATAGAGGTATATTGGATAATTATAAAGGTTGGAGTGGATTAAGTTGATCTTTGGATAGTATTGTTTAAGGTTAAAGCATTTCTGAAGATTATTTTTGGAATATTATAATACTATAGTTTTAGGAAAAGGACAACCTGCAGGGTGGGGAATAACCCGTCGCGTCGGACAAAGCTGCAGGAATCGAACCCACAACCATAGTGCGACAAGCCTTTATTTCCTACCACTAGCCTACAGGAAGTCCCTGGTTATTACAAAATAATTTTACTAATCTAAATGGTATGTGTTAACATTTAGAACCTTATACAATTAGGATAAAAAGAATATTTTTGAGTTCCGTTACCATTTGGAGTAAAAGATGGGTTTGTGGTAAAAATATATTAAAGAATGAAAGTATACATAACAAGTATGTATATTCCCTTACGTTCTTAGTAAATCTCCTAAATAAATTCCTCAACATTATAAAAGGTAACTTAAAACAAAAATGTTGTCGGTTAACTTTTCCAACTGGGGATTCAATGACCGTTTAACCAATCACAAGTTTGTGATTTTCTTGTAGTTAAACTTTCTCTTAATCCTGTTTTCTATAACTCTCCATCAGACCATGATGGTTTGTTTCTCCTACATATCCATATTTTCATAGAATCCTAGAATGGGCTATATCGGGTGACCTTTGTACTTATCTTTCTTTCTTTTAATGTTATATATTTATTAAACTTATTTCTGATGTGGGTTTTCCTCAAAGGTATTTTCTCTTTTCAACCTTTTCTTTTCAAATACAAATTTAAAATTGCGAGGATGCAATTTATTGAAGGAGGGGAGAATGTAACACCCCAAGCTTCCACGGTACGTTTCACTTCGAGTAATGCAATAGCGTGTGTTGTACGCAACCTCGAGCTCTAACACACACCACAACGAATTAAACTAGCCGTTATGAATAGTAATACCTACTTTTTGAAATTTTATAAATTTTATTTATCAAAATGGACTTCATTTTTGGATTCGGAATATCGAAATTATCCTATGTTGAATTTTTGGTATTATTCTGAGAACTTCTATTTTTTTTATGAAAAGTGAAAAATACTTAAAAACAACTTTTTTAATCAAAATAATTTATAGTAATAAATTATACAATTTAGTGGTTTTAAAGTATAATTAGAATATATTTTTACCATTTTATCCAAAGGTGGTCATTAGAATTAATTTAACATTGAAATTGGACATAAACAATTGTCAATCTTTTGATATAAATTGTTTCTTAAAAACACGCTATTTGTTATAACAGCGGGAATTAACTATAAAACTAATTAATGAAACATATATGTTTGGAATTCTGTAAAATAGACATCATTTTTGAATTCGGAATATCAATTATATCTTAGGGTGAAATTTTGGCCTTATTCTGAAAAACTTCAATTTTTGATGAATAGTGAAACCACTAAGTGGTTGTTAAAAACTGATTTTTCATTAAAATGAAATATTACCACTTCTGTGATTTGATTTTCAATAATCCGACATACATGGTTGTCATTAAGAATTAAAATGTGGTTCAATGAGATTAAAATAATTTTTGGTGAATAGTAACTTTTAAGTTCTTAATCGCGATTAGAGGTAATTAGTGTAGTTTAAGGTACAAATAATGTTTTAATAATATGAGATGAGCATGAAACTTGTCCTACTCCTATTGGATGAGTCATGGACGACCAAGACAACACATGGGTCAACTTGAGGACCCCATGGAGCCACTTTAGTTAGAAAATGACATTAATATATATTTATTTAATGTTAAAATTAAATTGACACAAACATGAGTTATTTTACTAAAACAGTTTTTAAGTGGGGTTACACAAGTCCAAATTTTGACTATAAATATTCATTAGAAATATAAAAAGATTTCCTACATCATAGTATTTTTTTTATAATTTTTAGACATTATATAAATTAAATTATTTATGACATCATTATGATGCAGCGATGACCTCATTATTTAACGATTTTAATAAAATGAAAAGATAATGTAAAATCCAAGGCTTACACTTGTCCAAAGACTATTGTATGGGTATATTTCGAACCCTTATCACCTTAGCCACGAATTATATAAGTGTGGGACCTTTAGAATCCGAAAAGCATTGTGTAATAATGTAACATTTCAATCTTTCCAAAAGAGCCCCTCCTCTCCACTTATAAAAGGCCCCCACCTCTCCCACCTTATTCACACCTTCAAGCCATTTAGCTCGTCCAACCTCTGCCCAAATACTCTCCCAACTTCCCCCTCTTACTCCTAGAAGCCTCAATTTGGGCAGAACTCTTCCCAAGGAATCCTTTGGCTCAAATCAAAAAGAGTTACCCGATTTTGAGGTAATGTCTTCTCTAATGTTGTTTTGTTTTATTTTTCTTCTCCAACCCCCTAAAATCTTTTTATTCATTTCTTTTGTAACAAAACCAGTATCCTCAATATACTAGTATGTTTTTATAAGAAGGATTCGAGCTACACTTACACACACCTACATCTAATGGTTAAAGAACATACAGTTTCTGTGGATGGAGAATTTCTGCCTCACGAAAGGATGATTGTTCAACACTCATATAACACCTTCAAAGGTGGCCATTAAGATGTCACTATATTTATATATGATATAAAATATGTTTATATTTTACTTATACTTCTGTATTTCTCATTTATGGCATACTTTATGATTTCCATTATGGGTAAAATGCGATAATTTCATTTTAGGAAGTGCAGACTACCGCCCCCTCAAAGTGATTTGAATCGTTAATTCCATATGTGGGATGTATAAAGGATGGATTAAATGGTATTATACACTATATTATACTGTAATTATATTATAAATTTATATCATTATGATTTCATTCCATTAAATACGAAATAGAAATGAAAGTAGCGTTCATGCGTACGTACGGCTTACCGTCTCCATGAACGGTGCATTTCATTTATTACCTCTAAATGTTACGTGACATTATTAATGAATGTATATACTATATATATATGATATATATGATATCTAAATCATGAATATAATTCTGGATATAATGGATATTTCACCACATGAACAACTTGTAATTATAAGAAGTTTATTTTTGACTCAAGTACCAAAGATCGACAAAATGACCGTTATTAACTTAAATAATTAAATAATGGTCATAACATGGTAATAAGGGATATAAAAGGAATAATGAACATGAAAAAGGTTCCAAAGTAAATATAAATTAACTCTATTTTATTATTCAGGAGGTTAAAGAACGGTCAGGTCAGGACAGGACGCAAGGTAAGGGAATTTCTTAACCCAATTTCCATTCTTTGGGTTAATCTCCTACTTTCAAATTATGTCATGATATTATTATGTCCTATATTGTATTTGTACTTTAGTTATGTGTACTTATAGTGAATACACATAATAGATCTATTTTATTTAAAAAATGATCTTTGTAAGGGAATTTCTTAACCCAATTTCCATTCATTGGGTTAATCTCCTACTTTCAAATTATGTCATTATATTATTATGTCATATCTTGTATTTGTACTTTATTTATGTGTACTTATAGTGAATACACATAGTATATCTATTTTATTTTAAAAATGATCTTTGTATGGGACTTTGTCTCAATCTCCTTTCATTGAGTCATATTTTATTTTATACACAACATTCTTTTATACGGTGTATAAACCCCTTTGACTTTTACGTTTATTTAAAAGGAATCTTTTTTATACGAAGCATTTTACTAAACGACAAAAAGTGAATGTTTTCCTTTCCGTACTTATGCGGCGACAACGACTTCTCCGCCGCCGTGACCATTATTTGAGTTTCGGCTTCCTCTACAAGCCATCATTTGTTTTAATGAAAAATAAATACAAAGTTTTAACTTTCTTTTATTTTGGAATTGAAAATGGTTTTGAAAGCATTTTTATTATATCAATGTGTTGTATTGATATCTTGTGATTGAAATGTTGAAATTTTATGTTTCCTTTATGCATGTTTTTATGGTTTATGATATACTTAAACCTATTCATATGAGGAATGCATTGGACTTAATAAGTGACGGGTGGAGCCCGCTATAGCTCCTCGATGCATCGACAGGTCTCATGAGACAAACTAGTGTCTTGGCACGAGGCCTTGACAAAATCTTATTTGTGGTCTTGGCACGAGGCCTTGATTATGTGGTTATGATAGTCTGGCATTATGCATTCCATCATTATGAAAGTGGTTATTGATATTGCATGTGATTATTCAACTAGTAGAATATCCATGTGAAGAAGTAAATGGCATTATCTCATTTTACTTTTGCCATATTATGTTGAAGTTCAAGTTTAAAAGGATTTTGTTTTAGTTATACATTTCCTTAAATGTTAATGTTTATTTATGAAATCTTCCGCTATATTGTTAACCTTACTGAGCATCTGAGCTCACCCCTTTCAATGTTTTAATATTTTTTCCAGGATGTGAAGAAGTATTTTATGAATGACCTGCAGGGGTAGTCAGAAAGGGATATGATTGTGGACTATGAAGACCATTTATTGTAGTTTGTTTACTTTTTGATGTAATGAAAGACTTATGAATGTATCTAGTGTTTCCAAGGCTACTAAAATAATCGGTCTTTCGAGAGATGATCTTTTGTGATCATGCCAATGTTACGAACTAATGCACCGACTCTGGGTAGCTGGGGTCAGGGCATTACATGACCTCTTCTCTGCGAGAGTCCATCCTGTGCTGCGAAGGCTCCCTTCTCACCGGTGAAGGTGAACCTGCTCCCGTCGGTGCGTACACACCGCACCTTGTGCCTAATACAGTCAATCTGAGCATGGACTCTAGATAACAAATCCATTCCTAATATGAATTCATAAGGCCTAGAAGCCACTAGAATAAGATCCCAGCCAAAGCTCTCGCCTCGTAGAGTAAGCTCACACTACCGGCACCAGTGCATAATCGTCGAGTCTGCTCTGGTAGGAGTCTCTATCAATAAGGATCGAGCCAACGGCTCTGTCAAAATCTCCGAGCTCCAAACAAGGGAAGTGACTATGAAATAATGACTCGCTCCAATGTCTATAAGAACTACAGAAAGGGTGTAATAGACACAGATAGTACCTCGAATCATCTCGGGCACGCCATGGTCATAGGCCTCCATTGCCTGGAGCTATGACTGTCTCTGCCCGCCAACTCCCTGTGGACGGGGTGGACCTCCTGGTGGTGGTGCTGGTAGAGACTCAAAGCGTCTCCCACCACCTGCTGCTCGGCCAGCTCCTCTGCCTCATCTTCCTTCTCCCTGCGGACCGCCACGGTCGACCCTCTGCCTCTGCCTAGGTGGCCCCTCAACTGTATACTGCTCCTTGGCATGGCGGGTTGGGCAGTCACGAGCCACGTGGCCCTGCCCGCCTCATGCGTAGCACTGTCTGCCTCTCGAAAGACTGGCTCTATGCTGTGTTCCCCGCACTATTGATCCAGTGTCCTGAGGACGTCTGCCCGAGGGTCTGGTCTGCCTGGACCCATGAGTCATCTGTCGACTGCCTGCTGCAGAAGACTCTGCTACGCGCCACCCTGCGGTAGGTCTCGCTGCTGAAGTAGGCTCAGCAAGGAAGCTCTCGATGAGAAGGGCTCGCTCCAGTACTCATGCATGTGTCAGAATTCTGAGGGAGATCAGACATGCCTTGATATCATGCCTCAATCCCTGCTCAGAGGTCTAGGCCCGGAAGAATGGGTCCCGTACAATGTCTGTCGAGTAGTGCGAGAGAACTGTAAATCTCGCCGATTACTGGGGCAACCGTCAAGCTGCCCTGCCACAACTGTAGAAGCTCCTAGATGCGCACCGCACGGAGGGTGGCTGGGATGAACTTCAAGCAGAAGAGCCTCTTAAAGTCTGTCCAGAAGAGAGATACCTCATCGTGCACTTGGAGCATCAAGCTCCACCATCTGCCTGGTGCCGCGTGCAGGAGGCTCGCTACGAGGATCACCATGAGGTCTGCTGGTGTTCTCACTAACCTGAAAACTCGTACAACTGCCTCCAGCCAATCCTCGGCTACCTAAGGGTACATCTCCCCATGGAAACCAGGAGGTCGTTGGTGCTGAAACTCGTGCAGTGCACTAAGGCGACGTGCATCGTCAGCAGCTGGGGCAGGTAGAATCGGTGGCTTGGCTGGTAGCGGTACCGCCGGTGCCTCTGCTGTCAAAGAGCCCTATACCGAGGCATCGTCGCTCGGTGGGCTATCGCCACGTACAACGCTCGGAACCCTAGATGGCTTCCATCATGGGGACATCCTGAAAAGGAAACAGGTGCGCCACTGTCAAACAGTATACCTGGTGAGCTGACACAAAGTAATCACAATGAAAACCTGTAACACCCATGCAAACAATGTTTTCGTGCATTAAGTCGGAAATCAAAAGTCAGGGTCCTGGTGTACGAATAGGTCGGCCACTGCACCAACACTGAACTCCCTGGACTGATAACCACTCTCAGTACTCTTAACACTATTTCTTCACATAGAAAAAGATCAGAGTCCTGAGTTCTGCGGTAGAACCGAACTCCTCTGATACCAATTTGTCACGACTCGTCCTCGGGGCCCGTGCCGCGACTACCCCTATCCCACCTAACATAGGCCAGGGGATGATGACTAGAACCAAGGCGCAATTACTAGTAAAAAGGGAAGGCATTTCCTTTGTAAAGTAAACAAACACCACAGAGTAAGCAAGAAGAAGTAAACACTAAGTGAAAACTGGGTAAAACAGTAAGTGCGGAAAAGTAAGTGGGCCAGAATACAAACCCAAAATGAAATTAACGTACAACTGGAAAGGGAAAAGAGCAATTGAATGTAAAGCCACAACGTCAAGCCATCCACTGGAAGTCCCACCTAATGGGTGAGTACAGATAGCCTCCACAGCTCCTCAGGTCCAACCGTCCGCTCTGAGTATGTCCCGCCCAGTGGTCCACCTCCAGGTACCGTCCTCCTCCGCAAGCCTCAACCACGATCATCGCTATCCATCGCCTGCAACCAAGCCAACGTAGTGCGGGCATATCACGTGCAGGGGTGAGTATGTGCTACTCAGTAGGGACCCCGAAACCCCCAAGTGTCTCTTGAATCCACAAAGAATAATCCACAAAGGAAAGATACAATCATGAAGTTACATCAGACACTGCTTAGGTATATTCCCATACATATACCTAAGTCATTAATTCCAGTTTAGCTCCAACACCCGAGCTCAAATACAACCCAGTCCACACAAGAAAACACAACCCATTGCACATAGGAAAGCAAAATGTAATCCACATAGGAAAGCAAGGAAGGATTCAACTCACATAGGTATACTTCTTCGTATGATGATAGAGATGATCAGATATAGCCACTGATTCATCTAAGTCATCGGACCCACAAACGATTGATAGGTACTAACCCCTGTAATGATCCACAAAGGATATGACCCACATAGGATCGATAT
This sequence comes from Viscum album, assembly GCA_963277665.1. NCBI lineage: Eukaryota > Viridiplantae > Streptophyta > Magnoliopsida > Santalales > Viscaceae > Viscum > Viscum album. Next base: position 1,005,554,492 of record OY728161.1, read on the forward strand.
GTAACTAACCCCCGCAATGACCCACAAAGGATCTGACCCACGCATGATCGATGTGTAACTAACTCCCGCAATGACCCACGCAGGATCGGACCCACACATGATCTATAGGCACTGGCCCACACAGGACCGATGAGCGTTGACCCACACAGGATCAGACCCACACATGATTGGTAGCACTGATCCACGTAGGATCACTGAGTGCTGTAGTCGTCGCCGTCGAATCCACTGAGGATCTCTTTACAGTCGTCATCGTCGACGCAGTCGCAGCCAGCTCTAGGGTTCCCGCACACAACAAGTTCGTTCGGGAGGGTCCGATCCACGAGCCGAGGGGCTGATACATCAACTGACACATAGTCTGGAGTTGATGTATCCAAGTGTTCCGTATCGTCAACAGGAACTCAAACGCCACAGACAGCGCGTCAATCGGACGCCCGGTCTGAGAGTTATTGGCGTTTTCGTCCCAGGGGCCCGGTTGATTTTTAAGTCAAATCCAACCTGACCAAACTCCACCTGCATCCAATCCTCGAGCGGAGTAATCCAAAAGGACCATCTCACTATGATTAATCCAACAAAGTCGACGACACGTCAATCGGACGCCCAGAGCTCATGTTATAAGCGTTTCCGCTCGGAGGGCCTGGTAGGTTTCGTGTACGAACCAACCCGGCCGAACCCAAAGTTCTCCAAAACCATGAGTGTAATATACCGAAAAGACCATCGCGATCCAAGTATCGCATCGCAGCTGATGGTGCGTCGATTGGAGGTCCGCAACTCATGTTATGGGCAACAGACCGAAGAGGTTCGGTATTAGGGCGTTCAGGCCCTGTCCGACCCGGCCCAATACCCCTAGGGTTGGCCCGAACCGGGTCGACCCGACCGGGTCCGGGTCCGGCCCGCTTGGGTGTGGCCCGGTCTGGCAGACCAGCCAGGGCACCCGGCACGGTGCGCTGGCCAGGGGCTCGGCCGAACGGCCGAGCCGTTCAGACGTGGGGGGCGTTGCCCCCGCGTGTAGAAACCGCGACCCCTTAATGGGGCCACTCACGTCCGGCCAGCCGGGGGTATCGAACCACCAGTTCTTCCACAGTCCAACCAGCTCGCTCCGGCCGGCCGGCTTTTACCACCACGGGAGCAGCAAGGCTGGTCCCCCTCTGCTTCGATGCCGGAGGCCCGGAACCGGCCGCCGGTTCCCCTGCTCCGCTGCAGCCCGGAACCGGCCGCAGCCTCTGTAAGTCCGGCGCGGCACGATGGCACCGCACCCCTCCTCCGCGGCCCTGCTCTGGCCACTGTGCTTTCTTAGTTCTCCGGTGGGGCGTGACATCACCGCATCTTTGATTCGTTTTCAATGGTGAGGCACGACGACACTGCGCTTCTTCCCCTTCTTTATTATTTTCTACGCTGTGCTTCGACACCACGTTGCCTTGCTCGTGCCGTAATCAAAATCAAACCAACAAGGGGGAGGAGGGTCATCCATGTTCGTGCTGTCCGACCTCCTCCTGTTATTGCGATATCAGGCTTCTCAAAAGAAAGAAAGATGGTGATGGAACAAATCACAAAATAAACCCCTACCTCAGCGTTGTCGTCAAGCGAGAGTTCATTGCGGAATTAACCATCATGAAAGAAGGCGTCGCGGAAGGGAGATCATCACATCACAGAAGAAGCATCGTGGAAGAAGAGCCGTGGAAGAAGCATCATGGAAGAAGCGTCGTTGATTTCTGAGGATCTGGCATTCTTCGTGTTCTTCACGTTCTTCGCGAGGAAGAGAAGATCATCAAGAGCCTGAGTGAAAACTCCCTAGCCTCTCAACAGCACCAGCCTAATAAAAATAAGAGTTGTCTTATTTTTATTTCACAATTCTTGCGTTTTAAAATTCAAAAACGAAAGAAACAATTAAGTGAGTTAATTGTAACGCTTAAACCGCCACATTAATGAGGCGTTTCTTAACCAGAATAAACGCAAGGGTTGACTTCATTAATAGGGGGTGTGGGTGTGTTACTTAATTAAAGGAGGGGGTTGAAAATGTGAAGGAAACGGTGGGGCTTGAGTGGGACCCACCTAACAAATATCATACCAAGTAGGTAGGATATTGTGGGTCCCACGTCATCCACTTAACATATGTTAAGCGACTGAAAATAAAATAGATTGGTCACACCATTTTATTTTATTCATTTACTTAACCAGAAAAATTTAAAAACTACACCCGAGCAAACACAACTCAGGAAAAGGTGTTTCTAAGTAAATATCCGTGCTGCGATTCCATCAGTGCCCTCAGAATTCGATTCCGAGCACCGGTTAAAAAGTTAGAAAAACCCGCTCGTTCATCCACTGAACGTACCCGAGCTAATCTTCGGAAAAAGATTCCAAGCACACCGGGCCTCAGAATCAGCTGCCGTCAGAAAGTGCGTTCATGTAAAATTACCAAGAAAATTAAGAAAAAAATTTCCTTGAATTTTACGGGTCTTTACAAATTAATAAGCTTTGATGAAGTCATAACGTTTGTAAATTTTCATGTGAAATTAAAATCTGGGTGAATTTGTGTGAGTGGGAAGCATTTTGGGATTCCCACCTAATCTATTTTTGGGTCACCTATAAAACGGAAAAATGTATATTGTACTTTGTGGATGTTAGAACTGTTCACTATAGAAGAGATAAAATCTACAAGTTTATAGAGAGAATATGAGATCAATTTTTTTGGATTGATAACAGTATTGGGTGGTGCTGAGTCATTCATATTCTATTTGGATTGACAATTATATTTGGGAATTGAAGTGGTGTCGAATCTACTCTGTTATATTGTAACAGAAAATCAGACTGAGTGTATTATTTTGTAATAATCAAACTCGAAGGGATCTGACTCTAAAAAGATCAAACTTAATGATTCATAACAATGTCAATGTGGTTCTTACCTTTCTTCTAGGTAAGGAATTGATGAATTGTATTACAATTTTATTATATTTGTTGAATTGAAAAGAAGCACTCATAACATGAGTTGTTACAAAGCAATTGTCTCACCATATTGTGCTAAGAGGAACCATATACATTAGTTGTATTGTTTCATAGTGATACACAAGTGAAATGGTACATCTTACTTGTTTTAATGAAAGGATTTATTTATAGTTGACTGTATATTATTGGATCATTTACAAACCACACCACGAAATAGATTTTCTTATTGAATAGTTAACCTTGTAAGTCATTGTGTTCCTTTAGATGTGTGTTTATTGTTTTCTTAGTAATGGATTGAAATACTTAATAAGATGCAGAGTTTGTTTCAATTGAAAAGAAACATAAAAGAAAAAGAGTATCACTGATTCACGCCTCCCCCTCTCAGTGATACAATACTCCGAGTGGCCACTAACACGTGGTATCAAAGGGTGGATCCCATCACTATTTTTTACTGATGGAGAATGTGAATTGTGTGGACAATAAATGTATTCTGGTCTTTTATGGAAAGAACTATCATGTCAGTAAATATAAAATGTTTCCATATCTTATTTCTATCAGTTAGGATGTTCGTGAAGCTGCAATATTTGTGTTTCCTCCCATTGATGATAGTGCTCCACTTACACCAGTTGAAAAAAAGGTTCACGATAATGATTTAAGGGCCAAGAATTCTATATTATCATCACTTTTTTGAATGTGAATTCTTGATAGTGAAAGGTTTTGCAATAGGTAATGGTATATGGGATAAATTAAAAAACATATATTAATGAAATACCACAGTGAAAAAGGAAAAGTTACAAATATAGTTATTGAAGTATGGAGATTTGATGATCAGTGAGCATGAATCTGTTGAGGAATTATTTACCAGGGTAAATGACCTTATCAATACTATTAGATGTGTTGGTGAAAATTTGAATGAATCTGGAGTTGTTGAAACGATCTTGAGAATCATACCTAGAAAATTAGATGCAAAATTTTCTTCATTAGAAGACAGAAATCTAAAAACATTGTATCTTTATGGTTTACATAGCACTCTTATCACCTATAAAATGAGAATATATATTTCCATGAAGAGAAAAAAAGGTTTATAGTTTAATGTGATTCAAAAATATGAAGAATGAAAATTCATAGAATATTGTTCCTGAAGATGAAGCTAGTGATTCTGATTCTGAAAATGAGGCATATAAAAATCCCATGAAATCTTATAATTGTTTTCTAATAATGGGAAAAGATATAATGGGAAATACAAAAGTTAACTTCCCTTGAAATGTTTTTAATATGGAGTTATTGGTCACTTTGAGGCTAATTTTACATGATGAAATAAGGAAGAGGATAGTGATATTAAAGAAATAAAGATAACAATATCAGGGAAGAAAAATAGTGATAAAGGAAAAGAAAAAAATTCTTCAAAATAAGAAAGAAGAAGTTTCATGTCCAAAGATGAAGAAGAAGAAGAAGAGATTGATTCCAAATCTGAAAATTCCATTGAGTATATTAATGAAAATACTTTCATTTCAACCATGAATGATGAAGAATTTAGAAGCTGTAGTTTTAAAGAAGAAAAAAATCAGCTTGAAATTCATTTGAAAGAAGAGTTGAAATAGTGTTTGAGAAGGACCAGAAGGATTGAAAATAAAAAAAAGATAGAAGATAAATGATCAAGATACCGAGATTTTTTTTCTAGTGATAATGAAAATATGGTTAAATAGATTGATAATTTGAAAAGACTTTTGAAGATGAAAATAATCGTACTGTGCTTTTTGAAGTGAAGTTGAAGGAAAAAAGAAGAAGAGTTGTTACTTGTCCAAAAAAACTCATTAAATCTGAAAAGAAAAGCATATGTTTCCAAAAATAAATTACTTATGTTAGTGAATGTTCTCATAATGAAAAAATTTAGATTTTTTAACAAAATTTACCTTCAAAAGATGAGAAAAAGAATGTAACTGTGTCTGAAAAGATGAATACTCAGATAGTTTTGTATGCAGTGAAAGTGAAGAATCAAGACATTACAAAACATCTTGGGACCAAAATGCTTTTATCTAGATTCATAAAATATTCAAAAACATTTGATACAATCATGGATGAAAAGAAGAATAAGAACACAGTTGAAAATAAAAATAATATGGTGGAGAAATTTTTTTACAATTCTGATCAGTATAGAGGTTTCAGTGGCAAATACTCTTTTGGTGGGTATTGCAGGTATTGTGGGGGATTCAGGAACATAAAAAGTATGTATTGGTTAAATTGAAAACATTACTATTATCCCATAGGTCATAGAAGGAAGATATTTAGAGGGAGTCAATCTCCTCATAGAATGATAAATGGGAAGGTTGTCTTGATGAAATCCAAAAAGAATAAAGTGAAGATTGAAAATAGGTTCCAACTCTTTGAAAATATTTGTGAAATATTTGAAAAACTGAAAAACATTGAAAAATGATGTCTTTTTTTGTTACCATCTCATAAAAATATTACAAATTCTCTAAATGTGATGTTGAAGAAAAAAATGGTTAAAATGTAGTTATTCTTGAAACTGTATGAAAAGACATAAAAGGAGAAGGACCCTAGATACATAATAGTTGGTGTTATTTTCACTTGACAAGAAATATGAAATTGTTGAAGGATGTAAAATATTATTAATAAGGCACTATAAAATTTGGAAATGATGAATTGTTGAAAATCAAAGGTGTTGGATCAGCCATTATTGGAAAATAAAAGTTGAAAACTAAGAAAACATTGTACATCGATGGGATGAAACACAACCTGATAAGTGTCTCATAATTGTGTGATGACGGTAACAAGGTTTTCTTCAACAAAGATGGATTTTTCCTAAAGAGTGATGAATATGGAAATATTGTTATAAAAGGATAACATAAAAAAGTAAATTTGTTTCAGGTTGGTGATTAAAAAAACTCTTGTTACATGAGTATGGTGGGAAAAGAATTAGTTATAGCATAAAAGGCATTAAAATATATTTCAGTGAAACATGTTCATGTTATCTAAGAAATAAAGTGTTTTGGACATTCCTGATTTTCCAACAAGAAGATATTGGTGTTGTAAAATCTTTCGGAAAAGAAAATTTACAAATTCTGTGCAAAAGAATGTTAATATTTGTTCAAAACAACCATTGTAGAAGACCCATTCTGATATATGTGGGCCAATCAGAAAATAATCAACACATAGAGATTATTACTTCATTACATTCACTGATGATTGTACTTTCATTACTTGTGTTATGTATATGAAACCCAAATCATATGTATTGAAAATGATTAATTGTTTCAAAAGAAATTCTGATAAAGAATGTGAAAATTCTAAGAAGAATTTGAGAACAGATAATGGTGGTGAATAAAGTAGTGAATACTTTGATGAATTTCTTGAGAATCATGGAATTCAGCATGAGTATAGTTCTCAATACAGTCCATAAAAAAATGGGGTTGCTAGAATAAATAATAAAAGCCTAGTGGAAATGGGAAGAACCATGTTACTTGAGCATGGATTTCTCATTACTTTTTGAGGAAATCCATGAGTACTATTGTTTATATTCAGAACCATTGTTTCTATAGGCCTCAATGAGGTATTGATCTATATGGATTGTTTTATGGAAAAACACCGTGTTTAAATAACTTTAGTGTTTTTGGGAGTCCTTGTATTATAATGAAGAATGGTGGAAACTATGGTATGTCTGAGGAGAAAGGTGAAGATGGGATATTTCTTGGATATTCTATTGAAGTAAAGTGAAAAAGATGCTTCAACAAATAAATAGAAATAATTTTTATACAATTGGTGTAAAAGTTATTGAAATATCCAGGAATGATAAACCTGTCCAAGAATACAAAGAAGTTGAGCAAGTTAGAGAAGATAATTCTGCTAAGGATACAAATGATTATAATCCAAATAAAAGTGTATAATTCGACTCAGACAGTTCCAGTGATGAAGAATCCAATCAAAAATATTTTCCAAGGTTAAGGAAATATATAGAAGCAGAAAATATAATTTGTGATAAACATCATAAGGATTAAACAAGAATAACAACTAATTCCAATACACATAATAATTTTTATTCAAAAGTGAAACCAAACGATGTGAAAGAATCTTTTGAGAATCCAGAATTGGTTCAGGCCATGAATGAAGAATTGTATCATATTTAAAAGAAAAATACATGGGAAATCATACCCATGATTAGAAACAAAAACACCATTGGTACAAAATGGGTTTTCTGAAACAAGATGGATGATGAAGGTGAGGTTATAAGAAATAATGAAAGATTGGTTTGCAAACGGTACTAAACGATTGTGGTTATTTATTTTGATGAAAACTTTTCTCCATTTTAAAGAATCGAAAAAATAAGAGTATTTCTTGATATTTCTGAACAACAAGGCTATAAGATCATCCAAATGGATGTTAAATTTTCATTTCTAAATGGATATTTCAATGAAGAGGTTTATATTGAACAACCTTGTGTATTTTTTATTATAAATGATGATCGTTTTGTGTACAGATTGAAAAAGGATTTGTATGGACTAAAACAAGATCTGAGGGAATGATATTTCAAATTGAATAAATTATTAAGAAAGATGGGTTATATCAAAGTAAGAGTGTATAAAAATAATTACATCAGAGAAAGTCAAGAGTATTCTCTCATTGTAATTGTTTATGTTCATGATATTATCTTTTATGGGAATGATGAATGAAGATGTGAATGATTTTATGAAGAACTGAAGAAGGTATTTGAAATTTTCATTCTAGGAGAATTGAAATAATTTATTTGGATAGAAATCTAGAAAAATAAAAAAAACAATTTCCTCTTCTAAGAGAATGATTCAAAACAACATCTCAAGTGGTTTGGCATGGGATATTTAAAACTTGTTTCCACAACCATTTTTTTCACGACCTATCCCTCGGGGCTCGTTCTATGACTATCCTAATCCCACCTTTCGAAGGACAGGGGTTGGAGACTAGATCTAGAATGGCATTTCCCAAAAAATTGGAAGGCATTGCCTCAAAACCTGTACACACACACACATTCAAGTGAAACACAATAAAAGAGTAAGGTGCAACCACACTAGATACCACAACTGAGTGTGAAGATAATTACTGAATCTAATGGGGTCGGAATACACGCCCAACTTAATGTTACAACTACAACTAAAAAATTGAAAACAACTCATGGAATATTATTCTGAGAATCCTACCCTAATGGTAGGCACAACTCGTCCCCACTACTCTCCATGTCATCCAATCTCCTCTGTGTACCACTTAATCCTGGGTCCCTCAAGTCTCAGCCAAGCTGCTCGTCGTCTGCAGAAGACACTAGAAGGTGCAGGCGAAATCCATGTAGGGGTGAGTATAATAATACCTAGTAGGGACCCCGAGACCCCTGAAGGACTCTCATAATTCCACAAAGGAAAACCAAAATGCATATTCTCAATAAAAAATCCCAAAAGAAAAGACTCAACTCCAACTAGGTATAAGTAAAGAAAAGAAATAAAGATGATTGGAAAAGAAACTAGATCAACTTATTCTGTCTAGAGGCACTGCTACCGACCATAGGGAGTCTGACACATACCTGATTTATTGGGACTAACCTCCGTATGATATGTCTCCAACCTCTGCCTCACTGCCAGCTGCTAGATTCCTGCTCATATTACGCTTGATTCTGGGGGAACCGCTCCTCAATCCATAATTCATATTTTAAATGGTACAAATTCCCACCAAGAAGATACCTGATTATCTATCATGTCATAAGGGTCCACATGCAACAGACAGCGCGTCACCCAGACACCTGGTCTGTATGTTATTGGAATTATAGTGCCGAGGGACCGGTTGAATTTGGAGTCGATCCAACCGGCCATACTCCAACGTTCTCCAAAAGTCTTGTGGAGTATATCAAAAGGACTTCCTCGCTCTAGGGATCCTAACACCATAGATTTTTTTTTAAAACCATCATCATGTTTTCAATGTACTTTCACTTATGCGTATCAGGGCCCAAAAGGGATCCGGGTCAGTTTTGATCTGGTCGGACTGACCTGGCCTGGCCTGACTCGACCCGACTCTCATTGACCCGACCTAGTCCGAGTCTAACCCAGCCTGGCCTGAACTAGCCTAAGCCATCACTGTTGGGCTGGGCGATGACAGGCTTGGAACACTAGTCCAGGGACTGGCCGCGGCCCGTCGGGCGGTCCGGCTTGCGGGCTGGCACGAGCGATGCAGGGCCGCATGGTCACTGCACCCTAATTGATCAATAGAGCCATTACTCTTCATTAAATGGATGAAACACATTGTGCCTCCTCTTCACCATCTGGACCCACAATAGTGGGTCCCAGCCTTCGCAACCGCCACCGCCCTACAACGCGGTGTGTGATGGCTCATTGCCTCTGTATTCACGGCCGACTACTACCGGGCGTCCATCCGACCACTGCATTTCCAAGCAGTGCTACTTTTCCCCCACATCCGGTGGTTGTTTGCCGCTGCCCTCATCCACCGGCACTGCCGCACTGGCATTTCTTCCGTGGGTCACCAGGTAAGCTCCAGTGGTTCATTCTTCCTTTTAAATGTGCTTATGATCCTCTCGGGAAACCGTAGTTGTGTCACAGTCCTCAAATACACCTTTCCACAGCGTTCATTGTTCCTCCACAAGTAACTCACCAAGACAAGTTTAGAGGAGTTTCTAAGCCTTGTTGGTTTCATCTCGTTCCCTCCACGTTAGCGTTTTAAACATGAGGAAGATTAATAATAAAAAAAGGAAGAAAAATCCCTGAATTTAGGACCCTGCAATAACCACCCACATTAATAGATGAGACGTGGAGCAACCAGTTAGTCGGTTGGTCCATGTTCATTTTATTTTTCAAGAACAGAAATAGAGGTAACATCAAAGCACATAAAACCCCTACCTCGAGATCCGTTGGGGGTGTCGCGGTTGCGGCTGGAGGAGCATCCACATTGGATGGAGTCATTATCATTTGTCGATCCTAGATCATTTCCTCCCAATCTTCCATCCTCCTTCAATGGAAGTTGCCGCAGGACTTCTCCGAAGTTTCCTCGCTTGAAGTAGTTGTTCCAAAAACCCATCCCGAGCTCCATTTAAATAGGAGGGGGAATGTTGAGTAACACACTGAGGAATTAATGAGGTTTATTAAATAAATAAATGAATCTATTTTAATTCACAGTGGTAGAGTACACAACTAATGATTCAAGCCATTAAATGTCATGAAAAGTCACCAGCCCCACAACCACAGCTCATCCGTTGGAGAAAAAGAAAATAAAATAAAAATTACATGTTATTTTACTTTTCTTTATAAAGTAAAAAAAATAAATTTTTCTACTGAACTAATATGGTCAAAGTGGAGCCTACCTTAAGCGAATCTTGGGGCTGTGGATTTAATGGTGTCCTCATATATTTAATCTGAGCACTGGTTCAAATGATAGAAAACGATGCCCGTGCGTTTAATGAACGTATCTTAAAAAAAGTTCATAAATTCATTCCGGGCACACCAGGCCCCAGAGTCACGCACTATAAAAACTCATGGACTAATAATAATCCTGAATAAATAAAAAAACTACAAGTAATTTTTGTATCTTTACATTCTCCCCAACTTAGATATTTTCATCCCTGAATGTTAAAACAAAACTAGGGAACAAATAGGGGTACTGAGAATGCATCTCAGCCTCCCACTCCCATGTTCTCTACTAAAGGTTCCTATGCTGCCAATGAACTTGCACCAAAGGAATATACTTTCCATGAAGGAACTAATACTATCGATCCTCTATCTCTACTGAGAACACCACAAATGTCGCCCAATCATCGATGTACAACTCTCCCTAGTCGATAACGTGCGATGGATCACGCATGTATCTCCTCATCTACAAAACATGGAATACATTATGCACCCGGTGCGTCTTTGGGGGAAGATATAGATGGTACACCACCTCACCTACTCTGCTATGGATTTGGAAAGGTCCGAAAAACCTTGGTGATAACATTCGGCCCTAACCAAACCCCTATAATTCTCATTGGGGTGAGACCCGTAGAAAGATGTGGTCTTCATTCTCAAACTCCAAGGGACTCCATCTCCTATCGACATAAGAATTATACAAACTCTATGTAGTTTTCATCCAATCCTAGATGACCTGAACCTTCTCTATGGTAGCCTGTACCAACTTTGGACCCATAAGTGCTGACTCCCTTGCGTCTATCTAGAAAAGAAGTAAACTGCATGGTCTCCAATGCAAGGCCTCAAACGGTTCCATGCCGATGGTGGAGTGATCACTATTTTTTTATGAAAACTTCATCAGTGGAAGTTGATCCTCCCAACTACAGCCATAATCGATGACACAAGCACAAAGCATGTCCTAGAGTGTCTGTATGGTCTACTCCATCTGACCATATTTCTGACGGTGAAAGAATGTTCTAAAGCATATTTGACTCCCAAACCCCTCATTAAATCCAATCCACAAGTGGGCGGTAAAACATTCATCGTTATTTGAGATGATCCTTGATGTCACTCTGTGAAGTTTCACTACCTTCTACATGTAGAGGTGTCCCAAGATGTCTACTGATCCCTGCACTCACAAGGGTTGGATGTGGGATGACTTGGTGAGCCAGTCAATGATCACATAGATGGAACCGTGGCCCATAGATGTACGTGTTTTCCCTATCATGAAGTCCATGGATACACTATGCCACTTCCACTCTAGTACCTCAAGTGGATGAGCTAAGACTATTGGTACCTGAATATTGGCCTTCACGTGCTGAAAAGTGAGAAATCAGGATAAAAACTCTGCCACTACTTTCTTCATCTCTGTCCACCAGTACTAGTGTTAGAGGTCTTGGTACATCTTCACCACTCCATGATATACCACTAAAGGGGGTGTATGGAACTCCATCAACACCTCCTCCCGTAGGATCTCTAGTATTATAGTGCGTCCTCTGAATAGAATGATGTGCTCCCCACCTTCAAAAAATCCATTAAGAGCCTGCCCGAAGGTTATCTGAGAACGTTGGGCCTCACAAACTATATCCCCAAAGTTTACCTCCCTGAATCACTATATAATTGGGGGATTGACAGGGATAGACTGAAGGCAAGCTACTCCATCACTATCCACGAAGGATATATGCAATGCGGCAAGTTGCTCTGTCGCCTCACTCAGAAGCTGTAGACCTAGCCTCTTACTGAGTGCATCTGCTACTACATTCCCCTTCCTATGAGTATAGACTATCTCAAAATCATAGTCTTGGAGTTACTCTAGTAATTACCTCTATCTTCGGTGCAGGTCTTTCTATGAGAAGATATAACTGAAACTCTTGTGATCAGAGTGAAGTGTAAACTGTTCACCCATCAAGTAGTGCCACCACATCTTCAGAGAAAAGAACACTACTGCTAAATCCAGGTAATGGGTATTATATATCTTCTTGTGCTATCTCAACTTCCATGAGCCGTAGGCAATCACCACTCACTCCTGCATCAGGACACAACCATGTCTGGTCCCTGATGCATCACAGTAAACTAGGTACCCAACACCCTATTCTGGTAGCCTCAACATGGGAGAACACATCACCCTCTAACGTAGATCCTAGAAAATATAATGGCACTCTTATGTCCATAATAAAGGTGGAACCTTCTTCATAAAAGCTAAAAAGGGTTTCACTACCCTAGGGAAGTCAGGTACAAATCTCCGGTAGTACTCAACCAATCATAGAAAACTCCTCACCTCGGTCACATTCCTGGGTGGCTCCCAAGCAAGCACAACCTCAATAATTTCTAGATAAACTGTGACTCCATCCTCTGAGATAATGTGATCTAGGAAGTGGACTTCTTATATCTAGAACATGCACTTAAAGAGATTTCCATAATGCCGGTGCTCTAAGAGTGTATCCAGAACTATCTGCAGGTATGTGCCATGCTTCTCCTCTGACGCCGAGTATACTGAGATGTTGTCGATGAATACCACCATAATGTGATTTAAGTATGAATGAAATATCCTGTTCATGATCCCCATGAACAGTAATGATGCGTTGGTCACATCGAAAGGCATCACCAAGAACTCATAATGGCCATACCGACATCTGAAGGCTATCTTCGATAAATCCTCATCTCGTACTATGAGCTGATGATAGCCTGATCTGAGGTCTATCTTCGAAAACCAAAGAGATCCCTTCAGCTGGTTGAAGAGATCATCAATCCTCGGGAGTGGATAATTGTTCTTCACTATCTTCAGGTTCAGGCGCCGATAGTCCACACAAAGCCTCAAGCTTCCATCCACCTTCTTGGCGAACAAGATCTGGGATGCTTATGGAGAAACACTAGACCTTATGAACCCCTTTCCCTTCAAGTCATCCACCTGTACTCGCAACTCCCGATGCTCCACATGATCCATCCAATATGCTGGTGTAGATATCGGTGCCGTCTCAAGGTACATGTCGATGTGAAAGTCTACCTCTGTGCATAGAGGTAGTCCCAGAAAATCATTAGGGAAGAGATCAGCATACTGATCCACCACTATAGGATAACTCGAAATCCACATGTTAACTACTCTAAGGGTGAGGCTAGCAAATTGAGGAGTAACTGGATACACCCTCTTTCAAGATATTCCATCATGTTCTAAAAAGGATTCCTCTTCATTGATGAAGGTAAAACTGATCCCATTCTCGCAGACACACCACCCTTTGCACCTAAAATAATCGATCTGATGATGGACTCTAGATAGATTGTCCAAACCCAAGATGATGTCGTAAGGGATTGATGCTACTACTAGGAGATCCTAGCCAAAGCTCTCACCTCCTATAGTCTACAGTAATCTCACACTGTCGGTACCAGTGTGTAATCGTCGAATATTCTCCCGTAATAGTCTCTAATTTCAAGGGTCGATCCAACGGAACCATCGGAATACCTGAGCTCTGAACGAGTGTTTTGGAAATGAAAGAGTGACTGCCACATGTGTTTATAAGTACAACAACTAGGGTGGAATAGACCTAGATCGTACATCTAATAATATCTAGAGTGTCGTGGCCATAGGACTTTTCTACCTATAGTTGTGCTCACCCCTTTCCACCTGCTCACTCTGGTAGTGGTGGACCTCTTGGTTGTGGTGGTGCTAGAATCTCAAATAGACGCCCACTGCCTATTGCACTTCCTGCTCCTCTACCTCATCAGCCACCCTGCAGACCTCTTCGCTCAAATATCTACCTCTACCTCGGTGGTCCCTCAACTGTTTGTTGATCGTCTGTACAATGAAATGGGTAGTCGTGAGCCGTGGGGCCCTGCCCGCTGCATGTGAAGCACAATCTGCCTCCCAGCTGACCTTCTCTACCTCGCGAGCTCTGCACCTCCGACCCTGTGTCCCAGGGTATTGCAGTGGTGGGCCTCGCATGCTTGGACCTCTGCATCATCTGTCAACTAAATCCTCTAGATGACTCAGCTACCTGTCGTTTGGTGGTGGCTCTTACCATTAGTGAATGATTAGCTATGAATCGATCCACTAACAATTCTCACTTGATAACTCCATCTCGCTTCGAGATATTCAGTGATATCATCAAAATTGTGATCTCTTGATAGAGACCTTGATCAAATGTCTAGTCCCTAAAGAATAGGTCTCGTACCATGTCGGTTGAGTGGCATGATAGGTCAATGAATCTTGACAAGTATTAAGATACTGTCAGGATGCCCTAATGTAAGTGCAGGAGCTCATGAATATGCATAGAGCGTAGGGTCGCTGGAACAAAATCTGCCTTGAAGAGGCTCTCAAGGTCCATCCAAGCGAGGTTCACCTCATCATATGTCTAGAGTGTCAGGCTCAACCATCTCCCTACTTTTCCCTGAAAAAGGCTAGAATCTAGGATAACTATATGCTATGTTGGTGTCTCAACCAAGAGGAAAACTCTAGCCATAGCCTCCATCTAGTCCTCGGCTGCTTGGGGATCTATCTCGCCTTGAATCCTTGGAGGCATGGGTCTCTATAACTCATGCAATGTGCTCAGTAGGAATGTATAGTCTGTTAGTGGGGATGGTGGCATATTCTTCCTAACGAGTGGTGGTGTTGCCGGTGCACCGCCCGATGGTGCTACCACAATAAGAGGGCCATGCACTGAAGCCTCATCGCTCAGTGGGATTTCATCGTATACTCTCTCAGTATTCCTGGATGGATTTCCACATGACGACATCCTAAAAGAAATAGGTTAAACATGGTCAATAAGTTATACATGGTATTCTGACTCAAAGAGATCATATTAAAAAATTACAAAACACACGCAATCAGTATTTTCATACACCAAGTAAGAAATAAGAATTCAGGGTCCTAATGTATGGATATGTTAGCTGCCACACCAACACTGGACTCCCTGAACTGAAAACCACACTTAAAACACTTAACAATATTGATGTATTAAAATATCAAAGTTTTAGTTCTTTAGTATAACCAACACCATTGATACCACTCTGTAAAAACCCGTCCCCCGGGGCCTGTGACGTGACTACCCCAATCCTGCCTTCCAAAGGCTAGGGGTTAGAGACTGTCACTGGAAATGCATTTCCTGAAAAATGGGAAGGCATTGCCTCAAAACATGTCCACACACATGTTCAAGTGAATCACAATAGAAGAGTAAGGTGTAACCACACCTGATACCTCAACTGAGTCTAAGGATATGTACTAAAAGTAAATGGGATGGAATACAAGCCCAGCTGAAAGGTACAACTAAAATTGAAAAACAGGAAACAAATCAAAGAATCATCCACCGAGGATCCTACCTTAAGGTTAGGTACAACTCGTATCCGCTACTCTCCACGTTATCCCATCTCATCCATGTACCTCATGGTCATGGCTCCCTCAGGTCTCAGCCAAGCTACTCATCGTCTACACAAGATACAATAAGGTGCGAGTGAAGGCTGTGTAGGGGTGAGCATAACAATACCCAGTAGAGACCCCAAGACACATGAAGGTGTCTCATAATTCCACAAAGGAAAACCACAAAGCATGATCCTAATCACAAAGTACAAAGAAAAATACTTAGCTAAAACTAGGTATATGTAAAGCACAAAAGTTCAAATTATTTTTCAAAGAAGTTGGATCATCTAATTCAGTTGAGACGAACTACTACTGACCATATGGAGTCTGACCCACAAAGGATCGATTGATACTAACCTTTGAATGATTTTTCTCTAACCACCACCTTACTGCCAGCTACTGGATTCCCACTCATGGTACGCTTGATTCTTCGAGAACTGATCCTCAAGCAATCAGTTGTTTTTCAATTGAAAAAATGTCCCACGATGAAGTTACCCGATGATTCGTCACATCATAAGGTTACTAACGCAATAGACATCACATCTAATGGATGCCCAGTATGTATGTTATTGACCTTATAGTGCCAAGGGCCTGATTCGATTTAGAGTCGATCCATCCCAGCCATACTCCAGCATTCTCCAAAACTCTCATGGAGCATCTCAAAAATACAGTCTTGCTCCAAGAATTCCTTTGCTATAGAAATTTCGTCAAATGGATGTCTAGGTAACAAGATACGATCAATTAAGAATATCAAGCCCCGAGAGGGGTCCGGGTCAAGTCCTGACCCGTTCTGGGTCCCACCCGACCCAGTCAAAATTGGCATGTGCCTTCCCAGTTGGGCTGGGCCACAGCGGGCTCAACCCACGAGGTCGGGGACCGGCCCGACCTGGTGAGCGGTCTGGCCCACTGGCTGGCACGACACACGTGGGGTTGTGTGGTCGCTTCTCCCGAACGGATCAGTGGAGCCATTCAACTACATTAAATGGAGGCACAACATGGTGCCTCATCGTCATTCATGGGACCCATAGGAGTGGGTCCTATCTTTCTCCACTGTCGCGGATTCGAATTCGTGGGCAAACAACATTGCGTGCGACAGTGCCCTGCCTCTACCTTTGTGGCTGGCCACGACCATCCGCCCATCCATAGCCAGCCACCCATCTACAGTCGGCCGCCCATCATACCGACATGGCTCTGAGCAGTGCCGCTCTTCCACTATAGCAGGTGGTTTCCAGCCACCGCCCTCATCCGCCAGCATCGGTCCCCAGTGTCGTGTTGCCAATACTGCACTGACATTTCTTCTGTAGGCCACCGAGTGAACTATAGTGGTATGTTCTTCCTTTAGGACGTGCCTAGGGTCCTGTCGGGATTCCGCCATCATTTTGCGGTCTTAAATTATGCGTTGCCACCACATTTGTTGTTCCTGCACGATGAACATACTTTGGACAAGTTTAGCAGATGGTGTGAGACTTTTTGGTTTCGCCCCATGCCCTCCGTGTTAGTGTTTTAAACCTGAGGAAGATTAATAATAAAAAAAGGAATAATAATCCCCAAATTTAAGACCCTACAACCACAACCTACATGATTAGATGAGATGATGATCAAATAGTTAGTCAGTTGGTCCATGTTTGTTATATTTTTCAAAAAAGGCAAGAGAGGGAAAATCAATGCACATAAACCCCCTACCTCAAAATCCGTTGGGGGGGTTTTGTAGTTGTAGTGAGAAGAGCATCCCCCTTGGATGGGGTAATTGGTGTTCACTGATCCCAGATCATTGCCGCCTAAGCTGTTGTCCTCCGTCGATGGATGTTGCCACATGAGTTCACTAGTGTTTCCCTTCTTTAAGAAGCTATTCCAAAACCACATCCCGAGCTCTATTTAAATAGGAGGGGGAAATGTGAGTAACATATTGAGTAATTAATTAGGATCATTAATTTAAATAATGAACCTATTTTAATTCAAAAATTTGGAGTTATGTAGTTTATTTTTCAAGATAGTAAATTTCATGAAAAGTCACTAGCCCACCACCGCCGCTCATCCGTTGGAGAATAAGAATATAAAATAAAAATTACATGTTATTTTAATTTTCATTAAGGAGTAAAAAAACTATCTTTTTCCTCCGACATATTTTGGTCGAAGTGATTCCACCCTTAAGTGAATCCTAGCACTGCAGATTCAATGGTAGACATGGATTTTTAATCCAAGAACTTGTTCAAAAGATAGAAAATGGAACCCACATGATTACTAAATATAACATAAAAAGATCATAAATTTATTCTAGGCACACCGTTCTTCAGAATAATGGGCCATCAATATTCAGTGACTCATAATAATCCCAAATAAATAAATAAAAAAGTACATGTAGTTTTCCGGTCTTTACAATTTAAATGGGAAATAATCCGAGTAATGATAGAGAAGGAAAAGGAGTTGATCAAAAAGAGTATCAGAAGCTGATTGGATGTTTATTTTATTTGAACACCTCAAGACCCAAAATTGTTTATATTGTTACCTTATATGCCAGATTTCATATTTCTGTAAGATAATCACATCTTATTTCTGAAAAAATAATTCTTCGAAACATCAAGGAAACAATAGAATTTAAAATCAGGTATTGCAGCTCAGATATTTTTGATTGATTTGGGTATTCTGATATAGATTGGGAAAGAAATGTTGATGACAAAATATCCATACGTAGTGGTGTATTATTTCTAGGAATGAATTGTGTTAGTTGGAATTCTAAGAAACAAAACTCAGTAACTCTCAATGCATCTAAAGCTGACTACGTTGCTTCTAATGAAGACACTACTCAACAAATATGGATGAAAACAAAATTTTAGGATTTACATGTTGAAGTAATGTTAACCTTACTCTTTGGTTGTGATCATCAAAGTACAATAAATCTCAACATAAATCTAGTGCAACATTCTCATTCAATATATATTGATATCAAATATAATTTCATCAAAGAAAATGTAGGGAAGAATGATTTGAAGCTAGAGTATGTTCAAACATTAGAACATTGTTCAGAAATTTTCACACAAACATTTTCGAAGGAATCATTCTAAAAAATGAAGTTAAACATGGGTGTTCTACCTCTTTCTCTTCAAGGTTGAGGTATGTGTATCCGTACCCTCTCCAAAATTACATTTGGATTGGTTTTTCAAGGGGGATAAATTTTTTGTTTCATTAACCTGTTTCAAAAAAGAGAGAGTTGTGGGTAAGCTGTGAATTCAGTATTTTTTAGTGTGTGAACTATTATAAATATTTGTTGGAGTGGTTGAAGGAATATAAATTGAATTGTTTTCCATGTAAAATGATGAAAAGAAAGATAAAAGAAAGATATTTTCATGATCACTTCTTTTTTGGATTCCATGGTTTTTATATTAATGATTCTTTTTTATTATAATAAGTTAGGTCACATAGGCTTAGAATAATTGATTTGAAAACTATTTCTTGGGGTAACAATGTTTAGTGATTTATGAAACCTGGTTGAAAAAAAATCCAAAGGGGGTGATTTTTTGGACCAAGATGATGATGAAGGTGGTGAAAGTTTCATGAGTTGTCTTTTTTTGTCAAGGTTGGTTTTGAAGAAAAGAAATCACTTCACATTTGTTTGGAAAACAATTAATTTGGGTTTGTTTTGAAAAGAATCATTTTCAAATTGTTTTAAAAAAATCAAAATGTTTTGTTTCATAAATCTATTTCACAAAAGGGAGGGTTGTGGATAAGTTGTGAATTTAGCATTTTTTTTGGGTGTGAACAATTATAACTATTTGTTTGAGTGGTTTTAGGAAAAAAATTAAAAAAAATTCAATGGGTAATGAAGAAAATAATGAGGAAATAAAGATGTTGTCATGATCACTTTTTTGAATAGCATGGTTTTTCTATTAATGAATCTTGTTTCCTATAAAATTTTTCTCATGTAGACTTTGAATAATTGATATGTAATCCATTTTTTGAGGTTCAAAGTTTAGATATTTATTGAACATGGATGAAAATAAAATCCTGGGGGGGGGGAGATTGTTGGGACACAGCTAATGATGAAGGTGATGATGGTTTCAAGAGTTGTCTTTTTTTGTCATGGTTGGTTTTGAAGAAATGAAATAACATCACATTATTTTTGGATGTTTTGGGTTTGTTTTAAAAATAATCATATTTAGATTGTTTCTCAAAACAATCATAAAAGAATCATATTTATATTGTTTTTGAAAACAATCAGAAAAGAGTCGTATTCAGATAGTTTTTCAAAATAATCTGAAAATAATCATATCCAGGTTTATCATATCTGGATGGAAGACAGAAAGAAGTGGTACCAATTTTTTTTAAAATAGTTATAAAACATTCATTTCTAGATTGTAAAAATTTTCTTTAGAAAATAATCGTATTTAGATTGTATTGATTTTATTTATAAAAAATTGGATTTGAGGTGAATGTAAAATTAGTGGTGTTGATGAAGGTGGTGCCGATGAAAATGGTGGTGCTGATGAAAAGGGAGGTACCAATGAAAAGGGTGATGCCGAGGGGAAAGGTGATTCCGATGGAAAGTGGTTCTGATCGAATTATTGATGATAGAAGAGGTGATGTCGATGGAAGATGAAAAACATATTATTTTTGAAAACAAGCATATTAATGTAGATGAAAAGGAAAGAGATGGTGTCGATTGAGAATGAATCACATTCATATTGTTTTGTATCGTATCTGGGCATATCATCATTATCATATTGTTTTGTATCGTATATGGGAAGATCTGCATTTTCATATTTTTTTATCTCATATCTGGGAAGATCATTGTTTTCAGATTGTATCATATCTGAGAAGATCATTGTTTTCAAATTGTATTATATCTGGGTAGATCATTGTTTTTAGACTTTATAGTGTCTAGAAATATCATTGTTTTCATATTGTATCATATATGGGAAGATAATCTTTTTCATATTTGTTTCATTTTTTTCAGATTTTATTGTATCATTTTAGGAAGATCTTTTTTTTTCAGATTATAATGATCATACCCAACAATCGTAACTAGCAATCGTATATGGAAATCATAACCAACAATCATAACCAGAATGATCGTAACTAGAAATGATTGTATCTAGGATGATCGTACCAAGACCATTTTTATTTAGAAAAGATAATTCTTGGGTTGAGATGAAAAGAAAGAATCAAGAATGAATGGAAACATACAATACCTTCCTATTTAATTCAAATGATGCTAAAAATGATCCTTAATGCATTCAATGTCACGAAGGAAGTCATGATTCAAGCACATGTTTTGAATGTGATGATGTGTTTTCCCAAGTGGGTCACGAAAAATGAAAAGAAAGTGGAGATTGGTGAATGAATTTTGAAGGGAGATCATTCCATTTAAAATAGTGATTCTTACTCATGTGTAGAAGTTAATTTCATTAAACACATTCAATTGGTATGGTATCAAGAATTGTTTTGTAGAAATCAGCATGAAAGAATCATATTCAGATGATCGGTCCCATGTATTTCTCATCAATTGTAATCATATTGAGATTTTATATGGTAGTATGCAAACGTAGAGATGATGATTTTATAAGTTTCTAGAATAATTGAGAATCGTTGATGAAGTCCTAATTGCTCTGAGATTTTAGGTGAAATTCAAATTTTGGTGAATTTGCGTGAGTAGGAAACATTTTGGGATTCCAGCCAAAACATGTTTTGGGTCACCTATAAAATGGAAACAAGTTGATTTTACATTATGGATTCTTGTACTATTTGCTAGAGAAGAGAGAGAAGCTCTGGGTTTCTTAATACAAGAAGAGATCAATTCTGTTTGGACTGAAAATTATCCTGAGTGGTGACGATTAATTCATATTCTATTCAGCTTGAATATTTATTCAGTAATTGAACTCGTGCTGATTCTAGTCTATTGTATTCAATAAGAAAATCAGATTGGGAGTATTGTTTGGTAATAATCAGGCTCGATGGAATCAAACTCAGAAAAGATCAGACAAGGTGTTCTATAACAAAGTCCAGGTGGTTCTTAGCTTTCCTCTAGGAAAGGAATTGATGAATTATATTAAAATTGTACTACATTTTCTAAGTTGAAAATAATCTCATGTAACATGTTTTGTTACAAAACAATTGTATTACACTATTATGATAAGAAGAGGCACATGAACTTGTTATATTGATTCATAGTTCTACCCGATTAAAAGGGTACATCTTACTCATTGTAATCCAAGGATTAATTTTTAGTGGATTGAATGGTATTGGATCATTTTAGAACCATACCAAGGACATAGATATTATTATCGAATAGTGAACCTTTTAAATCTTTAAGTTCATTTAGATTTATGTTTATTTGTTTCTTAGTAGGTAATTGAAATCCTTAACAGCTGGGGAAGGTATTTTCAATTGAAATGAAACATAAAAGAAAAAGAGTATCACTAATTCACCCCCTCCCTCTCTCAGTGAAATAGTACTCTGATTGGGGACATTCAGGGGAGTGTTTTGGGTGGAATTTCGAAAATGATCAAATCTAGAGAGGTGTGAGGGGAAAAGGGGGTGAGGGGAGGTATTTATAGTGGATGAGAGTGATGTTTTCTCATTATTATATTCATTAGTTAATTATTTTGGCTCAAGATTAGGTATAGTTTTAGAATTATCACTAAATATATTAAAATAATGAATAAGAGTTCATTTTATTGGGATTACATCAGTCTTATATCATCTATGAGTCCATATTTCATGTATTTAACTTTTATTGTAAATTATCATATTTTAATATTCATCTAAAAATCAATATTTTAGAAAAATACCAAATATTCACCCTTATCATTTTTTTAATTTATAATTAAAAATGGACTCCATTTTTTGAAAATAATTTTTTAAATATTAGTAATTTGTTTTTTAATTAAAAATCATATTTTTCTTGTGGAAAATACAACTTTTAAAATTATTACTAATTTTATAATATTTTTAAAAATGACATAAAATCATATCAAATTATATTAAAATAATAAGAAATAAAAATATTAAAATTTCAATACATTTTATGAAAATACATTTTTATTTATATTGATAAATTGTTCATAAAATTATAATTAATTATTTATGACTTATGAAAATTCCAACACTTAATTAATAATTTTTAAGCCATTCATTCACATAGAATATGATAAAATTATACCACACATTCATTTATATGATTCCTAAACTTAATTTTTACTTTCATGGGTAAGGTTACTATTTATTTGGTTTGTTCACTATTCATTGGGGTCATGTTACTATTCAAAGGTCATGTTTCAATTTCATCAGTGTTTGTTCATTAAATTATATAAATAATTCTTATTTCACTAATTATCCATTTTTAAAGTATTAATTACGGTATATACTTTATTTTATTTCATTTACACATTTTTAAATTACTATAAAATGGTGAAGTTCAATGGATAAATGTTTTGGTCATTACAAATATTGTTCTCTGAAAATAGTTTATTCATTTTATTAAATTGATTTATGTTCTAGGAAAAAGGATAATAAATTTTCTAGATCCTATAATTCTATGGGAATGAAATAAAATAAAATTTTTACTCATCTACAAAATATATAATGAATAAAATATGAAGCTGTAGATAATGAATCAATTTCAATCTTATGAAAAGTGAGAAAACAATCAACCTGGGAAATACATGAAGTGAATGGGAAAAATTAATAATTTCAGACATTAGGGTCATTAGGATAAATGACCAAAATAGAAATAGAAGACATTTATATGTGTTGCCTCAAATATATTTAAATTTGGAATTATTCATACCAGTTTTCTTAATATCAAGGAAACAAATCGCAAAACAGAACAAGGAAATATGGCCAAGATTATGTGACCACTAAAGCAGATGTGAAACTACCCTACGATGTTTTGGAATTTAAATTAAACATAGACCGAAATATATGCAATTCTCTATTTGATTTATTATCCTCACACTCTTTTGTATTTTCCTTATATTCCACGAAAATTAGATATTTACCCTGCACTATATGAAGGAAGTTGTCAATAAACATCCATATTGGAAGTCTCATTACAATAATGATGTGTTAAGAAGTCCCCATTAAAGAACATAATCTTGGTTTATTTGTGGAATTTATATTATACCAATGGTTTGCAATGATATAATCATTGGAATGGACTAGATTTCAAAATATGATTAAAAAATTAATTACATGAATAACAAAATTTTCATTTTTTATGAACATATATAATTACATTTTATTAGAGTAGTTTACCCACACTCTAAGACATGTATAGATCCACTCCAAGTGGATCAAAAAATAATGTTCTTAGAGATGAATAAGAAATATAATCATGGTTTGTAATATTTGATCATCAAATTGATGATATACATATTGTGGAGGAATACATTGATTTATTTCCAGAGGAATTTCCTAGAGATCCCCTATATATGATATTTTGTTTGATTTAATTCAATATTAAAGACATAATTAAAATACCCCCTATATATTATACACTATGGAATTAGATTAGTTATCGAAAAAATTATAGGTGTCATTTGACAGGTTATTTATTCTCCCTAGTGTTTCAAAATGGGAAACCCATTTTCTCTTCATAATATAGAAATATATATCCATGACATTGTGAATTGATTATAGGGAAATAAATGTTATTATAATAAAGTACATTTATAATCTTCTTTTAATTAATAATTTATTTAGATAACTTCATGGGGATAAATATATTTTGAATATTGACCTTTGATGAGGGTATCATCAACTTTGAGTAAAAAATAAATAAATTCTTATAGAAAAATTATAAATGAGGTATCTATATTTGGAGTTTACAATAACTTCATTTGGATAGAATAAGGCACCCACTTTCATATGGACCTAATGGAAAAAATATTCATGGAATATGTTGAGGAATTTATTTTGTATTCATTAATGATATTTTAATATATTCTAAAAAATATGTGGACCATGGGAATCTCTTTTAGACCATTATTGGGACTATTGTATGAAATATGTCTTATAGTGAATTTAGTATATTTGATTATTGGATTCATGAATTTTCTTTTCGCGGCCATAATTTTTCTAAGGATGCAATCTTAGTTGATCCTGTAAAGATAATGGAGGTTCCATAATGTCTTATGCCAATGAACATTATTGATGTATACATTTTTATTTATTTATTTGGTTAATATTAATTATTTTTCAACACAAATATTGATTAGATAACCTGTTAAAAAATATTATGTGTAAATATGATTCATTCATATGAAAAATTCAATGTGAAGAATGTTATAAAGAATTGCAGAGTATATTTTTCAATGTTGAAATTTTTATACGTCATCAGGAAGTTATAGATTAAGGGTATATAGTGACACATTGAATTAGGGACTCATTTGTGTCCCTATTAATGATTTTATAGTTGTTTCATATTTATCAATGTAGTTAAAGATTGTTGAGTTGAAAAATTCAATCCATTATTTTTAGTCATCAGTTGGAATCTTTGAATTCATGATAATGATACATTATCTCTAGGGTGAAATATTACAGATAGACACAAAACCTAAGTAGCTATAATACAACTTTTCAAAAAGATGAATCAATATAAGGTAATATATTTGGAATGAACTACATAAATATTATTAATTTTCATTACATTACTACCCATCAAAGTAAAATATTTTATAATATTCACTAAGAGTGATAAATCATAGAGTTTTGATCCAAATGATGATTCATGGGGATCCAATATTTATATATCTAGTAAATCTGGATAAGGTAATTATTTAAGCACTGAAATCATCACCCCATTTAAAATTCAATTATGAAACTATATTTTCTAGAAAATATAAAATGGTCTCAATCTGATGATGGGATCTTTTGATGAAAATTAATTTCCACAATGATAGAAAATTAGAATATTTCATTTGTGCAGATGATATTGTAATATTTTGAAAGAGGATATGTGTTCAGTCTATACCTAATATGATGTGGGAAATGTTTAAAAAATCTCATAGATCAAAATTTTCTATATACCCTAGTGTAATTAAGAAGTATATGGATTAGGGGGAACATTTTTTTGGATAATATAAAGCATGAACGTTTTGATTATGTGTCTAGATGTGGTGTTTTTCAATATGTGATAGAAGGGAGACATCATTCTAGATAATTAATAAAACATCTTCTTATTCTTATGTGTAAATTGGATGCAATTAGTATTAACAACATCATAATACTACCAAATAATCATTGAAAAAATGATCCAATGTATTTTATTGTATATCACTTAACCAAATCTACAAAAATCATCTTTTTTAGAAAAGCATTATACCTTGAGATCCTTGAATATATACATATTAATGATGTTTTAAGACTTCATGGCA
The DNA here is from genome assembly GCA_963277665.1 of Viscum album. Lineage (NCBI taxonomy): Eukaryota > Viridiplantae > Streptophyta > Magnoliopsida > Santalales > Viscaceae > Viscum > Viscum album. Next base: position 1,005,580,576 of record OY728161.1, read on the forward strand.
TTAATTTTTTGAATTTTTTCTGATAGTGATTCTAGATTTATATGATAAACATGGAAATTGTTTCCAAAGGATCCTGATACTGAGATTTATTTTATCATTTACTACCATCCTCGAACTGATTTACTACCTAAATAGACTATTAAAACAATGTAAGACCTGTTTAGGTAATTCTCAGAATAAATTCTATGAATTAGGGATTATTATTTACTTATGGTAATGTTTTCCTACAATAATATTTTCCATTAATGTATTAAAATGGTTCCTTATAAAGAATTATATAAAAGAAGATTTTTTACTCCAACATGTAGGGATGATGTTGGTGAAAGATAAATTGTACATTTAGAACCTCATGAAGGTACAAAAACAAAGGTAAATACTATTATGAGTCATATTAAATAATTTTATTTATTGGAAAAGAGTTATGAAGAAAATCGATTGAAAAAATATGGGATTTCAAGTGGGAGATCATGTTTTCTAAAACATAAAACTATAGAAATGTATCATAAGGTTGGGTATGAATGAAAAACTAATCCCTATATATATCATATCCTTTAGTTTTTTAATGGGTTAAAGCTATGGAATACTAATTGGAAATTCGACAAGGACTCTCTAATGCACATGATTTTTCCATATATTAATGTTGTGAATGAACATTCTAGTCCCAGTGCATGTTATCACCTATGATGAAATTGAATTGGAACATGATATATCATTTTATGAATATCCCTTCAGGATACTTTATAATATAGAGAATGTATTCAGGTATCAAATGACCCGATTGGTATAGAAACATTTGAGAAAGAATAAAATGGAAGATAAAAAGTTCATACCATAGTATGTTATGAAAAAGAGACAAAGTCATTTTTCAGAGGATAAATAGCATTAAAATTTAATGGAATAATTTTTTGAAGGTGGGAATAATTTAACACCCTAAAACTTGACGTTTCATTTCAATTTAAATAAATTGAATCCCCTTGTTAACTTGTGATACACACAACCCCATGACTCCATTATAGTAATTTAACATTATATTTTAATAAAACAAAAAATTGATATTTTATAGACCAAAAATATCAATTTAATAGGTTGAATATCAATTTTGAACATATATGCTAAAGATAATCCAAGGCTAGTTTTTTCTCTCTTATATATAAACTTTTATTAATTATAAAAAATATACTATTTAAAAATTATTTCTATTATTTATAATATTATATTAATATATATGTGATTAAATACAAATTAAATATAAATATTATTATGATAAATAAAAGAACATTTGGAGGTAAATGAATTTTTTTTCTTCAGAAAATTGATTATTTTGGTGAAAACATTGATTGCTTAAAAGGGAATAATGTCTATCAATTTTAATTAAATAAAATACTATTTTATTATGAAATATATAAATAAAATTAATATTTTACATATTTTAAAATATTAATTTAAATCACTCAAATGGTGATTACTTGACATTGAGTTAATATATGATATCCATATGCCTATGGAATCTCTTTCTTGAAAAACTATTTCTAACAAGTAATGCAGGTATATTTTAAAATATATTTTTTATCATCTGTGAGATTAATTTGAAAAAATATAAACCATATTTTTAATTTTAATAATTAATATTAGTTAATAATGTAATATTATTTATTTTTTCACAATAATTAGTAAACATAGTATTAAATTAATTTACATGATTAATGTTCAAATGAGGTTTTCCCCGTTACATGTCATATTGTTGAAATTATTATTCCTCACACATGGAAGATTTAACATATAAATAGGATAATATATTTATAATAAATTTTTACATATTATATTATATTTATCCTTTATTTTCATATTATATAACAAATTACCTTGGTTAATGAAAATATTTTCTCTCGTGAAAAAATCGGTAAAAGTAAGTGAACATAGAGGATAAGGGAAAACAGGTTTAAAACAAGTTTATTTTTATGTTTTGGAGTTTTTTATTGACCATAAAATCTCTAAAATAAATTATATACCAATTTTTCATGCACTTTTGGTGATAGTTACATTATATTATTGAATATTTATTTTCTGTATTTAAAAAAATATCATGTATCAATTACAAAAACAAATCACCTCTCCTTACTTCATCACTAAACATTATCGTATTTTATTTAGAAAAACCTTCCAAAATATTGTAAAAAATAAATATCTACATTATATAGGGTTCATCATTCATATTTGGAGTCCCCAATTCATAAGGTTGGAGAGATACATAGCATGAGAACCTTCATAATTTGATATCTTTTTTCACAAAAGCCTTAAAATTAACTAATCAGGGGTGCTAAGGTATATTACTAATAATTTTATTTATTAGAGATTAATGAAGATAGAATTTGTATTCTTGTATGAAAAGTCTGATATTTGGGATCTCTATTGAGATAGACTAGGGAAATGAGGGTTATACCTAGATGGTACATATGATATGACTATCTATGTGGGTGAGGTGCATGTGACAAATCACTTTGTATTTTGTGACAATTGTTTTGTCCATCATATTCTAAGAACCATGCATACTATTTTTGAAAATGCCATTATATTCAATAAAAACTGGCTAATCATATTCACATTGAATCTGAAATGAAATGATCAATCATATTGATGATGAATCTTACTGGATGTAAGTGGTCATAAAATTCACTATGAATTTAGGGGATGAATGATCATAGTCTGCATAATCGTACTATGCATGACTATGATAAATCAAATGTGGTTATGCTTTACCGATCTTGGAATTCTCATATATCACAATTAAATTGTGAATCTTTTAGTTCTATTTTGATGAAATAGAGGTGATTGAAAAATATTATTTTGATTATCAATCATATCCAGATTAACTAGAGATGGATGGAAAGAGAAAAGTGTGTTGGAAATCATATTCAACCTGACTGGGAGTGAGAATATTAAATTCTAAGAAATAAAATTCATGATGACCAGAAAATAACAATGATGCTAATAGAAAGGAAGGCACTGTATCGTTCAATTTTCATCATACTCAATTGGTGAATGTCATGGGATCATCATATTCATAAAGGATGAGAATTGAATAGATGTATCTTCAAGTGGAATCATATTTCTAAAAGAATTAAGCTACTGATAAGACTCAGTATTCCATCATATTTAATGAAAAAATTGATTAATTATGAGAAATGGAAAAATAAATGACCATGAATGTAGTCAACCATTCAAAAATGGTTGAATTACTTTTTATGTTTCAATTGGGTCAAGAGACATTATATCAAAGTTAATTTTTTTGGCATTTCCAACAGGGTATAGAGAAGAAGTGAAGATGTTAATGACATTTGGGGATAAAGTTGAAGGAACTTGTTGAATTTTTTGTCAAGTGGGAGCTTAGAATTCAAATTAGTGGTTGTCTTTAGCATTCACAGTGGAATCCATTTCATTATATGTATTAAATTCATAAAGACAATTATTTTGAAAAAATTGGTTTAAAAAATCATACTCATGAGTTCAAATCTAATAAAAAATTGAAAATGTTAGTCTGAAGAACAAGTGAAGAGTGTATAATATTTTACAAGAATCAAGAAGAATTTGGAAAGTAAAAATGTTCTCATAATTTTAGTGGAAATTTAGATTTTTTTGAATTTAATTCAGTAGGAATGAATTTGGGATTCCTAGAAAACCTGACATCCATGACATATAAAAGGAAGAAAATATTTTTTATATTTTTCATGTATGGTTTACTATTCACTACTGAAGGGAGATAATCATAAAGTTTTAGTGAGATGATTTTTTTGAATTCACTTTTTTTGGTAAATGGTTGGATTGAAGTGAAAGAGAAGAGACAAGATTACAACATTGTATTTTGTTGTCCACAGTATTTAGTATTCATTATATTCATCTGATTAATGTGTTCATCTTTTCATTATATTTATATTCTTATCAGATCTAACTGAATAATCAGACATGGATTTCTTTATTGAGATTTCCAGACCATGTAAGGTATTCTGAATTGCTTCAATTAGATTCTGATAGAACAATATCTATTATATTGGGAAATAGTATTTGAATAATCAGATATTAATAATCAATGTGAGTAATATTAGATTGGGAAAATTGGAATTGGTTCTTCCTTAACAATTTCTAGTAAGTTCATATTACATTCTAGATAATAAATTAAATATTTTTTTGAACTGAATACATTTTTGTAATTAAAAAACAAACAGATGTAACATGAGTTGATACACAATCATTGCTTTACCCTGTTTTTTCTAAAAGGGTTCATACACACTATAGGATTGTTTATATAGTGCTACATGATTGTATGTGTATATCTTACTCATTGTAACCCATGAATTTACTTCTAGTGGATTTGTTTGGAATTATATTACTTCCAAACCATACCAAGGACATAACTATCCTTATTGAATGGTAAACCCTATAAATACTTATGTTCCTTTGGTTGTGTGGTTTAATTATTTTCAGTATGGAGTTGAATCATTAACACGAGGTGATGTTTATTTCTGGGAAACATAAAACAAAAATGTATAATTTATTAACCCACTCCCCATATTGGGGATACAATCATCCTACCTGGCCACTTTTAACTAGAATCCCCAAAATACTCCATCTAAGAGGCCATGGGTTTTTGACTAGAACTATGTTTTTTACAAATATTTTAGGAATCTCCATCTTCATTAAATCAAATAATTGTTTATATAACTCCCAATAAACACTATCATTAAATGGAATTGTGAACATTTTTAAATATCTTATAAAAAATATACAAGCATGAAAAAACATCCAAAGATAATTAAATATCGATCTCCCTCGAGCACCATACCGGATATGTGAATACCAGGGCCTCCATTACCCATTTAACTATCCTATAAATAAATCAAAAAACATTCTACATAGGTGAGCACTTGGGAATACATGGTTGGTTCATATTTCCTTAAAAACAATATCAATGAGAAATCAATTTTACAGGACACACATGAATGAAACAACTATGTAATACTTGTTGGAAAAAACATTTTAGCTAATCAAATATATATATAAATAACTGTGGTGACAACAATGGTAACCATCACATGTAATCATCACATCATAATGGTTTCCCAATTGAAAAACAAATTTTCACCACTCGAACTATCATAATAATAGATATTTGTCTCATATATAGAATAACCATAAAGTATACCATTTTTATCATTCATTATAACCACCCGTTTCAAACATAACATAGATAGCGTGCAAAAATAAAAAGAATTTATATATTTAATGAAAGTAATCCTTAAAATATAATTTGTTAGATATTACCTGTCAACCATGGTCCTTCGATAAAACAAGACATACATTGGTAAGAGGACTCCTCACACAATGATCAATAACCAAGAATAAAATAAATATATATATACAGACACAATATATTTCATATAATCATATTAAGATCAAATCATGAACCACATGGTGTTTCCGCATTATCATCATACCTAACACTTGGTGTATCCCTCCCAAGAACCCCCATTCCATTCGAACATATAAATATCCAAGAAACACAAAAAAAATACAACATATAATATAATCATAATAGTAATTTACATGAAGTGAGGAAAATTGTACAGTAAAATGGATAATGAACTTGGAAATATCAATAAAAATATCAACATCTAGTAATTATCATCCTTTTAGAAAGAAATCTTTTTACTATCTTGTGTATAACTTACTCAACCTATTTTATAATCATGATTTATCTCATTAGTATTATTCTATGTCATTATTTTTAATATTTTCACTACCATTACTTATTCATAATCCCTATACATAATCTATTCTAATTATTTATGTAATAATCAACAATTTTGTGCATCAATATTCCAATATAAAATTTAATTTTCATATATTGTGTTTTTTATTTTTAGATGATGGACTTGGAATTGGATTATGAGAGTTTGGAAGCTTTTAAATTATGAATTTATATGTTGTTCAAGGATTCAGTTATGTATTGAGTTTTCAATAGGAAATAAAAAATCTTTTGACTGGTCAGTAAAATAATAGAAACATTGTATTCATAGTGAGAATTATTTGTAAAACTATACAAATAATATGGGGCGAGGGGTAGCCTATATTCTACGTGGTTTATTTAATGAATGATGTTTTTTGTTGTGAAATTTTATTGGGTGGATTTTTCCAAATTTAAATGGGGTTGGGTTCCACTTTTTCGTTTATATGACCTATCAAATGCAGGGAGTACCTTAACCCCCTCCCCACCCACACCCCCTTTATCCACTTCTTCAACCCTGTTAATTTGTGATTAGAAGTGTTATTTAATGGAATATATGATATAATGTGTTTTTTCATCATTTATTATACTTCATCTTTGAGGAATGCAGATTTAGGGTTGTTTTTTGTTAGGGTTTCAGTTTTGATTCATTAAAAACAAGGTTGAATGGGATGATTTTGATATATATCATGATTGGATTATATATAGTATGATATAATATGATAAATGTATTCATTTCCATATAATTATATTGGTTTTATGTCTCTAAATTTCTTTTATTAGTTATTTTGAAAAAAAAATTGTCTTTCGAATGGGTGTGTAAATTGGGTCTTTTGGATGTCTAATGTCCTGGGGCATGTTAGTATTGGACTATATATCATTACTCATCATTTAATTATGATGATAATTCCTAACTAATAATTTTTTTAAATAATTAAATTTGATAATTGTTTATACATTTTTAATTTAATTATGAGTGACTACTATGGGAAAGGTAGAAATGAGCAAGGAAAAGGCTTGGCTGGCTTAGAAGAGGCTCAATAAAGCATGTAATGGAATATAAACAATATTACATTTTTTATCCCCTCTTAAACTATTTCATATTCAAGTATATTAATTATTGTGAATTCATTTATAATTTTATTAGTTTTGGAATAAGGTTCAATGACTATTAATGATCTTTTGTGAGATGAAGGGGTTGGTTTGAGCCTCCAATGATGAGGCCAACTGATTTTTTTGTTCCATGTGTAGTTCAGTATCACTCATAGAATATGTTTAAAAGTGTATAGGGTGTATTTTGAGCGGAAAAGATACCTAAAGTCATCCATTTTTTATGATTAGTTTTTTACGATGTCCTTGTTTTGGTTCATATAGTCAGTGGGATTTCATGAGAGGCTTAGGGACTTCTAATAGGGGGAATGAATGTTTTACATGTTGTGACTGATTATAAGACACCTATTACAATATAAATAGTGTAATTATGTACTATAGAGAGTACTGAGTTATTAATAACATGATGTGTATAAAATATTGGTATTTTCTCTTAGTGAAGAGAAAATTGGTTCCCTAAATATATGTAGTAAGAGGCCAAGTACTGATCGAAGGAATTTTCCAGGAATTAGAATTTGGATTTCAAGGGGGTTGTGATTAGGTATTCACTTATCATGTTTTGGACAAGGTTATGTATATTAATAAATATTATTTTTTATTTGGATATCCCACCAATGTGAGGCATGGATTTGATATTTGGCCTATTTTGGTGCATATTGGTTATACTGTTTTTTCAACGGTGCAATAGTATTCTCCTTTCACATGTACATGAGGGAGATTGGGTATGATCATACTAAGTATACATGATATGATCACCCTATATATATTATTTATTTTTAATACTTCAAATAGGATTTTGGGGACAATAATAGACATTTTTATCATGAACATTGGCAATATTATCAATTCACTGACATAGAACATAATCTTTTGGTTTTTTGGACACTTTTATAAGTATTTTTTTATATTTTTCATGCCCATGAAATAGTTTTGGTTTATATTTAAAATATTTAATAGAGTTTATTGGAATATGATTTATTCTATATCTTGGTCCTTTTTATATTTTAGGGTAATGTATCCCATATGTGAGATTTTTATACCCTTAGGCCTAGTCTCTAAATTGAATCATACTGGAGGTGGGACTCTCGGGTCACTATCCCTCATCCATCATTTCTAGCCTGAGAGGTTTACATTTAGAGAGGGGGTTTCAATAGCCATAATTTATTTTAAAAATTTGATGATGGTTAGATATAATGATCTATAATTTGGAGTTAGGATTATTACATTACCATAGAAGATTGAGGAAGTGAGAGACTCTAAATGAATGGTGGATATTTTATAATTATTTTCTAAAATTTATGGAAGAAAAAAAATTTATTAATCCAGTGGAGACTAGAATAACGTTTTTGACACTAAAATATATGTATGATGAAATCAGTTATGATTCACATATAAATATTTGCAATCTTTTCATTTCCTTGAAAAATTAGATAGAATTTACCATCTATACTCAAGAACAAGTATAATACATCTAATATCTTATGTTGTTCTATTACTATTTTTTCATTATGATTTATATTTTTTTATTATCATTGTCTGTTACATATGAATAGTTTATTTTGAAGTGAGGTGACATGGGTAAAATTTGAATTCCATATTTTATTTATCATAAGATATATTTATTTAAAAGCTTCTTATTCTTTTAATCTATGTTATGGAGGTGTTTTATCTGATGATTTAATTTTATTTTCATTTTGTACCCATTTTTTGTATCATAGGTCATGTTTGGATGTTTTTGAAGGACAAGCCCGATTGAATGTGTTTTAGAAATTTTTTCAATAGAAACAATTTTCCATTTTCCTTATATTATAATATCATTAAGAAGTTCCTAAAATATAACATACGTTGTCTCAAAGTAGGGGTTGTTCATGATTTCTAGAGGGATAGATCTTTATGAGAGTATGGTCTATGTATATATGTTTTATAGAATAGATTATTGGTTTTAGAAAATTTAGACTAGGGATTTCCTTCCGTATAAGAAATGTGATCTTCTTTTGACAATAACCAAGAGTTATGAAAGAAAATTAATGACTAATGATGTAAAATAAATCACTTATGTTGATTTTAATTTCACTTTCCCAAAAAATTTCATACACCATAATGAAAGTTAAGAAAACATCAAAACATAGGTAGAACATCAATAATACATATGAGAATCCCATAATGACGAAAATGTTGTTCTCACTAAGGAGAATATTATTGAAAATAATATTAGAATGTATGTATATTTTTCATTCATATTAATAACATCATATGTCATCATATTTTAGATTGATTCATGAAATACAGCCTTCAGAGACCCGACATGGAAACTATTGGTAGTATCTTTGCTCCTGGAATCATGGGATGTGATGGTGACCACTTAATGTAATTATGATATAAAGGTATATCTGATTTTTATTGATATTATATACTTAATGTTTAATGAGTATATTTTATATATGTATATCCAAAAAAAATCTATAAATGTATTCAATACGATGGGAAGAAGAGGAACTGATGAATATTATATTTACTAGAATTAAAATGAAAAATGAGATGCTGTAGGAGTTTCTTGGTGGATGGTTCTCCACTATGATTGAATTATGTGAAAAAAACCACTTGAAGAATTATTTATTTAAATTGAGTAAAAATTATAGAAATTATTCTATTCAATGATGATTTGAAAATCCATTATCAGAAGATGGGAGTAGCATACACCCGCATGTCTCCAAAACATTGGGGTTTTGGGTAGTAGACTCTATAAATTTATTCCAACAAAACTCAGATAGAGGTAGTATGGTGAATTAAATTTATAGAAGGTATGATAAATAATATTATTTGAATTATATATATCTAAATATAGTGGAGAAATTCTATTTTTTTCTGAATAAGTAATGGAGGAAAATTAGAGGTGTGCATCACATCCTGGGGTTAATGAAAATTTCTATATTTATTTTTATGATTTGTGATTAATGTTTATTTAAAAACCTTGTAGCTATTAAATTTAAATTATTATACCATTTCATAGTAACAAAAATAAGAGTTTTTACTGGACCCATTATCATATAAATTCTCTAGAAATATTGATCCATCTTAGAGAGTTAAAATCTAAAAATTTTCTGTAAGATCATCTAGTTTATCTTAGTGAGATGGGGATGATGATCCAAGGTACTAAAGTCTTTTTTAAGGATAAATGAACTATGTATATAATATAAAAGTATAATATAATTTGAAATAAATTGAAGGGTTATATCAAAATAGAAGTTAAAATTATAAATCACCATAAGTTGGTGTTTATTCAAACTGATTTTTGGGGGCCAACGATAGTGTGTTCTAATGAAATATCACATTTCTATATGAAATTAATTAATTTCTCCCCATTAAAACTATATTTTTAATTTTTTATTAATAACTGTGAGGTATAAGAATCTTTTATCTGGTATAGTTCCATCATTGAGAAATAGACATGATATAAGTTGGAGTTCTTAAATTAGGGAAATTGAGTAATGTATATAAGTGGAATAAGAGGTCATACTAACAGATGGGGATTATGTTTGAGACGAATTTTATTGGGACACTAGAACAAAATGATATTTCATAATTGATTAATATAACTTTTTGGAATAGTAAATGATTATGAGAACACATTAAAGGTTCCCCATGTTGTCTTGGGAGGAATCCACGAACTATGTGCTATACTTAAACATTTAAAATCATCATTTCTTGTTGGAAAAAACTATTGATGACCAATTTGTTCGTAAGAAATGTATTTTTTAGTAAAAATAATAAATGATTGGGAACCTTATCTTTCACAATGTTTTTTAATAATGGAACACAGTCAGGAAAATCAGATTTTATGGGTGATTATTGTTAGAATCATATGTTCTATTAGTTTTTATGTGACACTATCCGACTATATATGAAATATTATAGAGGCCCTAGAGACGAGAGATTAAATTATTGTTTCTACACCCATATACATATGATTTAACCTAATAAATAAGGTATAAATATAAAAAACATATATGGGTGACTATATAGTGAATGATCTCTATGCATCAGTACATGAGATTTTGATATACTCCATGATATGTACTCATCTAGATATTGTGAATTAAATGTTATTTTCAAGTAGGTATATCTAAACCTCCAATAAGAGTGTCAAGAGGTAGTAAAATTTATTTTCTAATATATAAAAAAAGTTTGGATCATGTCAATTTTCTTTATAATAGATGATATATTACATGTTTTTTTAGGCCCATGCCTCGATGGAATGGAAGAAAAATTTCAGCTATGTGTTTACATTTGGAAAAATGGTATTTAATTGGATATTGATGGTCAATCCAGTAGTCATACTCTTCAAAAAATATGTGGATTACATGACATGTATGGGGTCAAGGAAGGAGTGCATTTAGTGGGAAGGGGTTTTTGGAGGATCTCCAAATATGGAAATAATTGTGGCCATTATTTTATAAATCATAGAGAATGATTCACTTAGTTATAAATATGATATTCCAATATTAGTTGAATCATATTTAGCTAAGTCCCACTCATCAAAATGTTTTATATTGATGGAATTTTAGACTTACTATGATCTATGGAATTCAAAATATAGTAGAAAGGTTAAAATAGGTTGTTTCTAAGGAATAATCATGGTGTTGTTGTATCATAGACATACTTTGTTAACATGAAATTATAGTTGCAAAACCATGTAGATATTAATGTAAATTTTAAAAATAAGCAAGGTATCCTATGGAAATATAATAGAAAATTTTGTTATAAGAACAAAAAATAATCTCATTTGAGAGATTGTCTGTCATAAGTCTCATGAGAATAATTTTTATTGTAGAGGGACCAATACCAACAAAAGGAGTCAATACATGCATCTAATTTTAAGATAATGGCATGGGGAGATTGATACGACTGTGGATAGAGTTTGTGTTATCTGAATATGATGTAAAATTACATTTTAAAGGTTGCAAAGATTTTTTATGTTATTCATAAGATGTTATTGAATGAGTAATATATTGTACTATAATTGGTAGGATGTAATAGCTAATCAATAGAGCATGATGAGATAGTGAGAGCCTTTGAATTTGTGAAGTACCTTATATGAATATAGGCTTAGGTGGATGGAAACCAATGATGATATTATTAAAGTGGTGACTATGATTACATGTTTGATATTGCTATATTAGTAATGTAATATCACTTTTATTATATATATATATTTCACTGTAACATTCAATATTATTTTAATAATGTGAAGTTTCATTCCCCTATGGAATTAGATGCATGTATAGGCCAATTAATCTCTTATTATATTATTTTAATTTTCCATTTTCTTTCCAAACATTGTATTTTTTACATACTTATTTAGGAGAGAGTATGTAGAGACCGATATCTTGACGTACATAGACATTAAATTACTTTTTCAGAATATCTAATACATAACAAAAAAAGACACCAACAGACCGTAATAGTTTAGTGTCTTTGGAAACTCGGAATATAATCTTCTAATCTTGGTGAAAGATCTTCAACATCTCCCATAAAGATCTTCCTTTTTTTTCTTACCTAAAACCTTTATTTATATCCTGGTGAAAAGAAAACATATAAAGGGTGAGCTCAAATGCTTAGTAAGTGTATGCATTGAGAAAATAAAACAAACCATATACATTTGAACTTCAAAACATGAACATAATATTTAAACATCAAAATCACGAGAAAAGACATAAATAGTTGAAGTACGTAAGGCATATATCATAATAGAACATCAATCAAGATAAAATAGCATGGGAATAAAACATGTAATTTTGGAAAACCATTAAGTACATGATATGATTTCCTTAGAAGCCAAGGCATTGCTGCCAAGACCATCTTAGTGGACAATGTCCCTTTCTGAATCGAGTTCACTCCTCGTTTCAGTCCTGTATCACTGAACCGGATTAACTTACCATTCTAGCCATGTCTATTTCATGAGATAGAAATCATTACCCAATTCATTGGGTGGAGATATAGGTCCCACCCATCTCATAATGAAATCATTTTTACTTGTGCCACAACATAAACATAAATCCTTCATCATAACCCAAAGAATAATATGGGTTTCATAAACATCATAACATAATCCATATAAAACAAATGGATATCATTTCATCATAAGAAAATTGAAACCATGTAAATCATAGAGACATTTTAGTTGAAACATACACATATGAAATAATGTCATCGTAGATGGAATTTTTTTTTGATAAAACACTTGAAATGAATTCTTGATGAAAATATCCTTTCTTTTGTAAAATCATTTTCTTTTCACAAAATACCATGCAATTTTAAAAGATAATGATTTTGTTGAAAATAGTCAAGAAATATTGTGGAGTAACTTTCATGAAAATAATTCATTATGAAACCATATTCACGCTATATTAGTTTAAAAAACATTCTCCTTGTACTTTTAATAGAAAAGTGAAAAAGTACCACGTATGGTAAACAAAAGAATGATTCCTTCCATAACACAAAGTAAAAGTCAAAGAGGGGTAAAATGAAATTAAACATACATGAATGAATACTTAACACTTTATTAATAACATGTTTATAGATATGGATGAAAAATATAGCCCCAGTAAATACTTATATATTAGCAATCTCGGATAAAAATGAGATTAGAAAATTATCCCTTACCTTATGTCCGATATGATTCATATGTATCTGAAACTCCTATATAATGATTTAAATAATGTCATTGACTTATTACAGAATCATATTAATTGTTATGATATCATATATGCTTCATTTATGACTTTATATTACCTGTTTTTTTTTAAATCAACATTAAAGCAGCGTTTTGGTAAAATCGTTTCATTTATCGTACGTGTTTCGACATGTTTTTCTTGATATTATTACTTATATCCTTATTTACGTAATTCCTGAATGTAAAACATTATTTATATAAAATATATATTCATAATATACATATATATAATAGATCGATAAATGGAATGAAATACACCATTCATGGAGACGGTAGACCGTACGTACACATGAACGATGTTTTTCATTTCCTAATGGAATTAAGTAGATGAGATACATATATATATACATAAATCCAGTAGAATTATTATGGCATATATTTCATGATTACTTATTATATATACTTTATAATCATTCTTGAATTGTTAAATGGAAAATGAATCTCATCGCGTCGTGGAGACGGTAATCCGTACGTACGCACGAGCGATGACATCGTTCCCATATTTATTGAATGGTATTGGAGTGGATGATATAATATCATAGAATCAGTATGATGTTATAATAAATATATATAGTTATTCTTTACACCATTATACCCATCCAAGTAAGTTGGTGGTGAAAAAACTGATTACACCACGGCGTGAAGATGGTATTCTGTAAGTACACACACACGGTGATTTCATTTTCCGTAGGATAGATAGAAGGTGAAATAGTGTTGTTTCATATTTATAATAAAATATCATTATATAAGTAATACGTATGTTATTACTTTATAAAGAAACAACTAAAGAAGAGGAAGTATAAGAAGAAGGAAACTTGAATGAGTCGGTAGAAGAGATTACCTCTTCCTCGACGCACCTCCTTCAAACATTTTCTTAGGGCACAAGAGATAGTCATTTGGGAAGACAAGAACCTCTATTATGTAACTAGAGAGGTTGAGAAGAGAAATTGGCAGGTTTTGGCCGAGCTTCAAGGCTCAAAAGGGTGTGAAGAGAATAGGGAAGGGTGCCCTTTTTATAAGGGAGGAGAGGGTCACCATAGGAAAAACATAAAATATTACTTTATAATAAAGTCATATTCGTTTTTTAATAGCTCCAAATTGTTTTATTTCGACGATAAGGTGGGGATGGGTCGAAATCCTCTCAACAAATAGGTTTTAGAAAAGTTTTGGTTAATATTTTATCCTTATCATTTATATTTAACTCTAAGTTAAATAATTTAACTCTTACCGTGTCTATTTATTTTCATACACTATATGGTTAATAAACTTACTATAACAAGAAAAACGAACTCCAAGTGGTTAATTATTAATATATATATCCATATCTACGTAATTTGGCCGAACCTTATATTTTTAGGAATAAAATAACAATTAATAATATAATATGTTTTTAAAAAACTATTTTTTGTCAATTTTGACACTATTTGGTACTTTATTTTTTTTGAAAATCATATTAGGATGATTAGTTAGAAAAAAGTTACTTAGATTAATAATAACATGTCATATTAACCACGAAAAGTAGTGGAATTCATAAAAAGTCTAACATTATATTTATTTTGGGTATTTATAACATCAATTATGTTAATATTTCAATAATAAGGTAATTACTGCATCATCATTGTGTCATAAATAAATTAAATTATTTAATGTCTAAAAATTATAAATAAAATACTATTATGTATGGAAATGTTTTATCTTTATAATTAATAATTATAGTCTAATTTATCTTATGTATAACCCTATATTAAAAATGTTTTAGTTATTAAACTTTTATTTTAACTCATTTAACCCTTCAATAAATAAAATAACAATAAATGACTTAATCTAATCCAAGTGGACCTAAACGGCAATATTTTGTCCCTAAGTTTGTTTTTGACCTAATTAAACTTATCCAATAGAATTAGTACATGTGTTAGGGTTATAATAATATCATTTTTACCCTTAATTACCCTATTTACTTTTAACCGTGGTAAATAATAGAAAAAAAGTTACTATTCACCAAAAATTATTTTTATCTTATTGAACCACATTTTAAATTTTGATATTAATAGTGTCTCTCGAGATTTTCGAAATTCCACTCACAGAAGTGGTAAAATTATGATTTATGTAAATTTTCAAATTCTCATAGGAGGTGGGTAAAAGACAGTGAAAAGTTCAATACAATTTTTATATATCTAAAATTATTATAAATTGACTCAAATGAATAAAATTGAACATATATATGTATTATGTATCAATTTTTACCTAAAATAAATTTAAATAAAAAGTCGGTTTTTAAATAGTAACCTAGTGTTTTCACTATTCATCAAAAATTGAAAGTTTTCAGCAAAATACCAAAAATTCACCCTAGGCTAATTTTGATTTTCCGAATCTAAAAATGAAGTCCATTTTGAAAGATAAAATTTATAAAATGTCAATAAATGGGTATTAATCTTCATAACGGCTAGATCATAATAATATTATAATAATATCACATTTAGTGAAACTTGGTATTGTGTATTACACACGCTATCGAAGAAGGTCTTGATTGAGTGTAATGAATGCCAATTCAGGGATTCGTGTAGTGAAAGCTCTGTTTGGTGTTGCGTATAACATAATCAAAACTTATTTTATTTTTACATTAAACAAAATCTATACTTAATGTTGCGTAGAATAATTTCCACAAAACGAACTTGAAATTGTGTGTAACACGAGCCAAGAATAGTATTGCGTATACTACAAGCTAATACGATGTTGTGTATAATACAAGCTAATCTTGGTGTAGTGATTAATAGAAGACATCAACGAAATTAAAAATAATATATCTCATAAAATCTATGGGTGTTACATTCTACCCACCTTAAAATTAATTTCTCCCTTGAAATTCATCGGGGTTATAAATGGTTTACTACTTGAAAGTTTCATTCATAGAAATCCTCATCGTAAAATAGAATACTAAAACTTAATTTTAAAAAGATAAGTATGAAACATATCGGTTACCCAAATTAACTCATCACTGGGTTTCCACATAGGTGAAAATATGGATATGGAAGAGAATCCTAACCATCATGTTCTGATGGAGAGTGGTAGAGAACATGGCTATGAAAAAGTCAACAATCACAAAGCCATAAATTTTTGATGATCTAAGGTAACATCTAATTAATCGGATATAAGAGCACTAGGACAATAGTTTTGGTTTTTAAGATCATTTCCCTAAGGTTGAAGAATTTTTGAATTAAAATAAATACTTACTTGATATTGGTACAATATCACTGTTGTTCTTACCTTGAACAATTCCACTACATATATTAATTAAATGAAGTTGAATTTTTCTTTCGTTAAGTGTTAGTAGATCATGCGATAGAATGATAGGACATTCCATCTGTCTCAAACAAAAGGTTAGAAAATGTTATTAAATATGTATAAGTGAATTTATAGTGAGATTAATCGTATATGGTTCCTATATATCATGCCACTTAGAAAATTAAAACTAATTTCTACTAACCAGGGACTTTTTGTAGGCCAGTGGTAGGCAATAAAGGCCTGTCACACTTCGGTTGGGGGTTCGATTCCCACATCCTTGTCCGGCACGATGGGTTGTTGCCCGTCCTTCAGGTTGTCCTTTTTCTAAAACTAAATTATTATAACATTATATAAATAATAACGAAAAAAGTTCTAGCCTTAAACAATATTGACTTATGTCCAACATAATCCATTCCAATCTTTAGGCTTATCCAAAATACTTTTGTCCAAGCTCATAGTTTAAAGAAAAAAATTACCAGAAATGTCATCTACCAAGCATTTGAATACCATCATTTATCCCCCATATATCATATGATATATCTTGTTGGTCAAATTCCAAACATGTGAATACCTTAATCATGTATTACCATAGAACCTCAGAAAAAACATGAGTGCGGTCAAAATTTAACTCTTTCCACATACCAAAATCCCAAAATATGTATATACTCAAACCAGTATATCACTTTGTCCTTTTATGAGTCATGAGCTCATTAATAATATAAAACATTTCATTATCTCTTTATCCCTTCATTATGCGCATAACATCTTCTATCCAAAAATATCTGAATAACCTTTCATGGTTACAATTACCATTCAACATATACTTTCAAATACTTCAGTTGAAACAATAGTGTAACAATCCTTAGATGTTTCTTTATTGCATGGTAGGATTAAATTACCTATACAATATAACTATTGATAAAAAAACAATCATTCCCCTACCTTCTTAAACCATTGAACGAGCTTCATCAATTCTTTCATCTCACATATCATTTGTAGTCTCTTCATCATCATCCACATAAATACTACCCATACAACCATGTTGATTCTCTTCTTGAGACTTTCCCATATGGAATTGGTTTTCATAATGCCCGTACATTCCACATTTAAAACATTTAACCATTATTGATGTCTTAGAAATACCATTTTCCTTATCCATGGTGTTAACTGAACCTTTTCTTTAGCAATTACTGGTTGTGTGTCCTTCTTTTCCACACCCAAAGCATCTTCCAGTTCCTTTGAAACATTCTCCTTGATTTCTCTTCCCAAATGATTTACATGAGGAAAATTGAAGCTTCTCTACTGTATGATCATCATGAAACTCCTTCTTTCTCTTATTAACTGAGTGAGGAAACTTACCAAAGTTCAGATTATTGATTATATTATGAGATTGATTATTAGGCATAATAGCAATGTTTCTCCTTCCAAATCCCATTTCATTTGCTTGATCATGAAGAATATCATTCCATTGTCCATCATATTCTCCATTAACATGAATATTCCTGTTTCCGGCCATTTTCTAAAACCCAAAAAGAATAGTTTGAGAGGAAAAAATCATGCTAGGAAAGAAACATAATAAAGGGGAAGTACCTTCAATATCTAACATCTTAGGATTAATTCTAATATCATTACTATAATTCTAGGACTATAACCTATATTTATACTTATCCTTAGGGACATCCCTAGACATACCATAGAAATATCTCTAGGGATCTCACTAAAGTTTTCACATCCTAGTTTCCAAAGGTTGACTAAACCGAACCTCTGATACCAACTGTAGGGACCCATATATTGACGTACATAGACATTACATTACATTTTCAGAATATATAATACATAACAATAATAGACACCAAAGGACTGTAATAGTTTAGTGTCTTTAGAAACTAGGAATATAATCTTTTATCTTGGTGAAAGATCTTCAACATCTCCCATAAAGATCATCCTTTTTTTTCTTACCTGAAACATTTTTTATATCCTGGGGAAAAGAAATCATATAAAGGGTGAGCTCAAATGCTTAATAAGGGTAATCATGTAGAAAATAATACAAACCATATACATTTGAACTTCACAACATGAACATAATATTTAAACATAAAAATCTTGAGAAAAGACATAAATCGTGGAAGTACGTAAGGCGTATATCATAAAGGAACATTAGCTAGGATAAAATATCATGGGAATAAAACATGTAATTGTGGAATACCATTAAACACATGATATGATTTCTATAGTTGCCAACGCATTGCTTCCAAGACCATCTTAGTGGAAAAAGTCCCTTTCTGAATCGAGTTCACTCCTCATTCCAGTCATGTATCACTGAACCGTATTAACTTACCATTCCAGCCATGTCTATATCATGAGATATAAATCTTTACCCAATGTATTGGGGGGAAATATAGGTCCCACCCATCTCATAATGAAATCATTCTTACTTGTGCCACAATATAAACATAAATCATTCATCATAACCCAATGAATAAAATGGGTTTCATAAATATCATAACATAATCCATATAAAACAAATGAATATAATTTCATCATAAGAAAATTGAATCCATGTAAATCCTAAAGACATTATACATGAAACATACACATATGAAATAATGTCATAGTTGACGGTAAATGGTTTTGATAAAACACTTGATATGAATTCTTGAGGAAAATATCCTTTCTTCTCGAAAATCATTTTCTTTTCACAAAATGCCATGAAATTTTAATAGAAAAGGATTTTTTTGAAAATAGTAAATAAATCACATAGAGTAATCTTCATGAATATAAGGCTTTATAAAACTGTATTCATGCCGTATTAGTTAAAAAACATTCTCCTAGTACTTTTAATGGAAAAGTAAAAAAGTACAATGTATAGTAAACAAAAGAATGATTCCTTCCATAACACAAATTAAAAGTCAAAGAGGGGTAAAAACGACCATAAAAACACATGTATGAATATTAAACACTTTATTAAAAAATATTTTATAGACATGGATGAAAAATATAACCCCAGTAAATACTTACATATAAGCAATCTCTGATAAAAATGAGATTACAAAATTATCACTTGCCTTATGTCTAATATGCTTTTTATGTATCTGAAACTCTTGTATAATTATTTAAATAATGTAATTAACTTATTAAAGAATCATATTAATTGTTATGATATCATATATGGTTCACTTATGACTTTATATTACCCATTCTTTTGAAAATTCCATGTTAAAGGAGCATTTTGGTAAAATCATTTCATTTATCGTATGTGTTTCGACTTGTTCTTCTTGATATTATTACTTATATCCTGATTTAAATAATTACAGAATGTAAAACATGATTTATATATAATATATATTCAGAATATACATTTATATAATAGATCGATAAATGGAACGAAATACACCGTTCATGTAGACAGTAGGCCGTACGTACGCATAAATGATGTTATTGGTTTCCTAATGGAATTAAGTCGATTACATACATATATATATACTTAAATACAGTAGAATAATTATGTCATGTATTTCAAGATTACTTATTATATATATACTTTATAATCATTCTTGAATTGTTAACATGGAAAATGAATCTCATCGTGTCAGAGAGACGGTAATCGGTACGTACGCAAGAGCGATGATATCGTTCCCATATTTATTGAATGGTATTGGAGTGGATGATATAATATTTTAGAATCAGTATGATTTTATAATAATTATATATAGTTATTATTTACACCATTATACCTATCCAAGTAAGGTGGTGGTGGAAAAATGATTACACCACGACGTGGAGACGGTATTCCGTACGTACGCATGTGCGGTGATTTCGTTTTCCGTAGGATGGATAGAAGGTGAAATAGGGTTGTTTCATATTTATAATAAAATATCAGTATATAATTAATACTGATGTTATTACTTTATAAATAAACAACTAAATAACAGGAAGTAGAAGAAGAAGGAAACTTGATAGAGTCAGTAGAAGAGATTACCTCTTACTCGACACACCTCCTTTGAACTTCTTCTTAGGGAACTAGAGTTAGTCCTTTGAGGAGACCAAAACCTCTAGGATGTAACTAGAGAGGTTTAGAATAGGAATTGGCAGGGGTTTGATGATCTTAGAGGCTCAAAAGGGTGTGAATAGAAGAGGGAAGGGGTGCCCTTTTTATAAGGGAGGAGAGGGGCACCTTAGGAAAAACTTAAAATATTATTTTATAATAAAGTCATATTCTGTTTTTAATAGCTCCAAATTTATTTATTTTGATGCTAATGTGCGGCTGGGTATAAATACTCTCAACCAATAGTTTTTAGAAAAGTTCATGATACTATTTTATCCTTATCATTTAGATTTAAGTCTAAGTTAAATAATTTAACTTGTATCATGTCTTTTTGTTTTCATACACTATATGGTTAATAAACATACTATAACAAACCAAAAAAAACCAAAGTGGTTAATTATAAATATAAATACATATTTTTATAATTAATTTGGCTGAACCTTAGATTTTTAGGAATAAAATAACAATTAATAATATAAAATTTGTTTTAAAACATATTTTATGTCAATTTTGACACTATTTGGTACATGATTTTTCTGAAAATCATATCAGCATGATTAGTTTGAAAAACATTATTTAAATTAATAATAACATGTCATATTAACCTAGAAAGTTATTCTAATTCATAAAAAATATAAAATTACATTTATTTTGGTATTTATAACATCAATTATGTTAATATTTCATTAATAAGGTAATTACTGCATCATCATTGTGTCATAAATAAATTAAATTATTTAATGTCTACAAATTATAAATAAAATTATATTATGTAGGGAATATCTTTATATTTATAATTAATATTTATAGTCCAATTTATCTTATGTATAACCCTATATTAAAAATTCTTTAGTTATTAAACTTTGATTTTAACTCTTTTAACTCTTCTTTAAATAAAATAATAATGAATGTCCTAATCTAATCCAAGTTGACCTAATGGGTAATATTTTATCCCTAAGGTTGTTTCTGGTCTAATTACACTAATCCAATAGTATTAGGACATGTGTTAGGGTAATAATAATATCATTTTTACCCTTAATTGCCCTATTTACTTTTAACCATGGTAAATAATACTAAAAAGATACTATTCACCAAAAAATATTTTTATCTTACTGTACCAAATTTTACTCCTTGATATTAACCGCGCCTCTTGGATTTTTAACATTCCACTTATAGAAGCGGTAAAATTATGTTTTATGTAAATTTTCAAATTCTCCAAGGAGGTGGGTAAAAGACGGTGAAAAGTTCAATAAAATGTTTATATATCTAAAATTACTATAAAATGACTCAAATAAATAACATTGAACTTATATAGGAATTATGTATCAATTTTGACCTAAAATAAATTTAAATAAAATAAAAAATTATTTAAATAAAAATTCGGTTTTTAAATAGTAACCTAGTGTTTTCACTATTCATAAAAAATTGAAAGTTTTCAAAAAAATACAAAAACTTCATCCTAGGCTAATTTCGATATTCCGAATCCAAAAATGAAGTCCATTTTGAAAGAAAAAATTTATAAAATTTCAAAAAGTGGGTATTACTATTCATAACGGCTTGTTCATAATAATATTATAATAATATCTCGTTTAGTGAAACTTGGTATTACGTACTACACACGCTATCGAAAAAGGACTTGATTGAGTGAATTGCAAGCTAAGTCAAGGCTGCGTGTAGTGAAGGCTCTATTTGGTGTTGCGTATAACATAATAAAAACTTATTTCATTTATACATTAAACTAAATCTATAATTAATGTTGCATAGAATAATTTCCTCAAAACAAACTCGAAATTGTGTGTAACACGAGCCAAGAATAGTGTAGAATATAATGCAAGATAATACGGTGATCTGTGTAGTATAATCTAATCATGGTGTAGTGTATAATATAATACATCAAAGAAATTAAAAATAATATATCTCATAAAATCTCGGGGTGTTACAGAGTACATTGTGGGGAGGTGACGTTGGTTTCTTATGACATTCAAGCTATAATAATTATATTGTAGATTCTTTATAGATATTTTTTCAATATTTCTATGTTTATATTAAGTGTTTTCTAATGGTTTAATGAAATGGTGACCATGGGCTCACTAATCAAGGAATCGACCGTTGATGAAAATAGAACATTATCTACATACAAATCCACATATTCTATTTTTAGTTCATACATTTTGGAAACCATAAAGATTCCAGACAATGGGGTAAACATGTGATTGCATCTAGTCATTTTTAATCCCCCAATGAACATATTTATATAATCATTTTGAGATAACACTAATGATATTTCTTTCATATATCTCTCAATATCAATTCCCATGTTTATATTTTCCACATCAGGATAATTAATCTCAAATCTTCCATATTATTCAAACATCACCTCATGAATCTACTTGACATCTAGAGACACTATTATTATGCTATCCACATATATGATAATGATTATAAATCCACCATATCATAATACCATTACATTGATGTATTTATATATGTTACACCAGGTTAACCTTTTTTCTACCAAAAATTCATCAAGCTTTAGTTTCACATACCTATAACATTATTTTATATATAAAGTGTTTTCTTTTGATTATAAATCATATTATTATTTAAAAAAAATGTTGTTTCTATATGTATATTTTCTCTTTGAAGTAACCATGTGGTATATTTTTTGACATCTATCTATTTCATACACTATATTTCACAACAATACTATCATGGTGTTGAATAAATATTTTTATATTTGAAATCATGAAATAAAATATTATATATGTCTACTCTATCCTTATATTTAAACCCTTTTATAACCACATTATCCTTTTTCCTCTACTTCCCATCACATTTTTCTTTCAATCATAGAAAATATTTTTTATGTAGTTCTTTCTTTTCATGTGATAATTCCATTAACTTCCATGTAATTAATACATTTAATCATTAATAAATAACCCACTATCTATACTTTTTTAAAAAACCCACTTCTTCTTGGATATTATATTCTCATCAATCCACTTGAAAATTAATGTTTTATTTGTTCTAAACCACAAAATTAGTCATATGATATAGGTAGAACATCATAACTCAACTTAGGTATATTAAATTTATTTAACTTCAACTTAAATAACTATAAAATGATATTTTTTAGTCCTTGAAAATTCTACTACATATTTTTATAAATAGAATTTTCTACTCTCTGTGTTATCTAATCATTCACGACCATGTGTCCTTTTTAAAATTATATTCAGATCAACTTCTATTTGTATTCTTATTCATTATTATTAACGCCATTTTCCTCTATGTTCTTTTGATTTAATAATACCTTCTCAATAAAGAACACATTCTTGTTTCTAAGGGCCATCTTATTATCATTATCTCAAATCCAAAATATAATGTTTTTCATCATCATATCTATGATTAATCTAGTTTTATCTACTCAACACATAGAATATATTAAATAATATTTTCATACAAATTGAAGAAAAAATATAGAGATGTGGGTCACACTGATCCCTAATATTAATTTATTTAGAAAAGTATATTATGTTTAACTCATGCATGATCATTCTTGAGAAAATTATTTCCCACTAGAATGGAGTGTTATCCAAAAAAATTAACTCCTAAATTTCATTGGGAATAGGGTTTCATCCTAGGGGTTGTATAATTTATTTTCTCATAGTGTACCATGACTGTTGGATATCATTAAAATATTAGGTAATTATTTAAAAAATGAAATTTTAAATATATTAATTGAAAATTTATTAATTATTGAATTATATAAAAATAGTTATTTTTTCTGTATAATGATATTAAAATCAATTTATCAGTTTTGACACATAAACCTTAGAAATTCAGAACACCATTTGAGAGGAGTTATTGATAGGGATCAAAGAACTACTCATCACTATCAATAAAGTAATAGTAATTTAAAAACAAATTATTAAACATGTTATCCTATTTTATGGATGGTATTCTTGATTTTTTATTCTTTATTATACATGAATTTTTCCTAAATAATTAGTATGGGGTATCATTGGTTCTCCATGGAATTTCATTATATTTGATAATTTATGAGTATTGAATTTTTATCATTCTAAAACCCCCAAAACCCCATTCCATTAATTATCCTTATAAGTTAGATGTAATTTAGCCCTAGTATTGATTATGTGAAACCATTTGTGAATCTATGAAGAAAAATCCCCTTATTTACACATCTATCAACATTCCTCTCCCCTATATTCCCTTTATCTATCCCCATCCCTCCTATCACTTCTCATTTTAATGATTTCAATGTGGTAAATATTGAATTTTGGACAATGGGGTATGGAATGAGGCTAAATGTAAAATAAAGGGGGCTAGGAGATAATGAATTTCAACATAAGGTTGCTAATGTTGCAATGAGGGAGGTATCTACTTAGATAAAACAGCGTAGGTGAAAGAGGTTGTGGCCGTATTTCCACCATTGTACTAGTTCTTTCATCCATTGTCATTAATGGAAATATATAGGGAATGGATGAGGTCAGCTACCATTGATATCATCAATGATGATCTAGGATATGGATGTCTTTATATGCATCGTTGCATAAGGAAAATGGTGTACCAAAATAATTTTAATAGGTTCCTGGATGGGAGTTCTAATGGGATCTCCACACATGGGACTTATCCCTCCGGAGCAATCCATAAGGTCCATCCTGGCCAACCACTCAAGACGGTCTAGTGGGCTAACTATTCAGGCTACCCTAGTGGGCCATGCACTCATGATGGTCATGTGGGATGACCATGTGAGCCCAGTCCTATGAGCCTAGGATGTCCACCACACCCAATGGAAAGGCTGTCAATTCGAGTCTTCATAACCAAATACAACAACACATCACTCAACATGTAAGGACATGGACCTATTCATTAGGGTTATTATGGGTTTAATTTTCCCCACTACAGTGTTCCATGTTGAAATATTTGGGGGTTCACTATGTGGAACGTTCTTCACCTTTGTGGTGTATCTTCAGTATTTATTAACCATGTATCCTTTTCAAGAAAATAATTATCCCCTCCTTAGTATTTTCCATGTAATTCAGAATTGATAAATAAATTTGGAATTTTAAGGAAATATTCAATATGATATTTGAAGCATAATTTTTTATCTATAGATGAATAATGATGATGATCTGGATTGATGATTATTGCAACTAGGGGGTCAATACTCCCGAATGGAAAGTTGTGATAGGACATGGGTCACAAGTATTTATTCATAGATGATTTTTTTACAATACTATATACATATATGGAATGTACTATAGATCATAGTGGTTTTGGTACTCTTTCAACACCAATGACAATAATATCTCCCCCACACTATGGACAGTGTTTGTTACTCCACCATATTCTTTAAGAACATTTCCTCTAACCTAGGGGTCACTACTCCCTTGGGTGATTTCATATTCATTAGGGAGGTGTGGGTATCCAATTAAAGTTAGAGTGAAGTTACAAGGTTTTTTGGATTTTTGTGGTTCATGTAATTGGAGAGGTGTGCTAATTTTAATGATTGATACTATATCCTATATATCCAGTTCTCTTATTAAAAGTATGCCTTATTTTCCTTAATATTTTGCCTTCAATTTTTTCCTTTATGATCTATCTTGAAATATGTTTTTAAATTTCTTTGTATTTTTTAGTTGTATAGGGTATTTATATACTCACTTAAGCATGGGTATCTTTAAAAAAACATATGTTTTATATTTGAGATTGTAGGTAGTAAGGAAGAGATTTTAGTAGTTGGGGTGTCAACAGGGATTATTCATTCCTGGAGGTAGTTTCTAAAAGTGGAGTTTATGTTAGAAGCTTGGAGTTAGAGTTAAATCTAATCCACTATTCAACTGGTTGGTGTTTTTCCTTTTATTAATATTGGAAGAGTATTTTGTCCCGGAAACTTTTAATATTTTCACTGGTTATGACCATGTTAAATTTAGTTGTTTTTATATTCATACTTATTTCGATAATGTAGTTTTTCTTTTTTATTCATCATCTTACTATGTCCTATTTGGAAGTATTTTTTTGAATATGTGCATTAATATAAGGTATTTCATTATATGTGATGTTCTTACTCGATGGATGTTATTGTCCCTTGGCCTATTGAATATGGTCATCTGGTGGGGAAATTCAAAACCTACTTCCGCCTCAGGGGGTGGGGGTCAAAATGGTTCAGGTCATGTTAGAGGGGTATCAGAGAATTGTGTTTCAAGGAATGAGGATCAAAGTTAGATTTATATTGGAAATTAGTTTTTGAAATTAGGGAATCATCTTTAGGGGGTCCTTAGTTTTACTATTAAGAACAGGAACCTAGTGGTTTTTTGATTGACGATGTACGCAATGCCTGATGTTTATCATAATTATATTCTTTCCACAACTTACATGTTTATAATTATAAACTATTTTTTAATTTTTAAAATGAATTTAAAAGGATTTGGAAATAATACATCTAGGATAGACTGTAAATAATAATACATTTTTTATTCATAGTAAAAAATTATAAGAAAAGTACAAGAAACTATGTATTACACATTATGGATGATTACATCTATTAAAACTATAAAAAATGAAAGGGTAAACATAATTTTAATGATATAATATCTTTAAAAATTGAATCTTGTATTGATAAACATGACATTTAGGAAGATTTATTAATAACAAAAAATGATTTGGAGAAAGAATATCATAGAAGGGGAAAGTATGTTTTGAGATTAAAAATTAATGATTTAGAAATGTATTGTGTGAATGAAATATGTTTAGTAAGGTTTTATATATATGGGAAAAAATATGGTCATTACAAATATGTTCATTTATAATATTCTTATTGCAGATATGGTCATTGTTAATTTGATTATTGGTCATGTATCCAGTATTTATACTAAAGTTGTGTATTTTTATATAGTAAATTTAAAATAATAAAACTCACAATGAAATAAAAATATTATATTAAAATATTATAAATATAGATATATAGTTATGAATCATATATAAATAATAACATCATCAAGAAAATATGATATAATTTATATACAAAATTAAAATAATGATTTCAATATCAAAGGAGTAGAAAAATTAGATTTTAGAATATAAATAAGTAATTTTAATGGTACTTGCTCGAATGTATTTAATATAAAGGTACTATTTCTTTTATTTTTCAAATAATATATTTTTAATTATTGAATATTTCATTTCACTAGATTAAATATTATAGTTTCTAAATATTATTGTATATGAAATAGTATATTACCATCATTTAAATTAGAAAATTATAGGAAATAATATTAAGAATTTTTAATCTTTAAAAACATCATCTTTCAATAAAAAAAATTTCATTCATATTTTATATTTTCACATAAAAAATAAATTTTAAAATTTTAAAATCATAATTTGATAAAACTAAATTATTTTTTTATTTATAATTTCAAAATTTTCTTATTATGAATTTTATATATTTTTCTATAAAAATTTATTTATATGTGAATACTTAAACATATTGATATAATGAATTTTATACCATTATTAGTATATAAGTATTAGTTTAGAATTTATGAATCATTTTTATTGGGGAAAAATTATAATTGGAATTATTTATAATATAGTTTACAAACATATATTTGAAATTTTAAAATTAGAAAAAAAATGTATCAAAAGTTTTTTTCATATATTATAAATTTATTATATTAAAATTATTTTGTAAAACTATTAAAAGATGAATTATAAGAAATAGATTTCATATTGGAAATTAGTGGATCTAAATTATCATGTAAGGAACCCATTATTTTTTAGACAGTAATATTATGTTATGCTAGCTAAAAAAATTAGTTGTTGTGATTAAAAAATATTTTTTAATGAAAGAGAATTTTCTATGTGTTGGGTATTTTTAAAATAAAAAGTAATTTTTATATTAAGACTCATATGAATTTTATAAATATAAAAAAATTTAACACTTATTTAATTGATAATTAGTGATAAATAATATTACAATTACTTATGCCCCCATGGCGTAGGTCGAGTGGTTCACCGGTTGGGACATCTCGCTGTCGGGGGGAACATGCTCAAGCAAGAGTCCCACTGGACTCGGATACTATGAATATTATGTACAGGAAGACTCAAAGTTGTTACTTATCTGGGGAACGTGTAGATCACGCAGGGTTGGAGGAGCCCCCAATGGGCCCAGGCATGTTACCCTTACATACGTTTTTCTCCTAGGGTGAAGCTCACTTGGTAGCTGCCCTAGTGGGTCTTAGTGAGGTATTTAGTTTGAGTCACATCGAGTTTATCCTTGTGCTTCCTATTTCATGATCTTCTTTTTTAACATCATCCCCTTCCAGGAATAAACCATGTCTTCGGCCTCAATATTTAAAACAATAAAAGTACTTAACCATTAAAACAACAATTGTCATCAAAAATTTATTTTAATCACATTATATTATTTAATTTAAAATTAAATGAATCAAATTAATAAATTTAATAGGATAAATGGAATCAAAATTTATATTCAACATGAAATAATTTTTAATAATTTTAAACAAATATTTTTAGAGGTAAAATAATTACCATGACGAATTTTTAATCAATATTTGTATTGGTAAAAATAGGTGAATTAAGTATCTCTAATTTTCAATAATTAAAAGGTCACAAACACCTTCTAGAAATGATTTTTATGAATGGAATTAATACTCACATGTATCACTAATAATTTAACCACATGATTCCATTAACTCACCAAACCTACATATCACCCATGTAATATCATTCTTATCCCTCTCTTAACATTATTTTCCATAAAAAATTCACATTTTCACCTATAAAAAGAGATCACTCCCACCAATTATATAATCCCTCTTCAACTAAAATGAATTTTCCTTGATATTTTTCCTATACGTATCTAAATTCATCACAAGTTACTTATATGGTTCTAAGGATCCCTCCAATGATTTAAGAATACTATTATAAGGGTAAAGATTCCCCTCATCCTCCTTTTGATTCGAGTACTTCTTCTTTGATAACCCACATTTATTTCAATATTTTTATACTTAAATGTATTTAAAATAAATTATTTACTATAAAATTATTCCATAAGAAGGATATGTTACCCTTAACTCTTGTAAACCAATTTAAAAATCCCTTTTTTGTTGTTGCCATACTGCCAAAATCACTCATTGATTTTCTCTATCCTCTTTTCAATTCATTATCTTTCATTTTCATAACCATTTTTTCTTATTATTTCACTTCCAAATGATCCTATAAATCATTTAATTATAATATAAATTTTTATAAATGATATACTACGCTTATCACTCATTATATGTAACGACCCAAACTTTCATTAATGGATATCCCTCTTGGTCTAATTAAATGTCTCTTTATTTAAAATGATTATACAAAATTCCATCTTCATTGGTTTTATGTTTATAGATTTTAAAATACTGTTAATAATTGTGACCATTTCTAATATCATCATTGAACAGTGATCACATGATTAGTATAAATATAGGGCTTTAAAAAATGAAATTTACTTAGACAAAGGAAGCGATGACCTCATGCAGTAGATGTTCCCCATATGAAGCCCATTTGTCAGAGCTTGAAAAGGAGGTTTATTATTTGGTCTTTGATCATGACCACTCCCAAGATGAGCTTGAATATGTTAAGCTCAAGTAGAACTGCCTACAAGAGAAGTGGATGTTGATAGATATTATAACCCGAGCAATGTTATCTGATCCACCCCAAGATTATGTCACCATCACACACCTTACTCTTTGGTCTTATGTAGGTGTTATAAATGGTTATGTAACAAGACCCTAGTACTATTTTTATGTACATTATTTTTGTATATAATAATAAATATACTTTCATTTTATTATTGTTACCTTGTAAATAGTTTTTAAAGAACAAATTGTATTTTTAGTTATTTTTCAACTAAAAAAATCTATTTTGATGAATTAATGAATTTTTGAATTAAATAATATTTTAATAAAATATTATTATTATTATTAAATTATGATTTATTATATATAAATGATCATATAATGTTATGAATGCAATTGTAATTTTTATTAAGGTTTTGAAAGCCATTTTTGTCAAAACACATGAATTTTCGATAAATGCCAGTTTTTATTTTAAAAGTGAAAATTGACATATTTAGAAAATTATTTAGATAAAATGAATATTATTACTGGAATTAGGATGTCAGAATTATCCAATGGTGAATTTTTTATAATTTTCTGAGACAATCAAATTTTTTGGGTAAAAATTAAATACCGTTTAAATATATAATGTGTTTTATAACATCATAATGACCCAATAGTGATGTAATAAAACAATATAAACATTATTATTGGAAAATATATGTTTTAACATTAAAATAATGTGATTTTGGTTTTGTTTGATTAATTTTACAAAGCCTTAGTGGACCCTTCAAGACTTATTAAAAATTTTGTCTTTTTAAATTGTTTTCCTTGGGAGTGTGAATCACCTCCACATAAGATACCCCATTATATTAAAAAGTTAAGACTTTGGACATATAAAATATTGTTTTCCACTTACATTTTACAAAAACCATGGGCTGGTTTGTGGTTTGTATTATTTTAATGTGAGGTGTCCCAAACATAAATAATAAAGAATTCCCTCACCTTTCTTATATAAATCCACCCAAGCTCCCACTTCCTCCCCACTCAAAGCCTTTATAGTTCCTCCAAACTATGACCTCACCTCTCTAGAATCCTACCAAGTCACCCCAATCTCCCAAGAAGCCTCTTTCAAGCCTCTATCAAGCCTTTGGAAGAACATTTCCAAGTCAGGGTTTTTCTTCCTTTCTCATTTTTGTCGAATTTTCTTAATGTTGTTATGCCATTTTAATTTCAATTAAATATGTTGGGGTACGATTAAACAAATCCCCAATACATCCCTCATAGTTTTTGAATGATGGGATACCCCTTTCTCTCTAATTAAATGCCTCCCATTTACACCCGTTCCTATGCCAAAATTCTGAAAAGATTTCTCTCTCCTCATTTACATTCAATCAATTCTTTTGTATCATGAATCTAAATTCCATTACAATTGTTTGGACATGAATATATGTGACCAACATACTCTCCAATTCATGTACATATTATGAGACACCCATTTCTATCTAATCAACAATTTTTATGAATTCTTACGTCATGTCGTTACGCTGCCGAAATTGCACCAATTTTCCAAGCCAATGTCATTGTGTAGTGAATACCATCCCAATTTCTCTATCAAGGGTATTAAAATTTATGAACATTTACTTATTGATTATAAAGTTTCATTTTTTAATTCCATATCCCTTTATTGTGGAATAAATGATGATGTTTAATGAATCCATGTTATATGATCCATGTGGCACACTTTTGCATGAAATAAAATCTTTAAGAAGGGTGTGCCCTAATAGAACTCCAATGAATTGGGTAAAGTATAGTTTAATGATATGTCATGAGAAATGGGTGTTTAATCATGATAATTCAAGAAAAATTAGGGTTTACTCATGCTTCAGGTGCAATGAGGGTTTTCTCATGCTCCATGTTCAATGAGCCTTGGCTCATGCTTATTCCATGTTAGGTGTTGTTGGCACATTTCCATGTTATGATTATCATGATTTATCATACCTTTATATTTATACTTCTATTGTTCTCTTTTTATATGACTTTTTTCTAACATATATTGTATTCCTCATTTCATTCCATGATTAATCCCTTACTAGGCTTTATATCTCACCCTTTTCTTATGCATGTACAAAGGATAACCCATGCAAAAGTGTGAGGGAATTTAGTGGTCATGTAAAAGTTTATTTCAATAAAGAGGTTGTATTTCATGTTTTAATTTGTAATGTAATGATCCTAATTCCAAAAGACACTAGACCTCTCTATATTTTATGTATTATCATGTTATGTTTATGTAATAAATTACGTTTAATTGTGTAATAAAAGATCAGGGTTGTCATAGTTGGTATCAGAGGATAGGTTTAGTTATTTTTGGGATTAGGATTAGAATACCCTAGTAAATCCTTAGAGATAAGACTAAGTATAATAAAAACATGCCTATGTTTTGGTGAGTGTTGAGTAAGTGGTTTGTCATTAAAATACATCCTTGTCTAGATATAAGTAGGTAGAGGCAGCTCTGGCACAAATGTATCCTAGGGGTAAAACCCGAAAATACCACTTTGAGCTAGACTCGAACAGGAACTAGTGCAGGACAATGGGCCTTGATTCACTCTTGGTTAAGACACTTATGGGGGATATGCTTTGGTAAATTCCTAAGATTAGTATGAACCATTATTAAGGGACAAAAAATATTCCCTAAGAATATATGTTAGAAAGTAGATCATGGACAACATAGACTGAATATAATAGATTCATATGTTAAGGAAATAAATTTTGTTTATATGTTATCATTTTTTTCCTTGTATTACCCTTTATGTTTTACCCTGAAATTTCCGTTTATTCAAGAAAATGGGGAGGAATCAAGTTAACAACCGATTTGAAGATCAATTTGATGATTGTACTAATGAGATTCCCAATCCAATGGGAGAGGGAATCATGAACTTTCTCACAATTCTCTCATAGCTAACTCATGCATTGAATAGAAACATGGGTCAGGAAGAATGTTCGGCCTACTTAAGAAAGAACAATTTGCTATCGAGAGATTCATGAGACAAATGCCTCCTACTTTTAATGGATTATTTGATCCCTCAATAGATGAACAATGGATCGACTCCATTGAAAAGATATTCTCCATCCTTCAATGTTCTGAATAAGAGAAGGTTCACTTGGATGCTTATCGTATAAAGGGTGAAGCTGATCAATGGTGGTTTTTGATAAAAAATATGAATCATGAGGAGGAGATCGAGGCTTAGGAATGGAAGGATTTATAGAAGATGTTTTTCGATGAATATTTTCTGCACACCCTCCATCTTAAGTTGGAAAGGGACTTCATTTCCCTCAAGAAAAAAGAAGAAGAACTCTTGGATCGTATGAGGAAAAAATTCACAAGGCTTTCACGATAAGCTTCTGGCTTTGTCATTACCCCGAATGCATTGTTTACCACTTATTTGGTGGGATGAAACCTAGCCTATGGAAACTGCTGGCGATCCGTGACTTTGACAGCTATGAGTAAATTGTCCAATGTGCCCTCAAGGTCGAAATAGAGATCAAAGAATCTCAGGGGTATCATGGGCATAAGAAGCGTAAGGTGGAATTCAATTCTGGCGGTCTGATTGATAAATCCAACAGTGCTAAGAATATTTATCACCCTACATGCCAAAGGTACAGAAAGAAGCAACCCGGAAATTACTTGAAGGGGGTGAGGAAATTCTTTTGGTGTGGAAGAGAAGAGAACCTAGCTATTAATTATCGGCAAGAAAGACCCGTGATTGTGACATAGGAGAGGAACGATCTATTCAAACCTCAAATTGTGGTTCATTTCTACAACTGCAAAGAACCAGGGCATCTTAATAATCAGTTCCCTAAGCCCAAGGGTTTCTAGAGGCAACCAACAAACTCCAAGGCAGCAAGGGCCTGCTTTTTCCATCACTTTTATCAATGTGAACCCCGACGACGAAGTGGTGACAATTACACTAGTTATTCATTCATGAATAGTGAAATCACTTTTTGATTTAGGTTATAAGAATTCTTTTATATGTTGAATGTTTTGTAGAATAATCACAACACCACCAAAAATCATGGAAGTGAAGATGTCAGTGAGTACGGAAAATGAGGAAATCATTGCATCCCCTGAATATAAGTCCTCAACTTTCATAATCTATGGATTGAACTTCTTGGAGAACCTCTTCATACTACCTCTGGTAGAATTTGATGAAATTATTAGAATAGATTGGCTTTCCATATATAGAGCCAACATATGTTTCCATGAGAGGGAATTCACTCTCCATATGAAGAATCGACCTCAAATTCTTTACAAGTGAAAGGAGGAAGATGAATCATCTTTAGCTCCATCATCTCAAGAGTGGATATTAATTCCCTATGAGCACATGTATATGGCTCAGATGATTAATTATAAGGAGGAAACCATCCTAGAGGACATGTCTATTGTGAATGAATTCACTGACATTTTTCCTGAGGAATTTCCTGGTCTTCCTCCTAGAAGAGATGTTGAATTCTCAATTGAAATTATACCTAGGGAATTTCTAATATCCAAGACTCTATATAGAATGGATGTTGTAGATATTGAATTGATGAAGAAAAAACTAAATAAGAATTTGGATAAAGGGTTTATATGGCCATGTGCTTAAACAATGGGTACACCAGTCCTCTTCGTCAAGAAGAAGGATGGGTCAATGCACCTTTGAATCGATTATCATGAGCTTAAAAAAATCACGATAAAGAACAAGTATCCCCCCATGAATTGATGAATTGTTTGATCAGCTATGTGGAGAACAATACACCACCAAGGTTTATTTGCGGTCGAGATATTATCAAGTAAGGATGAAGAAGGAAGATATACCCAAGACTGTTTTTTGTACAAGATACGTGAACTATGAATTCATAGTAATTTCTTTCGGACCCAATAATGCACTAGAAATCTTCATGGAATTGTGGAAGGAGAATCTCTATGAAAAGTACAACAAGTGTGAGTTATTTTTGAAAGAGGTCTCATTCTAGGGCCATATCATCACAAGAAATGGGATATATGTGGATCCCTCCAAAACAGATGCAATTGAGGGATAACCGAGGCCAACATTGGTAACAGATATCCATAGCTTATAGGGGTTAGCTAGATATTATCGATGAATTGCGAGAAATTTCTCATGATTTTAAAACCATATTAACAATATAACTCTTAATGGAGTAAAGTTTTCTTAGAGTGATGAATGAGGAGAAATATTCAAGGTGTTGAAAAGGAGGCTTATCACTGCACCGATGCTCACATTACCCACAAGTGGAGAACTTTTTGTGGTATTCAGTGATGCTTTGAAAAATAGCATGAGATGTGTGTTGATGAAAAATAACAACGTCATTGCCTATGCATCAAGGAAATTGAAAGTTCATGAGTATAACTATCAAACACATGAACTCGAGTTGGATATAGTGATCTTCAATTTTAATATTTGGCGGCATTATATCATTGAGGAGATGTGTGGAATTTATACAGACTAAAAAATCCTCAAGTATATATTCACATAGAAAGAGTTGAACAAGCGCCTAAGAAGATGGTTAGAGATGATCAAAGAATTTGACTGATCAATCCATTACCACCTTGGGAACGAGAACACGGTGGCATATACTCTATGTAGAAAGGACCCATCAATTCTATCATTGATGAGAATTTATAAGGATCCAATCATCATAGACATGATGAAGATGGACACGAGAATCATAAAAAAGGTAACATCATCAGTCATTTCACAAATGATTGCTCAACTGTCTCTTTTGGGAAGCATAATGGATTGTCAAAAGGATGATGTGGGAATTCAGAAAAAAGTGGAAGCTATGAGAAAAGAAAAATCCTTTTAGTTTAATGTTAATGAAGAAGGAATTGTGATATTTGGGAAAATACTATGTGTTCCATCATGTTTGGAGATGAAGAAGGAACTTTCGGATGATGCACATAGTTCAAATTTCTCTATTCTCCCAGACAACACAAAGATGTATCGAGATCTATGAGATCATTTTTGGTGGGATAATATGAAGAAGGAGATCGTTGAATATACATCAAAGTGCCTGGTGTTTCAGTAAGTGAAGTAAGAGTGGTAGATGTATAAGGGGATGATGCAACCATTTCCCATACCATAATGTAAATTAGAGAACATCACCATGGACTTTGTCACCGGACTTTCAAAGACATCCAAAGGAAACAATGCAATTTGGGTTTTTGTGGATCATCTTACAAAGGCTGCACACTTAATTTCTATTTGGGAGGATTTAACATTAGATAAACTGGAACAGATATATATCAGGGAAGTGGTAAGGCTTCATGGACTACCACTGTATATTGTGTCTGATCGAGATCCAAGGTTCATCTCTATGTCTTGGAAGATTCTTCAACATGCTCTGAATACTGAACTGAATTTCATTACGGCCTATCATCCTGAAACTGATGGCCAATCCAATAGGAATATCTAAACACATGAGGACATGTTGAGAGCATTCTTAATGGACATTAAATGAATATGGAATCAACATGTTCCTCTGTTTGAGTTCTCTTATTATAACAGTTTACACTCAAGCATCCAAATGGAACCATATGAATCCCTTTGTGGGAAAAGTTGTAGAACACCGACTTGTTGGGATGACGTCTGTGAGTGTAAGCTACTAGGACCAGAAATGGTCGAAGAAATGGTGGAAGGGTGAAAAACATTCAGCAGCATATCAAGGTAGCCTAGAGTCGACATAAGAGTTATGAAGATAATCATCAGTGAGATTTTGAGATTAAAGTTGGAGAAAAGGTATTTCAACGCATATCTCCATGGAATAAGGTCATGAGGTTTGGAATGAAGGGGAAGTTATGTTCAAGGTACATCGTCCCCTTTGAGATTCTTGACCGTGTTGGGGTTGTCGCCCGTCGACTAGCACTTCCACCTACCATGGCCAAAGTACATGATGTCTTTCATGTATGCCTCTTAAGGATGTACATACCTAACCCTTAACATGTACTCTCTTCAGTTCTGGTATAGTTAGTGGATGATCTTTCTTATGAGGATCAACTAGTGAAGATCTTAGAGCGTAGATAAAAAGTTCTCTGAAATAAGATAATTCCCCACATCAAGGTGTTGTGGAGAAACCACATGTTTGGAGAAGCGACGTGGGAATACGAGGAAATGATGAAGCAGAGTTACCCACATTTGTTTTAGTGTGGGAAAAGAAAATTTCGAGGGTGAAATTTCATAAGGGGGGAAGATTGTAATGACCCAAAATTTCATAAATAGAAATCGCTCATGCATTAATTAAATGTCTCTTTATGTAAAATGTTTATACAAAATGTCATCTTTTTGGTTTTAGGTTTTTGGATTTTAAAATACTATTAAGAATTAGGACCGTTGAAAATATAGTCATTGAACAGTTATCACATTATTAGTATAAATATATGGGCTTAAAAAATCCAATTTACTCAGACAAAGGAAGTAATGGCCTCATCTAGTTGATGTGCCCCATACGAAGCCCATTTTTCAGAGGTCAGAAAGGAGGTTGTGTCTTTGGGATTCACTTTGGACCAATCCCATGCCGAGCATGAATATGTTAAGAATGAGCGATACTGCCTACGAAAGTAGTGGAAGTTGATAGAGATTACCACCTGAGTAATGTTATCCGAGCCACCCCAAGAGTCTGTCACCATCACACAACTTATTTTTCGGTCTTATGCAGGTGTTATAAGGGGTTATGTAAGAATACCCTATTAATATGGTTATGTACATTATTTTTGTATATAATAATGAATATACTTTCATTTTTTATTGTTACCTTGTAAATAGTTTTTAAAGCACAAATGGTATTTTTAGTTAATGTTAAACTAAAAATCAATTTTAATGAATTAATGGATTTTTGAATTAATTAATATTTTAATAAATTGTTATTATTATTATTAATTTTTTTATTTAATATAAATGATCGTATAATATTATGAATTCAATTGTAATTTTTATTAAGGTTTGAGAGCCATTGTTGTCAAAACACATGAATTTTCGATAAATGTCGGTTTTTATTTTAAAAGTAAAAATTAACATATTTTAAAAATTATTTAGATATAATGAATATTATTTTTGGAATTAGGCCATCAAAATTATCCAATGGTGATTTTTTCAAAATTTTCTGAGATAGTCAAATTTTTGTGTAAAAATTAAATACGGTTAAAATATATAATGTGTTTAATGACATCATAATGACCCAATAGTGATGTATTAAAATACTATAATCTTTATGTTCGGCCAATATATATTTTAACATTAATAAAATGTGATTTTGGGTTTGTTTGATTTATTTTACAAAGCTTTAGTAGACCCTTCAATGCTTATTAATCATTTTTTCATTTTAAATTGTTTTACTTGGGAGTGTGACTCACCTCCACATAAGAAAACCCATTATTTTAATAATTTAGGACATTTACCTTATAAAATATTGTTTTCCACTTCCATTTTCCAAAAACCATTGGATAAAACCATCGGATGGTTTGTGTTTTGGATTATTTTAAAGTGAGGTGTCCCAATCCTAAATAATAAAGAATTCCCTCACATTTCCTATATAAACCCACCCAAGTCCCCCTTCCTCCTCACTCAAAGCCTTTTGAGTTCATCCTACTTCTGCCCTCGTATTTCTAGAATCCTCCCATGGTTCCCCAATCTCTAAAGAAACCTATCTCAAGTCTCTCTCAAGCTTTTGGATGAACACATCCAAGTAAGGGTTTTTCTTCCTTTCCCATTTTAGTCCGATTTTATTAATGTTGTTATACCCATTTAATTTCAATTATAAATGTTGGGGTATGATTTCTCAACTCCCCCATACAACCATATTTATGTTTTAATTATGGGAGATCCCTTACTCTCTCATTCAATTCCTCCCATGTACACCTGATATTATGCCGAAATTCTAAAAGGAATTTCCCTCTCTTCATTTACATTCAAGCAATTCTTTTGTATCAGGAATCTAAATTCCATTACAATTGTTGGGAAATGTATCTATATGACCCCCATTCTGTCCATTTCATGTACACAATATGATACACACATTTTTCTATCATCAACAATTTTTATGAATTCTTACATCACGCCGTTACACTACCAAAATTGCACCGATTTTCCAAGCCAATGTCATTGTGTAGTGAATACCATGCCCATTTCTCTATCAATGGTGTTCACATTTATGAAAATTTACATATTGATTATAAATTTTCATGTATGAATTAAACATCCCTTTATCTTGGAATAAATTATTATGTTTTATGAATCCATGTTATATTATCCATGTCGCACACTAATGCATGAAACAAAATGTTTAAGATGGGTACGCCCTGATAATGCTCCAATGCATTGAGTAATGTATAGTATCATGACATGTCATGTGAAATTTGTGTTTACTATTATAATTCAAGTGCAATGAGGGTTTAATCATGCCTTATTTTCAATGAGGATTAACTCATGCTATATGTGTAATGAGCCTTGGCTCATGCTAATTCCATGTTTAGTGTTGTCGCCACATTTCCATGTTATGATTATCATGCTTGATTAGGCCTTGATGTTTATTCATCTCTTGTGCTCTTTTGATATGACTATTATCTGACATGTATTTTATTCCTCATGTTAATCAATGATTAATCCTTTAATGGGATTTATATCTCACCCTTTTCTTATGAATGTCCCCAGGTTGTCCCATGCAATGCTAAGTACGGGGGAATGTAGTGGTCGTGTAAAGCATGTTTTCCATAAAGATGCCGTATTTCAGGTTTTAATTTGTTATGAAATGATCCTAAGCACCAAAGACACTAGTCCTGTTGATCTTCTATATTGTATCAAGTGATATTTAGATCATAAATTATGTTTAATTATTTAATAAATGATAAAAGTTGTCATATTATACCCATTATACATTCCTTTAATATAACCACAATGTTGTTTAAATTATTTCGTGATTTTCCATATCAATGCTCTAGATTATGAAATCTCATATCATTTAATAGAATCAATATAAATTATTTTTATAAAACGTTTTGGACATGAAAAATGGTTATATATACGTGGCTATTATTGTTATTTTTTTATACTAGAGATTCACTTTTTGTAGTTAAAGTCTATAATTAATGTTAGAGGTTTTCATGACTCAAATTTTTTCTTCATTAATAATCTCTCTACATACTATATGATCTATAAAGATTGAATTACACTTCCCTATTAATATTTAATTTACTATTTACATTTTATTATCTATGTAAATAATGTTTCACACTGAGGTACTCTTCCTTGAAGAATATATTATTTCATAAAAAATGTAATTTTGTTAGAAAAAATTTCCAAATTTTTATATGGATTTTATTTTCAATAACCATGTTTTTATATCCTACCAATGACCTCATTTTCCAAGTGGAATATCAAAAAAATATATCCAATGATACTTATATTCTAATTTACTCAATTTAAAAAAGTGTTATGGTAACCATTTAATGACGTGGACTTTAAATAAATGAGTTTAAAGTAATTATAAGTATTTTCCTTGCAATGATACTAAATTAATCCGTTCTACATCACATGCTGAAATATGTTTTATTTATTATCAAGTTCACTTTATTAAATTATTTTTATTAAATTTTCAATAAATTTACCCTTAATATCTTAAAAATATGGTTTTTGGAATGTAACATAAAAATCATTCATTTTTACGGAAAAATTAAGAAATGATTTTTAAAAAACCCCCCATTTTCTAATTTATCATACAATTTCAATGGATGGTTCACTAAATATGTAATGTTTCATAAATCAACATATATTTTCTACTTTGTAATGAACCATTTGGGTGATTATTATT
This sequence comes from Viscum album, assembly GCA_963277665.1. Classification (NCBI taxonomy): domain Eukaryota; kingdom Viridiplantae; phylum Streptophyta; class Magnoliopsida; order Santalales; family Viscaceae; genus Viscum; species Viscum album. Next base: position 1,005,622,026 of record OY728161.1, read on the forward strand.
TTTATTATATGATCATGTCTTTTTATATGTGAATCCATTTGGAAGAATTATGAATACCATTTTATTTATATTGTTTATTTATGATAAGATGACTAATTTGATTTTATGTCTCAATAATATATACTGATAATGTTCTTTTGGGTCATGTATCTCCATCTAATTCTTTAGATAAGGTTTTATATCTCATTATATAACTATGAGAATACTCTATAAAATATTCCATCCCCTATGGGAATAGTGTAAGGAACACTTAACCCACTATGGGAATTATGAAAAGAATGGTCACTCCATTTTTGGAATCATGTAGGGATATGTTATCCACATTTTTATATAAAAAATATGGGAATTCCTAGTCCAATATAAAATTGTTACTTATTTTTATGTTTTTTTATCTTATCTTTCCTATCATAACCTTTATTTCCATGTAATTAAAAATGATTATGATATTCCATGATCTAATGTAACACCCCAAGATTTCATAGTGTGTTATTTCTTCAAAATAATTCAATAACTTGCACTACACGCAACACCGAGTTCAATCAAACCATGACTTACCAAAGGAAAAAGCCATTCAAAAGAGGTTAATAATATTATTGACTAAATTTTAAACTTTATATAATCCTTATAATTTTAGATTCCATATTATGAGTTTCTTAGATATAATGCAAGAACAAATTCATTTTCAGTATTGCACTTTTATCAACTTTTAATAGTGAACCCTTTTTAAATACAATATATTAAACTTTTTGACTAAATGGGGACATCAAAAATTTAAAATGAAACATTCCAAGCTTCCACGGTACGCTTTCTTTGAATAATACAGTAGCGTGTGTTGTACGCAACCTTGAGTTTTAACACACACCACAACTAATCAAACTAGCCGTTATGAATAGTAATACCTACTTTTTGAAATTAAATATATTTTTTATTTGAAAATGGACTTCATTTTTGGATTCGGAATATCGAATTTAGCCTAAGGTGAAATTTTGGTACATTTCGGATAACTTTCATATTTTGATGAATAGTGAAAATTACTAAATTTTAATTAAAAACAACTTTTTTAATCAAAATAATTAATAGTGATAAATTATGAATTTGAGTGGTTTTAAAGTATATTTAGAATATAGTTTTACACTTTAATATAATGTTGGTCATTAGACAAAATTTTACAATAAAACCGAACATAAACAAGTGTCAATCTTTTGATAGTTATTATCTCTTAAAAACACGCTTTTTGTTTTGACAGCGGGAATTAATTTTAAATTAATTTCTGCCACTTCTGTGTTTTGAATTTAGAAAAATGGATCCCATATTTGGAATCAGGATGTTCAAATTGTGTAAATAGGTAACTTTTATTTTTAGACATTTTGAATAATTACTGCGGTAAATATTTTATTTACCATGGTTAAGGGTAAATCCGGTAAATGAGGGTTAAAAAAATAATATTATAATAATACTAAATTGCCCTAAAACGTGTCTTAACCCTATTGGTTGATACATGGTCGACCATGGGCATCTTTGGGTCTATTTTGGGACCCCATGGATTCACTTGTAAGTGATAATGACACATTATATTAATAAAGTTAAAATAAAAATAAAAAGTGCATAAGCTTACATCTTTTATAAGAACAATTTTTACATAGGGTTATACATGTTGGATTTTCGATTATAAATATTCTTTAGAAAGATAAAAAGATTTCCTACATAATGATATTTTATTTATAATTTTTATACATTAAATAATTTATTTTATTTATGACACAATGATGATGCAGTAATTACTATAATAGTGAAAAATTAAAATAATTGATATTATAAATACCCAAATAATTATAATATGAAACTTTTAATGAATTAAACTAATTTTATATGATAATATGATATATTAGGATTGATTTAATTTACTTTGTTCTAAGTAATCAATCTGTTAGGAGTTTCACAAAAATCAACTATTGAATAGTGTCAAAATTGACATAAAAGAGTTCTTAAAACAAATATTATATTATTAATTGATATTAAATTCCTAAAAATCTAAGGTTCGGCCAAGAGACTTATATTATGATAGGTTAATCATTAATGGACCACTTGGGGGTCTCTTGGATGTATATAGTAAGTTTATTAACCATAATATATAAAAATACAAAGAGACATTGTAAAAGTGAAACTAATTAACTTAGAGTTAATACTTAAAGATAAGGTTAATATAAGTACCCAAACCTGTCTAAATTCTATTGGTTGAGTGGTTTTCGACCTATCCCCACCTTAACCTTTGAATAGTCAACTTTGGAGCCATTAGAAACCGAATATGAATTTATTATAAATTAATATTTCTAACTTTTCCAAAGGTGCCCCTCACCCCTCTTATAAAAGGGCACTCCTCCTTCTCATTTCTTCACACCTTCAAAGCCTTTTGGTTCGGCCAAACTCTGCCCAAATACTCTCCCAACATCCCTCAATACAACCTAGAGGCCTTAGTTTGATCAGAAGGCCAACCTAAGGAGCCCTTTTGATCAAATCAAAAGGAAGAACCCGAAGAAGAGGTAATGATTTCACCACCCTTTTCTAAGTTCATTTCTTCTTCCACTTCTTCTTCCTTTGTTCTTACCATTCTGAAATAATAACTCCAGTATCTCACATATACTGTGATGTTATTATAAATATGGTACAATCATATTCAGTATTCTATCCACCCTTTGAATAACATGTCACCATACGTGCGTACGTACGGCTTACCGTCTCCACGTCGTGGTGTAATTGTTATTCAATATAATATTATTTGGATGGGTATAATAATGATGTGTAACTCATGTAAATAATAAATATAACATGTTAATGATTCTGTATATATGATATACCATTCATTTATATATTATTTTAATATCAAAAGAATGATATTGTCGCTCGTGCGTACGTACGGACTACCGTCTCCACGAACGCGATGAGATTCATTCTCCATCGTATCCATTCAAGTATAATTATCATTTTATGATTTAAAAATGATGTTTAAGGACTTGATATCATTCTGATTATGAATAAGATATAATCTATCCATTACAAACATGTCTTACGTAACCAAACATTTAAGAAGAACGAATCGATTATCACCGAAACAACGATAATACTAAGATATTATTAATAAAGCAATGTTAAAAGATCATATATGATATCATATTAATGTATATGATTCTTGTACAATTTAATAACAATTCTTTCACCATTATACAGGAGGTTAACCTACCCCAACCAAGAAAAAGTTCAAGGTAAGGGTTATTTCACAATCTCTTCATTATCCGAGGTTGTTTATATGTAATAATCTACTGGGATCTCTTTATCATCCACATCCATGTTTCTTAAAAATGTATTTCAAAACATTTTTACTATTTACAAGAATATGGGTTAAAGTCATTTATACCTTTTTTTTACTTTTTATAAGAGGTTTATAAAGGAATATTTCCGTCGTTTTCATAACAAGGTCCTTTTTAACCTTTTCGACAGAATTGAGGTAAGAATGTTTTTTTTAACTTATACGGCGGGTGCGGTTATTTTACGCCGTTATAAAATCTTCAAAGCTTTCCTTACAAGCTTATAAGAATATTTTCAAAGAAAATGTTTTATTTTATATGGATCTTAAATGATTTCCATATAAAAGGAGATATTTCTTTAAAAAGAATTTTGATTTCATCTATGTCAACATCCTTTGATGGATTTTAAGATTATTTGAAGTTGATTTATTATGATACAAAACTTCTATATTGTATTGAAAGTTTTGTGATATGTTTGACTGTGGATGTGCTATTTTTATACCATTCATAGTTTATTGTGAAAGTATTGACATTTCGTATGCTAGTTTTAATACGAATGTTTATGTTATGTTTAAACCTTTTCATATGGGAATGCATTGGACTTAATAAGTGATGGGTGGAGCCCGCTATAGCTCCTCGATGCATCGGTAGGTCTCATGAGACAAACTAGTGTCTTGGCACAAGGCCTTGACAAAATCTTATTTGTAGTCTTGGCACGAGGCCTTGGCTATGTGGTTATGATAGTCTGGCATTATGCATTCCAACATTATGAAAGTGGTTATTTATTTTTGCATGTGATTATTCGATTAGTGGAATATCCATGTGAATAAGTAAATGGCATTATTTCATTTTATTTATGCCATACCATGTTGAAAGTTCATGTTTAAAAGGCTTTTGTTTTAGTTATACATTGCCTTAAATGATTATTCTTATTGATGAAAGTTTCCGCTATATTTTTATCCTTACTGGGCATTTGAGCTCACCCCTTTTCTATGTTTTATTTTTCCCAGGAAGTGAAGATGTAAGTTATGAATGACCTGCAGGGATATTATGAGGGGATTGTAGTGTGGACTGTGGAAACATTATGTTGTTGTAGTAGTTTTTGATTTTATGATGTAATGTAAAACTTTTTGAATATATCTAGTGTTTCCAAGGCTACTAAACCAATCGGTCTTTCGAGATTTGATCTTTTTTTGTGATCATGCCAATGTTACGAAGTAATGCACCGACTCTGGGTAGCTGGGGTCGGGGCGTTACAGTTGGTATCAGAGGAAGTTTAGTACAAACCTTGGAATCTAGATTTAGATAAACTCTGATTAGAGCACGTAGACCTAAGATGAACTTTGAGGATTAGTATAGAAGAACTTCCTAGAATTTTCGTATTTTAGAGATTTTGTGAGTTTTCCGAGCAATACATCCCTCTCTGGATATGAGCAGGTAGAGGCGGCTCTGGCACAGATGTACCTAGGGGTAAAACCCGAAAACACCGCTTTGAGCTAGACTCGAACGGGAACTGGTGCACGACAACGGGCCTTTCTGCACTCTTGGTTACGACACTCCCGGGGGATATGCTTAGGATAACTCTCATTATCTTTACAAATCATTATGAAGGGTTTATGAGTATATACTTCCTCAAAGAAAAACATTTTTATGATTATGGATTATATCCATAAATAGTTCAATTTATGTTAAGTGTTTTATAAGTATGGGATTATGTATTTTGATTCATAAACTGATCTAGTGTATTCCATTGTTTAGAAATGGCACTCAGTAGAAGGAATGAGAACTCCAGAAATTCACATGATCCAAAGAGGAGGAAGGATCATATCTTTCATGGTCTTAAGCTAGAATTTATAAGAGAAATAGTCTCCCATGTATTATCATCATATGAAGAAATAATATCATGTGTTGATAAGATAAGTAAAGAGTTTACTGAGTCCTATGGCTTTGAAGGGAAGCAAGAGAAGAAAAGGATGGAAGAGAGAAAGATGGATAAAGGGAAGAGGGAAAAGAAGAATTTTCCCATATGTGGTAACTGTGGAAAGAAACACCCTGGAACTTGCCTGAAAGGAATGGGAGTTTGTTATAAGTGTGGAGGAAAAGGGCACAAAGTACGTGACTGGAAGGGTAAGAAAATGGTTTTAAATGTACAATGCTTCATTTTCAAGGAGTTTGGACACTACGCGAACCTATGTCCCAGTCATCAGACTATGCCGCAAATGATGTTATTGGATAATAATCAAGTTATGATACTACCACAGATGAAGAGGAATGATTAGAGTTCTTATGTTGATTATGTCAATTGAGCTTTGTATCAACAATGTACTTGTTATAATAATTATGGAGTATATAAGGATTGTACTGCAGTACTATTTCATTAAGGACTTGAGATTGTGTGGAACAAATAAAAGTGACTCAATAGCAGGATAAATTTTTGGATAATATATGGTTGAGAGAATGATAAACCATAATATGGTTCTGATACAGAGTTAGTGATTTTAGAATAATACATGATTGATTTGGATAAATTATGTTAGATATTCTTGACTACCTTAAAACTGATTAATGATTTGTATATTCCATCATTTTTTGGGGTTTAAAACATTTTTGGATTGATGAAGTATATACAGCATTCTATATGGAATAGGGGAGCATGAATATAATCAATAAGGAATATGGTAATTCAAGATGTTTCAGTTTATTAAAAGAATACAAGATGAAGGTATTCATATGATATTACGGGGTAAAAAGGATCTATATTATGTTTACCTTCCTTATAAATGTTAGACTGTGAGTTTGGACAGAAGTATTTTGGATAGTTCTAGTTTGGATTATTTTGGATTTCCATAAAAGGACAACCCGGAGGTCGGGCGGCAACCCGTCGCGTCCGGCAAGGCTGCGAGACTTGAACCCGCAACCGAAGGGCGACAAGGGTGTATCACCTACCACTGGACCATGAGATGTCCTGGATTAAATAATGAAGTTTTTATTAAAAGATCATGTAGATGAATTATAAATTCGTTTATTTTGGAACCCTATACGAATAGTGTAAATAGAATTTTTTTTTACGTTCTATTATGTTTTAGAGTGAAAGATGAGTTTGTGGTAGAAATTTATTAATGGATAAAACTCTAATTATAAAGTAAGTATATCTCCTTATGATCTTAGCCAATCTCATAAATAAATTCCTCAATATTAAGAAAAGCAACTTTGAACAAAAATGTTTTCCTAGATGGTACCTTAAATCATCACTAATTTATGGCTTTGGGATTGTTGGCCTTTTTATAGCCATGTTCTCTACCACTCTCCATCAGATAATTGATGGTTATATTTTTCTTCCATATCCATATTTTCCTACATGGAACCCTAGTATGTGTTATTTTCGGTAATCTTCATACTTTCGACTCTTTATTTTAAATAGAGGCCTCATTAATTCATTTTTCGATGTGGGATTTCAACTAGGATATTTTGAAACGTCAAAAATGTATTATCCTAATACCCTATGTTTTGTTGAACCGATGGTATTTCAATTCATCATAGATTGATGAATTTAAGGAACTCAATTTTATACTTGTTTGTGATTGATGACCTCAATCACTCCCTATAAATATTTACGTTTTTCCTCCAATTATATGTCTCAAATTGCCACCAATGTTCTCCTAATCGAGATCATAATTTGGTGGTGACACTTTCATTTCTCTTTTCCTAATATTAAGACTAAATTTTAGTAACCCAATTTCCGATTTGGGGTTTCCCACAAATATATTATCTATTTTCAACCTTTTATTTTCGAAGAATAATTTCAAATTGCGAGGATGCAATTTATTGAAGGAGGGGAGAATGTAACACCCCAAGATTTCATAGTGTGTTATTTCTTCAAAATAATTCAATAACTTGCACTACACGCAACACCGAGTTCAATCAAACCATGACTTACCAAAGGAAAAAGCCATTCAAAAGAGGTTAATAATATTATTGACTAAATTTTAAACTTTATATAATCCTTATAATTTTAGATTCCATATTATGAGTTTCTTAGATATAATGCAAGAACAAATTCATTTTCAGTATTGCACTTTTATCAACTTTTAATAGTGAACCCTTTTTAAATACAATATATTAAACTTTTTGACTAAATGGGGACATCAAAAATTTAAAATGAAACATCCCAAGCTTCCACGGTACGCTTTCTTTGAATAATACAGTAGCGTGTGTTGTACGCAACCTTGAGTTTTAACACACACCACAACTAATCAAACTAGCCGTTATGAATAGTAATACCTACTTTTTGAAATTATATATATTTTATATTTGAAAATGGACTTCATTTTTGGATTCGGAATATCGAATTTAGCCTAAGGTGAAATTTTGGTACATTTCGGATAACTTTCATATTTTGATGAATAGTGAAAATTACTAAATTTTAATTAAAAACAACTTTTTTAATCAAAATAATTAATAGTGATAAATTATGAATTTGAGTGGTTTTAAAGTATATTTAGAATATATTTTTACAATTTAATATAATGTTGGTCATTAGACAAAATTTTACAATTAAACCGAACATAAACAAGTATCAATCTTTTGATAGTTATTATCTCTTAAAAACACGCTTTTTGTTTTGACAGCGGGAATTAATTTTAAATTAATTTCTGCCACTTCTGTGTTTTGAATTTAGAAAAATGGATCCCATATTTGTAATCAGGATGTTCAAATTTTGTAAATAGGTAACTTTTATTTTTAGACATTTTGAATAATTACTGCGGTAAATATTTTATTTACCATGGTTAAGGGTAAATCCGGTAAATGAGGGTTAACAAAATAATATTATAATAATACTAAATTACCCTAAAACGTGTCTTAACCCTATTGTTTGATACATGGTCGACCATGGGCATCTTTGGGTCTATTTTGGGACCCCATGGATCCACTTGTAAGTGATAATGACACATTATATTAATAAAGTTAAAATAAAAATAAAAAGTGCATAAGCTTACATCTTTTATAAGAACAATTTTTACATAGGGTTATACATGTTGGATTTTCGATTATAAATATTAATTAGAAAGATAAACAGATTTCCTACATAATGATATTTTATTTATAATTTTTATACATTAAATAATTTATTTTATGTATGACACAATGATGATGCAGTAATTACTATAATAGTGAAAAATTAAAATAATTGATATTATAAATACCCAAATAATTATAATATGAAACTTTTAATGAATTAAACTAATTTTATATGATAATATGATATATTAGGATTGATTTAATTTACTTTGTTCGAAGTAATCAATCTGTTAGGAGTTTCACAAAAATCAACTATTGAATAGTGTCAAAATTGACATAAAAGAGTTCTTAAAACAAATATTATATTATTAATTGATATTAAATTCCTAAAAATATAAGGTTCGGCCAAGAGACTTATATTATGATAGGTGAATCATTAATGGACCACTTGGGGGTCTCTTGGATGTATATAGTATGTTTATTAACCATAATATATAAAAATACAAAGAGACATTGTAAAAGTGAAACTAATTAACTTAGAGTTAATACTTAAAGATAAGGTTAATATAAGTACCCAAACCTGTCTAAATTCTATTGGTTGAGTGGTTTTCGACCTATCCCCACCTTAACCTTTGAATAGTCAACTTTGGAGCCATTAGAAACCGAATATGAATTTATTATAAATTAATATTTCTAACTTTTCCAAAGGTGCCCCTCACCCCTCTTATAAAAGGGCACTCCTCCTTCTCATTTCTTCACACCTTCAAAGCCTTTTGGTTCGGCCAAACTCTGCCCAAATACTCTCCCAACATCCCTCAATACAACCTAGAGGCCTTAGTTTGATCAGAAGGCCAACCTAAGGAGACCTTTTGATCAAATCAAAAGGAAGAACCCGAAGAAGAGGTAATGATTTCACCACCCTTTTCTAAGTTCATTTCTTCTTCCACTTCTTCTTCCTTTGTTCTTACCATTCTGAAATAATAACTCCAGTATCTCACATATACTGTGATGTTATTATAAATATGGTACAATCATATTCAGTATTCTATCCACCCTTTGAATAACATGTCACCATACGTGCGTACGTACGGCTTACCGTCTCCACGTCGTGGTGTAATTGTTATTCAATATAATATTATTTGGATGGGTATAATAATGATGTGTAACTCATGTAAATAATAAATATAACATGTTAATGATTCTGTATATATGATATACCATTCATTTATATATTATTTTAATATCAAAAGAATGATATTGTCGCTCGTGCGTACGTACGGACTACCGTCTCCACGAACGCGATGAGATTCATTCTCCATCGTATCCATTCAAGTATAATTATCATTTTATGATTTAAAAATGATGTTTAAGGACTTGATATCATTCTTATTATGAATAAGATATAATCTATCCATTACAAAAATGTCTTACGTAACCAAACATTTAAGAAGAACGAATCGATTATCACCGAAACAACGATAATACTAAGATATTATTAATAAAGCAATGTTAAAAGATCATATATGATATCATATTAATGTATATGATTCTTGTACAATTTAATAACAATTATTTCACCATTATACAGGAGGTTAACCTACCCCAACCAAGAAAAAGTTCAAGGTAAGGGTTATTTCACAATCTCTTCATTATCCGAGGTTGTTTATATGTAATAATCTACTGGGATCTCTTTATCATCCACATCCATGTTTCTTAAAAATGTATTTCAAAACATTTTTACTATTTACAAGAATATGGGTTAAAGTCATTTATACCTTTTTTTTACTTTTTATAAGAGGTTTATAAAGGAATCTTTCCGTCGTTTTCAAAACAAGGTCCTTTTTAACCTTTTCGACAGAATTGAGGTAAGAATGTTTTTTTTAACTTATACGGCGGGTGCGGTTATTTTACGCCGTTATAAAATCTTCAAAGCTTTCCTTACAAGCTTATAAGAATATTTTCAAAGAAAATGTTTTATTTTATATGTATCTTAAATGATTTCCAAATAAAAGGAGATATTTCTTTAAAAAGAATTTTGATTTCATCTATGTCAACATCCTTTGATGGATTTTAAGATTATTTGAAGTTGATTTATTATGATACAAAACTTATATATTGTATTGAAAGTTTTGTGATATGTTTGACTGTGGATGTGCTATTTTTATACCATTCATAGTTTATTGTGAAAGTATTGACATTTCGTATGCTATTTTTAATACGAATGTTTATGTTATGTTTAAACCTTTTCATATGGGAATGCATTGGACTTAATAAGTGACGGGTGGAGCCCGCTATAGCTCCTCGATGCATCGGTAGGTCTCATGAGACAAACTAGTGTCTTGGCACAAGGCCTTGACAAAATATTATTTGTAGTCTTGGCACGAGGCCTTGGCTATGTGGTTATGATAGTCTGGCATTATGCATTCCAACATTATGAAAGTGGTTATTTATTTTTGCATGTGATTATTCGATTAGTGGAATATCCATGTGAATAAGTAAATGGCATTATTTCATTTTATTTATGCCATACCATGTTGAAAGTTCATGTTTAAAAGGCTTTTGTTTTAGTTATACATTGCCTTAAATGTTTATTCTTATTGATGAAAGTTTCCGCTATATTGTTATCCTTACTGGGCATTTGAGCTCACCCCTTTTCTATGTTTTATTTTTCCCAGGAAGTGAAGATGTAAGTTATGAATGACCTGCAGGGATATTATGAGGGGATTGTAGTGTGGACTGTGGAAACATTATGTTGTTGTAGTAGTTTTTGATTTTATGATGTAATGTAAAACTTATGAATATATCTAGTGTTTCCAAGGCTACTAAACCAATCGGTCTTTCGAGATTTGATCTTTCTTGTGATCATGCCAATGTTACGAAGTAATGCACCGACTCTGGGTAGCTGGGGTCGGGGCGTTACATCTAATGATATTCATTTTTCTTATGTTATGACTTAATAATTTCCTTGACATTCATTATATACTTCTAAACCATTTTTATGACAATTCGTGGTATTGAATTTTAATTAAAATATTTATAATGATAGATCATTTTTTATGATTTTCACTTATGATCACACGATCTTTTTATTTGATATGTCTCTCTAAATCATGTTTTCCCTCATGTTTATGATATCGATGTTATGACGGGTTGATAAGTTTCTATTACTAAGCATTAGAGAACAACCATTTCTTATGTTTTCATTACCCAGTGTTATGAAAATGATTATATCTTATGATATCTCTAAATGTCGGTTTAGTGGAGCACTGTTATGGAGAAATTTGAACAGTTGTCAATGAATGTGATATTTATGAAGCTAGTCACCCAAACACTAACTTTAAAATAATTATGCTGGGTGAATTAATATGGGATTCATTAATTTAACCATATAATCAATGTAATATTTATGTTTTTTATATTGGGTATCTATATTTGGTATCAAATTAGGGTTTAGTTAATTTAGGGATTATTTTATAAAACCATAGTTAAAATCATATAGATGAGTCTATGTATATGACAATGTAATAAAATACATTCACTGGCCTAATTATGGTATTTTTCTCGTAAAAAATCCTTGTATGGATACTAAGAAGATTTAGTTGTAGTATATATTCACCTTGGGGTAATCTACCAGAAAAGGGAACATTGATCATTGACTCGGTCATCATCCTAATTTATTATGAGTGGGAATAAGACTTTACTCTATGATAAACAATCATGGGGGTAATTCTTTGGATGGTAACATGATAATTATAAAATACTATCAAATATTTATTTCCTAGTTTCTTTTTGGGACTGAGTTGAGAAGTATAAGATAACAATACATATATTAGTTATGGGTTAACTAATTTTGAAATATGTTCAACTAAAGAAATTTTAGGATAACAAGATGCGGAAAAAAGGTAAAAGGTTTTTATGATGAATCTCTTGTATGTTGTTGATTAAGATATATCCGTATTATTATAACCATTTAATAAATCATGTAATGATTTTTTAATTGATGGGACTGGAAGGAACAATGGTTTTGAGGGACAATGAAAGGATGACCACAATGAAAAACCCATCAGAATAGGAGTTGGAGTGAGGAACCTTATAGTTATAACAAACTAATAATCATGATATATTATTAATAATGTTAACATAGTTGATGTCCCAAACACACAAAAGAAGCAAAATATAGAGACTCATGAATGATCATCGGAGGAATTTGCTGAATATATGAATGTTAAATTTTCTATATGTCATATATTCTTACATAATCAACATGAATAATGAATCAATGGGATTGGAAGTTGATTTACTAGTGTTGGAGTGGGTCATCTAGCATCAAAATATTGTGGAAATTGATGATTATAGTTAATATAATTAAATGAAATATATATAATCTTAACTAAAAATTAATTATTCAATGCTTTATGTGTGGGTAGAATAGGAATTATCTAAGTCATTAACCCAATCCAAGGACTAACTATGATAATTTGATCCAACAACCTCTAAGACCAAGAGGAAAATAGATTATCTCTACAGAAACTACTCTATAAGTGGGTCCTAATATTTAAGGTTCATGTACACTCCAATCTAGAGTTGTATATGGATTGTAAATATTAGAACTATAATATATCTTATAATTATTATAAGATCGTTAAATTGAAACAATAATGGTTTTATTTTTGAAGAAACATTTAAGTGGGGTAAATGTTTTATTTCATATTTTAGTTTATAGGGATATGCCTTTGGGAATTCAAATCATCTTCAATGTAGATAAATTTAATGTGGTTTTAGTGATGTATGGGTTCCCTCCAATTAGAGGAAATAATTTAGATTAAAAAAATTGATTAAATATTAATATATGATATTATTTCAATGAATATATAATATTAATCAACATATGAAAACAAATTATATAAAGTTATTCTTGATACTGAGTAACAGTACACTCTAGAGCCAAGTTTTTGAGAAAAACCAAATTTTAGGGATAAAAATATTTTGATGAAACATATATTTTTAGGTAGTTTTTAGGGGTGATATCTGTCTATAAAATATAAGTTTAGATACATCTGTATTTTAGATTCACTTATCTATTTTAGTTGGAATTTGATAATGAAAATTTTTAGGATGAAATTCATTTGAGGGGGAAAATGTAAGTCCCTAGGTTTTAGGAATTTTAATAATTCCACAAACTATTGTTTTACAATTAAAAAATATTATTCTCTTTTATGAAAGGAATTGAAATAGATTTGGTATCAATTCAAAAATTATTTTGATAAAATAGAAAACACTACATTCAGTAATAGTAAATCATTTAAACAAAATCACATGAACCTAATAATTATACATCATGGATGATTACATTCATTAAAAATAAAAAAAAAATAAAGGGGATAATAAATTGAAAATAATAATATCATAAGAACAAGAATCTCCCATAGATCTCTATCACCTTTAATAATCAACATTAGTATAACAAAACTAATAATTAGAAATAATTCCATTAAATGAGAATACATGTTGTGAGATCTAAAATTAAAAGTATGAAAATCAGAACAATGAATGTAATAAGTTCAGTATGTTTATGGATATATTAATGAAATCTCTTCGTTTCTTATATTTTCATTACAAATATTTTCATTTCTAATGTGGTCATTAAAAAATATATTCGTTACAGATATGGTAATTGGTCATATATCCAAAAGGAATCCTCATGTTGTGTTTTTAAAGTGGTAAATTTTAAATAAATATAACTTACAATGAAATAGAAATATGGGATTAAAATAATATATATATATATATATATATATATATATATTTGTTCACTATGTATAAATATTAATATTTATATTAATTTATGCTATGATATACATTTAAAATTCAACTAAATAATTTAACATCAATGGATTGGTGATATTAAATTTATGAAGGTAAATAATTAATTTTAATTTTATTTGTTAACAAAAATTTAATATAAATTTATTATTTAATTTTTTTCAAATAAACATCTTATTAATTATTATATATTTTATCTAAATATATTAAAATTTCCACATTAAATATATTTTAAAATATGAACTAATATAATAATTTGTTTTTAATAAGAATTGATATGAAACAATATTATGATTACTAGATGTTTAAAAAATCATTATAAAAAATCGATTTCTCTTCATATTTTTTATTTATATTAAAAAACTAAATTTAAAAATTTTATAATTTGAATTTGATAAAACTAACTTAATTTTTGAATTTATAATGTCAATATTATATTGGCATGAACTATTTTTATTTTACTAAAAAAATAATTATTAGAGAATAATGAAATATGCATATACTAGTATTTTTTTCAATTATTAGTATATATGTATGACCTAAAAATTTATGAAACCATTTTATTTAAAAAAATATTTATTTTTAAATGATATTTTTTTACTATAGTTTAAAAAGAAATATTTTATACTTTAAATTTCAAGTAATGTTTTTTCTAAAATAAAAGTTTAAATACATTATACATTTATTATATAAAAAATATTTTCTCACACTTTTGAAGTTGAATTAGTTTTTATGGATTTAAAAATTTCAATTTATGGCTCAAAAATATATAATAATGAAAAAATTATGTTTTAGGTTTAAATATTACATGACCTTAAGTAAAAAATTAGTTACTGCAGAAAACTATTATTTATCAAAGAAAGATACTTTTCTAGGTATTTTATATTTTTAAATTAAATTAATATGTTTTAAATTTGAACTCTAATATGAATTTTATAGATGAAAAAAATATATTAACACTCATCTAATCAATAATTTTTGATAAATATGATAAATAAAACCTAAAAATACAAATCATTATTTTTCTAATAAAATAGTTTTTCTACACAATATATATTTTATCTCAATGGTTAACTTTCTAAAATTTTCAAATTTAATAAAGTTTAATCGGGATAAGATTCATATTCTGCACACTAATACTGTGTATTAATGGTAAATATATATTTTTAGTTATATAATAACTACCAAGATTCATTTTTAATTAGATTAATAAGGATAAAAATGATTAAATGAAATATATCATATTTTTAATAATTAAAAGGTCACTTGCACCAGCTAAAAATAATTTTTAGGTATTAAATTCATACCCATATTTACCTACTACCATTTCTTCAAATAAATCACCTTACCGACCTTCCCAAATTCACACCCATGTGATACCATTCATACCCCTCACATTAATTTAGTTTCTATAGAAAATCTACTCTTTTTAACCTATAAAAGGATCTCACTCCCCCCTATTATCCAATTATTCTATACATAAAATGAATTTATATGTAATTTACCTTCCCCATACATATATAAATACCTACCAATGAGTTCATAAGGTTCTATGGATACCACCAAATATTTAAGAATCTAGTTAGCAAGGTAAGGCTTCTCCTCTTCATCCATTTGACTCATTTAAATCATTGGTGATAAGCACTTTTTATTTTTATGTGATTATTGATGCATGTGTTTATAATCTATAGTTTACTAGCAAAAATATTCCCATATTATGACATAATACCCCTTTATCTCATTAAATTGTTTCCATAATCCTTTTTTATATCTTTCATGATATCTAAATCACAACTTGATTCTCTCCCATCTATATTTAATTAATTCCCTTTTATTATTATAACACTTTTTATTTACAATTGATTATAATGAATAGTTTTCATAATTCTTATTTTGATGTAAAAAAATAAATATTTATATGATATTCAACCATTCTCACTTATTAAATTCATTCCATAATCTATTTTTATAATCATAATAGTATCCAGATCATTCCTCCATTTTCAATCTTCATATTTTTAACACCCTACATTAATATCTTTCATGGGTATCAATATAAATTAATCTTATAAATGGTTATGTAGATGAATAAAGTTTGGAAATAAGAAATTAAGATAGTTATTTTTTAATAATATATATTCAAGAGCATTAGTTGATGTTAGGAATTGTGATAAGGTGTTTTCTTAAATCAAATATATATTTTCATAATCAATCCACCTCAATGATGATCATTCAAAAATGAATTATTGTAACTTTTGATAATTCCATGATTGACTTTAATATTTTTTTCAGTAAATAATGTTTCACACATACGACTTCATCCTTGATGAATTTATATATTAAAAAAATTAAAATTTTGATTATAATATTTTCCATTATTTAATTAATTTTAATCTCCATATCTATGTTTTTATATCTATCTAATATTATACTTTAACTAGTTGAAAATAAAATTATTTTTATCCCTAATAATATGAATATTCGTATTTATTTATTTAAAAAAATGTTTTTATTAAATATTATATAATGTCTATTTTCATTAATTGTATTTAAAAATATTTAAAAGTATTTTCATTATCATGGTTATATATTCTATCCTTTTATTTCATATTTTTACATAGGTTTTATTTCTTATGAGTTACACTTTATTATAATATTTTTTTGAAATAACGTTTTAATGTATTTTATTAACCTTCTGCAAAATATTATTCTGGGAAAGTGACACAAAAATCAAGTTTTTTAAGGTTATATTAACGAACACTTTTTATGAAAAAAATACCTTTTTGATTTCTCTCCCAATTTTAAAATGGATACTATTCCAATGAATTAAGGGTTTCAAAAAAAATATATGTGATTTTTTAATGATTCTTTTAGTTTGCCATGTTTTTTTATAAAATAATCATTCAATTTTTATGTCATCTCATTATAAAAAAATTAAGAAATCAATTTTCATTCTATGGGTTATTTATGATAATATGAATTATTTGATTTTATTTGGGACTCAAATATTATTATGATAATTTTTGAGGTATTATTCCTCCCTCTGATGCATTGGTTAAGGTTTATGTCTCATGATATAACAATAGTAATTGAGTATGTAATACTTGCTACACTATTGTAATCGAGTAAGGAATGCTCACTCCACAATAGCAATCAGATAGAGATGAATTTTATACTATATTTTAGGAATACTATGGTGATGTCCACTCCACTATAAAATACTAATGTATTATAGTTTTTTTCCCAATTATGTCACCTATTTTTTATTTATTTCTAATTTATGCTGATTTTTTTAATAATCCATGTTCTAATGATATTCCTTTTTCTTCTGTTATGATTTCATGTTTTGTTTTATTTTTTAATATGCTTGTAGGATATATATATTTAATTAAATTCCTAGTTATTATGTTATTATTCCATGATACATAATGATAAATCATATTTTATGATTATCACTTATGATCCGTTGAACATTTTATCTCAAATGTATCCCTTACTCATGTTTTCCATCGTGTTTATGATCAAAAAATTATGACTAATTTATAAGTTTACCATACTAAGATTTTGATCTCACCCATTTCTTATGTTTCCATTACCTATTCTATAAATATGATTGTACAATATAAGATATATATAATAGGGTTTTGAAGAGCATTGTTATAGAGAATTTTCAATAAGTTTCATAAAATGATATATCTAGGTAACTTATCTCTAAGACCCCCAATATCGTTATCCTCATGTTAGATGAATATTTAAGGGATGTATAATTATAATAATCGGATCAAATTTTTAGTTATGTATTTTATCTTGGGACATTATTACATATTCATTCTTCCGTATTATGATGACATGTTTGCTGATATGGAACACTAAGGAATTAGTTGCGAGAAAAGGCACATTATTCAAAGTGGAATGGGACCTTGATTTATATAAATTTCATAGATAAAATCACTATATATAGTTATTTAACTATGGTTCCTAATCATTATTTAAATATTTGAACATACAAGAATATATTCAAAAGTTAGAGGTAGGGTCTTCTAACACTAATGCCTGAAATTTCCCCCCTTAATGGTGCCCAACTTAGAAAAGAGGCTTCTATTTAGTGCCCAGTTCAAGAGGTGTTTCTACTGATAAGGTTGAATGTTTTCATGACAGACAGTATTTAGGGAACAAACCCACATACAATGGTGTTAGAGGATGATTCCATTAATTTTAATTAAGTGATTATCCTAATAGGTATAGATGAGTATGTGTGTAGGTTGGGAGTGTTTCTTGAGTATCAATGATATATACATCTTTGGATATAAGTAAATCAAATCCAAATGGGGTCAAGACCTATCAAGATTAAAATTTTCATGTATTCTATCAATTTTGGACACTTTATGACTATATTATCTTCCTTTTAATGGTACATATTCTTGTTTTAGTATTTTTATAGTATATATTGGTTATCCAATCTCAAAAAGAGGTGATTTTTAATTTTCAATAGTTTAAGCAACTTTTTTAAATGAGATACATCTAGAGACATTATGGTATATATAGATACATGGGATGTTAAATTTTAAGAAATTTGGTGTTTTGTTTGTTGATTATGCCTTAAGATTCACCGATCTTGAGGGATACTCCCACATTAAGAAATGTGGTTTATTCTTATGGTAACATAAGTTATTGTGAGGCCTTTGATGATATATTTGAGTAGGAATTATTATCCAGGGTATCCCCACCTAATTTATGTTTATATAGAATGATTTTGTGATATAGAGATTCCTAGCAGAGGGGTGTTATGTGATAGGTCTTAGAAATACTCACCTTGTAGCACAGTCATCCACAAATTTCAATAGATATAAGGTGGTGGATTCTAGACGAATGAGGCACTCGCATTTGTAGTCTTGGACCAAGGGAATAGAATATCAATGATCACATTGGGAATTCAATTAGTTGTAAAGTATGAATTGATATTATTTTGTGTGTGGGGTTATCTATAATGGGATTTTCAGACATATCATGCTACATAGAGAAGATAGGGTGTTGATGGACCTCCATGGTAGAGACAAAATTATGACTAAGGACCTATATGTGGAGGTAAAGGGGGACCTTAAAGAGGTATTTAATAATGACTTTAGTGATGAACATGCATGATGATTTGATGTAAAATTAATTCATGACCCTCTTCAACCAGCAACGCCACAGGTGGTCCATCCGATGTTTATTGGACTTGTGGTGAGCGATGCATCCACTAGATGGATTTGGAGGGTTATGGCCAGGTTGCACCTAACATGATGTAAAGTATGATTTGTGCCTTCTCTACACAAGAATCACTACTCATATACATTTTCATAATACATTATTTCAATTTTATATTCCTTTTTCCATAGGTAATGATTATGGTAAATCTATTTTCATGAACCATGTATCTAGAGACTCATACTGAAGTTAAACCAAGTCTCACTCACATCTACCAATTGTGTTAGATTTAACATTATCGGGAGGGGTTTTATGTAATATTTTATAATTTTGATGAATAGAATGATTTTTTTCCTTCATATGGACAAGATATCATATTTATATATCAGGATAGATTGACACCATCCTAGTGTGAGGTTCTTTTGAGATAATAGTTTGAGATTATCCATCTTGGTAGACACAAACATACCGAAGAGACAATTTGGACCCTTTTGGTGGAAGTTATGTTTTATAACCAATTGTTTGGAGAGTTATTCTCCTTGTGAAATAGAAATCCTAGGTGATCAGTTTCTAGTAATTTTAGGGTAATACCAGGATGTTTTTTCAAAGGATGTACCAGGGTTCCCCCCTCAAAAATAAGTTATATTTTGTGTTGGAAACCACCTTTATACCACTTTGATATCCTTATAATCTTATCATATGGACTTTGTCGATCTAGCGGAGATGGGGATATAATTATATGACCTCATGGATAATTGTTTTTGAGCCTATTGTCCTTTTTTAGATATAGTTATGTTCTACCAAAATAAAGACAATATTTTGTGATTTTATGTTAACTATCATCACCCGAACCATTTTAAAATTAGGAATATCTTTATTCTTTCATGGATCGATGGATACTTTGATCAACTGAATGATGATAGATTTTTCTTGATGATCAATATTATATTACACTATCTATAACATCATGTTTATAAGGGGGACATCCCAAAGATGAATTTTAGATATCTCTATGGCCAATATGATTTTATGATTGAGTAATTTGGAATAAAATATGGCCTTTTAGTATTCATGTTATTAAAAACCAATATATTCAATCCATTCCTAGATGAATTCATGATTTTATTTTCTGATTTTAGTATAATCTATTCACCAACAGAGGATGAGTATGTGAAGAATCTATGGGTTGTCTTAGACCTAATTTTGGAACACCAATTGTATGAAAATATCATAAAGTGTATTTTATATATTAATTAATTTTATTTCATGTCTCATTTAATCTAAATTTGTGGATTATCAATGGGATCAGCAATGATCAAGTTAGTTTTAACATGATATCTGACCAAAAGTGTGTTTGAGGTGTGAAGTTTCCTTAGTTTGGAGGGGTTTCCTAAGACATTCAAGGAAGACATACCCTGGATTTTAATACCCATAACTTACCTTAATAAAAAAGGAAACCCGCATTTATATTTTCAAATAATTTTCATTAGTAATTGCATATAATAAATATGTGGTTAACTAGTTCTCTTATCATTAACATTCTTAAGAAGATAGTTTTCTATGATGTGTTATACATTGTCTCCAAAGATTTTTTTTAATTTTGATTCAAGGTTTGGTGGTGATTGTTTGTAGATATGGTTATTTTATACCCAATTAGAATAATTATAAAACTCATGATTTGGATTTGGTAGTAGTAGTGTGTTCATTTAAGACATCGAGGAATTTTCTTCTTAGGGATAATTTTATAGTATATTTATCCCATAAAATAATCAATTAAATATTTCTCTAGATTGACCCTAAAATTTGGTATATGTTTAATATGGAATTACTATGGGAGTATGAGTTTGAATTTTTTTTGTAATCTAGGTCAGAGAAACAAGATACTATATGTACTTAAAAAGAAGTATCATTATCAGTTTTTAGAAGAAATGTATAAGCAGTTGGACTCATTGTAATTTCTCATGATGAATGTGAAACCAAGGGCACCTCTTCAGCCGATTGTTTCAACATTGTAGATTTTACAATAGGTGAGGGATTCACATTTTTCTAATATTAACTGTAATATTTTTGTGACTAAATACTAATAGGAGATACAATCTATAAATTTTTTGAAATTGGGGGTAGTTAATCCTCTTTTGAGGATATATGGTTCTACATATCATGTTGTGTGAGGAGGTATTGAGGGAGTCCCAAATTTTACCATTGGTGGTGTATCTAGGGAAAGAGAATCTGCCGTAGTATATTCAGTTCTAGTTTTTATGGGATCTAATAAATATGGGAGTTTCCATGTTGACTTCTTCATTCCTCTCCTATAAGAAGGCGAAGGCAGAGCACTATATCACATAATATTTATCATATCCTCTTAATGTTATAGAGTATATGTGGGATGGTATATAAATGTATTTAATGATAAGACTCCTTCAATTAGTGAGATTCCATTCTACTATTCTGGTTATATTCGATCCATTAACTATGTCGACCCACTACATTATTATATAGTAGTAGAGTTCACTAGAGATATTTGGACACAATTTCATTAAGGATATCATCTGAATACATGGGATTCCATTTATGTTAATGTATAAAAATTATTCCAAATTCACTTCATGGTTTTCAAAAATCTTAATAGTGGATTTTAGGACCACGTTGTAGCTGAGTATGGTGTTTTATCCTGAAAAAGATGTCAAAACCAAGTGAACCATTTAGGTTATACAGGATATAATGAGAGCATGTGTATTTTATTTCATCTAAATTTATGAGAATCACAATCCTTTGGTTGTGGTCACTTATAAAACTAATATAACTCAATTATTTGTATGTTTAAAATTGAGCCCTTATATGGGAGTCCCGATAAGTCACCTCTCTATGGATCAGATTTTGGGGAATACTATCTAGTGGGGTTGGAGTTATTGTGGATAATGGTAGATAAGGTGCAAGGTATCAAGTAGTGGATGAGAACCACAATGAACCACAATAATTCTTATTCATACAGATGATAAAGGCCTTTGGAGTTCAAGTATGGTGATAATGTATTCCTAAAAGACTGTTTGTAATGTGGTTTTCATATTTTTAGATAGGGGTAGAATTTTATTTTGAGATTAATTAGTTAATTTTGGATCATTAATTGGGTGGGTGGGTTTTCCTATCACTAGGAATTACACTCAAAGTTGGATCTGATACATTATTTATTCTATGTGTAAGTAAAGATGATATAAGTACACAATCTTTTGAATATCATTGAATGAGGTGAGATATACATTGAGGATGTTTCCATGTCTCAACAAACATGGTAGCAGTCATGGACCGGTAAGAGAGGAATCTATGAGGATAGGTTATTTCACTAGTGCATATCCTTTGTAATTACGAGATCATTTAAGAGAGATTGTGGGAGCATGATACCCAACTTCATTATAAATACCCACAGATTATTAAGTAGTCTATGAATTTTTAAGTGAAAATTTTTGAAGTTGGGAGGATGTGATGTCTATGGTTTTCATTGTTAAACCCTTTAAATATATTAACTAATATATTGGTACTTTTGAGGATCAATCCAGATGATGTTGGATTTTTTAATAACTGATATTAATATTTAATAAAAATATATTATTTATAAATTCCATGTATTAATTAATTATAAAAATTATTTTATAGTTTTATGGAAATTTTTACACTACCATTCATGGTAGAATATGGGTTTAACCCAATGTGTAGTGAGATTTCAGGTTTCCTTAAGGTATTTGGGAGTTTTTTATCATTGGAATACTATGTTAATTTTAAAAAATAGAAATTATAAATATATTAATTATTAAATTCATGATAATTAAATTTTAAAATATTATGGATGGTGTCTATATAATGACATTTCTCACAGTTACTATGGTTTGTTTCATGAACACTAATAATTGAGATAGAATATTGAGATGATTCCATAAAAGTGATTTAAGAACCACTCTTTAGAATCAATATTGGCAATGGATGAGGATTAAACATTCATCAACTTTTAATCCTATTTCATGTTAGGGAATCTTGATTTTCATATGTTCCATTATTCATTAATTTCCATTGGAGATGTTTATTCAATGTTAGGTTTACTATTATCTTTATATTATTTCTTTATGTTACAATTATTTATAACGAATTTGTCACCCTTATTCATGAATCCAAAAACAATATACCTTTAATTATTCATATAGGAAAGATTTAATTTATACCAAAAATGTTTTGATTGTGAGAAATCATTGGTGAGACAATTAAGAATGATTCCATTGTTATCTCCACTCTTCTCCCTCCTACACTCTCACTTCCCTCTATCCCCCTATCCCATATATCTTCTTCTATGAATATCTGAAAGGTGGCATGGATAGTTGTGTGATTTATGGGGGTAGATGAAAGGGTGGATGGTAAGGGGACGAGATTTATAATGAAAAGGAAAATTGTGGGGTAACCTAAGCAGTGGGTAGGATGGAAGTTGTTTGGACATCACAGTGAATAAAATGGGGGAAGTGGTTATTTGGATGGAACAATGAAAATAAATTTCTCCATCATCATGAACCTTAATTTGTGAAGAGGGTTCCTGAAATGATAGAGTTGAATTCTACATTGGGATATGTTCCATGTTCAGTAAGTAAGGTTGAGTGGAAGTGGTTCTTGAACAATAATAATAGATGGATCTTAACTAATGAAACTCATCCAACTGAATGAGGAATAAATGTTTATCTAGGCTAGCCACCCAAGATATTCAAGTAGGTCGAACACCCAACATGGTCTAGTGGGCCAGGTACCCATGTTAGTCCAGTGGACATAGCACTATTGGCCTAGGAGGTTGTCCCAGCCAATAACTTAATGGTTGAGGAGGTCAAGAATACCTCACCCAATGTATATGTTCTTTTTATCAAAAATTTTCACTAAGAACCCATGAATTAGGGTAAAAATGGAATACATTCACCACTCCATGAATTTCCATGAGGAATTCCATAGGAGCCGATATGTACCCTGAACATTTATTTTATATATTTTATTCATGATTTCTTAACCAAGTATCAATTTTAGGTAAAAAAATTATTTATCCTAATTATATATATATATATATATATATGGATCCGTCCATTCATCCATATAATTCTCTTTGGTAGTGGGATAATAATTTTTAATATTTATCAATGGAGGACCGATAATAGAGATCAAGAATGAATATTAGAGAATTCCTAGAGATTTTAATCATCATATTCTGTATTATGATTGGGAATGGACCACCCATATTCATTTATCCTATTGTTTGATACACCACATAATTCATGTAGTTTTATTCCTTTATATCACCATGGGGTCAATGGTCCCTTAGTAATGACGATATTTTTTTAGCCCACACACTATGAATAGGGTTTATTACTCCCTCAATTTCTTAGGGAATTAGTCCTATATCCATGGGTTTGGTACTCTCTTGAATGATTTCATATTCATCATTGATACATGGGTCTCCCATTATAGTTCCAATGTGGTTATGTGGGTTTCGAGATTAAATTATTTTATATTCTTTGTATAGCATGCTGATTTCAATGGTAGTTGGCTTTGAAGACCTCGCCATTATCAGAAATTTTATTTTATCTTATTAAAATCATATATTTAATATTACTATATATGTTCCTTTTATTTTTACTTAATGGTTTATCTAACTATAATTTAATTGATTATGGTTTGGGGGGGTTTTCTTTTAGGCACATACATACTCAACCCTATAAGGTTTTCTTCACTTTCATGTGTCCTGAATTATAAACATTGTAGGATGTTTAGCAATGATCTTGGTGGGTGTGGTGTTGGAGAAGCATAGTGGTTCAAGAGGTGATTTTAGAAGGCGATGTTCATTGAAAAAGCACGACTTAATAACTACTTACTCATTACTACTACCGAGTTTAGTGTTTGCCCTATTTTTTTAAAATGTTTTTCCCATTGAACTTTTTAATTTTTTTCTAGTCATGTCTTTGTAGGAAATAGTAATTATCAAATGCATACTTAAATATATAATCGAATTAGTTCCCTTTTGTTCTACTAAATTAATACATAATGTGTTGATGTTTTTATTATTTATCAATTCATTACTATAAGGCCTATCACTATGTGTGATATGTATATATAGTGTGATTCAATAGCCTCTATCCTATGGGAGGTGGGATTGTGGTAGATTTGTTTGTATATCTCAACTTAGGTGTGGTATTAGTGTGTTATTTCATGCCATTATCTCCCAAAGAAATATGTTTGGGTCTTAAATTAGAGTTTTTCATGATCCTTGGAATCAACATGGACTTAGGCAAACATAAATAAATCAATAGGTGGGTAACATTTATTGATTTTTCGAACCAAATAAATTATGAAATCTCTATCCCAAATGTTGTGGATCGACTCCTGTTAACAAGGTACACTATAAAATGGTATGATTCCTCTCTAATTTATTTAAAAATTAAAGAATTTAATCACTTAATCTATGAATTTTTAGTTAGAATTTGACTCATATACAAAATTACACATATTATATAATGTTTTCTTGGTAAAGTGATCTCAAACATGATTCCTTTAACACAGCAAAAATTTATAATATCATTTCTAGTATACCCACTACCATTATCATACCTTAATCATTTCTTTATATATATATTTTATCTTTCAACCATCTAAATACTTTAATAAAACACTATGAATACCATGTATTACTATTTAGGGTGTTGTTTCTGACGCTTTCGCCGGGGCGCGCGCATCCGTCTGTGGAGGACGCGCAGCTGTTGCCCCGCATTCCCACTTTCCAAAGGCGGGCGGCATTCGCTCCTTATTCAGGGATGTCTGCTCCTTGATCGAAACGGGATGATGGGATGTCGGTTCTCCCTTCTGTGGATTCCTCATCGGAACTCGTCACCTAGTCCAGGACTCCCTCATAGATTTAATACGTTGTTCCTGAATCTCATTCCTGGTGCCATATCATCATGGACGCCGGTTAATTACACTACTTCCGTCAAGACGTTGGTAGCGACCTTCGGTCGGAGTAGACAGCAACATCAAGAATGTCTGGGCATCTCTGGGTGCGTGGACACAGGGGAACCTGTATTCTTCCTCATGAGAGGGCATCTCAAGGGTGCATAACCCGAGGCATGTATCTGAGGTTTTCCTCAGATTCCCGTGTTTAACACAGGGTATGTTGCAAGATTAACGTCTAGCAGAGACCGTTACACCAAAGGCATGTCATCCGAGGTTTTCCTCAGGCATCTCATGTTTATCATGAGGTAGGCCACGAGTTTAACGTCTTGCGGAGATGGAATGAGGGTGATCAGAACGTCCCATAGAGACGGATCAGATTGGTATATCCCAAAGGTAGAACATGTAGAAGATGGATGGATCAGAACGCCCAATGAGGATGGATCTGAGGTAGTGCACTCCCTAGAAGGGAAAAGGGTGAAGAATCAGGGTGTACACAGAGTACAACAACCTGGAGATATAATGGGGCTTACACGTGGAAAGCGGCCCATGCGCCGCGAGGAACGGCGATGATGTGGATGGAATAATCCCACCGGGATGTGGCGGCCCGGGTGAGAATCAGTATGGGTGATGGATGGATGAAATGAATTGGAGGGGGAATGAAATGGGACCATCGCAGGGGGCGACAATGAAGTTGGGCTTGAACCTTGAAGATGCTTCCTACGTATCCCCGTGGCAGGGAATCAAAGTCTGCGTAGTTCGAGATGCTGTCGCTAAACCGACATGAAGGTGGACCTTGGCCCGATGAATGTCGTCAGCGAACCAACGTGAAGGTGGACCTTGGTCCGATGGGCGTCGTCAGCGTACCGACGTGAAGGTGGACCTTGGTCCGATGAGTGGTGGGATTGAACCTCTGGAAGGCTTCCTACGTACCACACCTTGACATGGATCAAAGACCCCATAGTTCAAAGGGTTTCATCGGTGATCCGACGTGAAAGTAGACCCGTGGGTCCACTAATGGTGGGCTTGAACCTTGGGAAGGTTTCCTACATACCATGCCTTGACATGGGTCAAAGTCCTCGTAGTTCAAATGGGTTTCGTGGAATACAGTTTAACGTCATGCGGGACGATAGTGAACCCTGACGTGGATAAACGACGGGTGGTGGGTGTCAGCGAATCGACGTAAGTGAGGGACCTTAGTCCGATGGGAGTTGGGCTTGAACCTCAGGGAGGCTTCCTACGTATCATGCCTTGACATGAATCAAAGTCCTCGTAGTTTGGATTGGGTAATGCAGTTTAACGTCATGTGGGATGGGGGTGTACCAACGTGAATGAGGTTGGAACGACCAGATAGTGGCTTTGAACCTCGTGGAGGCTTCCTACGTACCATGCCTTGACATGGATCAAAGACCTCGTAGTTCGGGTTAGTCACAACGGCTTGCCGTCGGGATGGAATTGCAGTTTAACGTCGTGCTGGACGTAGGTAGAACATGACATGAATTGGATGATGGGTGGGCTTGAACCTCGTGGAGGCCTCCTACGTACCACGCCTTGACATGGATCAAAGACCTCGTAGTTCATATGGGGCTTTTTCGGTGAACCGACATGAAAGTGGACCTTGGTCCAATGGGTGGTGGGTCGCAACGGCTTGCCATTGGACTGGAATGCAGTTTAACGTCATGCTGGACGAGGGAGAACTCGAAGTGAATGAACGACTGAGCAATGTGGCTTGAACCTCATGGAGGCTTCCTACGTACCATGCCTTGACATGGATCAATGTCCTCATAGTTCGCTAAGATGGGTCGCAACGGCTTACCGCTGGACCAGAATGCAGTTTAACGTCGTGCTGGACGTGGGTGAGACCCAACGTGAAATGACGGGTGGGCTTGAACCTCATGGAGGCTTCCTACGTACCATGCCTTGACATGGATCAAAGTCCTTGTAGTTCGTTAAGATGGGTCGCAACGACTTACCGCTAGACCAGAATGCAATTTAACGTCGTGCTGGACTTGGTTGAGACCCGACGTGAAATGACGGGTGGGCTTGAACCTCATGGAGGCTTCCTACGAACCATTCTTTAACATGGATCAAAGTCCTCGTAGTTCGTTAAGATGGGTCGCAACGGCTTACCGCTGGACTAGAATGCAGTTTAACGTCGTGCTGGACATGGGTGAAACCCGACGTGAAATGACGGGTGGGCTTGAACCTCATGGAGGCTTCCTACGTACCATGCCTTGACATGGATCAAAGTCCTCGTAGTTCGTTAAGATGGGTCGCAACGGCTTACCACTGGACCAGAATGCAGTTTAACGTTGTGCTGGACGTGGGTGAGACCCGACGTGAAATGACGGGTGGGCTTGAACCTCATGGAGGCTTCCTACGTACCATGCCTTGACATGGATCAAAGTCTTCGTAGTTCGTTAAGATGGGTCGCAACGGCTTACCGCTGGACCAGAATGCAGTTTAACGTCGTTCTGGACGTGGGTGAGACCCGACGTGAAATGACGGGTGGGCTTGAACCACATGGAGGCTTCCTACGTACCATGCCTTGACATGGATCAAAGTCCTCGTAGTTCGTTAAGATGGGTCGCAACGGCTTACAGTTGGACCAGAATGCAGTTTAACGTCGTGCTGGACGTAGATGAGACCCGACGTGAAATGACGGGTGGGCTTGAACCTCATGGAGGCTTCCTACGTACCATGCCTTGACATGGATCAAAGTTCTCGTAGTTCGTTAAGGGTAGGGGTCAGGGTCGGTGCTCACTCTAAGCCCACGTGAGTCATGCTCGGTGTGAGAAACAAGAGGTTGCAAGGACCTGACGATCACGTCGTGAAGGATGCGTCTGTGAGAAGCGAAGAGGGGCTTACGCGTTATGCGGCCCATAGTGTTGGGGCTTACTCCAGGATGGAGGCCCTAAGAAAAGGATGATGATTTCGGGCTTGAGCCTTGAAGAGGCTTCCTACGTACCATGACTTGACATGGATCAAAGACCACGTAGTTCTTCTGATGATGGCTTACCGCCAATTGGTTGGTTTCAACGGCTTACCGCTGGATTGGGTGTGAACGAATTACTGCTAAATAGGGTTGTCAACAGCTTACCGTTGCACAGGGATGTCAACTGCTTACCGCTGAAAAGGTGTGACAATAGTGGATGGGGCTTACGCTAGGAAGCTGCCCGGGTGCCGCTATGGAGCAGCACTGGGGAATGGGGCTTACGCAAGGAAGCTGCCTGGGTGCCGATATGGAGCGGCAATGGTGAATGGGGATTACGCAAGGAGCTGCCCAGGAGCCGCTATGGAGCAGCACTGGTGAATGGGGCTTACGCAAGGAAGCTACCCGGGTGCCGCTATGAAGCGGCAATGGTGAATGGGGCTTACCCAAGGAGCTGCCCAGGCGCCGCTATGGAGCAGCACTGGTGAATGGAGCTTACGCAAGGAAGCTGCCCGGGTGCCATTATGGAGCGACAATGGTGAATGGGGCTTACGCAAGGAGCTGCCCAGGTGCCGCTATGGAGCAGAACTGGTGAATGGAGCTTATGCAAGGAAGCTGCCCGGGTGCCGCTATGGAGCCGCAATGGTGAATGGGGCTTACGCAAGGAGCTACCCAGGTGCCACTATGGAGAAACAGTGGTGAATGGGGCTTACGCAAGGAGCTTCCCAGGTGCCGCTATGGAGCAGCACTGGTGAATGGGGCTTATGCAAGGAGCTGCTCGGGTGCCGCTATAGAGTGGCAATGGTGAATGGGGCTTACGCAAGGAGCTGCCCGGGTGCCGCTATGGAGCGGCAATGGTGAATGGGGCTTACGCAAGGAGCTTCCCGGGTGCCGCTATGGAGAGGCATTGGTGAATGGGGCTTATGCAAGGAGCTGTCCGGGTGCCGCTATGGAGCGGCAATGGTGAATGGGGCTTACGCAAGGAGCTGCCCGGGTGCCGCTATGGAGCGGCAATGGTGAATGGGGCTTATGCAAGGAAGCAGCCCGATGTCTTCCTCATGTCTGGCAATGGGGGCATCCCAAATCACTGGTGGGTTGAGGCATTTACCTATGCACTGGTGCACAAGAGGGATAATGCCAAGGGGCATTGGAATCATGCCACTATAGTCATGGCATTGAGCATCTTACGCTTGGAGCATAAGGCATCTAATGTTTGGAACAAGAGGCATCCTACGTTAGGAACATATGGAGAATACTACAGTTTATAGTCTTGTAGGTAGGACTGTTGGCATCTTATGCTAGGAGCATAAGGAATCACTTATTTGGAGCAAGAGGCATCCTATGTTTGGCACATAGGGATTACTACTATTTAAAGTCATATAGATAGGACTATTGGGCAGAAGGTGCCTAGAAATGGTTGGTTTTGAGACTTACGCAAGAGCGACCCTTTCTGGTTCAACCTGGCACATGAGCCAAGTGATTGGGTTTGGAGGAGTTTCCTGAGGAATGGTTTGACTCAAGGTACTTGGGGAATTGATGAAGAGAATCTCAACTCATGACATGGAAACAAACCAAGAGGAAGACATCAACTGAAGGTGTTTCAGGGTGTGTGGAGGATTGTATCAAATCATGGCATTCCATAGGTGGAAGGTGGGAGCGCATAAGTGCGCAATGGAAAATCCCGACATCCCGGTCCGAGAAGGTCGTGGTGCGACTCTCCATTTTTTCATGGGGGTCTGTGACGGTAGCGAAGGGAGCGGCCCGGAGGGCCTGGACCGCAGCCCGGCACTGACCCCGAGCGGGGGTACGGGGGCGAAGCCCCCGTGGTATGGACTAGTGGGTGCAAAGGTGGGATCCTCGCGAAGGATAGGTCTTCGCAAAGCAGCTTCGCGAAGCATGGCCTCGCGGAGCAATAGTCTCTCACGGATCAAAGGTCTCACGAAGTAGCTTCGTGGAGCAATGGTCTCTCGCGGAGCTTGGTCTCGCGGAGCAGCATCGCGGAGCATGGGCTCGCGGAGCAAAGGGCTCTCGCGGAGCTTGGTCTCGTGGAGCAGCAATGCGAATGAAGCTGCTCGCAGAGCATGGCTTCGTGGAGCCGCAATGCGGAGCTCCGCTCGGCCGCCCAAGGGGCGAAGTGGCCGTGGCCGTCCTCCTGGAGAAGGGGGTGAGCTAGGTATTTATAGGCAGGGGCGCCGCGAAGCAGAACTCTCGTGCCGCCTCAGGAGCTTCGCGGCGCGCTCGCGAACGTCAAATTCGTTCGCGGAGAGGTACCGCCTCCGGAGCTTCGCGGTGGGCTCGCGAACGTCAAATGTGTTCACGGTGAGTTACTGCCTCCAGAGCTTCGCGGCGGGCTCGCGAACGTCAAATGCGTTCGCGGAGAGTTACCGCCTCCGGAGCTTCGCGGGACCGCGCTGCACGGGTGCTTCGCATCGGTGCTTCGCATTAGTGCTTCGCGAGGGGTCTTCGCGGCGCATCACAAACGTCAAACGGGTTCGCGGAGCCTCTCACCTCATTGATTCACGGCGGCGCTCCGCGATCACGGAGGGGGGCTTCACGAATGGGCTTCGCGAACCAGATTTCCAGCCCAACTTCAAACGCCCATAACTCCTAATCCGTAACTCCGTTCAGGCCCTACGACCTACCAAATCGAAGCTTGCGAAATGGAATACGATCTTGGATCATGTATGGAAACATTTGGAAAATTTTGGGGACGCGTTTTCCGGGGTCTACAGGTGTAAACCCCATAAAATCCATGTTTATTAATTGATGAAAGTGATAATTTTAAATGACCCACAATGAGAATGAAATAGTGCAGGTCCCAAAACATTTATGCGAATGATATCTTGATTATAAGGTTTTGGAGACATTTTATTAGATTTGAATAACACATTTTATTAATTTTGGAGCACACAACTCTCATAACATCTGAACTCCATGAGACCCATCATCAGAATATGTTTCCCCATTATAACTCAAATGTTCATTCAATAAAGGAACGGATGAAAATAGTTCCCCATATTTGAACATTAATTACTTATTATTAAAAATTATTTTCCCCATCTAATATTCTTTAAAAATATAATTTACAAAATTCTATTGTTATGTACATGACCATGGAACCCCAAGTAATCATTCACACTCAATTTTTTGAAGCTTATTCCAGAACATACATTATAAGAAAAATATGTCCTTTCTAAACATGGAATGTGCAAAACACTAAGTAAATTCAAGTATACTTCATTTAAACTTAAAAATTAACATTAACATTACTTATAATATTAATATATTCATCATTTGATAAGTAAACATTTATGAATCTAAAAAATACAAAATAATTTTTGCAACACTTCTCAGAAGTACAAAAGAATTAATCCCTAAAATCAATGATCCATGGTTACAATAAAATGAATAAAAATAAAAAAATCCCATATTTACATTAACTATTTAATTTTAATAAATAAAACATATAAAATATTCCATTTTATAATTCACAATGTGTTTCCTAAAGTATTTTTTGAGTTTCTTAATATTTTTTTAGTGAACACATACATGTCTAGACCTAGTCGACATAGATCTATCTTCAAATTTCTTCTAACCATTAAAATGAACATAACTTTCTATACCTTCAATATCCTGTGTGGTTTCAATATGTTCGTTGTAAGAACCCGGTCCTTCATTTCAGGTGTGTTTTCCTTTTTTGGTAGTTTTTGAGAAAAATATGAATTTCTTGAAATTTCCAAAGTACATGTCATGAACATTATGAGTACACGTCGTGTGCTTGGTTACGACGAGTAGCTGTGTGCTGGCCGTGTAGTGGCCACACAGATGGTCGTGTGGGGGTGAAATGGAGGCTTTCTAAAGCAGAGTATGGAAATGACAAGTACATGTTGTGTACTTTAAAAGTAGATGTTGTGAATTTTCTTTTTTTCATTAAATGCACCGGGGTCGCGTCTAATGGATAGAAACACCTTCTTCTAGGTTATTTTGGCGAGAGCTCCTGTATGACTATGATCTTCCTCCGAGAATCTGACCAAGTATCCAAAATATGATTCGACCACCGTCAATTGCGTTGGGATCACCTCGGTAATCTCTCACTTCTGCTTGGGCTTCATTTCATAATTACTCCTCTTTCTCAAGTTATCCTCTATTGATCAATTTAGGCATTTTTGTAGATCTTCAGCATTCTAGGGTGGTTCAAGATTCGAGGTTCATGTATATAGTTCCAAAAATACTGAAGTAGGTTTTTTGTGGCTTTCCATTTATAGTCACTGAGTAATATGTGCAATTTTTTCCAATACCCTTGAACGAGGTATTGCATGTTTACCATTTTACCCCTATTGATTGCCTTCCCTGCATGTACGCCTATGTAGAGGCTAGTTGGATATGAATAGGGTTGTTTTCTATGATTTGGATGTTTTATCCCGTGCATGCTCTATTTATGACCGTTTGGTCCTGTTTAGCCTATTAGGATTCCTTGATGTTCTTCCCATGCCTAACACTGTAGGATGGATTGATTATTTTTATGTGACATGCTTGATATGATACAGACAGTTTATCCATGTAGTTCTGTAGTTTTACATTCACTGTATTGCTTTGGTTTTCTCGTTTGATTTACACATGGCCAAGAGAACCTTGTGTAGTAGACTATAAGGAGAACTGACTGAGATAGCTTCCTCAGAGAGTCATTGATCACTTTAGTCTATAAGGGGAATTGACCGACTGAGCTTCCTTAGAGAGTCTTTGATCACTTTAGGATATAAGGAAAATTGACCGAGTTTGGATCCTCATAGGGTCTTGAACCGGTTAGGGTTATAAGGGTAATTGACCAAGTGAGATTCCTTAGAGAGTCTTGAACCACTTTGGGATATTAGGGGAATTGAATATTTGAGCATCCTCAAAGAGAATATGACCACTTGGAGATATAAAGAGAATTGACTGTGTTAGCTACCTCATAGGGTCCTTGACTATATTAGACTATTTGGGGAATTGACCATGTGAGATTCCTAAGAGAGTCCTTAAATTACTTTTGACTATAAGGGGAATCGATTGCGAGTTCTTCCCTAGAGATTATTTATATATTCTTATGACTGAACCAGAGGGGATAGGCTGTGTGTATTTTCCAGAGGGTTACCTAGTTTGATTAGCTGTTTATTTGATATGTGGAACTGTTTATTGCTATGTACTTTATTATTACTACATCTTTGATTATCACCTGCCATATATATTCACTGACTATTAGGCACAAATCTTTGGGGGGTTGCCTACTGAGATTTAGCCTCACACCATATTTGGGTTATGATTTTGGGCCTAAACAGATTATATTGCTACAGGTATAGATAAGGGAAAGCACCCTTCTACTCCTGGTTCTTGATTTACTATAGAGCTAAAGAGCATGGGACCAATCTGTGGTTTGCGATGTTGAGGAGTTATTTACGTGATATATTTTGTATTTGGTTTAGAACTGTTGTGTTCCTGCATTTTGATTTTTTGGATGTTTTCATATACATATGTATCATGAATCATTCACATATATATCTGTGTGTGATCTAGTTTATTATCTTCTAGTCTTCAACTTTTTACTCTTGTATGGATTATTACTACTTCTATTGTGGCTATAGTTTTTCTTCCGCTGTGTTACTCTGCCAATACAAGAATTTTTTCCCCAATATCACACCCAAGTCCCTCACTGCTAGTCGAAAACCTCTAGTGTTTGGGGAAATGCACTAGAGGCCATGTGACTGACATGGTACATGGTGTCTCTAGGTGGCTTCTGAAACTGGGACGTCACAAAGTGGTATCAAAGGAATTATTTTCTGTTGACTTACAGTTTGGAGCCTTTATCCATGGATAGGATGGAATAGGTACTTGGTAATAACCTGTGATAGGGATTAGCTAACCAGTGTATATGGAAAATCCAATCTACCTTGTTTAATGCAATATTTATGGGTTTTCAACTTTACGGTTGATTTGATTTTCACCATTGGGTGATTCACATGTTTTGTGTTGTTACCTTTAATGTGTTTGAGGTTCTATTTTTTTCCCAACCTGATGAGATGAGGGTATGACATCTCATGCATCATATTAGCACTTTCTAGAAATCACATGTCATGCATTATTGACTTGCCATTTAGGGTGCATTAGTGATTGCATGTTGTTGTGATAGATTTCGTGTAGAATATGCATATTGTTGTGATAGATTCCTTGATAAAAATACTTGTTGTTTGATGTGGTATTGTTTTTTTAAGGTTTTGTTTGAATGAATGCCAAATTTTGGATCTAGAGGTGTTATGGGCCCTCATGGACCGGAATTTGGTGGATCATTAACTTTTTTTCAGGTTATAACATGTATAAGATACGAATCATTGATTCGTGAGGAGTGTGGGCCCTCATGGATTGGAATTTGGCACTTTCATTTTTCTTTTTAGTGTTTTCCAAGGTTCTAGAGTTGTTTTTGAGGCTTACTATCTGGAAAAACCTAGAATACACGACGTGTAATGTTATGTACACTCAATGTGTTCTTTTATTCAAGATGAAAATATTTGTATTATGCACACAATGTGTACTTTATGTACACGCCATATAGTCTCTAACTGTGTCATAGGCTGTGTGGGAAGAGACACGAGATAGGGAATTTCTTACGGGAACACGCCATGTACCAGTTTTACACACTGTGTGGTGTTGACCATGTGTCTTACCGTGTAACTAACAACACAGATGAATAAACCTTACACTATACACACTGTGTATGGATCGAACACTCATTATAGTCTAACCCAGGTACGCGGTTATGTCCCAAACAGCATGAGTCAGTGTTATCCATTCACGTACATGCAGTGACCATCTTGAACATTCCATGTAGTCTTGTCTTAGGAGAGTCGTGTAGAAAACACATGTAGAAGAAATCAAGTAGGGGAAGAGGATTCAAGTACACTTAGTGTATTAAGACTACACAACGTGTGTTTGGGGTGTTACATGACCAGTTTAGGTAGAAGTACATGCCTATGTGAATGGATGAAGGAACATGCCGTGTAAAAATTGTACACACTGTGTAGTCATGTTTTGTAAAACATTAATTCTTTCTTTTTTATGTTCCCTTTATATGCTTATAGTTTTCAGTGCCTGATAATATTGATGTAAGGTGTGACCTTGACCTTGAAAAGTCATGCCACCGAGACATCCACTGATTGTATGCCAATTCCCAAGAGGTGATCAAACACTAGACATGGCTGATTAGGGACTTCCAGAAGATCCTCTAGTTATTCCAACCATGGCACCAGCAGTTGTACCTGACATAGGTGATGATTCATTGTTCATATAATATTTCATGAGGATGATGTAGACCATTCAAGGAGTGTCATCCCCTGCACCGTCGATGGTAGAATTGACATGGGTCTTTTAGTAGTAGCATCCTCCCACTCTCTCAGGGGATAGAGGACCCCAGGTTGCAGAGTCGTGGCTAGAAGCCATGATGATGATTTTTGAGCACTTGGAGAGGCCTCCAGAGAAGAGGGTGAAGCTCGCTACATACGTGTTTTGAGACTCCACCAAGAGGTGGTGGGATGTGGTCACAGAGGAGGGATGTTGACAGAATATGGCTTGGGATGTCTTTCAGCGCATCTTCTACGATTACTTCTATCTGGAGACCATGAGGGATGATCGACCCTGAGAGTTATGAGTCTAGGGAGGGGTACTCTTTCTATTACGAATTATTCTTCTATCATCACCGAGCTATAGTGCTTTACAACCTTTCTAGGGGAGATGAGTTGTTCCTTGCATGAAAGTTTGAAGATGGGCTCAGACAGGATATACGATCTCAAGTGATCATCTTCAGGTTGACTTCGATATCCTATATCGATAACATGGTTCTAATCACAGAGCATAATCTAAGGGATTCTAGAGTAGTGGGCTAGCGTGGTTCAACATACATGGTTAGTACTTCACCGGCTGATAGCAGGAAGTGCCACAGAGAGTATTCATGATGAGATCAGTGTAGGAAGGATGCACCTTTAGGTAGCCAGGTGGTATGCTACTAGTGTGAGAAGGTCGGACATACAAGGCCCCATTGCCCGAGAGACCTAGTGGATTGCTGATCATGTGGCAATATGGGTCACCTTCAGCGTTTCTATCAGACCTTCTCACTAGAAGCTGGTGACATGGATTCTTTGATAACTCCTCATTCAGGATCAGTGCCATCAGTTTATCACTAGTCTGTGGAATGGAGTTCTTCTGGCCGTTCAGGTTGAGGTGGAGGTCGTGGTTGTGGCAGTCAGTTGCCGATCATTGAGCGAGAACAGGGTGGATCAGCTCAAAGTGGCTAGGAAGGGTCACATGGCCGCAATGCAGGCCAGCCATTCGCAGTGGAGTAGAACCAGTAAGAGGAGGATCCCGAACCATCTACAGATTGAGGTACGATCTTAGTAGACTCGGTTTTAGATTATGCTCTTTTTGATATAGGGGCTTCCCATAGCTTTATATCTGTTGCAGTCATGGAGGGCCTTGGTCTCTGCATCTTTTCTTGTGCTAATATCTTGACGTTAGACAGTCTGTTGGGGACGAGAATAGCTAGTGTACGTCAGTGCAGTGAGTTCCCTCTAGAGGTTGGTGGATGTCACATTTTAAGGGACCTTTGTGTCCTAGAGATGAAAGTCTATGATTTCATTCTCAGGATGGACTGGTTAGTTCTCATCTAGGCAGTCGTCGACTATTATGACCGTAGGGTGAGTTTCGAATCACCCGAGGGTAGATCGTTACCTCAAAGGGGTGAGTGGGATGTCTAGGCGAGCATAACAGGACCCGAGCATCATGGGATGGGAGGATTTATAGCCCAGATTACTAGTATATACCTGGATGACCAGGGGAATTCATAGTTATACTTTCCTCAAATGGTGGATCATTTCAATAATTTATTTCAAGAGGAATTATAAGGGTTTCCCCCAGAGTGATAGGTGGAATTTTCTATTGAGCTCATTCCAAAAACATCATCGGTATCCATTACTCCTTTTAGGATGGATACACCAGAGTTGTAGGAGCTCAAGAAGCAGTTAGAGGAGTTGCAAGAAAAGGGTTTTATCTGACCTTGTACTTCTCCTTGGGGTTCAAGTGTCTTGTTTGTGAAAAAGGAATATGGTAACCTCAGGATTTGTGTGGACTATCAGAAGTTGAACAAGTTGACGGTCAAGAACCTATATCCCTTGACTAGGATTGATGATTTATTTAATCAGCATCGAGGATCCTGATTGTTCTCGAAGATTGACCTGAGATCTGGTTACCATCAGTTAGGCATTATACCATATGATATACCCCTCATAGACTTTCGGAGCAGGTATGGTCTATACGAGAATATGGTTATGTCGTTCAGTCTTATTAATGAACCAACATTTTTAATGGAACTAATGAACAGATTGTTCCATCCATACTTGAGTTCTTTTACGGTGGTCTTCATGGAAGATATCTTGGTGTACTTTCACACTCGAAACTACCATGCTAACCATCATGAGATCGTTCTAAGTACACTAAGAGAGCATCAATTATATTACAAGCCCTGAAAATTCCACTTCTGGATGGATCAGATTCACTTCATTGGTCATGTCATCTCATAGGCAGGAGTATCAATAGACCCAGATAAACTGATAGAAATAGTTTCCTTGGAGAAGGTGAAGAAAATAATTGAGGTACAATGTTATCTAGGGATGGATGGATACTACTAATGTTTCATACAACACATTTCAAACATAGCAGAACAGCTGATGGGTCTGACTAATAAGGGTATGAAGATCTTGTGGTTAGATTCTTGTGAATCATCCTATTAGGAGCTAAAGGGGAGGTTCATGTATACACCGATACTAGTATTTCCTGATCCAGTAAAGATCTATTCAATTTTTTTGCGATGCATTAGGTATTGGGTTGGGAGTTGTGCTTATGAAAGGAAATGGAGTCGTTGTGTACGGGTCTCAGCAATTGCGGCCACATGAGAGGAATTACCCGATGCATGATCTCGAGTTGGCAGCTATTGTTCATGCTTTACGATGTTAGAGAAATTATCTGTTTGGAATGAATTTTGTGGTTATCACTGACCAAAAATATCTCAAGTACATCTCCACTCAGCAGGACATTTAATTTGAAACAGTGAATGTGGATTGAGTACATTTAGTCTTTTGACATTTATCTAGCCTATATGCTGAGGAAGGGCAGGGTAGTGGTTGATGCGCTGAGAAAGAGGACACAGATATAGGCAGTTTATGAGGCTAGAAGTAAGTGGTAGATTATGACTCTATTCACTAAGATGCATTTGGAGGTTCACGATAGACAAGGGGAGATGTTTCTTTCTTCTGTACCTGTTACCTATACGCTTTTTGATCGATTATAGATGAGGCAGCTATCAGATTCTGAAGGCCTAGTGCTACGGGAGATTGTGTTAGGAGATGACACTATTCCTATTTAGACCATAAGTGAGGATGATATCTTTTTTTTCTAGGAGTGTGTATGGGTGCTAGTAGACATATGCGAGGAGCTGATGCTGGAATTTCATTCCTCAGTTTGGGCAGTTCATCCCGGTGTCACCATAATGTATTGTGACCTACTCCATCAGTATTGGTGGCCATGTATGAAGATATATGTTTCTAGTTTCTTCAATAGGTGTTCCTCCTATCAGCAGGTGAAGGTGGAGCATCAGCGACAAGTAGAGATTTTGCAGCAGTTACCCAT
The DNA here is from genome assembly GCA_963277665.1 of Viscum album. NCBI lineage: Eukaryota > Viridiplantae > Streptophyta > Magnoliopsida > Santalales > Viscaceae > Viscum > Viscum album. The sequence continues at coordinate 1,005,661,953 of OY728161.1, forward strand.
TCTCAAGTGGAAGTGGAATGATGTCGTGATGGATTTCGTGACAGGTTTACCGAGGTCACCTCTAGAGAATGATGCAGTTTGGGGTGTCCTTTACAGAATCATAATGGTTTCCCACTTCTTTCTGATCAAGGATACCTTTAGTGTTCATGAGCTGGGACAGTTGTACATCTGTGAGATTGTATGTCTTCATGGTGTTCCAAACTCCATTGTTTCAAACAGGGATGCCCATTTTACTTCTCTAGTTTGGCAGGGGATTTATAAGGCTTTGAGTACATAGGTACTTTTGAGTACATCTTAACACCCCCATACACATGGTCAGTCCGAGCGTACGATTTAAGTGTTGAGGATATGCTCCGAGCATGCATCCTGAATTTTGGAGGTTCTTGGGAGAAGAAAATACGTCTTGTGGGGTTTTCCGACAACAATAGTTTTCAAGAAAAAATTTAGATGGAACCTTATGAGGCTTTGTACAGTAGGCCATGAAAATCACCCTTATGTTGGATAGAGGCAGGAGAGGTATCCTTTTTGGGACCTCATCTGCCTTAGGAGACCATAGAGAAAATAGAGTTGATTCTGAAGAGGATGGCTACTACACAGTCTCGATAGAAGTCTTATGCTGATCACCAGAGATAACCTCTGGAGTTTGAGGTTAGGGATCAGGTTTTCCTGCATGTCAAACTGATGTTGGGGAACATAAGAATTAAGAGATATGGTAAGATTTCACAGAGGTACGTCGGGCCATTTAAGGTGTTGGAGAGAGTTGTGCCAGTTTCCTTTCAGTTGCAGTTACCCCAAAGGTACCAGACTATGCACGAAATTTTTCTTGTTTCTCAGCTCCAACATTAATTTTTAGACCCATCTCAGGTCATTCAACTCATGGAGTTTAAGATCGAAGTTTATGCGCCGTTTGAGGACCATCCTATCCGAATTTTTGATCGCAGTATGAAGATTCTCTATGGTCGGTCTATTTCTTCTGGTACGGGTTCAATGGAAGCACGAGTGAGTATGGGATGAGACTTAGGAGAGGGAGGAAAATATACGAGCACTGTGGCCGGAGTTGTTCAGGATTTCTTCTTCTACGCCACGCTAGGGAAATATGAGGATGAATTTTTTCAAGGAGGGAAGTTTGAATGAAGCTAGATCTTCTTTTAAGATTGTTTTCCCTTTTGGTTGTTTTTGAGTGAAAGATGATTTTTTGGAAATTTACAAAGTACACACCGTTTACTTTATGAGTACACATCATGTACTAGGTTACCACAGGTAGCTATGTGCTGGTGGTGTAGTGGCTACCCACACGACCGTTTGGGGGTGACTTGGAGGCATCCTAAAGAGGATTACAGAAATGGAAAGTACAGAACATGTACTTTAGAATTACACTCCATGTATTTTTTTCATTAAATGCACTGGGGTTGCGTCTAATGGAAAGAAACACCTTATTTTATGTTTCGTTCGGTCGAGAGCTCCCGAATGGCCGTGATCTTCCTCTAATCCTCCAACTGAGCATCTGAACTCTGATTCGAACTCCGTCAATTTATTTAGGATCACCTTAGAAAGATCCCACTTTTTCTTGAGCTTCATTTCTTGATTCCTCTTATTTCTCAAGTTATCCTCTGTTGAACGTTTTAGACATTTTTGTAGATCTTCAGTGTCATAGGGTGATTCAAGCTTCGAGGTTCACGTATATCATTCCTACAACACTGAAGTTGGAGGTCAGACCAGTTTGTTTGATGTTTTCCAAAGATGTAGACTGATGTTGGGGGTACATCAGTCTGGGGGAGATCTTCTTCTTCTACAGATTTAGGCATACGATGTCATCCTTGTGGTCGATTTGTTTTTCTCTACGCATTTCATTTTAACATCTTTCAGAGGAGAGCCGGGTTTTCGGATATGGATGGCCAACGTGTAGCTTTTGTTAGTGAGTGTAGTTACTAGGAGGGAAGCCAGAGAGTGGATCCTTTTATTTATCTATTTGCCAAGATGTCATAATGGTTGATTGTTGTTGAGATGGTGGAGGTTCCAAGTGTTTTTGGGGAGTTCCTTGGTGTTTTCCCCAAATAGGATATGACTATACACCCTAGATGTGATGCTAAATTTGGAATAGACATCCAAACTAGTACCCATTTTATTTTTATGGATACAAGTCTGATGTTTCCTTTTGTGTTGTGGGAGTAGTGGATTCAAGTTGACAACTAGATGAAAAAGTGTTTTGTCTGACCGAGTGTGTCGTCATGGGGTGCTCTAGTCTTGTTCGAGAAGAAGGAAGGTAGTGCATTTAGGCTGTGCATATACTACCGAAGACTGAATCTCATAATGTTCAAGTAAATTTACCCACTTACGAGAATATATAATCTTTTCTACCAGTTAAGGGGGTCTTGTTGGTTCTCCAATGTAGATCTGTGGTATGGATATCACCAGTTGAGGGTGAAGGAGGGTGACATCTCAATGAATACTTTCAGTTGAATGTATGTGAACTTATTGTATATGGTCATTCCCTTCGATGTTATGAATGAACCAATGTTTTTAATGTGGATTATTAACTCTATCCCTCAAAATTTCAAGTACTCGTTCATCGTCGTGTTCATTAGAAATATTCTAATTTACTCAAAGTTAGAGGAGGAGCACGCTGAGCACTATAGGATAGTCTTAGAGGTTCTCTAGCCCTATAATATATATAATAACTTTTCTAAGTGAATGATATGGAAGTGAGATATATAGTTACAAATATATACGGTGTCTCAACAAGGTATAACAATGGATATATCAATGTGCGAGGCGGTTTTTTCTTGGGCATCACCCAAGAATGTGGTAGAGGTTCATAGCTTCTTGGGCATAGAGTGCTATTACTAGATGTCTGGACCCGAATTATCTTGAGTTATGACTCCATGGAAAATTTTGATCAAAAAAGACTAGGACATTGTGTGGAGTTAGCAGTTTCAAGAAACATTCAACTACCTGAAGGGGAAGTGGGTTAGTGTCCCAGTGTTAGGTTGCCAGAGGAAGGGGGGACATTCGAGGTGTTCTGTGAGGCTTCTAGTCTAGGCATGTGACGTGTGATGATTCCGCATTAGGGATTGATCTATTATGGGTCAATGAATTCATCTCCACATGAACATAACATTGCCACCCATGATTTGGATCTTACAACATTCATATTCATGCTGATGTTGTGGAGACATTACCTCGTTAGGGAGTGCTTTCTAGTCCTCATGAATCACAAGATCTTGAGGTATATATTTTCCTAGTGATACCAGAAATAATAAAATTAAGATGGATGGAGTTTCTATAGGACTATAACTTCAAGATCCCTTAAACCTATTGAATTTCTAATGTCTTTGACAATTCGTTAAAAAGGAAGTCGTAGAGTGATGTATTTTTGGAATCCATGGATGCTTTGAAGGAAATTATGGAGTTGGAATCTTTTCAATTGGATGTTGGGGTGGATAGTGGCATAGGTTATCTGTTTTATATGAAATTGTGGTATTCCTTAGTTTGGTAGGTTAAAGAGTCTTAGTGGGGAGACTCAGATACAAAAGTGATTTTTGATCGTGTTGTCTATGGTGATGCTCTGTAGGGATATTTGAAGGATAGTACTAATCATTTTTTGTTTTAGGGGAAGTAGTTTGTCCTAGTGGAAATTCCTGAAGGAGTTCTCTGTGAGTTCCATATCTCACCCCTGGGGGTGCATCCAAGAGTTTCTAAAAATTTCTGAGTCATGAAAGAATAGTTTTGGTGGACCAGGGTGAAGTTGGTTGTGGCTGATTTTGTGGCAGGGTGCATATTGTGTCAATATGAGAAGGGTGATATCTGTGTTCTCAGATGTCTCTTGTATCCCTTAGACATTCCCAAGTGTAAGAGGGATGTGATCTCGATGGATTTCATCATAGTATTAGACAATACTCATGGAGGATGTGATGATCTTTGGGTAGTAGTGGATCAGTTGTTGAAACCATATCACTTCTTAGAGATCAAGTAGTCGAGAGTAGTGGATGCCTTAACATAGAGTAATATGGATGAAATAGTGAAGTTTCCTTGATTTTCTAGATCTATTGTCTCATCTCGGGATACAGATTTTACATCACAAGTCTGAAAGGGATTGCATCTTTACTTTGGAACTCAGTCATGCCTCATCATAGCCTTCCACCATCAGATAGATGGACTGGCATAGAGGACCATACATACATTGGAGGATATGTTACAGGCATGTCATCTGGACTTTAGTAGGTCTCAGGTGTGACCTTTTTTGGGTGCAGTTCTATTACAATAATAGCAATCATGTTTCCATTAGTATGTCTTCATTCGAAGATCCATACGGGAGGTCATTTCGTTTACCCTTGTGCTGGATGGAAGATGTAGAGGTAGTTATTCTAGGTTCGGACGTGGTGTAGAGTATGACACAAAAGGTGAAACATGTCCATGAGAGGATGAAGACAGCCCAAGACTGACAGATGTCTTATGCCGATCATAGCATAAAGCCTTTGGAGTTGAAGGTTGGGGACCATGTTTTCTAAAATGTTTCCCCTCAATGTGGGTAGTAGAGGTTTGGCATAGGTTGAAAGCTTTCTCCCAGGTTCATCGGACTATTAAAGGTGTTAGGATGAGTTGGAAAGGTTGAATATCAGCTGGCGTAGCCACCACCGATGGAGAGGATCCATGACTTATTCCATGTCTCTCCACTCTGTCAGTATCTACATGATGAATCACACATCATTGACTTGGGAGAGTTGGATATCTGAGACAATGTGTGTTTGTGGAGAGAATAGTAATAATCAAGTATCATGAGGAGATGGTTATTCATGGATGGATCATTCCTTTGGTTTGTGTGTTATGGAGGCATGGTGGCCTCAATGAGAGTACTTTAGAGAGGGAGGTGAAGATGTGTTCCCAGTACCCAAGGATAATCTATGTTTTGTTTTTATGTATTACATTTTTGCTTAGTTTTATTCAGTAATTTGTGAAGTTGTTTGTTATTAGATTCCTTGTTCCCTTGTTCTCAGTTTTGTGTGGAATTTCCTAACATGTGGAGAGGGTAGGTCTTTATCCCTTATCGAGATGCATTAATGTGGATGCGATTAAACCCATGTGGGAGATTCAGTGGCACATAGAGTGGATAAAATAATAATATAGATGGAGGGACTACTTAATCCATATTTTTGTGCATTGATGACTTCGTGTTTGTATAGTTTTTCAAGATATAGATGTGTAGGATTTGTTCTTGAATATCTTGGTTTTCATTCAAGTTTTCGAACAACGTTGGGTGGTTTTTCCTTTTGAGGTATCTTACAGGTGGTTGTTCAAAACCGTAATTTATGATTTTGGTTTTATATTCGTGGGGATGAGAATTTCTTTAGAGGTATCTGATGTAATAACCCAAATTTCCCTAGGACATTCCTTTGTGAAAATCTAGTTCTTGTGGTGTCCTTGGGTGTTGTAGTGGTTTGTTTTGAGAGATCCCCAAAAATATAGTTTCACAAAATGGTTTCACTAAATTTGTGGCACAATGTTAGTGTGTAACTCCCCAACCCAAGAATCCTGGAGACAGTGCATTATTTTAATACATTGGCATGATTACAATGAATCTAGTCCCGAAGGAATGATCAGCTTATTAGTCATGGAAAATATATTACACAAATTAATGTTATATTACATAGTCTAACATACAAATTATCATAAATAATAATTTTAGAACTCCATTATTCTCTTATCATAAACCTCCATATCCATTATACTACACGCCATGGAATCCTAGGAAAATAAAACATAAGAAAGGGGTGAGCTCAGATTCTCGGTAAGGGTAAATAATTCAGAGGAATATATAAACATTAAATGTAATTTATATAATAAAAATATCATCCTTTTAAACATAAAAATTGAGCAAAATGTGGTAATGCATAATGACAGACATCATAACCACATAGTCAAGGCCCTGTGACAAGACTAAAAATTAAAATTTTATCAAGGCCTTGTGATAAGACACTAATTTGTCTTATGAGACCTACTAATGAATTGATGGGATATCGTGGGTCCCTCTTGTCAGTTACTAAGTCCAATGAAATCCTCATTAGAAAAGTGTGAAGCATAACATAAACATTTGTATTAAAACTAGCATACAAAATGTCAATAATTTACCTGTAAACCATGAATAAAACATCCATAGTCAAAAATATGATAACTCATTCAATACAATATGGTAGATTTTATTATAATAAATCAACCTCAACCAAGAATAATATACCATAAAGGATGTTGACCTAGTTGAAAATGATCAGCAAAACTCTTTGAGAGAAATACCCCATTTTCTTGAAATCATTTAAAAGTCACCCAATTTCTAAAGGAATACATTTAAAATCTATTTTTGAATCAAAGTTTCCCATACCAATTTGAAACTTTTGAAAGGAATGAATTTTTTAAAACAATGATGTCCATATAAATAAATCCTTAAAACCATTTTGAAATCATGGACATTAATGAGAAGAGTTTAGACGAATAATTATTTAAAACATTTAAAAAGATGTTTTAGATAAATAGTCCCTTAAAAATAATCCTTTTGAAAACACTTTTACAAAACATGGACATGGATGCTAAATTTGTCCCATTAAATACTTCAACATAAACAATCTCAGATAATAATGAGATTGTGGAGTTAACCATTACCTTGTACTTTCCTTTGGTCGAGGGTGCGTTTATGCTACTGTATAATAAAAATAGTATGTTATTAAATTATACTAGAACCGTATTCATATTTATGATATCATACTTGATTCATTTATTAATTTATACTACTTATTTAATAAAAATTCCCATGTTAAATTATCATTTTGGGTAATAAATACATTATTTATCTTACTTGTTCTAATATGTTATTCAAGATTTATCACTTATATCATGATTTAATTTCTTACATAATATACAAAATTATTTATGTATCATATATATTTGTAATATATATATGTATATTATATAGATATGTGAAATGGAAAACAATGATTTTGGAGATGGTTGGCCGTATATACACATAAATGTTGTTTCTGTTTTAATATCATATTGAATAGAAGTAAGTGAATGGGATATATGTAAACACACACACATATATATATATATATAATGTTTCATTATTATGTAATATATTACATGCTTATTAATAATTTTTTTTATATTCATCATTTATTGGTGAACATGCAAATAAATCTCATCGCGTCGTGGAGATGGTAATCCGTACGTACGCATGAGCGATATCATCATTCTATTGATGATGAAATAGTATGTAATTGGATGTATATTATATATAAATAATCATTAAAATTTAATATTTATTATTTTCATAAATTATACTCATCATTATACCCTTCCAAATAATGAAGCGTTGAATAACAAACTACACCACAATGTGAAGACGGTAAGCTGTACATACGCATGTATGGTGACTTTGTCATTATTAGAATGGATAAAATAATGAATATGGTTTTAACATATATATAATAACATATTATTATTTATAAGTTATTGGATATATTATTTTGGTATGTAAACAACAAAGAAAGAGGAAGTGGATAAAGAAAAGAACTTTGAAATAGGTGATGAAATAATTACCTCTTCTTTCGGTTCTTCTTTTTGATTTGAACAAAAGGGATCTTTTAGTTGGATTTAAAATCAAATTAAGGACTCTTGGTTGAATTTAGGGTATTTGGGAGGATATTTGAGAAGGTTTTGGACGATCCAAATGGCTTTGGAGGTGTGAATTTATGAGAAGGGGAAGTACCTTTTTTATGGGAGGTGTGGGGCACTTTAGGAATTGTTTGAAATATTAATTTACTATAAAAAGACATTAAGTTTCTTATACCTCAAAATGAATTTATTTCTAGGATAAGGTGGGTATGGGTCTAAATCATCTCAACCAATAGTTTTTAGACATGTTTATGTCACCATAATAACCGTATCTTTTGGATTTTAACTCTTTGTTAATTATTGTAACATATACCATGTCTTCTTGTATTTTTATATTATATGGTTAATGAGTTTACTATAAAATTACAAAAGAACCTAAAATTGTTGATTAATGGAATATATAACCTTATCTATGTACATTGGCCTAATATTATGTTTTTAGGAGTATTATATCATTTAATAAAATAGTATTTGGTTTATAAACTCATTTATGTCAATTTTGACACAATTTAGTATTTGTTTTTTTTGAAAGTCATAATAACTTTATTACTTCGAAAAAAAATACATTGAATCAACCCTAACATGTCATATTCACCAATAAAATTCGTTTATGGAATCAAAAATTTTAATTTTAAATTTATTTTAATATTTATTATATCAATTATTTTAATCCTTCATTAATAAGGTAATTATTGCATCTTATTTTTGTCATAAATAAATTTAATTAATTATTGTATAAAAATTAGGAATAAAATAAAATGATGTAGGAAATATTTTTATCTTTCCAATGAATATTTATAGTCGAATTTATCTTATGTATAACCCTATGTTAAAAATATTTTAGTTATTAAACATTGAATTTAACACTTTTAACTATTGTTTAAATAAAGTATAATAAATTTCATAATCTAACCCAAATGTATTAAAAAGGATCTTATTTTTTCCTAATGTTCAATTTAGTCAAAATAAACTTATACAATAGAATTAGGACATGTCTTGGGGTAATTAAACATTAATTTTACCTCTAATTACCCTATTTACTTTTAACCGTGGTAAATAAAAATCAAAAGTTACTATTCAAAAAAATTATTTTCATCCTATTTAACCATATTTTACTTACTAATGTCAGAATTGTTTCTTGGATTTTTGAAATTCAATTTAGAAAAGTGGTAAAATTTCATTTTATGTAGGTTTTCAAATGTGCCTAGAAGGTGCGTAAAAGAGGTTAAAAATTTCAATAAACTTTAAAATGTCTAATCTTATTATAAAATGACTCCAATGAATTACATTGGAATAATATATGTATTATGTATCTAATTTGACATTATGATAAAATTTTAATTTAAAATAATAATTTAAATGAAAAATTCTATTTTTAAGTATTATGCAGTTTTTTTCAATAGTAATAAAAAATTGAATGTTTTCAGAAAAAATACTAGAAATTCACCATAACCTAATTTTGATATTCCGAATTGAAAAATTAAGACTTTTTTTTGAAATTAAATTTTTATTAGTGTATAAAGTTTATTTTATTATTGTTCACAAAAGAACATAAAAAGTAATTCATTTAAGAAAATAGTTTATCTACATATATATCTATTTTAACAAAACAACTACATTTCATTATAAATATGTTTTATTTATGTAAAAAATTATAAATAAAATTTATAATTCACTTGTTACTATTTGTATTAAAATATTTAATTGATAAATATATATATCCTTTAAATAATTATAATACTAATGTGTTGTTTCACATAAACTCAATCTTGCTTATAATGCAAGCCAAGTCAGTGTTGCATGCAATATAAGATGTTAAATCACATTAAAGAGATAAAGTAGTTTGAAATCATGGGGTTTTACATTCTCCCCTCCTTAAATAAATCGTGTCCTTACAATTGGAAATTATTCTTCTAAAATAAAAGGTGGAAAATAGAATATACCTTTTTGGAAAACCCTCATCGGAAATAGGCTAAATAAAAGTTAGTCTTAATAAGAGGGAAAGGGAAATGGAATAGTCCCCATAAAATTATAAATTCAAATAAGATAACAATGGTGGAAATTAGAGACAAAATTAGAGGAAAAAATATTTATAGGTAGTGATTGAGGTCATAAATCACAAACATGTGAACAATAAATAAAAAATATTGAGGGCCTCAAAGCCATAAATATATGATGATTTAAAATATCACCGATTCAACAAAACATAATGTATTAAGATAACACATTTTTCATTTTAATATATTTTCCCTAATGTTTAAATATTAATCTCATTATAGAATAAGAAAAAAAAGAATACACGATATGTAGAGTTCAATACTTTATCTAATTTCTACTACAAACTCATCTTTCACTCCAAAAGATAATAGAACTAAAAAATATTCTATTTAAATAAATAATATAGGGTTCTAAAAAATGAATATACAATTGAACTATTAAATCACATAAAAACTACTTTATAAAAACCAGGACATCACATAGGATAGTGGTAGGTGATTCAACCTTGTCACCCTTCAGTTGTAGGTTCATTTCTTGCGGCCCTGCCGGACACGATGGGTTGTCGCCCAACCTATAAGTTGTATTTTTTATAATAATCCAAATGTAATTTTAAGAAATGTTTTAACCCTAAAATTTTTATCCAATTTCCAACTTAATCCATTCCAAAATTTAGACTTATCTAAAATACTTCTATCCGAAATCATAGTCCAAAATTTATAAGGAAGGTAACACAACATATATGTGAATACCTTCATCGTGTATTCTCTTAAAACATGTTCATAAACTAAATTACCAGAAAACCATATTGAACAGGTTCATTCTTCTTTATTCCTTATGTAAAACATAGAATACTAGATATACACCATAAATTCAAAAATTTTGGAAACTCCCAATAAGGAAGGTATAAACCACTTTTTAAACAAACCATTAATTTGTTCAAGGATGTCAGCAATACCCAATTTACTTTATCCAAATCAATTATCTCGGTATCAGGACCACATTATGGTTTATCTTTCCCTCAACCATGTATTTTTCAAAAACATTAACTTGATGTTGAGTAACCTTTCTTAGTAACATAGAATCTCAAATCCTCAATGAAATAGTACTACATTACAATACTTATTTATTTCAATAATTCGTATAACTGGTATATCAAGGATACAACTCTAAAATGGAATAATTCATAAATACAGAATCCCAAATACATTAATTATTCCACGTCGCCTGTAGTAACAGATTTTGTTTGACCCTGATCCCATTGATTCTTCTGAGCAATATTTCCTTGATTCTTTAGACATTTACTTTCATAATTCTCCATTTCACTACTATTAAAACACTTAATATTTGTCTTTTATTTCTTCCCTTTTCATTCTTTTTCCGGATAAACTCTCATTCCATTCAAGAATTTACCAAGGTGATTCTTTCCACAATTATCACATGTGGGGAAATCCTTCTCTCCCTTCTTCCTTTTATCCATCTTTTTCACTACCATCTTCTTATTCTTTTTCTTCTCTTCAATGCCATAATAATCATATAATTCATTACTTATATTATTAACACATGATACTATTTATTCATTTGATGATAATACGTTGGATACTATTTCCTTTATAAATTTTGTATTAACACATTGAATGATATGATTCTTCTTACTCATTCGATCATGCACATTACTAGAGTTCTCATTCATTCTACTGGTAGCCATTTCTAAATGATGAAATACTCTAGTTTAGATCATATCATGTCATAGAATCCACAAAATAGAAAAATGTTAAACATTAATTAAAGATTTTCACACATGTAGTCTCATAGTCAAAAAAATCATTTCGTTTCTATCTTATTTACTCATAAATACTTTATAATGGTTTGTAAAGGATATGTGAATTATCTTAAGAATATCCCATGGGAGTGTCAAACTAGGTGCACTGTAAGGCCTGTTTCCATGTACCAGGATACCCCGGGTCAAGCTCGAAACTCCTTATCAATGTTTTCACTCCAAGTTACATCTATGCCAGAACCACGTCCACTTCTAGTATCCAGACAGGGATGTATTTCATTTAAAACCCACATAATATCTACATTACCATTTTTTGGATGTTATTATACACTAATTATCAAGGTCAATCTTAGGGTAATGTTCTCTAATTAGAGTTCTTATAAATCTAGTTTCCAAGGTTATCACTAAACGTTTTCGGATACTAACTACAACACCATGTCCCTAGAAGCCCCAAGACAGTTCATTATTTTAATAAATTTGTATTTTTATTATGAATCATGTCCTGAATTATCGATCAGTTTAGTATTCTTTGATAATATATTACATACATGAATGTACATTAAAAATTCTAACAAAAAACTTAGCAAAAATAATCCTTTTAGAACATAACTATTCATTGATATTAACCCTCAATATCAATTATAATAAAATTCATGGAATCCTAGGAAAATAAAACATAATAAAGGGGTGAGCTCAGATACTCAGTAAGGGTAAATAATTTAGAAGAAGCTATAAACATTTAAATCAATATATATAATAAAAAGATAATTCTTTTAAAAATAAAAAGCGAACAAAATATGCTATAATTAAGTCAAACATTACCATATAAACATTCATGTGGATATTATTATAGTCGAATAATCACATGTAACAACTAATTTTATAATGAGGGAATGCATAATGTTGGACATCATAATCAGATAGTTAAGGCCTCATACCAAGAATAAAAATAAAATTTTTATCAAGGCATTATTCCAAGAGACTTATTTGTCTAATGAGACCAACCAATGCATCTAGGGGTTATATAGGGCCCCACCCATCACTTACTAAGACCAATGACTTCCACATATGAATAGGGTGAAACGAAACATGAACTTTCGTATTAAAACAAGCATACGAAATGTTAATAATTTAACCATAAACCATGAATAACACATCCATAGTAAAACATACGAAAACTCATTCAATACAATATAGAAAAATGTATTATAATAAAACAACCTCAATCATGAATAATATCCAATAGTGGATTTTGACATAGTTTAAAATGATCAGTAAAATACTTTGAGTGAAATACACCTTTTTCGTGAAATCATTTAAATGTCAAAAAATTTCAAAAGGATTACATTTTAAAGATATTTTGGAATCACTGTGTCCCATTACACATTGAAACTTTTGAAAGGAATTAACATTTTAAAACACTCATGTACATTTTAATAAATCCATAAAACCATTTTGAAAATATGAACATTAATGAGAATGGTTTAGAAGAATAAATATTTAAAACATTTAAAATGATGTTTTAGTTAAATATTCCCTGAAAAATAATCATTTTGAAAAATATTTTGCAAAACATGGACATGGATGATAAATATTTCCCTAAAATACTTAAACATAAATAATCTCAGATAATAATGAAATTTAGGAATTAACCCTTACCTTGTATTTTCCTTTAGTCAAGGGTACGTTTAACGGCTTGTATAATGACCATATTATGTTATTAAAGTATAAGAGAACCATATTCATATTTATGATATCATTTTTGATTAATTAATTACTTTATAATATTTATTTAATAGTAATTTCCATGTTAAAATAACACTTCAGGTAATAATTGGTGTCCTTATCGTACGTGTTTTAATGTGTTATTCTTGATCATATCACTTGTATCATGATTTAATTACTTACAAAATATAAAGAATTATTTATGTATAATATATATTTATAATATAAATATGTATAATATATAGATATATGAAATGTAAAACACTGTTTATGGAGATAGTAGGTCGTACGTACAGATTAATGTTGTTTTCATTTTAATATTGTATTGAACAGAAGTAAGTGAATGAGATATATGTAAATAAATATATTCATATATAAATACATATATATAAATTAGTATTTTTATTTAATATATTAAATACATATTAATAATACATATTTTCATAATCATTTTTGAATACGGAACGTGGAAATGAATCTCATCCCATCGTGGAGACGGTAAGTCGTACGTACGCACGAGTGACGATATCATTCTATTGATGATGAAAATGATTGTAATTTTATAGTATATTATATATTAATAATCATAATGATGTTATAATTATTATTTAAATCAACTATACTCATTATTATACCATCCAACTAATTAAGGGTAGAATAATAAACTACACCACGACGTGGGGACGGTAAGCTGTACCTATGCACGTTTGCTGACTTTGTCATCCTTAGGACAGATAGAATAATGAATATGGTTTTAAAAAATTTATAATAACATATTAGTATGTATAATATGTTGGTGTTACTATTTTTGGTATGGAAACAACAAATAAAGAGGAAGTGGAAGTAGAAAAGAACTTTGAATGAGGTGATGAAATAATCACCTCTTCTTTGTGTTCTTCCTTTTGATTTTATAAAAAGGGCTCCTTAGGTTGGATATATTATCAAAGTAAAGACACTTTATTGAACTAAGGGTTGTTTTTAGGAGATTTGGGTAGGGGTTTTCTAAGAGGAATGTCTTTTGAGGTGTGAATTTAGGAGAAGGGGAAGTACCCTTTTATAAGGGAGGTAATGGACACTTTAGAAAAAAAATTAGAATATTAATTTATTCAAAAATAATTTTCGTTATATAAAAGATCATATTGGTGTTTTTCAAGGATAAGGTGGGGATGGATCGAAATCATATAAAAAATATGTTTAAGTCATGTTTAGGTCACCATATTAACCTTATCTTTTGTATTTTATCTCTTAGTTAAATAGTTTAACATTTACCATGTATTCTTATATTTTTATGTTAAATGGTTAATGAGCTCACTATAAAATTAAAAAATAACCTCAAGTTGTTCATGAATGACATATCTAACCTTATCTATGTAATTTGTCCGAATATAAATATTTTAGGTGTATTATGTCATTTAATAAAATAATATTTAAAAAAACACATTTATGTCAATAATTACAATATTTAGTATTTGGTTTTTGTGAAAGTCATAAAAAATTTATTAATTATAAAAAATACATTGAATTAACTCTAACATTTCTTATTCACCTATAAATTTTTTTGAGGGCATCATAATTTTTAATTTACATTTATGTTAATATTTATAATATCAATTATTTTAATCATTCATTAATAAGGTATTTAATGCATCATCATTGTGTCATAAATAAATTTAATTTTTTAATATCTATAAATTAAAAATAAAATACCATGATGTAGGATTTCGTTTTATCTTTCCAATTAATTTTTATAGTCGAATTTATATTTTGTGGAAGCCTATATTAAAACTTTTTTCGTTATTATACTTTGAATTTAACACTTTTATCTCTTCCTTAAATAAAATATAATAAATTTTATAATCTAACTCAAATGGATCAAAAAGGATCATATTTGTTTCCAATATTTTAATTTGGTAAAAATAATCTTATACAATAGTATTAGGACATGTGTTGGGGAATTAAAACATTAATTTTCTCTTTAAATTAACATATTTAATTTTAACCATGGTAAGTAGAATTCAAAAGTTACTATTCACCAAAAATTATTTTCATCCTATTGAACAACATTTTACTTACTGGTTTCAATCGTGCATCTCATATTTTTAGAATGAACTTCACATAATTGGTAAAATTACGTTTTATGTAGATTTTCAAATGTTCCTAGAAGGTGGGTAAACGATGTTAAAAAATTTCAACAAAATTTTATATGTCTAATCTTATTATAAAATTACTCTAATGAATTACATTAGACTAATATATATATATATATTATTTGTCCATTTTTACATTGAGATAAATTTTTAATCATGACATAATTATTAAAATGAAAAAGTCGTATTTATGTAGTTTGTAATATTTTTCACTATTCATAAAAAATTGAATGTTTTCAAAAAAGTACAAAAAATTCACCCTAACCTAATTTTGATTTTATGAATTAAAAAATGATGAATGTTTTTCCAAATTCAATTTTAGGTTGTGTAAAATTAATTTTATTATTTTCACGAAAGGACATAAAAATTAATTCTTTTAAGAAAATAGTTTCCTTAAATATATAATTATTTTAAGAAAACATATATATTTAATTATAAATATATTTTATTTATGTGAAAAATTTATAAATAAAATTTTAATTTTATTTGTTACTAATCATATTACAATATTTATTTGATAAATAGATATATCTTTTAAATAATTATAATAATAATGTGTTGTTTCGCAGAAACTCAATCTTGCATATAACTCAATCCAAGTCGGTGTTGTGTGTAATTTAAAATATTCAATTACATTAAAGATATAACATAGTTTTAAATATTTGGGTGTTACATGGTGTCATGCTAATAGGGTCGCATCATAATGACGGAACTCCGAAATGATGACACCGTAATAGAGGCACACAAAAATAGTGGCAATGAGACAGTGGCACAAAAAAACGGTGGCACTGTAATAGTGGAACCATAATGGTAGAACCATGATGGTGGCACACCAAAATGGTGGAATCATAATAGTGGAACCATAATGGTGGCACTGTGACGGTGTCACACTTAAAGGGTTTCTATCCCTTTTCCAAATCTCCAGTTTTCCCAGTTTCTCACAGTTTTTCCAGATTCACCCTCTTACGTTTTATTTGATGTAAACAAAGTTTAAATCCTTGTTTGGGCAGTTTTAAGAGATTTTAAGAGTATATTAATTATATAATTAAAATAATAACACTCTAGGGAATTTAATATATTCAAATCATGTGATCTTGACCACGATCCCACATTAATGATTTTTGGAACTGCTTCCATATGTTGATATAGGATCTGGATTTTTATAAAATACAAGTTCCTCTCTTATCTTTTATCGTGGTATTCTTAAATCCTTACTCTCTATAAGATTCATGAACATATTCTATAACCACCACCTTCATAGGTTTTCTTGGAATTTACTACTACTCGCATGATCCCTTGTTTTGGAACAAAGAGGAGTTTTGGAGACCTATTGTTTCAAGTAAGGATTTTTATAACACTCTTTATTTGTGTATCATGCTAGTGGTTGTATTAATGATTCCTTGTGAATAAAATTAGAATAAGTTTCTTAAACTAGTAATAAATAAAAGTAGTGAAGTGATTATTAAAATATAATTTGTAGGGAATTTAAGATGGTCGATGTTGGTTATTTTTTTATTTGTTATCTTTGTATTTTATGGTTATTTATGGCTATATGCCTTCTGAAAATCATGGAAGTTGTAAATATTTTCTTGTTCACTGGTGATGTTTTTCTTTTTTGATTCCTTTTAAATAGTTGTAAAATGAAATCTACTTAATCTTGTATACATGGTTAGAAAATACGTTCCCAAAGATCAAACTTGTTTTTGGATCACAAATTTTATTTAAAGTGGAATTAAAGAACACCTCTTGATAAGTATGAATTTTCTTGGATTAATAGTGTGGATCTGTGTTGTGTTTTTTTGGGTTTTTTACTTCATGGAGGTTGTGTGAAGATGTTGTTGGTAACCATGTTATGGGTATGTGGGGTGGGCAGAGTGGTTGGTCTTGTGAATGGGGAAGGGTATGTTTGTGAAGTAGGGCTACTGTTTGGTGGTGTTTATATGTGGGGTTTTTCTATGGACGGGTACTAGAGGTGTGATAGAATATTAATTTGAGAGATTTATTGATTTTGGAATTTATTAAAATACAGGAAATGGGACTACCTTTGGTTTATGTTGTGGTCGTCAAGATTGTTGAGATGTAGAACTACTTCTGTGTATTCGTTGGGAAGCGGGGCTGCATGGATGGGTTGTGTCATGAATTCATGTTTATGGGTGTGTTGGGTGTGGTGTTGTTGTGTAGTGGGGATGAAGAGTTTGGTTATAAGGGCATAATTGAAAAGGGTGACATTGATTAATGATATTTGGTAGTGGTTGAATTGGAGTCTAGGAAAGAGTGGGTGTGTAGTGGGACGACATGTTGGTTTTTATTTGTAGTTTCTATGAATGGGTGTTAAAATGTATATCCTTACCTTGGTCCCTACTATCTTTTTTCCTTCATACTGTTTAGTGGCCTTTAGCCTTCTGGAAATGGTTTTAGATGTTGTGTTTGGTAGTTTCCATGGGAATTTCTGGAATAAATTAAAGTGAAACTCTTAATTAATGAATGGAAGGTTGAAGAATTAAAAGGGTTGAGGCTTGTTTTTTTGGATGTTTGTGACATCCTACATATAGGGTTAGTAGATTATTTGGTTTTTTGTGGGGTGGTTGTTTGTTTGAAACCGTCAGTTGGGATGAGTGTTTTCTTATATATATGAATAACTTATAGTTTATTGTGTTTTTATATGCACCCCACCCTTGTTGAGCACCATGTTTCGAACACCCCTATTTCATGGGGGGTGGTATCTTTCACCAAATAGTAGTGGGAGGATGGATGTATGGTCACTGTCTTTCTCCATTACACCCTCTTTTAGTTTCTTACTGCTCTATCGTATCTGGGTAGGCTGTAGTGGCTTGAGGCTTAACATAGTCCAAGAGCCTTCAGATTGGTTTTTCTTGTGTACAAGGGGCCTATATGTTTTTGGGCCTAGATTTATTTCTTAAATGTCTTCAAGATGAGGCCCATATGGATTCGGGCTAGAGGCATGGTTGTTGTGGCCTAGGTGTCTGTAGGCAAGTTGGGTGGTTTGATTATAGCCCAGGTTTCTGTGGCTGAGATTTGTGTGGGGTTTGAGGCCCATGTATGTGCAGGTAGGTTGTGGTAGTGGGATTAGATATATGGGAAGGGTAGTAGAATCAAGATGTTTCTCATTAGGAATAATAAATTAACTAGTGGAAAAGTGGTGTGGGGTACCCAAATGATGATGTGATTATGCTACTAATTTACTTAACATGCGTTATTTGGTGAGTGTGTCATGGTGAGGCGTGGATAGTTAGTACTATTTGGTTGGTGATTTGAAGTTATAATTTTCTATAAAATGGGAATTAGTATGTCCCCCCACTTTTGCATGGGTGGAATTAGTTTTCCTACTTGGAATAATTGTATACTCACCAAATTTTTGTCAAACTATTTTCAGGTTTCCAAGAGGACTTTGAGGACCGTACTGAACTTTGCTAGCTTCGGTTCCAGGAAAGTTGATGTCTTGCAGCATAATCTCTTTATTTTTGTACCTGCATTGGTGTTTTAGTTTTAATTATGTTCCAGTTTACATTTAAATGATGCATGGGTTGGATTTTGTCTTCCCTTATAAAACTTGTTTTTGTTGTTTTTGGATTTTTACTATCTTATCTCTGGATTCTATTTTCATAAAAAATGGTAATTCCTTCCATGTTGTGTGAAATTTTGTACCCTTGGTGCTTGTCTCAACTCTGAGGCCTATTGTAGGTGGGACTCGGGGATTATTATACCTCCTGCATATTGAAGAAGGAACAATGTGGAATTTTACTATCCCTTCCCACATCTTGACAAAGGCATGTCATGACAAAACCACTAGAAAATGCTCCTAAAACAATCCAATTATCCTGAAATCATCCCTAATAGTTCTCCATACCATCCATACCATCCCATGATTAGTTTCATAAATCCAATTTCACATCCATGGAAAACAACACATCCCTCGCTAAATAATACGAACATACCATGCTTCATTTAAATCCACTACAAGGGGTATATCATTTAAATCATACCATCATAGAAAATAATATTTCCAAAAATAAGTAAAATCAATGGAAATCAATAATTTCTCATCCAAATAATACAATAATATTAAATGTTAGGGTATCTTGAAAATGTCCATAATCCATAATTCTATCATTCAATATTTTCCATTACCATCTTGGTTATAAAAATAGATAATAAGAAAAATTCACCATTTTTAGAACCCATAAGAAGCAGATAATAGAATCTATATTCAACCAATAAACATTCCTATTTAATATTTAGTCAATATATTCAGTTCTATTAATGAATTATAAAATCAACTCATATGATAGATTTTTTACCCATTTTTTCATACCATCTTTATGTTTTTTAATCAGGTTAAACCCTTATTAATATTTAAAGTATGATTTTTTAATCACAATATCTATATTTCACACCATATTGTAAATTAAAATATGAGATATCAATTATAGTGGCATAAAGGTATTGATACACAAATCCCATTTTTATATTTTCTCTAAATACTTTAATTATTGTTTATTTTCTTTATGAGGATAACCTAAAAAATTTACTCATTAAAGATAAATCATGGTAATCCCACTCTTCTCATAAAAAAATAAAGGTATCAAATCCCCTACCTATATATGGTTCTACAACATTCAGAAAATGAGGATGTAAAGGAATAAGAAGAACATCAACACGAACCATCACAATGAATACAAAAATCCTAAGGATATCATCCACCATGAATTTCCCATCAACACTAATATGTAACCCACAAAACCAAGAGGGTAAAACATACATAGTATAAAATAATGGAACAAGATAAGAATGTGATATAAGAATAGAGGAAAATATATATTCCTTGGATCAAGAATCATATTCACAAATATAGAAAGTATATGAATCCATCATAGTACGTATAATCATTATAAACACTCCCATGGGAATAAAGGGATCATATGAAGATGGGGAAAATAGAGATATTTAAATTACACTTTCAATTTAAATAAATTCATATAAAATAAAATTTCATGTCATAGTGGAGATCTTCCATGACATGGTAAATCTGATATGATGATCAAGGATTGAAATACCCATGTGCTTCACCATTTATATGGTTAATTGTCATATAAATAATTAAATCAAATGGGTTGATGGCACGAAGAAAAATTTCAGGACTTAACTTCCAAAAACCCAAGAAGAATGGTGTTCTTCATATATTTACTGCTCATCCTCATTGACCCCCAATAAATAAGCATTTAATATATAAAAACCATAGATCATTGGTCTCTAGTATGAATGAAGCTAAAATCTTCACATTAATACCATCACATCGTGAAAAATAGGCTTCACGACATGACCATGGAAATGGAAAGTGAAACATATAAGACTAATCTCATACATAATATGAAATAATTTTTCAAAATATAGAAATATAATAATAAGAATCCCCTATGTCATAATGAACTCTATTTATGTTAGGATCAATCATAAAATACTATATATAACAGAACCAAACTCTCATGGAACACACCCCCAATATGTGACACCTCCACATGCCATGAAATATCATCAAAACAATATCTCTGGGAAACCACACTTACCGTCACCCCATGATAAAACATTTTAGTATATATATAAAACTCTACAAAACCTTCCATACCTAAACCTCAAGGGTATCACTGAGTGACACCCAGACTCCCTCAACACCAAAGAAGTGATAAATATGGGTTGATGAAAATTTATTCATTTATATCCAATTTCTCTGAAATGATTATCAACCATAATAATTAAAACCGATCATGGGAAGGAAAAAACTAAACATCCATGAACAACCTCATTGTGAGATACTTATTATGTATATATTTATAATAAGAGCACCTCCATATCATCATAAAGTAAGATAAAAACACATAACACAAATCATCTCATGAATAATCCTTGGTCATTCCAATCATTTAAAAAGATCAATCATCATAGAACTCACGGTACTGAGAATAAATCTATGACTCACATTCCCAAGTAATGTTTTTTATAAAATTATTTTTTATAGGACAAAAACTAGTGGAATATAATGTGTTTGATACAACATTTCTTGAAAACCCTCAAACTCAACAGTATGTTCATCAATTGTTTTATTATCTTTAAAATCCAACTCCCTCAATTCAATGACATGTTAATCATCATGAAGATACAATGAAATATATAATACATTGAAAATTTCAAAGATTTGGTCAATCAATGGTCTTCTAGGTAAGCAATATTCTATGAAACCATCATCATCCAACATCATGAATGGAAAAAAATGGGGGAAGAATGTTGGATATTATTATAGTAAATATACACAAGAGGGAGGGGGGGTGAATCGTGTCTTCTCAAAAATCATCGGGAGATCGTGTTCTTCCCTTTAATTTTAATCATTTGAATTAATGAGGTGGAAATTTAAATAGAGAAGACACACGATATATAGTTGTTCGGGGAACAGAAGGCCCCTAATACACTCCACCAACGCAATACTCCATGAGCTTGGTGATTTTCACAATTTGGTCCTCGTTTCCACAGACCATTTCACAATTGAGTATAGGCAGTTGACACCATTACAATATAAGATAAAAAAATTCCTTCTGGTTCACTCAATGAACCTGCATAGGTTAGTACAAGAATCCGATCACTCAATAATAGAAAATAGTGTTATCTTTACTTTTGAAAATACTTTCCATTTGTTCTTCACAATTGCAATAGATTTCAATTGACAGCTGATGGATCGTCTCCTTCATAAATAATGATCTTCAAATAAGAGTCGTCCTGAGTTGATCCTGTTGCAGTAGATATAGAAATATAATTCACAACTTCCGTAGTAGCAGATTCAGAAATGATCTTCGATGTAGAACGAGTGAATCTTCTATCTTGATTCGTCTTCTTCAATAAATAGAGCTTTTTCATTCTTTTGAATCAGCATATTTGGTTTTTTGATAGTCTATATTTTTCTTCCTTTTTATGAATATGATCGATTTTTGCAGTTTGAAAAAATACCCATATATATCCTTTTTTTTAAAATATTACATCTATATAATAATTTCGGGCACTTCTCCTATAAATTTAGATCCACAAAATCACCTTCTGACTCGTGATATTCACACATTTGAATTTAAAGAGTAGTTATAACTTCCCTTGAAATTATCCAAGAAATTATCCTTTTAATTCGATCGTTAAATGGATATAAACTTGTCAAAGACATGTTTAAAATAAACTTTTAATCTGGCTTGAAATCAGCCTAATAAACATCTTGATGACTGTTGCATAATAATATCGACTTTAAACTCGCTGATGCAAAACGTATGGTTGATTTGTACAGTATGCATCCTCTGAACATAACGTAGATAATAAACTTAACATTGACGACATATCCTTTGATTGCAAGGTTGTCAACATATGGTTGATCACAAACGTAAGGTTTTCAACGTCTGGTTGATCACAAATGTAGGGTTAGCAATGTATGGTTGATCACAAACGTAGGGTTGGAAATCCATACATATTTTCTTCATCTTTTTGACGAATAATAAAATATCCATAATTTTATATTCTTTCAAACAAAAGGTACTAGTTCCATACTTTTCTAAGAACGTATGGTTATTTACAAAATTATGGTTGATGAAACATACTTTTGAGAAACAAACATATCGTTTAAAACATACGTACGGTTCTTCTTCCACACTTTTTCAATAAACCAAATATAGGGTTCCTTCTTAACGTAGGGTTCCTCTTCCATAATTATCTGATAACTCATAATGTATACACTGAATTTCATCCTTATGATATGTTTCTCTACATAGGGTAAGAATAGTGGTTCCAGAACACACTAAAGAAGATCCTGAATATGAAGAGCATGAACAGTGTTTCCAGAACACGCTAATGCGAATACTTTAGTAATTAATCCTCGTTGTTCATGAACTTAAATATTTCATCCAGAAATAAAAATATAATGAATAATAAATTCCTGCAATATAATTAACAAATAAAATCATTAGAAAATAATTATGGGTATTTGCGAGCATCAAAATTATCATAAAGAGATAGAGTATTGTTCTCAACAAACTCCACCATTTAATAAAAACATTATATATTGTTGAAAACAACACTTTCTCAACAATATCCCCCGTTTTAATGATCACAAAACCCATAAAATAACCAATGAAATTAAATTTTAATATTAATTACATATAGTTTGGAATTTTGCAAAGATAAATACAATATTTAACATAATCTCTCCCTATAATTTCTTCCACAATAAATAGAAAAAACATTTAAATTATATAATATGAGAAAATTAAAATAAAATGTTGTGTTCATCAAAATTTCTACCCCTTTTTTGATATCAAAAAGAATCATAGAATATGGAATAGAACACATTTAATGTTGCACTGAACATAATTAAATTCTATATTATTAACCAGTTTTCAATAATTAAATCTAGATTACTAGAATATTGAAACAAGGACAATAAAACAAATAATAATAAAAAAATGAATCCAAATTTTCATTGAGAACCTAGAATAGGTACATTCATGATGATCACATGAATCAAGGTTTGGTAATGGGATAAGATAAGGTTTATCTCCTATTCACTACAGACTTGATTTTTGACAAATGCTCCCTTGAACTTTTCATCATTCCATCACCAAGCCTAAAAATAAGATCCCTAGTCTCGTGATTCATATGAATGTATTCTATGAGGATTACTCTGAAAAACTGATGAAGTCTTTCTTCCTTTTCTATAAACAAGGATATCTTTTCTTGTGAACTGAGTCAGCACATGTCTAATATTTGGTTCACTTGAGGTCAACAGATCAATCAAAAACATCTGATTATTTAAAAAGACTGATAAAGGATCACTATTACATTGAAGATCGTGAAATATGACATTCATATTTCTCATGGTAGCTGGGATAGCCTGAAACCTTCTGATTAAATCAGGTCAAGTACCTGATCCACTAGCTGTACTAGTCCCAATAAAAGAAAATTGTGTCTCCATAAATTCATTAAACACTAATAGATCTGACTTCTTTAACATTTCTGATTTCATCTTGTATACCTTATAACATCTCTTGCCTAAAATTTTCAACTTCTTGTCATGAAACTGAACTTTTCTTATGTCCTTGAAATTTCAACTGTTCTATTTCTAAGGCTCTCCTCAGAGTAACATTGACAGATTCCAAATTAGACATCTTTCTATACAGCTCTTCTACCTCCTTATTCACTGAATCATAGGCGCCCTATGCTTGATTCTCATTCTCAGTTTCAATGTGATGCAGGAGTACTAAAGGTAGCAAATCTGCATCATATATTTCTTTTTTCCTTCTCCTGGGATGGTTGATCCTCATATTTTCCCCACAGTCTTTTATAAACTCATCCATAGAAAAATCCTCATGAATTACTTCAGTTTGAAAATTAGAAACATTCTCATCATGAACATCAGCAAGTTGTTCTTACATTGAATTTTTTAAAATAATATCTTCTGGATTTTATAGAGGACTGGCCACTTCTTCACCAGGCTCTACCTCTTTTTCATGTTGAAGTGTAACATCAGCATCAACTACAACTTGAGGTTCAATTTCAGTTTGGAGTTTTAGAGTCACTGCAATTTGAGCAGTATCCTCTCCCTGTGTCTTCTCAACATTTTTTTCTCTAACAAAAATTTATGAAAGGAAATCTCTTGATGTCATTACTGGGGAAACATGATCCTCATTAACAGTTGTTTTTCATTGAGTATGAAGTACCTCCTGACTTATTTCTTCTTGAGTGTCTTTAGTTTCAAATCTTATTCTTCTTGTAGTAGTGCTTACTCTTGATTCAGCATGTCCCTCTTTGGACTTAGAATACTGAGCATGAGCACTCTCTTCATCATCCTCGTCTTCTACTGGAAAAATTTTCACTTTAAATATTCTCCAGAAATAGAAACTTTTTCTCAGGGTCCCAACACCAAAGGTGTTAATATGATGGAATCTAACCCTAGCTTCCACTAGACTCACCATATCCTTTTTGAACATTATTTTTTATATGAATATAACAAACAGATAAAAAATCATCCTAGTTTCACTTTGAAAACTGTAATGAAGACACCTTATCTTGTACCTAGGAATGTAAAGCCTTATATCACTCATTAACAGAAACATTATATACATATATGGATAAACTATTTTATCCAACTCAGACATCCTCGGTGCAATCCCTGTTTGCACAAATTTTACTAGAATTTTTTTATTGGGATCTAGGCCCTTTATTAACATCTTCTTTATATGATTAGAACCAAAAATAAAATACATTAGATCATTATACTTATGCACGAAATCTCCTATATTTTTCAAGTCAAAATGAAAAACTTCCTCATGAGGGCAGTTCAGAATCTGACCAATATCTATAAATGATATCGAGACATCTCAATCTTATATCATAGCTACCATATTATCTTCATCATCTTCTATACTAAATTGTACAGACATAAATAAATATCATAGTTCTACATCATACAAAAACTCAGACTTCCCACCATTGAAGGTCTTCTCTAGATTTGGAAAAGCGAGAGCTTGTTTCAACAGAAGATTCGTCTGATATAGCCATTCCAGGTCTATGACCTTTCCAAGAAAATTTTTTCTTGCTTTGGAGCACTGTTTGTTGATGGTTCTAGTCTGAGCCTCATCGATTCTCTTGTTTTTGGCCATTTATGTCAGAAATGACTGATGGTTCGAAAGAGGAATAGGGTTTTGAAGGTTTTTTGGTTCAAATGGACAAAGACCGGTAAATCACGACGAGTGAGAAAGGGTTTTTGGTAGAAATGAAATGATTCATAATTCAAAATGTTTATGACAGCCTTGATTCTCGTGTCATCAATAATTATTTCTTTGGTTTTAAAAATGAATAAAATTGATTGTGTGGGAAAAAACTTATACTGTGTGAAAAACAAATAAGTAATATGAAAACCATGCATTTATTACAAACATAAACATGATTTATTACATAAAACTTCACGTGAAACAACAAATATGATCAAGAGGTTTAGTGTCTTTGGGGATTAGGATCATTACATAAAAACATAAAACATGAAATACAACATCTTTATTGAAAGCTTCCTTTACATGACCACTACATTCCCTTGTACTTAGCATTACATGGGATAACCTGAGGACATGCATAAGAAAAGCGTGAGCTATAAAGCCCTGTAAGGGAGTACACATGGAATAAAATGAGGAGTAAAATACATGTAAGACAATAGGAATATCAATAGATCATAAGATAAACATGAAAATAAAGGTGTGATAAAGCATGACAATCATAACATGGAAATGTGGCAACAACACTTAACATGGAATTAGCATGATCCAAGGCTTATTACACATGGAGCATGAGTAAATCCTCATTGCACATAAAGGACGAGTAAACCCTCATTTCACTTGAATTATCATGATTCAACACTCATTGCACATGATGTATCATGGTACTATACTTTACCCAATGCATTGGAGCGCTATAAGGGCGCACCCTTCTTAAACATTTCATTTCATGCATAAGTGTGCCACATGGATCATAAAACTTGGATTCATTAAACATAATAATTTATTCCATGATAAAGGAATGTGGAATTAATACATGAATCTTTATAATCAATAAGTAAATGTGAAAAATGGTTAATACCCTTCATGGAGAAATGGGCATGGTATTCACTACACAATGGAATTGGCTTAGAAAGTCGATGCGATTTCAGCAGCGTAACAGTGTAACATAAGAATTCATAAAAAAAGATGCTGTGAGAGAAAGGGGTTACTCATCATATATACATGTAATGGATGGTAAGGAGGTAATATAGATACATGTACCAACAATTGTAATGTAATTTAGATTCATGATACAAAATTATTTTTTGAATGTAAATGAGGAGAGATAAGTTCCTTTCTGAATTTTGTCATAATAATGGGTGTACATCGGAGGCATTTAATGAGAGAGAAAGGGGTCTCCCATCATTCAAAAATAAAGAGGGCGGTATTATAACGACCCATACTTTACGTTCATTGTTATTACATCAGAATTGAAGCACACTTATTACCACATATAACAAAACCAGGAATGGATCGTATAGGTATAGAGTCTTTAGAAACTGGGAAATATAAACAACTAGTTCATAAATAATATACATTGTCTCCCATTTATTTCATCATATCTAGAGTCCCTTTTTGAATATCCTACTTAATAACCATCTTCATGACCTATGGAATGAAAAACATACAAAATGGTGAGCTCAAATGCTCAGTAAGGGTAAACAAAATAAATATCAATCACATCATATTCATAAGAACATAACATTTTGGAAATCTTAAACTGAAAAAGAGATCATAATTTCATAACATGGGATAAATCATAGTAGTGAAATTTAATCCCAATAATCATAACATAAAACATGAAACTTTGCGGAATACACACTTAATCATAGAGAATCATTTCTTAGTAGGCAAGACTCATAGCCAATACTATCTTAGCGGACAAAGTCCATTTCTGAACCGAGTTCACTCCTCGTTTCATTCCTGTTTCACTGAACCAGATTAACCTGCCATTCTAGCCATGTATATCTCATGAGATAAAAATCTTTACCCAATGAATTGGAGGGAGATATAGGTCCCACCGATCTCATAATGAAACCATTCTTATGTGTGCCACAAAATCATAAATCATACATCATAGCATAACCCATGTAATTAAAATGGGACTCTTAAACATCATGTCGTCATAACATAATCCATATAAGATAAAAGGGCATCATAAAAATAATTCCATCATAACATAATCAAATCAATGTAAAAATAGGGATAGAAACAGAACCCTTTATTATCTTAGATGGAAAATAATTTTGATAAAACACTTGAACTCCATTCTTGAGGAAAATATCCTTTCTACTTCAAATTTTTTTTCCTTTCTTAATATGTCATACAATTTTAAATTAAAATAAGTTGATTAAAAACAAACATTAAAACTTGTAAAGGAATATTCATGTAAATAATGTTCTATGAATCCATTCATGCCGTATAAGGTAAAGAAAGCATTCTTCTCGTACTTATGTCGGAAAAGTCAAAATGTACCTCGTACAAAAAATTACAAATGATTCCTTTCATATCTTTTACTAAAAACTCACAAAAGGGTAAAATTGGATTTAAAAAATTATAGAAGGATATAAATATTACATGTTGAGGAATCATGGATGTGGACGATAAATATTCCCCAGTAAATTCAGAAGTATAAACAATCTCAGACAAAAAAATGAAATTGCGATATTTTCCCTTTACCTTAGGTCTAATTTGATTCGTAAGTGTCTGAACCACCTGTATAATGATTTAAATAATGTCATTGACTTATTCCAGAATCATAATCATTGTTATGATATCATATATGGTCATATTCTTATCTTTTTATTAGTAATATTTCATTGCTACTTGTTATTCAGGTGTTTATTACTTTTTGTTCTTATGCATGTTTTGTCGAATAAATTCTCATTCTTTTTTTAGGAGATAGATATCACATTTACAGAATGGTATTAGTGTAATATATATCATATTTATTCATTCAATTCATTTATATAATCATTATACAATGAATATCATGTAGAACTAGCCGCATCACATCGTGGAGACGGTATTCCGTACGTACGCACGAGCGATGATACCGTTCCAATGATCATGGAATTGTATGGGAGTGTATGTATACTATTTCAGAATAAATATTAATTTAAAATAATCATATATAGTAATTATTTACACCATTATATACATCCAAGTAAAGTGGTGGTGGAAAATAGATTACACTACGGCGTGGAGACGGTATTCCGTACGTGCGCACCCGCGGTGATTTCGTTTTCTGTAGGATGGGTAGATGGTGAAATAGGGTTGTTTCATAATTATAATAACATATAAGTATATGAGTGATACTGATGTTATTACTTCATAATTAAACAACTAAAAAAGAAGAAGTGGAAGAAGAAATAATGTTGAAAGAATAGGTAATGGACATTACCTCTTCTTTGAAGCACCTCTTTGAGACCTCCCCTAAGGGCACTAAAATTGGACTTTGAAGAAGACCAGGACCTATAGGATGTTTCAAGGGAAGTGGAGAAGAGAATTTAGTAGTGGTTTTCCAAGCATTAAGGCTCAATGTGGTGTGAGTAAGAGAGGGAGGAGGTTCCCTTTTATAAGGGAGGAGAGGGGCACCTTTGGAAAAACTAAAAATATTATTTTAATATAAAGTCATATTCGGGTTTTAATAGCTCCAATTTGATTTATTTAGAAGCTAAGGTGGGGATGGGTCGACATACTCTCATCCAATAGAATTTAGACAAGTTTAGGTTTCTATTTTAACCATATCATTTAGATTTAACTTTAAGTTAGATAATTTAACTTTTAACGTGTCTTCTTGTTTTCTTACACAATAAGGTTAATAAACATGATATAACAAGAAAAACGAACCCCAAGTTGTTTATTATTAATATATACAACCGTATCTAAGTCATTTGGTTGAACTTTATATTTTTAGGAATAAAATAATAATTAATAATATAATATTTTCTTTAAAAACTATTTTATGTCAATTTTGACACTATTTGGTAATTGATTTTTGTGAAAATCATAATAGAATGATTAGTTCGAAAAAAGTTAATTACATCAATACTAACATGTCATATTAACCTAGAAAATTAGTTTAATTCATAAAAAGTCTCAGATTACATTTATTTTGGTATTTATAACATCAATTATGTCAATATTTCATTAATAAGATAATTACTGCATCATCATTGTGTCATAAATAAATTAAATTATGTAATGTCTAAAAATTACAAATAAAATAGCATTATGTAGGAAATATTTTTATCTTTTAATTTATATTGATAGTCTAATTTATCATATGTATAACTCTATATTAAAAATGATTTAGTAATTAAACTTTGATTTTAACTATTTTAACCCTTCTTTAAATAAATTAATAATAAATGTCCTAATCCAAGTGGGCCTAAATGGTCATAGTTTATTCCTAAGGTTGTTTTTGTCGAATTAAACTTGTCCAATAGAATTAGGACATGTGTTAGGGTAATAATAATATCATTTTTACCCTTAATTACCGTATTTACTTTTAACCGTGGTAAAAAAAACTAAAAAGTTACTATTGACCAAAAATTATTTTCATCTCATTGAACCACATTTTAGTCCTTGATATTAATCATGTCTCTCGGATTTCCGAAATTTCACTCATAGAAGCGGTAAAATTAAGTTCTATGTGAGTTTCTAAATTCTCATAGGAGGTGGGTAAAAGACAGTGAAAAGTTCAATAAAATTTTTATATATCTAAAATTATTATAAAATGACTTCAATGAATTGCATCGAACATATATAGGTATTATGTATCAACTTTTACCTAAAATAATTTTAAATAAAATAAATAATTATTTAAATAAAAATTCGGTTTTTAAATAGTAACCTAGTGTTTTCACTATTCATCAGAAATTGAAAGTTTTCAGAAAAATACCAAAATTTCACCCTTGGATAATTTCAATATTCTGAATCCAAAAATGAAGTCCATTTTGAAAGATAAAATATATAAATTTCAAAATGTGGGTATTACTATTCATAATGGCTAGTTTTAATAATATTTTAATAACATATCATTGTGTAGTGAAACTCGGCATTGCGTACAACGCAAGCTATCGAGGAAGGACGCGGTTGCGTGTAAGGCAAGCCAAGCTAGTGTTTTGTGTAGTAAAAGATTCCTTTTATGATTTATATAACATAAAAACATAATATTTCTCATAAAAGTCTCGGGTGTTACATTCTACCCCCCCCCCCATAAAATGAATTTCGCCCTCAAAATTCGTCACTTTGTAACAAACAGATGAGGATACCTTTCGCTCATCAGATCCTCAAGCTCCCATGTAGATTCTTCTAATTGGTGGTTCCTCCATAAAACATTCACCGAGCGAGTGGTCTTGTTCCGTAGGACTTTTTTGGCATGATCGAGAATCTCTATCGGCTGTTCTTCATAAGAAATATCTTGTTCCAGCGGCACAACTTATTAATTGAGTACATGTGAAGGATCAGGTATGTACTTTCTCAGGAGAGTTACATAGAACACATCGTGATCTTGAGAGATATTCGATGGAAGTGCCAATCAGCAAGTTACCTTCCCGACACGATCTAGTATTTCGAAAGGACCGATATACATAGGGCTCAGCTATCCCTTTTTTCCAAATCTCATTACTCTCTTCCAAGGAGATATTCGTAAGAACACTTTATCACCTAAATCAAACTCTAGGTCTTTTCTTAGGTTTTCATCATAACTTTTTTGTCGACTCTGAGAAGCACTAATGTGTTGTTGAATAGATCTGACCTTTTATGCCATCTCATCAAAAAGATCATGTCCTAATAGATTTCTTTCCCCAACTTCATCCTTGAAAGTTGGAGTCCTGCATTTCTTTCCACATAGAGCTTCATAAGGAGCCATATGAATACTGGAGTGAAAGCTATTATTATAAGAAAATTCCACCAAAGTTAGGTGTTGATCCCAACCACCTTTTAAATCCGTAGAGAAAGCTCTCAACATATCTTCTAGAGTTTGAATTGTCCTCTCAGACTAACCATCTGTCTGAGGATGATAAGAAGTGCTGAAACTCAATTTTGTATCCAGAGTATGCTGAATACTTCTCCAGAACTTCGAGGTAAATCTCAGATCCCGATCAGATATAATGGAAAGTGGTACTCCATGAAATCTTACCACTTCCTTTACATATATCATGGCAAGCTGATCCAGAGAGAAATTTTCTCTAATAGCATTGAAGTGTACAGACTTTGTAAGATGATCAACTATGACCCAGATACCATTATTGCCTTTGGATGTTTTAGGAAGTCTGGTGACAAAGTCCATGGTGATGTTTTCCCATTTCCATTAAGGTATGGGTAATGGTTGTAACATCCCCTTATACTTATGTCTCTCAGCATTAAATTGCAGACAAACCAAGCATCAAGAGTCATATTCAGCAACATCTCTTTACATTCCATCCCACCAGAAGTACTCTTTCATGTCCCTATACATCTTTGTGCCTCCAGGATGAATAGTGAATGAAGAACTATGAGCCTCATCCAACAGCTCCTTCATTAATTCTGGGATGGGTGGAACACAAACCCGATTCCTGAACCTTATTATTCCATCAGAATCAAGGTTTAATTCAGGAACATTTCTCACCTTCTTTTGTAACTCTACATCTTATTTCTATGCCTATTTAATCTTCACATGTATAAATGGTTGAACATTCATTTGCGAAAGATATTATTTTCCCCTTCCATTATAATTCCAAGATCCATACGTTGTAAATCCATAAATATTGGATCTTTTGTGATCCTAATCATAAATAATCTAGCATGGTCTTGTCGACTTAATGCGTCTGCCACCTTCTTTGCTATCCCAGTGTGGTAATGAATTGAGCAGTCGTAATCCTTAATCATCTCCAACCATCTTCTTTGGCACATATTCATCTCATTTTGTGTGAAAATATACTTTAAACTTTTATGACCAGTATAAATATCACACCTTTCTCCATAAAGATAAAGCCTCCAAATCTTTAATGCAATGATTATCGAAGCTAACTCCAAATCATGAGTTGGTTAATTTTTCTCATGGATTTTCAACTATCGTGAGGCATAAGCTATCCCCATATCATTTTTCATGAGAACTCACCCCAATACCTTCTTGGATGCATCACTGTAGATCACAAACCTTTCTCCACTACAAGGCAGTGAGAGTACAGGTGCACTGGATAACCTTCTTTTCAACTCCTTGAAATTCTCTTCACATTCCTTCGTCCATACGAACTTAACTCCTTTTCGAGTCAACATGGTGAGTGGATTAGATAACCATGAAAAATCTTTCACAAAACATCGATAATATCCAGCCAAACCAAGAAAACATCGAATCTCAGTTATTGTTGTTGGTCTCAACCATCTTTCGGTAACCTCTGGTTTTTTTGGATCCACAGATATCCCCTATTTTGAGATTATGTGACCCAAAAATGAATCTTTTTGAAGCCAAAATTCACACTTGGTAAATTTGGAATAAATCTTCTCCTTTCTCAGGGTCTCAATATAATTCTCATGTGATCTTCATGTTCTTCCTTTCTCTTTGAATAGACAAGAATATCCTTTATAAGTACTACCACAAACTGATCAAGATAGTCCCTAAAGACTATATTCATCAGATCCATGAAGATAGCTGGGGAATTAATAAGACCAAATGGTATCACTATAAATTAATAGTGTTCATAACTTGTACAGAAATACATCTTTGGTATACCATCCCTTTTGACCCTTAATTGATGATACCCTGAACGAAGATCAATCTTGGAATAGTATTAAGCTCCGTGTAGTTGGTCAAATAAGCCATCAATTCATGGGAGATGATATTTTTTCTTGATAGTGATCTTGTTAAGTTCTCGATAATCAATGCAGAGTCTCATTGATCCATCTTTCTTCTTAACAAACAGAATAGGTGCTCCCCAAGGTGACCCACTAGGGCGTATGAATCCTTTATCAAAATTCTCTTGGAGTTTCTTCTTCAATTCTTGAAACTCAACTGGGGCCATTCTATAAGGTGTATTTGAAATAGGTAAAGCACCCGGTACGAGTTCTATTGAAAACTCAACTTCACAATTTGGTGGAAGACCCGGAA
This sequence comes from Viscum album, assembly GCA_963277665.1. NCBI lineage: Eukaryota > Viridiplantae > Streptophyta > Magnoliopsida > Santalales > Viscaceae > Viscum > Viscum album. The sequence goes on from OY728161.1 coordinate 1,005,695,988, forward strand.
ATTCCTTTGGAAAGACATCTTCAAACTCTCGTACAATGGGAATATTCTTAATAGTGAGTTTCTCACCAACCATTTGAGATAAAAAACCTTCATTTAGTGGAATCAAGACCCATAAAATGGATGAAATGTCCACTGTAAGGTTATGTTCATCCTTGCATCGATAGACAATCATAGATTGATCTGGAATATGAAATGTGAGTTCCCTTCTTTGGGAATTGATTTGAGCTCCATATAATGAAATCCAATCCATGCCATGAATCACATCAAATTCTATTATAGGAAGGATCACAAGATTTTCAGGAAGCACTTTCCCACAAACTTCATTCGGAGAAAAATTATAAACTTTTGATGCGACTTTTGTTCCATTAGGGGTTGTCACAACTAACTCAACATCGAATTTTTGACGTAATACGGTGATACCCTTAGAAAATTATTTAGAAATAAAAGAGTGGGTGGATCTATATTAAAATAAAACATTTTCTACTTTAGAGTGGATGGTAAGTGTACCTTTCACCACTTCGTTATCGTACTCCACATCGCTGATAGAAATTGCATGTGACTTTGCTTTGTCTTTTGCCTTAAGAGTTTGTTTACGTCGATCATCATTATCAACCCTTGGATTTGGGAAATGATTGGCATAATTCCCCATTTCCTTGCACCTGTAACATTGAGGTGTAGGAGGTGCACTCTATGTAGCCTTTTCCTTGTTCGCATCACTAGATATCTTCTTCCCATCATTGTGGCATTCACATTCCTGATGACCTTCCTTTCCAAATTTGAAATATTTACTTGTCCCTTTAGGACAACTCCCTCCATGTTTCTTTCCACACTTTTAGCATAAGGATAACTCATCTTCTTTTCAGTGTTCTCTTTAGATTTTCCTTTGAATTCCATTTTCTTCTTCTTATCAAACCCATATGACTGATGGGTTACTCCAATATCCATCTCAACTTTGAGAGCACATCGAACGATTTAATCATAGCTATTGAAGTCCCTTATGGCTAAATCCCTTTGAAGAATTGGTTTTAAGTCACTAAATAATCGATCGATCTTACTCTCAGGTTGGATAATAATACCATAAGCGTACCTTGAAAGTCTTGTAAAATGTTCTTCGTAGGTACCAACAGATTCATCATCCTTTTGATTTAATTCAAGAAACTCCTTCTCCATCTTTGTTTGAAGAATACGAGGGAAGTACTTATTGAAAAATAAGTTCTTGAACTCGTCCCATTCCATGGACTCAATTTCATCTCTTGGCCTCGTATTCTTGATAAGTTTCCACCATTGATCATCTTTACCTTCCAAACGATAAACTGCTAGGATGACTTTATCATGTTCATAACATTGAAGAACTGAAAATATCTTTTCAGTGGTACTGATCAACTGTTCAGCCACTAATGGATCAGTAGACCCACTGAATGTTGGTGGAAGCGGACTCATGAAGGATTCAACAGAATTTTTCTCCTTCCTTTGCTCGTTTGGATGTCATGCATGATTCATAGCTTGAGAAAGTTGTGTGAGCATGGTTACAATATTTTTCATTCCAGCTCCCATAACGTTTGGTTTCTCAGGAGGACAATCATTTCATTTCCTCTCGCATTCCGCATTAACACAGTTTCTTTATGTTCCAGCCATTGACTAAAACAAAGAAGAATAGTGTGAGGAACGCTAATTATAATAGGAAAACCACATAATCAAGAATAAAATTTCACACTTAAGGTCTTATCATAGGTTGTTCATGGCCATTTTTAAAACACTAAGATTGTGTTCTATTCTTAGACTTATCCTTAGGGTTCTTACTAAGGATTTCACATCCTAGTTTCCAAAGGTTGAAAATACCTTTCCTCTAATATAAACTATAATGACCCATACTTTACATACCATGTTATTACTTCATAATTGAAGCACACCTATTACAACATATAACAAAATAAGGAAAGGATCGTATATGTTTAGAGTCTTTAGAAACTGGGAAATATAAACAACTAGTTCATAAAGCATCTACATTGTCTCCCATTTATTTCATCATATCTAGAGTCCCTTTTGGCATATGCTACTTAATAACCTTCTTCCTGACCTGGGGAAAGAAAACATACAAAAGGGTGGGCTCAAATTCTCAGTAATTGTAAACAAAATAAATATCAATCACATCATATTCATAAGAACATAACATTTTGGAAATCTTAACCTACAAAAGAGATCATAATTTCATAACATGGGATAAATCATAGTAGTGAAATGTAATCCCAATAATCATAACTTAAAACATGAAACTTTGTGACATACAAACATAATCATAGAGAATCATTTCTTAGTATTCATGTCTCATAGCCAAGACTATCTTAGCGGACAAAGTCCATTTCTGAACCGAGTTCACTTCTCGTTTCAGTCCTGTTTCACTGAACCGGATTAACCTGTCGTTCCAGCCATGTCTATCTCATGAGATATAAATCATTACCCAATTCATTGGAGGGAGATATAGGTCCCACCCATCTCATAATGAAACCATTCTCCTGTGTGCGACAAAAGCATAAATCATACATCATAGCATAACCCATGTAATAAAAATGGGAATCTTAAACATCATGCCATCATAACATAATCCATATAAGATAAAAGAACATCATAAAAATAATTACATAATAACATAATCAAATAAATGTAAAAATAGGGATAGAAACATAACCCTATATTATCTTAGATGGAAAATAAATTTGATAAAACACTTGTACTCCATTCCTGAGGAATATATACTTTCTACTTCAAAAACATTTTTCCTTTCTTAACATGTCATACAATTTTAAACTAAAATAAGTTGATTAAAAATAAACTTGAAAACTTTTAAAGGAAGATTCATGGAAATAATGTTCTATGAATCCATTCATGCTGTATAAGTTTAAAAAACATTCTTCTCGTACTTATGTCGGAAAAGTCAAAAAGTACCTCGTATGAAAAACAACAAAAGATTCCTTTCATAGCTTTTACTAAAATCTCACCGAAGGGTAAAATTGGATTTAAACAATTGTAGAAGGATATAAATATTACATATTGAGGAAAAATGGATGTGGATGATAAATATTCCCCAGTATATTCTGAAGTATAAACAATCTTAGATAAAAAAATGAGATTGCGAGATTTTCCCTTTCCTTAGGTCCGATTTGCTTCATAAGTGTCCAAAACTCCTATATAATGATTTAAATATTGTCATTTACTTATTCAAGAATCATACTCATTGTAATGATATCATATATGGTCATATTCTTAGCTTCTTATTAGTAATATTTCATTGCTGCTTGTTATTGGGGTGTTTATTACTTTTTGTTCTTATGCATGTTTTGTCGAATAAATTATCATTCATTATTAGGATATAGATATCTCATTTACAGAGTAGTATTAGTGTAATATATATCTTATTTATTAACTCAATTGATTTATACAATCATTATACAATTAAGATCATGTAGAATGAGTCGCATCACATCGTGGAGACGATATTCCGTACGTACGCACGAGTGATGATGTCGTTCCCATGATCGTGGAAATGTAATGGAGTGTATGTATACTATTTAATAATCAATATCAATTTAAAATAAACATATATAGTAATTAGTTACACCATTTTACCCATCCATTTAAGGTGGTGGTGGAAAATAGATTACACCACGGCTTGGAGACGGTATTCCGTACGTACGTACGTGCGGTGATTTCGTTTTCTGTAGGATGGATAGATGGTGAAATAGGGTTGTTTAATACTTATAATAATATATAAGTATATGAGTGATACTGATGTTATTACTTCATAATTAAACAACAAAATAAGAAGAACTGCAAGAACAAATAAAGTTGAAAGAATCGGTAAGAGACATTATATCTTCTTTGAAGCGCCTCTTTGAGACCTCCTATTAGGGCACTGAAATTGGTTTTTGAAGAAGACCAGGACCTATAAGATATTTCTAGGGAAGTGGAGAAGATAAGTTTTCAGGGGTTTGCCGAACTTTAAGGCTCAAAGTCGTGTGAGGAAGAGATGGAGGAGCTGCCCTTTTATAAGGGAGGAGAGGGGAACCTTTGGAAAAACTATAAATATTATTTTATTATGAAGTCATATTCGGTTTTTAAGAGCTTCAAATTGATTTATTTCTAAGCTAAGATGGGTATGGGTAGAAATACTCTCATAAAATAGAATTTAGACAAGTTTAGGTTTCTATTTTAACCTTATCATTTATATTTAACTTTAAGTTAGATAATTTAACAATTACTGTGTCTTCTTGTTTTCTTACACTATGAGGTTAATAAACATACTATAACAAGACAAACGAACCCCAAGTTGTTTATAATTAATATATAAATCCATATCTAAGACATTTGGCTGAACCATAGATTTTTAGGAATGAAATAACCATTAATAATATAATATTTGTTTTAAAAACTATTTTATGTCAATTTTGACACTATTTGGGAATTGATTTTTTCAAAATCATTACAGAATTATTAGTTCGAAAAAAGTTTATTAAATAAATAATACCATGTCATATTAACCTGTCAAATTATTATAATTAATAAAAAGTCTCAGAATACATTTATTTGGGTATTTATAACATCAATTATGTCAATATTTCATTAATAAGATAATTACTGCATCATCATTGTGTCATAAATATATAAAAATATTTAATGTATAAAAATTACAAATAAAATAAAAATATGTAGGAAATATTTGTATCTTTCTAATGAATATTTATAGTCTAATTTATCTTATTTATTACTCTATATTAAAAATTATTTAGTTATTAAACTTTGATTTTAACTATTTTAACCCTTCTTTAAATAAATTAATAATAAATGTCCCAATCTAATCCAAGTGGCCCTAAATGGTCATATTTTATTCCTAAGGTTGTTTTCGGTCAAACTAAACTTATCCAATAGAATTAGAACATGTGTTAGTGTAATTATAATATAAATTTTTCCCTTAATTACCCTATTTACTTTTAACCGTGGAAAAAAGTAAAAAGTTACTATTCACCAAAAATTATTTTAATCTCATTGAACCACATTTTAGTCCTTGATATTAACCGTGTCTCTCGGATTTTCGAAATTTCACTCACAGAAGTGGTAAAATTATGTTTTATGTGAATTACCAAATTCTCCTAGGAGGTGGGTAAAAGACGGTGAAAAGTTCAATAAATTTTTTATATATCTAAAATTATTATAAAATGACTCCAATGAATTGCATTGAACATATATAGGTATTATGTATCAATTATTACTTATAATAAATTTAAATAAAATAAATAATTATTTAAATAAAAAGTCGGTTTTTAAATAGTAACCCAGTGTTTTCACTATTCATCAAAAATTAAATGTTTTCAGAAAAATAAAAAAATTTCACCCTAGGCTAATTTCGATATTCTGAATCCCAAAATGAATTCCATTTTGAAAGATTAAATTTATAAAATTTCAAAAAGTGGGTATTAATATTCATAACGACTAGTTTTAATAATATTTTAATAGCATATCATTGTTTAGTGACACTCGGTATTGCGTACAACGCAAGCTATCGAGGAAGGCGACAGTTGCGTGTAAAGCAAGCCAAGCTAGTGTTGTGTGTAGTGAAAGATTCCTATGATGATTTATATAACATAAAAAAAATAGTTCTCATAGAAGTCTCGGGTGTTACAAGTATGAGGGAGGTGTGAAACCATACACCAAAATTCATAATTGAAATTAAACGGGGAAAACAACTTAAAGAAAATTGCACAAAAATGAGAATGGAAGAAAACCCCTTACATGGATGTGTGCTTCCAAAGGCTAGAGAGAGGCTTGTGAGAGGATTATTGGGAGCTTGGGGCACCTTTAGAGGATTATATAGAGAGTACGGTAGAGGTTGGACGAACTCCAAAGGCTTTGAGTGAGGAGGAAGTGGGAGCTTAGGTGGGTTTATATAGGAAAGGTGAGGGAATTATTTATTATTCAGGTTTGGGACCCTTATATTAAATTAAATCCAAACTACAAATCATATAATGGTTTTCTACCATGTTTTTTGTAAAATGGAAAAGAATAACAATATTTTATAATTCCAAAGTTCTAACTTCTTAAAATAATGCGGTTGCTTATTTGGAGGTGAGTCACACTCCCATGGAAAAAAATTTAAAAAAGACAAGGTGTTTAATAAGTTTTGAGGGGTCAATTAATGCTTTGAAAAGTAAGTCAAACAAACCCAAAATCAAATTATTTTAATGGTAAAACATATATTGGCCGAACATAATGCTTATAGTATTTTATTACATCACTATTGGGTCATTATGATGTCATAAAACACATTATATATTAAAACGATATTTAATTTTTACCCAAAAATTTGACAGTCTCAGAAAATTATGAAAAATTCACAGTTGGATAATTTCGACGTCTGGATTCCAGAAATAACATTTATTTTATGTAAATAATTTTCTAAATATGTTAATTTATTGTATTTAAAATAAAAACTGACATTTAACGAAAATTCACGGATTTTGACAAAAATGGATTTCAAACCGTAATGAAAATTACAATTGCATTGATAAAATTATATGACCATTTATATATAATAAAAATTAATTTAATAATAATAATAATACTTTATTAAAATATTATTTATTTCAAAAATACCTTAATTTAATTAAATAGATTTCTTAATTAAATAATAACTAAAAACACTATTTGTACTTTAAAAACTATTTACAATGTATCAATAATGAAAAGAAATTATATACATTATTATATACAAAAACAAAATGTACGTGAACATAGTACTAGCGATTTGTTACATAACCCCTTAAAACAGCCACATAAGACCTAAGGGTAAGGTGTGCGATGGTGATTGAATCTTAGGGTGGTTCAGATAAAATTTCTCGAGTGGTAATCTCTATCAACTTCCACTTTTCTCGTAGACTGTCCCATTCGAGCATGACATGATGAAGCTCAGCTTGGGATTGGTCAAGAGCGAATCCCAAGTACGCCACCTCTTTTCCAATCTCCAACAAATTGGCTTTGTATGGATCTATTATACTGGATGAGGCGATCACTTCTTTTGTCTGAGTAAATTAAATTTGTTAAAGCCCTATATTTTTATTAATCTTGTGATCACTGTTCAACGACTATAAAAGAAACGGTCACAATTCTTAACATAAAACCAAAGAAGTTGACATTTTATATAAAATTTTACATAAATAGACATTTAATTAGATCAAGAGGGATTTTCCATTAATGAAACATTGGGTCATTACAATATTCCCCCCTTAAGAAATTTTGCCCTCGAAATTTCCTTTTTCCACACTAAAATAGATGTGGGTAAATCAACTTCATAACTTCCTCTGATTCCAAAGTCGCTTCTTCAAACTTGTGGTTTCTCCACAACACCTTGACGAGGGGCATTGTCTTATTTCGAAAAACTTTTTATCTATGATCTAATATCTTTATTGGGTTCTCCTCATAAGAAAGATCATCCTCCAACTGTACCACCTCAGAAGAGGGTACATGTGAAGGGTCCGGTATGTACATTTTTAAGAGGGATATATGAAATACATGATGTACTTTGTCCATGGTAGGTGGAAGTGCTAGTCGATAGGCCACAGCCCCAATGCGATCAAGAATCTCGAAGGGGCCGATATACCTTGGACTTAACTCACCTTTCATTCCAAACCTCATGACCTTCTTCCACAGAGATATGCATAGAATCATAATGTCTCCAGCTTTAAACTAAAGGTCTCATTGACGGTTATCTTCATAACTCATCTGTCAACTCTGGGATGCCTTGATATGATGCTAAATGGTTTACACCTTCTCCGCCATTTCTTCGACCATTTTCGGTCCAAGCAGCTTACGTTCACTGACCTCATCCCAACATGTCGTTGTTCTGCACCTTTTCCCATACAGGGCTTCATATGATTCCATTTGGATGCTTGAGTGGAAACTGTTGTTGTAGGGGAATTCTACCAGTGGAATATGTTGATCCCATCCCCCTTTAAAGTCCATTGAGCATTCTCTCAACATGTCCTCATGTGTTTTGATAGTCTGATCGGATTGGCCATAAGTTTGAGGATAATAGGCCGTACTGAAGTTCAGGTCATTATTCAGAGCATGTTGAAGACTCTTCCAAAACATAGAGGTGAATCTTGGATCTCAGTCAGACACAATAGATAGTGGAACTCCAGGCAACATTACCACTTCCATGATATATATCTGTGCCAGTTGATCCAATGAGAAATCCTCTTGAATAGCAATAACGTGTGTAGTCTTTGTAAGACGATCCCCCACAACTCAGACTGCATTGATTCCATTAGATGTCCTCGGATGTCCGCTGAAAAAGTCCATGGTTATGTTCTCCCATTTCCATACTGGTATGGGAAATGGTTGCATCATCCCCTTAGACTTCTGCCTCTCTGCCTTCACTTGCTGGCACACCAGGAACATTGATTTATATTCAGCGATCTCCTTCTTCATATTATCCCACCAAAAGTTTTGTCAGAGATCTCGATACATCTTTGTGATCCCTAGGCGAATAGAGAAATTTGAACTATGTGCATCATCCAAAAGTTCCTTCTTCATCTCCGGACTCGATGGAAAACATTGTCTTTGCCTAAATCTCATAATTCCTTCTTCATTAACATTAAAATCAGAGGATTTACCTTTTTTGATAGCTTCCACTTGTTCCTGAATTCCCACATCACCCTTTTGAGCATCCTTTATACTTTCCAAAAGAGACAGTTGAGAAATCATTTGTGAAAGGATTGATGATGTTCCCTTCTTTATGGTTCCCAGGTCCATCTTTATCAAGTCTAAGAAGATTGGATCCTTCTCAATTGTCATCATTGATTGAATCACTGGGTCCTTTCTACATAGGGCATCTGCGAACTTGTTTTCTTTCCTAGGGTGGTAATATAATGAACAGTGATAATCCTTGATGAGATCTATCCATCTTCTCTAGCGCATATTAAGATCTTTCTGTGTGAATATATATTTAAGACTCTTGTGGTCAGTATATATCTCACATTTCTCCCCATAGAGATAATCCTTCCAGATTTTCAAGGAAAAGATCACTTCTGCCAACTCCAGATCATTCGTTGGATAGTTTAACTCATGGATTTTAAACTTCCTTGAGGCATTGGATATCACTTCATCATTATGCGTCAGTACACAGCCTAAGCCATTCTTTGAAGTATCACTAAATACCACAAAAAGTTCCCCACATGTGGGTAAAGTGAGCACGAGCGTAGTGATAAGCCTCCTTTTCAACTCTTTGAATATTTCCTCGCATTCATCACTCTATGAAAAAATTACTTCCTTTCGAGTTATCTTGGTAAGAGGGTTGGACAATCATGATAAATTTATCACAAATTGTCGATAATATCTAGCTAACCCCAAGAAGTTACAGATATCCGTTACCAATGTTAGCCTTGACCATCCCTCAATTGCATCTGTTTTGGAGGGATCCATAGATATCCCATTACTTGTGATGATATGGCCCAAGATTGAGACTTCCTTCAACCAGAACTCACACTTTCTGTACATTGCATAGAGCTTATTCCTGTTCAAAGTCTCTAGTACAGTTCTTAAATGATCCTCATGATCCTCCTTGGTTTTGGAGTATATTAGAATATCATCTATAAAGACTACCAAAAATTTGTCAAGGTAATATCTAAAGACTCTATTCGTCAAGTCCATGATGATTGTTGGATCATTAGTGAGTTCGAAAGGCATTACTATGAATTCATAGTGCCAGTATCTTGTGCGAAAATCAGTCTTGGGGATATCTTCCTTCTTCACCATTACTTGATAATATCCTGATTGAAAGTCTACCTTGGTGAAGTATTGTGCTCCACGTAGCTGATCGAAAAATTCATCAATTCATGGGAGAGGATACTTGTTCTTTATCATGATTTTTTGAGCTCATGATAATCGATGGAAAGGCGCATTGACCCATCCTTCTTCTTGACGAAGAGGACTGGTGCACCACACAGTGAAGTACCTGGGCATATAAACCCTTTATCCAGATTCTCCTGTAGTTGTTTCTTCAGCTCTTCAAGCTCTACAACATCCATTCAATATGGAGTCTTGGATATTGGTAATGCCTCGGGTATATGTTCAATTGAGAATTCATCATCTCTTCTAGGAGGAAGACCAGGACGTTTCTCGAGAAACACTTCCTCGAATTCCCTCACAATAGGCATTTCTTCAAGGATGGTTTCTTCCTTGGACTCAATCATCTGAGCCAGATATGCGTGCTATAGGGTAGTAATATCCATGCTTGAGATGATATAGCTAAAGGAGATTCATCTTACTCCTTATGCTTGTAAAGAATCGAGGGTCAATTCTCCATATGGAGTGTGATTTCCCTTTCCCGACAGTTTATGTTGGATCTATATAAGGAAATCCAATCCATGCCAAGAATTGCATCAAATTCCACCAGGGGGAGCATGATGAGGTTCGTCGGAAAATTCAATCCACATATTATCACAGGGGGGACTTATATTCATGGGATGCAATGATTTCCCCATTTTCCGTACTCACTAAAATCTTCACTTCCATGAATTGTGGTGGTTCTGGGATTGTTCTACTAAACATTAGAGATATAAAAGAATGCATAGAACCTGAATTAAAAAGTAAGTTCGCTATTCTTGAAGGAATAGCTAGCGTACATTTCACCACTTCGTTGTCGGGGTTCACTTCGGCAGAAGTGATGGAAAAAACTATTTTTTCCTGCCTTGGTGGTTGTTGGTTGCCTCCAAAAACCATTGGATTAGGGCACTGAATTGCAAGATGCCCTGGTTATTTGAATTTATAGTAATGAACAATGTGTTGAGGTTAGAACGGAGTGTTACTCTCCTCTGTTGCAGCCGTGGGAGTTTCTTACTGACAGTTAACGGCTAGGTGCCCTTGTCTTCCACATCAGAAGCATTTCCTCATCCCCTTAAGGCAATTTCCCAGGTGCTTCTTTCCGAACTTTTGGCAAGTGGGGTGCTGGATCTTCTTAGCACTGTTGGATTTATCCATCGGACCACCAGCATTGAATTCCACCTTATTCTTCTTATCCCCATGATACCCCTGTGATTCTCCGATCTCCATTAAGACCTTGAGGGAACATCAGACAATTTCCTCATAGCTATCGAAGTCACGGATTGCCAATACTTTCCGCAGGCTAGGCTTCAGCCCACCAAAGAAGTGGTCAACTTTTCATTTGGGGGTAACGACAAAGCCGGAAGCGTATCTTGCAAGCCTTGTGATGTTTTCCTCTTATTCTCCAATAGATTCTTCATCTTTTTGCTTGAGGGAAAGGAAGTCCCTTTCTATCTTATGTTGGAGGGTGCGCGGAAAATATTTATCAAAAAACATCTTCCAGAAATCCTTCTATTCCAACGCCTCGATCTCCTCCTCACGCTTCGTATTTTTGATCAATGTACACCATTGATCAGATTCACCCTCCATAAGATAAGAAACCAAGAGAACCTTCACTTGTTCATAACATTGAAGGATGGAGATGATCTTCTCAATGGAGTTGATCCATTTTTCAACGATCGTGGGATCAGATGGTCCACTAAAAGTAGGAGGTCTTTGTCTCATGAAGCTCTCGATAGAGACTTGTCCTTTCTTAGGGGGGGGGGGGTTGAACATTCCTCTTGACCCATGTTTCTATTCAAATCTTGAGTTAGCTGGGAGAGAAGCATGAAAAATATCACGATTCCCGCTCCCATTGGATTGGGCAGCTCATTAGTATAGTCATCACACTGATCTTCACACCAGTTGTTAGCCCAAGTCCTCTTATTACTATCTATTGGCTGGAAAAAAAGAACGTTAGGGGGTAAAACATAATGGGTAATCCAAAGAAAAAAGTAGATGACTTATAAATAAACTTTTATTTCCTTAACTCATGAGTCTAAAGGCTTCAATCTAGGCTTTTCATGATCTACTTTCTAACATATATTCATAGGGGCATTTTTTTTAATTCCCTTAGTAAGGGTTCATACTAAGATTTTGAATTTATCAAAACATATCACCTGGGAGTGTCGCTACCAAGAGTTCAGCTAGGCCCATTGTCGTGCACCAGTTCCCATTCAAGTATAGCTCAAAGCGGTGTTTTCGAGTTTTACCCATAGGATACATTTGTGCCAGAGCCGCCTCTACCTACTCGTATCCAAACAAAGATGTATTTGTTTGATAAACCACTTACTCAGTACTTACCAAAACATATGGATGTTTTTATTATACATAGTCTTGTCTCTATGTGTTTACTAGGTTTTTCTAATCCTAATCCAAAAAATAACTAAACCTATCCTCTGATACCAACTATGACAACTATGCTTTTATTACAAAATTAAACATGATTTATTACATAAAACATCACGTCATACAAATAATAATATAGAGAGGTTTAGTGTCCTTGGGGCTTAGGATCATTACATAAAAACTTAAAACATGAAATACACCATCTTTATTGAAAACTTCCTTTACATGACCACTACATTCCCTCGTACTTAGCGTTGCATGGGATAACCTAAGGACATGCATAAGAAAAGGGTGAGCTATAATGCCTAGGTAGGGAGTACACATGGAATAACATGAGGAGTACAATACATGTTAGAAAATAGGCATATCAATATAGAATAAGATAAACCTCAACATAAAGGTGTGATAAAGCATTATAATCATAACATGGAAATGTGGCAACAACACTTAACATGGAATTAGCATGAGCCAAGGCTCATTGAACATGGAGCATGAGTAAATCCTCATTGCACATAAAGCATGAGTAAACCCTTGTTGCACTTGAATTAGTATGAGTCAATACTCATTACACATTACGTATCATGATACCATACTTTACCTAATGCATTGGAGCACTATAAGGGCACACCCTTATTAAGCATTTCATTTCATGCATTAGTGTGCCACATGGATCATCAAACATGGATTCATTAAACATAATCATTTATTCCACGATAAATGAATGTGGAATTAATACTTGAAACATTATAATAAATAAGAAAATGTGCATAAATGTTAATACCCTTGATGGAGAAATGGTCATGGTATTCACTGCACAAAGACATTGGCTTAGAAAGTCAGTGCGATTTCGGCAGCGTAACGACGTGACATAAGAATTCCTAAAAAAGGTTTATGAGAGAGAAAGGGGATCCTCATCATATTTATATGTAATGGATAGTAAGGAGGTCATATAGATACATTTCCCAAAAAATATAATGGAATTTAGATTCATGATACAAAAGTATTGCTTGAATGTAAATGAGGAGAGAGAAGTTCCTTTCGGAATTACGGCATAGTAACAGGTGTACATGGGAGGCATTTAATGAGAGAGAAAGGGGTCTCCCATAATTCAAACATAAAGAGGTTTGTATGAGGGAGGTGCTAAACCATACCCCAATATTCATAATTGAAATTAAAAGTGAAAAAAAACTTAAAGAAAATTGAACAAAAATGAGAAAGGAAGAAAAACTATTACTTGGAAGTGTGCTTCCAAAGGCTAGAGAGAGGCTTGTGAGAGGCTTCTTGGGATCTTGGAGAACCCTGGGAGGATTCTAGAGAGGGTAAGGAAGAGGTTGGATGAACTCAAAAGGATTTTATTGAGGAGGAAGTGGGAGGTTGGGTGGGTTTATATAGGAAAGGTGAGGGAATTATTTATTATTTAGGTTTGGGACCCATTATATTAAATTAATCCAAACCACAAACCATCCAATGGTTTTTTACCATGGTTTTTGGCATAGGGAAGAATAAAAAAATATTTTATATGGCCGTTGTCCGAAATTCATAAAATAATAGGGTTGATTTTGTGGAGGTGAGTCACACTCCCATTGACAACATTTTAAAAAGACAAGGTGTTTAATAAGTCTTGAGGGGTCCATTAATTCTTTTAAAAGTAATTAAAACAAACCCAAACTCACATTATTTTAATGGTAAAACATATATTGGCCGAACATAAAGCTTATAGTATTTTATTACATCACTATTGGGTCATTATGATGTCATAAAACACATTATATATTTAAACGATATTTAATTTTTACCCAAATATTTGAATGTCTCAGAAAATTATGAAAAATTCACCTTTGGATAATTTTAATGTCCTGATACCATAAATAACATTTATTTTTTCTAAATAATTTTCTAAATATGTTAATTTTTCACTTTTAAAATAAAAAACCAACATTTATAAAAAATTCATGGGTTTTGACAAAAAATGGCTTTCAAACCTTAATAAAAATTACAGTTTCATTCATAAAATTATATGATCATTTATATATAATAAAAATTAATTTAATAATAATAATAATAATATTTTATTAAAATATTATTTAATTCAAAAATCCCTTAATTTAATAAAATAGAATTCTTAATTAAATAATAACTAAATACACTATTTGTACTTTGAAAACTATTTATAATGTATCAATAATGACAAGAAAGTATATTCATTATTATATCCAAAAAAATAATGTACATGAGAATAGTACAAGCGATTTGTTACATAAACCCTTAAAACTACCACATATGACATAAGGATAAGGTGTGCGATGGTGGCATACTCTTGGGGTGGTTTGTATAACATTGCTAAAGTGGTAATCTCTATAAACATCCACTTTTTCTCATAGACGGTCCTGTTCGAGCTTGATATGATGAATCTCAGCTTGGGCTTGGTCAAGAGTTAAGCCCAAATACACCAACTCTTTTCCGAGCTCTGAAAAATGTACTTTGTATGAAGTAATTCTGCTGGATGAGGCCATCACTTCTTTTGTGTGAGTAAATTGGATTTGTTAAAGCCCTATATTTATACTAATAATGTGATCACTGTTGAACAGCTATAAAAGCAACGGTCACAATTCTTAACATAAACCCAAAGAAGTTTACATTTTATATAAAAAATTTATTTAAAAAGACATTTAATTAGATCAATAGGGATTTTCTATTAATGAAACATTGGGTCGTTACAAGTAAATTATTTTAAAATAGTATTAAGATAAAGAAAAATAATAATAAAATAAAAATTTACTTAAAATTAAATAAACCTAGCCCCCCTTAATAAAATCAAACCTTATAGTGGGAAGTGGTTTAGTAAAAATATAAGCTAATGGGATTTCTGTACTTACAAATTCCAAAGATATATCCTTTTTAAGAAAATGATATTTTAGAAAATGATGTCTGATATTAATATTCTTATTCCTAGAATGATTAATAGGATTTTTTTAAAATGTTAATTTCACTAGTATTATCACATAAAATAGGCGTATTATTAAAATTTAGTCTAATGTACATAAGAGTGTTTTTCATCCACAACACTTGTGTACAACAACTTCCAGCAGAAAAATATTCTCCCCCAGCCATTGAGAGGGAAACTGAATGTTGTTTCTTACTTGACCATGACACTATGGATTTTCCTAAAAAGTGACATGTTCCTGAAGTGATTTATCTATCTGATCTACAACTTCCAAATTTAGCATCTGAATATGAAATTAAATTAAAATCAGGCATTTTGGGATAAAGAAGAGATTGAAAAATATCTCATTTTAAATGTCTAAAAATTCTTTTAATAGAAACTAAAGGGGATTCTTCAGGATTTGATTAAAATATTTCACAAAAACATACTGAATACATTATCTCTATCCTGCTAACAGTAAGATATAATTAACTACCAATAATACCTCTATATAACTTTTTGTCAACTGATATTATAGTTTAATCAAAATCAAGTCTTATATTAGTACATATAGGAGTTGTGTAAGTATTATTATATTCAAGCCCAAATTTCTTCAGTAATTCAATAATGTATTTCCCTTGATTTCATACATTTCCAAAATATATTTGATAAATTTGAAGTCCTAAAATGATATTTAATTCTCCAATCACACTCATTTCAAATTCTTTTGGAATTAGATTTGAAAACTCACGATCAAGGGATTTATTAGTTGATCCAAAAATTACATCATCAACATAAATTTGAACCAATAAAATATTAGAATTTACAGTTTTATTTAAAAGTGTTGGATCTACCATTACAACAGTAAAATAATTTTTGAATAGAATAGAGATTAATCTTTCATACCAAGATCTAGTTGCTTGTTTAAAGATATAAAGAGCTTTAGTATTTTTAAAAACAGAATCTGGTTATTGTGAATTTCGAAAACTAAGTGGTTGCTCAACAAAAACTTCCTCCACTAAATAACCTTTAAATATGGAAGACCCAACATCCATCTGAAATAATTTAAAGTTCATATGAGATTAATAAGCAAAAAGTATTCAAATTCCTTCTATTCTAACTATAGGTGTAAAGGTCTAATCATAATCTATACCTTTATCATGATTTTATTATTTAGCTACATATCTTGCATTATTTTTAGTTATTATTCCTTGATCATGTTGTTTGTTTTTAAAGACCCATTTGATTATTATCACTGGATAATTCGGCGGTCTTTATACTAATTCCCAGACGTCATTTCTTTTGAACTGGTTTAATTCTTCTTACATTCATTATCTAATGATTCTTCTATAGACTTGGGATATAATTGTGATAGAAAAGTAGATAATTCTACATGATTTCCTATATTTCATCTAGTTTTTATTCTTGTGTCTAAGTCACCTATTATAGTTTCTAATGGGTGGTTATTTAAAGTTCTATTCTATCTAAGTAGTGCACTTATTTGTTCTTCAGTATCATGTTCTTATGAACTAAACATAATTTCATTTATATCATTTTCAGAATCATTTTTCAAGTTCTAAAGTCTCATGTTATCATTAGAGTCAGATCCATCCATTTGATCTTTCCTTTTATCTAAGGGATCAGATTCATCAAATTTCACATGAACTGATTTTTCAAGAATCCTGACTTCTTATTATAGACACTATAAGCTTTGGATGTAGTAGAATCTCGTAAGGAAATTTCTACATCTGATTTTGCATCCAGATTACCAATATTTTCCTTGGTTTTTAAGGTGTAAAACTTGAATCCAAAAACTTTAAAGTAATTTAGTTTATGTTTTTTGTTATTCCAGAGTTCATATTGTACCTTTTTTAGAATTGTTCTAATTTAAAATATATTCATTATATAGCAGGCTGTGCTGACAACTTCTTCCCAAAAATAGGTAGGAAGACTATATTCATTTAGCATAGTCCTAGCCATTTCTTGAACAGTTCTATTTATTCTTTCAAAAACTCCATTTTGTTGAGGCATTCTTGTTGCAGAGAAGGTGTGATTAATACCCATATTTGAGACAAAGGAATTAAATTCAAGACTCTAAAATTCTCCACCATGATTACATCTTAATGAAATTATTCAAAAAACTCTTCCATTTTTAACAGCTTTACAGAAACATTTAAATAAAGTAAAAGATTCATTTTTAAATTTTAAAAAGAAAATCCATGTAAATCTATAATAGTAACCTACTAAAACATATACATAAAATTTTCCCGCCAAGATTTATACTCTTGAAGGACCAAACAAATCCCTGTGAATTAGTTCAAGAGGATTAGATTTAGCAATTTTGTAAACAGATTCAACGGGTGATTTGTGCTTCTTGCCACGTTGACATGTATCACAGAATCTATCACTTTAAAATCTGAGACTAGCAAAATCAGAAACTATTTTTTTCATAGATAATTTATTTAAAACATATACATTACAATTTCAATTCTTCTATGCCAGATCCAATATTCATTTATTTCAGAAGATAAGCATTTTACTTGTTGTTTACACATGGAATTTAAATACAGGGTATACACATTGTCAATTCTAGGTGCTCTAAGTTTAATCAATTTATTTTTGAAAACAAAACAGAAATTGTTTGAAAAATAAACAACATAAAAATCATAACACAGTTGAGAGATACTTATCAGATTGTGTTTCAATCCTTGTACATAATATACTTTGTTGATTGAGACTACTTCTGGATCTCCAACAATTCCAATACCAATGATTTTCCCTTTGGTATTGTCACAAAAAGTGACAAGTCTACCATCTTTTTGAGTGATTGTAGAGAAATTAGATGAGTTTACACTTATATTCCTTGAGAAGCAACTATCCATATACCATATGTACTTTTTTCTTTTGTGACCTACTCCCTACAAAAGCATTTACAAAATTTGCTTTGGTACCCATATTCTGTTGGGTCCAGGGGTGTTAGCCATCAAATATCTGGGAATCCAGACTTACTTTGATTTTCTAATTAATGAAGATTCAAATAAATTATTTGTTACAATTTTTTTATTTCCACTTATTTGGGCTTGTCTTAGGAAACCGTTTTTAAAAATATGTCCCCTTGTTCCACAGTAATTACAATTTAATATTTTTTACCTGAAATAAAATAATTCTTGTACAACTTAGGTTTTTTACCTTTACTACAAATTCCAAATATGTCCTTTTTAATGAAAATTTCCCAAGAATTTCATTTAATTTATTTTCTATTTTAGTAAAAACAAGGGATGAATTTTTATAAGTTTCTACTTTAGTTCACATGGTTTTTATATTTGATTCATAATCTGTATTATTAGTGATAATTGAGTTAAAACTTTTCGTTAACTCTTTATATTGTTTCAGCATTGTATCTCTTTCATCAGAAAAAACCTTATGACTTCTTTTTAAAGAAATATGATTCTCAAATAGAGAATCATATTTTTCTTCAAGAATATTACAGTAGGATGAATGTTTTTTATTAGAGTAACTAGATTCAGAAGAGTAGTAAGATTGTACCTCATCTGTTTCTACCATAATACACATGTTAGCTTTTAGATTTTCTTCTTCCTTCTCTAATTCTGATTCAGAAGTGCTACTGGAGTCTTCAAATACACTACATGTAGCTTCAATTTCATTCTTATCCTTATGATCTTAATCATTTCTTTTGAAGACTTTATTTTTTTATCTCTTTTTAGATGAGGAATGTCATGTATGATGTGCCCCATTTCCTTGCACTTATAAAATCTAACTTCCTTGTCATCCTTTTTGAAGGATTTTATGAATCCCTTATTATTCCTATAAAATTTAGTGAATTTTATGGCTAGCTGAGCCAGTTCCACATCAGAATTTGATAAATCATAACTTTCTGATTTCACTTTTGCACATTTCTTCATCTTTCTATTTTTTATCTATGATGACACTTTCAAGGGAGTTTCATCTCTCTTGATAAAAAATTTATTATCATTTTCTTCATATTTCATCTCATCTTTATACATCATTATTGTTCAAATCAGTTCTCTCATTGTTAAGTCATTGACGTGTGTCGACTATCTAATTGCAGCAGATATTCCATTCCATCTTGTAGGCAATACTATAAGTACTTTTAAAGCATGATTATCTTGTTTAATGGGATATCCCATGGAGGTTATGTTATTGGAAATATTTATCAATCTTCCATTCATTCGAGTAATACGTTCACCTTCAACCATTCTAAATGTATCAAATTTAAGATTAGTAGTAGCATATCTCATTTCCATGATATTGTTAGTTTCTTCATAAGCAACAACTATAGTTTTCCACATCTCATATGCTCTCAGGAATTGAGATAATCTATTAAATTTATCAGGTCCTAGACCACATATAATTTCATTCATTACCTTTGAGTTCATATCATATTCTACTACAGTAGCTTCACTCCCTGTTTCAGGTTTTTTTGGTATTTCATATGGAGTCAGAATCATAGAATATACTCTGTATCCATGGTTTTTTAGATATATTATCCTTCGCAACTTCCAAATTCTATAGTATTATTCATTCATATATGGTGCTCTGACCATATACATTCCCTCTCTTGTATCGGTCATCTTGCTCTGTGTATAATCACATTCATCTTGTTAAGGCTTTATCAGAATTCTGAACCTCTGATACCAATTGTTGGATCAGATTATATTAAATATACAGAAGTGGGGGGTGAATTGTGTCTTCTCAAAAATCCTCATGAGATCAAGTTCTACCCTATAACATTAATCAGATGAATTAATGCAGTTGAAATTTAAATTGCAGTGACACAAGATATATAGTGGTTCGGAGAACAGAAGGCCCCTATTCCACTCCACCAATGCTCTACTCCACGAGCTTGGTGATTTTCACTATTTGGTCCTCATTTCCACATACCGTTTGACAACTGAGTACGAGATGTTGACACCTTTACACTATAAGGAAAAACAAAGCCTTCTGATTCACTCATATAACCGACACAACTTACTACGAGAAGCCAGTTACTCAAGAATAAAAAAGAAAGGTATCAGTACTTTTGAAAATACATTCCAGTTGTTCTTCACAATTAAAATAGAATGAAATTGACATTATATGGATCATCACCTTCATAAATAATGATATTGAAATAAGCGACGTTCTGATTCAATCCTATTACAGTAGATATAGAGATATAATTCACAACTTGAGCAGTAATAGATTCACAAATTATCATCGATGTAGAATGAGTGAATCTTCTATTGTGATTATTCTTCTCCAATAAACAAATATTTTTCATTCTTTTGAATCAGCTTATCTATGTTTTGGATAGTCTATATTTTTCTTCCTTTCTATGAATATGATCGATTGATGCAGTTTGAAAAAATACCCATATATATTCTTTTTTTTAAAAAAAATCAGATCTATATAATAACTTCAAGCACTTATCCAGTAAATTTAATTCCACAAAACTCACCTTCTGACTCGTGATATTGATACATTTGAATTTATAGAGTAGTCGTAACTTCACTCGAAATTCACCAAGAAAATAACCTTTTAATTCGATCCTTAAATGGATATGAACTCATTAAAGGCACATTTTAAAATCATCTTTTATTCCGGCTTGAAATTAGCCACATAAATAGCTTGCTGAGCATTGAATTATAATATCGACTTTAAACTCTCCAATACCAAACATAAGGTTGAGTTGTACCATATGCATCCTCTAAACGTAATGTAGAAAATAAATGTAATATTGATGACGTAGCCTTAAAACGCAAGGTTGTCAATGTATGGTTGATCACAAACATATGGTTGTCAATGTATGGTTGATCAAAAACGTAGGGTTGACAATGTATGGTTGATCACAAACATAGGGTTGGCCAAACATACCTTTTATTTTCAAATTTCAAACATATGATAAGAGATCCATACCTTTATAAGATTTAAAAAGGAATGTACTTTTTCCATACTTTTCTAAGAATGAATGGTTGTTTACAAAAGTAAGGTTGACGAACCATACTTTTGAGAAACAAACATAGCGTTTAAAACATATGTACGGTTCTTTATCCTCACTTTTTCAATAACCCAAACATAGGGTTCCTTCCTAAAGTAGGGTTCCTCATCTATACATTTCTGATAAATCATAATGTATAGACTACATCTCATCCTTACGCTACGTTTCTCCACGTAGGGTATGAACAATGTTTCTAGAACACTCTTAAGAAGATTCAGAATATATAGAGCATGAAAAGTGTTTCCAGTACACGCTAATGCGAATACTTTAGTAATTTATCCTCGTTGTTCAAGAACTTAAATATTTCGTACAAAAACAAAAATATACTGAATAATAAATTCCTGTAATATAGTTAACAATTAAAATAATTATAAAATAATTAAACTTATTTCTGAGAATCAAAATTATAATAAATAGATAGAGTATTGTTCTCAACAAAATCCCCCTTTAAATAAAACATTATGTATTGTATAAAACAACACTTGCTCAACAGAGAAATCATACAGTCATGACTAAATTTTCATTTCCCATGGAAAATAGATTTATTAAAGAATATATGACCCCAAACATAGAACTGATGATGTCTCCTCCTATAATTGTCATAAAACTTATGATGATCTTAAGTTCCCTTCATATACTTTCAAAACATATACAACTTATCTTTCATGATCTACAACAAATATAGATCATTAATAGATGACTCTCCATCTTTGATCCAATACAATGTATATCAACATGGTCATCCATTTAATGCCTCAAAAAAGACATTTTTATGGTGAAGTGAAATATCATATTATATGTTTACTCTATAATAGTTACGTTCTCTGCAAATGATACCCAAAAATATAAAACACAGGGAATTAACATATCTACCAATTTATCGATATTTTACTTCATCTGACGATCACTATATAAATGAAAGTACATATGAGTCATATATAGGTACTAAATTATTATTGGATGCCTATATTTACATGGTAGTCGAAACAAGGATCAAATTATGAGATGATCAAATTCATAACCAAATATATCCTCACCACATCCAACACATACTTCCTTTATAAAAAAATCCACTATGCTCAACTTATTAATCACCAAGAAGTTGTATTAGATCACACATAAGTCTAAAATAACCTAAATAACATCATATCCACCATAAAATCAAGGTAAACCAGTGACCAAGTCTATAGATATGTTCTCAAATATTCATAGGGGGTGGATTAAGCAACCCACTGTAAACATGATTCTCATCCTTAACCTTCTACAAGAATAAAAAATGAGATCTAACCTCTATAACTGATATCTTTCTCCTTCATATTAACAACATACTTTTCGAGGAATGATACATCTCATCCACACTAGGACGAACCACCATGTTAGAGTTGTAGAACTCATACAGAATGTCCTTATAATTCATTAATGGAATGGACATCCAGACATGGAATAGCAATCAATGTCAATCATTCTCAAAACATCCATCAGGGGAATCATTAAAGTATTCCTGATCTCAAAAATCATCTACCTTATAATCTCCCAACTGATATTACTGAACATATTATACACAATAGGAATACATTGTTATTTATCAGAGATATATTGTACCCATAACATCTCTCATATCAAGGTACATCATTGAATGATCCTGAATCACTCTCCATGAATCCCTAAACTCATGAAAGGAATCAATATGTGAATTCTTACTTAGGGATTTATCCATAACATTTATTTTCCAGGATGTATAAAAATAATTTAAGTAATTATTCTAAAAAAATTAAATAAACCATAGTTCTTGAAAGATTAAATCATGGTGGGAGAAGACATGCCTCATATTCTTGTGATATGTGATGACTACAAAGTGTTCATGAATCAAATATTGTCACCACAACTTTAGTGAATATACTGGTGGAGTTGGTGTTCTATAACCATATTATTTTATTAAATGTATATTTAATGAATTTCATTTTAATATAACATGTTATTATATATTTTTCATTATTCCGCATGACGTCAATGTAATAATTTCATAGGGTATTTGTTTTATTGAAAAGATCATATAAATTACCTACTATGAAGAGAACCTTGAACTTCCATGATGATATTCTGAAATATAGTTCAATGGTTGGATAATGTGATATGATAGGACACATAGTGTGTATAATTTTAGGTTTGAGTACTCATTATAGGATGAGGATACTTCTCATGAACTTCTATCATGGAAATCTCTTATATGGGTGATTAAATGAACAAACATGTTAATAGGAAATCTACATGTTTTTGTGTCATCATATATTAATATCTACAAGAATGTGTAATGGTCCATAGATGTTAACATTATCATTGATTAATGGCATGGATCACACAATTATATTTACAGACCAATAATTTAATTTTATTTGTTTTTGGGATGTAGGGTATGTTAATTGCATCCGGAATTATTTGTTATTAATAGATAATTCTTAGAAAAAATTTGCTCTTCCATATTTATGGGTGTTTATATATTGTCCCTTTGATTGAAATAGAACCATCACATTAAATTATACGATCATGGTGTAATGAATTGTTTATATTAGATATAAAAATAAATATGTATCACTAATATGGGTTGATGACATAGATGTGAAACCTTCTTGATGGGATATTTAGATACTAGGATTATTTTAAATAGTGATTATTTGTATGTGTTTGTAATATTTATGAAATTGAGTTGGTTCTTGTTGATGACTTGAAACATTTATAGATAGTGATCCTAGTCTTTAGGAAATCCCACATAATGTCAATGATAAAAAATCCTAGAGGTCCAAACAAAAAGTGTTTCCCTTGATCTTGATTAAATTCTGTTTGAATTTTATTATTGGAATAAATATTATTCTGATTATCGAGGAATAATTTTATTCAAGTTTTATTGATCACTAATATTATCATGGAGATAAATACATTATTTTTTGAATATTTGATAAATATTTATTCACAGAACATTGAATGAAATATTTTATTTATTTATTGATTAATGAAATATTTAATTAAATATTTATTTGGGTATTATATAAATGGTGAGGTGGATTAAGGGAACAATATCACTTTTGTTGATAAGTATATCATTTCCATCTTGTAAAAATATAAATATCATTATTCAGGTTATCACACACCATAAAATAATAACAATCTAATTACTATATGGAATAGAGTTTGATAAAGATTATTATATCATTTAAGGGCTCTTGTAAAAATAAAAAATACTTTAACCTAAATCCCTGCTCTATATATATAAGACCAGGACATCAAAATTAAATATAATAGTTTCTTTGATCTATAATTCACTTTCATAATGTTTTTAGGATCTTTTTGGTTTATAATTTTAGATAATTCTTAAAACCTCTTACAATGTAAACCCATCCATTACAAGTAGACACTTATAATCTTTATATATTTTTCCCACCCAAAAAACAACTTTAAATAAAACATTTTTTCTTGTTCATGATAAATCATAAAACATTTCATCCTGAGTTCTTCCTTATCCCTAATTTTCCTTAAACCCCATGAAAGAAAAATAAAAATGTGGGAGGAGCACAAAAATATCAGTATGTTAAATAAAAAGGATTGTTAGAATAATTACAAACATGAAAACCCATAAAAAATTACCTTTATCAAAATGGTATTTATGGGGTTGAAATAAATAATTTCTATATGAAAATCCCACACCATTTCCTCAAATATAATACAAAAACTCATATAAAGGAAATAAAAACCTTTTTGGTAATACAGGGAATCATATTCATAACCCATTTTAAACCTATGTATAAAATAAATGGGGAATCGTTAAATCAATAGGATAAACCCTTCTTAAAATCCTTCAATCATTCTTCAAATGATATAGTACATTAGCCTATTCATTGATGTGTTGTCTGGGTGCACCCAAAGTTATAAATTACCTAGAACTATCTCAACGCACCAAATATATAATCTATATCAGGCTCCCAAGTGAGGTATAATAGGGATCAAACCTTTATATATCCTTTACCATGACCACCTACATCACATATAATTCCCATGTACTATATCATGAATAAAACATTTTAGGATTGCATTTCTCATCAAAAAACATTTGAAAGACTCTTTAGAACCAATATGTATTACACTTTCTGGTATCAAAATACCATTTTCTTTTAAAAAAACATTTTTAGTACCAAAATACCCAGAACATGGTAAAGATATTTTTTCTATGAATAAAATATCACTAGAAACATTTTTGAAGAAAGTAAAGTTTTTATATTGAACAAACATATTTTGTTAAACCATTGTGTGCTTATAAATGAAAAACAATTCATTAAAAATAAAAATTTATACTTGTAAAAGATTATTAAAATTATAGAGGCATTATGATGGTGGAAAAGTCTTCTCATTCCTTATAAGTTAAGAAACATTCCTTCTGACTTTTTTAAAAGGAATCAATAAATGAATATTTTTAAAAGAATGTCCGTTAAAAATAGTATATCATTGATGTGGGTGTTAATAAAATAGATTTATTATGCGTATCTGATGTAAATTAAAATAAAAACAATGAAATAAAACATAATATTATCAAAAATAATTACACACATAATCATAGCATGACATAACCAATGAAGGTTAATTTTAACCTAATGAATGGAAACTGATTTAAGAAACCTCTTACCTTGAGCCCGACATGTCATGTATGTTCTTTATCATCAAAAATAATAAAATTAGGTTTATTCTTTAACTTTTTGAGAACCTTTTTCTTATTATTATTACATTTATTTCACATATTATATTGTAGTATAAATTAATTAATTATTTAAGGTCACGTGAGACGCTTTGATGATATTCAGTTCATATGTACATAATGACTTCGTTATATTACCTATGGTCAAAGATATCAGAATTATATCATCTTCAACATAATATTTATTAAAAGTAATTATCATTTTTAAATATCAATTATACTTTTAAATCCATCTGGTAAATATAGTAATGAAAATTGAACTATGTTACAATCCTAGAGTGGCTGAGTCGTACATACTCTTGAGTAACGTTTCCATATTTAAATTATAAATACAGAAATTAGGTAAGTATTATTATATATTTAAATATTGATCCTAATATAATATATGTCATTTTATGTATTCAAATAAACTTATATATATTATAATTATGATGTGGGGATTAAAAAATAATCACATCGCTTCTTAGAGGTGGTAGCCCACACGTTCGTATAGACGACGTTGCCATTTTTAATTGAGTATGAATGAAAATGATATATTTTTATATAAGTGTGATAAATATGTCATTAATATCATAAATATTTCATGTAAATCACATATATTCATAAAAATTATCCTTATTAATTTTTATATAAAACATTAGTGAAAAACGAATCACAACGCTTTGTGAGGCAGTAGTTCATCATACAACTAAGAAACATTTTAGTATCCCCCATGAAATAGAAAGTAAGAAATAATATGTGATATAATAACACCATAAGTATAAATATGTCTCAAATATCATATATATATAATTTATAACTATCATTAAATCAATCCATGAGAGGTAATAATGGAACACAATTGACATTGGTTCGCGAGGCGGTAGTCTGCATTACACACGGTTGATGATTTTATATCCCATTTGATGAAACTGGAGATGTATTTTGGTCATTACATCGACATAATAACATCTATTCATATGTGCAATGCTGTATTTACGTTTTTTAATAATATTTTCAGAAAGTATGAGGGATGTGGAAGAAGAAACAAAACTAATACATGCAGATAAATACTACTCCTCTTATTTTGGAAATACACCTTTCCACAACACCTTATTAATACTAAGGATGGTATTATATCATAAACAATAACTTCTGAGTGTGGGGTTATATTCTTGGAAGGGATTTAGATAGGTATTTTAAAATAAAAAAATGTGGATTAAGTGTGTATGATTTAGAAGAAGAGGTTCCATTTTATAAGGGAGAGGAAAAGTACTGTTGGAATTCTTCAGAATATTAAATTATTATAAATTAATTTTCTAATAAAAATGAAAGAAAAATGATTCATTTCAAATATATTATGACTATGGGTCTCAAAAACCTCATAAAATAAAATTTATATATGTTATGAATATATTTCTATACCAATCTATTGATTTTAACCATTATTTAACTGTTTTTATTATTATCATGACAACATTGTTTTCTTTATAGTTTGAGGGATAATATAGTACCTATAAAATAAAAACTATCCAAAAGTGGAACATGTATGATATTTTAAAATATATCTTAATATCATGGTACAATTTTATATTTATAGTAATTGTATATGATTAAATGAAACAATATATATTATTAAATAAAATAAAAATGTCATTTTTTATAAAAATTCATTACTTTGACTATACCATCATCAATAAAACACATAATATTGAAGACAACTGTTATATTAGGTCTTAAAAAATTAGATCTATTCTAAAAAAATCGTTTATCACATTAATTATATTAAACTATATTTATTTTAATATTTTTAATGTCATTTTTTTATTTTACCATTAATTAAATAATTATCATATAATATTTGTGTAAACATTTAAGGTGATTATATTTATCATGAAACATCCCCAATGGCCCCTAATGTGACTACCCATGACCATCTCTTAAATTCAAGTGGTTGGTGACTAGCGTCGATTACGTATTTCCCATAAAGGGGATGAACTTTCCAATGAACCTACAAACCCACACCCATCCCCATCAAAAAGTACAGAAACCAAAAACCCAGAGTGAAAAGATATGCATTCAACTAAGACATCCACTAAGAGTAATAGTAAAAACTGAAAGGTAATCATGTTATAGTATAAACCCAACTGAAAAAGAAAAGTACAAGCTCCTGGATCTCATCCGCATAAAAGCCTACATGAAGGGTAAATACAATAAGCTGTTTAAATGTCATTGGAGAATACCATATCCATTGGGTCATCCTAAAGAACGACATTTATTCTAACCACCAATTACTCTGTCAATGTTTTCTATCGTCTATTCAATATACATCACATTTGGGTGAAGCCCATGCAGGGGTGAGTAAAACAATAATCGGATTGGACCCGTAACCATAAAGGTAAAAAACAATGTAGAATACGAAACAAGTTCATGAAATGTAGCCTCTAATTAGTATAGTCAAAAGAGTCAGTAGAGTCATCTCACACTAGGATACATATACTAAGAATTTCTAGGAATATACAAATCCAAGGAGACACAATCTGTGTAGGTAAAAGATACACACACCATAGGAAACACACTCAGTTTATGTGTAGGAGACACACTCTCTAGGAGACACACTCTAGGTCGGCATATGATACACAATCCACAGGAGGAACAATCCATATGGGTGTATGAGACACACTATTTTTAGATTCATGAGACACACTCTATAGGAGACACATTCTTGATGGGTCACAACGAGCCACAAGATTCCTTTATTAGCATGCTCGTTCTGTAAGCACATACTCCTCAAGACAATAGGTCATACTCCAAACTTAACAAAAGACCACACAGAGTGTCCCAAAACACCACCTTATAGGGAGGGTCCAAACTCCACAAACTACTCGTCAAGTAGACACATAGTTTGAGAGTTATGGGCATTTAAGTAAAAAGGGGCCAGTTGGGTCCGGGTCTGGTCCAACCTGGTCGGACAGACCTGGGTCCCACGTGACCCAACTAAACCTACCGGCTCCTACCTGACCCACTAATATGCGGGCTAGTTTGGTCCACCTAGATGTGGTGGCTTCTAGGTCTGCTCTTTATCAATGTAACCATACATCGAGTCGACTTCTTCTCCATCACTCGTTGGTCTGACACAACATCTTGCCTCGTCGCTGGTACACTCTGCAACAAACCTCCTTTTCCACAACTACCATCGTCACTCATGGACACACCATCGTAGGCCCCTCTACTGTTGCCCATCAAGACAGAAGCCGCCTACTAACGGGTGGTCGTGCTGCCACACTCCCCCACCCGTATCTCTTCTTCTGGTAGTTGTGGATCGAGCTTTGGTGATCAATTTTTCACAACTAAATTACAACTGTGACCCTTGAGTAATGTTATTCATAACCATGGGGTTGAATCCACAATGCATCCCATTCCACTAGTAAACACTTGAGTTACAGTATCTCCTATTTTTCATCGATTTGTCTTTCATTGTCACTGTTACACCTCAATAATATCGTCACAGGGCTTGATCTTTGATTACAAATAATTGCACCAAGAAACGGTTGTGAAAAGATTATCCTTTCACATTACCCCTAATAAATGTGAAGAACACATAAAAAAATAAGGGGAAAACCACACATAACCACTCAAGGAATTGACCTCATCCACTATTTATATCGGCCTGGATCCATTCAGTTAGAATCATCAAGGAAGAAATAATCAAATGTAGATACACAACAACCAGAATTAGAATGATCATCCCCAAAATAATTCCCACAAAAAAATCATCCCACAAGAATGAGCATTTTGTGGGTCAACTTATTCATGGGTTGAGAAGTGCTAATCATTAATTCTATGAACGAGGAAATAAGGAATTGAAATAAAACCCTTACATGGAAAGATGGTGAATTTAGAGGAGTGAATTATTTTTCGATGGAAATCCACACATGAACCTCCTCAATCTGTCGTTTGTGAACGTTTTTCATTCATCATCTCTGTTGGGATAATGTAATTTTCCTTTCCATAAGTAAAAATCATGGTTTTATGGAAAATTATTTAGTATTATGAATTCTAATGATGGTCCCAGCCTCTGATTAATAGAGGAAGTGAATTAATGTGTTTTAGTGTTTTAAATGTGTTTCTTCATTTCCTTGACGCCAGATTGTAGTGTCATAGAGTCATCACATAACAGTGCTGCTGAGTTGCTGTGTAACATTGAAGAAATAAAAGAAAATAACATTTTAAGTATATTTTATTTTTCTCTTAGAACATAAATAAATTAACATTTGTATCTCACCAGCGACAATCGATGTTAGGCCCTTTATAAGGTAGTCTTGATGTTCTAAGCTCAACTGTGCCCTTTGATTTTCGATCTGGAAACCCATTTAGAAGTTACTAAAACCCATACTTTTAATAAACATAAAAATAATTTGACCAATTATTTAGAGACCCTCGGGCTCCAGAATCATCTCTCATCTCAATAACAGGTCTCACAATACTCCCATATAATTTTATAAAAAATAATACATAGAAAATATGGGACGTTTCATTCTCCCGAACATAGGAATTTACATCCTCGAAAGCCAAAACAAGGGAAAAATAAACAAATGGGGATACTGAGCAAGAATCTGATCCAACCACTCTCATATGATCTCTTAGAGATTCCAATGATTCCATCAAACATATATTAGAGTAGTAAATCACTGATGGAGTGTCCTCTCCTATCTATCCTTGATCTCCATCGAGGAATCCGCAAAAGATTCCCCGTCATCAATGTCCGACTCGCCCCAGTCAATTACGTGTGAATGGTCATGTACGTATCTCCTCAGCTGAGATACGTGAATGTCATCGTGAACCATCTCTAGCTATGGAGATAGAGCTAAGTAGTATGCCACCTTGTCCACTCTACGTAGTATCAAAAAAGGCCTGATGAACCTTGGAGATATCTTGTCTCCCCAGCCTATTCTCTGTATCCCACATCGAGGAGAGACTCAATGGAAAACATGGTCCCCCTCTTCAAACACTAAGGGTCTCTACTACCTATCAGAATAGGACTTCTGATGGATCTGTGTAGTCTTCATCTGGTCTTGGAAGGCCTGCACAATCTTTGTAGTAGCATGCACAAACTCCAACACATGAGTGCTGACTCTCCATGGTTAGTCCAACAATGTGGGACCTATAGGGTAATCTGTACAAGGCCTCGAATGGTGCCATAGCAATAGTGGAGTGGTATCTGTTGTTGTACACAAACTCTACTAGAGTTTGTTGATCCTCCAAAATGTGGCCAAAATTGAGGATGCAAGAACGTAGCATGTACTCTAAGACATAAATGGTCCACTTTATCTTACCATCTGTTTGTGGGTGAAAAGTTGTTCTCATGCACAGACGAGTACCTAAATCCTCCAAAAATCCATTCCACTACCCGAATGTGAAAATAGAATCATGATTTAAGATTATAATCAATGAGACCCCATGGATTCGATCTATCTCATGTACGTATAGCCATCCCAATCTCTCTACTAAACCTTGTTCTCAAATCGCAACGAACTGGGCTGAATTGGTGAGTTGGACAGTGATAACCCATCTAGTGCTATGACCCATGTATGTACGTGTTAAAAAAATCATGAATTACATCTATATTACATCCCACTTACACTTTGGCACCTCAAGGGCTAGTGTCAAACCTGTTGGAACCTGGTTCTTGGCCTTCACTTGCTGAAAAGTGAGGCATCTAGAGACAAACTCTACCACTAACTTCTTCATCCTCGGGCACCAAAACTAGTGTGGAATGTTCTGGGACATCTTTTCCACACCATGATTTACCACCAAATGTGATGTATGTAACTCCCTAAAAACATCCTCATGTAACATCGTAGATACAATTGTGCATCCTATGAAAAAGATGATGTGCTCCCCACCTTAGAAATATTCATAAGAGGCATACCCTATAGAAATCTAATAACATGTAGTCTCACATCTGATATCTCTGAGCTGTGCCTCTCACACACTCTGTAAGTGTGGAGGGGTAACCACCATCCACTGTTGATAAGATGCTACATCTCCATCAAAAAATGATATCTGAAGCTAGTACAACTGCTATAAGGCCTCGTTCATTAGATGTGAACATGATCATAAGCTGAGATCATATGCCACAATGTTCCTCTTCCCAAGAGTATAGACTATCTTGAAGTCATATTCCTGGAGGAATTCATGAAAACACCATTGTCTAAGGTTCAGATACTTATGAGAAATGATATACCTAAGACTTTTTTAGTATGAGTAGATGATAAAACGATAACCCATAAGGTAGTGTCTCTACATATTAATGATAATACTATCATCCCCAACTCCAAATCTCAGGTCATGAAGCTATGATCATATGGTATCAACTACTATGAACCATATTCAATCAATACTTTCCCTTGTATCAGGACACAACCATGCACAGTCCCTAATGCATCATAGAACACCTTGTACTCGACACCCTCAACTAGAAATCTCCAGATTGGAGTTCTTTTAAACCTCTATCTTAGTTATTGAAATCTATCGTGGCAGTTCTCCATCCACAAAAAATGTTTCCCCATTCATTCCAAGGGCATCATGGATGCTAATACTCTATAAAATTTAGGCAAGAACCTTATATTGTACCAATCCAACCCAAAGAAACACCACACCTCAGTAACATTCTTGAGTGGATCCCATGAAAAAACCACTTATATGTTTTCCGAATCCATTGATACTTAAGATTCCATGATGACGTGTCTAAAATATTGGACCTATCATATTCAGAACTAACACTTCAGAAAATTCCCATAAAACCAGTGCTCTCAGAGTAAGTCCAAGACCATTCTCATGTGTATCGTGTCTTCTTCCTTGAACACTGAGTTCACCAGGATGTCATCAATAAAGACGACATAAAACCACTCAATTTAAGGTTGGAATATCCTCTTCATGAGTCCCATGAACACGATTGGCGAGTTATTCATACCAAAAGAAATCACTAAGTACTCATAATATCTATAGATACATATGAAATCCTTCTTCAAAATGTCCTCATCCGACCCCCAAAGCTGGTGATAACTTGATGAGAGGTCGATATTCGAGAACCATCTTTCTACCTTCAGATAGTTGAAGTGGTAATCATTCCTCGATAGTGGATACTTATTCTTCAATGTAAACTGATTATGGTGCAGAAAGTCTGCACATAACCTCAAACTCCCATCATCCTTCTTGGAAAACAAAATTTAGGCTACCGATGGTGAAACAATGGGTCTCACAAAGCCCTTCCCTACAAGTCCTCTAATTTTACCCTCAATTCACAATGATCTATGAGAGCCATCTGTTATTCCATTATAGATATCAGTGATGTACTAGGGTACAAGTCAATGAAAAATTATACCTCCCCATGAGGAGGTAGTCCTAGAAAATCATTAGGAATGACATACTCGTACTCTTCCACCACTGTTGGAATATGAGGACTCATATCATTTACTACCCCGAGGGTCTTGCTAGCCAATTGATGTCAGATCGGTTTCACCGTACTACATGTGAGATCATCCAATAATTTTACAGTTTCCTTTTCACTAATAAAGGAAAACCTGGTCTCATATCCATAGACACACCACAATATGCACTTAAAAATATTTATTTGAGCATGAATAATGGATAATTAGTTCATACTCAGAATGGAATCATAAGGACTGGACTCGACCACCAAGAGATCCCGACTGAAACTCTCACCCCATGTGTAAGAGAACACTCTTGGAACTAGTGTGTGATCATTGAAACTCCTCACGTATGATTTCCTAAACATAAGGATCGATTCAACGGATCCACTAGAATCTTCATTTCTCAAAAAAGGGTCATAGAAAGAAAATATTGACTAGAACCTATGTATAGAAAAACTACAAAAAAGGTGGAAAAGACACATATTGAACCTCTAATCATCCAAAGAGTCTCAGGATCATAATCCTTCATCTCATAGAGCTTTCCTCACCCCTATCCACAAGCTCCATGAGCTCGATCTGGACCACCTGGAGGTGGTGGTAGTAGTTTCTTGAACCTCCATCCACCGCCTGCTTCTCATCCCACTCCTCTTCCACATCCTCCTTCTATTGGACCACCATGTTCTTGCATTCGACGCTACCTCATCCACACCCCAATCGTCTCTTGGGAGGTTGTACGACTTTTCAGACAATATCTATCCTAATGTCCACAGCTACTACATGCGTAGCACAAACCTTCCTTTGGTAGACTTTCTATGCCTTGGGAGCTCTACACCACAGATTCCATGTCTTGTGGTCATCCTGTACACTGTCTGGTCCCCTTGGACCCTTGCACCAGCTTTTGGCTACCTTTTGCTAAAGACCAAACTACATGACACCTAGTGCTAGATCCCGCCACCGGTGCATGCTCCTCAAGAAAGGTTTCTACCAATATAACTAAATCCATCACCCCAGCATGCATAGGGATTCAAAGGGATATCATTGACTCCCTGATCTTCTAGTTTAGTCTCTAATAAAATGTATGGTCCCTAAACAATGGGTCTTTCACCATGTATGTTGAGTAGTGAGAAAGATCTGTGAATATTATTGATTACCCGGTCACTGTTTGGAAGACCTACTACAGATACATGAGCTCATGTATATTCATATAGTGTAGCGTCGCTGGAAAGAAATCCTCCTTGAAGAAACTCACAGTCTGTCCAAGAGAGGGTTTCCTATTCATGCATATGGTTCTTCATGCTCCAACATATCCCTATCGAGTCCTACAGAAGAATCGTGGCTTAGATCTCTATCTGGGCAAGATATTTCCTCACATAGGAGAAATATTATGTCACCATTTCCAACCAGTATTCAGCTACCTCAGGAACTGGTTCCCCTCGAAACCTAAGAGGTAATTTTCCTTGAAACTCATTCAATGCACAAATCATGTGTCTGTACTCTATCAGTTAAGCCAGTAGAAACTGCTGCTCTTTGGGTGGTGATATCACTAGTACACCACCAGGAGGTTCTATCTCCAGAAATAGTCCTTGTAATTATTCCTCATCGCTCAGTGGACCATCCTCGTGGTCATGCCACGGAATCCTGGCTTACTGCCTGTATGGAAGCATCCTAAAATAGAATAAGATGTACCAATTTTAATAGAATATACATTGCGACATTACTATGACTTAATAAGGACATGAGAACATATTCAATTATTATATGATACATGAACCATTAATTTTGCATGAAACAAGTGTTTTCTTGTACCGAGCCAGAAGTCATAATTCAAGGTCCTTATGTATGGATACATTCGTCTCTACAACAACACTACATTCTTGAGACTGAATTCTTAACTTGAACACTTAACACTGTTTCCACAAAACAAAAGTAAAACCAACCACCCTCAAGTACAACTCTGCCACGACCTATCCACCAGGGCCCATGTCATGAGTATCCCAATCTTGCCTCCCGTAGTCCAGGGGTTGGGGACTAATGTTATGTAGGTATTTACCAAAAAGAGGAGGCATTTTCCTATGAACCTGCACACATGAAACTATCCCCAAGAAAAATTACTAAAACTTAAAACATTGAATAAATAGATATTCATCCCACTAAGAAAACCACTGAGATTAAAAAAATCAACTAAAGATAAATCAGGCTAGAATACAAGCCAAAGTGAAATAGAAGAGTACAAGCTTCAGGATCTCTTCTGCAGAAAAACCTACCTGAAGGGTATGTATAGTAAACTATCTGAATGTCACTAAAGCATACCACATTTATCAGATCGCCCTGAAGAACTACCTATCTCCGTCCCACCAATGACTCCTTCAAAGTTGTTAATCGTCTACATAATAGACAACAAGTATGGGTGAATCTCGTGCAGCGGTGAGTAAAACAACACCCAATAGGGACCCTAAACCACAACGGTAAAACAGAAGCCAGACTAATAAAGAGGTACAAAAAGTGTATCCTCTAAGAAGTACAACCAATAGAGCCACGAGATTTATCTCACACTAGGATATATATAATAAAAAATTCTAGGCATATCCAAATCTACGGATATACACTCCGTAGGAGACACACTCCATGTAGGTACAGGAGACACAATCCGTAGGAGATGAACTCCATGTAGGAGAAGGAGAGACACATTCGGTACGTGCAAGAGACACACTCTGTATGGGTGAAGAAGACACATTACATATGAGACACACTCTGTGTAGGCGTAGGAGACACACCCCGTATATGTCACAACAAGTCATATGATTCCTTCCATAGATTTATTGTTCTCAAAGAACCTATTTCTCAAAACAATATTTAATATTCCAATGTCCAATAAAGGTCACATAGAGTATCCCAAAAGGTCTAGCTTGTCATGAGGGTCAAACTTTACAAATAGATTTTCAAATGGACACACAGTTTAAGAGTTATCAGATTTTTTGTAAAAATGGGTTGTATGGGTCCGGATTCTCTCTGACTCCATTAGAACGACCCAGCCCTGGTCCTGCCTTACTCAACCCTCCAGGTCAACCAGACCTTCAGAATACAGCATGGCCCACTTGGACAAAAGTCAGTTTGGTCTGCCCAAATGCGGCGACTGTCATGTCCGCTCCCAATCCATACAACTAACCATCGATCTAGACGCTTCTCCCACACCTGGTTCTTTGGAATTCATACCTACTTCTGTAACATGATGGCCTTTCTCATTGCATGTCTACTCTACCACAACCCACCATACCCATAGATCTTGTTGCCACCTTCGGTTGCGGCGCCACTAGTGCCTCTCCTTCTGTGGGTTGTTGGTCGCACTCCGGTGCTCCGTTTTTCAAAATAGAAGCATACCTATGAACCTATAATCACATTATTCATTACCATGGGGTCAAATCCACATTATGGCCCATTACTATAGTAGACACTCGTGCTACGATATCTCCCATGTTGATTTGATTTGTCTCTCACCATCACTTTCGCACCTCCACTAGGTCATCAAGAGGCAGGATCTTTGATTCTAGATCTTTTAACCAAGAAACATCTTTCAAACAATCATCCATTCATATTCCTGAAAAGAATGTGATCAACAATTAGAAAAATATGGGGGAAAATCACAAGTTACAACTCAAAGAACAGACCTCGTCCATTATATGTTTTGTACGTGATGCATTCTATTAAGAGGATCAAGAAAAAAAATAATCAAATATATATACAAAAAATTCCAAATAATAATGATCATCCCTAAAATAATTCCTATAAAAAACCTTCCCATAAAAATGAGTGATCTGTAGGTACACTTTTTCGTGGGTTGATCCGCCTTCATCT
The DNA here is from genome assembly GCA_963277665.1 of Viscum album. Taxonomy (NCBI): domain Eukaryota; kingdom Viridiplantae; phylum Streptophyta; class Magnoliopsida; order Santalales; family Viscaceae; genus Viscum; species Viscum album. The sequence goes on from OY728161.1 coordinate 1,005,733,196, forward strand.
TTAATTTAAAGAACATGGAAATAAATAATTGAAATAAAACCCATAAATGGAAAAAATATATGTCAGAGAATAGAATTATTTTTTGATAGAGATCCATCTATGAACATCCCTGATCTATTATTAATTGGAATTTGTTGTTCATCGTCGCCGATAGGAGAGCATTCATATCCATACCTCATAGAAACATCCGGGTATCAGGAAAAATTCTCAAATGTTGTGAATTATAACTTTGGTCCCAAATTATGATTAATGGAGGAAATTCATTAACACATTTCACAATTTTAAACGTGTTTAAGGGTTTCCATGAAACATCATTATAACACTGTTGCGTCCCTGCATCGTAGTGCTGCTGAGTCTCTGGGTAACGTTAGAAAAATAAAATAAAATATCTTTTAAGTATATTTTATTTTTCTCTTAAAATTTATATAAATTAACTTTTTAGATGACCCATGTCGGCCAATGTTAGGACCTGCCTATGATAAACTCATTGTTTTGAGCTAAATAATGCCCTCAGATTTCTAATCCGAGCACCCGTTTAAAAGTTACATAAACTGCACATATGATTTATTTTTAATAAACATTAAAATAGTTGTAAAATTTATTCTGAGAACCCTTAGCCTCAGAATAATGTGTCATCTCTGCACTGGGTGTCGTAATAATCCCATATTGTTTTCAGAAAAAAAAATTTAAAGGGAAAATCTGGGAAATTAGAATTTTATCACTAAAAATTTAAAATAAATTACCATGCATAATATAATTATTTTTTTATTTAAAATTAATATTTATAATCAAGATTATCATCTAGATAACATTATATTAAAAATTATATACTTCTTAAAAATAAGAACATGGGATGTTTGAGATTTCCTTAAATCATATACTATAAAGAACCTAATATTATTAAAGTGGCCCAGAAATTTCATAATGTTGACAATTGGAAGATTATGGTTGATATATACTCGTCCCATAAGATTTTTGTGATGTATTGGGGTCCCTTGATAATTTTTACCATTTTATTTTGAACTTAATTACCGTATTTTCCCTTTCCTATGGAAATAAAAATTAATATGTTTAGTATTCTTATTGAAGAAATATAAAAGAAAACTATTTAATAAATTTGGACCCATTAATTCCAAATATCGAATAATATTTTCATGATAAAAAACACATTATTTTTATAATTTAATTTATAATTATACAAGAAAAATAAATAAATAAAAAATTTTCCGAAAAAATTACTTTTTAAATATAAAATGTTTTTATACAAATTTAAAGTATAAAATTCATTTGAAAATACACTAATTTGATTATATTAAACTAAAATGATCTAATAAAAGATTAATGGTGATATAAAACCTAAATTTACAATGTAAATGTATTTAAATAAAATACACTTTTCACTAAAAAATAATTATTTTTTACCATTTCTAAAAAATTATTTATATTAAAAAATATATCAAAAATTATTTTCAGTATCATATTAAAAAGTTTAATTTGAAAATAAAATTATTTCCTTAAAATAAATTTTCTATAACTTCATGGAATTTATTATAATATAAACTTAAGAAATGATAGAATTTTTTTTTTGAAGAAAGTGTATTTATTTGGAGAGTAAAATGACTACTAAAAATTGCATTATTATTTTCTATTATCATAAAAATAAAATAAAATTGAGTTGGACCATTATATTTATTTTATAAATTTGTTATTCCTATTCATAACTGCCAATTTAATATCTAGTTTATGATGGTCCCATTTAAATAACAATATATCTTTGTTATTTTAATCTCACTTTGGATTATCTTATAGGGTACCAAATATACTATTTCCATTTAAAATTTCAGGATATTACATTCTCTACCCATAACCTAATAAATTAAATACAAATAATTTTAACATGGGTTTGGTAACCATATTTTGAATTTTCAAAATAGCTTTTTTGGACTCCCACTTCAAAAAAAGGATTAACAAAAAATACACTTAATAAGAGGGAAAAGAAGGTATGAGGGTCAACTGAGATAACACATATGATGTTTCGATGTTGGAAAACATGGGAATTTAAGATAAAACTAAATCCAAAGAACTGATAGAGAGTGATATAGAACCTGGTTTGAAGAAATATAACTATTAAAAAAATTATAAATCATTGATAGATTAACAGGACATTGATATCTCAATATGAAAATAAATGAATAATGTTTTTGTTTAAAAATAATTTTCCTAGAGTTGAGGAATTATTTTTTCATTTATAATAAAAGTATAAGGAAATATACTTTCATGAAAAGGAGAGTAATATTCTTTAATCAAATTCCACTTTAAAATTATTTTTTCTACAATTGATGAGTAAGAATTTTTCATTCATTAAGCACTAAAATGAACATTTATTGATCACAAAATACACTAAATAAAATCAATATATTCCTCGTATCATTAAGAATTAAACAAAACAAATATTTTTATTGTAAGATAAGTTATTTCTATAAAAATAATAAACCATCATACTAAGAAAAGATATGTTAGTTTCCAAAATTCAATAGTAATACCCAAAGTTTAACATAGATCATTGAACAAATAACTATCCATAAATTTCCTAAAAAAAAATTATACACTATGTTTTAAACCCAAAAATCATAAGTATTTGAGCACATAGTCTTACTATTTTTTTTATCATTTATCGCGCAACAACATCAATGACTGTTAAAGTATTATACCAAAAATTGTATACCATATTCACATAGCCTACCTGATATTCTAATCATTTCCATAAATCACAAAAATCACAATTAATACAAAATATGATATTCCACTTGTCCAAAATATAATTATACCATTATTATTCAAATAAAATCCCATAATATTCTACTTACCTTAACAATATAATGTTCCCAAAAAAATATAGATACCTTCTTCCTAAATAACGTTAATCACAAAATCACAAAATTATTTTCCAATCCCAATGATTATCTATATGATAAGACTTATATTCCCAAATTGTAACAACCCATAATTACATCAAAAAAACAAATCATATAAACAATAATGGTAAACAATGCCTTTAAACTTATGTCCACCAAAATTAAAGGATTTATTCCTCAAATAGATTTTTCATAACATAAACTTAAGTGTTACATGTAGCTCAAACATTTATAATTTCTTTATAAATGTCTCCTAATTTATATTATTTATATAAAAAATCAAAAGTGGGGTTCCTAAGACATTGATCATATGATCAACCATTCAAAAGTATCGAGCTCCCTAGAGCTTTCATCACTTTACTATATATCCCAACATCAAATGTAATAGTAGCATGTGACTTTTCTATGCCTTTATTTTTTTCGTTCATGATGATATACATCCTTTGAAACACAATTCATACACATGTTATCATAATTACTTAACTTATTTAAAATAACACCCCTCCCATTAGTATTTCTATAAGTAACCCTATTCTTTGGCTGTTTTCGATTATTTTCATTATAGTCATGAGCCCTGTGACCAAACTGAACACACCATAAATACTTTCATGATTATATCAAAAATTCATTTAAATTTAATTTACCCAAGTATAACATTTAAGGTACTTAACAATATACTTATTAACTGGTTTATTCTGTACTTCCTTCCACATTTACCTTTTCATAATATTTCCATCTTGAGGAATGTATGTGTCAGCAAACTCAATCTCAATATTCTCTACAAAATGAACCACTTTCTCATAACATTTAAATTCTCTCTTGGACAATGCTCTTCATAAATCTAATTTTCCCCCAAATAAAATCAATTAATTTTATTATTAATTTCTTGAAAAAACATCACATACCTGGAAAATATTGTTATATTTTCATTCATATTTAGCAATAGAATCATTAAAAAATGTCTTCAGTTATTTTAATTTTTTCTCCATCTGAATCCTAGAAAACATGGGATAATATTTGTCATGAAAAATATTCATAAATATATCCCATTTTATAGAATAAAGATCATATTTATCTCTAGTATTTGTAACCAAAGACCACCATTGACAGTATTCATCTTCAAGAATATAAATTTACATTTTTACCTTTTTTCATTCCGAATCAGCAATGAATTAAAATATCTTATTTAGGGAATTAATACATATTTTAGCTTCCACATTGTTAGGAAATCCACCGAATAATGGGGATGTTGTAAATGAAATGCTCCACTAATGAAATGTTCCACTATGATAGACTTGGAGGATCCCTAGAATGGTTATCACAACCATTTATAGATTGAATAAACTAATCCATCAATGTAACAAACTATTCTTCTCTAATTCCATCCATCATAGGATGATAATTTAGGAAGATAGTTTCTTCAAGATGCCTTCTAACCACATATTCTTTGTTTCCTCTGTGGAAAACCATTATAAATGATCATATATTAGATGAACCAACATAGTAATAATAAAATTATATGTATCACTTAATCTTAACCATAAATTAAAATATTTTAAGGGTATTCTATTTACATTATATTAAACCATTAAGTTATCTAAACCAAGCCTCAGATTCCAACTATAAGCAACCATCCTTAAGAAGTATATATATTTGTGTTTTTGAAATAGAATTCAATTTCAAAAATATTATATGAAATTTATAGTTTAGTGTTTTAGAGAATTAATAAAAAATATTTCAAGTAACCTCATACATCACAAGTGGACACTTATACTAAATATCAATTTTTCCACCCAATTTTTTAAAAATAAAACATGGTTTCTTTTTATGAAAAATCATCACAATTTTCATCTTAACCTCATAATTATCTCTACTTTTACATAATCCCTCTGTAAATAATTTGAAAAATTAGGGATGAGGCCAAAAAAATAGTAAGGGACAGAAAAAAAATAAATATTTTAGTCTAGTAAAAACCATTAAAATACTTGAATATTTTACTTTTATATTAATGGTATTTTAGAGAATGAAATAAATAATTTATATATGAAAATCCTAAAAACATACACCTCAAATAAAAAATTAAAACTCATTGTATGGAAATAAATACAATTTTTCAAACATAAAGCAAGACATTCATAACATGTTTTATAATTGTGTACAAAATAATTAGATCCTAGTTAAATCCATAAGATAAACCCTACAGAAACTTCCTCCTACATTCCTCAAAACACAAGGTAAATTATCCAATGTATAAGAGCATTATCTGCGAACACCAAAATCTAGAGCGGGCTCACCTGGTACTATCTATGTGCACCCAATGTATAACATATATCAACCTCATCCATGAGGTATTATACGACTGAACCATGTATGTAAGTTGTAATGAACCCAACTTTTTCACTTATAATTATCAATTACCATATAATTAATACAAAATTTTATGCTTTGGATTATTATCATAAAACATTTGAAAAAGCTTTTAAAACCTATATGTAACACACTTTATGGATTAAAATTAGATTTTTTTAAAACCCAATTTTTAATATCAAATTTCCCAAAATAAGGTATACATTGTTTTTATGATGAAAATATCAATAAAATCATTTTTTAGGAAAATAAAATTTCTACTCTGAATGAAATTATTTTGTTAAAAATCTATGCACTAATAAATGAAATCATCTTATTTGAAAATAAACATTTAAACCTATAAATAAAGCATCAAATAATTTTGGAATCATGATGATAGAAAAATATTCTCATTTTGTAAAAGATAAACAAATATATTTTTTACTTTTCAATAAAATTAAAATAATATTTCATAAAAAATTTCCCTTAAAAATATCATATCATTGAGGAGAGTGTTAATCATATGTATAAATTATCTACATCAATTATAAATATGTATTATACTAGTGTAAATAAAACCTTATATAATGAAAATTCATTTCACACATGATTTAATCATGACAAAATAAATGAAGTATATGTGTTGAGTTAAGAAATCCCTTACCTTGAGTCTGAATCGTCACATACGTTCATTATCTTCTAGAATAATAAACATAGGTTAGTTAATTTATTTTTTTATAACCATTTTAAATTTTACTGATCCTTTTATTTCACATCTTACCATGTTATAAAAATTTCTTAATAATTTCTGTTCATGTTAGATACATTGATGATATGCAGTTTATAAGTCCAAAAAGAATTTGATATATTGACATTGGTAAATGTGATAAAAATTACATCATATCTAGAATAATTTTCATGAAATAATTATCAGTTTTATAAATCAATTATACTTTAAAATCCATCAATCATGCATGGTTATAAAAAATTTACTATGTTACAACCAAGGACATGATAAGTTGTACATACGGTAAAGTAACGTTTTTATCGTTCAAAGATCATTACATAAAGAAGGTGAGTGTTGTATTATCTTTCCATAATGATCAAAATATAATATATATAATATAAATTCTTTAAATATACTTATATATATTTTACATGTGATTTTTTGATGAAAACTAATCTCAATGATTCATGGAGGACTTAGTTCACACGTACACACAAACAATGTTAAAATTGTTTACTGAGTAAGAATGAAAATGATGTTTTTTTAATATTACTGTGATAAATATTTCCAAAATATCCTAATAATTTAATTTATAAAATATATATTACTAAAATTGACTTTATTAGTTTCTATTAAATAATTATTGAAAAAATGAATCCCCTAACTTCGTAAGGATGTAGTCCTCTGTACACAGAAGTAATGTTATTGTATCCCCCATGGAATGGAAGGTAAGAAATTATATTTTATATCATAATAATATAAGTATAAATATGTTTCAAATATCCTATATATAGTTTAAATCCATCATTTTATCAATCAATGAGAGGTGATAATGGAAAATGAAGGACATCGATTTGCAAGGTGGTAGTCCACTGTAAACACAATTTAAAATTTTGGATATCCTTCTTTCCGTAGCACATTACGAGTAAAAAGGTTTTATTCTGCCTAAAAATTTACCTATATAATGTGGGGATAGATTAGAGGAAATTATTTAGGCTGGGATTGGCTGATCAAAAATGGTTTTAATGTTTTTATGATAGATAATAATAGGTTCCCATTTATAATAGTGGGGAGGGGCAATCTTTGAATTCCCCAAAATATTAAATTAATATAAGTTAATGTTCAAATAAAAAGGATAAAAAGTGATTAATTTTCAATATAATATGATTATTACTATCAATACTATCATAAAATAAAAATTAGATATATTTTTATTATATTTATATCCTTATATTTTGTTTTGACCACTTATTAAACCCCTTTAACTCATACCGTGACAACATTGGTTTTTTACACTTTGACGGATAATATATTTACTCTATAAGGATAATCAATACATAAATGGAAAATGTTAGATATTTTAAAACCTTTCCATATCACTTAGGTTAATTTTATATTTTTATTAATTTAATATCATTAAAAAACCAATATGTATTATAAAATAAAAATTAATGTTAATTTTTTGAACTATTCATTACATTGACTATAAAAACATCAGGGAAACACATAATATTTGAAGAAAATATTTTATTACATCCTAAAATTCCAATTTCTTATATAAAATTCATTGTTCACATTAATTATCTAAAATTATATATATTTTAATATTTTTATTATCATTTAATTTATTTTTCAATTAATTAAATAATTACTACAATATAATTGTTTAATAATTTAAGGTAATTATTTTTTCACAATAAATTAAAAATAAACTACAATTATTAAGATAAATAATTTATATTTAAAAATATTATCTTCAGTTAATGTTTTCATCTCGATAATACTATAATAAAAACATTAAACTTACTAAAAACAAGAATGTGAAATGTTTGACTTTACTTTAAATAAAATACTACGAATGTCATAACCTTATCCATGTGGCATGAAAATATAATAATGCTAACCCATGGGAGATTATGTTCAGGATATACTCAATAATTTTTTTTGGAGAATATTTAATTCATTGACAATTTTGATCACTTTATTTTTAACCTAAATTACCTATTTTACACTTTATCATCTTAATAAAAATTAAAAAATTTACTTTGAATTTTGAAAAAAAATAATTGGGATATATTTAATAAAATTGAACCAAAAATTTATATATAATTAATCCATTTATATAAATAAAAAAATAGAAAATTCATATTTTAATTTACAATTAAATCGGAAAAAACCAACGAAAATAGTTTTTCCGAAAAAACCTATATTAATATAAAAGTTTTTTATACTAAATTATATTATAAAATCCATTTAAATACTATAATTTAATTTTATTAAAATAAAAAAATTTATTACTAATTCAAAAAAATATTTCACCATGTAAATTAACTATAATAAAACAATATTTTTGATAAAAATCTTTATTTTTCACTATTCCATAAAAAGACAATACTTTTATAAAATTATAAAAAATATTTTTAGATAATATTGAAATGATAAATTAAAAAATGAAATTCATTTTTCCAAATAATATTTGGTAAACTTAAGGATAGTAATTATGATATTCACTCATAAAATGAAAGAAAGACCATTTTTGGAGAAAACATATTTTTCTGGAGAATAAAATGACATTACTAAAAATTGTTTGATTATTTTATAAGAACATACCAATAATATAAAATTTATTCGTACATTTAGATTTATTTCATAAATTATTTATTTCTATTCATTACCACCAATTTAATTGATATGTTATAATGGGCACATTTAAATAAAAATATTTCTTTGTACATTTAATATTTATGTGGATTATCTTTTACACTACAGAACATAGTATTTCCATTTAAAACAATAGAATATTACAATATAAATATATGTTTATGTATAATATGTAGGGATAATGAATTTAATATTGTGAATTATGAATCCTTTCCCATAATGGAGTTATCTCTCAAAATTTTCTCCACTTCATTTTTCAGTAATATTAATAATTTTTCAAGCCCAAAGGATCATAGATAGATCAAGACGAATAATTAAATATATTTGATCCATCATTCTAGAACCTATAAATCAATCAATTTCATTAGATCAAATTAACACATGTGGATCACCTCTATACAGATTCTAGTCTAGGATCTTTACAGTGAAATGAATATAATTTAAAAAATGTATTTTGGATTATCAAAAAAAATTATTGAATTAAGGATCATATGATTAGGTAATTAATTTCTTCACATCTAAATCAATTAATTATAAATCGATCATAAATGATCACCTCTTGGGGTTTTGGGAATTTCTATGTCAAATTAATTTTTGATTTATCTCCCACCAACATTGGTTTCTCTATGCTCAGATCCTTCAAGTTGTATCAAGGGGCTCACAATTCAAATTTATAATTATTTATTTGATTTTTGATCTATATTCTGATTAGTTCTATGATTTTCAGTTGAATAATTATTCATTATTTAATAAATTTAATTATATTAACATAAATTCTAAAATTTAATTTATTCATTCAAAATTAATAATTTTTTAATTCGAAGAATTTATGATGAATGACAAGAGATTCCATCAGAAAGTGTAAAGGAAACTAGTCAGGTGGAGTTGAATTACACAGTGTGTGGTCGAAGTACATGTTGTGTACCCAAGTTCATATACCCAGCCCTGACATGGGATACATAGTGTTCTAAGAAAAAATTTCACCCGAGGAATTAATTGGATACCTTCTACAGACTGGGATAACCTAGATAAATGGTATGTTATATTATACTACGTGTACCTAGTGTACAAGCCATGTAATCTACACTATTTAGTGGGTAATATTATGCAACCTATGGGTTCATATACCCGATCAAAACCATTTGAGACATATATCCTAGAGTGTTAATTAAGTACACACTGTGTTATTTATTAATTATTATGTACATAATACATGTATAGTTCATCAGTTAGTCAGGTGAATTCCTGGAATTTGAGATGCATAGAATATAGTTAGATTTCATAAGTCAATTAGTTTGTCATTCAACATACAAGCTGTGTTTTTTGTGGGTTGTGCAGACACATAGAAAGTGAAACCCACATAATATAGATGGTTAGTACACATCGTGTAGTCCGACCGAAGAACATGAAAATGCTTTATGAGTTTACCATATATATAAGAAAATATAGATAAATGTTTTGTAGCTGGATATAATAATCTATATAGTCTCCCTGTAAATAAAATATTGAAATTACATTAAAATTTTTATAACTTCATTAAAACATTATTATATTGATCAGAGCCTATTGTGTTTACAATTAAATAATAGTTTAAATGTATTTATAGATTCAAAATTAATTTATTTTAATAAAATATAATTATGGGTTATATAACTTATTTTCCAAGAATGAATTTATTAAGGGTATTAGATAATTCATATTCTATGTTATATTAAATTGAAAAAAATAATTAATTAATTAATTAATTAATTAATTAATGCAAGCCTCTTTATCTTTATAATAAAGAATGAAAAATAAATTATTGTTATATTGTTTTAATTTTTCATATTTGTTACATGTATTATTGTTCATGAGATAGACCACGTACTATGTTTACATTAGTTTTTTTAATTTTAATTTATTACATGGGTTAGAAATTATTTAATATTAAATTAAAAATGAATTCCTCTATGTTATCCCTCCCTCCATTATTATGTAGGACCTATGTGTCCTAGGTTTTTTATTTCATTCCCCTTTAAGAATTCTTTTGTTCTCTTCAATTACATTTGAGTTATAAATTCATGTTATTAATGGAGTACCCTAAGGAATGTGGAGTCAGTTTAACATAAAATAACTATGATGCCAACTCAAGTGATTCATAAATGGACAGATAGAATTTTTCCACTCATGGAAATAATGGAAGAAAGAGTAACTTCACTAGGATATAAGAATATTTTTATCAAATAAATAAATTAAACTTTTGACAATCACATGATTAGACCATTTATTTATTTATTAATTTATATATTTATGTCTATGAATTATTTAATTTATGTATGGAAGACAATGATCACATAAATAAGTGAATTAATGTAAAAAGATGGAATTTTCATAAATATATTACGTTTAAATATTTTATCCAACACGGATAATTAATTATGTAAGATAAATTTTATATAACAATTCATGTAATAACCTAGTATTTATAGAATATTTGTTTTTATAATTATTAGTATTTTTTATTTAAATAATAGTTCTTAAAAAAATAATTTATTACCTGGTTATTTATTTAAACCAATAAACTTAAAATTATATAATTTTAATTTGAGAAAAATAATTACATTTTTTAAATTCATCATGTTGAAATTTTGTTTTCATGAATTTTTGGGAATTTTCAGACAAATTTTAGTTTTAATGAATAGTTAAAAAATAGAAAATTTTATTTCAAAAATACTTTTTCAAATAATTTATTTATAATGATAGACTATCCTTTTAATTTATATTATAGTTTAATTAAATCTGGTTTTTACATTTTAATCCAATATAGGCAATTAGAACCATTTTAACATTGTAATTGGACATAAAAACATTATGAACATTTGATATTTTTTACATAAAAAAACTCATTTTCTTGATCTGTCAATGAGATAAATTTAAATTTAAATTTAACAAATTTTATTAATTTAATATTAAAAAAAGGAACAAACGTGGTTGTAATTCATTCGAAACATTTTGTCTAATAGGAACAATTTAATTGTTTGTGAATAATGACATTCAATTTTTACCGTGATTAAGGGTAAATTGGGTGTAAAATTACACTAACACTTGTTCAAATTTAATTTGATGAGTATTTGTTGACCAAAGTATTTTATTGGACGATTTTAGGACAAATTTATGCTACCTAAATGATTTTAATGTAATTATAGTATTTTTTTTACATAAAAAAACTCATCTTTTGTTTGTCTTATTACTTTAGGCTGGTGGATAGTAGACTAAGAAAGTGTTCTAATTTTGTAATGAGCCTATGCCTATGAGTAGCTATCCAACTTAAGGGTAAAATCCAATTTTTTTAGTATAGTATTTGGATGATCTAAATTATACTTTCCATGGTTTTATTGATTTCATCATTGGATGGTTCACATGTATTTTTGGATTTTATTACCATTTTGAATTTTATCATTACCATTGGTCCTGTATGGCAATGAGATAGTGTTTTATGCATCATTATAGGTAGTAATGTATTAACATGTCACTCATATATCATTCTATATTTATCTTCTTGTGTGGATTGACTGCATCGTGATATAGTTCCATGATTGTTATATATGATATCAGACTAATTTTTCTTACATGCATAAATTAATTGGATTAATTAAATTGTATGCATCAATATAAACTATGTTTACCGATATAGCTTGATGCTGGAACCATAAGTATGTAATAATATTGAGTTTGAGTCATATACCATTTGTTGTAGGATATGAATCATTAGTTGGTTAAAGTTACATGGATTCCTAATACAATTTAAAGAGTGTGTGTGCCTATATAAATTGGGAATGGTGATCAATCTAATTGTGTCATCATAAAAGTTTTTTTAAAGTTACATATAGTACCATTTAAAACTAATAAACCATAGATCTTTATAACATAGAAATTATAGACACATCTAATATAACCATGATATATACATATATATATATACTTATGAACTATTATGTTATAAATTTATATAGAAATGGTTATTATTATGTAGTGATTTCAATTTCAACTTAATGGGGTTTTTATTCTATAAAATTAAATTGAAAAATTGTATACTAGAACCACCCATTTGAAATAAATTACTTGACTAAGAACATACCTTAGTATTTGGTGGTAAGCAGTGTCTATTTTGATTCATTATAGTTTTATACCTCTCCCAGACCTAAATTTAGGAGCAGTATGAGGAGTGTTTCTCTTATATAGTAAGGATTACACCATTCATATTCTTAAAACTATGATATTTATCATTATAAAAAATATTATAAAGTGTGTTCTTCAATTTTTTTAGATTTATTCCTCCATTATTCTCTTAGGTTGAGTTCATGGAATGTAGAGATGACTATACTCATGAGGTGGTGGGCCCTAACCTGCTAGTAGTGCCACCTATTTAACATCAATTTATACCCGACATGGTAATTGATACCCAATTTTGAGTGGTTTTCCTACAGATTATGTAGAATATAAAGTGATCCATGAGATCTACCCCTATTATGGTAGAGAGTACTCTGGAATTCTAGAAGTATAATCTTCCCCTGCATCGTGGGATTTCATCAACCAGTCTACTGATACATGGCTAGAGTCCATGTTGTGTATCTTTGAACATTTAGAGACTCCTATAGAGTTTCTAAAAAATCATTCAACTTATATTCTTTATTGTTCTATCATGAATTTTTTGTATTTTGATACTCAATAAGACCATCATCGGGATATTGTTTATAGATATTTCCAGGGTACCTTATACAACTATTTATTTCCAGTGAACTCGAGGCTTGAGAAAGGATCTATCATAGTTATGGATTATTCAGATCACCTTACAGAGAATTAGTGTTTCTCAATATTATTTTCTATTAATGATATTGATAGATTGATAATATTTTTTTCTATCCTTATGTATGTCATTATTTCTTAGGAATATGTTTTTTGGCTGATTATAGACTTAGTAATTGTGAATCTATACCTTATTACTATGTTTGATTTTAGGGAATGTAGCAGTAAATTGAGTTGTGGTTCAGCACCAAGGTAGGGTGAAAGCTTGTCTAGCAGTAGGAAATAACATCTTGAGGGACCTTGATAGAGTTGTGGAATCCAGAGTATCCTTAGAGGTAGTTCTCTAATATATTATCTATGTGGATGGAATGGTAATGAAAAAACAATATGTTATTGAGACCCAGTCGACAGTCATTCTGGCTAAAAATGTTGCATCTTCATAGTTTTTCTTCCGAAATTTTTCATGTATTCTTACAAAAAGAAAATTCATATCAAATATAAATTTCAGAGTATGATAGATAGTTGTGTGCTATTCTGGATGATGGATGGATACTAGTTATAAATGATGAGGAGGTGGATGAGTTTGAGGAGGAAAAACTCAAGATACACAATTCCATCCTAGTGGTCCTACTCTTGGAAGTCAGGTTCTAGCTCAGGTCTATGGATTAGTACAAATATATAGAGTACAAACTATACACGAGGAGTTGGGTGTTAGGCTATATATGGTATGATGTGAAAAATTTATAGCTTCTAATTGAGTTCCATTACTTTTTGAAACATGTTATTTACATTGTTTTATCTCCATGAAAATCATGGGTATCCTTGTGCTTGAGATTCATTACTTCTATGACATGATAGCACTCGATACTCCCTTAGACATTTGATTAGAAAGTGTATTCTAGTGGTTGGAATTTTCCCTAGAGTTATTTGGTTATAACTTCTTATGTACCACTTCATCCTAGAGAAGACAACATTTTTTGTCATTCTTGGGATATATTTTTTGTTCCTTATCATGAATATGTGTATTTTTATAATTGGAGAGTTTCTTTTACATCACAAGAGGGTAGAAGTTTGATTCATCTTGGTGAATGGGATGTATGTGAAATTAAATCCTAACACAAGCATATTTGGATTAGTCGATTGAAACCAAATATAGATAGAAATTATATGGATGATCAGGGGACACATTAGGATGATTTTCCTCCTAGAGTAAATCATTCCATGGATGTATTGCCTGATTAATTTTATGGACTTCCTCTAAAATAAGAGGTAGTATTTTCCATTGAACTAGTTCTAGGAGCAGTAATGGTATTTATTACTTTTTATAGGAAGGAAACTACTAATTTTTTGGATCTCAAGTGGTGGTTATATGACTTATAAGACAAGGGTTCCACATGAACTAGTACTTCTCTGTAGGTTTCACCTGTGCATTTGTTTCCTTTGGAAATGGGAATGACCTCAATGATTTAAGGATCAAACATTCCAAGCGGTTTCTAACAAGTTTGTCCGTAGAACCAGAAATATCCAATGATTCCATGTCCATTTGGACCTACATTCCAAAGGTAGCTGCTCTTTAGTTGTGAACCAGTGAGGCTTAAGAATTTGCATTGGTCGAGAGGATGGGAGGTCAGACTCATCACACCTTTTTGAGGGGAATTATTGTCTACTATGGGACCCTCTTTATAGATTTAAGTTATGTTCGTGAATCCTTATTAAATTACCAAGTATGAAAATGATCCTTCCTTTAAATCTGACAATCAATGATTAATATGTATGAGACAAAGAGAATATTTTATATGTATTCGAGGTTCTTCATCGATAGAGAATCATTTGTATTTGTTAGATATTCTTAGTCAATGGTATCATTCGACACATTATATAGAAATCTCTTGGTCATTATGATAACCATACTGGTTTTAAAGCCACTCAGCGGGGCACTTTATGTTTATTTTCATTCATAAGGACATATATTATTTCATAATTGGGATCATACCCGTAGATGGGCTACCTATGTATCCTTTGTTTTAGAAAAGGAATCATAACCCACGGAGTTCAAGTAAACAAATATGAGGTTTATGCATGATTGATGGCTCAACGAAATATTTCATAATTACTTTTACACTCTAAGCTCACGTGAGTCATGCTCGGTGTGAGAAATAAGAGGTATTGGTAAAAACTAGACAATTGTTCCATGAAAGATGCAAATTATAAGAAATGATGTGGGGATTTTGTATGTATGACTACCCAGATAGATGAAGATTAGGATTTACTTCAGGGAATAAACCCGAGAACATGGTTTGTAAAGTAATATGTGCTTTATGGAGATTTGGATACTTAATTTAGGACTTAATCCTGAGAAGGATTCCCAAATTAGAGAGGAAATATGATTATTTTACTCCTAAGAAGGAAGACCAAATCAAAAAGTAAATTATGACTGGTTAAAAGAAATTATGACTGGGGCTTACTCCTGAAAAGGAAGCCCATGTTAAGAGAATTATGATTGGGGATTACTTCTGAAAAGGAAGCCCATGTTAATGGAATATGGATTTTTGGGAACATGGCGCTTACCCCGAAGGAGGATTCCCATATTAAAAGAATTATTTTTGGGTCTTACTCCTGAGGAGGATGCCCAAAATTAAGGGGACTTGAAAGTTGTGGATTACTCCTGAAGAGGAGGCCTAGGTTAGGGGAATTAATGACTGGGGCTTACTCCTGAAAAGGAGGGCCAGGTTAGGGGATTTGAGGACTGGGGATTACTCCTGAAAAGGAGGCCCAGGTTATGGGACTTGAAGACAGTGGCTTACTTTTGGAAAGGAGGCCCAGGTTAGAGGAATTAAAGACTGGGTCTTACTCCTAAAAAGGAGGCCCAAGTTAGGGGTTTTCAAGACTGGGGATTACTCCTAAAAGGGAGGCCAATGTTATGGGACTTGAAGACTGGGGCTTACTCTTGAAAAGGAGGCCCATGTTAGAGGAATTAGAGACTGGGGCTTACTCCTAAAAAGGAGACCGAGGTTAGGGGATTTGAAGACTGGGGATTACTCTAAAAAAGGAGGTCTAGGTTAGGCGTTTTGAAGATATGGGCTTACTCTTGAAAAGGAGGACCAAGTAAAAGATCATCTCATCCTTAAAGGATTAGGTTGAATGAATGAAATCTCTAACCTTAGTGACATAAAGATATATAAATCACTAGTTTTTTGATAAGTGTTCCACATAATTCCTTTCAGATAAGGAAGCCAACAAAAGAACCAGGACATAAATGGTTTTGAAGAAGGTTATGAAGGCTAAATTTTTAAAAGGAGAGGTGGATTTAAAGAAAGCAAGTGAACAGGGAGGAGGGGTACCAAAAAACAGAGAGGTGCACAAGTCCTGCGTAGGCACACAAGTCCTGGTCATGCAAGTATACCTACAAGACACATGGGTACTTGCGCGGCGGTCAACCCTTATGGTAATACTTGGGCGAGACTTGGCTCAAGCCCTTAGTATTATCCATAAAGGCTTCCAAAATAGTGGCGCACATGTTTTATGGAAGGGATAAGGCGGTGTGCAAGTATGGCCATTTCCCTTAAGGGATTGCCACTTAGGCATGCAAGTGTTGATGAGTTTCCGCACTTAGGACTTGTTTCCCATTTTTATACCTTCCATTCTAGGTAATAAATTACCTTAGAAGTCTTTGGAAGGCTTTGAGAAGAGACTAGGGTTCCAGGAGATCGAATCTGAGTTTTGGAATTTTTCCGTCCTGAAATGGGGGGCCCAAAATGGGTATTTATAGGCTAGGGAAGACCCTGGGAGAAAATCAAAGAGGGCAGGCAAGTCACCTGTGCGACCACTACTCGGCGCACAAGTATACTTGCACGACCATGATGAATCCTGCACGACCCAAGTGGGAATAAATCCTACTTCAAACCTTTGTTGATTTTTGATGTTTCTTCAAAGGATGATTCAGTTTGGACTAAGGTATTTCCCTTTTTCAGTCATTATACTTTTTTATGGAATGGAGAATCAAAAAAAGTCCCCCCTAAAAGTTGGATCCGAAGGAAATGAGGATGCTACTCTAAGGTAAAGAAGAAAACCAAGGAACATGTGGCACGCAAGTGTTGAGCGCGCAAATGGAGGCGCGCAATGGTGAGCCGGGAAGGCTTCGACGCGCAAGTGTGTGGCCTGGCCTATATATAGGCGGCCATTGCTCAAGAAAAGGAACCGGTTTCAAAGATTCCAGCTCTCCCAGCACAAGTTTCCTCTGTCACGCAAGTGTCCTGGTTTCCACTGGTTCTTTGTGTCGTGTTGCTATAGAGGTATTTGGATTTTTGCGGTGATACCTGTGCTCCACAACTTGTGTGGTGCAATTATACAAGCACGCCAACTTGGGGACTTGCGCACCTTAATTCCTTAGCCATTTTTTCAGAATTATTAAAAAAAATTATGAAAAATCAACTTACTTAAGAGTTTATTATTCATCTTTTGTGTAGATTAAATAGCTCCTAGAAGAATTGGAACAGCTGATGAACTGGATAGCAAGTGGATTGATGACATGATGAACATTGTAGTCCATGATTAACATGATATTTGTGACATCACTCTTCTAGATTTTTCCAAGTACTTGAATAATTATCATCTTAATTTCCCACAGAGCATTCACTTGCCTCTGTATGACCATCGTCATATTTAAGGAGTCAACGTTCCAGATGCATAGAACTATCTGCCCGAGATGAAACCACTCTGATATTCCTCTATTTCGTTTATGTTGTGCATTAAGAGTAGCAACAATGGTGTGAATTTTCAAATTTGTCCTCCATGTCATTCCATTGCAGATATGAAACTGGAAAACCATGGGCTGATATGTTTTCCGCTACAGGTTGATGGAGAGAAGACTATCATGGCATTAGAAAAAATATCTGAAAAGAGTAATTTCTCCAAATGGCTCTTTACTTCAAATGATCCATTCTCAAATCCATGTATCCATCTTCCAAGTCTCTTGGATAGAAACAGAGTCACTGTTTAATCAGCAAAAAACATTATCAAACCGCACTCAAGAACATTCTTTTACAATTGTTCGAATAAGAGCTGGTATCACTACATATCTTATTGTATCTGGTTGAATGAATGAATTATAGGTGGTTTCTGATGAAGCTCGAGATACTGTAAATCAAATGAAGAGTTATGTTGAAATCCTCTTGTAATTCCTGAAAAAGAGATGAGACTCCATTCTATGGATGTCCTTCTAACTTTTATGCATCAATGAAAAAAACATTCATCTTCAATCATTTGTGTATGCATTCTCTTTCGGTACCTGGTCTAAATTTTCACTTAAGAAAATGGGCCTAGTATGTATAGTTTTATTTTTACTTGGACTATAAAAATAACCCAACAAACATTGAATATTTTAGTGAGCTGGGACTTGACTTTTGTTCATAGTTCCCTTTTCTTTTGTGGGCAGTTTAAAGTCATGCACATCAGACATAAAAAGGCTAATGTTTAAGTTCAAAATAGCTTTGACCGAATGGATTAACATTGACTCCATTCCTTGATAATTTATCTAAAATCATATTACCAAGGTCAAGTATGAGGGAGAATATGTAAACGATGACTTAAGAAATTTTGAATCTGAGGAATGATATGAAAAATGGAAAAAGTAATTAGAAGAATTAGTTTCCAATAATGAAGTTACCATTATTTAAAAAACCTATAAGGGGGTTGAATTATGCAGGGACACCTAAGGGTATTGGCTGAATAGTCAAATAATAGCATCTTTTGGCTGAAAGGTCTGATATGTATACTACTGATGCAAGGCTGCCAAAGGGAACGTGCTGCATAGTCAGGAAAAAGAACTCTTGAAAATTTACCTTTCTACTGTTAAAAAGCCAATGGATGTTTATGGGGATTCAAATTTTCCAAATCATATAGTTTTCTATATGGAGAGAGGTACTTGAATATGGAGAAGATATTTCCAAACAAGATTGTCTAAGAACTGGATGAATGTCACTACTACGAAGGTCTGACCCAAACGTAGGGAATGGAAATATAAACAATAGACATGACTACTTTCAGATCATGAAAAAGAACATGGGAAAAATATGTTAAGGATGACTATTTTTTGCGGATCTGTACATATTGTCGATAAGACCAATAAGGAAAAAAGAGGTTTTCTTCTCAAGAATGAATTTACCATTATTTAACAAACCCGTTGGGGGTTGAATCATTAACAACCACCTAAAGGCAATTGGTACATAGTCAAATAATAGCATCTTTTGGCTGACAAGTCTGTTATGTAGACTATTTATGCAAGGCTGCCTAAGGGCACACGCTGCATAGTCAGGAAAAAAAACTCTTAATTATCAAACATCTTTTGTCCAAAAGTCAAGAAAATGGTTATGGAGATTTTGAAGTATATAAGGTTATGAGTATGACACATAAAAAATGGTCATTTGTTTAATGCATGTAGAGATACACTGACCAATGAAAACCACAATCATGTTCTGGCTGGGTCCTGAATTGAAATGTTGGACTTCAATACATATCCCATAAGGATAAGAATCAAGCCATACGTAGTTCTCAAAATTTAGTTTAACGTCATGTGGGATGAGAGTATAGGAAATCTTAGTTTAGGGTCATAGAGCTCGGACCATAATAATGAATACACTATGTTTGTCTTCAAAGGGACTTTTCAGCTAGGGGACTGAAAGTGGAATTTGGGGTTAGGCCCAAAGACTTGGGGCTTGATTCGGGGGATGCTCGAATGTTTCTACATATACTATAAGGATGCGAATCAATCCGCGCGTAGTTCTTGAAATACCCTCTGTACAGATTTGGTTCGTACATATGAAGGGTGAAAAGGGACTTTAGTGCAATGATGGTTTTACCCAAGATAAAAGGTTCGGGCATTTCCATCAATGAATGTAGTCTTTATAAGATAACATGATCGGAGATCAATGTAAATAATGATTCCCTCTCTGGTGCGAGTGAAAAATAATATTGTAGTTTATTTTCATTCATAAAAAAGTGTGAATAGTTTAACATCATATAGCAAGGACGATGGTGAACCAATGTAAAAAGTATTGGTTCTGGGGCTACTTCACATATCAACATCATATGAGATGGAGGTAAACCGATGTGAAGAGATTGATTTTGGTCTTGAACCTCTGGGGGTTGCCTATGTACCCAGCCTAGAAACCAAGGATAAAAGTCCGCATAGTTCAATTAAAGAATGAATTGGTGATCAAGTTGTTTTTGAGGACAACGACCTAAAAAATGGTGTTGGGACATACACATGGTTAGTGGCCCAGAGAGGCTGTTATGGTTGGAGTTTTCTCTAAGGTCACGTGTGTCATACTTGGTGTGAGAAACAATAGGTAGCAACAACCTTAACGATGCAATGTTTAATGTCATGTAGGATGTATTTAAGGGACTTTTTCAGTTTTTTGTTATGTAGGACGAATGAGCAGTAGAGTTTAAAATCATGTAGGAAAAATATAGGGACACAATTTTAAGTCATGTTGGAAAATCAGGGTTCTGTATAGTTTAGCGTCATGTCGCTAAGACGATGGGAACAATACAGTTTAACCTCATGGTGGGCGAAAAGGGGACCGTGCAGTTTAATGTCATGCAGTGAGGAAAAAAAGGACACATTTTAATGTATTGTAAGACGTATTAGAGACTTTTTCATAGTTTAACATCATGTTTGACAATGGTGAGAATAGTTTAAGGTCATATGCATGTACCGGAGATAATGTAGTTTAACATCTTGCTGAACGTAAGGGACTTCTATATAGTTTAGCGTCATGTAGCTAGGACGTCACAGTTTAACGTCATGTTGGATGCAAGTGCAAATAGTTTATGGTCATATGCATGGACCGGGGATGGTGCAGTTTAACGTCTTGCTGGACGTAAGGGACTATGCAGTTTAAAGTCTTGCAATAAGGAAAACATTGTTTAATGTCATGTTGGACAATATGGATGAAAATAGTATAAGGTCATATGCATGGACCAAGTATGTATTTGTTTTTATAAAAAACACTTCTTCAGAAATCAGGCATTGTTTTGAGTAGTGATGAGTTCTCCATCCATTGAGATTAAATAATAAGCTCCATTAGAGTAGACCTTATGTATTGAATACTGTCCTTCCCATTGTGGCTCCATCTTGGGAGGTTTTTTCCGGCTATCATTGGATTTCTAAGAACCAATACCAATTCTCCTTGAACGAATGAAATGATGAAATTTTTTGTTGAAATCTCATGCTATTCGATTCTGATAGACTTCCAAGTGGTGCAAGGTGCACAATCTTTTCTTGTCTAATCATTCCAATTCATCCAATTGCTTTTGATATTGTTCATCTATAGATGACTGATCAAAAATGGATACTCTGAGCGAGGGTAATTGAACCTCAATGGTCCATACTACTTATGTTCTATTTACTAGTGTATATTGAGCTGACCGCGTTGCAGTGCCGGTGGTGGTATGATTAGCCCATAAAGCATGAAAGAGTTTATCAGGCCATGTTTTCTTATCTTTATCCACCATCTTTTGCAGTATGTTTGAAAGAGTCTTGTTGAAGGCTTCTATCTAGCCATTGGGCACTGCATGATATCGAGATGAATTATTAGATTTGATGTTGTATTCTTGATACAACTTCCTCACCTCAGATGAATAGAAGTCGGTGCCATTGTCCATAAATATGGTATGAGGGACACCAAATCTGGTAATGATGTTAGACTTAATGAAGATAATAATGCATTTAGAACTGATTTCTTTGAGAGGTATTACCTCTTCCCATTTGGAAAAGAAGTCGGTAGCAGTAAGAATGCACATTAACTGCTTGGTTGTACCTGAAGAATAAGGTCCAACTACATCCATTCCCCATGTGGAAAATGGCCATGAGTATTTAGCGGTATGAACAAACTCTGGGGGTTGATGAATGAACTTGTCATGTACATGGAAAGAATAACAATTCTTTGTGAAATCACCACAATCTTGCATAATTGAAGGCCAAAAGTATACAACCCTTCGAATATGATCAAATAGTCTATGTTTAGACTAGTGGGAACCACAAATTCCTACATGCACTTCTGTCATGAAAGCCATTGTATCTTCACCATCAATACATCTAAAGAGAATTACATCATAACCTCTTCTTTAGAGAGTTTCCTCTAGGTGATCTGGGCTATCATAAATAGTAAAATTGACCACACGTCACATGATTTCTTCTTTCTTGGATCTATCAGTTGGAAGTGTTCCATTTTTTAGGTATTCCCTGATAGGTTTCAGCCATCCTGGTGTATGACCATAGAGTCCGAGAATGAGACTAATTTCATTGATTTCCTCTGTTCTAGTTTGAACATAAGGTGAAATTGTACGATGGTGGGAAATACTGATGGATGTCTCGTCCCAATTTGTATCTGCCAGAGCTATGGCTATACTAGCCAGTGCATCAGCTTGATCATTTTTTGATCTTGGGACATAAGAAAATGTCGGTTCCAAAGGAAATTCCTCCATTTACTCTCTAACATAATCAAAAAAAGGGATTAGTTCTTCATTTCTGATTGCATAATCCCCATTGACTTGTTTGATTACTAGGTCTGAATCACCTTTCACCTTTAACTGATTCACTTGTGCTTGGAGCGCCATCACTAATACTGTAATGAGAGCTTGATATTATGCTTCATTTTTTGTACCGCCTCCCCACAATGAGAAGGAATAAGGTAACACTTCCTTTTTGGGGAAATGAGTACAATTACTAACCCAACTTTTTTGAATTTAGGATCTTCTATTTTCTTCCCTGTTGGACTTCTAGAAGCACCATAAAAGTACATTTCCCATGTTTGATGATTATCTTGAATTGAAAAGACTTCTTCATCAGGAAGTTAAATATCTAAAGACGCATCTTCTGCTAAAGGATGTTCAGTATGGATATCGGCCAGAGCTTGACCCCTTATTGCCTTTTGAGACACATACTAGATATCAAATTGCTACAAAATAACTGCCCACCTTGCCATATGTCCTGTAATCATTGGTCAACTAAGGATGAATTTGAGCGGGTTATTGTGAGATACCAATTGGATCTCGTGATGATGCAGATAGTGTCTCAACTTCTGAACTGCAAATATTAATTCTAGGCAGCCCTTCTCAATATTTGAATATCATGTTTCTGCTTCAAGCATAGTTTGACTAAGATAGTAGAGGATGTTTTCATTCACATCATCATTCTACTGAGCAAGAAAGGCACCCAATGACCGCTCTAAAACTATCACATAGAGGATAAGTTTCCTTCCTTCAATAGGTGTCATTAATACCAGTTAAATCAAGAGATATTTCTTGAGAATATCGAATGCTTCTTGTCATTCTTCAGTCCAATGGTAAGTGACTCCATTTTTCATCAATATGGTGAAGGGTAAACTTTTCCATGCCAAATTGGTTATGAAACGTTGAATATAGGCTAAGGGTCCTTGAATTACTCTCAATTATTTCAAATTCTGAGGAGGTGAAAAACCAATGATTGACTTTGTCTTCTCAGGATCGACTTCTATAACACGATGGCATACAACAAAGCCAAGAAATTTTCCTGATCCCAAATGCACATTTTAAGGGTTTCATCTTCAACTAATGTTATCGAAGTTTGTGGAATATGACTTCCAAATCAGACAAGTGATTAGAATATTTTTTGGATTTAACCACCAAATATTCCACATAACATTCAAAAAATTTCCCTAAAAATGGTTTGAATATACGGTACATGGCACGCTGATATGTTGTGACAACATTCTTCATGCAAAGTGCATTACCTGATAGCAAAACACACCCTAAGGGTCTTTGAAAGCTGTAGATTATTCATATTCTAGAGCCATTCGGATTTGATTATATCCAGAATATCTATCCATGATGGAAAGTTCTTCATAGACAGATGTTTCATCAATCAAGAGTTCTGTAATCGGTACTGGAAAATCGTCCTTAGGACAATGCCGATTAAGATATCTGAAATCAATGAAAACTCTAATTTGCCTATTCTTCTTTTTCACAGGGAAAATATTATCCAACCACTTAGATAATGAACTTCTCTATCAAAGTTAGCATTGATAAGCTTATCCACTTCAGCTTCAATTTTGGAACATAAGTTGGGTGTGTTCTTCTTGCGGCTTGTTTGAATCCTCGATGTTATTCTGGAAAACCCAAACGATGAGTAGCAACATCAGGATCAAGCCCTGGCATCTCTGTATAGTTCCAAGAAAATATATCTCAATTTTTCTTTAAAAATGAAATATATATTTCCTTCTCTTCAAGAGTCATGGATGCACTAAATAAAGTGGGGCGTGGATCTTTTTTTGTACCCAGATTTATTTCTCTGAGTTCATCCACAGTGGTAGAGATACCCTCTTCAAATGCTGGAGGAGAATCCCTAAGATATTCCTCTTCTTCTTCAACACATGTTGTCTCTTATATTTCTACTTTTATAGTAGATGATGAAGTATAATTTCCATGATCAGAAGAGATGTTAAAATTTGAACATCATGAATAGGAAGCTTCCATTTCTGACTCGATTTAAGATGAAGGGTCTTCCTTGCGTAATAAAGAGGGGATGATGGACTGAGAATTGACATCATCGTTCACCTTTAGCATTTCTATAATTTTTTATGGCCTGGTTGGTGAAGTATAGACTTGTTGGATTTCAGCAGATGAAAGAAGACATCCCCATTTGAGCTTTCATCATTTCTTGGTGAATCACCAATTTCTCCCGTGTTGTCTGTCTTGATTATCGTAATTGACATTATGGAGGTTTCCATAAGAGTATTTTGATTTGGGTCTATCATTTCAATTTGACTGATAGAAAACACATAATATACACTCACATGTGTAAATGGATTTATTGGAATGTTTTACAAACCAAATGAAGTATTAACCTTGGTAACCTCGCTTACTGTGGATTTCTCCTTACCCTTCATGTTATATAATTCATCCACAATGTATTGAGATTCATATGTTTTGAAGGGGGATTTATCACCATACAATGTCCCAATTTGACCATCGAAGCAATATTTGAGGCATTGATGGTATGATGAAGGGATAGTTTCATGTTGATGTAGCCAAGGTCTTCTAAGTAAAACATTAAATGTTGTATCATGATCAACAACCATGAATTATGAATTGGGTACAAGGTCTCCAAACTGATTTTTGAGTGTAATATCTCCCAATGGTTCTTGTTCATTTTTATCGTATCCTTGCAACATCATAGTAGAAGAAGATAAATCAGATTCCATGAGGCCCAATCGAAAAAGTGTACGAATGGGGATGAGGTTGACTCATGAACCATTATCAATGAAAGATCTTCGGACGTCTACACCATTGACCTTTCCAGATAAGTATAAAGGTATAATATGTCCATGCACGACATCATCTTCATCTTCATCTGTGAATGATATCACTGCATGAAATTCTGTAGGATTATTCTCTATATGATAGACTTAAGCATCCGTAATTTAAGTTTCAAACTCATAAGGACTTGAAAAATCCTCAATGAGTGCCTCTCGAAGATCCTTCGATAGATTCAAGGAATCCAGAATTGATAACTTGGCCGGTACTTGGGCAAAATGTTTCAAAACATTGTATTAATGATCCAAAGGTCTATGTTTTCCAACATGAACATGTGGTTTCGCAGGTGCCTTAGAGGTTGATGCTTTAGAAATATATTCTTTTTGTATCGGGGTAGGAGTTGGAAATACTCCTAGCTTTGAATGATTAGACCGAAAAGGTCTATCTACTTGTTGAGAGGAAGAATGTGGAACCTCTAACCGATCCTCTAGAATAACTGTACCAGGACTGAATCTGTTATTGGTGGAAGAATTTTCTTGTTCTCTTTGAGCTCGTTGATGGGCTCTGCCACGAGTTTCTATTGCATACACAGTTTTAGCAGGGGTAGAATTGGAATAGTGGTTTCTGGGATATCCACGTCTTCCTCTGTATCCCTAACCTCTGGAACTCCTTCTAATTCCTCTGTTTGATACAGGGAATTCAGGCTCATCAAGATCAAAATTGCAACTGGCATAACGATCTGTTAAATGAATCATATTAATAAAACCATTGATCAGATCTTCATCTGATGAAGACTCAACCCGATTAGCCTGTTTAGGCATTGCCATTTGGTGGGGCGGTGCTCGTGGCTTTGAGGTAGTTGGCATAAAATCTTCCGGAGTCAATGAAAATTTGTCCTTTGACATGATCTCATCTTCCTCCGATTTCTCTTCATTCATTTAATTATGTTGTTTCTTTGAATATTTTCCCTCTGATGAAGAGGTTTTTGCTATGGAATTCATGAAATAAGACACAATTGGTTTGTTCAATTGTGTTCGCAAAATTTCATGAATTCGGTTGATCGTTTTTCTGACCATCCAATCATCATATTTTTGTGCATTTTTCTTCTTGACTTCTTGCCACTCGCCTTCTTCCTCTGGATTTGTAGCAGTCACACATATTACCTGAGCTGAAGTACCATTCAATTTGACTTGTCCCGAGTCCACCATATTTTGCAGGAAGTATTTGAAGACAAAACACTCCTAAATGGGATGCCCCAACACTTGATGAAATGGGAAATAATTGGGACGGTCTTCATCTCCTTCCTTGTTCGACTTTTTGGGACTTGGCAATTGAAAAAAATTATGTTCCAGAGCCGAAATGAAGTATCCAAGAACCTGTTCATTTCAGAAAGAGTAAACATTGCTCTTTAAATCCTCAAATTGTTTTTGTCTTTGATCTCTTTGATCACCTTGAGGAAATGGCCTCTATTGTTAATGATCAGGAGGTGGAGCCCTTCGAGAAGATGAAGGCCTTGAAGTAGAAGCAGGTACATGTTCTTGTTTAAGCATAACTGTAGCAGTCTCTAGTTTACACATTATCTTTCCTGGATGTGATGGAATTACACGAGCTTTACCCTTAGACTTTATAAGGGAGTCTTCAATCTGTTGAGTGATTGAAGTAAGGTCTCAAAACCGTGCTGTGTATTTCATAGGGATAAACGGTGTGCGCAACTCATCACACAAATTTTCCACAAAAATTGGAAATAATTCTTCTCGAGGGAGTTCTATGCTCAGGGAATTTGTTAATCCCTTCCAGCGAGCAATGATATCTGAAACCCTTTCATTCTCCCTTTTCATACAATTTGTAGCATTAAAAACTATTATCTTTGGCAAAGTTGAGCTGAATTAAAGAAGTAATTCTTGATGAAGATCCTCCCACCCAGTAATTGACCGGGATTACAAGCTTGTATACCAGACAAAAACAGGCCCTTGTAATGATTGTACAAAAAACCTAAGAATAACGGATACTTGTTGCTGAGGGGTTACCATCATAGGATCGAAACGAGAAACAAAATGTTTTAAGTGTTTCTCTAGGACTCCAGAAATATTAATGATTGGGAATGTGGTACTTGAAAAATTTTATGGGGGAGGAATTGTGTCTACCCATTTAGGGTAAGCTGCATTCTCCGGTTGAACCGGTGCATGCTTTCCTTCCATAGTTTACAACCGATCTGTAAATGAATCAATGGTAGTCATTATCTTTTGAGAATCATCTGGTTGATCTTGGACCTGTGAAGGTGCAATAACTGGAGCTTGGATAGGTGTGGAGAACTAGACTACCACTGATGGTAGTATTTCCGGTTGTTGTTTCGTATAACCCATATGATTAGACCTCTAAGGGTGTAATGGTAACAAAGGATACTCTTTATCCATCTTAGTATCCGTAACAAATTCCCTTCACTGACTGACTCCATCACGATTATGAGAAAGACTACATTGAAGTAGTTCTACATTCAACCTTCTTAATTCCTTCATCTCTACTTCTTTTTGTGCGAATCTTTGCTCTAGTGAAAGTGATTGGACTTCTACAGAGGAAGGGTATGTAACCTTATTCATCCCTTTTTCTTTTCTTGGATGCCTTTCGCAGAGGGGGAAGTTAGTTATTTTATGGAATTCCTAGATTTTGGGTGAGCCTTTGATTTCTTTTACGCACACCTTCTTCATTTGTGTTTGTGTGTACAACTTCTTAGGAAGGAACATCCTCATATGATCCCTCTGAGTGAGCCTCATCTGGGGGATCGTCAACAACGAAATTGATGACATTAATTGATTAATAACACATTTCATCTCTTTTATCGACATTTCTGTGATTTTTTCTTATTTCGTGTCCATATTGAGAAACTTACTTTTGATGATTTGATCCATCAGGAACTTCTTGATGAACCATAATTTGGAGGGAATCTTTTGATAATTTGGCTCTTCATTCCTCTTGGGGCTACTTCCCTAATCGAAAAAAGACTGACTTTATCTAAGGAAGATATTGGGGATTTGAAAAAGTCCATAGTCCGGTGGACTAGGGATGTTCCTGGTTTTCCTGCTCAACCCCTAGAATCCTATTTGTTGATTCTGAGGGTTGGGTTAAAAGAGTCCCCAGTCTGGAAAGCTAGGGTGGATCTTGAGTTGCTATACCTGAGACCTTCTTAAAATCTCTCTTGATCTTAAGGTCTTTACTCTGGAAATTGACAGGATGCATTATCCTACATCCACTCTTATCACCCGGATCAAAAGACCGTTGGATGATTTCTGACACTTCTGTCACTTGATGATGTGCACGCTCTAAACGAGAAGCCTATTCGATGTTCTCATTTGCCTGATGGAAAAGTAATTCAAAAAATTGTTCTCTGTATTCCTGATTCTGGGAAGAACTAGTTGAGTCATGTTCATGAGAAAGCCTTTTATTACAAACAAATCTAATTGGTTGTGGCCAGCAATGGGCAATAACATTTCCGGAAACCATTTTCGGTAGGCTTTACTGACTGGAGAGTAGAGTGAAATGCAGTTCCCCATGAACACCCTGTCCCCTAATGTGAATATCAGATGGGGAATTGGTAATTAACTGGCGCAACCTTCTTAGTGCACCAAGGCATGAACGATAAAGGGCTCTATGTTTCTCTTCAGCCTTCAGATATCGAGAAACTGAGAGAGAAGCCAAATCAATTTGGAGTGTAACCCTTCTATTAACCTGACATGATTTTCATATTAATCATAAGATAATATTTTATTTTTCAACTGACAAAGAGTTTTCCATATGTTGAGATGAATGTCATGAATTTCATCTTCCATAAAAATCTTTAGAATGTCTTACTGAGAGTCAGCCAAAGGCCAAAACATAACAAAAACATCACCTATTTCCAGTTGATTTCCCATATTCAGTACTTTCTCTTTATCATTTGATGAAGATTATTCTACCTGTTTAGACCAAAGTTAGTGCTTCTTTGTTACTTCATCTGATTTAAAAAGACCGACAGAGAATTCACTTATCAAACTAGAAGATGCATGACTCAGGTGTAGTTCATAGAAAGACCTACACCCGGGGCTATCTTCCGATTGAGAAAGTATTTCATCTGCTACTGGTAAAGCATCAGACATGACTGGTTTCAAATTTACAAGTGCCTCAAGATAAGAGGTCATTCTCACCACTATATTGTCCATTGGAGCATTTTCCAGGAAATGCGAATTACTACTGCGGAGAGGACTTTCGCAGCTAAATTCATCATCATGGGGAGGACCACCATGGTGGGTTACAAAAAAATATGAAACATTTTTCTCCACGAACTTCTGGCCACGCAGAGGGTTATCATGACTCTCATTTGAAGATGATACTTCATGATCGACTAAACTGTCATAGAGCAAGCCTTCATGAGGAAGTGGCTGATGCAGAACATCAGAATTAATGTTCCCACTATTGGGAACTAAAATAGTAGAATCATGAGTTGCAACAGATAATTGTCTGACTGCATCAAGAACTCCAGCATCGAGAAAGGACTTATTATAGAATGGCCATTGATATATTGACTGTTCTGGATGAGTCTTTTTCTTAGATGCCTTCTTACTCACTTTTGGAACCACTTCTTGAATAAAGTTGTTATTATGGGTATGTGTATGTGTCTGGTCTAGAGAAAGGATCAGGTTAGGATGATTATCTCCACTCAAATAAGGTGTATGTGCCTAACTTGGTTGTCCATATGATATGGGTGAGTATGCCCCCACAACCCTCTTGGACTGTAACAAATGTGTGTGTCTATTCTTGAGTGAACTGTTGATGTGTCACTCCACTAGTTGGGATATATTTTCATTTCTTTCCCTGTGATGCAGCTGAAGCTATTATAATATCCTGGTAAGCATCCAGAATATGTGTAGGGATTTTCTTCTTCTCTTTAACCATTAATAGAATACACTTGGTGAATTCAGCTATCGGAATGGGGATATATGTCCAGTCCATGCTTGGAGTAGTTGTGTGTTCCTACTCCTATCATCCTTTTCCTGTCAGTGAATTCTAACAGTACTCAAGTGTCGGGGCAGAGAATTGAGTCTACCTCTTGTTTGTCACCGAATAATTATGACTGACTTCTCTGAGTGCTACCAAATGAGACTGTTAGTAGGCTTGATCAATACTGGCAGGTGTTTGTGCCTGATGATTTCACTCCACCAAACGTGGTTGATGATCTTCCTTCAATACTGGCAGATGAGACTGCTGGCAAGATTGATGAGTGTAAGCATGTGTATGTGCATGTTTACCAGTTGTCAACACATTGGGTTGGCATGCTTCATTGTATATAGTCAGACGAGCCTTCTGACTAGCTGATGAATAATAAATAGGTGTATGTTCATGTCTATATTAGTCCTTTGGAATTTCCTGGTGGGATTGGCGTGTTGCTGCTAGACGAGTCTGCTGGACAGTGGAATTAAAACGGATGGGTGTGTGTGCCCGCTTGTTTCTTACCACCAAGTTAAGTTGGTGGAATTTTCTAGACATTGTAGATATAAGAAGATACTCACTGTTGACTGGTCATCGCCTCTGGTGGTACGTTTTTCCTGCTCGGGTTCAAGGAACCTAAGCCAAATACCTGGAGACGAGACCCTCATCATGTCGAGGGCGCACTGCCGCACGAGTCTGGCAGCGATTTATTGTGGGAGCCCTGGGGAAGGACTCTTGTTTCTTTAAATTAATTCATTGAGTGAACTTATCATTTACCTCCATAGAATATGGGAGGGAATGGTGATTGTGTTACTGGGATAACGATTCAAACCGTTGGAGACGGTGGTTAGCACCGCCTACTTCTTAATCACTGGTCGTCGTTGTCCGGATGGTCAGGGTGAATTATTGACTTGGATGGATTTTAGAGTGGCCTCCAGAGTCAGAATAGTACCATTTTGATATTATTCCTTAACCAACACATTTGATACCCAGCATTGAAGATGCTGAGTAGGTGATGTCATCCTCAGAGCGGACGACGATCCAGCAGGAGTAGCAGCAAAGGCTGTAACACCTGATATTTTATGAGAAATATTTTGTTTTTATGTATAATGTTATATAAAAGAATATTTCACTACACACAACACAGTCTTGGCTTGCGTTACATGCAAGAGAAACCTTCCTCGATAGCTTGCGTTGTACGCAATACCGAGTTTCACTAAACAAATGATATGATATTAAAATATTATATAAACTAGCCGTTATGAATAGTAATACCCAATTTTTGAAATTTTATAAATTTTATCTTTTAAAAGCGACTTCATTTTTGGATTTGGAATATCTAAATTAGCCTACGGTTAATTTTTGGTATTTTTCTGAAAACAATCAATTTTTGATGAATAGTGAAAACACTAGGTTACTATTTAAAAACCGACTTTTTATTTAAATAATTATTTTTTTATTTAAATTTAATTTAGGTCAAACTTGATATAGAATACCTATATAAGTTCAAAGTAATTCATTGGAGTCATTTTACAATAATTTTAGATATATAAAAACTTTATTGAACTTTTCACAGTCTTTTACCCACCTCCTAGGAGAATTTTGGAAATTCATATAAAACTTTATTTTACCGCTTCTGAGAGTGGAATTTCGAAAATCCGAGATACACGGTTAATATCAAGGAATAAAATGTGGTTCAATGAGATGAAAATAATTTTTGTTGAATAGTAACTTTTTACTTTTATTTTCCACGGTTAAAAGTAAATAGGTTAATTAAGGGTAAAAATGATATTAATATTACCCTAACACATGTCCTAATTCTATTGGATAAGTGTATCTCGACCAAAAACAACCTTAGGAATAAAATATTATCATTTAGGTCCACTTGGATTAGATTAGGACATTAATTATTATTTAATTCAAAGAAGAGTTAAAAGAGTTAAAATCAATGTTTAATTACTAAAACATTTTTCATATAGGGTTATACATAAGATAAATTCGATTTTAAATATTCATTAGAAATATAAACACATTTACTACATAATGGTATTTTATTTATAATTTTTAGACATTAAATAATTTAATTTATTTATGACACAATGGTGATGTAGTAATTACCTAATTAATGAAATATTAAACTAATTTATATTATAAATATCAAAATAAATGCAATTTGAGACTTTTTATGAATTACACTAATTTTATTGGCTAATATGACATTTTAGGATTGGTTATATAAACTATTTTCGAAGTAATAATGCTGTTATAAAATTATCAAAAACAAAATACCAAATAGTGTCAAAATTGAGATAAAATAGTTTTTAAAATAAATATTATATTATTAATTGTGATTTTAATACTAAAAATTTATGGTTCGGCCAAATGACCTAGATAAGGTTATATATATTAATAATAAATCTCTTGGTTTTCTTTTGTCTTGTTATTGTATGTTTATTAACCACATAGTTTAAGAAAACAAGAAGACACGGTAAAAGTAAAATTATTTAACTTAATGTTAAATCTAAATTATATGGTTAAAATAGTAACCTAGGCATGTCTAAAATATATTTTTGAGAGTATTTCGACCCATCCCAACCTTATCTTTGAAATAAATAAATTTTGAGCTATTAATAACCAAATATGACTTTATTATAAAATAATATTTTATGTTTTTACAAAGGTGCCACTCTCCTCCCTTATAAAAGGGAACCTCTTCCCTCTCCTCCTCACACCACATTGAGCCCTCACTCTCGGCCAAACCCTACTAATTTATTTTCTAAACTTCCCTAGAAATATCCTATAGGTCCTGGTATTCTTCAAAGACCATATTTTGTGCCCTAATAGGAGGTGAAGAAGAGGCGCTTCAAAGAAGAGGTAATGTCCGTTACCGATTATTTCAAATTTATTTCTTCTTCGACTTACTCTTCTCTAGTTCATTCATTATGACGTAATAACATCAGTATCACTCATATAATGATTTGTTATTATAAATATGAAACAACCCTATTTCACCTTCTATCCATCCTACAGAAAACAAAATCACCGCGCGTGCGTACGTACTGAATATCGTCTCCACGCCGTGGTGTAATCTATTTTCCACCACCACCTTACTTGGATGGGTATAATGATGTAAAGAATAACTATATATGATTATTTTAATGTGATATTGATTCTTAAATAGTATACATACACTTCAATAAAATTCAACGATCATGGGAATGATATAATTGCTCGTGCGTACGTACGACCTACCGTCTCCATGATGTGATGCGACTCGTTCTACATGATATTCATTTAATAATGATTATATAAATTAATTGAATGAATAAATATGATATATATTACACTAATACCATTATGGAGATGATGTATATATAATATAAAAATAATAATAAGAATTTATTTGACAAAACACGCATAAGAACAGAAAGCAATAAACACCCGAATAACAAGTAGCAGTGAAATATTAATAATAAGAAGCTAAGAATATGATCATATATGATATCATAACAATGAGTACGATTCTGGAATAAGTCAATAACAATATTTAAATCATTATAGAAGAGGTTCGGACACATATGAAACAAATCGGACTAATGTTAAGGGAAAATCTCACAATCCCATTTTTATCTGAGATTGTTTATACTTTGGTATTTATTGGGGTGTATTTATCATCCAAACCCATGTTTCCTGAATATGTAATATTATTTATATCCTCCTACAATTTTTTAAATCCAATATTACTCATTGGTGAGTTTTTAGTAAAAGATATGATAGGAATCTTTTGTCGTTTTTAGTACGAGGTACTTTTTGACTTTTCCAGCCAAAGTATGAAATGAATGTTTTTCTTTAAATTATAATGCATGAATGGATTTTTAGAACATTTTTTCCATGAAGCGTCCTTTACAAGTTTTCATGTTTATTTTTAATCAACTATTTTTAGTTTAAAATTGTATGACATGTTCAGAAATGAAAAATGATTTTGAAGTATAAAGGATATTTTCTCAAGAATGAAGTTCAAGTGTTTTATTAAAAATATTTTCCATCTAAGATAATATAGGGTAATGTTTCTATCCCCATTTTTACATTGATTTGATTATGTTATGATGGAATTATTTTTATGATGTCCTTTTATCTTATATGGATTATGTTATGATGTCATGATGTTTAAGAATCCCATTTTTATTACATGGGTTATGCTATGATGTATGATTTATGTTCATGTAGCACACATAAGAATGGTATAATTATGAGATGGTTGGGACCCATATCTCCCTCCAATGAATTGGGTAAATATTTATATCTCATGATATAGACATGGCTGGAACGGCAGACTAATCTAGTTCAGTGATACATGACTGAAACGAGGAGTGAACTCAGTTCAGAATTGGACTTTGTCCGATATGATAGTCTTATCAAT
The DNA here is from genome assembly GCA_963277665.1 of Viscum album. Classification (NCBI taxonomy): domain Eukaryota; kingdom Viridiplantae; phylum Streptophyta; class Magnoliopsida; order Santalales; family Viscaceae; genus Viscum; species Viscum album. The sequence goes on from OY728161.1 coordinate 1,005,768,303, forward strand.
GAGTCTTGAATACTAATAAATGATTCTATATAATTATGTGTATTCCAAAAAGTTTCATGTTTTATGTTATGATTATTGGGATAACATTTCACTACTATGATTTATCCCATGTTATCAAATTATTATCTCTTTTACAGGGTTTGATTTCCAAAATGTTATGTTCTTATGAATATGATGTGATTGATATTTCTTATGTTTACCCTTACTGAGCATTTGAGCTCACCCTTTTGTATGTTTTCTTTTCCCCAGGTCAGGATGAAGGGTTTTAAGTAAGATATCCCAAAAGGGACTCTAGATATGATAAAATAAAATGGAGACAGTGTAGATGATTTATGAATCGGTTGTTTATGTTTCCCAGTTTATAAAGACACTATACCTATATGGTCCTTTCATGGTTTTGTTATATGTTGTAATAAGTGTGCTTACATTTTGAAGCAATAACAATGTATTTAAAGTATGTGTCGTTATAGAGGCATTCACAACAGAGGTATTCACATACGTGAACATAAGAGAAGCCATTTCTGTAACGCAGAAGATCTTGGAAAAGAGTGGATGTTTGATATAGCAGATATAATCAAGATAAGTTCTGCCACTACATCTTTTGGATGAGAACATATGTTATTGATTGTATTTTTGGCCCTCTTATTGAGTTTAAATAGGGTCATAACAAATACGTAAAACATCATTTTAAATTGGTTAAGGATTCACGTCGGGTTCACCCTTTTTTATTTCCTCTAGAAATGGGAATGACCACATCAATTTAAGGTTCAAACACTCCAAGCAGTTTCTAATGGGTTTGTTCATAGAACTGGAAACATCCAATGATTCCATATCTATTTGGACCTACTTTCCAAAGGTAGGTGCTCATTAGTTGTGAACCAATGAGGCTTAAGAATTTACATTGGTCCAGAGGATGGGAGGTTGGACTCATCACACCTTTTGAGGGGAATTATTGTCTACTCTGGGACTCTCTTTATATATTTAAGTAATGTTTGTGAATCCTTATTAAATTACCAAGAATGAAATTGATCTTTCCATTAAATCTAGCAATCAATGATTAATATTTATGAGATTTAGAGAATCTTTAATATGTATTCGAGGTTATTCATCGATAGAGAATCATTTATATTTGTTAAAGATTCTTAGTCAATGGTATCCTAAACACATTATATAGAAATATCTTGGTCATTATGATAACCATATTGGTTTTAAAGCCACTCAGCGGGGCACTTGAAGTTTATTGTCATTCATAAGGACATATATTATTTCAGAATTGGGATCTTACCCGTAGATGGGCTACCTACGCATCCTTTGTTTTAGAAAAGGAATTAGAACCCACGTAGTTCGAGTAAAGAAGTTTGTCGTTTATGCATGATTGATGGATCAACGAAAGATGTCAAAATTACGTTTACACTCTAAGCTCACGTGAGTCATGTTCGGTGTGAGAAACAAGAGGTATTGGTAAAAACCAAACAATTGTGCCATGAAAGATGAAAATTATAAGAAATTATGTGGGGCTTATGTATGTATGACTGCCCAGATAGATGAATATTAGGATTTACTTCAGGGAAGAAACCCGAGAACAAGGTCCATAAATGTATATGTGCTTTATGGAAATTTGGATACTTAATTTAGGACATAATCCTGAGAAGGATTCCCAAATTAGAGAGGACTTATGATTGGGATTTAATACTGAGAAGGAATCCCAAATCAAAAAGTAAATTAAGACTGGTTAAGAGAAATTATGACTGGGGCTTACTCCTGAATAGGAAGCCCAGGTTAAGGGAGTTATGACGGGGCTTACTTTTGAAAAGGAAGCCCGGGGTAAGGGAATTTCGATTTTTGGGAACTTGGGGCTTACTCCTAAGGAGGATTCCTATATTAAAAGAATTATGGTTGGGGCTTACTCCTGAGGAGGGTACCCAAAATTAAGGGAAGTTGAAGACTGTGGCTTACACCTAAAAAAGAGGCCATGGTTAGGGGAATTAAAAACTGGGGATTACTCCTAAAAAGGAGGCTGGGATTATGGGATTTGAAGACTAGGGCCTAATCCTGAAAAGGAGTCCCATGTTAGGGGACTTGAAGACTGGGGCTTACTCATGAAAAGGAGGCACAAGTTTTGGGAATTAAATATTGGGGCTTACTCCTGAAAAGGATGCCCAGGCTAGGGGATTTTAAGACTGGGGATTAATCTTGAAAAGGATGCCCATGTTAGGGGACTTGAAGACTGGGTCTTACTCTTGAAAAGGAGGCCCGGGATAGGGGAATTAAATATTGGGGCTTAATCCTAAAAAAGAGGCACATGTTAGGGAATTTGAAGACTGTGGGTTACTCCTAAAAAGGAGGCCCATGTTAGGGGACTTGAAGACTGGGGCTTACTCCTGAAAAGGTGTCCCAGGTTAAAGATCCTCTCATCTATAAAGGTTGAGGATGAATGAATGAAATCTCTAACCTTAGTGACATAAAGATATGTAAATCATTAGGTTTTGAGAAATGTTCCATATAATTCCTTTTAGATAAGAAATAAAACAAAGGAACCATGCTATAAATGGTATTGAAGAAGGTTCTGAAGGCTAATTTTTGAAAAGGAGAGGCATATTTGAAGAAAGCAGGAGAATAGGCAGGAGGGGCACCCAAAAAGAGAGAGGCACAGAAGTCCTACGTGGGAGCGCAAGTCCTGGTCATGTTAGTATACCTACGCGACACATGGGTACTTGCACGACGATCAACCCATAGGGTAATACTTGGGTGATACGTGGCTCAAGCCCTTAGTATTATCCTTAAGGGCTTCCAAAAGTGTGGCGCACATGTTTTATTGAAGGGATAAGTTGGTGTGAAAGTATGGCCATTTCCCTAATGGGATGGCCACTTAGGCATGCAAGTGTTGATGAGTTTCAACACTTAGGCCTTGTTTCCCCTGTTTAGACCTTCCATTCCAGGTAAGAAATTACCTTAGAAGTGTTCGGAAGGCTTTGAGAAGAGACTAGGGAACCGGGAGCTCGAATATGAGGTTTTGAATTTTTCCGTCCTGAAATGGGGGGCCCACATGGTGTATTTATAGGCCAGGAAAGACCCTGGGTGAAAATCAAAGTGGGCGCACACCTCACCTGCGCGCCCACTATTCGGCGCGCAGGTATACTTGCATGACCATGATGTAACTTGCGCGACCCAAGTGGGATGAAATCCTTCTTCATGCCTTTTTCGATTTTTGATGTTTCTTAAAAGGATGATTCACTTTGGACTAAGGTACTTACCTTTTTTAGTCATTAGACTTTGTGATGGAAAGGATCATCAACAGAATTTCACCATGAAGGCAGATGGGACCCTCAGGATATGTGTGGATTACCATCAGTTGAACAAAGTTTCTATTAACATGTAGTTTCAAACAAATATTATATATGGCCTTTTCAAATATATCTTTAGATCTCAGGTTTTCTTTAGGATTGATTTGAGGTCAGGCTATCATTAGATACAAGTAAGGCCTTACAGTGTACATTCTAAAACATTTTGAAGTACTTATGGGTTTTTTAATTATCTAGTTGTGGTTTTTTGTTTGATGCACACTCCCACATTTTTTATTGATATAATGAATCAGTTTTTCCATTGATATTTGAAATAATTTTTGGAAGTTTTAGTGGATGAAATTTCGTATACTCTCAAAATATACATGATCATGTCAAATATCATGATATAATTTTGAATAAACTGAGAGAGCGCCCTCTATTTTCTAATCCTTCAAAATGGAAATTTGGGATCAATAAGGTTCACATCACAAGTAACATTATCTCAGAGAAAGGATTGTTAGTTAACCCATATAATGTGAGTTTAACGGTTTCCTGGGAGAAACCCAAGAATATATTTGAAATACATAGTTAAACGGGTTAGGACAGCTGTTACATGCACTTCATTCAGGACATTTCAGGATTAGTAGAACTGCATATGGGTTTGAAAAAAAGGGTGTGAAATTCATATAGTCTAAATTCTACCAGATATTCCATCAATAGATAAAAGGTAGATTAAATTCATCACCGATCATGTTTTTTCCATATTTGGGTAAAATCTATTCAGTTTATTTTTAAGCATCAAGTGTCATTCTAGGAGAAGTTTTGATGAAGGATGATTTAATCATGTAATATTCGTCATGTCATTTGAGGATTCATGAGTGGAGTTACCCTACACAAACCATGAGAAAAGAGTTTTAGTTCATGCCTAGTGTTTTTGGATGCATTATTTTCATGGATAGTTTTTTTTGTGGTTATTATGGAACATAAGATCCTTATGTGCCTATTCACATAGTGTGACATAAATATAAAATGTAGAAGGTGGTTTGAATTGCTTTACTACATATATTTTGAGCATGTGTATATACTAGAAAAATTCAAGGATTTTGTGGATTATCCAAGCTGGGGGACATAGACATAGGTAATTTAAGAGGCCCATAGTGAGTGGTAGTGGATGGACATGTTTTCTAATATCCACTTAGGGGTCTCAAAGATAAAAATATATCAAATAATTATAGATTTTCTAGTGACCTATTCACTTATGGATATATTTAATTGAGAAAACTTTTATACCGAGAGAGCTTAGTACCAAGGGAGAGTGTTTTATGTGAGGACCTATCATTGGGTGGTTCATTGATGAGGATGAGATATTTCATATTGATGGATGTGTCTGGGTTCCCAAAAACATATGAGTGGAATTAAAGAGGGAAAATCAGGCTTCTAATTTTTTGGCACACCTTTGGATTATAATGATGTACTAAGACATATGTTTCCTTTGTTGGAGACCAAAAATGAAAAGGAAAGTAGCGGGTTTTGTCACTCGATGTTCCACCATTAAGTTGGTGAAGGTAGAACACCAATGACCAGTTGGAATTTTACAGTCATTTCCCATTCAATATTGGAAATAGGAAAAGTCACTCAAGACTCTATGATGGGATTTATTAGATCAACTCAATCCATTGACATTGTTTGGGTGATCATCAATAGACTAACAAATGTCACTCACTTGTATTCCTTATGGATACATTTTTAGAATATGAACAATGTAAACTTTCCATTTTTGGGATTATCAGACTTCATAGTACCCATTATAATATCATATCATATAGAGATTCTCTCTATAGATCATGGTTCTAGAAAGGGTTCAAGATGTATTTGGGTTCAATTGTTCTTTTGAGCACGTCCTACCCCCCTCATACCAAATGTCAACACAATTATACATTTTAGGTGTTAGAGGACATGATTAGAGAATGATTCCTTGATTTTGGAGGTTCTTAGGATAAACAGATAAATACACCATATTTTTTAAAAAATAACTACTTTTAGGGGATAATAAAAATGGATCCATATGAAGACTTTTGGTAGAATTTTTCATTTACCGATGTTCAAGTTAGAGTCAATAGAGTGAACTACCAGGACCTCATCTTATACAAAAGACATTAGAGTAATTGTATATTATCAAAATTTTCATGGAATCTACTCCATCTAGAAATAATTATTATGTTGATCATCATTGATGGATTTAAGAGTATGAGTTTGGGGATTGGGTCTTCTCTCTTGTTTCTCCTATGATGGGGTATAAATAGATTCATATGAAAGGGGATCTAGAACCTAGGTTCTTCAGGCCATTTGAGATATTGGAATGAATCAGGATAATATCCAATCGGTTGTAGATACCTATGAGGTATTGTGTTCTACATTAATTTTTCCATGTATCATAGATTTGCTGATAGCATTCTAACTCATATCATGTTATTCATATTAATGAGATTGAATTTGGGGTAGATGTATCCTTTTAGTAGCATCATTTATGTATCATTGATTGGATCATGATGGATCTCGGAGGTAGGTATGTTAATTTAGTACGACTTCTTTGGTAGCATGTCAATATATTTTAATGAGATCTGGGAGATAAATGCTGGTGTATATGCTTATTGGATATATTTATTCTCAAAATATTATTTACCACCATCGGAAGGGAAACTCGGGGATAAGTTTTCACAAGTGGGAGAGGTTGTATGATAATTTATTTTCTCTTGATTTAATAGCCCTTTAAATTTTATTTTTAATCCTTATTTTTAATATTATACTTTGGGTAAAATTATTAAAGAAGGTTTTACGAGAATCTGAGGCTAGTTTGGAGCTCATGGCTTCATTTTTTAGTGAATCGTTATGATGTGCATGCTTGGATACTAGTTAGTTGTAACCATGAGGGAAAACCATATGATCCAAATATACGGGATCACAGTTTGAAAAACCATGTGAGGGAGGATGCACGCCCATGGGAAAATATCATACCATTTTTATAAATTAAACACATGGTTATCATATTGTTTGTCTAACTATGTGCCCAACCATGTGAGAGGATTTCTTCCTTGGATAGTTCTGGTACATGGTTAGCACATGGTTTGTCCAACCATGTGTCTAAAATGTGAGCTCCTTTAAATTTGGTAGAAAATTAATTTATGTTCTTTAATATTTTTTTGCATGACAGTTTCTCATAGGATCTTCCCCTAAAATCCATCTACCTAAAATTTAGTTGTCTAATTTGACCTTTAAATTACATAATTGTTTCACCATCAATCATTTTCATGATTGGTTTGTATTAATCACATGTTTTTAATTAATTTATATTTATTTACTTAATACTTATTAACTAGGAATGTATGTTTCACTTGGATCTTATTAATTTCCAATGAAATTTAATATGGTATGACAAATCCTTTGAACCTTTTCATTATTAATGAAAGGGTAATTTATTAAATTTAAATGGAAATGAAAAATTAGAACGGTTATAAAATGTACTTTAATATTTTATAAGTGTATGTTGCCTATTATTATTAGGTAAATCTGTCCCGTTAAATTATATGTCAGACATTTGATAGTCTTGGATTGCTATTGTAATGCCTTGAGTAGATAAATTCTTCCACCACATTTCACTAGGTCAGTCTCCAAGGAAGACACAAACCTTGAAATTAAGCCGATGTATCATTAATTCATGAATTCCATGGTGTTTTTTCATAAATACACATGATTCATATATAGAAATTCTAATTCCATGGATACACTCCTTGGATTTAACATAGTATCTTCAGATATGAGGCACCTATGATTCTTCCATTGGGTCATAGTCATGATTAGACTATGATTTATTGTGAACATACTTCATGGAATCGATTATAATTATTTATAGTGGAATTACATGGGTTCTTCCTTAGATTACAATTATAGACATGTAGATAGGATTCTTGATTAATTGGTGTGATCTAGCTTGACCATCTAATTTCAAGATCTCCTTAGTTTAACCATTGGGCAATAATATTATTGTCTCCATATAGACACCATGGTTTCACTATAGTAAACATCTTATTTATCACATATACTTAGACACCATGAAAAAATTCTTTGACCCTGACCATTTAAATGTCCCCTATTCAGACAAACCTAGCTTCAGAAAAAGTAGGTTTTTCAGACTAGCTTCACCTAAGGAGATGAACCTAGAACCGTAATGATTACACTGAATTATTATAGACATTGTTTGTGGTGGCATTCTGAGTGTATATCACACCCTATTCGGGCTACTGATTGGTACCCAGATAGACTTCATGGATGCAATTAGAGACAATGGAAAGCACCTGATCATGGATGCTTGATTTGAATTTATCATGGGGGCTAGAGAAAAAGACTGATCCTTGGATATTTATGTTATTGGAAAAGGGTTTTCGTAATTTGTTCATCTATTATACATGTATTGTACATGTACATGGAGCCTTGTATGCATGTAATTCATTTTATAGCATCATAAAATTGACATCATTTGTAAAAATTGTTGATTACTGTTGTTCAGATGATTATCTTATATGGATGTGAACTTCTTCAATTGTATATCTATTTATTATTATTCTATAGTGATACAATGTTATCACGATGAATATTATACACACATACACAGTATAGGACCTCACTCCTAGTTAGTAGCCTCTAATATATGAGGTGGCATTCTTGAGGCCACATAGACACTAGTTCATCTTTTATTAATAAGTTATAAAGGTTATTACTTCATATATATTTGATTATATATGAATCAAATATTAATAAAAATATATAAAAACATTTTTACATATAAAATTATATATTAATATATCACTCATAAAAAATTAAAAATTTAGTATGAATGTTTTTAATAATTTGTATAAAAAACTATAAAATTTATATTAATAAATAATTTTTTTAATAATATATTTATATGCATTTACAAATGTACTTTTAAATATAATATTTTAATAATTTATTAAAAACATTATATAAATATATAATTTTTTATTTAGGTCTATCATTATTAATATATATATATAAGTAAATAAATAAAAATAATTTTTAATATAATTATTAGTGTAGTGAAATAATCATATTTGATATTACCTAAAAAACTCATAATGTGGGAAAATAATTAGTGAAAAAATGGGTGGTGGAGATATGCATATATATAAATTGCATGTCATTATGAATGTGTGTGTGTATTTATGTATGTATCTATGTATGTATGTGTATGTGTATGTGTATGTGTGTCTATGTATGTATATATGTATGTATGCGTGTTTGTGTCTGTGTGTGTGTGTATGTATATATGTATGTTTGTATGTCTGTTTGTGCATTTAGATATGTATATTTTTATATATGCACATGTATATCTTTTAATGTGTATATATGTGTATGTATGTGTGTGTATGTTTAAATGTGTGTATGTGTGTGTATATTTATATATGTGTATATAAGTGTATATTTGTGTATGTATGTGTATTTGTATATATTTGTATATACGAGAATGTATGTGTGTTTGTGTATGTTTGTGAATGTATTTTCATTTATGTTTTTTATATATGTATGTGTTTCTATATGTATGTATTTGAATGTATATGTATGTGTATTTTCATCAGTGTATGTACATGTATGCATATATGTATTTCTATGCATTTGTTTGTGGATATGTATGTATATGTATTTATTTAAATGTATGTGGGTGTGTATGTTTATGTATGTTTATGTGTATGTATGTTTATGTATGTGTATGTGTAAGTATGTGGATGTATGTGTATGTATATTTATGTTTGTGTATGTATGCGTATGTATGTGTATGTATGTATCTTTGTGTGTGTGTGTGTGTGTGTGTGTACAAGTATATGTATATATGTATATATGTATGTATTTGTATGGGTATGTTTTGTTTTCTGTATATATATGTATATATATATGTGTGTGTGTGTGTGTGCGTATTTGTATTTGAATGAATGAGTATGTAAGGGAATGAAGCTGATGAATAATCTCACATTTCTCCAAAATATTTTTATTAAAAGGAAAAACCATCTATTTAATTCAAATTAATGATTTTGGTCTTATTTATATAGACATCTTTTATTTGATAATCGGTAATTTTATCTAAATGATTCCCTTCGATTATGTTTTTATAGAGGTATCTAGAATTCAACGGACTCACTTCATTTGAATTGGGGCTTCTTAACTCTCAAATTTTGCAATTTCTATTTTCCTTTACTGATGATTAATATATATGTTGGTCTCATGGAATGTGATACATTTCAAGATGTTCTATGAAGATTCCAAAAAGGAATACTATCTTTGGGAATGATATTGAACCTCCCATGGTCCAGATAATTGTTCGTTTCAGAGGATTACCTATTCACCACTTTAAGTTGGATTCCCTACCATCAATTTCCAATCTTATTGAAACTTATATCAAGAACGATTCACCCACCACTTTGTTCTTAAGACCCTTTGTTTCAAATGTTTTAAAAAAGGTAGAAATTTCAAAACCACTACCTTAGTTTATGGGGATTCAAAATTAGGAATATTGATTTTGGAGAGGGTGACATATGATAACCTCCACGCTAATTGTATGTACTAATAAAAAATGGGTTTAGCCAGTACTAGGGATTTAACAGTGCTCACTAGAAATGATGTGAAAGACCCCCTTTGTCAGTGAAAAAAAGAACTATTAAAGGGGGTCTTTAACATTTCTTTTTTTAGAACTGCTAGAAGTGGAATTTAAAAGTGCTAAAAAGACCTGTTATGGGGGGCCTTTATTAGCGCTTTTTTACAAGCAGTGATAAATGAGGTCTTTAATAATTTCTTTTTTACATGTTCTTATAATTGGGGGTTCATTACATTTGATTTTTTAGAAACATTGACAAAGAAACCCTTTATCAGAGCTTTTTTAGAAGCGCTGAACAAATTAAACCTATGAAATTATATTTCATTAAAAACAATATATTAATATATTAATTTTTTTATATTTATATATATATAATATATATTTTTTCAAATATGTTTTTGATAAGGTAAATAGAAATTTACACTTAATATGTAACATATTTAATGAAAATGGATTATAAAATTACTAAACAAATTTTTTCAATTAATAATTTTTTATTAATACCAATTAATACTCATTTAATATTCATTTAAAGATAAAAAATTATAAAAATTAACAAAATATCTAAATTAAGTTGAAAATGTATCTCAAACTTCAAACAGCCATAACTCTTGATCTGAGTGCCAGTTTGGGCTCTACCACATATCTAATCAAAGTCTGTGATGATCTCTACACCCTAGTGACTCAATGTAAACACTCCCTTATGTGTTTCAAGGCCAGAAAAGTCTCTAAATACCTCCCAAGATGAGTTTTTAGTTACGGTACCCCATTTGTTTTATGTTTCGACGGATTTTAAGCCTCATTTATGGGGTTAATTTTTTTCCCTTTTTAAAGAGGACTGAATTCATTCCCTATTATTATATTCATATTGATATTATGGATTTTAAATTTTATCATTTTTTATAATTTAATTTAATTTATAATATAATACATGACTATATATACATATTTTTTATATATTCAGACATAAAAATTTCATTTTATAAATAAATAATTAAAAAATTAACATATAAAATATATTTACTAATATATACACATATATATATACATATATGGAAAAAAATGTGATTAAATGAATATATATATATATCATAATATATAAATCAAAACAGTATAGAGGAGTTGTAATGTCACTTGTGTATACCATGGAGTTCTAGGGTTCGAAACTCGATGGAGGAAGGGCCGCACGTAGGAGGCTAGGATTATCTAAAGCACTAATAAATGGGAGTGGGAAGTGCTAATAAAGAGGTGTATATGGGTGGAATTATTGATAAATGGGGTGGTTGGGCCTTGGATGAAAATTTATATACCCTTTATTAGTTGTAACTTTTAAAAGACCTAAAAAATTGCTGATAAAGGGGGCATTTAATAACGCTAAAAACAAGAATTGTTAAAGGACCCCTTTAAAAGTTCTTTTTTAGCATTGTTAAAGGAGACCTTTTACAACGCTTTTTTAGTGTTGATAATTATTTTGGGATTTTAATAGCGCATAGATTGTAAGTGATTTTTTAACACTGAGAAATGGACTTTCTAGCTTTTTTAAAGACTGAAATTGTAGAATTGATATCCTATTCTATAGTTTGTTGAACCACTAGGTTCTATAGTACAGAGATCCAAAGATAACTTGGTCATCCTCATATCAAGTATAAACATATTTGGATTGAAAAGGGGATAGTTGTTTCCTTTGGTGGACCCTCCATATCTCATGATGATTATATATATGGGCCGAATGAAATTCATAGAGAAGACACTTATCAAGATGATAATGTGGACTAAGTTAGTTCCCCTAATTAGTCCTAGCCTTGAGTCCTAAAGATGAAATATTCTCTAGTTTTTTGATGTTTTTTAAAATGAACAACCTATTATTGTAACCTCTATAGTTCTATCCTTTACTCAGAATGAAGACCACGAGATTCACTTTGTTTCTCGGGAATCTAAACAAGATTAACACGAACATGTATGCCAAATTGTGGATGATTTCTTAAAATCATTTGTTATAAAATATAAGAATCAAATTGTCAACTAGTATAGATTTATTAATCCAGGCCCTATAAGGATTTAGAAACTTATATATTACAGTAAATTATTGAGAATGGTTGTCAGTGTATCCTTGTGATATGTTTGAATAAATTAATCATCCTTATCCTTCCACAGGGTGATGAGGATCCTTGTTCATCCTCTAAGGAAGAGGATCTGAAGGATGTTAATATGATTTAGATCCACACCTTTGTAATTCAAAAAGGTTTTAAGGAGAATTTATATCCTGATGTTGATGAAAAAAAAATCTTAATTTTTACATAAATCTAAATGAGGAGAATAATGTGGATTATTTCTTAAATATTGGAGAGAGTATATTAGATTTAATTGAATTTAAAAATTACTAGAATTTAGATTTTTATCATCCCCACATTACTTGGGAATAATAAAATTTGATTTTATAGGTTGATATGGTATGGGTGTTGGTTATGATCCCCTATCTACACTATTTGGGATTTTTTCTTACCCCACATCTTCAACACCACAAAATTTTATGTTATGTATGTTTATAAATATAACTTCTTCAATAGCTTATGTTGCATGAAACACCAAGGTTGAACGAGAAATGATATAATATTAATATTATTTTTTTAAATAGAAAAAACATCACTTTCATTAAATTGGTTGTTATTAATAGGATTAAATTACTTATGAAAATATATTATTGAATTCGTTGTTTACCAATTATTTTGAAATAAATATAAAAACCAACTGAATATGTAAAAAATGATTTTATAAAGAAAACTATTTTTATGCCCCAAAGGTATTTTATCTTAATAAATTTAATTAATTAATATCAACGAATGATATTACTGAAATTTCTTTATAATATATTCAATATAGTTTTCAAAATTCATCATATTTGTTTTATATACATGGAAGAAAAAACTCTAATTTTACGCATTAAAAAGCTATATTTTTCTAATGGAAGGTGTACCACCTTTTGATGGTACACTTGTTTTAAAACTCTCTTTTTACAATTTTATAAATTCTATTTGATAAAATAAAATTATTATTTGAACTGGTAATATAATAATTTTCTCTGTTTGAATTATTTTTATTTTTATGATATGTTTCTTATTTTGATGAATAGTGATATAATATTTCACTTTAACTGAAAAAAGATTTTTCATCTAAATAATTTATCATGTTAAATTATACATTAAATTGGGTTTAAAGTATAATTAGATCAGTATTTTATCATATAATAAAATTACTTCATTTTAAACAATTTAACATTCAATTTGGATATAAAAACATTTAACTCTTTTGAAAATTTTCAATTTAGAAACTCGTTTTCTCTTTCTATCAACATGATTAATATTAAATTAATTATCGAAAATTATTTTTTTATTTTTATAAATGGATTACATATTTTAATAAGTGTTTACTTATTTTTTAAATATGATTCTTTTATTTTTAGTTATTATTTATAGTATTGTTTTTTATTAACATAGTTAATGGAAAAATGAATAATTAAAGGTAAATATAATATTATAAATATTAGAAATTACCCTAAAACATATCCAAATTTTATTTTATGAGTGTGTACTGACCAAAATAATTATATGGCTAGTATTATAACCTTTTGGGGCCTCATTTGTAAGAGTATGCTATTTATTATATTCTTTTTAAAATAATGTAAAAACTGTCACACTCATATTTATAATAACTATATAATTTTTAATATGGGGTTATAAAGAAGATAAATTTAACAATAAATATTAATTTTCAATATAAAATAATTATCTTAATCAAGATAATTTTTTTTTTTATTTCTATGAAACAAATAATCACCTTAAACGCTTTTACAATGATGTTGTTGAAATTTTTTAATTAAGAGAAATATCAAATAAATGTTATTAAAAGTATAATAATTATAATAATTATAGATAATTAATGTCAAGAAATAAATTTATATACTATCTAGTCATATTATAGATGTATTTAAGTTTTTTGATTCAATTGTTTCTTATATATTGATATTTGTTTAAACATCATGAAATGAATAGTGTTAAAATTGATATTAATGATATTTTAAAATAAATAATATTTTTTATGATATTAAATTTATTAAAACATAAAAATCAATAAAATTACTAAGATAAGGTTAAAAATTTAATCCATTACCCGTTTATGGTTCTTTTGGCATTTTATATTAAATATATTAACCCTTGAAATGTAAACAACGAAGTTATCATGATAAGAGTTAAAGAGTTTAAGAAAGGGTTAAAAGAAAAAGATAAGGGTAATAGTGAGACATAAACTTATATAAAAACTTTTTTTAAGTTTATTTATACTCATAATTATCTCACATTGTATATAAATTACTTTTGATCAATTTGGAATTGAAAATTATTTTTTATTAATTTAATATTTTTCACGTTTCCAAAAGTGCCCCTCACCTAAATTGTAAAAGTGCAGCTCCTCCCTCACTTATTCGAAACACACTGAGAACTGTAGATCAACAAAACCCAGCCCATTTTTCCTAATAATTTCCTTATCCAATTTCTTTATTCGTCGTTCTTCAAAAAAATACCAATCCTATATCCCTTGAGAATAGATATACAAGGAGTCTTCTAAAGAGGAGGTAATTGTTTTTACCAACTCACCCAAGTTAATTTCTTATTATTAATCCTCTTTATGAGTTGTTTCCATAATAAAGTAGTAAATACAGTATAATATGTATCATAATATGTTATTAAAATAATTTCACAATCATATTATTACACCGCAACCAAAAAAATTACATAATCTTGAGTTAAGCTAATAATTCACATTGAGGAAATTTTCACATTTGAAGTTTTAGAGAATTCAGACATAAATATTACATTACATCTCAAATATTACAATGTAAACACTTATACTCTATCAAATATTTTCACAATAATAAAAAAAACTTAAAAAATAATTCTTTTCTTGATAAAAATCTTCTTGAATTATCCTTTTCTCTAACCCTTCTTAATACCATATGAAAAAAATTTCAAAAACATTGGATGAGTTTAGAATTCGCATAAGGGAAATAAAAATAGAGAAAAACAATTAGCCTAGTTAAAACCTGGTAACCGATCCAATGTACATTGAGCAGATGAACCAAAACATTTTTACATGAATAACACTCATATGTTTTGCCCATGAAAAACATTGATACCAATAACAAGAAACTAAAACTACTTTATGTGACATAGATAATCATATACATAATACCATTTCAAACAACATACTATTGGAATAACCATTTATTTGAATTCAAAAGTTGAGATCTATAATGGGGATCACTCTTTGTATAAGTTATATCAGGCTCACCTGTGAACTCTAATGGGGATAAACCATTCATATAAATTTTGTCAGACTCACCCTTGAACTATAATGGGCATCAACTCTTCATATAGATATATCAGTCTCACTTGTGAGCTAAAATGGTCTCAAACCTTCATATAATCTATACCAAGATCACCCATTTCATATAATGAAAATGTAATATTTCATGAATAAAACACATTCTTCACAAAACCCCTTTTTAGAAAGATTCTTTTAATCCCCTTTGAAATACATTTCTGTATAAAAATACTTTTTTTCATTTAATAACTCATATTTAGTACCAAGACACCAAATAAAAGTAATAATGGATCTATTTTCATATTAAAAGTCATTAAGGTTTTTAGATGAAGGGAAATATAAAATATCAGTTATGGCGGCGTATAAGTCGTTGTCGCCATATACGTTAAAAAACATTATGTTTGAAATTTTCTAATGAAATTAAATTTTATTTATAAAAATATTCCATTTGAAAACATTTAATGAAATTAATGAGTGACATAAAATTTCTTTTATATTCATTTTATACCGATATAAATAAATATGTAATTTAATATCCGAAAGAAAAAGAATTGATAAATAAATCATTAAATGTAAAGGTGTCCCATACCAATTTGACCATTTATATATTAATCTCAATGATTAAATAAATAAAATTATTTTAGAAAAAATATGGATATGAAATTTCATATTGGCTGTATATACACCTCATAAAAGAATAACAATGCATATTATCAAGAAACACCTCAATGAACGGATATTGAGACGCAGTCTCTTGTAAATATCTTATCCTTATATTGGGGATAAATCATTGAAATAATTATGTGTGAATAATATAAATAGACCCAATATAATTTGACATTCATTGTAAAAAAATCAGAGGTCAATCCCATATATTCTTGGAAAAACAAAACCAACGACCTGGATATATAACTCAATGAAATGAGATTGAGTTATGATTTCCCTTACCTTGCGTCTAACTTCTGTCGTTCGTTCTTTAATTTTCTTAATAATAAACATAGGTCTATTTAAAATTGATATAGAATTTTTTTAATGTTTATTATTAATTTTATATCACTATTACTATGTTATAGCGATTAGTTAATTTCTTGAGTTCATATCAGATGTTTTGTTGATGTTCGATATTTGAGTAAAAAATGTACTTATTTTGATAAATATTATCTCTGTGGTCTTAAGTTCATTATCTACATAATATTTTTCATGATTTAAAAATCATATATATACAGTATATATCTATTTATAATATTACATAACATTTTTAGATAAGAAATGAAATGCACCATTTATGGAGACGGTAAGACCTACGTACGCATGAACGCTACATTCATTTTATTGTCATATTAATGGAAAAAAATTAAAGATAGATAGGTATATCATAATTTTAGTATAATATCTATGTTATATATGTTACATAAGTTGATTAAATCTATCCTTTATATGTTCAATGTGTGGAATGAATGATTCATGTCTCTTTGTGGGGGTGGTAGTGCACACTAGCTCAAATGAAATTATCATATTTACACATTAAGGAAAGAATAATGGTATATTTTAAGTAATAATTACTGAATAACGTAATAAATATAATAAATATAATATATAAATAAATTTTCATTATAATGTCTACCATGAGAGGTGGTAGGAGAAAATTGAACAATCATTGTTTCGTTAGGGAGTAGTTCCCGGTACATAGAAACAATGTGTCTGTATCCATTAGATGGGGGTGTGTGTACAAGTTTTTATAATAATAATCCTAAAAAAATTCTAGTATATTGAGAATACTGGTGTTGTTATGTAATCATATAATAATTAGATCATTGAGAGTAAATAACAAAAATAATGGAAATGAACTTGAGAGAACATGTTACCTCAAAATTGGGTAACTCCTTTTGACTTGAGCCAAAATGATTCTTTGAGTTTACATATGACCAGGGAAAGGCTTCTAGGAGTAAGTTAGATATGTTGGGATATTATTTGAGTAGAATTTGGATTATTATAGGGGATTGAGAGGTGTGATTAGGTGGGTATAGGTGGTGGCAATTTATAAGATGGAGGATGAGCACTTTAGGAATGTCTTGAAATATTAGTTTTTTATAAATTGATTTTAGAATTATAATAGTTCCAAAGTGATAAATATAAATGATAAGATGAGTATGGGTATAATTTTCCTATACCAAGAGGTTTTAGATATGTTTAGGTCATAAACATAACCTTAACTTTTAGGTTTTACCCATAGTTAAAAACATTATCTCATACCTTGTCTTCTTGTATTTTCATAATATATGGATACTGTAGTGACTATAAAATGATAATACACACACAAGTAGATTATTAATGACATTTTTAACAATATATAAACATCTTGGGGGAATGATATATTTTTAGTAATATTATATCATTTAATAAAATAGTATTTGTTCCAAAAACACATTTATGTCAATTTTGGCACTATTTAGTAATTTATTTTTTTAAAGTCATTAATATATTATTACTTCAAAAAAAGGAGTTAAATAATCCCCCACATATCAATGTTATCCAAAAAAATTCTGTAGGTCATAAAAAAGTTCAAATTACATTTATCATAATATTTATAATATCATTTATTTGAATCTTTCATTAATAAGTTAATTAGTAGATCATCATTGTGTCATAAATATAATTATTTATTTAATGTAAAAAAATTATAAATAAAATACCATGATATAAGAAATATTTTTATATTATAAATGATTATTTACTATTGATTATAAAATTTATATGAACCAAATTAAAATTGTTTTAGTTAGGAGATACATTTTTATGTTATATTTTCCTTTCCTTTAAAATAAATATTATAAAAGATCATCATCAAACCAACATGGCCCATGGGGTCCTAAAATCGATCCAAGGATGATCCTGGTCATACATACCTCATTCAATATTATTAGGACATGTGTTAGGGTAGTTTTATTTTATTATAATATTATTTTCTTACTCTTATTTACATGGTTTTCCCTTTAACCATTGTAAATAAAAATAATTACTCAAGTTACTATTTCTAATGTCCAAAAATAAAAGTTACCTATTTTCACAATTTGGAACCTCTAATTCAAAATATATAATCCATTTTTTTCAAATTCAATACACAAAATTTCTAGTAATTAAATTAAAATTAATTCTAGTCGTTAAATCAAGAATTCGTGTTTTTAAGAAGTACAAATTATCAAAAGATTTACATGTTTATTTCTAATTTAAATGAAAAATTACTTAAAATAATAGAAATTGACCTAAATTATAAAATATAATCCTCTTACATGATAAAATAAATTAAAAGTAAAATCTAAATATATAAATAAATTAGATAAAAATCCAGTTTTGAATTATAATGTATTATTTTTCACTATTCATTAAATTAAGTATTTTATCAGAAAAATACAAAAAATTAATCCAAGATAAATATTAAAGAGCTTTTCTAAAAAATAATATTTTTAAAATAAAACGTATAAAAGTGAGAGAACTATAATTAAAATGTTTTCTCCATCAAAAGGCAGTAAATGACCTTTTAAAAATATTATAGAATATTATGCTTAAAATTGGATTCGTTATAATTTTAAGCCTCTAAAATTTATTGGATAAATGTAAAAATATTTGACAAATATGTGTAATCATATTGTCATTAGTTTAGTTCATTCCATCCAATACAATGGTTAGGCATTCAGTATCTTTTAAAATAATAATATTAGTAGTGTATTATTTTTCTGTATAACCCAACGTTGTGTGCAACACAAGATTTCGAAGAAACCCAATGTTGTGTGTTGAGTACAATATCATACAAAGTATCCCAATTGAAATAAAATTTACATCTTATCCATAAATATTATTAGATTTGAAAATGTATTATTATATAAATACCTGGGATGTTACATAATTCCCCCTTTTGGAAATTACATCCTCACAATTTTAAAATTGGGCTTGGAAACATCATTGAAAATACCACATCAGAAAGAAATATAATAAAACTTCTATATTAAAAGATAGAAAGTGAGGTACAAAGGTCACACGAGATAACATAAACTAGGGTTCCATGTTAGAAAACAAGGATATGGAAGACAAAACCAACCATCATGTTCTGATGGATAGTGATAGAAAACATGATCAGGAGCAACTTAACAACCAGAAACCCTAAACTTGTGATGGGTTAAACGATCTTTGATTTCCAAGAAGGAAAAGTAAACAGAAAACATTTCTGTTTTAATATCATTTTCATAAATTTGATGAATTTATTTTTGATATTAACCAATAATATATGGAAACATACATACTTGTCATGTAGAATTTCATCCTATAATAAATATATACCACAAACTCATGTTTTATCCAAAAAATGATTATTCAAGATTCCATGGTCACAATTGAAGCAGTAGAATCAACGTCTAGAGAATCACTTAAACCACAATAAGATTAACTATCTATTAATACTATATTGAAATGTTATCCAGAACTGAAATGGTTAGTAAAATATCAGATAATCTCCCAAAAATAATAATCCTTTACAATAATAAGGACTACTTCCAATATCCAAAACTAACGAGTCATACTCATGTTCTACATAGACCAATCAACAAACAAATGTCCTTAAAATTACTCAAATTAATCCAATATAATATTAAAACATAAAATTCATTAGGATTTGGTCACATGTTCTTCAAAGAAAATTTAAAAATATATATCCAAATAAAATTGATCACTCATTTTTTCTTATACCAAAAAGTAATTACCATAATAAAATATTATCAAAAAAGGGTTATTCACTTCCATAAACGACCCAAATTTCCATAAATCCAAAATAAAAACATATATTCTTAAAAAATAAAATTCGACCATTATTCCTCAAATAAAATTATATAGTATTTTATTTTCCTTTGACATATATTGTTCCAAAAATAGCGAACGTCTTGCAAAATAACATTTACCACATAATCTGCAAATCATTTTTCTATACTAAGAAAATCTATTTGATAAAACAGTAGTTCCCAAAATCAACTTATTCTTGATACATAAATTCATTTAAATAAAAATATTAAGTCATTCCAACAAGGTACTGCACATAGTAAAGTGGTAGGTGATAAATCATAGTTTTACTTTGGTTGTGGGTTTGATTCCCGCAAGATTTTCTGACACGACGAGTTATCACTTTGTCTACATGTTTTAATTTTTTAAGAACTATATAATTTTATAGAATTCTCAAAAATGAGATAAAATCATCAGAAATAACCATAACATATTTTAAACTCTAAGGTTTTCTCATACCTAACATTTTTTGTCCCAAAAATTAATAACACATAATTTTTCAAAGGTGGATGTCTTCAAAAATACCATAATTCACCTTAATATTCTATATCATAAAGCCTCAAAACGTGTTCTAGGACATTTAACTTATGATATACCTTAAAATTATGAACACATAATTACATCCCTAACCATTAAGAAAACATCTTAATCCCAATGTTTTCTAAACCATATTCTGATACCAACTTTAATGCATCTGCCTTAAACATTACATAATTTTGAGTTAAGCCAAGAATTCACATTGAGGATATTTTTAGGTTTAATATCATAGATAATTAGGCTATAAAAATTATATTACATCTTAAATATTACAATGTAGGAAATTTTACTCTATCTAAATTTTTAATAAAAATTAAAAATCCACAAAAATGAAGAATTATTTTCATGATAAAAATACTCTTGACTTCTTCATTTCTGTTACTATTCCTTATACCCTATGAAAAAAATTTCAAAAAATTGAGAGGTGCATAAAATAAACACTAAGGGATATAATAATAAATAAAAAAATTAGTCTAGTTAAAACATGATAACCAATTCATTACTCATTGAGCGGATGAAACAAAAAAATTTCAAATGAATAACACTTATACTTTAGGCTCAATGAAAAACACTAAACCAATAGAATACAATTGAAACTCCTTTAGGTGACATAAAAAATCATATAAATAATACCCTCTCAAACATCTTCTAATTATAATAACCATATGGTTTATATACATGTTGGAGATCTATAATGGGGATAACCCTAATTATAAGATATAATGGGCTCACCTATGAGTTATAATGGGGATCAACAATTAATATAAGAAATATTGGGCCCACCCATGAGATACAATGATGATCAACCCTTCATATAAGCTATATCAGTCTCACTCGTTTCGTAAAAAGCTAATGTATCATTTCATAAATAAAACACGTTCATCACAGCACCCATTTTTTGAAAGATTCTTCTAATCCCATTTAAAAGAAAATTTCGTATAAAAATACCATTTTCATTTAATAACCCATTTTAAATACCAAGATACCCAAATAATGGAATAATTTATTTTCATTTTAATAGTCATCATGTATTATATAGGAATCCAAATATCGAATAAAGTTTATAGTGGTGGAGAAGTCGTTGTCGCCGTATACATTAAAAAACATTAATTTTTTCTAATAAAGTAAATTGATTGATATAAATATATTGCTTTTTAAAACATGGAATGAAATTAATGAGTGACATAAAATTTTATTTTATATTCCTTTTATACCCATATAAATAAATATATGATTTAATATCATGAAGAAAACGATTTGATAATTAAATAATAAAATATTCAAGGTGTCCCATACCACATTGATCATTTAAATATTAATTTCTGTGATTTAATAAATAAAATTATTATAGATAAAATATGGATATGAAATGTCATATTGTCTGTATATACACCTTATAAAATGATAATGGTTCATAGTATCCACAAATGCCTCATTGAAAGGTGATTGATACGCTGTAACTTAAAAAGTTTGAATCCTTAGATAAAGGACAAATAAATGACATAATTATGAGTGAAAAATATAAATGAAACCAATATAAGTGGATATTCAGTGTAAAAAATCAGAGGACATTCTCACATATTCTTGGAAAAACATAACCAATTACAGGGATATTTAACTCAATGAAATGAGGTTGAATAGAGATTTCCCTTACCTTGAGTCTGACTTGTCTCATTCATTCTCCAAAATCATGAATAATAAGCATAGGATAATTAATAATTTCATTAGAACATTTTTAATGTTTATTATTCATTTTATACCACTTATTTCCTGGTTATAGCAATTAGTTAATTGTTTGAGTTCATAATGGACATTTTGTCCATGTTTGTTATTTGAGTCAAAAATGATTTTGTTTGGATGAAAATTATCCTTTTTGTCATAATTACATTATCCCCAGAATATTATTTATTATATTAATATAATATATATCTAGTATATATGTATTTATTATAGTCCATAACATTTGTATATAATAAAATAAAATTCACCGTTCATGGAGATGGTTGGCTGTACGTACGTATGAACGCTACTTTCATTTATTTGTCAAATTATTAGAATAAAAAAAATAAAATATAAATTGTAATGGTATAATTATATTATAATATCTATGTTATATATGTTACATAATTTCATTAACACCATTATTTAAATGTGCCATGTATGGGATGAATGAGTAATATCACTTTGATGGGGTGATTGTCCACACTACCTCAAATGATATTATCGTATTTACTCAATAGGTAAAGAACAGAAATATATTTTAAATAAAAATAACATAATAATAATAAAAATATAATATATATCATATATAAATATAGATTTATCCTAATTTCCACCATGATAGGTTGTAGGAGAAAATTGAACAACCATTTTTTCGTGAGGCAGTAGTTCTCCATTCAATGAAACAATATATTTGCATCCATTTGATGGTGGTGTTTGCAAGTGTGGTTATAATACTTCTCCTGAAACCATCCTAGTATATTTATTATAATGGTTTTATTATTAAATAATACAATAATAAGAGTATTGGGAGTGAATAAGGAAAATAGAGGAAAGGAACATGAGAGAAGATGTTGCCTCAAAATTGGGTAACTTCTTTTGATTTGAGCCAAAAGGCTTATCTGAGATTCTTTATGACCTAGGTAAGTCTTATATAAGTAAGGTAGGTATTTTGGGAGATTCATTTAGTATAATTTTATTTATTAATGGGGATTTAGTTTTTTGAGTAGGTGGGTAGAATTGTTGGGCTTTTATATGAAGCTGGAGGGGCACTTTAGGAAAGTATTTAAAATATTATATAATTATAAATTTATTTTCGAATTATAATAGATAAAAAGTGATATATATAGATAATAAGATGATTATGGTTCTAAATACTCTCTAAAGATATGTGTTAGAAAAGTTTATTACACAAACATAACCTTATCGTTTAGCTTTAACCTATAGTTAAAAACATTAACTATTAATATGTCTTCTTTTATTTTTTTAACATATAGTTACTAAAGTTAATATAAAATTCCATGACAACCAATAGTGGATAATTAATGAAATTTATAACATTGTATAAGTCATTTGGCCAAATCATAGATTTTTAGGACTATTATATCATTTAATAAAATATTATTTGTTTGAAAAACTCATTTATGTCAATTTTGACACTATATAGTAGTTGATAATTTTCAAAGTCATAACTAATTGATTACATAAAACTAAATGTATTAACTCATCCCTCATAAGTAAATGACATCCAAAAAATTCATTTATGGAATTAAAAAGTTTAAATTACATTTATTTTAAGATTTATAATATCAATTTTATGAATCTTTCATTAATAAGGTCATCACTACATCATCATTGAGTCAATAATAAAATTATTTATTTATTATCTAAAAACTATAAATAAAATAAAATGAAGTAAGAAATATTTTTAGTTTTTAATCAATATTTTTATTCAAAAATATCAATTATATAAACCAAATTAAAAAATAGTTAGGAGATACATTTTTATTTTTTATTTCACTTTTATTTAAAATAAATATTATAAAAGGTCATTATCACACTCAAATGGATCCATGGGGTCCTAAAATCGATCCAAGGATGATCATGGTCAGACATATCTCATACAAGAAAATTATTAGAGTTGTTATGGTATTTTTATATTATTATAATATTATTTTTTACTCGTATTTACATGATTTACCATTTAACCATGGTAAATAAAAATAATTTATGAAGTTACTATTCATAATTTTCAAAAATCACTGGTACATATTTATACAATTTGGATCCTCTAATTACAAATACGAAAACCTTTTTTAAAAAATTTGAAACACATAAGTTTCCGTAATTAATTTAAAATTAATTCCCATTGCCAACACCAGAAAGTAGGTTTTTAAGAAGTAAACACTATTCAATGATTGACATGTTTTTATGTCCAATTTAAATTTGAAATTACTTAAAATATCCAATAGTAGATTGAATTATAATAACATAATCTAATTACTCTTTAAAACCAATTAAAAGAAGAATCTTACGATATAAATAGGTTAGATGAAAAGAAAATTTTGAATTAAAAAGTAGTATTTTTCACTATTAATTAAAATATCGATTTTATCAAAAAAATATCAAAATTTCAACCATGGTAAAATTTGAAGTCCTTCTTCTAAATAAGAAGTTTATTTTTCCAAATATGACATATAAATGTGAAAAAAACTATATTTAAATAGTGTTCTTCATAAAAAGGTGATAAAATGACCTTTTAAAAATATTAGAGTATTTTATGCTTAAAATTGGATTCTTTCTCATTTTATTCCTCTAAAGTATTTATGATAATTATAAAATATTTTAACAAACCTGTGTAATCATATTGTAGTTTGTTTTTGTCATTACCACCAATAAAATGTCTAGGAATTAACTACCATTTAAAATAATAATAACATTGTTGAATTATTTTTTGGTATAACTCAACATTGTGTGAAAAGTATGATTTCAGATAGACTCTTGTTTTTTGTCGAGAACAATATCGGAAAAGTCTCCCATTTAATAAAAAATTAATATATTATACATAAATAATATAATATATTAAAATATATTATTCTATTAATACTTGGGATGTTACACATATTCCATTATTTATCCAACCTCTGTAAAGTGAAAGCGCCGTGTGTATGTAAGATATAATGTTTGTACACCTTGGTGTTACTTTTATTTCAGAACTACATTAATTGGATGTGTAAAATGAAAAAAATAATGTAAATATATAATATTTATAAAATGATATTTTTTAATTAATACACTATCTATTTCATTACTAGTCATCATCAAGGTAATGTTATTGTCGTTGGTGATTAAGTACGACCTACTATATCCACAACGTGATGTGATTAATCTTCCATGTTAACCATTAAATAATTATTATAAATATTTATATAATAAGTAAATATGATATTTATATACCTAATATATTTTTTCACATGAAATAAATTTAATCTGAGCATGAGAAATAAGACATACACAATAAAACATTCATATCAAAATGTTGCAGTTAACACCAAAAAGAAGGGTAATAAAGAAATATATTTTAAAAAAATAATAAAATAAGATCATATATCGTATCATCAATATGAATATGATTCTGTTATAAATAAGTAAAATATTTTAAACCATTATACAAGAGGTTTATGCATATTTAGCTATATTAAAGTAAGTGTAATGGTTTATTTCAAAATCTGATTATTATTCCAGATTCTTTATATGTAAGAATTTCCTAAGAAATATTTATCATCCTAGTAAATTTTTTCATAAATATATTTTCAAAAATATTTTTACTGTTATACTAAAAATGTTAAAATTATTTTTACCCACGTAAAAATAATTATCAAATGGTTTGATTGTTACCTTTTAATCATTTTTCGTCTGTGGTAATTTACGGGTTTTTTAAAAAATACAGAAGTATTTTTCTTAACTTGTACAGAATTAAAGGATTTGTATGCCTTCATGACACCTCATGGTATTTTATCTTTCATTACAAGTTTAAAAGGTTATTTTCCATGAAAATTGTTTCTTTTAAAAACGGTCACCCTTTTAAATAAAGTATTTCAACGTAAAAAATAGTTATTTCTATCAAGAAATACTTAATGATTTTATTCGAGTATTTTTATCTATGTCAACATTCTTATTTGTAACCTCTGTTTCCTAGTGGTTGATCTTTTTAGATAACATATCCAAATTTTATTGAATGTTTTATTATCATTTTGATGGTGGATGTTCAATTTTCGTACCACTTATGGTTTGTGATTAATGTTTTCACATTTCATATGCTAAAGTTTATATGTGGTTTATGTTTTACCATTTTTATATGAATAATGAATTGGATTTAGCAAGTGATGTAAAGGGCCCACTATAGCTCCCTTATGAGTTGGTAGGCTTAATGAGACAAAATAGTTTGGGTATCAGCTGAGGCATTACTTGATTATGTATGGTGTCTTTGTCGACACCTTGATGGAATGTTTATGGTGTCCTATATTATGAATTCCCTAATTATGAGATTATTTATTGAGATTCCATGTGATTTTTCAATCAGTAGAATATAAGTGTGATTATTTATAAAAAATTATTTTATTTTCAGTTATTCTTACTGTATTATGTTCAAGATTATGTTTAAATGGCTTGTGTTTCATTTATACACCTGGCCTTAATGTTTAATCTGATTTATTCATAACAGATTCTATTACATTATTACGCTTACTGAACATCTGGGATCACCCCTTTCTTATGTTTAATTTATCCTAGGATTACATGATATATATTATGATTAATATGTAGGGACAAGCTAGGCGAATATTGTTCTCTCGAAAGATTAATTACATTGTATTTTATAATTTAAAAAATAATGTATGTTTTATGTATGTAATATAATTTTCAAAACTTCTAAATTGGTCAGTCCTTTTGGTTTCAAATATTTTATCAATGCCAATGTAATTAATTAAGACAATGGCCTTGGGCTGTTTGGGTGGGGGTAATTATAGTTTTTATCAAAGTAATGTTAGCAAAAAACTTCAGAACTATATTGATTATAGAACTAAACCCTATGATAGAATTTGAAAATATTCCCAAATAAACTAATGTTATGATTTAGATATTACTTATACATTAATTTCGATTTAGTTTCTATGTTTCACTAGTTTTGATATTATACATTAATTTCAATTTTGTTTCAATTTTTCACTAGTTTTGATATTATAAATAATGTTTCACAATGTCATGATCTAATTTAGTGTATGCCACTAGTTAAAATGGAACCTAGAGAAGGAATGGAGACCGTATCAGTGTACATAATCCTTCTACGGATTTCACTACTATTCAAGATAATGATGTTGGTTCTAGAGATACAATTGATTTTGAACAACTTATAACCATACTAGGACAACTAACTAATTTTATGAACAATAACCTTATCATATGGAGCATATTGATCCACAATGTCTGACTACTTCATAAGTAAACAACCTCTATAATTCAATAGGACTATAAATTCATTTGTAGCTGGTAAATGGATAAGTTATTTAGAGAAGATATTTCATGCCTTAGGATGTAATGAAATGTAGAAGGTTGTCCTGTAAATTTATCATCTATTGGGATATTAAGATCAATGGTAGTCATTTATTCAAAACACGAAAGAGGAATAAGAAATAAAAAACATGGAATGAAATTATTTTAAGGAAATTTTATTAGAATAATAATTTCTTCAGAAACAATAAGAAGTTACAGAGAGAAAATTTATGAGTTTTAGGAAAAAGTAGGATGAGAGTGTTGTTAAATTTAAATCCCACTTGCCAAGTTTAGAACTCCATTCTATGGAATACATACATAATTTAACGAATAATATTGATCATTTCTTTTATGGGTTAAAACCATTAATAGGAAAGGAATTGGTCTCCCATACTTTTTCAAATTATAAAAATATAGTATCTTGTTTTATTAAGACATAGATAAATATCATTAATTATTATGACTTTAAGGTAAATAAATGGAATAAGAGAATGATGGTCTAAGAGATTGAAAAAGTGAAAAGGGAAAAATATATTTCCCCACATGTGATAATTTTGGAATAAAACACCGCCATACATTCCAAAAGGGAATGAGAGTTTGTTACAAGTATGGAGATAATGGTCGCAAGGATCAATATTGAAATGGAATGAAAGAGTATATAAATGTTCAATTTTACATCTATAATGATATGGGTAACTATTAAAATTAATGTTCCAAGAACCATAAAAATATATCAAAGAAAAATGAAAGGGAATAAGGTCAAACTTATGTTGTTACTATAGTTTAATTAGAAGAACTAATGTATTTTTTTTCTTGATTCAATAATTATGTTAAAGTATTCTGGTTATAAGAATCGTTATATATATAAGGATTGTACTGATGTAATTCTTCCATACATATTTGAAAGAATGTATGTTTTCATTTAGATTTTAAGGAGATTCATATATTTGGTATGTGAAAAAAAGGTCTTATTTCTGTTTTTTTGGGAAAATATAATGTTATGTTTATTTTGCAAATTTAGTGACCTTCCTAATAAATTTGTTGAGTGTGAAATAAGATATATGTATTTTGGATGAGTCTTATTATTTTAATACATTACAATGAACATTGGATAATATTATTTGAGGTTAATGTATTATATAATGTACACTATGTGCTAACATTTTTTATTTTAGTATACATTTAGAGGATGATGGAATCCGTTATAGACCATAAGATTCATAAAAGTGATTTATTGATGAAAAATTCATCTTGAATATCCATTTCCTAGAATAGGTGATAAAGTAGAATTAGATCAAATTAAAATCAAAAGATAGGATTATGATTATGATATGGAAATAAATAAAGTATGTTTTTTTTGAATAACTTATATAGATTGTAATATAATCCCTCGTCTCTAGGAAAGTAATGTTGAATGAAAAATTATATTTGTTTAATATTCTTACCTAGAAATCAATGACCTATTTAATCCATTACGGATTTATGATTTTTTGATGGTAGACTTTCTGATGATATTGTTCCCTATCACTCTCCACTAGAACATGATAGTTTTATTTCTCTACCATGTTATGGTTTTCACATCCCACTAATATTATAATTTTAGAAATCCAATTACTGTGGTGATATTTTAATTTCTAATTCCCACTTAGTAAGAGTGAGTTTTTTTAACCCTATTTCAAATGTGGGTTTCCCAAAAACAAATTTCCATGTATCATCCTTTTATTTTTGAAGGGTAATTTCAAATTTTGAGGAATAAATTTATTGATGGAAGGAATAATTCAACACCCCCATGACATTATGATATATCTCTTTTTAAATTTAACATCTTCTATATCTTACATTGCATACAACACTAAGCTTAAATGAACCACGATATACTATTAATATTATTATTTAAAATGAAAATTATCTCTTAAACATTAAATTGGAAGTAACAAATATGATTAACTAATTAGTGAAAATATATGATTGAATTAAATGATTACCAATTAATTATAAATAAATATAAAAATCAATTTATCATAATCGAAATATTTTTATAAAGAATACAATTGTTATGAACTAAAGGTTTTTTATCCTAATATATTATATTAATTAATATAATTGGATGATTATATTGAAATTTATATAGAATATATTAAGTCCAATGTTTATCGTTAATCATATATTTTATCAGACATTAATGAAAAATAAATTGAATTTTATCTATTAAATGGCTATATTTTTCTAAATTCAGTTTTACCACCTTTAGATAGCGCACTTTGTTATAAATACTTTTTTTGAAAGTTTCAAAAATTTTATTTTATAAAATAAACTTATTCTATTAATGTGAAATATTAATATTTTCATTGATTTAATTCATGGTATTTTTCTTATAAGTTTCATGTTTTGATGAATAGTGACAAAATATTTCAGTTTAATTGAAAACATCTTATTCATCTAAATAATTTATAGTGTTAAATTATATTATTAATTAGTTTTAATGAATAATTAGATCAATTTTTTTTCATTTAATCTAATTCAGTTTATTGTAACCAATTTCATATTGAATTTGGAAATAAAAACATTTCAATTTTTTCAACGTTTACACTTTAGAAACATGTGTCCTCATTCCCTCAGTTGGAATAATTTTAAATTAATTACTCAAAAAATAATTTTTAATTACAAAAAATGGATTCTATATTTTTAATCGGTTTGTACAAAATATTTAAGAATGTTTCCTATATTTTTGGGCATTATGAATAGTAACTTCAGATATTTTTTATTAACATGGTTAATAGTAAAATCCATAATTAATGGTAAAAGCAATAATATAAGTACTAGAAAAAAACAATAAAACATATCGAAATTTCATTGGAAGATTTTTAGTTGAAAAAATTAATTTTTCATAGATTATAACCTTTGGAGGCTTCTTGGATGATAATATAACATTTATTATATTTTTTAAATAAAATTCAAAAATGTCATAATCATATTTTGAATAAATATATAATTTTTAATATAGTGTTATATAAGAGATAAATTAGACTATAAATATTTATTTGAATTCTAAAAGATGTAAATTCATCTTGATAATTTATTTTTAATTTTTATGAATTAAATATTTTCCTTAATGGTTTATATAATGATGATGTCGTAATTGTTTATTTAATAGAAATATTTGATGAATGAAAATAATTTTTTTAGTAAATTTCAATTTTAGAAAATTATTTTCATCCAAGTATTTTATAGATGACTTAGACATATTATAAATTTATTAATAAAAATTTCTAAGATAAATAATGTATTGATAATATTTAAAAAGTCAAGAAATGAATTATGTCAAAATTGACATTAATGTTTTTTTAAACTAAATAATATTTTATTAAATGGTATAAAATTGATAATAATATAAAATTATGAATGATTATTGGTATCAGGTTTAAAATATTATATTCGATTTATTTATGTTTATTTTGTCATTTTATTGTTACTATATTAAACCATAATGTGTAAAAAGCCATGATTTCATGGTAAGAGTTAAAGGTTTAAACTTAGGGTTAAAACCAAAATGCAATGTTAACAATGAGACCTTAAATTTTTTTTAAAAATATTTTCATAGAGGATTTAGATTTCTAAAAATATTATATTACATATATATCACTTTGAGGATATTTGGAATTGAAAATTAATGAATATTATTTTAATATTTTGAGTGTTTCGAGAAGTACCCCTTGCCTTAGTTATTAGAGGGAACCATGTCCCTCACTTCTTCACTCCAATTTGAGAATTCTACATTGACTAAAACCTACCCATTTATCCTAAAAATATAATTATCCAATTTATGGATTTTGTTTTCTCCAAAAATCCTAACCCTAGATCCCTTGATAAGAGATCTAAAGGGAGCCAGCTAACAAAGATTTAAGCGTTTTTACTAACTCATCCGAGTTCATTTAATCTTCTACATCCTATTTATGAATTGTTTCCATGAAAAAGTAATAAATATAGTAAAATATATATGATTATATTTTATTATATATATATATATATTACAACCATATTCCACGATTTATCAATCCTATTAAAAACGAAAGCACCCTGCGTGCGTACGTACGACTTACCATCTCCACACCATGGTGTAAATTAATTTTCACCACCACTTTACATAGATGGTTAAAATGATTTAAATAGTTTTTATTAAATAATATTGATTATTCATAATTTATTTACCAACCAATTCATTTCCCTTCACCATTAATGGAATGATATCATCGCTCTTACATAAGTACGACCTACCGTCTCCATAACATTAAGTGATTTATTTACCATTTTAACCATGAATGGCTGATTATAAAATTATATATAATGAGTAAATATGATATATAACTTAATTTTATTCTTTAGATGAATTAAAATTATCATATTCATAAAAACAAGACTTACATGACAAAACATGCATAGGAAAATGTAGCAGTTAACACCCGAAATAATGGTAATAAAAAAATATTATTGACAATAAAAAATAAGAAGATAATATTTGATATAATAAATATGTGTATGGTTATATTATAAATTAATTAAATTATTTAAACCATTATATTGTATGTTCAATGATATTCAACTAAATTAAATTAATGAATAATGGATTATTTCACAATCTCATTATTATTTGGGATTGTTTATACGTGAGTATCCACTAGATAATATTTATCATCAATTCCAATTTTTCGTACAAATATTTTCCAATATAGTTTTACTATTATGCTAAAATTAATTAAAGTCTTTTTACCCATGGTTTGATTTTTATAAAACAGTTTGAAATGAATCTTTTAGTCATTTTCTAAAAGAGGTATGTTATGACTTTCTCAACAAAATACGGAAGGAATATTTTTTTAACTTTTATGGAATGTGATGTTTTTGCCACCATAATGACACTTTAAGGTATTAAATATTCCTTTAATAACTTAAGGTATTATTTTCAATAAAAATATTTTTTAAATGTTTATTCATTTAAATAAATGATTTCAAAGTAAAAATTTCCTATTTCTCTCAAGTAATTTTGAAAAATATTATTCGAGTATTTTAATCTATGTCGAAATCCTTAGTCGAATCATATTACTTATATATATTGAGATCTTGTGATACCATATAACAAATTCTATTAAAGGTTTTATGATTAGTTTCACTATGAATGTTCTATTTTGATACCATAAATCGTTTATTGTTAAAGTGTTCACATTTTATATGATAGAGTATTTATGTTGTTTACGTTTCACCTTTTTCATATGAACAATTCATTGGACTCCGTAAGTGATTGTTGGGTCCCTCTATATCCTTTAGATGCATAGGTAGGTATCATGAGATAAACTAGTTGGGGTATTGTTCAAGGCCTTACACATTCATATATGGTGTCTTGGTCGAAGCCTTGATGGTATGTTTAGCATGTCCGGTATTATGAATTCCCTCATTATGAAATTAGTAATTAATATTCCATGTTATTTTTAAATTAGTAGAATATTCATATCATTATTTATATTGTTTTAATTTTTTCATTTATTCTTAACATATTATTCTCATGATTATGTTTAAATGGATTATGTTTTAGTTATACACCTTGATATAATGCATGTGCTTATTTGTTCATAATAGCTTATGTTGTACACTTACCCTTACTGAGCATTTGAGCTCACCCATATCATTTGTTTTATTTTTCATAGGATTATTATATGTATACTATGATTTATAAATATGATTAAGATACGATAATATTTGTTCCCTTTAATGATTGATTATGTTTTATTTTATAATTTAAATTGTAATTAATGTTTCATGTATGTAATCTAGTTTCCAAAACTAATAAACTAATTTGTGCTTTGAGATTATAATCTTGTATCCATTCCAATGTAATAAATTAAGGAATTGACATTGGGCTATTAGGGTTTGATGTTAATCTGGTGGCAGACTAATTAGAAATAGATTAAACACAAGGTCTGTTATGGTAGTTGATAATATAAATACAACTATGTTGTTTTGTGTATTATCTCTTCTTGAAGATTTTTGGGATAGAGATTAAGGTTTCTTGGAATGTATTTTTTTATATTAGAGGTTAATCACGGGAATTTAAATTTTCCTTTTATTGTTTTCATAACTATTGACCATGCATATTTGAGTTATATAATTACAAAATTTTAATATGTTAACATGTAAAAGGTTTCTAAAATAATGGATAAGAAAAGAGACAAAATAATATCATGGGAATAATTATTTATACTCCATAAATACATTTGTTACCTCTTATTGAGGCACTCTATTTTTTTAACTGGTACAGTCCTGAATTGTCTCTATCACTTGGAATTATTGAATTTTTAGTGCAATGATTTACTAGGGAGTATATTATAAACTCATAAAATATTCATATTTATATTTTTACACTTTATCTATTAACCGATCATTATGGTGCATTGGGTGACCATCCCTATTTGTACATAACTACATTGTACTTCTTGATATACTGACATAAAAGATCATAGAGGTCGGATAATGAGATCTTATCCACTACTAACTTCATTTTATGGAATATATTTTTTCCTCTATTTAAATTTCATTATGGTATTGTAGTATGTTTAGTTGTAACATTTCAATTACATGCAGATATGATAGGGCTTCTCATAACTTCTAGATGTCTTCAACTCAATTTATAACATGTTTTACTGATTGAAAAAGTTGGTATAGGATTCTCTTTTTCATGTTTTTATCTACATGTTCATTTTTCATGGTAGATGATGAAGATATTGAATGAAAACATTAACTCATCATAGTACATTGAATATAGATCTAGAGGAAGGAAAGTGTGTAAATGGATGAGATACTTTGATTTTTCAACCAAGAAAACATTCTTATATGTGTAATCATTTAAAATTTCTTGATAGTGTATGTCATTACACCTCATGTATCAATTATAAAATATTATTACATTAATAAATTATTAAGGGGTTATGGTTGGGAGAACAACTCACGTATTGGACCATTTCAAATTATTTTAAATATTGTAGATGGAAAATTTAATATAAATTATTAATATAATAAATATATTCATCTATAAAATGAAACATAGTTACTAATCATTTTAAATATATATATATATTTATACATTTTTGTTATAGTCAATAATTATTATTTTATATAATTAATATATAAATTTATTCATGGAAACAAGTTATACCTGATTATTATAAAGGTGTTGAAACTGATGTCAAATCCATGGTAGATGGTCTCCAATGTTCATTTTTTAGTTCAATGGTGATGAATTGATAAGTATTTATAGTAAAGGTTCATATACCTTTGTTATTATTAATCAATGGGCCATTTTAGAATGAATAAAATTGGGTAGTAATTCTATAGTTGCTCCTAAAACTCTTCCAAGGGTTTTATATCCTTAGAATCCATTGGACCTCGCAAGACATTTATCTATAATTGTTTATGTGACTAACTAGAAATGGCTTTTAATGGGATGTGGCTTCTTCCATTTGATTTTTCCTTTAATGGAATTGAAGATCTGTCTTTGGGGACTATGGTATGGGTTTTATAAACTAGGTTTCATGAATATATTTGTAATGGATTATAATTATAATCCATTTTATTTGAGGAATAACCTGGTTTGTCTTTTGGGTATGAGTGTATAGTTTAAATTGGATTATATGTAATCATATATTTATTTACTACTTTTTGATCAAAGGTTGTTCCCATTAAAATCAATAATTGAATTAAAAATTTATATTTTGGTTATTTTATCATCTAAATATTGATGTTTATCTATGATATATATTTTTCTATAACGAATTCATATTAAACTAGGATGATAAATTTGAGTTATTTACTAAGTATATGAAATATCCAATGTTTAAGGGCATTTTAAAGTAATTTCACGTGACAAGTCAAACTATAGAAGGGAAGTTTTACTATCTTTTTTTATTTCATGGGCATGATGAAAGTAAATATTTCAAAATGATAAATGGCCTCACTAATGATAGTTTTATTATTCTAAATGGCTCAAATAAGAAAGGACATATTTGTAAATCTATTTTGTTGGGCTACACCTCTATCTTGGATGTGGTGTCACCATATTTTTCAGAATATTATGTTGGAAAGAGTGTGTTTTTTATGTTGTTAATCCTAGAACCATTGTACATTATGGATGCTCAATTATAGGTACTCATTTTGAAAATTCTACAAGTGTTTCTTTTTATGTGAAATAAGATAGCATGGGTAGCCTATAAAGGGATTAGTGGTATGTTTTATGGAATACATCACTTATCCTTTTACTATGGTTGTTATGCTTTAGTGAGCTAATATCGATGTGAAAATACTTTATTATTGATATTTTGTGTCAAATAATAATTATTCAAGGGATGATTTATTGTTGATGAATGCTGATCTTGGTATGCGGAATAGGTCCTTTCTTTCTAGATCGATGTTTTCCATAGGTATTTTCACATTGCGATCCCTACCACTTCAAAGCCTCATGACTAGAACATTAGTGAATGATGAGAATGGGAGGACAAAATTTAAGGATGCTCTTGTCGGTACCTTTGAGAGGAAGGGAGATAAATATTATAATGATTTATCTAAATATGGGATTGATGATCAAGATGAAATGGATTATGATTTTCTACTAAACAAGAAACATTTATCCACATGTTATCATTGATGAAAAATGATACGTAAAAGGATTTTTTATTTCACGATAATTCCTAAGAAGGTATCATGTATTGGTATGGAATGAGTTTACCAATAAGGATTCCAAATAGGTGATGAGTCTGATAGTGATATGAATCTTTTGATTACTTCTTCTAACTCTAATAAGGTTGTTTTTGAAATAATCACTGGATGAAAATATTTTAAAATTGATGATTTGACCTTTATAGAACATAATGTTTCAAATACATTGTGTATGTTTTCCAATTAAAATTCATTTTTTGTACTTGATTCTTATATAAAGTATAATTCAAAATTTAAGTGTAATGAGATGGAGAAACCATTTTTAGTGTCATTTCATGATAGTAAATTAGCTAAATAATAAGGTTTGGAGAAAATTTCTAAATTGGTGGCCATTAAAATAGCGGTGTCTATGGATGATCAACCTTGGAAGATTCCTAATACATAGAGATGAGGAAAAAATTCATTGGGCCAGAGTAGTTGAGAATCCCAACACAACATGAGAATTCATTCTCAATCTAATGTTCACCCCCTTGGATGGGGGCAGCTAGGGCTATATCACTATATGAGCATTTAGTCATATAATGAGTTTGTGTATAATATTGGTATCCCTCGATAGCTTTCTCTATAATGTATTTTTGGTTTTAAAGATAATGGCATTGTTCCATGTGTTACCCAATTTCATCACTTGTAATTTGTGTCTTTTAATAATGGGGTCTCTAAAAATCTAATCACTCTGAATAAATTATTTAAAATATTATTAAAATCATTTAACTATTATTATTATTATATATACATATTTATTTAGTAATATATTACAAATATTATGCATTTAATTATAATTTTTAATATTTATTCACTTTCTTTTAATATTAAGTAATTTTTTAATTTTTTCTAATTTATATAGTTAGTTTTATTTTATTTTATATATTCTTTAAAGTTATTCATTTTTCTTTATCATTTATAATATGTATTCAATTAATATTATTTAATCAATTTTAATATATCTTTATTTAAAATTTTTTTCAACTAAATAATATTTAATCTTTATTCTTTTTTAATTTACATTTGTTAAATATTTTTTGAAATTTATTAATTTTTTAATATATATTTATAGATTTATTTTGTAAATTTTTTAATTTTTTAAAGTAATTATAATTTATATAATTGATATTTATTATTTTTTAATATTTATTCATTTTTATTTTAATATTTATCTATATAAATATTGATAAAATAATCTTTTATTCATTTATAATTATAGTTTATAATACATATTTTTTATTTCAATTTAATATTTAATATTTATTGATTTTTTTAGAAGTATTTTTTTTAAAAAAAAATTGTTTAATTATTATTATTTATTTATATTTATTTATACAAATAATTATTTATGATTATATTTCTAATTTACATAACTAATGATATATTTTAAAAAATATTTATTCAATTACATAAATAATTATACTCTTACGTTAATTTTTTGTAATATAATCGTTGATGAAGATACATATATCAATGCTGATGTTATCACATATATAAACCTAAAATTTAAGGTTCCAACCTTATGTATCACGATCTTTTTTAAAACTAAATTCATATAAATCAATGTTAATGTTAGTGATGCTATTTACATAATTCATTAGGGTCAACCCATATATATTGAGCTTTTATTTGTGAGAATTCCACCCATATCATCATTAATGTAAGGAATAATATAAAGCTGATACAAAAGGGTCAACCCATATGAATTACTCTTTTGCAACCACAAAAAATTAATGTTGATAAAATTGGGATTTATTAAATCTTCTGATTTATGTGCTGATGAAATCCTCATTTGTAAGTGATTTTTAGTATGTGAAAATAATAAATGACCGTATTTATATAAAATAAAAAATTGAATAACTGATTGGACCAATATTTCAAGCTAGTGTGGAATCTTTACCCACAGACACAACCAAGAAACATTTTTGAAATTGATTCCAATAATAAAATTAAATGTATATAATGTCTACCCATTATTATTTTTTTGATATTTTTCAATTTCACTACCTGTAAAATGATTTCACACTCTCTTTCAAACCCCACATGAATCATAGTGTTTTTTATTGGAGTTTTTTATATTTGTGATGCTCTGTTTCTGGTTATTCATGTAATTAATCATGATGTGCTGTAAATATGAATTTATAATTACTATTTCGTGTTTGTTGGTGTCTTGGAAAAGTTATGTTGAATAAGATGTTTTTAAAATTTTTTGGTTTACCAAAACTCCTTCTTTCTATGGGATTGTATAAAATAAATGTTTATTTTGATTTTTCATATATATGTAAAATTCGGGGATGAGTTTTTAAGGAACAATTGTTTCTTCTGAAAATGGGGATGACCTCATTTGGTTAAGGTTCAAACATTTGAATCAGTTTCTAATGGGTTTATTCATAGAACCGGAAACATCCAATGATTCTATATCAATTTGGACATATATTCCAAAGGATGGTGCTCATTAGTTGTGGACCAATGAGGCTTAAGAATTTACATTGGTCGAGAGGATGAGAGGTCGGCCTCATCGCACCTTTTTGGGGGGAATTATTGTCTACTCCAAGACTCTCTTATAGATTTGAGTTATGTTCGTGAATCCCTATTAATTTACCAAGCATGAAAATGAGTTTTCATTTAGATCTTTCAGTCAATGATTGATATATATGAGAATTAGAGAATATTTTATATGTATTTGAGGTTCTTCATCGATGGAGAATCATCCGTATATATTGGAGATTCTTAGTCAATGGTATCCTTCAATACATTATATATAAATCTCTTGGTAATTATGATGACCATACTAGTTTTAAAGACACTCAGCGAGGCACTTGAAGTTTAATGTCATTCAGAAGGACATGGATTATTTTAGATTTGGGATCGTACCGGAAGATGAGTTACCTACGTATCCATGTTAGAAAAGGAATCATAACCCACGTGCTTCTAGAATTAAGAAATGTAGTTTAATGTCATATGAGGCAGATGAGAATTAATGGGTGATGGGATTGTACCTAAAAAATGCTTCCTACATACTCTACTCTTCAGGCAGAGATCAAAGTCCACATAGTTCGAGTATGATGTGTGGGGCTTACGTATGATTGATGTCCCAAAGAGATGTGTCGGGGTTACTTTTACACTCTAAGATCACATGAGTCATGCTCAGTGCAAGAAACTAGTGGTATTAGTAAACCTGACAATTTGTGCTATGAAAGATGTGGTCATAAGGAATGATATGGGGCTTATGTATGTGTGACTGCCCAAAATAAATTAGGACTGGGATTTAATTTTGGAAAGAAACCTAGGGAAAAGGTCCATAAAGATCTTTGTGCTTTATGGAGATTTAGATACTCTAACTTCAGGCTTACTCTAGAAGAGGATGCCTAAATTAGGGGGACATATGATTGGGGCTTGTTCATGAGGAGGAGGCCCAAAAGGAATTATGACTAGGGCTTAATCCTGAAAAGGATTACTAGGTTAAAGGGGACTTGGGGCTTACTCCAAAGTAGGATCCTCATTAACAAGATCCATAAAGGCATTTCTGCTTTATGAAGATTTATATTCCTAATTAGGGGCTTACTCCTGAGGAGGATTTCTAGATTGATGGGAATTTGACTTATGATTGGGGATTACTGCTTAGGAGGATGCAGAGATCAAAGATTCTCTCATCTTAAGGGATGAGGTTGAATGAAGGGAACCTCTAACGAAAGTGATATAAAGATATGTAAATCACAAGGTTTTGAGAGATATTCCACAGAATTACTTTTATATAATGAATCCAACAAAATAACCATGACACAAACGGTTTTGAAGAAGGTTTTGAAGGCCAAATATTGAAGAGGAACGGTGTATTTGAAGAAAAGAGTTGACCAGGAAGGAGGGGCACCCAAAAATAGGTAGGCGCTCAAGTCCTATTTGGGAGTTCAAGTCTTGTTCGCCCAAGTATACTTACGTGACATGGGTGTACATGGGCGACAGTTAACCCATATTGTAATACTTGGGCTATACATGGCTCTAGGTCTTAGTATTATCCCTAAAGGCTTCCAAAAGGGTAGTACACAAGTTTTGTGGAAGGGATAAGGCGGCGCACAAGTGTGGTCCATTTACCTTAAGGGTATGAACTTTAGGCATGAAATGTTGATAAATTCCAACACTTAGGCCTTGTTTCCCCTCTTTAGATCTTCCATTCTAGGTATAAAATTACCATAGAAGTGTCTGGAAGACTTAAAGCAAAGACTAGGGAACTGAGAACTCATATCTGACTTTTGGAATTTTTCATCTTTGAAATTGGGGTCCCACAAGGGGTATTTATAGGCTATTGAAGACATTGGGAGAAAATAAATTAGGGCATTCAAGTCACCTGTGTGACCAATATTGGGCATGTGAGTATACTCTCATGACCAAAGTGAAACTTGCGCGGCCCAATTGTAAACAAATCCTTGTTCATGCCTTTGAATTTTTTTTATGTTTCTTCAAAGGATGGATATCTTTATGCTAAGGTATTTCTCCTTTTCATTCATTAGGATCTATGAAGGAAAGGATCTTCAACAAAATAACCCCTCATAGTTGGATCCAAAAGGAAAGAGGATGTGACTCTGAGGTAAAGGAGAAAACAAAGTACCTGCAGTGTCCCGAGCTGAGGCTGATCATGCTGCGAAATTGAAGGAGCAGAAACATAAGATCAAGGAGAAATTTTTCCAGTAGATGCACCTTCAGCAATAGTTAGATTTTGTTACTGGGGAACATGACTAGCTTAACAATTCACTGGACGATGTTCAAAAAATGGTATGGAAGCCATTGCTGATGCCAAGAAAGCACTCCATCAAGCTGAAAAAGGTGAAGTTGGTCCAATGCATGAACTTTAAGTGGCTGCTGATGATGCTCGGGATTCCGTAAATCAAATGAAGAGTTATATTGAAAGCCTTTTGTAATTCTTGGAAAAGAGAAGAGAATCCAATCTATGGATGTCCTTCTATCTCTTGTTCATCAACGGAAAACACTTTCATCTTCAATCATTTAGGCCTACATTCCCTTGTTACATGCATTAAATTTTTACATATGACAATGGGCCTAGTAAGCATAATTTGATTGTTGCTAGGATTATAAAAATAACCCTACAGTCTTTACATATTTTAATTGCTCAATAATACCTAAATAATACATAATATATGTTTTGTGAGCCATGACTTGACTTTTGTTCAGAGTTCTATTGTTTTTTGTTGGCAGTTTAAAGTCATACACGTCGGACATAAAAAGAAGACTAATGATTAAGGTCGAATATATGTGACTGATTGGGTTAAAATTTACCCAATTCCTTGATAATTTGTCTGAAAATATATTACCACAATCAAGTATGGTGGAAAACATGTAAACTATGACTTAGGAAATTTTGAACCTAAGGAATGATATGAAAAAAGGTCAAAAAGGCATTAGAATAAGTATTTCTTAAGAGTGAAGTTACCATTATTTAACAAAACCTTTAGGGGGTTGAATTATGTAGTGCCGCTTAAGGGAATTGGCTGCATAGTCAAATAATAAAATTTTTTGGCTGACAGGTTTGTTATATAGACTACTTATGCAAGGCCACCTAGCAACACATACTGTATAGTCAGGAAAATGAACACTCAGAAATTTTACATTTTTATTGCTTAAAATCCAGTGGAAGTTTATGAAGATTAAAATTTTCCAAAGAATCAAGTTTGTTGTATGTAGAGAGGTACTTTAATATGGAGAGGATATTCCCATTCAATATTGTCAAATAATTGGTTGAATGTCACTTCTACGAAGGTCAGATCCAAACATAGGGTAGGGAAATATAAACCATTGACATGAATAATTTCATATCATGAAAATGAATATGGGAATAATATGTTAAGGATGGATATTTTTTGGAATCCTTACATATTTTAGTTAAGATAGATAGGAACAGAATAGGTTTTTTCTCCCAAGAATAAAGTTACCACTATTTGGCAAACCTATTAGGGGGTTGAATTATACAAGGACACCCAAGAGCATTTGCTGCATAGTCAAATAAGATAATCCTTTGGCTGACAGGTCCGTTATGTAGACTGTTTATGAAAGGCCGCCTAAGGGAACGTGTAGCATAGTCAGGTAAAAGAATTCATGGGTATCAAAAATTTTGTGATCAGAAGTCATGAAAATGGTTATGGAGAACATGAAGTATTTAAGTATGACACATCAAAAATTGGCATTGTCCAACGCATGTAGAAGATACACAGACCAATGCTGACCATAATCATCTTGTGGCTGAGCCCTGAATTGAAATGATGGACTTCACTACATATCCCATAAGGAAGGGAATCAAGCCATACATAGTTCTTGAAATACATTTTAACGTCATGTGGGATGAGAATGTAGGAGATCTTAGTTTAAGGTCGTAGAGTTCAGACCATAATGAAGGAATACACATTGTCTATTTTATAAACCTAATGAGAATGAAGACCATGGTTTTCATACCATAGTCATGTTTTCACATGAGGAATTTTCAGCCAAGGGACTGAAATTAGGATTTG
Source organism: Viscum album (assembly GCA_963277665.1). NCBI lineage: Eukaryota > Viridiplantae > Streptophyta > Magnoliopsida > Santalales > Viscaceae > Viscum > Viscum album. Next base: position 1,005,811,298 of record OY728161.1, read on the forward strand.
GGGTAGGCCCAAAGTCTTGGGGATAGATTTGAGGGATTCTAGAATTTTCCTACGTATCCCATAAATATGGGAATCAATTCGCCCATAGTTCTTAACATACCTTATGTGCATATTTTGTTCATTCTGGTGAAGGGTGAAAAGGGAACTTTAGTGTTATTATGGTTTGTCCCAAGATTAAAGGTTCAGGGATGGACATGTATGCTTGTAGTCTTTGGAATATGACAAAATTGAAGATCAGTGTCAATGATGATTACCTCTCAGGTGAGGGACAATGGGGGACTGTATAGTTTAACGTCGTATAGCAAGGACGATGGTGCTGCATAGTTTAGTGTCATGTAGCAGGCACAAAAGGGATGTGCACTGTTTAACATCATGTGGGACGAAGGTAAACCAATGTGAAGAGATTGCTTTTGGGCTTGATCCCCGGGAGGTTTCCTACGTACCTAGCCTAGAAGTCAAGGATCAAAGTCCACGTAGTTCAATTTAGAATGAATTGGTGATCAAGTTGTATTTGAGGACAATCCAAAGATGATGTTGGGACTTATAAATGGTTAGTGGCCCTGAGAGGGTGTTATGATTGAATCTTACTCTATTCCCATGTGAGTCATGATTGGTGTGAGAAACAAGAGGTAACAACAACCCTAACAGTGCATATTTTAACATCATGTAGGACGTATTAATGGACTTTTTTCAGTTTTATGTCATGTAAGATGTTGGGTGTTGTAATGTTTAGCATCATATAGATAGGACGTATGGCTATGTAGTTTAATGTCTTGCAGTGAGGACAATGGTGGACAGAGTTTAACGTCATGTTGGACGTATGTGGGGAATATGCAGTTTAATGTCTTACAGTAGGGACTATAGTAGTTTATTGACATATTCCTGGACTAGTGCTGCACAGTTTAGCATCTCTTAGCTAGGAAGTCGTTATGTAGTTTAACGTCTTGATGGACGTATGAGGGGACTATCCAGTTTAAAGTCTTGCAGTGAGGACTATAGTAGTTTAAGTTCATATGCCTGGACCAGTGCTGCACAGTTTAGCGTCATGTAGCTAGGACGTATTTAGGCATTTTAACAACTTTCTAGACATATTTATTTCTGTTAAACAACATATTTTTTCAGGAATCTAGCATTGGTTTGAGATGTAATGAGTTCTCCATCCATTGAGATTAAAGAATAAGCTCCATTGAAGTTGACCTTATGTATTGAGTAAGGTCCTTCCCACATTGGCTCAATCTTTGGAGGAACATTTCTTGATATAATTGGAGTTCTGAGGACCAATACCAATTCTGCTTGAATGAATGAATGAACATGATTTTTTTGTTGAAATCCCATGCTATTCGATTCTGATAGACTTCCATGTGGTGTAGGGTGCACAATATTTATTCATCTAATTGTTTCAATTCATCCAATAGCTTTTGAGATTGTTCATATATATACGACTGATCACAAATGGAAAATCTGAGCAAAGGTAATTGACCCTCAATGGGAATGACTTCTTCTATTCCATATAACAATGAATATGGAGTTGACCATGTAGCTCTATGGGTGGTGGTTTGATAAGCCCATAAAGCATGAAAAATTTTATCAGGCCGAGATTTCATATCTTTATCCACCATCTATTGCAGTATATTTGAAAGAGTCTAGTTGAAGGCCTCTAATTTTCCATTGTCCACTGCATGACACCGAGATGAATGGTTTGATATGATGTTGAATTCCTGATACAACTTCCTTAACTCAGATGAACAGATGTTTGTGCCATTTTCCATCAATATGGTATGAGAGACACCAAATCTGGTCATGATGTTAGACTTGATGAAGCTAACAATTTTTTTAGAACTAACTTCCTTGAGAGGTATTTCCTCTTCCCATTTGGAAAATAAGTCGGTAGCAGTAAGAATATACTTAAACTGCTTGGTTTAAGACGAAGGGTAATGTCCCACTAAATCCATTCCCCATGTGGAAAATGGTCATGTCTATTTAGCTGTATGAAGAAAATCTGGGGGTTGGCGAATGAATTTGGCACATACTTGGAATGAATGACACTTCTTAGTGAAATCAACACAATCTTGTATCATTGAAGGCCAAAAGTATCCATGCCATCGAATTTGATCGGGCAGTCTCTATCCAGACTGGTGGGAACCACAAACACCTGCATGTACTTCATCCATGAAAGCCATTGTCTCTTCACCATCAATTCATCTGAATATAATTCCATCAAAACCCCTTTTGTAGAATTTTTTCTGGTGATATGGCCTATCATAAAGAGTATAATTGACCACACATCGCCAGACTTGTTCTTTCTCATCTCTATCAGGTGGAAGTGTTCCAATTTGAAGGTCTCCTCTGATAGGCGTCATCCATCATGTAGTATGACCATATGGTATAGAGATGGGAATAATTTCATTGATTTCCTCTGTTTTGATTTGAACATAAGGTGAAAATGTAAGACGGTGGGCAATACTGATGATTGATTCATCGCGATTCGGATCTACCAGAGCTGTGGCTACATTAGCCAGTGCATCAGCATGACCATTTTGTGATCACGACATATAAGAAAATGTCGGTTCAAAAGAAAATTCCTCCATTAAATCTCTGACGTAATCATCAAAAAGTATTATCTCTTCTTTTCTGATGGAATAATCCCCATTGACTTGTTTGATTACCAGGTCTGAATCACGTTTCACCTTTAAGTGATTTACTTGTTCCTGAAGCGCCAATTCCAAGCCTGTGATGAGAGTTTTATATTCTTCTTCATTGTTTGTACCACCCCCAACAATAAGAAGGAATAGGGTAACACTACCTCTTCCAGGGAAATAAGCACAATTCCTAACCCAACCTTGTTGAAGTTAGGATCTTTCATTTTATTCCCTGTTGGACTTCTGGAAGCACCATCAATGTACATTTCCCATGTTTGAAGATTATCTTAATTAGAAAAGACTTCCTCACCAAGATGTTCACTATCTAATGATGTATCTTCTACTGAAGGGTGTTCAGCAAGGAAATCAACCAGATCTTGGATCTTTACTACCTTTTGAGACACGTACTGGATAACAAATTGCTGCAAAATAACATCCCACCTTGCCAGACGTATAAGAATTGGACGACTAAGGATAAATTTCAGCGGGTTATTGCGAGACACCAATTGGACCTCATGATATTGTAAGTAGTGTCTCAGTTTCTGGACTGCAAAGATTAATGCTAGGAAGCACTTTTCAATACTTGAATATCGGGTTTCTGCTTCAAGCATAGTCATACTGAGATAGTAAAGGTTGTTTTCATTCCCCGCATCATTCTTTTGGGAAAGGAAGGCACCCAATGATCACTCTAAACCTATCACATATAGGATAAGTGGTATTCCTTCAACTGGTGGCATTAATACCGGTGGACTCAAGAGATATTTTTTGAGGATATCAAATTCTTCTTGACATTCTTCATTCCACTAGTATGTGACTCCCTTCTTCATCAATTTTGTGAAGGGTAAACATTTTCCAGCCAGATTAGCGATGAAACGCTGAATATATGACAAGTGTCCTTGAAGTCCTCTCAAATCATTCAAATTATGAAGAGGTGACATATGAAGGATTGACTTTTTCTTCTCAGGATCGACTTTGATACCATGATGGCATACAAAAAATCTAAGAAATTTTCATGATATTACCCCGAAAGAACATTTTAAGGGGTTCATCTTCAAATTGTTTTTTCGAAGTTTGTGGAATATGATTTTCAAATCAGCCAAGTGATTCGAATGTTTCCTGGATTTAACCACAAAAGCTTCCACATAACATTTAACAAATTTCCCTAAAAAGGGTTTGAAGATATTATGCATGACACGTTGATATGTTGCACCAGCATTCTTAAGGCCAAATGGCGTTACCCGTTAGCAAAGCACACCCTAAGGGGCTCTGAAGGCTGTAGATCCTTCATCTTCTGGAGCCATTCAGATTTGATTATACCTAGAATATCTATCCATGTAGGAAAGTGCTTCATATCCTGCTACTGCATCAATTATGAGTTATGTGATAGGAACTGGAAAATCATCCTTGAGAAAATGTCGATTAAGATATCTGAAATGAATGAAAACTCTAATTTTTCAATTCTTCTTTTTCATGGGGACAATATTAGCATACCATTTGGGATATTGAACTTCTATGATGAAGTTATCTTTAATAATCATATCCACTTCAACTTCAATTTTGGAAGCATAAGTTGGGTGTGTTCTTCTTGCGGCTTGCTTGAATACTCAATGTTCTTCTGGAAAACCCAAATGTTGAGAGGAAACATCAGGATCAATAACTAGAATTTCTGTATAATTTCAAGAAAATAAATCTCTATTTTTCCTTAGAAAGGAAGTAAACATTTCTTTCTCATCAGGATTCATGGCCGCACTAATTAAAGTGGGGTGTGGATCATCTTTTGTACCCAGATTTGTTTCATTGAGTTCATCCACAATGGTAGAGATACCCTCTTCAAATAATGGAGAAGCATCCCTGAGATCGTCCTCTTTTTCTTAAACATGTGTCACTTGTTCTGTTTCTACTTGCATAGTAGATGATGAAGCATAATTTCTATGATCAAGAGAGATGTTAAAATTTGAACATCTTGAAGAAGAGGCTACCATTTCTAACTCTATTGATGATGAAGGGTCTTCCTTGGGTAATAAAGTTGAGATGATGGATTGAGAATCGACATCATCGTTCATCTCTGTCATTTCTATATCTTCTTCCATCTTGGTTGATGAAGTATTGAATTTCTATATTTTAGTAGATGAAATGAAGACATCTCCATTTTAGCTTTCATCATTTCTTGGTGAATCACCCATGTCTCCCATGATGTCTGGCTTGGTTTCCGTAATTGACATTATGGATGTTTCCATAAGAGTATTTAGATTTGGGTCAATCTTGTCAATCTGACTAATAGGAAACACATAATTTGTACTCACATGTTGGAATGAGTTTACTGGAATCTTTTCCAAACCATATGGATCATTAATTTTGCTGACCTCCTTCGTCGTGGATTTCTCCTTCCCATCTATGTGATATAATTTCACTTCAATATATTGAGACTCACATGTTTTTAATGGGTCTTTATCACCAAACAATGTCCCAATTTGACCATTGAAACAATATTTGAGACACTGATGGTATGACGAAGGTACAACCGCATGTTGATGTAGCCAAGGTCTTCCAAGAAAAATGTTGATGGTTGTGTCAAGAAAAACAACCATGATATCTGAATTTGATACAAGGTATCTGAACTGAGTTCTGAGTATAATCTCTCACGTAGGTTCTTGTTCATTTTTATCATATCCTTGCAACATCAATGTAGAAAGAGATAAACCACATTCAGTGAGGCCCAATTGAAGAAGTGTACAAATTGGGATGTGGTTGAATCCAGTTCCATTATCAATGAAATCTCGTCATATGTCTACATCATTGAGCTTTCTAGATAAATACAAAGGTTGGATATGTCCATGAACAACATCATCTTCATCTTCATTTGTAAAATATATCACTGCATGGCATTCTGTAGGACCATTTTCTACATGGTATACTTTAGCCGCAACAATTTCTATTTTGAACTCTTGAGGACTTGACAAAGCCTCAATGAGTGCCTCCCAAATATCCATGGATAGATTCAAGGAATCCAAAATTGATAACTTGGCTGGTATATGGGAAAAATGTTTAAGGACATCATACTTTTGGTCCAAAGGTCTGCGTTTCCCAACAAGAAGTTTTGGTTTCGCAGGTGCCTTAAAGGTTAATGCTTTGGAAGAAGATGCATCTTGAATCTGGGTAGGAGTTGGGAATACTCATGGCTTGGGAAGATTAGACCGAGTAGGTCTATTTACATGCTTAGAGGAAGAAGGTGTAACCTCCAATCGATCATCCAAAATAACAGTACTAGGAGGGAATCTGCCATGCGTGGAAGAATTTTCTTATTCTTGTTGAGCCTGCTGAAGGGCTTTGCCACAAGTTTCGGCTGTATATACAGTTCTAACAGGGGTAGAATTGAAATAGTGGCTTCTGGAATATCCATGTCTTCCCCTGTATCCAAAACCTCTAGAAATCCTTCTAATTCCTTTGTTTAATACAGGAAACTCAGGCTCATCAAGATCAAAGCTGAGACTAGCATAAGGATCTATTAAATGAATCATGTTAACTGAACCAAAGATCAGCTCTCCATATGACAATGATTCTGCCTGATTATCCAGTTCAGGCAATGCCGTTTGGTGGGGCAGTGCCTGTGCTTTCGAAGTAGATGGCATAAAATCTGCCATAGTCAAAGACAAATTGGGCTTTGAGACGAACTCATATTCTTCTGACTGTTCTTCTTTCTTCGAATTATGTCGCTTCTTTGATGATCTTATGTCTAATGAAGGGTGTTTTGCTGTGTAATTCATGGAAGAAGACACAATTAGTTTCTCCAATTTCATTTGTAAAATGGCATGACTTCGGTTGACCATTTTCTTGACCAACCAATCATCATATTTCTGTGCATTTTTGTTTTTGACTTCATGCCACTCGCCTTCTTCCTCTGGATCAGTAGCAGTAACACATGATACCTGGGATGAAGAGCCTTTCAGTTTTACATGTCCAGTGTCCCCCATTTTTTGAAAGAGGTATTTGAAGACAAAACACTCCAAAATGGGATTCCCCAACATCTAATGAAATGGGCAATAATTGGGAAGGTCTTCACCCCCTTCATTGTTCTGCCTTTTGGGCCTTGGAAACTGAACCAAATTATTTTCTAGAGCAGAGATGAAGTAGCCGAGAACATTCTCATTCCAGAAAGAATATACTTTATTCTTCAAATCTTCAAACTATTTTCATCTTTGATCTCATTGATCATATTGACGAGGTGGCCGTTTTTGTTTATTCTCAGGAGGTAGAGCCCTTAGATATAATGAAGGTTTAGAAGTGGAAGTAGGTACATGTGCTTGTTCAAGAAAAACTGTAGCATTCTATACTTTCCCCATTCTCCTTCATGGAACGGGTCAGATTACACGAGTTTTAGCCTTAGTCTGTAAAAGAGATACTTCAATTATCTAAGCGATTGAATTAAGGTCTCGAAACCCTCTGGTGTATTTCATAGGGATCAATGGTGTGCGTAATTCATCCCACAGATTTTCTACATAGATTAGAAACAATTATTCTTGGGGGAGTGCTAAGGTTATAGAATCTGTTAATCCCTTCCAGCGAGCAATAAAATCTGAAACTCTTTCATTATCCCTTCTCATACAATTTATAAGATGAAAAATTGTGGTCTTTGTCAACATTGAGCTGAATTGAAGATGGAATTGTTGATGGAGATCCTCCCACCTGGTAATTGATAGGGATTGCAAGCTTGTATACTAGACAAAAGCAGACCCTTGTAATGACTGTACAAAACACTTGAGCTTAACTGCTTCTTGTTGTTGAGGAGTTCCCATCATGGGATCACAATGTGAAACAAAATGCATTAAGTGTTATTTTGGGTCTCCCGAACCATTAATAATTGGGAATGTGGTAATTGTTAAATTTCATGGGGGAGGAATTGCATCAACCCATTCAGGGTAAGCTCTATTCTCCAGTTGAACCGGTGCACGATTTCCTTCCATAGCTTCTAACCGATCTGTTCATGGTTCAATGGTATTGATCAATTTTTGAGAAACATCTAGTTGAGCTTGGACTTGTGCAAGTGCAAGAAATGGAGTCTGAATGGGTGTAGTGACCGAGACTACCACTGAAGGTAGTATTTACAATTGTTGTTGCATTTAAAACATATGATTATACATATGTGGGTGTACTAGTAAAGGAGGATATACTTTGATCAATATGTGTAGCTGCAACAAACTCCCTTGACTGAATGACTCCAGCATGCTTAGGAGGAAGACTACATAGCAGTAGTTCTGCATTCAACCTCTTTAACTCCTTCATTTCCACCTCTTGTTGTGCGAACATTTCCTCTAATGAGAGTGATTTTCCTTCTCTAGAGGTAGTGTGGAATGCCACCTGACTTTTTCCTTTTCCCTTGTTGGAATCCTTTCGAAGAGGGAGGAGTTGGTTGTTTGAAGGAATACCTAGATTTTGGGTAAGCCTTTGATTTTGTGTACGCACACCTTCTTCATTTGCTTCTATGTGTAAAAATTCTCGAGAAGGAACTTCTTCATCCAATTCCTCTGAATGAACCTCACATTCTGGATGATCAGCAACAACATAATTGAAGACATTTATTGATGCATAATGCATTTCATCCCTTCTATCGGCATTTCTGCGATATTGTCTTCTTCCATGTCCTTGACGAGAAATTTCCTTTTGTTGAGTTGATCCCTCAGGAACCTCTTGATGAACCGTAATATGGAGGGAATATCCAAGTAATTCGACTGTTCATTCCTCTTGTGGATTATTCCTTAATTGATAGACGATTAAAATTCGTTGTGGAAGAAGTTGAGGATTTGAAAAAGACACCAGTCCGGTGGACTGGGGCCGTTCCTGTTGTTCTTGGTCAACTCCTTGAATCCTATTTGTTGATTCTGAGGGTTGGGTTAAAAGAGTCCCCAGTCTGGCAATCTGGGGTGGCTCTTGAGCTACTATATCTGAGACGTTTTAAGAGATCCCCTAATTTTTTGGACTTTAGTCCGGAAATTGGCTGGATGCATCAACCTACATTCACTTAAATCACCTAGCACAAATGACCGTTGGATGATTTTTGACACTTCTGTCACTTGATTATGTGACTGCTCTAAATGAGAAGAATGTTTGATATTCTCATTTTCCTGATGCAAGAGTAATTAGACAACTTTTTCCTTTTATACCTGATTTTGGGAAGAACTAGGTGCGGCATATTCCTGAGAAAGCATCTGATTACACAGAAAACTAGTTGGTTGTGGCCGGCCTTGGGGAATAACATTGCATGAGACCGATTTTGGCGGTCTTTGTTGACTAGAGAGTACAGTGAAATGCATTGCTCCATGAACACCCCATCCATAGATATGAATACCAGATGGGGAATTGGTAATTATCTAGGGAAATTTTTTAGCGCGCCAAGGCATGAATGCTAAAGGGCTCTCTGCTGCCTTTCAACCATTGGATATCGGGAAACTGAGAGAGATGAAAAGTCAATTTGGCATTTTAACCCATCTATTATCATGACATGATTTTCATATTAATCATAAGATAATATTTTCTTTTTCAATTGGCTAAGAGTTTTCTACATGTTGAGACGAATATCGTGAATAAAATCTTCCGTCAGCATTTCTGGAGTATCATACAGAGAGTCAGCCAAAGGCCAAAACATAAATTGTACTTCACCTTTCTCCAGTTGTTTTCTCATATTCTATACTTCCTCTTTATCATTCGATTAAAATTATTCTACTTGTTTAGACCAAAGATGGTTCTTCTTTGTTGCTTTATCATATTCAACAATATTGGTAGAGACTTCATTTATCAAACTAGAAGATGAATAACTCAGGGGTGGTTCAAAGAATGACCTACATCCTGGGTTATCTTCTGATTGAGAATGTATTTCACCTACTATAGGTAATGAATCAGACATTACTGGCTTCATATTTTGAAAGTGCCTCAAGATAATTGGGATTTCCCGTTACTGCATTTTCCTTTGTAGAATTTTCCAGGAAATGTGAATTACTACTGTGGAGAAGACTTTCACAGCAAAATTCATCATCATGGGGAGGAGCAACATGGTGTGTTACAAAAAAGATGAAACCTTTTTCTACTTGGTCTCCTGGCCACGCAGAGGGTTATTGTGGCTCTCATCTGAAGATGATACATCAAGATCAAACGAATTAACATGAAGCAAGACTTCATGAGGAAGTTTATGATGATGACCTTCAGAATTAGTGTTCCTTCTTTTGGGATGTGAGAGAGTAGAATCTTGTGTTGTAATAGATAATTCTATGAATGCACAAGAACTCCAGCATCAAGAAAGGTCTTATTGCATATTGGCTCTTGATTTCTCAACCGTACTAAATGAGACTTTTTCTTAGACACCTTCTTACTCACTTGAGGAACAACTTGCTAACAAAAGTGGTTATTATGGGCAGGTGTATGTGTCTGCTCAAGAGAAATGATCAGGTTAGGCTGATGATCGCTATTCAAATCGGGTGTATGTGCCTGACTTCATTGTCTGTATGACATGGGGAGTATACCCCATGCCCCTCCTGGATTGGAACAGAGGTGTGTATCAGCTCTGGAGTGACATGTTGATGAGTCACTCCACTGATAGGGATAGATTTATGTTTATTCCCCTATGATGCCGCTGAAGTTGTTATAGTATTCTGGCACGCATCCAGAATATGGGAAGGGATTTTCTTCTACTCTTTCACCATTGTCAGAATGTGTTTGGAGACTTCAGCTACCGGAACAGGAATATACATCCATTCCATGTCTGGAGTAGGTGTATGTTCCTACTCTTGTCCTCCATTTCCTATCAATGAATCTTGATAGTACTCATGTGTGGGGTAGAGAGTTGAGTCAGCTCCAAATTTGTCATCGGAGCTCTCCGAATGACTTCTCAGGGTGCTACCAAATGAGACTGTTAGTTAGACTGATGACTATTGGATGGTTTATGTGTCTGCTGTGTATTCTTCGTCAAGTATGGTTGATGATTTTACTTCAATACTGGCAGACAAGACTGCTGACAGAATTATTGATTGTAAACATGTGTATGTGTCTGCTTATCAGTGGCAACCATATTAAATTGGAGAGCTTCTTTGGGTGCAGACAGAAGAGCCCGCTGACTGGTTAATGAATTATAAAAAGGTGTATTCTCCTGCCTATAATACTCTTCCAAAATTTCCTGGAGTGATTGGTTGGTTCTTCCCATACGGGTCTGCTGGACAACGGGATTAGAACGGATGGGTGTATATGCCCCCTCATTTTTTTCTATCAAGATAGCTTTATGGATTCTCCATAGGGGGAAGAAGTAAGAAACTGCTCCCTGTTGCCCAGATTTCACCTCTAGTGGTTTGTCTTGCATACTCGGGTCTGAGGAACCTGAGCTGAACCCCTAAAGGTGATAACCTCATCATGCTGAGGGCACATTGCCGCACGAGTCTGGAAGTGATTGTTGATGGGAGCCCTCGGTAAGAACTCCTATCTTTTTGAATTAAGTCCTTGAGTGACCTCTTCATTCACCTCCCTGTAATATGGGAGGGATTGGTTGTTGTGTTCAGGGGATAATGACTCGAAACAGTTGGAGACAGTGGTTCGAACCGCCTACTTCTTGATCACCGGTAGTTGCTATATGGACAACCAGGGTGTCTTGTTAACCTAGAGGGACTGTCGAGTAGCCTCTTGAGTTTTAAGGCTACCGTGTTGATGTTATTCCTTAACCAGTGAATTTGAAACCCAGCGTTGCAGATGCTGAGAAGGTGACGTCGTCCTCAGAGCGGAGAAGGATCCAATAGGAGTAGTAGCAGAATAATTCACAGGTGTGAACTTTAGAGAAGCCATTTCTTAAATGCAGAGAGATCTTGGAAATGAGTGCCTGTTTGATATAATAGACATAATCAATATATGTTCGCCCACAACATCTATTGGATGAGCACATATGTTATTGATTTCTTTTTTGGCCCTCATATTGAATGAAATATGGGCCTAACAAATAAGTAAAACATCATTTATCTTGGTTAATGATTCACGTGGGGTTCACCATTATTGTTTCTTCAAAAAATGGGGATGACCTCATTTTTTTTAAGGTTCAGAATTTCCAATCAGTTTATAACGGGTTTATATGTAGAACTGAAAACATCCAATGATTCTATATCAATTTGGACCTACCTTCGAAAGGTAGGTGCTCATTAGTTGTGGACCGATGAGGAATAAAAATTTTCATTAGTTGAGAGGATGGGAGGTCGGACTCCTCACACCATTTTGGTGGAATTATTGTCTAATCCGGGACTCTATTATAGATTTGAGTTATGTTCATGAATCCTTATTAATTTACCAAGCATGAAGATAAGTTTTCCTTTAGATAATGCAGTCAATGATTGATATGTATGATATTTAGATAATATTTTATATGTATTTGAGGTTCTTCATTGATTGAGAATATTCCTTATGTATTGGATATTATTATTCAATGGTATCCTTCAATACATTATATAGAAATCTCTTGGTCATTTTGATGACCATACTGGTTTTAAAGCCACTTAGCGGGGCACTTGAAGTTTATTTTCATTCATAAGGACATGGATTATTTTATAGTTTGGATAGTACCAGCAGATGGGTTACCTATGTATCCTTGTTAGAAAAGGAATTAGAACCCACATAGTTCGGGAATTAAAATGTGTAGTTTCACGTCATATGAGATGGATGAGAATTAATGGGTTATGGGATTGAAACTTAAAAAGGATTCCTACGTACTCTACTCTTAAGGCAGAGATCAAATTCCACATAGTTCGAGTAAGAAGTATGAGGCTTACGTATGATTAATGGCCCAATGAGATGTTTTGTGGTTACTTCTATACACTAAGCTCACATGAGTCATGCTCGGTGCGAGAAAAAGGATGGATTAGTAAACCTGAAGATTTGTACCATGAAAGATGTGGTCACAATGAATGATATGGGGCTTATGTATGTCTGGCTGCCCAAAATAGATGAAGACCAGGATTTACTTCTTGAAAGAAACCTAGGGACAAGGTCCATGAATATGTTTGTGATTCATGGATATTTGGATACTCTAACATGGGTCTTAATCCTGAGGAGGATTCCTAAATCAGGGGGGACTTATGATTGGGCCTTGTTCCTGAGGAGGAGGCCCAAAAGGAATTATGACTAGGGATTACTCCTGAAAAGGAGGCCCAGGTTAAAGGGGACATGGGGCTTACTCCTGAGGAGGATTCCCATTAAGAATATACATAAAGGTATTTGTTCTTTATGGAGATGTAGATCCTTAATTTGGGGCATAATCCTGAGGATAATTCCTAGATTGAGGGGAATTTGACTTATTATTGGGGCTTACTCCTATGGAGGATGCCCAGATCAAAGATTCTCTCATCTTAAGGATTGGGGTTGAATGAAGGGAACCTCTAAGCATAGTGATATAATGAAATGTAAATCACAAGGTTTTGAGGGATATTCCACAGAATTACTTTAAGATAAGGAAGCCAACAATGGAACCATGGCACAAATGGCATTGAAAAAGTTTTTGAAGGCCAAATATTGAAGAGTAAATGTGTATTTAAAGAAAAGAGTTGAATAGGAAGGAGGGGCATCCAAAAAGAGGCAGGTGTGCAAGTCCTATTTGGGTGTGCAAGTCTTGGTCGCACAAGTATACTTGTGTGACATGGGTGTACTTGGGAGATGATTAATCCATAGGGTAATAATTGGGTGAGACTTGGCTCAATCCCTACGTATTAACCCTAAAGGCTTCCAAAAGGGAGGCGTACATGTTTTGTTGAAAGTACAAGGTGGCGCACAAGTGTGCTCCATTTCCCTTAAGGGTTGGACCTTTATGAATGCAATTGTTGATGAATTACAACACTTAGGCTTGTTTCCCATATCTAGATCTTCCATTATAGGAAAGAAATTACCTTGTAAGTGTCTGAAAGACTTAAAGTAGAAAGTAGGGCGCCGAGAGCACAAATATGACTTTTGGATTTTTTTCATCCCTTAAATGGGGGCCCACAAGGGGTATATATAGGCTATTGAAAAGCTTGGGCGAAAACAAAGTAGGACACAGAAGTCACCTTCGTGACCAATATGGGGCGCACAAGTATACTTCTGCGACCATGGTGAAACTTGCGCGGACCAATTTTAAACAAATCCTTGTTCATACCATTGTAGATTTTTGATGTTTATTCAAAGGATGAATCTCTTTATGTTAAGGTATTCCACTTTTTCAGTCGTTAGACTCTATAATGGAAAAGAGTGACAACAACAATATTCTATTTTTTTGTGTATTTTGAAAAGGCATATTATTTTATAATTATGTTTTTTTCAATAATTTTTATGTATTTTAAATAATTTTTATGATAAGAAGTTTATTTATGTTGACTTAGGTTTTATTTTGTTTTAATATAAATTTAAAAGATAGTACTTTCACAACGATCTTCTTGAGATGTGTAATAATGTATTGTGGTTAAATTATGGTTTTATTTAATTGATTTATCACTCTTTTGGTAATTAAGGACGTGTTTACTTATTTTTTATGGAATTATTTACCTTAAAATAATTTTAAAATTTTTATGGTAATATTTTGGTTTCAGTTGCACCTATATTCAAAACAATTAATTAATGTTTGAACCATGTTTAATATTCCCAATGATAAAATATTCACTAATTACATATTTTCTATAAAAATGAAATCCATTTAGTTCGTGGTGGGAAATGGATTTTAAATAAAAAAACATCAATAAATAAATTACCGAAGGTTATGGCTTCATTAATAACAATAATAAGTTTTTATGTATTTATTTAAAACCAACTTCATACTCTACTCTTTCTGAAAATAAATAGCATATGTATTTACAATGTTTAATTTATCTAGGTAAACAACCATGTTAATGAAATCGAGTAGCTTTGAGAATAAAACAATTCCATTTAACTTGGTCATACCCACCCCAAATCTTATCATAGAAGTGATTATAAACAATGTTTAAGTATTTTTTATTCACTAATAACTCTTTTAGGATTTATTAAAAATAAATGATTTACATTATAATGAATAAAAAAGTACAATGATTGTTCTTAAATAGTTCATATTAGTACTATTAGAAATATATATTTAGGAACTAAATATAGGATTAGTAAATAGAAAAAAGATAATAGAAAATAAATATGAATCAAGTATTAATTTCATTTATTGACACAAGGCCTATGACATGTAAACATTTTTTATCTAAATAATAATAAATTCATGGTACATTATATGAATGTGGAAAAAAAATTCCTTCAAGGATCATAAATGCGTTTGGATTTTTATACAATTTATAAAAATTAAAATCTATAAGTAGATGAATGTTAGTAATTAAAGATCCCCTGACCACATGATGAGTTCATGGAATATATAATTCTAAAACAATAAAGTAATATTAATGGACCTCCAAAAATAAACCAAGAGTAAACACATAATGTAATCAAGTTATTCATGGAAAAAAATACTTTAAAAAATGATAAAATTCATATTAGAACAAACTATCATATAATAAAAAACCAACACAAGCAGACCATTATTACATATTGGAATTTACTTTCCCAAATTAAATATTGTCAATTACAAAAAAAACTTCTAGAAAGAAAGATATTCATAAGGATTTAAATCAAGGTTTTAAAGAAAGTATGTATAAATCAAGAAAAATCACATATTATTATGAATAATTCCTTTGTATTAAATTATCTTGAAGTATAAAAATATTATTTAAAATACCATTCAAAAACCATTAAATTTATTATATATTGATTGGGATATACTAAATATATCCTATATTTTTTCATTATAATGTATAGATATAATTTTTAAATATATTCATCATATAATATATGCATGTAAAAAATGATAAATTATATGTATATTATATGTATAATTTTTATAATATGGATTTTATTGAATGAAATAAGATGAATATAAATAAAAAAATAATTATTGTAAATGAATATACAATAGCGTATAAGGATTGGGTTTAATAGTTATTCATGTTAGCAATAAATCAAGGAAAAGACCCTTCTCAAATCATCATTACATCTTCAAATAATAATTATTAAAGTTTTATTCAATATTGATGATCTGGAATAACATTTAATCATTCATATAATAGATAAATAGTAGAAATGTAATACTAAATACAAGGAAAAACTAAATATATTCAGTGATTGGGATAAAACTATGGTTTATATATCTTCTAATATTAGTTTAATATTAACTGATGATGGATATCATATTGAGGAAATGAAATTAGATATTGAAGAGTATCATCGGTGTTATTTAAATATAATTTATATAAGTTAATGACCTTTGTAATTTTTTAATTGTATAATTGTTTTACTAAATATATTACATTGTTAGCCGAACTGAATCTATTGAATATTAAATATGGAAATGGATGGAGTGAAATGAACTTTACTATAAAAATTTATCTATTGAATGATATGATACATCAAGATAATGAGCTTTGTTGTAGAAATTTTTTTTTCTAAATGAATATTTTAATCAATTTTTATTATCATTTAATGAATACATGACTATCTAAATGACTCTATATTATTTCTTAAATGCCATGACTCAATTAAAATTTTACCTATGATTTGTGTGGATTGATACAAGAAATATGAATCAAGTCCTTCAAATTTTTAATGTTCTTTACAATTAATTCTCCATTTATATGGATATACAGAAGTGTCGATACTATGAGGAAATTGACATGTCATGTAGATATAGGAATTCATGTTGGGAAAAATTTCCACCCAATAGACTTTCCTCAATAGAAAAAATGATCATGGCTATCTTGAATTTGGAAACGAGTTGGGAATTATTTGCCTTTCACTATCAACATATTGGATAATTCCTTTTTTTATACAAAGTGGTACTCATAGTAGAGGGATAGTTATGTTGACAAATTACAACTTTTCACTATCGTTATCCTTGATGTGTAAATAGATATATCATATTTTTTTATCGGGACCAAAATAATATGAATATGATATTGATATTTATTTGGATCCATTGATTCACTACTACAAAAACATAGTGTAAAAGTGCTCGTATTTATCAGTGTCAGAAAAAAACAATGACAAATAGAATCTTTATGTGCACTATGAAAAGTGCTGATAAATTTAATCTTTTATTAGTACTTTTTTAGCATTGATAAAGGAAACCATTATCGTCGCATTATTTTTAACACTAATAAAAGGTAACCGTTGTTAGTGCATTATTTTTTTCACCGATAAAAGGTACCCTTAATCAGTGCTTAATTATTTGCACTAATAAATAGTTATTTCATTAGTTCTTTCATAGTGCAGATAAAAGACCGAATAATTAAAATTAAATAAATAAATAAAATAAAAATAAAAATTCAGTTTCATAAAAAAAAAATACAACTTTTATTAATTAAATTATTTTTGATAAAAATGAATAAATTGACTACAAAATATTAAATATTATATATTTTATTAAATAGATAATTAGAATAATTAATGATGTTATAATTTATATAAATATATAGATATATATTAATTTCTATAAATATGATTTATAAATTACAAAATATTTATGTGCATTACATTAAACTGTAATATATTTATTGAATAATGGTTTTCATAATTAAAAATTAATATGAATTAAAAATACTGATTATTTTCACAGTACTCGACATAAAATGGAATGTTATTTGATTTTTCAATTTGATGTAGATCAAATATATATTATATTTATTTCACATATACAAAATTAATGCATTTTTATATAAAATGCCCACACATAAAACATATCCATTTTGTCATTATTTTTAATGTGTATTTATTGTTATTTTATTCAATTTCACTCATTTTTATCATATATTGAAGCACTTAAAATTAGATATTCATTAATAATCTAAAAGAATTGTAATAAATTTATAAATAAATATATTTATATATGTACAATTACTATATTTATAAAAAAATATATCTACAATTATAAATAAATAAATATTTTTTAAAAAGGTATTTATAAATTTATAAATAAATAAAAATATATAAATATAAATAATTAGTAAATTTATAATATATTTATTTAAATAATGAATATATTTAATATATTTCTATTTATATATAAATTTTAAATATATGTATGCATAATTATATAAATATATATAATGATATAAATATTATTATTTTTAAAATATTTCTATAATTTTTAATTAATAATTATAAAATTATAAAATATATATTTACTATATTTATATTTATATATATTATTTATATATATATATAAATATTTAAAATTTTTATTTATAATAATAATTATAAATCATTTTACAACGCTTAAGGAATAAGCACTGATAAAAGTAGTCTTTATCAGTGCTTTTTAGCGCTGATAAAGGAAAAATTTTAATAGCAATACTAAACGTGTAGATAGAATAAACATTTATCAGTGATATAAGTTTAGTGTTGATAAAGATTGATTTTATCAGCTCTTTTTAGTGCTTATGTAGACCTACCTTTATCATCACTTAAAAAAGCACTGATTAAGACTACCTTTATCAACGCTTATGTAATAAGCATTGATAAAAGAATTCATTTTCAATACTTTTTTATAAACACTGATAAGTGTCCCATTTCTAATTAAAAAATTCTAACCATTTCCAAACCCATCCTGATATTAGATGTTTTCTGTGGAATCCATCCACCGTCAGCACTCCTCCTCATTTAATCAAAGCTCAAATCGTACCACTCGACTGCCCTTATTTTCTCGAACATATCATCTAACATCAGGTGTTTAATTGTAGTCATGGTTTCCAAAGAGGGTATCAAATTTTCATTAACTTAGGTAGTCCTTCCAATTTTATTTGTATATTTTTTTTTCATTTTGGTTTTCTTCTTCTATGATGTCATTATTTGTGTTATGTTGATTATATACTAGCGAGGTATGCCTTCTAATATTCTCATTTTCTAATTTTTATTCAAATCCTGATCACTCGTTCAAATTTTTTTATTTTGGGACTCGATGTTGGAACATGGAGTCACATTGAGTATAGTGGGTTGTTTTATGTTTTATTACATTTCCAAAAATGATGGACCAAATTTACAAATATTCCAATATTTTCATGAGTCGTCTATAAAAAACTTCACTCAAATACATGTATTGGGAAATTAATATCCCATGAATTCCATGAGTCGCTTATAAAAGAAGGAAAACTTCAACTCACTAATCATAAAAATTTAATAATTTTTCATTATTAGTGTATGAAATTATTATCATCATTCATATCTTGAACCTCTAAATATTATGTTATCCACATTGATAAACACATTCAATTTATTCATAAAATTATTTTTTATGTTATGATTGTGAGAAATTCATCATTTTTTAATGTAACATTTCACTAATAATTCATCAAACCATCAAAACCAAGTTCATAGTTCTTATTTCAATTCATACATACTCTTTGTCAACTTGAAAAAAATATTCTAATATTAAAGAATTATTACACTATTTTTTGTTTGATGTAATTCATATCCATGTAATCCATTAGTAAATGATAATTATATATCTAGTTGGAGTACATTAAATATCCTTAGGATTGGTCGGTTTGGTGATATTACTTACCAAAAGTCTTGATATTTTTTCAAATATTGATATACCAATAATTTTAAATGTATTAATTATTTCGGTTTCTACATCACTTGTTCCAATACATTTTTATATCTTGTAGTTGATTGAATGATATTTTATTATTCCGGTTTATCATATTTGAGTTTCTTATTTCTCCTTAGTTGCCAATATTATATTTTCATTTGGTTAGGAGATTTAAGATCATTTTAATGTGGAGTAATTGTTTTCATAAATTCAATTACCCATTTTATTCAACATACTAAAATTATTTGAAACAATCACATGTTAACATTCCATTTTTATAATTGTCCATAAATTTCACTTTTGATAATGAATATCATATATGTATTTATTTATATATTTTATAAAATTAAACTTTTGTGAAACCAATTTGTTTGTTATGAACTGAAAATGAATGTATGCTAATCGTTTGATAAACGAATATGAAGATGGAGTTAAATAGGTCAACATGTTTTCGAGAGAGCATTCAGACAACCCATATAAAAATATCCATTTGTGTTTACATTGTTTTTATTCAAGACAAATTATTCCACAAGAGTTGGAAGAATATTGATGTCTATTTGGATTCATATACCAATGAAGCCTAAACAATGATTCGTTCTACATCACTCACCAAGATAGTAACAAAACTAAGGATTCACTGTGCACATCACTATTGTGGATTGACAACCACATAGTATAGCATCTGACATGAACTTACTACCTGACATCCCAATGATGATCTAATCCCACAAATATATAGAAAAAAACTAATTAGATTATTTAAAATAGATATGGTGGTGAGATTTTATTGGATAGAAACATCATAGGTATGTAAGGTTAGATATTTAGATTCGATGCTATTCTAAGTGGTAGATAACAAAAAATAGTAATGTGAACATATAATCCTTTGTTTTGTTATTAACTTTTGGAGTGATGCACAACCAATCATTATTTAGGCTCTATTGGTCAATGAAACAAAATAAACATCAATATCATTTATTGTATCTCTATTTTTAGATATCCATATATTTTTCTAAGCTGTAACGAGGTTCCCATAGGATACTTAGTTTTTTTTATTATCTTCTATCTAGAACAATGAAACCATTCAGAAAAATGTAAAGGTACTATTATGATATACTTTATCTATTTTACTGAGAAATAATATTATAAAACATTGATTTAATCATCATTATTTCTTGTAGAGTTCGTTTATTTTAGAATATTTATTTCCATGTGTCCTACCTTTTCAGAAATAGAAACAACGTTGTCTCTGCTCAATCATAGAGGTAATCTGTATGATTTTTATTGTAGAATCATTATCTATAGAATTACTGTATTTTTTTATATTTATGTTTAAATTATTTATTTTTATTATAACTCACATAATAATTGTTTTCTTATATATGTGAATTATTTTTTTCATGTTGGGGTGTTGTATCCAACTTTCATTCTTCTTATACCTCAAACCCGTTCACCTCGGTATTGTTACATTTTTCACTTTCATTCATGTTCTCTCTCATGAATTTATAGGAAGAGAAATTATGTTGTCTCTGATAAATCACATATGTAATATTGATGTACCCATAGTAAAATCAATATCTATAAAATTAATGCATTTTTTGATATTTATGTTTAATTAATTTATTTATTAAATTACTCACATGATAATTGTACTCTTTTATAGGTGGATAACGTTTTTTGAGTTGGGGTGATTTGTCCAACTTCCATACTTATTATCTCTCAAAAAAATTTCACCCATATAGTGTTTCATTTATCATTTTATTTAATGTTCTATCAATTTTATTTTCCTAGAGGATAAATGATGCCGCCTCTAATCAATCAATTAGTAAATCATTATTTTTTAAAATTAAAATCATTATCCATAATATTGAAGTATTATTTAATAGTTATGTTTAATTTAGTTATTGTTAGTATTACTCACATAATGATTTTTTTTCTTATCCAGGTGGACTATTTTGTTCGAGTTAGGGTGCTTTATCCAAGTATCATGTTTCTTCCCCCTCAACACCTTTTTACCCCTACATTTTTTCATATATCATATTCATTCATGTTTTCTCCATAGCCTTTGTAGGAAGAGAAACGATGTTGCATCATCCCAATCAATGAGTTAATATTGATATTTTCATTGTATAATCATTGTTCAAAGAATGAATGTGTTGTTTCATATTTCTGTTTAATTTATTTCTTTTAAGTATTACTCACATTATAAAATCATTCTTATACAGGTGTATTTTTTTGTTCGAGTTGTGGTGCGCTCTCTATTATTCAATATTCTTCTCCGTCAAAACCATATCACCCCTATAGTGTGGTATTTATCAATTTATTTCAAGTAATATCTATTTCATTTCCATTAAGACACGCGATGTTCTATCTACTCAATCACAAAGAGGATGTTGATGTTTCTCATAATAAATTCATGGTCCATAGAATTTATGTATTTTTTATATTTATGATCAATATATTTATTTTTATTTTTAAAATCATAACAATTGTATTATTATATAGTTGGATTTTTTTTCATGTTTATGTGGTGTTTTCTAATATGCTCATGTAGTATTGATAGTCCAAAAAAGAAAGTAAATGGAAATTGTGGTGAAAAAGATAGTTAGAATTGTGTTGAGACTTTGGGATGTGCTGGAATCATCCACACCTCAATCCAACACACTTTGTGAGAAGAATGACTCGAAGTAATTATTTCTATATTAAATTGACTTCGATTTGAGTAAAAAATGAATTTGACTCAATGTGTCTGTTATCAGTTTAAAATTAACTTTTGAATTTAAAATTACCCAATCCCTAAAAATTGAGAAAATGTGCTCAGGATTTCAATATTATTTATTACATTGGATTATAAATAAATTGTGATGTGTAGGAACAATTCCAATATCAAACTAATAAATGATGTGATACTTATGAGTCAAAGTGTGTGTTTCATGTTTAAAATGAAATTTAGAAAAAAGACATGTTATGTACTTAAAACTAAGAGAAATCATTCATATCGTTTTAATAATTTATGGAATGAAACACTTAAGTGATTTGGAACATATAGGAATCAACCTCACCTCAATCCGATTGACGTACAATGTGACCAGTATGACTCTAAGAGCGTCTTTATTGAAAATTGACATCAATTTTAGTAAAAGAAAAACAGAAATACTAAAAACAAAATTTTTTATTATTATTTAGATACTTTAATAAAATGGTCCATCAGTGATTTGAGATGTTCATAAATCTGCCTCACCTCAATTCAACGCACAATGTTACCGATATGACTCAAAGTGCATGTTTTTATTTAAAATTGACGTAATTTTTTGTAAAATGGAAAACCAACCTACTCAAATTTTATCAAACACATTAAAACTGTATAAATAATTTAGGACAATGATTCATAAGTCATTTTTGATTTATATGAGTTAGTTAAACCTCAATCTAAAACACAATTTGATCGGTATGAGTCAATGTGCATGTTTCAATATAAAAATGACTTTTAAGTAAAAAATATATTAGATGTACTAAAAAATGATAAAAATATTAGGATTGTTTTATTACTATTGGAAAACGATCCATAATTCATTTGGGGTGTGAAGGAATCAACTACATCTCAATCCGTTGGACAGTGTGACCAGTATGATTCAAAGTGCATCATTTTATTTAAAATTTTATTCAATTTTAGTAAAAAGAGAAATTGTCGTTATCCAAATTGAAAAAACAATCTTTGGTTATTATTATATTTTACAAAAATGATCCATAAGTCCTTTTTGATGTGTAATAATTAACCCCAACTCAATCTGATACTTGATGTTCTCGATATGACTAAAATTGTCTGTTATGATTTTAAAATCATCATTTTAGTTCAAAAAGTGTCACCCACTGGAAATCAATAAAACATGCATCTATTTTACTAATAATTTAGGTCAATGATTCATAAATCCTTATGACTTGTAGGAATCTATTTCACATCAAACCGTTACACAATGTGATCAAAATGAATCAAATGTGTGTGTTTCTAGTTTTATATGACATTGTAGTAAAAAATAAAACTGACGTACTCAAAAAAATGAAATCAAAATTAGATTGTTTTGATACTTTAGGAAAATTATCCACATGTAATTTGAGATGTTTTGGAATTAGACATACCTCAATCCAATAAACAGTGTGATAGATATGACTCAAAGGGAGTCTTTTTAATTAAATTTGACATCAATTATAGTAATAATAACACTTTTTGTTAATTTAATATTTATATAATTAACAAAACAAGAACTGATTTATTATACAGGTGCATTGTTTTTCTAGATTATGTGTGGTTTGTTTGGAAATATCATGAGTCGAGTTAGGATTAATAGATAATGTAATATTGATGTTTTGGATTGTATGTAATAATTTTTATTTATGTAATTGAATAAACCGTTGTTTGAAATTTTTATAAGAGTGTTTTTTTCCTTTTCACTTTGTATAAATTTCATTTCATTTAGATTATGTAATGGGACTGGTTTGTGTGGAAATTTTATGTTTTCTTGGTGTTTCACAACACACTATAGAAATGACATTTATTAGCTCTTTTAAAATTTCTAATAAATTTCTACTTTATCAGCGCACAGAGAATCAGAGACAAAAAATCCGTTACTAGTGATTTTTTAAGTGCTAATAAATTTTTCCTTTATAGGTGCTAAAAAACTAATAAATGGGTCCTTTATAACCACTTCTGAGAGCACTGATGATGGTCCCATTTATCAGGGTTTTTTTAGCACTGATAAAGGACGCCTTTATCAGTGATTTTTTCATCACTAATAAAAGTACATCTCTTTTAACCTCAATCATATAGTCATGTCTTTTCTATGGGTGATAAATGACATTTGTAGAACTTTTAAATGATGATTTTTAGTAGTGTTTGGAGATATAAAATTTATTTTTGAATCAGGGGTTATATTGTGTGATTATCATAGAAATAAAGAGTTTAGATTAAGAGTCTTTTTGTTCCAGAAAAAAATTAAATTATTCTTTATGGAAATTTTTCCGGATATAAAATTAAAATAATATTTGGGAATTCCATTTATAAACAACGTACACACTCAATTAGGTTTAAATTTTCCTTGAAATCAATGTTCCTATGGAATCATAAAATTTTAACCAAACAAGATATATATTGATACTGGACAACATCATTCGAATATAATTCAAAAGAATTTACAACAAATTATTAACTAATAGATGACGAATTTTTTGAAATGGTTAAGGTAATTCTCATATTTGTTTGTAAACTACTTTTATAAAACATAAAATTTTTTCTGGAAATTTATTTCTATTATTTTGATTTTCAATATTTGAATTTTTTATAAATCATAAATTTTATATATGTCATGCATATATAAAAAAATGTTTGTTACAGTGTCATTAGAAAATTACTAAATTCCAAAGAAAAATACAAACGTGATAATAAGGCTAGGTGGGACCATATATATACAGGAAAAGTGGAGAATTTTCACAAATTAAGTGTGAAATGATGACATTTCTTCTTTAGTGGCTTACACTCTTTCCATGTAATAGAGATTTTAGTTTTTCAAAAATCTTAGTGATGTTATTTTTTAGAGTTATTCTCATAAAATATCCCTAATATCATACTAATGAGTAATTTAATTTTAAATTGATTAATGTTACCTGCAATTCCTTTTTACTATTAATGATTTAGTGCCTGTAGATTTTTCATTCACCCTACAGAAAAAATTCTGGTAGTCTTTCACTAGGATTTACTTCTTTTTAAATCAATATGTAATAATTTTATAAACCTAGATATGTTACAAAATATATAGAAGTAAATTTCTATCATATAATTTGATTTGGATATGTTCATCCCAGTATATCTCTTTGAGAAAATGATTCTCATTATGGTTTACTTTTTATAAAGATCTAACTGTGTGGTCTTATAGAATACAAATGGATGTACCCCAATGAATTATATATTAATAATTTAAAAATTTATATAAAAAATTTAATTTAATAAACGTCTGATTATAAAGTTATATATTTTTTAGTATGAATATATATTTTTTACTCACATCAAGTCTAATGTGGATAACATTTGTCTTCCAAAATATCATCATAGTGGGAGATTTATGGATGAACAAATTTATGGAAGAGATGTTCTCATAATAATCACTTAATAGTTATAGCAAGTTCACCGTTATGTTATACATAATAGTATTGAGTGATATAAGTGAAATATCTGAAATTTATTCTTAAGTGCTTAAATCCTTCAATAACTGAAATTTTTATTTCAAATACACATAATCAATAGTTACTATGATGACTTCAAGACCATGTTTTTATTGATTTATCTATAAATATGAATTTAATTTTATAATGACGTCTATTGATAGCTAGAGGGAAAATTTTCATGTATTATCTTATAATGATTCTATAATTAATAGTCATATAATCTATACAATAAACATGATAAACATAGTATGATGAAAAATAGTATAGTTACTCTTATTCTAGATATGATTCATGTATCTAATAGAAAATACATAAATCCAATTTACATGAATATTTCAAATTTTTATATATTTTTTAAAATATTAGATTTTGATTGGTAAAACTACATGTTTTGATATTTTGATATAAATGGGTTTACAATAATAGTGAAGTGGAAATAAATAATTTGTGATTCATGAATATGTATTTTAAAATAAGGGTGGAAGGATTATTGGTTCACAAATGAATTAAAATAATTTCATGTATTTTACACTGAAGATCCTATAAAAATGTTTCTAAATTGTTCCATTTATGACTACAAAATCTTCAAGTAAAATGAAAATTACAACAATGATGACCCATTCATTGGGAATATACAGTCATTTCACAATGTTCCTAATATATATAGTTTTCTCTATGTTTTGATGGACCACATGGACGATATTTGGATACTCAATGAAGGGAATAAAACCCTTTAAATTTTTTTTAAAAAATATTTTTCATCTAATATGTCAAATTTCTATGATTAATTATATATAAATGATTTATCTAGAAATGTAAGTTGTTCACTACATTATTTATTACATATAAACTAAATTTTGAACTACTATTTAACCCAATGGATACTCCACCTTCTCATGATATTAACATCAAGGAACAAAATCTTAGTAATTTTGATATAGAGAAATTATTAGTAGGTGAAGAACATGTGGTTAACATAAGAAAGTAGCATCATAGAAAAAAATGATGGAAAAATTTATTAAAGAGAGAAGTAACGGTCTAATATTCAAGGATAGAAGGAATACATATTGTCAACCTATTTTCCCCAAACTACCCATTTTGGTTTCTACATTTGGGTAATAACTCAAATGAATGATCCAATTGATATAGATACATTTCAAAATATTTTCTCGAACTTGAATTTGAAATGTTTTCAATACATTAGTGTAACATTATAATATACCTTCCATATATTAAAACTCATATATAGTTATTAGTTTTTTGGTATTTGAATTGTTTAAAGTAGTTGTTAGAGATTTTTTTTTGTTTTATAAACCTCCTTGATTAGTGTTATTACTAATTTATACATGGTGGGTTTTTTTGAGTTTTAGTTATTTACAACCACTATGGATTCATTATATGGAGGTGGTCCTTAACCAAAGCTAAGAAAAAAATTTGTTGTGGTTGACACTACCATCAATACATTAGAACAATATTGTATATTATAAATATTTAGATATAATTATAACTGTTGAAAAAACATATAGAGGTGGTTTTACTAGTGAATTTTTTTTCCATATATATCAGTTTTTATTATCATCGTTAAATACTGTAATGATGGTTTTGTATGTTTTCAAACTATTTATAAGTGCTTTTGCAGTATTAATAAGTGGTTTAAACCACCAATTTTTAGTGAGTGAATATTTTTTATGGTTAGTGGTAGTTTAAACTATAAGTAATAGTGATATAAAATATAAAATATTCCATAATAAATTCAAGCCAGTAAACCAAAAATAAAAAAAACACATTTTCAAAAACTATATAACAAAAATAAATTTAATTATCATTTTCAATACAAATAAAACTATATTTAAAGATCCTATAAAACTAAAAATTATTAAATTAATCAAATTTTTATTAAAAACCCCATAATTACATTCAAATATCCTAATACTAGAAGATTAATTTTCATAAAAATAAATAATACATCAAAGACCATTAATAATTAAATTTGTGTCACTATGGTTACCTTGAGATGGCATAATCTCCTCATCATGATGACTTTAATCATTAGATTCATGAAATTACCCAATTTAAAACAATATATATTATATTATAATAAAAAAATTTATAAACAAGATTAGTCTTTATGTTCTGAGACTAATATATCATGTATGTAATATCATTGGGAATAAAATCATTCTTTTCCTAATATAAAGTAGTCAAAACATCCCCCACTACAACAAATACCTCTCCTTGGATTCTCATGGTCTCTAATATCCCCAGATTCATAATGGTGTCATCAACCTCAAAATTTAAAATTTTATTTAAATAATAAATGTAAAAATAATTAACATAATATCCATTAAAGTAATATCATTTTAATAAATAGAATAGTATCATTTATTCTCATTTATTTTTATTTTATTATTAATGTTTATATTATTCTAGTTGATTTGATAATTCCTCCAAAAAAGTTATGTGGTGGGGAAGGTAGTTTCAGACATATATATTTAAAAAATAGAAAATTTATAGATATTTTACCAAAAAATTATTTTAAAAAATAAAATATTTATTTAGTTTTAACATCTTAAAATTATACCAGATAATAATAAAATTTGAAATTACCAATATAAAATATTTAATCAGTTAAGAGTATTTAAAACATTAATTTGATACTGAAAAATATTATTTGTTTTATAAAAATACAAATATTATTATATATAATTACTAATCTATTCACTATTATTTGAACTTCATACTTACTCATTAGAGGCCCCAAGAATATTACTTTACCCCCCAAACCATTAAAATTCAATGTTTATATCATTATTTTTTCAAGCATAAACCTTATGAACTGTATTGAATATAAATATTTATAAAATGAAAATTAAAACAAATATATTAAGACTGTATTATAGAACTAATCATAGCTTTTTAAACTAAACATATTATTTATTAAATTAAAGGAGGATTTAATTATAGTGTTTTCATTCATAATATATTTTTAACACCCCATGTTTTTAAAAAATTAAATGAAATGCACGAAACATTTTTTTAAGTAGATATTTATAACTATACATTAAACATAATTTTGTTGCTTTTATGTTTTGGATTTAAAAAAATGGTCATCTAAAATTATGATCAGAAATGTTTTAAAAAATATATTAAAATTCACGAAACTCTGTTTTAAATAGATATTTGTAACTAGCCTTTAAAAATAATTTTGTAGCTTCTATATTCAGAATTTTAAAAAACGGTCATCTAAATTTTTGATGAGTAAGTTATTTTATGTATAACGGAACAAACATGATTTTTGGTGAATAGTAACCTAACCTTATGAATAGTAATAAGAATCGAAAGTCGAACATAATGAATAGTAAATTTTATTATTATTTTATTTTCTTAAGGTTATAAGATAATTACATGTTTAATTTTTCAAGGTGTTAAAAATTGAGTTATAGATTTAAAATTATAATTTTTGAATAAATTATGATTTTATTTAAAAATTAAATTAATAATATTAAAAATTTATTTTCGAAAATAGAGTTTATTTTTGAATTCTACACATCAGAAAATTTAGTGGGTGCTTTTTTTGTATTTTTCTGAAAGAGTTGAATTTTCGATGAATAGTAAAAATATATTTTTGTGTTTTCGTATGTTTAATGAGATCATTGAAGATTTAATAATAATGTAATAATTCTGGTATACTTGTCTATAGTAAAATAATATATGAGGTGTCCCATTTGGCTAATAAGATGGCCAAATACCATGGACAGACCCATGAGTTTTCAAATAACACTAATGAGGTGTCCCTTGGAAATTAATAAAATATTCCATCACTTTTTCAATAAATACATACCCATTAATTCATTACATTCATTAAAAATTCATCCTCAAAGAATATATGGTATTATTACCTCCTTAGTATTCCTACAATGGTTTCCTCAAGGCCCCATGGTCTCAACTATAAAGACTTTGGAGTAACTCTACAAGGTAAGATAATTCTGGACTTCTCTTTTTAATCCATTCAAGTTATCTTTTATGTGGTTTAACATTCATGTTTCCATACAATGTTCTTATTTATAATTTATTATATCTATATACTATATTATAATTTATTTATATATGTGTGTCTCATATCCCATCTCTTATTAATGTTTTCTAAAACCATGTTTCATAGCCGTTATACTGCAGAATTTTCGTCTCAAAATATATCTCTTTTTCAAGCTCTCTTACTATATTATTATATTTTAATTTAAATTTTCATATGTTGGGCTATTTAATTCCATATCCACCTTAAATTAAATATTATTTATTAATTATGAGATAAAATTTTTTCTCATATAAATATTTTATGAATTTTTAAGTGATGTCGTTAGGCTGCCGATTTTTCGTACGAGATTTCTTAACTTTTCATTTATTTCGAGATACTTTATTTTATTCTTTATTATTATCATCCCTTTATCCAAGAGGAATGAATGGTATAATATTTTAAATACAGTTTATTTAATCATGTTTATGAATGACTCACTATTATACATCTTTTTCTCTCCCACTTATTCAGAAAATTAAAATACTATCCGTGATTTGTCAATTTACCTAGATTGTGGATGATGAGATTTAAAATTTCGTCTAATTCCTTCAAGACTCATCATGAAACCATTTATATGGTTGAAATAGATTATAATATATGTA
Organism: Viscum album; assembly: GCA_963277665.1. Classification (NCBI taxonomy): domain Eukaryota; kingdom Viridiplantae; phylum Streptophyta; class Magnoliopsida; order Santalales; family Viscaceae; genus Viscum; species Viscum album. The sequence goes on from OY728161.1 coordinate 1,005,841,469, forward strand.
TAATATCTTATATAATGTTCTAGAATCATTGCGTACACATGAGATTAATTTATAAAACAAAATGAGTTCATTACAATCGAAGAATCACCAAAATGACCTAAAAAATATCAATAATGTTTTATATTATGAATCATACTAATTTTAGAATTGAAAATAATAAAAGGTAAAATTTATGGTTATATAAATATTTTAATACCATTCTATTCGAATTATGGAGTCCCACTTCCAATTGACAAGAATATCCATCATGAACTGATCATTGAAACCATGTAATGAATTCACCTAAGACAATGTAAATAACAAAAATAATCATAGAAAATTGAGGCACATTTGCCTCTTCATTGAAACAAAAAAAGAATCCAGGGGAGGAGAAAGGAAGAAAAGAAAAAAAGGAAATTGAACAGAAAAATATTAACATGTTCTCTAGCGTGTACACATGATGTGGTAAGGAAGGTGCCCACCTTTCCCGCGAGAGTTTCGACCCATCCTTCTAGACATTACATGAATCAATTCAACACCTTCGTCTACCAAAGGTGTGTCAAAAAAATTTAAAGTAGTTGCAGGGGGGTGACTCAAAATATCTAATATTGGTTGAAATCAACTCAAATGAGTTTGAAACATTGACAATACCTATTACCCACTCAAGAGTAGTTGTGATTTTCTATGTGGGCTTCATTCCATCCTTTTGCGAGCAGTTTTAAGTTCTCTAAAACTCTTATATGCTGGAGCTATGTCCACCATCTTTTTTTCTACTGGTATCCAGGGATTCTTAACTATCTAAAAAATTAGCGTGAACACCCAAAACCTGAAGTGGATAGGATTCAAAATACACCTCATTCATTCCGTTCGCAATACTATTATCACCGTTTATAGCTTGACATTAGCTTTTACACTTCTCTGATGTTGCAAAAACAATCACTAATATAGTGGGACCATCCCTTAGTAAAGGATCTTAAATATAAATCCTTCGATCCTTTTAAATAGGTTCAGCTACATTCATCTGTCCAGTATGGAAATTGATCACCAATGGATAATCACTAGCCTTCAGAATAGAATATTGCTTTTTCTTCCTTTGATTGTGAAACACATCATGTCCCTTATTTTGGTAGTTATAACATAGAACATCTCATCTACACTACGAATCTGAGCATCCAATAATTTGTCATGATTTATAGAATTATAGCATTTTTTCATATTCAATTATTAGGAAAATTCCATCATTAAATTTAGATAAAATGACTTTATCAACCAACGTAACACTTATATCAGTTTTCACCAATAACCACACATAATGACCATAAATAGTCTTTCCAGATTTATAATCCATTATAATTAGGATGCCAATCATCAAATCGAGGTCGAACTATATCTCAGGATGACATAATACCCAGTTCATTCCATATATTTTTACCCATGCCTAAACATAAGTATCTTTGAAGTCGTTCAAGGAAAAGATAAATTTCCAATCGTGAATCCACAAAGTTCCAATCTTTAGATAAATATAACCTACACTCTACATACTTCATTTAAGATCTATATAGTGTAAAATTATGTGTAAATTACCATGAATAATGGATATGCATTTGGAATCGGTAAAACCCCATATCGAAGATAAACGTGAAACAAGATCTGCTAGTTTATAGGCTTTTGTACCCATCAAAAGTGAAATATGAGCTATAAAAGAATACATTAAGAGGTAAATATGAGATTCAATCAAATATTCAAAAGAGGATACATGGCCTGTAGTCCCTTTTCAGATGAATCAAGAGGGGGACCGGTTCGCCAGCGTGACAAAAGGGCTCTCTTAGAATCCAGAGAACTTCTTCGGTTCGTCAATATCACCTTCCGTCTATGTCATTGATGTATTTAGAGCCAGCCAAATGACATGTTGATTTGTGGAAAATGAGTGCATATTTATGATTAAACATAATATATAGGAGTTTTAGAAAAAATTTATTTATCAAGAACCCAGTGTATGGAATTTTTATCCCACATTCCATTCTTTGGGATAACATTATTCTTTATTAATTATGTGGTATTATAATTATTGGTGTGAGGAAATTTTGTTTAAATTATGTTTCAATATGTGTATTTATAGTGTATACACATATACATTACATTCTATTCATTCTTACTCCAATTATATTTTAGAGGACTTTCCTTTTAAAATCCTTTTAAAACTCTCTTTAATAAATTTTAAAAGGATCGTTTTTTATGTATATGGAATGAGTGGTTTATCCTGATTTATATATACTTTGTTACCCTGATATGTTTATTTGAAATTATATATTTTTGGTTAATCCCATAACAGCTCATGATATGTTGTGTTGATCCCATTATAGCTCAAGATATGACAGGTGATCCCCATTAAATCTCTCCAATGCATTGGGTACTCCATAGGTGGAATGTGAACAAAAGGTTATAACAAGTGTAAGGGAGATTGTAAGAATGATATGGTAAATATATTCCAAAGAAACTACATGATATTTCCTTTCATGATGACATGTTTGTATGAAATGGGTTTAATTGATCTTTATGTTATCACTTGACTAACAAATTATTTTCTTATATCCCATACTGAGCATTTTATCCTCATCCCAAGTTTTTAAATGTTTTTTATAGGCTATAAGTATGTGTAAGATAAATAATGAAGTCAATTTAAATTTCATGAAGATTTTTGAAATGAAATATGTTTTATTTGAATTTTTTTTATCTAAAAAATTGATATTATTTTAATAGTATCCAGATGTTTGGTTATGTGATGTTATGTATGTTTTATGTCCTAATTACAAAAATATGTATACATGAAAAGATCGTAATTGCCTAAGAAGTTATTTTTTGTCTAAAACTCCTAATTATGTAATGTAATATGTTCGTGTACTTATATTTGGTATTAGAGGATGGTTTAGGTAACTTTAGGTGTTAGGATAATGTTAAAAGAACACCATAAATGATTTTTACTATATGGTAACTTGAAATGTTATAGAATTTTTGGATTTCCAGGCTGATACATCTATGTTATGTCTATTCATAATGGGTTTCCATAGAAAAAAAAATGGAAGTTGATATGTGAAAGCACCAAGAGGCTGATGTCTGTCTGAATTTGCTGCCCAGATTGTGGGAAATGGAACTGAGAATTTTGTGATAGCAATGGCTTAGTTATCTCAAGAAATAAATGGGGGTGGTATCCATTATAGAGAGGAATTTGATATACCATGGATAAACTTATCTTTTTTATATCATTTTATGAAGAAACATTCCCGATCATTCAGTGGAACCATAAATCTTGTGATAGTTGAAGGATGGATCAATGACTAAAAAAGATATTTGATGCCCTGGGGTGTTTGGAATGTCAAAAGATAATACTATCCATTTATCAATTTGAAGGTGAATCTGATCAATGGTGGTATTTGGTAAATAATACACGATAATGATATGATATTAAAAGTCATTAATGGGATGATTTTAAAAGTATTTTCTGGAAATATATTTTCCCAAAACTCTTCATCTCTGAATGGATAAACCATTCTCATAAGTGAAGTATAATGATTATGATTCTATGGCAGCACATGAATCTAATTTTACATGACTGGAAAAGTACGTAATATATTTTACTATAGTTTCAAGCCATTTTTGTAAAGTGATTTGTATTCATGATATTTTAAAAGCTATGAAAAACATGTTCATTGTGCTAAAATAGTGGAGATGGAGTTTTTTGACCTGTATGTGACTCATGATGAGAATAATAATAAGAGGTCAGGTTGGTAGGATTTGGGTAAGAATTCATCAATTTAATCTAGAGGTAAGCAAATCAATTTTCATTTTTGTGAAAACGTTGGTAAAAGTAATCTTTGTGAATATATTCTAAATTATGAGAAATTCCACCAATGTGGATTGTTTGGACACATGTCTCGTAAGTGCAAGTAAAATGATCCAAAAATTAATGAAAAGATGATGGTGAGATGATTTAACTATAAGTAACTAGGACTTTTTTCTAATGTTTGTCTGATGCTAGTCAATCAACTAGGGTATCAGCAAGATTGGAAGTAGAAGGGTTTGGTAAAATCATTTGAAACCACTTCATTAGATTTTGAACCATCAAATGAGGTGGTATTAGGTACATTTCTTATTTTTACAGATTCTAAAAATGTGTTATTTTATTTAGTGTCTATACATTCCTTTATTTTTTTAGGAATGTTTTGAAAAATTGGGAGGTAAACCTCATAAAATGAAACAAGATCTCATGGTAAAAAACCTGGAGGAAATATTGTGGAAGATATAAATTATAAGAATATAACTATCCTTTTTTTTGGAATGATTTTTCCTAAAAACGTTTTTTTACTAGTATTGTTTGATGTTATTATATGTATGTTATGGATTTATTTTTATCATACTAAAATATATTTCATAGAAAAATAAGTTGTTTTACATTATGAATTTTAGTTTGTGGACATGAAATATATCATAATATTGATAACATATCATGAAGCTAAGAAACTGAAAAAAATGGAAATGTATATTTTTTTGCTCATATTTTCAAAGATAAATGAACTATCTAGATTAATGATGTACCAGTGGTAATGTAATACCTGGATGTTTTTTTTGACAAGTTTCCTGGTATTATTCTTGATCGAGAGGTTGAGTTTACTATTGACTTTGTTCTGGATTTTAAGCGAATTTCTAAACCCCCTTATTGAATGGCCAAGTGGACCTTCTAGAATTAAAAAAGATGTTTCATGAATTATTGGATAAAAGTTTCATCCAACCAAGAACTTCACAATGGGGTGGTTCTATCTTGTTTGTTAAGAAGAAATATGGTTCAATGATTCTTTACATTGATTATAGATCCTTGATAAACATTACTATTAAAAAAGTATCATTTTCTTCATATTGATGATATATTTGATCATATCCGGGGAGAAAAATATTTTATGATGATTGACCTGAGGTCGGCGTACCATTAGATGAAAGTAATGGATGAAGACATCTTGAACACTACATTCTATATGGGATAGAGTGATTATAAATTTTTAGTTATGCCTTTTGGGTTAACTAATTAACCTTATGTATTCATTGATATTATGAATAGAATATTTCATGCGTTCTTGGATATGTTTGTAGTTGTGTTTATTGATGAAATTATTTTATATTCTAGAAGTAAAGAGGATCATGAATGATATCTATTGGTTTTTTTGAAAATCATAAATGAAAAGAAACTATATATAAAAATCATCATGTGTGATTTTTGGTTGCAATAGATTCTTTTCTTAAGAACATTGTAAATACATATGGAATAATAGTTGATCCTTCCAAAATAGAAGTGATTGATGAATGGAAAAGACCTACCAATGTTATAGAGACTTGTATTTTTCGTGGATTATCAGGCTATTATCAATTGTTTGTTAGAAACATTGCACAATTATCTAGCCCACTAGCTATGTTAACATGAATAGAGGTTATATTTGGTTAGATCGAGGAATGTGATATTTTTATGGGAACTGAAAAAGGGATTGCTGAATGATCCAGTTTTGGTCTTTCCTTTCTTAAATGGTGAGTTTTTATCTACAATGAGGCTTCATTGAGGGGAATTGGTTGTGTTTGGATGAATAATGATAAGTTAATTGATTATGTTTAAATAAAACTAAAAACTCAAGAGTTAAATTAACCCACACATGATTTGGAATTGGTAGTTGTGCATTTTTACTTTGAATATTTGGTGGCACTATTTAAATGGATCCCAATGTCTAATATATACTGACCACAAAATTTTGAAATACATATTCACTCAAAAATAATTAAACATGATATATTGAAGATGGTTTGAGCTAATAACGGATTATGATTTCATGATCAATTACCATCCATGAAAAGAAAACTAATTGGTGGATTCCATGAGTCAAAAACATCATTCATAGTTGACCATGTTACATTTGGAACATGATCCCTTGATTAATTATTTGATGAATTTTTTCACATAAGTTTTAGGTGAAAGAAATATATATGTTTTGTTACTGGTTTCAGTGAATTAATCATTATCATACGGAATTTGGAAAGTGCAGAAGGAAGACCGTGAGCTACAAAAAATGGAATAATTTGTTAAAATTCGCATGTATCCAAAATTTAGCCTTCATAAATATCAGGTTTTATGATTTGTAAAAAGCTTGTGTGTGTTTTTTGATTCCTAGTTGAAGAATTATTTATTGTGTGAGGCTTGTAGTTCTCCATTTTTAATTCATCCTAAAAGTAATAAGATATACAGATACCTTCGGGAGTATTACAAGTGGGGTAAAATGAAAATGGAAATTGCGGAATGTACTATGAAATGTTTGACATATGAATAGGTTAAAGTAGAGCAAAATTTACCAAATGGGATGCTTTAGCAATTTTCAGTACCATAGTGAAAATGGGAGATTATATCCCTGGACTTTGTGGTGGGACTACCTAAGAATTCTCGAGGTAATAATGTGCTTTGGGTTATTGTTGATCGGTAAAAAAAATTTCACATTTTTTTCTATTCGAGATATAATGAATTTATATTAAATTTATTATTTGTACCCCAAATGGATTTTTAGGTTACATGGAGTTCCCCTTTCCATTATATCTGATCGGGGTCCTTGGTTCATTTATAATTTTTTGGAATGGCCTTCAGAAGTCAATGGGTGCATAATTAAATTTCAGCACATCTTTTCATCCTTAATCAGATGGGAAGTCAGAAGGAATGATTCAAATTTTGTAGGATATTCTTTGTTCTTTTTCATTAGACTACCAGGGAAGTTGAGATCAAAATCATTCTTTTGTTAAGTTTTCTTTTAATAAAAATTTTCAATATAGTATATAGAAGGCACATTTTGAGGCATTCTATGGGATGTAGTGTCAAAATGTAGATTTTTTGGATGATATTAGGGAATGGAAGTTGATGGGACCAAAGTAGTTTAGTTTGAGGAGAACTATTATTATGAAGAGAAACCAGTTCAGATTATTTATTGAAGGGAACTTGTATTTAAAAATAAGGTAATCCACTGGGTAAATTTTTTGTAGATAAACCACACAGTTGAAGAAGCAACATGTCAATATGAAAATTCTATGAGGGAAAGGTACCCTCACTTGTTTAATGAGTAAATAAAATTGAGAGGATGAAATTTCCAGATGGTTTGGATAATGTAACACCCCATGTTTTTAACATATAAATATAAATTGGTGACACTTAATTTAAGAAGATATTTAAAACTAGTCATTAAACATAATTTTGCAGCTTCTTTGTTTTTAATTTCAAAAAATGGTCATCTAAATTAGTACTTTGTAAGGTTTTAAAAAACAAATTGAAATTCATAAAACTTTGTTTTATGTAAATATTTATAACCATCCTCTAATCATATTTTTATATCTTCTATGTTTTTAATTTTGAAAAACGATCATATATAATTCTGATAAGTAATTTATTTGGAGTCTAATGGAAAAAAATGATTTTCTGGTAAATAGTAAGATACCCATATGAATAGTAATATGAATAGTAATATGACTCTAATGAATAGTAAATTTTATTTTTATTTTATTTTATTAAGGTTATAATATAATGAGATGTTGTTTAATTTTTTAAGGAGTAAAAAATTTATTATAGATTTAAAATTGTTATTTTGGAATTAATTATGATTTTATTTACAAATTTAATTAATAATATTTAGAAAACTATTTTCAAAAAATGGAGTTCATTTTTTAATTTTACACGTAGGAAAAATTTTAGGGTGAGTTTTATTGTTTTTTTGAAACAGTTGAATTTTCGTTGAATAGTAAAAATACAATTTTGAGTTTTCAGTAACTTTAATGACCTCATTAAAGATGTAATAATGATTTAATAATTTTGGTCAACTTTTTTATATTAATATAAGATATTAGGTGTCCTAAGTGGCTAATAACATGGTTAAATACCTTGGGAAGGCCCATGGTTTTACAAATAGCACTAATGAGGTGTCCCGTATAAATTAATAAAAAATTACCTCACTTCTGCTATAAATACAACCCAATTCCTTCATTCTATTACATAAATAGATTAAAAAATCCTATTCAAAAATGATCTTGTCTTCTTACCTAAACATTAGTCCTATCAAGGGGTCCTCAAGCCCCCGTGGTCTCATCCTTCAAGTCCTGGGAGTTACCCTACAAGTAATGGATTTATCAACTTCTGTTTTTCTTCCATTCATGTTCTTTTTTATGTGGTATAACTTTCAAGTTTCCATACCATGTTCTTATTTCCATTTTATTCTGCATATATACTATATTATTATTAATTTATGTATGGGTATACACTTTCCCCTTTCTTTTTAATATTTTCTAAAACCATGTTGCGTAACGATTATGCTGTAGAATTTTCATCTCAAAATCTCTCTCCTTTTCAAGCACTTTTATTATGTTATTGTATTTTAATTTAAATTGTATTATATTATGATATATTATTACATATACCTATTAATTTAAATATTATTTAATAATTATGAGATACCATTTTTTCTAATCAAATTATTTTATGAATTTTTATGTGATGTCGTTAGGCTACCGATTTTTTGAACGAGATTTCTCAACTTTTCTTTTATTTAGAGATCATTTATTTTCTTTTTAATTCATCACATCCCCTAATAAAAGAGGCATGAATGATCCAGTGTCTTGAATATTCTGGATATAATAATTTTTATGGAATATCCTCCATTATAATTCTTCTCCTCTCCCACTTATTCAAGAAATTAAAACACCGTCAGTGAATTGTCGATTTACCGACATAATTGACGATGCGATTTAAATTTATAATAATTCCTTCAATACTGGTCATGAAACCATTTTTATGGTTTATCCAAATTATAATTTATTTATTTTATCTTATATAATGTTCTGGAATCATTTATACACATGTGATAAATTTATAATACAAAATGAGTTCTTTATGAACGAAGATTCCCCAAAACCACCTAAAAATATCAATAATGTTTTAACCTGTGAATCATCCTTATGTCATAATTCAAAATGATAAACAATATAATTTATTGTTCTGGAAATATGTAAATACCTTTCAATTCTAATTTTTGAGTTTCACTTCCAATCTACAAGAATATCCATGATGAACCGATCATGGTAACCATGTAAAGAATGCACATGAATCAATGAAAATAACAAAATATTACTAATAAAAGTTTTGAATGATATTGTAAAATTATCATATAAGGTTTCATAAACGTTAATATGTGTCATTGATAAATTAATAACACTCTTTTAACCATTATACAATAGTTTTAAACACATTTTATGTAACAAGAACCCGAGGTAAGGGAATTCTTAACCCAATTTACATTCTTTGGGTTAACCTTATTCTTTATTCATTATATGGTATTAAGGTTATTAGTGGTATTATTAGTTTTTATATTTTGTTCCACTAGGTGTATTTACAGTGTATACACATATCCATTCCATTCTATTAATTCTCATTCCAATTATATTTTACAGGGCCTTACATATAAAATCACTTTAATACTCTCATTAGTAAATTTCAAGAGGATTGTTTTTTATATGTATATGGAATGAGTGGTTTCTCAGAATTTCAAGATACTTTTTTACCATGATATATTCCTTGTAAATTATATATGTTGGATTATTAACATTATAGCACATGATATGTTGGTTTGATCACATTATAACTCACTATAGTATGGTTGAGCCCCATTATAGCTCTCCAATGTATTGGGTACCCCAAAGGTAGAATTTGAAAAACAAGGTTATTCCATTTGTAAGGGTGATTTTAAGAATGATATTGTAAATATGACCCAGGGAAACCACATCATTTTTCCAGGCATATTAATTTTTTTAAATAGACTTTATTGGTCTTTATGTTATCACGTGACTAATGAATCCTTTCCTTATTTCCTTTACTGATATTTTTGTGCTCACCCCAATATTTTAAATGTTTTTCACAGATTATAAATATGTGTAAGAGAAAGAATGAAGTTAGTTTATATTTCTTGATTATTTTTCAAAGGAATTATGTTTTGTTTGAAAAGTTTCATGTTTTAAAAAAATTGGAATTGTTTTAATAGTATCCACTTATATGGTTATGAAAGGTTATGTATGTTTTAGGTCATAATTACCTAAAACACTAAACTTGAAATAATCCTCATTATTTATGAATGTATTTTCTTTTTTAAAACTCTGGATTATGTATTGTAATAAAGTAGGGTCCTTATAATTGGTATCATAAGATGGTTTGGGTAACATTAAGGATTAGGATGATGTTAAATGAATATTATAAATTATTTCTACTCAATGGTAATTTTAAATGTTATAAAATTTATGGATTAACATGTTTCTTCATCAAACATATGTTTATTGAAAATGGTTATCCATCGAAGAAAAAGGGTAGTTAAAGTAGGAATGCAGCAAGAGGATGATGACTTTCTAAATCTTCTACCAAGAATTGTTGGAATAAAAAACGAGCAGTTTTTGACAACAATGGCTTAGTTGAATAAAGAAATAAATTGGGGTGGTATCCATTCTATAGTGTAGCATGATCTAAAATTAATAAAATGGTTTTTTGGATCATTTTATAAGGAAACATCCTCCATAATTTAGTGGAACTTTATTTCCTATGATAGTCGATGGATGGATGAATGATCTAGAAATAATATTTGATGTCAACGGATGTTTTGAATGTCAAAAGGTAACAATTATATTTATCATTTGGAATTTGAATCTAATCAATGGTCGTCTCTAGTAAAGAATTTGGGATAAATAGATGATCTTGACAATATGGAATGGGATCATTTTAAGTGTCTTTTTCTGGAAAAAAATATTTTCGAAAAACTACTAGACTTAGAATGGAGAATCAATTATTGGAACAGAAGTAGAAAGATGGTGATTATGTGGCTAAATAGGAATCCAATTTTACATGACTGGCTGGTAACATACCTTAATATACTAATGTTGTTTTTAGTAAAATAAATATATTTTAATCCGGTTTTAAATAATTTTTTTGAAGAGCTTTCTCTTTATAAGAGATTAAAATATTTCAGAAACTTGTGTATTGTGATAAAAAAGTGGAGATATAGTTTTTTGACACATAAGTGTCGTGATATGAAAATAATAGGAAGAGGTGTGTTTGGCAGGCATTGGGTAATAATTCTTCAATGAAATCTAGATGTAAGAAAATCAATTTCCATTCCTATGAAAAGTGCTTTAAAAGGCATCCTCATAAATGTACTTTAAATTCAGGGAAATATTATTGATCCGGAATGTTGGGAAATATGTCTCATGATTTCATTGAAAATGATCCAAAAATTAATGAGAATCTTATGGGGAGTTGATTTAATAGTAAAAATTGGATCATTTTGCTAATGTTTGTCTGGATCTAGACACTCAAGTAGGGAATCAGTAAGATTGGAAGTAGAAGGATTTGGTAAAACCATTTTCAACCACTTTAGTAGATGTTTATCTGTCAAATTAAAGGGTATAAGGAACATTTCTTTTTAATTCATATTTATCAAGTGCAGTATTTGATTCAGGTTCTACAAATTCCATCATTTCTGATAAATTTTCTGAAAAATTGGGAATTCAAACTCATGAAATAAAACCAGATCTCATGGTCAAAACACCTGGAGGAAGTATTGTGGAAAAAAGAAATTGTAAAAATATACCTATTCTTGTCCGTTAAATGAATTTACCTACAAACCATATTTTTTTCTTATAGTATTGTTTGATATTATTGTTTTTATTGGATAGATTTATCTTTATCATGCTAAGATAGATTGTAGAGAAAAATATGTTTTTCCAGAAATAATTTTAGTTTCTATAAAAAAATAACCCATTCCATTGATAACTTATGGGGAAGATAAGAAACTGATAAAAGATGAAAATTAATGTTATCTTTCTCATATTTTTTACGATAAAGAAACTATCTTGATTAATTATGTAACAGTGGTAAATGAATAACTAGATTTGTGTTCCTATTGATTTTCCTTATGTTATTCCTTATCAAGAGGTTGAGTTCAATATTGAATTAGTTCTTGATTCTATTCCAATTTCTAAACCCCCTAATTGAATGCCCCCAATGGAACTTCTTGAATTAAAAAAATCATTGCTAGAATTATTAGATAAAGGCTTTATCCATCCTGGAACCTCACAATGGGGTGATTCTGTATTTTTTCTTAAGAAAAAATATGGTTCAATGAGACTTTACATTGATTATATATCCTTGAATAACATTAATATTTAAAACAAGTATCATTTTCCTCATATCGATGATATGTTTGATCAAGTAAAGGGATAAATTTATTTTTCGATGGTTAACCTGAGGTCGGGGAACCATCAGTTTAAAGTAAAGGATGGAGACATCCCGAAGACAACATTCTATATTAGATATGGTCATTATGAATTTGTATTTATACCATTTGGGATGACTAATTCACCTTCTATATTCATCGATCTTATAAATAGAATATTTCATGAGTTCTTGGACAAGTTTTTTTCAATGTTTATTTATAAAATTATGTTATATTATAAAAGTAAGGAGGATCAAGAAAAACATAAAATGGTTGTTTTGAAAACCGTAAAAAAAGAAACAGTATGGAAAATTCAGCATGTGTGATTTTTGGTTGCAACAGATTCCTTTCTTGGGAAAATTGTAAATAAAGATGGAATAACAGTTGATCCTTTTAAAACAAAAGTAGTTGATGAATGGAGAAGACATATAGATGTTACAGAGAATCGTAGTTTTCATTGTTTATTAGGTTTTTTCTGATGGTTTGTTAAAAACATTATAGGGTTATCTATATCGACGACTAAGGTAACATGAAAATGGGTTAAATTTATTTGGACACAAGAACACGATGTTTGTTTTTAGGAACTAAAAAAGAGATTGATGAATGCTGAAGTTTTGGACCTTCTTTCCCGAAATGGGGAGTTATTCATCGATGGGACTTGGTTGTGTTCTGATAAAGAACGATAAGGTAACTTCTTATGCTTCAGTACAACTAAAATGTCGTGAGTTAAATTATCCCACACAAGATTTGGAATATGAAGATGTTGTTTTTTTCTTTGGAAATTTAGAGGCACCGTTTATATGGATCCAAATGTAAAATATATACTAACCATAAATTTTTTCAGTTTATATTAACGTAAAAGGAATTAAACATGAGGTAGAGAATATGGCTAGAATTGATAATGGATTATGATTGCATGATAAAATACCATCCATGAAAAGTAAACAAAGTGGAATTTATGTGAGTCGAAAACATCCAGCATCATTAACCATGTTACATTTGGAACATGATCCATTAATTAATGATTTGATAAATGTTGTCATAGAATTTGTTGGGCTATGAAATTAATATTTTTTTTCCGGATTCAGTGCATTAATCATTATCAGACAGAATAAATCAAGCACAGAAGGAAGACTGTGAGCTATATAAAAATGTACAATTGCTTAAAATGGGTAAGTTTCCATTATTTAACCTTGATAAATATTTTGTTTTATGATTTGGAACAAGGCTGTGTATGCCTTTTGATTACCAGTTGAATAAATATTTGGTGTGTGAGGATTATAGTTCATGATTGTTTGTTAATCCTAGGTGTACTATGATGTTCACATACCTTCAAGAGTATTATTAGTGTGATGGAATGAAAAGGGATATTGAAAAAATTACTGTGAAATGTTTAACATGTCAACATGTTAATGTTGAGTGATATTTACCAAAGGGGATGCTTCAGCCTTTTCCAGTGCCATAGTGGAAATGGTAGAATATATCCATGAATTTCATGGTGGGACTACCTTTGAACTGTTGAGGTACTAATTTGATTTTTGTTATTGTTGATCAGCTGAAAAAATATGCACATTTTCCTTCTATTCGATATATGATGTCATTAGAATGTCTTTCTTGATTTTACCTCAAAAATATTTTCAAGTTACATGGAGTTATTCTTCTTATTGTATCTAATCTGGATCCCATGTTCACTGCTAATTTTTGGAAGGGTCTTCAAAAGTATTTAGACAAAAAATTAAATTTCTGTACAGTTTTTCGACCTTTAGATTTCTGAGATGAAGTTGGGAAAATAATGTTGATGGGACCAGAATTAGTAGAGTAAATGGTCGATAAAGTGAATATGATCCACCATCACATGAGTACAGCTTAGAATATGCATAAAAGTTATGCATAAAAAAGGAGGAAAGGCATTTCATTTTAGGTAGGTGATCATAATTTTCTTAGAACCTCACTTTGGAAATGGGTTATGTTTTTTTGTAATAAATGAAATCTAAGTCCACAGTTCATTATACCTTATGAAATTTTAGATAATTTTGGACCATTCACTTATCGAATAGATTTATCTCTAATTTTATCTTAGTTACACACTATTTTCCAAGTTTCAATGTTGAGAAAGAATGTTCCAGATTCATCTCTTGTCTTGAGCCCAGAAGCCATTCAGATTGTAGAGAAACATTCATATGAAGAGAAACCAGATCAGATTATTGACTGAAAGGAAACACATATTGAAGAATAATTTAATCCAGAATATAATGGTTCGGTGGAGAAAGCACATGGTTGATGAAGAAACATGGGAATCTAAAAATGATATGAGGTAAATGTACCCTCACTTGATTAATGAATAATTAAAAATATGAGGATGCAATTTCCAGAAGGTGGGTATAATGTTACACCTCTATGTTTAAAAAAATAAATTAAAATGCATGTAACTTTGTTTTATATAGATATTTATAACTAGCCTTTAAACATAACTTTGTAGCTTCTTTATTTTCAATTTCAATAAACATTCCTCTACAATTGTGAATAGTATGTTTTTATAAAATAAATTGAAATATTGGAAACATTGTTTTAATTATATATTTATAACTATCCTTTAAACATAATTTTTTAGCTTCTATGTTCTGAATTTTGAAAATTGTTCACCTATAATTGTGTTTTTTAGTTATTTAGAGTATAATGGAACAATCTTCCTTTTTGGTGATTAGTAAACCAGCCTTATAAATATTAATATGATCCTAATGAATATTACATTACATTATGTTATTATTTTATTTTATTATGGATATAAGATAATGGGATGTTGTTTAAATTTTCAAGCTGTTAAAAAATGAGTTATAGATTTAAACTTGTTATATTTGTATAAATTATGATTTTATTTAAAATTAGATTAACAATATTTATAAAATTAATTTAAAAAAATGGAGTTCATTTAGGAATTTTACACATTGAAAAAAATTTAGGGTGAATTTTTAGGATTTTTCAAAAGTTGGTGAATTTTCAGTGAATAGTACAAATAACGTTTAGAGTTTTCAGTAAGTTTAATGACATCAATAAAGATGTAATAATGATGTAATAATTCTAGTATACTTGTTGTAGTAGAATAAAATATGAGGTGTCTCATTTCGATAATACCATTTCTAAATACTGTGGGCAAGCCCATGGTTTTACAAATACCATTAATGAGGTGTCCTTTGAAATTAATAAAATATTCCCTCACTTTTGATATAAATACCAACACATTACATTATTTCCATTCATTCAAAATTTGTCCTCAACAAATCTCTACTCTTCTTACCTACCAAAAAGTCCTCCCAAGGCTTCCTCAAGCCCCTAATGTCCCAAACTTCATGTCTTATGAGTTACTCAACAAGGTAAAGGAATTCTACACTTCTTTTATTTCTTCCATTCAAGTTCTCTTTTATTTGGTATAAAATTCATGATTCTATACCATGTTATTATTTCTATTTTATTCTGACCTTATACTGTATTATGATTCATAACAGATTGGTAGAATTCTGAAAAACAGACATCTATAATTGTGATCAATAAGTTATTTGGAGTCTAATAGAACCAACCTGATTTTTTGTGAATAGTAACCTACCCATATAAATGAGAATATGAATATTAATATGACCATAATTATTAGTAAATTTTATTATTTTTTTTCTTAAGTCTAGGAGATAATGAGATGTTGCATGATTTTTCCAGGTGTTAAAAAATGAGTTATAGATTTAAAATTGATATTTATGAATAAATAATGATTCTATTTAAAATTTAATTTAAAGTATTTATAAAATTATTTTCCAAAAATTGATTTCATTTTTTAATTTTATATATCTAGAAACAGATTGAGTGAATTGTTTGGATTATTCTGAAATAGTTGAATTCTGATTGAATCGTAAAAATAAAATTATGAGTTTTTAGAAAGTTTATGACATAATTAATGATGTAATAATTATGTAATAATTATGCTCGACATGTTTATATTAAAATAATATATAAGGGGTCTAAAGTGGCTAATACCATGGGAAAATACCATGGACAATCCCATAGTTTTAGAAATACCACTAATGAGGTGTTCCATGTAAATTAATAAAATATTCCCACACTTTTTATATAAATACAAACCCATTTCTTTATTTCATTTATTCCATTCATTAAAATATCCTCCTGAAAGAAGATATGGTCTACTTCCTAACGAGTAGTCCAACCAATGTTTCTACAATCCCCCCAAGTTCCCATCCATCAAGACACGGAGTTACTCTAAAAAGTAAAGGAATTCTCAACTTCTCTTTTTCTTCTATTCACTTCTCTATTATGTGGTATAATATTCAAGTGTATATACCATGTTCTTATTTAAATTTTCTTGTGTCTATAAACTGTATTATTATTCACTTATGTATGGGTATCCCCTAACCCCTCTATTTTTATTATTTTCTAAAACCATGTTGAATTGGGGTTATGTTGCAGAATCTTCGTATCACATTCTCTCTCTTTTTGAAGAACTCTTATTGTGTTATTGTCTTTTAATATAAATTTTATTATATTGGGATATATCATTACATATACTCCTTAAATTATATATTTTTTAATAATATTGAGATACCCTTTTTCTATCATCGAAATATTTTATTAATTTTTAAGTGACGCCGTTAGGTTGCCGATTTTTCGTACGAGATTTCTCAACATTTCTTTTAATTGAATTAAATTTATATACTTTTTATTTCATCACATATACTTATAAAAGAGGCAGGAATGATACAATATATTTTATATTCTAGATTTCATGATGTGTATAGAATACTCATCATTATACTTCTTCTCCTCTCCCACTAATTCAGGAAATTAAAACACCGTCATTCATGTGTCAATTTTCGGACATCATGGATGATGCGATTTCAATTTATTTTACATCCCACAAGACTGGTCCTGAAACCATTATTATGGATGAAAAAAATTATAATTTATGTATTATATCTTATATAAGGTTCTATAATCATTTTTTAAACATGTGATTACCTTATAAAACAAAATGAGTTCATTACAATCGATGAATCACAAAAATGACCTAATCAAATATCAATAATGTTTTAAATTTTGAATCATCCTCATGTTACAATTAAAAATGATAAATGGTATAATTTATGGTTCTTGAAATATTTAAATACAATTCCATTACAATTCTGTAGTTCCACTTCCAATCGACAAGAACATCATCACGAACCGATCATGGAAACCATGTAAAGAACGCACCTAAAACAATGAAAAAGAAAAAAATATTATTGTTAAATGTGTTGAATGTTGTTGTAAAATGATCATATAAGGTTTCATAGACTATAATATGTTTTATTAAGATATTAATAACACTCTTTTAACCATTATACAAGATGTTTAACCACATTTTATATAATAGGACCCCATTGTAAGGGAATTATTATCCCAATTTCCATTCTTTAGGTTAACCTTCTTCTTTATTCATTAGGTTCTATAATGGTTATTGGTGTGATTTTTTTTATTTTTCACTACGTATATTAATAGTTTATACACATATCCATTCAATTCAATTAATTCCCACCCCAATTATATTTTACAGTACTTTTCGTTCAAAATCATTTTAAAACTATATTTAATAAATTTCAAAAGGATTGTTTTTTATATGTATATGGAATGAGATTTTTATCCTAATTTAAAGATACTTTGTCACCATGATATGATCTGTGGACATTTTTATGTTGGTTTGACCCCATTATAGCTCATGATATGTTCGTTTGATCCCATTATATCTAAATATATGATGGGTGCGCCCCATTATAGCTGTCCAACATTGGGTACTTCAGAGGTGGAATTTGAACAAAATGTTATTCTATCTGTCAGGGTGATTGTATGTGTGGTATGTTAATTATGACCCATGTAAACTACATGATTTTTCCATTTATGTTAACAAGTTTTTATGAAATGGGTTTTATTCATCTTTATGTTATAACTCTACTAAGGAATTCATTCCTTATATCCCTTACTGAGCTTTTTGTGCTAATACAAGGTTTTTAATTGTGTTTCACATGTTATAAGGATGTGTAAGAGAATGAAGGACGTCAATTTAATTTTCATGATGCTTTTTTAAAGGAAATATATTTTACTTGTAATTTTTTATATTTTAATAAAATGGATATTTTTTCAATAGTATCCACATATATGGTTATGATATTTTATATATGTTTTATGCCCTAATTACCTAAAATAATAAACCTGAAATGATACACACTATGTAGGAATTAATTTTATTGTCTAAAAATCAGTATTATTTAATGTAACAAGGAAGAGTACTTATAATATTATCATCATCTACTATTAAAATGATGTTATCATATCCACCCTCTCTTGTAAGACTGATATTTGTGATGTCATCATGGAAAATTATATCAATAACTTTATATTAAAAACATTGAAAATCATGAAATAATTCGTCATGGTTATAACCCATATCATACAAATATCTTGGTTTGATGTGAACTTGTACACTCCACCCTTCATTGATTACATCATCAACATAATACACCATTGAATCTTGTGAATCTATAATATATAGACCATGTTATTCACAATCATTTGTATCAATCAAATTTTTTATGATTACATAAGAAAAATATAACAAATTTCACTTTTTAATTCTATAAATTTTACCCCACATTCATTTGATTAACACAATAAAATTAGTGTCCTTGATAATTTAATTTGATGATATCAATCAAATTTTCGCAATACCCTAAATCTATTAATTTTTTGTAGATTCTTCCATTATTTTTTAAACCATTAACATGAAAACAATTATGAAATTTGATGTTATTAATATTATAGTAATAAAACCTCTTATAGTTCTTCAAAGTCCATTGAACTAAATATTTTAAATCACCAGAT
This sequence comes from Viscum album, assembly GCA_963277665.1. Classification (NCBI taxonomy): domain Eukaryota; kingdom Viridiplantae; phylum Streptophyta; class Magnoliopsida; order Santalales; family Viscaceae; genus Viscum; species Viscum album. The sequence goes on from OY728161.1 coordinate 1,005,860,677, forward strand.
AGATCAACATGATTACCCAAGATCATTATATATACAGATGGATACAAAATATTAGTATTTATAAAAAAAATATCTATTAATATATAATGAATATTAAATAGATTATGAACTTACATGATTCTAAAATGATTTAATAATATATTTTTTCATTCTTTTCTAATTTCATTATCATTTTAAATGTAACTCTAAAATCATTTCTTTGTTTTTAGTATTCAATTATTCATTGAAGGGATCTTTAATATAATTATTTCATAGAGAACATCATTTTCTTATATTAAATTCATAAGTTTTAGTGAAAATGAATATTTATTTCCAACTATATAACTTAAATTTTCAAAGAATGTCGATTTAACGATGTACAGATTATAATTGCATTTATCATCAACAAATCTAAATAAATTAAATTTTGTCTTAATCACATTATAATAATTGATTAAGATTTGAGGCACTAATTTTCATATAACCTATATTTTATGTTTTTTAAAATATAATTAAATAATGAGGAATATTTAATAATATAATACTTCTCCCTTTCACATATCCATCAATAGGGTACTAGTCATCCAAATTTGGATTTCTATGCCTAATTTATTATCAAATGAAATATCACAATGAAAAATTATGGGTTCGTTATCATCAAATAGAGAAAAAGTGTTTTTATTATTGTTTCATATAAATTTTCTTGCTCATATATGTTTAAATATATTTCTCAAATTTTCCTGATGAACATAAAAAACTCAATTATGATAGTTATTATTTTACCTTGTAACAAGTTATGAAATACCAATAGTAATAGTTGATATATAGACATATATGAGTCATAACATTTCAATACATTTAAATTCTGGTGTTTTATGTCAAAGAATGTTGATGTTTTACTGGAATTTATGTCATCTAATTTAAATTTTTTAAGCCTTTGTAGGAACGCATCAATTTCATGGATTTGAAATACATATATTTCTATATAATACTTTCCATTATCATTTTCCCATAAATTATTAATTATACTAATTTAATATATTTATTTTCATTCATTAATATGATCCATCAATTTCTCTTATTCATTAATTTTTAATAAAAATCACATCATCATGTTAATTCTTCTTAAAGTCAATAAAATAAATATTATATCTTAACATCAATAATTACCAATAATGAAGTTGGGAAAATATATATTTTAACATTATTTTGTTCCAATTCCAACTGATGTGGTACGAAATATTTTCCCCCCATCTTTTAATAGATATTATTTCCCAAATTCTACAATAGTAGTTCATATTTGTGTTGAAAATTATTACCAAAATAACAATTTTGATGGTGGACTCAAATTAGTTCTTCTATAAAATCAGGACATGTTCAATAAATATATATGAGTTTCATCTAGTAATTTTTTATGACACATAAAACACTATTTTTTACTATAAGGGAGTCTCTTATGGTTGAAAACAATGTAATAAAATTAACATTCGCATCTAGTGTCAATATTCCAACAAAAATATTTCCAATTCTGGGAAATCCACTTATGGTCTACATGATATCAACATATATTTTAAAAAATATTAATTTATTCATAAAATATTTTTTCATTATTTTATTATAATTTTTTAAATTCTTATAAAATAGACTATAATTATATATCCAAATCATTTCTATGCATTTTTTTCTAGAATAATCAGTGAAAAAATTAAATGAATTTTATTTCACAAAAATACATGGATCCAAATTGTAATGGATCAAAATAATATTCAATATGATTTAAATATTATTATAATTTTCAAATGGATTAAATACAATAGTTTCCAATCCCAAAAAAGAATCCCTAGGGTCTTTATATAAATTTTTATGTAATTAATAAATAATTTTATATTTTTTTAATCTTTTGGATGACCCATAAACTCATTAATTATTTTTCATTGAATGTAGGTACATCTTCTCTATAGTTTTAGATGATTTCAGTAAAATATAAAATCATGTTTTTATAAAAAATTAGAAAACAAAATCACAAGAGTTTTATTTCCCTAGTTCTTTTTAGCAGAACAATTTTTTATCCGTACATCATTATTCATTGATTTCCTTATATGAGTTTGACCTTTTTTAAGATCTTTTTTATATTAATCATCTAACAAATAAATCATACATTATATGGTAGATGAATGTATCATCATATAATTTATAACCCATCATGTCAATAACATTCCACATTTCATAAAATTATGATGTTATTTTAGGAACACCAAAACCATCTTGAAATAAGCCTAATATCAATGAAATTGGTTTATTTTTAATTCAATATACACAATATATATGGTACAATTTTTCTAGAAATTCAAAATATGAGTATTTTTCACACACCTCATACTACTATTTATTTTCATCTTATAAAGGTTCAAAGACCTCATTTGATTTCATATTTTGGTTTTCCCATATATTAATATATGATAAGACAATATGACAATCTATTAACATGTTATGATTTTAATTTTTATGTATTGTTGTTCAAAAAGAACAAATAATTTTGTTCTAAATTTCATTGTTAACTATAAAAAATTTAGATTTATAAATATATTGTATTAAAAAGATTTATCTTTTTAAATGATTAATTTCCATGAAAAATATTTGCTCATATATAATAGAAAATTATTTCAATATCAATTGTTCATAAACATAATCTCTTTTAAAATAATGTATGAATTTTGATGTATGACATGGAAATTAAATTCTTCCCTAATTGATTCATTTTGAATTTAAAAATTTAAATATTTCTCTCATGATTTATGTTATTTAGGTGTATTTTGAGGTAATGTAATCAATCTTTTACCCATTTTTTGTACATTGTAAAAATGACTATTAAAGCATACAACATATTAGTGAAATGAAATCATGTTTAAAATATAAAATATGATTTGTGTAACACACTTATGAAACTAATATTAAAAATATAAAATCATAACATATTGTAAAATTTAATAAAATTTGATATTTAACATCTATATAAAAATAAATATAAATATATGAGAATAAATAAGTAAATTGAATCATGACACAACAACACCCAATCACTGAATCTTTTACAAATATTGAAAAATTTATCCTCATTAAGGAAAAAATATATAATATATTTTATTTGGTAATTATTGAAAATAAATTAAATAAATTAAATAAATTAATAAGACTAATTATATGTCAAAATATTGCTACTGGAATATGGTATCTTTCAAAAATACAAGGATAAATATAAATTATTTGGAAAAAAATAAAAAAAATGTTTTTTGAATTAAATTATATAATTATAAAATAAACATTATTTTAAAACACATAATCAAAAAAAAGGGGATACTGTTTTGTTAAAAAAAATTTCAATAAATTTCATAACAAAATTAATGAATGATGAATGTATCCAAATACAAATGATCAGTTGATCGTTGTCTAACACATAAATACAAAATTATAATACATTTTCATAAAACTGTTATACAGAATCAAATATGATGATTTATATAAATAGAAAAAATATCATTAAAATATAATTTCTATATTTACGTATACATTAACTAAATTATACGATCATGTCTGGTCATAGTTAATTGATAATTAAAACCTATATTGAAAATAAAAAACAATGATATGTAGGAAATCTATAAACTAGGGATGGACTGAGGGGATGAGAGGTCATCTTTGTGAGATAAGATTTTGATCAAGGTAAGATATGATGAGAAGGCTAGGATAGAAGGAATGGAAGGGTGGATGATTTGAGGAGAGTGAGAGGGAAATATCTAGGGGTGGTGGTTTTGGGATACAGAGGGGAGGGGAAAGCAAATTCATGCTCAGAACGAGGGGAGGGGGAGGGCCATAACATCAAATTCATGGTTTTATTAGCATAATTTTTTTAAAAACACCGACTAAAAATTATTTGAAATCATTTTATTATAAATCCGTCACTAATTATTAATAATATGAAGTTAGTTATAAAAATAAAAATATAGTACAATGTATAATACTGTTTTATAAGTTTATATTTTTTCTACATAACATTAATGAATAAATCCCAACAAATATTGATTTTTACAATACTATTTCTCTATTTTACGAAACAATTAAATATTGATTCATCCATATTTATCTCTTTTAGAGTATATTTATATTAGAATAATTTTTAATGAAATTAATGATGATAGTCACTATAAATTCCCAATTATTATTTCATACACTTCTTATGAAACAATATCATAGGTATTTTTGAGGGGACATTAAAACCCCACCCACTAGCTATATACACACACCCCATAAACCAAGAAACCTAGATTGTATTTGGCCGACATCGGAAAGAGAAAACATTTGAGGTACATTTAAATTGATGTAATTCTATTTTAAATTCTTTATATTAATCACATTTATTACGAATTTTCAATGTATAGAATTGAAAATGGGTGTCAAAGGTAATTATTGTGAATTGAAACTAGCACACCCCTTATATAAATAAATTATGTGGGATATCCCTTAGGAGGATATGCCCTAACATTCTGGACTGTGTGTGTGGTGTGTGTGATTAATTTAATTTCAATCACAATCACATAATATATATAAATGTGTTCATTTTTTTATATAGATATTGATGAATTAGAATATCAAGACACTTCCATCACATTCCGTGTGCTATTTAAGGAGACTCATGTTAAAGGAAAGGGACAAGTAGTTGATGAAAACACACAAAAAATATGGGAGCCATGTGTATGTATGAAATAATAGAAAATTGTTTAGATTTAAGAAAATGATAAATAATAATGAAAATCAATTTGAATATTCTTATAAAATTTAGACACAATAATCAATTTTTGTACCTAATGAAAAACTATATTCTATGTAATTGACGAGGGAAGAATAATGTGGCATCATTAGGGGGTATATGACTTATAGTGTCACCCGAAGAATACTTTTACAATGAAAATACATGAGGGGATAAATATGAACAAATAAAAATAGACATACATATATAGATACACTAAACGGAAAATTGTGTTGGTAGGCTCCTATGACAAACTGGCTTCATTAAATAAATCAATTAGAAGAATCAAATATTAATAAATAACAATAAGAAGAGAAATAACTAATATTGATTCTTTATATTCCCTTCAATGGCGTACATTACCTCAAGTAATCTATTATTACCTAACAATTTTGGATAAATTTGAACCAAACAGCTATTGAAACCTTTTTTGTTCTAATTTTTTACATGGTGAAATTGATTATGATTTTTATCTATTATCACCCAGCTATTGCCTTATTGTGATAGGTGCAATATACTATACAAAAGGTGATATTGTACATTGTAAAAAACATCAAAATTATCACATGAGAGTATGTATTCATATATCTCATGGACATTGGGTCATGCTACATGTTACCCTTGATGATCTTGATGTTCACATGGTCAAACTTAATATTCTAACTTTCATAGCACATATAATTAACATTATTCAAATTCATAATGATAATGATGTATTCCCCTTCTAATTTATCTTATATACAAAACCATTAACACATTATGGAAAAAGTTATAAATAGGTGTATGTTATTAGAAAAGGAGTATTGAAATGAAAAATGGAATGTTGAGTAATAAAAATATAAAGGATAAACTAATAAATAAAAAGGACATTCTAAGAGAACATTTATGCAAATAATTACATATCTAGGTTTTTTGATGTTATATGTTCATGAATATTCAATGTTCTAAGATAAAAGTATGGCCACTATAGAATTTAAATAAAAAATATATTTATATTTTACTTCTTACATGATTGGTATTGAGAAAGTAAATGATATATCAAATAAAAATCTCTTGGAGCCTTAGTATACATGAGGAATATTTTCATATTCTATTTTTCCAATAATTGATCTAATTTTTTAATTATATAATATTACAATTCTTATTTTCTATAAGATTCTATATCATTGAAATATAAATGTAATACCTTGAAAAGAAAATTTTGGATTCATTATTCCCCTGGCCACTTCTACACAAAAAAACATAGATGGAAGAAGATGATATTTTAGAAAGATTGTGGAAATTTCTAACAATGATTGGAAATGAAATAGAAGATAATGAAGTCTTATTAATACCTATAATTTAGGGATAAAACTATATACTCAAATCGTATAAAATATATTTTAATTATTCCCATTACATATTCCTTTTCATAGATTCACTCGATTCTCATTAGAATTAATATGGATAATCCAAAGATAAATTATTCGGTCAATAAAAAATGAATATCCCAAAAATCAACCACATTTGGCATCCCTTTGATTTTTATATATTTTATAAGTAAAATTTAAATTATATGTTTTAATATTTATTTTAACAATAATTTTATTATGATTTAGTGGTGGTTTTTTAACATCAATCCCATTATACGAGAACAGACAATGCTCATAATAATCCTATGTATTTCGATAATTGGTTAAATATAAGGGTATATATAATAAGATTTTACTATCAATAGATATATCAAATCATACTAAATTTTCTCATTGTTTCTACAGTGTCCAAATAAACATAATGATAATGATTTTTGTTATCAAATTTTAAAATTTATAAATAAAATCTTATTTCATCTAAAAATTAACATACCCTAAATGATATTTCTCAATGGAATAATTCTTTCATTTAAAATATTTATTAACTGATTTTTACATATATTTTTCTACTTCTACCGAGACTGTCGATGGTCAAATATTCAAAAGTGGAATTAGTTATGATTATGAATGAGTGGGAATCATAGATAATGTTAAAAAATTTATAGACATCATGAAGAGTTTATTTCCTGTAATTTTTTTTTACATTTTTTTATTCTATTAATATCATGAAGTGGTTGATTATTTTCTTATTATTTTCTTATTTTCCTTATTAATTTTAGGTATTCTAAAAAGTTTTATGGACTAAATGACTGAAATGTGAGGAAAGAGACATCATATCCAATAGATATAGATTATTATAATAGACTATTATCGTTAAACTATCATCAACAAAATTTCTGTATTTATCCATGTATTAATATTTTAGTTAATAATGTATTAGTTTGTATTAAGCTAACGAATTTATCTATATTTGGAATCTCTTATACATCAATGTGTTATTGAAGAGTATATATTATCAAATCATCTTTGATGTTTTATGTTATATTATTAAATAACTTACATTTCAATATAAATCTTATATATTATATTGATATATTAATATTATGTATTTAAATTGTGACATTGAATTCAAATTCTGAATATTGTGGACTTGTAATAATCAGTCATGAATCTCGCATTAGAACCTACGACCTTTAAGATTTTCTATAACATCCCATGTATTTATCGAATAATACTTCATTATATATATTAATATTTTTTAATTTAAAATTAAATTCAGTTTAAAGTGGACGCTATGTACGATAGTGTACCCGACACAAAACAATGGGTTTATATGAAATCTTAGGTTGCACACAACACTGTGTTATACCAAAAAATAATACAACAACAATGTTATTATTTTAAATAGTAGTTAAATCCTAGCCATTGTATTGGATGGAATGAGTAAAAATTAACTATTTTATAATTTTAAATATTTTTTATTATTTCTAAATTTATCCAATGAATTGTATAGGCATACAATGAGAATGAATCTAGTTTTAAGCATAAAATACTCTAATATTTTAAAAAGTTGTTTTATCACCTTTTGATGGAGAACCAATTTAAATTTTTGTTTTTGACACATATATATGTTTTTTGACAAAATAGAATTATAATTTAGAAGTGGGACATAAAAAGTAAGTTTGGATGATTTTTTAATAATTTTTTGATAACTATCATATTTTGATGAATTATAAAAATATGATAAATTTTATTTGAAAACAGTTTCTTCGATAGATATAATTTGTATATTTAAAACTTATTATTTAATGTTTTTAAATTATAAATAGAATATATTTTTATCATTTATCATAATTTATGTAATTTTTATTTATTCTATATCGAATTCAATTGTAAAAACATTTCACTCTTTTGTAATGTTTTAACTTTTAAAAACTCGTTTTCTAGTGTTGAAAATGGGAATTAATATTAATTTAATTATTAAAATTCATCTGTTTTTAATTTCAAAAAATGGATTCCGTATTCGGAGTAATAAGGGATAAATTGTGTAAATAGGTACCTTTTTTGACATTATGAATAGAAACTTCCGTAATTATTTTTATTTTATCATGGTTAAAGGGTAAATCATGTAAATAAGGCTGAAATTATATTATAAAAATATAACACTACCCTAACACATGTTCTAATCATATTGTATGAGATATGTCTGACAAGGGAAATATTTGAGTCTAATTTAGGACCCCATGGAGCCACTTGGGTGGGATAATGACCTTTTATAATATCTAATTTAAAGAAATGGGAAATACATCATTAAAATTTATCTCTTTACAAAAACATTTTTAATTTTGTTTATATAACCGACCTATTAGACTCTAAAAAGTACCTATAAATATAAAATGATTTTCTACATCCTCTTATTTTATTTATAATGTTTAGAAATCAAATAAATTAATTTAGTTATGACACAATGATAATGAAATGATTACCTAATTAATGAAATATTCAAATAAATGAAATTATAAATATTAAAATAAATATAATTTGAAATTTTTTTTCCATAAAAGAGTTTTATTGATGATTATGAAATATTATAATTATGTTAATTATTTTTTTCAATGTAATCATGTTTTATGACTTTAGAAAATCAATTACTAAACAGTATCAAAATTGATATAAATGAGTTTTTAAAACAAATAATATTTTATTAAATAATATAATACTCCAAAAAATATTAGATTTTTCAAATTTACTTATATAATGTTACAAATTAAATATTTGATCAACTTTTGATTATATTTTCATTTTATAATAACTATAGTAACCATATATTATGAAAATACAAGAGGACATGGTAAGAGTTAATGTTTTTAGATAAGAGCTAAAGAAAAAAGCTAAGGTTAATTTTGTGACATAAAATTGTATAAATAAAATTTGTTGAGATTATTTTGAACCATAATTGTATTTTCCATGAAATTTATCACTTTTAAAATATTATAATTCGAAAATAAATTTTTAATAATATACTATTTCAAGACATTCTTATAGTTCTCATCTTCCTCTTATAAAAGTTCACCACATCTACCAACTTAATCAAAAATCTAAAGCCCATTATCTCAACCAAATCATGCTCAAATAATCTCCCAACATCCCTCCCATCCTTATAGAGGCCTTACCTTGGGTATTAGGTAATTCAACGATGTCTTTTGGCTCAAATCAAAAGAAGTTACTCGATTTAGAGGCAACATCTTCTCTCAAGTACCTTTCCTTTATTTTGACTTATCCATTATCTGTGCTATTAGTATTAGTTTATTACATAAAAACAACATGTATCATCAATATATTAGTATTTTTTATGATAATTATTCAAACTACACTTACACACACCTCAATCTAATGGATACAAATGTACTATTTCTGTGTACGGAGAACTACTGGCTCACAAAATGATGAAGGTTCAAATTTCACTTACCACCTATCATGGTGGCCATTATGATGGAAATATATTTATATATGATATATAATATATTAATATGGTCTCTATTCTTCATTACATATTTCAAAACATACCTTTATTCTTTCCATGATGTGTAAATATGATAATTTCATTTGAGGAAGTGTGGACTAACGCCTACTCACAGTGATATGACTCGTTCATACTATATATAGAAAATATAATATTTGGTTTTATTAATCATATGACACATAAATTAAATAAATAAATCACATGTATTATAATATAAATTTATATCATTTATTATTATTATTTTAATATGACATTGAAATGAAAGTAGCGTTCATGCATACGTACAACCTATCATCTCCAAGAGCGGTACATTTTATTTATTATCTCCAAATATTATTAATACATATATAATAGATACATATGATATTTAAATCATGAATAATATTCTAGATATGATGGAATTTGACCAGATGGACAATTTACATCAAAATAATTTTATTTTCGTCTCAATTACTGAATATCAACAAAACGACCGATATGAACCTAAATAATTATGTAATTTTTATAACAAGGTAATAAATGATATAAAGTGAATAATAAACATGTAAAAATTTATAAATAAAGTATAAATTAGCATATGATTATTATTCAGGAACATAACAGTTTTACGTGACGATTCAGACTCAAGGTAAGGGAAATCTTAACTCAATATGATTTCATTGAGTTATATATCCAGGTCACTGGTTTTGTTTTTCTATGAATATATGTGAATGACCTATTATTGTTTTACATTGAATATCCACTTATATTGGGTGAATTTATAATTTTCACACATAATTATTTCATTAATTTATCTTTAATCTAATTATATGATATTTTTACGGGGCTTTATGTCAATCACGTTTTATTGAGGAATATTTTGATGTTATGCACCATTATTATCCTATACAGTGTCTATAAACACATTTTGACACATTATACCCTGAATTAGTTTATTCTCAAGATATTTAATGTTTTTTAATGTTATTCCATAATGTTTATTATTCAATTATTTCTCAAGTGGTAAGGGGATCTTTAACAAAAACATCAATTTAAATATTTTAATGATTTATTCTCTTAAATATTTCTCATTAACATCCAGGTTTTCAGAATGGTTTTAAGGATGTATTTATATGGACATTAATATTTTAAAATGTTAATTACTTTAAAAGTTTCAATGTGGTGTGGTACACATTGATTAAAAAATCTACCTCTTTTAAGGTTTCAAATATGTTTTTTAAATTGTATCGATTATATCATACTCATGAAATGATATCCTCTGAATGAAAATGTGGGAATGTTATTTTTATTCTCTGTTGGTTTTATGTTTTATGAATATGTTATGGTTCTTGGGTATTTTTTATATATATGGGTGGTTCTATGATAAACCCAGGGTGGGTGAGCTCGTGATAGATCTCCAATTAATTAAGTAATGTAAACATGTTAAATGATAAGGTTTATACTAAGAGATTTATGGAATATACTATGATGGGTATTCCAAAACAACCATGAATGTTACTCCCAATGTAGTTGTGAAAGAAAAAAAATGTAATTATGATAAGGATGTGAAAAGTTACCATTATTAATTATGTTTTATGATTTATGATTACTATGATGTTTTTAAAGAATATTATGTTTTTATGAGGTATATTTAAGATTCAATGTTCTAAGGGTGAAAGTATGATTTTTTGAAAATGTTTTAAATGTGTTTAAAATATTCATGGGATAACATTTTCTTTCCTTATAATATACCCCTTACTGAACTTTTTGTGCTCATACAATATTTTTGAAATGTTTTCCATAGGGTGTATGGATGGGAAAGAGGAAAGACCAAATAAAGATGAATGTTATGATGATTTTTACCAAGAAAATAATTCATGTTTTATTTTAAATAGTTTCATTGTGTAAAAAAACTAGATAGTGAGTATAAGTTACTAATTTATATTTTCTAGGTTATTTTACAATAATAATGGAATAATTATATAAAAAATTAAACATAAATTGATCCTATATGTGAATTCTAAACATAACTCAAGATTAAGTAATGTTTAAGGTTGGGGTCTTATAGTTGGTATTAGAGGTCAGTTTAGATTAAATTAGAGGTTATAATGATATTTGGGTGTAGGTTAAGGATCATATATAATGAAGAGTTTTATTATCAAATGGAAATATTTGGAGGGTTATGGTAAATTAGGTTGATTGAAGAAAATACATGAAAATGGTTATATAAAGAGGATGATGGAATATAGTAAGACAAAAAAAATATTATCTTTACCCTATAGAGGATTTTTTTAATATTTCATTTCATTTTTAATAGATGATTTATTTCAGAAAATTATGTATCAGTTGTAATTATCTAAGTAATGATATCTTAAAAAATTATTAACCCACCATAATGATTTTATCATCATTATTATGTGAAACTCTTATTCGAATTATTTTTATATATTCTTGAGAATTTAAATCACTTATAAGATATTGTTTGAGCTATCTAACACCTACTCATTTATAGATCCAATTTATGAGTCATGGTATCTTTTTAATATGATTTCACGATCATAAATTGTCAAACTCTATTAAAAAGTGAAATTAAATGTGTGGAGTGAACATTTACCCTTTGAATGTTGGACAATATGCCAAAATAGAAAGAAAACATATTGAATATCATCATAAGGTTTGATTTACATTATTATTCATAATTAATGTAGCATCATTGTATTAATATTTATAAATTACAAGGATATTTGATATTTAAGAATCATTTATTACTAAATAAGTTGGAAGTTAATTATTAATAGATTATGAAGAAATAAGAATGATTCAGAAGTCTATAGAAAAGGGATTTGAGTGTTATGGTAGATTATTGGTTTATTAAAAGTTTTAAAGTATCAATGTTGTTTTGATGATGGTATTACTTTGGACGAATTTTTCTAGTATGTTTAACCTGGTAGTTTTTATGTGAAAATATTATTCAATGAAGAATTATCTTATCTTGTGTGAACATAATGAATAATATTTCAGGATCATATGATCTTTTGTTTTTTAGGTGATAAATGGTTAAAAAAATTTGTGTTGAAAAATGTAAGGTATTAGATAACCCTTGATGTTAATCAAGGTTATATAAATTGTTTAGGACAATATTTTATTTTTGAGAATGTTATAAGAATTATATGGTTTTAAAAAAAGGACAACATGTAGACTTTGATTCAACCCATCGCGTCAGACAAATATTTGAGAATCGAACCCACAACTGAAGTGAGACTAAGATTTATCACATTATATAATACTATGTGATGTCCATGGTTAGTATGACTTATTCTCATTATAAAAATGATTTTATAGATTAAGAATAAGTTTTTTTTTGGTAAATTTCGTTTTATCTAATGGATATGCTTAGTGTAGGAAAATAATTTTTGCGATTAAGTGATAAAAGTTATTTTGAAAGATGTTCTATATTTTGTGAAAACTATTTTCCCTGGAAAAAAGAATCCTTCGGGATTTTATTTGAGGAGTAATGCTTGAATTTTATTTTATAAGAATATATGTTTTTATTGTGGACATATGGTGATTTGGTTTATTTTGGTAAATAATTAACCTCTCGTGGAGAATATGTGATTAGGTGAATTAATTTTAGGTATGATACATTAAGAGTAGTCGATGTTATTTTAGAGATAAATGTTTAGATTTATCGTGGAAGGCTATGTGATGAAATACTTATGAATTTTGTTTTTCAATTTTAGTTTGGATTATTTTAAATAATTTGAACTATTATTGTTTATTGATTTATCTTTTTTGAACATTTGGTAGAGTTCATTGAATTTTGGAGATTAAAAGTAGTATATATTTTTAAAAAGGATTATTCTTTTGGGGAGACTATCTAATCATTTACTAACCATTTTGGTTTGTGATAATGTCGGAAGATAAGAGAAATATATTGTTCATATTTTGTGTATTATGATATTCTTTATACGTTTATTCTATCTCGTCACGTGTGACCAAGTCATCTTGAATTCTCATAATTTGGAGAAAATATGAGTTTGGGGTAGATTTTTTTAAAGGATGAATCTCTACATGACAAGTAAGTATGGTTCCTTATATTATTATTTTATGTATAAAAATAATTCCTCATCTTTATTGAAATGATATTAAAAAAAGTGGTGTATTTACTTTTCCTACATTCAAATCAATGAATTTTTACAGTAACAAAATATTGTGGTTTTGTAATTGTTATCATTATCTTGATCATGTTTTCTATCAAATTTCTTTAGAAAAAGATTGTTAGTTTTTCTTCCATATCCATGTTATACTAAATATAATCCTAGCATGTGTTATATAGAGTGTCATTTTTTCTTCTCTTTTATTATTGTAAAGTGGAAGTTTTTATTGAATTTTTTTTTGATGTGGGATTTTCAATAATGTTTCCCAGCCCAATTTTAAAATTTTGAGGATGCAATTTCTGAAATAGGGAATGATGTAACATCCTATGAATTTAATGAATATTAAATTTTCCTATCGATTAATATTTTTTAATTTAATAATAATTTTAGTTTAAAGGTGACACTATGTATGATATCGTACGTGACATGAAATAATGGGTTTCTTTGAAATCATATGTTTCGCACAATAATGAGTTATATAGAAAAATAATACAATAGTAATATTAGTATTTTAAATGGTAGTTAACGCTTAGCCATTGTATGAGTATAAATGAAAATAATTAACTATATTGTGATTTTACATATTAGATAAATGTTTTTACATTTATCCAATTAATTTTAGAGGCTTAAAATGAGATTGAATACAATTTTAAGTATAAAACACATTAATATTTTTAAAAGGTTGTTTTACCACATTTTAATGTTGAAAAAATTTTAAATTTAGTTTTGATGCATTTATATGTTATATTTGACAAAAATAATATTCTAATTTAGAAGTGAGGCATCAAAATTTACTTTGGATGAATTTTTGATATTTTTCTGATAACTATCATGTATTAATGAAAAATAAAATACTCTAAATTTTAATTGATTTTTTCCATTGAGATAATTTATATGTCCAAATCATATTATTTAATGGTTCTAAAGTATACATAGAATATAATTATATCATATATTATTATTTAAGTCATATTGTTTTACTTCTATTTTGAATTCAGATGAAAAAATATTTCAATCTTTTGTAATGTTTTATCTTTTAAAAACTCGGTTTCTTGTTTTAACAAAGGGAAATAATTATAAATTAATTACTAAAATTTCTATGTTTTGAATTTGAAAATATGGATTCCATATTTGGAATCCTAAGTAAAAAATTTATGAAATAGATAACTTTTATTTTTGGACATTTTGAATAGTAACTCCAGTAATGATTTTTATTTACCATGGTTATAGGGCGAATCAAGAAAATAAGGGTAAAAACTAAAACTAAAATAATATAAAACTACCCCTACATGTATTATAATACTATTTAATGGTATATGGTGTACCATGAGCATACGCGGGTCTAATTTAGGACTCTATGGATCCACTTGTGTGTGATAATGACCTTTTATAATATTTAATTTAAAGGAAAAGGGAAATATAACATAAACATGTATCTCCTAACTAAAACAATTTTAATATTGTTTGTGTAAGTAATATATTAGAATATTAATAGTCATTATAAATATAAAAATATTTAATACATCTTGTTATTTTATTTATACTTTTGAGACATTACATAAATAAATTTATTTATGGCACAATGATGATGTAATGATTACATTATTAATGAAATATTCAAATGAATGATATTATAAATTTTAAAATAAATATAATTTGAACAATTATATGCCATCCATGAATTATATGGATAATTATGACATACCATATTTTATTTAATTCAATTTTTATGGAATCATGTTTTTATGACAAACGAAAATCAATTACTAAATAGGCTCAAAATTGAAATAAACGAGTTTTTAAAACTAATGTTATTTTATTAAATTATAAAATAGTACTAAAATTCTAATATTCATCCATATAAATTATATAATGTTAGAAATGTCATTAATTATACATTTTTTGTTATATTGGAATTTTATAATAACTATAGTAACCATATATTATGATAACACATGAATACAAGGTAAGAGTTAATGTTTTTAACTAAGGGTTAATGCTAAAAGATAATGTTATTTTTTGAACTAAACATGTCCAAAACCTATTGGTTGAGAGTATTTATACCTATAATCATCTTATCCTCGAACTTTATGACATTTTAACAACTATAATTTGAAAATAAATTTATAATAAAATAATATTTCAATACTTACATAATGTGAATCTCCTCCCTCTTATAAAAGTCCACCACCTCTACCCACATACTCACACATCTCAGGACTCTTAGAGCATCACAATTATGCTCAAATAATCTCCCAACATCCCCCCATTTCTATTTGAGCCATTGACTACGGTGGAAGAGAATTCAAATAAGTATTTTGCATCAATTTAAAAGAAGTTACTCTATTTTGAGGTAACGTCTTATATCATGTTTATTTTAATTATTTTCCTTCTCCACTCCTTATGCTCTTATTATTCTATGATTACATAACAAAAATAGTATCCTAAATATACTAGTATGTTTTTATGAGAAGGATTATTACTACACTTATATGGGTCATACTCGAAGGATACTGTGCCAAATGATGGCTAACCCCTCAATATAGTACCTCTCATCGTGGTCACCTCCTACTGGTCTTCAGGGCCCATCAATATGACATATCATGATATGATGTTCATGATATGTTGTTCATGATATCATGTTACATCAAAGTTTGAGAATATTGAATTTCTGAAATAGTGTGTGGGGAAAGTGTCATCCAACCAATTGGGATATGACCTTTTCAAGCTGCACGGGGTGATGTGAACCTCTATAGATTCCATTTGACCAATAATGGATTTAGTGGTGTTAAAGAGTTATGGATGTATCAAAATTTGGAACTACTCCCATCTATAAGTATTATGAGAGGCTTGATGAGGTGACACTTATTTTATATATTATTAATTCATAGACCCTACTAGAACCATATGTTCACCATACGTAGGGAGAGACAATAACTATAATAGAGTAATGTCACTATCATCATAAAGTTCCTCAGTTAAATAGACATGTTTCTAGGATATATAGTTAGTATGATGATAAAATTCCTCTATTATAGGTATATTTTCCCTCTCATAATGTGTATTAGGAGGGATATATACATCTTAATTAAAGGTTGAACCTAGAAGGAAAATTTATCTCAGTAGTATGACAATAACATATCTCAGATTCTATATCTTATAATCATGTTATAAAAGTCGTTCTTCTATAAAGGTATTTATAGTTCATTTGGGTGGTGAGTGGGATGTGGCCACACATTTCTTTTTATCCATTATAGAGTTCCATAGAGGAGGTGAGAAATATTCATTTAGAGGTGACATGTTGTGGTTCCTTCTATGATTAGAAATACATGAAAACATAGTTTGTGAATATATATTTCCCATATCTCGAGGAATGGTTTTATGTTGTGTCCCTCCACATTTACATATTGGTCCATATCATTTTTGGAATTATAGTTATGACATTCTATAAGGTGTACTAATAAATGTTATTTATCCCATCACATTATATATAATAGAGAAATTAATTGCCTCTTTCCACTCTTTAGAGGGTAGTACTAGTGTTATTTATTTTACCCCTTTTTATATTGTACATCATATCATATGAAACCTATATGGTTTGACCTCCTTTCTCAGATGTTCCACTGTCTTGGTCTTTGAATATTGACCTTAAGGGAGTTTATGCTGATACTTTCCAAGTCGACATCAAATAGAAGAGGTGTGTCTCATGGTGGGAGGAATAATAGGGATGTCGGAAATATATATTTATATAATAACTTGATGATGTTTTATTCCTTTTTGGATGATGATGATGATGAATAGTACCACAACCATATGGGGTGGGGATGATTTTGGGACACTATTAGATTTTTTTGATCCAATTTTTGTGGATCTCATGACTCATATCAGTTATATGATTTCTCCTAGGATAGAAATTGATTTATAAATGTCTGTATCCCAATAGGATGTGGTTGATCTAGAATATCCACAAATTTCACTAGGATCAACTTAGGTTATTATGAACATAGTGGTAGATATTGATGCAATAATTCCTCAAGTCTCTTTGGATGGCTTTTCTCTTAATTGGATTTTATGGAGGCTGCCACCACGATTTACTTGAATTACTACAATATATTTAATTTTTGGGCCATATTCAATGGATTTTTGTGATGGGGTCACATTGTATAAGAAATTATAATTTAATATTGGATTTCTTCTTTGACATCTGAAAAGTGTTCCCATTTTTTTTAAAGAAGATCTTAGGATTCAACTTATGGTTGTTCATCTATGTTCACAGAGTCTTTACATCCTAAATGGAGAGGTGATTGTTTTTTTAACCAAATGACCCCCAAATTATATAGTACACAAATTTTTCTTACATAAATTACATTACATGATTATATATTATGTGATTTTTATTACCCATTTTCATGATAATCAATGTATCTGTCTTGTCATAAAGATTCCATAATTTTATCATTTATTTCATAAATGTATGAATGTTTGTTCGGTGTTGGCCTATTGAGGCATCAAATGATCTGGTTTGAACACAAAAAATATTTCTCATGATCCATATTAAATTATATGGGACAATCATATGATAAATTTAGTTTTAAAATAAAGAACATAAATATAAAACATTGTTTCTTAAGTTATTACTGAGGATTACATAGTGGAAGACTCTTGTGATTGTACAATTCTCAGCTCCAGAATTTCCACTATCACCTATGTTATCATCTATATGGTTGTTGTTTCTATTCAATTGATGTGGGGTTGCATAGGCATCACTAACCAAGTTATACTCTACTTCACATTATGATAATATCCCATATATGGGATTAATTTGGTGGAGGGAGCGTCACATCACGTGTTTCGTGTGATCCATCCGCATGCCAGAATGATATCATCTTTGCGTTACATGAAAAACAGTTATTGCATGATCATTATTTATTTACATATTTATTAAACCCATTTATTATCAAAGGTATTTCACATATTCAAATCTAAATATCAAATGACCTTCTCAATATCAGGTCCAAAAATATGGATGTCTTTCTGAGATTAACTTTCCTATAAAAGAGGATTTCATGTGATCAATGGATGCCAGTATGAAGGGATTTTCCTGATCATTAACATATCATGTGAAGCATAAAATTATTCCACATGAAAATTGTAGAGACCCGTATCTTGACGTACATGGACATTACATTACTTTTTCGGAATACTTAGTACATAACAAAAACACACACTAAAGGATCGTAATAGTTTAGTGTCTTTGGAAACTCGGAACGTAATCTTCTAATCTTGGTGAAAGATCTTCAATATCTCCCATAAAGATCTTCCCTTTTTTACCTAAAACCTTTATTTATATCCTGGGGAAAAGAAAACATAAAAGGGTGAGCTCAAATGCTCAGTAAGGGTACACAAAAGAAATAAAAATCATATCATATATTTTTGAAAATCATAACCTGCAAAAGAGATCATAATATCTTAACATGGAACAAATCATAGAAGTGAAAATGAGATCACCATAATCATAACATGAAACTTGAAACTTTGTGGCATGCACACATAATCATGGAAAATCATTTCTTGTTAGTCATGACTCATTGCCAAGACTATCTTAGTGGACAAAGTCCCTTTCTGAACCGAGTTCACTCCTCGTTTCAGTCCTGTATCACTGAACCGAAATAACCTTCCGTTCCAGCCATGTCTATCTCATGAGATATAAAATCATTACCCAATGCATTGGAGGGAGATATAGGTCCCACCCATCTTATAATGAATCCTTTCTTATGTGTGCCACATAATCATAAAACATACATCATCGCATAACACATGTAACAAAAATGGGATTCTTGAAACATCATGACATCATAAATCAATTCATATAAGATAAAGGAATTCATAAACATAATTCCATCACAACATAGTCAAATCAATGTAAAAATATGGATAGAAACAGAACCCTTTATTATCTTAGATGGAAAATAATTTTGATAAAACACTTGAATTGAATTCTTGAGGAAAATATCCTTTCTTCTTCAAAATCAATTTCTTTTCACAAAACATCATGCAATTTTAAAAGAAAGAGATTTTATTGAAAATAGTCATGAAATCTTTTAGAGAAAGCTTCATTAAAATAAGGCTTTATAAAACAGTAGAAATCCGTTCGTGCCGTATAAGTTAAAAAAAACATTCTTCGTACTTTTGTCGGAAAAGTCAAAAAGTACCTCGTACGGAAAAACGACAAATGATTCCTTTCATATTCATTACTAAAAACTCACCTAAGGGTAAAATTGGATTTAAACTATTGCAAGTGGATGGAAACAATATTTCATATTGAGGGAACATGGATGTGGATGATATAATACACCCCAGTAAATACTTACGAATAAACAATCTCGGATAAAATGAGATTGTGATATTTCCCTTACCTTAGGTCCAATTTGCTTCGTATGTGTCCGAACCTCCTGTATAATGATTTAAATAATGTCATTGACTTATTACAGAATCATATTCATTGTTATGATATCATATATGGTTCACTTATGACATTATATTACCCGTTCTTTTGTAAATTCCATGTTAAAGAAGCGTTTTGGGTAAAATCGTTTCTTTTATCGTAGGTATTTTGACTTGTTGTTATTGACATTATTATTACTTATATCATGATTTACTTACTTCCAGAATATAAAATATGATTTATATATCATATATATTCAGTATATATATATATATAATAGATAGATAAATAAAAAACACCGTTCATGGAGACGGTAGTCCGTACGTACGCATGAACGCTGTTTTTCTTTCCTTATTGTCTTGAAATGGAAGTAAGTAGATGACATACATATGTATATATATACATAAATCCAGTAGCTTTATAATGTCATATATTTCATTATTATTTCTTATATATACATTATAATCATTCTTAAATGGTTAACATGGAGAATGAATCTCATCGCGTCGTGGAGACGGTATTCCGTACGTACGCACGAGTGATGATATCGTTCCTATGATCGTGGAATTGTATTGGAGTATATATATATATTATTTCAGTATCAATATTACTTAATAATAATCATATATAGTTACTGATTACACCATTATACCCATCCTTGTAAGGTGATGGTGGAAAATAGATTACACCACGGCGTGGAGACGGTATTCCGTACGTACGCACGCGCGGTGATTTCATTTTTCCGTAGGATGGATAGAAGGTGAATTAGGGTTGTTTCATATTTATAATAACATATAAGTATGTAAGTAATACTGATGTTATTACTTTATCATGAAACAACTAAAGAAGAAGAAGTTGAAGAAGAAAGAAATTGAAAAGATCGGTAATGGATATTACCTCTTCTTTGGAACGCCTTTTTGAATCCTCCACTTAAGGAACTAAGATTGGTCTTTGGAGAAGACCAGGACCTCTAGGATTATTCTAGGGAAGTGGAGAAGGGAAAATGGCAGGGGCTGGCCGAGCTTGAGTGCTCAAATTGGTGTGAGGAGGAGGGGGAGGAGGTGCCCTTTTATAAGGGAGGAGAGGGGCACCTTAGGAATATCCCAAAATATTATTTTATATTAAAGTCAAAATCGGTTTATAATGGTTCCAATGGGTCTTATTTAGAAGCCAAAGTGGGGATGGGTCGAAATACTATCAACCAATAGAATTTAGACAAGTTTAGGGTATTATTTTAACCTTATCAATTAGATTTAACTCTAAGTTAAATAATTTAACTTTTACCATGACTTTTTGTTTTCTTTCACTATATGGTTAATACACTTACTATAACATGCCAAACGAACCCCAAATTGTTTATTATTAAAATATATATCCTTATCTAAGTCATTTGGCCGAACCTTAGATTTTTAGGAATAAAATAACAATTAATAATATAATATTTGATTTAAAAACTATTTTGTGTCAATTTTGACACTATTTGATATATGATTTTTGTGAAAGTCATAAAAGAATTAAATGTTCGAACC
Organism: Viscum album; assembly: GCA_963277665.1. Classification (NCBI taxonomy): domain Eukaryota; kingdom Viridiplantae; phylum Streptophyta; class Magnoliopsida; order Santalales; family Viscaceae; genus Viscum; species Viscum album. Next base: position 1,005,882,445 of record OY728161.1, read on the forward strand.
AAGTTGATTAAATCAACATTCATATATCATAGTAACCTAGAAAATTAGTGGAATTCATAAAAAATCTCAAATTACATTTATTTTGGTGTTTATAACATCAATTATGTCAATATTTCATTAATAAGATAATTACTGCATCATCGTTGTGTCATAAATAAATTAAATTATTCGATGTCTAAAAATTACAAATAAAATACCATCGTGTAGGAAATCTTTTTAGCTTTCTAATGAATATTTATAGTCGAATTTATCTTATGTATAACCCCATATTAAAAATGATTTACTTATTAAACTTTGATTTTAACTATTTTAACCCTTCTTTAAATAAATTAATAATAAAAGTCCTAATATAATCCAAGTGGGCCTAAATGGTCATATTTTATTCCTAAGTTTGTTTTTGGTCGAATTCCACTTTTCCAATAGAATTAGGACATGTGTTAGGGTAATATTAATATCATATTTACCCTTAGTTACCCTATTTACTATTAACCGCGGTAAAAAAAAGTAAAAAGTTACTATTCACCAAAAATTATTTTCATCTCATTGAACCACATTTTAGTCCTTGATATTAACCGTGTCTCTCGGATTTTCGAAATTCCATTCACAGAAGCGGTAAAATTAAGTTTTATGCAAAATTCAGTTTTTAACCTACCACTTAGTGGTTTCACTATTCATCAAAAATTGAAGTTTTTCAGAAAAATGCCAAAATTTCACCCTAAGCTATAATTGATATTCCGAATTCAAAAATGATTTCTATTTTACAAAATTCCCAACATATAAGTTGCATTAATTAATTTTATAATTAAATCCCGCTGTTAAAACAAATAGCGTGTTTTTAAGAAACAAAATCTATCAAAAGATTGACACTTGTTTATGTCTAGTTTAAATGTGAAATTACATCCAATGACCAACATTGTATTAAATTGTAAAAATATATTCTAAATATACTTTAAAACCACTCAAATTAATGATTTATCACTATTAATTATTTCGATTAAAAAAGTTGTTTTTAATTATAATTTGGTAATTTTCACTATTCATCAGAATATGAAAGTTATCCGAAAAGTACCAAAATTTCACCTTAGGCTAAATTCGATACTCCGAATCCAAAAATGAAGTCCATTTTGAGAGTTAAAATTTCTAAAATTTAAAAAGTGGTTATTACTATTCATAACGGCTAGTTTTAATAATATTTTAATAGCATATCATTGTTTCGTGAAACTCAGGATTACGTACCACACACGCTATCGAGGAAGGTTGCGATTGCGTGTAATGCAAGGTAAGTCAAGGATGCGTGTTGTGCAAGCTCCTTTTGGTGTAGCATATAACACAAGACATTACTAAAATAAAAAGAATATTTTTTTCATAAAATCTCGGGCTGTTACATTCTACCCCCCTTAAAATGAATTTCGCCCTCGAAATTCGTCGGGGTTATAAATGGTTTACTATTCGAAAGTTTCTTTAATAGAAACCCACATCGTAAAAAGGAATATCAAAACCAATCTTTAAAAGCAAAAGTATGAAACGTAACGGTTACCCAAATAAACTAATCATTGGGTTTCCACATAGGTGAAAATATGTATATGGAAGAGAAATCTAACCATCATGTTCTGATGGAGAGTGGTAGAGAACATGGCTATGGAAAAGCCAGTAATCACAAATCCATAAATTTGTGACGATCTAAGGTACCATCTGATTCATCAGGTATAAGAGAACTAGGACAACATTTTTGGTTTTCAAGATCATTTCCCTAAAGTTAAAGAATTTGAATTAGAATAAATACTTACTTTATTTCAGTACAATCTCACTATTGTTCGTGCCTTTAACAACTTCCACTTCATCTCTTAAATAAATGAAGTTGAATTTGTTATTCGTGAAGTGCTAGCAGATCATGTGATAGAATGACGGGTCATTCCATCTGTTTCAAACAAAAGGTTAGCAAAATTATATACATAAGTCGATCTATAGTGAGATTAATCACATATGGTTTCTAAAATGGACTTATAATTCATATATCATACTACTTAATATAATAAAACTAGTTTCTACTAAACAGGGTCTTCCTGTAGGTCAGTGGTAGGCGATAAAGGCCAGTCGCACTTCGGTTGTGGGTTCGATTCCTACAGCCTTGTCCGAAGCGATGGGCTGTCGCCCGTCCTGCAGGTTGTCCTTTTTTCTAAAACTACGTTTCTATAACATCCCATCAATAATATCAAAAATCTTATATCCTTAAACAATACTAACTTATGTCCAACATAATCCAGTCTAATCTTTAGGCTTATACATAATACTGCAGTCCACTCTCATAATATAGTGACAACGATTACCGGAGATTTAATACTGTCGTTGATCCCCACATATCATAAGATATCCAAACATTCAAAGTCCTTAATCGTGTATTCACTTGAATACCTTAGTGAAAACATGAGTGCAGTTAAAAGTTAACACTTTCCACATACCAAAATCCTCAAAATTCTATATACTCAAACCATGATATCACTTAGTCCTTATATCAATCATGAGCTCATGAATACTATTAAACATTTCATTTTCTTATCTTCATTATGCGCATATCATGTTATTTCCAAAAAATATCTCAATCACTTTGAATACCACATCAATAAATATTGCAATACTCAATGATACAACATTATTTTGGAATCCCATTACATAAACACTTAATCATTCCACCACATCGTTGTCATATTCAACATTGCCAATAGTGATCTCATGTGATTTCCCTTTGTCCTTTGCCTTCAGGGGTTGCTCATGTTGATCATCACTAACCCTTGGATTAGGGCAATTATTAGCATAATGCCCCATTTCCTTGCACTTGAAGCATTGAAGTGTTGGCGGTGCGTTCTCTGCAGTGTTTGCTTTATCATTAGAAACCCTTTTTCCATTACTTCGACACTCAGCTGCTCGATGACCTTCTTTTCCACACTTAAAACATTTTCTAGTCCCTTTTAGACAATCTCCACCATGCTTCTTTCCACACTTTGTGCATAAGGAAACATTCATCTTCTTTTCACCATTATTCTGAGATTTCTCCTTGAACTCCATCTTTCGTTTCTTGTCAAAACCATGAGATGGATATGTAACACCAACTTCCATTTCTACCTTGATAGCACAACGCACAATTTCTTCATAGCTACTGAAGTCTGTTATAGCTAATGCCCTTCGAAGACTTGGTTTTAAGCCACTGAAAAATCGATCAACTTTACTTTCAGGTTGAATGATAATACCAGAAGCGTACCTTGCAAGTCTTGTAAAATTTGCTTCATAGGTACCAACAGATTCATCGTCCCTTTGCTTCAGTTCAAGAAACTATTTCTCCATCTTTGTTCGAAGAATACGAGGGAAGTACTTATTGAAAAATAAGTTCTTGAACTCGTCCCATTCCATAGACTCAATTTCATCCCTTTGCCTTGTATTCTTAACAAGATTCCACCATTGATCAGCATCTCCTTCCAAACGATACACTGCTAGGATGACTTTATCATGCTCAGAACATTGAAGAACTGAAAATATCTTTTCAGTAGTACTAATCCATTGTTCAGCAACTAATGGATCAGTAGACCCACTGAAAGATGGTGGACGCTGCCTCATGAAGGATTCAACAGAATGTTGCTCCCTCCTTTGTTCGTTTGGAAATCCTGCATGATTCATAGCTTGAGAATGTTGTGTGAGCATGGCTACAAGATTTTGCATTCCAGCTCCCATATCGTTTGGTTGCTCAGGGGGACAATCATTGCATTGCCCATCGCATTCCGCATTAACACGGTTCCTTCGGGTTCCAGCCATCGTCTAAAACCCCAAAAGAATTGTGTGAGAGGAAAAAATCATGCTAGGGAAAACAACATAATAAAGGGTTAGTACCCTCAATATCTAACATCCTAGGTTAAATTTGAAGATCGTTAGCGCAATTCTAGGACTATAACCTATACGTATACTTAACCTTAGAGACATACCTAGACATACCTTAGAAATATCTCTAGGGATCTCACTAACGTTTTCGCATCCTAGTTTCCAAAGGTTGACTAAACCTTTCCTCTGATACCAACTGTAGAGACCCGTATCTTGACGTACATGGACATTACATTACTTTTGCGGAATACTTAGTACATAACAAAAACACACACTAAAGGATCGTAATAGTTTAGTGTCTTTGGAAACTCGGAACGTAATCTTCTAATCTTGGTGAAAGATCTTCAATATCTCCCATAAAGATCTTCCCTTTTTTACCTAAAACCTTTATTTATATCCTGGGGAAAAGAAAACATAAAAGGGTGAGCTCAAATGCTCAGTAAGGGTACACAAAAGAAATAAAAATCATATCATATATTTTTGAAAATCATAACCTGCAAAAGAGATCATAATATCTTAACATGGAACAAATCATAGAAGTGAAAATGAGATCACCATAATCATAACATGAAACTTGAAACTTTGTGGCATGCACACATAATCATGGAAAATCATTTCTTGTTAGTCATGACTCATTGCCAAGACTATCTTAGTGGACAAAGTCCCTTTCTGAACCGAGTTCACTCCTCGTTTCAGTCCTGTATCACTGAACCGAAATAACCTTCCGTTCCAGCCATGTCTATCTCATGAGATATAAAATCATTACCCAATGCATTGGAGGGAGATATAGGTCCCACCCATCTTATAATGAATCCTTTCTTATGTGTGCCACATAATCATAAAACATACATCATCGCATAACACATGTAACAAAAATGGGATTCTTGAAACATCATGACATCATAAATCAATTCATATAAGATAAAGGAATTCATAAACATAATTCCATCACAACATAGCCAAATCAATGTAAAAATATGGATAGAAACAGAAACCTTTATTATCTTAGATGGAAAATAATTTTGATAAAACACTTGAATTGAATTCTTGAGGAAAATATCCTTTCTTCTTCAAAATCAATTTCTTTTCACAAAACATCATGCAATTTTAAAAGAAAGAGATTTTATTGAAAATAGTCATGAAATCTTTTAGAGAAAGCTTCATTAAAATAAGGCTTTATAAAACAGTAGAAATCCGTTCGTGCCGTATAAGTTAAAAAAAACATTCTTCGTACTTTTGTCGGAAAAGTCAAAAAGTACCTCGTACGGAAAAACGACAAAAGATTCCTTTCATATTCATTACTAAAAACTCACCTAAGGGTAAAATTGGATTTAAACTATTTCAAGTTGATGGAAACAATATTTCATATTGAGGGAACATGGATGTGGATGATAAAATACACCCCAGTAAATACTTACGAATAAACAATCTCGGATAAAAATGAGATTGTGATATTTCCCTTACCTTAGGTCCAATTTGCTTCGTATGTGTCCGAACCTCCTGTATAATGATTTAAATAATGTCATTGACTTATTACAGAATCATATTCATTGTTATGATATCATATATGGTTCACTTATGACATTATATTACCCGTTCTTTTGTAAATTCCATGTTAAAGAAGCGTTTTGGGTAAAATCGTTTCTTTTATCGTAGGTATTTTGACTTGTTGTTATTGACATTATTATTACTTATATCATGATTTACTTACTTCCAGAATATAAAATATGATTTATATATCATATATATTCAGTATATATATATATATAATAGATAGATAAATAAAAAACACCGTTCATGGAGACGGTAGTCCGTACGTACGCATGAACGCTGTTTTTCTTTCCTTATTGTCTTGAAATGGAAGTAAGTAGATGACATACATATGTATATATATACATAAATCCAGTAGCTTTATAATGTCATATATTTCATTATTATTTCTTATATATACATTATAATCATTCTTAAATGGTTAACATGGAGAATGAATCTCATCGCGTCGTGGAGACGGTATTCCGTACGTACGCACGAGTGATGATATCGTTCCTATGATCGTGGAATTGTATTGGAGTATATATATATATTATTTCAGTATCAATATTACTTAATAATAATCATATATAGTTACTGATTACACCATTATACCCATCCTTGTAAGGTGATGGTGGAAAATAGATTACACCACGGCGTGGAGACGGTATTCCGTACGTACGCACGCGCGGTGATTTCATTTTTCCGTAGGATGGATTGAAGGTGAATTAGGGTTGTTTCATATTTATAATAACATATCAGTATGTAAGTAATACTGATGTTATTACTTTATCATGAAACAACTAAAGAAGAAGAAGTTGAAGAAGAAAGAAATTGAAAAGATCGGTAATGGATATTACCTCTTCTTTGGAACGCCTTTTTGAATCCTCCACTTAAGGAACTAAGATTGGTCTTTGGAGAAGACCAGGACCTCTAGGATTATTCTAGGGAAGTGGAGAAGGGAAAATGGCAGGGGTTGGCCGAGCTTGAGTGCTCAAATTGGTGTGAGGAGGAGGGGGAGGAGGTGCCCTTTTACAAGGGAGGAGAGGGGCACCTTAGGAATATCTCAAAATATTATTTTATATTAAAGTCAAAATCGGTTTATAATGGTTCCAAAGGGTCTTATTTCGAAGCCAAAGTGGGGATGGGTCGAAATCCTATCAACCAATAGAATTTAGACAAGTTTAGGGTATTATTTTAACCTTATCAATTAGATTTAACTCTAAGTTAAATAATTTAACTTTTACCATGACTTTTTGTTTTCTTTCACTATATGGTTAACACACTTACTATAACATGCCAAACGAACCCCAAATTGTTTATTATTAAAATATATATCCTTATCTAAGTCATTTGGCCGAACCTTAGATTTTTAGGAATAAAATTACAATTAATAATATAATATTTGATTTAAAAACTATTTTGTGTCAATTTTGACACTATTTGATATATGATTTTTGTGAAAGTCATAACAGAATTAAATGTTCGAACCAAGTTGATTAAATCAACATTCATATATCATAGTAACCTAGAAAATTAGTGGAATTCATAAAAAATCTCAAATTACATTTATTTTGGTGTTTATAACATCAATTATGTCAATATTTCATTAATAAGATTATTACTGCATCATCGTTGTGTCATAAATAAATTAAATTATTTGATGTCTAAAAATTACAAATAAAATACCATAATGTAGGAAATCTTTTTAGCTTTCTAATGAATATTTATAGTCGAATTTATCTTATGTATAACCCCATATTAAAAATGATTTACTTATTAAACTTTGATTTTAACTATTTTAACCCTTCTTTAAATAAATTAATAATAAAAGTCCTAATCTAATCCAAGTGGGCCTAAATGGTCATATTTTATTCCTAAGTTTGTTTTTGGTCGAATTCCACTTGTCCAATAGAATTAGGACATGTGTTAGGGTAATATTAATATCATATTTACCCTTAGTTACCCTATTTACTATTAACCGCGGTAAAAAAAAGTAAAAAGTTACTATTCACCAAAAATTATTTTCATCTCATTGAACCACATTTTAGTCCTTGATATTAACCGTGTCTCTCGGATTTTCGAAATTCCATTCACAGAAGCGGTAAAATTAAGTTTTATGCAAAATTCAGTTTTTAACCTACCACTTAGTGGTTTCACTATTCATCAAAAATTGAAGTTTTTCAGAAAAATGCCAAAATTTCACCCTAAGCTATAATTGATATTCCGAATTCAAAAATGATTTCTATTTTACAAAATTCCCAACATATAAGTTGCATTAATTAATTTTATAATTAAATCCCGCTGTTAAAACAAATAGCGTGTTTTTAAGAAACAAAATCTATCAAAAGATTGACACTTGTTTATGTCTAGTTTAAATGTGAAATTACATCCAATGACCAACATTGTATTAAATTGTAAAAATATATTCTAAATATACTTTAAAACCACTCAAATTAATGATTTATCACTATTAATTATTTCGATTAAAAAAGTTGTTTTTAATTATAATTTGGTAATTTTCACTATTCATCAGAATATGAAAGTTATCCGAAAAGTACCAAAATTTCACCTTAGGCTAAATTCGATACTCCGAATCCAAAAATGAAGTCCATTTTGAGAGTTAAAATTTCTAAAATTTAAAAAGTGGTTATTACTATTCATAACGGCTAGTTTTAATAATATTTTAATAGCATATCATTGTTTCGTGAAACTCAGGATTACGTACCACACACGCTATCGAGGAAGGTTGCGATTGCGTGTAATGCAAGGTAAGTCAAGGATGCGTGTTGTGCAAGCTCCTTTTGGTGTAGCGTATAACACAAGACATTACTAAAATAAAAAGAATATTTTTTCATAAAATCTCGGGCTGTTACAAAAATAAATGTAACTCCCTTTGAATTAATCATCTCCCTTTTTTATATTTTCTTTATAAATCCTATGGAATATTCTCTTTGGTTATATATAATCATAACAAGGTCAAAATGAAATGTCTGATATCCTTTGAATGATTGATTTGATATGTCCAGGGGCCTTTTCATGATCCAGATGACATATAATAGGTCCTTATTATGATTGGAACATTGATTATGATAAGTGAATAAAACCTTTACACTAAATACTATGCAACTCTTCTTCACATGCGTGTACCATATTTTTCAATATATATTTTATAAAAATTATGAATTTCACCCATTGTTTTCCTATCAGGGCTTCACATGATTAAATGGATATGTCTAAAATCATCCAAATAGTGAAGGTGATATGTCCATTGTACATCACATGATGAGACTAACATGTCCTTATGGATTTTTCATGATCAATGGACTGATCATACGAGCCACATCATCATTTTTAATGTAAATTAGTGCGACTCCATTTAAATCAATATTATAAATTTTTATTTTTTATTTTGTAAATTGATTAGCTGATATTAAATCATTTTTAGATATCATGTTTCAATATCAAATGTATTCATTTGAAGGGTCATACATGAAGAAGTGTTATTTTATATGGTGTTTTACATGATAAGGGGGCATATATTTGATATTTTTCAAGATCACGACTGTTTGAAACTGATATGGTATTAAATGAAAAATGAAATAATTTTAAAACAAAAATACATCAAATAAATAACAAAATTACAGTAGCTATAATAAATCTATCTTATATATTAATTATTAATGCAATATAATAACATCAAAAATTTTCATATGGAAATTTTCTGATAATTGTTCCCACAGTTGGTGAGATCACAATTATACCATATATATAATAAAATAATGAAATATTATCGATTAAATCAGATATAATAAAATGTTTTTCTAATAAAAAATTTACATAATCATTCCCATAATATATGAGTTCATAATTAAGCACATTATATCACAAATTTATATTTACAAATATTTGATAAATTATTCCATTAATATTAACAGAAATTACTATACACAAAATTTTTATACTTTCATTCCATGATGAGCCAGAACATAATTTAAAAAATATATTGAATATATATATATATATATACATAATATTTTTATTTTTTCTATATATTTACAAAATCCATAATTGGAAATGATTTGATACTACGAAAAAAGTTTAACTAGACATATTTTTAATGTGGACAATATTTTAAATCTCTTATTCCCATAAAAATTTAAGATTGGTTATATCAGAAATAAAATAAATGAGATTTAATTATGCTTTAAAATACATGAACTATAAACTATATGTATAAAAATTTGATTATAAGCCAAATCTATCAGGAATTGTTTTTTGTCAAAATAATGGAAACCAAATGATTATAATTATATTTAGAATAGGTTTTTATTTTAATAAAATAAATATGGATAAAAAATTTTAGAATCACTAATATCATATGATATATAACATCCAAGAAAATATGTATGTATTACAAAAATTATTATTAAAATAAATATCATGAATTTTCCACAAAATATAATTCACGACTTTTATCAAAATCAAAATGTATTGAAATAATATAAATATATATTTTATTTTCACTACATGATATGTATCACATCATATCATATGTTTTAATGATTATAAATTTATTGATGTTTTTCCACCATCATTATTGTCGAACAAAATAAAAAAAAGAATTTGCTTCAACAAAATTGAATTTATAAAATCATTTTAAATCAACTGTAACATATATAGGAATCATTGTTGGCTATGATACCAATTTTTAGGGAATTGTGTTAGTCAATTTCTATAATTAATTAATAATCTAATATATAATATTAATATAAGGAATAAAATAAAAACAATACACATAATAGTAGTGTGTATATGTCATTTGTGTGGCTGATCGATACCTTATATTTTTAATGGCTTTTTAAAGACATTTTTCACTGGTCATTGGTGTCAAATCAATGATATTTTTTCTTTAAATACATTTTTATCAACTCATAGTGGAATCAAAAATAAAATAAAAGAAATCTCTTTCTAGTAATCCATATATAATTATAATGATGAGAACCCATATTTTAATACACTTAATTTCATGAATTAAAAAGTATAGTTAAACATATTGGAACCCAGAATATCATGACACCTAGTGTCTTTTGGTAATTAGTTACATAAAATAACACCTTTAAATTTAAATATAATGAAAGTTTTTAAAAAATTAAAAACATTTCTCCTAAATATCCATCATTCTTTTAAAAATAAATGGGGTAACCTGGGGATGTACATAAGAAAGAGGTGAGATATAAATCCCAGTAGGGGAATAAAAAAAATATAATAAGGTAAAGTATTACATTGATCCAAGGATAATATCAAGGTAACATTAGAGAGATTAAAATCATAATATTAAACAATGAGGAATTGTTTAACATGATAACATTAAATAAACATGGACTTATGGAAACAATAAAAAACATGACATATTAAACAAAACTCAAGGCTAACCACTAAAAAATATAACATAGTGTTCTTATGAAAACCTTGCATTCTCGATACAAGTCATCTCATGAGATAAAAACATTACCCAATGCATTGGGTGACTATAAAATTTTGGGAATACACGTTATTTTCATATATTTTTACATGAATAAGTGTGCTACATATATCATTCAACAAAAGGATTTTTTTCATCATATTTAATCACATTAATATTAAGTGTAAGATAAATGCATGGAATTCCCCATTAAATGAATAATATTTACATCTAGGCGAATAAACTTCATTTGAAATGAGGATTAGTATTCAATACATAGTTTTCTGGCCTGAAAATTTGCATAATGATTTTAATAACATAATAGTGGAACATAAAGGATTAGAGAAGATATTAATGAGAGTGAAAGTGGTCTCTCATCACTTAAAAATCATACGTACAGTACTATGGAAATGTTAGAACGTAACAGAACATGATAAATTAGAAATTAAAGTCATAGGAAAAAGAAGGTGTTTGGGTAAATAGGAGAAGGATATGATCCCTTACATTGGGAGGTTTCTTCTTAATGATTGAGATTATCTTTTTATGATCATGGAGGCACCTCTGGAGGTGTCATACCCTGAACCCTATTGTATTTAATTTAATTTTATTTTATTTATTTCTTGGTGTTGGATCCTTTGGAAGATTTTTGGTTGTATTACTCAATGAGAGTTTAAGATTTTTGATGGGTTTAGGTGGTTTTGGCCCTCTTCACAGTTATTACGCATGTTTTGGCTAGAAACAATACATACGGTTAAGAAAGTGGGTGATCTATGTTATTTTTGTTATGGTAAAGTTTGTCTTTCATGACCAGCACATGGTTTGTCCCAAAACATTTGGAAAAAATGAGTAACTGTGCAACCTATGGTGGTGTTTGGGACAAGGATCACATCTTTCACATAGATAGGAGAAATCATGTGACAAGCATGCATGAGAATATTTATTTTTAAAAGAACCATTTTTCATTGTTGGAACATGTTTTCCCAAACCATACTGCCGTCCCATGCACTTTCCCATTCTTTCTAGTAGGGTGTATATAATTGGCGCATGGTTATGAAAGCAGTGAAACCAAACCACGCGACATACCAAGATACATAAAATTTTGAAATTCAAATTCTACCACTCTTATGTATTAACCCATTTCGAACCCCTCCATCCTTGGTTGATGTTGGAGCATGAAGTGGGATCCAAAAACCTCCCCTATTTCTTATTATTCCTCTACTGATGTTCCTCTAAGGTTTTAAGGACTGTTCTTTTTGATTTTTGACTAATTTTGTCCTCTTTATCTCTTCCACTCTTGGTTTCATAGTTTCTATTGGATTGGATAACTCATTACTAATCCTTAGGTGTAGAGAGATGATGTTGGATTGTTTTTTTTAGATTTTAGAGTGTGTGGTTTTTTCTTTAGATTTATTTTTTTCCTTCTCAAAGAGTTTTGTCACATTCACACATACTCAAGGTATGAGCTTTAATCCATTTCCATTTTGGAACATGCCATTTGATTCTTGAGATTTTATAATTAATTTCTAATTGTTTTTATCATTTTCTTTGATTTTTTCGTATTATTTTTAATGGTATTTATAGATTTTCAATTTGGTGGAAATGGGATTTCAATGTGTTTTATTAGTTATATGTCTATATATATGCATTCAAGGTGTTTGATAAAATTCCATGTGGTTTTTATAATGGATTTTAATTCTTTAGGATTGTGTTTATCCTTGGATGGGTTTTTCTAATGTGGGATTCTTGTTAATTGAGTCTTCTGTGTGGATTTTGGTGGTTGTTATGGTTTTAGACATATGTGTTGTCCCTTGGTCCTGCTATTGAGGTTTAATGGATTCTTTTATCGAATCCTTGGGCACTTTTCAGAAAAAGATGTTAAAGGAATCTTTGTTTTGACATGTATTGAATGAATATTACTTCACATCATCATGAGCACTCAATGATTTGAAGATTCCTATACAATTTTCCAATGTTCTATGAAAATATAATGACCTATTTAATATTTTTGAATGTTTTTAAATTTTAAATATGTTATTAATAAATAGAAATTATATTTTACTCAATAATGTTTTAATGGTATTTTATGAAACCTCTATTCATTAATGAAAACAACATATGGTACTACGTATGTTTTACTAGGGATATGATCTAATAGTTTGATCCTTATTCTTTTTATGGATGATTTATCATTATAATGATGATATATTTATGAAACCCATTCATTTTACAAATTCCATTCTATGATTAAATGATGAAAATCTTATAAAAAAAATATCTTTTCAATGGGTTATGCTATGACAGAATGTGTATTAAACCCATTTTCTATTCATTGGTTATGATACGAAGAATGTTTTATGAATTTATAGAACAAATATGTTTGATTTTTCATGTTATGGGTGGCCCAAAAATTATATATCCCTCTAATACATAAGTTGATGTCAGATTTCTCAAATGGTAAATATGTTCACTTTTAACATGATGTAATTTCCACATTTTCAAGAAGAGGCCTAGTTTTCAAGTTTATAACACTAAACATGGACATATATATGATTTTTGTAATGTTATACATGGACCAGGTTTCGTATCCATAATGTTACGCATGGACATGGTTTCATGTTCATAAGGTTATTTGTAGACCAGATTTTATATTCATTAGGTTATGCATAGACCTGATATCCATGTCCATGAGCTTATGGGATGGATGGATTTCATGTTCTTAACTTAATGAGCGAACATATTTCTATTTATATATGTTCAAAATTTTATAAGATTATATTTTGTCAACATTCATTTGTCTATGTTATTCTCTCATGGATCATGTTAATTTATTACTTTTATGATTCCAATATTATAAACTACAAACATTTATTCCATGACTCAAGTTTATTATATATGATTTGTATGGTATGGTTTTAAAATGTTATTAAAATTTTATCACACCCTTTTTCTCACTATAAGTTGAATCCTACCATATTTTTCCTTATTGACCATATTAGCTCATCCTTTCTAATGATTCCTTTCCCTGGGTTGTGAAGAATGGTATTATGTATGATATATATAAGAATGGTTTTATTTATGAAGAACTTTGTAGGAGACGATTTAGTTCACTTATAAATCAGTTGACTATGGGTCTACATTTCCAAAGATACAAGAACATTATGATTCTATCACAAATTTAAATGTTATGTAATTAATATTAATATTATTAGATGTAATATCTATGTATAATTTTTTTTGTTTATATATGTATACACACTTTGGCCACATTTCTTCTAAAAAGTAGTCCACTAGATGATGATCAGTTGATTAATTTTCCTCATCATGCCATATCAATGAAGTTCCGAGCCATTAGATTATCTCTTTTTCCTTCACTTTCATTGATACAATAGTTTTTATTTAAAAAAAATCTAGTATTAGATTCTTCATTAAATAATTATCTTATTCTTATTATAATTATTCAATATATATTTTCACATCAATTCATAAAGAAATAATTTCAATAATTTGTATATTGAAACAGTCTTTAATTTTTATCATGTGATATTCTCATTGTTTTTTATTTTTTAAGATGGTTAAGATTTCCCAAAAAAGTAATCATGATTTGATCCTGAAAATGAATTTATAATATTTAAATTATAAATTTACAAAAATATTATTCAATGATCTTCTTATTCAATTCAGCATAGTCTTTTTATTGAATCCTATCATAGTAAAAATCCCATGATATTTTGAAATCAAAGTCTAGTGCAACATCATGCAACAGAAATTCTAAAAGTAAATTCCAGAACACTTTGATATTTACAGTTTAAAAATATTATAAGTTTTTATCAGAGTTAATAAATATTTCATAATATTGTGTGTCTAACAATTATCATACAAATTAAATAATTTAATTACCCTTGGTCTTATTTCATCTTCCTAGGAGAATATGCTACACACATGGGAAAAATATCATATGAAAAATAATTTTTTATTATCTCACCATGTGTTCATAAAAATTTATAAATTAATTACCTATCTATAAAATTTACTACACATGAATCAAAATATCTTACATAATGCATAAAATCCCTCCCATTTTTAATTTTCACTATGTTAATTATGAGATAAATTATGAATTCCATATGAAATACTTTCTATCATATAAAATATATTACACGTACATTTATCATTATAGATACATCCAAATATTCACATAAAAAAATCTCCAAACATATCAATAAAGTTTATTCCAAATCAAAAACATTCTTAAACACATTACAATATGGATAACTTGTGGTTTGAAAAAAAATCAACAGTCTTCAATAATTCCATTGCTTCCTTCAATAACACCCATCAGATTTGTTGTTAATATCAACAAGTCATTCTGAGAAACATCAAATTCCATCCTCTCTCAAAGATAATTGTCTTAAAACCACATAACTGAATAATGTACTATTTTTGAGAGAATTTTATCCCATATTGATAATCAATTTTTGGTTAAGGGATGTTAATGTTCTTACTTATATTCTCTATCCCTCAATCATTTCTCTCAATAATACCTATTTGTTTTAGTAAAATTAAATTTCAATTTTATCATATAGTACAATTTAGTTTTTTAAATTTATATCTCTAAAACAACATAATCTAATTAAATATAGGTTAACCATAAAATTCCCTCAAGTGAGAGGGAAGCTTTGAGTATACATTTTCATTTTCAAATCTCAAACATATCCCTGGGGAATTTATTGGAGAAGATTTTATAATGTTAATCTCAGGAGAAAATAAATTATATGATTATATACCCATTGAAAACCATATCTTTAATGAAATTAAATAAGATTTCAAATTTAATAGATCTGTAGTGTTGGATTGGATTTTTATAGAGATGTATTTCACTTTTATGTAAAATGGAATTTGGACAGGTTCCTCAATAATCACCCTAAATTCATGTGGTTATTATTTCATCTAGATTATATGGGTATTGGAAAATGTAGAAGCCACACATTCTTCTTATTTTTTGGTTAAGGTAACTAAATTTGGTTTCTTGTAGTTCCATCTAGGAAAACATGTTTCTAAAAGAAAAATTCAAGCAGAATTACATAATCTATCATCACAATAACATAATATATCCACCTTAGAAAATTCAGTGATATTCAAGTGATCACCACTATTATACAAAAATCCAAAACCTAATGTTCTTTTTAAGTACATTAAAACAATTCATGAATTCATTAAATTTACTTATTTAGGATCACTTTGATTCCATTCACATAGGGTTGCTATATAACCAATATTATGTTATGATATAGTGAAATAATATACATTGTTATAATTATTCTAAATGCTATTAAATTTACACTATATCAATTAGAATAAATTCCCTTTTATGGTTATTTTCTGTTTACAATGTGTGTTGACATTGCTAGAAGTTGTAGATGAAGGTTGGTTCTAAAATGAGACACAAAGAAAGGGAATGAATGACTTAAAGGATTAAACATAGCACATAAGAGACACCAGATCTTACATAATAACATGATTCCTAAGGGATAATGTGGGGTGTGTTTTTATATAAATAGTGGTGTTATCTTTCTTGCAATTGTTAATGTTGAACGAGATCATGCGGTCACATAACATGATCCTCATATGTATAAAAGGATATTGTAGAGTGATCACGGAAACCACATGATGAGACTACATGATTTTTAGTGGATCACATAATGAGTTCATGAAAAGAACCTAAATACATTTCATAATTTTCTGAGGATCTCACAATGAGATCATTAAGATAACCTGAATATATTGTATCATTATGAGAGGATATATCAAAGGGATCAAGAATATCAATTGAATTAATAACATTATTTTCAAGGGATCACAAGATCACATATGTCCAAAATGATAATGTGATTAGATTATGCGAAGAACATGAAGACACTGAATTATTTTCAAGTGATCTCATTCAATGATTCTGTGAAATGATTCAATGAACTTCATTATTTTCAAGGGATCTCACAAAGATATCATGTGATTTGTATGAAGAAAAATAGGCTATAAATGATTCAGATATCTTATATTCACTCAAAATCATGTGACTATATAATTGTAAATTGATCTCATGACATAGTCATGTGAATTTATGGATGAAAATATTGTTTCATGAATGAGAATCATTTGATCTCAAGATGGGATCATGAGAATTTTACATGATTTTCTTTGGATATCGTGATGGGATCACTCGAAGTGTGCATTATTGTATTTGGATCATGTGATAGGATCATGTGAAGCACTGGAAGATGGATTCACTGAATACTACATCATTTGTATTTGGATATCAGGATGGGATCCTGAATATTACATATTTATGATTATTAAGGAAGTGTAATCGATGGATATCAACAATTTACATAGTTAAGGTGGTATATTTATGGAAATAAATATCCCCTGACATGACCCAAATAGTTCAAAGAAGTTTTATTAAGTGGTTTGATATCAAGAAAATTATTTTTCATGGACAGAAGAAGGACTTTTGAAGATGGAAACAGGAAGGGGTATCATGAAGATATATTATGAGGGGGTCTCATGAAGGTATCTTTTGATATTATATATGCACTGGATGTATATTCATACCAGTTGGTATCACATGATCCATGTAATCAGAATAAGGTCTCAATCCAGAGTCATGTGATTTTTATGAGAAATATTAGGTCTCATGGAGGTTTATCATGGAGGATTCGTTAGGTGGAGTCTCATGATGGAGTCTCATGGATGATTCTTGTGGAGGAGTCAGAAAAAGGATTTGGGTGAAGGGGTCTTGTGGAGAGGTCTTATGAAGGGTTCGTGAATATGGGTCATGTGCTTTAATATTAAAATTTTCTTGTAAATATGTTTCTCATCTCATTGATGAAACGTGAGAATAATAAAATACACAGTTGTGAATAAACGTAGAACTTCTTTTAATAATTCTCCACTCTAGGAGCTATATGTTCACTTAAAAACAGAGATAAATAGAGAGTGGTGATATTTCAAATAGTGAATGGTTTTAAAAATGGAGGGACCATGAGTCTACTCTAAATCTTGTAATAGTAGTTCACTTTAGTGGATTTGGTATATCGGCACATTTCCTTTATATATCCATTTTAGATATTATTGAGTCCCTATTTTTTTTCATTTTACGAAGTTTTAATATATCTAGAAATATTTTGGGTTCTAGGAACTAAGATGGCATGTGATTTTGAGGCCCGATGTGATTAGAATTAAATTTATAATAACATTAAATATATATTTTTATTACACGTGTAATAATTATTAAAGAAAAAGGAATAACTCTTAAATGGAATCTTGCACAAGAAATTAGAGACCATTGTTGGATCTAAAAAGTAAGGTTTCCCCAAGACACGACCTGAAATTGGTCGATGTGGGTCATTCAAATAAAACGGTCATTGGAGGGTGTGTTTAATTAAAACAAATAAATAAATAATTTAATTATTTAATTATTTGTATAACCTAGACCTATTTCCCTTTTTAAATTTAACATTATAGCAGATCTCAAGGGTTAGATGAATAACCCTAGGATCGTTGAAGGGAGCCTCCGTCCACCACTCATTGGAAGATCCGAATCAGATGATGATGAAACTATGAATCAAAGAGAATCGAGGCATATTGAACATAGAGACTTCTCACATTCATTGGTGAGGGTGTTATTTTAAGAATAATGTTTCAATTTGAGGTACAAATCATTAATTTGTGGGTTATACAACAATCGATTAAATAGATTGAGCATGATCATACCACATCGTTTCCCTACATCAACTACAACCCTTTGAATGCACCAATGTACTGATTTTTAATTGTTTATTTGGTTTTCTCACCCCTTGGAATCCCAATTTTTGTTTTTGTCCAATAACACTTGGAAAATGATTTTTTACCCTTTTCTATTTCATTTCTCCAAATATTTTATTGTGTTCATCATTTATTGGCATATGGGTTCTTGGTTCGACATTGTTTGGAGGGACCAATCCCGATTAGATCACCAAAATCACGTAAGATTCATTTTTAAATAATGGATTAGAGAATCAGGGATGGATTAGAAGGTTTTGAGGGATTACTATTATTTTATCAGGGATCTTTGATCTGAAGTGGAATGTTGGATGTCATGAGAAGTGTTCGAAGAGTTCAGTGAATTCGCTAAACTACCATGAATAAATAGGAATATATTTTGGACCACAAGATGGCTAGAAACAATTTACATAGACAATATTCTTCCTTTTGAGGTAGATTAGTGGTGAGATTAAAATAATCAAATGGTGGATATGGAAATCCAAAATCAAATCTAACATTCTAAGAAAAACATAAGTACACAGTGTTTATAAGGATGAACACACGTTGTGAAGTACCCCTGCAGCTGTGGTCCCAGGGTATGGAAAAATTTTAGGATCACACACCATGTTATTAAGTCACACATTGTGTGACCCTCCCTTAGTTGAGAGGATGTGTTGTGGAGAATATGGTAAGGATTCCACGTGAGAGGAAATGTTGTGAATGAATGTATATAGGCATGGATAAGGGATACAGAGACATATCCAAGAGTATAGAAAGCACCCCAGGTGGATGAGACACACTGTGTAGTACACATACAATCCATGTAGTTCTACACTCTCAATGAGCTATGTACTATAAGGGATACTTCAAAATATAATATAGGGACCACATGTTTTGTGGGTCCCCTTACATGTCATGTACCCCTTGTTATATTTCTTATATCATTCTACCTCTCATATCTCCTACATTTGGGTATGGATTTTGTCTCGTGAGTAGCATGTCCTAAGTGATTTTTCATCTAGAATGTAAGGGTAGAATTCTTGATATATTTTGGTATATGATGTGACATGTTCTATGAATGATTATTATTTAGATGATGCATGATGAAAATAGTGATATAGTAGAATAATCAAATAGATCAGAGTGAAACCCTCCTACTGGGCAGGTCATGGGACCTTGATAAACGACTAGAGTATTATCCTTATACTAGGACATGTCTTGTTTCCTCTACCTATCCACCTAGTGTCACCCTCCTACGGACCCATGGAATTGGTTCTTGATTACTATAATGTCACCCTCCATCTGGGTAAGGTATGGGTCC
Source organism: Viscum album (assembly GCA_963277665.1). NCBI lineage: Eukaryota > Viridiplantae > Streptophyta > Magnoliopsida > Santalales > Viscaceae > Viscum > Viscum album. The sequence goes on from OY728161.1 coordinate 1,005,902,427, forward strand.
TCAATATTCTATCTAATTGGAACCATCATATGGTATTAAAGAATGGGTCTGAGACCACTAGAGTAGAAACCCCTAGTTGGGCTAGACAAGGGTCCTCTACATATTACTATATTGTCACCCTCTTGTTAAAATGGGCATGTGTCTTCAACTAGTTACTTGAGTGGAACACTCCAATTGGGTTGGCCTTAGGTCCTCTACTGATCACTATAGTGGAACCATCTTATGGGGAATAGTCATGGGTCCTTAAGCTATCTACTTGAGTGAAACCCTCCTGTTATTCCAGGAAATGGGTCCTCTACCAAGATATTTTTTTACCTTGACTGTGAGGTATAAATTAGAGGTTTTCGTGACTTGTATGCTACTTTGGATAAATGTGTGAGATGTTGGGAATAATTGATGGACCTATTGGATCTGTTGGTACTCTTTTTCTGGGATGGGCTGTGAGATAAAGATCCCCTTTCTCTGTCATATTGGATTATTTTATTGAGAATATATATATATATATATATATATATATATATCAGTATCCATGTGTTTTCATTTTTACTCTCTTACATTGGGTTTAGTTATCTATTTATAACATGCTTATTATTATTCCCCCACAATAGTTTGGTGTGCCCCACTGGGTATGCTTATAGTCACTTATGTATAGTATTTTCCCCCAGGTGTCATGTCTTATACATATGATAGAAAAGTCAGTGATTATTAAAATGGATCAAAGGGATATCTTGTGAATTTATAGCATACAGTAGTCGAAGAATGGAGATTTAGAGTGACGATATATCATCATTTAACATTTGCAATTTTTCAAGACAAGGAATTTATCTTGTTGGGAATGTATTGTTCCCCTTTAATTTTTAGTTTACAATATAATATTCTTTTTATTACCTATAAGTTTTTCATGTTTCGTTATTACTCTAGTTTTTTTTAAAAAATTATTCCTCTACACTTCTGCATCAATATGGTTTGGATTTTTTATATGTGTACATTGAACACGATCCTCATCCCAGTTGGTGAGGTATCTTTATGTGCATCCACGAGACCCAGGTTCAAAACTATGCAGAGGCATATTTCTGAGTTACAATAGAAGTATTGTAGTAGCCCTATAGCAAGTAATGTAGCATCCAAAACTATTCACCTTGGGCCAACAGTTTGGGATTAGAGTACTTAGGGCCTTTGGGCCACCCAGGCCTTCGGGTCAATTGGAATTTCGGTCCACCTTTAAGGCCTTCTGGCCACCTCAAGGCCTTCGAGACAAATTTATTTTCCCCAAAAAGACTCTAGATAAAAGGAGAAGCCCCAGTGGAGGATTCAGAGTATGCACACTCACCAGAGCAGAACCGATGGATTTGGAAGAATGAGACGGTATGACTATGCCATCGGGACCAGCCTGTGCTGACATAGGAAGCATTACTATATGGCTACGTGAAGGTGGAGAGATACTATCATGATACAGATGCTAGGGAGGGGATTCTCCTTGTTGTTATAGTTTGGTTGAATTCCGTAAGACCTTTGTGTCATGTAATGTATCTTAAGACTATGGTCTATGTAATCACTAATCCCATGTGTCTTGTAAGGTTTCCCCCTCATCCCTTGAAACGGGGGTTATTAAAAATCATTAAAAATGAATTCCTTCTATCCATTCGGGTGTATACATATACATTAGGAAAATTAATCCCATAATATTTATACATTTTAGCACTTATCACTACTCTATGTCCTATATTGGCAGGTTCTGGGTAGTTGAAGCTTAATATCCATGGGTTCGGGTCCTAAATGATTGGTATCAAAGGTGGTTCATTCCTTAGGATGTTGTTTTTTATAGTAGCGTTATGAGGTATTGGTTGGGATTGAAGGCAAAATTGTCAAATTTTTTCAAGTGTGGATTTCAAGCTAGGGAACCCAGTGTTGGTGTAGCAGTTGACGTATCTATACCTCAGGACACTAACCTTATTCTTGTTGACTGACTATACTGAGACATTGGTTGTAGGGATCAATGGTAAATGCATCATATGTGAATGTTTATATTGATTTTTATTCTTGATTCATCACCCAAATGTATATATATATGCTTAAATTATTGTCGTATATCTTGATTAATCTTTCAGGATTCCTCTTCGGTGACATCCATCTATGTTACTAATTCGAAATCAAGATGATGATCAAATGAGTGATGAGGCAAAATTTTAGGGTCCATCCCATAATTTCCTTCGACTAGTTGGACAATTAGAAACATCCCCACCTGCCAGTAGGTAGATCATTCTAGAATAGAAGTTTATGGAATAATATAGTCTTTGTACGGTCCTTGAGTTCCAATGTTAGCAGCTACTATGGTTTAGGAGGAAGACTGATCCCTTTGAAGATGGGTTATTGACTAGGTGGGAACTGTGCAGTTCTGTTGCAGGTACTATAGCAGGGACAATAACATGCACTATTTGTCACTATAGCAGCTAGAAATTTTCCCTCATTTGGGATTTTGGGCCTCCAATTTGGTCCTAGAGTCCTTTAAGGCCTTCTATCCACCCAAGCCTTTGGGCTAGTAAGTCCTTCCAACCACCTTTAGAGAAGTTGCAAACTAAAAAACCTAGAAGGAACAAGCTCTATAAGAGGATGAGAAATGAGATTTCACCATTGTAGACGCTACATGGATTGCAATAATGAGAGGGTATGGAACTTTCCATCAAGGCAAGCCTCTGCATGCAAGGGATATCCTAGCTGAACAGCCATGCAATGGTGGATAGCTGATTTCACGATGAAGATACTGTGAGGAGTAGTTCCAAGTAGTTCGTATGGGATGCACGTAATGTTTAAATTATACGGGATATGAATTCTTCTAAGGACTAAAGGGCTATGTAATACTTACGCCAACAGACATTTTAAGGGTTCCACCTCACCCCTTGAAAGGTGGATTATCAAAAATCAATAACAAAATGATACCCTTCGGGCCATTGGAAGGATGGGGGATTGACTAGAGTTAGGGATCAATGTATTTATGATTATCTGGGCATTGAAAGAATAAATGATTTCAATAGCATCAATCTTATTCCATAGAGAAGCTATCCACTAGTGGATTCTTGTTACAAAGATCCAAGATGAGTCGACACTTTTATGGCATGAATTCCAGTAGTTGTTCTGTGAGGATTACTACCCATCCTACTTGCACTCGATTCAGATTTGAGTGATTCTAGACCCATAGTAGAAAAATATGATATTGAATTATTATACTACATTTTTCATATTCCTTATGCATTACTCCCTCGATATGATTTAGGATGACTACTTCCAAGCACAAAAGCCTGAGAAGGGTTTCTACAGAGATATTTGTTCCAGTGTGGTTCACATGGGAATTCCACCCAATATTGGTGAGTTGGATGGGGATTTGGTGAAAAAGAGATTACATTTAGAGGTACACTAGGAATCTAGAGCTATTGGTGGGAGTTAAAGAGCTGATTCATCTGTAGTATCTAGAAAAAGGCCGTTGGAAAAATCATGGGACTGAAGATCATCCAAATAACTTGCTCAAGCATGTATTTATGGGAACTATAGGGGGCTAGGGTATCCTATAGTGGGTAGGTGTTATATATGTGATGGTAGAAGTCACATGGTTCATGATTATCTAACCCAATGTACAGAGGAGCACAAAAAGATAACAAATAGAATGCCACAATTGAGGTAGCGCCATGATCACAGATCTCCTAGGTGAGGGAAGGGTAGAACCTATGGAGGTGGATCCTCATGGGGAGCCAATGGGGCTCCAGGAGGAGGAGTTATGGCTTGTGGATGATACTATGATATCCTTCCACCACACCACCAATTCACCCACGTCAGGCTTAGGGAAAGGGTGTCTATGTTTGTGGAAATTTGCAGGTTATAGAGGCATATGACCTAGTGGTACATGATATGATTAAACATATGATATGAGTTTTTTTGAATATTTCATAGATACGTGTAAACATAGGTGTGAGTCATTCCTTTGTATATTTACTCCTATTGAACAATCTGGATCTTTAAGTTGAGGTGTTATCCCAACTTCTTTGTCTTGTGGTTCCTATGGGGAATACTTCTTTTATAACTTTTATCTTATGGCAGTGAAAGCTATCTTTGGTGGAGAGATGTTCTTATGGGATATTTTTATCATAAGTATGGAACCCTATGATTTCATATTGGTTATATATTGGTTGTCTATGGTTCGAGCTAATACTGACTGTCACAGTATATGAGTCAGAAGCAGTCACACTGATGGGATGATCTTCTCATTTACGAGAGAGATAAATCTCATGGAGGGATGAATGTTTTTTTCCAATAGGTGGATTCATCCCATTTCCAATAATTCCGAATGTGTATCCCATAGTGTAGTAGGTTCTTTGGGTATCATTATTCCTCCAGTCGTGGAGGATTTTAAGGATGTATTCTCCAAGGATATTATGGGACTACCTCCAAGGGTGGAGATGTAATTTTATATTGACTTACATCATGGAACAACTCTAATATCTTCAAACACATATTATACGGTCGTTATCGATCTTTGAGAGTTGAATTTATAGTTGGAGTAACTTTGAGAGAATAGTATTATCATATATAGTGTGTCCCCATGGACATCTTCAGTGGTGTTTCTGAAAAAGTTGAATGGGTTTTTACAGGTCTTTGTGTATTATCATCACCTAAACTAGGGAATGATAATGAAAAAGTACCCCCTTTTGAGGATTGAGGACCTATTTGATCAGTAGCGTGGAATGAGATAGTTATCGAAGATTAGTATATGGTATGTTGACTACTAATTGAGAGTGTGTGGGGATAATATCTTGAAGTGGACCTTATGATATTGTTATAGTCAGTATGAGTTCAAGGTGTTTCACTTTAGTGTAATGAATTCCCCCTCTGTGTTTAAATATTTGATGAATTAGAGCATCAAGCCATATTTATACATATTTTTCATTGTATTTATAGAAGACATACTCATATACTCTACATCATAGGAAGACAATGATAAGAAAATGAGGATAGTCCTATATTTTCTTTGGGAGCACCATTTTTATGGTAAGCTCTCTATGTTACAATTCTGGATCCATGAGGTTTTCATCCTAGGGAATGTCATTTTGTAACATGGATTATCCATGGATCCTAAGAAGATCGATGGAACAATTTCTTTGGATCGACCCAAAGGTGTGTCATAGGGGAAAATTGTAACTCCCCAACCCCAGAAGCCTCGAGCTGATGTATTATTTTAATAAATTATCATGATTACAAGGAATCAGGTCCCAAAGGGCCGATCAATTAAGTAGTCCTGGAAAATAGATTACATAAATGAATGCTACATTACACATTAAAACATAAAACAAAACATAGACAATTCATTGAGAACACCATTATTCCCCTAGATTAACCCCTCACAGCAAACATAATACACTTCTTGGAATCCTGAAAAAACAAAACATAAGAAAGGGGTGAGCTAAGATGATAAGTAAGGGTAAATAATTTAGTGTATGTTATAAACTTTTAAGGAAAGATGTTTAATAAGAACACGATCCTTTTAAACATAAAATTGAAAATAATTTAGAGAAAATAAATCAAACAATACCATATAAACACACACATGGATATTCTACAATTCTAATAATCAAATGTAATAATTAATTTTATAATGAGGGGATGCCTAACATTGGACATCATTAACAAGTAGTCAAGGCCATTTACAAGAATACAAATTATATTTCTGTCAAGACCTTGTGCAAAGACACTAGTTTGTCTTATGAGACCTACTGATGCATCTAGGAGCTATAGCTGGTTCCACCCGTCACTTACTAAGTCCACTAGATTCTTTATATGAAGAACTTAAAACCTTACATAAACATTCTTATTAAAACTATAATATGAAATTTCAACACATAAACCATAAAACATGGAGGGTATAAAAAATTCAAATCCATAGTAAAAAAATAGAATAACTCATTCAATACAATATGGATTATTGTATTATAATAAATCAACCTTAATCAAGAATAATATCTTGAAAAAGATGTCGACATAGTTGAAAATGATCAGTATATTTTTTTGAGAGAAATATCCCTTCTATGAAATAATTTAAAAGTCACACATTTATAAAGTAATTCATTTAAAACATATTTTTTTAATCAAAGTGTTCTATACCACTTTGAAACTTTTTAATATAATAATAATTTTAAAATAATAATGTCAATAAAAATGATTCCTTAAAACCATTTTGAAACCATGGAAATTAATGAGAATGATTAAGAAGAATAAATATTTAAAAATATTAAAATGATGTTTTAGTTAATGGATACCTTAAAATAATAATTTCGAAATTTCTTTTATGAAACATGGATATGGAAATAAATATTTACCTGAAAATACTTACACATAAACAATATCAGATAATATTGAGATTGAGTAATTAACCCTTACCTTTCACTTTACTTTGGTCAAGGGTACATTTAACCTTATATATAATGAACCATTGTATGATATTAAATTTTACCAGAACCATATTCATATTTATTATATCATACATGATTCATTTATGAATTTATACTAACCATTTAATAATGACTTCCATGATAAATTAACATTTTAGGAAATAATCACATTCTTTATTGTACGTGTTTTAACTTTTTTTAAATGATCATGTCATTTAGATAGTGATTTAAATACATCCATAATATACAACATGATTTATATAGAATATATATATATATATATATATATGTATAATAGAAAGATATATAAAATGGGAAACAGAATTTATGGAGACATTAGATCGTACGTAGATATAAACAATGTATCTATTTTCATATCGCATTGAATGGAAGTAAGTGAATAAGATATATGTAAGTACATATATATATATTCAATAAAATTTTTATAACATAGATTACATACTTATTAATAATATATATTTTTATAATAACCGTTGAATGGTGAACCTGGAAATGAATCTTATCGCGTCGTGGAGAAGGTAAGTCGTACATACTCTCGAGTGACAATATCATTTCACTAATTATTGTAATTGGATGTTATATTAATTCTAAATAGAAATTTTAATGTTATTTTCATTATTTTTATACATATTACTCAACATTATATCCATCAAAATAACATAGTGTTGAATAAAAAATTACACCACGATGTGGAGACAGTAAGCCGTACGTACGCACGCATGGTGGCATTATTATTAATGGGATGGATAGAATAATGAGTATAGTTGTACCTTATATATAATAAAATCATATTATGTAGATGGTACTGGAGTTATTTTATTTATGGAAATTAAAAATAAAGGGAATGTGGATGAAGAAACCAAATTTGAAAGAGGTGATAAAATAATTACCTCTTCTTTGGGTGTTTCCTTTTGATTTGAAAAAAGGGCTCAAAGTGTTTGAGTTATGCTCAAAAGACGTTGCCTAGGTTGAATTGAGGGATGTTTTTAGGAGATTTCTGTAGGGTTTGGACGATAAAAATGGCTCTGAAGGGGTGATTTTGAGAGAAGGGGAACTACCCTTTTACAAGAGAGGTGAGGGTCACATTAGGAAAATTTTGAAATATTGTTTTATTATAAAATCATTTTTATTTTATAATGGCTCCAAATTGATTTATTTATAAACTAAGGTGGGTATGGGTCTAAGTCCATTCTACCAATAGGTTTTATACAAGTTTAGGTCACCATATTAACCATATATTTTAGATTTAACTCTTAGTTAAATAGTTTAACATTTACAATGTCCTTTTGTATTATTATAATGAATGGTTAATAATCTTACTATAAAAAGCCATGAGAACACAAACTGGTTTATTATTGATATATCTAAACTTATCTAAGTCATTCGGCCGAACCATAGATCTTTAGAAATATTATATTAATTAATAATATAGTATTTTTTTAAAACTCATTTATGTCAATTCTGACACCATTTGGTATTTTGATTTTGTTAAATTCATAACAAAATAATCACATCAATGAATTTATTTAATAAATCCTAAGATGTCATATTAACCTAGAAAATTTGGGGATGTCATAAAAATCCCCAATTTAATTTATTTGATATATTAATAATATTAATTATTTTAATCATTCATTGATAAAGTAATTACTGCATCATCATTGTGTCATAAATAAATTTAATTATATAATCCCATTAAATTATAAATAAAAGACCATTTTGTAGGAAATAATTTTATATTTATAATTAATATTTATAGTCTAATTTATCTTCTCTATAACTCTATATTAAAAATGGTTTGGTTATTAAACATTGAATTTAACACTTTTAAAACTTCTTTAAATAAAATATTAATAAATTTTCTAATCTAATCCTAGTGGACCAAAAGGATCATATTTTATTCCGAAGGTTGGTTTTGGTCGAAATATACTTATCCAATAGAATTAGGATATGTGGTAGGGTAATTATAAAACCATTTTTACCTTTAGTTACCCTTTTTACTTTTAACAGTGGTAAATAAAAGTTAAATGTTACTATTCAAAAAAATTATTTTAATCTTATTGACCCAAATTTTACTTACATATTTCAACCGTATCTCTCTTATTTTTGAAATTATATTCACAAAAGTGGTAAAATTATGTTTTATGCATATTCAAAAATGTGCCTAGAAGGTGGGTAAAAGATAATAAAATGTTTAATAAAATTGTATACATAAAATTTTATTATAAAACGACTGCAATGAATTGAATTAAACATATATAGATATTATATATCTATTTTTACTTCAAATAAATTAAAATAAAACAAATATATATTTAAATAAAAAGATGGTTTTTAATAATAACGTTGTGTTTTTCACTATTGATCAATATTTGAATGTTTTCATAAAAATAACAAAATATCACCATAAGATAATTTTTATATTCTGAATTTAAAAATGATTTATATTTTATCAAATTAAAAATAAAATATTTTCATTAATTAATTAAAGATTAAGTCCAGTTGTTAAAACAAAAAGTTGATTTTTCATAAATTAAAAACTATCCAGAGATTAGAATCTGTTTATGTCAAATTTAAATGTGAAATTAATTATAATGACCTAATTTGTATTAAAAGATAAAAATAAAATCTAATTATACTTCTAAACCATTAATATGCATTATTTAACACTATAATTTATTTTTATTAAAGAAGTTGTCTTCAATTAAAATTTAGTATGATTCCCTATTCATCAAAATATGAAAGTTATCTAAAAAGTACTAAAAATTTATCCAAACTAATTTTTTTTGTCTTCCTTCTAAAGAATAATATAATTTCATTAAATTGAATATATAAAAGTGTTAAATATTGGTTCTAAAAAGTGTTCGCCATTAAAAGGCGGTAAAAATGTATTTTTTTTAAAAATAATTCTTTTCTCTAAAAAAATGAATTTATTCTTACATTATGTCTAAGAAACACATAATATGAATTCTAAAATTATGTGGAGTATATAAAATTAAAAATTTAGTTAATAATATTCATAACTGCTTTGTTAATAGTTAGTTTGTTAAGTCTTGGTGCGCTCAAACTCAGTGTTGCATGTAGCACAAGTTATTGAATAACATCGAAGAGATAACGTACTATGAAATCGTGGTTTGTTACATTATACCATCCATCAATAAATTGTGTTCTCACAGTTTTAAACTTTTCTTTGAAAATAAAAGGATAAAAATAGAAAAATACATTTGTGGAAAACCCACATCAAAAATTCGGTTAATAAAATTTTATCTTAATAAGGGGGAAAGGGAAATGAAAAAGACACCACCAAATTATGATCTCTATTAAGAGAAAATTTTTGGAAATTAAAGACACATAATTGGAGGAAAATGTAAATATTTATAGGGAGTTATTGAGGTCATTAATCACAAACAATTGTAAAATTTAGGGCCTCAAAGCCACCAATCTATGATGATTTAAAATATCATCGGTTCAACAAAACATATGTTATTAGGATAACACAGTTTCTGTTTTAAGATTACTTCCCTAAAGTTTAAGAATTAATTTATTCATCGAATAAGGGGAAAAAATATACATCACAAGTAGAGTTTCATCATTCAAATAATTCCCACAACCAACTCATCTTTCACTTTAAAATATAATAGAATTCAAAAATATTATATTTATCCTCATTGTATTGGGTTCCAAAAATAATTAATTTATAATTAAAAAGACATACTATTTAAAAAAATACATTATATAAACTTGGACATCATGTAGGCCAGTGGTAGGTGATGCACCCTTGTCTCCCTTCAGTTGCAGGTTCAAGTCTCGCGGCCTTTCCAGACGTGACAGGTTGTCGCCCGACTTTCGGGTTATCCTTTTTATAAAAATCCGAAAAAATATATATTAAGAAATGATTTATCCTTAACAATAGTATCCAATTTCAAACTTAATACATTCCAACATTTAGATATATCTATATTACTTCTTTCCAAACTCACAATCCAAAATTTATAAAGAAGGTAAACACAATGAAGATATTTTCTAACACGTAATAACATGTGAATACCTTCATCATGAATTCTTTTAAAACACGGTAACACCCTAAATTACCATAAGACCATATTGATTACATTCAGTCTCCATTATTACATAAAAATACTGGATATACACATTTTATCCAAAAATGTTTTATACTTAAAAAATAATGAATTAAACAAACAAATAATTAGTTTCAACGTAGTCAAGAATATCAAATATAATTTATCGAAAACAATCATATCTGATTCCAAAATCACTACCACACTATTAGAACCACAGTAAGTATTATTTTCCCTTCAACCATGTATTTTCCAAAAACCCTAACTTGTAACTTAGTCACTTTTATTAGAACCATAAAATCTCAAATCCTCAATGAAATATTATTGCAGTACAATCCTAATTTATTTCCATAATTCATATAACCGGTACATCGTTGATACGACAATCAAATGAAATAATTATTTAATAAAAACATAAGAACAATAGTCATGCATCTTCATATATGGTAGTATCATAACTCAATTATTATCCAACAACATCATTTTGGGCATACTATGATGATTTGGACATTGATTCGCATAGTGTCCCAACTCCTTACAGATTCATCATTTTACATTGGAAAACATTTTCTTACCCTAACAATCACATACTTTGTTTATTTTTCTCCACACATATATCAAAATCCCATTACCTTCAAGTATTTACCAAGGTTATTCTTTCCACATTTATAAAATATGGGAAATTCATAAATTCCTCCCTTCCCCTTATCCATATTTACATATAACATACTGTTCTTCTCTTGCTTCCCATTAATGCCATAGAACTAATAGAATTATTTACTTATCTTGTTAACACATGATATCATTTTTTCATATGATGAGAATATGTGGGATATTACTTCCCTTCTAAATGTTGGATTAATACAATGAATGATATGATCCTCCTTACTATTTGTATTATGCGTATTTCTGGAGTTCTCAATCTTTTTTCCGGGCGCCATTTCTAAACAATGGAATACACTAGGTTAGTTTATAAATCACAATTCTAAATTCCAATCTTGTAAAATAGTTAACATAAATTGAAAATATTTTTCATATAATATATAATTGTAAAAAAAATTGTGGAAGTATTTACTCCTAAATCCTTCATAATGGCTTGTTATGAAATTGTGAATTATCCTAACCGTATCCAACAGAAGTTTCATAACCAAGAATGAAGCAATGGTCATTTTCATGTACCAGGATACCCCGGGTCATGCCCAAAACTCTTTGTTGTAGTTTTCAATCCTAGGTACATATGTTGCATATCTAGATCTACCTACTCATATCTAGACAGGTATCTATTTCTTGGAAAATACACAAAATCACCACATTACCAATATTCAAGGATCTTCTTCTATACTAATCTTCGACGTCTATATTAGTGTAATTTTCTCTAATCAAAGTTTTTCTAAATCTAGTTTCCATGTTTTTTACTAAACATTCTATGATTCCAAATTTAACACCCTGACTCCAGAAGCCCGAAGTCGGTGCATTATTTTATTACATTGGCATGATTACAAGAATCAAGTCCCGGAGGACTGATCTGTTCAGTATTCCTAAAAAATAGATCACATACATGAATAATAAATTACACATTAAAATATTAAAAAAACATAAATAATCCATTGAGAATTCCATTATTCCCCTAGCATAACCATGTATGTCAAACCTTATACACTTCATGGAATCCTGCTAAAATAAAACATATGGAAGGGGTGAGCTCAGATGCTCAGTTAGGGTAAATAATTTAGCAGAAGCTATAAAATTTTAAGGCAAGTTTTTTAATAAAAGAATGATCCTTTTAAACATAAAATTGTATATAATATAGAGAAAATAAATAAGAAATTACCATATAAACATTAACTTGAATATTCGACCATGTCGAATAATCAGATGTAATAATTAATTTCATAATGACGAAATTCCTAATGCCGGACATCATTACCACAAAGTCAAGGCCTCATGCCAAGACTAAAAATAAATTTTTTTCTTAGCCATGTGACAAGACACTAGTTTGTCTCATGAGAACTAATGATTCATCGAGAAGCGATAGCAGGCTCCACCTTTCACTTACTAAGGCTACTGCATTCCTCATATGAAGATGTTGAAACATAACATAATCATTCATATTAATACTATCATACAATATGTTAATACTTCAACCATAAACCATAAAAGGTATAAAAATTCCACAGCCATAGTAAAAAATATCATAACTCATTAAATAAAATATGGATTATTGAATTATAATAAATCAATATTAATCAAGAATAATATGTAGTAAAGTATGGTGACACAGTTGAAAATGATCAGAAAAACATTATGAGAGAAATATCCCTTTTTGTGAAATCATTTAAAAGTCACACATTTATAAAGGAATTCATTTAAAATATATTTTTTAATAAAAGTTTCCCATGCCACATTGAAACTTTTGAAAATAATTAACATTTTAAAGCAATCAAGTCCCTATAAATAAATCCTTACAAACATTTTGAAAATTAAGAAATTAATGAGAAATAATTCGAAGAATAAATATGTAAAATTTTTAAAATGATGTTTCAGTTAAAGAGTACCTTAAAATAATCATTTTTCAATTTCACTTATGAAACATGAACATGGATAATAAATACTTCCTAGAATGTACTTATACATAAACAATCTTGGATAATAATGAGATTGAGGAATTAACATGTACCTTTCACATTCTTTGGGTCAAGGGTACGTTTAAAATTATGTATAATGACCATAGTATGTTATTAAATTATACCAGAACCATATTAATATTTTTTATATCATACATGATTCAGTTATGACTCTATACTACCCATTAAATAATTATTTCTATGTTAAATTAACATTTTGAGTAATAATTTCTTTCTTTATCATACGTGTTTTTATCTTGTTATTCACGATCTTATCATTTAGATCATGATTTAAATATATATATAATATAAAAAATTATTTATATATAATATATATTTATAATATAAATATGTATAATTGATAGATATATGAAATGAGAAACAAAGTTTATGGAGACAGTAGGCCATACGTACGCATAAACGATGTTTCCATTTTCCTATCATATTGAACAAAAATAATTGAACAAGATAAATGTATGTACTTACATACATAAAAATAAATATATATATATATCTCCTGTAAAATTATTATGTCATATATTAAATACATATTAATAATATATATTTTTATAATCATCATTGAATGGTGAACCTGAAAATTAATCTCATCGCGTCGTGGAGATGGTAAGTTGTACATACACAAGAGTGACAATATAATTTCATTAATGATTAAAAGGCATGTAATTAGATGTTATATTAATTATAAAGAGAAATTATAATGTTATTTTCAATATTTATATACATTTTACTCATCATTATTTCCATCCAAATAACTTAGTGTTGAATAAAAAATTACACCACGACGTTGAAACATTAAGCCGTACAGACGCACACACGGTGACATTATCATTTACAGGATGGATAAAATAATGATTATGGTTGTACCATATTTATAATAACATAAAAATATGTAGAAAATACTGGATTAATAATTTTGTTATGGAAATAACAATGAATGAGAAGGGGGAAGAAGATAAGAACATTGGAAGGGGAGATAAAATAAATACCTCTTCTTTGGGTGTTCCTTTTGATTTGAACAAAAGGGATCCAAAGGATGGCTTTATGCTTAATGGATGTCCTCTAGGTTTCATTTTGGGAATTTGGGAGGAGATATTTGTAGGTGTTGGCCAAGGAAAATGGCTTTGGAGGTGTGATTTTGAGATAAGGGGAAGTACCCATTTATAAGAGAGGTGAGGGTCACTTTAAGAAACGTTTGATATATTATTTTATTATAAAATAATTTTAGATTTATAATGGCTTGAAACATATTTATTTATAATATAAGGTGGGTATGGGTTGAAATAATCTACACCAATAGTTTTTTAACAAGTTTAGGTCACCATATTAATCCTATCTTTTAGATTTAACTCTTGGTTAAATAGATTAATATTTTCAATGTCCTTTTGTATTATTATAAAAAATGGTTAATAAACTTACTATAAAAATACAAGATAAAACCAAGTGGTTATTTATTAATATATATAACCCTTCCTAAGTACTTTGGATAGACCTTATATTTTTAGAAATATTATATCAATAAATAATATAGTATTTTTTTAAACCTCTTTTATGTCAATTTTGATATTATTTGGTATTTTGTTTTTGTAAACTTTATAACAACATTATCACTTTAAATAATTTAATCAACTCTACTATTTCATATTAACATATAAAATTATTGGATGGAATCAAAAACCTCAATTTATTTTTATTTTTATATTTATAATATTAATTATTTTAATCCTTCATTGATAAATTAATTACTACATCATCATTGTATCATAAATAAATCTAGTTATTTTTCTATAAATATTATAAATAAAATACCATTATGTAGGAAATATTTTTAGATATCTAATTAATATTTATAGTCTAAGTTATCTTATGTATTACCCTATATTAAAAATGGTTTAGTTTTTAAAATTTTAATTTAACACTTTTAACTCTTCATTAAATAAAATAATAATAAATATACAAATCTAATCCAAGTAGAACAAAAGGATAATATTTTAATACTAAGGTTGTTTTTGGTCGAAATACACATATCCAATAAATTTTGGACATGTTTTTGGGTAATTAAAAAATGAATTTTACCTTTAATTACCCTATTTACTTTTAACCGTGGTAAATAAATCATAAGTTACTATTCACAAAAAGATATTTTCAACTTATTGAACCAAATTCTACTTAATAATGTAAAAAACTTCTCTTATATTTGTGAAATTCAAATCACAAAACCGGTAAAATTACGTTTTATGAAAATTTCCAAATGTGCCTAGAAGGTGGGTAAAAGACGTTAAAAATTTCAATAAAACTTTATACATCTAATTTTAATATAAAATGTCTCCAATTAATTAAATTAAACTTTTATAGTTATTATATATCGATTTTTACTTAAAATAAATTTAAATAAAATCAATATATAATTATATAAAAAGTCGGTTTAAAACAATAACGCGATGTTTTTCAATATTCATCAATAATTGAAAGTTTTGAGAAAAATACAAAAATATCACTTGAAGCTAATTTTGATATTAAAAATTCAGATATTAATTATATTTTACCAAATTCGAAACATAGAAGTCGCATTAATTAATTTAAAATTAATTCCCATTGTCAAAACCAAAATGCGGGTTTTCAAAAAGTAAAAACTATCAAAATATTGACATGTGTTTATGTCAAATTTAAATGTGAAATTACTTATAATGACCTACATTGTATTAAATTATAGAAATAAAATATAATTATACTTCCAAACCATTCACATCCATAATTTAACACTATATATTATTTTCATTAAAAAATTTGATTTCAATTAAAATTTGGTTTTTTTGAAAATTCGTCAAAATATGAAAGTTATCAGAAATGTACCAAAAATTTATCCAAACTATATTTTTATGTCTTTATTCAAAAAAGTAATTTAATTTCATTAAATTTAATATATAAAAGTATCAATTATTGGTTTTAAAAATGGTTTCTCCATTAAAAGGTGGTAAAATTGCATTTTTTTTGAAAATTACTTTATTTATCGGAAAAATTAATTTGTTCTTAAATTCTTTCTAATAAACACAAAATATGTATTCTAAATTTATATGGAGTATATTAAATATAAAATTCAGTTAATACTATTCATAATTTCAATTTGAGCGGATAGTTTGGTATGTCTTGGTGTGCTCAAACTCGGTGTTTCATGTAGCACAAATTATGGAATTACTTTTAAGAGATAACGTACAACGAAATATTGGGGTGTTACACAGAGCTTTCTTGGATTGGAGGGTAATACATGTTGTTTGTGGAAGATTTCAGAATGATTCTAGCCCCTCTGATCACCGTAACACATAAAGCGAAGATGTTTACCTTGAGCGAGTAGTGTTAGAGGGCCCTTAAGGATTTGAGGTTAAGGATGATAAGTGTTCTAATATTGATACTACCAATGGAGTGTGTAGAGTACATAGTGTATTGATATGAAATAGGGGCTAGGAATAACTATGTATTGACGTAGAAATGGGAATTTATCTCATATGAGTTGAGATAGATGATACCCCATGATAATAACTTCAAAACTAATGACCTAGACATAGTAGAGGTAGTCATTGCTCTGACGATGTAGAGGCACTATCTTCTGGGAAGATGATTGTTGTTTACTCGGACCATTAGATTTTTAGGTGTGTATTCCCATAGAGAGAAATAAACTTATGGAAGAGGAACTGGTTGGATTTTCTATAGGACTATGAATTTAAGATAATCGACACTTTATGGAAGAGAAATGTGGTACCAGAATCCCATAGGAAGAAGTCCCAACCTTGATTTGTGTAGGAGGTATTCAGGAAGTTAACATCTTTGTAGCTAACACTACTTGAGTAGGAGGGTTTTCATTTCTTCAGTTTAGGGTTTTCACCCCTCCAATTCATGAGTGTATGAGAGAGTCCTAGATGGGAGACATCGATTGTGAGGTCTTTCATGACTATATATCCTCAGGAGAATCACAAGATAGATCTTTAGAAAGTGGGAATCATGTCATCTTTTTGAAAGTAAGGACGATAGTCCCACTAATTATGTGGTAGAAAGTGATGAGGGAGTTTCAAACGTCTCTTTATAATGTACACCCCAATGTTGGAAAGATGTAAAAAACATCAGTGGTTGATTTTGTGGGTAATCATTAGATGGATTGTGTCTAAGCTCGCCTATTGGTACCTCAACTGTCAGCATGTGAAGGTCGAGAACCAAGTTTTGGTAAGTTTTTCATAACACATTGATGCATCAGACTATAAATGGTATGTCATATCCATGGGATTTATGACAAGGCATCCAAAAATTGAGAGAATCAATGACACCATATAGGTCATATTTGAATGAATCACAAATTCAACACACTTCCTTTCTATTAGATTGTATATTTTTGTGATAATTTAGGGAATTAATGTGTGTGGGATAATATTAACCTTAATGGGGTAACCTTGACTATTATCTTTGAACATGGAGTCTGGTTCACGTCACAATTGTAGAGAGGCCTAAAAGAGGAATTAGGGACCTAGAAAAGGATAAGTAAACACATTCAACCCCAGACAGATGGGAAGACCTAACGCCCTATCCAGGTGCTTGAGGATATGCTAAGGGCTTGTGTGGTAGACTTCGGCCAGAGATGGGAGGATCAATTTCCACCGGTAGTGTATTCATACCATAATATATACCACTCTACTATCAAAATTCTACATTTTTAGGTCATCTACGAGAGACCCTAATGGTAACCCTTGTACTGGACAGTGGTCAGTGAGGCATCATTTAGTGGGAAAGATATGGTGTAAGTGATGAAAGAGAAGGTCCATATAATCTATGAGTATATAGTGATAACCAAAAGCAGTAATGAATCCTATGTAAATTTATTTTGCAGGCCCTTGGAGTTCAAGTAAGGATAGCTTGTTTTATTGAGAGTCTCCCCATGATAACTATTAAGGATATTAAGTTAATGAGGCAATCTTTCCATGAGGATCATCAGGGTTTTTTATATCATTAAAATGGTTGGATTGGTTTCTTAACACCTCACCATACCCCCATTGTTGGAGTGGGTGTGTGACATCTTCCATGTGTCACAGTTGCATGGATATGTGCATGAGACCATGCACGTTATCGACTAGGGTGAGTTGGAAATTAAGGATAGAGCCACTTTTTTAGTGAACCAGATGGTGAATAAGGATCACAAGAAGAGGAACATATATGTATGGATCATTCCCTTGGTTCGTGTGTTGTGCAATAATGGGAGTATGCACGAGAGCTCTTGGGAGAGTGAGATATAGATGTGGCCTCATTATCCAATGATTTTGGTTTAGTTTTTCTTTTCAGGGATAACAATATAGGTGGGAAAATTTAGAGACCCAATTATTCCATTTAATAATTTGAAATATACCTAGAAATATTTTTGGAGTTAGGTGCTATGAGGACATTTGATTCTGACGCCCAGTGAACCCAAAATTAATTTTATAAAAATATTTAAAATATTTTATATTATGTGAACATTATTTCTTAAATAAAATGGTATAACTCTTATACATAACCTCATATCATTAATGAGATACCAAATTTGAATCTAGAATGTGCGGTTTACCCTAGGAAAAATCTAAAATGGACCGGTGTTGGGAATTTGTATAAAAAGGCCATTGACGAGTATGTTTAACTAAAAAAGATAAATAAAATTATTTAATTAATTAAATTAATTAGACCAAACACCCTCTTTAAATAGACAATTATGGTCGATAACCATGTTTAGTTTCATAACCATAGTATTGTTGAGAGGATCATTCTTCCACCTCTCATGGGCAGATCAGAATCAAATGATGATGAAATTCTAGATCTATGTGAATCAAGGTGTAGTGAATGCAATGTATTCTCTCATTCATGGGTAATAACACTCTTTGATAAATAATGATTCATTTCTATTTAAGTCTCTTCATTTTGTGGGGTTTACCCAATTGATTAAATATTCTGAGTACGTCCCTACTACTTCTTGGATATGAGTCAATTAAATAATATTTTATGAACCCATGTACCAATTTTTAATTTTTAATTGGTTTTCTCACCCTCAGGAATCCCAAATTGTGTTTGTTGGCCAAAAAACATGGAAACAATTTTTTCACCTTTTTATTGTCCATTTTCCCTAATATTGTTTCTTATTCATCACCAATTAGCCTAAAAGGACTTGTTTTTACATTGATGTGTAGGACCGAGCATGATTGGACCCCAAAAATCAAGGTAGATTCAAGTGAAATTAATAGATTATTTAATTATGAATGGATTATAAGGATTTATTTTGGATGCTTTCCTCATGGATCAAGGATCCAAATAATAATGTTTCATTGAATGGGATGTGTGGGAAGAGTGTGGGGTGTACAACGAAACCCAATGTATCGACATGAACTGATTTCCAGCCATAGGATGGGCTGAAAAAATGAATGGAGACTACTGAATTTTTTTTTGAGTGGATTGGAAGTGAGATATGATCCATTAGTGGATGGATATATAATTAAATAATCATATCTACCTTTATGTGACAATCAAAACTATAAGACATGTATAAGGATGAACACACGTCATGTAGTTCCCCTAAGGTTATGACACTAGGGTTTGGAAAAAGATAAGGATCATAGTCCATGTGACTCTCCCCATGTATACATGCCATGTGATGAAGCACGCGGTCAACATCTCACATGAGAGGACACACCATGTACTAAATACATGGACACATCCAAGGGAAACATGAATGCGGGTCGGAGCACGAGCAAGAAACTGAGTGGTTGAGGTATGCTGTGTATTCCACCTATACACTATATAGTACTAAATATTCAGTGAGCCCTGAACTGGTAGAGAAATTGACAGATATTCAAGCAGGGCCACATGCCATATGGGTGCCCTTACACATGATTTACCCATTCTTCCCTGTTGAGGAACATTCTTCCACTCGTATCTCGATTTTAGACTCTAATTTTGGCCTGAGAGTAGACTGTCTTGAGTGTTTTCTATATAGAACCCAATGGTAGAGTTCAAGGAATATTTTGATATATAATACAAGATTTTATGTGTGTGATTATTATTTAGGTGATCCTCCACAATGACAGTGATTGAGCAGGTTCATCAAAGAGATCAGAGTTGAATCCTCATGTTGGGCAGGGCATGGGTCCCCAATCAACCACTAGAGTGGCACCCTTTGACAAGGATAATGAATGGGTTCTCTTACTATCCACTAAGTGTAACCCTCCTTTGGAGTTAGGTAATTGATTATCGATTGTGAGAGGGGAATATTCATCCTAAATATGGTATGGGTCCTCTATATTCTTTCAATGTGGCACACACAGTTGTTATTAGGGAATGGGTTATCGAACTTAATAGTGGAACCCTCAAACTAGGATAGACACAGGTCCTCTACCAATTAATAGATTGTAACACCCTAGCTAGGTTGGGCATGGGTCGTCTACTAATTACTATAGTGGAACCATATAGTTTTGTGTGACATTGGTCCTCTAATTATTATTAGAGTAGAACCTTACTGTGAGGACATGGAATGGGAGCATTAATATCTATATGAGTGGAACCCTCTTATTGTGAAATTGGATGAATCCTATACTGTGAGATTATTTCCCTTGATTGTGTGGCACAGTTTCAAGTAGTGGATTAACTTGAATGTTTCTTCGGACAAATATGAGAGTTATTAGGCATCATTCATGGACCTCTTGTAGTTGATGGAACTCATTTCCTAGGATGGGATTTGAGATGGAGCTCCTATTTCACTCTAATTTCGGTTTATTTTGTTGAGATTATATATATATATTATCTATGTCCTTGAATTTTATTACTCTCTTACATTGGGATGAGTTTTCTATTTCTATTGTGTCTCTTTCTACTACCCCTTCATCTTTCGGGGCATCCTACTGGGTTTGTATATACTCAGCATTTCATGGTATTTTCTCGCATGTTTCATTTCTTTTGTAAATAAAAAATAGGTTAGTGGTGATTACAGAGGATCATAGGGATATCAAGTGAATTTGACTCCATATTATGGTTGGAGATAGTAGATTTGGAGCTCATATCTCTTAGCATTTCACTTTCCTAGTTATATCAGGTTGTGCCATCTATATAGTTGGGTGTTTATTTTTACCCATTACTTTTCAGGTTACACAATCATACTCTATTTATTCCTTATAGGTATCTCATGTATGTTTATTAGTATAGTTGTTTCATATTTTTATTTATTCCTCCACATTTCTGTATGGAGATGGTTGGGTGTGTGCATACATGTACATTAGGAAAAGAAATCAAATACTAGTTAGTCCAACTGTCATTTTTTTCCAAAACCTATCCTATAGAGGCGGGGTTGGGGTAGTTGTGGCTCAAGCACCATTAGGTCAGGTCATTAAAAATATCCCAGTGAGTGAGAAAAAAGTAAAATTGTTGTGTCCTATGTATTGATTAACATCCATTTATTTTTTTCTTTGGTAAGGATATCAATAAGAGAGTTTTGTTGAATAATGAAACAGCATCAAAACAAGGAATGCTATTTTAATCTGTCATAACCTCACTAACCTACCCCCCCCCCTCTCGGTTTATTTTACCTTGTTGGGTTGAAAATTGGTATTGGAGAAGAAGGATAAAGTCTTATTTTCTATCTTATAAGAAGTTATAGAAGTTTTTAATTATAAATTTTTTTTATCATGGATGGAAACGAAATTATACTGAATAATTTGATGCAAAATTTTTCTCAATCCTTAGTTATGGATATGTTTACAGTAGTAATGCAAGGTATTTCTTCTAGTACAAATAGTGGAGAATTATCAGAAGAAGATAAAAGAGATTTAGAGGTCGATTCAAAAGGAATCAATTCCTTAGGATGAGATTTATCTAATATAATCTACACAATGGTGATGTTATTTATGTCAAAAAAATAAATGTGTGAAAAACTGGTAAATATATATAAAAGTGATTTAAATTCCCATGAAGATAAATTTCATGTTTTTTTTGAATAAATATAAGGATTCGATATTTCTCCCCACTGATTTGGTAGATACATTCTTTGACTGAGTGAATGTTGTTGTAGAATACATGCATGTTCTAGGATAAATTATAGATGATGTGAAGATCATTAATAACTATAATACCCCGGTTCTGGAAGACACCCAGAGGTGCCTCGTACTTGGTTTTTTGCATGGCCTCATGTGGATTTCCCCAAACGCCAGAGGAAACCGACTAGCAGCAAGGGCCATGGCTGTGATAGTGGGGAATCTCTGCCCTCATTGGAAGAGTACACATCAGAAGAGAAAATAAATAACAACAATAGTAGAAGCAGTAGACATCCATACAAGAGTAAATAGAAGAAGACTGATAAATAAACAACTGGAGAAGAAATATATATAAATGATGCATGATACACATAGGTCTAGGAAAACAGCCAAACAAGTCACAATGCTGAAAACAGTACTAAACAAAAGTACAAAAGAAAAAATATGAGAAAATCCTCAGCATTGCAAGCCTCGGCTTGGTCCCATACTCTCGAGCACCAGTGCAATCAAGAACCTGAAGTATAAGGGTGCTTTCCCTTATCTATACCTGCAACAATATAATCTTTTTGGGCCCAAAATCATGACCCAAATAGGGTGTGAGACAAAGTACAAATAGGAAACCACCCAAAGATCTGTGCCTAATAGTCTGTGAATATATGGTAGGTGAAGTACAGTAAGCTGTAAACTATAAGCAGTAAACATGATAACACAGAGTAGTAATAATACATAGTTTCTAGAATATGATCTACAAACAAGAAACTACCACTCAAGCAAGTAGAACAAAAAGGTATCCTCTGGGTAGTTATCATAGTCTAACACCTAAGGTTCAAACTAGAAGTACTAGCAACCCTCTGAGAAGTACACACAGTCTCACCACTCTGGTTCAGCTAAAGAATGAATAAATAGACTCTCTGAGGAAGCACTCACTGTCAATTCCCCCTATAGACTTGTATCATACTTAAGATTATTTGGGGAAGAACTCAATGTCTCATTCCCCCTGTGGCCCACATCGAGAAACTATAGACTCCATGAAGAAGCAGTCAACATCAATTCTCCCTATGGTCTCACATCCTAAATTAAAGACACTCTAGAGAAGCTCTTATGTCCATTATCTCTATGGTCCACTATACTAGGTTCTCACAACCCCATGTAAAACAAACATGCATAGCACGCTTATCGGCCCAATTAAACCTCAAGAACTACTTGTCTATCATTCTAAGTTATAACAGCATAACAGTACACCAGTTCCACTATCCTACAACTAGGCATGGAAACATGAAAAATGACAAACAAGAAAACAAGCATGGAAAACCATCCAGAGTACAGTACAATTTACCCTTTTGACAAGAAATTACCTTTACTCAATCAATCAATAAAATCAGGAAATCAACAAGGGAAAACGTGAAACACGAAATACCACGTTCAAGGTTGTTGGTGTAATTTTCACAAAATATTCAAATACTTCTTATTGAATGGCACAAACCACCTACCTCGATCCCAAGAGATCGATATTATTTAACCATGATGATTGATTCTACATAGAACGTCGAAGATCTGAGAAAACATCCAAAACAATCAACATACGATATCTTGAGGAAGAGTAGGAATTAGAAAATAAGGTTCTAGGATAAGGAAGAACTCACCGTTGTGGTTCTAATTCAATAAACAGTGGTCGATTCGGAGAATAGACTGAGGCTCAGGAATCTAGAGAAGAATCGAAGCCATACGGGTTGCTCCTGGATGAAGATCCTGAAGGAGAGTGTTATGTCCATCAGGCGCGTCCCCGGTCTATTTAAGGAAAAAATATATAGGGCATGTACTTTAGGGGTACACGATGTGAACTCTATTTTTTGATACTCCACTTTAGGCGGCCTCCACATCACCCCTATACACTGTGTGTGTAGTCCAGACACAGACTGCATACAGCCTAGCGCGGCAAGAGAGTACACAGCGTCTACTCAGAAAGTATACGGCGTGTACTTAACTTTTTTTGAGAAACCCCCCTTTTCTCAAAATCACCAAGAAAAAAAAAAGACATACCTAAAAATGAAGATCCAGGTTCTTACAAACATCCCCTTAACAAAATTCTTCCCCAAATTTTCATAACGAGGCAGAGAAGGAGAAACCCTGAAGATCTCCAACCACTAAATTGTACACCGTCCTCCATTTCCGAGGTCTCTCCCTGTACTCTCTCATGCTGCCATAGAACCCGTACTAGAGGAACAGACCACCCATGGAGAACCTTCATACTGAGATCGATAATATTGATAGGACGCTCCTCAAACAAGGCATCCGCTTCGAGCTCAACCTCCTCGGGCTGGAAGACATGAGACGAGTCTATAAAGTAATGTCAGATCTGAGATACATGGAAGACATCGTTCATGTCCAGGTACCTCTGAGGTAACTGCAACCGATAGGAAACCGGCCCAACTCTCTCAAATACCTCAAACGGTCCAAATTACCGTGGTGAAAGTTTAATATATCTCCTAATCCTTTTGTGTCCCAACCTGGGTGCGACACGAAGGAAAACCTGATCCCCGACCTTGAACTCCAAAGGTCATCTCCGCTGATCAACATAAGACTTCTGTCGAGACTGTGATGTAGCCACCCTCTTCGGAATCAGCTCTATCTGCTCTGAGGTCTCTTGAACAAGACGAGGTCCCAATAAAGATGCCTATCCTACCTCCATCCATCATTAGGGTGATCGGCATGACCTATCGTACAAAGCCTCATAAGGTGACATTTGAATAGTCACCTGAAAACTATTGTTGTAGGCGAACTCTAGCAGAGGGATATGCTTCTCCCAAGAACCTCCAAAGTCTAGAATGCATGCTCAGAGCATATCCTCAAGCACCTGGATCGTACGCTCATACTGGCCATCTGTCTGGGGATGGTATGCTATACTCAGAAGTACTTGTGTACCGAAAGCCTTCTGAAGTCCCTTCCAGAACCGAGAAGTAAAGCGTGCATCCCTATCTGAAACAATGGAGTGGGGAACTCCATGTAGACGCACAATTTCTCGGATGTATAGTTGTCCCAAATCATCAAAACTAGAGGTCTCCTTGATCGGTAAGAAGTGTGGAACCATCGTAATACTGTAGACGACAACCCAAAAAACATCATTACCTCAAAGAGATCTCGGTAATCCGTTCACGAAGTCCATCATGACATCATTCCATTCCCACTCCGGAATGGGTAACTGTTATAAAAGGCATGCTGGTTGTTGATGCTCCGCTTTCACCTGCTGACAAGTAGAACACCTCATGGAAAGACTAGCAACATCTCTCTTTATACTGGGCTAGCAATATTGGCGATGAAGATCCTGATACATCTTGGAGACACCAGGATGAACTACCCAAAATGAGGAATGAAACTCTTGCATCTGCTCCTCTCATTTGTCTTCTGGCACCCATACACGTCCCTAGAAACTCAAGATCTCATCCTCGCCCACTGTCCATCCAGGAAGAGGGTCCTCTCCTAATACACTCTCCTGTAGGACTAATCCTTCTGAGTGTGATAGCTGCCTCATCCGTACCCGATCATTAAGTGTAGAGGTAACAACTATAGAAGATGGGAAAGTCTATCCCTGTATGTAATGCACCTCTAGATGCATCTCATAGAACATAGCCATAAGCTGCCACTCACTACTTGCCTCCTGAACTGCCTGAATATGAGTTATCCTGCTCAACGCATCTGCCACTGCATTAACCATTCCTAGTGTTTAGAAAATCTCGAAATCGAAGGACTGATGAAACTCGACCCACCTGTGCTGTCTCAGATTTAGATCACACTGGGCGAAGATGTACATGAGACTCTTGTGGTCGGTGAAACGAACAAATTTTACTCCCAGAAGTTAATATGACCAACAACGTAAGGCATGAACAACATCTACCAACTCCAAATCATGTGTCGGGTAGTTCCTATAATGTGGACTCAACTGCCGAGACCCATACACAATGACTCCATCTCCTTGCATAAGCACAACGCCCAACCCGATACCTGAAGCATCACAATAAACAGTATATATCTTGCCTGGCTCTAGAAAGAATAGTATCGGTCGTGCCTTCATCCTTCCCTTTAGCTCCTAAAAGGCTGGCTCACAAGAATATGACCATAAGACCTCCACCCCCTTCTTGGTCAAGAAACATTAGCTCTCACATTCTCTGGGTCCACAGATA
This sequence comes from Viscum album, assembly GCA_963277665.1. Lineage (NCBI taxonomy): Eukaryota > Viridiplantae > Streptophyta > Magnoliopsida > Santalales > Viscaceae > Viscum > Viscum album. The sequence continues at coordinate 1,005,928,807 of OY728161.1, forward strand.
CTCCTGCCTTTGAGATGAAATGTCCTAAGAAGTGAATCTGATCAATTCAGAAGTGGCACTTTGAGAGTTTAGCATAAAGCATATGCTCTCTCAGTGTACTCAGAATGATCTCATGATGGGCATCATGGTCACGTCGAGTGTGAGAGTACACCAAGATATCCTCCATGAAGACCACGAGGAAGGAAAACATGTAAGGATGGAATAGATGGTTCATCAGTTCCATGAAAATAGCTGGCATAATCGTGAGACTGAACAACATAACAGTATAATCGTAGAGACCATACCTACTCCTAAAGGATGTCAGAGGTATGTCTGATGGTCTAATGCGCAGCAGATGATAACCGGACCCCAAATCGATCTTTGAGAACATGTGGACTCCTCGAAGCTAATTGAAGAGATCATCAATCCTAGGCAAGGGATATCAGTTCTTGACCGTCAACTAGTTCAGCTTCCGATAATCAACACAGAGCCTAAGAGTACTGTCTGCCTTCATCGCAAATAGGATAAGTGAACCCCAAGGAGAAGTACTGGGTCAGATTAAACCCTTTTCATGTAACTCCTCCAACTTCTTCTTGAGAACTTGCAACTCAGGTGTAGCCATCCTATAGGGAGGAATGGTCACCAGTGCCGCTCCTAGTAGGAGCTCAATAGAGATGTCTACCTCACACTGTGGAGTTAAACATGAAAGGTCCTCTGGAAAGACATCTGTGAAACGATCCTCCACTAGATGGAAGTCCAACTATGATGTACCCTAATAATCTAGATAAAGACTAGCAATATTGGTTGTCACCCCTCCTAGCCCATGATTCTCGAGTCCTGCTCGACTCGCCTGAGCATCCCATTCGCCTCTATGAAGAAACGAATCACCTTATGGTGAGATAAAACTCACCCTAAATCAATAATAGTAGATGACTTCTTAGAAGGGAACTGACCAGTCCATCCCGAAAATGACATCATACCTTTTCATCTTTGGGTCATAGAGATCCCATAAGAAACGATACCCTACATCCTTGAGAGGGCACTCTATAAACTGATGTACACTAGATGTCATCATCCCTAGAGCTGTGTCTAGTGCCAACAAGTCGGCAAAAGAAAAGATACAGAGCCCCAAGATCTCCACAATAGCAACTGAGATAAGGCTATGTGTTGCACTAGTATTGAAAAGAGGTGAAGATAAAACAGAGGCTACTAAAATAATACCTCTAACTGTAGAAGGTCTGGGATCCTACTCTTGATAGGTCTGCTCCACCGCAAAAGTCATGACTGCCCCGAGGCCCTGTGACCCTACCTGACCACTCTGAGATGATCCTCCCTGCTAACGCAGAAAGACTGATAACTGACTGCCATGACCACAACCTACACCTTAGCCTGAACAGCTGGAAGAACACCAGTTGACCGACTGGTGAGAAACTCGTGGTGCTTCTCCTGAATGAGGAGTCATGGAAGAACACCCGTCACCAGCTACTGGTGAGATAACCTGGCAGAAACGCGGAAGGTGACCCATATTTCCGCAAGATCGGAACTCCAATGGGTCTCTCTGGAACTAGAGCCTCATGTGTCCTTCCCTTCCACAATGGTAGTATACTAGCTGGCTACCTGAAGATGTATCTTGCCTCCTCGGATCACCGCGTATAGACTCCCTACGGTGCTTCCTGCTGTCAACTGGAGGAACACTAGTTCTTGGAAGTAAAACCGCCCTGGATCGCAACTCCGGAGTCTCTCAGATTGTGCTCTACAATCAGCGCTTGGTTGACACTGGATGTGATAGAATACAACTGGAAGATATTCACCTGTGAGCAGATCTCCCACCTGAGGCCATCTTCAAACTTCCTTGTATAAACACCACACTTTCATCCTGGTGGGGTGTGAAACGCTGCAGCTTGATGAAACTAGAGGAATACTCCATGACAGAAAGAGTACCCTGTTCTAGACTCATGAACTCCCAGGCTCGATCAGCCCTCACGGTCTCCGGGTAGATGTAGTTGTAATACACGGGCTAGAACTCCTCCCAAGCCATAACCTGCTGATGACATGCCTGTGGGATCATTTCCCACCACCTCCTAGCAGAGTCTTGTAGAATATAGGTGGAGCGCTTGTCCTGCCTCTCTGGAGGTGTTTCCAGATGCTCAAAGATAGTCAGCATGGCTTCCAGCCATGACTCTGCAGCTTGTGGTCCTCCTTCCCTCGATAAAGTAGGAGGATGCTACTACTAGAAAACCCGGATCATGTCTTCCATCGTCGTGGAAGGAGGCAATGCCCCATGCAAGGTCTGAATCATCCTCACAAATCCTTCCCGAAACTACGCATTAGCACCTACAACTGGTACGACAGCCAGTTCCAAGGCTGGCACGACTGGAGGATCGGCAGGAAGACCCTGATCAGCCATATCTGGCGTCTGATCACCATCCTGCAACGGACGTACAACCAGAGGACATATCGGAGGCATAGATATAAAATATTAAAAGCATACCTTAGATCATAAATATCAAGGATAGAGAACAACATAGTACAAAATGGAAACAAGAGAAGGAAACACTCATGTTTTACAAAACATGACTACACGGAATGTAAAAAATATACACGGTTTGTACTTAACTCTGTTCCCATACCCGAGTCTCCTTACACGGATAACCCGCACGGTCTTCTTATACTGGGACTACACAGCGTGAAGTATACAAGGTTTTGACGACTTGTATTGTGAGTTACATGACCGGTTATATGACTGAGACTACACGGTGTGTTCCAAACAAACAAGACGTGTACTTGATGATTTTTCCTGACCCTTGTTTTTGGAGACACGACCATGTACATAGTTGACACTTACATGGAGTGTTCCAAACAAACACGGCGTGTAGAGGAGAATATAACATCGTCCTGTGTTTTTCGTGACACAGCTGGGTACTGGGAACAAGGATACATGGCGTGTTCATACAAAACACGACATGTATGACACGAGCTTCCCTGAACTGTGTTGTTAGTGACACAGTCGGGTACACAACTTACTACTACACGAAGTGTACCTATCGTACAAGGTGTGTTCCTGGATATTTTTTGCAACCCTTGTTTCTACTCACACGGTCAGTGACACGACTTTTAAAAATACATGACATGTATATATAATGTACACGTCATATATTCTGGGTTTTTATGTTCTGTAGCTATGAAACTTTACATAAGCCTATAAAACACTGAAAAATGAGCAATGGGGTGACAAATTCCGATCCGTGAGGGCCCATAGTCCCCATGAATCAAATCTTGTCATCCAAAATAGACACATATAAGGAAAAACAGGTCAATGATTCACCAATTTTGGTTTCAAGAAGGCCCATAACACCTCAAGAACCAAAATTTGGCATTCATTTAAGCCATTTACAAACAAACAATTTCTCTATAAAACAATAGATATTCTATCAAAGCATCTTTCACAACAACATGCATAATCCACACAAAGTCTATCACAACAACATGCAATTTCTTATGTACCCTAAATGGCATGATAAGAATGCATGGCATGTGATTTTTATCAAGTGCCTATATGATGCATGGGATGTAATACCCTCTTCTCATCGGGTTGTGATAGAAATAGAACCACAATCTCAACAATAATAACAACACAAGGCATATAAATCACTCTAGGTGATATCATATCAACTATAAAATCTCAAAACCAGAAAAATGCAATAAATGTGGTAGTATGGATTTTCCCTATACACAGGTTAGCTACTCTTGAGAACAGCTTAATACCGTGTACCAAATCTGTCATATCCCTGGATAAAGGCTCCAAACTATAAATCAAGAGAAAAGAATCCCTCTGATACCACTTTGTAACGTACCTTTTTAGGAAGCCACCTAGAGGCGCCCCGTACCTGGTTGGTCACATGGCCTCAAGCGCATTTCCCCAAACCCCAGAGGCTACCGACTAGCAGTAAGGGCCTTTAGCGTGATAGCGGGGAAACTATTCCCTCCTTGGCAGAGTATACAGTAGAAGAGAAAACAAATAACAACAATAGTGAAAGTAGTAGAATTCTATACAAGATTAAATAGCATAAGACTGATAAATAATCAACTGAAGAAGAAATATATGTAAATGATTCATGATAAAAATATGTCCAGGAAAATAGCCAAACAAGTCGTAATGCTGAAAACAGTACTAAACCAATGTATAAAATAAAACAGATGAGCAAATCCTCAACATTGCAAGCCTTGGCCTGGTCCCATGCTCTCCTGCTCCAGTGCAACCAAGAACCTGATGTATAAGGGTGCTTTCCCTTATCTATAACTGCAACAATATAATCTATTTGGTCCCAAAAGCATCACCCAAACATGGTGTGAGACATAGTCCCAATAGGCAACCACCCAAAGATCTGTGCCTAATATTTAGTGAATATATGGAAGGTAAAGTACAGTAAGCGGGAAATAGTAAGCAGTAAATAGGATAATACAATCAGTAATAATCCACAGTTTTTAGCATATGATCTACAAACAAGAAATAGCCACTCAAGAAAGTAGAACAAAAAGGTAACCTCTAGGTAGTTATCATAGTCTAACCCCAAAGGTTTAACCTAAAAGTACTAGAAACCCTCTGGGAAGCACACACAGTCTCGCCCCTCTGGTTCAACTAAAGAATGAATAAATAGACTCCCTGAGGAAGCACTCACTGTCAATTCCCCCTATAGTCTCGTATCATACTAAAGGCTCTCTAGGGAAGAACTCAATGTCTCATTCCCCCTATAGACCGCTTCGAGGAACTACAGACTCTATGAGGAAGCACTCAATGTCAATTGCTCCTATGGTCTCACATCGTAAATTAAAGACACTCTGGAGAAGCCCTTACGTCCATTCTCTATATGTTCCACTACACTAGGTTCTCATAGCCCTATGTAAAACAAACATTCATAGTGCACGTATCATCCCATGTAAACCTCAAGAATTACTTGGCTATCATTCTAAGGCATAACATCATAATAGTACAATAGTTCCACTATCCTACAACTAGGCATGGATACTGGGAAAACACCGAACATGAAATCAAGAATGGAAAACCATCCAGAGTAGAGTACAATTTACCATATTCACAAGAAATTTACTCTACTCAAGAAATTAAGCAAAGCAGGCAATCAACAAGGGAAAACCGGAAACCCGCAATTCCCCGTTCAAGGGTATTTGTGGAATTTTCACAAAATATTCACAGACTTCCTATGGAAAGGCACAAGCCACCTACCTCGATCATAAGAGATCTATTTTCTTTAACCAAAATGATTGATTCTCCTTAGAATGTTGAATATTTGAGAAAACGTCCAAAACGATCAACCTACAATATCTTGAGGAAGAGGAGGAATTGGAAAAAATTCTCTAGGAGAAGGAAGAAATCATTGTTACGGTTCCAACACAATCGATGGTGGTCGATTCTGAGAACATATGGAGGGTTGGGAATCTGGAGTAGAATCGCAGTCGTACAAGTCACTCCCGGATGAAGAACCTGAAGAAGGAGAGCGTTTTGTCCATCAGGCGGTACCCCGGTCCGTTTAAGGAAAAAATACATAGTGTGTACTTCTGGGGTACACGGCATGTACTCTGTTTTTCCGTACTCCGCTATAAGCGGAATCCACATCACCCATACACACCGCGTGTGTGGCCTGGACATGGCCAGCACACGACCTAGCGCGACAAGGGAGTACACTGCGTGTACTTCAAAATTTTCCAGAAACCCCTCTTTTCTCAAAAACACCAAGAAAGGAAAGACATACCTGAAAATGAAGATCCGGGTTCTTACAATAACATATTTAGAATACTTCCACATCTTTTCAATATGAATTATTTTTACTCTAAGATAGAGATCCAAACAATCTAACATTGTATAACTAACACATTACACTTTTCACATGTGAGATGATAAATTTGGATAATGATTCTATGGGAAAAAGAAAGTCTAATGAGGTGGAATTAAAATCCTTAAATTAGATCATTTTTATGATTTTTAGGAAGAAAGTTTTGTGGATGGGGTTATTTCATTCCTCTCCTCAACAATACAAAGGGGAAAATGGAATTATAATGGGAAAAATTATATTGCAAGCTTTAAGTGGTATAAAAGTTTGGATATCGTGAAGAAAAATAATACATGAATGTTCATGATGATTATGAAACTCCAAATAATAATTTTTCAGCTGGTGTGAAAGGTAAAAAAATACTAATTTAAATTTATTAAAAAATAAGAAACATTTTTCACAAGATAATGACTGTTTAGAATAATTTGATGAAGAAGATATTTAATACCGAAATGATAATGAATAAGATTATATGGTGGAAGTTTTGTGTAATTCTTAGTCAATGGAAGAATGAGATAATGATGAAGGATAATTCAAAGGAAGAGTTCACATTAAGTATAATTTGAAGCTTCGCTTGAGGATATAAATGTTTAGAGAGAAAAAACAATGAAATCCATTAACATTATTCATGATTACAAACTTTATATAAATCAATTGGAAGAAGAGAAATATGATTTTAAGGTTGAAATATAAAATCTCAGATTATAAATTATAAAAAACTCAAAAAAATTCAATGATTTCAAGATCAATGTTAGAGAACAGAAAAATGTTATCTGCAGTCTAACCAACTTATTAAAATATAAATTCAAACATATTGAAGAACATGAAAATGACGTTTTTGGTTTATTAACAATGGAAAATGATCAAGTGAAACTCTTAACTCTATATATGATATTGAGAAATATGGTCATACCAGAGACAGAGAAATTTAAATTATTGTATAGAGGTCTATTAAAATAGTCAAAGGAATTATAGGTGAAGAAAATAACAAATAAAAAAAATTTGGCATGGGGATTGATCAAAAAATGAAATCAATTATGGTTGTGGTTAAACCATAAGACCCCAATATGGAGCTATAGATTGATTTGGATAAGAATTAGAATCTGAAGATTTAGAGAACCCAAGGGAAGACTAGTGATGTATTAGTGACAAATAAGAATGAACATTTCATTTTGTGTTTTTATATTATAAATATGGTAAATGAACAAAAATTATGTTTCATATACAGTAGTTATTTAAGGTATTATGAAAAATAGGCAAATCAAAATAGAATTTAAAAATCCATGAATGATTTTTATGGTCAGTATTTTTGTTTTTGAGGATTTAAAATCATGTCTAGATATTGATCACTGATAATTTAGAATAACGATCCAAAAAAACTAAATTTTTTTGTACAACGCAGATCAAGGGATAATCAATTGAACTATAACACCCTTATATTTTTATAAAATAGTTTTTAAACCATTTTATTTCTTTAATAACATGTGTTATATAAAACATCGACTTAGCTTACTTTACACGCAACATTGAGTTTCTACAAAACATCATTTCATTATTATTTAAATAAGATGATCAAATAGATATTAAATTATAGATTATGAATCTTATTAACTAACTTATGAAAATATAGGTTTTATAAGATGAATTTATTAATTACCAATTACATTGAGACAGAAATGCAATGAAATTCAGTATAATGGAAATAGTTTTATTTCTATACTCCAAAAGTCATTATTTATAAATTATATTAAATAGTGAATGATAATAATGAAATAACTATGATATATATTCAATCATAAGTATTTTATATTCACCCAATATATTTTGTATTTACAATATAAGAATAAATCTAATTCTATGAATAAAAGTATATATTTTTCAAATGGGAAATTTTACTTCATTTTAATGGTGAAACCATTTGAAATATATTTGTTGATTCTCTTATAATATTTATATGAAAAATAATCTTCTTTTAAATTTTAATTTAAAAATTGACTTTATACTAGCATTAGTTATTTTTCTAATAAGGTTCATTTTGTTTATGTATAGTGAAAATGATGATTTTAATTACAAACATTATTTTGTTTTAAAGTCATTACAATCTAAAATCATGTTTTTGATTAGTTTAAAATTTTAATTAGTTCATTTTTTTAAATAAATAAATTATCATTTTGAAAATAATTGTATACATGAATTTATTATAAAAACATTTTAGCTTTACAAAAACATTTTTTTCCAAAAACTATTTTTCATAGAAATTAAATTATTTTATTTTAAATTTATTTCTATTATTTATATGATTTTAATTTTGAAAATAGATGTAAATTTGGATTCATAATGATTAAATTTAGCAAGTAGGTTGCTCCAATTATTAGACAACACAAATAGTTACTATTGTAAATTTTGATACCACAATCAAGGGTAAATTAGGTAATTTAGTATAAAAATAATATTTAAAGTCTACAAAATGACCCTAAAAAATTACAAAATTTTATTACATGATTTAAATAATACCATTTACACTTAAAGATCGAAATTAAGACATTAAATGGACAATTCTCGAGAAAAGTGACGTATATATTATTTAACTTAAAGAATGACACCAAATGTCATTTTCTTTGTCTTTAATATCTCTTAATAATAATTTAAAGATGATACATTCATGTTTTAAATAGTAATTAATTTTTTTACATAGAGTTTAAAATAATATATATTCAATTGTAAATATTACTCTAAAAATAAAATTGTTTTATCTTTGTTATATTATTATATTTTTAATTTTTTGTGAAAAAACAATTATATTAAATAATTACACAGCAATAATGTAGTAATTATTTTATTAAAAATAATAACAAATAAATGTTATTAAAAATATTAAAATAAATCTATTCTTTTAAGATATTTTATATTATCAATGAATTTTATATATTAAAATGACCTCTTAGGGATATAGTAAATAATTTTTTCAAAGTTAACATGAAGTTTTAATATTTTTGAAATTCAAAGAAATGAATAGTGTCAAGATTGACACTATTGATAGTTCATCAAAATAAAGTTTTGTTAAATTAATTAAAAATGACGAAACACTTTTTAAAAATACCAAATAATAATTCTATGGTCTAAATTTTTATAAATTGTTCAATTATTTTATAATTGATATCCAATAAATAAAAAATCACTCATTTAATTTTAATTAATTTGTTTCCTTATTTAAAATTAAGAATGGTTATGTAACTGTTAATAGAACTAAAAACGTTTAAAATACTACCAACACATGTAAAAAATATTTTTGTTGATGATAATACAATAATATCTCATCTTATATTAGAATCCATGGCCTTTTATGGGTATTTTAATTAATATTTAATTTATAGTAATTTAATATTTTTGGGAATTCTAAACGACACCCTCACATAAATTATAAATAAGAAACCCCTCCCTCACTTCTTAACATAAAATAGAGCCTTATATATCTACCATACCCTACCCATTTACATTTAAAAATTCTCTAGTCACGTTATAGAGGATTCATAATTCTCAAAAAACAACTACAATATCCCTAAGAAAACATCTCTATGGATCTTTTTGAGGAAGAGATTATCCCTTTTACCGACTCTATCAAGAGTTTTTCTTATTATAATTCTTCTTAATGTGTTATTTCCGTTCAATATTGATTACTCTATTATCAAATATATTATGATATGTTATTGTGACTATGGAACAACCATATTCTAGCTTTTATCCATCCTATAAAAAATGAAATCATCCCATGTGTGTATGTATGGCCTACTATAACAACAATGTAGTGTAATATGTTTTTCATCACCACTATACATGGATGGGTAGAATAAGTTAAATAATATATATATATATATAATGATTATAACATGATATTTATTCATGAAATTTATATACCATCAACTTTCATACCATTTCACCATTAAGGGAATGTTATTATCAATCGTGTGTACATATGACCAACCGTCTCCACAATGTGATGCGATTCATTATCCATTATCATCATTAAAAAATTAATATTTAAATTAATATATTAATAAATATAATATATATTACTATAATATTATTCTTTAAATGAAGTAACTATATCCTATAAAAAATAATTGCGACTTATATGACAAAACATGCATAAGAAAATAATGTAGTTTACATTATAAAGAAGAGTAATAATGAATTTTTTTTAAACAATGGGTAATAAAGTGATCATATATGATATAATAAATATATATATGGTTATGGAATATTTTAATAACATTATTTAAACAATTATACTGATTTTCGAAGACATACAAAGTTAGTTGGACCTAAGGTAATGGATAATTTCACAATCTCATTATTATTCGAGATTGTTTATATGTAATTATTTACTAGGGTGTATTTATCATCCATGTGAATGTTGCTTAAATTTATTAAAAAATTATAATTACCATTGTTATAAAACAATTTAATGTCATTTTCACCAATTTTATGTTTTTACTAAGCGGTTTGAAAGGGATATTTTTTTTCCCAATGAGGTACCTTTTGACATATCTAGAAAAAAGTATGAGAAAAATGTTTTTTATCTTATATGACATGAATGGGTTTTTAATAATTCATGTAACCTCATTTACCATAATATTATCTTCTAATTTAATAAGGTTATTTGTAATGAATTTTTTTAATGTTATACTGTATTTTAGGAAAAAAATGTTTTTAAAGATGAAATGATATTTTACTCAATAATTATTGTCATGTAATCTATAAAAAACACTTTACATATAATATAATTTTATTTTGAGGTTACATATGATTTAATATGTATATTTTTCAAAGATATTATCTATTTTATTTTTATTATTGGTTTATTTTTGTGATGGAATGATATTTGTGAATCCCATTTCATTTACATGGGTTATATTTTGATTGAATGATGTTTATGCAACCCATTTTATTTCATGGGTTATTATATGATGAATGAATTCTATTATGTGGGACACATATATTAATTATGTGATATTTGGTACTTATATCTCACTCCAATGCATTGGGTGAAGATTTATATCTCATGAGATATATAGAACTAAAATGGGAAGTGAACTCATTTTAGTAATATAGGGCTGGAACAAGAGTAATATTTGTTAATTAATACATGATTGGAATGGCAAGATTCTTTGTTCAGTAATACAGTAATATAATTGGTGTTTTATTTGATCTGTAATATATAGATGGAAAGGGGTGTGAACTCATTTTAGTAAATAACATTTTCCACAATGTTGGTCTTCTAAAATATCCTTGACAAAAATGGAAATGATTTCTCACACTTATTTGTTTTCCACAATTCCATGTTTTATGTTAATGTTATTATTTCATGATTTATGTCGTAATAGTTTTTTGTGAATCATTTTTAATATCTTTCATGTGAATGGTATAATTTTAATTTTCTTAAACCCTTATGATTATGTTATGATTCTTATCTATCTTTTTTACCCTTACTGATAATCTAAGCTCACCCTTTTCTTTTTTTATATTTTCCCCATGTTATACATAATGGTTTTAGGTAGGAGTAATGAAGGGATAGAGTTTAAAAGGAAAATATAATTTATTTCACTAGACTGGAATTGTTATTTACGGTTTCCAATGTCACTAAACTAATATGGTCTTTGAGAATTTGTTTTCGTAACGTTTTAAGTATTCCAAAAATGTGATGTAATGTCTATGTACGTCATGATTCAGTTTTTATAGTTGGTATCATAGAAAATTTTTACTAAACCTTTTGAAATTTATATGTTAAAACGTTATTAAGATCCCCAGTTATATTTGTAAGGGTATGTATATGGATGTCTCTAAGGATAAGTATAAGGATGAGTTAATGTTTAGGAAAATGTACTAGAATTTTTCTAAAGGATAGAGTGAGTGGTTTTCTAGAAATATAACCATTTATTTGTACTAAAAGTTGATATGGCTCTAGAACAGATGTACATAGTGTTAATAACTCTTACAATATGTGTTGTGTCTGACTCGATGTAACCCAGTAAATGACAATGGGCCTTACTGCACATCTGGTTTGAAACTCATAGGCGATATGCTTTGGGAATTCATAAACTATATACAAACCATCATAAAGGATTTAAATATAATTTGGTTATGAATGACATATGACAAAGCTAAGTTTCTATTTATTAAAGAAGTATATTTAATTATTTACACATCCTATAAGATATTTTTCATGAATATATGTTTTTCCATTATGATAAGTATTTCACACCATACGATATTTAGTTTTAGCCGATGGAAAGAACTTGAAGGAACTCAGTTAATGTTGAATGTTTCGGTTGTGGAAAATATAGTATTTATAAAAATTTATGTCCTAATTGGTATCCTAATGAATATAATCAAGAAGGTGGTATGTGTACTAGATATATTAATAAAGGTAAGTAGATCATGAATGACATGTTAAATTTATGGGTTATTCATCTAGTATTTTTTACCTGAAATGTAAATAGAATGATTTGATTAAAGTTGAGAAACTGTAATACATGATTCTTGTTTCATATTCCAAGAAATTGATATTGAGTAATAAGATGATAAATCCTGGGTAGTGGAGTAAGAATAGTGTTAGATAATTAAAATGTATAAGTTTTATAAATCTAGGATTATGTTATATGACTCATGAAGTATCTACATATTGTAGAATTTTTTATTTAATGATTTCCAAGAATGCATGAAATTTTATTGATAACCAAGAAATCTGAATTTATCTAAAATATAAATGAAGGTGAGGTTACACCTAACATGTTCCTAAGGATAAAAACATGATATATTTTATGGATAAAGAGATGATGATATGTATAAGTTAAATTAGATAGAATTTTAAAGCTCGGAACTGATAGGTTATTTATTGATAAAGTGATTTGTGTTATCATGGATGAAATTTACTACTGATTTTATTTAAGTAATATTTCAAGTAATGTGTTGAATAAAGAATCATTCATGTTTTCCAAAATGATATTTCGTAGTTTAGTTTGATTAAATGTTTCAGGAGAATATATTATTAAGTTATCCATATGTTTGTTATGCGAAAAACAAGAGCTACATTATAATATATAGGGGACCAATGATATGTATGTTTTTTGAGAAATTAAGTGTCCTTATTTCTAAATATTTTTATTTTTATCTTATAGAAGAGTTATAATATTAACCATTTTTTGAATGATTTAAGTTAAAAATTGTATGACGTTTTAGATATTAATGTATTATTACACCGTATGAGGGTTTATTAATGTCGAATAATTTGTGTTTACCATGTTTATTTGAATATAAAAAAAGATAGATTTATTTATTTTTCATTCTATTTATGAATATCATGATCTTTTTGTTCTTTAAAAATGAAAAACAAACCTTTATTTTTTTGAATAAGAGATGAAGTTTAAATTGATCAACGCTGAATGAAAGGATGAGATTATGCATAATCATGTTAGTATATCTTGTCATGAAAATTTTCCAACCCTAGTGAAATGATATTGAAAACTAAAATGTTATCCTAGTGACATCATTTCTGATGAATCAAATGGTCCCTTAGTTCATCACAAGTTTATGGAGTTGTGATTGTTGAATTTCTCTTGACAATGTTATCTATCATTCTCCATCAGAACACGATAGTTATATTTCTATTCCATGTCCATGTTTTCACTTTCCCCTTATGTTTTCCTATTTGGAAACCCATTAACATGTTTTTTTGGGTAACCGTTATCTTTCTAACAGTTAATTATAAAATTAATTTTTAGTATTTGTTTTTATGATGTGGATTTCTATGAACAAAAAATTCAAGAACTAAACCATTGATAACCCAAAATATTTTCAAGGCAGAAATTAATATTAATGTTGAAGAATTTAACACCCATTAAGTTTTATGAAATTAATTTTTTTCTTTTAAAACCATTTTATTTCATTGTTGACATGATTTTCATGACGAACCGGAATACATTGTATTCCATGCAATACAGAGTTTCTATGAATCATCATTTTATCCTCATTTAAATAATATAATAGCCTAGCTGTTAAATTAGTGGATGTGAATTTTATTAACTAAATTATGAGAATATAGGTTTTATAATATGAATTTACTATTTAGAAATTACATAGAACTGAAAATATATACTAATTTAATACAAATGTTTTATTTTTATTTATATTCTCACAATGTCATATTTTCTTTATAAAATAAATTAATCAGAAGATGATAATTATGAAAAAAATAGTGTAAATTTTCAATAAAAATTATATTTAACCAATATTTTTTATAGGGATATGATAATAATAAATCTAATTTTATGAATAAAAATATATATTTTTCAAAATGGTAACTTTAACCCATTTTAATAGACATCCCATTGTAAATATAATTTTTTATACTTTTATAATTTTCATATGAACAAGAAAATTTTTATTTGAATTCATAATATAAAAATTTAGTTAGGTTTAATTTTTTTATATTTCTCATAAGTTTTATTTTGTTGATGAATAGTGAAAATGTTGTTTTTCATTAAAACTGTATTTTCTTTTAATGTAATCATAAAGTAAAATTAGGTTTTTGAATATTTAAAAACATTAATTAGTTCATTTTTACTTGTAAATAATTAAAATATGGTTTCTCAAAGCATTTTAGAAGTCAATTTATTATGAAATCATTTTAAGTTTTAAAAATGCATTTTTTCATAAAACTATTTTTCATGGTAGTTTAGAGGATTTATTTTAAACTTAATTCTAAAAATTTGGAATTTCTAATTTTTAGAAATGGATTTAATATTTTTATTTGGCAGGTTGAAATTTATAAACTATTTACCTTTTATTTTATCCCTTATTAATTGTAACAATTGTAAATTTTGTTTCCATTGTCAATTTTAAATTAAGTAATTTAGGGTAAAAATAAAACTATAAGTACTATAAAATGAAGCACAAACTGACAAAATTTTACTAGATTAATTAAATTAGACAATAAAATATAATTTATTTAAATAATTCATTTAATTAATACTTATACATGAAAACGAATTGTTTAATATTCAATTTAATGAAAACCACAAAATGTTATTTTCTTTATCTTTAATATCTCTTATATGACCACATGGGTTCAAATGAATGTTATGAATGAATCTCCAGGATAATTTTTATCTTAATAAAAATATTTTATTTAAATAAATTTATTTTTGACCTTTTTAACCACTTTGATGAAATAATTATATTTATAATATTTTATTTAATAAAAATTTATAGATATCACATTCATGCTCTAAATAGTAAATTATTTTTTATATAGGTTTACACAATATATATATATATACATATATATTCAAATATAAATATTATTATGAAATATAGATGATTTATATTTGTTATTGTATTGTATTATTAATTTTTAGAGTACAAATAAGTATATTAAATATTTAGACAACACTTATTTTGTAACTATTTTATTAATGGAAATATCAAATAAATGTAATAAAAAATATTAAAATAAATATAATTTAAGATAATTAATATGATCAATGAATTTAATATAATAAATTAGCCCCTTTTAGATATAATAATTTTATTTGTCGAAGATAAATTTCTATTTTAATATTATTAAAAATCCTTGAAATGAATAGTGTCAAGATTGACAATATTTAAATTTTGTCAAAATAATATTTTATTAAATTATATAAAAATATTATTATTATTTAAATAATAAATAATTATTATACAGTCTGAAATGTTCTAAATTATTCTTTTATACTCTAATTTATATCAAATAAATAAAAATTACACACTTTAAATATTAAAAAAGTTGTAGCCTTAGTTAAAATTAAAATTGCTTAAAAAATTGTTAATCAAAATGATATGGTTTAAAACGTTACCAAAAAATGTAATAAATCAATTGGATGATGATTTTAAAAAATTATATAATCATAGATTCTATTAAATTAACTTTTAGGATATTTTAATTCACAATAAATTTATTATAAATTAATATTTTTTAGAATTTCAAAAGTGTCCCTCAACTCAATTATAAAAGGGAACCACCTCCCTCACTAATTCACATCAAATTAAACCTTAAAAATCATACATTCCATAAAAAAATTATATTATAAAATTTCCTAGTCCCATTATATAAGTTGTTGTCTTTTCAAAATACAAACTCTAGTGTCCCATAGAGAATATCTAGGGGGACCTCTCCGAAGAAGGGGTAATCTCCCTTACCGACTCTCTCAAGAGTATTTATTCTTCTACTGCCTATAAATGTGTTGTTTTCATTATAAAGTATTAAATAATGTATAATACATATTATGAGATGTTATTATGATTATATAACAATGATATTTCACCTTTTATCTATCCTATGAAAAAAAAATCATCACACATGCGTACATACAACCAACCATCTCCACGTCGTGGTACAATCTATTTTTCATCACCACTTTACATGGAATGGAGTTTTGAGGAAATTAATATATATATATATATATATTATTGAAAAATTATATTCATTGTATAAATATATACATCACCCACTTTCAAACCATTTCACAATTAAGTGAATTATATCATCGCTCATGTAAACGTAAGGCCAACCATCTCAACAACGCGATATGATTCATTTCCTAATGATAATTATTATATAATGTTTATATAAAAGTATATAATAAATATATATGATATATATTAACTTAATATCTATCAATAAATTATTTAACTATATCTTATACAAATGAATTGGGACTTTTATGACAAAACTAGCATAAGAATATAAACTCATTAACACTCGAAAGAAGAGTAATAATGAAATAATTTTAATAAAAGTGTGATAAAGTGATCATATATGATATCATAAATATAAATATGGTTATTTAATAAGTTACTAACATTATTAAAACCACTATACATAATTTTTTTATAAGTTCGAACGAAATTATATCTAAGGTAAGTGATAATTTCACTACCTCATTGTCATATGAGATTTTTATATGTCAGTATTTACTAGGGTAAATTTATAATCCACACACAAGATACATAAATGAATTAAAAAAATATTCTAACCATTATTCTGTAAAATTTTAGTGTATTTTTTAACCGTCATTACCATTTTTCTAATTAGTTTGAATCAAATCTTTTATCATTTTCCCAACGAGATATTTTTTTACTTCTCCAGAAAAATTTTAAGAAGAATTTTTTCTTTTAATCTATATGGATTGAATTGGTTTTTACACTTTCTTATTGTGTAATTTACTTAATTATTCAATTATAATTTTACATGTTTATAGTTTTATGAAATTTTTTCTTTTAATGATTCATGAAATTCCAAGAAAATAATTTTTTTTCAAAGAAGAAATGATATTTTCCAGAAGAATTATTTTCATATAATGTGTCAAAATATTTTATTTCTATGATAATATTCTTTATGTAACATATAATTTAATTAGGATATTTTCCAAGGATATTTTCTCTGTTATTTCTATAGATGGATTTTGTTTATAATGGAATGATATTAATGAATCCAATTAATTTTTCATGGGTTATATTGTGATTGGATGATGCTTATGAAGTCAATTTTATTTCATGGGCTCAGATATGATGATTGAATTATGTTCTTAGGGAATACATATATATGATTTTTTTATGTAATGGGTGGGCAATACAGGACTGGGACTAGAGTAAACCCGGTTCAATAATATAGGACTAGAATGGGAGTAATCATGGTCTAGTAATACATAGCTAGAATGGGGAGTGAACTTAGTTCATTAAAGGAATATGTCCACTTTGATGGTCTTGGGAAAGATCCTCGACTAATATTGGAATTATTTTATATGCTTATGTGTTTCCAAAATTCAAGGTGTTATTTCAGTGTTATTCATTCATGATTTATGTATTAATAATTGTTTTATGACTCATGATTATTAAATTTGATATGTATGGAATAATTTTAATATTATTAGACTTATATGTCTATGTTATGAGTCATATCTCCATTGTTTACCCATACTAAGAAACTCAGATCACCCTTTTCTTATGTTTTTTCCCAGGTTATAAATAAAGGATCGAGGTACGAGTACTACATGGGGAGATATTTGGTGGAAACATGGACTATCATTCACTTGACTATATTGTTATGTTCCAAGTTTCAAAAGGATCTAAACTAATATGGTCTTTGGGATTTTTTAATGTTTTAAGTATTCAATAAAAGTGATGTAATCTTTATATATGTAAAGACTAGTTCATTATACGAACTGAGAATGAAATAACAATTTGATGCTTTAAAGGATAAATTTGGTCAACTATACTTTATCAAAGATCAATAATATCAGTCAATATCATGTACAAAGTCAAAATTATGGATTAGAAATACAATTGTGGAGTAGTTTGTGGTTGTAGATATTTCCATCAAATAATTAGATCACACTGAGTAGGAATCATTAATAGTGGATAAACGTGCCACATGATGTAAAATAAAGATTTCGTGATTATAAATAGGTATGATATTGATATTTTTATAATATTTATAAATTATGAAGGTTATAATATCATTGGATTAAGTAAATATATGTTCTTGGGTAAATACATCTACCATGTATGTATCTTTTTTTAAGGTCTTAGTTAAAACATTATATGTTTTAATCAATTATGTGACTTAGCAATTGATATAATTATTAAAAATAATATGTTCACCATTGAGGAAAAATATGGTGACACCTTCTTCAATGAATGTTCAGAAATGGGAATATATACTATTTTAGTGGAGATGAAGACGTGTGCTTTCTATATAATGAATAAGAGAATTTGTTGTGGCATAAACTTCCTATTCACATAATCTGAACATAATTGGAATATTTGGTTAAATGTGAGGTTGTTTTATATCTCCATAAGTTATCAAATTATCATTAATATACTTGTGGTTATTGCTAATAATGGAATATCTCTTGAAATACATATAAGTAAAAATATTAGAGGTCCACAAGAGTTATTGAACTAGTGAATACTGATGTATGTGTGCCTATTTCACCAATATAAATTTATAGGAAGATATTTTATTTCCTATTTAGTGATGATTCCAATAGAATGTAAAGAGAATCAATTTTCACCCATAATTTTAGGTGTTCAGTTTCATTAGCCATTATCATAGGAACATTGAAAAGACACTAGTTCAAAAAACACATTCATTCTGAATTGAAAATGTAACTGATTTAACAAATTCCCAAGTGGGTTATTATCTTGAGAAACATAGAATGATGTACCCTATTTCATTAGCAAGAAATTCATAAAAATGGAACAGTGTGAGAATAATCTGTTTTTTCAATTTAATGTCATGAATGATGATTATTGAGAATTTTCTTCTAGATATGTTTTGGAAAGAAGTATTTTTGACATAGTCAAACATTTATAATAGTGATTTATTATTTCTATATGAATATAAGACTTCATACGAGTTTTGGAACTGATGTAAGATTATATTGAAGTACTTTCGAGTCATAGGAAGTAAGTGTTTCATTATCAAAAATGATAAATACATAAATTTTGAGTATTGTGTATATGAAGGGATATTTATTGGTTACTCAATAAAATTAAAATCATATAAAATCTTCAATATTCACTTGGGAAAATTACTTGAGGGAAATGTTGTTGTATTACTTTAAAATCAGAATTACCTTAAATAATTTCATGATGATTCTCAATAGGATAGTGGTTAAGTGGTGAGAAGCTCAGGGGAGTGAATGTACCTAATGTAAATTTAGAAGATGATTCATATGATAATAAGAATAAAGCATTAAAAAAACTAAAAATATGAACGAAAATCGGTAGGAAGAATACCATCTGGGATCAGAAAGAACTAGTATAGACAAAGGGGATGAAGACTCTACAAAAAACTTATTTCTTATAACATTTAGAGATATGGTGTTTTGATGAAAATTCAATATATGAGAATAGTGTTTAGGAAATGAACGAATATCATGGCTAAATAAAAAATAATTAGATGTGTAAGATATTTTGAGGCCAATGGATTAAAATTTCATTAGGACCAAATAGGGATTCCTTAAAAATATTATTGAATATGTAGAAATAATCATAGAAAAATCATGGTTAGTAAAAAATGGATTCCCGCATATAGATTCTATTTATGCTGATGGATCCTTTTCACATGTTACATCGGTGGAGATAATTAATTTATTCATTCTAATATTAGTGAATAAGAAATTCATATTTTTTCATTTGGATTTATAGTATGTATTTTTTATTTTGGGTTTGGATGAATTAGTTAATATTATAGAAACTAATGGTATTCTCATAGATGAATATGATAAAAAATATATTTCAAGTAAGGAAGTCACTATATGGGTTGATGAAAGTACCATGATCATGTTATTCATGACATGGTCATTATTTAAAAAATAATGGTTTCTAGTGGGTTGGAGATGAATATAATCTCTATATTAATAATGAGAGTAATCAAAGGATTATTGTTATAGTATATGTTGATGAAATATTATTTAGTGGATCAAATGATTCATTCAATAAATAGTTTATAGAATTTATGATATATGAGTTCGAAATATCAGGGATTGGAAAGATATAATTTTTCTTTGGATTAATAGTAACATAACGAAGACACATAAAATTTATTTATCAATCATACTATTACAAGGAAGTTTTGACAAGATTTATAATATAAAATTAAAAAAAAATGAAAAATCTAATTCCATCACTGATGAACTTTTCAAGGAATGATGAAGGAATAATATTAAATTTCATAGAATATAGAATGATCATTGGTATTCTGTTGTACATAAAAACAACATGACCCAATACTAGTTTTTCTACATTCCATATGGCATTATATCAAATTAATCAATGATAAATCCACCTACTTATAGCTAAAATAATACTTCTTTCTATCAAATGAAAAATTAAATTTTGATTTACTATGTAATGAAAAAGATTAGCCAGAGTTATTGGGTTTTATATTTGTGGATTGGTCTGGTTCAGACGATGAACGAATGTCCACATTTGGTGGTGAATTATATCTTCATGGACTATGTATTTCTTATAAAATAAATAATGATATGCATTAAATTGAGAACTGCAATTGTTGAATAAATCATGGCTACTCAAGCTTGCATGTAGTTACTATGGATGAGGTGGCATCTTGAAGATATGTGATTTGAAGTGAAATATTAAATCAGAATCCATTGTAATAATTGAATATCTATAAGTCATCGAATAAATAAAATCCATCACTCACGTAAAATGAAAAATAATATCAAATATTGGTTTATCATAGAGAAATTAGATCACGATCATGTGAATATAGAGTATGTGCCTATTATACTACAATTTACAAACATCCTAATGAAGGCTTTGCCCAATGAATCATTTTAATTGCAATGAATAGATCTTGGGGTTTAGTTGAATTTACACACATTAATAGTTATCATGTAGATCCCCCTCTCTATGAGGTATGTTTTTTCTTCTTATATGTGTTGATACGTGTTCTTTACCATGTTACAGAAGATAAATGAGTGGCCTTGGAGTTTTTTTGGCAAAGGTGTAGAAAATATATTGGGGTAGATTTAAAATATGAAAAATAATTAATCTAGTCTAAAAATTAATAAGAACTATGAAATGAAGTTTATTTTTTGTTCATGATGTGATAAATAACATTTGTGGGTTAATAAGTGATCTATAGGGATGTACTTTGCTATCCTTTTTTGTCAAGAATATTTTTAAGGGTAGATTATAGAATGATGTAATTAATGGACGAAATATCCATTCTACTCTTGTTTAAAAAAGATATATTGAATCAAGTGGGATTATATTAAGTTTTAAGGAAATCATTGCCACTATCTTGGAATATTTAAGGAAAATGATTTCACATGTACATGACTAGTCTAGAAGTTGGTTCTTGAAAATTTAATGTGTTTTCAATACTCATAAAGGGATAGATTTTTGTAAAAAAAACCTCTTTATTGTTCTATTGGGTTGATGGTGTTTTTTGACATGTCTTGATGTTTTTGATGAGGGATGGTTGCCTATATATTTTTTAATAGTTGGTATAAATGTCTTTTTAGGATCATATTGAGTGTGTAAGAGACAAAAGATCGCATGGAAACACATGAGTCCTAAGGGATCATGGAATGTGTGCTTGTCTAGACAAAGAGGACATGTGTTGCTTGAGATCATGATATCTTAAGGTGATCCTATGATCACGTCACATGATCTATATATTTATAATTGGATCCCATTAAGAGATGATAAAAATCACTCGATGACACAACATGGTAGTGAGAAAATATCATAATGATATCATGTGATGCACCTGAATACACTTCATGATTTTCAAAGGATATCATAATGATATTATGTGAATAACCTAAATATAGAACATAATTGTAATAGTATCTCATTAATATATCATGTGAATAACTTGATGTAACCATATTACTATAAAGGGATCACAAAAAGGGATCACACAATCGTATATGTATAAAATGATCTTGCAATTAGATCATGTGAATCACGTAAAGAAAATAAAGGATTGTAAAGGGATATAATGAAGATATTATGTGAAATGACTGAATAAAAAACATGATATTAAGGGGATATTATGAATAGATCATGTGAAATTCATGACGGACAATATTTTGGAAATGATATAGATAACTCATGGTCACTCTAAATCACATGACCACGTGATTTTCAATTGATCTCAATAAAATTTCATGTGACGTACTAGTAGATAATTATGTTTTCCACATGATTTTAATTTTTTATCACAATGAGATCGTGTGATGTACCTTTTTTTTGGATATCATAATGGGGTCATGAAAAATATGCATGATTATCTCTGTATCACGCGATTGGATTACTCAATGTGCTAAAAGATAATGTTTCTGACCACTACGTGACTATATTTGGATATCATGATAGGATCATGAAAATTGAACAGTAAAAAAATTAAGGTGTTGGACCATATGGACAACCATTATTTGTGGAGTTAATGTAGTATATATATGCCTATAAATTCCCCTTAACCCTTAAATAAGAGTTTTGATAAGTTTAAATAATATTTTTTGTCCAATAAAAATCATTTCATGTGAAAAAATAATGATTTGTGAAGGGGTCTCATGGAGAAGTACTCATGAAGGAGTATCATGGAGATATCTCACTAAGGGTACTCATGAATGTATCATAGGATGGGATTTATTCAATTGGGGCATATAAATACCTATTGCTATCATACAATCCACATAACCTTCACATGGTCTCATGATAGATTAACATGATTTGGGTGCACCAATTGTCTTGAGAAGGTGTCTCATGGAGGATTCTTGAGAAGGATTCATGGGGTAGAGTCACACGAAGGGGTCATCTAAAGGGGTCTCATGGAGAGATCTCAGAAAGTGGATTTTATTATGGGAGACATGTTCTAATAGAAAAAGTATTATCCAAAGGTTGTTGTTATGGAATTAGTGTAACAAGTGTACGAAAACACAAAAAAGTTTGAATCAACTCAAAACTAATTTTCATAAGTTTTTATTTGAGGAGAAGTACATTAACTTCAGCATTAATACATCATTTATCATTGAAGTTCTGAATGATAATAAACTTGTAAGGATAGGGAGTCCAATTTTATCCTTCTAACAGTAGTTTTCTTTAGTGGATTTGGTACATGGGCATATCTTCTTTTTATAATCCATAGATATAGCCTAGTGAGGTTGAACCACATAAAATTATTGTTCCATGTAAATTATTAAATTTCCATTTATTATATTTTATGTGAAGAAGAGAGATAGGGAGAGAATAGTGTTGTGTTAAATGATAAAATGATATCCAAAAGAGACCATTGTTTAATTCTTTCATATTGATATTCACCCTCTACCACCCCCTTCTTAAGATATTTTACCTAGTCGGATAATAAAATCCTTTATTATTCCTTAAAATATTCATCAAAAAATTTATGGGTGTTGAAATAGTCAATATTATTCCATACCAAAATTATCTATAAACACTCTTTCATACTTTCCTCAGCAAAAGCAATGATCTCATCATTTTATACCAATTTCAATTCCAAAAAGTACCTCATTTATCTCCTATCATACATGTTAAAATGATTATGTATTATTCAAGATTTTTTATAATATCTCTTATTATACCATATTAAAATAATATCATCAACAAAAAAATTATAATATAATTATATTCCGCCATTTACTTTGCATAAATGTTTTTATCAATATTTCCTTTAATTAATTCTATCTCTTTGATGTATCCAATTAACAATAAATATTAGGGTTTGGGCGAATATTTTATCCCCTAGAGATAAAATTTTATCATATATAACATAGATTCATAAAATTCAATAATAATATTCTCAAAATAATCAATATAAACTTCCTCCCCTAACTCACCGTTTCTGAAGGGATGCTCCATATATTATTGATAATTTGATTATGAGCTAGAATAGCTGATAAAATTATTATTGATTCAATACATTACAAAGGAGAAATTTTATCTTCAAAATAAACTCCTTAAACCTTTGAATATATTATATATAATATTCTTTCCATTTCCCATAAAACATCCCCTTTATTATTAAATTTATTTCTAAACACACACTTAGTACAATTCACATTTTCAATTTTTTTCTTGGGACTATATCTCAAGTATCTTTCCTATCAATATGATCTAAATAATCATTCATAAAAATCAACCCATTATTTATGCTTAATAGCCTCATAAAATTAATGTGGATCAATTTGAGAGATGAAAGCTATTTTTTCTTAGTTATAACACCCAACTAGTCTACACTGGAGAATTCAATTCTCCCATTATATGATCTTCTTCCATATGATTTTTTATCTTATTCTACATCTATTTTTTAACATAAATGGCCAATTATTCATCATCAACATGATAATATTCAATATAAGAAACATGTGTTTCATTTCTTACATGTTCTTATTTGATATTTTCAAAATACATCTAACTATCTTTTTTTAGAATAAAAAGATCCTTATTTTTCTGAAATATTAAAATTGAGTTGAAATCGAATATAATTTACATTATAAAACTCAATAATCTTGTGAATATTTTTTTTATCATCTGTAGATTTTTTCTGTTGCAACAGTATGTTAAAAAAATATCTTTGCTGATCTTCTAATCAAACATTGCTATATTTTATTTCATAAATTTCATGAAACATCAACTAATGAAAATTAAAAAATAGTTTATAGATTCTTTATTCTTATAATAAATATTATAATGAGTTATTTTATAATGATATATTAGTGAAAACCTCTTTGGAATGTTAAAAATACTGCATACAACTTACCTCTATAAAAACATTAGAATAATGAATGTTTTAAGAATTATTATACCTAATATAGCAAGACATATATTAATTATTTAAATAACCCCATTATACTCTATAAAATATAGAGATCAAATTTGATGCTTCATTCCATGTTTACAAAGATAATATTAAAAAGAATTACTATCAAACACACTTCCATTATCTATTATAAATTTTTTTATATAAACACATAACTCTCTTAAAACATTCTTTATAAATATTTTAATCATCATCATTGCGTTTGAATTATTCTTTGTAAATAGTATTTTTTTCATTCTTATAAATTTATAAATAAATGTGAAAAAGTATTAGTCCTTAGTGGTAGATTGATTGCACATAGATCAACATAAATATGAATAAATTAACATCAGTGGTATAATAGATTATATTTCAACTCTTTTAAGTATTATTTATCCCCAATTCTCCTTTTGAAAGGAATTAAACAAAAAATCTATATCAATTCTTTAACAATGATAGATCATGTTGGAGTGGCCCGCTATATCCCTATAGAGTGTTTTGATAATTAAAAATATCCTTACATTGTTTAATTTTATTATATTATATAATTTATTTTTTATTGATTATTTATAATTAATATTTTGAAAATATTATTGAGAATAT
Source organism: Viscum album (assembly GCA_963277665.1). Taxonomy (NCBI): domain Eukaryota; kingdom Viridiplantae; phylum Streptophyta; class Magnoliopsida; order Santalales; family Viscaceae; genus Viscum; species Viscum album. Next base: position 1,005,954,631 of record OY728161.1, read on the forward strand.
TTTGTGTTATAATTTTTTTCAAAATGTTACATAATTGTTTATTAGAGTTTTTAAAAATAATACATTTATGGAATGATTTTTTCAAAGTTAAAAGTGTTAAAAACAGTATTTTCTTAAATTATTATTAAGTCAATTTTATTGTCTTAAGAAGTGTATTTTAATGTTTTATAAAATCCATCAAAATTCTTAGTAATATTTTTTAGGGACTTTAAAAGTTGTTTTTATAGTTTTATTAAAAAATTATTTCATAAGTTTCTAATTTTATGTTAATAAAAAATCTATAAATATACTCATAATTCTTATATAAATTTATTTAATGTCTTAAATACTGATTTTAAAAGTTTCGTGAGATATGTCTCACGCCTTGTGAACTAGATGAAACTTATTAAATGTGTTATCACTATACAAGGAACTCTTATAGAAGCCTTTGTATATGATTTATGACTTTAGTGGATTAAAATATATCTTGATCACACATGATGTATAAAATTTAATAATTACAATTTATCATAAGAGATGTTGATCACATGTAGAATAAAGAATCAACCTCATGATATCAGTTCACCTATATGTAGTTATTAGAATATTGGATTCATTTATGGTATTAAAGATGTATAACTAAAGAATAATGAAGGAAATTCTTTATAATTTCTTTTGATATGCACTGAAATTGCACATTCTATCAACTAGTTACAAGAACATCATACAAAATAAACATGTGTTTCATGATTACTATAAATGAAAAGCTTTATTTTTTTCATTCTAAATGAATTTTGAATTAATTTTATGTTATTTAGTTATTAAAGGATTATTAATCACACAATGGATGAAAATTTTGATCTTGTAAATTTCAAATGTTTTCAATAGTTTCACTATAATCATACAAGTTGAAGTTAATATATCTAACACCCTGATTTTATACGACACAATTCTTTTGGATTTTATATTTTTTCTAATTTTATATGGATTATTACAATTTCTTATCTCATTTATTATTAATCATATGTGATAAATAGAACATTTTAATTAATTTCATAGCATTTGACGCAAGAATAACATGGGAATTATTTTTTAAATACATGGGAAACATAAATTAATTTTGTAGTAATATTTCCATGTTAATTTTATTATAACCATTTCTCAAGGTATACAAAAATTATAAAATAGACATGTAGTATCAATGATAATTGAATTTATAAGGATGGAATTGATTATTAAAGTATTTTTATAAAAATAATGGAGAAATCATTCAAGTTGTTATAGAGACATGAAATTCCATTACATATAAAATGTTTTAATATTATTGCCTACAATATTTAGACACTGTTTTATTAAATTAATATGGATGTTCCAGTTTAGATGAAGATAAGTTATTAAAATACAATTATAAAGGTCTATAATTACATGTATCTACTCTAAAAAACACATTTTCATCTTTATTAGGTTCATTTTTTTTATTTTTTTTACTATTGCGTTATTTAATATTTTGATCGAGATATAACACAATGAACATGTGGTTTTTCCTCTATTAAATTGTAATGTTTGTTATGAAAACCTGATCAAAAATCAATATATCATAGGATCTGAATGAAACTAGAAAAAGGTGAAAGAGATGGTTAATTATTTAAAAAATATTGTGTTTTTCGTATACCTTTTCCAAAGGTAAGGGTTTTCCATTTCCCTTGTAATAGACCATGTTTGATCTAAACTGAATTAAAACTATTTGGTTCAATATAAATCCTTTATAACATATGTTTTTATACTATGTTACATTTCTCTCACTGAGTAGAAATAATTTATGAGTGGAATTGGGGGTTTTTTATATGAAATTCCAAAAAAAAATTGTGTTATTTATTTAGTTAATATTATTTCACTCTTACCTCACTTGAATTTCATTTTCTGATTTAATTTTATTATTAATTTTCCACCAAATTATGAAATATATTTTACACTAATAATTTTTAAGGAATGAAAATTCAACCCCACTATTATCTATTGTCATATACATTGTCTAACCTAACAAATTGTGTCAAATATTGACCCTGAATGGATAATTTTGTTGTTTACATTATTTTTGTTTAATATTAACAAATATATTATAACATTCAAATTACAACATTAAATGACTATGGTAATGAATATTTCCATTAATGGAATATTTCAAAATGATGTTTTTTAATCATTTTAGTCCACCTGATTTCAATAGTAGTGACTATAATTACTAGAATGACTGAATAGTGTTATTTTTGAAAAATAATGGAATTTAATATTGGGATATCTTGGATAGATCATATAAATTAACTAAATTTTAAAATGATACTTAGATTTTTAATAATAACGCTAAATATTATTTGAAATAAAAATTTATGGATTTAAAATATTTTTCTATTGTTAGAGGTGTTTATAGTCATATATCTTCTTATAAAACAACTTTTTATATTTGGAGGACATTAAAATTAACTCATTAAAAAATTTATAAATTATGCATAACTATACTTGAAATTCACAAGATAAAATTTCAAGATTTTGGGATATTTGATCTTAAAAAAATTTCTGAGATGTAATTTTTTTTCTATGATAGTAAACTACATGATCACTCATATGGAATCTATGATGAAATTTTTTTTTACTGATATAATACTTAATGACATACCTAAATTTTGGAATTACTATAATGTTTTAATAGATGAAGTTATGAATTTTACTGAGTATACCATGTATGAACCCATTGGATCATTACATCAATAAGAACATGTGTTCAACAATATCGATTAGGATGTTAATGAAAAAAATAGAATTTATTTTAATTCATTTAAATATTTTTATTATGATATTCAAGGGAATATGTAGTTTCAACTAGTTCTAAAAAAGGTGATGATTAAAATAAACTTGAGAAATTATTTCATCGAACTGTGAAATAAGAATCATTGTTCCAGAAAGTATAAGAGAATAATTATAATAAAAAGATTAAATAAAATGTAAGAAATGTAATTCTACTTTTCATTTATATTATATAAATATTGGAAAAAGGGTTATACAAAATATTCGTTATTGGGGGATGGAAATTAAATGTAATATATGTAAGATAAGAAAAAGAAGAATATATTAATTTTTTTCATAGATTTATAGAGAAATATTACTACAATGAAGAATATAGTGGTGAGAAACAAATGGGTAAGCTTGCATTGATGGAAAAATATTCTAAGGTAATAGATTCACTTTTTAGTGATTTGGTAAAGTATGATAGTAACTTTTTAATGGGTATAAATGTGATGAATAATATTTTAAATTCTAAATGTACATCTATTTCTGATTCTGATAGGGATAAATATGCTTTTAAAAGTGATAAATAAAAAACAATAATAAATGTCATGAAGAAGATTAAAACCATTCAAAATATTACAATTAATTGATTATGATTTGTAAAATTATCATTGGGAAACATAATGAAATAATTTTATGAAATGGAAATATGAAATTCTTTTATTTCTAACAATATAGAGGACATTATAGTTAAAATAATGGTTTTAATGGTTGATGATTCTAAACTAGAAATTTTTTTAATAGTTTAATTAATTCTACTTCAAGCATTAAGGATAATGTTTTTGTTGAATTTGTAAGTGTTAAAAATTAAAATGTAAAATTAATGCTGAAATAGAATAATTTAAGTATATTCTATCTATGTTTAACATTTAAATGAAAATTTTGTATGATTTAACAATATTACAATAAATTTCAATATAAAAGATAAATAGAAAATACATTGGTTTTTATGAAAACTACCACATATATAGATAAATATGTTTATAAAAGTTAAAACTATTTTTATCTACTTTGGCACTTAAAACTATGTGCTTCACACATTTTTTTTGGTATCCAAGATGCCATCCTCACTTGAAAAAAGTCAGTTTTTTTGGAGAAAAGCATCTTCACACCAAAAGATGATGAATAGGGGACCTCAATATTCCACATTATCTCTCATACATTTAGGGGTGGAGATCCTTCAAAAAAATTTCTAGTCTGATGAATTGGTTTTTATAACCTCCCACTTATATTAGGTTTTGGATTTCTCATGTTTCTAACAAAAAAGGATACCAAGGAATTCAAACCCATTATTCCAGGTCTTCATGAAACATTTTTTATTCTGAAAATAACTGATATTTAGAACCCAACATTCAAGGTATATATCAATATAGAATCATAATATTTACTAGATATGGAGATAGAAAAGACTTATATATTAAAATAAAGATCTTTTTGAAGTTAGAATTCATTTTAAGAAACTATATAAGGAAATTTCATCATAAAGAAAACACTTCATGGAGCCTGATCTCACTTCACAAACCATGAGATACCATCACAAGTTTTGAGTTCCATTAATATATTTTTTATCATTTATATTGTTATAATAATTAATATTTATCCACAATGAACTCATTTCATGTGTATATCCAGGTTCTTGATCTCCCTTTAGGATGCACTATGCAGAACCTCATTCATAGAATCACATTTCAATTCCCCATTTACAAATTTTTTTTATACACTAACTTTTTAGATACTATTCACCAACACATGGTTTTCCATTTCAGGTAGGTATTCACTAAGCATCACATATAAATACCCCACATCCATTTCAAGGGATGATAGAGAATTGTAGTGAAAATCAATAAACTCTTAACCAAATAATCATGTAATTCTAAAGGACCAATGTAAATAAATCCTCAAAAGCATTTAGTGAATCCCCTATATAAGGGATACTCTATAAATGAAATTAATGAGTGAATTTACATGAATTATATTCACGATGGATAGTTTTTAGATTCCCTTTCTAAGGCAAATATATAGATCCCATTTATGATGCATGCACATGAGCACATCATTTACAATGCATGTAAATTAGAACAACATTTAATAAGCACCTAAATAAGGATCACGTAATGATTATCCTATCACATTCTAACATAATGAGATACCAATATAGGTATGAATTTTTGATTACCATAAGTTTGTATGACATAAAATAATATACTAAAAAAACCCTATAAGGACATCCCTCTATGAAATCACGTAATGAAATCCATATTGATGAACTCGCATCATGAGAAACTTGTCTATGAAATCCCTTATTGAGACCCCTATCCATGAATACAATTTTGGATACCCTTTTCAATGAATCCACATTAAAAAGATATATGATCTCATTACATGTCTCCCCAATTCGTAATCTCTATCCATAGAGCCTCCTATGTGGGGTACCCTTCCCACCATCCAGTCCCTTCAATTCCATAAATAACCACCATTAAAGAGAAAGAGTCGAACACTGATATTTTTAAGATGATCCATTAAGAAATTACATTGTGAATTGTAAACCAAAACCATTATTCAATAAATTTCAATGAGTCATGAGAGTCCTTATGGATTCCCAAAACACCTCATACCGATATTTTCCTATGGGTTTCTATAAATACCTTGATTCTTGATACTCTTATTGGTTTACTCACATATAATGAATTGAGATACCCCACATGGTTTCCATTATATTCACCTTGATTAAATATTCTTATCATGATTTTTTTATATATGGGCCTCTTATGAGGTGTATTCCCCAAATATAAAAATAGTGTAGAACAAATTTTTAATCCCCATATAGTCTCATGTTGTGACCCCTTATACATAAAATTTATCCCATATGGGATTTACATGTTTAACAAACACTTCATCCCCTATTTTTTACTCCTATACAATATAAATAACATTTCATCTCTTATATCTCACACTGGGAATTACTCACATGGGTTTGGAGGTGGATTTGATCAATATGTTATTATAATTTATATTTCTAATAAAAATCATGTATAATTCCTAACAACATGTATAGAAATAGTATACAGAACATACTTACAACACAATGTAAGACTACATGGACTAGACCTCACATATGACATTAAAATTTTTCACTAGATATATGTGGGATTTGATTATTATTCATACGGGATATATAGTTTTCCGCATCATGGTTCAAAATAAATATCCTTATATATACCCTCTCTTTTATCTGATGATCATAGTACGATCCACCTATTCCTAATACACCTTGAGTATAGATTCACCTCTTGGTTACTTAATATTCCTCGATTAAATATACTCTTCTTGATATAAATATATATTCCCCTTAGTATTTTTAATCCCCATCTGGAGTTATCTACCACCTATGTGATTATGTAGGACTTCTCTAATATGATAAAACAAAGTAGATTCATATTTATATTATGATGATTCATGGATACCTTTGGTAATAAGAAATATATGAACAATAAATTTCCCTATTAGTTACCAATAAATAGATATACTAGATTTTGTCTCTCATGTGTATGTCCCACACCAACCATTATTAGGAACATTTTACATTTTCATCCATTACACATAATGCTAAAAACTCTGGGAAGTTGTTATTTTTACATGGACATAAATCCTAAAATGTTTCCTATTATGTGACATTAAAACACATGGGTTTTGATTACCTTTATAGGTATAGGTAGGAATCCCCTTTCATGGTCCTGATCTCAACACCATAAATGCTTAACACCCCCTAAAAAATTATAAAATCCATATTTCCCGACTATATTGAATTAAATTAAACCATTAATGACTAATAAATGAAACATAGAGAACCTCTAATAACAAAATACGATAACATCAACACATGATTTTGATTAAATCATTGTAATATAAGAAACCATTCTGAGGATAGGATTTGTACGGGTTTAAGGACATAACATAAATCTATAAGAAAATACCAAAGTAGTATAAAATCATCCTAAATGGTTGAGATGAGACTGATCTACCATCCTCTTCACTAATTTGCATTCCAAAATTTCACTATAAAGAACCGATACGGAATTCATGGCATTGAAAAGTAGGCCAATAGTGGAACTCCCTTCGAACTATCACAGATGAGGGAACGCATTAGATCATTTTTCAGAAACAATATCATCTATAAATTTATTTTATAATGGTGAATTGGGTGACAATTATTAAAATTATAATTTCCATATCATTTGTCCCATATATATAAAATATTTTTTAGATAAATCTATATTTAATTTTAAAATACTAACTCCTCTTCAACATTTGTTCTTAACATTTTTTATAGAATCTCATTAGACCAAGGATGGTTTAAATACCGAATTGTTTTTGTATATCTAGAATGAAAACCTATTTTATTTTTATAATATATAATGTTAGTATGATCATTAACATATAAATTTCTTATCTATTTCGAATGTATTCTAGTTTTCAAAATCTAGTTTACTAGAATTTTCATCGAATTTTATTAATCTTAAATATTATTAAATATTTCTACAATAATATGAATATCATTTAAAATTTTTATGTTTATTAATTTTATATATATATTTATTTAGGTTTCTGAGTTCATTGTATATTTTTTACTTTTCAACATGGATCAATCTTTGAATAGTAGCTGAACTAGTGGTGGATGGGGCCTCAATAAAGCCTCGCCATACACCAGTAGATTTCGACTAGAAGCAAGTCCAAAGGGGTGTATGTGGGGTCACTATTCCATTATATGAGAGTAATAAAATAGAATAAATAACCAAAAATCATCCGTAATAGTTAATAATAAGACTACTAAACCATAAAATATAATAAGAACACAATAAATGAAATGTAGCAGAGGCACAAACTACCATTCATATATACAACACTAATCACCCACTAGGTCGGCCTGAAATATATTGCTATAAAACAAAATAAAAATAAAACTAAAAGGCTATACTACAAACTATGATCCAAACCACATACCAAAATCTATTTACACATTTTATCCTTACTGTTCAATTAGTCTTGGGCTTCATCCTATTGTGGGCCTATAACCAACTAAACACATGCTCGAGTTCTCTAGTGAAGTGGTGTCCCAAGAAGGGTGTGAGTGAAAAACACACTAGGAAATCACAAATGTGGTCCAATACATATATAGTAAAATGTAGTCTATGTATATGTGACCTAATCATCAAGAAAAAAATTATGATAGAAACCAAAAGATGAAAATAACTATAATTAAAAGAATAAAATAATTCAATAATTCATCAGTAGTTTCTGATACTAGTCTAAAAATATCAAATGAATAAGTCATTGATCTCTATGTCATACCACTCAATTTGTGTCTAATCTAGTCGATCATTGGTTCTGTAGTAATGATCTACCAAACCTACTTCAGGTAGTGAATTTTTTTTTTGAACTATATAACATAAGGGTCTCATTTTTTTAAATAAAGGTCAATCAGTCCATGTATTCAAATCCAGAATACGTAATGGCATGTCTGCAGTCCCAATGAATGATGTGGTGTTCCTTTTCCAAAATCCTAAACCAAGAGAGTGTGGTGAATCATGTTTACAAATTCCTAATAAATTATGACCAGTGACATGTCTCACATCTGAAACCAAGAGGGCATGGATCTTCATGTCCCAAAAATCATAAAAAATTAAGTGGAGTTCCATGTCCAACAACATAAACCAAGAGTCTATAGAGAATCATTTCCAAAAATTCCTAATAAATGATGAGGAGAAGCATATATAATAATTTCCACAAAAACTATGATGATTTCCATGTCTAAAATATAAATCCAAGGTGGTAAATTGTGATTATTTAAATAAATGGCTGAACAGCCCCATCCCCAGGAAAGTATGGGTAAAGAAGCAATAGTGAATCCACCCTAATCCTAGGGATCACCCAAGGTATTTGTTGAGGTGATCTTCATTGATCCTTGAGAATATCGAAAGTGTGGTACTGAAATATCCTCCATACCATCCTCTATAATCTCTAAGCGGTGTGAAATCCTTATTACAAAATGGAAATCCTATAATGGTACCAGTAATCAAAAAAATCACAAAATATAGATTCTTAAAAAACCTCTAGGAAACCGAACAAGATACCATTCATTCAAATAGAGTTAGAATCTAGATCATAGGAAGTATGTTTGGGCATCTTGATAAAGCATGAAATAACATCAGGTCCATTCTACAATGTTCCATGAGGCATGTTTCAAATCATAGCTACATAAATATTAACCAATTGAATGTGTACATAAAAGAGTGATTGTAACTGAACACATATCCCACCACCACCTCCTCAACCCCTTGGAACACATGTTTTGTACAGCTTTTGTGGTGACACCTGCAACCATACTACCCCAAACCCTTAACACACTAGCACTATATTAGTCCATATAAAGGGTCCCCCAATGGGTTCTCAAGACATTACATAACACAAAATCATAAAAAGGGTAGCATAAACATTTCATCTCCTCAGGGACTTACCGCAATGGAAACCATTTAGGGATGGGTAATAACCCAATCTCGATCCTAAGATCTATATTGGATGGCTGACACATCCAACCTTGTCATGGGGTTCATAATGTCAATCCACATGGGCTTATATAAATAATGGTATGCATTACCGAGTGTAGTATTACATCTAAAGAGGTATGGAGGGTCCAATACTTGAGATTTTCACAAAGGGGTTGTTAGTGAACCCTATCATTCATCCATTAAAAATCACACATTTAATTAATTAAAAGGTTCATTGGAAAAAAATAGGAGACTTCTACATCAATGGAAAACCCTAGAATACAACTGAAAACATAAACCTACCTAGATACCATAATACCAGTATGAAATACCACCTACCTTTTTAGAATCATTCCATTTATTTTACAAGGTCTGGAAGAAGTTTCCAAGTCTTATCCAAGATCATTTGAGATATATCGGTTCCTGTATAAAGACCAAACCATCCAAACAATAATTAATTATAAATACATTAAAATTAGTTAAAAAATATCAAGAAGTTATTAGAATTTTAAAAACATTAATTTTAAATTTATAAAGAATAATCCCTCACTGGTCTATCCCATCACATTAGAACCATGACCTAACACTTTTCAACAACCTAGGTCACATCCTAAAACATGAATTACACATTATCTGTAAGCAATTATGTCAAGAAAAATAGATAATCAATTTAATTTACACCTAAAATCTTGATAAATTCATCGTGGTGACATACCTCAAGAAAATAGTATGTAGTGAGGTGAACAAGCCCTCTCTGTTCGTCCACTTCCTAGGAAAAGAAAAATCATCATCACTTATATCTGATTCCAGCATGATCTAGTGGAATCAAGGACAAAATACCTAACTGATTAAACCAATATTAAAGGAAGGTTAAGAAAAAAATAAGTCTAACATATTTGAATACTTTCCTCTAGGATTTTAAATAATCTAATAGTGTTCAATTTAGACCATTATTCTGGGAGATGTCCCATAGTGTAAGGGAGAAGGGGGGATTTATGTGGTGGATATACTTGGAGAAATGAGTGATAAAATAGTGCAAAACCATTTAAAATATGTATTATGAGATATTAATCTCCTGTATTTAAGGATTCGAATGATTTGGCCACACTATTAGGTAAACCATGCACCAATACTACAAGATTCACTCTCTTCACACCTTCACCTCACATGGTTACATCGCACAATTAAGAAAACCATGTGATTACATTTTCACCTCACCCCAAACCATATATTTTCATCCAACCTTCTATATAGTTTCTCAAGCCTTTGCGCCTATGTAATGTGGGCCATATGGTTAGGATGCATGGTTGTCACTAACTGTGTTCCAAATGTGTTCCACATGCAACACTTTTAAAAAAATTGACTTTTTTTCCAAAACCCCAAGATTATTCTAAAACCTCAAATCCACGTTTCAATTCTTATTATATGTATAAATATAGCACATTAAGGCATCAAAACCTTTTTAATTTCATTTCGAATCAGCAATAATGATTTGACCCATCCAACAATAACAACTTCATTTTACTTTGGAAATGTCCTACTCATATAACATGGTATCTTACAACCTACCTAATATAAAACTTTTCATCCCAAAGAGGCTTATGTATTCATTTAAAGGAGTAACCAAACCTATAAAGTTCATGAACTACCACTAAAATTTCATTATTTTGTTCTACATTCCCAATGCCCTTCCTAAAGCCACTTTAAATAAACAATAATAAACCAACCAAAAAAATAAGACAAAAAACATAACTAAATCCAAAAAATAATGATAGAACTTCCTAGATCCCATCTAGGTTAAACTATGATCACATCGCTATATGAACCCTAATTCGGCCTATGGTGCTCCCCGCTATAGGTTCTTTCTTTCAATTACAAATTCGTAACCATGGTAATTTCATCATTAGTATTTCTTATAGATACATTCCCCTATAATCGTATTGATTATTTTAGGAGATCCCCAAACATTCTATAGAAGTTCAAACATGAGGAAACCAATCTCGGTCCATCATTTGATATAATCTATCAATTCCATTTGACCAAGATCAATAAATTCATATAGGATTCTCCTTCAAATATTTTAACAACCATTATACTACACCCATATCACCCCAATGGGACATGTGATGCAGTTCCTCTAGAAGAACATTTTATTATTTAGGAGAACTCAAAACAAAATTCCAATGGATGAATATCCTTATTGACACTCAAATTCAGTAAATAATATATCAATTAAACCATAATCTGTTGCCCACATCACATAACACACAAATATCATTCTAATAAAACTCACTAACTATTTTATCTAACTTTTGGTGATGTCTCTTGGCGAAACCATACACTATTCATTCATATCTTCATGCCAAAAAAGGACCAATAGCACATTTCTCATCCAATATAGTTAGAGCATGACAAGAAAATATAAGACCAATTCCCTTGATCAGACTCCACCTAATCCTATATTTGAATATGCACGATTTATTTACTATAAAATCTAGTAGTACCTAGTTCCATTTATCCAATGGTATATGAAATAAAAAAACAATCAAGATCCAATATAAACCTAAAACGACATCCCACTCCCTTTATTAGGAGAATTCATATCATAATTCCTATTGATATGAGTTTATAATCACTATTTACCTTGCCCCATCCTCCTATGGACATAATTACTATCAAGGATAGAAACCTACTAATTAATGAGTGATACTTAATAGGTCAAAGGGCACCAATTTCCATCCAACAGAAATGAAATCCATTGAAATCACTTAGTTCAACTCATAACATGTGTCACCCCACCCCCTAAAATGGACAATGGTGCACTCCCCACCAAATTTATTAAAATAAAATACACCTAGATTAAAACTCCAAAGTGTTCAATTTAATTATACTAAAAAATTCATATAGATAGCTTAATGCATGGCCGATTCTCTTTCAATATAGTCAGGACTGTTTTTGGATATTTGGAATGACTGTCTCTAGGATGGTAGTCCACTAAGATTCTATTAAAAGGAATGTATCTCTCTCCCCATGGAAAACTATCATCGTACCAGGACACATTTTTCTTTATCTAATCCCCAACACCTTGTCTCTGAATAATGTATGACTAGCTCCGGCCATGGGTCAACCACCTCATAGAACATGACTTATTTCCAAGATATCTATTTTTATTTAGAACATAACTTAATAATAACAAATTATTATGGTAAACACACCCATAAGAAAAACATTAAAAACCATCAATCCACACCCAACACATAAAAGCTCACCAATGTTTCATTTTTATCAGTTACCAAACACAATATATGAAAACTATACTCACCCACTTAGAATGTGTATAATCACTTTCCACATGATCCATCATCGAATTCATGATTTTGTGGGTTTCACATTATTTAATCCAAGATGACCATGCAACCTGAAACATCAGTCTCCTTATTCCAGAATCTCCCTGGAATGTATACTTCAAAATTTGAGACCATATTTGGTGCATGATTTATTCCATAACCTCCGATAAAATGAAGTCATTATAGTCACAATCACTTATTCATGCGAAAAAAACTATTGAAAATTATCCATCAGTTAATAGTTCTAGGAAAAATAATAGTTTTAACTGTTGAACTCAATCCCAAAAAACATGAACCCCAGGCGATTCCATGGAAATTGAAGGCATTATCATTTTAATCATGGAAAACCTGAGTACCTCTCATGCATTGGTCTCATAATGAATATACAACCAAGATCACTGATTAAATATTCATCCATAATAACTTAGGAAAACCACCATAACATTTTTTCCTCTATGAAACGTACCACTGACTAACCTTTGTTTGATTCAAAACTATGGGCCTCTAGGTCACCCATTTATCCCTACTAATGACGTCTCAAAATAGGGTCTCTAGGTCTATCCACCTTTCCAAAAAGGTTAAACTTCTCACCAAGGTCAAATTTCATGGGGTGTCACCCACCTCTTATATCAACTACTATACAACATCTAATTTGTATGTAAACTCTCCCTAAAAGTGTAAAATACAATGAATGTAAAGAGATCATCAACCCACAAGTGTCAAAACTAGAAAAAATGGAATCACCATTCAAGTATCATCCTACCAATACCTGATCCTCTCTATGTATCCCCATAAGGTACTACTCTCTATAGGGTCATGCTTTCAATAAAAGGAAAAGAACATAACCCCTCATGGTATCCAAATACAGTAATACCCATTTGAGGTTCTAGTTCACTATACATGTTTATGGGCCTATCAGAATCACACTCAATAATCCAACAAGATATCCATAAATGATGGATTGTTATGTAAAATAACATACCATGCTAGATAGAAAAAATACATGTCTATTGTTATGAATATTTAGTTAACCTCGCCTGAAAATGATACACCCAAAAATGTCCTACAAGAATTGAATATACTGGAGACACTAACCTTAGAGGGTCAATAGTATATGCACAACGTCGTCTCAACGATCCATGCCATTCCACACTGACACGGTCCAATTATGTAGAATTTTACTCCTATCTATACAAGAACACACTTGATATGTTTTATGGTAACTTTAAATTTTTGAACCATGGAAGCAACACCCCATGAGGGGTCAAAAAATAAGGAAACATGTACCCTAATGACACTCTAGGGTCACTACACCTCATGTGCACAAGGAATGAGTTGTCAGCCTTATTGTCATACATCTCACTGTAGATCCACATAATCTACTATTACGAATAAATATATCTTTAATTTGGACCAATTGAGTAGAATTCCAACAAGAACATATATGGTAAAACACTATTTAGTTATTTTTTACAATTTTGAAAATTTTCCGCTAGCATCTATACTAAAAGCACACACTATTATAACTAGAACATGTGGACCCTACATCCCAAATATCACGCATGAAAAAAATTTCTTTCCAATATCAACTAAGAGACAAAATAAATCAATAATCTCTCTCCAAAGGGACAAGATCCAAATATATATAATAAATCATAAACTCCACCAAACATGTTCATTTTTCAAATAAAAATCAAATAAAACTATAACATCACATATCTTGAATAAAAATCACATAACCATGAAATCTAGGACATATTGTTAGAACATGTGTTCTCAACACATTGGTCTAATATCCCACATGGGTTCTGACTCATTCTTAATACTCATGTATACCATATCTTAAATAGTGAAACACCATTAATTGTACAACTTTTATACCATAATTTCATTTCTCACCATGGATCAATCTATTAATAAAATCCTAAACAATTGGTTGCAGTGCCTCAAGTGTGTCTCCCCATAAATCAGAGGCTTTTGACTAGCAGTGATGACTAAGGGTTTGTTTGAGCGGAGACTATTCCCTCAATTATGAGTAATAAAATAGTCTTAATAACTAAAAATAATCTATATCAGTAAAAAATTAGTTATAAGGTTGTAATGAATAAAATACATTAAAGGCTCGAGTGGAAAATTCATACATACAACACTGATTTCCCACTGGACTGACCAAACATATATGAGTCTAAAAGAATTACAAATAAAATTAAAATAATATATCACTAAATCTGACCCAAAACACATAACAAACTCCATGTAAAAAATATAATTCATCTTAATTGATCATTCTCATGAATCATACCATCTTATATGTATAACCAAGTGGACATCTATTTGGGTACCCCAGTGCAATGGTGGCCCGACCAGGTTGCATTTACAAACCATTATATGGAACCACAAACTCAATCCCATACATTTCTAGTAAAATTAATTGTGTTCCTATGTGAGATACCCATCATGATAAAAATATTGATATTAACAAAAATCTAAAAATAAATATAAGTAAATGTGTAAACTAATTCTTCAATTGATCTGTAGTATGTGATCCAGATTCATTGGACATCTAGGGAATACAAAATTGAGATGAATATCATAAAACTCATGTTGTGTATAATCTTGTGGATAATTGGTTTCATAATCATGATGAACCATACCTTCTTCGGCCAATGTCAATAATATATTTAAACCATATACCAAAAAGGACTCATATATTCATATAAGGGGATATAAGCCCAACCATTAAAATATAGGATAAAAAATAATTGCTCAAAAATACTAATAAATTATGAGGAGTACTATGTACAACATACTAGAAAAATAGGTTATAGAGATTCAAGTCCAGTAAAGTTCAATAAATAATAAGGACTGACATTACCAAAATTATAAACTAAGTGTGTTTGGAGTTTCATGTCTAAAAATTATAAATAAATAATATGGATCACTATATATATAATTCTAAACTAAAATGTTGTCTAGTTCCATGTCCAAAAATTCCAAATAAAGGATGTGGAGCTCTATGTCTAAAAATTCCTAATAAATAATGAGGATTTTCATGTACAACATCATAAACCAAGATAATATATCATGATCATTTCGATAAATGAATCAATATCCACATCAATAGGAAATTAATGGAATTATAGCAATGGTGTGTCCACCCTGGTCATAGGGACCACCCGAGGAAGCACTAGAAGAGATAATCATCATTACCAGAAAATATTTGATGTGGGGATCTAAAACATCCTCAGTGGTCACTTCTATAATAACTAAGGAGGAATCCCTACGATAAAGGGAATTCTTATGATAGTACCAACCATTCATATAAATCTCAAAAGATGGATCCCATAAAGTACATATAGTCATCCCAAAAAGTTATCAATCATATTAATTTTCCTAGAAGATATATCCAAATAAGTACATCTGAGAATCCCAATAAAGATTCATATCACATCATGTTCCATGGTCTGAGTACCAGGAAACATTTCTTGAATCATAGTTTCATCAATAGTAACCAAGTGAATGAATAAATAAAATATTGAGGGATTTCAAATAGTAAACCCATAACTAATTCCATATACCCTTGACTCACATGTTTGGTATGGGTTATAATTTGACACCATCTAAAATATATATCCCAAACCATTGACAACTATCATAGGTATGATCAGAATACTGGGGAACCCAATAGGTTTTCTAAGTCATTTTAGATCATAAGTACGTTATATGGGATCCCTAAGGTTAACAAGTAAGGAGAGGCATCCATATTAGGATTCATGGAAATAGTGCAGGAGTATAAGAATACCTATTGGAAACCTGATAAATAACATGGGAGTAGATAGACCCCTATTGGGATCCCCAATAACATATTCATGGTTTTGGGTTAACACCAGACAAGCTAGGACATTACATCACACAACATCGTAAAAGGAGTAGCATGACCTTGCCATCTCTTCAGGGTCTTACGACTATATCAATAGCTTGGAGACAGGTCATGACACAATATTGATTCCACGATATCTGTTGGATAGTCTGCATATCTGATATAGTCTCAGTTTCCATAAGGTATATCCACTTAGGCTTGTATAAGGGTTGATATAACATACTGATTGTAGTATTACCTCCTAAGTGGTTTGGAATATACTCAGTCTGTCAAAGGACCAAGCTATTAAACTAGTCCATACGGCCTATCCATGACCCCCGATATTCTTCCATTACAAACCACTAATTTAATTAATTAAACAGTTCATTGGAATGAACATAACATGATGTGTCACCCTTAGGGACATGTCCTGGAATACACATACTACCATAAACAACTATAGATACAATAGGGAAGGTATGGAATACCACCTAACTTTTAAGAATAGTTCAATTTGTTTTCTAAGGGATAAATAAAGTTACAAAGGCTCGTCCAACCTCATAAGAGACATATCATGTCCTTTCTAAAAAAATCAAAAACTGATTGATTTTAATTGATTAATAAATCTCAATGATTTATAAACAATTAAAAAAAATATTTAAAAATTCATAATGATCAAACCCTCACCAGATGATCTTTTTTCATAGAAACCACGATATAACACTCACTAATAACCTATGAAAAATCCTCAACCTGGAATAATGCATGATCCCAAATAAATAGTGTCATGAAAAATATCCAAGAAATTTAATTTTGGACATAAATATTTATAAATTCACTATGAAGACATAAATCAGCAACATATAACAAGAATAAGTGTTTATGGTCTATTCATTAATCATATTCTTAGGAAAGGAAAAATCAACATCATTAGTATTCTATTCCACCATCCTCTAGTGAAATCAGGGAAAAAATTACATACTGATGAAACCCAAATTATATCAATAAGGTGAAGAACACAATAAAGGCTAATGAATTTGAATAATTAACTATATGATTTCAACAGATTCGACAACATTAGATTCATACAACAATTAGGGATATCTACCATTAGGGAATAGAAAAGGAGGATGTTTGTGGGGGATCTATTCGGTGAAATGTTGGATAAAAGGGGGTAAACCATTTATATTATATAGGGTAAATGGTAATTTTTTAAGGATGTTCATGGTTAGGTCACATGATTAGGAAGAAGACATGCCAACCATGTGGATACACATTCAACACACCTTCACCTCACACGGTTATAGTGCACGGTTAGGAAAATCATGTTCCAACTTTGTGAGTCCATCTGCACCTTTTTTTACCAAAATACTTTTCCCCATCATTCCTTATACTTTCCCCTTC
Organism: Viscum album; assembly: GCA_963277665.1. Classification (NCBI taxonomy): domain Eukaryota; kingdom Viridiplantae; phylum Streptophyta; class Magnoliopsida; order Santalales; family Viscaceae; genus Viscum; species Viscum album. The sequence continues at coordinate 1,005,972,609 of OY728161.1, forward strand.
CCATTAACCAATGTAATCTACGCCACAAGGTTAGGATGAATGGTTATCACTAACCATTCAACAACTGTGGGCCCAATGCTGCAATATTTGAAAACATTGACTTTAGGTTCCTAACCCCCCAGGATTATCCCAAAAACATTAATCAAACTTCTAACTCACATTTCATGTCCAAAAACAACACTTTTTGGTATTCAAAAAGTAATAACTCAATTCCAAATATCCAATAAAGATTTTACGCATATAGTAATCAAAAAAACCATTTCCTTCTGGAATTTCCAACACCTAAAAAGTACGATCTTACAATATTCATTATTATATGTACATTAATATTTGTATATAATTATAAATTATGGTGAATAATTACTGTTCATTATTTAAAAATTGGTATATCACATTTTATGTCAATTTTTTATGAGTTATTCATTTTTTCCTTCTAAAATTAGAGTTTATTTATAAATGACTGAGAAATATGATTTTATTATGTTATTAATGTTGTAATAACATTTAAATATTAATAATATATTTTTGTATTTATTCTAATATTTTTCAACCATGTTGAATATCATTGTGATGGTTTTCACTCTTTGTTTATTAATGTATAATATTGGGTGGAATAATAACATTATTTAATTTTTGGTAATGTATCCTATTAAGTTGTTTTATTTTCAGTATGAAATATTTTAGGATAAGGATGTCGCTGCTATTATAATATGATTTTATTTTTATTTTTTTGTTTGTAGATTTAAATTGTGTGAGATATATCTATTTTTTAAGATAAGTTTTGGAGAAATGTTTTATATATTTGATCATTTTGACTCTTATAAAATTGGGATATCTTTTAAGTAAGAGTTTTTTTATTTCATATTTTGGATGTTTGAAAAACAATTGAGAATTATTTTAATTGATGTTTTATTTTTTAATTTTCAAAATGAGGGATATTTCTAGAGTGGAATCTTATCTATATTTAATAGTTTTTTTATAATTAAAAATACCAACATATTTTTTATTTTAATTAATTTTTATTCATTATTCATTATATTTTATTCATCATTATTATTCTAGAAATATTATTGTGAATATTTGGTTTTAAATTTATTTTTACAAATCAAATGTAATTATTATGTTCTTTTTTTATCATCACCATTTGAAATAATGTTTTTTTGAATGGTTTTAAATTATTTTAAATCCATAGAATCAAGTCCAATTATTTTCCAAAATTCATGTGTTGATCATGGAGGAATGAAGAGTTATAGATTTAATAGAGGCTTTCATGGAGTTTAATAAAATGATTCAATGTTTTTTATTCACTAGAAGAATGTCACTTTATAATAATTATTCAAGATAGGTTTTAGGGATACTCAGTCGATCGAATGAATGGTTGATTTCAAATATTTATATGTAGAAATAGAATTCAATCTTTGATTTCATGAGAGTATGGAGTGGATAAATTTTAGACTATTAGTTAATTGAAAGAGTTAGTGAAATATGAATTTCATACACTATGTAAGTGAAATTAATTTATACAGCAAAAAAAGATTCTTATTATAACTATATGACTAAATAAGGGAAATAATATGATTCGATGAGTTGTATAAAAGAAAGAAAAAAAATATGGGGTGAGTAAAATAAATAAAATTAAATCCATCATAAGTTGTCGAGGGACTTTACATAAAAAATATAAGGCCCAAACAATTGTTATAAGGTTTATAAGGATAGTCAATGTTCCAATATTCATGAATGAATGTTTATGATTTATGCCCACATTTATAGAAATTTAAATGTTTTTTGATGATATTTTTAACTAAGGATTTCAAAAATTCAAATTTAGATATCTTGAAATATTTCTAATCCTATTGAAAAACTGATTAACATGAATGTAATTTTGAAAAAAAAAATCATTGAATTCCCCCACATTTATGGGAGAATGATTGGTTATATAAAGGAGAATAATTTGTGTTAATGAGGATGTTGATGTTGTTCATAATGATGATATTTTCATGTTAAGAATATTATTGAGAACCCAAAAAACATTCATCAAAAGATATGTTGGGTTTAATAAGGATATCCCTGAGTTGAGGAGACTAGATTTTCAAGTACTATAAGATACCTGTTCGAAAAAAATATGTGCTGAAATGTTTATATTGTGAGAAGGATACGTTTTTCCGTTCAGGATACTCAATGGAAAATCTATATTGTACTACTAGAGGGAGCCGGTATAATCATATTATCAAAAGGCATTAGTCCGGGATAAAATTTTGGGTTAATAGAAAACATTTACAAAACCATTGTATTTTTTCATTAACGATAGTTTTAAAACAATGAGTTGGGAATTTCAAATGCAGACTATAGTATTTTTCATTACTATGATTGAACATTTAAAAAATTATCTGCCTTACTCTCTTGTTTATTTTACTACATATGGGTGAGAGTGTGTTTATTAATTAAGTGGATTAAGACTATAACACGTCACAATGGTTTACAAAATTTTCATTGAAGTTGTAAAATAAAACCGACAATTCACCACCCCTATATTTGTTTTCTTATTCCTTAGTATCCCATGAAAAATAACTTATGTACTCTTTATAAATATTTTTCATGACATAAAAATTTCACGCATCATCATGTTCTTGTAAAATTTTTAGGTTCTTTGATTATTTAGGAAATATATTATACATGAATCAAAATATCTATGTATTGTGTAAGATCCATCCAATTTCTAATTTTTAGTGTGATATTTAGTAAATATATTATTCTTGCCTCATATAATATTTAATATCATCTAAAATATTTCACATATCATGTCTGACCTATACAGACATTCAAATACTCAATTGAAAACATCTCTAAAAAACTCAATCTTGTTGAAGAAAATATCAAACATTTATAAAAACATTTTAATCCATCTTAATCATAGTCGAAAATAAAGAATTTTTTTTTTCAATAATTCCATTGGGTTCTTTAGTAATCACCCTAAATTTATAGTATGGTTATTCCTAATTATCCATGGGGTACAATTTTTGTTAAAAGGGGGGTTTAAATGGGTTTTTTTGAAAATAATCATGTAAATTCAAGTGAAATAACATATTACCATTCACTATTTCATTTAACAAAGAATTTAATTTTCATTCCCCTATTCCATAAAAAACCCAGAATGTACACTTTTCTTGTATGGTTTGACTAACCATGTACCAATATATTAATTAGTGGCCACCTCTAAATTTATAAATTCATGTTTAGATGCATGGTTTAGCTAATGATACACCAAAACATATTTTATAACAAAACATTTATCACTATCCATTATTAACACATAATTTCACTAGATCTTAATTCTAAAGTAGACGTCTATTTTGAATCCAACAATGAATGAAATAATATCTTTTTAGACCGTAAAAGTATTTATTTAACGACATTAATGCTAAATCAAAAATATCCCCAAATATTCACAATATCATTGAATATAAAATGAAATGGGATTTTCATATATTAATATGAAATATTTTTAGATGAATATTCAATACATTTCAAAAATAAATGTCCAAGAAATGTAATGGTTCATCATCTTGGGATGCTTGATACATAATCTTCTTATTTAGTGAAATATCTTCAATACCACCCATAAGGATCTTCCCCTTTTGTACTCTTCATAAGAATAAACTTCTTAAAATATTTTTCATTGCCAAGGGAATGTAACTAATGAGATGGTGAGATTAAATACTGAATAATGGTTAAAATGGGAGATATATCTCTATGATAATATGAAAGCATAAGATAACGATAGAGTCATGTGATTTTGAACATAACCTAAACTTTTCATACAAAACCTTTCATATAAGATAACCATGATTCATGGTATAAATCATTGTCATTCCAGAATTCAGGATTCATAAGGGTGTGAAATAATCATAATTAAAGAACCATAAGATCATGTCATAAATGTGTGGCACCAACAATGGTATGGAAAAAATTTCATTTGTCAATGATAACTACCAAGGCCATCAAAAAAAAGTGGGTATGGCCTCATAATCTATTTACCATTTTGGACCAAGCATATTAGAATGTTTCTATTATGGATCAATCCCTTCAGCATGTTTCCCATTTTGGATCAAGCCCATCGACTAGTTTCCCATTGTTATCCTTTTTTTTATAAATTATTACCCAATTAAATGGAAGGAGATATAGGGCCCTCCCATCCTTGGTTATAATGTCACTACCTTACTTGGTTATAACCTAACCCCCATACATTGATATATTTTTTCAACCATCATAGGTTACAACATAACCACCATCACAAAATAATAACCATACATAAGTATGACAAATGATCTTAAAACATTCATCATATCATATCCTATGATAAGAAAATGGTCTCATAAACATTCCATCATCAAATAATCCATTCAAAGGAAATGGGTCTCATAATCATCTCACAAATTCATCATATCATAACCCATTTAAATTGTATGGGGTTCATAAACACATATTTGTCAAAATTAAAAACCATATAGATAACGAATAATGATGTAAAATTGGATCAAGACCCTAGTAAATCATATGTAATATCAAAGTATGTCATCGTAGATAGAAAATTATTTTTAAAGATCACCTGGAACACTTATTGAGAAAAATATCCCTTCACATTGAAAATCACTTTTTTAAAATAAAATATAACGAAACATTTTTATAATTCATTTCTTTGAAAATAAAATTTTATAAAATAGAGGAATATTTAAATCATTGACTTGACATGATGAAGGAAAATTACATTCAAGTTGTACACATTAAAAGGAAGATTCTGTTTAAATTTATATAAAATCAAAAAGGGCCTCATTTAGAAAATATCAAGAAGATTCCTTTTGATCTATTTTGTAAAAAAAATTATGGGTAAAAATATCATCAAAAAATCATTGTATATTTTTAAAAACATTCATTAAAACATTTTTATAAAACATAGACATGAAAGAAAAATTGTTTTTAAAAAGAGAGAGAATAATTAAATGGGGAGTTAATTTTATAGAAATAATTATAGGATAATAAATTTAAACAGTTTCTTTAGTGGTGGATTATAATATCTCATTATTGGAAGCATATCATAATCAATCCAGTTAGACAATGAAATTGTAAAATTAAAAATTTACCACATCAGTATTTTTTGAATCATAAGACTTATAAAAAGAAATAAAATTATATATATTTTTATACATCATAATTATCATGATATTAATAATAAAATACATTCATTTTAATTATATACACCACACAAAATAAAAAAGTTGCATACAAGTCATGTGTCCCACATAAATAAAAGTGAGATGAAAATATCTTACAGTAAGCCTTGAATTCATTCGTACATATTAGAATATAATGTATAATATATATTTTTTTATTATATACATATAGTATAACTATAATAATTTTTTATCATTCTATATATTATTTACATAAGTCCTTTTATTACCAGTTTATTATCAATTCCTTATTAAAATTACATTTTGGGTAAAAACTGCTTTGTTATTCATGTATGTTTTAGTATGGTATTTTTGATCCTGTTACATTGATCACTGATAAATAATCAAAATAATTTTAACATTATGAAAATATCATATATTATCATTATATATGTATTCATAGTAATCCAATATAGTTAGATATCGAAAATGAATTACACTGTTCATTAAGATAGTAGGTTGTACGTACACATGAATTCTATTTACATTATCTCAAAATATGAGAAAAAAATTAATGGTAAATTATATATTACCATTGAAGAATAATATTTATTCCATATATATCCTATATTTTTTATTAATCTTATCATTTTTATCATCCAGGTGAAGCATTAGTGAAGAAAAAACCACATCGCTTTGGGAGGCCATATTATGTCGTACACATGATCAACATTATCCTATTCTCACAAGATGGAATTTAAAATGTATATTTGATATTATAATTAAATAATTACCGTTATTTTATAAATATCATATTAATATGTTAAATCCATCTTTATATCGAAATGTTAGAGGTGATAATGGAAAATATGTTACATCGGTTCTTGAGGCGTTAGTCCGTCATACACACGATCGATGGTTACGTTTCCCACATGATAGATAAATAGATATATGTAGCCCATTAAAATAACAAAATAAAATAAATGTATATGTGATGTGATTATATTAATAAATAATCATGGTTTAAAAATATTTTATATAGTTAAATAAAGAAAAAACCCACATTTATGAGTTTTACCACTTCTTCAGAAAACCTTTTTAGGTTTATATCTAAATCCATCATAAAAGGGTTTCATAGTAAAATTAAGGAATATATTATGTTGGTGGGTATTTAAAGAATATATTTAGGTATTTATGGGATGAACAAAATGGTTTTTGATTTAGGAAGAGGAGAGTAGAGGGGGAGGCCTTTTATAAGTGGGCGAGAGGACACACATGGAATTTTTGAAATTAGTAATGATATTTCAATAGTTTAATTTATTTATGACACAATAATGATGTAGTAATTACCATAATAGTGAAAAATTAAAATAATTGATATTATAAATACTGAAATAAATATAATTTGAGACTTTTTATGAATTAAAATTATTTTATAGGATAATATGACATGTTAGGATTGATTTAATTAACTTTTTTTAAGTAATAATTCTGTTATGATTTTCACAAAAATCAATTTTCCAAATAGTGTCAAAATTGACCTAAAAGAGTTTTTAAAACAAATATTATATTATTAATTGATATTCAATTCCTAAAAATCTACGGTTCGGCCAAGCGACATATATCATGATAGGTGTATCATTAATGGACCACTTGGGGGTCTCTTTGAGGTATATAGTAAATTTATTACCTATATATTATAAAAATACAAAGTGGCATGGTAAGCGTCAAACCAATTAATTGAGAGTTAAAACTAAAAGATAATATTAATATAATGACCCAAAGCTATTTAAATTATATTGTTTGAGTGGTTTTCGACCCATACCCACCTTGACCTTCAAAAAATCCACTTTTGAGCCATTAGAAACCGAATATGAATTTATTATAAAATTATATTTCTATATTTTCCAAAGGTGCCCCCACCCCTCTTATAAAAGGGAACTCCCCCTTCTCATTAATTCACACCTTCAAATCAATTTGGCTCAGCCAAACTCTACCAAAATACTCTCTAAACTTCCCTCACGACAACCTAGAGTCCTTAGTTTGATCAAAAGGCCAACCTTTGGAGCCCTTTTGATCAAATCAAAAGAAAGAACCTGAAGAAGAGGTAATGTTTTCACCACCCTTTTTCAAATTCATTTCTTCTTCGACTTCTTATTTCTATTATTTACCATTATAAAATAATAAATCCAGTATCTTATATATACTATGATGTTATTATAAATATGGTACAACCATATTCAGTATTCTATCCATACTTTGAATAACATGTCACCATACGTGCGTACGTACGGCTTACCGTCTCCACGTCGTGGTGTAATTGTTATTCAGTAAATTATTATTTGGATGGTTATAATAATGATGTGTAATTCATCTAAATAATAAATATAACATGATAATTATTATGTATATATGATATACCATCGAATTAAATATTATTTTAATATCAAAAGAATGATATTGTCGCTCGTGCGTACGTACAGACTACCGTCTCAATGAACGTGATGAGATTCATTCTCCATTGTATCCATTCATGTATAATTCTCATTTGATGATTAATAATAGTATCTAAGGACTTGATATCATTCTGGACATGATTAAGATACAACCTATCCATGACAAACATGACTTACATAACAAAACATATAAAAGAAAACGAGTAAGTTAACACCCGAAACAATGATAACACTAAGATATTATTAACAAATCAATGTTAAAAGATCATATATGATATAATATTAATGTATATGATTCTTGTATAATTTAATTACAATTATTTCACCATTATACAAGAGGTTAACCTACCACAACCAAGGAAAATCACAATGTATGGGTTTATTTTGCAATCTCTTCATTCTCCGAGGTTGTTTATAAGTAATAATCTACTGGGATTTCTTTATCATCCACATCCATGTTTCTTAAAAATGCATTTCAAAAATATTTTTTTTACTATTTACTATAATATGGGTTAAAGTCATTTATACCCTTGTTGAATTTTATAAGTGGATTATAAAGGAATCTTTCCGTCATTTTCCAAACAAGGTCTTTTTAACCTTTTCGATGAAATTAGGGTAAAAATGTTTTTTTAACTTATACGGAATGTGCGGCTATTTTCGACCATTATAAAATCGTCAAAGCTTCCCTTACAAGCCTATAAGAATATTTTCAAAGAAAATGTTTTATTTTACAAATATATTACTCTTAAATTATTTCAAATTAAAAAGTGATATTTATTTAAAAAGTGTTTTGATTTCATATATGTCAACATACTTTGATTGATTTTATGCTTATTTGAAGTTGATTTATTATGATACAAAACTTCTATATTGTATTGAAGGTTTTTTGATATGTTTGACTGTGGATGTTTTATACCATTCATGGTTTATGGATTAAGTATTTACATTTCGTATGATAGTTTTAATACGAATGTTTATGTTATGTTTAAACCTGTTTATATGAGGAATGAATTGGACTTAATATGTGACGGGTGGAGCCTGCTATAGCTCCTAGATGCATCGGTAGGTCTCATGAGACAAACTAGTGTCTTGGCGCAAGGCCTTGGGAAAATATTTTTTGTAGTATTGGCACGAGCCCTTGGCTATGTGGTTATGATAGTCTAGGATTATGCATTCCATCATTATGAATGTGGTTATTGATATTACATGTGATTATTCGATTATTAGAATATCCATGTGAATAAGTAAATGGCATTATTTCATTTTATTTTTTCCATACTATGTTGAAGTTCATGTTTTAAAGGATTTTGTTTTAGTTATACATTTCCTTAAATGTTTATTCTTATTTATGAAAGTTTCCTCTATATTGTTATCCTTGATGGGAATTTGAGTTCACCCATTTTCTATGTTTTATTTTTAATAGGATGTGATGAAGTAATTTATGAATGACCTGCAGGGATAGTATGAGGGGATAAGAGTGTGGACTATGGAGACTATATTGTTGTAGTTATCATTTTATGATGCAATGTAATGTTTATTAATGTATCTAGTTATTCCAATGATACTAAACTATTCGGTAATTCCTGACTTGATCTTTCTTGTGATCATGCCAATGTTATGTAATAATGCACTGACTCTAGGTAACTAGGGTCGGGGCGTTACAGTTGGTATCAGAGGAAGTTTAGTACAAACCTTGGAAGCTATATTTTGATAAACTATGATTAGATCACATAGACTTAATATGGTCTTTGAGGATTAGTATAGAAGAACTTCTTAGAATTTTTGTATTGTAGAGATTTTCTGAGTTTTCCGACCAATACATCCTTGTCTCGATAAGAGGAGGTAGAGGTGGCTCTAGTACAGATGTACCTAGGGGTAAAACCCGAAAACACCGCTTTGAGCTAGACTCTAACGGGAACTGGTGCACAACAACGAGCCTTACTTCACTCTTGGTTACGACACTCCCGGGGGATATGCTTAGGATAACTCTCATTTTCATTACAAATCATTATGAAGGGTTTATGAGTATATACTTTCTCAAAGAAAACATTTATTATGATTATGGATTATGTCCATAAATAGATCAATTTATGTTATGTGTTTTATTAGTATGGAATTATGTATATGGATTTATAAACTGATCTTGTTTATGCCATTATTTAGAAATGGTGCCTAGTGGAAGAAATGGAAACTGTATCAATGAACGTACTCCATATAGGGATTTCCCTCCTACTCAAGATAATTATAGTGGAGTTGGTGATGCAACTGGTGCTAATCAACTAATCACCATACTGGGACAACTCACTCAGGTTATGAATAATAACCTTACTCATGTGGAGCACCCTGATCTGTAGCATGGAGGATCAATGTTAGATCGTGTCATGAGGCAACAGCCACCAATGTTCAATTGGAGTAAAAATCCCTTAGTAGATGAGCAATGGATAAATTCCCTAGAGAAAATATTTTGGGCTTTGGGAAGTAGTGAAAGGGAAAAAGTTATCAGGGCAGTTTACGACCTCACTGGAGATGCTGATCAATGGTGGTCATTGATTCAAAACATGAAGTAAAATGATGAAGTATAAAATATGGAAAGTAGGGAGTTCAGAGAACTGTTTTTAGAAAAATACTTTCCTCGTGACCATCGAGCTGATATGGAAAGGTAATTTTTGAGTCTGAGACAAAAGGAGGATGAGAATGTCACAAAGTATGAGGCTAACTTTACGTGGTTATAATGGTATGCAGGAGATTATATAAGTAACCCAAGAGGTAATATTTATTGTTTCTTTGATGGGTTAAAACCATTTCTACGTCGAGAATTAGTCTCAAATTCCTTCTCATCGTACGAAGATATTGTCTCATGTGCTATCAAGACTGAAAAGGAATTCTGTAAGTGTTATGACTTTAAAGCAAAGTAATAGAAGAAGAGATCTTCTAATCAATCTGGGAATGGAAATAAGGGGAATAAATGAAAAGTTAGACATCCATCCTGCAGTAAAATTGGTAAGAAAAACCCCGATACTTTCTTAAAAGGAATTGGAGTCTGTTACAAGTGTGGTGAAAAAGGCCACCAAGCTCGTGATTGCCAAGGGAAGAAGGAAGCTACCGATGTTCAGTGCAACAATTGCAGGGAGATGGGAAATTATGCAAATGAATGTCCAAAGCGTCATGGGAACTTACCTTAGAAAAGGCCAAGGGATCAAGACCAATCTTATGCTATCACTACTGTTGAGGTAGAAGCTCCGAAAGACGTGGTCGAAGGTAATTTAATGGTTTCCTCAAGTTTATCTAATGCATTATTTGATTCTGAATCATCTCATTGTTTAATATCTTCCTAGGTTTCTAAGAAATTTAGATATTTTCAATTTTATTTAACAAGGGAGTTTTCAGTTAAAACTCATAGGGGAAGTATCATTGCAACAATGTTTTGTGAATCAGTCCCAATTAGAGCACATAAATGTTCTTTATCCGCTAATCTCATCGCCATAACTATGATTGAGTTTGATATAATACTCGGTATGGATTGACTTTAGGACCATGATGAAACGATTTATTGTAAGAAGAAGGAGGTTACGATTTTTGACGGTGATGATAAGGAACCCCATATCTTTAGAGCAGAATCATCACCACCTAATTCTTATCAAGATCTACCCCCAGTAGCTCAACTAAATTCAATTATTGGGGAGGAAGAGAATGAAATGACTGTGAGTGAGGAAGGGAATGTTCAAAAAGAGGATGTACCTATTGTGAAAGAATATGTAGATGTGTTTCTATAATATTTACTTGGACATCCTCCATAACAAGAAGTTGAGTTTTCCGTTGATTTAATTCCTTGATCAAGCCCTATATCAAAGACCCCTTAAAGAATGGACATTGTGGAATTAGTCGATCTAAAGAAACAACTAGGGGAATTGAGTAATAAGGGATTTATTTGACCTAGTGTTTCTCCATGGGGAGCCCCTGTTCTTTTGGTTAAAAATAAAGATGGATCTATGAGGTTATGTATCAACTACAGGGAGATAAATGCTATATCAATAAAGAACAAGTATCCCCTACCTCGCATTGATGATTTATTTGACCAACTACCTGGAGCTCAATACTTTTCAAATATTGACCTTCAATCTGGATACCATCAGTTGTGTGTGAAGAAGGAAGACATTCCGAAGACAACATTTCGAACATGGTACGAGCATTACGAGTTTACTGTAATGCCTTCTGGATTCACTAATTCACCCTCTGTATTCATGGATCTGATGAATAGTATTTTCAAGGAATATCTAGATGAATTTGTGGTGGTATTTATTTATGATATCTTGGTATACTCCAAAATATTCGAAGATCAAAAAAATCACTCGCGCATTATCCTGAAGACTCTGAGAAGACATGAATTATATGGGATGTCTAGCAAGTGTGAATTCTGGATTCAGGAGATTTCTTTTCTTTCCATATTGTCTCTAAAGATGGAATCTATGTTGATCCTTCTAAGACCAAGGCAATCCAATAATGGACTGTAGCGATGAGTATAACTGATGTATGTAGTGTTACTGGTTTAGAAGGTTATTACGATGTTTCGTCCAGAATTTTTCCCGGTTGGCTAACCCATTAACAAAGATCACACGAAAAGGGTTTAAATTTGTTTGGACAAAAAAGTGTGAAGAATGTTTCAACGAACTGAAGAGAATATTATTCAATGCTCCTATATTTAATCTACCATTAGGGAATGATGGGTTCATTATTTATAGTGATGGATCGAAGAAAGGACTGGGTTGTGTCATTATGAATAATGATAGGGTTATTGCCTATGCATCACGAAAGTTGAAAATTCATGAACAAAACTATCCTACTAATGATCTCGAGTTAGCAGTTGTGATCTTTGCATTGATGATATGGAGGCACTACCTCTATGGTGAAAATGTAAGATTTATACTGATCACAAGAGTTTGAAGTATATTTTCTCACAAAAATTACACAACATGAGGCAAAGGAGATGGCTAGAATTACTCAAGAATTTTTATTGTACGATACACTACCACCCGGGAAAGGAAAATAAGGTGGCAGATGCTTTGAGTAGAAATGATCATGGAGTTTTGATCATGATGAGAATTGAAAGGGATCCTAATTTTATGGATCTAGTAAAGTTGGATATGGGAATCACCATAGAAGGTTAAAAATCAATTCTTTTTCAAATGGTTGTCAAACCATCTTTACTAGAAAGGATTAAGTGTTCTCAGACTGATGATGAAGAATTTAAACAGAATATTAAATCTGTGAATGATGGGATATTGAGAGACTTTGTCTATGACGATGGAATTTTGAAATTTGGGATGAGGCTTTGTATTCCCGATATACCTGATCTAAAAAGGGAATTGTTGGATGATTCTCATAGTTCCAATTTCTCTATATACCCTGGGAGCACCAAAATGTATAGAGATTTGAAGGAACATTTTTGGTGGGACAACATGAAGAAAGAGATTGCTGATTTTGTGTCAAGATTTATGGGTTATCAATAAGTGAAAGCTAGAAGGAAACAGCCAGGTGGATTATTGCAACCTCGTCCCATACCTGAGTGGAAATGGGATAATATCACGATGGACTTCGTCATGGGGCTACCAAAGACTCATAGAAGGAACGATGCAATATGGGTTATTTTTGATCGTCTTACCAAGTCAGAACATTTTCTTGCTAAAAGAGAAGATCTGCCACTAGAACGTCTAGAAAGACTATATATTGATGAAGTGGTGAGACTTCATGGAGTACCTCTATCGATTGTTTCTGATTGTGATCCCCATTTTACTTCAAGATTCTGGAAAAGTCTTCATAAAGACTTGGATACTAAACTTCATTTGAGCACTGCTTATAACCCTCAAACAGATGGACATTCAGAACGAACCATTCAAACCATAGAAGACATGTTGAGATCCTACTCACATGACATTTAGGGTATGTGGGATCAATATTTACCTATGGTATAATTTTTCTATAACAATAGCTTCCATTCGAGTAATCATATGGAACCATATGAAGCGTTATATGGAAAGAGATGTCGCACACCAACCTGTTGGGATGAAGTTGGTGAAAGAAAACTTGTAGGCCCCGAACCGGTGGAGGAAATGATGGAAAAGGTGAAGGTAATCCAAAACCATATCAAAGAAGCACAAAGTAGGCAGAAGAGCTATGTCGATAATCGAAGGAAGGATTTGGAATTTCAAGTCGGTGAACATGTTTTTTTGAAGGTATCTCCATGGAAGAGAGTCATACATTTTGGTAAGAAAGGTAAATTGAGTCTCAGGTATATCGGACCTTTCGAAATTCTAGAACGAATTGGGGTTGTAGCTCACCGATTGGAAATGCCGACAAGTCTCTCCAAAGTTCACGATGTGTTCCACGTATCACTATTGTGATAATACATGCCTGACCCAACGCATGTGCTTACCTATGAAGAATTAGAACTGGAACCTGTTCTGTCTTATTGCAAAGAGCACGTCAAGATTCTTGATACGAGAGAACAAGTACTAAGAAACCAGACGACTCGTCTGGTAAAAGTCTTGTGGAGAAACCATAAGATGGAAGAGGCAACGCGGGAACCTGAGGAACTTATGATGAAGAACCACCTGAGTCTTTCCATGCAGTAGTATTCTAGATATTTCTTGGACAAAATTATTTGAAGGGGGAGAATGTAACACCCCAAGATTCTACGGTACGCTTCTCTTTGAATAATGTGATAGCGTGTGTTGTCCGCAACATCGAGTTCTAACACAGCATAACCAATCAAACTAGACGTTATGAATATTAATACTTACTTTTTGAAATTTTATAAATTTGATATCTCAAAATGGACTTCATTTTTGGATTCAGAATATCGAATTTAGCCTAGGGTGAAATTTTGGAACTTTTCGGATAACATTTATATTTTGATGAATAGTGAAAATCACAAAATTTTAATTAAAAACAACTTTTTTAATCGAAATAATTTATATTGATAAATTATGAATTTGATTGGTTTTAAATTATATTTATAATATATTTTTACCATTTAATAAAATTTTGGTCATTGTACATAATTTTACAATTAAACCGAACATAAACATGTGTCAATCTTTTGATAGTTATTATCTCTTAAAAACACGCTTTTTGTTTTAACAACGGAAATTAATTTTAAATTAATTTCTGCCACTTCTTTGTTATGAATTTCGAAAAATGGATTCCATATTCGGAATCCGGATGGTCAAACTGTGTAAATAGCTAACTTTTATTTTTAGACATTTTGAATAATTATTTCGGCAAATATTTTATTTAACATGGTTAAAGTGTAAATCCGGTAAATAAGGGTTAAAAAATAATATTATAATAATAAAAAATCACCCTAAAACATGTAATAACATTATTTGTTGATACATGTCCGACCATGGGAATCTTTGGGTCGATTTTTGGACCCCATGAAGCCACTTTTAAGTGATAATGACACTTTATATTAATTAAGTTAAAAAAAATAAAAAAAATGACATAAGCATATATCTTTTAGAAACACAATTTTTACATAGGGTTATATATGTTATTTTCATGACTATAAATCTTCATTAGAAATATAAAAATATTTCCTACATAATTATATTTTATTTATAATTTTTATACAATAAATAATATAATTTAGTTTTGACACAATGATGATACATTAATTACAATAATAGTGAAAAATTAAAATAATTGATATTATAAATACCCAAATAAATATAATTTGAGACTTTTTATGAATTAAACTAATTTTATAGGTTAATATGACACTTTATGATCGATTTAATTAACTTTTATATAAGTAATCATTCTGTTATGATTTTCACAAAAATCAATTTTCCAAATAGTGTCAAAATTGACATAAAAGAGTTTTGAAAACAAATATTATATTATTAATTAATATTGAATTCCTAAAAATCTATTTTTCGGCCATGAAACTTATATCATGATAGGTATATCATTAATGGACCACTTGGGGGTCTCTTGGAGGTATATAGTATGTTTATTAACTATATATTATAAAAATACAAAGTGACATGGTAAGTGTCAAACTAATTAACTAAAAGTTAAAACTAAAAGATAAGGTTAATATAATGACCCAAACTTGTATAAAATCTATTGGTTGAGTGGTTTTAGAACCATCCCCACCATAAACTTTAAATAATCCACTTTTTTTCCATTATAAACTGAATATGAATCTATTATAAAATAATATTTCTACCTTTTCCAAAGGTGCCCCTCACCCCTCTTATAAAAGGGCACTCCCCCTTCACATTAATCCACACCTCCAAAGCAATTTGGCTCTGCCAAACTCTACCTAAATACTCTCTCAACTTCCCTCACTACAACCTAGAGGCCATAGTTTCATCATAAAGCCATCATAAGGAGCCCTTCTGATCAAATCAATAGGAAGAACCCGAAGAAGAGGTATTGTTTTCACCACCCTTTTTCAAATTCATTTCTTCTTCAACTTATTCTTTCATTGTTTTACCATTCTAAAATAATAACTCTAGTATCTTATATATACTATGATGTTATTATAAATATGGTACAACCATATTCAGTATTCTATCCATCCATTGAATAACACGTCACCATATGTGCGTACGTACGGCTTACCATCTCCACGTCGTGGTGTAATTGTTATTCAATAAATTATTATTTGGATGGGTATAATAATGATTTGTAATTCATGTAAATAATAAATATAACATGATAATGATTCTGTATATATGATATACCATCCAATTAAATATAATTTTAATATCAAAAGAATGATATTGTTGCTTGTGCATACGTACGGACTACCGTCTCCACGAACGCGATGAGATTCATTCTCCATCGTATCCATTCAAGTATAATTCTCATTTGATGATTAATAATATTATCAAAGGACTTGATATCATTCTAGATATTATTAGGTTACAACCTATCCCTAAAAAACACAACTTGCGTAACAAAACATATAAAATAAAACGAGAAAGTTAACACCCGAAACAACGATAATACTAAGATATTATTAATAAAGCAATGTTAAAAGATCATATATGATATCATATTAATGTGTATGATTCTTGTATAATTTAAAAAAAATTATTTCACCATTATACAGGAGGTTAACCTACCCCAACCAAGGAAAAGTACAAGGTAAGGGTTTATTTTGCAATCTCTTCATTATCCGAGGCTGTTTATACGTAATAATCTATCGGGATTTCTTTATCATCCACATCCATGTTTCTTAAAAATGAATTTCAAAAACATTTTTTTACTATTTACTAGAATATGGGTTAAAGTCATTTATACCCTTGTTGACTTTTATAAGTGGTTTATAAATAATCTTTCTATCGTTTTTCAAACAAGCTCTTTTTTAACCTTTTCGACAGAATTAAGATATGAATGTTTTTTAACTTATACGGTTGGTGGAGCTATTTTCCTCGGTTATAAAATCATCGAAGCTTCCCTTACAAGCTTATTAGAATATTTTCAAAGAAAATGTTTTATTTTATAAATATATGACTCTTAAATGATTTCAAAATAAATAGATATGTTTCTCTAAAAAGAGTTTTTATTTCATCTATGTCAACATCCTTTGATGGATTTTATGCTTATTTGAAGATGATTTATTATAATACAAAACATCTATATTGTATTGAAGGTTTTGTGATATGTTTGACTGTGGATGTGTTATACCATTCCTGGTTTATGAATAAAGTATTTATATTTCGTATGCTTGTTTTAATAAAATTTTTTATGCTATGTTTAAACCTGTTCATATGAGGAATGCATTGAAATTAATATGTGATGGGTGGAGCCTGCTATAGCTCCTCGATGCATCAGTAGGTCTCATGAGACAAACTAGTGTCTTGGCACAAGGCCTTGACAAAATCGTATTTGTAGTCTTGGAACGAGGCCTTGTCTATGTGGTTATGATAGTCTGGCATTATGCATTCCATCATAATGAAAGTGGTTATTGATATTGCATGTGATTATTCGATTAGTAGAATATCCTTGTGAATAAGTAAATGACATTATTTCGATTTATTTTTTCCATACTATGTTGAAGTTTATGTTTAAAAGGATTTTATTTTAGTTATAAATTTCCTTAAATGCTTATAATTATTTATAAAAGTTTCCACTATATTGTTATCCTTGCTGGGCATTTGAGCTCACCCCTTTTCTATGTTTTCTTTTTCCCAGGATGTTAAGAAGTAATTTATGAATGACCTGCAGGGATAATATGAGGGGATAAGAGTGTGGATTATGGAGACTATATTGTTGTTGTTTTTATTTTATGATGTAATGTAAACATTATTAATTTATCTAGTTATTCTAATGCTACTAAACTATTTGGTCTTTCGAGACTTGATCTTTCTTGTGATCATGCCAATGTTATGTAATAATGCACCGACTCCGGGTAACCGGGGTCGGGGCGTTACAGATATGGTTAATATGATGACATAAACATGTCTAAAAAATATTGGATGATAGGATTTATACCCATAACCACATTACCCTAGAAATAAATTCACATTGTGTAACTAGAAATTGAAAACTATTTAAAAATAATAATATTTGAAACTTTTCCAAAAGTACCCCTCACCTCTCTTATAAAAGGGTACTTCCCCTTCTCTTAAATTCAAACCTCCAAATCCATTTGTCTCATCCAACCCCTACCCAAATATCCTTCCAAATACCCTCACATAAAATTAGAGTCCTTAATTTGATCTAAAATCGATCCTAATGATCCCTTTTGATCAAATCCAATAGAAGAACTCGAAGAAGAGTTAATTATTTCATCACCTCATTCAATGTTCTTTACATCTCCCACTACTCTTTCTTTGTCATTTCCCTAACAATATAATAACTAAAGAACCTTCTAAAGAAAATTATTTTATTATAAATATTGTACAACCATATACATTATTTTATTCATCCAATGAATGACCAAGTCACCATACGTGTGTACGTACAGATTACCGTCTCCACGTTGTGGTGTAGTTTATTTTTCAACACTTATTTTTTTAAATGTGTATAATAATGATTATAATTGATTTAAATAATAAATATAATATTTTAAGGATCTTTTATATATAATATACCATCCAATTATATACAATTTCTCCGTCAACATAATGATATTGTCTCTCGTGCGTACGTACGGCCTACTGTCCCCACAAAGTGATGAGATTCATTTCCACGTTCAACATTCAAACATGATAATATAAATATATATTATTAATAAGTATGTAATAATTAAATAATAATTCAACTATATATATATATATTTACTTATATATCAATACCTTAGTTCTGTTCAATACCATATGAATATGGAAACAACGCTTATGCGTACGAACAACATACCATCTCCATAAATGGTGTTTTCCATTTCATATATCTATCTATTATACATATTTATATTCTTAATATATATGACACATAAATAATTTTTTATATGTTGTAACAAATTAAATCATGATATAAGTTACACGATCAAGAATAAAAAGTCAAAACACGTATGATACAGGAAAAAATTATTAACTGAAGTGTTATTTTATCATGTAAATTATCATTTTATGGGTATTATAAAGTCATAAATGAATCAATTATGATATAATAAATATGAATATTGTTTTGGTGTAATTTAATATCATACTACTGTCACTACATATAAGGTTAAACTTACCCTCGTCCAATGGAATGTACAAGGTAAGCGTTAATTCCTCAATCTAATTTTTATCTGAGATTGTTTATGTGTATGATTTTAGTGGGACATATTTATTATCTATTTCCATGTTTTGTAAAATAGTTTTCAAAAGGATTATTTTTCAAGTACTATTTGACTAAAATATAATTTTAAATGGTTTAAATTTATATCCTTCTAAATCATTCTCATTAATATCCATGTTTTCAAAATGGTTTTGTGGATTTATTTATATGGACATGAATGTTTTTAAAATGTTAATTCCTTTAAAATTTCTCAAAGTGGTATGTCAATCATTGATTCACTTTTTTTAAAATGTATTTATTTCTAAATTGTGTGATTTTTATATGATTTCATGAAAAAAGTGATATTTCTCTCAAAGAGTTTTACCAGTCATTTTCAATTATGTCATCATCCTTTACTGGATATTATTCATGATTGAATTTTATTTAATATAATAAAATGTTATATATTGTATTGAATGAGTTATGATATGTTTGACTATGTATTTTTTGTTTTTATACCATTCATGGTTTCCGATTAAAGTATTGACATTGTGTTTACTTTTTTTAATAATAATGCTTATGTTATGTTTCACCCTTTTCATATGATTAATGAATGGGAATTAATATGTGACGAGCATGACCCGTAATATCTCCTCGATGCATCAGAAAGTCTCATAAGAAATATTTGTGTCTTGGTATAAGTCCTTGACTAAATTTTTATTTGTAGTCTTTGTATGAGTCCTTGACTATATTGTTATGATATCTGACATTATGTGTTCCCTTGTTATGAAATTAGATTTTACGTGTGATTATTCGACTAGTAGAATATCCTTGTGTATGTCGATATGGTAATTTTTGATTTATTTTTCCCAAATTATTTTCATGTTTATTTTTAAAAGGATATTTCTTATTTCACATCTTTTCTTAAAAGTTTATATCTTCTGCTAAATTATTAACCATTACTGAGCATCTGATCCCACCCCTTTCATATGTTTTGTTTTCCCAGGATTCCAAGAAGGGTATTATGATTGATATGAGGTGTTATTGTAGTGGAATAATGGTGATTTCAAAGTATTATTTATGTTTTTTTATTATTGATTGTGTATTGTAATGTTCATGTATGTAGTCTATTTTTCAAGACTTCTATACTAACCGGTCCTTAAGGACATGATTCCTTGTAATCAAGCCTATGTATTAAAATAATAAACCAGCTCCGAGCTTTTGGGGTTGGGGCATTACTATTGGTAGCAGAAGAAGTTTTTCAATAACCATGGAAAATAGATTTAGATAAAATCTGATTATGAAAAATTAGCCTAAGATAGAATATGTGAATTAGTATATAAGAACATAAAAAAATTGGTAATATAGATGTTATGTGGGTTTTCCACGAAATACATCCATGTCTTGATACTACAAGTGGACGTGGTTCTGGAAAAGATGTACCGAGGAGAAAAAATTCTGACAAAGAGTTTCAGGCTTGGCCCGGGGTATCCTGATAGATGACAATGGTATATACCATGATCCTGGTTTGACACTCTTAGGGGATATTATTTGGATAATTCACATTTTCTTTACAAAACATTTTGAAGGATTTATGAGTAAATAATTCTGTAAATAACCCTTTGTTGTGATTATGAAACTAGATGTGTGAAAATATTCAATTAATGTTGAGAATTTTCTATTTTTTGGATTATAAATATTGATATGATCTAACTTAGTGTATATTATCATTTAGAAATGGATCCCAATAGAAGGAGTGATAACTCCTGCAATATGTATGATCCATAGAGTAAGAAGGATTTTATATGGTCTTAAACCAAAATATAGAATGGAAATAGTCTCCCACAAACTCTAATCAGATGATGAAACAGTATAATGTGTTAATAAGATAATTGAATAATTTTTGAGTCCTTTGGATTTGAAGGGAAGGAAGAAAAGAAGAGGATGGTAGAGAAAAAGTTGGATAAAGGGAAGAAGGGAAAGAAGGATTTTCCCACATTTGATAACTGTTGAAATAATAACATAGGTAAATTACTGAAAGGATTGAGAGTTTGTTATATGTGTGGAGAAAAAGGAAACCACGTTCATGATTGCGAGGGTAGGAAAAAATATTCAAATGTACAATGCTTAATCTGTAAGGTCTTTGGACCCTACGCCAAACAATGTCCAAATCATCAGAGTATACCCCAAAATTAGAACAATGTTTATGCATACGTACGGAATACCATCTACATAAATAGTGTTTTTCATTTCATATATCCATATATTATATATATTTATATTATCAATAGATATTATAAATAAATAATTTTTTATATTACAGAAGAAAGTAAATCATTATATATGTGATATGATAAAAAATTACATGTTAAAACATGTACGATAAAGAAATAAATTGTTACCCGAAATATTATTTTAACATAGAAATTATTATTAAATGTGTAGCGTAATGTCATAAATGAATCAAGTATGATATCATAAAGAATAATATGGTTATATTATAATCTAATAACATACTATGGCCATTATACGGTAGGTTAAACATACCATCGACCAAAGGAATGTACAAGGTAAGGGTTATTTCCTCAATCTCATTATTATCCAAGATTGTTTATGTGTATGTCTTTACTAGGACATATTTATTATTCATGTTCATGTTTTATAAAATATTTTTCAAAAGGATTATTTTTATGGGACACTTAAACTAAAACAACATTTTAAATTGTTTAAATATTTATCCTTCTAAATTATTCTCATAAATGTTTATGTTTTAAAAGTAGTTTTAATAATTTCATTATATGAGAATGAATGTTTTAAAATGATAATTCCATTCAAAAGTATCAAAGTGGTATGTGACACATTTATTAAAAAATTTCATTTAAATTTCCCACATTCTAAATTGTGTGACTTTTAAATGATATCACGAGAAAGGGATATTTCACACAGAGAGTTTTGATGGTCATTTTAATCTATGTCAACATCCTTTACTGGATATTATTAATGATTGAGGTTTATTTATTATAATATAGTGGTCAATATTTTATTGAATGAGTTATTATATTTTTTACTATGGATGTGCTATTTTATACCATTCATGGTTTGTGGTTAACGTATTTACATTTCGTGTGCATGTTTTAATACAAATGTTTATGTTATGTTTCACCCTTTTCATATGAGGAATGCATTGGACATACTAAGTGATTGGCGGGCCTGCTATAGCCCCCGGATGCTTCGGTAGGTCTCATTAGACAAATTGGTGTCTTGGAACAAGGCCTTGAGAAAATTATTCTTTATATTTTTGGAACGAGGCCCTGACTATGTGGTTATTATGACTGGAATTATACATTCCCTCTTTATGAAATTAGTTATTACATGTTATTATTCGACTAGTAGAATAACCATGTGCATGTTTATATGGTAATTTTTTTATTTTTTTACTCCAAATTATGTTCATTTTAATTTTTAAAAGGTGGTTTGTTTTTTTACAAATATTTCCTTAAAATATTATAGCTAATGCTAAATTATTAACCCTTACTGAGCGTCTGAGCTCACCCACATCATATGTTTTGTTTCCCATGATTCCAAGAAGTGTATAATGATTGATATATAGGGTCATGATATGGAAATAATGGAGTTTTCAAAGGATTATTTTTTTTGTTTTTATGTTTTAATGTGTAATGTAACGTTCATGTATGCAATCAATTTTCTAAGACTACTAAACTGATCTGTCCTTAGAGACTTCATTCCTTTCAATCATGCCAATGTTTTTAAATAATTCCCCATATCTGGGATTCTAGGGTCAGGGAATTACACCTTATACTATATATGTTCAATATAAATCCATTGAATGTGTGTTTAATATGTTTATAGGTCATTTTACCCTGTATATTTTTAGTTTAACCCCTATGTAAACCAGTTTTGACATTAACTGGGGAAATTAATTTTGAAAATTTTTACTGTTATTTTTGACCAAAAAATAAGTTATCCTTATTATATAATATGATTTATGATTATTAAAAATATTTAATCCATTTTTCTAAATTTAATTCATAGAAGCAGAAAAATTGTAACTTCAAATTAAACCCACAGACATGATAAAAAAGCAATTTTCCATGGAGAAAGTGTTCATAAGTATAGAATGTTTTAATATCAATATAACAAATATAATTGATTTTAATTACATATATTTTATTAATAAATATATATTTTAACTAATTTTACTTACAAAAATATATTAAAATAATGTGGATATGGTAAATTATATAAACGAAAGAACAATTTATAATAAAAATTAATATTTTTAACCATTAATTGGAAAAATAATCTTGTTAATAATTTATAGAAATTAAATCGAAGATAATTTTTATTTATATATTTATAAAATTATTTCTATTTTTTAAAATATTTATTCAGAATCTGTAAAAATTAATTTTATTTTTTGTCCTAAAAAACAATAAAAATATATTTTTGAGAAAATAGTATTTTTAAAACATATAATGAAGTTACAAAAAATTTATGTGTGTTTTATAAATATGTTGTCTTTATATAAACAATAATAATTAATAATTAATTTTTTTAATTCCTCTCCACAATATCAATTTTAATATCAATGTTAAAAAAGATCCTGTTTAAAAAATAATAATAGTATTATATCATGATTCATTAAAACTCGATGTTTCATGTAACGTAATATATTAGGGAAATTAATTTTTTAAAAAAACTAATAAAATATATTGGTGTAAAATTATAATCCCCAAATAAAATTTAGTAAAAACAACTGAGGATTCTTCTGCCTCAGTAAATCCTCAGGATTCCATGTAGCTTTTTCAAGTAGGTGTTTTTTCCAAAAACATTAATCAGGTGAGTGGTCTTGTTTCATATCACATTCTCTATATGTTATAGAATATCCATTGGTTTTTATTCATAAGAATCACCATTCCTTAATATAATGGCCACTGGGTTTATTACATTCGATGAACCAAGTATGTACTTCTTTGGGATAGATACATGGAACACATCGTATACCAGATAGAGATTCTATGGAAGCATCAAGTGATATGTTATGGTCCTGAAATGATCAAGATTTTGAAAGGGACTGATGTACATAGTGATCAGTTTTCCATAATTTCAAAATATCATTTCTTTCTTCCATTGATAATTTCATAGAATCACCTTGTCACCAACTTCAAATTCTAGATCACACTAGTGATTTTCATCATATCTTTTCTATTGAAAATATGTTAGCCTTTTGAGTTACCAAATGTCTCTAACATTCTTTTCCATTTATCTCACAATCTCTTGTAATAATATATTTCATTATCCAACTTCATCCTAACTCATTGTATTTTCTAACATATTTTTATAAAGGTAATCATAAGAATCCATATGGATTCTGGAGAAAAATCTATGATTGTATAAAAACTAATCTAGTGTAATGTGTTGATTCCAACCACCACCAAAGTAAATAGAACAATATGTAAAAATATCCTCTAGTGTTTGAATTGTTTTCTCAGACTGACAATCTATCTAAAGATGATACACAATGTTTAAACTCAACTCCATACCTAGTTCCAGCTAAATACTTCCCTAAAACATCGAGGTAAACTTCAGATGCTGATCGAACACAATACAATGTGTTGCTCTATCAAACCATACCACTTCCTTAATGTATATTGTGGAAAAAATTTCTAGAGATAATTCATCTATGATGGTGATTAAGTGTACTAGATTTTTAAGGAGATAGACTATAACTCATATTGTATTTTTCCCTTTAGAGTTTTCTGGGAGTTTGATAACAAAATACATGGCGATGTTTTCCCATTTCCAATCTAGTATGGTTTATGGTTGTAACATCCCATTATAATTTTTTATCTCAATATTAACTTGATTACATACCATGATCTATATTAAAATCTCTTTGATATCTATCTTCATTCTATCCAACCAAAAATAATCTTTCAAGTCTCTATATGTCAAAGCACTTCCATGATGAATAGACAATGAAGAACAATGAGCCTTATTGAACAAATCATTCTTCAAATATGATATGGAATGGAAACATACATGGTTCATAAATTTTATCATTCCATAAAAATTAATGTTTAATACAACAACATTTCTCACCTTTTTCTTCATCCCCAAGTCATCCTTATGTGCCTCATTAATCTTTATCAAGATATATCATTAACACCCATTTGAGAAAGATATGATTTCTCCCCTTACATCAGTATTTCCATATCAATACTTGAAAAATATATTAATATTTGATCTTTTTTATCATCATCAATAATAAGTTGGTATGATCCCTTCAACTGAAATCATATACTACATTGTTCTCTTTCCCATGGTGGTAATGTTCTGATAAATCAGAATCATTAATTAGTTCTAACCATCTTCTCTAGAACCTTTATAAATCCTTATATGTGAATAATTAATTTAATATTTTATGATTATTATATATAACACACTTTTCTCTTTAAATATAATTTCATTGTATCTTTAATTAAAAAATTTCGACAACTAATTTCAAATTATGAGTTGGTATATTTTTGTCTTGAACATTCAATTTTCATGTGGCATAAGAAATAGTAATTTCATTCGGCATGATAACAAATCCAAATAACTTCTTGGATACATCACTATAAATTGAAAACCATTCTCAATTTCTGGGTAATGTAATCATAGGTTCTCTAATAAATATTCTCATTAGTTCTTGTAAAATTTTCACACATTCATCTATCCCAATGACCTTTTCTTCCATATATGTTAACTTGGTGAGTGTATTAGATAATACTGATAAATTCTACCTTTAACATCAATAAAAGACAACCTAAACAAGAAAAACTTGATCTCATTTAACATGGTGGGTATAGGACAATATTCAATAGAATAATTCTTTTATTGATCGAGAGATATTCCCTTTAATGATTATATGACTCAAAAATATATTATTTTGCATCCAAAATCCACACATTTTAAAATTTTCAAATAGTTTATTATTTTACAGAGTCTTGAATATAATTATAAATTGATTTTCATGCTATTCCATTATATTCTAATATATAATAATTCCATTATAATTATTATCATAAAATATTCAATGCAATCTCTAAATATTTTATTCATTAAATCAATGAATACAATGTGGGAATTAGTAAGATCGAATGAAATCACTATACACTCAAAGTGTTCGTACCTTGTACAGACTTCTATCTTAGGTATATCATTTTTCTGGACCCCCAGTTGATGATATCCAAAATTTAATTTAATAATATAAATGTATTTATATCCATATAGTTGATCAAGGATGTTATAAATATGAGTTACAAGGTACTTATTCTTGATCGTGATATTTTTCAGCTCACAATAATAAATGCTGAGTTTAATTGTTCTATATTTCTTCTTAAAATGTATAATAAGTGTACCCCATAGTGAAGCACTAGGTTATATAAATACTTTAACAAGATTCACTTTAAAATTATTCTCTAATTTTTTTACTCAATAGGAGCCATTGTATAAGAATTCTTATTGGGTGCAATGGTGTGTATGAGTTCTATTGAGAACTCAACTTCACAATTTGGTGGAAGACTAAGAAACGCTTCTAGAAATACATCAATAAAATATAGAACAATAAGTATGTCATTAATATAAATTTTTTAAACAACCATATAATTAAAATATACTTAATATAATGTAATTAAGACCCACAAGTATGAAGTAATTTCCATTTGATGTTTGTACTCATCCTCACACCCATAAATGTGCATGGGTTAATTTGTAATAAAAAATGGAAATTATGATCCTATTAAAATGATATGGGACCCCTATAAAGATATTAAATAAATGTCTAGAATCACATAACAACCATGTAAGTATGAATAATATGATTTTTAGGAATCACATTTCCACAAACATAAATCAGAAAGGAACTATAGACTTATGATATAACCATCATACCATTAAGTGTTTTACCCTTATTCCAATAGCCCATATCTGATGGTTAAATTATTACATTAGAACTAGATATAATTAATATCATCCCAAAATACAAAATATTTTGTTATTATAGGTAAACTACATACATATTTTATATTCACATAATATTTTAAAAACATAAAAAAATAAAGTAATTTATTTGAGAATTCCATTATTCCCTTTAGAATATCCTTGTATATCAATCATAAATCACTTACTAGTATCTTGGTGAAAATATAACATAATAAAAGGGTGATTTCACATCCTCATTATGTGTAAACATACAATATAATCTACCGTGAATAGATAAGAATAATCAATATAGAAAGGAAAATAACTCAAACATGTTTCATTTAAACAATAACTTGAGAATTATATGGTGGGAATAATTGATGAATAAATAAGTCATAAAAAAAATAAACTAACCAAAAAACATATGAACATATATTCCAAATAAAATAATAATTACATCTACACCAACATCTAATATCATAATGATGCAATTCATAATGCTAGAAGTCTGAAATATATCGTCGAGGCCGCGACTAAGACATCTGAAAATATTGTCTGGGCCTTATTCCATGACATATAAATAAATGGGTAGGGCATCGTCCAAAACATTACTTAGCTTGTCTCATGAGACCACTCATGCATCTATGAAATATATCGGACTCACCCATCACATACTAATTACAATTAATTATTCATATAAGTAAATAATACAACAAAATTTACATGCCTTAATAAAACATCCTTATGTATTAGATGAATGATTCATAAAAAATATAAATACATTCCCCTAAAAAACTAATCACAAACCATCCACTAAATTATTATTATTGGAATCATTATAGTATAACCTAAATATAATATTCAATAATAATTGTTTACATTTATAAAAATTCATTAAAAATATTACTGCAATATTTTGTGAGGAAAATACCATTTTTACATTGAAAATAATTTTTAAAATTTGAAAACTATGCACATAAGAATAAAATAATTTTATATGAAAATAAGATTTTTAACATGTAATGTAGTCCTCAAATCATTTATTTTTTATTATGAAGGTAAATTACATTCATAGAATATAAGTTAAAAAAATCTTTCACACATTTGTCTGAAAAGTCAAAAAGTACCATGTTTAGAAAATGATAGGAAGATTCCTTTTATAGTTTTTCTTAAATGTTATATAAGGGTAAAATGACTATTAAATTAATTATATAATAGTAAATACATTTTATAAAACATCTTTAGAAAACATGTACATGGAAGTGAAATATCCTCACTTGATACTTAAAAATAAATAGTCTCAAATAATGATGAGCTTGTGAAATAGTCCCTAGCCGCTTTCGGAGATTTTAAATATTAAGCCACATGAAATATTAAATTTAAATAAAAAATAAAATATCATGGTCATAATATATTAATTGGATAAAATCTTAATGGGAAATTATATACCACATAGAAAATAAATAAGTGGTGAATATGGAATATGTATCCCAATAGTAAATTTGAGACGAGAAACCCTTACCTCAGGTCTGACATCTTTCATACATGTTTTAACATCTTATATAATAAATATAGACTTACTATACATCTATTACTGAACTATTATCATATATATTATACTATATATTATTTACTTATAACCTTTTGACATCTATTATTCAAAATTATTTATTAAATTACTCGTTTTGGGGATAAATGATTCATTTTTAATATATGTTTTGGTTGAAAGACTCAATACATTTAAATTGATCATGGTTCCATAATATTAAGAATACTTTTCATGGTATAAATATCAAATATACTCATTAATTTATCCTTTATAACCATCCAAGTAAAATGGTAATGAATAATAAATTACATCACTACATGGAGATGATAAGTCGTACGTACGAATGAGTGATGTTGTTTCATTCCATAGAGATATAATATGGTTTTACCATAATAATAATACAATATAAGTATATTTATGATTCTTGAGTTATTATTTTATGATGGGTAAAACACATTAATAGGAAGTAGAAGAAGAAAAAAACTTTTAAAGAGTCGGTAAGGATTATTACTTATTCTTTAGTGGACTCCCTTTAGATCTATTCTTAAGGGACCTAAGGTTACTATTGTGTTACAGAATCTACCAAAAAAAACTGGATAAGTATGTTATAAAATTAATCTGTAGGTTTTAGTTGATATATATGGATCAAAACGGTGTGAAAACGTTTGTGAGGAGAATCCATTTTGTAATTGAGGTGAGGTGCACTTTTCAAATGTCTAAAAATATTAAATTTATATAAATTAATATTTAATTCCAAATGGATCCAATAAGAATTATTTAAAATATAGTTTTAGTGTGAGTCAAAATAATATCATTGAATAAAAATTAGTCAATATATATTTTTATCCTTATATTTTGGTATTAACCCATTATTAACTTTTTAGAACATACTATGTCAACATGGTTTTCACTATTTCAGGGTCAATATAATCATTATAAATAGAATAAATGCCCATAAATGGACCATATTTTATATTATAAACAATATCAAAATCATTTGAATATATATAATATTTTTATTAACTTTATATGACTTAATAAAATTTTATTTATTATAAAATATCAACAATGAAAATTTTTAGATCTATTCATTACATTGACATTAATAATATCAATAAAAAACATATAATTAAAAAAATATTTTATTATGACAATAACATGTCATGTTCCTCTATAAAATTCAATTATCACATTTTATATCTCAAATTAGTTTACTTTAAATATTTTAAATATCTTTTATTTGATTTTTCATTAATTTATTAACTGTCGTGTCGGCATTGTGTAAGCATTTAAGGTAATTATATATTCACTAAAAATTAAAAATTAATTATCATGAAGAATATAAATATATTTTACTTCCAAATATAATTTACAAATTAAAATAACCCATATATAACCTCATATTAAAAAAATATTTATTAAAATAAAGAATATGTTTTGTTTGACATTTCTTGAAATAAAATATTATAATAGTCATAATATCATCCGAAAGGAAACGAAATTACATATAAATAAATAATGGATATTTATGGACGAAATTTACTCCTATGATAAGATTAGGTGTATGTTTTGGGATATTTTCTAGTTCTTATCATTTTATTTTTGTCATGAATTACCAAAATTACCCTTTACATGGATAACAACTATGGTTTTTATTTATGTTGACAAAAAATCAATGGTAATGGTTTACTAAATTATTACCTCCATAATATAAATATAGAATAAATTTTTCAAAATTCAAAACACAGATGTTGAAGAGTTGAATGTAAAATCAATTCGGCAAAATGAAATTAAAAACATTTTTCAAAAAAAATTCTTTTAAATATAAAACGTTTTTACACAAAATTTGACCATAAAATTGACTATAATTAACCTTATTAAATTATTCATAAAATAATATTACAAATTTTAATTTTAAACAATTTTAAAATAATTTTATTTGTCAAATTGTTATAATTAAAATTCAGATTTCAATAAAAACGTTAGGTTTCACTTTTAATTGGAAAATATATATTTTCAGAGAAATTAAAAAATTTCACCCAAATATAATTTTTATTCGATGAATTAAAAAATTATAATTTTTTATAAAGTAAAATTTATATAATTTTTTTAAATTTATTATAATATTTTCTCACAAAAAAGAATAAAAAACATTTTTAAAGAAAATGTATTTCTGAAACATAAAATAACATTTCTAAAAATTTCGTACTTTTTTAAAAAGAATTAATCAATGATTTTTTTGAATGGATGCATTATATATGTATTTCATAATTTCTATAATAGTATTTATACCTTTATATTTAACAGCTATGTTATAATGGTCATATTTGAATAATAATTTTCATGCTTTGTTTCAGCTCAGTGTTGCGTGTTGTATACACTATCAAATGTAGAGTTGTTTTAAAATATTGGAGTGTTATAGTTTATTATAATAACTCAACATATTAACATTTATGTAGTAATAAAATAACCTTTTCAAATTATATATATACAAAATAGTGGGTAGATCCATTATCAAATTAGATATTACCCAATTTAGATAGGATGATACATGTACCTTTACAATGTCATTCTCATAACCCACTTAAGTAGTCATGATTGCATGAGATTTTTATTTATCATTGGGCATAAGATGATATAGAAAATGATCTTCAATGACCTTCATATTCATGCACTGGTTTCCATAATTCACATACTCCTTACATTTGATGCCTCATAGAGTGAGTGGTAGATTAGTGGGAATCCTCTTCTCTTTAATTTCATTAATCAGACCATTCATCCAATTTAAAATTTTATTGGATTTATGAATAACCATTTAAAATTTAAAGTAACTTGTATTTTTATTCAAAAAATTTCCTTGATGTATCCTCCCATATTTCTGGCAGGTAGATTTATGACATTTATTTCTATGTTGCAATTTATTCAAGTTTTCAGGATACTCGATTTTCCATTTTCTATCAAAACATTTGGAATGGAGGTAATGTTTCTTTTACATTTATACATAGAGAACACATAATATAATTTATTCATAGCTAATAGTGTCTCTTATGTATAACACCTTTCAGATACTTTGTATTAGGTCAGAAAATAATCAATCAATTTTTATTTTATGGATGATAATTAAACAAGTGGCATGCCATCAAAGACTTGTAAAATTTTCTATAAAGGAAACAATATATTAATAATAATTTTGATTAAGATCAATGTATTCATTATCGATTTTTTATTTAGAATAAAAGTTATGTAATTATTGAGAATTATACTCTTAAACTCATCCAATAACATATTGTAAATTTCTTCATATTACCTTATATTCATAAAAAGTATATACCATTAATACAGTTCACCTTAGAAATTAAAATTAATTAGGATATTATTTTCATGTTGTAAGAACTAGAGAATATAAAATATATTTTAATTGTTGTTGATCCATATTTCAGATTCTAGTGGACCAGAATACCCACTAAAATATGGAAGATTTTTTATTATGAAGGATTTAATAGAATATTTATACTTCCTTTGATTTATTGCATGTTTAGACTGATTCGTGAATTAAGAATGTTCTTTGAGCATAGAAATAATGTTATTAATCATATTTACCCTAATATTTGGGATCTAAAGTGTAAAATAATTGAATTTTCCATCAAATTCATCATTATAATGGTTCTTTTAGGATCTATCCGTTGAATGAAACAAAAAATAATTTTGTGAGAAACACAAATCATAGTGTGAAAACACATAGTCATGTAGAATCATATATATTTTGTATAAATAAATACACCTTATTTTAAATCAATGAAAAATAATGTTTAAATAGTTCATCCATGAACAACATCTATTCAAATCCATCATGATGTTTCACAATGAAAATGTTAATTTAAAAAATAATATCTACTGGAAGTGTCAAAATATGTGCATATTAAGGTTTATTGTTGTGAACTAAGTAACACATAAGTCAAGACTAATGTTCCCTTTTTATAGTTATTAACCACATGTTCATATGGGTCTAAAGAATGTCTCATTATAGTATCATGACAGGGTTGTATTTCTATGTAAACCACATAATCACATCTATAGAAAAACATTAAGAAGTTATACAATACATATGCTCATCCTAAGGGTCCCCACTAAAGCTTTATCATCATAGATTCCAAAGGTCAGCCAAACCATTCTTTTATACCAACATTAACTATCCAAAATTTTCATATATATATATATATATCACATCTTCATTTATGAATAGTAAATATATTTCTCAAATACATTGTCGAGGAATATAATACTATAGAGTCTTTAGATACTAGATCCATAATCATATTATTTATTAAAACATTTTAAATCTAAACTATAAGGATTTTCCCCTTTGTTAATATTCATAAACATGCCCTACATAAAACCATTATTTACCACTTTGGGAAATGTAGCATAATAAAGTGTGATATTAGATGTTCAATAATGGTGAACATGGGAGATGTCATTTTATGATCATATGAAGGTATAAGATAATAATAAGGTCATATGTTCATGATAATAACTTAAAAATTTCATACCCCACCCACCATAGATCATAATCTTGACTCATGGAATAATGAATTATCATTCCAAAATATATGATGCATAAGAGTTTGAAATCATTATAATTCATGAACCACAAGATCAGGTAACAAAATCCTAGAAAAAACATAGGTATAGTAACCATTTCATTTTAGAATGATAATTACAAATACTAGCAAACATACTAGATTGGGCCTCGTCACTTGTTTCAAATTTTAGATCAATCCCATCGGTCTGTTTCCTATTTTCTATCAAGACCTTAGCATATTTCCAATTATCGATCAATCTCATTATCTTGTTTCTAATTATTATAACTTGAGATATATATATATATATATATAATCAATTTATTGTATGAAGATATAATTCTCACCCATCATTTGTTATAACATGACCACTATCTCTGGTTATAATGTAACCATCATCATTGGTTATAATGTAACCACTAACCATGTTTATAATGAAACCACCTTCAAAAAATAAAAATAATACAAAATTATTCTATAAGATCATGAAATATTTTTCATCTCATAACCCATGAAAATAAAAGGTTCTTGTAATTATTCAATCGTTGAATAACCCATATAATGTAAATGGGTCTCATTATCATTACATCAATTCATCGTATCATAACTCATCAAAAAGAAACGTTTTTTTACAAACATATCATTATCATAATAATAAACTATCTATATAAATAATAATGTTGGTATAATTGTATCATATACCATGTAAATTTTAAGAAACATCAAAATATTTTAATTTAGATGTAAAATGATTTTGAAGATCAATTGGAATATTTGTTGTGGAAAATAGCCTTTTCACTTTTAAAATTTCTTTTTCAAAAAAAATTATGACTTAAAATATAAAAAACCTTCTGATTTAAAATTCAATTCTAGAATTATATGGGAATATTTAAATCATTTATGCCTCACACTAGTAGAAAATTATGTTCATTTCATACACATTAAAAAACATTTATTTCACATTTATGTAATACCAAAAAGGCCTTGTTTAGAAAATGACAAAAATATTCATTTTAAACCATTATATAAAAAATAAAACATGCCTAAAAATATATTTAATATATTATTGTATAATATTATAAAAATAATTTATAATTTTTTATATAATATGGCTATGAGAAAAAGTGTTTCCGACCAAAGAGAGAAATGAAGATGATTTTTCATGAAAAAATTGTTCTCTTTAATTAATTAAGTTATTAATATGAAATTAAAATAATTATTTTCCATAAATAATTGGATGATAAGAAAACATAATTTCTTCTAGATATTTATGTCATAAATTCTCATTATTTGAATCATATCATAAACTATCCTATTAAATAATGGGATTGTAACATTAATCATTTACCACTTTGGTAACTTTTGAATCAAAAAACCCATGAAATAAAACAAATTATATGGATATTTATATCCCATAATTATTATTATATATATTATAAAATACTTTCATGGGAGTTATATAAACCACAAAAAAGAAACAAGTGGTGTATTAGGCATGTGTTCCACTGAAATAAAAGTGAGATGAAAATCCCCTAATTTATGTCTCAGCATCGTTCATAAAAGTTAAAATCGAAAATATAATAAATATATGTTTCTTATAAATATATTCATGAACCATACTCATAATTATCATTATATATATGATATACTTATGACGTTTAATTACATATATATTGATAATTCCTTGTCAAAATCAAATTTCGGGTAATAACTTCTTTGTTTTTCATGTA
Source organism: Viscum album (assembly GCA_963277665.1). Taxonomy (NCBI): domain Eukaryota; kingdom Viridiplantae; phylum Streptophyta; class Magnoliopsida; order Santalales; family Viscaceae; genus Viscum; species Viscum album. The sequence goes on from OY728161.1 coordinate 1,006,007,796, forward strand.
TGTTTTGGTTTAGTATTTTTTAATCCTTTTACTTTGATCAAGGTTAAATTATATCCATAATATTAAAAATTATATAATTCTAATATATATTCACTATATATATATTTATTGTAATCATGTAAAGTATGAGATAGGAAATGAATTACACGGTTCATAGAGATAGTAGACCTTACCTATGCATCAACACTGATTCCATTACCTCAACTAATGAAACAATACATTGGTAAATAATATATTACCTTTAAATAATCATATTAATTTCATATATATCACATATTATAATTAAATTTATTTATATTAAATTCTATATAAATAATAAATGAATAATGAATCACAAAGCTTCGCGAGGAGGTTGTCCATCGTATACACGAGTGGTATTATTGTACTCCCACTGAATAGAAAGTAAGAATATATTTGTGAAATTAAAATTTAGAAATTATAATTATGTCATAAATATCATATAAATATGTTAAATATATCCTTATATCTATATTTGACAGGTAGTGATGGAAATTTAATTACACTTGTACGTGAGGCAGTAATTCACTATACATAGGATCGACAGTTTTGTTCCCCACCTGATGTAAGAGGAGATAGATATAGGTAACTCTAGTAAAATAATAAAAAAAATAGTATATGGTATATATTTACATTATTATATCATCATGTTTGAAAAATATTCGATGTAGTTGAAGGAATAAATAATATAAAAACACAAGTCTATGAATTTTTCCTATTCCTCGGATAACCTCTTTGTGTTTATACCGAATTCCATCTTAAGAGAGTTTTATAATGAAAATAAACCCTGTGGTATGAGTTAGGTACGTAAGGAAGATATTTTTAGGTCTTTTTCAATCCATAAGGTTTTTTAGGTGTTAATAAGATATTATTGGTGTGGCCTTTTATATGTGGGAGAGAGGACACACATGGAACTTTTTATTATAATACAGTGTACGCATGTTTTTCCCATGAAAGAGGTGGTAAAAATAGATCATTAAACAACGTTATATCATATAAAGTATAAATATGGCCATATAATGGGATTTGTAAATGTTTATTTTTCATTTTAAACTTTATCATTTTAGTGTAACCCCTAGTAAACCCTTTTTTAACCTTAATAACAACAATTAATTTTTAATATTTTACTAGTCATATTAATCAAAAATTAATTTGATGTTATTTTATAAAATTAAATATTAATTTTCAGAATATGGAATCTATTTTTCCAAATTCAATCTATTTAAGTGTAAAATGTTAATTTAAAATAAATCTCAGATACGTGACAAAAAACCATTTTCCAAAGAGAAACCTTCCATAAGTAAAGAATGTTTTAATATCATAATTCAATATGAAATTGATTAAAAAAACTATATTAGATTGATAAATATATTACTAAACTAATTTTTTTTTAAACTATCATAAAATAAAATTTATTTTATAATTCATTTAAATAAAAATTCAATTTTGAATAAAAAACTATTTGTATAAATTGATAAAAAAATTAATCTTTTCAAAAAAATATCAAAAATTTAATCAAAGTTAATTTTGATATTTCGATTTACAAAATAATTTTAATTTTGTAAAAAAAATTATCTGAATTAGTAAAAAAATAATTTTATAATTTTTTTTAAAAAATTAAAAAATTGTTTTTGAGAAAGTAGTATTTTGGAAACATATAAAGTTTTTACTATAAAATTAAGTACTTTTATCTATAAGTTTTCATTATTTTAAAAAATAAAACTTAATATTCAAAGTGTGGTTATTCTTATTCATACCACCAAGTATAACATATAGGTTATAATGGCATGTTTAAATAATAATATTAATATTGTATCGTGATTTGTTAAAACATAGTGGTGTGTGTAACGTAAGCATTAAAATAAATTAAATTTATTTAAAAAAATTATAAAATATCAGGGTATTAAAAAATTTAATTCCAAATCCCTCTATATATATATATATAACATTATTATAGTGGATAAGAAATTTCTGATATTCAAATTAGGGGTAATGACCATTAAGGACCGAAAGAGGCCCTTAATTGTAGTTAAGGACATCATCTATAATATAGTAAAGTAGAATTAAATTCCAATTTAAAATTCATAAAAATTTTGGAAATTTAATTGAATTTTTCCATTTTTTGGTCCCAAACATGCATTAACATCCTATTCTGGACATCAATAATCATTTTGCATGGAAATAAATTCTTGTATTCTATTAAATATTTTCAATGATGGAGTATTATCATCACGATAGTTAGGATGATGGAACCTCCAAACATGGCTCCACTTCTATCTTCACTATCTGATAAAGCCGCTTTGGATATTTACAATTTCTCTCCACCTCTTTCTCCTCTATAATTTTTCAATCTTCCCATATCGATAGAAATTAGTATTGCACTGATGACTCCTACAATGCATTGTCCTCTTTTCCACATATCAGAACCCTGGGTGACTTTTCATCTATATAGTTCTTCAAGGTGGTGTTATCTAGTGTGTCCCTTCTCCACCATGATGTTTGATGCCTCCAATCCCTCTAATACCCATTGATTCAATATAGAGATAGACAGTCAAATAAGAAATGGAGTACCATCATTAGTGCCTTATCCAAATGATTATATCATATCTCTAATACCGCCAAGAATTTTTGTTTTCCATTAAATCTAGAAATTTATTTTCTCTAGTATTTAGTTTTACCACGAATTGAATTCAGTTTTGTGTCCACCTTTTCTAATAGCATGACTTCCCCAGACCTCAGGAAATTATACATCAACATGTAAAGGGAAATGATTTGTCTATCTACATTGGTCCTTAGATTCTCGTTGGGTTGTGACTTATCCTTAGTGGTTCATTGGTTCTAGATTCCTTGTTTCCCACTTCCCTTTAAAAATTCTATTATTATCAATGTTCTTAGTGATTTCTTTGGGAGGTTTATTTGTTTTAACAAATCTACCTTGTTCATGGAGTTCACTATGGTCAATAAAATTTGTATTGAGATAGATTTTTTCATACCTATCCCATAGAGGATTCTTTTTATGTTATCTATAATCACTCCATTTATAAAAATAAATATAAGTTTAGTCCCATCAATTTTAACTCCTAACAATGTTAAGGTGGTGATTATTTTGTTTTTAGATGGTGTAGGTTCCCTCAATCCTCTTTTGAACTGGTCAAATGCATCTTCTTACCCTCCTTCATGACTGTGATTCCCTCAAATATGATCCCTCATGCCCCAAATGTGTCTTTACAATGAGCTCCTAATAATTGTTTCATTATGAATGGGTTTTCTAATTGGGATATATCCCCCTTTATAGATCCCTTCAGTGTCTAGTTGTTGACCCGGCTCCTCCAATGGGGGATTGATGATTGTTTAAACCTATTATTCATAGTGTAACCCTTATCTTATTTTATAATGTAGATATGATTGATTTACTAGTGATTATTGTGGGGAAAGGGAATGGCCTAGTCCAATTTTTTTTATGAAATATATGGGATCCTTAACCCCTTTTGATGACCATCTCCTTTAGGGATCCCAGTCATCAGGCCAATAAATTATTCCCTTTAATCCTTCATCTAAGGACCAATAGATGGAAGAAAAATCCATTTTATTAACCATAATCCCAATATTACTAAGGATTCACCTAATTATATAGTCTATAGAGAGACGAATACTAATCATGGGTTATTAGATTAGTTTGTGTATCATTATCAAATTGAAGAACCAAGTTCATCTCCCAATTAATTTGAATTACTTACTTGAATGATGAAAACTGGGTCCCAATTCCTCAAATTTGAGGCTATCAAATGAATTCCAAATTCAACCCCTCAATTACCAGTAGTGTGGTAACTAATTATATATCCAAACTAATATATTATTATACTTATACCAAGAGGTATGGTTCCCCAAGATCAAAGGACTTCTCACCTCTCCCATTATGATCCCCTCTATTATATGGAATTCGAGGGGCATTGGATCCCTAGTAAAAACTAAGTAGATCAATACGGTTCTACACAGAAACTATATTTCTATGCTAGAAATTTTATAACCAAAATACACAGTCCCTATCATCAATGAGTTTGATACAAATACTAGATATAAAAATACTCTTATGGTAGTCTAGTTAACTCTCACATCTAGATTTTATGAAATAATCATGTTCAAGTGGAGTTATTTATGTTTCTCCTCAGTATATTATTACTACTATTAATAAATATACCTCCAACATTTTCATGCCTATCATTTAAGAAACAATTATGTTTAGGGAAAGGGGAGAGCTCTAGAAAGATCTATCCTCCTTCAATCCAAGAACCTCACCCTAGTTTATAAGGGGGAACCTCAACACCATCTATGATCAATCTAAAAAGAAAGGTGGGATTATTATTTTAATAGGTATATGAATGAATTTTATTATTTTTTCTTCACAAAATTCCATCATACATGTGTTTCAATGAGGATAAATATACGTGGTGTAATAAAAATCATTATAAAAGTAGGATCTATAGTTGAATGGATAGATTCCTAACCAATATTCTTGTTAACTCCCACTTCTGAAGATCATATGTCACTCACATTACCTAATCTTCATATGATCATTACCCATTACTTATTCATGTATATATGTCTTTGTATCCTGACCAAGGATTCATTTTCTTCAACACATTTGATGTAATATGATTCCATCAAGGATATGTCTTATTCATCTTGGACAACACCCATGCATGGGTATGTATGGGTATGCATGAGTGACATTAAAAACAATATTTGGAGAACAATAAGTTAGATCCTTATAATAATGTAGAAACAAGTACTCCACATCAACTTATAAGATCTCCAAATGAAAATTGATTATATAGATGGGAGACTATACAGAAAATTATATGATTAGATTCCCATTTCTCTCACACAAAAACGTAACATCCTAAAAGAGTATCTTCTTGGAGAATGTAAAATGCATTGGGTGAAATCCATATCCAAGTAGGTATAATAATGAAAAAACATCACTTATTACAATTCGAGTATTAGGGAGAACTTTTTTATTAGGAAACTCAATTTACAACTCAAATATGGCACCCACACCAGTTATGTTAGTATATTCTGTCCTCTTGAGGTATCTTATTCTTATGTCTTTATATAAGATCCGTAAAAAGTAATGAGAGGGGGTCCCTTGTGTATGAATCTAAAGAAACATTCCTTGGTAACATGTTGGGGTATATGGATGAAGATAGAAAAAATATAATGAAGTCCATTCTATGGAAGAAGAGGTTATAGATGAAATTAAAATTCTTGATCATAGTAGAACCTCAAGGTCAGATGGCTTCCCATGATCTATGAAAACTCACATATTTTATTTATTTTATTTTATTATTTATTATATAAATATACACATAATACAATCCAAAAGGATTTAGGGTACTAGTGACCTTGGGTGATGATGTAAAAATGAAAATAATGTGAAACATTGAAATAATTACATTAATTGAAAACACTCTAACATGCCCTTAAATTACATTGATTTTCTAATCATCCATCGAACAACTTCGCGATGTACATAAGAAATGGGTGAGTTATAAATCCTAGTAAGGTAATAATCATAGAACAATATCAATTAAACAAGTACAAGTCAGTCACAAGGAATATCGAGGGGATATAAAAAGGTTGGAATTATAATCATGAATATTGAATCATGACAGAATATGATAACTCAAGGCATCATAAGAATGGGGAATCAAAATAAATCACATAATAAACAAATTTGAAGGATAATCACCGAGTTATAATAATTTAGTGTTATTTGGCTAACAGCTCATGCACCATACAAGGTATCTCATTAGATAAAATTATTACTCATTTTATTAGAGGGATAATGAAATCTAATCTTACCCATTATAATTATTTCATGTATGTTCATTTTTGTGTAACATACAACATAAAACATAATGTATTTCATAATTCATAATCCATTGATTATGGATTTTGGGTTACATATATTGAATTCCCCAATAAATTAAGGGTCATTACATCTATTTGAATACCCTTGAGTGGAAATGCGTGTAGGTATTATTAACACAAAAGTTTGTCCTGGAATATAAAGAAATAATTTATATCCCACAAAGGGTGTATATAAATGATCAAGAAACGTGTTAATGAGAGTGAAAGGTAGTATTTCATAACATGGGAATCATAATGATAGTAAAGGAATGTGTAAAAACTCATTTCAACATAAATATATTCAATTCGAAAGGTTATGTACAAAGCATTTACTTGAATGGATTGGGAAAGGAAAGGAATCTCTTACTTGATAGGTTTCTTCTAAAATATTACAAAGAGCATCTTAAGATCATGGAAACACCTTAGATTGTATTTATACTAGGATATGGAGAATAAATTCATACTCAATGTGTTTTGAGTGAAGTGGAAAGGGATTTTGGGTGTGTATTTATTGAAAATAGGTGAAATCATTATTAATTTCAAAACAAAGGTTTTGTACTCTATTTAAAATAATAATAAAAAATACAATCCTTACTATAGTTCGTACCAATGAATTCTTCCAAACAAAAGTTGATTAAAATATTTTATTAGGTTATGAGACGAAATCATTAAATAATATCATTCATGATGTGGAAGTGATTCATGTTCAGAAATAATTGTTTTTAAAATTGTAAAATATATTATTCATTTTGGAGGATTCATGATATGTTTTTAATTTAAATTAATTTTATTCAAAAAAATTATTCCAAAATAAAACCTAATTTTGGCAGGGTGTGCCTTTTATGTTAGTTATTACATCACTTATATACCATTATGGTTTCATAAAACTTACTACATATTTATATCGTATTTAATTTTAACCAAAAAAATTGACTATCTCAAAAAAAATTAACCATTGGAAAATTTCAATGTGATTATTAAAAAATGATATTTATTTTCTCCAAATATAATTATTCAAATATATGAATTCTCACTTTTAAATAAAATACCTTATTTATTTAAAAATACTAGATTTACAGCATAAATATATTCCTTCTCCAAAAAAATATTACATGGGACTCTATTAAATTATATTATCATATATATCAAAATAAAATTTATTCATAACAATGATTAATTAAAATAAATTTTATTTCGAATACTAATGTTTACAAAAAATAAGGTTTTAATTGAAATTACATATTTTTACAAAATAATAATTTGTTTAATTTATATAAAAATTAATTTTTACAACTAATTCTATAATCTGGTGTTTAAAATCATAATAAAAAGGGGGTTAGAAAGCATTATATTATTAAAATGATAATATATGAAATCATACTAATATGATCCAGATATGTAACCACTTATAAAACCATCATTTACCATAGGGTTATGGTAGGTGACGGTAGTACTTTCTTGGGGTGGCTTAGTAAATATTGTTTGCGGTGATCTCTATATGCTTGAAATTCTCCAATAAAATAATTTTCTTGTGTTTTAGTTATTGAATCTCATATTGGGATTTGTAAAGGGTAAAGATAAATAATTCAATCTCCCTTAGAATATTTGGTAAATGGGATTGAAAGGGTGTGATCCTAGTCATCATGTATGTATCTTCTTCCTTCGGAATAAATTATATTTTATTATAAACCTTAATATAGAAGAATCATAACAATCCAAAAAAATATATTTTTTATAATGGTCCAAAATGAAAAATGATATAAAGTAATGTGTTACCTATAACTACATTACTTAATAAGATATTGATTCATTGGATTGAGAATTTATAATTTGTTTGTTCATTTCATTCTTACCCATTTTTTTAAATTTTCAATTGAAATTTAATTTTATACACTAAGATACAAGGAAATATTTTCTGATTGATTTACAGGGAAAAATTAAGGGGAATAATGGTGTTCTCAAAATAAATACTTTTTGTATTTTATATAATGTGAAATTAAAACATTTGTATAGTTTACCAATACTATTAAACCATTCAGTTATTTTATATTTGATACCTTATATCTAGTGCCAATGTAACAAAAATAGACACAGGCTCTAGGTTACTGGAGTCTGGGTCACAACACTAAGTGGGCTCCATATTTATTTTTCAGATAATCACAATGGATACTACTAATGGATTCTGAAATAGTTATTTTTGACTAATAAATTATATATATATATATACATCCATTAATTTTTGGACAACTAATATTACATATACTAGAACTCAAAAATTTATAAGTGAATATTGTAAATTACATTATCATTATTTTGTATCCCAAAACATATCAATAATACTTATTACAATATAAATAAATACTCTTAATTTGTTATTATTCATAAATACAATTTTAAAGAAAACCACCAAAAAATTTAATTCATACAAATTTCCAAACAAATTTCCCCTCCCCAAACATTTGAGTCACATGAATGTGGATATAAGAATATTAATAACATTGATAGTCTTTATACTCCTTAAAATATTATTTCTATCAGCATATAGTAATCAACCTTCACTTTGATGAAAATATAAATCCTTTATACACAGAAATAGAAACAAATTAGATTTAAGATTAATGACGGTAAGGTTACAAATGGAATTTTCTGATATCCATAAACCACAAGAACATAAGAATCATTACTAAAAGTTTTAAATGGCACAAGATTCATGAAATAGTATCTGAGAAGCTAAAATACTCTATATAATAGTTACTCTCAAGGATCATAATCAAATAAATTCCTTTCCCGCCATAATAACACTTCAACAATTGTAACAATAAATTTAATATTTATTATAATAATACTTTTAATGATCAATGGATTTATAATTTCACATATATATAAAAATAAAGCGTAACTCAATGTAAACAAATAAATTATATCCTAAAATTACACCATAATGGAGAAACATTGACATCAACAATCTGAAACTAATTATCATTCTATAAAAAAAAATTGGGAAGTAAAAAAATGTTTTTAAATAGAAAAAATATATACCTAAAAACACCATGTAATCTTGGTAATTATCATGATAAATTTAATAAAGTCAATGTAAATAAATTTAAATATAATAATAATAAAAATGTACATATTAAAAAAATTATTATGTTTGTACACTTAGAAAATATAGTTATCATAACCTTCACATGTAGGAAACCACTAATGAAGTATTTATCATCATTGAGATTAAACTATATTAAAATAATTTCAATATATAAGTAAATTACATAATTATTGAAACAAATCAGTTTATATTTTTATTGTATATATAAGGGGGGAGTCCATAATTCATTCCCACCATAACCAGTAATTATGAAACATTGTATAATGGACATATAAAATTTCCAGGGGAAAATGAAATCCATGTAAACTACTAAAGACAGTTCTAGTAAACCTGAACACTTGATAAAAATATTGAATATTTTTTCAAAAACGTGATTCATGATAATAAATAACAAAAACGAATCTATTTTTCAAATAAATTCACCAAAATAATAATTTGAATATCATTTATGAATATGATAAATAATTTTAAAACATCAAATGGTAAGACATTAAAATTCTAAAGAATTTTGTATAAAGGAGTGATTACCCAACTAGTATTAAATATAATCATAAAAGGGAAATGAAAATAACATAAAAAAATATTTCAATTCATTTTATAAGACTATGTTCAATATTAATGTACAATTACATGAGATACTTGATAGATAAAAGAAAAATAATACACATTCTATGAAACATAGAAAGATGCTAATGAAAGTCTATTATAACATAATTTTTTTTAAAACATCCTTAAACTGGGTTTCTTTAATTTTGTATCTCATGTCAATATTTAATTTTTACCAAAATACAAATTTTTTTGATGTGTCCTTTCTTAAGTATAATAGGGTTTTTTGGGTGATAACTGATCTCAACTCTGTCGCCACTCTATTTAATCATCTCTCTACATGATAAATAATTTATTTTTTTCTCACTCCCTTATCAAAATATCATTATTTACATTAAAAACCAATGATAGAGAGTCCTATGTTTATATTTTAATGTTCCATATATATTATTAGATCGTATCTAACATGCATCAATTAGTAGTAGTGAGTTAATCTAACATTCCAGTCATGTGATGACCCACTGAACTAGCTCACATGACATTACTTATTTCAAATTAACCATTTTTGAATATTGAATAGTCTTCCATGGATGTGTAAGTATGGGGAGAATTATAAATAAAATAGTATAAAGAATGGTTTATTCTCAATAATGAATTGAATTTGAGTTAGTTTATTCAGTTTTCACATGAATGATAGAATGTATTCTCTCACCGTTGTTCACAGATGCATAGAGAAATAAAAAATTCACTATTAAAATTATTGAATGTAAATATATACCATATTATATGGTAATGAATAGTCATAGAAAATTATTAATAATAAGAAATGAACTCCCAAAGTGGTGATTATGTTGAAACCAACACTAGTAATAAGTATAATGAGAAACATTCAATTAGAAGAGTCAAATAGACACAATTTATTAAATTAAATGATATCCTTAAATTCAAAAACTATATTAGTATTGTTTTATTATTTATAAGAAATAGAAAATAATAAACATCAAGAAATTTTTCATATTAAAAAACAATTATTCCCAAACAAAGTTTCATGAAAAAACACTTACCCACATGAACAAAAACATAAACAATAACACTTAAATAACAATAAGAAAAACACTTTTTAACTAAGATATGTATAAAATTATAAATAATAAATTTTCAATTAAATTATATAGTAAGATATATATAAGTGATAAACTCCATTTAATTATATGTCTATATAAATTATAATTTTAAATAAACTCACATCAGTGATAAAAAATGGAAATAGTAGATCATATATAACAAGAATACATAATAATGTTAAAAATGGAAAAAAAATGATGACCCAGTCGTATTGAGGATTATGGAATTCTAAAATTACCCTTGAATTAGTTCTTATGAAGTCAAATGAAATAATTACAATTCAAGTGTGTGTGATAATAATAATATATATAAAATATGGTTTATTCCAAACATATAACTATTTTTCCTAATTAAAGTGGGATTTAAAATAGTGAAAATCATAATAATTTAAATGAATATATATATATATATCAATTATTTATATATTCATTTACATATACATGTATTTTTACCAATGCAAATTTTCTTTTTTGATAATTAAATTTTATATACCTTTTTTATCATAAATTTTCACGAAAATTTTTTATTCAAAAAATATATTATATATTTAAATTAATAAATATATTTTATTGGGAAAAATATACATTGAAATCTTTCTTTTTAAATTCATGTGGAAATTTGAATATTATTTTCTAGTATAAATGTGGAGTGAAATTTTTCAATGAAAGTTTTCAATGAAAATATTCAGTGTAATTTTAAATTGTTTTATATATATTAATATATTTTGTATGGGTATAGTGAAAATTAATATTATAAATTACAACATAAAAATAACATTAATGTTTATAAAATGAATCATATGATTTGTAGGAAATAAAACCCATAAATTTCCAGTTGATGTTTTAAAAAGAAATTTTTAGTGGAAATAAACAATGGAAATCTCCACTAGAATTTTACATTTTTTATTAGTGTATTAATATAGTTGTTTTTATAGAAAAGAGTAATATTATCCACCCTTGTTATTGGAACAAATTTTTTTATGGGAACTAAGTAGTTTATCATTTTTATGTTGTGAATGATACGTTGTGATAAAATAAGTTCTTATTGGGTTCACCATTATTTCGATAGAATATAAAATGACTGTTGAGAATCTAGTTTATCCTAGTTATTGAATTTTATGGTTGTAACTTCTTTCTCAATCACAACCATCAGGTCACCATTTTTACTCTTAATGGAATCTCCCAATGATTCCCCACTTCATAACTGGGTAAAGACCTTCTTTCCAAAGGTAGGTGGTCATTTGGGGTTTCAAACTCAATAACACATAGAGACTCACATTGGTCATGATGATGGGGGTCAGGCTCATCACTCCATTTTTAATGGATAACTTGTGCCAACTCTATGTCTCTCTTAAAGATTTATGATATGTTCAATAATCTCATCCTAATTCTGATACAGGGCTAGTTACCTTAAATAAATGATCATATGATATCCCCATTTATGCATAGTAGAAGGGGAACTCAATATTTAATTCATTTGTATTTATCTAAAGTTCTTAATCCATTTCTCAATAATGAATATCAAATTATATGTTGAAGCCATAAGACCAAGCACTTCGTAATTTTCTTCCATGTATGGAGGTAGTTAATATTATGGGGAGGGGATTGATCAATTATGAAGAATCCTATGAATCCTGTTATTGAAAGAATAAAATCCCACATAGTTCTTTAAACCCATTATGTTTAACAACACATGGAAATGAAATATGTGTGGGAATTTAGACACCATATATTTATGGTTGAGTCTTGAGGAGATATCCTATGTATATTTTTTATAAAAATAATAAGTGTTATTGTAGTTTTATCACACCCCTAGGACTATCCCAAATGTTGATTCCATCATATAGTTGTTTTTATATCATTACACACATTGGGGATCATATACTTAGATTTACCTGGATAGTGGAGATTCATGATGTGAATGATATAACTCTTTTTCCTCTCTATTTCAACGTGTTCTATGCTCAATGTGAGAAATTAAGGATATCAAGTAATCAACCTCACTACATGTGTATTCAATGATTATGTGTTGGGACTATCCTTTGGATGTTTTAATATGGAGCCTATGCATCATATAGGTTTCTTACATTTCTTGGATATAGTAGGAATCAGAGTCATTTTTTTTCAATCAACTTATCAGTCCCCGGATAGATGAGGCAGAATGATCATCCCATTGTAATGATTGGGTATCTTTGGTTGAAATCTCAATGAAATGAGGGACTTTCACTGAAGTGGATGGCCACTTGGGATCGAGCCTTATATATGCATCCTATATATCATGGTTATTTCCTAAATCAGAGTCATTATTGTTTTTTTGATTAGGGCGTACACATTGAGGTTTACCTATATGAATCATATAATTATTACAACTCCCTAAATCCACAAGAGCTATGTCAGTTTAAGAAATAAGGTTCAGAAAAAAGTAGTCTCATTAAATGTAAATGTGGAACTTATGTACTGGGAGTTCCCTTTATATGCATAATATAAAGATCGAGCCTTGGAAAGGCAGCCTATGTATCCCGGTTATGTAAGTAATCAGAGTCATCGTAGTTCCCTTTATTAGGGAATACAATCTAAAATTTTCATTATGATCAAGGATTATACACTGAGGATGGACTAGGTTATAAATTTCTATGATAATGATTTATAGGGACTTCTCATTTTCCTAACATTCATTTATTTTATTGATGGAATTCCTTGATTGTTTTCTTGACATGTCGTAGGATGTATGCCTAACACATCCGAAGAAAATTGCATGATCTAGTTGACTTTTCTGAGGGATATTTCATAACATAGATGGTATGTATGAAGGTTTTTTTGTGATCATGGCTGGCTTGTTCGAAGGACATCGCAAGACTTGACCTACTTTTCATAGAACCCATTTCATGATTCAGGTCACATGTCCAAGTGTATTATGACAAATGGCTGAGAAAATTGGAGGACTTCATGAGAGTCAGTGTGACATGTCGTGGAGGGTGTCATGCATCCTGGTTGATTTTATTGGGTTTCATCACAAAATATTGATGAAATGTCTGGGAGACATCATAAGAGACATGTGACATACCCATAAAGAATTGTAATGTTTGTCTAGCATGTTTAGAGGACATCGTGAGAGCTAGTTGACATATATATGTATTATCCTGAGAAAAATATAACATGAACAGATGTATCCATATGATCTGGGTGGCATGTCTATAGTTCATTTTGAGGCCAAGATAGAGAGCCCTAAGTGTTTCATGAGACTTCGGTGGCATTCCTGAGCGGTTCCATGATAGTTTCTCGAATGTGTCCATGTGAGTTTTCATGATCCAATAGTATACCAAAGGAGTGTCATGTGACATGGTAAAAATGTATGAGTAATTTTCCATGCCTTGGTTGGTTCATGCGAATCACATGAGGATTATCATTTATATTCTTCCCATAAGTCTTACTTCACTTAGTATTTATTCCATTTTTTTATTATATATTCTTTATATTTTTTTAGTGTTATCGTATTTTAAATCACACATTTTTTAGAAAATATGTGTGATTCGATTCATGTAACCCACTAGAAGTCCTTCATGTGATCTTTGAGTGATCACATGATGTGACTATGCATGTTGCACTGTCTATCCGGTTTTTATAAAGATTGTACCTGATAGAGAACTTTTATAGTCATGATATCAAGTTCTCTGAGAAACCTCTTTGATTCCTTAGTACGCAGGTGTGAGGTTCCACAGAAAAGTCATTCCTTTTAAGTCAACATTTTTCACAATAGGGTGTGGAATTTATAGGCCTCTCCACCTTTTTTATTCAATTATTTTTTCAGTCCATATCTCGTAAATCTAGATTGGAGTTGGTGGAGGGATTTGGCATCATGTGTCTTCGCGAGGTCTTGTTGTTGGTCACTCTGGGGGCGTCACATGATTTTCATGGGCTCCATCTCGTACATTCTACCATTTATTGGATTATGTCCAACTAATGGGGTATTTTTTTAATCATACATACATTCTAAGGGAATTTAATATTATCATAAAAACATTTCCAATGGCCTTCGCAATATCAGGTCTGCTGTAAAAGGCCACTGTGTGACCTTAGATAAATTTTTTGGGGCCTTCTGTTAGAAAATTATGTCATGTCAAGGTGCTATGTAATACTATGCTGGTTCATTGAATTAGTTTTATGACAACAAAATATCCCATATTTTCTATTTTTTAAAAAAAATTATTTTTTGATGTGTTGGGGATTATTTGAGCTTTCATGGGTGTAGTCGAAGGCAATTTATGTCCCCATTGATGCTGTGTTTCATGACCAGAAAATTCTTATATGGTTATGCATGACTGTTTATCATGGAAAAACCCTTATATTTATTTTTGGTGCCAAGGGTGTGTGAGAATTCCTATACATGCCTCATGTCGTTCACATAATAAGGTTAATATGCAGGAAGTGATATTTTGTGGTGATGTGGATGTGTTTTCAAGGACTTGTGGTGTCTCGCAAAATACATGGGGCACATCCCATGATTTATATGACCTAAAGAGGCTCCTCCCTTTCCCATTTTTATTTCCATTGATTAATTCATATATATTAAAGATCTCATGAGGTTGTATGAGTGTTGTAGAAGACAATTACTATACATATCGGTGATGATCACATGATATTTATGATTTCAAGAGGCTCCCTCCTTTTAAAAAATTTTCTCATTTTTTCCAAAAATTATTAGATGGTTTATCAGGCGCCTACCTATTGAAAATTATCATGACCTTTGGGTGATTGTATGGCTACCGCCACATTGTCACATACTATCTGAGGAGCCTTCACAAAAGTCGAAGGACTTTTCAAAGGGGGTCCATGAGATGTTTCACATGATATGTGATGCTCACGACCATCCACATGGCCTTCTGTAGGTCATGAGATTACATGTCTTTTAAAAGATAACATGATCACCATGATCCTAGAATCCTTACTCTTCCTTTGATTTGAGGATAAAATAATACCCTTATTTAGTTATTTTTTCATTTGTGATCTTTCCATCACTCCTTTATCGGGTGTTAATAAATACTACCCATTAGAGGTGATATTCGTGGGAAAGGGGGATTGATTCGGAGGAATGTAATTGTATTCATAAGGATTTGGCACTGCCACCAATATGTATTTTTGGTGATGTTTTGTATTACATGGAATTTCCTATAAATAGGGGACTGGAGAGGAATTCATTCACAGACTACTCAATTCTCTAGAGCTTCTGTACACTACTTCTATTGCATAACCTCATCGCATAACCATGTCACATGACCTTCCCAAAAGAATGTATTATGAGACCTCACTATTAACCCATTTTGTGAGAACCACTTTTAAATAATTCATTTTACTAGGTTCCTACTCAAATCAATCCATGAACTTATCTTCAATAATTTTTTGAACTTTTTCTATGTGGATGCATTATCATATTGAGGGTTTCACAAGATCTATTTTCTTAATAACAAGATAAATTGACTATTTTGTAGCTTATGAGACCATTTCATGGTAACATGATTATGAGTAATCTGATGGGTTATTCATTTGTATAATTCCTTGTGGGTTTATGTGATTCGTGATATCTTCAAGTAGAATGCGATTCGGGAATCATTTTTAGATTCAAAATCCCTACTAATTCATGCGATGCGCATGATGCTGGTGGAATTTAATGTATTTACTTTGAAAAAAATTTACTTTAACTACCTTAAATATTCCACGAAATTTTATTCCGATGTCTTCCGTATCTCGTCACAATTATCCTAAACATTTTAATAGTGATGAAACAGTATCAATGACCCAACACGATACAATTGTAGAAAGTGTGGATTCTACTTGTTTCTATTCTATTGGGAGACATAAGATGTGGGAAATAGATCATATGGGAGTGAATCTATGGGAATAACTCCTTTCGTATTTTCTTTCCCTTTATGGGTTTTCTCTTACCAGTGAATATAACATTCCTTCATCATGGTCACCATTCATACCTTCCTATTGGGTTTGAAAAACCCACAACAGCTTTCAGGTGAATATCTCTTGGGGAGGCTACTATTTCATTTAGGGAGGCCAAGTAGACTGTAATATACTAAAGTACATTCCCAAAGACTATGACAGGAACAATTCCAAATATGATTTGGATGTTCATTTGTATCGGTCGATAATGCAGAAGTCTTCCTTTATCCATACGTTTGGGTGGATTCCAAAATGGGACTTTTTATCAGGGAGGAAGTTTTAGAATGGATTGTGGCTAGCCCCTTTAGTTGAAATGCATTTCATATGAATTCACTAAGTATATAAAGAAAAGAGGGATGTATGAGGATATAAATATCTCATAGATATTTTCATATTGAAACCAGGGTCTGATGAAGGACCTTTTTTGTCATCAGAATCCAGAAATGAACACTTTTCACATGAGCCATAATAAGGTGGGCATGATTCTCTAGGATGTCGAATAGATATGTGATGCACCTATATTATGTGGTATGTATGGAATGTTTTTTCCCTCATGGTCTTCCTCAGTTGACATTATTAGGGCTCTTAATCTCACCCGAGAACTGATTATGAAGACCAAAATGGTTCCTTAAAAAGGGCCAACTTCTTGGATAAGATATATCATTCAAGACAAGGGTTGGGTAATTTATTAAGACGGCCCACTCTGAGTTAAATTCTATGAACATGAATTCCTATTTTATAAAGGAAACTTGTGGTTCTTTGGAAACTTACTTGGACATGGTTGAAGATGATAATTTTAATGAATATAGTGGGGAAGTTTTCCGCAGTATAGAATGTTCTCTCCAACTAGTTGGCTTCCTCTCCATGTACCTGATTGGGTATTTACTTCCAATGGAGTAAAAATGTGTAGTTAGAGTTTCCACATTCATGATGGAGATATCCATGGTAGGGGGGTGTATCGGGATAGCTATCCCTACGATGGACAACCATTATCACCATTTTCACCATGTTTACAAGGGAAATCCCCTTATAGTGGCATGGGACCATTTCAAATTTCATGGGTTTGGATAGTGGCTCATCTAGAAGGATACAAATTTTTGAACATCCAAGGCATCCCCAAAGTTTTTTCCTTATCATACTTATAGAGTATCAGGTGGGTAATTCATGTTTCACTAAATGAATAGGATTTCAATTCCTATATAAGCCAATATAATAATATCTCCTTTAGACCCTATGGGAAAATTTTAATGAAAAATATGGCTGATGATGGTGGGGACATCCTTGAGGGATCATCTTATATGATGTCACCTCATGGGAGATTCTTTTCCACACATATAGATGAGGATCTCTTTTGTGAATTTTATGAACCCTTACAGTTTATCAATTAGTTAATATGTATAGTCAATATTTACATACATATTTTATGTCTGATCTGAGGAGAATAAGATGGTAGCTTTCCAATTTTGGTTGATGTTCACCATGGAGGAGGCATAGGGTTAGATAAACCATCATCCCCATTATGTAGTAATTAGTTTATCTCATTACTATTCTAAAGTTTGGACCTAATCATTTCCCAATGGGAAATTAACTATATTGGTAAGTGAGGCCTCTAAAGATATTGATCATAATCGTAGTCCTAAATTGAAATTTTTGTCCAGAGGTATAACAGCCCCAAAATCACCCTGTGAGGAAATAAGGCATTTTTTATCGATGGTAAAAGTGCCAAATGATGTGGATGTAGTGAGTGTAGTACACGATGTTGAATCTGAGTATGGGATATCATTTACCATCACATCCTGATAGTGGACTTCATGGAGAAAAAATAACTCATAGGTTGAGGTCTGGGTATATTGTGCCAATTAGAGTTACATTAGGAAGTGTTTTCCCATGTCACTGCCCCTCTTGGTATCAATTTTAAGGACCGTTATGAAGAGATATAGGGCCTTATTCTATGAAAATGATATATCTTTGTAATGTTTAAGGGGTGAGATATTTTATTCCCCATTGGGTTACTAAATAGTTTTTTTGGGGTATGCTACAAATTACCTGGGATGAACAAGGTTATCCCATTAGCAGGGAATCTATAAGGCTAAACTCATTATTATGCTTAAATTGTGTTGTTTATATTTCAACTATTCTGATTCCCCTTCTGTGTTTTTTGTTGACATTGTTGGAGGTTTCATAGGACCATCCGGTCCATCCATCTCCCATATATTCTCCCCATGGAACGTCAGCAGGAGAGAAGTTTGGAAATGACAAGGAGACCGATAGTAATGGATCCTTGGATCGATTGGCCCTGATTAGAGCAAAGATTTCCACTTATAGAGAAATAGCTTTGGAATCAGCACCATCAAAAGATCATGTACTAGAAGGGAAGATAAAAGGTAAGTGCTAGAAACTATCAGAGTCCAAATCTCTAGGACCCCAAAGCAATTGTTTCATTTCATCCTTCTATTTTTTATGGATTATTTTAGTAACTCATCCTAAATTTTCAAAAAAGTGAATATCCCTACTAAGCCTTATTATAAGTGATTGTATTTGCATCTATATATGAAGGTGAGTGTTTAGATTCCTTAACAGAGACTTCATTGTAGGGATCGACCCAACAAGAAGTGGAGGTGAGGGACGTGCCGACTAAATAACACTCATTTCCTACTGTAGATGTTCTAGTGATCACACCACTAGTTCTAGTGTCGGTGGATGCACTTTTAGATGATAAAGACAAAGAGAACCATTCTAATACAATGTTATACTTGATGTAAGTGGGTTTTCAATAAGGTGAATACATAATCAAGACTGGACACAGTGTTTATTTGTGTCATTTTCCCTTATATTATATTTATTTTTCTACAGCTCTCAAGGGTGATGAGAGTAGTACATCTTCAAGAAAAGCCTTTGGGGTTCCATGAATTCACTCATTGCAAGAGAGTATCACCTATTTACCCGAAAATGGCGTCTGCGAAATGGATATTTCTAGCGATGTGGATGATAATGGTGTGTTTCTAACATTGGTCATATATATTGGTTTTTTAGTAATGTCATAGGATTCTTCTTTTGGATAAGAAACCCCTTCTCCCCTTATTACAGTATCATTACCTTTAAGTTTAGAGTCTATAGTCTCTGTCCCTTTGGGGTTTTATCCAACTAGAATTGACCAGTATTACAGTGAACTTTTATTTTCAAACAAAAAAATTACAAAATGTTTGTGGAATACTTAACCATTACACAAATAGACTCCCAAACAACGTAATTGGTCTAGTGAATTTGGAAACATGGAAACATAAACATTGGTATATAAATGATTTATATCTTCTCCCACAATGTTCTTCTTGACTATCACCCTTCTTAGATTCCCCAAAAATAATACAAATCATCATAACCTAGGGGAAAGAAAACATAAAAAGGGGTGAGATCATATGGTTAGTAATGGAGAACAAGGGATAAATGTAAGCATAAACATGAGCATAAGGGTGTTAAAATGTGATCATGAAAATCGAATATCATACCATTCATATCAACGATTGAAATGGGAATCATGACATAATGATTGGAATTTAAAAAGACATGAATCATAATGAAATAAGAAGAATAATCCTCGAAAGCATAACATAGGAATAAGGCATGAAATTGTGGTAGACACATAAAAATATAATATGATTTCCATAGTATCCAAGGAATCACTACCAAGATAGTCTTGGTATTATGGGTTCACTCCCCATATCATCTTGGTAGTCATGGTTTGCTCGTATGACCATCTTAGTAGCATGAGCTCACTCCTCATACCATCTTGGTATTCATAGTTCACCCTCATGGCCATCTTAGTAGTCAAGGTTCATTCCCAATACCATCTTAGTCTATCTAATGAGATATAAATATATACCCAATGCATTGGAGGGAGATATAAGTCCCACCCATCTCATTGGGAAATAATTCAAACATGTGCCACAAGTTCATAAATAATAATATCATAACATATGAAATGAATTGGGTATTATAAACATGAAATAATATAATAAAATATATAAAGAGATAAGTTTCACGATCATTTCATCATAAACATAACCCCTGAATAGATGTGGGCTTCAAAATCATATAACATGTGAAAGAGAAACAGGTTTCAAAAAAATCATTCATTCAAAATACAATCCACTCATGGAATCAATATAAATGAAAAATAGAATAAGTTCCCCAAAAATTCACGAGTAACATCAATGGATGTTATCTTATTTGGGAAAAAAGTTTGAAATATTTTTAAAAACATTTCTTGAAGAAAATATTCATTCTTGTTTGAAAATTTATTGTTATATCATAAAACCTTTTAAAAACCTATTCTTTGAAAATAGCTGGTAAAACATATTAAGTAATATTTTAAAACAATAAAAAAAAATTAAAATACATTTTTCATGAAAATTATCTTCTATGATATTTTGAAAACTTTTTTGAAAACATTTTTGAAAACATGGGGTTTTAATATAAAAGAATCATGACTGAAGAGAGAGAGATGACCAGATTTTACGTAAAACCTTATCTAAAGAAAAAATGAGTGGGAAAGTGGTACTAAAACATGAATATATCTTGAATAATAATTTATTAAGGTTACTCATGATTATTATTGATATATGGATCAAATATTTCATTAAAGGAATCATAAACCCAAACAATCTCGAAAAGTGATGAGAATATCTCAATAAAATCATATAACTTGGTAACATGGGATCATACTCTCCAGGTAAGAAAAGCAAATTAAAATAATATTAAAACATAACTAAAATAATGATATTCATGATATAACAAGTAAAATGGAAGTATATACACCATGAGAAATAGTTTATGTGCATTACAAAAACACGATTCTCAAAGAAGGAAAATTGAGCCAAAACATTTTTACCGATTTAGTAATAATTCAAACTTAAACCCCATCAATTAAAGTTCATAAAATTGATACGTTTATAGACATAAAATTAGATATCATATACATATAATATAATCATGGTATGTACATATACAAGACAAAAGGAAAGAGTGGTGAATATAACATGTATCTCATGGGAATAAAAACTAAGATGAAATCCCCTTACCATGTGTCTTGACTCTCTTCGTACTCATAAAATATTGGGGTATAATATATATAAGTATATTATAAACATTTTAAAGAATAATAATATTATATATAATAACATATATATTTATATTATGACCATATAGTACCCTCTTGTTAACAATCCTATGTTAATGTTTTACTTCTGGTAATATTCTCTTTGTTCTTCGCATGAGTCTTAATTTGTTATATCATTTGTCATTATACATGTATCATGATTCCAAAATTTAATAAATGCTATCAATATCATTCATATAAATTATATTTGTATTATAATAATCTATATAATATATAAGTATGAAATACAACACATCGTTCATTGAGATGATAGGTCGTTCGTACGCATGAGCGGTATTTCTATTTAATTGTCGTGTTTAAAGAAATATGGTAAACAAAATATATGTATATATATATCATTATTAAATTATCTTATATATATCATATATATCATATATATTCAATGAATCCGTTCTTAATACACATCATGTAGTGTATGAACGAATCATATTACATTGAGAGGGCGGTAGACCACACATACTCAAACACAATTATCGTATTAACACCAAATGGAAAGTAAAATTTTTTGTGTTGAAAATTTAATAAATAATAATAAATAAATATTAAATATAATATATAATGTATATAAGTAGTGTTATTATAATAATTTCCATCATGATGGGAGAAAAGTATAATTAAACAATAATCATTTAGTGAGGTGGTAGTTCACCATACACGTAAAGAGTATGTTCGATATCCATTACATAGAGGTGTGTGTAAGTGTTGGTTGAAACCATAGAATAAAAACATACTATTATATTTATGATTCTCTATTTTCAAACAATAATTAAATCAAGAGAGTGAGAGATGGATATTGAAAATAATGGAAAGGATCTTGAAAGAAGTCATTGCCTCTTAATTGGGTAAGTCCTTTTGGTTTGTGCCAAAAGGATTCCATGAGTTTCCTTATACACCAATGAAGTCTTCTATGAGTAAGGGAGGTAATTTTGGAGGTTATCTGAGCATATATCGAGAAATAAATGGGCCATTCGGGGTGTGATGAAGTTGGTAGGGGTTGTGTCCTTTTGTAGGGTATGGAAATGACACAATTCTTATTTTTGAAAACAAGTTAGGTGTACCCATGTTTTTACCTAAAAATTGTACCAAACAAAAAAAACTCAATATAATAAGGTTAAATGAATAATAATGGACAAAAAATTTGTTTTCGAAATGCTTATAGTTTATTTTGGGCCTTATATTTATTGTTTAGTGCTTTATTTACACAATTTTTTTCTTAACAGATGTAATTAATTTTAATCACTTTCACTTATATTTTAAGAAATAATAAAGTTGAACTTATTAGAAATTAAAAATTATTATTATTAAAAATATTTAATAAATTATATCAAATTATAATAAAAAACCGGTGGAAGTAAATTTAAAATTATTCCCACAGTTGTGTTGACAAAACATGTTTTTCAAGTAAAAAATAGCCAAAGATTGCTATGGTTCTATATCATTTATCAATGTGAAATTGGTTCCAATAAACAAAATTGGATTAATTGATAAAAATATTATCTAATTAAACTTCTAAAAAAATTCAAAATATAATTTATCCTTATAAATAAATAAAATTAAAAAGAAATTTTGAATTAAAATCTGGTATTTTTTCTCTATTCATCCAAAAATGATGTTTGTCATAAAAATACCATATATTAACCCTAATATAATTTGGAAATTATAAGTTAGAAAATAAAATATATTTTATAGAATTAAATCTTTAAATATTTCTAAAATTAGTTTTATTTATTCTCATAGAAGGCCATTACAAATTGTTCATTTGAGAAAAATGTATTTTTAAACATAGAAGAACTTTACCAAAAATCATATATTTTATTATAAACATGTTTTATTTATATAAAAATATTATAAATTAGTTTTTAAAATTTGTTTTTTCTATTATTATAACTAATTTTATCAGCTAGGTTATAATTATCAAATTTAAATAATTATGACAATAAAATGATGTTTTGTAGAAACATCGATGTTACGTGTACCATATGCGAACTCAGTGTTGCTTGTATCGTATGTCAAGTTGGTGTTTTGTGTAAAATATGAAAAATAGGGTTCCATGTGAAGGGTATTTTGGACTTTTTGAATTGGGAGATATAAATTAATGTTTAAATTATTTGAAAAAAATGTCCATAAAAACTCGGGGGGTTATATTCTACTACTGTAAAATGAATTTCTCCCTCAAAATTCATCATTTTGTTTATAAAAATGTGAATAATTATTCATAATCATATACTCAAGATCCAAAATATCTTCCTCTAACTTGTGATTTAACTATGAAATTTTTACCATATGAGTGGTCTTGTTTCATAGAACTTTCTCTGATCGATCCAAAATTTGAAAAGGTTATTCCTCGTATGATCGATCATGATCTATGTGTATGACCTCTAATTTTAGTGCATGTGAATTTTTAGTTTTTTAGTTCCTCATGAATGATACATGGAACACATTATAGAATTTAGAGAGATTTAGAGGAAGTTCCAAGTGATAGACAACTATCCGAATACATTCAATAATATAAAATGGACTAGTATACCTAGATCTTAGATTCCATTTCTTTTCGAATAAATTTTTTTTTATCCCATGTGAGATTCATATAATCACATTTTCACCAAATTTAAATTCTAGATCACACTGCTGGTTATCAACATAACATCACTTCGAACATTGAGCTTCCTTGATATGTTACTGAATGGTTCTAACCATCTTGAAAGGTTCTTTACTGATCTCAGGACCTAATAGTTTTCTTTCTCTAACATCATCCCAGTACGTTGGAGCTCTAAATTTCATAGATTTGAAGGATTCATATGGTACCATATGAATTTTTGATTGAAATGTACTTTTGTATTAGATCTCAACTAGAGGAACGTGTTAATCCCAACCACCTTTGAAATATAACATACAAGATCAGGACATATCCTCTAGGTTTATAATTCTTCTTTCAGACTGACCATCTGTATGAGGATGATAAAAAAGTTCCAAAACTCAATTCTAAATATCAAGTGCTTGCTGATGAATTTACCATAACTTTGATGTAATCCACAGATCTCGATCTAATACAATAGAATGTGTTAATCCATGCAACCTTACAACTTACTTGACATATATTTTTAAATATAATTGAGATAGAAATGTTTTTTTTGATAATAATAATGTTTGATGACTTAGTATGACATTTGAATACCACCCATATGATATTAAACCCTTTAGAGGTTATGGGAAGTCCATCAACAAAATCCAAACCAATGTTCTCCCAATTCAATTCTATTATGGGTAATGGATGCAACATCCCATTAGACATTCTTTCTTTTATCCATAACATACAAGAATATATAACACAAAGATGCATACCCCATGATGTCTCTCTTCATGCCATTCCAACTGAAGTATTCTTTTTTGTCTCTATACATCTTCATACTTCCATAATGAATAGAGAATGAAGAACAATGAGATTCCTCTAACAACTCCTTCTTCAAATATGGCATGGAAGGAACACATACACATAACCTGAACAATATCATTCCATCTTGACCAAGAATGAACTTGGGAACATTTTTTTACTTCCTTTTGCAGCTCCTCATCTTCCTTATACCCCTCCTTAATCTTTACTTGGATATAGGGTTGAACATTTATTTGAGAAAGATAATAATTTTCACCTTCTACCAATATTTTTATATCCATATTTAATTAATCCTAAAACGTTGGATCTTTTGTGATCCTCATCAAGGATAATCTAGCATGATCCTTCTGACTCAAAGCATCATCCATCCTGTTTTCCTTCTCAGGGTGGTGATTTATTGAGTAGTCCCTATTTTTTTATCAACTCTAACCATCTTCTATGGTTTATGTTTAACTCCTTATGTGTGAATATATATTTTAGACTTTTATTATCATAATATATATCACACTTTTCCGCATAAATATAATGCCTCCATATATTTAATGAAAAAATTACAAATGCTAACTCAAAATCTTGAGGTGGTTAATTTCTCTCATGAATCATAAACTATCGTGTGGCATAAGTTATACCATTGTTATTTTACATAAGAACATTACCAAACCCAATCATGGATGTATACATATAGATTACAAACCCTTATCCAATACAGCGTCATGTAAACATAGGTTTAATGACCAACCTTTTCTTTAGTACCATGAAATTTTCTTTACATTCATCTGTCCTAATGAACATGACACCCTTCCCAGTTAACATAGTATTACTATTAGATATTCATGAGAAATTATCCACAAAACATTAATAATATCCAACCAATCCAGTAAATCTTTAGATCGTAGTCCATGGGGTTGGTCTAGGTCGGCATTCAATATTCTATTTAATTAATGGATCTACTTTCATATCATCTATTTGGATTATGAGACCCAAAAACAAAACCTTTTTCATCCAAAATACACACATTATATATTTTTCATATAGATTCTCATTCCTTAGTGTCTTTAGTATAATTCTAAATTTATCTACATGATATTCCATTCTCTTTGAATAGATAATAATATCATCTATAATGACAACCCCAAACATATCAAGGTAATATTTGAAGACTCCAATCCTTGAATCCATGATCATAGTAAGGGAATTAGTATGACCAAAAGGAGTCACTATGTATTCATAGTGACCATTCCTTGTATGGAATGTCATATTGGGTATATACTCTTTCTTGACCCTAAATTGATGATTTTTAGAATGAAGGTGAATCATGGAAAAGAATTGAACTCATCACAGTTGATCAAACATGTCATCAATAAGGGGAATATGATACTTGTTTTTTATTGTGATCTTGGTAAAATCCCAATAATCAATGCAGAGTCGCATTGATCCATATTTATTTTTAACAAAAACGATAAGTTCACCCAAATTTGGAACACTAGGTTGAATGAATCCCTTCTTCAGGTTTTCATGGAGTTTCTTTTTTAATTACTACAACTCTATAAGATCTATTCTATAAAGAGACTTTGAAATCAATGTGGAACCAGGAATAAGTTCTATTGAGAACTCAAATTATTGTTTTGGTGGAAGTCTATGCAACTCTTCCTGAAAGACATCCAAAAAATCCAAACAATAGGCATATCATTGATATTGATCTTCTCCCTGTCCATTTGAGATTAATAACCCATTTTCATTGTAATTAAGACCCATACACTAGATGTAATATCAATAAGAAGATCATGCTTATCATCAAATTTATGGAAGATTATAATAGGGTTTTAAATATCAAAAATAAAATATTTTCAATTAAAATTGATGTGGTATTTATGCAGAGAAATCCAATTCATGCCTAAGATGACATTAAATTTGACCAAAGGAAGAATAACATGATTCGTGGGAGGAACATTTGCACAAACTTCAACTAGAGAGGAATCATATAATAAATATTCCATAATTATTCCATTAAGGGTTTTCACTACTAATTTCACATAAAATTGTTCTAAGGGATCTTAACACCCTTATTAAATTATATAGATATGAAATAGTAGGTGGATTTAGAATCAAATATGACATTTTCAGTTCTAGAGTGAATAGTATGTGTACCATTCATCATGTCATTATGTCACCCCTCCTCATTAAGATTTATTACATGGGATTTCCCCTTGTACCTAGGAATAATAGTTTATTGATTTTTATCATCATCACAGTCCTTGAGTTTGGGCAGTTATTTTCATAATGCCCATTTTCCATACACTTGTATCACTGAATCAGGGGAGGTTCATTATGTGAAAACATTTATCTATTTAAATGTTTAGATAACTTCTTCCCATCACATCAGCAATAAATTTCCATGTGACAATACTTTTTAGACTTAAGACATTTATAAGACCCCTCATTTTTATTCCCTCCATGGTTCTTCCCATAATTAGAGTATAAATAAAGGATCATCTTCTTTTATTCATGGATTTTAGATTTTCTTTTAAACTCCATATTCCTATTCTTATCAAAACTAATATTGATAGGTGTGTCAAACATCTTTTTAAACCATGAATTTACAATGCATAATATATCCATATCTAATAATGTATTTAATTGAAAATGACCTTCTAATACATGGCTTTATGCCAATTAGGAACATATCAACTTTACTTGCAGGTTAGATGATAATTCCTAAAGCACACCTCGTAAGTCTTGTGAAATTAGACTCATAGGTAAAAACTTATTCATTATCACTTTTCCTGAACTCAAGAAACTATTTCTTTATATTGGTACAAATAAATCAAGAAAATTACTTATTGAAAAATAAGTTCTTGAACTCATCACAATCTATGGATTCAATCCCATCATCTTTCCATGTCTTCTTTATTAGAGTCCACCAATGATTTACTTCCCCTTATAATAGATAAACAACCAGAATGACTTTCTCGTGAACTAAATACTGAATAATAGAGAATATATTTTTATTAGTATAGGTGTATTGTTATTAATCAAGTGGATCAGAAGAACCTCTAACAGTATTTGTATGTTGCCTCCTGGAAGACTCAATATAATGTTGTTGCCTCCCTTGGTCATTGGAAAGTCCACCATGAATCATAGCTTGAGAATGATGTGTGAGAATTGAAAAATGGTTTTTCATTCCAACTCACATAGCATTTGGTTTTTCAGGAGTACAACCGTTCCATTTCCTTCCACATTCACCATTAACTCGGTTCCTTCATGTTTCATCCATTGACTAAATCCCAAATCATAGATTAAGAAATCGCTATCACAATCATGAAAAAATACTTATAGAATGACTATCATTGACATCTTTCTTAAACTATGACACCTTATGTTTATCCAAGGTTATTCATAGAAGAAATATATTTAAATCCTTTATAATAGTTCATAATTATTTTGATAATTCTGAAAGAATATCCCCCGGGATTGTCAAAAAAGATGTGCAGCAAGGCCTGTTGTCATATACCAGATTACTCTGAGATAGACCCAAAACATCTTATCAGATTTTTTAACCCTATGTACATCTATTATAGAGACACATCAAATTTTTATATCCAAACATGTATTTATTTCTTTTAATTCAACCACTCTATCATTCACCAAAATTCCAGGACATATTCCTATACTTTTCATTATCATTAGCCTTACCCTTAAATACTTACTTAGGGTTCTCAATAAGGTTTTATCATCCTAGATTACAAAGGATTACGATACCTTTTATCATATACCAACTATAAAGTCCCTCACTTTTCTAACATAATAAATACATAAATTTTTCTGAATACATAATCATTATACAAACATATTCCCAAATTCTATAATTGGTCTAGTGCCTTTGGAAACATGGTAACACAAATACTAGTACATAAATGAGCTAAATCATCTCACAATAGGTTCTTCTTGACTAACAACCTTCTTAGAAAACATGAACATCATACATATCATCGTAACCAAGGTGAAAGGAAACATAAAAAGGGGTGAGCTCAAATGCTTAGTATGGGTAAACAAGGGGGACATGTAAGAATAAACATTAAAATAAGGTTAAGAGAACATGATCATGAATATAAAATATCATACCCTACATATCAAATATCACAATAGGAATCATGGAATAATGATTGGTAGTTCACAAGACATGACTGATTATAAAATAAAGAGCATAATCCCTGAAAGCATAATATAAGTGGAAAATAATGAATTATGGTAGACACATATTCATATAATATAATTTCCATAGAATATAAGGAATCGCTACCAAGAACATCTTGGTAGTATGGTTTCACACTCCATACCATCTTGGTAGTCACAGTTCACTCCCAAGGCCATATTATTAGCATTAGTTCACTCCTCATACAATCCTGGTAGTCACGGTTTACTCCCATGGTCATCATAGTAGTCAAAGTTCATTACCAAGACCATATTAGTCTATCTCATGAAATATAAATCTTTACCCAATGCATTGGATGGAGATATAGGTCCTAGAAATCTCATAGTGAAATAATCCATTCATGTGGCACAAAATAATAAATATTCATATCATAACCCATAAAATTAAATGGGTATTATAAATATGTAATCAATTCATAACATGTGAAAAGAGACATGTTTTGTACTAATTTCATCATAAACACAACCGATGAAAATAAGAAGGTTTTAAAATCATATGAACAGTGAAAGAGAAAAGGTTTTTATAGAAATAATGCTATGAAAACATAATCCATTATGAGAAATAATATTATTTGAAACATTGAATTATTTACCCATAAATTCATGAGTAACACCAATGATTGTTATCTTATATGGGAAATGATTTTGAAAGATAATTAAAAAAATTCTTGACGAAAATGTCCTTTCTTCATTGAAAATGATATTTATAACATAAAAACATTTGAAACAATTTTCCTTGAAAATATATTTTAAAACTTATAAACGAATCTTTCAAAATAAAAAAATTCCAAATCTTTTTTCCTTAAAAATTATCATAAATGATCTTTTGAAAACTTTTCTGAAAACATTTTTGAAAACATGTGTTTATTAATACAATAGAAAATCTACTACAGAGATATGGTTATATTTTACCTAAAAATATTATATATAGTACCAAAGAGTGGAAAAATTGGTACTAACACATGAGGATATCTTGAATAATGAGAGGTGGAGGAAACTCGGCTTCCATGCCCCCGGGCCTTTAGGCTATGTAATTGGTCTCCCTCTACACTGTCAAAAGAGGTGTTTATGTTTATTTAATAATAAAATGAGGGTTTATCACCAACATTTTAAACAAATAGGATAATTAAACATGTTATTTTTCTTAATATATTGATCAAATATTTCATCAAAGGAATCATAAATGTAAACAATCTCCAAAAACGATGATACTATCTCAATAAACTCTTATAACATGGTAACATGGGATAATACTTTCCATGAAAGAAAAGAAAATTTAATGAATCGTAAAATATCATGAAAATAAATATATTAATGATATAAAATTTAAAATAGAAGTATATACACATAAAAAATTAGTTTAGGTGCATAATAAAACAAGAGTCACGAAGAAGGAAAATTGAGACAAAACATCTTTACCGATTCGTAACTATTTAAACTTAAACCCCATGAATGAATTTTTATAAAATGGATATGTTGATACCCATAAATTTATGTATAATATAAATGGAATAAAATCATGGCTTGTATATATACCACTAAAAAGTAAAGAGTGGTGAACATAGCATGTTTCTCATGGGAATAAAAAGTGTGATGAAATCCCCTTACCTCGTGTCTTGAATCTCTTCGTACTCATATATGATTCTGGTATAATAAATATAATTTTATTATAAATATTTTATATAACAATATTTTTATACATAATACCATATATTTTTGGATTATGACCTTATATTACCCACTTTATTACAATCCTATGTTGTGGTTTCACTTCGGGTATATTAGATTTGTTCTTCGCATGTGTCATAATTTATTATATTGTTGGTCCTTATACTTATATCATGATTGAAGAATGTGAATCATGATATAAATATCATTAATATCCACTATATTTTTATTATAATAATCTATATTATATATAAGTATGAAATGTAATACACCGTTCATGGTGATAGTGGGTCATATGTATGCATGAATGTTATTTATGTTTAATTGTCGTGTTGATAGAATGAAACTAAAAGAAGTATCTGTTTATATAAATATATATAATTATTAAATTACATTTTTTATATCATATATATCATATATATTCACTAAATCCATACATAATAAAATCGATGTAGTGTATGAACGAATCATATTGCGTTGAGGGGTGGTAGTCCACACTTCCTAAAACTATATTATCGTGTTAACAACAAATTGAATGTAAATTTTTTTGTGGTTTAAAAGAAATACATAATAATTAAGAAATAATAAATATAATATATTAAATATAAAAATATATTTATAATAATAATTTCCCCCATGAGATGCGGTATTCTAGAATTGAACAATAATCATTTAGTGAGGCGATAGTCTGTCGTACACGTAAACAGTATGTTTGATATCCATTAGATGGAGGTATGCGTAAGTGTAGGTATAACCCATTGAATAAAAACATACTAGTACATTTAGGATACTTTTTTTCATATAAAAATATAATAAATATAGTATAGTGGTTGGAGAAGGGAAATAAAGGAAAGGAGTTTGAGAGAAGTTGTTACCTCTTAATCAGGTAACTCCTTTTGGTATGTGACAAAAGGATTCTTGGGTTTCACTATACCCAAGGAAAAGATTATAAGAGTAATTTAGTGAATTTTTATGCTAAATTTTTTATAATTTTATTGATACATGAGGCTTTATAGGTGTGTGTATGTGGGTAGAGATGAGGGCATTTTATAGGGAAGGGAAAGGACTCATTTGGAATTTGTGAAAACAAGTAATGTGTACCTATGCCTTTACATAAAAAAGTCATAATAAATATACCATAATAAATAATTAAGGTTAATGGATTAATAATGTGCTATTAATAGGGGTTTTATATGGTTATTTTTCATTTTTGGTTTTATATTTGGGGTTGAGTACTTTATTAATCTATTTTTTTCATAATTGATGTAATTAATTTTAATCACTTTCACTACTTTTTTGGACTGAATCAAAGATGACGTTTTTATAAATTATAGATTTTTTTGATTTTAAATATGGAGTCCATTTTTATTAACTATAATCACTGGAGTGGTAGAAATAAAATTAAAATTAATCTCGTAGTTAGGTCGAAAATTTTGGTTTCTAAAAAGAACAGAGATAGTAAGTTGACATATCCAAAATTAAGTGTGAAATTGACTACAATGAACTAGATTGAATTAATTGATAAACATTTCGTATAATTAAACTTTGATACCAATTTAAAATAAAATTTATCCTTATAAATAAATAAAATTGAAAATCAATTTTTAATTAAAATTCGTTATTTTTCACTAGTCATCAAAAAATGTTGATTATCACAAAAATAAAAAAAAATTAACCCTATGTTAATTATGATATTAAAAAATTAAATATGAAGTTTATTTTATCAAATTAATTTTCAAAATATGTTTAAAATTGAGTTTATTATATCTCACATAAGGGCATTAAAAGATGTTCATCTGAGAAAAAGTATTTTTAAACATGGAAAGTCTTTACAATAAAACATATCTTTTATTATCAATATGTTTTATTTATATAAAAAAAGTATAAAATGTATTAAAAATTAGTTATAACTATTCATATAACAATGTTTAAGGTTTAGGTAATAATTATCTCATTTAAATAATTATAACAATAAAATGATGTTTCGTAGAACCATTAATGTTGCATATATCGTACACCAACTCAGTTTTGGGTGAATCATACACCAAATTGTGGTTATATGTAACATATGATAAGCCGGTTCAATGTGAATGAAATTTTGACTTAGTGTGTTTCTTGACGTATGCAAATATTTGATTTATTCAAAAAAATGTACCTACAAACATGGGGCAATACTAATTATTAGTTTGGTACTCTTCCCACATCATCCAAACCCATGATCATGACTCTTTCTCTGAGTTAACCAGTCCCATAACATATTCTCATTCCTAGTATGGGCTTATTTCAAGGCTTGTTGTCCTCATAAATTTACCTATAAATGCAGTGGAAAATTTTATGGGATATTTGGGCCTTAGTTTCAGTGACCCCCTTGGAAGAGTTGAAATATAATTTAGGAAACCTTTAATTTAGGATTCATACCATTGGTCATTAGGTCTTTTATTATACCACCCTCAATACCAGGGTGAAGGAGGAAGTCACCCTAAGAGAGCATAAGAGGTTCCATGAATCAAGGGTGGTAGTTTTTAAGGCTTCATATTCAGTTATGAAGAACTGGGAAAAGGCTGTAGAAGAAGCTTACTGATGTGTGGTGGACGAGGAATGTCACCGAGATATGTTCAAAAATAGGACTATTGAAGCTGAACATCTCTAGTTTGTGATTATCCATATTTAATCTAAGTCCATCCATCTTCAACTTGATTACTCCCAGCAACAACATGCACTCTAGATATCATAAAATACTATATTGGAGAAACATGGACTTCTTAATGTGGTAGAGAAAGTGAGTCTTGAAACCATCACTTGGGAGAATGAGTTTTATTTTGTTGTGGAAGACGAAACTAAGCCTGCTGACAAATTATTCCATTGTGGTACCTCCCTGAAGAAGAGTTTTGTAGAGTTCGATGATTCTAATGATCACATGTTTTGATGGATTTGAAAATTTTCAATTTTTTTTAATATTATATGTTCATGGGAGAGAATATATTGTATGGATATTCCTCATTTAGTATTCTATCAATGAATGTAATTTCTAAACCCTTCACGTTTCTGTCCACATATTATTTCATTAATGATGTGCATGAATTTTTTCTGATCTGATCTTATATAAATATCCAGAAATTCCCATCCTTCACATAAAATCATGTAAACCTGAATGTATAGATATGAATATTTAAATCATAATAGATTCATCATGATAAGTTCTTGTGAATATCCACCATCATGAGGTTCCTCAATAATGTATCTGTTCCATTTGTCTTGAGATTACTAATTTAGAAAAAGGATTATTTTGGTAGTATATGTGTACCAGAGGTGGAGCTCTCTATTATTTTTTGAATCTAGTGGTCTTGGATAGTGTAGATTGATTTTTTTAGCAATTATATATAGTAGGCCTTACATGTTTTTTTATTCTTCCAAACTAGGTCGCTATTGGGTTGTAGTTTAGACTCTTTTAGCTCATACCTTTTATCAATTTAGTTTAGGGTATTTTATCTAATTCCTTACATAATTTTAGTTTTGGTTATTTTAGATCATTACTTATATCACTATAGTTTAGGGTATTTTATATTTTACTTTATATCTTTTTATTTTTAGGATCTTTTACCTCATACCTTATATAACTGTAGTTTAGGGTCATTTAGCTCAAGCATTAGAATGCCATGTAGTTTAAATTATTACTGTCAAGACTTGATCGATTGTCATGAAATATGGTGCAGACCTTCGTGTAATGACCCAAAACACCCTAGGGTGTTGAGTTATATTTGGGTGTTGTTGAGGATCATGTGGTATAGATATCCTTTAACACAAGTAGACTATGCCTCTAGTTGGCAGTCCAACACTCTTATGTGTTGGTATTATTTTTCAAAAATAGGTGTCTCTACTATTTTACCTGGATCGTGGACGATTTATAGGGGGAAAATGGTTGAGGGAAAAATACTAGTGATGCTAGGTCCACCTGGATAGTTGGAGTAAGGGTGATATAATACATAACAAAAAATATTGAGTGACTGAATAAGGGATGGTTCAGACATGTAGGGGATGGCCCATAACACCCTGAGACTCTATGTTCTTCCATAGTGATTCATGGGATCACATAGATTGAATATCCCTTCTTGAAAATGGGATTTGAATTTAGTTAATAAGTAAAATATATTATGCATCGATAACATGGTCATGAAAGGATTTTCTTCACTCTTTTAGGAGGGGTATGAGATACTTTTCGAGACTCAAACATCCATATGATGAGGGATATGAGAGAATTGTTGTATGAATATTTTAAATAATTTTCTAAATTACTCATGATAGAAGGAGGATATTAGACAATAATGTTAGGAATGAAGCTGAACAAAATAAGGTGTTGAGTTCTATGAGGATGATGTCGGGGCTCACAATGATTTAAAATCAATTTTTGCAGAGTGATACATTTTTTAACGACCATATGTTCATATAAAGAAGCTATATGAATACATTAAATGTAAATCAAAGGGTCTGCTGATGTTGGATCTCCATTTCCAAGGGTTGTGGAAGGTTTATAGTGATTTGAGGAACTCAAATCATAAAGTGTGATTTGTGGAAATTGTAACATCTAGGAAGGTTTTGATCACACTAAATGTTGTTTCACCGCCTAGAGAACTGATTACCATAGAGGGGAAATTTTTTAAGTCATAACTCTAACATTTTCCTAAAATAAGAGGTCTAGGGATCATAGCTTAGATTTTACTAGGTCTACATTGTAGAACCTATGAGCTTTAATTCTTGTTTATTCATGCACAATTTTTTCCTAAACTCTGAGTATGATGATTTTTGAGAGTGAGGACATAACATTTTCTCAAAATTCGATTTTCATGTTTAAAAAAAACAAGTTATTTTCAGTTTTTCTATATGTTTAATTTATTTTGATTTGGACCATTGTCGACTAGAGTTTAAGCTTGTATAGATTTAGAAAAAGTGAAGGTAGCTTAAGGTCATCACTCACATGGACCTAACATGGTGGATGTTACACAAGATCCAAATTAAGATACCCAAGGTCAATATCACCCCAAAATACATCTAAAAAGGATTTAAAAATGTTATATATCATGGTTTTAGGTTATCTATTCATGGGTAATGATATAGGATAGTCATACCAGGGATGGCCCATAACACACTAAGGTTCTTAGTTCTTTCGTGTTGGTGTCAAGGCTCACAAGTATCAGAAATACCTTTTTCGGAGTGATGAATTTGGTAGATGGAAATAAAAATGAATTCACTGTCAAATAGGGTCTCTTAAAGATAGGTATCATTTTTCATGGAATATGAATGGTTTTTGGAAACATGAGGTGACTGAGGCATGAAGTGTGATTTATGGATTTAGTTTCCTAAAAGATAATGGAAGCACCTCGTACTCTGGTTGTCCGGGGTAAGGCTCCTATAGTCCTTTGACAAAGGATTATAATGGATGATGTTATGAATAGTTTAAAATAATGTAGTATGGACATAGTTTCTAATGTGTAGTTTAACATCATGTGGTAAGGAAATTTTCTTTGTAGTTTAATTCCATTCAGTAAGGACATTTTTTTGTGTGCAGTTGTAAGGTCATGCAGCCAAGATGTTTCCCTTGGAGCTTAATAATCATGTTGTAAGGACGTGAGAACTAACATGAAATGTTGTGAAAGTTGTATTACATGCACAAGTAGTCAACACATAGATAGGAATTATGCATAGGTAAAATGTTCTAGTATGGCTTGTCCTTTATATAGTTTGGGTGAATTTATTTTATTGGTTGTTATAGTTGGGCCCAAGATTGGTTATTCATGCGTCACTACATATCATGTGATGATTTGAATCAAACCAAACATAGTTATCAAATGTTAAACTCTCTACAAAAGTCTGATCCATAGACATAGGTGGTCATTTTCTCCATTTATTATTATATTTATGCTTAGTATTTAATATCCGAGCATCAATATGTATACGATGATGACAAGAATCAAGCCACACTTAGTTTATGAAGAACCACATAGTTTAACATCACGTGGCTAGGAAGTAGGATTCCCAATGTAAAAGGGGTAATACAATAGACCCAAGGATGGAACTATAGGCGTCACTGCATATCCCTCAGAAATAAGAATCAATACAAATGTAGTTTTAGAAATAAAACTTCCTATGGAAGTTTGGGCTATATGCATGGAGGGAATATTTTTTTATTTTTTGTGACTGGACCTAGGGTTGGAAATTTAATCATCACTACATATCTTGTGATGTTATGAATATAGTCACATGTTGTTCTTGAATGGAAGTGTGGTAGGATACCAATAACCAATAATAGTGGTCCTCTATGGTAAAATCCATAGGAATATGCAAAGTTATGTCATGAAAGGGAAATCAACCATGTAGTTTATCATCATGCAATCAGAACTAATGGTATTTATTTTAAGGTCTTCCATTATACACAATAATGATCCTATCATGAGATATTATGAATTTCTTATGTGGGGAATCCCTTACTAGAATTACTAAGCTCATGTGAGCTATGCCTTTGTGAAAAACAACGAATGGAAATGGTTTCTTTTTCCATACAATGGAAGTTAAGGATAACATAAGAGAATTTTGTATCATGTGGTGGATAGTCCCAGATATAGGATCCATGAATCCCTATATATCTCATTGAAAATGATATTTAATCCAAACATATTTCTATATAACCCAATTAGTTCAATGTCATGCGGAAAGAATTCCAACAATCCATATTAACGTATGACGGAAATGATTTAGGTCATCTGACATAAATGACGATAAAACATTGGGAGATCTATGTAGTATAACATGATGTGGTGAGGGTGTGATCTGTACAGTTTAGCATTATGTGGTCATGATGTGATACACTATAGAGTTTAAAGAGGTTCTTCCAATACTTTAGATGTCATGCAGTTAAGGTCGTGTTTCTAAGATGAGGGTTACCCAATGAGAAAGGTATGTAACACTATGAATGGGACCAAAAATAAATGTTTGGGAATCATTATGTATCCTGTGATGACATGAATCAATCCAGGTATTGTTCATAGAAGGAGGGACTCCATATGTGGAGCTGACATTCACATGGGGAATGGGGAATTTCATCTATCTTTTCCATAGATCTAGTTTGTGAGTGATGAATCATTGGTCATATGGTGCTTCTCGTTCAGTTTAATGGAAGGCGGTGAGGACATGCTTTATACATTTTAGTGTCATGTGGTTAGAACATGGGAAGTTGTGTAGTTTAAAGTCTTATTGTCTGGACATGAGACGTTGTGTAGTTTAATGTCTTTCATCTAAGAAGAAGGTTTTATGATGATATCTATACAAATTATTTCATTGAAAACCTCACATTGGTGACAGGTTTAACACATTCCCCATCCATTGTGTCTAGTGATTAAGCTTCATTGTGATGGACCTTATGTATGTTGAAAGGTCCTTCCCATTTGGGTTCCAACATTGGAGGATAATTTCCTAGTATCATTGGGGTCCTGAGATCCAACACCAGTTCTATATGGACGAATATATGGTGGGGATCCATATTATTAAAAGATCATGTGATCTGATTCTAATAGACTTCATGGTTTTGAAATGTATGAAACCTATTCACATCAAGACTCTCCAATTCATCCAGCCA
The DNA here is from genome assembly GCA_963277665.1 of Viscum album. Classification (NCBI taxonomy): domain Eukaryota; kingdom Viridiplantae; phylum Streptophyta; class Magnoliopsida; order Santalales; family Viscaceae; genus Viscum; species Viscum album. Next base: position 1,006,046,520 of record OY728161.1, read on the forward strand.
CTTTTCCTATTTATCTTCATCTGTGATTTTTCCACAACTCGCTATTCAGAGTGATGGTAGATGTTCTTATATGGGTAACATTACCTCCTACTCATATACTAATGAGTATGGTCTTACTTGTATTATAGTATGTGTGGTGGTACAATATGGAAATAAGGTATAGAGAGGGTTTTTTGGTTTGGAATTCTTATCATTGTTCACCATCTTCTGATGTATAGTTGTCAAAGTCATATTTATTGCCTATATCATTGCATCTTCCACTTAATGATAGTGAGATGAGTTATTAGACTCGATATTGTACTACCGATATAATTTCATAAACTTTATAGAACAGATGTTGGTGTCGTTGTCTGTAAATATTATGATAGGGGCTCTGAACATAGTGATTATATGGAACATTATGAATTTGATGATATTATTCATCCTGACATCCTTGAGGGGTATTTCCTCATCCCATTTGTAAAAGAAGATAGTATTAGTATGGAGGTACTCGAACTACATAGTTGTGGCTGGGGAATATGCCCTCAAAACATCCATTCCTTAATTGGAAAATGACCAAGATATCAAAATTTTATGTAGTAATATAGGGGATAATGGATGATGATTTCATTTATCTATAATTCATGATATTTCTTGGTGAATTTCACATAAACCTATATCATCGTTTTCAAGAAATATCCTCACCTCCTATTTTGGTGGAATAGCATGGTCCTAGATTGATTTTAACCACAAGAGACTATATGGATTTCTTCTATAATGCCACGACTCTCTCTTTCTATCATTAATATTAGGAGTACTCAATCAAATAATCCCATTTAGATGTATTTCTACTCATTTGGGTCATCCCGTAGGGTAAAGTTCATAGCACAATTCAAAATATGTTCCTCTCTAGACCAATATGTTAAGAGAGTCCCATTTTACAGATAACTTATTATCGGTTCCATCTATTTGAAGGTGTATATCAGTTCATCAAACTATGGGTGGTTTTGGCCTGATTGATTTGTTTCATATCACAAATGACGATCGATGGGACCATTTTTTAGTGTGTGATATGGAATATTTCTTCTTCCTGGTCAGGGTCATGCTTGGCTGTGACTACATTATCCAATATGTTGGTGCGATCATTATTTGATCAGGGAACATGGTGCAATGTGGGTTCAAAAGGGAACTCATCCATCAGTCCCATGTTGTAGCTATTTATAGGGTGTAGATAATCCATTTTGATTTCTTATTCTCCATTGATATTACTTATAACTAGTTCTAAATCACATTTGATATTCATGCAGTCTATCTATAGCTGTACGGATAGTTCCAAGCCATCGATAAGGGGTTGGTATTCATCCTCATTATTTGTGAAACCCTCAGATAGCGAGAAAGAGTATTTCAAAACATAATTGTCTATAAAGACAAATGAAATCCCTAAGTCAACTCCATTAAGCTATTGGTTTTCTATACTTTTTCAGATAGGACTTCAGGTGGAATAATAAAAATACATCTAGGGTGTATCCTGGTAATAGAATACCACCTCATCTGGGAGCATGGTGTCCACTTGTGTATTCTCGGAAGTGGGATATTCTGTAAGGAAATAAACTAGGGATTCCCCATTCAATGCCTTCTGTGACACTGATTGGATGTCATATTGTTTCAAAATGACCTCCCATTAGGCTAGATTCCTAGTTATCATTTTGTGGCCATGGATTTTCTTTAATGTATCAATATAAGAGACCAGATAGACTTCGTGTTGATGCAAGTAATGACATGGATTTTGAACTTCAAATATGTGTGTGCAGTGGTTCATTTTTACATCTATGAATAAGGTCTCAGAACCTATAATTTTTCATCTAAGATATCAGAGAAAATTCACACCCCTGTATCATTTTTCATTGTCAGGAGGGTGTGTAGTGAGAATTACCTCGAGACCACATATATGATGAGTGGCCTCTATTCCACTAGAGGAATTAGAATCGGTGGGTAAAATAAATTAATCATGAGGATTTTGAAGGCTTCTTGGTATTTTCCATTTCATTGGTAGGTGATTCCATTATTAATTATCCTAGTAATGTGGAGATATTTTCTGTTAATGTTGCCTATGAAACTCCAAATGTAAGAGAGGATCCCTTGGAGTCCCCACAATTATTTTAGATTGTTGGGGAAACATTTATAAAATAGAAATAGTATTCTCTGTGTCAACCTTGATGTTGCGGTTTCATACCACAAAACCTGGAAACATTCCTTATGTTACCCTGAAGGTGAATTTCAATGGATTCATCTTCATATTGTGTTGTCGTATCGTTTCAAAGAATGATTAAAGATCCATGAAGTTGTCACATCATTGTTGTGATTTGACCACCAGTTATATGACATAACATATATATATTCTTTATACAATTAGCTTAAAGATAAAATGAATGAAATGTTGATATGTAGCACTAGTTATCTTTAACAAAAAGGGAATTACTATATAATATAATATTCACTGAGGTCCTCTGAAGGTAGTGTTTTCTCCATCTTCAAGGTCTATATTTATTTTATTGTACCTTGATTACTCACCCTTTAACAAAATGGCCTGGATTCCATCAGTTGCATCAATCAAGAGTTTTTCATTTGGAAATGGGGAATCTTCTATTGGGTAGTTTCTATTAAGTTCTGTGAAATCAATTTAGTACTGAATCTTTACATTCTTTTTCTTGAAGGGAAAAATATTTTAAATCCATCTTGGGTATTTCAATTCTCACAAAAAGTTGGATTTAATAAATTTGTTAAATTTCAACTCTATATTGGATTCATGTGCGGGGTGCATCGTCTTTTTTTTCTTATTGAATCTTTTATGGTCATAAATCACGCCAGGATGGTGCATATCCATATGTAGATTTAGTCGGGACATTTTTTAACTGTTCTAAAAAAACACATATCGATGTTTCCTTAGAAATAAAATGTATATATCTTTCTTTTTGAGGGGTATGTAGGCACTAATCATTGTAGTTTGTGGGTCTTTTTTTATTCCTAGATTTTCCTATCTGAGGTCATCGAAGGTGGTGGAGACACCTTCCTCGAATGCATGTGGTGTTTTCTTGAGGTCATCATATTCCTCTTCTACCTTTGAGTCGGTGGATGCATTCTCATATAGAGATAACAATTTGGGGGCATCTCTATCAATATCGATATGAGAAAGAGTTATTTAGAACATAAATTAACATCCCCTGTATCCATAGTCACTGGAGAGATATTATGTAGCTGAGTTTCTTTTATACTATTAGTGGTGATAGGAGGGGCTTGGAACTATGGGACTAGGTATATTACCTCAACTAGATTTATAGGGAGAACATAGTCACTATCGATCATACTCCAAGGATTTTCTAGGGTGGTCCAAAAAATATTGGGGATTCCACCTCTATACCCTCATCCACCATTGGTTGTTTTCTACCCCTTTTATAGAATCCCACTTCAACATATATGGCCTCACTGGTCTCATCAGGGGCATTTTCACCATGTCGTATACAAAATTTTCCATCATTGGGGTCTTTCAGTAGTTGATGGAATAGTGAAGTTATCACCATGTGACTATGGATCCAGGGCCTTCCGAGAAGTATATTGTATGTGGTGTTTTGATGTAAAACCAAAACCATAGCATCAGATATGATATCCCCAAACTGATAGTACAAATATGGGATAGATTATAGGTAAAGTGAGTTATATTTGTTTTTTCTATAGCACATTTACTTTATTTATTAATGTATTATGAAATTTAGATTCAATATTATTTTATTTTTTGATAAAAAGTGATTGGATTTTAATTTATTAAAAAATTACATGAATGATAAAGAAAAATATGGGAATTTGATTTGGATGGAAATGTGGAGAGAAATGAATTGTGAATGTGGATATTAAATGTTCTTATTAAATCAATTTTTTATGGGGTTGTGATTTCCATGATAATTCACATCTCTGGGTTAAGATAATAACCAAACCCCCTTGGTCGGGTGAGGTTTGTTTAAATATATAAAAACAAATTTTTTTGGTCTGGAAATTGATTATCCTTAATTTTATTAATTTTAGTCCCTTTTGAGATGATTAAAAACACATAATGTTCATGAATTATTTAAATCATAATTCCATAAAGGATCCCTAGAAATATCGTTCTGGGTTCGATTCGTGATTTCAAGTGATATTTAGAAAAAATTAATAAGGATTTATGAGAACGATGTATGAAAAACATGGTTACAACATCAAAAATTATAAATTACAACTCACGATAGTCCAAAAACCCAATGCATTGGGATTTATATACTCATATAGTTGCTAGTAATTAAAGAATGTGTAGTGCCTGAATATATCATCTTGAAAGAATTGGAGTGAAGGTCCCCAGGAAGGAAGCCCAAAATCACCTCTCTCCTCTTCATTCTCTCTCTTATTCTATTTTGGATGTCTCTGGAGTGCTCCCCCTTGGAATGGATGAATCTGAATGAATCTCGAACATGGAGGGACTACCACCTATTTATACGTTTTAGTAGTATAGGGTGTGTACCCGAAAGTACACGATGTGTAGTACTATTAAGCACATTTTGACCAACTTTTCTCTGCCAGTAGTAGATATAACACACCGTCTATAACTTTAAACATGGAGCCTCCATGTAGGTGGAAGTAAAGGGCATGTAGCACTACACCACATGTCTTATAATATGGTTCATCAGCCACGAACCACTTTTAAAAGGTCTACATGACGTATATAGGGTTTGTACACGGTAGATAGTCTTCATCCAGCAACATGGCGTATAGTATTTCTATCAGTCACTGTCTACTATTTGAAGGGGTTACACAGCGTATATCATAATTCACACAATGTGTAATGTTTTCTGGAATCTTTGGAATGCACTTGGCATGTTCTATCCCTATCCAGGGACTAATATGCAACATTTTTCCTAAAGTACACACTATGTAGTTTGGAATTTCTTATAAACATCCCCCAATTTGTGTCTTTGGCATGGAAATACCTAAAAATAATCATGAACACAAATAAAAAGAATTTGAACCTCAAAACGATTTAAATTTGGTGAAAATTATTTTTTTATGCTCGTTAAAATATTTGGAAATGTATACAAAAATTGGGTACATTAAACTCCCCCACACTTAGTCGTTTTCTAGTCCTCAAGAAATATCTCAATATATAATCAATATAATTCATACTCCAAAAGGGAATAAATTTACTAATTATTACTATAAATAATAAAAGCATAGTACAATATTTCTAAAAGGCACACAAAAAATTTCATTTCAAATGATATTCTAATGATGCCTCATATATAATCTAATTGAAAATTTACATCCTCATTCATTCAAATTTTAATATTTTCATAATCCAACATGACACTTCGTGATTTACCTCACCACAAGATACCACACTCATCAATAAATATTTATTTAAATAGTTTTATGTTCAATATTAAGTATATGATCTCTATCCATTAGCTTGATACTGTTCTCATTCACTATATCAGATGTCAAATCACAAATATCACAAGGGATTTCAATATGGATCAAATGTTTCTGAGGCTAAGGGTTGGTAGATAATGATAAAAAATAATCTCCGAGGCATGAAAATGTGGCTGAATTTTAAAAAAATAATGCATGATATTCAATAAGAGTTTAGTTAAAATGATCCCCCAATCAAGATCTCTCAAAGGGATCATTACCTTAAAATTCCTTTTCTAAAATGAGCATATAAACAAATAATATATATTAAATTGTCTTGTCCCACTTTTTCCTTTTTCATTATTTTACCACAAATTCAGGGACCACCAAGAAATAAATGGATCATAGGTTTTGGGACCATTTTTACAAAATGAATAAGTGACAAACTCCCCGACCCTTATGTCCATGGTCCCTCACTAAAATGTACCATTAGAACAAGTCCCTCTTTTAGATCATGTGAATAATCATACGAAATTATAACAGAATTAGGGTATGAAGTGAAATAAGTTTGAAATGTGGCTTTCGATCATGGTAGTTCAAGGTTTCTAATGGTTTACAAGGATAATTTGAAGCGTAGGTCTCATGGTCTACGAGGCAGAAAAATAATCAAATTCCTCAATCATTTTAATTTGATTAAAAAATTGTCATGTTTTCAAGAAAAAGCTAGTTAATTTGGTAGTTATGCATATCCCACGAATCTATCAAGAAAGAGGGTATATGAATGAATATTTCAAAAAGTTTTAGAGTACCTCTTATGATGGGAAAAATACATAGGTCAATCCGGTCATGACATGAGTACAAAATGATCAGTCTAATTAATGTAAATATATATGGCTTAAAATTATTAATCAAACTATATAAATTATAATTTTATAATTATTTTGGAAATTGAAATAAGCATATACATTTTAAAATTACCTTTTATTCCATTAATATTTATAATTATAATAATAAAAAAATTTCCACAATTTAAAATATATCAACTATTAATAATGTCTCCAAGATTAGTTTATAGAAAATATTACTGTAATTAGAGACCCTCCACCACAATTAATACATAAAATGGTCCCCCAAGTGCAATACCAAAGAAGAAGAAGGAAAATGGGAAAACAAGGGGTTCATGAAGAGGGTATGTAGTGGAAGAAGAAAACCAAAAATTGAGAATAAAAATAAAAACTAAAAAAATAAACCCCTTCGAAATAGAGATGCCCAAGTCGCTCCAGTGTACCTATGAATGATGATGGAATGGAAAAATAAAAATGACTGGAATAGAAAATATCAAACCCCAAACATGGATAAAAAACATACATATAAAATGAAAATAAATTTGTGATAAACAAGTCATGGGGTCGCCTCAGAAGAGGCGTCATTTATAAGAGGAGGATTGGGCAGTGAAGGCATGACGGTAGTAGTGTATTCTGAAGGCTTTGGTGTCATTACTAGATGAGGAGTCATAGAAGCTAGAGCATCCGGAGTAGAACTCAAAGAAGATTGATCTGTAATGATGCCCGGGATTACAGAAGGAGTGGTAGAAGTGGGTCCAGTGGTGGAGAGGAGAACTAAATCTGTGGCCAGCACTGTAAATTGTTGTGGAGATGTGGAAGAAGGATCGATAGTGGTGCAGGTGTAGGTGCCTGGGTAAGTGGAATTCCATGATGCTGAGTAAGAAGCCCCAACAAATGCTCATGTCGGTCCAGTTGATGATCCAGACAAACCTAGTTCTACTCCACTATGGCTAGGAAGATGGAAAAGGGGAGATCGACCAAGGGTAAGTAGATAGGTGGGGTGATAAAAGGAATATAAGAATAAGGAATGGATGAAAAAAAAGAAGTCTAAAAGAAGGGGGGAAGGGTGGGGAAGGGACATCTGTAGGTGGATGGGGTGGATCCCGAACAGCAACACCAGTAGGAGCAGGTGGGTCATCCCTCATCCATGTAAGAGTAGGGGAATCATGCACAAGAAAAAAATTGAACTCCACAAAGCTCAACCAACCTCATGCCGATAAGAATGAGAAAGACCATATGCTATGGAGAACCCAAGTGATCGTGGGGGAGAGACGACTCAAAAACACCCAAATGGTGTTCCAATCGAGTGGCATAGAACCCGCCATTTAGGTTTCCCTAACGGTTATGGATCATGGAGTGGAAATAGGAGGTGGTTATACAAGGGAGGTCAAGGTAGTCATGTTGGAAAATATATTCCAGGAGATCTGAGTCCTGCCCAGTCACAACACCCATATCCCTGTGGATAGAAAGAGGATGGTGCTAAAGCACCGGTGAAGAAAATGAAGGGGGTCAATAATGAGCATTTTCTAATGCGTTATAGGGGTGTACCTATAGTCATACCCGCAATCTCCCACCACATTGCAACAATATCAAACTGCTTAGGGTGGGTCAAAGTGGAGAAAATAGGTGGGGTGGAAGGATGGGGATAGAAGCCACACCATCGGCCAAAATCAGCCATAGTATGTGAAAATGGTCATCCCCATAGTTGGAAATGAACTGGGTGAGTTGTATCAATGTGATTCTGTCGGTACATGGGCATGTTGAACTCAAATTTGTCCATGAACTCCAAAATTATAACACGATGCATTTGAGTTAAGTCCTAAAAAGTATCTAGTAGGTGAGTATGGACCAGAATCCTTTCATGATCTTCCCAGATGCCAAGGTTATGCATTAGTGAAATGTTGAGGAATCGACCTCTCAGATGGATTGTGTCGAAAGAGATGTTCAATAATTACTCCACCACATGATTGTTTTTGATTAAAACCAACCAAAGATGCAGAGGTATCTCGGAAGTATCCATTACAGGTTGTGGTGGAATGGATGGCTCTAGTGTAGCTGGTAATGCCACTAATGGTGAATATGGAGCAGTGGATACCTGAGCAGGCGCAGATGGATAGTCTGAAGGTGGAGGTGTGCGCTCGGTCCGGTCCACCACTGGAGTGGATGGAAGCTCAGAGGGAGTGGATCCAAAATACGGAGTAGTGGTAGAGAACCTCTCAGCCACATTAGATAGAACTGAAGCCACCATTAGATAATCAATAGTAGAAGGGGCCACTGGAATGGTCAGATCAGTAGAAATCGTGGGTGGTGGTGGCATCTGGGTATGAGGAAGGGAAGAAAATGTTGGGGGATAGCAAGATGGGAAATCTAAAGCAGGACACTCGGCCTGTCAATGACGAATCTGATAGGAAGGAGGTATCTCACCCTCATCAGTAGAAGTTGGCCACTTCCCACTTGCAGAATATCTATAATCAATACCTGCAAAATAAAAGAAAACAAAACAAAAGAGAAGAAAAATAAAAATAAAACGAAGAAAATGTATGAAAACTAAAGAAGTAGTAGACCCCAGCGTGTAGATCTAGGATACACAGAGTATAATAGGAGATCTATAAGAACCTGTGTACCATAGATAAATACCCCTTGCGGTCATGTGTTAGGAAAAAACATAGTACACAGTGTGTAACCAGGTGTACATGTCTTGTACACCAACATTGTATGAAGCCCCTATGAAGAGCCAGACACAGATCGATGTGGACATGAGAAAAAGAGATATACATGTAGTGTGAATGGGAGACATGTTGTGTACGTGAACATGGTGTGTAAGGTGTATAGATCACCCACACGGGGTCCTCCTAAGGGTTAGAGGACACGAAATTTCCTGAACATACATGCCATGTATAAATACATGGAAAGGGGTCATGTCCCAAACAAACATGGCTATAGCCAGAAGTCCTATGGAGGCATGATACATGGCGTGTACCAAACATACACACCATGTATCATCCAAATGAATAAAATGTTCCATGTGTGTTCATGTACAAAAAGCACACGGCGTGTGTTCTTCACGCAAGCTGTGTGCTGTGCAGGAAACTGAAACATCGGCTGATCCACAAAATACTCTAAATTCATTGAAAATTGGTAAATATAGGGTGAGAAGTGTGTAATTGGAAAAATAATCGTAATGTGGATGAAATCTAGACAAAAAATGCACTAAAATGGTGGATTCTAAATTGAGCGGTCAGAGAGCGCATGGGAGAAGAAAACGAGGATGACATGGGGTCGCACGAGCTGGGCTGAATCCGGGTGGGGCGCAACCTTTATAACAGAGGTACATGGCATGTACTAGGAGATACATGCCTTGTGTCACTATTTTTTAAATAATGAATAATAAATATATGAAACATAATTATTATACTAAACTATATAATATTTAATATTAATAATTAAAATAAATAATATATATGTATATATATTATTTACTAAAAATAAATCTATACACATAATGTATCAAAAAATAGACACTGTGTGTTCTAAAATTGGAAATACAGAAGTACCACATTTGGTCCTGTTCCTGGGGAAAGGTTTGAACCGACGATTGATCGATCCAAATGCAAGCCCTCAACCACCGCAAAAAAGGTTGTACTACTAGTCATGTTTATGAATTATATATAGTTGATATACATGGACAATACTACATGATAGGAAGTAAAGTTATTGTAGGTGGTTGTTAATTAGAATAAAAGGGATGAAGTAGGGAGATTAGTCGTGTTTGAACATGGGTATTTTATATCCAAGGCCAACAGTCTCCCAATTTTCCAGCATCACCCACATGTATGTTAGTATTTCCAAATGTATTATTATTCAAAAACTTGTCATACATGATGTAAATCGAAATTCACACCATGTGGTTGTATTAATATGAAATATTATGGAAATGTGATGGTTATCAGGATTCGAACCTAGGTCATTTAGATGATGGTATATGACGTTGACCAGATCGTCCATCTACATCATGTGTACATTTTTATTTAACAACATTTATATATTATTTTGAAAATACCACACACTCCATATAAGAATACACGAGTATAAAAAGGATGGACCTCGTTCTGAAGGTAGGTGTGGAGGGATTCAAACCAGCGAAGACTCAGATATACTCCAGTGAATTAACCATCGACACCAGCATCATCCCAATTAATGAAGTTATTTTTTCAATATATTTATAAAATTATGATTATAAAATAAAAATATTAGTACACACCATGTATATAGGTGGTACTCAGCTCGTATCCTCTAGGTTTCCTCCCAAGAAGGACCTTTGTTTTTTATCATTGGTTCAACCTACCTACCTATTGTAACCTGAAATGAATGGTGGAGATTGTAACCACCATATCCTTCATTTGATGATAATGCTATAGGCATTTTCCATTCACCTTTAATGGTTGTTCGTCATCACCAATAACTTCCACCGCACCATGTGGAAATTGTGTGCACTTGAAATGGTCCTGACCATCGGGAATTCAACATAACTAGGAGTAATTGGAGACGTGAGTTGAAGAGAAATACCTGATCACCAGGTTGGATGGTTTTTTGGGAAATCATCTGTTCGTGGATCACTTGTGTCATTTCTTTGAAATGTCAGGTTATCTCATACTCCTCTCTCTGGATCTCATCGTGATCAGTGAGATGGAACTTGTGATTATCTTCAATATCCTTTAAATCTAAATTTTGGGCCTTGAAGGTACAGTAGACTTTATGCTCCATCTTCACTGGTAGGTGGCATGGCTTCCCGAAGGCAAAACAGAGACATCCCCAGAGGTTTCATGAAGGTGGTCCGATATGCCCAAAAGGCATCATCATTCATTTTGAACCAATCATTTCTTGAAGCTCCCACTATTTTCTCTAGGATCTGTTTTAGCTCAAAATTTGAGAATTCCATTTGTCCCCTATATTGGGGATTATATGGTGTTCTCATGTGATGGTTCACCCCATAATTGAGTAACACATTCATCATTACGGTGTTATCAAAATGTATTACACTATTTCTGATCAGCACTCGAGGAACGTCGTATCTACTATAGAAATTTTTCATCAAAAAGAACAAAACTACCTTGGTCATATCATGAGCTATATTAGTGGCTTCCAACCACTTAGATACATAGTCTACATAGATGAGTTTGTAAGAGTTCCCATAATATGGGGTTAATAGACCCATGATGTCAATTACCCAGACGTCGAATATTTCGATCTCCAGGATGGGTTGTTGAGGAATATTGGCTCGTCATCCCATATCACATGTTCTCTGACATCAATCACACCAGGTAACAAATTAATGATCATCCCAGTGCATGGTATGCTAGAAAAACCCATCCTGGAGGATCCTTCCTATCGTATGGTCTGGGCCGTGATGTCCTCCAACTGTTGAGGAGTGACAGAACTCTAAAACTCATTTAACATTATTCTCCAGGATGCACCGAAGAATCACCCCATCACCACATGATCTAAATAATAGATGGTCTTCCATACAGTACCTCTTAACATGGGATAAAAACCACTTCTTCGGCTGGTAAGTTAGATCAGTGTGAATTGCTCCTATACCCAAATAATTTTCAATATATTCATACCAAGGTTGAGTTGGTCCCTCCATCGATAAGAATTTCTCATTGGTGAAATCTTTAATAATTTCTCTGTCATCCTCCTTCTCCTAATGAGGCAGTTTTAGGTGGGATATGTGGTCAACAATAACGTTCTCACTACACTTCTTGTCTCAGATCTCCAAGTGGAACTATTATAAGAGAAGCACCCAACAGATGATTCATGGCTCCACATCCTTTGTGATTATCAAATACATTAGTGTTGAATGGTTAGTATATATAAAAACATTGGATAGCACCAAGAAAGAATGAAACCTATAAAATGAAAACATCATTGTGATAATTTATTTCTCTGTGGTAGTGGAATTAACATTTTCTTTATTTAGAGTTCTTATGGAAAAGTAAATGGGCCAGAAGATGCGATCCATCCATTGCCCCAGGATGGCGCCAACCACATAGTCGCTAGTGTCAAACATGACTGTAAATGGCGCCTCCCAATTTGGAGAAATCATCACTAGAGATTTTACCAATCATTTCTTCATATGGTGAAATTTTTTGGAACACGTCTCGTCAAACTCAAAGATGGAATCCTTGGACAAGAGATTGGTGAGTGGCTGGAAAATCATTGAAAAGTCTAGGAAAAATCATCGATAGAAACCAGAATTCCCCAGAAAACATCACATAGCTCGGACAGAAGGTGGTATGGGTAGATTTGAAATGAATTCTATCTTTGCAGCATCAACTTATAACCCTTTTATAGAGATCTGATGGCCCATGACGATACCAATATGCACCATAAAATAGAACTTTTCTCAGTTTAAAAATATCTCAGTGTGTAGACACCCTTCCAAAACTAGATCCAAATACCTCATACAAGTGTTGAATGATTTTCTATAGAGGGAAAAATCATCCACAAAGTCTTTAATGATTTGTTCATCCATGTCGTAAATGATTTCCATCATACAACTTTGGAAGTTGGTCGGAGCTTTTCACATCCCAAAAGACATTATTCGATATGAAAATGTACCATAGGGGTATGTGAATGTACTATTTTCTTAATATTTTGGGGAAATGGATATTTGGTTATATCCAGATTAACCATTGGGGAAGCAGTAAAGCTCGTGCCACACCAGTCATTCCAACATATGATCCATAAAGCGTAGCAGGAAGTGATATTTCGACATTTCATCATTCCACTTCTGGTAGTCTATATAGACTCTCCATCCTGTGACTCTCCATGTATGGATGAGTTCATTTTAATTATTGGAAACCACATTGATAACCTCATATTTTGGTACCACTTGTAGAGGACTCACCCATGGGCTATCTGAAATAAGGTATATGATTCCAGCATCCATCAATTTTTCTTACCTCATTCTTCATGAATTCTTTCATGGTAGGGTTCATTCGTCGTTGTTGTTTCCAAGAGGGTATTTATCATTCTTCTAGTACAACTTTATGGGTGAAAATGGTGGGACTGATTCCCGCCAGATCTGTGACTGTCCACCCAATGGGTTTATTTCTTTTTTCAGTACCTGGAGAAGTGCATCCTCTTGCACTTGTGATAGAGCTTCATAATGTATAACTGGTAGTGACTGTTGATCACCCAAATATCCATCATTTATAGACAATTAGATAGTTTTTTTTCTCAATATGGGGTTCCTTCAAGATTGAGGGAACAATTGGATGCACCTCTTCTGGTTCCAAAATTTCTAGAACAACTGTGTGTTTCTAGTAATGACCACCACGACCGTCGATAAATTGTATATTCATGGGTTCAACTAGGATATCTGTGAGGAGTGGGTCATCAATATAAAAAGAACATACCATACCATCTTCCTTGCAAATGAAGTGCTCATCCATTCTTGATACCACATGACAGTCCTCATGTTCTAGTAGAGACACTTTCCTGATAGCCTTGACAACATTGTAGGAGACACTTTTATTTCCGGCTCGAATTATCAGTTCTCCTTGGTGGACATAAATCAATGCCTTACCAATTCCTTCGAAAGAGCTTCCCAAAAAGGGTCCCTCCTAGCCTTCCTCTTTCTTAAGAATGAATAATTATGCAAGGATAATTACCCTTACTACCTTCACCATCACATCCTCGACCAACCCCTTATGATTTTTGATGGAGTGATATGCTAACTAGAGGGCCACTCAGGTGGGCATAAGATCGCAGATCATCAACATAATGAATAATCTAAACGGAATCATGTTGAAACTGGATCCTAGGTCATAGAGAGATTTTCCAAACTCACAGGATTTAATGGTACATGGGATAATGAATCTATCTTGGTATTGGGGTTTGGGAGAAAGTGTGTGTTCCACCACTACTGATCATTACTTATTTAGTGAAATGGTTCCCAGATGTTCCATATTTCTTTTGTGGGATAGAATCTATTTTACTAAATTTTTATACGTCAGAATTTGAGTTAGATATTCTACAAAAGATATGTTAATGTGCTACTTCTGAAATACTTCTATGAATTTACCAAATAAGTGGTCCATATTTCTTTGCTTCATCCACTCTTGAAATGGTAGGGTGGTCTCAAAAGGCGTGACCACCTATTTTACATTACTATGTGAGGCCTTCTTCTCTTATGATGGTTCTTTTTATGAGGCGGGAATTTCTTTGTGGTCTCTATAGCTGGAGAGGGCGAAGGTCAAGCTAGAGTTAGAGCCTCACCTTGCTTTGTAGTTTGTGGTTTATGAACCCTCTTCTCACATCAATGAGTTATTGCATGTGCCTATTCTCTGGGGTTTTTCTGAGTTGTACCTAGTTGTGTACTAGGTTTCCATGGGGAGAGATGTTTGTAAAGTTTCCTAATTTTATTTTCTAGGCCTCAAATGGAATATTCCTGGTTTTGAAATCTTATTTCAGCAGTTGTTATGAATCTTCTCTATATTTCTTCAAGTTTTGATGGGGGTTTGCTGAATTTTTTGTGCATCTTGTGGATGTGATTGCTTCCATGTTGGTTGTGGGAGATGGTTTTGGTACCCTTGTTGTTGGTAGGTCCCCTACTGTTGTTCCCTTGAATATAGGTTCGGGTACTATTGATGACCACAACCAGTTGGTCTCTGGGGTTGAGGATTTTTCTATTGCTGCTTATACCCCATGATCGTTTGTTCTCTCCATGATAGGTTCTGGTACTGAGGGTACATATTTGGACATAGGTTTTAAGAAATTAAGCTCACCTCGCTTTTTAAAGGTTCTGTAGTTGACCCTGGGCATTCATTAATGATGTGGTTTTCACCACATTCGCTGCATGCTGGAAGGTTTGATTCTTGAACATGAGATTCGTTCTTTAGGTTTAACACATAAATCTTCATGGAAACTGCATATAATTGTGTAGAGAGAATCTTGGTGGTGTCAATGATGTTCATACCACACATTTGAGTTCCCCACTCCGAGTGACATTGGAATCTATTGGCTAACATGTCCTCCAAGAGGTCACGGTGTTCCTCAAGAGATTCCTGCTTTACCGTTCCTCCAACAGCAGCATCCACCACTGATTTGGTGTTCATGGTCATGCCTCCATATAAGGTTTGTACTTGAATACAAGGAAGAAGTTTATGGTGAGGAAAATTTCATAACATCTCCTTGATGCACTCCCAGGGCTCGTATAAGGATTTTGAGTCTTGTTGTTGGAAGTTGTGGATCTCATTCCGCATAGTCAGATTTTATGATGGTGGTAAGTATTTGTACAAGAAGCATTAGTATAATGCTTCCTAGGTGAGGATAGACCATTAAGATACTCCCTTGATCCAGTCTTTCACCTTATCCATTAATGAAAAGGGGAGTAGCAAAGATGGATGGCATCATTTGACACTCCGTTGTAACGGAAGATGACTTAGATCTCGAGGAAGTTTGAGAGATGATAATTTGTGTCTTCACTATGTATACCACTAAATTGTACCGTGGTATGGAGTAGCTGCGTAATAGACGATTTGATTTAGAAGTGTTGGACCTGCATGGGTGGTCAGACGATTCTTGTATCTTTACCTTGGATGGAGGGAAGACCGTACTTCATAAGGGTAAGACGTGGGGGTAGTTGCTCTCGAGCAGGTGGTGGCACAAATTTTTTTTGCAAGAGAAAAATATATCCCCTAACCTGGCTACATGTATGGCATCCATTTCGACTAGAACAGTTGAATTTGATGTGGACTATACCCTAGAACATGTGGAGCTTGCTGATTCTGGTTTTCATCTGGTCCAAATGGTTGTCCCGCTCATTGGATAGCAGTTGGATCTCCCTCTTTATTATGTACCATTAAATTGTTTTGGTTTCACTCGTCCATTTGTGCATGTCGTCGCCTCAAAAAATTACGTTCGATCTCAGGCTTAATTGGAAAAGGATCTGATGACTCGGTGCTCTGCGAACGAGTGATGCAGCCACTCATACACATATGAATCTGCACAGCACATAACACACCAAACTTAAAAGAAAAATAAAACAAATAATGAAATGATAAAAAATAGTAAGAATATAATTTTTTGATTTTTATTTTCACAAAATTGCATAATGACTAGATTTAAACTAACACAATAGTAACATTGTATCCCCAACAACGACACCAAAATTTGGTTATCATTCCATTCAAAGTGTTTTTTATAAACAGTCCAAATTATAGTACCCTAACAAGTATTGTAATAGCAAGGGATTGATCCATAGGGAATGGGAGATACATATTTTTTTCTATAAAATTTGTAACTTATTTAGTGAAGTATGCTGAAATTTATAATTGATTTGTTTTGTGTTTTGATAAAAAGTGATTGGAATTCAATTTCTCAATATATTACTTGAATGTTAATGAAAAATATCAGAATTTTATTTGGATGAATATTTGGAGAGAAATGTACTGGGACTCTAGATTTTAAATGTTGTTATTAAATCAATTTTCTTATGAGGTTGTGATGTTCATGATAATTCACATCTCTAGGTTATGATTATAACAGAACCCCCTTGGTCTGGATAGTTTTGTTTAAATCAATAGAAACAATTTTATTTGGCCTAGAAATTGATTTCTCTTAATTTTATGAATTACAGCTCTAGATGAGAAAATTAAAAATGCTCAATGTTCATGGATGATTTAAATTTTATTTCATTAAAGGATCCCTAAAATTCATTTTCTCAGTTTGATTAGAGATTTTTAGTGATATTTAGAAACAATTAATAAGGAATTTTGAGAACAAAGTATAAATAAAATGGTTACAACATCAAAAATGACACACTAAATCTCATGATATAGCCCCAACACATAGGGATTTAGAAACTCATAGAGTATCTAGTAATTAATGAACTTGTAGCACCTGAATACATCATCTGGAAATCCATTGAGCGAAGGTCGTCAAGAAGATATATAGGAAGCACCTTCTCTCTTCTTGACTCTCCTCATCTTTCTCTCTCTTCACCTCTTCTTGGACTTCTCAAGAGTGCTCCCCCTTGGAATGGAAGAATCTAAATGAATTCCAAACATAGAGGGCCTACTACCTTTTTATAGGCTTTAGTAGTACATGACATGTACCAGAAAGTACACGACGTATACTACTAGTAAACGCGCTTAGACCATCTTTTCTACGATGGTAGGAGAGCTAACACACCATATTTGACATTGAACATGGAGCCACATAGTAGGTGGAAGTAATCCGTGTGTATCACCGCCACTCACATCATGTAATATGGTTCATCGTCCACCATCTGCTTCTTGATGGTCCACATGACGTGTGTAGGGGCCATACAGGGTGTGTAGTCTTCAGCCGAAAGCATGTGCATGTAGTCCTGCTATCAGCCACCAACTGCTTCTATCAGGTGGTACACAACATGTAGCATTACACACATGGACTGTAATGGTTTCTGGGAACTTTTAAATGTACTTGGCATGGCCAATCCATGTTGGGGTTCTAATACACGGTGTGTTTCTTAAAGTACACACTATGTAGTTTGGAATGTTTGGTAAACTTCCCCCAATTTGTGTCTTTGGCATGGAAATACCTATAAATCATTATTATCATCAATAAAAGGAATTTTAACTACAAAACTATTGAAATTTCATGAAAATTATGTTTATATGCTCATTAAAATATATGGAATATTATACAACAATCAGGTACATCAAATATTTTCCTCTATATACCAATCATTGGAGGGTTTGAATCATGATTAGATTAATCCCATATCCATTTTCAATTATATTCATTTAGATGTTGACATTATTGGGTATTCTTGAAATATATAAGGGTTTGATGTGTCTCTGAACGACCTCTACCTATTCATGCTCTATGGATAAGATGGTGACATGAAATTATACTAACATAGTCTTCATTCGATATACCTCTTTTATAGGGACTTATGTATTGAATCCTTATGATATTTGTAGGGATTTAATGACTACCTATCTAAGTTCATTTTGAAATATAGATAGCATTTAGGATTCAAAGCTTGGCTGGGACAACTTCCATGTATTTCAAAATGTCATATATGTGTTCCATAGGTCAATGCTTCTAGAGGTGGGGTTTCTCCAAGACATGTAGCATTGGAATCTAGGAATTGGAGGTGTATTGTATTGGGGCTTATAACAATGTAATGGGAGAATATTCTATTTGTTCCATGGGTCATGTCGGCCTTCCCTGCTACCTAGGCTAATCAGATAATTGAACCCATACAAGGCGGTCAAGCAAGACGACATGATGTGGACCATCGCTCGAGGGTTCTGAGAAAACTCCATGTTTTTTTGGGATTAAAAGAGCTCTTACACATAGGTATCATCTTAATATATTTTCTTTTTGGGTATGTGACTAAAATATCTGTTTTGACCAAGCCCATGTTGTCCCATGTATCCTCAATTCTAGTGCATGTGGCCTCTTTTTCCTTAGTATAGTGTAGGAAACTCATACATGAAGGGGAATAAATTATTAGACAAGGGGTCTACTATGTTTATCAAATTGACATAACAAAATATGAACTCTTAATGTTTTTGTTGTTCCCTTGATTCGTATGTTACAGGGAAGAAATCAACAAGAGTTGGAGCTTTCAGAAGTGTAAAATATGACTTCTCCTCTTCTGATTATTCTTTCGTCTGACGGCCATGCCCATTTTTGAGAGACATATCTGATGTAACCTTCTTGGGTGGTGGAGCTATTATTGGCCTTCATAGTTGTTCTCTCATGGTATAATGATCTCGGACAACTATTTTTCAAGTCATCTAGTTGTTGAAATTCTATTCATGCCTTATTTTTTTTCAAAGTTGTTCTCTCATGGTGGAATGAGCTTAGAAAAATATTTTTCAAGTCATCTAGTTGTTGAAATTCTATTCAAGCCTGTTTGAAACATTCATCCAATCACACTTTTATTCTGATTGGGAACCAGTTTTGCAGGCCACCTTCTCTATGGAGTTGTCTTTCATCACCTGTCCAGAATTGACCGTGCCTTGAAGGATTTATTTTAAGTCAATGAAGTCCTGGATATTATGACCTGTCCTTCTATAGAAGGGGAAGTATTTAATAAATTTGGTGAGGTTTACCTCATTATGATTCCTAGGCTATGGTATCATGAGAAAGATATTGTCCACTAATTCCATGAAATAACTAGGGACTTGATAATTTTGGGAGAAGTGTTCTCTATTCACCCAGTCCTAAAATCTCAGGAAACCGTGATTTCATTGTCCATATGGATGATGGTGATTTTTGGGGTTATTGCATCTCAATAGGAGGTTTTGGATAGTTTGAGACCTACCTAAGTGCTTGGATGTGCATTTTTTATAGCATCAGAGTGACAACTTCGTCTTTTTCTTTGCCTAGCATTTTCCCATGTACTAAGGGAATGAGTCGATATTTGGATAAGGTTTTCCTAATGGAATCTTCTAATAATTGAATTAATTATGTCAAATCATGTTATACACCTAGAAACATCATTGGGATCATATGAATTTATAGCTCATCCATTAGATTTTCAATATAGAGTTACATCAATTTCTCCTATAAGAGAGTGATGCTGAGTGAAAAGGTTAAACATTTCCATCTAGATATGAAGTCATACACCCACCTTTTTTTATTTTTAGTTCATAATGTTGATGATGGAAATTTTACTTAGCATATATCTTAATTTATAAAGGAATTTATGAAACATGTATTCTTATCCTTCAATGGATCCTACTAGCATACTTTTGTAAAAAACAAAGGCTAGCACTATCATAGTTTATTCAAAACCCATCAACTTTGTAGCCTGCTATTGATCTCAAGGGACCATCATCAGGCCAAATTAATATAAAAAGTGTGTGAGATGTTTTTTGGGGTCTCATGCACCATGAATGGTATAGAAGGTAGGACTGACAGAATTGTGTGGGGGTAATGTATAATTCACCCCCACATGATATGTGGTTTCCTCTCAAGCTACATAGGTGTGTATCTCCCTTCCATCGATTCAATTCAAGTATCCAGGGACTTGATTATGTTAATTAGTGTTGGGGATAGTGTTTTTATAAATTCCTCCAATCTATAGGGATCAGGTAGGGGTCAATTAGGTCTCCCCATCATCATCTTCCACTAATTCTCAATTTCTACTATTACTGATGATCACCATAGATAGAAAGAGACTATCGCCACAATAGAAGGAAGACATGGTCATTTTAGACTATATTATTTATATAGAAAAACTTTCCTTTAAACAATGCTACTCTAATGCTCAAATGACCCTCTTAGTAGTGGGTCGACTCTTATAGGAGGAGAAATTTTTAGTTCATCCTGATGACAATACCCAGTGAAAATATAGCCCCTGAGTAGCTATTCATTGAGTTGTATGAGATTTGGAATATCATTATCAAATTGCGAAAAAAATTCTCCATGGAAGGAAAATCAACAAATCTAGGTGGTGATTGGGATGTATCCACATCTTTCCTTTTATATTTGTAAATGTTCTACCGAAGAGGTAAAAACAAAATATTTTGAGGGGATATATTCTGGAGCTGTATTTGGTTCCGGGTGTGTGGATCCTTAGTTGGTGCATCAATGTCACCCTCATATCAGGGTATATTTTATTGGTCACAACACTATGTATTTTCATCTCAATCTAAAATAACTTCCTAGTTGATTGTTATGATATTTATAGAGGTGTATCAGGCAATGGTGGTTTTCCCATTACTTTCATCACAATATGCGGATTTTGTACTATCTGTGCTAGGGTTGTTCTTCGAAATCATGGCCATAGTGGTCCATTTTAGCTTATGTCCCTAGTGGAGTCTGATTTCTATTATCGAACGCTCATCCTATCTCGACCTGTGAGTAATGAACTTATGGGAGTTTCTGGTCATTATTTCCGAATATGCCTCGAGTAGTATAGATTTTTCATAATTCAAGACAAATGGATGGGATACTAACATTCAATAATTACCTCCAAAACCTATATAATACTTATTATCTTTATGGTAATGATGATGAAAAATTTTTCCCACCCCAATAGGTTTTTGGTTATTAGGTACCAAAATTGGAATTGATTGATCCTATTGATGAGGATCCAATGAATCTAGCCTATAGTTTTATGATTCCTATGATGGTCTTTGAGGTTAATTTGTCCAATCCTAATATGATAGGGTTAATATTGAATCTTCAATGATTTCACTTTTATCATATTGGGAAACGATGATCCCGATGATAGCGATTACGATATAAATGACCCCAACCCATGGGGATGGGGTTTGTTTGCATCTGCTTATAATATTTTTGAATCCTCATTGTAATTGATGATCAGTGGGGTGGTGGTGGTGGTAAAAATCCCCTCAAGCCAACGAGTTGGTTTCATACCAAGATGTATTCTATGGAAACTAGTACTGCATCCTATTTGATGCAGCGTAACTATTCTTATATAGGATCTTGGAGCAATGGATTCCATGATGAGAGTCAAATTCCATAGGATTTTGTCAAGTTGATTTAAACATTGGATTACATGTAATAAATTCATTCATACTAATTCAAAGGACTTGTTAAGAATTTCCATCTATCCTCTCCCTCCATTCATTATGTATGGTCATCGTTGAAGTGATGGAATTCTATTTTAGTGACCAACAGACTTGATCAGTGGGGTCCCCGGATTTTTCTTGAGGGTATGAAATTAAAAAAATTACATCTGAAGGTTTTTGTTGTTCTATCGATAAATTAAAGTGAAATGATCTATATTTCACCCATTCATAGATATTCATGTTTGGCAATGCTCTAGAAATCAGTCAACAAAGAGTTGTCATGGTACAAAGATAAACATGATGTAGGCTTTGTAATGAAACTCCATTATCGAGTTTAAGGATAAGAAATTGGATTCTATATCCACCTACACATAGAGTGTACTGATTAGTTGAAGGTGATACTCGTATCTGGGATATGGGGGATGTCTAGCCATTAGTCGGTGAGGAATGGACCACATATTTTGGTGTAGTTAAGTAATGAACTATTTTTCCAAGTCATATAAAACCTCACAGTTAGAAGTGGTGAGGGGTAAACATGTTGGGGTGGTTGTTTCTAGATAAATCTCTACTTATGTCAATGGTTCCTTACATGACACTATTCAATCAGACCACAAAAGATGCTTCTTTGGGTCATATACTAACTAGAGTGGAGTTCTACTATATATTTTTAGAGAACTATATATGGTTGACCCCTATGTTTTGAGAACCTATCTATAAGAAGACTATTGTGTTTTGAACACCTCTTTCTAGGAAGGAGTCTGGGAAAGGGGGAATTTTACTTTCCATGGGAGATATCACCATAGGAAGGTTTACCATGATAGATTTTAGGAGTAGTGTCCATATGATCCATCTCCACACTACCACAAGGATTACTATCATGGTAATGAATATATTCTACTTCTATTGAAGTGTTTACAGACCCTGGGGGTGTTGATAATGTATCTCAAACATCGTAAAGGAAAATGGCAATGAGAAAATTAGTGATATTAGCCTCATTATGTGTTGTGGCATGAATATTGGGACCTGCATTCTAGAATTGTGCATTGATAAAATTTTGATGTATGACTGTTGGTGAAACTTGTTTATAACCATTTAGTGATGTGTGAGTATGATCCCACTACTCAGAAGATACTATAATATTCCAATGATCTTATTCATTATTGATAGTGATATGACCCTTTCCTAAGGAATTTTTCATTCTCACATGGTGAGCCTTGTTCATGATGGAATTATGATACTGATCATGAGCCATTGGGTTATGCCGCTGGTCTTTTATAGCAGGGGTATGATCCCATCCCAAGGCATGTGCTTATCTCACCTGGTGAGACTCATTCAGAATATGAATATGTTACGGGTCCAAAGATGAATTCCCCCCATAATATGTTGACGAACACCCAGAATGGGAGAAGGGGTATGAGCCTCTTCTTTTATTTCTTTTGAATGATGATGGTGCAGTTGTTCATTGGTGGAAGTAGGAATATACTCCTAGATTTTGTGATCAGACAAAATATTCCAGGCAGATTTACTGACTATAATTTATGCATGTCCCATGGCATGTATAATTTTCAATTGGTTATCCTTAGACATAACAAGGATATAAGTCTGATCATAGGACTGGTGAGTATGTAATTGGTCTTCTTCAACCAAAATATTATCCCATCCCATGGAATGTGCTCCTCTCTCTTGGTGAGCCCCATTTAGTATTAGGATATGGGCCTCATCTAGGACCATTGGAATTTATTTCCAGGGTTTTTCGACAGGCATGTGTGCCTTTCCTGAGGCTGGTGATGGTCAAACCTAGTGAGCCTTGGTTGGAACGGGAATATGAGCCTAGTATAATGCCTTGTTCTTTACCAGAATATACTGATAATATTCATGGATGAGACCTATAATGTGAACATAACCATGAGAAGCCTATTATTTATAATGATTTGAGTGTTTATCCTCACTAACTATAGAGATGAAGATATGATATTATCCATATATCAATACCTGTTCCATAATATATCAGTGGGGTTCTTCAAATATTTCTAAGATGTAATTGAATTTTATAAATGTTTTCATTGGGATAGAATCCAACCCATTTTCCATCTCCACTATATGATAGATAATATTTTCAATTGAATTGGGGATATGTGCCCACTTTTTTCCTCTTTGTTCCACCAGAATATGTTGATGGGATTCATGCATGCGGCATGAATTTGTGCCTCACCCATGCATTCTATAGAAATATTCCCATAGACAAGCTCTGAGTAAATAGGGATACAATCCATCAAACTAGTTACTATTGAAATATCCTGGTAGACATCATCAATGAGAATGGGGATATGATCCCACTCACAGTTATCCAGATCCTCCATTTCTGAGTGTGGATTTCTAATTAATCATTCATGGTCTTCATAGGTGGATGTTTTTCAGATTGTACCATTAATGAGTGACTTATGGGTACCCGTGGGATGGTGCTAGAAATAACAGTTGAGGGTAACTCTCCTCAATGGATCCTGAATTATAATGAATCCATATTCGACTATGTATTCTACCTTTATCACATACTGAAGTTGGTGACTGTCATGCTAAGGGGATAATCTCATGAAGTGGTTGACTATGTAAACGCGGGTCACTGGATTAGCTAAATATTTACATGGACAATGAGGAATCATTAGTTTCAGTACATGAAGACTCTTGCAAGAAGCTTCAATGTTCAGAATTGTACCACGTTGATGGTATTCTCAGACCATTGTGTTCTCCACGTAACATTTATGTTGTTGTGAATGTGTGATCATATTTCGAACCATGTGGGTTACATCCATAGCTTATTTTCCAAAATGTTCACTAAACAAAGACATTATCTAAAATTAGTGATGTTTTTGTTGATATTTGTATCTACAGTCATGTCAATAGTAAGGTAAAAGTTCACTAATTTGTGAAATATTGTAGGCATGATGTGTTATCTATCAGATATGAATGTTTAAAATAATTTTACTTTTATTCTTGATCCAACCATTATGATCATGTGGAATTATCAAAGTGAGGATGTAAATATTTCATGGGAACCTCATTTGTATAGGATCATATATAATATTTCTTCTAGGATTATCATCTTTGTTAGATATGCCATCAAAGTGGCCTAATAATGGAAAACCAACCATCCTGTTTTTTTAGGGTTCTATGTCAGGATCATTTTTTTTATTTTCATGAATTATGAAAATAAAAATGGCATGATTCCGGATTAAATGGTCATTCTTTTATTTGATAGAATCACATCGAGATAACAATTTTTGTTTCGCAGGAAAGGAGGATGACTGAGAACCCACATTGGCCAAAAAAATGGTTAGATGAGAACTGAGTAATAAATCATTTTTTTGTTGGGAAGAAAATTCAATGATCAAATATGTTCACATCAGGTTTAGCGTTTTTGTTTTGATGGAAAAGAGGATGAATGATGTGATGTTTTTGGCCTAGTTATTGATTTGAGGGGTTCCATATCTATCAAAATCACTAACATTAAGACACCATTTCACCTCTAGTAGAAAAACGCAATGGTTCTCCCATCCATAACTGGGTACATACCTACTTTACAAATGCAGGTAGTCACATGGGGATTCAATCCCAATGACACATAGGGACTCACATTTTTCAAGATCATGGGTGGTTGGGCTCATTA
This sequence comes from Viscum album, assembly GCA_963277665.1. Lineage (NCBI taxonomy): Eukaryota > Viridiplantae > Streptophyta > Magnoliopsida > Santalales > Viscaceae > Viscum > Viscum album. The sequence continues at coordinate 1,006,071,986 of OY728161.1, forward strand.
AACAGTTTTAGGGAGGATTTTTGCCTACTCTATGACTCTATTATTAAATTAAGACATTTTTGAGAATCACTTCATAATCCTGATATGGGGCTACTTACCATATCAATAGTATCAAATGTTAGCCCCTTTTATGTAAAAAATAATGGGATCTCATTAGTGAATCCATCTGTATGTATCTATTGTTATTTATCCATTTCCTAGTAATGAATATTTGCTTATATGTTGAATCCATATTACTAGGAACATTGGAATTCATTTCCATGTAGGGGGGTAGTTAATATTTTTAAGAGATAATTAAGACATTATGAGTTTTCCTACACATCCTTCTTATTATATGAATAAAATCCCACTTATTTCATTAAACATGTATAGTTTAACCTCATGAAAAAATGGCATATGTGTGGGAATTTAGGTGTTTCATATTTGAGCTCATGTCTCGAAGAGACATCCTACATAACATGGATATAGGAGGAATCATAGATATCATAGTTCAATTGTGTCCTTGGAACTAGAACTAGGATATATTCCCTTGTTTGGGGTGGTTTTTATATCATTCCACTCATCAGGGATTACATATAGAGATTTCCCTAGATGGTATATATTCATGATGAAAATGATATGACCATTACTCCTCCTAAGACTACATTAGCTATTGTTGATGTGAGAAACAATATATAGAAAGTAATAAGCCTCACTATATTTGGATATCTGGATTATTGATGGGACTTACTTCAGGGTGTTTTAATATGAATATTAGGCCTCAAGGAGGAATCCTGTCTATCTAGGTTATGGTAGGAATCAGTGTGATCATAGTTCAATCGGATTCATAGTATGTTGATGGATGAGTTAGAATTATCATCCCATGGGAATGATTGGGTCTTGATGGTTGAAATAGCATAGAAATGTGAGACTTTTCCAAAATGTGGTTCCCACTTAATATTGGGCCTTAGGAAGGTGTCCTAAATAAGATGGTTATTATTGGAATCAGATTCATCGTAGATCTGTTGATTATGTCTTACACAATGAGGTTTTCCTATATGAATGATATGATCATTACAACTCCCTAGTCCCACATGATATATGTTTAGTTTAGAAAATAAGGGATGGAAAATAATCCGCCTTATTACTTTTACATGTGGTACTTTTGGGCTGGGACTTCCCTACAGATGCTTAATATAGAGATCAGGCCTCATGGAGGAATCCCACATATCATTATTATAGAAAAAATCAGATTCATCATAGTTACCTTTATTGGGGCTTACACATTGATGTTTCACTTATGATTGAGGATTAACCACTGAGGATGGATAAGTTTATCAAGTACTAGGATGCTCTATTGACCTAACCTTCTTGTCTTCCTGTCTTCTGTTGATTGCCTGCATAAGATTCCATGATTTTCTACTTGACATATTAGTGGATGTCTTCCTAACATGTTTAAATACAATCATATGATTCAGCTAACATTCCTTAAAAATGTCATATAAACTAGATATAATGTCTAAATGTCATCGTATGATAAAGACTACCTTTTTTGGGTTACATAGAATGACCCGACCATCATTTCCATGAATCCATTGCATGATCCTAAACGACATGCTTAGATATCGTTCCATGATCAAGACGACTTTCCATGGTTTCATCGCGAATGCTAGCTAACACACATGTGGGTATTGCGAGAGTTAGTTTTTTGTGTCTTAGAGGCTTCCATATATCATGGATGAATCATTCTAGTGTCATCATGAAATTCTACTGTCATGTCTAGGAGACATCACAAGAGATAGTTCACATGCCCATAGGACATCACAAGGTCTGGCTAGCTTGTTCAGAGGATGTCATGAGATCCATTTGACATACCCTAGTTACATCATGAGACATATCTGACATGTATTTATGTCTCCATATGATATAGGTGACATGTCTACGGGTTATTTCTAGTCCTATACAGAAATCCCATAAGGATTCACGAGACATTGGTTGCATGCCTGAGGGGATCAATGTGACCTTCTTCAATGTATGAAGGATACTTCATATGATCCAAACAGTATACTAAAGTGGAATTACATGACCTAGGATACATGTCCCGGTGTGGTATAATTTCCTAGGTGGTTCATGTGAAGAGCATGAGGAACAACATATATGATCTTCACAAAAGTCTCTTATCTTTTAGTATTTTTTTCCATCCATTTATTTCATATTCGTTAGATTTGTTCAATGTTGTCTTGTTTTAATTTCGTATGTTTAATATAGTAAATGTGATGTCCTTCATATAACTTAATATAAGTACTTCAAATGAAATATGAGTGATCACGTGATGTTCTTATGCATGATTTATGATCACTAAAATTGTTACCCAAATTTTACCTGATGGAGAACCATTCTATTCATGAGATCATCCTCTTTACAAATTCTACTCTGATGCCAAGGTTTGCTGGAGTGAGTTCCCATGAAGTGTTTTTCCTTGTAAGGATTCATTTTTCAGTATAGGGTGGGGAATTTAGAGCCCTCATCCCACATTTTATTCTCTACTTTCAAATAACATATTGTTCAAATCCATGCTATTGTCGATGTTGGGATTTGTCATCACACATCTTCATGAGGTCTTATTGTAGGTCATTCTAGGGGCATCACATTATTTTTAGTGACCTCAATACCATCCCATAAATTCCCCATTTATTGGATTATATCCAACTAATGTGGTCTTTTTTACTCATGATGACATACCAAGGAACATTAATATTGTCATGCCGACACGCCTAAGGTCTCTTGTGATATTAGGGAACCTATCAAAAGGCCTTAGCGTGACCATAAGTGACTTTTATGGGGCCTTTTGTGAGATGAGGTTGTATATTCAAGGGGATTTGAGAGAACATTCTACTACGTCACATGAGTTTTAAGACCTGAAGAGGCTCTCTCATTATGAATTTTATTTCTTAAATTTATATTTTGAACGCTTGGGTATCTTACATGTTTACACGAGTGTTGTTAAGGACAATCACTCTCCCCATCGATGAGGTGTTGCATGGAGAATAAAAGGCTATATGGTGATTTGTGAGTGTTTATCATGGAAAAGGCATTCTACAATTTTTTTTGGAGCCAAAGGGGGGGGGGGGGTTCTAGATTTCCTAGACATGTATGCAGTTATTTTTTTGATAAAGAAATATGTTGGTGGGGATCTCACATGTTGAGGAGGACATGTCATTAGGGGCTTACGATGCCTCATGAACTACCTAGGGTGTGTTTAGTGATATTACAACCGTAAGAGGCTCTCGACTTTTCCATTTTTATTTCCTTTTATTATTTTACAAAGGTAAGGGATATTATGAGGTTATATGAGTGTTTTTTAAGACAATCACTCCACCCATAGATTATACATATCATGATATTTAAAAATTCAATTGACTCGTGTCTTTTGGATATTTTACTCATATTTTCCCAAGATTTTTTTATAGTTTGTCAGGTGCCCACTACTTGACAATTATCATGACCTTGGGGTGATCGTCTAGAAGTTATTGCATAATCCCTAACATTCTGGGGTGCCTTCATAAGATCATAATGAGTTTTCAATGGCTCTCTGTGGGATCCCCCATATGTTTTGTGCCACTCGTGATCACCCACATGACCTTCTGTAGGTCCCGCGATCGCGTATATATTGGAGGTTTACATGATCCGTATGATCATGGTCATATTCCTCTTAATTTTAATTGTGGAGAAAATATTACCCATATTCATGGATTTGTTTTGTGATTTTTTCAATTCTCATTAAGTGGGAATCAATAATACTCTGAATTATAAAATTAGTGGAAATTAAATCAAAAAATTTAAAGCAAAATTTTTCGTTTCCTGTTTCACTATAAATTTTCTTTAGAAAATTTTATTATTTATTTATGTATGAATTTATTTTTCCTAGTAATTTTAGAGTAAATTTCAATTGAATTTTTTTTTATGAAATGTTGTATTGAAACTTTTCAGTTCTTATTTTTTTATGTTGGCACTGGAGAATTCAAAATTTATTTGATGATAATGAGGGGGTTGTCCTATTATCCTAAGATGTGAAAGAGAATCAAAATACATTCAAAATATATCCCTAATGGAACACACATTCAATGAATAATTAAGAACACCTAGAACGTATCATGCCAATAATGCTTATGTTTTAATAGGCGTAGGTTCCATTGACAATTATAAACTTTCATTGTCAAATTTCATTAAAACTTTTCAATGAAACTGTGTTCCATTCTAGTGTAAATTTTCAATTGAAAATTATATTGTATATTTATAATTGTATATATACCATAATATGTATTCATATTCATGCATTAAAATTTTTAACTGTGAATTTTATTGAATCTTTTTAGTATAAAATTATATCAGTGTAGATTTCAATGTAATTTTGAAAAAAAAAATTAAAATTAAAATTTATATGGTTTCTTTTATATACATACTGAAAATTTAAAAGGTATAATTTTTACTGGAAATTTATAATTTAATAAAATCATGTATTTTTTTATTTTTATGTGTTTTTTGTGTGTGTTTTAGTTTGCATTGAATATTTTCATCCCAATTAGAAATTTTATTTGAAATTTTATTAAAAATTTTCATTAAGAATTTAAAATGAAAATATCTAGTGGAAAATATACATTGAATTTTTCTATTGGAAATTTAAATGGGAAATTTCACTATAATTTTATAATGGAAAATTGTTGTAAAGGTTTTTAGTGTAAATCCTCAATGAAAATTTCAGGGGAATTTTATTTTACATTCTTCATTGTAATTTGAAGTGTATATTTGAACATGAATTTTTCATTCAATGTTTGGATGAGAAATTTATAAAGGAATTGTGCACTAGAACTTTTAGAAGAAGTTCCCACTATAAATATATCAGGGAATCCTACATTTGAATTTTTTATTGGTTCTCATTTGAAATTTCTTATAGATTTTTGCACAATATATTTTAATAGGAAATTTATAGTTCAATTTTCTATGAAAAACTACATTGTTTATTTATGTGTTAATATATTTGAACTAAAAATTAAAACACACATTTATTTTATAAGTTTGATAATAAATTTTTTTGTTTAATTATTATATAACTTATGTTGAAATAAAACTTGAAATTGAGGTGTAAATTTACTCTAAAATTTTCAAATGGGAATATGCAAAAAAAGTTTTGAATGAAAATTTACAATGCATATATTTAGTTTCAAAATTACATTGTTTATTTATTTATTAATATATTTTTACTAAAAATTTAAACAAATATTTATTTTAGAAAATAGATAATGAAATTTATTGTATAATGTTTTAGTAATAAATTTCATTATAAATACAAAATATATAATTTAGTTAAAAATTTTCAATTTATATATATTAAAAATTTCGAGTATAAATTTCCCATTTAAATTTGTTGTACAATTTTCCAGTCAAGTTTTGCATTGTAAATTTCCCATGGATGTTTGCAATCATAATTTTCAAGGAAGGTTTTCCCTGGAAATTTCTAGAGGGTATGAAGGGATATTCTCCAAATAAAATTCGAGTTTCGACTCTCATGTTGAAGGTCCCAACCTGAGGAGATATTTATATGTGTGTAGGGGAAGGTTATTATGGTTTTTATTTAATTTACATTCTTGTCTGTAATAGTAGTGATATAAGGGGGACAACCATTGGGGTCACTGTTACTCAGTTTTTGCAACCTCTCAATTTTGGCCCCCATCAAAATCATATTTCTCTAGTAATGATATCATATGCTAATGTATATTTTATTGGATAATATTTTTATATTGACTATTATTTTTCCTACTTATCATTTGAGTGACCTATGTTGTAGTAACAATGGTATTGTAACTAATAAAAACACACTATTTACAGCACCAACCTTTATCAGTTCTATAAAAATGTACGGATAAAGGATGTCTTTATTATCATTAAAAAAAGTGGATACATGAAACCTTTTATCAACGCTAAAAAACATAGATAAAATGCACCCTTTGTCATTGCTTTTTTTAGCACTGATAAATGTCCATTTCGTGTGTGTCTGTCCCACATCAAAATAGTGAAAATGAGGTCATTTCTTTATATATCATTCTTCCAAATTCTGAGCTTAGAAGCCTTTTCGAAGGATGTCCTCATGCAAAAACTGCAGACACATATATTGGCTTCTCCAGGGGCGCACACGGGCCCTGGTCCACGGCTCTTATACACTCAATCGGGTCCTACATGACACGACCCACCTATCCAAGCAATTACCCAGCCCAGTCCATGCCCCAATTTTATTTTATAAATTAATTATTTAAAAATTTAAAATAAATAAAAATTTAAAATTAAAAAGGATTGAATTTAAAAAAAATTATATTTTTTAAATATATAATATTTACTACACTTTATTTTTTTATATATTATTAGTATTAAAAATTTTTATATATTAAATATAGATATATAAAATTAGTAAATTGAAATAATTAAACGAATTAACATTAAATATGAGAAAATTAAAGAAAATAAAAAAAATATTAATTACATAATTTTTCATAAAAATGAATATATTTTATATATGTATATATGAATTATAAATATTAATAAATAATATATATTAAATATAAATATATATATATATATAATATGACTAAATTTTCATTATTGAAAAAATGAATACATTATAAAATTATTAAAAAATTCCAAATGAAACAAATATTAATAAAATGAATAAATTTAGTATATATATTATAAATATAAATAAATATTATATATTAAATAAAAATATATAGTTATTAAAATGTAATAATTAAAAACTTATTACTGTCTCATTGATTTTTAATGGTTTTTATACATAATTATTCATTTATATAATAAATATTTTTATTATAATCATATATTCATCTATACCTCTACATATATGATTCCATAAAATAAAATTTATATAATACAAAATATGTTTTATTACATTAAAAAAGTGACATATTTTGAGAAAACATGTTTTATAATTAAAAAATAATTGTAATTAAAAATAATGACTAATTGTATCAAGTAATGTAAATTCAATTGAATGTCATTTGATTTTTCAATTTAACATATATCATATATATCGTACATTTATTTCACTAATAAATATATGTAATTGATAAATTTTTGTATACAACACACTCACTTAATATATTTTTTATTTATTCAATTTTTATAGTCATTTTAGAAGTATTTTAATTAACTAAATATATTTAATATATAATATGTTTCTAAACAGTAAATTTTATCATTTTTTATATTTTCTTTCACTATATAATGTTTGTTACTTTTTTATATATTTTTTAAAATTTTCATTTTTAATATTATTTTTTATTTAATAATCATAATTTTTTTTAATATTTTTGTAAATTATTCATTTTTAAATTTTCATCGTTCAATATATTTTTAGTTTTATACATTTTTAATATTTATTTACCCATGTTTATTCTTTATCATTTAATGTTTTTAATATGGTTCTATTTTATATAACTAACATGTATTCATTAACATATATAAATATTCATTTTTATTTTTTTTAAATCATCTATATAATTAATAAAGGTGTAATTTTTTTAAAATTCATTCATTATTATTATTTATTTCATTAATAGATTCTACATATTATATAAGGTTATTGTTAAATTTAACACATATCAAACATGAACACACACACACACACACATTAATTTCATGCACTCAAATATTTATGTAATTAATGAAATCTTATATTGAAACACATACATCAAGTATTTATATAGTTTATACAAAATGTAATTTATTTTATATATTATTTTCTTAAACATTGAATTTTATTTATTTATTTTTAATAATATTACTGTTAGTATTATTTATTCATTTTTTTGAATTAAATAATTTTCTAATATATATATATATATTATGTTTTAATATTTTCCATATGTATTCATCTCCATTTCCATATATAGAGATTTTTTAATTTTTTTTAATTTTTTAAATTAATCAAACGTATCTATTTTTTTATAATTTTAATGTCTACTCATATTCAATTATTCAATTTCGATCATTTTTTACATTCATGCATTTAAGAATAGATATCCATTAATAATAAAAAAATATATACTTAAATAAATTTTTATAAATAAGTTTTTATTAATAAATATGTTTATAAATGTATATTCATTATATTTATAAAACTCTATATTTATAATTAAAAATAAATAAATAATTTTCTAAAAGTATTTATATAATTACATATTTAAAAAACTATATTGTCATATTAAATATATTTAAATGTTGAATATATTTACTATATTTAGATTTATATTTATATATATGTATTAAATACATTTATAATCATATAAATACATATATAATTATACATAATTATTTATAAATATATTTACCAATATATTTATAAAATTATATACTTATAATTATAAATAAATTGATATAATTTTCATCCAAATTATTTATATAATTATAAATAAATAATCTTGTATTGAAATAATTATAAAATTATAAAATACGGTATTTAAATATTCAATATATTTCATATATTTATATTTATTTATCAAATACATATATAATTATATATATATATATAATGATATAAATATACTTATAACAATATAAAAATATATTTATTTATAAATATAATTATAAATCTTTATTGACAATCCATATTTATTGGCACAAATGTTTTAACATTGATAAAAAAGGATTTTATGAGTGCTAGTTTAGCAACGATAAATATGGATTTTATCAATGTTAAAAAGGTGTAGACAAATAGGTATTTTACCATTGCTTATTAATATAGCATTGACAATTCAACTATTTATCAGTGATTTTTATGTAGCATTTAGAACCCTAGAAGAACAAATGTTAATCGTGCCTCTCAAGCTCACATAGAAGTCTAGTGCTTTTGTTTCTCCCCCACATTCTTCTCTTAGACGGATCAAGCCTAGAATATAAGGTATGTTATTTTTTTCCTACCCCCGCATTGCTTACTTGTCCATGTTATATGATTTCTGTTAGTGTGGAATTTTAATTGGTTGTTCTCTTGTGGGTTTTACAGTTTCCTTATCCTTTATTTTATCCTTCATCCATGTTCTCTTTCCTCCTCCCTCACTACTTTGTGCTATTGTCTGAACCCTATTTGGATTCACATTCTAATATTTTAATTTCTCAATCCATTGGATTTCCAGGTTCTATTTGTGCATATTTCTAATGGTTATTTATTGGTATGTATTTTTTTTAGGTATTTATTGAGGTTTTATTGTTAAAGTTTTTTTAATTGGGATCCATTTTAATGGGATTGTAATGGAAGTCCAAATTTTAAGGTATTTATTAATTTGGTCATGTTTTGTGGGTTATAAATTAAAAAATATGATGACTGATTTGGGGTATAATTCATGATGTGAGTTTAAGTCATGTATTAGAAATATTGTTTTTGGTTGATTTTTTTGGATCTAGTTTCAATTGTATTTTTTATCATAAATTGAAGTGGTTTTTGTGATTTGGTTGTAATCCATGGTTTTAGGTGATTTTAATAATAATTTAGAGTTTTGAAATATGTCTATTAATATTGGTAGGTGCTGCCAACTCAAAATGTGATTCTCCGTCTATGATTATGACATGTTTTCACTATGTTTTCATAATTATTTTTATAAAACACATATTACATTTTAGAAATATTAATTGATGGTTTCCATTTATATTTTTATATAAAGGAATAAATTTATTCAACAGTTTCATAAGATTGTATGTAGAGATCATCACTCTATATTTCTTATTTATGGGAACCTTACTTTACAATTTAAACTTTAGTGATCCCCTTCAAACCTATATAATAATTTTTAAGACTATTTCTTAAAATTAAAATCTAGAACCCCATATTAGATCTTGTCACATAACCCCATATTCTTAAAGTGTCACACTCTTTATCGTGACATATATGTTGGTAGAAATGGAACACTTTTTTATGTTTCTATGTTATTGTGTTTGATAGAAAACCTATAGCAAAGGACCTCCAATTGACATATCACCTTATTTAATTTTCATATAAATAGAGTGGACTTTTTTAAACACAAATAAATTCTATAATTAGTGTGATTTATTCCTACTTCAACTTGAATAAGATAACACTATAGAAACCACATTTAACCTATGGTATAGTGCTATTCAATGGTGATTTTGAAGTTGAGTTTAATAGGTGAGAAGAATTCATATATTATGAAAAACAATATATATATATACCAAAATATCACACTTGTTAACTATAATGGATTAATGAGATTTAGAGTGTGTAAATTTTTAAGAACACCTTATTCTAGAAATGGTTTCGATTAAGATATGTTTTATATTTTATTGTAATTCCCATCTTTAATTGTTCCTCAATAAATTTTATATAATTTATTCAGTTACTACTCAATTTTCCCTCGTAAAACAGGTCCACTTAAATGAAATGTTATTATATCTAGTGTTAATTAAAATATTTTTGTTGATTAGGGAGTTAATAAGCGCAACACTGAACCTAAAAAACCCTACAAATTAATAATTATAGACTTTTATAAACATATAAAATTGTGTTGGATTTATATTTTTCCATTTCATACCAAGTAATACCACTAGAATTCCCATGTTTAACTGTTAAAACTATTTTACTCTATATCATTGAAAAATAATTAGATATTTTTAATCTCACAAAAATTTTCTTTACTATATTGAGACACCGTTATTGTTTTCCTATAATGTATGTTTTTATCAAACACTATATAGACTCCTAGGTGGACATAAGATCAATAATCTATTAATTTCCATGCACATAAGGATTATAGTATTTGTAATATCACCTGATAAGGTCATTTTTTTAAATAATTTGGATTTGTTTCTACATCATAGTATGAGATACATGATGTTATCCTTTATTTTTAGATCTTCTATAATTCTTCTTAGTTTTTCCTTTTTATTATGCAGCATTTGGTTTGAATTATATTCTATAATCCATTTATACTATGAGATTCATGTTTTTACTTATTTTTGAATTTATATAGAAATTTATGGGAAGATTACATTCTTTTTCTTACCACATATGTCATTTTTTGTTAATGTTTAATTATTGGAAGGGTTTACCTAATAATGATTCATTATAAATTTTATTTAAACAATAATTATTACATATCCTTATAGAAAATTTGTTATATCATTCCCAAACTATATGTGGAGATCCACAACACTAGCCACTAGTTTTTGGGTACCAAGGAGGGATCCTAGGGCAGCAGTGAACGTGAATCATGTGTTTTGTGGGTATTAAACTAAAGGATAATAAATAAAGGGTCATTTTTTATTTCTATGAATATTATTAATATCATGGATTCAAATTCATAATAATTAAATGTTAATGATAAATATATTGAGGCCAAAAAATGAGTAAATATTCAAATATTGATAAAAATAAAATGGTTGACTGGACCTTATCACTCTTTTTAATATCTACTCAAACAATCAATAAAAAACAAACTACACCACCATAAACCAAGTGATGAAATGAATAAACATAAAATCACCCCACTTGTTGAAATACCACTAATAAATCTAATAGAAACTATCTAATAATTACAACCTTTTTCATGGGAATCTATATGATTTTGAAATGTTGTACTCAGACCATAAGAAATTTCCTTTTCATAGATTAGTTTATGGAATGCACTGATTGTTGAAACTACATAGACTGTCTTATAATGATTTTGTTTAATACATTCCATCTGATCCTTCTCAGAGTCACAGTAATGAAGGACCTCCTCATAGGGATCAGACTGTTGAAACTTTTTTTCAGCTTTTGGTAATAAACTCAGATGTTTTTTATGGTGATTCACTAACTCCAAGGCCAGAAACATTTATATTTAAGGTGAAAACTTTCATCCTCGTCACCTCAATCTCTTAAATAGATACGATTTTTTTTGAGACTCTTCCCCCATCACTTCTGGACATGAACCAATATTTCATGAACTACATCGAGTAGTTGGCATCCCATAATGGGTTCCAATGATCATTTTGGATGAATTCAAAGGATAACACCTACCAATAGTGGATTAATATTTTCATAAATTAAATTACTAATTTCCATAAAATCATACTAAAATTATTTGAAAAAAAAATCAAATTTTGGGTTCCCCTTATTATAATTTTCTATTATTTTGTCTTTTTATTATGAATATATTATGTGTAATTTTTTTAATTGAATATTTTATGAACCTAATAGGATAGATGTGAATCGAAAATTGCTGCATGCTAATAGTATTACAATATAGTATGAATATACAATTAAAGAGTTAGTTAATTTTTCAATAGAGCATTTGTACCACCCTTCTCAATTCCTCTACCCATGTCCATGTTTTTCTCATTCAAGAAAAATTAATCTATAAGAGTTGTGAGAATATTTTATTTTTCAAGGAATATATCAGAGCAAAAAATCATAGAGTAAACATGTGGAAAAACTGACTGTGCACACCGATTTGGTTGATATTATCGTTTATAGATCATTTGATATTAATACTAATGTTAATGATGATGATGATCACATGAATAAAAAATATAAAATGAATATGACATTTTTGATTGTATAAAGTTGTATGAAAAGTTAAATAGTTTCACTAAGAAACCTACTATGTGTATTAAATACACAAAATTTTTAGTTATATTGAAACTTTATGATTTGAATACTGAAAATGGATGGAATGAAAACATATTTATAGAACTAATTGTTCTCTTGAATGATATGCTACAAGAATGAAATGAAGTTCCTTGTAGAACATATGATTTTAAATGAATCCAAAATTCAATGGGAATGGTCTCAAAAAAACATGCTTTTCCAAAAGATTTTATATTATTTCTAAAATATCATTAATCACTCATAAAATTCCCTATGTGTGGAATGGTTCGATACAATAAAGATGAATAAATTACTTTCAATATATATAGAACTTTTAGATCATTACATTGTTAATATGACAATATAGATGTCATGAGACCATAATTCAATTGATATGGCATATATATTGAAAAATTAAAAATGGGAAACTATGTCATATAGTATATTTTCCTCACTAGAATAAAAATGAGTACGAGTATCTTAAATTTGGAAATGGGCCAAGAAACATAGAACATGAATTTTCTACAGATTTATTCAACCCTTTTGTTTTTTTATTAGTACACACAATAAATGTCCCTTCATGTTTGTAAATTATATCTTTTCTCCATGGATATCCCTGAATTGAAAATTCATTATGTTGTCTCTATTTATATATGGACCAAAAAACCTGGTAATGATATTGATGTCTATTAGACTACTTTTCTCAATAATAATTGATATGGGATATAAGTGTTATAATTTATGATGCTCATAGAAGTGAATATTTCATAATGCGGTCCATGTTGTAATGTATTATAAATGAATTTCTTGCTTAATAATTTTTTTGGCTATAACATTTAATGAATTTTGGTATGTACCATATGTGAAGAATACACAAATAGTTTGGTTAGAACATTCCTTGAAGACTATGTTTTTAAGACATTGGAAATTTTTACCTTGATGACATAAATAATGATCCTGTACGACATCATTAAATGGGAATATTGAATAAACTACAACACCATCTCCACTAACATGTTATCAACTATTTGATAAAGTAAAATATATTAACACAATTTTTGGTTTTCCATTTTCAGAAAACCATATGATGTATGGTTGAAAAATGTGGTCAATTTTCTTTGAATTTTTTTATTGGAATTTTATGTCTGTAATACATTTTCTTGATGTCATGATCGTAGAAAAAATGTATTTTATAGTTTTATTGGCATGTTAATAAATGTTCAAAGAAACAAAATATAGAATCAAAGATAGTTTTAACATGATTGTCATCGTGATTACTAAAATGTTTACACAGGTGAAGGAAATAGGGCATACTTTTCTCCCTCATTTAGCTTACAGTCTATCCAAATATGAAAAATTGAAAATTTTCATTTTTCTTAATGTTTTAATAGTTATATAGGGATATTTATCAAATATCAAGAATTTCAGGTCAATGAATGATTTGATGTTTCATGGAATAAAATCACAAAACTATCATATCTTTATGCATGTTCGGATTCACATCGCTATACATTACATTCTATCTAAAAATGTACAATATATAACAACCGAACCCTACTTATTTATCAATGACATATGCAATAAATTCAAAAACCCTGTGAAGTTTCCAAAAATGATTAAAGAGGATGAAATCATTGTATTTGAATTAGATATTTTCATTCCACCATTATTATTTGATATAATGGCCCACCTAATGGTCCAAATAGTTATAGAGGTCAAACTATGTCATTCAATACATTACCAATGGATACCCCATTAAATGATACACAATGATATTGAAAGGGTACCTTGTAACGACCCGAAATTTTTAATAAATTTTGGTTCCTAACTTTGTGTGTTATTTTTTTTATACTCAACAAAATTATTTCATTGAATTTATTAAGAAAATTTATTTCTTCTTGTGATGATGTTTTTGAATTTCCAAATTTCTGGATAAATATAGTATGCATATTATTGATGACTTTAATAAAAAGGATATTCTAAAAATATTTATTTAAACCTTAAATAATTAAAAATGTGTAATGATTTTAAAAAAATGGTCATCTATAGTTGTGTTCAGTATGAAATTTTGAGTCTGATAAGATCAAAATAGTTTTTGATGAAAAGTAATTTATGAATAGAGATTTTCCACTTAAGATTATTAATGCGACTCAATGCATTAGTAATCTCACTTAATGAATGTATTAATATAATTTAGGTACCTTGATTAAGGAATGTGATTCAATAAAATAGGTAAATAACTATTCCAGAAATTATTGGTTAAGTATTAGTTTTTTCAGGTGAATATTGTTTTTTATATAAAAATTAAATTTAAATTATTTAAAAATTTATTTTTATAAAATGGAGTTCATTCTTGAATTCAGAGCATCGATATTAGGTTGTGGTGATTTTTGGGGAATTTTATGAAAAAATGTATTTTCAGTGAATAGTGTTTCTATTTAAAAATTAAATTAAAAATATTTAGAAAATTATTTTCAAAAAATGGAGTTAATTTTTGAAATCAAAGCATTGATATTTGGTTACGGTGAAATTTTGGTATTTTTCTGAGAAAGTTGAATTTTCGGTGAATAGTGAAAATACAATTTTTGAGTTTCGGGTGTTTAATGACATCATTAAAGATTTATTAATTATAAAATAATTCTGGTAAAATTATGAATAGTAATATAATCTATGAGGTGTCCCTTGTGGAAATTACCGTGGGAAAATACCTTCGGAAAGCCCCGGGTTTTTCCAATACCACCAATGAGGTGTCCCTTGGCCATTAATGCCTTGTCCCCTCACTTCCCCGATAAACACCAAGCCATTCTCTCATCCTTTCTATTAGAAAATCCTCCTCAACAAATTTATGGTCTCCTTACCTTCCAAGGGGTCCTCCAAAGGTTCCCTCAAGCCACCCAAGGTCCAAAAAGTCACGATTTTGAAGTAACTTTTCAAGGAAAGTGTTCCTACATCTCTCTTTCTTTTCAAGTACTCTCGTTTATATCATTTCATTTAAACCCCATATTATTATGTTGAGGGTGTTCTTTTATATTCATATTTCTGTACATTTCATGTTCATATGATGAGAGAACCCCTATTTCTCTCATCGTTTCATTTTTTGATGTTTAAGTGGTGTCGTTAGGCTGCCGAATTTTTGTAAGGGATCCTACCTCTCTCTTTCTTTTGAAGTACTCTCATTTATGTAATTTATTTTAAGCCCATGTTATTATGATGGGGGAGTTATTTTATATTCATATTACTGTTCTTTTTTATGTTCATATGATGGGATACCCCCTCTTTCTCTAATCATTTTATTTTATGAATTTTTATGTGGCGTCGTTAGGCTGTCATGTTTTTGTAAGGGATTCTTTCACCATTCTCATTTTCAAAGTTCTATTTAAATGACAAGTCTTTTGAGTTCTTTTTTATTATGTTGGGGTACGATATATATATAAATAAAAATTTAATCTTTATTTTAATATTAGTATAGACACTATTTTATCACATCAAATCATTTTTTGAAGTTTTAAGTGACGCCGTTAGGCTTGCGAATTTTCATAAGAGAAATCTCATTTTTGTTTTCCTTTAATTTGTTTCATTTCATATGGTATTTATTTAAAATTTCATTACCATGTTCTTATATCATTTATATTATTTCCCTCTACTGTTTTATGGATCAATTATGAGTAGGCTACCCATGTCCCCTCTCTTTTCAATATTCTCTAAAACCCTGCAACATAGCCGTTATGCTGTAAAATTTTGGTCTTAAAATGTCTCTCTCTTTTTCTAAAATTATTTTATTTTATTAAGTGAATTATCATAACTCTTTACTATATAAATTTATTCACATATATACCAAAATATTCTATTTTAAATTCTTTGAGTTACATACATGAAACCCACTTTCAATTTCTATGGGTTTTAAGTGACATAAAGATCGTGTCTTTAAAGCAGTTTTTGAAACGTTTTGATTATGAAATGAAATCCATTTATTTTATGCTATATGGGTTATTTATGAAATTTTTTATGAAGATATATGTGTCTCACATGATTGTAAATTCAATTTAAGGGTGTGCCCTGATAGTTCTCTAATGCATTGGGTAATGATGTAATTTCTAAGGATTATAATTTTAACGATTCCTTGGTGAATAACCTTGGTAATTATTTAATGATACCTTGGGGATGGACCTTGGTGATATGGAAATGATTTTCTAAGTTAAATGTTGTAGCCACATCTTCAATATATGTAACAATCTATTTTTATTATGATTTGTCTCATGATCTATTTCTAATGCCTGAAAGTTAATTATCATGACTTTATTGATGTATGTCAAGTTCACTTGTAAAATGTTTCTCTTGTTTCCCTTACTGGGCCTTTTTCTCACCATTTCCTTTGATGTATGCTCCCAGTTTATGATATGTTGTAATGAACTTAAGATTAACAATGAAGAAGCCTTAAAAGTGGTTTAAAAGAATGTTTTTTGTTGTTCTCGTGTTTAATGTTCCTGATTTCCATGACACTAGACTTTAAAGATCCTATGTTTGTAAAATATAATGAAATGTTATGTAATAAAAAAGGCAGGATTCTATATATTTCCAGAATCAATGTTGGCCATAAGGTTATATGGAATAATGATATATTCATGAAAATGATGTATAATTTTATACCTATTACCTATTAAATTTTGATAGTATCATTCAACCAAAGTCTCATTGACGCACAGCTATCATAGGGCGTGACAAAAGCAATTTAATTTACCTAGTGTAACACAGTGGCTAACCAAGGTCATCTCATTTGAGGATCTATTTCAGTTCATTCCCTCACATAATCTAATTCACCATAACTAATTAATGTTGGATTTTTTTAATCTAATAATGTCATGGAATTTATTTTTAAAAAAATATAAAACTAACATGAAATTACAAATTGTAATTAATGAAAGAAAGGGATTGGCCTTTGTGGGTCAATTTGTGGGTTCCATCATTCTCCTTGATAGTGTTTAAATTATGTTTGTTAATTAAATTATGAGATATAATTCATGAATTTCTAATATTTTATTTATTGAAGTGAAATCATGAATTTATTTAGCAATATTAACTTCACCTCCTCCTATAATCAAGGATGATGTCACACGTTGATGGAGAGTGTGACATCTACCAGGACCTGGCTCCATTATTTGTAATTTCAACCACTGAATGGATAAAATATATAATATGAAGAGATCTGATGTGGTTTAAGGGAGGTATAATGTTTAATAAAATATTAGAAATGAGTTCGAGTTCCATGTCATGGTGGATGATCTTCCCACCCTTGCATGCCACTCTTTATCCTTAAAAACATAATAAAACTTATCAATTTAAGTCGAGAAAGATTTAAATTACCACGTACAACCCCTGAGCCTAGCCTTGAGTCAGCCCATATTTTTAGGGTAAGAGTTCATTGTGTATAGTATCATAAGAATAAAAATAAGAAAAATAATAATAAAAGATGGAGAAGAAAGGAGGGTGGTTGGGTGGAAAAATCCAAAAATAAAAACAATGCATAGATTTATAATAAATCTAATTTACAATTGAAAACAGAAAAAAAAAATAAATAATTTAAATAAATTAAAAAGAATGGGGAGGATTTGTACCTAGCCTCCATTGGTGGGGATCTCCTCATTGGTGACTTGAAAGAATGGGATGGAAAATGGTGTTTATTGAGAGGGAGGAGTTCCCCTCCTTTTATAGGTAGAATACATCCCCCAAAAGATGATGTGTTTTATTCCCAATAAATGACCTCTTCACATGTTTCACCATTCTTGAATGTTGTTCAAAATTATCTTGTACATCTCTTCAAAAACATTCATCTTATTTGGAGAAGTATTAAAAGAGTTATTCCATTTTACTCAAAAAATTAATTCTATCTAGTCTGATTATCCAAATAGCAAGCCTCCATATTATAATTATTTAATAACCATTAATACGACCAATTCACTCATCATAGCCTTCATGAATGATGTTAAAAAAACATATCGGACGTCCACCCACCAATGTTCACAGTAATCGGTCCCCCCCATGAATGAGTTAGGTACCCCAAAACATAAATCGAGAGATCTGTAAACAGTTTTCATAGTCCAACATGTAATCTTCTTTTGAGCTTCCATATAGTCGTTTAAAATATTGATCAAGAGGGTTGAAATGAATCCATTGATTTTGAGAAACTTATAAAGAAATTATTTTTCAAATTGGATTAATTTAAAAAATGTAATGGCCAAAATACAAAAAAATTAAAATAGTTAAAAATCCAAATTGGGCGATTTTTACTATTAACATCAAAATATCACCAATATCATAAAATGAAGAAAATTATCTAATATTAACACTTATGAGGGATTTAAAATAATGAAATTAATTGTAAATTTAGTTAAAATATTTTCCCTATCAACACCCCCACACTTAAACTATGCTTGTCCTCAAACAAAAAATGGTAATATGGAATTCAAAGGACACCAATGTTACCTATATTCAAATTCCAAAGCAATAAAAGTTAAAAAATTTCAATGAAAAACTAAACATTTAAAAATCAAAATAAAATATCAATTTAATTTCCCATTTTATCAATTAAGAAATTAATTCATATATTTTACTTTTCCCATGTGAAAAAAGTGAACTTATTCTTTCATTCATTCAAGTTACTCAATTCATTATTATTAAAAATGCCACATCATTTTTTACATCAACTTTGAATTTCATTTATCATATCTCTTGATAAAATTCAACTAGAGTTAGTCTTATATCGTGAGAACATGCACCTTAAACATAATCCTGTAAAATAACTACATTCACTAATTTGTAAAGTCAAAAGGAACATAAAATCATGAGGACTTTTCAATAAAAGATTATATTACTCTAAGGATTAATGTTGTTATTATTTGGTGTTTTAGAAATTATGACTTAAGTAGGAGGTTTATCTCTTATGTTCAATGCATGATATCAAAAAATGTAATGAAATTATCCCCTTCAAAGTACTAACACCCAATTCAACCAAAACATAAAGTAAGGCCATGATCACAATAAATCTTAATGAATGATTAATGCACCATCTTGATTTTTTAAAAAATTGTGAATGTTTTTTTATAAGGTAATGATTAGTTAAAACCTCACAACTATCTCCTAAAAACATATGGTTATAATATCTTCAGTATGAAAAATGGTGTTTTTTTGTTCTTCCAAATCAAAACCATTTTTATTCTTTTTGTTGTTTTCATTTTCTTTATTAATGTGGGGAAATACAATAGAGTACAATGAATTATTACAGAACCTTTTACAATTCCTAGAATAAAACCCCCCACAAATTTTCCTTAAATTTTAAATAATCCCTTCTACCATGAATCCCTTCACCCACACTTCATCATTAACATATCATGAAAATTCCTTCAGTAGGGTAAGAATTGATAAAAATAGATTTATACATGCCTCATCCAAACAATGGTCATTCATGGTCTCTATGGGATAAACTAATGATTAATATAAAGGTGGAATTTAAGGATAAGGGATTTTAAAAATATTCCTTGATCAATTTAATTTTTTTTGTATAGTCATAGATTTAGCAGGTTCCAATCATAGTTCTAATAGGTGACATGTCCCATGATCAGTCAAAAAATATGATCAAGAACAAATAGAAAGTACATGGTCTAAAAATAATCTCAGGAATGAGACATAAGCTATTTTGGACAATCAATAATGGATAATCAGTAATAACAAATCATTTCACATAAACATTAGAAATTAAAATCATGAAAATGGATGTGAAATTTTATTTACATAAATAAACTAATTCCCTTAAACCAAGAGTCCTACATTCAATATATATGCTTTATTTCAATCATTTGATTATCCATTTTACTCATTCAATATCATCGACATTAAATTCATAAACATGGCGGCACTGGATTCCTTTAAAACTGATGTATCCATTATAAGTCATTTTAAGCATTAATTCAAATGTGGTCATGCAATTCATATCATTAAAGTTAAAAAAATGATTTTAAGAAAACAATGCAAGGCATTTCGATGATAATCATAAATAGTTAACTCTATTTTGAATAAAATATTTGGTCCACTTATTCCAATATGTTGGGATTACTTCTTCTATCATGATCCATCAAAATAAAAATTACTCAATTATTCATAATTATCATTTAATTTAAGATCAAAACGAAATGGGGGAGTAAGAAACATGCTGGACTAACTCATAATACTGAGTTTCAAATCCAAATTTCTAATATTGAAAATGAATGTAATAAAAATCATATTAATGATAAATCTTGGTACAATCCCCTATGTGGGACATGGAATCATTTACTATCTCCAGAGGCTAATAACAGCTTTTATCCATAATCTGTCAGTGGGTGGATTTTCTAGGATTTGAACCACCACATCTGGTTATTCTAAACATGGAGCTATTTGATCCTATTGAGGAGGACTCCATAAAGACAACATATTATATCCACATCCTCGGTATCTGGTACAACATTCATAGTGAGGGTAGGATGAAGTTGAGAACCTCCTCTATTTTTTTCTACTTGTGAAACCATCTTATCTTCTAGTACTGGGTTCGTAGGGGCTTCCGACTCTGTTTGATTTTCTCATGCTCATCAACATGGAAGTCATCCTGACGGGGCTCATCTATTAGATATTCAATTTCTTCAGGTAAATCTAGGATTTTCTCATAATGTGTTTCATTTTCCACATCATCCTCCAAGGTGTAGTATGAGAAAGAAGAATATTAAATTTCAATATAATTACGATAAATACAAAAATTAGTTGCATAAAAATTAAAATAATTTGAGGTCATGAATTTACCATCTCCTATATTTGGTTCATCATTAATATCCTATAAAATTGAAAGTTCTTATTAGAGTCAATAATAACTGGATAGAGGTAGGTAGTAAATTTCCTCTATCTTCACTTCAAATTCCACCACTTTGATGGTTTCTTCCTTCAATGCTTCTGGCTCTTCTTCTTTTAAATACATGGGGAGATCAATATGTTCCTTAAATTCACTCCAAAATTCATACGTATTTATTTTTATCTCCCACATGTGGCATATCAGAAATTTTTTCCTCCCTTTCCATCTTAGGATTTTAATTTTAATGATGAGTGATGGCATTTCTTCCACAACTACCTTAGGTTCTTGCTCCGGATCATGGTTGGGTTTCTCGTTGGTAGTATGTCCATATTATGTAAGCCTTTATATTTTAATCCTTAGTCCTTCTATAGCCTCTTTAAGTTCATTCACATGGGCTCTATTGTACTCTAAAATATCCTCCTCTTATCGTTGTTAGACCTGTGATTAGTCATTCCATGCTTAGTATTTATAATTTAAATACATCATTGAAATTATATTTTTGTATTTTTGATTTTTTTAATGAAAAATGAAAATAAGTCTATAATTTGAAAATTAAAAAAGATAAATAAAATACAAATTGGCTCCCATGAAACAACATTGGTTTTGACTCACACCTCTCTAAGTTTGTGAAAAAAGAAATTTAATTTTTCTAGTGCAACACAGTGGTTGACCATGGTCATCTTACTTAAGTAGACATTTCAGTTCGTTCACTCAAAAAATCTAATTCAACATAACTAAAACATTTTCGATCTTTTTATTTAAAAAAATAGAACGAAATTTATTTTAAATAACATATAAAACAAAAATTAAATAACAAAATGTAATTAATGAAATAAAGAGCTTTTCCTTTGTGTGTTGGTTTGTGGGTTCCATCATTCTCTTTATTAGTGTTTAAATTGTGTTTGGTAATTGAATTATGAGATCTCATTAAATAATTACTATTATTTTATTTATTTTTGTGAAATATTGAATGAATTTATCAATCTTACCATCACCTCCTCCTATAATCAAGTGTGATGGCGCACCTTGATCAAGAGTGTGACATCTTCCAAGACCTGGCTTTATCGTATGTCATTTGAACCACTAAACGGTTCAACACCATTTTATGAAGATCTTGTATATAGTATATAGGATGGAAAATTTTTAATAAAAGATTAGAAACCAGTTTGAGTTTAGTTTCGTGGTGTACGATCGCCACACATGTGCACGTTAGTCTTTATCATCACAAAAACAATAAAACTTTTAAATTTAAGAGAAGAACAAATGAAATTGCCACATAACTCTCCTGGGTTAGTCCCCAAGTCAGACCTGAATTTTTGAGTTTAGTATGTTATGGTGGATAGGATGATTAGAGGAAAATAAGAAAAAAATAAGAAAAAATGGAGAATAATGGAGGTTGGTTGGGTAGAAGTAAACAAAAATATAAAAACCCTCCATTAATTTATTATAAATATACATTATAATTGAAAAATAAAAAATATAAACAAAATAAATAAATTAAAAACAATGGGGGAAGATTTTCGGCCAGCCTTCCATGGTTGAGATATTCTCCTTGGTGCCTTGAAGTAATGGAATGGAAAATGGGATGCTTTGAGAGGGAGGATCTCCACTAATTTTTAGGTAGAATATGTTCCCCTAAATATTAAGTGTTGTATCACCATTAAATGACCTATTAATGATTTTAAAAATTCTTTGATTTTGTTTATAATTATCTTAGGCATCTCTCCTAAAATTTTCAGCATATTTAGACAAGTATTCTAATAGTTATGCCTCTTTTACTTTGATAATTAATTCTTTCCAGACAGACTCTTCAAATCATAAGACTCTGGATTAGAATGCTTTAATAACAATTAAAATGAAAAATTAACATTTTCTATACAATATTAATTTTCTTCCAAGATATTTTTCATGTATACCATCATAATTTCGCATTACTTGATCCCAGCATGAATTAGTTATCAACCCCACACCAAAAATCAATAGATCTGTAAATAGTTTTAATGGGTCAACATTTGATATTATTTTGTGATTTTATATGGTCAATTTATATTTGGGTAAATAGTGATGGAATTAATCCCTAGATTTTTATAATCTAGAAAAGAAATAATTTTTCAATTTTGAATAATATGGAAAATTTTACGGCCAAATTTCAGAAATAATTTAAAATAATTAAAAATATGAAATAGGTCATTTTACTATTAATATCAAAATATCACCAATATCATAAAATGAAAAAATTTATCTTAATGTTACACTTTTTTGGGATTTAAAACAATGAAATTAAATGTAAAAATATTGATAATATTTTCCTCCTCAATTTTCACACAATTAAATTGTGCTGGTCCGGAAGCCCAAAATCTCAACCTGATATTCTGAGGACACAATTGTTACCAATATTCAATTTCCAATTTAATAACATTTAACAATTTTCAATGTCATATAAATCATAAAAAATACACATAAAATATCAATTTAATTTCTCATATTTTGATGAAATAATTTATTCATATATTTTACTTTTTCCCTTTGAAAAAATAGTTCTTCTTCCTTAATTCATTCAAGATCCTAAATTCATTATTATTAAACATGCCACATCATGATTTATCTCACCATTAAATATTTTTCTCATATATCATGATAAAATTAATTTTGAGTTATTCTCATATCATGAGAATATGCACCTTATCCATAATCTTGTAAAATAAAAACATTCGCCACATTGTAAAGAAAAAAGGAACATAAAATCATGAGGACTTTTCAATAAAGTATTAAATGACTATGGGGCTTAAGGTTGGTAGGATTTTATGTTTTAAAAATTAAGGCCCAAGGGGGAGGTTTATCTCTTAACTATAATGCATGATATCAAAATGAGTAATGAAATTCTCCCCTTAAAAGCACCAACCCCCACTTCCCCCAAAACTCTATGTAAGGTCTTGATCACAGTAAAGCATAATGAATTATTAATCCACCCCTTTTTTTTTAAATTTTGTATATTTTTTCTCAAATGTTATTATTAGATAAAACCCCACAACCATCACCAAAACACATACGATTAGAATATTATTGGTCTAGAAAATAGTGATTTTTAGTTCTCCCAAATAAAAACCCATTTTTTATATTTCTTGTCATTTTATGTTTTTGTATTCTTGTGGGAAAAACAATGGAGTACAATTTATTATTCCACAACCTTTTACAATTCCTACAATAACAACCCAACACCTTTTACATACAATGTAAATTATCACATCCACAATGAATCCCTTCACCTCACACTTCATATTTATAATATCATGAAAATACCAAGAGTAGGGTAGGAATGGATACAAATTGTTTGAAACATGGTACATCCATATAAAGGGAATTCATGGTATTTATGGGATAAAATAAAAATTTATTTAAATGGTGTTTTTAAGGATAAAGGATTTTCAAAATATGTGTCAATCATTTAAAAGTTATTTGTGTATATTCATAGCTTTGAAATTTTCCAATGCAAGTTATAGTAGGTGACATGTCCCAATATTACTCAAGAAATTTTCTCAAGAATAAATAAGAAGTACATGGTCTATAAATACTCTCAGTAATGAGACATATGATATTTGGGACAATCACTCCAGGAGCGATCAATAATAACAAATAATTACACATGAGCATCATAATTTAAATGCATGAAAAATGGTAGGGAAATTTCATTTATATAAATAAACTAATTCCCTTAAATAATGAGTCTTAATTTATATATCTATGCTTAATTTCAATTTTTATTCTCCATTTTATGCATTCAATATCATTAACCTTGAAATATAAAACAAGGCTTCACTGGATTCCTACAAAACTCATGTCTCCTAGATAAGTCAAGTTAAGAATTAATTCATGTGTGGGCATGAAATTCATATCAATAAATCTCAAGAAAAAATTAGACAAAAAAAATATAAGGAGTTTAAATAATAATCATAAAATAGTTAACTCTTATCTGAATTAAAACATTAGTCCTCTTCCTCCAATGCATATGGATTCATTTATACATCATGATCCTGCAGAATAAAAAATACCCAATTAATCACAATGATCATTTCATTTAAGCTCAAAATTAAAAGAGGGAGTGGGCCACATACTGGTCTAATTCCTAATACTTAATTTGAAATATAAATACGTAATATTGAAAATGAAATTACTAAAAATAATTTAATTTATAAATCATGGTACAATCCCCCAAGTGGGCCCTATCATCATTTACTACTTCTAGAGGGAAGTACTAGCTTTTATCCATAATATGTCAGTGGGTGGATTTTCTTAGATGTGAACCAACACATGTGTTTATTCCGAGCATGTAGTTATTTGTTCTTTATGAGGAGGACTCTATAGATAGTGTTTAATAGATCCACGCCCATAGAAATGTGGAACAACGAGAATGGATGGGGTATGATGATGTAGGGAACCTCCTATATTATTGTTGCTACTAGTGCAACCATATTATCTTCTAGTGATAACTTAATAGGGGATTCAACCTCTAGTATATTTTCTCAGGCTTAGAAAATTGGATCTATTTTGGATGGGGCAACTCTATTAGAAATTAAGTATCATCAGGTAGCTCTTGGTTTCATTAATTAGGGCATCATTTTTCAGACCATCCTCTAATGCATAGAATGAGTTGGACTAATCTAAAAATTCAATATAATTAATATTTATAATGAAATTAGATTGAAAACAATTAAAAGAATTTGAGTTCTAGAATATATCATATCCCTGATTTGGTTCGACAATATTATATTCTTCAATTTAAAATTCCTCTTGGAATCGATCTTAACTAGATGGAAGTAGGCATTCCAGATCCTCCATATTTACTTCAAATTCCACCACTCACGTGGTTTCCTCCTTTAGTGATGCTAGATCTTATAC
Source organism: Viscum album (assembly GCA_963277665.1). Classification (NCBI taxonomy): domain Eukaryota; kingdom Viridiplantae; phylum Streptophyta; class Magnoliopsida; order Santalales; family Viscaceae; genus Viscum; species Viscum album. Next base: position 1,006,098,379 of record OY728161.1, read on the forward strand.
TTTCCAAGGCTTGGGGAGATCAATAATTTATATCCGTTCAGTTCATAATTATTCCAATACAGGCTGAACTCTCACATGTGGATTTTTAGGAACGACTTCGTCCCTTTCCTACTTGGGTTCATAAATTTCAAAGACGAGTTCTGAATTTTTTTTCTCTGGTTCATTCTCTGGATCATGGTTAGGTTTCTCCTGGGTAGTATGGGAATATTTTGTCAGCATCTCTATTTGAATCCCTAGTCCTTATATAGCCTCATTATGTTCATTATCTTAAGCTCTATTGTAATATAAAATGGATTCTTTTTGTTGTTTTTTCACTTGTGATTAGTCATTCTATTCATAGTAACTATACTTCAGATACATCATGGAAATTTTTATTTTTTGGATGTTTCATTTTTTTAATGAAATATAAAAATCATTCTACAATGTGAAAATTAAAAAAGATAAGTAAACTACTAATTGGATCCCTGAAAAAGTCCCCAGTTTTGACACACACCTTTTATAGGGAGTGGAAAAATCCATTTAATTTTCCAAGTGCAGCACAATGGATTACCAAGGTTATCTTACTTGATGAGATTGATTAGTTAGTTCACACACTTAATCTAATTCACCTTAACTACTTAATTGTTTATACTTTTATTTAATCTAGGAATGTAATGGAATTTCTTTTAAATAATAGATAAAACTAACCTACAATGACAAAATTTAATTAATGAAAGAAAGATATTAGCCTTTGTGGTTTGGTTTGTGGGTTTATCATTCTCCTTGTTAGTGTTAATATTATGGTTGATAACTCAATTATAAGATCTCAGTCATGAATTACTATTCTTTTACTTGTTGTTGTGAAATCTTGAATGCATTTAGCAATCTTAACATCACCTCTTCCTATAAGCAAGGTTGATGACACACCTCGATCGAGAGTGTGACATATTCCAAGACACGACCCCATCGTATGCCATTTCAACCACTAAATGGCTCAACTCCATTATATGAAGAGATTGTATCTAATAGAAGGGATGGAATAGTTTTAATAAAATATTATAAACCCATTTGATTTTAGTGTCATGGTGGATAATCCCCACACCCATACACGCCTATCTTTCTCCCAAAAAATGTAATAAAACTTATCAATTTAAGAGTTTAATAAATGAAATTTCCAAATACCTCCCCCAGGACAAGCCTCATGATTTCTACTCATTTTTTAGGATAAGAGGATATGGTGGATATGATAATAATAATAAAATAAGAAAAGTGTAATAAAATATGGATAAGAAAGAAGGGTGGTTGGGTGGAAGAAAACAGAAAAATAAAAAACATGCATGAATTTATTAGATATATAAATTACAATTGAATAAAAATTAAAATAAATAATAAATTAAATAGTAAGGGTAAATATTTGCAGTTGTCCTCCCTCGGTGGAGATGTCCTCCTTGGTACCTTGTTGGAATGGGATGGAAATTGGGATTCTTTGAGAGGGGGAATCTTTCCTCCTTTTTTATCTAGAATATGTCCCCTGAAAGTTAACACATTGTAGACCCATAAAATGACTTTATCATGAGTTTAACCCTTGTTAAATGTTGTTCATAATTATATTGTATGTCTCTCCTAAAAAGTTTCGTGTATTTGGACAAGTATTATGATATTTATTCTTGTTTTACGGTGATAATTTATTCTCTCCAGTCAGACACTTCAAATTACAAATATCGAAATTATTAAGATTTAAGAAACAATAAAACATACAATTCACACGTCCTGGACATCTTAAAATATGTTCCAAAATTTCTTTCTCATCCACCCACTGACTTTGATAGTACTTTGTCCCACCAGGTATGAGTTATAGACCCCAACTGAAAATTCAGCAGACCTGTAATAAGTTTTCATTGTCCAACTTGTGAGCTTATTTTCAACATCCATATGGTCGATTCAGATTTTGGTTAAGAAGGAAGAAATGTATACCTAGATGTGTAGAATCTGAAAAAAATATGTTTTAAAATTTTATTAATTTAAAAAATAGTGGACAAAATACAGAAATAATATAAAATAATTAAAAATCCAAAATGAGCCATTTTTACTATTAAACTCATAATATCACCAATATCATAAAATGTGGCAATTTATATTAATGTAACACTTTTGTGGGTTTATGACATTGAAATTAAATGTAAAGTTATTGAAAATATTTTCACTCTCAACTACCCCACACATAAATTATGCTCGTCCTCATGCACAAAATCTCAATATAGAATTCAAAGGACACAAATGGTACCAATATTCACATTTCAATGTAATAAAATTTATCAATTTTTAATGTAAAATAAAAATTCCAAATAAAAATAAAAATAAATTTAATTTCCCATTTTTTCAATTAACAAATTAATTCATATATTTTACTTTTCGCATTTGAAACAAATGGAACTTCTTCATTCATTTATTAAATTTTCTCAATTAATTATTATTAAACATGTCACATAATGATTTACCACACCGTTGAATATTTTCTCTAATATATCAAGATACAATTAAAGTAGAGTTATTATCATATAATTATAACATGTACCTTATCCATAATCTTCTAATAGAACTACTTTTTCCACATTGTAAAGACAAAAGGCATATAAAATCATTAGGACTTTACAATAATGGTTCAAATGACTCTTAGTATTAAGGTTCGTAGGAGTTGATATTTTAAAATTTAAGGTTCAAGAATGTGGTTTATATTTTAATTATAATTCCTGATATCAAAAAGGTTTAATGAAATTAACCTCATCAAAGTACGATCTCCAAAATTCCCCAAAACACAATGTAAGGTCATGATCACAGAAAATTATAATTAATGGTTAATGAACCCTCTTGTTTGTTTTAATTTCTATATATTTTTTTCTAAAGTAATTATTAGATCAAACCTCAAAGAAATCACCTAAAATCATACGATTATAATATCGTTGTTCTGGAAAGTGGTGAATTTTGGTTCTCTAAAATCACAACCATAATTTTTATTTTTTTTGTCATTTTCATTTTTTTTCAAGAATGAAAAACCAATATAGTTCAATTAATGAGTATACAACCTTTTAAAATTCCCAAAATAAAACCCATACACATTTTATTTACAATGTAAAACATCCCACCCACCATGAATCCCTTCACCCCGACACTTCATCATTAAAATATCATGAGAATACCAAGAATTGGTTATGAATGAATAAAAATGTCTTGAAAAATAGATCATACCAAGAATGGTAATTCATTGTCTCTATGGGATAAAAAAGGTATTGATTTAAAGGTGGTATTTAAGGATAAGAAATTTTTAAAAGATGAATCAATCATTTTATTTGTGTTTTTGTACTGACATATCTTTGACAAGTTCTAATGCAACTTCTAGTAGGTGACATGTCCCATGATCACTCAAGAAAAATGATCAAGAATAAATAGGAAGTACATGGTATAGAAATAAACTTAGAAATGATATATATAATATTTGATACAATCAATAATTTCATGATAAATAAAAAAAATTCATTTGACATGAAATTCAAAAATTCAAATCTTAAAAAATTGGTGGGAAATTTAATTTACATAAGTCAACTAACTCCCCAAAATCATGAGTCCTCATTTCAATATCTATGATACACTTCAATTATTTGATTCTCCATTTTACTCATTCAATCTCATTAACATTTAAATCTGAATCTTGGAATCATTGGATTCCTAATAAACTCATGTATCCATAATATGTCAAGTTAAGTATTAATTTAGGTGTGGTCATGTATTTCATATAATTAAATCTAAAAACATGTTTTGGACCAAAAAAATGTAAGGAGTATAAATGATAATCATAAAAATTAAACTCCCTTTTTAATTAATGAAATTTTCCTCTTCCTCAAATGCTTGAGGATTCCTTATTACATTATAATAATACAAAAGAAAAACTAACCAATTATTCATAAGGGTCATTTCATTTAATCTCAAAATGAAAAGAGGGGGTCGGTCCCATGGTGCAGTAATTCCTAATACTAAATTTTAAATCTAAATTTCAAATATTGAAAATGAAAGTACTAAAAATAATGTAAGTGATAATTGTTGATATGTCCCCCATGTGGGAAATGTAATCATTTACTAACTCCAGAGGGTTTACCAACATTATCCATAATCTGTCGATGGGTGGATTTCAAGGATTTGAACCACCCCATGTGGTTCTTCAGAGCCTACATTTTTTTTTGTTCTGGAGGACTGTATTGATAGATTATATCTAATCTTCCCCTTTATAATGTGGTACTATTTCCATGGATGCGGTGGGATAAATAAGGGAACCTTTTTCTCTTTTGTTTCTACATGTGTTACCATCTTATTGTCTAGTGCTAGCTTCGTAGGGGCTTCTACCTCTTTTCATGATTTTCTCAGGCACATCAACTTGGATCTATTCATGATGGGGATGCTCTAGTAGAAATTAAATATCTTCAAGGAGATCTATGAATTCCTGAACAATGGAATCATTTTTAACATCATTCTATAAGGAATAGTTTGATTAGGAAGAATCTGAAAATTCAGTAGAATTTTTAGATACAATTACATTATATTCAAAAACATTAATTAAATTTAAGTTCAAGAATGTATCATATTCTTATGTTGGTTCAGCATTAATATCCTCTTCAATTGAATGTGCCACTTGAGATAACCCTCACTGGATAGAGGTAGGTATTCACGTTCCTCCATCTTTACTTCATATTTCCCCACTCAGGTAGTATCTTCCTTCAGTGCTACTGGCTATTGTTCGTTGCAAGGCTTGGGGAGATCAAACAATTCCCCACATTCAATCCATAATTCATCCAATTCATGGTTATTTACCGCAATTGGATTATTATGTAATTATTCTTCCTTTTCCTCCACAGGTCCCTCAATTTCAAAGATTAGTGGTGAAATTGGTTTCTCTGGCTCTTGCTCTGGCTCAAGTTTGGGTTGCTTCTGGGTAGTATTGACATATTCTATTATCCTTTATATTTGAATACATAGTCCTTCTATATAATATTTAATGTAATTAAATTTATCTCTATTTTAGTCTAAATTATCTTCCTGTTGTTGTTGTTGCAAATGTGAGTAGTCATTCTAGGCATAATAATTGTAGTTTGGAAACATTATAGGAAATTTCCTTTGTTTTGAATTTTTGGTCTTTCTAATAAAAAATATAAATATACCTACAATGTGAAAATTGAAAAAGATAAGTAATCTGCTGATTGGATCCCTATAAATGGGACCTGTTTTGGTGCATTCCTATCATAAGGCATGGAAAAAGCAATTCAATTTTCTTAGTGCACTACAGGGGCTGACCAGGGTTGTCTGACATAAAGAGATTATTCAGTTAATTCACTCACTTTATCAATATCACCTTAACTAATTAATTTTGGATGCCATTATTTAATCTAGGAATAGAATAGAATTTAATTTAAATAAAAGATAAAACTAACATTCAATAACAAAATGTAATTAATGAAATAAAGTGAATAGACTTTTTGGGTTGGTTTGTGGGTTCCATCATTCACCTTGTTATTGTTTAAATTGTGTTTGATAATCCAATTATGAGATCTCATTCTTGAATCACTATTATTTTATTTATTGTTGTGAAATCTTGAATTGATTTTTCAATCTTAACCTCACCTCCTCCTATAATCAAGGCTGACGTCACACCTCGTTTGAGAGTGTGACATCTTTCAGGACTTGGCTCTATCATATTCCATTTCAACTAATGAATGGATCAAATCCACTATATGAAGGTCTGATATACATTATAGGGGAGTGAAGTGACTTAATATAATAATAGAAACAAGTTTGAGTTCAGTGTCGTGGTGGACGATCTCAACACATGTGAAATTCATCCTTTCTCATCACAAACGTAATAAAACATTTAAATTTAAACATAGAATAAATGAAAATACCACATACCTACCCTGAGACAATCCCTATGTAATACATTCATTTTTTAGGGTAAGGGTTCATGGTGGATAGGATGATAAAAATAAAATAGGAAAAGAAGAAGGAAATATAGATACGAAATGAGGGTGGTTGGGTGGAAGAAAACACAAAAATAAAAACCAAACATTAATTTAATGAAAATTTATATTAAAACTAAAAAATACAACAAAAATAAATATAATAAATAAATAAAGAACATTAGAATATTTGAAGATATCCTCCCTTGTTGTATATCTCCTCCTTGGTGCCTTGAACAAATGGGATGGAAAGCGAGATTCTTTGACATGGAGGAGCTCCCCTCCTTTTTTATCCAGAATATGTCCCCCAAAAGTTGACGTGTTTTACGACCATTAAATTAACTATTCAAAACTTTCACCCTTCATGGGTTTTTTTATAATTACCTTTTCCATCTCTGGTCCAACGTTTATCATATTTGGGAAAAAATTCCAAGAGATATGCCCACTGTAATCTGATAATTTATTCTGTCTCGTCAGACTCTCAGAATCACAAACCATCGGATTAGAATACATTAATGAACATTGAAATTTCCAATTAACTCATTATATACTTCATTAAAGATGTTCTAAAACGTCTTTCTCATCCACACACCAAATTTCACAATGATTGGGAACACTATAAATGAGTTATGGACCCCACACTAATAGTCGACAGATCTGTAAAATGTTTTCATGGTCCAACATATGAGCTTCTTTTGAGATTCCATATGGCCGATTCAAATTTTGGTCAAAATGATGAAATGAATCTATGGATGTTTAGAATCTGGAAAAGAATCAAAATTTTTAATTTTTATTTATGTTAATAAAATGTATGCCCAAAATTCACAAATATTTTAAAAAAGTTAGGAATCTAAAATAGGTCATTTTTACTATTAAGATATAAATATCACTAATATCATAAAATTCAGAAATTTATCATAAATTACAAATTTTTTGGGATTTAAAACAATTAAATTAAATTTAAATTGATTGAAAATATTTTCTCTCTCAATTACCCACACTCAAACTGTTCTTTTCCTCATGAATAAAATATCGACATGGAATTCGTAGGAACCCAATGTTACCAATATTTCTCTTCCATAGTAATGAAATTTAACAGTTTTAAATGCAAATTTAAAAAAAAATCAAAAAATACAAATAAAATATCAATTTAATTTCCCATTTTTTCAATAAAAAAATTAATTCATATATTTTACTATTCCCCTTCAAAACAAATTGAACATCTTATTTCATTCATTCATGATTCTAAATTCATTATTATTAATCATCCCACATCATGATTTAAATAACCATTTAATTTAGCCTCTCATATCCCATGATAGAATTAAATTATAGTTATTCTCATATCACGATAACATACACCATATACATAATCTTATAAATGAACAACATTCTCTACTTTGTAAAGATAAAAGGCAAAAAAAATCGTTATAACTTTTCAATATTGTTTTAAATGACTCTGAGGCCTAAGGTTGGTAGCATTTGTTGTTTTAAAAATTGAGTTTCAAGGAGGATGTTAATCTCTTAAATATAATATATGATATCAAAAAGTATAATGAAATTCACCCCATCAACGTACCAACACCCACATTCACAATACTCAATCTAAGGTCATGATCGCACTAAAGAACAATGAATTCTTAATGCACACTCTTGATTTTTTTAATTTTGTATATATTTTTTTCTAATGTTATTATTAGATCCAACCACACAAAAATCACCTAACCACATAAAATTATAATATCACTTGTCTATAAAATGGAGATTTTTATTTCTCCCAAATCACAACCCTTTTTTATTATTTTTTTCATTTTCATTCTGTTATTGAAGAGTGAAAAAACAATAGAGTACAATGAAAGATTCTACAAACTTTTACAATTCCCACAATAAAACCCCCACATATTTTCCTTATAATGTAAATCATCCATTCTACCATGAATCCTTTCGCCCCACACTTTATCATTAAAATATCATATAAATACCAAGAGTAGTGTTGGAATTGATGAAAATGGATTGAAAAATGGATCATCCCTATAAAGGTCATTCATGGTATCTATGTAATAAAGAAGGATTGATGTAATGGATATATTTAAGGATAAGGTATTTTCAAAATATTCATCAATAAATTTAAATGTGATTTTTTACTATTATATATTTTATAAGATTCAATAAATGTTTTGGTAGGTTACTTTTCCTACGATCCCTAAAGAAATATGATCAATAATAAATTTTAATTACTTGGTCTAGAAATCCAATTAAGAATTCAAAATATGATATTTGAGATAATCTCTCAAGGCATGATCAATAATAAAAATCATTTCACATGAAATTTATTAATTCAAAAAATCAAAAATGTGTTGGATGTTTCATTTACATAAATCAACTAATTCCCTTAAATCACGAGTCCTCATATCAATATATATTCTTCAATTCAATAATTTGATTCTATATTTTACTAATTAAATATAATTAACATTTTAATATAATACATTGAGTCACTGGATTCCTATGATACTCATGTCTCCTAGATAAGACAAGATACGAATTAATTCAAGTGTAGGAATGCAATTATTTTCATTCAAGATCCAAACATGTTTTTGACAAAAAAATGTAAGGAGTTTAAATGATAATATTAAAATGTGAACTACCTTTTGAATTAATGGTATGGTCAACTTACTATAATTCATGGGGATTTCTTATTTCATCATAATCCTACCAAGGAAAAATTACCCAATTAATCACAAGGATCACCTCATTTAAACTCAAAATAAAAATGGATAGTGGGCCACATGCAGAAATAATTCCCAATACTGAATCTGAAATATAAATTATTAATATTGAAAGTGAAAGTACTAAAAATCGTGTAAATGATAAATCTTGGTACAATCTCCAAAGTGTTTTGTTTCATCTTTTACAGCCTCTAGAGGGCATTACCAACTTTTTAAATAAACTACCATTGGGTGGATTTTCTTGGATTTGAACCACCACATGTGTTTATTTATATATTAGAGTTCATTGTCCTTGTTGAGGAGGAAGCCCTAGATTTTGTATACAAGATATTATCCCCTCACAAAGTGGTATAGCATTCATGGGGGGGGGGGTAGGATGAAGTATGGTACCTCCTCTTCTTTTTTTGTTACTTGTACAACCATTTTATCTTCCAATGCTGGCTTCATAGTGGCTTCAACCTCTTTTCTGATTTTCTCAAGCCCACCAACATGGATTGCTTCATGATGGGGCTCCTACAGTAGATATTAAATATCGTCAGTGAGTTCTAGTAATTCCTCAGTAGGTGCATCATTTTCCACATCATCCTCTAAGGCACAGTATGAGTTGGACAAATATGAAAATTCAATAGAAATAGGATAGATACTCAAATTAAATTCATTAAAATTAAAGTAAAATGACTTCAAAAATGTATAATGTATAAACATTGGTTTAACATTAATATCCTCTTCAATTAAATGTTTTTATTTGACTCGATCATCACTAGATGATGGTTGGTATTCTTGCTCCTCCATCTTTACTTCAAATTCCATCACTCGGGTGGTTTCTTCCTTTAGTGATGTTGGATCTTCTTCTTTGAAAGGCTTGGTAATATCATGAAGTACCCCACATTCACTCCATAATTCATCCAATTCATGATGATCTCCCAAATGTGTCTTAGTATGGAAGTATTCCTCCATTTCATCTTTAGTTTATTCAATTTCAAAGACGAGTGGTGAAATTTATTGCTTGGATGCTTACCCTAGCTCATGGTTGCGTTGCTCTGGTGTAGTATGGTCATATTTTGTTAGCCTTTATATTTGAATACATAGTCCTTCTATATCGTTTTTATGTTTATTCACATAGGATCTATTGTACTCTAAATTAGATTTCTCTTGTTGTTTTTATTTCACTTGTGAGTAGTCATTCGATGAATAGTAATTGTAGTTTGGATACATTAGGAGAATTTTCCTTTTTTGGATTTCTTGTTTTTTAATTAAAAATTAAAATCTATATACAATGTGAAAATTGAAAAAGATAAGTAAACTACGGATTGGATCCTTAGAAATGGCACCAGTTTTGACGCATGCCTATAGTAGGGCGTGGAAAACAGAATTCAGTTTTCCTAGTGCACTACAGTGGCTGACCAAGGCCATGTCACTTGAAATGATTTTTTTTCAGTTTATTCACAGAAATTATCTAATAGACCTTAAATACTTCATTTGGGATGTTTTTATTCAATCTAAGAATGTAATATAACTTATTTTAAAAAAGATATAAAATTAACATGTAATGACAAAATGTAATAAATTAAAGTAAGATCTTGTACATTGTGGGTTGGATTGGGGGTTCCTTCATTATCCGTGTTAATGTTTAAATTATGTTCGATAATTCAATTATGAGATGTCATTCATGAATTACTATAATTTTATCTATTTTTGTTTATTCTGGAATTCATTTAGCAATCATAACCTCACATCCTTCTTTAATAATGGTTGAAGCCATACCTCGATCGAATTTGTAACATCTTTCAGACATCGATCAATCGTATGCCATTTCAACCACAGAATGGATCAACTCCACTGTCTGGAGATATTGAATCCAGTGGAATAGAGGGAAATGTTTTAATAATAGATTATAAACATTTTTTAATTTAGTGTCCTGGTGGATGATCGTCACGCATGTGCACGACATTCTTGCTCATAACAAAATTAATAAAACATATCAATTTAAGCACAAAATAAATGAAATTTCCACATACCTACCCCAAGAAAAGACTCATGTCATCCCCTCATTTTTAGGGTCAGATTTCATGGTGGATATGATGAGATGAATAAAATAAGAATAGAAGAATAAAATATGGAGAATAAAGGAGGGTGGTTGGGTGAAAGAAAAAAAAAGAATAAAAACCATGCATGAAATTATAAAATATCTAAATTAAAACAAAAAAAATACAAAAAATAAATAAGATAATTAAATAAATTAAAAATAATGGGGGAAGATTTGAGGAACTCCTCACTCATTGGAGATCTCCTCCTTGGTGTCTTGAATGAATGGTATGGAAAATGGAATTCTTTGAGATAGAGCACCTCCCCTCCTTTTTAGGGAGAATATGTCCCCGGAATGGGGATGTGTTTTAAGACCATTAAATCTACTACTAATGGAATTAAACCGTATTGTGTTTTTTTCATAATTACATTGGTCGTTTCTACTCCAACTATCAGTATATTTGGACAAGTATTCTGAGAGTTATGCCCGTTGTACTTTGGTAATTTATTCTATCAAGTCAGACTCTCAAAATCACAAACCATTGGATTAGAATACTATTATGAACATTAAAATTTCCAATTAATGTATTATATTAATCACTAAAGTTGTTCTAAAACGACTTTTTCATCCACCCACCATATTTCACAATGCTTGGGCACACCATGAATGAGTTTTGGACCCCACAGTAACAATCGACAGATATTTAGAATGTTTTCACGGTCCAACTTGTGAGGTTCTTTTGAGATTCCATATGGTTGATTCAGATTTTGGTCAACAATGATGAAGTGAATCCATATATGTGTATAATCTGGAAAAGAAACAAATTTTGAATTTTGATTTATGTTAAAAACAATTCCAAAAATAAAAAAAAATTAAATTAGTTAAAAATTTGAAATAGGACATTTTTAATATTAAAGTAAAAATATCTATAATATCATAAAATATAGAAAATTATCTTAAATATACAATTTTTTGGGATTTAAAACAATTAAATTCAATGTAAATTTGTCGAAAATAATTTTTCTCTCAATTATCCACACTAAAACTGTGATTGTCCTCAAGCACAAAATCTCGAAATGGAATTCAGAGGACGCCAATGTTATCAATATTCCAATTCCAAAGTAATGAAATCTAACAATTATCAATGAAAAATAAACCATAAAAAAATACACATAAAATATAAATTTAATATCATATTTTTTCAATGAAACAACAAATTCATATGTTTTACTTTTACACTTTGAAAAAAATCGAACTTCTTATTTCATTCATTCAAGCTTCTCAATTAATTATTATTTAACATGAAAGAACATGATTTAACTCATCTTTGAATTTTTCCTCTCATATATCATGATAAAATTAAATTATTGTTCATATCATATCATGATAACAAGAACAGTATACATAATCTTGTAAAAGAACTACTTTCTCAACTTTGTAATGACAAAAGACACAAAAAATTGTTAGGATTTTTCCTTAAAGGATCAAATGACTCTGAGGCTTATGGTTGGTAGCATTTGATGTTTTATAAATTAGTGTTCAAGGAGGAGGTTAATATCTTTTGTATAATTCGTGATATCAAAAAGTGTAATGAAATTCACCCCATCAATGTACCAACAACAACTTTCCCAAAACACAATGTTAGGTCATGATCACAGCAAATCATAATGAATAATTAATACAAACTCATATTTTTTTTAATTTTTTTATATTTTTTTTGTAATTTAGTTATTAGATAAAAAATCACAAAAATAACCTAACCACATACAATTAGAATATCATTGGTCTATAAAATGGGGATTTTTTGTTCTCCCAAATCACAACCTATTTTTTATTCTTTTTTCATTTTATTTTTATTATTTAATAGTGAAAAAACAATAGAAGTATAATGAATGATTATAAAACCTTTTACAACTCCCACAATAAAACCCCCACACATTTTCTGTACAATTTAAATCATCCCTTCCAACATGAATCCCTTCTCCCCCACAATTTATCATTAAAATATAATGAAAATACCAATAGTATTTTAAGAATGGATAAAAATGGATCATCCCTATAAAAGTCATTTGTGGTCTCTATGTGATAGAAGAAGGATTGATGTAAAATTGGTATTTAAGGATAAGGAATTTTCACAATATTCCTCATTATATTTAAATGTATTTTTATAATATCATAGATTTGAAAAGTTTATTAAATGTTCGGGTACGTGATATTTTCTAAGATCACTCAAGAAATATGATCAAGAATAAATAGGAAGCACTTGGACTAGATATCCACTAAGGAATGTGACAAAAGATATTTGAGACAATCACCCAATGCATGATAACTAATTACAAATCATTTCACATGAACTTCATAAATTCAATGCAAAAAAAAGTTTGGAAATTTTATTTACATAAACAAACTAATTCCCTTAAATCATGATTCCTCATTTCAATATATATTATTCATTTCAATAATTTTATCCTCTGTTTTACTCATTCAATATCATTACAATTGAAATATAAAACATTGAGTCACTAGATTCAAATGAAAATCATGTCTCCTAGATAAGTCAAGATAATCATTAATTCAAATGTGGGAATGCAATTCATTTCAAAAATGCTAAAAACATGTTATGGACCACAAAATGATAGGGGATTAAATGATAATTATAAAATGTGAACACCATTTTGAATTAATGGTTTGGTCCTCTTCCTACAATGCTTTGGTATTCCTTCTTTCACCATAACCTTACCAATGAAAAATTACCCAATTAATCACGAAGTTAAATTTATATAAACTTAAAATGTTAATGGGGAGTCGGATGCATGCTGGACTAATTCCCAATGCTTAATTTGAAATCTAAATTCATATTATTTAAAATGAATGTACTAAATATCATGTAAATGATAAATAACAGTATGATCCCCTAATTAGGCCCTAGCATCACGTACTGCCTCCAGAGGTTAGTAAAAATATTATCTATGATCTTTCAGTGGGTAGATTTTATTGGATTTGATCCACCACATGTGGTTATAAAGAGCTTATAGTTCATATTCCTTGTTGAAGAGGACTCTATAGAAGAAATAATACTAGATCATCCCCCATTGCAATGTGGTATAGCTTGCATGTTGGGGGTTAGATGAAGTAGGGAACCTCCCCATCTATTGTTTCCACTTGTACAACCATCTTATCTTCTAGTGCTGGCTTCATAGTGTTTTCAACCTCTTGTCTGATTTTCTCTGGCCCATCAACTTGGATCTCATCAATATGGGGCTCCTCCAATAGATATTCAATATATTTAGGGAACTCTAGGAATTCCCCAATAGGTGCATCATTTTCCACATCATCCCCTAAGGAATATTATGAGTTGGATGATTCATATAATTCAATAGAATTAGGATAGATACTCAAATTCTATTCAAAATATTAAAAGAATTTGAGTTCAAGAATGTATCATCTTCCGACGTTGGTTCACCATTAATATCCTCTTCAATTTAAAGTGCCTCGGGGAGTCTATATTCACAAGATGGAGGTACATATTCATAATCCGACATCTTTACATCAAATTACACCACTCGGGTGGTTTCTTCCTTCAGTGATGTTGGCTCTTCATCTTTGTAAGTCCTACAAAGATCAATATGTTCCCAAAATTCACTACAGAGTTCAAAAAATTCATGTTGATCTCCCACATGTATCTTAGTAGGCATGTATTCCTCCCTTTCCTCCCCAGGTTCATAAATTTCAAAGATGAGTGGTGGAATTTATTACTCATATTCTTGCTATGGATCATGGATGTGTTGCTCTTATACAGTATGGTCATATTCTGTTATCCTTTATATTTGAATACATAGTCCTTATATATCGTCTTTGTTTTCATTCACTTGAGCTCTTTTTTACTCTAAAATAGCTTCCTCTTGTTGTTGTTGTTGTACCTGTGAGTATTTATCCCATGCATAGTAATTGTAGTTTAGATACATCGTTGGATTTTTTTTCTTTTTTTGGATTTTTTTAATAAAAGATCAAAATCAATCAAAAATGTGAAAATTGAAAAATATAATAAAAATAATGATTGGATCCCTGTAAATGGCACCAGTTTTGATGCATGCATATTATAGGGTGTGGAAAAAGAAATTTATTTTTCCTAGTGCTTTACAGTGTCTAACCAGGGTCATCTCAGTTGAAGAAATTTTTCAGTTTGTTCACTCACCTAGTCTAATTCAACCTAACTACTTCATTTTGGATGTTTTTATTTAATCTAGGAATGGACTGAAAATTATATTAAATAAAATGTAAAAACAACATGCAATGGAAAAATTTAATTACCGAAAGAAAGAGATTGGCCTTTATGGGTTGGTTTGTCGGCTCCACAATTCTCTTTATTAGTGTTTAAATTATGTTTGATAATTCAATTATAAGATCTCATTAATGAATTAATATTTTTATATTTATTGGTGTGAAATCTTGAATTCATTTACGAATTATATCCTCACCTCCTCCTATAATCCTGGTTGACTGCACACCATGATTGAGAGTGTGAAATCTTCCAAGACCATGCTCCATCATATTTCATTTCAACCACTAAATTGCTCAACTCCATCTATTGAAGATCTTGTATCCCTTGTTAGGGAGGGAAATGTTTTAATATCATTTTAGAAATAAGTTTGAGTTCTGTGTTGGGGGAGACGGCCGACGCACCCGTGCACGCCATTCATTCTCATCACAAACTTTATAGAACATGTAAATTTAAGTACAGAATAAATGAAATTGAAACATATCTTCTCTTGGAAAAGCCTCAAGTCAGCGCCACATTTTTTCTGGAAAGAGATCATGGTGGATAGGATGAGAATAATAATATAAGAAAAGAAAATGAAATGATGGATAATAAAGGAGGGTCGTTGGGTGGAAGAAAACACAAAAATAAAAATAGTACACGAATTTATTATAAATATAAATTGCAATTAAAAAATAAAAAAATAAAGGGGGGAGATTTTTAACTGGACTCCCTTAGTGGTGATCTACTCCATTGGTTCCTCGAAGGAATGAGATGGAAAATGGGATTCTTTGAGAGGGAGGAGATCCCCTCATTTTGTAGGCGGAATATGTACCTTGAATGTTGACTTATTGTAGGCCCCATAAATGAAATATTCACGCCTTTCACTCTAATTGATGTTTTTTCATAATTATATTGAACGTCTTTCCAAAACAACTAAGCATATTTGGACAAGTATTATGAGAGTTATGAGCATTTGACTTTGATAAATTAATTTTTCCAGTTAGAATCGCAAAATCGCAAACCTCCAAATTATAAAGCTTTAATATACTTTAAAATGGTCAGTTAATGCATTATAGCCTTCATTGAATATCTTATAAAATTTATCTTGCATCCCCTGCCAAATTTCACAGTGATTGGTTTTACCCTGAACGAGATATAGACCTCATGCCAAAAATTGACAGATCAGTAAACTATTTTCATGGTCCTACATGTGAGATTATATTGAGATTCTATATGGTAGATTCAGATTTTGGTAAAAAGGATGAATTGAATACCTGGATTTTTAGAATTTGTAAAAGAAAAAAAATTAATTTGGATTAAGATAAAAATTTTTATGTCCAAAATCAAAATTAAAACTGCTAAAAATCATAAATGGGCCATTTTTACTATTCTGCTGAAAATATCAACATTATCATAATATGAGTAAATTTATCTTAATGTAAAAACTTTGTTGGGTTTAAAACTATGAAAATAAAATTATATTTATTTAAAATAATTTCTCTCTCAATTACCCACATTGAAACTCTTCTTGTCCTCAAGCATAAAATCTTGACATGGAATTCAGAGGACACTAATGTTGCCTTTATTAAAATTTCGAAGTAATAAAATATAACATTTTTCATTGAGAAATAAAAAATTCAAAAATCCATATGAAATATAAATTTAATTTCCAATTATTTTAATCAAACAATTAATTCATATATTTGGAATTTCCTCTTTGATAAAAATTAAATTTTTCATTCATTCATTCAAGCTTCTCAATTAATTATTATTAAACATGCCACATCTTGTTTTAACTCTCTTTTTAATTTTTCAACTATTATATCATGATAAAATAAAATTTTATTTCATCTCATATCGTATGAAAATGAACCTTATCCATAATCTTGTAAAATAACTACTTTATCAACATTGTAAAGGAAAAATCCACATAAAATCATGAATACATTTCAATAATGGTTCGAATGACTATGAGGTTAAGGTTGGTAGGATTTGATGTTTTAATATTTCAAGGTCAAGAAGTACGATTATCTATTAAGTACAATGGATTATATCAAAATGTGAAATGAAATTCTCTCCTTCAAAGTACCAACACCCACTTCACTGAAAACTCAATGAATGGTCATGATCACAATAATGAAAAGTGAATTATTATTGCACCCTCTTAATTTAATTTTTATTTTTTATATAATTTTTTCAATATTTATGGTTTGATCAATCCTCACAACCATCACCTAACCACATACTATTATAAAATCATCAGTCTAATTTTTTTTTGATTTTTTGATTTCCCAAATCACAACCCTTTTTTAATTTTCATTTCTTATTCATGAGAGGAGAAATAGAGTGCATCAAATGATTCCACAGCCTTAAAAATTTCCACAATAACACCCTCACACCTTTTATGTACAAAGTAAATCATCCCTTCCCCCATAAATCCCTTAACCCCACACTTCATCTTTAAAATATCATGCAAATACCAAGATTAGGGTTGGAATGGATAAAAATGGCTTCTAACACTACTCATCACTATAATGGTCATTCATGGAACTTATGGAATAAAATAATGTTTGATGTAAAGGTGGTATTTAAGGATAAAGGATTTTTAAAATTTTTTCAATCATTTAAAATGTTTTTTCTACAGTAATGTCTTTGAAAAGTTCCAATTCATGTTCTAGTTGCTGAAATGTCCCAAGATCACTCAAGAAATATGCTCAATAATAAATAATAATTACATTGTCCAGGAATCCTACCAAGAATGTGATATATGATATTTGGGAAAATAATTGAAGTAATGATAAATAATAATAGATCATTTCACATGAACATCTAAAATTCAAAGAATGGAAAATGGGTGGGAAATTTCATTTTCATAAATAAACTAACCCCCCTTAAATCACAAATCCTCATTTCAATATCTATTCTTCATTTCTGTAATTTGATTATCCATTTTACTCATTCAAGATAATTTACATTGAAATCTAAAAAATGGTGTCACTATATTCGTAAGAAACTCATGTCCCCTTGATAAGTCCAGTTAAGCATTAATTCAAGCATGGGAAAACAATTCTTATCATTAATTCTCAAAACATGTTTTGGACCAAAAAATATTGGGAGTTTAAATGATAATCATAAAAAGCGAACTCTCATTTGATTTAAATATTTGGTTCTCTTCCTCCAATCATTGGGTTTCCTTATTCTATAATGATCCTACAAAAGAAAAATTACTCAATTAATCACAAGGATCATTTCATTTAAGTTGAAAATGAATGGTGGGAGTTTGTTGAATGCTATACTAATTCGAAATACTAAATTTGAAATATAAATTCATCTTATTGAAAATAAAATTATTAATAATCAAGTAAATGATAAATCTTGGTACAATCCACAAACTAGGCCCTGGAATAATTTACTTCATCCAGAGGGCAGTAACAGCTTTTTTCCATAATATATCGGTGTGTTGATTTTATTAGATTTGAACAACCACACATGCTTCTTCCAAGCTTGCAGTTATTTTTTCATGTCGAGGTGGACTCCATAGACAGAGTACACCAGATCCCTCTCCCCTTCACATTTTTTTATAGCATACATGGTGAGTAGGATGAAGTAGGTTTCCTCCTCTTCTTTTTTTGCTACTTATGAAACCATGTTATCTTTCAGTGCAGGCATCATAGGGGATTTAACCTTTTATCTGATGTTCTTAGGCTCAATAACATGGATCTCTTCATGATGGGTCTCCAAAAGTTGATATTGAATATCTTCATGGATATCTATCCATTCCTAAAGAGGTGCATCATTTTCTGTATGGTCAACCGAGGAGTAGTATGAATTGTGGGAATCTGAAAATTACATAGAATTACGATAGATACACAAATTAGTTTCAACCAAATTAAAATAATTTGAGCTCAAGAATTTATCATATCCCTGAGTTGGTTCATGAGTAATATCATCTTCAATTTAATTTTCCTATTTGAGTTTATCTTAATTGGTTGGAGGAAGGTATTCATGCTCCTCCATCTTTACATGAAATTCCACCACTCTGTTGGTTTCTTCCTTCGGTGATGTTGGATCTTCTTCTTTACAAGGATTGGGGAGATAATAAATTTTCTCACATTAATTCCATAATTCATCCAATTCATATTGATCTCACACATTTGGCTTAGTAGGAATGTATTCCTCCATTTTCTCCTTAGCCACATAAATTTCAAAAATGAGTGGTGATATTTCCTTCTCAGGTTCTTGATCTACCTCTAGGTAAGGTTTCTACTTAGTAGTGTTGGAATAGTCTAATAGACTTTATAATTGAATCCATAGCCTTCCTATATCCCTTTTAAGTTCATTAAATTGAGCACTATTTTACTCTAAAATAGATTCCTCATGTTTTTGTTGCGCATGTGAGTAGTCATTCCAGGTATAGTAATTTAGTTCAGATACATTATGGAATTTTTTCTCTTTTTGGATTTTTGGTTTTTTTTAATGAAAAATGATAATATATATATATATTTTTAAAATTTAAAAAGTAAAATACTGATTGTATCCTTTGAAAGGGAACCATCATTGACGCACGCCTATCATATGGTGTGGCAACAAAAATTTAATTTTCTAAGTTCATCACAATGGCTGACTATGGTCGTCTCACTTGAAAATATTTCTCAGTTCGTTCACTCAAATAATATAATTGACCATAACTATATTATTTTGTATGTTTTATTTAAACATTGAATGTAAAATTATTTATTTTCAATAAAAGATAAAACTAACATGCAGTGACAAAATGTAGTTAATGAAAGAAATAGCTTGGACTTTGTGGGTTGGTTTGTGGGTTGCATCATTATACTTGTTAGTGTTTAAAATCTATTTGATAATTCAATTATGATATCTTATTCATGAATTATTATTATTTTATTTATTGGTGTGAAATCATGAATGCATTTATCAATTTTAACATCACCTCCTCCTATAATCAAGGTTGATGGAACACCTCGATCGAGAGTTTAACATCTTCCAAGACCTTGCTCCATTGTATGCCATTTCAACCACAGAATGGCTCAACTCCATCATATGAAGATCTTGTATCTAGTATAAGGGAACGAAATTTATTTTATTAAATATTACAAAAAAATTTCATTTTAGTGACTTAGTGGACGATCTCCAAACCCATGAAAGTCACTCATGCGCATAACAAACACAATAAAAATTTTCAATTTTAGAGTAGAATAAATAAAATTTACAAATAACATCCCTATGACAAGGCTCAAGTGGGCCCCAAATTTTTTAGGATAATAAGTCATTGAGGATAGGATGACAATAATAAAATAAGAAAATATGAAGAAAATATGGAGAAGAAATAAGGGTGGTTGGGTGGAAGAAAATACAAAAAGAAAAAAAATGAATGAATTTATTAGAAATAAAAATTAAAATTGAAAAATAAAACAAAAAAATAAATTAATTTAAAAGAAAGGGGGATGATTTGTAGCCATAATCCCTTAGTGTATATCTCCCCCTTGGTTCCTTGAAATAAAGGGATGTAAAATGGGATGTTTTGAGTGGGTGGATCATCCCTCCTTTATTAAGAAAAATACATCACATGAAAGTAGACGCATTGTATACACATTAAATGACATATTCACATATTAAAACCTTCTTAAATGTTGTTCATAATTATATTTGGAGTCCCTTATCAAATGATGAGATTATTTTGACGAGTATTCTATTTATTATTCCTATTTTACTCTGATAATTTATTTTGTCTAGTAAGACTCTCCAAATCGCAAACCTCTATATTAGAATGATTTAGTGACCAATAAAATGGTAAATTCATGCATCCTAGACATTAAGAAAGATTTTCTAAAATGATTTTATCCTCCAATGACCTAATTTCATAGTAATTCGGCCCACCAAGAATGATTTATGGACCCCACACCAAAAATTGAATGATATATAAACAGTTTTCATGGTCCATGTGACCTTATTTTGAGCATCCATATTGTCGATTCATCTTTTGTTCAAGAAAGATGAAATGAATCCCTAGATGTGTAGAATTAGGAAAGAACGTAATCTTTAATTTGGATTAATTTAATATATTTAATGACCAAAATACTGAAATACATTAAACTAGTTAAAAATCTGAAATGGGAAATTTTTATTTTTAAGCCCAAAACATGACCAATATCATAAAATGAGGAAATTTATCTTAAAGTAACAGGTTGGTGGGATTTATAATAATAAAATTAAAAGAAAAATTATTGAAAATGTTTTCTATGTCAATCATCATAGTCAATGCCTTATGGGGGAAGGGATTTACAGAAGATATATTTTTATAATTACCATTATAGAGTGAGAGAAAGAGTGCCTTTATGTTTTACATAATAAAGAAGATTTTGTTCATTAATTTTAATCCAATAAATAAATTATTATATATTGAAACCATAAATGGATAAAGTATTTATATAAAATACACATAATCAATATCTTATAGGACAATTCAAAGATAATATTTATAAGGATTTATCAAAATATCCAAATTCAATTGTCAAAAAACATCGATGGCTACCAATGGCCCAAATGTAAATGTTATAACTTATAATAGTTTATAATAAATTTTTTAATATCCTATAGTGAATAATAATATGATTTCAATATGATGAAAAATATTAATGTTAATCTTGTTGAAGCAGTGATGCATATATGTGGATCTAAGGATGAAAATCCAATTAATGTGAATATAGCATATTTCAACATTATTGAATAGATATAAAAGTTGTATTATACAACATTTAAAGCATGAATTGTCATATTTAAATGGGATAAAAATAGGAGTGAATTGAAAATATATTAAATGGGCTTTGTGATGGTTAATTTCATTATGGAAGGGGGGAAATGTAATGGCCCAGACTCTCCTGGTCTATTACTTTTCCAATTTGCGGAGTTTGTGATGCCATGGACCAATTAAGTCCAAACACAATAGGGGGAATATCAGTGACAGGATGTCACCATGGTGTCACAGATTAGTGTGACATTGATCGGTGTGTCACAGATCAGTGTTAGAGAGGATTTTTTGGGTTTTTTTCCAGTTTTTCCGTAATGCTAATTTTGAGTATTTTAACCCTTTTAAAGTGTTTTAAACTCGTTTTTAACCCCATAAACAATTCATTAAATCCCCTAAGTGTGGGACGACCCTAAACATACCCATTTTCCACTTTTTAAATGAAATCCATTAGTGCACAACTGTTTTGGCCACCCCTCCTGTGGGAATTTTTAAATAAAAATTAATTCCACTGTGTGTAACTTTCCAATCCCATGGTGAAACCACGATCTACGTTTAAATCCATTCAAAATTCATAACTCATAACTCATAGATCTTTCCATTTTATCGTACGGTAATTATTTATTTCCATATTCTTCTTGGCTAGTTTCCTTCTTTCATTGTTGAATTTCGAATCCCCTTTCTTGATAATAGTAGTGCAGCTGTGCTAGAGCCTTTCATACTCATTCATGGAGTCCTTTGAGTTCCTCCCATACAAGTCGTGCATCCCCAATTGTTGGTGTTAGGAAAAAAACTTCAATTGTTGACCATCCAAGTTGGGGTTTTCCCTACATATCTCTTAATTGTTTATCATGTAGGGTGGATATGATAATGTTTCTCATATTGATGGACAAAACAAATCCTTAATGAATATAATAAATGGATTTAAAGAATGAATGAGTGTGTTTGATGATTTTGTTTTACTATTTTATCTCTTCATATATTTTGTGAATTGAATGGGCTTATGTACTCAAAAAATCGTGGCCGTTAGTGGTCCTTTATCGAACACTAATGAACCTCAATTTTCTGGATATTTATGTGATTGAATGGCGGAACCATTGAAACTGGTATATCATGTAAACTCGGTTGATTAAATGAATTACCAATGAAAAATAATCATTGTGTGATCACCATAGTTAACTAAATAGAAATATAGAACTAAAAAATATCTTATTCAAATTTGAAAACACTATTTCTCTATTCTAGAGATGTTTAAAGTTGATGCTTGTGAGGTGACGTGGATGGGGACGAGATCCCCTTTTGAGAAGTCATTGCATTGTGGACCTAAGGATGTGTGGGGCCATATTTTGGGGCTTTGTTTGGTTCTAGTACTTTCAGGGATCTCACAGATCCCTTTTGTTGTTTTGATTTTACAAGCGAACCAGGTGTAAATGCTTAAATTGCTGCTTGGCCATTTTTTCCTTCCTTAGCTTGTGGCTAGGCCTGTTAGTTTCCAAGTAGTGGAGAATAATCTAAATGGAATCACTTGATTATGAAAACTATAATGGTTTCAAAGAAAAATTAGTTCTCGGGAACGAGTTGTGACATGGTTATGGCTATGGTTCTTCTTATAAATTAATAGTAATGTGGATTTTTGTATATGGGATGATTTAGGAACCCTTAGGCTGGGATGAGTGATTTTTACCTATATGTTTAATTATGTTTTTATGTTTATTATTCTTGCCCCATCCAAGTTGATAACTTCATGGTGAACACCCCCATTTCATGGGGGAGGGTGTTTTTCCCAACACTTCTATGAGTGGCTGGTAATTAGCTCTTTATCTGCTTCCTTTACTGAGTATCCGAAGACTCTTCAGGGTTGCTGTGATGTCTTGAGATCCATTTTAAACTAATATTCTTTGGTTCGGGTTGTTGTGGTGGTTTTACCAGGTGTTTATGGGCATGTTGTTTTCCCAAGTGTCTTTGAGATGAGGCACATGTGTCTTTGGGTGAGGCAGTACTTGTTTTCACCCAGGTCTCCATGGGCATGGCGGTAGGGTTTCTAGACTAGGTTTCTATGGGTGGGGTTATGTGTGGTTGTGGTAGCCCAGGTGTGTGCGGGTAGGGTATGGCAGCGGGACAATGGTGAGAATGCTGTGGGAGGTCTGACGCATAGGATGACTTCAATAAATAGTGGGAAAGTGGTGCGGGGTACCCAAATGTTGATGTGTTATTACAATTAATTTACTTACCTTCCATTATTTGGGGATTTATCCTTGGTGAGGTTTGGGTGGATAGTTTAATTGCTAGGTTCTTTGGTTATCTACATTTCTCATAGGGCATTAGAATTCATCCCTGCTTGTGAATGAGAGTTCTTGGTTTTCCCTACAGATTATAACTGTACATTAACCCAACATATATAAAACTACTTTCTGGTTTCTAGGAGGACATCAGGGTTTGTGCGGGAAAATACTAGTTTAGTCATTCGGGAAGTTGATGATACTTCTTTTCTTTTATTTGGTACTTTCATTTGGTGTTTTCTTGTACTTATTAGCACTTACATTTCGAACATTCATATGGGAATGGTTTGATTTGGGTTTACTTTTACCAATGATTTTGGTGTTGTTTGGGATGGATATCTTATATCCCAATCCTAAAAAATAAAAAGGCTAATGCATTCAATTTTTTGAGTTATTATATACCCTTGGTGAAAGTCACCACTCCAGGACCTATTGAAGGAGGGTTTTGGGGGTCATTGTCTCTCCTTCAACTAGAGGATGTAAGGGTATGGAAATCTGTTGTCCCTTCCCACATCTTGGGGAATGTGGGTCATGATAGAATGGTATTAGAGGATAGGTTTGAGAGATAGTATGGAGCTTGGGGTTAGTCACAATGAGTACTACATGGTATGGTAGGGAAACAATGTTAGGCGGTCTTGGTGCATGAAATAGGCCCGAGAAGACCAGCTATGACATGGAATTTTAGCCCCCCCCCCCCCCCCCCACCCCCCTGATCCGATGCAAGGAACCTGGACCTTCCGAATGAACAACTGAGGCTACACTAATTTCAGGGTAGAGACCCTAGGAAATGTACATGTATCACAATGACTTGTGTTCTTATGTGTTATGGGTGTTCTGAGAATTTAAATAAATAAAAAATAATTTTAAGAAAAAATTTATGGAAAATCATCTACACTACTCAGGATTAGGCATTCCTTGTTTACTTTGCACTTATGGCACCTAGATGATGACCACGGGTAGTGTGGGTGATAAATTATGAGGTGGTTTTTTTGGCTGATCAGAAGAGGGATAATCGAGAGGAGGGGGGTGACCAATGGTAGAAGACGCTTCATGACTTTCAGCAGCAGACTCTCGGGAAGTACAAGGGTAGCATCTCAGACATAGAGACTGAGAGATGGCATGAAGAGCAAGTTATATATTTAAGCTTGATCTAGGCTTTGACGGAGTACTGGGTTCCTTGGTCTGTAATCCAGATGCGTGGAGTGGCACGTCAGTGGTGGAAACTCTATCTTTGGGAGAATAGGGAGGCTAAAGGTTCATGTATTGACATCAAGAGGGAATTCTGGGTAGAATTTCTCTCTTCTACAAAGAATGTGGAGAATAGGTATGAGCTACTCTCCCTTTGGCAGGGGAGAATGTCCTTGAGGGAACATAGAATCAAGTTCAATGATCTGGTTCTTTTTGCTCGGGTCCTTTTTCCGGATGAGGAGTCTTGGGATAGACATTTAGAGGAGGCACTCTAACATTCTCTTTAGTAAGTTGTTACTTCGTTCACCATGCTGACATACATGGAGGCCCAAAAGAAGGATGATGTGGTGGAGGGGATGCAAATGCTAGGAGGTGTGCCTTAAGGGGGGAGCCAGTTGGTCTCATCAAAGGGGAAGGCCGTCAGAAGTAGACCTCCAGTATCAGTGCCTTCTTGGTTTCGACCAGTGGGGAGTAGGCCCTAGTAGTTCCAGTTTCGATCTATTAGTCCCTCCCATTTCCTCATAGGCCCAGGACCAAGGTGCTTCATCTGTGTAAACCGTGGGCACCTTCAAAATCATCTCCCGGAATGAGTGCAGTACAACGAGGGTGGGTAGGATCAACGCCCACCTTAGCAACAACAGTTTCTAGCTAGGCCCATTCAACAACAACAATAAAGACAACAAGCTCCCACTCCTCTGAGAGCATACGTTATAGGAGGAGGTTGACCCCATGGTGCTCCTCAAGGATCCTGATAGGTGTGAGGTCATGGAGGCAGCTGACATCTGAGGGGCAGTGGAAATGGGTGTGGGATGTTTCACGCCGCAGAGGCTCCAGTTCCATCAAGGAAAAAGTCGTTTGAGGTAGGATCAACATGTTTAGAACTGTTGCCTATTTCTTGTTTGATTCCTGAGCTTCACACTCCTTTGTTAAACCTAGTTTATACCATGCCTTAGGACGAGACATAGAGATATTCTCTATGAACCTGGTGCTAAGTATGCCATTTAGAGATCTTACCAGTCTGTTTGATGTTTTTTGAGGTTGCAAACTGATGTTGGGGACACATCAGTCTAGGGGGGATCTCTATATTCTATAAATGCAGCCATACGATGCCATCCTATGCATCTACTATCTATTTTTGGTGCATGATGTTATCAACTACTTCCAAATAAGGGTCATGTTCTCTGATGAGGATGGCCAGTGTGTGGCTTTTGTTTGCGAACTGATTTTTTAGGTGGGGATATGGCGTGCATAGAATTTTTTTTCTATGATGGCTGAGATTTTTGCATAATTAGTGGATGTGGAGATGATGGATGTTTTGGTGGTTGTCAGAGAGTTCCTGAATTATTTTCTCAAAGAGTTTGAGACTCTACCCACTCGACATGACGTTGAGTTTGGGACAGACTTACATCTTGGTAGACGTACTATTTCGATGGAACCTTATCAAATGATGCCTTCTGAGATGCAGATTTAGATTGAAGAGTTGATTAAAAAGGGTTTTGTCCGACACAACATGTCGCCATGGGGTTATTCAGTCTTGTTCATGAAGAAAGCATATAGTGGTCTCAGGTTATGCATTGACTTCCGGAGACTAAATTAGTAAACAGTCAAGAACTGTTAACCACTCCTAAGGATAGATGATCTATTTGACCAGCTAAGGGGAGAATGTTGGTCCTCTATGATCGATCTATAGACTAGTTATCACCAGTTAAGGGTGAATGAAAATGATATCCCGAAGACTACTTTTAGGTTTAGTTATGGGCACTTTGAGTTCGTAGTCATGCCATTCGGTGTTACGAACGCAACTGCTGTGTTCATAGGGATCATGAACACTGTTATCCTTGAGTTTCTAGACCATTTCTTCATTGTGTTCATCGAAAAAATTTTGATCTAGTCATGATCTAAAGATGAAAATTTTAAGCACCTCATGAGGGTCATGGATATCCTTCGACATCACCATCTCATTGGGAAATTGTCCATGTTCACATTTTTGACACGATAAGTTCATTTTCTTGGACGTGTGGTGTCTCAGCAAGGGGTAGGGGTTGATCCTTCAAAGGATGACGTAGTTTTTTCTTGGGAAGAACCCAAGAATGTGATGGAGGTTCATAGTTTTTTGGGTCTGTAAGCCTATTAATGGAGGTTCATACCTGATTTCTCTTGATTTTTAGCTCCTTTGATAGATTTGAACCGAAATCACAGGGCCTTCGTGTGGAGTGAGAAATGTCGGGAAGCTTTCACCTATCTAAAGGAAAGGTTGGTCAGCATTCCAGAGCTCAGGTTTCCAGAGGAAGGGGTGTTTTATGAGGTGTTATTTGATTCTTCTAGACTTGTCCTGGGGTGTGTTCTGATGTAACAATGGGGATTGATATCTTATGGGTCTAGGAAGTTACATCCTCATGATAATAACTATGCCACCCATGACCTAGAAATTATAGTATTAGTGTTTTTGTTGAAGTAGTGGTGGCATTACATAATCGGGGAGCACTTTGTGGTATTCAAGTATCATAAGAGTTTAAGGAATATCTTTACCCTGTGAGACTTGAAATTGCAAAAACGAAGGTGGGTGGAGTTTCTTCAAGACTACAACTTCGTGATCACTTACACTGAAGGCAAGGGGAATGTTTGGGCTGATTCCTTGAGCAAGAAGTCATGGAGGGAATCTGTTTAGGAATATATGGGCGATTGGAAGGAAATGGAGTAGTTGGATTCCCTACACCTAGATGCAATGTTTAATGGTGGTAGAAGTTTTCTGTTCCAGATAATAGTGTAGTCCTCTCTGTTGCGGCAGGTGGAGGTGTCACAGTGGGGAGACGTAGAGAGTGAAGTGATGCAGGATCAGGTTAGCCAAGGTAATGCTCCGGAAGGGCTGTTAGAGGACGATTAGAATCAAATGATTTTCCGAGGGAATTTGTTTATTCTAGAGGCGATGCATGATGGAGATCTCTGTGAGTTCCATAACTCTCTCAGTGGGGTACACCCAAGAGTTTCCAAGATGTACTAGGGCTTGAGGGGTCCGATTTGGTGGCCCGAGGTGAAACATGGAGTGGCGGAGTTTGTGGCAAGGTACATAGTGTGTAAAAAGGTGAAAGACAAAAACCACGTCCCTAGAGGTTTGTTATAGCTTTTAGATATTCCTAAGTGGAAGTGGGATGATATCTCGATGGATTTCATCACAGGACAACCCAGGGTTCAAGGAGGCTGTGATGCTATCTAGGTAGTGGTATACCGATTGACGATATCAGCTCACTTCCTAGCGATCAAGGAGTTGAGTGTGGTGGATGAATTAGCATAGAGATACGAGGATTATGTGGTGTGTTTTCATGGATTTATGAGGTCCATAGTTTCAGATAGGGATTCATTGTTTACGTCATGATTCTAGAGGGGATTGTAGCATGCTTTTGGCACCCATCTACACCTTAGCTAGGCTTTTCACCCACATACAGATGGGAAGATAGAGCAAACCATCTAGACATTTGTAGAGACCCAAAGCTTGACGTACATGGAAACTACATTAATTTATTTGGAATACTTAATACATATAAAAACACACACCCAAGGACCGTAATAGTTTAGTGACTTTGGAAACTTTGAACATAGTATTCTAATCATGGTGAAATATCTTTAACATCTCCCATAAAGATCTTCCCATTTCATTGTTACTTAAAACCTTTCTTTATATACTAGATAAACGGAAACATATAAAGGGAGATCTAGAATGATCAGTAATGGTAAACATGGAGAACATAAAACAATCCATAAAAATTTGAACGCGAAAACATGAACATAAAATTTAGACATTAAAATCATGATCAAGGACATAAAACATTGTAGTACATAAGGAAAAGATAATAAAGGAACATCAATCATTATAAAATGTCATGTGAATAAAAAATTTAATTGTGTAAAACCATTAAGCAATTGTTATGATTTCCATAGTAGCCAAGGCATTTCTGCCAATACCATCATAGTGGACATAGTCCATTACTGAACTGGGTTTACATGTCATTCCAGCCCGGTATTTCTGTACCAGATTTTCTTACCATTCCAACCATGTCTATCTCATCAGATAGAAATCATTACATAGTGCATTGAAGGGAGATATAGGTCAACCATCTCATAATGAAATCATTATTATGTGTTCCATTAAACAATCGTAAATCATTTATCATAACCCAAAGAATAAAATGGGTTTCATAAACATCATCTCATCATGACGTAATCCATATAAAACAAATGGATATAATTTCATCAAAAGAAAAATCAAAACATGTAAATAATAGATACATTATACTTGAAACATAAACATACTAAATAATGTCGTCTTAGATGGAAAATAGTTTTGATAAAACACTTGAAATGAATTTCTGAGGAAAATATACTTTTTTCTTCAAAATAATTTTATTTTCAGAAAATGCAACACATTTTTAATAGAAAATGATTTTATTGAAAATAACAATGAAATATTGTAGTTTAAGCTTAATGAAAATAAGGATTTATGAAACCATAAAAATCCATTTAGACCATATAAGTTAAAAAACATTATCCTCATACTTTTGCTGTAAAAGTCAAAAAGTACCCCTATAGTAAACAAAAAGAAAGATTCCTTCCATACCTTGTGGTAAATGTCAAAAAAGGGTACAAATGACTTTATACATACATGGTAGAATAGTAAAAAGTTTATGAAAACATTTTGAGAAAACATGGACCCGAATTATAAACATAACCCCAGTAAATACTTATGAACAAAGAATCTCAAATAAGAACGAGATTGGAATAATTATCCAATACCTTAGGTCAAATTTCCTCTGTATGTGTCCGAAACTCCTGGATAGTGGGCTTAAACATATTAATAACTTGTAACAGAAACATAACAATATTTATGATATCATATATGATTCACTTATGACTTTATATTACTCGTTATTTTGTCAATTCCATGTTAAAGCAGTGTTTTGGGTAAAATCGTTTCATTTATTGTACGTGTTTGGACTTTATGTTCTTGATATAATTAATTATATCATTATTTAATTACTTCCAGAATTTAAAACATGATTTATATAAAATATATATTCAGAATATAATATATGTTATAGATCTATAAAAAAATAAAATACACTGTTCATGGAGACGGTAGGATGTACGTACGAATGAACGTTATTTTCGTTTCCTTGTTAAATTGAATGGAAGTAAATGAAAAATATATACATAAATACAGTAGAATTAGTATGTCAAATATTTAATTATTACTTATTATATATAATTTTTAATAATTCTTGAATGGTTAACATGGAAAATGAATCTCAACCCATCATGGAGACAGTAATCTGTACATATGCACGAGCGATGATATCATTCCCATAAATATTAAATTTAATTGGAGTGGATGATATAATATCTCATAATTATTATCTTTATATAACTATATATAGTTATTATTTACACCATTATACCCATCCAAGTAAGGTGGTGGTGGAAAACAGATTACACCACAGCGTGGAGACAGTATTCCGTACGTACGCACGCACGGTGATATTGTTTTCTGTAGGATAGATAAAAGGTGAAATATGGGTTTTTCATATTTATAATAACATATTAGTATATTAGTTAAAATTATGTTATTATTTTAAATTGTAAAAACTAAAACAGAGTAACATGAAGAATAAAGAAACTTGAATGAATCGGTAGAAGAGATTGCCTCTTCTTCGACGCACCTCCTTTGAAATTCTTCTTATGGGACTAGAGTTGGTCTTATGAGTAGAAAAAAACCTCTATAACGTAATCAGAAAGGTTTAGAAGAGAAATTTTAAGGATTTTGTGAGCTTGAAGGCTCAAAATGGTGTGTGGAGGAGACGGAAGGAGGTGCCCCTATATTGGATAGGAGAGGGGCACTTTTGGAATCATCAAATATATTAATTTATAATAAACTAAAACCCCACATAAAAACATCTAAAGTGACTCAACATAGAATATGAGATAATATAGGGTTGTAATATCATTATCCAATAAAATTTATACATGTTTTTATTTTATTTTAAACCTTATCATTTTGATTTATCATTATTTAATCTATTTAATTTTATTTGTGGTAATAATGATATAAATTTTAAATGGTTATAAATACTTAATTATGTGTTTTTAATTAAATTTTAATTTAATACCTAATGATATGGTAGACCTTATAAATTTTAATTTGTAAATTTTAAAAAATTTTGTGATTTTTAAACAATTTAATACTATGTTATTTTCATAAAATAACAATAGTATCAAGTTTGACACAATTCATTTATTTAAATTTTAATAAAATCCACAACAAATATATTCATGAAATAAACTATTAAACAGATTCCTAAAAAAACATATGCATCAATAAAATTCGTTTAACACATTAATTAGTTCATATAATATTTATTTTAATACTTTGAAAATCAGTTATTTGATATTTTTATTAATAATATTATTACTACATCATTTTTGTATAAATCATTAATATACATATTTGTTGCATAAAAATTAAAAATAAAATATTATTATAGATATTAATCTAATATATTTCATAATAATACTTTTTCACAAATTTATCATCTTAAAATAACAACATTTAAGTTGGTATATTAATTAAATTATGAAGGTGACAACTTTGACATTTTTTAATATAAAATAATATAAGTGTCATAATAGATTTTATAAGGCTCCAAATGTTTCACAACTAGACCACTAGATGATTATGGTTTATATATACACGACTAGTATGTTTTGGTCAGGTTTTTGGGACTTTTATGGGTAAATGTTTTTGAATTAAAACAATATTTTAAATTGTTCACTAAATAAATAATTTCTGCATAATTAATGTTTAAGATATTTAGGTAATTAAATATATTATAAAAATTACAAATAAATTACCATGAAAAAGAAAAACATTATAGATTTCAAATGAGTATTTATAATCGAATTTATATTATGTATAACATTATATTAAAAATACATTAATTATTAAGGTTTGAGTGAGACATATTGCACTCTATTTAAATAAAATAAAATAAAGATCTTAATCACATCCAATGGGTTACAATAGATTTAATTTCGACCCAAGTATGATTTAGTGTAAAATATAATCTTCCAATTATATTAATACAAGTGTTAGGGTAATTTTATAATATTATATTTACCCTTAATTACCAAATTTACCTTTAAATATGGTAAATAAAATTTACTATAGTTACTATTCATAATATAAAAAAAATTAAAATGTTAACATAATATGGACCTACTAAATCCAAATATGGAATCCATTATTCAAAAGTCAAAACACAGAAGTTGCGGTAATTAATTAAAAATTATTCCCGTTGTTAAGAAAACTGGTTTTAAAAGTTAAAACATTGTCAATGATTGAAATGTTTTTACCTATGAACTCAATCTAAAATTAATCATAATAAAATAAATTATATTAAATGGTAAATATATATTCTATTTATACTTTAAAACCATTCAAAATTATAATTTAACTATATTATTTTTCTCGATGAAAAAAGTTGTTTTTAATTTAAATTTTGAGTATTTTTACTATTCATCAAAATATGAAGGTTATCAGAATAATGTCAAATATTTGCAAAATGTGAATTTTTATGTCAGGATTCAAAATAATAAGTTTAATTTGTCAAATTGATCTTATAACCTTGTCAAAAATTATATTTAAAATGGGAGCACCATCAAAAGGCGACAAAACTACATTTTTTGAAAAATATTTCTTTTATCCAAAATATTAATTCTGTTCACATACCATGTTCTAGAATAGTAGTAAAATGAATGATACTGTTATAAAATTAAAAATGTGGTTAATACTATTCATAATGTCTAGTTCATAATATTATTATAACAATATATCATTGTTCAGTGAAACATAGTATTGCGTACAACACACGCTATTGAGGAAGGTCGCTCTTGCGTGTGACTCAATCCAGGAATAGTGTTTTCATATACTATAAGATAATATGGTGTAGCATATAGTGAAAGCTAATCATGGTGTAGCATATAACACATGATATCACTAAAATTAAAATGAATCTTTCCCCTAAAATTTCAGGGTGTTACCACATTGGAGGATATGCTACAGGCATGTGTTTTGGACTTTGGGGGATCATGGGAACGGTATTTTATCTTAGTAGAGTTTTCCTACAATGACAGCTATCAATCTACTATTGGCATGACACCGTTTGAAGCCTTGTATGGGAGGTCGTGTCGTTTTCCCTGCTACTAGACCATGGTTGGTGAGGCTAGTGTTCATGGCACTGAGGTAGTGTAGAGAACAGCGAGGAAGGTTCGGCTTGTCCTTGAGAGGATGATGGTTGCCCAAGACTATCAGAAGTCATATGTTGATTGTAGGATGAGGCCTACGATGTTTAAGGTTGGAGACCATGTGTTTCTGAATTTTTGCCTTCGATGTGGGCAGTGAAGCTTCAAAAAGGGGAGAAAGATCACTCCTAGGTTCATCGGGCCTTTTGAAGTGTTGGGGAAAGATGGTGAGGTGTCATATCAGCTGGCATTTCCACCTCAGTTGGAAAGGATCCATGTTTTTTTACACGTCTCCCATCTTCATCGACATCTACACAATTAATCCCATGTCATTGACTGGGGAGAGTTGGATATAGGGGATGATGCTAAATTCATGGAACGACCAGTGAGGATCGAGGATCAAATGGAAATAGTGCTTCGTGGAAAAAAAACCTGGCCTCGAGGAGAGTACATAAGAGTGAGAAGGTCAAATGGGTAGCTAGTACCCAAGGCTATTTTGAGTTTCTATTCCGAGCCTTTCTTTTTGTTCATTTTTTGTGACCTGTTGTGATGTATTGGTGAACTTGTTGGTTTATGAAATGTGTTGTTTCCATTGATCTATGAATGTGTTTGAATATTACTGACTATGGAGAAGTGGAGGACCTGGTCCCTAATCAAGACCCATTATGGTGGATTTGCTTCATCTCATGCAGGTGAGTCAATGCCACCCAATGTGGATAGTATATTAAATGGGAGAAGAGACTGCTGAATCAATATGATTCGACCATGTGAGCTTATAAGTTTGTGTAATCGATTGGGGAGGGGTGTTACTTGATTTCTAGAGTGGTTTGGACATAGGAGGTATCATTGGAGTGGGTGGTTCAAACCCCTCTATGTGGATTAGATTCATTTTTGATTCTTGGGGATGGGAATAGTTTGAAAGGTATCTAATGTAATGGAACCGACCCTCCTGGTCTTTTATTTTTTCCAATTTTCAGAGTTTGGAATGCCCTGAACCCATTTAGTCCAGATGCAAAGTGAGTCGTATCGGTGGAGGGATTTCACAGTGGTGTCACAGATCGGTGTCAGAGGGGTTATTCGGGTCTTCTTTTACCATTTTTCGGTAATGCTACTTTGGACTCTTTTAGCACATTTATATTTGTATAATCCCATTTTAGCCCCATAAGCATTGTTTTAAATCCCCTAAGTGTAGGAAAACTCTCAACATACCCATTTTACTATCTTTAAATGAAATCCTTTAGTGTGAAACTATTATAGACACCCCTCAGGTGAGAATTATTAAATAAAAATTAATTCCATCATGTGTAACCATCCAACCCCGTGGTGAAACAATGATCTCCCATTAAAGCCATTAAAAATTCATAACCCGTATCTCTGGGATCTCTCCTTTTTATCGCATGATAATTATTTCTTTCATTCATATTCAATGATGGTTAATTTCATTACATGGTGTGTTTGGAGTCCCCTTTAATGAGGCCAGGGGTGCGCCTATGCTAGATCCTTTCCTTCTCATTCTTGGGGTCCTCTGAGTTCCTCCCATAGAAGTCGTGCATCACTAGTTGTTGGTGCCAGGAGATATACATCGATCATTAACTATCCAAGTAGGGTTTTTCCTTCATCTCTATTAACTGTGTATCATTTATTGTTTGTGTAATATTGATTCCTATATTTATGGACGAAACCATGACATAACAGAGATAATAAATTGAATTAAATAATTATGGGGTGTGTTTGGTGATTCTATATTACTATTTTATCTCTTCCTATATGTTGTGAATTGAATGGGATTATTTCCACAAAAAATCATGGTCATTATTGGTCAATTATTGTGCACTAATGAACCTCTATTTTCTGGATATATATGTGATTGAGTGGATATAGCATAGATACTGGTAAATCTCATAAACTCAGTTGACTAAATTGTTGCCCAGTGAATAAGAATCCTTGTGGGATCACCCTGGTTAACCAAATGTAAATACAGAACTAATCGAATGGCATATTAAAATTTTAAAACTCTTTTCTCCGATCTAGTGTTGTTTATGGTTGATGCTTGTGAAGTGATGTGGATGGGGATGGGATCCCCTATTGAGAAGTCATTGGTTTGTGGACCTAAGTCCATGTGTGGCTATTGGTTGTGGCTTGGTATGGTTCTATTAATTTAAGGGATCCCACCGATCCCTTTTGTTGTTATGACAATATAAGAGAACAAGGTGTGAATGCATAAATTATTGCTTGGTAGTTTTTTTTCTTCCTTGACATGTGGATATGGAAGTTAGTTTCCCATAGTGTAGAATAATCTAAATAGAATCACTTGATTATGAATACAAGAATTGGTTCAATGGGAAATTGGTTCCTAGGAATGAGTTGTGTCATGGTTGTGGTTGCGGTTCTTTTTATAAATGAATAGTAATTAGGGTGTTTTTATATGTTATGGTTATGGAACCCCTAGGCTGGGATGTGTGGTTGTTACCTATATGTATAATTCATTTTTTATGTTTCTCATTCGCGCCCTATCCATGTTGAGAATTTCATGCTGAACACCCCCATTTCAAGGGGGAGGGTGTTTTTCCCAACACTCCTATGAGTGGAAGGTTATTAGCTCCTTTTTGGCTCCCTTTTCAGAGTAGCCCAAGACTCATCTGGAATGATTTGAGGGAATGAGGTCCATTTTAGCCCATGATTCTTCAGGCCGAGTAGTTGTGGTGGTTTTCCCAGGTGTGTGTGGGAATTTTGTTTTCCCAAGTGTCTTCGAGATGAGTCCCACGTGTCTTCGGCCATGGCAGTAGTTGTTCTAAACCAGGTATCTTTGGGCTTGGCGGTAGTGGTTCATTCCCAGGTGTCTACAGGAGTGGTTATGTGTGGTTGTGGTGGCCCAGGTGTGTGGGCGGGGTTTGGCAGTGGGACTACGGTGAGAATGGAGGTGGAGGTCTGACGTGTAGAATGTCTTCAAAAACCAGTTGGAAAGTGATGTGGGGTTCCAAAATGTTGATGTGTTATTACTATTACATTACTTTACATGCATTATTTTGGGAGTGTTCCTTGGTGAGGTTTGGGTGGATAGTTTCCCTGCTAGGTTCTTTGGTTATCTTCTTTTCTCACAGGGCATTAGAATGCCTCCCAACTTCTGCACGAGAACTTTTGGTTTTCCCTACTAAGTATACCTATATACTCACCAAATGAATATGAAATTGATTTCAGGTTTCTAGGAGGACTTAAGGAATCATGTGGGACTGTACAAGTTCGGGCATTGGGACAGTTGTTGTTGCTTCTTTTCTTTTCTTTGGTACTTTTCTTTGGAGTTTTCTTATACTTCATAACACTTACGTTTGGAACATGCATATGAGAATAGTTTGTTTTGGATTTTATTTTACCACTATTTTTAGTGTTGTTTGGGATTTCTATATTATCTCCCTATCCTACTAAATAAAAAGGGTTATGCCTTCCATTTGGTGTGTGATTCTGTACCCTTGGTTCTAGTCAACACACTGGGACATGTTGAAGGTGGGGTTTGAGGGTCATTATCTCTCCTTCAACATGTGGAAGGAAGGGTATAGAAATCCATTATCCCTTCCCTCATCCTGGTGAAGGCATGTCATGACAGAAAATGATGAGTCATTTATAATTGAATCACAAGTAGTGAAATTAATTTATGTTTCAGATCTAGAAAATAAAAATTGGTTGATTGTACCTCTAGTGAATAAAACAACTATAGGGTTAGACGAAAATTTAACATACGGTGACCCTTTCATTGAGAGATCACAATTAGATCATGGATGTACCAATATAGTCAATGTCTTATACATTAGAAGGGATCATAAAGAGGGGATTTGGATTCTTGATAGAGGATCCAAATCTAGTTAACCTTTAAAAAAATAAAGATATTTCAATAAGAAGGTTAAATGTTTTTTTAATATACTATGATTTTATTCATAATATAATGTGTTCTCTACTATATAAACATAATCTAAATTAATTTTTTTACTAATCAAGTGGAAAATGTGTTCTAGCCATGCTGATGTTATCAATCCCAGGGAAGAATAGGAGATCGATGCTAAAACTGAAGAATTGTTTGTGGAACAGTAGCTTGTTGATGAAAACAAACAGGAATGAATGGACATCATAGATATAACTAAAATTATCATGTTAATAAGTAAGGGTATAAAATTTGAGTTGGAAGAAATCAACGCATCCAACCTTTTGACCCCAACATATCAATGATAATTAGTTATGTTATGGTAACAATGTAGATGAATGTGAAAATTGATATAGAATCATGGTTCCATGTATAACCTATAATGATGGAAACCCATTGGTAATATAAATAGGTAATTCTATGATAACCTTTATCTATTTTAGTGAAAAATTATATAATGAATTGTTGATTTAATTTTCATTAATCTTTGAAAAATTCATTTATTATATGTGATTTACATAATAAAAATGAAATAATGGCCACTATAAAATCCCATAGAGGCTTCTGGACTCTTATCACCACGTTTCATTTTTACGATGTTGAGTGGAAAGTAAATCCCCACCAACAAGTTACTTATTGACAAATTATAATGTAGAAATCATGGAATTATTTTATCAATCATTGGGATGAGAAATCATTTTAGGTGCATTATTTCTGATAATATATTATTTTACATTATTTATTTTATCCATTTTTATTTAAAATTGATAATTTATGAAATCTAAAAGCAGTGGTGAAAATAATGAAGGTGCATTAAAACCAATGCTCCCATATCACAGAGCAAGGTTGGTATAAGATTCACTATAGAAGAAATTGCTATGTATTTTAAATCAATAATATATGTTTTATGTGATATGAAGAAAAATATGTTCCTTATTTTGTATGTATATTTATGTATCAAAATTTGATGCCACATCCATCCCATGTCATGTTATATGGATGGAGGCTCACCAAAATAAATAGGGTAATCAAGTTAATGAAAACAAAAATGAAGTATGAGAAACGTGTGTAAGTGTGATATAATATTAATTCTTTATCATTTATAATAGTATTATATAAAAATATATATTTATGTTCATATGTTTTTATATGGTTTAGACACAAGAATCTATAGCAACGATAAAAGAAGAAAACTACTTTTAGTGTCTTTGAAGCGACTAGAACAATATGGTAATTTTTGAGTTGTATGTATTCAAGTGCCTCCTTGAAAATATTTTGAGAAGGAAAACACCAAGAATATACATACATTATGAAGAATGGACTACAAGAAAAAATAAATAATTTTCAAAATATTATTTTTTGGTCTGGTTTGGTAAACCAGTATATGCGAATGGATCAAAGAGAATAGACGGTGGAATAAAGATCATAACATGAACAACCAAATAACCCCATGATCATTGAGTGTAGTCATTCCCCTCAAATGCATACCTTACTGGAGGTAATTATTTTTTTCATTAGTATCTTGAATGTGAATCAAACAACATTTCATAACTTTATATTACTATGATTCTATAGGGTAACGTTTTATGTGATTTATATATAGAAACACCTAGACACCACCTTGTTGTTAGGGATACAATTTATAATATTTTCATAGATATGCTACACAGTAATAAATCCCAAAATATAACATGAGTGTGTTGATTGAGGAAGATCAACATTCAACTACTGAGTTTCTTATTTCACTTAATGATCTAAATATTACAATGGTTAATGATGTTATTATATCATTCACATAATGGATATTTAATATTATAAGGAGACATTTAGTATTTCATTAACAAATGTTTTCAAATTAGAAACATATAATAGTTTATGAACAATTGTTTGCATTGATTTATGGTATTATATATGGATAAAAATGATGGAGAAATAGAAGGTTATATCATAGTAGTCCAGTGAATTGGCCAAGAGAACAAATGGACCTTCTGAAAATACTTATTGTTTTTGTTATAAATTTAAAATTGAAATTTTCATTCAAAACATATGTCACTCACTAAAATTAGAAAAACACCCACTCAAATTATCTTGATAATTTACAAATTAATATCCATAAGTAATTTGTGGGATGTAGGAATCGTTCTCACATCAAAAACAACACATGATGTAATTAGTATGACTTAAAATGTGAGTTTCCAGTGTGAAATGTCATTTTAGTAAAACACACAAGTTACAAACTCAAAACCAATAAAATTCATTTGGATTGTTTTTATACTCTAGTTAAATTATCAATAAGTCATTTTTTATTTTTCGGAATTAGTCTCACCTAAATCTGCTACATGTTGTGATCAGTATGTCTCTAAGTGTGTATTTTTATTTAAAGTTGATATTAATTTTAGAAAAAAGGACATGGAACATACTTGAAAATGAGAAAATAAATTATGAATGATTTAATACATTAGGTATTTAATAAGTAAGTCATTTTCTATGTTTAATTATTATCTATACTTTAATAAGATACATAGTGTATCTGGTATGACTCAAATTGTCCATTATAAGTTCAAAATTTACATTTTAGTGAAAAACATGTGTAACACAATAAAAAATAAGAAAATGAACTCATTTTGTCTGGATAATTTATTAAAATGATTTATAAATCATTATTTATGAGTAGTAATTTTTCTCAAATAAAACTGACACATGATACAACAGGTATGACACAAAGTGTATGTTTTTAGTCTAAAATGTCATTTTAGGAAAAAAACACGAGTGACTTACTCACAACTGAGAAAACTAATCCATATTTTTTTTATACAATATTAAAATGGTCAATATCTAATTTTTGTTGTGTAGGAATTAAATTCACCTCAATATGATGCATAGTTTGATCGATATGACTCCAAATGTGTCTTTTTCTGTAAAGTTTACATTAAATTTAGTAAAAAAGTCAAGTAAAATACTCTCTTGTGGGAAACAAATTCAGATTGTTTTGATACATTAGGAAAACAATCCATGTGTCATTGTTGATGTGTAGAAATTACCTTCACCACAATGTGATACAAGGTGTGGCCGTTATGACCCAAAGTGTCCCTTATTACTTTAAAATTTAACATTTAAAAACTCATGTGTCAATCATTGAAAAAAGAAAAACCACACTCGGTTTTTATTGATAAATTAGGATGATACATGAATAATTATTCATATATATAAATTTAACATATATATAAATACAAAACATGATGCAGTTAATATGTCTTGAAGTGCATGTTTTCAATATATAATTTCCATTTTATTTTAAAATGTGCATCACATCGCCAAAACCGAGAAAATGATATTATATTTTTTTCTCATAATTTTATCAAATATTACTAAATTAATTTCTTTAAATTTTTTATATCATATTTATTTTTAGAATTTTTAGAGAGATAATACTTGAATATGAATATGAAATGTCATGAAAAATGAAGGATTGTTCATAAAAAGAATGTCCAATTGAACTAACTCTCATCTGTAGTGAAATTTTCATGACTATAGATGAGAGACAATTCAATTATGCCTACTTTTGAGAATGAAAATAAATGGCGTTACATGTAATAATCAACCACAACTCAATCTGATATATAATATTAACATTATAAATCAGATTATATGTTTTAAATAAAAAATTGAAAATTTGTGTTTAATTTGTTTCTTCATAGTATTAATAAGATATGAATTGTTTTCTTATACTGGTGCTTTCTATTGATCGTGATGGGGTGTTTTATTTGATAATAGCAAGAATGGGTGTTTGGGGCCAACGACAAATGACCATTGATTTTTTGGAATTAATGTAATAAATTTTACTTACTCATTTAATTATACAAACAAATGTTTGAAATGATTATAATATAGTGTTTTTTTATTTCTGTTGTTAATTTTATTTCATTTAAATTTTGTATTTTCAACCTACATTCTCTAGTTTTTATGTTTTTTTCACTTCTATAGTGTGCTGTGATTCTAACAGCATGCTACTACTTTATGCCCCTTTATCAATTCTAGTAGTATCACTATTAAAGGGACCCCTTATGTGAACTATTAAAAGAAATGATAAATGGGCCCTTAATAAGTGCATTTCTTAGCACAAATAAAGGGTGTTTTTATCAGTAGTATAGAGAATTACTGGTAAAGCGGGGCTATATATCATCCCTTAAATAATCAATGATAATGTTACCTCTTATTAGCAGTTTTGAAGGGCATATAATGTGTGCCTTTATCAGTGATTTTCAATCACCGATAAAAGCCATGACCTTTTTATCATGCTCTGGTAGTCAGTTCTTTTTTTATTGAAATTGGCCAATTTTAGCACTGTTTAAGGCAATATATTTAGTAGTGTGTTTTTTGATGTATTTTTGTAACGATGAGATGACTTGTTACCTTGGGCTATATATGATAGAGATGATGATGTATAATCTTTCCTATTGGTGATAACCTTGTGAAATGTATAATATTTAATTTTATTTCAATGATAGGGTTACAATGATTAAATTCTCTATCTTTTCATTGAATCACTCTAACATCGATATGACAGTATGGTGGTCATGAGTGAGGATGGAGTATATTATAGAGATACACAACCATCAGTTGATTACACATGAACTGGGAAATGACATTATATATAAGTAGTGGAGTTTATACACCTCATTATCCCAATATCCAGGTATACAATACATTAAACACATATAGAATATATTACCCACTTAATAATTAAATTATAATATATGGTAGGGGTTATTCAAATCAATCCATCTCATTGTATTATTTCACACATTATCACGTAAAGACAAGTCTGTAGTTATTTGGATCTTATTTGGGTATTGTATATTAGTGATAGAATTTATTTATATACGGAGTCTTTAAAATGATAATTTTTATAGTCTTTATTGGTGAATGAAATATATAGATTATTACTTTTTAACTTGATGAAGATGTGATGATGGATTAAACTATATTTTGTAATGTCTAGGGTGAGAAACTCTCCAAGTTGATAGCTAACAAATTTTACCACTAGGTGGTAATGATTTCTGAGATCATGATATAAATCAAAATTTTATAATCTATAATTATTATACAGAAATGTTATTGTATTTAGTGTTGTTCAATATGTAGGATGTACTACAAGGTTATTATACTCATCATATCATGGGAAATTTTACAGTGATGTACACAATATTGTGTAGATGTTTGGAATTTTTTTAGAGAACCCAAGGATTTATATTATGTTTTTCGATTTATAGAGGCTAAAAAAGAGATGATACTTAGAGGTATCATGGTAAAGGGGTCAGTATCAATTGTTTAGTGATATTTCTTTGGGTTTAACTTCATAGGTATGTATTTCATTGGAGTTGTTTCATTTTGGTAATCTTGTTTCTCAAATTATTTAGGTACCATTTTCTTCATGATGAATGGTATTAATTTTATATATTCATTTATCCTTTTATAGTAATGCATACCCACATCATGTATTATGTGTAGTGGTAATTTTTTTAATATTTCAGGAGAATATATCTAATTTTTTGTGTATACTATCTTGATTCTAATCGAAAAACCTTATCCAATTTATTGGGAGCATGGTAAAGAACACTTGGTTTAAATGTTGAACTAGGTGGGGTCCCAGTGGTATTGATCTGTGTAAATTCATGAGAGCTACCCAAGTATAGAAAGAATAAGTGGTAACTATCTCTAATGGGGTTGGAGTATTAAAAGTTTACTTAGTTATTTATGATTG
The DNA here is from genome assembly GCA_963277665.1 of Viscum album. Classification (NCBI taxonomy): domain Eukaryota; kingdom Viridiplantae; phylum Streptophyta; class Magnoliopsida; order Santalales; family Viscaceae; genus Viscum; species Viscum album. The sequence continues at coordinate 1,006,141,572 of OY728161.1, forward strand.
TTATATATATTATGCATATGGTTCTTTAATTAGATGGATAATCATAAAATTATGATTTTTTTAATGGTCAAGAAGTCATATTTAATAATTTGTTATTTTCATATTTCTCTAGTCCTAATAGATTTGAAACATTTTTATTTTTTAGTGATGTAGGTGATAATAATGAAAATGGTAATGGTGACACTATTTTTACTTTCTATTCTAAATATTTTCTAAAAAATTTATTCAATGTAATATGTTTTAAACAATTTAAAATTTGATTATGAAAAAACATGATTTTATTTTTATATATATAGTAATGTATAAAATTTCTGATAGTAAAAAGATAAATTTTAAAAAATAATTTTTTTTCGCTGTTTAATTTATCCACAATGGTGTTTCATTATATTTCTATAATTATGAATAATAGAAATGGGTTTTCAAATGAGTATTAACCATCAAAAAAGTATAACATGGTTTTTTGTAACTATGAAAATGGGAATGCTACCTCCTATATAATGTCATTATTTCCACATAGTTTATTTGTACAGTAACGAAAAGTATAGAAATGACTAGTTTTTATAGTTTTCATAGATATAGTCATGATTTTCACATTAACTCTCAATTTTATGTATCTCAAAACATTATATTTAATTATTTTCAATTAATTTATGAACATTTAAATTTCATGGGATTAAATAATGTTGGGTAGTCTTTATAGATTATTTATTTTGTTAACAAAAACATTAAAGACAAATTAATATACTTGTAAAGAAAACCCACGTCATAATAACTAAAAAATTTACTAAAGTGGAATACCATAGAATATATTAGCATATAAATACACATCAAAAAATATTTATTACTATAAATATGAGCTTTATATACCACCTGAAGTAGTCTTAAAAACCCTTTATTGTCCCACTAGAGAATTCCAAATTCAGTTCTCTTTTAGAGAGTCACTATAGCATATAAAGTCCTACATTTGGAGGTTGAAAATGGTCTAACATGATTTTGTTTTTGGGGAATGGTGGAATGCATAAGGAAATCTAGGGGAGATATTGGAGGTGATTTTGGGTTTTGTGAGACACTACACAACCATGAGGACACTAAACCTAGTAGATTTCTGATAGTTGATGAGGGTTTCAAGGGGTTGTGGGAATTTAGGGGTGGTGTGGGGTTTCATAGGGACCCCTAGATATGGTTTTTAGGGTATTTAATGGTTTCTAGGGGTTTTGGGGTAACAATGAAGAATCGAGGGTGGTGGAGGGGTAATGAAGAGTGATAAAAATGTGTTTTAGTGGAATGTAAAAAGATGATGGTATGAAAGATCTTTAATTTTCTATTTTATCATGAGCACCCACAAAAGGAGGTCTCCAATGACCCATTTAGTGACTCCTATTTGGCTGTATCAAACTTCCCCATTCACAAAAACCTATCATCATTGTAATGATTAGAAACAATTCACAAAAAGTCATTAAATTAACACCATTAATAGACAATTTATAATTGAATAATCAATTAAAGAAATGAAGTATCTATATATAGAATCAAAACCTAATGAATTTCAAAGTCCAACAAATTATAAAATGACAACTAAATAAAAAACCATTGGTGGTGTTAACTATTTAAATGAAATTATTAATTTGATCAGTCCTGATAATAAATTTAATGATTAATAAAAATTTATCATAAAATATAAATATTAATTTATTAAAAAATAAAATGATAATTACTGTTTTCAAAAACCCAAAATATCATAGATACCATGCAACCACCTTCGAACATAACTATAAAATGTATGGATGATAATGAATCATGTAACTTCTATATTTATTATATGTAAATTATAAAATTTTTTGTTCATAAAACTCCATGACCTTTTAAAACACATTTATTTTCTAAACTCAAAATCATAACTCAATCCTTTTACATTTTAAAATATTTTAAGTGATTTCACCCATTTTACTAAATGTTTATAATTTTAGAATTTTAGAATTAATTACTAAATTTATGTTATTTCATAAAATAAATAAATATATTATAATATTTTATTAATATTTTTAAAAAACATTGATAATGAAACTATGGAAATTAATTACATTGGATTTATATTAAGACTTAATTTATAAATATTATTTTCAATGGACTCAATGTTAAAAAGTATATATAATTTTACTATATTTTAAAATATATACTTAATAAATTTATGATAATACAATTAATTGGTTTCATGTTTAGGGTATCCTAAGACTAATATCTATATGTTACCTAAATATTAATTAGATTTAAAATTATCTATCATAACTCCTTAAAATCTAGATTAACCACTACTCTAATTCTACATAAATAGATAGAGTAATATCATGTACCGATTTAATGCATAATCATTTTCATCCAAAAAACATATTTTTCTATGAGAATAATTATTCAAAAAATAAAATAAAAATATAAAATACATATGTTCTAGTTTATAAGATATCATATTTTCTTAATAATTCAAAAAAATTGGAAAAATCTTTAATGTTGTTGAGTTATTTTATCATTTTTATGTGTATTACTATAAATAATAATGAATTAATTTTCAGAATAACAAAACGGATTATTTTCAATTATCAAAAATGAAATTCTTAGCGTTTAAAAATAAATATATTTTTCATTTCTAAGAAAATGGGTACTTGTTATTACTACAAAAAGAGAATTGATAAAGGGGTAACTTTTTGAATGTTTTCTTCAAAAAAATCTATCAGATCAACTGCACTAATTTTATAGCCCTAATAAAGACAATATTTTACTAGTGTAATATATTGAAAATATTTTACTACACCATCCAAATAAAAATAATAATGCAACATAATTTATTTATCATATTAATCAACAAAATAATATAATTTCATATATTTAAAAATTTTCATTATAGTAGCACAATTTATAACCAAAAAAGTGATTAACTATGGTCAAAATTCCAAATGATATAAAATTATGTTTTTGATATTTAATTTTAACACAACACTAACTCAAGATATAAAAACAAAAAAAAAATAGGATAACATATACTGAAATTCATTAAGAAGTATCTCATCAACTAATCAATCAATATTTGACTTTTTCTAAAAAACAAGCACTCATTTTACCATAAATAAATACTAATAAATCATATTTTATTTATATTTAATAAAAATATATATATATACAATAAAATTTAAAACATACAATTAATGTGAACTATTTTACTATAACTCAAAAATTAATTAATTATTGGTGAATTAACCCTGTGTGGCCGGTTGAGCATATTACCAGGGATAAATATCTAGGTTACTATAGTAGCACTATAGCAGGGGAATTATATAAAGAACTGTAGAAGTGGTGATATTGTAGTTGTGTATGCATTGTAGCTAGAAGTGTAGTGGCAGTGGTACTGTAGCAGCCCCGACATTGGAGCATTAGTGTTCACCGAAGGGTCCTTTGGGGAAAATATGGGCTTTCACGCCTTGTATTCCACCCACATGGCCTTGGGCCTTCAGTTTATGTAATGGGTCTCCCTCTACCATGAAAAAAATAGGTCTTTTCTTTATTAATATAATGAGGCTTCAGCCCTAAACAATAAAAAAAGGAATTATAAAATAACATTGATTAATTTTTTTGACATGGATTACAGAATTGATGTGTAGTTTTTCCAAAATTTTCATGACCTGATGACCTTTTTTTTCTATATTCATCATTTGAAACATGTTTAAAAATTAAAGAAGAGTATTAATTGTCTAATATATATCTTATTATTTCGAACACGCCATACATCAAATTATAAGAAATTGTTTATTTCATGTTAAAAATAAATCAATGGTTTTTAAAAAAAATTACTCAGTAGTTTAATATTTTTTTCAGTTTAAATTATTTAACAAAAACATATAAATGAAAAAAAAATCATATTTCTAAATATAATTTGTATCATTTTAAACTCATAGATTCTCAAATTAATTCGTTATTTTTTCCTATAGTGAAAAATTAAGGTAATATCATTTCTATAGATTATATGATAAACTGAGATCACGTTATTTATTTCAATTTTCATACACATTTTTTAATTTAAAATATTTAAATTTTAGAAATATAGTATAGGTTACTTTTAAAACATCACATGTTTAATTGATATATGGTTTATTTAAATAATTCAAAAAATCCCTATGATTGATATCCATTTATTGAACACACAAGCATATACATTCCTAGGATGACATGATCTTAAGATTCCATGTTCATTGTGTAATGATCACATATTAATAATCATGTTACATTTTTTATATCATCTTATGCCTTCTCACGCATATGAAATATTTTATTATCATGTTTATTTCGTTACTTGTATTTTTTTCTCACATTTTTTTCATAGTTTTTGCCAATTTATCCTATGCATTTATAGGTGTTTAATGGGATTTAGGAGATCATTATAGATTTTAAAATAAAGATGATTAATTTTAGTTTCATTTTGATTTACAATGAAACTATATGTCTAAAAAATAGGATTCTCCATCCTTTGGTTGCGTTTATTTGATATTTATGTTAAAAATCATGTAATTATATGTGTTAAAGGTGTCGGTCTCTATATGGGAACTTTTTCAACAACTTAAATTTCTACATGTCATCATGATTATCTATATAAATCTTATTTTTAACATTGTGATGCATTCATAAGACATTGAATTTGAACCTTATCGATAAATTATTTGGCATTGTTGTGACCGATCAGATTCTTCTCCCCAACATCATCCTAAAATTTTAGATTCCAATACATATTCTAATTAATATCCTCATAAAGATTCATCCGAATGAAATAATGGTAATTTTTTTATATGATAAATTTATTAGTGTATTTTCTTATCCTATAATCCCTGTAATTGCATTTAATAATATCTCATCGTATCATATATAGTTTTAAGGGTCCTATCAAATAGTCCATCTGCATAAGGATGATAAGAAATGATAAAACTCAACTCTATCTCCAATGATTTTTGAAGAATTCTCCAAAAACATGATGTAAACATCATATCCTAATATGATACAATAGTGTGTGGTACTCCATGTAACCATATACATTTTCTTATGTATATCACAGTGAGTTGGTCAAAATAGAAATCTTTATTGAAGGAAATAAAATATGTTCACATTGTATGGTTGTTGAATATAACTGAAATATCATTGTGGTTTTTAGAAATTTTTGGGAGTACTATGATGAAAGAAATGGGGATTTTTTCTTACTTCCATATCGATACAGGTATTTTTTAAAACAAACCCTTATAATAGTTCTATGTAACCTTATCATACTGTCATACCAATCCATAGGATAAGTATTTTATAATTCCTCTATTCATGTTATCCCAATTTTTTTATTATATTAATACATCTCTATACATATTGTATGAATAGAGATAGATGAGCTATGTGTGTTATCCAAAATATCCTTCTTCAATTTCAGTTTTAATGGGATGTATATCCCTGTACCAAACCTTATAACTCCATATTTATCAATATTGTCAATTTGGAATATTCACTACAATTTTTTTTAGCTCTAGATCATCTTGTTGGGATTCCTTGGTCTTTATCTGCATGGGAGGTTGAAAGGTGAATTAGGAAACATAATATTTATCTTCTAACATTATATATTCCATATTAAACGTCTATGAATTCATGATTATTGTGTATTTTTAAATCCTCATCATGGATAGAGTATAATGGTTTTCCCAACCCAATATCAAAAGAAAATGGTAGTCACATCTATTGGAGAACCACCGTGATAGTTCATAAACCATAAAATTTATCAATCAGGAAGGTTGAGCCTCAAGGGATATTATTAGTACTGCCAAAACAATGGATACAATCCCATAAATATTGGGAAAATTTTGAAAATATATATGGAAAGAATGAGTTTAATGGGAGATGATCTTGATGAAAAAACAACAATCAAGAGATAAGAAATGATAGGTCAAGGAAAGAATAATCTAAAGTAAAGAATACATGAACTAAATTTTTTTTTACTACATTTATAAAACCTATGGATGATGTGATCAGACCAGTCACTATAAGAAATATTTATATACAAAACATTCTATAATTAATTTAGATAGCAAATGATAAATTGATATGGTAAAAAAATAATTGAGAAATCATTGATAGTATAAGTTTCCTTGAAAGAAAACTGGTAGGAGAAACTAAGTATTATTGATATTGGATATTTCTAATATAATAAAATTTATATTTAAATATTAAAAAAAAAATTAATAATACAATTGAGGAATTGTTATATATAACAAATCTGGTGCCCTAAAATTCAATGGTTGTAGCATAAATTTGATTGATTAAAATAAGTTATTGTATAAGGATGTTCTATTTATTTGTCGATTAAAAAATATTATGTGTGATTTGGCTATGTGAAAATGGAAATGAACAGGTATTTTAAATAAACCATTTTACATTCCAATGTAAAAATATTGGAATAATGTTTTTTTATGAATTAAGAACCAAAGGAAATTAATTTCATATTGGAGATCATATTAAATCATGTAACCTATATGAGAATGAAAAAACTTAGTTGTGTCATAGAATAAATTTCCATTTTGGTTTGTAGGAATGGTGAAGTAAATCTCAAAGGAATAAGTAGTTATAGATTTACCTCCACTGGAATGAGAAACAAAAATATATTTAGAAACTCATTTTAAATAGATGTTGACTAATGGAAATCATAAAACTGTAGAAATTTGGTCCACTAGAGCTCTTAAACATATACATTTCAATGACCAATGTAGAATAAATTTATAAAGAGTGATTTATAACTTATATATTTTATTGATGGATTCACTCAGATGACATATTTCATGATTATGAAACAAAAATTTGATGTTGGGGAAATGTTCATGTTCTATAGAAGGGAGGATAAAAAACATCTTTTTGTACTTATCTAGAAGATAAAAATTTATAATGGAAATGAGTTTTAATGTAACCCATTAAAATGTTATATATTAAATAATATATTAAAAAATCAGTATTGTGAGCCTTATACCCCATTGAATAATGGGTCACATAGAGGAAAAAAGGAGCTTCATTGAATTGGAATGACCTTGGTTGTAGAGTACAATCCCCAAAAATTATCAATAATGGAACTTATATGTATGTAAATACGTGTTGAGAATATATTTTTATTAACATAAGAAACATATATTACCCCTATGATATCTTCTATAAGAAAAATATAATGGGGATTCATTTTAATGTGTTTGGAAGTACTTATATAATGACGATCCAAATTCCAAACATAGTAAAATTTGATGAAAAAAGTTGAAGAAGGACTTGTCTTGGGTTACTCATCTAATGAAAAAGATATAGGTGATGGAAATAATACACAAATATATGGAATCAGTATATATTTATATGATTGAAAATTGATCAATCCTTTTGACGGAGGAAAGGGTGAATCTGATGAACTAATGGAATATATTGATGAATATTTTAAGGATTAATTGATTCAAATTTAAGACATGATTATAACATTAAAAAATATTTTATAAATAATATAGTGATTGAAAATGCTATATTGAAAAAAATTAATGTTCCAAACATTAAAAAAGTAGGTTGAACCATGTAATATCATTGGATGTTTTGAAACATTAGTTCAAATAAGAATAATATTGAGAATGTATAATAATGTAAAACATATATCACAGGTTGAATCTCAATTATCATTATATTAAATTTAGAACAAGGAATGGTTAAACATAGAAATAAAAACATAGATCAAATTTAAAATATTAAAACATCGGGAATTATTTTTGAGGGTTCTGAGCATATCAGAAAATGGTTCATTCCCAACTTTTATATTTTTCATGATTGACGATCAATCCGAAATTTAAATGACAATAAACATTACGATCAAAATAATTGAATCAAATAAAACAAAAAAGTTATATAATTCTGGACCCAAGCATAGGTTCATCGCATATTATGTGTAATTAATTTAATCAATTAATGAATTACCTTCTGTGAATTACCTTGATCTACATTTTCTGGTCATTATGTTGTAGAATCCAAGAGCATATTCCCTCTAGCGGCAATCCACACATGTTCCACAAATCACCAAACATTGTTGTAGGAATACATTGGTAGTAGAATGATATATCAAATCTCTTTTGTCATTCTCCATTGATCACCATGTGAATCGATTCCAAATTTTTCTCCTTAAAATCTCAAGAATTTATAGTGGACGGTGGATGAATATCTCTCTCTATTCGTGGGAGCATTCATGGAGAGGCAGCTCTTTAGGGCCTAAGAGGATTTTCTCTAACAGTCGTTGTGTACAACACAAATGATATGGATATATTGAAAAAATAACATTATTGGGTTTAAATATTTTCAGGGTTAAGAAATAAATATATGTACAAGTTCCCTTTAATAGTCATTTAATCCCTAGAGAACATCATGTCAATCATAATAACATTGTTATTATTTCTTGACATGTTCCTAACATGGGAATTAAAATTAAACATTATTTATTCAAATAATATTAAATATATATTATTTCTCACTGGACCTAAACACTAAATCCACCCATCCACCATAATTTAATTGGTTCTTGAATAAATACTATTTATTTAATATGTAAATAGCATTTAATTATCCACTAATAAATAAATAAATAAATATTATTTTCACTAAATAAAAAATACGTATTTATTAAATATTCTCATCGCATAATATTCTCTCTAACAACTAGTGAAAAAATATATATGATCAAGCATAGATGAATAATTATCAAATCACACGTGGGAATAATATTTATTAAACTTGTTAAATAATAAATAATAATATATTATATAACTGAGATTCTGTATTCACATGGTATTTGAACAACTAGTCCTCTTCTTTGGTGGAGTTAGATGAAGAATACTAAAGTACAATATTTGTATCTAGAAACATGAAAGGGTACCCATATAGAAACAATTTAATTCTTCAATGAAATAATTCCTAATATATATTCTTATGGTGTAATATAATCCATTTTTCTTGATATCTCTAATCAAGAAGGTTTCACGCTGGTGTATTCAACATATGTGCTCAAGGTCAATTTATTTGATTTTATGGAAATCGATCTATACTATATAACACTATGTCAATGGAATTATTTAGGTTATATCGCTTCCATAAAAGGATCTGAGATATCATATTCTGTTAAATAACTTTAGTGACAAATCCGTTCTCATATTATTCATTAATGCAATATTATTCATGATACACCCAATATATCCTACCTCATTTTGAACATCTGTTAACATGGTTTTTATCAATACATAAACGTACATAACTTATAATACTCATTTATAGTAACTTTATGGTGTAAGGATTAATACACATTCCCACATATAGGGACATCCAATGACAAATATAAATGCGGATTTCCTACTACTAAGTCTGGTTCTCATAATATCCTAAAATAGTTGTTATAAGGGAGTGCACAATGATATGGTGAATCAATGACCTATGAGTCTACAAACCTGATAGCTTATATAATTTGTGTCCCTAAAATGATATCATATACCTATATAACATATATTTAAGAATAGTATCATAGCACTTCTAGGTTCTCATCATAGCGGGGAACTACTATGACATTTTAGTGCGACAAATACTCTTAGAACATTGTCACATACTATTTTATGTTAAAGAACAATCTCATTGTGATAATAATTTTATTAATATTCAAATACATGAATAAATTTTATCATTAAGTACATAGAATTTGGTTATAGGGAACCAACTCCAAAAAAATATCACTTGATCTAGATCCAACTACTAACAACCTCCAATCCATTATCTATCGCATGATTCTCTCATGCTAATTCTAAGATAGAACATTATTCATGGGGTCTTCCATGTTCTCTTCAAGGGTACTCTACATAATGAAACTCAACCACCTTGATAAAAAAACCCTTAAAAGGATATACTTATGGAGTATATTATTTGTCTTCGGGTGTGACCTTGGCTCTTTTTCAAGAGCCACCACTATAGTATTATCACAAAACAACATGACATGTTTTTTAATGATAGATTCCAAATTATGTTTGAGGAAAATGTTTTGTATCAAAACCACATGATTGGATGCATCATTTGGTGTAATATACTGAAAATCCATTTTCAAATCAGTGACAACAAGATTTTTTGAACTCTTCTAGCTCCAAAATCTTCTTTTGAGAGATAAAACATACCAGTATTGTGACTTTGGATCATTATGATCAATTTGAAAACTAGTATCCCTATAACCCATTATGACTACCTTCTTATATCCTCCATACACCAAGAACATATCCTTAGTTTCTCTCACGTACTTGAGGATAGCCTTAACAATAGACCAATGTTGTTCTTATAGAACTTTTTGGTATCATTTGACAATGCTCAATTCATAGGCGACATAAAGGCTAGTAAATAACATGGAATACATAATTAATCCTATCATTGAAGCGTATAATATATTTCTCATTACCTATTTATCCTTTTATTTATTAGGATACATTTTATTATAAATATCTAAACCATGTGACACTAGAACAAATACCCTATTGGATGGTTCCATAATAAATATCTTCAGTATCTGGTGGATGTGTGTACTTTGACATAGTCCAAGATGCCTTTAGATCTATCATGAATAATCTTTATCCCTATAATATACACTGATTCACCAAAGACTTTTATAGAGAAACACGCGTTTAACCAGTCCTTAATTGAATTTACGGCTGATATATCATTTCTAATATGAAATATGGCATCTACAAATAATAATATAAAAATGACTACATTCCCACTAAACCTCTTATAAATACATGTCTCACATTCATTCTCAATGAAACCAAATTATTTTATTACCTCATAAAATTGAATGTTTTAGAAACAATATTCTTGATTAAGACATAAATATATCTCAATATCATGAAAATAATTTTTCCATCACTTGGAGTCACAAACCCATCTGGTTGTTTCATATATACATATTTATGAAAGTTCCCATTAATGGAGATATTATTGATTTCCATCTTCAAAATGTCGTAGTCATGGTAAAAAGTAATAGAAAGTAGAATTGTAATGAATTTAAACATTGAAATTAGTGAAAATGTGTCAATATAGTAAATTAATTGGTTATTAAAGCCATTATCCACTAGTTGTGATTTTTTGGTTTTTACATTACCTTTCATGTCCAGTTTTCTCTTGAATACCTATTTTCACACTATGAGATTTACATGAATTGTTGCATCGAACATAACCCAAACTGGGTTCTGATCATAGAACCCATTTTTGAATTTATGTTTTCTTTCCATCTCTCATATTCTATTCTTTATAATGACTTTTTATTGGAGAGAGGCTCATTATTTTCAACCAATAATGATTCACCATCTTAGGTGACTAGAAAACAATATCCCTTGGGTTCTCTTACGTGGTACTTTTGTTTTAGAAACTAATTATTCCATGGAGACCTATGTAATTTGTTTTTTAAGCAAATTTTTCTTATCTTGAGCATCAACTTCATCAAATTAAATCATTCTCACACTATCCCTTTTGAGGATATGATCCCTCTCAATAAATACAACATTTCTAGAGAAAATAACATTCTTTTTGAGGGGTTGTATCGGTAGTATCACTTTGTTTCCTTGGGATACCCTATGATGATACACATTTTGAACCTAGGTGCTAGTTTGTTTCCAAATAAGGACTTGAAAAATGTCTCGTAACCCCATACATAAGTATGTGAAAAAACTTTTTTCTTTTTTACTCCATAACATGAAAGGAGTTTTGTTTGCTACTTTAGTTGGTACTCAGTTTAATTTGTATACCAAGTTAGTAATGCATATCCCCAAAATTATAATAGGCAGTTTTCATGACTCGACATTGACCTTATCAATCCAAAAAATGTACCTTTATTCCATTAACTAACATCATTACAATGAGATGTATATGGTCGATTCAGTTGAGATAGATTCTAAAAATTCCATAGAATGATAATACACTCTTTTTCAATATATTCACCACCGCAGTCTAATCAATGATTCATTATATTTTTTCAAGTTAATTCTCTATTCCATTCATGAATTCCTTTAATTTATCAAATGACTTAGACTTATTACTTATCAATTACACACATCCATACCTAATAATGCCATTAGTAAAATTTATGAAGTAAGAATAATCAACTCTAGATTCTACTAGAAATGGTCCACAAACATCAGTGTGAACCAATAATAGAAGATCTGTGGACCTTTCACCCTATCCAATAAATAGATGTTTGGTCAGTTTTCATTGTAAACAAGCATGACATCATTTATGTGGTTTTATCTCATAAGATTCTAAATAAAAATATTGATAGATCTTTTTCAAACATTTCTCATTTACATGACCATGATGGTGATGTCATAACTAGGTGTTATATGATTTATATGAACATGATTCATTATCAATGGACAATACTTGTTTCCCTTAATTTAATACATAAATATAGTTATTTAAATATATCATACCCTAACATATGTTTTATTTACAAAGAAACAACTTTTATTTAAAAACATGAAAATAAACCCGTCTATATCTATGCATGATTAATAAATTATGTTCTTGATAATAGTTGGTACATTTTCTTAATAGTTTAAAAAAACATTCATGTTCTAAATGAAATTTTATAGCCTCTAATAGCTAGAGAATTCATCCTCACACAATTGGCAGCTCGTAGATCCACCTCTCCTCTATCAATATTTCAAAATCTATATGGTTACTTCATTTAGAAATAGATTTGGGTACCAAAAGTACTATAAAATTCCCAATTTATAGATACTAAAATATTACACACAATAATAAATGCAAATTTATCTTCCCTTTAATTATAGGTGTAGTTCCTCTTGCAGTGTATTTACTTTACATATGCAAAATCCACTACATTCATATCCTTATATGCCACTAGATCTTCTTTTTCTTGGAAGGATGGTGTTCTAGAGATTTAGTCTTTTTACGAGTCTTGGGACCCTTCTCCTTGTTATTACTTTAGTTATTCAACATTAGAAACATAGGTTTTATCACACCCGATGTCCTTATCCACTTCGTGAATCAATGTCATATTTTTTAAAAGACTCTTCTCATTTTTTATCAATTAAGAATTATCAATAAAACTGGAGAAGTTCTTGGGCGGTTAGGAGAGTATGATATCTACGCACAACTCATCTGAGAATATAATCCCTAATATGTCTAAGCATTCAATATATCCAATAATATTGACTACATGAGGCCATTATTGTGCCGACTCTCCATGATTAGTTTTAAATAAATCATTGGGTATCTCATATCTCCGTTGTCTCACCTTCTCTTCATAGCGATCCTGAACGTGATACATAATGCTATATGCATTCATGTCCCCATGTTGCATTAAAATTTCATTATATATGGATGATAGGATGAAACATTGAACATATATAGAATTACAAAAACATTTCTCATATATATACAACTCTTCATCATTAACCCCATTTCCAGTAACTTTAGGAATAGGTTCTTCTGACACATACAATTTCCTTTCATGGTGAATGATAACGCATAAGGGGATTTTCCATTATTTTAATCTTTTGCAGGTGAGAAGGTTATACTTATCAATTATTGATAATACTAATATGTTTGACTTCATTTTTATTTTTTTATATACAAGAGATGTTAGAAGACTTTTAATACTTTAAAATTTAGACCAATAAATAAATATTATATTTATTAATCTCCCACTGTTTTATTGAAACTCAATAGCCACCACCATTAGCTTTAGAATATCATGTTTCTTGTAAATTCTAGTGGAATGGATCCGTAACCCACTTATCATTGTATTAAATTTGGTCTGTTAAGAAAATTGAATGATTTTAGGTAGGCATTCCAAATTCCAACTACATTAACTGACAATTCCTTCATCTGTTGAGTGGACATAACAATATTAATGTCCCTAAATTAGATTTCCTCAACCCTGGCCTCTCAGTTACAACATGTCCTTCTTGGACGTCAACCCTTGATGTGAAATATGATAATTTAACCAAAAAACATCATGTTAGAATTCCATGATAATAAATATCACCCCAACATTGGTTGTTCAATCCTATTGAACTATGATTCAATTTTAACTGAAGTAAAGGAAGGCTATACCAACATAATATATAATTGATAGATTTTATATTTTATGCAAAAATTTTAAATTACTATATTTATCCAATTCTTGTTAATATTAAGTGGATTTTTATAAGTGATAAACTTTTTCATTGATAATAATTATGCATATTTCTTTTTATATTAGTTCTATCTTTCATTCTTGTTAATTTAATTCAAGCGATCATGAAAGAACATCCATAATTAAATAACAATGAAACTTGATAGAAATAAAAAAATAAACAGGTGTGATCGTGAGATTTTACTAATGGTTTTTCTATCTAAAAGTTGATAAAATAATTGTTGACATAGGGTAGGAAACACCTTGAACCAACTAAGGTTCATGTTACATATTTTCACATGTGCACTTATATATATCTCTTGTATTGGTTTCACCTTTTCTCCAAACTTGAACTTCCTCCACTAGCTTGGATGCTCCATCCATTACATATGATTTTACTCCAACATAATCTATGGGGAAAGGTTTTATATAAAACAATACATGGTCACACATTCCCTTATATATTAAGAGGAGAGAAGGCCCAAAAGACAATAATTTAAGTTAATAATAAATTGAATAAAACCAATCGCATACGAAAGTATGGTCTATACTAGTGATCATCTATATGCATGATACAAATTACTCATTTAATATAACTAAAATTCAATTCATAATAGTTATTATTTAAGATAAATCTTTATTGAATAAATTAATTATCTTCTTTGGATAACTAATAAATTTATCTTAATTCTCATCTGAATTTCCATAATATTTTCATCCTTCATAATTTTAAACAAATTAAATAAATTTATATAAAATTAATTGTGTACAAAAATGTATCGTGGAGTAAACAAGGTGAGTACCCATCTAAATATACCCAAAATGTATTACAATCATATTCTTTTTACTTTTGTGGCATATGGAATACATTACTTATCATGTACTTTCATGATGTGCACTGTTATCCTAATGCTAACACTAATTACATGATTTTTTATCATGTGTTATGCTTCAATGCACATAAGTAATAAGTGAAATAAAACTCATATATGATATAACTATCCCAAAATTATGCATAAATTAATTATATTATATATATATATATTAAAACTCATCACATAGTGAATCCTATCAAATTAGTGACCACACACAAGAGAATGTCGATAAGGATTTCACATTAAATTGAATAAATTTTAATTTTTCATAATATTTTATAACTAAACATCATATAAAAGTAAGTTACACATCATGTAAATCTTCGACCATCTATATAAGGCACACACCTAGGGAATCAGTGTGTAAACCATTCCTCAGAAAATAGGAGTATGCAGTGTGTACAATGGCTCCACATCGTGTGGTCTCTAAGTTACATAGTCACTAGTCAGGAAAGATGTGTATGAAAATTCATGGAACAATTGTGACTTAAAGGACTACATGTCATGTATGCGGGATACACGGAGTGTACACCAGCTGAGCCTTTTCTAGGTTTGCCCAGTCAATACAGTTTGTAAGAAATCAAATGTATATCATATATTCAATGCACACAATTTGAATTAATTGTGAATTAATTCCTATTTCATAAAACAATATGACATGACATGTATCTCTGGTTACACAGTGTGTACACTTATGTTATGTAGCTAGAATCCTCATCACCTCCAAATTAGATATTAAATTTTATTACATTTATAAAATTAATCTATTATATTAGATATACATGAAACTAATGTCGAAGAAGAATATATATAAATTTAGATTAAAGAATAATTAAGAATGAATTGAAAACTAATTAAAAAAATGCATAAATCAATCAATGATAATTAAATAATTATAAATAATTTTTTGACATATTTGATACTACATTAAGGTTTCATTCCCAGAGGAAATGTGTGATGGGTCACGTCCAAATATTTTTTTTTGTAGTCTATGATCAATTCGAGATTTACATGACAATGAATATCGTGATCAATGAAATTAAATCAAAGAAAATAGAAATGAAATAGAAATTTGGAACTATTCTCGGGATCATCACATATTATTTATAATTATTTTTATAAATGAATTAATTACTATTAAAGAATTATTTATTCATTTATGAATCTAACAGTGGATCTACATTATCTGGTCATTGTGTTGTGGTAAACAAAAATAGATTCCCTCTATCGGTGATCCACATGTGTTCAAAAAAACCTGGACATCGTCATAGGAATCTTCAGGCACTGGCATGGAGGATCCTATTTCATCCATGGTTCACATTTGATTTCCATGTGAATCTCATCCAAAACATTCTCCTTGATCTCTCTAGAATCACAAGTTGATGGTGGAGAAAGATCTCTCTCAACTCATGAGAGTGTTCTTGAAGAGGAATCTCTATAGGTCCTAAGAGGATTCTCTTCGGCCAAAATTATGCACAAAAAAAATGAATTGGATCTCTGGAAAAGAATAAAATAATTAGGATAAAATACAGATAAGGTTTAGAAGTAAATATTCTACCAAGTTACCTTTAATATTTATTTAATTCCATCAAAACACCATGTCAATAAAAAAACATTATCGGCATTCACTTAAATTGAAAATTAAAATTAAATATTATTTACTCAAATAATATTCAGTTTATATAATTTCTCACTAGATCTAAAAACATGATCCTCCATTCCTCAAAATTATTTATCAAGGCTTAAATAATAAATATTTATTTAATAAGTAAATATCATTTTAGTATTCGGTAATAAATAAATTAATATTATATTCACCAAATATAATATAATTATTTATTAAATATTCTGCTCATGTAATATTCTCTCGAATAACTAGTGGTAGAATATACAAGATTAAGAATAAAGGAATAATTATTATACCATGTGCACGAATAATATTTATTCAACTTTTTAAAAAATAAATAATAATATATTATTCATTTAATATTCTGGATACACATAGTGTTTGACCTTCTAGGCCATTTTCTTAGTGGCATTACGTGAAGTAGCCTAAAGTCCAAGGTTAACATCTAACAACACTTAAAGGCACCCATATAGAAATAAATTATTATTAAAATGACATAATACCTCACATAGATCCCTAATGTGTAATATAATCCTTTTATCTTGATATCTTTAATCAATCATGTTTCATGCTGGAGCCATCAACCAATGTGATCGATGTCTCTTTCTTTGACATTCTAGAAATAGAACATATCCATATAAAACTATAGAAATGGATTAATTTAGTCTATATATTTTCCATTAAAGGGCCTAATATATGAACATCCATTAATGAACGGAAGGGAAAATCCATTTCTCATGTTATTCATTAGTGTGATATTACTCGTGACACACCCACTATTTCTTACCTTGCCGCAAACATTTAGCTTCATAGTTTTCATCAATAAGTCAAAGTAAATAATTCATAATAGTAATTATTAATAATATTAATGTATAAGGATAAATAAATATGTTCATGAATAGGAACATCTATGAAACATATAAATGTGGATTTTCTATTGGTAGCTCTCGTTCTCATAATATCTGACAGTAGATATTGTTCAGGGAAAACACCATGATAAGATGATTCAACGTACTCTGACACTCCACATATGATATATTGTATCATTTATGACCCTCAAAAGATATCATCCATCTATTGATCCTATATTTTCGAATATTTTCTTAGCACTTTTGTGTTCTTATCGTAGTAGAGAACTGCTATGGACTTTTAGTGTGACAACTACTCTTATGACATTATTAGATACTATGTTATCTATAAGAACAATCATTATTTGATAAAGAGTTTATTAATATTCAAAAATATGAATACATGTCTTAATAAAGTACACATAATTTATTTCTAAGGAACCAAATCCTACACTTGTAAGACTACAAATAAAGAATATTATCATAACTAATTGAGTGTTAATGAATAAACTAAAAAACAGATATGTTTCAGGAAAAAATATTAATGTTGTCTTGAAAAGTATATTCATATGTGTAAGGTGTTGATTTTTCAAGAACATTTTACCCTATTTCAAGACTTGATACCATCTGAATGTTTTTTCTATTATTTCTCATTAAAAATAAAATATTTATTTAATAGATGTACTGTTGATATTCTAGAATGGAGAATAAAAAGAAAAGTGGTATATTAAATATCTATATAGATTCATAATTGATGAGTATTTAATTATTATTTGTAAACTCAAGAAATGTTTTTATTAGTAAAATTAGACCCCTCATCCCTGGTACACTAAACTAGATATTTATATAGATATATTAAACTAATCCAAATGGAAAGTTGACATAAACCTATATTCGAATGAGGTGTGTTTTTTAATTATGATATTCATTTTATGAGTTGATTATATTATCTTTTTTTTGTAACAACAATGGATGAAAATAATTTCAAGATAAATGAATGAGTAATTTTAGATGAAAATTTTTGGTAATATGAGTTTCATTATTGGGAAACTATTTTTGAAAAATAAAATTTATATCTCCTATTCATAAGAAATTTGTTAGAAGGAGACATTATGTAAAATTTACTTGGTTGATGAAAAAAAACATGTAATCGAATATCAATTGGATTAAAACTATGAAATAAAAAATCTGGTAAAAGTTTTAATCAAAGAAAATTAGAAATTTAATTGGAAGTGTATCTATCTTACTACATTTTTACTAGAAATTGTGTATGTTGTAACATTTTGTAATAAATTTAAGAGTGATCCAAGGGAATCACACAAAATATATACTAATAGAATCTTTAGGTATGTTAATGGGATATAAAACTATATATAGATGTATCAAATAAGTGGTATGTTGATCATGCATAGATTCATATATTCTAATTGGGCTGGTTGTTCCAATGATCATAAATAATCATCCGGTGGAAAACCCTTTTTGGTATAATTTTTTTTATTTCAATAATAATAATAATAACATAGTATGTTTAATTATGTAAGAATATAAATATATTGTTTCCACCCATTCTTTCACTCAAATTATGTGGATGAAAGTTTATATGACATGAATTTGACTGTAAAAAATCAATTAAAAACTATCTATAATAATAAATGATCCATTGATATTTCAAAGAATATCGTAAAACAATCTACATCAAAACATATTGACATCCTGTTTTCTTTTATCAAGGAAAAATTTTCTTCCAGTGAACTTAAGTTGGATCATATTTCAACCAATGATTAAATTTATTATATTTCACTGAAGTAATTCCATCTTAAAGGTTTGAGGATCTAAGGATGAAAATTTATAGTCACCCTTCACCTATCACTAAATATAAGATATGTGATAGTACACCACTATGCCTTGGATTACGTTGTAAGAGGGGGATCTTGCTGCAACTCTATGTCAAATGGAGGAGTATAAACTTCTCAATCATCTGAAAAAACTAAGGCGAGAATTATTACAAAGAATAAGGATAAAAATTGTAATGTGGATTAATTGGGGTGTATATAAAAATAACTTTTGTAAAAAATAATTATCATAAAGATACATAATTATCTACAAAACATGGTTTTATATAGCACTGTGTCCAATTGTTTTCCTAAATTTATTAAAATAACATTAAGTCCTGGAGTGAAACATATTTAATGGAAGGAGATCATGAAGTTCCATAAAAAATATATTTTTTCTCTTAACTATAATAATAACACTTTAGATGAAGAAATTCACTATTCATCATTGGTTTCATAGATATTCAGTCAATCAAAATGATGGTTGATGTCGAAGATCTAGATGAAGAAATAAAATGTAGTGCGTGATTTCACAAGAATATGGGGCTTAAAGATTTTAGGGGTTGATTTATTTAATAGTGTTAGTCAAATATAATGTTCCTACACTATTATAGTGAAATGAATTCAAACCACTAAAAGAAAACGTTTCTTATTAGAACTGTATGATGTACTAATGGATTCAAAAATATGGTTTGAGATATAGAAAAGGATGAACCAAAATATGAGATGAGGGAAGAATAAGAAAGTACATCCATCAGAAGTTGTTTAGAGACTCTACATATACAATATAAGGTAAAAACCATTATTTTTATATTTATAAGGATGGTAAAAGATCAAATATTCATGAAGGAAAGTTCATGATTCAAGCCAACATTTATATAAAATTAGATTTTTTTTGGTGATATGTTTTTCTATGGATTTTAAAAAGAAAATTTTGGATATATTCAAATGTTTTCAAGACTATTGAACAATAAAGTAACATAATTATTAGTTCATTTAAAATCATGTTCATTCCCAACGTGATAACCATTGGTTATATAAATGGGGATCCTAATTTGAGTTAATTTTTTTGTTGTTGTTCCTATTGATAATGATGATCTTTTCAAGAGAAGAATATTATTGAGAACCCAACCAACATTAATTTGAAGATATTTCTGATTGAAGAAGTATATCACTTAGTTGAGGAGACAAGATATTCAATTAATATAAGATACATGTTTTGGACATATATGTTCTGAAAATTAGAGTTCATGAGAAGAAGATGTTTCTTATGTTAGGATACTCAGAGGAAAATCTATACTATTATACTAGTGGGATACGGTGAAATTATCTTGTTGAAAGACATTGGTGTGGGGTGTACATTTGGGTAAATAATAAACCATTATAAAACCTTTTTAATTTAAAATTAAATATAGTAATAAATTTTTTACTTGGCCATTTCAAATACAAAAAGTATTATGTTTCCTCATTGGGATTGAACCTTGAAAAAAAATTGTGTTCCTTACTCTATTGATTGTTTTATTACTTGAAATTTAGTGTGTTTATTACATGAGTGTATTAAGACTATACCATGTCACAAAGGCTAACATAATTTAAAATTAACTTGTAAAAAGAAACCAAAACTTCACCACCCTCCAATGGTTCGCCTATTACTGGGTATCCTATGTAAAATAACATAAGTACACATGAAAATATCATACAAAACATAAAAATTTTATGTATCACCTTTTTCTCATGACCTTTGTTATGTTATTTACTTTTCTATGAAATATATTATACATGAATCTGAATGGAAATGTATTGCATAAGACCCCTTCGTTTTCTAATTTTTAGTGTGCTCTTCTATAAATATATTATGCATTCCTCATAGAATATTATGTATCATATAAAATATGATACTTATCCAGTGTCACCTATACTGAGCACCAAATCCTCAATTCAAAACATTTTAAAAAATTTCAATTATATAGAATACAATATAAAACATTCATAAAAACATACAATTCATCATACATATATTCAAAATCGAATAAAAAATTCATCAACAATTCTATTGGGTACTTTAGTAATCACCAAAAATTTCCATTATGGTTATTTCAAATTATATATGGGGATATATATGGGTTAAATGGGGGGGGGGGTTGAGTAGTTTTTTGAGAAAAATCATGTAACATCAAGTCAAATCACTGATTACCATGCACAATTTCATCTAACCATGTATTTAATATGAATTCCAATATTCCAAATTTTTTTTTCTTCTGAAATGTAGATTTTCTTTCATCGTTTGACAATCCATGTGCCCATATATTAATAATTTACTACCTCTAAATTTTTAAATGCATGTTTAGGCACATAGTTTATCTAATGATGAACTTAAACTTTCTCCATACCAAAACTATTACCACTCTCCATCAGTAGACCATAATTCCACTAAACATGTATGTTAAAGTAAACATCCATTATGAATCCAAAAAATGCACTAAAACACTTTTCTATCATAAAATACACCATTTATTATTTTTAAAGATAAATCAAAAAAATACCCTAAAATTCAGAATATCAGTGAATATATAATGACTTGGAATTTTCGTAAATAAATATCACATATTTTTATGTTATTATTAAATATAATTAAAATAAACACTCCCAAGGACCGTAATGGGTTAGTGTCTATGGAGTCTAGATACATAATCTTCTTATTTAGTGAATTATGTTCAATATCTCCCATAAGGATATTCCCACGTTATACACTTCATAGTCAAAACATTTTGAAAACCTTTCTTTATAACCAAGGGAAAGGAATCATAAAAAAGGATGAGCTCAAGTGCTTAGTAAATGTGAAAATGGGAGATATATTTTTATGATCACATGAAAGAATAAGGTAAGGATAAGGGCATGAGATCTTGAAAAAAACATAAAAATCATTATACACCGCCTGTAACAGATCATAAACATGATTCGTGGTATAAATAATTATCATTCTAAAAGGCATGATTCATAAGAGTTTTAAATAATCATAATTCATGAACAATAAAATCATTTCATAAAAGTGTAGCACCAAAATAGGTATAGAAACCATTTCAATTTTCCAAGTTAACTACCATGGCCATAAAACACATTAGATCATTCTTCATCACATATTTCCAATTATGGATCAATCGCATCGACCTGTTTCCCATTTTGGTTCAAGCACATCAGCCTACATCCCATTATGGATCAATCCCATTGACTTGTTTCTCACTCATATCTCATTAGATATAAAGCATTACCAAATTCCATATAGAGAGATATAAGTCTCACCCATCCTTGGTTATAATGTGACTCCCATCAGTAGTTAGAACATAACATCCTTGAAATAATAAATACCATATAAAAGTGTGACATAAAATTATAAAAAATTCATTGTATCATATCCCATGAAATGGAAAGTGTTTCATAAACATTCAATCGTAGAATACCCCATTTAATGGAACTGTTTCTCCTAATCATCTCATTAATTCATCATATCATAACTCATTGAAAAGGAATGGGTTTTATAAACACCTCTTCATCATAATTGTAAACCATATAAATAATAATAAGGATGGTAAAATTGTATTATATCCTTAGTAATGAATAAGTAAAATCAACTGATGTCATCTTAGATAGAAAATGATTTTAAAAGATCACTTATGACGTTTCTTGAAGAAAATAGTTTTTCTAATATAAATATCCCTTTTTAAAACTAAAATTTAACAATAAATTTTAAAAATTTAATTATTTGAAATTAAAAGTGGAAAAAAATAAAGGAATAGTGAAATCTGTAATTTTTCATTTTTGAGGAAAATTAAATTCATCTTATACACATTAAAATAAAGATTTCTTTATATTTCTGTAAAATCAAAAAGGACCATTTTGGGAAAATGACATTAAGATTCCATTGAACCCATTTTTTTGAAAAAACAATCATGGGTAAATATTACTTGAAATAGTAATTGGATAATATTAAATGCTTTTTGTCAAAGGTTTTTTGATAACATGGACATGGAATAAAAAAATTTTCGACCAAAAATAGAAATAAAGATGATTTTACATAAAATAATTCTATTAATATATATAATTATATAAAGGATGAAATTGAAATAATAACACTTACTTTCTATAAATAAGAATATGAGAAGAAATCACATGATTTTCTTGAGATTTATATCTTATGATCTCATCATTGGATACATATCACAATCAATCTAGTTAAACATAGATATTCTAACATTAAATCCTTACCGCCTCAGTATTTTTGTATCATAATACCCATAAAATAAAGGAAATTATATGGATATTTATATCCCATTAGTATTATGATATGGATCATAAAATAATTTTTTTTAAGTATATATGCAATATAAAGTATACCAGTGGATTACAAGGAATTTTTCCCACATAAATAAAAGTGAGAAAGAAATATCGTACCTTAAGCCTTTACTTCCATTGTACATGAAAAAATATATTTTATAATAAATATATGTTTATTATACATATATATATTATATAAAAATAATAATACGTATCATTATATATAGTATTTAGTTATAACTTATTATTAACTATTTATTAATAATTCCTTTTTAGAATCATATTTCAAGTAATAACTACTTTGTTTTTCATGTATATTTAGGTATAATATTTTTTTCCAATTACTTCCATCAGGGTCCCATAATCTATAGAATGTTAAACATGATATAAATATCATATAAATATCATATATATTCATTATATATGTATTTATAGTAATCCAATAAAGTTAGAGAGAGGAAATGAATTACACTATTCATAGAGTCGATATATTGTATGTATGCATGAACACTATATCCATTGTATCGATATATAAAAAAGTAAAGTTAAATAATATATTAATTAAAAAAATTAATCAAATATTTTCATTAATCATATAATTTTTATATTCCATGTGAATCTTAACTGAAAACAAATGAAATTTCATCGGGAGGTGATCGTCTTCCACACACACGTGCAACATTATCACATTGTCAAAAAATAAATTTTAAAAGTTATTTGAGATATAATAATTAAATAATTATAATTATTTAATAAATATAATATTTACATGTTAAATATATAACTATATGTATATTTGATAATTGATAAAGGAAAATGAATTACATCAGTTCGTGAGTCGGTAGTCCTACGTACACACGATCGACAGTTTTGTTTCCCACTTGATGGAAGAGGAGACAGACGTAAGTCATTCCATTGACATAATAACATCTATTTATATAGAATATAATGATGTTATTATATCATCTTTGTTTAATAATATTTTAAGGAGTGAATGGAATAAATAAAATAAATACACAAGTTTATGAAATTTACCCCTTCTTCAAAGAACCTCTTTAGGTTTATATCTAAATAATTCATAGAAGGTTTTCCCAATAAAATTAAGGAATACATGATTTGTGGAGGGATGTAAAGAATATATTTGGTTAGGGATTGGATGAACCAAGTGGTTTTTGAATAGTGAAGTGGAGAGGAGAGTGGGTGGCCTTTTAAAAGTGGGGGAGAGGACATTCATGGAATTCTTCCAAACATTAAATTGTACCCATATTATTCACATTCCAATAGGCACTAAAATGGATCATTATGAGACCATAGATTAAAAAAGGTCTAAATACAGATATTAAATGGTGTTGTATGTGTTTATAGGTAAATTTAACGTTTATCATTTTAGTTTAACCCACCAAAAAAAAATTTCAACATTATCTATAGTAATTATTTTTCACAATTTTTACTATTCATTTTGACCAAAAATTAAGTTGAACTAATTATATAATTTTATTATGATATTTCAAAATATAGAATATATTTTTAAAAATTCTATTTATATAATTTAAATGTTTTAATTTAAAAATGAACTCATAGACACAAGAACAAATCATTTTTCCAAAGAGAATCTTTTCATAAGTATAGAAAGTTATAATATCCAAATTCAATATAAAATTGATTCTAATAATCCAAATTGGATTAATAAAAATATATATGCAATTATTTTTCTCTTAAATCCATATTAAAATAATGTTAAGATTGTAAATTCATAAATTAAACAATTTTTAATAAATAATGGTATTTTTTACTATTCATTGAAAAAATAATATTTTATAAAAAATTCTAAAAAATAAATAATTTTTTTTAAATTTAGATTTAAAAAAGAAATTAGATTTAGTCAAATAAATATTATAAAATTTTAAAAAAAATACTTTTATAGTTTTTTCACAAAGAAAATATTTTGAGAAAATGTTATTTTAAAAAAAATATAAAGAAATTACTTAAAAAATAATTACATTTTATCAATGTGTTATAATTATATAAAAATATTTTAAATAATATATAAATTTTTTTTATTATTATTCATTCTACCAATTTTATAAACAATGTGAAAACGGATCTTGTTTCAATAATAATATTAATAGTATATCATGGATCATTAGAACTAGAAATTGAGTGTAATGAAATATATCAAGGGAATTAAATTTATTTGAAAAAAATATCATAGAGTTACATTAAACCCCTCTTGTATTTAAATTTTCCCTGAAAATTCCATCACATTCGTACAATAAACTGAGGATTCATATGCCTCAGTAAATCCTCAGGTTCCCATGTAGCTTCTAAAAGTTGGTGGTTTTTTCATAATGCATTGATCACGTGGGTCATTTTTTATAGATAATTCTATATATTATATAGAATATTTATTGATTATTCATTATTTAAAACATCATATACCAATGTTACACCCTATGTGTTGAGTTCATGTGATGGATCTAGAATTTATTTCCTTAGCAGAGATACATGGAACACATCATGTACCTGAGAGAGGTTTGGCAGAGGAATCATGTGATAAGGTATGGTCCTAATATGATCAAGAATTGGGAATGGGATGATATACAGAACGATTAGATTTCCATTATTTCCAAATCACTTTACCCCATTCCATGGAGAAATTCATAGAAACTCTTTGCCACCATCTTTAAATTCCATATCACAATAGCGATTGTTAGCAAAACTATTTTGTTGACTTTCTACTGCTCTTATGTGTGGTTGAAAAGCTATAATATTATATTTCATTTCTTATACAATATTTGGTACCAATATCTTTCATTATCTATCTTTATCCTAACACGTTAGAGTTATCCACTTATTTCGATAGAGGACTTTATAAATAGCCATATGAATTATCGTGCTAAAGATATTGTTGTAAGAAAAATAAAATAGTGGAAGATGTTGATCACAAACACCTCTAAAATAATTATAAAAATATCTCAACATATAAATTAGGGTTTGAATTGTTCACTCAGAGTGACCATATATCTGAGGATGATACAAAGTGCTAAAACTCAACTCCATATCGAGGGCCTGCTAAAGACATCAATAGAATATCCTGGTAAACCCAAAATACCAATTGGACATAATAAAATGTGGTTCTCTAGGAAATCTTAATACTTAATTAATGTATATTCCATAAATGTGATCTAGTGAGAATTCCTCTCTGATGGTGATTATGTGTACTGGCTCTATAAAGATACTGACTACCACCCATAATGGATTATTCCCTTTAGATGTTTTTGGGATTCTGAAGAAAAATTCCATGGGAATGTTTTCCCATATCCATTCTACTATAGGTAATGGTTGTAAGAGCCCCTTAGAAATTTGTATCTCCACCCTAACATGTGGCCATATTATGCACTGAGATACAATTTCATTGATACATATCTTTATTCCATCCAACCACAAATACTCGATCATATATATATATATACTTCTATGATGAATAATTAATGATGAAATATGAGCCTAATTTAGCATCTCATTCAAATCTGATATAGATGGTACACAAAAATAGTTCCTAAAAGTTATCATTCCATCACAATAATGATTGAACTTAAGAACATTTCTCACCTTATTCAATAATTCCAAATCATACTGATGTGAAACTGTAATCATCATCTAGATAGATCATTGAAAAATCATTTGAGAAATATAATGTTTCTCCCCTTTAATTAGGATATAAATATTTATCCTTTTAAAATCTATAAATAATGGATCATTTTTTATCCTCTTCATTGATAATTTTGTCTGATCATTTCGAATCAAATCATCTTCCACCATGTTCTCTTTCCCAAGGTGGTAATATATTGAGTATTCGTAATATTTAATCACCTCTAACCTTCTTCTCTGGAACATATAGAAGGCATTTTGTGTTAATAAATAATTTTATATTTTATTATCAGTATATGTATAACACTTTTATCTTCTAAAATAATTCATACATATCATTAATAAAAAAATTAATGCAACTAAAAGAAAATCATGAGATGTGTATTTTTTTCTCATGAACCTTAAAGTTTTATGAGGCGTAAGATATATCCAAGTCATTACACATTTTAATATGTCCCAATACATTATTGGATACATCAATATATATTACAAACCCGTATACATTATAGGTTAATGTACAAACATGTGTGATGACTAATATTTTCATCAGTTCATTGAAAATTTTCTTATATTCATATATTGAGAAGAACATGGCTCCCTTAAATTTTAACATGCATAATGGATTAGATAATAATTATAAATTATCCCGAAACTATTTATAATATCCAATAAAACCAAGAAAACAATAGATCTCATTTACATTGGCTGGTCTAGGCCAATATTCAACAGACTCTATCTATGATGGATCCATTAATATACCCTCTATTGAGATTATATAACATAAACATGTACTATTTTGTAGCCAAAATTCGCACATTGTAAAAATTTTACACATTTTATCCTTCCGTAGGGTCTTCATTACAATTAAAAAGTTATATTAATGATCTTACTTTATCATCAAATATATAAGAATATCATTTATAATAATTACCATATATTGATCAAGGTAATCTCTAAAAACTCTATTCATTAAATCAATGAAGATAGTGGGGGTAATTATTTAGATCTAATGGCATCATTGTATACTCATTGTTTCCGTATATTATATGAACTGTTGTCAAAGGTATGTCCTCTTTCTGGACCCTCAATTGATGATACCTATAAAGAAATTCAATATTAGGAAATTTTTTAGCTCCATGTAGTTGATAAAAAAAGTCATCAATATGAGGTAGAGGATACTTGTTCCTGATCATGATCCTATTTAACTCCAAATAATCAATAAAAAGTAAAATATTATCAATCTTTATTATTACTATATAGAACAGATGAACCGCATAGTGACGCACTGGGGATTAAAAATACTTTAACAATATTCTCTATAATTTTATTCATAAATTCCTACAAATCAATTAAATTAATTTAATATAGAGTCTTATTAGGTGAAATTCCATATATGAGTTCTGTTGAGAAAACCACTTCATGATATGGTTGAAGACTGTGAAAATCGTCCATAAAGACATAAAAAAATTACCAATCAATAGGCATTTCATTGATGTAAATATTCTCCCCAACCATATAAGGTAAATATCATTCATGGAAAGGAATTAATACCCATAATGTAAATATAGTTCCCATTAGAATTTTGTATTCATCCTCACACAGATAATTGAGAATGGGTTAATTTATCATATATAATTTGACATCCATTAATCAATAATTTATATTGTATTCATATAAAGACTGTTAATCCAATCCTAGAATCCCATCAAATTCATCTAACTGAATAATCTCCCGATTTATAGAACTCACATTCCTAAAAACGTTAATCAATGATAAACTACACACTTGTGATGTGACCATTGTATCAATAAGAGTTTTTATAATGACCCCGAATCTAATAGGCCAAAGTTTGTGGTTATTTTGTTACATTGTCACTAGATACAAGAAATCACATCTCAAAAAACCCAATAGAATCATATTCTTAGTACATTATATAAATAATTGAAATTCACATTACATTTTAAAAACATAAAATGCACAAAGTGATTTCATTGATAATTTCATTATCCACCTTAGAATATCCATACATATCAATCATAAATCACTTCCTAGTATCCTAGGGAAAATGAACCATAATGAATGGGTGATCTCAGATGCTCAGTAAGGGTAATAATATAGTAGATGTTATCATGAATAAATAAGAATAATTAATTTGAAAAGGTAAATAACTAAAATACATGTTATTTAAATAATAACACGAGCATAATATGTTAGGAATAAAGGATGAAAAATAAGTCATATAAATAACACATGATATTGAAACATATCAATGGATATTATAACTAATTGAATAATCACATTGAAATCAATAACTGATTTCATAATGATAGAATTCATAATGTCAAACATCTAAAATATACTATGGAGACATCATCCAAGACATCTAAAAATGCTATTAAGGCCTTGTTCCATGATATCTGAATAAATTGGTAAGGCCTCATCCAAAACCTAACATAGTTTGTCTCATCAAACCTGCCAATGAATCAAAGGTTTATAATAGGTCGTGATAATCACATTATAATTCAAATTCATCCCTCATATGAATAAATAATCTCACTGAATTAGAATTTGATAACAAAATCAATAACTTTCATTATTAGAAGAACAATTCATATAGAATATCAATAATTTAGCCTATAAAAATCACCGTAAACCATAAAATGAAATATGATGAGTGGTATCATTAAAGTACATCATTAACATAAGATTTAAAAAAGAATATTGGTATAGATTAAATTACATTAAAGACATTATTGGAATATTTCATGAGGAAAATACACTTTTTTACTTTGAAAATAATTAATAAAATCTACAAACTGTGTACGTCATAATGAAATCATTTTATTTGAAATAAACTTTTAAACATGTAAAGGAATATTCCGACCAATATGGTGTGATGGTGGTGGGAAATTTCGTTTATCTCATATAATCTAAAATAATTCCATTCACACTTTTCTATGAAAAGTCAAAAAAGTACCTTGTTTGAATAATAACAAGAATATTCCTTTAAAAAAAATTATAAGGACAAAAATAAGGGTAAATATTAATTTCAAAAAATAATTGTTGAATATTAATAACAATTTAGAAAGAATTTGTAAAAAAACATGGACATGGATGATAAATATCCTCAAGTGAGACTTAAATATAAACAATCTCAGATAATGATGATATTGTGAGATAAACACTTGCAACTTTGGTAAATTTTGAATATTAAGCCACATGGAAGAGTGTAATTAAATGAAACATAAACTATCATTATAATAAGAGATTCAGGATATAAAAAATTAATTTGGAAGCATGTACACCATACAAAATAAATAAGCGGTGAATAGAGAATATGTCTCATGGAAGTAAAAGTTAGATGAGAAACCCTTACTTGATGTTTGACTTCTTTCATACATGTTTCAACCTCCTATATAAAAAATATATATCTATTATACATGTATTAAATAAATATTATAACACATATAATACTATATATTATCTACATAGATCTTTTTATCATCTATTATTAATCATTCTTTATTAAATAACTATTCCGGGTGATAACTGCTTCATTTTTCATGTATGTTTTGGTTTGGTAGACTTGATCCATGTATATTGATCATGGTTACAACATATCCATAATATTATTAATGGTATAAATTTCATCTATACTAATGAATTACATCATTATAAAATCCATGTAAAATGGGTATGAAAAATGAATTACACTGGTACATGGATATGATAAATCATACGTACGCACGCACGATGTTTTTTCTTTTCTTAGAAATGGAATATGAATGTACCTTAATCATAATAAAATATCAGTATATTTATTATACTAAAGTTATTATTTTATTGTTGAAACAACACATGAAGATGAAGTAGAACAAGAAATAAACTTACGAGAGTGGGTAAAGATGATTACCTCTTCTTTGGTGGACTCCCATTAGATCTCTTAAGAAGGGACCCGACGTTAATATGTTGAATGGGATATGACCTGAAGAACATGGATAAAGATGTTGAGAAGAGTAATGTGTATGTTTTGGTTTATCTAGATGGATAAATGTGGTGTAAATAACTATGTGATGAGATGTCTTTTTATAATTGAGGTTAGCGATACTTTTCAAATTTATTTAAATATAAAATTAATATAAAATTAATATTTAATTATAAATGTTTCAAAACTGATTTATTTAGAATATATTATTATTATGAGTCTAAATCATCCAATAAAAAAATTAA
This sequence comes from Viscum album, assembly GCA_963277665.1. Classification (NCBI taxonomy): domain Eukaryota; kingdom Viridiplantae; phylum Streptophyta; class Magnoliopsida; order Santalales; family Viscaceae; genus Viscum; species Viscum album. The sequence goes on from OY728161.1 coordinate 1,006,173,206, forward strand.
ACATGTTTTAAATATTTTTTATCCTTATATTTTGATATTAACTGCTCATTACCCTCTTTTGAACATACCATGTTAATAAGAGTAATTACTATTTGAGGGTCTATATAATTACTATAAATGAAAAAACCCTTAAATGGAACATGTTAGATATTATAAACAATATCATAATTATTTTTCCAGATAAATTTATTTAAGAAAATTTATACCCTTTAAAAAATATTACTTATTATAAAATATCGATAACGCTAATTTTTAGAACAATTTTTTACATTGTCATTATTAATATCAACACAAATCATAGAATTAGAACCAAATATTTAATTTTATATAAAAAATAACATGGTTGATTATAGAAATAATATATTTCAATTATTATCTTAAATTATATTACTTCAAATACATTAAATTCCATTTATTCGATTTTTTCATTAATTGAATAATTGTCGCATCACCATTCTGTAAGTATTTAAGATAATTATTTATTAATTTAAAATTTTAAGAAAAATAACATTATGAATATAAATCAATTTTTTTGGAAATTATATTTATATATTAAATCATTCTCTATATAACAAAATATGAAAAATAAGATATTTATTAAAAACAAGAGTGTGATATGTTCGTCTTTTCTTAAAATAAAATATTCTAAAGGCCATAATCTCATCCAAAGGGCCAAAAAATTACATATAACAAATTTATGGATTATTATAGACGAAATTTACTAATAAAATAATATTAAAGTTAGTTTTTAGGTCATTTTCTAGTTCTTATCATTTTATTTTTAACTTTAATTACCTGATTTAAACTTTACCATTGTGACAACAATTACTGTGGTTGTTATTCATATTGACCAAAAATAAAAAGAAACTATTTAATAAATTTAATAATCTGAAATCCAAATATGGAAATCATTTTTCAAAATTCACAACACATTAGTGTTAAAATATAAATAAAAATTATATAGGAAAAATAAAACGAAACTAATTTTTTCAAAAAAACATCTTTTAAATATAAAATTGAATTTCAATAAAAATTTACAATAATATTGAATATAATAAACATAATTATATTATTCAAAATATAATATAACTAATTATTAATTGATTCCAATTTAAAATAAAACAATTCATTGCAAATGGTTAAAAAATACAGCTTTTAATAAAAATCTGCTTTAATCACTATCCACTGGAAATTAAATATTTTCAGAAATGTCCAAAAATTTCAACCTAATATAATTTAGATATTATGATTTAACAAGTTATAATTTTATCTTTGAGTAAAATTTATATAAGTATCAAAAATTAATTATAAATTTTTCCAATAAAAAACAAGAAAAATCATTTTTGAATAAAATATATTTCTGAAGCAAAAATTTACCTTACAAAAAAATAAATACTTTTTAAATAGAATTAATCCACAGAATTTTAATGTAGTGTGTAATTTATATATATATATATATGTATCATTATTTAGTTCATATTATTTATATATATCAATTTAACAGCTATGTTATAATGGTCATATTTAAATAAAAATATTTTGGGACATGATTAAGTTGAATATTGTGTGTACTATATGCTATTAAACATGGAGTTATTTTTAATTCTCAGGGAGTTACACTTTTTTCCACTAACTCAACATCTATTCATTGAGCTGGTATTTTAAAATCCTTTGTAAATTCCTTTTATATAAGAGTAGGTAGTGCTATAATCAAATTACATCCAAATATCTTTTTTTTTCTAAAATGTATTTTATGGTTTAGTGGTAACCTAACACTTAATAAATAAAATACAAAAATATTCCACTCTTCAAATTAAAAAATGCAGCAGTCATAAGGAAAAATGACCAGATATAAAAAAACCACTCATCATCATCAATTCCTCATCAACAGTATCCCCAACCAAAGTCGTCTACCATTGAGAAATTTTTTTAAAATACAATATTACAAATTCAAAATTCAAAAAACCCCATTGTTACCACCGCGGTCAAAGAAACAACTCACACCGCACACCCTAACCCAAATTCTACAAGTCGCCCTCACCATCGTCGGCGAGAACTCATCACTATCAACTTCATATTATCCTCATAATCTACAGTGTCACCGACAACCTAGATAGTCTATATCCATACTTCACGAGACATAGGAAACACATACATCTCCAGTAAAATAATCTTCATAATGAACATGAATAACAAGCCCAATGGGGACCCAAGGTCCGAGATAAAGACACCATGAGGGTCACCTCCTGCAACGTTATAAATTGCATGAACTGCACAACACAATACACCTTGGTAACCACATGCGAGTCTGTCAGGGAGAAGAGAAGTGGGATACTAGGAAAGGAGTATAGAATGGATGGGAAAAAGGCCTTGATAACGAGCTATGACCATAACCATAACCACCAATCCCTGCGTTAAAAGAAACCGCCGAGAAAACTATTGCTATAGAGTTAAAATATAACGCATCACCAGAACACTAAGAAACCATTATTGTCAACATGGAAGAAACACCGCAACTATCTACTATCAGGACACCATCATCATCATCTGAAACCCGAACCGACTCTAGCATTGAGCATTTTCTACACATCCAGAAACCACATTCTAATTCGGGTCAAAACTAAAAACCAATAAATGTAAAATAACCACCAAAGATAGACGACAACCATGAAGTAAGAACGCAACCATGAAAGGGAAAGCCCAAGGCATCGAATGAAATAGGATACAATAGAGAAACCTTGAAATAAATTTCATCTTCCATATAAACATCACTACAAGAAAGCAACATATTAGCAATAGATTTTTAGATGGGGTTATTCACAACCCCCTCTAATAATCAAATTTAGTGGGGGTTCAAAACCCCCTCTAAAATTTTTAGTAATATTTTTTAAATATTTAGTTACAATTTAGAGGTCTTTATATAAAACATACTGCTAATTTAATAATTTTAGGCTCCATATGTCCAGTTGGATTTTAAAGTTTATATATATACATATTCATTTGGAAATTAGAGGGGGTTTTAAACCCTATATAATATAATAAATTATTAAGGATCAGGAACCACTGCTAATCCCTTAGATTAGAGGGGGTTTTGAACCGCTTCTAATTTAAGAAATTAGGGGGTTTTGAACACACTCAAATATATGACATTAAATGGGTTTTGAACCCCCTCTATTATATGACATTATATGGGGTTACAAACCCTTCTAATTCAAGAAATTTTTTCTGTTCGTGAACCACTGCTAATCCATTTGGTTAGAGGGGGGTTTTATCGAACATAATTTTTAGTTATTTTTTAAAAAAAATATCATATAATTTCATATTTTATAATATATATCTATATGTTTTCACATGTGTGTGTGTGTGTTTATATTTTAAATTATCTCATTAAATAAAATTATTTAAATGCATTATAAATATATATATATATATATTATATGTAAATACTTAAAATGAATACTTATACATATAAACAAAAATGTATACGTATAAAAATATTGATATATAAAATATTAATGTATATATATATATATATATATTTATTCAATTATATAAAATTTATATACGGCTTTATAAGTTCAATAAATTCATATTTTGATTTATATTATAAATATATAGTATTAAATTCATTTTTATAGTATATTTTTGTATAAATGAATTTATATTATATTATGTATACAAATATATATAATATAGAAAAAATTATATATATATTTATATTATATATATATATATATTATATATTTGTATTATATATTTATATTATAAGTATTCTATTATATAAAAATTAAAATACATTATAAAATATGTTTATCTATATATTAGTATACAATAGTAATTATAAGTTAATTTATTAAATATATATATATATATATAATTTATTTATATTATATATTTCCAATTATATGAATGTATTTAATTTTCTATGTTTGTATATGTGTATACATTATATAATATCAAATTATATAATTAAATACCTAAATTTATAATACATGTTTATTTTATATAATATATGTATAATATAAATCATAATATTCATAAATTAATAGTATTTATAAATCCAACATATAATTACTATTGTTAAAAAGTTATATGTAATAATTATAATAATAATAATTAGAAATATTATTGTTACAAATATATATATATATATAAGTATATAAATATAATTATATATATATTATAATTATATTATATTTATAAATATTATATAAATACATTAATACACATACATACACAAATATAAAAGTATAGTTACATATTTATATTTGTGAATATAATTATTAATAAATATTTTATGTAAATATTATACACAAATATTTTATATATTCCAAATATACTATATATTTATATTTATATTCACAAATATACATATATATAATATTTTTATATTTAAATAAATATAACTTAATATATGAAATTAAATACAATATATTGTTTATAATATAAAAATATTTTCATGGTTGGTTGGAAAAGGCGAGATGCACCAGTGAAGGCAGTATGGGGTCTGAGTCCTCAGAACAGAAGTTTCCTCGATCATTGCCTGAGTGTGGGTTAAATGCAGGTAGGCACGCATGTGATTTTCAGTGTGGCTATCTGGGGCATCAGCATGTTTGGGGGTGTCGGGTGGCGTCTTTTGTGTCTGTAGTGTCTGCATGTGTGGGTATTTTTCCGGGTGGTGTCTCAGCATGTCTGGCATTTTCAAGGATGTTACAGTGTGTCATTTAGTTTGGGGGGGGGGGATCACGGTGATGTCTAGGGTGTCCACATGTCTCGGGTGTCAGTATGTGTAGGGGTGTCTTGTGGGGAGAGTGTAATGAATCATATTTTCCAAATTCCATTTTTAGGAAATTGATAGGGAAAATACGAGTCTATGTGATAAGAAAAAGTGCGATTCAGAGGATCGGTGTGCTTGGAATGATCCATCAAAAATTGTTATTTTTTAAAAAAGCATGCATGAGTGGTTTTCCAAAAAAAGGTGAATATATTCTAAAAAGGTGGCCGAATCAAAAATCTGAGTGCATTATTTAGCATAGAGAAGTGGTATTAACATATTCTTGACTTAAAATTATTAAATATTCTTTTATTCCTCTATCATATTTTAGATGTCATGAACTGAACAATGGTGACGCAAACAAGGCCAATGTCTATTATAAGGGTGTTCTTGTGCTTCACTCTCTCCCTCGTTCTTGTGTTCTTCACCGAAGGATCGTCGTGGTCATGTCGACAATTTTAGGGAGGCTCCAAACATGACCAGACCCCAAGAGTGGAGACAAATGGATTTTAAGTCCATATTATTAAATAATGCGACCAAAGGGTCATAATAAATCTTTCGTTTCGAAATAAAGGAGCACTGGAGTACGGCCATCCACCCGCAGAAGGAGAGCCACCGCCGCCGCTAAGCGGTAGTGCAGGCACACAGCGAACACAACCCATGGGGCTGTGGATAGGGGCCACTGACATGAAAATGGTGAATAGCCCTGACGGACGTAGAAGGAGGCCTTGAATGACACAGACGTAGGCCATGGTTCTGCTGGACCACAGCGGCGGGACCTCGCGGTAATGATCGTAGGTGGTCACGGGGCGGAACACCATGTTCGAGTGGATGAACCGTACCTCTCGGGTGGACCAGGCTTGTACTGATGGGCTGGACCACTAGCGGGCCATGCCTGGCCGGACCGAGCAAGACCTCGTAGTTCGGCTCAACCCAACAGGATTGGTTAGGTAGGACCTAGGTCGGTCCGACCGGGTCGGACCATACCCAGAGCGAACAAGCCCCTTTTCTCTTAAATGCCCATATCTCTCAAACTTTATGTTCATTTGATGAGTTTTTTGTGACGTTGGGAACCTTGCAATGATGATTTCCTTTTAATATACTATATGTGAGTTTTTTTTAAGATGGTGTATGGCCTATTGGCTCAGGTAGAAGGTGCTCCCAGAACAAGTGTGCTAAGGATGGAATCCAACAGCTGGATAAGACCTAGAAGAAATGTGATTACATAGACTCATGTCTTACCTAGACTATGTGTCTTATATTGACATTGTATCTTACAGTGACTAAATCAGTACTCCCCTATCCCACCATAGTACGATTCCTCTTGTCCTTGATGACACTCTGTGAGTTACCTACACTACGTGTGTTACAAACACTCAGTGTGTTATCTACACTCAATGTGTTACCCACACTCCATGTGTTATCCAAACTATGTGTGTTACCTACACTCTATGTGTTCCCAATATTTCTTGTGTTAATAATTGAAGGTATTTAGGATTCTTACGACAATACTATTTACGCACCATAAAACAATACCTGATGTCAGATTATTCTATTGATTCTTTTGATTGTATTTCTTAGTGGCTACAATCTTTGTACCTCTTTAGTAGTCTTCTTTATGTCTTCCATTGTGATTTACCTTTATGGTATGGGGTCCCTACTATGTATTTTTTTACTCACCACTACACGGGCTTCGACCTCACATTTCATGTCTTCTGTAGATGACCATTAGCTTTGATGGAGTCTATGGTGGATCGAAGATAGGGGTGCTTCAGAGTGACCCAACAGACATGGATCACTTCTGCAACAATCAGACAACTTACATTTCCTACTCCTGAAGTAGGGTTTTTTACTTAGGAGATCCAAGAGATTATACTTTCCTTTTCAGATGGGCTTGTATTCTGTCCCCTTTTTCATTCAGTTTTGTAGCTGACTCTGACTAGGGTTTCGTAGTTGTTTCCATATATCGTTACATAGTGTTTTCTGTTAAACTTTTGGGCTTCGAGATGGGTGAGTGAGTACAATTACAAGGGGAAATTCATCCTAATTGTGGGATATGCCTACATAGAGCTGGTATCCACCCCCCTCTTATCGGAGGCGGGCTTGGGGTAGTCACTACATGGGCCTCGGAGGACATGTCATGACATAAACTCAATTAAAGTGATTATAAGGGGTTATAACGCCCTCTAAATAAAAAACCCTTCTAATCGACCAGTTTTATTAGTGAATCACCATCCTAAACAACCCTAAAACACCAACATGCTTGACAAAAAATGGCATCTTGCTCAATGTGTTAGGAAATAAGAGCATAGGAGGGAATATACATTTAGATAGGATTATAAGTTTACATTTTACCATTTTATTCTCATAACCCACTTCAATAGTCATGATCGGGTGATATTTCTATTTATGTTTGGGCTTATGAGAGTTTATAAATGGATCCAAAAAAACCTTTGGATTTGTTTACTTGTTGGAAAAAATCACATACTCTCTGCATTTGATGCATTAGAGAGTGGGTTGTTCATTAATTGGTATCCAATTCCCCTCCATGGCATTAACCATACTATTCATCAAATTTTGACATACATAAGATTTATCACTCACCCTTTCAAATTTATTGTACCTCTAATTTATATTTAAACGTTTCTAATTATTTTTTTCCTCACATTTCGTGCATGTATAAGGATGAAATTTCATTCCATTATGAAATTTATTCATGTTTTCATGAGACTCGATCTTTTTTTTTCATATCAAAACCAAATAAATGGATGGATTCTCCCATTTCCATTAATACCTTGAGTGTTCATCACACAATCTATTCATAGATATTGATGTAACTTATGGATAACACCTTTCAAATACTTGGTTTTATTCCATTTAAGAAAATATCAATTTTTTATTTCAGGGTCGATGAATAAATCAGTGGCATACCTTGAAAGCCTTGTAAATGTTTCCTCATAGACACTAATAGATTCATCATTATTTAGATTAATCTTAAGGAATTCCTTATCTTTTGTTATATATAATAAAAGGGAAGTATTTACCTAAAAATAAACTCTTAAACTCATCCCATTAAATATATTTAATTTCTTCTTCTTTACTCATTTTATTAATAAGGTTTTACCATTAATCCACTTCACCTTTCAAATGATAAATAGTTAGGACAAACTTTTCATTTACTGAGCACTAGAGCATAGAAAATATCTTTTCAATGCTGTCGATCCATCTCTAAGACACTAGTGGATCAAAAGACCTTCTAAAAGATGGTGTAAGTTTTCTCATGAAGGATTCAACAAAATGTTGTTCCCTCCATTGATTGTGAGGATTTTCAACGCAATTCATGACATAAGAAAGTTGTGTGATCATAGAAATACTTTTTTTGCATTCTAAAACCCATAGAATTTTATTTCTCAGGAGGAAAATCATTGCATTGCCCCTAAAATTCATCATTATCATATTTTCTTTAGGTTCTCGCCATTGGTTGAAACCAAAGAGAACAATGTATGAAACAATAATAATATTAGGGAAACACATTGTTATGAATAATAATTTATAGGTTATCTAAATCAACATAATTTATTTTTGATCTAAGACACATTATGTTTATCATAGGTAATCCATGATCTTCATTTATTCATATATTTCATAGTGTTTCATAAAGAAAATGTGAATTCACCAAAACTTTTATGTTAGGTTTATCAAACAATATGTGCATTAAGACCCATTGTCATGTATCGATTCAAGCATGATGTTTATTTTTTAGAGTTACTACACCAAGGTACATCTGTTTCGGAACCATGTCAAATTGTAGAAATAAGAGAGCGATGTATTTCTAGGTAAACCACATAGTGTCATAATTACTAAAACATTAAGATATTATCCAATACATAGGAACATACTAAGGGTTCTCACTAATGTTTTCTCATCCATGTTTCAAATTATTGAATAATCATTTCTCTGATACCAACTATAACGATTCATTGTTTTCATATATATATATCATGTCTTCTTAGATGAATATTCAGTACATTTCACAAATACACACTCGAGTAATGTAATGGTTTAGCATCTATAGAGACTAGATACAAAATATTCTTTTTTAGTAAAAGATCTTCAATATATCCTATAAATATTTTCCCCTTCTATAATCTTCATAAACATACACTGCATAAAACCGATCATTATAAACTAGGGAAAGGGAACATAAGAAAGGGTGATCTCACATGTTCCGTATGGAAGGACATGAGACATATCAATTTTTGATCATGTGAATGTATAATATAAATTTCGTAAGATCATGAACATATCTTAAAATGTTCATATCTAGCCTTCCATAGATCATAAAAATGGATCATGGAATAATGGGTTATCATTACAAAATACATGATTCTTAAGAGTGTGAAAACATCATAATTCATGAACCATATACTTAGGTCACAAAATTATAGCACCAAAAGAGGTATACAAACCATTTAATTTTCAATGATAATTAACAATACCACCAAACATACTGGATTGGGCCTTATCGCCTATTTACCATTGTGGATTAGGCCCATCAGTCTATTTTCCAATGTGTTTCAATCCCATCAGTGTATTTACCATTATGGATCCAGATCATTGACTTTTTTTTCATTGTTATCGAATGAGATATAAATATTTAACAAATAAATTGGATGGAGATATACATCTCACCCATCCTTGGTTAAAACGTGACTACTGTCATTTTTTATAATGTAACCATAATCCTTTATTATAAAGTAATCACAAACCTTGGTTATAACATAACCATCGTCAAAAAATTATAATCATACATATGTGTGACACAATATAATGAAACATTAATCATATCATAAATCTAAAACATTCCTTTCTAAATATTCAAAAAATCCAATTTTTGTTGCGGTGGTAACCATACAAGAAATCTATTTTGAAAAAAAATGAACAAAAACAAAATATCCAAGAGAAATGAGAGACCAATAAATCTTACCATTTCAATATAGAGACCTAAATGAGATTATGAGGTCCATGAAATTTTTTTCCTTAAATTTAGTGTGAAAAGACACCATCGGGAAATCATCATTTCTAAACAGATGGTCGTTGGATGAAGGGTGATCATTGATATTTCCATGCATGATTAGCAGAGATAAGATCATTTTTCATTTTGTCAAAAAAAATATATAGGAATGAAGAAGTGGATGAGATCCACTATTTTAGGTGACACTATGATCTTTTTAACAACATACACTAATTACTCATGTGCTTTTGGGTATGGAGGAATAGGAAGAACCATTAGAGCATGAGCTTAGCCTTCAATGGAAATGGGTCTCATAATCATTTCATCAAATCATTTTAGCATAACCCGTTGAGAAGGAATAGTTTTCATAAATATGTCTTCATCATAATCATAAAATATCTAGAGGAAAAATATGTTTGATACAATTGGATCCTATCCTAGGTAAAGCATATGAAACATCAAAATATGTCATCTTTTATGAAATATGATTTTGAATGATCATTTGGATGATTTATTGAAGAAAATAGTCATTCCACTTTGAAAATAATTTATTGAATCATAAATTTTACAAATCATTTTAAAAATAATTTTCATTAAAAATAAACATAGAAAATTATAACGAAATATTTAAATCCTTCATTGGCCATGATGGTGGAAATTTTGTACATGTTGTATAATTAATCATTTCACATTTTTGTGAAACTCAAAAGGGTATTTTTTAGAAAATGATATGAAGATTACATTTAAATCATTCTGTAAAATCTAAAACATGGGTAATAATTTATATAGAAAATGACCGGATAATAGTCAAAAATTCATTAATACATATTTATAAAACAATACTATGGAAAAAAGTGTTTTTAACCGAAGAGATAAATAAAGATTTGTTTTCTGAAAAAAAAATTAGTCTATTTAATCTATTAAGAGATGAAAATGAACAAAAAATATGTATTTTCATGAAATAAAGATATGGGAAGAGAATATCATTTTTAATTATTAGTTAGATCATAATATCTCATCATTGAAAGCATTTCATAAACTATCACATTAATCAATAAGAGTATTACATTAATCATTTTCCACTTTGGTATCTTTTAAATCATAATTCCCATGAAAGAAAACATATTATATGTATAAATATATCCCATAATTGTCATGTTAATGATCATAGAATAATTTCACGGGATGTATATACACCACATAAAATAAACATGTGGTGTATAAGGCATGTGTCCCATCGAAATAAAAGTGAGATGAGAATTTTCATTAAGTCTCAACTTCCTTTTTATGCATTCAAATATCTAGTATAATTAATATATGATTATTATATATATATATATATTTATGACCCATAATCATTTGTATCATTACATATATTATTAACTTATGACCACTCGTCACCTATATATTATAAATTTCTTGTCAAAATCAAATTTCGGGTAATAATTGCTTTGTTATTCCATATATATTTTGGTATGGTATTTCTCGTCCTCTTTCATTGACCATGGTTAAATTATTTACATAATTTTACCCATGATATAAATATCATATATATTCATTATATATTTATTTGGTGTAATCTAATAAAATTTGAGATAAAAATGAATTACACCGTTTAGGGAGACATTAGGTCGTACGTACACATGAACACAGTTTCCATTATCTCAACTGATGAAATAAAAGAAAGGAAAATAATATATTACCTTTAAATATTAATTTTAATGTAATATATATCAGATATATTCATTAAATCTATCCTCATTATGTTCCATGTAAAGCGTTAGTGAAGAATGAATCACATTGCTTCGTGAGGGGTAGTCTACCGTATACATGTGTTACATTATGATATTCCCAAAGAATGGAAACTAAGAATATATTTGTGATATTTTAATTCTAAAAGTATAAATATTACATATATTTGATATAAATATGTTAAATAAATCATTATATCTAGATGTGATTGTTAGTGACGAAAAACAAATTACATATATAAGTGTAGTGGTATTTCTCCATACACGGGATCGACGATTTCATTCCCCATGCGATGAAAGAAGTGATAGATATAGGTCAATACATTAACATAATAAATAATATTTATATGGTAGATACTTATTTTCTTATATCATCATGGTTGAATAATAATTTAATATTTAAAAGGGAAAAATAATAATGGACCACAAGTATGGGAATTTTACCTCTTTTTCGAATAATATTTTTAGGATAATAACTAATGCCTTATTAAGAGGGTTTTATATTCAAAATAAGGAATATGTAATTTATAAAGGAATATAATTGGGTAGGTATTGACTGATCAAATCTTTTTTGGATGTGCTAAGAGGAGATGATATGGGTGGCCTTTTATAGGTAGGAGAGAGGACACACATTGAATTTTTGAATAGAATATAGTGTGTGCTCATTTTTCACATCTAAGAGGATAAAAACATGATAATTCATGAACCTTAAATGATATAAGGTATATATATGGATAGAAAATTAGAATTAGAAAAGTTTATATGTCATTTTACCCCTTATCATTTAGTTTATCCTCTTGATAAACTATTTTGAACCCTAAGAATGGTAATTAATTTTTATATTTTTACTAGTCATTTTGATCAAAAGTTAAGTTTAAGTTATTAATTATTATTAATTATGATTCTTAAAGATATGAAATCCATTTTGAAAAGTTATATTCACATGAGTGAAAATTTTAAATTTGATAAGTTATCATTTAGATTCCATGAAAAAATGGTTTCCAAAGAGAAAATTTTCATAAGTATAGAAATTTTTAATATCAAAAATCTATATTAAATTGATTTAAATGGCTTATATTTGATTGATAAATATATTATTGATATAATTTTACATTTAAAATCATAATAAAATAAAATTAATCTCATAACATCTTTAAACTAAAATACAATTCTAAATAAAAATCACTATTTTCTACTATTGATAAATGATTTTTTATAAAATTTTCAGAAATTGTCTCAAACATAATTTTTATGTTTAGATTTAAAAATGATGTTAATTTTTTTAATTAAATTTTCCAAATTTAGAGAAATAACTTTTATTATTTGTTCTGAAAAATAAATAAAAACTTTTATTAGAAAATAGAATTTTCAAAACATATAATGACATTACTAAAAAGTTATGTACCTTTTATCAATATGTTTTATTTATATAAAAAAATTACAATTAACAGTTTAAATATGTTAATTCATATTCATGATTACAATTTTAATGACTATGTTAAAACCATCATTTTTAAATAATAATAATAATATTATATGATGATTCGTTATAACACGATGTTGTGTGTAACCCATGCTTTCAAAGAAATTAAATTTATTTAAAAAAAGGCATAAAATATTAGGGTGTAACAAAATAGAATTCTAAATATCTATATAGATTATATGATATATATTTATGTAACATTAAAATAATTTATGCTAAATGTTGGATATTGAAATTCGGGGAAATGACAGTTAAAGACATAAAGAGGCCCTTAATTCCGGTTAAGGACATCATCTATTATAGAATAAAGCAGAATCTAATTTAAATTTAAAATTTATAATAAATTTTTTCATTTAAGGGATTTTTTCCAGTTTTTGGTTTTCATCTTGCATTAATTACATGTTTTTCTCCAGAATTGTCATTTCCATTTAAAATTAATGCTTATGTTCCATCAAAGATTGTTGATGTCATAGTACTATCATTGTGATAGTTGTGTTGATGGCACCTCTAACCATGGATCCTCTTTTGTCTTCATTATCTACTGACACCGCTTTTATTTTTTCCATGGTCCCGCCACCTCCATCTCCTCTTCCACTTTTCATTCTTCCCCACCAACATAAATTTTGTATCATTCTGATGGCACCCACCACATATTCTCCTATTTTCCCCTTATTAGGGCCTGGTCTGGCCTTTCCATAGTATGGTTCTTTAAGGCAGTGTTATCTAGGGCCTCCCTTATCCACCAAGAACAATGATGTCTCTAATCACTATGGTCCACATGCATAAAAAATAGAGACATATGATCAAAGAGTAAAATGAGTACCATCGATGGTGCCTTATTACAATTTAATGATCAGATATCTATTCCCTCCAAGATTTTTTGTGCATCATCAAATCGTGGAATTTATCTGGTCCCCAGCTATTTCCATCTTGAATTGAATGTAGTCATATGTCAACCTTTTCTCATAGCTTAACTTCACTATACCATAATCCAGGAGACTTGAACATGTAAAAAGTAAAGATTCCTCCACTATATAATTCCTTTGATGCTCATAGGGGTTGTGACTTCTCCTTAGTGACACTGTGGTTCTAGCTTCTCTCCCTTCCGATTCACATCCATATTACTCTCAATGTTGTTGGTGATCTCTTAGGGAGGTTTCTTCCTGCTAACAAAGTTACCTTGTGCATGGAGTTCCCCATGCTAAATAAACTTTCTATTTAGATTGATTTGGTTATACCTATCCTATAGAGGATCCTTTTCATGTGGGTCATAATCACTCTTAGAAAAAGATCTACAACTTGAAGCCACTAAATTTTAACTCCTTTTACCACACTCAAGGTTCTGATTATTTTTCCTGTATAAGGTATAGGTTCCCTCAATCCTACTTTTATTCTTTCATGTATGCATCTTCTGACCCTCTTCAAGTGTTTTCTTCCCTAAAATTGAATCACTTAGGCCCCAGTTGTGTCTTTCTCTCAACCACCTAAGGATAGTACTTTTATGAATGGCTAATATAATTTGGATGTAGATCCAGTTTATGTCTTCCAAAAATGTCAAGTTATTGAGTTGGCTCATCCAATGGGGTTTTGAATCTTCTTGAATGGTGATACAATTAGTCTACCACTTCTACTCCTTTAAAACATTGATAGAATAATATTCGTAGTGATGTAAGTGGGGGAATGTATTGTACTCTTCTGGACTTCCTTATGAAAACAACACACTCCTTAAACCCTTTCATTTAACATATTCTTACGGCATCCCAGTCCCTAGGCCAAACGATTATTCCCTCCTCTCCTCCTTCTAAGGCCCAAGGGATTCTAGACTAGCCCCTTGTGATCCACCCTAGACCCAATATTACAAATGATTTGGAAGACGTTGCAATCAATGGAGATAAAAAAGAAGATCGTGTGTTATTAGATTAGTCTATGTCTTATTCACACAATGAAAAACTAGTTTCATACCCCAATTCATTTTACATATATCAATATTTGAAGGAAACAACGTCATGGATCCACATATTCGAGGCTATCAAAGGATTTCCAAATTCAACCACTCAATTACCAGAAATGTGGTGACTAAATATATATCAAAATCAAGAAGTAATTCTATGTATCTATAAAGTCATGATTCCCAATGCTCTTAGGCATGCTCATCACTCTCATCAGGATCCCCTCTATCTTATGGAATGTTATGGGAATTAGATCTCTAGTAAAATTCAGTACCTACATAGAAAAAATATTTCTCCTATAATAATTTAGGAACCTAAACACAATGTCCCAATAATCAATGATTTTGATAAAAAAATTACTAGATGGAAAACTACTTGAACAGTAGTCTAGTTAACCCTCACATCTAGATTTTTTGAAATAATCATGTTCACGTGGAGTTTTTATTGTTTATCCTTAGTATATTATAATAATTGTATGTAAATCATACTCCCCATTTTCATGACTATCATTTATAAAAAATGTATGGTTTCGGAATGGGGGGAGCTCATCAATGATCTATCCTCCTCTAATCCAAGATCTGCACCCTATTTTATAGGAGGTAACTTCAACACCATATGTGATCAATCTAAAATGAAGTCTGGGTTTGTTATTTTAATATATATTTGAATGAATTTTGATAATTTTTTGCCCAAAATAATCTCTTATAAATGTGTTTAACCATAGATAATTATATGTGGCGTAATAATAATCCTTGTAGAAGTATTATTTAGAGTCGACTAGATAGATTCTTGAGCAATCTTCATGCTATCTCCATCATCTGAAGATCTTTTATCACTCACCTATTCTAATCTCTTTCTGATCATTATGCATTACTTATTCAGGTTTATAGGTCATTGGAATCTAGAAAAATCTTAATTTATTCATAATATTTGATGGAATATGATTCCTTCAAGGATATAGATCATTCATCATGGATAGCTCGCATGAATGAGAATATAGGGGTATGCGTGAGTGGAATTACAAAACAAGATTATGAGAAAAAAAGTGAAATCCTTATAATAGTAAACAACAGAGACTCTGTATCAACATATAAGATTTACAAATGGAAATTGACCATATATATGGGAATATTTAGGGAAAATGGGATTATTATATTCTAATTTCTCTCAGAAAAAACATAACTTCCTAAAAGAGTAACTTCTTGAAGAAGAGATAAGGGACAGGGTGAAATCCAGACCTATGTGTCTACGTGAAAGAGATTAAAAATTATATTATTTCCATGCCAACATTAATAGGTATATTTTTTTAGTATAATCAATTTTCAAAAACAATATGGAACTAACACTAGTGATGTTAGTATCTTAGGGTCTCTTTCAGTATCTTATTTATCAGTATTCCTATTAGATCCTCACTAAGAAATGAGAGAAGGGTCTCTTGTAGAGGAACATGATGTAACCTTCCTTGGTAACATATTGATGTGTATGAAAGAACATGGGGAAAATATGTTGAATCTCCTTTTGTGTAAGAATAGGTTATAAAGGAAATTAATATTATTGACCTCGATAGCACCTCAGGGTCACATGGATTCCCAAGATCTATGACAACTAATATATTTTATGTATTTTATTTCATGATTTATTATATAAATATAAACAAAATAAGATCCAAAAGGATTGAATGGACTAGTAACCCTGGGTAATTACGTACAAATAGGAATTACATGAAACATGGATACAATAACATTAATTGAAAAATCCCTAATATACCCTTAAATTCTTTTATTTTTTAGTTCTCCACTAGAAAACATGAGGATGTACATAAGAAAAAGTTGAGATATAAAACCTAGTAAGGTAATAATAAAAAATATATATAACGTAATGTATTACATGTGAGTAATGGATAATAATTTGTGGACATAAAATGATGAAAAACATAATAATGAATGTCAAATCCTAACATATGATTATAACTCATGACATCATAAGAATGTAGAAACATAAAACATGACTTTAGAAGAACATGTCAAGGATAACCGCCGATACATCATAATGTAGCGTTCTTAGGATATCCTCTAACGAACCATATATAGTATCTCATGAGATAAAAATATGACTTATTGGATTAGAGGGCTATATTATTTTGATCTCACCAATCATAATTATTTCAATTATATTTATTTTTATAGCATAATGATCATAAAACATAATGGGTTTGATCATTTTTAATCCCATTATTATGGAGTTTGGATTACATATATTGAATTTTCCAAACAATGAAGGGTATTAACATCTATTTGAATACCCTTTAGTGGAAATGTGGATGGGTAATCCCCACACAAAATTTTGGCATGGAGGATCATGAAACAAATTTCTACATCATAATAGATGTACATAAATTTTCATGGAAGGGGTTAATGAGACAAAAAAGCGGTATTTAATTATGTTGGAATCATAATAATAGTAATGGGATTTATAAAAACACATTTCCATGTGAAAGATTTCAAATGAAAAGGCTAAATACCAAGGATGTACAAGAATAAAATAGAGATAAAAGGGATTCTCCCACTTGATAGGTTGCTTCTATGATATTTGGAAGAGCTTCTTAAGAACATTAAAACAAATTAGGATGTATTTAAAATGGTATATGAAGAGAAAAGTCGTGCTCCATGTGTTTATATTGAAGAGGAAATGTAGATTCGATGGTTATTTATAGAAAAAAAGAATGAAATTAATTATTAATTTCTAAACATGGGGTTTGGCCTCAATGTAATAAAATAATTACCACAATTTTTTCCAATAAATTCTTCCAAAGAAGAGTGGATTCAAATATTTTATTAGATTAAGAACCAAAAAAATTAAAATAATATCCTTTAAGACATTTAAGTGAGTCGTATTCATAAATAATTTTCTTTGAACCCACAAAATAGATTATAGGTTTTTGAGGAATCATGATTGGTTTGTAAATTTAATTAAATTTCATAAAAATATTTATTATAAAGGGGAAACCCATTTTTTGTAGTGTATTCCTTTTATAATATTTATTATGTCACTTTTATACCATTATGGTTTTAAAATATGTACCCCATATATAATTTTAACCAAAAAAATTATACTATATAAAAAAATCATAAAAATATCACCAACCACTAATTTCGATGTTATAATTTAAAAAATAATATTTATTTTAAAAAAATATTTTCCAAATATACGAATTAACCATTTTAAATAAAATTTATTATTTATTTATAAATACTAGTTTTTTCAACACACACTTCCCCTCCCTTAAAAATATTTCACGGGACTTCATTAAATTATATTATCATTTATATTAAAATAAATGTGCTTTATAATAATATTTACTGAATATAAAATATAATTCAAAATTTAAAGTTATCATAAAAGTGTGTTTTAATTTAAATTATATATTTTTCAATTTTTTTCACACATTTTATAAGAAGGTGTATAAAATCATAATGACAATTGGATTAATATAACCACAATTTTTTTGAAATTATAATATAATAATTCATACTACTAAATTATAGATATGTAACCCATTATCAATCCAAAGTACACCATATGGGTAAGGCGATCGATGGTAGAATTTTCTTAGGCCGACTCAGAAATTATTACTTGGAGGTGATCTATATAAGCTTGAACATCTCCCATAAAAGATTTTACAAAGGTTTTAGTTATTGAAACTCGATTTGGGATTGGTCAAGAGTAAACCTCGGGGATTACATCACCCACAATATCTCTGATAAATGGGATTCAAATGGTATGATCCTACCGATCAATTCCATCACATCTTCTTTCTGTATAAATGAGATTTTATTATAATTCTTAATATATAATAATCTCAAATTTAAATATACATCAACTATATTTTATAATTGTAGAAAATTAAAAATTAAATATAGTAATTTGTTTTCTATAACTATTTTACATAAGAATATATTTATTCATTTATAGGATAATTTTTAAATGGTTAAAGGGTTTCATTATTCCCATTTTAGAAAATTCCTTCAAATTTTTAGTTTATACAAGATATGAGGAAATGTTTTCTAATTGATTTGAAGGGATGTGTTAAGGGGAATAATGATTTTCTCAAAAAAAAATTAATTTTTTTATTTTATATAATATGAATATGATGTTAGTATGTTGTTTACCAATACTAGTAAATAATTTGGCCATTCAGCTTATGATTCCTTGACGTCTAGGTTGTTACACTATGAGGTCACCGTAAGTATTTTTCAGAATATCACAATGGAGACTGCTAATGGATGTTGCTCTAGTAATTTTTGAATAATAAATTATATATATCCATTAATTCTTTTCAACTAATATTATACATATTAGATATAAAAAATTAAGAAGTCAATGTTTTAAATTTCATTAAACTTATTTTATAACCCAAAACATATCAATAATATTAACTATAAAATAAAAAACATACTCTTAATTTTTCATTATTAATAAAAAAACATCTTAAACAAACAAGTAATATCCTTAATTCATACATTTTACTGAACAAATCACTCCACCCCATACCAACGAGTAGAACGAATGATTATATAACAATATTTATAGCTTTGATGGTCTCCATAACCCTTAAAAGGTTATTGGAGTCGACAAATAGTCATGAACATTTACTTTGATGAAAATATAAATTTTGCATACAAAGAAATATATAGAAAATAGATTTAAAATGGATGAAAGTGAGGTTCCTACTAGAGGAGTCCCCACAAACAAAATAAACCCAAGTATGAAATGGAAAAAATGTCAGGAAATAGATTCTAAAAACCTATAATAATCCATATCATAGTTATTCTCTCGGATCATATTCAAATGAATTTATTTCCACCGCAATAACACCTAAGAATAATTTTTTGGATCTATAGATTAATGGTTGCTACTATATAATAAAAACAGAACATAAAAAAATGTTAATAATACAAATGATTTTATAAAATTACACCTCAATGATAGATCATTGACATCCACAACGTGAAACTAAAAAAATTCCATAGAAGAAATATTTGTGAAATGACATAGCCTTGTTAAATAGACAAAAAATACCAAAACAAACATTGAAATCTTGGTAATTATCATGTGAAAATTAAGCGACTTGATGAAAATAAATTGAAATATAATAATATTTCAAATGTACTTATTAAAAAAAGTAATATATTTTTACACATTCAAAAATGTAGTTGTCAGAACCATCACATATAGAAAACGACTAATAAAGTATTTATCATCGATGAGATTAAACAAGATGAAAATACTTAAAATAGAAAAATAAATTAGCTAGTCATTGAAAAGATTAATGTATATATAAGGGAGAAGTCCATACTCCATACCAACCAAAACCAGTAAATAAAAAACATGGTATAACATCCATATAGAAGCAGTAGGGAAAAATTATTTCCATGTGAACTAGTGAAGAAATTTCTGGTGAAGTTGTACACTTGATAAAAATCATAAATATCTGTAAAAAATAGTGATTCATGATTATGAAGAACATGAATAAATGTGTTTCTCGAATAAATATACAAAAATAATATATTTTTTTAACAAATACGATTAAGAAAAATAATTTTTAAGCATCACACGGTAAACCATGATAATTTTAATGAATTTTTTCTGTAATGGAATGATGCTCTAACTCAGTGTGAAATTTAATCTTAGGGAAAATAAAACAACATAAAACAAGATTTGTGTGCATTTTATAAGCCTATGTTTGGTATGAATATACAATGACATGAGAAAATGAATGGATAAACGAAAAAATAAAAGACTTCCTTTCAATGAGACATTGAAAGATAATAATGAAACACTATTAAATCAACAAAAAAATTTTTAAATACCTTCCTCATCCTATGTTTCTTTATTTTTTCACATCATGGAAATATTTAATTTTCACCAACATACAACACATGATTGATGTATTATAAATTCTTATTTATAGTTGAGGTTATTGGGTGCAAAATAATTTCCACTCTATCGCCACTATATTGCATCATATCTCTCTATGAGAAATATTTTATGGTTATCTCCTTCCCTAATCAACATATAAATATTTACATTGAACTCTTTTGATGGAGAGTTATATGTTTGTATTAGAATGTCACATATATATTAATAGTTAGTAGCTAACATGCATCAGTTAATTATAGTGAGTAAATTTAACATTAAATTCCTATGATAGCCCACTGAACTAGCTATCATGACTTTACATCTTCCAAATTAACATTTTCTAATGTTTCATCAACTACCATTGATTTTTAAGTATGTTGAGAATTGGACATAAAATGTTAGAAGGAATAGTTTATTATCAAGAAGGAATGGAAGGTGAGTTAGTTAAGTGGGTTTCCACAGGAATGATAGAATAAATTCACTCAATGTTATCACAGATGGATGGAGAAATATAAATTTCACTATCATAATGATTAAATGTAAATATAGCCCATATGATAATGTAATAAATAGTCATAGACCATTATTAATTGAGAGAAATGAACCCCCAAAGTGGTTATCAAGCTGAAAACAACGCATGAAATAAGTACAATGAGCAATTTTCAATTAGCATAGTCAAACAAACCCAATCTATTAAATTATATAGCATCCATATATTCAAAAATGATAATAGTATTGGTGTAATTAATTAAATAAATATAAAAGAACAACCATCAATATAAGGTATCATGCTAAAAAATAATGATTCCCAAACAAATATTCATGAAAAAACACTTACACACCTGCACATTAATTTAAACAGTAGCACATAAATAACTACCAGGAAAAAAATTGAAATAATAAATTTAGAAAATTATAAATAACAAAAGTATATTGGAATTTGAGTATTTAATGAACTAAAATCATTGAAAAATTAGATTTATAAACAATTGAACACAAATAATAATTGTGAGAGAGAGGTTTTCATTCAATCGGTAGCGTATTAATTATATCTTCCGGAAAGTAAAAACATCAACTAATCTAGTTTCAGATTATAGAAAGGTAAAACTAAAGGTACGATGAACCTGGTGAAGTCCACTTTCTATCTTAAGAATGCTGAATATGGGTGGGCTCGGAGGAAGGACACCCCCTTTCTAGATTTCTTCCATTAACCCTATAATTCCGAATGAAATTTTTTTGTCCAGTCGGTCCCCCTGCCAACTGAAAATATGACCCTCTTCTAACATCACAACTTCATTATAAATCTTTATTTACCTTTTTAACCCTATTTTGTTAGGTAAGAATAACTGGAGTGTGTGGGTTAACCATTGGGCCCACCATCTTATTACTACCATTTCTCCCTTCCACAAATTTTACCATATCCATAGGGTGAAGATTAGGAAATTGGGCATGCACCATTCCCACATATTGATAGGTAGCATCTTCTATAGGTTTTCCATTCCAATTGATAATCCACATGCCGTATGAGTGTTTGGGAAGTGTTTCAGTTGCTAGTATTGTAGTGGATTCAGTACATGGGAAGGAAGCAGGGGTCCATAACTCTAACAATTCATATTGGATTGAGACGTGCCTAGTTTCATGTTTCAGATGTGAACCATTATACACTGGGTGAATTCATGATGTTGTTGGCAATGAATTCATGTAACTTGTGTTTCCCACCTCGTCTTAAATTGGTTAAGGCCCATAAATACATGCTCCTAATTTTAGATTGATATTTTAAAGACATTGAGGTTTGCTTGTTCGGTTAGAGTTGGACAGAAATAGAGTTCTCACAATTAATGTCTACATCCCTATAGTTTATGTTTTCAAATCTAGCCATCAATTATTGGGATTGGGTAACATTGTTCGAAAACTGTTGGAGAATGATGTCATGTTCAGTAAGGGAAACATCTCAAAATTACACTAGAGCATTTCCACCTACAGAGCACAAAATAATTTAGAGGCTTCATGCCTCATACCACTTCAAATATAGTTAATTTTATGGATTAAAGGGGCATGGTGTTGTCATTATTCTTACCATGACATCTAGCTGGTCCATGATAAAGTTTTTTATGAGTTAAAATTGTGAAGGTATATTTCTAGGAATTTATTTTCCATTTTAATTTTCATTACCATTTTGGGGTGATATGAAGAGATAATTTTCAGGTTATTACCATCCAAACATAAAAATTCTTCCAAAAATTTACTAATAAAATATAGGTTCCCGATCGTTGACAATCAGACTAGGAATGTTGTGTAAACAGACTAACTCTTTGACAAAAACCACAGGCATATGATTTTTCATATAAGGATTCCATAACAACATGGTGTGAGAGTATTTAGTCAAGAATTTTAAAATGAAAAATATAGCATTTTACCCTTGATACCATGTGATATTATAAATAAAATCCATTTAGATCCCGTCCCAAACAAGTGTTGGTATTGGCAGTGGTTGAAGCAGGCCTTCCAGGGACATTGCCTCTAACTTTTTTTGGGGAAAGGTTGCACTGATGCAAAAATTTCATAACATACCCAGGAATTCCCTTCCAAAATATATATTCTCTAAGTATATTTTAAGATTTGATGTAGTTGATGTGCCTTCCAAGAAGAGAAGTGTTTAAATAGTGTAGGAACTTTGGTAATAGACTAGAAGTGTGGGACAAAACAAACAAGTATTTATTAAGAGGAACCCATTCATTAGAGTATAACTGGGAGTGGAACTGGATTTCTGATATTAGGTAGCAAGGACAGCCTTGAGATACAAGTCATTATTTATGTTATTTTTCACGACATCTACTTCCAGCCTGTAAGGTTCAGATACCACGGTTCGCAAACATTTTTTCTTAATGTAGAAGTCTACCCCAATGTCGGTAAATCTAGAAAATGATTTAGCTTCTTGGTTACTCTTCACTAGTTTATAAACCACTTCTATGTCCAGTCCCAAGACGTTTTATAACCATTCCTATTTTTTAGTTGTATGGGATCATAGACAAAGAGGTTTTTGAGAGCTTTATGGTCAGTATAAACTACAAAAAAATTCGACCAGGTATTGATGTCGGTGGTTCACTTCCATAATTTTAGTCATAAAATCTCTAATAAATGAACATGGATTTGTTTTCATCATCTAAATCCTTACAGAAATTAGCGATAAGGTGACCATCTTGCATTAAGACTGCTTCACCCCCTATCCCCAAAGAATCACATTCTATTTCATAAATTTTTTCAGATGTTTGGTCTGGCCAACAATGGGGAAGTTACCTTGTTTTTTCTAGTGTGTCAAAATCTTGACCGGTTTTTGTAGTAAAATGTTAATTATTCATTTCTTTATGTTTGGTAAGGGGTTTGACAATTTTTTTTACCCTTCAGTAAATATCCACTAGTTCTCTATAAGACCCAAAAAATCCCCAAACCCCCTTAACATTTTGTGAACATGTCTAGCAAAAAACAATTATATCATTAGATCCATAGACACCCCTTCATAAAAAATAATATTTCCTACATATTCTGCCAACTAATGTTCAAAAAAACATTAACATGGAACCGATTCTCGTGCAACATGTGTAATGTTGGCCATGCCATATCTTGCTGAATACAATGATATCATCACAAAACACTAGCAACAACCTCCTCAAATATCCTTCAAATACCATGTTCACTATAAACATGAAGGTATTTTGAGCCTTCATTAATCTAAAGGCATTATTAGGTACTCATAATATCTCTCATGAGTCCTAAATGTAGATTTTCCAACATCTCGTGTTTTCACATGAATATAATGAATGCCAGATTTTATGTCGAGTTTGGAGAAACATCATGCTCTGTGAAGCTCATCCAACAATTCCTCTATGAAAGGAATAAGAAATCTATCAATAATTATTAGCTTATTGAGCACCAAAAAATTGAAACACATTCTGCATCTCATATTTTTTCGAACTATAATAAGAGGACTATTGTGTGGGCTTTTGTAGTGTCGAATGATCCAATAGGTCAGATTTTTTTCACTTGCTTCTCTACCCTATCATTAAGGATATAATCTAATTTTTATGGTAGTATTTTAACTGGAGAAACAACTGACACTATTATAACAGTGTGGTCAATCATTCATGTTAGTGGTAGCCCCATGGGTTCGTCAAATAGTGTTTGGAATTTCATTAATATGTTTTCAAGAAATTTCTCACCACCACTTTTTCTCCATGCCTCTTCTCGTACAAGAAACACCAGTTGGGTTTATCAAAAACATCCCTCCAATTATAGGGTTTTAATCTAAACATGTTTGTAGTGATAAAGAAAACACTCTTGTCTCCAATTTCCGCCATATAGTGTGATCTATTTTCCCTCCCATGTGAAATCCAAGGTCCGATATCCCAATTTGTTAAAAATTAACCAATACCCTCATGTGTCGTAATCTAGTTTCTATCTCGAATGGAATCCCTCCCATGGACATGCTCATGTACCATTGTTGAAGAAAATCTCAAAACCTTTGTAATACCTTCTTGAATTCCCCGATGTACTCATCTAATGGCTTGGTTTGTCGTAAATTATTCAAAAATCAAAATGGGTCCCCTCCATAGATTTTCCATAGCTTTTCCATAATTGTCCTTTTGAACAATTCTCATGAAGAATTTGGTGTAGCTCTTTGCCATTACATGATCAAATATAAGGTTTTCCCCTCTATGCATATATGGGGATGATGTAACTTCATTTCATCAGAAATTAGTATTAACATAATGTATGTGTCACCCTTTGAAATATATTCATACCGATCTTCCCTAGAAAAATAACTTAGTTCCAAATTTCTGGAAACCTCTCTAAATCCTTTAGTTTGAGTGATATCCTCTGTAATATGTTTTCTTAAACTATGACTGATCTCTATTCTACCTCGGTATTTGCTCCCTAGATTTTTTATGATGTCGTGGAACTATTTTACAACTTCCGAGCCTCATTCCACCTGAACCTCAATATCTTTGAGTGATTCCAACATGCATTACTCCATGTCCCACATTTATCGGGCTACTTCGTCCTATGTTTGGTGCGACAAATCTTGTTTCACTCACTAATTATCCTTTTTTACTCACAAATATTTTTTCCAAACTCTCATGCATCATATTCATTGATCCCTACATGTTTTTCATTGTCATTTTTTATATTACAGCTCGATAGTACATTCTTGTTTGTATCCAGATTTCTTGACGGGAAATACCTCCCACCTAAGGCACTCATGTCCAAAACCAATGCTGAAATGACCCTGCTACATATGAGTTTGTTTTCTTCCTCAACAATGTGACCAAAATTTTAGAACAATTTTGAGAAAGAGATGTTTTCACAAAATTTGAAAATTATTAGTAATATCTTCCTGGAGGTACAAACATCACTTACTATAATTATTCATATTTATTACTAATTATTACTAATTACTACTAATTATTGGTAATTACTAGTAAATATTACTATTTATTACTATTTATTACTATTTATTACTATTGATTTCTATTTATTACTATTTATTACTAACTATTATTGACTATTACAGACTATTACTAAATATTACTAATTAATCATTGTTATTAATAATTATTAATAATTATTACTAGTTATTACTAATTATTACTAATTATTTATAATTATTACTAATTATAACCAACTAATTGTAATTATTACTTATTATTTAGATTTATTAAAAATTACTTGTATTTATTAATATGTATTACTATTTATTACAAGTTATTACAAATTATTTATATTCATTACTCAATGTTACTAATTATTACTAATTAATATGATTTATTGATATTTATTTCTAATTATTACTAATTATTCATAATTACAAGTAATTATAAATATTTATTACTAATTACCACTGATTATTACTTTTAACATATAATTATTACTAATTATTATTAATTTATAATAGTTAACACTAATTATTAGTAATTATTAATAATTATCACTATTTATTATTAATTATCCCTAATTATTACTAATTATCACAAATTATTAATAATTATTAATAATTTTTCTAATTATTACTAATGACAACTGACTAATAATAATTAATATAATAACTATTAATTATTAGTAATTAATACTAATCACACATAATTATTTGTAATAATAAATAATTAAAAATGAAACGATCTAATTGTAATGTAATTTAATTAAAGATAATTAAAATTAATTTTAACCAATATAAAATAAAATTAATTAACTATAATATAAAATAAAAAGTTTAATATTTTCAAACTGAAGGTTTCTTAGGTTGTAAGACTATAATATTGATCTGATGTAGAATCTTAAACATTCGAAAATTCTGATAGGGAAATTGTGAGTAGAGAGGGAGGGGAATAGAAATCTGTGGAATGGGAATAAATAGGATGTGGGTATTTATATAGGTTAGAGTTTTTTCCATGGGATTCCTGTCGTAAATAGTATTATTTGCAATGGTATCTGTTGCAAATACATTCCCCAATATTAATTTGGAATAGGAGTTAAAATGATTTTTGCGACGAGACCCGTTGCAAATAAACACCTCCAGACATACTATTGGCGAAGGGAGATTAACTCTTTCATAAATACAAAAAAACACAATCGTGTATTTTCAATAGGCTTTTATAGCCACTAAAAATACCATTCACGTGGTATATCATTCAACCTGTGCATATCCTTTTGTGACAAAAACCCAATAACCCTCGTAAATATGTGGTTATTTGCGACAAAGCCCTTCCCTATCACAAATATTATATATTCCTATATTGAAGGAAGAATCAAAATATTTATAGTAATCACATTCCCAAAAAGTTCAATCAAAGAGGAATAATAGACTTGTGATTTTGCCATCGTACCAGTAAGATTATTTGTAAAGTCCTCAACTCCAATAGCTCAGAGCCTATTGATAGTTTTGTTACATTGACACTAGATACAAGAAATAAAATCCCAAACTCCTGAATAAAATAGTAGTCTAGGTAAACTAGAAATATACTTCAAATTCACATTACATTATAAAAAAAATGAAAAAAGTGATTTCTTTGATAATTTCATTATTCTGCATAGACTATCTCTACATATTAGTCATAAATCACTTCCTGGAATCATAAGGAAAATAAAATATATGAAATGGATAATATCATATTCTTAATAAGAGTAATCATACACTAGAATATATCCTGAATAAATAAGCACAATTAATATCAGAAGGTAAATAACTAAACCACAAGTCACATAAATTAGAAATTGAGTATAATATTGTAGGAGTAATAGACTAACAAATAAGTCATATAAACAATCACATAAAATCAAAAAATATTAATGGATATTCTAATTTAATCGATTAATCACATGGAAATCCCTAAATGATTTCATAATGATGAAAATCATAATGTGAGACATCTAAAATATACCATCAAGGCATAAACCAAGACATCTAAAAATACTATCAAGGCCTTGTTCCGTGGAATCTAAATATATAGGTAATGCTTCATCAAAAACCTAAGTAGGTTTTTCTCATTATTACTACTGATGCATCAAGGGGCTATAGTAGTTCCCTCCCATAACTTACTAATTCCAATTCATTTATCATATGAATTAATAATAAAACTGAATTTATATTCCATAAAAAATCAATAGCATTCCTTATCAGAAAAACTAATCATACAAAATATCAATAATTTCCTCAGTAAAACTAAACACAAACCATTCAATGATATATTATGAATGGTATCATTGGAGTAAATCCTCATCATAATATTCAAAAAAGAATGTTGTCAGGGATGAAACTTTTTTAATAATATTATTGGAAAATTTAAGGATAGTAATACCCTTTTGCATTTAAAATAATATCCAAACTCTAAAAAATGTGCGCATAGTAAAGAAATAATTTTATTTGAAAAGATAATTTTAAACATGTAAAGGATGATTCAATGCATCCGGGTGTGATGAAAGTGGAAATTTTATTTCATATAATATAAGTTAAAAAATATTCCATTCACACTTTTTTTATAAAAAAGTCAAAAATACCAGATTTGAAAAATGATAGGGAGATTCATTTTAAAAAAAATTAAGAAGTAAGATAAAGGTAAAAATTTCATTAAAAATCATTGTACAATAGTAAAAAAAATTAGAAATATGATTTAGAAAACATGGATATTAAAAGGAATTATCCTCAACTAAGACTTAAAAATAAACATTATCGAATAAGTATTAGATTGTGAAATAAACTCTTAAAACTTTGGTAACATTTTGTTCATAATCCACATGGAATGGTAATGCTAAATGATACATAAGGTATCATGATAATAATATATTCATGGTATAAAATATTTTTGGAGAATTATATACTCCATTAAAAATAAATAATTGGTGGATATGGCATATCTCCCTTGGAAGTGTGGTATAAAATATTATTGGAGAAGTATATACTCCATAAAAAATAAATAAGTGTTGGATATGGCATATGTCCCTTGGAAGTAAAAGTGAGACGAGAAACCATTACCTCAGGTCTGACTTCCGTCATATATTATTCAACCTCATATATAATAAATATTGATGTATTATACATCTATTAAACAATTATTATCATATATATCATACTATATATAATTTTTTATCACCTTTTATCATTAGTTATTAATAATTCTTTTTTGAATTACTATTTCACGTGATAACTACGTCAGTTTTCATGTATGTTTTGGTTTGGTAGCCTCAATCCATGCACTTTGATCATGGATTAATCATCTCCAAAATATTATTCATGGTATAAATATCATATATACTCATTAATTCCATAATTATAACCACCCATGTAAAATGGTAATGAAAAATTAATTATACCGTTACATGGAGATGATAAGTCGTACGTACACAAGAGTGATGTTTTTTCATTTCATATAGATAGAATATGTGTCACCCTTAATCATAATAAAATATTAGTATATTTATTATACTCAAATTATTATTTTATGATAGTTAAAACACATCAAAAATATTTATAATAACAAATAAATTTAAACGAGTTATTAAATAAGATTACCTCTTCTTTGGTGGACTCCCTTTAGATATCTTCTTATGGGAACGAGGGTTGCTATTTGGGAAGTTACGGAACCTCATGAACATGGATAAAAATGTCCATAAGAGTAATGGGTAGGTTTTTGTTGATCTATATGGATAAATGTTGTGTAAAGAAGTAGGTAATGCGATTCCATTTTATAATTGAGATGAGGGGAAATTTTCAAATTTCTATAAATATGAAATTAAAATAACTAAATATTTAATTCCAAATAGATAAAAACTAATTTATTTCGAAAATAAGATTATTATGAGTATAATTATTCTCATATAATCAATATTAATAATGTTTTAACTATATTTGTATCATTATAAAATTATTTTAACCCCTGATTTACCCTTTTTGAACTTACCATGTCAATAACATTTTTTACTATTTGAGGGTAAATATAATTAATATAAATAGAAAAAATTCCCATAAATGGAAAATGTTTGGTATTATCAACAATATAATAATAAAATGGACATATATAATATTTTTATAAATTTTATATCAATTGATAAAATATAATTTATTATAAAATTTAGATAATTCTAATTTTTAGAATTATTCGTTATATTGACATTAATAATATCAAGACAACAAATATAATTAAAACCAAATATTTTATTATATCCCAATCATATAATAGTTATTTTTAAATTTCATAAATGAATTTTTTCATCTTAAATTAATTTACATTGACGGTTTTAATTTTTTTTTTGATTTTTTCATTAATTGAATAATTGTCGCGTCACCGTCGTGTGAGCATTTAAGGTAATTGGGTTTTCACTAAAAAAAACATGATGAATTTAGAAAATTTATTTTTCCAAAAAATATTTATAAATTAAATTATCCTCTATATAACTTCATATGAAAAATAATTCTGTTATTACAAATAATAGTGTGATATGGTTTACTTTTTTTAAATAAATTATTATAAAGGCCATTAGCTCATAAAAATGGTCCGAAATTTCCATAAAACCAAATCATTGATTATTATATATGAAATTAACTCATAAAATAATATTAAAAAAATGGGTCATTTTTTTCCCTTGTGATTTTATTTTTATCTTTAATTACCTAATTTACCATTTATCACGGTAACAAAAAATAATAGGGGTTTTATTCATGTTGATAAAAAATAAATGTAAAATATTTAATAAAATTGAAAATATTAAATTAAAAATGTATATTTTAAAATTAGAATCACCAATGTGGAATAATTTAATTTTAAATTAAACTGAGAAAATGAAATGAAAAACATTTTTTTCAGAAAAAACAGTTTTAATTATAAAAACGTTTTTATAAAAAATTTACCCATAAATTTTTTTTAATGAACATAATTTTATTATTCTTAATATAAAATAAATAAAATTACTTTGAAACCATTTTAAAATAAAATTTTACATTGACAATGGTTAAAAAAAATTACACATTTCAATAAAAATTAGTATTTTCCACTATTCACTAAAAAAATATTTCTTTTCAAAAAAATATGGAAATTTAACATGAGAATAATTATGATATTTTGATTTAAAAAGATATAATATGTTTACAAATTAATGTTTAAATAGGTTCCATAAATTAATCATAACATTTTCTGATAAAAAACATGAAAAGTATTTTTGAAGAAAATGTATTTCTGAACCATAAAAGAACATTACTAAAAATTAAGTACTTATTTAATAAGAATTAAGAAATGAAATTTTATTTATTGGGTACTTTATATATATATTTATATATATCTTTATTTGGTTAATATTATTGATATCTTCTAATTTAACAGATAAGCTATAATGGTCATATTTGAATAAAAATATGTTGGGGTACGTTTTAGTTGAGTGGTGCGTGTTGTATACACTATTAACCACATTGTTATTTTAAAATATCAGGATGTTGCAGTTGTTTACACTAACTCAACCTCCAATCATTGAGATAATAATTTAATATCCATTGCAAATTCGTTAAATATAAAAGAGTGGGTAGAAATATAATTTAATTACCTTAAAATAACATTTGTTTTATTTTTTAAAAGGAACATTATGGTTTAGTGGTAACCTCACACTTCATAATTAAAATACAAAAACATTACACCCATCAAATTCAAAAACATCAGTAGACATAATGAATAATGACCAGATTAAAAGAAAAAACAACCCTTCACCAACATCAATGCCATGTCAGCAGCATCCCCAACCAAAATAACCAGCCATCGAGAACAACTTTTAAAATTATGATCAAAATCCTAATTTTAACTCCATCATTACCACCTGAGTTGATGAAACACCTCACTCCATGCACCCTAACCGGGACCATAAGAATCTTCCACAAAATGGTTGGTGAGAACTCGTCAACACCAACATTGAATCATCACTGTCAGACATGTCGTTGTCATCACCATAGATACACCATATCCATACTTCACAAGACATCTGAAACATGAACAACAGAAGTCAAAGAAGCTTCACAAAGAACATGAATAACAAGACCAGTGAGGACCCAAGGACTAAGACGAAGCCACAATAAGGGTATCCTCCTACAGCATTGGAAACCACACAAATTACAGAACCCAAGACACCTTGGAAACCACCGCACAATTCCAGATGGGAGAAGAGTGGTGGAATCCTAGAGAAAGAGCCGAGAAAAGAACAGACTAAAGCCTTGGCAATGAGCTCCGACTGCTGTCATAACCACAAAAACCAACCTTCAAATCCACCACTGATCGAACCACAACTGTAGATGTAAAAATAGAACGTTGGACGAAAATTCTATGAAACCATTGTCATAAGCATTGAAGAATCACTACAACCATCCACTACTAAGACACCATCAACACCATTAGACTCCCGAATCGATTCGACCACAGAGCATTGTCCACCTAGATGAAAACCCCCATCCAATATGGGATGAAATTTAAAACCAGTAAATAGAAATTAACCACTAGAGACATACCACAACCATAAAATAATACTGAATCCATAAAAGAATATCGCAACCAATAAAGTGAAAATACAAGGAATAGAAGTAAAATAGGACACAATAGAGAAACCAGGATGAAAATGTCATCATCCCTACCACTGTCACAATTTCAATCCACCATAATACTCCATCGTGGTTGACCAAAAATGGGATCTTTCACAATGGGTGAGGAAATATGAATTCTAGATAGGGTGATAAGTGTACTTTTCATCACGTCATTCTCAAAACCCACTTCAACAGTCGTCATCTCATGATATTTCTCTTTATCTATAGGTTTAGGAGACTATATAATTTGATCAACCAAAACCATCGGAGTCATGCACTGGTTGGCGTAAGTACACTACTCCTTGAATTTAATGCATTAAAGAGTTGGTGGTTTATTAATCAGTGACCGCTTATCCTCCATTTCATTAACCAATCCATTCATAGAATTTCAACATTCATCGGATTTATTACTCACCCTTTCATTTTTAATGTAACCATCAGTTAAATTCCAAAAAAATGATGATGATTCTTCTATCATTTCTGGCATGTAGGTGGATGAAATTACATTCCACCATGTGATTTATTTGTGTTTTCATGAGACTCAATCTTTATTTTCATATAAAAACCATAGTAATAGAGAGAATCTCCAATTTCCATTTATACCTTGAGTGAACATTAGAAAACTTCTTTATAAATACTAAATTATCTTATATATAACACCTTTCAGATAGTTGGTTTTATGCTACCAAATAATCTATCAATTTTTTAGGGTTGATGATAAAATCGGTGGCATACCTTCAATGCCATGTAAAATTTTCCTCATAGGCACCAATAGATTCATCATCCATTTTCTTAATCTCAAGGAATTTTTTCTACATTTTTATATAAAATAAAAGGGAAGTAATTATTTAGAATTTTCTTCTTAAACTCATCACATTAAATATATTCAATTTCTTCCTCTTTCCTCATATTATTAATAAGGTTATATCATTAATCAATATCACCTTCCTAATAATAAACAATTATGAAATCCATTTCATGTTCTGAGTAATGGAGACCACAAAATATCATCTCATTGTTGTTGATCCATCTCTCAAACACTACTGGATTAGAATACCCAATAATATATGGTGGATATTTTCTCAGAAAGGACTCAATAGAATGTAATTCCCTATACTTATCATTTGGATTTTATGATCGATTCATGAATTGAGAATGTTTTGGGAGAATATTAATAAATTTTTTCATCCCATATCCCCTAACATTGGGCTGCTCAGGCGGAAAATCATTACACTATTTTTCAAATTCAACACGATCATGGTTCCTTCTTGTTCCAGTCATTTTCTAAAAACAAAAATAATAGTGTGGGCAATACTAATCATAGTGGGAAACAACATATTTAGGAAGAATCAATTATTTTCAATCTAAATTAATTAATTTTTTAAAATATATGACACTTTATGTTTAACATTGATCATCCATGATCATCGTCTATTAAAATCTTTCATAATTTTTCATAAATAAAATGTGAATTAACCAAATCATATCTCTTGGGAGTATCAAACTATTTGTGCATTAAGGCCCATCGTCACGTACGAGGTAACACTCAAGTCAATCATGATGTGACTTTTTCAATGTTATTACCCTTATGTACATCTGTTTCTGAAAATGTCTAATTTTAGAATAAATATAGGAATGTATTGCTAGGTAAATCACATAATATATTGTTTACCAAATATTTAGGATGATATCTATGACATATGGGAATCCTATGGGTTCTCAATAATGTTTTCTCATCCTAGTTTTCAAAGGATTACGGAAATTTACTCTGATGAAAGCTATAACGACCCAATATTTATATACATATATATCCCAACTTCTTAGAAGAATATTAAATATAATTTTTAAATACATGCCCAATGATAATAACGGTTTCGCATCATTGGATACTATATACATAATAATCTATTTTAGTAAGACATCTTCAATATCTTTTATAAGGATCTTCCCCTTTTGTAATCTTCATAAACATACCCTGCGTAAAACCATTATTTATAACATTGGTAAAGAAATAAAAGGAAATATTGTCCTCAGAAGCTCAGTAATGGTAAAAATGGGTCATAGCATTTTATGTTCCTATGAATGTATAAAATAAGAATAAGGTCCTAAGATCATGAACATAACTGACAATGTTTGTACCCTACCCACCATAGATCATATACATGACTCATGGGATGAGGCATTATCATTCCTAAATAAATGATTTATAAGAGTGTGAAATCATCATAATTAATGAAACATAATCTCAACTCTCACAATTGTGGAACTAAAAAAGGTATAGAAACATTTTCATTTTCAAGGATAACTACCAAGACCATCAAACATACCGGATTGAGCATTATCACTTGTTTACCAATGTAGATCAATCTCATAAATTTATTTCCCATTGAGGATCAATCACATAAGCCTATTTCCCATTATGGATCAGGCTTGTTAACTTGTTTATTATTATTATCGCATGTGATATAATTCATTCACCAATGAATAAGATCAAGATATATGTTTTACCCATCCATGGTTATAACACGACAATTTTCTATGGTTATAACATAATCATCTTCTTAGTTATAACGTAACCACCAACATTGGTTATAACGTAACCACCATCAAAACATTAAAATCATACATAAGTGTTCCATGGTATCATGAAACATTAATCATATAAGAAACCATGAAAAGAAAACGGTCTCATAAACATTCAACCATAGCATAACCCATAAAAAGAAAATGAGTCTCAAACTCATTTCATCAAATCATCATAGTATAACCCCTGGAAAAGGAATGGTTTTAAGAAAATTCTATTCAAC
The DNA here is from genome assembly GCA_963277665.1 of Viscum album. Lineage (NCBI taxonomy): Eukaryota > Viridiplantae > Streptophyta > Magnoliopsida > Santalales > Viscaceae > Viscum > Viscum album. Next base: position 1,006,209,006 of record OY728161.1, read on the forward strand.
ATAATCAAAAACCATTTAGAGAAATATTATGGTTTGTATAATTGGATCATAAACCCAGTTTATCAAAATCTAAGTCAAAAGATGTCATCACAGAATGAAAATTATTTTTAAAGATCAATTTGGACATTTCTTGAGGAAAATTGTATTTCCACTTTGAAGAACGCTTTTTAAAACATAAATTTCACAAAACATTTTCAAAATAATTTTAATTGATAATAATTGTTTAAAATTATAAATGAATATTCAAATCATTAATTCGTCATGGTGGTGGTAATATTTTTTCATGCCATACACTATAAAATAATGATTCATTTCATATTTCAGTAAAACCCAATGGGGACTTATTTAAAAATACGATTTTATAAAAAGTCAAACATGGGTAAATATCTCATCTAAAAATCATTATATAATAGTAAAAAATTATTTATTATGATTTCATAAGACATAACTATGGGAAAAAAGTGTTTCTGACCGAAGAGTGAAACAATGATGATTTTTCTTAAAAATGTTTTTAGTCTCTTTAATTCATTAAGAGATTAAAATGAAAGATAAATGTATATTTATCGGAAATAACTCTATTAGAAGAAAATATAATAGTTTATTTAGAGTTATATCATAATATCTCATCATTCAAAGCATATCATAAACTATCTTAATAAAAGTGAGATTGTAACATTAATCATTTTCCACATTGGTATATTTTAAATCATTATAATCATGAAAAAATAACATTATATGGATATGTATATTCCATAATTATCATGATAAGGATCAAAAATGATTCCAGGTGAAGTACATACCCCACAAAAAGAAACAAGTGGTGTATAAGGCATGTGTCCCAATAAAATAAAATTGAGATGAAAAATCTTTTTATGTGTTGGATTCGATCATATGCATTCAAATCACTATTATAATAAATATTTGTTTATTATATATATATTTGAGAAACGTAATAATATTTATCATTCCATATATGATATAATTATTACCATTCAATACCTATATATTAACAATTCATTATTAAAATCATGTTTCGGGTAACAACTTCTTTCTTTTTCATGTATGTATTGGTTTAGAATTTTCAGTCCATTTACTTTGATCATGGTTCTATAATTTCTATAATTTTAACCATGATATAAATATAAAAAAAATTCAGTATATATGTATTATTTGCAATCAAATAATGTTTGAGATAGAAAATGGACTACCTTTTGCATGGAGATAGTTGGTCGGTTGTATGAATGAACATTGTTTCCATTATCTCAAAATATGAAATTAAAGAAAGATAAATAATATATTACCTTTGGAGAGTATTTTTTGTGACATATATATCACATATTTTGATTAAAACTATCCTTATTACCTAAATTTAAAGGGTATGTGGATAATGAATCACATCACTACCCAAGGACGTAGCCTTCAAAATACACGAGTGACATTATCGTATTCTCACATAATATAAAGTAAGAATATATCTGTAATTTTTTAATTATAAAAGTATAATTATTTAATAAATATAATAAAATTATGTTAAATCCAACATTATATCTATATGTGATAGTAGTGATGGTAAACAAATTACATATGTACATGAGGTCATATTTCACCATACATATGATCGGTGATTTCATTCCCCACCTGATGGAAGTGGATATAGATATAGGTCACTCTATTAACATAATAAAAACTCATAATATGGGAGATAATTATTTTATTATATCATTATTGTTTAATAATTTTTGAATGAGTTAATGTAAAAATAGTACAAGTACACGAGTTTAATAATTTTACCTCTTCTTCGAATAACGTATTTTGTTTTTTACATAATGCCTTAATAAGATAGTTTTATAACTCAAATAAGGCCTCTAATATATGAGGATAAAAATATAGAAGTTATTAGGGCAGTTCTTGTCCGATTCAATGGGTTTTGTAAGTGTGATGAGAAGATGAAAGGGGAGAGATTTTATAAGTAATGAATAGGACACACATTGAATTTTTGAAAAGAATAATGTGTTCCCACTTTTTTAAAATGCCTCAAGGGTACAAAATCAATCACTCAGGTACCTTATATGAGATAAGGTCAAAATTAGTCAATTAAATGGGAAGTGGAAATGTTTATATATTATTTTCCCCCTTATCATTTTAGTTTATCCCCTGGTAAACTCATTTTAACCTTAATCGTGATGATTCACTTTTAATATTTTACTAGTCATTTTAATAAAGAATTATGTTTATCTTAATATATAATAATGTATATTATTATTAAAAATATTGTATCCATTTTTCCAAAATCCATTTATATAAGTGAAATAATTTTAATTGATAATTAATCATGTAGATGTTATGAAAAAATAGTTTCCAAAAAGAAACTTTTTGTAAGTATAGAAAGTTTTAATATCAAAAGTCAATATAAAATTGATTCTAATGGCATATATTGAATTAATAAATATATTATTGAAATAATTTTACTTTTAAAACCATCATAAAATAAAATGGATCATGTAAATTTTTTAAATTAAAATATAATTTTCAATAAAAGTCAATATTTTTTACTATTGAAAAATTAATCGTTTTAGAAACTTCAAATAAATTCACTTGAAGATAATTTGGATATTTAGATTTAAAAAATTATGTTTATTCTTTCAAATCAATTTTCTATAATTGAAAAAAAATTACTTTTTTTTTATTTTTTCTGAATAAACAATAAAACTTTTTTTTAGAAAATAGAATTTTCAAAACATATAGGCATTACTAAAAAATTATTTACCTTTTTATAAATATTTTATTTTTATATAAAATAATTATACATAATATATAAATTTTGGTTATTACTATTCGTACCTTTAATTTTAACTTTTATGTTATAACAGTCATGTTTAACAAGTAATATTAATAGTATATCACAATTCACTAAAACTCGGTGTTGCATGTCACTCAAACTATAAAAAAAATATATTTAAAAAAAATCTCAGGGTGTTACAAAATAGAATTCTAAATATATATTTATATTATATGATATATATATGTATGAAATTATTATAGTTGAGGGTAAATATTTGATATTGAAATTTGGGAAAATAAACATTAAGGACCAAAAGAGGCCCTTAATTCTAGTTAAGGACATCATCTATCATTGGATAATGTGGAATATAATTTCAATTTAAAATTCATAATAATATTAGTAATTTCATGATATTATTTCATTTTTGGGTTCCAAACTAGTATTAACTGTCTGTATTGGTCTTGAATTGTCATTTCCCATTGAAATTAATGCTTGTATCCCATCGAAGATATTTGAAGCCAGAGTACCTTCATTTTGATATATAGGTTGATAGAACCTCCAAACATGGCTCTTCATCTATCGTCACTATCTGATGACACTTCTTTGGTTGTTTCCAAGGTCCTGATACCTCTATCTCCTCTAACACTTTTCATTCTGCCTCAGCAAATAAAAATTTGTATCGCATTGATGACTCCCTCCAAGGACTCTCCAACATTCCCCATGTGAGGGTATGATATGAATTTTTCACTGTATGGTTCTTCAAGGTGGTGATATTTGATGCCTCCCATATCTACCATGATTTATGATGCGTCCAATCCCTATAATCCCTATAGAGTTGAAATAGAGACAAACTGTAAATGAAAAAAATGAGTACCATTGGTGGTCCCTTATTAAAATTATTAGATCAGATCTCCAATCCCTCCAATAATTTGTGTGCTCGATCAAATCATTGAATTTATACAGTCCCACAGCTATTTCCATATAAATGAAAATGTTGTTTTATGACCGCCTTTTCTCATAGTTGGACTTCTCCAGACCTTAGAAAAGGAGATGTGAACTTGTAAAAGGTGATGATTCCTCCGACTACATTGTTCCTTGGATGATCGTAGGGGTTGTGACTTCTCCACATTAGTGGTTTGGAATGTGAATCCATATTTCCCTCTTTCCATCCACAACATTATTATTATCTATACTATTGGTGATGCATTTGGGAGGATTCACTGTGCTATCAAAGCTACCTTGTACATGGTGTTCACTATCGTCAATCACAATTGTATTGAGATAGATTTTGTATACCTCTCCCATTGAGTATTCATTTTATGTTGGCCATAATCACTCATGGAAAAATATCTACAACTTGATTTCCCCCAATTTCAACTTCTTCTACAAAACTCAAGGTTGTGATGATTTGGTATGTAGAAGGTGGGGGATCCCTCAATCCACCTTTGATGATGTCCTGGATGCATCTTATGACCCTCATTTGAGGGTGTGCTTCCCTAAAATCTGATCCCTCATGCCCTAGTTGTGTCTTTCTTGTGTGAAACTAAGGGAAATTGGTCTAAAATGGTTTGTCTAATTGGGATATAGACCACCATTATAGAACCGTACTATGTCCAAATATTTACCTGGCTCTTCTAATGGGAGCAATAATCTTGTTTATTGGTGATACACTTATTCTAACCATTATCCTCATTATGAATTTTGGCATAAATAATTTCATAGTGTTGCTATTGGGGGCATGGATTGGCCTCTTTTGGGGTTCGTTATGAAATCTATGGGATCCATTACACCTTTCATTGACCATACTCTTGACGCATCCCAATACCTGGGTGAATCAATTATTCCATCCTCTCCTCCCACTAAGGCCCATGAGCTATAATATCGACACCTTTTGATCCTCCCTAGTCGCAATATTACAGATGATTTGGCTAATGATGCGATCGATGGTCAGAAGAATGCCACTCATGGGTTATTAGATCAGTCTGTGTCTCATTCACAGTTTGAGGAACCAGTTTCATCCCTTAATTCATTTTACATATTTACCTGGATAATTAAAACTAGATCATATCTCCTCAAATTTGAGTCTATTAAAGGAATTCCAAATTTAATCCTTCAATTTTCAACAATCCTGTGACTATTTATATATCCAAATAAATAACAAATTTTACATGTCCCTAAAGGCATGATTCCCCATTATCTAAAGCATGTTCATCTTTCTCACCATTATTCTTTCTATTATATAGAATGCTAGGGGAAATGAATCACTTGTAAAAAATGGGTACCTCAACAAGGATATAAAGGAAACCATATTTCACTACCAAAAATTTAGAAACATAAATGCAAGGTCCCCCTCATCAATGATTTTGATAAAAAACACTAGATAGACAAGTACTTATTTTGTATTATAGCTAAATCTCACATATTGATTTTTTGGAATAATCAGGTTCATGAGGATTTTTTTATGTTTCTACTTAGTATAATATAAAATTTACCTCCTCCTTTTTTATGCCCATATTTTATAAAAAAATATAATGATAGGGAATGGAGATAGCTCTAGAATGATCTATCATACTCCAATATAAGCACCTCACCCTAGATTATAGGATGGAACTTCAACACCATATATGATCAATTAGAAAAGAAGGGTGGGTTTATTTTTTCAATAGTTCTATGAATGAATTTTGATCATTTATTTCTCAAGATAATCTATCAACCATGTGCTTCACTGAGGATGAATATTAGTGGTGTAGCAACATGTACTGTAGCAGTAGAATATAGAGTTGACTTGATAGATTCGTGACTAATCTTCATGCTATTTCCATCTTCTAAAGATCATATATTACTCACCTATTCTAATATATATCTGATCATTACCCTTACTTATTCATGTATATAGCTCCTTGGAAGCTGGGAAAAGATTCATTTTTTTCAAATCATTTAATGGAATATGATTCCTTCAATCAGATGGCTCATTCACCTAGGACAGCTCCCCATGCATGGGTATGTAAGGGTATGTTTGCGTGGAATTACATAACATGCTCTAGATAATAATAATTGACATCCTTATAATAGTAAAAAAATTAGATTCTACATCCACATAGAAGATCTTCTAAGGGAAATTGACCATCTAGATGGGTGACAGTCGGGAAATGGGATGATAAGATTCCCATTTATGTCACAAAAAAACATAACTTTTTTATAGAGTAAATTCTTGATGAATAGGGAATGGACAAGGTGAAATCCAGATCCAAGTGGCTACGAGAAAGTGATTGAGAAATCTCTTATTTCCATGCCATCATTAGGGATAATAAGTTTGTTAGTAAGATCAGTTTACAACTCAAAGATGGAATCCACACCCGTTATGTTAGTATCTTAGGGCATATTGTGGTATCTTATTTCTTATGTTTTCTATTAGATCCTCTCTACAAAATGAAAGGGGGACTCTTTTGGAGGAATCTTATGAAACCTTCCATTGTAACATATTGAGGTCTACGGAAGAACATGGAAAAAATATGTTGATGTCTCTTACGGGGAAGAAGAGGTTATAAAGGAAATTATAATTATATATCACGATAGCACCATGGGGTCAGATGGATTTCTATTATCTATGACAAATAATATATTTTATATAATTTATTTCACGATATATTATATAATGATTAACATAGTACAATACAAAAAGTCTGAGGGGACTAGGGACCTTGGGTGATTATGTACAAATGACAATAACATGAAACACGAATACAACGTCATTAATTGAAAAATCCCTAACATAGCCTTCAATTCCATTGACTTTATGATCCTCCACTAGAGAACATGGGGAAGTACATAAGAAAGAGGTGAGCTATAGAACCTAGTAATGGAATAATCAATGTACAATAGGAAGTTAAGCACTACATGTGAGTCAATGAGAATGACATGAGGACATAAAAAGGTGATAATCATAATCATGAATGTCAAAGCAAGAAATAAGATGATAACTCAAGGCACAAAAAGAATGTGGAAACATAAAACATGACATCATAAGCATGAGTCAAGGATAAATCTTGAGAAATAATAATGTAGTGTGCTTAGGAAAACCGCTCATACACCTTACATGGTTTGTCATGAGATAAAAATAGTACTCGTAGAATATAATGGCTATATAATTCTGGATCACCCATCATAATTATTTCATCTATATTAACTTGTGTGGCATATAAATCATACAAAATAACATACTTTATCATTTTAAATCCAATTATTATCGAGCTTGGGTTTCATAGATTGAATTTTCTGATCAATGAAGGATGGTTATATCTATTTAACTAATTTTTTTTGGAAATGTGTATGGGAATTCTATCTATCCAACGGGCCGAAGGGTTTCAATTTTTTTTTATTTTAGTAAGACCTCGTTTAAGGGAGTAAGGGAAAACCCAAACAAGACATCATGACATTGGAAAAATCACAAAGAAAAGTTCAATGACACTAAAACTAGATTGACAACATGAAATACACCTCCCCAGCATTTGATCGTGGTGAAACTCTCCACTATTGAAAAGTGATTCAGTAAGAAAGTGTACTATGTCAAAGCACATGCCTGATCCGATGAATGATGGAAAACCCTCTCAAAAATCCAAATCCATAAACCTCTAAAATGATGAACCACCAGCTCTATAACATTCCTTGGCCATGTTCCATGTGGTCATGTCCTACAGCAACACCCTCATTTCTCAAGTATTATAAATCTTCACAATATCATAGATCAGAACCGATCAAACATACACCATCGAAAACCATTACCATGCCTACATTCTAGATGCTGGAACCAACACCAAACCAGACCCAAAAATCCAATCACCACCAAACCCCTCGCATAGAACACAACAACAAAAAAAACTCTCATAGGTGGCAGATCAAAGTAGCGGTGCCCTCAAATGAAAGAAGAATGGATCACCCCCACTATATTCATTGTACCCCGTGGAGAAATGGTCGGTTGGGACTTGACACGACAGACTCTACGAACCTGCTAATCCACCAAATCAAAAACATGAACCCACTTCTCCGCATGAAACCACAAAACAACCACAGAAAACACACTATAATGAACTCCATGAACCCGATACTTCACCACAACAAACCACAAACCCACTTGCACCACCACAACATACCACAAACCCACGAATTCACCACAAAAAATCACAACACGACACTAAACCCACACCATGATGAGAAACATATGGAAAAGACTACATACATTCACAGTGATGAGAGATAATTTGGATTGACTACCAGATCTCCGTCGACCACATCTTCAATTCCACAAAGAGATGGCTGGGTGGACCACACCATGACGAATAGGCTCAGAATCATGACTCCACCACATCACACTATCTATCCACAACACCATCCAAGATATTACCAGATGGAGCACTGCCACAAGAAAAACTCTACAAACCCACAATTCTGCCACAACTCCATGAACCCACGACACCGCCATTGAAAATAACACCTCAACCCGCGAAGCTGCCTCTAGAAGAGGAAATGCACACTACAAACCTGCCGAGCGGAATCACCAAGGAGGATAGTCACCTCCAACCTGAGAAATAGGGGAGATGGTGGTGATGGGGAAACCCTAATCGGTGTATCACCCCTTATGGGATCATCATACTAGAATGTTCATACATTTGGGGATGGGCATTCCCAATACAAATTTTTAGCATGTAAAATCATGAAATAATTTCTACAATATAACAGTTGTACATAAAATTTCTTAGAAGAGGATAATGCGATTATGAAGTTGCATTTAATTATTTGGGAATCATAATGATCGTAAAATAATTTGTAAAAACACATTTAATCATAAACAATTTCAAATAAAAAGGCAAAATACAAAGTTATTAGTTGAATGAAGAGAAAAAGGAAGGAAATCTCTTAATTGAGAGGTTGTTTCTAAAAACAGGGGAAGAGAATCTTAAGTGTATGGAAACACCTTGGTATGTATTTAGACTAGGATAGAGAGAAGAAATTTGTGATCAATGTGTTTTCATTGAATAGTAAAAGTTGTTTGGAATTGCATCTATAGAAATATGGCAATTTATTAATAATTTCTAACCATGGTCTTTGGACTCTTAAGTAATAAAACAATCAAAACTGCAAACATTTCCATTGTTTTTTTCAATGAATTATTCCAAATATGATCAAATTCAATAATTTTTTAGGTTAATAACAGAAATCATTAAATTTATATAATGTCGGACATGGATATGAGTAATATTCATAAAAACATTTTAAAACTGTAAAATATAATATAGGTTTTGTTGTATTCATAATAGGTTTTTTAATTTAATTAAATTTATTCAAAAACATATTCTAATGGGAAAACATATTATTGATCATATATGTGTTTTATAGTATTTATTATATTAAATTTATACTATTATGGTGTTATAATTATTACATGGTTTTATACCATATTTAATTTCAACCAAAAAATTCGTCTGTTTAAATATTTTATGAAAAAATCACTAATGGCTAATTTAGATGTGATAATTTAAAAATTGATATTTATTTTTCCAAAATAATTTTTCCAAAATAAGAATTACCACTTTTAAATAAAATTCCTTATTTATTTAAAATTCTAGTTTTTACAAGACAAACACCTCGAACCATAAAAAATTTACATTGGACTTCATTAAATTATATTATCATTTATATTTAAATAAATTTGATTTACAATAATACTTCAAGAAAATAAATTTTAATTAAATCTTTAATTTTTTACATAAAATTGTGTTTTAATTGAAATTTTATATTTTTTAAAATGCAATTTTGGTTACTTTGTATCAAAATATAATTTTTATCACTCATTTTAGAATTACGTGTGTAGAATCAAAATGTAAATTGGATTAATATAACAATTATTTAATTATAATGATAATACAATAATTCATCCAACAAAGTTCTAGATACGTTACCTGTTTTCAAACCAACATATACCTTATGGGTAAGGCGATCGATAGTAGTACATTATCGTGGTGACCAAAAAAATATTGTTTGGGGGTGATCTCTATATGCTTGAACTTCTCCCATAAAAAGTTTTTCTCAATTTTTAGTTGTTGAATCTCAATTTTGGATTAATCAAAGGAAAATCTCAGTGATTCTATCTCCCACAAAAATGGGATTCAAAGGGTATGACCCTACTGGTCAAGCCCCTCACTTCTCCTTCTGTATAAATTATATTTTATTATAATCCTTAATATATATTAATCTTATCATTCAATACAATGAAATATATTTTATAATGGCCCAAAATAAAAATTTAAATATAGATATGTGTTATATATGACCAAATTACTTGATATGATATTAATTTATTTGAAAGATAATATAAAAATCTTTTGGAGGTTTCATTCTTCCACTTTTCAAAAAAAAATTCAATTAAAATTTAATTTTATACACTAAAATAAAATGAACTATTTTTTATTGATTTGAAAGGATACATTAAGTGGAATAATAATATTCTCGAAAAAATATACTTCTTATCATTTATATAATGTGAATCCAGAGCTTGTATCAAGTTTACCAATACTATTAAATTATTTGACACTTCAGGATGTGATACCCTAGAATCTGGGTCATTACACTAATTGGTCTCCATAAGTATTTTTCAAAATATCATAGTAGATACCTCTAATGGGGACCTCCATATTTATTTTTTAATAATAAATAATAGGGAAGTCCATTATTCATACCCACCACAACCAGTAATTTAAAAAAAGGTATAATAGCCATATAGAAGCAGCGGGGAAGACTGATGTCCATGAAAACAACTAAATACGCTTATAGAAATGTTGTAAACTTGATAATAATCTTAAATATCAACTTAAAAAAGTGATTCATGATAATGAAGATCAAGAATAAATGAATTTTCTGAATAAATTTACAAAAATAATTTTTATTTTTATAATTTATGATTGTGAAAATTAATTTTGAAGAATCACATGTTAAGCCATGAAAATTTCACAACATTTTTCTATAATAGAATGATGCACCAACTAATTGTGAAATTTAATCCTCAAAGGGAAATGAATACAAATTAAAACATGATTTTAGTTCGTTTTATAAGACTATGATTGGTATGAATGTATAATGACTTGAGAAAAATAATTGATAAATGAAAAAAATAAATGACTTCATTTATATGAGAATGAAAGATACTAAGGAAACACTATCAATTTGGAAACATATTTTTTTAAAACAACTACATCATCATGTGTTTCTTTATTTTTGTACCGTGTGTAAATATTTAATTTTCACCAAAGTAAAACACCTGATTTATGTATCCTTTCTTAAACATAGTAGAGGTGGTTGAGTAATAACTAATTTCATCTCTATCACCATTCTATTGCATCATCTCTCTCAATGAGAAATAATTTATGGTTGTCTCATTCTCTTATCAAAAGGTCATTATTTACATTAAATACTTATGAAGGATAGATCAATGTATATACTATAATATTCTATATATATGAGTAGTTATTAGCAAACATGAATCAATTAATATAAGTGAGCCAATTTAACATTATATTCATGGGATGGCATACTAAACAAGCTAACATGACTTTAATTCTTTCAAATTCAACATTTTTTTATGTTGAATCAACTACAATGGCTCTATAAGTATGGTAATAATTAGATTTAAAATGTAGATGTAATGGTTTATTCTTAATAATTAAGTGAATTTGAGATAGTTTAGTGGGTTCCAAATGAATGATATAATGTATTCAGTCACCGTTGTTCACAGATGCATGGAGAAATAAAAATTCACACGATCATAATGATTGAATGTAAATATATACCACATGATAAGGTAATAAATAGTCATAAACCATCAATAATTGGGATAAATAAACCCCCAAAGTGGTGATCAAGCTAAAACCCACAAAAAATTAAGTATAACGCGCAATTTTCCGTAGCATAGTCAAACATAACCGATTTATTAAATTAAATGATATCCATAAATTCAAAAATGATAATATTATTGGTGTATTAATTAAAATAAATAGAAATTAAAAAATTAAATAAAGTGTAACATTTTAAAAAAATGACTCAAAAACAAAGGTTCTTGAAAAAACATGTACACACATGCACCTAAATTTAAACAACACAAAAATAACTAGAAGAAAAACACTCTCAAAATAAGTAATGTGTGACATTATTCATAAGAAATTTTCTCTTAAATGTGGTATAATTAAATATAGTGGGTGATTATCTCTAGTTAATTATATTTATATATGAATTAAAATATTTAATGAATGAAAATCAGTGAAAAATAAAAATTAGGATCAGTAGCACACATATAACAGGCATGGAAAACAATGTTAAAAGTGGAAAAGAAACGATCACACAGGTACACTAAGGATTAAGAAATTCTAAAATTAACCATTAATGAGTGGAAATAAAATCAAAGTAAATAATTATAATTCATATGGATGTGATAATAATAAATTTTAAAAAAACATGGCTTTATTCCAAACATATGAAAATTCATCTAATTAATGTAGGAGTTAAAATTAGTGACACATGTATTCCTGACAAAAAAATGTAGTCCTATCTTACCATGAAAATGGATAGGTACCTCCACATTTTATATTTCAATTGCCCATACCAAACACTTCCATTAATAATGTGGAATCATCTCAACAAAATCCAATGGACACAAACCCTACTAACATTGGAAACTTTTAGTGAATTTAATACAAAGAATATTAGGTTTAGAAAATAGGGTTATTAAAATTAATTTTGAATTTCATGAGTATATTGTCACTAAAAAGGAATATTTAAACTTATATACAGGCCCCTTTTATGTTTTCATCATCAAATATTTATTATCTAATATTACATGTTCCTATAAAATATGCATAATTTCACACAACCCACACATGAACAGTTCAAAGATGTATTCTTATCACTCTCTAAGTGATATGTTCCATGATTTCATTAAGGGTTAACATATGAGATATTATCTTTGATATAAATTAGTGATGTAAAATATTTAGGTATCAATCAACCCAATATTAACATGTCATATTTCATATATATAAAAACTGGGTACAACCGTTAAAGGGGTACCTGACACAAGAAAAAATTTACCTTAAATCACAAGCCTGATGACATATAATATTTCATATATTTAATAGTTAAAAATATAAACAATAGTTACATCACCAAAAGCACAAATATTTGAAGAAATATTAAATATAATATAATATAATATAAATTTTTTAAATAATCCATTATTATACTATAATGTTTGAAATGATTTTACTAGAAAAAATGTAAGGAATAGAAGAAATTCCTATGTGAGAAAGTAAATATAATAAAATACTTCAATCACTATTAGAAGATACAAATGTGAGAGAGATTTATAAGGATTTAGTTTAATAAAAAACATATAAAAATATAAAAAAATAACACTAAAGGATAATGGTGCTAACAAAAATTAGAATTCTCAGTTTCTTATTGAATTTGAAAGGCCTTATATCATTCTTATAGTAAAGGAAAAAATAATTACAATAATAAAAAATAACTAAGAATACGTAAATAGACAATATAATAAACAAAAATATATTTCATAAATGTAAGTGACATGGATGGGAAGTAGTGGAAGATTAGAAATAGAAGGTAGGGTTTATGGTAAGGGGATTGGGGGTGGAAAGGGAGTAGGAAAGTAGTGAGGCACTATTGTGGGAGTGACAGAGCTGGGGATATATCATTGATTATGAAAGGGATGCATCATGAGGTTCTGCCAGTATGGGGTGTCATAAGGTCCAACCTGTATGAGGCATCACATGGCCAACTGGAAGGGTTTGTTTTGGGGGACAGGGTCTATGTGGTGTATCACATGGACTGAGAAGCTGTTGGGGTGGCGTAATGGGCAACAACAGTGGGGAGGCGTTGTGAGCGTTGACAAGAATGATATGGGCATTTCAAGTGGTTGGGTGTGAGGGTACCTCATGAGGAGTTGGATTGAGGGGGTGTTTTAGGGGAGGTTATGTAGGTTTTTATTTAAATTATATACTCATCTCTAATAGTAGTGATTTAAGTGGGACAACCATTAGCGATTGATACCGAGTATTAGTAACCTCCAAATTTTGGCCTTCACCAAAGACTATTTCTCTAGTAATAATACGATATGATCATGTGAAAACAATTGTTAGGTATGTTTATATTAATTATGAGCTGGCCTACTAATATGTGGAGTGACTTCTCTTGTAGTAACAAAGGCCTTGTTATATTGATAATGATGTAACGATGAGATGACTTATTACCTTGGGATACCGATGATAGAGATTATGATTTATGTTATCTTCTCTTGGTAATGAATTTGTGAAATACAAATCATTTAATGTTATTTAAATGGTAGTGTTTTAGAGATTAAATGTTCTATCATTTTTCTTGAAAAGACTTTTACCCCAATATGTGAGTATGGTGGTCACAAGTACGGATGGCATATATTATAGAGTTAATTAACCCTTGGATCATTACCCATGAACTAGGAAATGGTCTTCTAAACAAATAGTGGATTTTATAAACCATAGCATCCCATTATCTAGGTAGAGAATACATTATCCATGTATGGAATATAGTTCCCCCTGATCATTGAATTATAAGATAATCAGTACATGAACGGTGATTTTTACCAATAAAAAATTACTGATACATAATAAATTTTTTGGTAATAATTATTTATTCAGACACATATTTTTTTAATTCATAGGAATTATAACAAACAAAATTTGTTTTTATTTACAAATAAATTTGTTGTTATTAATCATTCAATACTAACACATATTTTATTAATTGGTAATTTTGTAATTTTTTCATATTAATACCAACATTTTTTCACACACATGAATCTATTATCAATAATTACTATTAAAAACAAATATTTTACTATCCGAAAGATATTCTAGAATAAATTATTCAACTAAAAAAGTTTTTGTAAATAATTTAATATGTATACATATGTATATACGTCTATATGCATGTATGTATTAAGTATTCATTACCAACAAATCATTTGATAGCAAAAATATATATTTACACATTGAATTATGATTGTGGTTTAATGAAAAATGTTTTCTGATATATATATATATTGTGTGTTTATTTATTAAAATGTTCCTCATGTTTTTTTGATCTCACACCTCATCAACTATCATCTCACCAATGCTAAAAAAAGGTAGTGATGTATGTACAAAGGACCCATAATAATTAAATTTTAATTATTACCATCTATCCTAGAAATATTTTCAAATGGATTTAAAATCTAATCTAAATAATTTTAAAAATATGTAAAATGATAAAATAATAGATTATAATTCAAGAATAATCCTCTCCACCCACATCCTCCACCACTGCCCGACCTCCCATTCGTTCTGCCTCCCCACCACTCAATTTCCTCCATCACCAATCCAACCATGTCACCCTCACTTCACGATCTTCCCCCCCAAACAATCACCGACACACAGCTTTACACCAAACATCTATAAAGCATGTGTGGATTTAAATCCAAATCATTCATGAAGGCTACAAACACAATACATGATTTAGGGGATCATATGTGTTGATTGGTGAAATGGTTCGAATCATCAACCCCTCGATTGTTCTTTCATTGTATTTGTGTTTTTCTAGGTATGAAAAAATATTTATGTATTTAGACTCACTGGGAGATGTCCATTCTCCCATTATCCCCCTTTATTCCTCTCCATCCCTTCCTGATATCTACATCAGTAGATTGATTAGAGGAAGGAGAGAACTCACCAAGATTTATTGTAGCAGAATTAAGCATCATTCATTTAAGGAAAATATATAACCTCAACCTTAAACATTATATATTCTTGTTATATCAACTGTATTTCACTTCATTACATTAACAAATATCTTTTTGGTTAAATGAATTGTAATGTTATGATATAACTCATATATATCAACCCACAAGTATACAAATAGGGTACCATTAAAACCGTATCCATTTCTTCTAAAACATAATATTTTAAACTCAAAAAAAACATATGATTTCTTTGTAAAATCATCATAGCATTTAACTTGAATTCATTAATTATATTAAAAATTATTTTAACATGTCAAAAACATATAAAAACATGGTAATAGCATAAAAAATCTCAATGAGGGATATAAAAATAATGAATGAAACCCTTATCCCATGAATACATATAAACATTTGAAATTGTTTTAAAAAATGCATGCTTCTCACCCATAACTAATCTTCTAATTCGTGAAACATGAGATTTCCATAAATCATAGAAAACATAAATAGATCATTAGGGTATCTTGGAGAATTACATAGTTAATTTTATAACCCTCGTGACTACTTTATGATTTTTAACCCTCACAACTACCTTACAATGTAACTCTCATCGCATTTACAACTGGAGTAACCAAACGGTGGACCTCCAAGTTACACATACCTAATAAATTTTAGATAGATATTGGTCCCACCATTCATCATAAAAATTTCCCATGATCCAATAAATAATTATAATACATTAATAATTGTATAAAAGCATTACTTTTGAATATCATAAAATAGAATTTTAAAAGTTGATTTTAAAAGGAATGTCTCTTACAAATACCCTATAATTGAAGTGTTAATTAATATAAATAAAGGATTATATGTAAAAAATGTAAATACACACAATAAATCATAATATAATATTACATAATTACATAAATAATATCAGTAGAACAGAATTAATAAAGTATAAGGTTTACCCTACGAATGAAAATTTTCTTATCAATTCCCTTAACTCGGGGTTGCCTTACTTGAAAATTGTTTATAACCTTTTTATAATTTTTAAATGAGTGTTATTAATATTTTGTATAAATTTATTGATGTTTATAACACCATATATGATCATTTTATACCATCACTCCACCAATTAATTAAAAATATTTTGTTCTTTCCATTGTTTCTGGTGCGTTCTTCACATGATTTCCAAGGCTAGTTTATAAAGGCTTTTTCTTGTAGAATGGAAGAAAAACTCCAGAAGTGGAATAAAATTGGTATTAATATATTTGTAGAATATTAAATGACTCTATAAATTATTTTGGCATATGGAATGAGGATGAATAATTATATTAATCATTAGTGATATCTGTTTAGATCATTTTGGCGGTTCTTCGATAATCACAAAATTATTTCGTTGTATAACATAATATTATGTATATATGTAAACTCTATAACATGAAAGAAGATATATCAGGAAATTTAAAATAAATTTTAACCATGAAAATGGTTTTATAACTAGTTTTGAAGTATGTAATGTAAAATTAATACTCATCGTCTAAGATTTTGGTAAAGCAACCCATCCCAGACAGTGTTCTTATTTATAGATTAAGAGTAAAAGGAGTGAATGAATTGTTATTAATTTTTTCCTTAATCATTATAAAAGATACAATATATATGATTATATATATATAATGTCTCTTGGATAAGGGGAGTGGAAGGGGGTTTATGAAAAGAAAATGAATTGAAAAGAAAACACAAGAAAATGAAAGAGGATTATTACCTCTTGATCTCTTCTCCTTGAGTTCCACCTTAAGGAATTTGGTATTGGCCTTTTGGTGAGTCTATTAGGTTTTGGGTGTGTTTATGGTCCTTGGGAAGGGTATTTAGTTGAATTTAGAAATTGATCAAATCATTATAGGTGAGAGACAAAGTGGGGGGTGAAGGTTGTATTTATAGGTTAGGATAGGAGGGGTTTTCCATTATTTTAATCATTCATTTAATATTTTTTAGCACGCTTATGAATAGTATTTATTCATGTGACCATTAAAATTAAATAGAGCATATAGTATTGATCCATGGTTTCCTACATCATCCAGGATTCTAGGAATAGTTTATTTAACTGATAATGTATATATACGGTATATTACCGTATTTAACTATTCATCTGAAATTCATGAATTTCAAAAAAATCCTAAAAAATAACCATTACCATTTTATTAGTTTTTAGAATTAAAAAATGAACTCCATTTCTTGAAAACAATATTCTAAATATTATTACTTTAATTTTTAAATAAAATCACATTTTTTTTCAAAAAAATATCAATTTTAAAACTATAACTATTTTATACAACCTTGAAAAATTAATCATGATCTCATTATATTATAACCATAAAAAATAAAATAAAAATATAATGTACTATTCCGAAGATTCATATTACTATTCATACTACTATTCATAAGGGTATGTTACTATTCACTAAGAATACATGTTTTTTCTATCAGACACCAAATAACATATTGATCACAACTGTAGTTGTCTTTTTTTAAATTAAAAACCATGAAGAGTGAAAATTATGTTTAAGGAATAGATTTTAACTATATTCTTAAAAATAAGTGACATTATGTAGACAATTAGTGTTTCATGGATTTCAACTTGTTTAGAACCATAGGGTTTTACATTCTCCCCACCTTCTGTAAATTGAATCCTCACAAAATTTATTATTTACTTATTAAACAAGTGAGGGGACCTTTCCATTATAGCATTTTATATTCCCATGTTTCTTCATCAACCATGTGGTTTATTCACAAAATATTTACCTAATGGATTAATTTATTCCGCAACACTTATTCTCATTAAATAGGAATCTGAACAAATTTCTCTTCATAAGAAAGGCTCTTTTCCAACTTAACTACTTATGGGCTCAAATCATGAGATGAATCTGGAACATATTTTCTCAACATAGAAACATGAAAACATTGAGTACCTAATATAAAATCATAGTTAAAGCTTCTCAGCAGTTTTTTTTCCTTATTTCTCAAGGATTTTATAAGTTCAAATGAACTGTGGACTTAGATTTTCTTTATTAGAAAAATGCATAACACTTTTCCATAGCGAGATCTTCAGAAAAACAGGATCACCAACCTCTAAAGAAAAGCCTTTCCTCCTATTATCTGCATAACATTTCTTCCTACTCTGACTTTTCCTCACGTGTTGTTGGATCATCATTACTTTCTTAGGAACACCCTCTACTAATTCTGGTGCCATAAACTTCCATTCCCCAACATCATAAAAAAATTTCGGAGTTCTATACCACTTCCCATATAGTGCCTCAAAATGTTCCATATGTATATTGGTAGGAAAACTATTATTTTAATAAAATTTAACTAATGAAATATATTGATCCCAAATTCCATGGTAATCCATTGAATAAGATCTAATCATATCATCCAACGATTGAATTGTGCATTCTAACTTCCAATCTGATTGATGATGAAATGTTGTACTGAAATTTAATTCTATTCGCAACAAATTGTGAAGGTATTTCCGAAATATAGAAGTGAACATAGGATCACATTCAGATACAATGGAAAGAGGAACTCCATGAAACCTTATAATCTTGTTGAGGAACAATCAAGAAATCTATTCCAAAGACATGGTTTCTCAAATAGAAAGGAAATGAGTAGATTTAGTCTGTCAAACAACAATAACCCAGATTGCATTATTACCATGAGAATCCATTGGTATCCCACAATGACTATTATGGATATAATTTCTAATTTCCACTCTGGCATTGGTAAAGGATGATGAATCCCCTTCAGTAAATAAATCTTTTCATTAACCTATAAAAATTTTAAACAATTCATGGTAACACTCATGAAGGTCTCTGTACATCTTTGTGCGGCCATGATGAACAAAAAATGAAGAACTATAAGATTTTCAAAACTACTCATTATTCAGATGAAAATCAGAAGGCACACACAAGAATTTTTCAAATCCCAAAACACAATAATTATTAATGTTATATTATGTAAACATACCCATTTTAACCAATTATCCCTTTTATTTTAGCTCTTTATCTGCCTTCTGCAGTTTCATAATTCTGTCTGACAAAGTTAAGTACATTGAAACATAACACAAAACAGAGGAATTTTCTTCACCAACAACTTCCATGCCAAAATTCCTCAAATCATTTATAAAGGGGTCATGTTCCAATTGCAACATGTTTAATGATGAATGATGTTTTCTACTCACGGTATTCACCACTTTTATTTCTTTTCCTGGATGATAATTGATTGTGAAATGATAATCCTTTTTCAAATCAATCTATCTTATCTTCCCCATGTTTAATTACTTGTAAGTGAATATGTACATTAAAAATTTAGGTGAGTATATATTTCACATTTTTATTCATATAATTGATGCCTCATAATTTTGAAAGCAATAAAACTACATTTTCTAATTCCAAATCATGTGTGGGATAATTCATCGCATGGGGTTTTAGTTGTCTTGAAGAATAAGTAATTACTTGATCATTCAGCATCAGAACACAACAATGACCCTTTAAGAAAGCATCAATGTAGATGAAAAACTCACTATTTATAGAATATAGCACTAAAACTAGAGAATTCACTAATATCACATTAAATTCCTAAAAAAACTATCACCATCTTCTGTCCAAAAAAAATGAACCTGTTCTCATGTTACCTTAGTTATAGGTCTAGATAAACATGATTTTTTAACAAACAATCGATAATAACATGATAATCTAAGAAAAATACAAAAAAAAACTATTTTAGGTCTTGGAAATTCATAAACTACTTTTTTTTTAAGAATCGACTTTTATTTCATCCTTATTTACAATATTCCCATGAAAATAAGTATTCTTATAAAAAATTTACACTTGTTGAATTTTTCATATGATTTATTTTCTATTAATGTTTTCAAAACAACCCATAGATGTTTTTCATGATCCTATTTACTTTTAGAATATAAAATAATGTCATCAATAATCACAATGAAAAAATTATACAAGAACTCATGAAATATAATATTCATAAGATCCATGAATACAATAAGTGCATTAGCTAACCCAAACAGCAAGGAAAAAATTTATAATGCCTATGTCTATTACAGAACATAGTCTTCAGGATGTCTGCTTCCTTTACATTCAACTGATGGTACCCTGACCTCGGGTCAACCTTAGAAAAATAATGTGTACATGGAGATGATGAAACAAATCATCGATATGAGGAAAATGATACTTGTTTTTAACAGTGATATTATTGCGGGCTCTATAATAAATGCAAATTCTCATTGAACTACCATTGTTTTTAATGAACAAAACCAGATCTCCCCATGGTGAAGTCCTATGACGAATGAATCCATTATCAAGATAATTTTGAAGCTGATATTTTAATTTAAGAAGTTCCATTTGTGCCATTTGATAAAGGGTTTTTGAAATTGGCATTGCATCTTGAACTAGGTCAATTGTGAATTCAACTTCCCGATCCGGTATAACACTGAGAAACTCATTAAGATAAACATCGAGGTGTTCAATTACCACTGCAAACACATTAATCTAAATAGGTCCAATATATTCAGAAATATGATAAAGATAAATTTCATTTCCATATTTCAATAATTACTCAGTTTGCAGATATGTTATATGTATATTTTGTGAAATTAAAATCAAATAAGCCTCAAAATTATTATTAACAGCTAGTTTATTACTATCTCATTAAAAAAAGTTCCATTATACAGAGACTCAGTGTTTCATGCATTATATTTTTTTTAAAACCTTGGGGTGTTATAGAAAAAATACATGGTTCCCCTTTAATTTTTTTAAAGTTACTACTATATTAGTAATCAGTAACTACTCAAACCATGGATGTGTGGGATTCAAATCATAACATTGATATAATCTTTTATATATATTGGCCTATTGAATAACACTTATTCGAATAGTTTGAATCTCAGTGAAAAGGGGATTTGTTATTATTTATGGAGTTTTTGGCATATTCTTTCTTTCTTATGCTACTTATTCAACCATCCAATACAATGGTTTGTTAAAGATAACGAAGTGGTACTTTTCCATGAATTAAAAAACTATGTCGGATAAGTTATTCTAATGTTTAGGATTGCATAAGTGTGAGAACTTAATAACTTCTGGAATGTTTCATTGCATTCACCCTAATAAAGAATAGAATAAGGTTATTTATTTCCGGATAACCTTTATTTGATTATTTCAATTATCAATGAAATTATTTTTCATCAAATGGGGATGTCATTTTAAACACCTAATAAGAATAAATGAACATTCCTCTAACATCTAGGGACTATTTGGAACATTCATTTTGATACGAGATGCCTATGAAAAGGGGTTAGAAAAGAATCACATTGGATTTAAAAGGGGAAATTTAGTGTTATTCGTGTTATAATATTTTCGGTCTTATGAATTATCCAAGATAGAAACACTTTGTATTTTTTCTATTATTGGGTCGTGGTGTCCCCTTTCATGATTCATTGAGATTTTCTATAATTTATGGTTTCATTGGTGTTTTTACATGATTCTTTAATCTAGATGTATTTTTATATTGGTTAAATGGTGTTATGAATTATTATACACTCTAAAAATGTTTGAGGGAATCAACATTGTGTTTGTTAATAATATTTTTCGGTTTCTACACACATGAAAGGAAAATATTTGTGTTCTCACTCTTACTTTAATGGATAAAGACTCGAAGGATTTTGTATAAACATTTATTATAGGGATTTTCTATAATATTATAACATATTTTAATCTATACATTTGATATTTCATTGTGTTCATGGTGTGAAGAACTTATTAGGAAAAGTGTTTAGTGATGTTATCTAATAAGAACAGTGAATCACTGCACTGCAACAATCATCTCGAATAATTGTAATGACATCCTCTCTTTCAGTCCACTCAACTGATATTTTTATTCCATATTTATTGTCTTAAATTTTTCGTTGTGGTTTTTTTATAGTTATTTGATTTAATTATATATAGAAAACTGAATTTCATGTATTTCATATATGGGTGTATGTTTCACTTGCCTCACACGATGTATCGAGTTCTTCTATATGTTTTGATTTAATTTCTTTTTTCACTTCTATTATTTAAGATATGTAGATTTTTTGTCAGTTTCCTAGTATTATGAATCATTATACAATATTTAAATGTTTGAGACTTTTGTACTTATTACTATTAATATTATTTGTAATTTCCTATGCACAAACACTTGAAACACATGTACACATACATGCATGAATTTATATATTCCTGGAATATTTTTTATGAACATTTTTTTACATGTAAGTAGCTATATTATAGAAATATATGGTTCTTTGTTAAATACTTTTCACACTTAATTATGTTCAAGATGTGATAAACTACATGTGAAATGATTTTGGTGATGTTTTCTAGGGTGAATTTTGTGCACAAAAATATTCTAGCTTGATTTTGATGTTATCCCTTATTCCATCCAATAAAACTAATATTTCTATTTTAGAACTGACAAAATAATTATTTCATTGAATTATTGTTTTGGCTATGGGATTTAATTATATTAATAAACTTTCACTTCATGTATTCTTTCTATTTCGAGATGTTTCAGTAGCCTCAAATGTTGCCTCAAAATCTTCCATATGTTTAGGTTTCATTGGTTCCATCACATGGGGTTTTTAAACTAGATGGATTTTCATAATGCTTCACTTGTGTTATGAATATTATACAATATCAAAAAAAATTAATATTATTAATTGATAAATGCCTTAAATTATTTTTTTATGAAAATAATGATGTGGACCAGAGTCACACCCCTTATATTTACATCTTTATGAATCATTATTAAGTTAGGCATGATGAAGTTAAAATGGTTCATGCTCATTTCAAATTTCACCAATTTTTTCAGTAAGTGTTTCAATATTTAATATTATTTATGTGATTTTATAACCACTTATTTAAATGGGGTTCTTTGATTATTTACTTGAGTTTGAAAAAGACCTCTTATATTTTAAAACATGTATTTTTAGGTGATAAATGATCGAATAATTTTTCAATAAGTGATTTGAAACATACCATAGTTGAGGAAACTCATCTCTTGTTTTTTAATTATTTAATGTAATATATCATTATAATTCTATTCTATTCATCATTATTATCTATTATATGAATAAGATTTCATGGTAGTAGGACTATTTTGTTTTTGGATAGTTGATACCATAATCTCCATGTTGTTTATTTGTTAATGTTAATCCAATCAATTCTGGTCATGGTTTGCAATGTAGTTAAGAAAAATTTACCATTATTGTGAAGGAATAGTCAATATCAAAGGAATATATTCCTATCATATTTTTTACTTTTAATCTTCATTGGTATGGTGTATTGAGATTAATTACAGTTCACATCTTTTGGGTAACTTCTACTTTTGAGAGCATGCTAATATCAATCATTATTTTTTCATTGTGGGAGAATTTTTTGGTGTCATAAATCAAGTTTAAATATTCTAATCACTTCAAAAGTAGGATTATTATGAAAATTTATAAACTAATGTAAATTTTGTAGAGTTAAATTTAACTAATATATATATATATATATAGTTTATCATAGACTCTTTCCATTTGTTTTATATTGGTATTTTCGGTCCTTTATCCCTTTATCTAGTTTATATCCAGTTATTTAAATAAAAATTGAACCGTTCATATAAAAGTTAATGTTATGGGATATTTTTGTGGATAATAAAATATTGATTTCAAAGGGATATGGGTGTGTGGATGGTCCCATACTGATTGCATCATTGATGTCGTAGATAAGCCAAATTTTTTGTACATATTAGTTATAATAGTTTTTTTCTTTCACAAATATTTGAATATCCACGTTTTTAAATAGAAAAGAGCAATTATAGGGATTGTAACTATTATCTATCTATATCTAATTCATGTGTATGTTGTTTCACATATTGTTTTATACTTATTTCTCCTCTTAGTTATTTTTATTGTTTCCCATTGGAATTCTACTAATTTTTATTCGCTTAAATGATGGGAATTTATAAATAATGACAATATATACTCACTCAATTCATGCATTAATTTGTGTTTTTTACAATTAAGAGTTGGAAAAATGATGCTAATGGGGAAATGGAGTCTCAAAATCATGTGTTACAAGATTATTTTTTTGGTTCCTCTTTTTGAGGAGCAGGAACACACTACAGAAAAAGTGATGCTTTTTAGTGGTTTATTAGAGGTGGTTATATTAACCACCATGAGTTAAAAATGTTTAAATAATAATAACAATATAGTGGTGGTTTGATGAAATAACCACTATATTTCTATTATTTTATACTTTAGAGTTGATTTTAACTAAACTGTGGCCAAACTTTTTAAAAAACCCTATTCCCACCTCCCCCACTCCCTCGCGACCCTACCCCCTTTCCACCATCCTCTTCCCCCGACCTCCTCCTCTCCCTTTCTCAACGGCGACCTCGACCCCAAAACACCTATTCCACTACCCCTACGACTTAACCTTATACCTTATCATCATGGACCTGGACCCCCATAGCACCCCCTACGACCCCGACCCATGCGACCCCCATTTCCTTCACCCCTCTGAGTTACCTCCTACATTCTCACTAGAGAACAAAAACCTTACAACGCCCCACTCTGACCTCGACTCCCATGACCCCCCTTTGACCTCCCTCTCACATATTGTAGTCCCCCCCTCATTGGTGAAATGAACCCCCTAAATAACCTCCCTCTTCCTGGCTTAGTTCCCCTCCTCAACAGCAACTTGACCCCCCCCCCCCTTCAACCTCCCTCTCATTTTCTTAGCTCCCCTCCCTAGTGGTAACAGAAACCCCCATCAAAGGTTACATCATCCTCACCCTAATAGTCTCAATTGGAACATAGATTTATTTAGGTTCTATTGTATGCAAGTATTTTATAGAAATCATCATTGACACCCATTTGATAGATCAAAAAAATCATAATTAGATGTTATTTACATGAAAGTCTGAAGTACTTTTTAAGTTTTCATTCATATATTCTATTTTTAACCCCATCACATTCATATGTTTTCAAAAATATAAAAATTATTATATAAAATGTTTTTTGGAGTTGTTATTTATTGATATAAAAATTATCTTTAAGAGATAAAACCATAATTTTCTATTATGAAAAACAATGAAAAATAAAAATAATTGATTCTACCACCACACAAAGGACATGCTAATGAGAATTTTCATGTGTCAGGACACATATAATTTGAATATTATGATTAATTTACTAATTTTTTTTCATATGTGTGATAGATAACATTTGGATAAATGTTGTAAGTATAGAATTTTTTATGCCACAAATTATTTATAGAAGACAGTGAGAAAAATGGACATAAATTTTTTTTTACATCAAATGACATTTCTAAAATTGATTTGTAACTTAGTAGTGATAGAGGTTTTTTCAATGATTAATTACCTAGTTATAAATTCATTGACTGAAACCATTGAATGAATCTTGTTTTAGTTTTAAGTGACATGTATATTGATTGATAACATGAAAAATATTGTTCAACAATTGGTAACAAGAGAAAAATGAACATCCAATATGAGGTGTCATTTAAAATAGTTTAAATTTAAGAGCAGGGTTGAAAATACATTGATTGAACGAATTTTTCTTTAAGTTATTTTTTATACCTTAACCACTTGAAATGATGAAATGTTTAGAATAAAAACATTAATGATCCTAATCGATTAGTAACTAGTAGCATGAAACCACTTGAATAATATTTTATGGATCCAAGTAATTTTTTTGTGCTTGATACTACTAGGGAGAAAACTCTTTCCCCATATGTCATTGGTAGACGACTTCATGATTTAACTTCCCTAATGGAGTAGTTCATTACCCCTACTTCTAGAGGATATTGTTGAGTTACCATTACTAGTATTTATGTCTTTTTACAAGAAAAAATAATATTTTATTAATTATTTAATCCATTTTTAAAATAGATAAATACAACCAGAAAAGTGATATTATCATTAACATAAAAAATGTAAGGGACATGAAGGATTTTAAGATTATTTTTCCATTTGATGAGTGAGGGGTTCCTAGTAGTGACACTTCTATAATCTATATGTTGATTCTTCGGAATAATTCTTACAATATGATGAGATTTACAATTAATTATAATGATTGGTGGAATACTTATATAGCATAGAAAAAAGATGTACATGATACTCAAGTAAAGGGAATATTAATTTTATATTCCATGAAAAATAATTTCAAATGAATGAGTATAATTTTATAATCTACTAATAATGTGTTATGTTTTTTATTTCTAGATGTTTTTCCATTTTGATGTCCCCCAATCCTTTTCACACCCATAGACATTGAAAAATATGGGCAAGAAATGGTGATATTTAAAACTGAAATTTTGACATGAGGTTAATGGAAATTCTATAAGCTCACACAAAATGTTTGAGATAGTGCCTAAAAGAATTTCTCTTGAGTAATGGAAGCTATTTATCATTATCAACAGAGATGTATCTCATGAGGTAGTTGTATATTTTGTAGTATCATAATAACATATGCATAATAAAATTATAATATTTATTAATGCTACTGTTTATTGTTGGAATTATCTAAAAAATACGTGAATTATGTATAACAACTAATTTCTCACATTACAGAGTCTCAGAGTTTATTGAGAAAAAAATATTTTGGTTTTTATGTTATTAAATATTATTTATATAATTTTTTATAATTCATGATTTTTATAACTTGTTTACATTTTTTATACAGGCAAATGAATTTTGTCACTCTATTGGCTAGACAGAGATGTGGTTTAATGTTTACAGGATTCATGATGACTATTTTATAAATGACCCTACCAAAGGCATTAAAGAAAGTAATTTTCATTACCATATCATATTATTTTATTACCATAGTAACATAATAGTGGAAAGTATATTATAACAAAGAAAAATAATTAAACCCAATTAAATGGATACATCTTCATGGATCAAACGATTCCAATTTTGTGTCATTGGATAAATATACCTGGACCAAGTTAATTTTGTTTAAGGTTTGTTTGTTATTATAATCTAATTTTCAATATAATATTTTTAATGTTTTAAAATAATAATAAATACTAATGAAACATTTATTAATTAGATAACATTATGAAGTATAGATATTTTAAAAAAAATTACTAATATTTATGTATTAAGCGGTTAAAATTGAAGATGTCTTGGATGGGAACCCTTCACAATCAGCATTGGATTCCTAGAATGATACAATGGGAATTGTTTTAGGGAAGGAGAATCTCAGACATATATGGGAGATGTTTTTTGGGCCTACATCATCAGCTTTCTTTCATAGGGTAGAATAATCTGTTACTACTACACCTGGTGGGGGTTGGAGTAGTATCATTTATCTGGGATCACAAATATAAATTTAAATATTGAAAGAAAAAGTGATAGAACAAGAATCTTATAGGAAAACATAGGATCAGTGATGGTCACAAATGGGAAATTCATTAGTTTATGTATTTTAATAGATGACCAACATGAGGCGAGATGAAATTCTGAGTCCTATACATCATCCTACTAAGGTAAATTGTAAATACCATAGATCATTCATTCATTTCAAAAGAACAGATACAATATCCATATATAAAACTAAACTGAAAATTTTATATAGAAAAAATTAATTCCATGTCATACCAACCACATATTGTTCTAGATTGACTTGTGGTTAATTCCTACATGTCAAAAATTAATTATATATTTTTATCCATATGTTTGATAACAACATGGGTTAGTTTTCTTGATTTGGACTCCTTAAACACTTATGAAAGGTACAAAAGAATTTAAAAGGCAGTGTTGGGGGTTTTAATCCATGGTAAATGATGTTACGTTTTTTTTAAAATCACGGTAAAATTACCATATATTGAATTTTTTAATGGAGGAACTGATGACACGTTATTCAGAATTACAGTTTGTTCATTATTGCCATAAATGTGTTTTTACCATTTTAAAAGAGTAAAACATATGTAGAATGGTTAAAATAATATAAAAAACCTCATATTGATGTTATATCTATTGAAAATAACCTTTGACTTGGTTTGAACATGTATGTGTAGACAAGAAATTAGTCTTATGTACAGTTTGGTCAGAATTACTTAGTATACAATTTTGTAAGGAATTGATGCCTTTTTAAACAAGTTTGGGGGTAAAAACTAGTCAAATGACATTAGATTGACCAAAAATAAATGGAAAATATTATATTTAATTTTATAATTTAGGAACAGATGACATGTCATTCCAAATTGCGGTTTTTTCTGTTATGGTTGTAAACACATTTTTAGTGTTTTAAAACACAAAAATGTTCATGTAATTGTCAAAACCATAAAAACCATTATTGGATTGATGCTAAATCATATGGAAACAACCAATGTGTAGTTTTTTATTTTCTATCCGTAGACAATACATCAATTAGATGTGTAGTGTGGTTGGAATTTCCCAGTATAAACTTTTGAAAGTTAATAAAGCCTTTAAAAAAGTGTCGGGGGATTAAAACTAGAGAAAAGACTTTGGATTTCCATGATGTAATGGTACAATGGTTGTATATTTAATTTTAAAATATTGGAACTGACATCACTTTATTCCGAATTATGGGTTTGTTTTTATGTCTATAAATGTTTTTTGTAGTATTTTACAACACTAAAATGAGCATGAAATGGTTAAAACCATCGAAAATGACTTATTTTTTGTGAGAAATATTCTGGAAACCACTACTGAGTATTTCTTTTTTACATGAACATACAAAAACACGACCATATTACATGCAATGTTTTCATAATTACTCAGTATATGCATCATAATGGAACATAATATTTAAAAAAAATTATAAGAGGGTCCAAACCCATAAAAATATCAGATTACCATGAAATCATGAGAAAGAAACTATATATTTAGTTTTGAAATGAAGGAAGTGACAAAATTTCATTCTGAATTACAATTTTCGGTTATGGTTGTAAATTTTTTTTAGAGTTTTAAAACACTAAAACATACATGGAACAGTCAAAACCATAGAAAATGACCTCATATTGATGTGAAATTAAGGGAAACACACTATAGAGTTTTTCTTGAAATATAGGACATGTTGTGATATCAAAATATTTAATTTTTTTATTATGTTAATTTTAAACACACAACATGTCACATTAAAAGTTATTTATGATATTTACTCATCACTTTTTAGTTTCAAATATTTAATATAATCACAAATAGATTCGTTTATGTTTTCAAAGTGCTTTTAATTATATATTATTTGTTTTATATTAAAATTTCATCCATTGGATTAACAAATTAACCCATTTTATGTGTTATATTCTAAATAATTTTTTTGTTATTTATCTTTCGTAATATTTTCAAAAATGTTTTAGTATTCATTTGAGGTGAGAGATGCTGAATGTTGGTAAGAGGATGACCATTCTGATCAATGAAATTCTTCTGAAGGCAGTCGTTATGGTTCTTAGTTTCAATGATATTTTAAAATTTTATCAATTATTCAACTATAATTCCCATTTTTTATGTGTATTTTTATTTGTTGTCTTCAATTTTGTAACAGTTGCTGAGATGATGTGGACAGTTTCAGTTGATAACATGATGTGGAGGCAGAAAGATACAGTGGAGGTTATTTCATGGATGTATACTAGACATTGATTCTTGTTCAACATATTTTATATGTGTATTTAAAGATTTATTGGTTGACATAGACTGAGTTTATAATTAATTGATTTTTGTATATGACTATGGATGTATGATATATATATGATGGGTTTATAATATATTTTTTTTTTTATTATATGATTGTTTTTTTCAATATTTAATAATATTATAAATGAAATGTGATTTAGTGGTGGTTTTAAGTAACTGATGATAAATAATTTTTTTATAATATAATTAACGACCGTTATGGTAAACCACCGCTAAAATAAAATGCCACTAATATGTTCCACAATGGTTATTTTATTTTATTTATATTTCCCCCAAATATTTTTTTATAAAAGAACCACCACTAAAGAAACAATTAACCGCTGCTAAATGATCAAAAAAATTATACATAACAAAACCACAACAAAACTAAAATAACCACTGCAAAATGACTAGTGACCATGTAATACGCAATAGTTTTAATAACCATTTTTAAATTATTAGGCGACCATTTAAACTACCACTAGTTAATAAAATACCACCAATGTTGAACCTTTTTTCTAGTGAAATTCTCACCAAACAAAAGGCATGTTGTTGTGATAATGAACTATGTGTGTTTGGGAGGTTATGTTATCTCAATTTGTCAATTTTACATATGCACAATAATGGTTTTATTTAGAATGGCATCCAAATGTAGTCCCAATATTGTTTTCTAAACATTTTTGTCTTTTGAATCTCATATGTTTTTTAATTTCTATATAATATGGTTTATTATAATTTTGATGATGAATCCGTATGTCCAATGTATTTGGTTTTAATGAATGGGTACAAGGTTCTTTCATTCCCAAATCTCTAGCACCTACTAATTATTCCCTGATGGAATTTATTTTATATAATGAAAATATTCATCACCGTTATAATGGTTTCTATCTTATAAAATGACACAACCACCACTCTCTTTGTGAATGATGAGACTACTGAAACCATCTCTATGATTTATATTTGATATGGATAGTAAACTATTATAGGTCGAGCTAGAAGTTTTAAATCATGTAATATTGTATGTTTTCTATAGGTACAATGTTACATTATTCCACTGTGATGTTTTTAATTTTTTTGTAAGATATTATCTCTATTTTGATAATTATTATACAATTTTCCCATTTTTGGGGAATTATTTATAGAAAAAAGTGATCAATAATTAATTGTGGGTTTTAAGTTAATAAATTAATGATTTTCATGGGATTAAGTGTTTGCTATTTATTTATTTATTATTTTGAGTAATTATATATAAATCATGTTGTAATTGAATTTTGAGGTTTTATATTGTTACATTTTCAGTTCTTATTTTTTATGGATACATTTTCCATCTTTATTTTGTAGGATTTTGTTTTCCATTTGCATTGTGTTAGGTTGTATTTGATGATAGGTTGATAGGGGAATAAAAATAGTGTACTTTAATATTTTGATTAATTTTTGGTGAATTATCAGTCAACGATTAGGGAATGAGAAGTTCTATACTAAAGCTCATAAAGTTGGAAAAAAATTGAAAAATGGAAGGTGATATGGGTTAGTGATTAATTTAACAATTCTACATATTGAGTGAAGTTTTATTCATCCCATGATATGTACCTTGAACAGCAAGGTATTATTCACCATTTTTGCATTTTTTTCCTTATCGATAATATTTTATTTGTGTTCAAGGGATAATGAAGATGATCATCTAGGAGTTGATTGTTTTCTCATAGACTAAATAAATTTACTCACTCATTTTTATACATTTGATATAAAAATTTATTTTATTATCATCTCCCCTGTAACTATTTGTTTTTATACGCGTCTTCTTGTGGACAATGTGAAATTGAGGATGAAATCCTTCCATCCACAAGTACATGGAATGAGACTTTCTTAAATGAGTTGGGATGATAACTTCCTCAGGCCACTAATGTATAAAATTGGAAATTACCCACTTCATGCTACCAATATGAATTTCATATTCCTTACTACCGCCATTTTCATGATTGTGTGGGAGAATTTCATTTGAGGACGGTGCTGCCTGTGTGAATCACAAATATGAAAACTGATATTTGAGAGAAACAGAGTGTGGATGAATTTTTATGGGTGTTTCATTTAAATTCACATGGAGTTTTATCATGTTTAGACATGTTGTAAAATTTTTATTAAATTATAATGTGTATTTAATTTATGTTTCAACGTTTTTTTCAAATAAATATTTAGTTTATTAGTTTCAAATAAGTTAATTTTTTGATTATGATATAATAAATATATTATATATAATTAGATTAATAAATATAATATAATTTTTTTCTACAAATATTGGGAGTCATGATATATTACTTAAAATATTATTTATAAACATATATTAATTGTTGTTAATTCTTATACATGTTGATAATAATATTATCAATACATAAATATTTCATAAAAATAAATTGCTAAATATTTTTAGCAACATATCTTTGATCTATTGGTAATAATATAATAACTATATATCGATTTTATCTATTGAAATAGCATTTAATGAAATAGTTTTCACTAATAATATATTTACAAGAACATATTTTTTGGTAAAACATTTTACAAAAAAAAATTAACCTTTTCAAATAGATGTTCCCCTTTTAGAAAAAACTAAATATTTTGTAGTGAATGTTGGTGTTATTCACATAAGTCCATCTAACTACATGATTTTACACAATATCATATAAATGATAGTATGAAGTTATTGGGTATTATTTTGGTATTTTATATTATTGATATATTTAATCTATATATGGATTCATTCCAATTATATTGTGTATCATCTTCATTGGTGAGTTAGTTATAAAAGTGATGACTCGTAGATTTCACAATGAAGTGATCATGAAATAAACTATTTCGTGGAATGTTGAGTGTCAGGAACTCTCTGTGTTGATATCTGACCTATTTTACCTCTTTGTGGTATTTATTTGTGTGTTATTGATATCAATTATAATTTTAGATCCTATAATTATTATACATAAATGTTGTAGTAATGATTGTTGTTCAACACTTAGGATGTCCTACTAGGTCATCATACTAACCATAGCTTGGGCTATTTTATAGTGATGTAAATGATATTTTGCACATGTTTGTAAATTTTTAAGAGTAACCAGTGATTTATAATTGGTTTTTTAGTCTATAGAGGTGAAATAAGGGATGATCCTAAAATTTTTAATGGTAAAGTATTCTAAACCCACTGATTTAGGATATTACATTGGTTTTACATTCACGGATATGAATTTATTATGTGATATTTAATTTTAGTCATTGTGTTTCTAAAATTATTTATGTATCATTTTCATTATAATGAATGGTATGAATATTATATATTCAATCATGGATTCTCATTTTTTAGTATTCATATTATAAATAATTTTTATTTGTAGTGGGGATTTTTTTAATGGTTCAAGAAAATGTATATTCAAAACCCATCCCTCGGGGCCCGTGCCGTTTCTACCCCAAGCACGCCTTCCATAGGCAAGGGGCTGGCGACTAGCACCAAAGGTGTATTCTCTAAAACTAGTATGTAATTTCCTTTATAACATGTAAGCACATGTAACCAAGAACACAACAGGATAAGAACACAAGTAAATTGAACTTTAAACAGAGTGAGTACAGTAAGTAAATGGGGCCAGAATACAATCCCAACTAGAAAGTACAAGTACAACTGTGATACAATACAACTGATGAAAAATAAATGTTAGTTGTTGGGTCATCCTTCGAGGACCCTACATGAAGGGCTGGTACAGATTGTCTTCTTAGAACTCCACATCCACCCATCTTCTCTACGTACCGACACATCATATGGTCCACCTCCGGGCACTGTCCAGTCCTGTTTTTCTCAGCCTCAATCAGTGATGTCTGTCGTCTGCATCCAACACAAGAAGGTGCGGCCATAGACCGTGCATGGGTGAGTATCAAAATACTCATTAGGGGCCATGATACCCTCAAGGTCTCACAAATCCACCAAGGATAAAACAAAAAGTATGAAATTAACAGATAACCCTACTTAGGTATATGCCAATACATATACCTATTTTATCAAGTAATCCATCTCAAACATGAGGAAAAACACATATATACTGAATCATCTAACACAAAAATTTATTCTAGGGGTAGTAACAATTAACATCTACAGTCACATCGTCGAACACCTTGACTGCTGGAGACTCCCTCCTCTATTGAGTAGAGTGGGCCTGCTGTGTCACACAGAGGTGCTTCGCACAAACCATGGACCACTGAGATAATCCTCCTATCGAGTACTATGGTTCTAACGCATCACATAGAGGCACTCCCCACCCTGGGTTTTCTGAACCACATAAAGGTGCTCCCCCTCGTGACTTGCTGAGGTACTCCTCTTGTCGAGTACTGTGGGTCTGCTGCATCACACAGAAGCACTCCCCACAGTGACCTACTGAGGTAATTCTCATGTCGTGTACCCTGGGTCATCCACATTACACAGAGGTGCTTCCCATCGTGGGTCAACCGCATCACACAGATGCTCTTCCCAATAGGCTTGTTAAGTCACTCCAAGTCAAAAAGGTCAGCAGTCTTCAAGTCTCAGCCAGCTAATGGGTTCCTACACTATGCTCACTCGTCTCTGGGAGGATCTTCTCCATGAGCTCCTAGATGATACTCCATCTTCCATGAAATCACATAAGGATGTATCTTAATGGTCTTACAATCATAGGGGTCTCAACAAAATAGACTACACGTCAATCAGATGCCTGGTATGTATGTTATTAACCTTTTAGTCCCGGGGGCCTGGTTGGATTCATGCTTCATCCAACCCAACCATACCCAATCTTAACCCAAATATCCAGGGGTGTATACTCAAAGGTACTATCTCACTCCATGATTTCCAACACCACTGACGGTTCTTCAAACAGATGTCTGGTTCCAAAGTTATGGTCCGATGAAAGTAAATGGGTCATAGTGGTCACGGGTCCGGTCCGACCCAGTTGGAATGACCCGGCCCGACCCGTCATGGTCTGACCTAGTTCGGGTCAACCCAACCCATAGTGCGGTCTGGCCAGTTGGGTTCGGTCATGCCCGCAGGGTATGGCCTAACCCATGCTGGGCGGCCCGGCCCGCTGGGCGGTCCTGCAAGCCGTGGGGGAGCAGAGGCCACGAGGACACCCCAGAGGGCTGCTGGAGGTCGTGGCATTGTGGTTGGTTGAGGGTCATCTTGGAAAGGCCGCATGACGACTCGGCCTTGGTGGCGCGACAAGGCTACCACGACGATTCGGCCGGGGGAGCGCCTCGAGGCCACATCAACAATTCGTCCGGGGCGACGTGGTGAGGTTGCGACAACAGTGGTTGTGCAGAGGCATTGTTGCACCATCACCTTTTGGCATCCAGCGGTGGTTCCGACCACTATTCTCATGCCCCTTCTTGGTTTGATTCCATCCTCCACCATTGCGAAGAACACCACAAATCAACACAAGAATTACGGAAAAGACGGGCCATGTTAGTTTGGCTCGAACTCTCCGCATTTGAGAAGTAGCGAGTGTCTATTATACTTGAATCACAATAATATTAAGAATGGGTAAGGGGAATAATTATAACAGCCCCCCTTCAAGCTCCCATAATTTAAATGTTCCCAATCCCACAAAATAAAAACATTCATGGATCAATCTAAAATAGTGAGTTGATCTGCATTCGTTGTTTTTAGAAGATAAGAACATGGGAATATAAAATCACTCATAAATAAACCCCTAACTAATTCGCTTGATGACATCAATGGGGTCACAAGGGAGAAGATGAATTATTTGGAAAATATGGGCATCAGTGTCGTCGGTGTTTTTCCTCGATTATTGATTCGTGCGTCATTGGGGATCCTTCGACGAAGGTTGGAGAAGAATTCATCTAAGGAGAGGTGTTATTTGTTGTCATTATTTGTTGGAGATCTTTTCTCCCAATGCTCCTTCCTACAAATTCCACAAAATGAATAGGTAGCCCCAAAATAATATATTATGTTATCAATTATTTACTATTTTGGATTAAAATTCATATTGGATAAATTAATGTGGTGCATTGGCATAATTAACGTGGAGGAAGCTCATGAACCTACTCAGAGATTTCCCCCCCATTAAGAGCGGAATTCAGGTTGTTTAGGTCTTGGGTGGTCCCCACCACCATAACCTCTCATGGAAGTTTAGGCTCAGGTGGTCCCTGCCACCATAACCTCTCATTGGAGGTTACGGTTTGGTGGTCCCCGCTACAAGACTTCCACATGGAGTAGTTACCACAAATAAAATAAAATATGTGATTATTTTATTTTATTATTTACATGAAAAAAAAATAATCATTAACCCTCGAGCAACTGCCACCAAGGCGAAATTATCCTTAAGAGAATACCGGTGTTGTGAGTTCAATGGTTCCCTCAGATTTAAATTCCGAGCACTATTTTAAAATTTAGAAAAACTCACTTGCGTGTTTATTGAACGTACCTGAAATAAAGTTCATAAATTCATTCAAGGAACTCCGATCCTCATAATCACAAGCTGTAAATTTTTGAGGACTTGTAAAATTTCCATATATTTAAAAAAAATTACATGGAAACTCTATGTCATTACATTCTCCCCAACTCAGGGCTTTACTTCCCCATAAATCACAACTCGAACTTAGGGAAATAGTGGGGGTACTGAGCACACATCTGAGGCACTCACTCCCATGTGCTCTCCTGGAGGTTCCCGTGCTACCAGCGAACGCACACCAAAGGAATCGACCATTCATAATGGACCGGATTCTGTAGATGCTCAATCTATACTGGAACCTCTATAAAAGTCTTCCCATCGTCGACATACAACTCTCCATGGTCGATGATATGAGAACGGGCATGCACGTATCTCCTTAGCTGGGATATTTAGAAGATTTCATTAACCTGGTGCAACTGAGGTAGAAGAGCTAAGCGGTATGCCAACTCGTAGACTCTTCTAAGGACCTGAAAAAATCTACTGAAGCTCCGAGATAACTTACCACCATGGAAAATTCTCCACAAACCTCATCGAGGTGAGACCCATAGAAAAATGTGGTCACCATCCTTGAAGTCTAGAGGTGTTTGTCTCCTGTCGGAATACGACTTATGCCTGTTCTATTCAATCTTCATCTGCTCATGGATGATTTGCATCTTCTCTATGGTAGCATGTACCATCTCTAGTCCCACGAGTGTTGACTCCCCTAGGTAAGTCCAGCACAAAGGTGATCTGTAAGGTTTCTAATACAACGCCTCAAAAGGTGTCATCCCAATGGTGGAGGGATTACTTTTTTTGTTTGAAAACTCCACCAAAGGCAATGGATCATCCCTACTACGAACGATGTCGAGGACACAAGAACGCATCTTTTCCTCGAAGTTTTGAATGGTCTGCTCAGCCTGTCCATCTGTCTGGGAATGGAAGGCGATGCTCAAACGAAGCTGCGTCCTGAAAGCCTCCTGCAACCCCATCCATAGCCGGGAAGTAAAAAGTGAATCATTATTGGAGATAATAGTTGAGGTTAATCCATGTAATGGTACAATATCCTACACATAGAGACCTCACAAGCTCTCTACTGAACCCTGCTCTCTGATCAGTAGGATGTGGACCGACTTGGTGAGTCGGTCGACGATAACCTAAATCGAGTCATGACCCTAGGATGTATGTGGAATTACTATCACGAAGACCATGGATATCCCATACCACTTCCACTCTGAGACCTGTAAAGGATGATCTAAGCCTGCTGGTACCTGATGCTACGCCTTCTCTTGCTGACAAGTGAGGCATCGAGAAGCAAACTCTGCTAATGGTTTCATTATTCCGGGTCACCAGTGCTATTATCAGAGATACTGGTACATCTTCGTCACACCTGGATGTACCACTAGAGGGGATGTGTGGAACTCCCTCAAACCTTCCTCCTGATGTGACACGGGTACCATGGTATGACCTCTGAAGATGAGGATGTGATCCCCAACTTCAGAAAATATATCTGGTGCATTTCTTGCAGATATCTGGGCACATCGTGTCTCGCTGTCAACATCCCCACACTGCGCCTCCCTGACTTATTGAAGGAGTGGCAGGGTTACTATTAGAGACTGAAGAAAAACTACTCCATCTCTATCCAAAAAAGATATCTGCAAATTATCCAGCTGATCTGTCGCCTCACCTAGAAGCTATATAACAGATCCCCTGCTATGTTTATCTGCTACAACATTCCCCTTCCCATGAGTATGGACTATCGTGAAGTCATAGTCATATAAGAACTCTTGCCAACTTCTTTGTCTCAGGTTAAAGTCCTTCTGAGAGAAGATATACCTG
This sequence comes from Viscum album, assembly GCA_963277665.1. Classification (NCBI taxonomy): domain Eukaryota; kingdom Viridiplantae; phylum Streptophyta; class Magnoliopsida; order Santalales; family Viscaceae; genus Viscum; species Viscum album. The sequence continues at coordinate 1,006,247,650 of OY728161.1, forward strand.
AGACTTTTGTGATCAGAGTACACTATAAAGCACTCTCCCATCAGATAGTGTCTCCACATATAAAGGTGAAATCCCCTGCTACTAACTCCAGGTCATGGGTAGCATAGTTCTGATCATGTTGTCTCAGCTGTCTAGAACCAACTGCGATCCTTGCTCACTCCTGCATCAGGACACATCTGATTCTGGTCCCTGATGAGTCGCAGTAAACTAAGTACCCTAGTCCCTCCTCTAGAAGCACCAATATGGGGGCACTTTTTAGCCGCTTCCTCAACTCATGAAAACTCCACAGACATTTCTTCGACCAAACGATGGGTTTCCCCTTTTTCATCAAGGCTGATAGTGGTGCTGCAACTCTGGAGAAGCTTGGCACACACCTCTGGTAATATCCAACCAAAATATGGAAACTCCATACCACCATCACACTCATGGGTGTCTCCCAAGCAAGTACCGCCTCAATCTTTTCTAGATCCACTGCAAATCCAGCCTCCAATATGACATGTCCTAGAAGGTGAATATCTCAGATCAAAAACTAGTACATCAAGAGCTTACCATAAATATGGTGCTCTCGAAGTGTTTCGAGTACTACATGAAAATGATAGGCATGATCCTCCTCACTAGCTGAGTAGATAATAATTTCATTGATGATGAATATTATAAAGCGATAAATGTGTGGTAGAATGCTCATGTCCATTCGTCACATGAACAATTCTAGAGCTTTGTTCATACCGAATGGAATAACAAAGAACTCATAATGGCCATACGGACATCTGAAGGACGTCTTCTACACATCCTTTCCTCGCACTCTGAGATGGTGATAGCCTGATTTGAGGTCTATCTTCGAGAACCACCATGATCCCTTTATCTGATCAAAGAGGTCATCAATCCTCGGCAGTGGGTACTTTTTCTTCATGGTCACCTGGTTCGAGCGCTGATAGTCAACACAAATCCTCAATATCACATCCATCTTCTTGGAAAACAATATCGGGGCTTCCCAAAGAGAAACACATGGTGGAATGAATCCCTTACCTTGCATTTCCTCTAGTTGTACCAGTAGCTCACAAAGCTCCGCCGGTGCCATCTGATATGCTAGTGTAGATAATGGTGTTGTCCCGGGGTACAAGTAAATGTAAAAGTCCACCTCTATGCGAGAAGGTATACCAGAAAAATAATCAGGGAAAACAACCACATACTGATCCACCACTATAGGATCACTCAAACTCTCCACATGAATAGCTCTGAGGGTAAGGCTAGCCAACAGATGAGTGACCGGTTACACTCTCTTCTGGGTAAGTCCCTCTTGTACTGCAAAGGCTCCCTTCTCACTGGTGAAGGTAAACTCGGTACCATCCATGCGAACACTGCACACATTGACTCTAATACAGTTCATCAGAGCATGGACTATAGATAACCAGTCCATAACTAAGACGATGTTGTAAGGACTCGACGCTGATACTTGGAGATCCCAGATGAAGCTCTCACATTATAGACTAATCTCACACTACCGGCACTAGTGTGTAATCATCTAATCCGCTCTCATAGGTGTCTCTATCCCTAATGATATAGCCAACGACTCTGTCAGAATCTTTGAGCTCCGAATGAGGGTAGTGGAAATAAAAGAATGACTGGAACCTATGTCTATATGTACTGAATCTATTATAGAGTAGATGAATATTGTTACTCGTATCATCTACAGAGATCCATGATCATAAGCCTCAGCTTCTTGGAGATGAGCTCTCTCCGGTCAACCAGCACCATGCGGTTGGGGTGGACCTACTGGTGCTGTTGGCTATAACATTTTGAATTTTCACCCACCACCAGATGCATGACCAACATTTCTGCCACATCCGACTACTCCCTGAGGAACACCTCTATCGAACCTCTCTCTCTGCCTAGGTGGTCCCTAAACTATATTCTGATCATCCGTACGACAGGTTAGATAGTCATGAGCTATGTGACCCTACCTGCTGCATGAGTAACACTACATGATCCTTGCCTAACTTGTTTCACCTCGGGTGCCCAGCAAATCAATCCTTAGTAATGTGGTCGTCCATTTGTAGGTCTGTTCCTCTTGGAACTCTGTGGATTCTTCTTCTACCAGCTACTGAATACTCCACTATATGATGACTGGTAGTGGATCTCACCGATGGTGACTCCTCGACAAGGAAACTCTCTAATAATAGGGCTCTCTTGAACAACCATGCCTATGTTGGGATGCTGAGTGAGATCTTCGATGCCCAGATCTCCCACCGGATCCCCAGCTCAAAGGTCTGGGCCGAGAAGAAAAGGTCCCACACCATATCGGTTGAGTAGAATGAGTGATCAATGAACCTCACTGAGTACTGATCCACAATCATACTGCCCTATTGTAGATGAATTAGCTCATGTGTGTGCACCGCACAAAGAGTCGTCGGGACAAACACTGCACGAAACAGGCTCTCAATGTCTGCCCAGAGAAGTGTCACCTCATTTTGATCATGAAGAATCAAGTTCCACAATCATCCTATTGGTTCTTGTAGATGGCAGGTGGAATGGATCACCATGAGATCGGCTGGTGTCCCTATGAGTTAGAAGACTCTCACCATAGCCTCCAGCCAATCCTCAGCCGTCTCTCGGTCCATCTCACCCATGAACCTAGGTGGCCTCTGGCGCTGGAACTCATGAAACATGCTCAAGCAGTGTGCACTCTCTACTATTTTGGTTGGTGGCATCAGTGGCCCAACAAGTAATAGAACTGCTAGTGCCTCCGCTAGTGCCTCTACTATAAGAGGTCCGTGTACCGAGGCCGCATTTCTCATTGGGCTATCAGTGCGTACAACTTTCAAAACCCTAGCTAGCTGTCTGCATGGAGGCAAGCTAAAAAAAATAGGTGGGCCATGTTTGTCAAGTTATACCTGATGAGCTGACTCAAGAGATAACAAAGAAAACTCTTGGAAGAACACACTCAATCAGCGTTTTCGGGCACTGAGTCAGAAATCAGATGTCAGGGCCCTAGTGTATAGATACGTCTGCCGCCACACCAACACTGGATTCTCTAAACTGATAACCACACTCACTAAACTTAACACTATTGACTTTAAAAAGATAGATCAGGGTCTTATGATATATATTACAACCGACTCCTCTGATACCAATTTTTCGTTCAATGTCCCTCGGGGCCCATGTCGTGACTACCCCAAGCCCTCCTTCCATAGGGTACAGGCTGGTGACAAGCACCAAAGGCGTATTCGATAAAACTGGTAAGGAATTTACTTTATAACCTATAAGAACATGTATCCAAGAACACAACAAGATATGAACACAATTATATTGAACTATAAACAGAGTGAGTGTAGTATGGAAAAGGGGCCAGAATACATGCCCAAATGGAATGTAAAAGTACAACTATGATACAATACAACTGAAGAAAATGAAAAATCAGCTATTGTGTCATCCTCCGAGGATCCTACCTGAAGGGTAGGAATAGATCACCTCCTCATCACTCCACATCCACCCATCTCATCTGCATACCAACACACCATATGTTCCACCTCCAGGCACCATCGAGTCCGAGTAGTATCAGCCTCAGTCAACGATGTTTGTCGTCTGCATCCAACACAATAAGGTGCAGGCATAGTCCATGCAGGGGTTATTATAACGATACCCATTAGGTACCCTGATAAACTCAAGGTCACACAAATCCACCATGAATAAACCTCAAAGTATGAAGTCAACAGATAACTCTAATTAGGTATATGCCTATACATATACCTAAGTTATTAAGTAATCCATCTCCAAAATGAAGAATAACACATAGATAATGACTCATCTCACAACAGTATTTATTCTAGAGGTAGTAACAAGTAATATCCCCAGTCAAATCGGCGAACACCTTGGCTACTGGAGATTCCCTCCTCTATCGAGTATATTGGCCATGCCTTGCTACACAGAGGGGCTTCCCACAAACCTTGGGACGCTGAGATACTCCTCTTGTCGAGTACCATGGGGCTGCCACATCACATAGAGGCCCCCCACCATGGGTCTACCACGTCACATAGAGGCTCTCCCCCTCGTGACTTGCTGAGGTACTCATCTTGTCAAGTATCATGGGTTCACTGCATCACACAAAGGAACTCCCCACCGTGGCCTACTAAGGTACTCCTCCTGTCATGTACTGTGGGTTTTCCGCATCACACAGAGGTGCTCCCCACTGTGGTTCTACCGTGTCACATAGAGATGCAATACAATGGTCCAGTCATGTCACTCCATGTCTAAAAGGTCTGCAGTAGTCAAGTCTCATCCATCTATTGGGTACCCGCACTATGCTCGTTCGTCTCCAGGGGGATCTTCTCCACAATCTCCTGGTCGATACACCAACTACCATAAAGTCCTACAAGGATGTATCTCAAAGGTGTTCCATATAATATGGGTCTCAACACAATAGACGACACGTCAATCAGACACCCGTTTTGTGAGTTATTAGCCTTTTAGTCCCGAGAGCCCAGTTGGATTCGTGTTTGATACAACCCGACTATACCCCATCTTAACCCAAATATCAAGTGGGTTATATTCAATGGGACCATATCACACCATGATTTCTAGCACCACTTATTGTTCATGAAATGGACGTCTGGTGCCAATGTTGTGGCCAAAAAATGTAAATGGGTAGTTGTGGGCCCAGGTCCGGTCAGACCCGGTTGGAATGACTCGACCCGACCAAGCCCGCAGTGCTACCCAGCCCGTACGGGGTAGCCCAGCATGCTGGGTTGTCCGGCATGCTGCGAGGGGCCACTGGAGGCCGTGGGGGCGCAGCTGGTCGCATGGCTGCTCGGTCAGGGCGGCGCGGGTAGGCTACTGTTGTTGTTCGTCCGGGGCGGCGTTCCAAACTCGCGGGGGTGGTTCGGCCACATCGACTGTCCGAATGGCATTGCGCAGTGAGGCCGCGGTGGTGGTTCGGCTGGGGTGGCGTTACGACGGCTATTCCGTTGGGGAGCCACGATGAGGCCACAACGATGGTGACCGCGAAGGGACGTCGTTGCGTCTTTGCCTTCGACGCAGTCGACAACAGTGTCAGCTGACATTATCATTCTCCTTCATGGTTGGTCTCCATCCTCCACCATCGCAAATAACAGAACAATTCAACACAAGATTTGCAAATAGAATGGGCCAAGGTAGTTTATCCCATCCTCTCTGCATTACAGTGGTAGCAGGCGTCTATTATACTGGAATCATAACAATATTAAGAAAGTGTAAGGGGAATATTTCAAACACCCTCCCTTCAATCTCCCACAATTTAAACTTTCCCAATCCCGCAAAAGAAAAACATTCATGGATCAATGTGAAATAGAGATTTGATCTACATTCGTTGTTTTTAGAAGACAAAAACCGGGTTAAAAAATCACTCATAAATAAACCCCTACCTTGTTTGCTTGATGATGATGACAAGGTTGTGAGAATGAAGTAAAATCATTTGTAAAATATGGACATTGGTGTCATCAACTTTTTTCCTTGATTATCAGTTTGTACATTGTTGGATATCCTTCGACGAATTTTGGAGAAGAATTCGTTGAAGGATAGGTGTTATACGTTGGCATTCTTCATTAGAGAGATTTTCTCCCAAAACTCCTTCCTCCCAATTCCACCAAAATAAATAGTTAGCCCCAAAATAATAGATTGTGTTATCTATTATTTAGTTTGTTGGCTTAAAATCAAATTGTGTAATATAATGTTGTGAGTTAGAATAATTAATGTCAAGGAAGATCAAGAGGCTCCTCCTCAATAAAGAGGGATTTGAGGGATTTCTCTTTCATTAATAGGGGAGATCAAGAGGTTTAGGTCTTAAGTGGTCCCCACCACCATAACCTCGGATGGGAGGTTAGGCTCGGGTGTTCCCCACCACTATAACCTCTCATTGGAGGTTATGTTTTCGTGGTCCCCACTACTAAACTTCTACATGGAGTGGTTACAACAAATAAAATATAATATGTTGTTATTTTATTTTATTATTTCTACAAAAGCCCAAATATTATCTTTCACCCTCGGCCAACTACGACCGAGGTGAAAGTATCGTTAAGTGAATACTGGCACTACGATTTCAACAATGCCCTCAAATTTCAATTCCAAGCACCGGTTCAAAATTTATAAAAACTCGCTCCCACTTTTATTGAACGTACCCAAAATAAAGTTCAGAAATATATTCTGGGAACGCTGGGCCTCAGAATCACATGCGGTTAATATTCATGGACTCGTAAATATCAATGTATTTAATAATATTACATGGAAAATCTGGGACTTTACATTTCTCCCATTTTGTGTGAATACTATATTTATTCTACTCAACAATACGTGGCCTATATGTGGTAAGAATGAAAAGGAACACTTTGCCTTTTCACTAACCTAGGTGGGGTCCTAGTGGTATTGAGTTGTGTGAAGTCGTGATTGCTAAAAAAGTATTTAAATAAGCAGTGGTAAGTGTCTCTAATGTGGGCTGGAGTGTTAAAAGTGTACATATATGTTTATGAGTGTTATATCAATTATTCATGTGGTTATTTAATTATATGGTTCATTATAAATAGATTCTTTGATATGGTTCATTAAATCATCTTCAATAATTTCATATATTCTTATTTATCTAGGCCTAATAGATATGTCACTTTATTATTTTTTATTTATTTTAGTTATAATTATGAAACAATTGATGGAAATAATATTATTACACTATACTATAAATATTTTTATAATATTATGAAAAGTAATATGTTTGGAACCATTTGAAATTTACTTATGAAAATCAATTGATTTAATATTTATATATATATACTAATGTAAATAATTTAGAATAATAAAAAATAGTTTAATCTAATAAATTTTTCACTATTTATTTTACGCATGGTTGTATGTAATTAGATTTTCATATGTATAAACAATGAAAATAGGTTTCCACATGAGTATTAATCATGGACAATGACTAACACATTTTGTTTTGTAATTATGAAAATATGAGTACTGCCACCTGTGTAATATCCTTATTTTCATGTATTTTATTATAAAATTAATAAAATAAGGGAAAATTATATTTATACTTTTGATATTTATAGTTTATATTTTTACAATAACTCTCAATTTTACCCTTCTAAAAATATGATATTTATTCACTTCTGATGAATTTATGATCAGAAAAAATGAATGGGAAAAAATTATGTCCGTTAGTCTATATAGATTAATTACATGGTTAAAAGAATTAAATGAAAATTAACAAATATTAAAAAACCCAATTAGTAATAAATTAATGAATTACTAAAAAGAAAAAACTTGGAATAAATTTGCAAATAAAAACACACACAAATAAACATTTATTACAATAAATATGATCTTTAGAGAACACTAAAATTTTTCATTTAAACCCCCTTAGTAGCCACATAGAGAATTCGAAATTGCGGTCTCTTTTTGGGGACACTATTGACTATAGATAATGCATTTTGTAGGTCAGAAATGGTCTATCATGATTTTGGGACTCGGGAATCATGGAATATATAAGGGAATGTGGGAGAGATATTAAGGGTGTTTCAGGGTGTTGTGGGGATCTAGACAACCATGAGTCCACTAACCAAGTAGATATATGGAAGCCGATGACGGGTTAACGGGGAGTTAGGGGTTTATGTGTGTTGTGTGGTGGAATAGTAGTCTTTTAGTGGTGGTTCTAAGGGTATGGAATTGTGTCTAAGGGTGATGCAGGTATTATTGAGGCACTGAGGGTGGAGGGTGGGTGGTAGAGGGTAAATAAAGAGTTATAGATGTGTGTTTTGTGGAAAGTTAAAAGATAGAGGTAGTAAAGATCTAGTAGCATCCCATGAAAAAATAGTACTTTTATTTTAATAATGTTTTTATTTTTTAATATTTTAAATGAAACAATTTTAATAATTTTTATATAAAACAATGTATTTTCTGAAATCATAATATGTTTTTATCCCAAATATAAAATATTAATTTGTATTTTATGGGATAATATGTTTATATCTTTAATGGAAATAATCTAATATATTCTTTAAAAAAATGTTTTGGTTTAATTTTTTAAATGTTATGTATGATCCAAATTTTTGATGACACTAAACCATTAAATCTAGGTTGTGTAACACTTTTATATTGTTTATCATTAAAATGATGTAATAATCATTTAAGAAAATCTGGGGTCACTATATATGTCTCCTTTTCAATTTTATCATGAGAACGTGCAAAAGGTGATCAATAATCCCATATTTAGTGACATCCATTGGGATGTATCCTGCTTCCCCATTCACAGAAACACATGTTCATGGCAATGATTAGATAAAATTCACAAATATTCAATAAATTGATACCATTTAAAAATAAATAATCATTTAATAAGAAATAAAAAAATATAATGTATATATATCTAATTAAAACATAATGAATTCAAAAGTCACAAAAACTTAAAAAATGGTAAAGGAATAAAAAATAATTGGTGGTGCTAAATTTTGAACTTAAAATATTAATTTGAACAATCGTAATAAAAAATTTAACAATTAATAAAAACTATTCATAAAATATAAATAATAATTTGTTAAAAGTGAAATAATAGTGAGTGTTTAAAATAACAAAAAAATATCATTAAAACCACGCAACAAACATCAAACATTACAATCAAATATAGGGATTATAATGGATTTGGTAACTATTAAATTTATTGTATCTGAATAATAACATGTTTAGTTCAATAAAATGCGAGACCATTTAAAACATACTTATTTTCTATTCTCATCATCTTAATTGAATCCTATTATATTTTGAGAAAAAATTTAGTGATCTCTCCCATTTTACGGCATGTTTATAATTTCAAAATTTTAGAATTAATTTCTATGTGTAAGTGAATTCTAATATAAAGAAAATATATTTGATAATTTTATTAACATGTTTAAAGATATTTGTTAAGGAATATTTATAAATTAAATAAAATGACATAATATTTAGAGTTAATTAATAAATATAATATTAATTGGAAAAAAAATTTAAATAGTATATATTGTTTTACTATTTTTTTAAAATATATAGTTAATAAATTTATGATAACAAATTTAATCAGTTTTATGTTTATGTTACCCTATGATTACTATCTAAATCCAACTTAAATATTAATTAGATTTCAAATTTACTATTATAATCCCTTAAAATCGGTATTAACCACTACTAAAATTCAATATAAATAGATAGAGTAACATCGAGTGCCTATTTAATGGGTACACATTATCATCCTCAAAACATACTTGTCTTTGAAAATAACTATTAAAAAATTAAAAATAAATGTTCTAAAATTCATATATCTTTGTTTATAAGACAAAATATTTTATATAACAGCTTTATAAAAATGTAAATAAATTTGTTGTTTTTATTTTTATTCTTGTGTTATATGTGTATTACTGTAAATATAAATGTATGAATTTTCACAATTATAGAAAACATTTTTTTCATTACAAAAAAATGACTTTCAGTGTTTAAAAAGTATTTTATATTTTAGTGCAGGGAAAAAGGGTGGTCGTTATTAGTATAAAAATGAATATATAAAGGGGTAAATTTTTTATTTTTTTCAAATTAATATGAAACATCATCAACAATAATATTACAACAGTAATAGGGATTATATTTTACTAGTGTAATATATAATGTTTATTTCACTAGACTAACCAAATAAAAATAATAATATATCATCAATTATTTATATTATAATAAAAAATCTAATATAATTTCATAAATTTAAAATATTTGATTACATTAAAATAATTTATAACAATAAAAGTAAATAATTATAGAAAAAACTCTAAATAACATAATTTTATTAATATTTAATTTCCACCCAATGCTATCTCAAGATATAAATCCAAAAAAATAGGAGAATATGTATTGGAATTCACAAGGAAGTATATTTTCAACTAATCAATCATATATTTGATTTTTTCAAAACAATAATGTGTTATGTTTTCCATACATAAATAATATAAAATAATATTTTATTTATATTTCATACAAACATTAAAATATTCTATAAAACACAACACTGGGAATTTATGTGATTTTTTTACTATAAATGAAAAATTATTTAACGATCAATGTATCAGAAATTCCTGAACAATTGGGATAATTATCATAGTTTATATCTTATCACACACACTTTTTTAACACAAGGGAATTATAAATTCACATTGTAATAATTTTGAGTACATGGAATATTTAATTGATGTATGGTTTATCCTAAATTTTCATGACATTATGAACTTGTTTTCTCTATTTTCTTAGATTGACATGCATTTAAAACTTAAATAATTGTTATTATGTTGTGACATTATATTAGATTTTTTCAATCACATCATACATAAAATTATAAAGGAATTATTTCCTTCTGGTTAAAAATTTATCAACAGTTATTTTCTAAAAAATTACTCAACAATTTATGATATTTTCCTCTGATTAAATAGATTCATGCGAAATTATAAATTGAAAATAATATAATATAGAAAATATATTTTTATCATTTTGATAGTATGATTTCTTATTTTGAGATGAGATTTTTTCAATTAGGTTAAAAATTAATGTATGATCATTTCTCTAATTAATATGACCTAATGAGGTCACATTATTTATTTTTTATTTTTATACACAATTTATAATTTAGAAGAGTTTAAATTAAATAAAATGTAGTATATGTTATTTTTAGAACATCACATGCTAAGTAGATGTATGGATTATATAAATACATTAAAAATTTATTATCTTTCTTTTTTCACTTTGTTATAATATTATATTTTTTCTCATTTTTTATATTTTTACACATGTTTATAGCTTAAATAGGTGTTATAATTTTTTAAAATATAGTCATATTAATTATAAAAACATCACATGTGGAATTTATTGTTTTTTTATTATTATGGGTAAAAAATTTCCTCAATGATGTATTAGTTTTTAAGAAAAATCTTAATTAATTCCCTTAATTTCCATTTCTTTATACATGGTTTAATATTTAATTAGTTTTGATTTTAAGAATATACTTTTTATAATAATGGATACATCACCTGTCAGATTATTGGGAAATTATTTTATAAATTTCATAAATTAATTGGTGGCCACCATTTTTTTTAAATATAGATTCAGTATGTATTTTTTATCAATTGATGCATTTTTTAATCTAAAATATTATTTATAATTTAAAAAATAAACATTGGGATATATTGAACACATTTAACTTCATAATGAAATGAAAATTTTTATAATAAGTACTAAATTAATTGGTTTTAATTGTAATATATTTTCAGGAGAATCAAAATAAAAATTATTAGTTTTTATTTTTTGAAACAATTTTATAACTTAAAAATTGTAGTAATTTGATGACACACTTTTACAAATTCTAGGAACATCACATGTCCAATTGATGATTGGTTTGTTCTTACATATTACAATTTAATATAAATCAATTATCCTAATTTTCTATGAAAACTAAATCTTTTTTTATCATTTGGATAATTGGACTTGATTTTGTTTCCGAAATGGAGTTATAATTACATAAAATTTAATTAGAATGTTTATAGGAAAATATTTCACTGGATTGATATAAGGTTTATTTTTATTGGTAAAAAATGGCTCTAGAGTCATTATTATAAATTTTTAGGACCATTTGAGATCAATTGATTAGTTCTGGTCATTTGAAAAATGTTTTTAATATAATTATAGTTATATTTTGAAAATATATATTTTAAAAGAGAAATATAAGGGAATATAATTCATGCATGTTTTTAATCAAGTGAAAACTCACTAAAAATGCATGAAGATGACGGCTTATTATAATCATATCATTAAAAAACATTCTTGATATATGCGTGTGATTTCAATTTTCTCAATAAAGAGATAATGTTTTTAATTTTATGGTAAGATAATTTTTTAATGTGTATTTATAGATTATATGTTTTACTCTACAATTTCAGAATTAATATTAATATATTTTAGTAAAATATTTACGATAGGGGATAGACATGGACAATTCTTGTTCCCATGAATGAAATATTAGAACCATAAATTAAATAAAATAAAATAATATGTGGTGTAAATGTTATTTCATAATGATGCACTCACATTTATCATCAAATAATATTTATATATTAATCTCATGTCATATATTAAAAAACACAACAAGACCATAAAAATTGAACAATATGATACATTAAAAACACATAAGAAATATTATTTGAAATTAAAAAATACATTAATATAAATTGTAGAAAAAAATTAAATAAGTTGTATAATAATTCATTTTCATGAATTTAAGAAATATTATGACAACATGTTATGTGATTTATCATCCCTAGATAAATCTATTTTTTTTAAAATTTGTAGCCTCAATCATTTTCAAAACAATATAAATAGAAACATAACAAAACTATTTTTTCTAAGATCTCATTTATATTTTGGAATAAAATACAATTCATAAATTTCAAAACATAGTAACAATAATCGTTATATGTTTTCAATATATACACTAAAAACATCGAGAATAATAATAAATTTATTATGATACACACTTTAATAGTAAAATTTCATTTTTATACAATAACAAATATTGATTTATAGAAATTCCTCAGCCTATTACTTTTGGTTGGTACCCTTATATAATTTTGTATATGATACATTAACACTACACTAATGAGGAAAAAAATGATGTTAATACATATTATAAATTCTAAAATTGAAATATTTAACATAAAATATTTCATATAATGAATTTTGGATTTAAAATATATATTATATGTGTCAAATTCCTCTAATTTATATGCAATGGGTCCATAAAATGTTTTATTTGTATAACCATAATTATCATAATATGCATTTTATTTTTCCAAATAATTAAAAATTATGAAGTAATACATCAAAAGAATAAAAGTTTCATTATATTAATTAGAGTACATAGTCTTACTCCTACATGGTTGGAATTAAAAACAGTCTTTCATATATTTTTTGTGATTTAAACACATCAATAACTTGTCTTAATCTTGTTATAAATTTTCACCTATCATAATTGTTTTTTTAGAAATGTATTGATGATTTATAAATGTAAAATTAGTAGTTATATATGTTGGTTTTATGTAATTATTTTTTAAATGTTAGAAAAAATGATTATTTATAAATTTTAATAATAATAATAAATCTATAATTTAGTATACGAATTATGACAACATAACTAATTTCTGAATCAATAATGGAGGATCCTAACTAGTCAATGTTAATAATTTCATTTACATTATCCGGAAAAAAATCTAATGGGACTGTGTGTCATATATATCTACTCAAAATATAATTTCACACGAGTTACGTTCCTATAAAATGTTATTTGTAAAAACATATATACTCAATAATTAATGGTTTTTTGTAATATCTTTATGACCAAAATTTATGAAAAAAATAAAATTTTAACCCCTGAAATAGGATCCACCATATAAGGTTTATAAACATAAATTAAAATAATGAATAAACTTAATTTATATCAATGTAGTCACAGCTTATTTTATATGGTTTAGGAAGATCTGTATGGATAATAATAGAATATCACCTATAAATGTATTCATAATAAGTTTGAGTCACTGATAAATCTTCTTGATGGAGTTTATAATTTAATAAATATCTTATTAGAAACAAGATTTAAATGAGAATGGGAAATCAAATTGATCTTTATTTGATTCAATTAAAATCATATATCACCCCTCTCATGAACATAATATGAAATTTGTCACATCAAATGGAATTACTAAAAATTAAATCAAACCATAAAGACACCCAAATACTATATACACAATATCCCCCTCACAAACATGACATTGATGATACCTAGACATATGATAGATATTTAGGAACCATTTCAATCATTTTATTTGGTCTAAGAGGTCAATGATCCCAAGGTGGAGTTATTTTTCTATATTTTTACATCATTAAAGTGGTGATAGTCAATTCAAAGCCAAAAATTACCATATTAATTCTTATTTAAAAGAAAAGAAATTTTCCCATAAGTACACCCTATGTCTAATGAAACATGTCTCTAGATATTACTTCAAATAAAACATCATCTTTTGAGGTAGATTTGAAGGTATCTGATAAGGATGAGATGAAATAAATGTGGTCTTATGGTGTAAATTGATTATTAAATAAACCTATCGATGAGGGAAAACCATACAACTTACTCTATGAAATATCCCATAGAGTCTTCTACCACTACTTTAAAATATTATTTTATATAATACATGGGTATTAAATATATTATTGTTAATTAGGTTAATTCGATTCACCATCAAGAGGATTTACCCTAGTCATCCTTTTTAAGGATTCCGCTCACCAATGGAGGTGAATTTTAATTGATATTCTAAATAGAATATCAAAATTTGTTAAAATTAATTAACTGATAATCAGACTATAGAAATCAAGTGCATTTCAAGGATAATTTTACAGGGTCTCATGTCTTAGATGATGAGATCAAATGAAAACTTATATTTTACATGCATAATCTCAGACTTATTATAGATGTGTGTAAGAGGATTATCACCACCAATAGAAATATCTATATCAATAGGTTAGGAAAATAGATCAACTACAATACCTAACTCTAAAAGAATAGATGTACCATGAAAGGAATGGATCATGATATGGCAGACGAGTATATGTTAAAATGTGTAGAAGAAATTCATATTACCTTGAATGATGTTAGGTTTTTCCTAATCATAGACATTCATCACCTACATCTACTACCTTCCTAGAACACTTCAACTATACACCTGATGTATTGTTCATGGACTTGGTGGTGGGCATTGATCAAATCACCCTCCACCCATAATATTTTCACCATATCTATTGGGGTGGTCAATTAAGGAAACCAACCCGACTTCCATTTTTTTCTAACTGAGTAGGATAAACAGATATACTGTGTCCTCTTACTATGTAAAAAATGTCTAACTCCTTGTGAGGTGGAACCAATATGGGATCCCTCTATTACTGACCCTTGAGATATGGTTTGTTTACATGTATTTTAGTGATGATGTGATCATGTCAAATGTTATCAAATAGCAATGAAAAATATATCCAATCCAAAAAAACAAGTAATTAGTCTCATTCTAACCTGTGAATCAATAAAAAACTCTTGATAAATAAAGAAGTCTCTAAAAATCCAGTCTATATGAAAAAAAATATAATGGAATAGTCTCATCCTAAATCTCTATGTATGGGCCACACTTGAACTTTCAATCATTAGGGTATCCATTTGAAATCCAATTTAATGACTACCTTATAAGGTATTTAAATGTCACAGTTTTCTCAAATATGACATTTATCTCCCACTGAAGGCCTACCAAATTTTATTCTTGTATCATCATCTATATGGTAGGATAACATTGATTGATTTTGTAGGAGTATATAATTATCGTTACAGTAGAGTAAACCAAATAAAATACTTGAACTATCACCACTGGATCAATATGTATTGAAGAATAAAATAAAAAATAGTTTTACCTCAAGTATGATATACTCCATCATTGATGAATGTCAATGGAATATTTATGATGGTGTTCACCAAGAGATGTCCAAAATAATATTTCCTCTATATGTAGTACACTGTCCATGAGAATTATCTTAGAGTACCCCTTAAAAGGATTGTTAGAAACTTCTCCTTAAAGAAAAGTTTATAATATAGAAGGAATATAGCATAAACATTACAATATAGAATAATTACAATTACAATAAAATATCCAATCCTTATATTGTCTCCATTAATTTAATAAATGGAGTCCCTCATATTCTTCTAATAAATAACTGTCAATAACAGTTACCACAACAAATTCCTATTGGGGTGTTATTATAATTGAACAATTCAATTATTAATATAAGTTTATCATGGAATAAAAGAATCATACAAATGATTCATAATTGAATAAAACCCTATAAAATAGGTGATATTTCTAATACACCAAATATCACATAACATAAGTCATTAAATATTTTGTACCATATGGCATCATTATATTTTTTGTGATCTATGATAAAGATAAATCATAGCCTATTATATGAAGCATATACACACATAAGATTATGATATATATTATTCATATAATAAAATTCATATTTTATAATATATATGAATAAATATATCACTATCTCTAAAATACCATAGAGAATTTATGTATAACTTCAAACACTTTATAAATCCATTTAATGTCCTTCAGACACAGTATATTGAATTAATTTCATTTTCAAACAAAGTCCATGTTCAATTTTTTTTTCTTATTATAAATACTAAATAAGTTACCCTTCATGAATTCGTAGCATTGAAACAAATATGAATTCCCTAATTCATTAATGTATATGAAGAGATACCTCTACAAAAAACATCAATGTTACTCAAGAAACGTTGATGTAGGGTGTGAACTTGATCAAACACACTCATATATTTATATAAATATTTCTACCACAAGTTGTATGATATAAAACATAATTATACTTATATAATCACCTAATCAGTGGAATTAAGTTACTACTAGATATGGATAATGTAAATATAGTAAATTTTATCTCATATATTCAAGATCCTCTATAATTGAATGACTAGTTTGAAAGAATACATCACATATCTTTCCACGAAGTCTTTGAGAATAGATCATGTCACCTACTAATAATATCCTTGAATTTACTCTATCTAATTCAACCACATGAATAGATTTAGTTTAGATTCATGTAAGTGGAAAAATCCAATCTTGGTTGAACTCAACAAATAATATAATCAACAATATTCCCAATCACCAAAAAATTATCTCGGCCTTAATGTTAGTGTAAAAAAGGAATCAAAGATTGATGTTTTCCATTATATGTGTCTTTGCAACACCAGGACTCATAATTATCATACACTCTTATGTATATTAATGATTGTATGAAATTACATCTGATAAAATATCTTGGGCTAGTCTAGATAATAATTCTCTACTTATTATCCTATTAGTCTATTATGTGTATCACATATAATATTATACTCACTCCAATCACAAAATATCATCAAAATCCACAAAACTTCATGAAGATCATTGAATAGGTACAAATCCATGTCATAACATTAGGGGACATTATTATTTTATCATTCACGTATCATTAATACAATAGACATAAAAAATTATAAATACATATTTCTTTATATGATAAAACAAATATAGAATTTAAAACCCATACATCTAATATCTCATGTATCCAATATGGGGACATGTAACAATATCCTTCTAAAATTCCTATATTATTTGTTTTTTATGGATTATCTATATTATCATCTATATTTCTCTAATAAATCTTTACGTAACATCTATCAATATTCTCTCAGATGTTTGAAGGATGTGGTTGGTCCTTTAGCGAGTCTCTGGTACCTAGGATCGAGTAATAACTCAATTGTATTCAAATAAATGATTAATTTCTCCCTAAATGATATGAACCAATCCACGTTTAGTACAATAACCTACTAATCCCAAGTCCTTATTTAATAATATATAATGGAGTGATGTATTCTACCTCTTAAAACAAGTCCACCATGGAGGCTTGTTTAGAACTCTTCCAATTGATAGCTCTATCTTTTAGGAAAATCTAGAAACTAGATTTAGATATCACATCATCTTTCTTGGATTAGAAACTAGAATTAGCGTGACCCATTATAATTATATCATTATCTAATATGATGAAAAATAACATTTCTTTTCATCCTCTTAATTACTTAATGATATATTTTATATAAATCCAGTGACTCTAAACAAGAAAGGATTAGTATATATATGTTATGATCACATAATAAGTTACATAGGGTAGAGTTTATAACATGGAATACACGATAGATCCTATAACAGATTCACATGGAATATTATTCATTTTCTTAAATCCATATAGGGATCCTAAATATTCATAATATTTACACCACTAAACACTAGTAAAGACCCCTCCTTGGAGTTAGCTATGTCAAAATGATTTATCACTTTACCAATATAAGTATTTTTACTCTATACAATTAAAATATTTAATCTATCTCTATGGATATTGATACCCAATATGTAGGATTCTACGACCATGTCATTTATTTGGAAATATTTTTCTAACCATGACTTTGAGGAATGAAAATTTAGGATATCATTTTTCATAATAATAATATCATTTATATACAATTTTTTTCACAATTATGTTATTAATCCTCTTGTATACCCTAGAATCATTTAGATTATTGATGGAATCGAAATATTTGATTACATAATCAAATCGAATGTTAGAAATCCTAGAAGAATACTTTTTTTCATAACTAGATCATTGAAACTTGTAAACCTTATCATACTTATTTAGTAATTCAAATACATTATGATATATAATATGAATATAAATGACTAAATTATCCTTAATGAATGTATTTTTTACATACATATGATATATATCATAATCATAATGAGTATCTATGGCTTTCAACATCCAAATAGACTTCATAATCACTCTGGGAGAAAATTTATCTTCTTAGAAAATTAATTGAATTTATTAATAACTCTGTTCTACTAGTCGAGATTTATAATTCGATACATCACTATCTATGTTATTTTTATTATAAAACAAACATTCACCCTATGTGTCTCACCTCTTTATTAGTATACGCTATGTTTGATACTTGGTTAGTGTACATGGAATCCATCATATATTTCATGGAATTTTTTCATTTCATAGAATTAGAACTCTTCATGACCTCTCAGAATATAATAGGACTATCATCAAGAAATATTAAATCATCATCATTTCTATATGAAATCAATATCCCATATAATCTTGATAAATCATACTAGATATTTTAGGTTTTAATATCAAAGGATCCATTTTTTCTTATACAAATCATAGTGGAACATCTTCAACATCCATGTTAGGAACAATTTAGATTTTTTTATATTATTTATGTTTATATTTCCTCATATAAATCCTTAATTTATATATCCCATACCAAATAATATACCATTTTTAGACAATAACACTTCATTCGAGTGGTACTAAATATGTAATATATCACAATTTCATTTTCATAACCCAGAAATACATATTTCGTTAATTTAGTGTAATGTTTATTAGAAACCAAACATCTTATGTAGGCTTCAAAAAACCAAATATTCATAAGATACAGATTAGAGCACTTCCTAGTTAATATATCATAAAATATATTTATAATTTCTTTAGATGTATTGTGGTTAAGTATGAATAGAACAATTTATATAGTGTATTCCTAGAATGAAATAGGTTAGTTACACTGGCAACTCATCAATAGAACCATGTTATATAGGCATGATTCCGCATATCATACATACAATTCTAATTCTACGTTCTAGTATGAGGGAGTTGTGAAAAATATTCTAAAATCTCTCAGATGATTAGTAAATTCTTGAATCAAGTAATATCTATTTTTATGTGATTAAAGAACCATAATACTTTTCCCTAATTGAATCTGTACTACACTTTAGAAAAAATTAAACACTTAAAAGGTTAAAAACCTGTTTCTTATAAGAGACACATAAAAATATTGACTATAGTTATAAGAAAAGGTTATGAAGTACCTATACCCATCACATTCATGAGTATTTATTTTTCCACATACATCCCTATGTATTTGATCCAACAGTTCTCTGTCCACTTAAATTTTTTAATTAAATATTTCTTTACTCCATGTTTTATAATAATACATATTCACATGTATCAAATGATTCATAATTGAATGATTTCAATAATACATCAACATATATTTAGGGAATGGGCTTCTTATTTTTGTTTTAAAATATGAAAATGAAAAAGATAAGTGGTTTCAAATCAACCACAATCACTTTATGAATAATTTTGTAGGTTGAATTATCCATATAAAGAATATATATTCGTTTTTCCTTATTTGTAATTCCATAAAAAATTTCATTCAGATATATATGATAATTTTTCATTAATAATGAAAAAAATCACATCATATCGAAAAAATATATAGAAATAAAATTTCTATTTACGGATGGAATATAATAAACAAATTCCAAATATATAAGTAATAAACCTAATAACGATATATAAAAAGTATTAAACTATAATATATAAAAAACTTTGTTTATTTCTATAATAAATATTTACTTTTTTTATTAATTTATATATTTTCTCTGATTATGTGTGTATTAGTAAAAATGAGGGATGTAAACCCAATATATAATTCCAATGTGTTAGAATTATAAAAAATTATTTCTCTAGAATTGATATCCAAATTCATAGAATATTTATCTTTCAGGAACCTTCTCAAATTTAAATACAAAATTATAATTATTTTATTCAACATACTATAAAAAATAATACAAATACATAATTACAATAACTATAAAAACATCTATATCTCAATAAGAAATGGTTGTGTTTAGTGCATCTCTCATCCGTTAGAAATTTAGTTTTCCAATAATGTCAATCATATTTCATACGATTGTTTGATATCATGTGGAAAACCATTTTAAAAAATACATTATATGGAATAAATCACATATATTACTCTCTTATCCTAATCCTCTTTGGGTTTTACCCCAATTGTGATATAATATGACCATAAAATTCTATTAGGTTCACCCAAACTCAGTAGGCCTCGCACAATATAATCTATATTAACCCATAAATATCATGACTTATTTGGTTGTATGATCCATGTCTTAACAAATGTTTTCATTTAAATATTTCTAAAATTTATTATTTCAGGTGTTTTATATCTCCCCGGTTTAATATATATCACATGCATATTAAAAAATAATTTCGGAATATAAATCCATTATTATCCTATAATTTATTCCATTATGTTTTCATTCTTCTAATGATTTAGTTCTAGAATTTATATCACATCCATAAAATTAATATGTTCAAACCATATTAATTTGAAACTCTTTTCCCCACTCATTATTTATGTTAATTACCCTAAAATAAGATTCAATCATATTTTCACATATCAAAATGCATCTCATTTATATGGTATATGAAACTCTACCATGAAAAATAATAGAATTAAATGAAAAAAAAATCCCATCATGACTAAGCCTAGATTTCCAGATATCGAACTCCCACATTCCTTTATAAGGAAAAAGACCTGTAATATTGATAAATCTTTTCTAATCTCCCTCATCCCATGGATATTAGAATCATGGTATGCATCAAGGCAATAACAAATATGAATCTTAATTTTCAAAAACTATACTAAAACCCAAAATTTAATGTTATATATTTGTAAGAAACATATGGCAGGGTAGATGGAAACTAAATCATATGTTGTCATACCTAGCGTGTACTAAATGTGTGGAAAATTTTATAAGAAGAAATTTAATACATAAATTTAAGAATTCAGAATATTTATAATATATACTCATTTTATATACATGAATATATAAATAGATATAAATAAGTAAATAAAAAATTATTTTTATCATAATGTGAAATATTAATATAAACATTTCATAATTTCATTATGGACAAAAAAAATTCATCAATAATTCCTTATACATATATTTTATAAATAATTTATAATCTATAATATATTCTATAAAATATATTAAATTGTAAATATTTTATATTTCATCATATTTTACAATAGTTATTCTTAAATATCCATTAAATATAACACCTCGTCCATAACATATAGTAGGTACTATAATCGGTAAATTTTTTTAAGGATATAAACCATATCACCTTTACAACATGATACCCTATATTGTGTAACCCAGAACAATATTCATAGCCCCACAAAAATATTATCATAAAAAACATAGTAGTGTAAAAATAAAGGATTTAATTAATTATATTTTATGATTCATTCAGTTATACAATATGACTAAGATAAATATATAATAGAATATTTTCATAACCTATATCGCAAATACTGAAATGTTGAAAAAGGGTTCACTTCTAGAAAAAATATGTCATATTTCTTATATCCCATTTATCATTATATGATATAAATGTTATTTATAAATTCATTATAAAAAACATTATTTGATAATAAAGGTGGCTAGGATGAAAATTATAGGTTTTTAGGACCATCTCTTTTTCACAACAGTAAATAAAACCCAATAAAATTCCTAATCCAGCTCCACAAAATAAACAAGAAATGAAGCAGAAGAAACAAAACCGGTGTACATAAAGTGAATTATACCCAAAAAATGAGGAATGTTGAATATGTTTTTTATAGATATTACTAATTAACATAGAAAATATTATCTCAATCACTCATAGAACACCAACTACTAATAAAATTTTATACAATGAGAGGACCCCTTAGATGCCAAAGTTGTATTAACGCGTTATCTTCGATGAAAAATGGATAACATGTAGGATGAGAGATCCAACATATCAAGATATAATAAATAAACATAACCAATATGAGGATATAATAATTACATATTCTCACTTTATTTAATAATGTGATCCAAGAATCAGATTCTCGTGCTGTGATTCCAACATGTGTTACGAAAAAACAAAACAATTAGAGTATTATGATTTTTAATGTTTCAATGATAATAATAAGTGTTTTTATGCCATAAATTAATAATCTATATGATTCAATGATGAAGTAATCCATTTGACTGATATAGAAGTATCCAATACACAAAATATCATATAATGAAGGCCACTCTTTATATCATACTAGAGGAAAAAGGAACATCACTTCCTTCTATGGTATAAATATATTTTATCTCTTGTTATGAATCATATTCATATATATACTTATGATATAGATAAATTATATAACAATAATAATATTTTCAGTATATATCCTCAAATAATCCTTTATAAACAATCACTAAAACATCTTGATAGGGTAGTGTGGCCTCATTATTAGTCATAGTGATTAGGATCAACCAGTGTCTAGATACACCATCAATAAGATCTATATTAAAAACAACCATCGGGTTGGTGGGTTTGTGGATTAAATGGAATATACATGTCACCAAATCTAGCTATTCATATACTACCTAAGATTCTCTCATTACTCAGATCCTTGGAATGGTCTATAATTAAAACTTATAACATGAACATAATCTATAGTTAGTCTCATTCTTCCCAGTGAGGAATACCATCTACTCTTCTCGTTGTTCTTCTCTTTACTCA
Source organism: Viscum album (assembly GCA_963277665.1). NCBI lineage: Eukaryota > Viridiplantae > Streptophyta > Magnoliopsida > Santalales > Viscaceae > Viscum > Viscum album. The sequence goes on from OY728161.1 coordinate 1,006,270,816, forward strand.
ATTTGTGGTGGATTCTCTCTATACTAAACTAGTGGGGGAAACACCTACTAATTAGGTATATTTATTAATTCCACAGTAGTCATTTGGTAAATTCTTGCAGGATATAGTGTCAGATTTGTCTCAGCATTGCCTTTCCACTAAAATTGTGATTAATATAAATGGTGTGGAATCCTGCCATTTATACGACAATCCCATGGTTAACAATGAATATTTAGGTAATCTAATATTGGATGGACTTGGAATAAAACACAATGACATCCTATATAATTCATATAAATCCTTTAAAAACAAGAGATGCCATTAATTTTCTCATATTTTCAATGTTTTAGTGAATGTATATGTCATCCACCCACAAAAAGCACTAGGTTCCCCAGTTTTTAAAGGAAACTAAAAACTGCTAAACATTATTGTCAAAAGTTCCCTAAAAAACATCACAAGACTATTAACTATAAACCACATCCATGGGAATAAAACTTCTCTAATATTATTCTCAAAAGAGCTATGATACCATGGCGACTTCTATATAATATCATATGATTTTAAAATAATACGATGATCGTTAACGTATACAACACACAATACCGATATTAAACAAATCATGTATTATTATTATTTAATTTTTGTTTTTATAACCTAGCTGATTAATTGGTCTGTATAAAAAGTATTAACAAAATTATGAAATATATAAATAAATATCCTAATAAATAAAACTTTATTTATTAATTATTAGGAAATAAGAACTGAATTTTTTGAAAAAATTATTTTATGACTCAAAATTTAATTTTCATGAAAAATGGGTTTTATTAGTTTTTATGAGAGAATATTATAATTAATTATCGTAACATTTGAAAATTGTATTTGATGAAAACTATATAATTTTTGAAATAATCATGAAAAATTTATCTTAGGATAAATTTTTTAGAATTTTAGAAAATGATTTTTTTCGATGAATTGTAAACAATAATGATTTTTATTGAATACTATATTTTCATTTGAAGTAATTACAATGTCACATAATATTTTGGATTAATTTTTAAATATATATAGTTCCATTTAATTAAAACCCCAATAAATTTTATTGTATTCATGTTATATTTGAGTTTTTTATAATAAACATTTTTATATTTAATAAGGGATTTTTTCTGAAAATATATTTTCGTCATGTTTTATGTAATTAATTTAAATTTCAATTTAGCCACTTATGAAAATTGAATTGGATAAAATGAATTCCATATTATTGATCATAATAATTAGTAGTTTGTAATTAGTTAAACATAATTATAATTTGATATTAATACTATGCATAATAAATTTATGTTACCATGTCTATGGTACAACACATTAATTAGGATTAAAACAAATATTATAAGCCTTCAAATTCAGTCATAAATTTTTTGTAATTTTATCTTATGAGTATATATCATATATAATCACCATGCCTTTAATAATATGATCTTTTGTTTACAATTATATTTGATTTTGACCTTTATAATATTTTATATAATGGATAAAGTAAAAAATGTATGTCATTATATTTTAATATTTTTAATATTTTAGGAAATAGATAAAAAAATATTTTTAGTTATGATTTTTTTAAACTATTTTTTTATCATGGTGATTTAATTTTAATTTTTAATTATGATGTAATTATCACATGCATATACAATGCCAACACAGTTTTTGGGAAAATAGTAGAAAAATCATGTAAATGAGTTTTAAACTCAAAAATTAATATTTTTTCAATGATTTATAAGGTACTAATTATTTTTTTTATCAATATAACATATTTTTTATTTTTTTTGGTTTATATTAATATTAAATTTCTTCCATAATGACATTAAATTGAAATTAATAAGAATGTGACAAAAATGACATTATAGATATCTTACGTTAAATAATATTTTATGATTTTTTAAATACTAAAATCATGAAAGACGAAAATAAGGATTTAAAATTGGATAAAATGTATTCCCTCTGATATTATTTATACAATTTCGACCGTATTATTATTATTATGACCCTTTAGTATTGAAAAACTCATTACTACGGTTTAGGATAAAATTAGATTACCATTGGGTTAGACAAAACTATAAGGATTAAAATCATAACTGAACATATATAAATTTTATTGGTGATTATAATAAGACTATATAATACTTATATAATATTACAAGTAATTTTTGAACCATTTTTCTTGGGTCTCATACAAATTATATTATAATATTTCATATCTTTATAGAAAACACAATAATAATATTTTATAATAATCAATATTTTATTAAATGATATAAAATTCATCAAGATAAAATATTGAGTAAAATGAGTCGGATATGGTTTCAAATATCTACCATTATCCATTTATGGGTAACTTATCATTTAATTTAACTTTTACGAACTATAATGAATAAAAAATATTGATATCACAGTAATTGTCAAAATGGTAAATAGGTGATTAAACCAAATAGATAAGGGTGAAAACAACAACTAAAATTTTATAAATTGTATTTTATGAGATAATTATGAACAATAATAATTATATATTCAAATTATATGAATTTATTTCTAATTTAACATGGAAATTGATATAATAAATGAAATACATAATGTAATTTCCAGAATAACCTTCCCCTCACTTATAAAATGGATCCCCTCTCCTATTCTCTCAAAAATTAAAATGTCATTTTGTTAAGAAAATTCCTACAAAAATACATTAATAAAATACATATTCACATTATAGTAGTTTTAGTTTTGTAATAGTAAAACCATTAGGTGACTTAATATGTAATGAAAAGGAGATTTCCTGAATAAGAAGTATAACTTTTAATCAAATATTTTATTTTTGTTTATTCTACCACCTCCTTCAAATATTATTCAACCATGATGAAATAATAACATATATATATTTATTATTTTGATATTATATATGTTAATGGAAAAAATATATCAATATATTCTTCCATCAAATGATAATAATAAGTATCATTCGTGTATAAGGAAGACTAATGCCTCATGAACCGATATGTTCATTTTCAATCACTACCTCTCATAGATGATTATAATAACAGATTTTTGTATATATATATGATATTAATGACATAATTATTATTATGGAATGATAATATATAATATATTTTCTTACCATTCAATATGTTAAAATTTTATAATGGTTTTCTTGTGTACATGTGGATTACAACCTCCACTAAGAGATGTCCTTCATTTTTCTTCAGTGCATCACATGACTATTATATATAAAGTATTTAAAGTGATAATATTATATTTATGATATTATAATTAGTCTATATTGATAAAATGATAATTATATTCCCCCTCTTGTTTTTTTGAAAAAATGTAAACGTTATACATTTTTACGTACGACCTACTATCTCTATGATTGTAACATAGTTCATTTTTCATAACAATATTTTATGTTTAATAATAACATAATAATTTAATTATAAAAATTATTACTATTAGATGATTAATATTATAGAAATTATATAATAATGACATATTTTACCATATTCAAAATAACAAATTAACTTTGGGATAATGATACAAGTATCATCGAAATGACTTGTAAGAAGTTAATTTATCATGTAATTAAATTTAACATTATAATAAATAAAAAATAGAATAATAAACTTGAAATCTAATGAACCAATATTATTTGAAAAAGTAACATCATCTTAAATAGAATATATGAAATGAAACATTAATCCTAGAATAGAATGTTACATACCAAGACATTATGAAATATTTATTTTTAAATAAATTCTATCCTTTTATAATTTACGATGCCTAAAACATTTGGTTTAAACAATACATGACACTCTATTTAAACGTTATTATTTAAAAATGACTACTATAATATACCCATTATGTTATTGGATAATAATATAAATATATAAATTATGAATTTTATATGGATTACACATGTATAAAATAAATTTAATTTTTATACATTGATTAGAAATAAAATAATAATCACTTGAATGAAAATGTTTCATTTTCCAAAAAAATAATATTTTTTAAAAAGGTAGTTTAATCGAGAGTTACGAACATAATTTTAAATTAATTTTTACCAATTTTAGAAAAAAAATATTATAAAAAATAAACATAATTTTTTATATACACATGTGAAAATTATCTTTAGTTTTATTTTTGGGATTTTTCTAAAATGATAATTTTTGTATGAATAATGAAAAATAGTAATTTTTATTGAAAATGACCATTTTGATTAAATTATTTGAATGGAAAAATTATAATTTAAATTGTTTTTAAAGAAAAATTAGTTTAATTATATTAAAATTTAACTAATTTAGGTCATTGGAATCAATTTAATATTAAATTATTATATAAAAACATTTTAAACATTTGAATATATTTTTTAGAAAAACCCATTTTTCGACGCATTTGTGGGTTTTATTTTAATTTAAATAATGATAATTATATGAATTTAATCTGAAAAAATGGTTTCAATATATGGAATCTGATTAATTTATATTAACTAAAATTGTTTACTTATTGTTGTACCATAATGAGTTGTGAAAACAATTAAGATTAATTACCACAATTAAGGTAAAAATGGGGTTTTTGCTTGTAAACTAAGAAGATAAGATTTAAAAGTTAAGTAAAAATTATCCAAAAAAATATTTTATACAAAAATTTAGACTTTATAACCTTTTAGTTTATATAATGTACCATTTTGGAGATTTTTCACATGCGTAAACATTGGTATAACTTTTTCTTTTTAAAACTTCAACGTGTATTATCTCCCTCACTTATAAAAGGATACCCACTTTCCTCTTCTCGTCACACATAAAAAACTACTTTTTTCTTCCAATACATGAAAAATATCAGACATAATTTTCTCTGCAAATTCTATATTCTATATTGTTATTTTTAATCCCTCCCAATAAGGCTTTAGGAATAAACCTAATGTGGCTCTCAAAATAAATGGTAGAATTATTAAACATGTGTATTTGGTTTATTTATTCTTCCAAATCATTGAAATCATCATAAAATATGATAATATTATAACTCTTGTATACCATATATTATTATAATCTATTACATTAATGTAATAACCAAGATTCATATCCACTTCTATCAAGTGCGAAATGAAACTGTTGATTGTATGTGTGGAAGACTACCGCCTCATGGACCGATGTAATTCGTTTTCTATCACAACCATTCAAAGCCAGATATAATGATGAATTAATAATATTTATATGAAATGTATGAAATTATTATAATTTTATTATTATTATTTCACATATACCTTCCTACATACCATTCCGTTGGGGATACTATAACGTCGCTCTTATGTGCGACAATCAACCGTTTTGCGAAGTGATGTGATTCATTTTTCACAAATGATTTACATGGAATATATAAGGATAAATTTAATTGATATATGTGATATTTATGATCTAAAAATTCTTATGGAAATGTAATATCACATCCAACTTCTTACCTTCCAATTCATTGGAAAACAATAATGTTGATCATGCATACGTGTGGACTATCACCTCCACACGGTGATGCAAAAAAATTTCATTTTAGTTTTACATGGATAGTAATAAGTAATAATTTGATTAATATAAATGACATATATAACATAATAACAAATTTTCAATGTTTAATTAATATTTATTTTCCACTCATTCCATCCGTCGAGAAAAATGGAAATAATGTTTATCTGTGTGTAGGACCTACAGTCTCTATGAATGATGTAATCCATTTTATATCTATACCTTTTATAGATTAATATAATTACATGTAAAATTAATATATATCATTTTTAAATCTTGGTTAAAATTACTCATATAATATAACAATGGTCAAAGTAAAAGGACCTAAATCACCGAACAAAAATGTATATGAAAAAAAACAATTCTCACCCGAAAATAGTAATTTTTACTAATAATTGTTAATAAAATGGCCTAATAAAATAATATATAGTATGAAATATATTATTATGTTCGTATTTTATATTTATAATAAAAATATATTTATTTTATAGGATTTATAGAAATGTGAAAATGAAATATGATTTGAAGTAAGGGTTTATTGTCTCTCTTTTACTTTTATGAGACATATGTCATATTCACTATATATAACTTTGTGTGGTATATATAATGAAATATTGTGTATGTTATATTATTAATCCATTTATATTTATTCTATTAAATTTTTTATTTGATTTTATTTCTTTCGTGGGTCATACGATTAAAGAGTTACCTAAGTAGTAGTGGTTTATTTTTCAATATTATCGTTATCAAGACTGTTTATGATTAGATATATGATGATAAAATATTGTGATTTCTCACTCCAAAACTCATTAATTTTATTATCCTATGGTTATTAATTAAAATTTCAATTAATAGTTTCATATTACTCTATTTGGTACTTAAAATTATTGAGAGATTTTTTTAATAAAATACAACATCATTTCTCTCCAATCAAAAATATCTTTTCCTCAAAAACCATGTTTTCTTAAAATATTTTTCAAAAAAATTTAATATTGTATAAATAATTTTTTAAATGAATTTTTCCCATTTTTAATTTGTAATTTTTTTTTCAAATGAATATTTATTTCATTTTCCAAACAAGTCCTGTATGGATTTTACTCAAAATATAAAAGGAATGTTCTTTAACATGTATGACATGAATGGAATTTCCAACCATCATCACCAATCATTGTTTTATAGAACAATTTATATGTTTTAAGGGATATTGTCATCAAAATTTATTTTAAAATGGTTTGTTCACATTTAGTTTTAAAAGGTGATTTTCAAAGTGAAAAAATTATTTTTCTCATGAATGTTTAAAAAATATATTCAGAGGATTTCTATTTATCAATGAAAAAAAATATTATATATATATTGGGGATATGTTATAATTAAACCATCCTAGTTATTCCTATGAATGGTTTATGATCCATTCGACTAGTGATGTGATATTTTATTTCCCTTCACCATACTACCAGGGATGGTTTCTTATTATGTTTATTGATTAGTGTAATTGTTAAACATTTCATATATTAGTTTATTAATATTAATGTTTATGTTGATTATGTTTCACCCATTTCATATGTGTAATGGAGTGATATTATTATATGATGGTTGGGCCTGAAATTACATATCCCATAGATGTATCGACATGTCTCATGAGAAAAAATCAATTGTACAAATTATATTATGTTTTACCAATAGATTTAAATAGTCTTGTGACAGCTCTTGAAAACATGTTTTAGATGTATATAATTATAAATTCCCACATTATGATATCATTTATTAATTTCAATTTTATTAATAGTTTTTTTTTGAATATCAATGTACATGTTTTAAGCCCGTTTGATTATTTATATTACTCTTTGTGATTATAATTTATTCCTTCTATATAATGTTCAAGTTATATTTAATAAATCTTTTTTTAGTTATTTACCTTTCTATAATTGTTATACTCATTTTTTCACGATATATTAACCTTTACACAAACCCTTAACTCTAAAAAAATAGTGTTTTGTGGCATTTTTTATGCAACCTCTACTTTTGTGATCGAAAAAAATTTAGCAGCAGTTTTCAATACTGCAGTAAAAAAACCACTACTAGGTTTTTTTAAAATATTTTTTTAAAAATGTTTGAAAATTTCTTTCAAAAAAATTTACAAATTTTTAACATCTTTTTTTTCAAAACCACCACGAAATTATGGAAAAAAATTTAAACAATTTATTTATTTATTTAGAAGTATTATTTATTTATTATTTACAATCAAATATAGTTTATTATTTCTAATTTTATTTATTAATAATGTTTCAATTAATGTGTATTTATGATTATTTGTTAATAATATTATTAAACTGAAAATAAATCTTCATTTAGTTAAAGAAGAGACTTCAGCAGCAAATGAAAATATATTTTAATCTAGGAGTCCCTTTCAACTCTACAGCCAGTCAAATAGAAGCTTATCAAATGAACTAATACCAGGCAAGATTATAATAATGTGATAGTAAATGGAAAAATATATATTCAAATTTCAAATGTCGAAAAATTAACTTGAATCTCAAATGACCATCACATTGAATATGGGTGACTATTTGGGATACACCACATATCAAATCGAAGATTTTGACAATCTCTATGACATTTAGGTCTGGCACCAACTCTTTGAGTATTTTAACCCTTTTTATTCCACCAAAAATTCCTAGAAGACCTCTGAAATAGAGGTTTTTGTTGCAGGCCTCGTTATCATAAAATTCACACGGTTTTAACATTAGATCTAGGTTCTCATTCAGCATATACCACATATAAAATTAAAGCTAATTTCATGATCTTCGATTTGACTATTTTTGGCGCTGAAAAAGGATTCATGGATCAGACTTTTTGGTCAATTAAGTGTTTATAGGGTTTTTAGAGATTCATAATGTTTTATGATTTAGGTAATTAATAAATAAATTAGTTTTTTATTTATTTATATGTTATTTATTTATTTATTAAATATATATTATTTAATTAATTATTTATTTATTTATTAATATTTATTTATCTATTTATCTATATATTTTCTAAAAAATCTAAGTATACTTATTTATTTATTTATTCTGTAGTTATTATGTACACATTAATTATTTTTTTAATTTTTAATTAATAATTAATAATTATTTATTATTAGTTTAACATTCATATATTATTTAATTGTTTAATTATTTTTTATTCATTAATTATTAATTTATTATTAGTTAATTGTTAATTATTTTAAATAATTATTTATTATTTATTAAATATTAAATAATAATTCAGAATTAGGATTTATTAATTATTAATTATTAATTATCTATTATTAGTTATTAGTAATTATTAATTAATTATTATTTATTTATGTATTTATTTATATATGTATTTATTATTTTTTATCTATTATTTGTTATTTATTGATTAATATTTATTACTTTATTATTAATTTAATAAATAATGATTTATTATTTGAATATTATTCCATTATTATTTATCTATTTATTTATGATTTATTCATTCAATATTCATTATTTATTAATTTTTTATTATTTATTTATTAAAAATTTCACAGTAATTTTTAATTATTTATAAATCCTCCAATTTTAATAAATATTTATGAATTATTAATTCTTAATGATAAATTATTAATTATTAGTTATTATAATTAAAAATTAAAAATTATTATTTATTAATTTTTGATTTTTTATTATATACTATTTAATATTTATTATTCAATATTAGTTATTTATTATTTATTTATTAATTCTTTTTTGTATCTATCATTTATTAATATATTATTAACTTGTTATTTATTTATCACATATTAAATTATATTTTAATTAATTTATTATTTACACGTTACATATATACTATATGTTATATATTATATATTATATATTATATATTATATATTATATATTATATATTATATATTATATATTATATATTATATATTATATATTATATATGATATATTAGTTATTACATATTACAAATTATATATTATGTATTATATATAAAATATTACATATTAAATATTGAATATTACTTATTAGGTATTATGTATTTTATAATACATATTTTCTGTTATGTATTATTTATTATATAATACATATTATGGATTATATATTACATATTATAAATTATATCTTCTATCTTATATATTATGAGTTATGTATTATATATTATATACTATTTACTATATATTATGTATTATATTTTATATTTTATATTTTATATATTATGTATTATAAATTATATATTATAAATTATAAATTATATATTTTATATTATTTATTATTTATTATTTATTATCAAGTATTTATTATTTACAAGTTACTATTTCGTATTTAATATTTTTTATTTTTTATTTACTATTTATTTTTTAATATTTACTATTAATTAAATACAATTTTTTATTTTCCATTTATTTGCATATTATATAGATATTTGATTATTATTCATTTCTATTCTATTTATTAATTAGTAATTAGTAAACAATAATTATTTAATATTAATAATTACTTATTAATTATTAATTATTAATTATTGATTACTAATTATTGAATAATACATATTTAATATGTATCTATTTTTTATGTTTTATTTTCTATTCTAATTAATATATATATAAGTATATTAAAATTAATTTATTGACCACATGAGGAGCTTGCTATAGTATTAATGTCTTGGGTGAATAATCAAGAGGTAAGGGGTTTAAATCTCATCCAACACATTATTTCTATATATGATATGGGCATATGCAAGTACATGGAATTATTCATTGATGTGGACATTAGAAATGGTAATATTAAATAATAAATCACAAATAACTGAGAAAATAAATAATCAAATAAAAAAATTAATTAATTATAAAAAAATTTAAAAAGAATTTTAAAGACAATTTAGAGACAATTTAAACTTCCACTAAATGACCGTTCCTAAATAGTTCTATGAAAGTTTTAAAAAACTTCCACTAATTATTTCCTGAAACATGATTTAGAAACAGTTTTCCAAAACCACTGAAGAATGATTTATTGGATGTTTAAATTGTCGCTAAGAACAAATCTTGGCGTACTATAATGAGAATATGAGACCACCCCTTTCTTATGTTTCATTTTCCACAGGATCCCATGAAGAGTTTTGTGATTGAAATGATATGATATACTAATGGGAAACATGAAGTTCTCAAATTAAAAACTTTGTGTATTTTATGTTTTCAATTATAATGTGATTCCAAAGTATGTATCTTATTTACCAAGATTATTACACTATTCAGTCCTTTGAGATGCGATTCTTTGTATCCATTACAAATGTAATAAACTAACCACCCACTCTGGGATACCAGTTTTGGGGTCATTACATTTGGTATCAAGGGAAGTTTCGTATAAACCATACCGACATGATTTAGGATAACATAGATTGGGGAATATAACCTTATGATAGACATTGAGGATATTTATAAAAAAACCCCAATAGTTTTGGTACTGTAGAGATTATGTGGCCTTTTCCTAGTAATACATCCTTTTATAGATACTAAAAGTTGGTGTGAATCTAACACAAATTTTCTTAGGGGTTATAATGCACACCATGTTGGAATTGAGTGTTACCTAGTACATGATAACGAACCTTACTACACACATAGTCTGACACTCTCGGGGAAATGATTTTCTTAATTTACACTTTCATTATGAACTATCATTATAGATTTGGAAATATAATGACAATAAATTATATAAGATTAATCCTATGGTGTCTTAGATTAAATAGAATATTCCAAGATTTAAATATTTTAAAAATTAATTTTCATTATTATGTGGGTTTCCACTAAGATTATTTTTTCATACACAATATATTTTTGATTTTACTCAATATGGGGAACCATGCAGATCTGGGTTAAAATTGAATGCAATAGAAAGTGTATTAATGAGAAAAAAAGGGTTGATGATTGGGGTTAAATAAATTGTAATTATCCCTAATCGCATATCATTATATATGATTAAGAAATTTCAACATAGCTAACAATTGGACTCACCAATGAAGATAATAAAATAGTTTATTAAGAGATTGTGTAGTGGAGACCATAGAGGAAAGAATATTCAGTTTCTTATATTTCAAGAATGTGGGAATAAAACCCATGTGAATGTATTATAGGAATGAGAAGATGTTTTCGGTGTGGAAAATAATTACCAAAATGAAGTTATTTCTCAATAAATTGAAATGTTTAGTTAATTAAATGGATGAGAATAATGGTCTCCCTAAGTTATTATCAGTGCATAAATGTTTTAAATGTGGAAATTATAGGAATTTTAAAAATTTACATCATTTGGGGAAATATCATGGAGGTAATCAACTATATTGTTGAGTAATGGTCATAATGCATATTTTCAAGACAATAAAAATTATAAATGAAAGGAAGGATCTATTAAGTAATAAGATGACTAATCCATGTAAATGGTTTAATAATGTTGTGGAAGGATTAATTTCCTTGTGTTTCAATTAAATAATTATGTTATATGAGTATTTTAAAAATTATTTCTTGGTTAAATGAAATTTGAAATGTATATGGATTGCACAAACACACTTTTTCATTAAGGATTTGAGTGCATATGTTAAAAGGTGTTGATGATTAGGAATATTGATTCAATGAAAAGTGGATCTTTTTGGAAAAACAAAATTGAGGGAAGATAAAATATAATATGTGATCAATGTTGAGATAATTATGATAAAGATATATTTATGGTATAGTATTGGTGAGATTCTAATTGGTGTTTTGATTTGATCGTTAATGTTACCTTTGTTGTAGTTTAATACATGTTTTCATTTATGTAATATATTTAAAAATATGATATTTTTTTTGGGAATATATGTAATCATTAAGGATTTATAGAGATCAAGGTATTCGAATATTTTTTATGTTATATTAATATCCACATTATATTTTCAATGTAATGTAATTATTATTTAGTGAAAGTCCTTCTAAATTTTTGTACATTAAATTTAGTCAGACATATTTTGGAAGATTTATAAGGTTACATATTATGACATGAATTATGTATAATTTTGAGTGTTAAAATTGAGTTATTATAGATTAATGTATTATATTGGATAATCGTTTATAACAGTTTTGTGTTTAGTAAAGACATGAGGAATATAATTTTACCATTTTGTGGATCTTATGATTTGTTAAAAGTTAATTTTAATGCTTCAAACATACAAAAATTTTACACGGATATTGATTTATTGGATTATTATATTATTTTAAAATTGATCCAAACAAAACCAAAGGTTGAAATTATGCTGAAAATATATTATGTATGAATATTTTCTAGTGTTCTCTATCATGATATTAAAATAAATCACCAATAAAATTGAATTTTCCACCAATCAACTTTATGATATATATAATGAAATATTTTTTATAGTCATATTTCTTGGACAACCACTATCCATGTACCAAATATTTTTAGTTTTAAAAAAATCCATATTTTATTGAAAATTAAAACATAAGTGCTTCGGAACCCAAACCTTCCAAGGCTCAGTATTATCGAAAAACTAAAATATTAAGTAACCAAATTTCTTAAAAAGGATGATTTTTTTAATAAACATCTATCCTTACAATATACAACACACTGATACATATGATAAAATGGATCAATTTTTGATACAAAGAAGTTATTACTAAAAATATTTTTCTCTTATTAAAACCCATTCCAGAAAATTCATTATATGTTCTAATTTGATTATACATTTTATGAAAGATTTCCCTTCTTGAGGTATATAAGGAAAAAATAGTATTCCAACTATAAATTTTATATTTTATTTTTATGTCTAATTTTTTATCCTCAGAAATATTAGTATTTGAGCTAAATTTTAAAAAATCACTTTGTAATCCATCATTATCAAAATGAGATTTGGTAACCTATTTTAGTAGAATATCTCTTTCAAAATTTTATTTACGAAGAACTATAAAAAGATTTGATATCTCAATAATAAGAGTAGTAATTCATGAATTATACCATAAAATTTTTTCTTGGGAATTGTAATGTTTTTAGAAATTTAACAATTCTCATTATCATGTAATTTAGTAAATCTATATACTTTTTCAAAATTAGTAAAATATTATCCTCTTTAGTTGTGGAATATTCTTCATCTGAAGATATAAATTTATTATCAACACTGTTATCTGGGTTATTCATATTCAATTTAATATTAGTATGATATTCATCAGTTGTAACCATAGCTTTGAGACATTTATTCGCCTTTTGAATTTGTATAATGAAACCAATAATTTTTTTTTCTAGAACACTCATTTTTTAAAGAATTATCAGATGAACTATCTGATCCACTAGCTCTCCATGTGTCTTAATCATTCAGAATATTCTTTATCTTTTTCTTGTTGTAGTTTTTATCATTTTTTAATAATATCTTCCTTTCTTATCCATTAATTTTAGTTTTGGATGTGTTGGTTTTATATGTATTGTTTTATTACACTCATAACATATCACCTACATGTAATCTTTCATTTCCCCAATATCTACATGAATCATCTTATAACTGTACTGAATGTATTTCTTTCCAATAATATTGTTTACCATTCTCACAAGATTATCAAATTTGTTCTCATACTTTTTTGATGAACTAATCTCAGACTGAATTTAAAATATATTCATTCTATGATAATTAATAACATTCTAAATAGATTTAACTTTGATAGAAACATTAAATATTGTTGCAAAACAAACTCTTCCATTTTGATTTTTCATATTTTTTTATCCCTTTTACATCTTCCTTAATACTTCATAAGGTTACTAATAAGATCATCCATAGTAATATTTTTAATCCTTCTATAACCATCCAAATATGTTCTTTTGGATTCCTATTAAATTGTAATGATCTCTATAATTTTATCAACAAAAATATTATCTTCATGATCGTTGTCTCTAATAGATTTAATGCATTTTGTAGTAGTCATAAAATGCTGGTGCATCTTAGGAAATGACTCTCTAGGTAGAAAATCAACGTCGTGATAATTTGTATAATGCATAGATATTATTATTTTGATAACTTTAGAAGATACAAAATGAAATACATCTATCCTTTTCCAAATACTGTTAGCATCATCACATGAAGAAATATTACTATATATATTTTTGGTCATAGAACATAAAAGAGTTTTCTTTATTCTATAATTCAGTTGATATTATTACTTTTCTTGATTATTGAAGGTAGTAATATCATTATATTGAATCTTTTAAATACCTATAAGTATAAAAAAATTATCCACGCTAGTATTAATAACAAAAGTCTTTATAAGACCTCTTCAATAGTTACAATCACCACCATAAAAAATTGGTATCCAACTCATATTCATATTTTCAAGAGTTCTAATATTAAACACTTCCATCGAATCAAAAATATAAACCTTTTTTACAAATAATTTTTGCGTAAAAGATATTTTATAAACAAGCAGTTTGTGACAATATTTTACAATCTTTTAGTGTATAAAATATGTAAAAACTCTACAAGTATAGTATTATAAATAGATTTGATACCAATTTTGAGATCATAGTTGTTTATAATGGCTATAAGAGGGGTGTTAATTTTCATTTAAAAATGTAAAAAAATATAAAAAAACCTCTTATGTCAAAAATATTGGACTCATAATTCATCCGATGATTAGAGTATATAAATTGGATCTTGATACCATCTGATATATTAGATTTATTATTGGTCTCATAGACAATCCGATAAAACTATTTTTAGAAATATAAGTATAAACTAACATTCAAATGTAAATTCTTAATAAAAATATAATATTTCAGAAAAAATTTAAAAAAATAATATAACATTAATAATGATTTAATATATTTTTAAAAACTGTTTTTAATATTTAACATTTCTGTTTTGGAAGTGATAAATCCTGGCATAAGATATCTATATTTTCAAAATATATCATAAATTAATGTATTTCTACATAATTAAATCACTTTTTATAATGATTGTAATGTCATTGTATTACAAAACCATAGAATCCCTTGATCTGATATATCTATATCAATTCTTTCTTTCTTAAACAAAAAAACCCTCAATATAATGATCTGTATGTCTCTATCTTCATAGCTCTGGAAGCCCTCGATCTAGAAGTTCAGATTCACCAAACATCCTATCCCCTAAATCCATCGATCAATAAAATAATTAGACATAGTAAATACAATAGAAAAAAATTATAATGAGTTTAAAATCCTCACATGGATTCCTTAGAAATAAAACTCTTTAAAAAATTACAATGCATTCGAAAGACATGTTTAAGAAATTAGAAATCTCAAACATGATTAGTTGAAAATGCATCATATATTATCTCTTAAAATGTATTTCTCTTTATAATAAATCCTTCAATATTCATATTTTTGAGTTGCTTTCAACAACCTCCGAAAACATTCAATTTGAAAGATCATAATGGCATGGATCTGAATCATGACAGATACGCGTTAAATATTATTTATTATCTGCTATTTTTTTGTAGCAGCACCACAATTATAATTATTGATTGTATCTGATAGATATAATTCTAATTACTATTATTATAAACACTGGACAATTAAATAGAATATACTATTTTTTTAATCCAATAATTTGAAAACGGGTTAATCTAAGGGATTATAAATACCATAAATCATATTGTTATGACTTCATTAAACTTGATAGACATTAAAATAGTATATCCATTGGTTAGAATAGTAGTGAATCCAATGTACCAGTCTCACAATTTGTTTGAAGAATCATATTTAATAAAAACGTTTATAATCATTTTACAATAGAATAATATCTACATTCGGGATAAAAAAAATTTCCTTAGAAACATACTAAAACATTTGGGATATATATAGTTAATAAAATAGAGTTTTAATAAATTGTTTGTGATTTCAAAAACTAAGGATATGAAAAGTATAAATTAAGAATTTCGAGTCAATAATATGTATCCTGATATAACCACATAATCTCAACAAAATAAATTCTCATGGTTAACAAAAAATATAACCTAACTATCCATCCACTGATGTCCATGTCATCCATCAATTTAAATTTCAAAATATGAGATCAATACAACATATAAAAATTTCATAATAATTAAATTTCATGGGAACATCTATAAAATCTAATTCCATTATATATGATACATTTCCAAAACAATAACAAATATAACATCACACTATGATTCATTCATCTACCTAAAAATCATTGTCATCTACTAACAAACCTATAGTTTCATAATTCACACATATCACATAGTGAAATAATAAATTCCTCTTTAACTATTAATAGACATTGGCTTCCAGGAAATAATATTATACCATATCAACTACTCTAATGTTCAATATATTTCATTCACCATTAAATTAATTTAGTAGGAATTTATCAAATCCCCCATGATGGTTCAATAATCTCTTCATCACACTATATTGTAAATTAATATCATAGAAGACCTCATATTTGTACCTTTAATTCCTAGAAATTATATGCACTGAGTGGTATTTTATTAGTACCATGGAACTACATTTGGATTTTTAGATCCTATCCAAGCACCTAATCCCCTAAAACATTTGGTCTACACTCTATAATGTTACCTCACTAGTGTAGAGAAACGTTCTTCATACTACTACACTACTAGACATCAATATTTCAAAATTATCATACTAATATCCCAAGTTAATTTAAAAAATATTCATAAATCCTAATCCAGTAGATGGCCTCAACCTAAATGATACCTACCATAGTACATTCTTTTGTAGAGTTTCCTTATATAGAACGATGAATAAATTCACAATTTAATTACCTTCATATAATTTTATATGTTTTTTAACTATGAGAAACTATATTTCTGAGAGAATTTCTCAAAAGTGCAAGAAAAACTACTAGAGAGATCCCATCTCACACCATGAATATACTTTGTTTGTTAGATAAAAAGGATTCCAAACATAATAACAACCATTGCATGTACTCTAATCAGTGATAATACAATGAAATTATCCCTTGACATCACATTGAATTATATAGATCCACAAATACAATTCATGAAAGAATAAAAAATTACAATCAACTTATAATACAAAAGAGGTGTATTCAAAATTTAACAATGAATTTATATATTATCTCAATATAAATTGATACCACCATATAGAATGGTTATTATATATGTTTTCTTAGGTCCCCTAAAATTCATCATTGGAATCCATGATAAAGAATTAAATCTAGTATCTTCATCACATATCACACTAATAATCAGGAATATAGAATGAAATATCTCTCTCATGAAAATTCACACCCACTAACAGCTAGAAAACATCTCACCTTCAAAATGATAAGAAATGATGAGGATGTCAATAGACCTCACACCAGCCTTTCAAGTTATGTAGATGTAGTAAAATACATTATGAAATAATAAAATCATATCCTAGATTTATTTTGGTCACAATCCTTATTTTATAATCCTAGTTCATATAATAATTCATTATTCATGTATCATCAATAAGAGTCATACATAGGAATACATTAGTCCCTATATCATTCACAAAGTCTTTTATTTTGACTATATGTACTAGATATCCATAATAAAACTATGTACTATATATCCCAACTACCACACATGTTCCTAACTCTATAATAAATCCTATCACTACAATTAAAAACTATCACATACCATATAATTAGTACAAGAGATTCTAAGGCCCACCTATACTAGAGTAGGGTCTATGGGAAAATGATGTGGTTTCTATTAAATCGTCATAGGCATTACCTTTAAATAAAGAATCAATAAATATCATATATCAATATCAACTATGGTATACTTGAAATATAATTCAAGAAATAAAAAAAATCAAATATATATACACATATATAAAAATCCTATAACATACAATGTGAACTACCATAAATGAATTCTCAAATTAAACTTTTACCTCCCAAATAGATGAAATCTAGTACCCGATTACAATAGAATGAATATTATCATGAGATGTTTTCTCTACTAGATATCCATATTAGTTTTCCACCATTAGAAATCATGATCATATAATATACGCATAATCAAATATACATGGTCATAATTTAAAAAAACAAAGGTCCATATGTTGGGGTGAGTATAAAAGTAACAATTTTGCCCATCCCAATTAGGGATGAATCCCAAAATACATATAGTGTCAATGTGAATCAATAGTAAATAATGAAAATATAAAATAATTCCTCTTGACTACATCACAAAAAATATCTAATGTCAATACTAATCAATCAATCCAAACTCACATTCATCTGTCTCTCTAAATATATGTGTTTCCCAACAAATAACCACTAATATTATCTCATAACCCCTCATAGATTTACATCCCATTAATACATAGTAGATACACTATTAATGAGATATTAGAGGATATATAAGCCTCCATGTATCGTAGAAGTACTGGATTAAATACACATCTCTACCTATCTCAAAAATTCTAAATGAAATACACATATATAATTATAGTAAATACATATCTCTCGTGATAGTATTTTATACATGCCATCACATTAGAGTAAATACACATCTCTATGGATAGATCTATATACTAGAATACTAGAGGGAATACACCGCTTCAGGGCATCAGATATATATATCTAGTATTTCTATGTCATTAAGCTAGCTATAGGTGAAAATATATTTTATGGTGTATCATTATAGACCTAAATCCTTATGTTGTTGGAGAAAATGGGTACCATCACATAGGTAAATTTACATTCATCACATTAATATGACTAAGATACTATTTAAAATTCTCATATCCACCCATCCATTCCTTTTTATTCTATCATCAGAGATACTATAGAAATAACCCATCTATATCTATCCCACATAAAATACATTAGTGTAATTACATGACCCCAAATATATTTTTTAAATTTTCTTACTATCTGATCCTATATTTTTGGGTTATTATAGGAAAACACATTCATACATCATCTTCATTCATCCCCCAGATCAATTGGTGAGAAGTAATATAGTCATTTTCGTCTAACATAAACCCTAGAAAGAGGGTGAGTGTAATGGACATCCAATGTCATATCCCATAACCATCGACACCCATAATGTTATTATCATATAACATCATAATGTCAATGACTAAACATAATCAGTTACCTAACACATATTAATGGATACCTCTATAAGTCTCAAAAGAATTCTCATATATCCTCAATAGTGTAAACCTCTTCCTAATAAAATTTATACTAAAAAAATTATACAATAATAGTAATATTGTATTAATTAATGAATGTTAGTTATTTATTTAATCATCTAGCCACAACATTTCATTTCCAACATTACCCACTACCTACTCAATACTGGATACCACTATATTCCCAATATGTTTCCATATTCACATCATATTGAATTATAACAATGATGATTTAATAAAAATAAGTATTTTCATCAAATAATTTAGATCTTTATATCAAAACTAGGATATTAATTTTTCAGGTACATGATGTTCTATATGAATTATCTCTAATAACAAAATTAATTCCATTAATTTATCCTACCATTCCCAATGTTCAATAATATCTATACCAGAATGATTCTTATATCATAACCATGAAGGTTCAGGTCCTTATCCATTATTATATATAACTGATTCTAATATGTTGGTTAAGTATTTT
Source organism: Viscum album (assembly GCA_963277665.1). Lineage (NCBI taxonomy): Eukaryota > Viridiplantae > Streptophyta > Magnoliopsida > Santalales > Viscaceae > Viscum > Viscum album. The sequence continues at coordinate 1,006,291,026 of OY728161.1, forward strand.
TAGTTTCATATATAATTATGTCACATTATCAAATGGAATCCATATCTATAGTGTCAAATAATTCATTTATTTCCATTATGGGTATATAAATATAACAACTATTATCAGCCTTTATATTCTAATTTCATTGTTCACATTATTATTACAATATATTTAACTTTGTATCATGATATGAATTACATTATTCATATCATCCAATCAACTTCATATATCTATGTTCTTAACAACATATTTAAATAAGACACAAATTCTTTTAATCATCTATTCTTTCATTTAAGTGGATAGATTAAATTATTCATTATTTTAATTCGATTACATTATTCCCATACATCATGATCGTGTGTGACCAATCCTTGAATTCAATATTTAATAATAAATTCAAAATATAAATAAATTCTTCATATTCCAAGAATAATTATCATATAATTAATTATCCTCTTTAAATTTTTAATATCTCTTTAAAACAATCACTTAGATGTTAACACAATATAATCACCACATCCCATTGTAAAGAAACTCATCTTATTGAATTAATTTCTGCCTCTTATTTTGTTACCTTAACATTTCTAATACTATTATTATCATGTAATAATAATATTTTTTACAAAATCATCAAACAAACATTTTCATCCCCATCATAATAATTTTCCTTTCATTTAACCAATTTCCCCCACAAAATATTTTTTGACGACAAATATAAATTATCACATTACTTAAGATAATTAACATATATATAAATAGTTATTTTTTAATAAAAATAATTTCCATATTTAGTTAAATATTTATTATCCAATTCATCAATAAAACATCTTCTAAATAATAAAAACTAGGTTCCATTATGTTATGGATGTCCCTAGGAGTCCAATAAAATGTTCAGCATCAATTTTGGTTACCTCTCATTTTCCTTTGCATCACCAAAGCTATCAATTAATATAGAGGTAAAACATATCACCCCCATATACCCTTTAAAGATACTTTTCCATCCTTTGAATTCATAGTTTCCTTTAATCAATTAGATCTACATGCCCTATGGATTGGTCTTCTCTTAGGGTGCCACATTACCCCCTACACCATACCTTTAGAATTATTCATCCACTTTTATATAAATATTATATCATACAATAGATATTGAGATGAATAAAATATGTGAATCTATATCCTAGTACACCTCTATGATAAATTTACATAGGAGTTTCTGTTCGAATAAACATATTTAATAATCATGTGAATTCGGATGGCACACCTCCACCTACATGATCTACAACTAATGGTGAGAAAACCCTACCATCTAATAAAATTATCAAATATCCCTCACTCATATCCACCAGTACCTCCATAAAACCCACCACCATTATCACACAATCACCCATGATGGTTTGACGAGGATAATATTCATTTTATACTACTGAATTGGTGTGTGAGGTAGATATAATCATCCTAATTCTAGATAGAGTGTATTTCCCAAAATATTGTCTCTATTAACATCAATGTGAAGAGAGATTGTTAAAATAAAAAAATCTCTATGATTCCTACTAAACTATAACATACATTTGATTCATTGTAATGATATTAGATTCATATATATGATATCTTTTAAATTGGGTAAGGTAGGTATATTGAATTAATATAACAAATATTTTATTAATAGTTTTCCAAAAATTATCCTAGATCATCATTCTAAATTTTCATAAAATTCATTCATAAAAATTAATTTAATCCAATCTTAGTTGATTAATCCTTAAATAGAGAATAATATAATAATTTTTTTTTTGTAAAATTCAATAATTTATTCATTGAAAAATATGATAATTTTTTTCCCAAAAAAATTTATATAGGTCAAAAAACGACACCCATTTTTTATGCCATGAAAATTTCCCATTCAGATTATTATGATCTAAAATGATTCCTTATGGTATATTCCCTATGATGGCTCTTCCGATAAACCCTATATCACATATAAATGATGATATTATAATATTTAGAGTTAGATCAATCACAAATAATGAATAACAATTTTTCAAAAAATTCATAAATAATATTTCACCACTACATTGTATAATTAAAATCATTTTTGAAAATTATAGAACCACAAAACTTGGGGTAGATATCCTATTATATACCTAAAGAAATATTTTTTCTCCAAACTAACATTCTAATTAAGTTTAATTTTCCATATTACCATTTGTAATTAAAAAAATTTATTTTCATTAAGAATCAATAACAATAATTATTCAAAACACTAAATTACTTTATTTAGTTTCAATAAATTACTAATAAACCCATCGACATTAATTCAGATGTCATATTATAATCCATGAGAAATTAATTCCTTGGTTAAAACCCATAAAATTATATTAATACTATTAAAAAAATATTTACACTAATTTGAGTATATTTTTTGGAGGGGAAAAATTAGTATCCTTAGACCCCTACAATGGTGTGAACATTTATTCCAATTATTTTTTTCGCTTAATTTTTTAATTTTTATTCTATCATTAAATACATTATTTTTGAACTTCATTATCCTTAATAAAATATATTGAACACAATATAAGTTAAAATCATATTCAACTTTATTGTTTTAGGTCATTATAAGATTTAATGGTTATTTTAAGAATGCTACAATATGATATTCCAAAAATTGAATTCCAACATTATCTATATGAGTAGGTTGTTTTTTTTAAATACTCATGATCCACATAAATCCTGAAGGATTATTTTTTTAATTATAATTTTTGAATTTTTTTTGTAATCTCTAGTTTGATAGTGTTGATAGGGAACCCTTTATTTGAACCCAATTACTGAAGGTATAAAGTACCTATAATTACATGGCCCAGCTGACCAATTGAATAAGGTCCAAATGTATACATATCCTCTAGTAAGAATATCGCTTATCCTTAAAATCATCCTTTATGAAACCCTTCCACTATCTACATAAACATATTGGGTGATCTTATAGTTGATCACTGATTCTAGCTATTTATCACAGTAGTATTATACCCCCAATGGAGTCCCTTCATTTAGACTCACTAAACACCATCACCCACACTCAACCTAAGAAAATACATGGTTCAGAGGACCTATGTACTAATTTTGATTAATGTCCTAAAGGAATTTTTTCCTAAAGGCCTTATTGTTTTGGGATAAATAGTATAGTTTCTATAGTACCATTCTATATTTACTCCTACAGTACTTTTAGAAATTCAATCCCATGCTATTTTTAACTCATGTTTCATTTAGGATCATGAGTTGAAATTAAAACCTCACTATATACCTAATTGAAAACTAATGTATTCTTGGTTGAAGGACATAAATGATACATTTGGATGTTAATTAATGTTGTGTACGGATTAAAACAATCCCCAAGAACATATTATTTTATGAATGATGTATTATTGCGATAACTTCTATTTTGGAATGAAAGAGTGGTGAAAACATTATACATAAAGGAACGAAATAGATATTTTGATTATTAATATCAATATAGATCATAATTTTTTCTATAAATGATGAATTTAATTGTGAGGAATTAACTTGGGATATGAATAATATATATGAGATTTCAATTCTTGGACAGATGATATATTTTTTACGAACATAAAATTTTGAAGATATTGCTTATATTTTCTCATCACAATTGTAGTGTGCAAAAGAATATTTAAATAAGTATGGAATAAAGTATTTGAAGAATGTTCATAAAATAATTTAAGTGGTAACAAAGAGATCGAATGATAAAAAAGTAAAGAATAATGGGCTAGTGTATTTTAGAATGTGTATTGGGAGCTTACTAAACTTCATTGATTCATGGTTGTATCTAGTTATGCTATTATAATATAAAAATTATTTCCGACTGCATTGAAGAAATATCACCATTTCTATAAAAGATGATACTTTGATATATTAAAGGAAAAATGAATTATGTGTTGAAATATGATATAAATATATATCTAGATCTATTCAAGTATTATAATTAAATTTTTTATTTAAATAATGATGATAAAAGAATTATATATCGTGTTGTTTTCATTATACGAGAATGGAATGTGTCATGATGCACAAATAAGGAATTATTTTTATCCACGAGTATTGAGGATGTTGACTGTGATGATGTAGATAATGTAAAACCCAATTTTTGTGGATAAAAAACTAATTTTATGATTTCATCGATGATGTGATTTTTTTGTTTATAAATACCTATTATAAAATATTGTTATAAATCAATCAAAGAAACCTTTTTATCATTATATTTCAAATAAGATTGATATCAAATGTCATTTCATCAAGGAGATTATGATATAATAAGTTTTTATTATGGAATTTTTTATGAAAAAGAGAAAATATTATTTTTCTCACAAAATTTATATAAAAGTATTTATTTAAAAAATTTATGTTGATGATTGGAGTTCAACTAAACTCACCTCTACGATATATTACGGGGAATTCATCACCACATTCACCTTTAATTTGAGTATTTTTTTATTATGGGGGGAGAACAAAACATATCCCTCATTTTTTTATTAGCTTAAATGTGGGTGTACAAATATTTATTATAGAAATATGATTTTTTAAGAGGAGGTATATAATTATGAGGAGTTTTCAAAAGGGGTAAGCTATAATATTATCATGTTAATATGTTGATTATGTTTATTATGAATTTTTATGACCTGATTATTGAGAATACTTATATGAAATTGTTATACATAAGCACAATAAAATGGTTTTTGGAGTCAATGAAGGATATAAATAAATGGAGTTATATGAAAATGAATGTAAGTAACATTAATTTAAAATATGAGTTTATTAAAAAAAATCCACAGAGTTCACTTACGTAGGCTTTGAATTATTGAATGACTATTTGATGACATGTTTTTATAGTTTGAGAAGTAATTCCTATTTAATAGATTCTAATATCATCAAAATGGGGATATTGTTCTGATAATGAAAGGGGGTGATGGTGTAATTAAGAGTGGTTGTGACCTTGGAAATGTTTTTGAGACTGAAGGGGGTTTTTTGAGTTATGAATTTGATTAATTACCAAAAATTTTGAATCATATCAATGAGAATATGAATATGAGAATATATATTATTAACAATGTTTTTTGATAGATTTTATTGTTAAAATAAAATCGTATTCAAACTCACATTGAGTAAATTTATTTTAATATTATGTCTATATGGAATTCTAAATAAAAATACATTATGTTTTTAGTTGAGATGTTGATGTTTGGATGAGGTTCTGGGAAATATTACTAAATCAAACTCCAATATGTGTAATTACATAGTGATGAATTTTATCAATTATTAATTCATATGGGAATAGAATCTAAATAAACTATATTCAAACTCATAATGATATAATGTATGAGTTCACACTATTAATTTTGGAATATTATAGAATTTGACATATCAATGGTGCAACTAATTTAATACATAACATGATACTCCAACTAAAATAATTATTTCCTACAATTACATACAATGGTGGATAAAATACATGAATATATCTAAAGGATTTAGTAGAAGAGGGTAATTCGAAGAGTATTTGAATGATGTGTCATCATTAAATTGGAAATATATATTCAAAAAAAATTTGAGCTATAGTTCTTAATCTCTAACAAAAAATATATTACTGAAAAATATGTATAAGATAATAATATGATATGTAGATATAATTTCCTACTGATATGACAATGTAAGTAGAATATAGTGAAGTGGATGTAGACTATGAACCATCATAATGAACGTTCAATGGACTTCTAACTCAGTTGAAGAATCTCTTATTAGTGAAAATAAAATTTTATTTCTTTTTTATAAGGTGAAACTTCAGAAAATCCAAGAGACATATTTTTTATAATGAGTTTAATGGTATTCAAAGCTCATTTTTACACGATATAGTGATTCTAGTGGAATGTTTTATCACAATCTTTACTAGATCATACCATGGAGAAACTAGTCATTTGGAATAATTATACTTATAAAAACATAATATATATATTGTGTATATTTGAAAAAGAGTGTTTAGATTTTGTAGAGTGATCTCATCATGCACTTTAATAGGTTTCAAAGTTTATTTTAATGTATAAAATTATAAAAAGAGTGTATTAATTGACTCATCTCCCCTCATAGTGATTTCTCGTTGTTCATGATTTACCTACGAATGAAAGTGAAACAATGTTTTTCATAAATATATTACCACATTACCATTAAAAAAATAGATATCAAGTATTAAATGATAATATAAATGGTTGATATATGTTTAATAAGATTATATTTTTTTCCAACCATATAAAGTGTAATGGCTCGGACCTCTCCTGTCTATTTCATTGTGAAAATACGGTTTTGGAGGCGTTCTAGGAGGTCAAGGTAACTTATCCCCAACACTTTGCAAAAGTCATACTTTCCGGTGAATAGTTCCAACAGTAGACAAGTGTGAACTGTAATGTCACATTACGTTTTCATGTACTTTTGATGTTTCTAACTACCATTGGTTTGGTGTAGTGACCTGAGGGTGCATTTGGGAGAATCACTAAGGAAAACTAAAGGGCGTTAGCTTTCGCATGGGTTGCGCACTATTTGACTAAACCGTGCGGCCAAACTATGCGTAGGTAATCTTGAAGGTAGTGGATAATTCTTGGTTAGTGCACGACATGTCTAACCATGTGGCCTAACCATGTGAAGAGTGTTGATGAGGTAGTAGCGACCGCACAGTTAGTGCAAGGTTTGTCTAACCATGTGAGCAAACCATGCGGGCACTTAAATTTGATCGTAAAATTGTGGATCTAACTCTTTTTGCCTATAAAGTGGTTCTTTTAAGCACCTATGTTTCCATAACATGAGATTACCCTCCCTTGAAGGTAGGATAACCTCTCCCAAGCGTTTTGGAGGCGATCTGAAGACTTCTTTTGGTGGATCGAAGCTGGTTTGTTGAGGTATGTGAGTGTTCTTCTTTGTTATTCTTCATTCTTGATTGGTTTCATAGATCCACATGGATCTAATTCTCCTCTTCTCTAGGTCTCTTATATATAAGGCTTTTAGGGGTAGATATAAGTGTGTGGATTCCAAATATTATGAGATTTGGTTTTGATCTTTCTAGGAGAATAAATCTAAGGAGGAATCTTGGAGAATCAACCCGGCTTTCTTGTGCGTTCTTTGTTGTTGGGGTTTTTGTCAAAAACCTTTGAGGTATGGGATTCATTGCTTCTCTTCCTTTTATGTGCAACTGTATTAAACGAATGTTTTATCCCAATTGATAACAATGTAATTGACATAATAAATTTTTTTAACCGGATAAATAAATTGTTATTGGTCGTATGTTATTGCATTTTTTTTTGATAATTAGTGTGATATCTATGCATTCATTGAGTAGTTGTTCGTTCTTGATGGAAAACAGAAAAGAACATAAATTGGGATTAATTGATAATTGTTGTCTAAATATAAAGAGGCATGAAAACAAATCTGGTTCTTGTTGTAATTTTATGTTAATCAATTTGGCGTAGTAACATGTTTATTTATTCATGATAGCTTACTGGGTAGGTTTCCAATGTTGCAACCAATGAATTATAAATCTATCATTTCAAGATGGATTAACGAATTTTATTGTTTGATAATTCTTTGATGGGTTATGAATTACCCTCTTGATTGTTAAAGGGCCAAGATCCCAACTGATGTGATGTTTTCTTTCTTGCATCTTGTGATGTGATGTGATCCTGGAAGGTTGTTGGGATATGTGGGGGTATAGAGGAATTTTTTTGTTGTAGCGGATGGTGCCTAGAGTGGAAAAATGCATCATTTTATACATGTGGGTGTTTGGGAGGACACCAGGGATGATGGAATGGGATGGATGTGATTGTGGGATGCTTGCTGGTTCTTTGGTTGTTTATTTAGTTTACTTTTCCCCACTACTGAAGGAAACTGGTCTTTCTTACAATTCTTCTAAAAGCGGCGATGACATGTGGGGTATGGCACATGCTTTCTGTGTTTAGCTAATCAAAGTAGAATGGGTTTACGCTCTTTCCTTAGGCGGCAATGACTCAACGGGTAGTAAATCTAATCTCCGTGTTGACCCCCATTGTGTTAGTAGCATATGATGCTTTTCTAGAATGCCTAGAAATATGAGAAAGTAATTTTGTATTGAATATTTTATTAAATGGTCGTAAACCCATGGGGTTGGAGGTGCTAGAACATAATTACAAGGTTGTAATTTTAAAGGGACAATGGACTATGGGTGTGATGCTAATGAAGTCTAATGTGGAATGGTTCATGGTTAATTAATGTTTAAAGAATTAATTAGCATACATGGGAACATATAAAAACGTTAATGAAGTAATCTAATAAATCTCTAGTTTTTTGGTGTGCTTATAGGATACCTAGTCTAAGAAATAGTAGCCTGAAGTCTGAGATAAGTTATATGCAGTTATGTCAAAGACTAGGATATGCCCATAGTGTAGTTGTGAGTTGTAATATATTATGTAATTTTTGTATTTCCATATGCCACTCCACCCTGTCAATAAGGGCAACTGACAACCTGGGGATTTTGAGCCCTGGGGGTGTTTTCCATAGCTCCTCGGTGGGAGGATGAATGAATGACTACCCCCTTTGGCCCCACTATCTTCTCTTGGCAGATACTTGTGTTGTTAGGCACATCAGTTAGTTTTCCCCATATATGTGTGTAGAGGTTTGTAATGGACTATGGTTATTCACACACATATATTATAGATATAGTATCCTATAGACTACTATAGGTGTAATGTGTATAGGCTATGATGGATTGAGTATCCTTACTCGGTGTATGGGCTGTAATGGCTTGAGGTATAATACACGACGTATGATACATGTTATGAGAGATACGATGGCTCTCGAAAACTACCTGGTTACTTTTTGTTGTGGGGATGGTGTGGTGCTTCTCACAGGTGTCTGCAGGCAAGCCCTTTTGGTTCATGAGGTGCAGATTATGGTGCTTCACCCAGGTGTCTGCAGGTAAGACTTTTGGAGAGAGATGCTTAGTGTAACGCCCCGACCCTAGTTACCCAGAGTCGGTGCATTAATTACATAACATTGGCATGATCACAAGAAAGATCAAATCTCGAAAGACCGATTGGTTTAGAAGCCTTGGAAACACTAGATATATTCATAAGTTTTACATTACATCATAAAATGAAAAACTACTACAACAACATAATGTTTCCACAATCCACACTATTAACCCCTCATAAAATCCCTGCAGGTCATTCATAACTTACTTCATCACATCCTGGGAAAAATAAAACATAGAAAAGGGGTGAGCTCAAATGCCCAGTAAGGATAACAATATAGCGGAAACCTTCATAAATAAGAATAAACATTTAAGGCAATGTATAACTAAAACAAAAGCCTTTTAAATATGAACTTTCAACATGGTATGGCATAAATAAAATGAAATAATGCCATTTACTTATTCACATGGATATTCTACTAATCGAATAATCACATGCAAAAATCAATAACCACTTTCATAATGTTGGAATGCATAATGCCAGACTATCATAACCACATAGCCAAGGCCTCGTGCCAAGACTACAAATAAGATTTTGTCAAGGCCTTGTGCCAAGACACTAGTTTGTCTCATGAGACCTACCGATGCATCGAGGAGCTATAGCGGGCTCCACCCGTCACTTATTAAGTCCAATGCATTCCCATATGAAAAGGTTTAAACATAACATAAACATTCGTATTAAAACTAGCATACGAAATGTCAATAATTTCACCATAAACTATGAATGGTATAAAAATAGCACATCCACAGTCAAACATATCACAAAACCTTCAATACAATATAGAAGTTTTGTATCATAATAAATCAACTTCAAAAAAATATTAAAATCCATCAAAGGATGTTGACATAGATGAAATAAAAATTCTTTTTAAAGAAGTATCTCCTTTTATTTTGAAATCATTTAAGGTCCATATAAAATAAAACATTTTCTTTGAAAATATTCTTATAAGCTTGTATGGAAAGCTTCGACGATTTTATAACGGCGGAAAATAACCGCACCCGCCGTATAAGTTAAAAAAAACATTCTTACCTCAATTCTGTCGAAAAGGTTAAAAAGGACCTTGTTTTGAAAACGACGGAAAGATTCCTTTATAAACCTCTTATAAAAAGTCAAACAAGGGTATAAATGACTGTAACCCATATTCTTGTAAGTAGTAAAAATGTTTTGAAATACATTTCGAAGAAACATGGATGTGGATGATAAAGAGATCCCAGTAGATTATTACGTATAAACAACCTTGGATAATGAAGAGGTTGTAAAGTAAACCCTTACCTTGTACTTTTCCTTGGTTGGGGTAGGTTAACCTCCTGTATAATGGTGAAATAGTTGTTATTAAATTATACAAGAATCATATATAATAATATGATATCATATATGATCTTTTAACATTTATTTGTTAATAATATCTTAGAATTATCGTCGTTTCGGGAGTTAACTTACTCATTTTATTTTATATGTTTTGTTACATAATCCATGGTTGTTGTATCTTATTCTTATCGAGAATGATATCTAGTCCTTAAACATCATTTCTAAATCATCAAATGATAATTATACTTGAATAGATAAGATGGAGAATGAATCTCATCGCGTTCGTGGAGACGGTAGTCCGTACGTACGCACGAGCGACAATATCATTCTTTTGATATTAAAATAATATATAAATGGATGGTATATCATATATAAAGAATCATTACATGTTATATTTATTATTTAAATGAGTTACACATCATTATTATACCCATCCAAATAATAATATATTGAATAACAATTACACCACGACGTGGAGACGGTAAGCCGTACGTACGCACGTATGGTGACATGTTATTCAAAGGGTGGATAGAATACTGAATATGGTTGTACCATATTTATAATAACATCACAGTATATGTGAGATACTGGAGTTATTATTTTAGAATGGAAAGAACAAAGGAAGAAGAAGTGGAAGAAGAAATGAACTTGGAGAAGGGTGGTGAAATCATTACCTCTTCTTCGGGTTCTTCCTTTTGATTTGATCAAAAGGGCTCCATAGGTTGGCTTTATGATCAAACTAATTCCTCTAGGTTGTAGTGAGGGATGTTGGGAGAGTATTTGGGCAGAGTTTGGCCGAACCAAAAGGCTTTGAAGGTGTGAAGAAATGAGAAGGAGGAGTGCCCTTTTATAAGAGGGGTGAGGGGCACCTTTGGAAAAGCTAGAAATATTAATTTATAATAAATTCATATTCGGTTTATAATGGCTCAAAAGCTTATTATTCAAAGCTTAAGGTGGGGATAGGTCGAAAACCACTCAAACAATAGAATTTATACAGGTTTGGGTACTTATATTAACCTTATATTTAAGTATTAACTCTAAGTTAATTAGTTTCACTTTTACAATGTCTCTTTGTATTTTTATATAATATGGTTAATAAACTTACTATATACATCCAAGAGACCCCCGAGTGGTACATTAATGATGAAACTATAATTATATAAGTCTCTTGGCCGAACCTTAGATTTTTATGAATTTTATATCAATTAATAATATAATATTTGTTTTAAGAACTCTTTTATGTCAATTTTGACACTATTCAATAGTTGATTTTTGTGAAACTCATAACAGATTGATTACTTCGAACAAAGTCAATTAAATCAATCCTAATATATCATATTATCCTAGAAATCTAGTTTAATTCATTAAAAGTTTCATATTATATTTATTTGGGTATTTATAATATCAATTATTTTAATTTTTCACTATTATAGTAATTACTGCATCATCATTGTGTCATAAATAAAATAAATTATTTAATGTCTAAAAATTATAAATAAAATATCATTATGTAGGAAATCTTTTTATATTTCTAATTAATATTTATAATCTAAATTACAACATATATAACCCCATGTAACAATTGTTTTGCTAAAATATATATGCTTGTGTCATTTTTGTATTCATTTTAACTTAATTAAAATAAAGTGTCATTATCACTTACAAGTGGATCCATGGGGTCCCAAAATCGACCCAAAGATGACCATGGTCGACTATGTATCAACCAATAGGGTTAAGACACGTTTTAGGGTAATTTAGTATTATTATAATATTATTTGTTTAACCCTTATTTACCGGATTTACCCTTAACCATGGTAAATAAAATATTTACCGCAGTAATTATTCAAAATGTCTAAAAATAAAAGTTACATATTTACACAATTTGAACATCCTGATTCCAAATATGGAATCCATTTTCCTAAATTCAAAACACAGAAGTGGCAGAAATTAATTTAAAATTAATTCCCGCTGTCGAAACAAAAAGCGTGTTTTTAAGAGATAATAACTATCAAAAGATTGACACTTGTTTATGTTCGGTTTAATTGTAAAATTATGTCCAATGACCAACATTATATTAAATGGTAAAAATATATTATAAATAAACCTTAAAACCACTGAAATTAATAATTTATCACTATTAATTATTTTGATTAAAAAAGTTGTTTTTAATTTAGTAATTTTCACTATTCATCAAAATATGAAAGTTATCCGAAATGTACCAAAATTTCACCTTAGGCTAAATTAGATATTCCGAATCCAAAAATGAAGTACATTTTGAAATATAAAATATATAAAATTTCAAAAAGTAGGTATTACTATTCATAACGGCAGGTTTGATTGGTTGTGGTGTGTGTTAGAACTCGAAGTTGCGTACAACACACACTACTGTATTATTCAAAGGAAAGCGTACCGTGGAAGCTTGGGATGTTTCATTTTAAATTTTTTTGATGTCCCCATTTAGTCAAAAAGATTAAAATATTGTATTTAAAAAGGATTCACTATTAAAAGTTGATAAAAGTGCAATACTGAAAATGAATCTGTTCTTGCATTATGTCTAAGAAACTCATAATATGGATTCTAAAATTATATAAAGTTTAAAATTTAGTTAATACTATTCATAACCCCTTTTGAATGGATTTTTTTTTGTTAAGTCATGGTGTGATTGAACTCGGAGTTGCGTGTAGTGCAAGTTATTGAATTATTTTGAAGAAATAACACACTATGAAATCATGGGGTGTTACATTCTCCCCTCCTTCAATAAATTGCGTCCTCGCAATTTGAAATTGTTCTTCGAAAATAAAAGGTTGAAAATAGAAAATATATTTGTGGGAAAACCCATATAGGAAATTGGGTTACTAAAATTTAGTCTTAATATGAGGAAAAAAGAAATGAAAGGGTCACCACCAAATTATGATCTCGATTAGGATAACATCGGTGGAAATTAGAGACATATAATTGGAGGAAAAACGTAAATATTTATAGGTAGTGATTGAGGTCATCAATCACAAACAAGTATAAAATTGTGGTCCTTAAACTCATCAATCTATGATGATTTGAAATACCATCGGTTCAACAAAACATAGGGTATTAGGATAACACATTTTTGACGTTTCAAAATATCTTAGTTGAAATCCCACATCGAAAAATGAATTAATGAGGCCTTTATTTAAAATAAAGAGTGGAAAGTATGAAGATTACCGAAAATAACACATACTAGGGTTCCATGTAGGAAAATATGGATATGGAGGAGAAATCTAACCATCAATTATCTGATGGATAGTGGTAGAGAACATGGCTATGAAAAGGTCAACAATCCCAAAGCCATAAATTAGTGATGATTTAAGGTAGCATCTAGGACAACATTTTTGTTCTAAGTTACTTTTATTAATGTTGAGGAATTTATTTATGAGATTGGATAAGATCATAAGGAGATATACTTACATTATAATTATAGTTTTATCCATTAATAAATTTCTACCACAAACTCATCTTTCACTCTATAAGATAATAGAACGTAAAAAAAATTTATACTATTCGTACAGGGTTCCAAAATAAATGAATTATAATTCATCTACCAGATCTTTTAAAAAAAACTACATTATTTAATCCAGGACATCTCATGGGCCAGTGGTAGGTGATACACCCTTTTCGCCCTTCGGTTGCGAGTTCATGTCTCGCAGCCTTGCCGGACGCGACGGGTTGCCGCCCGACCTCCGGGTTGTCCTTTTATGGCAATCCAAAATAATCCAAACTAGAACTATCCAAAATACTTCTGTCCAAACTCACAGTACAACATTTATAAGGAAGGTGAACATAATGTAGATCCTTTTTACCCCGTAATAGAATATGAATACCTTCATCATGTATTCTTTTAATATACTGAAACATCCTGAATTACCATATTCCTTATTGATTACATTCATGCTCCCTTATTCCATAGAGAATGCTGGATATACTTCATTAATCCAAAAATGTTTTAAACCCCAACAATGATGGAATATACAAATCATTAATCAGTTCCAAGGTAGTCAAGAATATCCAATTTAATTTATCCAAAACAATCATGTATTATTCCAAAATCACTACCTCAGTATCAGAACTATATTATGATTTATCTTTCTCTCAACCATGTATTTTCCAAAAATTTATCCTACTATTGAGTCACTTTTCTTTTTTCCTCACAATCTCAAGTCCTTAATGAAATAGTACTGCAGAACAATCCTTATATTATTATAACAAGTACATTGTTGATACAACATTCAATTGACATAATCAACATAAGAACTCTAATCATTCCTCTTCATCTATGGTAGTATCATAACTTGATTATTATCCAATAGCATCATTTGCGGCATAGTCTGATGACTGGGACATAGGTTCGCGTAGTGTCCAAAATCCTTGCAAATGAAGCATTGTACATTTGAAACCATTTTCTTACCCTTGCAGTCACGTACTTTGTGCCCTTTTCCTCCACACCTATAACAAACTCCCATTCCTTTCAGGCAAGTTCCAGGGTGTTTCTTTCCACAGTTACCACATATGGGAAAATTCTTCTTTTCCCTCTTCCCTTTATCCATCTTTCTCTCTTCCATCCTTTTCTTCTCTTGCTTCCCTACAAAGCCATAGGACTCAGTAAACTCTTTACTTATCTTATCAACACATGATATTATTTCTTCATATGATGATAATACATGGAAGACTATTTCTCTTATGAATTCTAGCTTAAGACCATGAAAGATATGATCCTTCCTTCTCTTTGGATCATGTGCATTTCTGGAGTTCTCATTCCTTCTACTGGGTGCCATTTCTAAACAATGGAATACACAAGATCAGTTTATGAATCAAAATACATAATCCCATACTTATAAAACACTTAACATAATTTGAACTATTTATGGATATAATCCATAATCATAAAAATGTCTCCTTTGAGGATGTATATACTCATAAACCCTTCATAATGGTTTGTAAAGAAAATGAGAATTATCCTAAGCATATCCCCCGGGAGTGTCGTAACCAAGAGTGTAGCAAGGCCCGTTGTCGTGCACCAGTTCCCGTTCGAGTCTATCTCAAAGCGGTGTTTTCGGGTTTTACCCCTAGGTACATCTGTGCCAGAGCCGCCTCTACCTGCTCGTATCCAGACAGGGATGTATTGCATGGAAAACTCACATAATCTCTACAATACCAAAATTCTAGGAAGTTCTTCTATACTAATCCTCAAAGTTCATCTTAGGTCTACGTGCTCTAATCAGAGTTTATCTAAATCTAGCTTCCAAGGTTTGTACTAAACTTCCTCTGATACCAACTGAAACGCCCCGACCCCAGTTACCCAGAGTTGGTGCATTAATTACATAACATTTTCATGATCACTAGAAAGATCAAATCTCGAAAGACCGATTGGTTTAGTAGCCTTGGAAACACTAGATATATTCATAAGTTTTACATTACATCATAAAATGAAAAACTACTACAACAACATAATGTTTCCACAATCCACACTATTAACCCCTCATAAAATCCCTGCAGGTCATTCATAACTTACTTCATCACATCCTGGGAAAAATAAAACATAGAAAAGGTGTGAGCTCAAATTCCCAGTAAGGATAACAATATAACGGAAACTTTCATAAATAAGAATAAACATTTAAGGCAATGTATAACTAAAACAAAAGCCTTTTAAATATGAACTTTCAACATGGTATGGCATAAATAAAATGAAATAATGCCATTTACTTATTCACATGGATATTCTACTAATCGAATAATCACATGCAAAAATCAATAACCACTTTCATAATGTTGGAATGCATAATGCCAGACTATCATAACCACACAGCCAAGGCCTCGTGCCAAGACTACAAAAAAGATTTTGTCAAGGCCTTGTTCCAAGACACTAGTTTGTCTCATGAGACCTACCGATGCATCGAGGAGCTATAGCGGGCTCCACCCGTCACTTATTAAGTCCAATGCATTCCCATATGAAAAGGTTTAAACATAACATAAACATTCGTATTAAAACTATCATACGAAATGTCAATAATTTCACCATAAAATATGAATGGTATAAAAATAGCACATCCACAGTCAAACATATCACAAAACCTTCAATACAATATAGAAGTTTTGTATCATAATAAATCAACTTCAAAAAAGTCTCAAAATCCATCAAAGGATGTTGACATAGATGAAATCAAAATTCTTTTTAAAGAAGTATCTCCTTTTATTTTGAAATCATTTAAGGTCCATATAAAATAAAACATTTTCTTTGAAAATATTCTTATAAGCTTGTATGGAATGCTTCGGTGATTTTATAACAGCGGAAAATAACCGCACCCGCCGTATAAGTTAAAAAAAACATTCTTACCTCAATTCTGTCGAAAAGGTTAAAAAGGACCTTGTTTTGAAAATGACGGAAAGATTCCTTTATAAACCTCTTATAAAAAGTCAAACAAGGGTATAAATGACTTTAACCCATATTCTTGTAAGTAGTAAAAATGTTTTGAAATACATTTCGAAGAAACATGGATGTGGATGATAAAGAGATCCCAGTAGATTATTACGTATAAACAACCTTGGATAATGAAGAGGTTGTAAAGTAAACCCTTACATTGTACTTTTCCTTGGTTGGGGTAGGTTAACCTCCTGTATAATGGTGAAATAGTTTTTATTAAATTATACAATAATCATATATAATAATATGATATCATATATGATCTTTTAACATTGATTCGTTAATAATATCTTAGAATTATCGTCGTTTCGGGAGTTAACTTACTCATTTTCTTTTATATGTTTTGTTACATAAGCCATGGTTGTTGTATATTATTCATATCCAGAATGATATCTAGTCCTTAAACATCATTTTTAAATCATCAAATGATAATTATACTTGAATGGATACGATGGAGAATGAATCTCATCGCGTTCGTGGAGACGGTAGTCCGTACGTACGCACGAGCGACAATATCATTCTTTTGATATTAAAATAATATATAAATGGATGGTATATCATATATACAGAATCATTAACATGTTATATTTATTATTTACATGAGTTACACATCATTATTATACCCATCCAAATAATAATATATTGAACAATTACAGCACGACGTGGAGACGGTAAGCCGTACGTACACACGTATGGTGACATGTTATTCAAAGGGTGGATAGAATACTGAATATGGTTGTACCATATTTATAATAACATCACAGTATATGTGAGATACTGGATTTATTATTTTAGAATGGTAATAACAAAGGAAGAAGAAGTGTAAGAAGAAATGAACTTGGAGAAGGGTGGTGAAATCATTACCTCTTCTTCGGGTTCTTCCTTTTGATTTGATCAAAAGGGCTCCTTAGGTTGGCTTTCTGATCAAACTAAGGCCTCTAGGTTGTAGTGAGGGATGTTGGGAGAGTATTTGGGCAGAGTTTGGCCGAACCAAAAGGCTTTGAAGGTGTGAAGAAATGAGAAGGAGTGCCCTTTTATAAGAAGGGTGAGGGGCACCTTTGGAAAAGCTAGAAATATTAATTTATAATAAATTCATATTCGGTTTATAATGGCTCCAAAGCTTATTATTCAAAGTTTAATGTGGGGATAGGTCTAAAACCACTCAACCAATAGAATTTAGACAGGTTTGGGTACTTATATTAACCTTATCTTTAAGTATTAACTCTAAGTTAATTAGTTTCACTTTTACAATGTCTCTTTGTATTTTTATATAATATGGTTAATAAACTTACTATATACATCCAAGATTCCCCCAAGTGGTACATTAATGATGAACCTATCATGATATAAGTCTCTTGGCTGAACCTTAGATTTTTAGGAATTTAATATCAATTAATAATTTAATATTTGTTTTAAGAACTCTTTTATGTCAATTTTGACACTATTCAATAGTTGATTTTTGTGAAACTCATAACAGATTTATTACTTCGAAAAAAGTCAATTAAATCAATCCTAATATATCATATTATCCTATAAAATCAGTTTAATTCATTTAAAGTTTCATATTATATTTATTTGGGTATTTATAATATCAATTATTTTAATTTTTCACTATTATAGTAATTACTGCATCATCATTGTGTCATAAATAAAATAAATTATTTAATGTCTAAAAATTATAAATAAAATATCATTATCTAGGAAATCGTTTTATCTTTCTAATTAATATTTATAATCTAAATTCCAACATATATAACCCCATTTAACAATTGTTTTTCTAAAAGATATATGCTTGTGTCATTTTTGTATTCATTTTAACTTAATTAAAAGAAAGTGTCATTATCACTTACAAGTGGATCCATGGGGTCCCAAAATCGACCCAAAGATGCCCATGGTCGACCATGTATCAACCAATAGGGTTAAGACACGTTTTATGGTAATTTAGTATTATTATAATATTATTTTCTTAACCCTTATTTACCGGATTTACCCTTAACCATGGTAAATAAAATATTTACCGCAGTAATTATTCAAAATGTCTAAAAATAAAAGTTACATATTTACACAATTTGAACATCCTGATTCCAAATATGGAATCCATTTTCCTAAATTCAAAACACAGAAGTGGCAGAAATTAATTTAAAATTAATTCCCGCTGTCAAAACAAAAAGCGTGTTTTTAAGAGATAATAACTATCAAAAGATTGACACTTGTTTATGTTCGGTTTAAATGTAAAATTATGTCCAATGACCAACATTATATTAAATGGTAAAAATATATTATAAATATACTTTAAAACCACTCATATTAATAATTTATCACTATTAATTATTTTGATTAAAAAAGTTGTTTTTAATTTAGTAATTTTCACAATTCATCAAAATATGAAAGTTATCCGAAATGTACCAAAATTTCACCTTAGGCTAAATTAGATATTCCGAATCCAAAAATGAAGTCCATTTTGAAATATAAAATATATATAATTTCAAAAAGTAGGTATTACTATTCATAGCGGCTGGTTTGATTGGTTGTGGTGTGTGTTAGAACTCGAAGTTGCGTACAACACACACTACTGTATTATTCAAAAAAATGTGTATCGTGGAAGCTTGGGATGTTTCATTTTAAATTTTTTTGATGTCCCCATTTAGTCAAAAAGTTTAAAATATTGAATTTAAAAAGGTTTCACTATTAAAAGTTGATAAAAGTGCAACACTGAAAATGAATCTGTTCTTGCATTATGTCTAAGAAACTCATAATATGGATTCTAAAATTATATAAAGTTTAAAATTTAGTTAATACTATTCATAACCCCTTTTGAATGGATTTTTTTTGTTAAGTCATGGTGTGATTGAACTCGGTGTTGCATGTAGTGCAAGTTGTTGAATTATTTTGAAGAAATAACACACTATGAAATCTTGGGGTGTTACACTTAGGATGTATGACGTTGGGGAAAAGCAGCAAACTAGTGGGGAAGTAGTATCGGGGTACCCTTGATATTATTTATTATATTCTATATTTTTGTATGTGTTACTTGGTGAGAGTAGCCATGGTGAGGTTGGGAATATATTATACCTGCTTAGGTAATGAGTCAGTTCCACTTTTTGTTCACTGTGCTTTAGCATGCTCTCTTTACCTTTTCATGAGAGTCTTGGGGGGGGGGATCCTACTAATTATATTGTTAAAATAATCCTATGTATATATAATCTTTTTTTCTGGTCACTTGGAGCAGGTTGGAGATCAAGATGGTTTCTACTAGCTTGTGGTTGCAGGAGCTATTCGGGCTTCTGGGTGCTGCTTTTTTCACTTTCTTTTGGGTACTTGCAGTTTTTCCCGTTTCAGTTGTAGTAATTTTGCATGGCATTACATATGTGAACTTGGGTTTCTTTTATATTTTTGTTTTGAGTTGGAGTTGGTTGGTGTCTATCTTATATCTCTCTTCCGAATGTGTCCTCTTAGAGGTCCCATTTGTGTGTTTACTATACCCTCAGTTCAAGTCGCCAAGATGGGCCCTACTGGAGGTGGGACTCAGGGGTCATTATCTCCCTTCTCACATTGTCGGCCTAGGAGGCGTAAACATTGTGGGGAGGGGGTCTAGAAAAAGTTGTATCAGTGGTATGGTTGAGGGATAGGATGGAGTTTGGAGTTTGGCAGAGGAGAGGTTTCATGGGTTTTTAGGGAAACTGTTTCATTCATTTTTAGCAAGTGAGGTAAACACTGGAGATCGGATGAGACATAGGAATTTAGGGCCCCATATGATATGACTTATGGACCCTTATGTTTACAATGGATACTAAACAAGCTGATACTAGTTTCCAAGTAGAGAACTAGGAAAGGAACATGCATAATTTTTCTTTATGCCAGTGTATGAATGGGTAGATCTTGGGATAGGTTAACCTATAATGAATAAAATAAATAACTTAATTAATTAATGTTCATTCTTCCATGTTCCAGGTTTAGGAGCTCTAACTGTTTGTTATTTTATAGGTATGGCTCCGGGTTTACGTCCTCATCAGGTTTTCAAAAAAATGTCCAGCAGGATGTTCCAGTAGATCGTCGTAGGGTAGACAATGACAATGACGACACATGGAAGAAGCCACTCCAAGAGTTTCAGCGCCAGAGTCTGCAGAAGTACGAGGGCTCCTTTCCAGATGCAGTCACAAAAGATTGGTTAGAGGAGGTCGAGATCAGCTTATGTTCGATATGTTCTCAGAAGGAGCACTGGGTCTCTTTAGTTCTGACGATGCTACATGGAGCAGCAAGGCAGTGGTGGTTCTTGTACCTCAGATATTGTGAGGAGTCAGCGATCTCATGGGAGGAGTTCTGAAAAAAGGTTTAGAGTCGAGTTTCATTCTTCCACTGCAATGGTGTCTACTTTCCATTAACTTATTATGCTTCGATAGGGGAGCTCTATTGCTCGAGAGTTATAAATCTGTTTCATGAACCTTTTACGATATTTTGTAGACCTGTTACCCGATGAGGAGGCCAGGGAGAGGCATTTCAATGTGGCTTTGCGTCTACATATCCAGCTCCATGTCACCCCATTTATGCTAAATTCATATCTTGAGGTGCTGGCAAGGGAAGAGGTTATTGAGAGGACTTTGTCCAGGACCGAATCATCACTATAGGGGGATCATCATGATCCCTCACGAAACAGAGAAGTGGTTTGGGGTTCCTGGTTTTTAAGGCAGAAGAGTTTTCGTTTAGCCAGGGGTAGGCCCCAGCCCTTCACATCTCGTTTCTCTAGATGCAGCAACTCTCAGGCCTATACCAAGGGATCACGTGATTTGTTTTCTTGTGGTGGTCATGGCCATCAGCAGCAGGAGTGTCTGAAATTTCAAAGCAGTCATCGTGCACCGGGTGCAACGCTCCAGGTTCCTCCTTTGAGGATGTTCCAGCTGAGGAAGCAGCAACAGCAGGTTTCACCAACTTTAGATCACCATAGGGTAGGTGGGGCAGGTATAGGATATCCCTGTGATGCTCCCCATCCTCAAAAATCTGAGCACGACCGTGGTGGTGGTCGTCATCAGGGTCAGATAAGTCTTGGAGGAGGTCATGGCTGGCTTCATGCTCTAGCTTTTCCTGCTCCAGGCGAGCCATATGTCGTTTGAGGGACCATTTTCTTGTTTTCTACCTTGGTGTATTCCTTTTTTTGATTCAGGAGTGACACACTCCTTCATATCACCTACCCTTGTCCATGCTTTGGGACTTTAGGTAGAGAGGCTTCCAGTGCCCTTGCCATTGAATACGCCTGTTGGAGGTCAAGCTGACTTATTTGAAGTATATAGAGACTGTGAGCTAGTGTTGGGGAAACACCACTCTTGGGGAGATTTCCTATGTTTACAATTACAACCATATGATGTCATCCTCGTCATGGATTGGTTGTATTCGGTGTAGGCTATCATGGATTGCTTCTGTAAGAGGGTTTTTTTTCCTGGTGCGGGTGGAGAGCAAGTGGTGTTTGTTGGTTAGTGAGATTATCAGATGGGTTATAGGTGAATTATGTCCTTATCGTCCATGATGGCTTATATGATGCTGTGTTCTTCAGAGGTTCCGCAGTTGGAATTTCCTAGGTTCGTAGAGGAGTACACTGATGTCTTTCCAGAAGAGGATGTAGCATTACCCCCTCGATGAGAGATCGAGTATGGGATTGAGCTACCACCTGGATCATCTCCTATATATATGTCACCATATAGTATGGACCCATCTGAGTTACGAGTGCTACATATATAGCATGATGGTATGTTAATGTGCAGTTCTTTTCAGCCAAGTGTGTCACCATGGGTGCATTAGTTTTGTTCGTGAAGAAGGCCTACAGAAGTTTGCGGTTGTGTATCGATTATCATCACTTAAATAAAGTGGAAATAAATAATCGTTATCCTCTTTCGTGAATTGATGATTTATTCGATCGACTTAAAGGTGAATGTTTATTCTCAAAGATCGACTCGCGGTCTGGATATCATCAGATGCGTGTGAAGTATGATGATATTCTGATGACTGCTTTCCATTGTCGTTATGGGAATTATGAGTTCATTGTAATGTCATTTGACGTGACGAATGATCCATCTGTATTCATGGGATTTATGATTGATGTGTTCCGAGCGTTCCTGGATAAGTTCATGGTAGTTTTCATCGATGACATCCTTGTGTACTCCAAATCTGAAGTGGAGCACGCGAATCATCTAAACACTATTTTTGGAGTCCTTTGTCAACATCAGTGTTTTCGGGAAGTTGTCAAAGTGCAAGTTTTGGGATCGAGAAGTCTATTTTTTGTGGAATGTTTTCTCCCAATAGGGATTATCTGTGGATCCATCGATGATTAAAGAAGTTGTGTCTTGGGAAGCCCCCAAGACAGTGTCAGAGGTGCGGAGTTTCCTTTGTCTCACTGGATAGTACATGAGGTTCGTAGCAAATTTCTCACGAGTTGCGACCCCTCTAACATCTTTGAACAGGAAGGATCAGGCATTCATATGGACTGATCAATGCCAGGAAGCCTTTGAGTATCTAAATGAGAAGTTTGTAAATGCTCCAGTCCTTTTTCTTCAAGCTGAGGGAGTCCAGTTTGATGTTTTTTGTGATGCTTCGCATCTAGGGTTAGGCTGTGTCCTCATGCATCAGAAGTCAGTTGTTTTTTCTAGGTCTCGGCAGTTACGTCCCCATGAAATCAACTATTACACCCATGATATTGAGTTGGAAACCATAGTGTTTTCTCTGAAGTTGTGGTGACATTACCTCAATAGTGAGCTCTTTGTGGTTTTCACTGATCAAAAGATTTTGAGATATGTTTTCTTCCAGCGTGTCTTCAACCTGCGACAGCGTTGGTGGATGGATTTATTATATGAATACGAAATCAAAATATCATATACATCTGAAAAAGGGAATGTTGTAGCTGATGTGTTGATCTGAAAGTCATGTAGTGATGCTGTGCGTGAATATCGTGATTCATGGAAAGTAATGGCAGAACATTCAACATTACATCCTGATATGGGAGAAGTTGGGGGTAGAGGTTGCCTTTTTAGATGACAGTACAGTCATCCCTGGATGAAAAATGTAGAAGAGTCCCAGTTGGGGGATATTGAGGTGGAGGTCTCGAGAGACTGAGTTGTTTGTAGTGAGGCCCCTGATGGTTGGTCGGAGGACGAAAAACACCGAGTGTTGAATCATGGAAGGCTTTTTGTTCCCTTGACAATGTGAAAGATGGTTCTCAGAGAGTTCCATAGTTTTCCTTTAGCGGTGCATCCAGGCATGAAAAAGATGTACTGAGCCTTCAGGAGTAAGTTTTTGTGGCCCAGGCAGAAGTGTGCGGTTGCAGAGTTTGTGTCTCGATGTTTTTCCTACCAGAAAGTGAAGGTCAAACACTGTGTTCATGGTGGTCTTCTCCAACCATTAGATATTCCACAGTGGAAGTGGGAGGACATGTCAATGGATATTGTTACTGGTTTACCTCAAGCTTCGGGAGTACATGGTGCTATTTGGGTGGTAGTGGATCATTTATCAAAATCGGCCCACATTATAGCAATCAAGGAGTCACGCTCAATTGATGTTTTTTCTAGGCAGTATCTATATGAGTTGGTGAGACTTCATGGATTCCCTTGGAAAATAATTTCTGATTGTGATCCTCATTTTACCTCCACAATGTAGAGAGGTCTCCAGCATGCTTTCGGTTCTCAACTATGCCTTAGCACTACTTTTCATCCTCAAACGGATGGTCAGACCGAGCGATCCATCTAGACTCTTGAAGACATGTTGCACTCTTGTGTTCTTGATTTTGGAGGTTCATGGATGAGGCACATACCCTTGGTAGAGTTCTCTTACAATAATAGTTTTCACTCCACCATCAGTATGGCACCGTTTGAAGCCTTTTATGGTTGGCCTTCCCGGACTCCATTGTGTTAGACTGGGGTTAGAGAGTCAGCAATTCTCGAACTAGAACAAGTGAAAAATACAACAGAGATGGTTCAGGTGATTTGTGTGAGGATGAAGACAACACAAGATTGTTAGAAATCGTATGTCGATCGAAGTAGAAGACCCTTATAGTTTAATGTTGGGGATCATGTGTTTCTTAAGGTGACTCCCCGTCGTGGGCAGTGAAGGTTTGGTCATGGAAGTAAGCTTTCTACCAAGTTTGTTGGGCCTTTCGAGGTGTTAGATCTTGTTGGAGATGTGGCGTATCGAGTATCACTTCTCCCACAGATGGGTCGGATACAATATGTTTTCCACGTATCATAGCTCTGTCGTTATCTTCATGACGACTCTCACATCATCGATTGGGGAGAGATCGATGTTGATGATGATGCAACCTTTGAGGAGTGATCTGTGGTGATCCAAAACCGCAAGGATAATGTTTTGCACGAGCATTCAATTATATTACCTTGTGTCTTGTGGCGACACGATGGCTTGGAGGAGATTACGTGGGATCGTGAGTCACAGACATGTGGTCAATACCTATAATTGTTTGATGTGTAACTCTTTTCATGTATCTATGTAACTTATGTGGTTATGAAACATTCATGTTTTTGAGATGGCTCCATTTGTTATCTTGGTGGCTTGCTCTTTTTTGGGAGGTATCATGATGGGTGGTTTTTCAGACCCTATCTTATTTTTATCTTTAGGTGGGTTTTGGATTTTCCAGGACGAGAATGTTTTAATAGGTATCTGATGTAATGTCCCAAAACTCTCTAGTCCATTAATGTGTGAAAATGCGGTTCTAGAGGCGTTCTAGGAGGTCAAGGTATCTTATCCCCAAAACTTTTCCAAAATCTTCCTTTTTGGTGAACAATTCCAACTGTAGACAAGTGTGAACTGTAATGTCACATTACATTTTCAGGTAATTTTCATGATTCTAACTACCTTTGGTTTGGAGTTTTTACTTGAGGGTGCGTTTGGGAAAATATCTAAGCAAACCTAAAGGGAAGTGGCTTTTGAACAGGTTACACATGGTTTTTCTAAACCGTCCAGCCAGACCATGCATAGGTAATCTTGAAGGCAGTGGATAACACACCGTTAGCACACAATTTCTCTAACCGTGTGGCCTAACCATGCGAGGATTTTTGATAATGCAGTAGCAACTACACGGTTAGCGCACAGTTTGTCTAACCGTCCGAGAAAACCATACAAGCACTTTAATTGGATCCTAAAATTGAGGATCTAAATCATTTTTAATCTAAAGGGGTTCGTTTAAGCATCAATGTGGCCATAAATCATGATTACCCTCCCTTGAAGGTAGGAGAACCTCTCTCATGCGTTTTGGAGGTGATCTGAAGGCTTCTCTTGGAAAATCGAAGTTGTTTTCTTGAGGTATGTGATCTTTTTTATTCGTTCTTGATTGGTTTCTTAGATCCACTTGGATCTACTTATCCTTTTATCTCGGTCTCTTATATCTACGCCTATTATGGGTAGATCTAAGTCTTTGGATTCCAAATATAATGAGATTTGGTCATGATCTTACTAGGAGAAGAGATCTAAGGTGGATTCTTAGAGAATCAACTCAGCTTTCATGTGCATTCTTCATTCATGGGGTTTTTGTCAAAACCCTCTGAGGTAGGGGATTCATTGCTTCTCCTCCTTTTATGTACAATTGTATTGCTAGCACGTTTTATCTCAATGTATAACAATGGAATTGACATAATAAATATTTTTAACTATATAAATAACTTTTTATCGGTCGTATGTTATTGCCTCTTTTGTTGCTAGATAGTGTGATATCTATTCTTGCTTTGATTAGTTGTTCGTTCATGATGGAAATTGGTAAACAATGTAAATTGGGATTAATTGATAATTGTTCGCTAAAGATGAAGATGTATAAAAATGAATCCGGTTCTTGTTGCAATTTGATGTTAATCAATTTGGTGCAGTAAGCATGATTAATCCTTTGTGATAGATTACTAGTTAGGTTTCTAATGTTGGAACCAACATATTATAAATCTATTAATTCAATATGGATTAATGAATTTTATTGCTTGATAATTCCTTGACGGGTTCTGAGTTACCCTCTTGATTATTAAAGGGCCAAGATCCCAATTGATGTGATGTTTTCTTTCCTGATACATGTCCAATGATGTGATCCTGGATGGTTGTTGTGATTTGTGGGTGCTTAGAGGCCATTTTGTTGTGGCAGAAGATGGCGCCTAGAGTGGAGAAATGCATCAGTTTATGCATGTGGGTGTCAGGGAGGACACTAGGGATGATTGAATGGGATGGATGTGATTGTGGGATACTTGCTGGTTCTTTGGTTGTTTAGCTACTTTAATTTTCTCCACTGCTCAAGCCAGCTGGTCTTGCTTAACCTTCTTCTGAAAGAGGTGAAGAAACGCATGGTATTGCATGTTCTTTCCATGTTTAGCTTCTCAAGGGAGTATGGGTCTATGCCCTTGCCTTAGGTGGAAAAGACATGACAGGTAATACAACTACTCATGGTGTTGATACCACTTGTGTTAGTAGCATAGGATTATTTTCTAGAATACCTGGAAATATTTGAAAGTAATTCTGTAATGAATATTTGATTAAATGGTGGAAACCCATGGGGTTGGAGTTGCTGTAACATAATGATGAGGTTGTAATTTTAAAGGGACAGTGGACTTTGGGTGTGATGCTAATGATGTATAATGTTGAATGGTTCATGGTTAACTAAATATTAAAGAATTAATTAACATACAGTGGAACTGATTAAAAAGGGTAAGAAGTAATCTAATAAAGATCTTGTTTTTGGGTGTGCTTATAGAATACCTAATCTTAGAAATAGCAGCCCAGATTCTGAGAGATTTTAGCTATAGTTTTGTCTAAGGCTAGGTTATTCTAATAGTGTGGTTGTGAGTTATAATATATTCTCTACCTTTTGTGTTTCTATATTCTACTACACCCTGTTAGTAAGGGAAACTGACACCCTAAGGATTCTGAGCCCTAGGGGGTGTTTTCCCCAACATTCCAGAGGGAGGATGAATGGATGACTACCCCCTTTGGCTCCTCTCTCTTCTCTTGGAAGATACATGTGCCGTTAGGCACAACCGTTAGTTTTCCCCATATATGTGTGTTGATGGATGTAATGAATTTTGGTTATTTACACGCATATATTCTAGATATAGTATCCTATGGACTACTATAGGTGTAATGTGTGTAGGATGTGATAGCTTGAGGATACTTACTCAGTGTATGGGCTGTAATGGATTGATTTATAATCCTCGACGTAGGATACACGTTATGTGAGCTGTGGTGGCTCCCGGAAACTACATGGTCACTTTTTTTTGTGAGGATGGTGTGGTGCTTCGCTCGGGTGTCTTCAGGCAAGAATTTGTGGTGCACGAGGTGCATATCATGGTGCATCGCCCAGGTGTCTGCGGGCAAGCCTTTTGGAGAGAGATGCTTCGGCCGTGCAGTGTTAAAGAAAAGCTGCAAACCAGTGGGGAAGTAGTAGCAGGGAACCCTTGATATTCTTTATTATATGATATATTCCTGTATGTGTTACATGGTAAGAGTATCCATGGTGAGGTTGGGAACTTAGTATACCTTATTAGGTAACGAGTTAGTTCCACTTGTTGTTCACTCTCCTTTAGCATTCTCTCTTTACTTTTTCACGATAGGATTTGGGGAGGATCCTAGTGAGTATACTATTATACTCACACTATGTATATATAAACTGTTTTTCCGGTCTCTTAGAGTAGGTTGGAGATTGATCTGGTTTCTACTAGATTGTGGTTGCAGGAGCTGTTCAGGACTGTGGTTTCTACTTTTTTCACATTCTTTTGGGATCTTGCTGTTTCCCCTTTCAGTTGTAGTACTTTTTCATGGAATTACATATGTTCACTTGGTTTTCTTTTGTATTTCTGTTCCGAGTTGGAGTTGGTTGGTGTCTATCTTATCTCTCTCTTCTACATGTGGTATTTTAGAGGGTAATGCTTCCCATTTGTGTGTTTACTATACCCTTGGTGGTAGTCACCAACTCAGGGCCTAATGGAAGAGAGACTCGGGGTTCATTATCTCCCTTTTCACATACCCGGCCTAGGAGGGGTATACATTTTGTGGAGAGGGTCATGGCATAAAGAGATAACGATTTACCTTCCAATTAATTTCCAAATAATATTTATAAAGATCAGGGTTGATTATGGGGGTTCAACATCATTGTTGTCAAGGATATAGTATGATGTTTTATTCAGTTACTACATGTATATGTATTGTTGATGTCAAATTATAGAATACAATATAATTTCTAAGAATATGTTTTCCCCTAATGGTGGTAATATATTTATGAGAGTTTTAATAAGGGGAAATATATGAATTCAACTTGTATGCAGGTGAAATATGTGTTTATTGGTGAAGGTGTGATTTATTTTAACATGTTTTCTAATTATATATGTCATAAAGAATGTATCAGTTGTACATAAATAGTTTTGATAAGATTAAATTATAATAGAAGTGAAAGTGGTTCTTTACAAATAAGTGTAATATATTATTATAGATAAATATAAAACTACCATTAATTATTAATATTTCATGTGTTGAGTTTATTCATCTTAGATTATAATTTCTGAAAGATGGTTAATTCATAGAGTTGTTTTTATGCTCAATGTTTGATGGAAAAACTAATGTGATGTATTTTTATGATTGGGAAGTTGTTTGAGATTGACGGATCCCCATGAACTATATAGTTGATAAGGGATATTGTTTGTTATTGGAGAAGTGGAGGGGATATTACATGTGACATTATTGTAATATTTTATTAAGGAAATATTTTTCAACACTTTATCAACACTTGAATCACATTAAACCTCAGAAAAAAATTGGTATTTCATATGAGTTGAAGGTTATTTTAAATTCTATAAATTTTTATTGGAATATTGAAGATGAAGAGTTAGTTTTGGCCATATTTCAGAAATTATAAAATAAATCACACCAAAATGGTTTA
The DNA here is from genome assembly GCA_963277665.1 of Viscum album. Lineage (NCBI taxonomy): Eukaryota > Viridiplantae > Streptophyta > Magnoliopsida > Santalales > Viscaceae > Viscum > Viscum album. The sequence goes on from OY728161.1 coordinate 1,006,320,712, forward strand.
CATCTTAACATTATTTGATTCCCTGAAAGATGGATATTAGAGTTCATCAATTTTTTCATAAATATCATGTCATAATATGTATTCCATGTTTTTTATATTATTATTTTTAGTTTGTGCTAACAGATTACATCAATAAAAACGTAGTGATGACATGATGTCCTTGGTGATGTTGTTATAGAGGCATTAAAATATGATCTTCATAATAAATTCATTTCACTTTGTATTATATTTATTTATAATGAAATAACTCAATAATGAAATTCATTTTAAGTAGTTTGTGGATAAATATTTCAGTAACTACATATTTCATCGTGGTATGATTAGTGTTTCAGTATAGTGTCAAGTGTATTGAGGATATGGCTTCATGAATGACTCATGTTATACATAAACTCCAATCATCATATACATTAAACATTGAAAAGATAATTTATAGTAAATATTGAATAAAAATATTTTATATATGTGCGATAAATTAGAACAAGAATTTAGATTAGGTTTTTTGAAATTTTAACTCGTTTTTTCTGATGAAAGTGGGTCGGGTGTGTGATTATATTAAATAAACAAATATATATATATATATATATTATGTTTCATGAATTTTTAGAGCGTGATATATTATAGAGATGGAGAAAACCCCAAGGAATAGAATTTTTATAGAGTTTGTTCACAAAATCATTACATCCGAATGTTTAAAATTTTGATGTTATGATTGAGGTTACCCTTGAAGTGGATTAATAGTACTTTGGGGAGGAAAAATATGTTATGAAATTATTTATGTTGATTGATATTTATTGTTTTATATTTCATCAAGAATTGTCTAAAAGAAAATGAATAAATTTTTAGGTTTTTAATTTTTTATCACTCCATATTTGATAATAAATTAAATGTATGTTGAAAATGGGTGAGTAGGTACGCTTAATTAGAAATGTAAATTCAATTAGTGTTTTTTTATTGTTCTAGTTTTAAATTGATGTTTTATAATCTGATTGTGTAGATTAATGTTACATCACTTAGAAGAAATTCATATAACAATTTAGTTCAAGGATGATCCCTTATCATTTGTATCAATAATGATTAGTGGATTTTTTGAACATGGGGTTTATATATTATTATAGGGATATAAATATTATTTTATAGTGGTGAACAATTTAAATAATTTTTCCCACTACATGTGTGTTTTCTAATGTTTTAAGAATGTAAAATTAAATACCAATCAATCGATATAACTAGTGGTGAATGATGCTCAACAGTGATGAATAAAAGAAATAAATTTATGGATTATCCTCATACTTAGTGAATCTAAAAAATATTACTACATATTTTCATCTCGGTACTAAATAATAAAGTTATCCTTATATATGTAACTCACAATAAATTATCTATAACAAACTAGTTTTCCATTTATAGGGAACATTTTGTATACCCCACCCTAAATGAAATGTTATGAATTTATATGGAACTCTCCAAATATCATCATGCATTTGTTGAGTTTTTTTTTCAACCCATAGGGACATTAATTGGTTTTTAAGGTGTCTTTTATTAAGGAATATTCCTAACAAATCTCAATCTTATTGGGAAACTATCGAACCTCATAAACTCGTACTGAATTATCGGATGTTCACCCATAGGCACACAACCTTTCTTAACATTCAAAATTACCACACCGCATAACATACCAACTATGGTTATACATATCAACATCATTATCACCACCAAAACCACCATCATTCTGATGACATATAACAAAACACTACTAAATTTATATGATACTTCACAAATATATTCAAGTAGCACCTTTATATTTCAAATTATATATTTTTATATAAAATATAATGTGTTCAATAAAGTTCAAAATGCATAACACAAAAATATAATGATATAACGATATGATTGAATAATAATTTATCGTTATATTATATGTGCCAAATTAAATGGTATTAATGGAAGTGACTATATTATGAAGACTATAAAGAAAAATGAAAGAAATGAAATTGGGTTGAAGAAGTATCCCTCATGAATTTCATTTTTCTATGTTTGGATTAGATATAACTGGACATTGTTTTACGTTAGACCATGCCCAAAATGAACTCAATCAATTCTGTTATGAGAGAAATAGGGAGCAAGAGAAATTCAAACTCGTTGACATTTCCACATGAACTATATTAGAAGAATCATAACCCTTAACACCAACCAAATATTACCTTATAATTTGATCTTTAATGGAGATATTAAGAGGCTATATAACTATAAATTAGGATGTTATGTTCATAAAATTATTAATTTAGAAGTTATTTATCATATATATTTTAAAATTTTAATATGATGATTTTTACAGAAAAATAAATTTTATTTTCTATAATATTAAATTTTATTTATATTTTATATATATAGAATACATTTATAAATTTGAAACTTTTAGTAAGATAAATTAAATTAATTTTAATAATAATATTATTAATATATTCTTAGGGTGATTTATTTATTTTTTCTATAATATTTTATTTGTAGATGAATATTTAAAATATTTTCCTATTTATAAAAACTCCAAATATTATGAATATAAACCCATATTAAAAATAATTGATTATTATATAAAAAATTAATTGAATAAATAAGTGCTTAAATATAAAAACAATAATTTTTAATTACTATTACAAATTTATAAATTGCATGTTTAAAATTTTAATATTTTGAGTAATATTTTCAAATAATGGAATCAATTTTTAGTCTTTTATTTTAATTAAATACTATATTCATAATATTTGGTTTTTTCTTTTTTTGAATCCAATTAAAAATAATAATTTATGAAAATACAATTATCCTGAAAATCACAAACCTTGATATTTTTATCCTACACAAAAATTCTGTACACTTAAAAATACACATTTTTTCAAAAATATTTTGTCATTTCATGTGAGATAGTATTAAAATTAATGTCTACCACTATTAAAAATAAAATTAAATAAAATGATTTTTAAATTACTATTTAGAAATATCAAATTATGCAATGGTGTCAATTTCGTTTTTATGAATAAAATTAAGATACCAAGATAAATATTTGTTACCACAATAAATAAATTATTTTTCAAGAAATGATACTTTTATAAAAAAAATTCAATATATATATATATATATTAAATTAAGAATAAAATAATAGTTTTATAAATATATAAAACTTAATTCACACTTATTTAGATTATATTTAATGTTAAATTAGATTATGAATACCAAACAATTTCTATATAATCTAATCAAATTGTTTTCTATGTATTACTTATTTTAATTTAGTAGTAAATTTTCCCATATATAGGAAATAAATGAGGATAATTGGATAAAAAATTATGATTCAACATGTCTTAATGTTTTATGACGGTTTATCCTATATTTTTTAGTGAGTAAAGCTTTACTATGTCAAGTATTTACTCAAGATTAATAAGTGTTAAAAATGGGTAATCTAAAGTGGATTACGTTATAAGAAATAAATTTGATCCATAAAACATATAGAATAAATTTTTTTGGCTGGAAGGAAATAGATACATGTCTCAAAAATATTTACACAATTAATTCATAAAATCCAAAAAACATACCTAAACTCCACATGATATCATTCTTTCACCTTAACTAACATCAGTTTCTATGAAAACAGAACCAACTTTTCAAACCGAAAAGGTTCTCACTCGCACATAATCTATAATAAATATCCAAAATAATAGAATTTATCACAAATTTACATTCCTTAACCCACTATAAATCCATCCCAAGGATTTACAATGTTTCTATGGATCCCTTTAAATCATTAATAAGCTGCATAGTAAGGTAAAGGTTCTCCTCCATTCCCTTTTCATTAAAGTAAATATTTTATAGTATTTAGTTTTGATTTCTATATGATTATGATTACATGTGTTCCTAAAAAATAATTATTTTCAAAATTGTTAACTATTTATGAGATACTTCCCTTCTACCTCATTTCATAATCACTTTTGTATAGTCTCCATGAAACTGAAATCAATGTTTTACTCTCTCTTTCCTTTTTTCAAATCAGACACTTCAATTATTATTATTAATTTTTATTTACATATAATTATGATTCCATATGTTCATAAAAATTAATTTAATATTAAAATAATTAATTGTTTATGATATTCTACCATTCCCTCTCATTAATCTGTTTAATTCATTAAAAGATCTATTACCGATTTATAAAAGTATATCCTTTTTGGTTCATCTTTATTCTAAAATCTACATGATCCTTATCATGAATTTTCATATATTTAAAATCAATGGTAAATACCATTGTTTCTTTATTAAAATTTTATCGTCCAAAATAAATTAATTCCTTCTTCTATTTTGAATAATTATTATATTTCATTCTGTAATCTTTTGAGAGATGATTATGAAACTCGATTCTTTAAAATAGGTTTTATCATGGTTATGATTTATATATGATTTATTTTCCTCATTCAAAAATTGTTTGCCACCATATATTATGATTTTCATTATTTCATGGATGTTACTAGAAATATATATCCCTCCAACACATTGATTAATGATTTCATTCATGAGATACCATATGTGGTTCATGGGAAGTTAGAATAAGAACACTTTGTTATTTTAAAGGTGGGACTAGAATTATATAAACCACTAATGCATCAGGAAATTACATCAATCTAAATAGATAATATAGAAGTTAATAGGGAGTTAATAACATCTATCACTGGACTTTATCCACTAGGTTTATTTATTTAGGATTGTGACCAAATGACCATTGGACGTTTTCCATTAAATTTACAAGAATTAGGAGTGAACCAAAACAACCATGGGACACTATCCACTATGTTCATGGTAATGGGATTGAAACCAAAAAACTCTAGGTTTCTTTCCATTATGTTTATGTGAATAGTGAGTGAACCAAAATGATTATGGTACTTTGTACAATATGATAATTTGGATAGTGTATATTGACATATGCTTAAGATGTAAAACTTTATGTTGATTCCGTATATTTATTATATCATGAACATATGATATCATTTATTTACTACATATATTTCCTTTATTATATCAAAAAATAATGTAATGGTAATTTTTTTTATATTTTGTATTATTCTATTATTTTTATTGAAAACCCTTATTATACCATGTTTTCATCAATAAAAAACTTCACAAGGATGATGTTTTATATACCATTACGATAAAACCACGATAGCATATTTATCAGTCTTCTATTACATTGAATTTGAGATCATCTATTTCATGTGATTCCCTTAAAGGATATTGAATATAACTATAACTAATTATAAGTCTATAAGGGGTTTTATACATGTTTAATTATGGGAAAATATTCAAAAGTTTTCTAAATGTTATATCATTTGTTCTTGACCTTAATGAAAATAGAATTTATATTCCTGGTATTGTGTTAATATTCTATTAGATGCAATGTTTAAATTATAGAAATAATTTAAATTAAAATTTTGATTAACCTTGACCAATACTTTTGGAATCCTAGAAATGCTTAGTTATTTTTCAAAAATATTCTATTTCTATGTTAGGATTAGGGTTAGAAAACACTATTAAAAAACCCAAAGAAAAATCACTATCTATGATAAAATCATGAATTTTTTTCTAAATTATTATTTTTTAATAATAAATTACAACCCTATATGATCACTAGAAAGTTGATTGATATTTGGAATAGATTATCCTATGTATAATAACCCTAAAATGGATGGTTGAGTAAATAAAATCAACATTCACTCTGTTTCGTGACAAGTGTCCCTAATACTCACACCGGAATACAATACAAGGTATATTATTTTGTTACTAAAATTCTCCCTAAAACCACTTTAATGAATTTATTATGTTAATGAATTATGTTAATGAATATGATAAAACCCTACCTAAAGAAAAAAAGATTTATCTGATATTGAATTTGGTTGAACTAAAATAAAATGAAATAATTTCAAAGATAAATACATTTTGTGTAATTATCTTATAGTAATATTATTATTGTGTTCATCAATCACAATAAAAAAAATTTTAGTAGAAAAATTATAAAAAAACCCAGAAAAAATTGGTACTATTTAAAATGAAGTGACTTTCCCAATAATAAACACAACGAGATAATATTTGAAGTAAGATATCTTGTGTTTTTTGAAAAAAAATCAATCAAGATTTATTATTAAAAAGGATTATATAGTTTAATTCCCAAAAAAACCTATGAGGATAAGGATGGATTAATAGATGTTTAACTGATGAATTTGATGAAGGAAATAATATTCTATTTGTTTACATTTAAAAAATTTGGGAAGATATGCCATGAAAAATATCTCAATAAAATTTGATTTTGCTATGTCTTTGGAAAAAGATGGGATAAAGAAACATGATTCAATAAAACAATGAAGAAATCGGTTAATATGATTATGAGAAAATAAAGGTTCCATATTATTACATATTTTATTAAGGTAGACAGCTCATTTGAAAAAATTACATTTGTTATATCTATATTTTGGATTCTATTAACTAATTCTTAGCATGTAGTATTTAAAAATCAGAGGATGAAACTATTTAAGGGGGATAATGTAACTCTATATGATTTAAAATTATATATTTTATATTAAAAACTAATGTGTTAAATATATTTCATTATAATAAATGTTGAACTATATAGAACAATTATATGATAAAATAATTTTATTCATTATAAAATATTCATAAAATTTTTGGGTAAAAATTGAAGTAACCATATCATAAAATATATGAATAAAAAAGGAATAAAATAAACGAAGGTAGAAGAAGTATCCCTTATGAAGTATATTTTTTATCTTGGAATGGAATTTTCTACACCTGGATCTTCCTTACGCCATGCGTAAGATGAAATGGAATAATTAATATTTGAGAGAAATTGTAGGAATGGAAAATTTCATTCTTGTAGAAATTTACATGAGGTTTATGCTAGTGGAATCACAACAATCAATTTTTTTCCATATTATAGCTTATTATTAGATATTTCACAAATATATTATGTGTTTAAAAAACAATAAAACTGGATCGTGTAATCTGGTAATTTTTAATGTAATAAGTTATTTATCAATTATTTTTTCCACAAATTTTATTCCGACTTTTGAGAAAAATTAATGTTTATGTTTCGATAAAAAAGGTATAGATATATATATTTTGTGTCTAAAAAATAAATTTTAAAATTTTAAGAATTTTCATATTATGAAATAAACATATTTTTTAAAATTAAACATGTTATTTATATTTTAGGTTGAAATTTTTATATTTTTATGAAATTATTATTTTTTAATGAATAGTGAAAATATATTTTTACCAAAACTATAAATTTGAAAATGATATAACCATATAATAAAGACCTATAAGTTTATATAAACATTAAATTATTAAAATTTGTTTTTATTCTGTTAAAATATATATTTATAAATACTATTAAAAAAATTTAAAAAATATGTTTAACATTTTATGATCATGGGTATTGTTTTTCAATAATAGAAAATATTTTCATCCATTTATTTTATTTTAATATTTTATTCATAATATTATTTTTTCGATCTATCTATAATAAAAATAACTATTATTTAGTTTATGAATAAATAATTTACATCATGAAAAACTACAACAATGATAATTATATCCTACAAATAATTTTTTTAAAAAAATTACACTTTTCTGATAATGTTTTTTCTTCTTATGTGTAGTAATATTAAAAAAAATTATTAATTTTAAAAATAGATTCAAATAAGTTAATTTTAAAATTTCTAATCAATATGAATAAATTCAAAATCGATCTCAATTTCTTTTTTAGGCATAATACTATGTGACAAATGTAAATAAAAATTACCACTATAAAATAGTTATTTTTCAATGAATTATACTCTTATAAATAATTTTATTTTCTTATATATATGTATTTATTTTAAATTAATAGTTTACTATTATGTTAATGAATATATAAAAATAATTTAACACTAATTTGGTGGATAATTAATGATAAAAAAGATTAAGAACACCTAAATCTTAATACATTATCATTTAATAAAAACGGTTTTATATACATTATTTAATTTCATTTTAACATTAATTTTCTCATATTTAACCATTAAAGATGGTTAAATGGGTCAAAAATGTAGTTTCATTAGGTTTAAATTGTTTTGAAGGTTTATATTAACTTTTTAGTAATAATGTAATAACCATGAAAAATATATATTCCAAATTAATTTGTGTTAAAATGGGTAATCTAATATGGTTTGTATTTTACTTAACTAATTTGATACTTATACCTTATAGTATATATTTTTTTGGCTAGAAATTCATAACTATATGACTCAAGGACATTTATCCACCAAATTTACCCAACTCACCCAACCCACCATACCCCCATGTGATTCCATTCTTATACCTTAACTAACATTAGTTTTTAGGAAAAGCCTCACCTTTTCACCTATAAAAGGATCCCACTACCACAATTTTCCTAATCCCCCTCCAACCCAAATGATATAATCATGATTTAAAAATAAATTTATTTCTATAAATACATTCCAATGAGTTATTATAGTTCTATGAAATCATACCAAGCATTAAAAAGATATATAGCATGGTAAGTGGTCCACTTCTCCTCTTTTTTATTCAAGTACAACTTTAGTGATAAGTTTTATTGATTTCTATATGATTATGATTCAATGTTTTTATAATTAATCCTTTACAATCCAAATTAATCACTTTTGAATAGATTCACCCCTAAATTTATAATAAACCTAGTTTATAATAAAATTCATATAGCTCTCATACTGCCAAAACCAATCTTTTTTTCTATCCTGCCTCCATTAAAATTCTTGAAATTCCTCTATTATAATACACTTTTATTTCTATATGATTATGATTCAATTTTTTATTAGTAAATATATTATCTCTAAAAATATATTCAATATTTATTTGATACTAACCTTTTCTCTCATTATTCATTTTCCCTAATAAAATATCCACTGTTAATAACAAATTATTCACATATATGGGTTATATTTAATCCTTACATGTCCATGTTATTTCTCAGGAATTTTTCTATATGGGGACTTAATATTAAATAAAAATATGTCTTTATTAAAATATGAAAATAAAAATATTTTTGGTTCCTACTTCATTGGGGAATACTTATGAAATAACCTTTGTTTATGCTTTTACAGAAGATTATGAAACCTACTTTATTCTCATGGGTTATATCATGAAAATTATTTATATATGGTTGAATTTTGTTAGGACCAAAAAGATAGTAGATACCCTGAGGGGGGGGGATCAAGGAATGTATATTCGATTTAAAAAAGTATACTTTCTTGAATGGATATTGAACTCTTTATTATAATAGTCAGTTTGTTTGAATAAATAAGTTAATGTTGATTTTATTCTTCCCTTCTTTATCTGTTGCTGATAATGCTTTGAACATAATTCAGGAAAGAAAAAAAATATGCACACATATTTTTACTTGTTTCTCCCTCACTGGGCTATGTCCAAAGAGTACAAAATAATGATGTTCCATTGTACCAAATCAACTAAAGCTCGCTAACAATAATATTTAGTCTAGATCACTTCTATGCCCAAGATCACTACCTTTACAATGTTTAACGTTAAATCCCTACATTCCCAAGGGTTAAACCATGTTCCTCTCTCTAGCTCACTCCGGGTTTAAGGGATAACCTTCTTCATGTTTCTTTACTCACTACTCACGGAAGGGATCCATTCACAGTTTTTATACTTGTATATTCATTCATTATCACTAATTAATACTTCCTCTTCTATATATAGATGTTTTTTTGATGTCCAATTTTTTCCACTGATGAATACTCCATTTTCACAAACCATTTGAAATATACATTGATGATAATTTCTCAAAGCTCACTACATCGCAAAGCTCCATATCTCACAATGCTCAAAAAAGGCTTCACGATGTCCATGTCTATTCTCAAAGAAAACACCTTTGCAGAGAATAGTTCTTCACAAAGCACACTACTCCGCAGAGCACACTACCTCAAAGAGCTCAAGACATCTTAGATCTAAAACCATCGAATATCATAGGCTGGTGTAGAGATCATGCCATCTCAAAGAGACTTCCTTCACGAAGATCACTGATCCATTACAGAAAACACATATTTTACGGAACTATATTAACCCCCACAAAAATCCTTCGTTTCATGAACCACAATTCCTCTGCGAACCTCCTTTGCGATTCAAGAGCTACAAGTTTTTCTTAAAAAACTCAATACTCTTTTCAAGGGGTCGAATCCTATTTATAGGTGATTTTAATAACTAGATATCCTTATTTGAAAACCCATTTCAACGTCATATCAACTCACAAATCATAGAAATTTCTACCAAAAATGCTGCAATGTTACCTTGTGGGGTTTTTTTGCAACACTTTTCCTCAAGAGGAGCTCATATACATTTATATATTATAATTTTTGTTATTGAAGTGTGGTACTATAATTATACATCACTACAATTCATTGGGTAATGTTTTCATCTCATGAGATACCATATTTAGTGTGCTTGTAGATTACTGATGAAAACTATGTTATGTGAATGGAGGTCAAAAAATTTTATATCAATCTAAAGTATTTGATAAATATTTACATATAATGAGAAAATATGAAATGGAATGTGTTTTGAAACCAAACCACCATGGGCCTCTATCCACTATTTTTATTACAATTGGGTGTGATTGCAAACAACCATGAGATTCTATACACTATATTGATGGGAATGGAGAGTGAAACCAATCCCCCATTGGAGTCTATAAACAATGTTTATAGGAATTGTGTGTGAACCCAAATAACCATGGGACATTGTACACTATTTATATGGAAATTGGTGGTAAACCCAAACCATTATGGGACTCTATCTAACATGATATTATTGGTAGTGGTACTTAAATTATGTTATTGATGTCGTGTTTTATTTTGTGGCCATAAATTTTGGATTTATTGAACATATTATATCATTTCCTTATACCATTTTTTTATTATCTCACACTCTTATATAATGGTGCATGTTTTTTCATTGGATAATACATGCACACCCTTTATAACTTATGGGAAACTCTTATTAATCTATGTTATTTTAATAATATATTTATCCCTTCTCATGTTTTGTTGTATTGTAATGATCAAACCTTTAATGAAAAGTTGATAAGTCTTCCCTATATGAGTGATTAATATGAACCCTTTTATATGACTCCCTTCCCTATGTTTTGAAGATATGTATAAGTTATGATATGTATATTAGGTGGCCAAGAAAACTACTGTTATGCGGAAATGTTATCCGTATTTTTGGATATGTTGTCTATATAACATGTCCTAAAAGTTACTAAACATTAAATTTTAGAGATTATGAAATTATTTTATGTTTTGTATTATTGAAATTATAGAAATGATGAAAAATACATATGTGATGATTCTATGTTAATATAAATCCTACAAAAATCATCAATTTATTCTCCCAACTAGGTCACCAAGCACACAAAGGTCTTGGGTAATATAACCGCATTATATACAAAATCCATGCTCCAAAATAGGAAATCCATTAATAGATTCAATTGGTAAAGCCATTATATTTCTACGATTTCATATATCTAAGGAATGAAAATATTCTAAAACCACATCATATAAATAACATATATCAAAATACCACATTCAACAACATCACATTTTTCAAAACACTATTAAATAATCACACCTCTATCTATTTAAAGTAAATCATCTTATCTAGTGCTTTCTATTGTATTGGATTACATCCACCAAAATCAAATCATCCCGTAGTTGTTATATCTTGGGGGAATTTAGATGAATAGACTCTATTATATATATGAGATAATACAATGATAATTTTCAAGGCCCCTATAAAACTTATACCACATAATTTACCTTACATGAGAAAATTACTCAAATGAATGAATGTGGAATGGTCTCATGCCTAAGTGACAGAAGCCTTCTATAATTCCCTATCACTCTCTCCCAACCCTTCACCAGCACTTATACATATTTTCTTAATTTTAGAATGACCCCATACTAAATTAACACGCACATCATGCCATATAGGCATTGTCCATGATAAAGCAAATACATAGACCCCTCTCCCATCAAAATATATTTTTATCTTCTTTTATCTTCCATAATAAAAATTCTTTTTGATTTTGGGTATTATGAGAAGTATTTTACATTTTTAATAAACAATAATAAACACCCATAATATTATAAACATATCATATAATCCGTATATGAATTTAAAAAATCAATATTATTTAAAATATCTCATTATCATACTCACCATTGATAATTTTACACCATTTAATTTCCAAATTATCAATAAATTCCAAATTTTATTATTATAGATTTGCATTAATATTAATTTAAACATTCTAGTTACACAATTTATCAAATATTCACCATCAATACATCTATTCAAAAAATTAATCCAGAATATGTATTATCCCAATACCTTTTTCATCTATTGTTTATAATTTCTATTTAACACACATTCATCATCATAGATTATTCCATATAATCTACCCACCATAAAAAATCATAATCATGTTATGTTAACATTCATTATTCAATATATGAGAAATTTTAGTCACCTTCATTAATTCAATGATGAATGTTATTCCTAAATACTCCAATAATCCCATCTAGTTATTTTTCTATGATATATTCCATGTTAGTATCCACGATTCACCAAGAAATATCATTCTCACCAAGATCCTCATGATATAAAAGGGTAAAGAAGAAAATTTTCATTATGGTGAATAAATAAATTATCTTTCAGTCAATTATCTAACCTTCATGACTAATTTCATTCGATAATGTTCATAATGATACAATCAGATGGAAATTATTTCTTCCACTAAAATACTAAATTAAATTATTGAGTGGGATGTAATCTGAAAAATATATTTTCATGAATTTGTAATATTTACACATCATCCACACTAAAAAACCCCAATAGATCTTATTCATTAATTTTAAAAAATAAATTTCATAAATAAAATTTATCAAATAAATATATCATATCCAAATTCCACTATCACCGAATATACAACTGATTTTATTATAATAATACAAAATAAGACCCCAAGGGAAAAATTTATATCCCAAATCCAATAGATTAATAAATATTTCATTTTGGGAAATATAAATTTTATAATATAACTATATAATAAAAAAATTTATAATATTTTTTATGAAACCAAAACTCAAAAAAATTGGTTAGTAATAAAAAACAAACATAAATAGTGAAACATTCATGTGAAAACATTTATTCAACATTCAAATTTATATTAAAAATCTAATTCTTATCAAATAGATAATTTGAAGGAAGTTCAAAATATTATAAATGTATATGTGATTATCTTTTCCACGTTTTTCTTTATGAAAAAATTCCACCAAGTAACTAAAACCAAGGGAATAAATTACATCCATTATAATTTCTCTATATGATCCTAATTTCTCTTATAAGAAAACCACAAGATTCTTATCCTCCTCAATATCAATATCAATCAAGTTAATCACATATGATGTATCATTGTAATAAAATCAAAATTTAGTTGACTAGAATAAGTAATGAACATTTTAAAATAATAAAGGTTATGAAAAATGATAATATACTTCACCAATTTTTTCTATCACATCACGATGAAATCTGAGCCTAGGTAAAAATTTCTTCCCTTTACAATCCTTTACTACCAACACTGAGAAGAAACTCACAAAAAAAATATAATCTCCAAATGATAAGTAAAATAATATTCTTCACTAATCTATATATGAATTTTATATTCTCTATGTAGTCATCATAAAATTTTGAATAAAAAATCCATTATATAGAGAAACATATATGTCCTATTTTTAAAGAATTATCCAATCACAACCCAGAATAATAAAAAATAAAACTGAAAATCATAAAAATATTCATAGGGTGTCATACCAATTTGGGAAGGAAAAAATATATGTACAATTAATCATTTGGAATCATATATTGTTTTACAATGATTCTAAAAAGTAATAAATCTCAACATATAATCCTATTTACAAATCATCCTTTGAATTTATCTTTCAAATAATGGGTAGAATACATTATTAATGAAATATTTTTCAATAAAAACATGTTTCAATACCATCCACTACTATGATGAAACTGAGAAACATGATCAAATACTATCATCCTCAAAATAATCTTAATATATATCAACTCTTTCATACAAATATTCACTATACTATCTACTGATATTAATTCATTAATAGACAATAAATGTGATAACATATTTAATATATCTTTGATAACCCATATGGCATGAAAAATACTCATGGTATGTGGTAAAATCATAACAGAATACCATTAAATATCAACCCAAAACCACTTTGTAATATCCAAACATGTGGAAACCCACTAGAAAAATATGTTTGGATTTCACCTAATAGAATATATGACATTAAGAAACAAAATCGACTACCTATTTCATTATCTGAGTATACCAAATTTGAAATTTCAATGGTTGGAAGATCATGAAAAAATTTACTACTGTAGATAAAATATGTAATTCATTCAATGATACCTATCAAATACTCTGAGGATTAAATAAATTCCCCTGAAAAAATTCAAAAAGTTTCCCATATTTAACCCAAAATTACTATGAATTTTTATTCATAAACGAATCACTCTACACTTCTACAATTGGTTTTTCTAGAAGAGACTCCTCCATCTATCACCCAATATATAATTTCATTATAATATGATAAAATCATCCCACTAATTAATATATTCACAATCAAGGTGAATTGATTAAAATAAATCTGTTACATTCTAATTTTCACTAATCTTTCAAGAATCATCACTGTTAGACTTTTGAGATAAATATCAATGAGAACATTATAATTGAAATTATTATATGTTATGTAAAAAAAATTTAGGAAAATTAAACCCTTATTCTTTACCCAACATTAAAATCATTCTATAAAAATATATATCTCAACCTCTTATGATTTTTATAAACAAAAATAAATTCCCTTCAAAATTAAATGGCTCAAAATCATAAGAAAATACACTTTATCCCCTAACTGAAAATCATGGGTATCATAATCAAATTTATAAAGAAAAAACTAACTACTCCCATAAGAATTTTTTTTTCATTTCACCCTGATAGAGTCAATCATCTATGTAAATCATTCACTAAATACCTCATATGGGATTCTCTCTATAGGCGAGCGAATAACTGAATCATTTATCAAATTTTATTTTAATAGACTAAAATCATCTTGATTCTACCCTATAAACTAAAAATTACTCCCTTAATTATTAAAATATATAAATTCATTCAAAATCTATCCAAACCAAATAAAATCCATAAATCCAGAAAATTATTTGGATAGTTTCATGTAACAACTGCCTCAATATTAATTAAGACCATTACTACACCAAGATCCCAAATAGTATGACCCAGAAAAGGAACCCCTTGTGAGTTAATTGATAAAAATATTTCTTCCCATAAATTTTTTATTTTAAATAATATATAATAACATCCTGAGACGCACATTATGATCCACATTCATGGTTAGTGATAAGATGAGTGTACCACCCTAAACTCACCTTTGACTGGCCATGATTTTGGAAAAAGGAACATGATGGTGTAATATATATGTGATTCATTGTATTGTGGTAATATGAAATAGATATGAAACTCCTATATGAAATATGACCAATTCCACAATACAAATTCATTAATGACTAAACTGAATAATAATGCATCTAATTAAAATCAACTAGTAAGTATAATTCCATATATACATATACCCTAGAAGAAATAATACAATAGATTATTTATTTTTATAAAATATAAATGTAAATAGAAAATAACCTCATAAATTAAGGACCCTTGGTATGAAATCCAACTTTAGTTATCTCCACCATGAATGAGAATACAACACTATGAATCAACACTACTAGATCTACCAGCACCATGTCTTCTAAAGTCACCACCAGAATATTAAACATATGTATAGAGACTGTAAGTGGGGATTCAATTCTTGTATAGAATTGTGTGTAAACATACCATGTAGGATTCAATAAAAAACAATTTTTTCTAAAAAAATTACTCATCTAAAATCATAATATTAGGGAAATTGTAATAAAAAATATAATATTATTAAAGGTCCATATTTATGATAAATAATTACCAAATTCACTACTAACCTATATGAATGATTGTTTCTAAAAAATTGTCAAGTGATACTTATATTACAAAAAAAATCAGAACACACAATGTTTATAGCTGATATATGAATAATATTTTTCAGGAAACCAAATGGATTAACATGTTACATGGAATACAATACTCTGGCTAATCACTGTCCATAACTACACAGAAGCCTTAACATCTATACTATCAATTTTTTAGACATGTGGGGAACCATACCTTATATAGAATAGTTATAGGTTAATGGTGTACCATAACTTATGTATATCCCCCAAATTATCAAGGGGAAGAGTAAATAAATGGAGTACTAACTCAAATTGATGGAGAACTAACACCCCATCTCATAGGTGAGTACTAACTTTTCTAGGTGGAGGATATACACCCAATAATGTGGGGTAGTGACAACAATGACTATAATATGAGGTTTTCATACCATATTATGGTCAAAGGATTATGAACCATGTAATTGAGTTTTAAGATATAGAGGACCCACATTGCAAAAAAAGGGGGATAACTGAGTCCATGATGCATGTAGGGGACCTTCTACCTATCATTAGAATATTTCCTGGGTAGTTCCTTAAACCATCGTCTACTATGAATGTCTCAGTCAAACCCTATTATCACCAATATTGAGTTAATATCCTTAAACATACCAAGATTCCAAATTAAGGATCTCCAAATACCAATAGGCTCCCACCACCATAATTTATGTAGAAAAATTATTAGATGGGAAATTTTATTTTCTGATTCTAACACCCAAGGAAGATGAAATGGAAAAATCTAAATTCACAAAGTATACAACATGTGTTTTCTTATTCAGAATTTTTGTTAGAAACAAATAGAGGCCATGAGTGTAACATCATCATTTCTCCATATAGTGTTAAAATACAATAAATTTACTAGTAGGGTAAATGTCACATGGGTCTCATGAATCACTCAGAAGTGTATAACCACTATCCCAATGAATATTGTTATAATATATATAGTATGTCCTTCCATTATATATTATGTGTGAGACTCAACGGAGGGTCAATATTGTTCCTTCTAATACATGGGCCATATAGTTCTAGGCATGGTATGTAACTTCAACTACACCCCATGTGAACTTGATACAAAATCCAAACACATACACACACACATAGATATATATTCATTTAGTCTTGACCAACATGGTGTTTCTACCATGTAATTTATAAATCCATCAGGGCTAGTAAGGAATTTACTCTACTACAACATAATCCATGTCATCAAAAGGAATATGGAGGGTATCCTATAGCCACATCTTGTGTAATATTAATAGACTCATGAAACCCTTATAAACAACATTGAAATGATACACATAAGGTGTGTTGAGTAATTAATGATATATGATATGAATTTATTATTTAGAAACTTCATGAACCAATCATTTATTCCACTACCATCATTGGAATAACCATTATATTGGACTCTCACCATATTTTTTAGTCTCCAAACCCAAAACCATTTCTCTAGAAGATGTTTTCACCACATCCTAATTATATATAATTGTTAAATTGGACTCAAGGCACAAATTGATCCCTCTCGTTGCTTCATATCCATTGTTTCACTCGAACCATCTATATAAACTCTGCTCAGCAGCTACCTATCCAACATAATTTCTAAATATAGACTAATTAACTAATGTGATGATCAAAAATGATCACCTATCTTAAGGGGGAGTAATAAGACCTAGAATATATGGTCAATGTGAATACTAATAACCTAAATTACTATTCAAAACCACTAAAATGTGGAAATTAGAAAACAAGAATTATTTTTGAAGATCAGAATAATGATAAAAAAAATTCCTGTTAAAAATCATCATTAAGTTGAATTTTGAGAATTTAGAATAAAATTCATATCATAATTATGTAAAAAATAATCGATTAGATTAATTTTTCAATGAATCTATAAGGTTCATGGATTATCAAGGGAATATCCAATCAAATGAAATAATATAAAAATTTCAAATAATTAAAATAAAAATAATTCTGAATAAAATTAAATAATGATTATTAACCTCATTAGAAAAGTTATAGTGCATCAATGATCTAATATCGATCCAAAAATGTCCTCATATCCACTATGAAAAATGAACTATAATATAGTATAGGATTTCTACATCTGCTATCATTGATAGATAATCCTCTCATAGTACAGTTAGAAAAAATTTACAATGTGATGGTTATGGTTTGGGTTCAGGTCACAATGTCATCAAATGAAATTTTCCTAGAATAATTATCTGAGAAACTCTAAACTATTCCTATAACCGCTAACAACTTTATAACTTCCCTAGGTAAAACATCTCTCCTTGGACATAATCATGATGTAAAATTTATCAAATATGGTATTAGTTTGGAAATATCATCATTTATTCTAATAGTGCATCAAACCATCATGACACTTCGACTATGGTAGGGGAAATATTGTACTCATGAAGGGTATAACATGTGAAATAACATAGAAAGGGGAGGTATTTATAATGATTTGTGGAAAAAAATGATGAAGGCATTCAAAAAAAGGGAAACACATTTATTATGAATTTTGAAAACACGTGTTCTAAGTCTTTTGGGACTTTAGACCATGTATTATAATAAATTTGGTCAATTAGGTGCCTTATCTTTCTTATAGGGAGGTATAAGTCTTAACCTAATTGTATTACTGAGGGTGTATGTATTTGGTTTATTAAAATACCCTATACCGATTATAAATTATTAATTAATGTAGTATATATTAAACATCTCATAAATTTATACTAGAAAAAATTTCACCAAAAATAATCACGAGGGTAAACACAATGTTCTATGATGAAAAATATAGTGAGAATTGTTTTGAGATAATTATCCAGAGTAAAATTTCCATTTTCTCCTTATAGTTTATTAAGGACTATAAAACTCTAAAATAGTCATAGTCATGACTGGGGAATACTGAGGTAACTATTTATATTATACCATTAATCCTTTTGATCCCTAGAAATGATAAAAATGTAACTAAAAGAATTTTATGATTACAAAAGAAATTCATGTAGGAAAATAATTTATCATCTTATTCTCTTCATCTACCACAAACAGTTTGAGTCCTATGAGAACACGAGAGATAACCACATAGGGAAAAAATGCACTTCATCCAACACATTAATTATTATTACCCTTCCTAATATACTTCCTTATTAGAGTCTATAAATTCAATCCAATTCTAGAATAAATACTTAATGAATGCATATGATTAAATTAAACTAAACCCATGGTCACTTAGAAATGATCTTTATTTTTATAGGCATCCTATCATCTTAGTATGAAGAAAAATAAAAAAATCATCAACATGGACATGTTTTATTGCTAATAGAATCTCCTATGAGAGTATTATAATTTCCACTTTTACTGTGAGATCCAGAAACCACTACATGGGGACCAAAAACTAGAATCCAACCATGCCACTGGGTGCATCACAAATGATTTCGTACCAAACTGAAAGGGAAATATTTCTAATTTCACAATAGGTATACCTTAAATCCTCATCATAATATGAGAATATTTACACACCCACAAATCCAATATAAAAATATAGATTAAACATTAATATCAATATTTCCTTCAATAACCACATGAACCATTCAATCACACCTTCAAATATAAACAAAAATAAAATAACCAATATAGATAATATGTAATGAATTGTATTTTCCATGTTACATTTTTGGATATTATGTAGATTATTTTGGATACCAAGCACTGAGACGACCTGCGATTCTGTGGCCCAGTGTTCATGGTGTAAGGGTTTTCAATATATTAAATATATTAAAATTCAGACTAATATATTTTTCTTGAAAAAGTGTAATAACTCACAAATGAGGTCCTAAATAAGAAATAAGAGTGAACTATTGATATTATATCACTAGTTTACCCTATTCGTGGCATAAAATATTTCGGCATCAGTCGTCTATGAAAAGGTTACCGTAGATGACAAATTAATAAATAAATTAAATAATGAAACTATTTTATTTATTTTTGATGTATTGAAAATATTCCACTTTAAATACGAGGATATGGATTGCGTCTCAGGGTTTTCTGCTAAACCCTGGTGATCTAAAGCCATTAGAGGAGAGTGTTCTAGGTGAATGATGATGGATCAAGACCGAAACATGGATCATTGCACTATCAAACTTTGTGGATCTCTTCAATGATGTAAAATAATAATTTTTCATCAACAGTCAATCCAAATTCCTAGTACAATGTTTTATTGGGATTTATGTCCTTTTTCTTAATCCCGAATAGATGCAGATCATTTTTTTGAAATGAATTGATACTCACATAATCGGTAGAATTAAATTAATAGAATTTTTTTATTATCTATTCTGATTTATCCCTCCTTGACTTATTTATTCTACGGAAAATAATCAAGTTTAAACCAATAATAGTTCGGTTTCATTCCTCTCATTTTATATATTGTGTCTTTATCCTTTATTCTTCACATGTTTATCATGAGAATTTCTTTTTGCTCACGGTTCGATGGATGACTGGTATTTGAACATTTCACAACCTCTATTCTGTGTAATAATCATATACCGTTGGTGAGATTCATGATCAACAGTGCAGTCGAGGTGTTACAATGGTGGTGGGTGATTTGGAGTGGAACATACAGATTTTTGGTTCCCATTCTTTCTAGTTTTGAAATGTATTGATGATTTTTTTGATGGATCATTTTTCAAGAATATTTCAACCCATATATTAGATAACGATGATTGAAAATAATGAATTACCTATAATCAATAGGTTCCTGAAAGTATGTAAGTTTTTATGATGTGCAACAAGACATAGAAGATATCCCAAATGATCCGTAAAATCTAGTGCAACACATTGTGTATTTTGTGATTACACACCATGTGGATCCTATTCAATATTGTCTAGGTTTTTAGGATAATGTTAAGTATAACATTCCATGTAACCTATCGTTAATGGATTGGCATGTACCTTAGAGGATACACAGACACATGCAAGAGTACGCGGACCATGGAAAGCAGTGTACAAAAACTCTGGCACAACCACCTATACGATGGTTGGTACACAAGAAGGCCAAGCACACAGACATGGCTAGGAGACATGGAAAGGGTGTCATGTGTCGGTACATTCTATGTACTTCATCTACATCGTGTCCATATTGAGACTTACATTCCCAATGAGGCATTTCCCCAAAGGCAGACTTGGGGAATATTAGACACACTATGGACCCTTAGTATACGTGGTTTATCCACATCAAGAGATTTAGTAGCAATTCATTTCCTTAGATTAGACCTTTTTTGGTTGAGTTCATTCCCATGGCCCATTAATTCAGGGGTACAATGTGGCATTACACGCACATCACAGAATTATGATCCCCTCTATAGGATGAGTCTTAGATTGAGTTATGGGTCCCTCTGTGAGACAATAGTGTGATCCTATATATTATTTTTCCCCTACGCTGGGTTTGTGGAATTAGCATGACCTCCCTAAGAAGGGTTTTGATCATCCATATAGTAGACCGTATTAGAAGGGTTTTCTGTATCTTTGGCATATGACCCCCTATATAGCAGGATGATCCAGATTGCCTTCATAGTGTCCACCCCCCAGCTTTTTTGGGTGTGACCCCTATCTGAGTATCAATGTTTTATTAGACTAATGATATTTCTTTGATGGGGACCAATGAAAATACATATTTTTTACTATCTTCAGTAATAGCTTGTCTCATGGAGTAGGTTCTCATGAAATGGGAATTTATTTAAGAATAATATTGTGGCGGGAAGTTGGTTATGACATTCCAGTGGTGTGGTGAATTTCTTAATTATATATGGGTGTTTCTATTATACATTGGTGGTTATAAATTTTTTTAATATGACTATACTTATGGCTTAATTTTTAGTGTATTTTGGGTTTTTAGTTGATATTGTTATACTCACCCCTACATGGGATTTACCCGAACATGTTGTGTATTATGTAGAAGACGACCCATTTGATGGTGTTTTGGAAGGATAACGAGAAGATAGAGTATATGCGAAGCTTGAGAAACCAATATTTTACTAGTATCTTGTATTAAAAGTTAGTCATCACCTATGGAGGAGGTTGGACTCTTTACAGTTTTTGTTAGGCGTGTATGTGGCCCCATTTTCTAATTTCAATACCTTACTATCATACTCTATTATGGGATGTTAGATGTATTCATTCATTAATTTTATTTGTTCTAAATTTCATTGGTCTTTGGGAATATAGATGTGTGAGTGTTTACATGTACTTTTGACTATTGTCTCCCATTTGTCAATTGGTGAGGTAGCTAACGTATCCATACACCATGACTCTAATCACATGCCTTTCAACTCGGTACATGTAAGCATTGGTTATGGGGAATTTTTTTTCACAAACATCATATAGTAAGAGGTTGTGTTTTCCATGTCCTTCTTGAGTAACATCTCTCGATATACTCTTTTGAACATGGTATATATTTTATTTTATTTTAGGATACCTCCACCATAGACAGCTGACCTCGATTACACTATGTGATCATGGAGATGATCCGCCTAGTAAAGAGGCATCGATAAAATTTTATGTAATGGAGGTAGAAAATTCTGGTGGTTTACCATCTATAACACTACTAGTTGATTGGTATATAACATTGGAAATACTAGCTAATGTTTTTAATAGGATTAGTTCATTACATGAGTTACAGATGAAGTGACCTCCCAGTTTCATGGTGATCTAGAACCCATGGTGGTTGAGGACTAGAAAGAGGTAGTCCCTCACATTTTCCACCATGTTTAGATGATAGTAGATTAGATGGATATCCTCATGGTGTGTCTTATTTAGGGATATTCTTAGCGATGTCAGAGTTTAGTGACTCAGTCACAGGATTAGAATACTATCTCTTGGTCAAACTTTTATTACTAAAGTACACATATTTAATAGTGCTAGTATTTATCAGCGCTATAACAAAGCACTGGATAAATGTCATATTTATTATAGCTAAATAAAGTTCCGATAAATTTAACCTTTTGACACATCTTTTTCAGTGCAGATAAGAAAAACCATTATCCACGTTTAAATTTTAGCGCCGATAAAGGTATTGTTTATCAATGCTTTATTTTTATCACAGATAAAGGGTATCCTTTATCAATAGGTAATTTTTAGTATTGAAATAGGGTATCCTTTATTAGTGTTTTAGTTTTATCACTGATAAAGGGAATCCTTTATCAGTGATTTATTTTCAGTGCTGGTTAATATTTATAAAAATAGAATAAAATAATTAAATAAATAATGAATAAAAAATGTGTTTATTAAAAACAACTTATCAAATTATATTAATTAAATAATTATTGATAAAAATGAATAGATTGATTATAAATTATTAATTATTAATAATATTATTAAATAGTTAATTGTGATAATTATTGATGTTAAATTTTATATGTTAAATATATAGATATATATTAATGTATAAAAATATGATTTATATATTAAACAATATTTATGTGTTTTACATTAAATAGTTATATCATTATTGAATAATAGATTATAATTAAAAATTAAAATGAATTAAAAATATTGACTATAATTGCATATTACTCAACATAAATTGAAGGACATTTGATTTTTCAATTTAACATAGATCAAATATGTATTATATTGATTTTACATTTACGTAATTAATGCATTTTTATATATAATGCACAGACACCAAGCTCTTCCATTTTACAATATTGTTAATTAACACTTATTCTTAATTTAATCAATTTCACTCAATTTTAACATAGAGGCATGAACTTGAAATGAGATATTCATTAATAATGTTAAAAATATATTTGTAAAAAATATTTATGAATAAATATATTTATAAATGTAGAGTCACTATATTTATGCAAGTATAAATTTATAATTATAAATAAATAAATATTTTTTAATGTATTAGTATAGATACAAATAAATAATAATATATATTTAAATAATAATTAATTTTATAAAAAAATTCTTAATAATGAATATATTTATTTTTATGTATATTTTTAAAATATATTCGTATAATTATATAAATATATATAATGATATAAATAATATTTTTTAAAAAATATACATATAATTATAAATAAATAATTATAAAATTATAATAAATATGTTTAAAATGAAATATATTTATTATATTGATATTATATATATTTATTAAGTATTTATAAATTTTTACAATATTCTCATTTTTTTTAAATATAAATCCTTTCACAACACTTCATTAAAAAGATATGATAGGAGAATCATTATCAATGCTTTTTGCGTGCTAATAAAGATGAATATCTATTAGCTCTAAATAAAGTACTGATAAAATCATAATTTTCCAGCACTCTCTTTTCAGCACTGATAAATATTTGTTTTTTTTAGTGATTTTTAGAATTGATGAAGATAGGTATTTATATGTTCTAAAAAGTTATTTTAAAAGGGATATTTATCAGTTGTTATTTGTAGGTGATGAAAAAAGATTCGTGGTCTATTTTAAAACCCCTAACCATTTTCTAAATCATCACAATATTAAGAGATTATTATAGAAGCCACCTGTTACTGGCAGTCCACCTCCGTGAATCAAATCTCAAATCACACCACTTGACTTTTTCTGGTGCTCCAGTTTCATGAAAATGTAATCTGACATCCATATTTTCCTTTTGGTTGTGATATGTGTGGGGTCACACATCACATTCTTGCAATTTTCCCACTCGAGGTAGGTGATACCATTCTCTATCAATTTTAAATGATGTAATTTGCTCACATAGTTAATATTCGAATGCTCTAAAGTTTATTATGGATGTGATAACAAGTTTTGGAAATGAATAAACATGTATTTGTGTTGAAAATAATCTTCCGAAAGAGAAATTGTTATTTGAGTATTGAAAAATGAGTTTTTGTTGGGGATTAAGGAGTGCATTTATTAAAAAAAGTATTTTTGATTGTAAATAGATTAATATGAGCATGTAATCCTTATTATAAAATTTTGAGTATGATTTTTGATGTTTTTAAATAATTAAGAATTTGTTTTTGAAATGCAATTTGGGATGTAAAAATGGGTTATTAAATGGTGTGACTGGTGTAAAATGTGTTTTTGATGGGTTTAGTGTGATTTGTGTTGAGTTTGGGTTTTGTAACTGAAAGTGTTTATGTTGCACGTTTGTATTTTTGTGTGGTGTTTTGTGGAAAGATTTAATTGGTTGTTTGGAAGGTGAAAATCGTGTTTTCAGTGGAACCTAAATGTAGATAGGTTTGGAAGTATGTTCTTCAATGAAATTTCCAAAATTTTACATGTTGAACATGTTGTACCTTTCTAAATGTGAATTGTAAATTTTCATTAAGGATTGAAGACATGTTTTGAATATAATCCCGGGTTGTGTAATTTTTTTTAAAAGGTTCATTCTATGGAATTGGTTGCGAATCAGTGTAAATTATATTTTTTAGTTGGATGTATTCTATAAATTAATTAATATAGTTATCAAATTACATAAATGTTGAAGACTATGTTCTATGTGTTTATGTGGTGTGTTTGATTTTAAAAGTACCATTTTCATGTAAACATGGGTGTGTTTTTGATGTAAAGCCTTGTGGTGCCTCCGGGGGTTATTTAAGAAAACTTTTAAAATGAATTATTATCCTACATAATAGATGCGAGGCATGTTTCTGAAATGATTTTTTGTGCGTATAATTTTGAATGAGGTTTGGGTGTGAAAGTAGTGGCACACAGTGTGTACATTTTTTTTCATGACTTGTGTGTGTAAATGTGTTGTGTTAGTGACATGTGAATGTTAAACATGATTGAGCAAAAATATAATGGAATCATGGGTAACTAGGTAACTTTATTGTGCGGTGTTAGGAAATCTTGTTGTTTGCCCAATAATATCTTTGTCCCTAGAATTAATTTGTTGTTTTATATTTATTTTTAATTAATTTCTTTTCAGTATTACTCAGACAATAATTCTTTTCTTATATATGTGGATTGTTTTTTTCGATTTGGTGTGTTTTATCCAATGTCCATTCTTCTTATCCATTAAGATTTTTTCACCCATAGAGTGGTAAATTAATCACTTTCATTCATGTTACCTCTAATTCCTTTGTAGGAAAAGAAATGACTCTTCCTCTACACAATCACAAAGGTAATCTTGATATTTTCACTATAAAATCATTTTCCATGTAATTAATGTATTTTTTCATATTCATGTTCAATTTATTTCTTTTTAGTATTACCCAAATAATAATATTTTTTCTTATATAGGTGGCTTATTTTGTTCAATTTGGGTTTCTATATCACACATTCTCGCTCATTCCCCTTAAAATCATTACACACACACCGTTTTGAATTTAGAAAATTCTTTCATGTTACCTCAACTACCATTGCACGAAATGAAACGATGATTTCTCAGCTGCATCACATAGGTAATTTTGAGAATTCCATAGTAAAATCATTTTCCATAGAATTAATGTATTATTTCATATTTATGTTTAATTGATTTATTTATATTATTACTCACATAATAATTTTTTCTCATATAGGTGGATTATATTGATCTAGTTGGGGTGTAATGTCCGACATTCATGATTTTTCTCCCATCAAACATTTTCACCCATACAGGTGTGTATTTATACCTTTTTTCATGTTACCACCACTACCATTGTAGGAATAGAAACAATTATATCTATGATCAATAACATCGGTAATATTGATGTTTCCACAGTAAAATTATTTTCCATAAAATTAATGTATATTTTTCGTATTTATGTTTCATTTATTTATTCTTAGTATTTCAGACAAAATAAATTTTTTCTTATACAAGTGGATTCTTTTGTTCATGTTAAGGTGGTTTGTTCAAAGATGATCATGAAATGTTAAAAGTTCGATAAATATAGTAAAAGGAAATAATTGTATCATTAAGAGTTAGGATTGTTTTTGAGGGTATGCAGTATTTTTTATTAATGTAATTGTATAAATCAATGTTTGGAATTTCTATTATATAGTAATTTTTTATAGTATTTGTGTTTTAAATTTTATATCATTTAAATTCCTTATTTGGATATTTGTTGTTGATATAACTGGTCAGTTTCTCGGGCATTTGGTGCTACGGTGTGTTGTAAAAGCACATTGTAGTGGTGTTGCTGCGTTCTCTCACAACATAGAACAATATGAACTTTTACCAGCACTGATAAAGAACATCTTTATCAAATATTTAAAAAGGTTAGATAGAGAATTCATTTTTTGCACTTTTAAAAATGGTCACAATGGTCTATATTATTAGTGCTTACATAGCATTGATAAATGCCCCCTTTGTTATCACTATTTCAGAGATGAAGAAATACCTAGGTTTTGAATTTCTCTCATGATGCCACCACTTTTCAAGCACTAATAAATGCAATTTATAGTTCTATTCAAGGACTTTTTTGTTGTATTATTTGAACGTTTCTTCAGGGTGGATGTTTGTCATACCACATTGACGAAATTTCACATACAATAGATTATAAATCTATAGTAGGAAAATTTAACCATGGAAAAGTATTTAGTGAGGGTTATTGTTCTCTAATGTTACTCCTTGGTTATGGTGCGAGATCAGTTCTTCAAGGATCAATCCTTTTAGAAGGTCTTATACCATGATAACAAGTCTTCAATGGTATTACTTTCCATTCCCACCCATGTTTGGGTGCTTGAAATAGCCTTGGTAGTGGAGATATTTTTAGAATAGCATGCTCCAATAATAGGTTTTAGTAGTGGGAACCCAAAAGTTGAGGTCTTGGAAGTAGGCTGCCGATGACAGTCAATATGATATATGTGTGTTAGAATCTTCAGGAGGTAATCACATGACTTAGTATCAGTGGTGCAGTGCTCTCGTGGTGGATCAAATCAAACAAAATAGTGGAAATTTTTCTACTACGATGGATGGGGATATTTAAATCATCATTTTCCAACT
The DNA here is from genome assembly GCA_963277665.1 of Viscum album. Taxonomy (NCBI): domain Eukaryota; kingdom Viridiplantae; phylum Streptophyta; class Magnoliopsida; order Santalales; family Viscaceae; genus Viscum; species Viscum album. The sequence continues at coordinate 1,006,348,932 of OY728161.1, forward strand.
CTTCATACAACTAATCATGAGATGACCAAGCGAGATCTGAGACAGAGATAAAGGCTGGATAAGAGTGCTCCAGAAGATGGAAGATATAGAAAATCGGATGACAGGGTAGTAGGAGGTTGTTGGATGTTTGACCTATTACTTCCACTGCCACAAGGGGATCTGTGCCTGGATAAGGAAGATGTAGATAGGGACGAGGATAGCTGAAGGCTACATAGGCATATATCCCTGAGTCTTTAGGGATCATATGAGGTATGGTATGTGTCTTCTCTAGATTAGATTCTATACTGATAAAAAAGGTGTAAGTCATTCCTTCCTTTATACTACTCTATTTCAAGTCTTAGATATTGTGGTTGATCCATTAGCCCGACCCTTATGGTTAGAGACTCCGACAGGCAGTGACTCACCGATTGAACACTTGTTTTGATAGTGAGACCTGACACTTGGAGGGGATATTTTTGTATGGGATGTCTTTTCAAAAGAAAAGAGGTCGTACGAAATCGTCTTAGGTATGGACTGAATATCTGTATTTCATGACCAGATTGATAGTTTGAGGTGAATGATGCAGTGTTTTCGTAGTGATGGAATGAGGGTTTCCTTTTTCAGTGAATGGGAATCCATGGTAGAGTATGGTGAGCTTAGGCATAAGAGAGTGCATGTGATTACTCACCAATTTCTTATAATGACTATTATAGTAACGTATTCTTCTCAATATCATTTTTATATGATGGTAGTAGAGTGTGAAAAAGTATTACCTAAGGACGTACTTAGTTTAACACTCCGTCAAGATCGAGAGTTCATCATTGAATTTTTTATCAGGACGACACAGGTATCTTCACTATAAAACTATATGGAACCCACAGAGCTTTTAGAGATGAGGGTGTAAGAGGAGGACTTTTAGGAGGATGTATTTGTGAGACATAGTGTTTCCCCATGGGTAGAACCAGTGTTGTTTTCAATGAAAAAGGATGTGAGTTTGAGGTTATGTATAGATTACCTATTCCTAAATCAAGTGACCATGAATAATAAGTATCCACTACCAAGGATCAAATAAATATTTGATTAGTTTCTATGGGAGGGATGGTTCTCGATGGTAGACCTCAGATCAGGATATCAACAACTATGTGTATAGGATGAGAATGTACCGAAGATGACATTTACATGACACTATAGTCACTATGAGTACTTTGTGATGTTACTCGGTGTGATGAATTCCCCAGTAGTTTTAATGGGACTCGTGAATCATTTCATTCATCCTTTCAAGGAATATTTTTTAGTGCTATTCATTAATGAAATTCTTTTGTATTTGACATCCAAGGAGTAGTATGTAAGACAATTTAGGATGGTCCTAGACACATGCTGAGAGAACTAGATTTAAAGGAAACTATTAAAGATCCAGTCATAGATTTGAGAGGTCCACATTATGGGAAATTTCATATTTTAATCATGAGTAGTAGTGGGGCTGGTCATGGTTAAGGTAATTATTTATTGGGATCCACGAAAGAGTGTTAATGAGGTTCATAGTTCCCTTGGGTTCATAGGGGACTATTAGAGGGTTTACATGAATTCTACAGAGTGAAATCATCCTATCCAGTTTTGAACATGATGGGGGAAACTATTCATTTTAATGGAAAGGTGACAATAGTTCTTTAAAGAAATGAGGTAGAGCATGATGACACTTTCCATATTGAGTTTTCGAGAGGAAAGTGTCATGAACGTAGTGTTCTGCAATGCCTTTGGGACCAGAAACGTTTTTGTTCTAATAAAAAGGTAAGATATTATTTTCTAAGGTTATTTTCAATTAAGACGTCATAAGTAGAACTATACGACCAATGATCTTTAGATAGTAGTGGTATTCTTCACACTGATGATGTGAAAAAAATGCATGATGGGTGAGTAGTTTATTGTTTACAGTGACCACAAAAGTCACAAATATATCTTCTCAGAAATGGATTCTAACATGAGATAATGTCAATGGATATAGCTACACTAGGTATATAACTTCAAGATTATCTATAGTACTATTAATGGTAACATGGTGGAAGACTCTCTCAGCAAGAGATATTGTTCTCAATTGTTGGATGATGTATTAGAGTAGTTAGCATTTTTAAAGTTTTCCTTAATAGGTGATGATGGTTCTCCAAATTTTCAATTGATGGTTGTTACCCCACAAAATTTACATTGTTCCTTGTATTCTCAATTTGGATATTATGATATTTAGACCTTATGTTCTTATGTATCCACTAGACATGATCTTGATGTATATTCTTATGGTGGGGATCACACAATCATTTTCAGAGGATGGATGATGAAACCATTGACTTTGTGGGAGGATGTGATGAGGGATATTCATAATCCCTTTTAGTGGTACAAACATGTGTCTAAGAGATGTATTAAGACCTACTATTTCAGGTTTAGTGGCCAAGCTTGAAGAAGGGAGTTTCAATGTTTATCTCTCAATGCCTCACTTGTCATTATGTGATGGATGAGAACAAGATTCTTCTGGGTTTAGATCAACCCCTTTAGGGGAAAAAGTGTAACTGGGATGGGATATCCATGTACTTCATGATGATCTTACCACATATGTATAGGTCTCATGGTGCCATATTAGTTATCTTAGACTTAATCACCATGTCAAAAAACATCTTGGCTATTCGATAGGATAGTTCAGTAATGATCTTGGGATGTCTTTACATGTTGGAGATAGTCCCACACTATAGAGTTACCGTGAAAATTGTCTCTAACTATGATTCTGACTTCATGTCGCTATTGTAGAGTGTATTTCAAGTGGATGTTGGGACATAGTTTTTCTTGACCAAAATGTATCACTCTCATACTGATGGCCAGACAGAGCGAACCATTCAGGTATTGGAGGACATGCTACAAGATTTCATATTGGACTTTTTCCATAGTTGGGAGGATTACCTAACCATGATGATGTTTTTGTATAAAAAAACAACTATGACACCATTGACATGAAACCATTTGATGATTCATATGGGATACCCTATTGGTGAACACTTTGTAGGTCTAATACGGGAGAGTCATCACTCAAGAGCCCAGAGATTATGTAAACTACTATAAGAAAGGTGTAGATCATCCAGTAGTGGATGTAGACTGCATTAAGCCATCAAATATATTATGTGTACTAATGATGGAGACCTTTAGAGTTCAAGGAGGGAGACCATATGTTTCTCAAGGTCTCATCTCAATGTGGATTGAGTATATTTTTACATGGTAGAAATTTATCTCTACATTTCATTGGTCATTTCTAGATACTGTGTAGAGTTTTTGAGGTGGCTATAGCTTGGAACAACCACTGTAGTTGGAAATAGTACACGACGTCTTCCACATGTCACAGATGAGGATATACGTGAACGATACATTGCACATTATCGATTGGGGCGAGCTAGAAATCAAGGAGGAAGCTACCTATGGTTAATTCCATTTTGATATTGAGGATCATCAATAGAGGATCATTCATGAGTGATTTATTACTCTTGGGCTTGTCCGGTGGAGATATGAGAATCTTTATGAGGTCCCCTAAGAGTGGGAGACCCAGATGTGATCCCAATAACCACAACTTCTTAGTATGATGTTTTCTATTAAGGAAAAAATTCACTATGGGGGGAGAATGAAATTACTCTTATTTTCCATGTATTATTTTTCAATGTTATATGGATTATTTTTTATACCAGGTGTTGAGATTGTGTGCCATTCTGATGTTTGGTGTTCCCAAAATAAATGTTTGAATTATATATCATATATTAAATATTATACAAGCCCATTTTTCATAAAAGAGAAGAATACACATTTAATTAATGGCCATATCAGAAATCCAATGGTAACATTGAGTTTAGCTGTTAGGTTTTACCCTAGGTGTGACATAAAATATATCGGCGCAGACCATTTCTGAAAAATTTATCATCGACTTGAAATTAATAAAATAAATTAATTATAGAATTTATTTTATTTTTTTTCAGTGTAGAGAATAGATCCACCATTAAATATGTGGATATGTATTTTTATTATGGTCTTTCTCTAAACCTTGGATACACATAATCAATTGGAGGAGAGATTTTCATGTGAACGATGATGGATCAGGATTAGATCATGGATCATTGTGCCAAATAGGTTCATGGATATCTTAAATGATGATAACACAACTACTCTCCATCAATCATTGATCCATAATAATTGTAGGATGTTTTTTTTGTATTTACGTTATTTTATTATTTGTAGAAAAATGATATTCAATTCCACAAATATTATTGATACACACAACGTCAATAGAATTGAATTGATTGAATGTTTAAATTTTTCATTTTGATTTATCCCTCATAGTTACTATTCTTCTATGATAAATAATTTTGAAAAAATGAACAACTATATAGGTTCATTCCTCATGCTCAGTGGATTTTAGGTTTCTCATGAAATTTTTCAGATGGTCATGTTGGTGTTTCATTTTTCCCGAGGTTTGAAAAATGATTGGTATTTGATCATTGCATGAACATTATTTGACGCTACAGATCGATACCACATGTGTGGTTCATGATTTATGGTGTGTTCAAGGTGGGATGATAGCATCTGGTGACCAAGAGAAGAACATACATATTTGTAGTTCCCATTCACCCTGGTTTTATTGTGCAGTGATGAATTTTTATGAATATATCATTTTTTGAGAAGAGTTAAACCCAGATTCGGGCCGACAATGGTAACAAGTATCAGAAGGCCTTCGATCTATAGGCTTTGGAAAGTACATAGGCTCCAACATAGAATGAGATGATGAAGAAGATATCCCAAAGGATCTGGAAAATCCTTAGCAACATGGTGTGTGTTCTGGGATTATAAGATATGTGGGCACTCTCATTTGAGTATAAGTTTTTTAATGATGTTAAGTATCACACGCCATGTGACTGGGAAACATGTCGTGTGACCCATCCATGAAGTATTTGTGTTTAACTCATAGGTTACACTGACATTTGCTGGTGTACATGTCTAGTCCCATGTCGTGTACTCAGACATGGACATATCCACCTATACACAAGTACGAAAATACACGATCGTGAACAAGAATCATTGGAAGAGTTTCATGTGTCTCTACACGTTGATTAATTCTTCTACACAAGTTGTATGTTGAAACATACATGCCTTGTGTTTCTTTACCACACGATCTGACTTGGGGATAGTTGGACACATTATGTACCCCCTTTACATTCCATGTACACTCTTCTAGTGTTTTTGTAGCTCTTTATTTCATTAGTTTGGACAATTCATGGTTGGGTACATTCCCTTGTTCCATTACCTAGAGGGTAAAAAATGACATTACATCTAGATCACAATGTTTTGATCACTTATAGAGGCCGAGTCACATATAGAGTCTTGATGTCCCTCTATGAGACTGGAGTGTGATCCTCTATCATCTTTGTTCCCTAGCTGGGATTTTTGGAATCCATATAACCTCCCTGAGTTGGGAGTTGATCCTCCATTTAGAATAACGTATAATTATAGTTTTTGGTATTATTTTCATATAATCCCTTATTAACGGGTAGATCCAGATAGTGATCATGGTGTCCCCTAGTGATTTTGGGTGTTACCCTATATATGAGTATCATTGTATTTTTAGAATAGTGATCTTTCTTGGGTAGATCCCAGTGATCTAGACCACATAATCACATGTCTCGAAGATATCATGGATCAGAGAGTGGGTTATACATAAACAATAATATTTTCAATCATAATACTATGGATGGAAGTTGGTTACGACCACTTGGTGGCATGGTTCCTTTCTTGAGTATGTACGGTTTTTTCTGTTATACATTAATTTTTATATCTTTTATTGAGATGAATATACTCGGTGATTCATTTTTAGTGTTTTCAGCATGTCCAACTAGTTGTTACTATACTCACACCTATATGGAATTTTCCTACATGTGTCGGGTCTTATGATGAAAAAGGCCAATTTAACTGTTTCCCATGAGGATATAGATCAGGTTGGGTATAAATGCATCATGATAGATCAAGGTGTTTCATAGGATATTTAATTTGACTTTAAACCTCACCCTCAGAGAAGTTTGGAATCGGTAATGTTTTTGTGTGGTTTGAATTTTTACCACTTTTATGCTTTTATTACCTTTTTGTCATACACTTTTGTGGGATCATAGTTGTATACATGCATTAATTCTGGTTCTTTTACATTTCAACATTGTGTGGGATTGGATATGTGCTATTTTGTATATGTACTTGAGGATAATGCCTCTCATTTGTGGGATGTTCTTACATGCTGTTGTTATTTATCCCCTTTCCCATTATATGTTGGATTGGGGTAGTCAGGTGTCGATCATCATTGGGTCGGGTCGTGACATAATCAATTTTTATTTTTTCACTCTTTATGATAATTTCAATAATGAGTTACAATAAAAAATAACAACCCCATAAACAACTAAAAACCAACCCTTAGTTCTTCAGTGATCTATTTAAAAATAATTTACTCTATACAATCTTGATCGATTTAGATAACTATAGTATGTTGACTCCAGCCTCTAAGATTTCACCTTTTTAATCATGAATAACTAATAACCTCAACCAATTAATAAATATCCATCTTTATGTAGCTTCTGTTTTTACATGATGAACATCAATTCTTGGCTAGGACATCACCACCAGGGTCCCATATTCAATAGGGTGTAATTAATTCAAAAGACACATATCCTAGAACCTATGAAAATACTAATGGGAATAGAGCTGTATAATAATGAAATAGAATGGTATATCCCCCAAATTATAAAATATATTAGGTGATAGTTCATATGGATAACTGATCATAAAAGAATCCAAAATCAATGGCAATCATAATGAGCCTCATGTACTCAATTAGATGTGGGAACCACTGTAATTAAAGGAATACATACCACAATTCCCTCTTCAATTATAACTAACCATTATAAGGATAATAAAATAGAAATATCCTTTATCCTAAGAGTATTAATATGTTGTTAATGGAGTAAGGTACCAGACTATGGTTATGCCACTCTAGTCACATATAGTATCGATGTCTACGACATCCTAAAGACTAATCACTACATCACTATACTAATGGATCCCTTATATATAAAACATGCACCTTGATAGATCACTATGCATAAAATTCTATAAAAATAATATAAAATCCCCCAAATATTTATTTTAAGACACATATTTTCCTTGTAAATGTTATTTAATTATATAGGAATATTACGAGTCCACCAAAAATTGACGACGCATGATTTTGAAGCCAGGGATGCCCAGAATGAATTTCTGAACTTTTTTTAGGAACGTTCAGTAAACAGGTGAGCAGGTTTTTGTAACATTTGAACTCGTGATCAGAATTGAAATATGAGGGCACCGTTGAACTCATAGTACCGATATTCGCTTAAAGATACCTTCACCTCGACCGCAGTAGGACGAGGGTGAATGTTAATTTTTTGGATTTCTGTGGAAGAAGAAAAAAATAAAATATTTTTTATTTTTTTCCTTTTTAAACCTCCATTTGATTTTTGGAGGTGGGGACCACGAGAGCTTGAAACTTCCTTTTTGAATTCAATGGTGGGGACCACCCGAACCCCTCTTAATGTGGGAAAACCTTTCAACTATCCATGATTAATTTTTCCAACATCAATAAATTAATTGTGTCCACATCAATTAACTAATTTATCCAACTTTAATTAATTGATATTCATGAACTTATTATGTTCGTATTTCACCTCTTGGTTGGGGATTGGTTGGAAAAGGAGATCTTGGGAGAATTGTGGAGAAACAATCTATCCAACGAAGATCTCTTTCCTCCAAATGAAGAATGCCCTATCCAATGAAGAACCTACATTGAAATCAAGAATGAGTAAGACACACGAGCCCAACTTCGGAAGCGTGTTACGAAAGAAAGAATCATTGGCACCCTCATCAGCTTCACCGATAACATATCACAACACTTCAAACGAGAAATTGAGGTAGGGATTGTTAGTTTTATACACCTTACCCCATTTTTGACATTCTTCTTTATTCAAAATCAATTATGTTGCTTTATACCGTTCTAATGCGGTGGGTGCGGGCCAAACAAACACGGCTCGACCCCTCCGCAATCTTTTTAGGGATTGCTGGGTTTATACCCCTTTCCCCATTCTTGTATTCCTTCTTGAATTAAGAACGTATATGCCTCTTTCAACCGTTTTATCGCGGAGGGTACATTCTAAATGAACAAGACCCAACCTCTCCACAAGAATTGAAGTTTATGATGGACTTGAATTGATGGTGATGTCCTGAGTAAAGTCTGGATGTCTTTGGAATGGAGAATGGGCCACCGGACCACACCCGATGCCCCGAGGAATGTCTCCAGCTACCCATACCAGCATTTGGCACTGGTGGGACTCGAGAGCTGCGGCCGACACTTCGGATGGCTGTGATGATGTCAGCGGCGCGACCGTGTTGCCGTAGAAGGGTCGTGACATGTTGTTCATGGTGTAGCAAGGGCCGTGACCGACGCACGGCCGACCTCGTGAAGGGAGCGGTGGTGCGTGACCGTTCCACCGAGTGAGTAGAAGACACGCCCCGATGCCACGAAGATAATGGAGGGTGGTTGGTTTGCTGCTAGCCACCAGTGGTGGAGCGACATGAAATCACATAGTGGAGGAGGGATCACCATCCGTCCAACCGAGGAGCTGAGCGAGCCACCCAGCGAGCCACCCCCTGCAGGCCACACAACGGGCGGCAGGGTGCTGGCTGCCCAGCGGGCCGGGTCATGTTGGTGGTCGGGCCAGACCTAGGTCTGAACTCATGTCTGGCCGGGTCGACACAAACCATGGAAGACCAGACCTGGAAAAGCCTCGACCCCTTTTCGCTCTTTTTGTCATAACATTAGCTTCTAGCTTCCATTTTAGAAATCTCCTACAGAACTAGAAACTTTGGATCAAGACGTTCCTTTTGGTATACCCCAATTGAGTTTTGGACAAAGTTGGGGTATGGCGGGGTTGGATTGAATACGAATCCAACCTAGACCTTAGGACAAAAGGGAAAATAACTTACAGACCTGGAATCTGATTGGCGCACTGTCTATGGCGTTGTTCCCGTTCTTATGTGGCGGTTCTTTATGATACTTCATCATAAGACATTGTGGTATTTAGAGTATCAACCTATTTTTTGAGAAGAAGACCTTCCCAAAGTCAATCGAGCTAAGTGTGGGAATCACATGGCTGGCTGTAACATGAGAAAGGGATCCTATGTGGGTATGTGCTTTGGGATCCTATGTGGGTCTTTGTTCTAGTTTAACACTTGGATCTGCTCTCACAATCCATGTGGGACTACTCTAGGATTGTACCTAGGTCCTCTATACTGCGATCCTACGTAGTTATGATGATATAGGATCCTACGTGGCTCTGATGCTTAAGGATCCTATCTGGGTCTACCTCTCAACAATGTAAGATGATTCATTAGATTCATCTAATCATCTTTACTACCATACCAATGTTATAACTGGTGTGAGGTGAGTCTATACCTTTGGGGTAATTATCTGTGTGGCATACCATTGTGGTTCATACCTTCATTGTGACACCTTTGTGGTATTATTCTATGTGGCATTACCTTTTTGGTACATACCGTCATGGTGATACCTCCATGGTATTCTTTCCATCATGGGACAGATGTGTTTTGGGTTTTTGAGTTGGGCCTTGTGTTTCCTAATGATTGAGATGGGTTTACTAGACAACATAGGTATATGTATGAGCATATACCTAAGTAGGGTTATCAGTTTTTTTGAAGATTGGTGGTTTATACTTTGGGGGTTTTGTGAGACCTTCGAGGGTCTCAAGGTTTCTACTGAGTATCTTTATACTCACCCATGCAAGGGAAATGCCCAGACTATGTTGTATTTGGTGCAGACAATAGACAACCCAGACTAAGGATGAGGGTACCAGGACTGGAGGTAGTTGAGTGGTGGACATTAGACGAGGCGTACCACAGATATTATTGTTAAATAGCCATACCTATACTTCAGATAGTATCCTTGGAAGGTGATAGCATGAGTTGCTTCTAGTTTTACTTATACATTCCATTTTTTTGTGCATTATAGTTGGTCTTCTATTCTGGCCCCTTTTTAATTACTCTATACGCTATTTTTTACTTTATAGTTAACTTGTGTTCAAATCTGTCTTTGTTCTTGGTTTGTGTATGTTTACAGGTTATAAAGGCAATGCCTTCTTGTTTTAGGGAATATGCATTTCAGTGATAGTCTCCAGCCTCTATCATATGGAAGGCGGGCTAGGGGTAGTCACGACACGGACCCCGAGGAACGATTGTGAAAATTTTGTATCCGAGGAGTCGATTCTACCATATAACAATGGAATATGTTCTTTTAACGGTGATAGTGTTCTGTTTTATGAGTATGGTTATCAGTTTAGGCAATCCATGGATAGTGCGGTAGCCGATGCATCCACACACCATGACCTTGCCATCTGATTTCTGACATAGTGCAAGAAAAAACTGATTGCGTGTGTGTTTTGAAAATTTTTCATTGTGACCTATTTATGTCAGCTCACCAGGTATAACTTATTTACCGTGGTACACTTGTTTATTTCCAAGATGCCTCCACATAGGCAGCCAACTAGGGTTCCGGGTAAATTACGCGATGATAGCCCACTGAGTGACGAGGCCTCGGTGTAGGGCTCTTTATCAGTAGGGGCACCGGCAGTACTATTACCCATTGGGCCACTGATTCCATCAGCCCTAGTTATAGAGGGTGCACACCACTTGAGCACATTGCCCGAGTTCCAACTCTAGAGGCCACCACGGATCAGGGGTGAGATGGACCCACATGTAGCTAAGGATTAACTGGAGGCCATGGTGAGAGTTTTCTGACTGGTAGGGACACCAGGTGATCTCATGGTGATCCTTACCGCTATTCCTCTATAGGAAGAAATATGTAGATGATGGATCTTGATGCTCTAGATTCACGACGAGGGGTCACTTCTCTGGGCTCGATTTGACAACCTGTTTCAGGCAGAGTTACTCACATCGACCCTTCATGCAATGAGCATACATGAACTTATTCCTTTATAGTTGGGCAGCATGACTGTGGCCCAGTACTCTGTGAGGTTCCCCAACCACTCATGCAACTCCAATAATATGGTGAAAGACCAATTTTTCAAGTCCTAAACCATTGATCAGGGAGTCATGCGAGAGATCAGGGCTTCAATTATTTCTCTCATAACCCCGACGTAGTCGGGGATGTTAGGGAGACCCCTCTTAGTGGAGAGTTTTCTTGCTGAGAAGTCACCAGCTGTGAGACCCACCACCGGGTGTCACATAGTGGAGTCTTATACAGCTGGAATTAGACAAATTCTACAATGTTCTAAGAGGGCTAGACCTACAGGTGGACGACCGCATGATTTAGGGTCGGTTGTGAGGGGCACCCGAGACAGAGCCAATCATGCAAGGAGCAGGCAGGGTTACCCATGCGGTTGGCAGGGCCACATGGCTCATGACTACACAACCCACTGTATAGATGATCAAAAGATGGTCGAAGGATTTCCTAGGAAGAGACAGATGTCCGACCGAGGAGGTCCGCATGGAGCAGGCGGACGAGGCAAAGGAGCTAGCCATACAGCTGGCGGTGGGCGATGATTCGAGGTGTTACTTCCCCCACCAATATGTGGTCCACCCTGACTACAGGGAGTATGTGGATATGGGTGATACCGACACTATTAAGATGAGTTCTATGACCAGAGAGCTCTGGAGATGATATAAGGTACGATCTGTATCTAATCCAACATAGTTGCAGTACTTATAGACATAGGTTCCAGTCATTATTTTATTTTAACTTCTCTCGTTCGGATCTCGGTGATTCCTATGGATCCATTGGCTCGATCCTTACAGTTATAGAATTCTACTAGAGCGGATTCGACAATTACACACTGGTTCCGCCAGTGAGCGATTACTCAAAGATGCGAGATCTTCAGCTGTGATCTCCTAATAGCGATGTTGTGGCCTTATGACGTCATCTTGTGTATGAATTGGTTATCTATAGTCCATTCTAAGACTGACTGTAATAGGATAAAATTTGGGGGTGTCTGCATGGATGGGAATAAATTTACTTTCACCGATGAGAAGGGAGCCTTTGTAGCATAGGATGGACTTACCCAGAGGAGAGTGCAACAGATCAATCATCACATGGCTAGCCATAACCTCAGAGATGTTGATGTAGAGAGTTCGAGATATCCTATAGTGGTGGAACAGTATGCTAATGTCGTCCTTGAGGATGTTTCGTGTCTACCTCCTCAAAGAGTGGTGGAATTTTACACTGAATTTTACCTCGTGATGACACTAATATCTACACCAACATATCATATGGCTCCTTCAGAGCTTCGTGAGCTACGGGTATAGCTAGAGAACTTACAAAGAAAGGGGTTTATCCGGCCCAGTGTTTCTCGTTAGGTAGAACAAATTTTTTTAGCCAATAAGGCTGATGGGAGCTTGAAAATTTTTATTGACTACCGGTGCCTGAACCAGGTGACCGTGATGAACAAGTACCCACTTCTAGGGATTGATGACCTCTTTGATCAGCTGATGGGAGCATGGTGGTTCTCGAAGATAGACCTCATATCATGTTATCACCAACTCATAGAATAATATGATGATGTGCAGAAGACGACTTTTAGATGTTAGTATGGCCACTACGAGATATTGGTTATGCCATTCGGCATAACCAACTCTCCAGTAGTTATCATGGAAATCATGAACATGGTCTTTCAGCCATACCTTGATCTCTTTTTAGTAGACTTCATCAACGACATTCTGATATACTTGGCTACCGAGGAGGAGCATGCCTATCATCTGTAGATAGTTCTGGACACACTCCTAGAGTACCAGCTTTTTGGTGAGCTCTCGAAGAGCCAGTTCTGGATTTGATAGGATCACTTTCTTGGGCATGTCATCGTGGAGGCTGCAGAAGTGGGGGATCCAACAAAGATTGAGGCAGTACTTTCTTGAGAGCAAACTAGGAGTGTGATGGAGGTATGGTGTTTCCTGGGTTTGTCTGAACACTACTAAAGGTTTGTGCCAGATTTATCCAGAGTTGCAGCACCTTTATCAGCATTGATGAAGAAGGGGAAACCCTTCGTGTGGTTGGAGAGATTACAACAGAGTTTTCAAGAGCTGAGGCATAGGCTGAAAATATCCGATATCTTGAGGCATCCGAAGGAGGGTGTTGGCTACGTTTTCTACTACGATGCATCAGGGACCGGGCTCAGATGTGTCATGATGAAGATGCGAGTAGTTATCACATATGGTTCTTAACATCTAAGATAACATGAGTATAACTATGCTACATATGACCTGGAGTTAGCAGTATTATTCTTATCCTTAATGATGTGGTGACATTACATTATGAGATAGCATTTTATAGTCTACTCTGATCAAAAGAGTCTCAGGTATATCTTCACTTAGATTGACATAAACATAAGGCGGCGGCCTTGGCTTGAGTTCATCCCGAACTATGACTTCGAGATTGTCTATACATCTGTGAAGGGGATTGTTGTAGTATATGCACTTAGTAGGAGATCTGGTATACAGCTTCTAGGTGAGGCAACGAAGCAGCTGGCCACTTTTCAGATATCCTTTGTGGATCGAGATAGATCAAATTTTCTTCAGTCTCTTACAGTCACTCCCCCACTTCTTTAGTGAGTCAGGGAGGCGTAGCATGGGGACACTGACTGTGAGGTTCAAAATGTTTAGATATCCATAGGGTAGGTACCTAATGGATTTTCTAAATGTGGGAAGCACGTCATCCTTTTCAGAGGACATACCATGGTACTAGTGTTTCCTTGGGAGGAAGTATTGAGGGACATTTACATGTCCCCATTGTTGGTACATCCAGGAGTGTAGAAGATGTACCCAGACCTCCAACGACATCACTGGTGTCCATGAATGAAGAATGCAGCAGCAGAGATTGTCTCTCGGTGCCTCACATGTCAGTAAGTCAAGGCAGAGCATCAGGTTCCAGTAGACTGAGTTTAGTCTTTAGAGGTCCCAGAGTGGAAGTGTGATGGGATATAAATGTACATTGTGATAGTAATTCCACGTACATCCAGGGGTCATGATTTTATCCGGGTGACAATCAACCGAATCACCATGTCAGCCCACATCCTACCGACCAAAGAGTAGGGTTCACTAGAGAGCTTGGGGCACTTCTATGTGTAGAAGATTGTGTGGCATCACGAAGTACCCATGACAATTGTCTCTGATCATGATGCACGTTCCACTTCTCACCTATGGAGGGGGTTGCAGTAGGAATTCAAGATGCAACTTCATTTGAGAACTTCCTTCCATCCCCAGACAGATGGCCAGACTAAGCTGACCAGTCAGACCCTTCAAGACAAGCTGCATGTTTTCTTCCTCTACATCAGTCAGAGCTGGGAGGATCACTTTCCCTTGGTGGAGTTTTCATACACCAACAGTTATCACTCCACCATTGGGATAGCACCATTCGTGGCTCTGTATGGCTGACATTGCAGAACGACATTGTGTGGGAATAACCCAGTGGAGTCAACACTCATGTGACCAGAAATGGTCCGGGATGTGACATAGAAGGTGCAGATTATCCCCGAGAAGATGATGATAGAAAAGTACAGGAAAAAGTCTTATACCAATAGGAGACGGAGACCTCTGGAGTTTAATGATGGTGACCGTGTTTTTCTACGGGACTCACCTCAATGAGGATTGCAAAGATTTGGTCGGGGTGACATGTTATCTCTGAGGTTCATCAGACATTTTTAGGTCCTCAATAGAGTTGGTGAGGTGGATTACCGCCTAGGACTCCCTCTCAGTTGCAGCGGGTGCGTGGAGTATTCCACGTATCCCAACTGAGGAGATATGTGCACGACCATTCACACATCATTGACTTGGGCGAGATGGATATCGATGATGGGACGAATTTTATGGAGTTTCCTGTAATTATTGAGGATCAACAATATCAGGTCCTTTTTAGGCGATCAATACCTCTGGTGTGCTTTCGCTGGAAGAACAGGATCTTCCAAGAGAGAACATGTGAGGAAGAGGCTCAAATACATGCTCAGTACCCCCACATGATTCATTTTTTTGAGTTATGGCTTATGGGGATAAGAATCCGTGAGGTGGGGAGAATGTAAAGGCCTGGATTTTCCATGTAATTCTTTTAATGATATGTGGATATTAAAAGTCCGTGAAAATTTACAGCACGTGATTCTGAGGCCCGATGTGCCCGGAATGAATTTACGAACATTTTTTTGGTTACATTCAGTAAACTTGTGAGTGTGATTTTGTAACTTTTGAAATGGTGCTCGGAAATTAAATATGAGGGCACCATTGAACTCGCAGCGCGAATATTCTCTTAACGAGACCTTCACCATGACCCCAATAAGTCGAGAGTAAAAGTTAGTTTTTGTGCTTTTCGACGAATAAGAAAAAAATAAATTATTTAACATTTTATTTTTATTTTTGAAAATCCTTTTGATTTTAATAGGTGGGGAACACAAGATATTGAAACCTTCTTTTTGAATGAAATGGTGGGGACCACCCGAACAACTCTTAATGTGGGAAAACTTTTCAAATATACATGTTCAATTGTTCCAAACTAAATTAATTAATAATTCCAACTTCAATTAATTAATTGAGCCAACGCTAATTAATTGATAAACTTAACCTTATTAAGATTGAATTTCACCTCCTGGTTGGGTATTTGTTGGAAAAATAGATCTTGGATGATTTGTGGAGAAACAATCTCTCAAATGAAGAACGCTTTCCTTCGAATGAAGAACACCCTCTCTAAAGAAGAACATAATTCGGAATCAAGAATGAGGACGACACATGGGCATGGCTTCAGAAGCGTGTTGCAAAAGTGATGATCATTGGAACCGTCTTGGCCTTCACCAACAATATCTCACGACACTTCCAATGAGCAATTGAGGATGGTATTGTTTGTTTTATACACCTTGCCTCGTTCTGAATGTTCTTCTTGATTAAAAAGAAATTAGGCTTCTTGATACCATTCTAATATAGAGGGTGTGGTCCAAATGAACATGACCTGACCCCTCTGTAATATTTATAGGGATTGTTGGTTTTTTTTCCACTTACCCCGTTCTTTTATTCCTTCTTGAATTAAGAACGTCTATGCTACTTGCTACCATTCTAATGTGGAGGGTGCAAGACAAACGAACATGGCACGAACTGCCTACAAACTTTCTGATTTTTGATGATCTTGAATCAATGGAGGAATCCCGAGCTGA
This sequence comes from Viscum album, assembly GCA_963277665.1. Taxonomy (NCBI): domain Eukaryota; kingdom Viridiplantae; phylum Streptophyta; class Magnoliopsida; order Santalales; family Viscaceae; genus Viscum; species Viscum album. The sequence goes on from OY728161.1 coordinate 1,006,365,215, forward strand.
GTTTATAAGTCATTGGAATGATGAACCCACCAACAGGGCACATCCCAGTGACCCAAGGAACATCGTCGACAACCTGTACCAGTGTCTGGAACCGGTGGGGATCAGAAATGGAAACTAACACTCTGTCTGGCCATGATGTCATCTGCAGCAGTGCAAACACACTGCCTGAGAATGGCCAAAGCTAGTTGGCTGCAGCAGATAATGGGCATCCACTTCACCGCTGCTCGTCTGTGGTGGCACGATGTGCGACTGTTCCGTAGAGGAGGGCTGGTCGTCCGGCCAGCTAGGCAGCTGAGCGGGTTGTCTAGTTATCCGCCTAGCTCAGGCCACCCATCGGACTACCTAGTATGTCAGTCCAGACATAAGGCCAAACTCGGGTTGGGCTGGGTCAGTTCGACCTTGTCGGACTGGACCCGGACGAGCTTCGACCCCTTTTCGCTCTTTTGGCCATAACATGAGCTATATGTGTCAGTTTGACGAAACATCTACGGCGCTATAAAATTTGGATCAAGGCTATCCTCTTGCTATACCCCACTTCACTTTTGGATAATTTTGGGGCACAACTGGGTTGGATGGAAAGTGAATACAACCTGTCCCTGGGGATAAAAAGGCACAATAATATACAGACCTTGCATCTGATTGACGCACCGTCTGTTGCGTTGAGACCCATTTTACATAGTGATCCTTTGGACTAATTCTTCTTCGTAATTCGTGGTAATTGTAGTATCGACCTATTACACGAGGAGATGACCCTCCCCAAATCAAGTGACCTTTGTGCGGGAACCCTGTGGATGGATGTAACATGAGAAAGGGATCCTATGTGGGTCTGTGCTTTGGGATCCTATGTGGATCTGTTCTTTGGGATCCTATGTGGGTATGTGTTCTAGTTTCCCACTTGATTCCACTCTTGGAATCCACATGGTAATACTCAATGATCCTATGTGGGTCTTTTGTACTATGATCTTACATGGGTCTGATGATTTAGGATCCTACGTGGGACTGATTTTTTAGGATCCTACATGGGTCTACCTCTCAACAGAGTAAGATGATTTAGTAGATGCATCTAATCATCATTACTACCATACATAAGTTATACCTGGTGTGAGCTAAGTATTTTCCATTGTGGAAATTACTTATGTGGCTAACCATTGTGGTGCATAACTTCGTGGTGATATCATTTTTTGTATTCTTCTGTGTGGACTTACTTTTTGGTACTCACCATCATGGTGAGACCTTTATTGTATTCTTTCCTTCGTGGGATAGTTGAGATTTTGGATTTTGAGTTGGGCCTTGTGTTTCATCATGACTGAGATGGGTTTAAATGACAAATGAGTTATATGTATGTGCATATACCTAAGTAGGGTTGTCTGCTGTTTTAATGCATTTTGTTTTATCCTTTGTGGGTTTTGTGGGACCTTGGAGGGTCTCGGGGTCCCTACTGAGTTTCGTTATACTCACCCCTGTATGGACTATGCCTGAACCTTGTTTTGATTAGTGTAGAAGAAATACATTGCTGAATAATGATAAGTGTACCAGGAGTGGAGGTAGCTCAGAGGTGGACATTAGATGAGGAGTTCCGTAGAGATGAACATTCTAGATCTGTACCTATCCTTCAGGTGGGATCCTTGGCAGGTGATCATAGGATTTGTTTTGGGTGTTTACTTTTACATTCTAGTATTCCTTGTACTTTCTAGTTGGGCTTGTATTCTGTCTCCTTTTTACTTATTATACAAAAACATTTTTACATGACAGTTTACTTTTTTTTATCTTGATATGTGCTTAGTTTGTGTGAGTTTACATGTTATAAAGGAAATGCCTCCCTGTTTTTGGGAATACACCTTTCGGTGCTATTTGCTAGCCCCTTGCCTATGGGAGGTAGGCTTGGGGTAGTCACAGCTTAGACCCTAGGGGACAGGTCATTAAAATTTATCTAACCAATATAAAATAATGCCTTCATCAAAAAACAAGACTATAAATTATACATGGATCTTACTTACACCATCAGTTCTCTAAGATCAATTGAAAATTTGATAAATTTTAGAAGTTATTGATAAAAACACATAGGGAAATTGACATTTAATCATATATATCATCTTGAGAAACCCCCAATCTCATCTAGAAAAATTTCCATGTATTACTGCCCCACAATAGGAATCCTCTCATCTATAACATCTATAGTACACATAGAAATTTTTTTAACCGGTGTCTAATCATCTTAAATTTTTTTATTATTTTCCTAAACATCTTTCCTAATGTCTTAATCATAATTTGGGGGTGGATCTTTACTTTTATACTCATCTTCTAGTAACCAAAAACAATCCTGAACCATTAAATCTCAAACTAGGAATAAACACTCTAAATCAATGATTATTTCATCAGGGCTTGTTAAGAAATTATGGAATCCCACTAAATATCTTTATCACTTAAGGAAAGATTAGATTATAACTTAATTTATGTAAAGTTATGATACCTAATGGTATAAGATACTTGTGAAAATGGATTGGTCAAATGATCCACATGAATATCAAACTAATGAACCATAATACCAAAGGAAATGAATGGAACATGTTATTATTGATAAGTGAAAATGGAAGGGGATGATACATAATCATAATTGAATTTCTAACATTAACTCATTGATTACATCCTTCCATCATGATAATTTTCCAATGGTATGACAATTAGAACTATATGCATGATGGGGTCTACTGTAATGTGGTGGTGGAAGATGATTATATCTCATATACCCTTAGTTTCTCAAAATCCACCAGGCCCTCTATCAAAACTATCTATGGTAAGACCAAATAGTACATATCAGGAAGTATTTTGATTATAATATATTTTTTCAAGGACTCCATTTAGTTGAAGTTACACCGCATGATTTTATTCTACCTTATCTCTTTAATGTAATTAAATAGCTTGCACCACACACAACACCGAGTTTGAGTGTAGGACGACATACCAAATTATCTGTTCAAAAAATGGTTATGAATAGTATTAACTGGATTTTTTATTACCCTCCATATAATTTTAACGTAAGTATTATGTGTTTCATAGTCATATTATAAGAGCAAATTCAATTTTTCAGATAAAAATGTATTTCTTTAAATGAAAATGAAAATTTTACACCTTTTAATGGAATTTTTTTAAATCCATTATTTGACAATTTTACATATTCAATTTGACAAAATAAAATTATTTTTTAGAATCTGGGCAACAAAATTTACTTTGGATGAAATTTTGGTATTTTTCTAATAATGTTCATTTTTCTTATGAAGATATATAAATAATTTTAATTCAAAACATCCTTTTAATATAATTTATTTATATGTTTAGATTATTTTTTTAATAGTGTTTTTTGTGTAATTAAATTATATTTTTACCATTTAATCCAATGTTGGTCATTGGAAGTAATTTGACTTTGAAATTTAACATAAACAAGTGTCAATCTATAGATAGTTAATATATTTTAAAAACATGCTTTTTGTTTTGACAACATGACTAAATATTAAAATAATAAATCCAACTTCTATGTTTTTAATTTTGTATAATAGACATCATTTTTGATTTCAGAATATCAAATAAAACTTCGGCTGAGTTTTTGGTATTTTTCAGAAAAACGTCAATTTTTGATGTATATAGTGAAACAACTATGTTGTAGTTAAAAATCATGAATTTTCATTTAAATCGAAATTTACAACTTATGTTAATTGAATTTAGAAAATAAAACATACATGGTTGTTATTAGTATGTGAAATGTGGTTCATTATAATGAAAATATTTTTTTTTTGAATAGAAACATTTGACTTTAATTCAGCGCGGTTAAAGGTAAATATGTTAATTCAAGGTAAAAATAATATTATAATAATACAAAATTACCATAAAACATGTCTTATCCTTATTGGATGGGTCTTGTAAGACCATCTTTGTCTTTGGGTCGATTTTTGGACCCCATGGAGCCACGTAAGTGGGATAATGACAGTATATTTTAATTAAATTAAAGTAATAGAAAAATGAAATAAACAAATATCTTTCAGTAAATTAATTTTGAAATGGGGTTATATATGTTACCCTTTTAACTATAAATATTATTTATAAAGCTAAAAAAATTTCTACATCATGGTATTCTATTTAGAAATTTTAGACCTCAAGTAAATAAAATTAGTTATGACACAATAATGATACAATTTTTAACTCAATAATAAATGATCAAAATAAATAAGATTATAAAAATTAAAACAATATACAAAAACATTAAATTTATTATTAAATGATTTTATTTTGAACAAAATTAATCTTATATTAGACCTTAATGAGTGTTGGACCTTTATAAACTGAAAATTATTATATAATAAAATAATATTTTCATTGTTTCCTAAAGTGCCCCTCCTCCGCCTTATAAAAATCCCTCACCTCTAACCCATTACTCATAGCTCTCAAGACCCTTATCTCGTCCAAACTCTCACCACATAATCTATCAATATCACTCCTTTCCATATATAAGCCTTAAATTAGGCAGAAGGAACTTCAATAAATCGGTGTGGTTCAAACCAAAGGGAGTTACCCAATTTATAGGTAACGTCTTTCCAAAAGTTCTCTTCTTTTATTTTACTTTTCCAACCCCTTAAACTCTTTTTATTAATATATTTTATAAAAAATCGAGTATCCTCAATATACTAGGATGTTTTTATTATAATTATTCAAACTACACTTGAACACACCTCCATCTAAGGGAAAAACCCATAATGTTTCTGTGGACGACGAACTACTGCCTCATGAAACGATGAATGTTCAATAATCTCCTACTAACGCTTATAGTGGAAATTAAGATGGAAATTTATTTATATGTGATATATATTATATTTATATTGTTTCTATTATTTTTTATTTTTCATTTATATCATACCTTTATGATTTCCATAATGGGTAACGGCGATAATTTCATTTGAGGTAGTACAGACTACCGCCCCCTCAAAGTGATATAAATTATTTATGTGATAAGTGGAATGTATAAATGATGTTGTTACTAAAATTATCTGTGTTGTTATACTGGAATTATAATATACCTTTGTATCATTAATTATTATTTCAATTAAAATACGAACTAAAAATGAAATTAGCATTCATGCGTACGTACGACATATCGTCTCCATGAGCGGTTCATTTAATTTCATATCTCCAAATGTCATATACTGTTATAAATACATATATATACTGGATATATAAGATATATATGATATCTAAATAGTGAATATTATTTAGTAGATAAATTAATTTTGACCACATGGATAACATGAAATTATAAGAAGTTTACTTTTTCACTCAAGTACAAACTATCAACAAAATGACCATTATTAACTTAAATGAGTACGTAATGTTTATAACATGCTAATAAGAGATATAAAATTAATAATAAGTTTGAAAAATGTTCTTAATCAGGTAGAAATTAACTTTAGTTTGTCATTTAGGAGATTAAAGAAGGAACGGGTCAAGTCGGACACAAGGTATGGGGTTTTTTATCTCAATTTTAATTTCGCGAGATTTCCATTATTCGCCACTTATTTATTGCATGTGGTTTATTGTGTAATGAAATTTGATATATATTATCATGATTAATTTTATATTCATCTAATTCTGTGATTCATTTGGTGGTTATTAACTTTTGTTCGTATGACTTGATTGATTAAAACGTGGTAAGGGGTTTCTTATCTCACACTAAATTTTGTGAGATTTCCATTGTTCGTAACTTATTTATTGAATGTGGTGTATTATGTTCTTCCCATGATTGGAATATTGGTGTAATATAATTTAATTTATGTTTATTTACATCTTCATTGTATGATCCTTCTTTCATGGGATGTATGTTTTGTGAGTTACCAAATCGGTAAGAGAATTTCAAATTTCAATTTCCACTCATTAGACTTCTCGCATAGTTCATTGATTATTTTACTCCAATATTATGTGGGGAATCAGTATTTATTATTTATGTAGTAATTTCCACTACCTTTTGTGTGTATGTACTTTTGAAACACATAATCTCTCCATTTATAATTTCTCAAGTCATTGATATGAACTTAATAAGAGTAATATTTACTCGATTTAAATTAATTGAGTTAAACATCCAAGTCATTAGTGTTGTATTTACAGGAACATGTGTGAATGTCCTATGATTTATTTACATTAAATATCCAATCATATTGGGGTTATTTATATTTTTTACACATAATTATGTCATTGATTTATCCTTATCCTAAGGATATGTTCTTAATAAGGTATTTCATCTCAATATACATTGCATTGAGACTTCTTTGTTGTTATACGCCAATTCACTTTTATATGGTATATATAATGTACATTGACATAGTATATCATGAATCCATTTATTTTCATGATATAATAATGTGTTGATTAACTCAATTATTTGTTTCAATGTGTCTCTATTTTGGTTAGTAACGCTAAATAAAATATCAATATAAATGTTTTAAATGTTTATTCTTCTAAATCTTTCGCAATAATGTCCATGTTTTAAAAATTATTTTATGGATTTATTTATATGAACATTGTCTTTTTAAAATTAAAATTTCTTTTAAATTTTTCAAAGTGTAATGGGACACTTTGATTCAAAAATTGATTTTAAACAGATTCTTGATAAATAGTTAGACTTTTAAATGTTTTCAAGAAAAAGTGGTATATTTCTCTCTAATACTTTTGATGATTATTTTCATCTATGTCAATATCCATCATTATTATTGACTAAGGTTAATATATTATAATAAAATCTTCCATATTGTTTTTCATGAGTTATGTATGACTGTGGATGAGCTATTTTTATCTCATTCATAGTTTTCGGTTAAAATATTGATGTTTCGTATTCTAGTTTTAATTTGAATGTTTAGATCATGTTTCACCTTTTCATATAAAGAATGAATTGGACTTATTAAGTGACATGTGGAGGCCGCTATAGCTACTAGATGTATCAGTAGGTCTCATGAGACAATCCAGTGTCTTGGCAGAAGGCCATGACAAAATATTATTTATATTCTTGGCACGAAGCTTTCACTATGTGGTCATGATGTCCAGTATTATGCATTCCACCATTATGAGATTAGCTATTAATATTTCATGTGGTTATTGGACTAGTCGAATACCCATGACAATGTTTTATTATGGAATTATTTACTCCGCTAATATTTCTACAATAAAGTGGTCACGTTTATTATTTGTAAAGGCATGTGTTTTCAATTATTCATGATGCCTAATGTTTATGTTATCTTCCGCTGTATTTCTTTCTCTTACTAAGCTTCTGAGCTCACCCCTTTCTTATGTTTTATTTTCCCCGGATTCCAAGTAGTGTATTATGATAGAAATGGAGGGTTATGATTGGTGATTAATGGAGTTCTCAAAGGATAATTTATTTTTGTGTTTTATTTTTTAATGTTTAATATAACATTCATGTATGTAATCTATTTTCTAAGACTGTTAAAATGATCAGTCTTTCAGGACTTGATTCCTTGTAATCATGCTAGTGTGTTAAAATAATTCACCGACTCTAGGATAATGGGTTATGGGTGTTATAGTTGGTATCCGAGAAATTTTAGTATAAAAATTGGAAAATATATTTAGAAAAACTCTTATTGGAGAACATTACCTTAAGATATACTTTGAGGATTAGTATAGAATAACTTCCTAGAATTTTGTTAATGTTGATATCATGTGTATTTTTCAAGCAATACATCCCTGTTTGGATACGATCAGGTAGTGGTGGTTCCGGCACATATGTACCTATGAGTGAAAACTCCAAAAAGGAGTTTCAGACTTGACCCGCTGTATCCATGTACATGAAAACGGGCCTTGATGCACTCTTGTTTACGAGAAACCCAAGGGATATGTGTAAGATAATTCACATTTTAAATATAAACTAAATTGAAGGATCTTAATATAATATTATAATAAATGATCTTTTGTTAATATCAAGGTATTTCAGATTGAAAATAATGTGTCATGATATTTTCTAAATGATTTTATGACACACACAATGCTTTCCGGTTTTAGTCAAACTATCCGTTCAACTACATGTTTTTACTTTTTGGATAAAAATACGAGGAATGAGATAACATTTATGGTTAAAATATGATCGGGTTATCTTTTAGTAATTTATCTAATTTTTTTCAATATTATAAAATTATATATTTTTTGACAGAGGACAACAAGTAGACCATTTGAACACCCATCGCGTCAGACAACGCTACAAGAATCGAACCCACAACCAATATGTGACTGGGATTTATCGCCAGCCACTAGACTACGTGAAGTCCCTTGTTAGTCTGACAAATTCATTTTTTTAAATGATTTTTTTTGATCAAAAATATATTGATTTTGGGAAATTGTGATTTATCCTTAGTATAAGAATATTATTTGGTGATTAAATGATAAATTTTATTTTGGAAGATGTTCGCTCATTTGGTAACACTATATGCCTACGGAAAATAGAATACTATGGGATTTAATTTGAGGTATAATGGTGGATTTTTATTTTTGAAGAATGTATGTTTTTATAGAAGACTTAGAGAAATTTAGGTTATTTCTGGAAATTATTAACAAATCATAGAGAATATGTGATTAGGTTAATTACTTTTAATTATGTGACTTTAAGAGTAGTCGATGTTATTTTGAGATAAATGATATGATTTATCGTGGAAGACAATGTGATTAAATCTTTCTAAATTTTGGGTTTCAAACATAGTTTCCATTATTTTGAATAATTTTAAGGACATTTATTTTATTTCTAAATGATATTTGTTCTTCTTTGGGCATTATTTGTATAATTTTTGAGATTAATATTAGTATTTATTTCTATATAAGATTATCCTTTTTATGGACCATATGGTATCATACTAACAATTTTGGTATTGGATAATTTCTAGAGACAATAGAAATATATCGTTAATCTTTTATGAATTATGTGATTATTTATAAGTTGATTATGGCACATCAGGTGTGGCCAAGTCATCTTGAATACTCACCTTTTGGAGAGAAGATGAGTTTATGGAATAAATTTATTAAAAGATGAAACTCTACTTGCAAAGTAAGTATACTTCTTTATGCTCTTAGTTAAACTCATAAATAAATTCATTACAATTATTAAAATAAACATAAGACAAAAAAATTCCCCTTTACATTTCATATTAGGTAATCGAAGACCATTCAACCTGTCACAAGTTTATGGATTTCAGATCGTTAAATTTCTCCTAATAATTTTCTCAATCAATCTATTTCAGAACATGATTGTTATATTTCTCTTCCATATCCATTTTGTCTACATAGAACCCTATAATGTGTTATTTTCAATAACCTTCATACTTATATTTCTTTTTATTAAACTAGAGGCCTCATTAATCCATTTTTCGATGTTGTATTTCAACTAAGATATTTGGAAATTTATAATACCATGTTTTTAATCCTGAGCGTAAATTGTGAGGATGCAATTTATTGAAGGAGGGGAGAAAGTAACACCCCTGTATTTTTTAGTACAGTATCTCTTTAATGTAATTCAATAGCTTTCACAACACACAGAACAGAGTTTGAGCACACGAAAACTTACCAAACATGTCGTTAAAAAAATGGTTATGAATAATATTAATTGGATTATGAATTTTTTTATACCCCATATAATTTTAATGCATGTATTATGTATTTCTTAGCCATATTATTATAACAAATTCAAATTTTCAGATGAAAAAGTTTTTTTTCAAAAAAAATGCAATTTTACTACCTTTTAATCGAGAACCATTTTTAATCAAATATTTGACACTTTTACATTTTCAATTTGACAAAATAAAATTATTCTTTAGAATCAGTACTTCAAAATTTACTTTGGATGAATTTATTTTAATAATGGTCATATTTTTATGAATAGTGAAAAAACATTATTTTAATTCAAAACTGCCTTTTAATCTAAATAATTTATATGGATATATTATCTATTTAATTGGGTTTTAAGTGTTATTAGATTATATTTTTACCATTTAATTTATTTTAGGTCATTTGAAATAATTTCACATTGAAATTGAACATAAACAAGTGTCAATATTTTAATAGTTAATATTTATTAAAAACCCGCTTTATGTTTTGACAATGGGAATTAATTTAAAATTAATTAAACCAACGTCAATGTTTTTAATTTTGTAAAATATACATAATTTTTTAATTTATAATATCTAATATATCATAGGATTAATTTTTGGTATTTTTCTGAAAAACATCAATTTTGATGAATAGTGATACCACTAAGTAGTAGTTAAAAGTATGGATTTTTCATTTAAATGAAATTTTACCACTTCTGTGAATTTAATTTATAAAATAATACATACAAGGTTTTTATTAGTAAGTAAAATATTGTTCAATAAGATGAAAATTTTATTTGGTGAATAGTAACTTGTGACTTTTATTTATAGCGGTTGAATGTAAATAGGGTAATTCAAGATAAAAAGAATATTATAATAATAAAAAATTACCATAACACTAGTCCTATCATTGTTTAATGAGTAATGTCTGACAAAGGTCATCCTTGATTTGGTTTTTTTGACCCCATGGAGCCACTTATGAGTGATAATGACCCTTTATTTTAATTAACTAAATGTAAAGACAAAAATGACATAAGCACATATCTTTTAGTAATTTAATTTTTACATATGGATAAAAGAGTTATCTTCTCAACTAAAAAAATTCTTTGGAAAGATAAAAATATTTCCTACATCATGGTATTTGTTTTATATTTTTTTACATCATGAAAATAAAATTATTTATTACACAATAATGATGTAGTTTTTAACTCATTAATAAATGATTTAAATAAATACGATTATAAAAATTAAAACAATATCCCAAACCTATCCAATTCTTATTAGATGATTTTATTTATTAAAATAGTAATTTTAAGTTCTACTTTAATGTGTTTGGGACCTTTAGAAACCTAAAATCATTATATAATAAAATAAAATTATCAATGTTTTCTAAAGAGCACGTCCTCTCCCTTATAAAACCCCCACCTCTAACCCATTACACACACCTCTCAAGCCCTGTGGATCAACAATAATCATCTCAAATAATATCTTAGGATCCCTCCCATCCACCTATAATTCATAGATTATCCATAAGGCACTTCAAGAAATAGTTTTGGTTCAAACCAAAGGGAGTTACACAATTTTAAGGTAATGTATTCCCTAAAGTTCACTTCTTTTACTTTACTTCTACAATTTTAAAAACTCTTTTTTTACATTATTTTATAGAAACAAAATTACCCTAAATATAATAGGTTTTTTTATGATATGTATTAGATCTACACATACACAAACCTCCATTTAATAGGAAAAGAACATACTATCTCTCTTGACGGTGAACTACTGCCTCACGAAATGATGATTGTACAATTCTCTCTTACCTCCTCTTATGGTGGCCATTAAGATGAAACTGTATTTATATGTGATATATATTATATTTATATTGTTTCTATTCTTCTTTATTTTTTATTTACATCATACCTTTATGGTTTCCATAATGGGTAAATGCGATAATTTCATTTGAGGAAGTGCAGACTCCCCCCCCCCCCTCAAAGTGATATGACTTGTTTATGCCATACATGGAACATATAAATGATAGAGTTAGTATATTTATATATGATATTATAATATAATAATAATACACCTTTGTAATATTATATATTCATTCAATTAAAATACGAACTACAAATAAAAGTAGCGTTCTTTCGTACGTACGACATACAGTGTCCATGAACGGTGCATTTCATTTCTTATCTGAAAATGTTATGTATAATTAAAAATACATATATATACTGAATATATAAGATTTATATGATATCTAAATCATGATTATAATTCTAGATATAAAGTACATTTTACCTCATGGATATCATGTAATCATAAGATGTTTACTTTTGAATCAAGTACAAAATATCAACACAACGACCGTTTTTAACTTAAATGAGTACGTAAGGTTTGTAAAATCCTAATAAGAGATATAAAAAAATTATTTGGAAAAATTTTCTGACGAAAGTAAAAATTAACATTAGGTTGTCATTAAAATGATTAAATAATGAACGGGTCATGTCAAACAGAAGGTAAGGGGTTTCTTATCTCACTTTTAATTCCATGAGATTTCCGTTGTTCGCAACTTATTTATTGCATGTGGTGTATTGTGTACTGAAATTTGATATATATTATCATTATTTTTTATATTAATATTATTATGTGATTCATTTTCTGGTTATCAACTTTTCTTCATATGACTCAATTGATTATAACATGGTAAGGGGTTTCTTATCTCACTCTTAATTTCGTGGGATTTCCATTGTTCGCAACTTATTTATTGCATGTGGTGTATTATATAATACCCATGATTGTATTATTTCTGTAATATACAATAATTTATGGGTATTTAAATCTTCATTGAATGATCCTTCTTTCATGGGGTGTATCATTTGTGAGTTACGAAATCGGTATGAGAATTTCAAATTTCAATTTCCACTCATTCGACTTTACGCATACTTCACTAATTATTTTACTCCAAGATTATGTGTGGAATCACTATTTATTAGTAATTTAGTATTTAAACTACACTTTGTGTGGATATAATTTTGATACACATAATCACTCCCTTGATAATTTCTCAAGTCGCTGATATGAACTAAATAAAAGTAATCTAAACTCAATTTCCATTCATTGAGTGACATCCAAGTCATTGGTGTTGTATTTACAAGAATATGTATGAATGTCTTACAATTTATTTACACTGAATATCTAATCATATTGGGTGTATATATATTTTTCAACTTTAATTATGTCATTGATTTATCCTTAACCTATGAATATGGACATTATAATGGATTTCATCTCAATTTACATTCCATTAAGTTTTCTTTGTTGTTATATGCCAATTTACTTTTATATAGTGTATATAATGTACATCGACATAGTATATCATGAATCCCTTTATTCTAAAGATATTATAAAGTATTTATTACCTCAATTATTGGTATTCAAGTTTCTCTCTTTTGGTAAGGAACTGTAAATAAGATATCATTTTAAATGATTTAATGATTTATTTTTCAAAATCATTCTCATTAATATCCATGTTTTAAAAATGATTTTAATGATTTATTTATAGTGAAATTAATGTTTTAAAATTTAAATTCCTTTTAACGTTTCATAGTGTTATGGGACACTTTGATTCAAAAATCAATTTTAAACAACTTATTGATATATATTGAGACTTCTAAATGTTTTCAAGAAAAATGGCGATATTTTCCTCAAATAGTTTTGTTGATTATTTTCATCTTTTTCAATATCCTTCATTATTTTCGACGGAGGTTAATTTATTATAATACAATATTTCATATTGTATTTAACGAGTTATGATTCACTTTGGATGTGATATTTTTATTCCATTCATTGTTTGTGGTTAAAATAATGACATTCCGTATGTTACTTTTAATATGAATGTTAAATTATGTTTCACCCATTCATTTGAGTAATGCATTGGACATAGTAAGTGATGGGTGGATCCCGCTATAGCTTCTCGATTAATCGATAGGTCTCATGAGAAAAACTAGTGTCTTGGCACAAGGCCTTGAAAAAATCTTATTTATGGTTTGGCATGAGGCCTTGACTATGTGGTCATTATGTTTGGAATTTGTCATTTCATCATTATGAGATTAGATATTGATATTTCATGTGGTTATTCGACTAGTAGAATACCTATGACTATGTTTTATTTTGGAATTATTTACTCATATCATATTTCTTCCATAAAGTTTTCATGTTTATTATTTGTAAAGGCATGTGTTTTCAATTATTCATCATGCCCGAGGTTTATGTTATCTTTCATTGTATTGATTAAAATTACCAAGCATCTGATCTCACACCTTTATTATGTTTTATTTTCATTGGATTCCAAGATGTGTATTATGATTGATATGCAGGGTTAAGCTTGGGGATTAATGGAGTTATCAAAGGATAATTTATTTTATGTTTTATATTATAATGTATAATGTAACGTTCTTGTATGTAATCTATTTTCCAAAATTGATAAACGGTTAGCCTTTCGAGACTTGATTCCTTGTAATCATGCTAATATATTAAAATAATGCACCGGCTCTAGGAATCTCAGGTCGGGGAATTACAGTAGAAGGATGTATAATGGAATATACCCAACTAGAATATCACTCTTTATCCCTTGTACAAGCTCTCATGATTATAGGAACACCTTCTTAATAAAGTCAACTAATTTATATTGATATAAAGCTAACTATATACACATTCATGATCATACAACCATATAAAGGGTCCAGCGTCTTCAAAAATCAAAACAAAATGAATTTCATAAAAAAACCATTGAAGGAAGATATAAAATTACAAACTTTATAGATAAACATAATCATGAGCCTAGACAATCAAAATCTATAAAAGAATTTCCACAATATCATGGATCCTCGACAAATGAATAACTAGCTCATCACTGGGTTTCTAGAATTGGTTGGAAACAAGACCTTAGACATCAACCAATATTCCTTCAACTGATGGCCATGTATTCTTTTAATCCTAGGAGTTCCCTATCATTAAAATGCATAAAACACAATTAATCTTCATGAAGTCTCATTTGTCATAGTGGGACCAACCATGTATTTTACTATAAAATCATCTCAGGGAATATGAACATGGTATTTTACCTATACTAAATGAAAAAATATATCTCTTCTTCACATCCCTAAATTAATGCCTCATTAATCAGTTTATCAACATCATGAGGCATAATCACTAACATAGTCTCATTAAGATCCCGAAAATGAAGTTTTTATTCACTAGATATGAGTTAATTTCCCTATTTGTCTTGGTGGTCCCACCGTTAAAAGACTATATTTGAGTGTTCGTACACAAGAGGAAGAAAATAACCACAACTGACAAATATATGATGCATGTACCATCAGGTATGTACCCCATAACTGGTGAGATGGAATTTCAAGTTGACCAATATAGTTTTAGTGTTTTGGTAAATAGATATGTAATTTTCACACAAAAAATGGGTTCCGTGGTCTATAAATAATTTAAAAAACATGTAACACCATTTTAAAAAAATCATAGAATAATTATCATAAGATCACTAAATCTATCATCAAACATTAGAAATCAATCTCTTTGATATGATAGTGAAACAACTAGACCCATTAGGACCTTCCTATGTATGTGATAAGCCAACTGTTTACCCATAAGCCCAATATTGATTATCTAGAGGATTATGAAAAGAACAAAAAAATAACAACATTCATTTTAGTCCATATCCTATAACAACCTACAAAAAACATGAAATTATGATATATAATTTAATATACCACCACAATCCATAAAAATAAATAAACAAAAAAATTAATAATAATCTTAAGAGACATCCAAAAATAATTAAAGTGACACCTACAAATATTCCATGAGATAAAAAACATATTAGAAGAACTATTTATGTATGATGGATAAGATAAGATAAAACACCTCCTCCCTAAATATATTATATGTATGATCTTTGACTACAATTATTACAACAATGAACCACAATACAACACCATGCATTAAAACATATAGCTCCACAGACTCCATATCCAATGAACTCACCTACAAGATTTGAAATGTCTATAGAAACCCAAAACATATGTCAAGAAGGTTTTGTGTAGTAAAGTATAAATACATTCAATATCATTCTCCAAAAATAATATCTAAGATGAAAATAGTATTCAGATCACAACCTAGGACTAAGGAAAATTAGATTAAAAAAATATATATGATTAAGATATATGTAAACCATATACGATATAAGAATATTCATCTCAAAAACTCATATAAATTAATGATAGTTACTTATAATAATCCAAGGATAATAAAAATTTCAACAGACTCATATATTTTTAGGTTAGAATCCCAATTAGAAATCATTTCTCGAGGGAAACCATTCCTGACTAAACATTCTATATAAGGCCCCAGCCTTAAACCTTACTTAATCTTGAGTTATTACAAGATTACAAATTGAGGATCTTTTCAGGTTTAGAGTTTTAGAGAATTAGATCATGAAACTTGCATTACATTCCACATTTAAACAAAGTGGTTACATAAAAGTCAGCATTCATTCTTCCCATCAACGGGAACATATTTAAAATATAACACGGATTCTTTCTTGACACATCCTTGACACTATCATCACATCATGTACCTTTCCCTTGACCTGTGAAAAACATTTCAAAAACTTGGGATGAGCATAATAAGCTCAGTAAGAGTTATAAAAATATGGAAAGGAAACATGAGTTCATATATACATAAGAATGAAATCATACTTTACCCATAAAACAAAGGCACTTTAACATACCTCATCAAACCATGAATAAATCATAGAAATCATAAGACATAAAGGTAACTTGAGGCATTCATAACATTCTTATGTAGGGAGTAACCCTCTTGGTTACGTTTGGAATACCCATCACAGTATATTCCCTAAATCTCTTTGGAGAAACCTTAACGTTTCACTCCTTCGCGTTACCCAATGCATTGGAGAGCTATATCGGGCTCACCCGCCCTTAGTTTATCACGGAACCACCCGTTCTTCATAACAATGCCCAAGAACCATAACATAATCGTATCACATAAACATGAATAAAGGAAACATAACATTTCCACATTTCAATCACAATATAACATATTAGGATATTGAAATAATGAATCCATTCAAAAAGAAACCATTTCCAAAACCATTTAAAACATTTAATAAAGAGATTTTTGAATCAAAGTGTCCCATACCACCTTGAAGCTTTTAACATTTTAAACCATTAATATCCATATAAATAAATCCTTAAAACCATTTTGAAAACATGGATATTAATAAGAACAAATAACTAAAACATTTAAAACGATATTTTGGTTAAAGGGGTTTTACCAAAATTAGAGACACTTGAATACAATAATCAAGGAATAACATTTAGTCAGAACTTTATAATATCATGAGAATAAAAGGATTCATGATATAATACTCCAAAGGACAGTACATACACCATATAAGAGTGAATTGGTGCATAACAACAATGAACCCTCAATAGAAATGTCAAATGTGATGAAATACCTTATAAAGAAGGTATCCTTAAATTAAGGACAAATAAATCTCAAAAAAATATGTGTGACAAATATATAGACACCCAATATAAGTGGATATTAAGTGTAAAACAATAAAAGGTCATTCACACATATTCAATGGATGACATATTTAATGACTACAAGTTGAACCCAAAGAAATCGAAATTGGGTTAAGAAGTTCCCTTGACAGCCTAACGGCGTCACATCAAAATGAGTTGATGAGAGATAAAAAGAGTATCTCATCACTTGGACACAAAATTTACATCATTAAGGATATATGAGAACATATCCCAACATAACAATATGTAAATTAAAAGACCCAATAAAAGAAGTCTTTTAAAAAGAGGAAGGGTGAAAGGTTCCCTTACCGAATTGGGTATCTTTCAAAACATACACCCCATGAAAGAAGGGCAATAAATCATTGATGTAAATACTCATAAACGAAAGTATATTACACAAAGAGTAGAATAATGGGCAGTACATACACCACTCAAAGGAAATTGTGGCAAATGTAGCATAAATCTCACGGGGATAAAAGTGAGATGAAAAATCCCTTACGAAAACTCGGCAGCCTAACGGCGCCACATAAAACTTCCAAAAGGATTGATGAGAGAGAATAGGGTCTCTCATCACATGAACATAAAAATTACAGTAGGAGTAATATAAAATAACATCTTAATCATAATAAAGATGAGCTTAAAAGAAATTACATAAAAGAATGTACTTAAAAAGAAAGAGAGTTGTAGGATCCCTTACCTCGGGTCCGACTTGACTCGATCATTCTTTAATCTCCTGAATAATAAACTTGAGTTAATTTCTAATTCCTTAAGAACCCTTTTCAAGTTCATTATTACTTTTATACCACTTATTACCTTGTCATAAACATTATGTAATCATTTAAGTTAATAATATTTGTTTTGCCGATATTTGGTTCTTAAGTCGAAAGTGGTCTTCTTACAATTACATGTTGTTCGTGTGGCCAAATGTTTATTATATCCAGAATTGTATTCATTATGTAGATATCATATATTTCATATATATCCAGTACATGCATGCATTTATAACATTACATAATCATTTAGAGGTAAGAAATGAAATGCACCGTTCATGGAGACGGTAAGCCGTACGTACGCATGAACGCTACTTTCATTTCTATTTCGTATTTTATAGAATGGAATAATAATGATATAAAGGTATATTATAATTCCAGTATAATATCATATATAATATCATATTTCCATCCTTTATACATCCCACATATGGTATTTAACGAATCAAATCACTTTGAGGGGGCGGTAGTCCGCACTTCCTTAAATGAAGATATCGCGTATACCCATAATGGAAGACACAAAGGTAAGACAAAAATGAAAAATACAGAAGCATAAATAAAACATAAACATATTATATATCATATATAAAAATAGTGACATCATAATGGCCACCTTTGAAGGTGTTAAAAGAGTATTGAACAATCATCGTTTCGGGAGGCAGAATTTCACCGTCCACGGAAACCGTATGTTCTTTAACCATTTGATGTAGTTGTGTGAGAGTGTAGCTAAAATAAATCTTGTAACAACATCCTAGTATATTTAAGATACTGGTGTTGTTACAAAAGAAGTAAATAAAAAGAGATTATAGGTTTGGAGAAGCAAAATAAAACAAATGAACAAGAGAGAATGAGTTACCTTTAAAAGTGTAATCTCCTTTTGATTTGAGCCTAAAGGCTTCCTTTGAAAGGATTCTGCCCAAAGGGGATCCTCTAGGATGAGGAGAGGGATGTTGAGAGAGTAAATGGGCAGGGGTTGGCCGAGCCAAAGGCTTGTGGGGTGTGGGAAAAGAGGTAGAGGTGGACGCCTTTTATAAGAGGAGAGGAGGGGCACTTTTGGAAAGCAATGAAATATTACATTATTTGAAAATGCTTTTCGGTTCTAAAGGGTCCCACATTGATAGAATTAGTGGATAAGGTGATAAGGCATCGAAATCCACTCATCCAATTGGTTTTGTCCATGTGTATATTGTAGATTTTTCATTATCTTTCCATTTTAATTAAATTGTCAAATAATGATGTCATCGCTGCATCATTATTATGTCATAAATAATTTAATTTCTTTAATGTCTAAAAATTATAAAAAAAATACTATGATATAGGAAATCTTTTTATCTTTCCAATGACTATTTATAATCAAAATTTAGACTTGTATAACCCCACTTAAAAATTGTTTTAGTAAAACATACTATGTTAGTGTCATTTTCACTTTAACATTAAATAAAAAGTATTTTATGTTATTTCCCAACAAAAGTGGATCCATGGGGTCCCCAAGTTAGGCCATGGCTTGTCTTGGTCGGCCATGACACAACCAATAGGGTTGTGACATGTGTCTTGGTCATTTCATTTTTTTAAAGTATTATTTATACCTTAAACTACACTAATTATCACTAATCGCGATTAAAAACTTAATAAGTTACTATTCACCAAAAAATTATTATAATCTCATTGAACCACATTTTACTTCTTAATGACAACCATGTATGTCGGATTTTCAAAACTCAATACACATTAGTGGTAAACTTTCATTTAACTGAAAAATCAGTTTGCTTGATTATCACTTAGTGGTTTCACTATTCATCAAAAATTGAAGTTTTTCAGAAAATTACCAAAAATTCACCCTAAGCTATATTTGATATTCTGAATTCAAAAATGAAGTCCGTTTTACAAAATTCAAAACATATTAGTCACATTAATTAATTTAATAATTAATTCCCGCTGTCAGAGCAAATAGCGTGTTTTTATAAAACAATAAGTATCAAAAGATTGACACCAGTTTAAGTCCGATTTCAAAGTGAAATTAATTCCAACCACCACTATTGGATTAAATGGTAAAAATATTTCCTAATTTCACTTTAAAACCAATTCAAAAGATAATCTAATCATATAAATAAATTAGATTAAAAAGTGGTTTTGAATTAAAATACAACATTTTACACTATTCCTTAAAAAAATGAACTTTATCGGAAAGATACCAAAAATTTACACAAAGTAAATTTTGATATCCCGATTCTTAATAAGAGTTTTATTTGGTCCAAAAGAATGTTTAAGAGTGAACAAAACTATATTTAATGATGGTTCAACATCAAAAGGTGATAAGTGAACCTTTAGTGAAAACTAGGGCATATACGCCTAAAATTGAATTCTTTCCGTATTTTAAGCCTCTATTCTTTATTGGATAAATGTAAAAACAATTAAAAACATATGAAATCATATTTTAGTTATTTCTATCCATTCCCGCCAATACAACGGCTACATGTTAACTATCATTTAAAATAATATTATTTTATTATTAGAGTGCAACGTAAGATTCCCAAGAAACTCGTTGTTGCGTGTTGGGTACGCCATCGAGCATAGCGTCCCCTTTAAAGTCATATTAATATTTTATTCACAAATATGGATAAATACAAAAATGTCGTATTCTTTATTTACCTGGGGTGTTACATCCTTCCCCCCTTTTGGGAATTGCGTCCGCGCAATTTTAAAATTGGACTTGGAAACATCCTTGGAAGTCCCACATCGGAACAAGAGTTGGTAAAACAATCACTTTAAAATAAAGAAAGATAAGTACAAAGGTCACCCGAGTTAACCCATACTAGGACTCCAAGTATGAAAATATGGACATGGAGGAAAAAACAAAGGGTCACGTTCTTATGGAGAGTGATAGAAAACATGTTTAGGAGAAAGTTAACAATGAGAAAATCACAAACTTGTGATGGGTTAAACGGTATTCGATTCCCCAGTAGGAAAAGTTAATATACAACATTTTTGTTTTAAGTTACTTTTTATTGAGGAATTTATTCATAAGGAAACATAATCACTTATCATATTGACTTTCAACTTTTATTATATTCCTTTCACAAACTCATATTTTCTCCAAAAGACGAGTATTTAGGAAGACTTGTTCACATTAAGAGTACTATAATCAACTTCTAGAGGATCACCTAATCCACAAAAGAGAACTATGTACATCCTATGTCTTTAGGCTTAAACCAGAACCAAAACCAAAAAGGCTATTACAAGATCAGATAATTTAGAAAATGATAACCCCTTATAAAAAGAAAATCTATTCTTAATCTCCAAAATTTGTCCAACAAAACCCAAAGTTCAAAGAGGACCATCCGATAAACAATTTGTCCATAAAATTCTTCAAAGTAAACCAATATAAGGTTGAAACCCAAATATTTGAAGGATTTAGTCACATAGTCTTCCAAGTTAAATCGTAACATTTATCTCCAAACAACATCAGTTGCTCCTAAAGTCTCACATTGAAAAGTAATTATCCTAATCACATATCCTCCATGATAGGTTAATCATTTTTATAAATAACCCAAAATCAACTTACTCTTAATTCATAAAATCATATAACCAAAAATAATCAGTCAAACTAACCTGGGACTTCACGTAGTCCAGTGGTAGGCGATAAATACCAGTCGCACTTTGGTTGTGGGTTCGATTCCCGCAGCTTTGTCCGACGCGACGGGATGTCACACGGTCTGCGTGTTGTCCTTTTTCCAAAACTATATAATTCTCAAAACATTCCCCAAAATGAGATAAAATCTTCAAAAATATTCATAACATATTTTAACCTCAAGTTTATCTCATTCCTTTCCTTTTCCATCATATCATAGAGTAACCCATAATTACCTAAAAAGTAAGGATCATATAAACCCTAATGGTTACCTTAATAATTATTACCTGAATTTCCACATCGAGTTGGCCATCTCGTAAATGATGCATTAGAGAACTCACGAAGGTTGAAGTGATTGATCATGGATCCTTGATAGTTGGTTTAGAACAACTATGAGATTCCTCATTGAATCACCTATCTCATCTAGTATCATAATCAGAGAACCACCACAGTTTCCTTCAAACCCATTGTCACTTTGGTGCCTGCTAGATCCATCCATTCACTAAAAACATAAATGTCAGTGTGAGTATATCAACAAAAACATCATGTACTAATGAGGAAGGTAGACTCTAAGATATACTTACTCATTCACATTATCTAAAATTAGGACTCTTTCTGAAATTCTAACCATTATGGTAATGTCACTTATGCTTAAGGAATACCCTAACCTCTAAAGTTATCTAAACCGACCTTTGATACCAACTATAAGGCCCCAGCCTTAAACCTTACTTAATCTTGAGTTATTACAAGATTACACATTGAGGATCTTTTCAGGTTTAGAGTTTTAGAGAATTAGATCATGAAACTTGCATTACATTCCACATTTAAACAAAGTGGTTACATAAAAGTCAGCATTCATTCTTCCCATCAACGGGAACATATTTAAAATATAACACGGATTCTTTCTTGACACATCCTTGACACTATCATCACATCATGTACCTTTCCCTTGACCTGTGAAAAACATTTCAAAAACTTGGGATGAGCATAAAAAGCTCAGTAAGAGTTATAAAAATATGGAAAGGAAACATGAGTTCATATATACATAAGAATGAAATCATACTTTACCCATAAAACAAAGGCACTTTAACATACCTCATCAAACCATGAATAAATCATAGAAATCATAAGACATAAAGGTAACTTGAGGCATTCATAACATTCTTATGTAGGGAGTAACCCTCTTGGTTACGTTTGGAATACCCATCACAGTATATTCCCTAAATCTCTTCGGAGAAACCTTAACGTTTCACTCCTTCGCGTTACCCAATGCATTGGAGAGCTATATCGGGCTCACCCGCCCTTAGTTTATCACGGAACCACCCGTTCTTCATAACAATGCCCAAGAACCATAACATAATCGTATCACATAAACATGAATAAAGGAAACATAACATTTCCACATTTCAATCACAATATAACATATTAGGATATTGAAATAATGAATCCATTCAAAAAGAAACCATTTCCAAAACCATTTAAAACATTTAATAAAGAGATTTTTGAATCAAAGTGTCCCATACCACCTTGAAGCTTTTAACATTTTAAACCATTAATATCCATATAAATAAATCCTTAAAACCATTTTGAAAACATGGATATTAATAAGAACAAATAACTAAAACATTTAAAACGATATTTTGGTTAAAGGGGTTTTACCAAAATTAGAGACACTTGAATACAATAATCAAGGAATAACATTTAGTCAGAACTTTATAATATCATGAGAATAAAAGGATTCATGATATAATACTCCAAAGGATAGTACATACACCATATAAGAGTGAATTGGTGCATAACAACAATGAACCCTCAATAGAAATGTCAAATGTGATGAAATACCTTATAAAGAAGGTATCCTTAAATTAAGGACAAATAAATCTCAAAAAAATATGTGTGACAAATATATAGACACCCAATATAAGTGGATATTAAGTGTAAAACAATAAAAGGTCATTCACACATATTCAATGGATGACATATTTAATGACTACAAGTTGAACCCAAAGAAATCGAAATTGGGTTAAGAAGTTCCCTTGACAGCCTAACGGCGTCACATCAAAATGAGTTGATGAGAGATAAAAAGAGTATCTCATCACTTGGACACAAAATTTACATCATTAAGGATATATGAGAACATATCCCAACATAACAATATGTAAATTAAAAGACCCAATAAAAGAAGTCTTTTAAAAAGAGGAAGGGTGAAAGGTTCCCTTACCGAATTGGGTATCTTTCAAAACATACACCCCATGAAAGAAGGGCAATAAATCATTGATGTAAATACTCATAAACGAAAGTATATTACACAAAGAGTAGAATAATGGGCAGTACATACACCACTCAAAGGAAATTGTGGCAAATGTAGCATAAATCTCACGGGGATAAAAGTGAGATGAAAAATCCCTTACGAAAACTCGGCAGCCTAACGGCGCCACATAAAACTTCCAAAAGGATTGATGAGAGAGAATAGGGTCTCTCATCACATGAACATAAAAATTACAGTAGGAGTAATATAAAATAACATCTTAATCATAATAAAGATGAGCTTAAAAGAAATTACATAAAAGAATGTACTTAAAAAGAAAGAGAGTTGTAGGATCCCTTACCTCGGGTCCGACTTGACTCGATCATTCTTTAATCTCCTGAATAATAAACTTGAGTTAATTTCTAATTCCTTAAGAACCCTTTTCAAGTTCATTATTACTTTTATACCACTTATTACCTTGTCATAAACATTATGTAATCATTTAAGTTAATAATATTTGTTTTGCCGATATTTGGTTCTTAAGTCGAAAGTGGTCTTCTTACAATTACATGTTGTTCGTGTGGCCAAATGTTTATTATATCCAGAATTGTATTCATTATGTAGATATCATATATTTCATATATATCCAGTACATGCATGCATTTATAACATTACATAATCATTTAGAGGTAAGAAATGAAATGCACCGTTCATGGAGACGGTAAGCCGTACGTACGCATGAACGCTACTTTCATTTCTATTTCGTATTTTATAGAATGGAATAATAATGATATAAAGGTATATTATAATTCCAGTATAATATCATATATAATATCATATTTCCATCCTTTATACATCCCACATATGGTATTTAACGAATCAAATCACTTTGAGGGGGCGGTAGTCCGCACTTCCTTAAATGAAGATATCGCGTATACCCATAATGGAAGACACAAAGGTAAGACAAAAATGAAAAATACAGAAGCATAAATAAAAAATAAACATATTATATATCATATATAAAAATATTGACATCATAATGGCCACCTTTGAAGGTGTTAAAAGAGTATTGAACAATCATCGTTTCGGGAGGCAGAATTTCACCGTCCACGGAAACCGTATGTTCTTTAACCATTTGATGTAGTTGTGTGAGAGTGTAGCTAAAATAAATCTTGTAACAACATCCTAGTATATTTAAGATACTTGTGTTGTTACAAAAGAAGTAAATAAAAAGAGATTATAGGTTTGGAGAAGCAAAATAAAACAAATGAACAAGAGAGAATGAGTTACCTTTAAAAGTGTAATCTCCTTTTGATTTGAGCCTAAAGGCTTCCTTTGAAAGGATTCTGCCCAAAGGGGATCCTCTAGGATGAGGAGAGGGATGTTGAGAGAGTAAATGGGCAGGGGTTGGCCGAGCCAAAGGCTTGTGGGGTGTGGGAAAAGAGGTAGAGGTGGACGCCTTTTATAAGAGGAGAGGAGGGGCACTTTTGGAAAGCAATGAAATATTACATTATTTGAACATGCTTTTCGGTTCTAAAGGGTCCCACATTGATAGAATTCGTGGATAAGGTGATAAGGCATCGAAATCCACTCATCCAATTGGTTTTGTCCATGTGTATATTGTAGATTTTTCATTATCATTCCATTTTAATTAAATTGTCAAATAATGATGTCATCGCTGCATCATTATTATGTCATAAATAATTTAATTTCTTTAATGTCTAAAAATTATAAAAAAAATACTATGATATAGGAAATCTTTTTATCTTTCCAATGACTATTTATAATCAAAATTTAGACTTGTATAACCCCACTTAAAAATTGTTTTAGTAAAACATACTATGTTAGTGTCATTTTCACTTTAACATTAAATAAAAAGTATTTTATGTTATTTCCCAACAAAAGTGGATCCATGGGGTCCCCAAGTTAGGCCATGGCTTGTCTTGGTCGGCCATGACACAACCAATAGGGTTGTGACATGTGTCTAGGTCATTTCATTTTTTTAAAGTATTATTTATACCTTAAACTACACTAATTATCACTAATCGCGATTAAAAACTTAATAAGTTACTATTCACCAAAAAATTATTATAATCTCATTGAACCACATTTTACTTCTTAATGACAACCATGTATGTCGGATTTTCAAAACTCAATACACATTAGTGGTAAACTTTCATTTAACTGAAAAATCAGTTTGCTTGATTATCACTTAGTGGTTTCACTATTCATCAAAAATTGAAGTTTTTCAGAAAATTACCAAAAATTCACCCTAAGCTATATTTGATATTCTGAATTCAAAAATGAAGTCCGTTTTACAAAATTCAAAACATATTAGTCACATTAATTAATTTAATAATTAATTCCCGCTGTCAGAGCAAATAGCGTGTTTTTATAAAACAATAAGTATCAAAAGATTGACACCAGTTTAAGTCCGATTTCAAAGTGAAATTAATTCCAACCACCACTATTGGATTAAATGGTAAAAATATTTCCTAATTTCACTTTAAAACCAATTCAAAAGATAATCTAATCATATAAATAAATTAGATTAAAAAGTGGTTTTGAATTAAAATACAACATTTTACACTATTCCTTAAAAAAATGAACTTTATCGGAAAGATACCAAAAATTTACACAAAGTAAATTTTGATGTCCCGATTCTTAATAAGAGTTTTATTTGGTCCAAAAGAATGTTTAAGAGTGAACAAAACTATATTTAATGATGGTTCAACATCAAAAGGTGATAAGTGAACCTTTAGTGAAAACTAGGGCATATACGCCTAAAATTGAATTCTTTCCGTATTTTAAGCCTCTATTCTTTATTGGATAAATGTAAAAACAATTAAAAACATATGAAATCATATTTTAGTTATTTCTATCCATTCCCGCCAATACAACGGCTACATGTTAACTATCATTTAAAATAATATTATTTTATTATTAGAGTGCAACGTAAGATTCCCAAGAAACTCGTTGTTGCGTGTTGGGTACGCCATCGAGCATAGCGTCCCCTTTAAAGTCATATTAATATTTTATTCAAAAATATGGATAAATACAAAAATGTCGTATTCTTTATTTACCTGGGGTGTTACATTCTACATTACCCAACATGATTAAACTACTAATAATATAAATCATCAAAAAAACTATAACTTCCATGATTTCATTATGTAAACATAGTGGGGGACCCAAAGCATTCCATGGAATGGTTATCAATTAAGGAAATACTAATCTCTTTAAAGAGTCCACACCTCATCAATGGGAAGATTGAAATGATGATGTACTAGATATAACTGAAAAAAACTGTAAAACATGTCATGGGGACTGTTTATTTCAAAATGATTAGGTTGAATAGTCGTTCATGTGCGGGAGTAGTGACTCTTAATTTATTATGCAGGTCCATGCTACATTTAGATTGATGTAGTAACATCTCTAAGAATTTGTTTTTCCAATATAGACGACACATTCTCCAGAAAAGTGGGGGTTATTTAATCCATGATGAATTTTGGTACTTTATACCATCCCATTATAATTTCACCATGGGAGTATTTAAAATTTTTTAATTCTTTTATGAGTCACTGAAGCCCATCTATTTCTTTCTCATAGATAATATCCTAAAACATCCTTTGAAACTTGAAAATATCCTTTAATGATCAAGATGATTTCAATATTATAATCTATATATAAAATCAATAATAACAGACTATTTATATATTTTATTATGAATCATAGATGAGAATAAATGTTGAACACTAAAGACGGTGTACTATATGATAAATACATTTTTATACATGGTGTGTGATCTTAAAATAGAGGATGGATGTGTGTCATCATTTTTCTTCCGGGTATAGTCAATAAAAAAGATTTTCCAATTAAGGTACACAATGTATGGGTCCCATGAGTCACACTAGTGTGAACTGACATTATCTTGAGTAATTTAGTCCTAAGGTGTATAAAATTTATTTTTACACCCCATTAAGTGTGTGAATCAAAGAAAAATTGACATGAATCCGGCCAAAAACTATATCATCTTTCTCTATAAATGGTGTGTGACCTCAAACAACACACCATGTGAATTGGATAGAGAATTAATATATATATATATATATATATATTCACATGGTCTTGAACGCTATAGTTTTTCTAATATCCCAAACAATATATGGTTCCTATGGAGTTAGTTTGAAATGTATTCAAGTATACCCCATGATTTTTGGTCACGTGGACCACAATGTGGGATTTACAGTATTTCCAAATATAATAATTAAAAACTTTTAGAAACACTATACCACACATGAAAACAATTCAAGACTTGTGTTTATTGAAATATATGACTAATGATTAGAAATTTAAAATACAAAACATCTTCTACCTGTGACTTTCACTATAATCATCACGGAAATCACAACATTACATGCTTCTGAACATGATTGATGATCATTGAAACCACTTCCTTACCTATAATGATAATATTTGAAAGATTTCATTGTCACTGTCATTATTTTTACAAACTTGGACTACGACCACCCACATTTTACCTATTTTCAACAATTTCTATCTGACTAGCTTCATCTACACTAATTATTAGATCCGTCACCATCTCATCCACCAAAATTAAACATATTTTTAATGTGAAGGTTGACTGTGATTTTCAATAATGGGAGTGATGATTAATATTAAGGTTTAATGGTTGATGTGAATTCTTATTATATGAATTTTTATTCATAACCACTTTAACAACAAATAAGGAAAACATGAATTCATCTAGGATAAGATAAATGATGACAGAAAGGAAAATTATAATTGAAAATATCATCCTTACATGGAATTTAAATAATTTATAATAATATTTTTCATAATAATTATACATAAACACAAAATAATCCATTAGTATATGTGGTTAAGGAATCACTAATTATTATGGATAATCAATGAAAATCCATTAAAAATATTATACCAATGAAATTGAAATCATTAAAACATAAAATAATGAGGAATAAAATTAAATAAAATTGATATACCTCATTAGAAAAATATCAGTGCTATGTAGATATAATTGACATCCATTAACGTAATCATCATCACCATGAATGGAGATCTACAAATCTATGTTAGGTTTTCTATCTTCAGTTTCACTGACTGGTCAACCTCTCAAAGGATGGTTAAATGAAATATTTGTAAAGGGAGGTCTATATTTATAGTTAAGGTATACCCAACATGCATTTTTTTGTGAGGTTAAATAGTGGGACTAAACTATTTCTCAATCCCAAAAAATACACCTTCATTAGAAAACAACACTCATCAAAACAAAATCACAATATCATAATTCCAATTGGAGCTTATATTTAAGAGATATCAATATCCATTCTTGGTGAAAAAATAATTAATTATTTAATAAATATTAACTGTATCTGAAAATTAGATCATATTATAATTAATCCTGAACTCAACCCAAGGGAAAACAGTATATTTCGAGATTATCAAAATGATCAAAAATTTCACTCTGATAATTCACTAGATAATATTTACTATTTTACACCTTTATAGGAAAATTGACTTTAAAGCTCATAAATGTGTTTTGTTTTAATAGTGAAAACCCGAAGTCACTATAAGAATTAATGAATATAACTACAAAATCGACAATATATCATTGAAATATTATATTAATGATTGTCAAAAACATATCCAGTGCATTCATATAATCAAATAGAATCACCACAAGATCAAAATTCCAATAGTGAATATAAAAATATTTATAATTTAGTCATCCTTTACCATCATCTAGTGATATCAAAATATTTAATTGATTGTAATAAACCAAATCCCCTCTCCATAAACTAGCAAAAAACATATTTATTCTCATATGAAGATATAAATTATTTATAATCACTTTATCTAATTTTTTTAATATATATATAATATCAAGTCCCAATCTGTCTTCATTGAAAAAAATCCATATCAGCTCATTGAGACCCACTATGATAAATAAATCCTCTCAATAATAACTCATAAATTTAAATTCATAATTACACGAGTTCAATATTATATATATGATAACTTAGAAAGATGATAAATTCCTTTATAAAGCTCAAAAAATAAATCTATTGAATTAACGGTAAATTTAGTACCACAAAAAAAACATGTCATTATAATCCTTCACAACAAGAGGAATATTTCCAATCTACATATACAAATAATAAAAAATCAACCTCAATGGTTGATATGTAATACATCGAATCTCAATACATATCCTACATAACTGGAAATACTATTCTCTAATAAACACAACAAAAACTCTATCAAAACTAGAGAAAAATAACATATATGGATAATAATTGGTATAAGATTGTATAAAATGAATCCATTCCATCACAATAACAACAATATATTATTGAAAACTGATAAATACATGAATATAATATAATAAATATTTAATCGTAACCGACACTAAATTACACACCTCATCAAAACTCACTTGGTCACGCACTGAAGTAGTAAACTCCAATGGCCTCTGATGCTTCTCAACTAGAAGTTCTTACCCATAAACTATGGAAGGGATGAAAAATGAATATAAGGAACAAGTATATTTCAAAACTAATGAAATTTTATAGTAAAATTATATCATTTCTAAAACCACATCTGGTCTCTCAACATCTTAATATTTTATATCCCGGATTCGGACCCTGCCTATTAATCCTGCTCATTAACCCTACTATATTCCACTACTTCTTATATCCATATAACTTATTAAAAATACCACTTGATTTATAATTCTATTACCACCCTATACTCTCAATAATAATTTAAATTTATCATATTGTTTTGATAAAAATATCTATAATGCAGGTTGATGAAATTCATAGGTTGGTCCATCAATTATAAAACTATTCTCATTTCTCATTTGAAGACGTAAAAAAATATAATCATAGACACTCTATATGACTATATATTTATCTAAAAAACTTAAAGTGGGCCATATAAAATGGTTTTGTACTAGAAACACTAGAGAAATAATATCACACTGGAAGCTAACTCACACACTTCCGTCTATAATATATTATAAAGAAAATTGAGAACATTCACCCCTAGCTTTACTCTATGAAATAACCTAAAAAATATCCAAAACAATCCCATACAAATTTTTAAATTCTATTAATTTTTTCAAATACCACTTTAAAAGATTTCATATAAAATATCATAAAAATCCTATATATCTATAGCCTCAACCCTCTCTCAAAATTGAAATATCCCAACTTATCATCAGTTATAAAATCATGTTTATTTTATTGCATTAATATCAAAACTTCCAAAAATTCCTAAACAGAGTAGCATCCAAGTTATATCACTAATAAATCTCTCTTCCATTTTATCCTAAGAGTCCCCCAAAAATTAATTCCCTGAAATTTTTTAGCAAAATATATGATATATTCAAAGAAATATCAAAATCTACGATGAATAGGGAGAATAACTGACACACCAATCCTACCATAAAAATCACCACTGACGGAACATAGTTTGGATATCCCATATAGATATGGTAAAATACAATCTCTACTCCATCTAATGAATTAATCGTCTCGTTATAGGTAATACACCAATTATACTTTTGAAACAAATTCTGGGATTATATCAATGATTTCATCTAATCCTATCTATCCACCAATTCTACTCTCTGATGAACAACCGAAAGTTTTTATTGTCACTTCTCTTATAAAACCTCTTGATGGAATCAAAAAACCAGAATAAATAGAAATAGATAAACAAGATTATACCCAATGATATATATATGTTTAATTTCTAACCACACTACCAAATTATTCACCACATGATGGGCCATCACCTCATGCACAACCTATATGCAATGGAAACTCATTAATATATGATTCATGAATATGTGTAAATTTTAGTAACCATTAGTTATTATAATATTATATAAATATTGATATATTGGTTACATATACATTTATAGAATTACATGGTCTCTTCTATGTCATTCTAGATTCTATGGTCAATGTAATATACTAGGATCAATTAATATCGTTTCCATACCATCCATGAAAAACATACCAATTCCTACACCAACAAACATCCTAAAAATACATACTTTTATACCATTTTTTCATAATATAACATATTTTTAAATCTCCATAAAATTAATATATTTTATAGTGTATCCCTCTAATCCTACTTTAAATATCCCTAGGGTTGTCAAATAGCTCTAAGGAAATAACTTTACATATATGTTGACGTCATTACCCATTATTTATAACAAATCAATGAAAATATGAATAATACAATAAATTTTCTAACTGTATTAAAGGAATAATATATATCAATTAATGATATATTATATAAATAAAATCCAAAAAATATTAAAAATATTAAAAATAAGACATATATTCTATATATTAATCCAGGTATAACACAATCCACCTCTACCAATAAGTCTCATGTATCTAGAGCTCAAGTTTCCAGACATCACCTTGAAGTATCTTTGGATAATATGAAATATATTATATAAAATGAAGTATTAGAAATTAAATATATGATATAGGTTAATTCATATAACTCTCAAGTGTCCATGCGATTAAAACATTATATTTTATTAATTATTGGAATAAATTAAATAAAATAGTTAAACATAAATAGTTCCTAATTTCACCCATCTGTCCACATTAATTATATAACAAATAAGAGTATTAATAAAAATCACATCACATATCCCATCATACAATATCATATAATCATTAATATAAAAAAACCACATGTCTATTTCAATGGAATAAGATATTTTTTACCCATATAGACTACATTGCAATTTTATCGAATAGTTGTGAACCAACAAGGGCCTCACAAAAACATCACTCCAACTAGAAGTTATACTCAAATTGGGAACTAACTATAATATCTCACTGCATACAACATCATGATGAAAAAAACTATCTACCACCATGAAACTCACAAAATATTTATATATATTATTTGGGTTACTATCCATCTATATGGACTATCACCGATTTTTTTTGGTTTCCACACTCATAGATTATGCCACCACAACATGAAATGGCTATGTAGCTATCCAGTCACTTTTGATATATCTATTTTACCACATACCCCTACTTATATAATCTTCCCTACTCAACACTTTATTCATCATTATATATCATATCAACTTTTTGTATATCCATACCATTCACCCTATCATCACCATAATCCCCATCATCATGATCATCGTCATTATCATCATAAATCAGAGACTACTATAACATCAAACCCACACTTCAAATATAGATCTGAAACACTAATATCAATTTATTCTACCACCTAGTTCATCACACGCACTACAACCCTTATTTATATAGTCATATAATATATATATATATATTATGAATTCATATATGACTAATACAAATTAGATCATAGCTTATCAATTCAATGATTCACTAACATTTCTCATATACTAATCATATATAGGTTATGAAACCACCTCATATAGAAAATATATATCAAAATACACCTCTTAACTAAATAATATCATTAGCTACTACGTATAAAATTCAATCATCTATATATTCACACAATAGAGGTTAATATAGGGGCTATTTTATTATTATAATTATAAAATTACTATTAAATTATCCTTAATCAATATATCTTAAAGTCATAAAGATACATGGAATAGACTATATGATGAATGATAAAATTTTATAATATCAGAACCCCATAATAATTTTAACCAATCTATGTAACTTACTTACAAAAAGTCAACTACCTCAAGAATGTGTCAATTATCTAATCCCTTGTAATGCCATGAGACCAAGCTACCAGACCTAGCACCTAAAATGTTGTGTATTTTTTTATAGAAGAAAAATAATAGATACAAAAAATTTAAATTACATATCCTGATATTTTAGTTGTCTAGGTTTTGGAGAATTATATTAAGGACGCATGACTTAAAAAATGTAAAAAACTATATAATATAAAAGAAAATACTTAATGTTCACTACCTCTTTAATCGAAGCGAAAACTGTCCGGAACTCTAATAAATATGTGAATAGGAAATTTAAACTAGGAGGGTGCATTTAAAATTTTTAGTAAGGGGTTTTAAAAACGTCGATAATTTTCATTGTAGATATTATTTTGAGAATAATTTTGAAAAAAAAAATTAGAAAGAACCTTTTGAAGACATTAGTTGAAATTAAATTAAGATTAAAATTACTTTATAACATTATAAAATACTTTCACTTCAAAAATTTCATTAAAACTATTAAAGTATTTTCCTGAAATAATATGAATACTTATAAAAACAAAACACTATTTTGAGGCTACGTGGAATGATGAAGGATATCTTTGGCCTACCCATGTACTGATATATGGGTTCACTCCCCAATAACCATCCATATTTACAAGGATCAAGCACTAGATTTTATGAAAAAAATTATTCTTGATTTACATACATATAATTTCACTGGAGTTTTTAATTTTGAAAACATGTTATTATATTAAAATACACATTCATATATATTTTTCATTTCAAGTTTGTACAAACATATATTCTGGAGGATTCATTGCATATCACAAGGGAGTGTGGTTATAGCCAATACTCATACCATAAGATTGTACATAAATTGACTATGTATTCAATATTTCTTTAATGGAATACCTTTTTATTGTTATAAATAATTTAAACTAATAAATAACATTATTTCACACATAAAATAATAAATTAACTTATTAAATAAAACATTTCAATTATTAAAGAATTTAATGAGGTTAATAATCTGAAAAATAAACCTTGAAATTTAACTTGAATTGATGATTTTATAATAAATGAAACGAAAGTCAATGATTTTCAAAGAGTCATGGGCAGGATTATATATAGATGCAATGCGATTAATTTTAAATTAATATGATGACATGGTATTCACATTCTATTATTAGAATAGAAACATAATTATAAACATGAGATGAAAGATGAAATGATTCCATTTTTTGAATTACATTTTCACATTAATATAAATAATCACCAATATTTTATTTATGATTAGTAATGCACTAAATAAAATAATTATATATTCCCATATAAATCAATTAAATACAACATGAATTATGTAACATTAAAGATTATTGAATTCATTATACAATGAAACTTTGATAACTATATCTATATTTAAAAATAATTGAAACATATTTTCAATATATATATAATAATTTCCGTAAGTATATTAATGATTTTATTACATCTACATGTACTAAAAATTATTGGAAAAAATTAATTCCTTAAAATAAATTTGAGCATATAAATGATAAAAAAATAATTCGGAAGCATGTTGATAAAAAATATAAAAAATATCTTAAAAATAATTACTAGAAAAAACTGTCTCTATGGTAACATGATTTTAAAAGTAAGCATTTGATTCAAAAAATTATTAGTCCTTACACTAGATTCTCAATAAATAATTTATATTTTCATAGAAACATAAATCAATCAAAAAAATATCCCTTTTAGATTCATAATTAATAATAAAAATATTCGGCATGAATCTGTAAATTGAATGGTTAAAAAAACAACCCTTTAGTTGATTTGGAAATGAAATAATTAAATATATGTTAAAAAAAATTAGTATTTAAATAAAATCCCTATAAAAGATTATAAAACATATATGGATAAATATATTTAAATACCAATAGATTGATATCTTGATTACATATATCTATTTACTTGCATATCTTTGCAAAATAAAATTAAAAATTATGTATTAAAATAATAAACATTATACTGGTATCACTTATACCAGATTGAATACATAATAGCAAAAAATACATAAATTCAAGATTCCTCACAATTCTCAAACAAATAATCCTAGAAATATAATTCCCCCTACCTGATTAAAATCGTTCTGTTATGGATTCGGAAACAAACAGTCCCACAAGAATGAGAACCTGATCTATCTTATTGAATTTCACAGTTAAATAATGCTTATATAGTCATTACCACACTATGCAGTGTTATAATAAAAAAAGGCAAAAAAGTCTTCAGTGCAAGATCATTGATTTTTTTGTTCAAATGATTGAATAATACACAACCAACCAACCAAGATAAGTTTTTTTAGATCTCAAAAATAGCGACTCTTTTGGTGAATGATGAGTAGGGATATGTAGAGAACACAGAAAACAACCCCAAAAAAATTATAAATAACTTCAGGGAAAAATGAAAAAATCATATCTGCACTAACAGATAAACTGATTCTATTCATAATCAAGACAACATACAAAAAATCAGACCAAAACATTCTTCTTTGGTTAAAAAATTCAAAGAAAAATATTCATTTGACATGAGGACACTGCTAAATAATCAACGTATAATGAATCAGATATTAAATTAAAAATCAGATGAAAAGGTGGATAGAAATCCAAAATTTCCCCCTAAAAAGGTTCAGTTTCCTACCTACAGATATTCAAATCCTAGGATGGGAGGAAGACGATGAATAAAAGATCTCAATCACGAGAGAATGGAATGGGTAATATAAGTATGTTCAAACACAAAACATCAGTGACTGACCTTTTTCTAACTCCCATCAGCATTGACCGCTGCACAATCTCAGTCTCTCCCTTGGTGTTATATCAAGCTCAACTTCAACCTCCATTCGCAAGTTAAGCTCTTCTCTCCTTGTGCATGATGACCAACTCCTAAAACCCTCGATCTCAGCCTCACCTCATTTGATCTGAAGTGATGCAGCCTGGCCGCACAACCTGGAGACCACATTCCCTCTTCTAGTGAAACCCTTGCACGGACCACACACACCTTATACCCAATTTCAAATATTCTTTTATTTATTTAATTATTATTTTTATTATTATTATTATTTAAGGATTATAAAATAATAATTCCAAATAATATATTTCTAATACAAATGTTTCATTAAAATTATTATAATATATAATCATATAAAATTTATAATTACTTGATAAAATAATATAATATATATTTATATTTAAAAATTAAAAATTAAAAATATATATATATATATATTTGATTGTCAAATTATATAAAACTAAATTAATAATATTTTTATTTACGTCATGTAAAAATATTATTAACATAATTAGAATTAAAATATAAATATTTAATATACTCAGAACATAATTTAGTTTTTGAATATATTTATTATAGTATTATTATATTGAAATTTATAAATTTACTCGTTGAAAATTTTAAATAATCATTAGAATAAATTTTATTATTCAAATTCTCTTATAATAAGAATATAATAATTTATTGATAAGAATACTATAAAAAATATATTTCTATACTTTAAAATAATTAGAAAACTATAAATAATAATAATATATAATGATAGGTGTTAAAATATAAATAAATTAAAAAAAATAGTTAATTTTATAATCATTCTCAAAGGAGGTTGGCTCAATACATTATTATTGGGTTTTATTTATAAACTAATCTTTAAAATAAATATTTATAAAATAAAATTACGTTATCAATTTCTAGGATGTTACAGCCCCGATGTAACTAATTACCACTTCACCCCCATTCATTATTAATGATTATATACATTTTTCTGTAAATTGGAATAACCATATTTACAAATATTGGTAGCATATTCTAAAACAATCAATTTCATACCTATTTCTTACAAAGGTATTACCTATAATTTTTCATCTGTTAGAATGAAAATAAATTTTTGGGATATTAGTAAATTTTTAATAATTTTTCAAAAAAAATTACAAATATAAATTTTATCTATAAAAAATTTATCAAATAATTTTCATTAGAAGTATAAAAAATCATCAACAAAATTTTAAAAATTTCATTATCATATCCTCCCTTATTAATTTCACACTATCTAATCACTAACATATCTATTAATTAATATTCTATTATCATATAAATATCTTTCCTTTAATTTACACATTACATTTCCTTTATTTATCAATTACTATCAATAATATATCGTAGGAAATTTAATAATAATGGAAAATATTCATCTAAAACATTTATTCTAGTTATTAAACATTCATTTATCATGTCCAATTTAAATTTTCCCCATATTCATCATCTTTAATTATTATAAATTATCTAAACATAACAAAAAATAATAAATATAGTAGTTTCATAAGGATAATAGAAAATTATAGAATTCGGTGTCACCAAAACTGATTATAAGATGATGCAAATTTAACAATCCTCTAATAATAACCACCAATAACTTTTTCATAATTTATTCCTCTTTTTTTTCTCTAGTTTATCGTGACACATTGTTCTCACTAATAAAATTTAAATAGGGAAATGATCGTAGTGGTAAAAATATGACTCATCCCACATTCAATCATCAAACCTAACCATTAATCCCATGTCATAATTTTCATAACATCAAAACTAAATTCCATTTCTATCTCCAATTTAAATCCTCCATCTAATCGATGACAGGACATAAAATTCCCCAAATAAAATATCCAACTCAATTAGTATTCTCAACTTATCAACACGACAAAAAAAATTAATTTATTATGTTATCTAAATTATAAAATTAATCAATATAAAATTAAATAATCAATAAAACATTCACCACCACACAACACCGATTTATGAAACAAACCCCAAAATAAATTAAATAAATCACCACCCATACCTATAATCCATAACTAAAATCAATTTAAAAGATAAAAATATAATTTAGAGGACTAAAAATTACTATTTATTATTATTAGACAAAAATCCCTAAAATTTTATACACACAAACATTTTTAATTTTTATATTTTCTCACTGATGGGCTGGAATTTGGTAAAAAAATTCTGGTGAGTGGAAAAATTCTAGAAAATCTTATATTTTATAGTGAATTCTATATAGGGGGGAAATTACACAATAATATTTTACATTGGGGTGCCATTATATAATACCTTGTGTGTGTGGATATGAATTAATTTTCTAATGGAGTTTTGAAATATCTATTTAGTGGAAAGATATTTGGAGAAACATGATTTATAGAGATAATATTAGATTTTGGAAATCTCATGGTGATGTTATTTGGATATGGTTTGGGGATGGTGATGTTTCTCCAATGCTCGAGCAAGTATTGGGAGCTTTGAGTTATGTTTGATGATTTTTTTAAATTTCTTCCTTGTGTTAAATTTTTGGGGTGTACAATATATGAGAAACTATGTGGCACACTAATTGTGTGGAGTGTCTAAGTTCAGTATAAAAATATCACAGTTGAGATGCTTGTTCCGAGAATGGTTATAGTTAATTATGTTAATTCTTAGACACACACTTTGAAAAGGATTAGAATTTGGGCATAGAGAAAAGTTGGTGCATAATTGGAGAAAAATCATTCAAATTTTTTTAGACTAAGACAATGATAATTTTCATAGTTGGCACATAGTTTGGTAGAATATATTGTATAACCATGTGTGAGGAGTGTTCATTTATAGATCTTAAGGCAAAATTAGTTCTTGGTTTTGAAAACCATGTTACCAGACCTTGTGAATCTTTATAAATGGCATTTTTATTATTTTATCCTTCAATAATTTAAGGGGGAAACAAACATTCCCTTTCCTTCATGTACAAACATGGTAAATGCACAACCCCCTCTTCCCTCTTTTATTAATCCTCAATTATGGATGATTTTGGGTTTGATGTAGTCTGGTTTTATTGGTGAATCATCTGCGATTGGCATTGGTTTTTATTCGCCTCAATATTTCTATAATTTTGGTTGTCTCCCATTCAATATTTATTACAATACCACCAGATCATGGGTAAATCATCCATTTAAGATGGGATATTTGTTGATTTTAGAAGCGGAATGTCCCAAGACAACATTCACCTATCGCTGCTCATACAATTCATGATGTTACATCACCTCATAGATATTTATATGGTTTTTATTAAAAATAAATTCTGGTTAATAATGATTTTTCTGAAATATGATAGTAATTTAAATCATTTTCATGTCAGGGGAGTATAGCGGAACTCCCATGGGTGCATGGACATGGTTCCAACACAACGATGCCATATGGAGTGTTTTTGATCAATATGATTAGTTTATATTAAGTTGGCTAATAAATTATAAATGTAGAAAATATTTTTTTCCTTGGTAATAGGGGGAATATGAAATGTCTGATTGGGTGTGAAAAACCTTGGAACAGAATGAATATATCTACAGATATATGATTTTAAATGTAAAAGATTCGAAAAGAGGTAGGTGTTCATTGTAAATTCTCCTATCCATTTTTGAGTTTTATATGAAATTTGGTTGTGGCCAGGACACCTTAGTTGATCAACCATAAGGTTAATTAAAAATTTTAATTGATTAATTAATTTTATTAATTAGTGTAATAATTAAACTATGTATTTAATTGAAAATAAAATCCATAATTATGAGATTCATAAGGATTCAGGGCGGCTCTATAGACCCTTAAAACTGGTTGTTTCTCCAACCATTAATTGTTGGGGGTTAAAATTATTTTAAAATTAGGTGTGGCCTTTAGATACAATTATAGGTGTGATTGAACTCATTATATCCTAGTATCCTTTTTATAAGATCATTTCACACAACATTATAGAGTTGTGGGCTTTAAATACCATTATAGGTGTGATTGAACTCATTATATCCTAGTATCCTTTATATAGGATAATTTCACTTAACATTATAGAGGTGTGGCCTGACTTATATGGAACGAATCATGAAGGATATTTAAAAAACCTAGATATAAATAAAATCTATTTTTCTTGTTGAGATGAGTTTAGTGAGTGGAAAACCATGGTATGAGAATAATATTGTGGGTGAAAATGTTCATTCGCTATTCTATCACCTATATGGATTTACTAAAAAGGTAAGAAATTCATGGAATGGTTTGAAACTTGATTGACTGAATTTATACACATGAGTGATTGTTTTGGACCCTCTTGTGATTGGGATTAATATGAACCCTATGTTGGGTGATAATCCTATGCGATGACATAGGGGTCATGAGTATGTTCCCATAGATAGAATAACCAAGGGTAGCTATGTGAGGTTCTAGGTAGAGATGGAAGTTGGTGCCACCTTGGAACCTGGAATAATGATATGATTTTGAGTGGTTGTGGAAAGAGGTTGATGCACCCGTAAGGGGCTCAACACTAGGGTTTCCTCCCTCCACTGCTGCCTTCATCTCCCCCTGCAGATCTGTTTCCCTCTCCTTGACGCTTCATCATGGCAAGCTCATGGCAAGCGGTTCTCCGTTGGTGACCTCATCAACTCTTCGGGGCTCGAAAACATCGTCGATCTCACCATTTTCTGGACTATCATGGAGGCACAGTTCAGATCCATCGTATGAGTTTCTGACGTCTATGGTGAGGTTCCCGTATCATTTCTGTGTTTTCTATATGTGTGTTGGGTGGATCTGGTCATCGTGTTCGGGCGTGAAGGTGATGGTGGGACTGTAGTTTAGTTTTGTGGTTGGCCTTCTCCCAGTTTGTTCTGGATTCTTCCGGTTTGTTATAGAATTCAGGTGATCCTTTAATGGTGATGGATTGTGTTGTCTACTCCTTGGTCTATATTATTTTGACCTTGGATGTGAGTTTGGGATGTGACTCTGCTCACAGTTTGGATTTGGCTGGGTTGAGTTGAGGATTGTTTATCTACCTCTTGGCTCTAGTGAAACATTATGCATGATTTTTTTGCAGTGATGATAGATGATCTGTTTGGTTGGTGTGCGATACTGGTGATGTATTGAGTTCAGTGGAGGGATACGACAACGAAGGAAGTTTTCTGATTTTGAATGTTCAGCTATGGTTTTTGTGTTCTTGTCACCCGCTTCGATGATGGGCGGCGACGACAACAATTTCCAAGGTGATGATGTTTTTTGATGTTATGTTCATGGTATGAGGGTGATGATGGTGTCATGTGTGCGGCTCGAGGAGGCATATCATGGATCTGTGTCCCGAGGTGGTTCGCTGACCATAGTTGTGAATTTTGAATCAAAGGTGAATTTCGTCTACGCGGTGTTTGGATTTTGGTGATTTGGTAATCTTGTGCATGGTTCCCGCTCACCCAAAAAGAGGTTTTCATAATCAACTAATAATTGAATTTTCAGTCAGAAAGAGGTTATTAGTTTAGGCATTTTTCCAATATTTTTAATATATTTTTAAATTAACTTATTTATTTTTAATGTTGTTGTATATACGTGAATATACATCCGGGGACATGGACTATGGGTCTAATGTGATGTGATGGTGATGTTCTGGATAACCATATTTCCTTATTGGGATCTGACTTTTGGCCTCATGTTATATTGGAATTATATGAATGATGAGATGATATCACTATGGATGCTCATATATGCCTCATATGATCTGGATTTTGGTCCACGTAAGAACTCTCAAGACACCATGATTTTACCATGGGTCTATATGGCCTGCCTTGGATGTTATGAGTCCCTCAAATACCTCTCCTATATAGGGTCCAAACACTTATTATTTTTCATTATGATAAATATTATTATCAGGTTAATATTCTTGTATAATCCCTAGGATTCATATATTCAATCCCAAAGATATCAAATATTCTTGATCGAGATAGCTTGGATATTACTATTTGGCATGGTGATATGGAGATGATTTTAATTCTGTGATATATTGAGTTTCATGGGAATTTGATTCAAGCCATCCAATGCGATATATTTTTTATATGTACTGTATTGGTGAGATCCAGGTTTTGATACATTCATCATGATATGTTTGGCCATATCAGAGTGATCTTTATGGACACTTGGTTTACTCCATAGAATCCAATATTTATATGGTTGGGAATATATCATTATGTACTCAGAGACACCATGGAACCTACTAATGTAGGTATGTTTGATCAAGTTCATAGACCTAAGGATCGATCGGTATTTTTTTTATAATCATTTTCTAACTGTTTATTCAATGATTTTATCTGAGCATGTAAGGTATACATATAAATTGATTCCTATTAGGAATTGGGCTTCATTGATGGATCTGTACTGAGTTGTATACTCTCACCCTTATAAGTCTATCATTGGACTTGGGTACCCAAGTATAATATCACTTTTTTGTATGTAAAGGGTGGGTAGAGGCTTGGCTTTTGATCACCAAGTAGGATAACATTGACATTGGAGATATACTTGAGGTATAAAACATGTAATAATTGAGCTTCATGTCTATATTATTTTATTTTTTTTATATGGGATCTACCTAATGTGTGTTCTTTTTTGTATATCATTATCATGTAAATTTATTTTCTATCACATGTTTTATTATTTTAGTGTATGTATTATTTAATGGTTAACTACTGTGTGTGGTACTTATTTATTACTTTAATAATTTTAAAATATAATATAGGGGGTATAGTCTTCCTATGATATCTGTATATTCACCAACTACTAGTTGGAAGCCTCTGAAATATTGGTAGGTGTACCTAAGGTACAGTATTGGTAGCCGATATGAGCATCGATTAATGGTCCTAGGTGGTGGGATGCTAAAAATTGACACAATGAGGGTTTTATTTATTTTACTATTTATGATAAGGAAGCTTATAGATACAATAATGTGTTTTAACTTCTGATAGATATAGTGTTGGAGTGTCATGAACAACTATTCGGGTAAGAAGTCTTGGTTACCATGGATGGGATTGATATTATGGATTTTTGATATTATGTTTTATATGATTTTTTCCTCATGTGGAAAACATGGTGTATGAGATTGT
Organism: Viscum album; assembly: GCA_963277665.1. Classification (NCBI taxonomy): domain Eukaryota; kingdom Viridiplantae; phylum Streptophyta; class Magnoliopsida; order Santalales; family Viscaceae; genus Viscum; species Viscum album. Next base: position 1,006,408,831 of record OY728161.1, read on the forward strand.
TGAATTTATCTTTTTATTTTTTGGGCCTTGTACCATTTTCAAAAAGCTATTAATTATATTTTTCTCTTGTACTATAGATATATTATGAATCCCGTGAATCATGATAAGGTATTTAAAATTCATAAGAAATATGTGTTTGAAAGTGTATAGTTTTCACTGAAGAGAGGCCAATGTGATTAAACTATGAAGAAAATCTCATTCAATGTTTTCTTATATATTTTCTTGATGGAATTATGCTCATCTAGACCAAAAAAATATGTATAAGTATATATAATATATATTTTAATTGTAGGTTATATAAATCAATATTGAGATTCCCATTGATGAAGATGATAAAATACCTAGGTGTACGGGTTGTGGAGTGACACTAGAAGGCCAATAAGAAACATGGTTCCATAGTGGATATTTTAATCTGTGTCTTTCTTATATATTGTTTCAATAATAACTTACATGGAATTTTACCATATATAATTGTATGACATTATATCTAATAGCTGATCAGGGTTAGATCTCCTCAATATAGATTAGGTAGGATGTTGTCATTGGTAATGGAAATGATAATATATGAGATCAATATTCTTGAGGGAGTAGTCCTGTTGGTGGATTTCTTGTTAGAATATGTGAAAAGTGTTTTTATGATTTTTAAATGATATTCTTGTTATATATTTATGTGAACCATTAGTGGCATGTTGGGAATGTTGTATATTTTGGGTTTTTCACGATGGGAACATGCTGTTTCATATGACTTATGAACTTGTTAGATATTTTCTCTGGGATGGGTGTGATGAACCAAGGAACCTTGGAAATGAAAAATGGTTTCACTAGGTCCATGACTTGTGAAATAATGTGTATCCATGAGAGATGTTGGTCTAGTCATAATAGTGAACTATATATGGGAAGATATGGGATGATACATTGTGTTTGAGATCGATTAAAGATAGGTGTTATTGTGTTTGTGGTAGATACATAGTGACTCATAACATTATTTTCAGACTAAGCACATTGATTTCTAGAAACTTTACTTGCGATGAACATTCAATGTAATGATGTTGGTATTGGATTTGGTTAGTAGGATCATTCAGGTGCTTATCCCTACTATTATTCCAATGTTTTATTGTGCTGTTGGATATCAGGTAGATTCTTGTGACTTATAATAACACCGGATTATGGCTATGCATATGGTTAGACTTGGAATGGGTGGTATGTCAGTATTTGTTATGGGATAATATGGGATGTTCTAGGCATGATGAGTTGATATTCCATAAATAATGTTCAATTTGGTTTGGTAATATATATCCTATGAGATCATGGGATATGTTCTATTGTATGTGTATTAAGATAACATATTCTTGTTGAGCATTAATGAAATTTTTAGAGTATATGGTCATAAGGGAGGTGAATACTAAATTTTAATATCTGAGATATCCATGAGTGGGTTGAGGACTCGTTATTTTTAGTAATTTAGTTGTGGAAATAATAGCCATAGAGTTTAATGAGTGTAGATCAATATTAAAGACATGTATTCATAGATGGAAAATTTTGAGGTAGATCTTGATGATTAGTATAAGGTAATTAATATTGAGGGGATTACACTTGTAGAATATTGTGTGTTGTGACCCTTGTTAAAGATAAATTTCAATGCATTCCATTGGTGAAATTTATGGGATCTTGAAGAAGGTAATAAATTAGGATTTATATTATCACTCAAGGATGAGCGATATGATTATATCTAATCATTTTGTTTAGTGGTAGACATGATATAGGCTATGGAGGTTAAAAATCCGACCTATTGAAATGATTACAAGGAAACTCATATAGTGGGGAGAATGATATTAGACATAGGTATGAATAATGTTGATTGATAAGAGGTATATATATAGGATGAGTCAATGGATGATTGTTTTGGCATTGAGGTTTCCAATTTCTTGTGGAACTAAATTCGGAAGGATTATTTATTGAATTACATGTATAAATCTAAGTATGATTTTAGATAGAGTTATAAAATTTACATCACGCTTGAGATGAATTGGGGTTATCATAAGGTTTAAAAATTCCGTTCTGCTTAGTGTCTTCTTGTATACTATGATTGTGTAAATAGATAATTTATTATTTAAACATGTAATTTGACTAAAATATTGACACATGACTCAGTGATCAAGTCGAGATGATCATGAGAACCATTTGGGATTTAAGGCATTGCGATTTTTTTATCAGTGGTGCCGTGGAATTTTCATCAAAGATTATTTTACAAAAGGTAGATAGAGGAGATCTGATTAGTGGTTTTTCATATAATTGGACATAGTGAGATTGAAACCATGCTAGTTCATTATCTAATATGTGGATGTCGAGTTCAATAATAGGTGTGGGATTTTGGTGGAATATTGTGTGTGCTCATGTAATTCTTAGATGATGGAGGCGCACATATTTTATCTTGGTATTTAGAGATGGAAACGTGTTCCACTGATTAGCTATTATTATCATGTGGATTGTTGTTTAGTGTGTTATAAAACATGCTGATAATGTTTTCATATTTTGGGGGATATTATTTAGTATGAAAATATAGTAGTGGTTGGTGCGATAATTTGAAATTTTCATTTATAACTTTTTTATTATAGTGTGGAGAACAATAAAATTAATTAATATTTGGAAGTGGAAGCATTTATGTTGGTTTGATTCTTCAGTTGTTATGAAGATAAATGACTCATGTTTATGTTATTGAGAACCAAAATTTTGGAATTTCACTATATATGGCCATTAGGAATTCCGGGATGGAACAAGGTTGATTAGATTTTAATTATTATCTAAAATAGGTCATGTGATGTTTTTATATGACCAAAAAATCTTATTGTGAATAAGAATTGTTATGGTAGAGAGTTTTTTATTCCCCATGTGTATGTACGAGCCTTACTTTTTTAAGGTAATTATTAATATTTAATTTGGTGGATTTATTATTTTGTTAAATGAAATTCCAATCAATAATATAACAGATTGAACATCTCATGATGACTTTTTAGATATTGTTTTGGGCCCATGTTGTTAAATAGATGCTCAAGAGATTCTTGGGAGTTTCAGGTTATGTTTAGGGTGTTTTGGAGGTTCATTTATAGAGTACACAACTTTGGAGAAATTTTGTGATACCCTAAGCATGAGTAGATTATTCATTTAGTTTCTAAAGAGAATGGTTAAAATTCATGGTTAGTGAACAATTAATGGTTAACCATATGATGTCTCAGAAAAACACTGTCACATGGAACATACTAGGGGATTAGGGAATTTTTTTATACAAATCCTGTGAAATTATTTAGTTCAAGATAGTGACATTTAAAATATTTGGAATATGTTTTGTTAAACTATGTATCCCAACCATGTGATGGGGGTGTTCTTGGAATGTGTCTACCATACTATAGGAGCATGGTTGGGTAATAGAAGTGACCAAACCATGAAACTCTTGATTTTTTTTATGATTTTACCCTTCAAAACACTAATAAGTTAGCCTATATTCCCCATTCTTCATGTGTGTACACCCCATATGAAACTCCCCCTCCACCCTCCCTCATTCATCCTCTGGTTTGGGTAATCTTGGAAAAGAATTATTTTTTGTTTTTCGTGAGTTGCCCCACCAATTAGGATGTTATCTCCATACACTCCCATTTTCTATAATTTTTTATCACCCACTAGGGTTTTGATTCTATTTCCAATAGGAAAGGGTGGAATCATCCATTTGAGATGGAGACATTGATTTGTGAGCAAAAGGACATCTCAATAAAACCATCATCAACATATCTTCATCATTATGATTATGGTGTGTCATGTTGTTTATTTTTTATGGTTTTTCAATATTTTTTTATTTATTTAATAATGGTGATGGTGGCCTATTATATAAAAGGATTTCATAATGTTATGGGTCTATAGGGGACCACACATGGGTTCTTGGTTATGTTTCCAACATAAAAATTCCATCCTTTGAGTTTTAGAAAAGTGTTTTTATATTAAATTAAAGCAGTAATTAATTATTAATGATAAAACATAGTTTTTTTGGCTGAATTGGTGTGATATTCAAAAATGAGGTTATTGATAATGTTAGATTTTGTGTTGAAAACATAGTATAAGCATAGCTACATCTAATATTATATTATTTTAAATGTAATTGATTCCAAAATATGTTGGTGGTCTGGGTGAATACGCATTATAACTTATGGATTTTTCTGTTGGAATTTAGTGTATGGTTTCACCAACATATGTTTCATATAATAAATATTAACAAAAATATTAATAGACTAATTGTGTTTTTAAATTACTTTAGTAATGAATTTATGTATGTAACTAATAATAAAATCCCTATATGTAATATTTAGAAGGATTCATGGGATATTATAGACCATTGGAATCTTTTTTTGATACCTTGACCTCAAATGGTATGGAGTTCAAATAATTTTACAATTACCTATAATCTATGTATAAATTGAGAGCTATGATTTGAATCAATATGACCAAATGGTCGTTTTGAAGAATTATTTGTGCACATATTAAGGAAAAAATTCTCTATGGGGGGAGAATGAAATTACTCTTATTTTCCATGTATTATTTTTGGATGTTATATGGATTATTTTTTTATACCAGTTGTTGAGATTGTGTGCGATTCTGATGTTTGGTGTTCCCAAAATAAATTTTTGAATTATATATCAAATATTAAATAGTATACAAGCCCATTTTTCATAAAATAGAAGAATACACATTTAATTAATGGCCATATCAGAAATCCAATGGTAACATTGAGTTTAGCTGTTAGGTTTTACCCTAGGTGTGACATAAAATATATCGGCACCGACCATTTCTGAAAAATTTATCATAGACTTGAAATTAATAAAATAAATTAATTATAGAATTTATTTTATTTTTTTTTTCAGTGTAGAGAATAGCTCCACCATTAAATATGTGGATATGTATTTTGATTATGGTCTTTCTCTAAACCTTGGATTCACATAATCAATTGGAGGAGAGATTTTCTTGTGAACGATGATGGATCAGGATTAGATCATGGATCATTGTGCCAAGGAGGTTCATGGATATCTTAAATGATGACAACACAACTACTCTCCATCAATCATTGATCCATAATAATTATAGGATGTTTTTTTTGTATTTACATTATTTTATTATTAGTAGAAAAATGATATTCAATTCCACAAATATTATTGATACACACAACGTCAATAGAATTGAATTGATTGAATGTTTAAATTTTTCATTTTTATTTATCACTCATAGTTACTGTTCTTCTATGACAAATAATTGTGGAAAAATGAACAACTATATAGGTTCATTCCTCATGCTCAATGGATTTTAGGTTTCTCATGAAATTTTTCAGATGGTCATGTTGGTGTTTCATTTTTCCCGAGGTTTGAAAAATTATTGGTATTTGATCATTGCATGAACATTATTTGACGCTACAGATCGATACCACATGTGTGGTTCATGATTTATGGTGTGTTCAAGGTGAGATGATAGCATTGGGTGACCAAGAGAAGAACAAACATATTTGTAGTTCCCATTCACCCTGGTTTTATTGTGTAGTGATGGATTTTTATGAATATATCATTTTTTGAGAAGAGTTAAACCCAGATTCTGGCCGACAATGGTAACAAGTATCAGATGGCCTTCGATCTATAGGCTTTGGAAAGTACATAGGCTCCAACATAGAATTAGATGATGAAGAAGATATCCCAAAGGATCTGGAAAATCCTTAGCAACATGGTGTGTGTTCTGGGATTATACGATATGTGGGCACTCTCATTTGAGTATAAGTTTTTTAATGATGTTAAGTATCACACGCCATGTGACTGGGAAACATGTCGTGTGACCCATCCATGAAGTATTTTTGTTTAACTCATAGGTTACACTGACATTTGCTGGTGTACATGTCTAGTCGCATGCCGTGTACTCAGACATGGACATATCCACCTATACACAAGTACGAAAATACACGATCATGAAAAAGAATCATTGGAAGAGTTTCATGTGTCTCTACACGTTGATTAATTCTTCTACACAATTTGTATGTTGAAACATACATGCCTTGTGTTTCTTTACCACACGATCTGACTTGGGGATAGTTGGACACATTGTGTACCCCTTTTACATTCCATGTACACTCTTCTAGTGTGTTTTTAGCTCTTTATTTCATTAGTTTGGACAATTCATGGTTGGGTACATTCCCTTGTTCCATTACCTAGAGGGTAAAAAATGACAATACATCTAGATCACAATGTTTTGATCACTTATAGAGGCCGAGTCACATATAGAGTCTTGATGTCCCTCTATGACACTAGAGTGTGATCCTCTATCATCTTTGTTCACTAGCTGGGATTTTTGGAATCCACATAACTTCCCTGAGTGGGGAGTTGATCCTCCATTTAGAATACCGAATAATTATAGTTTTTGGTATTATTTTCATATAATCCCCTATGTAACGGGTAGATCCAGATAGTGTTCATGGTGTCCCCTAGTGATTTTGGGTGTTACCCTATATATGAGTATCATGGTCTTTTTAGAATAGTGATATTTCTTGGGTAGATCCCAGTGATATAGACCACATAATAACATGTCTCAAAGATATCATGGATCAGAGAGTGGGTTATACATAAACAATAATATTTTCAATCATAATACTATGGATGGAAGTTGGTTACGACCGCTTGGTGGCATGGTTCCTTTCTTGAGTATGTCCGGTTTTTTCTGTTATACATTAATTTTTATATCTTTTATTGAGATCACTATACTCGGTGATTCATTTTTAGTGTTTTCAGCATGTCCAACTAGTTGTTACTATACTCATACCTATATGGATTTTTCCTACGTGCGTCGGGTCTTATGATGAAAAAGGCCAATTTAACTGTTTCCCATGAGGATATAGATCAGGTTGGGTATAAATGCAGCTTGATAGATCAAGGTGTTTCATAGGATATTTAATTTGACTTTAAACCTCACCCTCAGATAAGTTTGGAATCAGTAATGTTTTGTGTGGTTTGTATTTTTTCCACTTTTATGCTTTTATTACCTTTTTGTCATACACTTTTGTGGGATCATAGTTGTATACATGAATTACTTCTGGTTCTTTTACATTTGAACATTGTGTGGGATTGGAGATGTGCTATTATGTATATGTACTTGAGGATAATGCCTATCATTTGTGGGATATTCTTACATGGTGTTGTTATTTATCCCCTTTCCCATTATATGTTGGATTGGGGTAGTCAGGTGTCGATCATCATTGGGTCGGGTCGTGACATAATCAATTTTTATTTTTTCACTCTTTATGATAATTTCAATAATGAGTTACAATAAAAAATAACAACCCCATAAACAACTAAAAACCAACCCTTAGTTCTTCAGTGATCTATTTAAAAATAATTTACTCTACACAATCATGATCCATTTAGATAACTATAGTATGTTTACTCCAGCCTCTAATATTTCACCTTTTTAATCATGAATAACTAATAACCTCAACCAATTAATAAATATCCATCTTTATGTAGCTTGTGTTTTTACATGATGAACATCAATTCTTGGCTAGGACATCACCACCAGGGTCCCATATTCAATAGGGTGTAATTAATTCAAAAGACACATATCCTAGAACCTATGAAAATACTAATGGGAATAGAGCTGTATAATAATGAAATAGAATGATATATCCCCCAAATTATATAATATATTAGGTGATAGTTCATATGGATAACTGATCATAAAAGAATCCAAAATCAATGGTAATCATAATAAGCCCCATGTATTCAATTTGATGTGGGAACCACTGTAATTAAAGGAATACATACCACAATTCCCTCTTCAATTATAACTAACCATTATAAGGATAATAAAATAGAAATATCCTTTATCCTCAGAGTATTAATATTTTGTTAATGGAGTATGGTACCGGACTATGGTTATGCCACTCTAGTCACATATAGTATCGATGTCTACGACATCTTAAAGACTAATCACTACATCACTATACTAATGGATCCCTTATATATAAAACATGCACCTTAATAGATCACTATGCATCAAATTCTATAAAAATAATATAAAATCCCCCAAATATATATTTTAAGACCCATATTTTCCTTGTAATTGTTATTTAATTATATAGGAATATTACGAGTCCACCAAAATTTGACGACACATGATTTCGAAGCTAGGAATGCCCAGAATGAATTTCTAAACTTTTTTTAGGAACGTTCAGTAAACGGGTGAGCAGGTGTTTGTAACATTTGAACTGGTGCTCAGAATTGAAATATGAGGGCACCGTTGAACTCATAGTACTGATATTCACTTAAAGAGACCTTCACCTCAACCGCAGTAGGACGAGGGTGAATGTTATTTTTTTGGCTTTCTGTGGAAGAAGAAAAAAATAAAATATTTAATATTTTTTTCCTTTTTAAACCTCCATTTGATTTTTGGAGGTGGGGACCACAAGAGCTTGAAACTTCCTTTTTGAATTCAATGGTGGGGACCACCCGAACCCCTCTTAATGTGGGAAAACCTTTCAACTATCCACGATTAATTTTTCCAACATCAATAAATTAATTGTGTCCACATCAATTAATTAATTTATCCAACATTAATTAATTTATATTCATGAACTTATTATGTTCGTATTTCACCTCTTGGTTGGGGATTGGTTGGAAAAGGATATCATGGGAGAATTGTGGAGAAACAATCTATCCAACGAAGATCTCTTTCCTCCAAATGAAGAATGCCCTATCCAACGAAGAACCTACATTGAAATCAAGAAAGAGTAAGACACACGAGCCCAACTTCAGAAGCGTGTTGCGAAAGCAAGAATCATTGTCACCCTCATCAGCTTCACCGATAACATATCACAACACTTCAAACGAGAAATTGAGGTAGGGATTGTTAGTTTTATACACCTTACCCCATTCTTGACATTCTTCTTTATTCAAAATCAATTATGTTGCTTTATATCGTTCTAATGCAGTGGGTGCCGGCCAAACAAACATGGCTCGACCCCTCCGCAATCTTTGTAGGGATTGCTGGTTTTATACCCCTTTCCCCATTCTTGTATTCCTTCTTGAATTAAGAACGTATATGCCTCTTGCTACGGTTTTATCGCGGAGGGTACATTCTAAATGAACAAGACCCGACCTCTCCACAAGCATTGAAGTTTATGATGGTCTTGAATTGATGGTGATGTCCTGAGTAAAGTCTGGATGTCTTTGGAATGGAGAATGGGCCACCGGACCACACCCGATGCCCCGAGGAATGTCTTCGGCTACCCGTACCAGCATCTGGCACTGGTGGGACTCGAGAGTTGTGGCCGACACTTCGGCTGGCTGTGATGATGTCAGCGGTGCGACCGCATTACCGTAGAAGGGTCGTGGCCTGTTGGCAGTGGTGGAGCAAGGGCCGCAACCGACGCACGACTGGCCTCGTGAAGGGAGCGGTGGTGCGTGACCATTCCACCGAGTGAGTAGAAGACACGCCCCGATGCCACGAAGATAATGGAGGGTGGTTGGTTTGCTGCTAGCCACCAGTGGTGGAGCGACATGCAATCACACAGTGGAGGAGGGATCACCATCCGTCCAACCGAGGAGCTGAGTGAGCCACCCAGCGAGCCACCCCCTGCGGGCCACACAGCGGGCGGCAGGGTGCTGGCTGCCCAGCGGGCCAGGTCGTGTTGGTGGTCGGGCCAGACCTAGGTCTGAACTCAGGTCTGGCCGGGTCGACACAAACCATGGAAGACCAGACCTGGAAAAGCCTCGACCCCTTTTCTCTCTTTTTGTCATAACATTAGCTTCTAGCTTCCATTTTAGAAATCTCATATGGCATTAGAAACTTTGGACCGAGACTTTCCTTTTGGTATACCCCAATTGAGTTTTGGAAAAAGTTGGGGTATGGCGAGGTTGTATTGAATACGAATCCAACCTAGCCCTTAGGACAAAAGGGAAAATAACTTACAGACCTGGAATCTGATTGGCGCACCGTCTATTGCGTTGAGGCCTTTCTTATGTGGCGGTCCTTTATGATACTTCATCATAAGACTTTGTGGTATTTAGAGTATCAACCTATTTTTTGAGAAGAAGACCTACCCAAAGTCAATCGAGCTAAGTGTGGGAATCACGTGGCTGGCTGTAACATGAGAAATGGATCCTATGTGGGTATGTGCTTTGGGATCCTATGTGGGTCTTTGTTCTAGTTTCACACTTGGATCTGCTCTCATAATCCACGTGGGACTACTCTAGGATCTTACCTAGGTCCTCTATACTGCGATCCTACGTGGTTCTGATGATATCGGATCCTACGTGGCTCTGATGCTTAAGGATCCTATCTGGGTCTACCTCTCAACAATGTAAGATGATTCATTAGATTCATCTAATCATCTTTACTACCATACCAATGTTATAACTGGTGTGAGGTGAGCCTATACCTTTGGGGTAATTATCTGTGTGGCATACCATTATGGTTCATACCTTCATTGTGAAACCTTTGTGGTATTATTCTATGTGGCATTAACTTTGTGGTACATACCGTCATGGTGATACCTCCATGGTATTCTTTCCATCATGGGACAGATGAGTTTTTGGGTTTTTGAGTTGGGCCTTGTGTTTCCTAATGATTGATATGGGTTTACTAGACAACATAGGTATATGTATGAGCATATACCTAAGTAGGGTTATCAGTTTTTTCAAGATTGGTGGTTTATACTTTGGGGGTTTTGTGAGACCTTCGAGGGTCTCGAGGTTTCTACTGAGTATCTTTATACTCACCCGTGCAAGGGAAATGCCCAGACTATGTTGTATTTGGTGCAGACAATAGACAACACAAACTAAGGATGAGGGTACCAGGACTGGAGGCAGTTCAGTGGTGGACATTAGACGAGGCGTACCACAGAGATTATTGTTAAATAGCCATACCTATACTTCAGATAGTATCCTTGGAAGGTGATCGCAGGAGTTGTTTCTAGTTTTACTTATACATTCCATTTTTTTGTGCATTATAGTTGGTCTTCTATTCTGGACCCTTTTTAATTACTCTACACACTATTTTTTACTTTATAGTTAACTTGTGTTCAAATCTGTCTTTGTTCTTGGTTTGTGTATGTTTACAGGTTATAAAGGCAATGCCTTCTTGTTTTAGGGAATACGCATTTCGGTGATAGTCTCCAGCCCCTATCATATGGAAGGCGGGCTAGGGGTAGTCACGACATGGACCCCGAGGAACGGTTGTGAAAAATTTGTATCAGAGGAGTCGATTCTACCATATAATAATGGAATATATTCTTTTAACGGTGATAGTGTTCTGTGTTATGAGTATGGTTATCAGTTTAGGCATTCCAGGGATAGTGCGGTAGCCGATGCATCCACACACCATGACCTTGCCATCTGATTTCTGACATAGTGCAAGAAAACACTGATTGCGTGTGTGTTTTGAAAAGTTTTCATTGTGACCTCTTTATGTCAAATCACCAGGTATAACTTATTTACCATGGTACAATTTCTTATTTCCATGATGCCTCCACATAGGCAGCCAACTAGGGTTCCGGGTAAATTACGCGTTGATAGCCCACTGAGTGACGAGGCCTCGGTGCAGGGCTCTTTATCAGTAGGGGCACCAGCAGTACCATTACCCATTGGGCCACTGATTCCACCAGCCCTAGTTATAGAGGGCGCACACCACTTGAGCACATTGCCCGAGTTCCAACGCTAGAGGCCACCAAGGATCAGGGGTGAGATGGACCCACATGTAGCTAAGGATTAACTGGAAGCCATGTTGAGAGTTTTCTGACTGGTAGGGACACCAGGTGATCTCATGGTGATCCTCACCGATATTCCTCTATAGGAAGAAATATGTACATGGTGGATCTTGATGCTCCAGATTCACGACGAGGGGTCACTTCTCTGGGCTCGATTTGACAACCTGTTTCGGGCAGAGTTACTCACATCGACCCTTCATGCAATGAGCATACACGAACTTCTTCATTTATACTTGGGCAGCATGACTGTGGCTTAGTACTCTGTGAGGTTCCCCAACCACTCATGCAACTCCAATAATATGGTGAAAGACCAATTTTTCAAGTCCTAAACCATTGATCATGGAGTCATGCGAGAGATCAGGGCTTCAATTATTTCTCTCATAACCCCGACGTAGGCGGGGATGTTAGGGAGACCCCTCTTAGTGGAGAGTTTTCTTGCTGAGAAGTCACCAGCTGTGAGACCCACCACCGGGTGTCACATAGTGGAGTCTTATATAGCTGGAATTAAAAAAATTCCACAATGTTCTAAGAGGGCTAGACCTACAGGTGGACGACCGCATGATTTAGGGTCGGTTGTGAGGGGCACCCGAGACAGAGCCTATCATGCAAGGAGCAGGCAGGGTTACCCATGCGGTTGGCAGGGCCACATGGCTCATGACTACACAACCCACTGTATAGATGATCAAAAGATGGTCGAAGGATTTCCTAGGAAGAGACAGATATCCGACCGAGGAGGTCCGCATGGAGCAGGCAGACGAGGCAAAGGAGCTAGCCATACAGCTGGCGGTGGGAGATGATTCGAGGTGTTACTTCCCCCACCAATATGTGGTCCACCCTGACTACAGGGAGTATGTGGATATGGGTGATACTGACACTATTAAGATGAGTTCTATGACCAGAGAGATCTGGAGATGATATGAGGTACGATCTGTATCTAATCCAACTTAGCTGCAGTACTTATAGACATAGGTTCCAGTCATTATTTTATTTTAACTTCTCTCGTTCGGATCTCGGTGATTCCTATGGAGCCATTGGCTCGATCCTTACAATTATAGAATCCTACTGGAGCGGATTCGACAATTACACACTGGTGCCGCCAGTGAGAGATTACTCAAAGATGCGAGATCTACGGCTGTGATCTCCTAAATAGCGATGTTGTGGCCTTACGACGTCATCTTGTGTATGAATTGGTTATCTATAATCCATTCTAAGACTGACTGTAATAGGAGAAAAGTTGGGGGTGGCTGCATGGATGGGAATAAATTTACTTTCACCGACGAGAAGGGAGACTTTGTAGCATAGGATGGACTTACCTAGAGGAGAGTGCAACAGATCAATCATCACATGGCTAGGCATTACCTCAGAGATGTTGATGTAGAGAGTTCGAGATATCCTATAGTGGTGGAATAGTATGCTAATGTCGTCCTTGATGATGTTTCGTGTCTACCTCCTCAAAGAGTGGTGGAATTTTACACTGAATTTTACCTCGTGATGACACTAATATCTACACCAACATATCAGATGGCTCCTGCAGAGCTTCGTGAGCTACGGGTATAGCTGGAGAACTTACAAAGAAAGGGGTTTATCCGGCCCAGTGTTTCTCGTTAGGTAGAACAATTTTTTTTAGCCAATAAGGCTGATGGGAGCTTGAGAATTTTTATTGACTACCGGCGCCTGAACCAGGTGACCGTGATGAACAAGTACCCACTTCTAGGGATTGATGACCTCTTTGATCAGCTGATGGGAGCATGGTGGTTCTCGAAGATAGACCTCATATCATGTTATCACCAACTCATAGAATAATATGATGATGTGCAGAAGACGACTTTTAGATGTCAGTATGGCCACTACGAGATATTGGTTATGCCATTCGGCATAACCAACTCTCCAGTAGTTATCATGGAAATCATGAACATGGTCTTTCAGCCATACCTTGGTCTCTTTTTAGTAGACATCATCAACGACATTCTGATATACTTGGCTACCGAGGAGGAGCATGCCTATCATCTGTAGATAGTTCTGGACACACTCCTAGAGTACCAGCTTTTTGGTGAGCTCTCGAAGAGCCAATTCTGGATTTGATAGGATCACTTTCTTGGGTATGTCATCGTGGAGGCTGCAGAAGTGGGGGATCCAACAAAGATTGAGGCAGTGCTTTCTTGAGAGCAAACTAGGAGTGTGACGGAGGTATGGTGTTTCCTGGGTTTGTCTGAACACTACTAAAGGTTTGTGCTAGATTTATCCAGAGTTGCAGCACCTTTATCAGCATTGATGAAGAAGGGGAAACCCTTCGTGTGGTTGGAGAGATTACAACAGAGTTTTCAAGAGCTGAGGCATAGGCTGAAAATTTACGATATCTTGAGGCTTCCGAAGGAGGGTGTTGGCTACATTTTCTACTACGATGCATCAGGGAACGGGCTCAGATGTGTCATGATGAATATGCGAGTAGTTATCACATATGGTTCTTAACATCTAAGATAACATGAGTATAACTATGCTACATATGACCTGGAGTTAGCAGTAGTATTCTTCTCTTTAATGATGTGGTGACATTACATGATGGGATAGAATTTTATAGTCTACTTTGATCAAAAGAGTCTCAGGTATATCTTCACTTAGATTGACATAAACATAAGGCGACAGCCTTGGCTTGAGTTCATCCCGAACTATGACTTCGAGATTGTCTATACATCTGTGAAGGGGATTGTTGTAGTATATGCACTTAGTAGGAGATCTGGTATACAACTTCTAGGTGAGGCAACGAAGCAGCTGGCCACTTTTCAGATATCCTTTGTGGATCGAGATAGATCAAATTTTCTTCAGTCTCTTACAGTCACTCCCCCACTTCTTTAGTGAGTCAGGGAGGCGTAGCATGGGGACACTGACTGTGAGGTTCAAAATGTTTAGATATCCATAGGGTAGGTACCTAATAGATTTTCTAAATGTGGGAAGCACATCATCCTTTTCAAAGGACATACCATGGTACTAGTGTTTCCTTGGGAGGAAGTATTGAGGGACTTTTACATGTCCCCATTGTTGGTACATCCAAGAGTGTAGAAGATGTACCGAGACCTCCAACGACATCACTGGTGTCCATGAATGAAGAATGAAGCAGCAGAGATTGTCTCTCAGTGCCTCACATGTCAGTAAGTGAAGGCAGAGCATCAGGTTCCAGTAGACTGAGTTTAGTCTTTAGAGGTCCCAGAGTGGAAGTGTGATGGGATATACATGTACATTGTGATAGTAATTTCACGTACATCCAGGGGTCATGATATTATCCAGGTGACCATCAACCGAATCATCATGTCAGCCCACATCCTACCGACCAAAGAGTAGGGTTCACTAGAGAGCTTGGGGCACTTCTATGTGTAGAAGATTGTGTGGCATCACGAAGTACCCATGACAATTGTCTCTGATCATGATGCACGTTTCACTTCTCACCTATGGAGGGGGTTGCAGTAGGAATTCAAGATGCAACTTCATTTGAGAACTTCCTTCCATCCTCAGACGGATGGCCAGACTAAGCTGACCAGTCAGACCCTTCAAGACAAGCTGTGTGTTTTCTTCCTCTACATCAGTCAGAGCTGGGAGGATCACTTTCCCTTGGTGGAGTTTTCATACACCAACAGTTATCACTCCACCATTGGGATAGCACCATTCGTGGCTCTGTATGGCTGACCTTGCAGAACGACATTGTGTGGGAATAACCCAGTGGAGTCAACACTCATGTGATCAGAGATGGTCCGGGATGTGACATAGAAGGTGCAGATTATCCCCGAGAAGATGATGACAGAAAAGAGCAGGAAAAAGTCTTATACCAATAGGAGACAGAGACCTCTGGAGTTCAATGATGGTGACCGTGTTTTTCTACGGGACTCACCTCAATGAGGATTGCAAAGATTTGGTCGGGGTGACATGTTATCTCTGAGGTTCATCAGACATTTTTAGGTCCTCAATAGAGCTGGTGATGTGGATTACCGCCTTGGACTCCCTCTCAGTTGCAGCGGGTGCGTGGAGTATTCCACGTATCCCAACTGAGGAGATACGTGCACGACCATTCACACATCATTGACTAGGGCGAGCTGGATATCGATGATGGGACGAATTTTATGGAGTTTCCTGTAAATATTGAGGATCAACAATATCAGGTCCTTTTTAGGCGATCAATACCTCTGGTGTGCTTTCGCTGGAAGAACAGGATCTTCCAAGAGAGCACATGTGAGCGGGAGGCTCAAATACATGCTCAGTACCCCCACATGATTCATTTGTTTGAGTTATGGCTTATGGGGATAAGAATCCTTGAGGTGGGGAGAATGTAAAGGCCCGGTTTTTCCATGTAATTCTTTTAATGATATGGGGATATTAAAAGTCCGTGAAAATTTACAGCACGTGATTCCGAGGCCCGATGTGCCCGGAATGAATTTACGAACATTTTTTTGGTTACATTCAGTAAACTTGTGAGTGTGATTTTGTAACTTTTGAAATGGTGCTCGGAAATTAAATATGAGGCCACCATTGAACTCTCAGCGCGAATATTCTCTTAACGAGACCTTCACCATGACCCCAATAAGTCGAGAGTAAAAGTTAGTTTTTTGTGCTTTTCGACGAATAAGAAAAAAATAAATTATTTAACATTTTATTTTTATTTTTGAAAATCCTTTTGATTTTAATATGTGGGGAACACAAGATATTGAAACCTTCTTTTTGAATGAAATGGTGGGGACCACCCGAACCCCTCTTAATGTGGGAAAACTTTTCAAATATACATGTTCAATTGTTCCAACCTAAATTAAATAATAATTTCAACTTCAATTAATTAATTGAGCCAACGCTAATTAATTGATAAACCTAACCTTATCAAGACTGAATTTCACCTCCTGGTTGGGTATTTGTTGGAAAAGAAGAGCTTGGATGATTTGTGGAGAAACAATCTCTCAAATGAAGAACGCTTTCCTTCGAATGAAGAATGCCCTCTCTAAAGAAGAACGTACTTCGGAATCAAGAATGAGGACGACACATGGGCATGGCTTCAGAAGCGTGTTGCAAAAGTGATGATCATTGGAACCCTCTTGGCCTTCACCAACAACATCTCACGACACTTCCAATGAGCAATTGAGGATGGGATTGTTTGTTTTATACACCTTGCCTCGTTCTGAATGTTCTTCTTGATTAAAAAGAAATGAGGCTTCTTGATACCATTCTAATATAGAGGGTGTGGTCCAAATGAACATGACCTGACCCCTCTGTAATATTTATAGGGATTGTTGGTTTTTTTCCACTTACCCCATTCTTTTATTCCTTCTTGAATTAAGAATGTCTATGCTACTTGCTACCATTCTAATGTGGAGGGTGCAAGACAAATGAACATGGCACGAACTGCCTACAAACTTTCTGATTATTGATGATCTTGAATCAATGGAGGAATCCCGAGTTGAGTTTAGAAGTCTTTGGAATGATGAACCCTCCAACAGGGCACACCCCAGTGACCCGAGGAACATCTTCGACAACCTGTACCAGTGTCTGGAACCGGTGGGGATCAGAAATGGCAACTAACACTCTGTCTGGCCATGATGTCATCTGCAGCAGTGCAAACACACTGACTGAGAATGGCCAAAGCTAGTTGGCCGTAGCAGATAATGGGCATCCACTTTACCACTGCTCGTTTGTGGTGGCACGATGTGCGACTGTTCCGTAGAGGAGGGTTGGTCGTCCGGCCAGCTAGGCAGCTGAGCGGGTTGTCTAGTTATCCGCCTAGCTCAGGCCACCCATCGGACTACCTAGTATGTCAGTCCAGACATAAGGCCAATCTCGGGTTGGGCTGGGTCAGTTCGACATTGTCGGACTGGACCCGGACCAGCTTCGACCCCTTTTCGCTCTTTTGGCCATAACATGAGCTATATGTGTCAGTTTGACGAAACATCTATGGCGCTATAAAATTTGGATCAAGGCTGTCCTCTTGCTATACCCCACTTCACTTTTGGATAATTTTGGGGCACAACTGGGTTGGATCGAAAGTGAATACAACCTGTCCCTGGGGATAAAAAGGCACAATAATATACAGACCATGCTTCTGATTGACGCACCGTCTGTTGCGTTGAGTCCCATTTTACATAGTGATCCTTTGGACTAATTCTTCTTCGTAATTCGTGGTAGTTGTAGTATCGACCTATTACATGAGGAGCTGACCCTCCCCAAATCAAGTGACCTTTGTGCGGGAACCCTGTGGATGGATGTAACATGAGAAAGGGATCCTATGTGGGTCTGTGCATTGGGATCCTATGCGGATCTGTTCTTTGGGATCCTATGTGGGTCTGTGTTCTAGTTTCCCACTTGATTCCACTCTTGGAATCCACATGGTTATACTCAAGGATCCTATGTGGGTCTTTTGTACTATGATCTTACATGGGTCTGATGATTTAGGATCCTACGTGGGACTGATTTTTTAGGATCCTACATGGGTCTACCTCTCAACAGAGTAAGATGATTTAGTAGATGCATATAATCATCATTACTACCATACATAAGTTATACCTGGTGTGAGCTAAGTATTTTCCATTGTGGTAATTACTTATGTGGCTAACCATTGTGGTGCATAACTTCGTGGTGATATCATTTTTTGTATTCTTCTGTGTGGACTTACTTTTTGGTACTCACCATCATGGTGAGACCTTTATGGTATTCATTCCTTCGTGGGATAGTTGAGATTTGGGATTTTGAGTTGGGCCTTGTGCTTCATCATGACTGAGATGGGTTTAAATGACAAATGAGTTATATATATGTGCATATACCTAAGTAGGGTTGTCTGATGTTTTAATGCATTGTGTTTTATCCTTTGTGGGTTTTGTGGGACCTTAGAGGGTCTCGGGGTCCCTACTGAGTATCGTTATACTCACCCCTGTATGGACTATGCCTGAACCTTGTTTTGTTTGGTATAGAAGAAATACATTACTGAATGAGGATAAGTGTACCAGGAGTGGAGGTAGCTCAGAGGTGGACATTAGATGAGGAGTTCCGTAGAGATGGCCATTCTAGATCTGTACCTATCCTTCAGGTGGGATCCTTGGCAGGTGATCATAGGATGTGTTTTGGGTGTTTACTTTTACATTCTAGTATTCCTTGTACTTTCTAGTTGGGCTTGTATTCTGTCTCCTTTTACTTATTATACAAAAACATTTTTACATGATAGTTTACTTTTGTTTGTATCTTGATATGTGCTTAGTTTGTGTGAGTTTACATGTTATAAAGGAAATGCCTCCCTGTTTTTGGGAATACACCTTTCGGTGCTATTTGCTAGCCCCTAGCCTATGGGAGGTAGGCTTGGGGTAGTCACAGCTTAGACCCTAGGGGACGGGTCATTACAATTTATCTAACCTATATAAAATAATGCCTTCATCAAAAAACAAGACTATAAATTATACATGGATCTTACTTACACCATCAGTTCTCTAAGATCAATTGAAAATTTGATAAATTTTAGAAGATATTGATAAAAACACATAGGGAAATTGACATTTAATCATATATATCATCTTGAGAAACCCCCAATCTCATCTAGAAAAATTTCCATGTATTACTGCCCCACAATATGAATCCTCTCATCTATAACATCTATAGTACACATAGAAATTTTTTTAACCGGTGTCTAATCATCTTTAAAATTTTTATTATTTTCCTAAACATCTTTCCTAATGTCTTAATCATAATTTGGGGGTGGATCTTGACTTTTATACTCATCTTCTAGTAACCAAAAACAATCCTGAACCATTAAATCTCAAACTAGGAATAAACACTCTAAATCAATGATTATTTCATCAGTGTTTGTTAATAAATTATGGAATCCCACTAAATATCGTTATCACTTAAGGAAAGATTAGATTATAACATAATTTATGTAAAGTTATGATACCTAATGGTATAAGATACTTGTGAAAATGGATTGGTCAAATGATCCACATGAATATCAAACTAATGAACCATAATACCAAAGGAAATGAATGAAACATGTTATTATTGATAAGTGAAAATGGAAGGGGATGATACATAATCATAATTGAATTTCTAACATTAACTCATTGATTACATCCTTCCATCATGATAATTTTCCAATGGTATGACAATTATAACTATATGCATGATGGGGTCTACTGTAATGTGGTGGTGGAAGATGATTATATCTCATATACCCTTAGTTTCTCAAAATCCACCAGGCCCTCTATCAAAACTATCTATGGTAAGACCACATAGTACATATCAGGAAGTATTTTGATTATAATATATTTTTTCAAGGACTCCATTTAGTTGAATTTACACCCCATGATTTTATAGTACGTTATCTCTTTAATGTAATTAAATAGCTTGCACCACACACAACACCGAGTTTGAGTGCAGGACGACATACCAAATTATCTGTTCAAAAAATGGTTATGAATAGTATTAACTGGATTTTTTATTACCCTCCATATAATTTTAACGTAAGTATTATGTGTTTCATAGTCATATTATAAGAGCAAATTCAATTTTTCAGATAAAAATGTATTTCTTTAAATGAAAATGAAAATTTACCACCTTTTAATGGAATTTTTTTAAATCCATTATTTGAAAATTTTACATATTCAAAATGACAAAATAAAATTATATTTTAGAATCTGGGCAAAAAAAATTTACTTTGGATGAAATTTTGGTATTTTTCTAATAATGTTCATTTTTCTTATGAAGATATATAAATAATTTTAATTCAAAACATCATTTTAATATAATTTATTTATATGTTTAGATTATTTTTTTAATAGTGTTTTATGTGTAATTAAATTATATTTTTACCATTTAATCCAATTTTGGTCATTGGAAGTAATTTGACTTTGAAATTTAACATAAACAAGTGTCAATCTATAGATAGTTAATATATTTTAAAAACATGCTTTTTGTTTTGACAACATGACTAAATATTAAAATAATAAATCCAACTTCTATGTTTTTAATTTTGTATAATAGACATCATTTTTGATTTCAGAATATCAAATAAAACCTCGGCTGAGTTTTTGGTATTTTTCAGAAAAACGTCAATTTTTGATGTATATAGTGAAACAACTATGTTGTAGTTAAAAATCATGAATTTTCATTTAAATCGAAATTTACAACTAATGTTAATTGAATTTAGAAAATAAAACATACATGGTTGTTATTAGTATGTGAAATGTGGTTCAGTATGATGAAAATAATTTTTTTTGAATAGAAACATTTGACTTTATTTCAGCGCGGTTAAAGGTAAATATGTTAATTCAAGGTAAAAATAATATTATAATAATACAAAATTACCATAAAACATGTATTATCCTTATTGGATGGGTCTTGTAAGACCATCGTTGTCTTTGGATCGATTTTTGGACCCCATGGAGCCACGTAAGTGGGATAATGACAGTATATTTTAAATAAATTAAAGTAATAGAAAAATGAAATAAACAAATATCTTTCAGTAAATTAATTTTGAAATGGGGTTATATATGTTACCCTTTTTACTATAAATATTATTTATAAAGCTAAAAAAATTTCTACATCATGGTATTCTATTTAGAAATTTTAGACCTCAAGTAAATAAAATTAGTTATGACACAATAATGATACAATTTTTAACTCAATAATAAATGATCAAAATAAATAAGATTATAAAAATTAAAAAAATATACAAAAACATTAAATTTATTATTAAATGATTTTATTTTTAACAAAATTAATCTTATATTAGACCTTAATGAGTGTTGGACCTTTATAAACTGAAAATTATTATATAATAAAATAATATTTTCATTGTTTCCTAAAGAGCCCCTCCTCCGCCTTATAAAAATCCCTCACCTCTAACCCATTACTCATAGCTCTCAAGACCCTTATCTCGTCCAAAATCTCACCAAATAATCTATCAATATCACTCTTTTCCATATATAAGCCTTACATTAGGCAGAAGGAACTTCAAGAAATCGGTGTGGTTCAAACCAAAGGGAGTTACCCAATTTATAGGCAACGTCTTTCCAAAAGTTCTCTTCTTTTATTTTACTTTTCCAACCCCTTAAACTCTTTTTATTAGTATATTTTATAAAAAATCGAGTATCCTCAATATACTAGGATGTTTTTATTATAATTATTCAAACTACACTTGCACACACCTCCATCTAAGGGAAAAACCCATAATGTTTCTGTGGACGACGAACTACTGCCTCATGAAACGATGAATGTTCAATAATCTCCTACTAGCGCTTATAGTGGACATTAAGATGGAAATTTATTTATATGTGATATATATTAAATTTATATTGTTTCTATTATTTTTTATTTTTTATTTATATCATACCCTTATGATTTCCATAATGGGTAACGACGATAATTTCATTTGAGGTAGTACAGACTACCGCCCCCTCAAAGTGATATAAATTATTTATTTGATAAGTGGAATGTATAAATGATGCTGTTACTAAAATTATCTGTGTTGTTATACTAGAATTATAATATACCTTTGTATCATTAATTATTATTTCAATTAAAATATGAACTAAAAATGAAATTAGCATTCATGCGTATGTACGACATATCGTCTCCATGAACGGTGCATTTAATTTCATATCTCCAAATGTCATATACTGTTATAAATACATATATATACTGGATATATAAGATATATATGATATCTAAATAGTGTATATTATTTATTAGATAAATTACTTTTGACCACATGGATAACATGAAATTATAAGAAGTTTACTTTTTCACTCAAGTACAAACTATCAACAAAATGACCATTATTAACTTAAATGAGTACGTAATGTTTATAACATGCTAATAAGAGATATAAAATTAATAATAAATTTGAAAAATGTTCTTAATCAGGTAGAAATTAACTTTAGTTTGTAATTTTTTAGATTAAAGAAGGAACGGGTCAAGTCAGACACAAGGTACGGGGTTTTTTATCTCAATTTTAATTTCATGAGATTTCCATTATTCGCCACTTATTTATTGCATGTGGTTTATTGTGTACTGAAATTTGATATATATTATCATGATTCATTTTATATTCATCTAATTATGTGATTCATTTGGTGGTTATTAACTTTTGTTCGTATGACTTGATTGATTAAAACGTGGTAAGGGGTTTCTTATCTCACTCTAAATTTTGTGAGATTTCCATTGTTCGTAACTTATTTATTGAATGTGGTGTATTATGTTCTTCCCATGATTAGATTATTGGTGTAATATAATTTAATTTATGTTTATTTACATCTTCATTGTATGATCATTCTTTCATGGGATGTATGTTTTGTGAGTTACCAAATCGGTAAGAGAATTTAAAATTTCAATTTCCACTCATTAGACTTCTTGCATAGTTCATTGATTATTTTACTCCAATATTATGTGGGGAATCAGTATTTATTATTTATGTAGTAATTTCCACTACCTTTTGTGTGTATATACTTTTGATACACATAATCTCTCCATTTATAATTTCTCAAGTCATTGATATGAACTTAATAAGAGTAATATTTACTCGATTTAAATTAATTGAGTTAAACATCCAAGTCATTAGTGTTGTATTTACAGGAACATGTGTGAATGTCCTATGATTTATTTACATTAAATATCCAATCATATTGGGGTTATTTATATTTTTCACACATAATTATGTCATTGATTTATCCTTATCCTAAGGATATGTTCTTAATAAGGTATTTCATCTCAATATACATTGCATTGAGACTTCTTTGTTGTTATACGCCAATTCACTTTTATATGGTATATATAATGTACATTGACATAGTATATCATGAATCCATTTATTTTCATGATATAATAATGTGTTGATTAACTCAATTATTTGTTTCAAAGTGTCTCTATTTTGGTTAGTAACGCTAAATAAAATATTAATATAAATGTTTTAAATGTTTATTCTTCGAAATCTTTCGCAATAATGTCCATTTTTTAAAAATTATTTTATGGATTTATTTATATGAACATTGATTTTTTAAAATTAAAATTTCTTTTAAATGTTTCAAAGTGTAATGGGACACTTTGATTCAAAAATTGATTTTAAAAAGATTCTTGATAAATAGTTAGACTTTTAAATGTTTTCAAGAAAAAGTGGTATATTTCTCTCAAATACTTTTGATGATTATTTTCATCTATGTCAATATCCATCATTATAATTGACTAAGGTTAATATATTATAATAAAATCTTCCATATTGTTTTTCATGAGTTATGTATGACTGTGGATGTGCTATTTTTATCCCATTCATAGTTTTCGGTTAAAATATTGATGTTTCGTATTCTAGTTTTAATTTGAATGTTTAGATCATGTTTCACCTTTTCATATAAAGAATGAATTGGACTTATTAAGTGACATGTGGAGGCCGCTATAGCTACTAGATGTATCAGTAGGTCTCATGAGACAATCTAGTGTCTTGGCACAAGGCCATGACAAAATATTATTTATATTCTTGGCACGAAGCTTTCACTATGTGGTCATGATGTCCAGTATTATGCATTCCACCATTATGAGATTAGCTATTAATATTTCATGTGGTTATTGGACTAGTCGAATACCCATGACAATGTTTTATGATGGAATTATTTACCCCGCTAATATTTCTACAATAAAGTGGTCATGTTTATTATTTGTAAAGGCATGTGTTTTCAATTATCCACGATGCCTAATGTTTATGTTATCTTTCGCTGTATTTCTTTCTCTTACTAAGCTTCTGAGCTCACCCCTTTCTTATGTTTTATTTTCCCCGGATTCCAAGTAGTGTATTGTGATAGAAATGGAGGGTTATGATTGGTGATTAATGGAGTTCTCAAAGGATAAATTATTTTTGTGTTTAATTTTCTAATGTTTAATATAACATTCATGTATGTAATCTATTTTCTAAGACTATTAAAATGATCAGTCTTTTAGGACTTGATTCCTTGTAATCATGCTAGCGTGTTAAAATAATTCACCGACTCTAGGATTATGGGTTATGGGTGTTATAGTTGGTATCCGAGAAATTTTAGTACAAAAATTGGAAAATATATTTAGAAAAACTCTTATTGGAGAACATTACCCTAAGATATACTTTGAGGATTAGTATAGAATAACTTCCTAGAATTTTGTTAATGTTGATATCATGTGTATTTTTCAAGCAATACATCCCTGTTTGGATACGATCAGGTAGTGGTGGTTCCGGCACATATGTACCTATGAGTGAAAACTCCAACAAGGAGTTTCAGACGTGACCCGTTGTATCCATGTACATGAAAACGGGCCTTGATGCACTCTTGATTACGAGAAACCCAAGGGATTTGTGTAAGATAATTCACATTTTAAATATAAACTAAATTGAAGGATCTTAATATAATATTAGAATAAATGATCTTTTGTTAATCTCAAGGTATTTCAGATTTAAAATAATGTGTCATGATATTTTATAAATGATTTTATGACACACACAATGCTTTCTGATTTTAGTCAAACTATCCGTTCAACTACATGTTTTTACTTTTTGGATAAAAATACGAGGAATGAGATAACATTTATGGTTAAAATATGATCGGGTTATCTTTTAGTAATTTATATAATTTTTTTTCAATATTATAAAATTATATATTTCTTGACAGAGGACAACAAGTAGACCATTTGAAAACCCATCGCGTCAGACAACGCTACGAGAATCGAACCCACAACCAATATGTGACTGGGATTTATCGCCAACCACTAGACTACGTGAAGTCCCTAGTTAGTATGACAAATTCTTTTTTGTTAAATGATTTTATGGATCAAAAATATATTGATTTTGGGAAATTGTTATTTATCCTTAGTATAAGAATATTATTTTGTGACTAAATGATAAATTTTATTTTGGAAGATGTTCGCTCATTTGGTAACACTATATGCCTACGGAAAATAGAATACTATGGGATTTAATTTGAGGTGTAATGGTGGATTTTTATTTTGGAAGAATGTATGTTTTTATAGATGACTTAGAGAAATTTAGGTTATTTCTGGAAATTATTAACAAATCATAGAGAATATGTGATTAGGTTAATTACTTTTAATTATGTGACTTTAAGAGTAGTCGATGCTATTTTGAGATAAATGATATGATTTATCGTGGAATACAATGTGATTAAATCCTTCTAAATTTTGGGTTTCAAACATAGTTTTCTTTATTTTGAATAATTTTAAGGACATTTATTTTATTTCTAAATGATCTTTGTTCTTCTTTGGGCATTATTTGTATAATTTTTGAGATTAAGAGTAGTATTTATTTCTATATAAGATTATCCTTTTTACGGACCATCTGGTATCATACTAACAATTTTGGTATGGGATAATTTCTAAAGACAATAGAAATATATTGTTAATCTTTTATGAATTATGTGATTATTTATAAGTTGATTATGGCACTTCAGGTGTGGCCAAGTCATCTTGAATACTCACCTTTTGGAGAGAAGATGAGTTTATGGAATAAATTTATTAAAAGATGAAACTCTACTTGTAAAGTAAGTATACTTATTTATGCTCTTAGTTAAACTCATAAATAAATTCTTTATAATTATTAAAATAAACATAAGACAAAAAAATTTCCCTTTACATTTCATATTAGGTAATCAAAGACCATTCAACCTGTCACAAGTTTATGTATTTCAGATCGTTAAATTTCTCCTAATAATTTTCTCAATCAATCTATTTCAGAACATGATTGTTATATTTCTCATCCATATCCATTTTGTCTACATAGAACCCTCTAATGTGTTATTTTCAGTAACCTTCATACTTATATTTCTTTATATTAAACTAGAGGCCTCATTAATCCATTTTTCGATGTTGTATTTCAACTAAGATATTTGGAAATTTATAATACCATGTTTTTAATCCTGAGCGTAAATTGTGAGGATGCAATTTATTGATGGAGGGGAGAATGTAACACCCGTGTAATTTGTAGTACAGTATCTCTTTAATGTAATTCAATAGCTTTCACCACACACAGAACAGAGTTTGAGCACACGAAAACTTACCAAACATGTCGTTCAAAAAATGGTTATGAATAATATTAATTGGATTATGAATTTTTTTAATACCCCATATAATTTTAATGTATGTATTATGTATTTCTTAGACATATTATGGGAACAAATTCAAATTTTCAGATAAAAAAGTTTTTTTTCAAAAAAATGCAATTTTACCACCTTTTAATCGAGAACCATTTTTAATCAAATATTTGACACTTTTACATTTTCAATTTGACAAAATAAAATTATTCTTTAGAATCAGTACTTCAAAATTTACTTTGGATGAATTTATTTTAATAATGGTAATATTTTTATGAATAGTGAAAAAACATTATTTTAATTCAAAACTGCCTTTTAATCTAAATAATTTATATAGATATATTATCTATTTAATTGGGTTTTAAGTGTTATTAGATTATATTTTTACCATTTAATTTATTTTAGGTCATTTGAAATAATTTCACATTGAAATTGAACATAAACAAGTGTCAATATTTAAATAGTTAATATTTATTAAAAACCCACTTTATGTTTTGACAATGGGAATTAATTTAAAATTAATTAAACAAACTTCAATGTATTTTATTTTTTAAAATATACATAGTTTTTTAATTTATAATATCTAATATATCATAGGATTAATTTTTGGTATTTTTCTGAAAAACTTCAATTTTTGATGAATAGTGAAACCACTAAGTAGTAGTTAAAAGTATGGATTTTTCATTTAAATGACATTTTACCACTTCTGTGAATTTAATTTATAAAATATTACATACAAGGTTTTTATTAGTAAGTAAAATATTGTTCAATAAGATGAAAATAATTTTTGGTGAATAGTAACTGGTGACTTTTATTTACAGCGGTTGAATGTAAATAGGGTAATTCAAGATAAAAAGAATATTATAATAATAAAAAATTACCATAACACTAGTCCTATCATTGTTTAATGAGTAATTTCGGACAAAGGTCATCCTTGAGTTGGTTTTTTGACCCCATGGAGCCACTTATAAGTGATAATGACCCTTTATTTTAATTAACTAAATGTAAAGACAAAAATGACATAAGCACATATCTTTTAGTAATTTAATTTTTACATATGGATAAAAGAGTTATCTTATAAACAAAAAAATTCTTTGGAAATATAAAAATATTTCCTACATCATGGTATTTGTTTTATATTTTTTTACATCATAAAAATAAAATTATTTATTACACAATAATGATATAGTTTTTAACTCATTAATAAATGATTTAAATAAATACCATTATAAAAATTAAAACAATATCCCAAACCTGTCCCATTCTTATTAGATGATTTTATTTATAACAATAGTAATTTTAAGTTCTACTTTAATGTGTTTGGGACCTTTAGAAACCTAAAATCATTATATAATAAAATAAAATTATCAATGTTTTCTAAAGAGCACGTCCTCTCCCTTATAAAATCCCCCACCTCTAACCCATTACACACACCTCTCAAGCCCTGTGGATCAACAATAATCATCTCAAATAATATCTAAGGATCCCTCCCTTCCACCTATAATTCTTAGATTATCCATAAGGCACTTCAAGAAATAGTTTTGGTTCAAACCAAAGGGAGTTACACAATTTTAAGGTAATGTCTTCCCTAAAGTTCACTTCTTTTACTTTACTTCTCCAATTTCAAAAACCCTTTTTTTAAATTATTTTATAGAAACAAAATTACCCTCAATATAATAGGTTTTTTTATGATATGTATTAGATCTACACATACACAAACCTCCATTTAATAGGAAAATAACATACTATTTCTCTGGACGGTGAACTACTGCCTCACGAAATGATGGTTGTACAATTCTCTATTACCTCCTCTTATGGTGGCCATTAAGATGAAACTGTATTTATATGTGATATATATTATATTTATATTGTTTCTATTCTTCTTTATTTTTTATTTACATCATACCTTTATGGTTTCCATAATGGATAAATGCGATAATTTCATTTGAGGAAGTGCGGACTACCCCCCCTCAAAGTGATATGACTCGTTTATGCCATACATGGAACATATAAATGATAGAGTTAGTATATTTATATATGATATTATAATATAATAATAATACACCTTTGTATTATTATATATTCATTCAATTAAAATAAGAACTACAAATAAAAGTAGCGTTCTTTCGTATGTACAACATACAGTCTCCATGAACGGTGCATTTCATTTCTTATCTGAAAATGTTATGTATAATAAAAAATACATATATATACTGAATATATAAGATATATATGATATCTAAATCATGATTATCATTCTAGATATAAAGTACATTTTACCTCATGGATATCATGTAATCATAAGATGTTTACTTTTGAATCAAGTACAAAATATCAACACAACGACTGTTTTTAACTTAAATGAGTACGTAAGGTTTGTAACATCCTAATAAGAGATATAAAAAAATTATTTGGAAAAAGGTTCTGACGAAAGTAAAAATTAACATTAGGTTGTCATTAAAATGATTAAATAATGAACGGGTCATGTCAAACATAAGGTAAGGGGTTTCTTATCTCACTTTTAATTCCATGAGATTTCCGTTGTTCGCAACTTATTTATTGCATGTGGTGTATTGTGTACTGAAATTTGATATATATTATCATTATTTTTTATATTAATATTATTATGTGATTCATTTTCTGGTTATCAACTTTTCTTCATATGACTCAATTGATTACAACATGGTAAGGGGTTTCTTATCTCACTCTTAATTTCGTGGGATTTCCATTGTTCGCAACTTATTTATTACATGTGGTGTATTATATAATACCCATGATTGTATTATTTCTGTAATATACAATAATTTATGGGTACTTACATCTTCATTTAATGATCCTTCTTTCATGGGGTGTATCATTTGTGAGTTACCAAATTGGTATGAGAATTTCAAATTTCAATTTCCACTCATTGGACTTTACGCATACTTCACTGATTATTTTACTCCAAGATTATGTGTGGAATCACTATTTATTAGTAATGTATTATTTAAACAACACTTTGTGTGGATATAATTTTGATATACATAATCACTCCCTTGATAATTTCTCAAGTCGCTGATATGAACTAAATAAAAGTAATCTAAACTCAATTTCCATTCATTGAGTGACATCCAAGTCATTGGTGTTGTATTTACAAGAATATGTATGAATGTCTTACAATTTATTTACACTGAATATCTAATCATATTGGGTGTATATATATTTTTCAACTTTAATTATGTCATTGATTTATCCTTAACCTATGAATATAGACATTATAAGGGATTTCAACTCAATTTACATTCCATTAAGTTTTCTTTGTTGTTATATGCCAATTAACTTTTATATAGTGTATATAATGTACATAGACATAGTATATCATGAATCCCTTTATTCTAAAGATATTATAAAGTATTTATTACCTCAATTATTGGTATTCAAGTTTCTCTCTTTTGGTAAGGAACTGTAAATAAAATATCATTTTAAATGATTTAATGATTTATTTTTCAAAATCATTCTCATTAATATCCATGTTTTAAAAATGATTTTAATGATTTATTAATAGAGAAATTAATGTTTTAAAATTTAAATTCCTTTTAACGTTTCAATGTTTTATGGGACACTTTGATTCAAAAATCAATTTTAAACAACTTCTTGATATATAGTGAGACTTCTAAATGTTTTCAAGAAAAATGGCGATATTTTCCTCAAATAGTTTTGTTGATTATTTTCATCTATTTCAATATCCTTCATTATTCTCGATGGAGGTTAATTTATTATAATACAATATTTCATATTATATTTAACGAGTTATGTTTCACTTTGGATGTGATATTTTTATTCCATTCATTGTTTGTGGTTAAAATAATGACATTCTGTATGTTACTTTTAATATGAATGTTAAATTATGTTTCACCCATTCATTTGAGGAATGCATTGGACATAGTAAGTGATGGGTGGATCCCGATATAGCTTCTCGATTAATCGATAGGTCTCATGAGAAAAACTAGTGTCTTGGCACAAGGCCTTGACAAAATATTATTTATGGTTTGGCATGAGGCCTTGACTATGTGGTCATTATGTTTGGAATTTTTCATTTCATCATTATGAGATTAGATATTGATATTTCATGTGGTTATTCGACTAGTAGAATACCTATGACTATGTTTTATTGTGGAATTATTTACTCATATCATATTTCTTCCATAAATTGTTCATGTTTATTATTTTTAAATGCATGTGTTTTCAATTATTCACCATGCCCAAGGTTTATGTTATCTTTCGTTGTATTGATTAAAATTACCGAGCATCTGAGCTCACACCTTTGTTATGTTTTATTTTCATTGGATTCCACGATGTGTATTATGATTGATATGCAGGGTTAAGCTTGGGGATTAATGGAGTTATCAAAGGATAATTTATTTTATGTTTTATATCATAATGTATAATGTAACGTTCTTGTATGTAATCTATTTTCCAAAATTGATAAACGGTTAGTCTTTCGGGACTTGATTCCTTGTAATCATGCTAATATATTAAAATAATGCACCGGCTCTGGGAATCTCAGGTCGGGGAATTACAGTAGAAGGATGTATAATGGAATAAACCCAACTAGAATATCACTCTTTATCCCTTTTACGAGCTCTCATGATTATAGGAACCCCTTATTAATAAAGTCAACTGATTTATATTGATATAAAGCTAACTATATACACATTCATGATCATACAACCATATAAAGGGTCCAGCGTCTTCAAAACTCAAAACAAAATGAATTTCATAAAAAAACAATTGAAGGAAGAAATAAAATTACAAACTTTATAGATAAACACAATCATGAGTCTAGACAATCAAAATCTATAAAAAAATTTCCACAATATCATGGATCCTCGACAAATGAATAACTAGCTCATCACTGGGTTTCTAGAATTGGTTGGAAACATGACCTTAGACATCAACCAATATTCCTTCAACTGATGGCCAGGTATTCTTTGAATCCTAGGAGTTCCCTATCATTAAAATGCATAAAACACATTTAAACGTCATGAAGTCTAATTTGTCATAGTGGGACCAACCATGTATTTTACTATAAAATCATCTCAGGGAATAAGAACATGGTATTTTCCCTATAGTAAATGAAAAAATATATCTCTTCTTCACATCCCTAAATTAATTCCTCATTACTCAGTTTATCAACATCATGGGGAATAATCACTAACATAGTCTCATTAAGATCCCGAAAATGAAGTTTTTATTCACTAGATATGAGTTAATTTACCTATTTGTCTTGGTGGTCCCACCGTTAAAAGACTATATTTGAGTGTTCCTACACAAGAGGAAGAAAAAAACCACAACTGACCAATATATGATGCATGTACCATCAGGTATGTACCCCATAACTGGTGAGATGGAATTTCAAGTTGACCAATATAGTTTTAGTGTTTTGGTAAATAGATATGTAATTTTGACACAAAAAATGGGTTCCCTGGTCTATAAATAATTTAAAAAACATGTAACTCCATTTTATAAAATTCATAGAATAATTATCATAAGATCACTAACTCTATCATCAAAAATTAGAAATCAATCTCTTTGATATGATAGTGAAACAACTAGACCCATTAGGACCCTCCTATGTATGTGATAAGCCAAGTGTTTACCCATAAGCCCAATATTGATTATCTAGAGTATTATGAAAAGTAAAAAAAATAACAACATTCATTTTAGTCCATATCCTATAACAACCTACAATAAACATGAAATTATGATATATAATTTAATATACCACCACAATCCATAAAAATAAATAAACAAAAAAATTAATAATATTCTTAAGAGACATAAAAAATAATTAAAGTGACACCTACAAATATTCCATGAGATAAAAAAATATTAGAAGAACTATTTATGTATGATGGATAAGATAAGTTAAAACACCTCCTCCCTAAATAGATTATATGTATGATCTTTGACTACAATTATTACAACAATTAACCACAATACAACACCATGCATTAAAACATATATCTCCACAGACTCCCCATCCAATGAACTCACCTACAAGATATAAAATGTCTACAGAAACCCAAAACATATGTCAAGAAGGGTTTGTGTAGTAAAGTATAAATAAATTCAATATTATTCTCCAAAAATAATATCTAAGATGAAAATAGTATTCAGATCACAACCTAGGACTAAGGAAAATTAGATGAAAAAAATATATATGATTAAGATATATGTAAACTATATACGATATAAGAATATTCATCTCAAAAAGTCATATAAATTAATGATAGTTACTTATAATAATCCAAGGATAATAAAAATTTCAACAGACTCATATATTTTTAGGTTAGAATCCCAATTAGAAATCATTTCTCGAGGGAAACCATTCCTGACTAAACATTCTACATTACCCAACATGATTAAACTACTAATAATATAAATCATCAAAAAATTATAACTTACATGATTTCTTTATGTAAACATAGTGGGGGACCCAAAGCATTCCATGGAATGGTAATCAATTAAGGGAATACTAATCTCTTTAAAGAGTCCACACCTCATCAATGGGAAGATTGAAATGATGATGTACTAGATATAACTGAAAAAAAAACTGTAAAACATGTCATGGGGACTGTTTATTTCAAAATGATTAGGTTGAATAGTCCTTCATGTGCGGGAGTAGTGACTCTTAATTTATTATGCAGGTCCATGATACATTTAGATTGATGTAGTAACATCTCCAAGAATTTGTTTTTCCAATATAGATGACACATTCTCCATAAAAGTGGGGGTTATTTAATCCATGATGAATTTTGGTACTTTATACCATCCCATTATAATTTCACCATGGGAGTATTTAAAATTTTTTAATTCTTTTATGAGTCACTGGAGCCCATCTATTTCTTTCTCATAGATAATATCCTAAAACATCCTTTGAAACTTTCAAATATCCTTTAATGATCAAGATGATTTCAATATTATAATCTATATATAAAATCAATAATAACAAACTAATTTTATATTTTATTATGAATCATAGATGATAATATATGCTAAACACTAATGACGTTGTACTATATGAAAAAAAACATTTTTATACATGGTGTGTGATCCTAAAATAGAGGATGGATGTGTGTCATCATTTTTCTTCCGGGTATAGTCAATAAAAAAGATTTTACAATTAAGGTACACAATGTATGGGTCCCATGAGTCACACTAGTGTGAACTGAAATTATCTTGAGTAATTTAGTCCTAATGTGTATAAAATTTATTTTTACACCCCATTAAGTGTGTGAATCAAAGAAAAATTGACATGAATCCAGCCAAAAACTATATCATCTTTCTCTATAAATGGTGTGTGACCTCAAACAACACACCATGTGAATTGGATAGAGAATTAATATATATATATATATATTCACATGGTCTTGAATGCTATAGTTTTTCTAATATCCCAAACAATATATGGTTCCTATAGAGTTATTCTGAAATGTATTCAAGTATACCCCATGATTTTTGGTCACGTGGACCACAATGTGGGACCTACAGTATTTCCAAATATAATAATTAAAAACTTTTAGAAACACTATACATCACATGAAAACAATTCCAGACTTGTGTTTATTGAAATCTATGACCAATGATTAGAAATTTAAAATACAAAACATCTTCTACCTATGACTTTCACTATAATCATCACGAAAATCACAACATTACATGCTTCATAAACATGATTGATGATCATTGAAACCATTTCCTTACCTATAATGATAATATTTGAAAGATTTCATTGTCACTGTCATTATTTTTACAAACTTGGACTACGACCACCCACATTTTACCTATTTTCAACAATTTCTATCTGACTAGCTTCATCTACACAAATTATTAGATCCATCACCATCTCATCCACCAAAATTAAACATACTTTTAATGTGAAGGTTGACTGTGATTTTCAATCATGAGAGTGATGATTAATATTAAGGTTTAATGGTTGATGTGAATTCTTATTATATGAATTTTTATTCATAACCACTTTAACAACAAATAAGGAAAACATGAATTCATCTAGGATAAGATAAATGATGACAGAAAGGAAAATTATATTTGAAAATATCATCCTTACATGGAATTTAAATAATTTATAATAATATTATTCATAATAATTATACATAAACACAAAATAATCCATTAGTATATGTGGTTAAGGAATCACTAATTATTATGGATTATCAATGAAAATCCATTCAAAATATTATACCAATGAAATTGACATCATTAAAACATAAATAATGAGGAATAAAATTAAATAAAATTGATATAACTCATTAGAAAAATATCAGTGCTATGTAGATATAATTGACATCCATTAACATAATCACCATCACCATGAATGGAGATCTACAAATCTATGTTAGGTTTTATATCTTCAGTTTCTTTGACTGGTCAACCTCTCAAAGGATGGTTAAATGAAATATTTGTAAAGGGAGGTCTATATTTATAGTTAAGGTGTACCCAACATGCATTTTTTTGTGAGGTCAAATAATGGGACTAAACTATTTCTCAATCCCAAAAAATACACCTTCATAAGAAAACAACACTCATCAAAACAAAATCACAATATCATAATTCCAATTGGAGATTATATTTAAGATATATCAATATCCATTCTTGGTGAAAAAATAATTAATTATTTAATAAATATTAAATGTCTCCGAAAATTAGATCGTATTATAATTAATCCTGAACTCAACCCAAGGGAAAACAGTATATTTCGAGATTATCAAAATGATCAAAAATTTCACTCTGCTAATTCACTAGATAATATTTACTATTTTACACCTTTAGAGGAAAATTGACTTTAAAGCTCATAAATGTGTTTTGTTTTAATAGTGAAAACCCGAAGTCACTATAAGAATTAAGGAATATAACTAAAAAATCAACAATATAACATTGAAATATTATATTAATGATTGTCAAAAACATATCCAGTGCATTCATATAATCAAATAGAATCACCACAAGATCAAAATTCCAATAGTGAATATAAAAATATTTATAATTTATTCATCCTTTACCATCATCTAGTGATATCAAAATATTTAATTGATTGTAATAAACCAAATCCCCTCCCCATAAACTAGCAAAAAATATATTTATTCTCATATGAAGATATAAATTATTTATAATCACCTTATCTAATTTTTTTAATCTATATATAATATCAAGTCCCAATCTGTCTTCATTGAAAAAAATCCATATCAGCTCATTGAGACCCACTATGATAAATAAATCCTCTCAATAATAACTCTTAAATTTAAATTCATAATTACACGAGTTAAATATTATATATATGATAACTTAGAAAGATGATAAATTCCTTTATAAAGCTCAAAAAATAAATCTATTGAATTAACGGTAAATTTAGTACCACCAAAAAAACATGTCATTATAATCCTTCACAACAAGAGGAATATTTCCCATCTACATATACAAATAATAAACAATCAACCTCAACGGTTGATATGTAATACATTGAATCTCAATACATATCCTACATAAATGGAAATACGATTCTCTAATAAACACAACAAAAACTCTATCCAAACTAGAGAAAAATAACATATATGGATAATAATTGGTATAAGATTGTATAAAATGAATCCATTCCATCACAA
Source organism: Viscum album (assembly GCA_963277665.1). NCBI lineage: Eukaryota > Viridiplantae > Streptophyta > Magnoliopsida > Santalales > Viscaceae > Viscum > Viscum album. The sequence continues at coordinate 1,006,445,340 of OY728161.1, forward strand.
TAACAACAATATATTATTGAAAACCGAGAAATACATGAATATAATATAATAAATATTTAATCGTAACTGACACTAAATTACACACCTCATCAAACCTCACTTGGTCACGCACTGAAGTAGTAAACTCCAATGGCCTCTGATGCTTCTCAACTAGAAGTTCTTACCCATAAATTATGGAAGGGATGAAAAATGAATATAAGGAACAAGTATATTTCAAAACTAATGAAATTTTATAGTAAAATTATATCATTTCTAAAACCACATCTGGTCTCTCAACATCTTAATATTTTATATCCCGGATTCGGACCCTGCCTATTAATCCTCCTCATTAACCCTACTATATTCCACTACTTCTTATATCCATATAACTCATTAAAAATACCACTTGATTTCTAATTCTATTACCACCCTATACTCTAAATAATAATTTAAATTTATCATATTGTTTTGATAAAAATATCTATAATGGAGGTTTATGAAATTCATAGGTTGGTCCATCAATTATAAAACTATTCTCATTTCTCATTTGAAGACGTAAAAAATATAATCATCGACACTCTATAAGACTATATATTTATCTAAAAAACATAAAGTGGGCCATATAAAATGGTTTTGTACTAGAAAAACTAGAGAAATAATATCACACTGGAAGCTAACTCACACCCTTCCATCTATAATATATTATAAAGAAAATTGAGAACATTCACCCCTAGCTTTTCTCTATGAAATAACCTAAAAAATATCCAAAACAATCCCATACAAATTTTTAAATTCTATTAATTTTTTCAAATACCACTTTAAAAGATTTCATATAAAATATCCTAAAAATCCTATATATCTATAGCCTCAACCCTCTCTCAAAATTGAAATATCCCAACTTATCATCAGTTATAAAATCATGTTTATTTTATTGCATTAATATCAAAAATTCCAAAAATTCCTAAACAGAGTAGCATCCAAGTTATATCACTAATAAATCTCTCTTCCATTTTATCCTAAGAGTCCCCCAAAAGTTAATTCCCTGAAATTTTTAGCAAAATATACGATATATTCAAAGAAATATGAAAATCTACGATGAATAGGGAGCATAACTGACACACCAATCCTACCATAAAAATCACCACTGACGGAACATAGTTTATATATCCCATATAGATATGGTAAAATACAATCTCTACTCCATCTAATGAATTAGTCATCTCGTTATAGGTAATAAACCAATTATACTATTGAAAAAAATTATGGGATTATATCAATGATTTCATCTAATCCTATCTATCCACCAATTCTACTCTCTGATGAACAACGAAAAGTTTTTATTGTCACTTCTCTTATAAAACCTCTTGATGGAATCAAAAAACCAGAATAAATAGAAATAGATAAACAAGATTATACCCAATGATATAAATATGTTTAATTTCTAACCACACTACCAAATTATTCACCACATGATGGGCCATCACCTCATGCACAACCTATATGCAATGGAAACTCATTAATATTTGATTCATGAATATGTGTAAATTTTAGTAACCATTAGTTATTATAATATTATATAAATATTGATATATTGGTTACATATACATTCATAGAATGACATGGTCTCTTCTATGTCATTCTAGATTCTATGGTCATGTAATATACTAGGATCAATTAATATTGTTTCCATACCATCCATGAAAAACATACCAATTTCTACACCAACAGACATCCTAAAAATACATACTTTTATACCATTTCTTCATAACATAACATATTTTTAAATATCCATAAAATTAATATATGTTATAGTGTAGCCCGCTAATCCTACTATAAATATCCCTAGGGTTGTCAAATAGCTATAAGGAAAAAACTTTACATATATGTTGACGTCATTAGCCATTATTTATAACAAATCAATGACAATATGAATAATACAATAAATTTTCCAACTGTATTAAAGGAATAATATATATCAATTAATGCTATATTATATAAATAAAATCCAAAAAATATTAAAAATATTAAAAATAAGACATATATTCTATATATTAATCGAGGTATAATACAATCCACCTCTACCAATAAGTCTCATGTATCTAGAGCTCAAGTTTCCAGACATCACCTTGAAGTCTCTTTGGTTAATATGAAATATATTATATAAAATGAAGTATTAGAAATTAAATATATGATATAGGTTAATTCATATAACTCTCAAGTGTCCATGCGATTAAAACATTCTATTTCATTAATTATTTGAATAAATTAAATAAAATAGTTAAACATAAATACTTCCTAATTTCACCCATCTGTCCACATTAATTATATAACAAATATTAGTATTGATCAAAATCACATCACATATCCCATCATACAACATCATATAATCATTAATATAAAAAAACCACATGTCTATTTCAATTGAATAAGATATTTTTTACCCATATAGACTACATTGCAATTTCATCGAATAGTTGTGAACCAACAAGGGCCTCACAAAAACATCACTCCAACTAGAAGTTATACTCACATTGGGAACTAACTATAATATCTCACTGCATACAACATCATGATGAAAAAAACTATCTACCACCATGAAACTCACAAAATATCTATAACTATTATTTGGGTTACTATCCATCTATATGGACTATCACCGATTTTTTTTTGGTTTCCACACTCATAGATTATGCCAACACAACATGAAATGGGTATGTAGCTATCCAGTCACTTTTGATATGTCTATTTTACCACATACCCCTACTTATATAATCATCCCTACTCAACACTTTATTCATCATTATATATCATATCAACTTTTTGTATATCCATACCATTCACCCTATCATCACCATAATCCCCATCATCATGATCATCATCATTATCATCATAAATCAGAGACTACTACAACCCTTGTTTATATAGTCATATAATATATATATATATATTATGAATTCATATATGACTAATACAAATTAGATCATAGGTTATAAATTCAATGATTCACTAACATTTCTCATATAATAATCATATATAGGTTATGAAACCACCTCATATAGAAAATATATATCAAAATACACCTCTTAACTAAATAATATCATTAGCTACTATGTATAAAATTCAATCATCTATATATTCACACAATAGAGGTTAATATAGGGGCTATTTTATTATTATAATTATAAAATTACTATTAAATTATCCTTAATCAATATATCTTAAAGTCATAAAGATATATGGAATAGACTATATGTTGAATGATTAAATTTCATAATATCAGAACCCCATAATAATTTTAACCAATATATGTAACTTACTTACAAAAAGTCAACTACCTCAAGAGTGTGTCAATTATCTAATCCCTTGTAATGTTATGAGACCAAGCTACCAGACCTAGCACCTAAAATGTTGTGTATTTTTTTATAGAAGAAAAATAATAGATACACAAAATTTAAATTACATATCCTGATATTTTAGTTGTCTAGGATTTGGAGAATTAGATTAAGGACGCATGACTTAAAAAATCTAAAAAACAATAAAAAATAAAAGAAAATACTTAATGTTCACTAACTCCTTAATCGAAGCGAAAACTGTCCGGAACTCTAATAAATACGTGAATAGGAAATTTAAACTAGGAGGGTGCATTTAAAATTTTTAGTAAGGGGTTTTAAAACCGTCGATAATTTTCATTGTAGATATTATTTTGAGAATAATTTTGAAAAATAAATTTAGAAATAACCTTTTGAAGACATTAGTTGAAATTAAATTAAGATTAAAATTACTCTATAACATTAGAAAATACTTTCACTTCAAAAATTTCATTATAACTATTAAAGTATTTTCCTGAAATAATATGAATACTTATAAAAACAAAACATTATTTTGAGGCTACGTGGAATGATGAAGGATATATTTGGCCTACCCATGTACTGATATATGGGTTCACTCCCCAATAACCATCCATATTTACAACGATCAAGCACTAGATTTTATGAAAAAAAATTATGCTTGATTTACATACATATAATTTCACTGGAGTTTTTAATTTTGAAAACATGTTATTATATTAAAATACACATTCATATATATTTTTCATTACAAGTTTGTACAAACATATATTCTGGAGGATTCATTTCATATCACAAGCGAGTGTGGTTATAGCCAATACTCATACCATAAGCCTGTACATAAATTGTCTATGTATTCACTATTTCTTTAATGGAATACCTTTTTATTGTTATAAATAATTTAAACTAATAAATAACATTATTTCACACATATAATTATAAATTAACTTCTTAAATAAAACATTTCAATTATTAAAGAATTTAATGAGGTTAATAATCTCAAAAATAAACCTTGAAATTTAACTTGAATTGATGATTTTATAATAAATGAAACGAAAGTCAATGATTTTCAAAGAGTCATGGGCAGGATTATATGTAGATGCAATGCGGTTAATTTTAAATTAATATGATGACATGGTATTCACATTCTATTATTAGAATAGAAACATAATTATAAACATGAGATGAAAGATGACATGATTCCATTTTTTGAATTACATTTTCACATTAATATAAATAATCACCAATATTTTATTTATGATTAGTAATGTACTAAATAAAATAATTATATATTCCCATATAAATAAATTAAATACAACATGAATTATGTAACATTAAAGATTATTGAATTCATTATACAATGAAACTTTGATAACTATATCTATATTTAAAAATAATTGAAACATATTTTCAATATATATATAATAATTTCCGTAAGTATATTAATGATTTTATTACACCTAAATGTACTAAAACATTATTGGAAAAAATTAATTCCATAAAATAAATTTAAGCATATAAATGATAAAAAAATAATTCGGAAGCATGTTGATAAAAAATATAAAAAATATCTTAAAAATAATTACTAGAAAAAACTGTCTTTATGGTAACATGATTTTAAAAGTAAGCATTTGATTCAAAAAATTAATAGTCCTTACACTAGATTCTCAATAAATAATTTATATTTTCATAGAAACATAAATCAATCAAAAAAATATCCCTTTTAGTTTCATAATTCATAATAAAAATATTTGGCATGAATCTGTAAATTGAATGGTTAAGAAATCAACCCTTTAGTTGATATGGAAATGAAATAATTAAATATATGTTAAAAAAATTAGTATTTAAAAAAAATCCCTATAAAAGATTATAAAACATACATGGATAAATATATTTAAATACCAATAGATTGATATCTTGATTACATATATCTATTTACTTGCATATCTTTGCAAAATCAAATTAAAAATTATGTATTAAAATAATAAGCATTATTCTGGTATCACTTATACCAGATTGAATACATAATAGCAACAAATACATAAATTCAAGATTCCTCACAATTCTCAAACAAATAATCCTAAAAATATAATTCCCCCTACCTGATTAAAATTGTTGTGTTATGGATTCCGAAACAAACAGTCCCACAAGAATGAGAACTTGATCTATCTTATTCAATTTCACAGTTAAATAATGCTTATATAGTCATTACCACACTATGTAGTGTTATAATAAAAAAAAGGCAAACAAGTCTTCAGTGCAAGATCATTGATTTTTTTGTTCAAATGATTGAATAATACACAACTAACCAACCAAGATAAGTTTTTTCAGATCTCAAAAATAGCGACTCTTTCGGTGAATGATGAGTAGGGAGATGTAGAGAACACAGAAAACAACCCCAAAAAAATTATAAATAACTTCAGGGAAAAATGAAAAAAGCATCTCTGCACTAACAGATAAACTGATTCTATTCATAATCAAGACAACAAACAAAAAATTAGACCAAAAAATTCTTCTTTGGTTAAAAAATTCAAAGAAAAATATTCATTTGACATGAGGACACTACTAAATAGTCAACGTATAATGAATCAGATATTAAATTAAAAATTAGATGAAAAGGTGGGTAGAAATCCAAAATTTCCCCCTAAAAAAGGTTCAGTTGCCTACCTACAGATATTCAAATCCTAGGATGGGAGGAAGAAGATGAATAAAAGATCTCAATCACGAGAGAATGGAATGGGTAATATAAGTATGTTCAAACTCAAAACATCAGTGACTGACCTTTATCTAACTCCCCTCAGCATTGACCTCTGCACAATCTCAGTCTCTCTCTTGGTGTTATATCAAGCTCAACATCAACCTCCATTCGCAAGTGAAGCTCTTCTCTCCTTGTGCATGATGACCAACTCCTAAAACCCTCGATCTCAGCCTCACCTCATTTGATCTGAAGTGATGCAGCCTAGCCGCACAACTTGGAGACCACATACCCTCTTCTAGTGAAACCCTTGCACGGACCACACACCCCTTATACCCAATTTCAAATATTCTTTTATTTATTTAATTATTATTTTTATTATTATTATTATTTAAGGATTATCAAATAATAATTCCAAATAATATATTTCTAATACCAATGTTTCATTAAAATTATTATAATATATAATCATATAAAATTTATAATTACTTGATAAAATAAAATAATATATATTTATATTTAAAAATTAATAATTATAATTATATATATATATATTTGATTGTCAAATTATATAAAACTAAATTAATAATATTTTTATTTACGTCATGTAAAAATATTATTAACATAATTGGAATTAAAATATAAATATTTAATAAACACAGAACATAATTTAGTTTTTTAATATATTTATTATAGTGTTATTATATTGAAATTTATAAATTTACTCATTGAAAATTTTAAATAATCATTAGAATAAATTTTATTATTAAAATTCTCTTATAATAATAATATAATAATTTATTGATAAGAATACTATAAAAATATATTTTTTTACTTTAAAATAATTAGAAAACTATAAATAATAATAATACATAATGATTAGTGTTAAAATATAATTAAATTAATAAAAATAGTTAATTTTATAATCATTCTCAAAAGAGGTTGGCTCAATACATTATTATTGGGTTTTATTTATAAACTAATCTTTAAAATAAATATTTATAAAATAAAATTACGTTAGCAATTTCTAGGATGTTACAGCCCCGGTGTAACTAATTACCACTTCACCCCCATTCATTACCAACGATTATATACATTTTTCTGTAAATTTGAATAACCCTATTTACAAATATTGGTAGCATATTCTAAAACAATCAATTTCACACCTATTTCTTACAAAGGTATTACCTATAATTTTTCATTTGTTAGAATCAAAATAAATTTTTGGGATATTAGTAAATTTTTATTAATTTTTCAAAAAAAAATTATCAATATCAATTTTATCTATAAAAAATTTATCAAATAATTTTCATTAGAAGTATAAAAAATCATCAATAAAATTTCAAAAATTTCATTATCATATCCTCCCTTATTAATTTCACACTATCTAATCACTAAAATATCTATTAATTAATATTCTATTATCATATAATTATCTTTCCTTTAATTTACACATTACATTTCCTTTATTTATCAATTACTATCAATAATATATCGTAGGAAATTTAATAATAATGGAAAATATTCATCTAAAACATTTATTCTAGTTATTAAACTTTCATTTATCATGTCCAATTTAAATTTTCCCCACATTCATCATCTTTAATTATTATAAATTATCTAAAGATAACAAAAAATAATAAATATAGTAGTTTCATAAGGATAATAGAAAATGATAGAATTCGGTGTCACCAAAACTGATTATAAGATGATGCAAATTTAACAATCCTCTAATAATAACCACCAATAACTTTTTCATATTTTATTCCCCTTTTTTTCTCTAGTTTATCGTGACACATTGTTCTCTCTAATAAAAGTTAAATAGGGAAATGACCGTAGTGGTAAAAATATGACTCATCCCACATTCAATCATCAAACCTAACCATTAATCCCATGTCATAATTTTCATAACATCAAAACTAAATTCCATTTCTATCTCCAATTTAAATCCTCCATCTAATCGATGACAGGACATAAAATTCCCCAAATAAAATATCCAACTCCATTAGTATTCTCAACTTATCAACACCACAAAAAAAATTAATTTATTATGTTATCTAAATTATAAAATTAATCAATATAAAATTAAATAGTCAATAAAACATTCACCACCACACAACACCGATTTATGAAACAAACCCCAAAATAAATTAAATAAATCACCACCCATACGTTTAATCCATAACTAAAATCAATTTAAAAGATAAAAATATCATTTAGAGGACTAAAAATTACCATTTATTATTATTAGTCAAAAATCCCTAAAATTTTATACACACAAACATTTTTAATTTTTATATTTTCTCACTGATGGGCTGGAATTTGGTAAAAAACTTCTGGTGAGTGGAAAATTCTAGAAAATCTTATATTTTATAGTGAATTCTATATAGGGTGGAAATTACACAATAATATTTTACATTGGGGTGCCATTATACAATACCTTGTGTGTGTGGATATGAATTAATTTTCTAATGGAGTTTTAAAATTTCTATTTAGTGGAAAGATATTTGGAGAAACATGATTTATAGTGATAATATTAGATTTTGGAAATTTCATGGTGATGTTATTTGGATATGGTTTGGGGATGGTGATGTTTCTCTAATGATCGAGCAAGTATTGGGAGCTTTGAGTTATGTTTGATGATTTTTTTAAATTTCTTCCTTGTGTTAAATTTTTGGGGTGTACAATATATGAGAAACTATGTGGCACACTAATTGTGTGGAGTGTATAAGTTCAGTATAAAAATATCACAGTTGAGATGCTTGTTCCGAGAATGGTTATAGTTAATTATGTTAATTCTTGGACACACACTTTGAAAAGGATTAGAATTTGGGCATAGAGAAAAGTTGGTGCATAATTGGAGAAAAATCATTCAAATTTTTTTAGACTAAGACAATGAAAATTTTCATAGTTGGCACATAGTTTGGAAGAATATATTGTCTAACCATGTGTGAGGAGTGTTCATTTATAGATCTTAAGGCACAATTAGTTCTTGGTTTTGAAAACCATGTTACCAGACCTTGTGAATCATTATAAATGGCATTTTTATGATTTTATCCTTCAATAATTTAAGGGGGAAACAAACATTCCCTTTCCTTCATGTACCCACATGGTAAATGCACAACCCCCTCTTCCCTCCTTTATTACTCCTCAATTATGGATGATTTTGGGTTTGATGTAGTCTGGTTTTATTGGTGAATCATCTGAGATTGGCATTGGTTTTTATTTGCCTCAATATTTCTATAATTTTTGTTGTCTCCCATTCAATATTTATTACAATACCACCAGATCATGGGTAAATCATCCATTTAATATGGGATATTTGTTGTTTTTAGAAGCGGAAGGTCCCAAGACAACATTCACCTATCGCTGCTCATACAATTCACGATGTTACATCACCTCATAGATATTTATATGGTTTTTATTAAAAATAAATTCTGGTTAATAATGATTTTTTTGAAATATGATAGTAATTTAAATCATTTTCATGTCAGGGGAGTATAGCGGAACTCCCATGGGTGCATGGTCATGGTTCCAACACAACGATTCCATATGGAGTGTTTTTGATCAATATGATTAGTTTATATTAAGTTGGCTAATTAATTATAAATGTAGAAAATATTTTTTTCCTTGGTAATAGGGGGCATATGAAATGTATGATTGGGTGTGAAAAACCTTGGAACATAATGAATATATCTACAGATTTATGATTTTAAATGTAAAAGCTTCCAAAATATGTAGGTGTTCATTGTAAATTCTCCTATCCATTTTTGATTTTTATATGAATTTTGGTTGTGGCCATGACACCTTAGTTGATCAACCATAAAGTTAATTATAATTTTTAATTGATTAATTAATTTTATTAATTAGTGTAATAAATAAACTATGTATTTAATTAAAAATAAAATCCATAATTATGAGATTCATAAGGATTCAGGGCGGCTCTATAGACCCTTAAAACTGGTTGATTCTCCAACCATCAATTGTTGGGGGTTCAAATTATTTTACAATTAGGTGTGGCCTTTAGATACAATTATAGGTGTGATTGAACTCATTATATCCTAGTATCCTTTTTATAAGATCATTTCACACAACATTATAGAGTTGTGGGCTTTAAATACCATTATAGGTGTGATTGAACTCATTATATCCTAGTATCCTTTATATAGGATAATTTCACATAACATTATAGAGGTGTGGCCTGACTTATATGGAACGAATCATGAAGGGTATTTAAAAAACCTATATATAAATAAAATCTATTTTTCGTGTTGAGATGAGTTTAGTGAGTGGAAAACCATGGTATAATAATAATATTGTGGGTGAAAATGTTCATTCGCTATTCTATCACCTATATGGATTTACTAAAAAGGTAAGAAATTCATGGAATGGTTTGAAACTTGATTGACTGAATTTATACCCATGAGTGATTGTTTTGGACCCTCTTGTGATTTGGATTAATATGAACCCTATGTTGGGTGATAATCCTATGTGATGACATAGGGGTCATGAGTATGTTCCCATAGATAGAATAACCAATGGTAGCTATGTGAGGTTCTAGGTAGAGATGGAATTTGTTGCCACATTAGAACCTGGAATAATGATATGATTTTGAGTGGTTGTGGAAAGAGGTTGATGCGCCCGTAAGGGGCTCAACACTAGGGTTTCCTCCCTCCACTGCTGCCTTCATCTCCCCCTGCAGATCTGTTTCCCTCTCCTCAACGCTTCATCATGGCGAGCTCGTGGCAAGCGGTTCTCCTTTGGTGACCTCATCAACTCTTCGGGGCTCGAAAACCTCATCGATCTCACCATTTTCTGGACTATCATGGAGGCACAGTTCAGATCCATCGTATGAGTTTCTGACGTCTATGGTGGGGTTCCCGTATCATTTCTGTGTTTTCTATATGTGCGTTGGGTGGATCTGGTCGTCGTGTTCGGGCGTGAAGGTGATGGCGGGACTGTAGTTTAGTTTTGCGGTTGGCCTTCTCCCAGTTTGTTCTGGCTTCTTCCGGTTTGTTATAGAATTCAAGTGATCCTTTAATGGTGATGGATTGTGTTGTATACTCCTTGGGCTGTATTATTTGATCTTGGATGTGAGTTTGGGATGTGACTCTGCTCACAGTTTGGATTTGGCTTGGTTGAGTTGAGGGTTGTTTATCTACCTCTTGGCTCCAGTGAAACATTATGCGGGATTTTTTTGCAGTGATGATTGATGATCTGTTTGGTTGGTGTGCGATACTGGTGATGTATTGAGTTCAGTGGAGGGATACGACAACGAAGGAAGTTTTGTGATTTTGAATGTTCAGCTACGGTTTTTGTGTTCTGGTCACCCGCTTCGATGATGGGCGGCGACGACAACAATTTCCAAGGTGATGATGTTTTTTGATGTTATGTTCATGGTATGATGGTGATGATGGTGTCATGTGTGCGGCTCGAGGAGGCATATCATGGATCTGTGTCCCGAGGTGGTTCGCTGACCATAGTTGTGAATTTTGAATCAAAGGTGAATTTCGTCTACGCGGTGTTTAGATTTCGGTGATTTGGTAATCTTGTGCATGGTTCCCGCTCACCCAAAAGCAGTTTTCATAATCAAATAATAATTGAATTTTCAGTCAGAAAGAGGTTATTATTTTAGGCATTTTTCCAATATTTTTAATATATTTTTAAATTAACTTATTTATTTTTAATGTTGTTGTATATACGTGAATATACATCCGGGGACATGGACTATGGGTCTAATGTGTTGTGATGGTAATGTTCTGGATAACCATATTTCCTTATTGGGATCTGACTTTTGGCCTCATGTTATATTGGAATTATATGAATGATGAGATGATATCACTATGGATGCTCATATATGCCTCATATGATCTGGATTTTGGTCCACGTACGAACTCTCAAGACACAATGATTTTACCATGGGTCTATATGGCCTGCCTTGGATGTTAGGAGTCCCTCAAATACCTCTCCTATATAGGGTCCAAACACTTAGTATTTTTCATTATGATAAATATTATTATCAGGTTAATATTCTTATATAATCCCTAGGATTCATATATTCAATCACAAAGATATCAAATATTCTTGATCAAGATAGCTTGGATATTACTATTTGGCATGGTGATATGGAGATGATTTTAATTCTGTGATATATTGAGTTTCATGGGAATTTGATTTAAGCCATCCAATACGATATATTTTTTATATGTAATGTATTGGTGAGATCCAGGTTTTGAGACATTCATCATGATATGTTTGGCCATATCAGAGTGATCTTTATGGACACTTGGTTTACTCCATAGAATTCAATATTTATATGGTTGGGAATATATCATTATGTACTCAGAGACACCATGTAACCTACTAATGTAGGTATGTTTGATCAAGTTCATAGACCCGAGGATCGATCGGGATTTTTTTATAATCATTTTCTAACTGTTTATTCAATGATTTTATCTGAGCATGTCAGGTATACATATAAATTGATTCCTGTTAGGAATTGGGCTTCATTGAGGGATCTGTACTGAGTTGTATACTCTCACCCTTATAAGTCCATCATTGGACTTGGGTACCCAAGTATAATATCACTTTTTTGAAGGTAAAGGGTGGGTAGAGGCTTGGCTTTTGATCACCAAGTATGATAACATTGACATTAGAGATATACTTGAGGTATAAAACATGTAATAATTGAGCTTCATGTCTATATTATTTTATTTTTTTTATATGGGATCTACCTAATGGGTGTTCTTTTTTGTATATCCTTATCATATAAATTTATTTTCTATCACATGATTTATTATTTTAGAGTATGTATTATTTAATGGTTAAGTGTTGTGTGTGGTACTTATTTATTACTTTAATAATTTTAAAATATAATATAGGGGGTATAGTCTTCCTATGATATCTGTATTTTCACCAACTACTAGTTGGAAGCCTCTGAAATATTGATAGGTGTACCTGAGGTACAGTATTTGTAGCCAATCTGAGCATCGATTAATGGTCCTAGGTGGTGGGATGCTAAAAAGTGACACAATGAGGGTTTTTATTTATTTTACTATTTATGATAAGGAAGCTTATAGATACAATAATGTGTTTTAACATCTGATAGATATAGTGTTGGAGTGTCATGAAGAACTATTCTGGTAAGAAGTCTTGGTTACCATGGATGGGATTGATATTATGGATTTTTGATATTATGTTTTATATGATTTTTTCCTCATGTGAAAAACATGGTGTATGTGATTGTTGAATTTATCTTTTTATTTTTGGGCGTTGGACCATTTTCAAAAAGCTATTAATTATATTTTTCTCTTGTACTATAGATATATTATGAATCCCATGTATCATGATAAGGTATTTAAAATTCATATGAAATATGTGTTTGTAAGTGTATAGTTTTCACTGAAGAGAGGCCAATGTGTTTAAACTATGAAGAAAATATCATTCAATGTTTTCTTATATATTTTCTTGGTGGAATTATACTCATCTAGACCAAAAAAATATGTATAAGTATATATAATATATATTTTAATTGTAGGTCATATAAATCAATATTGATATTCCCATTGATGAAGATGACAAAATACCTAGGTGTACGGGTTGTGGAGTGACACTAGAAGGCCAATAAGACACATGGTTCCATAGTGGATATTTTAATCTGTGTCTTTCTTATATATTGTTTCACTAATAAATTACATGGAATTTTACCATATATAATTGTATGAAATTATATCTAATAGGTGATCAGGGTTTGATCTCCTCAATATAGATTAGGTAGGATGTTGTCATTGGTAATGGAAATGATAATCTATGAGATCAATATTCTTGAGGGAGTAGTCCTGTTGGTGGATTTCTTGTTAGAATATGTGAAAAGTGTTTTTATGATTTTTAAATGATATTCTTGTTATATATTTATGTGAACCATTAGTGGCAGGTTGGGAATGTTGTATTTTTTGGGTTTTTCACGATGGGAACATGATGTTTCATATGACTTATGAACAAGTTAGATATTGTCTCTGGGATGGGTGTGATGAACCAAGGGACCTTGGAAATGAAAAATGGTTTCACTAGGTCCATGACTTGTGAAATAAAGTGTATCCATGAGAGATGTTGGTCTAGTCATAATAGTTAACTCTATATGGGAAGATATGGGATGATACATTGTGTTTGAGATCGATTGAAGATAGGTGTTATTGTGTTTGTGGAAGATACATAGTGACTCATAACATTATTTTCAGAATAAGCACATTGATTTCTAGAAACTTTACATGCGATGAACATTCAATGTAATGATGTTGGTATTGGATTTGGTTGGTAGGATCATTCAGGTGCTTATCCCTACTATTATTCCAATGTATTATTGTGCTGTTGGATATCAGGTAGATTCTTGTGACTTATAATAACACTGGATTATGGCTATGCATATGGTTAGACTTGGAATGGGTGGTATGTCAGTATTTGTTATGGGATAATATGGGATGTTCTAGGCATGATGAGTTGATATTCCATAAATAATGTTCAATTTGGTTTGGTAATATATGTCCTATGAGATCATGGGATATGTTCTATTGTATGTGTATTATGATAACATATTCTTGTTGAGCATAAATGAAATTTTTAGAGTATATGGTCATAAGGGAGGTGAATACTAAATTTTAATATCTGAGATATCCATGAGTGGGTTGAGGACTTGTTATTTTTAGTAATTTAGTTGTGGAAATAATAGCCATAGAGTTTAATGAGTGTAGATCAATATTAAAGACATGTATTCATAGATGGAAAATTTTGAGGTAGATCTTGATGATCAGTATAAGGTAATTAATATTGAGGGGATTACACTTGTAGAATATTGTGTGTTGTGACCCTTGTTAAAGGTAAATTTCAATGCATTCCATTGGTGAAATTTATGGGATCTTGAAGAATGTAATAAATTAGGATTTATATTATCACTGAAGATGAGAGATATGATTATATCTAATCATTGTGTTTAGTGGGAGACATGATATAGGCTATGGAGGTTAAAAATCTGACCTATTGAAATGATTACAAGGAAACTCTTATAGTGGGGAGAATGATATTAGTCATAGGTATGAATAATGTTGATTGATAAGAGGTATATATATAGGACGAGTCAATGGATGATTGTTTTGGCATTGAGGTTTCCAATTTCTTGTGGAACTAAATTTGGAAGGATTATTTATTGAATTACATGTATAAATTTAAGTATGATTTTAGATAGAGTTATAAAATATACATCACGCTTGAGATGAATTGGGGTTATCATAAAGTTTAAAAATTCAGTTCTGCTTAGTGTCTTCTTGTATACTATGATTGTGTAAATAGATAATTTATTATTTAAACATGTAATTTGACTAAAATATTGACACATGACTCAGTGATCAAGTCGATATGATCATGAGAACCATTTGGGATTTAAGGCATTGTGATTTTTTTATCAGTGGTGCCTTGGAGTTTTCATCAAATATTTTTTTACAAAAGGTAGATAGAGGAGATCTGATTAGTGGTTTTTCATATAATTGGACATAGTGCGATTGAAACCATGCTAGTTCATTATCTAATATGTGGATGTCGAGTTCAATAATAGGTGTGGTATTTTGGTGGAATGTTGTGTGTGCTCATGTAATTCTTAGATGATGGAGGCGCACATATTTTATCTTGGTATTTAGAGATGGAAACGTGTTCCACTGATTAGCTATTATTATCACGTGGATTGTTGTTTAGTGTGTTATAAAACATGATGATAATGTTTTCATATTTTGGGGGATATTATTTAGTATGAAAATATAGTAGTGGTAGGTGCGATAATTTGAAATTTTCATTTATAACTTTTTTATTATAGTGTGGAGAACAATAAAATTAATTAATATTTGGAAGTGGAAGCATTAATGTTGTTTTGATTCTTCAGTTGTTATGAAGATAAAAGACTCATGTTTATGTTATTGAGAACCAAAATTTTGGAATTTCACAATATATGGCCATTAGGAATTCCGGGATGGAACAAGGTTGATTAGATTTTAATTATTATCTAAAATAGGTCATGTGATGTTTTTATACGACCAAAAAAGCTTATTGTGAATAAGAATTGTTATGGTAGAGAGTTTTTTATTCCCCATGTGTATGTTCAAGCCTTACTTTTTTAAGGTAATTATTAATATTAAATTTGGTGGATTTATTATTTTGTTAAATGAGATTCCAATCAATAATATAAGAGATTGAACATCTCATGATGACTTTTTAGATATTGTTTTGGGCCCATGTTGTTAAATAGATGCTCAAGATATTCTTGGGAGTTTCAGGTTATGTTTAGGGTGTTTTGGAGGTTCATTTATAGAGTAAACAGCTTTGGAGAAATTTTGTGATACCCTAAGCATGAGTAGATTATTCATTTAGTTTCTAAAGAGAATGGTTAAAATTCATGGTTAGTGAACAATTAATGGTTAACCATATGATGTCTCAGAAAAACACTGTCACATGGAACATACTAGGGGATTAGGGAATTTTTTTATACAAATCCTGTGAAATTATTTAGTTCAAGATAGTGACATTAAAAATATTTGGAATATGTTTTGGTAAACTATGTATCCCAACCATGTGATGGGGGTGTTCTTGGAATGTGTCTACCATACTATAGGAGCATGGTTGGGAAATAGAAGTGACCAAACCATGAAACTCTTGATTTTTTTTATGATTTTACCCTTCAAAACACTAAGAAGTTAGCCTCTATTCCCCATTCTTCATGTGTGTACACCCCATATGAAACTCCCCCTCCACACTCCCTCATTCATACTCTGGTTTGGGTAATCTTGGAAAAGAATTATTTTTTGTTTTTCGTGAGTTGCCCCACCCATTAGGATGTTATCTCCATACACTCCCATTTTCTATAATTTTTTATCACCCACTAGGGTTTTGATTCTATTTCCAATAGGAAAGGGTGGAATCATCCATTTGAGATGGAGACATTGCTTTGTGTGCAAAAGGACATCTCAATAAAACCATCATCAACCTATCTTCATCATTATGATTATGGTGTGTCATGTTGTTTATTTTTTATGGTTTTTCAATATTTTTTTATTTATTTAATAATGGTGATGGTGGCCTATTATATAAAAGGATTTCATAATGTTATGGGTCTATAGGGGAACACACATGGGTTCTTGGTTATGTTTCCAACATAAAAATTCCATCCTTTGAGTTTTAGAAAAGTGTTTTTATATTAAATTAAAGCATTAATTAATTATTAATGATAAAACATAGTTTTTTTGGCTGAATTGGTGTGATATTCAAAAATGAGGTTATTGAAAATGATGGATTTTGTGTGGGAAACATAGTATAAGCATAGCTACATCTAATATTATATTATTTTAAATGGAATTTATTCCAAAATATGTTGGTGGTCTGGGTGAATACGCATTATAACTTATGGATTTTTTTGTTGGAATATAGTGTATGGTTTCACCAACATATGTTTTATATAATAAATATTATCAAAAATATTAATAGACTAATTGTGTTTTTAAATTCCTTTAGTAATGAATTTATGTATGTAACTAATAATAAAATCCCTATATGTAGTATTTAGAAGGATTCATGGGATATTATAGACCATTGGAATCTTTTTTTGATACCTTGACCTCAAATGGTATGGAGTTCAAATAATTTTACAATACCTATAATATATGTATAAATATAGAGCTATGATTCGAATCAATATGACCAAATGGTCGTTTTGAAGAATGATTTGTGCACCTCTTTATAGAGGTGTGTCCTGAAATAATTGTACTGGCACAAATAGGTCTTGTAATGAACCTAGAGAGACCTCATTGTAAATTTGATTATTGAGATGTGTTGGGTGATTGGATGACCTTGGTATGACCAATGGGATTGACAAGGGTATTGTGAAATCTCCAGAATGACACTTATGAGTCTTATGGAAATATGATTATGAGGCCTAGAGTGGTCAGATACTCTATTGAGGTATGCACTACCACCGAGTGATAGAGTTTGACCCTTGTGTGAGTTGGATTAATGGAAACCCCATATAGGATACATATCTTATATTATGACATAGAGTAACTAAGTATGTTCCCAGTGTTAGACCGACCAGAAGATGGTACTTATGGGTATTGGTTGAGATGTTATTGAGCTTCACCTTTGAAACTACACTAATGATGTCATCCCACGGGGATGTGGATAATATTGATGGGTTTATGTGTTCTATCAACCATTATCTTGTATTTATAATTTCAAATATTTATTTTTGATGATGATATATATTCCCAATCATAAATCTTCATACAAGACCTATGGTCCTAATGTGATGTGATAGTGATGTTTTTGTTGTCTTGAGGTGCTTATTGGGATCCATTTTGTGAGCCTCATATGATATCAGTGTGATACGACTAATTAGGTGATGTCATCATGGATTCAAGAAGTTCATCCTCAGATATAGTTGTTAGGTCATGTACGAATGTACAAGATGTTAGGATTCAAATGTGGGTATGTATATGAATCCTTGGACACGATTATTAACTAGGTTACCTATCATTACTAGGATTCAGTCATTCGAGAATTGGGATTGTAATTAGAATTAGTATATTTAGTAAATTCCTAGATCATCCCTAGGATCAATCTAGTCAAGGATAATGATATCACATGTTCCCAACTAGGAATCCTTATATTTAGGGTTTCATTCCATTTAGCTTAGTGAAATGAAGGTTACAAAAATAAAGTTATTTCATTAGGTTATTATGAATCAAATTTTATCCTTTCAATATCATGGATATCTGAGAGATCCCTATGATGTCTAGGATTTTGATGTTGTGTAATTCATGATGAGATGGTTGGTTTTTTAAAATAAAGATTCAAGTATGACTTGGTTATGCCCTTGGATCTAGTATTTTTAGGGTTTAGATGATATCATGAGATGCTTAGAGACACCCTAGCACCAGCTGATGTGGGTATAGTTGATAGAGTTCCTGAACCCTAGGATTGATGATGATTTATTTTTTTGTTCGGTTACTATAGATTTTTTTTTTATTTTGGATGAGCATGTCTTTTGATCATATCCCTAAATTATAGGATTGGTATAAGACCATGTTGGTGGTGCAATACTATGTTATATACTCATACCATTCACGAGTCTCTATTTCACTATGGTATATGAACTAATTCTCACATGGATGCAGATACATGTTGGGAAGAGGCCCCAATTTTGATCATTCCGAAGGATATATTTAAATATCGAGATATAGATAATGTATGACATCAGAAATATATATATAATTAATTATTTAATATATTATTTATTTATTTATTATATGATAAATAAAAATATGGTGATTCATCTTATATACCCATATAAAATTATTTTATTTGTTATTTCATGATCTTACTTTTATAGTATCTGTATACTATGATGGTTATGCGATATGTATAATACTTGGTTATTAATTATAAGATTTCTAACTCTAATATAAGGGGTATATTCTCCCTATTGTACCTATATAGACCCCAAAAACTAGTCATCATCTTCTGGTGTACAGTGAGGCATGCTTAAGGTACAATAGAGATCATCGATCAAGCCATCAATTAGTGGTTTAGGGTGGTCGGATGAAATATTTTTTGTAATAAAAATACTAAAGGTTATTTTAATATTAGGAAAGTGAGATTTCATTATAGATTTAGATTGTGTTTATGTTTTTGGATTTTTAATGTGACCCATAATTTTCATACATAGAGATTACATATTAATTTATTGATATTAAATATATAAATGAAATACATGCATGGTGACTGCAACAAATTAGTGTCGTTGGAGACTAGATACAAAATCATCTTATTTCATGCATCGTATTCAATATCTCCCCCTAATTGTTTCCCACATAAAAGTATTTTTAGACAAAACCTACTTAAAAACATTACTCATTACATGGGGAATAAAAACATAAGAAATGATGAGATCATATGCTCAGTAAGGGTAATGAAGAGAGATTCCCACGATTAATAAACCATAATAAATGTATATGAGTATAAGAATATGATATTTATATTTTAAAACCATAAATAATGTATCATAGATCATAATGGAAAAATATTGGTCGTTCACAATAGATGATTCATTAAGGAATCATAGATCATGATCCACGAGAGCATGAAATTAGATTCAAACACATGTTTTCAGCATACACATAAGAATACAAAATCATTTCATTAGTAGTCAAGGATCAATTCCATTAATATAATAGTGTTTTGGGTTCAGAACCCATTACAAAGTCTGGGTTTAATACCTATACTATCATTGTGTATTGATTTTGGGTCCCATTTAATAATGAATGTACAATTCCAAGTCTATCATAGTGGATTCAGTTCACTCCCTATTTTATAGTCATGGTTCATTGCCATGGCTTCCCTTGTGGGAATAGTCCCTTACTAATCATGGTTTACTCTAAATTCCTCTCTTTATTATCTCATAAGATATACATCTTCCCCCAATGCATTGGTTGGATATATCATTCTGGTCCCACACATCACATAATAGAAATTAATGATATGAGTATCATAAGATCATAAAAAATCATCATAGAATAACACATGAAATGGAAACTAGTTTGAAAAACATTTCACCATTTAATAATATAACCGCTCGTGTAAAATAAATGGATCTGACCAATATTTCATCATTTCATCATATCATAACTTTTGTAAAAGAAACTAGTTTTAAGAAGGATTCATTATTACTTAATTAACACGTGGGAGCACAACAGGTTTCACGTGATCATACTTAAATCATAATCACCATAAGTCCACCAAAGAATTAATTTGGAGTGTATAAATTGATTATAACACCAAAAAATAAAAATTAATATCAAAGGATGTCATCATAGATGAAAAATACCTTTAAAATACAACTTAAATATATATTGAAGAAAATACCATTTTTTTAAATCAATTATTTAAAATAAAAATGATTACAAAATATTAGGAGGAAAATTTTCTTTAAAAAACAATATAAAATTTTATTGGATTATTTATAGCATTGAGTTTTCAAGACATTTATAAACTCCATTCATGTCATGTACATTAATGCAAACATTCCTTTCACATTTTTTTTTATAAAAATTAAAAAGTACTTCTTATGGAAAATGTCCCGAAGATTAATTATATCAATTTTTTAAAAGTAAAAAATGGGTAAAAATTTACATTAAAAATAATTGGAGAATAGTAAAAATATTATTTATTTTTTATTGGAAAACACGTAAACAGAAAAAAAAAATTATTTTTTACTATAGAGTGAGAGAGGTAATGTCAATTTTTCTTAAAATTAATATTCCAATCCATTTAGTAACTAATGAGAGGAAAACGAAATGAAAACATTTAATCTATAGAAATAACAATAGGATATTAAATTTAATTGGAATCATAGAGATATGTTATAAAATTCCATAATTGGAAACAATATCATAAACAATCCTGATATACAATGATATTACAACATAAATAAATTACAATTTTGGTAACCACTGAATCAAAACCTCCTGAAAGATAGAACATTATGTGGATATCTATATCCACATAATTTTTAGGAGCATAATTAGAAAATATATTAATGGATAGTATATAAAAAATGATAAAAAAATTTAATTTGGTATGGGTCTCATAGAAATATAAGTGACAAAAAATCCCATACCACACGATTGACAATCTTCAAAGGTTCTCTAACCTCATGTATAATAAATTTGAATTTATTATAATTATATAAAGTTAAAACATGAAAAATTATAATATCATATATGATCCATTTATTTTAACAGCCCGAAAATTTAGAATATTATGCAATATATCTTTCTTAACACGCAACACCAACCATTATACGAACCACGATATACTATTAAAATATTACTAATTAACATAAAAATTTACACTTTTCTATTCTGTTAGAGGTTATGAATAGAGTTTCAAAATTATGAAATATAAATATAGATTATATATATAATATATTTATTAATAAAAAATAAGTACTACATTTTCAAAATATGATTTTTACTTAAAAAAATGTTGTCTTCAAAAATGGTTTTTTTACATTTTGTACGTCAAAATTATAATTAATTTCTAAATAATTTTGAAAATGTAATTTATAAAATCAAAAAAAATTAATATAGTCATATGAAAAACAATAAGGGAGATATTTTAGGGTTTATCCGAAATTATTAACTTTTAGTGAATAGTTAAAAATACTGATTTTTCAAATACCCAAATTTATTCTCATTAAAATAATAAATTTAAAAGACTCATTACGTTTTTTATTTAGTAAATAATAATTTTTTACGTTATATAATTAATTCCATTTGTAACATTAATATTCATTATTTTGATATATGTTAATTTTTATTCTTAGAAAATATTTTCTCTAAAAACTATTTTCATTGCTTTTTATGCATTTATATTAATATTGATATATAAAACTTCTAGAGACATAATCATAAAAAATGGATACCATGTATATATCGTTTTTTTTCATTTTAGGTATATACACCCCCATTTATTTTTTTTCCTTATGAATGTCAATCATAGTAAAATGTTTCACCTCAGTAAAGCCAAAAACATGTAAAATTTGGTTACAACCTTGGGATAAACCTTCAAAACTTATCTATAAATTGATATTATAATATTGGATGGGTTTATTTTTATCATTTCCATCCATTTAAAAAATATATGGAAATATGGTGCCATATTTCCATGATTATGACATTTATATTTATTTAAGAAAAGAATAAATACAAAATATCACACACATGACTTTAATATATCTAATATTATATCATAAATGTTAAAAATGTTATGTTTTATTATAAATATTAATTTTAACTATAAATTAATTTTATTTTTCATACTAATATATTTTTAATTTTATCCATTGAATAATTACCCTAAATTCTCACACAATTATGACATAGTCTTCATCCATTTAATAGAAATATAAAATAAATGATTTTAAAAATGTAAAATGTAATACAATATGAATCAGTTTATGAGTTCCATGAATTTTTTAAGAAAATATGTCATATTATGCATGTTTCAACTTTTTTTTTTGAATTATAATGTTTTCATGGTGTATTTAATGTCAAATTAAATAAACAATGTCAAAAGGAATTAATGATATTTTATGATGAATAATATTTTATTAAATTATATAAAAATCATAAAAAATTAAAATATAAAAATTATGATTGTAAAGGGTATAAAATTTTATCAATTGGCCATTTATGAGCTAATTGTTACATTATATGTCAAATTATAACCCTTCAATAATGAAAATTTTGTTATTATGATTAAGGGAAAAATATGTTAACTAATGGGTTAAACCAAAAGACAGGGTTTAAAACACCACATAAACCATATCATATTTTTTTGGTTGATCATATTTCAATATATAACTACCTTATATTCCGAATTATATCCATTTTGATGCATTTTTACAGATAATGACTTTATTATATTTAAAAATTTAATGAAATTCAAAGAGTACCCATCCCCACCCTTATAAAAGGATACCCATTTCTCTCAATTATTCACACAATATTGAGCCATATATCTCAACCTAAAACTAATAAATTATATTATAAACAATCATATACACTAATTTGTGGTTTTTTTCTTTATAAAATACCATTCCATGGGTCCGTAAAAATGAATACAAAGGAAGAATACTATAACACCCGATATTTTTATGAGAAATATTTTATTTTTATGTTATATACATCATCAAAGGAATATATTACTACACACAACACTATAATTGCTTGATTTACACCCAATCGTGACCTTCCTTGATAGCTTTCGTTGTACGCAATACCGAGTTTCACTAAACAACGATATGCAATTAAAATATTATTAAAACTAGCCGTTATAAATAGTAATACCCACTTTTTAAAATTTTATAAATTTTACCTTTCAAAATGGACTTCATTTTTGGATTCAGAATATCTAAATTATACTAGCTTGATGTTTTGGTATTTTTCTGAAAACATTCAATTTTTTATGAATAGTGAAAACACTAGGTTACTATTTAAAAACCGACTTTTTATTTAAATTATTATTTATTTTATTTAAATTTATTTTAGGTCAATATTGATACATAATACCTATATATGTTCAAAGTAATTCATTGAAGTCATTTTATAATAATTTTAGATTTATAAAAATGTTATTGAACTTTTCACCATCTTTACCCACCTCCTAGGAGAGTTTGAAAATTTACATAAAACATAATTTTACCGCTTCTATGAGTGGAATTTCAAAAATACGAGAGACAAGGTTAATATCTAGGAGTAAAATGTGGTTATATAAGATATAAATAATTTTTGGTGAATAGTAACTTTTTACTTTTATTTACCACGGTTAAAAGTAAATAGGGTAATTAAGGGTAAAAATTATATTATTATTACCCTAACACATGTCCTACTTCTATTAGATAAGTTTAATTAGACCAAAAACAACCTTAGGAATAAAATATGACCATTTAGGTCCACATGGATTAGATTAGGACATTTATTATTTTTTTAAAGAATAGTTAAAATTGTTAAAATCAATGTTTAATAACTAAAACATTTTTAATATAGGGTTATAAATAAGATAAAATCAACTATAAATATAAATTAGAAATATAAAAATATTTAATATATAATGTTATTTTATTTATAATTTTTAGACATTAAATAATTTAATTTATTTATGACACAATGATGATGCTATAATTACCTTATTAAATAAATATTAACATAATTGATATTATAAGTACTCAAATAAATTTAATGTGATACTTTTTATGAATTACACTGATTTTATAGGTTAATATGACAAATTAGTATTGATTTAATCAACTTTTTTCGAACTAATCATGCTTTTATTATTTTCAAAAAAATCAATTACCAAATAGTGTCAAAATTGACATAAAATAGTTTTTAAAAAAAATATTATATTATTAATTGTTATTTTATTCCTAAAAATCTAATGCTCATCCAAATGAATTAGATAAGGTTAAATACAATAATAATTAACACCTTGGGGTTCGTTTGGTTTGTTATATTAAGTTTATTAACCATATAGTGTATGAAAACAAGAAGACACGGTAAAAGTTAAATTATTTAACTTAGAGTTAAATCTAAATGATAAGGTTAAAATAGTAACCTAAACATGTCTAAAATATATTGGTTGAGAGGATTTAGACCCATACCCACATTATCTTCGAAAAAATCAATTTATAGTTATTAAAACCCGAATATGTCTTTATTATAAAATAATATTTTATGTTTTTCTTAAGGATCCCATCTCCTACCTTTTAAAAGGGAACCTCCTCCCTCTCCTCCTCACACCAATTTGAGCCTTCACGTTCAGAAAACCACTTCAAATTTACCTTCTTAACTTCCCTAGAAACATCCTATAGGTCCTGGTCTTTTTCAAAGACAATATTTAGTGCCCTAATAAGAGGTTATGAAGAGGCATTTCAAAGAAGAGGTAATGTATGTTACCGATACATTCAACTTTATTTCTTCTTCTACGTCATCTTCATTATTTGTATCATTATGAAGTAATAAAATCAATATCAATAATATACTGATATTTTATTATAAATATGGAACAACTATATTTCACCTTCTATCCATCCTACGCAAAACGAAATCCCCGCGCGTGCGTACGTACGAAATACTGTCTCCACGCCGTGGTGTAATCTGTTTTCCACCACCACCTTACATGGATGGGTATAATGGTGTAAAGAATAACTATATATGATTATTGTAAATTGATATTTATTATGAAATATTATTCATACACTTCAATACAATTCAGCGATCATGAGAATGATATCATCGCTCGTGCGTACGTACGACCTACTGTCTCTACGATGTGATGCGACTCGTTCCACATGATATTCATTGCATAATGATAATATAAATGCATTTAATGAATACATATTTTATATAATACAATAATACCATTCTGGAAATGAGGTATCTATAACCTAAAAATAATAATAATTATTTATTCGACAAAACACGCATAAGAACAAAAAGCAATAAACACCCGAATAATAAGTAGCAATGAAAATTTACTAATAAAAAGCTAAGAATATGACCATATATGATATAATAACAATAATTAAAATTCTGGAATAAGTAAATAACATTATTTAAAACATTATACAAAAGGTTCAGACATGTACGAAGAAAATCAAACCTAAGGTAAGAGAAAATCTCGCAATCTCATTTTTAACCGAGATTGTTTATACTTCTGTAATTACTGGGGCATATTTATCATCCACATCCATGTTTCTTCAATATTTAATATTATTTCTATCCTCCTTCAATTTTTTAAATCTAATTTTACCCATTTTTGAATTTTTAGTAAAAGATATGAAAGTAATCTTTTGTCGTTTTTAGTACGACACAGTTTTTGACTATTTCGGACAAAGTAAAAGAAAAATGTTTTTTAACTTATACGGCATGAATGGATTTTAGGATTTCATAAAAAATTACTTCCATGAAGCTTATTTTACAAGTTTTCAAGTTTTGTTTTTAATCAACTTATTTTAGTTTAAAATTTTAAGACATGTTAAGAAAGGAAAAATGTTTTCGAAGATGAAAGGATATTTTCCTCAAGAATGGAGTTCAAGCATTTTATCAAAATTATTTTCCATCTAAGATAATATAGGGTTCTGTTTTTATCCCAATTTTTACATTGATTTGATTATGTTATGATGGAATTATTTTTATGATTTCCATTTATCTTATATGGATTATGTTATGATGGCATGAAGTTTAATAATCCCATTTTTTTTACATGGGTTATGATATGATGTATGATTTATGATCTTATGGATAAAATAATAATGGTATCATCATTAAATGGGTGGGACCTATATATCCCTCTAATGCAATGGGTAAATATTTATATCTCATGAGATAGACATGGCTAGAATGACATGTTAATCTGGTTTAGTCATACATGACTGAAATGAGGAGAGAACTCGGTTCAGAAATGGACTTTGTCCACTAAGATTTTCTTGGAAATGATTATTGACTAATAGGAAATGATTATCAATGATGATGTGTTTATTCCACAAAGTTTCATGTTTTATGTTATGATTATTGGGACTACATTTCACTACTTTTATTTATCCCATGTTATGAAATTATGATCTCTTCTGCAGGTTAATATTTCCAAAATGTTATGTTATTATGAATATGACATGATTGATATTTCTTTTGTTTACCCTTACTGAGAAATTGAGCTCACCCTTTTCTATGTTTTCTTTCCCCAGGCCAGGAAGAAGGTTATTAGGTAGGATATGCCAAAAGGGACTCTAGATATGATAAAATAAATAGGAGACAATGTAGATGCTTTATGAACCAGTTGTTTATGTTTCAAAGTCTCTAAAGGCACTATACCTATATGGTTCTTTTCATGGTTTTGTTATATGTTGTAATAAGTGTTCTTAAATTATGAAGCAATAACTGTGTATGTAATGTACGGGTCGTTATAGTTGGTATCAGAGGAAGGGTATAATCAAACATTGGAAACTAGGATGTGAAAGACTTAGTAAGAACCCTAAGGATATATCTAATAATAGAACACAATCTTAGTGTTTTAGAAATGTCCATGAATAACCTATGATAAGACCTAAAGTGTGAAATTTTATTCTTGATTATGTGGCTTTCCTATTATGAATGGTGTTTCTCACACTATTCTTATTGGTTTTATTCAATGGTTGGAAACCAATGAAACCGTGTTAATGTTAAATCCGATGGAAAATGCAATGATTGTCCCCCTAAGCAACCAAACGTTATGGGAGCTAGAATGAAAAATATTTTAGCCATTCTAACACAACGTTCTCAAGCTATGAATCATGCAGGACTTCCAATCGAGCAAAGAAAGGAGCAACATTCTGTTTAATCCTACATGAGGTAGCTTCCACCCTCATTCAGTGGGTCAACTGATCCATTATTTGCTGAATAATGGATCAGTGCTGCTGAAAAGATATTTTTAGTTCATCAATGTTCCGAACAAGATAAAGTCATCTTAGTAGTATATCGTTTGGAAGGTGATGCTGATCAATGGTGCAATCATATCAAGAATATGAGGCAAAGGGATGAAATTGAATCCATGGAATGGGACGAGTTCAAGAACTTATTATTCAATATGTACTTCCCTCGTATTCTTCAAAAAATGATGGAGAAAGAGTTTCTTGAACTGAATCAAAAGGATAATGAATCTGTTGGAACCTACGATGAAAATTTTACAATACTTGCAAGTTATTTTTATGGGATTATCATCCAACAAGAGAGTAAGATTGATCGATTATTTAGTGTCTTAAAACCAATAATTCTATGCGCGTTAGCCATAATGGACTTCAATAGCTACACGGAAATCGTTCGATGTGCCCTCAAGGTTGATATGGAGATTCGAGTAACCCATCAGTCATATGTGTTTGATAAGAAGATGAAAATGGAATTCAATGGAAAATATAAATAGAACATTGAGAAAAAGATGAGTTTCCCCTTATGATCAATGTTTGGAAAGAAACATGGAGGGAGTTGTCTTAAATGGACAAGTAAATGTTACAAATGTGGAAAGGAAGGTCATCAGGAATTTGAATTCCGTAATGATGGGAAGCATATGTATAATGATGCGACC
The DNA here is from genome assembly GCA_963277665.1 of Viscum album. NCBI lineage: Eukaryota > Viridiplantae > Streptophyta > Magnoliopsida > Santalales > Viscaceae > Viscum > Viscum album. The sequence goes on from OY728161.1 coordinate 1,006,474,071, forward strand.
AAAGAAAAGTCTACCCAGAGTGCACCTCCTACACATCAATGTTACAAGTGCAAGGAATTGGGGAATTATGACAATCAATGCCCTAATCCAAGGGTTGTCGATGATGATTGACATCAACAAACTCTTAAGGCTAAAGAAAAAGGAAATTCACATGAAATTTTTATCAGGGATGTGGAGTACGATAACGAAGTGGTGAAAGGTACACTTACCATCCACTCTATAGTAGAAAATGTTTTATTTGATTCTGGATCCACCCACTCTTTTATTTCTGAAGAATTTTCTAAGGGTATCGCCATATTACATTAGTCGTTAGATATTGAGTTAGTTGTGACGACCCCTAATTGCACAACAGTCGCATCAAAAGTTTACAATTCTTCTCTGATTGATGTTTGTGGGAAAGTGCTTCCTACAAATATTGTGATCCTTCCTATAGTGGAATTTTATGTGATTCATGGCATGTATTGGATTTCATTATATGGAGATCATATCAATTTCCAAATAAGGGAAGTCACATTTCATATTCCAGATCAATCTATGATCGTTTATCGATGCAAGGATGAACATAACCTTCCAGTGGAAATTTCATCGATCTTATGGGTCTTGATTCCACTAAATGAAGGTTATTTATCTCAAATGGTTTGAGATAAACTCACAATTAAGAATATTCCCATTGTACGGAAGTTTGATGATGTCTTTCCAGAGGAATTGACTGGTCATCCACCAAATCGTGAAGTTGAGTTTTCAATAGAACTCATAATGGGTGGTTTACCTATTTCAAAGACCCCTTATAGAATGGACCCAATTAAGTTGAAGGAACTGAAGAAGAAACTCCAAGAGAATATTGATAAGGTATTCATATGCCCTAGTGCATCACCTTGGTGAGCACTTATTCTGTTTGTTAAGAAGAATGATGGATCAATGAGACTCTGCATCGATTATTGAGAACATAAGAAGATCACTATCAAGAGAAAATATCCACTCCCAATAATTGATGTCTTATATGTCCAATTACGTGGAGCTCAACACATTTCCGAGATTTATCTTCGTTCAGGGTATCATCAAATAAGGGTCAAAAGGGAGGATATACCAAATACGGCTTTTCGTACAATGTATGGACACTATGAATTTATAGTGATGTCATTTGCTCTTACTAATTCCCCTGCAATCTTAATGGATCTAATGAATAGAGTATTTAAAGACTATCATGATCATTTTTTGGTCGTCTTTATAGACGATATTCTTGTCTCACTACTAGAAAGTAGAATTTTCCCAACAATTGTATACCAACGGTTCTCCAGAACCGTTGGTATAAGTGTTTTTGTGTAGGATTACCCAATGGTTTGAAGAAACCATTGGGAAAGCCAAAATTTTATCATTTATGCCTATGGTTTTTACAAACTGTTGGTACAAGACATGTTTCCCAATGGTTTTTACAAACCATTGGGAAAGGTCTCCTCAAATAATTCGGCATCCAGAGCCCCCGGCACTACAGGCACAACAAAATTGTTTCCACAATTTCCAGAAGATGCGGCACCCAAGTGAACAATAACCCGAGTTCTATCATCCGATCGGCTGCAACTCCGCCATCCAGGTTAGACTCTTTAAACCTCTTCCCAAATACAAGTCCTCTTCTTCTGATTTCAACATTTATTTCAATATCTAGAAAGATCACATCATTTTTTCATATTTTAGGGATTTTGGAAAATTTTATGATTCACACTATTTGATATTGAATCAATGACTCATACATGATTGGTAGATGTTAGTGACTAGGGTTGACTTTGGTTTCCTATATCATTTTTAACTATACATATGACATACTACAACTAATATGGTGATTCCATCTAATAATGATGTAATTTTCCTAGGATCATGGGGATTCCTCATCTTTTGATATATAGAGTTTATAGTGTTGGTTTTTAATGTATTTTTTCTTATGTATTTATAGAGATTATGTATTGGGTTCCGTTGGACATGATTTTCAGGTGAGTTTTTCTTAAGTTCTTCTTAGAGATCATTGTATTCATAAAGTGTGCCTAATTGTTTTATAGGTGGTGTCTACTCACTGAGTGACTATTTGGTTATGTTTTTATGATGCCAACATTTTATTTTTCAAATAATGAAACCTATTTATATTTTAATGATATTAATGAGTAGTTTTTAAATATATGATTATAAAATAGGTAAAATGTTTTCTAAGTGGTTTATTTCGAACTGTACAAAGACAGATCCCATTTTTTTGTATTCTTAATTCTCATTAAACATATTTATACTTAGTGAATCATTTATAAGTTCGGAACCTTGTTTGGGCATTACCACTAATATCCCATAGCATAATACCATTTTTTTATTGTTTACATCTCATTATATTTTTTAATGAGTTCACTTCTTTCTTCATTAATGTCTTCCAAGGATGTCTTAATAATCCAATCGTCACTGAATGTTTTTCCTTGATTAAATAATGTAATGTATTCCTGGAATAGTCAATTAATTTTTACATTCTAGTAAACCATGTTGATAACATTCATGATTATATGATCTCATAGGTGGGTGTGGTGAATATGTATACAATTTTAAACATATGTATTGAATTTTGTTTTTATGTTCCAGGGTTGCAAATTCTACTGTTGGGTTTTTGTAACGCGATATATAGCAACGTTTTAAACCCCTGCTATATATTCCTAATGGTTGCTTAATAGTGGATTAAACCACCACTATTTATAAGGCCCTATCCTTAAACCTTACTTAATATTGAATTAAATGAATAATTCACATTGAGGATCTTTTCAGGTTTAGAGTTTTATAGAATTAGTACATAACTATTACATATCAAAAGATTAAAAAGTAGAAACTTTTACTATGTTTCCATAAAATAAAAACTCTTAAAAACAAACATGTCCAGTTCCATGTTTTAGGTTGCATGACTTTCCCTTGATCCCATCCTTGAACCTATTCCATGTTAAGTCCTGTGAAAAACATTTCAAAAACTTGGGATGAGCATAAAAAGCTTAGTAAGGGATACACAAAGAATAAAAACTGTTAGTTTTTCAAAACAACAAGTAAACCATGTATACTTTATCAACGTAATACTTTTCACCTTTTCGAAGTAGTAAAAACTCTTCAATGAATAAAAGTTCATTACTTACCCTTCTGTAACCAAAAGATTACCATAAAACCCATATAAAGATCATATAACATATAAAGGTAACTTGGGAAATAAACATACTTAAGTGGAATGACCATAAGGTCGACTTCCACACATATCACTTAACGGAATAGCCATTCGGCCAACTTCCGTACATACTTAATGGAATATCCATACGGCCGACTTCCATACGCAATGCATTGGAGGTTATAACGTAACCACCCGTCCTGGTATTCACGGCACCACCCGTCATATGGTTTATCACATAACCACCCGTAATATGTCCATGTACCATTATAAAATTTTAACACCTAAAACCAATATAAAGGAATGATAACATTTCCACATTTCAATCACAATATATCATTTAAATATATTGACATAATATAATCCTTTTTCAAAACCATTTTCAATACCAAAATACATAAAAGAGTATATGGTATTTATTTTATTTTAAAAATATTACGGCTTGTTGAGGAAGCCAAAGATCAAATAATACTCGCGGCGGCGAAAAAGGTCGTTGCCACCGCGTACATTAAAAGAAACATTCCTTTTTGGCATTTTGTAAACCGCTTTATAAAAAAGATTCCTTTTGTATAAAAGTAAATGTCAAAGGGGTTTATACACCGTATAAAAGAAAGTTGTGTATAAAATGAAATATGCCTCAATGAAAGGAGATTGAGACGAAGTCCCTTACAAAGACGATATCCTTTGTTTAAGGATAAATAAATTACATAATTATGTGTGACAAACGAATACACAAATTATAAGTGGATATTAAGTGTCAAACAATCAGAGGTTATTCACACATATTCATAGAACGACATATTCATGGAGTATAAGTTTATCCCAAAGAATCAAATCTGGGTTAAGAAGTTCCCCTGCAAAACTTTGACAGCCTAATGGCGTCACTACAAAATACAGAAAATTAGTTGATGAGAGATAAAAAGGGTGTCTCATGACATGGAAAAAAATTTAAATCAATAAGGATATAGAAGAACATATCCCAACATAATAGTATGTGAATTAAAAGACATAACAAAAGAATTCTTTTAAAAAGAGGAGGGTGAAAGGTTCCATTACCGACATGGGTATCTTTCGAAACATACACCCTGTGAAAGAAGGACAGTAAAAAATTGATGTAAATAATCATAAATGAAAGTATATTACACAATGAGTAAAATAATGGGCAGTACATACACCACTCAGAGGAAATTTTTTCAAATGTTGCATAAATCTCACGGGAATAAAAGTGAGATGAAAAATCTCTTACGAAAACTCGGCAGCGTAACGGCGCCACATAAAACTTCCAAAAATGGATTGATGAGATCAAATAGGGTCTCTCATCATATAAAAATAAAATGTACAGAAAGAAGAATATAAAAGAACATCCCCCATCATAACAAAGAGGATCTTAAAAGAAGTAACTTAAAGAAGAGTACTTAAAAAGAAAGAGAGAGGTTAGATCTCTTACGAAAATTCGGCAGCCTAACGGTGCCACTCAAAACTTCCAAAATGGATTGATGAGTGAGAATAGGGTCTCTCATCATATGAACATAAAAATTACAGTAATAGTAATATAAAATAACATCCCAAGAACAAGAAATATGATCTTTAAATGGAATGACATAAAAGAGCGTACTTAAAAAGAAAGAGAGGAGTAGGATCCCTTACCTTGGGTCCGACTTGACTCGATCATTCTTTAACGTCCTGAATAATAAACTTGAGTTAATTTCTACTTTCTCAAGATACTTTTTCAAGATCATTATTCCTTTCATATCAATTATTGACGTGTTGTAAACATTATGTAATCATTTAAGTTAATAATGTTTGTTTTGTCGATATTTGGTTCTTAAGTCAAAAGTGGACTTCTTGCAATTACATGTTGTTCGTGTGGTCAAAGGTTATTTATATCCAGAATGAAATTCCTGATTTGGATATTATATATCTCATTTATATACATAATATACATGTATTTTAAATATTACATAATCATTTTAAGGTAAGAAATGAAATGCACCGTTCATGGAGACGGTAAGCCGTACGTACCAATGAACGCTACTTTCATTTCATTGTCATATTAATTATATTAAAACTAAATGAGAGGTATTTATATTTTAATTCCATAATTATATTCATCATTTAGATGTATCATTCATCATATATATCCATTATATACATGTACTTATAATAGTACATTACATTTGGGGATAACAAATGAAATGCACCGTTCATGGAGACGGTAAGCCGTACGTACGCATGGACGCTACTTTCATTTCTATCTCATAATTTAATTGAAATAATTAATAATGATATAGAGATATATTATAATTATATTATAACATCATATATAATAACTTTAAATCCATCTTTTATACGTCCCACATATGGCATTAACGAATCAAATCACTTTGAGGGGGCGGTAGTCCGCACTTCCTAAAATGAAATTATCGTGTTTACCCACAATGGAAACCATAGAGGTATACCACAAATGAAAAATACAGAAGCATATGAAAAAAATAAACATAATATATATCATATATAAATATAGTGACATCTTAATGGACACCTTTGAAGGTGTTATATGAGTGTTAAACAATCAACGTTTCGTGAGGCAGAAATTCGCCATCAACAGAAACAGTATGTTCTTTAACCATTTGATGAAGGTGTGTGTAAGTTTAGCTCGAATAATTATTATAAAAACATCCTAGTATATTTAATATACTGTATTTTTTACAAAATAAATGAATAAAATGTGTTTAGGGGGTTGGAGATTCAATATAAAACAAAAGAGCACAAGGGAAGACGTTGCCTTAAAATAGGGTAACTCTATTTGGTTTGAACCAAAAGGGTTTCTTGAATAGAATCCTGCCTATGTTAAGGATTATAGGATGAGGAGAGGGATGTTTAGAGACAAAATGATCAGATCTTGGCCGAACCAAAGGCTTGAGAGGTGTGGGTAAGGTGGTAGAGGTGGGGGCCTTTTATAACAGGAGAGGAGAGGCACTCTTGGAAAATTATAAAATGTATCTTTATTTTCAAATGGTTTTCGGATTTTAATGGTCCCACATTGATGTGTTTCTAGGATAAGGTGATAAGGATTCTAAATCCACCCATCCAATAGGTTTTTGACATGTGTCGGTCCTAGATTGTGCATTATCGTTCCATTTTATTTAAATCGTTAAATAATGAGGTCATCGCTGGATCATCATGATGTCATAACAAATTTAATTTATATATGTCTAAAAATTATAAACAAAATACTATGATATATGAAATATTTTTATATTTCCAATGACTATTTATAGTCAAAATTATGACTTGTATAACCACATGTAAAAATTGTTTTAGTAAAACAAATCATGTTTGTGACATTTTTATTTTAACTTTAAATAAAAGGCATAAATGTCATTATCATACCCATGTGGCTCCATTGGGTACCAAAAATAGACCCATGGGTTGTCTTGGTCGGCCATAACTCATCCAATAGGGTTAGAAAAAGTGTCATGATATTTTCATTTTATTATAATATCATTTTTACCTTAAATCACACTAATTATATTTAATCGCGATTAATAAAACTTAAAAGTTACTTTTCATCAAAAATTATTTTCATCCCATTGAACCACATTTTTCTTAACAATTAAAATCATTTAAATTGGATTTTTGAAATTCAAATCACAGAAGTGGTGAAGTCCCATTTAAACGAAAAATCAAATTTTGTAACCACCACTTTGTGGTTTCACTATTCATCAAAAAATGAAGTTTTTCAGAAAAATACCAAAGATTCACCCTAAGCTATATTTGATATTCTGAATTCAAAAATGATTTCTATTTTACCAAATTCATAACATAGAAGTTTCATTAATTAATTTTATAATTAAATCCCGTTGTTAAAACAAATAGCGTGTTTTTATGAAATAATATCTTTCAAAACATTGACACTTGTTTATGTCCAATATTAAAGTGATATTAGTTACTATGACCACCATTGGATTAAATGGTAAAAATATATTCTATTTACACTTTAAAACTAATTAAAAATATAATCTAATCATATAAATAAATTAGATTAAAAAGTGGTTTTGAATTAAAATACAACATTTTTCACTATTCATTAAAAAAATGAACTTTATCAGAAAGATACCAAAAATTTAAACAAAGTAAATTTTGATGTCCCGATTCTAAATAAGATTTTTATTTTGTCAAATATAACACATAAAATTGTCAAAAAGTGGATTTAAAAGAGGTTCTCCTTCAAAAGGCGGTTAATCGACCTTTTAAAGAATATTAGAATGTCTACGCTTAAAATTGGATTCATTCAAATTTTTAATCCTCTAACATTTATTGTAAAGAGTAAAAATATATGACAAAAATATATAATAATTTTGTAGTTAGTTATGTTCATTCCCTCCATTACAACGACTAGGCATTAACTACCATTTAAAATAATATTATTTTATTATTAGAGTGCAACGTAAGATTCCCAAGAAACTCATTGTTGCGTATTGGGTACGCCATTGAGCATAGCATCCCCTTTAAAGTAATATTAATATTTTATTCACAAATATGGATAAATATAAAAATTTCATATTCGTTATTTACCTGGGGTGTTACATCCTTCCCCCCTTTTGGGAATTGCGTCCTCGCAATTTTAAAATTGTGCTTGGAAATATCCTTGAAAGTCCCACATCGGAACAAGAGTTGGTAAAACAATCACTTTAAAAAAAGATAAGTACAGAGGTCACTCGAGTTAACCCATACTAGGATTCCATGTAGGAAAACATGGACATGGGGGAGAAAACATAGGTTCATGTTCTGATGGAGAGTGATAGAAAACATGTTTAGGAGAAAGTTAACCACAAGAAAATTACAAACTTGTGATAGGTTAAACGGTATTCGATTCCCCAATAGGAAAAGTTAACAGACAACATTTTTGTTTTATGTTACTCTTTATTGGGGAATTTATTTTTTATCTTAACTAAATCATAATGAAACATACTTACCTGTCACTTAGACTTCCAACTTTTACTAGATTCCTTAATCAAACTCATATTTTCTCTAAAAGACGAGTATTTAGGAAGAATTGTTCACATTAAGAGTACTATAATCAACTTATAGAGAATCACATAATCCAAAAAAGATAACTATATATTTCCCAAGTCTTTAGACTCTAACCAAAACCAAAACCAAAAAGGTTATTACAAGATCAGATAATCTAGAAAAGGATAACCCTTCATAAAAAGAAAATCTATTCTTAATCTCCAAAATTTTTCCAACAAAACCCAAAGTTCAACGAGGACCATTCGATAAAAAATTTGTCCATAAAATTCTTCAAGGTAAACCAAACTAAGATTGAAACCCAAATATTTGAAAGATTTAGTTACATAGTCTTCCATGTTAAATCATAACATTTATCTTCAAACAACATCAGTTGCTCTTAATGTCTCGTATTGAAAAGTAATTAACCTAATCACATATCCTCCATGATAGGTTAATAAATTTCCGTAGATAACCCAAAATCAACATTCTCTTAATTAAAAGAATTTTCTAGCTGAAAAGAATCATTCAAACTAACCAGGGACTTCACGTAGTCCAGTGGTAGGTGATAAATACTAGTCGCACTTTGGTTGTGGGTTCGATTCCCGCAGCTTTGTCCGACGCGACGGGTTGTCACACGGTCTGTGTGTTTTTCTTTTTTATAAATCTCAAAAAATAACCCTAACATGTTTTAACCTTAATAGTTTCCTTATACCTCTCATTTTCATCCAAATTCGTTACGGTCTCAACATATTAATTCTTGAAATCTTATTTCACCACAATAAGATAAAATTAAACGATTCCCAAAATGAATAACATCATACCTTGATCATGGCATCCACTCGGTTTCATCGTCATCTAGATCACGTAGGTAGATGTACCATGCATTAAAACAATGATTTAGAAATCCTTCAAAATAATTTGCTTCCTCCATCCAAATACACCTTGTACAACATGGGTCATATGGGTGTTCACAGAAAAATAGTTTTGGAAAATAATCATGTATGACATATAATTCCAAAACATCTGATAAAACATGATTTCTATAAAATAGTCGGATAGAATTTGAGTTGAAACATTCTATTATTGGTCCCTTTAAAATAACATAAGTATGTGATGAGAGAATATATTTTAAAATAAAATATAAATAGGTTGTGCAAGGATCTCCTTCCTCAGCACCATCATTAAAATCATAATATGCTTCAAATTTTTGGGATAAGGTAAAATATTTGAAAATACCTTCATAATATTTACCTTTCTTTAAAATATGAGAATATTGTGAAAATACTATTTGTCTAAAAAGAACCCATGATCCATGATGATAACGAGGTATAGTGGAGGTGTTTGATATCTCAAACAACTGCTTTCAAGTGAGTTGTATGCTAGAAAAAGTTTCACAATCATCCGAACATGACTTTGCAATAATTATTGCAAGCATGTCATTAGGAAGAGATAGGAATGTCATTTTAGATCCTTCTCCTTCCATTCCTAACTGACTTTAAATATCCTGAAAAAAAGTTATAAAACAAGGATTTAACTGAAATAATAGATATAGGGACTAATCATGTGTCTAATAAAAACTCCTAATCCCTAAAGTTGTCTAAACCGACCTTTGATACCAACTATAAGGCCCCAACCTTAACCCTTACTTAATATTTAATTAAATGAATAATTCACATTGAGGATCTTTTCAGGTTTAGAGTTTTAGAGAATTAGGACATAACTATTAAATCTCAAAAGATTACAAAGTGGAAACTTTTACTAAGTTTCCATAAAATAAAAACTCTTAAAAAGAAACATGTCCAGTTCCATGTTTTAGGTTGCATGACTTTCCCTTGATCCCATCCTGGACCCTATTCCACATTAAGTCCTGTGAAAAACATTTAAAAAACATGGGATAATAATAAAAAGCTCAGTAAGGGATACACAAAGAATAAAAACTTTTAGTTTTTCAAAACAACAAGTAAACCATGTATACTTTATCAAAGTAATACCTTTCACATTTTCGAAGTAGTAAAAACTCTTCACTGAATAAAAGTTCATTACATACCATTCTTTAACCATAATATTACCATAAAACCCATATAAAGATAATATAACATATAAAGGTAACTTGGGATATAAACATACATAAGTGGAATAACCATAAGGTCGACTTCCACACATATCACTTAATGGAATAGCCATTCGGCCAACTTCCATACATACTTAATAGAATAGCCATACGGCCGACTTCTGTTCCCAATGCATTGGAGGTTATAACGTAACCACCCATCCTGGTATTCACGGCACCACCCGTCATATGGTTTATCACATAACCACCTGTAATATGTCCAAGTACCATTATAAAATTATAACACATAAAACCAATATAAAGGAATGATAACATTTCCACATTTCAATCACAATATATCATTTAAATATATTGACATAATATAATCCTTTATCAATACCATTTTAAATACCAAAATAATTAAAAGAGTATATGGTATTTATTTTATTTTAAAAACATTACGGCTTGTTGAGGAAGCCAATGATCAAATAATACTTGCGGCAGCGGAAAAGGTCGTTGTCACCGCGTACGTTAAAAGAAACATTCCTTTTTTTCGACTAGTAAAACGCTTCATAGAAGAAGATTCCTTTTGTATAAAAGTAAAAGTAAAAGGGGTTTATACACCGTATAAAAGAAAGTTGTGTATAAAACGAAATATGCCTCAATGAAAGGAGATTGAGACGAAGTCCCTTACAAAGACGATATCCTTGGTTTAAGGATAAATCAATTACATAATTATGTGTTGAAAACGAATACACCATTTACATGTGGATATTAAGTGTAAAAATATAAAAGGTTATTCACACATATTCGTAGAACGACATATTCAAGGAGTATAAGTTTATCCCAAAGAATCAAATTTGGGTTAAGAAGTTCCCTTGCAAAAATTTGACAGCCTAATAGCGTCACTACAAAATACAGAAAATGAGTTGATGAGAGATAAAAAGGGTATCTCATCACATGGAAATAAAATTTAAATCAATAAGGATATATGATAACATATCCCAACATAATATTATGTGAATTAAAAGACAAAACAAAATAAGTCTTTTAGAAAGAGGAGGGTGAACGGTTCCCTTACCGACATGGGTATCTTTCGAAACATACACCCCGTGAAAGAAGGACAATACAACATGGATGTAAATACTCATAAATGAAATTATATTACACAATGAGTAAAATAATGTGCATTACATACACCACTAAAATGAAATTTTGGAAAATGTAGCATAAATCTCACTGGAATAAAAGTGAGATGAAAAATCCCTTACGAAAACTCGGCAGCCTAACGGATCCACTTAAAACTTCCAAAAATGGATTGATGAGATCAAATAGCTTCTCTCATAATATTAAAATAAAATTTACAGCAAGAGTAATATAAAATAACATCCCCTTTCATAACAAATATGAGCTTAAATGAAGTAACATAAAGGAGAGTACTTAAAAACAAAGGGAGAGGTTAGATCTCTTACGAAAATTCGGCAGCCTAACAGCGCCACTCAAAACTTCCAAAATGGATTGATGAGAGAGAATAGGGTGTCTCATCATATGAACATAAAAATTAAAGTAAGGGTAATATAAAATAACATCCCAATAACAAGAAATATGATCTTTAAAAGTAATGACATAAAAGAGCGTACTTAAAAAGAAAGAGAGGAGTAGGATCCCTTACCTTGGGTCCGACTTGACTCGATCGTTATTTAACATCCTGAATAATAAACTTGAGTTAATTTCTACTTTCTTAAGAACCTTTTTCAAGATCATTATTTCTTTCATATCAATTATTGACATGTTATAAACATTATGTAATCATTTAAGTTAATAATGTTGGTTTTCTCGATATTTGGTTCTTAAGTCAGAAGTGGACTTCTTGCAATTACATGTTGTTCATGTGGTCAAAGGATCTTTATATCCAGAATGACATTACTGATTTGGAAATCATATATATCATATATATCCAGCATATACTTGTATTTATAATATTACATAATCATTTATAGGTATGAAATGAAATGCACTGTTCATGGAGACGGTAAGTCGTACGTACGCATGAACGCTACGTTCATTTCTTTGTCATATTAATGGAATTAAAACTAAATGAGAGGTATGCATATTTTAATTCCAGAATTATATTCATCATTTAGATGAATCATTCATAATATATATCAATTATATACATGTACTTATAATAGTACATTATATTTGGGGATAAGAAATGAAATGCACTGTTCATGGAGACGGTAAGCCGTACGTACGCATGAATGCTACTTTCATTTCTATCTCCTAATTTAATGGAAAGAAATAATAATGATATAGATTTATATTATAATTCCACAATGAAATAATATATAATAACTTTAAATACATCCTTTATACATCCGACATATGGCATTAACGAATCAAATCACTTTGAGGGGGCGGTAGTCCGCATTTCCTAAAATGAAATTATCGTGTTTACCCACAATGGAAACCATAAATTTATACCACAAATAAAAAATAAAGAAGAATAAGGAAAACATAAACATAATATATATCATATATAAATGGGGTGACATCTTAATGGCCACCTTTGAAGGTGTTATATGAGTGTTGAACAATCATCATTTCTTGAGGCAGAAATTCGCCATCCACAGAAACAGTATGTTCTTTAACCGTTAGATGAAGGTGTGTGTAAGTGTAGCTCGAATAATTATTATAACAATATCCTAGTATATTGAATATACTAGAGTTGTTAAAAAAGAAATGAATAAAAATAGTTTAGGGGGTTGGAGAAGAAAAATAAAACAAAAGAGCCCAAGTGAAGACGTTACCTTAAAATAGGGTAACTCCCTTTGGTTTGAACCAAAAGGGTTTCTTGAAGAACATACTGCCTATGTTAAGGGTTTTAGTATGGGGATAGGGATGTGGAGAGACAAAAGGATCCAAACATGGCCGAACCAAATGCTTGAGAGGTGTGGGTAAGGTGGTAGAGGTGGGGGCCTTTTATAAGAGGAGAGGAGGGGCACTGTTGGAAAAGTATAAAATGTTACTTTATATTCAAATGGTTTTGGGATTTTAATTGTCCCACATTGATTTGTTTCGAGGATAAGGTGATAAGGTTTATAAATCCACTCATACAATAGGTTTTTTACATGTGTAGGTCCTAGATTTTGCATTATATTTCCATTTTATTTAAATCGTTAAATAATTAGGTCATCGCTGCATCATCATGATGTCATAAATAATTTAATTTTTTTAATGTCTAAAAATTATATAAAAAATACTATGATGTAGGAAATATTTTTAGCTTTCCAATTACTATTTATAGTCAAAATTATTACTTGTATAACCACATGTAAATTTTTTTTAATAAAACAAATCATGTTTGTGACATTTTATTTTAACTTTAAATAAAATGCATAAATGTCATTATCATACCCAAGTGGCTCTATGGGGTACCAAAAATCGACCAATGGGTTGTCTTGGTCGGCCATAACTCATCCAATAGGTTTAGGACAAGTGTAAAGATATTTTCATTTTATTATAATATCATTTTTACCTTAAATCACACTAATTACTTTTAATCGCGATTAATAAAACTTAAAAGTAACTTTTCATCAAAAATTATTTTCATCCCATTGAACCAGATTTTACTTAACAATTAAAATCATTTAAATTGGATTTTTGAAATTCGAATCACAGAAGTGGTAAAGTCCCATTTAAACGAAAAATCAAATTTTGTAACCACCACTGTGTGGTTTCACTATTCATCAAAAATTGATGTTTTTCAAAAAAATACCAAAAACTCACCCTAAGCTATATTTGATATTCCGAATTAAAAAATGATGTCTATTTTACCAAATTCAGAACCTAGAAGTTGCATTAATTAATTTTATAATTAAATCCCGCTATTAAAACAAATAGCGTGTTTTTATGAAATAATATCTTTCAAAACATTGACACTCGTTTATGTCCAATCTTAAAGTGATATTAATTACAATGACCACCATTGGATTAAATGGTAAAAATATATTCTGTTTACACTTTAAACCCAATTAAAAATATAATCTAATAATATAAATAAATTAGATTAAAAAGAGGTTTTGAATTAAAATACAACATTTTTCACTATTCATTAAAAAATGAAATTTATCAGAAAGATATCAAAAATTTAAACAAAGTAAATTTTGATGTCCCTATTCTAAATAAGAATTTTATTTTGTCAAATATAACACATAAAATGGTCAAAAGGTGTATTTAAAAGAGGTTCTCCTTCAAAAGGCGGTTAATCGACCTTTTAAAAAATATTAGAATGTCTACGCTTAAAATTGGATTCATTCACATTTTTAATCCTCTAAAATTTATTGTAAATAGTAAAAATATTTTACAAACATATATAATCATTTTGTAGTTAGTTCTGTTCATTCCCGCCATTACAATGGCTAGGCATTAACTACCATTTAAAGTAATATTATTTTATTATTAGAGTGCAACGTAAGATTCCCAAGAAACTCGTTGTTGCGTATTGGGTAGACCATCGAGCATAGCATCCCCTTCAATGTAATATTAATATTTTATTCACAAATATGGATAAATATAAAAATGTCATATTCATTATTTACCTGGGGTGTTACACTATTTAAGCCAATATTTGTTTACCTTTTTTTGTTTTAGCAGTTGTTTTCCATGACAAAAAATTTTGAGGATATAATGGCGGTTCAAAACACTACAGTGTCCTTTCCATTTTTCGGAAGGTGAAACCATCGCACCCCCCCCATGGACAGCCCGTGCCCGCTGGACAGCCCCCACCCTTGTTGATAGCCCTCCCACCCCACCCCCCGGACACCCACATCCCCCCGGACGCCCCCACCCCCTAGAAAGACCCCCCACCCCACCCCCTTGATACCCCCGACCCCACTAGACAGTGCCACCACCCCCGAGGACAGGCCGACGACCCCCCGTGGACAGCCTGACCACCACCCTGGATAGCCCACCCACCCCATGGACACTCCAGACCCCTTGGACAACCCTGCCACCCCCCCTGGGCAGCCCTCCCACCCCCTGGACACCCCATACCCCACCGGAGAGCCCCACACACCCCCTGGACACCTCTCTCACCTCCTTGGACATCCCGCCCACCCCCTGGACACCCCCTACACACTTGGATAGCCTGGCCACCCCCGCGGACAGCCCGCCCACCTGGACACCCCGACCCCCTAGAGAGCCCCCACCCCCTGGACACCTCCGACCCCTCAGACGACCCCATCACCCACCTAGACACCCCGCACCCCCTAGACATAATGCACCCCCCCTTAGACAGTCCCGCCACTCCCCTGATCCTCATCCAACACCTCATCCCGATCTCCCTGAAGAAGTTATATTATAAAACTCATGTACACCCAACAAGACCCTTAAGGATTATGTATTCATTGACCCACTTCCAATATCTTACTAGGAAATCCTTGAATATAGGCATTAGAAATTCTATATCTTATTTTCTTATATACACTGTATTTTTTTGTATTTCTTGATATTATTCTCTTATAGAGTAATGTGTCAATTATTATTTTAAATAAAGTAAACAATTTTCATTTACCTAAATATTTTTTTGAATAAACTTCAATATTATTGAATTTCTTTGAAATGACTTATTGCAATTTTTTTATAGAATGGATAGAAGCTGGATGTACGAAACTAATCGGATTTCAACTGATTTTTAAAATAATTTGAACAGCTTTCTAGAATTTTCATTGGACAAGGCTTCAGATAGTGGTTGCATACACTGCCCATGTTTTAATTGTACTGGAAGACCATGGTTTAGTCGTGAAGAAGTTAGATATCATATAACCAAATATGGTTTCCAAAAAAACTATTATGTGTGGTATCACAATGGAGAGAAAATGGAATCTCAAAATGTTTATGATCCAAATGATAGGAATGAATTGGAGAGTTTCATATATGATCGGTTTCCATTTCATCAGCATCAAGGGAAGGAAATGATGTCCATCCAACAAGATTTCAATACAAGAACACATGATGTGTCCAATGAAAATGATGATGTTGATAGGGTGAAAAAATTGAATGATGCTGCGATGACTCCAGTATATTGACAATGTGGTAAAATGAAAAATTAGGAATTTTTAATATGATTGTTTCATGGGAAAAAATTTATGGGATTTCAAATACTACAATTGATTAATTTCTTGCTTTATAGAAGTACTTAATTCTAGATGATGTAGATATTCCATCAAACCACTACATGGCATGGAAGTTAGTTGATGAAATTGGATTCTCTAAAAAATTGATGCTTGTCCGAATGATTGCAGCTTATTTTGGGAGAAAACTGCGGAAATAAATGATTGTATCAAATGTGGAACCTCCCGATGGAATCCAAATTATGATGGAACACCATCTCGTGTGACACAAAAAGTAATGTGGCACTTTCCAATGATCCCTAGATTACAGAACTAATTCATGTCTAATGAAATATCTGTAAAAATGTGATGGCATGACACCGAGAGAAAAAAGAATAATGAAGAGTTGGTTCACCATATAGATGGATTTTCATGGCAGAGATTTGATGCTCAATATCCTGAATTTGAAGCTGACGTGCATAATGTGAGACTGGGTCTATCATGTGATGGTTTTAATCCATTTGGGAAGATACTTACTTTGCACAACACATGGCTGGTTTTCATACACATTTATAACCTTCCCCCTTGGTTGTGTATGAAAAACCCGTACACTTTATTGATTATACTAATATCTAGCCCTTCTGATCCCGAAAATGATATAGATTTATACATGAAACCTTTTGTAAAAGAGTTGAAACTTTTTTGGGATGTGTGTGTGCCCACATATGATGCATGTTCGAAAGACAAATTTCAGATGCATGTTGTGCTTATGTGGACAATAAATGATTTTCCTGCTTATGTAATGATATCTGTATGGAGATCAAAAGGAAAATTTTCATGTCCTATTTATATGAAGAATACTTGATCGAGAAGACCGTATTTTCATTATAGTTTTAGTTTTATGGGACATCGATGATTCTTTCCAATGAACCATTCATATAGAAACAATTGTCGAAGATTTGACAATACCATGGAGAATGGAAATCCACCTCAGCGTATGTCTAGAACTGATGTGCTTAATGAATTAAAATATTTCAGTTATTCATTTGGGAAGGGTGTAGTGAAATATAGGAAGAGGAAAAAAGTTTCCAATGATACCTATTACAATTTAAATAAGAAGAGTATATTCTTTGATTTGTCGTATTGGTCAACCAACTTGCTATGTCATTTCTTAGATGTAATGACAATTGAAAAGAATATATGTGATATATTTCTTTCGATTCTTCTAAATGTCACGGGGATGAAAAAAGATGATTTACGTTCCCGGTGTGACTTGGTAGATTGGGGGATCAGGACAGAATTGCATCCTGTTTGTATCAGTGAAAATAAATGGCAAGTTCCATGTGCTTCTTATATGATGTCACCTGCTGAAAAAATCGATTTCTGGAAGTTCTAGAGACTATTAATGTTCTATATGGCTATTCATGCAATATATCCAAACAGGTCAATAGAAAATAGTTGAAGCTGAAATCATTGAAGACTCATGATTATCACGTCCTTTTACATGAGTTGATTCCAATAGAAATCTGTCATCTCTTCTCCAATAATGTTAGAGTATCAGTTATTTGGTTTTGCTATTTGTTTAGAATTCTTTGTGATAAGATGTTTCCCAAATCATTCTTGCAAAAACTATTGACAGAGACACCATTAATTTTGTGTGAGTTAGGGAATATAATCCCTCCATCATTTTTTACATGCATGTTGCATCTGACTGTCTGTCTTCCAACCGAAATACTTATTGGAGGACCCATTGCTTTCCGTTGGATGTATCCAACTGAACGAAACATGTGAACATTGAAAACAAATGTTCAGAACAGGAATTATCCCAAAGGTTCTATTGTGAATGGTTACATGGGTCAAGAATGTTTGGATTTCTGCTCAATGTATTTGTCTGATCTTACTACAAGAATAAACAAACCAAAGAGAAATGAAGAAGAACAATATGGGAAAATTGAACCCCATTTTCCATCACTTCCTTAGACAGGAGGAATTCTGGGATCATATGCATTAATAACATTAATCCTTTAAGAGTGAGAGATGGCACATCGCACAGTGTTGTTCAATTGTGAAATGTTTGAGGAGTATATCATGTAAGTAAATTGTACATGTATCTCCTATCTTATCTCCTGTAATATTAAATATTTTATAAAATATTATTATCTTTATCTACAGGGAACATAAATAATTGATATATAGAAAGCATCGTTCGTTATCTTTGAGAAGGAAATAGACATTGCATTGAAAAGCGTTTTCTTCTTGGTTGAAATTTAAGGTAAATTTTTTTTGTAATAACTAAATAAAAATAAAACTTAATTAAGTTTACATTTTTTATATTTCAGGTATCGAGTTTTCATACAGACTATGTTTCTAAGGAAATAAGAGGTTTGGATTTTGGTCCTAATAGCATGGTTCAAGCTTGTAAATCACTTGTGATCATTGGATACAAATTTATTATCACTGAATGAGTAAGCAACATGAGAATAGAGCATAATGGTGTTATGGAAACTACCACAATAGACTGTTCTGCCAGTTCATTGGATACTAGACCTCATTCTGAAAATGTATCTTATTATGGAGTTGTGGAGAAAATAATAATTTTGGATTATTACTCGCATGGTCGAGTCCCGATGATGAAATGTCAATGGTTTGATACAATGAAGAGGGAAGGCACCTTTATTGATGATTGTGGATTTCGAGTTTTTGACATGACTCTCACTCTGTCCACTGATGAACCATATGTATTGGAATCAATAGTGAAATGTGTTTTTTATATCAAAGATAATCTTCATCCTATATTCTGTGTAATTATTGAAGTAAATCCCAGACATGTTTCTGATGATGGTGATGATGAAATTGACATTATCCCTACTACAATTGGAAGCAATCTGTTTATTACTTATGATGATGCCAATAGCTCAATTTTCAGAGTTGATTGTGAACCCGAAGTTGTGGTGGGAAATACATAGAATCATATAGTCGTGTTCTCACCTACATGTTTCACCTACATCATTCAGAGTGTGTATCATAGTACTTATCATCAAACCACTATAAATCATCTATGTCTTTATGTTTTTCTTATTAGAATGGTTTTCCTATATTTTTTGGGGGTTACACATTAGTTACTTGTTTCTAATTACTTCCATATTTGTTTTCTTTGAAGGAAATGACACCCATTGAAGAGAGGCGGCAGAAAAAGATAACAGAAAATATTCCTCGCATGATACACAAGGGCGTTTCTCTACTCATCCAAGTTGTGAGTATTTTATTTAAAATATAAATATTTCAATAAATTATAATATCATGTGTTTACTTTTGTGATTAAATTTTTTTCAGCCCCCCACCCCCTAGACGAGATATATCCGATGAGGAGCCTGATATTGCTCCCAGTAGTGAGGATGGTGGTAGGAGGGGGGTGGTGTCAGAGTTGGACGATCATCTAGTGGTCCTGGTACTGAGGCTGGTGGTACGAGGGCTCGTGGTGTGAGAGTT
Source organism: Viscum album (assembly GCA_963277665.1). Lineage (NCBI taxonomy): Eukaryota > Viridiplantae > Streptophyta > Magnoliopsida > Santalales > Viscaceae > Viscum > Viscum album. The sequence goes on from OY728161.1 coordinate 1,006,493,911, forward strand.
ATATGATCTACTACCACAGATGTATCTTCTACGCCCAATTTTGATCCTACTGTGTCTTCAGGGACACATGGTATATTTAGACCTCTGATGTTTACACTACCAGTTGGTCAGAAATCTATGCCATCATCTTTTTCTTCTAGTTCATTATCTCTAAGCTATTATATTCCACCTTCTTCGACATCTTCTCTGATACAGTATGTGGCTGAGGAGGGTACACTAAGGGACACTCCACCTGTACATGATATTCCTTCAGCTTCTACACATCCAGTGATGCCCATTGACCCGACAACCACAGGTGTATTTATATAACTCTATCAAATTTTTTATAGCAAAATTTATTTTTATTATAACTTGTACTGATATTATTTTTCTTTAATACCAAATTCAACTATAGATAGGAGGCGGAGGAGGGGCCGTACTCTCTTGCGTGCGGTATGGAACTGCCAGACACAATTGATGGTTGAATAGAACATTGATGGACAGATGATTGAGAAATCTGGGCAGAAATATTGGGGTTTTTTGGAGATGCTAACCAAATACTCTGATATCATTCCGGTCTTCCCTCTCTCTTGGAGACATCTGCCACAAAAAGTCAAGGATAACGCATGGGCACAAATACTGGTAAAAATATATTGGATTTAATGTAGTATTTTTTTTGTATTTATATTAACTAATTTATTGGGTTTGAGCTTCGGTTTAACTTCCCTGATGGTGAAGATGCACAGCCAGCACGTTTAAAAGCTCTAGGAGAGATTTGGATAGCTTATAATAATTAGCTGTATGTTGGCTGTTGTGATAGAGTGGGAATGGAGTTGGCGACATTACCTATCATGGATGACTTCCCGATAGGGCAATATCGCCAAATTATTACCCATTGGGCGACTTCCAAATTTATGCTATCAATCTCATTTGAGGTATTTAAATGACTGTTTTCAGATTTTGCATAAATATAATCTTATTTATTATTAAACATTATTTAGGAATATTCTGAAAAAAAACATTGATTCAAAGCAATACCTCCACACTTTGGGGCGCACAACTATGTCAGATCATGAGAGGCAGCTGGTACGATATATTTGTTTATAATTTTTCATTAGGACTTTCCCTTTTTATTGTTTCCTACTTAAATTATATGATTTATTGAATATTTAATATATGATTATACTTGCACTTTATATTGTTTCAATGTCATTACAGAAGCACGTATTGAATATTGAAGGATGTATCCCTCGAGCAAAATTGGTTTACGCAAGTAGAAGAAATAAAAATGGAATTGCGGTAAATGAACCAACCCAAGAAAATATAGTATGTTTTAATTAGTTTATTTCTATGTTTAATATCTATTTTGAAATTTAATAATCTATTAATATTTTTAACAGGCTATTTTAGTGGTATGTTGATGTCCATGAGCCTGAAAATTTTGCGCCACATGATCATTTATGTTAGGTTTTGGGACATGAGCACTTTGGTCGAGTACAATGCCGAAATGGTAAGAATATAATCCCGACGTGGTGTTGGTCCCCTCTAGGTATCCATTCTATTACCACCGAGATGGAACAGGTCAAGGATCATGCAAGACTATCTGATAAAAGGGTCACAGAGTTGGAAGTACAAGTTCAAACGAGGGACAAAGAATTTATGAAACTGATGAAAGCATTATCTTCGTCACTTCCACCAGAGCCCAGTACGACTTGTTAGACATTTATGTCGTCGATGGGTGCATTATCAAATCCACGAGGTGGCAGCACTAGTGGGGGTCGATATGATGACATTCCTGGTGATGATGAGGATGCTGAAGTGGATGAGGGCGAGGCTGAGGATGAGGATGAGGGCGATGATGGGGCTAAGGGCGAGGATGGGGCCAAGGACAAGGATGAGGCTAACGATGAGCATGGGGACGATGATGAGGACGACGACGAGGACAGAGATGGCGGTGAGGATGAGGTCGATGGTGAAGGTGATCAGGGGAAGATTGATCCATTAAATTTTTTAATTATGTATAACTCTTTAATTTTGAACCTAGTTTTCCACTCTGGTATGGATTTTTTTGAATTCAGTATATCTCTTTATTTTCAACCAAATATGGAATCCTAATGATGTTATAATGGTTTGGAGGTGAGTGATACTATATGAGATTTTATGGGTTATTGTGAGGAGTTTCTTTCCATTTAATTTATTGGTTCATAAAACATATGTTGGTTTTGTATTATTTTGTGGGTGTGTGTAACCCGAAATTCAAGGTAGGTGGTTCCATTTCTGGCCTATGATAAAGAAACTACTTGTTTTGATTTTCAAATTGATTTATAAATTGAATAATGAAATTGGCATACTGTTTGTATGTGTTGAAAAAGTGTTTTGAAATAAAAATTGGTTTTCCTTGGCTTTTGATAAATGTATTATAAATGTTTTTGAATGGTTTTCAAGGCATTGAAATGGGTTTGGGAAAAAGAGAACATGGGATACCTGGGATACTTAGGTGAAAGGTTTATCTTAAGAAAATAATCAATTTCATTTTGGTTATCAAGGAGGTTTGACTTCCGTCTTACCCAAATTTTCTAGGACTATTATTCATGGGGACTGATATTGACATCTTGGGGAGATTACTCTTGGGGTTTTCCTATGCTTCATAGGGACGTTGTTATCAGATCTATTTTTTTTGCACTTGATTCTTATTGTATGATTAGTATACCACCAAGACCATTAGTATTACTTGGTACTGTGATAACCATTTTTCTATTTTGTATTATTTATATTTCTTATTTAGACAAGTATTTCATGTTTATGCATGTGGAAAATGATATGAAAAATGTTCTTTTAAGTAGAAGTATTTTTTAGTGAAATTGATATGATATTATCTCTAATGAAATTACAATTCCATTGTTATTTTATTCACACCATGACCAATTTTAATGAGGTAATGAGATATATACTGGGAGTGGCACCCAAAAGGAAACATTAGAGGATAAGAACATATACCACTCAATAATTAAGGGATGTTTTGTGGATATGTTTTTTAAAAATAAAAATTATTTTCACGAATCCTATAATTATAGGAAAGTAAGGTTTCCAAACTTTGTTTGAAGGATGATTGAAAGGTGATAAATGAACTCAAACCATTTGAGAATTTTCTTTATCCATTTAAAGAGGTGCATGCCTATATTCAATACATGATCAATCATTTGTGACATGTATGAATTAATCCCGCCTCAATTCGAGGCATGGTGTGGCCGGCACCACTCAAAGTGTCTCACTTTTCTTTGAAATGGACAATTGTTTAAGTAAAAACAAAAAATAACATACGGAAAATGGACCAAACACATTAGTAAAAGTATCCATGGGTCATTTTTGACATGTACGTGTCAACCCCTCCTCAATCTGATGCACAGTGTGGCTGGTACCAATCAAAGTGTCTCACTTTTATTTGAAATGAACTGGATTTTAAGTGAAAACAAGAACTTGAATAAAGAAAACCATATAAATGCATTCTGATTCTTTTGAAACTTTAGGAAAACAATTTATGGGTCATACGTGCCGTGTAAGAGTCAACCCAGCATCATTCTGAGGGCTTTTGTGGCCGATACCAGTCAATGTATGTTTCTTTTGTTTAAAATGGATGCGCTTTTATGTAAAAAACAACATACGGAATACCGACCAAACACATTAAGATTTTTTTTATACATTAGGAAAACGATCCATGGGTCATTTTTGAAGAGTACGAGTCAACCCCGCCTCAATCCGGGGTGCGGTGTGGCCGGCACCACTCAAAGTGTCTCACTTTGATTTGAAATGGACAACAATTTAAGTAAAAATAACAACTTGCATACAGAAGACGGACCAAACACATTTGAATTGTATTGATACATTAGGAAAAGTATCCATGGGTCATTTGTGATGTGTACAAGTCAACCTCGCCTCAATCTGAGGCATGGTGTGGCTGGTACCACTCAAAGTGTCTCACTTTTATATGAAATGGACATCATTTTAAGTGAAAACAACAAGTTGCATAGGGAAAGCTGAACAAAAACATTCGTATTCTATTGAAACATTAGGAAAACGATCCATGGGTCATATGTGATGTGTATGAGTAAACCCCGCCTCAATCTGAGGGCTGGTGTTGGAAGTACCTCTCAATGTGTCTTTCTTTTGTTTAAAATGGATGTGCTTTTAAGTAAAAAAATGACATACGGAAAACCAAAAAAACACAATTGTATTCTATTTATACTTTAGGAAAACGATCCATGGGTTATTTGTGACGAGTAAGAGTCAAACCCGCCTCAATCCGAGGTGCGGTGTGGCTGGCACCACTCAAATTGTATCACTTTTCTTTGAAATGGACAACAGTTTAAGTAAAAACAAGAACTAACATACGGAAAATGGACCAAACACATTCATATTCTTTAGATACTTTATGAAAGGAATCCATGGGACATTTGTGATGTGTACGAGTAAACCCTACCTCAATATGAGGCATGGTGTGGCCGGTACCACTCAAAGTGTCTCACTTTTATTTGAAATGGACATGATTTTAAGTGAAAACAACAACTGGCATACGGAAAACCGACCAAACGCCTTCGGATTTAGTTGAAACATTAGTAAAATGATCCTTTGGTCATTTGTTATGTGTACGAGTCAACCATGCCTTAATCTGAGGGTCGGTGTGGCCGGTACCACTCAATGTGTCTTTCGTTTATTTAAAATGGATGCACTTTTATGTAAAAAAAACGACATACAGAAAACTGATCCAATGCATTCGTATTGGGTTGTTACTTTAGTAAAACGATCCATGGGTCATTAGTGATGTGTACGAGTCAACTCAACCTCAATAAGAGGCGCGGTGTGGCCGGAACCACTCAAAGTGTCTCACTTTTCTTTTAAATGGATAACAGTTTAAGTAAAAACAACAACTGACATACGGAAAATGGACCAAACACATTCAGATTTTATTGATAATTTACGACAAGTATCCATGGGTTATTTCGGACGTGTAAGAGTCAACCCCGCCTCAATCTGAGGCACATTGTGGCCGGTACCACTCAAAGCGTCTCAATTTTATTTGAAATGGACATGATTTTAAGTGAAAACAACAACTGGCATACGGAAAATCAACCAAATGCATTCGGATTCTTCTGAAACATTAGGAAAACGATCCATGGGTCATATGTGATGTGTACGAGTAAACCTTGACTCAATCCATGAGACAGTGTGTCCGGTACGACTCAAAGTGTCATTCTTTTTTTTAGATGGATGAGCTTTTAAGTAAAATAATGTCATATGGAAAACTGGCCAAACGCATTTAGATTGTGTTGATACTTTAGGAAAACGATCCATGGGTCATTTTTGACGTGTACAAGTCAAACCCGCCTCAATACGAGGCACGGTGTTGCCGCCACCACTCAAAGTGTATCACTTTTCATTGAAATGGAAAACAGTTTAAGTAAAAAGATCAACTCACATACAGAAAATGTACCAAACGCTTTCATATTATGTTGATACATTAGAACAAGTATCCATGTGTCATTTGTGACGTGTACGAGTCAACCCTACCTCAATATGAGGCACGATGTGGCCGGTACCACTCAATGTGTATTTCTTTGGTTGGAAATGGACATGATTTTAAGTGAAAACAACAACTGGCATACGGAAAACCAACCAAATGCATTCATATACTGTTGAAACATTAGGAAAACAATCCTTGGGTCATATATGACATGTATGAGTGAACCACTACTCAATCCGAGGGCCAGTGTGGCCGGTACCACCAAAAGTGTATTTCTTTTTTTTAAAATGGACGTGCTTTTATGTAAAAAAAATGACATACGGAAAACTGACCAAATGCATTTTTATTGGGTTGATAATTTATTAAAACGTTACATGGGTAATTTGTGACATGTATGAGTCAACCCCACCTCAATCCGAGGTGCGGTGTGGATGGATCAACTCAAAGTGTCTTACTTTTCTTTGAAATGGACAATAGTTTAAGAAAAACAACAACTGACATACGAAAAATAGCACAAACACATTCATATTCATTTGATACATTAGGACAGGTATACATATGTCATTTGTGACGTGTATGAGTCAACCCCGCCTCAATCTAAGGCATGGTGGGCCCGGTACCACTCAAAGTGTCTTTCCATTGTTTAAAATGGATACGCTTTTAAGTAAAAACAATCGGCATATGGAAAGCCAACCAAACACATTCAGATTGTGTTGATACTTTAGGACAACGATCCACGGGTCATTTGTGACTTGTAAGAGTCAACCCCACCTCAATCCGAGCAGTGGTGTGGTCGACACCACTCAAAGTTTCTCTCTTTTGTTTAAAATTAACATCATTTTAAGTGAAAACAACAACTGAAATATGGAAAACTGACCTAATGCTTTTGGATTCTATTAAAACATTAGGAAAACGATCCATGAGTCATTTTGGCGTGTATGAGTCATCCCTACCTCACTCTGAGGCATGATGTGGCCGGCACCACTCAAAGTGTCTAACTTTTCTTTGAAATGGACACCAGTTTAAGTAAAAACAAAAACATACATACAGAAAATGGACCAAACGCATTCGGATTCTGTTGATACATTAGGACAAGGATCTATGGGTCATTTGTGACATGTACGAGTCAACCCCTCCCCAATACATAGAATGGTGTGGCCGGTACCACTCAAAGTGTCTTTATTTTGTTTAAAATGGAAACACATTTATGTAAAAACAACCGGCATACGGGAAACCAAACAAACTCATTCGGGTTGTGTTGATACTTTAGGAAAACAATCCATGGGTCATTTGTGACGTGTACGAGTAAACTGTTCCTCAATCTAAGGCGTGGTGTGGATGGAACCACTCAAAGTCTATCTTTTGTTTCAATGGGACATTATTTTAAGCGAATACAACTGAAATTTACACTCATCAATGGTAGTCGCGAACTCTTTTTCATGAGTTGGGTAGTTTCACTCATGGGGTCATAATTGATGAGACTCCTAAGAAAATACCATTCCACCATATATTATAAAAAATACAAGTTCAATGCAAAATTCATCACAAATCATTATATACCCAAATCTTAGATCAGAAAAAATGGGATTTGAGCCAATCTAAAAATCTTATTCAACTCTAATAGATATTTCTCAGACAACTATGCCTTTTAGAATTTAATGGGGAGGTGGGGGGGATGTGCTGGTTGTGGGTTGTGCAGGGTTGAGGTGAATTACTACTGAATGATTTTTGTCATATGAATATTGAAATAGGGAATTGTAGTACATGACATGGTTGGAAGAGTTTTATGGTTTTTTGTGTTTTTTGTGCTATTTTAGGTGTTTTTATAAGGTTTTATGTCTGTATGTTGTTTTTGTGATATTTTTTATGCAGGTGTATAGTCGAGGGGATACTAGATGGCTGTTGTGTAGCAATTCTCGAAAAAATCAATACCTACAATTTTAAACCGTGGGTATAAGAGTTCTAGAATTCTGAAATTCTGGAAAACACAATACCAATGGTTTAGAACCGTTGGTAAATGAATTCTGGAAAAACACAATACCAAAAGTTTTCAACTGTTGGAATAATAATTCATGAAAAATATAATACCAACGGTTCTAAACAGTTGGTATACATTGGGAGAAATTTAAAAAAACAATATATTCCAACGATTTCTGAAAACTGTTGGTAAAAATGTTATACAAACATATACTAATGGTTCTCTTGCAACCGTTGGTAAATCAATAAATACAGTGGGATATACCAACGATTTAGATCAAATCATTGGTATAAGGTTTTCCTCACGGATTACTAGCCTACGGTTTGGAAAACTGTTGGTATAGGCTATACCAACGGTTTTCCAGCCTATACCAACGATTTAGAACTGTTGGTATAACCTTCTTTTCTAGTAGTATCTATTCAAAGAGCAATGAAGAACATGAAGATAAATTGAGAATTTTTGTAACGCCCCAACCCCAGTTACCCAAAGTCGATGCATTATTTTAATACATTGGCCTGATTACAAGGAATCAATTCCTGAAGGACCGATCGGTTTAGCAGTCTTGGAAAATAGATTACATACATGAATGTTACATTACACTTTATAACATACAAAACAACATAAATAATCCTTTATGAACACCATTATTCCCTAGGATGAACCCCGCATACCAATCATAATACACATATTGGAATCCAAGGAAAATTAAACATAGAAAGGGGTGAGCTCAAATGCTCAGTAAGGGTAAGAAATACTACAGAAACATTCATATATAAGCAAAAAAATTTAAAGGAATGTATAAAACTAAAACAAAATCCTTTGATACTTGAACATCAGCATAATATGGTAGAAATAAAATGAAATAATTCAATTTACTTATTCACATGGATATTCTACTAATCGAATAATCACATGAAATACCAATAACCACTTTCATAATGATGGAATGCATAATGACAAACTTTAATTTCTGTGTCAAGGCCTCGTGCTAAGACCTAAGGGATAACTGTAACTAGAACCCAACCTGGAGAGCCTCTGTAACCAGACTCCATCTTAGAGAGCCTCTATAACCAGACTCCAACCCAGAGTGCCTCTAATAACCGGACACCAACCCGGTGTTTCTCTAATAACCGGACACCAACCCGGAGTGCCTCTAATAACTGGACACCAACCCAGAGGGTCTGCTGTAACCAGACCCCAACCCGGAGGGCATACTTTTACCGGTCCCCAACCCGGAACAAACTAGTCCAACACATTTATCTTAAAAAGAGGATGAAATATGACATAAACATTCGTATTAAAACTTTCATATGAAATTCCAAAACATTAATCATAAGCCATTAATGGCATAAAAATGATTCATCCATTGTCAAACATATCACAAAACCTTAAATACAATATAGAAGATTTGTATCATAATAAATCAACATCAAACAAGTTTAAAATTTATCAATGGATGTTGACATAGATGAAATCAAAACTATTTGAGAGAAATATCTCTTTTTTTGAAATCATTTAAAAGAAAAAATTTAATTTGAAAATATTCTTATAAGATTTTAAGGGAAGATTTTAAGATTTTATAATGGTGGTAAATAGACTCACCTGCTGTATAAATTTAAAAAAACATTCTTTCCTTAATTTTGTCGAAAATGTTAAAAAAGACCTTTTTGGACAATAATAGAAAGATTCCATTATAAACCTCTTGTAAAAAGTCAAACATGAGTATAAATAACATTAAACCATAATCTATAAAATAGTAAGAATGATTTGAAATACATTTTTAATAATCATGTATGTTGATGATGTATAGGTCCCAGTAGATAATTACGTATAAACAACCTCGTATAATAATGAGATTGTGAAATTAACCCTTACCGATTTGGTAACATACGAAACATACACCCCATAAAATAGGTATCATACAATGTATTTGTAAATACAAATATATTAAAGTTTATTACACAAGTAATACAATTATGGGCAGTACATACACCACACAAAAGGAAATAGTGGCAATATGGTAAGAATCTCATGGGAATAAGGAGTGAGATGAAAACCCCTTACCTTGCAATTTCTTTTAGTCGAGGGTACGATTAGCCTCCTGTATGAAGACTATAGTATGTTATTAAATTATAACAGAACCATAATAATATTTATGATATCATAAATTATTCATTTATTACTCTATACTACCCATTTAATAATAATTTCGATGTTATATTAATATTTCGGGTAATAATCACTTTCTTTATCGTACGTGTTTTAACTTGTTACTCTTGATTGTATCACTTAGATCATGATATAAATACTTCCAGAATATAAAATATGATTTATTTATCATATATATTTAGAATATAAAAAATTCATAATAGAAGTATATATGAATTGGAAAACACCGTTTATGGAGACGGTAGTCCGTACGTACGCATAAACGATGTTTCTGTTTTCATATAGTATTGAATGGAAGTAAGTAAATAAGATATATGTAAGTACATAAATACTTATATATATAAATATATATATCTCCAGTAGCATTTTTTTCTTATATTACATACTTATTAGTAATATATATTTTTATAATGGTCGATAAATGGTGAACTTGGAAATGAATCTCATCGTGTTGTGGAGACTGTAATCCATACGTACGCACGAGCGAAAATATCATTCTTTTGATATTAATATAATATATAATTTGATGGTATATAACATATACAGAATTCTTATCATGTTATATTTATTTTTTACGTCAAATACACATCATTATTATACCGATCCAATTAATAATGTATTGAATAACAATTACACCACGACGTGGAGACGGTAAGCCGTACGTACGCATGTATGGTGACATGTCATTCAAAGGGTGGATAGAATAATGAATTTGGTTTTACCATAATTATAATAACATTACATTATATATAATATACTGGATTTCTTATTTTAGAATGGAAACAACAGTGAAAATGTAAGTTTAAGAAAAAAGGAACTTGAAAGAGGGTGGTGAAATCATTACCTCTTCTTCGGGTTCTTCCTTTTGATTTGGTGAAAATGGATATTTAGGATGGATTTATGATCAAAATAAGGCCTCTAAGATGAATTTAAGATATTTCATAGGGTTTTTGGGTAGGTCTTGGCAGAGAGAAATGGCTTAGAAGGTGTGAATTAGAGAGAAGGGGGAATGCCCTTTTATAAGAGGGGTGAGGGGCACCTTAGGAAAAAATTTAAATATTATTTTATAAAAATACAAATTCGATTTATAATGGCTCCAATGTTGATTATTTAAAGTATAAGGTGGGTATAGGTCTATAAAAACTCAACCAATAGGTTTTAGACAATTTTAGGTTACCATTTTTACCTTATCATTTACATTTAACTCTATGTTTAATAATTTAACTTTTACCGTGTCTTCTTGTATTCTTGCACTATATGGTTAATAAACATACTATATACTGCCAATAGAACCCCAATTGGTTATTTAATGTCATATAGATGATTATATAAGTCTTTTGGCCAACCCTTATATTTTTATGACCATTATATCAATTAATAATATAATATTTTTTTTAAAAACTATTTTATGTCAATTATGACACTATTTGGTATTTGTATTTTGTTAAAATAATATAAACATTATTAATTCAAAAAAATACATTTAATCAATACTGACATATCATATTCATCTATAAAATTCGTGGTTGTCATTAAAACTTTGAAATTATATTTATTATAATATATATAATACTATTTATTTGATTCATTCATGAATAAAGTAATTACTACATCATCGTTGTGTCATAAATAAATTTATTTTAAATAATGTCTAAAAATTATAAATAAAATTTCATGATGTAGGAAATATTTTTATATTTCTAATTAATATTTATAATCAAATTTATCTTATGAAAAAACCTATATTAAAATTTTTTTAGTTATTAAACATTGATTTTAACTCTTTTAACTCTTCTTTGATTTAAATTATAATAAATGTCATAATCTAATCCAAGTGGACCTAAATGATAATATTATATTACTAAGATTCTTTTTAATAGAGATAAACTTGTCCAATAGAATTAGGACATGTGTGAAGGAAATATTAATATCATTTTTACCCTTAATTACCCAGTTTACTTTTAACCGTGGTAAATAAAAGTAAAAAGTTACTATTCATCAAAAATTATTTGCATCTCATTGAACCACATTTTACTCCTTGATATTATCCGTGTCTCTTGGATTTTCAAAATTCTGCTCACAGAAGTGGTAAAATTATGTTTTACGTGAATTTGCAAAAGCTCCTAGGAGGTGGGTAAAAAATGGTGAAAAGTTCATTAAACATTTTATATATCAAAAATTATTATAAAATGACTCTATTTAATTAAATTGAACTTATATAGGTATTATGTATCTATTTTTACATTAAATAATTTAAATAAAACATATAATTATTTAAATAAAAATTCATTTTTAAACTATAACTCAGTGTTTTTCACTATTCATCAAAAATGAAAAGTTTTGAGAAAAATACCAAAAATTTACCCTAAGATAATTTTGATATTACAAATTCAATAATGATTTCTATTTTACAAAATTAAAGACATTGATGTTGCATATTTTAATTTAAAATTAATTCTCGCTGTCAAAACAAATAGCAAGTTTTTATGAAAGAATAACTATCAAAAGATTGAAACATGTTTTTGTACCGTTTAAATGTGAAATTAATTCCAATAGCCAACATTGGATTAAATTGAAAAAATATATTCTAAATATAATTAAAAACCATTCAAATTCATACTTTATCACTATTATGTATTTTGATTTAAAAAGTTGTTTTTAATTAAAATTTAGTAATTTTTACTATTCATCAAAATATGAAAGTTATCAGAAAGTTACCAAAAATTCACCCTAAGATAATTTCGATATTCAGAATCCAAAAATGATGTCTATTTTGAAAGATAAAATGTATAAAATTTCGAAAAGTGGGTATTACTATTCATAACGGCTAGTTTGATTGGTTGTGGTGTGTGTTAGAACTTGAAGTTGCGTACAACACACGGTACTATATTATTCAATCAAAAGCATATCGTGGAAGCTTGGGGTGTTACATTCTCCCCTCCTTTAATAAATTTTGTCCTCACAATTTATTCTTGGTATTGGAAACTTGGGTTTGACATTTCAAAATATGTTAGTTGAAGTCCCACATCGAAAAATGGATTAATGAGGCCTCTATTTAAAATAAAGTGTGGTAAGTATGAAGGTTACCGAAAATAACTCATACTAGGGTTCCATGTAAGAAAATATGGATATGTAAGAGAAATATAACAATCAATATCTGATGGATAGTGGTAGAGAACATGGCTATGAAAAGTCCAATAATCTCAAAGCCATAAATTTTTGATGATCTAAGGTACCATCTCGGACAACATTTTTGTTCTAAGTTCTTTTTCTTAATGTTGAGGAATTTATTTATGAGATTGGATAAGATCATAAGAGATATATATACTTTATAATTAGAGTTTTATCCATTAATAAATTTCTACCACAAACTCATCTTTCACTACAAAACATAATACTACTCAAAAATACTATATTTATCATAATCATATAGGGTTCCAAATATAATGAATGTATAATTCACATATCAGCACCATTAAAAAAAGAAACTACATTATACAATTCAGGGACTTCACGTAGTCCAGTGGTTGGCGATAAATCCCAATCGCACTATGGTTTTGGGTTCGATTCTCGTAGCTTTGTCCGACGCGACATGTTATCACACGGTCTGCATGTTGTCCTTTTATAAAAATCCAAAAATCACCTTACAAAAATAATCCATTCCAACCTTTAGACTTATCCAAAATTCTACTATCCAAACTCACAGTCCAAAATTTATAAGAAAGTTAAACATAATGAAGATCTTTTTTTCCATGTAATAACATGTGAACACCTTCACCATGTATTATTTTAAAACATGATAACATAATTAATTACCATAAAACCTCATTGATTATATTAATACTATCTTGTTTTTTATAGATTACAGGATATAATCCTTCTATAAAAAATGTTGTAAACTCCAACGATGAAAAATCATTAATCAGTTTCAAAGTATTCAAGAATATCCAATATAATTTAACCAAATCAACCATATCTTATTCCAAAATAAGTACATCAATATTAGGACCGTATTAAGGTTTATCTTTCCTTCAACCATGTAATTTCCAAAAGGTTTAACTCGATGTAGTGTCACTTTTCATAGTACCATAAAATATGAAATCCTCAATCAAATAGTACTTCAGTACAATCCTTATTTATTTCCAGAACATCATTGATACAACACTTAAATGAAATAATTCTAAAATAACAACATAAGAACACTAGTCATTCGTCTTCAATTGTGGTAGTATCATAACATGATCATTATCCAATAGAATCATTTTTGGCATAGTCTTATGACTGAGGCATTGGTTCGCGTAGTGACCGAACTCTTTGCAGATGAAGCATTGTACATTTGAAACCTTTTTCTTACACTTGTAGTCACGTACTGGGTGTCCTTCTTCTCCACACATATAACATACTCCAATTTCCCTTAATCATTTTCCAAGGTGATTCTTTCCACAGTTATAACATATTGGAAAATCCTTCATTACCTTCTTCCCTTTATCCATCCTTCTCTCTACCATCCATTTCTTCTCTAGCTTCCCTTCAAATCCATAGGACCCTGAGAATTCTTTACTTATCGTATCAACATGTCATATTATTTCATTGTATGATGATAATATTTCGGAGACTATTTCCCTTCTAAATTCTTTCTTATGACCCTGAAAGATATGATACTTCTAACTCTTTGGATGATGTGTATTGTTGGAGTTCTCATTCATTCTACTGGGCCCCATTTATAAACAGTGGAATACACTAGATTTGTTTATGAATAGAAATTCATAATCCCAAACTTGTAAAAAACTTAACATATGTTAAATAGTTTATGGATATAATCAATAATAATAAAAATGTCTTCTTTGTGGATGTATATACTCATAAAACCTTCATAATATTTTGTATAGAAAATGATAATTATCCTAAGAATATCCCCTGGGATTGTCGTAACCAAGAGTGCAGTAAGGCCCATTTTCATGTAGCAGTTCCCATTCGAGTCTATTTCAAAGTGGTGTTTTCAAGTTTTACCCCTAGGTACATCTGTGCCAGAGCCACCTCTACCTTCTCGTATCAAGATAGGGATGTATTGATCGGAAAACTCCCAAAATCTATACAATACCAAAATTCTAGGAACAACTTCTATAATAAACATCCATGTGCATCATAGGTCTATGTGCTCTAATTAGAGTTTATCTAAATATAGCTTCCAAGGTAATTGAGAAACTTCTCTGATACCAACTGTAACGCCCCAACCCCAGTTACCCAGATTCGATGTATTATTTTAATACATTGGCATGATCACAAGGAATCACTTCTCGAAGGACCGATTAGTTTAGCAGTCCTGGAAAATAGATTACATACATGAATGTTACATTACACATTATAAAATACAAAACAACATAAATAAACATTTATGAACACCATTATTCCCTAGGCTTAACCCTACATATCAATCATTATACATTTCTTGGAATCCTGGGAAAATAAAACATAGAAAGGGGTGAGCTCAAACGCTCAGTAAGGGAAGCATTACAGCGAAAACTGTCATAAATAAGCATAAACATTTAAGGCAATGTATAAAACTAAAAAAAAGCCATTTAAACATGAAATTCAGCATAATATGGAAGAAATAAAATGATATATTTCCATTTACTTATTCACATGGATATTCTACTAATCGAATAATCACATGAAATACCAATAACCACATTCATAACAATGTAATGCATAATGTCGAACATTAATTTCTGTTTCAAGGCCTCGTGCCAAGAGCTAAGGGACAACTATAACCGGAACCCAACCCGGAGAGCCTCTGTAACTAGACTCCATCCTGGAGATCCTCTGTAGCTGGACTCCAACCTGAAGTGCCTCTAATAACCGGACACCAACCCGAAGTGCCTCTAATAACCGGACACCAGCCCAGAGTGCCTCTAATAACCGGACACCAGCCCGAAGTTCCTCTAATAACAAGACACCAACTCGGGGGGTCTGCTGTAACCAGACCCCAACCCGGAGGGCTTACTTTTATTGGTCCCCAACCAAGATCTTACTATTCCAACACATTCATCTTAAGAAGAGGATGAAATATAACATAAACATTCGTATTAAAAATAGCATACGAAATGACAAAACATTAATCATAATCCATTAATGGAATAAAAATGACTCATCCATAGTCAAACATATCACAAAACCATAAATAAAATATGGAAGAATTGTATCATAATAAATCATCTTCAAACAAGTGTAAAATTTATCAAAGGATGTTGATATAGATTTTTTTTTGACCAAAGCAAAAATGTATTGAAACAAAAGAGAGATTACATGAAGCGAAAAGACGGGATTTTTTTACAATCTCTATCCAAGAGATGAAATAAATCAGGGGGGATTGAGTCCATCCAAGTCATGCTTTGATGGACACCTTTGTTGGCTAGAGCATCAGCAACGACATTTGCTTGACGATAGGCATGAGTAGCTATAAACTCGATCCCACAGAGAAGATTGAGACAGTTCAACCAGCGAGCAGTGAGCGACCATGATAGATGAATGCTTCCAGTCCAGATGGCATTAATGATGGTGGTTGAATCAATTTCAATCCAAAGCTTTCTCCAACCTCTTTGAAGAGCAAAGTCAACAGCATGAATAACGCCAAGCATTTCCGCCTCCAGAGAGGAAGAGTGGCCACAACCAACAAAGAAACAGCCATGGCAATGCCCAGCTGTGTCCCTGAAGATAGCACCGCAACTGGAAGGACCAGGGTTACCTTTGGAAGCGCCGTCAACATTCACCTTGATCCATCCTGGTATCGGGGGTTGCCAAAAAACTTCAAAGAGGCATTTTGGCTTTGGGAAGATACCAGGAACGTGAAGATGACGGAGGATCATAAGGTCACCAACCGAGTTGTTGCAACAGTCTTTTTGAATTGAGGCTGCTTCATGAATCGCGAGGAGAATTCGGGATTTCCCTGCATTAAGATAGAAAGAGTGATTATTGTGAATAATATCATTTCTAACATACCAGAGTTCATGAAGAAGTTCTGCCACTGCCGCCAGAAAGAGATTTTTAACCTGCAGAGAGGCAACATGTCTAGTGCAGTTTATTAAAAACAAGTGAATAGAATCAGTAATGGGCAATCTTCAGTTAAAAAGATCAAAGATGTAATTCCAAAGGGAAGAGGCCGTCGCACAAGATAGAAAAAGATGATTGGCATCTTCCCTATGTTGGTTACACAAACGACATTTAGAGCAAAGAGAGATGCCAAAAGATTGGAGGCCAGTTTCCATGGGTAATCTGTTGTGCGCAATTCGCCAAATAAGGATGAGTCTGGAAGGCTTGATGTAGGATTTATTGAAATGATTCACCCAAGAAAAGAAGGAATCAGAATCAGAAAAATTATGCTTATAAATTTTTTTTGAATCCAGGATGCCATTGGGAGAAGGCTCCCAAACAAGGAAATCACCAGTAGAAGAAAAAGCATAATTTTCAATGGCTTGCATAATGATATCTGGGAAATCCCAGTCAGAGTATTGTAAGACCTCCTTTATAGATTGTTGAGTATCATCAGGAAGAAGATCCGGAGGCAACAAAGAGATCAGAGGGTTACCACACCATTTACCACACCAAAAATTAATGGAGGAGTTAGCACTGACAATCCATCTAGAGTTTTGCATGATTTTGTGAAAGGAGTCCCGAATGGAAGGCCAGATAGAAGAGTTAATGAAATTAAGATTACCTTTGGACAGCTTAGAAAAAAATCTAAGTTTTAGAAAATCAGTAGCTTTAGAAGTGGAGTTAATGATGCGCCATGTAAGGCAGGCCTGTAAGGCATCATTGAACAGCTTTAAATTTTTAATGCCTATTCCTCCATTAGCAATGGGTTTACAACAAGTATTCTAAGGAATAGTAACCAGCTTCTTTTCAAAAATACTTCCAGACCAGATGAAGTTTTTGATGTAAGTGTTAATTTTTTTAAGAGTACCGATGGGCCATTTATATACCATAAAGGAATGAACCATTTTAGAAACAATGGTCGATTTGACCAAACAGATTCTCCCAGCCATGGAGAGAGACTTCCCTTTCCAATTAGCTAGTTGATTTGTGATATGAGCAAGGATATTAGAGAAATAGGTAGCTTTGGGACGACCCCAAAAAAGAGGAACACCCAGATAGGAGAAAGGTAAGAGACCCTCCTTGATACCCAGGTAATTAATAATACCAGATTTTCTTCTGACAGGAAAATTCTTGCCAAAGTAGATGAAGGATTTGTTCCAAGAGATAGCTTGACCAGAAACATCCTCAGAGTGAGATATAGTTTTCTTGAGAGCATGAAGGCTTTTTTGGTCTCCTTTTATAAAAAGGATAATATCATCCGCATATAAGAGGTGAGTAGGGGCATTTAAGTTTCTGGCGACCTGAATAGATTTGATCAAATTATGATCAACATGGTAGTTTATGAGTCTGCTAAGATAATCCTCAGCAATCACAAATAGAATGGCAGAGAGAGGGTCCCCTTGTCTAACACCTTTAGTGCATTTGAAAAAGCCACGAGGAGTTCCATTAATCAGGATAGAGATATGAGCTGAGTGGAAAAGGGTCTTAATTTCTATTAAAAATGTTGTTTTTAATTAAAATTTAGTAATTTTTACTATTCAGCAAAATATGAAAGTTATCAGAAAAGTACCAAAAATTCACCCTAAGCTAATTTTGATATTCTGAATCCAGAAATGAAGTCAATTTTGAATTATAAAGTACATAAAATTTCAAAAAGTGGGTATTGCTATTCATAACGGCAAGTTTGATTGGTTGTGGTGTGTGTTAGAACTCGAAATTGCGTACAACACATGCTACTGTATTATTCACGAAGAAACGTACCGTGGAATCTTGTGGTGTTACAATTGTATTGATGACCCTAAGAAAGGATAAGCATTATTAAAATTTATCCTATGTGAATTTTCGCTTCAAAAAGTTACATTTTTAGGTCACATAATCTCAAAAGAAGGGATATCTATGGACCCAGCAAAAACAGAGGTTATTGAAAGATGGTAGAGACCAACAACAGTAACTCAGATCCAATGTTTTCTTCGTTTGGCTAGATATTATCGAAATTTTTTGAATGATATTTCACGATTATCTAATCCACTCACTAGGTTGACTCGAAAAGGAGTTACGTTCGTTTGGACGGATGAGTGTGACGAGAATTTCAAGGAGTTAAAAAGAAGGTTATCCAGTGCACCTATGCTCACACTGCCTTGTAGTGGAGAAAGGTTTGTGATTTACAGTGATGCATCCAAGAAGGGACTGGGGTGTGTTCTCTTGAAAAATGATATGGTGATAGCTTCTCCCTCATGACAGTTGAAAATCCATGAGCAAAATTAGCCAACTCATGATTTGGAGTTAGCTGTGGTAATATTTGCATTAATGATTTGGAGGCATTATCTTTATGGTGAAAGGTGTGATATTTAGACTGATCATAAAGGATTAAAGTATATTTTCACACAAAAGGAGATGAATATGTTCCAAAGAAGATGGTTGGAGCTGATTAAGGATTACGACTACTCAATTCATTACCACCCTGGGAAAGAAACCAATGTGGAAGATGCATTGATCCGACAAGACCATGCTATATTATCCATGATGAGGATCACAAAAGATCCAATATTTATGGATTTTCAAAGCATAGATCTTGTAATTTTAGTGGAAGGGGAAAATATTATCTTTCTCAAATGAATGATCAACCATCTATACATGTGATGATTAAAGAGGCACAAAAAGAAGATGTAGAGTTACAAAAGAAGGTGAGAAATGTTCCAGAATTTCACATTGATTGTGATGAAATAATAAGGTTCGGGAATATGGTTTTTGTTCCTCCCATCCTAGAATTAAATATGGAAATATTTGATGAAGCTTATAGTTATTTAATCTCTATTCATCCTAGAAGCATGAAGATGTATAGGGACCTAAAAGAGTACTTCTGGTTGGATGGAATGAAAAGAGATGTTGTTGAATATGTCTCTTGATGCTTTGTTTGTCATCAAGTTAAAGCTAAGAGACAAAATTCTAAGGGGATGTTACAACCATTACCCATACTCTAATGGAAATGGGAAAACATAATTATGGACATTGTCACCGAACTACCTAAAACATCCAAGCAATAATGCTATCTGGGTCATAGTTGATTGTCTTATGAAGTCGGCACACTTCATTGATTTTAGAGATGGTTTCTCTCTGGATCAGCTTTTCAGGATATATGTAAAAGAAGTGGTAAGATTGCATGGAGTACCACTCTCCATTATATTTGATCAAGATCTGAGGTTTACCTCAATGTTTTGGTGAAGTCTTCAATATACTCTGGATACATAGTTGAGTTTCAGCCCTGCTTATTATCCTCAGACATACATCCAGTCTGAGAGGACAATTCAAACTCTAGATGATATGTTAACAACTTTCTCTATGGATTTCAAAGGAGGTTGGGATCAACACTTAACTTTGGTGGAGTTTTCATATAATAATACCTTTCACTCTAGTATTCATATGGTTCCTTTTGAAGCTCTCTATGGAAAGAAATGTAGAACTACAACTTTCTGGGATGAAGTTGGGGAAGGAAAGCTATTAGGACCTGATCTTGTTGATGAGATGGTAGAAAAGGTCCGATCTATTCAACAACACATAAGAGCAGCTCAAAGTTGAAAAAAAAGTTATGATGATAACCGAAGAAAAGACCCAGAGGTTGAGGTGGGTGATAAAGTGTTATTACGAATATCTCCTTGGAAGAGAGTAATGTGATTTGGAAAGAAGGGAAAGTAGATCCCTAGGTATATCAGTTTTCTCGAAATACTGGATCATGGTGGGAAGGTAGAAAACCGATTGGATCTTCCACCAAATCTCTCTCAAGTTCATGATGTGCCCCATGTATCTCTCCTGAGAATGTACATTCCCGATCCCACACATGTACTCAGCTAAGAAGTTGTACCGCTGGAGCAAGATCATTCTTTTGAAGAACAGTCGATAGAGATTCTGGATCGTAGTGAAAAAGTCCATGAAACAAGAGCACTCACTTGGTGAATGTTTTATGGAGGAACAACTTATTAGAATAATCTACATGGGAGCTTGAGGATATGACGAGGGAGAGGTATCCTCATTTGTTTGTTACAATGTGACGAATTTTGAGGGTGAAATTCATTTAAAGGGGGGTATAGTGTAACACCCGAGATTTTTATGAAAATATTTTGTTTTTATGTCATATACATAATCAAATGAATCTTTCATTACACACAACACTAGCTTGTATTGCTTTACATGAAATCATGACATTCCTCTATATCTTGCGTTGTATGCAAAACTGTGTTTCACTAAACAACAATATGCTATTAAAATATTATTAAAACTAGCCGTTATGAATAGTAATACCCACTTTTTGAAATTTTAAATATTTTATCATTCAAATTGGACTTCATTTTTGGATTCGGAATATCGAAATTAGCCTAGTGTGAATTTTTGGTATTTTTCTGAAAACATTCAATTTTTGATGAATAGTGAAAACGTTGTGATACTATTTAAAAACTGACTTTTTATTTAAATAATTATTAATTTTATTAATATTTATGTTATTTCAAAATTGATTCAAAATACCTATACAAGTTCAAAGTATTTCATTGGATTAATTTTATAATAAGTTTAGATATATAAAAATATTATTGAACTTTTCACCGTCTTTTACCCACCTGCTAGGAGAGTTTGAAAATTAAATAAAACATAATTTTACCACTTCTGTGAGTGGAATTTAGAAAATCCGAGAGACATGGTTATTATCTAGGAGTAAAATGTGGTTGAATAAGATAAAAATAATACTTGGTAAATAATAACTTTTTACTTTTATTTTCCACGGTTAAAAGTAAATAGGGTAATTAAGGGTAAACATGATATTATTATTACCCGAACACATGTCCTAATTCTATTGGATAAGTTTAATTCGACGAAAACAACCTTAGGAATAAAATATGACCATTTAGGTCCAAATGGATTTCATTAGGACATTTATTATTATTTTATTTAAAGAAAAGTTTAAATAGTTAAAATCAAAGTTTAATAACTAAAACATTTTTAATATAGAGTTATAAATAAGATAAATTCAACTATAAATATTCAATAGAAAGATAAAGATATTTAATATATAATGGTATTTCATTTATTATTTTTAGACTTTAAAAAATTTATTTTATTTATGACACAATGATGATGCATTAATTAACTTAGTAAAGAAATATTAACATAATTGATATTATAAATTCCCAAATAAATGTTATTTGGGACTTTTTAGGAATTACAGTAATTTTATAGGTTAATATGACATATTAATATTTATTTAAATTTATTTTTTTGAACTAATCATGATGTTATGATTTTTACAAATATCAATTACTAAATAGTGTCAAAATTGACCTAAATTAGTTTTTCAAAAAAATATTATATTATTAATTGTTATTTTATTCCCTAAATTATGAGGTTTGGCCAAATGACTTAGATAAGGTTAAATATAATATTAATGAACCACTTGAGGTTCTTTTTTCTTCTTATAATATCTTTATTAACCATATAGGGTAAGAAAACAAGAAGACATGGTAGAAGTTAAATTATTAAACTTAGAGTTAAATCCAAATGATAAGGTAAAAATAATAACCTAAACTTGTCAAAAATCTATTGGTTGAGATTATTTAGACCAATCCCCACATTATCTTAGAAATAAATCAATTTGGATCTATTAAAAACTGAATATGACTTTATTATAACATAATATTTTATGTTTTTCCTAAGTTGCCCCTCTCCTCACTTATAAAAGGGCACCTCCTCCCTCTCCTCCTCACAAAACTTTGAGCCTTAATGCTCAGCAAAAACCTCCCAATTTCTATTATCAACTTCCCTAGAAACTTCCTAGAGGTCCTGGTAATCTTCAAAGACCATATTTAGTTCCCTAAGAAGATGTTAAGAAGAGGCACTTCAAATAAGAGGTAATGCCCGTTACCGATTCTTTCAAGATTATTTCTTCTTCTACTTCTTCTTATTTAGTTGTTTCATTATGAAGTAATAACATCAGTATCACTCATATACAGATATTTTATTATAAATATAAAACAAACCTATTTCACCTTCTATCCATCCTATGGAAAACAAAATCACCGCTCGTGCGTACGTACGGAATACCGTCTCCACGCCGTGGTGTAATCTGTTTTCCACGACCACCTTACTTAGATTGGTATAATGGTGTAAAGAATAAATATATATGATTATTGTAAAGTTATATTGATTATGAAATATTATACATATACTTCAATTCAATTCCACGTTCATGGGAACAATATCATCACTCGTGTGTACGTATGGCCTACCGTCTCCACGATATGATGCGACTCATTCTACATGATATTCATTGCATAATGATTATATAAATTAATTGAATGAATAAATATGATATATATTACACTAATACCATTCTGGAAATGAGGTATCTATAACCTAAAAAGAAGAATAAGAATTTATTCAACAAAACACACATTAGAACAAAAAGTAATAAACACCTGAATAACAAGTAACAATGAGGAATTACAAATACGAAGCTAGAATATGACCATATATGATATCATAAAAATGCGTACGACTGTGGAATAAGTCAATAACATTATTTAAATCATTATACATGAGGTTAGGACACGTACGACGCCAATCAGACCTAAGTTAAGGGAAAATCTCGAAATCTCATTTTTATCCGAGATTGTTTATACTTCGGTAATTACTGGGGCATATTTATCATCCACATCCATGTTTCGTCAGTATGTAATATTATTTCTATCCTCATACAATAGTTTAAATCCAATTTTACCCATTGGTGATTTTTTTGTAAAATATATGAATGGAATCTTTTTTCGTTTTCAGTACGATGTACTTTTTGACTTTTCCGGCCAAAGTATGAGAAGAATGTTTTTTTTAACTTATACGACATTAATGGATTTTAAGAATTCATAAAACATTATTTCCATGAAGCGTCCTTTACATGTTTTCAAGTTTATTTTTAATCAACTTCTTGTAGTTTAAAATTTTATGACATGTTAAGAAAGGAAAAAAAAAATTTGACATTGAAAGGATATTTTCCTCAAGAATGGAGTTCAAGAATTTTATCAAAATTATTTTCCATCTAATATAATATAGGGTTCCATTTCAATCCCTATTTTTACATTGATTTGATTATGTTATGATGGAATTATTTTTATGATGTCCTTTTATCTTATATGGATTCTATTATGATGGCATGGCATTTATGAATCCCATTTTTATTACATGGGTTATGCTATGATGTATGATTCATGATATTGTGGAACACATAAGAATGGTATCATTATGAATTGGGTGGGACCTATGTCTCCCTCCAATTTATTGGGTAATGATTTATATATCATGAGATAGAGATGGCTGGAACGGTAGGTTTATCTGGTTTAGTGATACATGACTGAAATGAGGAGTGAACTCGGTTCAGAAATGGACTTTGTCCACTAAGATAGTCGTGGAAATGAGTCTTAACTACTCAGAAATGATTCTCTTTGATTATGTGTGTACGACACAATGTATTTTTTAATGTTATGATTATTGGGATTACATTTCACTACTATGATTTATCCCATGTTATGAAATTATGATCTCTTTTGCAGGTTAGGATTTCCAAAATGTTATGTTCTTATGAATATGATGTGATTGATATTTATTTTGTTTACCCTTACTGAGAATTTGAGCTCACCCTTTTGTATGTTTTCTTTCCCCAGGTCAGGAAGAAGGTTATTAAGTAGGATATGCCAAAAGGGACTCCAGAAATGATGAAATAAATGGGAGACAATGTAGATGCCTTATGAACCAGTTATTTATGTTTCCCAGTTTCTAAAGATACTATACCTATACGGTCCTTTCATGGTTTTGTTATATGTTGAATTAAGTGTGCTTAAATTTTGAAGCAATAACAATGTATGTAACGTATGGGTCGTTATAAATACCAAAACATAGGTAATCATATTTACTCACTCTTTCTAATTTCAATATTCATAAAATTCATAAATTTTGTTAATATTTTTAAAATAATAAATAAAATATATTAAATATACTAAAATTTTATTTTTATCATTTTAAAACCATTTTCAATCTCTTTTAAATCATATAAAAAGCGACAACATCACTTGTGAGTAGGTATAGTTTACCGTCTCCATGTATCAGTGTAATTCATGTTTACTCACCACATTACATGGATTATAGTAATGATAAAAATAATGAAAATATATATTTATTATGAAATAATTGTAATTATTTAATTATAATAATATCTATACCTTCTTATCGTCCCATCAATTGGATAATGATACCATCACTTGTGTGTATGTGTGAACTACAACCTCCATGATGTGTTGTAATATGTTTTTAATTTCGGATTTATATGTTTGCTAATAATAGAGGATTTATTAAATATGGTTTACATATATTCTATAATAATTATTATTTAATGGTTAATTAATATTTATCATTATTTTTTATATCATTTTAAAAGTGGAAATAGAGTTCATGCATAAATACGACCAGCCGTCTCTCAGAATAATACAATTCATTTTTCTATCTCTATTTTTATGGATGAATTTAAAAAAAACAAACACACAAATATATATTGATATATATATAATTTATATGATATTTATATCATTATTAAATTCATGTAGAAAATGGAATCCTTATAACAATGCAATGAATGGAACTACTAAACCGAAACACACCTAAAATAAAAAACACACAACACCAAAAAATAATGATTTTAATAAATATTTATTGATAAACGGTTATTTTTATGTCATAATTGGATAATATATGATATTATAATAATTTAAATGGTTATATTATATATTTAAAACATATTTAATTTTATTATACAGGTATATAAAAGTACCTACAATGAAATTTAGATCTCAGACAAGGGGATTCCAAACTCAATATCTTTTCATGGGTTAAATCACTTCATCATTGATTATATTTCACCAATATTATATGTGAAATTACCCATATTTTTATTAATTTTTATTCAATCTTATTTAATGTTAAATTATATATTTAAAAATTATCAATTCATTGATTCATTTTCACTTCAATGATATGTTATTAGTAAGGGTTTTCTCATCTCATTTTTGTTTCCATCAGAGTTATGCTATACACACAAATTTTTTCTTTCATGTGATATAATTACCCTATAATTAATCATGGAAAATTTATAATAATGGTATTTAATGTTTCATTTAATGTTTTTTATTTCATGGGGGTTATGTGTAGAGACCCAAAGAATGATTCACATGGACAATACATTACTTTTGCGTAACACATAATACATAACAAAAAAAACACACAAGGACCATAATAGTTTAGTGTCTTTGGAAACTCGGAACATAATATTCTAATCATGGTGAAAGATCTTCAACATCTCCCATAAAGATCTTCCCATTTTGTTTCATTACCTAAAACCAATCTTTATATCATGGGGAAAAGAAAACATATAAAGGGTGATATCAAATTCTCAATAAGGGTAAGCATGGAGAAAATAAAACAAACCATATACATTTGAACTTCAAAACATGAACATAAAGTTTACACATAAAAATCATGAGTTGTGAATTAAATCTTGGAAGTACATAAGGAATATGTCATAAAAGAACATTAATCATGAAACAATATCATGGGAATAAAACATTTAATAGTAGAAAACCATTAAGAACATGATATTATTTCCATAGTATCCAAGGCATTGCTTCCAAGACCATCTTAGTGGACAAAGTCCCTTTCGGAATCGAGTTCACTCCTCGTTTAAATCCCGCAACACTAAACCAGATTAACTTACCATTCTAGCCATGTCTATATCATGAGATATAAATATTTACCCAACTAATTAGAGGGAGATATAGTTCTCACCCATCTCATAATTAAATCATTCTTACTTGTGCCAAAAAATAAACCTAAACATTCATCATAACCCAAAGAATTAAATGGTTTTCATAAACATCATCCCATCATAACATAATCCATATAAAACAAATGGATATTATTTCACCATAAGAAAAGTGAAACCATGTAAATAATAGGGAAATTATACTTGAAACATACACATATGAAGTAATTCCATCTAATATGGAAAATGGTTTTGATAAAACACTTGAAATGAATTCCGGAGGAAAATATCCTTTCTTCTTCAAAATCATTTTCTTTTCACAAAATGCCATCGAATTTTGAATGAAAAGGATTTTTTTTGAAAATATTAATGAAATCTTGTATAGTAAGCTTCATGAAAATAAGGCATTATGAAAACCGTAAAAATCTGTCCATGCCGTATAAGTTTAAAAACATTCCTCTTGTACTTTTGTCGGAAAAGTCAAAAAGTACCTCTTATGGTATACAAAAGAAAGATTCTTCACATACATTATAGTAAAAGTAAAAAATTGTTAATAAGGACTTTAAACACACATAAAACCATTTTAATAAAACATGTACATGGATGATAAATATAACCCTAGTAAATACCTACGAATAAACAATGTTGGATAAAAACGAGATTGGAAATGTTATCCATTACATTATATCCAATTTATTCAATATGTTTCTGAGACTCCTGTATAGTTTGTTTAAACATATTTTTAACATTTAATAGAACCATAATAATATTTATGATATCATATATGTTTCACTTATTACATTATATTGTCCGTTCATTTGCCAATTCCATGTTAAAGAATCGTTTTTGGTATAATCGTTTCATTTATCGTATGTGTTTTGACTTGTAATTATTAATATGATTACATAGATCATGATTACATAATAACAGAATATAACACATGATTTATATATAATATATTTTCATAATATACATATATATAATATATCGATAAATGGAATGAAATACACCGTTCATGGAGACGGTAGACCGTACGTACACATGAACATTGTTTTTCATTTCCTTATTGGATTGAATGGAATTAAGTAGATGAAATATATATATATATATATACATAAATCCAGTAGAATTATTATTTCATATATTTCATTATTACTTATTATATATACTTTATACTCAATCTTGAATTGTTTACATAGAAAATGAATCTCATCGCGTCGTAGAGACGGTAATCCGTACGTAGGCATGAGCGATGATATCATTCCCATATTTGTTGAATGGAATTGGAGTGGATGATACAATATATTATAATCAATATGATGTTATAATACTAATATATTTTTATTCCTTACACCATTATACCCATCCATGTTAGGTGGTGGTGGAAAAACTAATTACACCACGGCGTGGAGACGGTATTCCATACGTACCCACGCGTAGTGATTTCATTTTCCGTAGGACGAATAGATGACGAAATTGGGTTGTATCATATTTATAATAAAATATCAGTATATGAGTGATAATGATGATATTAATTTATGATTAATCAAATAATGAAGAAGAAGTATAAGTTGAAATAAATTGGAAAGAATCGGTAAAGGATATTACCTCTTCTTTGACGCGCCACTTCTTAACCTCCTTTTCAGGCACTAGGGATGGTCTTTTGAGGAGACCAGAACCTCTATAATTTTTATATGGAATATGATAAGGGATGTTTTCAGTGTTTGGATGAGCTTCAAGGCTCAAAAGGGTGTGAAGAGAAGAGGGAAGGGGTGCCCTTTTTATAAGGGAGGAGAGGGGCACCCTAGGAAAACAAAAAATATTATTTTATAATAAAGTCATATTCGGTTTTTAATAGCTCCAAATTGATTTATTTCGAAGCTGAGGTGGGGGTGGGTCTAAATACTCTCAACTAATAGGTTTTATACAAGTTTAGGTTACTATTTTATCTTTATCAGTTAGATTTATCTCTAAGTTAAATAATTTAACTTTTACCATGACTTTTGGTTTTCAAACACTATATGGTTAATAAACTTATTATAACAAGAAAAACGAACCCCAAGTGTTTCATTATTAATATATATATCCCTATCAATGTCATTTTTATTGCCCTTATATTTATAGGAATAAAATTAAAATTAATAATATAATATTTGTTTTAAACACTATTTTATGTCAATTTTGACACTATTTGGTACTAGATTTTTGTGAAAATCATAACAGCATGATTAGTTAGATAAAAGTTAATTAAATCAATTATAACATGTCATAGTAACCTATAAAATTATTGGAATTCATAAAAAGTATAATATTACATTTATTTTGGGTATTTATAACATCAATTATGTTAATATTTGATTAATAAGGTAATTACAGCATCATTATTGTGTCATAAATATATTGAATTATTTAATGTCAAAAAATTATAAATAAAATACCATTATGTGGGAAATATTTTTATCTTTCTAATTAATATTTATAGTGGAATTTCTCTTATGTATAACCCTATATTAAAAATGTTTTAGTTATTAAACTTTTATTTTAACTATTTTAACTCTTTTTTAAATAAAATATTAATAAATTTTCTAATCTAATCCAAGTGGACCTAAATGATAATTTTATTTTCATAAGGTTGTTTTGGGTCAAATTATATTTATCCAATATAATTATGACATGTGTTAGGGTAATAATAATGTTATTCTTACCTTTAATTGCCCTATTTACTTTTAATCGTGATGAATAAAAGTTAAAAGTTACTATTCACCAAAAATTATTTTTATCTTATTGAACCAAATTTTACTCCTTGATATTAACTGTGTCTCTCGGATTTTCTAAATTCCACTCACAGAAGTGGTAAAATTAAGTTTTATGTATGTTTTCAAAAAGCTCCTAGGAGGTGGGTAAAAGGTGGTGAAAAGTTCAACAAAATTTTTATATATATAAAATTATTATAAAATAACTCCAATAAATTACATTGAAAATATATAGGTATTATGTATCAATATTGACCTAGAATAAATTTATATAAAATAAATTATTATTTAAATAAAAAGTCGGGTTTTAAATAGTAACCCAGTGTTTTCACTATCCATCAAAAATTAAAAGTTTTCAGTAAAATACCAAAAATTCACCCTAAGATAATTTCGATATTCTGAATCCAAAAATGAAGTCCATTTTGAAAGATAAAACTTATAAAATTTCAAAAATTGGGTATTAGAATTCATAACGGCTAGTTCATAATAATATAATAATATCTCATTTAGTGAAACTCGGTATTGCGTACTACACAGGCTATCGAAGAAGGTCTTGATTGTGTGTAATGCAAGCCAAGTCAGGGATGTGTGTAGTGAAAGATCTGTTTGGTGTTGCGTATAACATAATAAAAACATATTTCATTTATACATTAAAAAAAATCTAAACTCAATATTGCATAGAATAATTTCCACAAAATAAACGTGAAATTGTGTGTAACGCGAGCCAAAAATAGTGTTACATATACTGCAAGCTAACACGGTGTTGCGTATAGTACAAGCTAATCTGGGTGTAGCATACAACAAAAGATATAAAATTAATTAAAAATTATATTTCTCATAAAATCTCGGGGTGTTACATTCTACACTCCTTAAAATGAATTTCACCCTCGAAATTCATCGCGGTTATAAATCGTTTACTACTTGTAAGTTTCATTCATAGAAACTCACATCATAAAAAGGAATACTAAAACATAATTTTAAAAAATGAAGTATGAAACATATCGTTTACCCAAATTAACTCATCAATGGGATTCCACATAGGAGAACATAGGTGAAAACATGGATATGGAAGAGAAACCTGACCATCTAGTTCTAATGAAAAGTGGTAGACAACATGGCTACGAAAAAGCTAACAATCACAAAGCCATTAATTTGTGATGATCTAAGGTACCATTTGATTCATCAGATATAAGGTAACTAGGACAACATTTTTGGTTTTCAAGATCATTTCCCTAAATTTGATGAATTTGAATTAGAAAAATACTTAATTTATTTCGATATAATCTAATTGTGGTTCGTGCCATGAACAATTTCCACTTCATCTCTTAAAGAAATGAAGTTGAAGTTGTCTTCCATTAAGTGTTAGCAGATCATGTGATAGAATGATGGTTCATTCCATCTGTCTCAAACAAAAGGTTACAAAATGTTATCAAATATACATAAGTCCATCTATGGTGAGGTTAATCATATATGATTCCAAAAATGGACTTATACTTTATATACCATAACTCTTAATATTATTAAACTAGTTTCTACTAACCAAGGACTTCCTGTAGGCCAGTGGTAGGAAATAAAGGCTTGTCTCACTTTGTTTATAGGAACATGCTAGAGATAATATCGAAAAACATGTTCTATCCTTAAACAATACTATCTGATGTCTAACATAATCCATTACAATCGTTAGGCTTATCCAAAATACTTCTTTCCAATCACATAGTATAAATAAAATGATTACTCGAAAGGTCATCTACCACGCATTGAATACAATCATGTATCGCCCGTATATCATAAGATATATATTGTTGGTGACATTCGAAACATGTGAATTCCATAATCATGTATTCTCTTGAAAAAAATGAATACCCATTGAACATTAGTGAAAACATGAATCCTTTAAAAAGGTAACTCTTTCCATATACCAAAATCCCGAAATTTCAATATTCTCAAACAAAAATATCACTTTGTCCTTATATCAGTCATGAGCACATTAATATTATTTTTTCCTTATCCCTTCATTATGCGCATATCATCTGCTTTCCAAAATATTTGAATTACCTTTCATGGTTACTAGTACCATATAATTATTAAAAACCATAATAAACCAATGCATAGATACTCCAATATTCCACAGTACTATAAATTATATTCCACAACATTATTTTGGAATCTCATTACATAAACACATAATCATTCCACTACAACATTGTCATACTAAACATCACCAATAATGATCGCATGTGACTTCACTTTTCCCTTTTCCTTAAGAGGTTGCTCACGTCGATCATCATTAACCCTTGGATTATTTCATTTATGAGCATAATTCCCCTTTTCTTTGCACTTGAAGCATTGAACTGTTGGTGGTACTTCTTCTACAGTATTTTCATTATTCACGTCATTAGCAACCCTTTTTCCATTACTTCGACATTCAGCTTCCCGATTACCTTATTTTCCACACATAATACATTTTATAGTCCCTTTAAGACAATCTCCACCATGCTTCATTCCACACTTTGATCATAAAGAAGTATTAATCATCTTTTCACCATTATTCTGATATTTCTCTGTGAACTCTATCTTTTGTTTCTTGTCAAAACCATGATATGGATATGTTACACCAACTTCCAGTTCTACCTTGATAGCACAATGCACAATTTCTTCATAGAAACTGAATTCTCTTATAGCTAATTCCCTTATAAGACTTGGTTTTAATCCATTACATTCAGGTTGGATGATAAAGCCAGATGCATACCTTGCAAGTACTGTAAAATTTTCTTAATATATTCCAATAGATTCATAATCCTTCTGCTTAAGCTCAAGGAACTCATTATCCATCTTTGTTCGAAGAATACGAGGGAAGTACTTACTAAAAAAACAAGTTCTTGAACTCATCACATTCCATGGATTCAATTTCTTCTTGGGGACTTGTATTCTTAATTAGAGTCCACCATTGATCTGCTTCACCTTCTAAACGGTAAATAACCAAAATGAATTTTTCTTGTTCTGAACAATGAAGTATGGAAAATATATTTTAAATGGTACTAATCCATTGTTCAGCAAGAAGTGGATCATAATACCCACTGAAATAAGGTGGACGTTGCCTCATGAAGGACTCAATAGAATATTGGTCCCTTCTCTGCTCATTTAGAAGTCCAGAATGATTCATAGCTTGTGTAAGTATACAAATATTATTTTTCACTCCATCTATCATGACATTGGTTTGATTAGGATGAATATAATTGCATTGTCCATTACATTGATCAACATGGTTCTTTCGGAATCCAGCCATCATCAAAAACCCAAAAAGAATAGTGTGAGAGGAAAAAATCTTGTTAGGGAAAAAAATAATAAAGGGAGAGTTCCTTCAATTTATAACGTCTTAGGTTTAATTATAATATCGTTACTGTAATACAAGGACTATAACCTATACATATACTTAACCTTAGGGACATCCCTAGACATACCTTAGTAATACTTTTAGGGGTTTCACTAAAGTTTTCGCATCCTAGTTTCCAACGGTTAACTACACCTGGTTCTGATACCAACTGTAGTGGTATGGAATTACACTAAGTGGACTATAATTGATATTTATCATGGCACCCCATGGGCGGATACACCCCAAGGGCGGGACACACCACCATCCCCAGTGGCAGCCATTTACTCATGAAGCCCTTGGGCGGAGAGCCATGCTTCTTCCAACGCTCACATGTGAGAGTTCCCAAGGATCAGATTCATTCCTACCTCCTTTTCCTCTAATACCAACTTTAAAGACCCCAAACATGACATACATGGAAATTAAATTGAATTTGAGGAATTATTAATACATAACAAAAACAAACACAC
This sequence comes from Viscum album, assembly GCA_963277665.1. Classification (NCBI taxonomy): domain Eukaryota; kingdom Viridiplantae; phylum Streptophyta; class Magnoliopsida; order Santalales; family Viscaceae; genus Viscum; species Viscum album. The sequence continues at coordinate 1,006,527,084 of OY728161.1, forward strand.
AAGGACCATAATAGTATAGTGTCTTTGGAAATTCGGAACATAATCTTCTAATCATGGTGAAATATCTTCAACATCTCCCATAAAGATATTCCCCTTTTGTTTTCATACCTAAAACATTTCTTTATATATTGGGGAAAAGAAAACATATAAAGGGTGATCTCAAATGCTCAGTAAGGGTATGAAAGGAGAAAATAAGACAATCCATATACATTTGAACTTCAAAACATGAACATAAAGTTTATACATCAAAATATTGAGTTGTGAAATAAATCTTGGCAGTACGTAAGGAATAAGTCATAAAGGAACATTAATAATGATAAAATATAATGGGAATAGAACATTTAATTATGCCAAACCATTAAGCACATGATATGATTTCCATAATAGAAAAGGCATTGCTGCCAAGACCATAATAGTGGACAAAGTCCCTTTCTGAATCGAGTTCACTACTCATTTCAGTCCTGTAACACTGAACCAGATTAACATAACCTTCCATCCTATGTCTATCTCATGAGATATAAATATTTACCCAATGTGTTAGAGGGAGATATAGGTCCCAACCATCTTATAATGAAATCACATTTACTTGTGCCTCAAAATAAACATAAACATTCCTCATAACACAAAGACTAAAATGGGTTTCATAAATATCATCCCATCATAACATAATCCATATAAAAAAATGGATATCATTTCATCATAAGAGAAGTGAAACCATGTAAATCATAAGTAAATTATACTTGAAACATACACATATGAAATAATTCCATCTTATTTGGAAAATGGCTTTGATAAAACACTTGAAATGAATTCTTGAGGAAAATATCATTTCTTCTTCAAAATCATTTTATTTTCACAAAATGCCATGAAATTTTAAAAGAAAATTATTTTGATAAAAATATTCATGAAATCATGTAGATTAAGCTTCATGAAAATATGGCGTTATGAAAACTGTAAAAATCTGTTCATGCCGTATAAGTTAATAAAACATTCTTCTCGTACTTCTTCTAGAAAAGTCAAAAAGTACCACGTATGGTAATAAAAGAAAGATTCCATACATACCATGTAGTAAAAGTCAAAAATGGTTAAAAGGAATTTAAACATACATGAAACCATTTTTAGAAAATAGGGACATGGATGATATATATAACGCCAGTAAATACCTATGAATAAAAAATCTCAGATAAAAACGAGATTGGAAAAGTAATCAGTTACCTTATGTCCAATTTCTTCCGTATGTGTTCGAGACTCATGTATAGTGGGTTTAAACATATTATTAACTTGTAACAGAACCATAATAATATTTATGATATCATATATGTTTCACTTACTACTTTATATTATCCATTCATTTGTCAATTCCATGTTAAAGCAGTATTTTGGATAAAAATTGTTTCATTTATCATCCGTGTTTTGACTTGTAATTATTAATATGATTACTTAGATCATGATTAATTAATTAAAGAATATAAAACATGATTTATATATAATATATATTCAGAATATACGTATATATAATATATCGATAAATGGAATGAAATACACCGTTCATGGAGACAGTAAGCCGAACGTACGCGTGAACGGTGTTTTCGTTTCCTTATTGGATTGATTGGAATTAATTAAATGACATACATATATATATATATATATATATTCATAAATCCATTAGAATTATTATGTCATATATTTCATTATTACTTATTATATATACTTTATAATCATTCTTGAATTGTTAACCTGGAAAATGAGTCTCATCGCGTCGTGGAGACGGTAATCCGTATGTACGCACGAGCGAGGATATCGTTCCAATATTTATTGAATCGAATTTGAGTGGATGATATAATATCTTAGAATAATTATAATGTTATAATAATCATATATATTTATTCCTTACACCATTATACCCATCCATGAAAGGTGGTGGTGGAAAAACTGATTACACCACGGCGTGGAGACGATATTTCGTACGTACGCACGCGCGGTGATTTCGTTTTCCGTAGGATGGATAGATGATGCAATTGGTTTGTTTAATATTTATAATAAAATATAAGTATATGAGTGATACTGATGATATTAATTTATGATGAAATAAATAAATAAGAATAAGAATAAGAAGAAATAAATTGGAACGAATTGGTAAAGGATATTACCTCTTCTTTGACGCGCCTCTTCTTATGATCCTATTAAGGCACTAGGGTTGGTCTTTTGAGGATATAATAAGCTCTATAGAGTTTATAGGGAAGATTAGAAGAGATTTGGGAAGGGTTTAGCCGATATTCAAGGCTCAAACGGGTGTGAAGAGAAGAGGGAATGGGTGCCATTTTTATAAAGGAGGAGAGGGGCACCTTAGGAAAACATAAAATATTCTTTTATAATAAAGTCATATTCGGTTTTTAATAGCTCAAAATTGATTTATTTAGAAGATAAGGTGGTTATGGGTCTAAATAATCTCAAACAATAGGTTTTATACAAGTTTAAGTTACTATTTTATCCTTATCAGTTAGATTTAACTCTATGTTAAATAATTTAACTTTTACCCTTTCTTTTTGTTTTCATACACTATATGGTTAATAAACATATTATAATAAGACAAATGAACCCCAAGTGGCTAATTCTTAATATATATATCCTTATCTAAGTCATTTTTCTGAACCATTGATTTTTAGGAATAAAATAACATTTAATAATATAATATTTGTTTTAAAAACAATTTTATCTCAATTTTGACACTATTTGGTACTTGATTTTAGTAAAATTCATAACCGCATGATTAGTTCGAAAAAAGTTAATTAAATAAATTATAACATGTCATATTAACCTATAAATTTTTTTTAAATCATAAAAAGTCTAAAATTACATTTATTTGGGTATTTATAACATCAATTATGTTAATATTTCATTAATATGTTAATTAATGTATCATCATTGTGTCATAAAAAATGAAATTATTTAATCTCTAAAAATTATAAATAAAATACCATTATGTAGGAAATATTTTTAGCTTTATAATGCAAATTTAAAGTCGAATTGATATTATGAATAACCCTATATTAAAAATATTTTAGTTATTAAACATTGATTTTAACTATTTTAACTCTTTTTAAAATAAAATAATAATAAATGTCCTAATCTAATCCATGTGGACCTAAATGTCAATATTATATTCATAAGGTTGTTTTTGGTCGAATTATATTTATCCAATAGAATTAGGACATGTGTTAGGGTAATAATAATATCATTTTTACCCTTAATTACCCTATTTACTTTTAACCGTGGTAAATAAAAGTAAAAAGTCAGTATTCACCAAAAATTATTTTTATCCTATTGAACCACATTTTACTCCATGATATTAATAGTGTCTCTCAGATTTTCAAAATTCCACCGACAGAAGCGGTAAAATCAAGTTTTATGTAAGTTTGCAAAAAGCTCCTAGGAGGTGGGTAAAAGACGGTGAAAAGTTTAATAAAATTTTTATATATCTAAAATTATTATAAAATGACTCTAATAAATTACATTGAACTTATATAGGTATTATGTGTCAATTATGACCTAAAATAAATTTAAATAAAATAAATAATTATTTAAATAAAAAGTCAGTTTTTAAATAGTAACACAGTGTTTTCACTATTCATAAAAAATTGAAGGTTTTCAGAAAAATGTCAAATATTCACCATAGGCTAATTTCGATATTACGAATCCAAAAATAAAGTCTAATTTGAAAGATAAAATTTATAAAATTTCAAAAAGTTGGTATTATAATTCATAACGGCTAGTTCATAATAATATAATAATATCTCGTTTAGTGAAACTCGGAATTGGGTACTACACACGCTATCGACGAAGGTCTTGATTTCATGTAATACAAGCCAAGTCAGGGCTGCATGTAGTGAAAGCTCCGTTTGATGTTGCGTATTACATAAGAAAAACTTATTTCAATTATACATTAAAAAAATCTATACTCAATGTTGTGTAGAATAATTTCCCCAAAAGGAACTTGAAATTGTGTGTAACGCGAGCCATGAATAGTGTTGCATATACTGCAAGCAAATACGGTGTTGTGTATAGAACAATCTAATATTGGTGTATTGTACAACACAAGATATCATAGTAATTAAAAATAATATTCCTCATAAAATCTTGGGGTGCTACATTATGATTCAAAAATATACAAAACTATTATGGGTTTATTTCACAATGTCATCTTTACATAGGAATGTTTTTGTTGAAGTCTTTATTAGGAGAAATAGTTTATTTTTATATCTTAAAACAAATATATTTTATTATCTTATATAAATTTATACAAATTAAAAAAATTCCTTTATTTGTACTCTCTTTATGTACTGAAGACATGAAAATACGTTTTTTATGGATAAAAAACATTGATTTTCTACTTGATTAGGAATATTTTTTTCCATATCCATATTTTTAGTACATTTTTATAAAGAAGTTTTATACTATTATGAAATTATTTATTAAAGAAATTTGTAGCCATGTTTTTCTTTTTATACAATGCTTTAAAATTAACATTCTTATCATTTTCGGAAAGAGGAACTTTTGACATTGTACTAATAATTTTAAATAATAATTTTTAATATATATGACAAAAAACGAATTTATCACCGTCATGACTATCCAATTTTTTTAATCCTCATTTAAATATTTCCATGATTATTTAAAAAGAAATTTTTTTCAAATATTTTATAAAATTCTAATTTTGAAATGTTTATTTATAATTCGGATGTGTAGTTTCAGAAATAATGTTTTAATGATCTTTTTATGATATTTATTTTTATCTATGAAAAATACATTTAATTTATTTATTATAAACATATGATATGTTGTAATGATTCCACCCTTATTCATTTTAGGGGTGGTTAATAATAATATTCATTGGGAGAAGTATCAAAAGTTAGTTTTCTTATTTTTAAATATCAATTTTTATATTGATTATGTAATGAATTATTACTCTCCACATTATTATGATGATATTCTTATACTTGTTAAGTGATCATAGGGACTCATTTTAGTTGCTCAATTCATATATAGGCATCACGAGACAAACTATTTTGGGTTTTCAACTAAGGCCTTACCTATTTATATATTATTTCTTTACTTGAGACCTCAATAGTAAATTTATAATTTTTTGAATTATGAATTTTAAAATTACCAAATTAGTTATTTATATCCCAAGGATTATTTGAATAGTTTTTATATACTTGTTCAAGTTTTATGCTCATGTGATTATTTTTACGGATTTGTTAGATCATAATTTTCTCATATCATGTAATTTTATGTGTTCAAGTTATCTATTTCATGGAATTTGTTTTTAGTTACTTCACTTTCCATATTAATTAATCCTCATTACATTATGATAGATTCCAACATATGTAAATTTTATTATATCTATGAGCTCACCCAAATTTTTTTTCCATTTCATTGGATATAAAGAAGGAAAATTTGAATGATTTCAAGGATTCATATTATTTAAATTAATTGTGTTTTATATTATATTTCTAGTGTAATTTGAGTTTCAAATATGTATCTAGATTGTTATTACTACCAAACTATTCTATCCTGTAGGATGAAATCACTTGTATTTAATACCAATTTATTTACGTAACAACTAGATCTGGGTTACTCAGTTCATGGTCTTTTCAGTTGTTTTATAGGACCTTTAGTAGAGGCCCTGTAAAATAAATTTAGGAGAGCATAGATTAGGGAACATAGCTCTATAACTAACTTTGATGGTATGTCTAATTATAGGATAATTTCATAAATCTTTTAGTAACGTAAAAGTGGTTTTTTGATGTAATACATACCTATATAATACTTCATGTATATTTTGTTTCATAATATAAGTATCTAGGAGTAATAACTCTAAAAAGAGTTGGTCAAGTATATTTTTCCATTATCCAAGTGCACAATTAGCATACCCTTACTACGCCCATATTTTAACCCTCAAAAGGGATATTTTTGGTTTAATTCTTTGTTCATATATGATCTATTATGATGAATGAAGGAATATAACCTATGGAGATCACTAATATTCTATAGTGATATAAGATAAATGTAACGTGAATTTTATTAATAAGTATAAGGATGATAATAATTTTTAAGGCATAGGTATACCTTTTATGGTTTTATGTGATACGAGTTTAACATGATTAAGGGTATTTTGGGAGATCATTATGGGAATTAAACACATTGGTTTATTATATTTATGAGTGGAAATTGTATTTGAGGATTACATATTTTATATTTTCTATATATAGTTATAATGTTTTAATAACTTTTAGGGCTATTATGATAACATATGTTGTGGTGATTATGGTTCACTGGGATAATAGAGTTAGTACATTTTGGGAATATGTCAATTAGATGACAATGATTTTGAAAATTGATTTTGGTGACTATGTGATTAATGTTAACCATATAATATTTGGAATATTATATGATTTTAGGAATAAATATTGAGTCAATTTATTTTTTAAATATAAACTTATTCTATATTTATTGTGATTTAGGGGATTTATTGTAAAGATTTAAATATTTTTGATATTATATGATATGGAATATATATTTTTAATATATGAATTAATGAGTGACTATTGTTTCATGGATATAAATGTTAAAATTATATCTGAATAATATTGGATCAAATATTTTGGAAATTCGGGGTTTGAAATTGGGTAATCATTTTTGGAGGATTATTAATGTTATGTTAAACATGAATTGTTATTGTTTATTTTTTAGTGATTAATGTATAATTTATTTATATTAGATGACCTATGTTAATAATATTGGTATTTATAAAAACATAAATAATATATGAATTAAATTTTATTTTCTTATGGATTATATTATTTATAAAAAGTTAACTTTATTTCTTTACTTAAGAACAATTCATCTTCATTTGTTGGAGTAAGAGATGAAGTGTAAATTAATGCAAGCAAAAAAAGAAGGATAGAATTGTGCTTATGAAATATAAATATATATGTAATGATATTTTCCCTTTTTCTCAATCATTATAGTAAAAGAATACCTCATATTCAGTCATAGATCATCAAATAATATTTTATACTCTTTCCTTCATTTTTTATTAATCAGTTGTCTTTTAACCCATCAAAAATTTAACACTTTGTGGTTGTTTAATTTCTCAATAACACATTATATATATCTATCTACTTGTCCTTGGAAATTAATTTTCTCTTATATGGATATATTTTAACATCCCAACAATATTATCAATTTTTGGGAACCTGAATGTGTGGTATTTTATTTAACCAGTATGTTTCCCACATTCCCTATTCCAAAGTGGTTTTTATCCCAATATATGATGTTGGTTTGAAAAAAGTATTTTCAAATATTGTCCCCATGATGACTGAAAAAGAATTTTGAGGGAGAAATTTATTTAAGGTGGTAGAATATAATACCATGATCATTTAGAATACTTTTTTCGATACTTTTTTTAACACACACAACCAAACATTAAGCAAACCATGATATAATATTAAAATATTTTTATTTAATGTATCAGTTATTTACAATCTATAAGTTATAATGGAATGATAGGATTAACCAAATTTTGAAAAATATATAATGGTTTCATATAATGTGTGATTAATAACAAATCTCAACTCAATTTTTCAGTAAAATCATATTATACTTTGAAACGTGTTTTCATCAAAAAATGGTTTTGTTGTATTTTGTTCTTGGAAATTAAAATTAATTTATGTAAATTTAAAAAAAATAAATTTTCAAAATGAAGATAATTTTTTAAATCAGCATATCAAAATTAACTTATCATTTATTTTTGTGTTTTTTTTGAAATGATTAATTTTTCATTGATTAGTGAAAAAACATATTTTGGAAATAATATCATTTATTTTCATCAATTCAAGTAATTTAATATTAAAATTATATTTTATAATTGATGTATGATTATTTTTATTTATAATAATATATTCAATTCAATTTTAATCATAAATAGTCATGAATTTGGAATAACTTCACTATTATGCTTAAAAATACAATTTCATAAAAATACTTTTTCATTAATTTTTATGAATTTATATTAAAAATGATTTATTCTTGTTATAAATTTTGAATATTGAAACTTGGATTCCATATTTGGAATTTGGAAGTTTATATATGGTAAAAAAGTCATTTTTAGGTCATTATGAATGGAAAATGTAGTAAAATTTATCACCATAGTAATGGATAAAAAGGGTAATACATTGTTAAAACTGTTGGATACGGCTTTAAAATTTCTATAAATCATTATTTTATCCTATTATATGGGTTTATTTATTCCATTTACACAAATTTATTGAATATATGATCACTTTTGGACTTATATTTTTGATAGTGAACATTATATTTATTTAAGAAATGGACGAATACAAAATGTCACACTATTGAATTTAATATCTCTAATATTTAATCATAAGTTTAAAAAGTGGATATGTTCAGTTATAGATGTTTATATGAAATATAATGTAATTTTTTTGTCATATAAGATTATTATTTACTTATAGTTATTGAATATTTATTCAAAATTCTTATGAAACACTTACATAATATTATTCAATTAATAGATGAATAAAATAAATGATTTTAAATATATAAAATGTAATAATTTATTTTTAAATTTTTATGGTCCATGAATTTTTTATATAAATATCACATATTATATACTTCTTTAAGGTATTATATTTTTATTCCATTTTTATATTGGCACCATTAATTTAAAAAAAAATTAATACTCTCAAATATGACATTAGAGACATTTTATGTAAAATAATATATTATTATAATATATAAAAATAATAAAAAAATCCAATATGAAAATTATGATGATAAATGGTCTAAAATGACATATATTATCCATATATGATCCAATTTTTAACTTATAAGTAATATTTTACCCCTTTAATAATGAAAAAGTCATTATCACAGTGAAGGTGAAAATATGTTTACAAAATGGTTAAATAAAAAGATAGGGTTTAAAAAAATATAAAACTATTCAAATTTTATTGGATGCGGAAATTTAAAACATAGAACACATTAGTTTAAAATATCTATCCATTTTACGCATTTTTTGTGTGAATTTATTTCCTTTTATTCTTATATGAAATTCCAAGAGTTCACATCTCCTCCCTTTTAAAAAGAGACCCATTTCAATTATTTACACCACATTAAGACAAATATATCTACCAAACACTGACCATTTATCTTTTAATCTTAAATATAAACTAATTATAGGATATTTTCTTCTTCAAAGCCTATTACAAGGGTCTTTAAAACAGAATATAATATAAGTCTACTGTAGAAGTGGTAATCATTTATACCAACTCTTTCGAATTAATTTCTTCTTTTAATTCCGCTAATTTTTTTTTCAAAAATCCTAAAATAAAAAATTCAGTGTCATAAATATTCTATGATATTATTTTGACATGTATGCAACCATTTTTCATATCCTGTCCATCAATTGAGAGGAAAAAACATCACTCATATGTACAAATGGCTTGTTATATATTCATTAAAATGTAATTAATATTTGATCGCAAATTTATGTGAATGTTTATAAAGATAGAAATAATTAATGTATATTAAATTTATGAAATAATTAATTTTTATGAATTATAACATAATACATCTTACATTCCAATCCATTCTAAAACAATAACGTTCTCCATGGGTATGTATTGACTATCAACTCCACGATGGGATGTGATCATTTTCAATTTCCAATTTACATAGATAGTAATAAAGATATATTTAACAAATATATATTTTATATATATTTTATAATAATGATTTGGTAAATACAAATTATTATATACCTTTTTTTCGTTCATCCTTCAAAAATTGAAAATAACATTCATGCATATGTACGACCTACTCTCACCATAAATGATGTAATTGGTATTTATATATCTATATTTTATTGATGTATTTAAATATAAATAAATATAAAGATTATATATTATATTTATATAATTATCAATATAATAGATATATTATAACCATGTTCAATATTCATTGACCAAAACTACCAAATATAATCTTACATGAAAAAAATAGTTAACACTCGGAAAGGATGCTTTTAATAATGAATTATTAATAAACATATATGAAATTTTATAAGTGTATAATATTTGATACTATAAGTTTGAATTTTTTTTAAAAAATTTGATAATATATTTAAATTTATTATTCATAAGGATAAATGTACTTAAAACTTAAATCAAACATGAGGTAATGTGTTACTAGACAATATCTTCTTTCATTGGGTAAAATCACGTATTCAGTGATTATATTATACAAAGATTATATCTGAAATGAAATTTTAATATTTATATTTAATTTACACTTTTTAATGTGTATTAACATTTGATATATATAATCACAATGTTTATTAATTCCCACTTCAATTATATGATCATTGTAATGGTTTTCTCATAACAATTTTTCTTTCATCAGACATATATAATATTCTCCACATGTTTCATTGATGAGTTTGATATCCCCATTGATATGGTATATAATAATTACCTCTATAATAAACATATTTAGAATTTATTTTTTAAGTTATTTTATCAGTTTTAAGATATAAAAGTTACTAAAGTTTAAAGGGTTTATTTGATAATCTCATCATATTCGGGAATATTAATGTAAAAGTCTCTATGAGAGGTATTATTTGTTCTTTCTATAGTAAACCCAATATATTTTATTCTATTCAATTTATTTATGTAAATTATATGTTTTACATTATTTTTTCTCTCATTAATGAATAAAGACAACAAAATGTGGTTTTAAAGGAAACCGAATTTTTTCTACTCAATTGGAACTCACTATAAAATTATATATCATTATTGATTTATGGTGATGAATTCCTCTTGATTTTTCTTAAAATGAAATGGCATTCATGATTCCATTAAATTTTCCTAGAGAAAATAGATAGTTCCCCTTTGTGAGATTGTTGAATAAAATTATCATAGCATATCCAATTGTAAAAATGTTATTCTATCATAATATATTAGAGTGTATGAAAAAATATAAACAAATATTGAGAATTAATCATTTTGAGAGGAAACATTACTATCAACTAAATTATTTAATGGAATTGATATAGTAGCAATTTACTGGCCCAAGATATGTTTCCTTAGTAATATATTCTCATTAACATTGTAAATTGATGATATTAAATCCAATATTTTAGCCACATGTTTAGAGGAGTAAGAGGTAAGATATGATAGTTTAGTCCATACATAAATATACTTGTGTTGAGTTTCAATAATTTAGTTTATTCTAATATTCGATAACTTTAACCCCTTGAGTGATGTATTCCTCTCTAAACAAGAAGATGTTGAATTTTTGAAGCTTTTTTCTTGATCCCCGTTTAATTAGTAGTTTTAGTAATTCATGATATGTCATATTTAGAACCCCAATTTAACAATTCACCACTAGCTAGATGATATTTTTTGTAGAAATTATTCTTCTACATTTGTAGGACCACTATATTTATTAGTAAATGATTTATTTTTTACTTTAGTATAATAATTACTAGATGTGATACTTTGGGTAGTTACTTTATATTAGTTAAATAATATGTTTATAAGGGTAAGAAATCCATTAAAAGTGATATTTTATTTATATGGAGGACACTCATATTGGTTTGTGAATGTTTCATATAGAGGATATCTATGATAGTGGAAAAATACATCCCTGAAGGGAGGATATTTACAGTTGTTGGAAAATAAATTTCTATGCGTAAAACCACTCTTATTATTTATACCTATTCTTTAATAAAGCGGACTTTCATAACAATTAAATTCCTTAACACGAGCAGAACCTCAATTATAGTTGATGATTTTTTCATGGGGTTGGCCTTTGTAGTAATAGATTATTTTTTCAATAAATGTATTACCTTTACTGTGATCCACCAATAAAATTTTATAGTTATTAACTCTACGGTACTTGAATTTATTAATTTAGAGTGGTCTATCATGCCAATTGATGGAACAATTTTTAGTGTTCACTAATTTATTACTAATGTTTTATTTTCAACTATGTTTTCCTATATTATTCTTATTTTTATATTGAGGATTGGAGTCATATAATGGGATATCCATATGGCATCCCACATTTTTATTACATAACATTTCATTAAATTTTACAAACAGAGGATCTTGAAAGTCCCGTGTCTTGAAAATCCGGGACATAATACATGAAAACAACATAAAAAATTATTCTAAACCACTTTTATGGATTCAATATAGGTTCAAACTATTTAAAATATCTTCATCTCATATAATGGAGACATACATTAAAGGAAAGGGTGAGCAGAAGGCCCAGTAAGGGTAAACAAGGGAATCAGTTTAGTTGTGATATCAATAAAAACTAGATAAAAAAATAAATACATGAGAAATTCAAGTATGGTAATATCATAATATAAATAAAATAAGACATAACATGAATATATGTCTACAAAATTTCATTTATGCATTCATGAACATATCACCATGTTTCATCCACTAGGTTTCAAAAAAAAACCAAGCTTATTCACCAAGGTATCGTGTCACTTATCATATCTATAGAATAATTCTTTATAGAATTCATTAGAGCGCTATCATGGAAACCCTCAAAATGTCTTTATTTTCAGTTAATCCACATATATCATAATCCTAAATTTCACAAATGACCCACAAAGATAAATATTAATGGGTTTCACTTCAAAATTTTGATGTTTTACAAGTACTTAAAAATAAGATCATTATGTCATTTATAACCCATGGAAAGGATTTATGGTAATATGTATTTAAATTACATAATAAAAAAAATTAATATATTAATGAATACAACAAGATAAAAAAATATATTTCGGTATTCACATAAATAATGCAAGATAATATTTTGAGAAAAAGAGAGAGAGAGATTGAGATGAAAATTCGACAGCATAATGGCTATATGACATGGTTCTAGAAAACATTTAAAAGATAGGGGACAGGATTCATACACTCATTAATAACTCATAATACAGTATGGGTTTATAATAAAAAGTAAAAAGATCATGGTTTGGATAATTGAAGGAAATACCAAATGAAAATGAATCTCAAAGGAAAAGAGGAGATGCGATTTCATTTACTAAAATTCAGTAGCCTAACGATGTCACATAAAAATTCCAGAAACTAGTTCATGAGAGAAAATTTTCTATAATTAATTTAACATGAATTGGACAATAATAATGATATATAATGACATATTCTCACATAATAATTTGGAAACTATAAGATGTAACATAATTAAAGTCATGACTTAAAAGAGGTGTGTGAAACTTTCCCTTACTGTGAAGAGTAACCTCGAAAGCCTGAATGTTCGGACCATATGGGACTTGATAGAACCTCAGGAGGAATCCGTGGGAGGTAAAAATATGATAAATTAATTTAGGAGAATTTTGGAATGAAATTAATGAGGGAATTCCTTAGTATTTATAGGAAAAGCGAGGGAATAAATTATTAATTTCAAGGGACACATCATCGATGGTATTTGAAAAACCAAGGGATTTCCCATGGTATTTTACCATGGTATTGGCCAATTGGGACATATCATAGTATATATTACTATTCATCAATCGACCAGAATTATTATATCATTATTAAATAATTAATGATGTCATTAAACACTCGAAACTCAAAACTGTATTTTTCTCTATTCACTAAAAATTCAACTATTTCAGAAAAATCCCAAAAATCCACCCTAACCTAATATCAATTCATTGAATTAAATAATGAATTTCATTTTATAAAAATAATTTTCTAAATAATTTTAATTTAATTTTTAAATAGTGTCATTATTTATTCAAAGAAAACAACTCTAAAACTATAACTCGATTTGTAACACCATAAGAATGTAATCAAGGTCACATAAAATTATTATACAAGCACAATAAAATAAAGAAAAAAATTTATGATTACATTTTATGAATATAAATTTTTAATTTAAATTATTAAATTAATTATAAAATTGTAAAATAAAATATTTATGAAATAAAAAAATACCAAAACATATAATATGATCAGTTTTTCACTTTTAAGATGTCTAAATTTTATTCGTACACTCATGGGTTATGTTTCTATTTTTTTGCCAATTTACTATACATTACTATTCATATGGGGTATATTACTATTCATTCATTACAATACACTAAAAATTAAGTTGATCTTATTAAATACTAAATATATTACAGATCACAACTCTAAAAGACAATTTTTTGAAAAAAAATTACATTATTAATTATTTCATGCTTACATAAATATTTTAAAATACCCTTATTACAAAATTCAATAATAATATGCATCCTATATTTATCAAGACATTTGAAAAAAAAATACCATAATAAGAAATAAAAATTTTATTTATATAAAAGTATCACACAATATAGTTTTGGTCTCGTGACATAGCATCATATAACACATGCATTAGACGTAAGTGTAAGGTGTGCTATGGTAATAGAATCCTGGGGCGGTTTAGAAAACATTTCCCCAGTGGTGATTTCTAGCATCTTCAACTTCTAAATTAGGTGGTTCTGTTCAAGCATCACATGTGGAAGTTCGGCTTGGGCTTGGTCCAAAGAAATGTCTGGCGATGCTACATCCTTCCGAAGCTCATAAAGATGGGATTCGTACAACCCGACATTGCTGGATAAGGCCATCAACTATTATTTATATATTAATTAACCAAGATCACTTGTATTTATAAAAAAATTTTAGCATGAAGAGTTTAGTTTCCAACGGTCATATTGACCAATGGTAATATCACATTAGAAACCCAACATTCTTATTTAATTATACTCAATTCATTAATTAAATGATATAGTTTTGGTGAGAATAAAATAAAATAACACACAAATGTAGGAAACTAATATTTTTAAAAAATTCATTTCGTTACATTCTTCCCCCCATATGATATTTTGTCCTAGAAATTTTAACTCATACACTAAGAAGAGAAAATGATTGGGTACTTCTACCTCATAGACTCCTCTAGTTCCCATGTGGCTTCTTCACATTTGTGATTCCACTAAAACCCCATAACAAGGTGGCCCTTCTTGTTTCATAGAACCTTGTCTCTACATTCCAAGATCCCCCCTGACTGCTCCTCATAAGATAGGTCATGCTTATGTTGTACCACCTCTGGGTTTAGTACAGGTGAAGGGTTAGGTATGTACTTCCTTAGGAGGGATACATGGAAGAAATCATTAACTTGTTCTAGATTTAGAGGAATTTCAAGTCGATAGGCCACTGATCTTATGTGATCAAGGATATCATAGGGGCCAATGAACCTAGGGACGAGCTTCCCTATTTTTCCTAACCTCATGACTCTTTTACAAGGTGATATTCGAAGAAAGACATTGTCACCAACATCAAAATCCACATCCATTTGATGGTTTTCGACATAGCTCTTTTGTCGACTCTGAGCTTCCTTAATGTGTTGTTGGATGGCATGGACTTTTTCTGTCATCTCATGCATAAGATCAGGCCCAAAAAACATTCTCTCAGCAGCTTCATCCTAATAAGTAGGAGTACAACATTGATTCTTCTATAGAGTTTCATAGGATTCCATTTGAAAGCTTGATTGGAAGCTATTTTAGTAAGAGAACTCAACTAAAGGGAGATGTTGATCCCATCCACCATTAGATTTCATTGAGAATTTTATCAGCATTTCCTTGAGTGTTTGAATAGTTATTTTAGATTGGCAATCAGTTTGGGGGAGATAGGCCGTACATAAATTCAATTCAGTGCTCAGAGAATTTTTAAGACATTTCAATATGTTGGATGTGAACCTTCGATCACGATCAGATTCGATATAATGTGGAACTCCATGAAGCCTTAACACTTCAATCATGTAAATCCTAGCAAGTTGATCAAGAGTTAGATCTTCTCAAAGGGAGATAAAATGGGTAGTCTTGGTGAGACAGTCCACAATAACCCATATCGTATTATTTACGTTGGATGTTCTTGGGAGACTAGTGACGTAGTCCATAGTGGTATTGTCCCACTTACATGTTGGTTTGGGTAGTGGTTTCAATACCCCTTTAGTAATTTAACGCTCTGCCTTCAGTTTCTGACATTCTAGACACCATGAAATGTAGTCAGTAATCTCCATTTTCATATTATCCCACCAATGAAGATCATGAAGGTCCGTATACTTTTTTGGCTTCCAGGTTGTAATAGAAAGTAGAGTTATGAGCTTCGTCCATCAACACATTCTTTATTTATGGAATAGATGGAACACATACCCTTTGATGAATATTCAGTACACCTTCTTGAACAATATTGAATTCCAGAGACTTCACATCCTTCACAACCTCTATCTTATTCTCTAACAAAGGATCTTATTTCTGAGCTTTCTTGATCATCTCTAGTAATGATGGTTCAAAAATAATTTGGGTTAGTGTTGATGATTTCCCTTCCCTTATAATATCCATGTCCAGATTTACTAGGTCATTGATCAAAGGATCTCTTTGATTCCTCATTATGAAAAGTAGAACTGGGTCTTTCTAAATTAATGCATCAACAACAGTGTTTTCACTTCTAGGATGACAATGAATTGAAAAATAATAATAATTAAGAAGTTTCAACCATCTCCTTTGTCTCATTTTGAATTCCTTTTGTGTGATAATATACTTTAAAATTTGATGGTCTATGTATATATCTCATTTCACCCCACAAAGATAGTGCTTCCATATATTCATAGCGAAAACAACTACAGCCAGCTCCAAATCATGAGTAGGATATTTTTTATCATGAGACTTCAATTGTCGATATGCATAAGAAATTATTTTCATTTTTCATGATGACACACCCAATCCCTTTGAGAGATACATCGCTAAAAATAAAAAATATGTGTCTACTAGAGGGATGTGTTAAAATGGGTATAGTAACCAATATATAGATTATCACTTGGAAACATCCATCACACTCCTTTGTCCAGATGAACATGAACCACTTTTGAGTTAACTTGTTTAATGGATTAGAAAGTCCTGAAACTTTATTCACAAACCTCCTATAATATCATGTTAATCCAAGGAAACTGTGAATATCAGTTATTTTTTCTAGGATAAGGGAACTCTTATGAAACTTTTTTCTTTATAGGGTCAACATTTATTCATTCATTGGTTACAATTTTCCCCATGAAAGAAAATTTTTGCAACCAGAATTCACATCTTCTGACCTTTCCAAAAATCCTCTCCTTCCGTAGAGTTTGAAATATTAACCCTTAGATGATCATCATGGTCCTCACAACTTTTGTAAAATATCATAATATCATCAATAAAACAACCACAATGTTATCATGGTAGTCCTTAAAGACTCAATTCAATAATTCCTTAAAAATAGTAGGTGCATTAGTCAGTCCGAAAGTCATAACAATAAACTCATCATGCCCATATCTTGATCAGAAGGAAGGTTTTGGACTATCTTCTTTCGTTTCCCTCAATTGGTTATAACCAAATCGATGATCAATCATAGAGAAGTATTGTGCCCCAAGAAGATGGTCTAATACGTCATCAATAATTGGAAGAGTGGTATTTGTTCTTCATTGTGATCCAATTCTGTTCTCTATAATCGATTCATAGCTACATCGATCCATCCTTCTTCATTACAAAGAGAACTACTGCTCCCTAAGGAGACACACTTGGTCAGATAAAGCCCATCTCCAAAAGATCTCAATGTTTTTTATTTAATTCCTCTAGCTACATATATTCTATCCTATAGGTGGTCTTAGATATTATATAGGATCTAGATATGTTATTAATGGAGTACTCTAACTCTCTTTCTAGGGTAGGTCCGGGTAACTCCATAGGAAATACATCAATGTATTCTTGGAATATAGGGAAATGATCTTTCCTCCAACTCTCATTCCATTATTCTTCATCACTTATCAACTCCATAAAGAATTATATAAGATGTTCTTTATACACTGACCCGGTTGAGATATCTCTCCTTGGAATATAACTAAAGGTTTTCCTTTCAAGACCACTGATATTTCCTTGCTTATGTAGTTGGTATTAGCATTATAATTTGAGTGGCATTCCATCCTAAGTATAATGTTGAATTCCAGCATGGTAATGACTACCAGATTTTTGATAACATTGTTATCACTAATGTAAATACTAGAGTTTCTATACACTAATGATACAGGGATAATCCCACTAAGAGCCTTGACTGATAAATCTTCTTTTAGAAAATCAGGTGTTGATTCTATATTCATTGCAAACATGGATGAAATAAAGGAATGACTAGAACCAAAATCAAACAATTTACATTCTACCATTGACATATCAACAATGGTAACATCCACCACATAATATTCGACTTCATCTTCAGCTATACTGATGTAAAAGTATGACCTTTTTCCCTTGTCCATTGCAGAGGCGGATGGTGAATTTTCTCCAATGCCCTATGATTTGGACAGTGATTAGAAAAGTTCCCAAGTTTTCCAAAATTATAACATTCAACATTAGGTAGGGCCTGAAATATCTTCCCCTTTTAGTTGGTGTTAGGATGTGGTGGATCTACCTCACTATGAAAATTCCGCACAATATCACCATATATACCACACTTGTAGCACTTCGAGCTCCCAAGAAGGAAATTCCCTGAAAGATTCTTCCAAGATATATTACACGTGGGACATTGTATTTTTCTGCTGCATGCTCCTTGATATAATATTCTCCCTAAGCTTGTCTCCATCATTCTCTTCTTTTCATGGGATTTATAAGAACACTTTGTGTCACCAAACTCCAGTTTAAATTTCACCACACTCTACATGAAATCCCCATTTTTATCATAGTCTCGATTGGATAAATTCTTCCATAGATGAGGTCATAGTCCACCAAAGAATATATCAATCATACCACAAGGATCCATGACAAATATTGAGGTGTAATGGGAAATCCTTGTGAATTTCACCTTGTATCTTCGCACAAATTGATTCTCCTTATGCTTCATCTCGAGAAAGTTATTCTCCATTATGTTTCTCATGGAATGAAGGAAATAATTACTGAAGAAGATCCTTCTGAACTATTACCACTCCATAGAACCAACCCGCACTGTTTACCTAGTGTTTTTAATTAGTTTCCACCACTGATCAGCTTCTCCCTCTAAGCGGCAGACATCCAGAGTGACCTTATCTTTTTCTGAACAGCAGAGCCCAGAAAAGATAATATCTATAGAGATGATCCACTATTCAGTGAACAATGGGTCAGTCGATCCACTATGTGGTGGTGGTCATTGACTGATAATGAACTCAACAGAATGTTGTTCCCTTTATGTTGAGATCAGTCTCTCTTCTTGATTCATGTTATTTCCCATAACTTAAGTCAGTTGGTTCATCATTCGCCTGAATATTTCCATTCCATATCTCATCAGAGGGTCGTTAGCACATGGTCTATTACGGTGAACATTTGACGATTCCTCCTATTTCTTCCATTTTCTAAAAGTACAAACCTTAGTGATAAACATATTTCATTTACTAATCTTTTAACTATAATGGATTTTATGTCTTAAAACTTCATACATTAAACAATTACATTTCTCTATAATTCCTTCATAATGAACCATAAAAATCATATTATTAACCAAACATATCCCCCAGGAGTGTCATAACCAAGAGTATAGCAAGTACCTTTGACATGTACCAGGATACCGTAGGTTAAGCCCAAAACGCCTTGTCCGGTTCTTCACTCTTTGGTGCATCTTTTCTAGAGCTGCCTCTACCTGCGCGTATCCATACATGGGTGTATTTTCTTGATAAACCACTTACTCAATACTCACCAAAACACCAGAAAGTATTGTTATTATTATTCATTAATATAGTGTTCATGTAAATTTTTTCATTTCCCAAATTCCATAAATAACCTATCTATCCTTTGAAACCAACTATGGCATTCTACCTTTTTATTACATAACTTTTCATTACATTTTATAAAAAGAGGATATTTATATAATAGAGTCTTAGAAATCCGGAACATAATACAAGAAAGAAACCTAAAAAATTCTTCTAAACAACTGTTACGGCTTAATAATATGTTTATATATTGTATGATTACTGCATCTCATATCTTGGAGACATACATCAAAGGAAAGTGTGAGCAGAAGGCTCAGTAAGGGTAAATAAGGGAATCCGTTTACGAGTGATATCAATAAGAACCTGATAAAAACATAAAGGCATGAGAAATGGAAGTCCATGCATATCATAATAAAATGAACTTGAAAAATAACATGAATATGTGCATACAACATTTCATTTAGACATTCATGAACATATCACCAAGGTTCATCCCCAAGGTGTCACAAATATTTTTACCTAGGTTATTCACAAAGGTGTCGTGAAACCTGTCATCTCTATTGATTAATTCATTACCCAATGAGTTGGAGAGATATCAGGGAGAACCATTAATATGTATTTATTTTCATATGATAGTCATATATCATAATCATAAATTTCATAAATATCCCATATAGAGTAAAATTAATGGGTTTCACATCAAAAATCACAATGTTTTAAAAGTTCTTAAAATTAAGATTATAATGTCATTTAAAACCCATGGAAAGGTAGAGAGGGTTATATGTATGTCAATTGACCAATAAAATAGATCAATTTTATGTATTGATTAATACCACAAGAAATGAAAATATATTTGGGTATTCACATAAATTATACAAGATAATTTCTGGTGAAAAAGAGAGATATTTTGAGATGAAAATTCTGCAGTGTAATGACTATATAACATAGTTTTAGAAAGCATTGAAAATAGAGGGGACATAATTAACCCACTCATTAATAATTCATAATAATGTATGGGTTCAGAATAAAAATAAATAAGATCATGGTATTTATATTTATAATAAATACCATATGAAAATAATACTCGAAGGAAAAGAGGAGATGTGATTTATTTTATGAAAATTTTGATGCCTAACTGTGTCACATAAAAACAAAGATAATCGTTTTATGAGAGTGTAAAGGGTCTCTCATCAATTGAACATGATATGGACAATAATAATTATATATAAGAACATACCCCCACATAATAAAATAGAAACTTGAAGACATAACTCAAACGAAGTCATGACCTAAAAGAGGAGGGCGAATGTTTCCATTACTGGGAAGAGTAACTTCGAAATCATGATGATTGAGACCTTAGGGGGATTGAGGGAAACATGATAGGACTCCTTGAGAGTTAAAAATACTATAATTTCGTTGAAATTAATTTTGGAATGAAATGAATGAGGTAATGGCTTGGTATTTATAGAAAAAGTGCGGGAATAAGTTATTAATTTCACAGGGACACCACATCGGTGGTATTTGCAAAACCATGTGCTTGCCCATGGAATCATCGCATGGTATTGGCCACTTGGGACACCTCATAGAATATATTACTATTCATTAGTCTACGATAATTATTACTTAATTATTACATCATTAATGATGTCATTAAACACCCGAAACTCAAAACTGTATTTTTACTATTCTTTGAAAATTCATCTATTTCAGAGAAATCCCAAAAATTCACCCTAACATAATATCAATGCTCTTAATTATAAAATGAACTCCATTTTTTGGAAATAATTTTCTAAATATTTTTAATTTATTTTTTGAACGAAATAATTATTTATTCAATAGAAACAACTCTAAAACTATTACTTGTTTTGTAACAACATAAGAAAGTATTCAAGGCCTTATAAAATTATCGTATAACAATAATAAAATAATGTTACAATTTGTGATTAAATTTTATGAAAATAAGTTTCCATTTTTAATTATTAAATTAATTATAAAATTGTAAATATAATATATATGACTTAAAAATACCAAAACTTATACTATGATCATTTTTTCACTTTTAAGTTGTCTAAATTGTATTTATAAACTAATGGGTGATGTTTCTATTTTCTTGGTTAATTCACTATTAATTACTATTAACTACTATTCAAAAAGGTATATTACTATTCATACTTTACTATTAACTAAAAATTATGATGATCTTATTAGACTCTAAATTTCTTACTGGTCTCAACTTTTGAAGTACATTTTTTGAAAATAAATTTACATTATTAATTATTTAATGCTTTACTAAATTTATTAAAATACACTTTTTCCAAAATTCATCAGTAATACTCTTCCTGTGTTTTCCTAGAGATTTATAAAACACAAATTTACCATAATAAGAAATAAAACATTTATCTATATATAAAGGATTACAAAAATTAGCTAAGGTCTCATTACATAGCCCCTTATAACATATGCATAGGACCTAAGTGTAAGGTGTGCTATGGTGATAGAATCTTGTGGCGGTTCACACAATATTTCCTGAGTGGTGATTTCTATCATCTTGAAATTATAACTTAGGTTATTCGATTCATGCTTCACATATTAATTTTTGGCTTAGGCTTGGTCCAGAGGAAAGACATGTGATTCTACATCCGACCCATGATTTGACATAAGGGTTTTGTATGGCCCGAGTCTACTGGATGAGGACATCGACTCTTCTTTATGTATTAATTAACCACGATCACTGGTATTTATAAAAAATTTGTAATGTTAAGAGTTTATTTTCTAATAGTCATATTGAACAATGGTCATATAATAGTTGAAACCCAATAGTCTCATTTAATTATACTCACTTCATTAATTAAAGGATACAATTCTGATGAATATAAAATAAAATAACACACATATTTAGAAAACAAATATTATTAAAAAGTTCAGGTTGTTAAAATCCATAAATATATTACAAGATTTAGATTACATAATCCATCTTATAAAATCAGTAAATTCTCAAAAAAATGCAGTTACGGTATATTTAAATTCATTTAGGTATTTATTAGTGAGGTTGAGATAAGTCCCCCCATCAATATAAAGGGAATATTTATCACAAAGGTACTTTCTCATTGGTTCTTAGTTTGATATGTCTAGGTTATTTATTTATTATAAAAACACATGTTTAATATTATATTTGAAGTGGTTGGGATAACTATGGTTTTTTAGATCACCCTATGTGAATTAAGAGCAGCAACCATGCTGATGTGAATATTTTCCCTTCAAGATATAAGAGAAATGAATTACCAAGAATGAGATAAATAATATAGAATTAGTTTGGAATAATGACGTGGGTAACTTACCACTATTATTCTTTTGTTTTATCGATGTATATCATTAATTAAATATGTTAATAATTTCATAAGTGGGTATTCATGTTTGATTCCCAACATTAGATTTGTACTGGAAAACATAGTGTTATCAATTCTCTACTATAGAATCTCTATTGAAAAAGTCAAGAAATGGATCCCCAAACCATTGATGTTGTGATAGGAGTTTCATTAATATATATAAAATCTATATATAGTCATTACAAAGGTTTTAGTTTTTCCATTTCTCTTGTGTAGATTTTATGTTTCCAAAATGTGTCACATCACACTACCACTTGTCAATATTTAGATTCTATGATAGTACGAATAAAAAACCATTGGTAACATGTTTCATGGTATATTTTTTTTGATCTATTAAGAATATTAATATAAGTAAATGTAATTAAAATCTATAAAAACATTCCCATGAAAATCTAAATCACATAACCATGTCATCTAATTCGTGGGGGATTGTGGTGTTTAGGAATATACATGTCAAAATCAAGAGGATAAGAGGTTGAATCAACCCACTGTGGACTTTAATTACATGTATGAGACTCTCTTATTTATTTAAGATATATTCATAAAATCCATCATCATTCGATTTTTATGGAAATTAGTTAATTACATCACATAGTTTTTAAAATAATTAAATTCCTTTGATTGATTCATGTTGTGACATGAATGTAAATTAAATCATATACATGTAATAAAATTTTATGATAATTTTAATAAGTAAAAAAAATTAATTATATGAAATTAAAAAAAATTATTTATTATTTTTACATGAATATACTATATTTATTTATTTCACACAGGTTATCAAATAGTTTAATGTTGTATAGAGGACAATCACAATTTTATTTCCTATAGTTGATGATCATTATTAAAATTACTATAGACAATGGTCATAGTTTAATATCACATGGCGAGACTCCTAGATAATGTAAATTGCAAGATACTTATAGTTTAAATTATTGGATAATCATATTTCAATGTATTATAGAGAATGAGAGGTTTTTCTATAGAGTTTAATTAATTCTAAGTATCTGATATGTCTTTATATAAAGATTAGTTCAATCCAAGAAATAAATGAAAATAGAATCATGGTGTTTTTTAGCATATAAGTGAATATAATTAGGTCATATATATATATATATATTAAATACTAGGTCTTACCACATGGATATGGTTTATGTATAAGTGTTCATGGTTTAGCATATAAAAAAAATAGTGAAATAAGTTTTTGATATATCAATTTCTATCTAATATATTAAGAATGATAATGAGACATAGAATCTTTCCTTATATTGAATTACAAATGAATTAATATTATCTAAGGTGGAATCCTTTTGTATAAGAAATTAATTTAAGTAACATAATAATATTTATCCAATGTTAATGATAATACATTATGTAACCACCATTGTTCATTTAAAGATGCTCTCTTCATTCATCTCTAAGACTTCTATATTGAAATAAATGTACTCATAAGTTTTTATATCAATAATTACTTTATATATTGATTATCTACCTATAAATAGATTTTAATATGATACCACTTTCACTAGATGTGTGGTCTAATATACGTGGTGCTGTGAAGGACATATGTGGGTTGATAAGACATACTACATTCGATCAATTATTAGTTTCACACTCCTTTTTTTACCTTCTATTCCAATTTACACCCATCCCTGATGTCCTAATATCATCTATATGTTAATTGAATGGGTGATTAATTAAGAATAAAGTAGTATTTCAATAAAAAAATTATTAATGTATTAAAATATTATATTAAATATATTATATACGTATCCTATCATTGAATCTCACAAATATCAAACATAATATTCTCTTATAATAAAATATAGAAATAAATATAAAGAAAATATATATTATAATGACCTTATGATAATTAATATCAAAATAATTTAAATTACATTTCCACTCCCCCAAATTTAGATTACTCTAGGAAATATCATCATTAACATGGTTTTACTATACACATTTTTATGTGTGATTCATTAAATATCAAGAAATATCTAAAGTATATGTCCCCGATATCCAACATACTTATAACATGTTATCAATATCTAATATGTACCTCAAATAAATTTTCTCATTCTGCGTAGAATATGATATCAATGTAATATTTTTATAGAATATGGCATATCCATGGTATATTCTCATCGGTAATCCTTGTTTTTAGTACCAAGACTCAAAGTAAAATCTCCATCCACTCTCCTTGATCCAACTATATGTTGATTTCTTATTGATATTAACTAATTTGTAAATGTAGTTATATATAAAGATGATCTATTCCACTGATTATGAATGTAATCCATGTTGTATCATCAAATTCATTAGTAGTCATGAATTTCGCATCTTCTTTTATCATGGATGAGTACACACTTATTTAATACTCTTTTACATTCTAGATTCATTGTGGAGGCCTTGGGAACATATGAGGAAAATTTTATGATAGTAATTTACTTTTTTTAATGGTGTTATATCATCCAAAAAATATATTTATATAAAAATTATGATAATTCTAGTTTGTAGTGTAATAGGCCTATTGTTATTATCAATGATAGGATATATTAATTAGAAATATAGGATTATTTTACATCATGATGAATGATATGGACCAATATTTATCAATATTTCATTCATATTCTCTGATATCCATAGGTCATTGAATAAAATAACAAAATTTCCATTGATGTTTTCCATCACACATGACATGTTATACTGCTGATAGATTATAGTAAGATTTTATAGGAAAATTTAAGAACTATATATTTCACATTGAATTGGAATTATAAATTAGTTTAAATATCAGTATATCATAATGAGTAATTGAATAATAGTGTTCGATTGATCTCAGTTATAATAACAGTTGTGAAAAATCAACATGGAATTTTATATATTGATTCTATATAAATAAATTTTTTCCTATCTTGTGATAGGTATCATTCCATATGATAGCACATTATCATACTCTTATATAGTGTCTTATAAAACACCATAGAATTGTCATTATTTGTGATATGTTGTTTTCATTACACCATAATTATTAATTCGAACTATTTTTAAGGTACGTTCAATAAAGGATTGTGCGGCATTTTCTATCTTTTGAACCAGTGTTCAGATTAAAAATATGACTGCACTATCGAATCTGAAATGATGATATTCACTTAAGGAAGGCTTAACATCGACCGTAGTAGGTTGGGTGAAAATGTTAGTATTTCCTAATTTTAAAAAAATAATAAAATAACACAAAAATTTTTATTTTATTTCCTACCTCCTGTTGAGCGGTAGTGGTGGAACCGATGGGTTTTTAAGCCATTTAATGGCTTAACTCTTCTATTTATAACCACACCGTTGATAGATAAAGAGGTTCATTCGTTAATGAACCTCTCTAATCTATTGTTTTCTTATCCTCCTTTTCCCCACTATTTAATTAAGGTATGGGCTGGGGTTTCTGACATGGGTGTGAGGAATCTATGGAGAAGTACCACTCCATCTTCCACCGACGAAGGATATAATCTTGGGTGTCAATGATCTGGGATCAACAAACGTCGACAAATTCATCCAACGAGGACTCCTCTCCCACAACAATCGCAACATCACCAAATAGATCTCGAGGTAGGGGTTTTGTTATTACATTCATTTGAAATGTTTCCTTCCCTCATTCATGAAAAGAATTATGTATCACAGATGTTCTGAATGAGATTTAATTTATCTATTTTATGAATTTCTTATTAACCACTTTTTATAATGAAATGGTGGCGAGCGTAGTCCAAACGAAAAAGGAACGAACCCTCTGACTCTTGATTTTTCATTGTTTTCATCCATGGTGGATTTCTCAAGTTGATGGAACCCTGAAACCTAGAGGCATCCATCGATCGCGGCATATTGGGAGGCCCGTAGGCACCTTCAGAAGTGAAAAATGCCCACCAGATCTCACCTGGTGGACTGCGGAAGACCCACTGGCACGGTACTGGTGTGCCAGCACCGGAAGGTGAATGCAGCAACCGGAGCTCACCACCCACAGAAGGAGGCGGCACCACGGCAGACTAATGGGGTTTCCAGCTCTTAACCGGCCACGTTGGTGGATGGGCGGTGCACTGTCACACAATGCAGGTGGAGGTCAAAGCTTCAATGCCATGACAGAGGTGGAATTTCTCCCTATGGGTCCCATAAATAGTGAGGAAGTTCCAAATGGCACATCCAATTGAAGATCCGAATGGCTCTTTGAGACATTCGAGAAGGAGGGGTCGTGCAACCACTCACATGAGTAGAGCCAGCTGGTAGGCTAGTCCATTCTGTGGCCCAGTGGACAAAGCCCGCCAGTTTGGGCAGGGCCAGGTTAGGTCGACCAGAACAGGGTCAGGTCACCCCATCCCAGGTCGGGTTGGCCCAGGCCGAGTCATGCCAAGTCAGTCCGATTGGGTCAGAGTGAACCCAAACCCATTTCAGCCAATATACGCTTAAAAAAATGAATTTCACACACTATACCTCCATTTGATGAACCATCTGTGGCACTAGAATCCTTATAATGAGATGGTCCTTTTGAGATACTCCATCTGATTTTTGGAAACTGTTGGTGTATCGCCGGGTTGGATCATACCCAAATCTAACTAGGTCATTGGTTCAAATTTTTATATAAATCATAAAATGGGCATCCAATTAATGTGTCATCTATTTCATTGGTACCCTTATGACTTGATGTATATTTGGGTTACATATTCATGGGACATAGTGCCGATTGAAGAACTATTTATGGCTTGAGGAGTGGATCCTCCCAGAAACAAGCGTACTATATACAAGAATCCATTGGTTGGTTGAGATATGAACAATGAATAGAAATCATTTGTGGAAAAACACCTAGTGATAATGTTTCTATCATAAGCCAGCGATCCATTATGGACCAACACTTAGCGATCATGTTTGATTCTACAGCTAGCGATCGTGTGTGGTTCAACGCCTAGTTATCCGTTGTGGATCATCACCTAACGATCCTGTGTGGATTAGCACTGAGCGATCCAGTGTTAATCAGTAGAAGAACCCTTGATAGAATAAGATGATCTAGCTTTACAACTATTCATCTATTCTTCTGTACTTATGTTATAACTAGTTTGAGATGAGTCTTTTACTTTTAGAGTTGTGATTGAGATCATGTATTTTGTTTTTCCTTATTTGAATTATAAGAGACATTTAGGGGTCTTGGGGTCCCTATAGGGTATTTTTATACTCACCCCTACACGGGCTTCTCCCGCACCTTGTTGTTTCTTGTGCAGGTGACGAGTAGCTCGACTGAATCTATAAGATCTAGGACTAGGTGTTACATAGCGGTGAAGTTTGACATGGAGAGCTGTGGAGATAATATATACACATCCTTCAGGTTATATCCTTGGAGGAAAATATTAGGAGTCATTTTTTATTTTCTTTTATATTATATCTTTCATTTCAGATTTTATTCTACCCCCATTAATCTCAATACATAATTTCATGTCATCTTTTTTAATACGTGGTTTACAATTTTTGTGTACATAGTCAATGTGTATATAGTTTGGAAGGAAATTCCATCCCATTTTATGGATACTCCTTTATGGTTATAGTCACCAACCCCAGGCCTATGGAAGGTGGGCTTGGGGTTGTCACGACATAGGTCTCAAGGGACGGGTCTGGTCATTACAAGCTTCTTAGTAGACATAAATCCTAAAACAACCATAATTTAATAACTATAAAAATGTACAAATGTTCAAAAAATGATATAAAATAAAACAAAATAATTAAAAAATATCACCACCAAAAAATACATCTCATTCAAGAAAACACATATGTTTCATCTTACATTATTATCCATTTAATGGATGTGACTCAAACAAATTATATATTTCAATAGAAAAAAAATTAATTCTACTTGTTGTTTAAATCCATCTATAGTGTAAAAGAACCCCATATTTGAAAACCCCCATAGATATATTCACCTAAATTATTTACCATTTCAAACCTCTATATCATGCTTAAATAGTTGATGAAAAATATTTATGGTTTTCTAGGATCTCATCACCTATTATAGGAGTAAACCCAAATTTTACAAAATAATAATCCAATGTAAGACATCCTAAACGGGTTGTTTGTTCGTATTTTCAATAATTGATTGAATTAATGTATCATTTCACACTATTATTATTGATATACCCATGCAACTTATTCTCATTGGATTGTGCACAAACAACTATATCCTCATTATTAGCATTTTATTTTTCACCAGTATCCTACACTTGACCAATATTACATGGGGGAATCTCCCCCAAATTAATTCCTCACCAAAACATCATTGAGTCTATTTCTTGCACTATCTCATTACCTATAGATTTATCATATATATATTCAAAACATATCACTCAATGATTTGTTATTTTAGTTTTCTCATATTAAATAACCAAGACATTAGCAGTATCTGTGACATCCTTATTCGAGTCCTAGGGATCTTCTAAAACACCTATTTCAACGAATTTAGTTTTTTTGCATGATTTTATCATCTAAATGTCAGTATTTCATACATACGAACAACTATGGGAGTTACAAATGTATATGACACTATATGATCTTTCAGGATAATGTAAATTCTCTTTTGGATAGCCATGATATCTCGGACAGATAGAAAAGGATGTTTTATGGTTACCAATATAAAATTATCTAGAAAAATGGAAAAACTTGTACGTCCTGTTTTCTCAATTTAATCCATTGAAAAAACCTAAGTTTCTTCAACCCAATAGTTTTTCATTGTTTAGGTAAAATATGATATGAATGTATGAGCCATTTAATATGTTTTATCCTTTACCATTTATCATTCTCTTTGTATTCTTCCATGTTAATAGATAATTTTGATCACTGTTTAAAATTCCCATCATTTTATCCCTATAAATCAAACAATATGAAATATCTACCTTATGATTCATATAGAATTCTCTAAAATATAAATTAAAATAATAATCAATAATCCAATTAGAAAAATGGATCTTAAGATAAAATTCCAATTCATTGTAGAGGTTAGAAAAGATCATGATGTTTTCATAAATAGTCCAGTGATTACCTAAAAGAAAATAACCAATAGCTTTACCCAACCTTTGAAGGATTAATTTTAAAAAAAAATAATGGAATGCCCCAAAAATTCAACCAAATAGTTTTTTCATATGTCTAAATATTCACAATAATAATTAAAGGCTATTATATAATGAAAAAAAATGATATGATTTTTTTTTTCTAAACTATGATATGGTGAATTATTACTAATTTGATCATATAGTGACAAGTGGTTATGCTTTATGAAAACCAAACAAATAGCTATTATTCAGCCCCAATATTTATTATAAAAAAAATGTAAATGTATGGATAATGATTAACAATCCCTTAAACCAAATATAAAAACTAATCTTACTATTGTTTTACAATTAAAAGATTGATCATTCCACCACTATGAAACCTTTAACCTGCCATGGTGCATGAGGAAAAGTGACCACCTAAATGGTTTCATTAATTCCTTAAATAAATTATAGTAAAAATTTGTAAACTCAAAATAACATTAACTAACATTAAAATGAAATAATCTGTAAGTCAAGGTTGATCCCATATAGAACTAATAAAAATCACAAAGAAATGTTATGAAATAAAAAACAACATATTTGAAATTGGTTTAAATTTTTTATTAAAATATATTATAATACTAAGATTATGTAAATATAAGATCATTTAAATAGTTAAGGTAATGTTATGTGATATAAATTTATTTTTAATTTGAATCAATCTTTAGTGAGCCTCCTTTTATAGTATTCACTCATTATTTTATAAACCCACATTACCCTGTCAATTACATAGTTTAGTTTATAGATAGGTTTTTAAAATTTTATTTATACATAGATACACTTTACTCATGTATTGGTTAGTCCATGTGATGGTTAATTTGTAATGAATGACCTCCTCTCACAGAAATGGTCATTCATGAGAGTAGAGAGTAGGATCAAAATGAAACTAAAAACATAGAAACCATCATAAATTTAGGTCTCAAGAAATTCCAAACACATAGAATGTTCCCCCTTGATTACATTTATTGGTATAATATAAGTGCTTCCAATTACTAGTCATCAGGGAATTTGGAAGATAAAATACACCTAATGTAGCTGCACTCCATGTGAAATGTAGTAATCTAGGATTTATGCTCTTGGACTAATGTCTCTAGTCCAATATGTCATCCCCCATCTCACTAGCCTCTATTTTTTATATAATGGTAGATATAACTTGAAGAATCACATGCTTATCTTCAGTTTTAAAATTTTAATTACCCTTTTTTATTTATTTTTCAAAATAATCTAATTTGTGAATTAATAAATAATTACCTGTATATCTTTTCATTTATCATCCTTGAGATAGATAGACTTCGACCAAGATGAATTATCTTATGCATGTTGGAATTTCACCATCGATATATAATATTTTCCATTTATTCTTTACATTAAATTGTATATTAATTAATTAATTAGAGGATATTAACCAAAATGTGTATTCTCCTTCAATATCCCCCGAAGCTCTATGGTTTCATTTGAACATTCTAAGGATATCGAGCTTTTGAAATAGTAATAGAAAAACCCTATGTGGCATAGTTTGTTTATTGTTGAATAGCCTTCTTTATTTGAATTCATGGATACTGTGTTTCAATAATACAATGGTACATCATTATTATTTCTTAATATCATCACCATGGTTAAAATAGAACCCACATTAATGTCTCAAAAACCCTACACTACTGAATTCATGCATACCTACTAAAAAATCCACTGTGAAGTAGTTTCAAATGATTTCACATCCACGTCTCATGAAACACCATCCACAACCAAAATCTTTCACTGATGGTGTAGCCTTCTTATTCATCACCCTTAGAAATCTAGGGAAATATGGAAATCATAGGACCACGGTACTGAGTTTTATTATTATTTTTGGATTCTAGTATCACTGATCTACATAGCCATGGATGTGGCATAGTGATGCTCAAATATCAAGTGGCACCAATGCCTCCCACATTTTGGGCCGTGAGTTCTTATTATTTAGTAGTAGATATGATTATACATAAGTTTTGTATGAGGTAGAGGACATGGAAAATAGATCAAATGTCACAATTTTTGTTAAATTAAAAAATACCTTCTTGATTCTTTTCCCCACAGTGAAAAATATAGTTGTTTAGATCCCTTATTTCATTAAACACATTCCATTTACTTGTTAGTAAAGAAAAACGAGTGTTGGGGATGGATACCTTCATTGTGCACTAACCTAGGCCGGTGCTACCTTTCTCCTTCCACTTCATGGACCTTTCTCATACTTTTTAGTACACGTCTATGTATATGAATTTCACATGATCATCTCTATCACCTATTGTCAGCCATCTTTATTGGTTTTGTGGTTGTATTCCTCTTATATGGTGGTCGTGTGGCTTGCACTAATGGGTTTATGGTTGGCCCTTGATTGTCAATTTTTTTACATATAGAAGACAAAAATTATATAGAAAAATATAACTTCATTAAAAATTTATTTTAAGAATTTTTATATATTTTCAACATAATTAATATAAAATACCTATAAATTATTATTAATAATAAAAACAATGGTATGGGGATTTTAAAAAAATATAATTTATTCAATTAAAATTTCAAAAATTATTCATTAAAATTATATCATAAATATCCCACACATAATCCAGAATTTCAATAAAAATATAACTAAAATAATAATTAAAAATGATCCCCCATGGTACCAATATTTTTATTTCATACTCAATGAATGGAAAAAATTCAACAGGTGAGACAGAACATTCAAGTATCACATATGAAAAGTGAATCCAACTCATCAGTAAACAAAATGTATCGGATATTTCCCTAATATAAGTGATTAAGCCTCTTTGTACTCCATTAATTCCTCTTAAATTTATTATGTTTAAACATGAAATGTTATGATCTACCACATCATTTTTTTCTCTTCACTCTAGGTTTAATATAGATTGATTTTTCCTCATACCATGATTAAATGAACCGATTTAGAAACTAAAAAATGAACTAAATTCACCACTTTATTGAGGAAATAATTACTACGAATCATGATTACATGAATATTAGGATAAAATGAATCAGAGGATATAAGGATGGTAGGTAATGGATGGGAAAAAATTCACTCCAAAGGGAGGATTATATCAATATAAATTGAATAGTAATCTAAATTAAGTCCAATTACATCCTCCACTCAAATATATAATCTTACTTACATCCCAAGATCAAATTAAGGCCATGAAAAATTAATATAATGAATTAATACACCCTATTTAATTTTTAATAATTTTTTGAATTTTAATTTTTTATAATATTTTTGGAATGTGGAGTTATGAAAACACCCAAACCCACTACCCATATCCTAATGGTAGAAATAAATATTCCATTGATGGTGAATTTCGACCCTCCAATACATAACACAATTGTTTTCATTTTTTCATAGAGTGGTATCTTTAAATAAAATTAATAATGACAAGAACCATCTCCAACACCGAATTTAGAAACAAAAAATATTTCCTAGAAGATAATAAATCTATTTTCAATGAATTATATATCCAACACATTTTGAATAGTTATAAGCATTAAAAAAAATTAGATAAAGGTTACGAATGGATAATTTTTACTTGAAATGTGGATAATTCCTATAAAATTCCATTATTAATCTATAAGTTCTAAAATTAGGATAAAATTTATCTAGGACTAACAGAAAATGTATCAATCAATAAAAATGCCTCAATCATTTTTATAGTAAATGTTTACAGTCATCATTTTGAAAAGATAAAATCAAATTCCCAGTAAAAAACATAAACCAAGTCCTCTCAAGAAATATATTATGAATGATTGGAATAATTTAGTCATGAATCCTATCAGTAATAGGAGGATATTATATTGGAAAAAATCACACATAGAGTGTGTAATAGTAATAATTTAGTATACATGATCTTCTAAAATAAAAATCCAAAAAAATGGAAGGTATAATTTTATCTACATTTGACTTAAAAAATCAAGATTCTTTGAAGATAAATTCTCTTGATTAAATATAATTATTAAATAACCATATATTACTTATTGAACATCATTAAATTGAAAATTAAAACCTAGTATCATGGATTTATTAAAAATCCATGTGCCATAAAATAGTATTATTAATCTATTTGGGGTTATAATTTATTCATTTTAGCTAAAAAACAATTTTTAAAAATATATTAGTATAAAATAATAATGATATTTATTTCTTACACCAAAATTTTATTTAGATACTATTTCTCCCATTTTTTTATATCATATATGTTTCCCCCTTGAATAATCATGGTCCAAGAAAAGAAATACAAATAGTGAACGTGTTGAAACATTCTAATAAAAGTGCAAACATAAACGATATTTCAATTCTAAAAATATTCTCGAGTAGAATTGAAATACATTAAATAACCAATTGATTAAATTTTTTGGGTTTGCACTTGAAATATATTTGTTAATTTAAAATATTTTTGTATTTACCTCTCTATGTCATGTGATTTAGGGAAGGAAATATTTACTCGATTTGGCTCTATGAATGTTTGATGTTATAATTCCTCTATATATATGGTCCCTCTTCATTTTTTCTAGATATCTCTTCACACTTTGTTTTAGTAGTATTTACTCTAACTCAATTGTACCAATCCATTTTTTATACCATATTTAAAAATCAAATGGAAGTTCATTAAGATCCAAAAACTGTTGACCATCCTTTAACACTTCAGGGACATATATACCTCTATTTTCTTCATATTTCCCCCAAAAAATATATCATTCCTTATATATTTTTCAACATGTACTCTTGTCTCTATAGGACCTAACACTCGTATTTTTCCAAGAATTGTAGGATCTTACACTCATTATACGATATCTTCTCATAAATCATCTTCATTCTCATATATATTATTCATTTACTATTGAATAATGTTCTTCACCTCTTCTCCATCGACTCATAATCATAACTCCCCACTTTCTACATAAATTAATGATCTTCCCATTTCTAGGAATGGTATTCATAGAATTATTGGGGTGTTATACTCATCCACGTCCATCATAAGAAATTATATTAGAATGTTAACATTTCGACCTTGATAAGAACATATTCTTGAAGTCCCCAGTGATGTCTTATTTTTGTACTCACAAGGTGAAACAAAAGTTGAGATGGATTTGTCTCTCTCAATCCCAGGATTTTGAATGTTCAATATGACAATATATTTATACAGGTACCTAAATTACAAAATTCTTTTTCTAAAATAAAAAAAAACCAAAATCAAAGAATATTGAAAAGCTATCTAGATCACTTTTACACTTTGATAGGGTTCTAGAAACCATATTTTAACATTACCCCATTAATAGTATAGTACCAAATCACTCTATATTTCTTTTAGATCAAATCATTTTATTATTAAAACACTAAAAGGTGTAATTTTTATGATCGTCTCATAAAATGATATGTTCATATGAAAATTATTAAAAATATATGAAAATATTTCTATTCCTTCACCATACATTAAATTCCTTTCTCTCTCTTGGGAAATTATTTTTGGTTGGTATGGTAGTGATTATTCTTCTCAAACAAACTTCTCAACTTCATTTTCCTTTCCAAATTCCCCACCCAAGATTTATTTTTAAAAATATTTTTCCTCAGTCTCAATATTAATGTTTATAGTAGTATATTGTGTTTTATTTCCACTCTTAATAGTAATATATTTCCATAGTATATTTTTAGAAACTTATATATATCATTTAAAATCCCCTTAGGCTCTCCTTGAGATGGGTAGAAATATATCCACTTTGATTTATAGATTAATAAAGGCCAATATTTTATCCTTTGAGCTTATTTTAATTTGTATATGTATTAACATTCAACCTTAGAGTAGGTTTTTACTTCCTTGATTACAGCACATGTGGTTGTCTTAATGCTTGTCAAGCCTCCTCTAGTGAGTGGACTTGACTAGTTTGAATCAGGTCTTAGTACTGAGGTTGAAGCCCTTATATACTTGGATGAAATCATTATCCTAATAACTAATTTAGTTATTTTGTTTCAATAAGATCCATCCCTATACAACATTTTGAACATTATAATAAAGGTAATAATAATCTTCACATGGAAGAGTTTGGATATGTTGAGTGTCCATCACAGCATCCAAATTCCTTTACTTTGTATTTATTTTGCTGGTAACCCATATATTTCATACCATATTAACACATTTTTTCTATCATCCATTGGTTTTAAATTTGAAAATGTTATTTTACATCATAACCTACAAATCATAACTTTCGTGGGGACACTTTATCATTATAATCCCTCCCATAGAATCATTAAAAATTTACAAGTTTTCCATTGATAAACAGTTATAAAACCATTTAATTCATTACCATATTTCTATATCAGGGTAAATAAAACTTATTATAAAAATTTTAAAATTCCCACATTCACTATGAAATGATTAATAATTTAGTATTTCAAAATTTAGTGTTCATAAAATTAGATCCATAATATTTGTATGAGGAAAAAATATAATCATGAATTTCTTTACCAAATACTCCAATATCATTATTGGATATGAGGGTAGACGTTTCATACCCTCTTGATAATTTTATTTGAGTAAGAATTTGAATAGAAAGATCCTTACAAAGTCACTCGTCATAATATTAAATTGGACAATTTAAAAAAGATCTAAAAAACATCCAATGTGAGAATTTGTGTCTTCATGAGGTAGAATATATAATTTAACAAAGTGTAAAATCATTTTTTTGATCTTTGCATAGACCATGAACTGTTGATAAGAGACTGGTGGAATGAGAATGCTATAATTTATCCAAATGTTTGATGTTATTAGATAGTTTATTAATGATTTTGTCCCAAAACATTATTCTTTAAACTCGAGGTGTTCTCCATGGATAGTTCCTTGTCTAGATTCTCTTATAGGCATCAATTAATCTTCTAATTTATTATTATTCAAATTTATTAGTATCTTTTTTATGTTGGTATTAAAATAAATATCTACTTATTTTTTCTCCTAACTGTAGTAGTCTATCAATGATGTTGTATATAAAACTACTGCATGACAACAATAAGTGTAAAAATGGAAAAAAGAGTAAAGAAACGTAATTGTTTTAAAAATTATAAAACAATATTATCAACACTCTTTATAAAAAGATCCAATTTTGACTACCCAATCTTAATTAGTAATTATATAAGGATATAATGTTAAAAATTTATATACTGAAACTAACACTAATAGATTGAAAAATTCATTAATGTTGATTTTGATGTTAATAGAATAGAGAATGGATAGGAATAACATAGTAAATTTTAGATATCTAAAGATAAAAATAATATTTTATAAATTTGATTTTGTTTTTAGGGTAAAATAGATGATCATAACATATTTTAAAAAACCAGGGTTGATTAACATTGTTAAGGAAAATTGATGTTATATTAAATAATATGTTTTTTAATTGAACCCTAGAAATCCTTCTCTCATAGAATAGAAATATATATATTATAAATTACCCTTTCACATCTCAAGTATGTACTTTTGTTTATAGATAGGTATGAAAAAACTTATTTCAACAAAGCTAACCTTAGCTCAGGAATTTTTTGTGTCATGACAAGGGTGTAGCTAGTTGATTGTATTTGAAAATCATATTATCCTATCATATTAAATGGAATTCATGAGAAAGTAAAGTAATATTATATTGACAATAAGAACACACAACCAATTATAGATTTCAATGAAATATAATTCCATGCAGAAAGTACATTCCCCCTTCATGAAATTTCTTGGTATAGTAGAATTACTCCCTCATGAATAAAGATACCCAATCTAAATAGGTTTATAAACATATATTAATCTGAATATTTAAATAATACATCTCACAAAAACTCACAGAACTCAAAGAACAATAGGTTTAGTGTCCTATATATTATCTACATGAACATCTTAATCTACTTTACTTGTAAAAATTTCTTCATAATCATGATCATCTAGACTATTTCCAACATATCTCTCATGATATAATCATCCTAATAACCATGGGAATAGAATCATAATAAAGGGGTGATTATAGATGCTATATAAGAGAAATACATACCATAATGTATTAGATCCTAAATATAAATTGGTACTTGATAAAGGATTAATTAACTTAATAAGAGATCCTAGGTCCATTGATGATAACCATTACACATTATAAAGAAAAATAAGATCATAAATATATCATTAAAGAAGTCTAAAATTTATTACACAGATCAAAATAGATAATAATATCCTAAAAATGTGGAAATTACATTAAAGTACAAAATAATCTTAAAATATGGAGAAATCATGAATATTTTCCATAACATGGCAAACACCTGAAATGTAGATCAATCATAAACATATAATTTCATAAAATTTTGAACATGGATATATATTAACCAATTAGCATGTCAAATTCAGAGTACAACTAAGAACCATCCCACTCAACCATTTTGTACCTAGCTACTTTCTTACTTGTTCGCGTAATAACTCTATCTCATGAGATATAAGAATTTATCCAATTAATTTTAATGAAATATAGGTCCAAAACATATCATACATCATTTATTTTTATTCCTAAAAAAAATATAACATTCATCATCCCGTAATGTTCTCATGGAAAAGATTTGGTCTCCTAAAACATATAAAAATATCACATAACATGAAAATAAGAAATAATAGAATATCAAAATATTAATTTTTAGAATAAATAATAACATAATAAAATATAAATGATGATTAGAACATCACTTCCTGAATGATAAACCGTTTATTATAAATTTTAGTGAAGATAAAATCGTTTTTCAAAAACTCATTTCAAAACAATGATGCATAAATCAAAGTCAAAAAATTGAATGGAAATAGAATATTCTTGAATAATTTATTTTCAAATACAATATCCCTAAAATTAAATAATGGTTTCAAGATAAAAAATTTAAATTATATTAAAATTTTAATTTAAAAATAATTTCTAATAATGGGTGCTCTAAAATAACATAATTATTTCCAATTAATTTTTTAACAAATAATAAAAATTCTAACTTAATAGGAGGGAAAACATTTTAAGATTTTTAGAATAATTTTTTTAAATACCTTCTACATTAAAAAAATTATAAGGAATCATTTTATTTAAAATGTTAAAGTGGAATAAAATGATCTTTGAAGATAAAAAATTATATGAGTTTATACATGGTAAACGAGAACATTGATGGGAGGTAAAAATATAAGGCCCCGGCCTTAAACTGTACTTAATCTTGAGTTACCTCAAGAATACACATTGAGGATCTTTTCAGGTTTAGAGTATTAGAGAATTAGATCATAAAACATGCATTACATTCCATATTTAAACAAAGTTGTTACATAAAAGATAATACTCATTTTTTCCCTTCAATGGAATCATATTTAAAATAAAACATGGATTCTTTCTCGATACTTCCTTGACACTATCATCACATCATGTACCTTTCCCTTGACCTGTGAAAAACATTTCAAATACTTGGGATGAGCATAAAAAGCTCAGAGAGGGATATAAAAGTACGAAATGAAAACATTTTACCATGCATGGAATCATAATTTACTCATAAAACATAATCACATACCTTATCAAATCATGAACAAATCATATAACAATAATGCAGAAAATGTTTTTTACGTCACCATTTTTTACGTCGGTTATATAAAACCGACGTCATAATATGTAAAACGAGGTTTTTTACGTCGGTTATTTAATAACCGACGTAAAACCCTGTGTTCGGTACACCTTTAACGTCGGTTATTATTATAACCGACGTTATTAATCGCGCGGCTTCGTTTTTTACGTCGGTTATACGTTAACCGCCGTAAAAAACAGAAGCGGGGGTTGTTTGTTACGTCGGTTATTCAATAACCGACGTAAAAAACGCAGTTTTTGAAGGCCTTTTTACGTCGGTTATAAAATAACCGACGTAAAAAAAGATTCCGCAGATGTTTTTGACGTCGGTTATTCCATAACCGACGTAACAAAACGCGGATTTTGAGCCCTTTATAACGTCGGTTATAAAATAACCGACGTAAAAAAAGAATTGGAGGAAGGTTTTTACGTCGGTTATTGAATAACCGACGTTATAAATGTTTTTAAAAAAATTATAACGTCGGTTATTGAATAACTGAAGTGATAACTCATTTAAAAATTTACCCAGACCCTTGGATTGTCATTCGCGAGTTTACCTTCAACAATCGCGACTCGTCTCTCTCGCGCGTAAACCCGAATCGGCTCGTCCATTTCGTTGGTTTAGATTCGTTTTGCGATCATCGTTTCTCATATTTAATCTCCTCGGATCAATCATCTAAACTCGCAGCAGTCAGGTAATCCTCCCACTCGTTCGTTTTTTTTTCGCGGATAGTATATATATATGTGTTGTGATTTTTTTGTTGAAACTAGCTAAGATTCTTCGATTGCGAACCCTTTTAACTCGTTTTGGCACCATAATCTTATTTATCATCCCTAGATCTATTAGTTCGACTTGCAATATTGACTAATTTTATGATTTCACTAATTTTTCATCGTTTTCTATACATCCCCGAGAGGGTTGGGCCGTGTCCATTTGGATGGGTTGCCCTTTTACAGTTGTTACTACTTTATTCACACACAACCATGGCATAGGTGCTTGGATTTGGGATCACATCACCATTTTCACCCCCTGCAAACAAAATTTCACGAGGAGGACTCACCAGATTTCCCCTCGGCATGTTAAAATTTTTAGATACCCTCTTTTCAGCAAGTAAAAAATTAACTAGTTTTTTCTTCACTTCTTATCCTAAAAAAATAAAACCACCATTCTTTCTAGAACCTCTACTAGATCCATTGCATCCATCAACATACATATTTGGATCTGAAAGCATCCCTTAAGCCTTATGTTCGATGCTAACATCCTTTACTGATCTATAGAAAATATGATGGTCTGCTAAGCTCTCCATTTTAAAGTCAAACCCCACCAATTATTCAACCTCATCATGAGAAAATGGCACAACATCTGAATTTCTGATTCAATCTCTTGGGTCACTTAACAAACATTAACTCCTTCAAATCCACACCTGGAATAGACAACATAATGTCGAGTTCCTTCTCTATCTATTGAAACTCAGTTCTTCCTCCACACCTAAAAACATTCTTTGAATGGCCCAACTTCTTGTTATGGTAAATTTTCAGTGATTCCAGGGGGGTGGGAGGGCTATCAAGAGGGTTGGGGGGTGTCCATGGGGGTGTCCAAGGGGGTAGGGGGTGGGGGGGGGTGTCCAGGAGGGGTGGGGGGCTGTCCAGAGGGGTCGGGGGGTGTCCAGGGGGGTTTACAAGGGGGTGGGTGGGTGTGGGGGGTTGTCCAAGGGTGTGGGTGGGTGTTGGGGGGTGTCCAGGGGGGTGTCCAAGGGGGTAGGGGGTGGGGGTGGTGTTTAGGAGGGGTGGGGGGGCTGTCCAGAGGGTTGGGGGGTGTCCAAGCAGGTCAGGGGTGGGGGTTGTGTCCAGGAGGGGTGGGGGTGCCTTCTAGAGGGGTCGGGGGCTGTCCAGAGGGGTCGGGGGGTGTCCAGGGTGGTTTCCAAGGGGATGGGTGGGTGTGGGAGGGGGGGGGGGGCTGTCCAAGGGGGTGGTGGCCTGTCCAGAGGGGTCGGTGGGGTGTCCAGGGGGGTGTCCAAGGGGTTGGATGGGTGTGGGGGGCTGTCCAAGTGGGTGGAGGCCTCTCCAAAGGGTATTTGGGGTTGTCCGGGTTGGTGGGGGGGCTGTCCCGAGGGTTGGGGGATGTACAGGGGGGTGTCCAAGGGGGTAGGGGGTGGGGGTGGTGTCCAGGAGGGGCAGGGGGCTGTCCAGAGGGGTCGGGGGGTGTCCAGGGGGGTTTACAAGGGGGTGGGTGGGTGTGGGGGGATGTCCAAGGGTGTGGGTGGGTGTTGGGGGTGTCCAGGGGGGTGTCCAAGGGGGTAGGGGGTGGGGTGGTGTTTAGGAGGGGTGGGGGGGGGCTGTCCAGATGGTTGGGGGTGTCCAGGGGGTGTCCAAGAAGGTCGGGGGTGGGGGGTTGTGTCCAGGAGGGGTGGGGGTGCTTTCTAGAGGGGTCGGGGGCTGTCCAGAGGGGTCGGGGGGTGTCCAGGGTGGTGTCCAAGGGGATGGGTGGGTGTGGGGGGCTGTCCAAGGGGGTGGCGGCCTGTCCAGAGGGGTCGGTGGGGTGTCCAGGGGTGTGTCCAAGGGGGTGGATGGGTGTGGGGGGCTGTCCAAGTGGGTGACGGCCTCTCCAGAGGGTATTTGGGGTTGTCCGGGTGGGTGGGGGGGCTGCCCAGAGGGTTGGGGGATGTCCAGGGGGGTGTCCAAGGGGGTAGGGGTGGGGGTGGTGTCCAGGAGGGGTGGGGGGCTATCCAGAGGGGTTGGGGGGTGTCCAGGGGGGTTTACAAGGGGATGGGTGGGTGTGGGGGGCTGTCCAAGGGGGTGGCGGCCTGTCCAGAGGGGTCGGTGGGGTGTCCAGGGGGGTGTCCAAGGGGGTGGATGGGTGTGGGGGGTTGTCCAAGTGGGTGGCGGCCTCTCCAGAGGGTATTTGGGGTTGTCCGGGTGGGTGGGGGGGCTGTCCAGAGGGTTGGGGGATGTCCAGGGGGGTGTCCAAGGGGGTGGGGGGTGGGGGGTGGTGTCCAGGTGGGGCGGGGGGCTGTCCAGAGGGGTCGGGGGGTGTCCAGGGGGGGTGTTATATCTTACTATATTTTGTTTAAAAAATAATATTCAAGCATATTTTTTTAAATACACATCGATTTGTTTTATATTTCAAAATTGTTTACATTCAAAGTATGATTTTTTTCATATAAACATATATTTGTCTTATCTAAAAAATATATATATTTTTGCTATTTGTTATAGGTAATAATGAGTCGAAGTTGGATTACGGCACATCGAATGAGCAATGAATATGAGGAAGGTGTTGATGCCTTTTTGGAATTTGCTAAACGAAATGTTCCAAGTAGTGACATTTTTTTCTGTCCATGCCTGAAATGTCTGAATATGAAGAAGTTGAAAAGTAGAGAGATAAAAGATCATCTGATTTGTCATGGTTTCAATCCGAGTTACAACCCTTGGATTTGGCATGGCGAAACTGGACATAATTTCACTGATGATAATGAATCGCAAGATGGTAACTCCGATGGAATTGAAGAAATGATTCGCGATATTGTAGCAGAACAAATTGAGATAGAACCGACAGTTGCACGTCTATATGGTGATTCTGAAAAACCATTATATCCTGGTTGTACAGATTTTACGGTTTTGTCGGCGGTGTTAAGATTTATTAACCTGAAGGAAAAACATGGATGGAGTGACAGAAGTTTTACAGAGCTGCTACAATTGATGAAAGACATTATTCCAAAAGATAACGATCTTCCAGATTCACATTATAAGGCGAAAAAAATATTATGCCCAATGGGATTGGGATACAGGAAAATACATGCCTGTCCGAATGACTGCATTATATATAGGAAGGAATATGAATTTCTGAAAGAGTGTCCTAAATGTGGGAAATCACGGTATAAGGTGAAAGAAAAATCACAAGCTGATGTAGAGATTACAAAGCTCCCTTCAAAGGTATTTTGGTATCTTTCTATAATTCCTCGTTTCAAACGTTTATTTGCTAATTCACATGATGCAAAAAGGTTAAGATGGCATGCTGATGAGCGGGTATGTGATGGAAAAATACGTCATCCAGTTGATTTTCCACAAT
This sequence comes from Viscum album, assembly GCA_963277665.1. Lineage (NCBI taxonomy): Eukaryota > Viridiplantae > Streptophyta > Magnoliopsida > Santalales > Viscaceae > Viscum > Viscum album. The sequence goes on from OY728161.1 coordinate 1,006,571,141, forward strand.
GGAAGAAAATTTATGCCCAGTACCCTATATTTGGAAATGAAATTAGAAATCTGAGACTAGGCTTGTGCACAGATGGAATGAATCCATACCGAACCCTCAGTAGCACACATAGTTCATGGCCTGTTTTATTGGTAATTTACAACCTTTCTCCTGATGTTTGTATGAAGCGCAAATATGTCATGTTGAGTATCATGATCTCTGGTCCAAAGCAACCCGGCAATGATATTGATGTATACTTGTCACCGCTGATTGATGATTTGAAACTGTTATGGGCTGATGGTATTAGGGTGTATGATTCTTATAAAATGGAATATTTTCAACTGCATACAGTGCTTCTATTCACTATAAATGACTTCCCAGCATATGGAAATTTGTCTGGATACAGTGTTAAAGGGCATAAAGCATGTCCAATTTGCGAACAACAGAGGTCATATTGTCAATTGCATCATAGGAGGAAAACAGTGTACATGGGTCATTGAATGTTTTTTCCTATGGATCACCCTTATAGAAGACTAAAAAAGGCATTCAATGGCTCACAAGATTTTGATACTGCTCCAAAACCTTTATCCCCAGATTTTTATTTTGATAGGGTGAAAAACCTTGACCGGACATTGGGAAAGACACATAAATCTGGTAATGATAGACATATTTGGAAGAAAAGGTCAATATTTTTTGAGCTACCATATTGGAGGTATCATGAAGTTAAACATAATATTGATGTCATGCACGTGGAGAAGAATATCTGTGATTCTTTGATCGGAACATTGCTAGATATTAAAGGAAAGACAAAAGATGGGTTGAATGCAAGGTTAGACCTACTATCAATGGGAATACGTTTGGAGTTAGCTCCCACTCCTAAAGGAAGACGAACATTTCTTCCCCCGACTTGTCATACATTATCGAAGAGGGAGAAAAGTAGCTTCTGTCAGTGTCATCATGATATCAAAGTGCCTCAAGGTTATTCTTCAAATGTAAAAAATTTTGTCTCATTGAAAGACTTGAAGTTGATAGGTATGAAATCACATGATTGTCACGTCATGATGCAACAAATTCTACCAGTTGCACTGCGTGGAATATTGCCCATCCGTGTCAGAAAGACTATAATGAGGTTGTGTTATTTTTTCAATTCAATTTGTAACAAGGCGATTGATGTGAATGCTTTGAACATTTTGGAAAAGGATGCAATTTTTATACTTTGTCATTTGGAAATGTATTTTCCTCCAACTTTTTTTGATATGATGGTGCATTTAATGATTCATCTGGTTCGAGAAATAAAGCTTTGTGGACCTGTATATCTTCGTTAGATGTATCCTTTTGAAAGGTATATGAAAATATTAAAGGGATATGTTAGAAATCCATATCTACCTGAAGCCTCCATTATTGAAAAGTATATTTCTGAGGAGGTAGCAGAGTTTTGTACGAGCTACTTGTCTACGGCGCAACACATAGGTTTGCCTCCATCTCGACATGAACGGGTTAATAATGAGGGAAAGGGGATTCGTGGCTTGAAAGTAAAATCACTGTCAGCTGAACAGATGAAGAAGTTAGAATCATAAATCTTGAATAACAAAGCTGATGTTCAACCGTATATCACATTGCATATTAATGAGTTGAAACAATGTCATCCAAAGAAGAAAGAAATGTGGATTTTGAATGAGCACAACAAAACTTTTTTGCCATGGTTTAAAAAGACCTTGCTTGGTAGATCAGATGTATCAGAAACATTAAAATGGAGAGTGGGTGGTCCATCTTTAAATGTGATAACATGGTCCGCTTATGACATTAATGGCTATACATTTCATACGAAAGCTCAGGACAACAGAAGTGCAGTTCAGAATAGTGGTGTATTGGTGTTTGCAGAAGCAATGCATTTTTGTGTGCTAAGGACAGAAACCCAATTTCGGCATCAAGTGCATATTATGGAGTGATTGAAGACATATGGGAGGCTGATTACTTTAAAATTAAAGTTCCTGTTTTTAACTGTAAATGGTTTATCGGTAACAACAGTGCCAGACACGATGAATTTGGAATGACACTTGTTAATCTGAATAGATTAGAAGACACAGCTGATTCTTTTATAATGGAAACACATGCCAAAAAAAATTTCTATTTAGTAGATCAATCAGATATGCAGTGGGCTGTTGTTTTACAAGGGAAAAAACAATATGTTGGTGAGGATGAATTTGATGAAGATTCTGATTTATGTGAGATCCCTACTTCCATGGAAAGATTAACAGAACATAATGATGAGAATGTTGAAGACATGGTTTGTGCCATAAGGAACGATCACGACGAAGGAATTTGGGAAAACAATCCAACTGTACATTCCTAAAATTACAGGTAACACATGTTTATTTCTTGTTTACATTTAGTTTTTTCATATAATGTTAGATATTGTAAATTTTTTACTTATTAAAACATGTATCAAACCAAAATGATAAAACAATAAAAACCGTAAAGAGGAGAAGTCCTGGGCACACCGGCTGGCCGGTGGTGGATCACCGGGTGGCCGGGGGTCCAGACAGAGAGGAAGGCTCTCTGTCTGGTCCACCGGCCGGCCGGTGATGAGCCAGCGGCCGGCCGGTGGTCCAGACAGAGAGGAAGTCTCTCTGTCTGGTCCACCGGCCGGCCGGTGACACCAGGTAGTGGGCAAGTCTACTGCCTGGGTCCTCCAGCTGGCCGGTGAGCTCACACCGGCTGACCGGTGGACTCAGTGAGTCCACTTTTCAGCTTTCTTGGGCCAACTCCTTGGCAACCTTTTGCCTATCAACAGAAACACTTGAAAACAAGTTAGAACATAATAAAAGTGATTGTGATCATTAAAATCCAAGAGAGAGGGGTACAACAGACTGTGTTTACCATGTTTATCATTGTTTAACATGCTTACCATATTACCAATGTTTACTATTATGTAATTTAGTACACTTTTCTATTTTCTGATTAAGTAGTATTACAATATTTGAATTTGTATATTTTTGAACTAATGTTTGTTTTTTTGATTTGAAGGAAAATGACAGATCAATCAGTTGATCAGACACATGATTCTGGAGATGAGCATATTGGTCATACATCTGGGGAGGAACATTCACATGCTCCTATTACGAAAAATAGTTCAAAGGTTGGTAAGCGTGGGTGCACACGTTTACCAAAATTATCACTTGCCCGTACGAAAGAGGAGAGGATAGTCGTGGATTTTGATGATGATGATCTTCCTAGAGGTCCAAATGCTAATGATTTTAAGGGTTTTGTAGCAACTCAGGCTAAGAGCAAAGTAAGCATTCTCTATGATGATTGGAGAAGTGTGGATAAGGCGATAATTTCTCAGCTGTGGGAGACCATTTTGGTAAGATCTTTTGCTATTGTTTGACTGTTCTTTAAATGTTTCTAGTATATATAATATTTTTAACCTCTTTTTTATCAGATGACATTTGATATTCCTGACACTGGAGGAGTCAGGAAGAAATGCTTATCGTTGGATGCTGGGAGATGGAGGTATTTCAAATCAACCCTCTCATCTGATTTCATTTATGGTCATAGGAGTCGTGAGAATCCATGTCGTATATATCCTTTTATAGATGAAGACACATGGAGACAATTTTTTGAATGTAGAAGAAAAGAATCATTTTTGGTAAGGGCACTGTAAACTTTTATAAGCTTTCTTATATAAATGATCTTATTATTGTTTTGTTAATGATTACTTATTCTTAATTTACATCAAACAAGGAAAGCTCATCAAGTGATCCAATCTAAAAATGTATACCCTCATAGTTTATCTCGGGGAGGGTATGCATTATTGGAAGAACAAATGATGGCAGAAAAATTTCAACATCTAAGAGCTGAGTCTTCAAGCTCTGGAGAGGTGGCCCCTCCATCCCCTCCATCTAGACATGAGAAATGGAAAAGAGCTCGGAAGGGCAAAAAAGGACAATATCTTTCGGAAGAATCGAGACTCGTAGTTGAGAGGATTGTAAGATATCTATTTTATTTATTTAAGTTTACTATTTTCTTAATATTTTTCCAATCATTATAGAAATGTTCAATTAATTATTACAGGACTCTCTTGAGGAGCAGAGTTCACAGGGGACATTTACACCATCTGGGAGGGAAGATATTTTATCTGTGTCATTGGGAAAGCCCGAACATCCTGGCCGTGTAAGAGGATATCCGGCAGGTGTATCGGTAAGAAAAGTGTTTCCATGTTCCTCAACTTCTATCGTTGAGGGAGTTTATAAAAAAAATAGAATCCTTGGAGGCTGAATTCCATAATATTAATGCGACAATGGAGGACAAGATTAGAGCATCAGTGCAATTTATGTTTTCAGACTTGCAAAGACAATTTCAGGGTGCAGCTCCCACTCCACCTCTCCCAGTAGCTCCCACTCCCCCACCTCAGCCTGCGGACCCCATTTTTGATCCTCCTCTTCCGCCGCAGCTACCTAATTATTGTGAGTTGTATGTTGATGATCCTCAACATAATATAGTTTCATATGGGATGGTATATTTTATAGGAGATACAGTTCATCATCAACAGTTAGAGGTAGAGAATCAGAGGGTCACTGTATAGGATATTATAGATAAATCAGCTCGGATACCATTACCTGCAGATGAGGTGACGACAGTTGGACATAGTATCAGCCATTTTTTACTTTGGCCATCCAGACATCTTCGACTCATTACCATAGAGGTATGGATGTTATATCTTTTCTTTTATATTTTTATTAATGTTTTATCATTTGAAAACTAATATATTTTTCAATTTATTTTTACAGGAATACTTCAAAGGTAAAGAAATACTGTATAGACAACATCAAAGACAGATAGCTATGACATCAGATGCAGATACTAGCAGTCTTGACAAATTGTCAAGATATTCAAATTTGTTGGCGGATCATTATGACTTTACAATGGAAGCTCATGTCTGTGGACGTGAACTAAGTTTGGGGATTATGAAAACGGATATCATGGAGTTTGTCACTGGAGATAAGTTGGGCATCAACGTGGTGCAAATTTTTATCATGTAAGTCTTAACACCTTTTCCTTGCGTTATATTTATTAAAAATGTATACTTATGTCTGCTTTGTATTAGGTATCTGTATAAAATTTGTGAGAGGAATGAGCTGACAGATGTATATGGATTCATGGACCCACAATTGATTTCCCCTGAAGCATGTGCATTGGACGAGGAACAAAGAATGATTTATATTGCTGATAGATTTGAAAAGAATGTAATCACACAGTGTTGGATGATGCCTTTTTGTGAGTGGTATGAAACACATCCCTATCAAAGAGTTAATTATCTTTTAACATAAAAAACCACTAACGTTAAATTTCCTTTTATCAGGGATCATTGGATGTTGGGGGTTTTTTTCCCTAGGGAAAAAGCACTTTATTGGATATGCTCTCTCCATGATGATGTGCGAGAAAGTTTTAAGAATATATTGGAAACGTAAGTTTCAATTCCACAATAGTTTTATATATTATAATGAATTTTAAATTTACCCCATTCGTATTATTTTCTAACTGGGCATGGGTCCACATTCGAAAAAGCGCAAAGAAAAGGAATTTCAAGATCAAATATGTACATGCGAAGGTAAATATCCATTTATAATTTGTACATTTTGATTTATTACATAAATATAATATATATAATTTACACTCATTCAAACAGAAATGTCATGAGCAACAAGGCATCATCGAATGCAAATATTACATGTTAAGATTTATGTATGAAATAATAACAACTGGGACAGTTCTGAGTTTTGACCTGGTAAGATTTCCTCTTTCTCATAATATTTCAATTTGATTTATTCATTATACACGTTGACTACTATCCTTTTCCTTTGTAGCTTTTTGATGAGCCTCAACCCTTTACTGCTGAAGATATCAAACACTTACAGGTGGAGTGGTCAAATTATTTTACAGGTTTGACTGACTTTTAGTTGTTTGTAATGTAAAATGTAATTTTGAATATTGTCAATGTGATTGTGTATTTCATAGTCGTTTAGGTTGGAGTTAGTTTTTTATTTGAAGTTGACAGTGTAAGTTTTGAATGTTATATAAGTGAATGTTTAATTTTTCTCTACTTCTTGTTTTGGTCTACTGTTGATGGTTTTTCTGGTCTGGATTTTGGTATGGGGGGAGAGGTTCCAAGGGGGTGGGTGGGTGTTTGGGGGGTGTCCAAGGGATATGGGAGGGGTGTCCAAGGTGTGTTTGGGGCTGTCCTAGGGGTCGGGAGGGTGTAAATGAGGGGGGGGGGGTTCCAAGGGGTGGGGGTGTCCAAGGGATATGGGAGGGGTGTCCAAGGTGTGTTTGGGGCTGTCCAAGGGGTCGGTTGGGTGTAAATGAGGGTGGGGGGGGGGGGGGGGGCTGTCCAAGGGGTGGGGGGTGTCCAAGTGGTGGGGGGTGTCCAAGGGATATAGGAGGGGTGTCCAAGGGGTGTTTGGGGCTGTCCAAGGGGATGGGGGGGGGGTGGTTTCCAAGGGGTCGGTGGGGGGGGGGGGGGTTCCAAGGGGTCGGGGGGGTGTCCAGGGGGTGGGGGGGGGGGCTGTCCAAGGGGTGGGGGGTGTCCATGGGGTGGGGGGGTGTCCAAGGGATATGGGAGGGGTGTCCAAGGGGTGTTTGGGGCTGTCCTAGTGTTCGGGGGGTGTAAATGAGGGTGGGGGGCTATCGAAGGGGTGGGGGGTGTCCAAGGGGTGGGGGGTGTCCAAGGGATATGGGAGTGGTGTCCAAGGTGTCTGGGAGTTCTGTCCAAGGGGCCGGTTGGGTGTAAATGAGGGTGGGGGGGGGGGCTGTCCAAGGGGTGGGGGTGTCCAAGGGGTGGGGGTGTCCAAGGGATATGGTAGGGGTGTCTAAGGGGTGTTTGGGGCTGTCCAAGGGCTCGTGGGGGTGTCCAGGGGTCGGGGGGTGTCCAAGGGGTCTAGGAGGGCTGTCAAGGTGTGGGGGGGGGGGGGTGTCCAATGGGTGTTTGAGGCTGTACTAGGGGTCTTGGGGGTGTAAATGAGGGTGGGGGGGGGGCTGTCCAAGGGGTGGGGGTGTCCAAGGGGTGGGGGGTGTCCAAGGGATATGGGAGGGGTGTCCAATGGGTGTTTGAGGCTGTACTAGGGGTCATGGGGGTGTAAATGAGGGTGGGGGGGCTGTCCAAGGGGTGGGGGGTGTCCAAGGGTTGTGGTGGGGCTCCAATGTGGTGGGGGAGGGCTGGCTAGGTTGTTAGGTGGGTATAGATGAGGGTGGGGTTCAGTTGGGGCTTGGGGGAGGGCTGGCATGGTTATTTTTGTCGTTTGGTTTTTGGTTGTTTTTTGGTGAGAGCAGTGCAATTATTTTAAAAAAAAAATATATCGCTTTCACGTCGGTTATTTTATAACCGACATGGTAAATAAATCGGTAGGGGTTTATCACGTCGGTTTTTTCGACAATCGACGTGATAAACCATTCTCGGGCCTTTTATCACGTCGGTTCTTAATATAACCGACGTGCTGAAAGGCCTGGGAATCGATTTACCACGTCGGTTATTGGATAACCGACGTGCTAAAACGTTTCCCAGGCCTTTTCATCACGTCGGTTATTTATGAAACCGACGTGATAATAGGCCCGGGGAAGGTTTAATCACGTCGGTTATGTCATAACCGACGTGATAAATGATATCCCAGACGTTTTATCACGTCGGTTATATTAAGAACCGACGTGATAAACCCCCCCCCCCCCCCCCCCCCCCCCCCCCGCGCATATTTATCACGTCGGTTATTAATGAACCGATGTGATAAACACCGTGATGTTAGGGATGTTACGTCGGGTTTTAAATAACCGACGTAAAAACGTTATTTATAACGTCGTCCGTATTAACGTCACCTAAAAACCGACGTAAATAATGAAAAATAACCGACGTAAAAAATGTTTTCTGCACTAGTGTAAATCATAATACATAAAGGTAACTTGAGGGATTCATAACATTTTTACAGAGGTAGTAACCCTCATGGTTACGTTTGGAATACACATCACAGTATATTCCCTAAATATCTTCGGAGAAACCTTAACATTAAAACCATCGCATTACCCAATGCATTGCAGAGCTATATTGGGCTCACCCGCCCTTAGTTTATCATGGAACCACCCGTCTTCATAACAATTCCCAAGAACCATAACATAATCGTATAACATAAAACATGCATAAAGGAAACATAACATTTCCACTTTTCAATCACAATATATCAATACAAAACATTGATATAAAAACATTATGAAAACCATTTTAAATACCAAAAGAAAAGAAAATGAAAACATGGTATTTATTTTTCATTCAAAAAAATTAATGGCTTTTAGAGGAAGTCAAAACTCAAATAATGGTCACAGCGGAAGAGAAGTCATTGTCGCCGCATAAGTACGACAAAAAAAACATTCCCTTTTTTTGTTTAGTAAACGCTTCATATAAAAATATTCCTTTTGAATAAACATAAAATTCAAAGGGGATTATAAACCATATAAAAGAATGTTGTGTATAAAACAAAATATGCCTCAATGAATGGAGATTGAGATGATGTCTATTTCCTCTTGTCCGACGTGACTCAATTTCCCTTTAATATCATGAATAATTAACTAACGTTAATTTCTACTTGCTTAATAACCTTTCTAAATTTTATTATTCTATATATATAACTTATTTCCATGTTATAAACGTTATGTAATCATTTAATTTAATAAAGTTCGTTTTGTCGATATTTGGTACTTAAGTCAAAAATGGACTTCATACAATTACATGTTGTTTTTGTGGTCAAAGGTTTATTATATCCCCAATGATATTCATGATTTGGATATCATATATTTCTTATATATCCAGGATAAACATTTATTTATAATAGTACATAAAATTTATAGGTAAGAAATTAAATGCACCGTTCATGGAGACGGTAAGCCGTACGTACACATGAGTGCTACTTTCATTTCTATTTCATATTTAATGGAGTTAAATAATAATGATATAAGGGTATATTATAATTCCAGTATAACATCATATATAATAACATTAAATCCATCCTTTTTACGTCCCACATATGGCATTAACGAATCACATCAATTTGAGGTGGCGGTAGTCTGCACATCCTAAAACGAAATTATCGTGTTTACCTACAATGGAAACCATAAAGGTATACCACAAATGAAAAATAAATAATCATAATGAAATCATAAACATAATATATATCATATATAAATAGAGTGACATATTAATGGACACCATGAAATGTGTTAAAATAATATTGAACAATCATCGTTTTGTGAGGTAGAAATTCGCCATCCACAGAAACATTATGTTCTTTAACCATTAGACGAAGGTGGGTGTAAGTGCAGCTCTAATCCATCACATAACAACATCCTAGTATATTGGAGATACTGGTGTTGTAACAAAAGAAAGTAATAGAAAGATTTTAGGGGGTTGGAGAAGCAAAATAAAACATAAGAACACAAGAGAAGACAGTACCTTTAAATTGGGTAACTCTTTTTGATTTGATCTCAAAGGATTCCTTGGAAAGACCTTTTCCCAATGGGAGGCTTCTATGAGTAATAAAGGGATGTGGAGAGACAAAATGGGCAGGGTTAGGCTGAGCCAAAGTCTTGATAGGTGTGGGTAAGGTGGTAGAGGTGGGGGCTTTTATAAGAGGAGAGGAGGGGAACTCTTTGAAAGTTATAAAAGGTTACTTTATTATAAAATGATTTTCGGATTTTAAAGGTCCCAAATTTATATAATTCTAGTATAAGGTGATAAGAGTTCTAAATCCACCCATACAATAGGTTTTTTATAAGTGTAGGTCTTAGATTTTACATTATCATTTCATTTTATTTAAATCATTAAATAATGAGGTAATCGATTTATCATCATGGTGTCATAAATAATATAATTTATTTAATGTCTAAAAATTATAAAAAAAATATCATGATGTAGGAAATATTTTTAGCATTCTAATTAATATTTATAGTAAAAAATATGGCTTTTATAACCCCATGTAAAAAATGTTTTAGTAAAAAAACACATGTTTGTGACATTTTCATTTTAACATTTAATAAAATGTTATTAATGTAATTTCCTACCAATGTTTCTCCATGGGGTCCCCAAGTTGACCCATGGATAGTCTTGGTCGGCAATGACACATCCAATAAGGGTAGTACATGTTTCATGGTCATTTAATATTATTAAAACATTATTTTTACCTTAAATTACACTAATTACCTCTAATCACGATTAAAAAATTAAAAGTTACTATTCACCAAAAAATTATTTTAATCCCATTGAACTACATTTTACATCATAATGACCACCATGTATGTCGGATTTTTTGATATTCAAAACATAGAGGTGGTAAAATTTCATTTAAACGAAAATCAGTTTTTTAAGTACCACATAGTGGTTTCACTATTCATTAAAAAATGACTTTTTTCAGAAAAATACCAAATCATAACCTCAAGATATATTTGATATTCTGAATTAAGAAATTTTTTCTATTTTAAAAAATACAAATCATATAAGTTACATTAATTAATTTAATAATTAATTCCCACTTTCATAACAAATAGCATGTTTTTATGAAATAATATCTATCAAAAGATTGACACTAGTTTAAGTCCAATTTCAAAGTGAAATTAATTCCAAAGACCACGATTGAATTAAATGGTAAAAATATATTCTAATTTAACTTTAAATACAATTCAGAAGATAATATAATCATATAAATAAATTATATTAAAAAGAGGTTTTGAATTAAAATACAACATTTTCACTATTCATTAAAAAATGAACTTTATCGGAAAAATACCAAAAATTTACACAAAGTAAATTTTGATGTCCTGATTCTAAATAAGAATTTTATTTGGTCCAATAGAATGTATAAGAGTGACCAAAACTATATTTAACTAGGGTTCACCATCAAAAGGGGACAGTTCGACCTTTTAGTGAATATTAAAGTATATCTACCTAAAATTAAATTCTTTTCATATTTTAAGCCTTTATCCTTTATTTTATAAATATAAAAACATTTTAAAAACATATATAATCATATTTTAGTTATTTATATTCATTTATTCCCATACAAGAGCTACGTGTTAACTACCATTTAAAATAATATTATTTTATTACTTGTGTGCAACGTAAGATTTCAAAGAAACTCTTTGTTGCGTATCGGGTACGCTATCAAACATAGAAACCCCTTTAATTTAAAATTAATATTTAATTCATAAATATTAATAAATATGAAAATGTTTTATTCTTTATTTACCTATGATGTTATATCCTTCCCCCCTTTTGGGAATTGCATCCTCTTAATTTTACTCACTTATCAAAATAATTGGGGGTATTTATCCCTCATAGCATTTTCAGATTTCCACGTTGCCTCTTAAACTATATGATTTTTCTACAAAACCTTTACCCGGTGAATTACCTTATTTCGCAACACGTTCTCTCTTTGGTCAAGAATCTGGACTAGTTGTTCATCATAAGAGAGATTCTCTTCCAACTGAACTACCTATGGGCTCAAAACATGAGATGGATCTGGCATATAATTTCTCAACATCGAAACATAAAAAACATTGTGTACCTGAGATAAACTCGGAGGTAAGGCCACTCAGTAAGAAACTAATCCAACTTCCTCCAAAATTTCATATGGTCCAATGAGCCTTGGACTCAGCTTTCATTTCTTACCGAATCACATCACACTTTTCCATAGTGAAACTTTGAAAAAAACATGATCACCTACCACGAAAGATAGATCCTTCCTCCGATTAACCGCATAACTCTTCTGCCTACTCTGAGCTGTTCTCATGTGTTTCTAAATCAACTGAAATTTCTATGCCATCTCTTCTACAAATTATGGTCCCATCAGCTTCCTTTCACCCACTTCATCCCAAAAAGCTGGAGTTCGACACCTTTTAACATATAATGCCTCAAATGGATCCATCTGTATACTGGAATGAAAACTGTTATTATAAGAAAACTCAATCAAAGAAAGATGTTGGTCCCATCTTCCCTGATAATCAATCGAACAACCATGTAGCATATCCTCCAAATTCAGAATCATTCTTTCTAACTGCCCATCTGATTGAGGATGAAAAGTTGTACTAAAATTTAATTCAGTACCCAACGACTTCTGAAAGCCTTTCCAAAAGTTATAAGTAAACCAAGGATCATGATCAGATACAATGGAGAGAGGAACTCCATGTAACCTGAATATATCTTTAAGATACAAACGGGAAAGTTGATCCAGGGATAATGTATCTCGTATAGTAAGAAAATGAGCAGATTTAGTCAAGCGATCAACAATAACACAGATTTCATTATTACCTCAAGGTGTCTTCGGCAATCCCACAATAAAGTCTATGGATATATTCTCCTATTTCCACTCTAGTACTGGTAAAGGTTGAAGCATCCCTGTTGGTAACTGCCGCTTTGCTTTTACCAATTGACAAGTCAAACACATCATAGTAAAATCAGAAATATCCCTTTTCATTCTGTCTCACCAGTAATACTCCCGAAGATCTCTATACATCTTAGTACTGACTGGATGAACTGAAAATGGAGAACAATGAGTTTCACATAAAAACTCTCTCTTCAACTGTGAATCACAAGGCACATAGAATCTCTTCCCAAATCTCAAAACACAATCATTATCAATGTTGAATTCAGGAAACTTACACTTCTGAACCAGCTCTACCTTTTTCTGCAACTCGTTTTCTTTCTTCTGTGCTTGCTTAATTCTGTCTGATAGAGATGATCTCACTGATACCTGAAACAAGATAGAATAAAATCCTGCACCAACAACATCTATGCCAATGTTCATCAAATCCTTAACCCAAGGATCATGTTCCAAACGCAACATTGTTACTAAAGCATTACTTTTTCGTCTCAAAGCATCATCCACTTTATTTGCTTTTCCCTGATGGTAATGAATTATACAATAAGAATACTTGATTAATTCAAGCCATCTCCTCTGTCTCATGTTCAATTCTTTCTGATTGAATATATACGTTAAACTTTTTTGATCGTTATATATTTCACACTTTACTCCATACAAATGATGCCTCCAAATTTTTAAAATGAAAACAACAGCAACTAATTCCAAATCATGTGTAGGGTAATTTACCTCATGAGTTATCAAATGTCGTGAGGCATAAGCAATTACCTGATCATTCTGCACTATGATGCAACCAAGTCCTTTCAATGAAGCATCACTATAGATAACAAACTCCCCATTCCTGGAAGGTAGTGCCAAAACTGGAGCATTCACCAATCTTCTTTTCAGTTCCTGAAAACAATAATCACATTCTTTTGTCCAGATAAACTTAACACCCATCCGAGTTAGCTTAGTCATTGGACTAGATAACCGTGAAAAATTACAAACAATCCTTCGGTAATATCCTACCAAACCAAAGAAGCAACGAATCTCAGTTACATTTGTGGGTCTTGGCCATTCTTCAACAACATTTTTTTACAAGATCAACAGTTATCCCATATTTAGAAACAATGTGACCAAGGAAATAAATTTGTTGCAACCAAAACTCACACTTTATGAATTTCACATACAATTTATTTTCTTTTAAGGTTTTCAAAAAAACCCTTAAATGTATTTCATGCTCCTCTTTACTTTTAGAAAACACCAAAATATCATCAATGAAAACAACCACAAACTTATCCAAGAACTCAAGGAAAATTCTATTCATAAGGACCATGAATATAGCAGGTGCATTGGTTATCCCAAAAGGCATTACTACAAATTCATAATGGAAATATCTTGTTTGAAATGTGGTCTTCATAATATCTGCTTCCTTTACCATCAACTGATGGAACCCCGATCTCAGGTCAATCCATGAAAAAAACTGAGCTCCCTGGATCTGATCAAAAAAATCATCGATATGAGGCAAAGGATACTTGTTCTTAACAATGATATTATTCAAGGCTCTATAATCAATGAAAAGTCTCATAGAACCATCTTTCTTTTTAACAAAGAAAATAAGAGCTCCCCATGGTGATGTGATAGGTCGAATGAAACCATTCTCTAATAAATCTTGCAATTGATCCTTCAACTCTAAATGATCATTTTGAGCCATTAAATAAGGGGGTTTTGAAATGGGCTTAGCATCAGGAACTAAGTCAATAGTAAATTCAACTTCCCTATCTGGTATTATTCCAGGAAACTCATCAGAAAAAACATCAGGATACTCATTTACAACTAGCACATCATTAATATGAATAGTTCCCTTGTTTTCAATGATATGTGCAAGATAACATTCATTTCCATTATTTACAAGTTTCTTGTCCTCTTGATATGTTATCAAGAGTAAGGGTTCATTCATGTACACAAACTGAAAGTCGTTCTGAAAAGAAACTTCTTTATCTCTATAGTCAATCTTAGCATGGTAAATAGAGAGCCAATTTATACACAAGATAACATCAAACTCTACTAGAGGTAAAACAATAAGGTTTGCAAGTAGGTTGTTTCCACAGATAAGGATAGGAAGATTATTATAAATACTTATTTCCTCATCATTTCTCCCAGGTGTTTTTACCACAAGTTCAGGAGTCATTTCTTGATACGGTATTCCCATTTTACTAGAAAAGTTTTTAGAGTTGAAAGAATGTGTAGACCCCGAATCAAACAACACACTAGCGTAATCTGAAAAAACAAACAAAGTACCTGATAGAACTTCATTTGATGGCCCAACATCTGCTGAAGTAGTTGCAAAGGATTTAACCACTCCTTTCTGCTTGTAGTCTAAGTGATTCCCATCACTCGAGCTCTTTGCCGGGCCCTTATTTTCATAGTGACCCATCTCATTGCACATAAAACATTTCAGTAACTGTAAATCAAAATTGGTCTTACCATCACCCTGATCTTTTTTAGTGCAATCATGAGCCTTATGTCCCATCTTACCACATTGGAAGCACTTTCCAGAATTCAGAAGACATTCCCCAGCATGCCTTTTACTACATTTATCACAAACTGGAAACTCAGTTTTCTTACCGTCAGACCTTTTTGAATAATTTTTTCCTTTCTCCTGCAACCTCGGTCTCTTCTTCTTCTGGTTGTTATAGAACACTTGATCATCGAAAAACTCCATTTCAAACTTCTCAGTAAATCGAACAAGCTTTTCATAACTCTTTAACTAACAAGAAGAAAATGTCATTTGATAGTTTGGCTTTAATCATGAGTAAAAACGATTGATTTTACTATCAAGGTCTCGGATAAAATTTGGAGCATACCTTGCCAATCGAGTGAACCATTATTCATAGGAAGCCACTGAGTCTTCCTCTTCCCCAATTCCAAGAATTGTTTTTCCATCCTATGTCGAACAGCCTTAGGAAAATATTTCTCAAGAAACATACCTTTTAATTCATCCCATTCAAGAGCATCAATCTCATCATCGACCCTGATATTTTTAACCATCTACCACCACTGATCTGCTTCCCCCTCCAAACTGTAAATAGCAAGACTAACCTTTTGATTGTCTGAATACCCCATGACATCGAAAATCTTCTCCAGTGCATTAATCCACCCTTCAGTTAGCACAGGGTCAAATGATCCCTTGAATGATTGGGGATGTTTCCACATGAAATGTTCCACCACTGACATGTTCCTCTACGGTTGATCTGGATGATCTCGTGCATGGATAACACCATGATTTATCACTTGAGTCAACTGCGCCATTACTGCAACAAACTATTCAGTTCCAATTCTGACCATCTCAGGATGCTGATTCGGAAGGTCATTTCCTTTTGTATGCCATCCTATCATGGATTCCTTGTTTCCACTGCGGAAAACCATTCTGAACAAACATGTCTTAGATGAAACAACATGGTAATCTTCAAATGCTATATCATTTAAATTTGACCATAAAAAAAATATTTTTGGATAATCATTTAATAGAATTCTAACTCCAAAAGTTATCTAAACTGACCTCTGATACCAACTATAAGGCCCCAACCTTAAACATTACTTAATCATAAGTTACTTCAAGAATACACGTTGAGGATATTTTCAGGTTTAGAGTTTTAGAGAATTAGATCATAACACATGCATTACATTCCACATTTAAACAATGTGGTTACATAAAAGATAGTACTCATTTTTTCCATCAACAGAATCATATTTAAAATAAAACATGGATTCTTTCTTGACACTTCCTTACCAATATCATCACATCATGTACCATTCCTTTGACCTGTGAAAAACATTTCAAAAACAAGGTATGAGCATAAAAAGATCAGTAAGGGATATAAAATACGAAATGAAAACATTATTACATGCACAGAATCATAGTTTAATCATAAAACATAATCACATAGCTCATCAAATCATGAATAAATCATAGAAATCATAATACATAAAGGTAACTTGAAGAATTCATAACATTCTTACATAGGGAGTAACCCTCATGGTTATGTTTGGAATACCCATCACAGTATATTCCCTAAATCTATTTGGAGAAACCTTAATGTTTAACTCCTTCGCGTTACCTAATGCATTCAAGAGCTATATAGTGCTCACCCACGGTTAGTTTATGATGGAACCACCTGTCTTCATAACAATTCCCAAGAACCATAACATAATCGTATCACATAAAACATGCATAAAGGAAACATAACATTTCCACTTTTAAATCAGAAGATATCAATACAACACATTGATATAAAAACATTATGAAAACCATTTTCAAAAAAAAAAAAAAATTAAAACATGGTATTTAGTTTTCATTCAAAAAAAGTAATGGCTTGTAGAGGAATCCAAAACTCAAATAATGGTCACGACGACGGAGAGGTCGTTGTCGCCGCATCCGTACGATAAAAAAACATTCCATTTTGTTGTTTAGTAAATGCTTCATATAAAAATATTCATTTTGAAAAAATTTAATAGTCAAAGGGGTTTATACATCATATAAAATAATGTTGTGTATAAAACAAAATATGCCTCAATGAAAGGAGAATGAGACGATGTCCCTTACCTCATGTCAGACGTGACCTGATTTCTCATTAATCTCCGGAATAATAAACTGAAGTTAATTTCTACTTGATTAAGAACCTTTTCATGTTTATTATTCTTTTTATATAACTTATTTCCATGTTATAAACATTATGTAATTAGTTAGTTTAATAAAGTTCATTTTGTCGATATTTGGTACTTAAGTGAAAAATGTTCTTCTTACAATAACATGTTGTTTATGTTGTCAAAGGTTAATTATATCCAGAATGATATTCATGATTTGAATATCATATATTTTATAAATATCCATAATATACATGTATTTATAATAGTAAATAACATTTAGAGGTAAGAAATGAAATGCACCGTTCATGGAGACGGTAAGCTGTACGTACGCATGAGCGCTACTTTCATTTCTATTTCGTATTTAATGGGGTGAAATCATAATGATATAAGGGTATATTATAATTCTAGTATTACATCAAATATAATAACATTAACTCCATCTTTTATACATCCCAGATATGGCATTAACGAATCAAATCACTTTGAGGGGGCGGTAGTCCGGACTTCCTAAAATGAAATTATCGTGTTTACCCACAATGGGAACCATAATGGTATGCCACAAATGAAAAATACGGAAGCATAAGGAAAACATAAAAATAACATATATCATATATAAATAGAGTATCATATTAATGGACACCATTAAAGTTCTTAAAATAATATTGAGCAATCATCGTTTCGTGAGGCAGAAATTCGCCATCCACAAAAACATTATGTTCTTTAACCATTAGACGAAGGTGAGTGTAAGTGTAGCTCGAATCCATCACATAATAACATCCTAGTATATTTAAGATACTTGTATTGTTACAAAATAACATAATATAAAGAGTTTACGGGCTTGGAGAAGCAAAATAAAACATAAGAACACAAGAAAAGACACTACCTTTAGAACGGGTAACTCTTCTTGATTTGAGCTTAAAGGCTTCCCTGGAAATACTTCTGCCCAAAGTGAGGCTTCTAGGAGTAAGATAGGGATGTGGAGAGACAAAATGGGAAAGGTTTGGCCAAGACAACGGCTTGAGAGGTGTGGGTAAGGTGGTAGAGGTGGGGCCTTTTATAAGAGGAGAGGAGGGGCACTCTTGGAAAGTTAAAAATGGTTACTTTATTATAAAATCCTTTTAGGATTTTAATGGTCCCAAAATTATATATTTCGAGGAGAAAGTGATAATATTTCGAAATCAACCCATAAAATAGGTTTTTGACAAGTGTAGTTCTTAGATTTTACATTATTTTTTCATTTTATTTAAATTGTTAAATAATGAGGTAATCGTTGCATCATCATGGTGTCATAAATAATATAATTTATTTAATGTATAAAAATTATAAAAAAATATCATGATGTATGAAATCCTTTTATATTTCTAATGAATATTTATAGTCAAAATTATTACTTGTATAACCCCATGTAAAAATTGTTTTAGTAAAACAACACATGTTTGTGACATTTTCATTTTAACATTAAACAAAAAGTTATTAATGTCATTTTCCTACCAAAGTGGATCCATGGGGTCCCCAAGTAGACCCATGGATTTTATTGGTCTTCCATGACACATCCAATAAGGGTAGGACATGTTTCAAATTCATTTCATATTATTAAAACATTATTTGTACCTTAAATTACACTAATTACATCTAATCGCGATTAAAAACATAAAAGTTACTATTCACCAAAAAATTATTTTAATCCCATTGGACCACATTATACTTATTAATGACAACCATGAATGTCATATTTTGGAAATTCAAAACACAGAGGTGGTAAAATTTCATTTAAATGAAAAATCAGTTTTTTAAGTACCACTTAGTGGCTTCACTATTCATTAAAAATTGATGTTTTTCAGAAAAATACCAAAACATCACCCTAAGCTATATTTGATATTCCAAAATCAAAAATGATGAATATTTTACAAAATTTAAATAATATAAGTTACATTAATTAATTTAATAATTAACTCCCACTGTCAGAACAAATAGCGTGTTTTTATGAAATAATATATATCAAAAGATTGACAGTAGTTTATGTCCAATATCAAAGTGAAATTAATTCCAATGACCACAATTAGATTAAATGGTAAAAATATATTCTAATTTCACTTTAAAAGAAATTCAAAATATAATCTAATCATATAAATAAATTAGATTAAAATGAGGTTTTGAATTAAAATACAACATTTTTCACTATTCATTAAAAATGGACTTTATCGGAAAAATTCCAAAAATTTACAAAAAGTAAATTTTTATGTCCCGATTATAATGAAGAAGTTTATTTGGTCCATTATAATGTATAAGAGTGACCAAAACTATATTTGAAGAGGGTTTTCCATCAAAAGGAGATAGTTCGACCTTTTTGTGAATATTAGAGTATCTTTGCCTAAAATTGAATTCTTTTCGTATTTTAAGCCTTTATCCATTATTTGATAAATGTAAAAACATTTAAAAAACATATATAATCATATTTTAGTTATTTCTATTCATTCCCTCCAATACAACGGCTACGTGTTAATTACCATTTAAAATAATATTATTTTATTACTAGTGTGCAACACAAGATTTCAAAGAAATTCTTTGTTGCGTATCAGGTACGCTATCGAACATAGCAACCCCTTTAACGTAAAATTAATATTTAATTCATAAATATTAATAAATATGAAAATGTTTTATTCTTTAATTATCTAGAATGTTACATCCTTCCCCACTTTTGGGAATTGTGGCCTCGTAATTTTATTCACTTATCAAAATAAGTGGAGGTATTTATCCCTCATAGAATTTTCAGATTCCCACGTTGCCTCATAAACCATATGGTTTTTCCACAAAACCTTAACCTGGTGAATTACCTTATTTCGCAACACTTTCTCTCTTCGGTCAAGAATCTGGACTAGTTGTTCATCATAAGAGAGATTCTCTTCCAACTGAACTACCTCTTTGCTTAAAACATGAGATGGATCTGGAATATACTTTCTCAACATAGAAACATGAAAAACATTGTGTACCTGAGATAAACTCAGAGGTAAAGCCACTCAGAAAGCAACTAATCCAACTTTCTCCAGAATTTCATATGGTCCAATGAACCTTGGACTCAGCTTTCCTTTCATACCGAATCACATCACACTTTTCCATGGTGAAACGTTGAGAAAAACATGATCACCTACCTCGAAAGATAGATCCTTCCTCTTGTTATCTGCATAACTGTTCTGCCTTCTCTGAGCTATTCTCATGTGTTTCGGAATCAGCTGAACATTTTCAGCCATCTCTTCAACCAATTCTGGTCCCATCAGCTACCTTTCACCCACAACATCCCAAAAAGCTGGAGTTCGACACCTTTAACCATATAATGCCTCAAATGGAGCCATCTGTATACTGGAATGAAAACTGTTATTATAAGAAAACTCAACCAAAGAAAGATGTTGGTCCCAAATTCACTGATAATCTATCGAACAAGCACGTAGCATATCCTCCAATGTCTAAAACGTTCTTTCTGACAACCGATCTGATTGAGGATGAAAAGCTGTAATAAAATTTAATTTAGTACCCAACGACTTCTGAAAGCCTTTCCCAAAGTTAGAAGTAAAACTGGGATCACGATCAGATACAATGGAGAGAGGAACTCCATGTAGCCTAACTATCTCTTTATGATACAAATTGGAATATTGATCTAGGGAAAAATTATCTCGTATAGCAAGGAAATGAGCAGATTTCGTCAAGCGATCAACAATAACATAGATTTCATTATTACCTCGAGGTGTCTTTGGCAATCTCACAATGAAGTCCATGGATATATTCTCTCATTTCCACTATGGTACGGGTAAAGGCTGATGCACCCCTTTCGGTAACTGCCACTCTACTTTTACCTGTTGACAAGTCAATCACTTCATAGTAAAATCAGCAATATCCCTTTTTATTCCGTCCCACCAGTAATACTCCCGAAGATCTCTATACATCTTAGTACTGCCTGGATGAACTGAAAAAAGAGAACTATGAGATTCACATAACAACTCTCTCTCTTCAACTGTGAATCACAAGGAACACACAATCTCTTCCCAAATCTCAAAACACAATCATTATCAATGTTGAATTCTGGGAACTTACCCTTCTGAACCAGCTCTACCTTTTTCTGTAACTCGCTGTCTTGCTTCTGTGCTTGCTTAATTCTGTCTGATAGAGATGATCTCACTGATACCTGAAACAAAACAGAAGAACATCCTGCACCAACAACATCTCTTCCAAAGTTCATCAAATCCTTAACCAAAGGATCATGTTCCAAACACAACATTGTTAATGAAGCATTACTTTTTTCGACTCAAAGCATCAGCCACTTTATTTTATTTTCCCGGATGGTATTGAATTATACAATCATATTCCTTGATTAATTCTAGCCATCTCCTCTGTCTCATGTTCAATTCTTTCTATGTGAATATATACTTTAAACTTTTGTGATCAGTATATATTTGACACTTTACTCCATAAAAATGATCCCTCCAAATTTTTAAAGTGAAAACAACAGTAGCTAATTCCAAATCATGTGTATGGTAATTTACCTCATGAGTTTTCAACTGTCGTGAAGCATAATCGATTACCTGATCATTCTGCATTAGGACACAACCATGTCCTTTCAATGAATCATCACTGTAGATAACAAACTTACCATTCCTAGAAGGTAGTTCCAAAACTGGAACATTCACCAATCTTCTTTTCAATTACTGAAAATAATCATCACATGCTTTTGTCTAGATAAACATACCATCCTTCTGAGTTAGCATAGAAATTGGACTAGATAACTGTGAAAAAATTCTAACAAACCTTTGGTAATATCCTGCCAAACCAAAGAAGGTACGAATATCAGTTACATTTGTGTGTCTTGGCCATTATTCAACAACCTTTTTTTGTAGGATCAACAATTATCCCATCTTTAGAAACAATGTGACCAAGGAAAGAAATTTGTTGCAACCAAAACTCACACTTTCTAAATTTACCACACAATTTCTTTTCTTTTATGGTTTGCAAAATAACCCTTAAATGTCTTTCATGCTCCTCTTTACTTTTAGAAAACACCAAAATATCATCAATGAAAACAACCAAAAACTTATCCAAGAACTCATGGAGAATTCTATTCATAAGGTCCATGAATACAGAAGGTGCATTGGTTAGCCAAAAAGGCAGTAATACACATTCATAATGGACATATATTATTCGAAACACAGTCTTTATAATATCTACTTCCTTTACCTTCAACTGATGGTACCCCGATCTCAGGTCAATCCTTGAAAAAAAATGAGCTCCCTAGAGCTGATCAAACAAATCATCGATATGAGGCAAAGAATACTTGTTCTTAATAGTGATATTAATCAAGGCTCTATAATCAATGCAAAGTCTCATATAACCATCTTTCATTTTAACAAATAAAACAGGAGAAACCCATGGTGATGTGATAGGTCGAATGAAACCTTTCTCTAATAAATCTTGAAATTTCTCCTTCAAGTCTAAATGTTCATTTTGAGCCATTCGATAAGGGGGTTTTGAAATGGGCTTAGCATTAGGAACTAAGTCAATAGTGAATTCAACTTCCCGATCTAGTATTATTCTAGGTAACTCATCAGGAAAAACATCAGGATACTCATTTACCACTGGCATATCATTAATATGAACATCTCCCTTGTTTTCAACGATATGTGCAAGGTAACATTCATTTCCGTCTTTTACAAGTTTCTCGGCCTCTTGATATGTTATCAATAGTAAGGGTTAATTCTTGTACACAAAATGAAAGTCTTTCTGAAAAGAAACTTCTTTAGCTCTACAGTCAATCTTAGCATGGTAAATAGAGAGCCAATCCATACCTAGGATAACATCAAACTCTATTGGAGGTTAAAAAAATAAGGATTGCAAGTAGGTTCTTTCCATGGATAAGGATATGAAGATTCTTATAAATTCTTTTTGCCTCAACATTTCCCCCAGGTGTTTTTACCACATGTTCAGGAGTCATTTCTTGAGATGGTATTCCCATTTTAGTAGAAAAGTTTTCAGAGATGAAAGAATGTGTAGACCCCGAATCAAACAACACACTAGCATAATCTGAAAAACAAACAAAGTATGTGATACAACACGATTTGGTGGCCCGACATATGCTGAAGTAGTTGCAAAGGATTTAACCACTCCTTTCTGCTTGTAGTCTAACTGCTTCCCATCACTCGAGCTCTTTGTCGGATACTCATTTGCATAGTGACCCATCTCATTGCACTTAAAACATTTCACTAACTGTAAATACAATTTTTTCTTACCATTACCCTGATATTTTTCAGTGTAATCATGAGCCTTATGTTCCATATTACCGCATTGGTAGAATATTCCAGAATTTAGAAGACATTCCCCAGCATGCCTTTTACCACATTTATCACAAACTAGAAACATAGTTTTCTTACCGTCAGACCATTTTGAATAATTCTTTCCTTTCCCCTACCACCTCTGTCTCTTCTTCTGCTAGTTGTTATAAACCACATGATCATCAGCAAACTCCATTTCCACCTTCTCATCACATCGAACAAGGTTTTCATATTTATTGAACTCACGAGAAGCGAAATCCCTTAGATATTTTGTCTTTAATCCTGAGTAAAAACGATTGATTTTACTATCAAGGTCTCAGATAAAATTTGGACCATACCATGCCAATCGAGTGAACCTTTCTTCATAAGCAGCCACTGAGTCTTCCTATTGCCTCAATTCCAGGAATTGTTTTTCCATCCTAAGTCAAACAGCCTTAGAAAAATACTTCTCAAGAAACATACCTTTGAATTCATCCCAGTCGAGAGCATCAAGCTCATCAGCGTCCCTAATATTTTTAACCATCGACCACCACTGATCTGCTTCACCCTCCAAATGGTAAATAAAAATACTAACCTTTTCATTGCCCGAACACCCCATGAAATCGAAAATCTTCTCCAGTGCTTTAATCCACCCTTCAGCTAGCACATGTTCAGATGATCTCCTGAATGATGGCGGATGTTGCCTCATGAAATCTTCCACCACTGACATGTTCATCTGCGGTTGATCTGGCTGATCTCGTGCATGGATACCACCACCATTTATCGCTTGATTCAACTACGCCATTACTACAACAAACTATTCAGTTCCAATTCTGACCATCTCAGGATGCTGATTCGGAAGGTCATTTTTTTATGTATTCCTTCCTAGAACTTCTTCCCTATTTCTTATGTGGAAAACCATTCTGAAAAAACATGTCTTAGATAAAGCAACATCGTAATATTAATATGCTATATCATTTAAATTTACCATAAAAAATATTTTTGGATAATCATTTAATAGAATTCTAACTCCATAAGTTATCTAAACCGACCTCTGATACCAACTATAAGGCCCCAGCCTTAAACATTACTTAATCTTGAGTTACTTCAAGAATACACGTTGAGGATATTTTTAGGTTTAGAGTCATATAGAATTAGATCATAACACATGCATTACATTCCACATTTAAACAAAGTGGTTACATAAAAGATAGTACTCATTTTTCCCATCAATGGTATCATATTTAAAATAAGACATGGATTCTTTCTTGACACATTCTGGACACTATCATCACATCATGTAACTTTCCCTTGACCTGTGAAAAACATTTCAAAAACATGGGATGAGCATAAAAAGCTATGTAAGGGATATAAAAGTATGAAATGAAAACATTACTCCATGCATGGAATCATATTTTAAACATAAAACATAATCACATACCTCATCAAATCCTGAATAAATCATAGAAATCATAAGACATAAAGGTATCTCCAGGCATTCATAACATTCTTATGTAGGGAGTAACCCTCATGGTTACGTTTGGAATACCCATCACAGTATATTCTCTAAATCTATTCATATAAACTTTAATTTTTAACTCCTTCGCATTACCCAATGCATTGGAGAGCTATATCGGGCTCACCCGCCCTTTTTTTATCACGGAACCACCCATCTTCATAATAATGCCCAAGAACCATAATATAATCGTATCACATAAAACATGCATAAAGGAAACATAACATTTCCACTTTTCAATCACAAGATATCAATACAACACATGGATATAAAAACATTATGAAAACCATTTGAAATACCAAAAAAAAGAAAAGTAAAACATGGTATTTATTTTTCATTCAAAAAAAGTTATGGCTTATAGAGGAAGTCGAAACTCAAATATTGGTCATGGCGGCGGAGAAGTCGTTGTCGCCGCATACGTATGACAAAAAAAACATTCCATTTTGTCATTTAGTAAATGCTTCGTATAAAAAAATTCCTTTTAAAAAAAATATATGTCAAAGGGTTTTAGACACCGTATAAAATACAGTTTTGTACAAAACAAAATATGCCTCAATGAAAGGAGATTGAGACGATGCCCCTTACCTTGTGTCTGATGTGACTCGATTTCTCTTTAATCTACTGAATAATAATCTAAAGTTAATTACTACTTGCTTAAGAACCTTTTTAAAGTTTATTATTCCTTTTATATAACTTATTTTCATGTTATAAACATTATGTAATCATTTAATTTAATAAAGTTTGTTTTGTCGATATTTGGTACTTAAGTCAAAAATGGACTTCTTACAATTACATGTTGTTTATGCGGTAAAAGTTTTATTATATCCAGAATGATATTCATGATTTGGATATCATATATTTCATATATATCCAGCATATACATGTATTTATAATAGTACATAACATTTAGGGGTAAGAAATGAAATGCACCGTTCATGGAGACGGTATGCCATACGCACGCATGAGCGCTACTTTCATTTCTATTTCATATTTAATGGAGTGAAATCATAATTATATAAGGGTATATTATAATTACAGTATAAAATAATATATAATAACATTTAATCCATCCTTTATACGTCCCATATATGGCATTAACGAATCAAATCACTTTGAGGGGACGGTAGTCATCACTTCCTAAAATGAAATTGTCATGTTTACCCACAATGGAAACCATAAAGGTATGCCACAAATGAAAAATAAAGAAGCATAATGAAAACATTAAAATAATATATATCATATAGAAATAGATTGACATATTAATGGCCACCATGAAATGTGTTAAAATAATATTGAACAATCATCGTTTCGTGAGACAGAAATTCGCCATCCACAGAAACATTATGTTCTTTAACCATTAGACAAAGGTGTCTGTAAGTGTAGCTCGAATCCTTCACATGAAAACATTCTATTATAATTAAGATACTGTTTTTGTAACAAAATAAAGGAATAGAAAGTGTTTAGGGGGTTGGAGAAGCAAAATAATACATAAGAACACAAGAGAAGACACTACCATTAAATCAGGTAACTCTTTTTGATTTGAGCTCAAAGGCTTCCTTGGAATGACTTCTACCCAAAGTGAGGCTTCTAGGAGTAATAGAGGGATGTGAAGAGACAAAATGGGCAGGTTTTGGACGTGCCAAAGGCTTGAGAGGTGTGGGTAAGGTGGTAGAGGTGGGGGCCTTTTATAAGAGGAGAGGAGGGGCACTCTTGGGACGTTATAAAAGGTTACATTATTATAAAATGTTTTTCGGATTTTAAAGGTCCCAAAATTATATATTTCGAGGATAAGGTGATAAGAGTTCTAAATCTACCCATCCAATAGGTTTTTTACAAGTCTAGATCTTATATTTTACATTATCTTTTCATTTTATTTAAATCATTAAATAATGAAGTAATCGCTACAGCATCATGGTGTCATAAATAATTTAATTTATATAATGTCTAAAAATTATAAAAAAAATATCATGATGTAGGAAATCTCTTTATATTTCTAATGAATATTTATAGTCAAAAATATGACTCAGTATAACCACATGTAATTTTTTTTAGTAAAATAACACATGTTTGTGACATTTTCATTTTAACATTAAATAAAAAGTTATTAATGTCATTTTCCTACCAATGTGGCTCCATGGGGCCCCCAAGTTGACACATGGATTGTATTGGTCGGCCATGACACATAAAATAAGGGTAGGACATGTGTCAAGGTAATTTCACATTATTAAAACATTATTTTTACCTTAAATTACACTAATTACCTATAATCGCGATTAAAAGCTTAAAAGTTACTATTCACCAAAAAAAATTAATCCCATTGAACCACATTTTACTTCTTAATGACAACCATGTATGTCGGAATTTTTAAATTCAAAACACAGAGGTGGTAAAATTTCATTTAAACGAAAAATCAGTTTTTTAAGTACCACTTATTGGTTTCACTATTCATTAAAAATAGAAGTTTTTCATAAAAATACCAAAACCTCACCCTAAGCTATATTTCATATTCCGAATTAAAAAATGATTTCTATTTTACAAAATTCAAATCATATAAGTTACATTAATTAATTTAAAAATTAATTCCTGTTGTCATAACAAATAGTATGTTTTTATGAAATAATATATATCAAAAGATTGACACTAGTTTAAGTCCAATTTCAAAGTGAAATTAATTCCAACAACCACTATTAGATTAAATGGTAAATATATATTCTAATTTAACTTTAAAACCAATTCATAGGATAATATATTCATATAAATAAATTAGATTAAAAAAAGGTTTTGAATTAAAATACAACATTTTCACTATTCATTAAAAAATGACATTTATCGAAAAATACCAAAAATTTACACAATGTAAATTTTGATGTCCCAATTCTAAATCAGAATTTTATTTGGTCCAATATAATGTATAAGAGTGACCAAAACTATATTTAATGAGGGTTCGCCATCAAAAAGCGATAGATTGTCGTTTTAGTGAATATTAGAGTATCTATGCCTAAAATTGAATTCTTTTCGTATTTTAAGACTTTATCCTTTATTGGATAAATGTAAAAACATTTAAAAAAATATATAATCATATTTTAGTTATTTATATTCATTTCCACCAATACAACGGCTACATGTTAACTACCATTTAATATAATATTATTTTATTACTAGTATGCAATGTAAGATTTGAAAGAAACTCTTTGTTGCGTATCGGGTACTCTATCAAACATAGCAACCCATTTAAAGTAAAATTAATATTTAATTCGTAAATATTAATAAATATGAAAATTTTATATTCATTATTTACCTGGGATGTTATAAAAAATGGACATAGAAGAATTATTTTTAAAGGTAATATGATTTATTCTTAGAAAACAAATTTAACAAAATATTAAAATCATCTAGAAAAAAAATTGTTTTAAAAAATTAATTCAATGAAAAATTTAAATAACTACTTCAATAATCATAGTTTAGAATATATCAATCGTATAAAATAATATACAATGATGAGTCATTATTACCCAATGAAGAGAATTATAACAAGAAAACCTTTTACCATTGTAGTAACTTTTGAATCAAAATTAATTATAATTTTAAAATAAATATAGTTATATAAATTCACAAAATAAAATTGTATTTTATTACAAAATAAATTCTTGGGAATTATAAACACCATATAACTAATATATTATTGTATAACATAAACACATGTCTCAACGAAAATAAATATAGATGAATAATCATTACAAATTCAGTAATTTTTTAATGTAAAACCTAATGAGAGATTGAAAATAAAATAAAAAGTATAATATCATAAAAATAAATGAATCCTGATAAAATTTTATGAAGGGATGGTATTTATAACATTTATATAAATTCATTCTTTATAAAAAAGAATTTTTGAAAGATAGAGGATTAATATAAAAACCCTTAACTTGTTTCCTTTCATTGTTGATCAATATATAACCTCATTTAAAAAACACACATCTAACTTAATATCATATTTTAAAAACTTAATCATAAATATTAACATTTTATAATCCTTATTATAAATTTTAATCATGATTATATTAATTATTTTTAACTTATTATGACCGTCTGGATTTAAAAACTATAACTATTTTACAAATGTATAATAATTTTGATATCATTACCCATAAATTAATATGAAGTTAATTATTGATATATCATTTATTAATATGTAATATATTTCTATTATTTGTTGGAATTCTTTTTCAACATGCTTTAACATAGTTCATGGGAATGATTAAAGAGATATTTCTGTTTATGTAATAGTTAAATAACGGAAGAATAATGATATTTTTTTTAAATTTTTTCTGAAGGTGAAACATATTTTAAGATGTTCAGATAATGAAAGATAATATGTATTAAAAAAATAATTATGTGGGTGGTAGTCTATATGTACACCTAATTACAATACATTATTATCAGGGAAATTAACCTTTACTACTAAAAAATGATTATACATGATTTTTTTTTAATTCCATATACTTGTATATAATGAAATTTTTATACACTAAGAGATCATGTTGTTTGATAATTATTATTTTCATATTAATTGCCAGGATTTATTCCATTATAATGTATAATAATTCAGGTATGGTTTTCTAATATTATTCTTGTATTCTCACACCCTTATATAGATTTTATGCATTAGTAATCATGGATATGCCCCTTATTTACCCTTACTAAACATTTTATCTTATCATTTATAATTTTTTTATTCCCCAATTTATATGTAAAGGTTATAAGTATGGTATGTATAAAAATAGTATTATATAAGAATATTGATGATGGATATTTTTTAGATTATTCCTCATATAAGAATATTTTAAATCTAGTATCCAATTACGCTAAAAAATTACAGACCTCACGTTTGTATTTTTAAAATATATAGATTATTTATCAATTAATATTTAATATCTATGTACCAAATTTTTTTGATATTATAGTTGGTATCCGAGGATAGATTTAGTCAATTGTGATAGATTATGATTATGGACCATTCAAAAAAACCAATGGTATATGTCTACATATAAGATACCATCCTAATGATTTGGAAAGGAATTTATTGTTAGTTTTTTTCCTACAAGTAAACATGGTTTTGGAAATGAATCGTCTAGGTGTAATAAACCAAAAAAGAGTTGTTAACGTATATCTTGACTACCATTCTTGTACACAGTGAGTATAACCTTATAGTACACCTAGTTTGACACTCATAAGGGATATGTTTGGGTTAATTAACATTTTACTTACTACCCATTATAATGGATTAAAATAGATGATGATCATGGACGAGATAGATTAAACCTATAGTTCTATAGGATAAAAATAATTTATCATGAGATAGAAATCCTATGAAAAAAATTCATGATTACAAGATTACTCAATGTGACCACCAACTACCCAACTAGCTGACTGGATGCATGACACTTCACTATGGTGCCTTGTCTTTCCCAACACTAGAAGACAAAAAAAGCTCTATAAAGCACCAATGAGGTGAATAGGGTGTGAGATATTAAGATTATTAGGATCCAACCTAGGTTTTTCATATCAATTCTTTGTATAACCATTCTTGTATTCTCATTTAATGTAAAAAATGGAATGATAATAAGTAAAGATGTTTTATAAGAAACTTGATAAACTTTTATCTTCTTCTATAGTTTTAATCAAAATTAGGTATATCAATTTCAATGAAAATTTTTCATAACATGTTTCACAATTAGAAAAATTAATTTCATGGATAAATTAGAAATAAAAGCAATTAAAAAAAATAAAAGGTATCACAATACCAAGGAATATTGTAGGTCCAGGATACAGAGTACTTATACCAAAATAATCAAGTGCACAAACCAGTTCCTAGAACAAAAGGCCTTGGAAACTAAAGAATACACCTTAGTAAATGTTTAATGTCCGAAAAATCTCATACTTCACCATTATTGTTGTCCTTTAAATAACAGGGAGGGAAACCCCATGACGAGGTTATGGGTGTACCTAATAAAATGGTAACTTGATGTTACAAACTCCCGACTATAAAGATGTTCCATCCCCAAGAAGCCATATGGAAGATGTAATCCCCAGAAATAGATAAGTCCATTTCCCCCTCATCAATGACATTCATTCACATTTCTCACATGATTTCAATCATTGATCCCATATAACTCTTTCCAACAGAATTTAATTCCCATGAAAGACATTCACGTGAGATTCAACGATCTCAACAAGATTCTCCCAATCAAGAACTTCTGGTTGTAACTCAATTTATTCCATACTCAGAACATGAACAGGTTCTGGATGATACTTCTTGAGCTGAGATATATGGAAAAATCATGAATACATATCAACTAAACTATAAGTGTTAACTAATAAGCAACATGTTAGAGCCCCCCCAATGACCTCAAATTGTCCAAAATATATTGGAGCCATCATTCCCTATTTTCCAAGATGAGAGTGACCCAACTGAGGAGAAATAATCAAAAGAACCCAGTCACCTACAGAAAAATCCAAAGGTCAATGTTTTCAATCCACATACAATTTCTCTTGACTCTAGGTTATCAACAAAAATAGATGTACATCCTGAATCTTCGCGGATATATCCTAAACCAAACATTGTCCAACTATAGATACTTCACCCACCTCATCCCAAAATAGTGGTGATATACATGGGAAACCATTAAATTCTTTTAAAATATAAACTCTTATTTATGAATGATAGATTTTATTGTAAAAAATTAACCATTCCTAGTTGGATATCCCAGGATCCTACAAAATCCAAGACATTGGTGTAGAGAATATCCTCTTGGATCTGAATTTCTTAATTGATTTGACTATCTGTCTGTGGATTGACAGTTTTACTATACTCGTTCTTAGTTCTAATTTACCCTTTAATACATCTCAAACACATAGAGGTAATCCTAGGACGTCAATCTAAAACAATGAAATAAATACTCCCATGTAACCTCACAGCCTATTTCACATACAACTTACCGATATCATCAATTTTAGTGGCGTCTTTGATCAGAATTAAATTATTATAATTCATCAACCAATCAACAAACACTGAGATAGAATTCCTTCCTTGGGGAGTCCTTGATAATCAAATATCAAAATACATGGACAACTCGTACTATTTCTAGATTGGCACTCAAATAGGCCGATGAAAACGAGAAGGTTTCTAGTGCTATGCCTTTATCTGTTTTCTAGGTGTAACAATGAGACATAAACTCTAATATTTCTTATTTCATAGATAGTAACATGAATCACCACCTCATGTCATAATACATTTTCGAAGTGTTTGGATGAATTCCCAATAATGATTTATGCAAATCATGCAACACTACACTCCTCATAGATACTGTGACAACATTCCTTTTCCTAAAGTGAACCATACCATCTAAATTAAGAGACCAACCTAAAATGGTATCCCTAGAACAAATGATTTATTGAGTCTTATAAAACTCATAATATTGCTACTATATCTCATAAATAAATTCCAGGGGAGATGATGGTAACTAAACACTGGTTAGAACTGTGCTAGAAACATCCTCCTGGTCGTCTAGGTGCAACTGAGAAAAATCCCTTATAAGGTTCCCCTCTTCTTTAGATTCCCAAATAACATGTGATGGTACATTTCAACTAAGATCATATACAATCAAATTTCCCTTTCCTAGTTTGTAGGTTATATCAAAGTCAAATGTCTGATGGTATTTTACCAATAATCCCTTCCTAAGATTCATGCACTTCTAAGAAAAGATATAACTCAGACTCTTATAATCAGAGAAGACATCAAACCCTTCCACAAAAAAAATTTCAACCAATATATAAGTTGATTGTAAGATTGTGGGAATCTCTACGTCAGGACTGGGGTAATTATATTCATGTGGTCAATGCTAATGAAATTTTTAAGCTACAATATGGTCATCCTATAAACGAACGAATCCCAAACCAACACTTGAAACATCATAAAACACCATGTACCCCTTATCGTGTATAGTAATTATCAGAATAGGATCCAATGTCAGGATTCATTTATTTCATAAAAATAATATTGACACTTCACATTCCATGTTAATTTTTCCACTTTCCTTGTAATTGTAGTCAAAGGTGACTAAATCACATAGAAACCACTGATGAGTTTTTGGTTGTATCTAGAAAGGCCAAGTAAGATTCATATCTCAAATACATTTCATTGTTCCTTTGATGAAAAAATAGCCTTTACCTTATGTGGATCAACAAACAAACATGCTCATAAATTCTATTCCCCACTAACTTCACGTCATGAATCTAGATACTACATTTTGAAATATTTCCACACAAATATTGACTTCCCAAAATTTCTAGAACAAAAGTAAGACGGTTCTCTTTCTTACAATCTGATTTCAAATAAACCAGAGTATCATCAACCTACATTACCACAAAAGTGTCAACATATTGATGGAATACCTGATTAATCAATTCCATTAAAAGTTGATTTTAATTAGTTAAAACAAAATCCATCATAAGATATTCATAATTCTCATACCTTCTCCTGAAGGAATTCTTCAGTACATTAGACTCCTGAAAACTGATCTGATGATAACCCGACCGAAGATAAATAATTGAAAGCCACTTATCCCCCCTTTATCTAATTAAACATATCATCTACTTGAGGAAAAGTATATATATTCATAAACATTGCTTGATTCATCTATCGATAGTCTACAAATAACTGATGTGAAATATTTTCTTTGTTGACAAAAATCACAGGGGCTTCCCAAGGTGAAACATTAATGTGAATGAATCCTTTTTCTAACTGGTCATACAACATAATATTGTGCTCTTTCAGCTCCACTAGTGCAACAATATAAGAATGTATTGATATTAAATATACACTTGTAATGAAATCAATTGTAAACTCTAAATATATCTCATAAGGAAGACCAAAGATATTTTTTTGGAAAACATAAGGAAAGTCTCAAACAATAATAAGAAAATCAACAACATGAGAGACGTCATCAGGGAAAAGAACAATGGAAGATAAAAAATTTTGCACTCTAGGTGGGAAGTCCCTACATAACCTGATTTCAGATCACATTCCTCAAAAAAGACATGAGAGCTTTCATCAACAATTAGAAATAAAACACGCCAATGATAAGAATCAACAACATCTCAATGATCGATAAGACAATCTATACTGATGATGGTGTCCAATAGATCCATACCAGCAATGAAAAAATCCCAGACTAACTATGTATCATTAATCATTATCATACAAGAAGGAAACTAAAACCCCAATTCTTTTATCTTACTGAGTGGTTTTACTTACTCCATTGAAAAGGACATAAGCTCAGTGTGAATTTTAAAAACATCTACTATATGTAAAGATATAAAAGAGAGGGAGGAACTGGTATTGAATAAATAAATTACTACTAAATATGAAATAAGGATAGTACCTATTGTTGTTTTATGACCCGAATCAACATCTGGTTGACAATAATCTATTGTATGAAAATTCTACACTCCAAATCCATGTGCTTGGAGCCCTATAGTCATAAAATATTAACTTACCATAGTATACTTTGGATTATACAAACACTGACCATAAAGAGGAGCATTCATATCTTATAAAAAACACTACATGTGACCAACATGATCACAAATAGTGCACATCTTCATGGTTATAGGATAAGAATGTCTTTTATGTCCATAATTTCCAAACACATTCCAAGTCATAGGCACATTACCCTTTGTCATAGACTGTGCATATGATTCTCATTACTGATACTGACCTCCACTACTCCTATGATGATATATTCTTTCCTCTTCTTACCATATCTTCCATTGAAGCAACCATCTGATGGAAGAGAATATGTCAAAAATCCACCCTTCCCTGCCACATTCATTTCTTCCATCAAAACTCTATCTATTGTATTTTCATTGGTAGTGTTGGAGTTGGTGGCATAAAACCAACTACTTTGTACTTTATTCATTATTAAATGCCTTATCACATCTAGATTCTTCTTCTGTGTGAAAATGCATGTGATAATGTCTGAAAGATAGTTTTTGCATGAATGGGTCATAGCGGATCCCTACTATGATGAGATCCCATAAGTGATATGACACTATTCTTGAATATATGTTCTATGGCCGGATGATGTTATTTGAGGGACACAAATAAAGTAGTCCATTAGGGGCGAGGAATCATAAAACTTTGTTGCACGTTCTAATGGTGTTCATCCTTGGTATTATCTAGGAGGATATTATTAGAACGAGACCTTCCAGTAGGAAATCCACATTTCATAGTGTCATTAGACATTCCTATCTACAAATGTGTGTATTGGTCCTTATATTTTAGGATTATTATTAATGGGTATTACAAATTGTGCACTTAGATGTATTGACGAAAACTATGAAAACACACTGTTTGTAGCAAGGTTGCATACATTGGGTGGGTCACAAGTAATACAACATTAATAGATAATGTGAGAAAGGATTTGTACCTTCTATTACATAATGGAAGTAGACAACTCATGCACTTTTATGGAATTTATATAGCCTAAATAAATCCATGTCCATTGTGAGGAATGGGAAAGTTAAATTTTGGAAAGTCAACGAAAGAATAATCGAGCACATGTGTTGACGTCACTAGCACGCAACCTTCCTGATTCGAGATATCATGAAAAATGGACTATATTACACGGTATGCGTTAATATGTGGTGACACGTCATTTTGTTATGAACTTCTTTCTATATGGGTTCCTTGGCGTGTTGCTAGATGCCAACCTTGGACTTTAGGCAGGATCCACCTAATGCCACTAAGGAGGAGGCCTAGAGGGTCACACAGTATGTTTGTCCATGTATCTCAGTTAAATATTAATTTATCAATTTAAATAATTATTTTTCCATGACTATGGTTTAATAATTATTTATAGATCCTTGATCACATTTATTTTGACACTAGTTATTCAAAGGATATATTGTGGGTGAAATAATATATATTTATTAGCAAGTAAAAGATTATATTTATTAAATAAATAAAAATCCATTACTCAAGGTCTAATAAATGTTATGGAGAAAATAAAGAAAAAGGAGAACAAAATAAAGACATCATGAACATTTAATGTACATGCCGTATATTAAGGATTACATGCCGTGTAGTTTTTCCAGTCGGGATTTTGAACAAATAATATCATTTAATTAAATTACATTTATTAATGTCAGCGTGGGCACATGTCAAGGAATTAATCATTAGTCATGGGGGTTTTCAATAAGAGTTATTGTAATAAATAAAACGCATAACGCGTTTATTAATTGTCATAAATATATAACCTCAAACCCGATTAGAAATATCCTCACAACCCCAAAACGTTTCTAGAGAGAATCTTTGTGCACAACAATTCTGGAGAGTTTTCTCAAGGCTGAAAGAAATCCATCCTCAATGAAAGCTCTCAAGGCCAAGAGACATCCACCACCATCGGATCAAGGCGATCGAATGCAGACATCGCAAGAGAAGGTTATTCCACGCTAGCACCCAGATATCCCTTCGAAGAAGTCTAGAGATACGTGGATCATGTGATGACCACTGCTAAGGTTATCCTACACTTGGATTCTACGATGCAACGACGGATCACATCGGATCGTGACCAGAGACATCAGTAAAGAAATAATTCCATCACTGTAATTCTTTCCATTATTTAAATTAATTATAACCAACATATGATGATCTTATCCCCATGGTTCTGGGACTCCTACTTTTGTTATTTGTTCATCATTCAATTATGACGATCCGGTGTTTTACATCGTGAAGGATCTCAAATTGATCATTGTTAACGCTAAAATTCTTGTTGGGCCACCCACCAGTGCACTTATGTTGTGCCTAGAACCTATAGGTAGAATGATTCAACACAAACACAAATGATCTGATATCCAGTCAAAAACCCTATAGGAAATTATTAGTCTTCAGCTGTTCATTCTTCACCATGTGTTTGAAAAAATGAAAATTTCAGAAAAATTATGTGTGTTTGTCGACACTGAATGCTCTCCATGTTGTAAAGATAGGAACTCCAGAGACATAGCCAACACTAGTGACTCTGGAAAATATTGCTGGAAGAACTAGGTTTCGAAACCCTTCCAAACCAAGCCCATGTGTCTACCTACCTAGACCATAGAATCCCACCATCTCTTTCTTGATCCCTCAAGTATAAACACCACACACATCACCATGATGTTCTTATTTGTTCCAGAATGTCGAAGATTTTATCAATCATATACAGCCAGTCTTCTACCTATTTAGGTTCTTTCATTACATTAAAGGATATTGGATTCTCGTGCAATAATAACCATGATTGATCTCTCTATCCTGCAAGTTTTAGATGTACCTCAACCACTACGTTCTGAATTCAGGGCACATCCTGATCAACAACACAGAGTGCCAATGTGATCTTCTTGATGAGATTATGATTTGTAGGTGGGGTCCTTTGAGAAAAATTAGTTTTACCTTCTTAAGGAACTCATCGAAGACATCTCAAGGGCATCAAGATGTACACTTGAACTTAAGAACGATCAGAAATAACAAAAAAAAAATTAGTTCAAACTAGAAAAATGATGAGGGTAAACTGATATTGAAAAAAAACTGAACACTATAGTCCCACATCACAACATCCCATGGATACTTGATTCTCATTATGACAAGAGATGGCCCGGAACTTATCAAAACATACATCTCATGTCCCGAAAATTCTATCTCCAATCTAATATACTTCCCAAGACAAGGACTCTTTTGGAAAAAACTCCTTTGAAACAATATTTTAACAAAACATCTCAGATTTCTCTCAAACTCAACACCCATCCTATTCCATTACACACTCAAATGTAGTTCCTGATCCTCATAGGATGGAAACAAGAACCCAGACATCGAACAACACAACATAGGGAACAATTTCACCCATCTTGATAAAAAGCATGGCATATATGTACTAAAAAGGAAAAGTAGAAGTCGAACAAGATATATATAACATAAATGTAAGAAAACCATGTAAAAATACAACAAAAAGAGTTGATAAAAACTCTATAAGACAAGTCCAACTGCAAAGGACCCAAGACAAACAACAACTCTAAACGATGGCATGGAAAATTTCCTCCATCTCACTACCAACAACCCATACGGCTGACAAGAACCTCGTTTCCTCAATATGGTGCCTTTAATTTCCCTATACTAGAAGACAAACAAAAGTCTACGCACCACCGAAGAGGTGAACAAGGTTTGAGTTAATAGGCTTGATAAGATTCCACCCAAGTGATCCATATCAAGTCATGATAAAAACATTCATGCATGATCATTTTATGTAAAAACATTTTATGGTATGAAGTAAATAATTTTTATAGAATACATGATAAACATTTCCCTTTTACCAAAGTTCTATGAAAAATAATTTATATCAATAACAAAAGACATTTTTCCTATCATTTTTCACATGCAGAAACATACATATCAAGGATAACTAAAAAAACCATGAAATACACAATAGAAGCATGGGTATCAAAACAACATGGAATACTACAGGTCCATGCTAATGACTACTTGTACCGTAATAATCAAGTGCACAATCCAGTTTTTAGATCATCGAGCCTTGGATTGATAGGAATACCCCATGAGTAAACTTCCAATCAAAATCAATTTCTGTCCCCAAGAAAAACGGGATTTTGAAACAAAGGAAATCTCCAAGACAAACCACCTTGATAATCAAAAAATATGGATGATGGAACCAAGATATAACTTCCATCTCTGTACCCAAGTTAACTAATGTTCTATTTTTCAAAATTCATATCAATTCCACAAAATCCATTTCAAAACCATTTAAATGTTTATTTAAATACTTTTATAATACCCCTTTTTCATTCCATTTTTCAATAACCATGAGAAAACCATTTTTCACTGAAAACACTTTTCCACACGCAAAAAAAAATAATTCTAACCATTCATTATGAATCATTTTGTAAAGAAAAACAATAAGATCCATTATCAAAGGCAAGAGATAAAACCCCTACCTCAAATCTCAGGTCACATACACCGACAATGGGATAAACCAATAATGAAAACCCATCAACGATAATGATGGACCTGGAATCCCATCCACATCACATGGTTGATCCAAATATGAACACAACCGAGTCGGTGAAAATGAATAAACCTATATACCTCAAGAACGAATTTCTTCCGCACCATGACATACAAAATAAAAGGACGCTAGAGTGATATTGCACAAAGGGTCTAGAAGAAACAAAGAAAAAACACCATCTTAACCCATAAGATCCAAAGACGCCACCCAATGGAGAAACTATGATGAAACGAAATGACGAAGTAGAATGGTTTCATACCCAGAGAGACACATCACATCTGCAAAAGAGATCCAACCCCCAATGGATCAATCTAGGAGGAGCACTGACTCCTAAAAAACCTAGTAGAGACCATATGTTGAGGGTGAAAGAGTCTATAAATAAATTAATAATCAAAACTATAAATCACATGTTTTAAAATTGTACACGGATCATTTTATGGTGTAAAAATCCCTATCATGTTTTGAAGTCCACACTGTATAATTACACAAAAAACCCCATCACCTATGATTAAGAATTCATTATTTCAAAAATTCACATCATGAAACCACTATCCTTGATGTGTTATATTTCATAGAATGATGCCCCTTTCATAGAACGTACTCAACAAAAATTACATGGTGTGTAACTCACTTGCACGGCCAGAAATATTCCTGAATCCAATTGAAAAGCTTATTAATGTTGGATGTGCAAAAAATCGATGAATTCATCGTTATAGATATCCTTCCATTATCTAAATAGGGAAACCCCAGGATGAGGTCAAGGGAATAACTAAAAAAATGGAGAAAATTGTTATAGGTATTAATGCAAAAATAGAAAATCCCAATTAATGTTTTAAGAAGAATATATAATGATTTATTTATTTACTTATTTTTATATGAGAATAAAAATGTAGAAGTATTTTTATCAATGGTATTTAATTTATAACAATAATGAAATATCTACATATTTTTCTGGAGTTGTTTTCTGTAGTGATTTGTAAGAAATTTTGAAGGGTACAGAGGACCTAGAAAAGTAATTTATTTGTAATGATATATTTTTGGGAAATTCATTTTTCAGGGAAATATAACTATTAACATGTTCCCAATGTGAGGATAATAATATTTAGTATAGATAAGTACATGATTGACATTTATAAAGTAAATGGGATTTTATTGGTTACATTGAAATTGGTTATTGATTTAATAGAAATTTGATTTATGTAATCATTAATGATGTTTATTTCAATTTTTGGATTTATTGAATATATATAACAATGTCAATTTTAGGTAGAATAAGTGTTTTACATGAGTTTTAATGGTGATTAAGATTATTTTGAAAGAGGAATATTATGTTTTAGAATAATATATGATCAAGGTATTCACATATTTGGTATGTCGAAATAAGATCTAATTTATGTGGTTTGGGGGATTAATGTTAAATTAATATTGAAAATATATTGAACTTCTTTAAAAATAAATTTATTTTGAAAATTTTCATACATATTTTGGATATTCATGAGGATAACTATATATTTAACGTATTAAATTGATCATTTGGTGTATCTATAGAGGTTTTAGAGATTAATGAAATATATTATCCATATTAGATTACTTTTTCTATCCATTTAGGTTTTCATAAATATCTTGAGAAATAAAGAATGAATTTTCATTATTATATGGATCTTATGATACAATAAAAGATAAATTCATTACTCGAGGATCGAAAAAATCATCTTGAATATTAATTTCTTTGAGAAAAAGAGGAAGTGAAAATTTATCAAAGGGAAACCAATATATGAAATTATTTCTATAAAATGGAATTAAATCAAGTAAGTTTATTTTATCAATATCACTATCAACAAATTAAAATAATGATTTAAATTTATTAATAGTTTATTTAAATTAAAATTTTATTTTTAACCTTTATTTTTTATGAATCAATGGTTTTTTCAATCACAAGAATTAATAGCTTTGTGATCATTAACTATATCATGGTCATGTTCTATATCACTCTCTATTTGTGTTTGGACACTAGTTTTCTATTCTATGTCTAAATTTTAAATTCCAAAAAAATATCCTTTTAGGGAAACAAAAATATGTTCTATTTCAAGTAACCTATATGATTTCCACTTTCATTTTTTAAATGACGTTTTATTATCTCTATATATGGTGTGATTTTCAATAATGGTATTCTCAAATATTAAACCTTAGATAATTGAGATCAAATTTAGAGTAGAAAATTAATTTAGGGAGAATTTAAAACCCCAAAATTTATTTTAATATATTAATAAGCTCGATATTTTGTTTTACACTAAACACAATGGTTTATGAATATTGGGAGATATTATAAAAATATTATTAATTAATTGTCACGGTTATAGCATAGTAGATTCATTCGATGTTTTGGATATATTTAACCAAATTATGAAATATATGTATAATGGTTTAACTCAATACTAGTTTATTGATTAATTATTATTAAATAAGATCTCAATAATTAAAAAACCAATTTCATTCTTCGAAACGAAATTTTATTCATAAATGATATATTATTTTATTTTTTTGTTTTTAATTTATAATTAATTTATAAAAATTTCAGATATAATATATTATAATACTAAATTAAATTTTAAAATCATCACATGATAATTATATTATGGAGAAATTTTGTTATTTTAATGAAATTATTGACATTTCAACTATAGTGAAAATTTCTATTTTTTCAAATACAATCATTTCCTTTCATTAAATCATGTAATTGAACATTATAGATATATTTTAGATTTGGTTTTAAATTTTCATATGACAAATTTTACTTAAAAATAAAATAATTAATTACATTTGAAAAAAAATATGGTTAAATTTTTATATATGTTCACTATTATTCTTAAAAGCACGTTTTCTTAAAATTATTTTTCATTGTGATTTATTAATTTATATTAAAATTGATTTTGAAATTTTTTAAATATTTAATAAAAAATTTGATATCATATTTGGAATCATTTGGTTTCAATTTTTAATATAGCTCCCTTTTATTTATTCATTATAAATAGTAATCATGGTAAATATTTGTCACCTCGATAAGGGAAAAATGGGTAAAACAATGTTAAAAACATTATATAAGGTCTCAATATCAACCAAAGCAATATATTATTTTATTTTATCGGATATTTTAGGCCATAAACGTCCCATATTTTTTAATACAAATCATTTTTGGGGACTTTTCCCTTGATAATGAGATTTATATTATCTTAGGTAATGAAAATTCAAAAATGCCAGTCCCTTGAATTTAATAACTCTAAATTTTTACAAAAGGATAAAAAGACGATATTATCAGTTATAAATATTTATTTGGAATGTGAATAATTTTATTATCATATATATTTTATTTTTACTTTTTTTGATTGATTAATTACTTTAAATACTTATGCAACACCGCCATAGAATTTATTCAATTAAAAGAAAAATAAGATAACATATAAAAAAATATTCAATGTAATAAAATATGGAAGTACTATTGTGTTCCATGAATTTTTCATATATCTATAAAATATTATAAATTTTT
The DNA here is from genome assembly GCA_963277665.1 of Viscum album. Classification (NCBI taxonomy): domain Eukaryota; kingdom Viridiplantae; phylum Streptophyta; class Magnoliopsida; order Santalales; family Viscaceae; genus Viscum; species Viscum album. The sequence continues at coordinate 1,006,613,620 of OY728161.1, forward strand.
ATAAAGATTATATTTGAATTACATAACTTTAATGATGCCATTAATGTTAATGAAAATAAACATTCCCAAAAATGGCATTATTGATATTTTATAACAAAAACAATTTATTAAATTATTTACAATTCATAAAAAACATTTACCAACCAAGTGAATGGAATGTGGTTCATATTTCAAGCATGGTCTATTTAGGAGTTATTTTTGTTTTATGCTAACATTCATGGACCATAATGTTTATAAAAAACCATGATATTGAAATAATTATAAAAAGGGGAAATGACGGTTAAAACAAAAAAATAAGGGTAAAAACATCACCTAAAATTATACAAATTTATGTATATGTGATTATTTCAACTCATCCTCACCATAATATATATATATATATTTAGACACATGAACCAGAAAATAAATTAATATTAGTAGAATAATTTAAGTAATACCAAAAGTTCTCATGTCCTCACTTATAAAAGGGAATTGCTTATCCCCTCATCCTCACCCCATTTGAACCATATATATTGAAAAAAACATTCCAAATTCTCTTATAAAATTATTTACATAAAAATAAGAAGTTATGGTCTTCTGAAATGACTATTCCAAGTTATCTTATCAAAGGATATAATGGAGGCCTACATATGAAGGGGTAAACATCTTACCCAACATCGTTCAGTTTATTTCTTCTTCTACCTCATATAAATTTATATTATTCATTATAAAAGAAATAATTAAGTTAATAAATATACTTAATTGTTATAATGATTATGTATCACCAATATCTACTCTCTATCCAGTCAAATTGGATGTGAATGTATTGATCATGTGTATGTGTGCACTGCCGCCACCACGTAGCGATCTAATTCAATTTTCATCACCATCTTCCCTGGACGTTTATTATGAAGTATTAAATATTTATAATAAATATATAATTTTTATTAATTTTATTTAATTATAATATCATATTTACCACCTTTTCTTCAAATATTTTGGAAAACAATAACATCACACGTGCAAACATGTGCACTCCCTCTTATACAAAGTGACATGATTCATTTCTTGATTCCACTTTAAATATATGATAATATTTATATAATTAATTTTTAAATGATATATATATAATATAATTATTATTCATTAAATTTTAATAATTATTTACCCCTTTTTCATTCAATATTTTTAAAAGATAAAATAGTGTTCATGCAAACGTACGACTTACCGTCTCCCTGAGCAATGTAATTATTTATTCATTATCAAAAAATTTATGACTATAAATAAATATATAATTAAAATTTATGATTTATATTTTATTATTAACATTATCAATATTATGGAACAATAATTAATGTATAAATTATTACTGAAAAAATTTCTAATGAAAATAAAAACTATTAACACCGAGAAAAAATGATTTTAATAAGGAATTATTTGTAAAATGGAGTTAAAATATTATAACTTTAAAAAACCTGACCCCAGTAACCAATATCTAATAGTTAATCTATTAAATTGGTTCTATCAAAAATATATCACATAATTTATGACTGGATAGTTCAATTGAATTGATAAATTGATAAATACTTGAATCTGAAATGACACTGTAAATAAAATATTGATCATATTGAAAGGAAATATTCTACATCCTATAAATCATTCTTAGATTCCTTCATCATATAATGTAGTATGGAATCAAAATAAGGGTTATCATAGATTTTTATTTTGGTTTATGTAATGTGTAATTTATTATATGTAAATATTTCACAATTAATATAGTATGAAAAACAAATAAAACACATTCCATTTAATCGTGAAATCGAGCACACAGAATAATATGATAGGAATAAATGATGATAAAATAATTCCATATAAAAAGTGAATAAGCTTTCAACTTATCCTTGAATATCATAATTATTTCATCAATCAAATTAATTTCAATAACTAATTTAATAATTATAGAATGAATAATATCATTCAAATTAAACTTATCATTGCGGGCTCATGCCAGCATATCTTACATAAATGGGTAAGGCCTCAACTTGATTTCCAAACTAGTTTTTTCCAGAAAACCATCCAATTAATCATGTGAATTTAACATTCATCTATTATATTCTATGAATTATAATTCATTAATCATATGAAGGGGGAGATTAAAAATGTAATATATAATAAATATAATCATTCATATTGTTAAATTATAATATGAAATGTTGACACATTACAAATTCAAACAAATCATAATACATCAAGATAATTAATAAGGACTATCTAATTAAAAAATATCCCCAGTGGAGTATACATAACACAAAGATTTGTGGTTGTCTATGACTATAAATACAATGAAAAACATTAAAACATTCTTGTGGAATATACCCCTTTTACATTAGAATTAGATTTTAAAAACTAACAAATTTTATAATATTAGGGAAAATTATATATTTAAAAACTATAGAGAATTTTAAATTATAACTCAAGTCATTGGGCTGTAATGATGGAGGGAAATTACATTCATACTGTATAAATTAAAATAAATATTATTTTTAAATATTCATTAAAAAGTAAAAAGTACATCATTCAGAAAACAAAAAGATTCATTTAATATCATTTTTTAAAAAGGAAAAATTGGTAAAAATTTCATTGATAAATCATTGGATAATAGTAAAATCATTATATTTAACAAATTATGGAAAAAATGGGCTTGGAAGAAAAGAATATTGGAATTTTAACAATGATAAAATATATAAACCATTATCTAATGAACAAATACATTTTATGTATTTGTATTAGGATAATCAATGGTAAAATATTTGAATTAAAACTCAACATTTTTGAAATAATTTATAGGAACCATATAAATAACATAGTGGAATGCCAATTTATTATTTTAGGTAACCCAATATTTATAAATATTTTTAAAGGTAGTGTCATTAGGTTGACCATACCAAACATCATTTAGAATCGAATAATAAATTTAACAATCTACATGAAAATTTATATTGTGTTTGTATAAATAGGCATCCAGAGTATCCCAATATAATTGGGGATGATTATCCTCACTTGAATTATAGTTTTTGGGGAAATAAGAATTCTTATACTTCTTCCTAGATATTTTACACTAGGATTATTTTGAACATTCTCACTCTATAATATCTCCCTAATGTTTTTCCTGAATAAAATGTAATGTAATCACCCTAGATAAAGTCAATATGAAAAGATGTGAGGATAATATAAGACCTAATAAATGAATATAACAGATTTTTAATTCTCAATGGATTAATTCCTATAATAATCATGAAATAGAAATATTTTTGTATAAGGATTAATATGAAATTTTTACAATGTTATCTATGGAAAACCACATCCCATAAGGATGGGGTGTAACACCCTAGGATTTTATTTCGTATTTTTCCTTTAAATAAATAATATATTTGATACAATTTTTCAAAAACATAACATGAAAAATGAACCATGATATATTATTATAAATCAAGACAAACATTAATACACTATTAGAAAAAAATCTGAAAAATCATTAATAATAGTACAATATTAAATCATCTGGTAAAAAAGAAAATAATTAATTAAAATATTTTTTTACAAAAAATATTAATCTAATTCAAATGATATTATTATTATTATTATTATTTTAACAAAATTATTATTTTTTCTTAATAAAAACAAATTAATAAAAATATATATTTTTAAATATAAATAATTAATGGGATGTGATTAAAATTACATAATGTTAAATTGGTGAAATTTTCAGAGAATTATTATTTACAAGCCTTGTATTTAAGTATTAAATAAAATGGAGAACATTTTAAGGTTTATTACAATATTTTTTTTTAATGTAAAAAATTAACATTAATTTAATTATTAATTGACATGAAGTAATATTAAGAATACTTAAATCATAAAAGTAATTTCTTTAAACAGAAATGACTTATCAATATTTTTTCATTTAAGAGATAAATTAAAAAAAATTAAAGTTTTATTTTGATATAATTTACTTCATTATTGGATTAACAATTTTAATATAATGTTACATTATGTTTTTTTTCAAAAAGGATGTTTGATTTATGAAAAATTGTACAAAATGAATTTTTTTTAAAATTCTATCACATTTATGAAAACATAATAATATAGGTATGAATTAAATAATTATAAAAAATATCTGAACTAAAAATTTCCTCACTGATTAAAATAAACAATATTAATATTAATATTTTAAATTTATAAAACTTTGATTGATATTTTAAAACTAATGTTATATTTTATTTTAATAAAAAATACTTTTTATCCTTTTCCTCAAAATAGAATTCACAATATTCCATTCAACATTATCATGGTTTGAATGCTAAAAACCCATCATTTATTTTAGTATAAACCAATAAATATAATTTTTATTAATTTTATTTTCATGAACTAACATAGGATTCACAAAAAATATTACACATGTTGGAGCTCCAAAAGTCCTAAAGAATGCCTCTTTGGATGCCAGAGGCTGCCGACTAGTAGTGGGAATCTATAAGTGGTAAATTGGGGTGGATAAACCCTCTGGTGAGAGTTCAAAATAATATATATTATGGAATAATCATACACATTACATCTATTATTAATAAATATGAATTAAAAACTCCATGTCATGACCCATGTAATAACAAAATGATACTACCTAAGAAACATGTAGGGATGAATATAAAAAAGTAACAGAAAAATGTCTCAAGGATATATAAATAAGAAAATAACCAAGGAAATAATATCCCTTGTATGTCTAAATATCTATCCCAGATCCCATATTCTAATATATAACAATGCTAACAATCATTAAGCATCACCACAAACTGTGCCCTAAACTGGTAACCTACGACCAAGGAACATCTTCTCATGTATCAAATTTTCATGGTGGCCCATGAATGGTGTTATTAAATATTTATAAGAAAATTTAAACATTTTATACTGAATATGTAGTATTTAGGAGTAATGTAGAATTGTTTTTAACTTACAAATAATGTAATAAGAGTAATAATAATCCATGAAAAATTTAAAAATTAGGTTGGGCATCAGGTCCTAAAGAGATAACCTGAGCTCATACTACATTCTTTAGCCAATATTTGTAACTCTTTTCTTTGTGGAAACATCAATAGTCAACCTACTTCCAAGGTAAATTTTTGAGGAAACCATAATCAAGTTGCCTTAGTAGAATCTACATTGCTTGAATAAGTATTCACCTAGCAATTCACAAGAATATTCATCTAACTGTTATGCACTCTAGGGAACGACCATGTAATTCAAATGAATGGATTTATTAAAATATCATACCACAACTAAGTGAATACGAGGAGATAATCCTATGGAATTAAAAAAATTATTACCATTAGAAACTATAAAATTAATCCACATTTTTATAGAAGTGTATAAATTTTCATAATCCAAGGGGGAGCTACCCCATGGAATTTTTACTAACGATTCAATTTAGAATCACCTGGGCTTGTCAAAAAATCACATAAACTTGGAAAATATTAAATCCAAAGGATTACTTACATCTATATACCCACAATCCTCCCCTAATTTAATCATATGTTATACCATACAATTAACTCTAACATCTTCATGAGAAATCCTATGAGGTACTCCATGTAATTTTAAACTCATAACCATTTTTTGAATTCTCAATATTCCATTATTTCAAGTATCACATAATAAAAAATAAAAATTTCAATACAAGTCCAACATTTGGGTTTAATGTCTGTTTTCATTTAAACAATCCATAAATATAATCATAAGGGGGGGCTATAGGTCATCCCAGGAATCCAACATTATATAATACATAATTAAGTCACTAATGGATTCCCTTGATTTCCACATGATTTTCATAAAACTAGGGCACAAGACATGGTTCACTTAAAAAAATTTGTTCAACAATAGTATACCCAAACAATCCTAGTTTTTTACTCTAAATAGGTTCCACGCCTTCACAAAGTTAACTAAATCATTCATTTAAATTATTTATGTCTATCATTGAAGATTTGATGTCACCAAACGAAAAAAAATTATGCAATATAAGGGATATACTTTATGAGAGAATCATCTAGACCACCTACCATTATAATCACATTCCACCTTAATCCAAATGGCCAAAAAAATTTATATGGCCTACCCAAGATCGAGTCTTCTACTGGGTATCTAACTCACACCATTATATTATAATAATTTATTATAAATAATTATAAGACATTGATCAAGTAACTACAACGTAATACATGTCAAATGACATACCACAATACCTCATGACATTAGAACCATGAAAAAAATCTCACCGAAGACCTGTAGAGTACAATCACCTAAAATCAATCCCAATCTCTAAGAAGTAACATTGTAACAAAGGTTAATTTATCAAACACTTCAAGAAAAACCAAATAAACCTCAATAATATTCCATACCACAATAAAATTCCTTGAAAACACTAGAAAAAACAACCCTAGTACATCCTCTACAATGTGTGAATTGAATCCCTAATGGGAATAAGGGATTCCACCATAGTTTGGTGGATTCACTGTAAAAAATATAAACTAGAAAATGAAAATTAAAAATAATCGCATAGGATTAGAAAAGATATTGGTGGAGATTGATACTAACTTTAATACTCTAAAGAATATCCCCTAAGAACACCCTAAATTAATGGCTGTTTAATGGAATTAGGGAGATGGATACTATAGGAAAACCCAAAAATAGAGGAAGAGAAGGGTTTCCCACTCAAAACCCTAAGGGGGAAATTTCCTAATTTCCCACATTAAATATACCATTGATTGGTTGATAACTATAATCATTGATGTTTCCACTACCAAAAACCATTAGTGAGCTGCTGGATGGATGATAGTCTACAACATTTTGATGTATCCACCCTATACACTCTCCATTTCTCCCTCAAGCTTCTGGTCACCCCCTGATCTCTATTACATATCCCAAATACCTCTCATGATGTCATCAAACACTAAATGTTTAATTCTAACACCTAGATCAAAATTCATCCCACACAAAACTTTAAAATCCAAAAACCCTTTTAAAATCCAAATTCCTATATGAATGTAAGGAGTTACAAACTCCCCAGTATAAGACTTCTTTACACTGAGAATCCTTATTTTTCCTCCATATACCTCCCCCAACCAACATTTCACACCACATCAAGGTCAAATGGCCTCAATAAATTTTCAATGATTGTAAATCTTCAAAGTTATAACCATTAATCCATAGCACTATGACAAAAATTTCCCGAGACAACACCCATCATTAACATAAAAACACTAAAATTTAACTTACCAGAGACCATATATTCCAAATACTGACAGTTTATTAATCAAAATACCCAACCTATCTTCGTTTCTCCCCTCTATATGCTTTATCTAAAAACAATACATCTTTGATTACATGGAACCTACACTATTGTGAATTAATAATAAAAAACTACTCTCACATTACGAGTACAAACTCGATGTTGTTCCCAAATCACCACACTATAATTTCCCTATAAATGCAGTTTAAAACATTAGTACCCATCCCCATTACTAAAAAAATAGAAGATAAATATACAAAAAATTCTCCATGAATGTTCATGGAAGATATTTTTTATCCTTATAATTCCCAGTTTCATTAAAAAATTATCAATTATCTCTCTCAAGAAATTCTAAATGATGTTAAAAAACATCCTCATCAAATCCACACACAAAAAAGTCGATCCATTCCCATATGGCTTGTCTAAAAAGCACTCATCCCTGATTGATAATGCATAAAAAATGATCTGACTATAAATCCTTCTTGACCATAGGCATACTATATTCCATATAAAATGATCATTGGAGTATATAGCTAACTATCAGGGAGTTACTAATGTTAGATCATTAACATTCCAAACAATAATCATGCCCCACCACATGTTCTGACATAGCTTCAATATAAGATACATTGGATCATTTTAAAATCATCACAATCCCAAATAAAATTCATTCTATCAATTCACTACCATGTCATATTTTGTAATTGGAATTCCTTATATAATCTATATTTTCACCTAATTAGTTACTTATTGGTATCTTGATGCCACCATGACCATCTCACAGTCAAATCCACATGTCTACGACCCTTTTTTAAACGGTTCTTATACCCAAAACCAACATATCATTCCCCACCATATGAGTTATTTTTTATTCATTTTACTTAAGAAACTACCAACCTACCTGTACCGTAGCTTATTTTTTTACTAAAATCAAATAATTGATTTGTTTTTTCCACACAAACTGATGTGGTAGTACAAACACCACCATTTCCTAGATTCCAAGAAGCATACCCATGTCAATTCCAAACAACAAGTCATTAATGGGGACACGAAAAATTGATGGAATATATTGAACTACCCACCATAGGACATTACATATACCACTCCTTGAGAATAAACTCCAATATAAAACCTTAAAATAATGTATTATATTCATATATGCTAAACTCAACACACTCTATACATCTTCTAGAACTTCCACCATGTTAAAAAATAATTATTTTGTCCACTGCACTCTGACCACCCACTATAACACTATTCGCTATAGGGGCATCTAAAGACTCCCGTTTAGAGGCCCCATTGACTCCCTTCCCACATTCATTACATTAAACCATAGTGACCCTACAATAAGGGGGAATCAGAACTAGAGGCCCACTACGACCCCCTGAATCTTTTCTAATAATTTTTTATATAACACCATCCATGGAACAAGCCCAACCACACCACTCATGTTTCTCTAACACCAAAATGTTTATACATGGAATAGTGTTTTTTTTCTTCCCAAAAATTCTTTAATTAGACATGTGTATAGCCATCATGTGAAACATTTCATCCATTGATATGTAATAGTTGCTTAATCTACATCCACTTATCACATAATCCCAGGAAAGTCGCATATCTTCGAAATACACCAGACACCTCAAATATAATAAAACCTAGGGTTTTATAATAACCTGAGACCATTTTCCAACATAAATCAGTGTCCCATGTGTTGGCAATTACCATAACTAGTCCCAGACACCTTCTCAAGCATCTAACCATGACCTTAGTCCATTACCCTCCCTGGGATAATGCAATCCTAGATGCTTATATCCAATTTTATTGATATATATCATAAGTCATGTCTACCTCCATGACTCCCTCAATTCCATTGACTTCATGAGCTTCATTTGGTTCATGAGCATCAAACTTCCCTTTATACTCATTTTCATGTTATTAGAAACCATAAGTAAAGGTATCAAACTGATCCCACCCTCACATATAATCTAGACACTATAAGTACTAGCACTCATGGATTCCTAAACCCTCTAATATTATGGTTCTCACAGGGATTCATCAACCAATCTAATAGTATCCTCACTCGTAGGGAACCTCACACCCCAGACAACAATACCTCATCATCAACAACTATCTTGAACCAATAAATCAAAAGGAATATCAATTCCTAAACTACATTATTCAATGGAATTTACATGTCTTTTCATAACCCACAAAATTTCCCAATGATTTAATAATCTTAGGAATATCCACTAAGGGTCACCACTGAATACACCATCGAATATAAACCGGTTAATGGTAGAGATCGATATCTATATGATTATTCCCTCTCAAAATAAACCCTAAACAATGATACTTTCACACAAGTACATGTATCACGAAACTAAGGAATCTACATTCCTAATCTAATATATTATTATAACCATTGGTATACTAATTCCATATTGTGGTTTCGTCTCCCCATGCTTCACGAATTTAATAGTATCTAGGGACTAGCTCAACCGCTCTTGTTGATACATTTAAAAATCAGCACCAAATACCTAAACCTCATGTATAATCAGGAAACATATAGTCCTCTAATATATCCAAGGTCTACAATTAATATCAATATATGTTCATGAAAACATTCTTGATACCATCTCAATGTCACACAACAACCAACACGTTATCACCAATTACACATCCTAGTGGCCGATAGGACCCACAAGTGTAACAACCCTAACTATGGTCACAAAAAAACAAAATGTCCCTATGTTATCAAGCATAAAAAGGCATCACCAAGTTATTACCATATAGGATATGACTCTATCCTCAACACCCAAACATATATCAGACACCCTATACCATTACCCGAACAAAAACCTTTTCAATATTCTAACCACAAGTAAAAGGGTCATGATCAAAAATACTAAGCCCTGACACATGCACTACTATGATCCCATCCCACTAATCAATGCCACAGTTTTCTCATCATAATAAAAAGTTTAAAATATTGGCTACAGAATTTTTCAGTCACCTGATATTGGGGACAAATATTATATGTTTCTTATTTAAACTTTATGTAAACAACACCACCATCTAATTTATCATTGTATCAATCATTACACATGTTTTTGGACTTTAACACTTCTAAACCCATCACATTTTTTATATTATATGAAGTATGAAACAAATTTTATAGAATAATACAATTTTTATGGTGTTCTTAGAACCCTATTTGACTTCAATCAATTTAATTCATAACAAATAAGTCACATACCTTTATTACTAATGATTACCATATTATGATTAATCATTTTTATCAATATTTAAATCATTAACCACTAATAATTTATTTAGATATAATAAGACATGGTTCAGATAGATAAGAATCTATTCACATGTTATAAAGAAAAACACTATATAAGTTTCATGCATCCACCTTTTATAAATAAACAATTACTATAATTACCCATGTATATTTAATTATAATTAACAAGTTTTTACTCCATGAGTTTTATTATTATAATTCCATTATACACTTATTTAATATAAATACCATATAAACGAATCAAAACACTTTATATGACTATCCCCTTTTAATCATCAAACTCAATATGCAAATATAAATTTCTAACAGATATGATAATAATAGTAAACTATCAATCACAACAATCAAATGAAGGTCATATGATACCTTTCTTCTTATAATGATTCAAGAAAACTCATACATCCACAAAACATACGAATAAATGAGAAAAAAAAATCCATAAATCAATAATATCACACATAGCTGCAACAATCAAGGTGTAAATCATTCAATTGTAAAAGTAAAAAGAAAGAACAACAACTCACACCCATAGTTACATGGATTTCCCCACAAATTTGGGACTGTAAATCCTAGGAATGTTCTTGTTTGAAATAACCAATTACATCTTAGACTTATATATATAATACCCATATTGTAAGACAAAATAGAAAAAATCATCTGATACCATTTTGTCATTCCTTGACCCGGGAGCCACTAAACTGCTACAATGAGCCAGTGTTCCACAAGGACTTAATGACTCCTCCCCATAGACGAGAGGTCACCGACTAGTATAGATTGTATATGTATGGTACAATGGGTATACTATAAGTTTTATATATAGTTCAACATAATCAAAATAATGTATGTAACATACACATTACATCTATAATAAATAAGTATGTATTAAAAATTCCATGTCACAACCCATGTGAAAAAATAATTATGTTGTAAACAAAAAATTAAGGAATTACATAATAGATGGAAACTATAATTTCCAAAAGATATGTAAAATAAAAATGAAATAAAGACAACATGTCCCTTGGAAGTCCCAATCAATATTCAAGATCTCATCTTCCCAGATCCATCATTGCCAACAACCATTAAGCACCACCTTGGGCCATGCCCTGAACCTATATCCTATGATCAAGGGACATCAACTCCTATACTAAGGTTCTTTGGAAGCCTAAGAAGGGTGAGAGGAAAGTATATTAGGTGACCACCAATGATGGCTTCTAAAAATATAATATGTAAGTGTAAATTATAATGATGTGAGCCTAATAAAAACGAAAGTAAGAATAATAATAAACTAGGAAAAATAAAGGAACCATGTTAGGAATCTGGTATTAAAGAGATAAACAAGTAAGAAACTACATATATCTGCTAATGTTAGTAACTATGATCTTAGTGGAAACATCATGTACCTATTTTCTTTGAAGGAACAGTTGTAAAGAAACTATTATAAAGTTACAGAGAGGATTCTATATGGACCAAATGGGTATTAACAAAAATAATCATCTTAATTGTCTGAATTAATGGTATTTAACATGAGTTTTGGAAACATAGATCCATTAGAATATTATCTCACAAGAAATATAAATTAAATACCAATACTAATTGGGCTAAACTGTTGGAGATCATCCCATAGTATTCATCAAGGTATTCCCTTATTAATCAATTTCATTAATCTGTTGAACTTGCTAAGTGTATAAATAACCCAAATCCAGGGGGATCTACACCATGTCATAATTAGTAATGAATCCATGAAGAATAAACAATATTGCTCAAGGAATTTCATAGAATTTGAAATAATTGAATCCAAATGGTTTCTTAACACCACATAATTCACATGCATCCCATAATGGAATCCTAGGCTCGACAATGGAATTCCACTCTAACATCATCATATAATAACCAAGGTGGTCCCTCATAGATTTAAATTCTCACAACCATATTCAAAAGTCTCAAAATGATAATATTTCACAGTATAAATAATAAAAAATATATCATTCATGATACTTTCACCATTTTGTACTATTAATATATCAATTTAAATAATCAATATCCATAAATATAAGTGTGTACTAAAGGTCATCCTAGGAATCCCACTTTTCACATTAAACAATTATGCCCTTATGGGTTTCCCTAGAATTCTCCATAGTTCTCCCAAAAGAATGTAACAAGAAAAGTCTAGCATTATAGAATTGCCTCAAGTAGGGTCTACCCAATCTAACCCACACTCTATGTCAAAAGTGGTTTCATACAATCTTTTGGGAAACAAATCCATTTTTTAAAACTTATAGTTTAAATTTTATATATTTGTAATGAAAAAATAAGAAAAATATTCAATACAATGTCCAATATCTAAGGGAGATGAATGTAGACCACTAACCATAATCCATTCGTTCGGCTTTACTCCCATGGTTTGAACACTTTTTCAAGGCCTATGAAAGATCATGTCATCAACTATGTTCTTATATAATTCCATGAGCCCAATAAAATTTATTATAATTTATTATAATTTATTTATCAAAATAATATAGTGGAATAAATGAAGAATGACCTACTAAAATAACTTGTTTCATCATAACCTCAAACATATAATCATCAAAGTCCTATGATATAACCCCAACGACAAACTGATCTCATTCCCAAATATGAAACACTACAACTAAGCTTAATTTAAACCTACATGATGAAAAAAATGATGAATAATAATGATTATTCCATACCTTAAAATCACTAAGAATAAAATGTAAAACACCACCCTATGATGTCCTCTATCAAGGCCAAACATAATCCCCAAAGGAAGAAGAAAATTCCATTGTGATCTAATGGATTCAGAATTAAAAGCATATAATGAAAAAATAAATATTAGAAAAAATCAAGGAGGAGATCAATGGAGATTATAAAAGAGTGATACTAACCTTAAACAGTGAAGGAATTATCAAAAAACACACCCCAAATCACGGGGTATTGATTGTAAGAAGGGATAGGGCTGCTGGTGGAACGTCCTTCACCAACTTCAATCTGTGATGTTCTTGTTCCGGTTTTTCATTATGGTGTTTGATGGAATGGGTAGCTTGTTTCTACCTTGATGTTCCAATGTTTTCTGGATATGTTTTTCAGTTTATGATGACACAGATGAAGGTGTCTCCTTTGATGTTGTTTGAAGCTTTGGTTGAACGTTCAAGTGCGTTCGATCCGACAAAAGTTGATGATGTTTGTCAATGATTCGTTGAGTTTTGAGGAAGGTTTTCATTAATGACGACTTGGTTTTTTCAGATCTATGTGAGTGTTCAACAATATGAATGGTTTTTTTTGGAGAAAACGAGGTTTTTCTTTGTCCTTGTATGTCTTCCTACATAGATCGAGACTGTTTTTCATGTCACTTTGGTTTTGGAAAAAGGTGATGAATAGTGGGTCTCTATTATAGGGTGTGTGATGTATGATAGCACGTGGCCTATGTTTGAAATTTGAAATTGTAAATGTGAAATTCTCTTTTAGTGTGGTTATTTGGATTTGTAGTGGGTGGTCTCTATTCGAGGTAGTTTTGTAGGTTCCCACTTATCGTCAAAGTGTTTTTTTAATAAACTAAAAATGGATTATGGAGATGGTGGCATAGGGATTATGAATATTAGGGGAAAACATTGAAGGAATATGGTGGCTACCACATCAGTATAACATTGGGGTAATTTTACAGTTCCCCAATTTAAAAATCCCTCTGATGAGCAAATACATGACACCTACTGGCAGGTGGATACAGGATGTGGAAACTAACACTTACAAAACCCACTGATGAGTGGATGACCCCCATGGTAGACATTGGTTTACTTCATATTTCCAATGCCACTCTCAATACTCGTATATTTTCATAGGAGCTTATGGTTACCACTAATGAATCATTCGACGTCAAAAGTACATGACTTTAGGTCCTCAAACTCTTAGAATTTCATTCTAAGATTTTGATCAAAATTCACCTTATTTACCACATGAAACTATGAAATTACATTATAAAATTAAAATAACATACAAACATGCAGTATTAAATGTTCTAAAAATATTTCTCATAAAAACGTTTTTATGCTTAAAAAATATTTTTCTAAAACAATTTACTATAATATGGGTAATTATTTTGAATATTATTATTATAATATTTGTAATATAAATTAATTAAATTGGAAATAATTTTTTTACATATCATAATGTAATTTGGTATTAGGGTACAATATTTTTTTCATCAAGGTAGAAATTAGTCACCTTAGTAAATACTAAAATGACGTTAACGTGTCAAATAATGATGTAACGTCAAATAAATATCACAAATAATCATCTATAAAGTGCTGTATGAGTGATTTAATGACTATAACATATATTGTCACCACTAATTATAAATTAGGAATCCAATTACCTTGATAATTATATTTCTTTTTATATTAAGCAATTGATATTTTTAAAAATGCCACCCCTCTCTACTATAAAGCAATCCTTTCACCACCCCATATATCCTTACAACTAAAACTTATTTGATCATCCATGATTTACCAAAAACAATTAATAATGAAATTATTTTAATCCTAGAGGCTTGTTTCATTAAAAGATCACATTTATAATACTTAATCAAATTAGTAATGTAGTTATCTTGAGAAGTATGGTAATAACTACTAATCACATTCATATTTCTATTTCATTAATATTTATTCCTAAACCCTATAAAATTCATTTATACCCTTCCAAAAAAATTAAATCAATATAATTATTATAATAAAAAAGTTATTATATTAATGGAATAACTATTATCTACCTTCCCCACACCCATTTGAAAAATAATAATGCCTCTTGTATTATAGATGATTCAACTCCACTATGAACGACATGTTTTATTTTTCATCACCAACTTACATGGATTATTTTAAAATTGTATTAAATGAATAAATATGATATTGATGTCAATATTAATAATAAAAAAAGATTTATTATCCATTATATTAATTATATTAACAATAAAGGATCATAATAATTTTATCCACCCTAAGAAAGATTACCAATAAATCTATCATAATTTGTATCTATTTTTGGAAAATATGCTATATTTTTAACTTGTGTTTCACTATAATGATAATTACAAAATATCTCAATATATATATATATATTATACAACTATTTGAAACTTCCTTTGACCTTATTCAACATACCTGTAACTGACTTATCTAGATCAACAATTAATGTCACCCATATTGACACATCGTAAGGCAAAAAGCATGTTCCCGCTCATCATGGGATGGATACAAGCTGTAACGCCCCGACCCTAGCTGCCTAGAGTCGGTGCATTATTACATAACATTGGCATGATCACAAGAAAGATCAAATCTCGAAAGACCGATTGGTTTAGTAGCCTTGGAAACACTAGATATATTCATAAGTTTTACATTACATCATAAAATCAAAAACTACTACAACAACATAATGTTTCCACAGTCCACACTACAATCCCCTTATAATATCCCTACAGGCCATTCATAACTTACATCTTCACTTCCTGGGAAAAATAAAACATAGAAAAGGGGTGAGCTCAAATGCCCAGTAAGGATAACAATATAGCGGAAACTTTCATCAATAAGAATAAATATTTAAGGCAATGTATAACTAAAACAAAAGCCTTTTAAACATGAACTTTCAACATGGTATGGCATAAATAAAAATGAAATAATGCCATTTACTTATTCACATGGATATTCCACTAATCGAATAATCACATGCAAAAATAAATAACCACTTTCATAATGTTGGAATGCATAATGCCAGACTATCATAACCACATAGCCAAGGCCTCGTGCCAAGACTACAAATAAGATTTTGTCAAGGCCTTGTGCCAAGACACTAGTTTGTCTCATGAGACCTACCGATGCATCGAGGAGCTATAGCGGGCTCCACCCGTCACTTATTAAGTCCAATGCATTCCCATATGAAAAGGTTTAAACATAACATAAACATTCGTATTAAAACTAGCATACGAAATGTCAATACTTTCACAATAAACTATGAATGGTATAAAAATAGCACATCCACAGTCAAACATATCACAAAACTTTCAATACAATATAGAAGTTTTGTATCATAATAAATCAACTTCAAATAATCTTAAAATCCATCAAAGGATGTTGACATAGATGAAATCAAAATTCTTTTTAAAGAAATATCTCCTTTTATTTGGAAATCATTTAAGATCCATATAAAATAAAACATTTTCTTTGAAAATATTCTTATAAGCTTGTAAGGAAAGCTTTGAAGATTTTATAACGGCGTAAAATAACCGCACCCGCCGTATAAGTTAAAAAAAACATTCTTACCTCAATTCTGTCGAAAAGGTTAAAAAGGACCTTGTTTTGAAAACGACGGAAAGATTCCTTTATAAACCTCTTATAAAAAGTCAAAAAAAGGTATAAATGACTTTAACCCATATTCTTGTAAATAGTAAAAATGTTTTGAAATACATTTTTAAGAAACATGGATGTGGATGATAAAGAGATCCCAGTAGATTATTACATATAAACAACCTCGGATAATGAAGAGATTGTGAAATAACCCTTACCTTGTACTTTTCCTTGGTTGGGGTAGTTTAAACTCCTGTATAATGGTGAAATAATTGTTATTAAATTATACAAGAATCATATATATTAATATGATATCATATATGATCTTTTAACATTGATTTATTAATAATATCTTAGAATTATCATCGTTTCGGGTGTTAACTTACTCATTTTCTTTTATATGTTTTGTTACATAAGCCATGTTTGTTGTATCTTATTCATATCCAGAATGATATCAAGTCCTTAAACATCATTTTTAAATCATAAAATGATAATTATACTTGAATGGATACGATGGAGAATGAATCTCATCGCGTTCGTGGAGACGGTAGTCCGTACGTACGCACGAGCGACAATATCATTCTTTTGATATTAAAATAATATATAAATGAATGGTATATCATATATACAGAATCATTAACATGTTATATTTATTATTTACATGAGTTACACATCATTATTATACCCATCCAAATAATATTATATTGAATAACAATTACACCACGACGTGGAGACGGTAAGCCGTACGTACGCACGTATGGTGACATGTTATTCAAAGGGTGGATAGAATACTGAATATGATTGTACCATATTTATAATAACATCACAGTATATGTGAGATACTGGAGTTATTATTTCAGAATGGTAAGAACAAAGGAAGAAGAAGTGGAAGAAGAAATGAACTTAGAAAAGGGTGGTGAAATCATTACCTCTTCTTCGGGTTCTTCCTTTTGATTTGATCAAAAGGGCTCCTTAGGTTGGCTTTCTGATCAAACTAAGGCCTCTAGGTTGTATTGAGGGATGTTGGGAGAGTATTTGGGCAGAGTTTGGCCGATCCAAAAGGCTTTGAAGGTGTGAAGAAATGAGAAGGAGGAGTGCCCTTTTATAAGAGGGGTGAGGGGCACCTTTGGAAAAGTTAGAAATATTAATTTATAATAAATTCATATTCAGTTTCTAATGGCTCCAAAGTTGACTATTCAAAGGTTAAGGTGGGGATAGGTCGAAAACCACTCAACCAATAGAATTTAGACAGGTTTGGGTACTTATATTAACCTTATCTTTAAGTATTAACTCTAAGTTAATTAGTTTCACTTTTACAATGTCTCTTTGTATTTTTATATATTATGGTTAATAAACTTACTATATACATCCAAGAGACCCCCAAGTGGTCCATTAATGATTAACCTATCATAATATAAGTCTCTTGGCCGAACCTTAGATTTTTAGGAATTTAATATCAATTAATAATATAATATTTGTTTTAAGAACTCTTTTATGTCAATTTTGACACTATTCAATAGTTGATTTTTGTGAAACTCCTAACAGATTGATTACTTCGAACAAAGTAATTTAAATCAATCCTAATATATCATATTATCATATAAAATTAGTTTAATTCATTAAAAGTTTCATATTATAATTATTTGGGTATTTATAATATCAATTATTTTAAGTTTTCACTATTATAGTAATTACTGCATCATCATTGTGTCATAAATAAAATAAATTATTTAATGTATAAAAATTATAAATAAAATATCATTATGTAGGAAATCTTTTTATCTTTCTAATGAATATTTATAATCTAAAATCCAACATGTATAACCCTATGTAAAAATTGTTCTTATAAAAGATGTAAGCTTATGCACTTTTTATTTTTATTTTAACTTTATTAATATATTGTGTCATTATCACTTACAAGTGGATCCATGGGGTCCCAAAATAGACCCAAAGATGCCCATGGTCGACCATGTATCAACCAATAGGTTTAAGACACGTTTTAGGGTAATTTAGTATTATTATAATATTATTTTTTTAACCCTCATTTACCGGATTTACCCTTAACCATGGTAAATAAAATATTTACCGCAGTAATTATTCAAAATGTCTAAAAATAAAAGTTACCTATTTACACAATTTGAACATCCTGATTCCAAATATGGGATCCATTTTTCTAAATTCAAAACACAGAAGTGGCAGAAATTAATTTAAAATTAATTCCCGCTGTCAAAACAAAAAGCGTGTTTTTAAGAGGTAATAACTATCAAAAGATTGACACTTGTTTATGTTCGGTTTAATTGTAATATTATGTCCAATGACCAACATTATATTAAACGGTAAAAATATATTCTAAATATACTTTAAAACCACTCAAATTCATAATTTATCACTATTAATTATTTTGATTAAAAAAGTTGTTTTTAATTAAAATTTAGTAATTTTCACTATTCATCAAAATATGAAAGTTATCCGAAATGTACCAAAATTTCACCTTAGGCTAAATTCGATATTCCGAATCCAAAAATGAAGTCCATTTTCAAATATAAAATATATATAATTTCAAAAAGTAGGTATTACTATTCATAACGGCTAGTTTGATTAGTTGTGGTGTGTGTTAAAACTCAAGGTTGCGTACAACACACGCTACTGTATTATTCAAAGAAAGCGTACCGTGGAAGCTTGGGATGTTTCATTTTAGATTTCTGATGTCCCCATTTAGTCAAAAAGTTTAATATATTGTATTTAAAAAGGTTTCACTATTAAAAGTTGATAAAAGTGCAATACTGAAAATGAATTTGTTCTTGCATTATATCTAAGAAACTCATAATATGGAATCTAAAATTATAAGGATTATATAAAGTTTAAAATTTAGTCAATAATATTATTAACCTCTTTTGAATGGCTTTTTCCTTTGGTAAGTCATGGTTTGATTGAACTCGGTGTTGCGTGTAGTGCAAGTTATTGAATTATTTTGAAGAAATAACACACTATGAAATCTTGGGGTGTTACATTCTCCCCTCCTTCAATAAATTGCGTCCTCGCAATTTGAAATTGTTCTTCGAAAATAAAAGGTTGAAAGTAGAAAATATATTTGTGGGAAAACCCACATCGGAAATTGGGTTACTAAAATTTAGTCTTAATATGAGGAAAAGAGAAATCAAAGGGTCACCACCAAATTATGATCTCGATTAGGAGAACATTGGTGGAAATTGGAGACATATAATCGGAGGAAAAACGTAAATATTTATAGGTAGTGATTGAGGTCATCAATCACAAACAAGTATAAAATTGAGTTCCTTAAATTCATTAATCTATGATGAATTGAAATACCATCGGTTCAACAAAACATAGGGTATTAGGATAACACATTTTTTACGTTTCAAAATATCCTAGTTGAAATCCCACATCGAAAAATGAATTAATGAGGCCTCTATTTAAACTAAAGAGTGGAAAGTATGAAGATTACCGAAAATAACACATACTAGGGATCCATGTAGGAAAATATGGATATGGAGGAGAAATCTAACCATCAATTATCTGATGGAGAGTGGTAGAGAACATGGCTATGAAAAGGCCAACAATCCCAAAGCCATAAATTAGTGATGATTTAAGGTACCATCTAGGACAACATTTTTGTTCTATGTTCCTTTTCTTAATGTTGTGGAATTTATTTATGAGATTGGCTAAGAACATAAGGAGGTATACATACTTTAGAGTTTTATCCATTAATAAATTTCTACCACAAACTCATCTTTCACTCTAAAACATAATAGAATGTAAAAAAAAAATTCTATTTACACTATTCGTATAGGGTTCCAAAATAAACGAATTTATAATTCATCTACATGATCTTTTAATAAAAACTTCATTATTTAATCCAGGACATCTCATGGTCCAGTGGTAGGTGATACACCCTTGTCGCCCTTCGGTTGCGGGTTCAAGTCTCGCAGCCTTGCCGGACGCGACGGGTTGCCGCCCGACCTCCGGGTTGTCCTTTTATGGCAATCCAAAATAATCCAAACTAGAACTATCCAAAATACTTCTGTCCAAACTCACAGTCTAACATTTATAAAGAAGGTAAACATAATATAGATCCTTTTTACCCCGTAATAGCATATGAATACCTTCATCTTGTATTCTTTTAATAAACTGAAACATCTTGAATTACCATATTCCTTATTGATTATATTCATGCTCCCCTATTCCATATAGAATGCTGTATATACTTCATCAATCCAAAAATGTTTTAAACCCCAAAAAAAATGATGGAATATACAAATCATTAATCAGTTTTAAGGTAGTCAAGAATATCTAACATAATTTATCCAAATCAATCATGTATTATTCTAAAATCATTAACTCTGTATCAGAACCATATTATGGTTTATCATTCTCTCAACCATATATTATCCAAAAATTTATCCTGCTATTGAGTCACTTTTATTTGTTCCACACAATCTCAAGTCCTTAATGAAATAGTACTGCAGTACAATCCTTATATACTCCATAATTATTATAACAAGTACATTGTTGATACAAAGCTCAATTGACATAATCAACATAAGAACTCTAATCATTCCTCTTCATTTGTGGTAGTATCATAACTTGATTATTATCCAATAACATCATTTGCGGCATAGTCTGATGACTGGTACATAGGTTCGCGTAGTGTCCAAACTCCTTGCAAATGAAGCATTGTACATTTAAAACCATTTTCTTACCCTTGCAGTCACGTACTTTGTGCCCTTTTCCTCCACACTTATAACAAACTCCCATTCCTTTCAGGCAAGTTCCAGGGTGTTTCTTTCCACAGTTACCACATATGGGAAAATTCTTCTTTTCCCTCTTCCCTTTATCCATCATTCTCTCTTCCATCCTTTTCTTCTCTTGCTTCCCTTCAAAGCCATAGGACTCAGTAAACTCTTTACTTATCTTATCAACACATGATATTATTTCTTCATATGATGATAATACATGGGAGACTATTTCTCTTATAAATTCTAGCTTAAGACCATGAAAGATATGATCCTTCCTCCTCTTTGATCATGTGAATTTCTGGAGTTCTCATTCCTTCTACTGAGTTCCATTTCTAAACAATGGAATACACTAGATCAGTTTATGAATCAAAATACATAATCCCATACTTATAAAACACTTAACATAAATTGAACTATTTATGGATATTATCCATAATCATAAAAATGTTTTCTTTGAGGAAGTATATACTCATAATCCCTTCAAAATGATTTGTAAATAAAATGAGAGTTATCCTAAGCATATCCCCCGGGAGTGTCGTAACCAAGAGTGCAGCAAGGCCCGTTGTCGTGCACCAGTTCCCGTTCGAGTCTAGCTCAAAGCGGTGTTTTCGGGTTTTACCCCTAGGTACATCTGTGCCAGAGCCGCCTCTACCTGCTCGTATCCAGACAGGGATGTATTGCTCAGAAAACTCACAAAATCTCTACAATACCAAAATTCTAGGAAGTTCTTCTATACTAATCCTCAAAGTTCATCTTAGGTCTACGTGTTCTAATCAGAGTTTATCTAAATCTAGTTTCCAAGGTTTGTACTAAACTTCCTCTGATACCAACTGTAACGCCCCGACCCTAGTTGCCTAGAGTCGGTGCATTATTACATAACATTGGCATGATCACAAGAAAGATCAAATCTCGAAAGACCGATTGGTTTAGTAGCCTTGGAAACACTAGATATATTCATAAGTTTTACATTACATCATAAAATCAAAAACTACAACAACAACATAATGTTTCCACAGTCCACACTACAATCCCCTTATAATATCCCTGCAGGTCATTCATAACTTACATCTTCACTTCCTGGGAAAAATAAAACATAGAAAAGGGGTGAGCTCAAATGCCCAGTAAGGATAACAATATAGCGGAAACTTTCATCAATAAGAATAAATATTTAAGGCAATGTATAACTAAAACAAAAGCCTTTTAAACATGAACTTTCAACATGGTATGGCATAAATAAAAATGAAATAATGTCATTTACTTATTCACATGGATATTCCACTAATCGAATAATCACATGCAAAAATAAATAACCACTTTCATAATGTTGGAATACATAATGCCAGACTATCATAACCACATAGCCAAGGCCTCGTGCCAAGACTACAAATAAGATTTTGTCAAGGCCTTGTGCCAAGACACTAGTTTGTCTCATTAGACCTACCGATGCATCGAGGAGCTATAGCGGGCTCCACCCGTCACTTATTAAGTCCAATGCATTCCTATATGAAAAGGTTTAAACATAACATAAACATTCGTATTAAAACTAGCATACGAAATGCCAATACTTTCACAATAAACTATGAATGGTATAAAAATAGCACATCCACAGTCAAACATATCACAAAACTTTCAATACAATATAGAAGTTTTGTATCATAATAAATCAACTTCAAATAATCTTAAAATCCATCAAAGGATGTTGACATAGATGAAATCAAAATTCTTTTTAAAGAAATATCTCCTTTTATTTGGAAATCATTTAAGATCCATATAAAATAAAACATTTTCTTTGAAAATATTCTTATAAGCTTGTAAGGAAAGCTTTGAAGATTTTATAACGGCGTAAAATAACCGCACCCGCCGTATAAGTTAAAAAAAACATTCTTACCTCAATTCTGTCGAAAAGGTTAAAAAGGACCTTGTTTTGAAAACGACGGAAAGATTCCTTTATAAACCTCTTATAAAAAGTCAAAAAAGGTATAAATGACTTTAACCCATATTCTTGTAAATAGTAAAAATGTTTTGAAATACATTTTTAAGAAACATGGATGTGGATGATAAAGAGATCCCAGTAGATTATTACATATAAACAACCTCGGATAATGAAGAGATTGTGAAATAACCCTTACCTTGTACTTTTCCTTGGTTGGGGTAGGTTAACCTCCTGTATAATGGTGAAATAATTGTTATTAAATTATACAAGAATCATATATATTAATATGATATCATATATGATCTTTTAACATTGATTTATTAATAATATCTTAGAATTATCATCATTTCGGGTGTTAACTTACTCATTTTCTTTTATATGTTTTGTTACATAAGCCATGTTTGTTGTATCTTATTCATATCCAGAATGATATCAAGTCCTTAAACATCATTTTTAAATTATAAAATGATAATTATACTTGAATGGATACGATGGAGAATGAATCTCATCGCGTTCGTGGAGACGGTAGTCCGTACGTACGCACGAGCGACAATATCATTCTTTTGATATTAAAATAATATATAAATGAATGGTATATCATATATACAGAATCATTAACATGTTATATTTATTATTTACATGAGTTACACATCATTATTATACCCATCCAAATAATATTATATTGAATAACAATTACACCACGACGTGGAGACGGTAAGCCGTACGTACGCACGTATGGTGACATGTTATTCAAAGGGTGGATAGAATACTGAATATGATTGTACCATATTTATAATAACATCACAGTATATGTGAGATACTGGAGTTATTATTTCAGAATGGTAAGAACAAAGGAAGAAGAAGTGGAAGAAGAAATGATCTTAGAAAAGGGTGGTGAAATCATTACCTCTTCTTCAGGTTCTTCCTTTTGATTTGATCAAAAGGGCTCCTTAGGTTGGCTTTCTGATCAAACTAAGGACTCTAGGTTGTATTGAGGGATGTTGGGAGAGTATTCGGGCAGAGTTTGGCCGATCCAAAAGGCTTTGATGGTGTGAAGAAATGAGAAGGAGGAGTGCCCTTTTATAAGAGGGGTGAGGGGCACCTTTGGAAAAGTTAGAAATATTAATTTATAATAAATTCATATTCGGTTTCTAATGGCTCCAAAGTTGACTATTAAAATGTTAAGGTGGGGATAGGTCGAAAACCACTCAACCAATAGAATTTAGACAGGTTTGGGTACTTATATTAACCTTATCTTTAAGTATTAACTCTAAGTTAATTAGTTTCACTTTTACAATGTCTCTTTGTATTTTTATATATTATGGTTAATAAACTTACTATATACATCCAAGAGACCCCCAAGTGGTCCATTAATGATTAACCTATCATAATATAAGTCTCTTGGCCGAACCTTAGATTTTTAGGAATTTAATATCAATTAATAATATAATATTTGTTTTAAGAACTCTTTTATGTCAATTTTGACACTATTCAATAGTTGATTTTTGTGAAACTCCTAACAGATTGATTACTTCGAACAAAGTAAATTAAATCAATCCTAATATATACTATTATCATATAAAATTAGTTTAATTCATTAAAAGTTTCATATTATAATTATTTGGGTATTTATAATATCAATTATTTTAATTTTTCACTATTATAGTAATTACTGCATCATCATTGTGTCATAAATAAAATAAATTATTTAATGTATAAAAATTATAAATAAAATATCATTATGTAGGAAATCTTTTTATCTTTCTAATGAATATTTATAATCGAAAATCCAACATGTATAACCCTATGTAAAAATTGTTCTTATAAAAGATGTAAGCTTATGCACTTTTTATTTTTATTTTAACTTTATTAATATAATGTGTCATTATCACTTACAAGTGGATCCATGGGGTCCCAAAATAGACCCAAAGATGCCCATGGTCGACCATGTATCAACCAATAGGTTTAAGACACGTTTTAGGGTAATTTAGTATTATTATAATATTATTTTTTTAACCCTCATTTACCGGATTTACCCTTAACCATGGTAAATAAAATATTTACCGCAATAATTATTCAAAATGTCTAAAAATAAAAGTTACCTATTTAAACAATTTGAACATCCTGATTCCAAATATGGGATCCATTTTTCTAAATTCAAAACACAGAAGTGGCAGAAATTAATTTAAAATTAATTCCCGCTGTCAAAACAAAAAGCGTGTTTTTAAGAGGTAATAACTATCAAAAGATTGACACTTGTTTATGTTCGGTTTAATTGTAAAATTATGTCCAATGACCAACATTATATTAAACGGTAAAAATATATTCTAAATATACTTTAAAACCACTCAAATTCATAATTTATCACTATTAATTATTTTGATTAAAAAAGTTGTTTTTAATTAAAATTTAGTAATTTTTACTATTCATCAAAATATGAAAGTTATCCGAAATGTACCAAAATTTCACCTTAGGCTAAATTCGATATTCCGAATCCAAAAATTAAGTCCATTTTCAAATATAAAATATATATAATTTCAAAAAGTAGGTATTACTATTCATAACGGCTACTTTGATTAGTTGTGGTGTGTGTTAAAACTCAAGGTTGCGTACAACACACGCTACTGTATTATTCAAAGAAAGCGTACCGTGGAAGCTTGGGATGTTTCATTTTAAATTTTTGATGTCCCCATTTAGTCAAAAAGTTTAATATATTGTATTTAAAAAGGGTTCACTATTAAAAGTTGATAAAAGCGCAATACTGAAAATGAATTTGTTCTTGCATTATATCTAAGAAACTCATAATATGGAATCTAAAATTATAAGGATTATATAAAGTTTAAAATTTATTCAATAATATTATTAACCTCTTTTGAATGGCTTTTTCCTTTGGTAAGTCATGGTTTGATTGAACTCGGTGTTGCGTGTAGTGCAAGTTATTGAATTATTTTGAAGAAATAACACACTATGAAATCTTGGGGTGTTACACAAGCACCAAGTTATCATAAAAATAATCATGGAAATGATTTTACCCTTAATAAACATGGTATAATATTGATACAAATAGAGTATCATAACATATAGCAAAAACCATCACACATCATGAAAAAATAAACCATAAAGATAACTTCATATAATAGGATAACAATGTAAAAAGTCGAAAACTAAATATTATGAAAATTGAATCCAAATAAACCCATGAGTCCATCATTATGAGATTATATGTCACCACTATCCCAACCCACCACAAATTTAAAATGAGCCTGAATATTTTCTATCTACACAAACCTATTCCAATTACATGAATCCTAAAATACAATTGCTCAAAATCACCAAAGTGAAAAGAAGGGTGTGAGAAGTTATGATTAATAGGATACCACCATGAATCTATACAACATATACCCACATTCATATTATTGTTTTTTATAAAAAATATTTCTAAAATATTTCCATAAGAAGTCATTTTCCATGTAAAACCATCCACTTGTTTTTAAAAAAAACATATTATATTTCATAAACAAGGAAATATTACTGAACATTCATCCATTAGGTATAAATAGATCAATATAATAGGTTTCTAGCATCAATATCAATATTAATATACCAATATAAAGAGGGATAATAAAGATATTTTATATAATATAATATAATGTATCCTTAATGTAGTAAAAAATAAAACCATAACACATGGATGTACACAACTAAGATAAAGATAAATTCTAGCCAACATTAGGGAGCATGAATTTTGGGAACCTCATTTCATTGAAAAGGTGACCCATTAGAAACAGTGTCCCCATGGGAATCTCTCCATTGGAGAGACAACTCTATTAGGTCTCACATATGCCTATTTCCCCTATACCTCAAGGTCCTCCTAATGTTCTATCGATCATTATGTTAAAAAAACACATTAACATATTTCCTTATAAAAATTTATAGTGATATTAAACTGATCATATTATTGAAAAACCATTTCCTTAAAAATCATCATTGATGAATTTTGTAAAATGCATCAAGAATAACAAAAATGTTTTAAAAAACATTTTAGAAAAAACTTACGTATACATCATTGATAATGTTTACCTCTTTTGGATATTTAATCATCAATATATAAACTAAAGATAAAAAGAAAACAAAATAACATAATTAATTACAAGGGTTATACCATAAATTAGAGAATAATCCCAAATGAATAATGAAAGCGTCATTTCATTTAAAACTGTAGATGGGAAATGAACATATTTAGTCCACAAAATTCTATATATTCATAGAAAATCATCAATTATTTATCTACAACCATAGATATGATATCCATGGTATAATTGGGCTACAAAAGATCATGGTTAAGTGATTTTAAAGAAATATCTGGGGAAACGATGAGAAATCAAGAGGAAAAAAAAAAATTTATTTTGATGAGATCAACCCAGAATGACCAGAGATCACCAATAATTCATGGGTAGATTTATATAGAGAATCTTGGAGGACCTGAATAGAGTTAATGAGATAATATGATGAGATTAGTGTTTAAATTACAAATGATATCATGGTTAGTTTCTATTTTAAGATGTTCATATCAGGTCTCATGGTTATTATGGATGGTTAACCAAACCATTTTTAGCCACTATCCCTTCAAACCCATATCATGAAGTTTCCTCAGAATAGATATACGTTTAGAAAAAACAAGGCTCTATATTAAAATATCCACTAGAACAAACCCTTCCACTCACATGGATTTCTTGGTGACTCACATGGTCATAAAATCTATGGTCAAACTATGTAAATTTCCACGGGAAATAATAGATACATATCTCAAAGTTAATATATGGTTATAATTAACTATGAACCTAAACTATGGGACAACCATGTTTTCCCTGAAACACCAATGTTTTAATGCCTGATTTCCAAAATCCACATTAATCTCACATGTGATAAACCATGCTCAAAATTCAGTAGACCTATGAACCAAATGGAATCTAGATTCACCCCACCATAAAATCATTCCCCCTTATAATTCTTAGGATCATCAAAATAAAATGGCATATGACCATTGTTTCATTATAAAGCATAACTATCCTCTGTATCATAGATGTAATTACCACACTACCATTATACATTAACCAATGGGTTTGTTCATTCCATTAATCACATTATCTAGTCATTCCATAATATAAACATTCAATTAAATCATCACAGTATTAGTTTCAAATTTAATTTATTCCCACTCAATCATGTGGGAAAAATTCAGATGATACATAGTCAGTTGGAAACCATGAAACCCATACTGACTTTAATTCAAATGATTAGGTAAGTCAAATCGATAAGACGGAATCATGAGTCGCTATAAAATCTCAAATGGGATGACATAAGATGGTGATAACTTATCCTGCCTCTCAACACATATATTTCCCAAATGAGTTGAAACTCAAAGAAAAACCAAATCACTTACAAGAAACTAAAAAAGATGAACATTCTAGTCAATATATGATTTATGGAAACTATGAGTTGTATATAGAATATTCATAATAATATTAACAATATCATTCAACTATTGGAAGATACTCAAAAAAACTAAAGACCATTATATACCATATTCCCAAAATAGTGGTGATCTACAAGGCCTTCCATTCAACACCTCAATTTGATCCTTCCTAATCAATGCATGATAATTATTATTATAGGATAACTCCACTATTGGAATATGTTTCACCAAACATCCATGGAAGTTAATAATTAATGCCTGAATCATGAATTTGTGAATATGGATAGATTTATTAGACGAGGAGTCCATCATGGAATGATAGGTTGTGGTCAAATTCAACTGATAACCCTCACAGCCTACAATCAACTATAAAGTTGGGATGTAATGAAAGGGTTTCTAGTTGAAATGAAAACTGATGGAACATCGTTGATTCTAAAAATATACCACATATATAGGTGTCTAATATATTCTACCTTTGTTGACTCCTTGATAGGTAGGAAATATGATGATTTAGTGTGTTGATCATTAATCACCCATATCGAATCCTTGCCAATATGATTCTATGGTTACCCAGTCACAAAGTCCATGCATAAATTTTCCTTTTTCAACACCAAAATGGGTAATGGTTATAGTAAATGAGTACTCCTATGATTTTTTTCACTAATTCTATAATAAGGAATTGAGATACAAATTTTGAAATTAATCACCACGTTCTGAGCCACCAGTAATGATGTCTCAAGTCATGATACATTTTGGTAGCTCTAAGGTTCATATATTAATTAGATCAATTATTGTCCTATATCAATTAATAACACATGCCTATTAGAAAAACCAATCATTTGATTGTAAGATTTTGTAATAGGCCAATATAGGTCAACCAATAATGTCACCTGAATTGACCTACCATAAGGCTTGAAGAACATTACCGATCGTTATGGGATGGATATAAGAACAAAGGAATCATAAAAATAATCATGGGAATGATTTCACCCTCCACATACATGGGATACGATAGAAAATATTATTATATCATTATAGGAAAAAACATCACATTCCTAGAAAAACCAAACCATATAGGTAATATCCATAATCTTGATAACAAGGTCAAAAAGGAAAAACATAAGACCATAAACATGGAACATGATGCAACCCATCGGTCCATATCTATATACCTATATGTCACCACCATCCCGACCCCCTAGATAAGTAACAGGAAACTGAGAGATTTATCTCATACAAGATGTTATTCCCTTTATTGTATCCTACAAAACCCATGCTACAAACACCTAAAAGAAACAATATGGGTTTGAAAACTATTGTTTATTAAAAAACACTAATAATATATATAATTACTATATATATACATCCAATGATTATTTTATAATATTTTTAAATATTTACAAGAAAAAATAATCTACCATTTCATACTATATTTTATATTTGATAAAAAACATTCCATATTCTATAAACAATGAAATATCACATAACATTAATCCATGAGGCATAAGTATATGAGTAAAATAAGTTTAAAACATCAATATACATATCAATATCAACATAATTTGGGAAAATAACTATATCCAATAAAAATCACGTATTGTATCCTCAATGCACTAAAAAGGAAAACCTTAAAATAAGGTTGTACACAACTAAGAAAAACAGGAAATAATATCTTGTTTAAATGAACTCTATGTAAAAAAACATAGTCCCTAAAAAAGATACCTATTAGAAACCATGTTTTTATAAGAACCTACTATTGAGATAGGTAGCGCCATTAGGGATCATATATGTCTAGTTTTATCACATACCTTCTATTCTTCCCAATGGTCTATCCATCATTATGTTCCATGAAAAGATGTGCCCATATTTCATAAAACAGTTTCAATAGTGATATCATACCAATACCTTGCATTAAAACCCATTTCCATTACAAAACTATCAATGGGGTATTTCTACAAACACATCTTGTGTATGAAAACTATGATAAGACAAAAAACCCCTTTTATAAATCACATCCATAGATATCAAAGATTATGTTCACCTCTCAATGAATCAAAATTACCAATTTCATAAATAAACACCAATTGAAACCATAATAAAACAAGTATGTAGAAGGTTTATACCATAGTAAAGATATATATACCTCAATAATGATGAAAACATTGTTTAATTCAAACACTGTGAGGGGAAATGAAGAGATCTATCCTCACGATCATAGATATATTAAGGTCATCATTAATTATCAATATAAAACCATAGACCTAGAAATCCCAACCCAATTGAATTTTTAAAGGTCAAGGGAAAGAGAGATCAAGGATATATCTAGAGAAAATAGTAGGAATTGAAGGGAATGACTGAATGTGCATTGATGAAAACCAACAAAAATGATCAATGATTAAAATGTAATCAAGGGAACAGTCCTTGAGAGTATGACAGAGGTCTTGATTCATGATAATAAGGGATTATAAAGAGATAATAGATATAAATGATCAAGAGAATAAAGTTATTTTACTGTTTTAATAAGTTCACATTGTGTTGTAATGTTTGGATTCTAGATTAGACCAATTATCTGATAACTATACAGTATCCGTAATCCCTTGAAAAATAATCACACATTTTCATAGGAATAGACACTCAATTAGATACAAAGTTTTAATGCTATGGGATAACCACTAGACCAAACTCACCCTCACACATATTTTTATTGATAAATCTTATGCATAAATAAAGAATATTCAAACTGTGTAAATTTTTACTAGAGATAATAGATCCATATCACATGGTTACTGCAGTGTTAGAACTATGAGTGTGCCTAAACCATTATCCAATACCATTTTACCGGAAAATACAATATTTCAATCCCTGAATCTCAAAAACTATTAGAACCTAACAACAGATAGGCGATGATAAATATTCAGAATACCTATAAAAAAGAGGGAATTACAATTTTAAATCATTTTTATTGATATTTACTTAATAATCCCAAATGGATTATGTGAGAAAAAAATATAAGATCAATGAATTCCATGATATTATAAATTCATTTTAAAAAATATAAATATGGTTCAAAAAAATATTATTAATAATTATTAGTCTATTATGATGATGGTTATACTGCCTCTGACTAAATGAGAATCCAAGGTAATAGTTATTTGCCTCAATTTCTATGAATTAATACTGATTTCAAATAAGAGGCCTAGACTTATTTGAAATTATGTTTTTACTATCCATTTCCTTATTTTATGATAGATGACCTTTTATTTATCTAATTTAAAATTATATTTCATGATCTATTTCCCAATGATTATGAATAATATGTTATCAAACCCACACAAGAATTCTTAACACATTACACATACACTGAGTTATATCCTTCTTTCATTGATTATGAAATTCCAAGATCAAGTAAATTATGAGACCTAATTGTTTTATTTCATGTTTCCAAGTTATTTATATGGATTTACATTATTTTCACATAATCCCTTCATTAAAATATTCTTAGTTTACATAGAACATTCTAGGTAAGGGTTGACTTTAAATTTTTTACACTCATTTTAAACATTATACTTCAATACCATATTTTCTCTTAAATAAATTAATATTTTTTTTGGATTTATGACTTTTTTCTTGATTTAATTTATATATAATTTATTGTATCATTACCTCCCATGTATATTTATAGTTCACACCTTGATTTAATTATAAGGTTTTATTTTACTGTCTCACATATCTGAAATTGTTTATAATTAATTCATATATAATGTAATTGTAAAATCATTCTCAATGAAAACCCAAATATTTTTCCCTCTATTTATTTGATGGGTTTACAAATTTTCACATCATATCAATTCCTTTTGGATCATAATTCAACCAAAAGGATTACTATAATTGGATCTGACATTTTATATTCGTTTTTTTCTGGAATCATTCTCTTTTATGTATATATGATTTATATTGTTTCAATAATGTTCTTATCTATTCATCAACACTATCTTATGGTCATTTTATACAATCAATTTATTTCATTATAATTTTGTAAAAGAAATTATTTATAATGATTTTATTAGGGGTTGTTTTTTTATTTTTAGTAAAAAAGTTTTAGAAGAATATATTATTTAATATTTTCCAATAAATGTATTTTCCCACATTTATAAAACATTAATGACGTTTCCTCTTAAAATTTTCATGGTCTTCAAAAGAAATCAGTATTACTACTGAATTGTGAACTTCTGATTTTAAAAATAATGTTTAATATTTTAAAAGAATACATTAATGGATTTTATTCCACTTATTTACATTTTTATCTTTAATTCCACTTTTATTATCTTTAACTTCAATTATTTTCAATGATTCAAAATTTTGAATTAATTAAAAATTTAGATTTTCTATGTTATCTATTCACCCCATATAAATGGATTTTTTATGTAACACCCTAGGTAAATAAAGAATATGAAATTTTTATATTTATCCATATTTGTGAATAAAATATTAATAATACTTTAAAGGGGACACTATGCTCGATGGCGTACCCAATACGCAACAACGAGTTTTTTGGCAATCTTACGTTGCACTCTAATAATAAAATAATATTATTTTAAATGGTAGTTAACGCCTAGCCGTTGTAAGGGCGAGAATGAACAAAACTAACTACAAAATGATTATATATTTTTGTCAAATATTTTTACTCTTTACAATAAATGTTAGAGGATTAAAATGCGAATGAATCCAATTTTAAGCGTAAACATTCTAATATTCATTAAATTGTCGATTAACCGCCTTTTGATGGCGAAACTATTTTAAATCCACTTTTTGAAAATTTTATGTGTTATATTTGAAAAAAATAAAATTCTTATTTAGAATCGGGACATCAAAATTTACTTTGTGTAAATTTTTGGTATTTTTCCGATAAAGGTCATTTTCTAATGAATAGTCAAAATGTTGTATTTTAATTCAAAACAATTTTTTATCTAATTTATTTATATGATTATATTATATTATGAATTTGTTTTAAAGTTCAATTCTAATATATTTTTACCATTTAATCCAATTGAGGTCATTGGAATTAATTTGACATTGAAATCAGACTTAAACTAGTGTCAATCTTTTGATACTTATTGTTTCATAAAAACACGCTATTCGCTCTGACAGGGGGAACTAATTATTAAATTAATTAATGCAACTTATATGTTTTGAATTTTTTAAAATAGACTTCATTTTTGAATTCGGGATATCAAATATAGCTTAGGGTGATGTTTTGGTATTTTTCTGAAGAACTTCAATTTTTGATGAATAGTGAAACCACTAAGTGGTAGTTAAAGAAACTAATTTTTCTTTGAAATAAAAATCTGCCACCTCAGAGTTTTGGATTTCAAAAATATGACATACATGGTTGTCATTAAGAATTAAAATGTGGATCAATGGGATAAAAATAATTTTTTGGTGAATAGAAACTTTTATGTTCTTAATCACGATTATAGGTAATTAGTGTAACTTAATGTAAAAATAATGTTTTAATAATGAGAAATGACCTAGACACATGTCCTACCCTCATTGGATGTGTCATGTCCGAGCAATACAATCCATGGGACAACTTGGGGACCCCATTGAGCCACTTTGGTTGGAAAATGACATAAAAAACGTTTTATTTAAAGTTAAAATAAAAATGTCCCAAGCATGAGATGTTTCACTAAAAAAAAATTTAAATGGGGTTATACAAGTCATAGTTTATACTATAAGTATTCATTAGAAATATAAAAAGGTTTAAAACATCATGATATTTTTTTATAATTTTTAGTCATTAAATAAACTAAATTATTTATGACTTCATGATGATGCAACGATTACCTAATTATTTAACGATTTAAATAAAATGAAAAGATAATGTAAAAAATAAAACCCACACTTGTCAAAAACCTATTGGATGGGTATATTTATAACCCTTATCACCTTATCCCATAATTATATCAATGTGGGACCTTTTAAATCCGAAACTCATTTTCAAATAAAGTAACATTTCTTTACTTTCCAAGAGTGCCCCTCCTCTCCTCTTATAAAAGGCCCCCACCTCTACCTCCTAATCCACACTTCCAAAGCCTTTGGATCGGCCACCACATGCTCATTTTTTCCTTAAACATCCCTCTTTTACTCCTAGAAGCCTCAATTTTTGCAGAAGTCTTCCCAAGGAAGCCTTTGAGCTCAAATCAAAATGAGTTACCTGATTTTAAGGTAATGTCTTCACTTGTGTTCTTTTGTTTTATTTTTCTTACCCGACCCCCTAATTTTTTTTATTTTCATTTGTAACAACTCGAGTATTTTCAATATACTAGAATGTTTTTATAAGATGAATTAGAGCTAAATTTACAGACCCAAACATAAAATTGTTAAAGAGCATAATGTTTCTGTGGATGGCGAATTTCTGCCTCACGAAACGATAATTGTTCAACACTCATATAACACCATAAAAGGTGGCCATTAAGATGTCACAATATTTATATATGATATATAATATGTTTATGTATTACTTAAGCTTATGTGTTTTTCTCTTTTGGCATACATTTATTTTTTCCATTGTGGGTAAACACTATAATTTCATTTTAGGAAGTGCGGACTACCGCCCCCTCAAAGTGATTTGATTCATTAATTCCATATGTGGGATGTATAAAGGATGGATTTAAAATTATTATATATGATTTATGTTACATATAAATGATGAATATAATTCAGGAATTAAAATATACATACCTCTCATTTAGTTTTAATTCCATTAATATGACATAGAAATGAAAGTATCATTATTGGGTACGTATGGCTTACCGTCTCCAAGAATGGTGCATTTCATTTCTTACCTCTAAATGATTATGTATTATTATAAATACATGTATATTCAGGATATATATTATATATATGATATCCAAATCATTAATATCATTCTGGATATAATGAACCTTTGACCACACGAACAACATGTAATTGTAAGAAGTCCACTTTCGACTTAAGAAACAAATATCGACAAAACAAACATTATTAAATTAAATGATTAAATAATGTTTATAACATGGAAATAAGTGATATAAAAGGTATAATGAACTTGAAAAAGGTACTTAATCAAGTATAAATTAACTCAAGTTTATTATTCAGGACGTTAAAGAACGATCAAGTCAAGTCGGACCCGAGGTAAGGGATCCTACTCCTCTCTTTCTTTTTAAGTAAACTCTTTTATGTCATTCCTTTTAAGCTCATATTTCTTGTGATTGGGATGTTCTTTTATATTACTCTTACTGTAATTTTTATTTTCATATGATGAGAGACCCTATTCTCTCTCATCAATCCATTTTGGATGTTTTGAGTGGCGCTGTTAGGCTACTGAATTTTCGTAAGAGATCTAACCTCTCTCTTTCTTTTCAAGTACTCTCCTTTACGTCACTTCTTTTAATCTCATATTTGTTATTATGGGGGATATTCTTTTATATCCCTCTTGATTTAAATTTATTATAATATTATGAGATACCCTATTTGATCTCATCAATCCATTTTTGTATGTTTTAAGTGGCTCCGTTAGGCTGCTGAGTTTTCGTAAGGGATATTCCATCTCACTTTTATTCCTATGAGATTTATGCTACATTTACCAAAATTTCCTTTGATTGGTGTATGTATTGCCCATTATTTTACTCATTTTGTAATATACTTTCTTTTATGAGTATTTACATCAATGTTGTATTGTCCTTCTTTCACATGGTGTATGTTTCGAAAGATACCCATGTCAGTAAGGGAACCTTTCACCCTCCTCTTTTTAAAAGACTTATTTTGTTATGTCTTTAAATTCACATAAAATTATGTTGGGATATGTTCTTCTATATCCTTAGTGATTTAAATATTATTTCCAAGTGATGAGATACCCTTTTTATCTCTCATCAACACATTTTCTGAATTTTGTAGTGATGTCATTAGGCTGTAAAATTTTTGAAATGGAACTTCTTAACCCAATTTTGATTATTTGGGATAGGCTTGTACTCCTTGAATATGTCGTTCTATGAATATGTGTGAATAACCTCTGATTGCTTTACACTTAATATCCACTTATATTTGGTGTATTAGTTTGTCACACATAATTATGTAATTTATTTATCCTTAATCCAAGGATACCATATTTGTATGGGACATCGTCTCAATCTCCTTTCATTGAGGCATATTTTGTTTTATACACAAACTTCTTTTATATGGTGTATAAACCCCTTTTAATTTTACGTTTATCTGAAAGGAATATTTTTTACATGAAACGTTTTACTAAACGACAAAAGGGAATGTTTTTGTCATACGTATGTGGTGACAATGACTTCTCCGCTTCCGTGACCATTATTTGAGTTTTGGCTTCCTCTACAAGCCATACCTTTTTTAAAGAAAAATAAATACCATATTTTACTTTTCTTTTACTTTGGTATTGAAAATGGTTTTAATAATGTTTTTATATCAATGTGATGTATTGATATCTTGGGATTGAAAAGTGGAAATGTTATGTTTCCTTTATGCATGTTTTATGTGATATGATTATGTTATGGTTCTTGGGCATTATTATGAAGACGGGTGGTTCCGTGATAAACTAAGGGTGGGTGAGCCTGATATAGCTCTCCAATTCATTGGGTAATGCGAAGGGGTTAAACGTTAAGGTTTATCCAAAGAGATTTAGAGAATATACTGTGATTGGTATTCCAAACGTAACCAAGAGGGTTACTCCCTACATAAGAATGTTATGAAAGCCTCAAGTTACCTTTATGTCTTAAAGATTTCTATGATTTATTCATTATTTTTATTAGGCATGTAAAACTTCTTTTGTTTTATTGGTAAAGTATGATATCATTCTTATGTATACAAGTTCTCATGTTTCCTTTCCATATTTTTATATCCCTTACTGAGCTTTTTATGCTCATTCCAAGTTTTTGAAATGTTTTTCACAGGTCAAGGGAAGGGTACATGATATGATGATAGTGTCAAGGAAGTTTCAAGAAAGAATCCATGTTTTATTTTAAATAAGTTTTCGTTGATGGGAAAAATGAATACTCTCTTTTATGTACCCACTTTGTTTAAATGTGGAATGTAATGAAAGTTTTATGATCTAATTCTCTAAAACTCTAAACCTGAAAAGATCCTCAATGTGTAATCTCGTAATAACTCATGATTAAGTAAGGTTTAAGGATAGGGCCTTATAGTTGGTATCAGAGGTCGGTTTAGATAACATTAGAGGTTAGGGTATTCTCTAAGAACAAGTGACATTACCATAATGGTTAGGATTTCAGAAAGATTCCTAGTTTTAGATAAAGTGAATGAGTAAGTATATCTTAGTGTTTACCTTCCTCATTAGTACATGATAGTTTTTTTGATATACTCACACTGACATTTATGTTTTTAGTGAATGGATGGATCTAGCAGGCACCAAAGAGACAATAGGTTTGAAGGAAACTGTGGTGGTTCTCTGATTAATATACTAGATAAAATGGGGGATTCAATGAGGAAACTCGTGGTTGTTCTAAAACAACTATCAAGGAGTCATGATCAACCACTTGAACCTTGGTATGATCTGTAATGCATCATGTATGAGATGACCAATCGATGTGGAAGTTCCGGTAATAATTATAATGTTATCCATTAGAGTTTATATGATCCTTACTTTTGAGGTAATTATGGGTAATTATATGTTATGATGGAAAATGAAAGGAATGAGATAATATTGTGGTTTAAATATGTTATGATCATTTTTGAATATTTTATCTCGTTTTGGATAATGTTTTAATAATTATATAGTTTTCGAAAAAGGACAACACGCAGACCGTGTGACAACCCGTCGCGTCGGAAAAAGCTACGAGAATCGAACCCACAACCAATGTGCGACTTGTATTTATCGCCTACCACTGGACTACGTGAAGTCCCTGGTTAGTTCGACTAATTCTTTTTAGTTTGATGATTTTAGGAATCAAGAGTAAGTTTATTTTTGGTTATCTATGGAAATGATTAACCTATCATCGAGGATATGTGATTAGGTTAATTACTTTTCAATTTGACAATTTAAGAGAAACTGATGTTATTTGGAGGTAAAAGTTAATTTGTACCTTGGAAGACTATGTGACTAAATCCTTCAAATATTTGGGTTTAAATCTTAGTTTGGTTTAATTTGAATAATTTTATGGACAAAATGTTTATCAAATGGTCCTCGTTGAACTTTGGGTTTTGTTGGACAAATTTTGGAGATTAAGAATAGATTTTCTTTTTATAAATGGTTATCCTTTTCTGGATTATCTATTCATGTAATAACCATTTTGGTTTTGGTTTTGGTTAAAGTCTAAAGACATGGGAAGTATATAGTTATCTTTTGTGGATTAGTTGATTCTCTAGAAGTTGATTATAGTGAACAAGTCTTCCTTAATACTCACCTTTTGGAGA
The DNA here is from genome assembly GCA_963277665.1 of Viscum album. Lineage (NCBI taxonomy): Eukaryota > Viridiplantae > Streptophyta > Magnoliopsida > Santalales > Viscaceae > Viscum > Viscum album. The sequence goes on from OY728161.1 coordinate 1,006,653,189, forward strand.
AAATATGAGTTTGTGTAAGAAATCTAATAAAAGTTGAAAGTCAACATGATAAGTAAATCTGTTTACTTATGAATAAATTTCTCAATAAAAAAACAAAAATGTTATCTATTAACTTTTCCTACTGGGGAATCGAATAATGTTTAACCCATCACAAGTTTGTGATTTTCTTGTGGTTAACATTCTCCTAAACATGTTTTCTATCACTCTCCATCAGAATATGACCCTATGTTTTCTCCTCCATGTCCATGTTTTCCAACATGGAATCCTAGTATGGGTTAACTCAGGTGACCTCTGTACTTCTCATTCTTTATTTTAAAGTGATTGTTTTACCGACTCTTGTTCTGATGTGGGACATTTATGGTTGTTTCCGAGCCCAATTTTAAAATTGCGAGCATGAAATTCCTAAAAGGGGGAAGGATGTAACACCCCAGGTAAATAAAGAATATGACATTTTTATATTTATCCATATTTGTGAGTAAAATATTAATATTACTTTAAAGGGGACGCTATGCTTGATGGCGTACCCAATATGCAACAACGTGTTTCTTGGGAATCTTATGTTGCACTCTAATAATAAAATAATATTATTTTAAATTGTAGTTAACGCCTAGTCATTGTAATGGCGGGAATGAGCATAACTAACTACAAAATGATTATATATGTTTGTCAAATATTTTTAATCTTTATAATAAATGTTAGAGGATTAAAAATGCGAATGAATCCAATTTTAAGCGTAAACATTATAATATTCATTAAAAGGTCGATTAACCGGCTTTTGATGGAGATCCTATTTTAAATCCACTTTTGAAAATTTTATGTGTTTTTTTTGACAAAATAAAATTCTTCTTTAAAATCGGGACATCAAAATTTACTTTGTGTAAATTTTTGGTATTTTTCTGTTAAAGTTCATTTTTTTAATGAATAGTGAAAAATGTGGTATTTTAATTCAAAACCACTTTTTAATCTAATTTATTTATATTATTAGATTATATTTTGAATTGGTTTTAAAGTTCAATTAGAATATATTTTTACAATTTAATCCAATTGTGGTCATTGGAATTAATTTCACTTTGAAATCGGACATAAACTACTGTCAATATTTTGATACTTATTGTTTCATAAAAACACACTATTTGCTCTGACAGCAGGAATTAATTATTAAATTAATTAATGCAACTTATATGTTTTGAATTTTGTAAAATAGACTTAATTTTTTAATTCAGAATATCAAATATAGCTTAGTGTGGAGTTTTGGTATTTTTCTGAAGAACTTCATTTTTTGATGAATAGCGAAACCAGTAAGTGGTAGTTAAAAAAACGGATTTTTCGTTTAAATGAAATTTTTCCACCTATGAGTTTTGAATTTAAAAAATCCTACATACATGGTTGTCATTAAGAAGTAAAATGTGGTTCAATGGGATTAAAATAATTTTTTAGTGGATAGTAACTTTTATGTTCTTAATCGCGATTAGAGGTAATTAGTGTAATTTAAGGTAAAAATAATTTTTTAATAATGTGAAATGACCTAGACACATGTACTACCCTCATTTTATGTGCCATGGCCGACCAGGAAAATCCATGGGTCAACATGGGGACCCCATGGATCCACTTTGGTTGGAAAATGACATAAATAAATTTTAATTTAAAGTTAAAATAAATATGTCACAAGCATGAGATGTTTCACTAAAAAAAATTTAAATGTTGTTATACAAGTCATAGTTTTTACTATAAAAATTCATTAGAAATATAAAACAATTTCCTATGTCATGATATTTTTTTATAATTTTTAGCCATAAAATAAATTAAATCATTTATGACATCATGATGATGCAGCGATTACCTCATTATTTAACGATTTAAATAAAAAGAAAAGATAATGTAAAAACTAAAACCTACACTTGTTAGAAACCTATTGGATGCGTTTATTTAGAACCCTTATCACCTTATCCTTGAATTATATCAATGTGGGACCTTTTAAATCCGAAACTCATATTCAAATAAAGTAACATTTCTTTACTTTCCAAGAGTGCCCCTCCTCTCCTCTTATAAAAGGCCCCCACCTCTACCTCCTTATCCACACATCCAAAGCCTTTGGCTCGGCCAACCCCTACTCATTTTTCCTCTCCACATCCCTCTCTTACTCCTAGAATCCTAAATTTGGGCAGAAGTCTTCCCAAGGAAGCCTTTGAGCTCAAATCAAAAAGAGTTACCCGATTTTAAGGTAATGTCTTCACTTGTGTTCTTTTGTTTTATTTTGCTTCTCCGACCCCCTAAACTCTTTTTATGCATTTATTTTGTAAAAACTCCAGTATATTCAATATACAAGGATTTTTTTATAAGAATAATTAGATCTACACTTTCACACCCAAACATAAAATGGTTAAAGAACATACTGTTTCTGTGGATGGCGAATTTCTATCTCACGAAACGATGATTGTTCAACACACATATAACACCTTAAAAGGTGGCCATTAGGATGTAACTATATATATATATGATATATAATATATTTATGTTTTATTTAAGCTTCTGTATTTTTCTTTTTTGGCATACATTTATTATTTCTATTGTGGGTAAACACGATAATTTCATTTTAGGAAGTGCAGACTACCGCCCCCTCAAAGTGATTTGATTCGTTAATGCCATATGTGGGATGTATAAAGGATGTATTTAAATTTATTATATATGATGTATGTAACATATAAATTATGAATATAATTCTGGAATTAAAATATACATACCTCTCATTTAGTTTTAATTCCATTAATATGACATAGAAATGAAAGTAGCGTTCATGCGTACGTACGGCTTACCGTCTCCATGAACGGTGCATTTCATTTCTTACCTCTAAATGATTTTGTAATATTATAAATACATGTATATTCTGGATATATATGATATATATGATATCCTAATCATGAATATCATTCTTGATATAATTAACCTTTTACCACACGAACAACCTGTAATTGTAAGAAATCCACTTTCGACTTAAGAACCAAATATCGACAAAACAAACATTATTAACTTAAATGATTACATAATGTTAATTACATGGAAATAAGTGATATAAAAGGAATAATTAACTTGAAAAGGTTTCTTAATCAAGTAGAAATTAACTCAAGTTTATTATTCAGGACGTTAAAGAATGATCGAGTCAAGTCAGACCCGAGGTAAGGGATCCTACTCCTTTATTTCTTTTTAAGTACACTCTTTTATGTCATTCCTTTTAAGCTCATATTTCTTGTTATTGGGATGTTCTTTTATATTACTCTTATTGTAATTTTTATGTTCTTATGATTAGATACCCTATTCTCTCTCATCAATCCATTTTGGAAGTTTTGAGTGGCGTCGTTAGGCTGCCGAATTTTCGTAAGCGATCTAACCTCTCTCTTTCTTTTTAAGTACTCTCTTTTATGTCACTTATTTTAAGATCCTCTTTGTTATGATGGGGGATGTTCTTTTATAACCCTATTTCTGTACATTTTATTGTAATATGATCAGAGACTCTATTATATCTCATCAATCCATTTTTGTAAGTTTTAAGTGGCACCGTTAGGCTGCCGAGTTTTCGTAAGGGATTTTTCATCTCACTTTTATTCCTGTGAGATTTATGCTACATTTTCCAAAATTTCCTTTGAGTGGTGTATGTACTACCCATTATTTTACTCACTGTGTAATATACTTCCATTTATGAGTATTTACATCAATGTTGTATTTTCCTTCTTTCACGGGGTGTATGTTTCGAAAGATATCCATGTCGGTAAGGGAACCTTTCACCCTCCTCTTTTTAAAGACTTATTTTGTTATGTCTTTTAATTCATATGACATTATGTTGGGATATGTTCTTCTATATCCCTAGTGATTTAAATATTATGTCCAAGTGATTAGATACCCTTTTTATCTCTCATCAACTAATTTTCTGAATTTTGTAGTGATGTCGTTAGGCTATCAAATTTTTGAAAGGGAACTTCTTAACCCAATTTTGATTGTTTGGGATAAGATTGTACTCCTTGAATATGTCGTTCTATGAATATTTGTGAATAAAATATGATTGATTTACACCTAATATCCACTTATATTTTGTGTACTAGTTTGTCACACATAATTATGTAATTTATTGATCCTTAATCCAAGGTTATCGTCTTTGTATGGGACTTCGTCTCAATCTCCTTTCATTGAGGAATATTTTGTTTTATACAAAACCTTCTTTTATACTGTGTATAAACCCCTTTGACTTTTATGTTTATCCGAACGTAATCTTTTTTATACAAAGTGTTTTACTAAACTACAAAAGGGAATGTTTTTGTCTTACGTATTCGGCGATAATGACTTCTCCGCCGCCGTGACCATTACTTGAGTTTCAGCTTCCTCTACAAGCCATACCTTTTTTAAAAGAAAAATAAACACCATGTTTTACTTTTCTTTTATTTTGGTATTGAAAATGATTTTCATAATGTTTTTATATCAATGTGTTATATTGATATCTTGTGATTGAAAAGTGGAAATGGTATGTTTACTTTATGCATGTTTTATGTGATATGATTATGTTATGGTTCTTGGTAATTATTATGAAGACGGGTGGTTTTGTGATAAACTAAGGGCTACTGAGCCCGATATAGCTCTCCAATGCAATGGGTAACACGAAGGGGTTAAACGTTAAGGTTTCTCCGAAGAGATTTAGGGAATATACTGTGATGTGTATTCCAAACATAACCAAAAGGGTTACTCCCTACGTAAGAAAGTTATGAATGCCTCAAGTTACCTTTATGTCTGATGATTTCTATGATTTTTTCATGATTTTTTTGAGGTATGTTAAAGTGCTTATGTTTTATGGGTAAAGTATAATTTCATTCTTATGTATACAGGTACTCATGTTTCCTTTCCATATTTTTATATCCCTTACTGAGTTTTTTATGCTCAACCCATGTTTTTGAAATGTTTTTCACAGGTCAAGGGAAGGGTACATGATATGATGATAGTGTCAAGGAAGTGTCAAGAAAGAATCCATGTTTCATTTTAAATATGTTTCCGTTGATGGGAAAAATGAATACAATCTTTTATGTACCCACTTTTTTTAAATGTGGAATGTAAAGCATGTTTTAGGATCTAATTCTCTAAAACTCTAAACATGAAAAGATCCTCAATGTGTAATCTTGTAATAACTCAAGATTAAGTAAGGTTTAAGGTTGGGGCCTTATATTTTATGTGACTTATAATTTTAGTTGTATTGATATAACATTATATAAACTCTTTAATTATTTCACTTCCATTTTTCAAAAAAACGTTCAACGAAATATATCCTTCTGTGTCATCATTCACATACTCCCCTACAAATCATCTAATGGTGATTTTTATTGATAATTAACCTTTTGTATCCAACAGTCCAATTATTAATCCATTTTCATGTGACACTTTTCAAATTTTTTATTAACACATATTATTATACATGTGATCACCATATATTTCAACATCCCTTAATACTTATTAAGCATAATTAGGCTTCTGCTCTTTTAATACCTTCTATATTTTTTATTTAAAAAATATAAGTTAATATTTTATGAAAATATTAAATAATCCATTTTTCTTCTCAGGTTATTTATTAATTTCTAAAATTTTAATCTTTTCATTAGTGGTAGAAATATTCGTATTTATATTTTGATGTTAATTGGTGGAATGGAATTATATAGTATTTCAATGAATTAGGTTCTTACCAAGAAAATGAAATATATCACACAATGATTTATTGTGGGATAGGGTACGGGAATAGTTTCAATATTTTTTCATTTCAATTTCATAATTTTTTTTCAAGAAGAAACTCCCAATTAATTCTACATCTATGAATGTTTGAAAATAATTTCATAAAAAACTACTCATTTTAATGGTTGGTGATCATTGTGGTTTCTTCCTAGTGACACATTAAAACGCACTTTGCCTTTGAGGATATGATATCAGGATAATCACACCGTGTGGGGTGGGGGGGGGTAATAATTACATAACCTTAAACTCTATTATATAATTAACTTTTGTTTTTTAATCTTTCCAACATCCATTAATTTAAATAGTTACCCTAACACTAGAAATTATTTATTAACAATTGTTTAACTAAATTTTGGTACATATAAATGGCATCCCATTGATTTAATATATTTTTGTATTATAATTTATCTATGAAAAATAGATTATGTATGTTACATAGGTTATTCATCCATATCTTATTGTTACATAGTGATACTACTCTATAGGTCACAATGAATTGAAGCCACATAATTGGATGCTCTATAGTTTATTAATTCCTATCATGAGAGGGATGTTTATGGAATTAGGATTGGTCCCTTTAAGGGGAATCCTCACATAGCCTATAATAATAGTAAAAAGTGTTCATGTAGATCAAATACCAAGGATTTTTTTTATTAATTGTAAAAAAACAATGGATTGGGGGGAATTATTCATTGAATTTTATCTGAGATGATTCATTGGTAATATAATACATTGATGGAATTACTTATAGGGAATGTGAACCCTTAATAATAATAAAATGGTTATTGGGGATTATACCTAGGAAGGAGGTCCATAATAGGGAAATTTTTATCTTGTTGATTTTACAATCATTATAAATTTCTAATACCATGTGATACAAGCATGGTGTGAAAATTATGATTTCAGAAAAGGTCATACACCATGAATTTGAGTATATCATTGTAATTGAGAAGGAGTTACAGAATAAGAATACCCAAATTAATGATTTATTGGGCCATACACATAGGAAGGAGGCCAAATGTGATATTATGAATGGTGATGGATATATCCATTTGAGGTATAGATTTGGGATTAAACTAGATTGAATGAACATATTTATTACATTTGGATTGAATGGTTTATTTTTGGGTTCTTATAGATCTATTGAGAATGGAATTTGACACGAGAGGAGTTAAGAGGCATTGAGAATGACTCATAGTTTGGTGAACATGTGATTGGATATTGGAAGAGATATAAAATAAGGTGGTAATATAAAAAATAATGGGTCTTTAAATTAAATAACCTAAATAGTTGTAAGAGGCTGCATAAAAAATAGTAAATTAATGATCAAATGATCGGGGCATGACCATGTTATAATTTTATTTAATAGGGTTCATGCAATTGAAATTCATCCCATCAGACTTGTGATCAATTCTCACACCCATCATCATGTGATTGAGGAGTGTTTCCTTCTTCAAGGCCTTGAAAATCCATACTCATGTTAGTTGATAATTCTTTCAGTGTGATATTACAAATATATATATGTCAAAAAACTTCTTCCTTATGTCTATCATCTCAACAATCTTGTCTTATTATATCCCTCATGTTTGTCAAAGGATAAATATTTGTCTATTTATAAGAATAGTGGTTTATCTAGATATATTGAAGAAACAAAGATGAGGATATTATATACCATTAGAATATTACTGTCAGTAGTGTTGAATTTGTCCAGCCTGAGATTATCCAGTGTGTTAATGGACATCTAATAATATTAATTTAGAGAAATCTAAAAGAGTATCCTCTATCTGAATGGATATCAATTTATGTTTTCAGTCTTCTAAAATATGCACCAATTTCATATCATTATGTAGGGAAGCAATATACTAATTTTATTATAAAGACTCATCACACATATTAAAAAAATATATCCTATATGGGCAGTTATGTTGTTGAAGATAATCACATCAATGAAAAGGTTTTAAAGACTTCCCTAATGCATCTCAAAGAAAAAAGGAATAAATTTGTGCCTAATATTCACTTTAATATATCAATAATTCTAAAATATATAGAAAAACTGTAGATTTTGTGGAAATAAGATTTGGATCTATGATCCGGTGGGGCTTTTTGCATGGATTAAGTATAAAAATTCTGAGAGCATGATACTTTTAAAGTGTTTGTAGTGGATTTGAAGAGGGCATGATTATATGAGGATGTATACATTTCAGAGACTCTTTATTCGTAGAACAAAGCTATTATACAACTAGTTTGTATGTGTAATATCCCAGATCTTCTTTTCAGAAGTGGATCTGGATTGATGGTTTTTTTTGAGAAAAAAGAGGATTTTTTAGATGTTTAAGGATTACACGCCATTTACTTATGAGTACACGTTGTGTGCCTGGTTTCCACAGGAAGACATGGACTTGCCATGTAATGGCCGATTACATGCCTGTCTGGGGTGACCTGTAGACTGCCTAAAATGGTGACTAGTAAAGGCTTATACACACTGTGTACTTTTAAAGAACATGCTGTTTATTTTTATTTTTAGTTGATAAACAGGATCGGGGTCACGTCTCATTCACAAAAAGCTCTACTTTTGGATTATTCCCTTCCAGGAGTGGTCGTAGCTGACTATTCATCTCTGAGCCCCCAAACTGTTTTATTTTCTCCAAGCCAACCTATGTTGGTTGCGTTGGAATCATATTGGTGAGGTCTTCCTTCTCTATATCCTATTCTCTTGATTTCTATTCATTGAAGATATATCCGGTGTTGATCATTTTATACATTTTCATAGATATACAGTTGTCTAGGTTGATTCAAATGCCGAGGTTCAACTATATCAATCTTAGAACGTTGAGGTAGGTGGTTTTTTCCTTTCTGTAGTTTTCTCTGAATTAACTGTGAAAAATTTCCCAATAACCTAATTTGGGGTATTGTGTGTTTAACTAATTTGAACTTATTATAGTCTTCTATGTTTTTTTTTGATTTAGTAGGGATATTGGATTCTTAATAGAGTTTATTTTCCATGATATCGATGTGTTTTCCTATATTTGATTGTTTCGGATGTTGGGTCCAAAACTTCTTATTGGACAACATTGTTTTCCATGACATGTGTTTTTAGGATGGAGTGATATTATCTGAGATTTTTTTATATTAAATGTAGCTATTTATCCATGTATTATATTTTGATTTACTTTGGTTGATGTACATCATTTGTGCATGATTAAATTTACACAAGGCTATGGGAACCTGGTGGTGTTAGACCATACATGAAATGGATGTCGAGGGATTTCTTATAGTGTTCGTTATTCTTTCAAGTTGTGATTCCATTGGGGGGATGGACGTGAGTTCTCCCTCAAAGTGTATGTAGTTCCATGTTGGGAAACCATAGGAGGAATTGGATGTTGAGTGCTTCCCCAAGAGTGTATATAGTTTATCATATCAAGACCACTGGGGGAATTGTCATTGTGTGCTTCCTCATAGATTCTATATTAAAAATGAACTAGAGGGGATGGACTTTGAAAACAACCGAGAGGGTTTCTTATTTTTATTAGGTTGGTTAATATTATAAATGTAATTTAATATAGTATGAACTGTAGGAATGTTCACTATTGTTTACTTCCCTATTTATTGCATCATTTTTCATATTTCCTGCTATATATATTCACCAAAAGTTTGGAACATATATTTGGGCAGTTTCCTACTGGGATTCTTCCCACACCCTATTTTGGTCCTACATTGGGGCCCAAACTGATTAGGTTTTTTCGCGAATAGATAAGGGAAATTTCCCTTCTACATTAGGTACATGACTGCTCTGTAGTTGGAGAGCATAAGTCCAATCTATGTCTTACAATGATGCTATAGTTATTTTCTTGTACATTTCTTTATTATTATACTCCGTCATTGTGACTTGTTTGGCTTCTTTCATATATGTATGTGACATTCATCATTTATATATGTGCTCTAGTTTTTTATCTACATTCAGTCATTCATTGTTTACTGTTTCATGTTATTATTATTACTTCCACTAATATTATATGATTATATCCATTGTGTTACACTGCCAATGGGTGCATAGATTCCCCAATATCACATAAAAGTCCTTCACAATTAGTAGGTTTCCTATGGTGTTCTGAGAAATTCACATTCGTCCATGTGACCAACCGGGTACAAGGCACCTATTGGAAGAACCCGTAGCTGGGACGTTACAAAGTGGTATCAAGCGAATTATTTTTTTAATTGACTTATTGTTGGGAGCCTATTTCCCCTGACATTAAGGAATATTTAGTTAGTAATAAGTTTTTCCCAAGAGTTGCTAACTTGTGCACACTGAAAAGATAATTTACCTCGATTATTGTAATTTTTCCATTTTTAAAACTATTACAGTTCATTTGATTTCACTTTTGGGGGATTCAAATATTTTTGTGCTATTATCATTAATATCATTGACGTTATATTTTTTATTAACCTGATGATATGAGGTTATTCATTCTCATGCATCATATATTCACCTTCAGAAGATCACATGTCATGCATTATTCTCATGTCATTTAAGGTGCATTACCGATTTCATGTTGTTGCGATGTATTTTTTGCTAAATATGAATGATATTGTGATATATTCATTATTAAATACCTATTATTTGATAAGTTAATGGTTTGTGTAATAATTCATTGAATGGGCACCAAACTTTGGTCCCTTAGGTGTTATGGGCCCTAATGGATCAAAATTTAGTGGATCAAGTGCTGGTTTCACTATTATAATTATTATGTGACATGAATATGATGCCATTATTTGATTCGCGAATAGTATAGACCCTCATGGATCTTAATTTTGAAGTTTAATGTTTGTTTCCACAATTTTATGGGTTTCAGAGTAGTTTATGAGGCTTACTATCCGGAAAAACCCAGAATACATGGTTTGAATTGATGGATACATGCCAGGTATCCATCTATTATGGAAGGAACTGTTTTTTTAATTACATACCATGTACTATATGTACATGATGTGAAATCCTTGCCCTTGTGACTGCCTATGTGGGTAGGGACACAAGGTTGGGAAATATTTAGTGGAACACACTGTGTACTAGAAGTACACAATGTGTTATATAGGCCATGTGTCTGGTTGGGTGAATAATGAAATGGGTGGATGAAATCTCTATTGTACATGCCATGTATGGCATAAAAATGCCATTTAGAGTCAGTCGTGTCTCCGACCGTGTGACTAACGACACGTGTGGTTGAAATCTATGTGGTACACACCGTGTCTGGAACAAACACACCATGTAGTTTTGTTCTAGGAGAAAACTGTGTCATTTAGCTCTATAGAGGAACATGGGAAATGGGAAAGGATTCATGTACATGTCATGTAAATAGAGAACACGCCATGTGTATGGGATGTTACAAAACCAGTTTTGGTAGAAGTACACACCAATGTAAAGACATAACAGAACAAATCGTGTATGGGGTTATACACTCCATGTATCCATGATTTAAATAACATGAATGATTTATTTATCATGTTCTTTTCTTACACATATACGTATCAGGCCTTGATATTCCTGAACTACGGTGTGCGCCTGATCTTATATATTCAAGCCACCGAGACGTCCTCCGGTAGTACGACAGATTTAGGGAAATGATCAAAAACTGGACATTGTAGATCAGGGACTACCAGAAGATCCTCCAATCGTGCATGTGTGAGAACCATCCATTTTCCCAGATACAGGTGTCGATGCACTATTATAAGAAAGATTCATGAGTTTTATGCATACCTTCCAAGGAGCATTGTACCATGATCCATCTATTGATGAACTGATTCATGTCTCTTAGCAATATCATTCTCCTACATTCTCAGGGGATGGAGTTATCATGTTGAAGATTCATTGTTAGAATCCAAGATATCAATATTCAGGCATCTAAATATGCCTCTAGAGAAGAGGGTGAAGGTTACTACTTTTATGCTTCAAGATTCTACCAATAGATGGTGGAATGTGATCTCACAGGTGGGTCTCCAGTAGGTAATGTCTTGGGATGAGTTCTATAGTGCCTTCTACGATAGCTTCCTCTTAGAGGCATTGAGAGACTATCGAGCCCAAGAGTTCATCAGTTTTGAGCAAGGTACTCACTCATTCATAGAGTTTTCTTCAAGCTTCATATATCTGTAGTTCTTCATACCCATTCTAGGAGGTGATGTGTTATTTATGGAGAGAAAGTTTGAGGATGGTCTCCGATATTACATATGATCTCCGGTGAACATCTTTTAGTTTACTTCCATAAAATTAATCGTCAACTAGGATTTGACCATATAGCGCAATCTAAGGGATTTTAGGGTTGTGAGACAGGGTGGATCGACACCCGATTTTAGTAACCCTCTATCTGAAAGCATTAGGATCTGCAAGGATTATATGCATGGAGATCCAAGTTGGCGTAATACTTCCTCAGGTGGCCATGTATTATGATACTAGTATGGGAAGAGTGGGAATACATGGCCACATTGATAGAGAGACTCAGTGGAGTGCCGATATTGCAGAAAGATGGGCCATCTTCCGTGTTTCTGTCATATTTTTTCACCAACAACTGGTGATAGGGGTTCTATTTTGACTCCTCATATTGGAGTAGGACCACCAATCCCATAATAGAATATGGGATGGTGTTCTTTATTCCATTTAGGATGAGGTGAAGTTCATGTTCATATTTCTCAGACACAGGGTTTTCGACAGCCCTAAGGTTGATCAAATCAGGATAACATTCAGATTCACAGGGTCGTGGTATAGGAAAGGCTTTTGTGATAGAATAGATTCATTTGGAGCGTGATCCTGAACCCTCTACTGTTAGAGTTACGTTTCTAGTTGTCTTGGTTTTTTCCTTATGCACTTTTTGATAGAGGTGATTCCCATAGTTTTATATATTTTCCTATTGTTGAGAGCCATATGCTATGTATCATTAATTCTACTAATATCTTAATGCTAGACACTCCGTTGGGGACTAAAATGTCTAGTATATTTATGAGAAAGGAGTTAACTATAGAGTTTGCTGGATGTATCTTCTTATGGGACCTTAATGTCAGAAATAGTACATTCCATGATTTCACTCTCTAAATAGAGTAGTTGGTTCCCTACTAGGTTGTTGTCGATTACTATCATCGTAGGGTGAGTTTCACATCACCAGAGGGTACTTAGTTTCTTCATAAGGGTGAATTGGATGTCTAGGCAAGCCGAGCGGGACCCGAGAATCATGGGATGGGAGGAGTTTCAGCCTAGATTTCTAGTTAGTATCTGGATGACTAGAGAACTTCACAGATGAACTTTCCTTTTGTGGTCGATCATTTTTGGGATTCATTTCAATAAGAATTTTCAGGTTTTCCTCTAGAGTAAGGGGTAGAATTTTATATTAAACTTATTCTAGGAGTGGTACCGGTATCCATTCCTCCTTATAGGATTGCTACACCAGAGTTACATGGGATAATGAAGTAGTTAGAGGGGTTACAATAAAAGGGCTTCATCTGACCCATTACTTCTCCTTGGGGTTCGCCAGTCCTATCTGTGATGAAGTTAGACAACACCCTCTGGAATTGAGTTTATTATCCGAACCTAAACCAGATGATGGTCAATAATTGATATCCCTTTTCTGGGATTTATGATCTATTTGATCAGCTTCAAGGATCCCATGTATTTTCAAACATTGACTTCAAGTTTGATTATCATCAGTTACACGTAATACCATCTAATATACCTCAAATAGCCTTTTGGAGAAGGTATGGTCTATATTAGTACGTGGTTATGCTATTTGGTCTTGTGAACACCCCTGTAGTTTTCATGGAACTTATGAACCGAGTGTTGCATCCATACAGGGATTCCCTTATGGTGGTTTTCATGGAAAATATCATGGTGTGCTCTCACACTCAATATGACCACACTTCCCATATTGAGATCATTTTGAGTACACTAATAGAGAAATAGTTGTATGTTATGATCTCAAAATTCCACTTTTGGATAGACCATATTCATTTCTTAGGTCATGTTATCTCATAGATAATGGTATCAGTAGACTCAAAAAAGAGAGATCAGTAGTTTCCTTGGAACAGTCGAAGAACTTATTTGAGGTATTGTGCTTTGTTGGACAGGCTGATTACTACAAGCATTTTATACTGTATATTTCATGTATAGTAGTACCACTATCAGGCATGAGTAAAAAGGGTGAAAAGTATCTGTGGTCAGATTCCTGTGATTCTGCCTTTCAGAAGATGAACGGGAGGTTTACTTTAGCACTGAAACTAGTTTTTTGAGAGATGGTAATGATTTATATAGTTGACTATGATTCATCAGGTATCGTGTTTGGAGCAGTGCTTATGCAGGGGGACAGATTCATTGCGTATGGGTCATAGCAGTTGATCCCACATGAGAGTAATTACACGACACATGATCTTGAGTTTTCTGTAATTGTTCATGCTCTATATTGTTGGAGAAATTATATTCTGGTAGAGAATTTTGTCGTTTTTACTGACCAAAAAATCCTCAAGTACTTCTTTACTCTCCGTGATCTGAATATGATATAGTGAAGGTGGGATGAGTGCCTTCAGTTATTGGAAGTTGAGCTTGCCTATACACCTAGGAAAGGAAACATATTTTCTAACGCGTTGATTAGGAGGACTGATATACATGCTATTTAGGAGGCCATAAGTGAGTGGTAGATTATGGATCTATTCGCTTAGATGCATTGGGAGGTGGATGATATAAAGGGACAACCATTTCATTCTTCAGTAGTTGTTACCTCTACTCTTCTTGAGCGAGTGCGAATGAGGAAACTATCATATGTTTAAGGCCTAGGACACTATTCTTAGATGGACTATGGGTGAGGATGATATCTTTATCTTCGATGGATGTGTGTGTGTGTTAGCATACATACATGAGAAGATGATGCGATATTTCCATTATTCATCTTGGGCAGTTCATCTTGGTGTCTCAAAGATGTATCGAGGTCTACACCGTCAGTATTGGTGGCCAGGTATGAAGAGGAAATTTGTTGGATTAATGATGAGGTGTTCCACCTATCAGCATGTGAAGGCATAGCATCAATGACTAGTAGTTCTTTTATAGTAGTTACCCATTACTGAGTGGATGTGAAATCATGTCCTGATGGATTTCCTGATAGGTTTTACTAGGTCGCCCAGACAGAATGATGTAATTTGGATTTTGATTGATAGAATCATGAAGGTTTCAAATTTCTTACAAATAAAATTGACCTTATATTTTGATGATTTGTGATGGTTGTACTTCCAAAAGATTATACATTTACATGGGGTTCCACACTCCATCATTTTAGACAGGGTTTCCCGTTTTACTTATTTGGTCTAGCAGGGACTACAGAGGGAATTGGTTACATAGGTGCTTCTATGTAAAACGTACCATCCCTGGAATGATGGACAGTATGAGAATATTATTCAGGTTCTGTAGGAAATTCTTCGAGCATGCATCTTATATTTTGGAGGTTCTTGGGAGAAGCACATTCCCCTGGTGGATTTTTCTTACAATAATAGTTTTCAAGTAACTATTAAGATGGATCATTTTTTGTTTTTTTTTGGTAGGCCTTGTCGATCACCCCTATGTTGGATGGAGGAAGGAGAGGTAGATATAATGGGACCTTGTCTTGTTCAAAGGACTACAAAGTGGATTGACTTGATTCAGAAGAAGATGGATGATGCACTGTCACAACATAAGTCTTATCCTGATTGATGGAGATGAACTAGGAAGTTCTAGGTCGATGATATGGTTTCTATATGTTCCACACTGAGGTTGGGAAATAGGAGTAGTATAAGATAGGGAAAGATTCCATCGAGATATGTTGGGAGTTTGAAGTTTTGGAGAGAGTCTGACAGGTTTCCAATCGGTTGAAGTTAACATATAGGTAACATAATGTGCACAATGTCTTCCAAGTTTATCAGATACACCATTAAGTCCTAGACCAGTATCATGTTTTTAACCCAATGATGTTGAGTTAGAGGTGGATGCATTGTTCGATGAACATCCTATCTAGATCATTGATCACTTCACGATGGTTCTATGTGGTTGGTTTGTTCCTCTAGTACAGGTTCTATGGCAGCATGGGAAAGTATAGGACGATAAATGGGAGAGGGAGACCATTGTGAGATTTCAGTGGCAGAAGCTATTTGAGGATTCTTCTTCTCCACATTCTTAGGGAAATTCGGGGAAGAATTTTTTATGCGGGAAGTTTGTATAAAAAAGAATGTTATTTTTAAGATATGGATCTTGATTTCTTGGGTTTTTGAGAAAAAATATGAGTTTATAGAAATTTAAGGAGTACATATTGTGTAATTATGAGTACATACTGTGTACCTAGTTACATCAGTTACCAATGTACTGGCCATATAATCTCTAAGTACATGGCTGTGTGGGATAAAATGGAGACTGCCTAAAGTGGGGCCTAATAAAGGCATATACACAACATGTACATTTAAATGGCATTCCATTCTTTTTTATTCTTATTTGATAAATCTAATTGGGATTGCATCTCGTTCACAAAAATCTCTTCTTTTGGCTTCGTCTCGTCCAGTAGCGCCCAAAGTCGATGATTCTTCTCTGATCCCCCAACCCACCATATGTTCTCCAAATCAAACTTTGTCAGTTTCCTATGAATCATATCATTATGTTCTTCCTTCTTCTAGATATTGTCCTCGTGATTTATCCTCTTTTGTGACAAATCCATCGTTGATCGTTTTACAGTTTTTCATAGATCTATGACATTCTAGGCCAATTCAATGACTGAGGTTCAACTATATCGATCGTATAATGTCGAGGTAGGTGGTCTGTGCCTTTGCATATTTTTCATTGAATTATATGTTGAGGATTTATCAATACCTTAGTTCGGGTTATTTCCTGTTTAGGGAATTTACCCTGTTAATTCCTGCTATATTTTTTTTCTTGAGTTGGGATATTGGATTGTGAATAGGGTTTATTTTCCATGCTATAGATGTCTTTTCACATGTCTGATTGTTTTGGTTGTTCAGTCTAGAACTTCCTATTAGTCTACTCTTTTTTTCTATGCATAGTGTTGTTAGGATGGGTTGCTATTATCTGATATATTGTGATATGATTTGTATCTATTTATCCAAGTAGTATATTGTGATTTACTTATGCTGATGGATATCGTTTGGGCACAATTGACTTAGACAGGGTTGTGGGAACCTGGTGTAGTGTATCGATAGGAGAAATGGACACCGAGGGATTTCCCAGAGTGTGTGTTATACTTTCAGGTTGCGAGCCCATATGGGGGATGGATGTGAGTTCTCCCTTATAGTGTCTATAGTTCCACATTGCAATACAATAAGGGGAATTGGACATTGAGTGCTACCATAGAGTTTCATTAGCATATCATTATGAGACCACATTGGGAATTGATGGGGACTGCTTCCTAAGAGAGTCTATGTTAAAGATTAACTGAAGGGGTTTGACTATGATAACTTCCTAGAGGGTTGGTTGTGTTTGTTTGGTTGATTACTTTGATAAATTTAAATTAATGTGTCATGAACTTTAGGATTGTCTACTATTGTGTACTTCCCTATTTATTACTTCATTTTTCATTTTTCATATTTCCATCCATATATATTCATTCATAGTTAGGTACAGATCATTGGGTGGTTGCATACTTGGATTCATCTCACACCCTTTTGGGTCATTATTTTGCGCCAAAAAAATTAAATTTTCATAGGTATAGATAATGGAAAACCCCATACACTTCGGATACATGACTGCTATGGATCTGGAGAGCTTAGGACCATTTTTTGGCTTGTGATGCTGCTAGAGTTCTTTAATTATTTCCCTTGTAATTTGGTTTAGTATAGTATTCCATCCTTGTGACTTATTTGGCATCATTCCTAGACATATGGGATATGAATCATTTATATATGTGCTTCAGTTGTTTATCTATATGTAGTATTCCACTGTTTACTATTTCATGTTATTATTACTTCTTTCACTGTTGTTATTTGTTTATTTCCACCATGTTACTCTTCCAATGATGTCATAGTTTCCCCACTATCACACCGAAGGCCCTTGATTCTAGTAGGCATCGTCTAGAGTTCAAGGAAATGCTCTTCAGACCATCATACCAACAAGGTATGGGGAACATCTCGGTGGCACCTGGAACTGGGATGTTATAATAGGTTGATCTGAGACACAAATATATTCCACCAAATGCAATGGAATGTGGGAATATGTATCTAGGATATGAGGAAGATTAGTGGTGAAACAATATTGGTATAAATGCATGAAAAATTCCTCCCTATTTATATTTTAAAAAATTATTATTAAACTCACCATGTTACTAAGGATCCTATAAATTTAGTGAAGGTGATCCTTAAATGAGTCATGAACCCTAGTTTCAATGTATCCTTCTAAAAATTTATGACATTATTCAAGAAAATGATCGACAATGGACCATTTGTGATGAATCCTAAGGCTTATCTATCAATAAAAAAACACATGGCGTAGAATGTGATTATCAGACTATACTGGAAGAATGGATATTTGACGACTAGGGATAGAATGTTATCTCTGAAAGAAGTCATTTTATATAATTGGAATCCTTTCTGGTGATTGTACATAGCATTACCTACATCCAATATATGATAATGGTGGGGTAAGAGTGCCTACTTTCATAATGGGGTTCCCACTAGATAATATTTAGATAATTAATATATTTATACACATACTGGCCACGATGTATCCTCAAATCCATAACTTAAATAAGGGGAAATCCCCATATAGTATTTTTTGCCTTTTAAAAGTATTATAGGTTTGTATGAGAATCTATACAGGTGGTGATTAATTCACCAACACTAAAGGAATTATTGGTGTTCAGAGAAGGATATTTCTATTGATTATTAATTGGGATAGGACAACCTCACTATATTGTTAGAAGATAAATAAATAATTTAAATAGCACGAGAAACTTTTATATATGACATACGATGCCATAACTAACACCATCATTGAAAATATCAATGGTAATCATAAGGATCGTGAATAGTATTGTTCTATTCATGAGGGACTCTTGTTAGGAATGGTTAGAGGGAAACATTTCTATGAAGGATTTGTATGATACTAATTTGTGAGGAACCTTAAATGTGATGAAATGAAATTCCCCTATTCCCTTTACATAATCAATGAAGGGAAATATATTATGGTTTCTCCTTAAATTTTTCTTATGATGATGAGAAAAGAGACCCACATTTAGTAATATTATCCTTCAAAATATTATACTATCATTTTATCGAAAATATATACTAACACATAGATCTGGTTCTAGGTAGATGGTCTGCTAGTTGCACTTATGGAATAGATAAAAGGGTATCCATAATTGTGGGATGAAGTTAAAAAAATCCAACAATAATAGTGGTTAAGGGGTCCGTTAAAAGGATTTATTCAGGATGATAATTTGAATTAGATATTCAATGGAAGTAAACTATGGAATTATATCTAGCTCACTCATCATGTGGGGCTCCAACAAGTGAGGTCACATCCCCTTCATCCACTATGATCAATGGTGGAATATTCCAAGGCATATCAGGAATATGATTAATATGGTAAATAGTTGACTTTTGATGTTTTATTAACATACTCTTTTATGAAAATGTGGAACTGAAGGGATTTGAAAATTAGATAGATTCAGATTGTATCTCATACGATGAAAAGACACCAGAGGTCAAGGAATGCCTTGTAGATATTAATTCTAAATTCATTCACTATATAGTCAAGTTTACTCTACTAATCTATCGTTATAGATGATAGATAAATGACCAAGGGATGTTGAGGATAAAAATGGATACCAGTAAACATATGAATAAGGGGTGAGATAAATAAAAATATTGATGTCATATTCCACATTATTGAAACTCGACTATTATTACTTTCATTTAATTTTGGATGATGGTTAGTTTCACTCACCTCTCAATTCATCAATATATTCTCACAAGGAGATAGTGGTTAGGTAGGGTGCACAAATAATGAGGAGGTAGTTGAACAAGGATATCCTATCCAGATAGAGAATATAGATTCAGTTATTGTCATCATAAAGATATGTTTCCAATGACACTACCCATTATACCTCAAGAACCTTGGTCATCTCTTCCATATGTGGGGATTCATCTTGAAGATATGAAACAAATAAAGTGAGGGAGGTCTTTAATGACGTGAATACATACCAAGTAAATACATTAGTAAATAATATTCAATCATGTCCCTAGGATTACCCTAATAAATTATCTTGATCTATTTTATTATGCAAGTGATTATCTAGGCTTCTCGAGGAAATATGTACCAATGCATGATGGAAATACAGTTTCCATGCATCCTGCAGGTTCCACAATAGATATAGTTAGGAGAGTTCAGGAACAATAAGAGGTTATTCATCACTTTATCATACCAAACACTACATGTGAAAACTTGTGGATAGAGGGTAATGAATTAAGGGCCTCGACAATTGAGCTTTTGCAAAAAAAAATGTAAGTGAGTGATCTAACTCCCCAACAAATTGATGCTCCATCCGTTATAGAATGAGGTGCTATAGATGTAGAAGTCTCTAAATTTTGATTAGAGTTAGAATAAAACCCTAGTGATAACATGTTGGTTCTAATTACCTTTATCCCAATTCATCCAAATGCACTCTTTGAGGCCAGATATATAACCACTTACTCTTTTTATTCTCTTTCCAGAGACATCCAATCATGAAAATAGGGTTAGTTCCTCTTATTGGATTTATAATTTGATTGGAACCAAATTAAAATATCTAAATTGTATAAATAATGTTATCTCTGCATAGTAATGATATTAAAGTGCCACAATAAAATGATCAGATCATTCCATGTATTGATTCAATAAAAAAGTAGTTTCCTCCGTAATAAGTGATATAATATATCATATCTTCCATGGATCAACAATTTTTTCTTTAGGTTATAATTGATAAATATTATATGTTTGGTCTTAATAGATACAACCCTGAAGATGGGTATTTAGATTCACGTACGCATGGGTATCATATTGAGGGAATAAAAGAGGCATACATTGGTTCCTCTCTAATTATAGTTTTTTATGTGAAAAAACAATCCTCACACAAAAACATTATTTCTTAATAGATCCATATTTCTAAACTAGTGAGGGTTCGAGCATAGAGCATACGAAATTATAAAAAAATACATGTGATGTGTTGTTAAGGACATATGAACCCTAATCACAATAGTCCCATTTGAAAACCTTATACACTGATTAGGTTACCACCAATATATGTTCACCACTCATGGTTAGGGTAGTTATTCTTATCAGGCACTCCACACCATGGTGGAAGGGGTGCTCACCATTCTAGAGTAGATAAAGGTACTCAAACTATAGATAGAATCAGAAAAAGTCTTAGCCTCTACCACACATGTAACACCCCAATATTTTCTGAAATAATTTTTTTCGATTTAATTTAACCTTTTCAATATTTTACACATTACACAACACTTGATATATATTCTAAATTTTTTTTACTATGTTTATATTGTATTATACGCACCACCATGTTAATATTTCCCTACATGAAACACTATGATTAGCATGAGATACATTAAACACTATGTTTTGTTTTACATAGAACATCAAGTCCCTTTGATAGAATTCATTACATGAAAGATGCTTTTTTACTAAAATACAATATACAATTAATAGTATTATGAAAATATAATTATAGCAACTGCTTAGCCATTGGAAACGATGTTATGAATAAGATTATCTAAATATTGAAAATAAGATATTCACATGTATATAAATTAAAAAATGTGGTTATCAATTAGTTATAAATGAATGTATGATTAATTTTACGATAAAGAGATTACTTTTCTAAGAAACATTTTTTCTATGTAAAAACAAAATATTATACCAATTATTTTTTTTAAAAAACATGTAATGAATTTTTTCAGTAAAATCTATATATTATATATCCGATAAATGTTTTTTAAACCCATCGAAAAGACATTATTGGAATAATAAATGAATAAATCCAATTTTAAGTATAAATATACGTTTTTTCTAAAAGGTAATTTTACCAACTTTTAATGGAGAACACATTTTAAAAATAAATTTTGAAATTTTTATAATTTTTATTTGATGAACTATACATCATTATATAATTTATAATATCAAAATTTACTTTTGGTTATTATTCGGAATTTTTCTAAGATGTTTATTTTTTTTTATGATTAGTGAAAAATACTGAATTTTAATTCAAAACTATGTTTTTGGATAATTTATTTCCATAGATAAATTATATATTAATTTAGTTAAAAACAATAATTAGATCAATTTTACATCAATAAATCTAATTAAATTAATTTTTATCAATCTCACATTGAAATTGGATATAAAAAAATTTCATGATTCTAAACATATCTACATTAAAAGCCCATTTTGTTGTCCTGTTAGTACGATAAATTTTAAATAATATTATTTGACTTATTTTTTTCGAACAAGAAAAAATGGATTCCATATTTTCAATCATAATGAATTATAATATCTAAAAATTTCAACTTAGTTTTTGACCAAAAATAATAGTGAAAGTAATTAAAATTATTTATAGCCATTAAGAGACATATTAGCTTAATAAAAGACTAAACCTTAATAATAAAACATCGAATTACCCAAAGACTTGACCAAAATAATTTTCATGTTCCTATTTATTACCTATATTCACTTTATTGGATTTTTAGTATTATTGGAGCCAATTCACATGGGTAAAATGTGGGTGGCATTCTCTTTTAAAAAAATTACATGTTTGCCACTCTTCCTCCACTTTAAAATTGAACTCAACATCCCAGTTATTCGCACCACTCAAGAATCTTTTCTCAGAAAAAATATGAATATATATCCTCAAAAAATTACATATGTTAATTATAGAAGACTCTTTTTATAATTAAATCAAACAAAATTATCCATTTGGTGCAGAGAAAGAGGATTTACACAAGAAGAGGAAACATCATCCACATGCTCTTTTGTTTATTTTTTATTATCCACCCCCTGCAATATTATTAATAATTTATTTTATAATTACCTAATTATCATTAATATTGTTAGATATTTTTATTCTCATGGGTTTACATACACTTATAAACACTTCCAGCTAATGGATAACGAACTTACCGTTAATGTGTACGGCGGACTACCGCCTCACGAAACGATGTTGTTTGTTTTTTCCATTACCACCCCTCGTGATGGTAATTATGAAGGATATATTGTTTTTATATGAAATATATTGTATTTATTATCTATTTATTATTCGATAATTAAGACATAAAAACACATTCATGCTTTCGATTTTGTATAAATATGATAACTTCATTAGTGGAAGTATGGACTACCACCTCCTTAAAGAGATGTGAATCATTCACACATTTCATGAAATTTATTAAGGATATAATTAGTAAAATTATATGATATATATGGAATAATAATTCTAAATAATTTCAACATATATAAACATATTTAATTTCACTTCATTCTTTCAATATGACAATAAAAAAGAAACAACATTCACACGTACCTAAGATCTACCATCTCCTTGAATGGTGTGTTCCATTTCATATTTCTATAATTTATAGAATATTATATGTTTTTATATAATAAATATATATCATTTTAATATAATTTTTTAATTATTTTAATATGTAAATAATTATCTATGTAAAAGGATTAATAATAACAAGTCAAAACATATCTTAAAAACAAAGCAGATATTACCTGAAACATAACATTAACATGGAATTGTTAATAAACTGGTAATATAAAGTTATTATAAAATATTAGATTATATTAGATATAAAAATATGGTTATTTATTAGATGAATAATATACATATATTTATAATAATTTTGTTTTGAACATATGGTATGAATGTCAATGCTTTAGGTAAGGGTTTTCTCATCTCACTTTTATTTATGTTACACTAATGTTGTATCCACCAGTCATTTTTTTGTGTGGTGTATATACTAAAAAAAATGTATTATAATACTATTATTCATAAATTTATAGTTGTTTAGATATCTATTTTATTATACATATTTATTGGGGGAATATGGATCAATAATTACCAAATCAGTAAAATAATTTTTGTCTCAATCTACCATCTTTGAGATTCATGACATGTTATGCTCCTATTTTTTTATAGGGGAATATACTAAAATATTAAATATTTTATAAGGAACCTAATTATTTAATTATATTTTTTCTTCATGTAATTTTATTCTCTCACGTTTACTGTGGTACAATGTTACCAAGTGGTAGTATCTTATTAATACAATCTCATTTATTATCGGGTTTGTTTTAGATTATGCTTAATTTGATGAAATAATCTGATCCATAACTCTATAAAATTATTTCATTTTACAATATTATGATTATCCATGTTATATTCCTACATCTTTATCCTTTTTAAACACTTTGGTACTTAATATAATTATGAAATTGTTTTTAATAAAATCCAACATTATCTCTCTCGTCGTCCGAAAATTTTTGTTCATTCAAAACCTTGTTTATACAAAAGTTTTTGAAATATAATTTTTGGTTTAAAAATGGTTTTAATTGTTTTGTGTTCATTCAAAACCTTTTTTATAAAAAAGTTTCAGAATATGGTTTTTGTTTAAAATTTTTTTTAATGGTTTTCTAGATTACTTTATAAGATTTCAAGGAAAAGAGTTTTCAAAAAATTTTATGCTTCTTTTATAAGTTTTGATGATTAATGTATTAAAAATTATATCAAGTCACATAAATAAATGTTTCAAGTTATATAAAAATTTATTTTTGAAATATTTTCAGGATTCATTTATAGTTGTATAAAAGATATTTTAAAAGAAAAATGTTTTCTAAATACATGATGTTTTAAAAATATTTTTTCAAAGAAAATGATATTTTCCTAAAATTTTTAAAATGAAATTGAAAATGATTATTTATAATAAAATGATTTCTAAAATGGTTTAATGGAATCTATTTTAGGGAAATTATATTTTACTTTAGTAATGTTCCATTTGATCCCAAAAAATCATTCTCCTTGTAAGATGGCATACATTTTTATATTTTATTCATTATTTTTGATATGATCAAATGATACCATTCACATTATTTCTTGAATTTCTTATGTTTTGATTAAATGATGTTAATAAAACCTATTTATCTTCCATGAGTTATATGGTTCTGAAAATGACTTTTTTCGTATTTTATTCTTTGATAAAATGTTTATGATACCAATATGTTTTCAATAGGTAATGATGTGATGATATATTTATTAAACCCATTTCATTTTGTGGGTTATGATATGATGTTTATGAAACTAAATCTCTTTTTATTGGTCATGAAAAGATGATTGTTTTATTATGTAGATTAATACCTATATATTATTTTATTATATAGATATTTAGACATATATATGCCTCAAATGAACATGGAAAATATTTATATTTCATGAGTATGACATGGATGGAATAATGATTGAAATTGGCGCAATACGACGTGACTGTAATATGGAGTGAACACGGTTTAGTAGTACGAGGCTGTAATAAGAAGTGAACCTGATTCAGTAGTACATTGATGGAAGGGGAAGTGAACCTGGTTTAGTAATACATGGAGAGAAATGGATGTGAAACCAGTTCAGTAATATAAGGTTATAATGGGATGTGAACCCAGATTATTAATATAGGACTGGAATAACATAAAAAAATAGTTATGTAATACATGGAAAGAAAGGGGGTGAAAAAATGTCAATAAATGACTTTTTCCACTAAGATAACCTTGGAACTAAGCCTTTACTAATACAGATGTAATTTTATTTTACTACCAAAATTATATTTCTTATTCATATGTTATGGGTTCATGTATTATTCCTTGAATATCCAATGATTCATGTCTAATTAACTACCAATATTTATTCCATGACACTATATTATGGTGTTTCGTATATAGGCTATGATCTTATAACCAAAAATCCTGTTATTATATCCTTATGAAAATTATTATGCTTATATATATCTTTGATTACCCTTACATATAATTTTATCTCAACCCTTTATTATGTTTCCTTTCCCTAGGTTATGAAGAAATGTCTTTTGTAAGATTACAAATGGGGAAAATATTTTTGGGACTTGTTGAATATCTTTCACCAAAATAAAATAATGGATTTGATGTTTCCAAAGACACAAATCCATTATGCTAATAAGAAATGTATTTTAATTATGGGTAGAATATCCATATAAAATAATGAAATATCCATGTATATTAATCCTGGATGCAATAGTTGGTATTAATGTAAAGGATTAGTAAACCGTTGGAAACTACAGTGAGAAACAATTAGTGACTTCTGTAGGGATATTTGAAAGGACGCCTCTTTGGAAGTCTCTAAGGATATGTCTAATGACGAGTTAATGCATAGAAAAATGTCATGAAATTTTTGTAACGGTTAAGGGTAGTGTATTTCTAGCAACAAATCCATATCTAGATTCTATTGGTTGATGTGTATCTGACACATATATACAAACGTGTAATATCCTCGAAAACAATGTATTGAGCTAGACTCAATTGGGATCTAGTGCATAAAAATGGACCATACTGCACACCTAGATTGACACTCCTAGGTGGTATGCATTAGGAATTTACAAAATATTAATGGGATATCATAATGTATTTATGTAAAATATGACTTTGTATAGCCTATGATAAATCTATGGTGTGATAGATTAAAAAAGTATAATCCATGATTAAGACATCCTATAAGTATTTTTTACATGATTATGTGGTTTTCTATTTTGATAAGTGTTTCTCAAACTATGTTTTTTGGTTTTAGTCAATGGAGGGAAATAAAAAGAACTGGGTTAATGATAAATGTGATAGATAATTTTATGATGAGAAGTTAAATGGTATGAACACTAGATTAAAGTATGCAATGATCATGACAAATCAGGTTTCATATTACATGATTAACAACGTGTACCTTAACGAACTCCTGGACTCACCAAAGAATAGAAGAAAGGAAATTGCTGATATTTCAGGTGATGGAGACCATGAAGGAAAGAAGCTTTAGTTTCTATTGTGTCAAGAATGTGAAAAGAGTCACCCAAGTGATTATCATAGAGGAAATAAAAGATGTTTTGACTATGAAAATTAAGGTCACAAAGTGAGTAACTACAAAGGGAAAATGAAAAGTTCAATTAACATAATGAATGGAAATATTTGTCTCCCAATGGTTATTATCTATAGTTGAATGATTTATCTTTGCAAAATATGGGTATTATGTAGATCAGTTCCTTAAAGATAAATCTCATGAATTTACTCAACAATGTTGTATTAGGAATGACTTTTCTATTGATGATGAAGATACCATGAACTTCATATTGAAGGTATGTGTTGTTCTAATAGAATTGTTTATAAGCATGATTAATTTGAGTATGATTAATGTTAAGAAAATATTCATATTTCAAACTTTAGGAAAGTGGTTTTATTGAATAAGATTATTAATACTTGTTAAAATCTTATGTATGAAGTGGAAAAATAAATTTTTTATGTATTTGGAATCAATAATTACGAATATTGACATATATAAGGATTGATTTGTTTTTGTTTTTTAGTAAGTATTTACAAGAATATATTGAATGGTTCCAAAAAAAGAATACTGATTTAATTGTGAGGTGATATTAATGGGAATCACTTTATTGAGGTAAATATGACACTTAATATGTTCCTAAATTTTTTATAATGTTGTTTGTATAATGATATTTTGGATATGGATAAGTAGATTGGACGATACTTATTACGTTGGAACTCATTATGGATTTTTTGACAATGTGGTTTACATTTTCATGGGGGATGTTTATAAAAAAAATTTATTTATGGAACATATCTAATTAAATCATAAATATGGAAACATACATGTTTTAAATTAGGATTTAGGGGTAATTTAGGTTATTACCATGTTTCAAGAGAATATATGATGAAGGTATTAACATGTTGGTCATGTGAAAAATAAGAGATATGTTTTGATATATGGGGAATTAATGTTAAGATGGTTTTGAGAAACATATTGATCTTATTTATAATGTTTTGGACATTCATATTTTTGAAGGGGTACCAGGTTAACCATTTATTTAATATAATATGTTAAACATCAGATGAGGTTCTATAGATTAATGTATTATATTAAAATATGCGGATTTTTGTATATTGTATAACATGTGATATCTTTTTTATTGTGACATTAACCAAAGAAATATGTAATAGATTATCATTCTATTTATGGATTTCAGGATCTTATAATAATCTTAAAACAAAAAATCCACCATCATTTCATTGAATAATGAATGAAGTGGAAATTTAACACTGAATAAAAAATTATGACATTGTGGTAAAATAAAATATGTATATATTCTAATAATTTTTATAGAGTTTATAAAAAGGGTATTAAAAAAAGAAAACTTGTCCTATTATCATAATTTTTTATTAAATCAGTGACCTCCTTCACGCTTCTGGAGATTATGGTTTTTTATTGTAAACTTTCATTAGATCACCCACTTTCTTGTGAACAATGATCTTTATTAAATAAAGATTTAGTATTTTTTTTAACAATGTTTGTTTTTATGAAAGAAAATTTCATGTAATAAACCATTAAAAACCTAGATTAATTTAGAGGATAAAATTAATATCAAGGGGGTATAATGTAACACGTATAGATTTTTGGAAATATATTTATTCAAATTAATTTAATATTTTTAATATTATTAATTTCACACAACAATGAATATATATTTTGTTTTATGGAAGAACTAACTTTTGATTTCATAATATAAAACAAAAATCTATTCTTACACTACAGAAAAAACTCTTATTATATTTTTGTACATCAAAATGTATTTTTTCCTTGTATTACACACAATATTGAGTCCCTTCAAAAACCTGTATTATACGCAAGGCCATGTTTTATCGAACTACAATATAATATTAACAATATTATGAAAATTTTATTATAGCTTCAACATATCCATTGGAATGGATGTTATGACAAATATGAAATAATTATGAAATATGATATATACATGTATATAAAATTAATCCATTGGTTATTAATTAGTTATAAAATTATATAAGAACTATTTGATAATAAAGAGATTACTTTTTTATTAAAACAATTTTTCTATGTAAAAACATAATTTTATCCTAATAAATTAAACAATATTTTTATGAATTTTTTAATAAAATAATTATATTATAGATTCAATCTATATTTTTATTACTTATCTAGTATATTATATAGGCATAAAATGACAATAAATCGAATTTTATGAAAAAAACATACTTTTCTAAATGGTAATTTTATCGACTTTTATGAGAGAACCCATTGTATACATAAATGTTGAAAATTTTATAATTTTTATTCGAAAAAATAAAATTTATTTTTGAAATCATAATATCAAAATATACTTTGGGAGTATTTTCGGTATTTTTCTAAGATGTTTTATTTTTTGATAAATAGTGAAAAATACTTAATTTTAATTTAAAACATATTTTTCATTTAATTTATTTATATTGAAAAATAATATATTATTTTATTTGTAAAGTAAATTTATATAAATATTATATTAATTATTACAATTTAGGTTATTGTAATTAATTTTTTATTGAAATTTTGTTTAAAAACAGTTCAAACGTTAGAACATTTTTCCTTTAAAAACATGTTTAGTCGTCCGGTCTGTTGGATTAAATTTAAATTAATTTTTGACAATTATATGTTTGAAATTTGGAAAAATGTATTAAACATTTTGAATAATAATAATTTATAATGTCTAAAAACATTGACATGTATTTTACCAAAAGTATTAGTGAGAGTGATTAAAAATAACTATAGTGATAATGAGAAAAATCAACCTAATAAAGGACTAAACCATAAAATTAAGGCCCAAAATGATATAGATAAATGTAAAAAAATCCATTTTATGTTAATATCTAGAAAATATACTCCCGTTTATATGATTTGTAGCCTTATTGGATCCAATTATAATGGGTAAATCATGTGTGGAATTCCCTTTAAAAAAATTTCAAGAATTCCAGTCCTCCACGACTATAGAAGGCACTCAACCCTCATAGTTATGAACACCTCTCATGTATTTTGGATCAGGAAAAATATGAAACCACATGCTCCCAAAATAATTACCCTGATTTTGTTAGACTTGTTTTAGGTAGAAATCAAATCAAGGAAGCCGTTTTTTTCAAACCAAGATGAGTTACACAGAGAACATGTAACATTCTTCCACAAGCTCTATTATTTTATTTTCAATGTACAACCACTAAACTCATATTTATCAATGATTATATAATATAAAAAGTTTTATAAACTAGTTTATAATTTTTTATTCTATTTTATAGACCTAAAATTACACACACTTGCAATTAACGGTTAACAAACATACTATTCATGTGTACGATGGACTACCGTCGTGCAAAACGATGTTGTTCATTTTGTTCCTCTACAACCTCTCATGATGGGAATTATTATGGACATTATATTTTTACATTATAAATTTTATATTAATGGATAATTTATTTTTTTTAATTATTACAAAAAATACACATCCATGCTTTCAATTTTGTGAAAATACGATTAATTTGTTTGTGTAAATATTGATTATCACCTCCTCAAAGTGATGTGATTTGTTCACAATATACCTAGAATATATTAAGGAAGAGTTCAGTAAATGTTTAAAATATATATTAAATAGTAATTAAATTGGAATTATAATATATATATATATATAAATTTGTCATTAACATTATTTATTTCAATACGAAAATAAAACGAAAACATTATTCATGCATACATACGGCCAAACATCTCCGTGAACTATGTATTCCATTTTATATTTTAATAATTTATATATTAATATAAATATTTTTGTATTGAATATATATAATATTTGTATCTTGTTTTAAATTATGGAAATAAGTAAATCAATATCTACATTAGAGGATCAATCATAACAAGTCAAAACATATATGAAAAATATAGATGATATTCCACAAAATGTAACATTAACCAAGAATTGTTAATAAACAGGTAATATAATGTCATAATAATATCATATATGGAATTATTTATAAAAATTTCTATCTTAGGTAGATATATAGAAAACATATATTTATTATACAAGAGTCATGAACATGTATGAAGAAAATCAAGGCTTAAGGTAATGGTTTTCTCAACATTCTTTTATTTCTATGAGAAATATTCATTATTTATCATTAATTTATTATATATGGTGTATATAATTCCCATAAATGTATTATATGATTATTATAAATAATTTTAGGGGTATTTATATATCAACTTTATGATATTTCTTTCATGTGTTTTATGGTTCAACTAATACTAAATCAATAAATTAATTTTTATCACTATTTTCCATCATTGTGATATATGTCATGTTATGAATGTATATTTTTCAATGGGTTGTATATAGTAGTTTTTGACAGGTTATATAATAAATCTCATTATTTAATGAATTTTTAGGTTTCAATTAATTTTATTCTCTATTGTTTATTATGAGTCAATGTTACCAAAGTGGAAATAGTTTCTTGCTATAATCTCTTCATTTATCATGATTTTTTACGATTATGATTCTATTAATGAAATATTATTATCCTTATCTCAAGAATAGTATTCAATTTTCATATATTATAGTTATTCATAATATCTTCAGGCATTGGTACCTTTTATTCACTCTTGGTTACTTAATATAATTACAAAAATGATACTAAGAAAATCCAACTTTACCTCTCTCTTCGGTCAAAAATTTCGATTCTATCCAAAAAATTGTTTTATAAAAAATGTTTTAAAAAATGTTTTATGAATAAATAGTGATTTAAATGTTTGAAATATTATTTTATAATGTTTAAAGGAAAAGTGATT
The DNA here is from genome assembly GCA_963277665.1 of Viscum album. Classification (NCBI taxonomy): domain Eukaryota; kingdom Viridiplantae; phylum Streptophyta; class Magnoliopsida; order Santalales; family Viscaceae; genus Viscum; species Viscum album. The sequence goes on from OY728161.1 coordinate 1,006,684,910, forward strand.
TGAAGATTATTTTATATGTTTTTAAGTAAATAGGGTTTTTATTTAATTTTCATGCTTCTGTAATATGTTATCAATAAATAAGACTTCAAAATGATTTCATGACTTTTTTCCATGTTTTCAAAGTATTTTAAGTGGACATGGTTTTAAAAATATTGTAAAGAATACTTTATAATTTTTATAATCAATTTTAAAATAAAATGGTTCTCAAAATTCGTCATGTTTTAAAATATATTTTTCAAAGAGGAAAATATATATTCCTCAAGAAATGTTTTAAATGAAATTATACATCTTTAATTATAAGAAAAATATGTTTGAATTTTTTTTATGAAAGGGAATTTAATGAGTTGATATTTTTATTTGGAAAATTTCAATGAGATCCTTTAAAATACCTCTCCATCTATGATGACAATATTTGTTATAGTTTATTCTTCACTAGGGATATGAACCAAGGATATCAATTATATTATTTCTTGAATGGTTTTTGTTTTTATTGAATGTTGTTTATTACAGATGTTTCAGTTACATGAGTTATATGATTTTGAAACACACTTTTTTCGAGAATTATGCTTTGATAAAATGATTATGATACCTCTATCTTTCCCATAAGTAATGATATGATGAAATTTTTATAATACCCATTTAATATAATGGTTTATGATATGAATTTTATGAAACAATTTGTTTTTTTGGGTCGAAATATGATGAATGTTTTATTATATTATGGCACATATTTCTAATATTGTATTATGTGATGGGTAAGACTTGCATCTTTCTCTAATTTATTTGGTAAATATGTATATCACATGAGTATGACCGTGTTGTAATAATTAGTGAACTCGATATAGTATGATAGGTTTGGAATATGGATTGATATCAGTTTAGTAATAAAAGGCTATAACAGGAAGTGAACCCAATTAAGTAATATTGGGATGGAATGGGACATGAACCCAGTTCAGTAATATAGTGCTGGAATAGGAATTGAATCTAGTTTTTTAATATAGGGATATAAATAATGTGAACGTAGTTCAGTAATATAGGGATGGAACATGAAGGGAAATGAGTAAAGTAATACAATGCTAGAGTTAGGGGGACATGGCCTAATAAAGGACATTTTCCACACAGATGGCCTTTCCAGTAAGCCTTTAATACTATGTAAATCAATTTATATGTCTACCACTATTTCATTTCTTATTTATTTTTTATGATTTCATGGATTATTATTTGATTACCTTATAATTCGTGTCTTGTGAAATATAATCATTTATGCCAGAACTGTGGATTTTTATCTTTGATATGTATGGTATGATATTATGATATGATCATATTATCATAACCTCATTATAAGGATATTACTTAAATATCTCGTTTTTTAATCTTAATAAGAATTTGAGCTCATCAATTTATTATTTTTCCATTCCCCAGGTTATCAAGAAAGGTTTTATGGAGGATTATTAAATGGGAATATCTTTATAGGGGATATTGATGATCTTACAACAAACTAGAAGAATGGTTTCTATGTTTCCAATGAAACTAATAAATTATAGTCCTGAAGACTAAATTTTTTTAATGTGTTGAATAATAATATAAAATGATATAATATCCATATATGTAAATAATCAATCATAATAACACATCATCGTAATAAAGATCTCAATAATTCCTCCCAACATATAGATGTAGAATTGAAAAATCAAGTCATAGTTACTAAAGAACTAGAGGAAGTATATAAGATTAGATAAGAAAAATACCACCACCATTATATCCTCAAAAAATAAAAAAATATAGGAGTAGAATAGTGTAATATTTTTGAGATAGTTGAGAGGGATGTAATGGATATTGATGTGAGAGTTGAAGCACTGAAATTTGATATGGAGTCATAAACAAGAGTAATAAATCAACTGCATCATGTCGTAACCAACCTGAGTCATAATATGGATGATCTGGGGTATTATTTAGACCATATGTTTTCATTTCATTGAAATATTGGGATTTACTAATTTAGGGAAACATTGGAGAGACTATGGTATATGGGGTCTCCTCCCTCTATTCTAAACTATTAATGAATTATTTTATATTAATTCCCTGCATCAGTGTTGAGATTTTATTCCTTATACTATCTAAATGACTCAACATATTATAAATCACTCAGAGAAGATAATCTATACTAACTTTTAAACAATCACAAGTCAGATTACAAATACATTAATGATATGTGTATTGCGGTCATATGTGGAAAATATTCCCAAACTTCCCCATAAGATTTTTATCCAAATTACTGTTACGTATATTACCCTAATTAGTTTATGGTTATAAAATTTAGGTCAATTAAAGATAAAGTTGATGTTCAGAAGTTATTGATCATGCTGTGGGGTAGATTTCACATCACATATGAAAAGTTATAATGGTGAAAACATGATCCAAATGTCAAAGATGATAACAAACTCATGGAATGTTTCACATTTAATAGAGTAATTGTTATTGAACCTTCTATATGATCATGAATGAAGAACCACATCCTTTACCTATGATCATAACTAATATATAATTTCATAACATAATGGATATTTAATCCTCATGAATAGTTGGATTTAGGGCAGTGTAAATCATATCTCAAGGAGTTTTTGACAATGATAATGAGATAAGATAGGTACAAAAATTATCCCCACTATCAAAATTTGAATTATGTGATGTATTGGGATGCCTTCAAGACATACGAAAATTAGATAACCACTTTTAATCTTATGAAGATGCCTATTCTTGGAAGGCCATGCTAGGGCCACATATGAAGATCTGAAACTGTGGAATATATTTATATCCAAATAGAAGTGTCCATTAAGTAAAGATACAGTCACTATTGATGGCCATGAATTGATTATTTATGATTAAGTAAAATGGGATATAACCCATATTATAGAGAAAAAGGATATTCAAGGAGTGTTCTCGTACATTAAAATTTGTTTCTTCAAGAACAAACTACATTATCATGGTGAAGGGATGTGATGAATTATCCCTCTATCCTTTTCCAAGATCAATGGATCCAAAATGACTAACTATTATTTTACAAGGTTTATAATGTGGACACTTTCATTCTTGTGAATCTTTTGTTGATTCTCGAAATCATTCCTATTATTTGAATATTAATTCATAGAAAGAGAAATCTTGGATTTTTGCAGACTACCCTTTACTAGTTTTCAATATCACATGTTTTGTTTAAATTTCACCATAAATATAAGGTACTGTGATCCGGACCATCTAAATACGGTGTTTTAGATCAGAATTATTTGACTAGGGTGCACAAAAATTACGTCTATAATGCATAGACCATAGCATTCAATGTTCACGGACATGATACATTGAATAAGAGAAATCAGAAATGGGAAAAATAACTCAATTTGGATTTCTAAGGTATATAATAATCTAATCCCCTTTGAAAGTGGGATGGGAATGTTATAAATTATAGCTTACAGTTTATAAATATAGAGTAATGGTATGGTAATTACATTAAATGGTTGAACACTAACCATATTTAAAAGAATGATCATGTTATGATATTTTTGGGGTGTATAGAGACAAGATGAAACTTTTTCTCGGGAAATAAATTCCACCTGGTGATTTTCCGAATAAGAGGGAACATATTAAAGATCCATGTTATGGAATGAATGTATATAAAAATAGAGGTTTCTTTTTGAAGGCATATAAACTCGTAAAAATATCCATGGAATGTTTGTGGTGACATAAGTTTCATAATACATGAAGTGTGACATATGGATTTATAATATTATAAGATTTTATAAAGGAATATTGATCCCTGATTTACCATGATTGGGCTATTGTAGTCCCTTTTTAAGGAATAAGGGTAGAAGATAGATTTTTCCTGTTAGGATGCTTCTAAATAAGGAAACTTTCATGAAATTTAATGTTCGGTAATAAAGACTCAAATATCATCCAACTTATTTGCTTAATAAATAGACTAAATAACAAGATCTAAAAATTGGGTCACTTTATCAAAGCATGGGACTAAGAATATGTGAAAAATTTTATATTTGGGAAATTGTTATTCTCTCTCATTTATCATTGTATGTTTGTACATGAATCTCCACTGAACTCTCTTATACATAGGGGAGGAGGTAATTTTTAAAATGAATTTTGTAATCCCATGAATATAGGATCTGTGTGACACTAAATATACTTTAATAATACGAATTAAAACAAATATAGTTCCTATATTAATCCCTATTTATATTAAGTTCTCATATTGTAAAGGTATTTTCAGCATTATTTCACAATCATGGAACTCAACAGTGATGACTTCTACATATATCAGGTTTATCAAATGGAGTGGAAACAGTTTATTTAGATTCCTGGTCATATATTTGGTTTATATATATGGAAACAATAAGAGTTTCACCTTAGTATATCACTATTTTGAAAACAAAAGTGTCACTAGAAGATTCAGAATACCAAGGTGAAAGAAAATTTTCATTTTCAAATTTAGGGATGGGCCTAGGATAGATTATCAAATTGAAACTATGTATACAATGGGGATATGAATCAGTTACCTAAAAAATATGTTCTATAGGGATGGGGGTAATTTTTCATGGAAAGTGTGCTTTTTGTTTCGAGGATAATCAATCTAAGAGTCACTGCATGTCCTGTGTTAACCACAAGAAAGACACATAGTAGATCTCAATGAGAATAAAATTCATATATCTGACTAATATAAAATTATAGATCATTTTCTTTTAAAAACATTGGTTGAGACCAAGATAGAAATTCAGTGCATCATCATTTATCTTGTATTGACTAGAATCAAGACCCAGATAGAATTTAAAGAGAAGGTCCCCATCATTGATCTAGATTATATGTATGGGAAATGGGGAACACTATTTTGAATTAATGATTGGGAATAATATTTAAGATCCTGGTGTCACTATAAATCTTATAGGGGTAAAAATAAATCCACACTTATTTTTTATATATTACCTATATATATTGAACATTTATATATAATGAAAATAATTTTATTTGTAAATTCTGACATATCCAAAGATAAAATACTAGGTAATCACTATGTATCTTGAGGAAACTTGAATCAATGAACATATAGTTCTTATATAATACCAATAATGATCAAACTCTTATGTAGGGATATAAGAATTTTATTTGGAAATATTGAAAGAGAATAGATGAAATGATATGATAATCATTTTGTATCATATGTTTATAGGAATCTAGACATTAATTGTTCTTAGAAGGAATATCCCATGAATAGATTTTACCCATATATAGAAGAAAGTGAAATTTTATTTGTATCACTTTGTAAATGGGGGGACACATGATGAAGACCCATATGAATATACTTTTCATACAAAGAAGGTCATATTTACAAATTTCTATTTTTTTACATATCTGATTCAAATTTGAAATAAAAGTAACTAATCATAGATGTCGAAAAGGGAAAAAAATTGAATGAAGGGTGAACTGATCTGACACCAAGATGTGGTGGGGGTTATCATTTACCACTATAGTTGAAGCCATATGAGATATTCAATGTGTCAACAGTTATTGTGTGGGGAAATTAATCAAGAAACATATAGTTATTATATGGTGATTCCTTATATATATATATTAATTAGGTAATTAAATAGGGTTTAGGGTATTATCCTTAAAAAATTTTGTAGTTGTTCCTATTATAGGAGATCCATGAAACACCGTATAACATATAGAGAGAGGAATCAAGTGAAACATATTTATTTAACATATATCCCATATAAAAATCTTGTTGATGTGCAAGAGGAAAGGGGATAATATTTTATATTGATTTCATATGGGCCCGAGATAACATCTTTGGTCATCATAACATACCCAGAAATTATTTAAATTAATCCAAACATTCTTATTAAATTTCCATTTTTTTAGCATAAACATGACTTGTATTCATGTAATGGGGTCATTTATGGTCTTAGGCATGTGAATATTGCTTGCTAATGACTTCGACTAGGAATGAGATGTACATATAGATAAAAATTGGCCATAATAAAGTTCTATCCCACATTTTTTACGTATTATTGGATGTAATTGTTGGATAATTTATTTTAAGGTCTAACAGATTGGACCAATGTGTGTTTCATATTAATTTCATTTTAAACAAATCAAATGTGACATTCAATTTTGGGACGAGTGACATGGAACCACACATTATAGATTAACTTCATGTGGTTGGTAAATTTTTGTGATGTTTTATGTCATGATATTTGTTAATGACCATATTGTTTAACATCATATGGTAAGGTCATGGGTATTATACTGTTTAACCTCTTACTACCAAGACTTAGATGTCGTGCAGTTTAACATCATGTGATGAAGAATTCAGAGCTATGTCGTTTAAACTCTTTATTCTTGGACTTATGTAATGTTTGGGAATTTTTTTATGTATTTATTAATAAACCTATAATTGGTAGGAGGAATTTTATATTCCGAATTTTTTATAGACAAGGAGTAATATTCATTGTTATAGGACTTGAGTATGACATAAAGCCCTTGCCAATTTGGTTCCTACTTTGGAGGATTCATCCATGTTATCATCATTGTTCCAAGAATTAATAAGATATCCTTCTGTAGGAATGAACAGAGGTGAATTTATCATTGAAGGATTTCACCATCTAAATTTGGTGTAATAACCGATTATGTAGTGTATGCATCCTATTCTCATCGATTTATTCAAACTCATCAATTCTCTTATGTGATTATTCATCCTCTTATAAGTAATAGAATATATAAATTCAGAGTGAGAGTAATTCGACTTAAATTAGTCACACAACCTCTATTCCATGGATAAGCGAGCATGGGGACTCCCATGTTATGATGTAGGTTATAGTATAATTGTCCCAGATGGAGTGACAGAGTTGTTTTGGCCATGTTTTTTCCTTTATCCTCTATTTTCTAAAGTATATTTGATAGTTTTATATCGAAAGCCTACATTTTCCCAATTTCCACTATGTGATATCATAATAAATGGTTGAAAATTGATTATATTCTCTTGATACAACCTCTTAAATATGGAATAAGAGAAATTCGTTCCATTTTATTTTAATATTATATGATGGAAATAAGATCTAGTGTTAATGTTAGACGTAATAAAGTTGAGTATTGTTTATCGTGAATTTTTTATGGCTATATCCTCAAAAAATTTGGAAAACAACATAATAGAAGTATAGATATATTTAATTTGTCTAATTATTGATCGAGAATATATACACCTGACATAAATTTACAATTCAGAAAATGACGAGGATTATTTGGTTGTATGCCACAACACTATATGTTAATAGATTAAATTGATATGTATTTAATAGGAATTCCACGTTCTAATGATTTATATATATTCCTATATCAACTTTTCTTATAAATATCCAAACCTCCTAATTTAGTGGGATATCCTAATTTAGGAATGATAATAACCACATGACCCTATATGGACATCATGTGATATGGTGAGAGTCTCTATTTCCCAAGTGAATCCATGGAGAACTCCATCAAAACCAGGTTTCTAAGTTATTTTCCATTCATTTTGGCCATCATAGAGGGAAGTATTATCTTTAGGAAATTGAATATTTTTCTTTTTTTTTACATATTGATGAAATGATACCATTTTGGAGGTAGTCCATTATGGGGTGCATCCATCCAGTAAAAATATCAATATTTAGGCATATTGGATCGTCATTCCTCAAGGTAGCGCTAATCTTGTTGATCTCCTCTATATCATATAGGAAGACTAGGGTTACTACACTATAATGTGAAATAAGGAAGAGAACCACATCTTACTCAATATCCATAAATGATTTGGTTGTTTTATCCCATGAATTTGAATATTCATTTTATGTGTGAGGGATGTGATTCAGTGTAAGTTTAAAACGGAATTCATTCATTAGTCCCCTCTTATTGCCACCAAGATGGGCCAAATTTTCGTTCAAAATGTTGTATTAACCATTTATATATATAATAAATACCTTTTAATCACCCGTTATTAATAAAATTGAATATATCCATATATAAAGATAGTTCTGGGCCTTCAATAAGGGCAATTTACTATTCCAAATTGGTGGTGAAACCATCATATAACAATATTGAGTAAAGAAGAATCAGTTTGTATTGGGAGAAATTGAATGTATATATAAACCAATCTATTGATATGTATTCTTTCTATTCATTTTCCAATCTATCTTTAAGAGGTTAATATTTTACTATTAAAAAAAATAATTAATTTATCGTGAAAAATACGCAACACTATTATTAAAATGTGAACAAAATGTTATTTAAATTTGTTTGTTATAACCTAACTATTAAACTGGGGTTACGGAGAAGAATAATTGACTTATTAAACAAATATAAATTTAATAATTAATAAAAATTTATTTAATTATTCTTATGAAATAATATCTCAATTTTTATTAAATTCATTTTATTCTTCAAGACTATATTTTCATCAAAAATTTTATTTCTATGGTTTTTATGGGTAAATATTATAATTCATTTATAGAATTTATATAAATATATTTGAAAAAATTATAAATATTTTTTAATTAAACATTTTAGAATTATCTTTAAATAAAGTTTTTATAATTTTTTAAAAATGTTGATTTTTTAAGGAATAGAAATAATATTGAATTTTATTGAAACAAGAATTTTATTTTAATTTATATAAAAGGTAAAATTATTTTTTGGATTAATATTAAATTTTTATTTTGTATGTTATATTTTTTATTTTAAATAATCCAATTATTTTTTTAAAAATTATTTTATATTTTAATTTAGTAAAAAACATTATATATTTTAAAAATGCATTTTCTAAAAAATGTTTTTTGTTTTGTATTTATGATTTAATTTAAAATTAATTTCTTCAAATTATGTGTATCAAATTTTAAAAAATATGTTATATAGTTTAAATCATTGGTTCCAAATAAATTTAATATTTCCCTTTTATTTTTTCAATACTAATAGTAAACTTAGTAATTTTATTACAATGGTAAATAGAAAATCATGCAATTTAGGTTGAAAAATAAAATGATAAGAACAAATAAATGACCCAAACACATGACTAAATTGTAATTTTATGGTATACATCGACCATAATCATCCAAGGTTCGAATTTTTTACCATTGTTTTCAACTTTGATGATATTTTTATCTTTATAATATTTTATTCAATGAAAAGAAAAACATGTCAACCTATTTTTTTTAATAAATAAAATCTTTTTTACCTGAGGTTATCTAAATTAAATGTTCCAATATAAATATTATTTTGAATAAAATGGATTTATATTCATCATGGTAATTTATGATTATCTTTTATTGAATAAATAATTACATTAAATGTTTACAAAATGAAGATGATGTAATTATTAAATTAATAAAAAATTTAATATATGAAATTAAAAAATTATAATAAATATAGTTTTATATAAAGAATGATATAAAGTTTTTCAAATATTATCATAAAATTCTAGGGATGAATTTTTTTTTCAAATTTTAGATATTTCCTTGATATTATTAATATCAATGAAATTAATAGTTCAAAGAAATGACATTATGGAAATTTTATAGTGATTAATATTTTAATAAATGATATAAAGTACTAATGATATTAAATTAATCCTAGTGATTAGGATATTGTTTCACATATCAATAATGGACCCATTATGGGTGTTTTTTCATTTTATAGTGACTATATTATTGCCCAATGTGTAAAAATGTGGGTTGCCACTAGAAGAGATAAAGGAGTCAAATGAGGTCTTATGGGCAAATGATAAGGGTAAAAATATAGAAATCTTTTTATAATTTATGTTTCATGATATAATTTAGATTAATAAAATTATTATATTTTAAATAACTAATTTGGTTCCATTTTTAATTCAATATTAATTTATATTAATCTATTATTTTCACAAATTTGAAGAGTGCCCCACCTCTCTCTTTTAACAGGGAACATATTCTCATTGTTAATTCATACATAAAAATCCCTTTATTTCAGAAAATAACTTCCCAAATATCTTAATAGAATCCATAAATTCATTCTAGATACCTTAATTTAGTCATAACAATATCATTTGATGGATTAATGTGTTAATAAAAGGAGGCTTTCAAAAAAAGAGAAATAAATGTTTTCTTCTTGCTTTAGTTTTATTTCCTATTTCACCTGCATAAAAATATTCTTAAACCATGATAAAATAATAAAAACAGTATACAAAAGATAAATTGTTGTTATTATGTTAATATAATTACCATTACTCTTCTATAACATTTCTAAAAATGGAGAATAATTTATCATTAGTCTGTATAATGGACGACCACCATGGGAACCGGTGTAATTTTTTTCCATCAATGTTTCTAAAGGCTAGTTATAAGGATTGAATTAATGTTTATATATCTTATTAATGAAATATTTATAATTTTAAAAGGATAATATATCCTTTAAATTATTACTATTCAATTCACTAAAAAAATTAATGTCGTTCGTGCTTACGTGTGCACCACCAACTCTACTATGTGATGGGATTCATTTTTCATCACCACATCACATGGATGATTTATATATAAGTATATTTAAATAATTAATAAAAAATATATTTTATATTATTATTATTTTTTAATGATAATATAATACTTATCGTATTTCCATAATGATCATTGAAAAATGGAAATGTTACTCATGCGTACGTATGACCTACCATCTCTAAGATTATAATGTAGTTCATTTTTAAAAAAAATTTTAAGGGATTGATTTAAAAGTATATTTGATGTATAAAAATGATATTTATTTTATTATTATTATTCCATGTATTATGGAATATTAAATCTTTTACAATTTTAAATCTACCAAAGATATTTTGATCATAGGTACTAAATATCGCTAAGACATCCGATATGAAAATAAATGATTATGTAATTCTATTAAAATGCAAATAAGTTAGATAAAAAGAATAATAAAATTTTGAACAAGTATATTTATCAAATAAATTGTTAGTTTATTTTTAGTATTCAAGAATATAATAAATGTACGTGATGAGCTGGACTCATCGTAAGATAATTTCAGCTCACTTCTATTTTTGTGGGCACATACTTTATACACAACTTATTTATTTTATATGGATTATATAAATCATGTGAATGTATATTATTATTATTATCATAAATATAATGTGAAATGCATAACGATATTTATTTATTTATTTCATGTGACTTATGATTCAATATTAACCAATGTGGTCAGTGTTTATCTTATTATATCATCATTATTCATGATTATTTATAATTAAGAATCAACTGGGGAATATTACTCTTTAATTTTCAAGATTTATAAAATATTTTTTATTACTCTATTAATTTTTTTAAAAAATTTAATTTACCCAAGTTATACTTTTTACAAAACTATTTCAGTGGAATCTTATTTCCATTTTCAAAACGAGGTACATTGTGACTTTTCAAAAAACAATCAAAGGAATACTTTGTAATCATATGAAGCATGAAAAATATCCAACAATTATCATTAGTAAATGTATTAATCTTCTTTTATAAGCATATATGTTGATTTTTAATGAAATTTGTTTCCTTTATATGTTCATGTCATAAAAAAAGTGATTTTCAGATAGAAATTTTATTTTCGTTAATAATTAATCAAAGCGACCTTTCATAATCATTTTCCATATAAGATGACATAATAGGATGTTACATAAGAATTAATAGGGTTATTATTAAATGATAAAATACTTATTATTTATATTTAAATTCATTATTATTTTGAAATTTTGACATTTTTAAGAAACACATATCTTTTCCATGAGTTATGCAATAATAAAATGTTTATGAAACCAATTTATTTTTCTCATAATTGATATTATTAATGATTTATAATCCTATGTCACACATACCTAAATTTTTCATTCTGTGAGGTGTGGGACATATATCTACTTCTAATTAATTGGGTAACATATTACAACCCATGAGATAATTATGAAAAAATGACGATGTGCATGATATATTAGGGGAATGGTGTCGATGTTGTTGATCCATTATTGGAAATAGGTTTTGATTCCTGGTATAATGGTATTTGTAGTTAATTTTGTCATATTATTTTGTTTCTATAGTTATTATCATGCCACACACATTTATGACATTAACGTATAGTTCATTATGGAGTTATGATGATTTCTCAATCTTATGATCTATATCTCCTGAAATTATAATGATTTATGATCTAACTAATTGTTATGATCATTGATAGATTGGATATAAAATTTGTATGTTATTGTCATCATATTATACCCATATTATTATAGTGTGTTTTCATATTATCATTGATTGATATCTGCTATGCTCACCCTTTCTGATATTCTGATCTCATCCGTTCTTATGTTTCCTTTTCCCTTGGTGTTGATGAATGATGCTAAATTATTTTTTATAAATGTTTCATATGTGTGGAATTTAATGGGTTATGTTGAAGAGTTATCATTGAGTACGAAAAGGTGGGAATATAGTGAGATGATGATGATATTTATGGACCAATTTTTTAGAAACCAATAATATTACTATAAAACACTAAACCTAAATGTTATGTTGGTATGTACGCCACACAATATTTCAATTTGAAATTATATTTTTTATGGGAAAACTTGATCACATTTATTATTATCAAATAATGAAATGTTATTATAATTTTTGCATCACTAGATCTAGATGTTCAGTTTTAGGGTAGTTAAATGTTATATCAGAGAAGGGTTTAGATAACATTGTAGATTATTATGTTACATGATAATTTTTTTATGTGTTATGGATACCATCAAGGGTATATATGATTAAGGATTACAATATGTTCAAAGTCATGGATACCCATTTTTGAATTTTTATGTGATAAACTTTTATGCAGCCTAATGATTTTTCAGGATAAGGATATGTAACCCTTAGGTTTAACATGAATAAATATCTGAAGAATAATGCATTAACATTATTTATTCATCAGTTTTCAAGCTAATTATAAACATTAGTGTTTAAATGATATTTTATTTTGAGGCAAGTATGAGTTATTAAATTAATGGGATGGAAAATGAAAGGTATGATATATCATTTTAGGTTAAAAAATTTCTTTAATATAGAATATAATAAAGATATATTAATATAACTTTATAACAAAAGACCACCCTTGGTTGGGGAAACAACGTGTCGCATTTGGAAGGGTCGCGAGGGTTGAACCCACAACTGAAGGGAGAAAAGGGTGCTTCACCTAAAAAAATCCTACACAATGTACTTATTAGTATAACATTGTTTTTTTGAACTATTATAAATATGAAAGTTATGTTCATTTTTGAAACATTTGTTTTATCATATTGATAACCATGAGATTGGAAATTTATTTTATGTAAAGTGATTAATGTTATTTTCGAAGACATTTATTTTTTTGGGAACCCTATGTAATTGATGTATCAAAATATTAAAAATAATATATAAGGTAACAAAGGATGAATTGTCTTTTGGAAGAATATATGATTTTGTTATCGATATATGGTGATTCATGTTATTAATGGAAATGGTTAATGTATCTTTTAAATTATATATTTCTGTTATGTATAATTTGGGAGATAAATGCTAAATTAATATTAGATGACTCTATGATAAAATCCTTCTAATTTTTTGGTTTAATTATTAGGCTGGAATATTTTTATTAATTTTAAGTATAGTTACTTATTTAATGTTCTAAGATGAACTTTTGATATTACTGTTAAATTTTTGAGATACATATAGTTTTACCCAAATGAAAGATTATTGTATTTGGTAATGCCATTATCACATGATAACCATTTCAGTTATCTACTGCCTAAAGATGGTGAGACTATATTTTTCTTCTTTTTTGAATTATGAGAAATATTAGATGCTGATTGTAGTTCTTTAGGTATGAAATATTCATAATAAATATACATAATTTGGAGAAAGAGATAAGATTGTGGTGGAAATTGAATAAAGGATGAAACTATACATTTCATGAAAGTATATTTACTCATGTTCTTATAATAGGTAGTAAAATAATTCCATAAATCTAGAAAAATATCTTGAAATATAAAAATTATTTGTTTACTTTTCTTACCGGGAAATCGATGGCCCTTTAACCCCTCAATGAATTATGGTTTTAAGGAGGTTAAATTTCAAATGTCCACGTTTGATATGAAAATAAATAAACATTTGGGAATTATTTTTCTATTCCATATCCATGATTTCACATCCCAATAATGTAACCCTATTTGGAAAACAAGTTACGTGTTATTCCAGACAAACTTTATACTTACCTTTCATTATTTTTTAGTGGAAGATTTGTCGACCTTATTTATGAAGTGGGATTTCAACCAAGGTATTTTGGAATCCAACCCCTAGTTACCATGAAAATGCTAAGATTTCAAGTGTATAATTTATTTATGGGCATAGGGGAGAGTGTCACGTCCTGGAATTAAAAAAAATCTATAGCATTTAATATAGGGCACACTGAGCTTAAACGAACAATACAATATTTTTTTAAATGTCACTTTCATAAACTAGACATTAAATTGGAAGGTACGAAAAGAAATAAATAATTTTTTAAAAATAATAATTTACTACTAAATATAAATCTATTTAATAATTAGCATTAAATAATGGATTAATTTTTTGTTAAAGTCATTATAATCTATGAAAAAAAAATTCCTCAAAAAATGAGTTTTTCTCATTTTTTATTACTGAATGTTATTATTATTTTTTATAAATTATATAATATTTACTAGAAAAAAATAATTATATTATTTATTTCATAATTTCCATATTATATTCAACTGAATATTTGGGTATTTTTTGTAAATATTGATTTTTCCAGGAATTTTAAAAAATATAATTTTTTAATGAGAACTATATTTTATTTTAAAGTATTTACAATGTAAAATATTATTTTGAATTTATTTTCAAAAGTAATTAGTTTATTTTTATTTAAAAAATCCAATTATATAATTTAAATGGATTTTATACTTGAATTTATTATAAAAAAAAGTTTATATTTAAAATGTAATTGTTTCAGAAAAACAATTTTTTGTTACATTACTCGATATTAATTTTAAAATAAAATATTCAACATCTATGTTTTGAATTTTTAAGAATGTATTCTATATTTTTAATTATTGGTTAAAATTTTTGTAAATATTTATGTTTTATTGTTGGTCAAAATTAATAGTAAACTCAACAATTTTATTAAAACAATAATGGGTAAATCATGTAATTTAGGTTACAAATAATACTCTAAGAAGCAATAAATAATATAAAAACATAAATAAACCTTATTTTATGTGTAAATATTGACTATAATCATTAATGGGTCTTATTTATGACATTTTTGGGTCACTTGGATGAGATTATGACATTTATTATATTTTATTTAATGAAAATTTAGACATGTAACCCTCTTATTTTTAAGATCTAAAATATTTTTGACATTGGGTTATCTAGATGAAATGCATGAATTTTAATATTATTTTGAAATATAAAGGATTTAACATCATCATGGCAATTTATTTTTAATTTTCAAGGATTAAATAATTACCTTAATTTCTAACACAATGATGATACAAAAATTATTTAATTAATAAAAAAATGAAATTAATAATAATATAATAAATATAATTTCTGATTAATAATTCAGTAAAATAATTTTCTAGTTTACCATTAAATTTTAAAGATATAATAAAATATTATTTTTATAATTTAATATGGTTTATTTATATTATTAATGATAGTGTATTAAATACTTCGAAAAATTGACATCATTAATATTTTATAGTAATAATATTTTGTTAAATGATATAAAATTTATAAAAATATTTATTAAATACAAATGATTATGATAATAATTAAAATATCAACCATGATATATTTATGGGTAATTTTTCATTTTATGGTAACTATATTGACTCTCACTGAGTCAAAATTCACGATGATAAGGTATGAGTTAAAGGGGTCAAATATGGGTTATAACCAAATGATAAGTTCTGAAATATAGTCAAAAAAATTATAATTTTTATTATATGATATATTTTCAAACCATAATTATTATTAGATTATAAATAACTCTTTTTGATCTATTTTTAATTTATTATTATGTTTTATCAATTTAATGTTTTTTGAAATTCCAGGAGTACCCCTCCTATCTCTTATAAATGACACATACTCTTCTCATTAAATCGCACTTAAAAAGCCATTTTTTATACAATACCAGTAAATATACAGTACTATAATCCATTCCCTCATTCTAGATAATTTTTTAGGAAAAACACCATTCTTAAAAGGCTTATAGTGTTAATCAGTGGAGGCTTTCCAAAGAATAGGTATAATTTTTATCCACTTGTTGTAGCTTTTTTCTTCATACACCTCCTTAAAATATCTTTGAACCATTAAAAAATTATAAAAATATTATAATAAATATATCGAGAAATTATTATTTTAATATAATAACCTATATTCATCTACAATATCCCTCATATGTGAGATGAAGATATCATTCGTGTGTAGGGAGGACTACATCCTCAAGAAACGATGTAATTAATTTTCTACAACCATATCTCAAGAATGGTTATTTAGATGGAATTAATATTTTATATTATTTTTATGAAATATTTATCATTAAAAATGGAAATATATCATTTTCCATTGTTTAACTCCCCGAATTTAAAAAATTATAATGTTGATTGTTTGTACATGTGGACTACCACCTCCCTTAAGTGATGTGATTTTTTTTCGTCACCACATCACATGGATAATATATATAAGTATATTTAATGGTGTTATATAATATAAATCATATGATTATAATTATGAAAAAATGAATCAATTATTTCCTTATTTACATAATGATCATTGAGAAATGGATGTTTTACTCATGAGTACGTACGACCTACTGCCTCCATGATTGTAATATAGTTCATTTTTCATAACCATATTTAATGATTTCATTTAAAATTAAAATTTATATTTAAAACAAATTTCATTATGGTATAATTATTTCCTATATATAATGTAATAATGACCTCTTTGACCATATTTAACCTAAGAAAGACATTTTGGACATACGTATCAAATATAAAAAAATCAACTGACATGAACATAAGTGATTATGTAAATTTTATAACATGGTAATAAGTTAGATAAGAGAAATATTAAAAATAAAAAACGTTCTTAATAAAGTAATTTATTATGCATAGTATATTGTTAATGATGATAATGAACGTACTTGATGATTTTGTCTTAAGTTAATGGATTTTCATCTGACTTTTATTTTTATGTAACACATGCATTATACACAACGTGTTAATTTTATGTGGTGTATTTACTACCAATGAATGTATTATATTTTTATTATAATATAAATTATGGGATATAAATATCTATAAAAATATCATTCATTAATGAAACTTATAATTCACATGTAACAAATGTGGTAAGGTTTTATTCAACAATCTCATAATTATTCGAGATCGTTTATATTTAAGTCTCCGATATGGAATTTTAATATTTAATGAAAATTATTTCTCAAACAAATATATCAAAATGTTTTTAATATTAGACAATTAAATTTAAATTAATATTTACCAATGTTATACTTTTTTTAGAACAGTTTTGAAAAGATTTATTTTGTTTTCCAAATGATGTATGTAGAGACCATGTTTTTGACATATAAGTTTTTTACATATTTCTGTATATATTTTTTGATCCATACATGGAGACATAATCAAATTATGAGGCATGGTGTTATTAGAATTAATTTTTTGAAAATATTATATATATTTTATAATGTGTTCAGATAGTTTTTTAAATAAAATTGAATAGGGTTTAAATGGAATCAAATATAAAAAATCAAAAAATATAGTTGAGTTTGGAATGTGATGTTTACCTTAGTCATGACATATAATAGGTTATCAATGAGTGTTTCGGTATGCCACCCATTTTAAGTACATTTAGTTGATTATTAAATTATTTATATAATTAATTAATTAATTTAAAGCAATGATTTTCTAGTAATTAATTCATTATGTAGATTTTACCACGTTTAACCACATTATCCCTCAGAGTATTGAGCGAATTATTCTCCTCCTTCTTTTGGAAAACTATATTAGTTGATGATTAGTCTCTAGATCAAAGAAGATCAAAGTGAAATGAATGAAACGACCCTTCTAAATATTTTGAATGTGAATCCATCAGGGAAAAATGATTCAATATCTTAGAAGGACTCATCAAATTTTTGCTTACACCCTTTTTGATTAAATTCATTAAGAAGGATCAACCCTTCCTTAGATATGTTCCAATTGAGGACAATTTTATGCACTTGCATATGGAAATTTAATATATCATTATTTAATTTCTCACCTTGGTTATCCCCATTCACGATCATTGGTCAATAAATCTTGACAAAAGTCAATTAAACATTGTTTTTCCCTTTATAAAAAAATTACTTATCATTCTTCTTCATTGGTATATGATGCCATGGTTCGACATTTCTTTATGGTACTGAGACTAATCGGAACACCATATTCTCACCATTTTTTTGGTGATGAAGGAATCATTATTCAAGGATGTATTTGAGGATGAATCATGGAATAAAAAGTACTTTATTCATGGGTTTATGATATGACAATGATGAGATCAAGAAGAAGTGTAGCAGCGTATATGAATTGGCATTTATGTCTTGTAACTCAATTTGTCGACCATTGGAGGGAAACATATTTATGGATATAGAACGAACATTAATTTTGGGAAGAAACAAAGCTATATTTAAATGTGTGCTGATTGGATCTGAAGCTCAGACACTAGATATAAATTTCAAGAGAAATCCCCAATACAGAGTGTGTAGTTCAAAGAACACATGGAGTGTAACTCTTAGGAAATAACAACTAGAATTTTTTTGGAAATATAAGTATCATTATCCATGTGGGATCCCCATACATAATATTAACTTATACTAGAAAACATATCATGAACTCTGGTAGTACGTTGGCATGGGCACAGTCTGGAACACACCATGTACTGAAGCACACAAACATGACGAAGGTGCACAGGTAGGGACCATGAGTGGCGTGGGCACACCATGTTGACTCCCTACACATTATGTGGTGTTACAAAATTGGTGAGACATGTACCTTTAAGGAAATGACAAGGTGATGGAGTGGAACCACATGCCATGTGACCCCTTCACATGTCGTGTACCCCTTGGTTCCTTTTGAATAAATTTACTACTCTTGTATCTATTTCATTTGGACGCAAATTTGGGAATATGAGTTTTCTATCATAAGTTTTATTCTATATTGAATATCATGGTGATCATTTTTATATATTTAAGGATTTTATGTGAGATTTTCCAAGAATGATTCTTATTTTGGTGGCACCTAATGGTGCCATTGATCATGTAGAGGATCACCCGTGACATATAGAGTGGAACCCCATTAAAAATAGGGTGGGGTACTCCAACTACATAGTAAAACCTCTATCATATAGGGAATGAGTCCTCATGATAGTACAGTGTAAACCCCTGAAACACTAGGGTTCTAGTCCTCGACCTATAGAGTGCACCCCTTGACAAATCAGGGCATTGGTCCTCTATCTACCATGCATTATCCCCCACTCAGATAGGGTGCGATTCCTCCTGACACCAAAGTGGAAAACCCACTTACTCACAAGGGTGTGGGTCCTTGTGTTATAAAATGGACCCCCAAAAAATTTAGGGTGTGGGTTCTCTATCTATTTAGTAGAACCCCCTATCAAATGGGGTTTGGGTTCTCATGACAATAGATTCTAACCCCTTATCAGATAGGTCATGGGTCCTCGATCTTCAGAGTGGACACCCCCCTAATGCATCCAGGTTTTAGTCATATATAGAAACTTATAGAGTTACACCCCCATTAAACACTAGGATTCAAATCCCCCAATTTTAGTTTGTGCCCCCTCGACTATCCAACACATTGACGATGTGTGGGAATACAAAAAATTACTTCTGGGAAGATGTTTGACAACATATGAATCATTGATGGACTTTTGGAACTGATGGGGACTCATTTTTTTGGATGGGCCATGAGATGGGGATCCCCTTCTATGTTATTTGGGTTTTTTTTTGTTTTTTATTAAATGTATATATCTTTTCTTTTACTCTATTAATTATTTTTCAGATATATACTATCTATATATTTCTATAATGTCTCTCCCTACTCCCCCATAAACATTTGGGGAATCATAATAGGTGTGTATATACTCACCCCTTCCATGGGATTTTCTCTCAAGTGTCATGTCTTATGCAGATGATGGATTGGTCGAAGGTGACTATAGAGGATATTTGGGATACATTGTATTTTGTACCACATATGGTTGTAAGAGGTTGGATATTACAATATTGGATCTCTCAACACTTTTATTTCCAAATTTTGTTAGGTTGGGACATCCTCCTAGTTGGGAATTTATTCTTCTCTACTTTTTTGTTTTCACTATCACACTCATGTACACCCTATAGGTTTCTCATGCATTGTTTACATTCTAGATTTCGTATAATTGTATTCTTATTCAACTACACTTATTCATTGAGAGGTTCATGAATTATGTATAGGTACATTAGGGAAAGGCCTCCCATTTAGGATATGCTTTTTAGTGCTTGTCACCACCCCATGGACTATGGTGGTGGGCTTGGGGTAATAATGGATCAAACATCAATTAGTTTCAATTCATGATATATTAGTATTAGACAAGTTCATTCCTTTAAATAGTTTCTGGGCTTGTCCATTTATGATAATGTTTTTGGGATTTAGGTTTATGGTGTTATGGTGTCTCGAGTGTATCTCTCAGTCTAGTGAACCTAGTGATAGTATGAGCTGATGACATATCCATTCATAAGGATATTGTAAACCTTCTTATAGGCTCAGCATACTGAGACATTTTTTGTAAGGATCAATGGTACATTCATCACATTAGATTGAGTCTTGGATTTTACATATTTAGGTATCTCCCCATTGTATATATATATATATATTCTCATCTAAATGTGGAACATATTGATTAATTTTCAGGATTACTTCACGATGAAAACCATCCAGGATACAAGTTCCAAATTTTGATGATGATCTGATGAGAAACATAGCCTTAGTTCAGGGTCCATCTATTGAGATCCTTACTCTATGTGGATTCATAGAATAAAATACTCCTTTTAGGTAGTATATCATATCAGAAGAGTAGGCAGATGATGTGCATAGGCTTATCACACACTATGAGTTCTAGTATAAGAGGCTGCTGAGGTTTTGCAGAGATCTAGCTCCCCCATGAAATAGAGGATTAACTAGAGTCATTGGTCCGTATCATCATGATTATTTTTACACTGTTAAATCTGGGGTTTTTTCTAGGAGATATCTATTTCCACAATTTATCTAGGCATTAGTGGAGTCATTTTAGCTAGAGGCGAGATGAGTTGAGACTCTCATGGCCAAAATTCCAGTAGTTGTTCTATGATGGGTACTAACGTTTCTATTCTAGATTACTTTAGTTTTAGGTGCTTATAGAGATCCATGAGGGATAGATGATAGTGTAGGAATAATCATTGAGGTTCTTGAACATTATGTTTTACTCTCTTGACATGATCAAGGCTGGCTACATACGGGAACAAAATATTGAGCAGGGACTACATAGAGTGGTCCGTGATAACATGGTTACCTTATGCATTCCCACCATTGATGGGGTGTTAGACCAAGGATTAGTGACATATAGATTCCTTTAAGAGGGAATATAGGCAGCTAAATCTTGAATGTGACATTATAGAGATGATTCATCAATGGAAGCTAGTAGGTGTCGGTCGACATGATCTATACATAAGATACGTCCCCATGATAATTCTCAGACACGTGGTCACGGGATGTAAAAATGGACATGGAATCATGGAGATGAACAATTATATGATTGTGTTGGGTGAGGTCTCATAGCACATGACTACCCTACCATACATGATGAGGAAAGTAGGTAGATATCATATGAACCCCCATGATAGATCCATCTCAATGATAAAGGATCTCTAGAAAGAGGTAAGGTGGTCCCCTAGGGAGGATGATATGGAACAGGAGGTGGTGAAGATCTAGGAGGAGATATTAGTGGTGGAAAATGTAATGATATCCTTTGACACCACCACTAGGTAGCACATGCCGGCTTAGAGAGTTGGCTGTTGGGGTCTTGGATAGTTGCAGGTGATGGAGAATTTTGATCTAGCGACACACCAGATGATTATAAGTACGATCATTTTTTATTATACACCATCCACAGTATAATTATAAAAATGATCAATTTATTATTTAATCTCTATACTCCTAGTGCAGGAGCTGTAGCTCCCAGTAGGGGCTTTAGCCCAGTAGCTTCGTCTTGGGGTCCCAATGGAGAATGCTTATTCAATATCATTTTTCTTCTTGTAGTGTGAGATAACACTTAGTGTAGAGAGGTTCATGTGTGAACTTTTGGTCATCATGATAGAACACTATGACAACATCTTGGGTATTGATTTATTTTCCATGATATGAGACCATATAATCATTCATCATAGATGAGTTATATTTCTTTTAACTGATGGGAAAAGGTTCATCATTACAGGTGAGAGACATCACATGGAGGGATGAGTGGGTTCTATGAGAAAGGGGTTACAACCCATCTCCCATCAATTTGGAATTATATCTCTTGGTGTAGTAGGATCTTCATGAATCTATATACCTTTAGTTATGGATGATTTCATGGATATATTCCCAAATGAATTTTAGGTCAATAATAGAGGCAGGATATGGAGTTTTATATTGACATTAATTATCGAGCCACTCTGATATCATATGTGTCCTATCTGTGGGCCCCTAATGAGCTCTATAAGATTTACAATTAGTTAAAGGACCTTCGAGAAAAGATTCTTATCAGGGCTAGTGTGTCCCCCTGAAAAATTACACTATTTTTTGATAAAAAGTATGACATGATCTTGTATATTTTCATAGATTATCATATCATGATCCAATCCATGATAAATAAAAATTACCCCTTTCTGAGAATTGAAAACATTTATCACCTACTCTGAGGCATGAGATTGTTCTCATAGAGAGATATCATGTCCAACTACCACATTTGGGGGTTCAAGAGAATTATATTCTAAAGATATAATTTATATATCCCTGAAGACACTATAAATTTTGGTTGATTCCCATTGGTGTCAGGAAATCCCACCACCATGTATTTGGATTTGATGAACTAGAATTTCTAGCCGTACAGGGTCCAGTTTGTGGTTGTATTCATTGAAAACATAATAATATACTTTATGTTAGAGGAGGATCACATATATCAATTAGGGATGGTATTAAATTTTCTTCAATAGAATAATATTTACAGAAATATATCAATGTTGTAGTTCTAGATTTGTGAGGTTCACATTCTAGGGAATTTAATTTTTGATCACAGTTTAGATGTGGAATCACTAATGATCTATGATGTTATTTCATAGTAGTCACATGAGAGTGTTTTATAGGAGTGGAGAATTTTTTTATTGAGGTACTATAGGATGTTTCTGATATACTTCCCCAGGACTGTAGAACCTTTGACAACCTTGATGTGGAATATTAATCATTTTACCTGGGCTTAGCAGTACCAGAGTGCCTTCAAGGATTTGAGGATGAGGCTGAAGAGTGAATTTGTATTGATAATTATAGAGGAGGCTATGGGGTATATAGCGTATAGTAATTCATTAGGAGCTGGTCTTGACTACACGTTGATACATAGGAAGGCAGTTATTGTATATTGTTCGAGATAGTTTAGACCCTAGAAGCATAAATACATGACTCATGACCCAGATTAGGGATTAATAGTCTACATCCTAAGGATTTGGAGGAAATATCTTATTGGAGAGTGTTTTTTGATTTAATCATGCCATCATAGTCTTAGATATTTATTCCTTTAGAGAGACTTGAACTGGAGAAAATTGAACTGGCTGGAGTTTCAAGTAGGCTAATACTTTGAGATGGTGTATACTCTGGGGAAGCATAATGTGGTAGTATATTCCCTTAGTAGTAAGTCTCGTTCATTCATGGTGTAGGAGAATTATGAGAAGTTGGATTCCTTGTAGCTGCCCTTGAGGGAGTGTTATGGTGAAATTTTTCTTTTGTTTATGTTGTTATATCATCCATTTCATGAGCATGTGAGGGAGTCCCAATTTGGAGAGATCAACTATGAGGTCTTGCATGGCTAGATATCCATTACATATTTACCATATAGATATTCTAATGGATATAATAAAATCATCAATTTATTGGGAAGGGAAAAGGTCCTAGTCACAATATAGGAGGAGGTGATTTAGGTGTCCCACAATTCTTTATTGAGTGTACATCCATGTATGGGTAACATGTATAGAGACCTTTACCGGTAGTTGTGGTGTCCCAACATGAGGCTAAGTGTGGCTATATTTGTTTCACAATGTTTACCCTATCTGAATGTGAAGGATGAATAATAAGTTTCATCTGGTTTGTTTCAGCCCCTTGAGATCCCAATGTAGAAGTGGGATGACATATTCATCGACTTTGTGATAGGTATTCCATGGATATAGAAGGGCCATGACACCATCTGGAAGATATTTGACTCACCCATGAACTCGAAACACTTTATTTCTATCAGAGATATGATTTTGATGGAGATGTTTTAGAAGATATACAGACATGATATTTTTCACCTTCATGGGGTTCCTTTGACTATTATCTCCGTGAATGATGTATAATTCACATTACAATTGTGGAGAGGCTTGTGGGAGGAATCCAGGCCCTAGATGAGGATGAATACATCCTATCACCACCATTGAGATTGGAAGACATAATGCACTATCTTGGTGTTAGAGGATATGCTAAGGGCTTGTGTGTTAAAATTTTAGTGGAACTTAGATGATCACATTCTCCTCATTGAGTTTTCATACATCAATAGAAAAAACTCTACTATCAGTACACAAAATTTCTTGGTCCTATATGGGGGACTCTAAAAGTCACCCTTGTGATGGATAAAGATTAGAATGATTAATCTTATGGATCTAGAGTTGTTGTAGACGATGTCGAAGACGGTCCAGGTCGTCTATGAGTTGATGAGGATGGCCAAGAGAAGGCATAAATCTTTTGAAGATCACCGTCATGGCCACTTGGATTTTGAGCAGGGTGACCACATTTTCCTAACAGTATCCCAATGATGGAGAATGTAGAGATTTATCTATGGAGGTACGTTATAATAGTGGTTGATTGGGTCTTTCATGATCGTGTAGAGAGATGGAGAGTTTTTTTTACCACATTTATCTACCGTCATATTAAGAGTGGTTGTAATACACCATCCACATGTCATAGAATATGAGGTGCACGAATTACCATAGACACATTATTGATTAGTCTCAGATAAACATCGAAGATGGAGGAATTTTTTTGGGGCATCCAATGGGGATTGAGGATCAATAGGAGGTGACCATGTATGGATAGACTATCCCATTGGTTATCATGTTGTGGTATCACAAGAACATGTATGATCGATCATTGGATTGATAGTCCCAAGCACGAGCTCTGTATCCCGAGTTTTTTTATTCTTGATTTTCAGATACTATAATTCTAATGGAAGTAGTGATATAAAGACCATGTTTTTACTTTACAATACTTTGTAATATTTCTATATTTATTTTCAGATCTAAGGGCCAAGACGAAATGCAATTATAAGGCTCAGTGTGCGATAAATTAAATTGATAATAATATTAAATATATTTTATATTATGTGGCCACAATTTATTAATGAAAATAGAATAATACTTAAAAATAGTCTTATATCATAAATTAGTGGCCATGGTTTATTCTGGAATGTGATTCCTACCCTAGGCATGACCTAAAATAGGCAGGAGTAGGGCGTTCAGACAAGACAACATTTGGTTGTACATTTATTGTATTAATTTAATTAATATTTTAATTAATTCATTACATTAATGACATGGTTTTAATTAAAATTATCCATTATATAAATTTTCATAGGGTTCTCTGGATAAATACAAGAAGGATCGAGAGCGTTTTTCTCTACCTTTCAGATTTTGAACCGAATCCAATAGTGATAAATCTTTGGATTGAATCATATCCAAGCGCAATGAATGAATTGAACCATCTCAATAATTGGAGAGATCATTTTTAAATTATAAATGATTCAATATATAGGTAAGATTCATCAATTCTCATGTTATTCCTTTTGACTAAATTGATTTAGCATGATCAAACCATTCTATGACATGTGCCAGTTGTTGAAAGTTGCATATTCCCATGTATAGAAATTTAATTGATTTTATTTTGTTTCTCAAAATTATTATCCCCATTCATAACTGCTCGTAAAATTCATAAAAATGATTTATTAACCACTATTTTTTTCTTTTACATCCAATTTTACTTTTATTTTTCACCATTGGGATATGAGGCCATGGATCAATGATTTTGGGTGGTATTGAGACTGATTGGACACCCGTATTCATATAGGATTCATTTAAAATGATTTAATTGGTGATCATGGATGGGTTTTGGTAAGTATTGTGGCATAATTGGAGTTTTATTTTTGTATTTTAGATACAAGACTGATGATATCATGCGGATGTGTAATAGTATGTACGATTTCATACATGAAGACTTAGAACTCTCTTTCCTAGCCACTGAATGGGAAAAAATCACCTACCCTAGAAATGTTTTTTCCTTTGAGATGAATTGAAGCTAGATTTGGAGGAGAGGAGATCAAAATATATTCCAAATACTAGATATGATTTTTTTGAAAATATCAAGACTACATGCCGTGTAGTTCGAAGGATACAAGATGTGTCAGACCTTGGATGTGAGAAATTGGATTTTTAGGTAAATATATATATCACATGACTTGTTAGACACTCACACACCATGTGACCGTTCACATGAAAAGTCATATAGTACTATGATAGTACATGACAATGGGATTGTCTAGTAAAAAACATTGAATAGAAATATACAAAATTGACCATGGTTCATGGAATAGGACCCAGAGTGTCTCAGAAACATTATGTAGACTCTATACACACCATGTATTTATATATTTTTAGTGATATTTGTAGCTATAAAGAAATGGACAGGAGATGGTGAATGACTACACTCTATGTGGGTCCCCTCACATGTTGTATGCCCCTTTGATCTTTTTATAGATACTTTCTATAGTTGTATCACATTCATTTAGACTAGTATTTTGACCTACTGGTATCCTTTCTAGTGTGTTTCTTCTAGTATGAGGTGATTGTTCCCACCTTTGTGGTTTTTTGGATTCAATGTGAGGTGTTACGAGTGTGATATATACATAAGAAGCACCCAATGATAGCAGTGATCATGAACAGGATAACCGGTGATCTATAGTGTGAATCCACCTAGAGGAATATGATGTAGGTCTTATATGACCAAGTGGAACCCCCTATCACATAGGGATCATCTATTTGTGACACAAGAGTGGAACCCCATGACTCACCATAGCACGGGTCCTCGACCTATAGAGTGGAACCCTCAAGATAGATCAGGGAATGTGTCCTCTATATACTAATATGAATCCCCTTTTAGATAGGTCACGAGTCCTCTTGATACTTGAGTGGATCCCCCATGACTCACCAAGATACGGGTCCTCAAACTATATAGTGGATCCCCATAAACGATCAGGGCACATGTCTTCTATCTACTGAGTGGAACCCCCTACTAGATATGGCGCTGGTCCTCATGACACTATATTAGAATCCCCCTATCTTATAGGGAATTATCCCTCAACATATATAGTGGAACCCTCTAACATATCCGAGCACGA
The DNA here is from genome assembly GCA_963277665.1 of Viscum album. Taxonomy (NCBI): domain Eukaryota; kingdom Viridiplantae; phylum Streptophyta; class Magnoliopsida; order Santalales; family Viscaceae; genus Viscum; species Viscum album. Next base: position 1,006,712,809 of record OY728161.1, read on the forward strand.
GTCCTCTACGGATACTTAGGAAGTGTCACCCCCTGACACACTAGGTTGCGAGTCCTCTACATGGAGTTTGTTCCCCTCAACTGTGCCACAAAATGGTGAGGTCTGGGACTTTATTTGGTTACTTCAGGGAAGACACCTGAAATGTAGGGCATTGTTGATGGACTCATGGAATTGATAGAGACTCTATTCCTAGGCTGGTCCATGAAATGGATATACCCTTATCTCTCATTTTGTGTTTCATTGGTTTAATCATATATGTGTGTGTGTATATATCTATATTTATATATATACATATATATATATATATATCTGTGTGTGTGTGTGTTCTTGTTTACTCTCTTGATTTGGGTTGATCTATTTATAGTCTATAAATTCTTATCGTGTCTCTTTATTCTCCCTCTCTAGCTTTTAGGGAGTCCTACTGAGTTTGTATATACTCACCTATTAATGATCCTTTCCACACATGTCATGTCTTATGAAGACAGTGTGTATTTCATAGATGACTAAAAAGACGTATATGGATACATGTTACTTTTTGGAAGTATACGATGATAGTAACATATATTTTACAAATTGGTCTCTCTCAGCAGTTTTACTTTCTAGTTTTTTCTTATCCAGACATCCCTATGGTTTGGAGTGAATATCCCCCTTGACTTTTTAGTTTTTATTTTTTACTCATGTTCCCCTAGAGGTTTTTCAATCATAGTTTACATTATAGTTGTTGCATCCTTTTATTATTATTCCTTTAATGTTCTGCATTAACATGGTAAGGTGTGTGTATGAAGGTACATTATATAGAGGAATCCAATTTTTAACATGCCTTTTGGATCTTGTCTCCACTTATGGACTATAGAAGTAGTCTTGGGGTTGTTGCGACTCGATCCGTGATTTGGTACTGGTCATGATAATGCACATTGTGAATTTTTTTAAAAAAATATTTAAGGAATGTTTTTGTAACACATACAACATAAAAAAAAATATACCACCATTATACTTCATCAATTATTTGACCCAACCATTTTATTTTTAGTGATTAATTTTCAAATAAATGTTTTCCTTTATATATTCGTGGAATTATAAAACAGTTATTTCACAATGTAATGGTTATATTCCTCAAGAATTATTCAATGGTATATTTCAAAAAAATCTATCAAAGATGACATCAATTGATGTTGATTAAGCCTTTATAGAGATATGATCAATGGGAACCTTCCTTATTCATTCTCTGGATTTTTTTGTTTATATAGAAAATATAAAATGTTTATTAAACCCATTGCTTTTCCAGGGGATATGCTACGATGAAATTCTTGATAAACTCGTTTCCTTTCTCAGATTCTGATATGATAAATGATATATGATCCTATGGAACACTTATGTGTAGTTTTCATTATGTTATCGTTGGGACCTATATCTACCTCTAATGCATTGGGTAAATTATTATATATCATGAGAATTTTGTAGGAAAGAATTTTACATTCTTGATCCATTATGTGAAATAATTCTAATTATTTAATCTGTTGTGGTATACAACACGATTTTCTTTATAATTATGGTAAATATGTATTATGCATGATCTTATGCCCTTGTTAATTAACCATGACTACTGAAATATTTTCTATACTTATGATGATTCTATAAACATTTATGAAATGAAATTATATTTCTTGATTGAGTTATATGGATTTCACATTCTTGTGATTCATGTATTTTGAAACAAATAATGTTTTATAACATAACTAATTATCATGTTCTTTTTTAGATGGGTTATGAACATTTTGAGTTATAGTCATGATATTATACCATTAAGATTATATTATTGTTTCATTTTATTTTCAATTGATATCTCCCATGTTTACCCTTTCTTAGAATTTTATCTAACCCTTTATTATATTTCTTTTCCCCCATTCATAATGAATGACTCTAGATTTTTATTTTTTAGAAAGGACTCATATTTGTGGAATTTTATGTGAGATTTTGAATACTGAACACGGAATATGAAAATCTAGGTATAGTGGGTGATTATTTTGATCATAATAAAATAGGATTTTATGAACCCAAGTTGGTGTTTATCAAAATTCTATAAAACTCTAATCCTAAAGTGTCCATGAGTATGTAAGTTATCCAAAAAAAATTTGATGTTGTTTGTTTTTTATGTAATATACTTTGGTCACATTTATTGGTATGAAATCAAAAATGTTAGTGATTCTACTTTCCTAATAGGATCTAGAAGAGAGGGTTTAGGGATCTTATAAAGAGGCTACATCGATGTAAAGATCCATTATTTAGGGAGTGTCATGAGAATAAAAAAACTCTTTGTCTGGTAGCTCTATATATCCCAGCATGATTTTTGGGGAAGGATGTGATGTAGGGAATTTAGTGATCACTAGCCCTTTATTTGCATTGTATGGTATTAATTTGTTGTAATATTTTTACTAGATAATGATCATCGATCCAGAAAACTAGTCAGCATGGGTGGTTGAGTATATACTTGAGAGGGTCAATTCGATAGAACGGGTATGCCTTATAGTGATGCATTCAATTCCTCAACTTTTGAAATGAAAAAATTAATCCATGTAAGTTCTTCTTAGTATCAAAATATCAGTTCCCATTATCTATCATTATTATTCTATGATTTTGTTGTTTATTTTCTCTCACTACATCATTTTTCTTTGTGATGAGGGTTCCATGTGATCGCTCTCTAGAAATAAAATATAGGATAAGGGTCTTCCCTTTTACTAGTGGCATTATGAAATCTATGTGCATCAAATATCATGTGAGGTTCTCAAAGGAATCATTGAAATATTTCTCCTATTAAAAAGAAACTCCAATCATAATCAACTTCATGATGGTGAGGCATTTGATGACTATATTAGCATTGAAATTACTTATGCAAGTAAAGAATATTTAAATACCACTCAACTCTATAAGATTTCAACTGGGTGAAATTGTGAGGAATATATTGTACTTTTCATATTACACCTTTTTGTTGTAGTAACAAATTAAAAACCCAAAAATTTCTATAACCTTACCCAAAATATAATTTCAAATGGTTAATTTCCAAGGTATGATGAAACAATTCCCAAAATATGATTTTTCTATCAGAAAAGTAATCATAGTGATAGCAGGGGTTTACCACTAGATCATTGTCATATAAATCTACAATTATTCAACAAAACTAATATAGTTGTGATACAAGGATGTTTGGAAGGCATCTCTAGAATTTAATAAATATATGGTTATAAACTAGCAGCAAAAGATCCATTGGGGAAATATAAATGCGGTGGCCTCCAAATCTTCAAGAACTATCATTATCTGATTATACCACGAGTACACATCCATAAAAGAAATGGAATGGTGACCTAAGTTTACATAGATCATTTTTATATAATCTTATTTGGTAAATAACCCTTTGTAATGTTTCAACTTATATCCTTAAAATTTATGAATAACTTGATAATACCAATATTTTTATTAATGGGTATGATATTGGAAAACCATTTCAGGTATTTCCCATATCGAATGAAATTTGATTAAATAACATTATCAAATTCATTCTCTACCTTCCTAACATGTGAAAAATACCGTATCTTGGAAGAATAATTGAATCCTTAATGATTGTATGAAAGGACATATCTAGTATGGATTATGAGGGATGTTGATATTGTCCATTATTTTTAGGAGAAAGAATATGTGGCTTTCTCTAAACAAATGATGATATAAGAAAGGATGATTTTGAATTGGTGGAAGTAATATGATCCTTCCCCAGGGTGACTACTATAATATACCAAGGAAACTCATTTGAAATATAAATTAGAACTTTATAATGATTTTACTATTTGATCTACCCATTTTCTCTCTATCATAGTGAGGTGTTACAATCTTAAGGTGATTATCAATCTAGAATTACAAACCCTAGTCGGAACAGGTATATAATCCCGATCCTCTTCCCTATCAATTACTAGATTATATTGCTGATGCTTTTCAATGGGATAAAGAATATATTCCTTCCCCAAATATGTTTCTTTTTCATATTGAAAATGCTTATACACAACATCTTTAATTAAAATTGGAGCATGTGTCTGTTCCTATCAGATTTTCAGATTATGATGTTGAAACCCCTCATTCACTACTATAATATGATAGTTTCTTAGATGGGTTTTAGGAGGAATATGTTCTTTCTTGTTTTCTATCACGATGATATTCTTACATATATCATAAATTGATGTTTTAATATTTTACCACTCTTATAATAAATTTTCAATATGGATATTTTAATCGTTTCTTTGCTTGGGGAAAGGATACAAGCAGGCCCCATTCTTACTATCAAAATATTCGGGAAGAATTATTGTGAACCCATAGAGATATGGGCCTACTCATTGGTATTTTCCATAGTTTTTTGGAAGAAATATTCAACATAAGTGAATATTTGAGAATAATCCAAATGATTCACAACTCACCACACCTGGTGATAGCTCCTAAACACTGTATTCTAAGAGCCCATGAGTGAGATGTGTCAGGTGGTACCCTTAGTAAGAAACTAGGTGGAGGTGGTTACAGGATTCTTGTGGTGATGGTTAAAAGGATCCCTTAAAATAAACTCCTGATCTAGTGTGATGTCATTATTTATTTCCAGATCCACCTTTCTAACAAATGTAAGGTATTGGTTATCATGTTTTCGGAATAATAATATATCAAAGCTGTTGGTGGTGGTGGAATACAAAACTATATTTTTTACATCTCTCCTTAGATGATATTGGCACATAGGATTTAGTTTTTTGATTCAATTGTACGAGGATTACAGGTTTATAAAATTTTCATTCCAATCAAACTTCCCCACTATTGCATTTTCGAATTGCCTCAAGTGATTTTTTGTAGGTGACGTTGTCCATTAGCTTGCATGGTCTATGGATTTTATGGTAGATTAATAATAAAAATAATTTCTTGATGATGAATCCATATCATTTCATCAAAGATATCTCTTGATAAGGGTATTATTAATATTAAAATATAATAAGAATCTACATTAGTACAATATATCAAGTAGGTGTAGATTAATCTATTCATCTTTATATATGAAATATTCACTTCAGACTCTTCATTTTTGGTTTTTAGAATATGAAAAGAATTGTGCCATTTTGTGCATAACCTAATCACTTATTTTGTTTATTCAAATATTCAAATCATCATTAACATTTTTTCTCCTAAAAAAATGTGATATATTTACAGGAAATTGATTTTGGGTTGCAGGATAAGTATGGTTTCCCAGTTATTCATTTCGGATTGACAATTTGTTTATGGAAACCCCCAATGGAATCAACATTCATTTCAGTTTGACATGAACTTCAAAGAAGAAATTAATTCTAATGGTAGGTGATCACTATGGTTTTTGGCCATTGACACTTTGGAATTCATGTTAGTTGAGAGGATGGTAGGTCAGTCTCATAACATAATATTGGGGGAAATTATATCCTACTCTAGGAATCTCTTATAAATTTAAATCGTGTTTATGATTCTTTTTTAAATACCACTATGGGATTTGTTTACCCTAATGTTATGAATAATTATTTATCAGTTAAATAATTGAATGTCTATAAATATTGGAGGTATCATGTCTTTGTGAACATATATATATGTGTGTGTGTGGGTGTGTGTACTAGAAGTTCTCTATTGAATATGACATATACCTGTATAATAGGTTCTCTATTGTTATCTTATTTATAATTAGTGATGATTGTCAATACATGAAAATATTTCAAATCCACAAAAAATAGGGGTTGTAGATTTTATTGCTTCCCTGGAAGTCAGGGAATTTTGTGGTGTCAATATTGAGAGAATGAAGGGGTTTCCTATATATCACAAAAAAATCATAGTTCACACAGTTCATAAATTTAGGATTTTTGTGTTGTAAATGGTTAGAAAATTTAGTATTTAGTGAGGCAATACACAATGAAGTTACCCAAGTGAGGATAATAAAGGGGGAGGCATGCCTAAGAATGATAACCCAATGTGGGGTGAGAAGATGAGGGTTTGGGGTTAAAATCTAGACGAGAAATAAAATAAAACCTATTATTTAATGATATGGAAAGGTTCACGGTTGGTTTTCATTTTTTAATAAATATTACAAAAACCATCATTCCATCTTTATTTGAGAAGTGTTCTACCACATTCGTTACTCACACGGTATGGATAACCATGCACTGGCCATGTATTCACTACTGCCATGTCCTGCAACTTCTGCGTGGTTACTTGGGAGGGGTACATGGTAACATAAAACCATGTATTAATCATTTTTTGTGCTCCATACCTCCAAAATTCTACACTTTCCTCAAAAAACCTAAATCAAATCTATGGAAAAAAAGATATAGTGAAAATAAAATTAAAAAATACTTGAATAATAAATCATAGATGTGATAATTCTCCCCATCATGAAAGCTTTCCATCCCCAGAAAGTCAACTCGATGCTTCGTTGGAAAACATGAAAATATACTCTTGATCCACCCATGATTTTAACTAACTTGTATCATGCATATCATGACCTTGTTTCCAAATTATTTGGACCAATAGAATATAATAATCCTGAAGAAACATCTCTTGGGAATCCACTATCTTTAATGGCCATTCAAACATGGACAAATAGGAATCTAACTCCAACTCTTCCCACATCAACATATTATATAGGTCAAGATGATACTTATTCAAATATGATACATTAATCACATCATGGAATTATGAAACTGTAGAAGGGAAGGCTAACCGGTATTCCACGTTTCCAATTATTATAATGATTTCACAAGGTCTGACATTCCTGGGAACTGTCTTCCCTTTCATTCCCAAATGATCGTAACCAAAATGAGGTTCCACTTTCAGGAACACCTAGTTACCTAAAAACTCAAGATATCGATTCCTTTGATTAGCATAATATTTTTGATGACCCTTACCTGTCAATAACAACTATTGATCTACTTGATATTCTCAGATGCCTCTTGTACAAGGTTCAATCCACAAAATGAGGTCTCACCAACCTCAACCCAACATAGGGGACACTAACAGGGAAAACCATAGATCACTTCATATGGGGCCATTTTAATTGAACATTTGTAACTATTTTTGTAGGTAAACTCTACCAACACCAAATGGCCATCCCAAGATCCTCAAAAATCTTTGAAACATGACCAATGTATGTCTTCCAAAATCTAATTTTCCCTCTTTGTATGACCATCCGTTTGAGGATGGTATACCATGATCATCTTGATCTGCAACCCCATGGAATTTTGAAGGCCTTCTGAAATCTAAGAGGTGAAATAAGGGTCTCTATGATAAAAAATTGCTGAAGGAACACCATAGAGCCTTAATAGTTCATCAATATACAACCATCTTAGCTCATCCACTTCTTCTGAGTCCTTTTTTGGAATTAATTAGCATGACTTGGTCAAGTGATCAATCACCAGACAAATGGAATTCTTCCCTTGGTGTGTGTAATGTAATAAAATTATGAAATTCATGGTGACCATATCCCACTTCTATGTAGGAATGGGTAATGGATGAATAAAATTAGAGGGAATTTGATGCTTTGATCTCACCAGCTGGCATTTATAACATCTCGATACAATGTCAGATATATCCCAACTCATACCAAGCCACTGTAACAACCATAAAACATCATAATACATCTTAGTATCACAGTTAGGTATAAACCAATGAGATTGGTGGCTATCATGTATCACCACATTCCTCAATGATAACAGAACCATGAACACACCCTTAAATCATAAGTTTTCTTCTAGAGACAATGACTTGTCAGATTGTGTCTCCTCACCATGAAGAAAATTCATAGACTACTAGAAGATATCATTGTCGGGATGATCCTACTGAATAAAATCTAGATAAGAAGGAGTCGGATGAACACTAGCCAGTAACATACCTCCAATTTTATCTTTAGTCTCCAAGTGCATGTAGGAAAAGAGCCCCTTGAAGTCCCACACATCAATAGACTTCCTTAATACCAACTATCATGCATTCATACTAAAGGATTCAATCATCACATTTACATTTCCAAAGGTATATTCGATATCAAAGCCAAACCCATGCATATACTCGATCCAACGGCGTTGTTGGATGTTCAAATCCTTTTGGGGTAAAATGTCAGCTAAGATTTAATAATCTGAATATACCACAAATTTATCCCCAACAGGATAGTGATTCCATGACTTAAAGGAATGCATCACAGCTACTAACACCAAGTAATGGTTTGGGTATTAATTTTCATTTTTTCGGAACTATATGCCACCCCATGATCATCTTTCATGAACACACACCTGATACCAATAACATAGGCATAAAAATACAACACATGCCCCTTTGATGATTCTAGAAATCTCAAAACAGAAGTGGTAGACAACTTCCATTTCATCATATAAAAATTTTTTATGACACTCTAGGATCTACTAAAACATCACCCTTTCCAGGGGAGTTATGTTATTGAAGAATAAAGATTATAAAATCATGAACAAATTTCCTGTAATAACCTTACAGGCCAAGAAAACTTCTGATTTCAAACACTTTCTTCTGCCACACTTATGAAAAACTACACTGATTTTCTTAGGTTCCACAAAAACTCCTTACTTCAAGAGAACATGGCCAAGAACCATCAATTACATAATCCAAGAGGATTATTTTGAGATTTATTCTTAGTGATGATGATATCACAATGTTCCCAAAATGAACCAAAAATGATTTTCATGTTCTTACTCAGATCCAAACTAGACCAGGATGTCATCCTAGAATACCACAATGATGGAGTGGGCATATTGGTGGAACACCATGTTCATGAATCCCGTGAGGACCTCTAGATCATTTAAAAACAAGGAATAAACAAATACTTGAAGTGGTCCTACCTGCTTCAGAAATCCCTTTTTGGGATATCCACATCTTTTAACATAATTTGACGGTAACTAGAACACAGATCTATGATGGAGATACACTTTTACCCTTTCCATTGATTGATCAAGTCATCAATTAGTGGAAAATGATAATTATACTTGAGGGTTACCATATTCAATTTTCAATAATAAATACATAACCTGATAGATCTGTCGACAATCTTCACGAACAAGACATTGGTGGCCCAAGGATGGATGCTCGGGTGAATGAATCCATTTGATTCTCAGATGTATCTTCAATTCTTTCAACATGGTGGGAGCCATATGATATGAATGAAGAGATATTGGTTGTGTTCCCAGCACCAAATCAATTAAAAAAATATAAATCATGTTCTGTGGTAAACATGAAAAATCCTCTAGAAATACCTCTAGGAACTCATCCACTACATAAGGTAATCCACCATCAGCACAAACACCTTCATCATACAATACAACTGATAATAATTGATAATAAAAATTTCCGAACTCTAGGAGTAGAGTTCTAGGATGACATGACTGAGGATCCGATTATCTGAGAAAAACATGATAACTCCAATTAGGTTCCACGAAACTCACCCACCAACTACAACAATAAATTTAATTTTGGATGCACACCAACCAATCCTTGCCAAGGATTCCAATGAATAGGACCATGTATTGGACCTATAAGACCCATTCCATCTCAACCCTGACACGAAGAGTTCACAATATGGGAAAGAGATACATTGATCCTTCTTCTTACCCTAGAGCATTACTAACTCCATTATAAGTGACATCAGCTCAGTTGGAAAATTAAATATATTCACTAGGTAGAAAGATATAAAAGAAACATATGCACCATTATCATACTGAACTAAATATACAGAAGAAGCAATCCAGATGTTATGTTAAATGGTCTATGGACCAATATCCAGTATCAGTGGCGCCTGATCCATAGTATGAAGATACCTAGTCTATTCTTGAGAGTGAACATGACAACAACCTTATGACTCTACCCTAAATTTACTTTAAGTAGAAGAAGATATGGTCCTTCCACCACTCCCAACAAAGTTAGAGCCCACTATCTATGATGGTTACAAATAAACCTATTATTCACCTAGAGGCTATAGATCTTTCCGCACTCTGATATGGGAACATCATATTGAAAAAAAACTGCAGGTTCCCCATAACTCCACATCTATGATAATTATTAGGAGCGGATATACATGAATGTTGTATGTTTACCACCTTCCCAGAATAGAGGCACACCACATACCCTGCATCTGAATCTATTGATGAATTTTACCTTGAAGGGTGTTCTAAACTACTACCTCGCCTCTTCCCTTGCACATCATGCTTTCTATTCATCTCGGAGGAACTGCAACATCCCATCACAGACTTAGTCCTAGATGAACCCGACCTACCATTACAATAAATCTACATTATACAAGATCAATAAAACACATCAATATAGGTCTTCATCTTCAACAAAAAGTTATGAGAATAGATCTCTAGATGCATACCTCTTTCGAACCACCATGCCTTCCCTAAATCATTAGAGACTATTTTAGGGGCATACTGAACTAGCTTGGAATATGGGTTGGCGTAATACCTTACTAATTGGTCCCCAGAAAAAGATCCATAAACTCCATGGATCTAGAATATTCAAAGAACAATGGGAAATACTGGTCACTAAATACCTCCTTGTTGTCTTTCCAACACATCTAATCATGCTTCCCTGCTTGAACCATTAAATACCACCACCTACGACTGATAATTTATCTCATAAATGATGCACATTTTACCCTAAACTCTTCACGAGTGTCAAGGAAATCTAGCATGAACTCCACCATCTCTTTCATATACTAATCTTCCTATTGTTCTGTTTTACCTTAGATGTAAGGATGCTTGTTCTTGAGAATAATGTGGGCATTGTCCTTTTGTGGACAAGGTTCAACATCTCTAGCAGGATCTAGACTAGGACCTTCTCCATGTATTAGATCCCAAACATCCCAAAAAACAACTTCTTCCATCCTACGATCAAGCGGTGAGGGAGAAATAACACCTACTTTTTTCCATGGTTGAAAGGTAATTCTTCAGGAGGCATGTTTCTACAAAATTAAATAATCACAAGAAAAAAAATTAATACATCCAAATTGAAAATTTTCTGAAACAACATTTAATATTAAAAAATAAAACATGTCATGACAACACAATGACCAAAACACTTCATCAAAAACGAATTTCTTTGTACATTAAACAGACTGCATGTCCCATGGGGAGGATTAGTCAAAAACAATCCCAACATCCCATGGTGACTCAAGGATTGTCACAAGGTGTGTCGGGAAAGCACCCTACTCAATACCAGAACTCTGAGCCACAAAAATAATACCCCTTTTATATCCCAACTAATCCCAAATAACATTAACCAAATGAGAAAAAACCTCACTATAATTCCATTTTTCATGAACCAAGTCAGGTCATCATCTGAACCATTGCCCGACCTGGTCTGTGGAAAGGCCCAAAGATTTATAGACCCCCATGAGCTAGCTAAAGTGCTCGATTTTAGTAATAAAAAGTGTGAATGATTTCTGCTAATTTAAAATCATAGAATAAATAAAAATACTAATAAACATAAATATAAAATCATAACCAAACAAGATTTTAATATTTTTCAAATTATAAGTTACATGTTTTATGTAAGGACCAAAATGGATACTATAATGAATGGACCATGAACCAACTCAAAAACCTCCACATCGCAGGATGGGAACTACCCTCAACCCACCTCTACAAAACCACACCAAGAAGAACCACTAGAAACCTAAACCACCATTTCCAAATGCTTTAACATCACTAGAATCAAACATTACCAAGTATACATACATCAATGTGTGAATGTAGCATGTGAGCTTTAGCCCAACAAGATTCCACCCAATAAGGATTCTATTCATATGAAATTAAATAATAAATTACTTGCATGTTTGAAAAATATATGGAAGGATAAGAACAATTTTAAGGAATATAACTTTGATGGAAAACCACTTTAATAGAAACAATCTTTCTTTTGATATAACTAACAAGTCAAACCATGTGCCAACCATATATTAAATAAAAAAATAGTACTAGTCATGGGGGTGTCTCTCTAGGCACTAGCTTTCAATTGGACACTAGAACCTAGTGTCTTAGTAAAACATGGATTATAATGCATGACAAACAATATTCTCATGCACAATCCTCTAGGTTGGGACAATCTAATGGCCTTGTGGTATCCAATAATCATCAATATTTAGATTGTGTTGTCATAATCAATACCGCTAAGTGAAACCACGGTGAAGCCACTTCGATATCTCTAGAACACTAGTTCTAGTGGACCCACCTAATAATCTAGGATTCCCTTCTTGTGCTAAATCAAGTTAAAAGTTCACTTAACACAAAATATTCACATTTTATAAGCCAAACAATACAATACACATAAAAATACATCACATGCACACCAAAAATCCTTTTTTATAACTAAAACTTACACCAATACTATTCCCAAATATGATTCACACCACATACATAATTTAATAAATTATTTACACATTTTATAAAACCATTCCAAGAAAAAACCAATGATTCACTTAAGGGATACACATTATTCCAAGTTGAGAATCCAATTTCAACCCAAATTATTATCCACCCCATTAAAAATAAACTTTCTCACCACACATCTAATTTATAAAACATTCCAAAATGAAAAATTGAGATTAATAAATTTATCAAAAAATGATTAAGAACGGATTCACCAGCCTCATGTCTAAATATACATTTAAACTGGATAAAATCATCAGCCACACCTCAATTGAAACACAAGAATGAAATATTGATCCCTAAACATGATTTTGAAACCCAAAAATTCAATATTGAACACCAGCAATGGAACCATTGCCACTAGGGAAGAGTAACCCCAATAAAAAGAAAAGAAAACCCTAGAATAGGTGAAGAATCAAAGGAAGGAGGAGGCTTACTTGATGAATTGAAACAAACCCACCAAATATATCCCAAAATAAAATCCCCAAGGGAGGAGGATGAAGAGGGAGGAACACCTAGGGAGGATAACGACATGTCAGGTGAGAAAACAAAGGTTTTGGGGTTAAAATCAAGAGGAGAGAGATGGAAAAACCGTATTTTTAATGAGCTGGAAGGGTGAAAAAATGGTCTTCATGGTTTGATAAACCACACAACAACCATTCTACCCTCTCTATTAAAGAAGAGCTCTATCGCAGTGTTATATTGCATTGCCTGAATAACTGTGTGTTGTCCATGTGATAGCTATTACCTCAGCCTCCAACTGCCACATGATTACCTGGACATGGCACACAGTTACTTCTAACCATACACCAACTATGATCTATACGTTTTCCCTCCAATATTAAACATTTAACTATAAAACAAACAATGAAAATCTATGTGAAAAAGATATCCTAAAATAACATGAAAAAAACTAAAATTTAAATCGTGGATGTGAAATAATATATTTAATATTTTGAATCATAAGACACAACTTACAAAAAATTCCATGGAATTTTATAACAATAAATGATGTACATTTACAAATTGTTAGATTAAAATTTGAAATATCATTCGAAAATTACATGAACTGTAAACCATTACGTAAGAAAAAAGATAATAATTCAATAAAATGATTCATTATAAAAGTATATATTCTAACTTAAAAATGGTATTAATATTGTTTTTTAAAATTATTTTATATGTTCTATCACCAATGAATTAATGAAAATTTTATGATTAGAAGGTAAATAATTAATGGGATGTGAATAAAATTACATAATGTGGAAAATAGTAATTTTTCCATGAACCATTTTTAAAGCGATTTACAATTATATACTAAATGAAATATTTCATTTTAATTGATTATTATTGATTTTTTTGTCAATTTGATAAATAATTTATATTAATTTAATTATAAATTTATATGAAATAATATTAAGAAAATTTAAATTTTAAAAGTCTTTTTTAATAATTTTTTATTTATATTTTCATTTAATAGATTAATTATGAATTTAAAATTTAAATTTGATGAAATATAATTCATTTTTGTTTTAAAGTTTTCAATATTATATTAGGATATTTTTTTGGTATTTTTTTAGAATGTTTAATTTTTAGTAAAATTGTAAAAAATATTTTTTTACAAATACTGTACTTTTAATGAAATAATCATGATAAATATATATGGTATAAAATTTTATAAAACCATTTTATATAAAAAAAATTATTTATAAAGATGAAAATATTTAATTTAATAATAATATTTAAAAATTATAAACTATTAAATAAATTTTTTGAATATTGTTATATTATATTCTTAAAAAACATTTCTTGGAAATTTTATTTTAATAAAGTATTCAAATGAATCTATTTGGTTTTCTCATTATTTTGAAGACAATGAACTATCATTTATTTAATAAAAAAGAAATAAATATAATGTATTTTCATTTGATTCATAATCTAGAGTTGTAAAATGTATTGTAAGGCATACAATACATTTTTCAAAAAATTGTTTTTATTGATCCAGGTGTAAATATATTAAAGATGATTTTTACCACATCTTAATGTTGTATTTAAAAAACTAATTTCATATTTTTTATTTTAATTAATGTTAATAATGTATAATTCCTGTTATGGTATATTTAAATTTAATTCTGATTTCCTTTATATTGAATTTATTGTATCATGTATCCCTTTTTTGATTTATAATTCACCCCTTACTTTGATCCTAAGAGCTTATTTTCTAGTCTCAAATTAAATTGGACATTTTTTACATCTAATTACAACCAATGATAATTTTATTCCTATTTAATCAAACACCCCATATATATATATTTATCCTTTACTAATTTCTATGGTTTACATGTTTTCTTATCATATCACTTCCATTTGGTTCAAAATTCATCTAAATTGATGCCTATAAGTGGAACTAAATTTATATATTCTTTATGGTTATGAATATTTTTCCATCATTTCTATATTCATTATATTTTTTCAAAATATTATTCTATACACAATAATGATATCATTATTTTATATTCTATAATGTTTTACTCCCTTAACATTGGTGTAAATTATTTTACAAAACATTTTTCACCCATATAATTTTTTGAATTTTTTACAAAAGTGTTAAAAGAATCTCATTTTCAAAAAAAGTAACATATATTGAATTTCCATAATTAATAACCATTTTTTATAATTAAAATTCAACTTAATGTTTTCATCGTTTCCCAGTGTAATATCTATTCACATTTTTTAGTGAATTTTTAATTTATAAAAGATTGTTAAATATTTTAAAAGAATAAATAAAGGTATTTTATTCCACATATGTATATATATATATATGTTTTATTAACATTTATTATCTTTATATTGATTTATTTTCAAGGTTTTATTATTTGAAATTGTTTTAAAATAATATTTTTCAATGTTCTATTTTCACACAATTGAAATGTGTTATTGAAATGACTTGTCAGTTTGTTTTTAGAAACATAATTTTTTGGAATAATTTTAGAATCTCACTTATATTTCTCTAGAAAAAATAAATGATATGTCCAGAGTAGAGTAATGTTTCATGGATTACCCTCTATATTATCTTATGATGTTATTTGGGATGTTTAACTTTCGGTATCATATAATCCAATTCTTTATCTATTCTTATGTGATACATTTCGAATGTATTGAGTAACCCAACATCTTATAAAATTGTTTTTCATCTTCATCTGTGGAACATATATTCATGTATATATTGGGATATTATAGGGAGATAAGAAAGTTATAGCCCATAAAATGTTTAGGTTATGTTTAAGGTCACATTATATGATATGTAATTGTCTGGGGAGTAAATACAATCCACTATGGGAATATTTTGATTATATTATGTTATCTGTCATTGATCATTAACTTATGTTAATAATGTCATGTTTTATAGTGTTTAAAAATTATTTTAATTCCTTCCACCCATTATATCAACAATTTGAAATAAATTTATTATTTTGTGATTAAATATATATAATCCATGATTTAATGGTCTATAAATATATTTTAAGTGTTCATTCTCCTTCATCATGTTATCATACCCACATGATTATCATATGCTCATTTTTTATCTATGATTAAAATCACCCATGATTTCCCTTACTGATCATTTGGTCTCACCCTTCTTATGTTTCTATTTAACCAAGTTAGGATGAAGGTCATTACTTATGGAATGTATATTTGTGTATCAGGTGTGATTACTTTTATGGGAGATATTTAAGTGATATGGAAAAAAATTTATTCCTTTGGGTAGAGGTGAAATACAAATATGATGGGAAAGATTTAGGTTTTTTTAGTTAATTTTTTCTAAATTATTTAAAACACTAAACATAAAATAGACTTGGGTATATAAGTGACTCAATATATTTTGTTGACAATTTAATTATAAATGTTTATGTTTTGGGAATATTGGTTGGTATTAAATTATTTATGTGAATAATAAGTTTTTATCACCAGATCTGGGAGTGCGAGTCTAGGGTATCATATGGGGGATTTTTTCCAGAGCATCTATACACACAAAACATATTAGAGTGAAAATAGCACAGAGAAATGATACAAAATCATCCCATTTATGATCATATAGATCAATAATAAAAGCAGTTTATTCTCAAACACCACTATATATAAGACCCATTTTGTGATAGATATGATAACAACTCCGGCCATGATACCCATAAGATGTATAAATCGGTTTTTTATGATCCTAGTAGTGATACTTCATCTCCATGGAATAGTGTATAGTGTCATGAGTCTTAATATATATTGTTATTTATTGATTTACCAAAATAGTCATTGGGTTAATTCATTCATGGATTTTATTAGAAATTCATCATGACTCATTAGTTTTTCAGGCACATAAAAACAAATATAAAATCTATAAATGTCATAAAAGACTCATGAATATTGATAAAACAATTATCAACTAATTTTTTTTCATGGAAGATGAAAAAATGTTTTTTTTCTCACATAATGACTATTTTTATGTGAAATTCCAAGAAAAATGATCAATACAATAAGGCTACTAAATAAATAAGAGGTGATGTGTGAAACGAGACACCCAATAATGTCTATTTAAGGTGTGCGTATAAATAATCTATGGGGAATCACCAATAATTTCTTATCATTGAAGTGATTATTTGGGGTATGCAAAAACATGATTAATCATTTATATACATCAGGAATAAAATAAGTTTGGTAGTCAACAATAAATTTATAAGAACATATCAACTATGAATAAAATTATAAAATAACATTTTCTATAATTGATAACCCACAATAATGGTAGGATCAATATTGGTGTTACCTCCATTGAGAAATGGTTCAGAATCTGATATGACCAATATGGTGACATTAAGGATTAACACCAATACCATCATAAAAAAGTCATCAGAAAACATTGTATCACCCCAACTTAAGGCCACTCATTATTTTCCTGGCATGAGGTTCTATATATGCTCACGAATGCCTCCCAATATGCTAGAGGCCACTGAATAGTGGTGATGGATTAAATTATATAATGGTGAGACTATTCATCCAAATAAAATAAAATTAATTTTTTAAATAACAAAAAAAATACAACACACCCATATGATTCAACAAAAAAATTTCTTTAATAAATGAACCATGTTGAATAATATAGACATTCAATATAATTGATCACTCACGTGGTTGATCACATATAAAAAATATAAATAACCAAAATTATTTTTCTTAATAGGTATATTTATATCTATGAGACTCACCTCAGTCCTAGATTACAATACATTATCATGATTCCCCATCCTGATCTAATACAGATCATGTGTGATACATGTAAAATTGTCAAAAGGTCTGTGCACACAGTAGACCACCCATGTAGAGTGTGATAAGATACATCCATGAAGGATCTTACCAAATGACCTCAATATTTTCCATCATATAGATTTGCATAATTCAATAAGGTAAATAATATAAAATAAATAGGCGTGTCATGTTATCATTCATTGATCTAGCCACCACAAAACCATATAATACCTAGTTCAACCTATACCAAAAGAACACATCATTCCACACATCTCAAACTGAACCCAAATACATATTTTGGGAGCTCATAAAGTTCTATAAACAATAAAAATATATTTGGTTGGGTCCTACATATATTTCCTAGACCATCCTCCTCACTCAAGTTGTTCCTTCTACCACCTTATCAATCAAGTAGATGCCAACATTTGTGTCTTAAAAACTAACTTATCACTCAAGGTAGGGATCAATATCCCCATCCCAAATAATATAACATCACAAAAGGTAGGGACCCTTAACACATTTCACATTACCTCATAACCTGAAATAATATTCCCACATATATGGGTCTATACAAATATCTTCTTACTCTTGACGAGGCTATAATTATGAAACCAACATTTTTAATCAAGGTAATTAATGATATCACATTAAAACCACTAACTAATCCCTCATTATAGGGTCTACCAACACCATTTCACTCAATATGAGTATAAGGATCTAGATCCACCATTGGTCACATTGAGATCCATCACAAGTAATATAAAAATATTTGACACATACACAAAACAATAAAGAAAACCCTACCATGTCTCACAAGATCTCCATATCATCATATGTTCACTAATATCATTAGACAAATCCCCATTTCTCCAACATATTTCAATTCCCTTATCGTCTCGTAAGATAATCTCATTAAAACTATCTTAGTTTCACAATTAAAACATACACATCCTATTGTATATAATGTTAGGAAATCCAGTAGGGTACTTTATACCAGTCCCTACCATATATCATCATCAATAATCCACATAGAAAACCCCAGAATGTTTTCTCAACCTTCATGCAATATATGAAACTAAACTACAAATCAGGTCATATACACATCTAATTATCACATCAAATCTAGGAATCACTACCATGGGACTGTTCCAAATATTAGTTTCTCTAATCCCTTTGAAAAAGCAATAATAATTCACAAAAAATTCCCATTACCCACACTTTTGCCTCCCTTAACATCTATCTTGAATGAAATCTCATCCATCACATGGTGGAAACCTCTTCAACGACACATCATGTTTTTACCATATGACTCATCCCTCTCATTACCCAATCTAATCCACTAATCCACCCTCTAGAGGGTGTACCTCATCATATATTACATCTGTTACTCTATAACCAATCCCAACTTGTTTTAATCATCCCATGAATACATAAATAACTATAAATAGGTCTAAATTAGGGTATATGAAACTCATATCAGGATTAAGAATCATCATATGCCTTCCATTAAATTAATATACATGTTTTATCCTAGGATACATAGTTATCAGGTGATACAAAAAATTGAAATGCATAATGGATCCCTCACTTTAGATCTATAATTTTGAAATACATACATAATAATTACCTAGGGAACTCCCATTCCAATATATTTTTACCTAATCCTATGAATATTTGCATGCATGAACAGTCATTTAGAATCACGTATAAGATTTTTTTTAAAGGGTCCAACTATCATTACATAGTGTTCCAATCCTTAGTGAGCTCTGATCATCCTCAACCAAGCCTATACATTCAACCATAAATCTTTCAACATCAAATGATCTCATATCTCAAGATATAAACCCTTAACAAAAAATTATAACAATTTTTAATAAATTATTAATATTAAAACATAAGGCATAATAATTGAATAGAATATTGGGAATAATTGTGTCTCAGAAATCTCATGAAACCCCATTTATTAATCCTTCAATGATCCCTTATAAATTACCTAAGAAAAATCCCCATAATTTATAATTAATTATGTATGATCTACAATAATTAGAGCCTAAACCCAATCCCAAATCATCAAAAAACCAAAGGTGATGAATGGAAACTAAAATGGATGACAATTGAGTGAGAAAATGACATCAAAATAAATATTGAACCACCAATAATCACCACTAACATGTGGTAATTGAATTGGAATAAGTGGGTAAAACTAGTAGAAAATCCCCTACCCATCTTAACAAAAAATTGAACAGGTTCAATAATAAATTAAGGGTCATCCCCAATTTCTTTATAAATGAAAATTCCTACTGACAGCATGACCATGATGGTTGTAGTGTGAAGCCTCTATAGAATGAAATATAATCATGTTTCCCTAGGCCATGAAAAAACATCCCACATAAATATGGAAAGTCCCATACCCAGTAATTATCATTGAGTTGGGCCAATAGGTCACAATGTGATTTGAAATTTCAAGGTGAGGCACAAGCCTCCATGGTGTCAAAACCCCTCTTTCAGTGCCGTTATTTATAACCAAATCCATGAATTCCATCATGGAAATATCTTAAAGAATGACTAATCCTTCTAACATGAAATTTATAATAATTTAAATATGGGGTTTCTTAGCTAAAACCCACAAAATGTCCCATCAATTCCTGAATCTCTCAGCAAATGAGTTACTCTTTCCTAATAAACACTTTGACATTGAGAAAAAAACCCTTTACACTTTGATGATTTGTCTACATCAAAATATGTTATAGGGGATCATTGTAACCCATCTCCAACATTTACATGAGAACTAGATGCACCACACAATCCTTGATCTGTGTATGAAAAAATCTCTTTGAGATATTCCAACCATCAAAATCTAAATATGAATCCAAATTAAATTAATTGCACCCAATATTGGGACTGAAAATTAACATACTCTACAAATTTTACAACCCAGTATGATGTTGGTTTTTAAAAAATTACCTCCATAATGTTAATCATCCATGAGAGTCTTTTTGTTTACTCTAATATCCTTTATTTATGCACCACACTTATAAATTAATCTCTATATCACCATATTCCATCCCTAAATTCTGAATGATTTTCCGCTGCGCGACTCTAAACACCAAGGTGTTCGATTTATAAAAAATAGAACTACCTACTCCTCACCATTTATAAAATAAAGAATATTATCAATCCCACCCATTTATCTCAAGACATAATGGTGTCTCAAACCATTTTTCCCCAACATTTTTGTTCTACCAACCTTAATACTCTACCTATAAGGGTTGATTCATGGTCAATGTACTCTAACTATAGGAATTGTCTCTTGAAAATAGTCTTAAAGTGGTCCATTAATATTATTGATGTATTTTCCCCCTCACTATAGGTAATTACTTATAAAACCCCATTAATTCTTCTTGTAGAAGAATTAACACAAAAATTATTTGTTTCAACAATAAAAGCACCATCACATATTTTGATATCAATGCCTTAATCACTGAAAGAATCATGAGAGAATACAAACACATGCACCAAAATATGATACCAAAATTTATTGTAATTTCAAGACTAGATCACTAACCAACCACAACACTCATCATACACTTACTCGAGCACCGACACACCTTAGATCTAATTCTCACTTAGATCAATCAAAATTCAATCATGAGCCTGATGCTAATACTACATCTTTATCCAACATAAAACCAAAATATGAAAAGTATTATTTATTAAGAAACCATTCTAAATAAATTTTAATCATAAACTGGAATTTCAGTTACATCTCAACCATCCACCAACCTATCTCACCACATCAATGATTATTCTAGAATTAGGGTCATATATCTATGAAAGATATGAAGATACCCATCATAAAAGTTTCCTTATAATCACCACAATTTTTTCCTAATCTCTATATAATATGATACCTATAATACTGATAGTATTGACTGGATGTGGCCATCTAACTTTAAAAAAAGCACCAAAATAAAAACATTGATCGCTACCTATTTCTGGCTCCTAGAGAACATTATCCACAGTATTTAAAAAAGCATCCACAATGAGGTCCACCACATCAAACAACCAATGGTAAACTTCCTTCTAAATGGATTCCCTTACAATAATTTTTGAGTGTAACAAATAAGATATTCCAAAAATACATGTCTGACACTCATCGTAAACCATGATCAGCCATATTTAGAATCTCTATCATGGAAAAATATCAAATCAACTATACTATGGTACTAAAATCTATCCCTGGTTCCGCCATCCATTATAGAGGTAACAAAACTTATTTTGAGTTTTGAATATTAATTCCCCATGTCTGTATATGTTTTACTAATTACACGATTCTTTAGCTTGCACACTACTATACACTTATCCACAATCAAATAACACAACGTGTAACCATTATACAAGAATCATCAAGAGTAAAATATTTTTCCAAAAAGCTACACCAACCTACACTATCAATCTATAAAGGTAAACATGACATACAAATAAACCACTCTAATTTTACTATCCACCCATTAAACTCTATATCATTATAACATAAAAAATGTAGGCCCTCTTACCACACATTCACACAACTAAGCACACAATCCTATAAGCCATGTCTCATAGATTCTTGGGTCATGTGACTAAGAAAATACCAATATATACATTATATATATCTAAACTATATAAAATCATACATAGTTCTTTCTTTCCAATGGGAACAAGTTATCTCACTCGCATCTTGGCCTACCACATGATCTCCCACGATCAAGGGATTATTCCAAAAAAATCATTTACTTATACTCTATACATCCTAAATATAAAAAATTTAGGAACAAAATCCAATAGGAATATACATCTAATTGATCCTTTCCTAAAACCCAACATTGACACCATATGCCCTTGGGATGCATTTAATCCCAAGAACCTAATTCATTTCAACATGTTTTTCCTCAATCCTTTAATATGTATCCCTTACTTTATGAAAGTCCACACTCATTCTTGGATCATATACAAGGTACATCTTTACCAATACAAACCACCACCATAGTATTGTATACCTATACAGACGAACCAAGGGTCACTATAAAAACCTTTCCTGGAGAAACTATATATCCATCATTGTGAGAGAACGACTACCATATAATCCAGATGACCTATCAATAGAAGAAATAGTGTATTTTTGTGCAGTAGAATTCCACCAATGAGTAATATAGAAAAAAATATGTGTATGTTATTTTCGGCATATATATGTCATGTGAATTTTCAATTCCAAATATGTCCCTCATACATAACCCTCATTCCAATTATTTCCTTGATCCAAAATCACATATAATAACTTCTAAAATCACATCATTATTTGAATTAAAATCTCACTTTTTATATAAAAAATCATGATCAACAAATACATATCCATTGTAACCCAAAATTTTTATAATAATTTTTTTTACAAAACATTATTCTGAGGTCGATCATATATTCTAACATGTCTCTATTACCTACCTTATATATGCTAAATAATATGAAAATAAAACATTGTACTAATTTCATTTTCTAATACTTAATTATAATAGAACATGTTATAAACCTTATATGAGGTTCCACATAGCCGTATGCACCCCGCTATATATAATAGAGGGTTTAACTTAATGGAATGATCATTAATAATACCTTGGGAAGAATATGACATAAAATAAAAGTATAATACTAATTTAAAGAACCAATCATCTTAAAAAAACACAACATACTACACCAAATCAATAAATAGTAATACTATAAACAATAAACAATGAGTAATCATACAGTTACAAAGCATGCATAATCCCCTAACATACAAATATCATCTATAAAAAATATTAGAAAAGGAAAAATAATGTACATATTTTACATAATTCTATTTTCAAGACTCACCTCAATCCCAGTCTCTAGTACTCTACTATGGTTCCATAGCCCGATCAAATGCACATCCTATGCTATGACATATAATGCAAATATGTTTCCTATAAACACTCACACACACACACACATGAGAGTGTCCATAGAGGGTGTGATAAGTACATATTGGTTGGGTTTACCATGCCCCACTAATATACACCATCATATATTTGTGAATGAATGACGAAAATAAATAATGGAAAATAAACATTAATTTTGCCTCATCTTGTAGTAACCAAGACACATGACTGCTAAAACTCCTAATTTATCCTAATATAAAAATCCACCACATTCCACCTATCCTATCGTATACCCAACGACTCAGGGTATGATGTTACCAAGTCTAAACCACATCACAATGGTGCAAGGTAGTATCTTGCATCCATTTACTAGTATAACCTTCTCACTCAAGATAACCCTTATAATTCATTATCATTCAATGTTAGGAAACCATCAATATACATACAACTACCTTATAACTCATGGGAGGGGTCAAGATCAAAATTGGATCAATTTACTTATCTCTCACGGTAGGGTTATTTATCAGATATTACACACCTCACATCCTCAACTCAAATTATCACTAATAGAGGTCTGTTCTAAAAATCACTCACTCTAGATTAGGTTACGATCATGATCACTACTTTATCACTCAGGGTAGGGGATGATATCAGATAATAACTACTATATTCTCAGTCAAGATAGTGTCTTCCAAAATTTTATCACCCATGGTGATTCCATACCATTAAATCAATCATTTTCCATGTAATAATTCATTTAAAATTACAAGAACATGTTTAACATGCACATTGAATGACAATAATAGAATATAGCCCTTATAAAAACAAAAAAAAACTCATGTCTAGAGAAATATTCATGAAATACATGAATAGAAATCCCTTATTAACATACAGGGATGTTACCTCATTTTAGATGAATATTCATCACATTACCAATGTACATACGTGAGGACTATAATTTTTTATAGCCTTTGTAAAATAGGAATAGAATCCTCTTACATGGTGAAAGATATTCAATGATTCCTAGAAAGATATTTCTCTCTACAACTTCTACTTAAAACCTTTCTTTATAACAAGATGAAAGGAATCCAAAGAAATGGTGAGCTCATATGCTTAGTAAAGGTAAATAAAGGAGATATGTAAGTATAAAATGTGTATAATGGTATGAGAACATGATAATGACATTTCATGATCATGCCCTGCATATAATAGATCATATACAAGAGTGCTGACATAATTATTAGATGTTCATAAGACATGAATCCTAACAGAATCAATAGAATAATCAATAAAAACATAAAATATAAATAATACATATAATTTTTGGTATGCATTTATTCATAGAGATTCATTCCCTATAAATCAAGCCTCAATTCAAAAACCAATCATGGAACATAATTTGGGATACACCTACTGTGTGGGGAAATCCACCATCACTAGTCATAACCAATTCCTTTTAGTTTAAAAGGGGGCTTTATCATAATATAAAAAATGTGAAGGCCTTTGGGCCATTGGATGGATGCTAGTCGTAACCAATTACTTTTAGTTTAATTGGTTTACTCCCTAAACTATATTATTAGAATTTTTTTACTCCGATGACCTTTTTAGTAGTCAAGGTTCACTCTCAAGACCATATTAGTAGAAAAGGATAACTCCCAAAACCATCTTAATGAAAAAAGTCTCATACTGAATCAGGTTCACTCCCCATTTACACCATGTATATATTATGATATATAAATATTTACCCAATGAATGGGAGGGATTTATAAGTCCCACAAATCACATAATGGAATCATACATTCATTTTCCAAAATATAATAACATTTTTTTTCATATCATGACATATGAAAAGATATGGGTTTTATAACCATCATATCATAACCCATGGAATGAAACGGTTATCCTAAAATTTTCATCATTTCATAACCTATTTAAAATATATAGGTTTAATAATCATTTCATCATCGAATTACCCATGAAAGGATGAATGTTTTCATAATAATTTTATCATGGTACAACCAATGGATAAAATGGTTTTCCTAAAAAAAATTCATATCCAACATAAACATTTAAAGGAAGGATAAGAATGGTGTCCTTGGATAAAAATCCCCAGTAGAGTGCAATATATATCAATGTAAGTCATCTTAGGTGTATCAAGATATTTAAAGGTCAATTAAATCATTTCATAAGTAAAATAACCTTTATTTGTAAAAAAAATTTAGGACATTAAACATTTTCAAAATACTTTTATTTTAAAGATCATTGAAAATATATTAAATAAGATTTAAAAATGATTTAAAACATTTCATGAAAAATATTAAATTTTTTCTTTGAAAAAAATATTCTTAGAATATAAAATATTTTAAAATCCTTTTCCTTTTAAAATAATTTTTTAAACATATAAAAAATCATTTTGATAATTTAAATCATTTTATTTTAAACTAATATTTTAAAAAATATTAAATAATATTCAAAAAACATTTAAAACACATTTAAAACGTTTTTTAAAACCTTTTTACTTTGTAAAACAATTTAAAAACAATAAATTTTAAAAAAAAATTCTAATGCATTTTATTTATAAATAAATTTGGTTTAAATTCAATTGAAGATTCATAGACACTATTTTTCTGAAAAAAGATAAATTCATAGATGCTAATAATTCCTTTTTGTACTGTATGAAGTTTAGAAAATCGACTTGATTGGAAAATTATAAGAATAATCATTATTAAAACCACTTTAAGGAAAGGTAAAAAATGGGTAAAATTTTCCATTAGTAATCATTGGATTATAGTATAATATTTTCTAAAATATTTTCATATAAAATATTGTTTTCGAAGAACAAATATTTCTAGCCTATAAGTGAAATATAGGCATATTTTAAAAAAAATTCTTTAATTATCTTATGTTCCAAAAAATATTAAAATTGTCACATTATTTGGATATAACATTAATAAATATATGAGAATAAAAGAAATTATAATTATTGAGATAAGAATTATAATATTTAATCAATTGCACCATAATCCTAAATAATCATTATAAATTATGAAATTATAGAAATAATCTCTTACCACCTTGGTAACATTAAAAATAATCCTCATAAAATAGTAACATTAAAAAAAGATAAAACTTCAGGAATATAAGGATATTATTTATTTAATATGTCAAAGGGTATTATATAAACCCAATAAAATAATATGGGTGCATAAAATAACTTGTGTCTCAAAGAAGGAATATTGAGACCAAATTTCCCAATTGATTTGGTAACTTTTGACCCATAAACCAGTTGAATGATAAATTATCAAATAGATATGTAAATACCCATAACATTAAGTATAATAATCAAATAATAAAATCATGAGAATCATATACACCAAAAAAAATTAGTGGTCAATATGGCATAAGTCTCATATAAATAAAAGTGAGACTAGAAACCCCCTTACTACTTGAGTATCTTTGAATCATGAGATTCTTAAAATAAACACATCAATTTAAAATTTTAATATAATTAAATAAATAAAATTCAGAATATAAAAATTAATATGGTAGTATGTACACCATGAAACAAGAATAAGCGAGGAATATATAATATATCTCATATAAATAAAAGTGAGATGAGAAAAGTGTTTCCGTAAGTCTTGACATTCTTCGTAAATATTCAAAACTCTTATATTATAAATATATGTTTATTATAAATCTTAAAAAGAACCATATTATTATATATCATATCATATATTATTTTATTATGATTTTATATTAAACATTTATTAACAATTTCATGTTAATGTAATGTTTTTGATAATAATCGTTTTGTTTTTATTAAATATTTTGACTAGTATTTCTTGGTCATCTTATTTAGATCATGATTTAATTATTACAATAAGGTAAATGATTATTTAAATTTAATATATATTTATTGTATATGTATTTATACAAATATATAAAAGATATAAATATAAAATAAAATACCCCATTCATGTATATGGTTGGTTGTACATTGACAAGAACATTGTTTCTATTTTATTGTTGTATTTTTAATGAAATATAATTAAATGGTATATATATATATATATCTTTGTGTTTATGTGTATTTTATGAGAAATATATTTATTATTTCATATATATCACAAATTTTTATTAAACTAATCCTTAATACATTCCATGTAAAGTGTAAACTAATCACATGGATTTGAGGTTCCGGTAGTGGACACATCCTCAAAAAAAGTTATCATATTCCCAATAAATGTAAATCATGATGGTATGTGTTATTTAATATTTCAATAAGAATTAGGAACTCATAAATATCATATATATCATATAAAAATAGTAATTCTATAATTATTTCCTACCCTGATATGTGGTAATGGAAGAATGAACGACATCGGTTCGTGAGGCGGTAGTCCCCCATACACATGAAAGACGATTGTGTATCCTATTTCATAGAAGTTTGAGTGAGTGTAGCTAATACCCTTAACAGAACAAAATATCAGTATATTTAATATACCAAAAATATTATTTTGGCATGTATTAGAAATAATTGAGGGGGGTAGAGAAAGAAATAATCAAAAAGTGCTTGCTGAAGGATGTTACCTTACTGACTGAAAAGTAAATTTTTTAATTCAAGAGACTTTTAAGGAAAAAGTGAGAAAATAAAAAAGTACTACACATAAATGGAATCCACAATAGTGCTTAAATACTCATTGATGATATAGATAATAATATTATATTCAACTAGGACATATAACCCCAATGCAACGTGGTTACCTGCATATTCGGATCATCCATTAAAAGAGTTAACTATGATCGGATAGTTTATTATAGTTATGTTTATACTCCTCCAAAATTACCCTCATTCGTTTAAACCCCCCAAAAAATAATGTAGTATTTTTTTTATCCAATTACGTTTCTCCACATTATCTGAAACCTCAATCATTGTCTCATACATTTTCTTAACAACGTCTTTTGCATCATTGATACAAAATAATTATGTTAACATTTACCCCATAGAGAAGAAAATTATCCATGTATTTATTTTCTCTACTCCCACCTATCATACTATCCATTTCATGATATTGGCTTTGACTATATACTACTATTTCACCTTCATTCCAACATAATGTAATTTTTTATCCATAATTTTAGTATTCCCTTGACTTACTAAAAACTGGATTAACACCTTCAACCATTGTTGATTCCCCCAGTTTTTCATCTATCTTATTTTTCCTTACCTTGCCTAATGATCTGGATACTATTTTATTTGACGTGTTTGAGTAATATTTATGAGTTCTTACTTACCTCCCCTTATGAACTAGGAATTTACGCAATAGAATAATTCATTACTTCCCCTTCCTTTATCTAGAATGAACCATTGTGGGCCCTTGGAAGTCTTGATCATAATACATAATTGTTTGGGAGTCCACCTCTTTATCACTTAGATCATCATCTTTAGAAGACCTTAAACCGACCGGTTTCCATTTCCATCTTGTAATAATGTTTTATATCATTTAGGATCATCATTACCCATTCATCTCTATTGAAGTTAGAGGATAAATTTTGTAAGTTAATTGTCTTTTTTTTACATTGGTTTTGAAACACTCAACTCGAAGACAATTCCAAATTTAGATTGGGAGTTTCATGTTCCTATGAAGTCACCATTTCATTAAAATGGGTTTTATCACCACTAATAATAATTATAAATTTCTGGATCTCCATTCCATTAAACATACCTTCAGCCTTCACTATATCAGTAATGGAGGTAACCATCATGGAGAGAGTCTATCATAAGGTCATCTCTATCAACTTGGAATCACCCAAATAGTTTTTCAACATTTCAGTGATTTCATAAAATCTTGGGTACTAATTCAAAAAATTCTATTGAAATGGGAGAGGATCCAAAAATTGATAATTAACAGAAGATGGATCATCAATAGGTTGGGGTTAGCCACCCCATGGGAATCTATATGCCCCCACCAATAATATGGAGATAAATGACCCACAGATCCATGAATAAAAAAACTCGGTCACAGATTAGAAGACTACCTTCTTCTTGTAATTGAATTAATAACCAATACTAATCCAAACCCATTAAATAGATAATATGAAAGAATCAACATTAATGCATAAAGTACTTATATCTGATGGAAAACTAATATTTTTTTACTTTCTGAGCATGAAAATAGATTAACCATATTCCATTGTATACGAAGAATGGATATATTTAGAAATAGAAGGGGTATTTCAGGGAGACTAACCCATAATGCCATCGTATGAGCTTCAAGCTTCAAATGGAAATAATATGAACATTATAATTTAAATAAGTTAGACCCATTGTAAAATATGTGATATTTAGATTAGGCCCTAATCAAATCCTACTACAAGGAGAACTGAATCATAATGTTCTTCTTGTTGAGTATGAAAACTATTTCTACATCTTGTAATCCCCAAAAAACTTACATTAATTTATCAAAATAATCCTCCAATGTTCTATGTCATATTAACAGATCCACAAAATCTAGGTTAATATGGTTTTGGGCTTTATTTACTATACAGTCATGATTGGAGGCCATAGAAATCCATCTATGAGATCAACCAGTTTAGGGAAAATCGTAATATCAGGGAAGGGCGATAGGGAATATTTGTTAGATAAGGGAATTATAGGTGGAGGGAAAGAACCCATGGAAGTCATAGAGCCCCCCAGATGGGGGAGGTACCAATGTTTCCATAATCAAAACATAGGTTCTCTCCAGGAGCTCCAAAGTGGGAGAAACTTCCTAGATATTAAGAATGTTACCACTTTTTTAGATAAATCCTATTTTGATTTCACCAAAGGAATAACTTGGTTTTATTTATACCAAACATTAGGCTTTTATAATGATATGAGGGGTTTTGGGATGCTATTTTAGATTTTTTAGGGCTATAAAAATGTCTTGAGAGGTGTTGATATGTGGGGGGGGGGGTTGAGTGCTAGTTTATAGTTGAAGAGGAGTGACATTCTTGTAAATATAAAATGGTACACATTAATGGATAATGGTAGTCCCATTGAGTACAACTAAATGAAAAGGTACTCAATGGGACAAATCAATGGGAAGTCAATGGGACAACTCAATGGGAAGTCAATGGGACAACTCAATGTATAATGGTAGTCCCATTGAGTACCTTTTTATATTTACAAAACCTATCGTGACAACTCAATGGGACTACACCTATAGGGCTGGTCACACCACCACCCTCGGTCCCAACCCTTTACTTATAGTGTCATGGGTTCACTCCCCAAACCACCTTAGTAGTAAATTTTCACTCCCAAAACCATCTTAATAGCCACAGTTTAATCCGATGACCATCGTAGTAGTCAAGGTTCACCCCAAATACGCTCTTAATGGAAAAAGGTCCTTAATGAACAAGCTTCACTACCCATTTTAGTCATGTATGTCTTATGTTATCTAAATCTTTAACCAATAAATTGGGGGAATTTATTGGTCCCACTCATCATAAAATTAAATCATTCATACGTGTAACACAAAATAACAAAAATTTCATCATGTTGTGACCCATAAAAATAAATGAGTTTTATAAACATCATATCAAAAACCAAGTAATTTAATGGTTATCCTAAAAATTTAATCATATCAAAACATATGTAAAATAGATATGATTCATAATCATTTCATCATATAATAACCCATGAATGGATTTGGGTTTCATTAAGCGATTTATCATAGAATAATAGGTGGAAGATAAATTGGTTTTATAAAAAAAATTCCATCTTAAAAAAACCACATTCATAGAATGGATAAGAATTGGGTCCTTGGATCATATCCTCATAAGAGCATAATTTATATCAAAGGATTTCATATTAGGTGAATAAGGATTCTGAAAGGTCATATAGATAGTTTTTATGGATAATAATCATTTTATGAAAATCCTTTTTTTATATATAAAACATTTTAAAAATAATATTTTTTGAAAACAAATTTGAAAACAAATTATGTAAGAAAAAAATCATTTAATTTTTTAAAGTAAAATATCTCTATCTCTTAAAAAACATGATTTTTATATCATAAATCATTTTGAAAAACATTTAAATTGAAAATAACATTGAAAACTACTAATAAAATTATTGAAATAATTGAAATCATATTATTTCCAAACAAACATATACAATAGGTTTTGAAAATCATTTTAAATAGTTTTAAACCATTTTTAAAAACCTTTTTTTGAAAAAAAAATTATATACAATTTTTTCCCAAAATATTTGGAACAAAATTTCATAGAAACGAATTTTGAAAACATGTAGAAGAATATACAAGTACATTATGGTCACAATGATAGATAAATTAATACATGTTGAAAATTCCTCTTTGTATCTCATAATTTTTAGAAAAGTTCTTGATGGGAAAACAACAGGAATATTAATTTTTTAAGCCATTTTAAAAAAATGTAAAAAATTGGTAATAAATTAATTTAACACCCATAGGATAATATTAAGAAAAATTTATACATTTTTAGAAAAAATGGTTCATAGTATACACATATTTTCTACCGAAAAGGGAAATAAATTCATATTTTTCATAAAAATGTTTTCTTAGTTAAATTAAGTATAAAAGTGTGGAAAATGCTTCCATTACAAGGATATAACATAAATAACCATATTTGAATAAAATCTATGATACTTCATGTTAAATAGTTAATAATATTTCATCAATGGATAAATTATAGTAAACAATTCATATAAATAACGAGATTATAAAAATAAACTCTTACTACTTTTGTAACATTAATCCCTAATCCCCCTGAAATAATAGCATTAAAAATAATTAAATATAATTAAAATAAGGGTAATTATGTTATAATTTATCAAATAGATGTATATAATCATTAAAAAATATTATGGTCTCATTACATAATATGTGTCTCAATGAAGTAATATTGAGAAAAAACATCGTAACGATTTGGTAAATTGATTTTCCATATTACCAATAAAATATAAGAGAGAAAATGGATATATAAATACCAATAAATTTAATGATAATAATAATATAATACATTCCTTTTTAGTAAATAAAACACATAAAATAAAAGAGTGTTGAATGTGGCATAAGTCTCACAGAAATAATAGTTAGACACTAAATCCCCTTACTACTTGAGTAACATTTTGATCATGAAATCATTGAAACAATTACATCAATTGAAACTTTTAATATCATTAATTAAATTTAAATAATCATATAAAATTTAATAGATATTTATATTCACTAAAAACAAGAATAAGTAGTGAATATAACAAATATCACACCAAAACAATGTGAGATGATAAAACTGTTACCTTAATTCTTGAATTTCATTATACACATTAAAAATATATAATATTAAATATATGATTATTATAAATCTACTACAGAACCATATTATTATTTCTCTTCCCATAGACAATTTAATTCTTACATTTTATTGCCCATTTATTAACAATTTCTTACTAATGTTACATTTCTTCTAATAACTGCTGGGTTTTTCATATATGATTTGACTTGTTATTATTGATATTATATCTCAGATCATGATTTAAATATTTCTAGAATGTTAAACATGATTTATATATAATATATATTAATTTAAAAATTAATTATAGTTATCTATAAAATATATAAATATGAAGTGAAATACAAACTTTGTGGAGACAGTAAGCCTACGTACGCATGAATGATGTTTCCATTTTCTTATTGTATTTTTAATGAAATAAAAGTAAATGATATATATATATATATTAAAATCATTGTATAATTATTATTTAATATATTTCACATATTTTAGTTAAATCCACCCTTCATAAATTACAAATATATCATGAACGAATCAAGTCGATTTTTGGATGGGGTAGCTTACACATCCACAAACAAAGTTATTGTATTCCCAAAAAATAGAAAAAACGAAGGTATGTGTTATATAATTATAAAAAATAATAAAGAAATCATAAATATCATATATAAATAATATAAAAGAATTAATTATACCATTATTACTAACCATGATAGGTGAAAACAGAAGAGTAAATGACATCGGGTCATGATGTTGTAGTCTGTTGTACACACGATCTATGATTGTGTATCCCAGTTGACATAAGTGTTTTTGAGTGAGGGTCCTAACCAATTCATAAAAAACATATCAGTATTTTTTGGATACGTGATTTATTATATACAAATTTAATTTGAAAAATTGAGGGGGTTGAGAATTAAATAAATAAAAATTTCATGTTGAAAGATGTAACATCTTCTTCAGGTGATTCCTTTTGGTTTTCTCTAAGGGAATAGCTTGGTTTTCTTTCTACTAAATGTGAGGCTTATATGAACTGAGTCGGGATTTTGGGAGTTTATTTTTTCAGGGTTTTTAGCCAAAATTATTTATAGGTATGAATAATTTAAGGGGTGAGATCCCATTTATATTAGAGGAGGAGTGAAATTCTTGTAAATATGAAACGGTAAACACTATTTGGAGGCCATGCATACATCATGTGCCACCTATAATATAAAAATTATATAAAATAGATTATTTGTTCTAAATATTACCATAAATTTTATTTTGGAATTGTTTTTAGGTTATTTGGATCCATTAGTCAATATTTAATCACTTCGCAAACTCATTTTTACCTAAATTGTTGTAAATAATTTTAATTACTTCCACATATTTTGTTGATCAAAATCCATGTTTAGATTTATATAAATTATAAATTACAATTATTCAAAATATTTAATAAAATTTCCCAAATTATAATCACATAACTAGTGGAAATTAATTTAAAATTAATCTAAAAGACAGGATGAGAAAACGAATTTTTAAAGTGAAAATGTTCAAAAGTTTTAAATGTTTATACATGAAATTTCAATGAAAAATTGATTTCAATTATGTAAATTTGATTAACCGTTATATAATTAATGAAAAAAATAATAATTCAACTATATATTAAATTAAATGAAATATTAGGTTTGAATTAAAATTCAGTATTTTATCACAACTCATCAAAAAGATAAACTTCATAGAAAAATACAACAATTTTACCCAAAGTTAATTTAGATCATAATATTTTAAAATTGAAATTATTTTTTCAAATAAATATTATAAAATTTTGAGAAATTCATTTTCAAATAATTCTTTCATTATAAGGCATTAGAAATATATTTTTTTGAATAACAGTTCTTTTATGCCTAAAACATTATTTGTTATTATTTGATTCCTATCAAATTTATAATATTAAATTTAAAAAATTGGCATAATTTATTGTATATAAATATTATTATTATCTCCCACTAATAATAAATATGTTAATTTAATAAGTTAAAATGACTTTGTGGTCATAATAATTGATTTTTAAAAAACAAATCATTTATATTCAATTGGTTTTTATTTTTATTTATAATTAAATGATAAAAATAAACATATGTAAACCATAGTTTCATAATTAGTTAATCTTATTCATATTTTCTATTCTACCTTCTTGCTGATATATAAATTATGATTTTAATAATATTATTAAAAGTATATAGTAATTTGGGAAAACATAAGGTTACATGAAACCCCAGATTTCGAAGGAACTCAACATTGTGTTTAACAGAAGACAAACATAGTATTTCATGTACCCAAATAAAATCTATGTATTGTGTGTATTAAAATAATAACATGGTTTTTTTGTATAAAACATGCATACCTTGTTGTAGTCTATAATACAAGCCATGAAAGAAATATAATTTTTCAAGAATAATTCATCCATAAAAACGTATGGTGTTACAAAATTTCCCCATATCTCTAACATATCTTTATAAACATTTAGAAATAGAGTATGTTATCCTCAAGACCATAATTACTGCACAAGAACAACATTATATTCCTCTAAACAATATCAACTCACCCATATGTCTTTCTAATAAGACCATTCAGACCCCTCATGGTATCACCTCATTGACCCCAATTCTTATCCAACACGCCACATATTAATATTTAAATATAGGATCCTCCAAACTCTAGCTTCAATAAAATTCATATAAACTTTTTATTTTCATGTCACAATATGTCATTTCTATCTATAGACCATCCTGAGATAACTCAGTCTGGAGATCTTAGAAACCCAATTAAAAGTCACTAATAATTCAGAAGACCCTTACCAAGGTCTCAAATCACATTTCTCTTAGATGATATCTTAGCCTTAACCTGTTAGAAAAACTACTCCCATAAAATCACATACAGTTTCATATTGAACATAATTCTCATGGTACTCTCGAAACCTCTAAAAGAAAATCCATAAGGCCCCTCATCGTACATAATATATAGATCCATCTAAAATATCCTTAAATGGCCTAAGCATCTCATACCTACATGGTTAGCTCTTTGAGGTCCAACCACATTAGTATCCAACTTATGGTAGTTTCAAAACTCATTCGGGGACCCTCGAAAACTTCACTAGATCCTTCTCTCTAAGTATATATATTTTGTGTGATATTTTAAAATATCATATACACAACAAAACACTCACTTTTCATTTTGAAGGTTCAATGTAATTTATTTCATTACCTTGGGTGATATTATCCACTAAATCCCTTACCTGGTCCCATAAAAACTTATATCCATACAAACTCAAGAATAAATAACATTAATGATTGGTATTAAAGAAACCACTAACCTCAAAATAGATTTAACATCCTCATTGTGATTTTCCCATCCATGTCCAAGCTTGTCCATACCTCGTCCAAAATCACATAATAAAAAAGCACATTCTCAATATATACACACCAACTCGTTAATTATAATATAATATAATTAAATATTCAAATTCAATCAATGCATTATAATAATTAAAAAATCTTATAGGGAAACACTGAGTCACTGATGTTGAAAGGAAACTCATGCATTCACCCTTCGGCAATCCCATCATTCTAAGTTGAATAAAAATCACTAATGTTTATTTTTTATTCCACCATCAAAATATGGAATCCTCACAAAACCCCTTTACTAAATCATTATAAATCAAAAAAATGAAGGTAAAAAAATACATGGAAATATAAGGAGATAAATAACTTAAATTCATAGTGAAATTATATTTTAATCCCTTATATCCATTAGGGGGGTCAATTGGGATGAATAAATATGGATGATATGTCTAATACGGAACTACCAATGTGCCTCATGACTTGAAATTAATGGGGGTTTTCCCTAAAAATATGGGACTTACGTATTAAAAAAAAAGGAAAAGTTCATTAGTGGTATGACTACAATAACTGAGGTGATAAAAATACATGATATGGTGTGTCATAGTGTTCCCCCAAGATCATGGCATGACCACACCCAAAACCTTGCATATCCTCTATCAGATAACCAACACAGTTAATACCATTTAGGTTCAGTAATGATACATTTTTTTAGAATCCCCAAACCTCTAAGTCATCATGTCATATCTTGAAGAATGGCGATCTACACCCCAAGACACTACATACTATGTGGTAGGACAATTTGATGTGATCGAAATGAAATGACATGACAAGTAATTATTCCATGAAATTTGTATTTATATAAGTATGTTTATATACATGTTTAATTACAAGAAAAAATAAAAGTTGTTATATGAAAAATTCAGAGACAGTGTGACCAATTTCCACTAAAAACTTTTCACACTACAATATACACCCATCAGGGAACAATGAGTTGTTATTGGTAAAAGTAAGATGAGGTGGTCACCCTGACCCCACTATATCATTCAAATAATTTACTAGTACATCTCATGGTACTTGATAATTACATAAAATCGTATCTTAAATATGAAATCCCACCATTTTAGTACATTAAAATTTCATTACACTGTAAATAATGAAGGATCTTTTATAGTTTACATTCAAGGAAACAAGGTATATAATACATGAAAACCTAAAAAAAGTTTCTAAATGATTTGAAATTATTTTTAACTAGTTCATCATATGTACTTTTCCAAAATATCATAACATAGGGATGTACATAAATAGAAATGGTGAGCCTAAGGCCTAGTAAGGGAAAATAAGCGAAACAATTTAAACGTGATCCTGAAAAAAAATCAATAGAAACATGATGAATATAATAAAAGAAAGGAAAAAAGAAAAAGGGAATTAAAAAATCAAATAAATTGAGTTATAACATGGAATTTTTTATAAAACATTTAATTGAGACATTCTCATGAATATCAATAATGTTTGTCATCAAGGTGTTATAAAGCATGTCATTTTTATAGATTAATCTCTTTAACAAATGAATTGGAGGGCTACCATGATTAAACCTTCATATATATTAATTAATGTTATCCACATAGATCATAATTAATAATTTCATAAATAAACAGTGGATAAAAACTGAAATATTGTTAGTATCAAAATCATGGTGTTTTTAAAAACATCATAATGAAAAGATCATTGTGTCATTTATAACACACATAAATGGATTGAGGGTTTATGTATGTCAATTAAATAATAAAATAAATAAATTTTATATATTTATGAATACACTTGTAAAATAATTTGGTTTTTGTATTCATATAAATAATGTGAAAAAATGAATTTATTGTTAAAAAGAGAGAAATTTTTAGAAGTAAAATATGCAACATAAGGGGTACAAAACGTGGTTCTATAAAAGGGTAAAAAGATAGAATAAATGGGTCACTAATTCATAAATGAATATAAATACAGTATAGTGATAAAATAAATTATATTTAATATCATAGATTGTAATTTTGAAATATATAACACATAAATAGGGAACATTAATGGAAAAGAGAAGTGGTGATTTCCCTTACCATGATGAATAGTTCTTAAAGAAAGAGGATCAAGAACTTCATACTTGATGAAAAATTGATAAGACTTCTTGGGAGGTGAAATACTCAGAGATTTCTGGAGGTTGAGATGGTATTGAATGAAAATGGAGAAATTAGTGGGTATTTTTATCAAAAGTGGGAGATTTGATTATTAATTTCTTAGTAAAGGCATTAGACAACTTGGTTGTGGTAAATAAAATTACATTGTATTACCCATGTTATTTGACCATGTAATTGGATACATGGGAAACCTATCGTGTTCATTTAATCCACAAGAGATTTCTAGTATTTTCTATCAATTGTTTTAGAAAGGAATGTTATACTTTTCTCAAAATATCATTTTTAAAGTTAAGGTTTCCATTTTAGAAACGGGAAAGTAAATTATATATTTGAAAATTAATTAAAATATTTTAAATTACAAGATATAAATTAAATTACATTTTTTAATTCTTGTATTATGGTTAATTATTTATTAAATCACTATTAAATACTTATTATGTCAATAATATACCAAAAAATGGAAAAGTATTTTTAGTATTCATGAAAAAATAAAGTATTTTAGAAAAGTTTCATAAAAAAACCTAACCTAATTTTGACATTATGATTTTAAATTTGATATTTATTTTATCATAATAATTTGATAAATTATAAAATTAAAACTTTTAAATAAAAAATCATAATTTTTTAAAGCAAATAATTGATAGAAAATGAAAATTCAAATTTCTTACAGATGGGAAAAACAAAAATATTTTATAATTTATTTTTAAATAGTGGTTTTTAATTATAAAATTTAATTAAAATAAACCTTATTCATAATTACACAATTTATTATAATAATTTATATATTTTTCATAAGTAGAGTTGTTTCTGAAAAATCAATTTATCAAGATTTTCAAATATTTATATTATGCAAAACTACTCTTAAAACATAATTAATCAAAAAAAAAATTTATTTCGACAATTGAATTATACATTAAATGATCAATTCATTAACACATAACCCCTTATCAAACCAAATATTTCCTCAACAATATGGTGTGGGATAGTAATTTCTTAGGGTGCCTTGGCCAGGATCGACCGAGTGGAAATATCCCCTAAGATGAACTTCTCTAAAAATATATTTCATTAATGCTTCAATTGATGAAGAACATATTGGGATTGGTAAATGGGGAAACCTAGTGATGATACCTCCCTTCCATGTTCTAATATATGAGTTTCAAATGACAAGACTCTACAGTTTGAGGCCATCGGCAATTCTTTCTGTATCAATTATCATTTGTTAAATTTTACTTATAAACACTAATAATAATGTTAATTGTTTATCAAAAGTATAGTTCTCAATGTTTATATTGAATAATAGTTATAATTTAATAATAATAATATAATAGTAAAAACCAAAGGGTCACATGTCCTTATATAATATCATCATTATTAAAGAGACACGATTTTGTTGTTTATTAAATAACACACATTTTCTAGAATCAATTATCATTAGAAAAGTTCAGGTCATTACATTCTTCTCCACTTATGAAATTTATTCCAAAAAATATGAACTTGTGCTCTATGTTGAGAAATTGTGTGGGTAATTCTATCTCATTGTCTCCTTTTGTTTTCACATTGCTTCTTTATAATTATGTTTCCTCCACAAAAATTTTATGTGGTTGGTATTTGTTTTCATATAAGTTTGTCTCTACATTCCAAGGTCCCCACTAGATTCTCATTATAAGAGATGTCATGTTCCAATTCTACCACCTCAGGAGTCAGTAAATGTGAAGGGTTAGATACATAATTCTTCAAGTGATATACAAAGATTACATCATGGACATGATATATATTTAGAGAAACTGAAAGATAACATACCACTTCTCTTATCTGATCAAGGATTTCATAGGGGGACATGTACTTGAGACTAATCTTACCTTTCATCCCAAACCACATGACTATCTTCTATGGTGATTTCAAACAAACACTTTATTACCATCATCTGAATCCAATTCCATTCTTCACTTACCATCATAGCTCTTATACCAACTCTGAGTTGCCATTATGTATTGTTGGATGGAATGAACCTTCTTTTTCATCTATTGCATAAGATTTGGCCCTTGAATCTTTCTCTCACTAACATTATCCTAACTTGTATGATTTGTAAATAACTCTTCTTTATGGGGCATCATAGTGTTCCATTTGAATACATGAATGTATGCTGTTTTTGTATGAGAACATAAATAATGGGATATGTTGATCCCATTAACTTTTAAATTCTATTGAGTATATTCTCATCTTGTAATAAAGTTTTTGAATTGTCCTTTCATAATTTCCATCAGTTTGTGGGTGATAGGACGTACTAAATTTCAATTATCCACTCATATAATGCAGAAGACTTTTCTAGAATTTTGATGTGAACCTTGGATCAAAGTATGATATTATAGAGAATGGTACTACAT
This sequence comes from Viscum album, assembly GCA_963277665.1. Taxonomy (NCBI): domain Eukaryota; kingdom Viridiplantae; phylum Streptophyta; class Magnoliopsida; order Santalales; family Viscaceae; genus Viscum; species Viscum album. The sequence continues at coordinate 1,006,753,772 of OY728161.1, forward strand.
GAAACCTCAACACTTCAATTACATAGATATTGGCATCAAGATCAATAGATAATTCTTCCCATATTGAGATATAATGGTATTTCTTGTGAGACGGTCCACAATAACCAATATTTTATTGTTTCCTTTAGATGTTGTTGGGTTACCAAAGAAAAAAGAAAATTGTGATATTTACCTACTTCCATTTTGTTATGGGTAGTGGTTTCAATACCCATTTAAGAGGTTTTCACTTTGTCTTCACTTTTTAACATAGTAAGATCCTTATATTGTAGTCTTTAATATACCTTTTCATGTTATACCACAAATAATTATCATAAATGTCCCTATTAATTTTCTTATCCCCGGAAATTATAGAGAAATTAGAGCTTTGATATTCATCAATGATATACTTTTTTATTTCTAGAATATATGGAACATATTTAATTGTATGAAATTTCAATACTCTTTCTTGATCAATATTCAACTTGGGAAACATCCCATTCTTTACATCATCCATCATTCTTATATAATAATGGATCTTATCTTTCATATTTATTGATCTTATCTAGTAATAATATCTGAGAATTCATTTCCAATAGGGTTGATGATTTTCATTCATTTATGAATCCAATGTCCATTTTTACATGGTATTTGATCAAATGAACTCCTTCAATTTCCATCGTTTCTAGAACTATAGGGTCATTCCTACTTAATGTATAAATTCATTTATTTTCTCATTAAGGGTGAAATGAATAGAACAATCATAGTATTTAAGATGTTTCAATCATATTCTCTCTATCATGTTCAATTACTTTTTAAGAAAATATACATCAATTTTTTGTGGTCTATGTATATATCACATTTCTACCCATAAAGACAATGCCCTCATATCTTATTGAGAAAAATGCAACAAAACCAGGTTCATTTGTAGGATAATCATTCTCACGAGGATTCAACTATTGTGATGCATAAGAAATAAAATTTTCATTTTCCATGAGAATGGAACCAATCCATTTTAAAGATAGATCACTAAAAATAATGAATCCTTCACTGATAGTGGGTGGAGTAGGAATATGTGCAGCAACCAATATCCTCTTTGTAAGAACCTGGTTCTTAGTTTTGAGGTATGGGCTTCTTCATTTTCCTTTTCCGTAAGTGTTTTTGAGAAAATATGGAAACTAGGGAAAACTCTTAAATTTTGGAACTACAAGCCGTGTACTTTTCTACATGTCGTGTTCTTTTTGGAAATGTTGGGATGAGTACATTGGGCGTGTAGCCATTTCGGCGACGAGTGGTGTAGGAACCGACTACACGCCGTGTAGTGGTACCTTACACGCTGTGTAGTCAGTCAGCAGACATAAATAGTAAGGCAGTGGAGTCGCTGCCAGCTGGGCGACAGTACACACCGTGTACTTGGGAGTACATGCCATGTACTCATGTCGACATATGAACAGTGTGGAGGTGCCGCAAAATGAACAGTTAAATGAAAGAATACACGCAGTGTACTCAGAAGTACACGTCGTGTACTTTGTTTTTTTGGCTTAAAACAGGCATTAGCTTCATCATTTGGCATAGGAGACACATGAGCCAATTTGGAGCGAAAGGAGGAGGCCGAACCTTTGAAGATCCACCTGGTGTTCGTTTGGAATCAGTTTCCACCTCAGACGATCTCATTGGAACCGCACTGGTAAGCCCGATCTTCATCTAGCGTGTTCCTTGCCAATAATTATCTTAACGTAAGTTATTTACATTTGAATGGGTTTTGTTGTCTGTCAGATCTACGCCGTTCTTGGGTGTTTCTAGAGTCGGTGTATGGGTATAACGTTTGTTGGCATATAAGGTTGGTGGCTTTGTGTTAGTTTTTCCAACTGTCGTGCATTTTGTGAGTTTTTGTGCCACGAACCCATGTTGGGGCATCATGTGGCTGGGGACGTTTCTATATTTAATGCCTAAAATTTCATAGGTGATTAAATTTTGATAATAAAATGCTTGTTGGGATCGTTGCTTGTATCCGGAACCACCCCAGGGGGTGTGGTCCACTGTTTAGCTGTTTGGCCAACATACCCGAGGGTATACCTTTAAAGTAGTAATTGTAGAATTAACTTGAGAGGAATTGCTTGTTACTTCTTGTTTACCTGTTGGGCATGACCCGGTTATATGTTTAGCCCGAGGGTGTTGTTGTGATTAGCCCAAGGGCACTGCACTGTTTAGCATGTGGGCTGTAGTTATTTCACCTGAGGGAAACCTTTCGTGCCTGAGGGATTGACTTTTGTGCCTAAGGGCGACACATCCTATGCCTGAGGGCACTTTCTGTTACGCCTGAGGGAAATACCTATGGGTTGGATTCTGTATGGCCTGAGGGTAAGCCTGAGAGCGTGGTTTACTATTTTAGCCTGAGGGAACAGTTCTGGTTGGCCTGAGGTCTTGGTGCTGTTGAGCACAAGAATGTTACTAAATTAAATAAATTAAATGAATAATAAAATGGAAATTTAATTATTACATTACATACTTTTTAGTACTTCTTACATTATTGAATTTTATTATTGCACACTGTTGTTGCATTCTTACACGCTGTTGGGAATAGGCCTTTGGTGGGTGCCTACTGAGATCTATTTCTCACACCCTATTTGGGCCATGCTTTTCAGCCCATACAGAATACGTTGCTGTAGGTGTAGATAGGGGAAAGAGTCCCTATACAGGTACTTGATTATTGCAGAGGAGTAGGAGGGCATGGGACCGAGCCTAGGCTCGCGATGCTGCTGCCAGCTGTTTGCTTTGCTTTTTCGTACTCTGCTTTCTGTTGTACTGTATTGATGTATAACATGTTCTAGCTGTTTTTTTGAACTTGAAACATGTAGCATCATCATTTATATATTGTTGTTTACATCATCGGCAATTGTTATTTCCGTTGTGTATTTTTACTGCTTCCGCTGTCATTTTATGATTTGTTTACATTCTGTTGCGCTACACATTGAAAAATGAGGGCATAGTTTCCCCACTATCAGACCTGTGCCCTCACTTCTAGTCGGTAGACTCTGGCGTTTGGGGAAATGCGCTTGGGGTCTTGTGGCGAACCGGATTCGGTGCACCCGTTGAGTGGCACCCAGGACCGGGGTGTTACAAAGTGGTATCAGAGATGTTATTTTATTTGACTTACTATTTGGATCCATAGAAAGGGATAGGACTAATGGTATTTGGTAATAATCTGTTCCTGGTCGTAGCAAACCCGTGTACAGGGAAAAGCCATTCTACCTCTTATTTTTCAATTCTTCTGATTTTGCAATTTTACAGATGAAATTTTTTCACCATTGGGTGACACACTTGGTTTATGTTGTTTATATTTTATCTGTGGGTTCTATTTAGTTGCAACACAATTAGATGAGGGTATACCATCTCATGCATCATTTAGGCACATTCTAGATATAACATGCCATGCATAGTTCCATTCCATGTAGGTGCATTAGTAATTTCATGTTGTTGTGATAGTTGTTGTGCTAGTAAAACATGCTGTTGTGATAACTACTTGATAAATACCTGATGTTTGATAGTGTAATTTTTGTGTGAGTTGTTCATAGAATGGATGCCAAAATTTGGTTTTTGGGGAGTATGGGCCCCCATTAAGTGGAATTTGGTGGATCATTGAATGTTTATTAGTTATAACACAGATAAGATGTCAAATTTTGATTCGTGGGGAGTATGGGCCCTCACGGGTCGGAATTTGACACTTGGGTGTTATTTTTCGGTATTTTCTGGGTTCCAGAGAAGTTTTGAAGGCATACTATCTGGAAACCTAGTATACACGCCATGGAGTATCCCTACACATGTCGTGTATGGCCTTCTGTTCGGGAGGAAAAATTAACTTTTTATGTACACGTCGTGTACTCTGAGTACACGCCGTGTAGTCTCTTCCTGTGTCACCAACTGTGTGGGTGGCGACACGGGGTTGGGAAGTTGCTGGGTAAAACACGCAGTGTACTAGATATACACGCCGTGTAGTACTGACCGAGAGTCTGGCCGTGTAACTAACAACACAGATCGGTGAACTCCTGCACAGAATATTCCATGTCAATAATGAACATGCCGTGTAGTGTGACCTAGGGACTTGGTCATGTAACTAACAACATGGTTCGATGTCACCGTACCCGGAACACACAGTGTTCTTGTGGGACACGCCGTGTAGTCCTGTCTGAGGATAGACCGTGTGGAGTTAGCCGTGTGGCTGGGAAACAGGGTGGTGTACACGCCGTGTGTGGGGTGTAACACACCGTGTAGTGTCAAGATGAGTATTCGGCCATGTCAGACATGTCACAGGTAGTTGGAAAATAACACTTTACACGCCGTGTAGAAATTATACATGTCATGAAGTTTTGATCAACGGAATCCGTGTGACTTAGCCTTGCAGAAGGACCTGGCCAGGGGAAGGGAAGTCAAGTACACACCATTTAGTCTGTGTACACGCCGTGTAGTATTGTTTTGAAAATTTTAAGATGCCATGTTCCTCTTGTTCTCTTTGTGGTTTCTTCATTTCATCCTTAATAATTTTGAATCTGAGGCGTGCTTTTGACCCTGTAGTGTCATGCCGCCTAGACGACCACAAGTTGTTCGCCAGGTGAGCGGCGATGAATATACTCCGGAGATAGTAGGCCATGGGATACCAGTTGATCCTCCAGCAGAGCCAGATGCGGCACCAGCTGTTATACAGACACAGGTGTGAAGGCGCAGTTCCGTGAAGGTTTTGTGCGGTTTATGCAGACCATTCAAGGAGAATTGCAGGCTGCTACATCTATGGTTGGGCTGACGCGTATATTTCAGCAGTAACATCTGCCTACGTTTTCAAGGGATGGCGGACCACAAGTTGCAGAGTCTTGGCTAGGATTGATGCAGACTATTTTCTAGCATCTTGAGACGCCTCCAGGGCAGAGGGTCAAGCTTGCGACTTACATGCTGCGTGATTCCGCCAAGAGGTGGTGGGATGTTACCACCCAGTTAGAGCATCACAAGGACATGGCATGGGAGGAATTTTAGGCAGTCTTTTATGAAATTTTCTTTCCCGAGACGCTGAGGGCTGATAGAGCTCGAGAGTTCATGAATCAGCAGTAGGTCGACATGCCAGTGATGGACTATTCCACTCGTTTTACGGAGCTTCAGTGCATTGCACACATGCTGATGGGTGATGAGACGCTGAGAGCCAGACGTTTTGAGGATGGTCTTCGGTATGACATCCAAGCGTTGGTGAATGTCTTTAGGTTTCCTACTATACACGCCATTGTGAACCAGACACTGATTACGGAGAGGAACCTACGGGAATATGTTGGTGTGGGCCAGGGTGGTTCAGCACCAGTTACTGGAACTATTACTGCTGGCAAGAGGATGAGACAGATAGACTTCTCTAAGGGCAGAAGTACCAGCCAGGAAGCTTATTCAGGTGGTCTGATTAGGTGGTACTCGTGTGGCAGAGAGGGGCACAAGAGACCGTATTGTACACGATACCTAGTGGAGTGCCGATCTTGCAACAAGATGGGTCATCTACATCGCATTTGTAGGGTTTTTCCACTGATGGCTATTGAGAGGGGTTCTGTGCAGACTCTGCGTGCAAGAGAAGGGCTAGTGGAATCTTACCAGTCAGGGAACTCGAACACGTCAGGGTGTGCAGGCAAAGATGGTGTTCATGGTCATGGTAGCTAGACACCAGGATCCCCGAGGCAGAAGGGCTGGACAACTCAGGGTAGCTAGGCTGTGTCGCAGGGCCCCGACACTGGGCAGGCATATGCAGTGCAACAAACCCAGCAGGAGTAGGATCTTAGATCTTCTATAGTCAGAGGTACTATTCTAGTAGCTTCTGTCTTTTCTACAGTACTTTTTCTTATAGGTGCTACACATAGTTTTGTATCTGTACCCGTTGTGGAGAGACTTGGGCTCTGTGTTTCTTCATCTTCTGTTATCATGACGCTAGACACTCCATTGGGGACTAGGACGGATGGTGTGCGTCAGTGAAATGAGTGCCCCTTGAGGTTGGTGGGTGTCACTTCCTTTGGGACCTCTATGTCATAGAGATGACGAGCTATGACTTTATTCTCGGGATGGACTGGTTGGTTCCTTTTCAAGCCTTTGTAGACTGCTATTGTCGCAGGGTGCGTTTCACGTCACCAGAGGGCGGAGAGTTTCTATACAAGGGAGAATGGGATGTTCTGGTGAGTTGAACTGGACCAGAGCATCATGGGCGAGGTGGAGTCACAACCTAGATTGTGAGCTTATATCTGGATGATCAGGGGAGTTGTCAAACAGATTTCCCTCCATTTGTTGATCGTTTCAGGGATGTCTTTTCGGACGACTTTTCAGGTCTACCTCCAGGGCGTGTGGTGGATTTCTCTATCGAGCTTGTGCCAGGAGCCGCACCGGTGTCCATTCCTCTTTATAGGATGGCCACTCCTGAGTTGCAGGAGCCCAAGAGGAAGTCAGAGGAGTTGCAGGAAGGAGATTAATCCAACCCAGTACTTCTCCTTTGGGTTATCCAGTCCTTTTTGCGAAGAAGGTGGACGATACTCTTAGAATTTGAGTGGATTGCCGGAAGCTAAACCAGTTCACGGTTAAGAACCGACATCCCTTACCAAGGATTGATGATCTTTTTGATCAGCTTCATGGAGAACAAGTGTTCTCGAAGATTGACCTGAGATCAGGATATCATCAGTTGTGCATGAGACCATCTGATATACCTCTCACGGCTTTCAGAAGCAGGTATGGTCTATATGAGTTTACGGTGATTCCATTCGGACTCATGAACACACCAGCGGTTTCATGGATCTGATGAATCATGTGTTTCATCTGTATCATGATTATTTTATGGTAGTATTAATGGACGACATCTTGGTGTACTCTCGCACTCTACACGACCATGCCACCCATATTTAGATCGTACTGAGTACAGTGAGAGAGCATCGGATATATGCTAAGTTCTCAAAGTGCCACTTTTGGATGGACCATATTCACTTCCTGGGTCATATCATCTCACAGCCATGAGTGTCAGTAGACCCAGAGAAGGTGAGAGCAGTAGTTTCCTAGGAGCAGCCTAAGAACGTGTTTGAAATATGGAGTTTCATAGGGCTGGATGGTTACTAAAGGCATTTTATACAAGACTTCTCCTGCTTAGCAGCACCATTGATGGGACTGACTAAGAAGGGAGTGATGTTCATTTGGTCAGAATCTTGTGACACAGCTTTTCAGGACCTGAAGGGAAGGTTGACATCATCACTGATCCTGATACTCCCAGAGGCGGGGAAAAGCTATACAGTTTACTGTGATGCATCAGGTATTGGGCTTGGAGCACTGTTGATGTAGGGAGATCGAGTTGTTGTGTATGGGTCTCAGCAGTTGAGGCCGCATGAGAGAAATTACCTGATGCATGATCTCTAGTTATCTGCAGTTGTTCATGCGTTGCGCTGTTGGAGACATTATCTATTGGGGGAGCATTTTTTGGTTTTCACTGACCACAAAAGCCTCAAGTACATATTTACACAGCGTGACCTGAATTTGAGGAAATGAAGGTGGGTCGATTACCTACAGTCCTCCAGTTTTAAGCTTTCCTATACACCTGGTAAAGGTAATGCATTAGCTAATGCACTGAGCATGAAGACTCAAATAAAGGCAGTGCAGGAGGCTAGTGGTGAGTGGAAGCTCATGGATTTGTTCTCTAAAATGCATCTGGAGGTGCACGACAGTCCAGGGCAGACTTATCTTTCATCTTTAGCTGTGGCTTCTACCCTGCTGGACAGAGTGAGGATGAGACAACTATCAGTTTCAGAAGGCCGAGTTCTACGGGAGTCGGTGGTAAGTAAGGACCCTCCACCCAGTTGAACGATAGGCGATGATGAGTTTTTACATTTCCATGGATGAGTATGGGTTCCAGGGGATTTACACGAGGAGTTGATGTGGGAGATTCATGCTTCAGCTTGGGAAGTTCATCCCGGGGTTACCAAGATGTACCATGACTTGAGATGTCAGTACTGGTGGTTGGGTATGAAGAGATAGCTAGCTAGTTTTGTTACGAGGTGTTCCACCTGTCAACAGGTCAGGGCAGAGCATCAGAGACCAGCTGGGCTGTTACAGTATTTACCCATTCCGGAGTGGAAATGGGATGATGTCGCGATGGATTTCGTGACGGGGTTACCAAGGTCACCTTGTGACAATGACGTCGTCTGGCTTGTTGTGGACAGACTCACAAAGGTTGCTCACTTCTTGCCGATCAAGGAGACCTTCTATTTTGATGAGCTCAGAAGGCTTTATATCCGAGAGATCATACGTCTTCATGGGGTCCCTCGTTCAATCATTTTAGATAGGGATGCCCGCTTTACATATCATTTTTGGCAGTGTTTTCAGAGGGCACTGGGTACACAGGTGCTTCTGAGCACAACATGCCACCCTCAGAGAGATGGCTTGTCAGAGCATACGATACAGGTGCTATAGGACATGTTTTGTGCATGCATCCTAGAATTTGGGGGCTCATGGGATAAGCATATACCCTTATTCGAGTATTCCTATAACAATAGGTTCCAGGCGACTATTGAGATGGAACCATACGAGGCTTTATACGGTAGGTCTTTCCGATCACCCTTGTGCTGGTTAGAGGCAGGTGAGACAGCTTTACTGGGACCACGTCTCGTACAAGAGACCTATGAGCAGGTCCAGTTGAATCAGAAGCAGATGGCTACCACACAGTTTCTTCATAAGTCTTATGCTCATCGTCGTAGATGACCTTTGATGTTTGTGGTCAGGGATCAGGTTTTCTTGCGTGTTTCGCTGAGGCTGGGACACAAGTGGATCAGAAGATAGGGTAAACTTTCACCGCGGTATGTGGGTCCATTTGAGATTCTTGAGAGAGTCGGTCTGGTTGCCTATTGCTTGTAGTTACCATAGCAGTACCGAGTCATACACAACGTCTTACGTGTATCTCTGTTGCATCTCTATCATACAGACCCGTCTCACACCTTTCAGCCAGAGGAGGTTGAGGTAGTGGAAGATGCTTCCTTTGAGGAGCATCCGATTTGTATCATTGACAGGAGCACAAAGGTTCTCCGAGGCCGGTTAGTTCCTCTCGTATGGGTGCTATGGAAGTATGGACGAGTGCAAGATGAAACCTTGGAGTGGGAGACTGACGTACGTGCTCAGTGGCCGGAGTTGTTCACGGCTATATCTTCGCCACTCTTGGAAGGGAAATTCGAGGACGAATTGCTATAATGTGGGATGTTTGTAAGAACCCGGTTCTTAGTTTTGAGGTATGGGCTTCTTCTTTTTCTTTTTCCTTAATTGTTTTTGAGAAGATATGGAAAATATGGAAACTCCTAAATTTTGGAACTATATGAAGTTTACTTTTCCTCACGCCGTGTACTTTTGTCCGTGTTGGGATGAGTACACGGGGCATGTGGCCCTGTCGGCGACGAGGGGTGTATGAACCGACTACACGCCGTGTAGTTGTACCTTACCCTCCATGTAGTCAGTCAGTAGGCTTAAACAGTAAGGCGGTGGAGTCGCTTCCAGCTGGGCGACAGTCCACGCTGTGTACATGGGAGTACATATCGTGTACTCATGTCGACGGATGAACAGTGTGGTGGTACCGCTAAATGAACAGTTAAATGAAAGAATTACACGACATGTACTCAAGAGTACATGCCATGTACATTGTTTTTTTGGCTTAAAATAGGCAGTAGCCTTCTCATTTGGCAGAGGAGACACTTGAGCTGATTTGGAGCCAAAGGAAGACGCTAGACCTTCGAAGATCTGCTGGGTGTTCGTCTGGAATCGGTTTCTACCTCCGATGATCTCATTGGAACCAAACGGGTAAGACCTCTCTTCTCCTAGAGTTTTTCTTACCAATTCTTCTCCTAACATAAGTTATTTACGTTTTAATGGGTTTTGTTCTCCATCAGATCTACGCCGTTCTTGGGAGTTTCTGGAGTCGGCGTTCGGGTATAACGTTTGTTGGCATATAAGGTATGTGGATTTGTGTTAGTTTTTCCAATTATCATGCGTTTTGTGCATTTTCGTGCCACGAACCCATGTTGGGGTGTCGTTTGGCTGAGGTCGTTGCTATATTTAATACCTAGAATATGCATAGGTGATTAAATTGTGATAATAAAATGCTGGTTGGGATCGTTTCTTGGATCCGGAACCACCCCGTGGGTGTGTTCCACTATTTAGCCGTTTGGCCAGGATACACAAGGGTATTCCTTTAAAGTAGTAATTGTAGAATTTCCTTTAGAGGAATTTCTTGTTACCACTTTTTTACCTGTTGGGAATGGCCCGGTTACCTATTTAGCCTGAGGGCATTATTGTATTTAGCCTGAGGGTGTTGTTGTGATTAGCTTAAGGGCACTGCACGATTTAGCCTGAGGGATGTAGTTATTTCGCCTGAGGGAAACCTTTCGTGCCCGAGGGCTTGAATTTTATGCCAGAGGGAGACACTTCCTACGCCCGAGGGCACTTTCTGTTACGCCTGAGGGAAATACCTACAGGTTCGATTTTGTATGGCCTGAGGGTAGGTCTAAGGGCGTGGTTTACTATTTTAGCATGAGGGCACGGTTCTGGTTGGCCTGAGGGCTTGGTGATGTTGAGCACAAGAATGTTACTAAATTAAATAAATTAACTAAATAATAAAATGTAAATATAATTGTTAAGTTAGTAAATTTTTAGTACTGCTTACTTTATTGCATTTTACTATTTGAAACTATTGTTACATGCTTACACGCAGTTGGGCACGAGCCTTTGGTGGGTTCCTACTAAGATCTATTTCTCAAACCCTATTTGGGCCACGCATTTCGGCCCAAATAGATTACGTTGTTGCAGGTGTAGATAGGGGAAACAGTCCCTATACAGGTACTTGACTGTTGTAGAGGAGTAGGATGGCATGGGACTGAGCCTAGGCTCGCGATGCTGCAGCCAACTCTTTGCTTTGCTTTGCTGTACTCTGCTTTCTATTATACTGTATTGATGTATAAAATGTTCTGGCTATTTTCTTAGAACATGAAAACTGTAGCATCATCTTTTATATACTGTTGTTTATATCATTTGCAGTTGTTATTTCTATTGTGTATGTTTACTGATTCCACTGTTGTTGTATGATTTATTTAAATTCTGATGTGCTACACTTTGACAAATTAAGGCATAGTTTCCCCACTATTAGACCTGAGCCCTCGCTGCTAGTCGGCAGCCTCTGGAATTTGGGGAAATGCGCTTGAGGTCTTTTGGTGAACCGGCTTCGGGGCACCCATTGAGTGGCACCCGGGACTGGGACATTACACTCTTCATCTCCTAGATACATTATTTACACTGCTTTTTGTAGATGAACATGGACCATTTTGATATAACATGGTTAGTCGATTATAAAGTTGTAAATTTTGTTCACAAAACCCCTATAATACCCGACTGAACCGTGGAAACTATGAATCTCAGATGTAGATGTAGGATTAGGACACTCCTCAAAAACCTTTTTCTTTTCATGGTCAACTAATATTCCTTTTTTAGACATAATTTTCCCCAAGAAAGCAACGTGTTGTAACATAAATTAACATTTTTTGAACATTCCATGTATCATCTCCTTCCTCAAAGGTTGTAATATAACTGTTAGATGATCCTCATAGATTGTATAATATAATTTATTATCCTCAAAAAATAGCAAAAAATTATCAAGGAAGTCCTTGAAGCCAATATTCATAAAATATATAATAATAATAGGAGAATTAATCAACACTAAGGGAATAAAAAATAACTCATAATGCCCATATATAAATTTGATGGCAGTCTTTAGAATATTATCTTTCTTTACCCTCAATTGATGATAAGATAATCACATATCAATCTTGGAGAAGCATTGTTCCCCATGAAGCTGGTCAAATAAATCATCATTCCTTGGAAGTGGGTACTTGTTCTTCACTATGATCACTTTTAGTTCTCTATAATCAATGAAAATCCTTAATTATCAATATTTCATCTCCAAAAAGAGATTAGATACTCCCCAAGGAGACACACTTTCTCAGGTAAACCATTTCTCCAAAATATCATGGTTTTGTTTCGTTAATTACTCACTATCTACATTTTACATTCTATATGGGGTTATATATATCATCTTGGATCAAGGATTCAGTTTGGTGGAGAACTCTACCTATATTTCCAGGGAAGGTCCAAGTAACTCCTCAGGAAATACTTCAATGTATTCCTAAACTATGGGGACATTTTCTATTTTTATACTATCATATCCTTATTAATCTTTACTGATCATTACCATAAAGAATTCTATAGGGGGTTCTTTTAGAAAAATATCTGGGTGAGATATCTAAAAATTTAAAACAATTATTAGTTTCCCATTCAAGACTATTGATATTTTCTTTTTCTATAGTTGATCATAGCATGATTCATTAAGATCTATCACATGCCTATTATAATTTATAACTACAACATGGTAATGAATAATATATTTCTGATAAAACTATGTTCACCAAATTAAATACTAGATTTTCTATACACTGTTGATTCATGAACAATCCCACATAGATTCTTTACTAATATCTATACTTCTCTCAGTTCTGGTGCTAATTTTATATTCATTTCAAAAAGAGAGAAAATATAGGAATTCATAGAACCAAAATAATAAAATATACATTCAAGATTTGAGAAAACAATAGAAGTACCTACCACCATGTAATTTAATCATTGACATCAGACGTCATGATAGAAAATGTCTGACATTCCTATTTTGGCCTATGCTAAGGTTGATTTTGATTCCATGCTTTTATTTTCTTATTTTGAAAATGATTGGAAATGTTCCCATGAGGTCCACACATGACGCATTGGACATTTGGCTAACACTACACCATTTCCCTTTTTCATTGGGTTTAAGAATTTAATGACATGAACAATTTTAAATAAAATTCCTTTTATTTTAAAGTCTTATGGATATAAAAAATATATGAAATCTTATTTAAAGTATTTTTGGGGTTAAATTACCATTATGTATCTTTATTTTTTATAATATTGTCTTTGGAAAGTGGTCACAAAACTGATATAAATATATGTTTAAAAAATTACTTTCAATATATAAAAGGAAATGATGGCCTCATCCAGTAGACTTGTGTCATATGAAGCTCATTTGTCTGAGCTTGGGAAAGAGGTAGCATCATTGGCCTTCGCCTTTGACCAAACCCAAGCAGATATTCAACACGTTATTCTTGAACAGATTCTGTTACAGTAGATGTTCATGTTAATTGAGATTACCACTTCTGAGATCTTATCTGAGCCTCTCCAAGAGTTTTTCCCCATCGCACACCTTACCCATAGGTCATATGAGGGTTTTATAAGGGGTTATGTAACAAGGTATTAGTTACTTATTGTGTAATACCTTTTTATAAATAAATGGTATTATTCCATAAATTCCATTATGATAATAGTCTTTATTAAAAGAAAGATAAATATGATAAATTTCATTTTTGGGTAAAAATGTTTATTTTTAGAAATACATAAATTATTATATTAATCTAATTTTTTTATTAATAATATTCAAAATGTTTTTAATAAATTATGATTATGTCAGTTCTTTATTAGTAAACGTTTAGATAAATTTTTTGACAGGAGTTATATTTTTTATACGATAAAACAGAATGTTTATTTTTGAAGAATTTATTTTATAGAATTAATAAAATTTTGAAATTATTAATATTTTAATAAAATATTAACATCAAATTAATTTTTTGAATAATAAATGATTATATAATTTTTATGAAATCAAATGTTATTTTTATTAAGGTTTGAATTCTGTTTTTGTAAAAACCTATGACATTTCAATAAATTATTGTTATCATTTTAAAAGTAAAAATTCACATATTTAGAAAATTATTTAGATAAAATTAATATTATTCAGGGAATCATGATGTTGAAATTTTCTAGTGGTTAAATTTTTATAATTTTCCAAGACAACCAAATTGTTTGGTAAAAATTAAAGACTGTATAAATAAAATATATATTTTATGGAATCATAATGTCCCCAAAATGAGGTAATAAATACTATAATGGGTATTATCAGTCTAATATATGTATTCCATTTTAAATAATGTGATTTTAAATTTCTTTTTTTATTTTATAAATCCTTAGTTAATCTTCCAAATTGTATAATATATTTTATGATATTAATTCATTTTATCGATAATGTGAAACAAATCCACATAATCAAGGATAATATTTTAATATTTTCTCCCATTATGATTATAAAATAATAATTTCCAATCATCTTTGGAAAATACATGGGGAAATAACATAGTATGGTTTTTTGTTTTGTGTAATTAATTATATAGGTTCCAAAACCTAGGTTTATGAAATATTAAAGAATTCCTCTCCCATTTCTAATATAAACCCACCCAATCTTCAACTTTATTTCCCTCGAAATCCTTACATCACATACTAACTTGGTCAAATACACCATATATTCCCCCAAGGCACCTCAAGCTCTCATGAAGCCCATCTTCATGCTTATGATGTCACACATCGAAGTAGGGGATTCATTCCTTTCTCATTTTTGTCCATGTTTCATTATATTGTTATATCATTTTATTTTAAATTAAAAATGTGTGGGTATGATTTATAACATCCTACATACATTCGTTATTTTGTTTTAATGATCAGATACCCAGTTCTCTCTCATTAATTCCTTCTATGCACACCTGTTTCCATGATAAAATTCTATAAGGGATTTCTCTCTTCTTATTTCCATTCAAGAAATTCATCTATATTATTAATATAAATTCCATTTAATATGATGTGGAATTTTTTAAATTATTCCCTTACTGTATATTCCACGTATAAATTATTATACACCAGTTTCTCTCTAATATACCCAATTTATGAATCTCTATAAATCGTCATTATGATGCTGAAATTTCACCGTAATTTTCCAAGACAAAATCATTGTTTAGTGAATACCATAAAAATTCCTCTATAAAGGGTATTAAAATTTATGTAAATATAATTATTTAATGTTACATACATATATCTATTCAAAATTCTTTTATCATGGGAAAAATAATTATTTTGAATGAATCTATGTTATATGATCTGTGTGGAACATTTATTCATGATATTGAAATTAATATGAAGGGTGCACCCTTATAGCACTTCAATGAAATGGGTAATGTCTAGTATCATGATACCTCATTTTGGGATAGGGGTTTACCTAATTCCTTTTATAAATTTTTCCACCTTGTTGTGATAGTGGTTAACTTGATTCCCTTATGTCAATGATGTAGTGTTTTATGTTGTTTCCGCTTTTCCATGTTATGATCATCATTCCATATTATGCTATTATGTTCATGTTTCTATTATTCTCCATTGATATACCAATTTCCAAAAATTTAGTGTATTGTTCATCTTATTCATTATTTACTCCCTTAATGGGATTTATAGCTCACCATTTACTTATGTTTTTCTTTAGCTTATCCCATGCAATACTGACTATGGATTAATGTTGTATTTTTGTTGAAGATGTTATCAATAATGATGTTGTATTTTATTTGTTATGTTTTCATGTAATATTCATAATCCCCAAATACAATAGATCAGTTGATATTATAAGATGTATTAGGTGATATTTTATGTTATAAAGAATTTATTATTGTGTAATAAAGAGAAGGTTTTCATTGTTGGTATCAAATAATAGGTTTCATTATTTTTTGGGTTAAGGTTTTGAAAATATAGTGAAGGAGTTAAAAATAAGGGTGATTATATGAAAATAAACCCTAAATTTTTGTGATTATAGAGTAAGTGGAATATCAGTAATACATACCTCAATCTAGATAGTTGGATCTAGACCAAATGTATCAAGGGGTTAAACCTAAAAACAACACTTTGAGATAGACTCAAATGGAAACTGGTGTAGCACAATGGGCCTTGATACACTCTTGGTTTGAAAATTCCTAGGGATATGCTTTGGTAATTTCATATTCTGAGTATGATCCACTATTAAGGGAGATCGAATAAGAATATACATTATGAAAATAGATCATGGATATTGTGGATGAAAGACTAAAAATTCATAATTTAAGGATATACATTTAATTTATTATTTATCCCTTTTATCATTGGATTCTAATTTATGTGTTTAATTATATAAAATACTTACCCCTAATATTTTTTTTATTATATCTAATAGTTGGTAATATGAGGAATCATGGCTAACATCAGATGTGAATATCAATGAGATAACTCTTCAAGTGAGATTCCCAAAATAATGGGAGTGGGAATCAAAAAATGTTTCATAATACACTCTCTTTTAGCTCATGTTTTTAATAGAACCATGGTTCAAGAAGAGCATACAACTCTTCTAATATATAACAAGTCACAATCTAGAATATCATGAGATAAAGGCCTCCAACTTTCAATGGAACATCTAATTTCTCTTTCACTGAACAATGTATCAACTCAATTGAGGATATATTCTCCATCCTTAAATATTTTGAATAGGAGATTGTTCTTCTAGATTCTTATCGTATGGAGGGTGAAGCTGATCAATGGTGGAAAATGATAATTAATATGAAGAATGTGGAAGAGATCAAGGCTTTGGAATGGAAGGATTTCAGGAAAATGTTTTTCGATGGAATGAAATTTCCTTTCACTCAAGAAAAAGGACGATGAATATATAGAGGAATATGAGGAAAACATTACCATAATTTCATGATAATCATATGGTTTTGTCATCACCCAGTTATTCAAGGTTGAGCGCTTCTTCGATGGGCTAAAACCTAGCCTATTCAAGGCCCTATGTATCTATGAATTTGAAATCTATGAGAGGATTATCTGATGGTACCTTAATATCGAGATTGAGATCGATGAATCTGATTGGTTTTATGGGGATAAAAAGTTGAATGTTGACTTTAATTTTGGAGGTCTGCTGGACATAATATAAGGTGCTATGAAATTCTAGAATCTCACTTTCAAACGATATGGGAATAAGAACCCTATAAATTTCCTGAAGTGGACAAGTAAATGCTTTAGGTATGGAATATATGGAAACATATCTAATGATTATTGGTGGTAGAAACCAGCTAGATTCGTGGAGAAAATTAATGCTTCTTTCGACCCTCAATGCATTTTTCATTACTAAAACATTAAAGAAAAAGGGAACGTTGTGAACTACTTCCCAAGGCCATGGGTAATTGGAGGCAACTAAAAAACTCTAAGTTAGAAAGTGTGAGATTTTTCTATTACTACTACTGATGTGAATGCTAAAAATGAAGTGGTTCTAGGTACAGTAGTTATTAATTTTGTAATAGAGATCATAATCTTTTATTTTCAGTATATGCATTCTTTTATATCCCAAAGATTTAGTATAAAAATCTGAACACCTCCAAAATTTATGGAATTAGAGATGTTGGTGAGAATAACAAATGGGGTAATTATTGCATCTCATAAATATAACTCATCCACTATCACAATTTGTGGCATGAAATTTTAAGAAGACCTCATCATAATTTCTCTAGTGGAATTTGATGCAATTTGGGGTGTGGATTGACTTTCCCTCTATAGGGCCAAAAAAAATTTCTATGAGTGGGAAATCACTCTCTAGATGATGAATCGACCCCCAATTCAGTACAAGTGCAAGGAAGAGGATGAATCTTAATTAGCACCATCATCTCAATCAGAGATATTAATTCACTATGATAATGTGTATCTTTCTCAAATGATTGAATTCAAGGATGGAACCATCCTCAAAGGAATGCTTATTGTAAGTGAATTCACTGATCTGTTCCCTAAGGAATTTCATGGTCTCCCTTCTAGGAGAGATGTTGAATTCTCAATTGATCATATACATGGGGAATTTTCAATAGAAAATAATCCATTTAGAATGGTTTTTTGGTGCTTGAGGAGATAAAGAAACAACTACAGGAGAATCAATATAATGGGTTTACATGACCATGTGCTTCAACATAGGGTGCACCACTGCTCTTCTTAAAGAATAAGGATGGGTCAGTGAAGTATTTCATTAATTATTGGTATTTAAGAAAAATCATGATAAATAAAAACTATCCTTTACAATGAATTGATTACTTGTTCGATTAGATACGTGATGCACAATACTTCTCTAAGGATGATTTTCGGTTGAGATACTACAATGTAAGGGTAAAGAGGGAGGATATCCCTATGACTACATTTCGTCTAAAGAACGGGAACTATGAATTCTTAGTAATTCCTTCTGTACTAACAAATTCTCTATATATCTTCAAGGAATAGATGAATATAGTCTTTAGATATTACCATGAAAAATCACTGGTATTCTTTATTTATGATATCCTAATATCCTTCAAAACCATGGAGGAGCATCAGCACTATCTAAGAACATTACTAAAGACATTGAAAAGGATAATGTCTATGAAAATTACAACAACTGTGAGTTTTGTTAGATTAAAGTCTCATTCATTTGGAATATCATCACAAGAAAAGGGCTATTTGTGGATCCATCTGAAAAAAATTTGAGGTATGGCCTAGGCCGACATCTGTGATAGTTATATGTATCTTCATAAGGTGTCTTAAATATTATAGTCAATTTGTGAGCATTTCCCAGGATTTTCAAACCCTTTCACCAAGATAACATGGAAGGAATCAATTTTACATGGAATTATGAATGTGATGAATGATTCATGGAGTTGATGTAGAGGCTTATCACTGCCCATGTGCTCACACTACCTATAAATGGGTAGATTTTTCATAATCATCAATAATGATTCAAAGAATGGAATGAGCTGTGTTTTGATGTAGAATGTAAAAGTCATTGCTTATTCCTCAAGGTAGTTAAAATTTCATGAGGAAAACTATCCCACGCATGATCAGGAGTTGGAAGATATGATCTTTTTGTTGAAAATATGGTGGCATTATCTCTTTAGGGAATGATTTAAAATATTTATAGATCCAAAAAGTATCAAATATATATTCACATTGAAAGAGCTAAACATTTGATAATGAATATGGTTATATATCATTAATTATTACAACAACTCAATTCATTACCACCATGGGAAAGAGAACAAGGTGGAAGATTCTCTATGTAGAAATGACCCAACAATTCTATCATTAATGAGAATTGAAACTGATCTAATCTTCTTATATTTGATGAAGATTGATATGGTAATCATAAATAAGGGTAAATAACCAATCCTTTCAGAAATTATATTCTAAACTGCCTCTTTTGAAAAGGATAAAGGCTACTAAAAAAGAGGGTGTCAGAATTGAGAAGAAAGTTGAAAGTATTAGAAACTGGAAATCCTCGGAGCTCAATTTGATGAAGAAGGAATTGTCAGATTTTGGTCAAGATTGTGTGTTCCATCAAATATGGATTAAATGAATTATAATTTGGATGATTCGCATAGTTCAAATTTATCCATCCACCCAGGAAACACAAACATGTATTGGGATCTTTGAGTGAATTATTTGTGGATTAAAATGAAGTAGGAGATTGCTGAATATTTGTTAGGGTTCCTGGTATGTCAGTAAGTGAATTTTGAGAGGAAGAATTATAATGGGATGATGAAGCCATTACTCATAACAATGTGGAAACGGGGGAATATCACCGTGGAAATTTTCATCAAACATCTAAATACATATTAAAGAAACAATACTATCTGGGTTGTTGTGGATTTTCTTATAAAACTACAAACATCATTGAAATTTGAGATGATTTATCATTGGATCAACTAGAATGAAAATACATCAGATAAGTGGTAAGGCATCAAGTTGTACCACTATCTATTGTATCTAATCGAGATCCAAGCATCACCTCTATCCTCTGGAAGAGTCTCCAACACACTCTGAATACAGAGATGAACATTATTATGACTTATAATCCTCAAACTAATGGCCAATCTGAGTGAACTATACAAAAAATGGATGAAATGCAAAGTGAATTCTCAATATACTTAAATAGAGGACGGTAACAACAACTTCCTCTATCTGAGTTCACTTATAACAACAGTTCCCACTCAAGTATCCAAATGGATCCTTATAAAGACCAATATGGGAAGTGGTGTAGAACACCAGCATGTTAGGATGAATTTGGGGAGAGAAAACATCTAGGTCTATAAATGGTTGAATAAATATTTGAGGAGGTTAAGACCATCTAGCAACACATCAAAGCTGTCGAGAGTTGACCAAAGAGCTATTCTGAAATCCATCAATGAGGCCTAGAGTTTGATGTTGTAGATATGGTTTTCCCCTAAATATCTCCATGGAAGAGAGTAATTATATTTGGGATGAAGGTAATCTTAGTCCAAGGTAGATAAAGCCATTTGAGATCGCTGATTGCATTAGAGTAGTGGCCTATCAAATAGAACTCCCACCAAACATGTATCAAGTACATGATGTATTCCATGTATCACATTTGGGGAAGTACATACCTAAACAATCACATGTACTCAACCCAAATTTGGTACCATTGGAAAATGAACTTTTCAAGGATGAGAAGCAGGTGATGATCTTAGATCATAGGAAAAAATTTCTACAAAATAACACAATCTCTTCATAAATGTTTTTTGGTGAAACCACAAGCATGAAGAAGAAACATGGGAATCAATGGAATTGATGAGGAAGAGTTTATTGAGCAAAATATTGTTTTCAACAATATATAATAATGTTATTTAAAGGGGGATATTATTGAAAATAATACTCAGTCTCTTTGTAATAATTTTTATGCTCTCAAATACCCTTTGTTATTTTCTAATGATTTTATTTAGTATATTTCAAGAATTTATTAATTTATGTTACTCTTGAAATAACGATAATTTATTACTTGTTTGGAATCTGCTTTAAGTGCGTCCTGGAATCACTTTTCATACCTTACTTGTTCGGAATCTACTTTAAGTGCATCTTGGAATCACTGTTCATACCCTACGTGGATATACGTAGCGTAAGGATGAAAACCGTGTATACTTCTTGAGATAAGAGAAATGTATGGTTAAGAAACCATACGTTTTCAGAAAAGTATGGAAGAAGAACCTTATGTTAGGAAGGAACCTTATGTTTTGGTTATCAGCAAAGTATGGAAGGAGAATAGTACGTAGGTACTAAACGTTACATTTGTTTTTCAAAAGTATGGTTCATCAACCATAATTTTGTGAACAACCATACGTTCTTGGAAAAGTATGGATTAAGAAAAAGTATGCATCTTTTACCATACGTTTGACTTTTGAAGAAAAAGTATGGATGATAAAACCTACATTTATGGTAAACCTTATGTTATGAACCCTACGTTTGAAGACTATTTTATCAACCCTACGTTTGGAGGCCACTTCATCAACCATACCTTTGGCGTTGGAATGTTTTGAAAGACAATATTTTTATGCAACAGTCAACAAGCTAATTATTGGGCGGATTTCAAGACGGATTTAAAGTCATTTTTAAAGTATGAATTTGAACGATTCAAATCCATTTTATTATGGGATTAAAGATCGAATTAAAAGGATCTTTTTATGCTGAGTCTTCATGGATGTTTTGACTACTCTGTAAGTTCAAATTTTCGAATATCGTGAATCAGAAGGTGACTTTTATGGATCTAAATGTGTAGGAGATATGATCAGATTTATTATATATGTACTATCTGAAAAAAAAAATATATATAAGAGAGAGTGGTGATCAATCTAATTCAATTAAAAAAGTGGAAAACAAAGACTGCAAAAAATCTTGTTTATCTACTGATTCAAAATTGGAGCATCAAAGCCCTATTCAATTAAGAAGGAGGAACTCGATAGAAGATTCACTTGTTTTGCATCGAATATCTAATATGGATCTACAACTGCTGAAGTTGTGAACTATATATTTATATCTATTGCAACCGGATTGACTCAGAACTCCATTGACTTGAAAATCAATATTTCTATAGACGACAATCCATCTACTGTCAATTGCATTCTGATGCAATTGTGGAGATCATCTAGAAATGATTATTTCTGAAATTATAATTATTCTTGAGTAACCATCTTCACATTATATGATGTGTAGGTTAGAGTTAGAACCATAAGACTTTGTTTTTTCTTGGATTGTAAAGGTGTCAACTTCCTATATTCAGTTGTGGAGCGGTCTATTGAAATGAGGACCAGATAGTGAAAATCATCAAGCTCGAGGAGTTGAGCGTTGGTGGAGTGGACTAGGGGCCTTCTGTTCCCCTAACCACTCTACATCTTTGTGTCCCTAATTTTATTTATTTATGCTACATGATCAAATATGATAAATCCTATAGGAAAGAACTTGTTTAATCGAAGAGTTAACGAAAAAATCCGAAAGACACAATTCACCCCCCCCTATTGTGTATAATCTGTATATTCAAGATCCTAAAATTGGCATAAGAAGAGGAGCTTTTGATAGAGCCTTAGCATGCTAGATTCTTTTAAAAGATTATATAACAGAGCATCAAGACTGATACAAGAGAAGAGATATCAATAGTCAGAACACGATATTTCAATGAAGACAACTATGGCTGCTGGAAATCGAGCATGATACTATATATGAAAAACCATGGATATAAATTCTATTCAAAGATTCTAACTCCTTATGAAATTACTGAAAATATTGAGACATGGATTGATACTAAAGAAGAAAAGTATGATATGAATTCGAAGGCTATGAATGCAATCATCTTCGGTCTAGAACCAGATGAATTTAGCAGAGTATCTCAGTGCCCGAAAGCATATCAGATGTGGCAAAAAATAGAAATGGCATATGAAGGAATAGACAATGTGAGACAAATGAGATATGAAACTGAAAAACTGAAATTTGATACTTTTAGAATGATTTTAGGAGAAAGAATTACCCAAATTAATGGGATATTGACAGAAATTGTCAATAATTTAAAAACTCTAGGATAACCTATCAAACATGATGATCAGGCATTAAAAGTACTGAGGGTACTTCCTACTCGATTGAATCGTATCTCTGCTGCAATCAGACAATCAACTCCTGTAAAAAATATAACCATGAGAGAGCTGATTTGTACACTAATGATGTGTGAAGCTGAAATTCAAGATGAGGCCAATGAAAATAAAGTTCTTATCAAAAGAGAAGAAACTGCCTTGAAAGTTATTTCACAACAAAAGAATAGAAAGCTAGAGAACAGAGAAGTCAAAGCTAAATCAGAGAGCTCCAACTCATCAAACTCAGATGAAGAGCTGGCTCAGCTAGCCAGGAAATTTAGAATGTTCTACAACAAGAAAAGAGGATTCAAAAAATCTTTTAAGAAAGTTGATAAGGATGTAAAATTCTATGAATGCAAGAATATGGGGCATATCAGACCAGATTTCCCACAATTGATGGATGCAAAGAGGAAGAAATTCTTCCAACGAAATGACTATGAGCATAAATACAAGAAAGCTATGAAAGCCTCTTGGAGTGTATCTGAATACTCCAGTAGCACTCCTGAATCAAGCTTAGAGAAATAAGAATTCAATCTAAAAGCAAACATGTGTTTCATGGAAGAAACCGATGAGGTACACTCATATTACTCCTTTGACTCAAATAATGAATCAAAATCTGAATTAAGCTACACAAATGAAAAACATACAGCCTACTTCAATATACTTGAAGAAAAATATGACTCACTATTTAAGAAACATATGTCACTAAAGAACAAACATAAATCTGTTTCAGATGAAAGAGATACAATGCTGAAACAATATATGGAATTAACTGATAAATACAATTCGATTAACACTAACAATATTAATTTTGAATTAAGAATAAAATCACTACAGGATGAATTAGGATCTTACAAACAGGCTGCATTGGTTTTTACAAAAGGATATAATTAATTAAATGAAATTATGGGAAAAACTATCATTAAAAAGGAGAGATTTGGAATTTGCAGTAAAGAGAGAAAAACCAAAGCTATATAAAAATTATTTTGTTCCAAGCTCTAAAAAGGTTAATTGTAAATTTTGTGGGACAAAGTGACATATAGCTAAAAACTATTTCTTAAGATAGCCTCAAATTTTTGGTATTATGAAAGTTTATGTTTCAAAAGACTTATATGATTCAGATGATTTTAAAAGAACAAAGAAAATCTAGATACCCAGATCATTGCTAGCTAACACCCATGGACCCAAAAAAATATGGTTACCAAAGCAATTTGTTTTAATACCTTTGAAGGTAGCAGGAAGCCAGAGAATAAAATATATATGGTACATGGATAGTGGCTTCTCAAGACATATGAGTGGAAACTCATTGAATTTTTCATCAATAACAAAAATGGAACTAGGACGTGTCACATTTGGTGACAATGGCAAAGGAAAAATCGTTGGCATTGGAACTATTGGAGATCCAAAAATAGTCTCAATCAACAATGTACTTTATTTACAAGGATTAAAAGACAATCTGATAAGTATCTCTCAACATTGTGATGATGGATATACTGTTGAATTTACTAACAATTGTTGTACTATTTCTAATGATAAACTGTTTAAATTTAAAACACCAAGAACTGAAAATGTCTATAATTTGGATTTAAATTCCTTGTGTAAACAACAAGTAAAATACTTGACTGTTAAAGTAAGTGAATATTGGATCTGGAATAGGAGACTTGAACATTGCAATATATATGTTTTAAATAAGTTATCTAATAAAAATTTAGTTTCTGATTTACCTAGTCTCAAATTTGAAAGTAACCGATTTTGTGATGCATGTCAACTTTCCATGTAACATAAATCATCCTTCAAATCTGTTAATAAAGTTTCTAAATATAAACCTCTAGAACTTATTCATATGATTTTTTTGGACCCTCAAGATTAGAAATCATAGATGGTAAATTATATGTATATGTTTTAGTTGATGACTATTCAAGATTTACTTGGATTTTTTATCTGAAATTTAAAAATGAAGCTTTTACTTTATTTGAAAGTATTTGAAAATCTGTTCAAAATGAAAAAGGTTTTAATATAATCTCATTGAGAAGTGATCATGGTGGAGAATTTGAGAATCAGGAATTTAATTCCTTTTTCTCAAACATGGGTATTAAACATACCTTTTCTACACCAAGAACACCTCAACAGAATGGGATTGTAGAAAGGAGAAATAGAACAATTCAAGAAATGGCTAGAACTATGTTAAATGAATATAGACTACTTATATATTTTTGGGTAGAATATGTGAATACAACATTCTATATAATTAATAGGGTTTTAATTAGAACGATTTTGAAAAATACACCCTATGAACACAGGAATAACAGAAAACCTAAAGTAAATTACTTTAAAGTTTTTGGATCCAATGTTTACATCTTGAACACAAAATATAATCTTGGTAAGTTTGATCCAAAATCTAATGAAGGTATTTTATAAGGATATTCTGCTACCTCCAATGCTTATAGAGTCTATAATATGAAGTTGATGATTGTTGAAGAATCAGTTCATGTAAGATTTGATGAATCTGATCCATTTGAGAAAAGAATAGATCAAATAGATGAACTTGACTCCAATGATAACATGAGACTTGAGAACTTAATGAATGATTATGAAAATGATAGAAAAGAAATTCAATCTTGTTCAGAGGAACATGATACTGAAAAACCTTTAAATGTTTTTCCTAGATAGTCTAGAACCCTAAAAGAATAACCCTTTAGAAACTGGGATAGGTGACTGAGATACAAGAATTCAAACTAGAAGAAACTTAAGAAACCCAGTGGAATTCTCTGCCTTCCTATCTCAACAAGAACCCAAGACTATAGAAGATTCTTTAGATAATGAAAGCTGGCTAATAGCAATGCAAGATGAATTAAACCAATTTAAAATAAATGAAGTTTGGGAATTAGTGGAAAGACCTAAGAATTATCCAGTAATAGGAACGAAATGGGTCTTTAGAAATAAACAGGATGACCAATGCACAATAACTATAAATAAAGAAAGATTAGTAGCTAAAGGATAAAATCAAGAAGAAGGAATAGATTATGATGAGACTTTTGCACCTGTAGTTAGGTTATAAGCCATTATAATCCTTTTAGACTATGCATATTATATGAATTTTAAATTATTTCAGATGGATATTAAATCTTTCCTTTTTAATGTTTATTTAATGGAGGATGTTTATATTGAGCAACCTTCTAGTTTTGAAAATTCTCAAAAACCAGATTCTATTTTTAAACATACTAAAGCACTTTATGGCCTTAAACAGGCTCATAGAGCTTGCTATGAAATATTAAGTTCTTTTCTTCTGAAAAATGATTTTACTATGGGAACGGAAGACCCAACACTCTTTAAGAAAACTGTAAAAAATAATGTTTTATTGGTTCAAATTTATATTGATGATGTAATTTTTGGATCAACTAATAAAACCACTTTTCATGTGTTTTCAAAGTTAATACACAAAAAATTTGAAATGAGTATGAGGGGAGAACTAAATTTCTTCTTAGGACTTCAAATTTATCAAAAATATTTTCGAAATTTTTTGAATCAACGAAAATACATTACTGATTTACGTAAGAAATTTGGACATGAAAATAGAAAGACATTTATAACTCCTATGTGTACTAATATAAATCAAGATTTGGACGAAACTAGAAAATCAGTTGACAAAATGTAATATAGAGGTTTGATTGGTAGTTTATTATATCTTACTGATAGTAGGCCAGATATAATGTATTCAGTATGTCTTTGTGCTAGATTTCAATCAAATCCTAAATAATCTCATCTAACTTTTGTTAAAATAATTTTTATATATTTAAAAAGAAGTTTTTTTAATCAATTCGTTATCCTAAATCTTCTGATTTAAATTTGATTTCATATTCAAATGATGAATTTGGAAGTTGTAGATTAGATTGAAAAAGAACATCAGGAGCATGTCACTTTTTAGGAAATTCTTTGGTGTCATGGTCTAGTATGAAACAACATTCAGTTGCCTTGTCAACAGCCGAGGCAGAATATGTGTTTCTGGCAGTTGTTGTGCACAAGTGTTGTGGATGAAAAACACTCGTATGGACTTTGGATTGAATTTTAATAATACACCTATTTTATGTGATAATACAAGTGCAATTAATATTTCAAAAAATCCTATTAATCATTATAGAACTAAGCACATTGATATAAGGCATCACTTATTAAGAGATCATGTTATTAAAATGGTATATTTTTTGAATTTATAAATATAGAAATTCAATTAGCAGATATTTCTACTAAACCACTTCCCACGACAAGGATTGATTTTATTAAGGGGGATGATGGTTTATTTCAATTTAAAAAAAAAATTATTTCACAATGTTTTTTTATTCCGCTTAAAATAGTTTTTTTGCTATTTTTTTGTTAAAACAGAATATGTTTCTTTTATCAATGTAATCTATTTTATTTAATTTTAAATATATGTAATGATTATTAAAAGGACATGAATCATGGTTGTCAGAAAAACTTTCGACTTCTAAACTGCTTCATTTCCATCGAAACCTTTTCGAATCTACAAACCACACCTCTACTCGTGAACCCTAATCTTTGAACCTCTGAAACTATAACCTTCAAACATTCATATATTCTTGTAGAGATGTTAAGGACTAAAAGATCCTTTGAAGAAGAGCCAAGCAATGTGAAGAAAAATGGATAGAAGGAAGAAAAATATTATAGGGCAAGGTAATCGATCTCGACTGGTTATTTCAGAAAAATCAACTGTTGATGTAACGCCCCGACCCCAGTTACCCAGAGACGGTGCATTATTACATAACATTGGCATGATCACAAGAAAGATCAAATCTCGAAAGACCGATTGGTTTAGTAGCCTTGGAAACACTAGATATATTCATAAGTTTTACATTACATCATAAAATGAAAAACTACTACAACAACATAATGTTTCCACAATCCACACTATTAACCCCTCATAAAATCCCTACAGGTCATTCATAACTTACTTATTCATATCCTGGGAAAAATAAAACATAGAAAAGGGGTGAGCTCAAATGCCCAGTAAGGATAACAATATATCGGAAACTTTAATAAATAAGAATAAACATTTAAGGCAATGTAAAACTAAAACAAAAGCCTTTTAAATATGAACTTTCAACATGGTATGGCATAAATAAAATGAAATAATGCCATTTACTTATTCACATGGATATTCTACTAATCAAATAATCACATGCAAAAATCAATAACCACTTTCATAATGTTGGGATGCATAATGCCAGACTATCATAACCACATAGCCAAGGCCTCGTGACAAGACTACAAATAAGATTTTGTCAAGGCCTTGTGCCAAGACACTAGTTTGTCTCATGAGACCTACCGATGCATCGAGGAGCTATAGCGGGCTCCACCCGTCACATATTAAGTCCAATGCATTCCCATATGAAAAAGGTTTAAACATAACATAAACATTCATATTAAAACTAGCATATGAAATGTCAATACTTTCACCATAAACTATTAATGGTATAAAAATAGCACATCCACAGTCAAACGTATCACAAAACCTTCAATACAATATAGAAGTTTTGTATCATAATAAATCAACTTCAAATAATCTTAAAATCCATCAAAGGATGTTGACATAGATGAAATCAAAATTCTTTTTAAAGAAATATCTCCTTTTATTTTGAAATAATTTAAGATCCATATAAAATAAAACATTTTCTTTGAAAATATTCTTATAAGCTTGTAAGGGAAGCTTTGAAGATTTTATAACGGCGGAAAATAGCCGCACCCGCCGTATAAGTTTAAAAAAACATTCTTACCTTAATTCTGTCGAAATGGTTAAAAAGAACCTTATTTTGAAAACGACCGAAAGATTCCTTTATAAACCACTTATAAAAGTCAAAAAGGGTATAAATGACTTTAACTCATATTCTAGTAAATATTAAAAATGTTTTGAAATGCATTTTTAAGAAACATGGATGTGGATGATAAAGAGATCCCAGTAGATTATTACGTATAAACAACCTTGGATAATGAAGAGGTTGTAAAGTAAACCCTTACCTTGTACTTTTCCTTGGTTGGGGTAGGTTAACCTCCTGTATAATGGTGAAATAGTTGTTATTAAATTATACAAGAATCATATATAATAATATGATATCATATATGATCTTTTAACATTGATTTGTTAATAATATCTTAGAATTATCGTCGTTTCGGGAGTTAACTTACTCATTTTCTTTTATATGTTTTGTTACATAAGCCATGTTTGTTGTATCTTATTCATATCCAGAATGATATCTAGTCCTTAAACATCATTTTTAAATCATCAAATGATAATTATACTTGAATGGATACGATGGAGAATGAATCTCATCACGTTCGTGGAGACGGTAGTCCGTACGTACGCACGAGCGACAATATCATTCTTTTGATATTAAAATAATATATAAATGGATGGTATATCATATATACAGAATCATTAACATGTTATATTTATTATTTACATGAGTTACACATCATTATTATACCCATCCAAATAATATTATATTGAATAACAATTACACCACGACGTGGAGACGGTAGTCCGTGCGTACGCACGTTTGGTGACATGTTATTCAAAGGGTGGATAGAATACTGAATATGGTTGTACCATATTTATAATAACATCACAGTATATGTGAGATACTGGAGTTATTATTTTAGAATGGTAAGAACAAAGGAAGAAGAAGTGGAAGAAGAAATGAACTTGGAGAAGGGTGGTGAAATCATTACCTCTTCTTCGGGTTCTTCTTTTTGATTTGATCAGAAGGGCTCCGTAGGTTGGCTTTCTGATCCAACTAAGGCCTCTAGGTTGTAGTGAGGGATGTTGGGAGAGTATTTGGGCAGAGTTTGGCCGAACCAAAAGGCTTTTAAGGTGTGAAGAAATGAGAAGGAGAAGTGCCCTTTTATAAGAGGGGTGAGGGGCACCTTTGGAAAGGCTAGAAATATTAATTTATAATAAATTCATATTCGGTTTATAATGGCTCCAAAGCTTATTATTCAAAGGTTAAGGTGGGGATAGGTCGAAAACCACTCAACCAATAGAATTTAGACAGGTTTGGGTAATTATATTAACCTTATCTTTAAGTATTAACTCTAAGTTAATTAGTTTCACTTTTACAATGTCTCTTTGTATTTTTATATAATATGGTTAATAAACGTACTATATACATCCAAGAGACCCCAAAGTGGTACATTAATGATGAACCTATCATGATATAAGTCTCTTGGCCGAACCTTAGATTTTTAGGAATTTAATATCAATTAATAATATAATATTTGTTTTAAGAACTTTTTTATGTCAATTTTGACACTATTCAATAGTTGATTTTTGTGAAACTCATAACAGATTGATTACTTCGAAAAAAGTCAATTAAATCAATCCTAATATATCATATTATCTTATAAAATTAGTTTAATTCATTAAAAGTTTCATATTGTATTTATTTGGGTATTTATAATATCAATTATTTTAATTTTTCACTATTATAGTAATTACTGCATCATCATTGTGTCATAAATAAAATAAATTATTTATTGTCTAAAAATTATAAATAAAATATCATTATGTAGTAAATATTTTTAGCTTTCTAATGAATATTTATAATATAAAATCCAACATATATAACCCTATGTAAAAAGTGTTTTTCTAAAAGATATATGATTGTGTCATTTTTGTATTCATTTTAACTTAATTAAAATAAAGTGTCATTATCACTTACAAGTGGATCCATGGGGTCCCAAAATAGACCCAAAGATTCCCATGGTCGAACATGTATCAACCAATAGGGTTAAGACACGTTTTAGGGTAATTTAGTATTATTATAATATTATTTGTTAATTCTTATTTACCGGATTTACCCTTAACCATGGTAAATAAAATATTTACCGCAGTAATTATTCAAAATGTCTAAAAACAAAAGTACCCTATTTACACAATTTGAACATCCTGATTCCAAATATTGAATCCATTTTCCTAAATTCAAAACACATAAGTGGCAGAAATTAATTTAAAATTAATTCCTGCTGTCAAAACAAAAAGCGTGTTTTTAATAGATAATAACTATCAAAAGATTGACACTCGTTTATGTTCGGTTTAATTGTAAAATTATGTCCAATGACCAACATTATATTAAATGGTAAAAATATATTCTAAATATACTTTAAAACCACTCAAATTCATAATTTATCACTATTAATTATTTTGATTAAAAAAGTTGTTTTTAATTAAGACTTAGTAATTTTCACTATTCATCAAAATATGAAAGTTATCCGAAATGTACCAAAATTTCACCTTAGGCTAAATTCGATATTCCGAATCCAAAAATGAAGTCCATTTTCAAATATAAAATATATATAATTTCAAAAAGTAGGTATTACTATTCATAACGGCTAGTTTGATTAGTTATGGTGTGTTAGAACTCGGTGTTGCGTACAACACATGCTATCACATTATTCAAAGAGAAGCGTATTGTAGAAGCTTGGGGTGTTACATTCTCCCATCCTTCAAATAATTGCGTCCTCGCAATTTCTAGGGTATTACTGCATAAAAAGACTCGGGTGGTTCTTCATCATAAGTTCCTTGGGTTCCCACGTTGCCTCTTCCATCTTATGGTTTCTCCACAAAACTTTTACCAGACACGTCGTCCGGTTTCTCAGCACTTGTTCTCTCGTATCAAGAATCTTGACGGGCTCTTCGCAATGAGACAGATCGGGTTCCAGTTCTAATTCCTCATAGGTGAGTACATGCGTCGGATCAGGCATGTATTTCTTCAATAGAGATACGTGGAACACATCGTGAACTTTGGAGAGACTTGGCGGCATTGCCAATCGGTAAGCTACAACCCCAATTCGTTCTAGAATTTCGAAAGGTCCGATGTACCTGGGACTCAATTTACCTTTCTTACCAAAATGTATGACTCCCTTCCACGGAGATACCTTCAGAAAAACATGATCACCGACTTGAAATTCCAAATCCTTCCTTCGATTATCGGCATAGCTCTTCTGCCTACTTTGAGCTGCTTTGATGTGATTTTGGATTACTTTCACCTTTTCCACCATTTCCTCCACCAGTTCTGGGCCTACAAGTTTTCTTTCACTAACGTCATCCCAACAGGTTGGTGTACGACATCTCTTTCCGTATAACGCTTCATATGGTGCCATCTGAATACTCGAATGGAAGCTATTGCTATAGGAAAATTCTACCAAAGGTAAATATTGATCCCACATACCCTGAAAGTCAAGTGAGCAAGATCTCAACATGTCTTCTAATGTTTGAATAGTTCGTTCTGATTGTCCGTCTGTCTGAGGGTGGTAAGCAGTGCTCAAATGAAGTTCAGTATCCAAGGATTTCTGAAGACTTTTCCAGAATCTTGAAGTAAAACGGGGATCACGATCAGAAACAATCGATAGGGGTACACCATGAAGTCTCACAAATTCATTAATATATAGTCTTACTAGACGTTCCAGGGGTAGATCTTCTCTTATAACAAGAAAATGTGCTGTCTTGGTAAGATGATCAACAATAACCCATATTGCATCGTTCCTTCTAGGAGTCTTCGGTAGCCCCATGACAAAGTCCATCGTAACATTGTCCCATTTCCACTCCGGTATGGGAAGAGGTTGCATGACTCCTCCAGGCTGTTGCCTTCCAGCTTTCACTTATTGACAAACCATACATCTTGACACAAAATCAGCAATCTCCCTCTTCATGTCGTCCCACCAAAAATGTTCCTTCAAATCTCTATACATTTTGGTGCTCCCAGGGTGTATAGAGAAATTGGAACTATGAGCATCAACCAGCAATTCCCTTTTTAGATCAGGTATATTTGGAACACAAAGTCTCTTCCCGAATTTCAAAATTCCATCTTCATACACAAAGTCTCTCAATCTCCCATCATTCACAGCTTTAATCTTCTTTTAGAATTCTTCATCATCGGTCTGAGAACTCTTAATCCTTTCTAGTAAAGATGGTTTGGCAACCATTTGAAAAAGCATTGATGTTTCACCTTCCCTGGTTATTCCCATGTCCATCTTCACTAGATCCACGAAAATTGGATCCCTTTCAATTCTCATATTGTTCAAAACTCCATGGTCGTTTCTACTCAAAGCATCTGCCACCTTGTTTGCCTTCCCTGGTTGGTATTTTATCATACAATCATAATCCTTGAGTAATTCAAGCCATCTCCTTTGCCTCATGTTGAGTTCTTTTTGTGAGAAAATACACTTCAAATTCTTGTGATCAGTATAAATCTGACATTTTACACCATAGAGGTAGTGCCTCCATATCTTTAAAGCAAAGATCACTGCTGCTAACTCGAGATCATGAGTAGGATAGTATTGTTCATGAATTTTCAACTGTCGTGATGCATAGGCAATAACTCTATCATTCTGCATAAGGACACAGCCAAGTCCTTTCTTCGATGCATCACTATAAATAACAAACCCATCATTCCCCGATGGTAGAGTCAATATAGGAGCATTGACTAATATTCTCTTCAGTTCTTCGAAACATTCTTCACACTCTTTTGTCCAAACAAATTTAACCCCTTTACGTGTGAGCTTCGTTAATGGGTTAGCCAATCGGGCAAAATTCTGGACGAAACGTCGATAATAACCTGCCAAACCAATAAAACTACGTACCTCAGTTATACTCGTAGGTGCTGGCCATTCTTGGATTTCCTTGGTCTTAGAAGGATCAACAGAGATTCCATCTTTAGAGATAATATGGCCAAGAAAAAAAATCTCCTGAAGCCAGAATTCACACTTGCTAAACATCCCATATAATTCATGCCTCCTCAGAGTCTTCAAGATAATGCGCAAGTGATTTTCATGATCTTCGTAAGTTTTGGAGTATACCAAGATATCATCAATAAATACCACCACAAATTCATCGAGATACTCCTTGAAAACTCTATTCATTAGATCCATGAATACAGAGGGTGCATTAGTCAATCCAAACGGCATTACAGTAAACTCGTAATGCCCGTACCTGGTTTGAAATGCTATTTTCGGAATGTCTTCCTTCTTCACACACAACTGATGGTATCCAGATCGAAGGTCAATCTTTGAAAAGTATTGAGCTCCATGCAGTTGGTCAAATAAATCATCAATACGAGGTAGGGGATACTTGTTCTTTATCGTTATAGCATTGATCTCCCTGTAGTTGATACATAACCTCATAGATCCATCTTTCTTTTTAACAAAAAGAACAGGGGCTCCACATGGAGAAACACTAGGGCGAATGAATCCCTTATTACTCAATTCCTCTAGTTGTTTCTTTAGTTCGACTAACTCTACAGTGGCCATTCTATAAGGGGTCTTCGATATAGGCCTTGATCCAGGAATCAAATCAATAGAAAACTCAACTTCTCGTTCTGGAGGATGTCCAGGTAAATCTTCCGGAAATACATCTACAAATTCTTTCACAACAGGTACATCCTCTATTTGAACATTCCTTTCCTCACCGACAGTTATTTCATTCTCTTCCTCCCCAATAATTGAATTAAGTTGAGCTACTGGGGGTGGATCTAAATAAGAATTAGGTGGGGACGATTCTGCTCTAAAAATAAGGTGCTCCTTATCATTATCATAAAAAATCGTAACCTCTTTCTTCTTACAATAAATCTTCGCATCATAGTCCGAAAGCCAGTCCATACCGAGGATTATATCAAACTCAATCATAGGTATGATGATGAAATCAGCAGATAAAGAAAATTTATGTTCTCTAATGGGGACTGATTCACAAAAATTTGTTGCAACGATACTTCCCTTAGGAGTTTTAACTGACAACTCTCTTATTAAATAAAATTGGAAATATCTAATTTTCTTAGCAAACTGGGAAGATATGAAACAATGCGATGATCCAGAATCAAATAATGCATTTTCTAAACTTGAGGAAACCATTAAATTACCTGCCACCACGTCTTTCGAAGCTCTTACCTCAGCAGTAGTGATAGCATAAGCCTGGCCTTGATCCCTTGGCCTTTTATGAGGTAAGTTCTCCTGACGCTTAGGACATGCATTTGCATAATGCCCCATCTCCCTGCAATTGTAGCACTGAACGTTGGTAGCTTCCTTCTTCCCCTTGCAATCATGAGCTTGGTGGCCTTTTTCACCACACTTGTAACAGACTCCCATTCCCTTCAAGCAAGTACCAGGATGTTTCTTCCCGCATTTACCACAAGATGGATATTCAACCTTTCCCTTCTTCCCCTTATTTCCATTCCCAGATTGATCAGCAGGTCTCTTCTTCTCTTTCATTTCTTTAAAGTCATAAGACTTAGAGAATTCCTTTTCGGTCTTGATAGCACATGAGACAATGTCTTCGTACGATGAAAAGGATTGTGAGACTAACTCTCGATGGAGAAATGGTTTTAACCCATCAAAGAAACGATCAATCTTACTTCTTGGGTTACGAATATAATCACCAGCGTACCTCGCTAACCTTGTAAAGTTAGCCTCATACTTCGTGACATTCTCATCCTCCTTTTGTCTCAGACTCAGAAATTGCCTTTCCATATCTGCTCGATGGTCGCGAGGGAAGTATTTTTCTAAAAACAGATCTTTGAACTCCCTCCATTCCATATTTGATACTTCATCATCTTCCTTCGTATTTTGAATCAATGACCACCATTGATCAGCATCTCTAGTGAGGCGGTAAACTGCCATGATAACTTTTTCCCTTTCACTGCTCCCCAAAGCCTGAAATATTTTCTCTAGGGAAAATATCCATTGCTCAGCTACTAAGGGATTTGTATTCCCATTGAACGTTGGTGGTTGTTGCCTCATGAATCGATCTAACATTGATCCTCCACGCTGCGGATCAGGGTGCTCCATACGGGTAAGGTTATTATTCATAACCTGAGTAAGTTTTCCCAGTATGGTGATTAGCTGATCAGCACCAGTTGCATCACCAGCCCCACTATAATTATCTTGAGCAGGAGGGAAATCCCTACATGGAGTGTGTGCATTGATACGGTTTCCATTTCTTCCACTAGGCGCCATTTCTAAACAATGGTATAAACTAGATCAGTTTATGAATCAAAATACATAATCCCATACTTATAAAACACTTAACATAAATTGAACTATTTATGGATATAATCCATAATCATAAGAATGTTTTCTTTGAGGAAGTATATACTCATAATCCCTTCAAAATTATTTGTAAAGAAAATGAGAGTTATCCGAAGCATATCCCCCGGGAGTGTCGTAACCAAGAGTGCAGCAAGGCCCGTTGTCGTGCACCAGTTCCCGTTCGAGTCTAGCTCAAAGCGGTGTTTTCGGGTTTTACCCCTAGGTACATCTGTGCCAGAGCCGCCTCTACCTGCTCGTATCCAGACAGGGATGTATTGCTTGGAAAACTCACAAAATCTCTACAATACGAAAATTCTAGGAAGTTCTTCTATACTAATCCTCAAAGTTCATCTTAGGTCTACGTGCTCTAATCAGAGTTTATCTAAATCTAGCTTCCAAGGTTTGTACTAAACCTCCCTTTGATACCAACTGTAACGCCCCGACCCCAGTTACCCAGAGTCGGTGCATTATTACATAACATTGGCATGATCACAAGAAAGATCAAATCTCGAAAGACCGATTGGTTTAGTAGCCTTGGAAACACTAGATATATTCATAAGTTTTACATTACATCATAAAATGAAAAACTACTACAACAACATAATGTTTCCACAATCCACAGTATTAACCCCTCATAAAATCCCTGCAGGTCATTCATAACTTCATTCTTCACATCCTGGGAAAAATAAAACATAGAAAAGGGGTGAGCTCAAATGCCCAGTAAGGATAACAATATAGCAGAAACTTTCATAAATAAGAATAAACATTTAAAGAAATGTATAACTAAAACAAAAGCCTTTTAAATATGAACTTTCAACATGGTATGGCATAAATAAAATTAAATAATGCCATTTACTTATTCACATGGATATTCTACTAATCGAATAATCACATGAAAAAATCAATAACCACTTTCATAATGTTGGAATGCATAATGACAGACTATCATAACTACATAGCCAAGGCCTCGTGACAAGACTACAAATAAGATTTTGTCAAGGCCTTGTGCCAAGACACTAGTTTGTCTAATGAGACCTACCGATGCATCGAGGAGCTATAGCGAGCTCCACCCGTCACATATTAAGTCCAATGCATTCCCATATGAAAAAGGTTTAAACATAACATAAACATTCATATTAAA
This sequence comes from Viscum album, assembly GCA_963277665.1. Classification (NCBI taxonomy): domain Eukaryota; kingdom Viridiplantae; phylum Streptophyta; class Magnoliopsida; order Santalales; family Viscaceae; genus Viscum; species Viscum album. The sequence continues at coordinate 1,006,790,900 of OY728161.1, forward strand.
ACTACCATATGAAATGTCAATACTTTCACCATAAACTATGAATTGTATAAAAATAGCACATCCATAGTCAAACATATCACAAAACCTTCAATATAATATAGAAGTTTTGTATCATAATAAATCAACTTCAAATAATCTTAAAATCCATCAAAGGATGTTGACATAGATGAAATCAAAATTCTTTTTAAAGAAATATCTCCTTTTATTTTGAAATAATTTAAGATCCATATAAAATAAAACATTTTCTTTGAAAATATTTTTATAAGCTTGTAAGGGAAGCTTTGAAGATTTTATAACGGCGGAAAATAGCCGCACCCGCCGTATAAGTTAAAAAAAAACATTCTTACCTTCATTCTGTCGAAATGGTTAAAAAGGACCTTGTTTTGAAAACAACCGAAAGATTCCTTTATAAACCACTTATAAAAGTCAAAAGGGTATAAATGACTTTAACTCATATTCTAGTAAATAGTAAAATTGTTTTGAAATGCATTTTTAAGAAACATGGATGTGGATGATAAAGAGATCCCAGTAGATTATTACGTATAAACAACCTTGGATAATGAAGAGGTTGTAAAGTAAACCCTTACCTTGTACTTTTCCTTGGTTGGGGTAGGTTAACCTCCTGTATAATGTTGAAATAGTTGTTATTAAATTATACAAGAATCATATATAATAATATGATATCATATATGATCTTTTAACATTGATTTGTTAATAATATCTTAGAATTATCGTCGTTTCAGGAGTTAACTTACTCATTTTCTTTTGTATGTTTTGTTACATAAGACATGGTTGTTGTATCTTATTCATATCCAGAATGATATCTAGTCCTTAAACATCATCTTTAAATCATCAAATGATAATTATACTTGAATGGATACGATGGAGAATGAATCTCATCGCGTTCGTGGAGACGGTAGTCCGTACGTACGCACGAGCGACAATATCATTCTTTTGATATTAAAATAATATATAAATGGATGGTATATCATATATATAGAATCATTAACATGTTATATTTATTATTTTCATGAGTTACACATCATTATTATACCCATCCAAATAATATTATATTGAATAACAATTACACCACGACGTGGAGACGGTAGTCCGTGCGTACGCACGTATGGAGACATGTTATTCAAAGGGTGGATAGAATACTGAATATGGTTGTACCATATTTATAATAACATCACAGTATACGTGAGATACTGGAGTTATTATTTTAGAATGGTAAGAACAAAGGAAGAATAAGTGGAAGAAGAAATGAACTTGGAGAAGGGTGGTGAAATCATTACCTCTTCTTCGGGTTCTTCCTTTTGATTTGATCAAAAGGGCTCCTTAGGATGGCTTTCTGATCCAACTAAGGCCTCTAGGTTGTATTGAGGGATGTTGGGAGAGTATTTGGGCAGAGTTTGGCCGAACCAAAAGGCTTTGAAGGTGTGAAGAAATGAGAAGTAGGAGTGCCCTTTTATAAGAGGGGTGAGGGGCACCTTTGGAAAGGCTAGAAATATTAATTTATAATAAAATCATATTCGGTTTCTAATGGCTCCAAAGCTTATTATTCAAAGGTTAAGGTGGGGACAGGTCGAAAACCACTCAACCAATAGAATTTAGACAGGTTTGGGTACTTATATTAACCTTATCTTTAAGTATTAACTCTAAGTTAATTAGTTTCACTTTTACAATGTCTCTTTGTATTTTTATATAATATGGTTAATAAACATACTATATACATCCAAGCGACCCCCAAATGGTACATTAATGATGAACCTATCATGATATAAGTCTCTTGGCCGAACCTTAGATTTTTATGAATTTAATATCAATTAATAATATAATATTTGTTTTAAGAACTCTTTTATGTCAATTTTGACACTATTCAATAGTTGATTTTTTTGAAACTCATAAAAGATTGATTACTTCGAAAAAAGTCAATTAAATCAATCCTAATATATCATATTATCCTAGAAAATTAGTTTAATTCATTAAACGTTTCATATTATATTTATTTCGGTATTTATAATATCAATTATTTTAATTTTTCACTATTATAGTAATTACTGCATCATCATTGTGTCATAAATAAAATAAATTATTTAATGTCTAAAAATTATAAATAAATTATCATTATATAGGAAATCTTTTTAGATTTCTAATGAATATTTATAATCTAAAATATAACATATATAACCCTATGTAACAATTTTTTTTCTAAAAGATATATGATTGTGTCATTTTTGTATTCATTTTAACTTAATTATAATAAAGTGTCATTATCACTTACAAGTGGATCCATGGGGTCCCAAAATAGACCCAAAGATTCCCATGGTCGACCATGTATCAACCAATAGGGTTAAGAGACGTTTTAGGGTAATTTAGTATTATTATAATATTATTTTTTAACCCTTATTTACCGGATTTACCCTTAACCATGGTAAATAAAATATTTACCGCAGTAATTATTCAAAATGTATAAAAACAAAAGTTACCTATTTACACAATTTGAACATCCTGATTCCAAATATGGAATCCATTTTCCTAAATTCAAAACACAGAAGTGGCAGAAATTAATTTAAAATTAATTCCCGCTGTCAAAACAAAAAGCGTGTTTTTAAGAGATAATAACTATCAAAAGATTGACACTCGTTTATGTTCGGTTTAATTGTAAAATTATGTCCAATGACCAACATTATATTAAATGGTAAAAATATATTCTAAATATACTTTAAAACCACTCAAATTCATAATTTATCACTATTAGTTATTTTGATTAAAAAAGTTGTTTTTAATTAAAACTTAGTAATTTTCACTATTCATCAAAATATGAAAGTTATCCGAAATGTACCAAAATTTCACCTTAGGCTAAATTCGATATTCTGAATCCAAAAATGAAGTCCATTTTCAAATATAAAATATATATAATTTCAAAAAGTAGGTATTACTATTCATAACGGCTAGTTTCATTAGTTATGGTGTGTTAGAACTCTGTGTTGCGTACAACACACGCTATCACATTATTCAAAGAGAAGCGTACCGTAGAAGCTTGGGGTGTTACAGTTGAAAGAAGCACTATCGTTTCAGAACCTTAAAAACATTCAATAGTGAAAATAAGGAATTTCTGTATGTGGTAGAACTTAGATATTCTTCAAATCTGTACAGTTTAGTCTGGGGGATACTGAGGATAGTATGATGGCTAAAATAGAGGATAGGGATTTCCCAATCTCGTCAGTCGAAATTGGTCAGATTCTCAACATCCCTCATGAGGGAGTTTTTCATTTTTATTTGAAGAATATAGGAGTTTTGGTGCATAAATCCGAGGATATTATTACTTTTTTGTTTGGAACATCTACTATTAAAAAAATGATGTTGACAGATTTAGAACCAGATCAGAAGATCCTGGTTAAATTTGTTCAGACAGGAATAGCTCTCAGAATGGCAAAAATTGAAATGATTTTGTACCCTGAAATGTACATAATTTATCTTTTGTTAAGTGATATCATGGTAAACATCCCAAGGTACATGGTTGGGTACCTCAATTGTTGTTGCCAATGTGATGCCCAGATGAACTTTTATCCTTTCAGTCATTTTATTTCTAAACTGTTGCTTAAGAAAGACATGGCAAGATTAGTGGATTCCCGAGTAGACTGTCAACACAGTAATATGTTTAATGTTGGAACATTGAGGAAGATTGGATACTTCTGGAGCACCATTAAAGGAAAAATCTATCCAATAGGAGCTGAGGAAGATTCAGAGAGTGCTCAAGGTCAACCTGATATGTCCAAGGAGGGACAAGCTGAATCAAGGGAAAGCAATATAGCAAGAAGGATCCGATTTTAAGTGGAAGATGGTGAAGAATAAAGAATTTAGGAGGTACTCTAATATTGAAGAAGTAGAACTGTTAATGAGGAAATTACTTCCCCTGCATTGGCAATAACAGAAGCTTTAATTGATTATTATTTTGCAAGAGAAGTTGTTATTGATAAGACCATGGAAGATGTTAGTGAAAGGACAACACCAATAGAAATATGAAAAGGTCAAGAAGAATCCCAAATGGAGAATCAAGAACATATTGTAGCTGATGTTGAGGTTATGCTTCAACATGACCAAGATAAGGAGGCAATGCCTGTTGAGAAAGTGCCCAGACCTCAAGAAATTCATGAAAATGTTGTTCTCTAAAATCCAATGGAAGGCCACGATGCTGATATTTTTGGTGATCATTCTTCTGAAGCTCACACAGAAGTAATTTAAGAGGATTTTTTAGTGGACGAGTCTGCGGACTCTACGGAAAAATATGTGGACCGACCTACTTAGGACAAAGAAAACGAGAAATATGATGTTGAGTCATTACCTTCGGTACTGTTGCATCATCCAGAGTCTGAGAATGAGAATCAAGCACACGGTGCCTCTGATTCAAGGAAGAAATAAGATGAAGAACTGTACCAAAAGTTGTCCCAATTAGAATCTGAGAATGTCACTCTGAGAAATGCCTTATCCATGAACAATTTTGATTTCAAAAGCTAAAAGGGAGTACAGTCTCAAAGAAAGAAGTTGAAATGTTTAAAGAGGATATGCTGAATTCAGTTGCAAATTTTAAATCTGAAATGGTTATGAAGACATATTTATCAGATCTAATGTTGTTTATGGAGAACCAATTTGCATCAGTTGCAAATAGTGCTGTTAGTGGATCAGGTAATTCACCTGATTTAATCCGAATATATCAGGACATAACAGCCGTGAAGAGCAACATGAATGACTGGTTGCAAGATCTTCAATGTAACAGTTCTCCGTTATCAGTGTTGCTAGATAATCAGAAATTTTTAGTGGATCACCTGATATCTAGTGAGCCACCAATCAGAAATCTGTTAAATCAGATGTTAGAGAAGCTGTTAGTGTTTATTGAAAAAGAATAAAGGATTCATGGGTTTTTCAGAGTCAATTTAATCGAGGATACTCATATGTCTCAAGGGAATAGATAGCTCATTATCAAACATGGAAATGGGATGATGAAGAGACTCGGGGAATAGTTCACAAAAATCATGTCTGCAATCTAGAAGAGATAGAACCTATTGCCTATCTTGCCTAAACCTTTATTCCTGTGTTTATCATACTTGTATCAATTTTTCATTTTTTAATGAAAAAATATTTCTTCCTTTCTATTTTTTTTACTGCCTTTATTTTTGATATGCCAGTAATCCAGATTTAATTATTGATAAACAGTTAATAATAGCATTTACCTACAGTTCAGTGCAATATTAAATGTGTTCAACTTCCTAATTTTCATTCTTTTTTATATCAAAAAACGTGGGTGAAATTTGGATAAACACAACATTTTATTTTAGAAACCCTTGTTTATTCAGAGGGAGAAAATTTGAAAGAAATATTATTTTATTTTTCAGGGGGAGACTTTTTTTTATTATTTTTATATATATTGTTAAAATTAAAATATTGGTTTATTCCCTCTAGATTCTATACCTTTATATAATTAATTTTTGGAGTAAATTTCATTTAATTTTTTTATTATCTTATGGGTTTTGTGATCATCAAAAAGGGGAAGATTGTTGAGAAATGTATTGTTTTCAACAATATATAATAATGTTATATAAAGGGGGAGATTATTGAAAATAATACTCTGTCTCGTCGTAATAATTTTGATGCTCAAAAATACCCTTAGTTATTTTCAAATGATTTTATTTAGTATTTTCCTGGAATTTATTAATTTATTTGACTCTTGAAATAATGAGAATTTATTACTTGTTCTGAATCTTCTTTAAGAGCGTCCTAGAATCACTGTTCATACCTTACAAGTTCAAAATCTAATTTATGTGCGTCCTATAATCACTCTTCATACCCTACGTGGATAAATGTAGCGTAAGGATGAAAAGCGTGTATACATTTTGAGATAAGAGAAATGTATGGTTAAACAACAATACGTTTTCAGAAAAAAAAATGGAAGAAGAACCTTATGTTAGGAAGGAACCTTGTGTTTTGTTTATCAGAAATGTATGGAAGGATAACCATACGTAGGTACTAAACGTAACGTGTGTTTATCCAAAGTATGGTTCATCAACCTTACTGTTGTAAACAACCCTACATTCTTGGAAAATTATGGATTAAGTAAAAGTATGGATCTTTTACCGTACATTTGTGTTTTGATGAAAAATTATGGATGATCAACCCTATGTTTATGATCAACCTTACGTTATGAACCTTACGTTTGAAAACTATGTTATCAACCCTATGTTTGGAGGCCACATCATCAACCTTACGTTTGGCGTCAGAAAGTTTTGGAAGACTATATTTTTATGAAACAGTTAGTAAGCTTATTATTGGGCGGATTTCAAGCCAGATTTAATGACTTTTTTAAAGTATGAATTTTCCTGATTCAAAGCCATTTTATTATTGGATTAAAGATCGAATTAAAATGAGCTTTTTATGTCGAGTATTCAGGGAAGTTACAACTACTCTATATGATAAAAGTGTTTAATATCGCGAATCAGAAATAGACTTTTATGGATCTAAATGTGCAGGAGATATGCTCAGCTTTATTATATTTGTTCTCTCTGAAAAAACACCATATATATACAATAGAGTCATGATAAATCTAATTCAATTAAAAAAGTGGAAGAAAGAGACTGCAGAAAATCATGTTGATCTGCTTATTAAAAAAGAGCGTCAAAGCTCTATTCAATTAAGAAGAAGGAACTCGATAGAAGATTCACTTGTTCTGCATCGAATATCTTCTGTGGATCTACTAATGCTAAATGTTGTGAACTATATCTTTATATCTATTGCAACCAGATCGACATAGAAATTCTTTGAATTGAAAATCAAAATTTCCAGAGATGACGATCCATCTTCTATCAATTGCATTCTGTTGCAATTGTGGAGATCATCTGGAAAAGATTATTTCTGAAATTCTTTTTATTCTTGAGTAACCAGCTTCTCATTCTAAGATGTGTAGGTTCTTTTTTGAACCAGAAGGCTTTTTTTTCCTTGGATTATAATGGTGTCAACTGCATGTATTCAGTTGTGGACCCGTTTGTTGAAACGAGGACCAGATAGTGAAAATCATCAAGCTCGAGGTGTTGAGCGTTGGTGGAGTGCACTAGGGGCCTTTTGTTCCCCAAACCACTATACATCTTTGGGTCCCTTCTTTAATTTATTTCCACTGCATGATCAAATCTGATAAATCATAGAGGAAAGAACTTGTTCAATTAAAAAGTTAACGAAAAAATCTAAAATTCACAATTCACCCCCCCCCCCTCTTGTATATAATATGTATGTTCAAGATCCAACAGATTTAACCTTATCTATTTTAGTTTGGTAAAAATAAAATTTTAGGGTGATATTTATTAAGGATGGAATGTTGTAACGTCCCAAATATTTATGAATAAAAATATATTTCTTTTAATGTCTTATGGATATTAAAAAAACATGTACAATTTTTTTATTTTTGGGTATAAATTTCTATTAAGTATCCTTACAATTGATAATATAGTGGTTTTAGAGTGATCAAACAACTGATATAAATATAGATATTAAAAAAAATACTTTCATCTTAGAAAAATGAGATGATAGCCTCAACTAGTAGTCTTGGGAATTACGAAGCTCATTTGTCAGAGATTGGGAAAGAGGTAGTGTCACTAGGCATTGCTCTTGACCAAGCCCAATATGAGCTTCAATATGTGAATATTGAATGGAATTTATTATGGGAGAAGTTCACGTTAATAGAGAATACCACCTGGGTGTTGTTATTCGAGCCACCCTGATAGTCTGTTACTATCGCAAACCTTACCCTTAGGTCTTATGTGGGTGTTATAAGGGGTTATTTAATATGGTATTAGATATTTATTGTGTAATTTATTTTTATAAATAATAGTCTTATTCCGTCAATTCTTTTAGGAAAATAGTCTATCATAGAATAATGATAAATTCGATAAATTCAGTTTTCAGGTAAAATGGTAATTTTGTGATATTTATAAATTATTATATAAAACTATTTTTTATTAATAATATAATAAAAAAATTCTTCTAAATTATGATTATATCATTTCTTTATCTTTAAATGTTTAGGTATGCAATTTGAAAAGGGTTAAATTTTTTATACCATAAATTAGAAAGTGTATTTTTGAAGAATTAATTTTATGGAATTGGTGAATTTTTAAATAAATTAATATTTTAATAAAATATTACAATAATGTTAATTTTAGGATGAAAAAATGATTATATAATATTTATCATGTGAAATGTAATTTTTATTAAGGATTGAAAAATGTTTTTTTCAAAACCTGTGAATGCTCAATAAATGTCGGTTTTCATTTTAAAAGTGAAGATTCACATATTAATAAAATTAATTATATAAAATTAATATTATTTTTGGAATAAAGATATAAAAATTTTCAAATGTTTAATTTCTCATAATTTTCTAAAATAATAAAAAATTCGGGTAAAAAATAGATACCATATAAATAAATCATGTGTTTTATTACATCATAATGACCCCAAAAATGATGTAATAAATACTATAATGGGTATTATCATCAAATATATTTTTCTCCTAAAAATAATGTGATTTTATATATTTCTGACTTATTTAACAATACCTTAGTGAATCCTCCAAAGTGTATAATATGTTTTATGATTTTCAATACATTTCATTATAATGGGGATCATATCCACATAAGCAAGGATAATGTAACGTCCCGGTTCCGGAATCCACCCAGAGGTGCCCCGTACCCGTTTCGTCACATGGCCTCAAGCACATTTCCCTAAACCCTAGTGGTTTTCGACTAGCAGCGAGGGCCTTGGGTGTGATAGTGGGGAAACTATGCCCTCATTGGCAGAGTACACAGTAGAAGTAAATAAACATGCAAGAGTGTAAGTAGTATATAACCAACATTAATAAACATCGGAACAACTAAATCAGCAAAAAACTAGAGATCATATGTATATATATGAAATGATTCATGATACATATGTAAGAAAGCATACAAACAAGTCACAATGCTGAAAAATACAATATTACCAAAAAAAGTACAATAGAAAGTAAGCAGATCCTCATCATCGCAAGCCAAAGCTTGGTCCCATGCTATCTTTATCCAAAGAAATCAAGTACCATAAGATGAAGGGCCCTTTCCTTTGTCTATAACTGCAACAACATAGTCTTTTTGGACCCAAAAACATGACCCAAACAGGGTGTGAGACTAAATCTCAATAGGCAACCACCTGAAGATCTATGCCAAGCAGTCAGTGAGTATATGATAGGTAATACTACAAAAAGTAGTAAATAGTAGCAGCAATAGAAGGCAGTAATCAGTAAGCAGTAAATAGAATGATATACAACAGTGATCAATCCAGATTACAACAAGTATAGGTGACACAACCGCTAACACAAACAGGAAACCCTCTGGGAAGTACTCGCAGCCATCCCTCTGGTCCTATCCAAGAAGTACCACAAACCTCTGGGTAGTACACTCAGCCTAAACCCTCTGTTTTGGAAATACAAAATTATAAGACTCTCTGGGGAAGCTCACTTGGTCAATTCCCCTTATTGTCAAGGGTAGTCAGGGACTCTCTAAGGGAGATCACGTTGTCTAACCATCTTCACCCTGAGGTCTAGAAAATCTTTGAGGAAGCTCACTTGGTCAATCCTCCTATAGCCTTAGGTATACCACAGACTCTCTAAGGATGCTCACTCGGTAAATTCCTCCCCTAGCATGGGAAGGTTTTAATGACATTCAAACACGGTAAAGAATCTCTGAGGAAGCTCACTAGCTCTACCCTCCTGTAGTCTATAATATCTAAGACTCTCTAGGATGGTCACTCTGTAAGTCCCCTGTAGTCTATAATAACTAAGTCTCTCTTGGAATCTCACTTGATCTATCCCCTATAGTCTATAATATCCAAGACTCTATGAGTAAGCTCACTCGGTCTATCCTTGTATAGTCTATAACACTGGGTTCTCACGGTCTAGTTCCAGTCAGTGCATATTAATGTTATAAAGCCATTGTACACCTATAGAGCTAATTGGATATCCAAAGTACACCTATAGAGCTACTTGGATAAACATTCTATTGGGAAACATGCTTTTTAATACCATCATTCCATCCTACGATCTCAAGGCATGTAAACTAGTACAATGAAAAAAGGATATAGACACCCAAAGGTTGCAACAAGAGAAAAGCATGGAAAAAACATCCAAGCAAAACAATTATCCACAAACATGATTAATTTTCCTCTACACAAGCATGCAAGCAAGGAAGGAATAACCACAATGAAGAAAAGGTAAACACGCGATACCCTGTCCATAGGTATTGGTGGAATTTTCATATGAAACGCAAAGACATCGAAAGGTAAGGCACAAACCAACTACCTAGATCCTAGGTGATCGATATAATTGAACAACGAGGCTTTATCCTCTACATAACGACATAGATATATGATAACGAACAAAACATTCAACCCACGATAACATAAGAAAGTGGAGGAATTGGAAATCAAGGTTCTAGGAGAGGGAAGAACTCCCCGATGTGTTTCCAATGCAATTGACGGGGGACAATTCAAAAACCGGATGGAGGCTCAAAGGATCGGAGAAGATCTGCGGCCATATAGGTCGGTTTTGGTCGAAGGTGATGGAGAAGAAGACAGTTCTACCGCTTAGGCACGACCATATCCCATTTGATGAAAAAATAAAATAAAATACACGGCATGTACTCTACTTTTTCATACTCTTCTTTAAGAGGATTCCACTTCACCCCTACTAACCGCGTGTGTGGCCCAGACATTTCCAGCACATGACCTAGTGTGGAAAGGGAGTACATAGTGTGTACTCATAATGTACATAGTGTGTACTTCAAAAATTTCTATAAACTCCTATTTTCTCAAAAACTTTAGCAAAAAGAAAAACATACCTGAAAATGAAGATCTGGGTTCTTACACACTTTCCCCCTTAAAGAAATTCATCCCCAAATTTGCCTAGTGAGGCGTAGAAGTAAAACCCCCAAACAGCTCCGGCCACTACGATCATACATCGGTCTCCCTCTCCCAAGTATCGTCATACACTCACTCGTGCGGCCATAGCACCCATACTAGAGGAACAGACCTTCCACGGAGAACCTTCGTATTATGATTGAAAATCCAGATGGGATGCTCCTAAAACTATGCATCTGCTTCAAGATCAATCTCCTTGGGTTGAAAGACATGAGACGGGTCTGAAAATTAATTTTGGAGCTGAGAAACATGGAAAACGTCGTGCATAACCCAATACCTCTGAGGTTACTGCAACCGATAGGCAACCGGCCTAACTCTCTCCAACACCTCAAACGGCCCAACATACCATGGTGAAACCTTACCCTATCTTTGAATACTCTTGTGTCCCAACCTCCGTGTGACACGTAGGAAAACCTAATCCCCGACCCCAAACTCTAGTGGTCATCTCCACTGATCAACATAAGACTTTTGACGATATTGTGTTGTAGCCATCCTCTTCTGAATCAACTCTATCTGCTCAGAGGTCTCCAGAACAAGACGAGGTCCCAGGAAAGCTGCCTCTCCTACCTCCCACTAGCATATGGGTGACCGGCATGGCCTACCGTACAAAGCCTCATAAGGCTCCATCTGAATAGTCTCCTGGAAACTTTTGTTATAGGAAAACTCCACCAAAGGAATATGCTTCTCCAAAGAACCGCCAAAGTCTAGAGTGCAAGCTCAGGGAATATCTTCAAGCACATGGATCATACGGTCATAATGGCCATCAGTTAGGGGATGGTATGCTGTACACAAATGTTCCTCTGTACCCAAATCCATTTGATGTCCCTGCCAGAACCGAGAAGTAAAGCGTGCATCCCTGTCTGAAACAATGGAGTGTGGAACTCCATGTAGATGTACAATCTCTCGAATGTACAACTATCCCAGATCATCAACACTGAAGGTCTCCTTGATCGGAAAGAAGTGAGCACCCTTCGTAAGCCTGTCGACGATAACCCAAATAGCATCACTCACTCGAGGTGACCTCAGTAACCCATCATGAATTCCATTGTGACATCATTCCACTTACACCCGGGAATGGGTAACTACTGTAAACGCCTTGCTGGTCGCTGATGCTCTGCTCTCACTTGATGGAAAGTAGAACATCTCATGAAAAAACTAGCAACATCCTTCTTCATACATGGCCACCAGTATTGGCAGTGTAGATGACAATACATCTTGGTGATGCCAGGATGAACTTCCCAAATTGGGGAATGAAAATCCCACATCATCTCCTCACGTATGTCTGCTGGCACCCATATGCGTCCCTAGACATGCAAGATCTCATCCTCGCCCACTGTCCATCCAGGAAGAGGGTCCTCTCCTAACACACTCTCCCACAGTACAAAGCCTTTTGAGTCTAATATCGACCTCATTCATACCCGATCGAGAAGAGAAGAGGTAACAGCTATAGAAGATAGGAAAGTCCATCCCTTTCTGCCGTGCACCCTCCATATGCATCTCAGAGAATAGAGCCATAATCTTCCACTCACTAATGGCCTCCTGAACATCCTGAATCTGAGTTCTCCTGCTCAACACATATGCCAATACGTTCCCCCTTCCCGGCATATAGGTGAGCTCAAAGTAGAAAGACTGAAGATACTCGACCCACCTGCGCTGTCTCAGATTTAGATCATGCTGAGTGAAGATATACTTGAGACTCTTATGGTCGGTGAAAACACAAAGTGCTCTCGCAGAAGGTAGTGTCTCCAACAGCTTAAGGCATGATCAATAGCTGCAAACTCCAGATCGTGTGTCGGGTTGTTCGTCTCATGTGGCCTCAACTGCCGAGACTCGTGATCAACGACCCCATATCCCTGCATAAGCAAAGCTCCCAGCCTAATACCTGAAGCATCACAGTAAATAGTATATCCCATTCTAGTCTCTATCAAGTCTAGTATCGGTGTGGACGTCAACCTCCCCTTTATCTATGGAAAGGATAAATCACAAGAATCTGACCATAAATACTTCGCCCCTTTCTTGGTCAGACCTATCAGCGGTGCTACTAGGCATGAAAATTCCTGTATGAAACACTTGTAGTGTCCAGCCTGCCCTAGAAATCTCCGCACCTCAAATACATTCATCTGCTACTCCCAGGAAACTATAGCTCTCACATTCTCTGGGTCCAATGATACTTTTTTCTCTGAGATAACATGACCTAGAATGTGGATATGATACATCCAAAAGTGGCATTTTGAGAGCTTAGCATATAACTAATGCTCTCTCATGGTACTCAAAACGATCTCAAGATGTGTGGAAGGGACGTGTTGTGTGTGAGAGTACAACAAGATGTAGTCCATGAAAACCACCACAAATTAATCAATGTACAGATGGAACACATGGTTCATCAGTGCCATAAAAAATATGGGCTTGTTCGTGATACCGAACGACATGACTATATAATCATATAGACCATACCTGCTCCTGAAGGTTGTAAGAGTTATATCTAATCATCTAATGCACAACTGATGATTACCGGTCCTCAAATCGATTTTCAAGAACACCCAAGCTCCTAGAAGAAGATATAAAAGGTCATCGATCCCCGGCAAGGGATATCGGTTCTTGACCATCAACTAGTTAAGCTTCCGATAATCCACACAAAGACGAAGGGTTCCATTCGCTTTCTTTGCAAACAGGACATGCGAACCCCAAGGAGAAGTATAGGGTCAGATGAAACCCTTTGCCTATAACTCCTATAACTTCTTCTTGATATCCTGAAACTCAGGTGTACCCATCCTATAAGGAGAAATGGACACCGGTATCGCTTCTGGAACGTGCTAAATAGTGAAATCTACCTCACTCTCTAGAGGAAAACCTGAAAATTCATACGGAAAGACATCCCTGATGCGATCCACCACTGGAGGAACGTCTAACTATGAAGTCCCCTGGTCATCCAGATAAAGACTAGAAATATGGGTTGTAACTCCTTCTAGCCCATGATACTCTGGTCCAGCTCTATCTGCCTTGACATCCCACTCGCCTCTATGAAGGAATGATCCTCCCTATGGTGATACGAAACTCTCCCCATGATGATATCAATCGACGAATTCCTCGAAGAGAACCAACAATTCCTTCCTGAGAATGACATCATATCACGTCATCTCTAGGACATAGAGGTCCCATAAGAAATGAAACCTTACAACCTCAAGAGGGCACTCTCTGCACTTATGTATGCTAGATGTCCTCGTTCCCAACGGCATGTCAAGATTCAACACGTCGGAAGACGAAAAGATACAAAACCCAAGTCTCTCCATAATAGAAACAGAGGTAAAACTATGTGAAGCACAATTATCAAAAAGGCCTGAAGATAAAAATGAGGCTACTAAGATCGTACCTCAAACTGTAGAAGGGCTTGGATCCTGCTCTTGATAGGTCTGCTCCATGACAAATATCTGGCATGTACTGCGGCCCTGCACCCCTGGCTGACCACTCTGAGCTGACCCACTCTACTTTCGCCGGTATCCTGGTGAAAGACCACCATGGCTATGACCTCCACCTGTGCCCGAGCAGTCAGAAGAACTCCAGTTCCAAGACTAGTGAGAAACTGGAAAAGCATCTCCTTAACGTGGGGTCATGGAAGAACCCATACCACTAGCTGAAGGTGGGAAGATCTAACAGAAGTGCTGAAGATGGCCCATCTTTCCGCAAGATCGGCACTACATCGGGTCTCTCTGGCACCGAGGCATAGTATTCCCACTCCTACCTCACTGTTAGCATACAACATGCCTGTCATAAAACACATCCCTCCTGCCCTGATCACCTCGATAATACACTCTACAGTGCTTCCTACTTTCCATAGGAGGAACACCAGCTCTGGATGACGAGCCGCCCTAGCTCACAGCTCCAGAATACCTCAGGTTGTGCTTATTGATCAATTGCAGGTTGACGATATAGGATATCGAAGTAAACCTAAAGATATTCAACTGGGAATGGATCTACTTCCCGATGCCATCCTCAAACATCATAGTAAGGAACAAATCATCAACAGTAGGGATCCACGCGAAGTGTTGCAGCTCGGTAAAGAGGGACGAGTACTCCATAACAGAAAGAGTACCCTAATGCAGACTCATAAACTCCCAGGCTTGGTCAGCCATCAAGGAATCTGTGTAAATTTAGTCATAGAAGGTGTGGCGAAACTCATCCCAAGACATACTCTGCTGGCACCCTAACTGCGAGATCTCCTCCCACCACCTCTTGGTGGTGTCACGAAGCATATAAGTGGCCAACATTACCCTTTTACCTAGTGGTATATCTAGAATATCAAATATCGTCAGCATGGCCTCTATCCAAGACTCTGCAGCTTGGGGTCCTCCATCCCTTGAGAAAGTAGGATGATGATGCAGCTGAAAGAACCACATCAATTCGACCATCGACGGTGCAGGAGGCGGCACTCCCTGAAAAGTCGGAATCGTCCTTAGGAAGTCCTCCTTGAACTGCTCATAGGCCACTGCGATTGGTATGACTGCTGGTGCCAAGGCTAGTAAATCAGGAGGATCTACAGGATGACCCTAATCGGCCATATCCAGTGTTTGATCACTGTCTGGAAACTGACGTACAACTGGAGGATGTCTCAGAAGCATAGCTATGAAAATATCAAAAGAACACCTCAGATTAGGATTATCAAAGACATCGAACACAAGTGTACAAAATGGGAACAAGATAAGAAAACATTCGATTTTAACACGACAACACGGCGTGTAGAAAAACTACACGACATGTTCACTTAAACCAAAGACATGGGCATGTACACCTCCCACCTCTGGTCGTGTAACACCCCAACTACATGACTGGTTGTACCCACACATGACGTGTACTTGAACTCTATTCCCCTACCCGATTCTCATTACATGGCTAACCAACACGGTCCTCTTAACCCTAGACTACATGGCATGTTCACTAAGGACACTGCGTGTACTAGACAAGGTTTCGACAACCCGTGTTGTTAGTTACACAGTCGGCTACACACCTGACCCTTACACGGCATGTTCCAAACAAACACAGCGTGTATAGGAGAAGATAACATCGACCCGTGTTGTTCGTGACATGGCCGTGTACCTGGAACAAGACTACACAACATGTTTTTTACCAACACGGTGTGTTCTATTCGAGCTCCCCTGGCCCGTGTTGTTAGTGATACAGTCGGATACACGGCTCAATACTATACATCATGCACCTACTATACATGGCGTGTTCCTAATGAAATTTCCTAAACACTGTGTTCTTGCTCACACAGTCAGTGACACGGTCTGAAACTACACTACATGTAGTCATAAAGTACAAGCCGTGTATTCTGGGTTTTTCCATGCAGTACCTCAGAAACGGAACCAAAGACCAGAAACACATAAAACAAGGCATGAAGGTTCCAAATTCTGATCTATGAGGGCCCCTACTCCCCACAAACCAATTCTTGGCACCCAAAACAGTCATATATAAGGAAAAATAGTTCAATGATTCACCAATTTCGAATTCCATAAGGCCCATAACACCTCCAGAACCAAAATTTGGTGTTCCTTTAAGCAAGGTACAATACAAATAGTCCTCTATCACATAGTAGATATTATATCAAATCATATATCATAAAATCATGAATAATATACACAAAGTCTATCACAACAACATGAAATCACTAATGCATCTTATATGGCATGGCAAGAATGCATGACATGCAATTTCTAACAATTTCCTATATGATGCATGAGATGTTATACCCTAATCTAATCGGGTTAATATAGAAATAGAACCATTATAGAAACAAGAATAACAACACATGACATGAGAATCACTCTTGGTGAAATCATATCAACTGTAAAATATCAATTCCAGAAAACTGTAATAAATGAGGTAGTATGGATTTTCCATGTACACAGGTTAGCTAATCCCAGGCACAGCTTATTACTAAGTACCGAATCCATCCTATCCCTGGATAATGGCTACAAACAGTAAATCAAGTGAAAATGATTCCTTTGATACCACTTTGTAAGGTCCCGCTTTCGGAAGCCACCTAGAGGAGCCACGTACCCAATTGGTCACACGGCCTCATGATCATTTACCCAAACGCCAGAGGCTGCAGACTAGTAGCAACGGACTTGTGTGTGATAGTGGGGAATCTATGCCCTCATTGGCAGAGTACACAGCGGATGTAAATAAACATAAAATAGAGGAATCAGTAAATAACCAACAACAATAAACATCAGAACGACTAAATTAGCAAACAATGAAAGCTCATATGTATATATATGAAATGATGCATGATACATATCAAGTAAATAATCCAAACAATTCACGATGCTGAAAAATACAATAGTACCAAAAAAAGTACAATAGAAAGTAAAAAACTCTTTAGCATCGCAAGACAAAGCTTAGTCTCACGCTCTCCTGCTCTAAAAAAATCAAGTACCCGAAGTCGAAGGTCGCTTGTCCTTGTCTATACCTACATCAACATAGTCTGTTTGGGCCCAAAAACATGACCCAAATAGGGTGTGATACTAAATCCCAGTAGGAAACAACCTAAAGATCTGTGCCTAACAGTCAGTGAGTATATGGCGGGTAATAGTACAAAAAGTAGTAAATAGTAGGCGCATTAGTAGGCAGTAATCAGTAAGCAGTAAACATGATGATATACAACAGTGATCAATCCATAGAACAACAAGTATAGGTTACACAACAGCTAACACAAACAGGAATCCCTCTTGGAAGTACTTGCAACCATCCTCTATAGTCTTATCCTAGAAGTACCACAACCCTCTTGGAAGTGCACTCAGCCTAACCCCTCTTGTTTGGTCATAATAAATTATAACACTCTATGGGGAAGCTCACTCGGTCAATTCCCCTTATAGTCTATGGTAGTCAAGGAATCTCTGAGGGGGATCACGCGGTCAAATCCTTTTGTCCCAGAGGTCTAGAGACTCTCTGAGGAAGCACACTCAGTCAATCCTTCTATAGCCTTAGGTGAACTGCAGGCACTATGAGGAATATCAATCGGTCAATTACTCCTCTTTCCTGGGAAGGTTTCAAAGACATTCAAACAAGGTAAAGACTCTATGAGGAAGCTCACTCGGTCTACCCTCATGTAGTCTATAATAACTAAGACTCTCTGGGAAACTCACTCGGTCTATCCCATGTAGTCTATAATAACTAAGACTCTCAGGGAAGCTCACTCAGTCAATCCCCTATAGTCTATAATGTCCAGGACTATCTGAAGAAGCTCACTCGGTCTATCCCCATATAGTCTATAACACTAGGTTCTCACAATCTCGTGCCAGCAGTGCATATTAATGCTATAAATCCAGAGTACACCTATAGAGATACTTGGCAAACCAAAGTACTCTTATAGAGCTACGTGGCTAAACAGTCACCATGGTAACAAGCATGTTAACAACATCATTCCCTCCTATGATCAAAAGGAATGGAAACTGGAACAATGACCAAAGGCTAAAGAGTCCCAAAGGTTGAAACAAGAGAAAATCATGGGAAAAACATCTAAGGATGACAATTATCCCCAAATATGATCAATTTACCTCTACACAAGCATTCAAGAAAGGAAGGAATAACCAAAAGGTCAAAAAGGTAATCACACTATACCTCGTCCATGGGTATTGGTGGAATTTGCACATAAAACTCAAAGACATTGAAAGGTAAGGCCCAAACAACCTACCTCGATCCTAGGAGATCGATATACTTGAACCAAGAGGCTTGATTGTCCTCAGAATGAAAAAGATATACGAAAATGCACAAAATTTTCAACCCACGATAACATAAGAAGGAGGATGAATTGGAAATCAAGGCTCTAGGAGTAGGAAGAACTCACCACTGTGGTTCCAACACAATTGATGGCAGACAATTCGGAGAACAGATGGAGGCTCGGGGGCTCAGAGAACATCCATGGTCGTACGGGTCACTCTCGGTCGAAGGCACTTAAGAAGAAGACATCTCTATCTCTTAGGCACGACCCCTATCCGTTTAATGAAAAAAAGAAAATACGCGGCTTGTACTTCTTGAGTACATAGTGTGTACTCTACTTTTAAGTACTCCGCTTTAAGTTGCCTCCACTTCACCCCTGAAACCCTTGTGTTTGGCCCAGACACGGATGTCACACGGCCTGGAATGGAAAGGGAGTACACGGTGTGTACTCATAAAGTACACGGCGTGTACTTCAAAAATTTCTAGAAACTCCAATTTTCTCAAAAACTCCATGAAAAAGAAAGACAAACCTGAAAATGATGATCCGGGTTCTTACAGATAATATTTTAATATGTTCAACCATTGGACATATAAAATATTTTTTTCCACTCTTATTTGGAAAATTTCATTTGTAGAATCCATGGTATGGTTTGTGATTTTTATTATTTAATTATATAGGTTCCAAACCATAAAATTCTGGAATATTAAAGAAATCCCATCTCATTTCAAATATAAACCCACCCAATACCCAAAAATCTTCTCTAAAAATACATGGATAACATACCTACTTTGTACTACCTTATCTATAATCTCATCAAGGCACCACATGCTCTCAAGAGGCCCTAATTCAAAAAAATTATGTCACACATCCAAGTAATGGATTCCTTTCTTTCTATTTTTTGTCCATGATTTTTTATGTCATTATACCCTATTATTGTAACTTAAAAATATTTGGTTATGATTTTTAACCTCTCCCATAATTCCCTCCTTATGTTTAAATTATGATATACCCATTTCTATCTATTTAATTTCATCCATGTATCCCAGTTACCATGCCAAAATTCTGTAAGTGATTTCCCTCTTCTTATTTCCATTCAAAACTTTCTTCTAAATTATGCATCTAAATTCCATTTAATATGTTTGGATATTATGGTCCATGATTAACATAAAGTTTAACTCATTTATAAATGATTATATACCCATTTCTCTTTTATCAGCACAACTTATGAATCTCTATATAACGTTGTTTTGCTTCCAAAATTGCACCGCGATCTTCCAAGCCAAAATAATCATGTACTGAAAACCATACTCATTTATCTATCAAGGTTATTCAACTTTATGCACATATACATATTAAATTGTACATATATATGTATATATATATTCAACATTATTTTACCATTAAAAAAATTATTATCTTGAATGAATACATGTTATATGATCAATATGGCCCACGTAAGCATGAGATAGAAATGAACATGAAGGGTGCACCCTGTTACCACTCTAATGCATTGGGAAATGTTTAGTATCATGATATGTCATGTTGGGATAAGGGATTACCTTATTCATTTAATAAAAATATTCCACCATGTTGGGGCAAGGGTTTTTTTGATTCATTTATGTTAATGATGTTGTGTTTTAAGTTGTTCCACCATTTCCATTTTATGATAATCATGTTATATTTGGCCTTTATGTTCATATTTCTTATGGGATCCATTTATATTCTAATTTCCTAAAATGTATTTTATTCTTCTTTTTATGCCTTTTTTACTACATCTTTGTGATTTATAGCTCTCCATTTTCTTATTTATGTCCTTATGTTATCCCATGAAATGCTATGTACGAAGGAATTTTGGGGTCAAGTAAAAGAATTTGTCAATAAAGATGTCGTATTTTATGTCTTAAGTTGTCATGAAATTATCATAAGTCCCAAATAAACCATACCTATTGATCATATGGTTTGTATTAAGTGTAATATTACATAATAAATCATCTCTAATTTTGTAATAATGACCATGGTTATTATAGAGGAGTTGAGGATTCACCTCATAATGATAGTTCCGAGAAATATGGAAATATCATCCACCCATGTAACATTTTATGCTCCCAAGAAACTAGTTACCCTATTGATTCATCCCTCAGTTATTGAATGTGGGATGTTTGAATTTCATTCCTCCTCTTCCACGATCAATGTCCCTCCCTATGTTTTTCTCTAAATATCCATAATTTTCATTTGATATATGGGATCACTATATCTCTACGATCTCTAGTTCAACCTTCATAGAACTTCACACCATCTACTCATAAATTTCATAGTATTGATTTGACATATTATTCTGTAGATGGGGTCTTAGTCCACTAAATAATCAATAAACCATTCAAATGGGATCCACAAAAAATGTTTGAGTGGTTACGAGAAATCATTATAATGTTCATATCATATCTTTCTACATATTCAATTTCCTTCTCCTTTTTCTCTAGGAATTCCTTCTCCATTTTATTTCTCATCGAATGGGGGAAATATTTTTTGTAAAAGTATCCCATGTACTCGTACCACTCTATTGTATCTATATACTATATTGGATTTTTTTAATCAGTTTCCACCAATTTTCAGCATCTCCCTCAAAGTAGTACACATTCATGGTAACATTCTCTAGTTCTGAATAATGGAGTATTGAATAGTTCATCTCTATAGATCTTATCCATTGTAAAACAATAAATTGACTAGTAAATATATTAAAATAATGTTGTTTATGATACATAAAGAACTCAATGGATAGTTTTTCACTTCAAGTTGAATCTAATATCTCAACTTTATATAAGTTATTGTTCATAAATGGAGTCGGTTGATTCATCATTTTCATGATGTTTTCCATTCTATCTTCTATCGGAGGGTCATCAACACCAGGATCGTTGAAATCACAATTTATGTGGTTCCTCCGATTTCATAAGATTTTATAAAAAAATGAGATATTAATGATAAATGTGATTCTTTTAATAATATTATAATTTTAAAATAATTTTATTTCTTAAAACATCATGCTTAATTATATTAATCATTAACAACAATTACATTTTATATAAATAATTCAAAATGGTTCATAAAAACATATGATTAAGCTAACATATACCCCATGAGTTTTGAACCAGGAGTGTATAAAGGACCTTTACCACATACCAGTACCCATTTGATTCTATCTTAATGAGTTTTTTTTGTGTATTACCACAAAATAGATTTATTCAAGAGCCACATCCACTTTTTCATATCCAAATAGATATTTCTTTACCCAGAGACCATTTACATAATACATTACAAAAACTTCTAGTATTTCTTCCTATTTTTTTACATATCTCTATGATTATTCTAAATTTTATGAAATCCTAATTGCCACAGATAACTAAAATGTCCTTTTATACCACCTACGGTATCCCGCCTTTTTAATACATTATATTTTCATTACATTGTACAAAATAAAACATCTTTTAATGTTTTGTTTCTTGGAAACAATGTACATATTATATGAAAAACATTCAACAGTATTACTAAAATAATGAAATGTTTTTTCAACGGTTCATATTATGTACTTTTACTACAGCTCATAACCTGTGGACAAACATTAAATTAATGGGTGATTAGAAGGCCTAGTAAGGGAAATCAAGTGAAATAGATTACATGTGATATTGAATGAAACCAATAAGAACATAAAGAATACCATAAAGGCATGAGTAATGGTAGATGGGTATATAATAATAAATGTAACTTTAATCATAACATGTACATGTGGAAATTTCATTTAAATGAGACATTCCTAACCATATCACCAATTATTTTTACCAATCTTCTATAAAAATTACCATGGTTATTCACCAAAAAATTGTAAAACATGTCATATATAGAGATTAATTTGTTTACCCAATGCATTGGAGTGTTATAACGGAAAACCCGTCATATTTTTTAATTAATAAGATCCACATAGATCATAATAAAACATTTTATAAATAACATGTAGAGTATAAAAGAAATAAACATACGTTCAAAATCATGTCATTTTTTTAATGTGATTGAAGAAAAGATCTTTGTTCCATTTATAACCCCCAAAAAGGGAATGTGAGTTTTATGTGTTTTAATTATAAATTCAAATAAATCATTTTAGATCTTATTGAATACCCTTATAAAATGGATAAATGGGAGGGTATTTATTTCAAATTTGTGGGATTTTTTATTAGTAAATAAATAAAGGCTTTGGAAACCTAGGATGTGGAAAATGCCAAAACCATGGGCTTTCCAATAGTATTTCCCAGGGTATTGGAAACATTAGATGCCTATTATATAATTTTAATCCACAATATTCGACTATAATTTGATTTAACTTATTTTTTAAAGGAAAATTAAACTTTTTACCAAATAACATTTTTAATGTTAAAGATTCCATTATAGAGTTTGGAGAGTGAATTATATATTTAGAAATTGATTAAAATATATTACTATAATTGAAATTAATAAAATAATATAGTAGAAATATTTTATTTTGTTTAATTAGTTATTAAATCATTATGACATAATTATAATGTTATTAACATACTGAAATACTCAAACGTTATTTTTACTAATAATGAAAAAACAATGTATTTTATAAAATTTTCATAAATTCAGCCTAAACTAATTTTTATGTGATGATTTAAAATGATGTATTTTTTTATCATAATAATTCTATAAATATGAGAATTAAAACATTTAAATATAAAAATCCTTATTTATTAAAAATAATTTCTGCTTGAAAATGCATAGTAAAATATCTGAAACATGAAAAATATAATTTTCTTATTTTATCATTTATTTTTCAAAAATAGTGTTTAATAAGAACATTTATTTAATACAAGAATTATTCATAATAACTGATATTATTATAATAATTTATTTCTTTCTGAAGAGAATAATTTTGGACAAAAAATCATTTTATCAAATCCATCATATTTTTATATTAAGAAAAACTATTATTAAAATTGAATACAAGGAATAAAAACTTAATTTAAGAAATGGGATTAAAAATTAAATGATTGAAGCCTCCATACATAACCCCTTATCACACCTACATATTTCTTAAGAGTATTGTGAGGGAAGGTGATAGTTTTGTGGGGTGCCTAAGCTATCATTGACTAAGTGGTAATCTCCACTAACTTGAACATCCCCCATAGGCAATTTTGTTTAAGCTTCACGTGTTGAAGCTCAGATTGGGATTGGTTAAGGGTGGACCCCAGTAATGATTCATCCCCCCAAGTTAAAACAAATGTTCTTGAAATAGCACAACTCTACTACTTGAGACCATCAACTCTTCTTTCTATATCAATTATCAATTGTTAAATTAAACTTATAAAGACCAATTAAAATGTTTAAATTATTATCAAAAGTACAGTTCCAAATAGTTATATTGAAAAATTATCATAAATATCCATTGATTATGAGACATTAAAAACCATATGGTCACATATTCCATTATATTGACTTCATTATTAAAGATATATGATTTTTTTATAAAATATAACCCATTTTCGGAAACAATCATCATTAAAAAAATTAGGTAATTACAGTTAGAATTTTAAAATACTTGTAATCTTAATATAAATCTTGATTCTTGAACATTCCCATTCTTAAGAACAAAAAAAATAAAATTCCCTTAGAATTTCACAACTTAAAATGACATGGGTTTAGGAAAATACCCATACATCACACGGGTGTATGGGAATCATGTTTACATTCATTATGGAAATCAAGATAACCATCCCATTAATGTTAATGGGAAAGGGGTATAATAGGTTCTAGGTCAGAAACCATCACACCCAATCATGTAGTCCTATAATCTGCATACCATCTTAAATAGTTCATAATAATAGAAATATAACACTTTACAACATACATATATATTATCAAATCACTAGACATGATCATGTTATCAAAAATAATTACATCAACCAACATGCTAAACATTCAGGGTATTATCAAACTCTATTTAATATGAATATTGGAATGCATAAATATCCCTATAAATAACATCACTTATCAAGATTTGTAAAACACCAAAAGATAGTCATAATCTGTTTAACAAACTAAAAATTTACATAATTATTGATTCCAACAACATAGATATAATGTAGTTCAATAAAAATGATATTTAAAATATATAAAATATTATGAATGTATTAAAATAGTTCTAGGGTCTACCAAATGAAACATAATATATAATGTAATGGTACCCCAAGACATATAATGGTAAATACAATAAATGAAATTATAGCTTATTAAATTAAATTTGATAATTAATACCCAAATTAGATAGAGAGAATAAAAAAGGAATAATAATTACATAGGTATAAGTAACAAAGGTGATACATAGCCTATATCTGATTGAATATGTTTATAAAAGAAAAACTATTACAATTTCATATGATTAAGGTTTTCCTTTATAATATATTCTACACATATGTATTCAAAACTAAATCTTGTTATAACCATATTTTTATATTGGAATTCTATTTTCAATGGTGTAAAGATATGTTCCATTGATATCATATTTTTTAAAACCCATTTTCAATAGGAATGAGATAAAGAGAGTGTGTAACAAAATTAAGAAGGAATTTTCACGAAGTGCCCATTTTTAAAACTATGATTTTATGAAACATCACCTACTTTAAACCATAAAAAACAATCCATATTCAAGTATATTATCTGAAAAATTATTAAACCAATTAGTATTTTCAGTATAAATCACATATTCCCACCCCAGAAACCCATCAAACACATCACTATAAGTTAACTATATTAAAAATGGGATTTTTTGATTCATTTACTTATAGATATTTCAGTTTCATGTGTAAATAAATGGTTTTTGTTATAAAATATGATTTAAAATAATGTATGTTCATTATTGTTACATAATAACAAATCAATGGGGTGTTTTCTATGGAAGTACATGGATCCCACAAGCTTCCCTTAAGATGGTTTTAAACTAAAAAACTCCAAATGTTATATTTAATCCCATTATTCATAACATTGGATGTATCTAACACATAGATATGAAAATTTATAGTTACATGACTTCAGCATTGGTTTCACAACTTACATATTAAAGAAAACCCACAAAAGGTATCAATACATTAAAGGATAGATCAAGGAACAAACTAATTAATTAAATTTTATAATGTATTGAAAATGTTTTAGGTATCCACTAAATAATGAAAAAAACATACATAGAAATATTTTAATTATATATGAAAAAATAACCTAAGAGTAACAACATTTTGTTATTGAATATTTAAGATGACATTTTTTAAAAGGTTTTAGAAATAACTGGAAATAATTTCTCAGTTATAATCCATCAAACACTCAGAGTGCTGGGATCTAATTACATATAACTTGTAAGACTTAACAATTCCAATTATACATAAATAGAGACATAGATCTACTATTTAAAATTTGTGATTAATTTAACCTGATAAATAACCATTATAAATGTATAATCCATCCTAAATCAACAAAAACTCAAGAGATCAATGTACAAATTTATCCAAGAAACATAGAATCTATAACACTTAAACAATATCTATGTAAACAACCTTAAAAATTATCCTAGATGATATAGAAAACTAGTTCAATACATATCTTACTCTATTTCCAATAATATTTTGATGAAATGTGAGTAATCAACAAACAAGATCCTCTATGAAATAAATGAGGAGTCCCCCTGACCATGGGTAAATTCCTCCATACTAAGTTGTAATTTACTTTATAATTCAAAGCCATCATAATAAAATAAGAAAATATTTTGAGATGAAGGAATATGAGTTTAAATAAAAGATATACCTTGGATTAAGGTGTCATAAACTCCAATAATTACATTATGGATCATCTGGAATGAAGGGGGAATAAAGAGCTGCCTAGAGAGGCCATAGAAAGGCCTCAGACGCAGATGTGGTTAATGAAGTCCAAGGAAACGGAGTGTAGATAATATGGACTGAAGGGTGAGTTAACATAAATATTCCTTAAAAAATATCATACATGCTCAACTGATGTTCATATGGGGATATAGGTTACTTGATGGAAGCCTCATGCCTTCGTTAGGGCTAGAAAGTACCCATTATATTCTCTCCAATTACCCCATATCACCTGTTGGAGTAAACTATATGTGGAACCATTTAGTAGGTACCCGACATCATTTAATTACCCCCTAAACATCAAAAATCATCTCAAAATACCATATAATTCATCTTCAAATAGACATAGAAAAATTGAATTGTTCCACAAAAATGATCCATTAATAATAAATTTAAAATTCAAATTGAACTCGTGCTTTTACCTTTTTAATTCCACACATAGAACATTAATGACACCATAAACAATGTAATTGAGACTTGGGTTATAACTACCTTGCTTCAATATTAATTCTCATACCAAATAAAGATCATGAAATATTTCCCAAAGGCTCAATACCTTTAACTATCCAATTTATATATTAAGAAATCCATTTAATCCATGATACAAAACTTACAAATCTACAAAATTTCACTATGAACAATCTATTTAGGATCATAAAATAATGATCCAAAATCATATAACTAATAAACAAATCAAATATACCTTGGAACATATCTCTTATTTTAAATTCACAAATTAAAAAATTTGTTGTAAATCATCAAAATCCAGAAACATTCATATTTATAACCATAAAAACCCAAATTTAACAATGTAAAAGATTATAACAACTAATAATATTAAAAATACTCATATTATTTATCATTCTTTTGATGTGTGGTACCTAAAACCAATTAATGAGACTATATCATCAACAAATAATCAATACAATAAGATGTATTATCACCCTTATATCCAAAAAATTCCATCAAATAGTTAGAATAGAACAAAGGTACACCCCATAAAAAGACCCCAGAAGGGAAATCTATACCCACCCTTCTATTACATTTTATTTTTCTAAATATTTTATGTCCTCATAAGCTGTTTTAAAACCCATTAATAGCTTAAAGAAACCAAAATATTATCTTTTATATTAGAATACACCATTTCACACAATCAAATAAATAAAAATCTACATTTAAAGGTAATCTCGATATCTGGTGTTTTAATAAAATCCTCATATATATTTAAAGTATGATGTAAAATCAAGAATATACATTATTTGTTTTCATTTTCAAAATATAAAATAGTAATTCAAAATTCTGTTTTCCAATTAATTTTTTGACTCATCAATTTTATTCCAAAATTATTATCCCATATTAACCATAAATACTAATCAATCACTTTTTAAATAACAATAATCCCTTTTTTCAAAATCAACAACCATTTTAATCACATTTATATTATATCAATTTATCCACAATATAATACTAAATATTATAATGTATTATCATTCACATAGTGATACAATAGAATATTCATAGATATTCCATCAAAATAATAGAGGTTTCCCTATAGAATAAATACAAGTCATTTATTAGTATGTTTGAATATTATATTTATCAAAAGTAAATTATTGAAACAATTAAAAAATTTTAAAATATAAATTTTCTCAATAACAGAAGATCAATCATGTTAACAAATAACATGCATGGATGTTAATCAATTTTTTTTAAAACATGATTAATAGAAAATAAATAACAGAGAAAACATATTACATACATGGAAAATATTTTTTTATATGATACATATTCAATATTTAGTATAAAAATTTAAGTCGGAGTAAACATAATTCTTGATAGTGAAAATATAATGCATAGAGCATGATCCACTAATTAGGGGAAAATATAAAATAAATGTTATAGAATACTAGAGAATAAAAAAATGTGTTATGGAATGAAATACAACATGTTCCAAATAATTGATGTTAAACATGATGCATGAACCAATAGTAAAGTTTTACTGTGGGTTGATCCATAGAATTACATCCCAGGTTTTGTAACTAAGTGAATGTCAAGGGAGATGCTGACACCCAAATTTGATTAGACCATGTGGATAATATTTAGCCCCACAGGTATTTTTTTACAATTATTATTTGAATTATAATCTAATAAATTTTGATTTATTCAAAAGGGATAAGATATGTAAATAAAATATGGTGGACAAGTTTCAGTATCTTATTATTTCATGATATGTAAATTATCATAAATTAAAATAAAATAAATATTGTCATATGGGGATAAGTCTATTTAGAATTATAAGGGGTTTTGATAAATTTATGTTTTGGTCTCTTGTCAAGTTATAAACCATAAGAGGGGATGAATCATGATATCAAAAAATTTATGCCTTAAAACCCTTTATTATGGTCTTCTTCCCTTGATATGGGGAACATAAATTTTCTATGTCATAAAATCTCTAGATAATCAAGGAAATAAATAAATAGAACAATCTGAATTTTACTTTTTTATCCATAGCCAATATTGTACAATGATAATAAAACAATTGATTATTTAATTCACCAAATAAATAGTGTGCAATACTTTGTTTTGATTACATAATAGAGAAATATAATTGGCCTTTCATACTCAATGATCAAACATGTTGAGAAAACTCACTACCTATTGTCGTTGAGAGACACTCATTTATCCCTCAATGAAAACCATTATCTTGTTTACAATATTAAGATATTAACAATTAATCTAACGCAATGTTTATATTTCACACCCATTGAATATTTCCAATGATATAATACTCTTGGAATTTCCTAATTCTTCCTTGATTATTTTATCTTAGTAGTTCTAAAAACCTATCCAATGAAATTCATATCCTCTTTGGATCCACACCACAATTTTATTTTCAATACAATGGTAATGATTGAATATATGGATTATAGGATTATTCCATGTTTACCCAATGAATAACAGAATCATAATAAGTCATTAGATTCTAATTAGACACCAGAAAATCTAAGAAAAATATTCCTTTTAATGTTTTTGGGAAAAAAATTGCCTGGTTATATTTTCATGGCTATGGAATAGTATGCTTTTATATGGTGTAGTAATCTCCATTTATCACCAGTTATGGCATGGTTTCCACCATTTCGGTTTAGTATTAATTTCATTATAATTCATTTAGGGCATGGTCTAGCATACTGTGGAATGGAAAAATATATTTGATTACATCCCAAATAACCATTCACCCTTGACATCTCCCATGATCTCTAATTAACCTCTTAAACATATATTCAATCACAAAACATAATACATTATATACACATGTAATACATTTAGTTTTAATATAACTCTTTTTGATGTACAGTGTGTAGTTGTGGCATGGTCATTTTCAATCCAACACAATTGTTGTATAGAAATATATCCAAATTGTGGACGCCCCAACATTTACTGTTTAATTGAAACACATAATAATCCATTAAAATTCCCCTAAACCACAGTTTATTTTTCTATTAATCGAATTCAAAACACTATAACCCACATTAAAAATTTCATCATAATTTCAACACATAATAATAAACAGTTTTCCTTAGTAGCTCATTCATGTTTCAATGTCGTTTGTTCTTTCTTGCTACATAATATGCTTCCCCCCACATGGGAGAATAAAAACAATATCTCATTGATTCTTACACTGCATAGTTTTCTTCACACCCCTAGGTGTTCACATATAAACATTCTATTCTAATCCACTCATCTATGTAGTGACTGAACACTACCACCACCATATTTAAAGGGTACTTAGGTGATGAAGTTGAGTGTCCTTGGTAATATTTCTTATCCCTAAAACTATCATTGTATTATATCCATTTATTATGAGAACTAATAAATTATTTATGATCCATGAAATGAATTATTCTATTATGTTTCACACTATATTACAGACCAAACCTACCAAAGCAACAAATCATATGGTGTGGAATATAGTGTGTAGTGTGTAGTTGGTTTCCCAATCACATATCTGCTTTTACATCTTCAAATAATTCAATAGATATTATTAATTAAAATTAATTTATAATAATCCTAGAATAATAATTAGAGCACACATACCAAAATTATTAATAAACAAAACCTATAAAATCCTCTTAAAGTGTTTTAAATAAAAATATTCCCTTTTGGGTTTTTGGATAGTTCCCAAAAATTCAACAAAACCCTTATCTTTCAAAAGAATGTGATAATTTCGAAATTTTGTTCCTCTAACCATTAAGGATTTCATCAAAGTTTCATCGATCTTAAACTCTAATATAATGTGATACAACACTAAATATTATAAAAAATAGTGTGACGAAACAATTATCATATGATATCACATCATTTCATTTTAGGTTGAAAACCACTATCACATGCCTTCAGCACCCATATTGTCAAATAAAAAAATCTCTCACAAATTGGTGATTCTACCCCTTTCACAAACATCCATTTGTTAGACATTTCTTCTCCCCTCTATAAGTGACCCCAATCAATACTTTATTAAGATGAAAATAATTAACGTGAGAAATACTTATCTTAACTAGAGTGAGAAATGAATAAATTTCATTTTTGGGAACTCTTATGTTGGTGTGGGGGTCACATTTCTATTTAAATATTAAAATATGGATTCAGTTGAAATCCCAGATCTAACCAATTTCATTCAAAATCTTTTTTGGGTAAATATTTTCCAGGATATTTACAACATGATCTTATGGTTGTGCATATTCATTGATGATAATTTGTTACTCAACCTTGTCCTTTAAGAAATGGTACATTATTTCCATTTTCATCATCATAGTATTTCAAATGGTATATTTTTTGAATGTTTATAAAATTTTAGATTTCGCACATAATCTAAAATTTAGATACCACATCAATTAATAATTATTCAATTTGTTGTTATATCTATATTAAATGACTATATGCTTTAGTTTCAGCCACATATTATTCCCCTATAGTTCTTAAGGGTATAGAGTATTACTTCATAATTTTCCATGAAATTAATGTGTATCCAATGTAGAAAACAACTCATAAGGTATACTTGCATTCACCCACTCAAACATCTTAATCGAAATTCTTATAACCCACTAGTTGTTAATGTGTTTTTCTTCATAATAGAGCCCATATTCTAATATTTGGAAGATATATTGATGAATATTGCACATATATTTTTTATGACATTCCATGGGGAAAATATAATATCATGTAACATAACATGTGTAAAAGGAAATTTATGGATGTTTGAATATAATGAAAAGTGTGATACTGATATGTTTCCTATACATTTCCACATACACATTCTCACTTACCCCATCTTTTGAAAATATCAGCTATGTCTCTACTAGAGTTTCCATTGGTTTCGAATAATCTATTTGAATCATTTTGAGACCTTATTAATATATTTGGTTTGGGAAAAAATGAACCCATTCTTCTTCTAAATATTCAAAATTCCAATGAAATAATAAAATTAATTAATTAAAAATAGTTCAAATTTACACATCATTACGTCAAGTAACATCATTCATTGAATATCAGTCTAGAATCCAAAAATTATTCCATAAACATTTATAAGTTCCACCATCCACTTGTATGATTCATTTTTATCTAGATATTGTCATTAACCCCTCCTCTATATAACCATGATTCTTCAGGCATTGATATATCCTTGACTACAAACATCATGGTGATTGTTTGAGAACAAGTAATGAATTATTCAAATATCACACCATGCGATCAGCATCATCAATGAGAATCCAATCCCGTATATTGATTAATACCTCATCTTGAAGGATACCGTTCAATACATTTTATTTTAAATCCATTTTATATACATGAAAACAATTTTGCATGGTCATTGGTATAAGTAATACAATGGGTTCATTCTAAGAAACCATTGTAAATGCTTCATTATCACCAATTCCATGTATCTTGGAATAGTATTATTTACACCTTCATTATTACTTGACATAATTACATTTATTTTCTACACTGCATCCAAAATATTGTATGGGGATAAAAAATTTAAAAGTTTATTAAATTTATAAAAGTGTCGTTAATTTATAGAAAATTAGTATATATCGAGTCATGGTCAAACCCATGAAAAGTTGAAAATAGTTATTTATGAATTAAAAATAAATTTATTTATTTATTTCAATGAAAAGGAGAAGAAATTATGTTTGATTTATTTTAAAGAGATAAATGAAAAAAATATTATTATGTTTTGAAAATAATGTTTAAAATATTTGTCAAGGTTTTGTAAATTATAGGGTTTAGGTGTTACACTATTTGATTAATAAATTTTTTGTGCCAAACTCTGGATGAGACGGGTATAATGATCAGGGTGTCCCCTCCATCATACCAAAATACCTCAATTCCCTTTTTCTAATAATTAATGGTTTATTACATGGGGTTTATCCTGACACCATATTTAATCCTAATTATGCCAATTCATTCAATGAAAAATAAAATGTTTGAGGAATCAATTGTTTAATTAAAATTGTGACTTTATAAATGTTTTTTCAATGATCAAGAGAAAATCAATGGTATGAGGCTGGAAAATTGATTTAGAAATTACAGTAACCCATCACGAATAAAATAATATAATATAAAATCCAAATCAAATTCCACATCTGTTTACATTACCATAGATTAAAGAGGGTATTGACCCCTCATTATTATAATGGCAGAGAAGGAGTGGAGGGGGACATAAATAGAAATCATAATGAAACATTTATAGAAATACTATTGGAGGACAATGCAGCCATATAACACCTCACCCCATGCATTGGTCTTCATATTAGTCTCCAACAATAGTAGCATGGTCCCTTATTTATATATCTTCAGTGTTATCATGTTGAAAGAATTAATCTTTATTATGGCCAAAAAAATGAATCATGGATCAGAAATGGTGTTCCCAAGCCATTTCATGTCATAAAAGGGTTTTTCTTTTGAATTCTACAACAAATATATTTGTTTCTGGTCCCATAATATCTTTTCAATCTTTGAATTGAGTTATTATAATGTAAGTTTTTGTATCCGAGCATTCCACAAGTGATTTTGTGGTTAAAATAATGTCTTGAAATATTTGGGTTTTGTCACGACATGATGCATATGTGATACATGAACTTCTTCTCCATTGTGATATTTCTTGTTGTACCTTGGTTTTATTCCTTGTTACCTAACATTTTTACTTCATAAATAGTACATCTATGATGTAAATAATGATTTTACAAGTCCCATAAAATATTTTCACCTTGAATCCTTAGTTATGATCCTCTTTATGCTCCAATGATCATCCTTTGTCCTGAAAATCCAACTTTTGAAGGAAATTATTGTTATTTTAGATCTTTATTCATGATTTCTATAAACTATTATATTCTTTAAAAAATGAAAAATTATAGTAAATATCCATGAAATAATTAATTAGTTATATCATAAAAGTAATAAATTTTCAATAATAAAATGAATAAAATAAATGTACATATCAAATACCCCCACACAAGAATTCAGGATAGTCCTAAAGAATGAAATGAAACTATATTGTAAAGGACAATAACCTAAACATGCTTTAAATTCAATGACAATAAGTGAAATTGATTAAATATGAAATTAAATGTTCAAGAATCACACATGAAATTTCGAAAACACTAAAAAAATCAACCATGAATTTTACTTTTTTTCTAAAATATATATAACATTTCATTAATCCATTTTTAGTTTTCAATAAATGAATAATATTAATTACAATTTTAGTTTACCACACATTTAATTTTAACACAAATATATAAGGTAACAAGTTCAAGTGAAATTCGTCTCCAATATCAAAAAGATGTCATATGGTATAGGATAATACTGAATCTAGGGCATTCACTATATAAAAAAATAATTCACAATTAATCATAAAATCATTGTAACAAGGTTGAATTATATTTTAGGTTTTGGGTAGGTTGGTTTGGTGTGAAAACTAATAAATTTAAAATAAGAGTTTATCTAAAAAGTATATTTATTAATAATTGAAAAATAATCACCATGGAAATATCTCATTGTTGATGTCATCTCTCTCATCACCAAAAAAGAAAAATTTGGCCTCATGATAAAACAAATCACTATAAACAAATTACCCTCTTTATATTTTTTATTTAATTAAATAATTATTTATTGAATGTAACTTTTATGTCAAATCTCATTTTCCTCACCTAATAACAAATGATCAATAGATCATCGGCCAAAAATTGGTGATTTTGTAACCTCAGAAAAAACATCCAAAATATATATATGTGTGTGTGACTATTAGTTGGATAAGTGGATAATATAATACAATAAATAATATATAACTACTCCCCAAATCATGTGAAAACCCCTCAAAAAAGTCTCCTCACTAAAGTATATACCCATACACAGTGGATCATTTCTCCCCCACACTTATTCCTTTGAATATCATGAAACATACAATGAGTAGTGTAAGAATGGATATAACATGGTTTTAATGTGTAAATTTTCCTAACATGTTTTTTCATGGACTCTATGGGATTGAAAAGAAGTAATTTCATAGTTGGTACAGGGGAAAAGTGTTAACAAAAGAATGAATCAATAATATAAAAATTAATTCAATTTATTCATAGCTTTGATATGCTTACATGATAATTCTGAAAGAGAATATTCCTGAGTCCCTCGATAGGTATATAATAGAAATAATTGGAATTAATGGTTTATAAAATCTCTCATGGATTAGAATGATGGATTGTTTTATCAAACCATGGAAATGAATATGAATAATAAAATCAATTAATGAAAATATTATAATTTCAATGTCGGCCAATTATAAGAAAATTATAATTTATAATGATTCACTAGTGTCCCTAAATCATTATTTTTTAAATCTAAAACATCATGGTTATCACACATAATTTTATCCCATTTGTGTTATTGAAATTTATTGAATAATAAATTAAAACACGTGACATGGAAATAATACTATGTAGTTTAGGTCACCTAGTTTAGTTGATTAATTAATGAATCAAGGATGGTCTTGCAATTAGTAGTCCAATGCTGAAAATTGGAGAGTGGAGTAAAAAATTACAGGATTGAAACAATTCCACCTATTTCAATTATAATTCTATTTTTTCTATTTAGGTACTAAAGTAACCTCATTAAAATTATTACCAGTGTCTTGATGGTACTAAAAAATGAAAACACATATGTGAAACCACAATCATGTATCAATGAAATTTGAATGATTATTGGGAGAGTTCGTCTGATTAATAAAATGAAAAATTCTAAAAACTCATGTTTACCTAAATAAAAAAAATTCCTTAACATTTTTGTCTTGAAAATCCCTCTTAAATATTAATCTTATGTTTTATATAATTTTAATTATTTTACTTTGTTAGGGTCCATTAAAAATATCATAAGTGACCTCTCTACGTAGGATGAGTCCTATGATTCCTCTATAAATTATAATTCTCCCATTTTGATGAACCTATAGAACATCCATTATACTGATCCAATAGTGTCTCTTTATTCCTAATGAAATGTATAGAAGTTTCTGTACCAACAATATCTGCTACCCTAATTGAACTCCATTGAATAATCCATTTATCTAGTGTCGGTGGTTTGGTCCCCCATAATTTCTTCCAACATTTAAGTAACAATACTTTGATTATCCATTTTTATGATAGTAGAAAAATATTTTACTTCTTTAATTTAATAAATAAATTAAACTTGATTTATTGATTTCTCTACTTGATCATCATATTATTTCACATCATAATACTTTATCACTCGATAATTGCTTAAACCTAGTTGTTCTCTACCAACTCTCAAAGATAGTCACAAGATTTTTACATCTATAAACTCTCACCCTGTAGAAAAAAATGGTAACTTGAAAATTTGTGGAGTCCATTAAACATACATATCTAGAACTAAAAAATCCATGGGGAAGTATATATTTTTACTTTGGTCATAATGTCTTTGATCAATCCTCGTGGGAATTTCACTATCGAATCTTATAATTGAATTGAAACTCTAATTGGATTTATCCCCTCATGTACTCAGATTTCAAATGTTGTGTAAGACATTATATCACACTTTCACCAAAAAAAACATTCTATCAAATATTTTAGAACAAACATAAATATGAATTGGGGAACTGCGTAGGTCAAAAAAGTTTCATTGGAAGGTCCTTCAAAACAATTGATGATGACTCCTATGTGAGTTGTATGGAACCAATATTTTCCAGATTCCTATTATTGTGAAGAAATTTTTTAATGAACTTTTCATAAGTCAGCATGTTGGAAAGGGCATATTAAAAATATAAATTAATATTTAATTTTATATATTTTTCAATAAATTTAACATTTTTTGCATTTGTTTTCAATTTGGTAAAGCTGTTTTGTTAAAGTAATCATCAACTTACGATACGGTGGTTCCTATTTTCATATTTTGTTATTACTTCATTTTCATCAGCTACTTATTTCTTATTATTTTGGAACACTTGATGGTTATTTTCAGCAATGTATTATTATTTTGTTTTCCCACTTATCCAAGTAATGATTTTGAAATATTCCCATTTAGACTACTTCAAGGTATCTTGGAAGTACTACTCATGATCTATCTGTAAGATATTAAATTTTTTCCCTAATATATAATATAAAATTCATAATGTTTCTTTTATATTTATGGAATCATCCATCATATCCTTTATTTTCATTAATAATAATTTTTAGTAGTCCTTCAGTTCCTTCATGGAAGTTATGATGGTAGTCATTAATGTTTCCCAAGAATACTCTAGAATGTGGACAAGGATATTTTGTTATGGTCCTTAATTTTCGTGAATACTCAATGATATATTCTGATATTCTATATCTTTTTGTCATTGAAGATACAAATCCTAGAAATTATTTTTTTGGTTATAGCGAGAATAATTGACTTCTTGAAACATATACCTGGGTGTTATTGTTAGCCCATCATCATGTCCATTTCATTTATGGGATTCCTTTTCTGTTTCTTTAATGATATAATTGCTGAAAATATTGACACATCATCATTGTTTTGCCTCATTATAACATTGAAATATATTTCTTACCATCTCATCCAGTAGGTTCTAGATCTCCCCATGCGACTTCTTCATTAGAAATCCTCTGGTTGTAGCATCCATAATTGGATTCATTCCATTTACAAGACCCTTATAAAATATTTAAATTAGAAATAAGGTCTCTATTCCATGATATGGGAATTTTCTTATTAGATTGTTAATTTGAACCCATGTTTTATATAGATATTCCCATAAAAATTGATTGATATTTAGAATATTTACATGCATTTATATTGATTTTAATGGAGGGAATAAATGGGTAATAACGTGAAATTCATGTTTATCCCATATAGTTATGGAATAATATAAAAAAATCTAGATCCACTCAAGAACTAAATTCCATAAAAAAATGAAAAAAAGTTATTCCTTGCAATATAAATTTAAATTGTGGATAATTGGAAGGATTCATTTAACTTGAGAAACTCCCATGATATTTATTTAAATATTCATGGGTTTATCTAGAAAATTGTAAAATGCATGATGTAATTTGATTGATCATTGGTTTTATCTCAATATTTGATGCGGATACTAGAAGTATGATTGTCCGTAGTTAATAGATAATGTTAAAATTCGTGTTGTAGTCAACCATATCTCATAGTGTATGATCCATAGGATAAACTCTTCCAGCAGCATGCTGTTAATTTTGACCTTCACCATCAATGGTAGTAGGCAATTGATTTCTCCTCAGAAGATGTTCTGGAAGGTGATAAATTTTTAGGATTTATTTTTCATTATCCCTTATATTATAGCTATGAATTACTGTTTTAGAAGCACGATATTCTAACATGAAAATACACAATGTAAAATAAAATTTGAAATAAGAAAAATGAATTTAAAATTAAAATTTAAAAACAAAAATAAAAAAGTGAGATCATCCCCTACAATGGTGTTAGTTTCATATTTCACGAGGCTTTTTTAATTAAACAAGATTTTTAAAATTTTAAATATTTATAAAACTAGAAAAAGTTAATGTTTATTAATTAAAAATTAATATGCTATGATGTTTAGTCAAAACAACGAGAGAGTGAAATCAGTTGTTTAGGAATTAATAACTAATTTATTGAATTATTTTAAAGAAGATGGGAAGAAGAAATCATATTTAATTAATTTGAAAGTGAGAGAGGGAAGAAGTAGATTGTATTTCTAAAATCTGGATTGAATGATGTTCCATGGATTTATAGATTACATGGTATTGGAGAAACTAGATTTTAAAATAAATTTGATTATGTGATTTTTTGTGTCAGATTATATATGAGAAGGATCCCATGATCTGGGTATCATATCCGTGGTATGAAAATACCTTTTCTCCCATATACTATGAATTTAGGGTTTTATAACAAAATTTTTATCCTGATATAATATTTAAGAGTATAAAAGGAAATAGTTTAGCGGTCCTGAAATTATTTGTGTCAACTAGTTAGGATATTAAAATATTTACTTCCTAGCTATTTTCTTAATGATTAATGGAAAATAAAATGAAATATATTGGAATTTTGGTTTATAATTTTATGTGACACAACTTGAACAATAGAAAATAAAATAAAATTTAGAAACACCTCACCCATTATCTAAATTACCCATGAAGAAGGTGTAT
This sequence comes from Viscum album, assembly GCA_963277665.1. NCBI lineage: Eukaryota > Viridiplantae > Streptophyta > Magnoliopsida > Santalales > Viscaceae > Viscum > Viscum album. The sequence continues at coordinate 1,006,830,238 of OY728161.1, forward strand.
ATTACCGATTATTCTAGTAGTGAGGATGTTAGAGGGAAGAGATAATGAAAAAAGAATATATAATGGAATGATGAGATAAGGAGTGCAGCTGGATAATGTAGTTTCACTACAACTCACCCCATTATTTTGTATCTATATCAATCACTAGAAGAAGATAGTTCTTTATGGTCCTTGGGATGAATTAAATCACAATTACTAAATTCAGAATGGTTTTATTGGGTCAAAAATTGATGTCCCATACAATTTTAGGACCTTAAAGAGTGGTCACTTTGAATTACATATTGAATATTTTCTTTAGTTGACCCATAATAGAATTTATCACCCTGAAATTTTTTTTCACAGTATAATATTTTGTGCCATATCTTCTAACAATTATGTTTTCAATGAAAAGTTAATTCTTGAAATTTTATGGGTGTTTCATAGCATGATGCATATGTGTCACATTAGGACACATCATCTTCTTCACATATTTTTTTGCTTCATACCTCAGTTTTAAACATTATTCCATGATATTTTCATGTTATAAATATCGCATTTATGATATAAAATATGATTTTACATTGCTAAAACCATCCTTTCTCACTGAATCATCTGTTTTGACCACCAAAAAATTATTATGAGAACATTTTTTCATGGAAATCCAAATTTTGATGTAAATCATTGTCGCTTTGGATCCCTTTGCTTATTTTCCATAAATTGATATATATTTTCCAAGATGAATGACTCAATTAACATCTAGGGAAAAATTAATAATTTTAGTTATAAAAATAAAACATTTTATCACAACAAATTATGCCCTCAATGTATATATCATCCACCCTTATTAAATTTATGTTTGAAACCCATTTTGGTTTAGATCAAATATTTTTTATATCCCTGAAAAAAATACCACATATAGTTTTCTTTGAATTTATGATGTTCATCCTACATGAATTTGACCAAAAATGAATCTAAATCTGCATCATCAAAATATTTTTGTTTGACCTAAGATAACAAAGATATTTTATGATGGACCTTAATCCTTTCAGTTTAAACCGGAATTATTTGTTCTCGTACTATTTTGTTGTTAGTTATTTTGGAACTACTAGAATATTTACCTATAATATGTATTCATGATGTATTTTCTCCATCATCATAGTTTTTATCATCCATTTTAACTCCACCTTAGCTGGGCACATTTTCATCAATATTTACTTTAAATTCAATCTTGTTTTTTTAAATATTCTCATTTGAAGCTGAAATATACTCACTAAAATATAGAATATAATCATTTACAAACTCAGTCATATCAAAACATTCATCGATTTTCCTTATACAGTTTTTTGTAGAATCAATATGACTTACTATTAGATAAATATACAATTGTTATCCATTCATCTCCACATACATAAAAATTTATATTATTCTATTTATTATATATAAATACATTCTAATAACACACAGTATTTAAATGTAGTATTAGTTCTATAAAAAATTCATACAGAGCCTTTTATTCACTTTGATATAGCAACACCAAATTATAGATGTAAAACATTGCAAATAATCCTTCCATATAAAACTTATTTGGTTGGTATTTATCAATGAGAATATTTCAAGACATGTTGTTAATGACATGATTTCCTCTTAGATAAACTCATTTTTTATGAGGAGTTATCAACATCAAAACATGATGTTTAATTCGATGTTTCGACACATAATTTTAAATGCTCGAACGTTTGTAAATGAAAATATTTCATTAAATCTGAAAATTCATTATTAAGATATGATGTTATAGAAAATACATGCACTACATTCATCAATTCAGACCCTTAAAATATATATCATGTCAGTATTAAAAAATGTTTATATATAATTTATATTGATAGTATACCTATTATATAGTGATCATGTGATTAGTATATTCTAAGATTTATGATAAAGTACAATTGACATAGAAAAAGGATGCGATGAGCTCAACTAGTAGGATCATACCCACTGAATACCATTTATCCAATCATGAAAAGGATATAGAATCTCTAGGATTTTTATATTACCAAGAACAATATTATATTTTCCAACAAAATCATGAGTGAAAAAATTTACCGGATGAGTTCAAGATCACCGAGATCATGTCCCAAACCATTTTCATTGAACTACCTAAATATTATCTCACCATAACACACCATACCATTAGGAAATGTACTTATGAAATAAGCGGTTATGTGACTATATTCTAAGAGTGTGATTTTTTTATTTATAATAATATAATTATTATATTTATCCCTTAATATAATTATTTTTAAATTATCATAAAAATTATGATAAAAATAATATTTCGTTACGTTGAAATAAAAATTATATTTTTAGGATATGACTTATTTCGATAAAGACAATCTTATTGATGAATTAAATAATTTTTTCAATATGTTTTATTTTAAAAAACATTATTATTATGGAATATTTATTAAATATAAATGATTATATAATTTAATTAAGTCAATTCTAATATTTATACAAGCTAGAAAAAAATTTATTGTGAAAAAACTAATTTTTTTAAATAAATATAGATTTTCATTTAAAGGTATATATTCTCGTATTTAGTACATAATTATGATGAAATAAATATTATTTAAGAAATAATCATGTAAAAATGATCCAATGTATAATTTTTCCAAATTTTTCGTGGCATTTGAATTTTTTTGGTATAAATTAAATATTGTATAAATATATTTTTTGTATTTTCACACCATATGACCCAAAACCAATATATTATATTTTATAAAATGTATTAAATACTGAAAGAATTAATCCCCTTTAAAATTAGTTCTTTTAAAATTTATTTTATTAAATTCATATATCCTTAATTAATGCTCCAAATCCTCTATTAAATTTTATGTTTTTAAAATCATTTCATTATAAACATGTCTTTCTTCTACATCACTAAAGACATTGTATTTGGTATTTCGGTTCTTATCCTTATAAAATAATGAAAGATTTGGTCAAAAATATGGAATTGTTTTTTGGTTGGATTAATTTATCATTAAGAGTTCAAAACATATGTTCAGAAATTAATAATGTATTCTACAAGATTGTTTATATAGACCCTCCCAGCATCTCATTCTTCTTCACTCAAAAATCATTTAACTATAATTTATTCTACACATCCCACATTATATACATACCAAGGTGCCCATGCTCTATAGAATCTTCTAAAAATATTTCAAAATAAACCCCCCATTGTACGAGATCCTCTTCTTTTCCTCATTATTTAGACACAATTTTTATGTCACTCATTTGAATATCAAATTTCCCATGTTGGGATTTTTTTAAATTCATCATATTATACTAATTATTAGAATGTAATTGGATACCCAATTTGTTTTAGTTCATTAATTTTATAAAAATATATCTAAACTTAATAGGTTGAAAAAAATTATGTTATGATTTTATATGAAAATTTTTGTGTTGTGAATACGCATCTCCATTTCAAATCATGGGTATTAACCAAGTTGGAACTATAATTTATTGATTGTAGAATCAATTTTATATAGCTCCAACTCCTTAGTAATTGATATAAAATTTAAGAAATACATCCTTATGTGGTATGATCTAGGTGGAACACTAATGTATTGAAATTATATGAAAGGCAAGGGTGGGCCCGAAATTATGTATCCCTCCAATGCATGGGGTAATGTTTTTTCTCTTCAGAGTCTATGTGTGGTTCATGAGAGCATATCATAAGAAAAATATGTTTTGTTTTCTTTGATTTTATATATGACATATACTTATAATGAAATGTTCTATTTTGTCACATTATTCCTATATTTCATTTATGTTATCATTTTATATAATGCCTCATTGTTAAATTTTATGATTCTCAACTACCTTATTTTAAAATGATATGTATTTTGGCTCTCATATACTTCTTTATCTTATTTTATGCTTTCTTATTCACTTACTGGTCTTTAAATATATCCTATTTTTTATTAAGATTCCTTGGTTATCCCATGCAGTTTTAGAATAAAAAGTTGAATATAAGGTCATGTTATAGAATTTATGTTTATGTCATTGTATTTTATTTAATATTTTTGTGCTATCTACCAAATTACCAAAATATACTAGGTCTAAAAATATTATAGGGTTTTATTAATTGTATTTTTGTGTAATAAGTAATAATTAAAGTCTATTATCATATTTGTTTTCATAGTTGGTATTATAAGAATATATTGAAGCTTTGGGGTTTAGGATTTTAAAACTCTGTTGAAAACAATAAGGATAAGAAGAAATATAGGAAAAAATCCCTACATTTTTTCCAATTATATAGTAATTGGTTTCCCTAAAAAAATCTTATTCTAGATAATACTACTGGATGTGTCTCTAGTGTAGCTGTATATAGGTGTAATAACTGTGAAAATGGTGTATTGAGATAGACTTGATCATCTACTGGTGTACAACAATGGGCTACACTGCACACTTGGTTTGACATTCCTAGGGAATATTCTTTAATAAATTCATAAGTTATTTGTGAACAATTATGAAAGGAACACAAATAAGATAAAATGTTATGATTACAAAATACTTCATGATTATCTTTGACTAAAAACAAGAAATGTATAGGTTAGTGAATATATTTCATTTATGATTGATCTATTTATTTTTCACATTTTCCTTTTAATGTGTATAAAAGTTTCTAAATTATCATCCCATTTTCAATTTATGAATGAAGTAAATTATTTGAACTAGAATAAAATAGTAAAATACAGGCTTATCATCCATCAATTAACATACAATTTCCCATTTAAATATGGTTATATGAATTATTTCATATCATGCATCTTTGGTAGTATAATTCAAACAACACTGCACAACATGGATGTCTAGTTTTTAGTGAAGATAAAAAATGGGTCAACTGTTCCACCCCATGTAAATAAATTAATACATATCCAATTTTTTTCCTTAATTTCCTAGTAAAACATTTAAAACTAAACTTATTTAAATTCAATGATATTATAGGAATGTATTGGATTTCATTGAATGTATCTAATATAAATTTTTTAGAGATGGGAATTACAATCTGAATCAAAATTCTCACACTGATTCTATTAAACTACAAGGAGTACAATGAAACTTATTTGGTACACAAATCACAAGATTTTACATTATTTCCTCATAATAAGGGTTATCTAGAACAAATGAATTAGACTGAAGAAAATAAAATTCTTTATGACATTCCCATTATAAGGGAATTATATGATGTGTTTCCCAATGAATTTCCTAATCTTACTCATATCTGTGCGGTTGATTTCACAATTGAGATCAAAACAAGAACATTTCCAACATCCAAGACATTATATAGTATAATAATTGTTTAATGTGAAGATCCTACAAAATAATTATAGGATAATCTTGATAATGGGTTTATACACTAATGTGCTTCACATTGGGGTTCCACGGTAATCATTATTATGATGAAGAAAGGGTAAACTTTCCTCTGCATTGATTATTGTGAGTTCAATATGATCATGATAAAGAAAATTTATCCTCTACTAGGGATTGATGACTTGTTTTATCAGCTATATAGTGCTCAATACTACTCTCTAGTAGATATTCGGTCGGTATGTTTACAAGTATAGGTAATGAATGAGGATATCCCCAAAAGTAATTTTCATAAAATATACAGACATTATCATATCATATTTATTCCATTTGGACATACTAATTGCCAAATGATATTTATGTAATTAATTAAAATATTAATTAGGTATTAACTTGATTTTTTTGTTTTCATTATAGATGATATTCTTGTATACTCCGAAATAAATGACGAACAAGAGGATAATATAAATTCTATTATATAAACCATGCATAATGTAATGTTATATGAAAAGTAATGTAAATTTATATTTTGGTTAGATAATGTATATTTGTTAGTTAATTTTATCACCAAAAAGTATATATCTATGGATCCATTAAAAAGAAGTAAATTGAATAGTTCCCAAACAAATATTTGTGTTATAAATCCATGGTTTACATGAAATGCTTGGGTATTATAATCAATTTTTTAGATCCTTCTCATGATTTTCATTCCCACTGACCAATATTAAGTTTAAGGAAATTAATTGTTTGTAGACTTATGAATTTCATTAAATCATAAAATAGATGAAAATGGGGTTAATCACTACACCTATGCTCATAATACCAACATTTTGGGATTGGTTTGTGATATAAATTGATCCATCAAAAATGGGATTGGGTTGTGTGCACATCAATTATGAAAATGGGATATCTTATTCCTCCAACAAATTAATTATCCATGAGTAGAGCTATAGAACCCATGATCTAGATTTACTATGGGGATCATCACATTGAACATCAGGAGACATTATCTCTAGGGTAGAAGTGTGATGTATATTAATATCATAAAACTCAAAGGTATATATTCCCATGAAATGGATCATTATATGAGAAAATTGAGGTGGTCATAACTGATTAAATATTTTGATTATTTAATTCATTACCACATTATGAAGGTAAAAAAGTGGAAAATAATTTGAGTAGAAGGGACTGAAACACCTATCCATGGTGTTGATTAAAATGGATCTAATCAACCTGGATATGAAAAGTATGGATATTTAAAAGGTTATTCATCCTACATTACACAAATAACTTGCCAACCATATATTAAGGAGTGGATCATGGAGGAAAAAATAGGTGATGAGTTTCTACATAATAAGGTATGGAATATTATGGAGATAAACTTTGAAGTAGATGGGTTTATTAGTTTTGAAACCTAGATTTGTGTCCCATAAAAACTAGAAATGGTGAGGGAACTTCTTGATGGTTTTCATAGCCCATCCTTCCTAATTTTTATAGTTTTTTCAATGATTCATACAGATTTTAAGAAACATATTTAGTGGGATAACATAAAGAGGAATACTATGGATTTTTAATCTCATTGATCATATTCCAATAATTCAAGTTAGAACAACATATGTTTAAGGGTATAATGTAAAAATTTCCTGTTCAGGTATAGAAATTGGAAAACATAACAATGGATTCCATTGTATAACTCTATAGGACACCTAGTGGCAAGAACAATATCTAGGTTGTCTTTCATCACTTTACAATGAAGAAATTTTTTATTTCTATTAAATAAAATTTCTCTTTTTACTCACTCACCATGATATTCATATGAGAAGTGGGAATACTGCATATAATTCAACTCTCCATTATATTTGATTGATATATGTGGTTTACCATGATGTTTTCAAGAATTATTTTTCAATAATTATATATTTAATTGATCATCGGTATTGATTATCACCCAAATATGGATGTTAAATTTTAAAGTTCTATTAAAAACATTGAGGACACATTGATATCATGATAAATATATTTCCAAGGATATTTGGACTAGAAACTTCACCTAGTAGAGTTCAAATATAACCAAAGTTTACATTATAGAATTTATATATAACCATATAGGGATCCTTATGGGAATATGTGTCTGAATCTAATATGATGGGATGAAGTTAGCGTTAGAAATATGATGGGACATGATATCATCCTAGAAGTGATATATAAGGGTAAAACCATATGACATCATATAAATATGAAAAAAGTCAATATAAAAGATATGTATCTTTAAAAGACCTGGGATATGATGTCGAAGATAAATTATTGCTTGAAATATCACCATAGAATAAATTTAGGAGGATTGGGAAGAAGGGAAATCTTATTCGTATATATTTCACCCCTTTGAGATCCTTGATCACATCAGAGTAATGGAACATCAACTAAAACTCCAACTGAACATATCTCATGTACATTCTGTGTTATACGAATCCCTTTAGAGGAATTATATTCCAAATGACTCACTTGAACTAAATATAGATTTTTTGCAATAGTAGAATGATATTTTATCTTAGGACCATCTAATGAAGATATTAGTTTATTAATACAATGTTCTACAAAATAAGAAAACACAACTACACAAATTGTTATAGAATAACCACTTGTTTTAGGAAGAAACCTGGGAATTGGATGATATGATGAAAAATAAACACTCTCATATATTTTTTCATATTTTTAATGGATAAATTTTTTGATGTTGGAATAATATGACAACCTAATCATTTGTAAATGAATTTTTTTAATGATTAACTATATTATTAAAAAAATGATGTTGTAGTAAATGCATGCACGAGCATGGTTATAATGGAATTTTTAAAGACATAGCATGTCAGATTTGAAAGATAAATAACGTAATGCCCCAACCATAGTTTCCTTGAGTCAGTGAATTATAAGATAACATTGGAATGATCTCAAGAGACCAAGTCCTGAAAGGCCGATCAATTTAGTGGCCTTAGAAGTTCTAGATACATTCATAAGTTTTACATTACATTATAAAATAAAAAATAACATCATGTCTCTTTTTAACACATTCTTATTCCATAGCCTATCCCTATAGGTCATTTATAATATACTTATTCACGTCCTTGAGAAAAATAAAACAAAAGAAATGTGTGAGCGTAGATACTCAGTAAGGATAGAAATAGAGCAGAAATAATCATAAATAATCATAAAAAGTGTAAGGAAAAGTATAAGAATAAAAAAAAGCCTTTTAAACATAAACATCAGTATAATATGGAAATGATAAATATAATAATTCCATTTAATTACTCACATTGATATTCTACGAGTTAGATAATCACATGTAATATAAATATCAAATCTCATAAAGATGGAATGCACAGTGCTTAACATTATAACCACACAGTCAAGGTCACACGCCAAGACTACAAATAAAATTAATTTCAAGGTCATGTGCCACGAATCTAGTTTGTCTCGTAATACCAAATGATGCATCGATGGGGTATGGTGGGTCATGCACATCACTTACTACGTCCAATGAATTCCACATATGAAAAGGGTGAAACATAACATAAACATTCTTATTAAACTAACATATGAAATATTAATACTTTATACATAAACAGTGAATGTCAAAAAAATAGCACACCCACGATCAAACGTATCATAAAAATATCAATACAATAATGAATATTATATTATAATAAATCAACATCAGTAAAACATAAAATCCAACAATAGATGTTAAAAAAGATGAAATTAATACAATTTTTTGTAGAGAAATATCAATTTCCACATTGAAATCATTTAAAAGTCAAATAATTATAAAATTAAACATTTAATTTGAAAATATTCATATAATATTATAAGGGATGCATAAAAGGTGTTATAATGGCTGAAAATAGCTGCACCCGCCATGTAAGATAAAAAATGCATTCCTTAATTTGTCAAAAAGGTCAAAAATTACCTTTTCTAGAAATCGATGGAATGAATCATTTCAAAAAAAAAATTAAAAAAGTAAAAAAATGGTACAAATGAATTTAAACCATATTCTAAAAAAAATTAAAAATTATTTGAAAAACATTTTTAAGAAATAAGGATGATGATGATAAATAGGTCCCAGTAGATACTTATGTATAAAGAACCTCGCATCATGAAGAGATTGTAAAATTAACCCTTACCTTGTACTTTTCCATTGTATAGGTTATGTTAACATCCTGTATAAAGATTTAATTTTTGTTATTAAATTATACAAGAACATCATACATAAATGTTATATCATAAATGATCCTCTAATTTTACTTTGTCAATAATATTTCAGTATTATCATTGTTTCAGGTGATGCCCATTCGTTTTTATTTAATTGTTTTGTTACATAAGTAATGATTGTTTGGGATAGGACATATCTAATTCATATATGGAATTATATTATGTTTCTAAAAATTATTTTGAAATCATAATATGAAAATTACTCATTAATTTTTATAATGTGGAATTAAATTTCATCATGTTGGGGATACGATAATCCATATATATGCACGAGCGAAAATATCATTATGTTGATGGTGAAATTGTATATAATTTAATGGTATATTATATATGAAAAATTATTAACATGTTATAATTATAATTTACATCATTTATACTCATTATTATATATATCCAAATAATGAAGTCTTGAATAACATATTGCACCATGACATGGTGACCGTAAGACGTTCGTATGCACATATAGTGACTTTTTCATTCATAAGATGGATAGAATAAAGCATATGGTTGTACAATAGTTACAATAACATATCAGTATTAATAATCTAAATGAGTTATTATTTCAGTATGTTAATAAAAATGAATGTGGAAGTAGAATAAGAAAAGAACTTTGAAAGAGTTGACAAATAATTACCTCTTCTTCAGGTGCTTCCTTTTGATTTGAACAAAAGGGATTTTTAAGTTAGCTTTATGATCAAGTTAAGGTCAATAAGTTGAATTGAGGGTAGTTTGAAAGATATTTGAGCAAGGTTTTGCAGATCCAAATGGATTTACAGGTGTGAATTTAAGATAATAGCAATTACCCTTTTATAAGAGTGGTGAGGGGCACTTTAGGAAAATCATGAAATTTAAATATATTATAGAATTATTTTCGGTTTCTAATTGATCAATATGTAATTATTCATTTCTAATGTGTGTATGGGTCGAAATAATATCAAAATATAGATTTTAGACATATTTAGGTCACCATATTAACATTATAATTTGGATTTAACTCTTAGTTAAACGGTTTAACTTTTACCTTGTCTTCTTGTATTTTTATACTACATTGTTTATATATTAACTATTAAATTCCCAACAATCATCAAGTGGTTCCTTAATAAAATATCTGACATTATACTATTATTTTGGCTGAATGTTTGTTTTTTAGGAATATTATATCTTTTAATAAAATATTATTTGTTTTAAAATCTCATTTACGTCAATTTTAACACTATTTTGCATTTGGTTTTTGGGAAAGTTATAACAACATGATCAATTAGAAAAAAATTAATTATATCCACCCTAAAATTTCATATTAACATTTAAAATTCATTTATCACATCAAAAGATTCAATGTATATTTATTTTATTATTTATAATATCAATTATTTTAATCATTCATTAATCTACATCATCATTGTGTCATAAATAAATTTAATTATCTAATGTCTAAAAATTATTAATAGAATACCATGATGTTTGAAATATTTTTATATTTATAATTAATATTTATTGTCTAATTTATCATATATATAACCCTATACTAAAAATGGTTTGGTTATTAAAATATGAATTTAACAATTTTAACTTTTTTTAAATAAAATATAATAAATGTTGTAATCTAACCCAAATGGATCTAAAATGATCTTATTATTGTCATGGGGTTTATTTTTTCAAATTTGAACTATGTGAATAGTAAAGGTAGTCCTATCATTGATGGATAGAACTATCATATTTGGAAGGATAGAATTTTTCTATATCTTATGTCTATCCGTTATGATGTTCTTGAAGCTAGAGCAGTTGGGTTTCCTCTCATTAATTATAGTGATCAAATTACACATGTTGATAATATGTTTCATGAGAGTGATGGAAGGACCAAGAATTCTATATTATCATCACTTTATGTAAGTGAATTATTTATAGTGAAAGGTGTTTACACAGCTAAAGGTGTATGGGATATGTCGAAAAAATCCGTCGAAGGCAATACAAAAGTGAAGATAGAAATGTAACAAATATAAAGATTAATGTATAAGGATTTTATGATGGGCGGGCATGTGTCTGTAGGAGAATTCATTACCAGGGTGAATGAAATTGTGATTACCATCAGATGTCTTGGTGAAAAGATGAAAGACTCTACAGTTGTTGAAAAGATCTTGAGAATCCTACCTGACAAATTATATTCAAATGTTTCTTCATTGGAATATAGATATCCTTAAACCGTATCTATTGATGATTTACATAGCACTCATATCACTTGTTAAATGATAAGAGAGAATGCTATGGACAAAAAAACAACTGTTTATAGATTAATGTCTTCTATGGCTATGAAGAATTAAAATTCAATGAAGATTGTTATTTAAGATGAAGTTGGTGGTTCTAACTCTGTAAATAAGGTATAAAAAATTCTCAATGAAATCCTTTCATTGATTTCAAACAATTTGATAAAAGGCACAGGGAAATACAAATCGAATCTTCCCTTGAATGGTTTTGAATGTGGAAGTGTTGTCCTATTTCAAGAAAAAATTTCCCTAATGAAAGAAAGATGATGATAGTGATTTTGAAGTAAGATAGTTGACGAGATCTTGAAAAAATAATAGAGACAAATCCGAAGGAATGAAATTCTTTAAAAAATGAAGTATATTTTCCAATGATGAAGAAGAAGAAGAGAGTGATTCTAAATCTAAAAAATCCATTGAGTATGGTAATGAAAATACATTCCTTGCAATATTGAATAATGAATAATTCGGATGCAGTAGTTCTAAAGAAGAAGAAACTCTGCTGGAAATACATCTGAAATGAGAGTTGAAATAATGTCTGAAAAAGATTAGAAGTCTTGGAAAGAAAAACAAAAAAATAGAATATGAATGGTCAAGAAACAAAAAATGTTTTTCTTGTGAGAAATTGAACATGAGTAATGAAATTTCTTATTTGATTAAATAGCTTGAAGAATAAATGAATCATAATGATCATTTTGACGTGATGTTGAATGTAAAAGGAGAAGAGTTGGAAATTGTCCAACAAAAACTATATAAATATAAAAAAGAAAAGTCTGTGTTTCCAAAACTCTATCACTAAAATTTGTGAATGATCTCGTAATAAAAAACATGATAAGGATCAATAAAATTTACCTTCAAATGGTGATAATAATAATATAAATATTTTTGATATGATAAAAAATGGGAATTTTATGTTTGTGGCCAAGAGAAACATGGTTGGGAATGCTTTAATGAATTCTAAATCTAGAAATATTTCAAATACATCTGGATATGATAATTACAAAAACAAAATATGGAATTTAATTGATAATCGAAATGTTGGCGAATCAAAATATAAAGAGAATAATGTGGATGAGAATCACATTCACAATTCTGATCAGTATAGAGGTTTTAGAGGAAAATAATCATTCTATGGGTATTGCTAGTATTGTGGTGGATTCAGGAACACAAAAGGTATGTATTGGTTCAATCAACAACATTAATGCAATCCCACAAGTTATGAAATTATGAGATTGAGTGGGATTCAATATACTCAAAGTAAGAAAATTAGAAGGTTTTCTCGAAGAAATCCGAAAAGAATGAAGTGAAGATTGAAAATAGGATCCAAACCATAGAAACCATTTTTGAAAGATGTCAAAAACTAGGAAACTGTGGAAATGGATGTCCAGTTTTGTTACCGGCTCAACAAAATATTCAAAATTCCAGAAAGTTGAAGTTAAATAATGAAAAGAATGGAGAAACGGAATTTTTTTTAAACTGCATTAGAATCCATGAAATGGGAACGAACTTGGATACTTGATAATAGGTATCTTCTCACATGAAAGGAGACTTGAAATTTTTGAAGTATGTGAATGATTTTTAAAATGGAATGGTGAAATTTGGAAATGTTGAATCAATGAAAATCAATGCAGATGGGCCATCCATCCTTGGAAAAGAAAATATCAAATCTAAGAAAACATTCTATGTGGATGGGATGAAACAAAATCATCAAGGTGTTTCACAATTGTGTGATGATGGTAACAAAGATATCTTCAAAAAAGTTGGATTTGTTGTGAATAGTTAGGATTATGGAAAGATTGTTAAAAGAGGTCAATGTATGAAAGGAAACTTGTTTCAGGTTGGTGACTCAAAAAACAATTGTTACATAAATATGCTGGAAGAGAATCAGTTATGGAATAAAAGGCTTGGACATATGTGTCTGAAAAACATGACCAAGTTATCTAAAAGAGATAGAGTTCGAGATAGTCATGATTTTCCATGAATTATAGATTGGGGTTTCACTACTTCTTAGAAATGAAATGTTAAAAATGTTGTTTATAAGAAATTTGATATTTGTTCAAAACAACCACTGGAACTGATCCATTCCGATATATGTGGGCCAATGAGAAAACAATAAACACATAGAGATATTTACATTATTACATTCATTTTAGATTTTACTAGAATTACTTGTGTTATGTACATGAAAAAATGTAGCATTCTTTGAAAATGTTTAAATGTTTCAGAAGATAATCTGAGAATGAATGTCATTATTATGTGAAGAATTTGAGAACTAATAATTGGGTTGAATACTGAAGAGAAGAGTTTGAAGTCTATCTTGAGAAGAATGGAATAAACCATGAGTATATAACTCTATACACTCCCTAATAAAATGGGGTTTCTAAAATAATTAATAAAATCTTAGTTGAAATGGTAAGAACCACGTTACCTGGGCATGGTCTTTCTCATTTCTTTCGGAGGAATTCCATGAGTACTTCTGTTTATATTCAGAGCTATTTATTCTTTAGGAATTAATTAGGTATGAATCCCTATGAATTTTTTATGGAAAACCGCCTTGTTTGTAGCACTTTAGAATTTTTTGGAGTTATTATACTATAATGAAGAAAGATGGAAACTATGGTATGTTTGAACAAAAAGGTAAGGATGGAATCTTTCTTGGATACTCTCTGGAAGGAAAAGAATGTATATGATACAATAAAGAAACATAAATAATGGTCGATTCTGATGATGTGAAAGTGATTGAAGTATCTGAGAAATCGAAAAATATTTAGAAATTTAAATAAGTTGGGAAAGTTGAAGAATACCATTATGATAATGATACATAACAGTATATTTCTTCTCATGAAGAAGAATCAGATTCAGCTATTTTATGTGATGAATAATATAAAAAATATTATCCAACGATGTGAAAACATGTGGAAGTATGAAATATAATATGTGACCAATATTAGAAGGTTTAAACAAGAAGGACTACCAATTAAATTACACATACTTTTTTGTATTCAAAGGTGGAACCAAATGATGTGAAAAATGATTTTGAGCATCCATAATGGGTTTATTCCATGAATGAATAATTGGATCATATTGAAACGAACAATATATGGCAACTCATACCCAAGCCTGAAAAAAAACACCATTACCACAAAATGGGTTTTCTGAAACAACATGAATGAAAAAGGATAAGTTATAATAAAAAAAGGAAATATTGGATTGTAAACGGTATTCATAGATTAAGTGTATTGATTTTGAAGAATCATTTTCTCTAGTGGAATGACTTGAAAAAATGAGAATCATTGTTGTTATTATCGTAAAACAAGGAAACAAGATCATTTAGATAGATGTTAAATTATCATTCCTAAAAGGTGATCTTGAAGAAGATGTTTATAATGAACAACCGTGTCGTTTTGTTATTGGAAAAAATGAAGGTTATGTGTACAGATTGAAAAAGGCAATCTATGGCCCAAAACATGATCCGAGGGTATGGTGTTACAAATTGGATACATGCATATGAAATATGAATTTTAACAAATTAAGGGTAGAAAAAAATCTTTATATTAGATATATTCAAGAGTATTCCCTCATTCCTATTTTATGATTCCTATGATGAACATGAATCAATCAAACAAAAAATA
The DNA here is from genome assembly GCA_963277665.1 of Viscum album. NCBI lineage: Eukaryota > Viridiplantae > Streptophyta > Magnoliopsida > Santalales > Viscaceae > Viscum > Viscum album. The sequence goes on from OY728161.1 coordinate 1,006,845,749, forward strand.
ATTTCATGGATCATGAGTATTGTGGGTATGAGATAGATTCATCCTGGAATGAGGTAAATTTATTCTGATTAATTTTTTATATAATAAATTTGCATTCTAATGTAAACGAATCAAGACCAACCTGAAAACCAGTAGAGGTTCAATCATCATTTTTTTTATTGTTCCTTTCTTCCATATTCCTCTTTTTATCACAAGTAATTTAATTTTTATTTGTGTTCAACGTATATTGATTAATCAAATGTTGTGAACCAATTTCTTATAGAAACAATTTGATATCGTAGATCTAGGTTCTTTTTGATGTTCTGTTTATGTAATAGAAATATTAGTTGAGAATCATTAGGTTTTTGGAACCTCAATAATGAGTTTTTCAACATGTGAGACTAGATGATGAATAAGGGTGTTTTCGGGCTAATCAAATTACCTAAAATTGATGTATAATGAAAAACTGATAAACCAGAGAACATCTACAATATCCAATGCAATTAAGTGACATATTTTGTCTGAGAGTATTCCATGACTCTTTGAGAGAAATAATTAGGATTTTGTTAAAATCATGTTTCACATGAGGTATAATCTAACATTACATAGTGTGTGGGACCCCTGGTGCATCAGCTATGGTTTGTAAATGAAATTATGTATCACGCGATGTGTGACCCGGTGACACGACATGTGATCCCTTCCCAATTGGATCAGCATATACCTTAGAGGGTACATGGACATGGCTAGACCACATGTATAAAATTAGATCCATGTTCTTGGAAACAAGACAGTGTACACGAGTTGACATGGGTGGTAATCTTCTTAGGAGGCCACCCATAATAGAACTACACCGGGACATTTCTCACATAATTTTGAAGTAATAATTATGTAGGATCCTATAAATAATAGGTCACCTTGTTGACATGGGTGGTAAAATTTTATATTTTTACAATTTTATCTTCCATGGGTTCTACAACATAGATATATTTCCCAATATATATATATCATGAAAATAAGAATCCATAAATCTATGGAACATGTTGATTAGTAATATATACATATATGATCTATCCTGTAGACATGTTCCATAAAGTTCATGGCTCTAGGTGAGGCTATTTCCATTGCATTTATTGGAAATGAATTTTAATGAAAATGGTTATAGATTTTACTATATTAAATACCTTTTCCCCTAAAATAAATACCCTAATAATTCCTTCCCATCATTAAATAAACACACTATGTTCGTTACATCATTTATTTACCTTCCTAGTGCTATATTGTGTTACAATTTCCAACACAACACATCTTAATATCACTTGATTTCACATTATTTATTCATTAGTCCCCAATATTAAGAATTGATCATTATACACAAAACATTACATGAACAAATATGATCTAATATTTTTTCGTTTTTAATATATTAATCTTATGAATATTAAATCAAAATATAAAATTTCCATTCAAAAAACATTCTTCAGGGATTATATTTGTGTCTTCACTGTTAAATATTATGATCTTTTTCAAATGTTTGTCACATTGATGATTTCTTAAAAAATGAGAATATTTTATTCATTAAAATAATCCATGCTTACTAATATTGTTACTATATAACTATATTTTTCATTTTATTTTTTAATTTGATATATCTTAAAATTTTTAATAGAAATATTCCTTTAGAATTTGATTTATTTTTACCTTCTTTTTTAATATACTATGTTAATATTAAATATCTTAATTTTCATTAATCTATTTGAAAAAATGATATGTAATTCATATTATTTGATTCATATGCCATTAATTTTTGTATATTATGTTCAATATTAAATTATATTATAATATTCTAAACTATAAGATCTATCTTTATTTCCAAACATTAATATAATGAGGATTATAGTAATTCATTAGCATGACTATATAATTTAAATTTAGGTCTCAAAAAGTAAGAAAATTTAATAAACATCATATACCTAAGAAGATCTATAAAATCATCCATTGATTATTCTTTAAATAAGATATTACATATATATAACCATAATCTCCATATTTTACTTCAACTATATTCCTCTTATTATAAATTCTATATGTCTTACATTGTCTTAAATATCTATTAGAACCAAAATAATATGATTTTGATGAATTTTTATCATGGTTGTATATATAATTTAATACGTTCACATTACACCAAAGAACCATAACATGTCCAACCATTGATATACTATATTTGAAATATTAATATCGATACACTAACTCATTATTGACAAAAATGATATTATAATCAAGTAATGGATATTATTTAGAGTTGTTGTTTCTTTGTAATATAAACACCTATCACCAAAAAAATTAATTGAAGAATATAAATTTTTTTATATTTAGATTCAAACTATTCGTTGTGTAAACATTTACCTTTTAAAAATTAAAAAATCAAATGATATAAAAATAAAAAATAAAAAATAGTGTATATTAATATAAATACTATGAATGGCCTTTTAAAAGAAGGAATTTAAAAAATGATTGAAATTTTTATTGATCATGTGGGATATATTTATTTTATATTATAGATTTAAATTATTATTTTGATAATTTTTTAATTTAAAATAGATTTTTTTGGTTCTTAATTAATATAAAATAATGTTATAATAATAAATATTATAAAATTTAATAAATATTTTGATGATTTTTTTATGTTTTGGTCGGTTTAATATATATTTCACATCATATTCCTATTTTTTATTATTTTAAAATTATAATATATCTAAATTTATGTTTAATTCATTAAATTGTAGATATAATTTATGATAAAATTGATAAAATAATGGTTATTTTTATTGTTGTGTTGTTCATGATTATTTAAAATATCATAATTACTTTTGAATTTTCATATTTAATCTATTAATATTATTTTATTATTTTATTTTTATAATTTATAATAATTTATTATTTTTAACTAATATTTAATTATTTATATTTGAATGTATATAATTTTTATTGAAAATGATGATTTATTTTGTAATATATTTCAAAGTGAGTTATAATTCTTTCTTATTTTTTCTTACAAGAGCACTTTTTACGGATGAATGTTCATCTGTCTCTATCAAAAATATGTTAAAAGACCATGGTTAACTCATAGATAAGTGAGTTACCAAATAAAAAAAAGTTTTCCAAACTCAATATCATTTTTATTATCATAATAGAGAATATGTTCTAGTGGATTTTGATAATGAAACACCAGAAATGACTAGTATAGTAAAGTTGGAATATATTCATTTTCTATTCATTTCTAAATATAAATCAATGTATTTTCTTGTATGGGAGGATATTAATATTAATATGATTTATATATATACTAATTTGTAGGATTGTATTGTGAAATTTATAAATTTAATAGAATATAAATGGACCATTAAGTAGTACGCATATGATAAAATCAGAATACATTATTTTTAAGTTACTTCATCATGGGAAAACCACATACTAATTATTAAATACAGGAATTGATTATATAATTAAATTTAATTAAGGATTTACTAAATTATTATATATTTATTCCAAAAAATGATTACATGAAATCAATATAAATTAAACATGATGATTTTTATTTCTTATTATCCATGCATTACATAAAAAAATTCGTTTTATTTAAGTAAGAATGTATAATTTAATGATTGAAATTAGTGTGGTGTATTAGAATAATCTTGTAATAAGTCTGCAACCTAATCATGTGCATGATAATTTGTAATATGGAACATTACAATAACTCAAAGACATAAAAATAAGTAATTATGGAATAAATTTATATAAATTTACAGTTGAAAGATGAGAAAATAAATAAGGATTAAGATTAATTATTTTCCCTTATATATAGTTTAAAATTATAAAATTTTCATATGAAACATCTTGATTTTGTATCTGAATCATGTAAGGTTTTATTGTGTTTATCATGTAATGGATTCAACCAATTTTGATAGATGCATACATCACACATTATGGGCCTAGTTTTGATAAATGTTTAGAACATTGAACCATTGAACTGTACAAAAAATCACATAATTTTCATGATAATATGGATATATAAACCTATTGATCATATAAATAATATTCTAATATAATATTAATCATTTATAAATGATTTTACAAAGATATGGAGTGATTGTGTGAAAATATATGATGCTTCTAGGAAGGAGTAATTTATGGTATCTATAAAACTTTTGTGGATGATAATGATTTCCCAACTTTTCGAATTATGTATAGTTAAATTATGAAGACGAAAATTAGTATTTATTATTTATGAGAAAGTATCATTTTATAAAAGAATAAAATATTTTTTAAGTCTCTATTCTCTAAGACATCAACATTAATGGCTTAGATTTTTTCGATTTTACTGTTATAAAATATCTATGAAAATTCTAAGACCATATGCTTAGATGACGTGCAACATTAAGGCATGTTGTGCCCAGTATGGTTCAGTGAAAAATCTTATTTTTTTAATAGAGCATGTGATAAATTTTCTTTAAATGTTTAATAATATCTAAAAGGGTTACCGGATTAGAAATACAAGGGCACTATTGCATTCAAAATGACAGTTTTACCCTAGGCGTGCGTAACTTCACTCAATGTGGGTCTTCAGTGGGAAAACCTGAAAATGACATAACCATAAATAAAATAATCAAATAATATTTTTTTAATCTTAATAACTTAGGAATGGTGAAATATATTGAAAATTTGATACCACACTTAATTTTTTATGTGGAATTTTCCGTTGGTGAGGCCTAAAATTGACCGACGTGGTTCAGTCATGAATGCTAGTTTTTAGAGATTTTAAATAAATAAAATAATCATTAGTTTTTTATTTAATGTTACATAGTGAAAAAGTGATGTGGAAATGCTAAAACGAATTTTCATTCATTAAACATTTTTTCGGGACATCGGATTAGAATTCATAGTCCTGGAGAATTCCTCGAGGGATCTGGAGGATATCTTGGAGAGAACATGAGGATAATCTATCAATGGTGGATGACGATGGAAAAATGGACTGTGATTCACCTGATAAATCACCAATGATGATCAAAACTCGACATCAAATGATCCACCTATGAGGTAGGGAATGTGTTTTAAATTCATTCATTTACATGTTCTTCAAGTTAGATGATGAACACGAATCAACCAACAAAAAGGTGACCTACAGTTCTCTTGTTCTTAAGGGAGGGATTGTTTGAGGGAATTTTGTTTAGGATGATTTTTAATATGGTTTTTGCATCTTGATCATTCTTCCAGAACATATCAAGTCCGGAATGAACAAAAATCCAAAGATTATTCCTCTAGATGCTATTTCTGCATTTCTCCCCAAATCATTCGTCATGTTCATCATGTTCTTCACTAGAATATGAACAAAAAATAGTTGTATATATGTTTCGTGGCTTGATGGTCTGAAATCAACGATCCAAAACCGCAAAGACCATGTGGAGGTGCGATGAATATTGTGGCGGAATGATAAACATCTTTCTGGAGTAATCTCCATTCGAGCCTTTTCCAAATGAATTCCCCAAAACATTGATTCGAGCCCAGGGTGATGAAGAACAGAACCTGAGTATCCCAGAGGTTTCTCAATTTTTAAAAGTTGAGCACTAGAAGCTACCATGTGGCCCGGGGAAGTGGCCACCATTGGTGTTTGAGGATGGCATGTGGTGGGAGACTCTTTCGGGTGTGGCCACCGAAGGCTGTCCACCGGAAGGGTTGCTAGTGGAGGAAAAACACAGCATATTGGGGGCCTCATGGGATACCATTATTGCGAGGCCATGGGGATGGCGGGACATGGTGCCCTACTATGTTAACCAGAACATGTTGGTGAGCCACATGTAGGGGAGCCATCTAACCATGTTGTCATGTTACCTCGTGGGCCATGTGGGACACGGCTGGACCAGTCCACGTTCAGTGGAGCATAACTCTCCGACAAGTGTGGGCCGGACTGGGTGAAGTGGGCCCAATGGGCTGGCCTAGTTCTGACTGATCCATTGGGGGTGGTCGGACCTAGATAGGACTCATACTAGACCCCTTTTAGTAAATTGAACATATCATTAAAATGATAGGTCTGTTGGATGATATGTGTGTGGCGCTAGGACCCTTGTGATGAGGTGGTCCTTTTGAGAGGAATTGGTATGTTTTAGTTGATTCATTAGATATTGAAAGCATACCCTTGGACATTTACTATAAGGTATTGATGCAGTATCTTATTCCCATCATAGTGGATGACTTGTATTTTGAAGAGACTTGTAAGAACCCAAATTTTATAGTTGACTCTGCAGGTTGAAGCATGTATTACATGATGATTCCCAGTCAGTCCTCACTTATCTATGTGGTACTATAAATATGAATTTTGGATAGTCTGTGAAAAATATTAACACAAGAACATATCCCATATCTATGATGGTGTTTCATGTACAACGTGGAGTCCCCCAAGTGAGCCATGAGTGGGAGGACACCAATCTATATATCGAGATCATATTAATTCAATTCTAAGTGACCAGACCTAACAACAATGATTATTGTAGTTTTACATGGTTGATTTTTGGATGTAAATTGGTGACTATGTGACTTTGGGGATGCATGACATATCAACACTCCAGGTGTCACTGAATCGCTATATCTTACTAAAACTCCATATGTTACAGAAACTTCATGTGTTACTGACACTATATGTGTTATAGACACTTCGTGTTACGACAGAAAGTGTCTCAGAGATATTTTATGTCTTATGGATGCTATATTACATATTTAAACTATGTGTTCTCTTGGATACTTTTGGTCCACCTGTTCTATGTTCTTACTATCAGGTTTCTTAAGGAGTGACATCTCATTGAATGAGCATGCTAGGAGTAGAACCATATAGCTAGTTGTGGATTAGACCTTGATCCTTCAATTCCATTATGTGGATACTTGTATTTTCATGTTATATGTGTTGTATACATAAACATTTGTTGAGATAACTTTATCTTCTCAGTGGTGTTTCCTTTGTGTTATTTTACTTTGTGTTTCGGGTTGTCCTTAAGAGTATTATTTAACTCACTACTTTATGGGAATTTCCCACACATGTCACGTCATGTGTAAACAATCGACTCTTTGGTGGATTCCTTGGCATACTAGGGATATGTGGTTCTTAGAGTGACCCGATAGATGAAATATGCTTCTATGGATTTAGACAATTGTTTATGTACCTACCATTTAGGTAGGGTTTTCTATAGATGAGTTCTAGGGAATTTTAAATTAACTTTTTTTCAGCTTGTATTTTTTCCCTGTTTACTTTTAGTTTTCTACTTTTTTAATTTTTGTTGGAATCTTAATGATATTCCTATTTGTATGTATAGTGTTTTTAGTTTAGTATTTTTCTTTTCTTTTCTTGGAGACGTGTGTGGGTGTATATGTACTTAGAAAAATGCCTCCAATTTGTGGGATATGCCAACTCGCGGCAGTCACCATCCCCTGGACAATGGGAGGATGGATTGGAAAAGTCGCGACATGGGAACCGTTGGGAATGGTCATTACATATACAAATAAAAATTATAGATCATTCGTACTGATTTTTTTCAATAATTTAATAATGTTAAAATGAAATAAGACACACCACAATTTATGATAGGGGATAATATCATTAAATAACATGGTGATTTGAGATTTTTTCTTCTGAAGGTTCAAGTTAATTCTAGGAAGAGAAAGAACATTCCTTTTATTAATGGTAGAAATTATAGGAAGGAAATAATATTCTTTAATCTTATGTATACGTTATATTTTTTTGATTCCTCATTACATGGACATAATGAATATAAAAAATACTTACATTGAAATATTACTACAAATACATTTAAAAGATAAAAATAAAAATAAAAAAATTAATCATGTTCTATTACTTAATAGATTGGGGTTTTAAGAATATATTAGTTTATGTTAATTAGTAATTTTAATGGATTATTATTATGAATTTTTATTCAATGAAATAAATATTTAAAAAAAATTATTTCTGTTTGGTAAAGTCTTATGATTATATGTGGTTATAAGAGTATTAATTACAATGTGGTTGTTATAGAAAAAGTTTAAAAAAATATTTGAAATCAACTTATTATATTTTATTGTTACATGATTTTATACAAATAGCCAATATTCTTTAATCAAATAATACGAGAGTTGTTTTGATTCACTTTTATCCACTATATTAAAACATTTTAGCAAAAAGTTTGAAGAAAATTTTTATTATTAAATTGAATAAATATGAACTTACATTTAATTTTACATACAAAAAATAACTACAATTTAATTTTCATGTATTTTAATTTAACTATATATCTTTCTAAAATGATTATATAATGTGCCCTTTTTTTATGGGTTCATATATCCTATCAAAGGTTTGACATGTAAAATTAAATAATATTTGATAAATAGGAATTTTTCTAAAGGATCCATATTAAAAGTTTATTTGGAAAATTAATTCATGGATTTTGTCCCATTATAATTGGGTAATGTCAGTATAAGGATTAATCAACCAATGATAAATGAAAATGATAAATATATTCACATTGAACAAAAATTTATACCACTACCCAAATCAATTTGATATATAGATAATATTTATTATTTCCTCTACAAAATAATGAGTTTGGGAGTTATCATCACATAGTATTGTTCCACAATGGTGAGATTGATCATTATATCTTATAAATAAATATACTAATATATTTATTTTTCATAACTAATAATGAATAAAAATTCACACAATTCGTTATCTAGAAATAATTATTGGATATATCAAATATATTTAATGAACTAAATGTTTTTTATAAGGAGGATTGAGAATTTTCACCACAAAGTGATTCATGATGAGTTAAAAACTCTAGTGACATTATAAATTTGGATTTGGAATTAATAACAATCTATTATCTATTTTCAAATATTTATTTATTTCAGATTCTAATTTTATGAATAAATTTATTAAAAATTGTGGTCAATGTATTTTATTTTAGTCAGAATAATGTCATAGGTACGTGTAAATCATTATGTGTCCATGGATATAAATTCAGTAAAGACAGTTTCATTGAAAACTTTGAAATATAACATGATTATGTATAAATAAGTGGAAGAGTAGTTTTTATTCTGTTTCATCTGAAATTAAACCACAATCAATTAATATATATTCTTATAAGTATTTTGACAGAATTCTCATATTGGATCACTAGACACATAGTTGAGGTTAAATAATGATCTTAAAGTGTTTCAGATCATCAAAATAATAGGGGAATGTATATTAGTAATTGTATTTTTAAGATGGTTGATAAGAATTTTCATTAATATAAAAATGATGACTATATTCTAGTTTCAGAGGCTGAACAAGTTTTCATGAAACTACTCATTTAAATACATATTTTAATGTTAATATTGATGTTATTTCAACAAGTTTTTTCTATTATAGAATTGATTAAATTATTATCTTTGATAAATCTATTACTACTCACTCTATTTGTGCATGTGATGATGAAAAGGACTAAATTGTTAGAAAATATTTTGCACATGAAATTATATCAGATAATTCATAAAAAAATCTTATGGTATTTATATATATATATTTTCTTTGATATTTTTTTATTAAGATGTTACTTATTTATTTAGTTATGTTTAAACTAATTTTTTTTATATAGTGGATGCAAATGTTGAAATATTTATATTAAAAATGGTTTATAATTAACCATTTTAATGATATTCCATTAGTTATTCATTATACTGACATTTTCTTGTAATTTTTTTAGTTAATTTCTTTTCGATATTTTTAATCCATCCCATTTTTTATTATATTTTCATGTAATTATATCTTAATTATATTTTTATACAAGTTTTGTGGAGGAAATTTATTTCCACTTCCGAGCTATGGGTATTACTAATATTATCTCCCTTATGAGTACCCTGTTTTTTTACTATGGATGCAGTTTAAAAATATTATATTTAATATTGAAATGTATCAACCTTGAGGTGGAAACATTGATTTATATAGGGAGTCACTGGTGGTCTAATGTATAGGTCTATGAATTATATTGTTCCCCAATTGTTTCAATTCCATTATGAATTCTCCAGTGCAATCATAAAGATGTTGTCCTTAAAATATGACTCCACCATTTATATTGTACTCATACATGATTATTCCACTACACTATTAGTTTCCAAAATCAACTATATAGGATAGTACTAATCATTCCATAATTTATTCTTTTCTTCTTCACCCTCATTCATATATATAAGGTAATTCATCTCACATTATATCTCCATAAAACCCACAACAACTTTCAACTATTCATAATTCACGCCTATTTTACAGGTTACTCCCCCAGTTGTTATCTGTTAACATATTATACAATAAATAGCACGATAAATCACTAATTCAGATACATGTTTAAAATTAAATTACATAAAATATTTTTTTTATTTAAAATTTATATTAATATTAAATGATTTTATTTTTTTAATAAGAAACTCCTAAAAATTTATGTATCTATGAAAAAATGAAATAGTTTTGTAGTTCTCATACACAAATAGTGGATAAATATAAAAAGGTGGAAAATTATTATAAAAATGGAAATAATTAGGAAGTTTCATTAGAACCCATTCCAAAAATGGTAACATAATTATTGTTTAATAAATTATTTAGAGATAATGGGAGGAAAATATTTAGTACAACACAAAGTCTAAAATATGGGTTATTATATTTTAATCAATTGTTTACAAATCTTTATAAATAATTGTTAAAAAAAATCATATATACCTCTAATGAAAATTATCAGGTGTAAAACAGAAAAAATATAGATTAATTTATTTAGGATAATTATATAAAGCCTTCATTTTGGGATTATATATTATATTAAAAATTATAAAAAGTACTAATATCAAGAATAAAACTATATTAAATGAATATATAGTTACATAAGAGAGAGATATATTTACATATTAGAATAGTTGTGGTTTGTTGTTATTTTAAAGGACTATATATATAATTATTTCAATTCTATTATGTATAATTATTTATCATTTTATGAATTTTATAATTTTTTTTAATAATAGATGAAAATAAGATCCAAATATGACTACTTTTATCACATTTTTGTTTTTTTCATTTCATAAATTGAAAATAATCCTATAATGTAGAAAATTTTGATTTATAAATGAAGACTTGTAATTCCATTATGGTTATGATTTATTTTCATAATATGTGTTTTCTACATTATGTTACTCATTTCTGTTGCTAGATCTTTGTTACAATAATAGAACACAATATGGATAATTAATATTAAATTTTTCTGACATTTATTTATTATAATTCGAGTCAAATTTTAGTTATTATTAGTTTTCTTGGTTATATATAATTTGAGAGGAATAATTTTTTGGAATATTTCACTTCCTCGTGTATTTTTTGTTTTTAATTGTTCATACATAATTCATTTTGATTTTTATTAGACTTATAGAAAATAAGAGAATTTATTTAAATCAAATAGTAAAATATGTTATCTACTATATAAGTTAACATTTTGAAAAAAAATATCAATGTTAGATAATGAATAATTATAATCAATATATCATTTATCATTATTTTTATTACTATTTTAGGTAATTATTTTTTGAATAAAGTATTAAATATATGTTAACATGTTCTATGATCATCATTTTTCTATTCTAGTATAAAAAAGAAACATTGACGTTATTTGAAACCGAAAACATTAAAAAAAATTAAAATATCTATTTCTAAAAAAATTGTTTGTGATGAAACAAGTTTTAAAAATATTCATTTCAGTTCTCCATTGTTTTCTACCATATTTGTATGGGTCAACATTTGATTGTGAGGGGTTGATTATAGTTTCACGACCATTCGATTCATTTTCTTTTTCAGTGTAAATGACCAAAAAACCCATATCCATAATGATTATAGGCATGGTTTCCAAATGTAGGTGTTCATTGGGGTTTCAAAACCAATGATTATTTGGAAACCACATTGGTCAAGAGGATGTGAGGTTAGGCTCCTTTCACCCATTGGGGGGGTTATTAGTTTCTTGGGGACTCTCTTATATATTTAATATATGTTCATTAATCCTTCCCAATCCTAAATATGGGATGGGTTACACATGTGTAAATCACCTGATAAACACTATGATTTAATATGAACATCAACAAATATAACAGGTTTTCCATTATTCTTTTTTTCCATCTATGATGCAATAATTTATAACCGTATTCATATTCAGTAGAGTATATTTCCATAAAAATGTTGTTTTTTGTCCTAGTGATGGTATTGAAACTTCAAGAGGATTCATGTATATCCGGTGAGAAGATGAATCAAAACCTATATAGTTTGTTTGATATATTATAGGTTCATATGAATGATCTATAACATTTACATTAACATCATGTAGAATGTATATAAATGGGATAATTTTAATAATGAGTATAAGTCAATAAACATTAGTATGTAATTTATGTATCCTATGATGAGATGAATGACATTACACGTTGTTCAGGTTATGGTCATCTAAATCATAATATATCTGACACTAAAGGTTTTGAGTGGGGCTTATGAATGCACGACTTCCTTGAAAAGCATCACCGTATGTGTGTCCCTTTTGATTGAAGAGAATATGTAATCATACATATACATTGACATGGTTCAACAATGAGGTATTATTCCCATGATAATGTCATAATCATCGCTAAGCATTTATCCCACTTTAGTTGTTTTCTATGTGAGAAAAAAGAGATGTTGGATGATAGGACACATCACATAAGAGAAAATTTCCATGGTCCTTACACACTGAGGATTCCCTATTATTTTATTACCAATATTATAGAGATTAGGGTATAAAACATAGAACATAAGAAAGGTTTCCAATGTTTAATATTTATAATAATAATAAGAGTCATCATAATTCAGTTTTTCTCAAACATTTGATGGGTTTAAGGTGTTATGTGGATTTACTAGGGATTACACATAAATGGATTTATTTGTATTAATCCATTTTTAATCTTATGATTGGATAGGAATTATGATAAACAAATCGGAAAATATGGCCAAATGATTTTTTTATTGTAATTTTCATGAACATACATCATAGTGGATGCCCAAGTCACATGTTCATTATTAATCCTATAATGGATAAAGAGGAAGAAATTCATTCTTTATCCTCTGATGGATGAATAGAGATGATTACACTAAAATTTATACTAAATATATTTGTATGGAATATAGGACATTAAGAAATCATGGGGGTTACATGAGTTCATAACCCTAGACCATTATGAAAACCCCCACATAATGGTAGTGGTTGATTAAAGGTTCATGGTGGGAGTTTTACATGGTGCATTTTCCAAGTGTGCATTCCTCCAAAGGATTAAATATCCGACTATTTCTACCCATCATGTCCAACGACCCTTTCTTCGCCTGGAGACATGTCTTGGGATATCATCCATGAATGTATTTGGATGTCTTGACGTGCCCTATTTTTTTTTCTAATATAGATGAATTGTCAATGGTTATCTTCCTAAAATGTTAATGGGGTGTCGTGTGATCCAGGTTGACATATCCAAGGGAATCATGTGATCAATGCTAACATTCTAGAGGTCTATTTCATGATAATTATGATAGATCTGATGGTGTCTTATAAAAAAATTCAACATGTATATGGGTCTCTATTATATCAAATCTGAAAAATCATAGGGTTTTATATGATAAATTCTCACATGTATGAGGGTCTTCGCATGATCAAAGCTGACATGTTTTATGGTCTTCACATGATCTTGTTTGAAATGGCCATAGATGTTTTCTCTAAATGGATGGAATTTACATGATATCTCTATGACCAAAATGACATGTGATCATGTGACCTTAAAAAAGTCACCTGATGGGGTCCCATAATGTGATATCACAGGCATTTCTAGGATCACATATATGATAAATGGCGTCAAATGACCTATGAGGACTCATGAAATCATGTAATTGCATCATAGGAATGGTTATTTATGGAAATGGTATAACGAACAATACATTACATAAATTGATAATATATCAATGTTAATGAATACTCATTAAAACATATAAAAAAATCTATGATAGGACTATATATGTATAGTTCCATTAGAAATTAAAAAACATAAAAAACTGGTTCCTAAAACATCATAATTTTCTCAAACTTATTTCACCATAATTAGAACCCTATTAAAATATCCTACTTAGTACCCTTCTTCCTGACTTGTGGAAAATAAACATATGAAATGATGAGCATTGATGACCAGTAATGGTAAAAAATGTAGATATCAATAATATCATTATCATAATACATAAGAATATAACATTTGAAAATATTATCCTTCAAATGAATGATCGTGATATCATGTCATGAGATAAATCATGAAAGTTTATAAAAAACAATGAACATTATAAAAAAAATTCATAAAATAATACATGTAGTTATTTGGAATACAAATAATAATAGAAAATAATTTCATATTAGTCAAGGACCATTTCCAAGACCATCATAGTAGTAGAAGTCCATTATTGAACTGTGTTCACTCCTCATTCTAGCACTATTTTACTAAACTGAGATCATTTCTCATTACTTCCATGTCTATCTCATGAGATATAAATATTTACTAAATGCATCGTACGTAGATAACTTTCCCATCCATCTCATAATGAAATCATTTTTATTAATTCGACAATAATAAATCATTCATCATAACCCAAGGAAAAAAATGTGTTTCTTTAAACATCAATCATATTTAACGTAATCTATATAAAACAAATGGATTTCATAAATAAAAATCACTCATAAGAAATATAAAATCATATGAACAATAATGATATTATACTTGAGAAATAACCCTTTAAAATATTGCATCATCGATGGAAAATAATTTTGATTGAATGCTTGAAATTATATCTTGAAGAAAATTTGTTGTCTTATTAAAAAAACATGTACTTTTCTCAAAATGACGCGCAATTTTAATAGAAAAGATGTTATTTGAAAATAAACTTGAAATCGTGTAGGGAGGCTTCATGGAAATATAGTGCTTTGAGGACATAAAAATATGTTCATTCCATATATGTTAAAAACCATTCTCCTCATACTTTTTCCTGAAAAGTTAGAATGTACCTTGTATTGAATAACGATAAAATATTCTTTCATATCATTTAATAAAAAATCACCAATGCATAAAATTGAATTAAAATTTTTTATAAGAATTAAAAAATTACATATATAGGAATCATGGATGAGGAAGAAAAATATTCCCCAGTAAATACATACGTATAAACAATCTCAGATAATAATGAGATTGCAAACTTATCCCTTACCTTAGATCTGATATCCATTTTCTATTCCCAAACCTCTTTTATAATGAATTTAAAAAAATTTAATGACTTACTATAGAATCGTATAAATTTTTATGATATCTTATATGATCATATTATCGTCCTTTTGTTAGTAAAATTTCATTGTTACACATTATTATGATTTTAACATCTTTATGTTCTTATGCATGGTTTGTCAAATAAGTTATGGTTCCCCTTATTAGGTCATAGTAATATCATTAAAAATGATAATAACATAATATATATATCATATTTATTCATTATATACAATTATATAATAATTATTTAATTAATATAATGTAAAATAAATTAAATCGTATCGTGGAGACGGTAGGCCTTACGTTTGTTCGAGCGACGATATCATTCCCAATAATTGATGAATTGTATTTAATTGGATGGATTATAATATTTAGGAATCAATACCATGTCATAATAATCATATATAGTTATTATTTCCATCATTATACCAATCAATGTAAGGTGGTGGGGAAAAAAAGTTTACACCACAGCGTGGAGACGATATGTCGTACGCACACATGTGTGGTGATTTCATTTTTCATAGGATGTACATAAAGAGGAATATGGTTGTTAAATAATTAAAATAAAATCATCGTATATATTTGATCCTAGATTAAGTAATTTATAATGAAACAAATAATGATGAGTATGTATAGGAATAATGATGTTGGAATGAATCAATAGAAGAGATTGCCTCTTATTCAATGTGTATCTTCTAAATATCCCTTTAGAGCACTAGAGTTGGTAGTGGAATATGAGAGGAACCTCTAGAATGTAAATAGGGAATTTGGGAAGGAAAAATGTCATGGGATGGCCGATCTTGAAGGGTCAATGTGAATTTAATATTTTAGGGAGGATGTTCCCTTTTATAATTGAGTCGTACGGAACTTTTGGAAACTGCATAAATAATAATTTATAATAAAATAAACTAGTTCCCATAAAGCTAAACAACATCACATTTTTAATTATTAGGTAATATAGGGTTGTAATCTCATAAACCAAATTTTTTTTGATAAGTTTTCAATCAATTTAATCAATAATATTTTAACTAACAATTAGTTGTCCTATTTTATTTTTAATTACGGTAACAAATGTTTAGTTATTAAAAGGTTGTAATAATTACATATTTTACGTCAATGAGATAAAAAATAAATAAAATAATTTCTTTAACCATATAATAATTATTATATATTATTTATAATTTTTTATGATTTTTAAATAATTTAATGATTTATTATTTCCCTATACAAACAATAATGTCAATTTAGATATAATTAATGTCCTTGATTTTTAAAAATATTTTAATAACAATTTAACATCAAAAAACTTATGTCATTATATTATTATGCTGTCAAGGTCATCTATAAAATTAAATGGACATATTAATTAAAAAAAATTATATTTACTTTAATATTGTTAATAACATTTATCTCTAATCTCCATTAATAAAATAATTACTAAACCAATTTTTGGTAATTTTTTAATATACATTTTTTTGAATAAAAATAAAATAAAAAATACTATGATGAAGATAATTACACTATATTTCATAATAATACATTTAGTCAAATTTATGTTCTAGACTATCAAACATAAAAAAGTTATAATTTATAAAACATGAATTTGGTAACATTAAAATCACATTAAATAAAATAATATAAGTGTAACAACCACTTTTTTAAGGATCCAAATAGACCCTAACTCGACCATTATATGGTTATGGTGGAGATATAATCGACCAATAATATTTTGTCATGTTTTTGGATATTTTTATGGTTATTAGTATTTTAATAAAAAATGTTTTTTTTATTTCTCATCATTTATATAATTTTTACATCATTAATGTTCAAGTATTTAACGTAATTAGTTATTTACTAAAATTTAAAAAAAATACCATGATAAAGAAAAATATTATATCTTTAAAATTATTACATATAATTAAATTTATCTTGTATATATCTTTATATAAAAATGATTTTTTATTAAAATATGAGTTAGACATATTCAAATTTTCATTATATAATAAAAAGAAATGTCTTATCTCATCCATGTGGATTGAAAAGGATACTATTTCAACCTGAGGATGATTTTGGTAAACATTCACTCATCCAATTATATTAATACAAGTGTTAGTGTAATTTTATAATAGTCTTCTTACTATTAATTACAATATTTTTCCTTTTACAATATTAATTAAAATTACTGATGTTTTGATTATCAATGGAAAAAAATAAAATAAATATACTTACATAATTTGGAAATGTAGATTTAAAATATGAATTCAATTCTCCATTATTTAAAACAAATAAGTTTTTTATTTAATTTAAAATTAATATCATTGTTGGATGGAAATAACAAGTTTTAAAAGATAAAACATTGCAAAAGAATGAAATATTTTTACATCTGAATTCAAAGTAAAATTAATTATAATAACATAAATTATATTGATTGATAAACATATTTTCTATTTATAATCTAAAAAAAATTTATATTATGAATTAGATATATAAATTATTTCTATGAAAAGTTTTGCTTTCAATTAAAATTTTGTGTATTTTTACTCTTCGTGAAAATATTAATTTTTCTAGAAAAATATTAAAAAGTCATTCAATGTAAATATTATTATCGCTCATCCAAAGAAAATATATATAATTTCAAATAAAATTATTAATTTTTCAAAAAATTTAATTTAAAAGGTGATTCCTATTACAAGGTGGAAAATTACCCTCTAGAAAAATATTTGTTTTATAGATCAAATAGGGTTTATTAATAAACTAGGAAAAAATAACTATTGAATGAATGTAAAAAATATTTCATTAGGTATATAACATATATATTTAATTAATTTCATTTTATAATAATAATTGACTCAATTTATTAACAAAATATATTAAAAAATAGTCGAATTATATTTATCATAAATAATTGGTAGCGAAAGACATCACCATAAATTATCATAAGTTAGTTATATATATTCCCATAAAACTAACATCATGGTTAAAATAGTCATTTTATAATTAGAGAACATCGTTATTCATTTAATCTCAGGATTTCATTTAATTCAACCTATTTATGAATTAAAATTACTTAGAGAAAATAAATCATGAAAACATCAGGTGGTTACCTTCTACCCCCTTAAACTGAATTCCACATTTTACATTATTCACTTGCATATAAATAGATGAGGATATCAGTCTCTCATTATATCCTCAAGTTCCCACATACCTACTTCTTATCGATGGTTCCACCACAAGACTTTAATCGAGCGATTGGTCTTATTTCATATAACATTTTCTCTTTGATCCATAATCTATACGGGGTTTTCTTTATAAAAATGATCTTTATCCAACAGTATGACTTCAGAGATTAGCACATATGAATGATTAGGAATATACTTTATCAAGAGAGATACATTGTTAGGACCTGACCCTAGTTTCCTGGATCTGGTTCCATAATTAACTACATTTGCATATAAACTAGGAATATGTATCCAGAATAACCTACTTGTTTAGTAGAATTTGGAAGGAAGATACATATTAGTTAAACATTATATCATTAAAGGTAATACAACACTAGTTTATTCCATTAGAAACATCCACGCCTTCTAGATTAATCCTTCAAGCCACTCATTACTAACTTCGTCATATCTTGGGGAAATGAAACACAAGAAAGGGGTTATCTCAAATGCTCAGCAAGGCTAAGAAATACAGCTAAAGATAACATGAACATAAACATTAAAAAATTTGAATAATTTAAAACACATTCTTTTATAAATAATAAACTTGAACACATTAACGAATAAATATGAACTAAGTAAATAATTAAATAATAAAACATAATCTTGGGTATTCTACTAGTCAAATAATTACATGAACATTCAATTTATAGATTCATAAAGAAGAAAGTGCATGTTTGAGAAATTATAAAACGTTTTTTCAAGGCCTTAACCAAGACGTCCAGAAATGATTAAGCTCTTAGCCAAAACCATATATCAAATTGAGAAAGGCCTTGTCAAATTCCAAGTTTATTTGTCTCATGAGACCTACTGATGCATTGAGGGTCTATAGAGCCCCCACCCATCACATAATAAGTCAAATAAATTCCTCATATGATCGGTGATAAACATAATTACAATATACAATCATATTGATATTATCATATGAAATGTATTTAACTTTCCCGAATAATTAAACATAAACACTAACCATTCGAAGTAAATTGGTGAGTGGTTCTAGGATGGAAAATCCATAATAAAACTAATAATAAACCATCAAATTAAATATTTTAGATTATATCACAAAATAGTAATACCAATAATACATAATAATCAACAAGAGTTTTGATACATACAAAAATAATCTTATAAAATCATTGAGTAATATTTGAGATAAATGTTGTTTTATTTTGAAAAGAAGAGTTCATTTGGAAAAGTATATATATAAAACCAGAAGTATTGTAAGATATCATTTTCAGAATAAAAGAAGTGATTTTATAAATATAATTGTTTTCAAAAATATTTTATACAGTTCCCTGGAAAATAAGAAAAAATTTGATTACCTCCCTAGAAATGGGCTTGTAATTTAGAAATAGTTTTGAATGATACTTTTAAAATGTGTAACTCCTAAAAAATTAAAAAATTATTCTGGTTGGTAAACATATGTAGAATATTCACACATAATTTTTGTGTAGTAAATAATAATACATAATAATTTCATTGAGGTAATTATACAATAAAAGATACACGAATGAAAATGGATGTTCGGGTGAAAACACCCTTAACATAAGACTGAATGTGTCCCCCTCCTGAAAATAAGGTCATGGAATATAAAATTATACTCATTAATAGATTAATTTCAAACCTATTAAAAATTTATATAGTTTATCATAATTCTAATTGTTTTTCATTTATGTCCTTATTGATAAGTTATAATACCGAATTTCAACTTTCTGAAGTGTTCGTTTTCATGGTTTTCATAAACGGTTCACTAGTTATTACGTAATGGAGTTCATCTGGAATATTAGTAAATATCTAGAATTGAAATTAAATATTATTTATCAAAATCTAGAATTTTCAATGATATTTTCTATCATTTGGTTCCATGAAACGAGGAAGAATCAATAGATGACATCAAATTAGATTATTTAGTAGTATTTAGATTATTATGAAGTATTTTTTTCATAAAAATTAATAATATGTAAATATACAGGTTCATGAATATTAATTCAATTATAATACATATATTATAGTTTGTTTCATCTATCAAAATAGTTTCATGACTAGTAATGATAGAGAAATTGATGAATGAAACATCATTGTCCATGAAGGTTATAAATTGGAACCTCATGGATATTGATTTAATTAATAAAAAAAAGTAAGAGAGTAAGAATATTGATGATTTTTCTTCTTTTGAAATGATATAATTATTCAATATTAATGATACTAGATTTAACAAGGTCATTTGGAATGATGCGGTGGGGAGATGATAACAAAATAAAATAAATTGAAATGAAACTAAATAAAAAAGAAGGGTGTTTTACCTCTTCAAATAACCTCATTGATGAATTCAGTATGGGAATGAATTTTGGACTTTTGGACAGTACAAGAGATTACTGGTAGTGGGGATGGACTAGGGAAGATTATTGGTGAGATTTTAGGCATGGATTAAAGCATTAGTGGTGTGATGAAATTAGGGTCTAAATGGTGGTATTTGTAGTGGAGGGGAGAGGGGATGTCTCAATATTATATTCTTTAATTTATTATTTTTCTACATAAAAGAATAGTGTGTCTTTCATGACCAATAATAGTAGTTGTATCATGTGAATCTGAATCAATTGTGATTACATCAGAATAACATCATACATGACACTATAATGATTTTATTTATATTATTTTGTAAATTATGATATTTCACTTTTAATCAAATATTTGTGTATTTCAGAAAAATCCCAAAAATTCACCCCAAAAATTTTCAAACATATAAAATCAAAAAATGAATTCCATTTTTAAAAAATAATTTTCTAAATATCATTAATTTATTATTTAATTAATATAAAATTTTATTCTAAAAAACTGGTTTGAAACATTTATATACTTATTAAAAAACATAGGTATATCATACATCCACTTAAATATTATTTATATACTATCATAGTTATGTTTAAAATTCATTTGGGTTTATCACTATTCATAAGGGTATGTTACAATTCAAAACTGTATGTTACTATTTATAAAAAATTATGTTTTTCTTATCGGACCCCAAATAAATTACTGATCGTAACTGTGTTTCTCAAATTTTCAAAATTCAAATCACATAAGTTAAAACATTATGTTTAGAGGTCACATAACACATAAAATTTCCCTATTATATGATTTCATGTGATTATTACATATTTATATGAATGGTATTTCCATTGAAAAATTTTGGGTCGTTACATTCTCCCCTCCTTAAAAAAATTCATCCATGAAATTCACAAAATGTTACTTAAAAAGATTCGGGTATGTATTCAACAAAACACCTCAGGATCTCATGTTTCGCCTTAAATCTTTAGGTTCTTCCAAAGAACATTTACTAGAATATTCGTTCAATTTCTCAATACTTGTTCTATGGTATCAATAATCTTGATAGGCTCTTCACAATAAGACAGATCGGGATCAAGATCTAATTCTTCATTGGTGAGTAAATGTGTTGGGTTTGGCATGTATTTCTATAACATTGACACAACGAACATATTTTGAACATTGGAGTGACTTGGTGGCATTTCCAAATGGTATTTTATGACTCCAATTCAGTCCATAATTTCCAAAGGTTGGATGTACATGGGACTTAATTTCCCCTTCTTACTAAATCGTATAATACCCTTCCAGGGAGATACCTATAAGAAAACATGTTCTCCTTCTTGATATTAACCAAAAATCATTCAGTTATAAACATAGATCATTTTCTTTTATTGATTAGTTTTTATATGGGTTTGGAGAATCATCACCTTTTCTATTTATTCCTTAAAATGATCAAGTCCTGCGATAATTCTTTCACCAACATCATCCCAAAAAGTTGATGTACAGAAACCCTTTTCCATATAATGCATCATATGGTGGCATCTGAATACCTGAATGGAAGGTATTGTTATAGTAAAATTCTACGAGAGGTAAATAAAGATCCTGCATACCATTAATTTCATGTGAATAAGTCCTTAACTTGTCTTCAAATGTTTTATTAGTCCTTTCTAATTGTCCATCAATTTGTGGGTGGCAGGCAGTGCTCAAACGAAGATAAGTATATCGGGCCTTCTAAATACTATTCTAGAATTAGGATTTAAAGCATGGATCGTGATTAGAATCAATTGGTATGGTTATACCATAATGTCTTACAACATCATTAATATATAGTCTTTTTAAACATTCATGTGGTAAATCATCTCATATAGGAAGAAAAAGGGCTGATTTTGTACGACGATCAATGATGAACATATCAAATCATTCTTTCATAGAGTATTTGGTAACCCCATAAGAATTTCCATTATAATATCATCCCATTTCCACATAGGTATAGGAAAGGGGTTACATGGCTCCTTGAGGATGTTTTATTCGAGTCATCACCTGTTGACAAACAAAACATCTCAACACATAATTGCAATCTCCCACTTCATGTTGTCCCACAAAAAATGTTTCTTTAGATCTATATACATCATTATTCTATAGTTTGTGTAGAAAAATTAGAGCTATGAGATCAGTCCAATAGTTCCCTCATTATCTCATGAATAGCAGGAACTCAACTCCTCTTTTCGAATTTCAAAATTCCACCTTCATATATGATGTCAGTCAACTTCCCATCATTGACAACATTAATTTTATATTGAAACCCATCATCATCATGAGAAATTTTTAACCATTCTAGTGAGTAAGGTTTGGCAACAATTTGAAAAATTAGTGATGTTATTCCTTCCTTGATAATTTCCATGTCTATATTTACTAGATCCATTAACAATGGATCCCATTCAACTATCATCTTGTTCAAAATTCCATGGTCCTTTCTACTCAAATCTCCTTCCACCTTATTTTCCTTGCCTGAGAAGTAGTGTATTATGAAATAATAATCCTTGGGTTTATCAGTCCATCTCCTTTTTCTCATGTTTCATTCTTTCTATGAGAAGATATATTTAAAACTCTTATGATCTCTATTAATCTCGCATTTTAATCCATAGAGGTAATGTATCCGAAATTTCAGAGAAATGATTAACTTTACTAACTCATTATCATGAGTTGGATTGTTTTGTTCATGAATAGTTTTCTACCTAGATGCATAAAAAATCACTCTATCATTCTGCGTATGCACACAACCAAGCCCTTTATTTGATGCATCGCTAATGATAAAAAATCCATCGTTTTCTGATGGTAGAGTCAAGATTATAGAATTAACTAATCATCTCCTCAATTCTATAAAACAACCTTGACATTCCTTTTTCCATAAAAATAGACCCCTTTCATGTATGCTTGGTCATTTGGTTGGCTAAACAGTCGATCTTCTGAAAGAAACGCCGATAATAACCTACTATATCAATAATAATACATACCTCAGTTATGTTCATTGGAGTAGGTCATTCATCCACAAACATATTCTTCAAAATATCAATAGATATACCATCCTTTGAGACAATGTGGCCATAAAAGGAAACTGATTGGAGGCAAAAATCACACATGCTAAACTTCCAATATAATTCATTTCTTCTAAGAGTATTTGGAATATTTTGCAAGTGATTTTCATGATCTTAATAGCTTATAAAGTATATATGGATATCATCAATAAACACCACCACAAAGAAATCAAGATATTCCTTGAAAAATATATTCATTATATCCATGAAAAAATATGGTAAATTAGTTAGTCCAAAAGGCATTACTGTGAACTCATATTGCTCGTACCTGATTCGGAATGCTATTTTTAGAATATCTATCTTTCTTACAAGCAACTGATGATATCCAAATTGAAGATCAATATTTTGGACAATATTGGGATCCATGAATTTTATCATATAAATCATTAATGTGATGTAGGGGGTTCCAGTTCTTTATTGATATAGCATTTATCTCCCAGGAGTCAATGCATAACCTCATATTCCCATCTTCCTTTTTATCGAAAAGAACAGGGGATCCCCACAGAGATATTATACATCAAATAAATCCTTTATCCCTCAATTAATCTATTTATTTCCTTAGTTCCACTAACTCCGCAGTGGAAATTCTATAAGGGGTCTATGATATGGGCCTTTATCCTGGAATTAAGTCAATGGAAAACTCAATTTCCCACTCTGGAGGATGTCCAGGTAAATCCTCTAGAAACACATCAACATATTGTTGATTAATAGGTACATACATTATTTGTGAATTCATTTCCTCAACCATAGTTATTTCAATCCCTTCCTCCCCATTAATTTAATTTAGTAGAGCTACTGTGGATGGATCTAGATGATAACCAGATAGTGATGTTTATTCTCTAAATATAAGATATTCCATATCATCATCAAAAAGATGTGACCTCCGTCTTCTTACAATAAATTTTTGCATCATGATCCTAAATACAATACATATGAAGAAAAATATAAAATTAAATCATGGTTATAACAATAAGAACATCATATAAACCACGTTAATATTCCATAATGGTAACTGACTCATAAAAAAATGTTGCAGTGATAATTCCATTAATATTTTTGAGAGAAAACTCCCTTAATAAGATAAATTGGAAATATCTAATTTTCTTGGAAAACTGGGAAGATATGAAAAAATGAGATGATCTATAATAAAATAAATCATTGGATAATTTTGAGAAATGGATTAAAGTACCTACCACCATGTCATTCAGAACATCAACCCCTATAGTTGAGATTGCATAGTATTTCTCCATCTCCCTTGGACTTTTTTGTTTCATGTCTCCTTGATGCATTTGAAAATCATTAATATAGTTCCCCAACTTCCGACAATTATAGCATTGAACATTAATAATTTTTTTCATCCCCTTGAAATCACCAGCAACACGGCCTTTATGTCCGCATTTGTATCATAATCTTATTCCTTTTAAGCACTCACAAAGGTGTTTCCTTCAACAATTATCACAAGGTGGAAATTAAACTCTTCCCTTATTCCATATTTCCTTTTTTCATTTTCTATAGTATTTTTAATCCTTTTTATTCTCTTACTTTCCCTTAAATTAATAAGACTTGGAAAATTCCTTTTTCATCTTGATAGCACATGAAACTATAACTTCATATGGTGAGAAACTCTGGGAAGCTAGAGCCTACTGGAGGAATGTCTTTAGTCCATCAATGAATCGATCTATCTTGCTCCTAATATTTCTTATGTAGTCCACATAATTACTTTATAATGTTGTGAAGTTAGATTCATACTTTGCATCATTATCATCTTCCTTTTTAATCGAATTCGGAAACATTCTTTCCATATCTTCTCCCTATTCATGAGGAAAGTATTTCTCTAGAAATATTTCATTGATGTCCCGCGAATACATCTCCTCTATTTCTTCCTCATCTTTTGTGTTGTGGATTAATGACTACCACAGACCTACATAACTTAATAGATGATAAACATCCATTATGACCTTCTCTCTTTCTTTACATCCCAAAGAGTGAAATATCTTCTCTAGGGAACTTATCAACTATTTAGCTACAAATGGGATTGCAGTACCATCAAATGATATATGTTCTTTTCACATAATAAAATCAAACAATTCTTCTCCACTTGGAGAATATGGATTCTCCATACATGTAAGGTTTTTGTTCATAACCTAAGTATATTGTCCCATTATAGTAATAAGCTGCTCTGCACTAGTTGTACCACCCGAGCCTACATCATTATCTTGCACCGGAGGGAAATCCCTACAGAGGATACGTGTGCTCATGAGGATTTCATTTCTTCCACTGGGTGTCATTTTAGATTATAGAATTTATGAGATTAGGTTATAAATCATAATGTATAATGTTAACATACAAAATACTTATAGTAAATTAAGATCTTATGCATGGATAATCTCATAATCACAAAAACGGTTTCTTTGAGGAAGAATCTACATTTAAATCCATCAAAATGGATTGTAAAGAAAATGTTAATTATATGAAGCATATCCCCGAGGAGTGTCAATATAAAGAGTGTAGCAAGGCCCATTTTCGGGTACCAGGATACCCCGGGTCAAGCTTGACACTCCTTGTCAGAGCTTTCAATCCTAGGTACATATGTTCCAGAGCCACCTCTACATGTTTGTATCCAAACATGGATGTATTTTCTCTAAATACCCCCATAATATATTTTTTTCCAAAATACCATGAAATTCATGTCTGATTATCCTCAAATACTATCTTAGGTATTTGTTAACTAATAATTTTTTTTTTCTAAATCCTATTTACATATTTTCTACTAAACTTCCTCTAATACCAACTATAAGGACACAAACCTAGTTTCTCGGAGCAGTTAACTTATTTAATTACATTGGCATATAAAAAAGGAATCTGAATCCTAAAAAAGAAAATAGATTAGTAGATTTCGGAAAGAAGATAGATATATGGTCAACATTACGTCATGAAAGGAAATACAATATTAATTTATTCTATTAGAAACATCCATGCCTCCTAGATTAAGCCTAAAAGTAACTAATTACTAATTTATTCATATCCTTTGAAATTTAAACATAAGAATGGTGTGATCTCAAATGCTCAGTAAGGGTAAGAAATATAGATGAAGATAACATAAACATAAACATTAGGAAATTTGAATAATTTCAAACACATTACTTTATAAATAACAAACATGAATACATTATGGCTGGAATATGAGCTAAGTAAATAATTTCATAATAAAACATAATATTGGGTATTATAATAGTTTAATAACCCCATGAACATACAATTACTAGATTCATATAGAGGGATTCACATATTCGAGAAATTCTAAAACTTTTATTCAAGGCCTCGACCAAGGCATCTAAAAATTATTACGGCCTTGGCGAAAACCATATATAAAATTGGGAAAGGACTCAGTCAATTCCACATCTATTTTTCTCATGAGACCAACCAATACATTGGGGGGTTATAGTAGGCCCCACCCCTAAAAAAATAATTTCAATGAATTCATCATATTATTGGGGATAAACATTATCAACATAAGCCTTTACATTGAAATTAACATATGAAATGTATTTAACATCCCCCAATCATTAATCTAAAACACTAACCATTCAGAATAAATTTGGTGAATGGTTTTATGATGGAACATACACAATCAAAATAATTATAAACCATCCAATTAAATTCTGTAGATAATATCATAAAATAATAATCCCAATGATATATAAAAATCAACAAGTGTGTTGAAATAGACAAAAATACTCTTATAAGACTGTTCAATAATTTTTGAGAGAAATTATCTTTTATTTTCAAAAGAAGAGTTCATATTTGAAATGTATTTTTATAAAACCAGAATTAAAGAAAAACATTATTTTAATAATAAAATGAGTGATTTTATAAAGATAATGTTTTCCGAAAAATTTTATACAGTTCCCTTGAAAATAGGTATGAATTTTATGAACTCCCTTGAAACGGGCTTGTGTTTCATAAATAATTTTGAAAGTTCCATTTAAAACATATAACTCCTCCAAGAATAAGGAAGGATTATGGTTGGTAAAAATATGTAGAAATATCAATCATAATTTATGATGAGTATATAATAATAAACAATAATTTCATGGAGGTAATTAGACACTAAAAGTATGCCGGATGAAAATGGATGTTACGGTAGAAAAACCCTTACCTTAAGTCTGAATGTGTTCCCCTCATTAACATATTGTCCTGGAATATGAAATTATAAACATTAATAACTTAATTAAGAACTTATAATACATGTATATTATTTATAAGAATAATTTTTAGTTTATTTATGACCTTATCAATAAGCTATAATTTCTAATTCCATCATTCTAGAGTGTTCGTTTTTATGATTTTCATAAATGGTTCATTTGTTTTTAATTAATGGAGTTCATGTGGAATGGATGAAAATTTATAGAATGGAAATTAAATATTATTTATTAACATACATAATTATTAATTATCATTTCTATCATTTAGTTACATGGAACGAGGACAAATCATTAGATGACAACAGCTTGGATTATTTAGTGGTATATGGATTATTAAGAACATGCTTGGTCAGAAAAATTAATAATATGTACATATACGTGTTCTTGAATATTAATTATGTTATAATACATATATTATTGTCTATTTCCACCCTAAAAATTCATTTATGACCACTAATGTAGGAGAAATTGAAGAGCAAAACATCATTATCACGAAGGTTTTAAATTGGAACCTCATGGACGTTGATTTTGTTTACAAAATAAAAAGAAGTGAGTAAGAATATTGATGATGGTTCATCCATTAACAGGATATAATTCAAGTATATAGATGATAATAGATTAATCATGGTAATTTGAATAGAGGATGTGGTGATATGGTAACAAAATAAGATAAATTGAAATGAAACTACATGAAAAAGATGGGTGTTTTACCTCTTCAAATAACCTACATGAGAACCTCCTTATGGGAATGGATTTTGGTGTTTTAGAAAGACCATGAGCTTTTGAGTCATGGGGAGTGACTAGGGAATATTTATGGGTAGAGTATAGAAATGTCTCGAAGCATGAGAGGATTGAGGAAATGAGTGTGTGAAGCGTCGTATTTATAGTGGAAGGGGGAGGGGATTAATAAATATTATATCGATTAATTTATTTTTTCTTCACAAGTCAAGGAATTGTGAATATTCTATGAACTAGAAGAGTAATTTTATCATTGAATCCAAATAATTTGGGCTTTTATTATTAGAACATCATACATGACTCTATAATTAGTGTATTTAGCTTGTTTTTGTAAATTTTGATATTTGATTATTCATCCAAAATTCATGTATTTCATAAAAATCCCAAAAATTCAGCCCAACCAGTTTTAGATGTGTAGAATCAAAAAATTAAGTCCATTTTTCAAAACTAATTTTCTAAATATCATTAATTTAATAATTAATAAAAATCATACTTTATTCTAAATAAATAGTTTTAAAACTTTTATTTACTTATTCCAAAACATAGGTATATTGTACTTATCATTGAATATTATTTATATACCATCATAGCTAATTTTAATATTCATTAGGGTATATAAAAATTAATAATGGTATGTTGCTACTTATAAGAGAGAGTTATTATTCACCAAACATTATTTTTTTCTTATCAGGCTCAAAATAACCTACTGACTGCAACTGTGTATGTCATATTTTCAAAATTCACACAACCGAAGTGATAAAACATATGTTTAAAGGTCAAATAGCACATAGTTGGTCATTATGTTGTGATTTTATGTGATTATGACATATTTATAAGAAACTGATTTCTATTTAAAATTATGGGGTTGTTACATACATGGAAGACAACATGAATTTGAGAGAGATTTGGTGGAAGTGCCAATTGGTAAGCTACCTTACCAACATGATCTAGAATTTAAAAAGAACTAATATACGTAGGGATCAGCTTTCCCCTTATCCAAATATCATTAATCTCACATAGGGAGCTATTCATAGAAACAACTTATCATGCACTTCAAACTCTACTTTTATTCATCGGTTTTCCGCATAATGTTTTGGCTGACTCTATGTTTATCATATGTGGTTTTGAGTAGATATGACCTTTCCTTCTATTTCATCAGGAATATTAGGTCCTAATATAATTCCTTCCCCATCTCAATCCCAGAATGATTGACTCATGCATGTACTTACATAGAGGTATTCATAAATCACAATATGAAAAATGGAGTAAATGATTTTTTTGTAGGAAATTTCACCAAAGGTAGGTGTTGATACCAACCACCATTGAATCCATAGTGAAATATCATAAAATATCTTATACAGTTTGAATTTTCCTCTATGACTAACCACCTATTTTAGGATGATAAGTAGTTCTGAAACATAACTCGATATTTAGAGCCTTGTGAATACTTCTCCAAAACACCAAGGAGATCATTAGATCCTGAATAGACAAACTGGAAAGTGGTACTCCATGAAATCTTTCTACTCCCATTACACATATCCTAGAATGATGATCAAGAGAAAAATGTTGTCTAATTACAATGATGTTCTCCAACTTCATATGTTGATCAATTAAAACCCATATATCATTATGTAATTTTGATTTTTTAGGAAGTATGATGACATTGTCCATAGCCAATTTTTCCCATTTCTATTATGGTATCGGTAATGGGTGTAACAACCCATTAGCTTTCTATCTCTTATACATCACTTGCTCACAGACCGAACACCAAGTGACATATTCACCAATATTTATTTTTATATTGTACTTCTAGAAATACTCTTTTAGGTCCATGTACACCATTGTCCTTCCAGGGTGAATAGATAATGAGGAACTGTGAGCCTCATTAAATAGCTCCCTCTTTTATTCTGGTGTGGGAGGAATACATACCGAAGTACTAAACCTTATTATTCCATCACCATCAAGGTTGGATTCAGGATCATTTTTCACCTTCTTTTGTAGATCCACATCATTCTTCTTCCCCTCCTTAACATTCACTTGTATAGATGGTTTATCATTTATTTGAGAATGATAATATTTCCCTCCTTCCATTAAAATTTATATATCTATACATTGAAAATCCATTAATATTGGATATTTTTGTGTTCCTCGTCTATGATAGGCTAGCACAGTCTTTTTGGCTAAAATAATCTACCTCCTTCTTTGATTTCACTGGTTGGTATTCTCTTGAGAGTCATAATATTTAATCCAATCCGACCATATTATTTGGATCATATTCAACTCCTTTTCTGAGAAAATATACATTAAACTTTTATGCTCACAATAAATTTCACAACTTCAACCATAAGAATAATGCATCCATTTTATCAATGCAATGATTATCATATCTAACGATAAATAATGAGCATGGAAATCTTTCTCATGGGTTTTAAATTGTCATGATAAATAATATATCACCATATCATTTTCAGGAGAAAACAACCCAATTCAATTTGGATATGACAATATAGATCATAAACATTTCTTCACTATGAGGTAGTGTGAGCACATGTGCACTGGAAAACATTATTTTGATCTCATTGAAAGTCTCTTTACATGCCTCCTGTCAAATTAAATTAACTCCTTCTAAGTCAACATGGGGAGTGGATTATATAATCATGAAAAATAATTCAAAAAATATCGATAATATCCCACCAAAACAAGAAAACTCTGGATACATATTACAATTATTGGCCTTGTCCAAATTCCAATAACTTCTATTTTTTCTGGATCCACAGATATCACCTCTCTTGAGATTATGTGACTCAAAAATGAAACTTTCTGAATCCAATATTTACACTTGGTAAAATTTTCATAAATCAGCTCATTTCCTAGGGTCTTCAGAACAATTCTCAACTGATCTTCAGGCTATTCCTTACTTTTTCATATACACAAGAATATAATTTATAAATTCTAACAAAAAGTGGAAAAGATATTCTATAAAGACTATATTCATTAAATCCATGAATATAGTATTGTAATTAGTATGACCAAAAGGAATCCTTATAAATTCATAGTGTCGATACTTTGTATGGAATGTCGTCATCGGTATATCATACTTCTTGAAACTTAATTGAAGATATACTGAATGGAGATCAATCTGGGAAAAGCATTGAGTTCTATGTAGTTGGTCAAACAAGTTATCAAAGTAGGGAAGATGATATTTTATTCTTAATAGTGATCCATTTCAATTATTGAACATCAATTTAGAGTTTCACTAATCCATATTTATTCTTAACAAACAAAACTGGTGCACCCCAATTTGATGCACTAGGACATATAAATCCCTTGTAAAGATTCTCATGGAGTTTATTTTTCAATTCATGCAACTCAATTGGGTCCATTATTTAAGGTGTATTTGAAGTATTCATAGCACCCAGTATGAGTCTATTGAAAAATCAACCTCATATTTCTGTGGAAGACCTTCAAATTATTCTAGAAAGACATCATCAAACTCCCTTATAATTGGTATTTTTTTATTATGAGTTTTTCCCTAACCATTTGAGATAGAAAACCTTCATTTATAGGAATCAAGCCCCATTATATCGAAGAAATTTTCATTAGATGTTCATACTCATCCTTATATCGATAGACGATCATAGATTGATATGGAATATGAAATGTGAATTCCCTTCCCTGGTAATTGACATGAGATCCAAATAGAGAAATCCAATACATGACAAAAATGACATAAAATTACACTAAAGAAAGGATCACAAGATTTTTAGGAGGCACTTTCTCACAAACATCAACCAGAGAACGGTTATAAACTTCTGATGCAACTGTTTTTCCATTAAGAGTTGTCATAGCTAACTCAACATCTAATTTTGAAGGTAATGCATCAATGTACTAAAAAGATTTTCAGAAATAAAAGTGTGGGGTGATCCAGAATCTAATAAAACATTTTCTACTTTATATTGGATGGCCGATAGTGATCGCCTGTGAATTGCCCTAGTTATTTTCCTTCAGAATTTTCTGATGTCGATCACCATTAATAACCCCAGGATTAGGGAATTGATTATGAAAATATCAGATTTCCATACACTTATAACATTTATGTGTTGTTGGTTCATTATATGTATCCTTTTTTCTATTCACATCATTAGACATC
The DNA here is from genome assembly GCA_963277665.1 of Viscum album. Lineage (NCBI taxonomy): Eukaryota > Viridiplantae > Streptophyta > Magnoliopsida > Santalales > Viscaceae > Viscum > Viscum album. Next base: position 1,006,878,876 of record OY728161.1, read on the forward strand.
TTTTTCTAGCACTTCATCATTCAAGAACCCGATGACCTTCCTTTCCACGCATAAATCATTTACAAGTCCCATTAAGATAATTTCCTCTGTGATTCATTCCACACATTTATCATAATGGAAATATCTTCCTATTTTAAGTGTAATATATAGATTATCCTTTGAATTCCATTTTTCTCTTTCTATCATACCCTAAGTACTAATGGGTTAATCCAATATCTATATCAATCTTGAGAGCACACCGAACAATTTATTCATATCCATTTATGTCCCTTATGGATAATTCTATATAGATACATGGATTTAAGACACTAAAGAATCGTTCAATTTTATTCTCATGTTGGATAATAATTCCTGGAGCATACATTGAAAGTCTTTTAAAAGTTTCTTAATATGTACCAATAGATTAATATTTTTTTAATTCATAGAACTCATTCTCCATCTTTGTTCTAATAAAAAAATTAATGGATATATTTAAAAATATTTTTTTCCACTCATCCTTTTCCATGGACTCAATTTGTTCTCTTTGCCTCGTATTATTGAGAAGGATCCACCATTTATTAACATTACCTTACAAACAATACACTTATAAAAAGAATTTATCATGATCTAAACATTGGACAATATAAAATATATTTTCAGTTGTAATGATCCTTTGTTCAGCCACTAATGGATCAGAAGACCCATTGAAAAAAGGTGGACGCTGCCTCATGAAGGACTTGAGATAATGTAATTACCTCTTTTATATGTTTGGATGTCCGGCATGGTTTATAGCTTGGGAAATTTTTTTGATCATAGATACAAGATTTTACATTTCATCTCCCATAACAATTGGTTTCATAGGAGGAAAATCATTGCATTTCCCATCACATTTAGAATTGATGTGGTTTCTTTGAGTTCTATCCATTGACTTAAACCAAGAACCATAAAGTGAGAAACATTAATAATAATAGTAAAACCATATAATCAAGAAATAAATTTCAATTTTGGACACTTTAGGTTTTATCCTAGGATATTCATGATAAATTATAAAACACTAGGATTGTAACCAATACTTTGATATATCCTACTGGTTCATACTAAGGTTTTATCACCGTAGTTTCCAAAGGTTAACTATACCATTCAACTGATACCAACTATAATGACTCATTCTTTACATACATTGATATTACATAAAAGTTAAATAATATTCATTACAAAGAAAAAAAAACAAAAAAGTTGACTTATAGGTATAATGTATTTAGAAACGATATAACATAAACAACTGGTTTACAAAACATCTTCACTCTATCCTACTTATTTAATCATAATTTACCACATTTTGATATATATTACATAATACTGTTATTCATGACCTATGCAAAATAATCATATGAAATGGTGGGATCAGATTCTTTTAAAGGTTATGCAAGGGAGATAACAATCATATCCTAATAATAAGATATAATACCATAATATTTTAAAAAAATTTCTTCCATATGAAAGATAGTGATATCATTCCATGGGATAAATCATGAATTTTCATAAAAATAAATGAACATAATCCCTAGTGTCATAATATAAGACATTTTGTTTTTTTGAATACACATAGGATTAGAAAGTAATTTTATATTAGTCAAGGCTCATTTCTGAGAGCATCATAGTGGATAATGTCCATTATTAAACCGGGTTAACTCCTCGTTCCAGCCCTGTATTATTGAACCCAAATCATTTATTATTCTAGTTGTGTATATCTCATAATATATAAATCATTAATCAATAAGTTTAAGGGTGATATAAGTCCCACCCATCACATAATGAAATCATATTTTCATGTGCCAAAATAAGATAAATCATTCATATTTTTCTATGGAATAAAAAGGGTTTACTTAAACACCATTCCACTTTACCATATTCCATGATAACAAATAGATTTTATAAATAGAATTACATCATAAATACAATAAAATAATAAGAACAATAATGATATTATACTTGAAAAATATCCCAATTGAATAATTCCATCTTAGATGGAAAATAATTTTGGTTGAACACATGAAATCAATTCTTAAGGAGAACATCATTGCTTCTTCATAAACGATTTCTTTTTTGAAAATGCGTCAAAATTTTAAAAGAAAAGAATTTATTTGAAAATAAAAATTAAATTTGGTAGAGGATTCCTCATAGAAATAAGGTTGTACAATGATTTAAAAAATCTTTTCATTCAATATAAGTTAAAAAATCATATTCTCTGCATACTTTTTATAGAAAAGTCAAAAAGTAACTCATATTGAATAACAAAAAAATATTAATATCATACCATTTAATAAAAATTAACCAATGGTTAAAATTGAATTTAAAATTTTATAAAATAATATAAAATTAAAATTATATATTTCCTAAAATGTACATTGATGATAAATATACCCCCATAAATATTTACATATAAACAATCATGAATAATAACAAGATTGCAAAATTATCCCTTAACTTATATATGATATCATTTGTATGTATCTGAAAATCCTGTATAATGATTTAAAGAATTTCATTGACTTATTAGAAAATCATATTAATTTTTATGATATCATATATGATCATATACTCATATGTTTCTTACTAACTTTTCATTATTACTCATTATTTGGATATTAACTACTTTATGTTCTTATGCATGTTTTGTAGAATAAGTTATAGTTTATCTTATTATCTCATATTTATATCATTAAAAATGATATTATCATAATATATACCATACTTATTCATTATTTACATTTATATAATCATTATTTAATAATATCACGTATAATGAATCATATCACATCGTGGAGATAGTAGGTCGTATGTAAGCACGAGAAATGATATCATTCCCATAAATCATTAATGGTGTTGAATTGGATGGTGTATAATATTTAATCATTAATATCATTTTATAATAATCAAATTTAGTAATTATTTACATCATTATACCAATCAAATTAAGGTGGTGGTGAAAATCATATTACACCACGATGTTGAGACGATATGTCATACCTATGTAGGCCTAGTAATTTTATTTATCATAGGATGGATATAAGGTGGAATATGGTTGTTTCATTATTATAATTAAAATACAGTAGATAATTAATACTATATTTTTTTATTTTATAATGAAACAACTCATGAAAATGATGTACAAGATGAACTAATTTTAAAAATAATCGGTAGAGGAGACTACCTCTTCTTCAACATGCTTCCGATAAATATTCCCTTAGAGAACTAGAGTTGGTCTTGAAAGAAGTAAAGAACCTATATCATGTGACTAGGGGTGTTTAAAAGGGGAAAAGGAAGGGTATGTATGTAATTAAAGTCAAAATGTGAAGTGAATAAGTGAGGGATGATGTTCCCTTTTAGAACTGAGGTGAGCGGCACTTTTGGAAAATCCTTAAGTAATAATTTATAAGAAAATCATACCATACCAAAAATAATCCAAAATGTCCAACATTAAAATATGAGATGTCATATAGTTGTAATCTCATATACCAATAAATTTTTTATATATTTTTTATCAATTTAAATTTTAATATTTTAATCAAAAATTGGTTATTCTATTTAATGTTTAACAAGGGTATGAAATATTTAGTTATAAAAAGGGTGTAATTTTTACATACACTATGTCAATGTGACCATAAATACAAAAAATTAAAATATATTTAAGAGATAGAAAATATTATATATTTCTAAAAATGTTTTATAACTTTCACATAATTTATTAAAACATTATTTTCCTAAATATACAATTGTGTTAATTCTGAAAATGTTAAATTCATTGATTTATAAAAATATTAAGATGACATTTTAACTTTGAAATTTTTTTTTATATTCAAAAAATATTCATGGTCATATAGAAAATTAATTATACATATTAAATATCAAAAATTTACTTATTTTAATATTTTTAATAACATTTTTCTGTTAACTGTATTAATAAAATAATTACTACATCAATTTTGTATAATTAATTAATGTACTCATTTATTGAATAAAAACTAAAAATAAAATACCATGATGAAGATAAATCTACTGTAATGGAAAATAATATTTTTCTTATAATTTAACATTGTGAAAATTTTACATAAAAATGTTATAATTTTGAAAATGTGAATGTGACAGCTTTAAAATAACATTAAATTAAATGATATTGTTATCAAATTATCTTCTATATGGATTAAAATGGTCACTAACTCGACCCTTAGGTGGTTATAGTCGATATATACTCAAATAAAAATATTTGGTGAATTGTTTTTGTCTTTTTATGGTTATTAGTATTATGGTAATTTATGTTTTATTGATTTCTGATCCTTCAATTAATATTTATGATGTCAAAGTATAAGTCATTATGGTAAATATTTATTTCCAAAAAATAACAAATAAATTACCATGATAAATAAAAACATTTATTATTTGAAATAGTTTTTTATAACTGGATTTATCTTCTCTATGAATTTTTATAAAAATGAAATTGTTTTCAAATTTTGAGTGAGACATTTTTAACTTTACGTTAAATAAAATAAATGAAATATCATAATCTAATCTCAGTGGCTTAAAAAGGTTTATATTTTATTACAACGATGATTTATGTATGAACACACTCATCCAATGTTATTAAGAGATATTTTATGGTGATTTTATAACAGTATTATTACCCTTAGTTAACAAATTTTCCCTTTTACTGTATTAATAAAAATTACCAATGTTACTATTCAAAATGCTAAAAACCAAAATAATTTTATTAAAATAATTTTACCTAATTATTAAAAATATGGAAACAAATTTTAAAATATAAAACATAGAATTTTCAGTAATTAATAAAATATTAATCTTGTTGTCGAAAAGAGTGAATGAATTTAAAAAGATAAAACATTGCAAATGATTCAAGTGTTATTATATCTCAATTGAATGTAAGATTAATTATACAAATATAAATTATGTTGAATAATAATAATATATTATATTTATACATTAAAACCATTCAATATTATAATTTAGACATATAAATTATTTCGATGAAAAAATTTCCATTCAATTAAAATTTACTGCATTTTTCTATTCATCAAAATTTGAATGTTTTTAGAAAAAATTTAAAAATTCATCCAGTGTAAATTTTCATATACAAAAAATTAGAGTGTTTATTTGGTCATAAAAAATTTATTAATATGTAAAAATATTAATTTAAATGGGGTTCAGTGTTAAAGAAAAAAATTGACCCATTTGAAAAATATGGGTTTTTGTACATCAAATAGGGTTTATTTATACCCTATGACAAAAATTTCTATTGCATGATAATAAATAAATTATTAGGTATATAAAATATATATTTCATTAGCATCATTTAATAATATAAATTCATTCAATTTAGTGAGAAAAAATAAAAAATATAGTTGATATATATTGTTCATAAATAATTGATAGGTGAAGAATTAACAATAGATTTTTATAAGATAGTTATATTTATTCTTGATAAAATAATTTCTAGGTTAAAATGGTAATTTTATACTTAGTTATATCATGGTTCATTTAAAGTCATGGTAAAAGATATTTAGTAATTAAAATTAATTAGAGAAAATATTTCATCAACAAATCTGGGTGTTAGAAAAGGTTTTGCTTTAAATAGGGGTTTAGGGATGAGGGTTCATGTCAAGGATGTGCATAATAGTTTTTTCATTAAAATTAGAGATCCTATCCATGTGATAATATGTATTTCAAGGAAATATGTTTGGTAATGTTCTCAGAATAAGGGTACATATGATCACATGATCTTAAGGAAGTCTCGTGGTGTGGTCTCAAGACTAGGACTCATTGACATTTCTGCAATGCATTTACAAGGGATTATAATGGATCCATAGAGATAGCCATTTGGTTTTCCTTTATGCATGAATAATTAAATTCGAGGTCACCATGGGGGATTACGTGCAAGGGTGCATATCTTATTCCACATGATCACATCTCAAGTCTAATAAGGAATCATCTTATTGTGTGGCCAATGATTTTTTATTAAGGAATCACATGACGATCAATTAATCACATAGTTGTCTAACATCAAATGAATCTATAGATGTGTTTGGAAAATGTTTTCTCATGAATAAATCTCAATATTACATTGATAATATCATAACGATATCATTTTATATCATTCTATAACCTCCATTTCCCTACCATGAAACAAATTTAAAAGGGGATGGCGGGGGGTTTATAAAAGAAAAGGTAGTCATATATGTTTCCACTTTTTGTTGAGAAAAGTATTGTTTTCAACAATGTGTGTTAATGTTATTTAAAGGGGGAGATTATTGAAAATAATACTCTGTATCTTTATGATAATTTTGATGCTCATAAATACGCTCGGTTATTTTTTAATGATTTCACTTAGTATATTGCATGAGGTTATTAATTTATTTTACTCCTGAAATAACAAGAATTTATTACATAGCGAGAAATTTGTTTTAGCGCGTTCTGGAATCACTATTCATACCATACATGGATAAACGTAGCGTAAGGATGAAAATAATGTATACTATTTGAGATAAGAGAAATTATGGTTAAAAACCATATGTTTTCAGCAAAGTATGGAAGAAGAAACTTACGTTAGGAGGGAACCCTACGTTTTGGTTATCAGCAAAGTATGGAAGGAGAACCGTACGTAATTTCTAAAGGTTACATTTATTTCTCATAGGTATGGTTCATCAACCTTACTTTTTTAAAGAACCACACATTCTTGGAAAATTATGGAGCAAGTAAATGTATGGATCTTTTACCATATGTATGAATGTTGAAGAAAAAGTATGGATGGTCAACCCTACGTTTGATATCAACCTTACTTTATCAACCCAACGTTTGATATCAACCTTACGCTATCAACCCTACGTTTGATATAAACCTTACATTTTCAACCCTATGTTTGATATGAAACTTACGTTGTCAACCCTACGTTTAAAGACTATGTTATTAACCCTACGTTTGGAAGCCACATCATCAACCTTACATTTGGCGTCGGAATTTTCTGCAGATGATTTTTAGGTACAACGATCAGTAAGATGATTTATGGGTGGATTTCAAGCAGGATTTAAAGTTGTTTATAAATTAAGACTTTAAATGATTCAAATTATTTTTATTAATGGATTTAAGATCAAATTTAAATGAGCTTTTTATTCCAGGTATTAAGGGAAGTTATGACTTCCCTATAAATTTAAATTTTCGAATATCGCGAATCAGAAGGTGACTTTTATGGATCTAAATGTGTAAGAGATATGATTTATTATATATGGTCTCTCTAAAACACAAAAAGGTAGTGATCGACCTATTATTGGAAATGGAGGAAAACAGAGATTGCAATTATTCACGATTGATCTACTAATTCAACAGGAGTGTAGAAGCTCTGTTTGTTCAAGAAGAAGGAACTTGAGAGAAGATTCACCTGTTCTACATCGGATATCTTCTGAGGATCTGCTACTACTGAGGTTGTGAACTATATCTCTATATGTACTACAACTGGATAAACTCAGAACTGCATTGTCTTGAAGATCAATATTTCTAGAGACTTTGATCCCTCTAATGTCAATTGCATTCTGTTGCAATTGTGAAGATCAACTGAAAATTTCTTTCTGAAATTATTTTTTATTCATGAGTAACCAGCTTCTCATTCTAAGATATGTAGGTTCGTGTTTGAACCAGAAGGTTTTTCATTATATTGTAAAGGTGTCAACTACCTGTACTTAGTTGTGAATCGGTCTGTGGAAACGAGGACCAGATTGTGAAAATCACCAAGCTCGTGGAGTAGAGCGTTGGTGGAGTGAACTAGGGGCTTTCTATTCCCCGAACCACTATACATCTTTGTGTTCTTGTTTTTACTTTTTCTATTGTATAATCAAATTTGATAAAGTTTAACGTCTAGAACTCATTCAAAAGAAGAGTTATTGAAAAATTTCATAAGAAACAATCCCCCCCCTCTTGTGTATAATCTGTAGATTCAGATCCAACAATTGGTATCAGAGGAGGAGCTTCTGACAGAGCCTTAGAAAGATAGAAGTATTTAATGATTATACAACGAAGCATTATGATTGATATAAGAGAAGGGATGTCTATGGTTAGAGCACCGTATTTTAATGGAGACAACTATGGTTTCTGGAAATCGCGCATGATAATATATCTGAAAAACCTCGGATATAGAGTCTATTCAAAGATTCTGAATCCTAATGAAATTACTAAAAATCCTGAGGCATGGTGTGCTGCTATAGAGGTAGAGTACGATATGAACTCGAAGGCTATGAATGCAATTATCTGCGGTCTAGGACCATATGAATTTAACAGAGTATCTTAGTGCCCGACAATATATGAGATGTGGCAAACAATAGTTGTGGCATATGAAGGAACAGATAATTTAAGGCAAATGCGATATGCACCTGCAAAACTGAAATTTGATACATTAAGAATGATTAAAGGTGAGAGAATTACCCAAATTAATGGGTTATTGAACGAAATTTTCAATAACATAACTGCTCTAGGAGAACCTATCAAACATGCTGATCAAGAATTAAAAGTACTGAGAGTACATCCTACTAGATGGAATGGTATCTCTGCTGCAATTAAACAATCAACTCTTGCCAAATATCTAACTATGAGAGAGCTGATTGGTACACTGATGATGTATGAAGCTGAAATTAAAGATGATGCTAATGAACATAAAGTGCTTATCAAAAGAGAAGATATTTCCTAGAAGGCAACATCACTAAAAAATAATAGAAAGATGAAGAGCAAAGAAGTAAAAGCTAAATTAGAAATCTCTGACTCATCCAACTCAGATGAAGAACTGGCTCAACTAGCTTGAAAATTTAGAAAATTATTCAGCAAGAAAAGAGGCTTCAAGAAATCCTTTAAGGGAGATAATAAGGAAGTGAGATGTTATGAATGAAAAAAGAGGGGACATATCAGATCAGATTGCCCACAATTGAAGGATGCAAAGAAGAAGAAATTCTTCAAAAGAAATGACTTTGAGCAGAAAGACAAGAAAGCTATGAAAGCCACTTGGAGTGTATCTGAAGACTCTAGTAGCTCTTCTGAATCAAGCTCAGATAAAGAAGAAGTCAATCTAAAGTCAAACATGTGTTTCATGGAATAAACTGATGAGGTACCCTCGTATTACTCCTCTGAATCACATTCTGAATCAAGCTATGCAAATAAAAAACATGTCGCCTACTGCAATATGCTTGAAGAAATATATGACTCACTATTTAAGAAACATAATTCACTGAAAAATATACATAAAGACGTTTTAGATGAAAGAGACACAATGCTGAAACAACAATAAGAATTAACTGATAAATACAATTTGATTAACACTAACTATGTTAATTTTGAATCAATAATAAAATCACTGCATGATGAAGTAGAATCTTACAAACAGGTTGTATTGGTTTTTACAAATGGAGATAATTCATTAAATGAAATTCATGGAAAAACTGTCATTAAAAAGGAGATATTTGGAATTGGCAGTAAAGGAGAAAAACCAAAGCTATATAAAAATTATTTTGTTCCTAGATCTAAAAAGCATAATTGTAATTTTTTGTGGGGAAAATGGGACATGTAGATAAAAACTGTTTTTTAAGAAAACCTCAAAATTGTGGTATTATGAAAGCCTATGTTTCAAAAGACTCATATGATTCAGCTAATTTTAAAAGAACAAAGGAAATCTGGATACCCAGATCATTGCAAACTAACACTCCTGGACCCAACAAAATATGGGTAACAAATCAATTTGTTTGAATGTCTTTGCAGGTAGGAGGTCACCAGAAAAGAAAAGAAATATGGTACATGGATAGTTGCTGCTCAAGACAAATGATTGGAAACTCATTGAATTTTTCTTCACTCACATTAATGTAAGGAGGAATTGTCACATTTGGTGATAATTCCAAAGGAAAAAATCATTGGCATTGGAACTGTTGGAGATCCAAAAACATTCTCAATCAACAAAGTACATTATATACAAGGACTAAAACACAATCTGATAAGTATCTCTCAACATTGTGATAATGGATATACTCTTGATTTTACTAACAATTGATGTATTGTTTTTAAAGATAAGCTGTTTAAATTTAAAGGACCACAAACTGAAAATGTCTATACTTTGGATTTAAATTACTTGTGTAAACAACAAGTAAAATGTTTTACAAATTTCATCATTTTCATTATATTAGTTTCAGTCTTGATGATCAATCTATCATTATCATAAGAAACATCATAAAAACCACCCAAACATTAAAAATATTAATCCAGCTTTATAAAAAACCAATTATTATGTGAGTAATACTAAAAACCAATATTTTAAATACAAATATGAAACAATAAATCAATCCTATGGAAAATGATTTTTCTCTAATAACATCAATATTACTTCTGTGATTGATCATAGGTAGTGTCTTTTCTCTTCTAAGAAATCCATTTAATAGAACATGGAGGAAATTTAAAAATTATAACATTTCATGGATGAAAATATTTTAAGGGAGAAGAAGTATGTGGATGTATTGGTAAATAAAGGCATAAAATACGGCAAAAATCTTTTAAATTAAACATAATCTGTAAGGAATAATGAAAAATAAATCAATATTCCATTATATAATTTTTTAGTAAAACATTGACAGTATATTGTAAAAATACATTTACATATTTCCAAAGTGTTTACTTCATTATAGTCAGTTCTTCTACATGTTTGGTAACATCATCATGTGTAGAGGACATTTTTGGCACTAGTTGTCTATATTTTATTTTATATTATTTTAATTCAACTGAGAATAGATAATTTTATGAGTAAAAACATTGTATATTAAAACACCCTTTTACCTTCTCATCAAACACACTTTATTATTTAAGGTTCTAGGTATTTGGATCCACTATTGAGAATCCCACTACCTTATTTATGGTCCCCTTTAAATACAAGACATATTTTTATACCTTCAGTCTCTAGTAGGTATATAAAACAATTATTGTTTATTATATCTAATACATAAAATTCATTCACTTCATGTGATTCCATTATGAACAATTTTTTTCCCATTCCACACTAAAATTACCATTCACCAAGCCCATTGCATCAACATTAACTGAACTCCTATTGTAAACCCATTTGAATTAGAAAAATATAAACTTCAAATGTTATATAATCTTACATTAATATATGAACGATAATTTACAAATATGAAAAAATTTAATTAATTATATTTATAACCTTAAAACCAGATATTTTCATTGCTTCTTCCATAAGAATAAAACATTATTTTTTTATCGTACTAGATTATTAATGTTTCTTTTAATAAAACATATAACTATTTATTAAAAAAATTATAAGACATAACATTTTCATTTGGTCACCTAGATATCCATCACTTTCATTCAACAATTGAATTTTGATATATAGATAAATCCATTTAAATTTGATCTCAAACCCATCTAATAAATTGTTCATTGTTTGTATTTGATATATATAATTTATCCATTGATGGATTCAAATATTTAAGAATTCATTTGTGTGATTCAACATGTGGATCAGCATCTTCACTATTATTTAAAATGTAAAGGTGTTCTTTATATCAATATATAAAGGTATATGTAAAAACATTTCCTCTATAAATCCCTTCACCCTTAAAGAGTCCATTATGATATGACTTCAGAAGGCCAATGTTGTCAACATCTCATTGGTAATCAGTAGAGAATTCAGAAAATTATTCCAAAATATATTGATATACACTAAAACCTTCTAGGTGACATCAATTCTTGACACACCCTTACAAAATCATCATATAACGTTCAATGGGTTCACCGATCTATAATGGACAAGACCACATTGTTTAAACTCTCTAACAAAGTGAACCATCATGTTATCCAATATATCAAATAATTATACTAATAAGAACATCAATAATTTAGATAATATTACCGCAACCTCCTTATTCATTATTAGAAACATTGTTAGGTATATAAATTTACCACACATATTTCTAAAAAATATGAATAGTTTTTTTAATGTATTCCATAAATTTTTAGGAATAATGAAATAGAATGAAATATGCATCAAATATTTCCTAAAACTATGATATTCATTTGATTTTAGTCCCTAAAACATCAAATTATTTATTGAAATGACATTATTTATATTTTATGGATACCCATTTGAAACTTTTACACAATTAATAAAATTCCAAATTGAAATTTTTCAAATTGGGATAGATCGTAAGCTGTAATAGGAAGAAAATCCCACCTTTTTCCATTTATCGGTGCCATCCCTTCCCTTATCACCATGTCAATATTGTCCACTCTATCTCTGATGCTAGGTTTTTCCTGGGTCATTTAGTAATGATCTAATAGCATCATCAAATAATTTTTTTAAAATAATGTAATTAAATAAATTTCTGACATACAATCAAATCATTTATGATAATTCAAAGAAAATTGATCTTTTCATCTAGCATGATTTTGTAATGTTTTTCGAAAATGATTTACTAAAAATAGTTTCAATATATTTTAATTTTTTGAATAGTTGGTCACCCATTAGTGGAGTTATTTTTTTACCTTGTTCGATATTCCCATCAAATCATGTCATCAGGGATCAAAATTTTTGTCAAAAAGGAAGAAAATTATGAAGTCTTCAAAGGAAATTATTTAAGGAATGTTTCAACCAAACTATATATGTGAATTCCTCACAATAATGACACCCCAACATTCCTTTAATGATATTTCCTGATACATTTCCATACATAATAATTTTATTTTTCATATCGTTCAAAATGGTACTCAATGTGAAATTTTTACTACTATTAGAATATTATATTTTAATTCATTTATCCCATATCAATTTTAGATCTGTGATCAATGGAGAAAAATAGACATCAATATCAATACCATATTTCTTTGGTCCAGATATATGTAGAGAAAAAATAATGCATTTTCACTTCATGCATAACTATAGTGGGATGTTATAATTTAGCAACATTATGGGAGATGTACATTGAGTACTAATCTCTATATATAAAGGATTTATTCCATATTTAGATAATAAAATATGAATGTTTCATGAATCATTTCCATTATTAAAATAATCATAATCAATTTTCATTAACTAAGGAGAATCCATTAGAGGGTGTAAGTCCCCATATTTAGTTTGTCTCTCTATATTCTATAGGATCGAAATAAGAATGTAGATTCTCAATATATAAGAGGGGGGGTGAATTGTATACATTAAAAAGAATCTCGCACCACAAAATTTCTATTTAACATGGTTAAACAAACATTCACAAGCCCTATTAAAGAAACCATTTCTATTTCTTAATACAAATATTCTCCCTTAAAGAGTATAGAATCTATAATATAATAAGTGTAAAATAATTACAAATTATAAGAAGGATATAGTTCCTAACTTTAACAAAGTTTAGATTCATCAGTAGAATTTAAACAACTTATAATAGTAAAAAAGTAACAATAATATTCTTTTAACCCAAAGATAAGGGTATCCAACAAACATGGATAAAGGTCCCTTGATTTATACTTACATGAAAGTATGTCTTACCCAAACCCTGATAAGAACTCAATCTGAAGTTTGGAATCTGTCTTAATATCCCCACAAGCCCTCGATTTAGAAGTAAATTGGAACCTCTGTCTTCCAAACCTGAAAGCCCATGATCAGTATGATTGGAGGTTGTACTAAGAAAGTCTGAACAAGTTGTTCACGCCAGAATAAGTTGTTCACAACACCTTCACGAAGCACTAAGAGTTGTAAGAGACTCAATCTCTGGAAATCATGTCACATATTTTTAACATGAAATTCTCATGGGTGAAGTACATTTCTCATTCTAATGGGCTTTTATTTATAAGAAAAATTTCCCAATGGTCAGCTCCTCTCCAAAGGTCATATTTTCTTTAAATTTGGACGGAACTAGACACGTGGAAAACATACAATAGTTATTCTATTATAGATTGTGTGACATCTTTTGAAGTAACAGAAATGATTTTATGTTAAAGATAAATGTTGGTTATAAGAAATCATGGAATCTGATATCATTGGAATGATACAATTTGAAACTCTATCATTATCAAGAAATCGCAATCTTAAGAAGTTAGAAAATTTGATTCTTAGAAATTACATTTTAAATAAAAAAGAATTATAAAATTGGAGTCACAAATACAACGGATTCGGTATCAAGAATATCAACATCATATATACACCAAAATTGGTATAGAAAATCGGCATCACATATACACTGGATTCAGTATTGAAACTCGGAATCACATATACACCAGATTTGGTATTGAAACTCAGCAGCACATATACACCAGATTATATATTGAAACTCGGCATTACATATACACCGGATTCAGTATTGAAACTCGGCATCACATATACACCAGATTTTGAATCATAAAAAAAGAATGACAAATCATAATGACAGATCTGTAAGTATAACAGAATGGAAAATCAGAATGACAGATCTTGTAATAATAACTGAATGAAAAAAATCGTAATGAAAGATCTCTAAGTATAATAAAATGAAAAATCTGAATGAAAAATCTTGTAACAATAACTAAAAGACAAAATATTAATGACAGGTCTATAATTAAAATAGAATGGAAAAATATAATGACATATCTGTAAGTATAACGGATTGAAAATTTCGGATCATTAAGGAAAAATAGGACTTGAGAAATACTCAGAACTTAGAAGAAGTGTTTGTGATTTTCAAAAAAAAAATCATATGTAATGTAGAAGTCATAAGATATATTTATCCAGTCAACATAATCCATGTCAATTATCCCATGGTTTCCTGACATTCACATTTTCTTCTAAATCATGAAATTATTGGAATGCACCACAAAAATTTTTTAAGGTCTTCAATAATATTTCATGTATCGATTTAGGCCACAGTATGGGAAATTTATGAGTAATTCATGGTCCTTGTGAAAAAATATGAATTCATATAGAAATGAATGTTTTTTAGAGATCATTACCGTTGAATATATAAATTTTTTAGCATCGTATGTTCGACAAGGTAGTTCATTCTCTTCTAGAATTGTATCTTTGAGGAGATCAAATAGTTTTGTAAAGTTGTTGTCAATCAATCTGTTACCAGCTGTAAAATTATATTACTTTAGTATAGCTAACAATGATATGTATTTTGTACAATTAGAATAAAATAGTCTCTTAGAAAAACTATTTAACTTCTCAAAAAACATTGTACATTCACAAAAATCCTCTTTAATTTCAATTTTCATTTCTTATATGTGATATCCATCATCAATTATAATAGTATCCATATCAAATGATCCATAACCCATAGTATCATCCCAATCGGTGGGAAAATTCAATTTTTCCCCATGAGTAGCCCAAATATTATGGATATGATCTATTCTGGGAAAAATTAAATGTTATTCCAACTCTTCCGGAATAAATTTTCTTGAATAAAATAAACATAAACATAAACAAAGGGTTTTAGAATGTTTGTATCCACGCTCTATTAAAAACATGATGAATCTTTTACTCCACCTTCATATAATTTTGAAAACCAACTTTTTTTAATCAATTTTTGATTCATATCCATGTTATTGGGTTTTTAAAATAATCATTTCATACAAAAAATGAATAAAGACATATTAGATATTAATTATCAAATTTAGAAGTTATAGATAATTACAATAAAGAAAACTCAAAATTTGATTATTTTAATGAATTTAAGTATGATTTGAAGAAAATCAATAATTTTATTTAAGAAAATAATTATTCCACTAAAGTAGGTGTTATGATATGAATTAATCCAAAGGAGGAAGTTATATAAAACTTTTATCTAAATTAGTTTCATCTCTTGAATAGTTAATAGTGAATTTTTTTCTTGAGAATCATCCTCCATATCTTGCAAACATGAACCTAGGTTTATAGTAATAATATAAGTAGTAGAAATCCTTCAGATGGCTATAATTAAGAGTAGCTAAATTTAAAAAAATTGACAGAGAATGAGTCTAAAGCAGAAAATGTAAAATGTAACTTTTTGGGAGATAATAGTGATTAGGATTATAGTTGTACTATATTTTATTCTCTAAAAGGGGTAATTCCACCCATTTATGATAATTACGTCATTATCAGTAGTTATTATATAATGTCCTATTGAAGGTGAGATTTGGGGGGCATACATATTCTTGTATTTAATTCATGGTGTCTCAGTAGGGACAAGGTATGATATATGACTCCTTGGGACCTCTAAAAATTCATTATTTATAGGAGAAAACCCTATTTTTATACTTTTAATCCTCTAATTAACACTATTCCGACCTCTATTAAAATGATCCATCAAGCCTTTCTTAAATACACTTTGAAAATGAAAATATAACATAAGAAATTGAGGATTAATAATAAACCCAAGTATGATAAAAAATAATAATAAACTCTAATTACATCAACTATAATATATAAAAATGTAATGATTAACCATATTTATAAATAAAGAGTTATTTAATATACATGCGTTGTAATATGATATTTCTAGTCCTAGAACAAATTCATGGAGACCAAAATTGATGAATACCTAAAAATATTTTCTAATAATTACTCTTAAATTATAGAATTTGATAAAATCTATTCAGTTTTTTCGAAAAAGTGATGTAACAACCTAAGGAATTGTTACATTTAATATTAAAGGTATTTAAAATTTCATTAATCTCCATAACATATATTGATAAATATTTACAACTTAATAGCTGATATTTAATTGAATGAGGATTCTTATAGAATCTGTAAATATTCTTGGGTTCTTGAATATGAATATTTGTTACCTTACTAATGAAAAATACTATTTAATTATAAAATGAACCAATATTAAGGAAATTTAATTAAGCAATAAAACCAAATAAAAAATGTAAAATCTGACCACATTATTATTGATCAATATTAAATGTGGAGGGAGTCAAAAATAATATACATGTATATAGTACTTAATGATGTATATGTAGTCTTTTTAAATCCCAATACATATTGTGAGGTGAATTTTGACATACTCGGGTTGGAACCACCTATATTCATGATGACGATTTCTAATTTTTTGAACATACTAAAGACCCACAACTAGCATGCCCCGTTGGCCTCCCATATAGACATTGATATAAGTGGGTACCCATAAAATATAATCAGGAGTACATTTTAACTATATATCCTTCCCCACTAAGATGCATATGAACACTGTTGTGATAGTAATATGAGGTATGATAACCTTTTCATAAAACATATCATTTGAAAATCAAGATAAACCAAAAGTGCTATTCAGAAATCCTTCAAACAACCATCAATATGATATCTGTGTTAAAAAGTAAAAAAATCCGTACCTCATAAAAATAAATATAGAAAGATCCCATATATGATGATCATATTTTATAAATACCATTTCATGGTACCAAAAAGGCCATCAAACATGATATTACTACTCATTTTCAAATAGTTTTTTTAATATTATTCAAAATAACATTGTGAGAGTAAAATGAATTTTAAAAAGGACAAGACATGATTTAATGTCATAATTAAAATGAATCATTAATATATTATCTAAAAATGCATTTTTGAAACGAAGAAAATAAATTAATTCCTACTTTATTGAATGAATGCACTCTATATTTCAAATCACTATATACTTACATATATAAATGAAATAATTTTTTCATAGAAATATATATATATATATAGGTATATATAAATGAATATATATATATATATATGAAATTTTTTATAGGATATCAAGAAAAAATAGACAATGTTTAGGACACTTAACATAAAATAAAAAAAATTGATATAGTACCACTGAAGCTTCAAAATAATAAAAACCAAATAAACTACACCTCAACATGAAGGAATCATTACAAGAAATCAATTTTGATTTATTAAATAAAAATCGTGTGTGGAATTTTAACAAATAATATGTGTGTGTGTGTAATTTTTATGGAAGGAAATTCAAAAAATTAAACTTATTACCAAATAAGGATGATATTAGTTTGTGGAATTCACAATACACTATAAGGAAACAAGAAAATCCCCTTAATGGTCAATACAAACCCAAATCATAGAAATCCCCTTTTAGACATTAATTATATAAGGGAAATCAGGGATGGTTAATGAATATGAAGAGATAATGAACTAAAAATATAAATAGATAACGCCAAACACGAAATCAATTGGTGGAGGAGAAGAAAATAAAATTTATTGATTTTAATAATTGAATCACCCAATAGAAATTAGATATTTCAACAAACATGAGATTCATTCGATCATTGGATTCATTCGATCATTGAATCATTCGAGCCATGGATTTGAGCCTCTGAATTGTTCAATCCTTGATTCGAGCTTGGATTCGACGAGGAGGTGTGTCAGAAACAGGTGGCTTCCATAGAAAGCATTAGATATCACGATTGGTTCATGACAACTTAGGGTTATTTAAATTGATCAGGAAACATTCATCCATACTGATGAAGGATTTATAATTATAATCATAAATATTTTTTGTATATATATATAATTATATATATATATAATAAATATTTATAAAAGTAAATATTGTAAATATAATCATTTTTAAATAAATTTTTTATAATTTCTTAATTACTTAAATATGTAATTAATTATTTATAATTATATAAATAAATTGTTAAAAGATAATATATATATATATATATCATTATATATATTTATATATTTATGTATATATATATTTCATAAATATATAGAATTATAAATATAATAAATATATAAATTATTGAAATAAATTTATTATAATTTTTTAATTTTTTAAATATATATAATGATTTATTTATAATTATATATATAATATTTATGGATTTATAAAAGTTAATATATAAATGTATAAATTTAGTAAATATACATTTATAAATATATTTTTTTTATAATTATTTATTTTCAAATATCTTTTTAGCTATTTTAATGAATATTTAATCTTTAATTCATGCATTTTAAAAATGAGTGAAATTGAGTAATTAAAAATTAAAACACATTAAAAATAGATAATTTTCCCTAATTAAATATTAATTTTTTTAAAATATGTATATAGATTAAATAAATTTTGAAAATATTAAAACATTTAAAATTTATATATAATTAAATAATATAAAATTATTAATTTCACAATTAAAGTAAAAAATAAAAATTATATTAAAAAATAATAACTGACTAACTGTAAATTTTTTTAAATTAAATAATTACAATGTATCCTTTAAATAATGATATATTAAATGTATCATGTTATAATGATTACTATAATTTGAATATGTTACATAAATATAAGGTGTATGTGTTCCTATATATGAATTTATTTATTACATAAATAATTGTATGTGTGTCTGTTATATATAAAAATGAAGTAATTTAATATGTATATGAAATCAATATAATACATATTTGGTATTTGTTAAATTGAAAAATCAAATGACATTCAAGTATGTCTATCATTTTATACATTCAGTCAAGTATTTTTAATTCATATTAATTTTTAATTATAAACTATGTTCAATAATATATGCCTTATTTAATGTAATGAATAAATATTTTCTATTATATAAATAATATAGTTAAATAAATATTCATATATATAATATAATATTTATTAATATTATCAATAAATATTAATTTAATAAAATGTATAATATTATTCTTAATTAAATTATTTTTATTTTTTATTTTCTTAATTATTTAATTTCACATATTTATATTTATTTAATATATAATATATTTTTTTATTTATAATATATATATATATAATATTAAATTTATTCATTTGTATCAATTATTATTTAATGAAAAAAATTTAACATTTTTTAAATAAATTTTTTAGTTACTTAATTGTTTCATTTTATTAGAGACCATTATCAATGCTAAAAAACACTGATAATGGATCCCATTATCACTACTAAAAATAAATCGTCGATAAAGTGTTCCCTTTTACAATGAAAAAAAGAGCAGACAACCGGTACATTATATCATTGCTAAAGAAAATTGCTAAAAAAGAGTACCCATTATGAGTGAAAAAATAGCTGATAAAGGGTAGCCTATATCCGTGAAAAACGCTTATAAAAGGTACCATTTATCATTTATTGTTTTAAATTGATATAGGGAACCTTTATTAGTGTTTTTTAACGCTAATAAATGCCAACGTTGTTAAAAGCCTGTATTTAGTTGTGCTTCCCTAGATTTCATTTTAATGTAAGGAATCTTTCTGCATTGAGAACATTCAATTAAATTCCATTGGATAAAATTAGATCGCCTGTGAGAGACAGTGGAAGGATAAATTTTGATTGACTTTGTAGTCAGTCCCTCATTTAAAGGATCATATCATTAGTACATAACCTATGTTTAAAGGATTCAAGAAAAATATTATTCACATCTAGCTCCCCTACATGGATCGAAATTTAATGTGGGGTGGGGGTATTTTTTATGCCTTGCCCTGTATTTTCAAGGAATTCCTTACAAGAACCCATTCCATGTGTGGGTTAGCATAATTAATTTCAACATTAGAATAAATAAATATGGAAACTGAGGTATCTCTTCAGTGGTTCAAACACTTTGGTAGCAGGGAAATTTTTTTTAAATTCATGGATAACCTCGGTGACAGGTGGTCCGACCATCACTATATATCCAATAGGCATGGGAATTAAGACATACATAATTGTATGGAACTAAACAGTAACATTACATAGATCTGACTCATATGCATAATGGTGGGGTAGTTTACCCTAGATGAGAAGTTTCCCACTATCACCCGGGTGCATTATCTATTACCATGATTGATAACGTTGTGGTGAAGGGATCCTATATTTGGAGAGGATTTAAATGGATGAGAAATCATTAATTTCTTGTGTAAATAATATATTTAAATCCTTCAATATGGATCAAGAACTATGGGAGTTTGTGATAGTGGAATATTTATTATTGGTATTATGAAAAAAATACATTATTGTCACCATGTATCATCACAGGTAAGGAATCCATCCACACATAGTTCTCATAAGAGAATAATCCCTAAAATTATTAGGCACATGCGCAAGTGACCTTGAATTATTAATTTCTATACTGTGGATGCGACTAATATTATGGAATTTGGGAATCAAAATATATCATATAAATCCAATAATCAATCAATATGAACTTATTTTTATAGAATAATACCCCTATATATCTTGATCATATGAAAGAGGGGCAGTTTTAATCATACCATTATGTTTATCATCATTGTAGTTGGCAATGAGGTCCTCTACATTGGTCAATCACATACCTAGGGAAGGATGATTATATATCCTATCCTGGTATAGAGGTAAATAATTAATCCCTATCATATATTCATAAATTGGATGGTTAGGTTGGATCACTCTAAAAAGTTTTAGGTCTTGTACGATGGAAAAAATTTCAAAAGTTTAACGTCGTGTGTCTAGGATGTAACACCAAGGGGAAAGACAAACTCGATGCATTTGGTCATCAAAGGAGATTCAAACACCAGAATGAATGGGTATAAGGATATGTAGTTATAATACTAGTTTTAATATGGGTGTGATGAACATATGGGTAACATCAAGGGCATCTAAATATTCTTGATCACTTAGGTTTTTGAAAGTGTAAATCATTACCAATGAATATTTGAGTGAGTGGTAAATGAATAACCATGGTAACAAGCCCACCACTAATAATGGAAGAATCATATATTCCTTTAATCCATGATAATAGATAATGTAATTAAGGGGGACTTTCCTCTATAATAAATATATATATTAGGAATAAGCTTTTATGAACTATTTAATTCATTAGAAAATTCTTGAGGGGTCCCTTCATATCAAACTATCCCAATTATTAGTTTTTTTATTGTTGGAACCAAGAGTATATAATCGCAAGGTCCATAGTTTTCGATAAAAGTGTATAAACTAAAGTAATTGGATGGTATTTACATATATATCAAATATTTGAAGTTGTTTTATTGATATTGTAATATTCTGGAAGTGTTCAAGAACCAAAACGGATACACCAATGTGTCCTGAATTCATTTTTGGGATTGTGGAATAAAATATGAAAGTATCCACTACACAGTTATCTGGGTGATGATCTATTTGACATGACTCTCCCTTTTAATGAAGTTTAATTTCATGCATCCATGATGTTTTTTGTAGATTAATTTCATGCAACAAGGAAGTTGTTGTGCATTTTATCATTATTCTAATAGAATATAGAAATTAAATTTGATGTCATATTACTTGGATGTGATTTCCAATCTTGAAAATATCTTTATTTCACCATTTAGTGTTACATTATAGGAAACCTATGTTCACATGATTCATTATGGGGATGAAAATACATTTAAAATTTGGTAGTTGATTCATCCATGTGAGAGTCCTTGATTGTGAATATGTTTGGGAATCAACATTTCATTATGAGTAAGAATCCCCTCGAAAATTTGGATTTTAAAAAGGAACATATTGAAAAGTAACAATGATATGTGGTTATACCTGAAATAAAAATTCCATGCATCACTAAATATCCTATAATAAAATGATTCAAGATATACGTAGTTTTAAATAAAACTCACTCTATAGGTCTAACCCATATACTCAGAGGGGTATTTCATTTTGTATTGTGGTTTGTCCCAAGATTTTTGGTATCACTGTCAATAAATATCCTACGATAAGTAGAATCACAATACAAATTTTTATCAACTATGATTCATTTGGATGATTTGGCTCTCATGTAGGGATGGCACATCGTATTTTCTTTGTAAATCATGGTCATGCACAACAGATTGGCATTGAAGTATAATTTTATCTTGAAAAATGGATTCCTTCCATGCATTTTTACATCATGTGGTAAGGATGTTTAATGTTCATTTTAACATCATTTAGTAATGTAATGATGATGTTGGGTAGTTTAATGTCTTGTTGGAAATAATTTTTTATGAATGAAATCACAACAGATTTGTTCTTGATCCCAATTAGATGCGGTAAAACTGGTGAAAAAAAACATGTCTATAAATGAACATATAAATGATGAATGATTAATGATTAGTAGGATTAACATCACAAAATTAGAGAGATAAATCATATAGTTACAGGGGACCTTTCCTCTAGGGAAAAAATATCCCCTATTCACATGCTCTATAGAATTTTTTAATTCAATAGTGAATTTTAATGGGGTCCCTTTAGGAGTCAAAACATTTCCTAAAGAAAAACAATCAACCATTGTGTTGTAAACTAGAAAATCTGACCAGGGTCCTTCAATATTGGCCTTTCCTTATTATAATTATTATTTAAGGGATAACCCGGAGGATGTGGGATCAAGGTTTATAAAATATAAAGTTACTATATGCTCAATATATTTATTGATTTAGTTATAGAAAAAGGAGATGTTGTTTGTCACATTGAAAATGGGGTGTCCAATGGGATTTTAAAACAAAAGAAATTGGAGTCTATATTATACACATACATTAAATGTAAATGGTACAAGAATGTGGTGTTATAATATTTCTTTTTCAATGTGTTTGATGGATATACTGAATCCATAGAGGATATTTGTATCCCTATGAATGGTTAGATTATGGGATGTATAAATCATATCCCAAGAAAATCTATGCTTATGAGTAATGAATATTGGTGTGTACAGGTCCACCATTAATAATTATAGAATCCCATATTTCATATATTTTGGATAGTAACACTTAGATTTAAGGTGACATTTATTTTGGGAACAAAACATCACCTAGTAACATGTATTGAGGCATTCTATTATTCACAACTGGATCCAAGTGGGGACCCTACATATTATCTAGAACTTATTAATAATAAATTATGAAGATCCATGAGTATATATACATGAAGTCTATTGTGTTCCCTGATATGACTAGAAAATTTAATAATTGGTTGGTATAAAATCAAATATAGAATATATAAAAAACATTCACAGATAACAGGGGTAAAATATGGAATTATTCATTAAAATCTCATCAGGGTATGATCTATTTGGAATTAATTACCCTTTCTAGAAAAGATAAAATCATGCGACTAAGTTGTTATTGTGCAGTTCAACATCATTTGACTAGGTTTCTTTCATGTAGTTCAATGCCACCTAGAAATTATTTAATCATGAATTTTAACAGAATGCGACTTCTATGTGGTTCTCATTATATAAAAATTCTCAATTTTGTTAGTCAGATCAGCATTATAGGTTTTCTAGGATAACATGAGTCATGATTAGTGTGATAAACAAGGGAAAACATGGCAGATGATTGAACCGTGTGAGAGTGCATGAATTTTAATATGTATAGGAATAAACATTTTCATATGATAAGGGCCCCACCACAACTGTTATTCTCATTTAGTACGAAATTTTTGACTGATGATAACTCATGTAGACACCTAAAATACCTGATTCAAGCATCACAATGTATCATGTTACGATCAGAATCAAGCCACACATAGATCATAGAATGAAAGATCATTTCACATGTCTAAACCATAAGAAATTAGGGGGAATTGTTTTATTCTACCCATTTTTTAAATTGTAGTTGCACCCAATATTGGAGATACTAGAATCAATATGTCTCATATTGTAATTTGAATCCCATCCAAGATACTTCTTGTATAGTGAATCCCACATGTTGATTCAACCCATACATAATGGAAGTAGTGTTTTTATTAAGATTAGAGCTATGATTGTTGGTTACAGAGTCAGTATGTATCATGTGGTAATATGAAAAATGAATCACATAATTTTTGTTTATTACAACTTGCATAGATTTGACTCTTATATAAGGTTAGGGAAAATGTTTTCCATGATTGAGAATAAGGAAACCCCATGTGTATGGTTTCCATGTTAGGATAGGATGATATTAAATTTTTATCGTGTGGGGTTATGGGAAAAAATAGTGTGTGATATAGTAAAACCACCACCCTTGGATCCTTTTACATAGGTGTAGTTGATAAATAAGAGCAGATGTAGGCAATGAATTTCTACTCATGTTTTGTTTTTTATAGTCTTACAAACAAGACCAAGGATTTTCTTACATTTAATTTATTGATTCCAAAACATTAGGGGATAAACAGTTTAACATCATGAGAACAATACATGTTTCATACAGTTTAACATCCTATGATAAAGATATCATCAATGTAGTATAAAATAATATAGTAAGGATATATTTTGTATAGCTTAAAATCAGGAGGCAAATATGTGGAATGATGTGACGTAGAAAGTTTTTTCACCAAGAGATTTTTGGAATACACTATCTTCTATTTAGCCTATATAATTATCATATTGACATTGGTGATGATTTATCAATAGTTTATGGAGAACTATATATAGGGAACCATGATGTTTTGTGGATCCCTAAATATGAGGGATTCTTTCCTTGTTGGATACCTCCTTGTCTAGGTGAGATGTCACTACAAAGTGGTTTTCCATGATAGATTTATGAAATAAGGCTATCATAATTCGTCTTTATATTTTATTTTTTATGGATATAATGGATTTTATTTTCTTTAACTTCATATGATTATTCATTATACCCTCTAATTTTTGTAGATACACATCATAGAAAATCGAGGACACTATCATTGTGTAGAGTAGGAATGTGATCCTCATTCTAAATCATGGATAAAATATCCTATCCATCCTTTTAGGATTTATTTGGGGTGTGGGGATACTATATAATGTTCAACATATTTTTTTAAGAGACTTGTATTTTTTTGGGAATCTGAACAACTTTTCAAGAGGATACATGAGTGTATTAGTGAGCTTTTTTATTATTGACCGAAATATGAGACAACCATTGGGTTGGCGATAATTTAGGTTAAACAACCTTCGTTTAAGTGAGGGTATGATATCAGTAAAAAGATTATTTCCTCATTTTAATATGTTGGAGAACCTACAAAATGGGATAAGGGATATGAGCCTTCAATTATATATCCTTTCAAAGATGTTGGTGTAGTCTTTTGTTAGTGTGAATAGAGATGGGATCCCAGTCTTCTGCCTTTAGATTGTTCCAATGTAATTATTTGATAGGAATATGTGCATATATTAGAGTGATTGAGAAACTATTATGATACACCTTTATTTATGAAGGATTATAATATTGCTTCTGTTTCACCTTTGGAGTGAGACTTTAATGTGCATCATTCCTTATGTGAATTAAAAACTAATTCGTAAACCCCACGTCAGAACGGAGGTATGATCCTGGTCATATGCATCCCCATTTATTGGAATATAATGATAATCATCATGGATTTTAATATGAATGTGTTATTACTTAAGAGTAGCTTCATGTTCCTATTGACCATGGTGATATGATGCTTTGGATGTTGGGATGTAATGTGTTCCAATACATATATCAATACCAAAATATAATGGATAAATTTCACAATCACTATCCAAATATATTAGGGCATAATAAGGTTTTTTTGTACGGATATATTCACGCACACTCTAGGTTTCTATGATAAACTAGCTGATGTATTTGATTGAAGTGGGGATGTATGACAATAATACCAAAGAATCAATTATAGTAAGCAACCATCTATTTTAATAAAACAATAATATATTGAAAATATTAATAATTCAAGGACCATAAATTATAACTTGATAGGATTAATAACTATATTTAATATACTTTTTCAAATAAATCATAGAATGAGTTTTTAAAATTTTCCCATAAAAATAAGTTTTTATAAATAAAAATATAGCATATAACCATTCACAATATTTTTTATAATAATTTTTAATAATATGAAAAATTATCTATTTATTTTATTTATATTTTATAAATGGTAATATAAGATCATTTGGAAGAAAATGGGTATTTTTAATAAAATAATTTCTTCCCAATTTTTTTTTCTTAAAATGGAATAATGTCTATCTATTTGAATTAAATAAAATGATTTTTAATTATGAATGATTAAATTAAATATATAGATTATGCATCTGACTATATGAATTTAATTAATTCTAATAACTATTAATAGTCAAATGGGTAATATAAAAAATCTTATGCTTCAAAATATGCATATCGTTAAAAACAATTTCTTCGTCTAGATTCTGGGTTTAATTATAAATTAAATTATTCCACTTTAGTGAATTTAATTTAATAAAAAAAATTCCATATTATTAATCATCATAATTAATATTTGGCAATATATTAAACAGTTTTTATAAAAATTTATTAGTGTAGGAATAAACCATTAATTACCACAATTAAGGATAAAACGAGTCTTTCCATGTGACATGTGCATCTATTAAAATAAATTTTCTACATAAATTATATTTTTAGGTAATAAATTTTAAATAATATTTATAATTACTATATACAAATCCTATAAAAATGAACATTTTATTTTATTCTTAGTGAGTAAATTACATGGGTTAATAAACTTGTTACCGTGGTAAAAATTACAATGGTAAATGTAATTAGTCATAAAGGAAAATAGAATGAAATCATTATATGTTTTTTTAAGTTTTATTGGTGTGGATCTACCTTTAATTCCATATAATCTATTATTTATTAATTATGGAGTAATGAAGGGTGATATTTAATTCACATTATTTGATAGTTTTGGGTATTTTCCAAAATTCAATTCCTCAATTATTAAAGGGAACTACCTCACATCACTTATTCACACCTCTCAAGAAATTTCTCATAATCAAAACCTAACCAAATATCTCACAAAAATCATTAATCACATTATATATCTTCTTTTAGTCCAAAAAATCAAACCCTATGGTATTTAAAAAGATATAAAAAGGTAGTATAGAGAGGATAAGGTAATCGTCTTATGAAATCTACTTGTTTATATTTCTTATTTTACAACCATCAATTATCTATGAACACTTACAATATGAAAACAACAGTATATCATATATAGTGATATTTTATTATTATTATGGGATAGTTTTATCCATATTCTTCTCTGTCAAATGGGAAAATCCATCGCTCTTGTGTACCGTAGACTACTCCCTCATGAACCTATGTAATTTTTTCCATCACAGACTAACCTCTATAGTCATAATGAAGGAAATGATAAAAATATAATATATATGTATATATATATGACATGATATTAATTATTTAATTCTAATATTCCAAATACTTCTTTATCCTTTCACTTATTAATGGAACGATATCATTTCATGTGCTTACGTATGGCCTACCATGTCCACAATGTATTGTGTTTCATTTTCGATGTAAAAAATTAATGTATGGATATAAAAATGTATCTAATGTGATAAAAATATAATTAAAACATTAGAACTATAATAGATATTTTGGGAATATACCTTATACACAATAACTAGAATATTCATGACAAAACACGCATGATAAAATAAGGAAATTAACAAAAGGAACAATAGTAATAATTAAGGATTGATAACAAATGGGTGGTAGGATTTTATAAGAGGGCCATATATGATGCTATAAATCATAATATGGTTTTATTATAAATTAATAACATGAATGAAGTCATTATATAGTATTATTAAAATCTTTTAATCCATTGGAAGTGTGATGTCAAGGATTTTTTCATCAAATTATCTTATTTGGGACATATGATATGCCATACACTGATCCAAATTTACAAGGTGTATGTAAATTCTAGGTGACTCTATATATCATGAATATATTTATTATCATTATATTTAATGTTTCATTTAAATTTATTATTTCATGCGGCTTACTATTCAGAAGTTACCAAAACATGTAAAATATTTCATTGAAAATTACCTTCATTGAGGAATAGTTTAATAGTATGATCATAAATTATAATATATGGTGTATACACCTCCCAATTGAAAAATTATATAATAAAACCATCACAATTTATATTATTTTATTTTTATAAATTAAAAATTTCATCATTAGAGACTTGGGTTGAATGTTACCAACTAGTATATAATTTCATAACTCGATTTATTTTCATTAGGTTATTTTACTTTCCCATTCGATTTGATATTATAAAAATAAGTGTGTTGTGTATTAAGATTGCATTATATTTTATTTAAAAGATTTAATATTTATTTAAATTTTTTACACATTATTATTCTATTTAATAATCCTAACATCAATGATATTATCTGTGTAAGGTATTTTATCAAAATTTCAATTTCATTGATGCATGTTTGTTAATACCCACATATTCACCTTAATTTGCTGTTTATTCTTCCAATATATATATTTAACATGAATAGTTCTTCATGAATGATGTTTACTGTTTCAATTCATGTTTATTCTTTCATGGGGTTTCCAAATTGATGTTAACATAGAGGTCAAAATTTTTTTTACAATATCACATTATTTTGGGATTTCATTTATATTAGTTTAAGGAACATTATCATTTATAATTCATAAAAAACAATTGTCTTCTTATCCTATAGATATTTATGTAGTTATAATATTTTGTTATACCATTTTAGCTCTTTATTACTTGAATAAAAAAATTATTTCAAATAAAAACCTATGTTATTTACCTTTAAATCATATAAACATTTCTTCCATGCCTATGTTTTTTAAAATTGTTTTAGTAAAATTTTAATATTAATAAAATTATTTATTACGAGAATTTTATGTTATCCTTGAATTTTAAATATTCGTTTAATGGAATGTTTATAAATGTTTCTAAAGGTATTTTTTTTAAAATATGTTAGAACTAACTTTCATATATCATGAAAACATACATTCCTACTATTTTATTGATTTTACAAAATGTATGTTATACTTAAATGTTTTCAATGATTTTTAAAATAAATCAATTTTATGAAAGGTTTTTTTATATTTCTCTTCCAATAACTTTATTCTTTTAAAGGAAATTATTTTATATCAAAAACGTATATTCCTGATGAACCTATAGTGACCTCTCACATCCAAATTTATTTTATTAATGGTAACTTTCTCTTGAGAGAAATTTTTTTAATGTTATTTTTTAGTAGAAATTAAATTTATATAAAAATAAAGATTATTTTTATTATTGATATGATTAATTCTTAA
Organism: Viscum album; assembly: GCA_963277665.1. Taxonomy (NCBI): domain Eukaryota; kingdom Viridiplantae; phylum Streptophyta; class Magnoliopsida; order Santalales; family Viscaceae; genus Viscum; species Viscum album. The sequence continues at coordinate 1,006,908,917 of OY728161.1, forward strand.
ATGATATACCATTTTTATATACAGTGTTTACTTTGGAAATTATTTGATTATCTAGATAAATTTCTTATATTTATATTCTTTATTCAATAAGTATATTTATTGATAAGGAATATTGAATAATGAATTAAATTTATTATTCGATATATGGAAATGAATTGGAATTATAGTGATTGGTGGGTTTCTGAATTATATATTCCCTAGATACATCAATTTGCCTCATAAAATAAATAAAATCGACCAATTATAGGGGTTTTGACACAAAGTATTAAATTGTCTTCTGAATTGATGGTATCGATATCATGATGTCTATGATCAGGAGCTACAATATTAATAATTTATTTCATTGTAAAGTAGATTATTATTATCCATGAGAATATTACATAAATTTTATCCAAGGATTCATTTTTTATTCTAGTTATTGATTAATTGGAGTGCATTTCTTACCTTTCCATATTGATTAATACTTCTGTTTCCATGGTAGTCAATATATTGATGAAATAAAATAAATTTCAGTGATTTACCTTATCATATTGACTATACCTTATTTCCAAGATATATTCTATTGTATGTTCCCCATACTCTATATTTTTGTTCAAACTTATTTTGTGTCCATTCTCCATGAGATAAAGATGAATTCCTTTAATGATTTTGTAGGATGTTGATAATTTTCTTTAATTATGTTTTTATTTTATTTTACTATTGTATAATAGAAATCATGTATGTATCTAGTTATCAAAAATTACTAAACTAGTTGTTCCATTAAGTTTTTATACCATTTATATTTTCCAATGTAATAAATTAGACACTAGCTATAAGTTACTAGTGAAAGGGTTGTTATAGTTGGTATCATATTAAATTTAGCAGAAACTATATGATCTAGATTTCGAAAATCATAGATTAATAAAAATAACTCTTTTGTATAATTTGATATGAAATATAGAAGAAAAACCTGATATTTTGGTAAAGAAGGCATTATGTTATTTTTCCTAGAAATGTAAACCTTCCTAAATATTATAGTTTGATGTGTTTCTTGTATTGTTTTACCTATTTGTAATAACACTAAAAATGTTGTAGAAGGCTTGGAATCGATCATCACCTGGTGCATGTCAAAAATCCTTACAATGGAAATTGTTTTACACACCTTGGGGGTACTGATATGATATTTCACATTTTATTTACTGACCATTATGAAGGAATTGAAAATATTCATACCCTCAGAGAAACCAATTTTATGATTTCGATATTAAAAATACATAATGATATAATTTTTTCATGTGTGACACCTGATTTGGAAATATACATGATTATTTAAATTACATAATTTTATGAAATAATTAAATATATGACATTCATTAGAAATGGAACCTAGGGAAAATAGAGTTTCAAAACTCATAGCCAATTTAAAGATTTCCATTATTAGAAATCCAATACTGCTAGTATTGGAACAACGTATACCATGGATATATCAAGGAATATTATTCATGTTATAATGAATAACCTTTCCAAAATGGAAAAAACCAATTTTCCAAAGAGTGATTCTCCAATTTTGGATCTCTCCAGGAGATAGAATCCCCCATAATTTAGTGGGAATACTAATCCAATGGTATATGATAAATAGAATAAGTCCCATAAGAAGATATTTACAGTGTGGGGATGCGATTTAAAGGATAAGGATAAACTTTTACCATATTTTTTCATAGTTTATGTTGAACAATTTTTGACATTGATCCAGAATACAATGGATGATAATGAAGTATAAAACATGGAATATAAAACATTGGAAGAAAAATTCATCAAAAAATATTTCCATCATGTGAAATGAACTCAAATGAAGATAAAGTTCCTCATATTATAGAAAAAGAACTAATAATGATTGATAGGGTTTTTTTCACCTTTATTGTGTTATTTAGGTATGATACGGGTCATATACACATTATAGGATGAAATATTGGCCATTTGATTGAATTTCATTCCCCATGTCACCGAAGGGAACTAGTTTGAAAAACATTTTCATCGTATGATGAAATAGTTTTACGATCCATGAACACAAAAAAGGAATTTTCATGATCTATTATATTCGAGTAGAATCATGCGAGTAAGTGGTATTGTGAACACTAATAAAAAGGTAATTCATCTAAGGAGATGAAATAATGATTAATATCTATAATGTGAAGATTTTTGAATGAAACATCATAGAAAATAATTAATGGGAATATAAGTGTGTTATAAGTGAAGAAACAAGGGTCATATAGCACATGAATGTAAGAGAATGAAATATTCAAAGTTTATCATGTAATTTTACTATAATGAAATTGGGAATTATTCAAACTGATGCCCCATGTGTAAAGATAATACACTGTAGAAAATCTCAAAGGGAGAAGGCCAAACATATGTAATCACTATAGATGCGGTGGAAGTTCCTGACGATGATGTGTAATGTAAGATAATTATATCCTCAATTTTTGGAAATTCATAATTTTATTATAAATAATCTCACTCATTTATATAATCTGTGCTTTCTAATAAATTTGGATTCATACCTAGAATCTTATGAATGGATTTTTCATTCAAAAATCCTAGGCGAATTCTCCCTAAAATAAGGATATCTAATGTATTAACCATTATGACTCATAAAAATGATCTTCTGCAGACATTATTATCATACATATGGTGTAATTTGATATAATCATTATTATGTAATATCATTCAAAACATGATAGAAAATTTTATTGTAATTCTAGGAAAATAAAACTTATGATGGTGATATAGAATTCCAAATCATTAGCGTGAATACCAAATCATCCGAGACAAATTTAGAACCAACCCTACTATGTATTCTGAAATATATGCTTGGGGAGATTATAAAACACAATATATGGATGGAAATGGTAATTTTAAATTTCAAGATCTACCTATAGTAAATGAATACACTATTTTATTTACTAAGGAATTATATTAACATCTACAAGATCATGATTTCATGTTTTCCATTGATTTAATCCAAGATGTAAGATTGATATCAAAGAAAACCATATATAATATCCATCGTGGAATTGGTGGAGATAAAGTAAAAAAAAGATAATTTTTCTGATAAGGGAGTTCCAATCCCATGTTTTTCACCATGGTCAACCATTATTCCCTTCGTTAAAAATAAATATTGATCTATGAGGGTGTTAGTTTTTTATATTGAATTTTTTTTGTTATAATAAAGATCATGTATCCTTTTCCTTACATTGATGAACTATTTGATCAAATTTATAAAGCTTAATAAATTTTTATCTTCGGCCTTATTTTTGGGAATTATAAATTTTTAGTAAAAAAGTAAGACATTTCAAAGTTATCATTCCAAACAAGGTATGGAAATTTTTATTTTACAATTAATATATTAGGATTGACTAATGAACCATCATTTTTATGGATTTAAGGGAAAATGTACTCAATTAATATATTGATTATTTTTAGTGGAATCAACTGTTGAAATATTGGTATGTTTTATGTACTGTTAGGACCCTGATAATCATTTTTGGGTCTTTCATGAGACACTTATAGGAAAAGATTTATATAGGAAATTTAGAAATCTTGAATTATGGCATTATGAAATTACTTTTCACAACTATATTTTCTATAAGTATGGAATCTTAATAGATATAATGAAGATAAAAACTATCAATTATTGGCCTACACTAATGAACATAAATGGGATATATGGCTTCATTGGATTGGAAATTTACTATTGGTGATTTGATCATAATTTTGTCCAATTGGATAACTCATTAACAAATCATACATGTAAAGAGGTTTTGTTTATATAGATAAATGAACGTGAATAATTGTTACATGAATTGAAGATAAAATTCATCAATGCCAGATCTTGACCCATGCATCAAGAAATGATGTATTTGTGATATATATTAATGTATAAAGGAAAGGAATAGGTTGTGTCATTATATATAATGATAAAATTATTTAATACGTATCAAGGGGTTAATGAATTATATACAGAACTATCCAACCCATGAATATAATTTGGCGGCTGTAATATTTTTTTTCAAAATATAGAGACATTAAATCTATGGTTAAATATGTAATATATAAATGGAGAATAATATCATAAAATAAATATGTTTATATAAATATCTCATCACGTGACAAAGTGAATTGTTTTAACCATTTAAATATTATGATCCCTCAATACAATTCGATATAAGGAATGCATATAATGTAGTAGATACATTGAGCATGAAATATCATGTAGTTCTGAAAGAAATAAGGGTACAAAACGATCCAATTTTCATGGATCTAGTAAATATGGATATGCGAATTGTTAATGAAGGGGATACATATCTACTTTCTTAAATTATATTATAACATTATTTATTGAAAAAGATAAAAAGGTCTGAATCTGATGATGAGAATTTTTAGATGACAACTCAACTTGACAACAATGTGATGTTGGCATCTTTTTTTTGTGAAGATGGAGTTCTGAAATTTAGAACGAGATTATGAGTTCCATATATACTAGAGATGAACTGTAAATTTTTGGATGATTCACATAATAAAATTTCCCTTTGGACCCTTATAGCCACATTATGTATAGGGATTTGAAATTTTATGGTTTGATAAAATAAAGAAAGAAATTGTTGAATAAGTATTAAGATGATTGGTTTATAAAAATGTTAAGGTGGAGATACAACATATTAAAGTAGAAATGAAACCTCTAACTACAACTATGTTGAAATGGGATAAAATTTCTTGGGAATCTGTCATAAGACTACCAACGAAAACTATATTGAGTGATGGAGTATGGGTTGTTGTTGATCACCTACCAAATCTACACATTTTATTACTAAAATAGAATATTTTACTCTTTATAGCCTCACAATTATCCATATTAATTTTTTTATACACAATAATATTCCGACGTGAATTGGGTGTGACCAAGACCCATATTTTACATAAAAATTCTAGAAGATAATTTATAAGGGTTATGATATAGAGCATTATTACTTCACATATTACCATCCTTAGACTGATAAGATGTTAAAAATAAATTTTCAAACATTGTACATCCAATATTGTTCATTTTCACATTACATTCATCGTTTAGGGTATTATTAGTTACCTTTGTATGAGTTTTTAAAAAATAATAGGTTCCATTCAAGTATGTACATTTTCCCACATGAAACATTATATGGAAAGCGATGTCATACTCTAACATGTTTGGATGAAGTTGGTTAATGGAAACATATAGGCACTCAACCTGTTAAGTACACCTCAACAAAGGTAAATACTATTTAGAATAATTTTAAACAATCATAAATAATATAAATGATTTAATTTAATAACCAGTGGAATGATTTTAAATTTCTGGTGGGAGACTTTTTAATCTTGAAAGATACTCCCGAGAAGCGTGTTATAAGGCTTCGTAACAAATGTAATCTCAGACATAGGAACATCAAAACATATGAAATTATTGAAAAATTTGGATATGTAAGTATCAATTATAAGTTCCATTAACCAACTCAAGGGTACATGACCTGTTCAACATATAATTGTTAAGGAAGTGCATGCCAGATCAAGATCATGCCAGATCATGTGCATGTTCCCACCTATGAAGAATGTGATTTGGAACTTGGCATATCTTACTATAAAGAGAATATTAGGATTGTTGATACCAAAGAGAAATTATTAATCATTTGAATGAGGTTACTAGAAAAGGTAAATTTTAGAAATCATAAAATGACGTAAGAAATGTTTTATCCTAAGGATATAATGAAGAAGAACCACCATTGTTTTTGTAGAATGTAATATCCAAATAATGTTTAATGGTGAAATTTTTTTATGAGGAAAAAATGTTACTCCAAAGATCCAATTGTAGAAAGGGAAAACATATTTTAATAAAACTATAATAAAATAAAATGTTAACTATTTATGGAACAAAAAATATAAGTTTATTAGATTTATATCGATATTTATCTTACTTGATCAAATTAATCCTATATTTAATTCATGAAATTTATCCTCATAAATAAGAATATGTATTAAAACTAATAATTTTGGATTTTAACAATTCCAAATTTTATTTATAATATTTTGTAATAAAATGTATAATTATGAATTTATTAACTATATTTTTTATATAAATATATATGATCATTCAGAGGTAAAAACCATTATTATAATGTATTTTATTTTCAGAAAATAATTTTTCAAATTTAATAATGTATATAAATATTATTTAATTAAAATATTACGTAATGATAAAATATTTGAACTAAATATATAGATTATTTATCTATATATATATGAATTTAAATATATCTAATGATGATTATAATTCATACAGTTTATATTATATCATCTTATTATTGACAATTCATTTCTTAAAGTGCCACGTTTTCATCACAATTACAATAACGATTTTAGATTAAATTATAACATTTATATTAGTTTAATTAAAAAAAATGATTCCATATTTTGAATATAAATAATAATTAGTAGGTAATTTTTTCAAAATAATTTCGTTCATAACAATTAGTAAAATCATTAAAAATTAATTACTCATGTTAAGGTTAAAATATAGTTTTGTGCGTTAAATGAACATGTTTAAAAATTAATTTTACACAGAATTTTTTTTATGAATTTCATCTCAAATTTAGAATCATTATGTCCATATTTTAAATTATGAATCATTTTAAATTATGATAAATAAACAATTACCTGGATTAAAAAAAATATATACTATGATAAAAACAAAAATGGTAAATGTAAATAAATATAGAGGATAAGGGATTGAAATGTTTAAAACATGATTCTTTTTAGTTTTTAGGTGTGTTTCCTACATATATTCCCTAATAACCATTAATTATAATTTTTTAATGAACATTGGGTGAGAGTGACTTTATATTATTGAATATTTGTTTCTATTTATAAAAATAATACTCCCACTCAATTACAGAAGGGAACTTCCTACCCTAACCACTTCACATTAATAAAAACATTTGGATAAACCAAAAGCATCCAAAATATCTCTAAATCATCCTTATCTATAGTCTAGTGCTATTGGTTATCCCAAAATTCCAACCCTTTTTTCATTAAGAAGAGATGCAACGGAGGTTTCACTTGGATAAGATAATTTTCATAACATAGATCATTATTTTTGTTTCTTATTTTAGTATATTCAATTATTTATTAATATTTTAGATATGATAGAACCATTTTATAACATATAATGATAATTTATAATGTTTATTGAATACTATTTATCCATATCCTTCTCCATAGAATATGATACAAATCCATCACTCATGTGTACGTATGTCTTACAATCGCCACAAAGCGATGAAATTAATTTTATAAGTACATCATTAAATGATGGTTATAAAAAGTTAAAAAAAATTAATATTATATTTATAAAACTAATGTAATATTTTATATTATTTAAATATTTCCTATAATAAATTACATTTAATTTCATGAAAAAAAACGTGTGAGAAAACAAGGAAATTTACACCCGAAACAATTTTGATAATTAATGATTATTAAGAAAACTAGTAGTGATGTGTTCTATTATATTATGAATTTTAATATGGTCTCAATATAGATTAATAATATGTTTTAACTATAAAGTGATGGTTAAATCTTTTTTATCTAATTGGAATTACAAGGTAATATATTTTTTTATCAAATTTTCTTATTTAGGACATATGTTATGTTATGCAGCTATTAAAATTTATGATTTGTATATATATCCTTTTTGACATGTTATATCATGATTTTTTTATTATAATGATATTTAAAATTTAATATAATTTTATTATTTCATGCGACATATAAGTCCAAAGTTATCAAATAATGTCAGATATTACATATCAATTTCCATTCATTAAGGAAAATTTTATTGTTATGCACATAATTTCTCTTATATTGTGAATAAAATACCCATTTGAAAAATTATTTCCTAATTTGTTCCTAATTATTTGTTTCTTGTGTTTAAATATTTATAATTTCACCCAGGTGGCTTTTACCTAGAAAATTACAAAGTAGTATGGAATTATATAAATTTATTTCATTTCCTTAGGTTATATTTTTTACCCATTGTGTTTGATATTATAGTAATATATATTTATTCTATTTTTATTTTGTTAATGTTTTATATTTACATATTTTACATGTATTTTGATTTTACACACGTAACAAATCCATTTATTAATCCTCACTTTAGCATTATTATCTCTATATGAGGTTTTATCTCAATTTTCATTTCGCTGAGAAATATTTTTTAATATGAACTATTCACTTTTATGGTGTGTGTATACTACCTATTTCATGTAATTTAAATAAATGTATATTTATTCATGATATTTAGTGATTGAGTTAATGTTTATTCTTTCAATGTGTTTAAATTTGAATGCCTCCAAAGAGGTAAGAAGTTATTTTACAAAATCACTTTTTTGTATTGTTATTAATTATATTTAATGAATATTATAATTTATCCTTAAAAATTTCCAATGATTTTCTTTAATATATATATATATTTAATGTTGTTTTTTATTTTATTCTGTCACTTCCCCTGTTTGGTACATTAATCAACCATGGATATTTTTAAAAGAAAAAACTATTTTTTATTACATTAAATATGATATATTTTTGTTCCATGTTATTTTTTTTATTTTATTTTTTAAAAAATACATTAATTATTTAAAATATTTTGTAATAATATTTTAAAATATTTTTTAATTTTAAAAATTTCTTTAAATGAATCTATCAACTATTATTTGTAAGGGTTGTTTTGAAATAACATCAAAAGGAATGTTTTTAATGTATACAGTGATAAATGGATTCCCCTCCTCCATTAAAGTTTTAAAAAAATGATTCTTAACATACATGTTTTTCAATGGTTTTACAAATAATAATATTTTATGAAATGTTATTTTATTATTTCAGACATATTATCTTCATTCTAACAAATGTAGATTTTTTAATTTCAAATACCTAAATTCTTGATGAACCGATAGTCATCTATCATTTCATGATTAATTTGGTAATTGTTGACCTCTTCATGAGATAATAACAGTCTGGTGATATTTTTTTCATTTGAAATTATATTTCAATTAAAATCCATATTCTTTTTATTAGGAATTTTATTAATTATGAAACATTTAATCATATGTACATATGGTATTTATATTGAAATTAATTTAATTAACTGGGGAAATGTTAAAAGTCCATCTTCTTTATTCAGCACAGATATTTATTGATAAAAAAATTATTCATAAATTAGTCCAATAATTTTATATATTAGGTATGTGTATAACATGCTATGCTGAATGGGGATAATAATTATATATCCCCCGGATGCATCGGTAGGCCTCATGCAACAAATCTGTTTTCCATAATAAATGATTTTTTACCCAAAATTTTTAAATTTCATGTGAAAGGTGTTGATTGTATAGTTATCATGATGTCTGAGTTCATGACATAAAATATTAATCATTATCATCATTGCGAATATAGTTGTCGTTATCTTAGATATTAATGCATTGATATTATCCTTGGAGGCATTTTTTGATAAAATGATTTATTAATTGTCACATGTTTTTAGATAATTATCTTGCCTTATTAATTAATAATTTAATAATAATTTTAGTTATGTTAATGATTAAATAACATGTGTTTTCAATTATTTAATTTGGAATATTTATAATTCATTATTGATTCATGATAAAATCCAATGTATGTAACCATTAATGAGTATTCGAGATCAAGCGAATTTTGTTTCCTTTCCCTAGGAAATGAAAATGAATTATTTGAATTAGTATCAAGGGGGTCTAGAATTTATTTTTTATAGATTTGAATAATTTTAATATTGTAAAATAAATATAATTTATGTATCTCATTCTCCAGTACTACTAAACTGATCACTCCATAGGGATTTGACCCCCTGTATCGTTTCCATGTTCAGAAAGTATTCATCGAGTCTTGGTTACTTGAGAAGGCTTTGTAACAATTAATACCCATGTCCTCCTTATGCCATCTCAATATGATTATGGAATTTATGTACGAGGTAATCGATATGTTCATGCCCCATTTTTGTAGCCCAGATATGATAGAAAAAATGTTTTTAGTGATCAGGGATATGGGCACACTCGAAGGTTTTTTCTCGAATTATCCAGGGAGTTTGGTTGTAATGGGAGAGACATAAAAACTATACAAATTTTATGTAGTTTACAACACCTATAAATATCTCCTACATTCCAAGATCTATGTGTCCTTGGAGGTGACTTATTAGTTAGTTCCCTTAGTAGGTGACTGAGGGGAATCAATGGGGTTTTTATTTTTCTATGGTAGAGAGTATACTTTATTAGTGGTATATCTTGAACATTAAATTTTCCACCTTATGTTGATGATATGTACCACTTGTTGAGATGTCACACAATTTACCATCTTTTGAGCAGTGTGTGTTTTATGAAGATTAATGTTTTGTATTATAGCTGTATATTCCATGATGTTTAATTTCATGTGTTGAGGACTTGGTGTGTTATACATCCAAACATCTTACGACCCAGGAATTACACATGTAGTACTAGATCATGTAGTAGGAGAGTGATTTTCCCATAAAATTTCTTGGAGGGGAACTTTTATGATGTATCTAGGATGAAACATATTCATATAACCTGATTTTGGGGAATCTATAAGTTTATCTAGCCTTTACTGACAAACTTATGTATGAAATTCATAGATAAAATTAAATATTCATTCATATTCCATAATAAATGATGATATGTAGAATAACTAATTTGGTAATTCATGGGTACCTCCTAGGGTCTCTTATAACATGGTATCCTATGAAGTTTATGTAACACTAAATAAATGGATTCTACATCTATATGCTTCAACTTAAAAGAATAAACCTTGTTTTACAAGGAACTGAGAGATGATATCTATCACTAAGAGACATATAGCCCTTATTTTTTCACACAACTTTTTTTTGGTCGAGGAGATCAATTGAATAATATGAGGATTCCGGTTTCAGTTTTTCCAACATCACCTCATGTAACTAATTCTGAATCTTTTGTTTAAATTAAAATAAACCCTATTTTATATTCCCAAGATATCGGTGGTAGGGGAAGAAATTTCCATGGCCTCTCAACTATATTCCATTGAAAATTATCATTATTGGGAGTTCTATGAAATCAATTTATATTGAATAATAAAAATTATTTGGGGACATTATTTTGTGGGAAGGAATATATATTTCCTTAAATTTTATCTTGAGATGGATATCTAGTATACTTTCCCTATGTGTGGAAAATGCATCCACTAAAATGAAGATATGGATGTGTTTGGAAGCTTGGATATAGTTCCCTTATATTTTTTGATTAGGGGGGTGTGCTCAATAATTTGTGGTCTTTTATATTGCAGATGCTTCTCTTAGGTTTGGGGATCTAGACATTCCTTGAGGATTTGTCAAAATGGCTATGGTTTTATGATGAATGGAGTTCACCCAATGAGGAGGTTAATATATGGAAATTCCCCACCACTATATGGAAGTGTTTCTAAAAATAATAAAATTCCCCAACCCTATTGAATAATGAAAAATTCATTTTCTCAAAATTATCTAGATGAGGTAGAGGAAAATATAAAATATTTCCACCCACCCAAGTGGGCTAGGTCACTTCACTATAAGGCTGACCTATATGAATTTTTTTTTGATATTTTATTACAGTGAAATGTTCCCTAGATAATTATAATAATTATTACCCTCATATCCCAATCCTTATATTAGAGTTGGGATATCTATTTTTCTGAATAAATTATCATTTCTTCTTTAAGGGGTGGCAAGAATATTTTGAGACGACTACATTATTTTTTTAATGGTTGGGTGGGTGGATGATTGTGGGGGTCTTAATGCAGACCATGGTGACTGAGTATGGTTTTTCAATTAGTCATATTTTCTATGAAAACATCATAATGAAACACTATTGATGAGTTTATAATATGTGACAACTTGTTGTGCCTCAAATGGTAGTAGAAGGGTAAATTTATACTCATCAATAGTGTGCTCATCTATATACAGTGAGAATTCCTTATCTTTGGTTGATATCATATTGATAGAGACATCAGTGGGTGGGTGAACCTCTTCAATGGATAATCTATTTTGATGGTTTTTTCCAGATGTTCCATTTTGTGGGATGGCATCCATTGAACCATTTATTATGATATATCCCATTTTTATGATGGTCCCAGGGTTAAAAATAGTAAAAATACCCCCACCCTTTTGGATGGGATTCTTCCTATGATTCAACAATCCCAAAGGATATCAGTGTTGTAGTATAGGGATCTTGGATAATTATTTTTTAGGATTGATTTGGGGACTTCCAAGGATACATTTATGGGCCTCAAATAAATTGGATGTATCATTGATAAGGGCACACATTAGATTTTCATCGTTTAGATACCCTAGGCGAGCTCTCATATTGGATTGTCTAGTTTGGGAGGTTGGGGTATGAACAGATTCTGAATTATACTATAGAATTGTATTTATATGTCGTTGTTGATGACTATAGTGGATTACAAACCTACTTGGAAGATAATGAGTGCTTGAGTTTACATAGTGACATTCCTCATCAACCACCCTCATATATGGATATTTCATGTATATGTTCTTCAGGGCTAGGAACCTGATGTAGTTGAATGTTCAAACAAGGTCCACTTTAATCTTTGTGGCCTCTCATGGGCAAGATGGTCTATTGTGCTATATCTTGTATAATATTTCATGAGTTCCAAGAAAACTCAAGATGGATCCATTGAAATGTTACTCCAGAACTATCAAATTACCTAACAAGCACTAGAGGTGATGAGTTGGTAACTGTATATGTTGGGGCATTGGGGCATAGGGTTCTATGGTGAAAACACATATAGTTGGCATATCAGCCAGTTTCTCATAGTAGATTGATTTCTTCTATATGTTTTACAATATTTTTGAATGATCTTTGAATCCATTGGCATATTTTATGATTATATTTAGATAGTTAGTAATCCAAATTGTCCTGGATAGGGAAAAAGACACCTTATTGGTGCAACACCATCTATCAGAGTTTAAAGATAATGAATTACATTCATAGATAAATGATTAATTGGTTGTACTTTTTTATTTTTGAGATGTTTTTGATAATTAAGGTGTTCTCATTGGGTTTACCATTATTTTTTTAGCACACATGAAACAGTATGGCCTAACAAGAACTAGAAAATCTATAATTTTAAACTTGTGAAAGGGTTTTCATAGTTAAAATACTCACATCTATTTCACCGTTTTGTACCTAACAAACGTGTCTGTGTAGACCGTTGTATTAATAAAATTCACATTGGATGCACAGTTTTTTTCTACCAACTTTGTATTGTTATATGGTTGATTATTTGGGACAAATATAGTTTAACAATCATTTATGTCAACATGTTTTATCTTTTGAAATTATCCATGACAACCATATCCATAATAAGATTTGTGCCTCCCTTATAATAGAATTTCATCATTTGGAATTGAAAAAAAATGATTCTTAGAAACTCAAACTAGTCAAAAAGACAAATTTTCGGGATCGTCAGAGACTTTGAAGAAAATTATTCCCTACTTTGGGACTCTCTTTTAGATTTATTATATGCTTGTAAATATTTACCAAGACCTAAAATGGGGTTTTTTACACCTTTGTCAATGAAATGAACAAAATCACCTGTTCATGGGAACAACTACAGGGGTCACAGGTTCTGTATTATTATATTATATATTAATAATTCTATATTTTATAGACATATTCAGTAGGATTGGTTTTTTATTACTACCCCTATTGGTGGTTGGGGTCGAGAAGTTGTGATTGACCCTTCAAGAGGCATCCTATATATCCTATGCCAATAGGAATAAAAACTTACATAACTAATTTGAGGTATTGTATGGTCATATAAAGGGACCATACAATGTGGTTTAACATCATGTGTTCAAGATATAAATGAGAGAATTTTAATACTTAGTATTGGGATCAATCATTCAAGAGGCCTTATATGTTTCATGTGAAGAAATGAATCGGGTTTTACATAGTTTTTGTTATGGGAATATACATTGAAACTTTTTATAATTAGATGTTTTGAGTGAGTCTTTTTCATGTAATCCTTCCCTGAGATGCCTCATTGGAGTATGGAACTTTGAGTGAATGAATGATTTAATTCAAATTACACTTATACAAGGGTACCCAATGGGAAATTATCTTCATTGTAATTGAGTAATCATGGTTAATTCCTAATCCCATAGGTGTCGTGCTCAGTGAGATAAACAGGAGATGAAGGATGATTGGACACAATGCATTGGATAAAATCTGTGGCTCTTCAAAACAGTGGTTTTGATGATAACTTTTTTACAAATCATGTGTAGAATCTAGAATGGAACTCATTCCATAGAATGAAGCCTTACTTATCCTATTTATAATAACAATTAGATTCCTCAATGTTTAATCTATCCATAACTCACTGATGGGTTCAATGTGTTTGAAGGATTGGTTTTGGATCAAACTTAAAATGAACCCCATGTTTGAAACAACTTTTTTATCCCTTACAGTTAAGTAATGATAATAAAATCATATCAGAATTTGGTTACATGATTTAGCATAATTGGAAGGTAGAGGGAATTACACTGTGGTGGATTCCAAAGTCACATATTCTTTCTTTATCCATTTCCAGTAGAAGAGACACATATTCATTCATTATCCTTTGAATGATTTTTAGAGATGATTACCATAAAATGTATACCATTTATTTTTTACGGATGTGATTACCTTTTAAAAGATTGGTAAATTCATGAGTGCATAGACCTAGTCCATTATGGAGAAATTCCCCATTAAGGGGGTGTTTGATGAAGGATCCTAGTTAGAGGTTCTCATAGTATATGCCAAAGTGTGATTTTCTAACAAGGCTAGCCTATTTATGGGGGTCTTCTTAGCATTTACATGGGCGTATTCCTAGAATTTTTGACATATATACAGTTGTAATGAAAATCCCTTATTTTCCTTTCTGCACTACGAGAATAGTGGGATTGCATGATGGGTCATTTGTGACGCATCACTAACTTTTCACAAATAGTTCTTTAAAAGGTCTTTTTTGGATGGGAGAACCAACTCGTCATAAATACAAAGGTTTTTCTGACGGGTCAATGTTTATTGTGGAAAAAATTTTGGAGTGAGTTTCACGCCAAGCTATGGGAATGGTATTTGCAACAAGCTTCATGTCTATTGCAAATACCCATTAGGGTTTTTTAGTATTTTCAATGTGATTTATCCCACATGAATAATAATATGTCGGCATGTTGGTATTTGAAATGGTCATGTCACAAATTACTTTTTTACTACCATGTATTTGTGATGGGCCCTATCACAAATAAATGTATTTGTGCGGGGAATCATGTTGCAAATAATTATGTCGCATCTATCCTAACAGATATATATATATATATATATATATATATATATATATATGCCCAATAGTTTTTTCCAATTCCACACAGTTCTCAACACTACTCTCTTTTTCTAGTAGATATTTTTCTCTCGGAATTTCTAACAGTTTAAAATTGTTATTTAGTGTATTATTTGCAACTTATAAACATTGAAAGCTTTAATTTTAAGGTATTTATCTATTTCTTTCATTTTTTTATTTATATAATTTTATTTTATTTTATTATAATTATTGTTAATTAGTTGTAGTTAAATTAAATCAGAATTAGATAGTTTTATTTATCAGTGTGTATGTTTATTCTTACAGGTAATTACGTGTGATTAGTATGAATTAGTATTAATTAATATATATTATATTAATTAGTAATAATAAGTATGAATTTATAATAATTAGTGTAAAATTCTAACAATTAGTATTAAATTATAATAAATAGTATTAAATTATAATAATTAGTAATAAATTGAAATAATTGAAATAATTAATAATCAATTGTAACAATTAGTAATAAATTGTAATAATTAGTAATAAATTTTACTAATTAGTAATAAATTATAATAATAAGTAACAAATTGTAATAACTCGTAATAAATTGTAATAAATTGTAATAATTAGAAATAAATTGTAATAATTTGAATAAAATTGTAGTAATTAGTAAAAAATTATAATAATTACAAATAAATTGCTACAATTAGTAATAATAAGTAACAAATTGCAACAATTAGTAATAAATAGTAATAAATTCTAATAATTAGTAATCATAAGTAACAAATTCTAATATAGAGTAATAATTAGTAATAAATTCAAATAATTAGTAATAAATTTTAATAATTAGTAATAAATTTTAATAAATAGTAATAATTTTTTATAATTTTTAAAAAATTAGTTACAATTAGTAATAAATTTTAATAATTAGTAGAAAATTGCAATAATTAGTTGTAATTAGTATTATTTTCTAATAGTTAGTAATAAATTCTAATAATTAGTAAAAAATTAGTAAAAAATTGTAATAATTATTAATAATTAGTAATAATTAAGAATATTTAGTAATAATTAGTAATAAATTCTAATAATTTATAATAAATTATTAATAATTAGTAATAATTTATTAATAATTAGTAATAAATTTTAATAGGTAGTAATACATTTTAATAATTAGTAAAAAAATGTAATAATTAGTAAAAAGTAGTAAAAAATAATAATAATGTCTAATAATTCGTAACAAATTCAATAAATAATAAATAGATTCAAATAAATTGGAAAACATTCTAACAATTAGAAATAATTAGTAATAAATTATAAAAATCAGTAATAAGTAGTAATATATTCTAATAATTTGTAGTAATTAGTAATAAATTTTAATAATTAGTTATAATTAGTAATAAATTATAATAATTAGTAATAATTAGTAATAAATTAAAATAAATAGTACTTAATTAGTAATAAAGTGTAGTAATTTTAAATTTATTTTTGTAATTTTTAATCAATTGGAGTAATTAGTAATAAAATGCAATAATTAGTAATAAATTGTAGTAATATTTAATAAATTGTTGTATTTAGTAAAAATGTATAGTAATTAGAAATAAATTTAATTATTTAGTAACAAATAATTGTAATTAATAATAAATAGATGTAGTTTGTAATAAATTTACACAATTAGTAATAAATAGTAATAATCACAAATAAATTGTAATAAATTGAAACAATTAATAATAAATATTAATAAATTATAATAAAAAGAAAAGAATAGTAATTTTTTAATAAATTCTAATAATTAGTATTAAATTATAAGTAATGAATTCTAATAATAAATAATAAATATGAATAATTAATAATAAATTCCAATAATTAGTCAGTTGAAAATCATTGTATTTCAGAGTTCAACATTTATAAGAGGTCTTATAGTGATATGAGAACTAAATAGAATATAGGTTCTCGACAACATTAGATTATGGTCAGTATATTTTCTTTTTCAGTATAATATTTAAGTGCAAATAATTTTTAAATATTTTAATTTTAATGTCCACTTCAATGAGTCATGTGAGGTCATGATGTCTCAAACACATAATGAGTGTCAGGTTGAGATTGATATGCATAACAGTGCCCACATATTTGATAAGACAGCTTTAATGCAGGTGACATAGTATGCCTCTAAGAAAGGATTAGTTTTTGGTGTCGGCTCTCGATTGAGTCGTGTGGAATATTATGGCACAATTGCGGTGTCGGTATCCAGCTTGAGAGAAGATCATGGAGAGTCATCATCATCTATTTCATAGTGTTAAGAATATTTTTGAGCTATGAGAGAACTTATAGTGAGTATTCATATGGAGTAGGAAAAGATTTTTCAACGATGTAGTAGTATGATAAAGAGTTCCTACGAAAGCAGTAGTAGCAGCAAGAGATGTAGGAGGAGATGTGTCGATGACGGGAGCCGTAAGAGAAGGAGTAGTTAGAGTACATGCAACATCACACTCGTGCATTAGTGATGGAATTCCATCCACCATCTCCTATAGCTCCTCCTGATAGCCCTCCCGCTTAGTGTTCTATTTTTCATGATAAAACTATTGAATATAAATTTAATTTGTAATATTAACTATTTCCATTTCTATATAATACAATTTTTATAATTTTTTGAATATAATATTTTTTATTTTTTATATAATTAATTATTATTTTATTACTTTATATAATTTATTATAATTTTATAATTTTATTTTTTATTATATTTTATTATTTCATTTTTATATATTTTTTTGCAAATATTGAGGTTTTCATTGATTTATAATTTTATATTATATAATTAATATTAATATTATTTCATTAATATTAATAATTTAATTATTATTTTACTATCAATATAGTCTTTATTATTATTATATGAATAATATTTTATTATTTTATTATTTTAGTAATATTAATATTATTTTTTCATTAATATTAATATTATTATATTAATATAATTTTTTATTATGGTTATTTTTTTATTGTTTTTATCTTTTTATGATGGTCCCCGTTGCAAAGAAATGTTTCAACAAATTAGTAAGGATTTTTTTGATGGGTCCCTTAAAAAAGGTATTTAAAAACATGAGAATTCTATTTACGATGGATCAAGTTTCAATCTAAAATACTTTTATTGAATAGACTATAAAAAACAATATTGTTGACGCCCTTTTCTACAAAGGGTCATTTGCGACAGGGGCCCAATGAAAATGTCAAATTTTCTAGTAGTGAGGACAATGATAACATATTTGAGGATGTATGTGTGACATGTATATGGGATGTCACATTATATAGGCTAACATTTCAAGGGAACCGTGTGGTAAAAGATGTCTTTTCAGATGTATATCTGATGATAATTGACATGTATGTCATTTTTTTTGAGAGAATCCCTATATGTTTGATCTTCTTTGGGTGATCAAGGATGAAACAAACAAGGGTGTCACACTATTTAATCTAATACGCCTAAGGGTATTCGTGTGATCATGGATAGCATGTATGAGGGTCTTAACGTGATCATGATTGACACGTACATGGATGTATATGTGTCACAAATGACATGTACATGATGGTTGGATGATCTGGATACCATGTGGATGTGTTGTATTGAGGGAGTCACATGATGGGATCATTTTACGGTATCTCATGATGGGGTCTCATAATGAGATCTTGTGAATATGTCTGGGATTGCACATATGAAAAATGTCACATGTCCAGGGATTCGAGTTTCTTGTCCAACAATGTATAATGTCATCATGAGACCAATCAGGAGTCATTAAATTGTGAAATTCTATTGTATGAATGCTTCTATATGGGAACATTTTTCATAAAGTAGGGATTCATGTCTGAGGTTTCCTTTCAAGGATTCACATTATTGGGTTTTCATTATAGGAGTAGGGAATGTCCACAGGTTCACATCTATTTCACGGTCACATTATAGGGAGTGATCACATGGAAATGGTGCTTATGACCACATGTTATTAACGGAGTTATAAAAACATTATATCATGATAGATCATGTAGAAATTTCCAGGATTCTTTTCCATGGTATTATAACTGAGTCGCATTGAAAAAGTGTATCTCATCTATTCTACATGAATAATTATCTACATGGTCATAGAGGGGGTGTATATCCAAGGGATAATAACACAGTCAGAATGATGAAATCACATGACTAATGGGGATTCATGAAATCAAATGACTGAGTTTGTCAACATTATGGGATTTCATGATGTTCAATTAATCCCATGATCATGTTAACTCAAAGGGATTTCTCGATAGATTCTATTGATGGTTTCTCAAGATGGTGTCTCACGATTACCAAAATAGTGTCCTTTAGTTCTTCATTTCGTCTCTTATCTTTCAACCCTCTTCCCTCTTGATTATAACATTTCAAATTGGATGGTAGGGGTTTATGTACGAAAACACTTCCAAGTTTTCCACTACTTTGTATGATTATTTTTTAGTGTGTAACGACATGAGGTAGTGGGTGGTATATCTGTGAGGCCATGTGTCTATAGTCATTCATCATGATAATGTGATTCCAATGTTTACATTCGATAACATGATCAATAAAATTCTCATGTGATTTTTTTTGTTACATTTAATGATAGATTTAGCTGATTATGTGATTTATCAGTTGAGAATTTCTTGACAACCAGTAAGGTATTCACGTGATCGCGTGAAGGGATTCACGTGATCGTGTGTAACGCTGTTGGAGAAATAATTAGTAAAATTTAGGCATTAACATAATGGAAATATATAAATGATATATGGTTCTAACGAAGGAAACCAATAATATATTTCATGAGAATATGTGATGATATGATCATAGATTCACATTATTTTTATCACTTTATCGTATTATCTTTTCATCGTCTTAGGATAGATTGATAATTTTCTGCCAAATATTAATGTGATCCATTTTATATATCCCAATTGACTCACCTCATTCACATTATTGACATATCTTGATCATACAATGTGTTTAGTAATTGCTTCCATGAATTTTATTGATTACACAATTGATGCAATTCCAAAAACTTTTGTGATCGAATGTAATTATTTCGGTGACACCATTTGATGTCATCTCATGATAATATTCAAGTGACGTTTCAATTAATTGATTTACTACATTCTTGTAAGAAAAATATTGACTGAATGGGTTTAGGATGATTGAAAATCACATCTTGATCACTAGGGAGGGTTGTTATTTATGAAATTGAACATTGGAGTTGATGTCAGAAGTGGATGATGGTCTGAAACAAGTGGAATTTAAGATGGTGATAGATGATAAGAGGTTGAATACCATTGTGAACATGGTCATATGGACATTATTGAATTTGAAAAATAGTAACTGTTATACAAAGATCATTTTAATGGGCGAATACTATTTCTCTCAAACCCTATCCCACATTGAACTTCGACACATTCGATGATGTCCTTAAATTATGGAGAATTCCATAAAACTTCTATAAGTGATTAACATGGTTTTCTCCTATAATTTCCCAGCACTAACAAGTTCTGACCCATTCCACCAGTATTCTTTAAAACTACAATGCAACTCTACTTCACTTGTGAATGTTTATATGTGCACACCAACCCATTCCCACATGTGCTCGCTGTCTTTTCTGACTCTTGAGAATGGTTTTGGTGACATCCACAGTATCCTTAGTTTTGTTGGATGGCTGTAAAGCTATGTATATCCAATCTTATTGGCTAAATATTTACATTAAATACTAAGCATAAAAATATTGGAAAAATTAGTAAAATAATGGCAAATATATAACCCCATATAAAATAAATCCCAATCCCAAACATTTATTCTTCTTGAATTCCACTTTCACATCTGATTATATATTTTTTCATAGAAAATATGAATTTTATTTCAATGGGCTTCACAAATCTCAATTATATGATTAAAATTCTCATGGTACAAAATAACGAGTGCCAAAAACAATAATTATAATTTTTTATGTTTAATTATATTTCAAATTTTATATTTATTTTTTAATATTTAAAATTTATTTATCTTATTTTTAATTAAATGATAAATTTTTATTAATTACATGCTCTCTAATCTTTATTTTATAATAAAGAAGTCAATTTTTAACTAAATGATTATTTAAATCAGGTCCTAGGTGATGATCACAGTGGAAGAATTCGTAATAACATAGGAAATAAAATCATACCACTGAGATATTATACAATGAATGGTTATTCCCATAGAAATAATAGATTTTTTATTACCTAAGATAAATAGAATACCACCTTTAGTAAATAAATGAAAAAAAATTCAAAAACAGTCACATCAAAATCAAAGGATATAGAATGAATTATTGATTAAAGAAATATTTTCTATTTGTTATTTACTATCTAAATAGAGTGAAGTAATAGATGAAGGGTTTTTATTAACAATAAAATCAGTTTATAATTATGATAATTTTAATTAAGCACTTGTTGATGATTTAAATAATTATGATGATGATCTTAGTGAGAGAAATTGGTGGTGATTTCTTTTTAACTAGTAGATACAATTTTGATATTGAATGTGGTTCTATTATAGTTTTTCATTTGACTATATCACTACTGGTGGTTCAACTAAGGCAGATGATAACTACAATTATTGATTTTATATGTGTGTGCGCTGACAAGTCAATTTTTATGTGTTTTTTCAATTTATCATTGATGTAATGTTATATGTGTTTTAATTTTTAGGTTTAAAAGGCGTATTTTTTTAATGGAAAAGAAGGATGTTTCTTAAATTATATTTTGTAGAAAAAAACTATAGTTTGGACCACCGATATATTAGATCTCTAGACACATGTTAGATAGTGGATAGAAGACCCAATTTCTATGATCCAATATTTCTCCAAAATTATCCCTAATGTAATGAATGTATTGATTAAAAACCTAAAAACTATGGACATTAAATATGGAATCGGTTTTTGGCCAATTAGTTACATTTTAGACCATGATGGTAGTAAAGTTTTGTATTTTTGGTATCTAACTCATATAGGAATTGGTAACAATGAAATAAGAATATACATTTTAAGATATGAAACGTTATATATTCAAATAAAATATCAACTATATCAATATACAAGAAATAAGAACGTGATTATGACATAAAATATAAATGTTCATTCATATTTTCAGGCTGATTATGATCTATGATCCCTGGGTACTGTATATGAAAATTAAAATGAGAATTTATATATAGATCCTTAGTGGTATAAAAAAAACTATTCTATATAAGGTAATCCACTATTGAATGTTCTGTTATTAATTGAGTAATATGAAGAGGGAGTAAAAAAATTAGCTACAAAATAGTGATGGGAATTAGGTTAACTTTAGAGTTAAGAACATTTCAATTCTTTTGTGAGATATAAATTATTCTGACATACATGATACTAAATTTTTTCATATTCCTGTTATTATTGATGTTCATCTTTTCAAAAAATGATTTCCCCTTAATAAAACAATATTGGTATATTAATATGTTTTTATATAGGGGTGGAAACTATTAATTCAATTTTTTGGGGCTTAAGTGGGTTATCCAACTAACTTCCTCCCTAAGGATCCCCAAGACATTCCCCTATTTTTTGAGAATCTATCATTTATTCAATAAAGTCATCATCTTCTAGATCAAAATCACAGGAATTTTTCATAATGTGAATTGATGGAAAATTTTATGTTATGTTTATAAAATATCAAGGTTAGGAGAGTACTAATACAACATAAAATTAATCCAGACGCTAAGTGAAATTATTTTACTCTTCCACCACAATAGTAAAATAATACATTTTACTATTTCATTATATGTTTTTAACATTATTTTATTAAAAATATAAATTTCACTGATTTTATTTGTAGATTATTAATGTTGATTATATAAATCATTTGAAATAAATTTATTTCAACTAAATGTTATGTTGTTAAACATATATTATTTTTGAAAAATTACATCAAAAGTAACTATTATATCATATTTGTAAATAACCAGCATTATAGTTTCCTCTCCACATCAATTATTAATATAATAAATAAGATATTTTTAATATTTATTGATATATCTCATTACACATAACATCCTTGAAAAAAATCAATATAAAAAGAACAAAAAAATACTAGAACAAGATGAAAAAATAAAAAGAGACTAAATGTTTCAACTTCTTATCCTTTCCTATATTGGTGTCCATTGAGTCTAAATATAAGTTACTAAAAAAATTTTTGTAAGGATGATCTCATTATTAATTTATTACTTAGATTAATAAATCTCATGTACAAAATTTATCATTTATAATCTATCTAAATAATTCATATTCATAAGACAATTACTAAAAATATCTACGATTACAAAAATCATCAGAATAAATTAAATAATTATATATTATTTCTAAATACCATTGTAGTGTGGATAAATATGGATGTGGTTAATGATGAGGATTTGGAATAATGATTATAAAAAATAAATTGGGACCCTGAGAAAAAACCCAACATAACTCACGTGTGATGTAAAATTTTAATTGTAACATAATTTACTCATTAAATCAATGTAAAAACCATTGGTTTTAATATTGGTTATATATTTAACATCATTAAAAATATTTTTAACAAATACTACCATATAACCGCCATTTAAAAACGTCATAGTATGGGACTAAACAATGAATATATTAAAAATCAAGGATAAAACCATTTTTAATATCAATTAATATATAATTTATTTTAAAAAAAATATATGAATTTTATTTCCTCTACCATCACCCTTAAATATTATCAAAAATTTCCACACATCATTTAACTCTATGGGTGACCTAGAAGAAGATACTGAATAATTTTTTCCCTAACATGTTCTACTACTAGGGACATCATAATTAAAATTAACATTAAATCTCAATCATTTTAGCTAGACCTAGGAATTTCTTGTCTATATCAGGTATATTATCAAATCACTATGGTATATTAAAAACTAGTAATATCATCACAAACAAGATTCATTAACAATTCTCCTCTAAACTAACTAAGAAAACAACAAATTACCTATCCAATTATAGGCAATAAAGTAATGAATGAGAAGTTAATTTTATTAATTTTCCTAATATAATAAGAAACTCACATCACATAAAAAACCTATAGATGAAATTATTTGAAATATATATATATAAACATTGATAATAAATTTTCCCCACAATTAATTCCATAGAAATATCCTAGATGATTTCATGTGTTTATTGAAAACGTTTAATTCATTGATGATTACATATCTAGGGCTAAGAAAAAATCCTATAAGGCTTAAAATCAGTAAATAATGATACCTATAAAATATTATGATGTTACAATGTTCGTAACTTCCAAAAAATTTCTAGATAATATATATGTATTACTGGAACTGACAACCAAGTAAAAATAGAAATGTATTAACTAAACACCAGATAATAGCTAGGGTAGTCAAATTTAGTTGGCATTTAATGGAAGGAACGGTTGCGAATATTCATTCCATACTGAAAAAGGTTTAGGGTATTTCATATATACATTGTAGAATAAATTTTACAATATTAAAGATAATAAGAAATTAAAATATGTGTATCTAAATAATCATAAAAATTATTTCATATACAACTATTTATTTATGAAATGATTCCAAGAAGTTTTTATTTTTAATGATTATATTTAAAATATCATTGAAAAATATAGAGTATAATTATAAAAACCCGTGATATAATTTTAATATGTTTTACATTATCACTTTCTTGTTAAATGAGTAATTTGGAAGATTGGTAGGAATTGATAACAAATAATGTATAAAAATTTGATAACTACATGAATTTAAATTAAATATCTCAAGAATTTGAGATAAATAATCTATACTTGAATGATCATGGACCATTATTTAAATATCCATGATTTCTTGCAAAAAATATTGATATATCTACCAATTTAATGGAAATTGAATTAATGGTATTGGTAGTGAATAAAGTGGAAAAATTAAAAGTACCAGAGATAATTAGTAATCTCATGAATTGTATACCACAAACTTTTGGATGGTATGAAACCACTATTATAATGTATAATTATTCAATTACTAAATGAAACTATTTTCATTAGTCAATATAATTTTATTAATAAATAGATATGGGAAATAATAAAGATATTAGTATAAATTAATACCTTTAGTAATTTATCATGTATGATCCCAAGGCATTGGGGGCATGATTTGGGTAAAACCAATATTAGACGAGATATCCCTAATTATATCATGCTTGTTTCTAAAATAATGAGGCTGCATAATTTTTGGTCTTAGTGAGAAAAATGGTTTTATCCAAGGACCCCTATTAATCCCACTTCCACTATATGATTTTTTTGATTTTTCAACAATGACACAATCACATAAATAGACGTAATATTAAATTAGGGACGAGAATCGTAGCCTGTAATTAGTGAAGTAAACTCTTTTCCATTATCTGTAATGATATTTCTTCAAATCACATGGGCATTATATACCATTGAAAATTTTTACCAATTGATTTGAGGATATTATGAACTTAGAAAAAATATTATATGTTTTGAGCTTTCATATCATTTCAATTTATCTTTTAATATCGGATAGAAATTATTTATTATAGAACATAGGGAATTTATTATCAAGGCCCATATGAATCCTGAAATGTTTTAGAATAAGATAGGCACTGTTGTGTATTTTCAAACTGAATAAGGATATGTTAGATACTTCATGTGTGTAATTTACTTTTAAGGATATGATGATTGTGTGGTAATAAAATTACCTATTCATCCACTCTATGTATATAGAAATTATTATTATGTGAGGATCCACAACACTCTAGTGGATAGTGGTTTTAAAATCTATCATATTTCATTTAGAATACTTTACCATCATTGTTTAATAAAAATGAAAATTTATTTTTCTAATATTATTATCCATGAATTTAAAGAGGTGATAAAATCCCTTTAGAAAAAATTTGGTTAAAAACAATATTTTCAGATTCAGTGTCTAATGCAATGTTTAGGGTGGCCAACTAGAATCTGCATCTAATAATCTATTAATAATAATATTACAATACATACATTAATCTATACCTTAATCATATCATCAAAATTTAATGCAATCTATAAATAGGAAGGTAGGGGTCCACAATAGTGATTTTTCTCCATCAAAGGCTGTTGAAACATGCTATATTAATTATGGGTATTACAAGAGTGAATGTAACCATCAATAGATAGAGTATATGAAAAAAGTAAAATTGTGAAATGCTCTAGAAAATTTAGTGGTCTACACTTTTGATTCTAGGAAATATATTTTACAAATTATAACATATCATACTAAAATGATTACTCTTTGTTTGGGAAATATTTTAAAAATATATATTATAATATTTTATCATCAATGTAACATTTATCTTATAAAAAATATATTAATATGATTCATGTATTACCTGCACATTGTTAATAAAGTAAAGTCAATACCATTTAGATAAATCCAAATTTAATAAGTGTATACCAAAGCATAATAAAATTTTATAGAATTTTCTATAAAATCCTGTTTAATTTAGGAGTTAGAGACTGACCTTATAGGACGGTAAGTAAGTTTTTCATAATATTTCTTCCATTTAACCCTAGTAATATGATTTATTGGGTGTTTTTTTCTACCAGTATGTATACTTCATATGGGTGGCATCAGATTTTTGGTGCCCTTGGATTTATATTACTCATGTTTATCACCCCAAAATCATTGGATTTTACCATAGACATTAACAGGGATCAATTAATGTTGCGCAAGGTTTAAAGGGTGATTGATGTGTTTTTTAGGATTAATCCATGACACCTTGTGTTGAATTTTAGTAAGACCAATCGACGTAAATATAATGAATGTTGAAAAGTATCATATGGACTAAAAAATGATGATTATCATATCATGGTTTTTTGAATCTTAAATTTCTTAAGATCAATTATGGGGTGACGGTACATATATTTATATAATTTTGTTGTGGCTATGATGAAATCAGCTACAAATTTTTTTTCCACCACGATTGGGTTAGACTAATTTTTTTAGATTTTAGCCAAACCCTATCCCCATTATATTTTTTCCCTAACTCTTCCTCACTTCCATTTGTGGTAGGTTTCTAGATCCCAAACATACATAGAAAATTCTTCAATTGGCGATGATATCATGGTGATACCTTATCACTTCTATATTATATATTCATGTAGCAGTGCAGAATGATATTTGAGGTTGGGCTTTATTCTCATCTCATGATCGTTTTAATAAAATATTATAGTGTGTATAAAGACAATTTTTTATTATTTTCTTATTAAATATATATTCAAAATACATTATAATTTCGATGATAATTTACATTTACTTTATAAAAGAGTAATTATTGATTAATTTTTTATATGAAATCGTGTTACCAAATCACTCTCTCAAATCCATATTTTTTCATTATTTTATTCCTTAGAGTCAACTGGCCCTTAGGATGGTGGAAGATATAATATGTGAATATTAGTGGGGGAACAACATGGAAGAAATTATCCTGATATAAAGATATATATTAATAAATATATTTTTTTGCGAAAATATTAAATATAAAAATTCATATCATTTGATAATGAAATGTTTTGAAATGATTTTCCACATAGACCATGTAATAAAGTCATTCCATAATAAAATATGTTTTATTATGATAATAAATTTCCGATGGTGCAAGAACCTAGAAAAATATTATATAGTGTTCGTGAGTATTCAGGTTAATCATATATGCGAAAGTACGTCGAATGGATGTTTAGGATATATTGTGACATGGGAGGTTATGGTGTCAATGTACGGAATGTGATTCATAGCGGATGTGTAACACCCAATGTTTGTATGAATTACTTTCTTGGGTAAATTTAATTTCAATTATAGAGTGTGTTACGTGAAACACCAAGTCAATATTTCATTATAGGCAACACCAAGTTAATATTTATTCACAGACAATAAAGGATTAGCTTCAGTTATAGAAGACATTGTGTTTTAACAAAACAATGATATACTATTAGTATTGTTATTATTCAAATACAACCACTATACCATATATTTTAAACATATTGATATGAATTGTAATATAATTTTTTTAATATTATGTATAAATATTCTTCATAATTAAATCATATTTATAAAAAATACAATATTTTTTTTAAAATCATTATATGTTTTAAAAATAATTGTTTCTTAAAAAAGGTTTTTTACTATTTTTTGAACAAAAAAAATATTTTTTAAATACATCGAGTTTTAATTTTAAAAAATAAACTTAATTACATAAATCCTTATTTAAAAATCCACAATTGTGATTTTTTAGGATTTTACTAAAAAGTTTTATTTCTTGATGAATATTGAAATATACTTAAATTTAATTTAAAACTGGAAATTTTAAAATTAATTATACGGTGAAATTATATTTTATTTGTTTATGTAAAATTAGTCAAATTATGTAATCAATATTCCAATTTTTTCGATTCAAATCAATTTCATACTAAATTTGGATATAATATATTTGTAAACTTTTGAACATTGTTTCTTTGAAAACATAGTTTCCTTTCACGTATATGAGATTAATATTGAATTATATATGTCCAATTATTTGAATTTTTTTTGAAATTTTTTTTACATACATGAAATCATCATAATTTATATTATCTAAAATTGAAATTTTATATTTGAAAAAAATAAATTGTAAAAACAGTACAAATATTTACCACGATTAATGTATAAATGGGTTTAATGGGGGTAAACTAGAAATTTATGGGTTAAAAATAAACCAAAACAAGTCAAAAACAAATTATATGGTAATTTATTAACCTTGTGTCTTGTTTAGTTGGGATTTTTTTATTATTGGAAACTTGTGAAATGAAAAAATGTGGGTGTAATTATTTCCATCAAGATTATATAAGTGTGCCACTAAGATCACTTATGAAAGCATAACCCCTTTCCACTCTTCTTAACACCATAAAACCCTTTTAGTTTGACCAATATCCACTAAAATACACTAAAAAATCCATAATATATCTATACAAGAATATTCATGACCATTTATCTGACCAAGGGAGAATTTCGATTAAAAACTATAGAGGATTCCCAAAGAAGCGGTAATGTTCATTTACATTAATTTATGTTTTTTTATTTCATTTAAATTTTCAATTATTATTATTAATCTCTAGTATTATAACCTAAGTATCATAAATATACTAATATATAATTATGTTATTGTAATTACAGACAACCATCTCCTATTCCATCAAATGGGTTATGAAGTCAGTGTTCGTTTGTACGATTGACAACTACTTTGCAAATTGATGTCAGTCATTTTTCAATTTCATCTTTTCAAGGATAGTCATAATGATAGATTTATTATTTATATATGGTATTTTCTATATTATATTTTTTAATTTGTTATATAAAACATACATTTATACTCTTTATTTTGAGGGAATCTAATAATATCACTCGAGTGTGTGGTGGACTACCAACCAACAAAGAGATCTGATTCATTCATGCTTTAAATAGAAAGTAACAATGCTGAGTATAATGAAAATATCTGATATATGTGAGATAATAATTATTTTTTAATTGTAATATATCATATACATTTATTTATTTTAATTCAACAAGAAAATGGAAACAACGTTCATGCATATGTAAAACCTACTATCTCCATGAATGATTTATTTAATTTTTAATCACTAAGTTTTATGGATTACTATTAGTAAATATATAATATATATATATTATATTGATTCCATTGTTAAAATTTATTAGTTGTGTAAATCATTATCAAAATAATAGGACAAAAAAATATAATATGAAAAGATATATGAAAAATAAAGCTGTTATTACCTGAATCATAACTTTATGATGGAATTGTTAATAAACATGAAATAAAATGTCATAACAAAACCATGTATGGTATGATATATAGATATGGTTCTTTAATATATTTGTTATAAGATTAAATTTATTATATAAGAGGGTTTAATATGTAATACATGTGTCAGGACTTAAGGAAAATAATTTTTGTCTCAATTTTGCGTCTTTAAGGCTTACATTATGTTATAAACATATTTTATTTAAAGAGGTGTATATAAATCCACATTTATATTCAATATCATGAATATATTTATCCTCATCATATTTTATGTTCCATTTTATGTTATTCCTTCTTGAGGCTTATGATTAAATGTTATAAAAGTGGTAGTAAAAATATGTTACAATTTCATTATTTATAAAGAAGGTTTATGATTATATTTCCAATG
The DNA here is from genome assembly GCA_963277665.1 of Viscum album. Classification (NCBI taxonomy): domain Eukaryota; kingdom Viridiplantae; phylum Streptophyta; class Magnoliopsida; order Santalales; family Viscaceae; genus Viscum; species Viscum album. Next base: position 1,006,939,715 of record OY728161.1, read on the forward strand.
ATAAAATATTATGATACTTATCTCAATAAAATTATCATTTTATTTACTCATATTATTAGTGATTTTTTAATGAAATATTACCATTTTCCCACACTTTGGAAATTAATATAATTTTATTTTTATTAAATCTAAATTATTTCTCACTTTATTCAGAAATAATTTTTCATTCATAACCATGAGTTATAAAAAGAATTTCAATTATTATTATTATTATCCTATTATTTGTAAAATAATTTTTTTCACCCATGTAGTTATTTTGTTGACTTTTATTTGAAATTATTATTCATGTCATTTTCCAAAATAATGATTGTTTGTATATTGTAGAAAATGGGAATGGAATATTTGTTTTAATGCGTATGACATGAAAAAAAATCCCATTATCATGACCATTATTTACATTGAATTTTCCTTTATAAGATTTCATGTTTATTTTCAAAGAATATTTTTTAAAATGTTTTTTGATATATTAAATGTTCTTCAAATCATTAAGGAAATTTTCATCATGAAATATTTTAAATGATAGGTCCAAATAACATTCCATATAAGATTAAAAATATTAATGTTACCTATTACATACTAGGGATATGATAAAAAGAAACCATTCTTATTATTTTCTAAATTTTTTATTTTTATGGTGGTATGAGGTTCCTAAAACCCATTTCTATTCAATGGGTTATACTGAGATAAATTTATTATTAAACCATTTAAGAACTCGGATCTTCATTTTAGGTATGTCTTTCCTTTTCAGGAGTTTTTGAGAAACATATAGTTTCTGGAAATTTTTGAAGTACATGCCGTATACTTTCTGAGTACACGTCATGTACTCTTTTTCAGCTCGAATCTATTTGATGGTCATTCCCAGGCCACACACACGGGGTGTAGGGGTGACGTAGAGGATGCTTAAATTGGAGTACGGATAAACCTAGTATGCGCTGTGCACTCTAAAAGTACACGCTGTGTACTATCTTTTTTTTCATTAAATGGACCGGGGTTGCGCATAATCGACGAAAATCTCTTCTTCTCCAGCTTCTTCATCTGAGAGAGTTGGGAATCTGCGGATCTTCGATGAGCTTCTATTCCTCAGTCTATTCTCTAAATCGATCATTGTTGATTGCGTTAGAATTGCAGCGGTGAGTTCTTTCTTCTACTTTAGCCTTGTTCCATGTTTCCTCCTTGTTTCCAAGTTATCGTGGGTTGAGCGTTTTTGGCATTTTCTCAGACCTTCGACATTCCAAGGGGAATGAATCATCGTGGTTCACGTATATCGATCTCCTAGAACCAAGGTAGGCGGTTTGTTCATTTCTGTCAGAAATATGTGAATATTTTGTGCAAATTCCACCAATAACCTTGAATGAGGAATTGTGGGTATCCTGTTTTTCACATATTGATTGTCTGCTTTGTTGGATTGCATGAGTAGAGATCATTTCTTGAACAATTGGATAATCTATATTGTATTATTGTGCGTCGCCATGCATGTTTTTCTTATTAGGTGTTTTTATAATTGTCATGCCTAGTTGTAGGATAGTGGAACTATTGTAATGTTATGATTTTGTGCCTTAGATTGATAGCCATGTAGTTATTGAAGTTTGAATGGCCCGATACGTGAGCTATGCATGTTTATTTCACACTGGACTATGAGAACCTATTGTAGTAGACCATAGGGAGAATGGATGTAAGGGATTCTCCAGAGTGTCTTTTAATACGATGCGAGACCACAGGGGGAATTGACGATGATAGCTTCCTTAGAGAGTCTGTAGTTCCTCGATGTGGGCCATAGGGGGAATGAGATGTTGAGTGCTTTCCTAGAGAGACTTCAGTATGATGCGAGTCTGTAAGGGGAATTGACGGTGACTGCTTCCTCAGAAAGTCTACTCTTAGGTGAACCAGAGGGGTGATACTGTGTGTGCCTCCTAGAGGGTTGCTAGTACTTGTAGGTTGAACCATAGGGGTTAGGCTGTGAGTTCTACCCATAGGATTACCTGTATTCTACTTATTGTTTTTTGTTTACTTGTGTACTTTATATGCTATAGCTGTGGATTGTAGATATTGTGTGCTTCTCTGTTTACTGCTTCATGCACTTTTACTTGCATTGTATTCATTGACTGTTAGGCACAGATCATTGGATGATTGCCTTCTGGGATTTTATCTCACACCCTATATGGGACATGCTTTTGGACCCATGCAGACATTGTTGTTACAGGTATAGATAAGGGCAAGTGCCCTTCGACTTCTGTTACTTGATTGCTTGGATCTTGCGAGCAAGGGACCAAGCTTAGGCTTGTGATGCTGCATGAGTTGCTATTATTTTAGTACATTATTTTTAATTTTATTTCAGCATATTTTTGTGTTTTCTTCGTTCCATAGATACTTGTACCTGCTGTATCATTATCATCGTTACTATATATTCATTGCTTCTGTTGTTTGGTTTCAGTTATTGCGTATTGTTTTCTGCTTCAACTATTTATTGTTAATTTATTTTATTTTCATTGTATACCTTACCAAATGAGGGTATAGTTTCCCCCAATAACTTACCAAGGCCCTCGCTGCTAGTCAGTAGCCTCTAGAATTTGGGGAAATGCGCTAGAGGTCATGTGGCAAACCGGGCACGGAGCACCTCTGGGTGGCTTTCGGAACCGGGATGTTAAAAGGTGGTATCAGAGGAGTTCTTTTCTCTTGATTTACTATTTGGAGCCTTTATCCAGGGATATGATGGATTTGGTACTTGGTGTTAAGCTATGCTCGGAAGTAGCTAACTCATGTATAGAGAAAACCATACTACCTATATTATTGTAGATTTCTGGTTTAATGTTTTTACGGTTGATATGATTTCACCTAGAGTGATTCACATGATTGTGTTGTCATTGTTGTTTATATTTTGTTTCTATTTCTATCGCAACCCAATGAGATGAGGGTATGCTATCTCATGCATCATATTGTCACTTTCTAGAAATCACATTCCATTCATTCATGTCATGCCATCTAGGGTGCAATAGCAATTTCATGTTGTTGTGATAGACCTTGTGTATATTATGCATGCTGTTGTGATAGATTCTTTGTTAGAATTTTTTCTGTTTGTTTGGGGATAGTCTGTATCATACTTTTCTTAAATATACTCGAAGCATTGATTATTGGGGAGTATGGGCCCTCAAAAATCGGAATTTGGCGCCTTCATTCTCGTTTTTCAATGTTTTCTAGGCTTCAGTGCAGTTTCAGAGCTACTGCCTGAAAAAAACCGAGAATACACTGTGTTTACATTGTATATACACGCCGTGTAGTTTTAAACCATGTCACTAACTGTGTGACTAGAAACAAGGGTTGTAAAAAATCTCCAGGAACAGGCCGTGTACAGTTAATACACACTGTGTAGTTGTGAGTGTATACCCGGCCGTGTAACGAACAACACTGGTCAGGGAAGCGCGTGTCATACACTCCGTGTTATGTATAAACACGCTATGTATCCTTGTTCTCAGTACACATCCATGTCACAAACAACGCAGGACGGTGTCCTCGTCTCCTATACACACTGTGTTTGTTCGGAACACACCATGTAAGGGTCAGCCGTGTAATGGTCGTGTCACCAACAGCACTGGTCGGGAAAATCATCAAGTAGACGCCGTGTTTGTTCGGAACACGCCATGTAGTCTCATACAAGTGCTCGGCTATGTAACTAACAACACAGGTCGTTGAAACCATGCCTATTACACGCTGTGTCCACTTGGAACATGCTGTGTAGTCTCATTTTAAGAAGACCATGTGGGTTAGCCGTGCAGGGAGACATGGGCAGGGGAGTGGAGTTATGTACATTCCAGGTAGAGTTTATACACACATTGTAGTTTGGTTTTGTGAATATTGAGCATTTCTTTATCATGATTCCTTTTGTACTCCTTTGTTTTCTATCCTTGTTTTTCTAATCTAAGGAATGCTTTTGATCTTTCATAGTTATGCCTCCGAGACGTCCTCTAGTTGTACGTCAGTTGTTAGGCAGCGATCAGATGCCATAAATGGCTGATCAGGGACTTCATGCCGATCCTCCGGTCGGGCCAGCCTTAGCAACTGCTGTCATACTTGTTGCATGCGCGGATGCACAGTTCAGGGAAGGTTTTATGAGGATGATTCAGACTTTTCAGAAAGCGCCTCCTCCTACCACGTCTATGGAATACTTGAAGCGGTTTTTTCAATGGAAACATCCTCCTACTTTCTCTAGGGACGGAGGACCACATTCTATAAAGTCATGGATAGAAGCCATGATGACTATCTTCGAGCATCTGGAGACACCACTAGATTGGTGAGTCAAGCTCGCTACCTACATTCTCCAAGACTCTTCCAAGAGGTGGTGGGACATGATCTCACAGGTGGGCCATCAACAGGTTATGGCTTGGGAGTAGTTCCAGCGTGTGTTCTATGACTACTTCTATCCGGAGACCCTATGGGCCGATCGAGCCTGGGAGTTCATGAGTCTAGAGCAGGTTACTCTTTCCGTCCTGGAGTATTCGTCTCGTTTCACCAAGCTTCAGCATTTCGCACCACTTTGGGGTGGGGATGGTGTGTTCATAGCAAGGAAGTTTGAGGATGGTCTCAGGAGGGAGATCCGCTCACAGGTGAATCTCTTTTAGTTGACTTCCACCACTTCCATCGTCAACCATGCACTGATTGAGGAGAGCAATCTCAGAGACTCCGGAAATGCGACCCAGGGCGGTTCTGCTTCCAGAGCTAGTTTTCCTCCAGATGACAGCAAGAAGCGCCCTAGGGAGTCTACGCGCGGTGATATGAGGATGCAGGATGCATCGTCAGGAAGCCAGGTGATATGCTACCAGTGTGGCTGGTCAGGGCACATGATACCACAGTGCCAGAAAGACCTCGTGGAGTGCCGATATTGCAGTAAGATGGGTGACCTTCAGCATTTCTGCCTATTTTTCTCATCATTAGTTGGTGACAATAGTTCTTCTATGACTCATCGTTCAGGAGAAACACCACCAGTTTCTCACTAGTCAGGGAACTAGAGTTCTTCCGGCCGTTTGGGCTGAGGTGGAGGGCGTGGTCGTGGCAGTCAACCACCATTCTATCAATGTCAGTAGGGTGGATCTGCTCAGAGTGGTCAGGCAGGGTCGTAGGGCTGTGGTGCAGGCCAGTCTTTCACCATGGAACAGACCTATCAGGAGTAAGATTCTAGACCTTCTACCGTTCGAGGTACGATTTTAGTAGCCTCAGTTTTATCTTCAACTATTTTCGATACTGGTGATACAGATAGATTTATCTCTATTGCTATCATGGAGAGCCTTAGGCTCTTTATCATTTCTTTTGCCGACTCGTTGAAACCTGACACACCTTTGGGACAAGGTCATTTAGTGTACGTCAGTTTAGAGAGTTCCCTCTTGAGGTTGCAGGGTATAGCTTCTTATGGGATCTCTACGTCCTATAGATGATAGGCTATGATGTCATTCTCGGGATGGACTGGTTGGTTACCTTCCAGACAGTCATCGACTATTATCGCATCAGGGTGAGTTTCATTTCACCAGAGGGTGAATCTTTTCATCATAGAGGTGAAGGGGATATTAAAGCGAGTTGAGAAGGACTCGAGCATCATGGGATATGAAGGGTGATGACCCAGATAACAAGTCATTATCTGGATGACCAGGGGACTTCACAGTTGTACTTTCCTTGAGTGGTGGATCGTTTCAGGGATGATTTTCTAGGGGACTTTTCAGGTTTGCATTCAGAGTGTGAGGTGGAATTCTCTATTGAGCTCGTGCCAAGAGCGGCACCAGTGTACATTCCTCCCTATAGGATGGCTACACCGGAGTTGTAGGAGCTCAAGAAGCAGTTGGAGGAGTTTCAGGTAAAGGGTTTCATCCGACCCAGTACTTCTCCTTGGGGATTTCCTGTCTTGTTTGTGAAAAAGGCAAACAGTACCCTTAGGCTCTGTGTGGATTATCGGAATATGAAATACTTGATGGTCAAGAACCAGTATCCCTTGTCTAGTATTGATTACCTTTTAGATAAGCTTCTAAGAGCCCCGGTGTTCTCGAAGATCTACTTGAGGTCCGGTTATCATCTGTTCCGCGTTACACCATCAGATATACCTTTGACAGCCTTCAGGAGCAGGTATGGTCTCTATGAGTATACAGTTATGCCATTTGGTCTCATGAATGCACCTGCAGTTTTCACGGAACTGATTAACCGAGTGTTCTATCCTTACATGGACTCCTTTGTCGTGGTCTTCGTGGAAGATATCTTGGTATACTATCACACTCGACACGGCCATGCTAGCCATCTTGAGATCATTCTAAGTACACTGAAAGAGCATCAACATTATGCTAAACTCTCGAAGTGCCACTTTTGGATGGATCAGATTCACATCTTGGGTTACTTCATCTCAAAGGAAAGAGTATCTGTGGACCCAGATAAAGTGAGAGTTGTAGTTTCCTGGGAGCATCCAAAGAACGTTTTTGACGTATGAAGTTTCCAAGTGCTATCTGGATACTACAGATGATTTATTCATGACTTTTCACCCCTAACAGCACCATCGAAAACTTTGACCAAGAAGGGGGTGAGGTTCTTATGGTCAGATTCTTGCGAGTCTGCCTTTAAGGAGATGAAGGGAAGGTTGACGTCAGCACCGATAATAGTCTTTCCAGATCTAGGCAAGAGCTACACAATTTATTATGATGCTTCAGGTATTGGGCTGGGCACTGTGCTTATACAGGGAGATGGAGTCATTGCCTAAGGGTCTCGGCAGTTGAGGCCACATGAGAGGAACTACCCGACACAAGATCTGGATTTGTCATTTGCTGTTCATGCCTTACATTGTTGAAGGCATTACCTTATAGGTGATAACATTGTGGTTTTCATTGACCACAAGAGTCTCAAGTACATCTTCACTGAGCATGATATGAATTTCAGATAGCACAGGTGGGTCGAGTATCTTCAGTCTTTCGATTTTGATCCTACCTATACACCGAGAAAGGGCAACACAGTGGCAGATGCGTTGAGCAGGAGAACTCGGATTCAGGAAATTCAGGAGGCCAGTAGTGAGTGGTACCTTATCGTTCTGTTCTCTAAGATGCATCTGGAGGTTCATAATTGACAGGAAAAAACTATTCTATCTTATGTAGTTTTTACCTCTACACTACTTGATCGGGTTCGGATGAGGCAACTATCAGACTCAAAAGGCTTAGTTCTGCGGGAGAGTGTGTCAGGAGAGGACCCTATTCATTGATGGGTAATGGGAAAGGATGAGATATTGAGTTTCCAGTGATGCATATGGGTGCCAGAAGACATACGCGAGGAGCTGATGAGGGATTTCTGTTCCTTAGTTTGGGCAGTTCATCGTGGAGTCACCAAGATGTATCAAGATCATCATCGCCAGTACTGGTGGCCAGGTATGAAGAGAGATATTGTTGGTTCATCTTAATGTTTTATACTTGTCAGCAAGTGAAGGTAGAGCATCAGTGACCAACATGCCTTTTATAGTAATTATCCAATCCGAAGTAGAAGTGGAACGATGTCTCTATGGACATCATGACCGGATTGCCGAGGTCGCCTCGAGGAAACGATGTTGTTTGGGTTGTCGTCGACAGGCTTACGAAGGTTGCTCACTTCTTACTGAGCAAGGAGACCTTCAGTGTTGATGATCTTGGATGAATTTACATCTGAGAGATTATATGTCTGCATGGAGTTCCACACTTCATCATCTCATACATGGATGCATGCCTTACATCTCGGTTCTAGAAGGGGCTTCAGAAGGCATTGGGTACATAGGTACTTTTGAGTACAGCATACCATCCCTAGACAGATGGTCAGTCCGAGCGTACGATCCCAGTGCTTGAGGACATGCTCCGAGCATGCATTCTAGACTTTAGAGGTTTTTGGTCGAAGCATATTCATCTTGTTGAGTTCGCCTACAACAACAGTTTTCAGGCGACTATATAGATGTAACCTTACAAGGATTTGTACAGTTGGCCTTGTCGATCACCCTTATGCTGGTTGGAGGTTGGAGAGGCAGCTTTTCTAGGACCTCATCTTGTTTAGGAGACCTCAGAGTAGATAAATATGATTCGGAAAAGGATGGCTACAACACAGTCTTGACAGAAGCCTTATGCTGATCAGCGGAGATGACCTCTGGAGTTCGAGGTCTGGGATCAGGTTTTCCTGCGTGTCACACTGAGGTTGGAACATAAGAGGATTTGGAGCCAGGGTAAGCTTTCACCATGGTACGTCGGGCCGTTTGAGGTTTTGGATAGAGTTGTTCCGGTCACCTATCAGTTGCAGCTACCTCAGAGGTACCGGGATATGCTTGACGTCTTCCACGTCTCCCATCTTTGTCATTACTTTTCAAACCTATCTCATGTCTTTAATCATGAAGAAGTTTAAATCGAAGTGGATGCATCATTTGAGGAGCATCCTATCAGGACTGTCGATCGTAGTATGAAGTTTCTCCATGGGTGGTCTGTTCCTTTAGTACGGGTGTTATGGCATCATGGGGGAGTACATGATGAGACTTAGGAGAGGGAGGCCGATATATGATCGCAGTGGTCTGAGCAATTTGGGGTTTCTTCTTCAATGCATAGCTAGGGAAATTCGGTGAAGAATTTAATTAAGGGGGTGAAGTTTGTAAGAACTCGGATCTTCGTTTCAGGTATGTCTTTTCCTATTCGGGAGTTTTTGAGAAAAATGGAGTTTCTAGAAATATTTAAAGTACACACCTTGTAATTTCTAAGTACAGGCCGTGTACTCTTTTCCGACTCGAAGCCATGTGCTGGTCGTGCTCGGGCCACACACACATGGTGTAGGGGTGACGTGGAGTCCACTTAAAGTAGTGTACGGAAAAACCATGTACACGGCGTGTACTCTAAAAGAACATGTCATGTATTTTTTTTCATTAAACGACTGGGGTCGCGCCTATTCGACGAAAATCTCTTGTTCTCCAGCTTCTTCGTCTGAGAGTTCCAGGAATCTGTAGGTCTTCGACAATATTCCATTCCTCTGTCCGTTCTCCGAATCGATCATCGTTGATTGCGTTGGAATCACATCAGTGATTTCTCTCTTCTGATTTAGCCTTGTTCCAGGTTTCCTCCTCATTTCCATGTTATCGTGGGTTGAGCGTGTTTGGCGTTTTCTCAGATCTTCAACGTTCCAAGTGGAATAAATAGTCTTGGTTCATGTATATCGATCTCTTAACACCAACGTAGGTAGTTTGTGCCTTTCTTTCAGAAGTCTGTGAATATTTTGTACAAATTCAACCAATTCCCATGAACAAGGAATTGTGGGTTTCCTTTTTTCCCCTATTGTTTGTCTGCTTTTCCTGATTTCTTGAGTAGATACAATTTCTTGAGAAATTGCATAATCTATATTGCATTCTTGTGCTTCGGCTTGAATTTTTTTTCTTAATAGGCATTTTGACAGTTGCAATGCCTAGTTGTAAGATAGTGGAACTATTGTACTGTTATGATGGTGTGCCTTAGATTGATAGCCAAGTAGTTCTTGAGGTTTACTTTGGCCGATATGCACACTATGCATGTTTATTTCACACTAGACTGTGAGAACCTAGTGTAGTAGACCATTAGAAGAATGGATGTAAGGGCTTCTCCAGAGTGTCTTTTAATACGATGAAAGACCACAGGGGGAATTGACAATTAGTTCTTCCTCAGAGAGTCTGTAGTTCCTCGACGCAGGCCACAAGGAGGAATGAGACATTGAGTTATTCCCGAGAGAGCCTTTAGTATGATACGATACAATAGGTAGAATTGACGGTGAGTGCTTCATCAGAAAGTCTACTCATAGCTGAACCAGAGGGGTGGGACTGTGTGTGCCTCATAGAGTGTTTCTAGTTCTTGTGGGATGAACCATAAGGGTTAGGCTTTGATAGCTACCCATATGATTACCTATATTCTACTTTTTGTTGGTTTTTTACTTGTGTACTTTATATACTAGAACTGTGAATTTCTGCTGTTACGTTCTTCATTGTTTACTGCTTCCTAAACTTTTACATTCCATGTATTCATTGAATGTTAGGCACAGAGCTTTTGGTGACTGCCTACTGGGATTTCATCTCAAACCCTATTTGGGCCATGCTTTTGGGCCTAAGAAGATTTGTTTTGTGCAGATATAGATAAGGGAAAGTGCCCTTCGACTTCAGGTATTTGGTTTCTTGGATCTACAGAGCAAGGGACCAACCACATGCTTGCGATGCTGCAGGAGTTTCTATTATTTTAGTACTTTGTTTTTACTTGTATTTCCACACATTTTTGTGTTTGGTACGTTCCTTAGAAACATGTACCAACTGCATCATTATTATCATTACTATATATGCATTCCTTCTATTGTTTGGTTTCAGTTGTTGCGTATTGATTATTGTTTCCACTATTTACTGTTAATTTCATTCTATTTTTTTGTATACCTTACCAAATGAGGGAATTGTTTCCCCAATAACTTACCAAGGCCCTCACTAGTAGTCGGCAGCCTCTGGCATTTGGGGAAATGCGCTTGAGGTCATGTGGCAAACTGGGCATGGGGCACCTCTGGGTGGCTTCCTGAACCGGGACATTACAGACACAATCCTTTTTCCATATATTATTATTTAATGAAATGATGAAATGATTATGAGACCAGTATATTTCCAATATGTTTTGATGTGATGAGATGTTTATGAAACCAATTTCATTTCATGGGTTATGATAAGATGATGGTTTTATGATCTTATGGAACACATAAATATGGTTTTCATTATTAGACTGTTCGGGTGTATGTCTCCCTCTAATCCATTTGGAGATGATCTATATCTCATTAGATATACAGGACTAGAATGTGAAGTGCACCGAATTCAAAAAGGGACTTTGTTCGTTATGATTGTCAAGGCAGTGAACCTTGAATGCTATGATGGTTTGTAGAGGTAATCCATTCTACAATTACATCCTTGGTAGTGATACTTGGATACTATGTAAATGATTTTAAATTATTATTTGTACAACATAATTATATTCCATATGCAAATTTTATGCTCTCATGGAACACGTTGTTTGATTTTCATATGATTAATATAATATGAACTGCTAATCCTTATTCCATAATTCAATATCACAAGTGAAAAAACATGATTAATTTTTGGTATTATTCAATTTTAATTTTGGGTATTAACCGGAATCTATAATTGTGATGTTAAGAATAAGGTTTCTGAAATTGGTTTTGTAAAAAACAACACAAAATAGATGAAAGAGATTCATTTTTGGATTTGACTTTTCAAAGAAATGGATGCGGAAAATGTGAACTGGATTGCTTTTTGGCATCGTTTTTATAGATAAACTAATGCCACAAAAATTCTATTTATTTAAATCATTCAGAATTTCTTTTTATAAAAAAATTACCCTTAATGATAATTTTTTTAGAAAATTATAAATAGTACACCCCATAAAAATCTAAATCCATGTAATAGAAAAATAATATACATTCATAATAAAATATTTATCAGTGACTAAAAATCTAAAAAATTATACATATTTTTAATAAGTTAATCAAAAATTATCTATTCATTTTTATTAAAAATTAGAATTAAAAAACATACACCTAAATTTTACAACATGATCATTGTTGGTTACTGATGAAGCATTCGTTTGATATCATTATGTCCAAACACATATTATAACAAATGAAATCATTTTTTAACACTTGTTATTATGAAAATGTAACACTAATCAGAAACATTAGAATATAAATATCTTAAACCATAATAACACATAAAAAATAGTTAATAAACAAATATCGAAGATGGTTATGTTCATTTTTCATGTAAGAATCGACATCATTGAACATGTTCAATAATATTGAATTATATTATATTAACAAAATAGAACACTACTATAGAAAATACATAATAATTAATATGAATAACTTGATCAAAATCGGCGATTACCCCGGTTGTGATTATCTCATAAATGAATCATATAACATAAATAACACATTTTAAATATCCATGATGATGTTAATTCTATAGTTAATAAAACCTTAACATGGTAATAAAAACCACAAACATATATATATATCAAAAAAATAAAACATAAAAAATAATTACCTTTACTTTCACATAATTGATTTCATTTGGCTTCACTATTGGCATCTGATCTCTATTATGTTTTTACTTAACCTGTATTTTCATATATTTAAATTAATAATACATTTATAAAAAATCAGAATTAATCCTAAAGAGTGTATAAAAAAGAATTAAAATTACTTTTCTGATATGGTGGAAAATGTTCTATGAAAACAACATAATGAAAAGAAAAACCAATATAATGTGCTTTCACTTGGGCAGAATACCCCTAACATCCAATTCCCCTTAAAAAATAAAGTTCAAGTTTATTATTATTATAATGATAATTAGTTCATAATTAGGTTTCTATTCATACTCATCAAGAAATGGAAGAAACCAAAACCCAATATCTATCACTAGTAACCTCTCACATATATTTGCCTCGCTATTTTCAGTCAACACATATTTTATTGCTGCTAAAATGAGTTATAGATCTTTAAAACCATAAACACATATAATGTCATTTTTAAGAATTAGTTTGTGTAGATACCTAATTAAACAAGTATTATAGTAAGTAAATTAAAACCATATTTATTTCAACAAATAAAAATTAATACAATAATTTAATTATATAGAAAATAATGAAAATACATGCATGCTAATATTATCGAAATTAATTAGATCAATTATATTTTTTTTGGAATATTCTCATTTGATAGTCTCTTACACATATCATGGGTGACATCGAAAACTCATTGATATTATCCATGGAAGAAGAAACATGATATATTATTTCCATCCCTTTAGATATATCCATAATGTATGGAGTTTTTTTCATGAACCTTTTGTTTCCTTTTTCTCATTTAATTGGATTTTGGATACTCCTATAATAAGATAAACATTGGAAATCATTATAATTAAAATTAAATCAGATATAAATAATATTTAAAAAAATTCATTCCACCTATGAAATATGATGAAGAAGAATAGATGGCCAAAGTAAAAAAAGAAATAACCCATAAAAATACCAAATTTGGTAACCTCCACTATAGGGAATGGTGGTAGGGTGGTGGGATCAATAATATTATTTACCAAAACTCTATCATGACCCATATGAATAGTATAGTGATTTAAAAAATCCACCAAAAAATGCATGACACCGAATGAAACAATATGTACATCAAGATTTCTGGTATACAACTCACAGTATAAAGATGGGTCTAAGAGAGGAGGTGGAGGATCTGAGTGGGTAGGTTGGGTATTATATGTGAGTTGTGAAAACTATGATTGTCTCATTAATTTTAATAGAATATTATATTACATATCTTTTTGAATTTGATCTCCAATGGGATATATCATTTATTTCAACTATTCTTTTACGGATTCTATTTCTGAGTCTATTGATTATTTACCATGATGACCAAAAACCCCACGAATACTAACACCCACCTCATAACCTCTTATGTGGTTAGGGTGTTCTAGATTTCCTAATACATTGGCTATGATGTCAATCCTACCCTCAGGCATAATAGTTCCCTATGTTGATTTCCCTTCAAGTTCATCATAAAATGAAAAATGAACATGGTAAATTATTATTGTTAATTAATAGAATACAAAAATTCATGAAAAATAATAATTATTTACCTATGATTCTTTCATCTATTTCCTTAGCATTATCTATAAGATAATTTTCATTTATTTTTTTCTTTATATTTTCTATATATCAAGGTGGGTGGGTGGAGAAGGAAGACTTAATTTGACCTCATGAGAACCACCATTGGAGTGATATATTAGTGATTAAAAATTTTCATCAATCATTATTTTTTCCAATTATTGATACCCCCACATGATAATTTATTAGTGTATACATTCTGAAACTAGATTTCATGATGTTATTTACACGAGTACTGTTATATGAGAAGTAAACTACTAATTAATTAGGTACATATATAAGAAATTTTACAATATAACAAATTATAATTATCATACAGGAAATGTTTCATAATTTCAGGTAGAAAAAAAAATTTTCCATGTATTTTCATCTAAAAATAGATACATGAGGCATGTGATTTAATTTTTTCTCCTTCCAAACAGTAATGTTTTTAAACATTATTTTGAAAAACCTCTATCCAACCACCGTTAATGTAAGAAATATTTTCTGAAATACTTTGGATTCTTCAAAATTTATTTTTATATCTAATTGCATAGCATAAATATTAGTCATTTAAAATAAATCATTTCAAAAAATGGGATAAAATAAATCAATTGAGATATTATAACTTTAAAACCTCCCAAAAAGGATCTATCACCACCTTTTATACATTCTTCCAATTAGGACATAAAATTCTAATACTACAATTGATCTTCATGATGATATATCTGATAAACTACATTTTATATAGGAAAGTTGGAATATTATTATCATTAAAACTAATTTGTAATCACTCATCTCCATGGGAAAGTGAGAGTTTCGGTAAACCTATAATTCCTTGTTTAAAAACTCTATAATATGATTTCGAATACTAAAAGTATAATACTTACCCTCTGAAGTATCATCAGTATCCATACATTGTTTTTGTAAATTAGATGTTTTCTTTCATTAAATAAACATGTCAATGTATATTTCATAATACAAATGAATTAAAATACCTTGGTATATTTTCTCCTACCTATATATTTTTATCTATCATTTGAATAGAAAAATGTAATGAAATTCTTATAAACCTGAATATTATTAGAAAATTCATTAATTAAAAAAAAGGAAAACAGAAATAAATAAGTTTATAAAAGTGGCATGCATGCATATGTTTAAACAAATAATGTTGTTATGATTCATACCAAAAAAATAATGAAGGTGACCTATTAAATATAAACATTACTTGTATAAAGATATAAACATTTCAATATTTAAATTTTAATGGTCTTAATGGTCTTCCCATATGATTAAATTATACCCAAATGTAATATTGTGTGTCAGATATTTCACTGAATTTTTTTACTATAACTATGGAAATACGAAATTTAACTAAAAATTCAAATAAAATATAAAAAATATATAATGAAATATCCAATAGTTATTAAATAATACAAATTTTACAAATGATAATTCAAAATATATATATAAATAATGTAAATAATGACCACATTAATTTGATGAGTAATTTAGTGCTTATCAACATCCCTTAATCATGATCATTTCATATTACATACACTATGTTTGTGTTATATTCCTTGTTATCTACAAATCATGTAATAGATGAAGAAGCCTCGTATAAATCCATATGACCATCATTATCCTAATAAGACAAATTAATTTTTTTACCTTGAAAAATGATGGACCATTGGTCACTCGATAGATGAATGACATAAAATAATTGGTTATCTTGTCTGGACATGGTAAATGGTTCCTCACTTTAGCTAAATCATTTCCAAACAACTAGTTTAAACCCATATTCATCTTGTTTC
The DNA here is from genome assembly GCA_963277665.1 of Viscum album. Taxonomy (NCBI): domain Eukaryota; kingdom Viridiplantae; phylum Streptophyta; class Magnoliopsida; order Santalales; family Viscaceae; genus Viscum; species Viscum album. The sequence continues at coordinate 1,006,955,202 of OY728161.1, forward strand.
ACAACAATATTACATGCAACCCAATTACACATAAACACTACGACACGAAATTTAATTTAATCAATTTTACATATGTCACCAAGAAATATAAAATAATGAATCAATGAAAAAAATTGGCTTTTTACCTTTTCCATTTGAAAAATGTATCACTTAAGAGATGACCATTACACAACTATTTTTAATAGTACCATTTTCATCTAGCTTCTTTGTGTAAAATGTATACCCAATAATATCAAAACTAGACCACTTAATCACATTATGAGATGGTCCCCCTTCCAACCATTTCAATGATTCTAATGTATATATATATATGATAACTTTATCTTTAAACCATGAAACAAATGTCTTTTTATGATCAATCATCTGCCACTATTCATTTATTCTCAAACATCATAACTTTAAACCTTAAATATCTGATGATATATATGAATAAATATCATTTGGGTTGTTCAAAATGTATAAATGTTCCTGTATCAATTCATCATATCTTATTAAAATTAGCTTTGAGCATCACATCCATCTACCTTCACTGTCAACTGTAATATGTTGATAAATAGGGTGACCAATATTCTCTAATTCCTATAAATAATTAGTACAAAACTCAACCGTCTTTTTTGATACATATTTTTGACCAATAGAGGCCTCTAGTCGATAATGATTTTTAACATATCCCTTAAAAAAGTATGCCATTCAAAAGGATACATCCATCATAAAAATGTAGTCCCTTATATTCTTGTTCCAGACATCAAATGATTCACCATATTAATATTATATCAAAAAAATAAAATGAGCCATCATTAAAAAATTACATAATATAGAATTAAATGAATAATTCACACTGGGGATATTTTTATGTATAGATTTTTAGAGAGTTAGGTCATTTCTATTACATTACATTAGAAAAATTACAAAGTAGATATTTCTACTCAGTTTCCATTTTTAAATAAAATAAAAACTCCTCAAGAAATATAATATGTCTATTTCCATAATTTTAACAGCATGAATTTTCCATGATCCCATCATTAACCATATTTCACTTTATGTCTACAGGAAAAAATTTCAAAAACTAGGGATAAGCTTAAAAAGTTCAGTAAGGGATACACAAAGAAAGAAAACGTAATGTTCTTCAAAAAACAAGTAATCCATGAATACATTATCATAAGTAATTTTTTTCACCTTTATGAATTAGTAAGTACTCTTAACTAAATAAAATATAATTTCTTACCTTTTTGTTAGAAAAATATTACTATAAAACCAATATAAAGAACACATAACATATAAAGGTAACTTGGGACATAAACATTCTTAAGTGGAATAACCATACATTCGACTTCCACACATATCACTAAATGGAATAGCCATACAACCAACTTCCATACCCAATGAATTGAAGGATATAACGTAACCACCCATCCTATTTAATCACGACACCACCCATAATTTGGTTTATCATGTAACCACATGTCAAATGTTCAAGTACCTTTATTAAATCATACACATAAAATGTTGTAAATATAAACATTTCACTAATAACATATAATTAGAAATCATAAGAAATCATTACATGATTTTGAAATAATAAATAAATTTCAAAAACCATATTCAATTACAAAATTTGTAATAAGTGTATTCAGTATTTATTTTTCTTAAAAAACATCACAGGTTGTTAAGGAAGTCAAAGATCAAATAAAACTTAAGGCGGTGGAAAGGTCATTGTCACCACTTACGTTAAAAAAATTCCTTTTTTTGTATTTAGTAAAATGATTCATTGAAAATTATTCCCATTGAAATGAAAATTCAAAGGGATTTAAACACCATATTTAAATAAATTTGTGTAGAAATTAAAGGATTCCTCAATGAAAGGTTAATGAGATGAATTCCCTTACCTCATTTCCAACATGACTTGTTCATTCGTTAATTTTCGTGAATAATAAACAAAAGATTATTTATACATTCTTAAGAACCTCTTTCGAGTTTTATTATTCCTTTTATATCATTTATTACCATGTTATAAACAGTATGAAATCATTTAAGTTAATAATGGTCGTTTTTTCGATATTTGGAACTTGAGTCAAAAATAGACTTAGTATAATTAAAAGTTGTCCTTGTGGTCATTAGTCCATTATCTACAAAATGATATACATGGTATATATATCATATATATTCAGTTTATATGTATTTATAATATTCCGTATCATTTGGAGTTATGTAATGAAACGCACCGTTCATGGAGATGGTAAGTCGTACATACGCCTGAAAGTTACATTTACTTCTATTTTAGATTTATCGGAATGAAAAAATAATTATAAATTCGTATATTATAATTCCATTTAATATCATATTATATTTATGTTACATAATTTCATTAACTCTCTCTTTTATATGTTCCATGTATGTCATGAATGAATCGTATCACCTTGAGGGGGAGGTAGTCTGCACTTCCTCAAATAAAATTATCGTGTTTCCACATATTGGAAAGCATAATGTTATGTTTTTAAATAAAAATTACTGAATCATATAGGAAAAAACATAATATATATCATATATAAATATAGTTCCATCATAATGGCCACCATGAGAGGCTGTTGGAGATATTTGAACAATCATTGTTTCGTGAGGCGTTAGTTTTCCACCCACGGAAACAGTGTGTTCTTAACCCATTAGATGGAGCTGTGTGTAAGTATATTTATAATTCATGTCATAAAACCATCCTAGTATATTTATGAATCTGGTGTTATTATAAAATAAGTTAATAAAAAGAATTTTAGGGTTAGATAATTAAAATAAAATGTAATAATTTAAGAGAAACCATACCCTTTAATTTGGGTAACTCCCTTTGTTTTGACCAAAAGTACTTATTGTAGTGCCTCCTACCTATGTTCAGGCTTCTAAGAGGGAGAGGGGGATAATGAGATCTTATTTTGGCAAGGGTTGGATGAGCCAAAAGGTACGTGAGGTGTGAGGAATGGGTTAGAAGTGGTGTCCTTTTATAAGGGGGAGGAGGGTCTCTTTAGGAAAGTGTGAAAATATTATTTTATTAAATAATTATATTCGGTTTATAATGGCCTAAAACTAATTAATGTCGAAGATAAGATGATTGATGGTAGAAATAAAATCATCCAATAATAATTTGATAGGTTTTGTATATTGTTTTAATATTTATAATAGTAATTTATTTAAATCATTTATTAATGTGGTTAATTTTGTATCCTTTTTGTGTCATTAATAACTAAATTTATATGATGTCTAAAAATTATAAAAAAAATACCATGAAGTAAGAAATCTTTTTATCTTTCCAATTAATATTTATAGTCGAAAATATGACTTATATATCCCGATAAAAATTTATTTACTAAAATATATTTGTTTAAGTCAGTTTTGTCTTTACTTTATGTAAATTAAAATAAAGTGTCATTATCATTCATAAGTGGAACCATGGGGTTCCCAAATCTACCAAAGCATGCCCATGGTCAGCCATTACTTATCCAATAATTTTAGGACATGTTTCAAGGTAATTTCATATTATTTGGATATTCTTTTTACCCTGAATTAACCTATTTACCTTTAACCCCAGTAAATAAAAGTCAAAAGTTACTATTCACCAAAAACAATATTCATCTTATTGAACCACATTTTATATTCTAATAACAACCATGTATATCTGATTTTTGAAATTCAATTCAAGGAAGCGGTAAAATTTTATTTAAATGAAAAAGTCAGTTTTTAACTAATACTAAGTGGTTTCACTATTTATCAATAATTTATGATTTTCAGAAAAACACCAAAAGTTCAGCCTAAGGTATATTTGATATTATTAATTAAAAAATTGATATATATTTTACCAAATTCAAAACATATATGTTTCATTAATTAATTGAAAATTAATTCCGATTGTCAAAACAAATAGTGTGTTCTTAAGAAACGATAACTATCAAAAGATTGACACCTGTTTATGTCCAATTTAAAAGTGAAAATAATTATGATGACCAAAATTGGATTAAATGGTAAAAAATAATTTCAGTACACTTTTAAACCTAAAAAAAAGTTAATCTAACCATATAAATAAATTATATTAAAAGGCATATTTGAATTAAAACACTGTGTTTTTTACTATTCATTAAAAAAGAATTTTATCAAAAAAATACAAAATATTTACCCAAAGTAAATTTTGGTATCCCGATTCTAAAGAAGAATTTTATTTGGAAAAATAGAACATATAAAAGTGACCAAAACTAGATTTAAATTGGTTTCACCGTTAAAAGGCTATAAATCGATATTTTATTGAATATTAGAGTATTTATTGTTAAAATTAGATTCTTTCTTAATTAAGGCTATAAAATTTATTGGATAAATATAAATACATTTAATAAACATATATAACCGTATTTTAGTTAGTTATGTTCATTCCCTCCATTACAACAGCCAGGTTTTAACTACTATTTAAAATAATTATATTATATTAATATTTTTCAATATGACTCAGCATTGTGTGCAACGTAAGATTTCAACGAAACTCATTGTTGCATATCAGGTATTCCATCAAATCATAGTGTCCCCTTTAAAGTAAAATTAATATTTAATTCTCAATTATTAGTAAATATGAAAATTTCATGTTCTTTATTTACATAGGATGTTACATCCTTCCCCCTTTTGGAAGTTGCATCCTCACATGTTTAAAATTGGGCTCAGAGACATCATTTAAAGTCCCAAATCAGAAAAATATTAAATAAAACTATTACTTTAAAATAATGAAAGAGAAGTACAAAGGTCACATGATATAACCCATACTGGGATTCCGTCTAGAAGAACATGGATATGGAAAAGAAAACAAATCGTAATGTTCTGGTGGAGATTGGTAGAAAACATGATTAGGAGAATGTTAACTAACAGAAAATCATAAACTTGTGATGTGTTAAACAATCATTGATTACCTTGTTTGAAAGGTAAACCAACAACATTTTTTTATGTTCCATTTCATAATTTTGATAATTTTATTTACTACATAGAATAAGAACATAAGGAAATATACTTACCCTCAAGTAGAGTTTTATCCATTAATAAGTTTCTACCAAAAAACTAATATTTTCTCTAAACAATGAGCATTCCAAAAGACATGGTCACATTAAAAGTGCAAGAATCATCTTTTAGAGAATCACATAATCCAAAAGAGAAGAATTATATATTTTCTTTGCCTTTAGTCATCAACTAAAACCAAAATGGTTAGTATGAGAACATATAATCACCAAAAAGGATAATCCTTTATCAAAATAAATACTACTATTATTCTACAAAATTCAACAAAAATTACCCAATGTTCAAGAAAGACCATTCAATACACAGTTGTCCTTAATATTCTTCAAAATAATCCAAAATGATGTTGAAACCAAAAACATAGAAGGATTTAATCACATATTGTTCCACAGTAAATCTTAACATTTAACTCGCAAAATATATACTAAACATAAATTCTCACACTAAATCACAATTCTCCAAATCACATATTCTCTATGATAGGTTAATCATTTCCATAAAAAACCCAATTCACCATATGTCCATAATAAAAACATATATTCTACAAAAATAAAATTCCACCATTACTGATCAAATGAAAGATAATTATTCATTGAATAACATTTTCATATATTAAACATCAAGGTCACACATACTATAAAAAGTCTTCCAATATAATCGCCTCATCAAAAAAGCCTTAATTATTTTATGTATTTCATCATATTAAAATATACTGTAACTCTTGAATCCCTTAAATGTTGAATTATTACTCACTCAACATTATTCGTGATCCATTAACCATTATTTACCAATTTATTCTGAAATACTTAATTCCTATAAAAAATCATGAATCATATCCTAATATTCAATAATGTCAAAACATATGTTAAGAAACAATAGATACCTCTCATTGGTCATTGTAATTCTATTCATCCTCAATTGGAATGGAATTAGGTATTTTTAAACATATATTTGCATGATCTTGGTGATTCCATTCCTGAAACATCTTTGTAGGACATCTTTTTGTGTAATGACCATGCACACCACATTTAAAACATTCAATTGATCCCTCAAAAAGAACATCTTTCCCTTTCCTAAATTCTTCTAGATGCTTCCTTTTTCCATGGTAGGTTCATGATTTATAAACATCATTCCCACATCTGTATCATCTTCTCATACCTTCGAATAATTTTCCTAGGTGTTTATTTCCACATCGTAGACACATAGGGTTTTGGACATACATACCTTTATGATTATTACCTGAACATCCATAGAGACTTGTTTATCTCATATATGATGCCTTATAAAAATCACCAAGGTTCAGGTTTTCAATAATGACTCCAGATAGTTAGTTGAGAATAAACACAAGAGTTCTCATTGCATCTCTCATTTCATTCAGTTGATCGTTCAGAAAAACGTCACAGTTTTCTTCACATCCACTATAACATTGGTGTCTGCTAGATCCAACCATTTACCAAAACCGAAAAGGTGAGTGTGATTATATCAATAAAATAATCATATAATATCTTATGAGGAGGGTAAATACTTATTCGTGTTATCTTAAACTCATTCAAAATAACTACGACTCTTTCTAATATGCTTACAATTATGGTAATGTCTGTTATGCTTAGATAACATCATAACCTCTAAAATTATCTAAACCAACCCATGATTCCAACTATAAGGACCGTCCTTAAAACATTACATAATATTGAATTAAATGAATCATTTACATAGAATATATTTTTACTTTTAGTTTTTTAGAGATTTATGTCATTACCATTACATTACATCTCAAAAATTACAAGGTAGACACTTCTACTCTGTTTCAATTTTTTTTCAGGAAATAAAAACTCTTGAAGAAGTGAAACATGTATAGTTCCATGTTTTATACAACATGAATTATCATTTATCCTATACATGACCCTATTCCACTTTATTTCCTTTGAAAAACATTTCAGAAACATGGGATGATCTTAAAAAGGTCTCTAAGGGTTGAAAAATGAAGGAAAACTGTTAGTTTTTACAGAAAACAAGTAAACCATGAATACATTATCATAAGTAATAATTTTCACCAATATGAAGAAGTAAGTAATATCAAATAAATATAATATCATTTATTACCCTATTTTAACCAAAATATTACTATAAACCCAATATAAAGAAAACATAACATATAAAGGTAATTTAGGACATAAACATTCTTATGTGGAATAATCATACAGTCAACTTCTACACATATAACTAAATGTAATAGAAATATGTCCAAATTACATACCCAATGCATTGGAGGTTATAACGTAACCACCTATCCTATTTTATCACAACACCACCCAACATTTGTTTTATCAATTAACCACCCATAAAATGTCCATTTACCATTATAAAATCATAACACATAAAATATTTCAAATATAAACATTTCTCTAATAACATATAATTTAAAATCACAAGAAATAATTAAAAATATTTAAATAATAAATCAATTTCATAAACCATTTTCAATAACCAAAATATGTAAAAGGGTTATTTAGTGTTTATTTTCCTTAAAAAACATTACTGGTTGTTAAGGCAGCCAAAGATCAAATAATACATGCGGCGTCGGAAAGGTCATTGTCACAGCTTAAGTTAAGAAAACATTCCATTTTTTGATGTTTAGTAAAATGATACGTAGAAAATAATTCCCATTGAAATGAAAATTCAAAGGGTTTTATACACCGTATAAAATAATGTTTTGTAGAAATCAAAGGATGCCTCAATGAAAGGAGATTGAGACAAATTCTGTTACCTCGTTTCAATCCTGACCCGTTCATTATTTAATTTCCTGAATAATAAAATAAAGTTAATTTCCACATTCATAAGAACCATTTTCAGGTTTAATTATTCCTTTTATGTCATTTATTACCATTTTATAAACATTATGTATTATTTTAAGCTACTAATTGTCATTTTGACGATATTTGGTACTTGAGTCAAAAATGGACTACTTATAATTACAAGTTGTCCTTATGGTCAATAGTCTATTATCTCCAGAATTATATACATGGTTTATATATTGTATATATCATATATATCCATTGTATATGTATTTATAATATTACATATCATTTTGAGTTAGAAAATGAAACACGTTGTTCATGGAGACGGTAAGTAGTACATACGAATTAACACTACTTTCATTTCTATTTTATATTTAAAAGAAATGAAAAATTAATGATACATTAGTATATTATAATTTTATTATAATATCATCTGATAATTATGTTATATAATTTCATTATCTCTATCCTTTATATGTTCCATGTATGTCATGAACGAATCATATCACCTTGTTGGGGTGGTAGTCTGCACTTCCTGAAATGAAATTATCATGTTTACACTTATTGGAAAGCATAAAGTTATGATTGTAAAAATAATTACTAATGCATATAGAAAAAAAACATAATATATATATATATATATTATAAATAATGTTCCATCATAATGGCCACCATGAGAGGCGGTTGGAGATATTTGAACAATCATCGTTTCAGGAGGAGTTAGTTTTCCATCCACAAAAACCATATGTTCTTAACCTATTAGATAGAGGTGTGTGTAAGTGTAGATTGAATACCTATCATAAAAACATCCTAGTATATATTGAGGATACATTAATTGTTTTAAAAGAAATGAAAAAAATTTATTTTGTGGTTGGAGAAGTAAAATAAAATAAAAGAATTTAAGAGAAACCATTACCTTTAATTTGGGTAACTCCATTTGGTTTAAACCAAAATGACTTCTTGGAGTGACTTCTTCCTTAGGTAAGGATTCTAGGAGAAAGGGGGATCTCGATAGCTTATTTGGGTTTGGTTTGGAAGATCCAAGGGGCTTCAGAGGTTTGAGGAATGGGTAATAAGTGGTGTCCTTTTATAAGGGGGAGGATGGGATCTTTAGGAAAGTGTAAAAATATTATTTTATTGTATAATAATATTCAATTTCTAAAGGTCCAAAACTAATTAAAGTAGAATATACGATGACTCGTGGTCGCTATAAAATAATTCAATATGAATTGGACATGTTTTGGATATTTTTTTAATATTTATAATCTTATTTATTTAAATCATTTATTAATGAGGTAAATACTGGATCATTATTGAGTCATTGATAATTAAATTTTGTTATGTCTAAAAATTATAAAAAAATACCATGAAGTTGGAAATATTATTATCATTCAAATGAATATTTTTAGTCGAAATTATGTCTTATATTACCACATGTAATAAATGATTTGATAAAATGTATTTTTTATGTCATTTATGCCTTTACATTATGATAATTAAAATAAAGTGTAAATATCACTCATAAATGGATCGATGGGGTCCCAAAATCGACCCAAGGAGGGAAATGGTTTTTAATTAATCATTAAATAAGGTTAGAACAACTTTTAATATAATTTTGTAATATTATTATATTCTCTTTACATTGAATTACTTTATTTACCTTTAACCGCAGTAAATAAAAGTCAAAAGTTACTATTCATCAAAAATTATTTTTATCTTATTTAACAACACTTTACTTACTCATAAAAACCATGTATGTAGTATTTTCTAAATTCAATTAACATAAGCCGTAAAATTTCATTTAAATGAAAAAGTCAGTTTTTTTACTTCTACTAAGTGGTTTCACTATTCATCAAATATTAAAGCTTTTAAGAAAAATATCAAAACTTCAGCATAATCTATATTTGATATTCCAAATTCAAAAATGATGAATATTTTACCGAATTCAAAATATAGTAGTTGCATTAATTAATTTAAAATTATCATTGATTGTCAAAACAAATAGCATGTTTTTACGAAATGATAACTATCAAAGGATTGACCCATGTTTATAATCAATTTGAAAGTGAAATTAATTCTGATGACCAGAATTGGATTAAATGCTAAATATATAATTTCAGTAATCCTTAAAAAAAATATAATATAACCATGTAAATATATAATATTACAAGGAATATTTGAATTAAAATACTATATTTTTTAATATTCATTAAAAATAAATTTTATCATAAAAATACCAAAAAATAACCAAGGTAAATATTGGTGTCCCAATTCTAAAGAAAAATTTTATGTGGTCAAATAGACCATAGAAAAGTGACATAAACTAGATTTAAATAGGTTTTTCCATTAAAAGGTGGTAAATAGACATTTTAATGAATATTAGAGTATTTATTGTTAAAATTATATTCTTTCTTAATTTATGGCTCTAGAATTTATTGGATAAATGTAAAACCATTTAACAAACATGTATAATAATTTTTTTTAGTTCTGTTCATTCCTACCATTACAACGGCTAGGCGTTATATAATATTTAAAATAATAATATTATATTATTGTTTTTCAGTATGACTTAGCATTGTGTGCAATGTAAGATTTCAAAGAAACTCATTGTTGCGTATCAGTTATGCCATCAAATCATAGCATCCCCTTTAAAGTAAAATTAATATTTAATTCTCAACTATTATAAAATATAAAAATTTCATGTACTTTATTTACATAGGATGATACATCATTCCTCCTTTTGGAAATTTCATATTTTTAATTTTAAAATTGGGCTTAGAAATATCATTTAATGTCCCACATCAGAGAAATAGTCAATAAAATTATCACTTTAAAATAAATAAAGATAAGTACATAGGTCACCTGAGGTAACCCATACTAGGATTCCAAGTAGGAAAACATGGATATGGAAGAGAAAAAAAAACAGTCATGATCTGATAGAGTGTGGTAGAGAACATGATTAGGAGAATGATAACCACCAAAAAATCACAAACATGTGATGTGTTAAACGTTCTTTGATCACCCATTAGAAAAGGTATACAAACAATGTTTTTTTTGTTCCCATACACAATTTTGAGGATTTTATTTACTACAAATAAGAAGAACATATGGAAATATATTTATCTTCATGTAGAGATTCATCCTTTAATAAGATTCTACCAAAAACTATATTTTCTCCAAACAATGACTATTCAAAATGACTTGGTCACATCAAAAGCATAAGAATCATATTCTAGAGAATAACATAATCCAAAAAAGAATAACTATATATTTCCCTTGTCATTAGACATCAACTAAAACCAAAATAGTTAGTAAGAGATCATATAATCCCCAAAAAGTATAATCGTTTATAAAAATAAATACTACTATTAATCTCTAAAATTCAACAAAAAGTACCCAATTTTCAAGAAAGACTATTCAATACACAATTATCCATAAAATTTTTCAAAATAATCCAAATTGATAATGAAACCCAAATCCTAGAGGGATTTAATCACATAGTCTTCCACATTAAATAATAACATTTAACACCAAAAACATAGACTACTCTTAAAGTCTCATACTGAATCATAATTATCCAAATCACATATTCTCTATGATAGGTTTATCATTTCCATAAAAAACACAAATCACCATATGTCCGTAATAAAAACATAGATTCTACCAAAATAAAATTCCACAATTAATTATCAAACGAAAAGAAAATTATTCTTTGAATAACATTTTCATATATCAAATGTTAGGGTTACACATACTATAAAAAATCCTCAAATATAATCCCATCATCAGAAGAGACTTAATACTTTTATGTATTTCATCATCTTAAAATCTACCATAACTCTGGAATCCCTTATATGTTGAATTCTTACTAATTCAACCTTATTCATGATCCATTAACCATTCTTTACCATCTTATTCAGAAATACTTCATTCCTACAAAAAAAATCATGAATCATATCTTAAGATTCAATAATGTCAGAACATATGTTAACAAATAATCCACACCTATCATTAGTCATTGTCAGCTTCTTAATACTTAATTAGAATGGAATTAGGTATTGGTAAAAATATATTTTTATGATCCTAGTGATTCCATTCCCGAAAAATCTTTGTAGGAAATCATTTTTATATAATGATCATGCACAACACTTTAAAACATTCAATTGATCCATCATAAAGAACTTCTTTCCCTTTCCTAGAGTGAACTGGATGCTTCCTTTTTCCAGTGTAGGTTATTGATTTATGACCATCATTCCCACATCTATAGATTCTTCCCATCCCATTGAAGCATTTTCCTAAATGTTTCATTCCACATCCTTGACACATAGGTTTTTGAACATACATACCTTTGGGATTATTACCCGAACTTCCATATGTATTTGTTTCTCGCATATGTGTTACCTTATAAAAATCGCTAAGGTTCATGTTATAAATCCTATGTGTAGATAGTTGGTTGAGAATAACCACAAGATTTCACATTTCAGCTCTTATTTCATTCAGTTTCTTGTTCACAAAACCATCAAAGTTTTCTTCACATCCACTGTTACATTAGTGCCTGCTAGATCTAACCATTTACAAAAACCAAAAAGGGCAATGTGAGTATATCAATAAAATCACCGTATAATATCTTATGTGGAGGTTATATACTTATTCATGTTCTCATAAACTCATTCAAAATAACTACGTCTTTTTCTAATATGCTAACCATTCTGGTTATGTCACTTATGCTTAGATAACACCCTAACCTCTAAATTTATCTAAACTGACCTCTGATACCAACTATAAAGACATGTGCCTAAAATGTTACATTATATTGAACTAAATGAATAATTCACATTGAAGAAATTTTTATGTTTTGAGTTTTAGAGATTTAGGTCATTACTATTAAATTACATCTCAAAAATTACAAATTAGACACTTCTACTCAGTTTCCATTTTTTCATAAAATAAAAACTCTTGAAGAAATAAATCATGTCTAGTTCCATGTTTTAAACATAATGACTTATCCATGATCCCATCCCTGACCCTATTCCACTTTATTACATGAGAAAAACATTTCAAAATCTTGGGATGAGCATAAAAAGCTATGTAAGGGATACACAATGAAGGAAAACTGTTAGTTTATCAAAATAACAAGTAAAACATGAATACTTTAACATAAGTAATAATTTCCACCATTATCAAGTGGTAAGTACTCTTAAATAAATAAAATATCATTCCTTACCCTTTTGTAACCAAAATATTTCTAAAAACCCATATAAAGAACACATAACATATAATGGTAACTTGGGACATAAACATTCTTATGTGGAATAACCATACGAATGATTTCCACACATATAACTAAATGGAATAGTTATATGGCTGAAATTCATACACAATGCATTGGAGGTTATAACGTAACCACCTTTCATGGTTTGTCAGGGCGCCACCCGTCATTTGGTTTATCATGTAACCACCCGTCAAATGTACAAGTACCATTATAAAATAAAAGCACATAAAATATTGCAAATATAAACATTTCACTAATAACATTTAATTTGAAATTACAAGAAATCATTTCAAGATATTGAAATAATCAATCAATTTCAAAAACCATTTCAAATACAAAATACATCAATGTTTTATTTATTATTTATTTTCATTAAAAATCATTAATGGTTGTTAAGGAAGCCAGTGATCAAATAATACACGCGGTGCCAGAAAGGTCATTATCACCACTTATGTTAAAAAAACATTCCTTTTTTTTGTTTAGTGAAATGCTTCATAGAATATTATTTCCCTTTAAATGAAAATCCAAAGGGTTTAATACACCTTATAAATGAAACTCTTGTAGAATTCACAGGATGCCTCAATGAATGGAGATTGAGAAGAAGTCCCTAACCTCATTTCAAACATGATTCATTCATTCTTTAATTTCCTGAATAATAAATTAAAGTTAATTTATACTTTCCTAAGAACCTTTTTAAAGATTTATTATTACTTTTATATCACTTATTACCATTTTATAAACATTATGAAATCATTTATGTTAATAATGGTTGTTTTGTTGATATTTGGTACTTGAGTCAAAAATGGTCTTCTTATAACTACAAGATTTCCATGTGGTCAATAGTCCATTTTCTACAGAATGATATACAAGGTTTATAAAAGATATATATCATAAATAACTAGTGAATATGTATTTATAATATTCCATATCATTTGTAGTTATGAAATGAAACGCACCGTTCATAAAGACGGTAAGTCGTACCTACGCATAACGCTACATTCATTTCAATTTTACATTTAAAGGAATGAAATCTTAATGATAAATTTTTATATTTTAATTATAGTATAATATCATATGATATTTTTGTTACATAATTTCATTAAATCCATTCTTTATAGGTTCCATTTATGTCATGAAAAAATCATATCACCTTGAGAGTGCGGTATTCCACACTTTTTCAATTGAAAGATAGTGTTTACACATATCGGAAAGCATAAAGTTATGTTTGTAAATAAAAATCATAGAATAATATATATAGAAAAAAACATATTATATATCATATATAAATAGAGTTCCATCATAATGGCCACCATTAACGGTGGTTCGAGATATTTGAACAATCATCATTTCATGAGGTGTTAGTTTTCCAGCCACGGAAACCATATGTTTTTAACCCATTAAATGGAGGTGTGTGTAAGTGTAGTTCGAATCCTTATCATTAAAACATTCTAAATTATTGGGGATATAGGTTTTTTTTAAAATAAATGAATCAAAATAATATGGGGGTTGGATAAGTAAAATAAAAGAAAAGAATTTAAGAGAAACCATTTCCTTTAATTTGGGTAACTCCCTTTGGTTTAAACCAAAAAGAATTCTTGAAGTTCCTTCTGCTTAAGGTAAGGCTTATAATGGGAATATGGTGATCTTGATAGCTTATTTTTTTAGGTGTTGGAAGAGCCAAGGGGATTGAGAGGTGTGAGGAATGTGTTATAAGTTATGTCTTTTTATAACGGGGAGGAGGGGATCTTTAAGAATGTGTGAAAATATTATTTTAGTATATAATGATATTCTATTTCTAAAGGTCCAAAACTAAATAAAGATTAATATAAGAAGACTAATGGTCGAAATAAAATCATCCAGTAAGAATTGGACCACTTTTGGATGTTGTTTTAATATTTATAATCTTAATTATTTAAATCATTTATTAATGAGGTAAATGTTGTATCATTATAATGTCACTAATAATTAAATTTATTTTATTTCTAAAATTTATAAAAAAAATACAATGAATATGGAAATATTATTATCTTTCCCATTAATATTTATAGTCGAGATGATGGCTTATATAACCCCATATAAAAATTTATTTACTAAATTATATTTGTTTTTTTTTTTCATTTTTTCCATTACTTTATGTTATTTAAAATAAAGTGTCATTATCATTCATAAATAGATCCATGGGGTCCCAAAATCGACCCAACAATGCCATTGGTCGGCCATTACTCATCCAATAAGGTTAAGAAAAGTGTTAAGGTAATTTGGTTTTATTATCATATTTTTTTTACCTTGAATTACCCTATTTACCTTTAACCGCGGTAAATAAATGTCAAAATTACTATTCACCAAAAAAATATTTTCGTCTTATTGAAACAAATTTTACTTACTAATAATAACCATTTATGTTGGAGTTTCTAAATTCAGTTCACATAAGTGGTAAATTTTCATTTAAATGACAAAGTCTGTTTTTTAAACTACTACTTAGTGGTTTCACTATTCATAAAAAATTGAAGCTTTTCAGACAAATAACAAAAGTTCAGCCTATGTAATATTTGATATTCTGAATTCAATAATGATGTCTATTTTACCAAATTCAATAGTTATAAGTTTCATTAATTAATTTAATATTAATATCCATAGTCAAACCAAATTGCGTGTTTTTAGGAAACAATAATTATCATAAAATAGACACTTGTTTATATCCAATTTCAAAGAGAAATTAATTCCAATGACCATCATTGGAATAAATGGTAAAAATTTAATTTAAGTGCACTTTAAAATCATATAAAAATATAATCTAACAATACAAATAAATTATATTAAAATTCATATTGGAATTATAAAAATATATTTTTCACTTTTCATTTAAAAATGAATTTTGTCAGAAAAATATCAAAAAATTACCCAACGTAAATTTTGTTATTCAGATTCTATTGAGGAATTTTATTTGGTCAAATTGAACATATTAATGTAAAAAAACTAGATTTAAATAGGGTTCCCCATTAAAAGGTGGTAAATTTATTTTTTAATGAATATGAGAGTATTTTTTATTAAAATTAGGTTATTTCTTATTTTAAGGCTATAGAATTTATTGGACAAATATAAAAAAATTACCAAACATATATAATCATATAGTAATTAGTTATGTTCATTACCTCCATTACAACAGTTAGGCGTTAATTACTATTTTAAATAATAATATTATATTATTATTTTTCAGTATGACTCAGTATTGTGTACATTGTAAGATTCCAATGAAACTCATTATTACGTATCAGGAATGCTATCGAATCATTGCATCCACATTAAATTAATGTTGATATTTAATTAAAAATTATTAGAAAATACAAACATGTCATGTTCGTTATTTACCCAGGATGTTACATCCTTCCCCTTTTGTAAATTGCAAGCTTGAAATTTAAAAATTGGTCTCCTAAAGATAATTTAAAGTCCCACATCGGAAAAGAGAGTCAATAAAACTATCATATTAAAAGGAAGAAAGATAAGTGCAAAGGTCACCCAATATAACCCATATTAGGATTACATGTTGTAAAACATGGATATGGAAGAGAAAAAAACAATCATGTTCTGATGGAGAGTGGTAGAAAATATGATTAGGAGAAAGTTAAAAACCATTAAATCACAATCTTGTTATGTGTTAAACGATCATTGATTACCCTATAGGAAAGGTAAAGAAAAAATTTTATTTTTTTTATGTTCCATTTCATAATTTTGAGGATTTTATTTACTACATAGAATAATAACATAAGGAAATATACTTACATTCAATTAGAGTTTCATCCTTTAATAATTTTCTACCAAAAAATATTATTTTCCCCAAACAATGAGATTTCAAAAAGACTTGGTCACATCAAAAGTGCAAGAATAATATAATATATAATCACATAACCCACACAAAAACTATATATTTCCCTTGTCTTTAGATTTAAACTGAAACCAAAATGGTTAGTATGAGTCAAATAATCTCCAAAAGGATAATCCTTTATAAAAAGAAATACTACTATTAATCTCTAAAATTCCTCAAAAAGTACCCAAAGTTCAATAAAGACCATTCAATAAACAATTGTCCTCAAAATTCATCAAAATAATCTAAAATAAGATTGAAACCCAAAATGTAGAAGGATTTAATCACATATTCTTCCATAGTAAATCTTAACATTTAACTCCAAAAACATATCCTACACATAAAGTCTCATAATGAAGCATAATTAGCCAAATCACATATTCTCTATCATAGGTTAATCATTTCCATAAAAATACAAATAACCATATGTCAATAATAAAAAAATAGATTCTCCCAAATAAATTCCACCATTACTCATCAAAAGAAAAGATAATCATTCATTGAATATCATTTTTATATATCAAACTTTAGGGTTACACATACTATAATGATTCTCCCAAATAAATTCCACCATTACTCATCAAAAGAAAAGATAATCATTCATTGAATATCATTTTTATATATCAAACTTTAGGGTTACACATACTATAATGATTCTCCCAATATAATCCCATCATCAAAAGAGCATTAATACTTTTATGCATTTCATTATCTTAAAATCTATTATAACTCTTTAATACCATATATTTTTACTTATTACTTATTCAACAATCTTCATGATCCGTTAACCATTATTTACAATCTTATTCAGAAATACTTTATTCCTACAAACAAAATCATGAATCATATCCAAAGATACAATAATTTCAAAAAATATGTTAATAAATAATCCATACCCTTCATTTTTCATTGTCAGTTTCTTCATCTTCAATTAGAATGGAATTAAGTATTGGTAAAAATATATTTGAATGGTCCTGGTGATCCCATTCTCAAAACAAGTTTGTCGGAAATTGTTTTGTATAGTGACCATGCACACCACATTTAAAACATTCAATTGATCCCTCAGAAAGAAAATCTTTCCCTTTCGTAGAGTAAACTAGATGATTCATTTTTCCATGGAAGGATATATCTTTATGACCTTTATTACCACATCTATAAAATCTTATCGTCCCTTTTATAAATTTTTCAAGGTATTTGTTTCCACATCCGTGACACATAGGTTTTTAACATACATAACTTTATGATTATTACCTTAACTTCTGTAAGGATTTGTTTCTCACATATGCAATGCCTTATAAAAATCCCAAGGTTCAGGTTTTCAATCATGACTCTAGATAGGTGGTTGAGAATAACCACAAGATATATCATTGCAGCTCCCATTTCATTTATTTGATCATTCAGAAAACCGTCACATTTTTCTTCACATCCACTGTTACTTTGGTGCCTGCTAGATATAGCCATTTACTAAAACCAAAAATGAAAGTGTGATTATATCTGTAAAATCATCATATAATATCTTATGGGGAGGTTAAATACTTATTCATTTTATCTTAAACTCATTCAAAATAACTAAGACTCTTTTTAATATGCGAACAATTATAGTTATGTCACTTATGCATAGATAACACTCTAACCTCTAAAGTTATCTAAACCGACCTCAGATACCAAATATAAGGACACAACCTTAAAACATTACATAATCATGAATTAAATGAATAATTTACATTGAATATATTTTGAGTTTTATATTTTTATAGAGTTCGGTTTTAACTATTACAATATATCTCAAAAATTACAAAGTAGACACTTCTACTTAGTTTCCATTTTTTCATAAAATAAAAACTCTTGATGAAATGAGACATGTCTATATCCATGTTTTAGACAACATAAATTTTCCCTAATTCTATCCTTTAACCTATTACACATTATGTCTTGTAAAAAAAATTTCAAAAACATTCTATGAGCATAAAAAACACAATAATGGATACACAAAGAATGAAAATTGTTACTTTTTCAAAACAACAAGTAAACCATGAATACTTTATCATAAGTAATACTTTTCACATTTATGAAGTAGTAAGTACTCATAACTGAATAAAAGGTAATTTCTTACCCTTTTTTAACCTAATTATTACATTAAAACCCATATAAAGAACACATAACATATAAAAGTAACTTGGGGCATAAAATTTTTTAAGTGGAATAACCATACGGTCAACTTCCACGCATTTCACTAAATGGAATATCCATACGGCTGACGTCCATACCCAATGCATTGGAGGTTATATCGTAACCACCCATCCTAGTTTATCATGGCACCACCCATCAATTGGTTTATCACATAACCAGCTGTCAAATGTCCAAGTATCATTATCAAATCATAACACATAAAATATTTCAAATATAAACATTTCACAAATAACACTTATTTTGCAACCACAAGAAATAATTTCAAGATATTTAAATAATAAATCAATTTCAATAACCATTCTCAATACCAAAACATGTAAAAGGGGTATTTTGTATTTATTTTCCTTAAAAAACATTACAGGTTGTTAAGGAAGCCAAAGATTAAATAATACTCGCGGTAGCGGAAAGGTCTTTGTCACCTCTTACGTTAAAAAACATTCCATTTTTTATTTTTCTATTAAAACAAATTGTAGAAAATGATTCCCCTTGAAATGAAAACTAATAGTGTTTTATAAGTCGTATAAAATAAATTTGTGTAGAAATCAAAGGATGACTTGATGAAAGGAGATTGAGACGAAGTCCCTTACCTCATTTCAAACTTGACCCGTTTGTTCATTAATTTACTGAATAATAATCTAAAGTTTATTTTTACTTGCTTTATATCCTTTTTCAAGTTTTATTATTCTGTTTATATCACTTATTACCATGATATAAACATTATGTAATTATTTAGTTAATAATCACTGTTTTGTCGATATTTGGTACCTGAGTCAAAAATGGACTTCTTATAATTACAAGTTGTCACTGTGGTCAATATTCCATTATCTCCAAAATGATATACATGGTTTATATATCATATAAATTATATATATATATAGTGTATATGTATTTATAATATTCCATATCATTCAGAGTTAAGAAATGAAACACACCGTTCATGAAGACTGTAAGCCATACGTACGCATGAACGCTGTTTTCAATTCAATTTTATATTTAATGGAATGAAAACATAATGATACATTGGTATATTATAATTTCAGTATAATTTCATATGATATTTATGTTACATAATTTCATTAACTCTATCCTTTATATGTTCCATGTATGTCATTAACGAATCATATCACCATGAAGGGGTTGTAGTCCGCACTTCTTCAAATGAAATTATCGTGTTTAAACATATTGGAAAGAATAAAGTTATGTTTGTAAATAAAAATTAGAGAAGAATATAGAAAACAAAAACATAATATATATCATATATAAATATGGTTCCATCATAATGGCCACCATGAGAGGTGGTTGGAAATATTTTAACAATCATTGTTTCGTGAGGCATTAGTTTTCCATCCACATAGACACTATGTTCTTTACCCATTTGATGGATGTGTGTGTATTTTTAGTTAGGATCATTATCATAACAACATCCTATTATATTAAGGATACTATTTTTGTTTTAAATGAAATTAATAAAAATAATTTTGCTGTTAAAGAATTAAACTAAAAGAAAATAATTTCATAGAAACTATTACCTTTAATTTGGGTAACTCCCTTTGGTTTGAACCAAAAGAACTTCTTGGTGTGCATTCTTCCTAAGGTAAGGCTTCTTGGAGGAAGAGAGGGATCATGAGATATTATTTGGGTAGGTTTTGGAAGATCCAAGTGGCTTGATAGGGCAGAGGAACAGGTTAGAAGTGGTGTCCTTTTATTAGGGGGAGGGGGTCTCTTTAGGAAAGCATGCAAATATGATTTTATTATATAATTATATTTGTTTAGTAAAGGTACAAAACAAATTAAAGTCAAATATAAGATGACCCATAGTAGAAATAAAATCATAAAATAAGAATTGAATAGGTTTTGGATATTGTTTTAATATTTATAATCTAATTTATTAAAATCATTTTT
Organism: Viscum album; assembly: GCA_963277665.1. NCBI lineage: Eukaryota > Viridiplantae > Streptophyta > Magnoliopsida > Santalales > Viscaceae > Viscum > Viscum album. Next base: position 1,006,976,257 of record OY728161.1, read on the forward strand.
TAATAAGGAAAATACTACTTCATTATTGTGTCATGAATAATTAGATGTATATGAATTTTAAAAATTATAAAAAATATACCATGAAGTAGTAAATCATTTTATCTTTCTAATAAATATTTATAGTCAAAAATATGACTTAAATAGCCTCATGTAAAAATTAATTTACTTAATGATATTTGTTTATGTCATTTTTTCCTTTACTTTAAGTTAATTAAAATAAAGTGTCATTATCATTAATAAGTGTCTTCATGGGGTCCCAAAATCCACCCAAGAATTTCCATGGTTGGAAATTACTCATAAAAAAATGTTAGGACAAATGTTAAGGTGATTTGGTAGTATTATGATATTCTTTTACCATGAATTACCCTATTTACCTTTAACCGCGGTATATAAAAGTCAATAGTTACTACTCCCCAAAAATTATTTTCACCTTATTGAACGAAATTTGACTTAATAATTACATACATTTATGTAATATTTTTTAAATTAAATTTAAAGAAGCGGTAAATTTTCATTTAAAAGAAAAAGTTAGTTTTTAACTACTACTAAGTGGTTTCACTATTCATCAAAAATTGATGCTTTTCAGAAAAATACCAAAAAATGAAGCCTAAGCTATATTTGATATTCCAAATTAAAAAATGATGTCTATTTTACCAAATTCCAAACATAGAGGTTGCATTAGTTAATTTAAAATTAATTACCATTGTCAAAACAAATTGCATGTTTTTAAGAAACAATAACTATCAAACGATTGACAGTTGTTTATATCCAATTTCAAAGTGAAATTAATTCCAATGACCAACATTGGATTAAATGGTAAAAATATAATTTAAGTAAACTTTAAAATCAAATAAAAAATAATCTATCAATATAACTAAATTATATTAAAAGGCGTATTTGAATTAAAATACTGTATTTTTTACTATTCATTAAAAATGAATTTTATTAGAAAAATACCAAAAAAATTACCCAAAGTAAATTTAGGTGTCCCGATTCTAAAGAATAATTTTATTTGGTCAAATAGAACATATAAAAGTTACCAAAACTATATTTAATAGGGTTCACCATTAAAAGGATATAAACCGACCATTAAAAAATATTAGAGTATTTATGGATAAAATTAGATTTTATCTTATTTTAAGGCTCTTGAATTTATTGGATAAATGTAAAAACATTTAACAAACATGTATAATCATATTTTAGTTAGATATGTTCATTATATCCATTACAATGGCTAGGATTTAAATAATATTTTAGTTAATAATATTATATTATTATTTTTTAGTATGACTCATCATTGTGTGCAGCGTAAGATTTCAAAGAAACTCATTATTGCATATCGGGAATTTCATCAAATCATTGCATCCCCTTTAAAGTAAAATTAATATTTAATTAACAATTATTAGTAAATATGAAAATGTATTTTTCTTTATTTACCTAGGATGTCACAAAAAATGTAGGTGGTAAATACATTTTTTGTTAAAAATGAATAAGAGTAGCTTAATTCTTCAACACATCTAACAAATTTGGATCAAAAACCATTCTATAAATGGATTTCAAAAAATTATATAGTATGATGATATTCTTTCTAATAGTTATAAGTAAAATACCACACAGTATGACTGGTAGATGTTTTTTCCATCAATACATGAAAATAATGATATTTCATACCTAGTTATTTATAATATTTTAATGACAAAAAATTCTTCACCTTTGAAAAATAACCACTGGGTACATTAATTCCATGAAGACACTAAAAAAATTCAACTTCTCAGTCTTTATTATTGTGTAAAAATCCATAAGTCAATATGTTCCCTTTCCTTTCATAGTGGGAGTTAACTCCAAGAATATTTCCATTGGTATCATATCCAATACAGCTTGTAATCCATATTTTTTATTTTCACTTATGTCTAAAAATGTTCCAATAAAATAATAAAATATTTATTTCTCAACATTAAAAACTCCAATATCATATTTATCTACAAAATTCATCAGTAAGGGAGTTCAAAAAAGATAGACTTTTTCTTCCTGATAATTTTCTAATCTCCAGAACATTTTTTCTTTCCAAATGTTCAATCATATTTTTTTGACCCTGTCATAAAAAACATAAAAAAATTGTTTAATGAGAATATTGTATTCATTTAAAATGTAAAATTCATTTTTCAATCTATTATAAGGATGATCAATTGGCAAAAATCTTTGATTTCACATGTACACAATCATTATTTCATTTTGCAATTAATATAATGAAGTCTCTTCTTCACAAATTGGACATTCTTTAAGTCCCATAACACTATATCTAGATATGTTTCAATATATAAGAATGTAATTTATATTTAATGTCATCATAGTAGGAAGAAAAATTACTCATTGTTGTATACATTGAAAAAATTAACACATCCCTCCCATAAAAGCTTCAAGTCATCAATCAATCGTGAAATACACACATCAATATCATTTCCTGTCCGTTTTATTCTACAATTCATCAAGATCATCCTAACAATTTTTATTTATACATATAGGTTGGGAAATGTTGTACACTACAATTAAATTCCATGATTTATTTTTTCTACTTATGATATGATGTGGATTCATTCCATCAGTACATAATCACAATATAATATTTCTAACTTCACTTCCAATGTCGTGAAAGTATTTATCAAATCTCTTCTACTGTGGTGAATTGGAAAGGTTACATAAGTTACAATTAGAGATTTTCTCATCTAAATTTCTTCTTTACCTTTTTGTATCAATTTAATTTTACACTAGAAACTTCAAATGGGTAATTATTGGAAGTCCGTAAATTTCTTTAGAAGGGTCCAAGATTCTAATAGCTAAGAATGAATAAAAATTTAACAATCATTATGGTATTAAGTAATTATTTGACTATATTATTAGAATGTACAAAATTTATTTTTCTTGAGGTTATATATTAGTACCTAAAATGAATCTGAGTTGAATTTTTCAACCATCTTATATAATAATGTCCCATATGTAAGAAATATTCACAAATATTCATATTCATTATTATTCATTACACAATCAGTGAGGAAATCACTAATCTATTTATACAACAATCCCATTGGAAATAATCTTTTATTTTCCTCATTATTGGAATTTGAATCCCTTTTCTTTCTATAAGTTTCTATTTTAAGATATAAAGTACATTGGATAAACATTGATCACTCCACCAATTTATTTCATTCAAGTTAACTAATCTCAAAACTTATGATAACACTATATATTTACTTCAACATTGGAATAAATATTTATCAGAACCTCCATACAATCATTAAATAGTTGCTATTTTTTCGATGTTTTCAATACCAAAATCCTAAATTAATTATTCAACGCATTCCTCTACCACATTATTAATATTTTCATCAACATTAAATTTTTAATTTTTGAGTTCTTTCACCATGGAAGATCCAATGTGATTAATTAGGTCTAAAACCATAATAATTAAGATGAACCTAGATTTTGAGGGAGTTTAACATTCCAATATTCAAAAGCTTCACACATCGAATGATAATCAAATCGATATTTTGTTTATTTAATTTTGAAAATTCCATGAATTTATCAACTCACTTATCATATTCACTAGTGTTTCTTCATAAATTTATCCAATTACGATCCATTCAATACCTGATATCGTAATATAATTAGTGAATATATTAAAAAACATAAACCCATTAAATATATACATAAATATATAAACAGATATATTTTAAACATAAAAACATTCAATGAAAATTATAGTTAATAAAATAGAAAAAATCAAAAGAATATTAAAATTAAATAATGAAAATATGTTATTTCAAAAGTATATGACCTTTTGAACATTTATTTTTTATAATATTACATAAAAACAATATAATGATTAATTATTTCTTATATAGTAGTTAATATATGTAAATATTATTTTATTCATTAAAAAGTGGTCAATTTTATTTATTATGGTCAATTACACAAAATGGTAACATATTTTATATGAAAAAATCAATGTTGTAATATAAATTTTATATTATCTGAATTAAGAAATAATAGAAAATTTATTTTGAGATTATATACACATCAATTATTAATATTATAATTTAATTATTTTCAATCATTAGACATGTATTTGTTCATTTTACATATTTGTTACATTAGTTAGGTTTCATGTGTGTCAAAAGGTATTGAATATTTTATTAAATTAACCAGTGGATAATACGGAGTCATTACATGAGATGTACATTATGTTGGTGAATAATGACACAATATATAATTGGTCATTTAATACTATATATCATGACTATTTTTTGATAATTTTATCAAATAAAATAAATATCAATATGAAAAAATGTAATGATAATATTGATTAATACGTATCAACTACATAAAAAAAATTGGTAAATTAACTCAACAATAAATTTATATGAAAAATAATTTAAAATAAAAATTAATAAAAACATAAAAAATTCATATTTCACAATGGAAAATGGATCCCTAGTTTAAAAATTTTCCATCAAATTCATTGGATGAACAAACAAGTCACGATAAAAAAAGATGTTTTTAGAAATGAACAATAAATAATAACAAAAAAATAAAATAAAATCACGGTTGATGGTTGGATGAAAAATGGTTTCAAAAGTGAAATAATTCAGTAGATGATGAAATAATGATAGGGGATGAGGAATAAAGACCACCTATTATGAAATGATTATAAATATAAAAGAAAAAAAACAATCACAGTTGGGATCAATTTGGTGTTGTCAGGCTCATCGTGAGCCGAGAGAGCGTTTTGTGATCCCATGTTTTCTTAAAAACATGTATTCATCATTTTAAAAAAAATAAACACCACAATATGATTAATTTTTGTTTTCAGTTTTAGTAAAAACCAATTCTAGTTTTTTTTCATTCGTGGAATCCAGTTTTTATAAAAACGCAAGCCGTAAATCAATTTACATGGTGTTTTGGTGTCATTTTTAAAAAGTAATGATAGTAAAAGTAAATATAACTTTTTTTGCACCTGTTTATGTTAAAAAGGATTCCAAAATGATTCCACATATACATATACATATTATTAGTTTATAAAAACCCAATTCTATATAATTGGTGATGAACCCATTATTTATACTAGTACATTATATTCTTTGATAAGAAGGGTATGGTTTTCAAATATTATTCTCTTATTCGGATACCCTTATGCTCATGTTATGCTAACAAATCTCCCATTTTTACCCTTACTAATAATCTAAGATAAACCTTTCGTAGGTTCAATTTTCATAAGTTATGAAGAAAAATAAATTACATATGATAAGTCTAAAAAGGGTTCTAGTTCTGAAGGTTATAGGTGGATATAATTTAGTTTACCTATGGACCAGTTGTTTATACTTCCAAATTTCCCACCCTGAGTTTTTACGAACAATTGTTTCAAAAGTAATTAGTTTTCTTTTATGTCTATCATCATATTATACACCAATATAAAATTTTATTATACACTCCACCCAAAAAAACATTCCCTATATGCAACACCGACTTGGCATGCCATACATGAAACATTCAGTTTCTACGAAACATCATTTTTCTATTATAATTATTTAAACGGAAAATTTATAACATATAATGTAAACATAGTAATATGAATACTAATAAAAAACTTTTAAATATTATGGTATTATATCAAAAACGTTCTGAAAATGAATATTTAATAATGGTAAACTCCTAATATATTTAAAAATATAATTTTCTCAAATAACCTTATTCTTATGTCCTTGTATGAACAATAATATTAATTTTGAAAACCTATATAAATTTTATTTGAGAAAATAAACTTCATTTCAGAATTCATATTTTCAAAATTAACATAGTATAAATTTTTCGGAATTTACAAAAAAAAAACATCATTTTTTGTTGAATAGGGAAATATACTAAATTTTACTTCCAAACTACTTTTTAATTTAATTTATTTATATAGATAAATTATATTTTAATTTTTTATTAAAGTTTATTTGGGTAAATTTTAAATAAATCAGTCCAATTTATTTCATTGTAATGAATTTCACATTATAATTGGATATGAAATTATTTGAAACATTTATGAATTTTTTACTTTTAAAACCCACTATTGTGACACGTTTGTGGGGTTAATTTTAAATTATTTTAGGCTAAATATATGATTATAGTATGTTAAAATGGATTCTATTTATTAAATTATAACTATTTATAATATAAAATAATTTTTTATTTTTTTCGACCATAAATATTAGTGAGAGTAATTAATGTTAATTGTAGTTATTAAGGTGAAAATTTATTTAAATAATGATTAAACCTAAACCATAAAAGGCCAAATAACACAAAAACATTCAAAAAAAATGGCTGGAAATATTTTTACCAAGAACCCTCTTCAATAAAATTTGATAAAATATTGGATTCTCATTATGTAAGATAGACCTCTCAATAATGTTTACGTGTTCATATTTTAAAAAATTCCACTCCTCCTAAATTATAAAAGGGAACTCACCCCTCTAACATACATGAACCTATAAAACCAATTTGGATGAGAAAAAAACATCCCGAATCTCCTCAAAAAATCCTTAAATTCTACCTACATGCCTTCATTTTGGAATAAATGTAACTAAGAAATCCATTTAATGAAAACTAAGAGGATTTTCCCAAAAAATAGGTAACATCCTTCCATAGGATCCTTTGTTTTAATTTCACTATCCAGCACTAAAAATATTCACATTAAATGATAATATAAAAACATTAGTATCCTCAAGATACACATATATTTTCTAAATGTTTCTACATACACTTACACTCATTTCCTTATAACGGTAAACACACTTACCATTTTTTTATATACGACGAACTACCTCCTCAAAAAACAATGTTCATTTTTCCCTCTACCTTATGTCATTGTTGGGAATTATACTAGGAATACAATTTTTATATGATATATATGTTATTTATTATATATTTATGCTTATTTAATAATTATATATAACATACCTTCAAGATTTCCATTTATTTTAAATATTATATCCTTGTTTGTGGAAGTGGGAACCACCGCTTATTCCAAGCATTGTGATTTTTTCAAACTATACAAGGAATTTATTAAGGATGGGATTAGTGAAAATATTAGACATATAAAACATAATAATGATAATATAATTATATTATATATATATATAAATATATATTTCATTTAATTACTTTCTTTCAATATGATAATATAAAGGAAGAAACGTTCATGTCTATGTACAGTATACCATATCAATGAACGGTGTAATCTATTCCATAATTATATATTTTATTGATTATAATAAATATATATTCAATTATTAAATATGATGTTTATATAATGTTTAAAAATCTTGAAATAAGTAAATCATGATCTAAGAAAGATGATCATGAATAAAAAGTCACAACATGTACTCAAAAATAGATATTACCCGAAGCGTATCATTAACATGGAATTGTGAATAAACATGTAATATTAAGTCACAATCAAATATTTTATGGGATTAGATATAATAAAATATATTTTAAATTGGTTTATAATAAACTCTATTTATTATACATTAAATTTTTATGACTATAATGAGAGTCAGGACATAATGTAAGGGTTTTTTTCATCTCACTTTTATTTTTGTGAGATTTATGCCTTATTGAAAACTCGTTTATTTTTTGTGGGGTATATAAAGTCCATGAATAGATTCTATTATAATTACACAGAAATTTGTGGTTATTTACATATATATTTTACAACCCTTTATTTCATGGAGTTTTTGTTTTAAAATTTATCAGATGTAAATTGAGTTTGTCTCAATTTTCTTTCCTTGAGACACTTGTTTTGTTATGAACCTATATTATCATACAAGGTGAATATAATACCATTGGAATTTTTATATCAACAATATCAGTATTTTAATGATATCTTAATCATTTTTTAATTTTATACTCTTAAATGGATTGTTTTATTCAATGTTACAATGTAGTAAGATTTTATTGCAACAATCCCATCATTTACCAAGATTATTTGTAATTATGATTTCATTGATGAATTATTATGATCAATATCATAGGAAAAATCATGAATTTTATTCTCATATAGTTATAAATAATTTATTCATTTATTGATACCATTATCCACCATTTGTTTCTTAATATAATTATTAATTGTTTTTCAAGAAAATCCTATCTTATTTATCTATTCTTTCATGAATATGTTTATTTCAAAAACCATGTTTTAAAAAAGTACCTCAATAATGTTTTTTAAATGATCTTTAAAAACTATCAAGGTAATGTATTCTTAAATAATTTTATGGATTTAAACGCTTCAATTATATATTTTTAAAGTATTTTCAATGAAATGGTTTCCAAAAATGTTTTCAAATTTCTTTTCAAATAAACTATTATCAAAATGTTTTCATGATTTTTTTATATGTTTTCAAGAAAGATGGTATTCAATTTTTTTAGGGTTCCATTTTATATTATTTTTCTTCAAAATTCATTATGTCTAATGATAATTTCCATAAAACAAGAAAGGTTATTTTCCACAATAAATGATTTTTAAAGGATATTTACAAATGATTTTTCATCTACAAATACTACAAAACATGGCATTAAAAGTGTTTTCCTTTATCATCATTATACAAAAACACTGAAAAAGTGAACAATTATCATTTCTAAATTGAAAACCGATAAAGGGGTTTTATTATAAATTTTAAGCACTGAAAAAGGTTAACATTTATCTATGCTTTATTCTTAACATTGATACATGGTACCCTTTACCATAACTTTATTTTTATCATTGATAAAGGGTACCCTTTATCTGCCCTTTATTTTTAGCACTCGTAATGGGATCATTTATCAATTCCAGTATATTTATGAATAAAAGAAAAAAAATTAATAAATGAAAAATAAAAAATTAATTTTATTAAAAAAATTAATAATTCACTTAAATAAATAAAAAATAATAAAATTTAATTAATTTATTAAATTATATATAGGTTATAAATACTAATAAATAATATATATTAAATATTTAGATATATGTAGAATTAAAATTAAATGAATAATAATTTAAAATAATTAAATTGAAAAAAATATTAGGCAATTTATTAGTTAGATAATTATTAATAATGCTAATAAGTAGTATATATTAAAAATATAGATATATATATGAATGTATATAAATTTGTTTTATATAATGGGAATTATTTCATTACATTAAATAGTAATATGTTTAATAAATAATGGTTTATGATTTAAAATTAATATGAAATAAAAATATTGACTAATTCCATAGAATAATGAACATAATTGTTTACCTTTTGATTTTTCAATGTAACATAGACCATATATGTGTTAAATAGAATTCACATATATACAATTAATTTGTTTTTATATACAACACACATACAGAACTTATCCATTTTTTCAAAGTGTACTTATTTTTAATTTATTCAATTTTACTCATTTTTAACATGCATTCAAATAAGAATAAACAATAATTTTTTATTTTCAAAATTAATTTATAAATTATTTAAATAAATATATTAATACATTTTCATTTTCTATATTTTTACATTTATATATTTTTAATGATAAATTAATAAAAATTATTTTTCAAATAAGAATTTATATAAAAATAAATAAATAATTATACATATTTAAATAATTATAAAATTTATAGTTAATTTATTTAAATAAAGAATATATTTACTATATTTATATATATATATATATTTAATATATTTATTTATATAATTATATAAATATATCTATATATAATTATATAGATATATATAATAATAAACATGTTTTTAAAAGAAATATTTATATAATTATAAATAAATAATTATATATTTACATACTTATAAAATAATAATATGTATATTTAAAAAAATAATATATTTTCTATATTTATTTTTATTTTTATATATATACATTTATAATTATATATAAAAATATATATTTATATATACAAAATTTTACTTATAATTATACTTATAAATCCTCTACCCACACTTCTGTAATCAGAGTTAATAAAAATAATATTTATCATCCATTTTTAGTGCTGATAAAGATGCATTTTATCAGGTTTTATTACATAATATTTGATGAATGGTATATTTATCAGCGCTTATTTGAGCGTGCTGATAAAATATTCATGATCTTTTTAAAAAAACTCAAACAAATCATTAAATTGTCAGGATATCTGAAGATTTCCAAAGAATCAACCATTTGTTGGTACTCTTCATCGGTTAATCAATGCTCGAATCAATCCTCAATCAAACCCAAGGCTTGAAATATTCATTGTCTGAATGAATCTAAGGCTCAAAAATAATCCTTTCTCTAAATTCTCCCTAACATAATACCTTTTCTAATTTATCTTTGGGGTACTCAATGTGTAAATCATTAATTGTTCGGTATGTGGTGGTGGATGTATTACAACTGTGAGTGTGGTGAGTTTACCATTTTGGAGATTTTGCCGTGAAGATCATCTATTTTGATGCCTAAAATTTTTGGAGCATGAAACACATATATCATGAGCCCTCCTGTCTTCACTCACATAACATATGATCATCTCCTTCCTTATTAACTTCAATTGTGAACTATTATTGGGGATTTTGGAGATACGTTATTATTTCTTTGAAAGTGTGTATGAATAGTTCTTTATGTTTGTTGGATAAATAAGGGAATAAACCATATGGTATAAGTACCATCCCATTATACAGCATCTATATTATTTTGTATATATCAATTTCTATGATGGTTGTCGGGTAGCCAATGATATTACTTCCTGGCATATTAAACTGACTAGTTATTTTTTTTTATTTTTTTAGTATAGACTTTATATGGGGAGTGAATATTTATATATCTATTATATTTTTGATTCAACATATATTTTTGATTGAATTAATGTTAATCAACATACAAAATATGAACTCATGGGATTTATTCCATCTCAGTAGTGTACAGTGAATATAGGATAGAAGTTTCAAGGTATGGTGTGTTTTTCTCCCTTATTTGTGATATATGTTGTTTACGTGTATTATTGATTAATTGGAACTTTTTAATAGACCTACCAAGAATCCGAATGATGGGTCAACATGCATTATATATATTCTTTATGATCCTTTAGATTGGAATATTTGATGTGATTACCTCCTTAAAATCCTTAGGATGGGTCTCTGTGGTGATATGGCATCCCATGAGTCATGATATGTTTTCAAATTTTTGATATACCATTAATATTGAATTTTTTAATTTGGAAGGTTGTTACACCACTTGTTCCAAAAACTGAATATATATTTTTAAATTTTATATAATAGTAATTATTTTTTGGTATTCATCATGTTAGGTCTATATGTATTGGTTCCACCAGTAGGATTCTCTCACAAAAAGCCATGTATATGATATAACTCTTTATTTATTAAAATGTTCTATCAATACATTTATATATATTCTAGTTGATTGAAATTGTATTTGTTATTCTTTTTTATTATATTTTTTTTCTTTTTAGTCCTTATTTGGCTATAATATATTTTCAATAGTTGAGGGTATTTAATAATTACGTTATGTGTGTCAAAAAGTAGTTATTATTGAAATTGTTTTCTTGAGAATCATACCCCATCTCTTTTGTAGAAAACATTCATTCCCATTGGTTTTATCTACCAAATAGTTATTTAGTTTTTTATTTTGTGAATCATCCCCTATCTATTTTATGTTTTTTGTAGTAAATTGATATACAGTCATCCCATAGAAGACTACCAATTAGATTATTTCAAGAAATATAAATGAATTTCGACAAGATATGTATGATGTGTTTCAGAAAATGGAATGATAAATGATTAGAAGATGAGTTTATGAGCATAAGAGTTGTCTATATCATTCATGATTGAATGAATTCATTCTACAATTCCTAAAATAGTTGATTAAGTATTTTCTAAAATTCAATTACAATTTTTCTTCAAAAAATACATCAATCCATTAACACAATCAAATGTTGGGTTTCCCTTATTATAATTGTCTATAACATTCACCTTCGATATTGAATATCTTATGTGTATTTATTTATTTATTGTACAATATTATTATTTTATCAACCAAATATGATGGATATGAATCAAAAATGGATGAACACTAATCTTTTTACAAATGATAATAAATATGGAGTTAAAGAGTTCACCATATTCATAAGAGATCATGCATATGACCATTCTCATGTATTTTTTATGTGTTTTATTTTTTTATTGATGAAAAATTATTTTGTATGAGTTGGAAGAACAATTGAATTTTCTTAGAATAGATAAGTTCTAGAACTTTTGTAATAATCATGGGGAGAAATTGAATGTGCACACTGATTTGGATGAATTTTTTTATGCATCATTTGATATGAATAACATTGTAAATGATGATGAAGATCACATGAATGAAATGAAAATAGAAATTTAATATGACCTTCATAATTTAATAATGTTGTTTGAGAAGATAATTAGTTATTTCAAGAGAAGATTATATACTTGTTTTACTAAATACACAACATTTTCAGTTGTATTGTAGTTATATAATCATACAGCCAGTAGTGGAAGAAGTGACACATGCATTACAAAACTACTTGGTATCCTGAATGGTATGATATGAGAAGAAAAAGAACTACCATGTCAAAAATATGATGCTAAAAAAATGACATGATTAATCGGAATGATCACTATGAAAATAATGTCTTTTCCAAATGATTGAATATTATTTCACAAGAACTATAAATCTCTCATAAAATACCATATGGGGGGATCAAATCGATACATGGAAATAAAATTGTGTCTTTAGAAATCCGTATGGTATATTCCAATCATTCCACATATTTGTATACTATATAGATTCTAGGAAACTATGAGACAATAGAAATGGTATGGTGACATTTGAGTTAAATATGGGAACCTAGGTCATCCACAATATTCCTCTAAGTGGACGAAAATTGATTACATGTATGCTGAATTTGGAAATAAGCCAAGAAACATTCATCTTGTGATATCTATAGATGGAATAAATACTTTGGGTGCACAGAGTAGTACTCATAGTACATGGACCATCATGTTGGTAAATTAGACATTTCTTCCATGGTTGTGCATGATGTGCAAATACATTATGTTGTATATACTTATATCTTGGAAAAAGAAACCTGGTAATGATATAGATGAATATTTCACTCTATTGATCGATAATATGAAATTGATGTAGGATACATGTGGTGAAATGTATTAATATAATAGAAGTTAATAATTCACATTGTGTTCCATATTATAAAATATGATAAATGACTTCCACATTTATGTAATTTTATCAGGTTATAACATTAAAGCGATGTTGGGGTGTCCCATTTCTGTAAAACACACATACTTATTTCAGTTGAAACATTCATCTAGCATTATGTTTTTAGTAAAATGAAATTATTTACCTCAATGACATAAATATTTGTCTTGCATGACAACATTAAATGGTAATATCAAACAAGGAACAATATCATCTCCAATAATGGGTGAAAAACTATTCGATAAATGAAAAGTTATTGACAGATTTTTTAGAAATCCCTTTTGAATAATCCTTATGAAATCAGTTGGGATGAAGAGATCAATTTTGTTTGAATTTCCATATTGGAATTTTTTTCCATTAGATATTTTTTATGTCATAAATGTAGAGAAAAATGAATTTGATATTATTATGGGCACGTTACTGTATTTTCCTGGAAAAATTGAAGATGGCATCAAGCCAAGGTTGGACTTGATTGAAATGGGGATAAGGGAAGAGTTGGGACTGATGAAGGCTAAAAGGTAGACTTTTCTTCATCCAACATCATACACACTATCTAGATAGGATGAATTTCAATTATGACTTTTCCTTAACAGTGTAGAAGATCCATAATGGTTTTCATAAAATATAAATAATGTCATTTTAATGAATAATTTTAAGTTACAATGAATAAAATCACATGGATTCTATATATTGATGAAATATTTTATGCCTATTTCTTTCTATTTCATTTTAACTCAAAATATATGGAATAAATTAACTAGAATCTACTTTTTTTGAAGTTATATATAGTAATGTTATAGACAAGAAAAAGCATCCAATCGTGAATTAAGAGGATGATATCATATTTACTGAGTCAGAGATGTTCTTCCCACCATAATTAATTGATATAATCGTGCATCTAATGATTCAATTGGTTATATAGGTTAAACTATGTGGTCATATACCTTATAAATGGATATATCCCATTTAATGATATGTAAATATTTTTAATGGGTGTGTAAAGAATAGAATTCAACCATAAAGTTATATTGTAGAATTATATATTGTTGAAGATGTTATTGAACTCTACACCGATTACCGTTTAGATGATGACAAAATCGATGTCCTAAAGTCTCATCATAGTGAACCCCTTATGGGAGACATTACTATTGGATGATTTTTGATAAAATTAACCGGATAGAGTGGGAGAAATAATACCTTTATGTTTTATATAATAGTGATGATGTTGATCAATACATTGAATCCCAAAAATAAATTATTAGAGATATGAATCCACAAAGTCTGAATGATGGATATCAAATACACATAATCAATAGCATATTGGATGGTTCTTCAATAAACATTATAAGGAGGTATCTAAAAATATTAATTCAATTTAAAAATGATGTCATTGGCTATCCAGGGGACTAAATGAAAAATTTATATCTTACACTGGTTTTGTAATCAATGGTTATATGTTATATACAAAATAACATTATGAATGATGTATGACACAAAATAGTGGTGTTACACTTATAGATGAAGTGATGAGCATATCTAGTTCAAAGGACAAAATCCCAATTTTAGAAAATATATCATGTGTTTTTATTATCACATATATATAAGATTTGTATTTTACAACATTTAAAGTACCGATTTTCCGTTGCAAATGGGTTGACAATATTAGTGCATTAAAAGTAAATGAAATGGACCTGTGAAGGTAAATTTATATTTGGAAGGAGAAAATGATGGGTTGTTCATAATGACATAAAAAGAAATGTAATTATTTTATGTCATAGATCCAAAAAAAACAATTATTTGATTTTTCTTCTGGTCAATAAAATACATGTCTGGTCAGAAAAAAATTCAATCAATGACGAACCTTTCATTGGTAGATCACAATTATTTCATTCTGGTCCTAATGCAGACAATTCATTATAAGTTAGAGGATCCCTGTAACATTCGAGGAAAATAAACAAAAAGACATTTTCATATTTATTCATAATTTTTAATTGAATATTAATTTTATTTTAAAGGGGATTCTATTTTTAATTGTGTACCCGACATGCAACAATGGGTTTCTCCAAAGACTTATGTTGCACAAAATGTTGAGTCATACTGAAAAATAATATATTATTATTATTTTAAATGGTTTTTAATTCCTTGAAATTGTAAAAGAGGGAATGAACAATACTAACTAAAATATGATTATAAATGTTTCTTAAATGTTTTTTCATTAATCCAATAAATTTTATAGGATTAAAATAAGAATGAATTCAATTTTAAGCATGAAATACTCAAATATACTTTAAAAGGTCGTTTTACCACTTTTTGATGGCGTACCCTTTTTAAATCTGGTTTTGAAACTTTTATATGTTATATTTAACAAAATACAATTCTTCTCTAGATTAGGAACATCAAAATTTAAATTGTATGCAATTTTTGTATTTTTCTGAAAAAGTTCTTTTTTAACGAATAGTGAAAAATACTACATTTTAAATCAAAACTGAATTTTAATATAATTTATTTATATGGTTTAATTATATTTTTATATGGTTTTAAAGTGTAATTATATTATATTTTCACCATTTAATAAAATTTAGGTCTTTGGATGTAATTTCACTTTGAAATTTAACATAATCAAGTGCCAATCGTTTGATATTTATTACCTCTTAAAAACACGTTTTTTTTGTAATGGGAATTAAATTTAAATTAATTAATGAATGTTTTATGTTTTGAATCTTGTAAAATAGAAATTAATTTTTAATTAGAATTATAAAATATTTTTTAGGAATAATTTTTTGTATTTTTCTGAAAACAATCAAATTTTTGAAGAATAGTGAAAACACTGAGTTGTAGTTAAAAACCCGATTTTTTCATTTAAATAAACTTTTACGGCTTCTGTGAATTGAATTTAGAAAACCATACATACATGGTTTCTATCAGTAAGAAAAATGTGGTTCAATAAGTTGAAAATATTTTTTGGTGAATAGTAACTTTTGATTTTAAATTAACGCGGTTCATGGAAAATATGGTAATTTAAGATAAAATAATATTATAATAATATAAAATTACATTAAAAGGTGTCCTAACCTTATTGGACGAGTCATGGATGACCAATACAATATGTGGGTGTGATGTTTGGCCTTTTAATGCTATTTGGGAAAGATAATGACATCAATAACTTTTTACTTAAAGTAAAAAATATAAATATCATCAAGATGTATAGTTTTAATAAAACAATTTTATTGTGGAGTTATATAATTGATATTGTTTACTACAAAAATTAACTAGAAAGATAAACCTATTTTCTTAATCATTGTATTTTATTTGTAATTTTCAAACATCAAATAAATAAAATTATTTATAACACAATACTGATGGATGGTTTACCTCATTAATGAATGATTTAAATAAATAAGATTATAAAAAATAAAAAAAATATATAAAACCAGTCAAATTCTTATAAGAATATTTTATTTCAAAAAAAGTCATCTTATTGTTTACTTTAATATGGTTTGGACATTTACAAACTGAAAATCATTATATAATAAAATAAATTTTTCAATCTTTTCTACAGAGCCCATCCTCCCCCTTATAAAAATACCTCACCTCTAACCCCTTACACACACCTATCAAGAACCTAGGCTCATAAAAACACTTCCTAAATAATCTCTCAATAATCCTCTCTTCCACCTAGAATCCTTACATTTGGCAGAAGGCACTTCAAGAAATCATTTTGGTTAAAACCAAAGGTAGTTACCTGATTTAAAGGTAACATCTTCTCTTATGATATTTTATTTTATTTTATTTATCCAGCCCCCTAAACTCTTTATATTCGTTTATTTTATAATAAAACAAGTATCCTAAATATACTATGTTGTTGATATGGGAATTATTCTATATACACTTACACACACCTCTGTCTAATGGGTAAAGAACATACTGTTTCTGTGGACGACGAACTAATGCCTCACGAAATGAAGATTATTCAATATTCTTATACAACCTCTAATGTTGGCCATTATGATGGAAATGTAAATATATATGATATATATATTATTTTATTTTATAAATATTCTTCTATATTTCTCATTTAGGTCATAGCTTTATACTTTTCATGTTGTATAAATACGATAATTTCATTTGAGGAAGTGCGGACTACCGCCCCCTCAATGTGATATAAATCATTCATGCCATACATGGAACTTATAAATTATGGTGTTTATGAAATTATGTAACATATATAAAATATGATATTATAATGGAATTATAATATAGCTATGTATCATTACGTTTTCATTTCATTAAATATGAAATAGAAATGAACATAGCGTTCATCCGTACGTACGGCTTACCGTCTCCATGAACGGTGCATTTCATTTCATGCTTCCAAATGTTATGTAATATTATAAATACAGATATATACTGGATATATATGATATATATTCTATCTAAAATATGAGTATCATTATGGATATAATGTACATTTGACCACATGAACCACTTGTAATTATAAGAAGTTCATTTTTGACTCAAATACCAAATATCGACTAAATAAAAATTATTATCTTAAATGATTGAATAATATTTATAACATTGTAATAAGTTATATAAAAGGAATAAACATTAAAAAATTTATTAATACATTATAAATTAACTTTTATTTATTATATAAGAGATTGGAAGATGAACGGGTCACGTCGAATAGGAGGTAAGGGGTTTTCATCTCACTTTTTATTCCCGTGAGATTCATGTTATATGTGACACTATTTCCTTTTGTGTGGTGTATTTCCTGCAAAAGATAGTATTTTTTGTGTAATATAATTTAATTTATATGTATTTACATCTTTATTTTATGATCCTTCTGTCATGGGGTGTATGTTTCGAAAGATACCAAATCGGTAAGGGAACCTTTCACTGCACTCTTTTAGACAAAGTCTTCTTTTATGCAATGTCTTCTAATTTACATTTTAATATGTTGGGATAGGCTATTATATATTCTTATTGCGGTAAATTTTATTTCCATGTGATGAGAAATATTTTTTTTTCTCATCAACTTATTTTACTAATTTTAAAGCGACGTCGTTAGTCTGTGGAATTTCTGTAAGATAAATCCTTAATCCAATTTCAATTATTTGGGATAAGATTATACTTATTTATAATGCCATGAAATTAATATGTGTTAATGACCACTTATTGTTTTACACATAATATACAATGATATTGGTTGTATTCTTATTTTTCACACATAGTTATGTCATTGATTTGTCCTTAATTTAAGGATATGATCTTTGCATGGGACTTTGTCTCAATATACATTCCCTAGAGTCTGATTTATTGTTATACACAAATTCATGTTCAAATGGTGCATATAATTCCCTTTGAAAAATTATATCATGAATATCCTTATTCCCATGATATTATAGGTTTTGATTAAGGTTATTCCAAATTTTTTTATTCAGGAATCTCTTATTTGGTTAGGAACTATTTAACAAACATATTATTTTAAATGTTTTAATGATTTATTCTTCTAAATATTTCATATTTTTTTCATTTATTAAAAATGTTTTTAAGGATTTATTTTTATTGACATGAACATTTTGAAATAAATGTTTCTTTTAAAAGCTTCAAACTGGTATGGAACACCTTCATTCAAAAATATCATTATTAAATGTTTTAAATGGTTTGTAAAATGGTTTGATAAAGCTTCGACTATGTTAATATCTTGAAATGATATATTGTGATTGCAATCTGGAAATTTCTTATTTACATTATGCTTGTTTTCTATGTTATGAATAGTTCATGGTTATTGGGAATTGATTACGTATATGTGTATTTCTGTGATAAACCTAGGACGGGTGAGCCCGAGATAGCTTTCCAATGAATTGGATAACATGATGGAGGTAAATGTTAATTTTTCTCCTAATATATTAAGGGAATATATTGTAAAGTGTATTAAAAATATAACTCCATACGTATATGTGAAATCTACAATGTAAGTATGTTATGGATACAACAAGTAACCTTTATGATTTATGATTTATGTGTGTTATTCATAAATCTTATGATTTCAAAATGTATGTTATGATTGAAAAGAATGGTTTCATTGATTTTTATTTAATTATGGACTAAATATTTATTTCCTTATTTTATAACCCTTTCTAATCATTCTATGCTCATCCGATATTTTGAAATGTCTTAATAGGACTTAAATATGAATAGGGTCAAGGATGGAATCATTGAAATGTTATGTTGTTTAAAACATGGAACTAGAACACTTTCTTTAAGAGATTTTATTTTATGAAAAAATCGAAACTGGGTAGAAGTGTCTACTTTTAAATTTTTTAAATGCAATGTTATAGTTATGGATTAGTTATCTATAACTATAAAACTGAAAAGTTCATCAATGTGAGTTATTCATTTCACTCAAGATTATGTAATGTTTTAATGTTGGGCCCTTATAGTTTGTATCAGTGGATGGTTTAGATAACTTTAGTGTTTGGGGTGTTATTTAAACATAAGTGACATAAAAATAATGTTTCTCATATTAGAAAGAGACATAGTTATTTTAGATGTGATAAATGGTTATTACATTTTTGTGTGAAAAATTAAAGGTACTAGATGACCTTTGAGGATAAAAATGTTAAGGCTATTTTTGTGGAATTCATCTCTTTTTTCAGATTATTATAAATTTTTATAATTTTTGAAAATGGAAAACACATCGACCATGTGACAACCCATCACGTCACACAATTATATGGGAATCGAACCCACAACCAAAGTGGGATTGGGATTTATCTCCCACCAATGGATTATGTGAAGTCCCTAGTTAGTATGACTAATTCTCTTTAGTTAAATGATTATATGAATCAAGAATAAGTTTATTTTAGATATTATGTTTTTTAAAATGGAAATCCTTAGTAGAAGAAAATGATTTGGTGATTAAGGGATAATGTTATTTTGGAATACATTCTCTCTTTTGGGAACACTATATGATGAAGAAAAATAGAATACTATGCGATTTAATTTGTGGAGTAATGGTTGAAATATTATTTTTAATAATGTATGTTTTTATTGTGGTCATAAAGTTATTTGTGTTATTTATTGAAATTATTAACCTATCATAGAGAATATGGGATTAGGTTAGATACACTTTAGTATGAGACTTTAAGAGTATTCAATGTTTTTGGAGACAAATTTTAAGATTTACTGTGGAAGACTATGTGATTTAATCCTTCTGCATTTTGGGTTTCAATCTTTTTTTGGATTATTTTGATGAATTTTAAGGACCATTGTATATTGAATGGTCTTTATTGATGTTTGGGTACTTTTTTTTGAATTTTTAAGATTAAGAGTAGTATTTATTTTTATAAATGATTATCTTTTTGGGGATTATCTGATCACATACTAACCAATTTTTGTTTTGGATAATGTTTACAAAAGGGGGAAATATATAGATCATATTTCAATGATTTTCTGATTCTCAAAAAGTTTATTCTCGCACTTTTTATATTTCCAAGTCATCTTGAATACTCATTGTTTGGATAAACTATGAGTTTGTGGTAGAAATTTAGTAAATGGTGAATGTCTACATTTCATGTAAGTAAGTTTCATTATGTTATTATTCAATATGATAAACAAATTCTATAACTTTATGAAAAGGAACATAAAACAAAAATGTTGTTTGTTTACTTTTACTATTAGGAATCCAATGACCATTTAACCCATCCCAAATTTGAGGCATTCTTATTGTTAACATTATCTTTATCATGTTTTCTATCACTCTACACCAGAACATGACACATAGTTTATCCTCTATATACATGTTTCAAGGAATCCAAGTATGGGTTATCTCGGGTGACCTTTCTACTTCTATTTCATTCTGTTAATGTGAAGTTTTTATTTACTCTTTTTCCGATGTGGGAATTTCTATGAGGTTTCCATGACCAATTTTAAAATTGCAAGGGCACAATTCCCAAAAATGGGGAAGGATGTAACATCCCATGAAAATAAAAAATATAATATTTTCATATTTTTTAAATATTTTTGGATTAAATATAAATTTTATTTTAAATGGGATGTTATTTTCAATGGCGCACCTGACATGCAGCAATGGGTTTCTATAAAGAATTATGTTATACACAATGCTAAGTCACAGAGAAAAATAATAATATACTCTCATTTTAAATGGTAGTTAACACATAGCTGTTTTAATGGTGGGAATGTAAAGAACTAACTACCACATGATTATACTTGTTTGTTGAATGTTTTTATAGTTATCCAATAAATTTTGGAGGCTTAAAATAAGAATGAATCCAATATAAAGCGTGAAATACTCTAATATTATTTAAAAGGTTGTTTTACTGCCTTTTGATAGCGAAAACTTTTTAAATATATTTTTTCACTTTTATATGTTTTATTTGGAAAAATAAAATTCTTATTTATAATCGGGACAACAAAATTTACTTAGAATGATATTTTTGTATTTTTTTGAAAAAGTTCATCTGTTAATGAATAGTGAAAAATACTGCATTTTAATTCAAAACAACCTTTTGATATAATTTATATAAATGTTTAGCATATCTTTTTAAATGGTTTAAAAGTGTAAAAAGATTATATTTTTACCATTTAAATCTATTTTGTTCATTGTAAATAATTTCACTTTTAAATTGAACATAATCAAGTGTCAATCTTTTGATAGTTATTATCTCTTAAAAACAAATTTTTTTGAGAATGGGAATTATTTTTAAATTGATTATTGAAACTTATTAAGTATTAAATTTCGTAAAATAGAAATAATTTTTTAGTTTGGAATATCATATATTTATAATAGTATAATTTTTTTTTATTTTTCTGAAAACCATCAAATTTTGATGAATAGTGAAAACACAAAGTAATAGTTAAAAACCCACTTTTTTATTTAAATGAAATTTTAACACATCTATGAATTGAATTTTGAAAATACCACAGACATGGTATTTATCAGTAAGTAAAATTTTGTTCAATAAGACAAAAATAATTTTTGGTGAATGGTATCTTTCGATTTTTATTAACCGCGATTAAAGGTAAATGGGGTAAATCAAGGTAGTAATAAAATTATAATAATATATAATTACATTAACACTTGAAATAACCATATTTAATGATTAATGGAAGACCATTACAATATTTGGGAGATATATTTCTCTTTTTAATTCCATTTGGGTAATTTATTGATATTAATAACATTTAATTTAATGTAAAAATAAAAATATCATAAACATGTATTTTTTTCTAAAACAATTTTAATGTTGGGTTATATATTTGATATTTTTTAGTATAAATATTCAATAGAAATATATAAATATTTCCAAAATCATGGTATTTTATTTTTAAATTTTAGACATCAAATAAATAAAAAAAATTATGACAGAATAATGATGCAGTGTTTACCTCATTAATAAACGATTTAAATAAATAAGATTATAAAATTTAAAACAATATCCCAAACTAGTCCAATTATTATTCGATGACTTTATTTCGTATAAGAGTTATCTTATATTCCTATTTAATATGGTTTGGACCTTTATAAACCAAAAATCATTGTATAATAAAATAATATTTTCAAACATTCTTAAAGAGCCCATCCCCCCTAATAAAAAGCCCTCTCCTCTAACCCATTACTCACACCTCTCAGGCCCCTTGAATCATCCAACCTCTACCCAAATAAGCTCTCATGATCCCTCTATTCTACCTAAAAGCATTAAGTTATTAATAAGTAACTTTAATAAATCCTTTTTGTTCAAGCCAAATGGGAGTTACCTGATATAAAGGTAAAGTCTTCTCTTAAGTTCATTTCTTTTCTTTTATTTCTCCAACCACCAAAAATATTTTTAATCCGTTATTTTATAAAACACCAGTGTCCTTAATATACTACGTTTTTGATATGATATGTATGCGAACCACACTTACAAACACCTATTTCTAATCGATAAAGAACATATTGATTCTTTGGATGGTGAACTACTACCTCACGAAACGATGATTGTTCAATATTCTTCAACCAACTCTAATGGTGGAAAATATGATGGAAATGTAATGATATATGATATGTATTTTATTCTATTTTTTCAATATTAATATGTAATTCTCATTTAGGATATTCCATTATGCTTTACATGTAGTATAAATATGATATTTTCATTTGATGATGTGTGGACTACTGGCCCATAAAACTTATCTGACTCGATTGTATAATACATGGAACATATAAATGATGGTGTTAATGATATTATTTAACATATATTAAATATTACATTATACATTAATTATAATATACATAATAAGCATTAATATTTCATTCCATTAAATATGAAATATAAATGAAAGCAGCGTTCATGCGTACGTATGGCTTACCGTCTCCATGAAAGGTGCATTTCATTTCTTACTTAAAAATGTTATGTACTATTATAAATACATATATATACTGGATATATATGAAAAATATGATATCTAAATCATAAATATAATTATGGATATAATGGAAATCTGACCAAATGAACAACTTGTAATTATTAGAAGTTCATTTTTGACTCAAGTACAAAATATCAACAAAACCACCATTATTAACTTATATGATTGAAAAATTTTTATAACATGGTAATAAGTGATATAGAAGGAATAATAAACTTGAAAATGGATATTAGGAAATTATAAATTACCTTCATTTTATTATTCAGAAGATTAAAGAACGAACTGGTCAAGTCAGACACGAGGTAATGGGTTTTCATCTCATTTTTTATTCCTGTGAGATTCATGTTATATTTTACACTATTTCCTTTTTGTGGTGTATGAATTTACCATGATTTTATTCTTTGTGTAAATTAATTTAATTTATGTATATTTAAATCTTCATTTTATGATCCTTCTTTAATGGGTTGTATGTTTAGTAAATTACTGAATTGGTATGGGAACCTTTCACCGCACACTTTTAGAAAAAAGATTATTTTTTGTCATGTCTTTAAATATCCATTTTCTTATTTTGGGATATGTTATTATATATCCTTATTGCTGTAAATTTTATTTCAATGTGATGAGAAACCCATTTTTCCCTCATCAAATTATTTTCTAAATTTGAAATGGACGTCGTTAGGCTGTCGAGTTTCTATTAAGATAACTCCTTAACCAAATATCAATTCTTTGGGATATAATTATACTTCTTGATTATTTCATGCTATTAATATGTGTAAATGACCAATGATTTTTTTACACTTAATAAAAAATTATACTATGTGTATTTATATTTTTCACACATAATTATGTAATTTATTTATCTTTAATCAAAGGATATGATCATTGCAAGGGACTTTGTCTCAATTTACATTCCATTGAGACTTAATTGTTGTTGTACACCCATTCATTTTTAAATGGTGTATATAATTTCCATTGACATATTATATAATGGTTATCCTTATTATCATTATATTATAATCTTTGATAAATTTTAGTCCTCAATTATTTTTATTCATACATATCTCATTTGGTTAGGGACTCTTTAACTAATATATTGTTTTAAATGTTTTAGTTATTTATTCTTATAATTCATTCTCATTAATATATATTTATTAAAAATGGTTTTAAAAATTAATTTATATTGAGATGAATTATTTGAAATTAAAATATAATTAAAAGTATTTGAAGTGGTATGGGACACTTTGATTCAAAAATCACTTTATTAAATGTTTTATATGGTTTTTAAAATGGTTTGATAAATAATTTATTATGTAAATATATTGAAATGATATATTATGATTTAAATGTAGAAATTTTATGTTTCCAATATGCTTGTTTTATGTGTTATGAATATTTTTTGGTTATTGGTCATTGTTTACATGTATGGGTGGTTCCATGAAAAACCTTCCGCAGGTGAGCATGAGACATCTCTCCAATGCAATGAGTAACATGAAAAGGTAAACGTTAATGATTCTCATAATATATTATGGTAATATAATAAGATTTGTATTCCAAATGTAACTCCCAATGTAGCTGTGAAATCAACAGTGTATGTATGTTATATATTCCACAAGTTACCTTTATGATTTATGGATTATGTGTTTTATTAATAAATCTTATGATTTCATAAAGTATGTTATGATTTAAAAGTTTGGTTTAATTTATTTATATTTGGTGATAGGGTATTGTTTTCTTTCCTTATTTTAGAACCCTTACAATGATTTTTATGCTCATCCCATGTTTTGTAATGCTTTTCACACGACTTAAGGATGAATATGGTCAATGATGGGATCAAGGAAAAGTCATTTTTTTATAACATAGAACTAGAAAAGTTTTTTAAGAGTTTTTTTTTATTAAAAAATGGATATTGAGTAAAAGTGTCTAATTTTTAATTTTTGAAATATAAAGTAATAGTTATGGAATAATTCTTTAAATCTCTATACTTGATAATTTCATCAAAGTGAATTAATAATTTAATTCAAGATTATGTAATGTTTTAAGGTTGGGTCCTCATAAGACCACCAAGAGCGGATTTGAATCTTGATAGATGACGAAAATCCATAAAACCATTAAAAATAGAGGTCAATGATAATGTAAATGAGTTTTTAATATATTGTGTTTTACCCATGTTATTATATGTACTATAATACAATAATGTAATCTAAATTAAATGTTTTACAACTATGCTTACAATGTCTTTTACACAAGATGATTTTTTTGATCCCAAAGAGGGTTGAACCCTAACAAAGGAAACCCTTTAAGAAGATTTAAAAGTAATGTTATGATATACTTTTTCTCTATTAACAAAATATTATATAATTGAATGTTGATGTAATTTTCATTAGCACTTCTTGAAATAATTTTTTTTAAATTATTTTTGTTCATCATTCATGACTTTGCAGGAAGATCAACGATGTTTTCTCCACTCAATAATAGAGTTAATCTTGATGTTTTCATAGTAAAACCATAGTTCATAGAATCACTATATTGATTCATATTTATGTTTTATTTATTTATTTTTATTATTAATCACATAATAATTATTGTTTAGAGAGGTGAATTATTTTTTTCATGTTGGGGTGGTCTGTCCAGCTTTCATGCCTTTCTAGACTAATACATTCATAGTATTATTCTCTATCAAAACCTTTTCACACCTATAGTGTTAAAAATTTTGACATTCATTCATGTTCCCTATAATGTTCTATAATAAAATGTGGTATTGATGTTTTCATAGAAAAATAATTTTCCATATAATTAATATATTTATTCATATTTATGTTTTTTTATTTATTTATATTTTTAGTCATACAATAATTTCTTTCTTATACATGTGAATTATTTTTTTGAGTTGGGGTGTTTTAATTCAAAGATGCTCATTCTCGTGAGAAATTGGACTTCCATCCAACTAATTATATAATGAAAGAAAGCAACTACATCAATAATTCATACAACCATCCGAAAAATATGAATCCCTACTAATTATTAAATTAATTTTCCATCCTTTTATCTATAATTTGTAAGTTAATTTCCTTATCATTTTTACCTAATAGTTATATAGGTATTTTCATAGGTATTTTAGAAATTTGGATTTATTCTATTTTCATAGAAGAAAAACCTTTCTTGGTTAAATCCACACGAGTAAAAGAAGTTCATTTGTTCATTATTGTGAAATCTTATGATATAACGGGCACTTGGGATTCCACTACTCTTCTGGATTTTACACACGAGAAAGGTTTTTCGTCTTAGAAAATAGAGTCAATATATAGTTTTGGTGGTTCATAAAAGAAATAAAATTTGAATAATTTTATTATATGATGTTTTTATTCTATTGAGTGTAATTTTATGAATTAACATAAACTCAATCTGAGACACATTATGACTCAATGTGCTTCTTTTTATTTAATGTCTACATTAATTTTAGTAAAAAATGAAATTGGAAAACTCAAAACTAATAAAATATATTCAAATTGAATTGAACATTATAAAAAAAATGCATAAGTCATTTATAACTTGTAGTAATTAGCTTCCCCTCAATCTAATAAATGTTGTGCCTAAAATGACACAAAGTGATAGTTATCATTTTATAATTGACATTTTAGATTAAAAATTGTCACTCACTAAAACCCGATCTAACATGACATATTTTCTACATAATTTATGAGAAGGATTAATTATTCATTTATGATGTGTATCAATCGATTTAACATCAAACAAATACATGTTGTGATCATAATGAGTGAAACTACTTGTTTCTAGTTTAAAACAATTTTTATGTAAAAAATACATGTAACATACCTAAAACTGAGAAAATAAATTCAGATTGGTTTGATGCTTTAATAAAATTATCCATTGGACATTTTTTATGTTATCTAATCATTCTCATCTCAATCTAATAGATGGTGTGAATAGTATGACTTCAAGAGTGCCTTTTAATTTAAAATGGACATAAATTTTAGTAAAATGGACAATTGACCTACTAAAATATGATAAGTGTATTCATATAGTTCTATTGCATTATAAAAATGTTCAGTAAGACATTTTTATTTGTTTAAATCAACCACACCTCAATTAAATACACAATGTTTTTGG
Organism: Viscum album; assembly: GCA_963277665.1. Classification (NCBI taxonomy): domain Eukaryota; kingdom Viridiplantae; phylum Streptophyta; class Magnoliopsida; order Santalales; family Viscaceae; genus Viscum; species Viscum album. Next base: position 1,007,004,127 of record OY728161.1, read on the forward strand.
TATGACTCAAAGTGTCCGTTATCAGTTTAAAATCGACATTTTTTTCATAAAGTGTCACTCACTGAAAACTGATCAATAATGATCATATTTTCATGAAAATTTAGGTAAATGATTCATAATTAACTTTTTATGTGTAGGAATTAGTTTTACATCATGTTGATACATTATGTTATTAGAATGATTCAAAGTAATTGTCTCCGTTTTTGAATGACATTTAGTAAAAAAACAAAACCGACATACACAAAACTAAGAAAACATATATTGATTGTTTCATTAATTTAGTGAAATTATTCATATGTCATTTTAGACATTTATGTATCTGTAACACTTACATTTTATGCATGGTGCGACCGGTATAAATCTCGGTGTGACTTATTTATTTAAAATTGATATCAATTATTGTAAAATTGAAAACTGACCTTCTCAAAATGAGAAAGAACATTAGGATTTTTTTGATACTTCATGAAATGATCAGAAGCCATTGTTTATATTTACGAATCAGCTAATACTCTGTCTGATACATGATGTTCCTGATACATGACTCAAATTTAATGTTAGTAGTTAAAAATTGTAATTTTAGAACAAAATTTTTTACTCAAGTAAAACTAATTAAACACACTTGTAGTTTTTGGTAATTATTAAAAATTATTAAAAAAGTCATTTAGGAAATTTAGTAATTAGTCTCACATAGAACTGATACACAATGTGATAGTAATTAGTCAGAGTCTATGTTTCTAGTTTAAAATGACATTTTAGTAAAAAATACGGGTGAACTACTCTAAAAATAGATAAAAAATATGAATTTTTATTATACTTTTGGAAAATAAACCATATGTCATTTGAGATTTTTAGAAACTATGCACACCTCAATCTGACGCACAAAGTGACCAATATGACTCTAAGTGCTTTTTTTATTTAAAATTGCAATCAATTTTAGTAAAAAGGAAAACTAAACTACATAAAACTAAGGAAACATGTTAAAATTATTTTGAAATATAAAAAAAATAATCCATAAATCATTTGTGAAATTTACTAATCATATGCACCTCAATATAATATAAGATGTTCCTAGTATTACTCCAAGTGGATGTTAGGAGTTTAAAAATTACATTTTACTTAAAAAAAATGTCACTAATTGGAAACTGATCAGACACCCTCATATTTTCTTGATAATTTTGGAAATTTATTATTAATTAATTTGTAATGTTTAAGAATTGGGTTAATATAAAATTGATACATGATGTGATGGTAATGTGTCAAAGTATGTGTTACCAGTTTAAAATGCTAATTTATAAAAAAACACGAGTGACATACTCAAAACCTAGAAAAAGAATTTGGATCATTTTGATAGTTTTTGAAAATGATTCTTATATGATTTTAGACATGTAGGAATCATCTACTCCACAATACAATGTACTATGATATTCGTATGACTCCATGTCATTCATTTTATTTAAAATTGACATCAAATTTATTAAAATGGACAACTAACATACTCAAAATAGATAAAACACATTCATATTGTCTTGATATTTCAGGAAAATGATCTATAAGTAATTCTTGAGATGTAGGATTCATATGAAACTTAATCCAACACTCTATCTTCCTAGTATGACCAAAAGTTAATTTTATTATTTTAAAATTGACATTTTAGTTGCAAATGTATCACTCACTGAAATGATCAAACATACTAGAGATTTATCAAATACTTACATAATTAATTTTCATATATATTATTCATGAATACTAATGAGAAATTTTTTGACATGAAAGAATTATTCACAATGCAACACAAAACACAATGTACCTTATATAACTAAAATTTTATTTTAAAATTTATATATTTTGGTAATTTATTTCCTTATATTATTACTAACATGAGAATTGATTACATATGCAGGTGAATTACATTTCTTGAGCAAGGGTGGATTGAGTATAAATAGCATGAATAAGGGTTAGGATCAATATTTAAATAATCATTGATGTTTTTGAATGTATGTATTAATTTATACTTATGTAATTATACAAACCAATACTTGAAATGCCTATAATATAGTTTGTTTATTATATTTTTCTTTTAAATTTCATTTCATTTAAATTATATATAGGTAATTGATATTTTTTATATCATTAGGTATTTATAGTGATGTAGTGTGTTGTTACTGCACACTATTTTATGCCCCATTATCAGTGCATTTAAATGTTCCGATAAATGGGTTCTTTTTTAGTGCTTTTGAATGAGACGATAAATGTCTCCTTTATCTACATTTTTTAAAGCGATGACAAATGTTCCTTTTTTCAGCACTTTTAAAACTGCAAATAAGGATACCCTTTTTGGAAATAAACAAAAGTGATGTTATATTATTCTTTTATCATTACAAAAAAATTTCTACTAAATGACCACCTTATTAGTGATTTTCCAGCACTGATAAAGGAACCCATTATTAGCAATTTTTTGCACAGATAATGGTAAAGAATTTTTATTTTTCTCTAGTTGTTAGTGTTTCTCTCTGCCTAATTATGGCCATATCTAGCACTATTAATGGAATACTTTATAACATTTTAGGATAAAATATTTTGTGGTTAATCATGCATTTCATAGAAAGGATCCCAATGATGTATTCATATTGTCTCTCTAAAAGGATTATGATTTGATGGAATGATGTTTATGAAACACATTTCTCATTCATGGGTTATGTTTTTATGAAACCCATTTATCTTTCATGGGTTATATTATTATAAATCATACATATTTTTAATTTTTATGCATTGATTAAATGATTATGAAACCTGTGACTTTTTTCATAGGTTATGATATGATTAGATGTATATGATACCAATTCCATTTAATGGTTTATGGTATGATTTTTCATGATCATGTGGAACATGTATGCATGATTTCATTCTGATATGGGTTCTACCCATATCTTCCTCCCATGTATAGGGAAAATATTTATATCTCATGAGATAGACATAGATGGAATGGGGAGTGAACTTGGGTTAGTAAGGTACTCTTTACACTAAGATGGTTTTAGGAGTGAACATTGACTACTAAGATGGTCATAGGAGTGATCCCTGAATACTAAGATGATATGAAGAGTGATCCCATTCAACAAATATGTAATTGGATGTAATACATTGAGTATTATTGAAATAATTTATATACTATGTGTATTACAGCAATTACATGTATTAATTCCATTGTTATGATTTCATAAATAATGCTTTTGGTTACCTTATAATTATTTTATTATGAACTGGTAATTTTTTTCCACGATTCAAGTCTGTGATCTTTGGTATGAAGAGTGTGATCTTTAACAATCATGATCACGTTATCGCAAACTTATGACCAAATTTATGATGACATAACACCTTTGTTTACACTTACATAGCAACTATTATCACCCATTATTAATTATCAACTACATAGGTTATGAATATATGTATTATGTATGACGTTTTTAATATAGGTTATAGTCATGATGAATATTGTGGGAGATAATGTATCTCAATTATGTAGTACTGTACATGTTTCTTTGTTTCCAAAGGCACTAAACTAATATGGTCTTTGGGCATCTATTTTGTAATGTATTAAGTATTCCACAAAAATGATGAAATATTAATGTATGCAATGAAATAGTCTTTATAGTTAGTATTAAAGAAATGTTTTATTTATCCTTTGGAATATATTATAAGAAAAACGTAGTGAGAAACCTAAGGACCTATCTAACGAAAAGTCTGAGGATAAATAAAAATATAAAAAAATTTCCTTAAATTATGGTAGTGGATAGCATAAGAAAATTCATATCTATACATCCCTTCCTGGATACTACAAGTGAATGTGTCTTTGGAATATATATATATATAGGGGTAACAACCTTGACAACGCCTTATTGATCTAGAGTCTATCGAGAACTGGTGCATGATAATATGCCTCACTACACACCTAGTTTGAAACTCTCAGGGGATATTCTTTGGAATTATGATTCTCTTTACAAACAAAAATAAATAATATAAATATAAGTTGGATATAAATAAATGTTGATAAACCTATGGTTTAATAGAAAAAGGAATGTTTCATAATTTATACATACTATAAGTGGTTTTTTCAGGATTATATGGTTCCCTGTTATGATATTTATTTCATACTATTTTCTTTTTGGTTATAGTCAATGGCTAAGACTTAAAGAGACAATATTAGTGGTTACTACAACAGACAATGAAATTATTATTCTCTTGAGCATATAAATTATACATGACCTAGAATTCAAAACCTAAATTCTATTCTCACCCAACTTTATAAAAATATAAATCATTTTGGAATTATAAATGAGAAAATAAGAGGACATAAAGCTATTGAATATATCATTAGGAAACATCTACCTTAATTTAGTAGGTCTTGTAATCCATTTGTTTTTGAAAAATGGATTAGTACCATTAAAAATATATTCTCCTCTCTCCATTTTTCAGATCATAAGAAATTTATTCTAACGGTTTATTTTCCTGAAAGTGAAGTAGACTTGTGTTTGACTCTAATCATGAATATGAGGCAACATGGATAAACTGAATCAATGGATTGGGATGAGTCCAACACCATATTTTTTTAATAATTACATTCCAAAGATTCTTCATAAAAATATGGAAAATAAATTCCATGAGTTAAATAAAATTGATAAAGAATCTATTGGTAACTATGAAGATAATTTCACAAGACTTGTGTGGTATACTTCTCGTATTTTCATTCTACTCTAATGTGAATTTGATAATTTATTCAATGGATTAACGACAAGTCTTATAAGTGTATTTTCTATAAGAGATTGTAGTTGCGATAAAAATATTTTAAATTGTGAAATCAAAGTTTAAATGGATGTTTGAGTTACCAATCAATCTCATGGTTTTCATAAAAAACAATGATATAGTATAAATTAATGTTTTAAAACCATGAAGTAAGAATACGAGATTTTATTTATGCACTATGTGTCAGAAGAAGCATAAAATATATTATCTTAAGTGGTCAAATAAATGTTGTTTGTAAGTAAGGAAACATCATCATATAATTTATTTTGGAACATAGGGGAAGAAGTTGAGAACTGATGTAAATAGAGGGAAAGGGGTACAAAATAAACCTCCCCAACATTAGTGCTACAAGTGTATTGAGAATGGAAATTATGTTATCCAATATACAAACAAAAGGGTTGGTGATAAATATCTGGTTCAGAAACCTCTTAAACCAAGGTACATGGGAAAATCTCCAGCGATCACCATTTCTGATAAGGGTTGTGATGAAAAAATGGTTAAAGTCACACATACCATCCAATCTAGAATGGATAATGTCTTATTTCATTCTATATCTACCCACATTGTCATATCTAATTTTTTTCCAAATTATATTAAGATTTAACCGTAATGGTTCGATGTTGAGTTAGCAGTTAAAACCCCTAATTATATGATGATTTCTTATGAAGAGTATGATTTCTATCCAGTTTAAATTTGGTAGAATGTTCTTCCTAAAAATCATTTAAATCATCCTCTGTTAGTATTATATGTCATCTTAGGCATGGATTGGATTTTTATTCTTAAATCCCACAACAATTTTTGAGGATGGGAAGTAACATTTGATATTTAAAATCGACATACGATCATATATCATTGTTATGAAATGTATGAACTTACTATGGAGATTCCATCCAGTGTATGGATCTCAATTCCCATTCAAAAGGATTTTTTGTGTTAAATCGGTGGTAGAAACACACCATCGATGATATGTCTATTTTTTATGAATTTATATATTTATTCTCGATATATTTTTCTATTTTACTAACAAAACATGATGTTTAGTTATTGGAATAACTCATACTAACTTTCACACCAATTTTATAGACTTCTTATAGAGTGTTTACAATTGGGTTACTCAAATTATTGGAGAATCTCCATGTAAACCCTGATAAGGGACTATTCTGCCCATGTTTTTCATATTGGGGTGCACCTATTATCATGTTGACAAATAATGATGCTTCAATGAGACCCTGCATTGATTTTTGGGCATTGAACAAGATCATAATCAAGACCATGTATCATATGCCCTATATTGATGACATGTTTGATCAACTTCCTGGATCTCAATACATTTCCAAGATTGACCTTCATTATGAATATAATAAATTAAGGGAAATAAAAAGTGTATTTAACCAAGATTGAATTATAAATAGGCTATGCACATTACGAATTTATAGTGATACATTTTGTTCTTATTAATGCCTCCTTAATCTTAATGGATTTCATGAATTGATTCCATAGATATTACCTCGATCAGTTTGTGGTAGTCTTTATATATGTGATTATTATCTATTAAAATAAAAAGGTAGAGAATCAGGACGACATGATAATTGTACTAGAGACCATGAGAAATGATAAATTATATAAAAAATTTAAAAATTGGGAATTTTGGCAGAAAATGTTTAATTTTTTGGGTAAAAAATATCATGATATGGTATATGAGTAAATCCATCAAAGATGGAGGCTATTGAATGTTGTACTAAACCAACTGTGATGATTAAGATCCATATTGTTATTGGATTTGATGGATAGAATGTTTGGGTTATGTATAATTTCTCGGGACTATCTAATCATTTAACTATATTAACTCAGAATTGTGCTATGTTCCCATTGGCCAATGAATGTGGGGAAAATTTCATTGACCTAAAGAAAATATTATTCAGCACACATGTGCATACATTAACCTACAAACGGATAAGGGTTTATAATCTATTGTAATGCATTGAATAAGGGATTGGGATTTAGTATTATAAAAAATAACATGGTTATAGCCTATTCTTCATGATAGTTGAAGATTCATAAGAAATGTTACACAAATAGTGGTATAGAGTTAGAAGTGGTTATTTTTTCATTAAAATATATGGAACGATTATATTTATAGATAAAAGTGTGATACATATATACTTCTCCAAAAATTATAAAATATATATCAATATAGAAGGAGTTGAAATTGTGCTAGAGAACATGGTTAGAGCTATTAAAAGTTTATAACTACTCAATATACTACCAAACTATGAAACTAAACAATGTGGATGATGCTTTGAGTCTAAAATATCATGCTATATTATCCATGATTAGGATTGAAAACATCCAATATTTCTAGATTTGTAAATAAGGAATTTTTCAATCCTGATGGAAGTGGAAAAATATTGTATTTCTTAATTTAATGTTCAACCCTATATCCATGTGAGGTATAAAGAAGTGTAAAAGGAATATGTACAACTATATAAAAAGTTAGAAATGTTCCTGAGTTTATCCTTGAATGGGATGGAATAAGAAGGATCATGAACTATGTATATGTTCCATCCATACTAGGTTTTATGAGGGGGATATTATAAGAAATCAATTATTAATAAATGTCTATTCTTCCTTAAAGATATAATATTCCTATAGAAATGAAATAATTCTTATGGAGGTTTTGAATGAATAAGTATATCACAGTGTTTGTATCTCAATGTTTCGTATTCTAGAATGTAAAGGATTAAAGACAAATGTCTGTGGTGATTTTGAATCCATTCCCAATATCATAATGTAATGGGGAGAGGAATAATGTGTATTTTGTCATTGAAATCCCCAAAACATCTAAAGGGTTTATTGTTATATGGGTGGTAGTAAATCTCCTTAATAAGTCATCATAATTCATTTATATCAAAAAACACTTATCCAAGGATTATATTTATAAGATATACATTAATAATGAGTTAAGGTTGCATACTGTACTAAATTCAATTCTATATGATCTGTAACCATGGTTTACCTAAATGTTTTGGAAATGATTTCAATAATAACGTGATACACAATTGAGCTTCATCACTACTTATCATACTTGTAGGGGTGGTATGTATGAATAAAAAATTCAAACCCTATAGGATCTATTGAGATCAAGTTAGTTGGAATTCAAAGCTATTTGGGATCAACACATTACTATATATGATTTTTCCTAAAAAATTTCATTAACTCAATCATTTAGATCAATCCTTATAAATCCTTATATGGAATGAAATGTAGAGCAATAATGTGTTGGGATAAAGTCAGAAAATGAAAGCAATTGGTACCTGAGATAGGTGAAGAAATGGAATTGAAGGTTATAGTTATCGAGGAGAATATTAAAGAAGCACCAAGTTTGATGAAAAGTTATGTTGATAACCAATAGCATGATCTAGAATATTGATTTTTTATGGTGTTTCTATGAATGTCACCCTGTTAGAAGTTAATTATGTTCAAAACGAAAGGAAAACTAATCCCTAGGTAGATCTGTTCCTTTCAAATTATTGATCATATCGGGATGGTAGCCTATTGCATGGAATTTCCTCAAAATATATCTCAACTCCATGACGTGCACCTTGTATGTCTCTGAAGATATTAAATAACTAACCCTCCACATGTACTGAACTCAGAGCTCATATCGCTGAAGAATGACTTTTTTACTAAGAACAACCAGTTGAAAATTTAGATTCTACAAATAATGTTCTACAAAACAATACCAATTACATGTTCATTGTTATGTATAGAAAAAAAGTTGTATAATGCTACATGGAAAATTGATGATTTGATGAGGCATAAAATTCCTAATTTTTTGTATCAAAATGTTTAATTTCTAGGGAGAACATCATTTTAAGTGGGGTATAATGTGACACCCTATGATTTTATGAACCTTATTTTATTAAATTAATTTTATATGATGTATTGATTCACATGATACACTAAGTAAAAAATATTTTATATGATACACCATGAAACATATGTGCTATATGTAACACCGACTTGGCTTACGATACACACAACACTATGTTTCTATGAAACATCATTTTATTACTATAATTATTTAAATGAGATAGTTATAACCTAGCCATTAAACATAGTAATATTAATATTAATAAATCACTTCTATGAATTATTTTTTACATTAATAAAACATATTTTTTATAGAACATGTCATTTTTGGTAATGATTGTTTATGTTTGAAAAAATTATTTTCTCAAATGAACTACTTTTCATGTCATTATGTGAAAAATAATAAAATTAATTTCTGAAAATTTGTAGACATTTATTTGATAAAATATGAAAAATTAGAATTTATGAATTCAAAATTATTTTTGGTTGATTTTTTAGTAATTTTATGAAAAACATCAATTTTTAATTAATAATGAAAAATAATAAATTTTAATTTAAAACTTCCTTTTCATCTAATTTAATTATATAGTAAAAATATATTTTATTCCTGTTTAATTAGATAAATTTTACATCCATTAAGAAAATTCTATCCACTGGATCCAATTTCACAATGGAATTGGATATAAAAATATTTCAATCTAGTAAACATTACTATATTAAAAACGGAAATCCCTAAAACATCTAGAGGAACAGTTTTATATTAATTTCATATAGTTCAGTGATTAGAATTTGTGAAAATTAATTCCATGTTTTTATTCATTATAACTCATAATTTATAAAAATTTCAATAATGTTTTTTACAATAAATATTAGAGATAATAATTAAAATTAATTAGAGCGATTATGGTAAAAATTACATTACTTATTGATTAAACAATAATATTAAGAGAACAAATACCCAAAAAACATGTCCAAAACACCTTGGATATTAATATTATAAAAATTCTTATAGTTTATTAAATTTGATCCATTATTGTGTTTACATAATGTAATTCATTCCTCTCAATTGAGATTAACTTCTTATATTTATGAGAATGTCACTCCTCCCCAATTATAAATGGGAACACTACCCATCACTTCCTAACACCTCTGAAGCCACTTTTGCTCAAAAACATACTACACAAATCTCCTCCCAAATATTCACACCTATTCCTAGAATGCTCAATTTGGGAATAAATTCATCCAAGGAAACCCTTTTCTACACACTAAGAAAGGCTACCCAATATTGAGGTAACATCCTTCGTTGGGCACCATTGTTTTATTTTCAATCTCCACCACCACATATATTCTCATTAAATTATTATATAATAACCTCAATATAATTAATATATTTATATTTTTTTTATTATTTTGGTTCTACCTAAACATACAAAACAACCATCTAATGGGTAACAAACATATCATTTTTGTTTACGATGAACTACATCACCACAAAATGAAGCATTCCATTTTTCCATTACCACATCTCATGGTTGGGAATTATTATGAAAACTTTATTTTATATGATATTTATGGTATTTATGATGTATTTCTGTCAATTTAATAATTACATAACAAATACCGTCATGATTTTTTTTTGTAAATGCAATAAATTCCGTTGTGGAAGTGTGGACTACAACCTCCTTATAGCGACGTGACTCATTCACACTCTACATGGAATTAATTAAGGATGGTTTTAGTAAAATTATATGACATATATTAAATAATAATTATAATTTAATGATATTTATGTATATATATATATCATTTACTTTCTTTCTATCAATATTACAATATAACAGAAACAACATTCAGGGGTACGTACAGCCTACCATCTCCAAGAATAGTGTATTCCATTTCGTAGTTATATATTTTATGGTTTATTATAATTAAATTAATACTCAATATATGTTATATTTATATCTTGTTTTTTATTATATAGATAATTAAATCAGGATCTATGAAAGAGGATCACTAATATCAAGTGATAACATGTAAAAAAACTAAATATTACCTGATGCCTGACATTTACATATCATTGAAAATAAACGGGTAATATAATGACATAATAAAATAATATATTGTATTATATATATAAATATTTTTGTTGAATAGATTTATAATAAACACATATTTACTAAAAAAGAATATTTTATGAGTAGAATGATATTAAAGACATCATATAAGGGTTTGTTTCTCAACTCACTCTTATTTCCATGATATATATGCCTTATTCACCACTAATTTAATCTGGGTGTGTATATAATTCCAATTACTATATAAAATGATACTTAAAAATAAATTTCTTGCTATGTAAAAATCCATTTTATTTTATTTCATTCATTGGTTTTATGTTTCAAAATTTTTAAAACAGGTAATGTAAATTTGTCTATGTTTTCCTTCCTTGAGACACGTATTTAGTTTTGAAACTATATTATTTTATGAGGCATATAAACTTCGATTTTATATGTTATATCATGAATATAATTCTTTTACTATTATTATATGCTTTATTAATTCAATTTTCTTACATGGGTATTTTTATTCAATGTCACCAAGTGGTAGGAGTTTGTTGTAACAATCCCAACGTTTATCAGGATTGTTTGTGATTATTCCATCATTGATGAAATATTCTGATCCATATCTAAAAAAACTCAGGAATTTTATTCTCCTCTATTTATTAATGATTCAATAATTTATTATTACCATTTCAACTCTTTGGTACATAATATAATTATTAAAAATATTTTATCCAAATCAAATCTCATTTTTATCTTCAGTTGTAAATATATTTACTTCAAAAACTATTTCTTCATAAATGTTTTTAAATTTTTTTTATATTATAATTAAATATAATTTTCATGGTTAAATTATTTATAAAATGTTTATTTCTACTCAAATATTCCATTATATTTTTTTCATGAATTTTTAATGAAATTGTTTTGAAAAATATTTTCAAGTATCCTTTTAAAAGAAATGATTTTCAAAACGTTTTATAGCTTTTTTAAAATTATTACAACAAAAGTAATTTTAAAAATGTTTTCAATCTTCCAATTTATGGTATCAAATTAGTATATTTTACAAATGATTTTTTTAAATATTTTTTTAAAGAATAAAATATATATTCCTCAATAAATATTTTCAAAATGATATTTCCAAACTATTTCCCATCAAAGATGGAATCTATTGGTGTTATAAATCCATTTTATAGGGAAAATATCTACAGGATCCACTCATCTGATTTCTATGAATGGTTTATTTTTTATTAAATAGTTTTTTTGAAAACCATTTATATTTAATGAGTTATATGTTTATGAAACCTATCTCTCTTTCACAGGTTATATTCTTATGAAACATGAATCTTTTTACAATTTTTTATTTGATGAAATTATAGTGAAACTTGTATCTTTTTTCCATGGTTTTGATATGATTACATTTTAATGATACCCATTTTAATTCATGGTTTATTATATGATTCTTTACATTTTTATGGCACACATATATAATATTTCATTATAATATGGGGTTGACCTATATCTCCCTTCAATGAATTGGGTCGTTATTTATATCTCATGATAAATACATGGCTGAAATGGGGAGTGAACTCCATTTAGTAAAGTAATTTATTATCTAATATTGTCATAGGGTGAACCATGACTACAAATATGGTCATTGGAGTGAACCATTACTACAAATATGGTATGATTATTGAACCCATACTACTAAGATTTTATTGGAAATGATTCCTCGATTACTATGGAAATCATCTATATGATAATGTTTCTTCCACAAATTCCATGTATTAAATAGTTTGTTATTATATTATAGATTATGATTTTTATTACCTTATGATAATGTCTTATGAACTCCCAATATTTATTCCATGATGCATGTATATGATATTTATCATACATGATATGATCTTATAATATCAGGAGTATGTTCTCATACACTTATTCTCATGTTTATGCTTACATATCCCATTTAATACCCTTACATCACATATAATATCAACCCTTTTTTGTTTCCTCTACCATTTTTATGAATTAATATATTATGTATGATGTTTATAAGAAGGTTTCTAGTCCTTAAGAACCCTGTTGGAGATAATAAAACTCACATCTATACCATTTTTTATGTTTCCTTGTTTCCAAAGGCACTAAACTAATATGTTATTTGGGAATATATTTTAAAATGTTTCAAATATTCCTTGAAAATGATGAACTGTTAATGTATTAATTTTTATGTACTTCATATGAAATATCATGGCCCTCAGACATGTATTTTTTTAATGTAATGACAATTTATTGAAAATTATGTCATATCTTTTAATGATAATCCTGGGTCGCTATAGTTGGTAACAGAGGATGGGTTTAGCTAACCATTGGAAACTAGGTTGAGAAATCCTTATTGATCTCCTCATGTGTATCTTTAAGGGTACATATAAGGATTATTTAAAGTCTATGAAAATTTCATATAATTTTGGTAAATGATCGACTAAGTGGTTTCCAATAAATTACAACCATATTTAGATATTACAAGGTGATGTGGATTTGGGATAGAGGTACTTAGGGGTAATAACATTGATAAGTGGAAATTGAGGTAGACTCGATCATCACCTAGTTCATGATATTGGGAATTTATGTACACCTAGTTTGACACACCCAAGGGATTTTCTTTCTAAATTCAAAAAATCATTATGAACCATCATGAAGGATTTAAATTTATAATGGATATAGATGATCTAGGAAAAACCAAATGTTTCATATATTAAGGAATGTCTCATCATTTAGACATTATATAAGATATTTTTCATAATTATGTTGTTCCCAATCTTCATTATTGTTTCTCATAAAATATTATTTACCTTTAGTCAATGGATGGAACCGAAACAAACTTTGTTAATGTTATGTGTGATGAAAAGTGAAATGATTATTTTCTGGAGAACCCAAATGTTATGGGAGTTTGAATGAAAATATTTTTCCAATTATCACACAACATTTTAAAGCTATGAATAATGACGCAGTTTCAAACTAATAAATGTGGGAACAACATTATATTTATTCCTTAATGAGGAAATTTATATCTTTTTTTGTGGGTCTACTAATCTAAAAGATACTGAAAAATGGATCAGTAGCACTGAAAGTATATTTTCCATTCTCCAATTTCAATAACGTGAAAAATTAACTTTTGATATATATTATTGGGAATGTGAACCCAATAAAAATTGGAATATTATCATGAATATGAGAAAATAAGATGAAATTACTCCATGGATTTGGATGAGTTTAAGAACATAAATGACAATAAGTGATTTCCACATATTCTTTATACGATGATAGAGAATGAGTTAATTGAGATAAATAAAAAGGATATTTAATATATTAGTACCAATGAGGAAAATTGAACAATAATTAAATGGAACACTTCAGTTATTATTAACGAAAATTAAATTATGATTTATAGATTATTCATTGTATTAAAACCATGTCACTTAATGGAGTTAGCCATAATATACATTAGTAGAAATGAATATATTTTTTGATTTACTATCAATGTGGAAATATAGGTTTTAGTTTTTGTCAATCTCTATTTTTTAAATGAATAGATGATTTTAATTTAATGTAAAATATAATAACCATTAAGATAAGAAGATGATTTTCAATGTGTGGGAAGAGGCGTAGAGGAAATTATCTTTAGCGGGATAGTATATGCATTATGTATGGAAGAGAAGGTCATTGGGAAGTGTGTTATTGAAGTGATGCGAATAAGATAGATAATAATGTGAATATAGAGAAAGATACAGAGAATGCACCACCATCATTCTTGTATATAAAATTCCATCAATAGGTGAACAATGCCAACTAGTTCCCAAATCCAATGGTTAATGATGATGATCGATGTGAGCAACCTCTTAAGCTAAGAAAAAAGGTAAATATCACGTGATCACTATTTCTAACATGCTATGAACTAATAATGTGTTGAACGATACACTTATTACACAATCATAAACTACCAATGTTTTAGTTGACTATGGATCTAACCATTTTTTCATATCTGAATTATGTTATAAGGTTATCATGATTCCAACCAAATGATTAGAGGTACAATTAGTAGTGAAACCCCTTAATGGTATGATGATCTTTTATCATGTATAGTATTTATCTATAGTTGATGTTGGTGGTAATATACTCACTATAAATCATTTCATTATTCCTCTTGTTAAATTTTATGTCATCTTAGGAATGGATCTCCTTACACAACATAAATACAAAATCAATTTTCAACGATGTTAACTCATGTTTGATATTGAAACCCAACCTCAAACATCTATCAATTTGAATATACGTATGACCTTCTTATAGGGATCACATCCATAGAATGGTCCTTAATTTTCATTCAGAAGGTTTTCTTATATTAAATGGTGGGGAGAAACTTGACATTGATGGTATTCCTATTCTGTGAGAATTCATTGATGTATTTACAAAGTATTTTACAATCCTTCCACAAATATTTTAGGAAGATTTATCAATAGAACTCATAACTGATTCCATTCCAATTATAGTGACTCTATAGAACGACCTTCATTGAGTTTTTGGAAATGAAGAATAAACTCTTGGAAAATAGTGAAAAGGGATTAATTTGGAGAAGTGTGTGACCCTAAGGTGCAATTTTTATTTAAAAAAAATAAATATGGATCAATGTGACCCTACATTGAATATTAGGATTTGAAAAAGATCACAATTAAGAATAATATCCACTTATCAATATTTATGACTTTTTTGATCACCTGAATGGAGCATAATACTTTTCCTCGATTGGGCTTTATTTTGAATATCATTTATTGTGGTAAAAAAAGGATTATAAACCCAATAGTTCATTATATAAATGTTTTTAAAACTATGAGTATATATTAATTCAATTTGGTCCCCCTAATTCCCCCACTATTTTTATTAATTTAATGAATAGATTTTGTGGAGATTACCTTGATTAGTTTTTAGAAGAAATTATAATAAAATTATAATTAATTAAAATATAAAGGATGATCATAAAGAGAAATTGATAATTGTACAACTAAAACTATAGAATGAGAAAATACATGTACAATTTACAAGGGGTAATTTTGGGCAGTAAAGGGTTTCAATTTTTGGTGATATATTCTCAAGAGAGCGTATATCCTTAGATCCATCAAAGATAGAGGCTATAAAATATTGACACACACCAACCACACTTACTAATATCCATAGTTTTTTAGTTTAGGGGTATAATATCAACAATATGTGGAGATATTTTCATGACTATCAAATACTATGACCATGTTATCTCAAAAGGGATCCATGTTACCCATGATAGAGGAATGTAATGAAAATTTCAAAGAACTAAAAAGAATATTGGTGGGTGATTTTTTTCTTAATATTCCATATAATGGATAATAAGTTTTAATCTACAGTGATACATCCAAGAATGGATTGGTATTTTAACTTTTTAATAATTTCATTGTTATAGAATATGCCTCATGTAACTGATAATTAGTGGGAAACAATATCAAACTCATGATATGACTTTATTTTTTGTATTTTTTTTATTAATGATATGAAGGTATTTTCTTTATGGAGAATAGTGTGATATATATACTGATCATAAATGTCTAAATTATATATTCACATAGAAGGAGTTAAATATATTCTAAAGAAGATGGTTAGATATGTTTAATGAATATTACTTCTCAATAAATTACAACCATGAAAAAGTGAACAATGTGGAATATGTTTTAAGTTGAAAGGATCATGCAATCTTATACTGGATGAGGATTAAAAAGGATCTAATATTTTGGATTTGGGAAGGATGGATCTATAAATCTGTAAGGGAGGGGAAAATATTTTCTCTCTCAATTAGATATTTGACCATATATCTAAGTATTGATTAAGGCTGAATATAAGGAATTTGAAGAGCTGAAAAAGTTTATTAAAATGTTCTTGAGATTAATGATCATAATAGTGGAATCATAATATTTAAGAAACATGTATTTGTTCATATCTTTCTAAATTTGATGAAGGAGTTTTTATAGGAAGCTTGTATGTAACGCCCCGACCCCAGTTACCCAGAGTCGGTGCATTATTGCTTAACATTGGCAGGATCACAAAAGATCAAGTCTCGATAGATCGATTAGTATAGTAGCCTTGGAAACACTAGATACATTCATAAGTATTACATTACATCATAAAGTAAAACAAAACTAAAAAAACATCATGTATTCATATCCCCTCACACGATCCCTAAAGGTCATTCATAATATACTTCATCACATCCTGGAAAAATTAAAACATAGAAAGGGTTGAGCTCAGATGCTTAGTAAGGATAACAATATTGCGGTCGCATTCATAAATAAACATAAACATTTAAGGAAATGTAAACTAAAACAAAATCCTTTTAAACTTGAACTTTATCATAATATGGCAAAAGTAAAATGAAATAATTCCATTTACTTATTCACATGGATATTCTACTGGTCGAATAAGAACATATAATATCAATAACCACTTTCATAATGATGGAATGCATAATGCCAGACTATCATAATCACGTAGCCAAGGCCTCGTGCCAATACTACAAATAAGATTTTGTCAAGGCCTCGTGCCAAGACACTAGTTTGTCTCATGAGACCAACCGAGGCATCGAGGAGCTATAGCGGGCTCCATCCTTCACTTATTAATTCCAATGCATTCCTCATATGAACAGGTTTAAACATATCATAAACCATAACATAATCGTATCACATAAAACATGAATAAAGGAAACATAAAATTTCCACATTTCAATCACAAGATATAAATAAAACACATTGATATAATGAAAACATTATCAAAATCATTTTCAATAACAAAATTAAATAAAAGTAAAACATGGAATTTATTTTTCAATTAAAAAAAATCGTGGCTTATAGAGGAAGCCGAAACTCAAATAATAGCCACGGCGGCGGAGAAGTCGTTGTCACCACATACCTAAGAAAAAACATTCTTTTTGCCATATAGTAAAAAAACATCATATTAAATGATTTCTTTTGAATAAAAGTAAAAGTCAAAGGGGTTTATACACTGTATAAAGGAAAGTTGTGTATAGAACCAATATGCCTCAACGAAAGGTGATTGAGACGAAGTCCCTTAAAAAGAAATTTTTTTTAAATAAAATAGATCTAGTATGTGTATTCACTATAAGTACACATAAAAAAATTAAAAATACAAGATAGGACGTAATAATTTCATGACATAAGTTGAAAGTAGGAGATTAACCCAAAGAACATAAATTGGGTTAAGAAGTTCCCTTACATCGTTTCTGACATCACTCGATCATTATTTAATATCCTAAATAAAAAACTAGAGTTAATATCTACTTGATTAAGAACCTTTTTCATGTCCATTATCCCTTTTATATCACTTATTACAATGTTATGAAAATTATGTAGTCATTTAAGTTAATAACGGTCGTTTTGTCGATCTTTGGTACTTGAGTCACCAATAAACTTCTTATAATTACAAGTTGTTTATGTGGTAGAATATCCATTATCTCCAGAATTATATTCAGGATTTAGATATCATATATATCATATATATCCAGCATATACATTCATTAATAATATTACGTATCATTTACAGGTAAGAAACGAAATGCAACATTCATGGAGACGGTAAGTCGTACGTACGCATGAACACTACTTTCATTTCTATTTTGTATTTAATTTAATGAAATCATAATGATATAAAGGTATATATTATCATATATAATATCATTTACTCCATAACTTATACATCCCACATATGGCATTAACGATTTAAATCAGTTTAAGGGGGCGGTAGTCTGCACTTCCTAAAATGAACTTACCATGTTTACCCATAATGGAAATCGTAAGGGTATGCCATAAATGAGAAATACAGAAGCATAAAGAAAACCATAAACATAATATATATCATATATAAATATAGTTACATCTTAATGGACACCATGAGAGGTGTTAAAAGAATATTAAACATTCATCGTTTCGTGATGCAGAAATTCACCAACCACAAAAACAGTACGTTCTTTAACCATTAGACGAAGGTGTGTGTAAGTGTAAATCAAATCCTTCTCATAAAATCATCCTAGTATATAGAAGTTACTGTTTTTGTTACAAAATAATGTAATAAAATGAGTTTAAGGGGTTGGAGAAGCAAAATAAAACAGAATAACATCAGAGAAGACATTACCTTAAAATTGGGAAACTCTTTTTGATTTGAGCCAAAAGCTTCCTTGGGAAGAATTATGCCCAAAGTGAGGCTTCTAAGAGTATGATAGGGAAGTTGAGAGAGTATTTGGGCAGAGTTTGTCTGATCCAAATGGCTTGGAAGGTGTGAATAAGGTGGTATTGGTGGGGTCCTTTTATAAGAGGAGAGGAGGCGCATTCTTGGAAAGTCATGAAATGTTACATTATTATGAAATGATTTTTAGGATTTTAAAGGTCTTACAATGATATATTTAGAGGATAAGGTGATAATGGTTCGAAATATACTCATACAATAGGGTTTTGACTAGTTTAAGTCTTAGAGTTTACATTATCTATTCATTTTATTTAAATCGTTAATTAATGAGATAATCGCTGCATCATCATTGTGTCATAAGAAATTTAATGTATTTAATGTCTAAAAATTATAAAAAAATTACCATGATGTAGGAAATATTTTTAGTTTTCTAATTAATATTTATAGTAAAAAATTAAACTTATATAACCCCATGTAATAATTTTTTTAGTAAAACAACACATGTTTGTGACAATTTTATTTTTACTTTAAATAAAAAGTTATTAATGTCATTTTCTTACCCAAGTGGATCCATGGGGTCCCCAAGTTGACCCATGGATTTTCTTGGTCGGACATGAGTCATCCAATAAGGGTAGGACACGTTTCAAGTTATTTTCATATTTTTATAATATCTTTTTACCTTAAATTACACTAATTACCTTTAATCGCGATTAACAAAACGTAAAAGTTACTATTCACCAAAAAATTATTTTAATACCATTGAAAAAAATTTTACTTCCTAATCACAACCATGTATGTCAGATTTTTTAAAATCAAATCACAAAAGCGGTAATGGCTCATTTACACGAAAAATTAGTTTTTAAACTACCACTTAGTGGTATAACTATTCATCAAAAATTGATGTTTTTTAGAAAAATATCAAAAATTCACCCTATTCTATAATTGATATTATGAATTCAAAAATGGTGTCTATTTTACCAAATTCAAAACATATAAGTTGTTATAATTAATTTAACAATTAATTCCCATTGTCACAACAAATAGCGTGTTTTCAAGAAGCAATATATATCAAAAGAATGACAATTGTTTATGTCCATTTTCAAAGTGAAATTAATTCTAATGACCACCATTGGAAAAAATGGTAAAATTATATTCTAATTATAATTTAAAACCACTCAATAGAATAATTTATCACTATTAATTATTTTTATTATAAAATTTGTTTTTAAATAAAATTTAGTAATTTTCACTTTTCATCAAAATATAAAAGTTATCCGAAAAGTTCCAAAATTTCACCCTTGGCTATATTCGATATTTTGAATCCAAAAATGAAGTCCATTTTGAAAGATAAAATTTATAAAATTTAGAAAAGTAGGTTTTACTATTCATAACTGCTACATTGATTGGTCTGGGTGTGTTAGAATCTCGAACTTCCATATAATGCAAGCTATTGCATTATTGAAAGAGAAGTGTATCGTGGAAGCTTGGGGTGTTACATTCTACCCTCATTCAATAAATTTCATCCTCATAATTTGAAATTTTTCTTTGAAAATTGATGGTTGAACATAGATAATACCTTTGTGGAAAACCCACATTGGAAATAGGGTTAATAAAAATATAACTTTAAAAGAAAGAAAGAGAAGTACAATGGTCACCCGAGATAGCCAATACTATCATTCTATGAAAACATGGATATGGAGGAAAAACAAACTGTCACGTTCTGATGGAGAGTTGTAGAAAACTGGATTAGGAGAAAGTTTAACTACAAGAAAATCACAAACTTGTGATTGGTTAAACGATCATTGATTCCCCAGTAGGAAATGTTAACCAACAACGTTTTTGTTTTAAGTTAACTTTATTAAAGTTGAGGAACTTCTTCAGGATATTTACTAAGAACATAAGTAAATATACATACTTGTCATTTAGACTTTTCATTCTTTAATAAATTTTTACCACAAACCCATCTTTCACTCAAAAAGATAATCAAACTCAAAAATATTATATTTATTCTAATCGTACAAGGTTCCAAATATTAACCCATAAAATTCAGATTAGAAAAACTATTTTGTAATAACCAGGGACTTCCTGTAGGCTAGTGGTAGGTAATAAAGGTCTGTCGTACTATAGTTGTGAGTTCGATTCCTACATCTTTGTCCAACACGACAGGTTATCCCTCAACCTGTAGGTTGTCATTTTCCTAAAACTATAGTATTATAATATTCCAAAAATAATCTTTAGAAATGTTTTAAACTTAAAAAATACTATCCAAGGTTCAAATTAATCCATTCCAACCTTTATATTTATCCTAAATACCTTTGTCCATACATTCTCTAAAAGTTCTCTAAATTCCAAAATCAATTGTATGTTCAGATTCCCCAATAAAAGTAAAGTTTCTCTTATTGTCACATACTAAAAATATGATTACCTTCATCATATTAAAATATTAATGAAAAAAAAACATGTATTGTAGTACAATCCTTATATATATCACATTATTCTTATAACCATAATATAGTTCTTGAGTCCAAAAACACAAATACAATAATTACTCAACTTCATCTGTAGTAACAACATAAGCATGGCATTGATTCCTTGGCCTTTTCAGAGGTATGTTTCTCGGACGCTTAGGACATTCATTTGAATAATTCCCCATTTCTCTACAATTGTATCATTCTACATTTATAGCCTCTTTCTTTACCTTGAAATCACGATCCTCGTGTCCTTTTTCTCCAAATTTATAACAAACTCCCATTCCTTTTAGGTAAGTACCAGGGTAATTATTCCCAAAATTATCACATAATGGAAAATCCTTCTTTCTCTTTTTCCCTTTATCTGTCACTTGTTCCACCATTCTCTTCTTCTCTTGCATTACTTTTTTGTCATAAGACATAGATATTTCCTTTTTAGTCTTGATAGCACACGAGACAATATCTTCGTACGATTAGAAGGATTGTGATTCTAATGCTCGATGGAGAAATGGTTTTAACCCATCAAAGAAACAACCAATCTTACTTCTTGGGTTACGTATATAATCTGTAGCATGCCTCGCTAACCGTGTAAAGTTAGACTCATACTTTGCGATATTCTCATCCTCCTTTTGCCTCAGACTCAGAAATTGCCTTTCCATATATGTTTGATGGTCATGTGGAAAGTATTTTTCTAAGAAAATATCTTTGAACTCCCTCCATTCAATATTCGATACTTCATCATCTTCCTTTGTGTTTTGAATCAATGACCATCATTGATCAGTATCTCCAGTGAGGCAGTAAACTGCCATGATAACCTTTTCCCTTTCACTACTCCCCAAGGCATGGAATATGTTCTATAAGGAGTTTATCCATTGCTCAGATACTAATGTAATTGTACACCCATTAAATGTTGGTGGTTGATTCCTCATGAAGAGATTTAAAATTGATCCTCCATGCTGCGGATCTGGGCGCTCCATATGAGTAAGGTTATTATTTATAACCCGAGTGAGTTGTCCCAGTATTGTGATAAGTTGATCAGCACCAGTTGAATCACCAACTCCACTATAATTATCTTGAGCAGGAGGGAATCCCTACATGGTGTGCGTGCATTGATACGGTTTACATTCCTCCCACTAGGAGCTATTTCTAAAAAATGGCATAAACTAGATCAGTTTATTAATTAAAATACATAATTCCGTATTTTTAAAACACTTAACATAAATTGAATAGTTTATGGATATAATCCATATTCATAAAGAGAAATGTTTTCTTTGAGGAAGTATATACTCATAAACCCTTCAAAATGTTTTGTAAAGAAAATGAGAATTATCCTAATCATATCCACCGGGTGTTTCGTAACCAAGAGTGCATCAAGGCCCATTGTCATGCACCAGTTCTCATTCGAGTTTATCTCTAAGTGGTGTTTTCGAGTTTTACCCCTAGGTACATCTATTCCAGAGCCACCTCTACCTGCTTGTATCCAGACAGGGTTGTATTGCTTAGAAAACTCACAAAATCTCTATAATACAAAAATTCTAGGAAGTTCTTCTATACTAATCCTAAAAGTCTATCTTAGGGCTATGCGATCTAATCAGAGTTTATCTAAATCTAGCTTCTAAGGTTAGTACTAAACTGCCTCTGATAACAACTGTAACGCCCCGATCCCAGTTACCTAGATACGGTTCATTATTGTGTAACATTAGCATGATCACAAAAGATCAAGTCTCGAAAGACCGAGTAGTTTAGTAGCCTTGGAAACACTAGATACATTCATAAGGTTTACATTACATAATAAAGTAAAACAAAACTAAAAAAACATCCTGTCTTCATATCCCCTCATACTATCCCTACAGGTCATTCTTAATATACTTCATCACATCCTGGAAAAAATAAAACATAGAAAGGGGTGAGCTCAGATGCTCAGTAAGGATAACAATATAGCGGAAGCATTCACAAATAATCATAAACATTTAAGGAAATGTAAACTAAATCAAAATCCTTTTAAACATGAACTTTAGCATAATATGTAAAAAGTAAAATTAAATAATGCCATTTACGTATTCACATGGATATTCTACTGGTCAAATAATCACATGAAATATCAATAACTACTTTCATAATGATGGAATGCATAATTCCAGACTATCATAACCATGTAGCAAAGGCCTCGTGCCAAGACTACACATATGATTTTGTCAAGGCCTCGTTCCAAGACACTAGTTTGTCTAATGAGACCTACCTATGCATCTAGGAGCTATAGAGGGCTCCATCTGTCACTTATTAAGTCCAGTGCATTCCTCATATGAACAGTTGTAACCATATCATAAACCATAACATAATCGTATCACATAAAACATGCATAATGGAAACATAAAATTTCCACATTTCAATCACATGATATCAATACAACACATTGATATAATAAAAACATTATCAAAAGCATTTTCAGTACCAAAATAAAATAATAGTAAAACATGGTATTTATTTTTCATTTAAAAAAAGTTATGGCTTATAGAGGAAGCCGGAACTAAAATAATAGTCACGACGGTGGAGAAGTCGTTGTCGCCGCATACATAAGAAAAAACATTCCTTTTGTATTTTAGTAAAAAAACTAAATAAAAAAATATTCCTTTTGAATAAAAGTAAATGTCAAAGGGGTTTATACACCGTATAAAGGAAAGTTGTGTATAAAACCAAATATGCCTCAATGAAAGGAGATTGAGACGAAGTCCCTTACAAAGATAATTTTTTAAAATAAAATAGATCTATTATGTGTATTCATTATAAGTACACATAAAGAAAGTAAAAATACTAGATAGGACATAATAATATCATGAAATAATTTGAATGTAGGAGATTAACCCAAAGAATGGAAATTGGGTTAAGATGTTCCCTTACCTCATGTCCGACTTCACTCGGCCATTCTTTAATATCCTGAATTATAAACTAGAGTTAATCTCTACTTTCATAAGAACCATTTTCAAGTTCATTGTCCCTTTTATATCACTTATTACATTGCTATGAAAATTATGTAGTCATTTGAGTTAATAACGGCCGTTTTGTCGATCTTTGGTACTTGAGTCAACAATAAACTTCTAATAAATACAAGTTGTTTATGTGGTAGAATATCCATTACCTCCAGAATTATATTCAGGATGTAGATATCATATATATCATATATATCTAGTATATACATTCATTCATAATATTACGCAACATTTAGTGGTAAGAAATGAAATGCATCGTTCATAGAGACGGTAAGCCGTACGTACGCATGAATGCTACATTCATTTCTATTTCATATTTAATGGAATGAAATCATAATTATATAAAGGTACATATTTTAATATATAATATCAGTTACTCCATCCTTTATACATCCCACATATGTCATTAACGATTCAAATCACTTTGAGGGGGCGGTAGTCCGCACTTCCTAAAATGAAATTATCGCGTTTACCCATAATGGAAATCATAAAGGTATTCCATAAATGAGAAATAAAGAAGCATAAAGAAAACATAAACATAATATATATCATATATTAATATAGGGACATCTAAATGGCCACCATGATAGGTGTTAAAAGAAGATTTAACAATCATCGTTTCATGAGGCAGAAATTCCCCAACCACAGAAACACTTTGTTCTTTAACCATTAGACGAAGGTGTGTGTAAGTTTAAATCAAATATTTCTTATAACAACATAATAGTATATTTAAGATACTGGTTTTGTCACAAAAGTAAGTAATAAAATGAGTTTAAGGGGTTGGAGAAGCAAAATGAAACAAAATAACAGAAGAGAACACATTACCTTAAAATCGGGTAACTCTTTTTGATTTGAGCCAAAGGCTTCCTTGGGAAACATTCTGCCCAGAGTGAGGCTTCTAGGAGTAAGAGAGGGAAGTTGAGAGAGTATTTGGATAGAGTTTGGTCGAGCCAAATGTCTTGGAAGGTGTGAATAAGGAGGTAGTGGTGGGGGCCTTTTATAAGAGGAGAGGAGGGGCACTCTTGGAGAGTCATGAAATGTTACATAATTATGAAATGCATTTTCGGATTTTAAAGGTCCCACAATGATATATTTCGAGGATAAGATGATAAGGGTTTGAAATCTACTCATCCAAAAGGTTTTTGTCAAGTTTATATCTTAGGGTTTACATTATCTTTTCAATTTATTTAAATCGTTAATTAATGAGGTAATCGCTACATCATTATTGTGTTATAAAACATTTAATTTATTTAATGTCTAAAAATTATAAAACAATTACCATGTTGTAGGAAATATTTTTATATTTCCAATAAATATTTATAGTAATGAAGATAACTTATATAACCCCATTTAATAATTTTATTAGTAAAACAACACATGTTTGTGACAATTTTATTTTTACTTTAAATAAAATGTTATTAATGTCATTTTCTTACCCATGTGGATCCATGGGGTCCCCAAGTTGACCCATGGATTGTCTCGGTCAGCCATGAGACATCCAATAAGGGTAGGACAAGTGTCAAGTTATTATCATATTTTTATAATATCATTTTTACCTTAAATTTCACTAATTACCTTTAATCACGATTAATAAAACGTAAAAGTTACTATTCACCAAAAAATTATTTAAAACCCATTGAACCAAATTTTACTTACTAATGAAAACCATGTATGTCAGATTTTTTAAAATCAAATCACAGAAGTGGTAATGTTTCATTTACATGAAAAATTAGTTTTTAAACTACCACATAGTGGTTTCACTATTCATCAAAAATTGATGTTTTTCAGAAAAATACCAAAAAATTCACCCTATTCTATATTTGATATTCTGAATTAAAAAATGATTTCTATTTTAAAAAATTCAAAACATATAAGTTGGTTTAATTAATTAAATAATTAATTCCTGCTGTCACAACAAATAGCGTGTTTTTAAGAAACAATAAATATCAAAAGATTGAGAATTGTTTATGTCCAATTTCAAAGTGAAATTAATTCTAATGACAACCATTGGA
The DNA here is from genome assembly GCA_963277665.1 of Viscum album. Lineage (NCBI taxonomy): Eukaryota > Viridiplantae > Streptophyta > Magnoliopsida > Santalales > Viscaceae > Viscum > Viscum album. The sequence goes on from OY728161.1 coordinate 1,007,030,595, forward strand.
TAAAATGGTAAAAATATATTCTAATTATAATTTTAAACCACTCAATAGTATAATTGATCACTATTAATTATTTTGATTAAAAAAGTTGGTTTTAAATAAAATTTAGTAATTTTCACTATTCATCCAAATATAAAAGTTATCTGAAAAGTTCCAAAATTTCACCCTTGGATAAATTCGATATTCCGAATCCAAAAATGAAGTCTATTTTGATATATAAAATTTATATAATTTCAAAAAGTAGGTATTATGTTTCATAACTGCAACTTTTATTGGTTGCGGTGTGTTAGAATCTCGAACTTGCGTACAATGCAAGCTAATGCATTATTAAAAGAGAAGCGTATCGTGGAAGTTTGGGGTGTTACATTGTAGTTGTTCATTCTCTTTCCATATAGGTTGTATGAATATTTATATAGATTATAAATAGTACATCTGGAAGGATATCAGGAAGAGAGATATTACAGAGTTTTTATCTTGTTTTTAGTAATTTTAACATTATAAGGCTGATAGAAAAAATTATTATGGGATTCTATATCCATTACCAATACCAGAATGGAATTGGGAAAACATCACGATGAATTATTTTCATTAGACTCCCTAAAAAATATAAAGGGGATAATTATATATGTATTGTAGTCGATCACCTTAATATTTTAGTAAAATTTATCCCTATTTGATAATACTACTCTATATATCATCATAATATGATATAAATTATGGAAATGGTACGATTTTATGGAGTATCACATTCCATTTTTCTATTAGAATATGAGGTTTACCATAATTTTTTAGAAAGTATTTTGGAACTCCATGACATTGTATTGAGTTTCATCACTGTATTTCATCTGTAGAACGATAGTCAGTCTAAGGGAACAATTCAAAACATATTGGATATAATGAGATATTTTTCATTGGATTTTAATGGTTTTTTTACCGATAACATTATTAACATAATTTCCCATAAAATGATAGATTTCACCAAAGCATTCAGTTGGATCCTTATAAATCCCTTTATGGAATGAAATGTAGAGCACCAACAAGATGGAATTTCGTCGGCAAATGAAATCTATGAGGACCTTATACAGCTAAAAAACAAAAAGAAGGTCAAATCCTTTCATCAACACATCATTCTAGTAATGTGATAGATAAAAAATTATACTTATAATCAAAAATATGATATTGAATTCGATGTTGGTGACTAGTTTTTTTATAAATATATACATGGAATATGATAATGATATTTGATAGAAAATGCGAAAAAAACATAGGTATATCAGTCCCTTCCAAATTTTTGATAATTTCTAGACCGTATCATATATACTACTACTTCCACAAAACCCTCCCAATTCAAAAATATGTTCATGCATCTCTCCTAAGTAATTAAACACCAGACCATTCACATGTACTGAACATAGAGGTTAAACCCTAATATAATGATCACTCTTATTTTGAACAACTTTTAGAGATTATGGATTATACAAATAGTTTTTTACGAATCAAGAGCACTACCCGGGTCAAAACATTGAAGAAGGACCACTGTTTTTTAGAAGATACATGGTGAGTTGAGTATATGGTGGGATAAAAGAATCCTTATTTTTTATCAAAGAGATGAATTTCTATATCAAAATTAATTTTAAGGGGGTAGAATGTAACACCATGAGTTTTATGAATCATTGTGTTTAAAATAAATTAAATTTCATTGAATGATTTAATTGAACACAAAAGCAAGTTAACTATTCATTACCTGAAACACTAAGATAATATTTCACCACATGCAATATGGGTTAATCTTGTGTTACACACGACACCGAGTATTAACAAAACCATGATATAATATTAATATTATTATTCATGAATAACCATTATAACCTAAAAATTATGCTTATTTATATGAATATTAATAAATTATTTTTAATCATTATGTATAATAGTTTTATTAAATATAAAAATATTGATAAGATACTATATAATTTCCATTAAAATATTTATATGTTTCAAAAATATTATATTCTAACAAAATGATTCTTTTTTAATGCTTTTACAAAAAAATAATATAATTAATTTTTGGAACTTTTAGAAAATTAATTAGTAAAAGTAATATTTTTTGTGAAATTTTCATTTTTGAATTTTCTTAGTGTGAATTTTGTTTTCTAAATAGTTTCTTTTTATGATGAATATTGAAAAATTCAAAATTTTAATTGATAGCGTAATTTTTGTCTAATTTATTATAATGTTAATTTGTATTTTAGATTGGTTTTAATGTTAAATTAGTTATATTATATATCCTATTACTAAATTTAGGTTATTTGAATCTATTTCATTTTGAATATTGATATAAAACATTGTAAACTTTTGAACATTTTTTCTTATAAAACCAGCTTTCTTGTTGCATCTCTGGGATTACTTTTAAATTAATATTTCACACTTATGCTAAAATAATTTTGAAAAATGGATTAAATATTTTGAATCAAAATAATACATATTATCTAATACTTTAAACTTATTTTTTTACAAAGATCATTATTAAAAAAAGTAAATTTTTTAACTACAATTACGCTGTAAATGAGTTCAGTGCGGGTTAAAATATAACTATAAGGGATAAAAATAATCCCAAACCTATCAAAAAAAATTATATGGAAATATTTAGACCTTATATTTTATAATATCAATAATTTTATATTATTGGGTCCTTGTTACATGAAATAATCTTGGTTGTAATTTAATCTTTCAAAAACATTCAAGTGTGACAGTCACCTCACTTTTAAAAGGCCTCAAATCATTATATATTATTCATACATTAAAACTTTTTTTGGAAGATAACAACCAAAAAACTCCCCAAAATCCCTTATATCATCCTAAAATCCTTAGTTTTTATATAAATATAACATCGGATGGATTTTTGTTAAGACCTAAGAAGGATGCCCGAAGAAGAGGTAACGTTCATCAATGACAGTTTTTTTCTTCCTCCAATTCATTAAATTATTATTATAACATGATTATATAATAACCTCAGTATATTAAATATAATTATATGTTTCTATGTTATGTTCATTACCACCCACAAAATCCACATCCATAAAATGGTTTACAAAATCATCATTTGTGTGTTCGGTGGATTACTACCTCGCGAAGAAATGTCATTCATTTTTTTATTTTCACCCCTAAAGGATTGAAATAATGTTGGATTTATTATTTATAAATCATATTTATGATATTAATATACTTTATTAGTTATTTTAACAGGCATTTCTTCATACAATTATTTTTTGGGATCTTTATAATGTCACTCGTGTGTACGAAAGACTACTGCTTAACGATGTGATGTGATTCATTAACGCATGACATGTAAGGTAAAAAGGGTGGGTTTTAGAAACAATATGTGATATATATGACATAAAAATAATTCTTAAAGGATAATATACCTTTTAAAATTTTTCCATTAACCCTAAAAATAAAATGGAAACAAAGATCACATGTACGTACAACATACAGTCTACACGAAGGCTGTATTAAATTTTCTATCACTAAATTGTTTATATTACTCTAAATACACATATAATAAAGGTATATGATATATATATATATCAGATTTAAAATTCCATATTTTATGATGTCATGATCCTATTTAGGGTAACAAAAATAACAAACCAAAAAATATTCAAAAACAACGTTGTTTTTAACCGAAACATTACCTTAAAAAGGAATTATTAATAAATGAGTAATAAAAAGTCAGAAAAATCATACATGGTATGATATGTAAATAATCTTTCAATATAAAAATAAAAATAATATTTATTATAATGTAGGTTTTATTGTGTATGATATATTTCATGACTTAAGGTAATGAATTTTTGTCTGAATTTTCATTCTTTAAGACGTACAGAATGTTTCACACCTATATTTATTCATGTGGTGTATAAAAATAAAGTTTTACATGTAATATAACTTATTAATTTATCCCCATTATATTTTAGGTTTTATTTTATTTTCATCTTTCATGTGGCTTACAATTCAATGATACCAAATATGATGTATGTTTATCTTATAGTATCACCATTTATAGAGTTCGTTTATGATTGTATTTATGATGACAAAATATTATGATCCATATCTATAGAAACTCATTAATTTTATTCTCCGATGTTTATTCATGAAATATTTAATTATTTTTATTGTTTTACACTCTATGATAATTAAAATAATTAGGAAAAGTTTTTATGAAAATTCCACATTATTTATCCCTTCACCGAGGAATTCATTTTCATCCAAAACTAGGATTTATAAAAAAATTATAAGAAATTTTACCTTTACCCTATCATTTATAAAATAAATTTTTACCATGATTTATTTTTTTACAATTTTTTTTTCAAATTAATCATTACATCATTTTAGAAACAATGACCATTTGGATTTTACTGAAAATATAAAAGGAATCCTTATTCTAACATGTACGAGTTGAATGAAACTCTCCATCATCATGAACATTATTTTCATTTAATAATCCTTTTATTATTGTTTGATTATATATAAAAAGAAAAATATTTTCATAATATTTTATATTTTAATTTTTTTTCAATGTTGATATAAAATATTCCTCAGTAAATGATTTAACTGATCGATCAAAATCATTTTTTATAAAAGATGTCATTTATTTATGTTACCCATACTTTTCTAGGGATATATCTCAAGTATAAAATTATTACTCATTATCTTAATGGTTTATGTTTATGATGGAATGATTTTTATTAAACCAATTTATCTTCCTCAGGTTATTCTATTAGAAAATTCTTTTGAAACCACCTTCTTTTTCACATAGGTTATATTATAATAAAATAACGAAATAATCATGAAATACTTCTATTTTCTATATGTTGTGATATGATTATTTTTTTATATAACCAATTTTAATTCATGAGTTATGATATGATGCCTGCTTTATAATCATATAAAATACAAAAATAGGGTTTCAATATGATTGTGGTGGGACCAGCATCTCCCTCCAATTAATTAGGTAAATATTTATATTTCATAATATATATATTACAAGAGAAGGTTGTGAACATTGATTTATTAGATACCTTTTCCAATATGATAGTCTTAAGAGTGATCCTTTACTAATATGATGGTTTGGAAGTGAACCCATTAAACTGTTAAATCCTTAACATTGATCTTTTATGACTCTGGAAATTATTTTCAATTCTCATGTGTATACTAAAAAATATGCATTATTAAAATATTATAATGTAATAGATATTTTTATTTTATTATATTATGAATCATGTATCATAAACTTCCAATATCTTTTCCATGACCCAATAATATGATCTTTTTTATAGTTTATGGTTTTATAATGTGATTCTCATTATCTCATACCCATATGTTCATGTTATGTTTTTGTATCTCCCTTGTTCACCCTTACTATGTATTTGGGTCCATAGTTTCTTAAGTTTTCTTTCCTCATGTCATGAATTAATTAATTACATTTTATATATCTATGATTTCTGTTATTTAGGATGATCAGGGTGGGAGATGATATAGTTTACCTATGGAATGGTTTGTTGTGTTTCCATGTTTCCAAATGCACTAAACATTTATAGTCCCCATGCATGAGTTTTATTAATGTACTGAATATTCACACAAAATGATGTAAATATATGAATTATAATACTAGTTCACAATAGTATGTTAGAATTTTCTAACAAAAGATTTCAGAGTTTCTATTTCAATGTGAAACTATTGGGCTAGGTGTTGAAGAATGAGAGTATAGATTATGAAATTACTTTTTCAAAACCTAGAGATATATAATTATAATGATCCCTTTGTAGGAATTTATTTTTCATTTCTTATGTGTATCATGTTATGGAATGTTTATAAAATATTATGATCTTTAAACCACATACACCATTATGGTTAAATTTTTTAGACTACACGATGTCATTTATATTTAGTTTTAGGTAGGATTGGATGGTATATCAATAGTGATAATGACTAGTTTAAATACTGATGATACTATATTAGCTTGGGGTTTGTTACCCACCTTACTTATTGATGATGTTTGGGCGTGTATACCCTTTAAGGGTATCAATAGTTTTTTAACTCTCAATATATTTAGGGTGTTATCCTATAATGATTAGTCATAAAGATGGTACTCAACTTCAATTTATAGGGAAAGGGTCCTCTATATGTTTAATAGAGTTAGGTATCTCCCAAAGTAATGATCCAAAAACAATAGGGAAATAGTTCTTTTTCTATACTATTAGGTAATCCCATAGTCGATGACCCTTTTTTATGATAACTGGGGTCCATCATAAATGAATTAGGAGTACATAATCTTATACACTCACAGATAGACATAAGTTCCCCAAAATAGACAGTGATATGACATTGGTATTCTCTACATTTGTATCATGGATTTAGGGGTTTCTCTGAGATACTCATTTCATTGTATTTTTGGGATATTGTTGAGTGGGGCTCGGTTTCCTTAATAATATAACTTGAAACAAAATTTATGTTTTTTTTTGTTCTTCTCCCCTTAGCGGGATATACATTTCATTATTTATTTTCTAATATGACTATAGCTTCCAATGAAAATCCCATTACTGTTTTTTCAAATGATATTAGGTATGTTTATACTCACCAATTCATATCAGTTTCACTTTCATGCAACATGTCTCATATAGATTAAAAACATTATTGTGGAGACCATGTTTGACATAGTGTTGGTTCATCAGGAGGTTGGTGGTACCACGAGGTAAAAATAAAGATGAGATTAATGTTTGGAGTTAATTGATGGAATATATAACTACATATAAGTTTATATGGTTTGGTTTTTATTTGGTTTATTAGGTGGTTATTTTTTCACTTTTAACTTTTTGGTTTAATTTATTGTTATCCTATGCAGATCTTATCATTTTTAACAAACATTATATATATAAATTAAAGTTATCTTTTTTTCTATAATGTATTATTATATCATATGTAAATATGTGTGTTTGTAAACTATTTTTTTTGGATAAGGGCTCCCACCGTCATAGATATTCCTACTTTATGTTTGTCACAAACCCCTAAACTATTGTAGGATAGATTGGGACATAAAAATAAAACTATTGTGAGTCATGACACAACCATTGGGGGGCCGGTTCATATCAGAGTTGTATTGAAGTGGACCTATCATAGAGACAATGTTAAATGTTAGGTTTCATGTGCGGAATATTTTGATAACTTAGTGAAATGATTTCAAGGGTTTTTTGAGTTTAAATATTCTAGGGAATCCAATATTGGTCTAGTGTTTTACATATCAATTCCCCCAATTACTGGTAACTGATTGTGGATTAAAAAAATTGAAATCACTAGTTTAAGAAAATAAGTAAAAAGTATACTAATCATATAGGGATTTATTTTTTATATTCATATTAATCAAGATTTAACCTTGTAGGGAGGCTTTAATAATCATATTTTATATTTTCAAAAGTACATGATTTTTTAATCTATATAATAAGCTAGTATCCTGAGGTAGATGTTGTGATGCAGCCATGCCAATGATGCAAGATCTTTTAGCCCACCAACTGAGTTATAATTATCCCATAAAAGGATCTAATCTTGAGATTCCCACACTAAGAGATTAGAGAGAAGTTCCACCACCATTAGTTTAGTGAGATGACCCAATACCCCAGCCCATGCATACATACCTCAACCAGTTGAGCGGGAAATAGTTCTAGTGGGTAAGGATATGGATGTGTGTAGGTTGTTTTCACTTTATGAGATTCAATGACAACAAACACAGACATTATGAGGTGATCAAAACCATTTGGAAGAGAAATATTTTCTTAAACCGGTGATTCATAGGTTTTTAATTGATCATATTCCCTCGGATCAGTTGATTTTACTACTGTAAATACATCATTATGTCATGCATAGACACAAGTGGAATAAAATCGTCAAGGCCCACAATGTAAAAGATCTCCCACTGATAGAGGTTGAGAACCTATTTCCTGAACAGTACAACAAATATATGTTTATATTAGTTCATATATAAGAGTTTATGGATATATATCATTTTATCATGTCCAATTAATATTAATATCAAGGTTCACTAACCTCAGGAGTTATATTTTGATATGATTTATGATGGATTCATTCGAGTATGAATGATTGAGAACCATATCCACCAAGAGATTTGAAAAAGAATTCTTACCCCATAAATCACCACCACTATCAAGGTTATAGAGAGGGATTTAGATATATAAATATTTTTAATATATTAATAGAATGTTTCTTGATCTATAGGTATTAATCCATGTGTAGAGTCATCAATTTTTCCAAGTCATTATTAGTAAACATGGTCATGAAACTAGATGTATACCAATTCATATTCCTGGACTCATGGATTTTAAGTGAAATAGTCATATAGGGGTCCTAACTTAATAGAATATAGGGTTTTCTCTTCCTATTATGGATGTGACCAACTAGATCAAAACTACCCAAATCATCATATAGCAAATGGAAATCATGATATATATTGGCCTCTGTATCAGAGGTTGGAATGAAATTAGTGACCTCCCTAATGTGGACGATGTGTTCCTATGGGAGGAGGCTATGTGAGATGATATGGTGAAGAACCATGATGAGTATATAAAATTTAATGACATTAAAATTAACTTTTATCATTACCACCCTTTAGTTTCCAACTCCAGAATCATGGAGAATGTTGGAAAAGAAGTACTTATATATAGGCTATGGAGAGTTACAACTAGGAGACACCCACTATGATTCTAGGTTTTATCTATCCCATTTCTACACTAGATATGGTACTCATAGATTCATATATGAGCCATTATTTTTAATAAGAACCTTTATTGAGATTCATAGATCATGGTTCAATAGTTATCCTAAACCATTTGGCTAAAGACTCGTACTTGAAATTATTATATGATCAAACACATTTACTGATGACATTAGAATATTTTTAGTTGAGGGAGGTCATCATGGGGCCTCGTAGTGAATATGAGAAAAACACATGATTCAATCTTGGGTAAGGAATAGATATACAATGTTAATTCCTATATAGTATACTAAAATCATATATTTATGTGTTTTGATAAGATGGATAATTGATTCCCATTATGGGTGTGTGGTAAATTTAGTCAATATGAGTAGGGCTTGTGTCTGGGATGTTAAATTAGTTCACCCATTATCTAGAGAGTTTGGATTCATGTGTAGTGAATATGGAAGATATTACGATACCCAAAATATTTTAATAGTGTATGTAAATACTCCCCAAGGATGTATTAAGTTTTCCACTTCATGGAGATATTGAATTATACAGTCAAATACATGACAATAACAACCTATTATGTATTTCAGAACATCTTATAGCCCCATATGAGATCAAGGAGCTAAATCTGTAGCTTAGGGGAATTATTGAGAATGATTTAATTGAGCCTAGTGTGAACTCCTGGATATCTCCATTATTTTTCTATAATAAGGTGGATAGAAACCTGAGGATTTTTATCGATAATCACCATCAAAATTTGTTGAAATTGAAGAATGAAATATCCTATTATAAGGTTAAATGACCTATCTATCTATATAAAATAATAAAATTTTATATAAAAGATAAATATTTGATCTGATCATCCCAAAATTTGGGTTCATGAGAGGGATGTCCAATGAATGGAATAATAATTTTGTTACAAACATCATGTGTTTTTGGTAATTCCCTTCCATGTGATGATGAAACCAATAAAGTTCTGAACCCTCATTTTGTAGATCATTAAACCCACCCAATAGTAGAACATAATAATATATAGTGATGGTTTAGTTATTTGTTCATTATCATTGGATTAGCATGTTGAGTTTCAAGGGATTTTTTAGGGCTTAATCCGACATCACCAATTTTTTAAAAAGATCATTGAAGATTGTCTACTGATTTTATACTTTAATATTCTAATTAATTTCATCATATAGGGGAGATTAAATGTTGAACATAAATATTGAGGTATTGATTTCATTAGATTCCCCTAAGAGTGAGATTGATGGATGGAGTTTACTCATGACAGTAGGTTATTTAAGAGATTCTTGGTAGACATCTCCCTGGTTGGGGAAGCCATGAATACATTTACACAAAATGGTAAGCCCTTTATTTAGTCTAAGTGGTGCCAAAAACATTTTTTTGGATCTATAGAAGAGGTTGAGGATTACTTATGTTGTGATGTTTTTAATGGAAGAAGATTATTTTGTTTTTTTTGTAATTCATATTGAACATAGAATGGTTGGTTGTTGATTTAGAGGATAGAAATGATTATTTATATTTAGTAAATTTGAAACCTCATTAAAAAATTACAATACCCATAATAAACATCTATCGGTAGTAGTTTTATACATTAAAAATAGAAACATTCCAATTATTGTGTGTATTATTTTCTATACAGACTATGAAATACCTAGAAATGCATTTAATCAGATTGATCTCATCCTAACGAAGAGGAATTTGATAGAATTATAGATGTTATATTAATTTGGAACTATATATACATTAGGGAAGTGAAACATGGATTTTTGTTCCCTTGGAAAGAAATTTTAATCCCCAGTGATATATGAGATATCTGAGAAGTTGAAAATAATGTAGATTCCATTTGTGGGTATGAGAGAATTTATCTATCATTGATCAATCATGATGTCCGCAAATATTTTAATGTTTATTAGAAAGGTCCAATTTGGAAGAAATCAATAATGCGTTCTTATATGACTGAGTATCCTTAAAGGATTCAACAAATAGTTTTTAAAAATGTTGGGAGAACACCATCATCATTCAGGGATATAAAGTGGTTTTCATGTGCATTGTGAGAGTAGTTTATAAGGGTGTTATGTAATTACTCCTTAATAGTAAATATATGAGAAGAAAATATGTATCATGAATTGAGAAAACAGATTCACTGGACATTTAAAAAGGGAATAAATTTTGATTTTATCTCAATGTACCTAACCTGTTAGCGGTTGAAGTCTAAGAACCTGGTTCCAATAGGTTTGGGCCAACACCTCAAGGTTCTAGAATGGAAATGGGATTCTATATCGATGTACTTTATGGTAATATTTACATGTTTTATATATGTTCCAAACATTACTTTGTTGATCATAAACAAATTAAATAAGTCATCCCACCTCCATCCTATAAAAGAGTGGAGTTTGGTGGAATGATTTGGGTGATTGTACATGGAGGAGATCATGTTATTGAAATGGGTACCTTTGAGGATCATTTCTCGCCCATATTGTTGACTTTCTTTCCAAATTTTGTAGGAACATACAAAAGTCATTTGTCACATGATAGTTTATGATTACAATAATTTATAATTAGAAAAATGGTTTATTGAGAAAACCATTAAAAATTTAATGATATTTTGAGGTATTTATGACTCAATTTTGGTTAATGATGAGATGATAAATTACCCATGGTGGATTTGACACACCAAAATTGCTACCACTCCACTATTGGGAGGGATCCATTCGAGGAACTATGCAAAAAAATAACATATAACCTATTTTTTTCTTAGAGATTTTAGAGTCATTGTTGATGTAGACTATGTTAGTATGGTTGAAAACAGATAATGTGTGGGTGGTTCGAGAGTCGATGAGGATAGCTCAAAGCCATTAAATTTACTATGTGAATAAATGATAGAGGCTATTTTAGTTTTGGGAGTAAGTCCATGTGTTTTGAAAATATTTTCACTGATATGGTTTATGGAGTTTGAGTTTTGAGATCTCATTTTACATTAGGACTATTTGGTCATTTATTATATTACATTGGGTGGGTGATGTTTCTATCCACCTAGTTTTACCCCTATTGTTGGATCAGGTAGAAAATTCATATAAAGTTACAGACTCTAGTATCCTAGAGGTAGTGCCTATTTTATTACATTGGTATGAGAAAAAAGAAATTGAATCCAAAATGAATGAATATTTTAAAAGTCATTGTAAACTATATATATATATATATATGAAATTCAAATTATAATTGAAAAAATAAATTACAGATAGTTTATTCATGGATAATTTCATTATTCATCATTGAATATCCATATATATATAATTATAAAACTATTTCTGGTATCTTGGGTAAAATAAAACATAAGAAATTGGTGAGGTCACATGCATAGTGAGGGTATGTATACTTAACAATATATCATTGATAAATAATATTAATTGATATAAAAGGTAAATAGTGGAAACACAGTTCATTTAAACAATAAATTTATCATAATATGGCAGAAATAAATAACAATGAACTATATCCTTATAAGAGATAACATAAAATTGAAACTTATCGATGGATATTATAACTAATACAATAATCACATCTACATCAATAAATGATCTCATAAGGAGAAAATTCATAATTCCAGACCTCTAAAACATGTCAGTATGACCTTTCACAAGATAGTTTAAATCCATGGGTTGAAACCCATATAATCTGGGCCACTAATTTTTCTCATGATACCTATAAATGCATTAAAGGGGATATCTTTTATTGATTCCCACCCATCAACTACTAACTCCAATTCATTACTCATATGAATTCAGTGAACGAAAATAAACATATATGTTCATATTGAAAAACTAACTTATCTAATGTTAATACTTCCCCTATTCAATTAAAAAAAATAAACGATAAAGAATAATATGGTGAATGGTAATAAGATTGTATATACTCCATCAAAATGATCTCAAATAATTCAAAGATAGAATAAAGATGACATCAATAAAGCATATCACCAGTGGATCATAAATACAATTAAGGGTTGATTTCTTCAATGGATATTAATACCGTGAGAATAAAATTAAAAATATTCATCAGGAAAATCTATTTGGCACATTGAAAACAAACTTTTACAAGAAAACGTTCCAAAAAATTAAAATAATTTTATTTGAAAATAAATTTTTAAAACATGTAAAAATTATAAAAATCATTAAGTGTCCATAACATATAAAAATTCAATTCATGTTATACATATTAAAAACAATCATTTAACTTTTTTAGTTTAATGTATACATACCCTAATTTGAAAATGATAGGAAGATACATTTAAAATAATTTATTAAAATTAGAAATTTGTAAAATTTTATTCATTTAATAATTAAAAAATTATTTAAAAATATTTTTAAAATATTTTTCTAAATCATTGAATTTGATGAAAAATTATTATCAACCATAGAGAGATATAACATTAGATTTTATTAAAAAAAATTTGCAATCAATTAATTTTACAAAGACTATAAAAATGGAACTATTACATGAAAAATAGTTTGAATAAGTAGAGTATAATTAAATATAATGAGTTTAATATATAAATATAAAAAACAATCCCTATGAGGGCCATAATAAAAATCCATAATTATAATGAGATTGCGAAATAAACACTTACCACTATGGTAATATTTGATTCTTAATCCACACAAAATAAATTTATTATGAATAATCATTAAATACCATGAATAAAAATATATCCCTGATATAACATATCAGAAAAGGTATTATATACACTACACAGAGGTATAAGTGGGGAATATGACATATGTCTCACGGATGTAAAAGTTCAATGAGAAACCCTTACATCAGATTCGATGTCCTTATCATGTGTTTGAACCACCTGTATAATTAATATAGTTTTTTAAAAATATATTAGAAAACAAGAATCATATATATAATAAAATATATTATTTACTTATATTTTTTTATCACACTTTTATTAACAATCCCTTATTAAAATCACTATTTAATGTGATAATTTCTTTTTTTGTCTTGTTGGTTTTAGTTCTTTAATTTTGGTCATTTTTTATTTTATCATGGTCACATAGTTTCCATAATTTTAAACCTAATATAAATATCATATAAATTAATTATATATTTATTTAATTTAGTCTATTAAATTTAGACATCATTAAAAGTTTACAGTATGTTTTGAAATGGTGGGACGAATGTACACATGAACATTGTTTCCATTTTTATCAATAGGTTGAAAGAAAATAAATTAAATATCAATTAATATCTTAAGAATAATAATTATTTAATAAATTGACTTTATATTAATATAATACACTCTTATTATTATGCATGTGAAAATAAAATGTAAAATATATCACATCACTACAAGGAGGGGGTAGTCCACACGTATGCATGAGCAGTGTCATTATTTTCCCATCAATTGGAATCAAATTAGTTAGATGTGATATTATATTTAAAGAAGTATATATATATTATTAATATAATATTTATTAATTGAATTTAACCTTTGTACCTTCTATTTAAATCGTAAGTGCAGAATGAATCACATTGGTTCATATGTCTGTAGTTCAACGTACACCTGAGAGATATTATTGTATCCACCATGGAATGGAATTTAATAAGGTAAATGTGATATAATAATTTAAAAAGTATGATAATTTTTTAAATATCATATAAATATGTTTACTCCATCATTATATTTTTTCATTAATGGTGGTTTTATAAAATGAATGACATCTGTTCATGAGCAAGTAGTCTACCCTACACACTATCGATGGTTTTATTTCCCATTTCATAGATGTGGAGATGGATATGGGTTATTAAATTAACATATTAATATATAATTATATATGATTTAATAGTGAAATTATATTATCATATTTTAATATTTCTTGAAGGATTTTGAAGATGAAATAAAACAAATACGCATGCTTAGGAATTTTACACATTCTCTAGAGAGCCTCTTTAGGTTTATAACTAATGCATATTTTGGATGAATTCCTAATAAAAATAATGAAATTATAATGTCGGTAGTTAATTAATAAAGTAAATTGGGTATTTATTTTTAAATCCAAATGGTTTTCATAGTTTTAAGACAGGAGGAGAGGGGGTAGCCAATTATATGTGGGGGGGGAGGAGACACATGGAAGTGGATCCCATGTTTTTTATTAAAACTCATCTAAATTGGTCATCATTGATCTTTAGAGATTATTGGATCAAAATATTTCTAAAATAATGGTATTTTACAT
This sequence comes from Viscum album, assembly GCA_963277665.1. Taxonomy (NCBI): domain Eukaryota; kingdom Viridiplantae; phylum Streptophyta; class Magnoliopsida; order Santalales; family Viscaceae; genus Viscum; species Viscum album. The sequence continues at coordinate 1,007,045,619 of OY728161.1, forward strand.
GTTTTACTTCATCGGAAACACTTATCATCTTAGTTTAACACCTCCAGTAAACCAATTTTTTACCTCAACCGTGGTAATTAATTTTTACTATTTTCACTATTGATTATGGTAAAAGATGATGCTGACCTAATTATATAACAAGAAATAAGATTATTTAAAACATTGAATACATTAGTCTAAATTCAATTCCTATAAGTGATTGATTTCAATTAAAAATTAAATGATAGATGTTATGAAAGAGCAGTTTTCCAAAGGGAAAATTCTCAAAAGTATTGAATGTTTTAATATAAAAATTCAATATGTAATTAATTTCAATGCGTATAGTATAAAATTTTTAAAACAAAATAACTCTTTTTACTTTAAAACCAACTTCAAGCATTATTTATCTCTTTCATTAAATTAAATGAAAATTTAGTTCTCAATAAAAATCAGTAATTTTCACTATTAATCAAAAAACTCAATTTTTTATAAAATTACCAAAAATTCACCAAAATGTAAATTATACATTTATATTGAGAAAATGATGTTTATTTTTTCAAATTAAATTTTTATAAAATATTATAAAATTAATTTTTTATCATGTGTGAAAATCGCGAATAAACACCCTTTTGAAAAAATACAGTTATTCAAAAAATAATTATATTTTTCATTTAAATAGATATTATTATTATTTAAATCAATATATAAACTTTTTATTTATAGTATTAATTTTTTAAAAATATAATTTATTTAATTTATTTATGTAAATGTTTATAAATTCTGTTTATATTTTTGTTGAAATTATAGAATTATTTCAAGATCAGATGGTGTGATGGCACCTAGTTCTGAGGCCTGGTGAGCTCATAATAAAATTTTGATCTTTTATTAGTTCATTTAAATAACCATTCGATCTGATTTGTTTAACTTTTAAAATGGTTCAAAGATATAAATTCTTTGGGAACCATTGAACATAGAATGCATAATTTTCCTAGAATAAACCTAACTTTGATTGGTAAGGGGTGACTGGAAAAGTGAATTTTCAATCGTTTTTGAAAAAAATAAAATATCATCAAATGTTATTTCATTTTTTTTTCTCAACCATTGGATGATGGCACGACGATGCTGTGGTGCGGCGGTAAAGCGATGATGAGTCACAATAAATAAATCTCATTAATGGCTCATAAACATAAAGCGTAACAAATAAGCTATCTCATAAATGAAACAATGTAATGACGTGATGATGTACAGAAAAAGAAATAAGGTGACATGTTTTGTTTTTAATGGTAGAATGCATCAGAGAAATCAGAATCCAAGGGTGGAACTTATCAAATGAACCTAAGGTGGGAATTCTCTCCTACTATGAACGTTGAATGTCGGTGAATCACTAGAAACATCGACGCACTTCAATGAATGGAACTAGAGAGTGTCAAATGCCAATACAACGTGAATCCCTGAGAGTGGATCTCTTAAACAATGAACACCAATGAGGTAGGGGTTGTGTTTGTTTTGATATCCATTTTCATGTTCAACATTCTATATCGATAGATGTAGATCAACCCTTGAACATGTTGATCCATAGATCACTCGTTATTGTGGGATGATGCCTTATTCTTTGGATTCACGTATTGAAATTGATTAATTGTGATAGAACATCAAGCATTTATCCCATGTTTTTAAGCCTCTATCGCTAAGGTAGCGGTCCGACACGATCAAAGCCCGAGCCCCTCCGCCTTGTGCATTTTTGTGCATTCTTCAAAGCTGAATCTTCGAAATGGCATCATGGTGGTTTTGTGGGCATCCCTAGGAAGAGGGAATCCCCCATAGGCCAAAGGGGTATGCAGCTTCAAGAATAGGCCACCAGAGCAGACCTAGTGGTCTGCGGAAGTAGTCGGTGGCGGCGCTGGTGACTATCGATGATGGACCATGGTGGTGGTCGTGGGATGTGGGTGGAACCACAAAACATTGTGCTGAAGGGAGCATCGTGGCAGTGCGAAAGGATCAACTGGACTATGTGTCGGTGGCTAGCAGTGGTTAGATGGGGCACCACGCCGTATTGCATGTGGAAAGGCCTGGTTCCAATGACTGTGGCGGAGGAGGTGGCCACACGGATGACCCATGGGGCTGGTGGATGGATGCAGCTTAATGTCACATACCCTCCAGGTAAGAGTCGGCCCACCTTCGGCAGGTTGGACCATGGAGAAGTCAAATCCGGGTCAGGTAGGAGGCATGGGTTCGGTCGGTGGACCCCAACCAGGTCGAACCAGACCAAGACCCGACCGTACCCCTATTGAAAAAAAACACCAATATATCTCAAACCAAGAGTCTAATTAACAATGCAATTACAGAATTGTATCCCTTGTGATGACACAGTTGTTTTGGAATAATCTAAGTAGGTTTTCATAGAAGTTGAAATACGATTAATGGCTTAAGGAGTGGTTCTCTCAGAATCAATTGCACTACGTGTGATGATAGTAAAACAGAATGAGACCTGAAGACAGCTAAAAAGATACCCTTTGTTGATCAAATATGATGGATATGTGGGAAACAGCTCTATGTGACCCGGTAGGCCCACGGTTGGAAAAGTATTGTGTGACTCAGAAGACCCATGGTACTCGGCGGGGAGGAGTACCCCTCTATGATGGACAAGGTGGGAAGCAAATCTATGTGATCTGGAATCCCCACGGCGGGGAGAGGCTCTATTTTCCCTAACATACCCATGGTATTCATTAGGGATGAGCACCACAATAGACCATGGTTAATGGGAAGTGGCTCTGTGTGTCCTGACAGGGCCCCGATGGGGAGAGGCTTTTTGTAACCACGCATTTCCACTATTCTTGATGGGGAGGAATATGCCAGACGCCCATGGTGTTTACTGATATGACAGATAGTCTTAATTTACTTAGACTAGATTTTATGTGGTGTGAGTTTTCTTAATTTGGGATCTTGCTTCCTGGTCATGCATCATGGTTTTCTTGTGGATTTCATTGTGGTATTTCCTGGTTGGTTTGGGTTACCTATTTAGTATCATGATTGTCAGACATGCACGGTCTTTGAACACACATTTCATATCCTATGTACGTGATCAATGCTTCGACAGAGACCGTGGTGGTTAAGGACTATGTGATGTAGAGTGGGATAGAGCGGATGGGGCGTACGTCCACCGTTTATGATAGCCACTCCTTGGCTAACCAACAGGTGGGGTTCTTTTGCAGACGTCTTATGGTGATATTTTTTTTCTTTGATGTTTTCAGTTTGTATTCTCTCCAATTTGATTTAAATATTATACCTTTACTTAGTGGTTATTTTTTGGAATGCATGTTCTCTTTTCCAATTTTCTTCGGACGTGGTTGTATGTGCATGTTTACATGTACATATTAAAATTCCCCCCACTTGCAGGTTGATGCCTTCTATGCAAGTTACCAACCCGTGGCCTTTATGAGCTGGGCTTGGGGAGAGTCACAACACGGGCCCTATGGGGACAGGTCCTGATAATGTTGTATCAATGGTGGCATGTTCTATCTCAAAGAGCGGTTGTCTGTTGTTTTGTTTTTTGGAAATATTATTAAATGTTTCATGTTTGAATTTCAGATTGGGGGAGTCCAGTGATGGGGTAGAGGTCGACGTGTCCATACACCAGGACCTCGAAATCCTATCTTCAACTATATAAATAAGAACAATGGTTTCATTCATCATATTTTAATTTAGTGTTTCCTCATGTTTTCCATGAATTAGAGTGGGGTCACCATGTATAATCTATTGACCATGGTACATATTAATATGTATCAGGATTCCTCCACACATATAGTCATCTAGTATTCTAATTTGTGACTATGAAAAAACCCACCTTACGATGAGGTGTCAGTTTAAGGACTAGTGATTGAGATGGCCTTGTTGGGTCATGGACCATTGTTTCCACCACTCATTGATTGGCAGCTACTATCAGCATTACCAGTAGTGGATGCATGCATTTTAAACACCTTGAACAAGTTCCATAGACTGAGACCTCTCGGGTTCAGGGGAGAGACACAACATCTGGCCACTAAGGACTGGATAGAGGTACTGATGCGTGTCCTTTTCTTAGTGAGGACCCAACTTGGCCAGATATCTATCTTAGTCGTGAGCCCTTCTTGTGGAGTTCCTTCACCTACATCAGGGAATCATGTTAGTTGGTGAGTATTCTACAAGGTTCATAGAACTCTCCCACTACTCTACAGATATTATGCAGTACCATTTCATTAGGGCTTGTAATTTTGAGCAGGGACTAGGATAGAAGATAATGGTGTCAATAATTTATCTCAACATTCCCACTCAGGTTGGAGGGATATAATAAGCTCTACGTGTAGACAAATTCCTTATGTAGAGGGAATCTATAGTTGGAACAACCACAAGTAAACATGCGGCAGTCTTATGTTGTGAGTAGAAAAAAACATACATGGGGACCCAAGTGTGTCAGATATTTCAAGGGATGACCCCAAGACTGTAACGCCCCAAGATTTTATGAAAAATATTCTTTTTAATTTCATTAATGTCTTGTGTTGTACGCTACAACAAAAGAAGCTTTCACAATACGCATCCTTGACTTTCCTTCCGTTACACGCAATCGCGACCTTCCTCGATAGCGTGTATAGTACGCAATACTGAGTTTCACGAAACAACGATATGCTATTAAAATATTATTAAAACTAGCCGTTATGAATAGTAATAACCACTTTTTGGAAATTTTGTAAATTTTATTTTTCAAAATGGAATTCATTTTTGGATTCGGAGTATCGAATTTAGCCTAAGGTGAAATTTTGGTACTTTTCGGATAACTTTCATATTCTGATGAATAGTGAAAATTACTAAATTATAATTAAAAACAACTTTTTTTAATCGAAATAATTAATAGTGATAAATCATTAATTTGAGTGGTTTTAAAGTATATTTAGAATATATTTTTACAATTTAATACAATGTTGGTCATTGGATGTAGTTTCACATTTAAACTAGACATAAACAAGTGCCAATCTTTTGATAGATATTGTTTCTTAAAAACACGCTATTTGTTTTAACAGCGGGATTTAATTATAAAATTAATTAATGCAACTTTTATGTTATGAATTTGGTAAAATAGACTTCATTTTTGAATTCGGAATATGAAATATAGCTTGGGATGAAATTTTGGCATTGTTCTGAAAAACATCAATTTTTGATGAATAGTGAAACTACTAAGTGGTAGGTTAAAAACTGAATTTTGCATAAAACTTAATTTTACCGCTTCTGTGAATGGAATTTCGAAAATCCGAGAGACACGGTTAATATCAAGGACTAAAATGTGATTCAATGAGATGAAAATAATTTTTTGGTGAATAGTAACTTTTTACTTTTTTTTACCACGGTAAATAGTAAATAGGGTAACTAAGGGTAAATATGATATTAATGTTACCCTAACACATGTCCTAATTCTATTGGACAAGTGTAATTCGACCAAAAACAAACTTAGGAATAAAATATGACCATTTAGGCCCACTTGGATTAGATTAGGACATTTATTATTAATTTATTTAAAGAAGGGTTAAAATAGTTAAAATCAAAGTTTAATAAGTAAATTATTTTTAATATGGGGTTATACATAAGATAAATTCGACTATAAATATTCATTAGAAAGCTAAAATGATTTCCTACATGATGGTATTTTATTTGTAATTTTTAGACATCAAATAATATAATTTATTTATGACACAAAGATGATGCAGTAATTATCTTATTTATGAAATATTGACATAATTGATAATATAAATACCAAAATAAATGTAATTTAAGACTTTTTATGAATTCCACTAATTTTCTAGGTTACTATGATATATTATTGTTGATTTAATCAACTTGGTTCGAACATATAATTCTGTTATGACTTTCAAAAAAATCATATATCAAATAGTGTCAAAATTGACACAAAAGAGTTTTTAAATCAAATATTATATTATTAATTGTTATCTTATTCCTAAAAATCTAAGGTTCGGCCAAATGACTTAGATAAGGATATATGTATTAATAATATACAATTTGGGGTTCGTTTGGCATGTTATAGTAAGTGTATTAACCATATAGTGAAAGAAACAAAAAGACACGGTAAAAGTTAAATTATTTAACTTAGAGTTAAATCTAATTGATAAGGTTAAAATAAGAACCTAAACTTGTCTAAATCTTATTGGTTGATAGGATTTCGACCCATCCCCACTTTAGCTTCGAAATAAGACCCTTTGGAACCATTATAAACCGATTTTGACTTTAATATAAAATAATAGTTTGAGATATTCCTAAGGTGCCCCTCTCCTCCCCTATAAAAGGACACCTCCTCCCCCTCCTCCTCACACCAATTTGAGCACTCAATCTCGGCCAACCCCTGCCAAAATCTCTTCTCCACTTCCCTAGCAACATCCTAGAGGTTCTGGTCTTCCTCAAAGACCAATTCTAGTGCCCTAAGAGGAGGTCTCAAAGAGGCACTTCAAAGAAGAGGTAATTACCGTTACCAATTCTTTCATCTTTATTTCTTCTTCCACTTCTTCTTCTTAGGTTGTTTCATTATGAAGTAATAACATCAGTATCACTCATATACTGATATTTTATTATAAGTATGAAACAACCCTATTTCACCATCTATCCATCCTACGGAAAAAGAAATCACCGCGCGTGCGTACGTACGGAATACCGTCTCCACGCCGTGGTGTAATCTATTTTCCACCACCACCTTACATGGATGGGTATAATGGTGTAAAGAATAACTATACATAGTTATTACAACATCATATTGATTCTGATATATTGTATAATCCACTCCAATTCAATTCAATATTTATAGAAATAATATCATCGCTCGTGCGTACGTACGGACTACCGTCTCCACGACGCGATGAGATTCATTCTCCATGATTAACCATTTAAGAATGATTATAAAGTATATATAAGAAATAATAATGAAATATATGACATTATAAAGCTACTGGATTTATGTATATATATATACATATGTATTTCATCTACTTACTTCCATTTCAAGACAATAAGGAAAGAAAAACAGCGTTCATGCGTACGTACGGACTACCGTCTCCATGAACGGTGTTTTTCATTTTATCTATCTATTATATATATATATATACTGAATATATATGATATATAAATCATATTTTATATTCTGGAAGTAAGTAAATCATGATATAAGTAATAATGATGTCAAGAACAACAAGTCAAAACCCCTACGATAAATGAAACGATTTTACCCAAAACGCTTCTTTAACATGGAATTTACAAAAGAACGGGTAATATAATGTCATAAGTGAACCATATATGATATCATAACAATGAATATGATTCTGTAATAAGTCAATGACATTATTTAAATCATTATACAGGAGGTTCGGACACATACGAAGCAAATTGGACCTAAGGTAAGGGAAATATCACAATCTCATTTTTATCCGAGATTGTTTATTCGTAAGTATTTACTGGGGTGTATTTTATCATCCACATCCATGTTTCATCAAAATGTAATATTATTTCCATCCATCTACAATTGTTTAAATCCATTTTTACCCTTCGGTGAGTTTTTAGTAATATGTATGAAAGGAATCTTTTGTCGTACGAGGTACTTTTTGACTTTTCCGACAAAAGTACGAAGAATGTTTTTTTTAACTTATACGGCACGAACGGATTTCTACTGTTTTATAAAGCCTTATTTTCATGAAGCTTCCTCTAAAATATTTCATGACTATTTTCAATAAAATCTCTTTCTTTTAAAGTTGCATGATGTTTTGTGAAAAGAAATTGATTTTGAAGAAGAAAGGATATTTTCTCAAGAATTCAATTCAAGTGTTTTATCAAAATTATTTTCCATCTAAGATAATAAAGAGTTCTGTTTCTATCCATATTTTTACATTGATTTGACTATGTTGTGATGGAATTATGTTTATGAATTCCTTTATCTTATATGAATGGTTTTATGATGTCATGTTGTTTAAGAATCCCATTTTTATTACATGGGTTATGAAATGATGTATGATTTATGATTTTGTGGCACACATAAGAAAGGATTCATTAAGAGATGGGTGGGACCTATATCTCCCTCCAATGCATTGGGTAAAGATTTTATATCTCATGAGATAGACATGGCTGGAATGGTAGGTTATACCGGTTCAGTGAAACAGGACTGAAACGAGGATTACTCGATTCAGAAAGGGACTTTGTCCACTAAGATAGTGTTGGCAATGAGTCTTGACTAACAAGAAATGATTCTATATGATTATGTGTGTATGCCACAATGAGTAATGTTTTAAGTTATGATTTCATTTCACTACTATGATTTATCCCATGTTATGAAATTATGCTCTCTTTTGCAGGTTAAGATTTCCAAAAAATGTTATGTTCTTATGAAAATTATGTGATTGATATTTCCTTTGTTTACCCTTACTGAGCATTTGAGCTCACCCTTTTATGTTTTCTTTTCCCCAGGATATAAAGAAAGGTTTTAGGTAGAAAAAAGGGATGACCTTTATGGGAGATATTGAAGAACTTTCACCACGATTAGAAGATTACGTTCCGAGTTTCCAAAGACACTAAACTATTACGATCCTTTAGTGTGTGTTTTTGTTATGTACTAAGTATTCCGCAAATGTAATGTAATGTCCATGTACGATAAGCTTCGGGTCTCTACAGTTGGTATCAGAGGAAAGGTTTAGTCAACCTTTGGAAACTAGGATGCGAAAACGTTAGTGAGATCCCTAGAGATATTTCTAAGGTATGTCTAGGGATGTCTCTAAGGTTAAGTATACGTATAGGTTATAGTCCTAGAATTACGCTAACGATCTTCGAATTTAACCTAAGATGTTATATATTGAGGGTACTAACCCTTTATTATGTTGTTTTCCCTAGCATGATTTTTGCCTCTCACACAATTCTTTTGGGGTTTTAGACGATGGCTGGAACCCGAAGGAACCGTGTTAATGCGGAATGTGATGGGAAATGCAATGATTGTACCCCTGAGCAACCAAACGATATAGGAGCTGGAATGCAAAATCTTGTAGCCATGCTCACACAACTTTCTCAAGCTATGAATCATGCAGGACTTCCAAACGAGCAAAGGGAGGAGCAACATTCTGTTGAATCCTTCATGAGGCAGCGTCCGCCTTCTTTCAATGGGTCTACCGATCCATTAGTTGCTGAACAATGGATTAGTACTACTGAAAAGATATTTTCAGTTCTTCAATGTTCTGAACATGATAAAGTCATCTTAGCAGTATATCGTTTGGAAGGTGAAGCTGATCAATGGTGGAATCTTATCAAGAATACGAGGCCAAGAGATGAAATTGAGTCCATGGAATGGGACGAGTTCAAGAACTTGTTTTTCAGTAAGTACTTCCCTCGTATTCTTCGAACGAAGATGTAAAAGGAGTTTCTTGAGCTGAAACAGAAGGATGATGAATCTGTTGGTATATACGAAGCGAATTTTACAAGACTTGCAAGGTATGCATCTGGCATTATCATCCAACCTGAAAGTAAAGTTGATCGATTTTTCAGTGGCTTAAAACCAAGTCTTCGAAGGGCATTAGCTATAAGAGACTTCAGTAGCTATGAAGAAATTGTGCGCTGTGCTATCAAGGTAGAAATGGAAGTTGGTGTTACATATCCATCTCATGGTTTTGACAAGAAACGAAAGATGGAGTTCAAGGAGAAATCTCAGAATAATGGTGAAAAGAACATGAATGTTTCCTTATGCACAAAGTGTGGAAAGAAGCATGGTGGAGATTGTCTTAAAGGGACTAGAAAATGTTTTAATTGTGGAAAAGAAGGTCATCGAGCAGCTGAGTGTCGAAGTAATAGAAAAAGGGTTTCTAATGATGTGAATAAAGCAAACACTGCAGAGAACGCACCACCAACACTTCAATGCTTCAAGTGCAAGCAAATGGGGCATTATGCTAATAATTGCCCTAATCCAAGGGTTAGTGATGATCAACATGAGCAACCACTGAAGGCAAAGGACAAAGGGAAATCACATGCGATCACTATTGGCAATGTTGAATATGATAACGATGTGGTGGAATGATTAAGTGTTTATGTAATGGGATTCCAAAATAATGTTGTATCATGGAGTATTGGAATATTTATGTATTGGTTTAATGTGGTATTCAAAGTGATTGAGATATTTTTGGAAATAAGATGATATGCGCATAATGAAGGGAAAATAAGAAAATGAAATGTTTAACAGTATTCATGAGCTCATGATTGATATAAGGACTATGTGATATCATGGTTTGAGTATATAGAATTTTGAGGATTTTGGTATGTGGAAAGTGTTAACTTTAAACTGCATTCATGTTTTCACTAAGGTATTCAAGAGAATACATGATTAAGGACTTTGAATGTTTAGAATGTGACCAACAAGACATATCTTATGATATGTGGGGATCAACGACAGTATTAAATCTCTGGTAATCGATATCACTATATTATGAGAGTGGACTGCAGTATTATGTATAAGCCTAAAGATTAGACTGGATTATGTTGGACATAAGTTAGTATTGTTTAAGGATAGAAGATTTTCGATATTATTGATGAGATGTTATAGTAACGTAGTTTTAGAAAAAGGACAACCTGCAGGACGGGTGACAGCCCATCGCTTCGGACAAGGCTGTAGGAATCGAACCCACAACCGAAGTGCGACTGGCCTTTATCGCCTACCACTGACCTACAGGAAGTCCCTGTTTAGTAGAAACTAGTTTTATTATATTAAGCAGTATGATATATGAAGTATAAGTCCATTTTAGGAACTATATATGATTAATCTCACTATAGAATGACTTATGCTTACCTTTTGTTTGAGACAAATGGAATGACCCGTCATTCTATCACATGATCTGCTAACACTTCATGAATAACAAATTCAACTTCATTTATTTAAGAGATGAAGTGGAAATTGTTCAAGGCACGAACAACAGTGAGATTGTACCAAAATAAAGTAAGTATTTATTCTAATTCAAATTTTCAACTTTAGGGAAATGATCTTGAAAACCAAAAATGTTGTCCTAGTGATCTTATACCTGATGAATCAGATGGTACCTTATATCATCACAAATCTATGGATTTGTGATTACTGGCTTTTCCATAGCCATGTTCTCTACCACTCTCCATCAGAACATGATGGTTAGATTTTTCTTCCATATCCATATTTTCACCTATGTGGAAACCCAGTGATTAGTATATTTGGGTAATCGTTACATTTCATACTTTAGTTTTTAAAGCCATGTTTTGGTGTTCCTTTTTACGATGTGGGTTTCTATCAAAGAAAATTTTGAATAGTAAACCATTTATAACCCCGACGAATTTCGAGGGCGAAATTCATTTTAAGGGGGGTAGAATGTAACGCCCCAAGATTTTATGAAAAATATTCTTTTTAATTTCATTAATGTCTTGTGTTGTACGCTACAACAAAAGAAGCTTTCACAATACGCATCCTTGACTTTCCTTCCGTTACACGCAATCGCGACCTTCCTCGATAGCGTGTATAGTACGCAATACTGAGTTTCACGAAACAACGATATGCTATTAAAATATTATTAAAACTAGCCGTTATGAATAGTAATAACCACTTTTTGGAAATTTTGTAAATTTTATTTTTCAAAATGGAATTCATTTTTGGATTCGGAGTATCGAATTTAGCCTAAGGTGAAATTTTGGTACTTTTCGGATAACTTTCATATTCTGATGAATAGTGAAAATTACTAAATTATAATTAAAAACAACTTTTTTTAATCGAAATAATTAATAGTGATAAATCATTAATTTGAGTGGTTTTAAAGTATATTTAGAATATATTTTTACAATTTAATACAATGTTGGTCATTGGATGTAGTTTCACATTTAAACTAGACATAAACAAGTGTCAATCTTTTGATAGATATTGTTTCTTAAAAACACGCTATTTGTTTTAACAGCGGGATTTAATTATAAAATTAATTAATGCAACTTTTATGTTATGAATTTGGTAAAATAGACTTCATTTTTGAATTCGGAATATGAAATATAGCTTGGGATGAAATTTTGGCATTGTTCTGAAAAACATCAATTTTTGATGAATAGTGAAACTACTAAGTGGTAGGTTAAAAACTGAATTTTGCATAAAACTTAATTTTACCGCTTCTGTGAATGGAATTTCGAAAATCCGAGAGACACGGTTAATATCAAGGACTAAAATGTGATTCAATGAGATGAAAATAATTTTTTGGTGAATAGTAACTTTTTACTTTTTTTTACCACGGTAAATAGTAAATAGGGTAACTAAGGGTAAATATGATATTAATATTACCCTAACACATGTCCTAATTCTATTGGACAAGTGTAATTCGACCAAAAACAAACTTAGGAATAAAATATGACCATTTAGGCCCACTTGGATTAGATTAGGACATTTATTATTAATTTATTTAAAGAAGGGTTAAAATAGTTAAAATCAAAGTTTAATAAGTAAATCATTTTTAATATGGGGTTATACATAAGATAAATTCGACTATAAATATTCATTAGAATGCTAAAATGATTTCCTACATGATGGTATTTTATTTGTAATTTTTAGACATCAAATAATATAATTTATTTATGACACAAAGATGATGCAGTAATTATCTTATTTATGAAATATTGACATAATTGATAATATAAATACCAAAATAAATGTAATTTAAGACTTTTTATGAATTCCACTATTTTTCTAGGTTACTATGATATATTATTGTTGATTTAATCAACTTGGTTCGAACATATAATTCTGTTATGACTTTCAAAAAAATCATATATCAAATAGTGTCAAAATTGACACAAAAGAGTTTTTAAATAAAATATTATATTATTAATTGTTATCTTATTCCTAAAAATCTAAGGTTCGGCCAAATGACTTAGATAAGGATATATGTATTAATAATATACAATTTGGGGTTCGTTTGGCATGTTATAGTAAGTGTATTAACCATATAGTGAAAGAAAACAAAAAGACACGGTAAAAGTTAAATTATTTAACTTAGAGTTAAATCTAATTGATAAGGTTAAAATAAGAACCTAAACTTGTCTAAATCTTATTGGTTGATAGGATTTCGACCCATCCCCACTTTAGCTTCGAAATAAGACCCTTTGGAACCATTATAAACCGATTTTGACTTTAATATAAAATAATAGTTTGAGATATTCCTAAGGTGCCCCTCTCCTCCCCTATAAAAGGACACCTCCTCCCCCTCCTCCTCACACCAATTTGAGCACTCAATCTCGGCCAACCCCTGCCAAAATCTCTTCTCCACTTCCCTAGCAACATCCTAGAGGTTCTGGTCTTCCTCAAAGACCAATTCTAGTGCCCTAAGAGGAGGTCTCAAAGAGGCACTTCAAAGAAGAGGTAATTACCGTTACCAATTCTTTCATCTTTATTTCTTCTTCCACTTCTTCTTCTTAGGTTGTTTCATTATGAAGTAATAACATCAGTATCACTCATATACTGATATGTTATTATAAGTATGAAACAACCCTATTTCACCATCTATCCATCCTACGGAAAAAGAAATCACCGCGCGTGCGTACGTACGGAATACCGTCTCCACGCCGTGGTGTAATCTATTTTCCACCACCACCTTACATGGATGGGTATAATGGTGTAAAGAATAACTATACATAGTTATTACAACATCATATTGATTCTGATATATTGTATAATCCACTCCAATTCAATTCAATATTTATAGAAATAATATCATCGCTCGTGCGTACGTACGGACTACCGTCTCCACGACGCGATGAGATTCATTCTCCATGATTAACCATTTAAGAATGATTATAAAGTATATATAAGAAATAATAATGAAATATATGACATTATAAAGCTACTGGATTTATGTATATATATATACATATGTATTTCATCTACTTACTTCCATTTCAAGACAATAAGGAAAGAAAAACAGCGTTCATGCGTACGTACGGACTACCGTCTCCATGAACGGTGTTTTTCATTTTATCTATCTATTATATATATATATATACTGAATATATATGATATATAAATCATATTTTATATTCTGGAAGTAAGTAAATCATGATATAAGTAATAATGATGTCAAGAACAACAAGTCAAAACCCCTACGATAAATGAAACGATTTTACCCAAAACGCTTCTTTAACATGGAATTTACAAAAGAACGGGTAATATAATGTCATAAGTGAACCATATATGATATCATAACAATGAATATGATTCTGTAATAAGTCAATGACATTATTTAAATCATTATACAGGAGGTTCGGACACATACGAAGCAAATTGGACCTAAGGTAAGGGAAATATCACAATCTCATTTTTATCCGAGATTGTTTATTCGTAAGTATTTACTGGGGTGTATTTTATCATCCACATCCATGTTTCATCAAAATGTAATATTATTTCCATCCATCTACAATTGTTTAAATCCATTTTTACCCTTCGGTGAGTTTTTAGTAATATGTATGAAAGGAATCTTTTGTCGTACGAGGTACTTTTTGACTTTTCCGACAAAAGTACGAAGAATGTTTTCTTTAACTTATACGGCACGAACGGATTTCTACTGTTTTATAAAGCCTTATTTTCATGAAGCTTCCTCTAAAAGATTTCATGACTATTTTCAATAAAATCTCTTTCTTTTAAAGTTGCATGATGTTTTGTGAAAAGAAATTGATTTTGAAGAAGAAAGGATATTTTCTCAAGAATTCAATTCAAGTGTTTTATCAAAATTATTTTCCATCTAAGATAATAAAGAGTTCTGTTTCTATCCATATTTTTACATTGATTTGACTATGTTGTGATGGAATTATGTTTATGAATTCCTTTATCTTATATGAATGGTTTTATGATGTCATGTTGTTTAAGAATCCCATTTTTATTACATGGGTTATGAAATGATGTATGATTTATGATTTTGTGGCACACATAAGAAAGGATTCATTAAGAGATGGGTGGGACCTATATCTCCCTCCAATGCATTGGGTAAAGATTTTATATCTCATGAGATAGACATGGCTGGAATGGTAGGTTATACCGGTTCAGTGAAACAGGACTGAAACAAGGATTACTCGATTCAGAAAGGGACTTTGTCCACTAAGATAGTCTTGGCAATGAGTCTTGACTAACAAGAAATGATTCTCTATGATTATGTGTGTATGCCACAATGAGTAATGTTTTAAGTTATGATTTCATTTCACTACTATGATTTATCCCATGTTATGAAATTATGCTCTCTTTTGCAGGTTAAGATTTCCAAAAATGTTATGTTCTTATGAAAATTATGTGATTGATATTTCCTTTGTTTACCCTTACTGAGCATTTGAGCTCACCCTTTTATGTTTTCTTTTCCCCAGGATATAAAGAAAGGTTTTAGGTAGAAAAAAGGGATGACCTTTATGGGAGATATTGAAGAACTTTCACCACGATTAGAAGATTACGTTCTGAGTTTCCAAAGACACTAAACTATTACGATCCTTTAGTGTGTGTTTTTGTTATGTACTAAGTATTCCGCAAATGTAATGTAATGTCCATGTACGTCAAGATACGGGTCTCTACAAAGACTCAGGGTCAGTTTTGCGGGGATTCTATAGTAGAGGAAGTCATTAGGGATCTAGGATATGCTTCACCTGATGTGGGAAGGGACACATGGCCCATGACAGCCCGACCTGTCATGCAGGCGATAAAAAGATTGTTGAGGGACTGTTGAGGAAAATGCATTGGTTCGAGCGAGGAGCTTCGTAGGGTGGCTAACATGGAAAAGGAGAAGGATGATGTACAGGTGGGCGCGACGGTTTCAGGTACTACTGCCACCACCCCAGGTGGTCCACCCTGACATCAGAGAGTAGGTGGATAGGGGTGAGCACAAATTTAGGCAGTAGAAGATCATTACCACAAATATTTGGATATTATTAAAGATAAGATCATTTTCTTGAATACCTTTGATTCAGTTCTTATAAACATAGGTGTCAATTTCCCTTTTCATTTCAAGGACCTCATTCGAGGCTCGGTGATTCTAGTGCGGTCATTGGATCGATCCTTACGATTAAAGACTCAAACATGAGTGGATTCTATTATTACAAACTTGTTCTGGACGTGTGACCTTACTCTCAGCGGAGAGTACTTCCATTGGGATCTCATAGTAGTGGAATCCAGGCCTTACGATGTCATCTTGGACTTGTATTGGTTATCCACAGTTCATGCTTTGGTTGACAATCTTTGGTGTAGGGTGTTGTGTTTCTGCACGGATGGGACTAGGTTTTCCATCACCGATGATAAGGGAACTCTCGAAGCCCATGAGAAACTTTCTTGGACGAGGGTGAAGTTGATGACTCACCAATTGTATTGACTATCCCTCAGTGTTGTGGATGAGAGGAGTCTAAGCCCTCTTGTAGAGGTGAATGAGTGTGAGGATGTGTTTCCTGAGGATGTTCTGAGACTACCTCCTCACTGGGAGGTAGTCTTCAGCATCGATCTATACCCCAGAGAGGGCATTGATGTCCACACTGGAATATCAGATGGATCTTGAGGAGATTCATGAATTTAAGGTATATTTGGAGTACATTCAAGAGAAGGGCTTTCTGAGGACCAACATTTCACTAGGGGAAGCCCCAGTATTTTTTCCAACAAGGTAGATGCGTGCCTGAGGCTATGCATGGAAATCTGGCACCTGAACCAGGTGACTGTGAAGAACAAATATCCATTGGAATTAATTGATGTCCTCTTCAATCAAATAATGGGATTGAGGTGGTTCTCTAAGATAGTCTACAAATCACCGTATCATTATCTTTAGGTACGTGATAAGGACGTACCAAAGAAAATCATTAGATGCCAGTATGGCCACTATGAGTTTTTGATGATGTCTTTTGGTATGACCAATGCCCCAGCAGTGTTCATGGAAGTCATGACCAAGATATTACATCCTTACCATGACCAATTCCACGTATTCTTCATTGATGAAATCTTAATGCACTCAGTGCCAGAGGAGGATAATATTACACACCTGCAGATAGTTCTGGATCCACTCCAAGATCACCAGCTTCATGGTAAGCTCTCGAAGTTCTAGTTCTGCATTCAAGAGGTCTACTATCAAGGACATGTAAGCTTAGATTCTGGAGTTTTAGTGGACCCAACAATGATAGATTCTATGATGGAATGGGAGCCACCTAGAAGTGTGACTGAGTTGTATAGTTTCTTTGGATTGGCTGGATAATACATTAGGTTCGTGCCCGAATTTTATAGAGTAGAAACACCATTATTTTCCTTTACATTGAAGTGAAAAACCTTAGTGTGGACAGAGAAGTACTAGTAGAGTTTCTAGAATGTGAGGAGGATACTAACAAGTTCCCCTATCTTGTGACTACCAGAGGAGGGAGTGGATATGTAGTTTTTTGTGACCTATCAAGGAACAGAGATGGTTATGTATTAATGTAAGAGAAATCAGTGATCTCCTACGGATTAGGGAAGCTAATTCATCATGAATAAATCCATGAGACCCATGACCTATTGTATGTATTAGTGTTATTTTCTTTTAATATTTAGATAAAAAACTTGTTAGGTGAAGGGTTTATAGTCTACTCTGACCATATGAGTCTCAGGTATATATTCTCCAAAAAGGAAAAGAAGTTTATGCAGCATTGATATCTAGAGTTTCTCTTGGATTATGAATTCTAGATATTATATACACTTATGAAGGGTAAATTTGTAAGAGACTTTCTCAGTAGGAGGTCTAATTTTCCCCTACTGAGTGAGGAGATGGAGCAGTTAGACACTATGTAGATTTTCATTGTGGATGATAATGGAGTATCTTACCATCATTCGATGACTGTCACTCCTCTACTCTTATAGTGATTCAAGGATACACAACTTTTTGATGTTCACTACAAGGACCAAAGTTCGCTGTTATCCTCAAGATGGCCACATAAAGGATTTTAAATAGGTGGAGAGCATGTCATCCTTTTCAAATGTATCATATTAGTACCAATTCCATTGTGAGAGGAGATTTTGAGGGAGTTCAATACCTCACCCATGGTGGTAAATCCAAAAGTGGATAATATGTACTAGGATCTCTGACATTAGTACTGGTGGCCAGAGATGATGAAAGAAGTGGTCGAGTTTATTTCATTATGCCTCACTTTTTAGCAAGTGAAGGTTAAGCATAATGTTCATCCAGGCTTGTCAGAAACACTTGAGGTACCAGAGTGGAAGTGGGATGGTATCTAAATTGACTTTCTGATGGTATCACCACGAACATACAAGGGCCAAAATTTTATTTGGGTGATCATTAACTTACTCACAAAGTCAGCTAACTTCCTACCCATTTGAGAGGAGGGATCAGTAGAGGGATTGGGATGCCTCAACATCCATTATATAGTGGGGCCCCATGGGGGTTCCTTCGATGATTATATCAGATCATCGTTCATTCTTTAAAACACAAATGTGGAAGATATTTTAGGAGATATTTGGGACTTTGAGAAGCTTGAGAAAAACCACTCAAACATAGATAGATGGTCAGATGGAGCAGACAACACATACCTTGGAAGACATTCATAATTCTTGCATCCTTGGTTTTGGTCGTATTTGGGAGGACCACCTTCCACTGGTGAAGTTATCATACAACAACTGCTATCACCCCACTATTGGTATGGAATTATTTGACTCCTTCTACAGGAGGCTATGCAGATCAAATATATGCTGGATAGAGAAAGGGGAGTCAGCACTCATTGGTCCATAGTAGGTTCAGGCTACCACTGGGAAGGTGCAGATAATCTAGGAATGAATGGGAATTTCACAAATCAGTTTAAAATAATTTTTTGATAAGAGATATAGGCCCTTGTAATTCTATGAGGGAGACCATGAATTCATTCAGGTCCCAACCCAATGGGGATTGTAGAGATTTTTTTGGGGTGGGATGTTATCTCTGAGGTTTATCAGGCCTTTCCAGATTCTTAATAGAGTTTCTGAGGTGGCATACCACATAGATCTCCCCCCACAGATAAACCAAGTGGATGATGTTTTCCACCTATCGCAGCTGGGGTGGTACATGCATGATCCATCCAATATCATCAACTTGGGTGAGATGAAAATTGATGATGGGGAGTGTCTACAGAGTTTCTAGTGTTGATATTGGATTTACATGAGTGGGTCCTTTTTGGATGGTTTATTTCTCTAGGGCATGTTTGGTGGCAGCACGTGAATTTCTTGAAGAGCACATAGGAGCGTGTGATGACCCAGACTCTCTTGGTCCTTCCCTTTGCCAAAATCCGGGTCCTAAAGGGGTGGCGTATCGGTGAGACAGATCGGCGTGACCGATCGTTGAGACCGATCGGCGTGACCGATCGGTGAGGCCGATCGGTGAGACCGATCGGTGCGAACGATCAGTGAGGCCGATCGGTGCGATCGATCGGTGAGGCCGATCAGTGAGACCGATCGGCGCGACTGATCGGTGAGACCTATCGGGGACACCGATCGGTGATACCGATCGCGCGACCAATCGGTGAGACCGATCGGCGTCACCTGGCCTTGTCGGGGTTTTTCCAGTGGCATTCCTCCTTGCGCAATTAGGGTTTTAAACCCTATTTTGACCTGTTTGAGCGGGTTTTAAAGACCCGTAATGCGCAAAAGAGTTTTAATTAAATACTTAAATAATTAATGAGTCTGTTTAAACCACCCGACCCTCCATAATAATATGCAGAGCCGCGTGGTCAACCCACGACCCCTACGCCTTACGCGGTTCATCATTTTTATCTCAACCGTCCGCGGCTCTTATAAACTAAGGGTTAGCCGTGGGTTCTCCTTTCCTTGATCGCGGCTTTTCAAAAACAGCTTCTGGTTAATCGGGTGCGCCACATCGTTTTCCGGAAAGTTCTGCGCCTGGCCTAAGCGTCGATCATCTATCAACAAGTATGGAATTTCTCCTTCACCTCTATCTTTTGTGTATCATGCGGGTTGGGCGTGTTTCTGTTCTGTAGAATTGGATAAACCAGACCTAAATGAAGATAATGAACTGGATTATATAAAGAAATGGGGGTTGTGATCGTTGATGTTGTTTATATTATGACCATCTTTCTGAGTTGTGATGGCTTACGCATTTCTGAAAATCGAGGTCGTTGGTGGTCGTTGTTTGTGTACTAATGAACCCCTGCTGATGTTTTAAATGGGTTGTTTGTGGTTGTGAACTCCTGCTGTTAAAAAGGATACTGGTTAATCACGTACACCCGGCTCTGTGAATTGAAATCCCCAGGATCAATCCTTCTGTGATAACCCCCGGTCAAAATACAGGAAGATTGAAATCATGGAGTGTGTTAAGTCATTTAAATCTGAAAATACTGGCACGAACCTTACTTGTGTTGATGGTGGTAGTTGGTTGTTTTCATTTCGGGCTGATTGCTGGAAATGTGGGAGGGGATGGGATCCCCTGTCTTATACTCTTGGTGGTTGTGTGAGTTTGTGGATGGGATCCCCTGTTGGTATGGATTCGGCGGTTGTGAGTTTGAAGACAGGGTGGGTACTTGTTTATATCACGAATTGGGGTGGGATCCTCTGTTGTTGAGAACCGGGTGTTGGTGTTATGGTTGATGCTTGACTTTTTGCTTTCCTGGACTTGTGCCTATGCTTGCTAGTTTCCCAGTAGTTCTTAAACTTAATTAAACATTATCACTGAACTTGAAACAAGAATGGGACAAATGGGTTTTGTTGGCGAAATTCGTGACTTGGGACTTGGACGTAGTGGTGTTTTGTTCAGTAGGCTGGTTAGAGAAACCTAGGCTTTGGGTGAGTGCTTGTTACCTATATCTATACTTGTAGTTTTGTGTTTCTTATTCGTTCCCCATCCAAGTTGAGCACCTAGTCCCGAACACACCCATTTCATGGGGGAGGGTGTTTTTCCCAACACTATTCTTAGTGGCTGGTTATTAGTTCCTTTTCTGCTCCCTTTCCCGAATTGCCCAAGTATCTTCGGGTAGGTTGTGATGGCCTGAGGTCCATTATTAGCCCAAGAACCATTGAGCGGGGTAGTGTGGTGGTTGGCCAGTTGTGTGCGGCAGGTGGTTTCCCAAGTGTTTTCGGGATGAGGCCCAGGTGTCTTTGGGTGTGCCAGTGGATCCTTTAGCCAAGGTGTCTTTTGGCGTGGTGGTGGTTGTTCTGGCCTAGGTGTTTGCAGGCGTGGTTACGTGTGACAGTTGTGGCCCAGGTGTGTGCGGGAGAGATTCGGCAGTGGGACTGCGTGCGGTTGTGGCCCAGGTGTGTGCGGGTGGGTGTGGCAGTGGGACTGCGGTGTGAATGGCGGGATTGGTCTGATGCGTAGGATGTCCCAATAACTAGTGGAAAAGTGGTTCGGGGTACCCAAACATCATTGTGCTATTATACTATATTACTTGACTTGCGTTATTTGGGGACTGTGCCTTGGTGAGGCATGGGTGGATAGTTTACCTTGTTAGGTCTCTGGTTTACTTCTTTCTCACGGGACTTTAGCACGTTCCCCCACTTGTGCACGAGAGTCTTTGGTTTTCCCTATTGAGTGTACTTGTATGCTCACCCTACGTATATAAATCTTCTTTCAGGATTCCAGGAGGTCTTCGGGGATCGCGCAGGACCTTACTAGCTCGGATCCTTGGAGCAGTTGTAGTTGTCGTTTTCTTTCTTTGGGACTTACCTTTGTAGACACCTTTTTCACCATGTGACTTTTACATTTGAAATATGCATGTGGGAATGGTTTACTTTTGGCTTTGCTTTTCTTTCTACCTTGGTGTTGTTGGGTTTTCTTCTTCTTATCTCTCGATCCTATAAAATAAAAAGTGTAATTCCTTCCATTTGTGTGAAATTTCCATACCCTTGGTGCTAGTCGCCAATCCGGGACCTATTGAAGGCGGGTTTCTGGGGTCATTATATCTCCTTCAACTTAAAGAAGGAAGGGCCTGACAATCTGCCGACCCTTCCCTCATTTTGGTGAAGGCCGGTCATGACAGAATGGTATCAAAGGATGATGGTTGAGAGATAGGATGGAGTGTCGAGTTAGGCACAGTGATGATTGCATGGGATGGTAAGGAAACGGTGTTGGGTGACCTCGGTGCGTGAATTAGGCCAGGGAAGACCGGCTAGGACACATGGTTTTTGGGCCCCCCGTGATCCGATGCAAGGACTCTGGACCTACCGAACGACCAAGTGAGGCCACACTGATTTCAGGGTAGAGACCCTAGGAAAGGTACATGCATCATAATGACTTTTGTTCTTGTGTTTCTGGGATGTCTTGGGAATTAATAATAAATTTAAAATTTTTTGATAAATTTTAAGGAAGATATTCTGCACTTCTTGGGCTTAGGCATTCCTTGTTTACCTCACATCTATGGCACCTGGAAGATGACCACGTGTGGTACAGGCGACCGAGGCCCCAGAGACTACTTTGACTGATCGGCAAAGAGATGATTGACAAGAAGAGGACGACCAGTGGCAGAAGAATCTTCGGGCCTTCCAGCGACAGACCGTCGAGAAGTATGAGGGCATCACCTCTGTCATGAAGACAGAAGGCTGGCTAGAGGAGCTAGTAATAGCCTTCGGCCTGATTCGTGCCCCGACTGAGTACCGGGTCCCTCTGGCCGTCAGCCAGATGCGGGGAGCAGTGCGTCATTGGTGGACGCTTTACCTAGTGGAGAGGAGAGAGGCTGAGGTGGCATGGGCTGATTTCGAGAGGGAGTTCCTGGCAGAATTCCTCTCCTCGACGATGAAGGCAGTAAAGAGACAAGAGCTACTCGCCCTCCAACAGGGGAGTATGTCCATGATGGAGCTAGGGATCAAGTTCAAGGACCTCCTACGTTTTTCTCCAGACCTCTTTCCGGACGAGGATTCTCGGGCAAGACATTTGGAGGAGGCTCTCCGACCCTCCCTCCAGTATGCTATTACCCCCTTTACCCTTCCGACGTACTTGGAGGTCCAGAAGAAGGCCGAAGTGGAGTAGAGGATGCACGCTCTAGGAGGTGTATCCCAAGATGGGATCTAGCTGGGACCATCGAAGGGAAAGGTCATCAGCACCAGGCCTCCAGCGTCAGGACCCTCCAGGTTCCAACAAGCATGGAGTAGACCACAACAGTTTCAGTTTCGATCCCCAGGTCCTCGCCCTTTTCCTTCGGGCCCGGGACCACGGTGCTTCGTCTATGGGAGCCATGGATATCTCCGATGTCTATGCCCGGACTGGGGGCAGAACGGCGGTGGCAGACAGCCCCAGCACCTGCCCCAGCAGCAGCTTCCAGGCTGGACTTTCCGGCAACAGTAGTAGGGACAGTGAGCTCTCGCTCCTCTGAGGGAAGACGTAGGAGGAGGTGGCCGTCCTCAGGGCGCTCCTCAGGGACCCCGACTAGGGCATTGTCGAGGAGGTCGCCGACAGACGAGAGGCATACGAGTCGGGCATGGACAACTACACACCGTAGAGGCAGCAGTTCTGGCAGGGCCAGAGGTTGCTCGAGGTACAATCAGTCTGTTCAACACTCTTGCTTATTCCTTGTTCGATACCGGAGCTTCGCACTCTTTTATTGCACCAAATCTAGCCCGTGCCTTGGGTTTGGATGCGGAGAGACTTCCAGATCCCCTGGTGTTGAGCACACCAGTCGGAGGTCAGACCAACATGTTTTTTGTTTGTCGAGGATGTAGACTGATGATAGGGCCACATCAGTTAGTTAGGGACCTTCTCCTGCAACAGATACATCCATACGATGTCATCCTAGGCATCGACTGGCTATTCTATGTGTGTTCCATCATCGACTATTTCTGAAGAAGGGTGGTGTTCTCGGACTCGGACGGCCGGTGTGTTACCTTCACCGGCGAGTGGAACGGTCATAAGGGCAATAGGCAGGAGGAACTCCTCCTTTCCTTGTTGGTTGAGCTGATAGTGGAATCAATAGATGCTGAGATGGTAGAAGTGCCAGAGATTGTCCGTGAGTTTATGGACATCTTTCCTGAGGAGGTGATGACTCTACCCCCTCGACGTGATATCGAGTTCGGGATAGACCTACAGCCCGGTGCTCATCTGATCTCGATGGCTCCTTACCGGATGGCACCTTCAGAGCTACGGGAGTTGCGGATCCATATTGAAGATCTAATGAAGATAGGTTATGTTCATCCAAGTGCATCACCATGGGGTGCTCCGGTCTTGTTCTCAAAGAAGGAAGATGGTGGTCCTAGGTTGTGCATAGACTATAGGAGGCTGAATCAGGCGACGATCAAAAATCGCTACCCTCTTCCGAGGATAGACGATCTTTTCGACCAGCTGAAAGGGGCAGGATGGTTCTCGAAGATCGACCTGCAGTCTGGGTATCACCAGCTAAGAGTGAAGGAGTGAGACATCTCAAAGATGGCTTTTAGATGTAGGTATGGACACTTCGAGTTCATATTCATGCCCATCGGCATTTCGAATGCCCCAACTGTGTTCATGGGGCTTATGAACTCCATCTTCCAGAAGTACCTGGATCGGTTCGTAGTTGTGTTCATCGACGACATCCTGGTCTACTCTAGATCAGAGGAGGACCATGCGAAACACATGAGGACGATTTTGGAGGTCCTCCAACATCATCAGCTCTATGGGAGGTTGTCTAAATGCAAGTTTTGGACACGAGAAGAGCACTTCCTCGAGCATGTGGTGTCCGAGCAGGGAGTGGCGGTGGACCCGTCAAAAGTATGAGGTAGTTGTTTCTTGGGCAGCACCCAAGAATGTGGCAGAAGTCCGTAGTTTCCTTGGGCTTACAGGTTACTATTGGAGGTTCATACCTGACTTCTCCCGAGTTGCGGCCCCTTTAACAACCCTGAACAAGAAAGACCAGGTTTCCGTGTGGAGCGAGCAGTGCGAGTCAGCCTTCAGCTATCTGAAGGAGAAGTTGGTCAGTACCCCAGTGCTGAGATTTCCAAAAGAGGGGGTGGGTTATGAGGTGTTTTGTGATACCTCCGGGCAGGGCCTCGGGTGTGTGTTGATGCAGCAACAAGGGGGGGTATCTTATGGGTCCAGGCAGCTACGCCCCCATGAGCGTAATTACGCCACCCACGACCTGGAGCTTGCAGCAGTCGTTTTCGCGCTAAAGTTATGGTGGCACTACCTCATCGGAGAGCGCTTTATGGTCTTCATATATCACAAAAGCTTGAGTTATATCTTCTCATAGTGGGACATAAACATGCGATATCGGATATGGGTGGAGTTCCTCCAGTATTAAGAGTTTGAGATCTCATATACTGAGGGCAAGGGAAATGTGGAGGCTGATGCCTTGAGCAGGAGGATGCAGAAGGATGCGGTACGAGAGTCAGCGGATGCCTGGAAGGTGATGGAGGAGTTAGCTACTTTTCACCTAGACGCGAGGATGGATAGCAGCAGAGGTTACCTATATCAGATGATAGTGTAGTCATCTCTGTTTCAGCAAGTGGAGGAGTCTCAGTTGGGAGACCTAGAGTGCGAAGTGATGCGTGACCGAGTTGACTAGGGAAATGCTCCAGAATGGTGGACAGAGGATTGTCAGAACCGGATGCTTTCCCAGAGAAGGTTGTTCGTTCTGGAGGCGGTGCGCGGCAAGGTTCTCAGTGAGTTCCACAACTCACCCCTGGCAGTGCACCCAGGAGTTTCCAAGATGTACTAGGGACTGAAGAGGCAGTTTTGGTGGCCCGGAGTTAAGAGATCAATGGAAGATTTTGTGACCATGTGCTTAGTGTGTCAGTAAGTGAAGGCTGAACACCGAGTTCCAGGCGGCCTACTACAGCCTCTTGATGTCCCCGAGTGGAAGTGGGATGAAATCTTGATGTATTTCGTCACGGAACTACCCAAGGTCCAAGAGGGATATGACGCCATCTGGGTGGTAGTGGACATGTTGAAAAAATCGGCTAACTTCTTGGCGATCAGGGAGTCAAGTGTAGTGGATACCTTGCCACGAAGGTATGTGGATGAGGTGGTGTGGTTGCATGGAGTTCCGAGGTCCATAGTCTTGGATAGGGACGCACGGTTTACCTCGCGAGACAGGAGAGGATTGAAACATGTGTTTGGCACCCAGTTACGACTTAGCACTGCTTTCCATCCCCAGACATATAGACAAACAGAGCGCACCATCCAGACATTGGAGGATATGCTACGGGAATGTGTTCTTGACTCAGGAAGATCATGGGTGCGACACTTGCCCCTGGTAGAGTTTCCTTACAATAATATCTCTCACTCTACCATCGATATGGCCCCGTTTGAAGCCTTGTACGGGAGGCCATGCCATTCACCTGTGTGTTGGGACGAAGTAGGAGAGGCAGGAATCCTTGGACCGGAGGTGGTGCAGAACACGACAGAGAAGGTTCAGCTCATACGGGAAAGGATGAAGGCAGCCCAGGACCGGCAGAAGTCATATGTTGATACCAGGAGGAGGCCCTTGGAGTTTGAGGTTGGAGACCACATGTTCTTTTAGGTCTCCCCTCGGCGTGGGCAGTGGAGGTTCGACAAGGGGAGTAAGCTTTCTCCCAGGTCCATCGGACCCTTCGAAGTGTTGTGACGGGTCAGTGAGGTATCCTATCACCTAGCATTACCACCGCCGCTACTGAGGATACATGATGTCTTCCATGTGTCCCAGCTCCGTCGGTATCTGCATGACGATTCACACATCCTTGATTGGGGTGAGCTGGACATCGAGGACGATGTGACTTTTGTGGAGAAACCTATGATGATCGAGGATCACAAAGAAAAGGTGCTTCGTGGGCAGACCAATCCCTTGGTTCATGTGTTGTGGAGACATGGTGGGCTTGAGGAGAGTACGTGGGAGAGGGAAGCACATATTCATACCCAGTACCCAGAGTTGTTTTATGTTTTTTCCTTGTTGTGCCTGTTGTGGTAGAACGTTTTGTCTTTTGGCTATCAAATGTACTGGTTTTCTTCCTCTGAATGTGTGTGAAAAGCCCTGGATATGGGGGAGGAGAGAACCCGACCCCTAATCAAGACACATTAATGTGAAAGCGATTAAAACTGTGAGGGCGAGTCAGTGCCGCCCAAAGCGGATAATATCTTGACAAGGGGAAGGAGACTCCCCAACTCTCACATGTCTGGGCTGATTGACATGATATGTTGCTTGGTTCGTGACATGAATGTGTTCTTAGTTAACAACGAGGTTCACTCTTGAGAGGTATCTTTCGAGGTGGTTGTTCGTATCCGCCCTTTCCTCCTGGGTTGTTTAAATTCTCTAGGATGAGAATAGTTTGAGAGGTATTTGATGTGATGACCCAGACCCTCTTGGTCCTTCCCTTTTCCAAAATATGGGTCCTAAAGGGGTGGCGTCTCGGTGAGACCGATCGGTGAGACCGATCGGCGCGACCGATCGGTGAGACCGATCGAGGAGACCGATCGGTGAGACTGATTGGTGAGACTGATCGGTGAGACCGATCGGTGTCACCCGGCCTTGTCGGGGTTTTTCCAGTGGCGTTCCTCCTTGCATAATTAGGGCTTTAAACCCTATTTTGACTTGTTTGAGAATGTTTTAACGAACCGTAACACACATAAGAGTTTTAATTAAATACTTAATGAATTATTGTGTCCGTTTAAACCACCCAACCCCCCTTAATAATGTGTGGAGCCGCGTGGTCAACCCACGACCCCTAGCCTTACGCGGTTCAGTGTTTTTATCTCAACCATCCGCGACTCTTATAAACTATGGGTTGGTCGTGGGTTCTCCATTCCTCGATCTCGGCTTTTCACAAACAGCTTCTGGTGCATCGGGCGTGCTGCATCGTTATCTGTAAAGATCCACGCCCGGCCTAAGCGTCGATCATCTATCAACAAGCAGGGAATTTCTCCTTCGCCTCTCTCTTTTGTGTATCATGCGTGGTGGGTGTGTTTCTTTTCGGTAGAATTGGATAAACCAGACCTAAATGAAGATAATGAACTGGATTATATAAATAAAGGGGGGTTGTGATCGTTGATGTTGTTTATATTATGACCATCTTTTTGAGTTTTGTT
This sequence comes from Viscum album, assembly GCA_963277665.1. Taxonomy (NCBI): domain Eukaryota; kingdom Viridiplantae; phylum Streptophyta; class Magnoliopsida; order Santalales; family Viscaceae; genus Viscum; species Viscum album. The sequence goes on from OY728161.1 coordinate 1,007,073,590, forward strand.
GGCTTACGCGTTTCTGAAAATCGAGGCCGTTGGTGGTCGGTGTTTGTGTAATAATGAACCTCTGCTAATGTTTTAAATGGCTTGTTTGTGGTTGTGAACTCCTGCTGTTAAAAAGGATACTCGTTAATCACGTACACCTGGCTATGTGAATTGAAATCCCCAGGATCAATCCTTCTGTGATAACCCCCAGTCAAAACACACAAATATTGAAATCATGGAGTGTGTAAAGTCATTTAAATCTGAAAAGACCGGCATGAACCTGACATGTGTTGATGGTGGTAGTTGGTTGTTTTCTTTTCGGGCCGATAGTTGGAAATGTGGGAGTGGATGGGATCCCCTGTATTATAATCTTGGTGGTTGTGTGAGTTTGTGGATGGGATCCCCTGTTGGTATGTATTCAGTAGTTGTGAGTTTTAAGACCAGGTGGGTACTTGTTTATATCACGAATTGTGGTGGGATCCTCTGTTGTTGAGAACCGGGTGTGGGCGTTATGGTTGATGCTCGACTGTTTACTTTCCTGGACTTGTGCCTATGATTTCTAGTTTCCCAGTAGTGCTTAAACATAATTAAACATTATCACTGAACTTGAAACAAGAATGGGAAAATGGGTTTTGTTGGCGAAAGTCGTGACTTGGGACTTGGATGCAGTGGTGTTGTGTTCTGTAGGCTGGTTAGAAAAACCTAGGCATTGGGTGATTGCTTGTTACCTATATCTATACTTGTAGTTTTGTGTTTCTTATTCACGCCCCATCCAAGTTGATCACTTAGTTCCGAACACCCCCATTTCATGGGGGAGGGTGTTTTTCCCAACACTATTCTTAGTGTCTAGTTATTAGCTCCTTTTCTGCTCCCTTTCTCGGATAGCCCAAGTATCTTCGGGCAGTCTGTGATGGCCTGAGGTCCATTATTAGCCCAAGAACCTTCGGGCGGGGTAGCGTGGTTGTTGTCCAGGTGTGTGTGGCATGTGGTTTCCCAAGTGTCTTTGGGATGAGGCACAGGTGTCTTCGGGCATGACAGTGGATCCTTTAGCCAAGGTGTCTTCGGGCGTGTTGGTGGTTGTTCTGGCCTAGTTGTTTACAGGCGTGGTTACATGTGATAGTTGTGGCCCAGGTGTGTGCGGGCGGGATTCAGCAGTGGGACTGCGTGCGGTTGTGGCCCAGGTGTGTGCAGGAGGGTGTGGCAGTGGGACTGCGGTGTGAATGGCGGGATTGGTCTGATGCGTAGGATGTCTCAATAACCAGTGGGAAAGTGGCATGGGGTACCCAAACATCGATTTTCTATTATACTATATTACTTGACTTGCGTTATTTTTGGAGTGTTCCTTGGTGAGGCTTGGGTGGATAGTTTACCTTGTTAGGTGTCTGGTTTACTTCTTTCTCATGGGACTTTAGCACGTTCCCCCACTTGTGCACGACAGTCTTTGATTTTCCCTATTGAGTGTACTTGTATATTCACCCTACGTATATAAAACTGCTTTTAGGGTTCCAGGAGGGCTTCGGGGATCGCGCAGGACCTTACTAGCTCGGATCCTTGGAGCACTTATAGTTGTCGTTTTCTTTCTTTGGTACTTACCTATGTAGACACCTTTTGCACCTTGTGGCTTTTACTTTTGAAACATGCATGTGGGAATGGTTTATTTTTTGCCTTTCTTTTCTTTCTAGCTTGGTGTTGTTGGGTTTTCTTCTTCTTATCTCTCGATCCTATAAAATAAAAAGGGTAATGCTTTCCATTTGTGTGAAATTTCCATACCCTTGGTGTTAGTCACCACTCCGGGACCTATTGAAGGCGGGTTTCGGGGGTCATTGTCTCTCCTACAACTTAAAAAAGGAAGGGCCTGGCAATCAGCTAACCCTTCCCTCCTTTTGGTGAAGTCGGGTCGTGACAGAGCAAGAGGCTCAAATTCATTCTCAGTATGAACATTTTAGCATTTATCTTTGTTTGGGTTTACGGGGATGTAAATACATAAATGAGGGTGTAATGAAATGTCATGAAAATTCCGTGTTTTTTTAAATTATGGAATTATTTCATGACCAAACACTATGATGACACATGATTCCAAGGCCAACTAAGCATGGAATAGAAATTTGAACATTTTTAGTCCATTTAAATAAACATGCAAGAATATTTTTATTACATTTCAACTGGTTCTTGGATAAAAAATAAGTGGGAACCATGGAACTCAGAATGGTTGGATTTGCCGAGAATGGACTTAAATTCGACCATCCATGGTGGACCAGAAAAGGTAATTTTCAAAATTTTTGGGAAAAAATAAAATAATGTAAAAAGTTATTTTATTAGATTTTAACAACCATTGGGTAGTGGAACGATGAAGTTGTGGTGCAGAAAAAAAGTCAAAATGAGTCGCACTATATGATTCTCATTAATGGCCTGCAAACGCTCGGTATAATAGATACGTTGTATCAATTATGAAACAATGTAACTACGTGACTACACATCATAAGAGAAATGTTGTGAAATTTTTTCTTTTAATGGGTTCACATTATTTAGAAATCAGAATCAATGGTTGGAGTTTATCTGATAAAACTACGTTGAAAATTAACTCCAACAACAAATGACGAATTTCGGTGAATCACAGGTGAAATTGATGCACTTTGAAGAGTGGGACTAGAGAGCATCGAACTCCAACGGAAATTGAATCCCAGCATAAAGATCACATCAAAAATTAACTCTAATGAGGTAGGGGTTTTGTTTCCTTTAATTTTATTCTTCACATTATTTTTTCTAAAATTAAGAACGTGGATCAACCCATGAACAAATTGACCTTTATATCACTCATTCTTGGGGTAGGGGGACTTTTTTGGGATTTTTGTATCACGGTTGATTAATTTTGATAGAACTTCAAACATTCATTCCTTGTTTCTAAGACTTTAATGAATAGGGCACATGCTAACATGAACAAGGCCTCATCCCCTCCTCTTTGTCCCTTTTTTTGTGTTCTTCGTGGTTCTATCTTTGAAATAGAAGCAAGAATGATTTGAGACCATTGTAGGGAAGATGTCATCCCTTGTAGACTGTAGGTGAAAGTGGCATGAGGAACAGACCATCAGAGCAAACCCGATGGTCCGTGGAAGTAGCCTCGGGCATGCTTGTACCGGTGGAGGCCCACAACAACATGACGAAGGGACGGTCACAGCATGATCGGGCTACAATAGTGCAGTTGGAGCTACTAAAATCCATGCCGGCTACTAATAGTTGGAGGATGCGACCACTCGACCCTGTCAAAAGCTCCACAGACATGGAACCACACCGCGTAGCATGATGAAGGTCCGTCGTCAAATGTCCATGGTGGAGTAAGTGGCCATGCAGACCACCCATGGTGCAATGGGGTGGATTCATCTTCTAGATGCATCCAATCTAGGTAAAAGCCATCCCACTATGTGTGGGCATGGCAGTATGCGGGCGACCCTAGTGGTCCAGACCCAACCTTTCATGCCAAACCTGTGGCCCGACAGTCTCGTGGCCTAATAGGCCAGACCTAGGATGGGATGGATCCTGGTTGGTTCATCGGACCTAGGTCGGGTCAGTCCGACCAGGTCATACCAGGCTGAGAACCGACTGACCCCTTTTTCAAAAACACCAATATCTCTTGAACCATGCATCCAATTGACGTGATATATGACCTGATTGAACCCTTGGGACAAGGCGATTATTTTAGAATACCTTAAGGAGGTATTAATGGAATTTGATATGTTAAATATGGATTGAAGAGAGGCTCTCCCGGAATCAAGTGCACTACGTGTGGATATCCTATGACTTAATGTGACCTGAAGACTGCTAAAAAGAGTCCGAGGGAGGATCAGAAATGATGGACCAGTGTGAAGTAGCTTTGGGTGAACCAAGAGTCCCATAGTGGAGAGCAGCTCTGTGTGACCCTGCAGACCCGTGGTACCTGATAGGGAGGTGTGCCTCAATATGATGGCCAAGGTGGGAAGTGGCTCTATGTGAGTCGGAATGACCATGTTGGGGAGCAGCTCTGTGTGACATAACATACACATAATACTCATCATAGATAGGTACCACAATAGTCCAATGTTTTTGGGAAGCCACTCTATGTGACCCGGCATTCCCACAGTGGGGAGCGGCTCTTTGTGACCCATCATACCCAAGGTACTTATTGAGAAGGAATATTAAAGAAGCCTAAGGTGTTCAATAATATGGCTATTATTCTTACATTACCTACTTGAGATTATTCTTATTGTAATTTTTCGTTATTCCTGATCTTGATTCATCATCATTATTCATGGTTTGAATCTGGATTTATTTGTGATATTTCCTTGTGGTTTTGGGGCCCCTACTTAGTATTGTGTTAGTCACCCCTACACTAGCATCGCCCACACATGTTTGTTAATGAGAAAGAGAATAACGATTCGAAGGAATCCTTGGTGGTTTAGGACCACATGGTTCCAAGTGAGATGGGATAGACGATGCATACTTCTACTACTTAAGACAGCAACTTCTTTCATACCCCACATGTGGGGTTCTTCTTTGGACATCTTACAGAGATATTTTGACACCTTCAGCACTAGTCGCCAACATGTGGACTTCGAAAGGCTGTCTTGGGGAAGTCACGACATGGGCACCAAGAAATAGGTCATGACAAGTTATTACTATTCATACCCTACATCTTAATAGTTAGATTATAGTGGTAAGATTTAACTAAAAATATTTTAATATAGTAATGTTTTTAATTTAAAAAATTCATTGTGTGAATCACAATCTATCAAAGTGATTTAATTTCATTTAATATATAATAACGTCTTGATGTGTTATATTATCTTATAATATTGGATTTTCGGGTCATTCATTCTACAAAGCATCATGTTCTTATTTTGCAATCCTAAGGGGATACATTATACCCTCCATAAATAAATTACATCCTCACAATTTAATAATGATATTTGTAATGATGGGTTTGAAATTTAGAAATAATTTTTTTTGAAAACTCACGTTATAACCTCTTTATAATAAATATTGGAAGTAAGGTGGTCATCCAAAATAACACATTAATAGGTTTCCAAAAAGGATAAAATTGTTTGGAAATTAAAAAATGGACATGAAAGGTAATACTAATATCCAATGAATATTAGAGTGATATAGAATATTTTTATGAAACTTTTTACCACCACAAAACCCCAAATATATATTATGTTAAAATAACATCGACTCAATATAAATGAAAGTAGTAGGAGACCATTTTTCATGATATTTTTACTAAATACGAGGGATTTAGTTATCATTATGATAGAGAAGGCCAGAAAATATACAGAAAATTTAATCATTTTTTGTTAATTAATCAAGTCTTATATATTCTCTTACTCTTAGAAAGGAATATCCAAAATTAATTTTAATCCCTAAAGCACTAAAATTATCATTTTATAGGTCATTATCTAAATCAAAGAATGAAAACACATCCCTCGTATCTCTAGATATTTTCCACAAACAAATGATTCTCTTTAGTTATCCAATAAGTCCCAATGTTAAGCTAAATCCACCCCATAAATATTTAAACTTGAGGATCATCAAAAATATTTGGGAGTTGTAATGGAAGGAATGTCTCTATATAATCATTATACTTCCTAGAAAATATACATATTCTCTTAAATCCACATTCCAAATATATGAATAACATGATCTCCCAAATACCTTAATGAAAATTACAATGATTCCCAAAATAAAATATCACGTATTCAAATATACTTCATAAATTGAAACATTAATTAAACAGTAGAGAAGATAATATAAACCATTAAATCAATAACCAATATTATTGTCACCAATTATATCAAATAAACAAGTCATTTTCATTATTACATCAACATTGAACACATATTGATGGTTATATTCTATTAATAATGTATTTTGAAAAAAACCATTCCACTCCATCGCTTTTCATGTTCATCGATACCATTCAATATATTCTCTCAATTCCATAAAGAAAAAGTACTCTAGTATAGTCCATATATATATTTTAATTTTTATAACTCGATTTCCAATGATAATAATACTCACATAACAAATATATTTATTCCAAAAACATGACAATTAATCATTCCACTTAATATGTACTAATAGAATAAGCTTCACCTTGATACCTTTTCTTCTTCTAAAGTATATACCCTTGATTATTGGGGAATTCATTTTCATGGTTCCCTGTCATTTCACTATTAAATCATTGGTAATTAGAATCTTTTTTCTTTCCCATTAAATCATGAGCATTGTGGCCATTCTTTATACACTTTTAGAAAACTACCATACCCATCAAAAAAGTACCAAGCTGTTTCTTTCCATAATTATAAATGTTGGGAATATTCTTTTATACCTTCTTTTACATATAATTTTTTTTCTCTATCATTCTATTCATCTCTTGATTCCCTTTTAATACATTATAAAAATAAAATTATTTCAATGTATTTATTTCACATGACAAAATGTCTTTATATGATGGAAATTTTTGGGAGACTATTTCCTTTCTAAATATTTTCTTAAACCCATTAATGAAATTATAATACTTGCACATTGAATTATGTGAATTGTTATTTTTGACATTCCTTCTTCTATTTTCAACATTTAAATAATGGAATAATCAATATTAGATCTTAATATTATGTATCATAATGTATAATACCAAATATAATGAAACATTAAACATAAATTAAAATATTTATTCATTTCTAACCTCGTATCTATAAACATGGTTTCCCAGGGAATGTTTTTAGATCATAAAATATTTTAAAATCAATAAAAAAATTTGACAAATAAAATGTAAATTAATAACATAACATCTCATGGAAATGTCAAACTATGTTCATAGCAAACCCCATTATCTTGTATCTGGTAATTCATGAGTAAATCATGATGTTCTTTTTTAATACATATTAACTATAGGTACATCTATTCCAGAACCCCGCCAACTAATAGTATCTATATTAGGAAATATATATAGGAAAACTAAATAATATCTACCGAACCAAAACAATAAGATGTCATCCTATAAATAGAATCACACTTAAAGTATATCATAGTGTCATATTCTATAGTCTATGTTTTTCAAAATCTTGATTCATAGGCTTCTAATAAAATATTACATATACAAACAATAAGTACCTTAATGTTTCAAAAAAAAATCCCTCAAGGTATCATTTAACCATTTTTGAGATGATTGTGTTTGTTGACAATTTAGGACTCTATGTTGTGTTTATTGATAAAGCACGTCTCAATGACTCAAACTGTTGACAAAGGGGGTTTTCCTAGAGAATGTGGAAAAGTGTTTTTGAAAAGGTATTTATTCTCTTTCATTAAGGAGGATTCTAAGGTTGTACGCCATGAATTTTTTGAATTCAAAACATAAAAAATTTGGCCATGGAAAAGTGGTGTGCAAGTCCAAAAGTGGCGTCCAAGTGTGGATTGCATGTCTTAAAGAGGCACCCAAGTATGGCGTCCAAGAATGGCGGGTATGTGTGGCACAAATTCCATATTTCAAAGATCATCATATCAAAATATGACAAAGGAATGAAATAGGCATGGAAGTACTAATGTGGCGTGTAAGTATGGAGCAGAGGTGTGGTGCAAAAGTGTGGCCCACAGGTCCACAAAATGCCTATAAATAGACAGATACCCTCATCATTTCTCAATGAGCTCAACACTTAGAGAAAATCCAATCTCAGATCGTTCATGTGGAAGTGACGTGCAAGTTCAGTGTGCGCACAAGTGGGGCATGCAAGTGTGTAGGGAAAGTGTGTTGTGCAAGTGTCCCACGAAAGTGTACCGCACAAGTGTATCGTGCAAGCCGTATGGAGCGCAAGTGTACTGTGCCAGTGTACCGCGCAAGTGTACCACACAAGCACTGTGGAGCACAAGTTTGGCGTGCTAGTGTGGAACTCAAGTGTGGAGTGCATGTTTGTTTTTCTGCAACAAAGGAAGACGTTGTGCACTAGTTAAAGGGGAACACAAGTCACCCTAGGGTTGCGTGAAAGTTAGAAATTTACCAGAACATATGTGGTAAAGAAGTATTCATCCATGGGTGATATTTGGACTTCAGCATAGCATCTACATACAGTGGAGGATGAATTCATTAATGAAAATGAAGAGACCTACAGGTCTATAAACTATGAGTGGATCTTCTGAAAAAGCAGTGAGCTCACATAAGTTGAGAGAGAAATGATTTCTCAAATTGTGAGTGGTTGTAAACCATGACGGATAGTGAGTCCTCTCCAAACTTGTAAACAGTAGTGGGATTATCGTGAAATTGGTACATTGGAATACTACCGGTGTATGCTCCTTGGACGTAGCCCAGTGAGGGTGAACCAAGTAAAAATTGTTCTGCCATGTGCATTATTTAAGGTGTATTAATACATTTCATCTGGATGGAGAAAGAATAGTGTTTTTTCTAATAGAAAAAAAAAAGATCAAAAAGGGGAAGTTGTTTTAATCTGTCATACCATGATTCACACCCTCTCAGGGTAACTCTTCTAGTGGACATAAAACTTGGTATCAGAGAGAAAGGATGATATCAGTTTTTCTATCTCAATTGGATGTCACTAATCATAATGGGATTCCGATCTTTGACGGGGACAATTTCTCACCATGGAAGAATCAGATGCAACAATACTTCCGATCTTTGGGAATGGATGTGTTTATAGGAGCAATGCATGGTATCCGAGCTGATATTAATAGTGGTTCTTTTTCAGAATCTTGGCAAAGATAATTGTATGCTAACGTAATGGGAATCAATGCTTTGGGAGGAGTCATATCCAATGTTATATATACCAAGGTGATGTCATGAAAAACATCACATTATATGTTGGAAATGTTTTGGAAAATATATGAAGGATATACAAAGGTCAGATAAGTGAAGCTTTATGTTTTATGGAACATGTAAGAAGATCTATGAATGAACCCAAATGAGTCTATTGATGGATTATTTGACAGATTAAATGTTGTAATAGAATATATGTGAGGTCTGGGAGAAGACATTGAAGACATAAAAATGTAAAGCGCATCTTGAATAAACTTCAACCTCGGTTCAATCCAAATGTTTCAGTACTATAAGATAATGAACCAATGGAGCTATCATTAGACAATTTTCATAGTACCTAGGTTGAATATGAATTTTGAAACAATTATTACGAGGATTTTGAAAATATGAAATCCAAAGAAGTGCCATTCAAGGCCATGAAGAAGCTCTCCATTGAATATTCACAGGAAGAAGAAGAGATAGATGAGTTGATTTCATTCCTCTCCTCAAATATTAAAATAGGAAATGGAATGTTTAAAGGGAAACATCCACTAACCTGTTTTTGATGTGGAAAGGTTGGTCATATTGCAACAAGGTGTCCCAAAAAGGTCCAAGATGATGATGATGTCGACGAAGTCGAAATTCCCAAGAAGTCATCAGCCTATGGGAAAGGCATGAAACTGTTCAAGATGAATTTAATTATGACGAAAAACCTTTATTCAGAAGAATGCGATAGTTTAGATGAGTCTGAGGGTGAGGAGGATGAAGAGATAGAGAACTAAAAATATTGTAGATAAAATGATATGGTGGCTGTTGTCGGTAGTTCTCAAGAGAAGAATAAAATCTAAGGTGATGATGAAGAAGAATAAGTGAAAGAATAAAAGATATGAAAGCTGAGTCAGAGGATTCTCTTCAAAAGATTGATGTTTGGAGAGACAAAAAAATTAGTGCTATCAAAGTTGTTCATGACGCCAAACTCTATATGCTGCATTAAGAAGAAGAGAAGATTGAGTTTATTGAAGAAATTGTGAAACTCAAGTCATTAACACCAGAGATCTCAGAATTAGTTAGTGAGTATAAAATCAATATTGAAGAATAGAAAAGGGAGATCGATGGCTTGAAAAACACAAGGAAATATCACGTCAGGTGTATCAAAGAGCATGAAGAAAAATTTGTCGGTCTGCGGATAAAATTTAAAGAACAATAAAAACTTTTTACACCCAACACACTCTTGGAAAATCAGGTCATTCTGATGATTAAAAAGATGAAAGATGATCCTAGTAGTTCAGCATGAAAGAAACAACAATTGAGCTCAGACATTAAGGATGATTTAAGGCTTGATCAGAAACAAAAATCTGTGAAAATTGAAGTCAAACCACAAGAACCCATCTCGATATTGAAGGTTGATATGGGGCCAAAGCAAAATCAGAATATTCAGAAATCCCATGGGGAAACTCGTAGTGCAGATGTAACGCGAAGGAATGCACCATATATCAGGTGTTATTGTTGTTGAATGATGGGAAAATCACCATATCTATGTTTCACATCATAGAGATATTGAAGGGAACAAGAACAAAGGTGGTATACAAACAAAGAACGACTCTCCAAAACATATTGTGAAGGAAACTGTTTTTGGTGCATAGGATTTTGGCACATGTCTAGGTACTGCACTACGACCATACAAGGAAATGTGCCAAAGTAGAATGAAAATGTCTGCAAGAAGCAGATCAATAAATCAACAGGTGAGTTAAAATTACAAAATATATCTGTAGCTTTGCAAGATAAAGCTGGTCCATCATACTCTGAGAAAGAACAGAAGTATCAATACATGCCGAGTGTGAAGTAAAAATATGGACCAAAAAGAAGAATGATGAGATGGCTATGGTGGCAGAAATTACCATTAACATCTCTGATCGCTCTGGTGGGTGGATCTTTGATAGTGGTTTAACATCTCACATGACAGGTAATAAGGATCTTATTACAGGTGTAAAATATGATAATGAATGAGTTTTCATGTTTTGGAAATAACGAATGCCTAAATATTATTGGCGTAGGAAAGTCCAATTTTGGGGGCAAAGAGATGAGACGTTATGTTGTCTTAGTAGTAGAAGGCCTCAGTCACAATTTTCTCAGTGTCAGTAAACTATGTGACTCATGACATTCTATAAGTTTTTCTAAGAAGATGTGTGTCGTTAAAGGAAGAGACAAGGTAGTAGTTTAATAGGTAAAAATAACAAAGGGAAATCTCTACCTTGTAAGTGGAGAAGAAGATATGTGTTTTCTATCTAGAGAGAAAGAAAACAAATTGTGGCATAAATTGCATGGTCATATTTTCCAACCATCCCTGGAAGATTTGGTGAAGTGTGATGCAGCAAGAGACCTCCCTAATCTATCACATGATTACACTCACATGTGTGATTCATTCCAAAAATTTAATGTTATCAGAAAGACGTAAAAGGCGAAGGAAAATAAGCCAACAAGAGTTCTTGAATTAGTGCATGCTGATGTTTTTGGTCCTATCACACCAAGAGCAGTTGACATAATGAGGTACTATGTTTTTTTATTGATGACTATAGATGAATGGCAGGGGTATTTTTTATTCCCCATAAGTCAGATGTGCTCAGCTGCTTAAAACAGTACCAAAGGGAGTGTGAAAGGATGCTTAGAGAAAAAATTTTGAGGCTTCATACTGACAATATGGTACAGAATTCACAAATAGTCAGGTGGAAGGGTATCTCGAGAAACATGGGATAAGGCATCATGATTCCTCAGTAATAACATCCAAACAGATGTGAGTGGTTTAAAGGAGAAATTGGATCATCAATAACATGGCCAGAATTATGCTCATTGAAAAAGACCTATTAGAGAAACATTGGAAGGAAGCAGTTTTGACATCGTACTACATTTCTAACAGGGCATTGTTGTGTCGAAAAGGAAGGAAAAACTTCATACAAGATGTGATATGGGAAGAATACAATGGTAAAATACTATCTAATATTTTGAAGTAAGTATATTATGCTAAAAAAGAAAAAACATAGGAAATATGAGTCACGAGGGGATGGAGGGATAATCCTTGGCTACTCAGGTATAAGTAAGGAATATAAATTCTTTAACAAATGGCTGGGATAAGTAGTTGAGAGAAATGATGTCACTGTAGTAGAGAATGAGGAGATCATTCAAAATTGCAATGAACAATTTCATAATGAGAGCGATGAGAAAGAAAAAAACACATGGGGAGTAGAAGTGGATGATTTTGATTTAGAAGAAGATACTGATGATGAGCCTATGGAAGTAAAATCTGTATCTGCACAGAATCCTAGCAGTCGAGCTGAAATTGACAGGCATAATATCATTGGTGATCAATCATCTCCATTTTAGACAAGAAGAATGAAATCACTACAGCATAAATCGTTACTATCATTGGTTGAGTAGAAATGTTTCGCTAATTTAGCTAAAGAGGAAAACCGGATTAAGGAAATGAATGATGAGTTAGATCAGATTGAGAAGAATCAGACATGAGAGATTGTTTCGAGGCCAGCAGATAAAAAATGTCATCGGGACTAAATGGGTCTATCGTAACAAGATGATTGAATATGGAATTATTATTTGGAACAAATCACTACTACTGTGCAAGGGGTATTCTCAGATAGAGGGAACAAATGTTGAGGAAACATTTAAACCGGTTGTGAGACAAGAGACAATCAGATTATTCCTAGCCATTGAAGTCAAACAGAAGTTCAAAGTTTCCCAAATGGATGTCAAATCTGCATTTTTGATTGTGGATCTAGAGGAAGATATGTATATTCAGGATCTAGATGGTTTCCTTATTCATGAGGATGAGAAAAAGGTTTGTAGAGTAACGAAAGCGTTTTATGAGCTGAAACAAGTACCACGAGCATGCTACTCAATGCTTGATCAGTACTTGAAGAAGCCTGGTTTCTAGCGTAGGGGAGTTGATTATAATCTCTATTTTTAGAACAATAGTAATCAAAGGATGACAGTCTTGGTTTATGTTGACGACATAATATTTTGAGAATCATATGAAGCTCAGTGCAGATAGTTTTCCAAATTTTGGAAAAGTATGTTCGAAATTTCAATGATTGGAGAGCTAACATTTTCCCATGGTATACAGGTGACACAATGAATTAATGGAACATTAATTTATCAATCCAAATATTCCAAGAATGTTTTAAAATGATTTGGAATGGAAAATTCCAAGGATATGAAGACTGTGGTTGCTACCCGGATGAATTTAGCGAAATATGATAATGGCAAGGTAGTTAATATCACATAATAAAGGTAGATTATTGGGGGTTTACTATATCTGATAGTGATGAGACCTGATATAGTTTTCACCACCTTCCAACTAGAACGATATCAATGCAATCCCAAGTAAATACACATGCTTGCAGTGAAAGAATACATTGTTAGATCAATAGCACGGTGGACTTCAGCATGGTGTATAATAAAAAATATCAGAAAGAGTTATTGGGATATACTAATGTAGATTGGGCCAGTTATTCAACAATAGGAAATCAATGTCAGGAGGTTCCTTCTATATGGGTGGCTTGTGTGTATCTTGGCTAACCATGAAGCAAGATTGCATTTCATTGAGCACTGCAGAAGCTAAATATATTTTTGCCACTCAAGCTTGCACGCATTTATTGTTGATGAAGAAGCATCTTGATGGTATGGGTATTGAAGTGAATTCTATTATCGGAATCTATTTCGATAAATCACATGCTATAAATCTCATAAATTATCCCATCCTTCACTCTAGCACAAAACAGATTGATATAAAGTATCATTTTATCAAGGATAAGGTTGAGCAATGAATTTTGAAGACAGAGTATGTGCCTACAGAACTACATGTTGCAGACCTTTTGATAAAGGCATTACGTAAGGAAGCGTTTAAAAGGAATCGACTGGCTCTGGGAGTTCAGTCGACTCCCCACACATAACATATTGTGGATGTGGAACCTTCCCTCTCCCGGAGGTATGGTGTGTTTTTCCATTATGTTCTGATATGTGTTCTTACCCTACTGTAGACTGCAAAGGAGTTCCCTTTTGGTTCATTGAAAAAGGGGGAGAAAACGTGAGAAAATTTGATTGTTTAAGGGGGAGACAATTTCTTAGTCAAGACACAGGGAGAAGCTAACAGGTGGATCAGTGAGAAAGGTGGAGCAATGATATAGAGGGAGAAAATAAAATCAGATGATGCTAGATGTGATCGATTAAAGAATAGATATCATGACAGCCGAGGAGCGTGATAAAAGAATATGTGTGGTTGATATCAGGTTGGTATGAAAAATTCAATTGGTATTAGGTTGGTATCAACAGTGGTGTCAGAAACGAAGTGATTCATAGATCAACATTTCATGATACTCTTGTTTCCCACGCCGATCATTATTCATGTCAGCTTATTGTATGTGTTGATTAAATACTTGATTGTTATCTATATTGCAAGAGGCGAATGGTGGCTGAAAATGAATGAATCCTTAATGAGGTATCAAAGAATGGATAATTGTATTGAGAAGAGTGGTCAACAAACTCTAAGGGGGAGATTGTTTGGAAAAAATCTCTCAAGGTATCATTGAAGCATTTCTTAGATGATTGTGTTTGTTGACAATCCAATACTCCATGTTGTGTTTGTTGACAAAGTGAGTCTCAATGACTCAAAATAATGACATAGGGGGTTTTCTTGGAGAATGGGGAAAAGTGTTTTTGTAAAAGGGAATTTTTCTCTTGTGTTAAGGTGGTTCTTAATGTTGTACGCAAAAAAAATTGAATTCAAAAAATGAAAAATTTGGCAAAGGAAAAGTGGCGTGCAAGTCCAAAAGTGACACTCATGTGTGGCACGCAAGTCCTAAAGTGGCCCGCAAGTACGGTTCGCAAGTTTGGAACACAAGTCATATTTAAAATATCATCATATAAAAATATGACAAAGGAAAGAAAGTTGTTCTCAAGTCCTAAAGTGGTGTGAAAGTATGGCGTGCATGGGTGGTGCACAAGTGTGGCACGCAGGTCCGCAAAATGCCTATAAATAGATGGCTACCCTCCTCATTTCTCAATAACCTCAACACTTAGAAATTATCCGAGCTCTGATCACCGAAGTGGATGTGATGTGAAAGTTTAGTGTGTGCGCATGTGAGGCGCAAAAGTGTGCGGGGCAAGTGTGTTGTGGAAGTGTATCATGAAAGTGTACTGTGCAAGTGTACCACGCATGCCATGTGGAGCGCAAGTGTATCTCGCAAGTGTACAACGCAAGTGTACTGCACATGAAGTGTGTAGCGCTAGTTTGGAACACTAGTGCGGTGCACAAGTGTGAAGCGAAAGTTGGCTTGTCTGGAACGAAGGCATAGGTTTTGTGCTAGTTAAAGGAGAACAAAAGTCATCTAAGGGTTGCGTGAAAGTTAAAAATTTCTCAGAACACCTATGGTAAAGCGGTATTCATGATTGGATGAAATGTGGACATCAACAAAGAATCTACATATAGTGGAGGATGCATTCATTAATTCAAATGAAGGGACCTACATGTATATAAACTGCGAGTAGATCTTCTTAAGAAGTAGTGATCTCATTTGAGTTGAGTGAGCAGTGAGTTCTCAAAAAGTGAGTGTTTGTAAACTAGGAGGGATAGTGAGTCCACTCCGAACATGTAAACAGCAGTGAAATTATAGTGACATTGGTATGTCGGCATACTTCCAGTGTATGATCCCTGAACGTAGCCTAGTGAGGTTGAACCATGTAAAAATAGCTATGTCTCGTGAATGCTTTAAATATTATTCATACTCTACATCAGGAAGGAGAGAGAAGAGGGTTTTTCTAATAAGAAACGAGGATAAAAAAGGGGAAGTTGTTTTAATCTATCATACCCTGATTCATCCCCCCCCCCTCAAGGTATCTCTCCTAGTGGACCTAACACATAACCCAAATAGCCTGGGTCCAACAAATAATTTATTAAATTGAAATAAGATACAAATAATAAATCCCAAAGGACTGGATGTTTTTTTATTCTTTGTAAAGTAGATACATACTTTCAATTCACAATGTAATTGAAACATAATAAACACAAATTATTTACTTTTAAAATTTCTTTATTCCTCTTTGTGTATCCCTAAATATCAACCACAAAATTGGTCCATGTATTTATGGGGAAAATAAAACATTATAAAGGGGTTATCGTTAATGACCTGTAAGGGTAAGAATAAATTACAATCTATAATGAATAAATAATCCTAATTAATATAGAACAGAAAATAACAAAAACAATTAATTTAAATAAATAATTAATCATAATATTGTAGAAATAATGATGATCAATGAAATCCATATAAGTAATCACATACGATTGAAAATTAACCCTATATATTATAATAAATTGAATAATCACATGGAAATCAATATCTAAACTCATAATGATGGAATTAAATATTCTATACATCTAAAACATAATAACAAAGCCTTTCACATGACTGCTGAGATATTTGGGTAGAAACCCATATAATTTGGTCAACTGTTTTGTCTCCTAAGACTTATCGATGCATTAGGGTGATATTAATAACTGGTCCCTAACCATCACTTACTATATAAAACAAATTATTAATATAAAAGAGGTGAAATATAATCAAAATAAATCGTTATATTTAAACTCAAATATAAAATTTTTAATACATACCCCAATAAAATAATAATATAATAAAATTTCTAAAATAATACGGTTATTAGTAATAAAACTATACATAATAGGAAATATTAACCATAAACCAACCAAATATAGAATAATAATGATATTAATGGGACATATATGTAGTTTACCATAATTATAATAATGTATTTATGTAGTTGATAAATATAAATATCTCCAAAATGTAATTAAAAACATTATTGATGAAAATGTCAATTTCACTATGAAAATATCATTATAATAAATAATTTCACATTAGATTTCTAAAAAATATTTTCCTAAAAACACATTTAAATATTTCAAAATAATATTTAAAACATTGTATGGGAATGAATGTGGAAAATTATTTCTATGCCATTCAAGTGAAACAATGTTTCCTTTAACATTTAAAAAAAATGCAACATTTATTATTGGGAAAATAACATGGATATTCCTTTGAATTTTTAAAAATAAAATAAAATATGGGTAAAACATTCATTAACAAATAATTTCTAAAATGTTGAAAACATTTTTTAAACCTTTTTAGAAGGCATGGATTTTATTGGAAAATGATATTCTACCAAAGATAGAAATAAAGATAAATTTTCCTAAAAACATTTTAACATTATTTTTGTGTACCAAAGAGTAGAAAAATGGTACTATTACTTGAACAAGATCATTAATTACTATATTATAATAAAATATATTTATCTTAACATATAAATATAAAATAGTTCCTTCAAACTATTCTTAAAAAAAATTCTTAGTAATGGAGAGATAGTGAAAAAAACACATATCACATTTGTACATTTTGAATCATAATCCCAATGGAAGATACAAATATCAAATATATATTTTATATCATGAAGATAAAAAAATTCATGATATAATATATAAAAATTTGAATAATATACACCACAAAAAATAATGTGTGGTGAATATGGTATATGTGACACAGAAGTAAAAGTTAGACAAGAAGCCCTTTTTTCATATTCGAATTCCATCATATGTGTAAAAATATTCTATATAATAAACATAAGTTTATTAAAAATCAATTATATAACCACAATTATATAGCTCATTCCATATATGATTTAATTATAGTATTTTATCACATGTTTTTTGTTAATTGTCTTTTAAAAACACTGATTTGGGTGGTAATTTCATCATTTTTTAGGTACATTATAGTTCAATAATTTTTTCCATTTAATGTTATCATGGTTAAAACATATAAACAATTAAAACCATTATAGAGTGATATAAATATATATATTCATTATATATTAATTTAATGTATACTATTAATGTAAGAGATAGAAAATGGATTACAATATTCATGGAGATAATAGGTTGTACATATAAATTATCGTTGTTTCTATTTTTCTTGATAGATTTAATGAACAAAATATTAATTGATATTAAAATAATAATAATAATTTAATATATATATTTTTTATTAATCAAATAAATATTTATTATAATCCATGTTAGTAACTAAATAAAAACAATTTCATAACTCTAAGGGGATGCAATAGTCCACACGTATGTGCGAGTGACATAATTTTATTCTAATTGATTATATAGTAATATGTTATATGTGATATTATATATTCATAAGTTTTTTATCATAAACATCTCATATATTCATTATCTATAACTTTACTACCTTTCTTGTAATGCCTATATGAAAAACCAACCACATCGCTTCACGAGGAGACATTCTTCTGTATATTGGAGAAATATTATCATATTCCCCATAAAATGAAAAGTAAGATGAAATATGTAATATAATAATTATATAAGTATAATATTTTTATAAATATTATATAAATATTGTAAATCTGAAATTATATCCTTCCATGAATTGTGGTTATGGAAAACAAATTACCTCATTTTGTTAGGTGGTAGTCCACCATACACATGATCCATAGTTTTGTTTCCCATTTGAGGGAAGTGGTGATGGATTTGGGTTATACCATTAACATAAAAAAATATCGTTATATATTATATAATTTTTAGTAATTTATAATTTCTTAATAATTTTCTAATGATTTGGTAGAATAAAAAAACAAATCCCATGTTAAATAATTTTGCATATTCTTTGTAATTCCTCTTTAGGGTTACACCTAATGCATTCCTTGGGGTGATTACTAAAAAAACTATGGGTTATAGAATGTAGGGAGGTATTTAGTTAGTATTTTTTTTGTATTATTGGATAAAACCAAATTTTTTGGATGTGCGAAGAAGGGAGGACAAGAGGTGGACTTTTATACGTGGGGGAGAAAAGACACATTGATTTTTTAATAGATAAAGTGATACACATTATGTAGTCATTTCATAAGCCTCCTGAATGGTCATTATTAAAAAATAAATATTATACGTTCTATATATGTCCTTAAAATGGGGTTTGGACTTGTTATAGGTTATTTTTACCCTTTTATTCTTAGTTTTTCCCCCACCCCTGATAAAAACATTTTACCTTAAGCGGTGTATTTAATTTATGTTATTTTCCATATTAATCATAGTCAAAAATTACATTGAACATATTATATAATATAAAATATATTGATTTCAAATACTGAGTCTATTTTTCCTAATTCAGTTCACCTATTTGTTAGAATTCAATTTATCATTAAACTGTAGATGTAATGAAAGATTGGTTTTCCAAATATAAAATTATCACAAGTATAAAATGTTTTTATATATTTATTCAATATGAAATTGATTTTAATGATATAAATTATTTAGAATTTTATATATTAGAATGAATTTTACTTTAAAACAAATATAAAATATAATTTAACTTTAAAAATAATTTCAATGAAAGGACAGTTTCAATATAAATCCATATTTTTCACCATTTATCAAATAATTAATATTTTTAAAAAAAATTGAAAAATTCACCCAATAATAATTTTAACATGTATATTTCAAAAAAAATAGTTTTATTTTTTCAGTAAAATTATTAAAAAAGTATTTTGAATTTAAATTTAAATTATTTTTGAAATGCGTGTATAAACCATCTTTTATAAAAACAATGTTTCTCATAAAAAAATTATTTTCTCTTCCAAATGGTACTTATTCTATTTTTAATCAATAGATAACCGTTGAAATTATTTTATACATGTTTAAATAGTATAATTTTCATAGTTGAGTTATAACTATTTATACCAGTCATTTTAAAAGTTACGTTATAACAGTCTTGTTTAAATAATAATATTTTAATAAATAATGTATTTCGTTTAAACATGGTGTTGCTTGCATCACAAGATATATAATATATTGAATTTAAGAAATACATTGTACTGAATTGGGGTTTTATATTTTCTTATAATATTTTTATTGCATTCCATACATTCTACCAAATATAACATTCCTATTTTAAAATATTGGGGTGTTAAAATTCCATCCTTGTGTAATAGATGGTGAGATATGTATATAAACCATTACATGTCATCAAGTTGGGTGATATGAATGTTAGGGAATATATTATAATCTCAGAGAACCCAGTTCTTATTAGGAACCAATTTTATATGAATTCCCAAGGCTATAAGATAACCTTGGTATTTATGTTTTGGTAGCACAATAAACATTGGGAGTGTTTATAGGAATGAAAGGGTAAGATAAATTCTCAATACTCTCAAATTCTCGAGTATTCTATGATTTTCTTGGAAAAATTTCCATATAGGTGGTGATTAGGTAATGCATTAAATTTTTATCAAGAACCCAATAATAAGTACTTAGTTCAATAGCTTTCTCATGGATTGGTGAGTTAGTTTTCAATTGGATTATTCCTCGTGTTGTTTGAAAATATAGGCTTCATCATGGAGTGTTAAGTGACATTGTGTTAATATGACAAGAGTAGCGTGAGATGAATGTTTCCCTTAGTTTTACCTTATACATGCATATTATTCAATGATTATTAGATTGTTTCATCGATGTATTTAAGGATTGATCCAAGATTCATGAGGTTCACACTAAGATTTATAGCGGTTATATGATTTGATTGGTATAACATATATTAACATACAACGTGTTAAAGACATGTGAATTTAATGATATTTGACTGGGATTAATATGGTGTTAGGAATGGTTTTTATCATATTGTGATTTTTATATCATTGATTAATCAAGGGATGATCTCGTGTGATGATACCAATTAAAAAATAATTTTGATCCGATATTAAATAATTTAATTTAAAACATCAGTGTTACACTATGATTTTATTGAAATCTAACAAATGAGCATCAAAAGTTCTATAGTTGAATAAATACTCGAAAAATTTGTATTATTTTCTCCATAAAACTAAGGAAGGATTAGAATGACTATCTAAATTATGGACAGCTGAATCATGTGTATCATGTAACCAACTAGAATACATGTGATCGTATAACCTTGGGAAGGTCAGGAAAATGGGTAATGTGTTTTCAATAATTTTGTAAGGATTATGTGACCCCCCCATAAAAACCATTTTTTTTATGAAATTTTCTACCCAAGAACTGATGATCATGTAGATGCTGCCCCATAAGATCCTCTGATCATACTACATATCTGTAAATAGAAGACTGATAATCACATGAATCCCACTTATAATATAAAGAAATAAAAAATAAAATATGGATTCTTGATGTGTTCAATGATATGGTAATATTCATGTAATGTTTTATATGATTCCATTGTTTAACATCAATCATACAGATTTCCTTAACAGATCACCTAGATATAATAAAATCTTCCTAGCAATCCAGTTGGATATTTCATAGGGCCCCAAAAAAATTCTACTTGATGAAGTGACCGACTCTTTAATAAGAAACATGGACTTGTGATGACTCCTAAACATGTCAGTATAGTCATGTGTAATCCCTTTAACATGACAATTTGATCATGTAGTGAATCATATACTACAAAAGAGATGATGCATTAGAGTTGTTACATGTCGTCATAAGATCCTCTATTGGGAATGTAATTCCCTGATATAAAATCAATGGGAAACATATGAATGTTTTGTGAAATAAATAATAAATAATAAAAACTATTGAATCATTTCAGGATGGTAATTTACAAAAAATTTCATGTGAAAGGGGTTATGTACCTCGTGTGACCACCATTCATCACGTGATGTCTCTATGACATGCCATGTAGGTCTCGTCGAGTCCCCCTTTACAAGAACACTTGATCTCATGAGGGTCCCCTAACATGTCATCTTGATCCTACAAATAGCCCTTTTCAAGTCATCTCAATCTTGCAATGGAAGCCAGAAATGTATTCTTTGATAAAAAAATACCATTATTAAGACATCATGATCTAAAAAAGAATTTCTGAAATTTGTCTCAATGATGTAAATTGTCGCGAAATGTCACCAAGATTGTGAAAATTCCCTTTGATGACCTGTGGTTCAGTAAATATGGATATGAAAAAGTGTTCTCATGGTCATTTTTTATCATACGATTCATTGGATGACCTGCATGAATATCATGTAAATATTTTTATGTGATACTCCCCCACCATCTCTAGATCGTATCTATGATATATGAACATTTAATGGAAATATATAAACATAGTGTGGATTCCTATAAACTCCTACCCCTATCCACAAAACCACACATGATATGAATGTAATAACCATGGGAGCATAGAATGATGAACTTATCAGATAGAAAATCCAAGCAATGCCAATGGAAGTTCCCTTAGTAAGATATGGGGAACGACCTATGGGGTCATATGGTATGGATATTTTCATTTCAGGATCACCTGTTAGATTACACAATGGACTTCTGGTAGGAAATCCAGGTCATGATATGGAATTTTCTCATGTCGACTTGGTCACAGAAAACATAAAAAACTAATACTTGATGAAACATAAGGTACATTTGTAGTAAAGTCTATCAAATATGGAAGAATTATGTGAATTTGGATATGAATATTTTCATTTCAATGAATCTTAAACTTCACATGTCCTATCTAGATCATGGGTTATCCCTAGAACATGTTTCCCATGTCTTGATAATTCATCTATAAATCTCGTCAATATTTTGTGATGTCCTCCAAACATGTCTCCCATGTCTTCCACCCAATTCTTTTGAATTTCTCCCGAAATGTTCCCTAATACTTTTGAATCTCTCCAAAAATGCATCCCATGTATTGTGAAGTCCTCTATATATTACATCCAAGTCATGAGACAAACTTCACACATTTGAACCTTCATAATGCATTACACTTGGACATTTATGTATTGATCATGCGATGACACTCGGATGTGACTACTGATTCAAAAAATAGTTCTCTAGAAAAGACATCTAGATCATGTGAAAAGCATATTCTATGTATGCATCAATCATGTGAAGCACCTTGATACATGTTAGCCTTATCCGATAAAAACACAGTACATGTCATGTAGGAAAATAGGGCATGTTAGGTACACATGCCATGAAATGAAAACCTTTTCTACTAGATATGCTTTGACATACCATAAATTGAAATATGATATATCTGATTCTTTATATAAATAAGATATATATTATTCTATCCATACTCGATAGCTCAATATAAAACACCCCCTTTGGTATGACCTACTGTATAATTATCGTATCTATATATAGTGAGTCTGATCACTTGTTATCCATTATTTTACACTATTGGAATGGCTCACATGGGCTTAGGGATATGTAATGATCATATGACTAAAATCGTGAGTTTCCTTATATAAGGAAACCATAGTGTGTAATCTCTATTCATTGAAATGATTATACATCCCCCATATAAGGGAAACCAACTTGTGGTAAGTCCTAAAGGCATTTCAATTTTGTTATACCATTTGGAAATAACCCTCACGGGATATAATTACCCACCACCACTCATCAGTGTGTTGATGGAATATTGAACTACAATAACTATGATTCTTATTATAAACATGATACATATGACACATTCCTAAGGCTACAGTTCCATATATGATCCCTAAGTTCCCCCATATATGTCATTTTTGTTTGATGTTACACTTCACAACATAATTTTTAAAAAAATACATGGGTTTTGATTCTTATTATAAAGAGGATATATAGGATTCCTTATAAAGGTTTAACCGTATACTCATATCATCGATATCATTTCAAGATAGAAATAATGTCTATAGTTCTAGTTTATATGAATTTAAAATATAATCATCTACCCATTTCTGAGAAATTACAGGAAATAAATATATAACCATAGATATATAAAGATTGAATCATTAAAATAATCCACCTTAACACATAAGGTTGAAAACCTGATAATCATATTATGATAGAAAGTGATGTATTAGGAATTTTATAAGATTATTGAAAGTATCTTATATCTACAAGAGATTCATGGAAGAGGAAATAGTCTCCTCAAAAGTGTGACATGATCATGATATCCCATCTTCTCGACCAATGTGAGTTTTGAAATTCTTTTTTTTACCCCAAATGACCTCCTACCGATATTAAGTAGTTATATAACTTGTAAAGAATGTTAAATCCATTAGAAAATTCTATAAAATGAGAAATTTTAATCGAGAGTGAATGATTTAGAAAAGATATTTGATCCAAGATAATCATCCCAAAAAAGGGAAAATACAATAGAACTAGTGTAAAGGTGTGTAATGATAGAATCATTGAATCATTAAAGGAATCAAGAACTGTGTCTCCTAAACATGGGGAAACACTCACTTCCAATATAGAAAAATGGTGAACCTAAATCTAACAAATAAAAAAATGATCATTCGATCACGAATTGAGAAAATTTGTTTAATGTGTCATATAAAAATGAAAATGGTATTCCTGATGTAAAATCCTATGAAACTGGTGTTCCAATGAAATAAGTCCATTATCATAATGAAAATTCCATGTGATAATAGAATGGAAAAACTATTAATAATAGTGGATCTTTTTTACATGTTCATATATGATTGAGCATGCTTCACACTTGATAGGATGAAATTATCGGGGCCTTATTCCTTGTATCTTTGTGATTATAGATACTTCTCCCACAAAAAAAACCTTAACATATGATCATATATTCATCCATAAAATGTTATGGAACCTCACCCATGACAAAAGCATCTATAGTTCACAAAACAACATCACCAACCTGAAACATTTATCTTCCTGTGGTGAATGCAATGGTTCAGGGATACCATATACATGATATGATCCCAACCCATGAGGCAGCAAGTAATGGTATTTAGATGTCGTATCCAATGAGTCCATCTCATTAAAGGAATGATTCATTGAAACCAGTGGTGATCATTTCCAATTCCAATAAATTTGGAAGAATATCCATAGAGAAATAAAATGAGAACCTTATATATCTTAATAAGGGGGATCAAGGTGTCAGCTACAGATCCATTATGATTGTAGTGCCTCCGAGGAGGGATCTTATTAATCACCATCACCAGTTTCATCCCACTAAAACCCCTCAGTCTCCAGGTGAAGGAACCACCCACCACATTACCACCCTGAAAAATCATGCAAGGGTGTTAAGGAAGTCTCAATGGGATATGAAATCTGTCAATAAAATAGTATGGGAGAACATCCCCACTTCCACTGAAAAATATCGTCACTATATTCTAGTTGTAGGGACTAGGAAGCATCATATCCATATACACTCATATCAAG
The DNA here is from genome assembly GCA_963277665.1 of Viscum album. NCBI lineage: Eukaryota > Viridiplantae > Streptophyta > Magnoliopsida > Santalales > Viscaceae > Viscum > Viscum album. The sequence goes on from OY728161.1 coordinate 1,007,098,645, forward strand.
TATGCACATGTATTCTTATAAAACAATGGGGGAGGAGCATTATCTGACGTCCATAAATGAACTCCATCGACATATTATGATGGAATGAGGTGGATTAGAGTGGTATTATGTCATAGCATAAATGAAATATTTGTACTAATGTATTTTGGAGACTAAAAATCTAATGGTTTACATTCCTTATCACACATTTCTAATGTATCACTATATTATATCAACATCTGAATAACTCTATGGGAATATTCTAGAACTAGTATAGATATAATGACATCCACATATTACTATCCTAATATCCATATAAGAATATCAACCTGATCACAATGTAAATGTTTCCAACATAGAGAAAAAACACATTCTTACACATGTCTAGAGTATTATCAACATATTCTTGTAAATGATCAGACATTAAAAAAGGCTCATATTCTTATCCCAACCGAGGTTCACAAACTCAGTTTTTCAAATGCCTCAGTATAGTTTCACATTCCCGTCAAAAAAATACCAGAATCATACTCCAAAGGCGAGAGACTAGGCTCATATTTATATTCTGACCAGGGTTCACTAAGTGATAGTAGAACAAGGCATATGATAAGTAAATATTTTTATAAAAAATGCCCAGAAACATTCTAAAAAGGAATAAAACATGGATCATATACCTATTTTTACTATGGATCACTATGTAAAAGTAGAACAAGACATTGGAAATTCTCTAATCACTACCAATTAGACTACTTGGAATATTTAGATATCTCATAGAAGCTAGGCTCAAATCCTCACTTCCACCAGTGAATGATGGAAATAATATCCTTCAATACATATATATAAGGTGGATCATATCCCTTCCCCTATTCATTATGTCCATCATCACATTTTTATGGGTGAATTCATATTTGCGTCAATTTAATACCGCCTCTTCAGTTTGGATTGACCAGAAAATTATAGCAACCACCCACATGTAGACTAATATTTCTACTAATAATATAGATTCTCATTGTAATAATCAAGCAGCTTCTTGTCCAAATGATCATATCTCCACAGCACCAGATTCTTATCATCATATTTTTGTATCCATCATGAAACATGATCATTTCCCAATTCAACGCCCAAAAGGGTGGTGAACATATTTCGGTCATAATGCAAAATGAGGCTCATATACCTAACCATCTCATTATTGTTTTTTTATGTTTGACACATATCTACATCACGCCAAGGTTATTTTGACCCTTTAACCAAATAAGATGTTTATCATAACATCAAAATCCATCCTCTTGGTAGTGTTGAGATAGTTCATAGGAACTATATTCATGACATCTTCCATGGTCAACATCTTCATAGTGATATGTCTATTGGAAGAGTAAATCCTCCCCTTTACCTAACACCTCTACATTGAGACGTTCTAAGAACCCATACACCTTCATATATAGAGGTTCTCAAAACAACCGGGTTATCCATATATTATACCACTTCAACTATTATCAACACTTCAGCGTAGTCAGTTGGAGACCCAAATATGCGACATTTGTGGTTTGATAAGGTGGATCCATATGAATATGATGAAAATGAGTCAGAAATGGGCATATAGAGAGAGTTTTTCTAAAAAAATTCCAACCATGTTCCGAACCCTCATCACTTTCAACTGTGAAATCCATGTTGAGCTATAGAATAATTTTTTTCAATCCCTACAACAAAATATATTGTAAAAAAATCTGAAATTAATGCCTAGAAACCTTCGTAACTTGGGATACAAGGGTCACTTTTAGACTATCAATGAACTTTAATTTTAGTGGGATATGACCACATTTTCATTTCTTGAATTCAGGGAATGGAATATAATGAAAAAAATCATACATTGTGTTTATCTCCATATCATGAAATATCTCCATAGAAATATTTATGAAGCCCCATTAGATGTATGTATATGAGATTAGGAAGAAGATAGACAATTTCATTTCCTTATGTCTTCACAGTAGAAAATCCCACTAGATACAACATCCTCTAATGTCATATCCATAGGAGATTTTAGTGGATCAGGTAATGTACATTCCAAATGGCCAATACATTGAAGTACCCCTAATTAAAAGATGAAAATACATCTCATATAATGGGATACTATCACTAACATAACATTATTATGAGACCCTAAAAACAATTGGAACACATTTAGAACACCAAAAATGACTCCCATCATTGGATTCCATTAAACCTGACTTTTGCACGAGCATAATTGTGAAAAATATAATGGGTTGCAATAGAAACTTTCATCTTAGTTGATCTTGAGTAAACCCATCCCACAAGGATGGGAGAGTATTTACCAGTGTATCCACCCCTATAATCATCAATCCCTAATAAGATACCTGAAAAATAGGCGGAATCTTCAAAAAAACTCCAACCAACATGATTGTGGATATTTTTATAGTAATTTCTATTAATAACTTAATCAAACCCCATATGGGTCCTATAAATATAAATAGTGGTACTAAATCAACCTCAACCCCCATGGGTGAGGTAATTTTTTTCAAAAATTCTATTTCTGGAGTCATCAAATCATCAAATGGAATAATAAAATCTTCAACAATAGGTTTAGAAAGTTCCAATTATGGCCCCAAATAAACCATAGCCCACTGGGCTGGGGATAGTTTCATAATCATTATCAACTTCATAAATAATTAGTCTTCTGATGTGGGAGTGGAAATTATGGATGGTCAACATCCCATATATTTTTCCCTCTATAAAACAAACATTTTCTATTGGGAGCATTTGAAAAACATGATCTTAAACTCCCCAAAGTCAAATTTAATATATTGAGATATAATAATCATACAATGAATGAAATCATACCCATGAGTGTTTAAATGATAAAAAGGTCCATTATTTCATAGGTTCAGAGGAATGACCCTGATGCAACCCTCAAAGGAGGATTATGTGTTACAGAGTTTCCCTATTGAACTAAAAATAATGGGATAACTAGAATTTCCAAATTCACCTCATTGATTGTCATATACATAACAAAATAGATGATCTAAATCAAGATAAAAATGCCATGTGATGCAATTTAGAAGTCGTACCTTGAGAGGAGGGTGATCTAGATTCTTCAACTAAGGATACATGTACAATGAATTAGAGGAGGATCCAAATCTGAGAACCTCTAAACAACGAATTTCCACCATTATAGTGAAACAAAATCAAGGATAAAGGGGAAGGTGTGGATACATCCCACTCATCACCCATAATATATCACATACCCTTTATAGAGGAACAACTAGCACACTATGAGAATTAGATACAAAATATCAAACAACTCAACAAGGAGTAACTCAGGTGGAACATTCCCAGTAGGAATTTTCATCATACATAGATGATTATTCTTCCTCCCACACATTATGAAAGATTAAATCCACATATATTATTATCATATTAGAGTTATTATAGCCCTTGATCAATGAAACCAGTCTATATAAATGAGGAATTCGAAGAAAATCGTTACTTACCTATATTTTGGTAACATCATCTCACCTATTAGAGAAATCATTCAGCCATATCATGGATAAAAAATTAGTACGATAGGAAAACATGGTCTGATCAATAACACCTAGATACTCCCTCTACATGAGTGGAATCCCTGAAATTTATTCCATTGTAACTGATCAATTCCATTGAATACTTGACACCTTGAATTAAATCCCTGGATGGGAGGGGCACACCCATGTAGCACGAGAAGAAGTCATATCCTGAATGGGTGGAAGGAAATTTTCTCTTATCCAATTTTAGAAATCCTACTTTTTTAACCATTAACTAGGTGGTATCCCTGAAATAATATCTCGCCTACATTATGTTCTTATTCCACCTAATAATGGTTCTTTGATATTAGCATGAGGCAACAAAGATGAGATTCTTTGTATAAAAGCTGATTAGGAAAAACAATCTTTGTTATGAAAGCCTTCTATTAGGATTCATTATATTATGGAAAGACCCACATCCTCTATTATTTTATATTTTTAGCTCTATGTTATGTAGAAACAAAAATTTCCAAACACACAAACTAAAAACCTTGACAAAATGAGATGGATTCTGACTTCATCTCTAGATGGAATGGTTTAACCTATTCACTTAATATCCATCTCTTGTGTGATAAATTTATATAAGTCTATGCAGAAAATATTTTGGATGAGCTAAAAACACCATTGATCCTATTTAATTACCCAAGATGATTCCATGTGTTTATATAAATGGAATGACACTTATAATAATCCATTCAGTCGTCTAATGCCAAAATCTATACACATGTAGTCGCCACAAGAAAAAAAGTTCTTCGAAGGGATGAAACTGTCATTTTACCATCAAACAAGTTTTATTTCACAAAAAGGCACCAATGAAATCCCATATTAATATACCGCCTCCCAGGCAGTGGATGAAACTAAAAAATATCCCTCCTCAAAAAGAAAAAAGAGATAATGGTTGCTAATGATTTTCCAAATAACATGAATAAAACATAGTCCTTCTGCAATGAGAATGTCCAATATTTTCTCCTTTCATCTGTGTAAAATAAACTTCTCGATATTCCATATCCCAATAAACCCAATGACGTGAAACTAACTTATTAGCCTAACTATTTCTATTTCTATAGGAGGATGGTTTTCACATTCTAGTATTGTTTCCTCTATAAATAAATTTTCAAAACAATAGATGATTTTGGATAGGTTGTTCAATATAATTTATCAGAACAGGTGACTAGAGTACGTATCTCCCAAATAGATGAATAAAGAGAATGAAATCATGTTCTGTCAAGGTTTGGAAAATTTTCGATAACTAAATGACTTGAATGATATTTAACTGATATCATTCAACTATGTGATCACATCTTCAAAACCCCATAAAATCCGATCACCTAGGGTGGTGATATCTAATACACCTCTAATGGGTAGATATAATAATTGAAAACATAAAGGGAAAAAATATTAACAGTCATATTAAACTTCGTTGCAAGCTCTAAATCTTGAATAATTCTTTCCTTCAACATTAGGAGAACGAGAAAGGCCCTACCAAAAAGAATCTTCATCAGATAGAGAAATAATTTTTGGTTCTGTTCGTGTATTTCACATAATATAAACCTTATTCAATTATGAATAACCATTTGAGTTTTTGTCCCCCATAACTAATTGGGGAGATGGAGGCCAATTTCACAAGAGCTAAGGATACATGAAACAATGAATAAGTGGTCGAAAAAAAGATTTTATTTATATTACTGTAGAGTAAATATATATAGAAGAGTCCCGGGTGAGATAACATGATTAATCCCAATAAAAGAACTCAAGTGTCATAGAGACCTCTAACAGTCATTAAATCCAATTCATCATACCTAAAAATCATGTGGTGGTGTGATTGTCTGACTATCCCCAACAAAGTTGAATGTTTTCATGACCTATGCCATTTAGAGAAGATATGTCATCAACATATCCTCATTCACTAGGCTCTTCTGCATTAACACCTTAACTCATGATCCATGTAATAAGGATAAAACCTGCCTTGGGATGTGTGGGACCATGGAGCACAATTATGATATTCTAAAATATTTGGTTGTTGTCCCAGCCAAACTCTCAAAATTATATACTCTTCATATCTTAAAATAAATGATATATGTACTCATAAAATCCATTCGACTTCAACATTAGGTTGAGATATAATACTGTATATATACTTTTATCAAGTGGATGTTATGAAATCAATATTCCATGTTGCCATCACATTTATAGAACATGATCAAGAAGAAGTTTTCCACGGATAAATCAGACACCATTACGTTTTAGGAAAACTCGATAATATAGACATATAGAGGGTTCTTATTTAAATTATTTCTAGGATAAAAATCATAATGATTTTGATCCTTCACTATTTGGGACATAATAGAGGGTATTTTTCTACTACAAATAAATCCATTCAATGGTATCATAGAATATAGAAAATACCACTTGGGTACATAAATATCAAGGCTCAATTTGGAGATCTGACATTAAATTCTATGTTCATGGTTATGTAGCAACACACAACATAAAATTTATAGCTTGAGAGACCATGAATTCATATAACAGTATCATTATATTCAACATTTTATTAGGGTTATAAATTCAAATATATGGTAAGGTATGCATATTGTCTGTGATATTTCCCCGATGGGTCTTTTGATTCGCAATATAGTGAAGTAATTTTATATAAAAGTGTTGTAGAATATGGTTCCGGAAAGTATATGGGTTAAAACCGCCAATGTCTAGAGTAGATCCCCAATGAATACATAGATAGTGATCAGTGAAAAATATGTGATACACATAAACCTGATTTAATAAATATACTTAGTCCCACATGTCAAATATCCTCCTATACTGAATGAGAACATTAAATAAATTTATCCGATATGAAATCTTTCTGTGATGATTCAAGTAGTCTAGGGTAATAATATCTCTTTATAGGGACTATTATACCTCAGTAGTGATTGATATTACATCAAATTACAAACTATTCCTAACAATGAATCCACAGAATCAGATATGGAAGGAAGAGGGAATGACCTTAGAAGCACACATTTGGCATTTGAGGAAGGTGTCTCTGCTACCATAGATGAGTCGAGGCATGTAAATCTAGGAATAAAAAAAGACCCAGAACATATAATGACTAGATTTTCCATGCATATTTATGATAAGGATATGTATCCTTTATTTATAATGATACATCAATATTTTTTCTCTTGGACTTTTGTGGAAAAAATGCTATGAAAGACATCGTAGTGGATACACACCATCTAGGCTTAACTGATGACCATCAAGGTTTCAAGAAGGTAGCCGTGACGATGAATCCCACTCATAATTTTAATATAAAATCAAAAGTAACCAAAATTATCAATGAATTGTTTTTTTGGGAAGTTTAATAGTCAAGATAACTCACCAACATTATCCTTATCAGGAAAAATAATGGGTAGATCAGGGTCCGCAATGATTTTAGAGAACTTAATAGACATTTTTAAAAGGGAGAATTCCCATTACCATTCATTGAACTTATTATTGATGGAACAAAAGGCTTCCAATCCCAATCATTTATGTATGTTTATCCAATGATTAATCAAATAAAGGTGGCTCATTAAGACAAGGAATCCATTTTCTATATGGAACCTCAGGGGATCAATTTATATCATTGAATTCCATTTAGATTAATGAAAAATGTTACTACTTAACACTAAATAATTCATCATATTTTTATGCTCTTCTTGAGATGAATATAAATAGGATATGTTGATGATTTTTTAATAAAACATCGATAGAGATCTCATAACCTAAATTTTATTGAAACAAACTTCAGTAAGTTGTTGTAGTTTAATTCGGCAGGGGGATTTTCCAACTAGGTTTTCTATGAAATAGAAATTTTAGGGGAGGATGCACTAGATCCCCCTTATTTATTTTAGAAGAACTGAAAAGGGGATCCTTTATCAGTGTGAAAAAATTGTAGATAAATTCCTAACCTACTGTAATATAAAATTCTGCAACAACACACCCAAACAAGACCTGCAAAAAATCAACATATCAACAAGTATACCCATAAAAAATTGACACATAATTCATAAGTTAATTTCAGCATGTATACCCATAAAAAAGTATACAGATGAACCATTAACACATAATTCATAAGTGAATTAAATACATAATGAATTCAATTCAGAATAGATGGGGTTGGGACTATTAAGTGGTGTGGGGTGGTTATCCAAGGGGGGTAGGGGCTGTTAGGGGGTGGGGTGTTAGGGGGGTTGGGGGTGTCCGGGGGATGGGGGTGTCTGGGGGAGAGGGTCTTATAAGGGGGGTGGGGTGGTGTCCAAGGGGTGGTGGGGGTTGTCCATGGGGGTGGGGTTGTCCAAGGGGGTGGGGTGTCCAAGTTGTGGGGTGGTGTCGAGGAGGGGTGGAGGCGTCCAGGGGGTGGAGGCTATCCAGGGGGATGGTGCGGTGTCCAGGTGGGTCTATGTGGGTGTCTCAGGTGGTGGGGTGTTTTCCAGGATGTTGGTGGGGGGGGGGGGCTTTCCAGGGGGAGGGCTGTCCATGGGGTGGGTGGTGTCTAGGGGGTCGGGGCTGTCCAGGGGGTTGGTGGGGCTGTCCAATGGGGGTGGGGTGGTGTCCAGGGGGTGGGGGTGGCTGTCCAAGGGGTGGGGTGTCTAGGGGATGTGGGTGTCCAGGTGGTGGGGTGGTTTCTAGGAGGGGTGGGGTGCCATCTAGTGGGTTGGTGTGTGTCCAAGGGGGTGAGGGTTGTCCAGGGTGGGGGGGGGGGAGGGGTTGTCCATGAGGGTGTCTAGGGGGTGGGGTAGTGTCCAGGGTTTGGGGGGGGCTTTCCAGGGGGTGGGGATATAGAGGGTTGGGGGTGTGCTGGAGGTGGGATGGTGTCCAGGTGTGTGGGGGTGGTCCAACGGGTTTGTGGGGCTGTATAAGGGGGGTTGGGGTGTCTATGGGTGGGGGTAGTTGTACATGAGGGTGTCTTGGGGGCTGGGGTAGTGTCCAGGGGGTTAGGGGGGTTTATAGGGGCGGCGCCCAGAGGGGTGGGGGTGTCCAGGGGTTGGGGCGGTGTCCATGGGTGGGGGTGGTTGTCCAAGGGGTTGGGGGTGTCCAGGTGGTGGGGTGGTGTCTAGGTGGGGTGGCAGTTCTTTCCAGGGGTTGGTGGGTGTCCTGGGGGTGGGGTGGTGTCTAGGGGGGTTGGGGGGCTTTCTAGGTGGTGGGGTTACTTGATGGGTTGTGGTGTTCAGGGGGTTGGGGGCGTCCAAGGGGTTGGGTGGTGTCCATTTTAAACAAAAGAGAGACACTTTGAGTGATACCGACCACACCATACTTGAGATTTAGGCGAGTTTGACTAATACATGTTAGAAATGACTCATGGATCATTACCCCAGTGTATCAACACAATCCTAATGCGTTTGGTCAGATTTCCAAATGCCAGTTGTTGTTTTCACTTAATATTATATATGTTTTAAACAAAACAAAGACATTCTGAGTTATACCGGCCACACCATGCCTCGGATTGAGGTATGGATGACCCATACATGTCAAAAATGACCCAAGGATCATTCCCTTAATGTATCAACACAATCAGAATGCGTGTGGTCAGTTTTCTGTACGACAATTTTTATTTTCACTTAAAATTCTGTCTGTTTTGAACAAAATAGAGAGTACATTGAGTGATACCGACCACACTATGCCTCATATTGAAGAGGGATTGACTCGTACACGTCCAAAATGAACCACGTATCATTAAACTAAAGTATCAACACAATTAGAATGTGTTTGGTAATATTTATGTACATCTGTTGTTGTTTTCACTTAAAATTATGTCTGTTTTAAACAAAAGGGATACACTTTGAGTGATAATGGCCACACCGTGCCGTATATTGAGGTGGGGTTGACTTTTACATGTCACAAATGACCCATGGATCATTCCACTAATGTATCAACACAACTCTAATGTGTTTGATCAGATTTGCGTACTTTAGTTGTTGTTTTCACTTAAAATTTTGTTCGTTTTAAACAAAAGAGAGACACTTTGAGTGATAATAGACACATAATAACTCATATTGAGGTGGGGATGACTTCTAAACATCATAAATGACTCATGGATAATTCCCCTAAATTATAAACACAATCCGAATGCGTTTGGTCGGATTCCCATACATCAGTTGTTCTTTCACTTAAAATTCGGTCTGTTTTAAACAAAAGAGAGTCACTCCGAGTGATACTAGCCACACCATGTCTCGGATTGCGGTGGGGTTGAATTTGACACATCAATAATGACCCATGGATCATTACACAAAAGTATCAAGACAATATTAATGTTTTTGTTGGATTTTCGTGGGTCATTTTTTGTTTTCACTTAAAATTATATTCGTTTTAAACATGAGAGAGACACTTTGAGTGATACTGGTCAAATCATTCCTCATATTGAGGCAGGTTTTACTCATACACAGTTAAAATGACCCATGGATCATTACCCTAATGTATCAATATAATCTGAATCTGATGGTCAGATTTCTGTACGTCAGTTGTTGTTTTCAGTTAAAATTTTGTCCGTTTTAAACAAAATAGAGACACTTTGAGTGATAACGGACACACCGTGACTCATGTTGAGGCAGGGTTGACTCGCACACATAAAAAATGCCACATTTATTTTTCCCCTAACGTATCAAGGAAATCCAAATGTTTTTAGTCATATTCTTGTATTTCAGTTTTTTTCACTTAAAATTCTATATGTTTTAAAAAAGAGAGACACATTGAGTGATACCGGCCACAACGTGCCTCGTATTGAGGCGGGATTGACTCCTATACAGCAAAAACGATCCATGGATTTCTCTCTTAATTTATCAACACCATGAAAAGTGATTCATAATTCTTTCATGTTGTTGGTGTATTTCATCTGTTAAAATTGGAAAATGACTCTTTAGAGAAGAATGTTTTTTTAATATCAATTACAATCTTCCTACAAAATTTTACATACAACAATGTTTCATCTTTGGATCCCTTTAACCCCTCTCAAAAATTACTTCCAATTGAACACATACCCAAGTCATATATTTGTGTTATTTTTGTACAATATTTCATCAGGTATGTGGCCCACTCATTTCTGAACAAATCTATATCGTCTTGTGAGTATGAGGTTTCTTGACAGTCATAATATTACTAAAAATATATAATTAATTAATTAATTAATAATTTAAATTAAATTTTAGTTGTTTTTTAAAATACCCCTTTAGGGGTGCTAGTTTTTTTTATGAAAAAATGATCTCTTCCATAAATTTACAAACATAATTACCGCAATCATTATCCTTAGTTTTTTGGGACACTAAAAGAAATGTGATCAATAGGAAAATAAGAAAATTTTGTTGATTTTTGTTTGGATAGTGAAATTTTATTATATATACCTAGATATTTGTCCAAACGTAGTGCGTTATCGTGTCCTTATGTTTATCCCCTTTCCTCATTCCTTTTTTATTTGATAATGATACATCGTCCTATCATAGAAAAATCCTCATGAAAAGATAACATAAATTATATTACATGATATTTAGACCTAAGACATAGGGTGTAGTGTTATACAAGTTCAAAAACTATACCATGTCTGGTAGGTTTACTGGATATCCTTGCATAGAATCCAGAAAATAAATCATTGGAGTATCCAAGTTCACCGCAATTAGAAGCCAATGTAGCATAGAAATACAAAAAGAATATGTAATATATGAAGTGAAAATATAATTGATATGCTTTAATCATTGAGTTATACCCCTACATGGTTGGTATTAAGAATATTTATCCAACCATAATCTTTATTTCAAATGTTTTTAGAAACTATTTATTATTTCATTCTTTTTTGATGGCCCTAATTTTTTTATTTGTGTTGATGTGGTATGAGGAATAACAAGTCTGAATTTTGGCTCATAGGAAAATTCCTTCAACTGTTTTTCATATATATGTCTGTCAAAAATATAAAAAGCATTTAATTATAATTTTCATATTATATCATCTTTTAGAAAATCAATTCATGAAAACATACCTCATATACAAATTTACAACTGTGATGCCTAGCCAACCATATACAAGGATCTCATTTACATTTTCTGCAGCAATGAAATCAGGAATTTCAACTCCATATATACTCTTCAAAAATTTCTATATTACTACTACCATGTCTTATCATCATATCCACATAAGTCTTCAATTCTAGTAAATGTGGATAGAGAATAGGTGGTGTTATTGTGCTTTCAGTAGCTCTTTAGGATTGGTTGGTCGATCCTTTAGATGCTTTTGATCTGACGTTTCCTGTCACCCCCTTCCCTTTCTCTATCTAAAATAATATTCATTGGTTCAAACCCTTATTTCATTAATTGTTAAAGGATTATCTTGAAAAAAATGGAAATAAATACCTCTTTGTCCACATGTACTCTTACAAGTTGTGACAGCCATGCAATGATGTCCCAATATAATTTTTGACCATATGAATAACATCGTTATCAAGTGGAATAGGTAGCTCTACATTTTATCATGAGCTATAGTAATCATCACTTTCAGATGATCTTTTGGAAGTGGTCTTTTATACAGCTTGTCCTCTGGGAAGTTGAACAATGCAGCCCTCACTACATGGTGATAGGTGGGTGTTGAAAGATATAAATCACAGTCATTATCACCTTATAGAAGAATGGTACTAGAAATGTATCAGTTTTCATCTGATTCACATATCATGGGAAAATAACTAATTATTTTTATGTAATAAAAATTTAAAAATAAAATTTATCATGTCATACTTACACATATTTCCTAGAATTCTTGTGTGTTTTTATCTACTAGCTTTCATTCCTTATTCAAACATGCATCCTTCCATATCACATGACAAGGGATGGAAGTGTATTTGGTTTAAGACAAATCATTATAGATAAAAATATTGAAATATAATTATGATTTTGTTCCTTGGCACTTAATAATATTACTGTAAATTTAAAATACATACCATTTTATTTTTAGTGAAGCGTACCCCTTCCTTGTTTTATGAAAAGGGAATGTTGTTTTTCATGCACATTCATTATTTTCAGAACTAAGTTGTGGTTTCATAAATAAAATATTGACAATAAAAGTGATGAATACATGTATCCTCAAACAACATATTATCAGCCACAATTTTCCTAAAACTTCTCATCCCCACGATGTAGAATAAATGAATCCCATGCCTCATGGAATATCAGGTGAGCTTAGACAATCGGTGGGTGTGTGTTTAGATTACCTTTGGAATCTTTCTGGTGACATTTTGTTAAAATCGTGTGAAAACCTTGATGAAACCTCCTTGCAAGCCTTAGTGCATAATTCTTGTGTGAATCATATATAATTAACGTACTCTATAAGATATTGAGACTATTAATACACTGTTTCACTATTTTAATTCCTAGTAAATTATAGAAATAATATCATAGTGTTATCGTAATTTCATCCCAGATCACATTCATCAGCCTAGAAACAACATGGTTCCATGATTCTATATCAATTGTCATGAGATCCTTAGTGATAATTCCAAAATAACTACTAAACATAGCCTTGTTGGGATTCACATTATTTCCTCATGAATTCCATCCGATATCAAACTTGATTCCTTTTCTTTTTTCCTTAAGAACTTTGGCTAAGACCATCAAACTACAACGCACCTGTGTTTTCTGCGACGTCGATCCTTCATCCCTGAACATTTCATCGATATAAACATCATATATAAGTTCATGTTAAATGATATAAACTCCATGTTTTGATGGTTGTTGGACCTCAACACTTGGAGTAGCAACAGGTTCAGAAACATGTTGTTTCTCTACACTGTGAGCAGCCACAGTAGCAGGAGCAACAATAGCTACAACAGCTTGAGGGGCTTGTTCAGCCTTGATTTTAGGAGCACCAGAATGTGCAGAAGCCATTATATGCAAAAGTGGATGAACAATTAATTTAGATTACATAAATTTAGTAATGATAACTTAATAACACGAGATAACAAGATCTATATTACAAACAAAATATATCAATTTTATTGAACTCTGTTTCTTTTTTTCAAAGGCTGAATGGATTCGACACCACTACCGATTATCTAAATCCCTTAATTGTGGTATCCTATAACATATAAAACATCATCTACATTGAGACCAGTGTGAAATGGTTGCGACATACCAATGATAGAATCATCCTCAACTGAATTTTCATCGGAACCTTCAGTAGTTTTGGAGGATAACAGAACAATCGAACATTTTTTGTTTGCAGGATCTGGAACATAAAATACTTGTACCCTTGTAATGCCATTATAAACTATTATTATTTTCACCCATATTTACTAAAATTAACTTTAACAAATTCCAATTCATCTATTTTAATACCACTATAGTTATCAACCCATTTGCATTGAAAGATAGACAATTATATTATCGTATAATCCAACTCCCATATATTTTTTGAGAATGAAAAACTATGAAATATTTTGATAAATTGTATACTTTCCATACTACCAGAAACCTGAATCGCTTTAGCCACAAGTGTAACTCCACTATTTTGCATGGTACTATCTTCATCATGTTTATCTGTATAGAATGTATAACAATTAATTACATAACCATTTTTAGACAATACATACACACATGGTTTGGCGGCTATCCATCAAAGTTGTTCTAAATTTGAATTTTTATTTTTATCTAACTCCATAATAATATGGTCCTGAAACCATCCTATAAACTGATGATTATGTGTATTTGATATCCATTTTTCATCCCTTAATGTATTCAACTACCTAATAATTTCTTTGGGGGTTTCAATATATGGAGAAACCTCCCAACTGTTATTGAATATATAATGTTGGGCCTGCCTCTGATCTGTAATTTTTATTATCGCAACATCTATTCCAGAAATTCCCTCACCCTCAATGCATCCAGTGTGATGAGATTTCAGGAGACCAATTCTTTCCACATCATATAGGTATTTAGTACATAATTCAATGGCTTCCTCAAAAATATATCACTCCACTATAAAACCCTCTAGCCAACATCAATTTTTGACATACCCTTTGAAAATAGTCATATACCATTCAAAGAGGTACATCCATTTAAAGTGAAGAGGACCGCAAAGTAGAATCTCTCTCACTAAGTGAAGCATCACATGAACCATAATATAAAATAATGTTGGCCAGAAGAACATTTCTAATTCACATAATATGGTTCCAATTTCTCTTTCCATATCTTGGAATTTCGCTGGATCTAAAACTTTGATACATAAAGCATTGAAGAATAAACAATGTTTTGTTAACGTATGACGAACATTCTTGAGAAAAATGAAACATAAAGCTATAGATTTTAAATTTTGCATCAAAATATGAAAGACATGTGATTTAAAACCTTTTAACTCCAAATAAATCCTTGACATAATGTTCTTGATATTTGATGAATAACCCTTTGGAACCTTTACATCATTGAAGAAGTTACAAAACTGATATCTCTTCTTCCTGGAAGGAGTGTAAGGAGCTGGATGAAGAAATGTTTGATTTTCACCATCAATGGGAGCCAACTCTTCTGGTATTCCCATGTCAACCATGTCCAACCTTGACTTAATTCCATACATTGTTTTTTTCAGGGGAATTTAGCAATGTTCAGATGACACTGTCACATATCTTTTTTCCAAAGCTTCACATCAATAAAATGCCTAATGAACAAACAATTCCCGTACGGTAATTCAATAAAAAACTGATCTCTTTTTCCAACCGGTTTTACTAAGTTTTTTCAAAAATGGTTTACCAAAAAAAGTGTTCACATATTTTACATTATCAAACAACTGATCAAATGTTAGTGGATATGGGGTTGTACATTGTTCTGATCTTCCATTGAATGATTTCGTCCTTCATCAGTGCTTTTTCCAACGGGCTAAAATTCTACGATGTCAGTGTATCATAGTTTTCGATGAAAATTTCAACTTAATTGATTCTTTATCTTCTTCACACATGGGATACCCTTGAGTTCCCTTAATTCTATATCCTGAAAAAAAAATATGTAGTTGAAATCATTTATCATCCCATACAACATCCCTCTCAATGTGAAGAATTCAATTTCATAAGCATCATACAACATAACACCTGAATTTTCTAATAACTTCAAATCCTTGATCAAAGAAGACAAATAATAATCAATGTCGTTACCTAGTTGTTTTGCTCCAGATATAAGCATAGATAACATGATTAATTTCTTCTTCATGCATGGCCAGGGTGGAAAGTTATAATTTACCAACATAATAGGCCATGTACAGTGACTGATGGGTTGAAAACCAAAATAATTCACTTCATCTATAGATAATAGAAGAAAAATGTTTCTCGGCATTTTTCAAAATTCAGTATACTCATGATCAATTATCATCCATTGAAGTGAGTCAGACGAGTGACATAATTTCCCATAATTATTTATTTTATCTGCATGCCACGAAAATTGTCTTATAGTTTCTTAACTTCCAAATAGATGCCTAAACCTTGGAATGATTGGAAGGTACCATAAAACATTAGTAGGACTAGATTCATCTTTATTTTATCGAGAATCACCACAATTTGAGAATTTTGTAAGTGATTTTTTCTCCTTGAAAAATAGTATACATCCTTTTGGGCAGGCATGTAATCTTTTATAAATCATACCCATCGAGAGAAGAATTCGTTTAGCTTCATATGTCCGTTTTGGATGATCATTATCTTCTGAAAGCATGTCATTCAAGAGAGCAGGTAGTTCTGTAAAAATGACATCACTCCATCCATTTCCTACTTTCAATTTATAAAACATTAGTACAGATGAAAATACTGTATATTTAGTGCAACCAGAATACAATGGCGTCTATGCTCAACTCTTTAACTTCTCAAACAATTTTTGTTAGTCACGAAGTTCATCTTCAACTGTCCATGTCATTTCCTAAATACCATCATCATCATCATTGGCATATGTAATCACATCCTCCATACGGTCTTCTTCGTTATCCATATTTGTATTCGTAACTGATGATCCATAAAACGTAGTTTTGTTATAGTCAGTAGCTACATTATCTTTTCTCAGTGTTTATTCCATCATTTATAACTCTGATTTATTCTGTGACATATCAATTTTTTTTCTAACTCCTCTGGAGTAATTGTTCAAGAATAACAACAACATAAACATGGACAATAGATTTTAGAAGAATCTGTTGCATGATCTTTTTCAAAAGAGATGAAATATTTCACTCTATTCTCATACGCTATTGTACAAAGATTAGAATCCATCCAATATTTATTCATCTTCATCCTATTTTAATATTAAATATTAGTATTTTTTATTCAAATACACAAAACAAGACTTCCAAATTCAGTATAAGTGAATAAATTCCACATAAAAATAGATATTAATAGAGCCTAACCACATACAATAAGTATTTAGAAATCAACAAAACTTGGATTGACCCCCCCCCCCCTGAAAAATCAACACCCTTTCCAACCCCCTTACCAATAGTTTTACCACCCACCACCCTTGCAGAAAAACATTAAAAATCAGTTTAACCACCCTACCAGCCACCTCATTCATAATAAAATAATCACATAAAATATCCCAAAACTAGTGACCAAACTCAAATAAAATGAAAAAAGGATACAATTTTGATGAGAAAACTAATATAGTGGATGCATTTCCAAACACAAAGGGGTTCTCATGGGAATCAAATAACCTAGGATTACCAAAATTACTATCGAATATCATCGGTTTTGTTACCCAAATTAACATAAGAAGTAGAAAATTATGGTCAGTGAACACAAATTATATCCTGAACATCTTATGAATATGAAATAATTCTCCCTCACTAACATTTGGCTCTACCAATGCCTACCATATACCTAGAAAATAATTGCAATAATTAGGAAAAATAGTTTCTTGTATTAATTGATAATAGTACTACATGAAGTGTATAACGAACATAGATCATACCTCCAAACACTCATGGATCCTCTGGGTAAAAAGACTCTAGTGACTACAACTCTCTGATATTCTAACCACTAACATCCCAATATTGAAGTGGTCTACTGAGGGGTAGTATTAGTAGAATCAAACCAATGTTCTATCCACCTCTTGATGCTCCCTGATCTCCTCTATCACATTAGTATTTCACATACCTCCTTTCTCCAGTTCCTTCTTTGGCCTAATATATTCGTCAATAGCCTCTCTGACAATAGCATGAATGTTACGAAAATGAAAAGTGATATGTTTATACCCATCACAATCATATTAAATTCCATGGATTAATGGGCTATCATTGAGGTACCTATTAATTAAAGTGCCTCCTGAGATGAGACTTGCATCACAGACCTACTGTGGGTGGGTGTTGCTAACACTAAATCCCAGAAGATCACTACCTTAAATTACTATGATATCAACTCAATCCATAGGCATAATCATAAAACACTATTATAGCCATCCAAATCATATTATTACATGTTGAATTCATCCAAACCACTATAATTTGTTCTATGAATTTGTCAACATAAATTAATGGATTTAATAAAAAGAGCTAAAATATAATCCAACCAAGTAAAATAAATTTACAATCTCATGAGAATAAATTTACCCCCCCCCCCTCACGTAATTGGGTTCTCCATATTGTAGGTGTACTTAACCAAAATCACTTGGCTTGACACACCAAGGGTAGTTCTTTACTATAGCAGTCTCCAGTCAAAATAACAATCTTGATACCCATAATAGGTATCAGGGAAGAATCACTATCAAAACAATGAAGTACATGGTGTCTCACAATTTTCAAGAAAAAACATTCTATACTATCACCTAGGAACAACTATTCATAGAGGATCACTATATTCACACCACCCTTAAATTATCCTTGACATAAAATAAAGATGTGTGGAATTTACCATTGATCTAAGTCAAGAAACATACCACTATCCTAAAATGAATTAACCACCCAAATACTACGACTCACATATTCATACCACTATCTAAACCCAAAGTCCATTTCTAAAGAATACCATTAACCATTCCATGAATTCGCTACTCTGATATCCTCATCATTTGTGGCCCTAGTGCATGAAGACTAGAGGCCACTCCATGAATCATGGTTTAATTATAATTGAACCTAAATGTCCTATAGGCTTCACTATGAACCTTCTCATGGAGAGATACAATTTAGAACCCTATAACTTCACAAATACACTCATCATATCTGGTATATGGGTTTATGCATACACCATATCCTTACCAAGAGTGAAAAATAAGTGTCCCCTATAAAGCATTCCATAATTTCTCAACATTCACGGGGCATAAAATTATTCTTCTTTAACACATCACATAAAACCATGCTCACCAACTAAGGGAAATATAACTTAACATCCATAGGGTTGGATACACTTTCTATATTTTAGGGGTCCTAATCACTAAAAAATTGAACCTTCCCCATAAACACAATTAAAAACACATCATGACACCCAAAAAGTGTAACCAATTAATAATGAGGAAGTTACTATCAAAAATATTATTTTTCATTAAGGGGTTTACAAAAATACCAATTTCACCAGTATAGATAACCCCACTCTACCAGAATGATGAGGAAAAACACTCAACATTAATAGAATATTCATGTATAACAAGGTCTAGATGGAGGTTGTATGAGAATATCAAACCCTGCTGCAAATGACACTTTGAGAAAAATACATTATACTTCTAAACATCATAAGGACCCAAGAGGAATCATAAAAAAGCCATACATTAGTTTAAATCATCTCCTAACCAAGTATAAGAATCCACTATATGTGTTATTTCATGATATATATTTTTAGAACATTATGTTTGTTAGCATCTAATCCATGGGAGGTGATCATGGGGAAAAATCCAATCCTCACCAAATAAAAAATTCTTTCACAAAACCTATCCACTAAAAATAAACCTAAAAGAAGAAGTGGGAGAATTACCTAGAGTAGATCGCACCCGCGATGGAGGGAGGGAAGAAGCGTCAAGAAGTCAGGGATCCTTCTGCACTATGTCGGGAAGGGAAGGAATGACCGTGAGGGGAAGGTTCACAAAAGGAGCCACCACCATAAAAAATGGAGGAGTAGGGTTCGCAGGGAGTCTTGTAGAGAGGAGGATGTAGGGTTTGCGGGGAGGAGGACCCACAGAAGGGGTTCGAGGGGGAGGAGAATGGGTAGGGATAGTGGTGGAGTTCCAGAAAGGAGATGATCATGGGGATATGGGAGTTTTCATAGGGGTACAACATCGCAAGGTATTGAGGGCATGATAAATAGAGGATACTGTGCACCAGATTTTATAAAATATCATACTATGGTTTTATCGTCCCTTAAAAAGCACTGATAAAGTCTTCCTTTATGAGTGCTAAAAATTTTGCACTGATAAAGGAATCCTTTATCAGGGATTTTATAGCACTGATAAATAAGCCCTTTATCATTGCTTTTTTAGCGCTTATAAAGGGAACTATTTATAAACTCTAAGAAAAAGACATTGATAAAGGGATTTATTATCAGCACTAAAATTTTAGTTCTCATAAAGGGTTCCTTTATCCCATCTTTCTTCGAAGCACTGATAAAAGGCGGTGCTTCCCTTGCCCATTTTTGTAGTAGTGTATCATCATATTCTGGTAGGAGATAAGGACGTACCATATATAATCATTAGATGTCGGTATAGCCACTGTGATATTTTGGTGGTGTATTTCGACACGACCAGTGCCCCAATAGTATTCATGGGAGCCATGAATAGGGTATTACAGCAATACCTTGTCCAATTAATCGTATTCTTCAATGATGAAATCTTGGTGTACTCAGTGTAGAAGGAGGATAATGCTACACACCATCATATTTTTCTAGATACAATCTAAGATCAACAACTTTGGGGTAAGCACTCGAAGTGCCAGTTCTAAATTCAAGAGGTGCACTTTCTAGGACATGTAATCTTAGAGGCTGGAGTTGTGGTGACCCATCAATGATATAGGAAGTGCTCACATGGGAGACACCTAGGAGTGTGACTGAGGTGCAGAGTTTCTTGGTTTTGGCTCGATAATACTGGTGGTTCATCCCCGAATTTTCTACAGTAGCATCACCTTTATTTTCCTTGACATGGAAGGAACAACCATTCATGTGGATGGAGAGGTGCTAGTAGAGTTTCTAGGAGGAGATGAGGATACTAACAAGTTCCCCTATCTTGTGACTTCCAAAGCAGGGAGTTGGGTATGTAGTTTTTTGGGACCTATCAGGGACATGACTTGGTTATGTATTGATGTAAGAATAATCAATGATCACCTACGTCTTAGGGCATTTAATGCATCTTGAATAGAACTATGCAACCCATGACCTAGAGTTAGTAGTAGTGGTATTTTTTTAAGATGTGGTGACACTACATGATTGGTGAAGGGTTTATAGTCTACTTCGACCATATGAGTCTTAGATAAATATTTTCCCAAGAAGACTATAACTTCAGGAAACATTGATGTATATAGTTCCTTGACGATAATGAATTCTAGATATTATATAATCTTATGAAGGGTAATGTGGTTGGAGACTTTCTCTGTAGGAGGCCCGATTTGCAGCAGCTGAGTGAGGATTTGGAACAATTATACACAATATAGATATGCATTGGGGATGATAATGGAGCAGCTAAACATCAGTCGATTTCTGTCACTCCTCTACTCCTATTGTGATTTAGGGATGCACATCTAGTGAATGTTGACGAAGAGGAACATAGTGCTCAGTTATCCAAAAGATAGGAACATAATGGATTTTTAATAGGTGGAGAGCACATAAACCTTTTCAAATATATCATATTATTACTAGTGCCATTGCGAGATGAGATTTTGAGTGAGTTCCATACATCCCCCATGGAGGTAAATCCTAAAGTGGTGAAGATGTACCAGCATCTCTGACGTCAGTATTGGTGGCCAGGGATGAAAAATGAAATGGTCAAATATATTTCATTATGCCTCACTTTTTAGAAAATGGTGGTTTCGCATCATGTTCCAGCAGTCTTGTTACAACCACTTGAGGTACCACAGAGGAAGTGGGATGGTATCTAAGTCTACATCATGATGGTTTCACCATAAACATAACAGGGCCAAAATTCTATCTGGGTGATCGTTCATTAACTCACAAAGTCGGCTCACTTCCTACCCATTGGAGATCAGGTATCAGTAAAGGGATTGAGATGCATCTACATCCATTATATAGTGCGGCTCCATGGGTGTGTCTTTGATGATTATATCATATCGTGATTCATTCCTTACAAACTGATTTTGGAAGAGATTTCAAAAGGTATTTGGGACTTAGCTAAACTTGTGCACAACCTTTCACCCACAGGTAGATGGTCAAACAGAGCAGACAACACATACCTTGGAGGACATGCTTATTGCATGAATCCCTTGTTTTGGTTATATTTGGGATGTCCATATTACATTGATGAAGTTAACATACAACAACATCCATCACCCCCCCCCATTGGTATGGATGCATTTGAGGCCTTGTACGTGAGGCCATGCAGATCAAATCTAGGCTGGATAGACCTAGGGGAGTTAGTACATGTGGGTCCATAGTTGGTTCAAGAAACCACTGAGAAGGTCCATATCATCCAGGAATGAATGGGATCTGCAAAAAGTAGGTAGAAATATTTTTCTGATAAGAGATATAGGACCTGGTAATTATACGAGGGAAACCATTTTTTCCTTCAGGTCCCACATCGACGGAGATTGAAAATATTTTTTTGGGGTGGCATGTTATCTCTAGGGTTCAACAGACCTTTCTATATTTTTACTAGAGTTTCCAAAGTGGTGTACCACCTATCTCTACCCCCATATATAAATTGAGTGGACAATGTCTTCCACCTGTCACAACTGAGGAGGTATGTGCTTGATCCATCACATATCAACGACTTGGGTGATCTGGAAATTGATGATGGGGAGACGTTTCTGGAGTTTCTAGTGTTGATATAGGATTTACCAGAGTGGGTCCTTTTTGGAAGGTTGATTCCTCTGGTGCATGTTTGGTGGCAACACGTTAATTTCACAAAGAGCACATGGAAGCGGGAGGCTCAGATTCATTCTCAGTACGAACATTTGATCATTTACCTTTTTTTGGGTTTACGGGGATGGCAATCCCTATAGTGGGTGTAATGTAATTCCTTGAAAATTCTGTGTTTTTTTTGAATTTAAGGAATTATTTCAAGACCAAACACTTTGATGACATGTGATTTCAATCCCAGGTGAGTCTGGAATAGAATTTTGAACATTTTTAGTTCATTTAAATAAACATGAGAGTGTATTTTTATTAATTTTAAACATGATTTTTCATCAAAAATAAGAGGGAAGAATTGAACATAGAATGGTGGGATTCGCCTCGAATGGACCTAAATTTGACCAACAAGGGTGGACCAGAAAATAAAATTTTCAAAATTCTCAGTGAAAAAAAAAATTATTGGCTTTTCCAAACCATTGGGTAGTGGAATGACGGATTTGTGGTTCAGTGAAAAATAGAGAATGAGTTGCACTATATGAATCTCATTAATGGCTCACAAATGTTCAGCATAACAAATATTCTATTTCATTTTTGAAACAATGTAACAACATGACAAGTTATCATAACAAAAATGCTATAAAATATTTTCTTTTAATGGATTAACATGATGTAGAAATCATAATCAATGTTGGAATTTATCTGACAAACCTATGGTGAAAATTAACTCCAACAATGAATGACTAATTTTGGTGAATCACAAGTGAAGTAAATGCACCATGACGAGTGGGACTGGAGAGCGTCGAACTCCAACAGAACATGAATCCCCGCATAATGTTTGGTTTAACAATGAACTACAATGAGGTAAATGTTTTTTGTTTTAATTTTCTTTTTCAAATTCTTCATTCTATAATGAAGAACACATATTAACACATTAATAGGTTGATCTGCAGATCATTCATTCATGGGGAAGGGTGAATTTTTATGGGATTGTTGTATCACAATTGATTAATTATGACATAACTTCAAACCATTATTCCAAGATTCTAGGACTATAATTCGTAAGGCGCATGCCGACATAAATAAAGATAGATCCCCTCATCTTTTTTCTTTTTTATGTCTTCTTTATGGTAGTATATTTGAAATAAAAGAAAAGATGATTCGAGACCATCTCATTGAAGAGGTCATCCCCTAAGGTCCATTGGCGCAAGTGGCCTGAGGAACAGACAACTAGAGAGAACCATATAGTCCGTGGAAGTAGCCTTTGGCATGCCTATTCTGGTGGAGTCCCATGATGTCATGCCGGATGGAGTGTCACAGCTCGCTCGGGCTACATTAGTACAACAGAATCTACTAGCTTCCATGCCGGCTTCAAGTAGTTGGAGGATGCGACCACCCGATCGTGTCAAAAGCACCATAGTTGTGGAACCGCACCACATAACATGAGGAATGTCTATGGTCAAATGACCTTGGTGGAGGATGTGGCCCTACAAACGACCCGTGGGGCATGGGGGGGGATGCGGCTTCTAGATGCATCCCAGCCAGGTAAGAGCCTGCTGCCATGGGTGGGCTAGGTAGAGAGATGGATGCCATAGTGATCCCAACCTAACATAGAAGGCCAAACCTAAGGCCAGATGGTCCCGTGGCCTAATGGGCTGGAACTAGGATGGGTCAGATCCGGGTTGGGTCATTGGACCTGGGTTGGGTCATTCTGACCAGGTCGTACCGGACTCGAACCCGACCGACCCCTTTTTGGAAAACACCAATATATCTCAATCCATGCATCCAATTGACGAGCTATTGAGGTGTTGAAACCCATGAGACAAGGTGATTATTTTAGAATACTCTATTGAGGTCTTATTAGTAGTTGGAATTTTAATGATGGATTGAAGAGAGGCTCTCCTGGAATCATGTGCATTACGTGTGGATATCCTATGGGTGACTGTGACCTGAAGACTTGAGAAGAGACCTAGTGTGGATCAACTATGATGGACTAATGTGAAGTAGCTTTGGGTGAACCAAGAGTCCCATGGGGGAGAGTGAATCGGTGTGACCTGGTAGACCCATGGTACTTAATAGGGAATAGTACCTCAATATGATAGCCAAGGTGGGAAGTGGCTCTATGTGAGTCAGTATTCCCACGGAGGGGAGTGGCTCTGTGTGGCCCAACATACCCATAATACTCATCATGGATAGGTTCCACAATAATCCAATGTTTTGGGGAAGCCACTCTCTGTGACCCGGCAGACCCACATTGGGGAGAAACACATTGTGACCCAACATACCCATGGTACTCAGTGGGAAGGAGTGTGCTAGCATCCCAAGGTGTTCAATAATATGGATATTAGTCTTACGTTCCTTACTCTAGATTATTTTTGTTGTGATTTGTCTTTATTCTTGATCGTGTTATATGATCAATCTTCGTGGTTTGATTCTGTATTTTATTTGGTATTTGATTTTTTTGGGTCCCCTACCAAGTATTGTGTTACTCGCCCTTGCACGGGCGTCACCCGCACATGTTGTATCTTGTGAAAGAGATTGACGCTTCGAAGGAAACCTGGTTGTTCAAGACCAGATGGTGCCAAGTGAGGTGGGACAGACGACACATACTACTACAAATTCTAATAGAAACTCCTTTCATACCTTAAATTCAGGGTTCTTCTTCGCACGTCTTACAGAGATGTTTTGTAATTTCCTCTCATTAGTTTGTCTTTTATTGGGTTTTTATTCTGGCCCATTTCACTTACAGCTTGTACCTTTACTAAGTGGTCGTTTAGTGGACTACACATTCTCTTTTCCAGTTTTTATGGGATGTGGTTGTTTGTGTGTGTGTATATAAGTACTAAGGTAAACACCTCCCACGTGCAGGTTGACAGCTTCAGCGCTAGTCACCAACCCATGGACTTCGAAATGCGGGTTTGGGGGAGTCATGACATAGGTACCATGGGACAGGTCATGAAAAGTTATAACTATTCATACCCTATATTTTAATATTTAGATTGTAGTGGTAACATTTAATTAAAAATATTTTAATAGTGTAATGGGTTTCAATGTAAAAATTTCATCGTGTGAATCACAATCTATCAATGTGATTGTATTTCAATAAATATATTATAATGTATTGATGTGTTTTGTTATCTTATAATATTGAGTTTTTAGGACATACATTATACCAAGTATCCTGTCATTCTATTTCAACCCTAAGGGTCTACATTATACCATCCATAAATAAATTGAATCCTCTCAATTTAATAATTATATTGGTAATCAAGGGTTTCCAATTTTAAATTAATTTTTCTAAAAACTCACATAATAACCACTTTATAATAAAAAAATGAAGTAAGGTGGTTATCCAAAACAACAATTTAATTGGTTTCCAAAAATGAGAATATATTTTGGAAATTTAAACAAGGATATGAAATGGAATACTAATAAAAAATAAATATTAGAGGGATAGAGAATATTTTTATGAAAAATTTTACCACCACAAAACCCATAATATATGTTGAGTTAAAATAACGTCGATTCCAAGAGAAATGAAAGTTATAGGACACCATTTTTTTTCTTGATATTTTTCCTAAATGTGAGGGATTTAGTTAGTATTATGATAGAGAAGACTAGAAAATATACATTAAATTTAATCACTTTTAGTTAATTAATCAATTCTTATATACTATGTTACTCCAAGAAATGAAAATCCAAAAATAATTTTTATACCTGAAGCACTTAAATTAACATTTTAGGTCCTTTTCTCAGTGAATGAATGACAACCCATTCCTCATGTATTTAGATATTTTCCATAACAAAAATGATTTTCTTGAGTTATCTAATAACACTCAATGTTTTCATAAATCCACACCACAAAATTTTAAACATGAAGATCTTCAAAAATATTTCGGAATAATCAATGAAAGAAAGTCTCTAAATCAATATTACAGTTTCTAGAAATTATAATGATTCTCTTAATGTTGCATTCCATATATTTTAATAACATGATCACCCAAATACCTTAATAAAAATTATCATGATTCCAAAAATAAAATATCATGTATTTAAATATATTTCATAAATTGAAACATTAATTAAACATTAGAAAAGATAATATAAACCATTAAATCACTAAACAATTTTATTATCATTAATGCTACCAAATAAACAAGTAATTTTCATTATTAAATCAACATTGAGAACATATTGATGGTTATATTCCCTCAATATTGTTTATTTTTAAAAAATACAAACTTCCCATTGAATCACTTTTCCAGTTCATCGATTCCATTCAATATATTCTCTCAAACCCATAAATAAAAAGTACTCTAGTATAGTGCATATATATATTTTAATTAATATAACCAGATTTAGAATGATAATAATACTCATATAAAAAATTTATTTATTCCAAACACAGGAAAATTATTCATTCCACTTAATATGTACTAATCGAATAAACTTGACCTCGATCCATTAGCTTCTTGTAAAGTATATTCCCTTGATTCTTAGATAATTTATTTTCATGGTTACCTATCCTTTCACTATTAAATCATTGGCAATTGGAAACTTCTTTATTTCCCTTTAAATCGTGAGCATTGTGGCCTTTATCTCCATACTTTCAGAAAACTACCATACCCATCATGAATGTACCAAGGTTTTTCTTTCCACCATTATAATATGAGGGTAAATTCTTCTTTCCCTTCTTTTATGTATTAATTTTTTTCTGTATCATTATATTCATCACATTATTCCCTTCTAATCCACTGTTCAATGATAATTATTTTATTTTATTTATTTCACATGTCACTATGTCTTCATATGATAACAAATTTTGAGAGAATATTTCATTTCTAATGATTTTAGTAAACCCATTAGTGAAATTATAATTCTTTCTCATTAAATTATGTGAAATGATTTTTTTCACCTTCATTCTTCTATGATCAACTTCTAAATAATGGAATACATAGTATTAGATCATAAAATTATTTATCATAATTTATAATCCAAAATTTAATGAAACACTAAACATAAATTGTAAAATTTATACATTTCTAATCTCATAACCAAAAACATGGTTTCCCTGGGAATATTTTCAAATAATAAATTATTTGAAAATTCATCATAATGTTTTGATAAATAAAATGTAAATTAATAATATAACATCTATTGGGAGTGACAAACTATGTTCACAGTAATCCCCATTATCTTGTACAGGTAATTCATGAGTAAATCTTGATGTTCCTCTTTAATAATGATTAATTATAGGTAAATATGTTCCAAAACCATTCCCACTAAAAGTATATATACTGGGAAATATTTATAGGAAAAATAAATAATCTCAACCCATCCAAAAAAATAAGATGTTTTCATATAAATACAATTAATCTTAAATTATATTATAGGGTTATATTCTATAATATATGTTTTTCAAAATCTTGATTCCTAGGTTTCTAATAAATTTACACATACACAAACTATAAATACCCTAACCCAAATTACCAGGGCCTAGTGGTTAATTTATTAAATTGGAATAAGATACAAGTAATAAATACCAAATGGCTGAATAATTTTTAGTCTTAGTAAAGTATATATATACTTTCAATTCACTATGTTATTGAAAACATAATGAACACAAACTATTTACTTTTAAATTTCCATTATTCATCTCTCGGTATCCCTACATATCAATCACCAAATAGTTCAATGTATATTTGGGGAAAATAAAGCATTATAAAGGGGTTATCATGAATGATCAGTAAGGGTTATCATAAAGTACAATCTGTAATTAATAAACAAACACAATTAATATGGAATGTAAAATAACCAAAAAATCCATTTAATGAAATAATTAATCATAATATTGTAGAAATAAATGATGATTAATTAAATCCATATAAATAATCACATACGATTAAAAATTAACAATAGATATTATAATTAATTTAATAATAAAATTGAAATCAATAAGTAATCTCATAATGAGGGAATTATAAATTCTATACTTCTAAAACATACTAACAAAAAATTTCACATGAATGCCCAAATATTTGGGTAGAAACCCATATAATTTGGTCAACTATTTTGTCTCCTATGACTTATCGATGCATCATGGTGATATTAATAATTGATCCATAATCATCACTTACTATATCCAAAACAGTCCTAATATAAAAGATGTGAAACATAATCAAAATAAATAGTGGCATTTAAAATCAAATATAAAAATTTTATTACATACCACAATCAGATAAAAAAATAAAAAAATATCCAAAATAATATGTTTAATGGTAATAAAACTGTACATACTAAGAGAGAATAACAATAAACCAAAAAAATAGAGAATAATAATTATATTAATGGAACATATACTTAGTTTATCATAATTAAGATAAATTATTTATGTTGTTGTTATATAGAAATATCTAAAAAATATAATTAAAAAAAAATTATTGACGAAAATATCAATTTCACTATGAAAATATCATTGTAATAAAAAGGTTCAAATAAAATTTTTAAAAAATATTTTCCTAAAAAAACATTTAAATATTTAAAAATAAAATTTAATATATTGTATTGTCATGAAGGTGGAAAATTATTTTTATTCCATACAAGAAAAAACAATGTTTCCTTTCACATTAAAAAAAATCCAACATGCATTGTTTTGAAAACAATAAAGATATTCCCTTGAATTTTTTAAAAAAAAAATTGGGTAACAATTTCACTAATAAATCATTTTTAAAATGATAAAAACATTTTTTAAAACATGTTTAGAAAGCATGGATTTTGATAGAAATGGATTTTCAACCTAAGAGAGAAATAATGTTGGATTTTCCTAAAAACATTTTCACTATATTTTTGTGTGCCAAATAATAGGAAAATGGTACTATTACTTCAACAAGATCATCATTAACTAGAGTATAATAAAATATATTTATCTTAAGATATAAATACCAAATAATTCCTTCAATATATACTAAAAAACAATTCTTAGTAATGAACAGATGGTGAAAAATACCCATAACACATTTGTAAATTTTTAATAATAATCCCAATGAAGGAGATAAATTTCAAAGATAGTTTTATTTTAATGAAGATAAAAAATCACGATATAACATATAAAAATTTAAAGCATATACAACACACAAAATAATGTGTGGTTAATATGGTGTATGTCATACAGATGTAAAAGTGAGACAAGAAACCCTTTCGTCATGTTTGACATTCTTTATATGTGTAAATAACTCCTATATAATAAATATAGTATTATTATATATCTATTATATATCCAAAATAATATAAATTTTACCATATATTATTTAATTGTAGTATTTTATCACATGTTTTTTTGACAATTCTTTTTTAAAACATTGATTTGGGTGGTAATTGCTTCATTTTTCATGTACATTATAGTTCAGTAATTTTTTCCATTTAATTTTATCATGGTTAAAACATATAAACAATTAAAAACATTATATAGTGACATATATATATTCATTATATATTAATTAAATTTATACTTTTAAAGTATGAATTATAAAATGGATTACACTATTCATGGAGATAGTAGGTCCTACTTATAAATTAACGTTGTTTCTATTTTTCTTGATAGATATAATGAAAGGAAATAAATATTATTTGATATTAAAATAATAATATTTATTTCATATAAATAATTTATATTAGTCAAATAAATATTTATTATAATCTATGTAAAAAATAAATAAAAACAATTTCACAACTCTACAGGGAGGAAACAGTCCATACGTATGCACGAGTGATGTAATTTTATTCTAATTGATTATAAGGTAAAAGGTTATATGTGATATTATATATTCATACGTTTTTTTAGATCATAAATTTCTCATATATTTATTATCTATAACATTACTACCTTTCATATAATGCATAAGTGAAAAACCAGTCACATCGCTTTGTGAGGCGACAATCTTCTGTATAATGGAGCAACATTATTGTATCCCCCACAACATAAAAAGTAAGAAGAAATAAGTGAAATAATAATTATATAAGTCTAACATTTCTATATATATTTTATAAATATGGTATATATGAAATTATATCCGACCACGAATGGTGGTGATGGAAAAAAAATTACATCAGTTTGTCAGGTGGTAGTCTACCATACATAGGATTGACATTTTCCTTTCCCATTTGAGGGAAGTGGTGATGGATCTGGGATATACCATTAACATAATAAAATATCATTATATATTATATAATTTTTTATTATTTCATTATTTTTTAATAAATTTCTTATGATGCGGTAGAAGAAAAAAAAACAAAGTCCCATGTTTAATAATTTTACATATTTTTTGTCGAGCCTCTTTATGGTAACAACTAATGAATTACATCGGGTGACTACTAAAAAACTAAGGGTTATAGGATGTGGGGAGGTATTTATGTAGCGTATATTTTTATTAATTGGATAATAAAAAAATTTTGAAGTGAGAAGAGGGGAGGACTTGAGGTGTCCTTCTATAAGTGGGGGAGAGGAGACACATTGATGTTTTGAAAAGATAAAGTGATACACATAATGTAGTCTGTTAAAAAGCCTCCAAAATGGGTCATTATCAAAAATATTTATTATAGGTTTTAAATATGTCTGTAAAATGGGTTTTGGACTTGTTATAGGTCACTTTTACCCTTGTATTCTTAGTTTAACCCCCACCCCCGATAAAAACATTTTACCTTAACGGTAGTATTTCATTTTTATTGTTTTCACTATTCATTATTGTCAAAAATTATGATGAACGTATTATATAATTTAAAATATTTTGATTTGAAATACTGGGTCTATTTTTTCAAATTCAGTTCAAATATTTTATAGATTTCAATTCATCATTAAACCGTAGATGTAATGAATGATTGGTTTTCCTAATATAAAATTATCACAAGTATAGAATGTATTAATATAAATATTCAATATGAAATTGATTCAAATGATGTAAATTATTTAAAATATAATATTTTTGAATTATGTTTACTTTAAAACCAAATAAAATATAATTTAACTTTAAAAAAATTAAATTAAATGACAGTTTTAAATAAAAATTAATATTTTTCACTATTTATCAAAAAAATAATATTTTTATAAAAAACCTAAAATTTCACCAAATAATAATTTTAACTTGTATATTTCAAAAAAAGAGTTTTATTTTTTAAAATAAATAATCTAAATGTGTTAAAATGTAAATTTAAATTATTTGTTAAAAACGTGTACAAACCATCTTTTAGAAAAATAATGTTTCTCATAAAAAATTGATTTTTTCTTTGAAATGATACTTATTTTATTTTTAATCAATATGTAACCATTGAATATTTCTATACATGTTTAAATAGTATAATTTTTATAATTTAGTTATAACTATTCATACAATTCATTTTAAATGTTATGTTATAATGGTCTTGTTTAAATAATAATATTTTAATAATGTAATGTATTTCGTTTAAACATGGTGTTTCATGCATCACATGATATCAAATATATTAAATTTAATAAATACATTTTATTGAATTGGGGTTTTATATACTCTTATAATATTTTTATTCCATGTCATACATGCTACCAAATATGACGTTACTATTTTAAAATATCATGGTGTTAAAATTCCATCCTTGTGTAGTAGATAGTGAGATATGTGTATAAACCATTACATGTAATCAGGTGGGGTGATATGAATGTTGAAGAAGATATTATAATCTCATAGTACCCAGTTCTTTTTGAGGAGATATTGGTGATGAATCCCCAAGGTAAGAAGATACCATTGGTGTTTCTATTTTAGTAGCACAATAAACTTTGGGAAAGTCTATGGAAATGTAAGAGTAAGATAAAGTCTCAATACCCTCAAATTATCGTGTATTATTTTCTTTTTGTGGAAAAAATTCCATATATGTGGCAATTAGGTAAGGCATTAATTTTTTGTCATTAATCCAATAATAAGTATTTAGATTGATTGTTTTCTCACGGATTGGAGAGTTAGTTTTCAATTTGATTATTCCAAATGAAATTTCATAAAATAATGGTTTCATCGTGGATTGTCATGTGACTTTGTGTTAATCTCAGAAGAGTAGTGTAAGATGAATTTTTTCCTTTGTTTTACTTTATAAAAGCATATTATTCCATAATTATTATATTGTTTCATCGATGTTCTTAATGATTGATCATTGATTCATGAGGTTCACACAATGATTTATAAAGGTTAGATGATTTGATCAGTATACCTTATATTAAAATACATCAAGTTAAAGACATGTGAATATAATGAGAGTTTACTGGGTTTAATATGGTGTTATGAATGGTTTTTATCACATTGTTGTTTTAATTACATTGATTAATCAAGGGTGGTTTTCGTGTGATGATACCAATTATAAATTAATTTTGATCCGATATTAAATAATTTAATTTAAACCATTAGTGTTACACAATTTTTGGTGTTGAAATCTATAAAATTAACATCAAAAGTTCTATAATTGAATAAATAATAGAAGCATGGGTATTATTTTCTCCACAAAACAAAGGAAGTATTAGAATGACTGCTTGGATTATGGAATGCCGAATCAGGTGTACCATGTAACCAACTAGTGTACATGTAATCGTATGACCTTGGGAAGGTCATGAGAATGGGTAATTTGTTTTACATAATCTATTAAGGATCATGTGAATCCCCCATAGAAACCCCCATATTTTTATGAAGGTGTCTACACAAGAGCTGATGACCATGTAGAAACTTCCCCGCAAGATCCTATAATCATAATACATATCAGGAAATAAAAGAATGATAATCAATTGAATCCCCCTTATAAAATATGGAAATAAAAAATAAAAGGTAGATTCTGGATGTGGTCAATGATATGGTAATATTCATGTAATGATTTATATGCTTCCATTGTTTTCAATCAATCATACATAGTTCCTTTAACAGATTGCGTAGATCTGACAAAACCTTCCTAGAAAGCCAGTTTGTTATTGCGAAGGGCCCCAAAAAATTCTACTTTATGAGTTGAAAGAATCTTTAATAGGAAACATGGTCTTTTGAAGAATACCAAGCTTGTTATTATGGTCATGAGGAATCCCACTAACACGTCAATTTGATCATGTAGTGAATCATATACTAGGGGAGAGATGATACATTATAGTTCTCACAAGTCAGCATATTATCTACTATTGGGAATGTAACTCCCTAATATAAAACCATTGAGAAAGGGATAAATGTTTTGGGAAATAAATAAATAAAACTAAAAATAGTTGAATCAATTTTTAAAGGTAATTTAAACTAATTTTCATGCAAAACAGGTTATGTTCCTCGTGTGACAACCATTCATCATGTGAAGTCCCTTTGACATGCCATGTTGGTCTTGTAGAGTACCCCTTACCAAGAACACTTGATCTCATGAGGGTCCCTTGACATTTCATCTTGATCCTACAAATAGCCATTGTGAAGCCATCTCATTCTGGCAAAAAAAAACCCAGAAAAGTCTTGTTTGATAACAAAAATACCATTATGAAGACTTAATGATCTCACAAAGACTCTCTGATATTTGTCTGGATGATAGAAATTGTTCTTTACATGGAAACATGTTTGTGAAAATTCCCTTTGATGAGTTGGGGTTCAATAAATATGGAGATGAAAAAGTGTTCTCTTGGTCATTGTTTATCATGTAATTCATCGGATGACCGACATGAAGATCATGTAAATAATTTGATTTGATACTACCTCTACCAAATATAGTTCTTATCTATTAGGTATGCACCATTAAATGAAATATATAAACATAGTGTTGATGCCTATAAAATCCTTCACATGTTCACAAAAACCACACATGATATGAATGTAATACCCATGGGAGCATAGAGCCAAAAATTTATCAAAGAGGAAATCCATGCAATGTAAATGCAATTCCATAAGTTAATATATGGGTAACTGCCTATGGGGTCATGTGTTATGGATATGTTCATTTCATGATCACCTTATAGATAACATAGAGGACTTATGGCGGGAAATCTTGGTCATGATATGTAATTGTTTTATGTTGACTTGGTCACACGAAACATAAAAAAAATAATTCTTGATGATACATGAGGAACAGTTTTAGTAAATTATTATAAATATGGAAGGATTATGTGATGTTGGATATGAAAATTTTCATTTCAATGAATCTTGAACTTCACATGACCTATCTAGATCATGTGTTATCCCAAGAACATGTTTCCCATGTCTTGAGAAGTCATCCAGAAATCTCGTCAATGTTTTTTGATGTCATGCAAACATGTCTCCCATGTCATCCTCCCAATTCTTGTGATTTTCTCCCAAAAATTTCCCTAATACTTGAAAATATCTGAAATAAATCTCCCATGTATTGTGAAGA
The DNA here is from genome assembly GCA_963277665.1 of Viscum album. Taxonomy (NCBI): domain Eukaryota; kingdom Viridiplantae; phylum Streptophyta; class Magnoliopsida; order Santalales; family Viscaceae; genus Viscum; species Viscum album. Next base: position 1,007,133,535 of record OY728161.1, read on the forward strand.
CCTCCATATATTACTTCCATGTCATGCAACAACCTTCTCACATGTAAACCATTATCACACATTATACATGGACACGTATGTATTGATCATGCGAGGAAACTCATGTGTGTCTACTAATTCATACTATAGTCATCTATAAATGACATCTAGATCATTTGAAAATCATCTAATATGTATAATTCAATCATCTGAAGCACCTTGAGACATGTCATCCTTATCAGATAAAATCACAGTACATGTTCGTTAGAGAAATATGACATGTTAGGTAGGCACGCCAGTAGATAAAAACCATATCTAGTAGACATGTTTGGACACACCCAAAATTGAAATGTTTGAAATATGATTCTTTCTATAAATAAGATATATATAATTCCTTCTTTACTTCATAGCTCCATATAAAACACCCCTTTTGGGATGACCTAGTGTATAACTATCATATCCATATGTAGTGAGTCTGATCACTTGTTATACATTGTTTTAACCACTAGGAATGACTCACATGGTCTTAGGGGTATGTAATTATCATATCACTCACATCATATGTTTCCCTATATAGAGAAAACATAGTCTGTAATCTCCATTCAGTGGCATGATAACACATCCACCATATAAGGGTACCCAACTTGTTGTAAGTCCCAAAGGAATTTCCATTTTGGTATACCGTTGGGAAATAATTACCCATCACCACTCATCAGTGCATTAAGGGAATATTGAACTACAATTACTATGATTCTTATTCTAAACATGATACATATGACACATTTCTAAGGTTACAGTTCACTACATGATGCCTATGTTCCCCAATATACGTCATTTTTGTTTGATGTTACACTAAAAAATATACTCTTAATCAAAATACATGGGTTTTGATTCTTATTATAAAGATGATATATAAGATTACTTATAATGGTTTAATCGTATATTCAGATCATCATTCTCATTTCTAGATAGAATTAAACCCTATAGTTCTAGGTTATATGAATATAAAATATAATAATCTACCCATTTCTATGAAATGACAGGAAATAAATGAATAACCACAGATATATAAAGATGGAATCATTCAGATAATCCCCATTAACACATATGGTTTGAAACCTGATAATTATATTATAATAACTAGTGATGTATTGGGACTTGTATGAGATTATTGAACATATCATATATCCATAAGAGATTCATGTAATAGGAAATAGTCTCCCCAAAAATATGACATTATCATGATATCCCATCCTCTCAACCAATGTGAGTTTCGAAATACTTTTTTTTGAAACCCCAAATGAACTCCCAGCCACGGAATGTAGTTCTATACCTTGTTACGAATGTGAAATCCATTATAAACTTCTACGAGGTGAAAAATGTTAATCGATAGTTAATGATTTTGAAATAATATTTGATCCTTGAAAATCATCACAAAAAGTTAAAATACGAAAAAACTAATGTAAATATGTGTAATGATAGAATAGTTGAATTGTTACAGGCATCAAGAACCTTGTATCGTAAACATGTAGAAACACTCATTTCCAATATAAACAAAAATGGTGAACCTAAATCTACCAAATAATAAAAAAGCATAATTTGATCAGGCATTGAGAAAATTTGTTTAATGTGTCATATACAAATGAATATGGTATTCCCGATGTAAAATCCTATGAAAATGGGGTTCACATTAAATAATTCCATGTTCATAATGAAAAGTCCATGTGATAATAGAATGGATAAACTAATAATAATGGAACTTTTTTACATGTTCATATATGATTGAGCATGCTTCACACTTGATATGATGCAATTATTGGGGACCTTATTAATTGTATCCTTTTTATTATAGATAATTTTCTCCTTAACAAAATGTTACCCCGAGATCATATCTTCATCCAAAAAATGTTCTGGAACCCCATCCATGACAAAAACATCTATAGAGCACTAAAAAAATCACAAACCTAAAACCTTTAGCTTCTGGTGGTGAATGCAATGGTTCAGGGATACAACAATCATGATACAATCCCAACCCCTGAGGAAGCTTGTAATGGTCTATAGATGTTGAATCCAATGAGTCCATATAATTCGGGGAATGATTCATTGAAACCCATGGTGATCATTTTCAATTCAAATCACTTTGGAAGCATGTCCTTGGAGAATGAAAATAAGAACCTTACAAATGTGAGGAAGGAGGATGAAGGTGTCAACTACAGATCCATTTTGATTTTGGAGCCTCTATGGAGGGATCTTATTAATCACCATCACCAGTTTCATCCCACTAAAACCCCTCGCCAGGAGAAGGAACCACCCACCACATTCCCACCCTGAAAAATCATTCATGGGTGTTAAGGAAGTCTCAATGAGATATGAATGTTGTCGATAAAACATAGTGAGTGAACATCCCCACTTCCACTGACAAATCTCATCATTATATTCTAGTGGTAGTGACAGGGAAGCATCATATATCTATTCACTCATATCAAGTATGCACATGTATTCTTATAAAAATAAAGGTGGAGGAACATATTCCTATAGCCATCAATGAAATACATCGATATATTATGATTTTATGAGGTGTATTAGAGTGGTATTATATCTTAGCATAAATGTAATATTTGTACGAATTTATTTTGGAGACTAAGTATCTAATGGTATACATTCCCTCCCACACATTACTAAAGTGTTACTATATTCAACCAACATCTGAACAACTTTTGGGCATATTCTAGAACTAGTATAGATATAAGTACATCCACATATTCCTATCCTAATAGCCATATAACCATACCACCAGGATCACAATAAAAATGTAGCCACTATAGAGAAATAGCACATTCTAACACATGTATAGAGGATTATCAACATATTCTGGTAAATGATGGGACATTGGACAAGGGTCATATTCTCATCCCTAATGATGTTCACCAAATCCGTTTTTCACATGCCTCAGGATAATTGCTCATTCCATTCAAAAATATACCAACATCGTACTCTAAACATGATGGACTAGGCTCATATTTCCATTCTGACCGAGGTTCACTAAGTGATACTAGAACATGGATTAAGATAAGAAAATATTTTTATCAAAATTGTCCAGAAACATACTAAAAAAATAATACAAGGTTCATATCCCTATTTCTACTAGGGATAGCTTTGTAAAAGTAGATAATGACATGGGGAATTCTCTAACCAATACCAATGAGGCTAATTGGCATATTTCTATATTTCATAGATGGTAGGCTCAAATCCTCGCTTCCACCAGGGAATGATGGAATTAATATCATTCAATGGATATATATAAGGTGGACCATATCCATTCCCCTATTTTGGATGTCCATCATCATATTTTTATTGTGGAATTCATATTTGAATAAATTTAAAACTGCCTCTTCATTTTGGATAGACCATAAAATTCTATAACCACCCACATGAAGACTAATATTTCTACTAATAATATATATGATCATTTTAAAAATCAATAATCTTCTTGTCCAAATAATCATATCTCCTCAGCATTAGATTCTTATCATCATATTTTGGTATCCATCATGAAACATGATCATTTCTCAGTTCGACCCCCAAAAGGAAGGTCAACATTTTTCGGTCACAATGTTGAATGAGGCTCATATACCAAACCTTCTCACTATTGATGTTTTTTATGTTCGATGCATATCTGCATCATGACAAGGTTATTTTTACTATTAAACCTAATAAGAAGTTGATCATGACCTCACAATTAATTCTCTTGGTAGTGTTGTAATAGTTTATATAACTATATTCATGACATCTTCAATGGTCATAATATTCATAGTGATATCTCTCTTGGAAGAGTAAATCATCCCCTTTAAATGACACCTCCATATTGAGAGGTTCTAAAAACCCATACACCTTCACATATAGAGGTTCTCAAAACAATGGGGTTAACCATATATTATACCCCCTGACCTATTATCAACACTTAACCATAATCATTAGAAGACCCATATAATGAGATTTGTTGTTTGACAAGGTAGAGGCATATGAATATAATGAATATGAGTCAGGAATGGACATATAGAGAGAGTATTTTATAAGAAATATCCCAACCATGTTCTGAACCCTCATCACATTCAACTGTGAAATCCCTGATGAGCTAGAGAATTATTTTTTGAATTCCCTACACTAAAATAGATGGAAAAAATCAGATGTTAAAGTTTAGAAACCTCCCTAATTAGGGATATAAGGGTCACTTTCTAACCATCAATTCACTTTATTTTCAGTGATATATTACCACATTTTCTATTTCATGAACATAAGGAATGGAATAGAATGAAAAAATCCTACATTGTGTTTATCTCATTATCATGAAATCTCTCCATAGACTGATTTATAGAGCCCCATTAGATGTATGTGTATGAGGTTTGGGGAAATATCGACAATTTCATTTCTCTATGTCTCCAAAATAGAAAATCCCCCTAGATACAACATCATGTAAATTCAAATCCTTAGGGGAAGTTAGGGGATCAGGTAATGTACATTCCAAATGGCGAATACAACGAAGTACCCCTAATTTAAAGGCGAAAATACATCTCATAAAGAGGGACATTATTACCAACATAAATTTATTATATTACCCCAAAAAAAATTGGAACAAATTTAGAACACCAAAAATGACTCCCATCACGTGATTCCATTATGTACTTCTCATACACGAGCATAATTGTGATAAATCGAATGGGTTGCAACGGTAGCTTCCATATTAGCTGTCCCAGAAAAATCCCATACCACATGGATGGGAGAGTATTTACTAATGCCTCCACCCCTATAATCATAAGTCTATAATAATAACCCTAAAAAATAGGTTCATGCTTCAAAACAACTCCATCCAATATGCTTAGGGATATTTTTATAGTAATTTCTATTACTAAGTTAATCACACCCCATGTGGGCCCTATAGAAATAAACAGTGGTACTACATCAACCACAACCCCCATGGGTGCACTAATTTTTATATAAAATTATATTTCTTGAGTCATCAAATCATAAAATGGAAGAATCAAATCTTCAACAATAGGTATAGAAAGTTCCAATTATGACCCCAAATAAATACCAACCCACTGGGATGGTGAAATTTTCATCATCAGCATCACCTAAAAATGAATTATTCTTTTGAAGTGGTAGAGGAAAATAAGGACATCCAACATCACATATATTTCTCCCTCTATAACACAAAAAATTCAATTGGGGGCCATTTGAAAAACATGATCGTAAACTCCCCCAAAGTCACATTTAATATATTGAGATATAATGAACATTCAATGAAGGAAATCAACCCCCTGAGGTTTTTATTGAAGAAGTGCACCATTACTTCCTAGGTCCAAATGAATGAACCTGATGAAACCCTCAAAGGAGGATTAAGTGGTGTAGAGTTTCCATATTTTACTAAAAATAATGGGATAACTAGAATTTTGAAATGAAGATCATTGAATGTCATCACCATCAACAAAAAAATGATATAAATCAAGATAAAAAATCCAAGGGATGCAATGTAGAAGTCATACCCTGAGAGGAGGGTGATCTAGATTCATCAACTAAGGATACATGTGAAAACAATTATAGGAGGATCCAAATCCTAGAACCACAAACAATGAATTTCCACCATTATAGTGGAACAATTCCAAGGATAAAGGGGAAGGTGTGGATAAATTCCACTAATCACCCATAAGAGATCACATACCATTCATGGAGGAACAAATAGCACAGTAGAAAATGAGATACAAAATCACAAACAAATCAACAAGTAGAACCTTAGGAGGAAAATTCCCAGTAGGTAATGTCTTTATAAATAGATGATTATTTCTCCTCCAACACATCATGAAAGGTAAAATCCACCTATATTAGTATCATATTAGAGTTATTCTAGCTCTTGATCAATGAAACCAGTCTATATAAATGAATAATTTGATGCTAATCGTGTCTTACCTCTATTATGGTAACATTATCTCACCTACTAGGGAAATCATTCTGCATTATAATGGATCAACAATTAGTGGGATATGTAAACATGGTCATATCAATTACACAGATGTACTCTCTAGAGATGAGAGGAATACCAAAAATATATACCTTTATAACTGATCAATTCCATTGAATACCTGACACCTCGAATTGAATCCCTGGAAGGGTGGGCACACCCATTCTACACGAGAAGAATCAATGTTCTGAATAGGTGAAAGGAAATTTTCCCATATCCAATTTTAGAAATCTTACATTCTAAACCATTCACTGGGTGGTATCCGTGAAGTAGAATCTCACACACAATATGTTCCTATGAAGCCTGATAATGGTTCTTTGATATTAGCATGAGGAAACAAATTTGAGATTATTTTTATAAATATTCATTGGGAAAAACATATTTTGGTATGAAATTCTTCTATTAGGATCCATTATAGTATGGAAAGAACCAAAAACTCCATTAATTTATCTTTTTTGTTCTATGTTATGAAAAAACAAAAATTCCCAAACACACAAACTAAAAAAAATGAAAAAACGAGATGGATTCTAACTTCATCTCTAGATGGAATGGTTTAACCTATTCACTTAATATCCCCCTGTTGTATAATAAATTTATAGAAGTCTGTGCTGAAAATTTTTGGATGAGATAAAAACACCATTGATCCTACTTAATCACCTCTGACGATTCTATGTGTTTATACAAATGGAAGGACACTTATAATAATCAATTCATTAGACCAATTCCAAAATCTATACACATGTAGTCAGCACAAGAAAAAAACTCTTTGAATAGATGAAACTATAATTTTACCCTCAAACTATTAGTAGTTCTCATTAGAGAACCAATGTAATCCCATACCAATCCAGTTCCTCTCATCTAGTGGAAGAAACAAAAAAAATATCCATACTCAAAAAGAAAAAGATATAATGGTTTCTAATGATTTTCCTAAATGATGAATAAAGTGTACTCCTTCTGAAATGAGAAGGTCCTAGATTTTTTCCTTTCATCTGTGTAAAATAAACTACTAGATCTACCATATCTCAAGAAACTGAACGACGTGAAACTAACTTATCAACCTAACTAATTCCCTTCCCATAGGATGATGGTTTTCACTATCTAGGATTTCTTCCTCTATAAATGAATTCTCAAAACCATATATTATTTTGGATTGGTGATTCAAGAAAATTATTCAGAATAGGTGACTAGAGTAACTAAATCCCAAATAGAGGAATAAGGTGAATGAAAGCATGCCCTATCAAGGTTTGGACAAAAGTTTGATAACTAAATTACTTGAAATATATTTAATTGAGAACATTATTACCCATAAAAATCCCATCACATAAGTGGAAATATCTAATACACCTCTCATGGGTAGACATAAAAATTAAAAACATAAATGAAAAAAGATTAAGAGTCATATTCGTCTCCAATGCAATCTCTGACTCTTGAATAATTCATTCCTTAAAAATCAGAAGAATGAGAAACACCCTACCAAACTGAATATTCACCTGATGAAGAAATCATTTTTGGTTTTGTTAATGTATTTCACATAATAGAAACCTTATCCAACTATGAACAACCCTTTGATTATATGTCCCCCATAACTAACTAGGGAGATGGAGGCCAGTGTCACAGGAGCTGAGGATACATGAAACAATGATAAAGTTGCGGAAACAAAAAAATTAGTTACATACCCATAGAGTAAATATATATATATATATGAGTCTTGTAGGGGAGAACATGATTAATCCCAATAAAAAACCAATGTGTCCCAGAGACCTCCAACAGTCATTGAATGACATTCATATTACCTAAAAATCTTGTGGGGGTGTGACTGTCTGAGTGACCCCAACACATATAAAAGATTGCATGAACAACGCCATTTAGAGAATATATCTCATTAACATATCCTCATTCACTATGTTATTCCACATTAACACCTTAAATCCTGATCCATGTAATAAGGAGAAACCCTACCTTGGAAAGTGCAGTACTAAGGAAAAATAGTATGATATTCTTAAATATTTGGTTGTTGTCATAGCCAAACTCTCAAAATTAGATACTCTATATTTTAAAATAAATTATATATGCATTATTAAATCCATTCAAATCCAAAATTAGGTTGAGATATAAATCAGTAGATATAATATTATTGAGTGGAGGTTATGAAATCAATATTCTGTGTCACCATATTATATATAGAACATGATTTGGAAGAAGTCCTCCATGGATAAATCAGGCACCAATATGTTTTCGGAAAACATGACAATGTAGAAATATGCAGGGTTCTGATAGAAATTGTTTCTCGGATGAACATAATAATGATTTTGATCCTCCACCATTTGGGATCTAATGGAGGGTATTGTCTCCTAAAAGAAAATCCATTAAATGGAACTATAAAAGCTAGAAAATACCACTTAGGTGGATCAATATCAAGGCTCAGTTTGAGGATTTGATGTTAAATTCTATGTTAATGGTTATGTAGAAAGACACAACATATAATTTCAAACTTGGAATACACTGAATTCATATCTCGGTATCAATACCTTCAACATTTTATTTGGGGTTTAAATCACAATTTATGGTAAGTTTGGAATACTGAATGTGATAGTTCCCCTATGGGTGTTTTGATTCCTTATACACTAAGGTAATTTCCTATTAAAGTGAGGTAAAATATGGTTCATGAAAACATATAGGTTACAACCCCTGATGTCTTGAGGAATTCTCATATTAATACCGAGATTATGATTAGGGAAAAATATGTGATAAAAATAAACATGGTTGAAGAAATATTCTTAGTCCCAAATGTCCAAGATCCTCCTATACGAGTGAGAACATGAAATAAATTAATCAGATATGAAACAATATTGTGATGATTCCAGTATTCTAGGGTAATAATATCTCTTTCTAGGTCCTATTATACCTCAGTAGCGATAGATATTACATCTAATTACAAACTATTCATGACAATGAATCCACAAAATCAGATATTTATGAAAGAGGGAATGACCTTAGAAGCACCCATTCTGCATTTGAGGAAGGTGTCTCTACTACCATATATGAGCCGAGGAATGTGAATCTAGGAATAAAATAAGACCCACAACCTATAATGACTAGATTTACCATGACTCTCGATGAGAATGATATGTATATTTTATTTATAATGAAACATCAATATTTTTTCTCTTGGCTTTTTGTTGAAACAAAATCCTATGAAAAACACCGAAGTGGATACACACCATCTAGGATTAACTGATGACCATTAGGGTTTCAAGAAGGTAGCCAGGATGATGAATCCCTCTCATGATTTAAATATAAAATCAGAAGTAACCAAATTTATCAATGAATTGTTTTTTCTAGGAAGTTTAATACTCAAGATAACTCACCAACATCATCCTTATGAAGAAATATAATAGGTAGATCAGGGTACGCAATGACTTTAGAGACCTCAATAGACATTTTTTAAAGAGATAATTCATGTTACCCATCATTGAACTTCTAATTTATGGAACTGAAGGCTTCAAATACCTATCGTTTATGTATGGTTATTAAATGTTTAATCAAATAAATGTGGTCCATGAAGACAGTGAATCCATTTCTTTTAGGGAACTACAGAGGATCAATTTATATTATGGAATTCCTTTTAGATTAATGAAAAATTTTACTACTTACCAATGCATCAGGAATCATATTTTTATGATCTTCTTGAGAAGAATATAAATAGGATATGTTGAATATCTTGTAATAAAACCTTGATATTGATGTTATCAACTAAAATTTAATGAAACAATATTCACCATGTTTTTGTAGTTCAATTTGAAGATGAATCCATTGATGTATGATTTTAGGGTATGAAAATAGAAATTACATAGCTTTGTGGTATCCCATGGTGGCATTGTGTTCAACCCATAAAGGAATAGTGAAATTATAGCAATGTCACTCCCTGGGAATCTAAATGAAATGAGGGGTATCCAACGCATCCTCTCATACATTCTTGATTTCATAGAAAAACTAGTGGGAAAACCTCCCTCTCCAATTCACCAAATTAATGAAGAAGGGAGTCACAAACCGATGGGATGCTTACTACAATGAAGCCTTTGAGAATCTCATATAGTACTTGTAGCACCCCAGATCCTAATACTTCCAATGGAAGTGTGGCCTCTAATTTGATATTTTATTAACATTTAACGGTCACTCAGTGTTGATCTTACATTGAAAAATGATGACAAAAATAAGGGTAGCCTCTACTACCTTATTTTAATTATGCTATACATAGGTACCTAATATTCTGATTTGGAGGTGAATTGTCTTATACTACTATTTGTAGTAATAAATTAGAGACATTACTTATCTCATAACAAAGTGCTCTTGGTATATCATATTAACCAAATCAAGTACATCTTTGGTCTCCCTATGTTCAATGGGATTTCCTCCTGATTGGTGGTTATTCTTTGAAAATCAGACATCCAGATTGTTTAAAAAAATGATATTAAAGGGAAATACCATGATGTATTCCTTATAAAAGATTACAACTAGAAAAGTACACAAGTGGATATCAATCATATAGATTAAGATGTTTTAAATTCCCATAACACTCTGAGAACATGAGGTATGTATTTTTTATTATGCCTCCTAAATTTCTACTACATAGATGATGAAAACACATAATATCTATTAGATTGGTCTAGGGATTGTATTTATTTTCCCATAAAATAAAAATTTTCCATACTCTTTCTCATTTTCCAAAAGATGCACTAATAGAGAGACAGAATATTAGTCCCTCATTATTGGCTTAGAACTACCCCTACAACCAAAAATTACCTACTTGAACATCAAAGTTGATTCATAGGTAGTGATAACACAAATTAGAAGGGTATATTCTATTATGAAGTAGGAATTGGTTTCTCTCAAAGGCTATTTTATTGGACTGATGGTAGATTTCCATTTTGAATCCACATTGCTTCATTTCCCTTGATCACAAAATTCTAATTCTAATTCATTTACTAATGCAACCATAGTCTTGGCCATGTATAATCAGTATGAAGTGTTTTTTACACCTCATACCCAAAAGGATTGTCTCATCAATTATCATCTATGACATGGTGGAAATTAATTAGGTCAACACTTCCCCAAAGGTTGATGAACCAATATCCATCCTTGGATGGATAGATCTAATAATTGATTATGTCCAAAATAGGAAACTCCCATTAGGTGGAGAAAACGGAACATACCCAATACTAAGAAGAAAACATTACCCTTCTAGATCACCCAAATTATAGAATATCCCTCTACCATAGAGTATTTGATGTTATTCTCCTCAGATTCATAGTAGAAATAGAGATCCCTCCCATCATGGAAGAAGTCTATACAGGCTATTTCATCCTTCATCGTTCTATGAGAAGAATCTCCTATCAAATCATGAGGTTTGGTCACTACAGGAAAACAATAATATAGAACTATGTGGAATTCACCAAAAAAAATCATGCATGAAAGATTCATGCAAAATTCATCCTTCAACATTCGTAATTTCAATATACATATAAATATTCCTTGTGATTTTCTGTATAATGTGTGGACGTTGTGGGGTTTTATCCCCCACCTAAAATAAATTAGTTTATGTATATTTATAAAGATGCTAATTTATTTTCCGTGTCAGATTAAGAAATACACATCATTGAAGTAAGGATGAATAATATCATTAACTTCATGAATTTCAATATAATAACTAGATATGGATTCCCTCATACGATATTGATGGACAACGATACTAACCTCTCTTCTAACGAGTGGAAGAAATTGAAACATGAGTGAAACAATTATTCCAACCATTAATTCTAGTTTTAAAAAAATGTAAAATGGATAAATAAAGGCTTAAAACAAGAATATATCAAATATAATCAAACAAATAGTAGATAAAGAATTGAATTTCCGGACCGAAAATCTTTTTCATGATTTATAGGCTGATTTCAACACCATATTCACTACTACACAAGATAGTCCATATTCATTGGTGTATGAAATTGAGGAATTGTTTCATATAGACATCCATTTTACCTCAAAATGAATAGATATCTATGGAAAAAATTTAGGTAATTAGAAATCAAAAAAGAAACATAATGAGTTGGAATAGCTCGATGATGAAAATTTGACACACATCAAAATTTGAATGTCTACAAGAATTAGACAACACAAGTCTTCAATAATGTTGTTCTCCTATGCTCATTCCTTCATGGAGAAATTCTATTTTCTCTCAGAAATGATATGAAACTAAAATGAAACATACCATGTTGGAACCCAAATTTTTAAGACCTTATGTCATACATAATATCTATTCCAATAGATTGTTTTGAAATTTTATGCTTCACATAACCAATTGTAATCTAATGACTGTTTAAAAAGAAAAATATCTCAATCAGTTTACATAAAAAAATTATAAATCACACAATTGGATGATGTAGTCATCCCTTTATATTTTTCTAAATCGGGTTTAATATTTTTTTGGCGATGAATTATAAATCTAATGAAAATAATGTGGTAAGAAAATAATTATGCATCAAACATACACAAGAGTGGTTAATTGATTTAAAAAGACACATTATATTGAATGAGAAATTGAAATAATAAACCTATTTTAATATGATTTAATCTATTTTGAGACCATTAATTTGTTAAAAAAGATTTTTGATACGAATTAGAGATGAATATGAGTAAACATGCATTAATAATCAGTTGAAATATAAACAAAACAAACAAGATTACAAATGAAAAATAATGGAGAAAAATATTAAAAAAAGACAAGGAAAGTCCCCTCAAGTGAAAAATTGATATTAGAATGTCCTCCAAAGTCTTTTGGAATTATTTTTTCATGTCAATGTATCCTCACTATTCTGAAATTCCAATACATTGTAAGGAGAATATGGTGATATATTGATAGCCCAAGGTGGGGAAATTATTTCATTCCAAAAAATCCCCTCTATAGTATTCACTATTTTCACTAATTAGAAAGTTGAATATGTAGAAATATTACTCTTAAACATTGTAGATAACGATGTAGATACTACACTAAAAATACTTGGAGGCCATTGGACTTTCATATCCAATGTTATTTCTATTTTGGAAATCAATGTGATGTTGTACATTTTTTGTCTAAAATATTTCCTTGGTATATAATTGAATATATATTAGGATAGGAATATTCCCTTAAATAGAATCATTTATTCAACAGTGTTGGCTGGAAGTATCTTTCCTTTCATAAAAAATGTCATCTGAATTTGTCAATTTCATTTTTAGAAAATCCAAGAAAAGTGTGATAGTTTTAACTCACAGAAAGAATTCTGGGCTGACCATCAGTGAATTAGTTGTTCCTCTTTTGTGGAATTTATAATTGAAATTTTTATCCAATTTGTGTATGAGTATATCATATCATAACTTCGAGTTTCATATAATTTGGGTTCCTAGAGTGAGCCTATAAATTCTATCTTCATGGATGGTCCATGTTTTATCATAGATTTGGTGGGCCTTATTATGTGGTCCATATGACCCATTAGATGTCCAAATTGGCCAAAGATACCATTTAATTTTTTCTAAGAAATTGAATTTATAAACCTAAAAACCATAATTACATAATATTTACAGGTAGTGTGATATAAATAATTAAAATAGTAAACTAACTCAAATCTATATTAATTAAAATAATTGTAAAAATTGTTTTTAATATTAAAACATGGGTATTTCACATAAAAGTTTCACATGTACTTGAAAATAAATTAATTTAGTAGAATAAAAGTTTTTACTAAATGAATAAAAACACATAAAAACTATCCCAAATGGGTCAAGAATGTGTTACCCACAATCCCATGAATGTGTGGTTTGTCAAAAAATACTTTTCCTAGATACTGTTAAGCGTCCATCATCCTATACACATGATGTTAGACCACACGATTCATCCTATATTCCATGTTTTAATCTAAAAAATAGGTCCTATTAATATGACATTAAACTAAATAATTCATCCTTGTTTCACCCTATTAATGTGCACAATACGACATGGTCACATGATTTAATACTGCATGATACATCTTTACTGCATGACGTTAAATTGCATGGAAAGAGTCATGTTTCTTGACTCTATGCTTTCCATAATACATGGTCTTATTAATATGTCTTTAAACCAGAAGAAATCATATTTTCCGAGTCATAATACATCAAACTATATGAAAAAGTGTTCAGCATGTGAATATGAAAGGTAGTCATACCCTATGTACAAAGAATAGGGTTCCTTGAGAAACCAACTTATCGAGCCTCAGGTCAAGAACATGTGATGCCTCTCCAGAGATGATTTTAAAAATTCTTAGATGAAATTTATGGGTATTAATGCCTTATTTTTCATGTCCAAGGAACCAAAGAATTGAAAATGACCATTTCCTTGCTTTAATATCCTCTTTGCGGTGAAAGAGACCATTTTCATTTTGGTTTCTCACACTGGGCATAGCGAACATGGGTTTATGAATTTTATTAAGTGATTCATTGAACGATAAAGAGATATAAAAACAAGTTCGGGGTGGATTAGTCATAGATGAAAAGCCTTAAAAGGAACTCCATAACTTCTTACTGCATGATGTTAAACTATATGGTTGATGTCACTTGAATGACATTAGACTGTACATTACTATATACAATTGATAATAGTACCACTATCCTTAGTGTTGGTCTCCCACTATACATACATTCACGAACTAGATGTGGATTGATTCATTCCAGCATGGGACAAATAGTGACACCGAGAGATCCAATCCTAGGTCTACCTAGAAAATAAAATTGGAACAATTCCCCCATCTACAAATGGGTAACACCTGTATTGAAAGTGTCCCATTAAATAACTATGTGGGGATTTATTATTTTCATCATTGGATATGTATTACATCCACGATTAGAAATCCTAGGTCCAACCATAATAATCAATAGGAAAAATTCCCCCTATATACATGATTGTAACCCACATGGAGAGTTTCTCATTCAAGAAATATATTTGGGTTGACTCCAACCATCATAGGATATGTAGTGACAAAATGAAATCCAATCCTAGGTCCATTGACAATAATACATGGTAATAATGGACCCACTTTTTATGGGTTAGACCAATAATGAGTGTTTTTCATTCATGAAATATGTGTGGATTGATTCCTGCCAAAATAGGATACAAAGTGTTTCCTAAATTTCTAATGTTGGATCCAGCCATAATAATCAATGGGAACAATTACACCCCACTTATAATGAGCTAGACAATCATGGGGCGTTTCCCTTTAAAGAACTACATGTCGATAGATTACTTCAATCACAAGAAATGTAGTGACACCCAATTCTCAAATACTTGGTATATCTGCAATAATAAATGAGAATAATACATCATCTACATATCCGTAAGACATGTTTGCGGAGTTTCCCATTCTAGAACAACATGTTTCTTGATTGATGTGATCACAGAATATGTAGTAATTCTATGATCTCTAATATTTAATCCATATTTAATAATAATGATAAAAAATAACCCCTCCTACATATGGGTTATACCTATGTAGGGATCTATCTGAGAACTACACGTAGCATGATTCCTACAATAAAATGATGTTTATTAATACATGGATACCCCATTTCAATCACAACCATAGGTTTTCATCAGTCCCAATCACATCACCTTCATATGATTCATATTTACACTATGGAGTCTCCTAAATGGAGGTAATAATAGAATGAATATATCACTTAAAATATGTATCATGAAACCCAAATATTCCCACCTATAAAAGTATAATATACCTATATTTAAAGAGGGTTGATTCAAAGAATATCGCTCTTCCTATGCCTGAATTAGGTCCATGTACATATTTTTTGTTCATTAGATAAATCCATGCAAAATGGGTCTTTAAAAAATGGATACCCATAAATAATAATTTATTGGGAGAAATGGTTTTTCCTATATCGAAATTCCCCTGAGCACTATATAGTATCTCCCAGGATATCTTTCACAATATCACATTGGTTCTTACATCCTTACCTCATAACATTAAACTGCATGGTAAATAACTTTACCGCATGGAATTAAACTGCAAGTAAAATAAACTTGCAGAATAAAATCGAACTGCACAACAAATACATCCCAATACATAATATTAAATGGTTTCGGCCATCACCCATAATCATTCCTTATCAAAGGAACCAAAGTTCATGACCTAGGTCAACCAGAGTAGGGGGTTCTTCCATCATCATTTAATCACATCAACCCATAAATCAAACTTTACTTCTTCAGCACCTCAGGATTCCAAAATCCATTCACACCCCCTAAAAATGAAAAGGTAACTCTCTATTTGACCTTATAATAGGTGGATCATTTTAATAGATTTTACATACCAAATAGAGGAAACATGACCATGTAGGAAAGGATTTCTTATTATAAGGTTCACTAATGCCGCTATGCAAGAACTCAGTAACATAGTGTGTTTGGATTCATCTCTGGTATGATTGTACCATACTTTTACAAATGACTAGATATCATTGAGCCATGACTTACAAGATTTTCATCTCTAGTGAAAATGAAATTTAATGTACTCTTGATCCATTGAATCCTAATTAGGTTATTGTGTACCATTCCCCACATCAAAGGTCTACACATATAATTCCATTAAACCAAATATAATTTAGTCAAAGATGCATGATTGTAAACTTTATCCTTTGATGGTCCAAATCACAAGAACAAAAAACTGCTAGTGAAATATACATAAAAATTTTCAGTTGAAAACTTGCAAAGGGTAACCTCAGTAAAAGTCATATATCTCCTCATCAAACTCTCCATATCTAGATTTTTTTTTGAAAAAGGAATAAATAAAATTGTCATACATCTCACATAGCCCTATTTTTATCCCTAGTAATAGACATGACATGACCACTATACCCCCTAGTCCAAGGAAAATAAATAGTAATAAAAAATTTTATCTCCTCACCATGATAACATATTCACTAGGCTGTGAGAAAAAAAAATTGTTGTCAAACCCTTCATGAATATAATTTTTCCATAAACACTGACATTCCATGGAGTGTTACGCTAGAACGACTAGTTCCTATAGTTGATATCCATATGTTGGAACCCCCATGACATTAAGCTTCCATTCCCTTAGTTCTTCCATGTAGAAGACTAGTATTAAGGAATGGATAATCAAAACAAACCCTTTTGTCCTAGAAATCCCCCCTTAAATACAATAGTGATTTTCTTGAACACATGGAATATTATTGTCTCCCTCAATTACTAATGTTTTACCTATACCCACCGAGTCCAACCCCAGATAATCATAGACATTCCATGACCATCATTTTCTATTCCTATAACTACACTATTCTAGTCAATTGGACATCGTTGACATTATGTAATTGTATATGGTGCCAATCCTCATAGAATGAATGTGAAATTTTACTCCTGAACCTTTTGATGGCCCACACCATGTGACTTAGAACCACATGGTGTTGGCCTTCATCCTCCCAAACTAAAGCTAAACTGCCTTAGGGTTCCAGAACACATATTCGACAGTGATTTTATCTATACACCAATTTATCATCTACATGATTTATTCTTCAAAAACAATTCATGGGCCATGGAATAGAGTGGGGTATCCTCTACTTAACCAATAATGTCAGCCCTATGGATATATGGAATATAGTGGGGGATCTTCTACATAAGAAAGCATGTAATCCCTATAGTCTTATGCATAAGGGATTCTAACATACCAAAGATTGGTATATCCTCCTTATAAAAAGTAACTATAATATTCATCAGCCCCAGTATAATGTTGGAATAACACATTACCTTTGGATATTTTGGTTTATCCCTAATTTTTATTCCCCATTATATTTTTTTTTAATTTAATCCATGGAATTTGGATTTACACAATCCATACTCTTTATATCCTGATGGACTCATCTTCACTATTATTTTACCAACCGCCAATACTATTTAAAAAAATCACCCACATACCATTGAAAAAAGTGTGGATCCCCCTTAATTATTTATCTATTAAATCCATATAGACTTATTCATAAGTTCCTTACATCAACAAACTATAGGTTTCTTCTACTTTTATGAAATTATTTAGATATTTCATGATCCCTCACAACACCATGGTAGAACAAATCACATTAGGGTGTTTGAGTTATCCCATACATATCATCCCCATTCTGTATTCATTAATGAATTCCTAAAAAAATACTCTAAACATGACAATATCCATATCCTAGAAGAAAGACTCTAAACTACACACCTTCTTAAGTCCCAATAGTAAGACTCTAAACTACACAACATCTCATTGTTAAATATAGAAGTCCCTAACCTACAAAAACAAATAGTCCGAGATAGAAAACCATAAAAACATAATAAAATAGCCTGATATAGGATTCCATAAACTATAGAGCAACAATTTTTTAATTTAAAAGTCCCTTAAAATAAAAATGAATCAGACATGTTACATTCCAAGTGGAAAACCCAAAAATGGAACCTTAGAAACATGTTGAGTCTCTTCTAACTGGGAATACAATTCGTGTAGTCAATAAAATATTGATCACTAATAAAATGATAAGGTAGAAAACTCATCATGTAAATAACCTATAATAGTATTTCCTACGAAAAATCGTGATCCACTCCCATTAAGGTTTCCCTATATGAAATGTAGTCAAAATTTATGGAAATAGAAAAATAAGAATATAAAAAGATTGTAGCGAACATAAGTTTTCACAAGAAAAAATGATTTTATGCTCACTAATTCCATTGTCAAAAAAATAATTAGATCAATACTCTTACGGGACATTTATCAATCCCAAATAATCATTTAAGACAAAGTGATCTCAAAAATATTGGAGAAGATAAATTAGAGAGGACTGGAATTTTAGTGGGTATTAATGGGAAATTACCAATTGAAATCTATTATGAGTTAATAATTAAAGTCAATGATTTTGTTTTTACATGGTATTATACAAAATTTGGGTATCGTTGGTGATCCATATGATATCGGACCAATGAAATTTCATGAACATTAGGAATCAATGTAACATGGACAATGACAAGTAAAGATCAAGAAATTTATTCATTAATAAAAGGAACCTAATGGAAGAATCTCTATATTCTGGAGCCTCTCCAAGGATTCCATAATAATCCATTGGGTATTAAACAACAATAAAATTTGATTTGAAAATTTATCAAGTCAGACATAGTCTGGAGATAAATTTTAGTTGTCAGATGATGTTTCATCCATCCCAATTATTTTTATATTTCCCTAGGGTGAACAGTTTTGATAAAATAGAAAAACTCCTAAATTAGTTTCTCAATAGTCACTTATAAGGATGAAGAAATAGAATGATCATACATCGAGTGATCTATGATCTCCTTCTATTTTTCAATCTCCATAGTTAATTCATCCACCAAGGCATGGAGATGAAATTTTTATCTGATATTTTCATTCTAGAACCACTACTATATACCTAATTAATTCATCCAGGGGTACTTCTATCAAAACAATGAATTTCCCCATTCTTACTAGAAAAATATGGTTGGTTAAGGAAATTTTTTTCACAGTTTCATAATATTGTTGGAAATCAAATAATCTTTCCCTCACATCATGATAGAGTGTGAAATTGAATTCTTCTTGGCCACATAGCCCCCCTAATGGTGTCTTGGTAACAATAGATTGATTTTATACCATATTTTTGATTCATGGTATTTGGTTCTATGTAACCACTTGGGTGAGAACATTAGAAATGGGAAAGATTGGGTAATATGATGTTGAATCAAGAGACTAATTAAATGTGTCATCCCCTCAAATTAATGTATTTTTAATCACTAATATTGGAGGACCATCCATCATAAAAAATTGTGTCCCAATAATGGAATGTTTTTTAATATGATGATTATGATTATTTGGAGTATCACAGAAGTCCTCATTCAATTAAAAAACTTGTATGGATAAAGGGGTTGGTGAAGCACCTAGTCATTCCACTTGAAGGACTAATCTATTTTATACAGCTCATAGGTAGTATTCCACCAAATACTAAGAATAGTCATAATATAGGAAGAAATGTGAATTGATTGGTGGAAGAATAATCTAAAAAATTATGTCTCTTTAGGACAACATTATCAAAAATTGGAAATTGAGATCAAGAATTTTTCCTCCACACACCCTCAATATAGTAAGAGGGGAAACCCTATTAATATAAAAAATATTGAAAGTTAACCGATAATGGGTATATGGATCACAAATAATCATCTAATCTACATGGGATGCAAGAACCCCTTTTCTGAGAGACATTCTAAATGATCACTCATAGAGAGATCCCCTACTATTCTTAATAATTATCCGAATTAATGTAGGATAAGGAATGAAATTGAAACATACATGCATTCTCAACATATCGATAACCTCATCGGGATATAGTGGTGTCACCTCAATTGCAGAAACATTCAACAGTTTAAGAAAAATTGAATCATTACAAATTATAGTAGGTTTTTGATATTTGTAATAATAAAAATACTCTCCTATATAGATAAAGAATGATTAGAAAGGGATTCCAATTTAGTAAGTGATTTTGACTTTCTAGAAATGGCCTAGGAGTTATTAATGGAGAGAAAGTGTCAAAATGTCTAGATTAAGAGGCCCACCTATGAAAATAGAACTTTCCTCACCTACATTCCCACTTGAATTCCCATGAATACTTCCACCACTAGTAAAATAAATCTATTAAAATAATGTCTAAAAACCATGTAATCCAAAAGGAGTACCGCCCGACCACATGGGTAACCCAATAAGATACCAAAATTTTGTGAGCCTATTAGGAAGTGCTTCGACGATTATGTATAATAGTTGGTTGAATGATGCTATGTTAGAGGAATATATTGATCCAATCCTTAATGTAAACAAGCGAGTTTAGTTTTATCTCCCTCTATGAATTCTCATTCACGATGGTGAGAATGTTCCTTTCCATGGTTGAGTTTGAGTGAGGTCATCCCAAACCTCCACAATAAGATGAAATTCACCATAATTCTTCCAAATAAGGGGTATTCTTCCTAACTAATAAATATCACATATGATGATACCAAATTCTCCATAGGGAAGATTTAATGAATTATTTCATAGTCACCAATTTATAAAAATCTCTTTTACAATATTTAATAGGTCATACATGATAAAATGAGATGTCCATGTAGTATCATAATGAAAAATACTGTGTAACTAGTCTGAGACTTCTGAATAGCTCTGCATGACCAGGAATGACCATGCCTATTCTACATAGAAATTACCTTTGGTACGTATGTCCCATGTAGATCTTCTGTAATTTTTTTTAAATATTTAAATATGAGATTATTATGATCAATGAGCTAAGAGAAATTTTTTGATGGGAGAGATCTCAACCATTAAGACTAAAAGGGGAATCAGCTAACATATGAGAAAATCCTTAGAGTGATTAAATTACCAATTGGTTGTCTATAGATACTTTCATTTTATTATAGTAAATAAAATATGAACAACTACAATATGTAATAATGTAATCTAGTGAAAAAGTAACAACATCATTTAACCTATCGAATCCATTCAAAGGAATTTAGTGTGTTAGGGGAAAACAATGAAATTTATGTGAGAGAAACCCCTTCAAACCCACATTTTTTAAGAACACATGATACCGAGGATCACCAATTTTATTACTAAAAATAATATCCATTTATCAATCCATGTTTGAATGGTTACATTATTTTGAAGATATATGTACAGAAATTAAGAAGAACTTATTATACGAGTGAAGAAATCTTATCAAAAGAGACACCTGACTCAAACATCATCATGAGAATCGCCCGAGCCATAAAAATATTCTGAATACCATGAACAAATATAGGTCTCAAAAAATACAAGACCCATTGATCGTATAATGAATCACATGACACATGAAGTATCTCATGGCTGCATGATATTTTGTAATTCATGTGATCATGTGACCAAGAGATGGTCACTTATACTGCATAATGATCTTGTTACCATGAGAACGAGACAACATATCATTCAAAGCCAAAAGAACACCTTTGATTCTGAAATACCATACTAAGGTTCCAGAAAATTTAAAAGAGTTCAATTATTCCCGAAGTGTTACTGACAAAGCAGTCACACTATGAGATCTTTAGATATGTTCTTTAAATGAGGTATTGTGAAACATATATTGGTAAGTTGTATTTCAAATAAATTCCATAATAAGAGAAATCACACATGACCTAAGTGTTCAAGTCACTAGTGGAATGATCCACCCCTCACCCCTATTTGTAGGTCATATTGTTGAATAGAAAAGGCCACTTAGACGACCAAACACTTCTTGGTACACTGGTCAATGGAAGCCTCACGGACAAAGCTGGGCATTTACTCTCCTTAGAACTAAGTCCTTATCCATGCAGTCTCCACACCACAGTGGTTGAATTTTTTGACGCCTGAAAATTGACCATTGAAAATTATAGAAATCAATAAGTACTTAAATCATAGGTATTATTTATCTTTCTATAAAATAAATAATATAATGGCTACATGAAGTCCATAAGGCCTAATCATGTGGTACACTTATCCTCTAGAAGGACACCAAACTACATGACCCTAGGAAGGTAATGATAATTAGTGATGTACTCAATGTGATCTATTAATGGTCATGAAAATTCCATCAGAGAAATCCTCATATTCTTTTGAAGATTTCTAGAAAAACACTTATGATCATACAAAGGCTGTTTGAAGAGATCCCCTAATCATGCAATATATCATGTGATCAATGCATGACAGCCACATAGATCTCATTATAAAATAAGGAAATAAATCTAAAAAGGTGGATTCCACATACTATTAATGTTACAGTAATATTAATTCAGTGGGTTTCATGCCTCTTTTGATCACCATTATTCATGTGTATGTCCTTTGGTATACTGACATGATCTCATTGAATCTTTCTATAAATCCATCATTATCACATGAAGGGACCCAAAAAAAGTATCCTTGAGAATTTTAAATCCACCTCGATAGGTGACCTGTTATATTGAAGACTCATAATCTTATCAACCTAGTATTTTATAATACACATAACATTTATATTTGATCATGTGGAATTTCATAAATATCCATAATGTCTATCTGGGATAAATCTAAAATGTTTTTGGGAGATCCTCATATGAACATTCAATTCCATGACATACATCCAATGAGAAAGGTCCAAAATCCGGATAAAATAACGAATATAAAATATAAATGAATGATGTATATCATAATGAAAATATACAATAATTGTCATTATAATTTTTTTTAACCTCATGTGATCACTGTGGATCACATGATGGACCTTTGACATGTCAGAATGATCTCATGGAGCCCCCCTTGACAATCCAGATTGATCTCACAAGAGTCCCCTAACAAGACGTCTTGATCTCGCAAAATACCTCTATGAAACTATATCATTCTTCAAAAGGATCACAAAAATGTATTCTTCGACCATGAATTTGTTTTCCACACGAGTCTTTATCTCATTATGACTGACAGACAAATCATATCAATAGTTTAATGGTAATATCAAATGTTAATATTCTTAAGAAAAATCCAATTAATGATATATGGTCCAATAAATATTCGGATTATGGTATATTATAATGTCTATTGTTTATAATTCAATGTCCTGGTTATCCTAATGCAAGAACATTTCCATCACGTGATGCGGTACTCCACCCATAGACTCTAGATCATATCTATAATATATGTTCAATTAAAGGAGGTGTATAACTGGGGTGTAGAGGACAATAAATTCCTCCCCTTAGTACAGTAATCACATATAAGGTGAATGGAATACCCACATGAGCATAGAAGAGTGGTCTTATCTATTTGTAAAGAAACAAAACCAGAAGGGTTTTACATTATGTAATATATATAGAATAACCTATGGAATCAAAAAGTATGAATATATGATTCACATGATCACCCTATAAATCACATAAATCACTTTTTTTCAGAAATATATGATATGAGATGAAATTTCTCTATAACTAATTGGCCTCACAAAGCCTAATAAAACTAATACTTGATGAACCTTTAGGAACATATGTAGTAAATACTAAACAAGAAAGAAGGCTTATGTGAAGAAGAATACAATATATTTCATGTTAATGGATCATGAAATTTTAATAACCTATCTAAGTCATGTGACATCACCAAGTCATGTCTCCCATGTCTAGAAAATTCCTTCAAACATATCATCAATGCATTTTCAATTCTTATAAACATGTCACCTATGTATTATTCCCAAGTCTAGTGAAGTCCACAAAACATGTTTCCCATGTATTTCAATGTCCTCCAGACATGTCTCCCAAATCTTGTGAAGTCCTTGATACATGACACTTACGTCACATGAAAACCTTCTAACTTTTCATCGAGAAAAAACCGGGAACGTCTAAATTGATCATGCATATACCATCAGACAACTCAAAATGTTCATGTTATAAAACTCCATAAATTCAATCTAGATTATGAGATAGACCACTAACATTTCATCTTCCATCAGGTAAATCACCTTAAGACATTCCATCAATATCAGAAAGACATATAGTAAATGTCACTAAGACACAAAGGACATGTCATGAAGAAAACCAGGGCATGATAGCCTTAAATATTATACATATATAGAAATAACCCAAATTATACTATAAAAAATATGATTCTTGATTTAAACATAATAATTGTGATTTCACCCTAAGGATCAAGGTCTATATACAACACCACATTAGGTCCACACTAGTGTATAAGTCTCATATCCATATGCAGTGAATCTGATATCTTATTTTCAATTTTTTCTCAAAAACATCTGGGTTGGCATAGTCCTGTGGATTTTTATTGATCATATAACTCAAATCAAAAACATTCCCATTACATGGAGACCTAATTGTGTAATACCCATTTATTGGAATGATATTACTACCCCCATACTAGAGAACCCACCATGGGGTAGGTCCCAAAGTCATTCAAATATTGTTAAACCATATGGAAATAAACCTAGAAACAATTAATTAGTAGTCTTTACTCATCGGTGGGTTGAGGGAAGATTGAAATATGATATATCTGATTCTTTTTATAAACAATATATATAGGTATCCTTCCTAAGGATCGATATCTATACCATATTCCTAATTTCCCACATATAAATACTTTTTAGATGGGGATAAATGGAATGAAGGTACCTTAATCAAAAAAATTGAGCTTTGATTCATATAAAAAATAGTATTTGTAGGATGCCTTATTAATGATAAATACCTTCACTATGACATAAATCTACATAAAAGATGAGTTTTAACTCCATGCTTCTTTGTTATATGGATTCAAAATAGAAGCTCTTACCCATTACATAGAAATAGAAGAGATGGATAAATTACTTCAGATATATTCAAATCATGTCATTAATGGAACACCCCTTTACACATAAAAATATTTGACACCCAAACATTTTATTAGGGTAACATGTCTCATATCGGTAATTGGAAAGGATTGTTGAACATACATTAAATCTCTATAAGTTTCACGGAATAGTCACTTTTCCCCCATTAAATAGTGTAATGAGCCTGAACCCCATCCTCTCGACCGATATGTTTTTCTATGTTCCATTGGTTATAAAAACGCAAATGAATGTCTTCCTTTGTAATGAAGATTTGTACCATATTATGGATGAGCGAGCCATTGTAATTTTCTAATGGATAAAAATACTAAATCAGGAATGAATGATT
Organism: Viscum album; assembly: GCA_963277665.1. Lineage (NCBI taxonomy): Eukaryota > Viridiplantae > Streptophyta > Magnoliopsida > Santalales > Viscaceae > Viscum > Viscum album. The sequence goes on from OY728161.1 coordinate 1,007,159,325, forward strand.
AAGAAACCATATTTTATCCCCCATAATCAAACCTAAAAAAGAAAACTAAAATGATAATCCCAATGTGATGGTGTTTAACGATAGAGTTATTTAATAATTATATTTGTTGGGATCCTTGACTCCTAATCACAAGGAACCATAAATCCCCAAGTGAAACAATTGGTATGTACTGAGATTTCATTATAATGTTTTGTCAAACCCTCTCCCTCTCATGTTTATTCCTCCCTTAGACTCTTAGTGTTCTGAGGATTTTTTCTAGATCCCTAGATGACATAGATAATCCCTTCACCAGGAATTATCATGTGGTGATCCCATAAAACTTCAAGCGTTTGAATTCAAGAGAAATAAGAAAATGATAGAAATGGTTTTATTTCAGACTATTGTGAATATAAAATCTATGTTCTCATCATTTTCATATTACATCACCATTGTGAATCCCATTTATGTTTTTTGAGAAATTTTCTTTCTTCCTGAAATAATTAAATATTGATTAGTTATTCTTATAATGTATTTTATTGGGGATTTTTTTATTGAATAGCTACTTCTTTACATGGATCAACTGATTAGAGGCCACTCGCCTTTTTTATATGGGAATACCACATCACCTCATCATGATTAGGGTAAAATATAGAGAAAATGATCTCTCTAAATAATGATAGAAATAATCCAATTTTGTGAACTGTCTCAGTTTATTGTGGAAAGTTGATTCATGGTTAAATGTATGATTTAAGGAAGGTTTTTACACTTTAAATCATTATATATTAATGCTCAAATTATATAAATTTCATTATAAAAAACAGTTATATTGGTTAAACCACCTATAGATAATCATACGTAGAGTTCAAGAGTCATTGGGTAAGTCTCCTGTTATATGGATAGTGAAATTGTAGCTCTGGATATATTATATAGGGCGAGGTTTTTGAATGAACATTTCGTTTGTTGTAAATAGGTGACAAAATAGTAAAATATATATGTTGTGAGGATTTTTAATTGTGATGTGAAACTAGTGGGTCGGTTGTTGTGGCCTAAATGTATATCTCATGTCATAGCTATATCATACCATACAGATAAATACCTTCTACAATCCCTTCGATGAGTACATATATATTTTGTATTATAGTGTTGGGATAGCCTATATTGATCTTATTAAAATGCAACTAGTGATGGAATAATCCATTAGATAATGCTAGTCTTCTTATATTGTGTTTTAGGAAGGTTTAGAGTTCAGATATATAGGGATATTGGATGGGTTCATGAATTATGAGCATATGTTTCCCAAAGGTTTGGTAGTCCATTGGTTGTGTGTTGATGATGTGGTGTATATACCCCATATGTTTTCTAAATTATGTTACTCCGCAAAATTAATGTGATATGTGTCTTCTATATTTTAAGAATGGATTTAATACTAAATATCACCTGAAATGACATGGTTTCTCCATAGGGTTAATATAGTTTATTACTCATATGATTGTTGTTTTAGGAAACATGGGGGAATGGGTTCTCTATCTATTGATTCATGTATTCACTAGTTCAATATCCTTGATCCAGGAAGATTGGTTCTTCCATCAGTGGCTTGATACTCCCCCAATTTACATTTTTTATAGTGAGACATGGGTCCCTCTGCATAGTTAGGGATATGAAATCATATTTTTCAATTTGGATTGAAAGGATTCATGGATTCTTATGAGTGATATACTTTCTTTTCATGTTTTGTTAATAACGAGTGAGACTTTATGTCACTATTTATTTTATTTAAAATAATATTTTGTTATAAAATTAGGTGTTCTTCATCCCTATGTTTGAATTTTTTTAGATCTTATCTGAATGGAACTTTATTTATTCATGTTTTTTGACTCAACCTACATGGTATTAATATAATCACCCCTTCATGATTATTTTGGATATATTTGATGTGTCTTATATAGATGATATATTTTTTAGTAGAGGAATTTTTGGACAAATATTTGGTGGATCATGATATTAGTGGTACCATAAGGGGGTAGTTGTGGACGATGTTTGTGATTTGTTCTAGTTCTTGGTGGAGGACCCTTTGTATCAGATTCATTTGGATAGTTTCCATTAGGATTTTAGGGGAAAAAATTACAATGTTTAATTTATCATTTATAAATTTATTATTTTATATTGATATTAACCATTTCTAGAAGAATTATTCATATATATGTTTCAGTTTTTTTGGTAGGATATATTATTATATCCTATGTTGAGATGTGTGTTTGTGTGTTGATTCATTAGGATAAGGTCTCCAATCATGAGTGACATGTCTAATCTATTTTACTTTTTATTCAATGTACTATTTAAGATGGGATTGAGGTGTCACACTTTTCTTACTATCATCCTTGGTGGGGTCTTTATGGGTAAGGTAATTTCATATAGGATTGATGGTATACCGTCAACTCTGCTACATTACATTGATATTATCAAAAAACATAATATGAAAATGTTTCAAGAATTTTATATTTTAAAAACAAAAAATATGGTGTCTCCAAAACTATAAGGTAAAATTTTTCTTCTGGATGATCAAAAACCCATTAAACAGAACGAATTATTGGTTGAATAATCATGATTACATATGGAATACTTGGGAGTTTCTTCCCCTAATTTTAATCAAGGTGTATCTATAATAGTTAATGATCTATTTTTGTGAAATCAAGGGTCCTAAAAAAGATCATTATTCTTTGTTAATTAGTATATACATGTATTATAATGCGTAGTAAATGAATATTTATTCTAAAGAATCAATTTTTAATGTATAGTCCACTGTGTAGATTTACATATCTTAAGTAATAAAATTGATCAATATAGCTAAAATCAAGTAAAAATATCAATAAACACAACTCAGGGATACATGGATAATGTTAGAGTAGATAAATTAATAAAATTCCACTTTATCAATTATGATATATAACCCAAATGGTGAGCATATATTTTTACTCTTAGAAAGAAAAACCTATAGATCAGTGGTTATATCAACTTCAATGATTTGAATTATAATTATTCGAAAAATTATTTTCCCATATAAATCATAAAATTTGTAAGTAATGTGAATATATTATATGATAAAAATTCCATCATATATTTGTTTTTTGGATATAATCACATATAAATGGAAATAATATAGGTAGAGTCTAAAAATAATCATAGATCGTCATGCAGTATATTGTTAAAAATTGATTCACATTGGAAAATATGATGATTGTGTAACCTATAAATGGTTTATCCGTATTTTATCAAAACATATTTTTTTAATAATGATGGAGTTATATGATGATAATTTGGTTCTCAAACCACACCATTATCTTAATAATTTTATACACCACAAATAAGTATTTTTTGAGTTGAGATAACCCAAATAGAATATGTATCCACTAAAATGTGTATTTTGTTCCACCTAAGGGAAATTCATTTAATTTTTATTCTATTACTAAGGAATAGAATATAAACCTGATAAAAAATAAATAATAATAACATATATCCCTCTATATAACCTTAAAGAGTTAAATGGATTCCTAGGATGCTTGACATAAAATAAGGGATTTATTATTTACCTTGTTTGTTAGTGGTGACACATCCCTATACTAATGAAAAATAGTGGAATTTTTGACTGTGATTATAAACTGAATAATTAATTTTAAAGAGTCATGAAAAACATCTTTAATACTAAAATTTTATTTCCTACCATAAATGGAATAAAATTCATACTCTATGTGGTAGTGATGAAATAAATCATTCCATATCCAATTGGACCAATATAATGATAAAGGAAAAGGAAATATAATTATTTATCTCATACATACAATGATAGATTTCATTAATAAATAAACTTTTATTTAATGGAACTACCCTGCCTTGTTATTCATGATTCAGAAGTTATAACTTTACTAGAACACCATCAATTCCAATTAGATTCCAAAACTATCACATTGAAGTATATCCTAAATAATCACATGGTGGAAATAAAATTGGAAAGGTGAGTAATCTTGGTTATGAAATTTGATATGTAATATTCCTCGTAGTAAAAATTAACGGAAAAAAGTAATGAAATATTTCTTTCTAGGTCATTATAACTTTAAGGAACATCTCCTCAAGATAAAATTATTGTATATAGAACACCTATCTATTGAGAGAACACCATAGTTATTGGATATGTAATGAAAAAGAGCATCTTTTATACAAATTAGAAAAATAATGGAGAATCATAATTTCAACCGGTTCAAACCTATAGTAATCCTTATTTTCCCAGTAAATGAGCTTATGTATTAATCATTATTCTTATCAGAGGGTTGTTATAAAAACGTGGAAGAATAAAAATATCATTTTATGGGTCCTTTTCCTCCCTTAATCCCATTTTTTCAAGCTACATGTGATAGTTTATTTAGATTTTGTGATCAATTAACTCAATGGAGTTTATACCATCATTATTTAAAAATGAATTCACTTACTCAATAATAAATCAAATTTTATGGCACGTCTATCAATTAATTTAAATGTTTTTCAAGTATTGAGGATTATATATACCAAATATGTTGTAACTTAGCGATTCAAATATCCTTTTTATACAGATCATGAAAATATGGATATTTATGTGTCATAGTAGAGTGAAATTTCACATTTTTATAATAATGGTTTTGTGGGTGTAGATCAAATCTAGGATTAATCTCTACTAATTAAATTAATTCAAAATATAAATGGATTTTATATTATTTTAAACAATTATACATTACAACTCATGATTAAAATGTGAACTTATAACATAAGGTTTTATTGTCTTTATATAGTACCTATATATTCATATTTTTACTCAATATATAATGTAATTCGTTCATAAAAATCTTTACTCATAATTCCCTCTTAACCATAACACTATATAAGAAATAATTTACAAATATATAAACAATGAAATGGGGGAGATGATACCTCATTATGGAAAAAATCTGGGTATGTAAATAATTTAATCATTAATGATTATAAGTTGTAATAAAATATCCATTTTTAAACCATATAGATAAAATAACATAAACATGATAAATGATAAGATATTGTAAAAATCAACATGTAATAATCTTAAATATAGTAAATGAAAACCAATTGAATGTTGTATATGATAATGACATCATTAATACTAGTCAAGGATGACATTAAAGAAATCACTAACATAATGTAATACACTAACCACCAAATTTATATACCATAGTTTACTAGGATAACGTAACGTCCCACCCCATATCACTATATAACTAGTGTCTGGATTGGTTCAACACATTCCTTTTTGCACACCTCCTCATACTCTAGAGGCTACAGAATATCAGTAGGGGTGTAAGATGGTATTATTTGGATAATATACCCAAATATAAAATATAAAAAAATAAAATCAAAATCAAAACATCATCCATTGAAATAAATAATCAGAATACAAATAAATCTGTAACTTCCAGTGACAATACATGGAACGCGGTAAAGTTCCATACTGTAGTGTAGGAATATATAACAAACCATCCACTTGGCCATAAAAAAATACAAACTAGACTAAAACATTAAAATAAATGAAATCTCAAATACATAATGAAAATAAAACATTATACTATCTTCTGATTCCATCAAATCTATCCTGGCCAACCATGCTATCTCAGGCTTTGGCCTAACCCGAGCATGAAATAAATAGTTCATACCTTTTTTTGTACCTAGGTAAAATGATGGAAAATGTAGGGTGTCATTAAATCTAAGTAGGCCACCAATAATGTTCACTATGAATAAAAATTAGAATATTTATTTAATGAAAAAATTGACAGACATGGGTAGTTATTTAATTAATTTTTTAGTACACATAATATAAATTTTCTAAACCTTGAGTTCTGATATTACATCCAATTTCATCCATGATTACTCTAGAATGATGCAAGATATCTATGAGAAAGTATTAAAACCATTCCAACCATGTCCTCAACCCTATCGGGGTATATAAAATCAATCATTACAGTAGAACTGAAGGAATACCAAAATTAATTATAGAATAACATGGAACAATCCCTTTATATAATCATTTCAACATGTCTATGAACAAGACCTTTATATATAAATTTTATTTTAACCCAAAAAATCCATTTATATAAATATCTCAGCATGTCCAGGACAATCCCTTTATTTAATCATTTAATTATAACTAGGCTAATCCCTATATGTATTACAATATAACTATACAAACCACTATAATAATTACTTCATAATTGGTCCAAGTATAATAATCATTTTATCTTAATTGGTTCATTACCTATAAAAATATCTCCCTAATGTTTTCAATGATATTGAAATTTAACCATGGGTGATTTTTGACCTTTCACCTTTCCCTCATTCTTCAAATATTGTTCTATGAAGAACCTATAACATGTATATGTCATATCATTCAATATACTAAAAAAACATAAAACAACCAATCCTCAATAATCAATCATAGTAGAGTAAATTATGACAATCATAAAAAATCACACAACACTAAGAACCAATCATATAATCATAATCCCTCATGGTTAAATTATCATGTATCCATTAATCCCTTCAAATTTCATTTCATTTGTCTATTTGTATAAAAAGATATAATATTTCCAATTAACTAAAATAATTCCATGTGATTCTATCTCAGAAAAACACCAAAATTTTATTCTATGGTAGATATATACTTTTAAAACAAGTAAATAATTCTGAAACCAATCATCATAATTACATGGTTAGGAAATTTCTATATCAATCCGTGATATTAATTTCTAAAGAAGTCCAATGCACAAGGTAAACAAAAATATAATGAATATCCAGTTATTAAAGGGTTACTATGAATATTCTATATAGGATCCGACATTGATACATCCATGAATTATTTTAAATGTATTTTTTATTTAATTTTCATTCGTTATTTCTTTTAGGGGTTTCCCATTCATTTTGGAGGAAATGGTGGGTTTTCAAAATTTGGGCTAAAATGTGAGCCCATTTTCAGATTTAAAAATTAATTTTTTTTATAACCCCTTCATTTTTGAACATTTTACACCCATTCAACTTTCAAATTGGAACCACCTGGTATATTAAAACCACCATATCAATTTGTACCCCATAAGAATCCATAATAATGATGGATTTGGGGTTTTCATTAAGATTTCGGTCCAGCTATAAGATCATTTATTACTTTAAATTATTTTTTAAAATCTTCAATATCTCAGTCATTTGTTAAATTATTTGGTGATTCCACCTCCCACAGAAAGACAAAAACTGTAGCCTCACTATCCTTATATATTTCTCCACATTGGAGCTCATTTGGATTGTTAATTATGAGAAAATTATAAGTTTTTCTCAAATCTTCTTGATTTGAGAAGGTAATTTGATTCTTTCTCAAACCTTTCAATTTTCACTCTTTCTCCCCCATTTCTATACGCACGTAACCTACTAGGCCTCATTTGATTCTACCTATCAATTTTGGTTTCTTTGAGATTCAACATTTGGCAGATATGGGGTGATTGCATCAAAATTGTTCAAGGTATATAATTCCTTCTTGGTTTCGTCCATTATCCTTAATAATCCATCCCACTTTCATAAAGTTCTAAAATGTCGAAAAGTTAGGGTCCAAACCTTGGGTTTTATTTTATGTCTTTGGGGCCAAATCTTCGGGTTTAGGGTTGGGTTTCACCCCTGTTTGGTGCGGTGGTGGTGTGGTTTATGTTTTTCACCATGTTTTGATGGGTTATACACATAAACATAGGTGATTCCATGAGTAACCATTTAATTATGAGTTATCTTGCTGTATTTACTCATTTTTAATATTTTGAATTTTTTGTGGTTGAAAAAACATTTTATGATTTATTTGGTTGAGTGTTTAATTTTATTATTTCATTTTAACTTATAATAGAGATTTTTTCATGTGTAACTCTTAGGGTATTATTTGGGTGTATTTTATAACATATGAAATTGGTTTAATAAATAATTTTTGGGCAGAAAATTCTGCTTTGGTAGGGTCTTTGTGTATTATTAGGTTTGAAAGAGGGGGTTATAATGGTTTTTATGTGTAAAACAATGTTATGTCTTTTGAATGTGTTTTATGAAAATCTGTGTGTTTTCATGTTCATCTTTTGTGGTATTTTTAGTGGTGATTTTATAAAACATGAGAGTGATTTGTTAAACTTTAATAAGGATTCACATCAGGTTTTGGAGGTATTGGTGTGATTTTTTTATAGAAATATGGTTTTGAAATGGGTTTTATGTCCAAAGCTTGGGTATACTCCTTAGAATTTTATAATGAATTATTCGAATGTTTTATTGATTTATGTTAGTGGTGAAACCATATTGACAAACTGGTTTGGACTTTGAATATTTTGAAATGGTCAATATAAAACGTGAAATGGATTTTCATGTGATGTGTAACCACTTGGAAATGTATTATAAAAATCATTCATAGAATTACCGAAATGTGAAAGTGATGTGAACGTGTTGTGGGCTGTTTTGTGTGAGTGTAATGTGAAAAATTGATTTTGATTATGATAAATGTAATATATAATATGTTAGCGGGAGGTTATGTGTTGTTTAGCATCTTGGGAAATATTTTATAAAATATTTGAAGGATGTTTCGAATTGTAAAATATATGATAAATGTTTTATGGTCTATTTTTGTGTGAGTTTAATTTACAAATAAATTTTAATGAAAATGTGGATGATATGATGGTGTGTTGTACATGTGGGATGATTGGACTATGTGTGATGTGGAAGTGGTAATTCCATGTGAATATTATATTTCATGGCTTTTTGGGCTTTTTTGAGCACGAGAGGGAAACCCATGTATCTAGGTGGGTGGACATGTACTAGTATGCTCGTGATCCCCTGGGGTTTGGCCTCAGTTTCACATAGAAAGATTGACTCTTACAACACTCACTGTACTATGATGAGGGCGATGATGATTTGGGACCACTAGGTTATGGGAATGTTCCCTACAAGTGTCTCGTGTATGGGAACAGCTATTTTGATGGTTAGTCTCACCGATATATGAGGTACTTGGGAACCACAATGAGCTAGTGCCTAGGGTTTATTTCCTATTTCATGTGCTTATTAAATGATTTACTCTTACCATCGGCATACATTATGTTTTGCGGGAAATTTAAATATTATTGTCAATTTATTTAAAAGTGTTTATTCTATAAAATATCACACTTGAAAACTGTTTTAATTTTAAAAGTTTCATCTTTTAAAGTTGTAACTAGCATTTCATGTTTTGGAAAAATTGCATGATTTTCACCATTGAATGTTTATCAAATGAAATCTATTAGTTAGGGTCTCTTACTAGGATTTTGGTCACACCATACTTACACTTTTTGGAGTAAGTAGACTTTCTGATTTTGTTTCTGTAGGTCGGGTTTCAAATTTTGGGCCTATACGTCATGTTTTAGTTGTCCATCATGATACGGTGCTGTGGAGACGGATTGAGGTTGGTGACTCTTGCCATGTGGATGTTATTGTGCTATTATTTCTGGTTTTTACCTTTGTAATAGTCTTTGATCATTGTTATATGTTATGTAATTAAATTCTGAAATTTTATAAAATTTCATTTTGTTTGAAAAATCCACATTCATTTTATTAGATTCGTTTGATGTTTTATGTTTATAAACTTAGGTAAATCATTCCAAATATTACGATTATTATACCTGAGTACCTGTTCGAGCCCTTTAGGATCAGGAAGGCCCTTCAAGACTTATCGTGGGTTGGGTTTGGTGCCGGTTTTAATGGCGACCAGATTCGGTTTGAGACAAAATGGTATCAAAGGAGGTTATCACTTTTGGGTCATTTTATATAAGGAAAATTCAGGATATTTTGGAGTTAGGACTTTCGGGACATGACATTCCAGTAATGGCAAGTGTTCTTGGCCATCACAACCCATGACGAAATTCGAGTCTCCATGGGATTTCATGATTTGTCTGAGTCCTTTGTTTTATCAGCATAATGATGATTAATGTAACTGAAAAGATAGTTGGGTTAATGGTCTCAGTGATCTTGTGGGGAATATAAATCTATGTGTAGCTAGGGATATTTCCCTAGATAACTCTCTATTATGGTGAGGTTATTGGTGTATGAAAACCAATCATATGTCCAAGTCACCCAATGAAACTATTTTCCTCTCGCATTGTATTCTGTTCTTTAGTTTTAAAATCTTGGAAGGTTGGTTTTAAAGTAAAAAATGACTTTGTTTTAAGAAGCATACAGTTTCTTTGAAATGTTTTTTTAAAATAGAGGGAATTATTTTATTTTTGAAATGGTGGAAATAAATTTTCATAATTATTATGAAATGGAAAATGGTGTGTTTACACCTCTTTTGAAATCATGAAATTATGTTAAAGTTGGTTTTGAAAAAGTTTTCCCAATAGAATTGTCTAAACTATTGAAAGGTGTTTTAATGGAATTAGATGTTTTGAAATTGATGCATGTGACTTGAAAGTGATTATTCATTTAAATGATAGGGATTTTGATTTTGTGGTTATGGGTCCTGAGAAAAAAGGATGTATTGGTTGATTTTTTTTGTTTTGAAATGTGGAAAGGATTTTTTTTTTAAACATTGGTATTTCCATGAGAGACCACACAAATGAAGTTATATGGGATGAGGGATGGTTAATGGAACTACTGAATTTGTGCTGGGATGGATATGAGGAGGGTGCTCAGTGTGTCACAGAAACATGCATGTGTGAGGCCCATTGGGTACCATTGGTAGATACGCTAATCCACGAACCGTTTGTTTTCAATGAAATGTTTTTAAAGAATAACATGATGTCCTAATGACAAGATTGTCATGGTTTCTATTATTTTTTTAAATTTTTATATTGTGGTATATTTTTATTTTAATAACCCCTCTTGTTTTTACCATGGTTTGGGATTGTGTCTGGTCAGTAAGATGGGTTGAAGGGCTGGTTATTGGTCTATTCTTAGAAAAGTTTGTGAATCCTTTACGGTGGTTCAACTCATGTTTTTATTTCTATTTTGTGGCTCGTTTTGACTAATTTACCAATAAGGATGGGTTCTTTTGTTCGATATGATGCACCCCCATTATGGGTTACAACACAATTGAAGTGCAACCCGTATCGTTTCTCCATTAGAAAAACTCGAGATGATCAATATAAGGAATCCTTTTATCGAGTATGGTATATTGTGTTTACAAAATTTCATTTATTTATTTTGTGTACCCTTCTGTAGGGAGAGCATTCTCATGGAAGGTTGAAGGAGACCAGAGTTTCTTATGTTACCTGAATCATTGAAGGTGGATGTGGTCTGGGGTTGTCAGTGTGGATGCGTATCTGGATGGTGTCTAAGAAGGCCACTGGGTCCTTCGTAGTCTCTTCAAAACATGGGATTATGTTAAACAACCTATGTTGGAAATATGGTCATGATAGTATATAATGGACACTTTCTCAAATTATGTGTTATTTGGGAACCTAGAATAAGGTCCCCATTAATGTATTATATCTATCTGTTTTAATGGTCACGTTTGGTTACACCTTTTGATGTCATGTTCACGTTGACTGTAAAAATGATGTTCATGTTATCCTTTTAGATTCTATGGCATTTTGGGTGTATGTATCTCATGGGAAAGCTTCAAAATCCAATTTTTTAAAGGAAGGTTATTATATGTGTCCTTTCTTTCTGTTTTTTTTTACCCAAAAAAACAAGGTTTGATGTGTGTGTGATTTTTATATGCCCTTGTTTCAGTGAAATGAAATGTTAGGGTGAAGTGGGTTTTGGAATGTGTTATGTCTTGGTGAACCCATCTTGGATTAGCGTATTTTCTTCATGGAACTAAATGGAAATGTTCAGTTTAGGGGTTTCCAAAGCCTAACTACGATGCCAGAGATCATTCAATCATTTGAGCTCCAGCCATAGGTCCCGGAGAAAAGCTGGCGCGCAGTTAGGGAAATCCCAAGGTCCTTCAAAACCATGGAAAATGTTTTATCCTCAGTATGAAAGATAAGGAACTGTATAATCCTATGATGTTTCTATCTTGATTTTTTGTTCTCCTATGATAGAAAGAAGTGGGAGGACCTCATGTCTATGTTAGCACCCGATGTTATTATTTTTCCCTTTGGTTTCCATTGAGTTTTTTTTCAATATGGTAGCGAATTTATCAAGATAGGTTTAGCGCACATTTAGCACATGGTTAGTACTAACACTGACCCAGAAAACCATGCAAGTAGAATGATCCACAATTTTAGCACAGCATTTCTCAAAATATGTGGATTAACCGTGTGGTCGTCCCAACTCTTTAAATTTGGGATCTTCCAATGTCAACCCATGCTGGTCAGTTATGATGGTTGGTTGTTACTGTGGGGATACCCACTAGGATTTTCATGAGAGGTCCTTTGGAAATTTTGAATGGAGGTCTACCCCTTGTACATGGGAGTCCGTTCAGGCCTCCCATGTTAGTTTCCAAATCCAGTCTAGGGAAATATTGAGTTTTCTCTTATGGTGGGGAGCCCATTTGTGTCTCCCCATACTAGTAACTCAGATTTGTCCTTGGTATTGTCTTGGTGGTAGGTAGTCTTTTTCGGAGCTATCTATCAACATACATTTTACTTGGGTAAACATTGGGAGTATAGAACACCCAATGGTCTGTTTAAAGCAAGGTAAGTGTAACCTTGTTTGTTGTTGTTGTTCATTTGGGTTAATTGCCGAATTTTTATTTGGATAGTGTTTGAGGAGTTTTCAATTAGGATAAAACTTGAATGTAACACCCCAAGCTTCCATGATACACTTCTCTTTGAATAATACAGTAGCGTGTGTTGTACGCAACTTCGAGTTCTAACACACACCACAACCAATCAAACTAGCCATTATTAATAGTAATACCCACATTTTGAAATTTTATAAATATTATCTTTTAAAATGGACTTCATTTTTGGATTCGGAATATTGAAATTCGCTAAGGGTGAATTTTTGATATTTTTCTGAAACCATTCAATTTTTATGAATAGTGAAAAAACACTGAGTTATAGTTTAAAAACGAATTTTTATTTAAATAATTATTTAATTTATTTAAATTTAATTAAGGTCAAAATATATACATAATACCTATATAAGTTAAATGTAATTCATTGGAGTTAGTTTAGAATAACTATAGATATATATAAAAATTTTATTGAACTTTTCACCGTCTTTTACCCACCTCCTAGGAAAATTTGGAGATTCCAATAAAACATAATTTTACCACTTCTGTGAGTGGAATATCAAAAATCCAAGAAACACGGCTAATATCATGGAGCAAAAAGGTATTCAATGAGAAGAAAATAATTTTTGGTGAATAGTAACTTTTTACTTTTATTTACCATAGTTAAAAGTAAATAGGGTAATTAAGGGAAAAATGATTTTAATATTACCCTAACACATGTCCTAATTCTATTGAACAAGTGTATCTCAACAATAAACAACATTAGGAATAAAATATTATCATTTAGGATCACTTGGATTAGATTAGGACATTTATTATTATTTAATTCAAATAAGATTTAAAAGAGATAAAATCAAAGATTAATAACTAAATCATTTTTAATATAGGGTTATACATGAGATTAATTAGATTATAAGTATTAATTAGCAAGATAAATAGATTTCCTACATAATGGTATTTTATTTATAATTTTTAGACATTATATAATTTAATTTATTTATGACACAATTGTGATGCGGTAATTCCCTAATTAATGAACCATTAAAATAATTGATATTATAAATATCAAAATAAATGTAATTTGAAACTTTTTATGAATTACACTAATTTTCAAGTTTACTATGACATATTAGTATTGGTTATATAAATTTTTTTTGAAGTAATAATTTTGTTATGAAATTATCAAAAACAAAATACCCAATAGTGTCAAAATTGACATAAAAGAGTTTTTAAAACAAATATTATATTATTAATAAAATTATATTCTTAAAAATATATGGATCGGAAAAAGGACTTATATAATGATAGGTGTATCATTAATGGTCCACGTGGGGTTGCTTTCAGGTATATAGTATGTTAATTAACTATATAATATAAAAATACAAAGAGATATGAAACATGTCAAACTATTTAACTAAGAGTTAAATATAAATGATAAGGTTAATATAGTAACCCAATGCTATCTAAAATCTATTTGATGAAAGGATTTCGACCCATCCCCACCTTAACCTTTAAATAATCTACTTTGGATCCATTAGAAACCGAATAAGAATTTATTATAAAATAATATTTCTAGCTTTTCCAAAGGTGCCTTTCACCCCTCCTATAAAAGGGTACTACCCCTTCTCTCTAATTTACACCTTAAAAGCCTTTTGGCTTGGCAATTATATGCCAAAATATTTTCTAAAATTCTCTCAATTAGACCTAGAGGCATTAGTTTTATCAGAAAGAAAACCTAAGGAGCCCTTTTGATCAAATCAAAAGCAAGAACCCGAAGAAGATGTAATGTTTTCCCAACCCCCTTCCATGTTCCTTTATTCTTCAACTTCGTCTTTCATTGTTGTTTCCATAATATAATAAAAAATCCAGTATATTTTATATACTGTGATATTATTATAAATATGGTACAACCATATTCAGTATTCTATTCATCCTTTGAATGACATGTCACCATATGTGCGTACGTACAACCTACCATCTCCACGTCGTGTTGTAATTGTTATTCAATAAATTATTATTTGGATGGGTATAATAATGATGTGTAATTCATGTAAATAATTAGTATATCATGACAATGATTTTATATATATGATATAACATACAATTATATAATAATTTAATATCAAAAGAATGATATTATCACTCATACGAACGTACGGACTACCGTCTCCACGAACATGACGAGATTCATTCCCCATCATATCCATACAAGTCTAATTCTCATTTTATGATGAAAAATAATGTTTATGGACTTGATATCATTCATTATATGAATAAGATACAACCTATCCATAATGAACATGACTTATGTTACAAAACATATAAAATAAAATGAGTAAGTTAACACCTGAAACGACGATAATACTAATATATTATTAACAAAGAAATGTTAAAAGATCATATATGATATCATATTAATGTATATGATTATTTTATAATTAAATAACAATTATTTCACCATTATACCAGAGGCTATCCTACCCCCAACCAAGGAAAAATTTACAATGTAAGGGGTTTCTTATCTCCCTTTTAATTCCGTGAGATTTACATTGTTCACCACTTATTTATTGCATGTGGTGTGTTTTCTACCATTGTTTGTATTCATTGTGTAATATACTTTAATTAATTTATAAATAAATCATCATTTTATTATACTTATTTCATTGGTGTATGTTTTGTTAGTTATCAAATCAATAATGGAAATTGAAATTTCAATTTCCACTCATTCGACATTACGTATACTTCATTGATTATTTTACTCAAAGATTATGTGTGGAATCACTATTAATTTTCTTATTTCATAATTTCAACTCCCCTTTATGTGGATATACTTTTGATACACATAATCACTCCATTTATAAATTATCAAGTCATCGGTATGAACTTGATAAGGGTATTTTTTACTCAATCTGGATTTGTTGAGTTAAACATCCAATTCATGGGTGTTGTTTTTACAAGAATATGTGTGAATGTCCTTTCAATGTTTTACACTGAATATCCAATCATATTGAGTGTATTAATATTTTTAACACATAATTATGTCGTTGATTTATCCTTAACCTAACGATACGGTCATTATGAGATATGTCATCTCAGTTTACATTCCATTGAGACACCTTTTTTGTTATACACAAAATCAATTTTATATGCTGTATATAATGTACTTTGACATTGTATATCATGAATCCCTTTATTCTCATGATATTAAAATGTTTTTATTACCTCAATTATTTGTATTCAAGTGTATCTCTTTTGGTTAGGAACTCTAACTAAAATATCATTCTAAAATGTTTTGATGATTTATTATTCTAAATCTTTCTCATTAATGTCCATGTTTTCATAATGGTTTTAAGGATTTATTTATATGGAAATTAAAGTTTTCAAATAAAAATTCCTATTAAAAGTTTAAAAGTGGTTTGGGACACTTTGATTCAAAAATCTATTTTAAATGGATTCATGACAAATAGTGTGACCTTTAAATGTTTTCAAGAAAAAGGAGTATATTTCTCTCAATAGTATTTATGATTATTTTAATCAATATCAATATCATTCGTTATTATCAATTGAGGTTAATATGATACCATACAATCTTCCATATTGTATCGAATGAGTTATGTTTGACTTTGGATGTGTTATTTTTATACCATTCATGGTTTGTGGTTAAAGTAGTGACATTTCGTATGATAGTTTTAATACGAATGTTTATGTTAAATTTAAAAATTTTCATATGAGGAATGAATTGGACTTATTAAGGGACGGGTGGAGCCCACTATAGCTCCTCGATGCATCAGTAGGTCTCAAGATACAAACTAGTGTCATTGCACGAGGCCTTGACAAAATCTTATTTGTTGTCTTGGCCCGAGGCCTTGGCTATGTGGTTATGATTGTCTGGCATTATGCATTCTATCATTATGAAAGTGGTTATTGATATTTCATGTTGTTATTGGAGTAATAGAATATTCATGTGAATAAGTAAATGGAATTATTTAATTTTATATTTTCCATATTATACTGATGTTCAAGTTTAAAAGACATTTATTTTAGTCATACATTTCCTTAAATGTTTATGCTTATTTATGAAAGTTTCCACTATATTGTTACCCTTAATGACCATCTGATCTCACCCCTTTCAATGTTTTATTTTTCCCAAGATGTGAAGATGTAAATTATGAATGACCTTTTGGAATTGTATGTGTGGATATGAAGACAAGATGTTATTGTAGTTTGTTTACTTTAGGATTTAATATAAGACTTATGAATATATCTAGTGTTTCCAAGTCTAGGAAACTAATCGTTCTTTCGAGACATGATCTTTTGTGATCATTCCAATGTTATGTAATAATGCACCGACTCTAGGTAACTAGGCTCATGGTGTTACAGTTGGTATCGGAGGAAGTTTAGTATAAACCTTGGAGACTAGATTTAGATAAACTCTGATTAGAGCACATAGCCCTAAGATAGAAATTGAGGATTAGTGTAGAAGAACTTCCTGGAATTTTGTTATTGTATAGATTTTGTTAGTTTTCCAAGAAATACATCCCTGTCTTGATATGAGCAGGTAGAGGTGGATCTGGAACAGATGTACCTTGGGGTAAAACTGAAAAACACTGCTTTGAGCTAGACTCAAACGGGAACGGGTGCACGACAATGGGCCTTGCTGCCCTCTTGGTTACGACACTCCCGGGGGATATTCTTTGGATAATATGCTTTCATGATATTCTCTAAATGATTCTATGACTATTATTACTCAGACAATGCTTCCTGGTTTTAGTCAATGGTTGGATTCCAAGTAAGCCATAGTAACATTGATAATGATGTACACGTTAGAAATGGTGGTGGAAATGAGCAACAAATGGAATTTTTTTAGGCATAAAAGATATCATGTTCATGCTAAATCGGTTTTCCATAAATATGATCAAAAAAATATATATTAACCAACTCCCAGACTCAACAAAGAAGTCAAAGGTGATGAATGATAGGAGCTACAGTAGTGGAGACCATGGAGAAGATAATCCTAAATATCCATCATGTAGGAAATGTGGATGTTAAAACCCAGCAAAGTGTCTCAATAGGAAAAATAAATGATTTATGTGTGGTAAATAAGGACATAATGTGAAGAATTGCCAAGGAAAACTGAAGAGTACAATAGACGAAAATAAAAATGGTCCAAAAAATCCATTTATAGTAATTTGTCGTAAATGTAGGAGACCTGGCCATTACCCGTGAGAATGACCTATTTTATAGGATAATTTCTTGGTGAAAGAAGAAGCTATTTGGAAATAAATGGTTGGAGAAATGTTTAAAAGTATTAGTTCTCCTTGTTGATGGGATTACTTTGGAATAATTTTTTCTTGTATTTGTAACCCCACAGTTTTCCATGTGAGAATGATCATTAAGGAAGACTTATCTTTTCCCTTGACGATATAGTTATAAATAACCGTTGGATTTTATATGATCATTAGGTTTGAGGAAATTACAAGTTATTATATTTTTGGATGAAAATACAAGGTATGAGATAACATTTCTGGTTAAAATTATGTTATGGATATTTTGAGGAATTTATCTCATTTTGTTGATGATATAAAATATAGATTTTAAAAGGACAACACACAGACTGTGTGACAACCCGTCGCATCAGACAAAGTTATGGGAATCGAACCCACAACCAAAGTGCGATTGGGATTTATCGCCTTCTACTGGACAACGTGAAGTACATGGTTAGTGTGCCAAATTATTTTTAGTTAAATGATTTTATTGATCAATAATATGTTGATTTGTGTTCTTATTTCTTATCAGACTAATACCCATAGTATAGGAAAAAGGATTTGGTGATTATGTGATAAATTTTATTTTGGAATATGTTAGGCTTGTTGGGAACACTATATGCTCGAGGAAACTAGAATACTATGGAATTTTATTTGAGGAGTAATGGTGGATTTATATCTATGTTTTTATTGTGGATTAATAGTGATTTGGGTTATTTATGGAAATTATTATCCTATAATAGCGAATATGTGATTAGGTTAATTACTTTTAAGTATGTGACTTTAACAGTAGTTGATATCATTTAGAGATACAATTTAACAAGGAAGACTACATAACAAAATTCATCTACGTTTTGGGTTTCAATATTTGATTGGATTATATTGAAGGATTTTACGGACAAAAGTTTATTGAATGATATTTATTTATCATTGGTGTATTGTTGGTTTAATTTTAGAAATTAAGATTACTGTTTCTTTCTCTAAAGGAATATCATTTTGGGGGATCATCGGATCTGGTACTAAGCGTTTTTGTTTTTCGTTAATCTATAAAGACAAGGTAAATATATAGTTTATCTTTCGTGGATCATGTGATTCTATAGAATTTTATTCTAGCTCTTCCAGTGTGACCATGTATTCATAAATACTCATCATTTAAAAAAATGATTTATTGGTTGAAATTTATTAAATAATGAAACTCTTCTTAAAAGTACGCACATCTCTCTAATTTCTTAGTCAATATTGTAAATTAATTCCTCAAATTTATATAATGTAACTTAAAAATATGTTGTCCGTATAAATTTCCTACTGGGAAAATAATGACAGTTTGTCCCACAACAAGTTTGTGGCTTTATTATTGTTAACATTCAATTGATCATGTTTTCTATCCCTCTCCATTAGAACATGACACATAGTTTATCTTCCATATCTATGTTTTCCTATCTAGAATCCTAGTATGACTTATCTTGGGTGACCTTTGTACTCCTTTTTTTCATTTATGGTGATAGTTTTATTTACTCTTTTTCTGATGTTGGACTTTCCATTATATTCGCAAGCCCAATTTTCAAAATTTCGAGGATGAAATTTTTTGAAGGAGGTAAGAATGTAACACCCCAAGCTTCTACAGTACGCTTCTCTTTGAATAATACAGTAGTGTCTGTTGTACGCAACTTCGAGTTCTAACACACACCACAACCAATAAAACTAGAAATTATGATTAGTAATACCCACCTTTTGAAATTTTATAAATATTATCTTTAAAAATGGACTTAATTTTTGGATTTAGAATATTGAAATTAGCTTAGGGTGAATTTTTGGCATTTTTATGAAAACATTCAATTTATTATTAATAGTGAAATAAACACTGAGTTGTAGTTTAAAACCGAAATTTTTTAAATAATTATTTATTTTATTTAAATTTACTTATGGTAAAAGTGGATACATAGTACCTATATAAGATCAATGTAATTAATTGGAGTTAGTTTACAATAATTTTAGATATATATAAATATTTTATTGAATTTTTCACCATCTTTTACCCACATCCTAGGAGAATTTGGAAATTCACATAAAACATAATTTTACCGCTTCTGTGAGAGGAATTTAAAACATCCGAGAGACACGGTTAATATGAAGGAGTAAAATGTGGTTCAATAATATGAAAATAGTTTTTTGGTGAATAGTTACTTTTTATTTTTATTTACCACGGTTAAAAGTAAATATGGTAATTAAGGGTAAAAATGATAATAATATTACCCTAACACATGTCCTAATTCTATTGGAAAAGTGTATCTCGACCAAAAACAACCATAGGAATACAATATTATCATTTATGTCCACTTGGATTAGATTAGGACATTTATTATTATTTAATTAAAAGAAGAGTTAAAAGAGATAAAATCAATGTTTAATAACTAAAACATTTTTAATATTGGGTTATACATAAGATATATTCGATCACAAATATTAATTAGAAATTTAAAAAGATTTCCTACATAATGGTATTTTATTTATAATTTTTAGACATTAAATAATTTAATTTATTTATGACATAATGGTGATGTAGTAATTACCTAATTAGTGAAATATTAAAATAATTGATATTATAAATATCAAAATAAATTTAATTTGAGACTTTTTATGAATTACACTAATTTTCAAAGTTACTATGTCATATTAGGATTTTTTATATAAATTTTTTTCGAAGTAATAATGCTTTTATGAAATTATCAAAAACAAAATACCCAATAGTGTCAAAATTGACATAAAAGAGTTTTTAAAACAAATATTATATTATTAAATGATGTTTTATTCCCAAAAATCTACGAGTCAACCAAATGACTTATATAATGATATTTGTATCATTAATATACCACTTGGGGTCTCATGGAGGTATATAGTATGTTTATTAACTATATAATATAAAAATAGAAAGAGACATGGTAAATGTCAAACTATTTAACTAAGTGTTAAATATGAATGATAAGGTTAATATAGTCCCCAAAACCTGTATTAAATCTATTGGTTGAAATTATTTCGACCCATCCCCACCCTAACCTTTAAACAATCCACTTTGGAGCCATTAGAAACCGAATATGAATTTATTATAAAATAATATTTCTAGCTTTTCCAAAGGTGCCCCTCAACCCTCTTATAAAAGGGTACTCCCCCTTATCTCTAATTTACACCTTAAAAGCCATTTTGATTTGCCAAAATCTACCAAAATATTCTCTAAACTTCCCTAAATTCAACCTTGAGGCATTAGTTTTATCAGAAAGCCAACCTAAGGAGCCCTTTTGATCAAATCAAAATGAAGAACCGGAAAACGAGGTAATGTTTTCACAACCCTCTTTCAAGTTCCTTTCTTTTTGAACTTCTTATTTCATTGTTATTTCCATTAAAAAATAATAAATCCTGTATATTTTATATTCTCTAATATTATTATAAATATGATACAACCATATTCATTATTCTATCCATCCTTTGAATGACATGTCACCATACGGGCGTATGTACGGCCTACTGTCTCCACGTCGTGGAGTAATTGTTATTCAATACATTATTATTTTGATGGGAATAATAATGATGTATAATTAATGAAAATAATAATTATAACATGACAATTATTCTGTATATATTATATACCATCCAATTATATAATATTTTAATATCAAAAGAATGATATTATCGCTCGTGCGTACGTACGCACTACCGTCTCCACGAACACGATGAGATTCATTCTCCATCGTATCCATACAAGTATAATTCACATTTTTTGATTAAAAATAATGATTAAGGACTTGATATCTTTATTTATATGAATAAGATACAACCTATCCATATGAAACATGACTTATGTAACAAAATATATAAAATAAAACGAGTAAATTAACACCTGAAATGATTATAATACTAAGATATTACTAACAAAGAAATGTTAAAAGATCATATATGATATCATATTAATGTATATGATTATTTTATAGTTAAATAACAATTATTTCACCATTATATAGGATTATAACCTAACCTCGACGAAGGAAAAATTTACAAAGGGGTTTCTTATCTCACTTTTAATTCCGTGAGATTTCCATTGTTCACCACTTATTTATTGCATATGGTGTGTGTATGACCCATGTTTGTATTCATTGTGTAATATACTTTAATTCATGTATATTTACATCATCATTGTATGATCGTTCTATCATGGGTGTATGTTTCATAAGATACCAAATCAACAGGGGCATTTGAAATTTCCATTACCACTCATTCAGCTTTACGCATACTTCATTGATTATTTTGCTCCATGATTATGTGTGGAATAACTATTCATTTGCTTATGTCATAATTTCAACTGCCCTTTCTATGGATATAATTTTGATACACATACTCACTCCATTGATAAATTTTCATGTCATCAGTATGAACTTGATAAGAGTAATTTTTATTCAATCTTGATTTGTTGAGTTAAACATCCAATTCATTGGTGTTGTTTTTACAAGAATATGTGTGAATTTCCTTTGATTGTTTTACACTGAATATCCAATCATATTTAGTGTATTTATATTTCTCACACATAATTATGTCGTTGATTTATCCTTTACCTAAGGATACATCCTTTATGAGATATTTCATCTCAATTTACATTCCATTGAGATTCCATTGTTGTTATACACCAAATCACTTTTATATGGTGTATATAATGTACTTTGACATAGTATATCATGAATCCCTTTATTCTCCTGATATTAAAATGTTTTTATTACCTCAATTATTTTTATTCACGTGTATCTCTTTTGGTTAGGAACTCTAACTAAATTATCATTTTAAAATGTTTTAAAGATTTATTATTCTAAAACATTCTCATTAATGTCCATGTTTTAAAAATGGTCTTAAGGATTTATTTATATGGTCATTAGAGTTTTCAAATAAAAATTCCTTTTGAATTTTTAAAATTGGTATGTGACACTTTGATTCAAAAATCTATTTTAAATGGATTCTTGACAAATATTGTGACTTTTAAATGTTTTCAAGAAAAAAGGCGATATTTCTGTCAATAGTTTGATGATTATTTTAATCTATGTCAATATCCTTCATTATTCTCGATTGAGGTTAATCTGATATAATACAATCTTCCATATTGTATCAAATGAGTTATGTTTGACTATGTATGTTCTATTTTTATATCATTCTTGGTTTGTGGTTAATGTATTGACATTTAGTATTCTATTTTTAATATGAATTTTTAGGTTATCTTTCAAAATTTTCGTATGAGGAATGCATTGGACATATTATGTGATTAGTGGAGCCCTCTATAGCTCCTCGATGCATCGGTAGGTCTCATGAGACAAACTAGTGTCTTGGCATGAGGCCTTGACAAAATTTTATTTTTATTCTTGGCACAAGGTCTTGGCTACGTGGTTAGGATAGTCTGGCATTATGCATTTCATCATTATGAAAGTGGTTATTGATATTGCATGTTGTTATTCGACTAGTAGAATATTCATGTGAATACGTAAATGGAATTATCTCATTTTATCATTTCCATATTATGCTGAAGTTCAAGTTTAATAGGATTTTGTTTTAGTTATACATTTCCTTAAATGTTTATGCTTATTTATGAAAGATTCCGGTATATTGTTACCCTTACTAAGCATCTGAGCTCACCCCTTTCAATGTTTTATTTTTCCCAGGATTTGAAGAAGTTATTTATGAATGACCTACAGTAATAATATGAGGGGATAAGAAGACAAGATGTTTTTTTGTAGTTTTCTTACTTTATTATGTAATATAAGACTTATGAATATATCTAGTGGTTCCAAGTCTACTAAACTAATCGGTCTTTTGAGAATTGATCTTTTGTGATCATGTCAATGTTATGTAAAAATGCACCGACTCTGGGTAACTAGGGTTGGAGTGTTACACTGGATATACTTGATAATTTCAATAAGTGGTATATCTTTTGGTTTGTGATAGTATTCCTTCATTTATTTTCCAATTAGAGGTGTTTTGGCCTTTTGGGGTGGGTGAAACGTGGAAAAGGAGTCCATTTTGGCCTTTCAGTTGGGTTTG
The DNA here is from genome assembly GCA_963277665.1 of Viscum album. Lineage (NCBI taxonomy): Eukaryota > Viridiplantae > Streptophyta > Magnoliopsida > Santalales > Viscaceae > Viscum > Viscum album. The sequence continues at coordinate 1,007,183,349 of OY728161.1, forward strand.
GTCTTTTCCATTTGGCCTTTCTGCAGATTTTGAAGGGTAGAAGGTTTTATGGTAGGTATAATGTTTACACACATGACTTCATATAAAGGTAATTTTCATTTAATTTCCATTCTTTCATATTTTGGATGTTTCCCATTCATTTTTGTTGAAATGGTGGGTTTTCAAAATTTGGGCGAAACTGTGAGCCCATTTTTAGATTAAAAAATAAATTTTTTTCTTATACAACACCTTAATTTTTCAACATTTCACACTCAATCCACTTCCCAATTGGAAAACCCTATTATATGGAAACCACAATATCAATTTGGACCCCATATGAATCCATAATAATTATGTATATGGGTTTTCTATTCTTGTTTTGTGACAAACTGTAAACCCATTTTTCTTTTTTAATGTATTTTGTTAATTTTTAAATATCACATTAATTTTGAACTTCTTTTCTATATTTATACCTTCCACACAAATCAAAAAATTATAGGCTCACTCTCATTATCTATTTATCCACTTTGGAGCTCATTTGTATCGCCTATTATGGAAAAATATTTTAGGGTTTCTCAAATCGTCCAAATCTGATAAGGTAATTCGATTCTATCATAAACCATTCAATTTTCACTATGTATCCTCCATTTTATTCCCCAAATAACCAAATAAGTCTTATTCAAGCATACCTATCATTTTTGGTTACTTTTAGATTCAAGCATCAGTGGATTTGGGGTGATTCATTCAAGATTGTTCAAGGTAAGTGATTCCTTCTTGGTTTCCTCAATTTTCCTTAGGTTTTCCTCCCACTTTCAGGAAGTTATAAAATTTCTAGAAGTTAGGGTTCAAATATAGGGTGTTATTTATTTTCCTTTTTTGTCAAATATATTGGTTTTGAGTTGGTTTTAATCCCCTTGTTGTTCTGCAGTGGTGTTGTTGATGTTTCACCCCATGTTTTGAGGGTTTCAACATGAAAGGTTGGTGATTCCATGTGTAACCATTTTATGATGAGTTATCATGATGAATTTACTCAATTTTCATATTAATAATATGTTGTGTGTGGTGTGAAAACTTTATATGATTGATCTGTTTAAGAGTTTAATTTTAGAGTTCCATTTTATATTGAGATTGGTTATTTTTCATGTGTAACTCTTGGGGTATTATTTGGGTGTATTTTATAACAAATGGAATTGGATTAATAAATATTGTTTTGGATAAAAAAACTCTGATTTGGTAGGGTTTTGGTGTTCCATTGGGTTTTAAAGAGGAGTTTTCAAGGGGTTTTATTTGTAAAACAATGTCATGCCTCTTGGAAGTGCTTTATGAAAATGTGTGTACTTTCATGTTCATCTTTTGTGGTATTATTTAAGATGATTTTATAATACGTGAGAGTGGTTTACTAAATATTTATAGGGCATCCAATTCTATTTTTTATTGGTATTGGTGTGATTTTTTTGTTGAAAGATGGTTTTGGAATGGGGTTTACATGCAACTCCTGGGTACACTCATTAGAATTGTTTAATGAATGATTTGAATGGTTTAATGATTTAAGTAAGAGGTGAAACCACATTGGAATACTATTTTGGAATTTGTATATTTTGAAATGGTATATTTTAAATGTGAAAGGGGATTTTATGTTATGTGTATCTTCTTGTAAATGTTATATAAAAATGTTTAACGGAATTACTGAAATGTGAAAGTGATGCGAACTTCATGTGGGATGTTTTGGGTTAGTGTAATGTGAAAAATGGATTATAATCATGAAAAGGGAATTATGTAACATGTGAGTGGTCTGTTATGTGATGTTTATCATCTTGGGAAATATTTTATAAAATTGGTAAATGATGTGTTGAATTATGAAGGATATGAAAAATGTGTTGTGGGCTATTTTGGTGCGTGTTGGATTTCGAAATCAGTTTGAATGAAAAGGTTGATGATGTGCATGTGTGGTGTACATATGGGATGTTTGGTTGATATGTGATTTGGAAGTGGTTTTTCATGTGAAAATTATTTTTCCTAGATTGATGAACTTGTTTGAGCACAAGAGGGAAACTTGGGTATCTATGTGGGTGAATGTTTACTAGTATGCTACAGATCCTGTGGGGTTTGGCCTTTATTTCATATAGAAAGATTGAAACATTCAACACTAAAAAATAAATGATGATTAGGATGATTGAGGAAAACTATGTTATGGTAATGTTCCCTACTAGTGGATCATGGATGAGAATATATATTTTTATGGTTACTCTCACGGAGATACGATGTACCAGGGACCCAGAGTGAGCTAGTGCCAAGGGGTTATTTCCTATTGCTTGGGCACGTTAGATTCTTTATTCTTACCATCAGCATACTGTATTTTTGGCTAGAAATTTCATTTTCTTTGGAATTTTATTTAAATTTTTTTGTACTTTAAATTAGCCCACATAAAATATATTTTAATTTTCAATGATCAATCTTTTAAAAATTGTAACTAATTTTTCATGTTTTTGAAAACATGCATGATTTTCATCCTTGAATGTTTATCACATGGAATATCATAGTTTTTGTATCTTGATGGTCTTCGTTCCCCACCATACATACACCTTTGGGTGTAAGTATACTTTCTAATTTTTTTTGTCAAATGTATGGGTACAACTTTTGTGCCTATGGTTCGGGTTTTAGTAGTTCAACATGATGCAGTATTGTGGAGATGGCTTTAGGGAAGTGCCTCTTTCCTTGTGAAGGTTATTGGGATGTCATTTCTAGTTTTGTACCATTGTAAAGGCCTTTGAGCATCATTTTATGTTGTTTAATTAAATTGGACAATTTTATAAAATATGATTTTGTTTGAAAATTCTAGATTCAATTTATTTGTTTCAACTGCTGTTTTATGATTTTAAACTCAGGTAAATCATTCCAAATTTTGAGTTTATGATACCTGGGTAGTTGTTCTAGCTCGTGGGTGTTTGATAGTCTTTCTCTCAATGATGTGTGACCCAACAAGTATGAGGGATGTCTATGCCTATAATTTTTAATTTAAGAAGTCAGTTTCCAATTGGATTAGTTCATACACAGGACGTGTGTAACAACAGAAACTTTAATAAATGGTATTTATTTATCCTTATTATAATTTCATATATTATAAATCTTGTAAAATCACCTATAGGACAAAATAAATTCTTTATAAATTAATCATAAATGAAATAATAATAATTTCAATATGTTAATGTACCAATACAGATGAAATAATAACTTGACTTGAGGAATAGTAATATAACCCTTATTAATACTAAACATGCCAAATTATTTGTAACCTCACCCTTTAATTTATAAATTAAATTTAGGAATCTTATTAATGAATATATGATATAATCAAATCATGATATACAAAGAAACATATTATAAAATTTATTAATCATTTTTTGGAATATTTATAAGTCACAAATAATTAAATACAATTTTATGATTAATTTTACAATTTCAAGAAATTTTATTTTCATAAAATGTATTAATAAAATAATAGTTTCATATCTAATAATTTAATTATAATTTTATTAGACGTTAATTGTTTTTCAATGTGCTGTAAAATTAGTTATAATTTTAAGAGAAATATTTTATATGTAAGTGATTATTATAATTAAAAATAAAATTACCCATTTTTACAAAATTTTAATCATAAAATTTAGTTGATTTTCTTATTATACACATTTAAAAATGGGTTGGGTGAATTTTAATGAATTTTCTAAAATACTTGAATTTTTTATGATTAGTAAAATACTATATTTTAAAAGAAAAGATAAATATATGAGTTATGGAGTCATAGATGATGTAAGGCTAATGTAAGCCATAAATATTAAACTATAATTAATTTTTTAAATGTACTTATAAATAATTCTCAAAAAAATTAGAATCATGAGAAAAACTAATAAAATAACGATTAAAATAATGTGCAAAGACCCCTCTCCTCCACTATAAATACCATCCTCAAACCCTCTTATCCACACACCTTTCAGGCATCGAGCATTGTAAACATTCCCCCAAAACCCCTCCTAAGCCCCTATCCCACGCCCATAGTATCATGGTATCATGAAAATACAAAAAATATTTCCCTATTTAGGTTTCAGAGAGAATACATCCAAGATGAACAATCCTCTTCCTTTTTCATTTAATTTCATTTCAATTTCATTTCATTTATTCTCTTCTTCTCACCTTCTCTTATCCAAATGTCATGTTAACACATGTATGGTTTATATACATTTATTATATAATGTTAACATAATAACTATCATTAAACTCCTCTCACTCTCTCTCACACACACACACACTCTCTCTCTCTTTAATTCAAAAAATGAAATCATCAGTTCTGATGTGTCAATTTACCGACATCGTGGGGGATGCACATACATTTTTCATTTAAAGACATAAAATATGTTAATAAAAACCTTATAATGGTTGGAAAGTAATTTAAATTTTATTTTAAAACACTCTTTCTGTTCTTCTTCTAACATATATACATAATACTAAATGATTAAACAAAACGTGTTCATTATGATCAAAAACCCACAACACATAACATAACGATTATAATTAAATTTTATCTTACGATTCATCCACACACCATTTAAAAAATGTCTTTATAATATCATTTGAGATTATATAAGATCATTAATAACATATAATGATAATTCTTAATATTTTTTCTCATTTACACAAAATTCTATTCATGTATACATGTGAACCGATCATGAAATCTATGAAAACGAACACTCTGGGATGATGAAATTAAACTATATAACTCATAGAAATGCCTTTAAATGGACTTAATAAAACTATAATTAATAAAATTCATGTATAAATGATTATTTATTTCTGAATAATTAATTTGATTTGATTTTACATTGTATTAACATGAATAAATCTTTCAGGCACATGTTAAGTGGAATTATCAAACACAACTTCCATTCTTTGTGTTATAACACATTCACCCAATGTTCAATATAGATATTCATTAAATATATTGAATTAATAATTATCTTAATTTTTATGGGATATTTTTGTTTTTTAATTGTGTTTATGACAATCATAATACTTTCCCAAGGAACTCTTCTATCAAAAAAACACACCTTTTACTTCTTTAGATTGTCTCTTCTTCACTAAAGGATTATTATTATAATTCCAGGAATTTTATTCCCTCACTAATTTAAAAACCAAAATTTTTGGAATTTATTTTTTTTGGTATGAAACCCATTCCATTCCATCTATTATTCTATGACCTAAATTCATATATATTATATGTGTCATGAATAATAATATATAATTTATAATGTTAATGGTGTTACAAGAATTATATAGAGCTCCAATGATATAGGTAATGTGTTGTATATCATTTGAAAAGTGAAATATATATGAGTATGATGCTAGAATTTTTCAAAACTATGTGTTTCATTTAAATAATAAGTCATGATGTTCTATTTTTATGGATTTCCACATTCCATTCAATTATATATTTCTTCCTCTGATGATTATGATTGTGATGTTATGATTTTGCACACTACATTTTATATTTATTCATTTTTTATATATTCCCACTTATTTGGAATTTATCTCACCCCCTTTCTTGATGTATATACTTAGGTGATTATTTGTACTATGGAAACATCCAGGGCCAATAGGAATCTAGTGAATAATTAATTAATGTTTTTTTTGTAAATGTTATGTATTTTTATAATTTTCCAGGCACACTAAACCTTTAAATCATGGTCATGTAAATATTTTCATCAATAAAATTATTTAATATGGATGTATGAAATGAATTGGCTCTATCATTAGTATGAGATCATATTTCAGTTATTTTGGGAATTATGAATAGGTAACCTTAGTGAAAAAACCTTAGAATGAGACAAAATATATGTATTCACACAAGAACCCTTTATAAAAAAGGGATCCCATAAGATATTCTTTTATACCCAATTTAACAAATTAACAAATAATTTATTAATGATATGTTAATTTATATTTTTTTCTATCCTTTTAAATTTTAGAAAATGGTGGGAACTAGGAGGAACCAGTACAACAAGCCATGTGTGGTATAATGAAATGATTACCAGAATGACATCCCCTATTATTTGGGAGGTGGAGTTAAAATATTAATGGAGTTTACTACCTAGATGTCTCCTTTTATGAGCAATAACCAGAATAATATTGAATATCAGCCTTTACCTAATAGAGATAAACTATCTATAGAGTGTTTTATGTGGAAACAACCACCAAGGATTTGTGTATCTTCGAATACAGTAGTTGTGGAATAGTGGGTAAACTCAATAGAGAAGATCTTTTCAATGAATCACTAATCTGAGCTGGAGAAGGTGACTCTATCCATTTACCATTTATATGGAGCGGTCGATCAATGGCAGGCCTCGATTAAGAACATGAACAAGAAGGAAAAAAATTAAGAGATTGAGTGGGGTGAATTTAAGATAATGTTTTGTAAGAAGTATTCCACAAACCTCTTCAAAAAAAGATGGTGAGAAAATTGACAGATCTACAGAAAAGAGAATGAGAATATATCATGGAATACGATCAAAATTTTAGAGGGCTTTCAAGGTACAGTTTGTGTTTTTGTTAACATAGATGATAATGAAACTGATAAATTTTTTGTGGTATAAAACCACACTATATAATGGATCTAGATATTATAGATTTTTGGAGTGATGAAGACGTTGTTCTATGTTCTCTCAAAGTGGGGATGGATTTTAGAGAATGGTCTCATGTCAATGGTGATTAGAAACAGATGATGGAGTTCCAAGTTGTAGGATCCCATGATAGAGGATGAAAGATAACATAACCACCCTCATGTCATAAATATGGGAAGACTCATCATGTGAACTTCCAAAAAAGGATGTGTAAATGCTTCAAGTGTGTAAGAGATGGACACCAAGATTATGAATGTCAAAATTACAAGAGGAATCATGAAAATTTGGTAATGGAAATGAGAGCACCACCCATGGTCCATTGATACAACTATAGGGAGAAAGGGAATTATGGAAGCCAGTTCACTAAACATCGAGTCCTTGAGGGTAATCAGTGCCAATATCTACCAAAGACAATAGAGAATGGAAAGGCTTATGCCATCACTACTTCTGAAGTGGATAAATAAAATGAATTCATACAAGTTACACATAATATTCAATCACGAATGGAAAATTTCTTATTTGATTATGGTTTTGCACATTCCTTTATATCTTGAATGTTTTCTAGAACTATTAAAACAAAGCCATAGAACCCTAATGTAGTGTTATCCCTAAAAAAACCTATTTCCCCAATCAGTGAAACTCAAGTGGTGGACTCATCTCTTATTGGAGTTTGTGGGCATATTCTTCCAGTGAATCTCATAATACATAACATAGTGGATTTAGATTCTATAATTGTGAGGGATTTGATCTCTTTATATAGATCACATATCAACTGTCGGGAAAATGAAATATTTTTTTTCATATTTCTAAGCATCCCATGTTTTTCTATAAATTCGAGGTATATCATGAGTCTCCTTTTGAATATACTTCAAAAGTGTGTGTGTTGATTGCTTATGAAGAAACATACCTCACACAGATTGTTGAATGTAAGGAAGTTATCAACGATGGGGAAATTCCCATCAAGAGGGAATATAATGAGGTATTTCTAGTAGAGTTATTCAGACTTCCCCTAGACCGTGAGACATATTTTTTAATAAAACTCACACCACGATCTACTCATATCTCAATGTGTCCCCATAGGATGGATCCTATTGAAATAAAGGTGTTAAATAAGAGGCTACTAGATAATTAGGAAATAGGGTTCATATTCCCTAGTGCATCAACCTAATGTGTGACAATGATCCTTGTCAATAAGATGGATAGATCAATGTGGTTGTTTATCATTTATCATGAACTGAACATGATCACCACAAAGGACTAGTATCATCTTCCAAGGATTGATGACTTTTTTGATCAGCTTTAGGGAGTTCAGTACTTCTGAATGGTCAATCTTCAGAATGGATATCATTAAATAATGGTTAATAAGGAATATATTTAAAATAATTCCTTCAATAAAAGGTATGGTCACTAAGATTTTCTGTTGATTCCCTTCATACTTACTAATTCCCCTACAATCTTGTTGGATTTGATGAATAGATTCTATAGGCATTACCTTGAAAAATTTGTGGTAGTGTTTATCGATGATATTATCTACTACTATAAGACAATGGAATAAAATTAAAAACCTATAAGGATTGTTAGGGTGACATTAAAAAAGTATAAAATTTTTACCATGTTCAAAATGTGTTCCTTCTTTATGTATAATGTCACATTCTGCGGATATGTGATCTTAAATGAGGGGATTTTTGTGGACCCTTAAAAAATATGAGATTAAGGAATGTTCGAGACCCTTCAGTGACATAGAAATCCATAGTTTTTAGTGATTATCATAGAACTATATATGTTTTTTTAGTAATTTATTAGGGTTTTATAGCACATTAACTAGGTTAACAAGGGAAAGGATAAATCATGATTGTAAGGAAGAATGTGAGTAAAGCTTCTATGATCTAATGATAAAGCTGATCACTGCACTTGTACTCACATTACAAAGAAGTGAAAAATTTTAGGTGATATAATGTTATGATTTAATAAAATTCTTGTCTTGTTTACTCATGAATAATAATAATGGGATACCCTACAACTTATGATAGTTGACGATCCATGAGTAGAACTACCCGATACATGATCGGGATCTACCAAATATGATTTTTGCCATGAAAATATTGTAACACTACCTCTATGGTGATAATTGTGACATATATAAAAATAAAAAAAGACTAAATTATATATTAAATCACAATGATACCAACATGTGTCTAAGGAAAAAGATAGCGGTAATAAAAAAACTATTATTTCTCTATTCACAATCATCCTAGAAAGGAAAAGAAGGTAGATGATGCTCTTAACAAAAAAGAACTTATTACACTATCCATGTTGTAGATTTATAAAGAACTTATCTTCTTGAACATACAAAGTATTAATTTGGAAATATAATGGTAAGAAATATATCCTACCTTTACCAAATGATTTCCTATAAATCTATCCATGATATGATTAAGGGGAGACAAAGGGATGATCCAATGTTTCGAAACGTGTGAATGGATTAAAGGAATAAAAAATACAATAGTACCATATCGATGATGATTGTGTGATTTAGTGAGGAATGAGTATATGTATTCCTTAATCAACTGGTATAATGTATGAGCTATTTAATAATGCACATATCTCCACTTTCTCTATTCATCTCATGGTTTTCACGATGTATAATGACATCTGAAAACACATCTCGTGGGAAAACTTGAAGAAGGACATTGTTAAGTACATTTAAAGGTGATTGATATTATAGAAAGTTAAATCCATGTGATATAAATCCAAAGGGATGATTCAACCACTACCTATAACCATGTAGAAATGGGAGAAGGTTACCATGGAATTTTTCTTGGGTCTCCCTATGAAATGAAATGGAAATAATATTATTTCGGTTGTAGTGGACCAACTCACCAAGATATCCCACGTTATCACTATTCAGGAAGATATTTCTCTTGAAAAAATGGTCTATGATATATGGCAAGGAAGTAGTGTGACTAAATGGAGTTCCACTCTCAATGGTCTCTGATCATGACCCCATGGTGACATTAAATTCTAGATAATTCTTCAACATTCTTTGAGTACTGAATTAAATTTCAGCACGCCCAATCACCCCCAAACTGATGTACATTTTGAACGGACTATTCAGGCACTCAAATATATACTAAGATTATGGTCTATAGAATCTGATGTTGGATGGGTTTAACATGTCCCATTGATTTAGTTCTCATATAGTAATATATTCCACTCAATTTTTCAGAAGGATCTACATGAAGATCTTTATGGAAAGAATTTTAGAACTCTAACATGTTGGGATGAAGATGGAGAAAGAAATATTCTTGAAACTAATATTGTATAAGATATGATAAATAAGGGTCAAGACATCAAGAAACATATCAAATCTTCTAAATGTTGGAAGATGATCTATGTTAACAATCATCGAAGTGACTTAGAGATCAATGTCAGAGATAAGGGTTTCCTTCGTATATCACCATGGAAGACCATCATGTGGTTTGGAACAAATGGGAATATAATCCCAAGGTAAATTGTCCCCTATGAGATCCCTAATAACATAAGATCCCTATCCTATTAGATTACACTTCCACTAAATATGGATGATGTTTATGATGTGTTCCATGTATCACTTTTATATAAGTACATATCAGATCTCTCACATGTACGAAACTCAAAGGTGGTATAGCTGGAAGGTGATCTCTTTTATATGGATCATCCAATAACGATTCGAGACAAGAGAGATACGGTTTTATGAAACATTACAACCCATTTTTTCAATGTGTTTTGGAGGAACCATATGTATGATGGTGAAACTTTGGAACTATATGTGGAAATGCATTATAAGTAACCTCACTTGTTTATGTAAATTGAAATTTCAAGGGTGAAATTTTGAAATGGGGTAGAATGTGAAAATCCAAACTTAACTAATGGAATTTCTTCTTAATTATACTTAATTAAAGTATTATAAATAAAAGAACACATAGAGAACATATTAAAAGCATTACAAATGAATAATTATTAAAAAAAGATGTATTTGAAGAAGTTAAGGAATCCAAACCAATGAAATAGTAATTTGACCTTAGGAATATTAATATGAACTTTTTGAATAGTAAACTGGCCAAATGAATAGTAATCTCATCAGTTAATGTATAAATAATATTAAGGTATCTTATAAGAAAAATATGATATAATTATATCATAGTATAAGTATGTAAATATTTTAAAAATTACTAATTAATTGTTGGTATTTTTGATAGTCATAAATATTTAATTACAATTATTTGATTAATTTAATAATTTCAATGAATTTTTTTTTCATAAAATATATTCCTAAATTAATATTTCTCCATCTTATAATTTTAATATTATTTTATGATAAATTAATTAATTTTTCAATGTGTTATAAAATCGGTTGTAATTTTAAAATATGTATTTTCAAAGTAAATGATTATTTTAATTAAAAATTATATTACTGATATTTAGAAGTATATTTTTATAAATTGTTGTATTTTTATGAATTATAATCATTGAGAAATGGTTGTGGTTATTTTTTTGTATTTTTATAAAATACACGAATTTATGAGGAATAATAAAATGCAATAATTTACAATAAAAGCTAAATACATGAGCTATGGATTCATACATGATGTTAGGATGATATTTTCCCAACATTTATAACTCCCCTTTATTATTTTAATATATTTATAGAAAATTCTAAAAATCTTCATTTTCAGGAGGCAATATAATAAACTAATGACTAAAATAATTGGAAAACACACCTCACCCTCACTATAAATACCACCCTCACACCCTCTCCTCCACACACCTATAAAACTTTGATATTTTTCCAAATTATTCCCAAAAATCACCCCACAACACTATCCCACGTCTTGGTTATCTTGAAATCATCAAAATACTATGAACATTCCTCTAAGGCGGTTCTCGAGGAGAATAAATCATGATAACTTAAGTATGTTTAATTTATTTTTAGTCTCATTTCTATTCTTCTATTCTCCTCACCAAATCTTATAAACAAATTCAAGATAACTTCAGTATGTTTGAAATACGATTATGGTATCATGTTGACAGAATATACATCATAAACTCCTCCCTCTCTCTCTTTTATTCCTAAATTGAAATTATCGTCTGCGATGTTTCAATTTAAAGACATCATGGGCAACGTACTTTAATTTTCCATTAACTCCTTGAAGGATGTTAATAATATTATTATAATTGTTTATATATATTTTAATGTGTATTTTTAAACCCTCTTTTTGTTTTATTACTAACATATATAAATAACACAAAATGATAAGAAACGAGTTCGCTGTGATCGAAAAACCGCCTAAATTAACATAGAATGATTATCATTAACATTTGTATAATGATTTATCCTAATGAAAAAATTATTTATAAGGTAATATAATATTTTATAAGATCATTAATAACATATAATAACAATTTTTGATATTAATCTTCATTTACATGAAGTTCCCTTCATGTATATAAGTGAATAGACTGTGAAAACTATGAAAACAAACACTACTGAACAATAAAATTAAACTCTATGACTCATATAAACTCTCATAAACGAACTTAAATGAATAAAATTCATCTATAAAATGTTCTGGAATTGTAATTAGTGAATCTAATGTGATTATATAGGATATTAACATAATAGAATATTTTAGACACAAGGTGAGTGGAATTTTTTAACCCAACTCTCATTCATTAGTTTTTATATATTTCACCCCATTTTCAGTAAGTATATTACCTATATATAATTTCATTATAATTATATCAATTTTTATGTGATATAAATGTTTTTATTGAGTTTTTGAGAACCACAATGTTTTCCAAATGAATACTTCTTAAAAAAACAAAACTTTTTACTTATTAATATTATTTCTTCCTCACTCAAAGTTGAAGTTTCTTATTCCAAGTATGTTATTCCCAATTTTATTTTGGAACCCAATATTTATGAATTTATTATTATTGAAATGAATCCAATTTCATTCCATGGATTATTTTATGTCCAATATTGAAATATTTTCTATGTGGCATGCATGATAATGTATATGTTATAATGTGACGGCTGCTCGAAGTAATATAAGGTACTCCAATGCATTGGGTAATGTGGTTTCTGTCATGGGAAAAGTGAAATATGTGTGAAAATAATGATATATTTGTTCAATCATATTTGTGGTAGTTGACCATTAAGACATGATGGTTCATTTTTTTTACATTTCCACATTCGTTGAAATTATCTTTTCCATTCACTCATGACAATGATGGTGACAAGAAAAAAGTCGGCGTATTATGGGATTCAGACTGCGGAAAGGTCCGTAATTACAAGAACGAGTAACATAAATTTTAACATGTTTAGGCTCTTCCTTGATTGGTTTGATGATCCAACCATTCAGTTAATTCTTCATAGCAACCACGTGGCCCACTCTGACATCAATAGCTTAAGGTTTTTATAGGTTCATTGGACCACTCCCACCATGGGTTTCAATCTCAACATGGAAGGTTCTTGCAAATAGGGAACCATTAAATGTAGAGGAGTAGTCTTTGAATCAAAATGATATGTCATTTTTGTGTTTACAACTAACAAAGGTAAAGGATCTTCATTCTAGGTGGATGAAAAGGCAATATTCAGTACCCTATTTCTCTTACTATATGTGAACATTATTTTCAATGAAGTGGAAACTGAAACCATAATTCTACATAACTCCTTATTCACCATTTTCTCAAAGTACTGGTCGATCTCCTACACCATCAAAAAATGATAAGATAAGATCAAAAATGACATCAAAGTAGTAAATACATAGTGTAAAGGCATCAAAGTTTCAGATTATTATGCATCTTTAGATGATTGAGGCCTCAATGTTTCCTACTTCTCCATTGTAAAATCATTGAATCCTGAGTGGGTAAATATTATTAGAACAGATTACCCTAGTTTCGACTATTTTTGGCCTCCATAGGATCCTACTCAAGATGGGCCTGCTTCTTGTTTTTCCTATACCATTTTCCGTACTTTTTTAATAAATAAATAAATATTATTATTGTTATTATTATCACCCCATGATATATTTATTCATTTTCTTGTATATCCTATTACTAGTATTTTAGCTCACCACATTATTTTATGTATATCCTCATGTGATTACATAAAATAAGGAAAATTCATTATGCAATAACAATATGGAGAAGAAGGAATTAAATAATTGTTTTTGTTTTATTTTCTAAATGTTATGTATGGTCCTAATTTTCCAAAGACATGAAACATTTGAATCATGGACATGTAATTCTATTTATAGTAAAATGATGTAATAGTAATGTAAGAAAATAATGGTCTCTAGTTATAGAATACCTACCCCCAATGAATTTAACCCCAAACCATTAAGGTTTCATTATCATTGGTTATGTTTCCCAAGTCCATTCATCGCCTCCATAAATGTCATTGTTCATATCTCATGACAATACCATCCATTTAATTAATTATAACTTGATTATAATTATATAAAAATAAATTTGGGATCCTTATTCCCAACTATAAAATAAAAAACCAAATTATTTAACAAACCACATCGCCCAGTTGGAAAAACAAACAACCATCCTTGGATGCTCAAATATGTTTATCTGAGATAAAAATGGTAAAAATAATTATCATGTGTAAACACAATGACAACCAATTTAATAAAATTTAATTATAAACATGACAAGGGAAACCCAAATTTATAGACCTTTAATGCTTCTCCCATTAATGGTGTGTGTTTATCAATATAGCAAACCCTCATTCAAGGAAGATCAATGATCTCATCATCCCTGTAAAAATACTCCATGATCCGATTGATTCAACATCCGATTTGTTTAAATGGGAGTCAAGTCATAATCATATAATAGAGTATATTTTCATGATAATTAGGAATATTATTGGATTTAAAAATATTGATCATTACAAGAGGAATCCTATAAATTTGAAGGTTATTTAATCTGTTATGAATTGAGACCATAAGGGATTAAAAATCCAATATCATCCTTTATGTCACTTATCAACATAAGGGTTGGATGTGAATCCATTTTTGTGGGATTATATGATCAGACAAAAAGAAAATAAAATCCTAAAAACTATATAGTGAAGCTTCACTACATGAAAAAATTTCAGTGTCTTGAAATATTTTCCAAACTGTAATTACTTGTCCTAGCTAGATAGTATTACAGCATCACACTATGTCCGACACTGTGAAACATTATTCCCCCTATCTCATTTTTTTCACATCCAACATTAAACCATCCACACCACATGAAATTTATTCACCTCACGAATCATATTCTTGATGATAATGAACTCTTAGGGATCTTTCCAACAACTCGGCAGGTCTATTTATCCTTTAGTGTTTTCTTTAACCAACATGACATCCACCAAAAAATTAACCTCATCCAAAAATATAATTCTAATACATTCAAACATATAAAACAATCACTCGGATTCTTGTATTTAAAAGTGTATATATCGAAATCATTATCATGAAACTCGTATTGAAAAAACAAACACCATCAATGGTATATCTAGATATTTTATAGTGATGGGTATCCAACCAAGAAAAAATTTCATTTTGTTATTATCTATCCATATACTATATAATTCATCAATAGACCATGATCACATACCCTTACATAGTGAATGGGAAGAAAAATCCCAATAAGATGTTAGGAAAACAAAATACAATTTGGGTGAAACAAACCTAGAAACAACAAGAGTTAATAAAAAAATGTACGAAATGAATCCTTGTGTTAAGAAGATTTAAGTGCTCTTTAAAATTCCCAAGAGGTGCCCATTTTTTAGAGGAAATAATTCAAAAAGTCAGTGTTGTTGGGGCCTAAAGAATTATTGTGAAATAGAAAAAATAGGTGAAATTTTTCAGCACAATTAAATAAACTGTAATCTGTACAAATATGCATGAAATATGACACAAGGAAAAGATACATACCTCAATAGTTACATATAAAATTCATGTCCAAAATCCACATTTTTTTAATGGACAGTTTTTATATCCTAGGGAATAGGGCCAAGAAGAAATGTCAATTGCCATGGAATAGCCTCCAATCCCTCACAAAAACACCGTGTCATAGCCAATTCTTCATTCCCCAACTATTCACAAATAACCAAATCCATCATAACTAGTCATCTCACAATAGTTTCTAAACCATTTTTTAGCCACACACTCTATAATATATAATATTAACTAAGACATAGAATATAGTTCCATTTTAGGAATAAGTTCAAATTCATTCTTTTACATCTAAACCCAACCCCTGGAAATTCATTATAATATGTGGGTGTCAAAAATATACTACTATAATTAATTCTACTACATAATAATGTCTCTTAGTGGTCCATCTAGACCAAGTCATCACATTGATCCTAAAAATTAGACTCCCACTCCCACATCTACTATTGCATATTTCCATACATCCATAAAAATAAGAAAAATTCTACTATATTCCCCCTCAAAATCCTGTCACTTTGGTCTATAATTCACAATAATAACTCGCTAAATGATTCATCATGTTCCAAAACCCCATCCTCTCTTTCAATAACATGAGAAATATCAAGATAATTCCTCTAATGATGAGAGATAACATACATGTTATGCATACTTATAAATTTCTAAGGAAGTCCCAGCTAGTAATACACTCATATGATACAACCAATGATCTCAAATGGTACTAGAAATCACGGACAATTTTCTATTTCCTCCATAAATTACGACACCCAAAATGTAATGACACCCACAAGGAAACTTGATCACTTGATGTGAACTCCAATGTTCATATCCCTAGGTCATTATATGATATCTATATACTCAGAGTGGTAACCAACCAGTCCATTATCAATAGTACACTCTCAGAGGACACATGAACCATACATGACCCAAAAAAATGATGCATCACCTTCCACATTCAAAAACTATGGTGAGACACACAAAATAGACCATAATGATCCACCAAAGGATCGATCATAATTAATCCATTGAATATGACTCCAATTAGTCTAGGATTCATTCCCAAAACAAATTCTCAATTATTTGGATCATCCTCTCAAATTTCCCATTGATCTACATATTATACAACATACATAGTTTTAAATTATTTCGTAATGAATTATTCAATACATCAATGAACTATGATGTAAAACATAAATACCTATCAATTACATACTAAAAGCACTCCATGTATCCATACAATCAATAAAAAATAAGTTATTCTCATCTCATCTACTGAGTGAGTTTCTCAAATTCCTATGAAATGTTCCACATTTGTTATTCAATCAAATTTCACACAAATAGAATATAAACATTTTAGGTACCCTTTAAACCACATTATAAAGTTCATAATTTTTTAATACTACATTAAAATAGTCATAATATGTTTTTGATGTAATCCTCATGGTCATTAATTCACTTCCTTGATCCTATGATATGTTAAAACATGAGATAAAAATCCCTTGATGTATCCCTTCATTCCTGACAACCTAAAGCATCTACTAATATCCTAACACATCTATGTTAGCCATAGTGCACTACCCATTAATGGGTATGTGATTCCATCTTCATCTGTTCCCTCGCAGATGTAGGATCTTAAACTACCCCATATAAAAATATCACATCATCACTATTCATCATCAAACCTAGAATTGAGTCACTTCCCTCAGACCATCACCATATCACTAAGAATTTTAATTCTCACTCTTCAATAGCCTTTATATGGTTCATTAATGTCTATTTGAGAAAAAATGGATCACATGTCATCTCCCCTTAGACCTCATATGCCTCTACAAACTATTTGTCTAAAAAGATCATAAATTAATTTTTTTAAATGTATTTCTCTAAGATTATGTATTTTACTATTGAAAACATTGAAAATGATGTTAACTTTCCATGTATATTAATTCATATCAAAATAAAATTTGGACATATACTCCACCCAACCCCTCTATAGAATATTCAAACCCCATTGTGAGAATATGTATCTAAAGCTATTATGGTTTGTGTATATAAAAAATTTCTCACCAAAAAGATAAGGGAAATAAATCATTAGTGCATGGACCAAAACTACCAACACTAAGTCGTGCATAGAGTAGTTACAATCCGGGGGTTATAGATGAAATGACCTATATGCTACAACTTGATACCTCGATTTTAGGTTATCTCCTAAACCAAAACATGTGGAATCATAGAAAAGATCATATCCCATCCTATTCTCTAGAAATGTTATAATCGAACCCCTCATCAATTTCATATTAAACTAAATGATTGAATTTTCATGCAGGTCTATCTATTCAAACTTCATCCACATCTTAGTAAGATCAATCATAGGTTCTTCCTAAAATGACAATTCCTAAATGATCAAATGATAATATCTTTCCCACCGAAGTAAAATCATGATCTTGAACACATTATTAGTAAATTTACATTATATCACAACCTCTAGTTTTTCTAGTAAGAAATATTCCAATATCTCATATTACATTCCCAAAGAAATGTACCTCCACAGTGTAGATGAAACAATTTATGATCTGGGAATTTAGTCAATAGGATCAAAGTGTACTCAATAAATAATCTAGGTGTCTAGTTTGATTCTCCAAGGTATGTGAGTTTATGAGGATATCCTCAAAAAACACCATAACATTGATGTTGAGGTATATATGGGATATCTAATTCCTGAGAGATATGAACAACAATGATATAAAGTTTCCACATAAAATTTAGGAAATGATATTCATACAATCTATATCTACTTGGAAATGTTTTTCTAAGAATATCGTTATCTATGAATCGAATTTGGTGGTGGCATGAACATAGGTCAATATTGGAGAACCACCAAACACCCCCCAATGGATAAAAAACATAAATCCTTGAAAATGGGTATTTTTTTATGGTCAGTAGGTTTAGAATCTAGTATTATAACCACATTTTAAGACTACCATCCACCTTCTATACAAATAACACTAGAGAACCCTATGTGGATTTACCTTTTCTGATAAAACCCTTCACCTCCAAATCCTCATGTTGTACCTTTAGTTCATTCAACTTAGTTAGTTCCATGTGATACGGGAAATTGATATAGTTTCCACTTTTATAAAGAGTTCCATATAAATTTGAACCCTAAATTAGTTGTAATTTATATAACTTCATATGAAAGATATCGTCAAATATGTCCAGCATAGGAGACAAAGAGGTGTATGAAACTATATAATATGTTCTACGAACTATTTCCACTTCCAATACTATAATATGTCTAAACTAACTTAGGTTCATACCCATTATACCTACTCCAACATCCTGTTCACCAGTAAAAAAAACTTATCTCCCTTAGGCGTAGTAAATGATACTCATATCCAATAGTAGTTGACGGTTTCCCAGTATCTATTTAATTAGTCCATGTTGAAAATAACATTTAAAAAATGTATCTAAAATATAATGACATTCCATGTATATTCATAGCCTACCAAAATATTGATAAATTATTTAAATCTGTAGATGTGTTCTACTATATTCCCCAAGGGTTTTTGAAGAGATAACAACTCAAAATAAAACATATTTAGAAATTTAATCCATGGAAACATTTGAAAATATATAATTGAATGTGAATATACTGTATAAAAATGTTATAATATATCATATATGTGATCAATACCTTACATGGAGTTGTCAATGGTTGCTCTCCACTATCAACTTGAACCTGGTCTACAACACAAACATTTTATACCCTAGTTCAAGAGGTCTATCCTTTAGGTGTACATCATTCTTTGGATATTAGAATATAGGGGGGATTATATTTCTAGGGATCCTATCTAGATACATGTGTCTTAGTATGAATAAATCTTGTGACAATTCAATATTATTTCTCAATTTTCCATGAATAGTATAGATGAAGGGCACCCATATTTCCACACCATGGACAATTGTTCTAATTCTGGTGAAATGATTAGTGATAGTTCTCTCTTTATCCCTAGTTGAAGTTAGAGGGACCTGTTTCTCCTGAATAAGTATCTAAATAATCCCTAATCAGTAATTAATTTTTTCGAATTCTCATCTATAACTCCTAAAACACCCCCTACTTACTACAAGATAAGGAACTCACTATAGCACTTGGAAGTCCACTTCTAATAAAATATGAAATGAAATATCAATAGATTTTTCTTCTTCTAGACCCTTCATTATTATTAAGAAATTATAAATCACCTCTACATATATCATCATGTCAAATCTCCATAATCGAGATTAAAATTCCAAATAATGTCAAATATCAATCATCATGAACTAATGTGTCTCATTCCTAGAGAAAAGTAATGAATCACCATGAAATCATAAAAGATTGTAGTGACTGAGAAAATCACATACTGAAACACCAGAAGCTCTTATGCATGATAATGATTCATCATATCCTGAAATAACTACTTAATAATGATATTCTTAATGATTTCTCATGTGATATATTTTTTTCTTCTTACTTGGCCTTTAACACCCCACCAACTCCTAGCAGTTACCTAAAGAATGAAAACTTAAATCTTCCCTCATTGATCCTCCATGGTCTCTTCTTGAAAAACGATCTCCTTAATAATATAAATCTAGTAACCAATATAATTAGGAAATTATATTATCTAGATGTATGGACGATTATAGTGATGGAATTACTAGGCATAAGCCAGTATTGACCAAGTAAATTATCCACCATGAATATGACTATGCTAAAGAATCATGGTTATATCAGTATCACCACTTGAACCTCTAAAATTGGTGTAGGAGCATTCTCACATATATCATCATGTACATTTGGTTTGGTTACATGGGCACTCTCCCCAATTAGATAATTATACCTTACATCACATGGAGATCCCATAAAACCTCGACTATGAAGTATATCTAATTTGAAAATTATAGACACAAAATTATTATAATTGTTTCCTTAATATAAGAACCTCATCAATTTATATGTATAAGCATGTAATTTCTATAGTATACATATCTTATGAGGCTACCCATAAGGATAAGGTATAACCCTCCTAGAACAAATCATGGATCAGACATCACAATCTTATATATAACCATCAATAATTTCCAAGTCCATGGAATCTTAATGGAAACAAAGATATATCACAAAAGATAAAAGAATTTATTAGTTAATTTAGTTAATTGATCTACCATGCAAACAATAAATAGATATATATGAAATATGATCCAATTTTTCTTATCATGAAGCATAGACACACCCAAATACCAAAAATTAAACCAACATAATACATTCCAAATTAACATGAAACTAATGAACCACAAATATAATATGATTTTTTGATGCCATCCAAATGAGCTTTGAAAATTCTATAATGTAATAAATACTAAAATGTGGGTATTATTTTATGCAAAAAAGGAAGATAATTTGTACAATACTCACGAATTACGTAAAACTTCAAGGGATACATGATTTCATGACCTTCAAAGGGTCAAGAAAATAGGATATACACAACACATGACTTGGTTAAAATCACAGAGACCACCTTGGAAAATTCTCTTGTTCTATTAAAATCATCCAAAGACGTTATCTAATCATACAGAAACTGCTAAGTGAAATCCATTGCGTCACGTGATTTTACACCCAATATCTTACTAATAGCCATCTAAATACACTTGTAAAATAAAGGATGAAATATGAAAAATATGGAAAAATATTTCAGTTTAAAATATTCATTATATTTTTAATGTGGTTTTCATAAAACCAAATAAGCACTGGAGATATTCCCATCTTATCGCAAAATATTCTGATGACATTCATTTATCTCCATAGACAATCAAAGGGATTATCTATAACAATGATCACACATCAAAGAATAATAATTTATTTTTCACATGATGCCTCACGGAGAGAACATTTATATTTCATGAAAAATAACATGTATCCCATCCTAATAAGAAGACATCATCTCATGAATGACCCTATTAAAGTCACCTTTGTCTCATAGAGAACCCTAGAAAAATTCTCTTAGATTGCACAAAATCCATTGAACAGTTTCCCCAATCCCATGAATACCATTTGGAATGTCATCATAAACTAGAAAATATTCCATGAATTGTAAACATGGTTAGAAAAAACTATATTAAACTAAAAAAGAAAAATGAATTGGGAACACATGAGTAACTCTTGTGGTCATAGAAATTCATGTGACACCCCCATGATGAACTATGATATAATCTTATGAAACGCATGACCCCAAAACCCTCCAATGAATCCAAAAAAAATTTCAAGATTCATGCCTCACAATGTGGAATATAACATGGTTAACAAGGAATATAAATTCAACCCCCTCGCAGAAAAAATACACCAAGACCGATCACACATAGGAGAGAAGATTCAGACACATTGAAGTGTCCAATCATGTGATTGTGTTGTCTTATAAAATTTAAGAATCCATGGAATGTCCTAAGTGATCACACAAAATGAATTGGAACATCACATGATCAATTATTGATCTCATTAATGACTATTGGAGTGATAATTTTACTGTGTGAAGAACAACCCGAATATCAGTTGCACTACATGATTCCAAAATAATAATCATACAAAAGATAATCATGAGGCACAAATGCAATAAATGATAGAAAATTAAAAAGTATCGAAGACTTATGTGAAGAAAATATACATTGATCCTTATGTTATTTTCATAACTCATCCATATCATGCAAAAACGTTGGTACATTTCACTCAAATTTTACAAATCTCCAGCAACATACTATTTGGATCATGTGATGTCCAAAGGACAAGTCTAGCAAGTCCCATGACACCCTCCAATAATTCCACCCATTTCTTGTGAATCCAATAGGGATTTAATACCAAACCTTGTGATTTCATTTAATATGTCCCCAAGTCAATAGAAAACACTAGGATAAGTCATCTTGGTATCATTGTATAACTGATACATGTTATCCTTGATCATGTGATGTCCACTACAAAAAGGAGCTAGGTCATTTGACATCATCTATACACATCATCTTGTATCATGTGAAATCCTTAGAAAAAGTTATACATGTCTTATGGAAGCCTCTATACATTACATCCAAGATCATGTGACAAACTATGGACAAGTCATTCAAGTAATGAAAATCTCCCTAGAAATGTCAGCAAAGATCATGTGATGTACTTTGGACCAATCCTCTAGGTCATTTGACACCCTCCAAACATGTCATCATTGGTAATTAGATACCCACTTGAGAATACATCTTGATTGTGATATTTCATAGAGACATGTCATTCCGATCATGAAATGTCTCTAGGACATGTCTAAATGATCATGTGATTGGTTTTGTATATGTCTTTTGGTCAACCGAGACATGTCAAGACATCATCAAACATGTCAAGCATATGATCAGGCCATGTCAAAGAGACACCCTGAGACATGATAGCCATATCCTGTTGTAATATTTGGGTGACTTAGGCTTGTAATCCTCGATTAGTGGAATAATACGATATTTCCACAATATTAGTGAAACCATGGTGTTAAATCTCTAATCAGTTTCCAAATAGTACATTCCCCCATATTAAGGAAACTGTATTGTGTGATCCCTTTTCAAATTAAACTATGATAACTCTGATTCCTTCAATAACTAGGATATATAGGATTCATTTATATAGACTAAGCTAAAATGGGAATCCACACTAGTGTAGGAACCACCATGTCTCTTACATGCCAACCATTAGTACCCAATATCTCCCTTGTGTTGATTATGCAGTCCCATTTATCACCAAATTGAAAAGGTAGATGAACTATGATGAATCTGATTCATTCCATGACCAGGATACATAATACTCTTTTTAAAGGCCAAATCAACATATTGAACATCCAAATGACATTCCTCATGTGCAATCCCTACATCCATATATAGTGAAATTGATTACATGTTATCCCTTATTTCTAAAATTGATCATGGCACACATGGTCTTATATAGTTTGAATGATCTTATCATTCACATCATGAATCTACAAAATCTAGGGTATATTTTGTGTGTAAGCCACAATTAGTGTCATGATATGACTACCCAAAAGTAAAGACATCCACCATAGGGTATCTCCATAAGTTGTGACTGAACTACGATAACTCTGATTCTACTATAACTAAGATACATAGGATTCCTCCTTTATGATCGAGAATAATACCAAATTATCATGTTCTACCATGTATGTCCATTATGCATGTTATTAAACTGAATGGTTTTAACAAACAACATAGGGTTTTATTCCTGTTAGAGATAGGATATGTGGGACACCTCATAGAGGTTCAATCCCATCCTCGAAATATTGAACCCCTTATTGGATGAAAACATATTATGATGTTTCTGGTAATATGGATTTAATATATAACCATATACTCACTGATGTGGAATGGATTAATAACATTGAATATATAAAGATGGATTCCTTAATAGATCCTCCTTTTCTTATAAAATTATTTAACTTATAATCATTTTGTTAGGGTAACTGGTCTCGTATCGAAATTAGGAAAATATTCATGAACATATCATAAATATATAATAGAGTCCTATAGTAGAAAACAATTCCTCCCTAAGGGTGTGATTATCCAAACCTCCCATCCACTCATCCATTGTGAGTTCCTATGTTTCATGGGTTCTGAAACCCCAATTGAGCACTTTATTTTGGATTGCAGGTCAGTACCATACTATGGTAGTTTATACCATTTGTAGTTTTTATGAATTAGAAAAATTAATGTACAAAATTATGTGAATGATTTTATAGACATTGGAAACCCCCAATATCAAACCATCAAGACAATTCCATTCCCATCCTTCAGAAAAAATTATAATGTTGAACCCCATGTTAAATCATCTAACCACAACATCTCCTTCATGAGATAAAATGGATATAATGACAACTTCTCATTACACCATTTTGTTCTCACAACATATATGATAACCATCAACATGTATCACTTTTTTGATGAGAAAAACATGGGGAACCCTATGTGAATGATTGTAGAGACATTGAACTCCCCATAATGAATCCATTGGGCCAGGAATGTTCTTATTTATCCGAAAAAATGGTGAACCCAATTAGAAATAATCTAGCTATGAAATATCCTTCAAATGATAAGAAGAATATACATACCAATTCTCGTTGGACCATTATGTTCTCTCCACATCAATTATCACCATAAAAATGTATATGTTTCTGACAAAACAAAAATGGTGAACCTAATGTGAAATCATCTAACTGTGGAATCTCTTTTGCAAGATAAAAAGGATGGACTACCCAATTATCATTTGACCATTTTTTTCATTCCAAATGGTTTATCACCATCAATGAATATCTCTTTTTGATGAAAATTTGGAAAAACTCATTTGAAATCAAATAACTATGCCATATCATTCACAATATATAAATGACAGAATACTCGATTCTCATTGGATAATTTTTTTATCCATACTTGGGTGATCACCATCAACTTTTATCACTTTCTAAGGAATCATAAATGGTGAACCTCATGGAAATATCCCAAATAATAAAAATATTATTTTACCTTGTGTCAATCCATTTTTTTCATATCATACACCAACATGGAGAACATAACATGAATCATACTATTGATTCTCCCAAGAAAGGTTTCTAATGAAATAATTACATCCTCACATTGTCAAGTCCATGCGATCAAAATCATAGGACTCGGAATTAGAATGGAAAATTGTGTTATCAATGCATATTTGATTGATACAATAACATTACAATAATGATTCACATATCGGTGATCTAGATCATTGTTTTCTTTATGACTACAGTATATCATAATCATAAAAATCACCTGACCAGAGATAATGCCTTTATACTATGATTGTTTTGTTATATTCGGTATGACTGCACCACCCATGGGTATCAGATTGACATCAATTTCCTAAAACATTCAACATCATGTGGAGAATTCAATGTTCTGGTAATACCAATGGCATGGTATAATACCAACCTCGAGACTGCCCATATTAGTCATTAAACTCTAAAACCAATGAGTTCACATCATCTACAGAAAGTTGTAGTAAAACCAGTGGACATCATTTCCACTTACAACAACTTAAAGTCTATCCCAAAGTGAAAAACATTCCACCCTATGTATCTAAAGATGGTGGGTAAAGGAATAAACTTTGAATCCCTTCCGGTTCAGGAGTTATTGAGGAGGGATCCTATTAACCTCTTTCATTAGCGATATCTTTCCATTGAACTTCAATCAACTGCTGAGGATAACACTTGACGTAATTCCGCCTTTGATACCCATTCATGGGAAAAAAATGAAGGCACGTATATGGTTGAAATCTATAGATAACCACATGTGAAGTCATATCCATGATGTAACTGAAAAATCCTATAGGAATATTATGGTTATAGCCAGTGAAATGGATAATGTACATGCTCACTTAGAACAAACATATGGGAACATTCATCCTGTATGGATGGGGAAGTATTATATACTTTCATGATTCAAGAAGTCCACCGACATATCTTGTTGGCACATCGAGGAAAACAATTGGGTTATATTCCCACTTCGATTGAAAATATTTTCATATATACAGTGGAGATATTAAATTTACAGGCTTAAATCAATGTTAATTGTTTTCTAATGTGCCATTACATTCAAGAAACTATGGAATAACTACACTAGTATATTCTGTAACTAGTATGCATATAGGGAAATGAGAATATTATTATCCCTATATCTAGGGAAATAAAAAACTATAATCATTATAATTTTTTTCTCTACACTATGAACATTTTATTTCGCCCTCCCTGTAATATATTATCAATATATTTTTGTAAATGACACGGAGTTAGACTAGGATTGTATTCTTATTGCAACAAGGTATCACCAAGTAGTTCATCACAAACAATAAGACATGTTGATTTTCTTGTAGAAAAATACCAGATATATATTCCATTGGATATGAATTAGGCTCATATCCATGTTCTGAATAGGGATCGCTATGTGATAGGGGATTATGCCTCAGGATAATCTCACACTCCTATCAAATAAGATCACCACTATACTTTAGATGTTCAGGATTGGGATCAGATTCAAATTCAGATGAAGGATCCACATTTGATAATAGAACATGCCCTGGGAAAGGATCATATTCTTATAAGTGAGTCTACACAACATATTCTTATAGATAACAGAATCCATAAACATTTACCTTATTCCTCCAATGAAAAACTACACCAAAATCCATACAAGGCCACATAGGAGGAGGGTCATACCACATCTCTTATTTTGGAGCTATGTTGGTATATTTTCATCAGGAATTTATATTCATATTAGTCTCATAATATTTTTCCAACCAAGGTTCACCATGTGAGAGCAGAAAATTCATTGGGACATTCTCATATTCTTATCACAAAAGACTTGAATCATACTATAAAGTATCAGGATCAGGCTCAAATCACCATGTTGACCGAGGCTCACCAAGTCATAATGGAACAATCCTCAGGATAGAAACATATTCCTATCAGTGAAGCTACTCAGGAATATTCCACTAGATTCTTAGCATTTGTATCATACTCTCATATCATAAGGAAGTTATCAATAAAATTTGGCTTCCATCATTCAACAATCTCAAATCCCTGAACAATTTCAAAAGGACTGTCAGGATATTCCATCCATGATGTCGAACAAGGGTCATATCCTTAATCTACTCAATTACAATTTACCTTAGGTTGTTTGAGACACATTCTAAACACTCCATGTGTATTTTAACTCTAAAACCGAATCATAAGGTAATAATTACCCCAATATTACTCCACATGCTAGTGTAGAGATGGTTCATAAGACCTCTACTCCTCAAATCATTCATGGTCAACTCCCCATGTTGATATCTCCAATGGAAAAGGAAATCATACACTTTACATAACACAACCATATATAGAGGTGATCAAAACATAGAACCCTTCATATATAGAGGTGATTTAAACCTCTGGATCAACTATATATAGTTATCCATAAACATCAAGTAGCAATCCACTTTGGTCATCAGCCATCCTTAGGAAGAACTGTCTATGGTCAGACTAGATGGAGGTGTGTAGGTATGATGAAGTAGAGTCCAAAATTAATATATGAAAGTTTTACCCAAAAAAACATACCCACTATGTTCTATCCCCTTCCCACTTTTACCTATGAGATCATAAATTATCCAGAAAAGGATTCCATCTCTTATCTATACTAAAATATGTTGGAAACTCATCAAATGATAAAGGAAAACACCTACCTTTTTATGATACGATGATCACCATCAAAAAAATAAATATAATTTATTATCAATTATACCTAGTCGATTTCTCTATGGTCTGAGATAGAAAAATTTAAAATCATACCACAAATATAAAACATTTTTTGCATGGAATCACAACTCTTTGGAAACTAATTGTCAAAGAAACTTCAGACATCCATACTCATGGGTGTGGTAATTAAGAATTGTTACACTTCACTAAGACCCCAAAATAGTAGATACCCGTAGATAAACCTATTGTAATTCGATGGACACTATATAAATTAGGGGAATCAAAAATTCATGAGCCCTTTGGTCACTCCATTAGAATCCCCCTACTTCACCATTTCCAAGACATAACAATTGGAGGGAGAGCACATCCCACCTATCATGGAACTAGGCCAATCAGAATAACATCAATTAATTTGAGACATAGAACTGAATGTTACAATCAACCCATAATCTTCCCCTCGAAATAGTCATTTTCTCATGTTCTATCATTACACCTATGACTTAATCAATCATAACTATGATACATCCAATGGTTCATAATAAACACTACTATGTAATCCGTCTAGGAGAAAACCAAGAATCCCCTAAACATGGGGAATATCTACCAATACTTCCACCCCTCAGATAGTAAATTCCCTAGAGGATTCAAGACATATAGAAAATAATAGAAAATGAAGCGCATACAAGTTGGATGTCGAAACTTATATCTTAATCAACATTACCAAGTTCATCACGCCCTAAGAGGGTACTGGGAAAATCAAAGGCAGTTCCAGAGATACCCCAACCAGATTGAATGGGGAATTTATATCTCACTGTTCTTCATAAGAGTCATAAAATTTATGAATGGAATCATCTAATCCTGAAAAATTGAATAAACCAATGGCAATGGTGGCCCCACGTATACCCCATCCCATAGAGATGGGGGAATTTTCAAGAGCATCACCACCATATAGGAATTAGACTTAACTACATTGGGAGGTAAATATCAATAGCCAGTTTCCCATATATATTCCTCACACCATAAGAATAAATATATTGTATTCATGTCCTTTTCAATAATCACGACCCTAAAATCCATATAGTAAACTACTCATAGGCCTATCAATGAGGAGTGTTTGGTGAAGGAAATGAATCCCCAATAGGTTCACAAGAACAAATGCCCCAATGTTGAAAATGGATCCAAAAATGACACCATTATAGGTAGTAAAGAATCATCCTGCTGAATTTGGTGTAATAGGTCAACTAACACTATCTAATCCACCTTTTTTAATTTATTAATCGTCAACGTAATTGATAATGTAGATTATGATTAAAATTTAGAGTGAAATATTAATAAATATAATCCAATTGGTAGATCTAGATTCACCCACTGAGGTTTCATGTAACTAGAACTCGAGGAGTCTCCCAAACATAGCACCTAGAGTATCGAGCATCCACCTCTATGGCAGAACACTGCAAAAAATAAATGGAAAGGTGTATCTACATTCCAAAACCCACCCAAAATAAATGTAAAGTCTCTTATTGAGGAATAGTTATAACAATATGATAATGTGATACAAACCCCTAGAAAACTCAATGAGGGGATACTCAGGGAAAATATCCCCACTGGGTATCCTCTTTAGGTGGAGATGAATATTATACACTAGAGATGATATGCATATATGAGGTGAATCTGTGCTTCAAACTGACTCTTATTCTATGAATCCTGTCTAAAAAATGTGGAAGTTGAAAATGACCTCAAATCCCCCCCATTTTGGTGATGACATCTCCCTCACTAAGGTGATAATTTCGTATTTTCACAGAACGATAATCAACGGGAGATGAAAATGGTAACTACTCATTAAATATTCGCTACTCACCTTATATGGGAGTATACTCATTAAATAGTACCTTATAAATTTTTCAATTCCATTGAATACATTTGTAATCAAATGAAATCCATGGAAAGGATACACACACAACAACATCCTTAGATGAATCCATATCCCGAATGTTTGGATTATAATTTTCCACCACCCAATTTAAGAAATCCCACTTCTCTAATTTTGATGATGTGGGATATCATGAACAGAATCTCACACACATTGTATTCTTATGTGGTCTAAAAATAGGCCATGGATACTAAATGAAGGTGACCAAGATGAAGTGTTTTGTATATATTCAGATAGGTTAAATCATTTTTTATTACAAAATTCATCTATTAGGATCCGTTGTAGGATTGGATGATCTTCATCATTAGTTTCCTTATTAATTTATATCTATAACGAGGAAGAAAATAATTGAAAACATGAATAAATAAATGAAATTAGAAAAATAGAGGATGTCTAAAATCATATTCATATGGAATGGTTTTTCTAACTCATACAATATCCCTCTCTCGAAGGACAATTTGATGAACTCTGTACTGAAGATATATGGAATGAGCTAAAGAAACCTCTGATCCCAATGAATAATCCTTGTGGGTACAACATGTTCAAAACAATATCACAACATTTAGAAGACTCCATTTAGGGGACCAATGATAAATCATGGATCATGCCTTAAATATAGCGGAGAAGGCCATATGAGGAAGCGATTGCCACTATTACTGTAAAATTGTTTCTAATTCCCGTCCAAACACCTAAGAACCACCCAAATCACCAAGAACCACAAGTTGAGTGTAAAAAACATAAAATATCACTTTTGAAGAAGTCAAAATAGATCACGGTCACCCGAGATTATGTTGAAAGAAAATTCCTTATGAATTAATAAAGTCTCCAGTTATTTTCTATAATCCATGGACAACAACCAACTCAAGCTACCACAGCCTAGGAAACACAAAAAATTCAAAAAATCTAATTTTACTGACTACTCCCCTTTCCATAGAAGCCAGGTTCACAATATCGAGGATTTATTCATCTTCAAAACCATACTCCAAATCATGGTCATTTACAGACATGTGATATTTGATAATTTCCTGGATAATGTGACCTCCATGACCATTTCTCAATAAGAAGAAGAATATGAATGGGAAAACATTCAATTGAGTCATGTAAAAAAGTTCAACATCTATTGACACAAAAGAAAATTGACAAAGATAATGACACCCTACGAGAATAGCTTCCATGACCCATAACTGCTCCAATAACTAGGGAGTTGACATATAATACTCCACCCATAGGTGGATAAAAACATCATAAATTATAATATATAGAACATGAACTTTAATATTCTTCTCTAACATATGATCTAAATATTACTGATTTCCTCCCTATAATATTCAAAAGATGGGAACCACTCCACCAAAAAAAACCTTCATCATATGAAGAGCTTATATTGTTATCTATCACTGTGATACAATTTTTATTCCCCTTATATAATTTTGAATATTCATCCTAGTTTGATTTCCCTATTCTAGATTGAAGAATAGGAGGCCACGTGTGCATGAACTGAGTATTCATGGGAATACACTGCATGGTTGAAAAAAATATTTTAGTCATGACCACTTAGAGAAAATATATATAACTAATAATCATGGTCAAGAAAGAAGGCATGAACAATAGAGACATAGAGGTTTCCAAAAACCCTCCAGTGGTGGTCTGCGTCTAGTTATCATACATGACCGTCTAGTGGGGGTGCAATTATCTTATCGTCCTAGAAAATAGGGAAGGATAGAACATCCTATTCCATTGGATGAAAATTCTCCCTCCACCTCTATACAAGAATCACTCTGATCTAACTCAAATTTCCGAGATCATGAGATTCATAATAATGGGAAACCCACCATTTTAAAGCATCTACCTCTATAATAAAATTACTTCATTCTTAAATAGATTGACGTTTCCCAATCCAAGCTACCAATCCTGGTTGTGATCTATCAATCTAATGAAATAAAGGAGGAAATCATTGAATCCTACCAGATCTAACAAGAGATCGAGATAGAAGTACTTGAATTCATTGTTTATCGAGCAGAGATCCTGGAATTATAATTATATATACCCATATAATTCATAGAGAAGGATTAGGAAAAGGTACTCAAGGGACACATCAGACCCCTATGTGTTTCTGGAAGACACGATAATGTTGACAACCAAAGAGATATGATTGCAACTGGTTCTAGGATCAACCATATATTTATTTAAACCCTTTTGTGTATATTCAATAGAATGGAAAATTTATATCCAATAAATTTTACCAGTTAAGTGATTGGGAAGCATGATAAAAGATCTCTTGGTAAAATAAATCTCAAAACTCATTTTGGGGATCTCACATCTAGTGGTAAGTCCATGGTTATATAAAAATACAGTTCATATAATATCATTCTTATAAGGCCATGGCTACACATCCACTTGGAAATACATTTAACATTACATCAGTGTATGAAAAACCCCATAAATTGAATTGTCAGAATACTACATGGTGATAGTACCCCCTTATAGTACTATATAAATGGGAAGGAAATAAACCAATGGTGGATGAAAATTTAAAGGCTCCATCTACCAATGGTTTGGGGGACCTCCCATAAAAATCCTTAGAGTATGATCAACAGTGATTATATGATACATATAAATCTAGTTTACAAAATAGAGTTAATCATATATTCCCTAGATCCTTCTATATCTAGTGATATTGTTAGATATAATCGTATTATTATTCTCTCTGCAATGACTCAAATAGTAGTGGATGTCGTTGACTATTCCCACAGCCCCTCTCACCTCAACAGCGATAGAGATGTTTTCATTTTTATTAATACACCTGAAAATGATTCTAAAGACTGAGATGTGGAAGAATAAGAGGATTGATTCATGTACTTCCCTCTGAAAATTGATTATTTTTTCCATGCCTCTCAAGGAGGAAGATATGTATATCTAATTTCTAAATAAAAATCTACATGTGATTTCTTGGAACAACACATAAATGCATATACTCAATCCAGATATAGCTACACACCATCTTGGATTTTCCAATGACCATCGAATATTCAATCAGGAAACCATGAGGATGCAAGCCTATTTTTCTAAAAATATAGAGGTAGAACATGACAAATCAATCAAATCCAACTTTTTATGAGATATAAAATACCAAATACGGCTCACGAATATCATACCTATTCTGAAAAAGAATGACCATATTATGGTTTGTATCGATTTTATAGAATTCAATGGCCATTAACATAAAATATTCTCGTTACTTATCATATATCTCTAGATCGATGACACTTCTAGCTTCCACGACCTTCCCTTCATGGATCAAAACTCAGTGTAGTCACATATAGATGGACCCTAAAGATGATGAATCCACCACCATTAGAGACCCCTATGTAATATTTTAGTACCATTTAATTCCCATTAGCATAAATAACACTAGCTATACTTGTTAATGTGTCATGCATCATATCTTTTATCCCATCTTGGGATGAATATACGACTGATATATTCACTAACTACTATTCAAATATTTATAGTGAGGCGATCACTTCATGAATCTTCAAATTGAATTCATCATGTTCCTAAAACATATCCCAAGGATGAATGTATTGAAATGAACATTCATGGTAACATTGGGGAAGTTCACTAGATTTATGGTATTCCACCACAACATCACATTTGACCCTAATAACACTAGTAAAATCCTTACAATTTCAACTCATCAGAATCTCAATAAACTGAGGAACCACTAAGGAAACATTGCATATATTTGGTATTTCATATCTAACATATAGGGAAAACCACTCCCATTCACCATGCTAATGAATAAGTGGGCCACCAATTGATTGGATGGGGACATCCATGAAGGGTTAGAGTGTCCCATGAAGTACCCACCACGCCCACTAGCCATGATGAATCTAGTTGAAGGAAACCCATTCGTATTATATGTGAACACCCTTGAGCGCTTAGTAGGAACCCAATATACATTGAAAAATGATTAAGGGAGTGAAAACAGTCTCCACAACATAATCCGAATGATTCATGGTATAGATACTTGCTATTATGATGTTAAAAAATAACATCATCATACTCATGTTTTTAGTGAAAAAGATACGGAATTACATGCTTCACCATGAAGCCCACCAGGTATCTAGTATTGATATACTCAAGTACATCCTTGGTCATCCCATGCTGACTATATTTTGGCACAATGGGCCATCATTATAAGATTATATATCATTCAACTTGTGTCACAAAAGATGTTGAAATGGTAGGCCCAGAATGATTTCCTCATGGCACTCCCCACTCTTAAGAGAACATTATTTGACTCTATAATTCGAGGTGAGGAGGCTTTCTATGCCCATGTCACCTCTTGAACATGCAAGATGTATATTTATAGTGCCTCCCAATTTCTTATAATTTATTTATTAGATAAAAAACTCAATCAGTTTAGTTTAGGTATTTTATTTATTTCTATAAAAAAGAAATCTTTTCTTACTATTTCTCACTCTCTATAGGATTTAAAAATCATTGGGCTGATTACCAATCCTTTGTCCCTAGCCAAAAACTGCCCCTACATCTTCAAATAGAAATCCAAGACATTATGGGGATTAAGATCTTGAGGTAATGTATATAAAAGGATTGTATTTCATAAAAAATAAGAAATGTAACCTCTAATTGGCATTTTTAGTGGAATAATTTTATAATTCCATTATTATCTGACATTAAATCATATCCTTTGATAACAAAATTCTAGTTCTGACACATTTGATAAAGCAACCATAGTGCTGTCTGACCCTAATTAGGAAAAACAAATCTTCAACATCATGCACCGACGAATGGTATCAGCGATTAGCATCTACAATAAGGATGAAATAAATTAGGGAAACATCACCTCAGATCATGTTGAACTGATATCCTCCGTAGGATGAATGGATCCCATTATATGTTTTCATAAAAATGTTCCTCTCCCAATAATCTAATAGGTATGTGAATAGATTCCATGATAAGTAGAAACCATACCCTTTGAGGTGGTTCAAATGAGTAGAAACCCCTCTATAAGAGTGGATTTAAATGAATGCCCTCAGATGTATAGTAGAAAGATAGATTCCCACCATCATGGATGAATTTCATTTAGGATCATAAAATTCATACTATAATGGGAATTGGATCTCCCAAAAAATTAAAAGTATGGGTTTATACTAAAAACCCATAATATAGAACTATATAGAATTCACCAAAAAATATATATTTCTCCATACTCAAGAAAACATCAACCATCTCCGCTCAGAATTTCTACATAGAATTAAATAATCTTGTACATTTTCTATATGGGGAATAATTGTTTTTTGCCCAAATACTACCTCCAAAACTAATAAGTTCAATTAAATTCTTGTTAATACCGACTTTTTTTATAAATAGGATGAAAAAATATCCCTCAATGAAGACAGGATGAATAATATCATGGACATATTTAAATATAATATTATTACAAGGTTCAGAGAACCTAACTTGATATTGATAGAACAAAACACCAAATTAGGTCCACAATGTTAAATAAATTTTAATAAGAGTACACCATTCATTTCTATCACTAATCCAACTATCATGTAGAAAAAATTGGATATATAGAGGTCTTCAATAAGACTGCATCAAATATAATCCTGATGATGATGAATAAAGAAAATATTTCATGTCCAGATAAGTTCCAGCATGCATTATGGGCCTACTGTACCACTACACATGCAACTATATATTAATATTTTTATTAATTAGTGTACAAAATTGAGGTGGTGTTTCCCATAGAATTCCACTTATCCTATAATCAAATAGACATTTTCTAGAATCATATAAATAACGATAAATTTCAAAAACAGATGCATGAGTTAGAATATATTGAAGATAACATGTAGTTTATATTTCACAACCTTGATGTCCATTCTAATATTGTCACAAAATCCATTAACAAAATGGTTTACACCACTTATTCTTTCAATGAGAATTGGTATTGTCTCTAAAGAACCCAATGATAATGGGAAAGAAGACTTAAAATCTAAAACCAAATTAGAAGGGCCTTCTATCATACAAAAGGACTATCATAGTGAAGTTCACCCACTAGCCATAGTGGATAGGGATAGAGTTACCCCCATCCAATGCATGGTTTCTCGAGAAATACTTCTCATAACTATCATGAAGCATCCATCATCATAGTTTGAAGATGTTAAATTTCACTACGAGGTCATACTAGAAATTATTTAAACTAAAAATATATATATATAACTTACCATATTATGTTAAAATAAACAAAAAATTTCCTCACTACATGATTTATAACTTCATGCATCCCCAATGTAAAACTTCATTCATGTTGGGTGACACTCATGCATATTGCAAGATGTTAGAATACATGGATGATGTCCTCACCACAAAACATTAAACTGCATTTTTTCTATAGAAATACATGTGGCATAATTCATTCCATAATAGGATAAATAGTGATTCCTAGACCCCCATTCTTTGGTCCATCCAAAACATTAATATTCTTTCACAATGAGTCACCTTCGTCCTCACCGTATATCATTAAATTACATGACTGATGTTCTCTCATCATTAAGTAAAAAAAACGGGTATCCCAAAACAATATATGGTATGATTCCCATTTCAATGTGATAAAATGGGGCACCTCAATAATATATATTGTTCTAACCACTGAGTGATACAAAATTAACATGTCCTCGATTTAATTTCCTCTCCATGATGAGAGGAAACTTTTTCACTCTCTTTGTCTCACACCAAGCATAGATAACATATGTATAAAATTTTGGTAAGGGATTCAATAGAAGAAAAAGGAACATTATGGAGTGATTAGGTCATTATAATCAAGGATGAAAAAAAAATAAAATACACACTACACATCCCTTGTATAAAAAATTAGACTACATGATTTCTATATAAGTACATGTGAATTTATTCCCTCTCTCAGTGGTTGTGTAGTGTAAACTGGACCTCAAATATTGGGTCTATATACAACAATCTAATGGAATAATGCCCCTCGACTAATGGGTCATACCTGAATAGAGTGAAACTGATTCGAGAACTCCTTGTGGATTGATTTTTCCCTCACAGGATACATAATGACTTACAGACTAGTAATCGTGGGCCCACTAATTTCATTCAATGGGAAAAATGATCCTACAACATATGGGTCACACCTACGTGTAGATATTTTCATTTTGGAACCACGTGTGGTTTGGTTCCTACCCACATAGGATATATAGTGATCTATAGACCTCTACTATTAAATAAAGATAAAACAATAAATGCAAACATTTCCCCCAACTATGTATGGGTCAAACCTTCATAGAGAGATTATAGTTCAAATTCTATATGTGAATTGATTCATAACATCACAATATACTTAGTGATGCCCATACAACTATTCATTAGTGTTTTCACAAAATTATATTTCCTTTGGGAGCCTATGTCCTTAAAACAAGATGTTAAACTACATGTTTTATCAAGGAATTCATAGTTCATGGTTACTTTTATTATATGATATGTATTGATTCAATGATCCCCAATCATGGTCCTAACTACAACTACTAATGAAATAATTCACCCCAAACAGCATGAGGGTTGAGTCATATAAGATTATTTTTCCTATATATGAGTCAGATATATGTATGTTCTCATTGTGAACATAATTAATCATTCCCTTTTTTCATGTTATTTCTCACATCATAACCATGTTATTTTAAACTATAAGGAGACAAATATATCATTTATTGTATGATGTTAAACTTCAATAAAAATGTCTTAAACATGTGAAATTATAAATTTACCAAAAATAAATCATCAATACATGATGATAAATTGTGTAATCTGTCACCCATCATTGATTCTTATAAAAGGACCTTAAAAACATCACCCTGATAAGCTAAATAATGAGGTGTGTCTTCTATCCTTTAATCCCTTCAACACGTACACCGCACATCATGATTTGAGCACCTCAAGTTGCTAGAAAACTTTTATGGACCTCTATAAGGGAAATATATATCTCTTTTTGACCATGATATGGATGAAAAGGGGATTAGAACTACCAACCAGAGACATATTGTCCGAATAAATATTGATTTTTGATCCTTTTCAGCAAGATTTGACTGTGGGAGAACTCAACAACTAAGGATGTTCTAGACCATCTCTTGAATTACTGACCCATATCACTACACAATACTTGATAAACATGATCCATGATTTAAATCATTTTCATATCTTGCTCATAAGGATGTTGGAATACATTTGACATTGGGTATCCTAATTGGGATATCATGTAACATGATCCTAATGTTTGGTCCATGTTTGTCCAAACCACAAATTACACACACTTTGGTCAAAGATGCATGACCTTAAACATCAGCCTCAGATGGCCTAGATTGCATGTCCCTAATATTCTAGTGAATGATACATAAAACGTTTCAGGTTGAAATGCCGCCAAGGGAAGCATAATAAAAAAATAAGTCTTCAATTCTTAAAATATTCAGCTCCATGATTTTTTGAATACATTATTCCATAAATAAATATGTTATTAAAGCTCAGAAAGACTACTATATGGCCCAATTAAAATTCAATACATTATTTTTCGACACCCAGTTTGAGGAAATGTTAGATTAATATTTTTCTATATCTCCTCTTCATGATTTCTTGTTCTCTATATTGTGACACAACTTTTAGAGTGCATGAACCCTTCTGAAAATGTTACATTTTCCAAATATTAAACCTCATGATTTGAGAGTATTAGATCATTTAAACCATTTAATGGACCTTGGAAAAAAAGATCTATATGTTCGACTATGATATATATGTATAAAGTCTTAGACCAACCAACTAGAGATATCTTGGCCTTTTATAAAGTTCATAATAATTATTGTGGGTCTGATGTCATAGTGGTAGAACCCAACACCTGAGGGTGTTCTGGGCCATTACCGGTATGATTACCCAAACCATCATCATGAAATTTTCACTTTGGACCATGAATTACAGTCTATATAGCTAGAATATTCAAGATGTTCTAACATCCTCAATGTTACATCACCATTTTTTGTACATTTTATCAAATTTGGTATAGAAAACTTTGTTCCTAAACCATTTTATGGAACAAACCATGTCACTCGAAACCACTAAGAATAGGCATAAAGCATTAAAATAATGATCTAAACTTCCCTAGGTTGACAAAACCCTTAGTAGATATCTTTCTCTTCACAAATAACATCATTTTCCAGATGTTTGAGTCCTAAAAAGTATTTCTTAACCCTTGTAAAAGAGTAAGGATTCGTATTTTTTACCATGATATTGATTCATGGTGGCATTGACCTACCAACCACAGGAATCCCATTCTTATATTAAAGGAAAAACAATAATTTTGAGCCTCAATTAGATCCTGGTAGAAATTGGAATCTCAAAGCCTTTAGGGTCTTACCCAACATGTCCAAACCATCTAATATTCACCAACTAAAAAATATGGGTTATGAATTACATAACCCACACTCTAGCATTCCAGGTGGACTCTTCTTCTCTTAGCTTATCCTCTATTAGAATCCTTATATTTATTGGTGATGACTCGAAAACATTGTGTGAATTAAGATTCACACTATCTATAATAGTGTTCAGGAGAGAAAATACACCAACAGACTCCTTCCAAGAATATGAAATAGGATCTAGAATCCATTTACATAAAATAAATAATCATATGTCATATGATAAAGAAACCCCATCAAAATAAATTCATAAATTCGGTGTCATTATATGAATCCCATGATCCAAAAGGGGGTTCAGGGTCAAATGAACTAATATATGACACAAGAATTGACTAGCTCATGATGAAATTATACACCATATAAATCCATAGGACATCTCATAGACACACACACAATAATAAGACTTGAAATCACTTAGCCTTGACATGAAACACAATCCACATAATAGTCAAGTGATCACGTGATCGAACCAGTAGATCCTACAAAAATAGAACCAAATTCCATAAAACCATATGACCATGGTTCAAAAACATATTGAAATTTATATCATGATTATTTTGAAATTTTGATATGAAAAATAGATCTTGTGAAGTGGTTCTCATGAAGTAGCCTTGAGAAATAGATCATGTGATCAGTTCTTGTAAAGAAGGATTGCAAGTATGTATTGTGATTGGTTCTTGCTGACAATCTTGAGAAATAGTTACCTAACATAGGAAGATTACAAGAATAGTGGATAGTATGAGTTTCTGGTGAATGAGTTTTACTCAAAAACTCTATTTTTTGGGTCTTCTACTGAATACCAATGGAATCCCAGAAAACAAGATGTTACCCAAGACAATGATTTTCGATAGCCCAATGATGTCAGGAGACATTTAATTTCCCCATAACCAAGCCATTTTTCTTACATATTTCACTCTTGATTGGGGTGGGGTATTTTTTATGCCTGCAAAATGATCATCGAATAATATATACGAAAATAAATACATAAATTATAGTTATTTTTTCTCCAAATTAAATAATGTGAAGGTGGCCAAGACTAGTGAATCATGTAAAACTACAAAGGATACACCATATAAAGACCCTCGAAAGTTCATGTGAATTTTATATATGAAACACAAGGCCTGCATCAAATCATGTAGAGACTACAAGGAAAATACAACTGTTCTGGAAAAATCATCCAAAAGAATACCTAGATCATGATCCAGCTTCCAAGAGAACTCATCATCTTAATGATACATTTCAGTCGGTAGGTTCTTGAAATATATCCTAAAATCATTATAAAATAAAGGATAAAATTATGAAAAATAAAGAATCCACTTGAGATAGTAAATCGTCATACATATAACAAACCTTCTCTTCATTAAAATTAATACATGATTTATCACATAAAATTACACATAATACAACATGAATGATCAAGTTTACAGTTGTATCATCTAATTAGGTTAATTAAATAAAAGTTTATATGATTAAATAACAATTTAAAACAGTAAATATATCAGGATTATTGAAATCATAATTAACATGATCGAATCAAAATTCATGGGGATAACCAAGGAATATAAATAAGAAAGGGTTGATCTAGAAAGACTAGTAATGGAATAAACATGGAATAATGTGATACACGATAGAAAATTGTCAAATCTATGGGGAATTAAATGAGTAGGAATAATAAATATTATTAATGAGACATGATATAACATGATAATAATAACATATGAAATGTGGAAACAACTTGAAATACTGCATCATATAGATAGGTCAAGGCTAATTTCCAAAATATCATGATGTAAAAAGAACCAAAAAAATAGGTTTATTCCATATCCCAAAATGATTTCTTATGTGACTAATCATTTACCCAAATCATTAGAGTGCTATATAATTCCGTTCAAACCGGCCACTATCATTTAATTATCATGCTTAACTGTGCCACAAAGATCATACGACGTGTATTCATTCATCCCTATAATTTACTCCATTGAAATGGGATGTATAATACATACATATAATTCGCACATTAATGAATTAAATGGGTATAATGGTGAATGCCGATTATAAGAAATTTGTGTGGTTTTAACTATATAATTTTTTTGGCTTGGAAAACTGGTGTGAAATTTTGGATGTATAAAAATGTCACTGAAAAATTCATTAAACCGGTTCATGAGAGAGAAAGGGTTATATTTTCATTAGGAAATAGAATGATAAGTAATTGTTAAATGGTAAGAAATAACCCATCATTAGGGATTATAACTACAAGGATAAAATAATAAAGAAACATGAATAATTAATAGAAGGTGAGGATCCCCTAATTGAGTGTGTGACTCCAAATTCTTGGGGGGAGATTATTTAGAGATCGAGGTCACCTCATAAGTACTATTGATAAGGGAATGTAAAGAAATTAAATGATCCATGGACCATGAGTGAATAGAAACTATTTCTTGGGTGGGTTTAAATAGGTAAGGAGTGGGGATTTATTTATTATTTCTCAAGCATAGGTTTTGGACTCTATATAATAAATGAAACAAAACCAAAAACCATCCCATGTTTTATGACCAAAATTTCCCCCAAATGATAGTGTTTTTCATTATTTTATAATTTCAATGGTCTAAATTAAAAAAACAACCCCCTTCCATAAGTGGAGGTTAGTCATCTCTTAATGAAATGATTTCAAAACCTTCAAAGATATTAATGGTTTTGGAGGATTCCTCATGACATTATAAAATTAATAAAATTAAATTAAATTCACTTTTTTTAATGTTAAATCATATATTTTGGTGTGGATAACTTTTAAAAAATTTATTATATAACTTTTGGTTCATTATGATGTTATTTTAACCAAAGTATATTAATACGGTATTTAATTTTTACCCAAAAATCTGATTGTCTTAGATAATTATAAAAAAAATACCCCATTAGATAATTTTTATGTTCTGATTCCAAAAAATTGATTTTATCTAAATAATTTTATAAATATTTGAATACTTACTTTTAAAATAAAATAAGAATTAATTATTAAATTATGTGTTCTTTCAAAATTAAAAATTTTGAACCCTTATAAAAAATAAATTTGACATCATAAAAAATATATGACCTTTCATATTAAAAAATAATTATTTAATAATAATATATTACTAAAATGATAGTTATTTGAAAAATACATTAATTCATCAAAACAAATT
The DNA here is from genome assembly GCA_963277665.1 of Viscum album. Classification (NCBI taxonomy): domain Eukaryota; kingdom Viridiplantae; phylum Streptophyta; class Magnoliopsida; order Santalales; family Viscaceae; genus Viscum; species Viscum album. The sequence continues at coordinate 1,007,225,930 of OY728161.1, forward strand.
CCTTAATTGAATTTAAATATTACCCAAAAATACATTGTATGTTTTATTATTTGAAACAAAAATAATTTATGATGTTAGAATAATAGGATGAGAATATATCCATTATTCTACCCAAAACAATGTACATAATAATATCTCTAGGTTCATGATACATATACCATTATTACACACAGAAAATCCCTAAGAGTATGGTGTGTGATGGTGATACTTTTGTGGGATTGTTCGAATTTCATGGTTTGGGCCACGATATTTATGAGAATGAAATTATCCAATAAACGTTTTCTCTTAGGGTTATGTTATTGGATCCCAAAATGGGCTTGGTCTAGGTAAAATACTAATGATGAAATCTCCCTTATAATCTTGTTAAATGTGATTAATATTTATGATCAAATCAGGTGAGGTCATCTCTTCCTTTGTTTTTTTCAATTATATTTTTTAGAAACGTATATTTAAACTAATCAGGTGATCACTGTTAAACATATATATTAATAATGGTAATGATACAGTCATTTAAATATGATATGATATAGCTGAACCAAATTATATAATGTGTTTTCAATAAAAATATAAAACAATAATACATTTAATTAAATAACAAGGGAAATTTTATTTATAACATTTCAGGTTGTTACAATGTGACATGCTCAAGCAGCTTTCAAGACACCATGGAACCACTAGAGTCACTACCACCTTATCACACAAGATCATGATGAAATTAGGTTAGTTTTATAGGAAATAAAATGGGTTTCCCACAATAATGCTTGTGCATCAACATATGATAATTTATTGGTCACATGACACATCATCAACGAGGATTGTTATTTTTTTGACAATAATTATACAAATTCGTGAGATCCCAAACCATTGTAAAATAAAAAATTTAATTAAAGGGTAAAATATGTAATATATTAGTCATGATAGGATAAATTTATTATTACCAGAAAAGAGTTATGAACCTGAGAAATCACCATTTCTCCTTTGAAGGCCCCCTCAACATGTGAAGAAAGATCCCATGGAAGTCATCCTGAAAAATGTAACATGGTCTCATGAATGGCCATAGGCATGTAACCTTTATTTACCAGTAAAATCCATATAAAACATCTCATATAATGAAAAATCCATTCAATGGGAACCCTAATCTTGGAAAGAACCATAGAAATGTGAAACAAACCATTTGAACGCTCTGTGAAATTTCCACCTATTTTGGAAAAAATACATTGATCAGACAAAGATCAATAAATGGGGAACACATGAAGTCACTAAATGTCATGTGACTCCCCCTAGATGAAATATATCTTAATCTCGTGAAACAAGTTACAACAAATCCATACATATAATCTATCACAAACATGGTAGTTATGTGCTTCAGAAGGCATTATATAATCAAGATGGCATGGAATATAAATCCCTCCACCTATCACAAGAATTGCATCAATGATTGATCACACATGGGATAACATGAGTGGACTTCTTATAGTTTCTAATCATGTGATAGTGACTTCCTCCACTAGGTAAAAATATATGGACGACATAAGAGATCAGTAACATTTTTGAGGAACATCATGTGATCGCATAATGATCACAGAAAGGACTTCAGGCATAAAAATATGACTATTTAAAGGGAATATCAAATATTTAATGGTTAATGTAAAAACTATATAATAAGATTACATTGGATAAACCTAAGGATCTTAGGAAAGAAATTCAAGAAAAAAGGCAAAATGAAGAGGTACTTATGTGATGAACATATATTCTATTTATTATACACTTTTCATGACTGACCCAGATCATCTGAAGAGAACATGAATTGTATCTCAAATCATGAAATTATTCCTACATATACTATTTGGATAATTAAATGTCCCATGGACATGTCAAGAATATCGCAGGATTCCCTCCGGGCATTCCACCAAAAAATTATGAAGCCCTATGGGATTTCTGGATAAAACCTTGTGATGTTTTTAGAAGTGTATTCCAAGTCAAATAAAGACACTGAGGAAAGTCAAATAGGTCACACGGTGGAACCTAGGCAGGTTAACCTATATCATGTAATTTACTCTAAAAAAACTAGCTAGGTCATGTGACATCCTCTAGAAACCTCAACCTGTATCATGTGACATTCTCTATAAATGTCATTTGGGTCATGCAGGACCCTCCAAACATGTCATCAAGGATCATACGATTTAATTCAGACAAGTTAACTAGGTCATGTAATGACTTGCAGAGATGGAATCCTAGATCTTGTGATTTCCTCTTGAAATGTTAGCCATGTCTTGCAACACCCTCGAAAAATTTCATCCTTCATAATTCATTGACTCGTAAAAATCCATCATGACCCAAAAAAATTCCTTCAAACATGTCATTTATGTCACACAATGTTCATCAGATGAGTAAAATGTATCTTGAGATTTTCTTGGTACATATCATCATGTAAAACAGAACATGTCCAAAAATCATATAACATGAAAAGAATATGATCAGTCCATGTCAAGAGGACACCTAGGTACATTATAACCATGTATAGTAGAAATATTATGTCATGGTCAGTGTGTAATCCTTGATTTGTGGCATAATATGATATGTCTCCGATTTTAGGGAAACCATAGTGTGTATTACATGATCAACAACATGATATCCCCATATTTTGTAGACTCAGTGGGTAATACCTGGTCAATTTGAACAAATATGACTCTGATTACTTCCATAACTAATATATATAAGATGAATTTATTTGGATGATATCAAATATGCATCCACTTTGGTGTAAGCCTTGCCATGTCTCCAACTACTAAATCAATGGGACCTAATCAATCACTTTGGTGGATTATCTGGCCTCATCCTTCAGTAGATTGTACAGGTGGATGAACTATAATTATTGTGATTCCTTTTATAACTTGGACACATAGGCCTCCTTTATAAGTCCCATGGTCCATATTAAATATCAAATTCTCTATCCAAATACATAAGTCATTAATCAATATGAAGAGAAACTGATTACCTTTGATCCCTTGTTTCTCACACTGAGCATGGTTTATATGGTGTTAGGGAGTTATAATGATCATATCATTTTAATTATGAATCTCCACTAGCCAGGTTAGCCTTATTATGTAAGACCAGATCATTTTCCTAATATGACTTCACCATATAATGACATATATATCAGTGTAACTCACAAGTCATAATTAAACTACTATAACAATGACTCCTTCTATAACCCGGATACACAAGATTTGTCCTTGAGGCACGATCTTGATACCTAGTGTCTATGTTCCCCATTTATATCCTTTAATAAAATCATTGAACTACATGGTTTTAAATAACTATGTGTGTTTAGATTCATGTTACAAATAAGATATATTATACACCTCAAAGTGGTTCACTCCCATCCTGGACATTCTAGTCACCTCCAAGGAAGATAAAACAATATGAAGTTCCTTGTAGTGTTGATTCAACATATACGAAGCTACTCATTAATGGGAATTTTATGATGGACAATAGATATGTACAAATACAATTCACTAATATATACACCTTTCCATAAAACATGATTTAACATAAGATCATTTTCTTAGGGTATCTGATCCCATATCATATTAAGATAATATTTACAAACCTATCGTATATTTCTAAGAGATACCAAAAGTAGGGAAAAATTTCCTCCAAATCTATGTGATGTGTTATGCATCCTATCCTCTTAGAAAATGTGAGTCTCTATGTTCCATTGGTTCTAAATCTCCAATTGATCTCTTGAATTTGGAAAATAGGTCTGTAACTAAATATGGATGTAGGAACCCTTGGTAGTTTCTATAAAATGTAAAAATGGATGTTGAGCCCTATTTGAATGAATGTAAAGACAATAAAATCCCCACAATCAAACCATCAGGCCAATCATGTTCCCATATTTTTAGCCAAACAAAAATGGTTAACCCGATGTAAAATCATATTACTAAAACATATCCTTCACTAGATAAAATGATATACTTATCTATTGTTGTTGTATAATTTCTTCTTTACACACGTGTGATCATGATCAATATATATTTAATTCTGATGAAACAATAATCCCATTACTATAAAATGATAGGTATATCACATAAGAGCTGGCCAGACCCTCATGTGCCTCTGCTACCCAAGTTCTGCACACCCCATCTCCTATATAACTTCACGAAAATATAATCAATATAAAATAAAATAAAATACATTTTGATACAAAATTTTAACACCTAGACTAGAATCATTCAGTATGGGAAGAATATACACATGTCTATATGTGTGTCTTCCCAAATTCAAGAGATTTATATCTTCTAACAAGGCTATGAATACTACAATTGGGTTACTATACACTTAGTATCAATTCATACCTCATAATCATATAATCAAAATAGTTTTAACTAAGGAGTACACCATACACATAAATAAAAACAATGTTATAGTAGATGAAATGGAAGTTAAATCAGTTTTATAAAACATTATAAACCAAGGACCCCAAATATAGATAGTCAACCAATATATAAGGATGCAATTTAAAACATATATATTGTAACATCAATCCATAGAGTTTCCTGGCTCTTCCTTTAAACAATTTTCTCCATCTCCTCAATTCCCTATTACTAGGCCCATTCAATTTACCATATCCCTAATCATAATGTATTCATGAGAATCTCGATGAATGTGTGGGGCATAAGTGTAAAACGATTAAAAAAACCAACACTTTATTAACATAAGTTCACATGGATAATTTTTTTATTCAAGGAAAAAAGTAAATTCATAATCAAACAAAATCTAAATTTTTTTTGAATGGTGGTGCACTAACAAATCCACCATGAACACTGGATATACCAGCATCATCTCCATACAAGAAGTATTCATATAACAGATGGCTTGATAATGGGTCAGCTATAAGGCCACCCTATATCTTGAGGTAGACACATGGAAAATAAGCTTAATGTTGGGAATCAAGGACATCAAGCCCTATCTCTATCATGAGTATGTCCTTAAGGAAATATACCATAATTAAATCTGTGGTGCAGCCATAAGGCTATTTTATTTTGACACTATTAGGGGTTAGTCCGTGAGATCATTTCCCCACTTCATTTTTCCTTATCATATCTTCATCATCTTTAAATTTAGCACATGTTCCCCCTCTAAAGGATAACCATACAATGATGGTCCACCTACCATATTATACTATAATAATTGCATATAAAAGACATACATTATTATTATGTTATAAATGTATGTATATATATACATATTTTAACACACATACCCACACCCACAAATATATAATATATATAAATACAAATGTCTGTATATATATAGGAAAAGTAAAAAAACTACATAAATAATTACACTATAAACAATCATATAAATATATTCTCAAATCCAGAATATTCTAATATACAAATGTATATATGAGTAAATTAATAAAATAATGATTTTTTGATTAATATATAATATTATTTAGGTTCATTTTATCCATGAAATAAGAACTTTTCTCTCACATGGATTGCTAATAATTAAAAATCTATGGTTAAAGAGGAAGAAAAAGATACATTGAACTTGGGATTATTTATAACCAAGAATACTTTATAACAACTATTAGAAAAATTGTAATAAAGTGGATGTCTATCGATGCTAAATTATCCAGCATTGATAAATTCAACCTTTTTAGGTAAAAATTGCATGTTGGAATTGGTTATGAACTATACCATACTCGACAGTTCAATTGGTGAGACAACTAGCCAGTGCCGTGTTTGGTCCAACCAGAGATGATCAGTATTTATGGGATTCTAGTCAATTTATCCCTACCTAATGCAGGATCAATCATTGGGTAGCTGGCCAGTTTTTATAAAAAAACATCAAATATTCAGTGTGTTAACTAAAATTGTATTTATCTTTCATATTATATATACATTTTTTTATTTACTATACCCATTTAGAAAAACATTTATCGTATATAAATATAATGTTGAATGAAAAAAATCATATAATTTATATTTATCTTTATAGTTTCAATTACATTTGAAAATTGATGTGTGTTCATGTATTTATGTAAACATTAATTAAAAAATATCAATTTATAAATAAATATAAACTTTAAATATAGTATTTTTTATATGAATTATTTCTTATAATTTTTTTTAATATTAAATCTATATATAAACATTTATATAAATCGTGTATATATAAATATATATGTACGTTGTGATATTTTAAAATATTTTTATATTATAACCGTAATAAATTATATTATATATAAATAATAAAATTTATCCAAAATATTAAATATCTATGTATGTGTATACGTATGTACGTGTGATAGTTTCTGTGTGCGTGTCTGTATTCATATTTGTTTATGTCTATGTTTGTGTGTCAATATTTGTCCCATTGTGAATATATGCGACTATATATATAATTTATATATACTATTTAATATCTAATTATATATTTTAATATCCTAATATATATATATATATATATATATATAATTGACACGAAATGTTTCTTAATAGACCTCACTTATAGTGATGTGAGACCTTGTTATATGAATTAACAAATAAATAATAAAAGACAAATATTTGTGGCCAAAACACCATAACATGTTTATATATCAACATATTAATTATTTCCCACTAAAACCATTAATGTATTTCGAAGGGCCCTATTAAATAAAATCACCAATTATCTAAATAATAACATTTAAGAACCGAACATACTCATCAAATGTTATACTTCTTGTGACTAGATATTAAAATATTGTAATATATGGATCAATGATTTATTATTTTTAAGATCCTATGAAACACCCGTTTGAATATTGATTACTCATTTTTCACCCCATTCTGTTTTAAATTAATCACAGTTAATTTTTCATTTTATGATTCATCATTTTTTACTATAAAAAATTTATCTTCTACTTCCAATATGATAAATGTCGTGTTTTACAGTGGATATTTTATTAATAACATCATATTTATGGGTCCTATTACTATTAAATAATCATTACATGGTATATCATTCTTTATTTATGAGAGTAAAACAATCCTCACCATAAATAAAATTATTGTCATTTCAATATGAAAATCACTCATCTACATGAGGAAGGTTATCCATTCTTCTTGATATTCTTGGGTAAAACATTTAGTATCTATAATAGTTCTTATTATTTTATTATTCAAATAAGTTATTAAAAAATAATTAATCATGACTTCTATGTCTTATTTATTGAAATTATATTTTATTAATGATATATTTTGGAGTAAGTATTTTGATTATAAAAACTGTAATGATTCACATGGTTTAATGTAATATTTTGAGAACCATAAAAAGTACTAATTCATGTTGGGTTTCAGAGGTACTTTCAGATTATTGGTTTCTTCCCTTGTTAGTAAACCATGCATTTTAACTATGGCTCTATTAAATCTGAAACACAACATAATTTTCATGTATTGACTCATATAGACTCTCTATAATTTATTTATAGATTCATGTAATGATATGTTATGATATTGTATTTAATTTTAGTTACATTGTTTATAAAATTTGTTTCAAATATTTAATCAATAATTAGTAAAATACATGTTTAAATGCAGGTTATGTGTATTTCAGGTAATTATTATTATTAAATAAAATTACTTTTGAATTTGTAATTGGTAATGGAAATTGGTAATGTTGGTATTATTTGATTTTGTATTTTAAAATGTTTTATAATATTAAAATTGTTATATGATTATTTATCATTAGAATTATCACCATCGAAAACGTCATCATCATAATTATCAACATCATATAATAATAAGAATCATATAATTATTATTCTATTGTTAATAAATTTGATTAACATAAAAGAGGAAACCCCACATTTTCACTTCATTTGGTAAAGACTCTTAAGGGGGGAAGTCACTTTTTCATTTTTATAAGTTCTTATTCATCACATTAATAAAATGATTAAGGTTTATATTTCATATTTTTTTACCACTTTTCATCTTTATATCCTTTATTGTTTCCCCTATATTGGTTTCTAAGATTATTATTAGAATGTAGGGTTAATCGATAATGTTTTTCAAGCTGATACACCTTAAAACCATTAGTGTTATTCCAAATATCAATTAAAGAGTGTTATAGTGGTTTTATAGACTTAGTTAAGTCTTTCATCACTACAATACTGACCATTAGTGATTATATTTACTTTCTAGTATGTAGGGAATTATGTTATTTAAAAATTGTTTTTTTAAATTGTTTTCAACGCTGGACAGTTCCATATTTTTTGTTTTAAAATAATCACCCTTTTAAATAGGTTGTGTGGGAACCATTATATATTCCAATGGACCTAATTCACAAGGCAATAGAATTAGGTTGGTAATACCCACATAGAAAAAAACCCCCCATTATGATAGGAAATTCAATACTTTTTACGTTATTTCAAAAAACCATGTTGGATTGTGTGTTTTGAATTATGTTTTCACATAATTAAAATCTATATTTAGAATATGTGATTGATTTCAAAAAAAAGATTCATTATTTCTTATTTAATATTATTTTATAAATAAGGTATTCAAATGGAATGTGTTTGAAATTTGTACATTGAGATATTTGGGCATTCCAAGTATTCGATCAATTACCATATAAATATTTATCACGAATAAAAATATTTTTCTAGTGCTATGATCTCTAATGTATTTTAAGATTATAATCACATGGTTTTATTATATCCATTAAATTTTGAAGAATATCATGGTTAGAATGAAAGGAAACTATTAATGTGAAATAATTGATGTTATTATAAACATGGGGATTTTTTATTAAATTTAGAGATGTAATATCTTAGTAATATTATAATTATTTCAAAAATTTAAACTCTTATTTGTATATAAGAAAAAAATTATTTAACTCTTATTCATAAATGATTACAACAATTTTTATTATTATTATTATTTTGTAATGTCTTATTTTAAAATATTGGATATTTATATGAAATTTTTATTTATTAATTTTTTTTTGGAGAATAGATGTGAGTTTATTTAAAATTATATAAAATTGATTTATGAATTTCGACAAAAAAAACTTCCTGGGAAAAAATGTATCTTATCAAATTTTTATCAATACATACATTAATAGGGATTGAATATACTCTACAAATCGTTAATTGATATTTATTAGTACAGTACTATGGAATATATATAAATGTTCTGTACTACACTTTTAATATCTCTATTCTAGAAACACAATTATTTTACTCTCACACTCTATCATGTGTATTCCATTCAATTAGAATATATGTTTGAAGAAAACACATCAACCCCATAGATCATTTGGTTGTTATGATTTGATCATTAAGATTACGAGTTTCTTGATTTTATTTATTTACTTTTATAATCTTATATACGAAGAATGTATTTAAATTAAGTTTTTGTCAGCTCATATTGGTTTAAATAAAAGATAAAAGATGTGATTTGTTTTCTATAAATTCCAATACCTAATAATATTACTATTATTATTTCATTTCAAAAAATAAATATTTTATAACCATATAAAATTAATAATATAGAATCATTGGTGGTATTACAATGGGTTGTTATCTTGATCACTATATGTACACCTTCTTTGTCTTTTATATTCAAATTATTTAATCATTTTATAGTTACAAGTTGATGGTCTATTCATCTGGAGTTGACGATCATCTCAGATGTAAGGCTATTGAGGTAGTGGAACTCATAGTTATTCTGACGCTGTTTGGAGATAGTGGTTGATCATATCCCCTTTATATTATGAATTTCTTGGTGGACCAGGCATTCTTGAAACATATTTCTGTTACTCCAATTTTTAATATTTGAGTAATAATGTATTTCATATTTTATAAATAATTATTTCATATTATAGTTCAAACCATGTTTAGATTAGGCGTACATTTAAAAGTGTATTCTTCATATTACAAATTTTGTATCATGTTTGGATACACCACACAAGATTTATAAAAAAATTATTTATTAAATAATATTATTATTAAATTAGTAAATCATTCCCATCAATAAATTTTATTTCATTTGATCTTTCTCTAATCTATAGTGAAGATGAATGTACCGTCGAAATATGGAATCCTAATCAATAAATGATGCCCAAATATTCAAGCTGATATGTTCAGAAATTGTATCATATAGTGAGAAAGATTATGGGTTAGTGTTTGTTGGGGACATTATTTTTAAATTGTTATAAATATTCCAAAAATATACATGGCTATACTATTTATAATTTAAGCTCAATTTACTAAGTAATTTCACGTTTGAGTTGTGTCAATCAACCAATCAATTGATTTATTTATTTTAAACATTAAGGCTTCTGAAACATTTACTTTAAAAATAAGTAATTCTATACATAATTAAATAAGAAATATATTAATTTATTATTAGACTCATAAAAATATTCAATTTTTTCTTGAATGTTTATTAGTATAAATATATTCCATTTATAACATATTTCATGTGTATTGACATGTTTTATTTGTTGTCCTTATGGTACAAATGATGATTTAATTATTTCATAACATATAGAATAATTTATTTAAATAAATTTTTATAATGAATATTCTCCTTAATAATTGTTTTTTGAACGATGATACTTTAATTATGATAAATTTAAGTCTTTTTTTTCAATAACATAAATCAAATAAATTATCATTATCTAATAAAAAATTATATTTGATGATACATTTTAGACATAAAGGGTATGAATAATTTATTATTTCCTTGTTAAGGATGTTCTATAATTAATTTAAAGAATCGTTTTTTTAATAGAATAATTGTGTTATGTTTTTTAAAATACAACAACATAAGTTGTTTAAATTTTCATTCAAACAAATTAGAATTAAAAAATAATTAAAATTTATCAGTTTTTTAATGATATTAAAGAAATTTTATTTTTCTCTCTTACTCTATTGAAAAAGTTTTATTTTCTACTTTAACTATTCTAATGGTTCTAATTATATATATTTTTATTTGAACTTGTAATATCTTGACCCAACCCATCAGTCCTTGAGCACACATATGTTATGAATTAATGACAGTATACCTTCAGTATAACCTCCTAGAAACCGCAGTATGAAAATAAATGCTGATGGTTCTAAAAATTATATTGTGGTATTTTTTACCCAAATATGAAATACCTCCATAATTCCAAACATATACCAAAATTTTAGCACTTGGTGTCTATAACTCAGACTTTCCCAACTTATAGACAAAAAAAATGAATGATAAATATACAATTTCCATCAATAGATACCTGATATATAACTTTTTCAAAAATAATATGTTAAAAAAACTAATAAATTAAAGTGTAAACAACTCCAACATGATGGATGATTTCTCCAAAAAAAAAGAAACTCCTTGAATATAGATATCAAACAATACAATTTAGTCACCCAAAAAATATATGTGTCTTCAAATATATCAAATTTCATCCCTATAATCTATTTCTCCAATTCTATGACTATCGCCTAGCACAATTAAAATAGAAAAACATTTAATTACTAGGGAGATGTTGTATGTATTGTACCCTCTCATTGGTGTGGGTAAATAAGGTATGATTACTATACTATGCTGGATTTCCCTAATTCACCTCTTGTTCCCCACAAATGTGGAATAACATTAATATTAAAAGAATTTTATTAAAAATGACAACCCCAAGTGTTGTTTTACAAAACAACTAATAAGTATATAATCATCAATAATAAGAAATGTTTCAAGAGACCACCACCATTAAAAAACAAAACCACAATTCCTAAAGGCCAACCCAAAAACCTATGTAAAGAAACAAAAATAACGGGAAGTCCTTAGACCAATAGTTTCAATATAAAATTTGGTATTATTTACTCACTTCCAGACCTCTGATACCCAAAAATATTGTTGTTGTTAAAATTATTGTGCACTCACCCAAGTAAATGTTTCCAATACATTGTAATATAATTATCTACAAGGACCCGACAACCAAGTCAAATATTAAAATGTATCATGTATAAACCATCATAATTAAAATAACATATTATATTATATTAAAATATAAATAATTCTACATAAATGATGAACAGAAAATAAAAAAACAAACAAAAGACCCAACTCTTTTATCCAAATTTTCTAAAAACATATCATACACCTGAAATAAATTCCTTTTAGTTTTCCACAAAATAGACCCACTAAAACCCTTATATTTCCCCATCTAAAACAATACTGATAATTAATTCTTTTTAATGAGAAAAATAAATATAATAAAATAAAATAAATGTCATAGGAACATGAAAAAACATAAAATACAATAGAAGACACCTACTTCAACTCACTGATTTTTTGAAAGAATTCTTTCAAACATGATATATAATATATCATTATCCTTATAAATAAATTATAATTAGAAAATATAAATTTCATAAAAAATACTCACAAAAACCATATAAATATAATTGGTTAGGAATTGATTGTATGGATCCAAGAACTAGAGAAAGAGAAGATTGTTTTAAGTGCTTTAACCGATCTCTAAACTCTAATCACACCATGATCCAATAAGTAAAATTTATATAGGGATTGAATCAACTAAAATCACCCTAAAATATATAGTTCTAAGTGATAGATAAATAATGAATATAGAATAAAAAAATGAACTAAAATTGGAAATTCAATGTTATTTATGTTTTTATATGGCCCCACTACAAAATTTTGTTAACCATGTAATGACATTGTAAAATCCATTGCCTATTTAATTTCATGAACGAATAGCCAAAATTCATGTAATTAAGTGATGGTTAATCATCCCTATTTGATATTTTTACTAAAATTATTAGGTACATACTTTCGGATTACATTTTATCGGTGACCGAGTGCTGACTAAGTAAACCCAACTGTCCCTTAGTCATCTTTTCTTAGTCTACATGGGAATTAAATATAGTCCCATGCACCATTATTAAACTATTAAAAACCAAAAACACTTTAACAAAAAATAATTTCACACATAAACGTTTTTTCCATCATTATATATCAAAACTAAATATCATATACCATGAAATGGGACCCATAATAATCCTCATCATTGAAATGATCATCCTTGAGATGTTAAGGCATGTGGTGCTGGAAAAAATATTGGTGAATTTTTTATATATAAAATACTATATTTTTCATGTCACCCTATACACAATACCATGTTTCCATAGAATACATACCATCAGAATAACATGGCCATGTAACACCTTCTCTCATTGATCCTCGATACGAATGGGATATTGATCAAAAGTTACATCAATATCCATAAAACAATTGATCCCATTAATGAATAAATGAGGGTCCTATCTTGTATTCCTAATACCATGTGTTTTGAAACACATTAAACTTGTACAAATATTTAGGATTTAATGATAACTGGTTTGCATTATTGATGATATTATAAATGATATCACATGGTCCCATATAATGAGGACTCAAATTTCCATACATCCAACCCTATTTTTTAGAATTCTTGGAAATACATTTCAAAATAAATGATAAAACCCTTCATACTCAATAAAATATATTTGAAAAACATATATAGATATATTTCTAGTTTTTAACTATTTCCATTTCTCTTTAGACAATTTAATATTTTAATTCATCTCTTAGAAAATAGTAGTTCCTACCATGGTTGATTCTCCCAATTCTTCACAAAATAGAGGAGAACAACATGATCACAAATAAATTTCCTTTAAGGGATTCATCTGTGTAGCACCACATTACCAAATTTTAGGTACGTTGTATCTACTTTCTATAATAAACTATTTTTTGGTTGTTCCTTCATGTCTGTTATAATTTTGATAGATCCAACATGTTGTTTTACAATGAGATTCACCATTAATAATAACAGATTCAACATAGAGTGGCTAGATATAGCATAGATGAGATAACTATAGTGTGAATCATCACAATGATTCTACTATTTATAGAACAACTATGGAATGTGGAGTAGACATCGGCATAAATAATACGGATGGATAAATAGGTGGTTCTAATATACTTAGAACAACTGTGGTCTGCGAAAAGGGTCTATGTAATAGAGGATTGTGGTGTGTTTATAATATATTTTCCTTTTTCAGAAAGTATATGCTGTACATTGTAGGTTGTGTCTTAGACCAAAATTGGAGATAAATTTCTATAGAATAGTGTTTACTCATCTACCGTGGTCCCTTTCAATGTTTTTCATATCTTTAGTATATAAATCACCATATTTATTGGACATAGTTCAGACAAACCCCACTACAACATGGTCACTAACATTATTTTATTTTCTATCCCATTTTCAGATCTTCTGCACTGTGGTTTTGGGGGTTCATTTGTGGTATATCTTTTTTCAGAGATAAAATACATAACCCCAATTTTATATTCCAAACATCTCTCATGAATCCAAAATATGATCCTTTGGATTTAGAAATCTATCATGATGCGATTTTACTCTTCCAACCTATTATATTCATTAATGGGAGTTCATTTGAATGTGATTGATCTCTCTTTAAGATTTATAATTCATATCCATGAACATAGACTCTCCATTGGTTGTTAATATTTTATGTTATTGATCATTTAGTCCGGTGAACTTCATATAGGTGGTTTAATAAGGATTTTTTCCTTAAAATGAAACCTTGGATGAATTAAGTAAATGAAGTGTATTTTCAATTGTTTTATAAAACATGGATTGTGATAATTTTTTTGCATGATATAAAATCAATTGTTTTGAGAAATAAAACATACTTTAAAAAGGTTCAAAATATGGGTTTCTTTAGAGAAATGATTGATTGAATTGGTTTGATGTTTATTCTTGAGAAAGACATTGTCAAATGATTATTTATATTGAAACCAATTAACTTGATGAAAATGTTAATTTTGGATTTGAAATTGATATATAATGTTGAACATTTTTGGATTTTGAACCATGAATAATGAATTAAATTGAAGTGAATGATTTTCCCATGATAGATTAATTGATTGTTTAAAAGCACATGTGATCCTGAGTAGTATATGGGTAAATATTACAATAACACATGGAATTTTAATCCATAGCAATGGGTTGATAATTACAAGTCAATATAAACCTGATTTGAGATGACTTCCCTATATGTTGTGTGAAATTATTTTATCTAAATAACTTCTGCATTAAGTATGTGTGTACATTATTGTTCCATTTTGATTGGATGATTAGTTTGAGGATCAAATTTCTAGGAAACTAACTAATATCATAGAATGTGATCATGGTTAATTGTTTTTATTTTATTATTCAAAGATAATGTTTATTTAAATTATTTTTCCATGTCCCTTCCATTATATGAAAAAATGATCATTTCATACTATATTTGTTATATTTTACATTTTTATTTGAATGATTTTTATGTATAAAATGTGAAACAGATTTTACGTGAAATACACTTATTTAACTTGATTAATAAATAATGAAATTGTTGTCTATTATTTTAGAAACTATAGTGAAATCCAACAGGGATATTTTTTCACATACATTTACCTATATATTTTTGGGGAATATTATATCTAGGTCTAGGAAAAGGTAATGTGATACTTTTAGGGGGTCATTGTTCCCAATTCGTAGGAATATGGGTTATGGGGGTGATCGGTGGAGCAATGATCAACTTGTTACATAGTGACTCTGAGTTTCTTCTTTATGGTTGTTTGTTTTACATAGGATTATATGTTACCTTTACATAATTATATGTTGTCTTTTGGTCCCATAAATCACAAAAAGTATTTTTTTGGTCTATTTTTTTACACTTGAGGTGGTGTTTTGTGTCTTCTAAGGAGAGTGGGAATATAAGTTAAGAAGAGTCTGAACACATTTTATATAGTTGGGTGGAGTGATATTGCTATTTTATTTCAATCTAGAGAAAGAATATTTGAACAATGACAATAAACTCGTGGTGGTTGAGTTTCCCGAGATGTTTCTGTATGACTTTTATAGTGTGGCACTGGTAAGGGTGGTGGAGTTATCAATTGACTTGGTAATATGTACCCAATAAAAAATTATTCCTTCCTACTATATGTCACATATGGAATATAAATATTAATAGTGTAACACCTCATCCATGGTTCAACAAAAGCAGTTCCCAAATCCAATAATTTGTGACCTCAAGTGTTCATCCTTGATTTCGAAGGATTCCAACTAGAAATGAGGGTATAATAGATCATGTGGGACGAATATAAAATTTTAAATAGATTTCAACAACATGAGAAATCAGGATAACCATTGAAATGAAATAATTGTAAATGTGAAAACATAACATACCACATACCAAAATTGAGGAAGTTACAACTAACCAAACCTCCAAACATGTCATGTCATTATTGTATAATGTACTAAAAAATAATACACGAAATAAAATACATTAAATGATTCCCAACCCCATGTATTTTCCCCTCATCCATGCTCCATCATGACTCTCATACTAGCCATCTAACATAAGCCATCTTCACTTATCCTTACTACAACCATAATGTTTGTGTGGGAACCCAATAGTGACCTCAGTAGGGTGTGAGTATAACTTATTGGGACACCACCAATGGTTTCAAAATTAATACACTTATATCACATTTTTTTCAAGGTATATTAAATAATATTCCAATTATAGAAAAACTATATGTCATTATATAACAATATTTAGATTAAATATATTTTTTTTAGTCCCTTGTAATACTTGTCGCCATAAATCCTCATTCAGCCTATTTCGATCATTGAAGCATATGTTATAGGAGAATCATGACCACATATAATAAGAATCATTCAATGTATTCATACTGTCTAACACACTAAATTTTCAAAAGAGAAAACATTGTTCGACAGCCTATGTGATACACAAAACCAAACCCAAACAAGAAATGATTATTCAAATATGACCGTTTTAAATATTCTATAAAATTTGTGGATATTATTAGGATTAAATAATTTAAGACATATATATATGTGTGTGTGCGTGTGTGTGTGTCCAAATTATATTGATAAATTATTAAAAAATAATAAATCAATTTATTGTTATGTCTTTTTATATGTTTTCTTTAGAAATGATTTTGAATTATTTTTTTAAAAATATATTATATTTATTTTCTATAACACATAGAAATTTGATTGGATAAAATAAAATTCTTTTTATTATCAAATCGTAATTAACATAGGGTGAAAATTTGTAATTTTTTTGACAAATATAAATTTTTTAGTGAATGGTGAAAAATATATTTTTTAAAAGTTTTTATATTATATTGATTATTTAATTAATTTAAAATTATAACTATACATTTAATTTTAATTCAAGTAAAAATAATTAATAATTATTATTAATCAATTAATTACATTTTAAATCATAGTTATAACGTATTTTTTCATAAGTTTATATTTAAGATTAAAATACAATTTTTTACAAATCTGTTTTAAAATGAAAAATGTGACTTGATTATAATAACACATGAAGATAAATGATTTAAATTAAATTTTTTAGATTACATATAAATATTTATGAAATTAATTCAATATAAAAAAGATTAAAAGTTATATTGTTAAAGAAAAATCATCGTTTCCTTGAAAAATGGATTTTTTCCACAAAAATGTTTTCCATCTTGCTTGTGGGTTTTTTTAAAATTAAATTCATCAAGATATATTAATTTATTTTCATAAAATTTATTCTTTATCTTTAATTATCTTATTTAATATTATTTAATAAATCAAAATTAATTTTTTATCAATAAGAACAGTAATTATAGTAGATATTCATTTCGATAGTAAAAGTAAAATAGGTTAATTAAGGATAAACTAATAATAATAATAATTTTCAAGGACTATAATGAAAGTTACCCTGATGGTGTGAAGATTTATATATTAATTTTATTATAATATTGATTATATTTTTTTTGTTACAATATAAAGGATTATATAATTTTTTTAAAAATAGATAAAAGACAATTCGAACTTTCAGTTTTTATTAAAATTCAATTAAGACATTTATTTGAATGAGTTAATGGATTTTTGACATAAATTGTATTTTAAAGAAACTATTATTAATTTTTTTTGTAAATATAAATGACCTTATATTTTTTTGATGTATGTAACACCTCAGGATTTCATAGTACATTATCTCTTCAAAGTAATTCAATATCATGCGCAACACACAACACCGATTTTGAGAACACCACAACTTACCAAACTAGTCGTTTAAAAAGAGGTTATGAGTGGTGATAAACTTAATTTTGAATTTTATATAATCTATTAAATTTTAGAATCCATATTATGTGTTTCTTAGACATAATATAAGAAAAAATTCCATTTTTCATATAAAAGAAGTATTTTACAAAAATTGAATTTTACAGCCTTTTAATGGAGAACAATTTTTAAATCCAATATTTGACACTTTTATATATTCAATTTTACAAATTAAACTTCTTATTTATAATAGGGTCATAAAAATTTAGTTTTGATAAATTTTTGGTGTTATTTTGATAACTTTCATGTTTACGTGAATAGTGAAAATTACTAAATTTTAACTGAAAACATTATTTTAAATAAAAATAATTTATAGTGTTAAAATATAAAATTTAATGTTTTTAAGTATAATTAGATTATAGTTTTGTCATTTAATACAATTTTGGTCATCATATGTAATTTCACATTAAAATTTGAAATAAACACATGTCAATCATTTGATAGTTTTACCTTTTTTGAAAAACCACTTTTTGGTTTTGACAATGGAAATTAATTTTAAATTAATAAAATCATATTCTATGTTATTAATTCGGTAAAATGGAATTCATTTTTTAATTCAAAGTATCAAAATTATCTTAGGGTGAATTTTTGGATTTTTTCTGAAAACATTCAATTTTTGATGAATAGTGAAAAACACTACGTTATTGTTTAAAACTGACTTTTTATTTAAGTGATTCGTTTTTTTATCTTAATTTATTTTTGGTAAAAATAGAGACATAATACATAAATATTTTAAATTTAATTAATTGGATTCATTTTATAATATGTTCAGATATATAAAATTTTAGTATACTTTTTACCATCTTTTAACCACCTTTTAGAAGCATTTGAAAATTTTCATAAATCATAATTTTACCGCTTCTGTGCGTTGAATTTAAAAAATACGAGAGGCATGGATAACCTCAGTAATGATATTGTGGTTCAATAAGGTGAAAATAATTTTTTGGTGAATTGTAACTTTTGACTTATTTACCACAGTAGAAAGTAAATGGGGTAATCAAGTGTAAAAATGATATTATAATTACACTAAATCATGTCCTAATTCTATTGGATAATTGTAATTCTAACAAAAAAACCGTAGGAATAAAATATGATCCTTTAGGTCCACTTGGATTAGATTAGGATATTTATTATTATTTAATTTAAAGAAGAGTTAAAAGTGATAAATTCAAGTTTTCATAACTAAAACATTTTTAATATATAGATATACATAAGATAAATTCAACTATAAATATATATTAGAAAGATAAAAATATTTTATAGAAAATGATATTTTATTCATAATTTTTTGAAATTATATAATAAAATTTATTCATGACACAATGATGATGCAGTAATTACCATATTAATAAAAGATTAAAATAATTGATATTATAAATAACCAAATAAATGTAATTTTAGACTTTTGATGAATTCCACTAATTTTATAAGTCAATATGACATGTTAGGGTTTATTCAATCAATTTTTATAGAAGTAATCATGCTGTTATGATTTTATAAAAAAAATACCAAATACTGTAAAAATTAACATAAAATAGTTTTTAAAATAAAAAATATATTATTTGTTGATATAATATTCTTAAAATTCTGAGTTTCGTAAAAAAGGCCTAAATAATATCATTTATGTCATTAATGAACGACTTTATGTTCTCTTGAATGTTTATAGTAATATTATTAACCATATATCTTAAGAATACAAGAACACATGGTAAAAGTTAACTATTCAACTAGGAGTTAAATCTAAAAGATAATGATAAAATGTTAACCTAAAGATGTCTAAAAAATGTTGGTTGAATAGATTTAGACCCATAACCACCTATGTCTTGAAATAAATTCATTTGGAGCTATTATAAACCTAATATTATTGTATAATTAATTAATACATTAATCTTCTTCTAAAGTGACCCTCACCCGTTTTATAAAAGCGAACATCCCCTTATATCAAAATGACTCCTCCAATGCTATTTGGATTGGCCAACCCCTACCCGAATATCCTCCCAAATTCCCTCACTTCAACCTAGAGTACCTACATTGATCAGAAAGCTATCCCAAGAAGTCCTTTTGATTAAATCCAAATGAAACACCTGAAGAAGAGGTAATAATTTCACCACCCTCTTTCAAGTTATTTTCTTCTTCCACTTCCTCTTTCTTTGTTATTACCATAAAAAAATAATAACTCCAGTAACTTATACATACTGTGATGTGATTATAAATATGGAACAACCATATTCATTATTCTATCCATCATATGAATTATAATGTCACCATGCTTTCGTACTTACCTCTTACCGTCTCCACACCGCGGTGTAATTTGTTATTCAACTCTATGTTATATAGATGGATATAATGATGATAAATATGTATATAAATAATGAAAATAACATTATAATTTCTCTATAAAATTAATATATCATCCAATTCCACACCTTTTAATCATTATGGAAATGATATTGTCGCTCGTGCGTACATACGGATTACAGTCTCCATTAAGCAATGTGATTCATTTCCACGTTCACCATTCATCGACGATTAAAAATATATATATTATTAATAAGTATGTAATATATAACATAATAATGCAAATGGAGATATATATTTATATATATTCATATATGTATATACTTACATATATCTTATAAAATTACTTCTCTTCAATACGATGTGAAAACAGAAAGAGCATTTATGCATACGTACGACCTTCCATCTCCATAAATCGTGTTTTCCATTTGATATTTCTATCTGTTATAAATATTTATATTCTAAATATATACTATATATAAATCATTTTTATATTCTTTAAGTATTAAAATCATGATCTAAATGATATGATCAATAATATTAAGTTAAAACGCGTACAATAAAAAATAGATTATTACCTGAAACATTAATATAACATGAAAATAATTATTTAATGGGTTGTATAAAGTTATAAATGAATAATTTATGACATAATAAATATTAATATGGATTTGGTATAATTTAATAACAAAAAATCATCATTATACAAGAGTATTAGCGTACCCTCGACCAAACAGAAGTTCAAGGTAATGGTTATTTTCTCAATCTCATTATTATCCGAGATTGTTTATGCCTATGTATTTTTTTGGAAACACTAATCATCCATAACCATATTGAATAAAAATGTTTTCAAAAGAAATAATTTAAGATTTTATGGAAGGGTCTATTTAAGAATATCATTATTTTAAATGTTTTAAGGATTTATCTTTCTAAACCCTTTTATTTAATGTCTATGATTTAAAATGGTTTTAAGGATTTATTTATATGGACATG
This sequence comes from Viscum album, assembly GCA_963277665.1. NCBI lineage: Eukaryota > Viridiplantae > Streptophyta > Magnoliopsida > Santalales > Viscaceae > Viscum > Viscum album. The sequence goes on from OY728161.1 coordinate 1,007,247,482, forward strand.
AATGTTTTGAAATGGTAATTATTTTCAAAAGATTCAAAGTGGTATGGACACTTTGATTCAAAATTATCTTTAAACGAATTCCTTTATAAATGTTTGATTTTTAAATGATTTCAAAAAAAGGGATATTTCGCTCAAAATGTTTTACTGGTCATTTTCAACAATGTAAACATACAATATTGGATATTATTATGGATTATGGTTGATTTATTATAATACAATATTCTCTATCATATTGAATGATTTATGCTATGTTAGACTGTCTATGTGCAATTTTTATACCATTAATGGTTTATAGTTAATGTATTGAAATTTTGTATGCTAGTTTTTATATGAATGTTTATGTTTTGTTTCAACATTTTCATATTAGGAATGAATTGGACATTGTAATTGACGGGTGGAGCCCGCTATAGCTCCTCGATGAATCGACAGATCTCATGAGACAAACTAGTGTCTTGGCACAAGGCCTTGGCAAAAAAATTTATTTGTAGTCTTGGCACGAGGCATTGACTATATGGGTATGATATCCGATATAATGCATTCCCTCATTATGAAATTAGTTATTACATGTGATTATTCGACTAGTAGAATATATATGTGCATGTTAATATGGTAATGATCGATTTACTTTTTCTATATTATGTTCAAGTTTATGTTTAAAAGACCATTTTTTTATTACACGTCTTACCTTATTAGTTTATAAGGTCTGATAAATTATTTAACCTTACTGAGCATTTGAGATCACCCTTTTCTTATGTTTTGTTTTCGCAGGATCCGAAGATGTGTTTTATGATTGAGATGCAGGGTTAAGCTATGTGAACATAGGTGTTCTCAAAAGATTATTTATGTTGTGTTGTATGTTAGGAAGTGTAATGTAACATTCATTTATGTAATCTATTTTCCAAGACATCTAAACTAATTAGTCCATTAGGACATGATTCTTGGTAATCATGACAATGTATTCAAATAATGCATTGACTCTAGGTAATTGTGGTTGGGGCGTTACTGTTGCTATCAAAGAAATTTGAGTACAATCCTTGGAAACTAGATTTAGAAAATCACAGATCAAATAATACTACCCTAATATACACATTGAGAAGTAGTATAGAAGAACTTACTAGAGTTTTGGTACTATGGAGATTTAGTGAGTTATCCAATCAATAAATCCATATATGGATATGAGTAGGTAGAGGCGGCTCAATCACAGATGTACCTAGGGGTAAAACATGATAACACCGCTTTGAGATAGACTCGAATGATAACTACTACACATCAATGGGAATTGTTGTACTCTTGGTTACCACACTCCTGGGGGATATGAATTGGATAATTAACAATTTTAATACAATCCATTATTAAGGATTTATTAGTAAATACTTCTCAAAGAATTTTTTTTGATTATGGATTATATCCATAAACTATTAAATTTACGTTAGATATTTTACATGTTTGGAATTATGAGTTGTGATTTATAAACTGAACTAGTGTATTCCATTATTTATAAATGGAACACAATAGAATGAATAATAACTCCAACAACACGTATGATCAAAAGAGTAAGAAGGATCATATATTTCATTGTATTAGGTTAACATTTAAAAGTTAAATAGTCTCACACATATTCTCAACATATGAAGAAATTTTATCATGTGTTAAGAAGATAAGTAAATAATTAATTGAGCCCTATGGCTTTGAAGGGATGCAAGAAAAGAGAAGGATTGTAGAAAGAATGATAGATAAAGGGAAGAGGGGAAAGAAAGACTTTCCCAAATGTGATAACTGTGGAAAGAATCACTTTGGTAAATTCATGAAGGTAATGCAAGATTGTTACAAGTGTGGAGAAAAAGGACACCAAGTACATGATTACAAGGGTAAGAAAAAGATTTCAAATGTAAAATTCTTCATATGCAAGGAGTTGGGACACAACACGAATCAATTTCCCAGTCATCATAGTATACTGCAAATGATGCTATTGGATAATAATCAAGTTATGATACTACCACAGATGAATTGGGATGATTAGTGTTCTTATTTTGTTATTAAAGAATTATGTAATTTTAGTGTTGAATGAATGACATACCCTTTATATGAATTATGAAAATATAAAAGGATTGTATTGCAGTACTATTTCATTGTGGATTTGTGATTATATGGTTCTTTGAAAAGTGAATTAACATCAAGTTATACTTTTTGGAAAATAAATGGTTTTAAGAAAGATAAACCTTAATATGGTTATGATACTGAGGTACTAATTTTGGAATAAGAGATGTCTTATTTTGACAAATTATATTGGATATTTTGTATTACCTTGGAACTGATTAATGGTTTGTTTATTTCATCATTGTTGGAGTATTCAAAAATTTTGAATATAAGGGATATATCAAGTATTCTATAAGGAATAATGGATCATAAATTAAATAAATAAGGTATTATGGTAATTCAGGGTGTTACCATGTTTAAAACAAAATACATGATGAAGGTATTCACATGTTACTATGTGAAAAAAAGATCTCAATTGTGTTTACCTTCCTAATAAATTTAGTACAGTATGTTTGAATAGAAGTATTTTGAATAAGTATAATGGTTGGAATGGATTAAGTTTAAAATTGGATAATATTATTTTAGTTAAATCATTTATTAAGATTATTGATGGATTGTTATAGAAAAGACATCCCGAAGGTCGGGCGACAACCTGTCGCGTCCCGAAAGGCTGTGAGACTTGAACGAGCAATTGAGGGAGACTAGGGTGAATCACCTACCACTGGCCTACGTGAGGTCCTGGTTTGTGTAATGTGGTTTTTTTAAATATTCTGACAAATGAATTATATATTCATTATTTTTGGGACCCTATAAAATTATAATAAATATAATATTTTTGAATTCTATTATCTCTTGGAGAGAAAGATGATTTTGTGGTTGGAATTATTTGATGGACGATACTCTACTTGTCAAGTATATTTTTTCCCTCTTATTCTATGAATAAATTAATTCATAATCTTTAAAGAAGGGATATTAAAATAGTGAATGTGTTATCCTAATACATTAGGTTTTGTTGAACCGATTATATATTTTAAATCATCATAGATTGATGGCTTTGAGGCCCTCAATTATACACTTATTTATGATTGAAGACCTCAATCACACTCTATAAAGATTTATGTTTTCCTCAAATTATGTGTCTCTAATTGCAACTAATTTTCACTTAATTGAGATCATAATTTGACGGTGACTATTCATTTCACATTCCCTCTTATTAAGCCTAAATTTTATTAACCAAATTTTTTATTAGTATTCCACAAAGGTATTTTCTATTTTTAACCTTTTATTTTTGAATAACAATTTCAAATTGCAAGGATGCCATTAATTGAAGCATGAGAGAATGTATCACCCCATGAATTAACAGTACGTTATCATTTCAATGTAATTCAATAACTTACGCAACATAGAACACCGAGTTTGAACGCACCATAACATACCAAACTAGTCGTTCAAAAAGAATTTATGAATAGAGTTAACTGAATAATGAATTTTATAAAATGTATAAAATTTTAGAATCCATATTATGTGTTTATTAGACATAATAAAAGAAAAAATTAATTTTTTTGATAAAAAAAATATTTTAAAAAAATACAATTTAACACCTTTTAATGGTGAACCCTTTTAAAATCCAATATTTGACAATTTTATATATTTAATTGGACCAAATAAAAATCTTCTTTATAATCGGGACAAATAAATTTTGTTTCGATAAATTTTTTGTATTTTTCTGATAACATTCATTTTTGGGTGAATAGTCAAAATTACAAAATTTTTACTGCAAACAACTTTTTTAATCAAAATAATTTATTGTGTTTAATTATAAATTTGAATTTTTTTTAAAGTATAATTATATTATATTTTTATCATTTAATACAATTCTAGTCATGATAAGTAATTTCATATTTAAATCTGACATAAAAATATGTCAATCTTTGGATAGTTTTTACTTTTTTAAAAACATGCTTTTTGGTTTTGACAATGGGAATTAATTTTAAAATAATAAATGAAACATTTATGTTTTGAATTAGGTAAAATAGACTTTATTTTTGAATTCATAATATCAAAATTATCTTAGGGTGTATTTTTTGTATTTTTCTGAAAAACATTTAATTTTTGATGAATAGTAAAAAACACTTCGTTATTGATTAAAAATGACTTTTTATTTCTGTAATTATGTATTTTATTTTAATTTATTTTAGGTAAAAATAGATACATAATACCTATATTTGTTTAATGTAATTAATTGAAGTCATTTTATAATATGTTTAGATATATAATATTTTATTGAAATTTTTATCGTCTTTTACCCACCTTCTTAGAGCATTTGAAAATTTTCATAAAACATAATTTTACCCTTTCTGGGAGTTGAATTTAAAAAATCCTAGACACACAGTTAACCTCAATATGTAAAATGTCGTCCAATAGGATGAAAATATTTTTTGGTGAATAGTAACGTTTGACTTTTATTTACCACAGTTAAAAGTAAATATGGAAATTCATGATAAAAATGATAAACTAATTTCCCCGAAACATGTACTAATTCTATTGGATAAATGAAATTCTTCCAAAAAAACCTTAGGAATATAATATTATCTTTTAGTCCCACATGGATTATATTTGGACATTTATTATTATTTTATTTAATGAAGAGTTAAAATTTTTAAAATCAATTTTTCATAACTAAATCATTTTTTATATAGGTTTATACATAAGATAAATTCGACTATAAATATTCACTTGAAAGATACGAATATTTCCTATATAATGGTATTTTATTTATAATTTTTAGAAATTATATATTTATATTTATTTACAAACACAATGATGATGTAGTAATTACATTATTAATAAAAGATTAAAATAATTGATATTACAAATAACCAAATAAATATAAATTGATACTTTTGATGAATTCCACTAATTTTATATGTTAATATTATATATTATGTTTTATTAAATAAATTTTTTTCCGTGTAATCATGCTGTAATGATTTTTACAAAAATAAAATACCAAACAATGTCAAAATTGACATAAAATAGTTTTTAAAACAAAAAGTATATTTTTGGTTGATATAATATTCCTCAAAATCTAACATTAGGCCAAAGGGAATAAATAATAATATATATGTCTTTAATTTACTAATATAGGTTCTTCTGGGATGTTTAGAGTATGTTTTTTAACCATATAGTGTAAGAATATTAGAAGAAATGGTAAAAGTTAAACTATTTAACTAAGAGTTAAATAAAAAAGATAAGGGTAAATTAGTAACCTAAAATTTTTTAATACCTATTAGATGAGAGGATGTCGACCCATAACCACCGTAGGCTTGGAATAAATTCATTTTAATCCTTTATAAATCGAATATTATTGTATAATAAATTAATACTTTAATCTTCTCCTAAAGTGACCCTCACCCCTCTTATAAAAGGGCACTTTCTCTAAAAATCACACCTACAAAGACATTTTTCTCGACCAACCCCTACCCAAATATCCACCTTACACTCTGCACTTCAACCTAGAGTCCTTAATTTTATCATAAATTCAACCAAAGATACCCTTTTGGTTAACTTCAAAGGAAACACCAGAAGAAGAGGTAATAATTTCACCACCCTCATTCAAGTTCTTTTCTTCTTCCACTTCCCCTTTATTTGTTATTACCATACCAAAATAAAAAATACATTACCTTATACATACTATGATGTTATTATAAATATGACACATCCGTGTTTATTATTCTATCCATCCTATGAATGATAATGTCACCATGTGTGCGTATGTACGACTTACCGACTCCATGTCATGGTGTAATTTGTTATTCAACACAATGTTACTTGGATGGATATAATGATGAGTAAAATGTATATAAATAATGATAATAACATTCCAATTTCTCTATAAAATTAATATAAGATCCAATTCCACGCTTTTCAATCATTAAGGAAATGATATTTTCGCTCATGCGTACGTACAGATTATCATCTCCACGAAGCAATGAGATTCATTTCCACATTCACCATTCGTCGATTATTATAAAAATATATAATATTAATAAGTTTGTAATATATGAAATAATAATTATACTGGATATATATATATATATAACTATATGTGTGTGTATTTGCGTGTGCGTGTGTGTGTGTGTGTTTGTGTGTCTGTACATACACATTTCTTATTCAATTACTTTCATTCAATACGATATGAAAACAGAAACAACGTTTATGCGTACGTACAGCCTGCCATATCCATAAATGTTGTTTTCCATTTCATATATCTATATATTATAAATATTTATATTAACAATATAAATGATATATAAATCATGTTTATATTCTGGAATTATTTAAATCATGATCTAAATGATATGATCATGAAAACAAGTTAAAACACAAACTATAAAGAAAGCGATTATTATCGAATACATTAATTTAAAATTAAAATGATTTTTAACTAGTTAGTATAAAGTCACAAATAAACCATCAATGATATAATAAATATTAATATGGTTCTGGTATAATTTAATAACACACAATGGTCATTATACAAGAGGATAATCATACCCTCGACCAAAGGAAAGGCCAAGGTAAGGGTTATTTCCTCAATCTCATTATTATTCGAGAATGTTTTTGTGTAAATATTTTTAGGGACATACTTATCATCAATGCCCATATTTCATAAAAATTATTCCAAAATAAATCTTTTATGTTTTAATGGGAGGGTCTATTTGACTATATCATCATTTTAAATGTTTTATTGATTTATCTTTCTAAACCCTTTTAAAAAATGTCCAGGTTTTCAAAATGATTTTATGTATTTATTTATATAGAAATTAATATTTTGAAATTATATTTCTTTTCCAAACTTCAACGTGATATGGGACACTTTTATTCAAAAATAACATTAAATGACTTTCTTTATAAATGTGTGACTTTTAAATTATTTCATAAAAGGGGTATTTCTCTCCAAAAGTTTTACTAGTCATTTTCAACTTTGTCAACATCCTTTATTGGATATTAATAATTATTAAGTTTGATTTATTATAATACAATGTTAAATATTGTATTGAATTAGTTATGCTATGTTTTATTGTGTGTGTGCTCTTTTTATTCTATTCATGGTTTATGGTTAATGTATATACATAATATATTTTGGTTTAAATATGAATGTTTATGTTATGATTGAAAATTTTGATATGAGGAATGCATTGGACATAGTATGTGATGGGTGGAGCCCTCTATAGCTCCCCAATGCATTGGTAGGTCTCATGAGAAAACTAGGGTCTTGGAACAAGGCCTTTGAAAAAAATTCATTTGAAATCTTGGCATGAGACCTTGACTATGTTGTTATGATGTCAGACATTATACATTCCCTCATTATGAAATTAGTTATTACATGTGATTATTTGACTTTTAGAATATCCATTAACATGTCAATATGGTAATTTTTTATTTATTTTTTCCATATTATGTTCAAGTATATGTTTAAAAGGAAATCATTTTTATGACACATCTTGTCTTAAATGTTTATAGCTTCCACTAAATTATTTACCCTTACTGGGCATCTGAGCTCACCCCTTTCTTATGTTTTATTTTCCTAGGATCTGAAAAAGTGATTTATGATTGAGATGCAGGGTTAAGCTAAGGGAACAATGGTGTTCTCAATGAATTATTTATGCTATCTTGTATGTTAGAAACTGTAATGTAACATTCATGTATATAATCTATTTTCTAAGGCTGCTAAACTGATCGATCCTTCAGGACTTGGTTACTTGTAATCATGCAAATGTATTAAAATAAAGAACTGAACCTGGGAAACTGGAGTCGGGGAATTATAAAGTCAAATGTAATTTTTACAAGGGTTAAAAAAGTTATTATAACAAAATCATCATTTTCAATAAATGTTAGTTTTTTAACAATAAATAAAAATATTTAAAGATTTATTTAGATAAAATTGTTCTTATTTTTGATATAATAATAAAAAAATTATCCATCAGTTAATTCTTCATAATTTTCAAAGACTTTCAAATATTTGGGTAAAAATTAAATACTATATAAATACAGTTTCTGTTTTATGACATAAAAATGACCCAAAATCATTTAATAAGTAATATAAATGCAATATGCAAACAATATATATGTTTTCATTTTAAAATAATGTAATTTTAATTTTAGTGTACTTATTTTTTAAAGTCACTATGAATTCTCTACGACTTATAATATATTTTAAATTTTTAAATTCAATTCGTTATGATTGTGAATCACTGCCACATCACCAGTGGTTGTATTTTAATATGTTCAGCCACTGGAATAATAATGAAATTTATACCTTACCCATTTTCTGAAATAATGGAAAAAAACCATGGGTTGGTTTGTGGTTTTCGATATTTTATTATGTAGAGTCCAAAACCAAAATAATTACAAAATTCTAATCCTTTCCTATATAAACCAACCAAATACCACAATTATATTTATTAAAATTCCTTTTATAACATACACAATATTCTATAAATTCCTTCGAGTCATCTAATAGTGTCCTCGAGATCTCAAGAATCTCCAACCAAGCCCTTGGATCACATATTTGTGTAATGGATCCTCTGATCTTCTCCTTTATCAAGCACTCCATTTGATGAAATGTTGTTTAATTTCCTTTTCTTATGTTTGTATATGTTATAATATATCCCCCTTACTATGAATTTTATTTATAAATTACGATATCTCCTTTAACTCTCATTTTCCATCCTATGAGTCATTATGTACACTCGTTACCGTGCGAATATTTTGTAAGGGTTCTTTCCTTTCTCCTCTTTCATTATGTTTCTTTATTATGTTTCAACCTATATTTCCAATTACATATTTTGGGATATATCCATGCATGTCTATATTACTGTAAATATCATATATAAATGGTGAGATTCCCATTTCTCTCTTATCAACCCATTTAACAAATTTTTATGTGACTTTGTTATACTGCAGAAATTGCATCGTGATTTTTCGATCCAAAAAATGGGTAGTGAATATCATAACCATTTAATATCATGTATAATCACCTTTATACACATGAACATATTATATTTCAGAATTACATGTATTTCTTTCTCACTCAATGTTTTGGTGGAATAAATTATAATGATGAATGAATCAATGTTGATTGATTCATACGACACACATAAGTATGAGAATGAAATAAAAGTTATGTCTGTGCCCAGAATTATATAGTGCTCGAATGAATTGGTTAATGATTAGTATCATGATACACCACGTTGGGATATGGGTTCACCTGATTCCATAATGTGGATTTTCCCACCATGATGTCTAAGATGACTTATACTTCACTTGGGTTTATGAAAAAATGTTTTATGTTGTTGCCACATTTCCCTTGTTATGATTATCATGATATATCCAACCTTATTATTCATGTTCCTTTTATACTCCATTGAAATTCCTATTATCTAACACATATTAACTTCTTAATATTATGCCTTGTTATTTCCCATACTCAGCTTTATTGGTTACCCCTTTCTTATGTATGTCCTAAGGTTATCCCATGAAATATAAAAATGAAGGAATGTTTTGGTCATGTTAAATAAGTTTTCAACAAATATGTTGATTTTTATGTTTTATGTTGAAATGAAATATAGCTAATTTACCAAATACACTATAACTCTCAATAATCTATGTCATATTAAGTTTAAATTTATGTAATAAATCGTTTTTTATTGTAAAATAAAGAGTAGGGTTGTTATAATTAGTATCAGATGATATATTTAGTTATTTTTGGGATTCAGATTAAAAAACTCTAGAGGAAGGATTGGGATTAGAGAAGTATAGAGAATGCCTTTGGGATAAGACTAATATAATAAAACATCCCTTGATTTATTGATTAGTGATTATATTTTTTATTATTAAAATACATCACAATTTGTACACTATAAGTGGATGTAGTTCTAGAATAGATTTCTTAAGAGTAACAACTCTGACAAGCTCTTCTGGGCCAAACTAAAGGTAACATGGTAAATGAAAATAGGATTACATTGCTCCTAGTTCAACATTCGCGGGGGATATATTTGGTATATTTAAAATATAATTATAAACCACCATTATGGGAACACAATTTCTCATAAGTTTCAATGTTACTAAATAGATCATGGATAATATAGAGTGATTCCTAGAATATAAATTTATAAAGAAATATATTTCATTTATAAGTTAGAAATTTCATTGGATTTAAAAATATTTATCTTTAGTTTTTTTCATTTTATTCTTGTTAATGGATTGAAGTATAAGTAACTATGTGAACAACCAATTTGATGAAAAATGTTAGGATTTCCCAAAATTCATGCCAAATCAGATAGAATCTCAATTAAATCATATCTTGATTATCTAAAACCATCTATCAAAAATAAGAATGAGCATCATAATTTTTTTTCAATGCAAAAACAATTCAATATATAGCATCATGACATATCCTGGTGTATTATCGGATAAATGTGATAAGGAAAAGAATACACAATTTACTATGTGCAACAAGTGTTGAAAGAGGCACCAATGAAAATTTCACAAATGGACTAGGAGATGTTTTATGTGTAGAATTATAAGTAATATAGTTTTCAATTGACATGTAAAATTGGATAATTATATGGATGTAAATATGGTTCAATCTAATGTACCTTATATGGTGTTTTGTTGTAAATGTGTAAAATTTGATCATTATCTAAGACAATGCTCTATTCCATCGGTTGAGAAGCATGAGGAGTGTAAAAAATCTCCCAGATAAATGTAAAAAAGAATGTCATATGCAGAGATGGATCATGATGACTAAAGTACATGTAACCTATACTTATTAATTGTCTATGTCATGTGGTATTTTAATTCATGTCCTATTATCATATATTTTATTTCTCTAGATCATTGAGTGAGGACAAAAAATGATTTCAAACAGTCCAAAAAAGACTATGAATACCATTTTTTAAGATCCTAACCTTTTATGGAGTCATATCAGGTGTTTTTATAAGTAAATTTTGAGTATTTTATGTACCTTTGTTTTTTAGTAGTTTATTGGGGTGCATTTGGGTGATTTGTTTATGAAAAACTAACAGATAGTGGGTTGTACATGATTTGTGTGTTGTTTGAAAAACATCGCTACTAATCCGTGCCAAGTGTGAAAACACATATTTAGAGAGGTCCACATGGTTTTCACATTGTTTGAAAAACTGTGCAACTAAACTGTGCAGACTGTGCAAACCTGGATAGAGAGTTCTGTATGATTGGCACACGTTTTGGCATAACTATGTGCCCCTGCCGAGGAAACCATGCACATGTGATTAATTATCCAAAAAACTATTTTTAATCTATTGGAAGCCCTGAGACTCCCATATTTCGACCTTTTATTAGTCATGAAAAATTTTAGGTGATCCCATAAACACTTAATGGGATTCCAAGGTGATATGAACAAATTTCTTTGAGATTGAAAGCCTGTATTGAAGATCCACTCACTTCCAGGTAAGTGGATTTCATCCTGTTGCTTCTCTTATTCAATAATCTATAATTCCTTGATATTTTCGTGTAAGATCTCTACCGTTTCCATCAATATAAACCTATTAATTTACATCTAGATGTAGTATTAAATATATAGATATATTTTCCCTGATCTTGTAGCCTTTGATCATATTTTGGTTTAGGGATTTCGATCCGGAGCTTGATCGATGACGTTGTGCTGCTCAAATTTTAGGTATTTTAGTTAGGATAACATCTATAAATAAACTGAGGTATGGGGGAATAATCAAACTCCCATAGTCATGAATTTGTTATGTAAATGTGAGTTTATGGATTTTTTAGCTTCCCTTGATAATTTATTTCCTAAAATTGGAGTAATTATAAATGTGGAATTGACTAGTGATTTCGTTTCTGATTAGTTAATAATTTAATCATTGAAAAAATGAATGGGGGATGACAAAATATAAATATTTTTGAGATTGGTTATGTTTTGAGATATTTTAATTAAAATATTGAGCTGATTTCATTATGATAATTAATTTGGGGAAATTAATTATGAAATTATGTTTGGCTATGTATGATAATTAATTGCGAAAATTAATTATGTCCCATGATGTTGATCAAAGATAATCAATTGTTTAAATTAATTATAGAAAGTTGATATTTGATATGTATATTTAATTTTGAATAATTAATTATGGAAATATAATTGTGTTGATTGATTAATTATTTCATTAATTAATAAATGGGTAATGTTCTTAGTTAATTGTTGAGTTCAGTAATGGACTTTGAAATATTTAACTAATTGTTAGATTACTAATGAAATGATGTGGATAATTCATTTTAATTAACGAATGATTAAAAGTATGAGATATTTGTTGTTCTAGAATGATTAGATGTTGTGACATGGACATGGTGTTCCTAACCAGTAGTTATCCAACCATTAGATTTTGGGGTTCTAGGAATGACAACCTACACTGAATAAGATATAGAGTGTTTCGCATGGAGACCTACACTGAATGAGATTTCAGGTTTTTGATATGATGTTTAATACCAAATGGATGATAATAATGAATGATGATTCCAAGGAAAAACATAAATTGAAACTAGGATTAATGTTTTGAGTCTGAAAATAATGGCAATGTGATTATTATTTAATTATGCACTGTATTTCTTTGTTTATAAAACTACATAAAATATATTTTGACTAGACTTGTTTTAGACACCTTTGGTGGCGGCCTACTGAGTTTTACTCACACCCTATTCAAGTGAAGTGAACGTATGAGTTGCCTTTTCTAATTTAAGGGAGTGTCACCCTTGGAAACCCACAATGAAATATAATAAAGTAGTTTTGTATCAAAATACGATCAAATTTCCATGAATTAGAATATCATATGGGATAAGTATTTAATATCATTTGAAAATAAAATGTAGAACAATTTTGTCATATTCGAAAACTTATCATTTTTTTTATATTAGTTAACTTTTTCTATTTCTAATTATGGTAAGAGTTTATTTAAATTCAAATATTGCGTGTAACACAAGCTATGATAGTTTTGTGTGTAACAAAAACTAATATAGTGTTGCATATGAGGAAAATAGAAAATGGTGTTACGTATAATTCATGCATTAAATTATTTATCATGTAATGAAATCCCTCAATGAATGTTAATTTATTCAGAAATAATTATTTCAATAAAACTCATTTTGTAACAGGAACAATGAGAATGGTTAAATATATTATTAAAAATAACATGGGACAATAAGGTTTTTCCAAAAACTATGAAGGCATAAAATGTAATCCCAAATGAAAAAATTTGTTATTTTAAGTAAAAATAATATATATCCATGGTAACATGGAACAAGTAAATGATATCATAAGTTCAATAGAAAACAAATATGTAGATATAAAAAAAACAGGACATTGTAATTATAAGTCAAGGATTACTACCATGAATACCAATTTTGAAAGAGTCTCATCATGTATTGGGTACAATCCTTATTCAAATTAATATTATTTTATTTTATATAAAACATTACCCAATTTATTAGATGACCATATAATTTCGGGCCCCCCACATATATAACATAGTGCACTTTGGCTAACAACACGTCTACCATACATAATATATCATGCTATATAATCATTAGTTCATGCATTTTTTGAAATATAATTCTTTTTCCAAAAATAACATAATTAAAACTATAATATGAAAAATGATATGATGTTATATGATAAAAATAACCATATATAATGAAAAATTATAATAAAACTCTTGAGAAAGATTTCAATTTCAAAATCTTGCCTCAAAAAATTATTAAACTATATATCATATGGTTTGACAAGATAATAAGGAATTAAATATTGTTGTTTATTAATATTTTAATAATTAAAAACTTTTATCTACAATTTAGATTTATTGTAGGGATGTTTTTTGAGGGGGAGGAAAGATGATTAATAATAAAAATGAACTATATTAGTGATTCTTATTAAAATGGGCATATGATTATTCAAGAAAAAAATTGTACATTATTTACCTAATGAAATGAATTGAACCAGGATAATTTTATATAATATAAATAGTGTTTTGAAAATATATTAATTTGGAATTACATTTTATGGATGCCACACATTTTAGGATATATAAAATCGGATAGTTCCTTTATCTCCGGATTATTTAAAAGAGGGAATTTCGAAGAGAAATTAAATAATGTATTAACCCCAACAATGGTTGGTATAGTAATATAGTTATACGTTTAAGTAGAATATAAATACTATATAAATGAAATACATGGGAATAATATTGATATAAATTATAACAAAAAGATTATCATTCGACCAATATTAACGATAATTTTTATAGATGCTCCCTCTTAATATTTTATACAACCTTTGTTTGAAACCCTTGTACCTAACCAACCACAAAAAAATAGACAATTCTTCCAATGTATCCCATAACATGGTTAGTTATACCATATATAAAAGAAATAATGATTGGAACAAATAAAAAAATATATACAACAACATTAGAGTAAAGATGAGACTGAACAATTAACATATATTCCAACACAAAAAAGATTAACCAAATAATTATGAAATGAAAAGAACCAAAAGTCTCCATGAATCCAAAAAACACCTCTAAACAGTTACACTATGATTTCAATAGATTAAAAAACATCCTATCAGGATTGAAGATTTTCTCATTTCAAAAGTCATAGAAATTAATTCCTACAACCATCAAAGGACAAATCTTTGGTGTGAGAAAAGTGAATAGTAGGATATTACTAATGAATATATGAAACATCTAATATCAATAATTAAAAATATCATTTCATTGAAAAAAATAGTTTTTAAAAAAATTTATTAAATTCAATCATTAAAAATAGTTCTGTTTATCCATACATGCATATCATATTAACAGAATCTATGAAGATATTTGGTATAATTGAAATACTTGTAAAAACATGTAGGAAAAAATCCATGATTAAACCTATCATGTGATAAACGTGGTATAAAAGAAAAAAAAATTGGATATAACCTATGGTATTTATATTATAAAAAAATGAAAAACTAAACATGTAATACGATGGATCAAACTGATATTGATTTATTCCATTGTCAGTCGATATCAAAAAAGTAACCCCTAGTGTTTCCACACACACTAGCCCACATACGTCTACCTATTGATTCACCCAATGTTCCCAATATTCCATGTCTATTCCCAAACATTTTCAAATCCATGATCACATTTAACTAAAACCCATTTTCACTAAGGAAAAACTATTCCAAGGAATAACCCAGATTAATAAACAAAAACATATATCAATTCAAGAATTAATAGTACCTGTATATATACACCAACCTCATGAATGATGAAAACCTATACACCTTGTAAAATGTAGATTTATATACTACAGATTGGACTTTGAAAGATATGGAATGGAAATACACTACAAAAGGTCGATAGAAAACAATAATCAATAATGAATTCAAAACAAAATAAAAGGTAACATTGCCCCATGAACGACAGTAATGAAAAAGTAGAATGACCACTTACGAGGGTTATATGGTGCAACCTCTATATTAATAAAACATTGAATGATGTGATTCAGAAGGAGGGGATAACAAAAAATCACCCAAAATAAATATATCATTGAAGAGGAAATAATATACACCGAATAAATAAATACTAAAGTGTTTAAAAAATTCAAAAAACGATTGACATGAGGAATTCTTTTCATGAATTCATTTTATGGTGTAAAATACCATGTGTGAAACATATGATGAATAAGGTGTCTTTGGGTTAAATTGAAATCCCAATCTAGATCTTCATGAGGTGTTAATATTTATTAGACTATAAATTTTTCATACACTTCATGTGATTCATTAAACATTTCCCATAACAAATTCATTTCATAAATCCCATTCATGATGTGAATGTATCCACATGTAGTTCTCCACCCAGTTTTCTATAGAAATCCTCTTAATAAAACCATAAAGTTATATGATCCCAATGATAACCTTTTTAAACCATTTATAGATTTATAAAAAGACACAATAAATTAACAGCAATCCTAGGAAATTACTTAATTTTCCCTATTAAAGGATCTTAATTCCTAAGAATCCCAAAATGTACCCAAATAATAATGGAACCTAAAAAAAGTCAAGGAATACATAATACATGGAAATGGGGAGTTAAAATCAATCCATTATAAAATATTTATATTGATAGAAAGTCCTCAAGATCATTTACTTTAAAATGAATAAGGCCACTAATGCCTTATAAATAAATAACCACTCTTATGTATTGTAGATTTCTTATAAAAATTACCATAGTACACAGACCAACATAACCATTATATCTAGCATAAACATCTCTTAGTGATCCATGATCTGAACTAGTTTCTCAAAAGTAGTGATGTCAGGATTAGTATCAATATATTCTAATTAAATAACATGGGATTGATCTAGTTGATTCATCCTCATCTAGGAAACCTGAAACACATCACATATTTATGTTAAACGATATAATAGGCCCAAACAATAGGACACCATTTTTAGTCGTCTAAAAATATCAAAGGGGCCATAGACCTATGTGTCAACGTAACTAATTTACCGAACTGATGATTTCTTAATCAAGGTGAATCTCCACGAATGATCATATCAGCAACCCCATACTCCAATGTTTTGAGAAGATAGCCCACATGAGATTTCTAATGACCCTATATTGTTATAAATATTTTCTAGATCAATTGTTTTGAAAAACTCTAACCAATTATTATATCTTGGGTGGTTATTTTATTATAGTGGAATAGATTTAAGATATCACATCACCAAGGAACTATATGTTTATTAGTATAAAAGAACTATAAACATAGATCATAACAAAGGAAAATAAAAGACTTCCTTATCAGTTATTCCCTGATTTTATCTTCATAACCCATGGAAGAGAAAAAAATAAAGGGTGAGAACAAATTATGAGCATGGGTTACATATAGTATAAACATGAATCAATAGTAAGTGATATATACTCTATAATGCACAATAAATATTTTAGAATAAATAACTATTGAACACATGATAATTAATCAAAAAAACTGAGAATTAAAATGAATCCATAGATTTCATTATATTGAAAATATAATTGATAGTAATAATTGAATAATAAAAGAAAAAAATTATTCATTACCTTGTATAGTTTATCTAGAACATGATACCAATACAATTAAGATATTTCACAATATAGTTTAGAACTACAGGTTGGAATCAGCTTAATTTGGCCAATAGTTTTGTCCCTTGAGAACTATTGATGCATTTAAGGGATATATAGTAATGGAACACACCCTTCAGTGAATGTCCAAAATTTAATTATACACCATAAAAAATTCATATTTAATGAAAAATATGCCTTATCGAAATATCATAATTTACTTTAAAATATTTACTTATCAATATTTCCCCACATAATTTAATAACATTAAATGTAAACACTATATATTAAAATGAGGTAGTGTTTTTGAAATATTCTTATCCATGATATATATTTTTTATATTGAAGTGAAATATAATTAAAATGAAAAAATATCACAAATGGGTAGTAGATACACCACAATAATTTGATTAGGTTCACAAAACCATGTAAGTCTCAATGAAGTGAAAATTGAGATGATGTTCATTACCATACACTTCTCTTTAGTTGAGCGTGACTTAAACCATTTAATAATGATTTATACTATGTTATCATTTTATAAAATAACCATATTCATATTTAAGATATCATATATGATTCTCTTATGTGATCTTATCACATGTTTGTTAATAATATTTTTTCATTGCCCTTGTTTAAGGTGTTAACTACTGCATTTTCTTATGCATGTTTTGTCATGTAAGTCCCAGTTATTTTGAAAATTTTATAGTTCTTTCATCTCCAAAATTATATTAAGTTCATATATATCAAATTTATTAATTTAATATGTATTTTTATAATCATTCATTAATGGTGAATATGGAAAATGAATCACATCACGTCGTAGAGGTGGTAGGCCATACATACACACGAGTGAAAATATCATTTATTTAATGGCAAAAGGATTAAAAAGATGATAGTATAGTCATTTCCATGAATAAATTTCATGTGATAATTAATATATAAATCCATTTTTACCATAATTATACCCATCCATGTAATGTGGTGATGAAAAACAAATTGCACCACATTATGGAGATGGTAAGGCATAATCATGCTCAGGCGGTGCATTGATTTCATTGTAGGATGGATAAATGGTTGATTATTGTTGTCCCATAATCATAAAAAATATTATAATATCTATGATACTGGATTTAATACATTAACATGGAAGCAACACATGGGGATGAAGTAGAACAATAAATAAACATTAATTAGTCGGTAAAGATGATGACCCCATCATCAGTGGAAACCCTTTTGATCATTTAATAATGATGCTAAGGTTGGAACTTTTATAATAATAGAACCTCTTTATGTAGGATAAGTCAATTTCAAATATAATTTTGTAGAGTACGGTTGTGATATAGGGATCATGGTGGAGAAGTGAAGTGAACGTATGAGTTGCCTTTTCTAATTTAAGGGAGTGTCACCCTTGGAAACCCACAATGAAATATAATAAAGTAGTTTTGTATCAAAATACGATCAAATGTCCATGAATTAGAATATCATATCGGATAAGTATTTAATATCATTTGAAAATAAAATGTAGAACAATTTTGTCATATTCTAAAACTTATCATTTTTTTGATATTAGTTAACTTTTTCTATTTCTAATTATGGTAAGAGTTTATTTTAATTTAGAAGGTGGACATTTTTACTTATAAAATTTCAATTGAACAATAAATGAATATTTTATGAAATTTAAGAGAAAATAACACAAAAAATATTTTTAAATATTCTATTTTGTTTTTTAAATATTATAATAAAATATGTGTTTGATAAAATATCATTATTTCCAATTTGGACTATATTTATTACATTGGCCATAAGAAAATAATTACAACAAGTTATCATATATTTTTGTCATAAAACCATATTATTTTACATTCTTCCATAAATTTCAGGGATCACATTAATTAATTTAAACGTTATTTATTTTAATATTTATATCATTATTTCACTGATCTTCTTATTAACTAAATAAACAATGCATGATCGTTTAATAATTATTTAAGACGATAATTTCAAGAGTAAAAATTAAAAATAAAATACCATGATAAATATAAATATTTATTATTTCCCAATAATATATATATAATAATATATAATTTTAATTATACAATATTAATAATAATATAGTTTTTAATATATATGTGTGGCCTCTTGGTATTTTCTTCATATTAACTATTATAAATATCATATCCACATACAAATGTTCCATGAAAATCATAAATAAAATTATATCATGAGAATAACTTTATTATGTTAATAATTGATAGTTATATTTGTTAATACCCTGTATTTTTACCCATTGGACAGTTAAGATATGTTGAAGACAAAAAAAGTGACACTATTTTATTTTCATTAATTTAAATAATATCAATTTCATTTTCATGGTAAGGTGTCCATTAAAAACCAAAAAAATTACCTCAGTTATTTTGGGTTGAATATAAATCGTCAAATGATATATATTAATTTTTTAGGGAAATATTGTAATCATTATCATATTATATTCACCCTAAATTCCATGGTTTACCCTTTACATTGGAAACAACAATTACAAGGGTTATTATTCATATTGTCCAAAATTAACAGGGACATTTTTACTTAATTTTTACTTCTTAAATACAAATATTTAATAAATTTTTTAATATTAAAATGATATAATTTTCGAAATTTAATTTAAAATTAATCCCATAAAAAATGGAAAACTTTTTTATAGAAAAATGTGTTTTTAATCCAAAAAATGTACTTATACATAAGAAATATATATGGATTATTAAAATAAAATAATATTATATTATTTATAACTAAATAGTTCATATATTCATGTTTTATAAAATAAAAATCATCTTGTGGATTCAATATAATGACATCACCAATTTATAAAAAACACTATTTTTTACAATTCAATGGAAAATAAATATTTTCTGTAATATAAAAAATTGATTGTATGGTAATTTGAAATTTTGATTTTAAAAGTAATGTTTTTTTCAAATAGAATTCTTTTTGTTTCAAAAATTTATATTTGAAATAAATTATTCATTAATGTTGGTAAAATTGACTTCTAGAGATAATATATCTTCTGTACTATAAATTTGATTTATTCTTATCATAAACATACAAATCATATTGGATTAATTTAGACACTTTTATTGAATATATAACATATATATTTCATTATTATATTTCACTAATAGTGAATAATTTTATTTGTTAAGATAAAATTCCCTTGAGGGGATAAAAATACTTCTTATAATAACACATTCTTTACATGAAATTCGTTATTATTCAAACTTATAAATAAATGGTAAAAAATTTAGTTTATAAAAAAAATTATTATAAATTTATAATTTAGTTAATCTCATTCACTCCAACCATTGTAATGACTAGAAAATAATAATAAAAATTAAATAATAATACTTAATAATTTTTTATAAACACAGTGTTTCATGAGAAAGTAAGCAATCGATGAAATTTAATTTTATTAAAAAGACACATGCCGTAAAATCATGGGGTGTTACAAGGTTGCCCTTTCTTCCATCTCCTATGAAAGACATATTCCAGCCACGGGCCGATCCCCCAACTATTCCTTCCATAAGTTATATCGTTGAAATTTAATTTTAGATAATGGTTTTACATTAATGGGGACACTATCTCTATGAGAGTACTCAAAACGCAACATTGGGTTTCTTCAAAATCATACGTTTCACACAAGAGTGAGTTATACAAAAATATAACACATTATTGCTATTATTATTTTAAATTGTAGTTAATGCCTAATCCTTGTATTTGTGGGATTTAATATAACAAACTATATTATGTTCACACAGGTTTTGTAAATGTTTTTACAAATATATAATAAATTTTAGTGGCAAAAAATTAGAATAAATATAATTTATGCATAAAATACTCTAATATTTTTAAAAGGTAGTATTACCACTTTTTGAGGGTGAATCCATAATAAATATAGTTTTTTTACAATTTTAAATGTTATATTTTAAAAAATAAACTTCTTCTTTAGAAGTGGGACATCGAAATTTATGTGGGTAGAATTTTGTTTTTTTAGAGAAGTTTTAATTCTTGATGAATAGTGAAAAGTATTGCATAGTAGTAAAAAACTAAATTTTACATTTAAATAATTATATTTAAATAAAATTTATTCTATTTTAAAAATATATAAGTAATACATATATTATTCCAATTCATGTATTCGTAATATTTTTTATTATACAATTATATATATAACATTTTATTGATTTTTTAAATGACTTTTTTTCCCACTTCCTAGGAACATATGAAAATTATCATTAACTGAAAATTTACAGCTTACGTGAATTGAATTTCAAAAATATGATATACATGGTTGTAATAAGGGTGAAAAAATGTGGTCTGATAGGAAATTTTTTTTGGAATAGTAACTTTAGAATTTAATTTCCTATAGTTAATGTTAGATAGGTTAATTAGTGGTAAAACTAATATTATAAAAATATTAAATTACCCAAACTTATTATTACAATATTTTATGAGTAATGTATGAACAAAAAAATACATTGGTATAATTTTTTGACTTTGGATGCAACTTGGCTGAGAAAATGACATTAATAACATTTTATTTTAATTAAAAATAAAAATAACATAAACAAGTCTATAATTACCAAAATAGATTTAATATTGGGTAATATAAGAGTCCACTAAGACTATAATATTCATTATAAATATAAAACAATTTCTTAAATCATTCAATTTTT
Organism: Viscum album; assembly: GCA_963277665.1. Taxonomy (NCBI): domain Eukaryota; kingdom Viridiplantae; phylum Streptophyta; class Magnoliopsida; order Santalales; family Viscaceae; genus Viscum; species Viscum album. Next base: position 1,007,269,446 of record OY728161.1, read on the forward strand.
GTTACAATTTTTAAACATTAATAAATAAATTTATTTATGACCCAATGATGATATATTGATTACCTTATTAATGAATGATTCAAATAAAAGATATTATAATTATAAAATAAATATAATTTGAATATTTTTATGCCATACATGAATTTTATAGATGATTATGACATTTTATATTTGAGTTATTGTAGTTTTTTATAAATTAATCATGTTTCTATGACATTAAAAAATCAATTACTAAATAGTGTAAAAATCTACATAAATGTATTTTAAAGCAATACTATTTAATTAAATGATATAATAGTCATAAAAATACATGATTTGTTAAAATTACATAGATATAGTTATAAATTTCAATAATGATACACTTTAGGATCCCTTGGAATAGTATAGTAGCTATATTAACCACATTGTATAAAAATACAACAAGATATGGAAAGTGTTAATTTATTTATGTAAGGGTTAAAGCCTAATAATAAGTTTATTTTTAAGCCTGAAACATATATAAAACCTATTGTTTGAGTGTATTTAGACCCATACTCATATTATAATAGAAATAAATTAATTTTGATCTATTATAATTACTAAATAAGTTTATAATAATTTAATATTTCAAATATTTCTTAAGGTGCCCCTCATCCCTTTTATAAAAGGCCACCACCTCTACCAACATAATCACACCACTCAAGCCCCATTTTCTCAGCCAATATCTTATCCAATAATCTCATAATATCCCTCCATTCCTTATCAAATCCTTACCTTGGTAATATGGCAATTCAAGAAGGCATTTTGTGCCAAATCAAAAGGTGTTACCACATTTAGAGTTAATGTCTTCTCTCAATCTCCATTAACTTAATTTCCTTATCCAACCCACAAACTCTCATTTTTACATTAATTTATAAAAACACTAGTATCCTCAATATACTAGGATGTTTTATATGCTATGGTTTTTACCTACACTTACACACACCTCTATATAATGTATATAGAACACAATGTTTTTGTGCATGTCGAACTACCACCTCACAAAACAATGATTGATCAATTTTCTCCCACCACATATCATGGTTGACATTATGATGGAACTATATTTATATACGATATATAATATATTTATATTTTATCTATACTTTTATTATTTTTATTTATAACATACCTTTATGCTTTTTAGGTTGTGTAAATTCGATAATTTCATTTCCGGAAGTGTGGACTACCGCCCCCTCAAAGTGATATGACATGATCATGATATAGATGTAACTTATAAAGAATAGTGTTAATGAACATATGTAACATATATAATATTTAATTTATAATTTATTTATAATATACATATTTATAATTTGGTTTTCAATATTTTATTATGACAATGAAATGAATGTAGCGTTCATGCGCACGTATGGCCTCTCGTCTCCATGAACAATGCATTTCATTTCATATATCCAAATATTATGGATTATTATAAATACATATATAATGAATATATATGATATTTAAATAATTAATATTATATAGTTTATGGAAATATTACCACATGGAAATTTACATCATAACTAGTTCATTTTTGACTCAACAATAAAATATCATAAAAAATTCTGATATGAACAAAAATAATTATGTAATTTTTTAAACATGGTTGAAATTGATTTAAAAGTAATAATAAAATTGAAAAATTTTGTGATGAAATTATAAATTAACATAATTTTTAATTTTGGATGAACAAGGAACATGTGTGACGAGTCAGACTCATGGTAAGGGACTACATATCAATCTCCTTTAATTTAGTCACTCAATTAAAATATACATCATTATTTTTTTATAACTTGTATATATAGCCACTAAAATATATCATATCCATATTTTATCGACACTAATTTTATTTACTATTTATTAAATGAATGAATTCATCGAGATTAAGATATAAATGTTCAATGTTGTATGGGATACGTTGAACATTTGAAGATTTAATTTTCTAATATATTCTTTATAATATTAATATACATATTTATTATATGGATATAAATTAAGGAAAATTATTATATATTTTAAATTAAATTAAAATCTATTAAAAAAAATTTAACTTGTTTTATATGGAATAAAGTGACAAAAAGACAAAAGTAATGTCTTATTGCATATATACAATGAAAACAACTTCTCGATCCTCGTAGCAATTATTTTATATTTGAATTCATCTATAAGCCTTAGTATCATTTAAAACACAATGAAATCTAAAATTCCCTATTTTTCAGTATCATGGAAACTATAATGATTTCATAAAATTTTTTATTATATATATGAAAATATTTTTTATGGGATTAGAATAGTTTTTCAAATAGGTTTTGTAATTTATGAGTTTTATTCATAAAATGGTACTTGAGCATAAAAATAGAATTTGGGGCCCAACATAGCATATATTAATAGTTGAGTTGAATTATAGAACATGGGGTTTCCCATTATTTTTTATATAAAGTGACGATCCCCATTATATATGATGGGTGAGCCTGATATAGCTTATACGAAGGGTGATACCCATTAAAGATCTCTAATTTGGAAGGATGTCTTATGGATATTCTAATTGAAAGTGGTTTGAATTGATTTTATGTATATGATTTTGTATGACATGTAAAATAAATAAAATTAATTTCCTTTGGTTTTAATGTTTTTCTTTGAGTAAAATAGTTTGAGTGTTTTCCAAATAAAAGTTTTTTATTTCACTCATATATAGAATTTTAAATATATTATCATTTTTTATCTATATTAAAGGTTTTCATTATTTATATATCAATTATCATACTTTTTCTGATCATCCCATGTTTTTAAATTTCATATACATGAATTAAGGGAGAATGGAGTCAGGTATGGAATCAAGGAAATTTTATGATGAATACACATGAAAAGAAACAATGTTTCCTTTTAAAAGTATTTATATTGTGGATGAAATCTATACTCTTGGAAGATTCCACATTGTATTTCAATGGTTTTTTATGTAATAGTTATGACATGATTATATATTAATATAAATTTGACAAGATTATCAATGTTAATTATGGACGTAACTCAAAGATTATTTAATGTTTAAGATTGGTACCTTATAGTTGGCATCAAAGGATTGTTTAGATATCTATAGAGGTTAATATGTTGTTAATTGATTTAGTTTAGAGCTTTTTTACTTTAGTTTAAGCTTAGATGATATAAATATTTTATATTACATTTATTCTTCATCTAAACTATTCCAATTTAGAATAGTTTTCCACAGTTAAAATATGAATGTTGTAATAGGAATTTATTGAGAGGAAACCAGACTTCCAATTGAACATCACAAGGTGTTATGAATCAAAAATGTATAGTTTGTTAATGTGATTACCTAGCTAACTCCAGCTATAAATGGTGGTGGTATCCATGTATGAGAACATCTAGATAAAACACATAAGAATATAGAAGTAGTGGAACATTTTATGAGGAAACATACCCTATTATTCAATGGATCGTCTCACCTAATGGTAGATGAAGGATGGATCAATACCATGGAGAATATATATGAAGTCATGGGATGTTTAAAACATCATAAGCTAACTCCTTCCATATATCATTTTGAAAGTAATGTCGACTGATGGTGGCTATTGGGTTTGAATACTAGAGAAAAAATGATCATGAATTTATGGAATGAGAATCATTTACGTATATTTTCCTTGAGAAATATATCCCTAAGGTTGTTCATCTTATGATGGAGAAACAATTTATGTAATTAAAGCAAAAAGAGAAAAATTCAGTTTTTCCGTATCGAGAGAACATCAAAATATTTTGTTGGTATGTTCTCGAATTTATTTGAGACATTGACAGTTAAATTAATAAATTTTACACGGGACTGAAATTAGGGATATAAATCGATTTAGAGACCCACGAATTTAAAAGTTATCAAAAACTAGTTCGTTGGGATGAAAAAGTTGAAAAGGAGTTTGTAAACACTTATGTACCACAAGATGATAATGTCAATAAATGGACTGTGTGATATGAAATAGAGAGTACACCAACTAATAAATATGAATTTAACACTAAAACATGTTCCATGTGAGGTCAAATTCATTTTGGGTACTGCATGCTAGGATCTAGAATGTTTTACCGATGCCCTATTTTTGGTATCAAGGATCGTAACTACAAGGAAAACATTCATGAACAAACCCACAAAGATATAATAGATAGAAATTCTATATTATGTTTCTTCATCTACAATTAGTGGTGAAATTATGAATATATTTTTATGAAATTTGTTACATATGGAGGATATTAGTATTATCAAAAACAAAAAATACTCAGTAAAATCATATTCTACTACTGTAGTTGATGTTGAGAAATCATGTGAAGTGGTGGATCATCCATAAATCCTTGTGTTTTTATAAGGATAACCTTATGTTCATGGTTTTAGATATTCTTTCTCCGGTTTTATGTTATTTCATAATATGTTTTTCGGACCTTTAAGAAATATTTTATGGTGGGTAATGTTTATCTAAGGATTTTGTTTAACGTTGAAAATTACTTTACTTTGGAACCTCAATTTTAAGATATTTATAATCATTATGTTTTGAATGATCATTTATTATTAAGGCTATTCTTAGGTGTGAAATCATTATTCTAGAATATTATGAGGATGGAATTGTGTTTATAAAATAGAAACATATCAAGTATGTATGTTTCATTATGTTCTTACTATAGGGAGTAAACTAATTCCTCAAAGGGGTCATAAAACAAAAAAAAATTGTTTTCAAAATTCGAAATAAAATACCTTTTAACTAATCTAAAATTTATATCTTTGTGATAGTTATATTTTTTCTGATAATTGTTTTTCATCACTCTCCATTAAAACTTGATGGTTAGTTTTCTCTTCTATATCCATGTATTCATACATAGAACTCTAGTTTTGGTATCTTAGGTGACATTTTTATATTACTTTCATTATTTTTATGGAGAGGTTTTATTTCCCCATTTATGAAGTGGGATTTCAATAAAGTAATTTATATATGTGAAACTTTAGTTACTGAGCAATAATTTAAAATTGCGAGGACACAATTCCCAAATGGGGGAAGGATGTAACATCCCATGTAATTATAGAATATAAAATTTTCATATCTATTAATATTTGTGTATTATATAGTTCTTTTACCATATAGGGGATTCTATCTTTGATAGCATACTCGACATGAAACAACAGTTTTTTTAGAAATCCTATGTTGTACATGTAACACCCCAAGATTTCATAGTGTGTTATTTCTTCAAAATAATTCAATAACTTGCACTACACGCAACACTGAGTTCAATCACACCATGACTTACAAAAAAAAAGCCATTCAAAAGAGGTTATGAATAGTATTATCTAAATTTTTAAACTTTATATAATCCTTATAATTTTAGAATCCATATTATGAGTTTCTTAGATATAATGCAAGAACAAATTCATTTTCAGTTTTGCACTTTTATCAAATTTTAATAGTGAACCCTTTTTAAATACAATATTTTAAACTTTTTGAATAAATGGGGACATCAAAAATTTAACATGAAACATCCCAATCTTCAACGGTACGCTCTCTGTGAATAATACAGTAGTGTGTGTTGTACACAACCTTGAGTTTTAACACACACCATAACTAATCAAACTAGCCGTTATGAATAGTAATACCTACTTTTTGAAATTATATATATTTTATATTTGAAAATGGACTTCATTTTTGGATTCGGAATATCGAATTTAGCATAAGGTGAAATTTTGGTACATTTCGGATAACTTTCATATTTTGATGAATAGTGAAAATTACTAAGTTTTAATTAAAAACAACTTTTTTAATCAAAATAATTAATAGTGATAAATTATGAATTTGAGTGGTTTTAAATTATATTTAGAATATATTTTTACCATTTAATATAATTTTGGTCATTGGACATAATTTTACAATTGAACCGAAATAAACAAGTGTCAATCTTTTGATAGTTATTATCTCTTAAAAACACGCTTTTTGTTTTGACAGCGGGAATTAATTTTAAATTAATTTCTGCCACTTCTGTGTTTTGAATTTAGGAAAATGGATTCCATATTTGGAATCAGGATGTTCAAATTGTGTAAATATGTAACTTTTATTTCTAGACATTTTGAATAATTACTGCGGTAAATATTTTATTTACCATGGTTAAGGGTAAATCCGGTAAATAAGGGTTAGAAAATAATATTATAATAATACTAAATTACCCTAAAACGTGTCTTAACCCTATTGGTTGATACATGGTCGACCATGGGAATCTTTGAGTCTATTTTGGGACCCCATGGATCCACTTGTAAGTGATAATGACACTTTATTTTAATTAAGTTAAAATGAATACAAAAATGACACAAGCATATATCTTTTAGAAAAACAATTGTTACATAGGGTTATATATGTTTGATTTTAGATTATAAATATTAATTAGAAAGATAAAAAGAGTTCCTACATAATGATATTTTATTTATAATTTTTAGACATTAAATAATTTATTTTATTTATGACACAATGATGATGCAGTAATTACTATAATAGTAAAAAATTAAAATAATTGATATTATAAATACCCAAATAAATATAATATGAAACTTTTAATGATTTAAACTAATTTTCTAGGATAATATGATATATTAGGATTGATTTAATTGACTTTGTTAGAAGTAATCAATATGTTATGAGTTTCACAAAAATCATCTATTGAATAGTGTCAAAATTGACAGAAAAGAGTTCTTAAAACAAATATTATATTATTAATTGATATTAAATTCCTAAAAATATAAGGTTCGGCCAAGAGACTTATATAATGATAGGTTAATCATTATTGTACCACTTGGGGGTCTCTTGGATGTATATAGTAAGTTTATTAACCATATTATATAAAAATACAAAGAGACATTGTAAAAGTGAAACTAATTAACTTATAGTTAATACTTAAAGATAAGGTTAATATAAGTACCAAAACCTGTCTAAATTCTATTGGTTGAGTGGTTTTAGACCTATCCCCACCTTAAGCTTTGAATAATAAGCTTTTGATCCATTAGAAACCGAATATAAATTTATTATAAATTAATATTTCTAGCTTTTCCAAAGGTGCCCCTCACCCCTCTTATAAAAGGGCACTCCTCCTTCTCATTTCTTAACACCTTCAAAGCCTTTTGGTTCGGCCAAAATCTGCCCAAATACTCTCCCAACATCCCTCACTACAACCTAGAGGCCTTAGTTTGATCAGAAAGCCAACCTAAGGAGCCCTTTTGATCAAATCAAAAGGAAGAACCAAAAGAAGAGGTAATGATTTCACCACCCTTCTCCAAGTTCATTTCTTCTTCCACTTCTTCTTCCTTTGTTCTTGCCATTCTAAAATAATAACTCCAGTATATCACATATACTGTGATGTTATTATAAATATGGTACAACCATATTCAGTATTCTATCCACCCTTTGAATAACATGTCACCATACGTGCGTACGTACGGACTACCGTCTCCACGTCATGGTGTAATTGTTATTCAATATAATATTATTTGGATGGGTATAATAATGATGTGTAACTCATGTAAATAATAAATATAACATGTTAATGATTCTGTATATATTATATACCATCCATTTATATATTATTTTAATATCAAAAGAATGATATTGTCGCTCGTGCGTACGTACGGACTACCGTCTCCACGAACGCGATGAGATTCATTCTCCATCGTATCCATTCAAGTATAATTATCATTTGATGATTTAAAAATGATTTTTAAGGACTAGATATCATTCTTGATATGAATAAGATACAACAACCATGGCTTATGTAACAAAATATATAAAATAAAATGAGTAAGTTAACTCCCGAAATGACGATAATTCTAAGATATTATTAACAAATCAATGTTAAAAGATCATATATGATATCATATTATTATATATGATTCTTGTATAATTTAATAACAACTATTTCACCATTATACAGGAGGATAACCTACCCCAACCAAGGAAAAGTACAAGGTAAGGGTTTACTTTACAACCTCTTCATTATCCAAGGTTGTTTATACGTAATAATCTACTGGGATCTCTTTATCATCCACATCCATGTTTCTTAAAAATGCATTTCAAAACATTTTTACTATTTACTATGAATATGAGTTAAAGTCATTTATACCCTTTTTGACTTTTATAAGTGGTTTATAAAGGAATCTTTCGGTCGTTTTCAAAACAAGGTCCTTTTTAACCTTTTCGACAGAATTAAGGTAAGAATGTTTTTTTTAACAGCTGGTGCGGCTATTTTCCGCCGTTATAAAATCTTCAAAGCTTCCCTTACAAGCTTATAAGAATATTTTCAAAGAAAATCTTTTATTTTATATGGATCTTAAATTATTTCAAAATAAAAGGAGATATTTCTTTAAAAATAATTTTGATTTCATCTATGTCAACATCCTTTGATGGATTTTAAGATTATTTGAAGTTGATTTATTATGATACAAAACTTCTATATTGTATTGAAGGTTTTGTGATATGTTTGACAGTGGATGTGCTATTTTTATACCATTCATAGTTTATGGTGAAATTATTGACATTTCATATGCTAGTTTTAATATGAATGTTTATGTTATGTTTAAACCTTTTCATATGGGAATGCATTGGACTTAATATGTGACGGGTGGAGCCCGCTATAGCTCCTCGATTCATCGGTAGGTCTCATGAGACAAACTAGTGTCTTGGCACAAGGCCTTGACAAAATATTATTTGTAGTCTTGGCACGAGGCCTTGGCTATGTGGTTATGATAGTCTGGCATTATGCATTCCAACATTATGAAAGTGGTTATTGATTTTTGCATGTGATTATTCGATTAGTAGAATATCCATGTGAATAAGTAGATGGCATTATTTCATTTTATTTATGCCATACCATGTTGAAAGTTCATATTTAAAAGGATTTTGTTTTAGTTATACATTTCCTTAAATGTTTATTCTTATTTATGAATGTTTCCGCTATATTGTTATCCTTACTGGGCATTTGAGCTCACCCCTTTTCTATGTTTTATTTTTCCCAGGATGTGAAGAAGTAAGTTATGAATGACCTGCAGGGATTTTATGAGGGGTTAATAGTGTGGATTGTGGAAACATTATGTTGTTGTAGTAGTTTTTCATTTTATGATGTAATGTTAAACTTAAGAATATATCTAGTGTTTCCAAGGCTACTAAACCAATCTGTCTTTCGAGATTTGATATTTCTTGTGATCATGCCAATGTTATGTAATAATGCACCGACTCTGGGTAACTGGGGTCGGGGCGTTACAGTTGGTATCAGAGGAAGTTTAGTACAAACCTTAGAAGCTAGATTTAGATAAACTCTGATTAGAGCACGTAGACCTAAGATGAACTTTGAGGATTAGTATAGAAGAACTTCCTAGAATTTTGGTATTGTAGAGATTTTGTGAGTTTTCCAAGCAATACATCCCTGTCTGGATACGAGCAGGTAGAGGCGGCTCTGGCACAGATGTACCTAGGGGTAAAACCCGAAAACACCGCTTTGAGCTAGACTCGAACGGGAACTGGTGGACGACAACGGGCCTTGCTGCACTCTTGGTTACGACACTCCCGGGGGATATGCTTAGGATAACTCTCATTTCCTTTACAAATCATTTTGAAGGGATTATGAGTATATACTTCCTCAAAGAAAACATTCTTATGATTATGGATTATATCCATAAATAGTTCAATTTATGTTGAGTGTTTTATAAGTATGGGATTATGTATTTTGATTCATAAACTGATCTAGTGTATGCCATTGTTTAGAAATGGCGCCCAGTAGAAGGAATGAGAACTCCAGATATGCACATGATCCAAAGAGAAGGAAGGATCATATCTTTCATGGACTTAAGCTAGAATTTATAAGAGAAATAGTCTCTCATGTATTATCATCATATGAAGAAATAATATCCTGTGTTGATAAGATATTTAAAGAGTTTACTGAGTCCTATGGCTTTGAAGAGAAACAAGAGAAGAAAAGGATAGAAGAGAGAAAGATGGATAAAGGGAAGAGGGAAAAGAAGAATTTTCCAATACGTGGTAACTGTGGAAAGAAACACCCTGGAACTTGCCTGAAAGGAATGAGAGTTTGTTATAAGTGTGGAGGAAAAGGGCACAAAGTACGTGACTGCAAGGGTAAGAAAATTGTTTCAAATGTACAATGCTTCATTTGCAAGGAGTTTGGACACTACGCGAACCTATGTCCCAGTCATCAGACTATGCCGCAAATGATGCTATTGGATAATAATAAAGTTATGATACTACCACAGATGAAGAGGAATGATTAGAGTTCTTATGTTGATTATGTCAATTGAGTGTTGTATCAACAATGTACTTGTTATAATAATTATGGAGTATATAAGGATTGTACTGCAGTACTATTTCATTAAGGACTTGAGATGGTGTGGAACAAAGAAAAGTGACTCAGTAGAAGGTTAAATGTTTGGAAAATATATGGTTGAGAGAAAGATAAACCATAATATGGTTCAGATACCGAGGTGGTGATTTTAGAATAATACATGATTGATTTGGATAAATTATATTGGATATTATTGACTACCTTGAAGCTGATTAATGATTTGTATATTCCATCATTGTTGGGGTTTAAAACATTTTTGGATTAATGAAGTATATCCACCATTCTATATGGAATAAGGGAACATGAATGTAATCAACAAGGAATATGGTAATACATGATGAAGGTATTCATATGCTATTACGGGGTAAAAAGGATCTACATTATGTTTAACTTCCTTATAAATGTTGGACTGTGAGTTTGGACAGAAGTATTTTGGATAGTTCTAGTTTGGATTATTTTGAATTGCCATAAAAGGACAACCCGGAGGTCGGGCGGCAACCTGTCGCGTCCGGAAAGGTTGCGAGACTTGAACCCGCAACCGAAGGGTGACAAGGGTGTATCACCTACCACTGGACCACGAGATGTCATGGATTAAATAATGTAGTTTTTTTTAAAAGATCTGGTAGATGAAATATAAATTCATTTATTTTGGAACCCTGTACGAATAGTATAAATTGAAAAAAAAATTACATTCTATTATCTTTTAGAGTGAAAGATGAGTCTGTGGTAGAAATTTATTAATGGATAAAACTCTAACTATAAATTATGTATATCTCCTTATGATCTTAGCCAATCACATAAATAAATTCCTCAACATTAATAAAAGGAACTTAGAACAAAAATTTTGTCCTAGATGGTACCTCAAATCATCATAAATTTATGGCTTTGGGATTTTTGGCCTTTTCATAGCCATGTTCTTGACCACTCTCCATCAGATAATTGATGGTTATATTTCTCTTCCATATCCATATTTTCCTACATGGAACCCTAGTATGTGTTATTTTCGGTAATCTTCATACTTTCCACTCTTTATTTTAAATAGAGGCCTTATTAATTCATTTTTCAATGTGGGATTTCTACTAAGATATTTTGAAACGTTAAAAATGTGTTATCCTAATACCCTATGTTTTGTTGAACCGATGGAATTTCAAATCATCATAGATTGATGATTTTAAGGACCTCAATTTTATACTTTTTGTGATTGATGACCTCAATCACTACCTATAAATATTTACGTTTTTCCTCCAATTATATGTCTCTAATTTCCACCAATGTTCTCCTAATAGAGATCATAATTTGGTGGTGATCCCTTCATTTCTCTTTTCCTCATATTAAGAATAAATTTTAGTAACCCAATTTCCGATGTGGGTTTTCCCACAAAGATATTTTTTTTATTTTCAACCTTTTATTTTCGAAGAACAATTTCAAATTGCGAGGACGCAATTTATTGAAGGAGGGGAGAATGTAACACCCCAAGATTTCATACTGTGTTATTTCTTCAAAATAATTCAATAACTTGCACTACACGCAACACCGAGTTCAATAACACCATGACTTACAAAAAAAAGCCATTCAAAAGAGGTTATGAATAGTATTATCTAAATTTTTAAACATTATATAATCCTTATAATTTTAGAATCCATATTATGAGTTTCTTAGATATAATGCAAGAACAAATTCATTTTCAGTATTGCACTTTTATCAACTTTTAATAGTGAACCCTTTTTAAATACAATATTTTAAACTTTTTGACTAAATGGGGACATCAAAAATTTAAAATGAAACATCCCAATCTTCCACGGTACGCTCTCTTTGAATAATACAGTAGTGTGTGTTGTACGCAACCTTGAGTTTTAACACACACCATAACTAATCAAACTAGCTGTTATGAATAGTAATACCTACTTTTTGAAATTATATATATTTTATATTTGAAAATGGACTTCATTTTTGGATTTGGAATATCGAATTTAGCCTAAGGTGAAATTTTGGTACATTTCGGATAACTTTCATATTTTGATGAATAGTGAAAATTAATAAGTTTTAATTAAAAACAACTTTTTTAATCAAAATAATTAATAGTGATAAATTATGAATTTGAGTGGTTTTAAAGTATATTTAGAATATATTTTTACCATTTAATATAATTTTGGTCATTGGACATAATTTTACAATTAAACCGAACATAAACAAGTGTCAATCTTTTGATAGTTATTATCTCTTAAAAACAAGCTTTTTGTTTTGACAGCGGGAATTAATTTTAAATTAATTTCTGCCACTTCTGTGTTTTGAATTTAGGAAAATGGATTCCATATTTGGAATCAGGATGTTCAAATTGTTTAAATAGGTAACTTTTATTTCTAGACATTTTGAATAATTACTGCGGTAAATATTTTATTTACCATGGTTAAGGGTAAATCCGGTAAATAAGGGTTAGAAAATAATATTATAATAATAATAAATTACACTAAAACGTGTCTTAACCCTATTGGTTGATACATGGTCGACCATGGGAATCTTTGGGTCTATTTTGGGACCCCATGGATCCACTTGTAAGTGATAATGACACTTTATTTTAATTAAGTTAAAATGAATAGAAAAATGACACAAGCATATATCTTTTAGAAAAACAATTGTTACATAGGGTTATATATGTTGGATTTTAGATTATAAATATTCATTATAAAGCTAAAAGGATTTCCTACATAATGATATTTTATTTGTAATTTTTAGACATTAAATAACTTATTTTATTTATGACACAATGATGATGCAGTAATTACTATAATAGTAAACAATTAAAATAATTAATATTATAAATACCCAAATAAATATAATATGAAACTTTTAATGAATTAAACTAATTTTATAGGATAATATGATATATTAGTATTGATTTAATTGACTTTTTTCGAAGTAATCAATCTGTTATGAGTTTCACAAAAATCATCTATTGAATAGTGTCAAAATTGATATAAAAGAGTTCTTAAAACAAATATTATATTATTAATTGATATTAAATTCCTAAAAATCTAAGGATCGGCCAAAAGACTTATATCATGATAGGTTAATCATTAATGTACCACTTGGGGGTCTCTTGGATGTATATAGTAAGTTTATTAACCATATTATATAAAAATACAAAGAGACATTGTAAAAGTGAAACTAATTAACTTATAGTTAATACTTAAAGATATGGTTAATATAAGTACCCAAACCTGTCTAAATTCTATTGGTTGAGTGGTTTTCGACCTATCCCCACCTTAACCTTTGAATAATAAGCTTTGGAGCCATTATAAACCGAATATGAATTTATTATAAATTAATATTTCTAGCTTTTCCAAAGGTGCCCCTCACCCCTCTTATAAAAGGGAACTCCTCCTTCTCATTTCTTCACACCTTCAAAGCCTTTTCGTTCGGCCAAACTCTGCCCAAATACTCTCCCACCATCCCTCACTACAACCTAGAGGCCTTAGTTTGATCATAAAGCCATCCTAAGGAGCCCTTTTGATCAAATCAAAAGGAAGAACCCGAAGAAGAGGTAATGATTTCACCACCCTTCTCCAAGTTCATTTCTTCTTCCACTTCTTCTTCCTTTGTTCTTACCATTCTAAAATAATAACTCCAGTATCTCACATATACTGTGATGTTATTATAAATATGGTACAACCATATTCAGTATTCTATCCACCCTTTGAATAACAAGTCACCATACGTGCGTACGTACGGACTACCGTCTCCACGTCATGGTGTAATTGTTATTCAATATAATATTATTTGGATGGGTATAATAATGATGTGTAACTCATGTAAATAATAAATATAACATGTTAATGATTCTGTATATATTATATACCATCCATTTATATATTATTTTAATATCAAAAGAATGATATTTTCGCTCGTGCGTACGTACGGACTACCGTCTCCACGAACGCGATGAGATTCATTCTCCATCGTATCCATTCAAGTATAATTATCATTTGATGATTTAAAAATGATGTTTATGGACTAGATATCATTCTGGATATGAATAAGATACAACAACCATGGCTTTTGTAACACAACATATAAAAGAAAATGAGTAAGTTAACTCCCGAAATGACGATAATTCTAAGATATTATTAACAAATCAATGTTAAAAGATCATATATGATATCATATTATTATATATGATTCTGGTATAATTTAATAACAACTATTTCACCATTATACAGGAGGATAACCTACCCCAACCAAGGAAAAGTACAAGGTAAGGGTTTACTTTACAACCTCTTCATTATCCAAGGTTGTTTATACGTAATAATCTACTGGGATCTCTTTATCATCCACATCCATGTTTCTTAAAAATGCATTTCAAAACATTTTTACTATTTACTAGAATATGAGTTAAATTCATTTATACCCTTTTTGACTTTTATAAGTGGTTTATAAAGGAATCTTTCGGTCGTTTTCAAAACAAGATCCTTTTTAACCTTTTCGACAGAATTAAGGTAAGAATGTTTTTTTTACGGCGGGTGCAGCTATTTTCCGCCGTTATAAAATCTTCAAAGCTTCCCTTACAAGTTTATAAGAATATTTTCAAATAAAATGTTTTATTTTATATGGATCTTAAATTATTTCAAAATAAAAGGAGATATTTCTTTAAAAAGAATTTTGATTTCATCTATGTCAACATCCTTTGATGGATTTTATGATTATTTGAAGTTGATTTATTATGATACAAAACTTCTATATTGTATTGAAGGTTTTGTGATATGTTTGACTATGGATGTGCTATTTTTATACCATTCATAGTTTATGGTGAAAGTATTGACATTTCATATGCTAGTTTTAATATGAATGTTTATGTTATGTTTAAACCTTTTCATATGGGAATGCATTGGACTTAATATGTGACGGGTGGAGCCCGCTATAGCTCCTCGATGCATCGGTAGGTCTCATGAGACAAACTAGTGTCTTGGCACAAGGCTTTGACAAAATATTATTTGTAGTCTTGGCACGAGGCCTTGGCTATGTGGTTATGATAGTCTGGAATTATGCATTCCAACATTATGAAAGTGGTTATTGATATTTGCATGTGATTATTCGATTAGTAGAATATCCATGTGAATAAGTAAATGGAATTATTTCATTTTATTTATTCCATACCATGTTGAAAGTTCATATTTAAAAGGCTTTTGTTTTAGTTATACATTGCCTTAAATGTTTATTCTTATTTATGAAAGTTTCCGCTATATTGTTATCCTTACTGGGCATTTGAGCTCACCCCTTTTCTATGTTTTATTTTTCCCAGGATGTGAAGAAGTAAGTTATGAATGACCTGCAGGGATTTTATGAGGGGTTAATAGTGTGGATTGTGGAAACATTATGTTGTTGTTGTAGTTTTTCATTTTATGATGTAATGTTAAACTTAAGAATATATCTAGTGTTTCCAAGGCTACTAAACCAATCGGTCTTTCGAGATTTGATATTTCTTGTGATCATGCCAATGTTATGTAATAATACACCGACTCTGGGTAACTGGGGTCGGGGCGTTACAGCACACAAGACTAGATTATACAAAAATAATAAGAAAATATCAATATAAATATTTTGAATGGTTGTAAACACCTAGCCATTGCATTAGCAGGAATTAATAGAAGTAAATGTATTATGTTTACACATTTTTTTAAATGTTTTTACATTCATTCATTAATTTTTAGTGGAATAAAATGAGAATAAATCCGATTTTATGAAAAAAACTGTAATATTTTTTAAACGTAGTTTTAACACTTTTTTGATAGAGAAAACCTTTTATTTATAGTTATGGACAATTATAAAACTTTTATTCAACAAAATAAACTTCTTATTTTAAAGAGACATGTAAAAATTTCATTTGGTTGATTTTTGGGTATTTTCTTAAAATATTTAATTTTTTAAGAATTGTGAAAAATACATCATAGTTGTTAAAAATTGAGTTTTTTCATTTAAATAATTATTTTTACATTAAATTTATTTTAATGACACATTGTATAACTGATACATATATTTGTCCAATTTATGTCATTGGAATCATTTTGATAATAAAATTAGATATATAAAATTTAATTGAACATTTGAACGTCGCTTTTACCCACCTCTTAGACTCATTTGAAAATTATCATTAAACATAATTTTACCCTTTCGGTGAATTAAATTTCAAAAATAAAAAATAAAATGTTGTAATAATGTTATAAAATATGGTCTAATTGGATCAAAATTATTTTTGGTGAATATTAACTTTTGTATTGTATTTACTGACATTAAAGGTAAATATGATAATTAAAGGTAAACATAATATTATAATAATATAAAATTACCCTAAATGTATTTTTGTAGAAGTTTTGGCATTTTTAAGCCACTTGGGTGAGATAATGACATCGATAACATTTTATTTAAAGTAAAAAAAAAAATATACTAAATGGGTCTCTTATTATTAATAAAATTAATATTGGGATATATAAGTGATATATATGACTATAAATAATAATTTGAAAGATAAAAATATTCAATTCATGAATATATTTTATTTATAAGCTTTATAAATTAATAAATAAACATATTTATGCCACAAGGCTGATACAATGATTACCTTATGAATGAAAGATTGAAATAAATGATATTATAAATATAGAAAATAATTGTAATGTGTAAATTTTGTTTCAATTCATTAATTTTGTGGATTATTATAAAATATTATATTTGAGTTAATTTATTTTTTTCAAATAACTTTATTTTTTATGACTTGAACAAAAATCAATTACTGAGTACATTAAAAATTGGCATAAATTAGTTTTTTTTAAAATTATTTTATTAAATTATATAATAGCCATAAAAGTAAATAATTTATCCAAATGACTTATATTGTGTTAAACAATTTTAATGATACACTTGAGGTTTTCTTGGAAATATATAGTAAATATATTTACCATATAGTATGAAAATATAAGAAGGCATGGTATGAGTAAATTTATTTAACTAATCTTTAAATTCAACAGATAAGGATAATTTTTGTTCTAAACATTTATTAAACATGTTGGTTGAGAGAATTTAGTCCCATATTAATATTAACCTCAATATATTTCAATTTTGATATTTAATAATTCGAAAATCAATTTATAAATAATATTACAAGACTTTCAAAAAGTGCCCCTCCTCCCTCTTATAGAAGGCCACCAACTCTACCCACTTACTCAAATGTATCAATCTCATTAAATCAATAAAATTCTTCTCAAATAAGAATCCTTATCGCTACATTCCTTCTATAATTCTTAACATGGGATCAACTCAATTCAAGAAATCCTTTTGGCTCAAATCAAATAGAGTTACACAATTTAGTGGTAACATCTTCTGTCAAGCTCCATTCAATTATTTTCCTTCTCCGACCCCCTAAAATCAATTTATTCTAATATTTTATGAAAATAAGAAAATAATAAATAAAACATGATGTTTTAATTCTAAATAGTCTACCTACACCTACTCAAACTTACATCTAATAGATATAGGACATGGTGTTTTTTTCTGTGTGGTGAACTACTACCTCACCAAATGACGATTGTTCAATTTTATCCTACCACCTCTCGTGGTGGCCATTATTATGGCACTATATTTATATATGATATATAATAAATTTATATTGTCTCAGTACAACTTTAGTTTTTATTAATAACATACCATTATTATTTTCATGTTGTGTATATATGATAATTTCATTTGAGAAAGTGTGGACTATTGCCCCCTCAAAGTAATACGACTCACTCATGATATACATGGAATGTATAAATAATAGTGGTGAAGTACCCATTTAACATACATAACATTGATATAAGACTGTATTTATAATGTATATATGTATCATTTAGTTTTCATTATGTTAATATAACAATGAAATTAAGGTATCATTCAAGCATATGTACAACCTACCGTCTCCATGAACCGGACATTTCATTTATTATCTCCAAATATTATGGATTATTATGAATAAATTTAGGCTTTATATATTTATGATATTTAAGTCATTAATATTATTCTGGAGATTATGGAATTATAACCACATGGACAATTAACAACATAAAAATTCCCATTTTCAACTCAAGTATCGAATATATTCAAAATGTTAGATATGAAAATAAATAACAATGTACTTATTATAAAATGGAAGTATGTGATAGAAAATGAATAATAAACTTTAAAAAATTTAAGAATAAAGTATACATTAACCTATTTTAATTATTCAGAATGAACAATGAACATATGTAAAAACCCGGATCTTCGTTTCATGTAAGCCTTTCTTTTTTTTTCCAAAGTTTTTGAGAAAAATAAAGTTTATGGAAATTTTTGAAGTACATGCCATGTAATTTCAGAGTATACACCGTGTACTCTTTTGTCACCCGAAGCTATGTACTGGACGTATCTAGGACACACACACGGTGTGTAGGGGTGACGTGGAGGCCGATTTTGGCGGAGTACGGAAAAACCAAGTACACGCAGTGTACTCTAAAAGTACATGTCGTGTACTTTTCATTTTTTATTAGATGGACCGAGGTCGCGCCTGACGCACAGAAGCGTCTTCTTCAAGGTCACATTCATCCGGGAGCATCGAGGATCTGCAAAACTTCGACGAGCCCCCGTCTCTCCGTCCGTTCTCGGATTCGAGCTCTGTCGATTGCGTTGGAAGCGCAGTGGTGAGTTCCCCATTCTACATGATCCTTGTTTTTCAATTCTTTCCACTTCTCAGGTTATCTAAGGTTGAACCTTTTTTGTGTTTTCTTATATCTACGATGTTCTCGGGAGAATCAGTCGTTTTGGTTCAATTATATCGACCTCCTAGGATTGGGGTAGGTTGTTAGTGCCTTTTTGAAGAAATTCAATGATTATTTTGTGAAAAATCTACCAATACCCTTGAACGGGTTATTGCATGTTCCTGTTTTTCCCTTGTTGTATTGCCTTCTTTTCTTGGTTGCTAGAGTAGATGCTTTGCCTCTGATTATGGTTTTTTTACTATAATCTGTATGATTGCTATGTTTGTTCTGCCTGTTTGGCATTTTTCCAGTTGTCATGCCTAGTTGTAGGATAGTGGAACTGTTGCATTGTTATGATGTTGATCCTTAGATTGATAGCCATGTAGTTCTTGAGGATTACATGGATGATGCACACGTGTTGAGCATGTTTATTTACACACTGGACTCTGAGAACCTAGTGTAGTAGACCATAGGGAGAATGGACGTAAGGGCTTCTCCAGAGTGTCTTTTAATATGATGCAAGACCATAGAGGGAATTGACGATGAGTGCTTCCTCAAATAGTCTGTAGTTCCTTGACGTGGGCCACATGGGGAATGAGACGTTGAGTGATTCCCCAGAGAGTCTTTAGCACGATACGAGACTATAGGGGCGATTGACAGTGAGTTCTTCCTCAGTGAGTCTATTCTTAGCTGAACTAGAGGGGTGAGACTGTGTGTGCCTCCTAGAGGGTTTCTAGTACTGGTAGTTTTAACCATAGGGGTTAGGCTGTGAGAGAAACCCAGCGGGTTACCTATTTTCTACTTGTTGTTGGTTGTTACTTGTGTACTTCTTATGTTAGAAATTTGAATTGTAGTTGTTGTGTATTTCCTATTTACTGTTCATGTACTTTACATGCCATGTATTCATTTACTGTTAGGCACAGATCATTTCATGGATGCCTATTGGGACTATGTCTCAAACCCTGTTTGGGCCATGTTTTTGGGCCCAAGAAGACAATGTTGTTGTAGGTATAGATAAGGGCAAGCGCCCTTCTACTTCAGGTACCAGACATGCTGTGGAGCTGGAGAGCAGGAGACCAAGAAATGGCTTGTGATGCTGAGGAGTTACTTTGATTTTTATTTGCGCATGGTTTTTCAGTTGTACTTCAACACGTTGGTTTGTTTACTATTTTCCATAGACCTATATACCATGATGCATCATTATTATTTTATACGTTGCTTCGGTTGTTTAGTTCAGTTGTTGTATGTTGTATATTGTTTCCGCTATTGTGTCTGGTTGTTCATCTGTTGTATACATTACCTAATGAGGGCACAGTTTCCCCACCGACTCACTAAATCCCTCGCTGCTAGTCGGCAGCCTCTGGCATTTAGGGAAATGCGCTTGAGGTCATGTGGAGAACTGGGTACGGGTCACTAGTGGGGGGCTCCGGATTCGGTCCTTACAAAGTGGTAATAGAGGAGTTCTTTTCTCTTGCCTTACTATTTGGAGAGTTTATCCAGGGATAGGACGGATTTGTTACTTTGTATTTAGCTGTTCTCGGGAGTAGCTAACCTGTGTACAGGGAAAAGCCATATTACCTCGTTAATTGCAGTTTTTTGGTTATGAGAATTTATGGTTGATATGATTTCACCTAGATTGATTCACATGCTTTGCTATGTTATTTTTATGATGATTGCGGTTCTATTTCTGTCACAACCCGATTAGATGATGTTATTCCATCTCTTGCGTCATATAGGAACTTGTAGAAATCACATGCCATGCATTCTTGCCATGCATTCTAGGGTGAATTAGCGATTTCAGGGTGTTGTGATAGACTTTATGTAGATTATGCTTGATGTTGTGATAGATTCTTGATAGAATCTCTGCTGCCTTGTTAGAAGATTGTTTATTTCCTACCTCTCTTAAATGAACGCCAAATTTTGATTCATGAGGTGTTATGGGCCCTATCGAATCTAAAATTGGTGGATCATGATCATGTTTTCTCTTGTCCATGACTGTATGATATGCCAAAAATTGATTCGCGGTGAGTATGGGCCATCACGAATCGGGATTTGGCACCTCCTTGCCTTGTTTTCTGTGTTTTCAGGGGTTTTTTGATGTTTTTGAGGTACTGCCCAGAAAAATCCATAATACACGGCGTGTACTTTTTGACTACACGTTGTGTAGTTTTTAGACTGTGTCACCGACCGGGTGAGCAAGGACACATAGTTGTATAAATAACATTAGGAACCCGTCATGTATGGTAGGTACATGACGTGTAGTTCGGAGCCGTGCACCCGGTCGTGTCACTAACAACACCGGTCGAGGAATCTTGGGTAGAACACGCCGTGTTGTAACAGAACACGACATGTAATCCTGTCCGAGTACCCAGCCGTGTCACGAACAACATGGTTCGGTGTTACCTTCTCTTCAATACACCGTGTTGTTTTTTAGAACACGCTGTGTAGTCTTGATCAGGTACCCGACCATGTCACGAACCACATGAGACGGTTTCACCTTCACCTATACACGCCGTGTTTGTTCATAACACGCCGTGTAAGGTTCATCTGTGTAGATGGCCATGTGATTAACAACATGGGCCACCGAACCCTTGTCTAGTACACGCCGTGTTTGTTTAGAACATGTCGTGTAGTCTTCGGTTAACTAGCGCCGTGAGGGTTGGCGGTGTAAAGAGACTTGGGTAGGGGAATAGTTTTCAAGTACATTTCGTGTGTTGGGTCAACATTCCGTGTAGTTTGAGGTGTTACATGACCTGTAGGGTAGGGGTACACGCCCATGTCAGTGGCTGAAGAAGACACTGTATAGATTTTATACACGCTGTGTAGTCTTGTTTTGTAAACTTCTGTGTTTTCCCACCACTATTCCCATTTTGTACTCTTGTGTTCTCTATTTTTTTCTGATCTAATGTGTGATTTTTATCTTTTAGAGATATTCCTATGAGATGTCCTCTGGTTGTACGTATGTCGTCAGGTAGTGATCAGACACCAGATATGGATGATCAGGGACTTCTTGCTGATCCTCCGGTCAGGCCATCCTTGGCACCGACTGTCATACTAGTTGCAGGTGCTGATGATCAGTTCAGGGAAGGTTTTATGATGATGATGCAGACCTTTCAGGGAGCACCGCCTCCTACCACAACTATGGCAGACTTGACACGGGTTTTCCAGCAGTAGAATCCTCCTACTTTCATGGGGGGAGGAGGGCCTCAGGTACCAGAGTCATGGCTGGAAGCCATACTGACTATCTTCGAGAATCTTGAGACACCTCTAGAGAGACAGGTCAATCTCGCTACCTACAGGCTCCGAGACTCCGCAAAGAGGTGGTGGGACATGATCTCACAGGGGGTTCATCATTAGGTTCTGCCTTGGGGGAGTTTCAGCGCGTCTTTTATGACTACTTCTACCTGGAGACCCTGAGGGTAGACCGAGCTTGGGAGTTCATGAGCATAGAGCAGGGTACTCTTTCTTTCATGGAGTATTCCTCTCATTTCAATGAGCTGCAGCATTTCACACCCCTTCGGGATGTGAGTGGGGTGTTCTTAGCAATGAATTTCGAGGATGGTCTCAGGCGGGAGACATGCTCGCAGGTGAATTAATTACAGTTGACTTCCATCACTTCCATTGTCAACCAGGAACTAATTGAGGAGTGCGATCTGAGAGACTCTGAAGATGCAGGCTAGGGAAGTTCTGCTTCCATAGCTAGTTTTCCTCTAGATGACAGCAAGAAGCATTGTAGGGAGTCTATGTGCGGTGATCCGAGGAAGAGAGATGCATCATCAGGAAGCCATGTGATATTCTACCTATGTGGCCAGTCAGGGAACACGAGGCCATAGTGCCAGAGGGACCCAGTGGTGTGCTGATCTTGCAGCAAGATGGGTCACCTTTAGCGTTTCTGCTATGTTTTCTCACTAGCAGCTGGTGACTGCGGTTCTTCCATGACTCCTCATTCAGGAGAAGCACCACCAGTTTCTCACTAGTCGGGGAACTGGAGTTCTTCCAGCCATTCGAGCCGAGGTGGAGGTCCAGGCCGTGGCGGTCAGCCACCAGTCCCTCAGCACCAGCAGGGAGGTTCATCTCAGAGTGGTCACCCAGGGGCACAGGCATGTGGTGCAGGCAAGTGTTTCGCCATGGAGCAGACCTATCAGGAGCAGGATCCCGACCCTTCTACAGTTCGAGGTACGATTTTAGTAGCCTCATTTTTATCATCATCTCTTTTCGATACTGGTGCTACACATAGCTTTATCTCTGTTTCTGTCGTGGAGAGACTTGGGCTCAACATATTTTCTTCTTCCGACTCATTGACACTAGACAAACCTTTGGGAACGAGGAAATTTAGTGTACATCAGTGTAGAGAGTTCCCTCTCGAGGTTGTAGGGTATCGTTTATTATGAGATCTCTATGTACTAGAGTTGATAGGCTATGATGTCATTCTCAGGATAGACTGGTTAGTTCCTTTCCAGGTAGTCTTTGACTGTTATCGCCACAGGGTGAGTGACCTTTCACCTGAGGGTGAATCTTTTCTTCATAGAGGCCAATGGGATGTTCAATCGAGTCGAGCAGGACTCGAGCATCATGGGCTAGGAAGGGTGACTGCCTAGATTGCTAGTCTTTATCTGGATGAACAGGGGACCTCATAGTTGGACTTTCCTCTAGTGGGGGATCTTTTCAGGGACATCTTTCCAGAGGACTTTTCGGGAATGCCTCTGGAGCATGGGGTAGACTTCTCTATTGAGCTCATGCCAGCAGTAGCACCAGTGTCCATTCCTCCTTATATGATGGCTACACCTAACATGAAGGAGCTCAAGAAGCAGTTGGAGGAGTTGTAGGAAAAGGGTTTCATCCATCCCAATACATCAATTTGGGGTTCGCCTATCCTATTTGCGAAGAAGGAAGACGGTACCCTTCATCTTTGTGTGGATTATCGGAAGCTGAACCAGTTGACAGTCAAGAACTGATATCCCTTTCCGAGGATCGATGACCTCATTGATCATCTTCGAGGGGCTCGTGTGTTCTCGAAGATCGACATGTGGTATGGTTATCATCATTTGCATGTTATACCATCAGATATAAGTCTGACAGCCTTCAGGAGTAGGTATGGTCTATAAGAGTATACAGTCATGTCGTTCGGTCTCATGAATGCACCTGCAGTTTTCATGGAACTGATGAACCAAGTGTTCTATCCTTACATGGACTCCTTCGTGGTGGTCTTCATGGATGATATCATGGTGTACTCTCACACTCTACACAACCATGGCACACATCTTGAGATCGTTCTGAGTATACTGAAAGAGCATCGGATTTATGCTAAACTCTCAAAGTGCCACTTTTGGATGGAACAGATTCACTTCTTGGGTCACGTCATCTCAAAGGCAGGAGTATCTGTGGACCCAGAGAAAGTGAGAGTTGTAGTCTCTTGGGAGCAGCCGAAGAACGTTTTTGAGGAACGAAGTTTCCTAGGCCTGGATGGATACTACAGATGCTTTATTCAAGACTTTTCACGCCTAGCAGCACCTTTTACATTTCTAACCAAAAAGGGGGCGATGTTCTTATGGTCCGATTCTTGTGAGATAGCCTTTCAGGAGCTGAAGGGAAGTTTGACGTTAGCACCAATACTATGCTTTCCAGTGCCAGTCAAGAAATACACAATCTATTGTGATGCTTCAGGTACCAGGATAGGATTTATTCTTAAGAAATTAGATGGAGTCGTTGCGTACGTGTCGTGGCAGTTGAGGCCACATCAGGGGAACTTCCCGACGCACGATCTGGAGTTGGCAGTTGTTGTTCATTCCTTACACTATTGGAGACATTACCTTCTGGGAGAGAACTTTGTGGTTTCCATAGACCACAAGAGTCTCAAGTACATCTTCACTCATGGTGATCTGAACTTGAGGCAGCGCATGTGGGTCGAGTATCTATTGTCTTTTGATTTAGATCACGCCTATACGCCAGGAAAGGGAAATGCAGTGGCAGATGTGTTGAGAATGAGAACTCAGATTCAGGAAATTCAGCAGGCCAGTAGTGAGAGCAGCTTACGGCCCTATTATCTGAGATGCATCTGGTGGTGCACGACAGACAGGGACAAACCTTCCTATCTTCTGTAGCTGTTAACTCTACAGTACTTGATCAGGTACAGATGTGGCAACTATCAGACACAGAAGACTTAGTCCAATGGGAGAGTGTGTCGGGAGAGGACCCTCTTCCGGGATGTATTGTTACTGAGGATGAGATCTTGCATTTTCAAGGACGCGTATGGGTGCCAGCAGACATACGCGAGGAGCTGATGTAGGATTTTCATTCCTCAGTTTGAGAAGTTCATCCTGGCGTCACCAATATATATCAAGACCTTCATCACCAGTATTGGTGGCCATGTATGAAGAGAGATGTTGCTTGTTTTGTCATTATATGTTCTACTTGTCAACAAGTGAAGTCGGAGCATCAACGACCACCATGCCTTTTATAGCAGTTACCCATTCCAGAGTGGAAGTTGAACGATGTCGCGATGGACTTCGTGATAAGATTTCCAAGTTCGCCCCGAGGTAACGATGTTGTTTTGGTTGTCATAGATAGGCTTACGAAGGTTTCTCACTTCTTTCCGATCAAGGAGACTTTTAGTGTTGATGATCTGGGATGATTGTACATCAGAGAGATCGTTCATCTACATGGAGTTTCACACTCCATTGTTTCAGACAGGGTTGCGCACTTTACCTCTTGGTTTCGGCAGGGACTTCAGAAGGCCTTGGGTACACAAGTACTTTTGAGTACAACATACCATCCCCAGATAGATGGCTAGTCCGAGCGTACGATCCATGTGCTTGAGGATATGCTCCGAGCTTGCATTCTAGACTTTTGCGGTTCTTGGGAGAAGAATATCTCTCTTTTTGAGTTCGCCTACAACAACATATTTCAGGTGGCCATTAAGATAGAACCTTATGAGGCTTTGTACAGTACACCATGTCGATCACCCTTAGTTGGATGGAGGTAGGAGAGGCATATTTTATGAGACCTCGTCTTGTTCAGGAGACTTCAGAGATGATGGAGCAGATTCGGAAGAGGATGGATACGACATAGTCTCGTCAGAAGTCTTATGTTGATCAGCGGAGATGACCTCTGGAGTTCGAGGTCAGGAATCAGGTTTTCCTATGTGTCGCACTGAGGTTGGGACAAAACAGGATTTAGAGGCAAGGTATGCTTTCATCGCATTATGTCGGGACGTTTGAGGTTTTGGTGTGATTTGGGCCTGTCACCTATCTGGTGAAGCTACCCCAGATGTACCGGGATATGCATGACGTCTTCCACATCTCTCATCGTTGACGTTACTTTTTAGACCCATCTCATGTCTTCCAACCCGAGGAGGTTGATCTAGAAGTAGATGCGTCATTTGAATAGCATCTTATCCGGATTGTCGATCGCAGTATGAAGGTTCTCTGAGGCTGGTCTATTCCTTTTGTACGAGTTCTATGGCAGCACGGGGGAGTACAGGACGAGACATGGGAGAGGGAGGCCGAGGTTCAATCGCAGTGGCTGGAGCTGTTCGGGGTTTCTTCTTCTACGCCTCTCTACGGAAATTCTTGGACGAATTTCTTTAAGGGGGAAGTTTGTAAGAACCTGGATCTTTATTTGAGGTACGCCTTTCGATTTTTTTCTGTAGTTTTTGAGAAAAATAATGTTTCTGTAAATTTTTGAAGTACACGCCGTGTTCTTTCTGAGTACACGCCGTGTACTCTTTTCCCGCCCGAAGTTGTGTACTGGCCATGTCTGGGCCACACACATAGTGTGTAGGGGTGACGTGGAGGATGATTTTGGTGGAGTATGGAAAAACATGGTACACGCCCTGTACTCTAACAGTACACGCCGTGTAATTTTATTTTTTTCATCAAACGATCTGGGGTCACGCCTGACGCATAGAAGTGTCTCCTTCTAGGTCCCGTTCGTCTGAGACATACGAGGATCCACAAATCTTCGACGAGCCCCCACCACTGCGTCTGTTCTCCGATTCGAGCTCTGTCAGTTGCGTTGGAAGCGCAGTGGTGAGTTCCCCATTCTGTGTGAGCCTTGTTTTCCAATTCTTTCTATTTCTCATGTTATATATGGTTGAATGTTTTTTGCATTTTCTCATATCTACAACGTTCTAGGGAGTATCATTTGTCGTGGTTCAAGTATATCTATCTCCTAGGATCGGGGTAGGTGTTTTGTGCTTTTCTGTAGACATTCGATGAGTATTTTGTGCAAATTCCACCAATACCCTTGAATGTGGTATTGCGTGTTCCTGTTTTTCCCTTGTTGTATTTCCTGCTTTGTTTGGTTGCTATAGTAGATGTTTTTCCTGTGATTATGGTGATTTTTACTGTACTCTAGATGTTTTCTATGCTTTTTCTTTCTGTTTGGCATTTTTCCAGTTCCCATGCCTAGTTGTAGGATTGTGGAACTATTTCACTTTTATGCTATTGAGCCTTAGATTCATAGACAAGTAGTTCTTGAGGTTTACATGGACGATGCACGCGCGCTGAGAATGTTTATTTCTACACAGGACTGTGAGAACCTAGTTTAGTAGTCCATATGGAGAATGGATGTAAGGGCTTCTCCAGTGTTTCTTTTTATACGATGCGATACCACAGGGGGAATTGACGATGAGTGATTCCTCATATAGTATTTAGTTCCTCGATGCAGGCCACAGGGGGAATGAGATCTTGAGTGCTTCCCCATAGAGCATTTAGCATGATACGAGACTATAGGGGGAATTGACGGTTAGTGCTTCCTCAGAGAGTCTATTCTTAGATGAACCAGAGAGGTGAGACTTTGTGTGCCTCCTAGAGGGTTTCTAGTACTAGTAGGTTGATCCATAGGGGTTAGGCTGTGAGGGTTACCTAGAGGGTTACTTGTTTTATACTTGTTTTGGGTTGTTACTTTTGTAATTCTTGTGTTAGAACTATGAATTGTAGCTGCTGTGTATTTCCTGTTTACTATTCATGTACTTTACTTGCCTTGTATTCATTGACTATTAGAAACAGATCTTTTGGTGGTTTCCTACTGGGACTTTGTCTCACACACTATTTTTTCCATGTTTTTTGGGCCCAAGAAGACTATGTGTTGTAGGTATAGATAAGGGAAAGCACCCTTCTACTTCAGGTACCTGCCTTTCTGCGGAGCTGGAGAGCAGGGGACCAAGCAATGGCTTGTAATGTTGAGGAGTTACTTTGTTTTTCTTTTGCACTTGGTTTTTTAGTTGTACTTTAGCACATTGGATTGTTTACTATTTTCCATAGACATACATACCATGATGCATCATTATTATTTTACACATTTCTTCCGCTATTCAGTTCAGTTATTGTATGTTATTTATTGTTTCCGTTATTGTGTCTGGTTGTTAATCCGCTATATAATTTACCGAATGAGGGAATAGTTTCCCACCGACTCACCAAGGCCCTCACTACTAGTCAGCAGCCTCTGGCATTTGGGGAAAAGCGATTCAGGTCATGTGGAAAACCGGGTACAGGGCACCAGTGGAGGGGCTACGGATTCAGGTCTTTACAAAATACGTGATGACTGGGTCTCATGGTGAGGGACTTCGTTTCAGTCTCTATTCATTGAGGTATTTCATTTTAATATACATCTTTATTTTGAAAAAAGGTATATATAACGCCACAAAATAACATCAGATTAACATTTTACCAATAATAATGTTATTTACTTTTTGGTAAATTTTCTAATTCAATTAGATTGTCATTTAAATGTTCAAAGTTGTTTGGGCTCCTTGAATGTTTAAGGATTTAATTATCTAATTTATTCTTTAAGATATTAATTTACATGTTTGTTATATATATAAATTAAAAAGAAATATTTATATATATTCTGAATTTAATTCAATGGTACTATAAAATGGACTGATTTAATGTGTTTTATATGGAACATTTTAAAAAAATGAAAAAAGAAATGTTTTCTTTAACATATACAATGACAATGACTTCTCCATCATCATAATAATTGTTTTATATATGGCTTAATCTATAAGACATAGTTTATTTTAAAAAGATACAAAAAATTTTATTCCATCATTTTGGGTATCATTGTAATGAAAATTGTTTCTTAATTAAAAATTATTTTTTATACAAAAAGGTTTTTTATATGGGATTATAAGAGTTATTTGTAAGGGGATTGTGATGAACATGTTTTATACATGAAATAGTCCATGGGAATTATATGAAATGGGTGACCATGAGATAGATATATAAAGGGTTGAGCCCCATTACCACTCACGGGTAAGCCTGTTATATCTTATAAGAAGGGATGATCACCATTATAGGTCAATGTTGTGCCCGATATAGGTTATAGTAACGGTGATACCCATTAAAAAGATCCAATTTGGATGTAGACCATATGGTTATTCCATTTTAAAATGGTTTAAAAGGGTTTTATATACGTGATTCTCTAAGTAACATAAAAGTGTTATAATATTTTTCCTTTGGTATTAATGTTTTTCTTTGAGAAAAAAGTATGAGTGTTTTTATTCTTCATAGAATTTAATATAGAATAGTTTCATGGATGGAATCCTAGAAAATTTATGATGACTAATCATGAAAAAAACAATTATTATTTTTAAATTATATTATGTTATAGATGAAATGGATATTGTTGGGAGTCTCCACATTGAATTTATATGGGTTTTTATGAAATAGTATTGGCATAATTCAATAATGATCTACACATTAAAAGATCCTCAATTTGAATTCTTGACATAACTCAAGATTATGTTATTCTAATAGTTGTGTAGTTATATGTATAATTGTTAGTAACTTATAATAAATCATTTTAAAATAAAAATTAATGATATCATTATATATAAATTATTAAAGAATGTATAAAAAATAAGATATAAAGGATGAAACTTTACAAAAACAATTATTCCTAACATTGAGACCCTTGAGTTTTCCATATTGGATTCTGTGGAAATTGAGGGTGAAGGGTAATTCCATGTAACCATGTTCTTATGGATGTTATGGGGTAATATAAAAAGGTAATGTTTTTTATGTGTAATTATTAATTTTGGAGTAACGTTTTGGGGTGGGTGAAGTCCTCTTTTATAACTGGTGATCGTGACATTTTTAAAAGTTCCCACTACATTATGATAATTTCATTACATTAATGTAGGGTAAAGAGTCAATAAATGTACAAAAATAAGGTATTGATATTTCTTTCAATAATAACTCATCCAATCTTTTGAACACATGTTTTTAAAAATTAAACTATGTTCTTTATTCTTATAAATTTTACATTTTTATAATTTTTTTTTACCATGGTAAGTAGTTCTTATGTAAGTAAATCATTTATATGGATAAATTATAAATAACCCTTATTAAATAAAATAGAAAATATAATTACAAATATGAAATATATTTTACCAGATATAATTTCATTATGTATGAAAAATAATTTTAATATTAGTTTATATGACATGTTAGAACCCATTTGTAGAAAAAGTTTAATTTTAAGAATTAATTTTATATCTAGTATAAAATTATCTAAGTATTTTATTTCCAAAAAATAAATATGTTTATTTTATAAAAAAAATTATTTGTGGATTTAAAATAATCTATGTTTTAAGAAATTATTATTTAATTAAAATAAAATACACAATTGATTTTTTTCAAAAATATTACATAAGTTCCTAAAATGTAGTATATATATATTATAAAATTAATATACAATGTATAAAATCAATATTTTAACTTCTTGAAAACAAAATTTATCAATTAAATATTTTATAAATTTTTATTTATTTTTCCTATAATTATAATGTTACAATTTTGGTAAAATTGTATTTTGAAAAATTACCAAAAAAACTAATTTTCATTTAAACTGAATTTTTTTTAAGATAATTTGGTTATACTAAATGAAAATTTTATTTTATATATAAAATCATAAATTGTACAGTTTAACATTTAAATAAAATACAAAAATATAATGTAGTACTATTTATTAAAAAAAATTACGTTTCAAAGTGTGATACATTCCTAATATTATTTTCTACTAATTAATTAAAATAAAGAGTTAATGTACTACTCCTATGTAATAATAGAAAATTCATATAAATTTAATACCTTATATATAATATTTGGATTCCTATTATAATGTATATATTAATTCAATTTTAGAAGAAAAATATTCCTCTCATTAAATGGACTTATTAGTTACTTTGACATAGTAATTTTATTTATATGTTTGTATAAAAAATGAACATTATTTTATTTTATTTTATTTTATATCATTTTCTGTTTACCTCTACTTTTTAATGTAAACCCAATGGCTACATTTCACTAATTAATTTATGTTTCATAGTACATTATGTTTTTTTCATGAAGAAATTGACCAACACAATGTTTATTTAAAGGATAATTTAATTGTAAAATATTACTATTTTATAATAATATAAAACATCAACCATGGGAATATGGCACACTAAAAAGACTCTAGAATCTATAAAACGTGCATGTAATATGATTTATCGGGTATAGATCATCACTCTTATTTTTAACGTTTTCTGCTAGGGCATGCTTCATCTTGTCAACATGTCATATGCCGGCTAAAAGTCACATTGTGCCATGTGTTACTTCTTTCTAAATGTTAGAGGAATCCATCACTTCTTCAGATATTGTGTCTCCTTTATCAAAACAGGATAATATAATATCGGGTCATCCTTCCATGGATTCCTCTATTTAAGTTGGGGCCATGACCGGGTCTCCCTCATTAACTATTACATTATTCATGAAACTCATTACCATTTCCATCTCTATATGGATGTTGATTAATTATGTTGCTTCTATTTGGATGTTCAAAGGGGTTATGTCAAGGAAGTACCCATTGATCGTGATATTATCCACACTGATGGTAATATTTCACACTGGGAAGGCTGATCTTGAGACAACAAAAGAATAATCAGAAAGAATGGGCCTCATATAGGGGGACACCAAGGATAAGCATGGGTTGGGATTGAACCTAATTGAGGTTTTCTATGTACCCTATATAAAATATAGGAATGAAATCCAATATAGTTAAAAGGGGTTATTTTGTTCATACAAATGGTTAGCTTCCCAAGTCCCTCAAAATGCAGCAATTGGATGAATGGAGATTATGCATGGTTGGCTACCTGGGTGTCACAAAAAGTAGCAATTGGATTAGTGGCACTTTTGCATGGAAAAGTACACGATTAATGATTTGAACATGTCATGATAAGGGTGTGGTGGTGGAGATAATTTTTTGGGGATATGGACAGTTTTTTTATGGGATATCATGAGATCACTGGTATTTGGTGGACTTGAGAAAATCAGGATTGATATGGATGAAGTGTCAAAGGGTTTGGATGAGACGGAAACGATGTAATAATGATAGTAATGGGATTGGAGCTTAGGGAGGTTTCCAATGTATCCCAGTTGATGGGAATTAATTTCCCCACTATTATGGAAGTGCATGATGAGACACCTAATTAGGCGACTCGTGAGAATGGAGCACCTAGATAGGGACCCGATGTGAGTAGAACCATCGGGTTATGGCATGATCCTCCCAAGATATATAGGGTTAAAGGAAAGACCAATATGGGAAATGGATGATGGTATTTTACCTCTGGGAGGCTCCCTATGAATTCAAATGGGATCAAATTCCTTTTATATTAGGATGGAGGCATAAAATTTGGGCTACAAAAAATATGAAAACCTGGAGACACGCCAGGGGCATACACATGGTTAGCTTCCCATTGCAAGAGAGAAACACTTAGTTGGAGGAAAATAATGAAGAGAATTATGATTATGAATGTTTAAAAACCGAGGTCCTTCTAATACTAGTGATGAGATGTGTGTTTTGGTCTTACACATGGTTAACATCCCAGACAGATGGATCGAAATTCCTTAGGGAGGTGAGCCTAGGAGACGTGTCCCAAAAGGGGAAGATGTCACCTCCAAATGGAACATCCCTTGGAGGGAGAAATATATATTACCATTTATTGCAATTGAAAATCAAAGAGGTAACCAATTTTTTCTATTTACAAGAGAGTTATCAAAACCCACATATTTTAGAAAGAATAAAGGGTAATGCGGGTTAACTTCACAAAGGATGATGGGGAACCGATGTGAAGCAGGTCAGACAGAATTGTGATAGGATTGGACCTTAGAGAGGCTTCCTAGCCATGAAAGTTATGAATGGCTAGAGGCCCATATACATATTTGGGATTATGCACTGTTAGAGGTCTATATAGGATGTCATGGTCCCTATTTACTCTAATCCAATGGGAGTCATGCTTGTTGTGGGAAACAAGACGTAAGAAAAAAACAAATGGTCATGTTGCAAAAGTTGTAGCTATGAGGGATTGTGTGAGGATTACACATGGATAAAAGACATGGGATATTGATATCGAGACATACTCTATGAGGGAATCTTGATTAGATTTTTTGGGGCTTATGTAAAGAATGCCGGATGCACACCTGGTGATAATGTAGAGAGGGAGTTAGAAGGCTGATTGAAAGGGTGGGAAGAAACATTAATCGATTCCCATCGTCTATAGGATCCTGTGAGACTTACCACACATGTGAGAAATCATATATTAACATCATGTGTTGGGGAATATTATTCTTGGTAGTTTATCATCCAAAAATTAGAATGATTAGGACTCACTCCTCATCCGTTGGACTTCCATAAGTTGTACTAACCCATAATTGGGGAAGATAAGGCACAATAAATTACATATATGTGTGAGGTTAATGTGTGGTCAATTGAGGTCCCACATTAGCATTAATATACAAATAATCATTATCCAATA
Organism: Viscum album; assembly: GCA_963277665.1. NCBI lineage: Eukaryota > Viridiplantae > Streptophyta > Magnoliopsida > Santalales > Viscaceae > Viscum > Viscum album. The sequence goes on from OY728161.1 coordinate 1,007,303,406, forward strand.
GTGCTCATATTTGAATAAGCATATGTTAGGACAACACAACATGAAGAACCACTCAAGGGACCATGAAATCACTTCGTTTGAGCCTAGAGTGCCTCACATGAGAGATATTCTAAAAACATTAGGCCTCGCTATGAGGTTACTCACAAGTCTCTAGTGCTTTAAAAAGAGGATGTTCACCAAAAGGAACATTCTTATTGAATTATAGTGAAATGGGTCTCCACGAATGGAGGATATTTGGGAAGCATAGAGACCCAACATAGGCATAGAGTATACATGTTAATGGAGGGTTCTTTACGAAGGATGAATGCTTTGAGAGGTATGAAGGTCCCAAAATGGACTCTTACCATTCCCATGTATTTGGGGCTTTATGAAGTGCATCCCAATTAAAAATGATGGAAAATCAGAATGAAGGGAAATCTAGTTCATGGGGCACAAATACTACGAGTGATGCATTTTCTAACTTGTTTATGGAGTATAGGGCGCTTCTTAAAATGAGATATTAGAAGTTGAATTGTTAAGTTTGTATTATTTTGTGTCGGGGATGAGAAGCATATTTATATTCTCTAGGAATCACAATTATCGAATGTGTTCCACGAAGGAAATTTCACTTTGTTATTGGAGGTGGTTTCATCGAACTCATGGACCCTTCTATCACTACCACGTGATAGTCACTATTCTCATTGAACTCATGATGGTGAGCACCAGTGCTTTACAAAAGTCACAGAGGTGTCCATATGCCGGTCTCATGTCAATCCTAGTGGTGGAGGGATTTTTGATGGAGCTTCACAAGGCATGACATTTAGTTATTTTTATATCTTTTTCGGGTTAAATGTTTCCGAAAATAGTTTGGCTATCCTTGATTCATCTCTGGAAAATATTTCAATGCCCACAAATCTATATTATCAACCATATGAGGATTAAATTTCTTCCTAAGGAATAACTAACATCCAAATGAATATTATAGAATCTTTTATAATCTTTAGGTAAAATGATTATCATTCTTTAAATCCCCTAAAGAAAAAAAATCCCTCCTATATACAATTTCCCTAAAGCATCCACCAAAATGGATTCCTCGATAAAAAAATATATTCAACATCAACATTTGAATTGTGATCACCAAATTAAAATCATAGTCACCCTAATGATAAGGGAAACTACTAAGGAAATCCATTGTAATGCATTCCAAAATCCACATAGGAACATTTTATGACTCCATTGGGAATGTAAAATTGTGATTCCCAGCTTTCATCTACCATAACACAATACTAAGACAGAAAAAATAATCAAAAACCTCATATTACCTTATAAATAGAACTAGATCCTGATGGAATTATACATATCATTTATACATAGTGGGAAATCTATTATTGAGATATGAAACTTGTGATAAACCAATTGTAGTGTTTTTGTTAGAATAAAAAATTTCCCACAAGAAAACCCCAATGTTGATCATTTAATAACAATATTTTATTAGCATAATAATAATAAAAACAATCATGTCAGACCTCCATCTCAATATTTCCCAATTGTTACACTTCCACATACAATAATATGATTATTGCACCATAATTTGATACATGAAGTATCTACTATTACCCACACAATTATCATGATTTAAACATTCTGTGTCCTCCAAAACCTGCAACACATATCTTAACTCAAGAGTGTCACCTCTATCCATATTACTACACAATTTATAAGATAATAAATTAATCATTAGATATATATAAGAGATCACAGACTCATAATATCAAATTGAGAATATCCACCATAAAATATATAGACACAAATCTGGATATGAAAAGATATACCGTGAGCTATTATAATCGGTGTAGAGTAAAAAACCGCTCAACATTGTGTTAATGTTACCACAACATTATTAAAATCTCTACCACCTCTAATTCAAGATCCTTGATTTCATAGTTATACACTTTCATATATAACTATTATTAACATATTGAAATAAACACCATTTGTATCATAAAATTATAACCCATGAATAGATTTTAATCATCCTAAAACATCATTCATAACTCCTTTTCCAAGTAGAAGAACCACTGAATTACTAATTGGCTTTGTTAAGGGGTAATAAAATGTATCATAACATTAATCTAGCCACATGAAGGCATGGACCTTGGCGAAGGCTACAAAAGATACTAAGATCAAAGATAAATATGACAAAAACATTTCCTAATAGATAATAAAAAAAAATTATATTATAAATTTATTTTAATTATCAGGTTACACTAATGAAGAAAACATCATGATATTTAACAGATCAGTTTTGATGCACTGCTAATACACAAAAGCCCAAAATAATATAACTCCTTTACCAAGAATATAGATTTGGATAAATTACCAATGATATTATGTCAAAAAAGTGAGTCAAAAATGATTTCATATTATCGGTATTTTCCTTCATGAACTGAGGATACAAGAGAATATATAATATTAAATCTACCCCTAACTAATACTGGAAATAAAAAAACATTGAATTCATCAATTCCATGAAATTATATATTTCATTCATAAAATAAGAAGGGTGAAAAAAAATTAAAATTGTCCATAGAGATTCTTGAATGTAGTCTTTGGAATATATTTCTTTATCACTCATATTTGATGAAATTCATACTACGTATTTATTTTTTAAAACTATCTAAAACATAACATCTGATGAAAAAGAATGATTGATATTTTTTAGAGGATAATAGTTATTCATTATCTCTAGGATAAATTGTTGGTATTATATAAATAACCAAAAAATACCATATTTTTTCATGGAAAAAACTGGAAATCCCAAAATGATACAATACACCATACAATTGACTTTCAAAATAGATTTTTTTCATGGATCTAAAAAACCTGACACTCATTATATGATTCTTGGTATGGATGAATCAAAATCATAGTGTCATTTAGTTGAAAATAAAACCAAAATTTGACATCATTTTGTGGGTAACATTACATCCTCTTATTTGAGTACATCACAAAACTACTCAATATATGGTGGGAATAAGTTTGGATAAAATCCTAATATTTCCAAAACAATCTATTCTAGAAGATAATGTAAATTTTCAATATTACAATGAAATAATTGATTTAATTTTTGTAAAATAAATATATGATTTAATTCCACATTAAATATAATGATCTTTATTTATATAAAATCAATGACATAGTTAAGAAAATAAAAATAATACATGTTGATATTGAAACAATATATATTTATTTAAAATAATAATAAAATCATTTATACTAATGCTAACTCATCATTAATTTACAACCTGAAAAAACCTATGATAAAAATACAATAGCCCCTAACTATAATTTTCATCACCAAGGGAATCATATGTATATCCTCTATAATATTTGATTCTATGAATGTGAATTGGAACATATGGGGGTGTGAAGATCCAAAATAAAATATTTATATATTGATTTTTTATTTAAATTGTTTTTATGGTAAATTAAATATATTTAATGGTTTTTACATTTTTTATGAATAAATTTTCATAATTTTTAAAATTTTCCAACATTATAATTCATATTATTTGTTTTTTACTCTATCATATATATAATGTGGTCATTATTGTATAATAAATTATGAGAGATATAAAATGTGGAAAATATTATTGCTTTTATGTTTATTGAATGTGAATAAATTGGTTTGGTTGATGTGGGAAGTGAATTTACTATGTTGGATGTGTATATTATGTAAAAGAAACAAATAGAAAAGTTGTTATACACCTAACCAATCATCCATGTATAGTTGTTAATATAAGAATAAATTGTAACCCCTAGACTTGGCTAGAGAGAAACAAGAGTCACATGGGAATGACCATGGATTTTTGATTAATTGTTGGTGGAACAACCCATTAGTGGGATAGATCAAAGACATACAAAAGAGTACTATATGGTATTCCTACACTGAAAAAAAAAACTCATATACTCTACACTATTTCACATATTGAACTTAAGGGAGGGGTTCTAATGTTAATTAATATATGGATAGTCCATATAAGTATTGATGTGGAATAAATTTAAAATGGTAACAACGTTCTAATATATTTATGTAACTTCTAAAAAAATTAGGCTAGTACCCTTCATTGGATATTTTATTCTTCATATACCAATGGTACACAAACATTCACCTTTATCGCCTGTTAAATAAGGGGGATCCAATATTTTTTCCTTTGAAATTATCATAACCACATAGCTCTATGATGGACCCATATATGGTGTTGGTTTAGTGAGTGGTGAGAGGTTAAATTAGTAATCACTATTTTATTTTATATTTTATGATTTATTTTCAAACAATTAACTAATACATATTAGTGTGAACAATATTAGTAATGATATTTCACAAAATTAGGAAGGTAAAGAGATAAAAAACATGATATATAATATTAAATACTAAAAATGTGTAGTCATTCCATGATATGAACATTGAAAACCCATTCCCAAATGATCAACTTGAGAAAAAATTTATTAAAAAATTTACTATGGTATATCTGTGACCAATAATAAAATAATTCTTATAATTATATCTCCTATGATATCTTCTATAAAATTTTATCTCTATTATATACTTTACTGAAAAAATGATTATCTATTTTCTATGATTTTATTATCTCCTAAAATTTTATATTATTTACAGACTTATTCAATATAGATTATATATAAAGACAACCATAAGAATTATATAATCATGAGTTTTAGTAAGTAATATAAATTCTTCCACATAGAATATATTTTTAGGTTTTGATTTATATATAATTATATCTTAATTCATAAATTAAAATATATATATATATAATTGTATAGTTATGATCAATATCAATTTTGCCCATAATATAACAGTTTTAAAATAAAGGAATATTTTTATTCATGGAAACCCTTTAACAATATCAACCAGGACTACGTTATTTTCCTTCTAAACCCTTAAATACAATTAAAAAATTTTAAAAATAAATGTGATCAGTTCAAAGAGCTCATTAAGGGATATAGAAAGAAATAAAGTTGTTAGTGAAATGAACCTAAGAAAACTCATATAACATTTAAATTGATCTTAAAATTTTTAACCGTATGAAATAAAAAAATTCAGATGAAAAATATAAAAAAATGTATATCAATTTAATAAAAAACAATATCAGAAAATTTTAAACCATTTTTTGAAAAAATTATCTCACATTAATAATCTATTTTAAACCCATTTTAGAAGTAATTGGTTCTAAATTAAATCTATAGGATAATACCTTTGGTAACGAGATTTGTATTTCCTATTAAAACCAGAAATGTTACCTATTACATTAGATTAGTATTTGGTAACATCTATAATTAAATCTATACTAGGATCACCTTGCGATATCTTGGCCACCCCATAATAAAAACTATAACGGGATCACGTGAAGCCATTGGGCTTACACATTATTTATGAATAATGGTCACGTAATATATCATTAATAAAAAAATTATTCATGAACATCATCTTCATAAATAATTAAAAAACACTTTAAAACTCACAGTAAATTATATTTTGTATGGAAAACAAATTCTTTTAAAAACACATTTTTATTACAAAAATATCCTTTTCTTTTAAAAACCCATTTTCGATACCAAAATTACAAAAAATGGACAATGGGATTTTTTTAAAAAAAATTGAATTTTTCTATGGAATATAGTAATAAAATAATGGTCAAAATAAGTGGGAAAATTCAATATCATCATAAAATCTAAAATATAATATTTCTTTTTTAATTTGTCAAAATTTTCTATATAAAACACCGATAAATATTCCATTTGAAACCCTGTTAAATTATGAAAAAGTGGAATAAAATTAATGTTATAAATATTTCTTGTCTTTATGAAAACATTCATAAAAAAAATTAAAAATCAAGGACAAGGAAGATAAGCATTTGGATGTAAAACATTACAATATATTTTTTTTGAAAATTCCCATATAAATTTGAATATATTTAAACAATAACAACTATTAAGGAATAAATCTATAAAAACATTAAATAATATGAGAATATATAAATTCATGATATAAAATGTAAATGTGGTAATTTATACACCTCAAAAAACAGTATAGGCGTATATCATCAAAATATGACTCAATAAAAAGAAATTGAGATGAAGTCCCTTACTATGTCGATGAGTTGTCACGTGTGTATTTCTCTTCTAGAATAATAAAATTATTTTAATTATTTACTAACATCAAAATTATTTGAAATTTTATTAATACTGTTGATTCAATTATTACCTTGGTATATACAATTACATAATCTAATATGTTTACATTATATTTTTTTGATCAAATTCATCTTTTTTGTCAATAAAGAATTTGGTAGGTTGACTATGGTCAAAGTGGTGATTATTTATGCATAAATGAATTAATAATCAATAAAATATTCATAATATTTATATTTAGATTATTATTTTATGACTGATCATGAAAAAATTATTTTTCAGAATGTATTATGTTACAATCAAGAGATGGTAGGTCATACGTACGAATGAATAATGGTTATATTTTTTAATGATCAACATGGAAAGTATGTAAGTAATATTTTATATTTATAGAATAATATAAATATCATTTATAACATATTTTTTATATATTATTATTTATATCATCACTGTGGTGTGGTGTTGAAATTTCAGTCACATCGCTACGTGAAGGCAGTTGTCCCCAAGTTCACAAATAATGTTATCATTTTATTGTGAGTGAAAATATCATAAAAATATATATGCTATTATCCGTTTAAAATGATAAATTGGTCAATAATTTCTTATTTATAGCATTTACATCACATATAATAATTATAATTACCATCGTCACCTTCCCTGTCATGAATTAGTTAAAATGAATCGCATCGCTTCGTGAGGTGTTAGGCTAATGTACCTGCAAAGGACATTACTGTATCACATGAGGAATGGAAATTAATAAGGTAAATATGATATAATAACTAAAAGGTAATATTATTAATATAAATATCATATTTATAATCTTTATCCATGATCTTATATAATCGTGATAGATTGTAATGGAAAAAAGTATGAAATTTGTTTGTGAGGCGGTAGTCCACCGTACCCATGAATGATGATTTGGTAACCCATGTTATAGAATTCTAGAATTATTTAGGTTGTTTAATTAACATAATAATAACCAATTATTTTTATTATTTTGAGTTTATTATATATTTATGGTTTAATAATAATTTATAAGGGTTAAAAAGGAAATAAAATAGAATCCCATATTGGAGAATGTTCCCTCTTCTTTGAGTAACTTATTTTTTTACACCAAAGGCCATGATTTGTTGAATCTATACCCAAAATAATGATTATAATATTAGAGTATTGAATTTGAGAAGTTATTGGGTCCTGTGTCTTCCAATTCAATGGGTTTTTTAGGTTTGGATATTGGAGGAGAGGGTGGCCATTTAAAAGTGAGGTGAGGGGAAACTTATAATTTGTGAAAATGTTGAATTACACCCACGTTTGTTCCCATAAAAAGGAACAAACAATGAAATATTCTTATTTTTGGAAGGGATAATGTCTATATTTACCCATAAAATACATTTCAAAAATGTTTTTATTCATTTTAACACTCATATTTTTATATTATCCGCTGGTAAATCAGTTTTTTCCTTAATTGTGGTAAATACTTTTTGTTGTTTACTCTATTCATTTTGGTCTAAAATTACGTTAAAAAAATTAGATAAAATAATTTATTATTATTTAAAATATGAAATCAATTTTAATAAATAAAATTTTTTGAATTTTAAAAATAAAATATAAAACAAAACCCACAAACATTATTAAAAAAATTCTTTTCATGGAGTGTATTTTTTAAGTGTAAAATGATTCTATATTAACACTATAAATAATATAAATAATTTTATAAAATAAAACTATAATTTAATTATATATAATATATAAATTTCAAATAGTACATTGCAAAAGTAGGGATTATTTTAGATAATTATAATTGAGAAATATTCTGCATTTTAGAATAGTTTTTTAGAAAACCCCATTTTAAATAAAAAACATCTGATAAAACATAAAGTAAATTAGATTAAAAAATAATAATTCGATTAAATATATATAAATTTTAATAATGCTACATGATATCATATTAATAAAATAATAAAAAATTTATGTTATTTAATTTTTTTTGAAAAGAATGTAATTTTTATAAAAACTAGTGTTTTCACTATTCTCTAACAGATTAATATTTTCTGAAAAACCCCAAATATCACAACAGTTAAATTATAAAATTCTTTTTTATAAAATGATATTAGATTTTGAAGATTCAAATAATATAATTTATAAAATTTCCTTCGAAATAAATCCAATATTATAATATATTTTATCATGTTTTATTTCATTTTTATCTAAAAATGACATAATATTTATATAATTCATATTTCCTTCTAATTCATATTAATTCCTATTTAAATGATTTATTCTATCTTTGGAAATTTTTTAATTCATCCCCATTTTTTGAAATTACATCCTCACAATTTTATTCACTTACTAAACAAGTGGGATATCTTTCCCTCACAATATTGTTTTATTCCCATGTTTCTGCATCAACTATATGATTTTTCTATAAAATCATAGCCTAATAGATCACATTATTCAAATATTTGTTGATGTCTAAACTAAATAATATGAAAATTATTTTAAGATATATAAATTTTTCTATTCCAAATTATTTTTTTCCTGACTCAAAACATAATATGAATATAAATCATATTTATTTAAAATAGAGACACAAAAAGTGTTGTGTAACTATGATAAATTGAGAATAAATTCCACATGATAAGAAAATGATCCATATTTTTCTAGGATTTCATAATTTCATGTTAACTATGGACTTATCTTCCCTATCATACCAAAAATCATTACTCTATTCTAGAGAGAATCATTATAAAAATCATGAATACCTTCCTCAAAAGAGTGATCTTTCATCCAGTTATCCGCAAAACCTTTAATTCTTCTCTTACTATAAATATATTATTCGGAATCAATAAATGTTCATATTTATTAAAATTTTCCAAATAAACACAAATTACTTTATGACCTAGAAAATTCCATCGAAATATTAACTTGAAATCAATTAATATATTTTCTAATTTCTACTTTAGACTGGTAAAAGGTTGATGTGCTACCTTTAGTAGTTTTAATTTGTCATTAACATTATACTAAGTCAGACACTTCATTTTAAATAGATAAATATCTATTTTCATTCCCTCACATCATTAATACTCTGGAAGGTATTTGTACATCTTAGTGCTTCCAAGATGAAAAATAAATAGAGATCTTTATGATTCATTCAATAACTATTTCCTCAATTGAGAATCAAAATATACACAAAATCCTTTTGAAAATCATGAAACTCGTAATTCATAAATTCCAAAATCAACGATCTTACCCTTCTTAACTGATTCTACATTTTCCAATAATTAATAATCCTTATTTGGAGCATTATTAATTGCCTCTAAAATTGTCAACTATACTAAATATTGAATAAAATAATGGATATCACTATATCAACAAATTCAAGGAAAAATTTTATCAAATCATTTTAAAAAGGGTAATGTTCAAAAAATAACATGGTAAATGTAGCATTTTTTTACTAAAAACATCCACTACATTATTTAACTTTTAATGATGATAATTAACTAGTAATTTATAATCCTTGATTAGTTATAGCCATCTTCTCTATCTCATTTTAAATTATTTCTCAGTATATATATATATATAACTTTTATGATAAGTGTATATTTATCACTTTACTCCATAGAAACAGTGCCTCTAATTTTTTTATGAAAAAAACACAATATCTAATTTTAAGTCATATGTAGGGTATATTGACTCGTTAGGTTTCAAATAATGTAAATAATATTACATGATCATTATGAATATCAATAGAACTACTTCCACTAAATGAAGTATTACTATAGATGAAAAAATAATCTTTTATTCAATCTAGAGCCAAAATTAGAACACTCGTCATTCATATGAATAATTCTTGAGAGCAGTCATCAAATTATTTTTCAACAATAATTTAACTCTTCTTTAAGATAGCTTAGTTAGTGGGATAGAAGAGAGAAAAAATTTCTAAAATAACCACTTGTTTTGAACCACTAGTCCATGATAAATATGAATTGATATGACATTTTTGTGTCATAGACATTATATAAACACTTTTTTAGTGGAGCTAACAATTCTGTAATCATGGGAAACATTTTCTCCAAGTAAAAAAATTCAAAAAAAACTCGTAATTATTAAATTTACCATGTATTTTTTTTCTTTTATTTTTTCAAAACAATTCTTACATGGATTTAATGTTCCTATATACTTTTATAATATATGATAGTGTAATCAATTAACAAAACAAAAATCATTCCCTTAAATACATAAATAAATAATTTTATAATTTCTATTAATAATGATGGTTCATTATACAACCCAAAAACATAACTAAAAACTCATAGTTAACCTAAATCACATGAAACACTATGTTATGGATTTATACTTCATTCATAGTCAACTAATGGTATCCTGCGCTTAGGCCAACCCTTGAAAAACACTGATCTCCCTAGAGATGATCAATTGATTCACCAGTATGAGGTAAATGACACTTTTTCATAAGAGTGATGTTATTCAAGGATATATAATAGATGAAATATCTCATTAAACAATCTTTGTTTTTAACAAACAGAATACAAGAAACCCATTGTGACGTTCTAGTTTTGATGAATTAGTTATCACATAACTCACGTAGTTTAATTTCAATTATATAATTTTAAATTCAGCTACCCAATAAGGGTTTTTATAAATAGTTTCATCATGAGTTATTAATTCGATAGTAAACTATGCCTCTTAATCTGAAATAAAACATGGAAAATAATGAAGAAATACAACCATGTATTCATTCACTACTAGCACATCACATAATTGAATAGATATATTATTTCTTCACAATATAGGATTAGTAACATTAACATCCACATACAATCAATCTCTCACCTTCTTGGTATGTAATCAGACATATGAAATCATTGAACATGGAACCATTATCTCCAGAAACTATAATATAATGATAAACTAAAATCCAATGCATTCCATGAATGCTATCAATATTTATTATGGATATTTCATCAATATTTTAAGGAAAATTCCCCCTGATGACAACAAGAAGATTCCTATAAATATTGTGAGTTTTAATATTTAATCCTTGTGAAATCACCAATATTTATTTCATCTATTCATGTCGTTATATTACAATTTCACATGAAAAAATATCAGAAATATAATATTGTGAATATCCTGAAACATATATGGTATTAGAATAATTTGAATAAACTAATAATATAACTACTACCAATTCATTTAAGGTCCCCACATCTATTATTGTAGTAGAAAATATTTTTTCTACACCTTTATGTATACGATCATTATGATTTTTATCCTATGAAACTATATTTTGGAATATTTTATCAGAATGACCAAAATCGTTTTAATTAAGTAACCTTTCCATTATATGGATATAATTTACCCCATTATATAGTTATCAAAGAATATTTTCTTAAAAATTAGTATCTACGTGACAAAACTAACCACACCAGAAATAATTCCAAGATACTATCAAAAATTCCATTGAATAAAATATTATACTTAAGGAATATTTTCTTAGATTAAATGAAGATATCCAATCTAGTTTCTTCATGGTTTCCTTTCATGAGGACATTTTCTTAATATTATTGTCTTGAGAAACATATATGTCAGAAAACTCTATCTCAATACTCCCATCATAAATAACCACTCTCACATAAATTTAAAATTTTCAAGTGGAAAATGACCCCTTTAAACATGGTTTTAACCCAAATTAAAACGTATTATTTTTTTCAGTTTTTTATATAAAATCTATCAAACACCAAGGATTTCATTTGAATATTTATCATTTGGAGTCATATAATCCTAATTTTTTCTATTTTTCTAAGAATTATCTTTTCAATATAGAGTTGAAAAAACATTTGAATTTTTTTTAATGAATATACCCTTAAATATTTTTCATTCCATAGAATAAAGATCATATATATTTCGTGTATTCATAACCAATGATGACCATCAATCGGATTCACCTTAAAATGATAAATTACAATTGTTACCTTTTGATAGTACAAAACATCCCATGTCATCATGTATATTATATGAGAAATTAATCCATCATTCAAGTATCAGGGGTTAATTTGATGCAAACCAATATGGAAGATATTATCTAATAAAATGATAAAATGTTTAAATTTTACTTCATTGTAGATCAGGGTTCTATCTCGTGTTAAAATCACCACCATAAATAGATTATTCCATATAAAACGTCCCTGCACGAAACTACTCTATCCCAATTAAAACCACATTTGGGTGATAATTTGGATGGATACTTTCCTCTAGATAACTTCCAAATATAGATTCCATATTTCCTAACATGAAATATATTCTAAATCAATATTGTTTAGATAGTACGATATGGAAATAATTATATTCTATATCATTTTAACTTAACCAAAAATTAAAATCAATAAAGGGTATGCTATTATAATTATCCAAAACTCTAATGTTATCCAAACTGACCTATAACACCGACTCTAACAACTCATAGTATACAATACATAATATTTTTTATTAATTAATAATTTAATTTCTTTTACAGTGAGGTTCCTATCAAGTTTATAATTTTAGAGAATTAATAAATAACTCATATATTACTAAAAAACATAATACAATATGGAAACTTATTATTAGTTTATATTTTTTCATAATAAAAATAATTTAAAATAAATAATCATTTATTTTCATGGAAAAATATTCATGACCTTATAATTGGCATTTACCTTTTTATTACCCACCCTTAAATCTCATGAAGAACATTTTAATAAAATTTGGGATGATCACAAAAAGACAAGTAAGGGATATAAAAATGAATGGATATTGTATGTCCTATAAAAATAATAAATCTCATAAAAAATATCCTTTATATTAAAATTTATTTTATCATATGATATAAAAAATTTTCACAAAAAAACACAAACACACAAATTTTTCCAAGTAGAATCCGAAAAATATATAAAAAAATAGAGAACCCTTTTTGAGAACATGGAGTATAACATTCATACCTAGTTTTTAATAAATGAATGAATTAAATGGATCTCAAAAAAATACATTGGGAAATCCATTTTCTAAATACCTTAAAATTTAATATTATGAGAATGAAAATTGACTAATTCATTAGACCAATGAATGAGAAACCCTATTGTTTAAGCTATAATGGGATCAACTGGTACTATATGGTCTGCCACATCATATACGCTTTAACGAGTTCAACGGATGCAATCTAGGAATATTAATTCCCCATGAATAATGAAAATGCTCTATATCAAGAATATAAAATTACTATTATTTTAATGTTTCATCAAAAAACAATTATGAAATAAATTAAACAAGTAAGAAATGACTTTTGAATATCAAAATACACTTTTCTTTTAAAACCCAATTTTCAAAAAAAAACTACCCTATTCTATTGAAATCCTATTTTCAAAGACAAAATTCCCAAAAAAGGGGAATGATTTATTATTTGAAGAAAAGTTGTAATCTTTTAAAGTATGCAAGATTTAAAATAATGGTCATGATAGTGGAAAAGGCATTTTTTCGTAATCATTAAAATAGAATATTCCTTTCAATTTTTTTAAAATTGTATGTATAGTATGCGTGAAAATATTTTTAATTAAAACTTCAAAAATAAATTAAAGGTGATATAAAATTTACATTAAAAATATTTTTTGTGTTTGTAAAAAAATTCATAAATCATTTATGAAGAAATTTACATGGAATTGAATGATTTAGAAGAAAGGCAATAAAAGATAATTTTTTAGAGAAACATTCTATATCACTTTTTAAATATTTGAATCAAAATCCCCTTAGAAGATTGACATTAAAAAAATTATAAACAAAATTAGAATAAATAAATTCATGTTATAACTTTTAAAAGGGGTTTTATATACATCGTTTGTAAGAGTATAGCTATAACGTATTAAAATAATTATAAACGAATGGAAATTGAGACAAAGTCATTTACTATGAGTAAATTTTACCACTTTCATCTTCAACTTCAAGAATAATAAAAATTTTCTAACTATTAACCTTAATTTATAACCCTTTTAAAAATTTTTATCTAATATTTTCACATATTTCATTTTATATATAATTATTTAATCAATTATGTTTGCATTGGCTGTTTTGACCATATTCACCATATGAGTCTAAAATCACTTTGGGCGGTTATTATGGTCAAAGTGGAAATTATTTAATCATATCTATAAGAATAATCACAAAATATTTACCATTTTTATACATAAATTATACTTTTTAACATATCATTAAATATGGTATTGATAAATGTTGTTTGTCACAATGATGGATATGTAAGGCCACACACACGCTTGAGTAAGGTTCCCATTATTCAATAATCATTACTGAAATGAATAATGTAATAGTTTATCTTTAAAAAAAGATTTAAATATAATATATAACCTATTTTTCATTATATATAATTATATATATCATCCATGTGGTGTGGTGATGAAAGTTCAGTGACATCGTATTGTGATGGTGGTCGTCCATACGTTCACGAGCAATGTTATCATTTCCCAGTGAGTGAAAAGTATGAAATTAAATCATATATTATATATTAAGAATGATAAATATTTAATTAGTATCATTATTTTTTCATCTATATAACATATATTCACAATCATTTATATTATTACATTTCATGTAGGGTTCTAGTTAAAACGAATCACATCACATCCTGAGGAAGTAGTTCATGTTATACCCCAATGGCATTATCGTATCCCCTACATAATAGAATGTAAAAAATTTGTATATGTTATAAATAATATTGATATATACTTATGTTATATATATCATATATATTTATATATTATATACTACATCATACCCAATAGTGAGAGGTGGAAGAAGAAAAATGAATGAAATCAGTTCACAAGGTGGTACTCCGTACACATGAATGATGATTTTGTTACCCATTTGAAAGAATAAGAGAGGTTTTTAGATAATTACCTTAACATAGAGAATATTTTTATCTGTAATGTTCTAATGATATTATATAATAATGGTTTATTAATAATTTAAGGGGTATAGAAATTAATAATATAAAAATAATCTTCGGAAAATATTTCCTCTTCTTTGGAAAATTTTATATGGTTTCCAAAAATGGCCTTTATTGGTAAGATTTCTATCCAAAATAAGGATTCACGGAATTATTGAATGAATTATAAAAGGGATTTTATTATGTATTTTCTAAACTAATTGGTTTTTATGGCATGAAGAGCAGAGGTTAGGGGGTTTTCTATTATCAGTGAGGTGAGAGGATCACTTATAATGTTTGAAAATAATGAATTCCACGCATGTTTTTTTGTTTAATAAGGATGAAATTTTCACGAGCCACCCATAACTTTGTCTCAATCTAGAACTACTGAAAGAATTTCTTCCTTGTAAAGGGGCTAGTGTGAAATGTTGAGTTGAATGATTAACATGGGGTGGACTTTACTTTATCTACATGTACGCACACAACCAACCATCTGAATTCACAAGTGTAGAGGAATAAGAATAAAAAGATGAAAATTAAATATTTTAAACCATTTATGAAAAAAAATATTTTTCTTATAATATTACTAAAATTAAAATATATTTTAATTATGAAAAATACATTCCCGACTAGAATGATAATTGAACATTAAAAAACTAAAAAATAGAATGTTGAGAGTGCCCAACTACTAATCTCTAAGATATAACCATCGTATGTTCTCCCATGTACAATGTAAGCATAAGATTATATGAATTCAAAGATAAAATTTCTTCATGTGTATAATACACAATGCATACAGGTACAGACCGTGTAGGGGTAAGTATATACATACCGAACAGGATGCCCTAAAAGCAGAATTGATAACAAGAAGAGATAAAATTGGAATTGAAACACTGTATATAAAAAATAGGATATAGCTTAACCTGATTCATTAAAAATAGATAGTATAGTCATCCAAATAAAATTAAATTGACATAGTTTATAGATAAGATACACATTGAGTATTTACCACACATAGAAGGAGTGTATCATCATCCATCCATAAGAACTAAACATAGAAAGCACGTGGCATATAACACACATCATCGCAACCCATGTCATGAGAGTAATAAAATCCAAATGTTTTGATACACACACACACACACACTCAAACAAAAAAAAACACACACACACACACATATTCATAGAAAGATGAATCAAAAACAAGTTAAAAATGGGATCTCTATCCAGCCATCACAACTTTGGAAAAGAGTCGGTAATAGTTCGAGAAGTCCAACAATGATTCCCAACATCTCTCGTGTCTTCTTATCTAATACTATATAAGTAAATCAACACCTCTTCACTGTGGAACACATTCTAGGAGCCACAATATCTTGGTAGAGAGACCATTCTATACTCAACAGGAGGGTTTCAATAAGTTGATAGAAAAAAGATCTATACCTTATTCAAATAAGAGATTTACACTCTAACATAGGATAGATGAATAATACACTATCCATAAAGAGGGTTCAAATAAGATAATATATTACTCCTTCCTTGACTATGTATGAGGGTTCCATATTGATGGTTTATATGGAACCCAAGTCCTACCAAATGGAAGGTTCCTCTCGGAAATAGGACAACTTGTACCCTTTTCCTACAAGTGGAATACATAATCTGTTGCTAAATGACCCATGAAATGGCTCTTCAAGGGGTTCCACTCATGGAGTATCCCATCAGACCAGGAGGGTTCCATTCTAGACATCAGGGAACCATGGCTAGCCCTGTTGATGTATTCCACTCGGGATGCCTCTAAGGATCATGCCTTATCATTTCCATCATATAGGGATATATATATGTAATTTTCGTTCACATATTCTCACACATCATATCACATGACCCACAACTGAGAGAACTAATAAGTTTTACATATAAAGACACTCAGGATGGGCTACACACTGGGGAATAACAATTTTCAAACAATGGATATACAAGAGATTGAAGCTTCATCAATGGCATTAATGGGTACAAGATGTCTGATGAGTCCCACATGGAATGCAGTCTCACTAAAATAGTTGGTCATGTCCTTGATGGTAAACAGATATCCAAACATGTTCGAATAAATGTTATGTAGGGTATCTACATGAAATTCCAATTCCACTCAAGGTTATGACTGGGTTCATGGTCATGTTCATGTATACATCACTAGACTATATACATTGGTACATTGTGTGTAACTTCAAAATTGGTTCCACATGTGTCTTTAGTCATTCATTTTTTACTCCAGTACACATCTATGTGAAACTCATTGTCTTTCCAGAAGCGTTGCATCCTTTGTACTCCCCCACATTGATCGACTACCAAGAAATCATGCAGATTGTGTGTTGATGGGCCACATTCCATTCTATCATTATAAACATCCAAAACAAGAGACTCCCCAACATATTGGATACAATAAATGTGTTCAAATTGATACATGACATGTTTCCACATTTATAATGAATAGTATATCTTACAATCATTGTAAAAATCCATTCATTTAATCGAAAATATTTCTTACACACCATATGCAACATTGGATCTAGTTCTGATTCATAATTTATGATGACTAGGATTCCCAACACCAACAGCTCATTCCCATGGGGGTTCATCCTATGCATCACTAGTGTCCTTAATATTTGATTTAAACATAAAATCAACCAATAAATCACCCTAAATAAACAAGACCAACTTTTTTGTCCTGGATTCAATTGTAATTTCTTGGCATGTAGAACTATTATAATTTCAGGTGTCTAACCTTTCTCTTTATTGCTTAGTAATTTTAAACAAGAATCGTAAGGTCCAATATTTGATGAATGAGAATAAATTATAAGTGGAAGGAGCAATAATAGTGGTCTAACAATTTTTTCCAATAGTTCTTAGAAAAAAAATATATTACAAAGATAGTTTAGGCTAGAAATCAATTGAATAATAAAATAAATCAGTACATATGGACATGAATTGTGAATTAATTATAGTAGATCATAGAATGGATGATCCTACTCATTAAAGTTAATCCATAATGGTGTAATCCAAAATTTCACACATCCTACTTGGTTATAGTATTGCTCTTTATTGAAGAATGTGTTCTCCGATGAATGGAGAATTTCATTGTGTTCAATTCCCTCCAATTAGCTTTGATTGAGAGATTCGTCAACTTATGATATAATTCACTAGTAGATTAATAATTTAGAAGAACAAAATTATCCCAAGTGTATGAAACTAAACCTGGGGATTTTTTATATTGATGATCTTATATATGTTTAAAATATATATATGTAAATAAAATAAATAAACATTATTACTTATTTTAACTAATTGCAACTGCCAATGATCTCCATATCTGAAATCCCATGTATATACCAGTCTTATGTCACCCCTACGAAAGAAACTACATTATAAGTCCATCAATGTTCTTAGTTTTATGAAATGAGATTATATTTTTGATTTATCTCATTTTCATTAAGAAACAACAGGAACATAATAAAAAATATAGTAATTATTTTTAATGAATATTTTTAGGCACACCGGTGGATAGGCATGCATGTTTTCTCAATGAATGAATCCGAAAATATATGATGAAGTATTTTATTATGATACAATGAAATAAATTAGATCCATAAATCATATCCTCTTTACAGAAATTCATCCCCAAAAAGAAAAAAAAAATCATGAAACTGAGATCGTATTTGGCGCACCTGCTCCATGGAAGTCTTCTAAAAAATTCTCATGATGCCACAACTCATGAACCAAGGGTATAGTATATCTATGAATGGTCCACTATTATCGGTCCTTGATCTCCAATGTTGTATA
The DNA here is from genome assembly GCA_963277665.1 of Viscum album. Taxonomy (NCBI): domain Eukaryota; kingdom Viridiplantae; phylum Streptophyta; class Magnoliopsida; order Santalales; family Viscaceae; genus Viscum; species Viscum album. The sequence goes on from OY728161.1 coordinate 1,007,322,418, forward strand.
TACAAAATTTTATCGGTACAAAATTTCTTGTCTCACCCTAGTTGATGATGTCGGTGTGGTCAAGCATGTGTCTATTCAGTTACAATATGTAGAAGATGTCGGGAACATTTTCTAGTTGTGATTGTAGGGAGAGGAAGTAAGAAAAATTTCCAACCCTTTGTATGATCTATAATTTCCCAATAAACCATCTAGATAACATTCTTCCCCATCCAAACATAAATAATCTACATTTGGAGGAAACTCTTAGGAAAAAATGGACTCCCAGCTCAAACTCCAAGTGCCTATGATATCGATATGTGTAAGATTTTTGTCTACTCAAGGTTTTCATCATTTAATCAGGAATGACCTGGACTTTTACTTTTATCAACAACACCAAATTTGGACCCAAAATTGATATATCACTAATCTCTTTCTAGAATAACAAAAGTCTCTATGGTCTCTCGTACATGTTCTCTAATGGTACCATGATGATAGTTGAGTGGTAGACATTATTTTACTCTAACTATAATAAAGGAAAGTGACATTAATATCTATGAATAAATTCCAACATGTATTCCCCCATCATGTCCTCCATCACTAAGATATTGTTCTTATTCTTCCCATCTGTCTTGGTGTTAAATAATGTACCCTTCATTATCTATGTCTAAATGCTTCTAATATACCAATATACAATCATGAAAGTAGTATAACATCATTATTGGAGACAATAATTGAGGGATACCCATATAGGTGACTGATTTCACATTTATACGTCTTCCCAAAATCATCCACGAAACTCTTATCCCAAATAAAATAGAAATGATTCGAATTCATGAATCATTAAACTATCACCTAGAGAGTGTTAATATCCTTATGTTTCGACGGAAGACCTATCACAATTTCCTAGGATAATTAATCCCACATCCACTAAGGGATTTAAAGTTGATTTAACATAACATCAATAACATAGTTCTCAGTCTATGACTGTAGATAGATGAGGTACCGAGAGGCAAACTCAGTCACGCTCTATCACATTATGGGCCTCCCAAACTACCACTGATTGTATTTTTATATCTTCCCCAAATCAGAATTTATAGCCGTGGGAGAATTATGGAACTATCATATCAATTCCTACCATATCATGACTCAAACCCCCGTCTATCCCAATAAAAGGATGATGTGATTCCCACCATCATATTGTCCATTTGGAGAACCCGACGTGTATTTATGGTCATGAAAGGCCTCACAGTAGATTTCACCAAACTATGATGTTGTAACATCCTATTCCTTTTTACAAGTATTTCTAAACCCATATATATACCATGATTTGTAAGGGTCTCTTTTGTGGTCATTTCGGGATAAATTTTTGTTTTTAAAATTATTGTTTAGGGCATGGTTAGAGCACAATTTTTGAAAGAAAAGCACCCTATCAAAAAAATTATACCTAAGGCAGTGGGAATTTTCACATTTGGGGAATGGTTAGTCAGGTTATGTGTCCTCACAAGAGAAACCGTTCAGGCCCATTTAAAACAGTCGAATAGAAAGTAGTCTACATTTCCAAATTTTGTGCCTCTTCCCACAAATTGTGCACATGGGGATTTAAATAATCTAAATTTTAATTAGAAATTTTAAACCCCCCTTTTAGGTCCCTAATGGATTTTTATGAACCCATACAGATTTAACCCTTCCTTGGATCTTCGAATTATATTTATTATCCCCATATTTCCTTTCCGTAAGTGATTCAATTCATGAGGAATGCCATTTTATCTTATCTTAGTTAGATTCGTCATCTCAATCTCTATATCCTACGATATGTAATCTCTAATATACGATTCCATGGATCCCACATGTTGATTTATGTATATAATACCTACTATTTTTTATTTAAACATAAATCTAGTTTTGATTCATATTTCCCTGTTACCATCATTATTTGTACGAATTTTCCATCTACAACATTCATATTTGAGATCTGTTGTTGGTGAGGTAGGTGGTTTTGTCAGGATTACCAATTTATGTTAACCATAAAGTGATCTTATTTATATTAAACTATTAGAGGTACATGAAATTTGATTATTTTATTTAATTTTATTTCAATAGTTTTATTGGAAAAATCCAATTCCATTGAATTTGGGTTTTCAAGAAAAATAGAGTTTTTCCATGAAATTTTAAACAACAACATTTCCATTTAATTTGGGGGGGGTGTTTATAAAAATTACTTATATTTAAATAATTTAAATTTCAATTATTAATTTTATCAGTCAAATTTATTAATATACTTATGGAAAATTAATTTAATGGAAAATTTTAAAAATCCCATATTTCATTGAATTGGGGTTTCATTATAAAATTGATGTAATTTGATTGAAATTTAATTTTTGAATTTAATAATGAAATTAGATTGATAAATTTAATGTTTAATTTATATCAAATCTCCATTTTCATAAATGGCATGAAAATGGTTTTGATAGAATCCATAGGGTGTTATCGTAGCAAAATGCCTTGTTTTTTATTAATATCCTGTTATAGTTTTTAAAATAAGAATTGCCATCTTTAAAATGAAAAAATAGATTATTTTTACATTATGATTTCATGAAATAAATTTCCCATCATTTATTGTTACTAGAATACATGAATGATTTAGGCAGTTAGTGAGTTATTTGGATGACAGTTTACAATTAACAACATTCTAAATCCTAATATCTGAAATAAAATCCCTTAAGTGATGGTGATCAGTCCTATTTGGACTTAGATCGAAGTGACATATGTACATACTATAGTTTACATAAAATTTTGGGATCCTATTGCATAGAAATGTTGTACCTTATTAAGCATATTTCTATAATTTTCACATGTTTGTATTTAAAATTAATATATTCCATTGTGGTAAAATAATTTAAATTCTAGGTGAATTTATTTAAAATGTTTTTTATAATAGTGATTATTTAAGCAATTTGTGAATGGTTCATTTTTTTAATAATTTTTTTGTGAATGTACATACAACAATTGAAATTTGAATATTTTGTTTAAAAGTATTTCTATAATTTTAAATATAAATAATGATTTTTTCAAATATTATCATTATATTCTAAAATAGTTTATTTAAAAAATTGGAAACACATATTTGGTTAACATGGTATTAGATTCTATTATGGAATCCATGGTGAGACTATAAAAGGATTTTATCTCACAACCTATATATACCATTGAGTGTTTGTAGATTAACTTCTTCCAGGTTCGATTTGGGGTAAATCAAATATTAGAGGAGGTTCTTACTATTGAACTATTGACATAGTGTGTTATATATAAGTTTGGACATGGGCAGTTTATCATCCTCTATTTCTGGTACATTCTTGCAGTACTTTGTCTTGTTGATGCCTATTGGATTATTGGTACACCCCTCCCAATAATGTTTATTTTTTATTCATATTTTCTTGTTTCTTTTTCATTGTCAAATTTAATTGAAAATTCATTCCAAATATAATTTTTCTATGATGTCAAGTGATACCCACAGATCCTTGGGGCTCTGGAATTCCCTTTGGGCTATAATGAGGCCAGCTCAGTTAGTGTTTTTCTAGGGACCTAGGGATGGTTCTTGAAAAAGAGGTATCATAGGTTCATGTTGAGATTCTTCTCTTGAAGCCAATGTGAATTGTGAAATCTCGTTGGGACATATATGGTAGTTACGATTTAGTGGCTGTCCATCTCCCACAATGTTGATCCTTATGTCGTGATGGGTGGGTAGAGAATGATGTCTCTGGGATTTTTTATAGTATTTTTCCTATATTTATTTGAACATTGTTAAATCCAAATCCATTTTTATAATTTTATCATTTATGTTCACATGTTCAATTATAAATGGTTTTTTAATAACTGATGTGTTAAATAAAATGAATCCAAAATGTTTCTTTTATACCTGGAGATAATGTGATACATATATAACTATCATATATTAGAAGGATTTGGAAAACATATTTTATATGTTCTAGATATATCTAATCTGCGGCTGTATATCATTTTTCAAGAACAAAATATCATAATGTTGAATTATTTTAATATAAAGATGAATTTAGGGATATCTCTAGTAATATGGAAATATTATCCAATTATATTTATTACCATAATGTAAATATGGTTCATCCCATATTGAACTGACATTATGATGGAAAATGGGGAAATATTCATGTAGTTATCTCATAATATTAAATGTACAATATGGTTATTTCCTGTATAACTTTTTAAATTCATCCACATTTAATAAATATTATTTGTAACGATACTATTTAATTAGCTCCCATATTTTAGATACTAAGATAAAATTTTAAATTTTATTGGATTAACTATTTATATTAATTTTTTATTATATTTTTATTATTTGGAATATTAAATATCGGTTTTTTCTTGTAACCATATCATTTAATGTCTCATAATGTTCCCATAGTATTTTACATTTTAGATAAATATTTCATTGAATTTGGAAAAAGATTAATTTAAGTTGTTTTATGTTATTTTCAAATTATAATTAAATTTTATATTTGAGATTTAGTTTTTTAAATATTTATACTAACATTTCATTAATAATAATTATTGGAATATTTCATATGAAACAAATCTATCAAATTGATATTCATATAAGGACCCTATAGATATTTATGCAAAGGACCCTCAACAATTTTATGAAATGTATCCTTATAGTTTATTAGGTAATTATTAAGAAGATTGGGTTGGTAAATGTGGTAACACATGTCTACCAAAACTATCACTTTCTCATTAAATGGACCATAAGATATATAATTATTTTGATGGTAATAATAATTCAAAATGTCCAAATTATATGATTTTTTTAGTTTTATATCAATGAAATCTAGAGTGAAAATAATTATATTTATTTTGGATTGCAGAAGTGTTGAGTGGATGACATTATATGAGCTATGTGATACTAATTATTTAAGATAATTTAATAATATATAATTTTGTAACTATTTTTAGTATTATATGTACTTTTATATTCTCGTTTTGAGATCAAACATGGTTAACATAACACTAAATTATTCAATAGAACATGATTACATTATATAATAGTTATAGTTATATTTGAAATGAACACTAAATTTTAGTTTGATTTGGGAAAATGATAAAAATGAAAATCACGATCAAATATAAGGGTTTTTATTTAAAGATACATCGAATATTTTTTTATGAAACTATGTAAAATTTTTAATTATTTATGTGAAATTTAATAATTTTGAGGTTAATAATTTATTAATTCCATTAAATGATCATATTAATGCTACTTTACATTACATAATAGAAACTGATGAAATTCCATATAATAGTCTAAATGAATAATGTATAACCTATAAAATTCTATCATTGGGGTTCACCATTACAAAAAGAATTAATGATAGTCAATTTTATTCAAAAAATGGCACCTCAACATTCAAGATTCATAGAAATTTTCTACACTTCCCCCAGCTATTGATAAAAAATAAAAAGTGATGAAATTGAGAATAGGGAGAATATTTTATATATGATTGAAAATTTAAGACTGATAAGATTCTGTAAATTTATTTTCAGTATTTATAGGAACATTATATTTTTATCTCACCAATAGTGTTATGAAATATTATTTTCTAGAAACTGATGGGGAGAATAGGATAAAGATGACATTTAAACCAAAAGAAAAAATAGATATTTTGGATACTTTTTTTTGAAATATATATGGTCCAGCTCGGGAACATGGATTTGAGACATGTTTTTCAGAAAGATTTTTTTTTATTTTTGGAACATCTTCGAGGGATGATACATACAATGAAAAATATACACTTTATAGGAAAAAAATAGAGGTGATTGGGGAAATGGTAGAGGATAGGATTATTTCCTTGATAATGTTTTTGATTATAGACATATATTTAGATTTTTATGATGCATATCCTACTCCACTAGCTCTACATACATATTCCACTCCTCTACATCCACAACAATATCAGTCTCCCCCATATACTCCTCTACGGATCCCTATATATAGTGAGTTATATTATATATATTCGAAGTATTATATAGAATAATATGATATCATATATTATAGTGGGGGATAACATACATATTCATTTGACGAAGAGGGATAAACATAGGGTATCAAAATTGATACTATAGATGCATTGTTTATATAATTCTTCCCCACTAATGGAATTTATACTATTGAAAATTGTTTCCTAAATTGAGAATTTTTAGATAACATAATACAAGAGGTATATATAAATTATATCCTTAATTTAATATTACTAATTTATTTCATATATATATATTTATATATGTTATAGGTGTATATTAATTTTAAATACATGATGTATATAATTCCACAACAGGTTGAGGTCATATTTGGAATTCCCATTTTAATTAATATGGAAACCTGATAAGTGGGGGTGGTAGGGATGAATCTGTGGTAGGCTATTTTTACCATATTCTAAATTTTCATGGTATATTATAATCTTTTTTCCATTTTTGAGTTAAACATATATATAATCTTAATGAATATTGAACTATATTAGTTTAAAAACAATTACTAGCCACATTTATGTATGTTATGTCGAAAAACGATAAATTTGTGTATCTTGCATGAACGTAAACTCGTAATCATTTAAAGGTTCTTTTATTTAGACTAACTGTATATAAAATATAATCATATGTCAACAAAAATTGGTGGTTTTTAATATACTCACATGGAGTCTCACTATTTATACAATTTCCATCCACTAACATAACTCCACTTTCCATCAAAATAGTATTGTAATAGATTCCCACTGTAATCTCGTTGTATATCTTGAATCCCCCAAGTTCAATTAAATCCTACAATGTATATGATGTATTAATTCCATATCTTATACAATATATTATTATTACTTTATATATTATTTTAATTTTATCTATATAAATTGATCTCATTCAACTTATAATTAAATACATCAAATGTCATAATGTCATCTTATATTTTGTAATACCCAATCACTTCTCATAGAACATATTCATAGTTATCTAAAGAATATTCCCATCTATAAATATGGATAATTTAGTAGAGTTATTTTTATATTCATATAACAAGAGGATCCTGACTCATTTAATAGTTCAGTAAAATTTATATCAATAGAAGCTCGTTCTATCCCTTACTCGTCTACTGTGTTCATTGACATCTCATAGCTTTGAAAGAACCTATCTAATTATATAAAAATGTATAATTCTTATATCACCGCCATTTTCACCCAATAATCTACATCTTCATCTCAATATTGGATTCATTGGTCTCCTTATCCTTCAATATTAATTTTATTTTTCAGGATGAATAAGGAACAAACGTTACGAGTCGGTCTCATGGTAAGGGACTTCATCTAAATGTCGTTTCATAGTTGAATTTCATAATAATATACGCAATTATTTTTTATAAGATGTATATACATCCAATAAAAAGTTTATATCCATATTTTATCTATAATTGTATCGTCCCAGACCGGAACAACCACATGAATATTGCTAAACAGGTTATGTGTTACTACCTTAGGTGCACCACCCCGAATTCCAAAGGCTACTGACTAGAAGTGGGGGACTCATAGGTATTGTGGGGAGGCTATACCATCTCATAGAATACTACAAGTACTATTATTATCCTAATAATAAATTATATGACTCTACAGACTCGAACAAAACCCACATAGCGGAAGCACAATCAATATAAATAAACCGTAGAAGTAATAAATATAAACAATAGTAGTGGAAAGTAAACAGAGGAGCATCCTGAACACCACATGTAACTACTAAAGAAACCATGCATCAATTCAAAGCAGGTCATACGTATCGAAATGTTAAGGGTTCCAATTTCTGACAAACTATATCTACAAAATTTGTAAGCATGCTGATAAAGTAAAGAAAGCAAACAAAGAAAACTCCATCTAGATTAGACCTCAAAGACCATAACAACTCCATGAAATAGCTTTTTCAGTCATGCTCCTGAGGTTGACCTCTTTCCTGCACATAAATCCATAATGTCTACATGCATCTCGAAGGGCCTGGGTAGGGTGTGTGATGAATCTCAGTACGATACCACCCAACGGTGTGTATCTAATATAAGTTTTTAACTCAGCTTGCGGTTATAAAGAATATAGTAAACAATACAATGAAAAAATAAACATAAACTCTATCGGTGCTCAGTAGACACTATGAAGTGTCACATGCTTCGGCCAATATCAGAATCTCTATCATGTTACCTAGAACCATGTGCACCCTAATAGCATGTGTCTCAAGTACTGACGTCCCAAAGGCAAACCCAAGAATTTTTAACTCATAGAAACAATGGTTTCTCCCATAAAATAATGTAACAGTAGGGACATCGATGTTTTCTCTCAAATAATGTAATGGGTTAGACAATGATATCTTCCCTAAAATAAAGTAACCAGAGGGACAACGATGTCTGCCCTCAATTAACATTGAGCCTTTTCCCCCATCCTGATAGCCTCAATCTTATCCCCTAAATTCACCTCACCTTCCACGTGGCTTCTTACAACATACACCCCCAAACCAATAGTTCCTAAACTGAAACTAACTAGGGCCTCTTCCCACAAGAGTGGTCAAAACTACCTCCTCATAGAGTCTCTCTATGTGCACACTACTCAATGTTCAAGGTGAGTGGTAATCCCCAAAGTAAGTTCCCAGGCCACAACCTGTCTGACACATCTTGCCCATGTTACATTGAAGATCATGTATGATTGCCTTATCATCCATGTAACCTGAGCCATGCCCATATTTTATAGTCACACTACCTCAAGCCGACGTCAATGATGCTCAATCTCGTGGTCAGAACCACCCAATGTAACCCGGTCCAAGCTAAACCTGTGATCAGCATCACTCAAGAAATATTTGGGCCACGCCCAACACAACCCAAAGTGTTCCAGCATATTGAATTCAAAAATTACATATACAACACTTCTAAAAAAGTCACATAAATAGGAAAAAAATCTAAATAGTTTAATTGGACTAACAAAATGTTTATCAGACAGTATCACTGAGGTCTCTAAAGACACTAAATAATATAATCATGATTTACCATATTAAACATAACAGTTTTAAACAAAGAAGATCAATTATAATCATTTTGGCACCACAGGACAAAATATCCCAATGAGCGTTGACCTCTCACCAAGTCTTGCACAAGAAATATAGGAAATAGGGAATTCCCAAAGGCATCCCATGGGTCTAAAGATTAATTCGTTATGTAATAGCTAATAAAATGGATCCCACTCTAAAATAATCGATAACACGCCAAAGTATGTACCACCAAAATATCCAAAAAAACGCAATACAGTGTATGCACCACCTACCTGAGACTTGTATGATGATACTCTTCCAATAACTGCCTCCAATTAGTTCTAAAATATAGTAGATCTATGAAAGAATCAAAACTAGTCAAACCCCTAGAACTCATTTAGAACTTAAATCAAGAAGAACAGCTCAAGAGGAATCAAGGCCTTACAGAGGGGGTTCCAATAGATCAAACAGTGTTTGAATCTAACTTCAGACGATGAAACGAGAAGGAATTTAAGTGATGACAAGATATTCACATCTTGCAGACGAAACACACTACCCCTACCTCAAAATGGGGCTACTGCCCATTTTAACGAAAAAAAAAGAAAATATATAGCATGTACATAGGAATACACATTGCCTATCATTTTATTGGTCAAAGGATGACAGATATATCGTTGAGGACATGCTGACAGACCACATAGCTTGTACCTATAGAACATGGTGTCTACCACTCTACCTAGCTAACAACCCCAACACACCATGTATATCCCCATACACATCCCACTATATGGTGTGTAGAGATTTCACATATTGTGTACTTTCTAAAAAAATTCTACCATGCCAATAGGACTACACACCATGTATGGTCTTCTCACATGGGCAAGGGTACATGGTGTGTACTTAAGCTACATGGCGTGTAATTTTTAATTTTCTAGAAACTTCCCATTTTCTCTATTTTTCAAAGAAACTAGTAAATCATTCAAACATTGTTGATATTTTAACCTGCTCCAAAAACCTAGGTTCTTATAATATCCCCACCTTAATATAGCTCATCTCCGAGTTATCAAACATAACCAGAAGATGGCACCGAATGAACCACCCCGATTGAAGTAAACCATACATCCCCAGTCTCAAGGGTTCTGTATAAATTCCTCAAGGGCTCCCCACCTTAGGAATTTCCTATATTGGTCTCAACCGTATAAGACTAAACAAAGAAAGGGTTCACTAACATATTTCCAGACTCATTGCCCCCTCGTGATGCATCGTCACTCCTACGCCTCATCAGTGACCCCGTGTCTTTTCGGAAACCCAACGTATCTCAAACCGCATCTATATCCAACTCCACAAGGTCCTACATCATATTGGTGATCCCAAAAAACTGGTTCCTAGAACCTCAAGTACCCCGCATCTTCGATGTGATGATGTCCACGACACTTCAGGAAACCAATATCCTCGATACCCCAATGCCATGCATCTTATACATATATATAAATATATCAGACACTCGATATAGATCCAATCCCACTGACTATCATGTAGTCATTCCACATAAATCATGTGCTCTTGGTGAACTCAAAACAGATCTGCATTAATTGGTCATCCCAAAATAAAAAAAAATCACAGCCACACTCTCGGTGTACCCCTAACCATCATTGGCTCACCAGCCTGCTCAGCCACTGGCAGCTCCACGACATGTGTCTGGGTTGATATATGATAGTATGATGCCTGACCTCCTTGTTGTGCTTCCCCGCTCACCATCCACTAACCCCTTAGATGGGTCCCGCTGTCTCTGGCATGTCCTATGCATGCAGCTGAAACTCAATTACCCTCTCCTGGTACCCAACCTACACCAACTATAGATGCCAATGTCGGTCCTCGTCCCTGTATGTTGGCTGTCTGAGAAGGCTACCTTCAGAACCTCTCAAGATGCCCAACCTATCTACATGCCTGAAACTACTTTAGAGACCTATCACAATGAGTCTGAACATGTCCTGACTATCCACACTGAAATCAAATCATTGAAGAACTTCTATGAGGTGGTCCATCTCTGTCCTTGGCCAGACTTCTATTCAATAACTCATCCCGTCCTTGCTTCCTAAAAATAAATCCATCATCTGATGTAGTTTTCCATCCAACATGGGGCATATCCCTCTCGTTTCCTTCCGCTATGAGTGCTTGATTCACTACCTCTGAGAATGAACTCAGCCTGTTGATTTTCACTTATATTTGAATGGCGTTTCTTAATCCATCCTCAAAGAGTATCCCCCTTTCCGCATCATCGATTACCATACTAGGTGTTAAGCGATACAACTCAGTGAAATTAGCTACATAGGCCATGATAGACTTGTATCCATATTGAAGCCTCAAGATATCCCGAGCTCTCTCTTCTCTCAGTGTCTCTGGGTAAAAGTGCTCAAAGAACCTGTTATAGAAGTCTTTCCTTACAAGTACCTCATGCCTACGAGCCTGAATTTTTATATCCCGACAATGCTTTTCCAGTCCACATACCCTGTATGTCCCAAGCTTGAAACACCACCTTAGTGGTGTCTTGAACTTCTTGAAGACTATTTGCATGCACTCTATCCTATTCATACACATGCGGACCACCCTCACCCTAAAAAAGTGGCTGGTGTTGATACTAGAACGCATGCGTCAGATATGCCATTGGTGGATCTGTACCTTGCGTACCTCTATAATTCCCCAGTAAGACACGTACCAGGATAGCTCAGAGCTGCTCGTCATGCCACGGTCTGAATGCTACAAAACACTACTTTTTTCTACCTGCATAGGATCTTGGGAATGTTCTTGTCCCTAGGACTATACCTCCAGCTCCTGATCTTCTAGCACCAGATCCTGAACCGGACCCGACTCCTACGACATTGTATCATCCCTCGCCTGAATTCCCATCTAAGTCAACTAAAAGGAACCCGCTGAATACCATAAATGGCCAGCCAACCCATATATAAATATATAGAACAATATATATACAACACATATAAGGAAAGTAGTAACGAGGCATCATAAGACAATGAACCTTACTTTCCCCTATTGCAACCCACACTTTCGACATCCCGACCTCATGGCCTCCTTACCCACCCCACAACAATGACTTATATCAAAACTACCACGGGCCATGTCTGTCCTGAAAACCAATGTTACCTCAAATCGATCACCGATTCTCCCAATCCTGATGATAAAAATCACATCAACCATAGTACATGCCTAATCGTACAAGAGGGAGACCCAAATATAATGCCACATGGAATTATAAAAATATAAAAAGCATGTAATAACAAATTTCATTAATCAAGAAATTTTAATAGGAATTTTTTCTATTCACATTTCAAAAAAAATATAAGGAAAGGCTATTGATATTACTCACATGGCATTATCACTTCACAAAGAATACATGTAGTTATGAAATTGAAATACTGTAAAAGTATTCCTATAAAAAACCAAAAAACCACACCATTCCATACCAGGCCAAGGTCCAATAATCACTTACCACGCTCGGTCAAGGATCACATATCACAATCAATAACCTCACTCACGTAGTGAGCCAAAAAGGTGGAAATCATATAAACGGAATCCAAGCAAATGAAAACAAAAATTCCCACCCATGGAAACTTGGTCCATTCCTCATACCTAGGGTTTTAGGCACCCCAAGCACAAGCTACAAACCCAGTACCACTCACAAACTATCTCTATTCTACCCTATACTAAATAGGAAAACTGGGAGAAATAAAAGAGAACCCAAAATATCATTAGTAGCCTAAAAAACGCTACTACTAAATCCCTATGAAGAAATCCGTTGATACCACTTTATAACAACCCATACCTCAATAACAACCCAAACAGTGCTAAACATGTCGAATGTTACAACCTTAGGCGCACCTCCCTGAATTCCAAAGGCTGCAGACTAGTAGACAGGGTCTGATTGGTATAATGGGGAGGCTATACCCTCTCAGAGGATACTAAAGGTTCTGGTCTGATCATAATATGAAATTATAATACTCTTCAGACCCAAAACAGACCCACATAGAGGAAGCACAATCAATAGAAATATACATAGGAAGCAATAAATAAAAACAATAGTAGTATAAAATAAATAGAAGATCATACTAAAAGCATCTAGTAACTACTAAACAAACCATGAATTCATCCAAAGAAGGTCATACATATCCATTTTTAAAGGGAGCCAATGGAAATCCAACGGTAGATACAAAATAATTAAGCATATTGATATAGGAAAGAATGAAAAAAATGTAAACTCCATCTAGGCAAGACCACTAGGTTCATACCATCTCCATGAAATAGCTAATGTTGTCCATCTCCTGATGCTGACCCCTTTCCGGCACATAAATCCATATAGTCTACTTCCATCCTGAAGGGCCCGTATATGGCGTGGGACAAATCTCTGTGGGATACTGTAACATCCCCAAATGATAAAGGGTTAAATAACTAAATGATATGACTAATGTCAACAAGGTGAACCTTCCTTTTCGGGAGCCTACCTGATTAGAACTCCATAGATAATCGTGCTTGGCCTGGAGTAGTGATCAGGATGGGTGACCTTCTGAGAAATTTCCCAGGGTGCATGTGAGTGAGAACAAAGCACACTAGAACGGACATGTGTTGGCATGTGGGGACAATCATTAGTCAGATGACCCGTTCAAGCATGTGGGTGGACCTTGGGGTGGGCCCCACATGTATGGGGGGCAACTGGTGGTACCTCGTGGGCTCGGACCCGACGACCATGTTAAGGTGGGGTGGTTGTGCTGTCACTGGGACCCAGTTGTCACATTTGGTATCAGAGGTGGTACCCACCCTTAAGTGCGGTGCACTACCTGTGTTGAGATGTAGGGCCCACAACGAGGGCGTTGTGCTCAAAAGTGGGGGTGATTGTAACATCCCCAAATGATAAAGGGTTAAATGACTAAATGATATGTCTCATGTCAACAAGGTGCACCTTCCTTTTCAGGAGCCTACCTGATTAGAACTCCATAGTTAAGCGTGTTTGGCCTGAAGTAGTGATCAGGATGGGTGACCTTCTGGGAAGTTTTCATAGGGTGTGTGTGTGTGAGGACAAAGCACACTGGAAAGGACATGTGTTGGCATGTAGGGACAATCATTAGTCAGATGACCCGTTCAGGCATGTGGGTGGACCCTAGGGTGTGCCTACATGTCTGCGGGGCAACTGGTGGTACCTTGTGGGCCAGGACCTGACGGCCATGTTAAGGCGGGGTGGTTGTGCTATCACTGGGGCCCATTTGCCACAGATACCACCCAACGATGCGTACCAAATCTAAGTGTTTATGAAGATATTCAATTATATGGAAAATAGTAAATAGTACGATGCACAAATAAACATAAACCTCATTGGTGCTCAGCAGCCACCATGAAGTCTCACCTTCTTAGATGAATGTCGGTATTTCTATAATGTATCCTGGCATCATGTGCCAATGGACACCATGTGTCTCAAGTACCTACATCTCGAATGAATGCCCAAAAAATAGTAACTCATAGGATCAGTGATGTCAGCCCTCAAATAATGTAACCGAAGGGATAATGATGTATGTCTCAAATAATGTATCCACAAGGACAACGATGTCTGCCCTCAAATAAAGTAACTAGAGGGACAACGATGTCTACCCTCAAATAACGGAAAACCTTTTTCCCTATCTCAATTGCCTCAATGCTATCCTCTGGTTGCTCCTCACCTTCCAGGTGGCTTCCTACGATAAGGACCCCCAAACCAATAGTACCTAAACCACATGTTACGGGGGACTCTACCCACATGAGTGGTAAAAACCACCTCATCATGAAGTCTCTCTATATGCACACTACTCAATGTTTTGGGTGAGCGGTAATCACCAAATTAAGTTCATATGATACAACCTCTTCGACACCTCATGCCCCTACAACTGTGCCACTCAAGTTCTATGGAATTTCCATCAAAGTAATCTGCGCCATGCCCAACCTGACAGCCACACTGTCTCAAGATGACGTCCATGACGCCCAATCTCATGGTCAGAACGACCCAATGTAAATAAGGCTAGGCCCAACCTATGATCTGCATCACTTGTGAAACAGCATGGCCATGCCCAACACAAACCTAAGGGTTCCAGCATATGCAATTCATTCATTACATATATAAAACATCTAAACAAGTCACCTAAATAGGCAAAAAAAAATTATAAATATTTCAATTATAATAACCTAATGGTTATCACACAGCAGCACTAAGGTCTTTAATGCCTCTAAATAATGTAATCTTGCATTACTAGATTAAATAGACAAGTTGTAAACAAATCAGATTTATTATTACCATTTTGGAACCCCATGCCAAAATGTTCTAATGTGTGTTGGCCTCTCGCTCATCCTTTCTCAAGAAATATAGGCAATAGGGCATTCCAAAATCAATCCCCTGGTTCTTATGTTAATTCAATATGTATTACAAGCTAAAAAGGGTCCCCCTCTAAAATAATTGAGAACACGCTGAAGTTCGCACAACCCAAACATCCATGAAAACACAAAATAAGGTATGAAACACCTACCTGATACTCATACGAGGATACACCACCGATAAAATCCTCCAATTAGGTCTAAAACTTGGTAGATCTAAAAAATAATCAAAACTGATAAATCTGTTATAACCCATCATAAAACATAAATCGAGAAGAACAGCATAAGAGGAATCAAGGCCTTACCAGAGGGGTTCTAATGGATCAAACTCTGTTTAAATTTGACTCCGGATTAAGAAACTGGAAGGAATTGACATCTCGACTGACTATTCACATCTTTCAGACAAAACACACAACCCGGATCTCAATACAAGGCTACTACCATTTTTAATGAAAAAAAAAAGAAAATACACAGCTTGTATATAGGACTACATGTCCTGTATCATTTTATTGTTCGTAAGATGTAGGATATTTCTCCCAGGACATGCTGACTAACAACACGTCATGTACTTATGGTACACAGCATGTACAACACTACTCAGTCGACATCCCCAAGATGCCATGTTTATCCCCATACACGGCCCCTCTATACGGCGTGTACAAATAGTACATGGCGTGTACTTGCTAAAAACAATCTACCCTACCAACAGGCCTACACATCATGTATGGATGTCTCACATAGGCCAGGGATCAAGACATATACTGAAGGTACACGGCGTGTAATCTAGAATTTTCTAGAAACAAGCTAGTTTCTACAATTTTATTAGAAACAAGTCAAAAAATCAAACAGGGTCGGGATATTGACCCTCTCCCAAAAATCAGGTTCTTACAATACTTATGTTATTTAATGTTTTCCAAATGTATTAATTCATGGAGATTAACATTTTAATGTTAAAAGTGGTATGGGACACCTTGAACCTTTACAGTTTTAATTATCAAATCATTTCAATATGATCTAAATTTACATCTTTATTATATGGATATAAATTAATAGAAATTTTTATATATTCTGAATTTAATTCAATGTTATTAAAAAAATTGAATCATATAATGTGTTTTATATGGAATATTTTGACAAAAATGATAAAAGGAATGTGCTATTTTCCGTATATGACCATAATAACTTCTCTGCCACCATAAATATTATTTAATATTTGTCTTCTTCTATAAGCCTTAGTGTCTTTTAAAAATAAAATTAAATCTCTTATTCTCTCTTTTTGGGTATCTTAGTTATGAAAATGTGTTCTTACATAAAAATCTTATTTTTAAACATTTTTTTTATATGGGATTAGAAGAGTCTGTAAAAAGGGGTTTATGATGAATGTGTCTTATTCATCAAATTTTACATGAGCATTATAGGAAATTGGTGAGCACGACAAGACTTATATGAAGATTTGTGCCCCATTATATCACATTGGTGATCCGTTTATATCTTATATGAAGGGATGATACCCATTATAGCTCATTGTTGTTCCCAATATATATTATACAAAGGGTTATCTTCCTTAAAGATATCCAATTTTGAAGTCGACCATATGGTTCTTCCAATTTAAATAGGTTTGAAAGGGTTTTGTGTATATGATTCATTAAGTCACCGAAAAGAGTTATAATTTAATTGAGCAAAGAGTTATAATTTATTTTCTTTTGTTTTAATGTATTTCTTTGAGAAAAAAATATTTAGGGTTTTCTATATGAAAATATTTTGTTTCATTCAGAGATAGAACATTAAATGGATTTCAATGATATAACAAGACTAATGGTTTTATTTCATTTTATTCCACTTACAATTATTTTTGTTCTTATCCCATGTTTTTAAATTTTCTTTATCAGATATAAGAAGGAATAGTGTAAAGGATGGAATCAAGGAAAAGTTATGATAACTAAACATGAAATGAAACCATGTTTCTTTTGAAATGTTTTTGTGTTATATGAAAAATATATATGGTCGGAAGTGTGCACTTTTTATTTCAATGGGTTTGTTATGTAATAGTTGGGGACTAATTCTCTAATTTATTAACCACAAAATGATCCTCAATGTGAATTATTGACACAACTCAAGGTTACGTAATGTTAATGTTTGAGACCTTATATGTATAATATTTAATACCTTAGAATAATTCAACTTAGTTTAAAAAATTATTATATCATTATATAAATATTATAAAACAATGTTGAATATTTATGATATAAAGGAGAAAACGTTGAAAACAATGATTCTTGAAATTGAGAACCATTAGTTTCTCTTGTTGGATTATATGGAATTTAAGGGTGTAAGACAATTCTATGTAACCATGATATTATGGAAGTGATGGAGGTTATGTGAAAAGGTAAAAGGAAATGTCTACATGTTGAAATATTTATTTTGGAGTTCCTTTATGGGGCATAAGAAGTCCCCTTATATGTGGTGAGAGTGAAATTTTTTTAAGATCCCATTACATTTTGATATTATAATTACATTATTAAAGGGTATGGGATCCAAAAAAGAATAAAAATAGAGTTTTGATTGGTTTTTTTCAATAATAACTCATCCATTGATTTGATAACATGTATTTAAAAAAATTTATAAGTTTTTTTTTCTTAAAACATTAACTTTTTCCAATTTTCTTCTTTTACCATGGTAATTAGTTCTTACCTAAGTAAATAATTTATATCGTTAAAAATAAAATTAATCCTATTAAATATTTTTGAAAAAATAATTCATAATATTATATCCATTTCTCCAGATATAATCTAGTTTTGATTGAAAAATTATTTTAATATTTTATTATATAACGTGTTAAAAAATATTTTTAGAAACAGTATATTTTAAGCATAAAATTGATTTCTAGGATAAAATTATCAATGTATTTTATTTTAACAATACAAATTGGATTATTATAACAATAAATTATTTCAGTGTGCATTTAAAAGATGTAAATGTTTTACAAAATTTTTATTTAACTAAAATAAAATACCAAAACAGTTTTTTGGAAAATGATACCTTAGTTCAAAAAATGTAATTAATAGGTTTCTAAAATTAATATAATGTATTTAAGATTTATATTTTTCATTCATGAAAACAAAATTGATCAGTTAAATAGTTTATAAATATATTTTTATTTATCATATAATTATTATTTTACAATTTTGGTAAAACCAATATCTTTTCTAATTACCTACTTTTTTAAAAAAAAATCAATATTTTCCATAACATAATATGGTTATAAAAATAAATAATTTATATTATTTATAAAATTATAAAATTTGAAAGATTACATTTTAAATAAATTAATACAATATATTGGAAAAACGTTTTTATAAGAAAATTAACATTCAAAGTGGGATCCATTCCTATTATTATTTTATTCTAATTTATGAAAAAAATATTTATTGTATTAATTATTTGATATAATATAAAATTAATATCAATGTTATACCTTATATATAAATTATTTGGATTCTTAATATAATTTGATATGGATCCAATTATAGAAGAAAATTATTCCTCTCAGAAAATGGTCTTATTAATTACTTTAACACAGATTTTTTATTTATAAGTTATTATTAACAATAAACGTAGATTTATTTTTCCTTTACTTGATTTTTTGGTTTCCTCTACATTAACATGTCAATTCAATTGCTAGATTTCCCCAATTAAATGATGATTCATGACTCATTTTGGTTTTTTGTTGTGAGGGAAGAAATTGATGAACACAATTATTTTTAAATGATTATTTAATTGGGAAATATGACTATGTTACAATTTTATACATTATCATCCATTGGTATATGGCTCACCAAAAGCCTCTAAAATCTAGAAATTGTTCATGTAATATTATTTATTTGGAATGGATCATCACTCTTGTTTCTAAAGCATTCCATTGGGGCCTGCATCGTATTTCTGACATGTTTGATATTGGTTGATAGTCACATGATGTACTGCAATCCCACTTCCTAAAAGCATGTGTCATCCATAAATTCTTCAGTAATGTTTTCTCCTTGATTGAAATGGGATAATGGGATGCCAGTGTCTCCTTCTGTGGATTCCCCCTTGGAACTTGGTGCCTAGTCTTGGTCTCCGTCATAGATTAACACATTGTTCGTGAAACGCTTTCCTAGGGTCATATCATTGTGGATGTTGAATAATTACTTTTCCCCTATCAGGACATTCAAAGGGGTCAAGTTAGGGAAGAAATATTCAATCATGGGATTAGTCACACTGAGGGGAGTATTCCAAACTCTAAAGGCTGATCTAGACACAACAAAGGATTGATCATAGAGGATGCACCCCTCAATAGGGGACACCAAGGATTACTATTGGTTAGGATTGAACCTAAGATAGGATTCTTATATACCTTATATATATGACAGGGATGAAAACCCACATATTTTAAATGGGTGATTTGGGTATTACACATGGTTAACATCCCGTTTTTCTAAGAATGAATTTGTTGTATAGATGGGGCTTATGCATAGTTAGTTTCCCATGTTTTTAAAATTGAATTAATTGAATTAATGGGTCTTATACATGGTCATATACCCATTGAATGATGTGACCTTGTTGTGATATGGTTGAGGTAGCGGAGAAAATGGTTGTGGAATATGCATGTTTTTTTTTCTAATGGGATGTCATGAGTTCATTGGTATGTGGTTGCCCAGATGGAATCTGGTTGGATATAGAGGAAGTGTTGAAGGGTGAGGCTGAGATAGAATCGATGTGAAGCTGTTGGTGATGGTATTTGACCTCACAAAGGTTTTATATGTATCCTAGTGGCTAAGAATAAATGTACATGTGGTTATGGAAGGGGGATATGAGACACCTAAGGATGCGACTCATGAGAAATAGTTCACATGGATTGGGAACCAAAGTGGAACTATATTGTTAAGGGATGCTCCTCCCGAGAAGAAGAAGCTCAAGGTAACGACTGGGATGGGAAATGAATGATAGGATTTCCCCTAATGGAAGCTTCCTATGTACCCTAAAGTGATCAAATTCCACTTATTTTAGGATGGAGGAATAGAATTTGGGGTACACAAAGGACGACATCCCGGAGATGCGCCAGGGGCATACACATGGTTAGCAGCTAATTGGAAGAGGGAAAATTGTGGTTAGAGAAGTACGTTGAAGTGTATGACTATTATGTATGGCCAGCTACTTAGGTTCTTATTGATGTAGTGATGGGCTGTGTGGTTGGGGCTTATGCATGGTTGACACCCCAATCAGATTGATTGAAAGACCTCATGGAGGTGAACCTGGGGGATGTGTTCCCATTGGGGAAGATGTCAAATCATGAGGTTACATACTGATGAGGGAGAACCATAGTTTAAAATTTATTCAGACTGAACATAAAATTTTCAGATGATAGGGATCAAAAACCACATACTTCAAAAAGAAAAGGGGTATTTCCATTTAACTTCATGAAGGACAATAGTGAACTGATGTGAAGTAGTCAGAACAGATGCATGACAGGATTGAACCTCAAGGAGGCCTCTTACGAACTTGAAATGTATTAAATTCTACATAGTTTTGTATTTGGGGCTTGGGTATTATGCATGGAAAGCAGCCCATATACTTGTTGATGCATACTCATGGTTTGCGGCCCATAGAGGATTTCATGGTCGCTATTTACTCTAAACCCACGTGATTCAATCTCTGTGTGTGAAAAAAATGGTAACAAAAGAACAAAAAATCATGTCATGAATGTTGTGGCTATGATGCATGGTGTGAGGGTTACACATAGTTATCATCCAAGAAATATGGATATTGGAACATACTCTAGGAGTGAATCCCAATAAAATGACTTGGGGATTATGTGAATAATGCCTGAAGTGCGCCTCACATAGGCTTGGCATGACTTCTTTAGGTGGTGCAGTGTTTCAAGTGGACTTTTTGTTGTGTCCTTGTTGTGGAATGCTTTGGTTTTGTTGGATTCGTACTATGTAAGGTTCATCATCCACAACCTGGGCCTGTACGCGGACATGGATGGTCATCATAGGAAAGCTCGTTGTCGGTGTTCTTCTCCTCACCAAATGGATTCACAATTCCCTACTGGTTTGTCATTCGGTTATTTTGTTGCATCATTGTGGCTATTTTGTTGCATCTGTGTGACCTGATGGATCTGATACTCCATGTTTCCTCCACTATTTCTTTGTGATCTTTCACACCCGACCCCATCTTGGTTGGGTGCAATGGATTCCACAATGTTTTGGATTGTGTTGGTGGCTTCGGTGAAGGCGTATATGTTAGGGGTTCTATTTTGACGTGTCGGTGTCATTGCAGTGGTTCGATGAAGCTCTTTCCATTGGTAATCATCTTCCTTTTAGTGCTTGGGAGTAGCTAACTCGTGTACTGGGAAAATCCATACTACCTTGTTAATTGCAGTTTGCTGGTTTTGAGTTTTTATGGTTGATATATTTTCACCTAGAGTGATTCGCATAACTTATGCGGTTGTTGTTTTGATATTTTAGTTCGTTTTTGGTCTCAACTAGATGAGATGAGGGTATGTCATCTCATGCATCATATAGGCGCTTCTATAAATAACATGCCATGCATTCTTTTCATGCCATCTAGGGTGCATTAGCGATTGCATGCTGTTTTGATAGGCTTTGTGTAGATTATTCAGGCTATTGTGATAGATGCTTGATAGAATACCTGCTGTTATGTTAGAGAGCTGTTGTTTTCCCTTGTAGGTGACTACAGGAGATTCCAAACAATTATTCATGGGGATTATGGGCCCTCATGAATCGGAATTTGGCACCTCATTGCCTTTTTTTGTGTTTCTGGTGTTCTATGCAGTTTCTGAGCTACTGCCCTGAAAATCCCAGAATACATAGCGTGTACTTTTTGGATACATGCCATGTAGTTTTCAGGCCTTGTTACTGACCGTGTGAGCAGAACACGATGTCTTGAATGTAACTTTAGGAACACACCATGTAAGTTAGGTACATACCATGTAGTAATGAGCTGTGTACCCGACCGTGTCACTAACAACACGGGTTGGGGATGCTCGAGTAGCACACGCTGTGTTGTAATGGAACACGCCGTGTAGTCCCTTCCAGGTACCCGGCCATGTCACGAACAAGACGGTTCGGCTTGACCTTCTCTCAGACACGCCATGTTACTCTTGGAGCACACCGTGTAGTCTTTCCTGGAACCCGACCGTTTCATGAAAAACACGGGATGGTGTCACCTTGACTATACACGCAATGTTTGTTCGGAGCATTCCATGTAAGGTTCAGCAGTGTCTAAGGCCGTGTGTTTAACAAAACGGGAAGCTGAATCCTGGTCCACTACACGTTGTGTCCGTAGGGAACACGCTGTGTAGTCTCAGTTTACGAAAACTGTGTGGGTTAGCAGTGTAAGGGACACTGGTAGGGGAACAGTTTCCAAGTACATGCCGTGTGTGGGTGAAACACGCCGTGTAGTTTGAGGTGTACACTACTCGTAGGGAAAGATTACACACCCATGTCAGTGGATTAAGAAAACAATCTGTGTATTTTTCATACACGTCGCATTGTCGATTTTTGTAAACTTGTGTGTTTTCTATCCCTTTTCCCGTTTTGTACTCTTGTGTTCTCTATCCTTGTTTTCCTGATCTAAGGTGTACTTTTGATCTTTCAGAGTTATGCCGATGAGACGTCCTCTGATGGTACATCTGTCGTCAGGTAGTGATCGGATGTCAGATAGGTCTAATCAGGGACTTCCTTCTGATCCTCTAGTTAGGCCAGCCTTGGCACCAGATGTTATACCAGTTGCAGGTGCTGATGCATAGTTCAGGGAAGGTTTCATGAGGATGATGCAGGCCTTCCAGGGAGTTCCGCCACTTACCGTGACTATAGAAGACTTGGTGCGAGTTTTTCAGCAGCAGCATCCTCCCACGTTCTCGGTGGAAGGAGGACCTCAGGCTGCAGTGTCATGGCTAGAAGCCATACTGACCATTTTCGACCATCTGGAGACACCTCCAGAGAGGAGGGTCAAGATCGCCACCTACATGATCTGAGACTCCGCCAAGAGGTGGTGGGACGAGATCTCACAAGCGGGTCAACCGCAGGATATGGCTTGGGAGGAGTTCTAGCGTGTGTTATATGACTACTTCTACCGAGAGACCTTGAGGGCTGATCGAGCCTAGGAGTTCATGAGCTTAGAGAAGGGTACTATTTCTATCATGGAGTATTCCTCTCGCTTCACCGAGCTGCAGCGTTTCACACCCCTTCGGAATGTAAGTGGGGTGTTCATAGCAAGGAAGTTTGAGGATGGCCTCAGGAGGGAGATCCGCTCGCAAGTGAACATCTTCAAGCTGACTTCCATCACCTCCATCGTCAACCAGGCACTGATTGCGGAGCACAATCTGAGATACTCTAGAGCTTCGAACCAGGGTGGTTCTGCTTCCAGAGCTAGTCTTCCTCTAGATCATAGCAATAAGTGCCGTAGAGAGTCTACTTGCGGTGACCCGAGGAAGCGTGATGCATCGTCAGGCAGCCAGGTGAAATGATACCAGTGTGGCTAGTCAGGGCACATGAGGCCACAGTGCCAGAGGGACCCCATGGAGTGACGATTTTATAGCAATATGGGTCACCATTAGTGTTTCTTCTAGGAATTCTCACCAGCAGCTGGTGACCGAGGTTTTTCCATGACTCCTCATTCTGGAGAAACACCACTAGTTTCTCACCAGTCAGGTAACTAGAGTTCTTCTGACTATTCGGGATGAGGTGGAGGTCGAGGCCATGGCGGTCAACCAACAATCTCTCAGCACCAGTATGGTGGATCAGCTCAGAGTGGCCAGCCATCGGTGTAGGACCACGGTGCAGGCCTGTCTTTCACCATGGAGCAGACCTATCATAAGCAGGATCCCGTCCCTTATACAGTTCGAGGTACGGTTTTAGTAGCCTCATTTTTATGTTCATCTCTTTTCGATATTGGTGCTACACATAGTTTTATCTCTGTTGCTGCTGTGAAAAGCGTCTGGCTCTATGTCTTTTCCTATGCCGACTCGTTGACACTAGACACACCATTGTGGACGAGGAAATCTAGTGTGCGCTAGTGGAGAGAGATCCCTCTCGAGGTTGTAGGGTATCATTTCTTATGGGATCTCTATGTCATAGAGATGATAGGCTATGATGTCATTCTCAGGATGGGCTGGTTGGTTCCCTTCTAAGCAGTCGTTGACTGTTATCGCCGCATAGTGAGTTTCATTACTCCAGAGGGTGAATCATTTCTTCATAAAGGCGAATGGGATGTTCAGACGAGTTGAGTAGGACTCGACCATCATGGTCTAGGAATGGTGACAACCCAGATTGCTAGTCTTTATCTGGATGATCAGGGGACTTCGCAGTTGGACTTTCCTCCAGTTTTGGATCGTTTCAGGGATGTCTTTACAGAGGAATTTTCGAGTTTTCCTCCAGAGCATGAGGTAGGATTTTCTATTGAGCTTGTGCTAGGAGCAGCACCAGTGTCCATTCCTCCTTATAGGATGGCTACACCTGACTTGCAGGAGCTCAAGAAGTAGTTGGTGGTGTTGCAGGCTAAGGGATTCATCCGACCTAGTACTTCTCGTTGGGGTTTTTCGGTCCTTTTTGCAAAGAAGTTAGACGGTACACTTCGGCTTTTTGTGGATTATCGGAAGATGAACCAATTGACGGTCAAGAACCGATATACCTTGCCGAGGCTCGATGTCCTTTTAGACCATCTTCGAGGAGTCCGAGTGTTCTTGAAGATCGATTTGAGGTCAGGATATCATCAGTTGCACGTTAGACCATCAGATATACCTCTGACAGCCTTCAGGAGCAGGTATGTTCTATACGAGTATACAGTTATGTCGTTTGGTCTCACGAACGCACCAGTAGATTTCATGGCACTGATGAAACAAGTGTTCAATCCTTATTTGGACTCCTTCATCGTGGTCTTCGTGGACGATATCTTGGTGTAATCTCACACTCTACACAACCAGGCCACACATCTTGATATCATTTTGAGTACACTCAGAGAGCACCAAATTTATGTTAAACTCTCAAAGTGACACTTCTTGATGGATCAGATTCACTTCTTGGTTCAAGTCATCTTAGAGACAGGAGTATCAGTGGATTGAGAGAAATTGAGAGCTGTAGTTTCCTGGGGGCAACCGAAGAACGTCTTTGAGGTACTAAAATTTCTAAGGCTAGATGGATACTACACATACTTCATTCAGGACTATTCATGCCTAGAAGCACATTTGATAGGTCTAACCATGAAGGGGGAGAAGTTCTTATGGTAAGATTCTTGTGAGTCAGCCTTTGAGGAGCTGAAGGGAAGATTGACGTCAACACCGATACTAGTCTCTCCAGAGCCATGAAAGAGGTACACTGTTTATTGTGATGCTTCAGGTATCGGTCTAGGAGCTGCGCTTATGCAGGGAGATGGAGTCGTTGTGTACGGGTCTCGGCAGTTGAGGCCGCATGAGAGGAACTACCCGACGCACGATCTGGAGTTGGCAGCAGTTGTTTATGTCTTACGCTATTGGAGACACTATCTTCTGGGAGAACAATTTTTGGTATTTACCGACCACAATAGTCTCAAGTATATCTTCAATCTGTATGATCTGAATCTGAGACAGTGCGGGTGGGTCGAGTATCTTCAGTCTTTTGATTTTGAGCTTGCCTATACTCCGATAAAGGGAAACACAGTGGCAGATGCGTTGAGCAGAAGAAATCAGATTCATGCAGTTCAGGAGGCTAGTATGGGGTGGAATATTATGGATCTGTTCTCTGAGATGCATATGGAGGTGCAGGACAGACATGGATAGACTTTCATATCTTCTATAGCTGTTACCTCTACACTTCTCAATCTGGTACGAGTGAGGAAACTATCAGACTCAAAATTCTTAGTCTTGCGGGAGGGTGTGTCAAACGATGACCCTCTTCCTGGATGGACAGTGGGCGAGGATGAGATCTTGCTTCTCCAGGGATGCGTATGGGTTCCATCAGACATACGCGAGGAGATGATATGGGATTTTCATTCCTCTTTTTGGGCAGTTCATCCTGGCGTCACCAAGATGTATCAGGATATTCATCACCAGTATTGTTGGCCAGGTATGAAGAAGGATGTTGCTGGTTTTGTTATGAGATGTTCTACTTGTCAGCAGGTTAATGTATGAATCAGCGACCAACATGCCTTTTACGGCAATTACCCATTCCAGAGTGGAGGTGGAACGATGTTACGATGGACTTCGTGACCGGGTTGCTGAGATCACCTTGGGGAAACGAAGCAGTTTGGGTTTTCGTCAAGAGGCTCACTAAGGTTGCCGAGTTCTTGCCGATCAAGGTGACCTTCAATGTCAATGATCTTAGATTAATTTACATCCGAGAGATCGTTCATCTGCATGGATTTCCACAGTCCATTGTTTCAGACAGGGATGCACGCTTTACTTCTCTGTTCTGTCAAGGGCTTTAGAAGGCCTGGGGTACACAGGTACTTTTGAGTATTTCATACCATCCCCAAACTGATGGCCAGTCATAGCACACGATCACGGTGCTTGAGGATATGCTCATAGCCTGCATTCTAGACCATGGCGGTTCTTGGGAGAAGTATATTCCTCTTGTGGAGTTCTCCTACAACAACAGTTTCTGGGGAACCATTTAGATGGCACCATATGATGCTTTCTACGGTAGACCATTCCGATCACCCTTATGTTGGCTGGAGGCAGGAGAGGAAGCTTTTCTGGGACTTCGTCTCGTTCAAGAGACCTCAGAGAAGATAGATCTGATCTAGAAGAGAATGGCTACAGCACAGTCTCGATAGAAGTCTTATGTTGGTCAGTGGAGATGACCTCTGGAGTTCGAGGTTGAGGATCAGGTTTTCCTACGTGTCACACCAAGGTTGTGATGCAAGAGGATTCGGAGATAGGGTAAGCTTTCACCGCGGTACGCCGGGCTGTTGGAGGTCTTGGATAGAGTAGGGTCGGTCACCTATCGGTTTCAGCTACCTCAGAGGTGTCGGGCCATGCACGACGTCTTCCACATCTCTTAACTCCAACGTTACTTTTTGGAGTTATCTCATGTCTTTTATCCTGAGGAGGTCGAACTTGAAGCAGATACGTATTTCGGGGAGCATCATATCCGGATTGTTGATCGTAGTATGAAGGTTCTCTATGGGCGATCTGTTACAATAGTACGAGTGCTATGGCAGCACGGGCGAGTACAAGATGAGAGATGGGAAAGGGAGACTGATGTATGCTCGTAGTGGCCAGAGCTGTTCGGGGATCCTCCTACAATACCACGTTAGGGAAATTCAGGGACGAATTTCTTTAAGGGGGGAAGTTTGTAAGAACTCGGATCTTCTTTCAGGTATGGTTTTCCTTTTCTGTATTTTTTAGTAAAAATGAACTTTTTGGAAATTTTCAAAGTACACACCATGTACTTTCTGAGTACACATCGTGTACTCTTCCCGTACTCGATGTCATGTGCTGGCCATGCCCAGGCCACACACACAATGTGTAGGGGTGACGTGGAGGACGATTTTGGAAGAGTTTGGAAAAGACTCTGCACATGCTGTGTACTCTAAAATTACACGTTGTGTACTTTCATTATTCAATAAATGAACTGGGGTCACGCCTGAAGCACCGAAACCCCTCCTTCTAGGTTCGGTTCGTCCGAGAGTGACCCGTATGGACGAATCATCAATGAGATCCCACCCCTTCGTCTGTTCTCCGATTCGAGCACGGTTGATTGCGTTGGAATCACAATGGTACGATCTTCCTTCTTCTTGAGCTTCGTTTTCTGATTCCTCTTCATTTCCGAGTTATCGTGGGTTGAGCATTTTGTGCGTTTTCTCAGATCTACGACGTTATAAGGGGAATAAATCATTGTGATTCACATATAACGATCTCCTAGGATCGAGGTAGGTGTTTTGTGACATTCTGTTGAATTTCGATGAGTATTTTATGAAAATTCCACAAATTCCCTTGGGCGGGGAATTGTGGGTTTTCGGTTTTTCCCCTACTGTTTTCATGCTTTGATTGATTGCTATACTAGAGGTTTATGCTTGTAAGTAGACTAATTTATTTTGTGATCAAGATGCTTTTAAATGTTTGTTCTGTCTATTTGGCTTTATTCCAATTCTCACGGCTAGCTGTAGGATAGTAGAACTACTACCTTATTAATGTTGAGACTTAGAATGGTAGACAAGTAGTTTATGAGGTTTACTTGGACGATACTCGCATGCTATGCATGTTTATTTTCACTCAAGACTGTGAGAACCTAGAGTAGTAGACCAAAGGAAGAATTGACGTAAGGGATTCTCGAGAGTGTCTTTAAATACGATGCGAGACCAAATGGGGAATTGATGATGAGTTATTCCTCATAGAGTCTGTAATTCCTCGACGCGGGCCACAAGGGGAATGAGATATTGATTTCTTCCCCAGAGAGCCTTTAGTACGATAAGAGACTATAGGGGGAATTGATGGTGAGTGGTTCCTCAGAGAGTCTATTGATTTTCTTAGCTGAACCAGAGGGGTGAGACTGTGTGTGGCACCTAGAGGGTTGCTAGTACTTATAGGTTGAACCATGGGTGTTAGGATATGAGATCTACCTAGACGGTTAACTTTTTCCTTTATTGCTGGTAGTTTAATTGTGTACTTATTTTGTTAGAAATGTAGATTGTAGCTGATTGTGTTCCTGTTTACTGCTTCTTGTTTTATTACTGCCACGTATTCATTGACTATTAGGCACAGATCTTTGGGTGATTTCCTACAGGTATTGTATCTCACACCCTGTTTGGGCCATGATTTTGGGCCCAAGCAGACTATGTTGCTGCAAGTATAGATAAGGGCAAGCGCCCTTCTACTTCGGGTTCTAGATTCACTAGAGTTGGAGAGCATGGGACCGAGCCAAGTCTTGTGATACTGAGAAGTTTACTTTTTTTTCTTTTGGAATTTGTTTTCATTTGTACTTTGGCACGTTGGTTTGTTTACTGCATTCCATAGACATATGTACCATGTTGAATCATTATTATGTATCCATTGCTTCTGCTGTTCAATTCAATTGTTGTATCCTGTTGATTGTTTCTACTATTGTGTTTGGTTGTTTTCGGCTATGTACTTTACCAAATAAGGGCATAGTTTTCCCACCGACTCACCAAGGCCCTCTATGCTAGTCAGCAGCCTCTGGTGTTTGGGGAAACACGCTTGAGGTCTTGTGGCAAACCGGGTACGGGGCACCAGTGGAGGGGCTCCAGATTCGGGTCATTACAAAGGATCTATTATCCTTTTAATTAGGTTTAAGGTGAAATTAGAATATTTTTTTACCATTTAATCCAATGTTGATAGTTCGAATTAATTTCACTTTGAATTTGGACATAAACAAGTGTCAATCATTTCATAGTTGTTGTTTCTTTAAAACATGCTATTTGTTTTAACAACGGGAATTAATTTTAAATTAAATAATTCCACATATATGTTTTTAATTTGGAAAAATAGATAACATTTTTGAATTCGAAATATTAAATAAGGCTCAGGCTAAATTTTTGGTATTATTCTTAAAAAAATCAATTTTTGATGAATAGTGAAACCACTTAGTAGTAGTCAAAAAACTAACTTTTTCATTTAAATGAAATTTTAACACTTCTGTGAATTGAATTATGAAAATCTAACATACATTGTTTTTATTAGCATGTAAAATATGGTTCAATAAGAAGAAGATAATTTTTTGTGAATAGTAACTTTTGATTTTTATTTACCACGGTTAAAGGTAAATATGGTAACTCAATGTAAAAAGATTATAATAATACTTCAAAATTACCGTAACACTTTTATTAGCCTTATTATATGAGTAATGTCCAACCATGGGTATCATTGGGTATATTTTGGGACCCCATGGGGCCACTTATTAATGATAATGACATTTTAGATTAATTAATTTAAAGTAAAGGAAAAAATAACATAAACAAATATCTCTTTTAAATTTTTTTACATGGTGTTATATAAGTTATATTTACGACTATTAATATTCATTGGAAAGAAAAAACTATTTCCAACATCATGGTATTTTTTGATAATTTTTAGACATCGAATAAATTATAATATTTATGACACAATAATGATGTAGTGTTTATCTCATTAATAAATAATTTAGATAAATAAGGTTATAAATATTAAAATAACATGAAAAACCTGTCCAATTCTTATTGGATGATTTTACTTCGTCCATGAGTCATCTTATATTCTAAACTAATGATTTTTTGTTCTTTAAAAACCGAATATCATTATATAATAAATTAATATTTTCACAATTTGTTGAAGAGACCCTCCTCCCCCTTTTAAAAGGAGACCAGTTCTATCCAATTCCTCAAAACTCTCAAGATTTTTGGCTCATCCAAACTCTACCCAATTAACCTCCATACACCCCTCTCCTCCACCTAGAATCCTTACCTTAGGTAGAAGGAACTTCAAGAATTCCTTTTGGTTCAATCCAAAAGAAGATACCCAAATTAATGGTGATGGTTTCTCTTAACTTACTTTCATTTTTTACTTCTCTAACCCCTAAACTCTTTTTATTACTTTATTTTATAACAACACAAGTATCTTCAATAATCTAGGATGTTTTATGAGATTTATTCTAACTACACTTATACACACCTCCATCAAATGGGTGAAAAAACATATTGTTTCTGTGGATGGGAAATTAACGCCTCACGAAATGATGATTGTTCGATTATCTTCTACAACCTCTCTTGGTGTACATTGAGATGAAAATATAATTATATATGATATTTTTTATTTTTTATTTTTTATGCTTCTTTATTTTTCTTTTATATCATACCATTATGGTTTCCATTATGGGTAAACGCGATAATTTCATTTGAGGAAATGCGGACTACCACCCCCTCAATGTGATATGACTCATTAATGACATATGTGGGATGTATAAAGGATGAAGTTAATGATATTATATATGATATAATAGTGGAATTATAATATACCAATTATCATTATGATTTAATTACATAAAAATAATAATTAGAAATGAAATCAGTGTTAATGCGTACGTACGGATTACCGTCTCCATGAACGGTCCATTTCATTTCTTACCTCCAAATGATATGAACTGTTATAGATCTATATATATATATACTAGATATATATGATATATATGATATAAATGATATATATGATATCAAAATAATGGAAATCATTCTGCATATAATGGACTATTGACCACATGGACAACTTGTAAATATAAGGTGTTCATTTTTTACTCAAGTACCAAATATCGACAAAACGAATGTTATTAACATAAATGATTACGTAATGTTTATAACATGGTAATAAGTTATATAAAATAAATAATAAACGTGAAAAATGTCCTTAATAAAGTATAAATTAACTTTAGTGTATTATTTAGGAGGTTAAAGAACAAACAGGTCATGTCGGACACAAGGTAAGGACTTCGTCTCAATATCCTTTCATTAAGGCATATTTTGTTTTAATACACGAATTTATTTTATACGATGTATAAACACCCTTTACATTCCAAAGGGAATCTTTTTCTACAATTCGTTTTACTAAATGTCAAAAAAGAAATGTTTCTTTTAACGTAATCATTGACAATGACCATTCCACCGCTGTGAGTATTATTTGTTCTTTGGCTTCCATAACAAGCTGTAATGTTTCATTGAAGGATAATAAATACCATATAAACTTTTATGTATTTTGGTATTGAAAATGGTTTTTATAATGGATTCGTCATGTGAATATATATAATTGATATATGGTGATTGAATTTTGGAAATGTTTTCTTTCATTTATATTTGTTTTATGTGTTATGATTTTATAATGGTAGTTGGACATTTGACTAGTGGATACATGAAAAACCAAATGATAGGTGGTGTAATGATAAATTAGGATGGGTGGTTACATTATAACCTCCAAATGCATTAAGTATATAAGTCAGTCGAATGGCTATTCAATTTAGTGATATGTGTGGAAGTCGACCGTATGGTTATTCCATTTAATTATGTGTATGTCCCAAGTTACCTTTATATGTTATGTGTTCTTTATATGGGGTTTGTGGTAATATTTTGGTTTCAAAAGGGTAAGTAGTGATCTTTTATTCAGTTAAGAGTATTTACTACCTCATAAAGATGGAAATTATTACTTATGTTAAAGTATTCATCGTTTACTTGTTGTTTTGAAAAACTAAGAGTTTTCATTCTTTGTGTATCCATTCCTGATCTATTAATGCTCATCCCAAGTTTTTGAAATGTTCTTCACTGGTTATTACGTGGAATAGGGTAAACCATGGGATCATGGAAAAGTCATATTGTCTTAAACATAGAACTAGACATGACTCTTTTTTTCAAGAGTTCTTGTTTTATGAAGAATAAAGGGAATTGAGTAGATGTGTCTACTATGTAATCTTTTGAGATGTAATAGTTATGTCCTAATTCTCTAAAACTCTGAACCTAAAAAGATCCTCAATGTGAATTATTTGTTTAATTCATGATTATGTAATGTTTTAAGGAGGGTTCCATATATGGGTATTTCAAATATGACTTCCTATGTAGCTGTGAAAGATACAATTTAAGTATGTCATGTATGCCATAAGTTACATTTTTTATTTATGATTTGTGTGTGTTATTAATAAATCATATGATGTCGTAAGGTATGTTATGATTGAAAAGTATGGTTTCATTGATTTGTATTTATTCATGGGATAATGTTTCTTTTCGTTATTTTATAACCTTTACTGATATTGTTATTCACATCCGATGTTTTGAAATACTTTTCATAGGATATAAATATTAATATGATCAATGATGAGATCGAGGAAAAGTCATTTTTTTCTAAAACACGGAACAAGACATGTCTCTTTTTGTTATAGTTTTTATGTTATGAAAAATGGATACTGGGTAGTAGTGTCTACAGGTAATATTTATGTTGTTATGTAATAGTTATGGACTAATTCTCAAAAACTCCAAACCTGAAAAGATCCTCAATGTGAATTCATGACATAATTCAAGATTAGGTAATGTTTTAGGTCAGGTCTTTAATGTTGGAATCATATGGAGTTTTAGATAACTTTAGAGGTCAGGGTGTTTTTTAAACATTTTTGAAATTACCATAATAGTTAGGATTTTAGAAAGATTCATTTATATTTTAGATAAAGGTAATGAGTTTAAGATAACATGAATGCGTATATATTATTATTTAAATTCTTGATAAAAATTTATATGATGATTTTTCTGATATATTCACACTGAACATTTTGGTTTTTGTAAATGGTTGGATCTAGCATGCACTGAAGAAGTAGTGTATGTGAAGAAAATTGTGATGGTTTTATGAAGGAGAAACTGAATGAAATGGTAGATGTAATGGGAAATCTTGTAGATATTCTCAACCAACTATCTGGTGTCATGATTGTCCATTTTAACCTTGGTGATTTTTATAAGGCATCGTATATGTTAGAAAAAAATCTCTACGGATGTTCAGGTAATAATCATCAATGTATGTATATTCAAAAAAAACCTATGTGTCAAGGATGTGGAAAGGAACACTTAGGATAATTCATCAATGGGATGAGAAGAGGCTATAGAATTGGAAATGAAGGTCATGAAGGAAGAACCTTCCATGGAAAAATGAATCATCCAATTGACTCTAGGAATGAGAAAGAAGTTCTCTCCGAGGGATCAATAGAATGTTTTAAATGTGGTGTGTGTGGTTATTATACAAATAGATGTCCTACGAAGAAGTTTCGGGAATGGGATCACCATGCTAATACAAATATATGTTTACCAATACCTAATTACATTCCTATTGAGGATGATGAATCTAACAATATCCAATTAATGGTATGGATTATTTCATAACATACGTTGTGATATGATTGAATCATATGATATGATTCATGATTTTGTTTGTTTAAAAGAAATAATTCAGAATATGTTGGTATGGAATGGTTAATGGATCATGAAGAACATTTTAAAGAGTATGTAGTGGACATATAAGGGATTCAAGTGTTATGGTATATTTTAGGATGGTTAAATGCTTAAAATTATTAAGGCTCTTTTGATGATTGGATTACATTAGAAGTGTTTTTTTAGTATGTGTATCCTTGATGTTTGATATATGAAAAAATTTTCAACGAATAATTATCATTTTTTTGTGTGAATATTGTTATAAAGAACCATTTGGGTTTATATGATCCTTGAATTTGAGGAAATTATAGGTTAACACATTTTAGGATGCAAAACGAATGTTATTAGATAACCTTTGTGGTTAAAATATGTTATGGTTATTTTTTATGAATTTATCTCTTTTTTTGAATGTTATAAAATTATATAGTTTTTGAAAAAGGAAAACATGCAGACCACATGAAACCCCATCATGTCAGACAATGATGCGGGAATCGAACCCACAACCAATGTGCGATTGTGATTTATCACCTACATCTGGACTATATGAAGTCCTAGGTTAGTATGACTAATTATTTTTAGTTAGATGATTTTATGAATCAAGAATAAGTTGATTTTGGGTTATATATGGAAATGATTAACCTATCATAGAGAATATGTGATTTGGTTAATTACACATCAGTATAAGACTTTAATATTGGTCCATGTTTTTGAAGATAAATGTTAAGAATTTTGTGGAAGACTATGTGATCAAATCCTTTTGAAATTTTGGGTTTCATTGATAGTTTGGGTTACATTGAAGAATTTATGGACAATTGTTTATTGAATTTACTTTGTTGATCTTTGGGTATTGTTAGACAAATTTTAGAGATTAAGAGTAGTTATTCATTATATAAAAGTTTATCATTTTTTAGGATTATATGATCTTGAACTAAACATTTTTGTTTTGGTTGATGTATAAAGACAGGGAAAATATATAGTTCATATTTCTTGGATTATGTGATACTCTAGAATTTTATTCTATCAGTTTTAATGTTAGCATGTCAGTTTGAATACTCATCGTTTGGAAAAAAAGACGCATTTGTGGTAGAAATTTAGTAAAGGATGAAAGTCTAAATGACATGTAAGTATGTTTCCTTGTGTTAATAAATTCCTCAACTTTATGAAAAGTTACTTAAAAAAACATTGTCTGTTATGTTATCTTACTAGATAATCAAAGACTATTTAACCCATCACATGATTGTGATTTTCTGGTGGCTAACATTATCTTAATCAGGTTTTCGATCACTCTACATCAAAACATGACCGTTTGTTCCCTATTCTTTATCCATGTTTTCCTACATAGAATCCTAGTATGGGTTACTTTATGTGACCTTTGTACTTCTCTTAAATTATTTTACAGTGATAATTTTATTGACTCTTTTCTAATTTGGGACTTATAATGATGCTTCACAACCCAGTTTTGAAATTCCTGGGACACAATTTCCAAAACGGGGGAAGGATGTAACATCCCAGGTAACTAAAGAACATGAAATCATTCATATTTATTAATATCTGTGAATTAAATATTAATTCTATGATAAAGGGGACTCTATGTTCAATGGCGTACCCGATACGCAATAATGGGTTTCTTTGAAATCATTTGTTGCACACTAATAAAATAATAATATTATTTTAAATGGTAGTTAGTGCCTCAATGTTGTATTGACGGGAATGAACATAACTAACTAAAATATGATTATACATGTTTGTTAAATGTTTTTACGTTTATCCTATAAAATTTAAAGGCTTAAAATAAGAAATGAATTTGATTTTAGGCTTGAATAATCTAATATTCACTAAAAGGTTGATTTATTGCCTTTTGATGAAAAAACCTCATTAAATCTATTTTTAGCCACTTTTATATGTTCCATTTTAAAAAATAATTTTTTTTTAGAAATGGGTCATCATAATTTACTTTGGGTAATTTATTTGTATTTTTCTCATAAAATTCATTTTTTGATGAAAAGTGAGATATACTATATTTTAATTCAAAACATCCTTTTAATCAAATTTATTTATATTGTTAGATAATCTTTATAATTGGTTTTATAGTGTCATTATATTATATTTTTACCATTTAATTCAATGGCGGTCATTGGATGTAATTTCACTTTGAAATTTGATATAGACATGTGTAAATATTTTGATAGATATTGTTTCTCAAAAACACGCTATATGTTTGGACAATGAAAATTGATTTTAAATTAATTAATGAAACTTATATATATTGAAATTTTTAAAATAAACATAATTTTTTAATAAGTAATATTAAATATATCTTAACCTGATGTTTGGGTATTTTTCAGAAAAACATCTATTTTTTATGAATACTAAAACCACTAAGTAGTAGTTAAAAAACTGACATTTACATTTAAATGAAATGTTACCGCTTCTATGAATTTAATTTCTAAAACTTGACATAAATGGATTTTATCAGTAATTAATATGTTGTTCAATAAGAATAAAATAATTTTTTGGTGAATAGTAACTTTTAACATTTATTTACCGCGGTTAAATGTAAATAGGGTAATTCATGGTAAAAAGAATAATATAACAATATAAAATTACTTTAACACTTGTCCTAACATTATTGGATGAGTAATGGCCGACCATGGGCCTATTTTTGTCGATTTTGGGACTCCATGGAGCCACTGGGAGTGAAAATAACACTTGAGATTAATTAATTTAATGTAATGACAAAAATGACACAAACAAATGCCTTTTAGTAAATAAATTTTTACTTGGGATTATATAAGCTATAATTTAGACTATAAATATTAATTAGAAATCTAAATATATTTCCAACATCATGGTATTTTTTTATAGTTTTTAGACATCAAATAAATAATATAATTTATGACACAAAAATGATGTAGTATTTACCTCATTAATAAACGATTTAAATAAATAAGATTATAAATATTAAAACAACATCTGAACCCTATCCAATTTTTAATGGATGACTTTATTTATTCCATGATTCATCTTACCTTCGACCTTAATGAGTTTTATACATTTATAAACCGAAATTAATTATATAATAAAATTATATTTTCTCACGTTCCTAAAGAACCCCTCCCCATTATAAAAAACCATCACTTCTAACCCATTACTCACACCTCTCAAGCATTATAGATTGTCCTAACCCAGTCCAAATATGCTCTCAAGACCCCTTTATTCATATTAGAATCCATAACTTAGGTAGAATAATCTTCAAGAAGTCCTTTTGGTTCAAACCAAAGGGAGTTACCCAAATTTAAGGCAATGTTCCACTTAAATTCTTTTCATTTATTTTACTTATCCATCCACTAAAATATTTTCATTACTTTTTTTTATAACAAAAAAGTATCCTCAATATAATATTATGTTGTTATGATAATTATTTTAACTACACTTACACACACCTCCATCTAATTGGTAAAGAAGATGTTTTTTCTGTGGGTGACAAACTAACACCTAACGAAATGATGATTGTTCATTTATCTCATACCACCTTTATGGTGGCCATTATGATGGAAATGTATTTATATATGATATATATTTTTTGTATATTTTTTTTAATGATTCTGTATTTTTAATTTATATCATACCTTTATGGTTTCCATTATGAGTAAACAAGATAATTTTATTTGAGAAAGTGCGAACTACCTCCCCGTCAAAGTAATATGACTCATTCATACCATACGTGGGAAATATAAAGGATAATGTTAATGAAATTATATATGATATTATACTATAATTATAATGAAACTATGTATCATTATTTTTTCTTTCAATAAAAATACGAAATAGAAATGAATGTAGCGTTCATGCGTACGTATGGCTTACCATCTCCATGAACAGTGCATTTCATTTATTATCTCCAAATGTTATGTACTATTATTAATACATATATATACTGGATATATATGATATATATATGACATCTAAATCCTGAATATCATTCTGAAGATAATGGACTCTTGACCACATGGACAACTTGTAATTGTATGGTGTTCATTTTTTACTCAAGTACAAAATATCGACAAAACAACCATTATTAACTGAAATGATTACATATTGTTTATAACAATGTAATAAGTGATATACAAGGAATAATAAACATGAAAAATGGTTTTTAATAAAGTATCAATTAACTTAATTTTTTTATTCCTGAATAACAAGGAAAAAACAAGTCAAGTCGGACATGAGGTAAGGGGTTTCTTATCTAACATTTAATTCCGTGATATTTTCATTATTCCCCAAAAATTTATTACATGTGCTGTATTTTGTACAGATATTTGGTATATATTATCCTTGTTATTTTTATATTCATATTATTCTATGAATCATTTTCGGGTTATTAACTTTTGGACATATGACTCAATTGATTAAAAGTGGTAATGGATTTGCATCTCAGTTTTTATTCTTATGAGATTAATGCTATATTTTCCACTATTTCATTTTGTATGGTGTATGTACTACCCTTGATTGTATTCATTGTGTAATATAATTAAATTTATGGGTATTTTCATATTTATTTTATGACCCTTATTTCATGGGATGTATGTTTCGTAAGATACCAAATCGGTAAGGGAACCTTTTAACCCAATTTCCTTTCCTTGGGTTAATCTTCTAATTCTTAATTATGCCATGCTATGATTATGTGTGGAATCAATATATATTTATTTCTGTTGTAATTACCCCTTAAATTTGTGCTGATTCAATTTTGATACCCATAATCTCTCCATTGAAAAATTCTCTAGTCATCGATAAGAATTTCATAAGAGTTATTTTAACTCAATTTCCCTTCACTGAGTTAAATATCTAAGTCATTGGTTTTATATTAAAAAGAATAATTGAGAATTTATTATTATTGATTTACACTGAATATCCAATAATGTTGACTGTATTTATATTTGTCACACATTTTTATGTAATTTATTTATCCTCAATCTAATGAAACCGTTTTTATAAGGGAATTCGTCTCAACATACATTCCAATGAGACATCATTATCATTATGCACCAATTCACTTTTATACGGTGTATATACTGTCTTTTGGAATATTATATCATGAATCCCATTATTTTCATGTTATTATAATGTTCTTATTAAATTTTATTCCTCAAGTATTTGTATTCAAGCATCTCTCATTTTGTTAAAAACTCTTTAACTAAAATATTGTGTTAAATGTTTTAAAGATTTATTCTTCTAAATCTTTATCATTAATGTACTTGTAATAAAAATTATTTTTAAAATTTATTTATATGCAAATTAATGTTTTCAAATGATAATTCATTAATAGCATCAAAGTGGTTTGATAAAATTTGATTATAAAATCTCTTTATTAATTTTTTTAAATGGTTTTGAAAGTGGTTTGATAAAGCATTGATTATTTCAATGTATTGATTTGAAATATTGGAATGTGAAAATGATATCATTACTTTATAATTGTGTTATGTGATATGATTATGTTATAATTATTGGGAATTTAATATGTATATGGGTGTTTCTATGATAAACCTAGGGTGGGTGAGCCCGGCATAGCTCTCCAATTCATTGGGTAACATGGCAGAGGTAAAGATTAATGTTTCTCATAAGAGATTTAGGGAATATACTTTTATGGGTATTCCAATATGACTCCCTATGTAGATGTGAAATCTATAATGTATGTATGTTATGAATTCCATAATTTACCTTTATGATTTATGATTTTTTGTGTGTTATTCATAAATCTTATGATTTTGTATGTTATGTTATGATTGAAAAGTATTGATTCAATGATTTGTATTTATTGATGAGATAATGTTTCTTTTGATTATTTTATAACCCTTAATGAGAATTTAATTCTTATAGCAATTTTTGAGATGTTTTTCATAGGACATAAAGTTGAATAGGGTTAAGGATAAGATCAAGGAAGAGTCATGCTATCTAAAACCTGCAACTAGACATGTCTCTTTTTCTATGAATTTTTATTTAATGAAAAATGGATACTGGGTATTAGTGTCTACAAGTAGTATTCAAGTTGTTATGTAACTATTATGGACTCATTCTCTAAAACACTAAAACTAAAAAGATCCTCAATGTGAATTCATGACATAATTCATGATTATGTAATGTTTATGGTCGGGTCCTTACAATTTCCCCAAATAGTTTTTAAATCCTTGATTCATTTTTTGTACAGATTTTGGCACCGCCTAATCTATTTGATCGTCCATATTAGGATTAAATTTCTTAATATGGAATAACTAAAATCTAAATAATGTTATAGAATCTTCCATACTCATGTGGTAAAATGTGGATCATTATTTAAATCTCAAGAAGACATAAAGTCTCCCTGATATATAATTACACTAAATAAACCACCACAATGCCTTCCTTAATGAACTAAAAAGAGAGTCAACATTATCATTTGACATATAATCACCGAGACAGAATCCTAATCACCATGAGGTTAATGAAAAAAATTAATTGTAATCCTTTGGGATGTCTTCCAACATACACCTATGATCATTTAATTACTACATTGGGAAACTCAAAATGTAATTCCCAACATTAATCTATAATAACACCATACTATAAGAGAGAAAAATCATCACAAACAACTTATTTTTTTATAACTAGAACTAGATCCTGATAGTGTGATAAATGTCTGATATACATAGCTGGACAACTTTTATTGATCAATGAATCATGTGATAAACCAGTTGTAATGTTCTTGTTGGAATTAATAATTTCCCTCAGAACAAAACCCAATGTTAATCATTTAATAACAATTTATGATGAGCATAACCACAAAAACCATTCATTCTAGAACTCCATTTCAATATTTCAGGATTTTTACTCCCCACCCACAATAATAAGTTGATTTCACCATCATTTGAAACTTTTATCCTATATTAATACCCATCCTAATACCATGATATAAATATTAAATATCTTACAGCACCTACTACACATATTATTACTCAAGAACATCACCTCTATCAGTATTACTACTCAATGAATGAACTACAAAATTAATTTTCAAAGATATAAATGATATCATGGAGAAATAATTTACAATTAAAAATATCCACCATAAACGTTGTAAAATAAAATAATGATAAAAATATATACCTTTAGATATTATAATTGGCATAGAGTAAAATACATGGATCCATTGTGTGATTGTTACCACACCTTTACTGTAATATCTACCACCTCCTATTCAAAAACCATTGTTTCATAGTTATATTCTTTTATATATATCTATATGTATCATAATGATATCAACACCACATATTTTAGAAAAATATTACCCAAGAATATATTTTATGAATCATAAAAATCTCAAACAAAACTCCTTCTTATAGTAGAAGAACAATTGGATAACAAATCAGCTTCTACAATGGGAAATAAAACATTTAT
The DNA here is from genome assembly GCA_963277665.1 of Viscum album. NCBI lineage: Eukaryota > Viridiplantae > Streptophyta > Magnoliopsida > Santalales > Viscaceae > Viscum > Viscum album. Next base: position 1,007,364,229 of record OY728161.1, read on the forward strand.
TAACATTAATCTAGCCACATGAATGCATGGACCTTGGTGAAGGATAAAAAATAGGCTATGAATATAGATAAATATGAAACAAACATCCCAGAGAAGATATTAAAATCAAAAAATCCTTGAAATTCATTATAACTTTCAGGATACACTTAAGAAACAACCATCACTCTATTTAAAGGATATTGTGTGATACCCAACTAATACACAATAATACCAAGATAAAGTAACTCATGTACCATGAACATCTATTTGGTGAAATTCCCATTGATTTTATGTCCTCTATGTGACTCCAAGAATTATTTTATATTATTCGTATTATCCTCCTTAAACTGTTCATACATGAAAATTATAACAATTAAATCTACCAAAATCTAATTCCAAAAATCCCAAAACGATGAATTAATTAATTCCATGAAAATAATGGATATATTCATGAAATCATAATGGATGACCAATAAATCAATGTGTCTATAGGGACACCTGAAAGAAGCCTTTGGGATATCATTCTCTATCACTCTTATTTGATGAAATTCACACTATATGTCGTTATTTTAGAACTATGTGAACAAATAAATTGATCAAAAAAATCATTTATATATTTGATAGGATAATGATTCCTCGCTATGTGTGGGATAAATAATTGGTATTCTATAAATAACCTCACAATACCATATTTTTTAATGGACAAAATTTGTGGTCCCAAAAAGATATACTATAATAGACGATAGAATTTTTCAACAGATTTTTTACATGGATATAAAATACATGAAATAATGTATATGATTCTTGATATAGATTCATCTAAATCATAGAGCCATTGAGTTAAAAATCAACCAAAAAAATTGATACCATGTAAGGGGGTAACATTGCATCTTCTTATGTGATGAAATCTGGAAACTACTAAATATCTATCGAGAATATGTTTGGATGATTTTATAATGGTTACAACATCATATTTTCTAAAAGATAATGTAATTTTTCAATATAACAATTAACAAATTGATATAAACCTCTCTAAAATAACTATATGATTACCTTTATCATTAAAGAAAATAATCCATATTTATATAAAATTAATAAAATAAGTAATAATATAAAGACAATCCATGTTGATAATTAAATAGTGTGGAATTATATGAAACCATAATAAACCCATAAAGACGGATGCTAAATCAACATTATATTTCAACCCCAAAAAATAAGATAAATATATAGCGGCTCCTAACTATAATTATCATCAGCAAGGGAACCTTATGTATCTACACTATAATATTTGAATCTTGGAATGAGGATGGGACTATGAGAGAGTCTGAACCTCCAAAATATAATATTTAAAGAGTGGTTTTATTATTTTATTTCATATGTTCTTATGTTAAATTGAATATATTTAATGAGGTTTACATGTTTTTATGAACAAGTATTTTTGATATTTTTTTTAATATAATATTTCATTTTTATAGTCTTTATACTCTAATATCTATATTATGTGGAAATTATTTTATATGAAATTGTGATAGTTATAAAATGTGGAATGAATTATGGATTTTATTTGTATTTAATGTGAAAAATAGTTTTTGTGGATATTGGAAGAGGATTTACATTGTCGTAATTGGATATTTGGAAAAAGGAACTAAAAGAAATGGGGTCATACCCCTAACTGAGAATCCCTGGATTATGGAAACTATGCAAATCAATGGCAACCCATGGAATTGGTGTGGGAGAAACATGAGTCCCATTGGAAATTCTAGGGTTTCTGGATTAATTTCTGGAGGAACAACCCATTAATGGGATAGATCAGAGACAGAAAAGAGAGTAGCATATTGAATACTTGAACTGAAATAACTCATATACTCTACACTATGTCAAACATTGTAATGAGTGGAGGGGTGCTCAAGTTAATATATAAATGGAGATTCAATCTAAGAGATGATGTGAAAACACTTAAGAATGGGAAAAAGTTCTAATATATTTAGGTGCCCTATAAAAATCATCGGCTACTGTCATTTATTAGAAATGTTATTCTTTATATTTTAAAATTCCTTAAATATTCACCTTCTTCACCCATTAAATAGAGGGGATCCACCCATGTTACTTTGAAATATTCATAAACACAAAGCTTTATGATATCCACAGATATGGTGTTGGTTTAGTGAGTAGAGAGGGGGTAAATCAGTGAACAATAATCTATTTTCCATTTTATTATTTATTTTAAATAATCCAACATAACATATTATAGTGAAAAATATCAGTAATGATCTTGCACAAAATAATGATTTTATACATATAAAGAAATCATGATATATATTGTTTCCAACTAAAAATGTGTAGTTATTCTATGATATGAACTTTGAAAACCAATTCCCTATTGATGCACTTTAATTAAAAATTCTAAAAAAATTGAGAAAGGTTTATCCATGAACAATAATAAAATAATTTTAATAATTATATCTCCTATAATATCCTTTATAAAACTGTATCTCTATCATATACCTCAGTAAAAAAGAGACTATCCATTTTCATTTATTTTATTATCTCCCAAAACTATAAATTGTATATAGACTTATTCAATATTGATAATATAATAACATAACCCTAAATATTACATAATGTTTTGTTTTTGTCAATAATTTACATTCTTAAACTTTGATGATCATTTCAGGTTTTTTGTTTTATATTATTAGGTATTAATCCATTCATTACAAAAATAAATAAATCAAATTGGAATATTATGATTTGTATCCATTTTCACCAAACAATAATATTTTTAAAATATAGTATGACTTTGTTTCATAGAAAAAACTTCATGGCATTAAAATTGTCCTCTTATTTTCTCTTACACACCATTAAATTAAAATAAAAACATATAAAAAGACATGGGATATGACAAAAAATATCATTAAAGGATATAAAATATTCATTTTTCCGTTGAACATAAGAAAACTCATATAACATTTTATATTATATAAACATTTTCTAGAATTGAAAATTAAATACTTCATATCAAAAACACAAAAAATTTCTCTCAATGGAAAAAAATATATCAAGAAATTTAAAAACATTTTTTAACATATCTCTCAAATTCATAAACTATATTTAAAACATTTCAAAAGTAACTTGTTCCCAATTAAACCAATAGTATAATAAAATTCATAACAACATACGACTTCCCTATTAGACCAAGGAACATTTCTTATTACATTAGATAATTATATTGTCACACCAATCATTTACTATCTACTAGGATCACCTAGAACTATCTTGGTCATCCCATCATATAAGCTATAAAAGGGTCACCCAATGTTATCTGGGCTTTCCTATTCTTTATATATAATGGTCTTATACTATATCATGAACACAATAATTTTATTTCAATACATTTTCATCTTAAATAATTAAAAAAATTCATTAAAACTCATAAGAAATCAACTATTGTATAAAACAAATACCATATTCGTTGAAATACAAAGTTTCAGTACCAAAATAACATTTTCTATTTAAAACCATTTTCAATACAAAAATGAAAAATGAAGTGAAGGGGGTTTTATTGAATAAAAAATTTATTTCATCAAATAAAGCATGTAATAAAACTAATGTCCCAATAAGTGAAAATGTTATTGTCTCTGTAAAAGTTATAATATAATATTCTTTTGGTAATTTTTCAAAACAATCAGTATAAAACAAATAAAAATATTCCTTTTGATAACATATTAAATTAAGAAAAAGTGGCATAAATTTAATCTTATAAAGATTTTATGTCTAGATAAAAACATTTATAAAATATATTTAAAAATAATGTACATGGAAGAGTAAAATTTTGAAGTAAATAATTTAAATATTTTTTAAGAAATTCCTATATTAATTTGGATATAATAGCATCATTATAACCATTAATGAAAAACAAAAAACACAAAATTAAATACTATGATAATAAATAATTCCTGATATAAAATATCAATGTGGATTTATATAAACATCATAAAATATTATAGGAATATATCATAAAAATATAACTCAATGAAAGGAAAATGAGATGAAGTCATTTACTATGTGGCTAACTTTTCCCTTGTGAATTTATCATCCAGTATAAGAAAATTATTTTAATTAATTACTATAATCAGAATTATTTGAAATTTTATTAATACTCTCAATGAAATTATTACATTGGTATATAAAATTACTTAAACAATTATGATTACATCTTATTTTTTTATAAATTTTTTTTTCTGTCACAAATGTATTGGTAGGTTGACTACTATCAATGTGGTCATTATTTAAGCATCCAAATAGTAATAATCAATAAAATATTCATAATATTTATATTTATATTTTAATTTTATGATCGATCATGAAAATCGGTATTGCAAAATGATGTATGTGACAATCATAGAGATGGTAGGTCATAGGTATGCATGAATAAAAGTTTCATCTTTAATGATCAATATGGAAAGAAAGTACTATTTTATATTTAGAGAATGATAATAATATCATATATATCATTTTTTTAAAATATAATTATATATATCATCAATGTGGTGTGGTGATGAAAATAGTGTTTCTTCACTTTATGAAGGCAGTAGTCCCTACGTTCACCAAAGATGTTATCATTTCATAGAGAGTTAAAAAGTAATAAAAAATATGCTATATTATCAGATTAAGATGATAAATTTGTCAATTATATCAAAATTATAGCATTTATATCAAATATATCAATTATAATTATCATTATCATCTTCAATGTAATTAATTAGTTGAAACAAATCACATAGCTTTGCCAGGTAGTCCTCCACTATACACGTGAAGGATATTATTGTATCACATGAGGAATGGAAATTTAAAAAACCTATATATGATATAATGACAAAAAAAATTATAATAATAATAATAATATAATATTTATAATTTATATTCATCATCATATAGAGCTGTGATATGTGGTAATGGAAAAAATAATGGCATTTGAATGTGAGGTGGTAGTCCGCCGTACAAAAGAATGATGATTTCATTACCCATTTGATAGAAGAGTGTAATGATTTCAGAAAATTAATTAACATAATAATATGAAATTGTTTTTATGATATTGATATTATTATATATTCATGGTTTAATAATAATTTAATATATTGGACAAGGAAAAAAAATAGAAACCCATGTTGGAGAATGTTACATTTTCCTCGAGTAACATATTTATGTTTATACCAAAGGACCGGATTAGATGATTTTATGAGAAAATAGGGATTATAACATTATAGGAGGGAATTGGTGAAGTTATATGGTCAACTATTTTTTAATACAAAGGGTTTTTATTGTAACATACCAAGGTTTTCTAAAAATAAATTGAAAATTCTTGAAATTTTGTGGTATATATTTTTAAGTATCCTTTAAACATAATTTTATTTCTTCTATGATTTGAATTTCAAGAAACTGTCATCTACAATTTTGTTCAGTATGTTATTTAGAGTATGATGAAACAAACTTGTTTTTTTTGTGAATAGTAACATGACCTTATGAATATTAATATGAATAGTAATATGACCTCATGAATAGTAAATAATAATAATATTTTATTTTCCCATGGCAATAGGATAATGGGATCTTAATTAATTTTCCAATGTCACATAAAACTAATTGCACTTCAATATTGTTATTTTTCGAATTAACTGTGACCATATTTAAAAATTAAATTAATAATATTTAGAAAATTATTTTTGAAAAATGGAGTTCATTTTTGAATTCTACACATCGAAAAATGGTTAGGGTAAATTTTTGGTATTTTTTTGAAACACTTGAATTTTCGGTGAATACTGAAATATGGTAAAATACCGTATAATCAATTTATCAGTAAAAATGCACTATTTATGACATCATAAGTAATGCAAGGCCACTTTCGTCGAAATAACATGATATTATCACTATTTAGGGCCACTTTATTTGAGATTATTCATAGTCTTGATAAAAATATTATAATAATAATTAAAATAATCTAAAATACCTCCCCTCCTCCACTATAAATATCACCCTCACTCCCCTCTTCCTCCCACACCTCTAAAGCCTTGAGAATTGTCTAATTTCTGCCAAATTACCTCCCCAATATTCTTCCCCATGTCCTAGAGCTTCTGGTCTCACCAAAAGACCAAGACCGAAGCCCTTAAGGAGGATCTCAAGGAGAAGAGATCAAGAGGTAAACATCCTCTTTCATTTTCATTCTTCTCTTCCATTTTATGTTATTCTCTTCCATTCCCTTGTATTTTGTTGGGATATTTAATTAAATATTTCCCCTTACTGTCCAAATTTTGTATGATTGATGATATATTCCATTCCTCTCATCAATCGTGTTTTTATGAAATTTTAAGAGGCACCGTTAGGCTGCCGAATTTTTTGTAAGAAATTTCTCATGTTTTCTTTATTTCATGATTCCTTCCTCTTCTTTCTTCACCCCCTCTTATCCAAGAGGCATGAAATCTCCAGAATCATTTATATTCTGGATTTTTTCATGTTTATGGAAAATTACAAATCATTATTCCTCTCCTCTCTCACTTATTTAAAGAATCAAAAAACATTGTCCATTTCTGTCAAATTACCGATATCGTGGACAATGTATTTTCAATTTCCATTAATTATTTCAAGTCTTGTCATGAAACCATTTATATGGTTGAACCAGGTTATAATATATGTTTTATGACTCATATAAGGTTTTGGAATTCTTTTTTACTCATGATTCAAATTTATTAGACTAAATGAGGTTGTAATTATCAAGGAACCACTTAAATGATCTAAACGAACATAATTAATGTTTTAACTTATAAATCATCATCATATAAAGAATCAAAGTGATAAATGGTGTAATTTATGGTATTGGAAATATTTAAATACTACTCCATTCCAATTCTGGAGTTTCACTTCCAATCAACAAGAACGATTCATCATGAACCGATCGTGAAAATCACAAAAGAACTCACCGAAAATAATGCAAGCAACAAAATACTAACAATTAAGGGGTGAAATGAGGTTATGAAATGACCATATAAGATGTTATAAACATGAACATGTTTCTGTAAAATACTAATAACACTCTTTTAACCATTATACAGGAGGTTTAAACAATTTTGAAGTAAGACAACCCTAAGGTAAGGGAATTCTTAACCCGATTTCCATTCTTTGGGTTAACATTCTACTTTATAATTTATGAGCTATTTAAATTGTTTGTGTGATGTTTTTTGTTTATATAATGTTTCACTATGTGTATTTACAGAGTATATACATATTACATCCACTCTATTAAGCCTCACTTCAAGTATATGATGTTTATAAGGGACTTTTCTTATAAAATCCTCTTTTAAAATTCTGTTTTATAAGATTCAAAGGAAATGTTTTTATGCTATTATTTATGTTGTATGATTATGTTTTGGTTATTGGGAATTGTTTATGATGAATGGTGGGACCTATATTTCCCTCCAATGCATTGGGTATGAGTAACTTGGAGGTCGGCCGTATGGTTACTCCAAGTGTAACTGTGATGGTTACACAAAGTAAGGTAGCCGTGAGGGTTACAAATTTTAAGGTAGCCAAGATGGTTTCAAGATTATGCAAGAAATGCCCCAATATACATCTATGATTATAATTATGTTTGGGTGGATCTTGTGTAAATCTCATGTTACGCTAAGTAAGGTTTAATGGGTGGAAAGCATGTCTTTTGAAAAAAATTCATACGTCATGCGTATTCATGGACTAATGTGATTTTTCCTTCTTTTTCATACCTTACTGAGATTTTGTGCTCATCCCATGTTTTTAAATGATTTTTCACAGGTTAATGATGAGTTATACAAGGAAGGAAGACATGTTAAATGTTGAATAATTTTCAAGGAGTCTTGTTTTATGTTCTAATGTTTTATATTCTGAGGAAAATGGAAACTGATTTTATGGTATCCACTATGTAACAATGTGTAATGTTATGAATGTTTTGTCTTGATTCTCTAAAGATCTAAACTTGAAAAGATCCTCAATGTAAAATGAAGTGTTTTCTGGATTAAATTCAATATTATTTATGAAATAAGTGCGGGTCCTTATAGTTGGTATCAGAGGATGGTTTAGATAACTTTAGGGGTTAAGGTGATGCTAATAGAATACCATAAATAATTTTCAATATATGTTTAAATTGTTATTGCATTTAAAGATTACCATTTTGCTTCATCTAAGAAATGTTTGTTTATAATGGTTGTCCGCAGAAGGAACATGGATGCTGAATAGGATAGGCACAGAAAGAATGACATCCTTCCTAATCAACAGCCCGGAATGGTAGGGATTGGAACCGAGCAGTTTCTGACAGTAATGGCTCAGCTAACTCGGGCAATAAATGCTGGTGGCATCCATGCAAGAGGACAAATAGAGGTACCCCAACGGAACATGACAGTGGAGGAACATTTTATGAGACAACATCCTCCTGCATTCAATGGATCTTCTGACCCAGTGGCAGCAGAAGGATGGATTAAAGCCCTTGAAAATATATTTGATGTTATGAGATGTTCGGAAAATCAAAAGGTAAGTATTTCCATTTATCATTTTGAAGGGGAAGCTGATCAGTGGTGGTCAATGGTAAGGAATATCAGGGGTAGAGAGGATTTGGATGCCTTAGTGTGGGATGAATTTAAATGTCTTTTTCTTGAAAAATATTTTCCTAAGGTGGTGCGACTTAGAATGGAGAAACAATTCCTTGAATTGAAACAAAAGGAGGAAGATTCAGTGGCTATGTATGAGGAGAACTTCACCCGACTGGAGAGGTATGCTCCAAATCTTATTCTGGATCTCGATAACAAAATCAACCGCTTTTACACAGGATTGAAGCCAAGGTATCGAAGGGTGTTGGCCTCCCGTGAATTCAAAAGTTACGAGAAACTTGTCCGATGTGCTGAGAGGGTAGAGATCGAGTTTGCTGACGATCACATGCAATTTGGAAAAAAAAAGAGAAGAAGAGGTCCAATTGGAAAGAAATGGGTAAGAATCAACCAATGAAATCTGATGGTAAGAAAATACAGTTTACAGTTTGTGAAATGTGTGGCAAGAAGCACCCTGGGGAATGTCTTATCAAAACTGGGAAGTGTTTTAAATGTGGTAAGTTTGGACATATGGCCCGAGATTGCAATGAAAATGATCCAAAGACTAATCCTGATAAGCAAACTGTAAAGTGGTTTAAATGTGGTGAGATGGGTCACTATGAAAATGCATGTCCAAAGAGGGATCCAAATGATGCAAAGAAGCCAGATTACAAGCAGAAAGGTGTAGTGAGATCCTTTGCGACTACGTCAGCAGATTTTGGGCCATCCAATGAAGTTGTATCAGGTACTTTGTTTGTTCACTCATATTTTGCTAATGTTTTGTTTGATACGGGGTCTACACATTCCTTCATCTCTGATAAATTTTCTAGTAAATTGGAAATATCACCTCAACAAATGATACTCGAACTTTTTGTTAAAACACCAGGGGGAAATGTTATAGAAAAGAGGAATTATAAGAATATTTCTATTGTGGTATGTGGAAATACTTTACCTGCAAACCTTGTTTTTTTACCCTTAGTCGAGTTTGATGTTATTTTGGGGATGGACTGGCTTTCTGATTATCATGCTAAGATTGACTGTAGAGCTAAAGAAGTTGTTTTTTAGAAAGATTTTCAGTTTGTATACAAGAATGAACCCATACAATTGATAACATATCAAGAAGCTGAGAAACTACTGAAAGATGGAAATGAAAGTTATCTGGCTCATATTGTTGAAAACAAGGGAACTATTCAAATTAATGATGTGCTAGTTGTAAATGAATACCTTGATGTTTTTTCTGAGGAGTTACCCGGTGTCATACCTAAACGAGAAGTCGAATTCACAATTGACTTAGTTCCTGATGCTAAGCCAATTTCAAAACCCCCATATCGTATGGCTCCAATAGAACTTCTTGAATTGAAAAATCAGTTGTAGGATTTGCTTGTCAAAGGCTTCATTCGTCCCAGTACTTCACCATGGGGAGCTCCTGTTTTGTTTGTTAAAAAGAAAGATGGTTCCATGAGACTTTGCATTGATTATAGATCTTTGAGTAACATCAATGTTAAAAACAAGTATCCTTTGCCACATATTGACGACTTGTTGGATCAGCTCCAGGGAGCTCAGTACATTTCCAAGATTGACTTGAGATCCGGATACAATCAGCTGAAGGTGAAGGAGGATGACATCCCGAAAACAGCCTTTCGTACTAGATATGGGCATTATGAATTTTTTGTTATGCCATTTGGGTTAACTAATGCACCTACTGTATTCATGAATCTTATGAATAGAGTATTTCATGAGTTCTTGGATAAGTTTGTGGTTGTATTTATTGATGACATTTTGGTTTTTTCTAAAAATAAATAGGAGCATGAAAAAAATCTAAGGGTTGTTTTACAAACTTTAAGAGAAAAGAAACTATATGGAAAATTCATCATGTGTGATTTTTGGTTGCAACAGATTTCTTTTCTTGGGCACATTGTAAATAAGGATGGAATAATAGTTGATCCTGCCAAAACAAAAGTAGTTGATGAATGGCCAAGACCCACAAATGTTACAGAGATTCGTAGTTTTCTGGGCTTAGCAAGTTATTACCGACGCTTTGTTAAGAACTTTGAACGGTTATCTAGCCCAATAACTAAGTTAAAACGAAAAGGGGTTAAATTTGTTTGGACAGAGGAATGTGATGTTTTTTTTTCAGGAACTAAAGAAGAGATTGGTGAATGCTCCAGTTTTGGCCTTACCTTCCCGGAATGGTGAGTTTGTCATCTATAGTGATGCTTCTTTGAAGGGACTTGGTTGTGTTTTGATTCAGAATGATCAGGTAATTGCCTATGCTTCGAGACAACTTAAACCTCATGAGCTGAATTATCCCACACATGATTTGGAATTGGCAGCTGTGGTTTTTTTGCTTTGAAAATATGGAGGCATCATCTATACGGAACCAAATGCCAAATATATACTGACCATAAAAGTCTTAAGTATATATTCACTCAGAAGGAATTAAACATGAGGCAGAGAAGATGGCTAGAACTGATAAAGGATTATGACTGCACGATTATTTACAATCTTGGAAAAGAAAACAATGTAGCGGATGCCTTAAGTCGGAAAAATCATGCATCATTAACCATGCTACGTTTGGAACGTGATCCCTTGATTAATGATTTGATAAATTTCGGCTTAGAAGTTGTTGGTGCAGGGAATATATCTGTTTTGTTTCTGGTTTCTGTGCAGTCTTCATTGTCAGACAGAATTATGAAAGCACAGAGGGAAGACCGTGAGCTACAGAAAAAGGTAGAATTGGTTAAAATGGGTAAGTTTCCAGAATTTAATCTTGATAAAGATTGTGTTTTAAGGTTTGGAAAAAGGTTGTGTGTGCCTTGTGATTCCCAGCTGAATAAAGAATTGTTGTGTGAAGCTCATAGTTCTCCATTTTCTGTTCATCCTGGAAGTACTAAGATATACAGACACCTTCGGGAGTATTACTGGTGGAATGGGATGAAAAGAGATATTGCTGATTTTACAATGAAATGTTTGACATGTCAGCAGGTTAAAGCAGAGCGGCAGTTACCGAAGGGGATGCTTCATCCTTTGCCTGTGCCAGAATTGAAATGGGAGAATATATCCATGGATTTTGTGGTGGGAATACCAAAGACTTCTCAAAGTAACAATGCGATATGGGTTATTGTTGATCAGCTAACAAATTCTGTTCATTTTCTTTCTATTCGAGATACAATGACATTAGAACAGCTTTCTCGATTGTACCTCAAAGAGATTGTCAGGTTACATGGAGTTCCTCTTTCCATTGTGTCTGACCGAGATCCCAGGTTCACTTCTAAATTTTGGAAGGGACATCAGAAGTCTTTGGGAATATAGTTGAATTTCAGTACATCTTTTCATCCTCAAACAGATGGGCAGTCAGAACGAACGATTCAAAATTTGGAGGATATGCTTCGAGCTTGTTCAATGGACTATCAGGGATGTTGGGATCAACATCTTTCATTAGTTGAGTTTTCTTATAATAACAGTTTCTATTCCAGTATTCAGATGGCACCTTTTGAGGCCTTGTATGGAAATCTGTGTCGGGCTCCTGCGTTTTGGGATGAAGTCGGTGAAATAAAGTTGATGGGGCCAGAATTAGTAGAAGAAGTGGCTTAGAAAGTGAGGATGATCCAGCAACACATGAGGACAGCTCAGAGCCGGCAGAAAAGTTATGCAGATAACAGAAGGAAATACTTCTCTTTCAAGGTAGGTGACCATGTTTTCCTTAAAATATCTCCTTGGAAAAGTGTGATGCGTTTCGGTAAGAAAGGGAAACTAAGTCCACGGTTCATCGGTCCTTTTGAAATCTTGGATAAAGTTGGAACAGTTGCATACCGCGTAGCTTTGCCTCCGAGCTTATTTCAGGTACACAATTTTTTCATGTTTCGATGTTGAGAAAGTATGTTCCAGATTCATCACATATCTTGAGGCCAGAAGCAGTTCAGCTGGCAGAGAACCTTTCTTATGAAGAAAAACCGGTTCAGATTCTTGATTGAAGAGAACATGTATTGCGGAATAAGGTAATCCATCAGGTAAAGGTTTTGTGGAGAAACCACATGGTTGAAGAAGCAACATGGGAGTCTGAAATTGCTATGAGGGAAAAATACCCTCAGTTGTTTAATAAGTAAATAAAATTGCGAGGACGCAATTTTAAGAAGGTGGGGATAATGTAACATCCCAAGGTTTTCTAAAAATAAATTGAAAATGCTTGAAATTTTGTGGTATATATTTATAAGTATCCTTAAAACATAATTTTATTTCTTCTATGATTTGAATTTCAAGAAACTGTCATCTACAATTTTGTTCAGTATGTTATTTAGAGTTTGATGAAACAAACTTGTTTTTTTGGTGAATAGTAACATGCCCTTATGAATAGTAATATGAATAGTAATATGACCTCATGAATAGTAAATAATATTATTATTTTATTTTCCCATGATAATAGGATAATGAGATCTTAATTAATTTTCCAATGTCACATAAAACTAATTGCACTTCAATATTGTTATTTTTCGAATTAACTGTGACCTTATTTAAAATTTAAATTAATAATATTTAGAAAATTATTTTTGAAAAATGGAGTTCATTTTTGAATTCTAAACATTGAAAAATGGTTGGGGTAAATTTTTTGTATTTTTCTGAAACTCTTGAATTTTCGGTGAATAGTGAAATACGGTAAAATACCGTATAATCAATTTATCAGTAAAAATTCACTATTTATGACATCATAAGTGATGCAAGGCCACTTGCTTCAAAACCACATGATATTATCACTATTTAGGGACACTTGATTTGAGATTATTCATAGTCTTGATAAAAATATTATAATAATAATTAAAATAATCTAAAATACCTCCCCTCCTCCACTATAAATATCATCCCCACACCCCTCCTCCTCCCACACCTCTCAAGCCTTGAGCATTGTCTAATTTCTGCCAAATTACCTCCCCAATATTCTTCCCCACGTCCTAGAGCTGCTGGTCTCACCAAAAGACCAAGACCAAATCTCTTAAGGAGGATCTCAAGGAGAAGAGATCAAGAGGTAAACATCCTCTTTCATTTTCATTCTTCTCTTCCATTTTATGTTATTCTCTTCCTTTTCCATGTATTTTGTTGGGATATTTAATTAAATATTTCCCCTTACTGTCCAAATTTTGTATGATTGATGATATATTCCATTCCTCTCATCAATCTTGTTTTTATGAAATTTTAAGAGGTGTCGTTAGGCTGCCGAATTTTTTGTAAGAAATTTCTCATGTTTTCTTTATTTCATGATTCCTTCCTCTCCATTCTTCACCCCATCTTATCCAAGAGGCATGAAATCTCCAGAATCATTTATATTCTGGATGTTTTCATGTTTATGGAAAATTAAAAATCATTATTCCTCTCCTCTCTCACTTATTTAAAGAATCAAAAAACATTGTCCATTTGTGTCGAATTACCGATATCGTGGACGATGTATTTTCAATTTCCATTAATTATTTCAAGTATGGTCATGAAACCATTTATATGGTTGAAACAGGTTTTAATATATGTTTTATGACTCATATAAGGTTCTGTAATTCTTTTGTACACATGATTCAAATTTATTAGACTAAATGAGGTTGTAATTATCAAGGAACCACTTAAATGATCTAAACGAACATAATTAATGTTTTAACTTATAAATCATAATCATATAAAGCATCAAAGTAATAAATGGAATACTTTATGGTATTGGAAATATGTAAATAATAATCCATTCCAATTCTGGAGTTTCACTTCCAATCAACAAGAACGATTCATCATGAACCGATCGTGAAAATCACAAAAGAACTCACCCAAAATAATGCAACCAATAAAATACTAACCATTAAGGGGTGAAATGAGGTTATGAAATGACCATATAAGATGTTATAAACATGAACATGTTTCTTTAAAATACTAATAACACTCTTTTAACCATTATACAGGAGGTTTAAACAATTTTGAAGTAAGACAAGCCTAAGGTAAGGGAATTCTTAACCCGATTTCCATTCTTTGGGTTAACATTCTACTTTATAATTTATGATCTATTTAAATTGTTTGTGTGATGGGTTTTGTTTATATTATGTTTCACTATGTGTATTTACAGAGTATATACATATTACATCCACTCTATTAAGCCTCAATTCAAGTATATGATGTTTATAAGGGACTTTTCTTCTAAAATCCTCTTTTAAAATTCTGTTTTATAAGATTCAATGGCAATGTTTTTATGCTATTATTTATGTTGTATGAATATGTTTTGGTTATTGGGCATTGTTTATGATGAAGGGTGGGACCTATATTTCCCTCCAATGCATTGGGTATGAGTAACTTGTAGGTTGGCCGTATGGTTACTCCAAGTGTAACTGTGATGGTTACACAAAGTAAGGTAGCCGTGAGGGTTACAAATTTTGTGGTAGCCAAGATGGTTTCAAGATTATGAAAGTAATTCCCCAATATAACTCTATGATTATAATTATGTTTGGGAGGATCTTGTGTAAATCTCATTTTACGCTAAGTAAGGTTTTATGGGTGGAAAGCATGTCTTTTGAAGAAAATTTCATACGTCATGCGTATTCATGGACTAATGTGATTTTTCCTTCTTTTTCATACCTTACTGAGCTTTTGTGCTCATCCCAAGTTTTTAAATGATTATTCACTGGTTAATGATGAGTAATACAAGGAAGGAAGACATGTTAAATGTTTAAGAATTGTCAAGGAGTCTTGTTTTATGTTTTAATGTTTTATATTCTGAGGAAAATGGAAACTGATTTTATAGTATCCACTATGTAACAATGTGTAATGTTATGAATGTTTTGTCTTAATTCTCTAAAGCTCTAAACTTGAAAAGATACTCAATGTAAAATGAAGGGTTTTCTTGATTAAATTCAAGATTATGTATGAAATAAGTGCGGGTCCTTATATTTATGGTGTGAATATAGTAGGAGAGGGGAGACTTTTTATATGTGTGGTGAGGGGAAGATGTAAATGTTTTGAAAAGAATGTATTCCACCAATGTTTTTTCATGTCAAGAGGCTACAATAATGATCAGATATTAGGATTATAAGGGATAAGGTTTATATTTGGCCATAAAATATATTTTCAATTTTTTTGTTCATCTTAACACTTTTCTTTTTAGTTAATCCCCAGGTAAATCCATTTTTACATTAAATGAAATAAATAATTTTTACTATTTTCACTATTCATTTGGTCCAAAATTTAAGTTTAAATAATTAGATTTTATAAATTAGTATTATTGAAAATATAGAATCCATTTTAAAAAACTATATTTACATAATTGGGAAAATTTAATTTAAAACAAATCCCACAAGCATGATAACAAAGATTGTTTTCAGGGAGAGTGTTTTTTTAGAAAGAAATTATTCTATATTAACACTAAAAATAATATTAATCATTTTATAGTGAAAATTTATATTTAATTACCTAAAATATAAGCATTTAATTTACTAAATTTATTTTTTTTATTTTAGTTAATTAAAATGAAGAAATATAATGCATTATAAAATAGCTTTTTAGAAAAAATAGTTTTAATCCAAAAAAACTAATACTAAAAACCTATGTAATATAGATTAAAAAATAACTAAAATGATTAAATACATATAAATATTTATAATTTTACATGAAATCATATTAATAAAATAATGTTAATTTTACATTATTTATTTTATTAAAAATAATTCTTTTCTAACAAAAACCAGAATTTTCACTATTCACTTAAAAATTTATATTTTTTTGGAAAATACAAAAATATCACCATAAATAAATTTTGAAAATATAATTCAAAAAATTATATTAATTTTTTAAAATAAAAATTATATAATATGAAAATAATTCTTTTAAATAAAACCCATATTATAAAATATTTTAGTTTGTTTTATTTCCTTATTGATCCAAATATGACATAATATTTATATAATGAATATTACTTTCTAATTCATATTAGTAAATATGAATATGATTTATTCTACCATTAACCATTTTTTTAAATTTTTCCCCCTTTTGAAAATTACATTCTCATAATATTATTCACTTATTAAGAAGGTGGGGATATCTTTCTCTCACAAAAGATTTTGATTCCCATGTTTCTGATTCATCTATATGGTTTTTTATAAACTCTTATCTTGTGGATCACTTTATTCGAAAATATTTACTGTCTACACTCAATAATATGAACAATAATTTGATCATTTGATTGTTTTCTCTTCCAAATTATGTTCTTCTAGACTCAAAACCTATGATTATTAGAGAAAAGAAAAATGTTGTGTACCTATGATATACTAAGTGTACATGCCACTCGATAAGAAAAATGTCCATATTTCTATTTGATATTTTATGGTAAAGATAACTATGGACTTAACTTCCCTTTCATATTATGATTCATAAAACTTTTCCATGGAGAGCATTATGAATTTCATGCTCACCTACCTCAAAAGAACGATCTTCCTCCAGTTAATCAGAAAAAACATTTCATCCAAATCTAATAATACTTATATGTTACTAAATCAACTTCATATTATATTACATTTATTTTTCTAACTCTAGTGCCATCATCATCCTTTCACTTACATCATTCCAAAATCACGCTGTCTGCTAATGATTTCCATTTAATGCTACCAATGGCGTCATCTTAATGTTGGAATAAAAACTTCTATTCTAAGAAAACAGAATAATGAATTATGTAGATCCCAATATCCTAGTAGTCTATTGAATATTAATGTAGAATATTATCCAATCTTGGAATTATCCACATAGATTTTCCATTAATTTTAGGATGAAAAGATGTACTGAAATTTATTTTAGTACCCATGAACTGTTGAATTTGATTAAAAAAATTAAACATGGCCCTGGGATCATTGTACGATATATTTGAGATATGAACACCATGTTACCATAATAACTCTTTTATGTTTGGAAAATAAATATAGCGTAATTAAATTGTATATATATTGGGAAAGAAATGTTCATATTTTGTAAATTTATCAAATAAATTCAAATTACCTTATTACCATGATAGGTCATTGGAAATATTAACATGAGATCCATTGATATATTTTCTATTTTCCACTTTGGACCTCTAAATAGTGGATTCACGCCCTTCAGTAGTATTCATTTTTATTTAACATTATATCAAGTAAAACTGTTCATTTTAAATTAATAAATATATATTTTCATTCCATCACACTAGTAATACTCCCGAATGACATTGTACATCATAGTGCATCCCAGATGAATAGAAAATAGAGATCTTTATGCTTAATTCAACAACTCTTTCTTCAATTGGGAATCAAAATACACACATTATATTTTTGAAAATCTTTATACTCTTTCTTTATCAATATTATGAATAGGGAATATACCCTTCTTAAATAATTCTACATTTTATTATAATTATTGATCCACCTTTTTTTCTTCATTAATTCTATCTAAAAACCTAAACTACACTAAATCCTGAAAAAAAATAATGGATATCACTGCATCCACAAATTTAATGAAAAAATTTATCAAATCATTGACCATTGAGTCATGTTCAAAACATAACATGGTAGCATTATTTTCTTGACTAAAAACATCACCAACTTTATTTTCTTTTTAAGGATGATGAGTAACATGTCAATCATAATCCTTGATCAGTTATATATAACCTCTCTAACTCATGTTAAATTATTTCTAAGTAAATATATACCTAAAACTATTTTGATGAATATATATTTATAACATTACTCTCTATAAATGAAACCTCCATTTTTTATGAAAAAACCACAATAGATAACTAAAGTTCTTATGTAAGGAACATTAACTCATGAGGATTCAAACAACATGGAGAATATTAAATTATATGATCATTATGTGTATCAAAACAACCAATTCCATTCAATGCGGTACTACTGTAGATGAAAAATTTACTTTTCTTCAATCTAAAGATGAAATTAGAGCATTAATAAATCATATTTTTAATTATTGAGAACATTCATCAAATTATTTTTTCAATAATTATTTAACTCCTCTTTTATTTAACATAATCAGTGGGTTAAAAACAGAGAATTTTTTTTCAAAAAACAATTTTTATGAAACCACTTATCCATGATAATGGTGAATTAATATGATATTTCTGCTTCATGGAAATAATTTTAAATATTTTTTTAATTGAGTTAAGTTTTATGTATTCTTGGGAAACATTTTTTCAATGTAAATAATTTTCATTAAACCAAAATTGAGAGTTACTAAATTTATCATGCAGTTTATTTTCTTTTAATTATTTCAAAAAAAATATAAGTAGATGTCTCCAATGTTCCTTTTTACATTTATAATATACAAAAGTGTAATTAAAAATATAAAACGAATTCTTACCCTTTAAGAGATTAATAGTTATTTTTATTATCTCCTTAAATAAAGATGGTTTATTAGGAAACCCATACAACATAACTAAAAACTCATAGTTCGGCTACCTCATATACAATAATGTATTAGGAATGTATTCATATTTTACATTCAATTAATGGTATCCCGACTATAGGAAAACCCTTGAAAATACTGATCTCACTAGATCTGATCAATTATTTCATATAAATGAGGTATGTCATACTTCTTCTTAATAGTGATGTTATTCAAGGATGTGTAATCAATGAAATTACTCATTGAACAATTTTTTTTATAAAACAAAATAGTAAAACCCCATGGTGATGTTCGTGGTTTGAGAAACCTTTATCAAATAAAGCCTATAGTTTGTATTCAATTATGAAATTCTTAATTCAACCTTCTCAAAACGGGATTTAGAACTAGTTTTAGCATGTGGTACTAATTCATTAGTAAAATCAGCCTCTTGATCTTGAATAACACACAGAATATCATTAGTAAATACATCCATATATTAATTCACTAATAGAATATCACTTAATTTAATATTTTCTTTATTCTCAACGCTATAATATTGGTAAATTTTACATCCACATATGATAAATCTCTCATGTTCTTAGTATGTTATCGAAGGCATGAAATCATTGAATATGGAATTACTACTTATGGAAAATATATTACCATGATAAACTAGAATCCATTCCATTCATTAAAAGATATCAAAATCTAATATGGAGAATACATAGATATTTTAAGGTAATACAGATCCAATGATAACAAAAGGAAGATTCTTATAGTTCTTGGTTGCTTTAATATTTCCGCCTTCATTTTTCAACAAGATTTATTCCGTCTATTCATGTTGTTATATACTATTTTGACATGAATCGTTTTTAGACATCAAATAATGCGAATATCTAGATACAAATATTGTATAAGAATAATTCAAATAAAATTTCAAAATACCTATCGACACTTTATTTTATGTCCCAATATCAACTATAGTTGTAGAAAATGACTTTTATACACCGTTTTGTATATGATCATATAATTTTCTTCCCGTGAAACTATAATTAGGAACATGATATCATAATGACAAGAATAATTTCAACTAAAACACCTCAATATTTTATGGATATCATTTAACTAATTCGTTAGTTATTCAGGACTCCTTTCTTTATAATCAGGAACTGTTGACCAAACTGTCAACAACAAAAACACATCCCAGATACTCTAAAAAATTCCATGGAAGAACATTTTCCTCTCATTGAAAACCTTATGTGATTAAAAGTACGCATCCTAGCGGGTTTTTTCTCTATTTCCATTCATAATGACCTTTTAATACTTTCATTATCTTGAGAAACATACAACTGAAAAAAAATCTATCTCAACATTCTCAAGACAACGAAAAAATCTATCATATATTTGAAATTTTCACTTGGAATATGATCTCATTAAACATGAATTCAACCCAAAATAAAACCTATTAATTTTTTATTTATTATTCTATATAAAATATGTCGCATACCTAGGAAGTATTTTGATGTTTTTATCATATGAAGTTATAAAATCATCATCATTTTTCTATAGTTCCAAAAATTGTTTTTCTATATAGAATAGAACAATCATTGGGAAATATTACTCAATGAATATTCCCATAAATATTTATCATTTCATGGAATAATGTTCATATATCTATCATTTATTCTTAACCAAATTCCCCCATCAATCAAATTCCCCTTCAAAATGATAAATGACAAGGGTTACCTATTGATAGTTGAAAACATCCCAAGACATCATGTATATTGTGCAATGAATAAATCCACCATTCAGGTATCAAGGGATCAAATGATAGAAAAAATTATGACATATTTTATCTAATAAAATGATCCACTATTTAAATTTTACTTTCATGTATATCGGGTTTCTGTCTATAACATAACAATATAGTAAAATCTATCAAGGGTATACTGTTATAATTAACCACAAATCTAAAGTTATCCAAACCAACCGATAATGCTAACAATAATAACACATAAGTAAACATTAAATAATATTTTTTATTATTTAAGAATGTGATTTATTTAAATTTGAGGTTTTTTTCAGGTTTAGAATTATAGAGATTTAGATCATAACTCATTTGTTAGAAAACCATATAATATATTGTGGACACTTGAGATATGTATCTATTTTCCCCTCAATAAAAATATTTTAAAATAAATAATCATTTATTTTCAAGAAAAAATATTCATGACATTATAATTGGATTCTTATTTTCCATTACCCATGATTAAATATCTAATAAATCACTTTAACATACTATGGGATGAACAAAAAAATCACAGTAAGGGATATAAAAAAGATAAATAAATGTTAGTCATATTAAAACACTCAATCTCATAAAAAAATTACTCTATATTCACTATTATTTTAAAATATGAAATAAAACATTTTCACAATAATACACACTCACATTTTTTTCAAATATAATAAAAAACATATTAACCAATTAAAAACAATTCTCGATAATATATAGCATCATGTTCATAATTAATTTTTATCTAATGATAGTAGTAGACGGAGATCCCATAAATCTATTGAAAACCCCATTTGGTAACTCCCTTATTTTTTCATATTATGAAAATGAACATTAACCAGTTTATTGGATCAATGTATGTTCACAACCATTGTTTAAGTTATAACTAGCTCAACTGGTGTTATATGGTCCATTATATCATATAAGTTTTAACATGATCACCTAATGCTACCTAGGAATATTCAATCCACATGAATAATGATAAATTACCCTATAATGAATATAAAATTTATATTCTTTTAATTTATCATCAAAATACATTCATAAAAATCATTTAAACATGTAAGGAAATCACTTTTGTATATCAAAATACACTCTTCTTTTAAAACCCTCTATTCAAAAAAATCCTTTATCTTTTAAAAACCCATTTTCAAAGCTATAATACTAAAAAAAGAGAGTGTTGTGTTTATTTGGAGAAAACATGTAATATTAAAAGAAATCTAGATGTAAAATAATGGTCATAATGGTGGAAAAAGGTATTTTTACAGTAAATGATAAAATAAAATATTCATTTTTAATATTTCATAATGTTTTGAATAAAAAAACTGAAATTATTCCTATTGAAAACCAAAAAAATGTAAAATTGATAGAAATAATCATTATAAATGTTTTATGACTACATAAAAAATAATAATTCATTTATAAATACATGTATATGGAAGAGGAATATTTAGTAAAAAACAATAAAAGTTTTTTTTGTTAGTGAAACTCTCATTATATCTTTATAAATATAGGAATAATAATTACCATGGATGATTAAAATTAAAAAAATATAAACAAGATTGGAATAAATAAATTCATGTCATAACATGTAAAAGGGTCTCTATATACATCGTGTATAAGATTACAATTTTATATTATCAAAATACACTTCGACGAATGGAAATTCAGAAAAGTCCCTTACCATGAGTAGAACATATCACCTACATCTTCAACATCCAGAATAATAAACTTATGTTAACTATTAACATTAATTGATTACCCATTACAATTTTATTATCTATTTTATTTCACTTTTTTCATTTTATATATAATTACTCAATCAATTAAGTTTATATCGGATGTCTTGAGCAAATTCGTCATATGTTTCAAAAATAACTTTGGAAGGTTTATTATGGAAAATGCTAAAATTATTTCATATAATCTAGAAAAATAATCATAAATGATTTATCAGTTTTATGCATAAATTATTCTTTTTGACTGATCATGAAATACGATACTGATAAATGATGTTTTTTAAAATCATAGAGATGTTATGCCTCACATACTATGAGTAACATTCCTATTGTTCAATAATAATTATGGAAGTGAGTTAAGTAATAATTTACCTTTCTATAAATATTATAATATCATATATTACAATTTTTTATTTATATATAATTATAAATATCATTCATGTGGTGTGGTGCTGAATATAGAGTTAAATCACATTGTGATGGTTGTAGTTCACACATTCACGAGCGATGTTATCAGTTTTCCGTGAGTGAAAAGTAAGAAATAAAATATTATTTTATATTTTAGTAATGATAAATATTAAATTAATATCTTAATTTATTCATTTATATCACATATATTCATAATATTTTCCATTATTACCATTCATGTAATGTTCCAGTGGAAACGAATCACATCGCTTCATGAGGCGGTAGATCACAACACATATGAATGACATTATTGTTCTCATTAAGAAATGGAATGTAAAAATTCCATTTATGATATCAATAATTCTGATATACTATTATGTTATATATATCATATATATACTTTGTATACACGATCTTACCTTATAGTGAGAGGTGGATGACGACAAATGAAGACATCAGTTCACAAGGTAGTACTCCCTCGTACACATGAATGGTGAAATAAATAATATAAAAATGATCGTTGGAGATTGCTTTCTCTTCTTGGGAAAAGTGAGGGAAGTATAAAAGTGAATTTATTATAGATTTTATAATCTAATTTGTTTTTTAGGCCTCGAAAGTGGAGTTTAGGGATGTCCTTTGAAGATTGAGGTGAGAGGCACACTAATAATGTTTGAAAATAATGAATTCCACCCATGCGGTTTTCATGACATACATATATTATTGGCATAACCCACCCCTAACTAGGTATTAAACCACAGTTACCCCTATACCAGCTTCACAGACTAGGGTATGGTGAGAAACACTAAAAAATGATTAATATGGGGTGGCCTTTACCTAATGTACACACACACACACACACACACCTGTCCATATCAATGCGAAAGTGAAGAGGAATAAGAATAAATAGATGAAAAATATTTCATTTAAACCATTCATGGAAAACATCAGGATTCTACAAGATTAATACAATGAAAACATAATTAAAATGTAAAAAATACATTTCCCACTAGAAATATGTCCCAACCTAACAAAACTAAAATATAGAATCATGAGAGAGCAGAACTACTGATCTCCAAGATATGGACATCATACATGGACCCATGTACAATGTATCTCTATAATTCAATGACTTCAATGATAAAAAGTTCACTTTCTATATAATACATGACATGTTTATGTAAATACTATGTAAGGGTGAGTGTATACAAAACCAACTTGGTGCCCCTAAAGCTTAATGGTGAACAATAAAAGATAAAATTGGAATAGAATGATTGTATACCATAAATAATATATATATATATATATATATATATTAAAATAATGGATTAAAAAGAAATTGTATCCTCATACCAACACAAGAGAATCAATATAGTGCATAGATAATATACACATTGAGTATTTACCACACATATAGGTAGTTTAAACATATCCATCCATGATAAGATAAACATTGAATGCATTTTTCATACCCCATAAATCATAACACCCCGTGTCTTGTAAGTAATAAAATCTAATGTTATAGATACATACAAATATATATATATATATATATATTATTTAAAAAATAAATCTCAAATCAGTGAAAAATGGGAACTCCATCAAACCAAGACAGTCAAATAAAAGTTTCACTAATAGTTCTAGAAGTCCAACAATGATGTCAAACATATTAGTCTTATTCCTATTAGTAAACATAAAAATAAATACACACCTTTTCACTTTGAAAAACATTATAGGAGCCACTCAATCTAGTGAGAGGAGACATTTCATGTACTGTAAGAGGGTTCCACTCAATGGATAGGCAGGGGACCCATACCTTTTTCCATCAAGAGGGTTATGCTCTAATAAAGGATAGATGAATCATATCCTTTCCTTCAAGAGGGTCCCACTATCATACTAGAAGACCCATTCCTTGAATATGTAGGAGTGTTCGACATTGATGGTTGATAGAAGACCAAATACTAGCCAGTTGGAAGGATCCTCTCTAAAATATGGAGGACTCAAACAAGTTTCCCACAAGAGGATTACACTCTCTATTGATAGAGGACCCATGCACTGACTCCGCAGTAGGGTTCCACTCTCAGAGTATCACATATAAGCAGGAGGGTTCCACTCTAGCTGTTGTGGAACCAGGCCCATCCCAATGGGTGGATTCCACTTGGGATTCCACTAGTGATCGTGCCTAATTATTGTAATCATCTAAATCATTCAAAATAATTGTCTTTCATAGATCCCCGCCAATCATATCCCAAAAGACACAACTAAGGGAACCAACATGTTCTATATAAAAAACACTCAGGATGGGATACTCACTACCAAATATCTATGTTCAAACAAGGGTTATACATGATATTTAAACATCTTCAAAATGAAACAAGAGTCACACAATGTGTTTGTGGGGCCACATAGAATGTGTTCCTACACCATGACATGGTCGTCTCCATGGAGGTATATAGTTATAAAACCATGTTTGGAAAGATTTTGTGTAGGGTATCTACATGGAATTCCAATTTCACTTGGGGTTATGACCATTTTCGTGGTAATTTTCATGTATATATCATTACTCTATTTACATTGGTACATGGTGTGTCACATCACATAGGGTTCCACTAGTGTCTCTAGTCATTCATGTGTACTCCATCACACATCTGTGTTCAAGACCATGTCATTCAATATAGGTTTCTTCCCATGTACTCCACTACATGGATCTACCTCCTGGGAATCATGTATATTGTGTGTTGATGGGATACATTCCATGATATAAATATATACTTCCAAATTACTTTCCTTCACATCTCAAGGGATACAATCCATGCATTCATCTTGATAAATGATATGTTTCCATTTTTTAAGAACAATAGATCTAAAAACCATTTTAAAAACCCGTTCATTTTAACATTGATATTTACTCGACACTTTATTCATAATTGGATCTAATAATGATTCGTAATTTATGATGATCATTTTCAATAAATTTGGATGTTCATCCCATTAGGGTTCATCCTATGAATCTCCGGTGTCCTTCGTATTTTATTCAAAAATAAAATCAACTAATATATCACCCTAAACCTACAAATCCTAATTTTCCATCCATGATTCACTAATAATTTCCCTGCACGTGGATTCATCATGATTTTGGGCGTCTGATCTTGCTCGGTAACGCCTGATAATGTTAAATACAGACCACAAGGTATAATCTGTGAATAATGAAAATAAATTATAGGTGGAAGGAAAAAAATGGAGGTTTAACAATTTTTGGAAAAGAGTTATTAGATGAAAGTATATAATAAAAAATATTCGGTTATAACTCAATTGAATCATCAAATAAACCAATACATAGGGACATGTATAGGTCATCAATTAGAGTAGATCAAAGAATAGATGATCATGATCAATCAAGTTAATTCAGAAGGGTGTAATACTTTTTTTACATGTACTAATTATAGATTGTGTCTCTCTTCATCAAATAATATGCTTGTCGATGAATAAAGGATTTAATTGTGTTTAATGCACTCTGATCATCTCTAATACAGTGATTCATCATCGTCTGATGTAATTAACCAATAGAAGAATACTGGATATGCACTAAATTATCCCAAGAGTAGGTGGCTAAGACTGGGGAATTTTCCATAATGATGAGCTAATAGACGTTTAAAATAGGTATATGTCAGTAAGAAAATAAACATAATTATTTATTTTAACTAATCACACATTCCAATGATCTCCATATCTAAATTCCCCTGTACAAACAAGTTTTAGGTCACACCTAGAATAAAAATTGCATTCCAGAGTCACATATAGTTTCAGTTTTATGATATGAGCTTATATTTCAGAGTTATCTTAATTTCTATATAAAAATTCATGCATGTAATAAAAATTATATTTATTATTTTTATAGAATTATTTTCAGTCACACCAGGGCATGGAATTGTACATCATATTGGTCCATGGCTCTGAAAAAATATGTTGAAATATTTGATTATGTTACAATGAAAATAATGGATCAATAAATAATAAACCCCTTAAATCTATTCATCCCATATAAAAAACACAAAAAGTAAAGATACTAAAGATGCATTTGGTTCACCCACTCCCAAGAGATTTCCTAATAAATTGACATGCTACTACTACTCGGGAATCAAGGGGATTGTCCATCCATTCCCTAGATCTCTCTTAAATAATTCTCATGCTACCACTACTCGTGAATCAAGGGGATATTCCATCCCAGTATAGTCCACTATTTTCAATCCTTGATCACCATAGTGTGCTGTAGAAAATTTTCTCAGTATAAAATGACCAACACAACCTAGTCAATGATGTGTGTGGGTTCATGAATGTATATCTCATATTACAACATGTAGAAGATGTCATGAACCTACTATAATTGTGGGTGTAGAGAGAGGTGGTAAGAAACCTTTCCAACCTGATGTATGATCTTCAATGGCCAAGTAAACCTTGTGGATATCATTTCTCCCCATCCAAACCTCCAAAATCAACATCATTGGGAAACTATTAGGAAAACATTATATATCAGGTCAAACTGCAAGGCCCTACGATATCGATCTACGTAACATTTTTTTCTACTATGGATCATCATAATATTCTCAAGCATGACAAAGACCTTCTCTTCTATCACCAACACCAACTCTGGACTGACAAGAGATGTCTCACCCATCTATGTCTAATATAATTGTGAACTTCATGGTCTCTAGTTCATTGTCTCCAAAGTTTCCATGATTATAGTAGAGTGGTAACTATTTTTTACACAATCTATAATAATGTAAAGTGATCCCACTAGCTCTTAATGAAGTCCAACTTGTTATACCCCATCATATCATCTATCATAGAGAGAGTGTTCTTATTCTTCCCATTTTTCATGGGTTTTAAGAATGTACTCTTCATTTTATGGTTCTTAATTCCTCTGATAAGTCTATCTATAATCAGGACATAAGCTGCACATAGTGATCGAAACAATCATTGAGGGTACCCCGATAATGTTGAATGATCTCCAATACATATGTCTTCCCCAAATTATCCACTGAACTCTGATCCGAAATAAAAAGGAAGTGTTATGAAATTGTGATTTAGTCAATTATCTCCCAGATGGAATCATAGTCCTTTGGTTTTGACGAAAGCCCTTTTACAAATTCCTAGCATATTTCACCCCCTTCCACTATGGGATCGCAATGGGCTTCAACAAAAAATCAAGAACATAGTGCTCGGTCTTTGACAGCTGACAACTAAGGCACCGAGAGGTGAACTTAGTCACTATCCATCTCATGATAGAACAACCAAACTGCCACTAAATCTCTTTGTACATTCTCCACACACAATAAATTATAGCCAAGAGAGAATTATGGAACTACCATATCACATCCTTCCACATCATGACTAGAACCACCATCCATCCCAAGTTAAGGATGACGTGATTCCCACCTTCATCTTATTTATATGGAGAAACCCACATGGATTTGTGTCCATCCATGGCCTTATAGTATATTTCACCAAACATGGATGTTGTATCATTATAATAATTTCTATAGGTATTTAAAAACCCATCTTTTTAATTAGATTATGTTGGGTCTCTTTTTTTTGTTTCAATTTTTAGTTTCTGCACATGGTTAGTCAGGTAATGTACCCTCTTAAAAGAAACATTAAGGCCCATTTAAAACAATTGAACGGATTCTGCAAGGTTTTTCTAAATTGCGTGCCTCTTCTCAAGAAACAGTGCGTATTGGTTTTTAATTAATCTGAATTTTAAATAAAATTTTTTGAACCTCCCTTTTAGATCCCTGATTGATTAGTATAACCCCAAACAAATTTATCCCTTCCATTGATCTCTAATGAATATTTTGTGACCTCCTGGATCCCTCCTAGAATTGATTCAAAGCATGAGGAATTCCATTTTTTTTCTCTCATTTAGATTCCTCATCTCGATCACTGTCTCTTGTGATCTCTCATCTCCAAAATAGTGTTCCATGGATCACCTATGTTTATTTATGGATCTAATACCCACTATTTGAATCTAAATAGTTTTTTGATTCATATATCTATGTTACCATCATTCTTCGTAGGATATTTCCATCAGTAACACTGTGACTCAAGATCCTTTGATCCCAATGTAGGTGGTTCTGCCAGGATTCCCAATTTATGATAACCCAAAAATGATATTTTAAAAACTAATTTTGAGAAAATCCAATATTTTGTATTTGGTTTAGTTGGTTGAAATTGTTTTGTGGGAAAAACCCAGTTCCATAGAATGAGGGTGTTTAAGGAAAATTTATTTTTGCATGAAATTGGATAAAAACCCCAATTCCATACAATTAGAGGCGTGTTAATTGAAATTGGTGGTATTTAAATTGTTTAAATTTAAAATTTTAATTTATTTCATCTATTTTTATGAATTTATTTATTGAAAATTAATTTGATGGAAAATTGTGAGAATCCCAAATTCCATTAAATTGGGGTTTTATTAAAATGTTTATGGATTTTTATAAAAGAAATTAAATTTTTTAATTTAATAGTGAAATAGTATTTTTATGTTTAATGGGGAATTAATATCTAATCCACATTTGAAAAAATGGAATAAAAATGGTTTATAGAAACCTAAGGGATTTAACTTGGAGAAAAGCATGTTTTTTTATTAAGAACTCGTTATGGTTTTTGAAATTAAAATTGGAATATTCGAAATAAATAATGACATGAATTTATAATTTATAATAATTGTAATAAATTTCTTGTCATTGTTTGTTACTAGAGAACATGAATGATTTAGGTAGTTAGTGGGTTATTTGGAAAAAACATTACAATTAACAACATTTTAAAACCTTATATCAAAAAATAACATCCCTTTGTTGATGGTGATGAGTCATATTTTACTTTGTTAAAAAGGGAATTATGTACATACTATAATCCACCTTGAGTTTGGGGTCCCTATAACATAAAAATGTCGTACCTTATTAAGCATACGTCCATGTTTCTGGCTAGGATGTATTCCAGATAAATATATTGTATTTTTCAAAAATTATTTCAATTCCTTTCTGAAATTATTCAAAAAAAAATTTATAAACGTTTGTAATTATGTAATTTTTGAAAGTTTCATTTACCTAAAATGTTGTTTGTAAATGTACATACAACAATTAGAATGTGAATCTTTTGTTTAAAAGTATTTCAATCAATTTAAATGTAAATAATGTTATGTTAAAATGTTCTCATTATTTTCCAAACTAGTTTATTTAAAAAAATTGAAACACTTATTTTCTTAATGTGATATTGGAATTTTTATGGAATCCATGGTGAGACAATTCAATGATTTCAGCTCACACCCTACCATTACATGTCTTTAGATTACCTTCTTCTAGTTTCGATTAGGGGTAAATCATATATTGGTGGTCGTTATAACTATTGACCTGTAGACTTGTTGAGTTACATCTAAGTTAGGACATGGACAATTTATCTTCCTTAATTTCTGGTACTTTTTTGTGAGACATTGTCTTGTTCAGGCATATTTTTTTTCTAATACACTTCACCCAATAGAACATATTTTTTTATTAAATCTATTTTTTTTCATTTTCATTTATAATTCTTGTTGATAAAATGTTCTAAATATAATTGGTAATGATTTTATGTTTTATTCACTAATCCTTGGGGATCATGAATTCCCATCGAGCTATGTTAGTTCCACCTAAGTTATTGTTTAAATATGTTACTTCAGATGGTTCATGAAAAGGAGTTATCAAAGGTTCAAGATGAAATTATTCTTTTGATGTGAATTTTAATTTTGAAATATTGTCTGGACATATGAGGTAGTTTTTATTGAGTGTCTAGCCAGCTCTCACCACATTTAACATTATGTTACCATGGTTGGTCAGGGAATGATGTATTGTAGATTAGTTTAAGTATTTTACCTATTTTTATTTTTATAGATTTACATCCATATCTTTCTTTATTATGTAAACATTCATGGTATTGTGTTCAATTTTAAATCGGTTGTAAATAATTGAAGTGTTAAATTATATGATTTCAAAATGACTCTAGTATACCTATACATATTGGGATACATAGAAGACAATCTTATAATAGAATTATTTTGAAAGCCTATTTTCTATGTTCTAGATCCATCTAATGTTCATCGATATATCAATTTTCAAGGAAAAAAGAAATATCTTAGGGTTGATAATTTTGAATATAAAGATGAATTTAGTGAGATATATAGTAATATGGAAATATTATCAAACGATATTGATTACCATTATGTAAAAATATTTATTCCATATCGAACAAACATAAACATGGAAATGTGAAAATATTCATATAGTAATATCATAAGATTAAATTAAGTATATATTGTTATTTCTTGTATAACTTTTTTTATTATTCGTGATGTTATAAATATTATTTCTAACTATAATTTTTTTTTCATCTCACATATTTTGACTACTAAGATAAATTTATGTTAGTAATTCAAAATGGATTAAATATTAATATTAATTTTTTATTATTTTTGTATTATTTTTAATATTAAAAATGTTTTTTATTCTTCTAACTATATCATTTCATATCACATAATGTTCCCATATTATTTTAAATTTTTGACAACTTTTTCAGATAATTTGATAAAATTGGTGTTTTACTATGATTATGTATTTTTAAAATTATTATTAAATTTCTATATTTGAAATTTATGTTTCTATAAAATGTTACAGACTATTAATTAACAATAATTCATGGAATATTTTAACTGAAATATATCCATAAAATTGATCTTCATGGAAGTAACATACATATATTTCTACTAAGGACCCTCTATTTATTTGAAAAGAAGTATTCTTCTTCTTTAAATAAATATTCATAATATTGGGTATGTAAATGTGGTACCATGGGTCTACGAAAACTATTAATTAATCCTTGAATAGAACATATGGTATATATTTATTTTAACATTAATTGTAATCCAAAATGACCAAATTCAATGGAATGAGGAGTTTTATTTCACTAAAATATTTGGTGAACATAATTATTTTGATTTTGGAATACAGGAGTGATTAGTGGATATAACTATTTGAGCTATGGGTGGATATTTTTTTAAGATAATTTATTAATATATAATATTTCTTGTATAACTAATAGTAATATATGTGATTTCTTATTCATATTCTAGGATGAGATATGATTTACATAACACTAATTTATTTAATAAAACATGATTACTTTTTTTCATGGTGAAAGAGATATTAAAATTAATCACTAACAATTTGTTTGACTTTGGAAAATGAAAAACTATAAATCCTTGTCAAATATAAGGTTTTTTATTTAAAAATAAATATAGTACACCTTCATAAAACTTGGTAAAAATTTTCATTTTTTAAATTAAATTTAACAAGATTGAGGTTAATATATTTATAATTACACAAAATGATCATACTAATAATTTCATTCATTATTTAACAAAAATTGATGAAATTTCATCCTAATGATATAAATTAATAGTATTTAACCAAAAAATTCTATCATAGAGGTCGTCAAATACAAAAAGAATAAATGATAGTGAATTGATTTTTGAAAAATTGGGACCTCATTCTTCATGATTCATTGCGATTTCATCTCCTTCCCTCAACTACTAATGAAAAATATAATGTGATGAGATTGAGACATGAAAAAATAATCTATAGAAGATTAAAAGTATATAAATGAAAAGATTATATAAATTTATTTTATTTATTTCAAGAATCAGTATATTTTTAAATATCTTCTAGTTTTTTGAATTATTATTTTATAGAAGTCATCGAGGAGAATATCACATTGGTGACCTTCAAACCAGAGGAAAAAATAGATATTTTTGTTAAAAAGATTTGAAATATATATGGATAGGGTCAGGAAATGAGATTTGAGACTTGATTATCCGTTAGAAATGTGTCTTTCATTTTGGGAAATCTTTGAGGGATCATTCAAACAAGTAAAAAATTGACAGTTTAGAAGAAAAAATAATGGAGATGGGAGAAATGGAAGAGGATATGATTATATCCTCGATATATTTTATGTTTATCGACATATATTTAGATATTATGATTCATATTCTACTCCACTACCTCTACATAAATATTTCACTCTTCTATATCCACTTTCATATCCATCTCCACCATCTACTACTCCAAAAATTCATATATATATTTAGTTATATTTCGTGTATTCCTAATATTATATAGTATAATTTGAGATCATAGATTAGATTTGGGGAAAATATACATATTAATTATATGGATATGGATAAACATAGGTTAAAAAAATAGATATTTTAGATTCATTTGATAGATTATTATTCCCAACTAAGGGGGTTTCTACTATTGAAAAATGATTCAAAATTACAGATTTTTTTGGAAACATACCATAAGAGGTATGTATAAATTGTATCCTTAATTTAATGTTACTATTATATATATATATTAGAGGATTAAATTAATGGCAAACCAATTATTTATAGAAATCAACAACATGTTGATGTCCTATCTAGAATTCCTGTAATGATCAATATAGAAACCTAATCAGTGGGGGTGGTAGGGTTGAATCTGGTTTAGACTATTTTTACCATATTCTAAATTTTCATGGTATGTTGTAATATTTTATTTCATTTTTTAAATAAAAACCAATTTTTAGTGAATGAATATGGATCTATTTTAGTTTAACCAAACAATAATTTTCCACGTTTATGCATGTTAAGTCGATAAAAAGTAAATGTTTTGTTTCCCACATCAACTCACTTACATGATAATTTACATGTTCATTTATTTGAACTAATTGTATATCAAATATAATCATATGTTAACTATAATGGGTAGTGTTTCCTATAACTATATAGGGTCTCAATATTAATAGAATTTCTTTCTTCTCACATGACACCACTTTCAATCAACACAATATTGTAATAGTTTTCCACTACAATCTACCAATATATCAAGAATCCCCCTAGTTAAATTAAATCCCACAATGTATATGATGTATTAATCACTTATCCTATATAGTATATGGTTATTATTTTCCACCTGATTTTACTTTATCCATCTGAATTGATCTCATTCAAGGTATTATTAAACAATACAAATGTCATAATGTCTTATAATATTTTCAAAATCCCAGTGACTTCTCATAGAACATATTCATAGTTATATATAGAATATTACCATATATCAATATCAATAATTTAATAGATTTATTATTATTTTCTTATAATAATAGTATCCTCACTCATTTAATGGTTCAGTATAATTGATATCAATAGTAAAAAAATATGTCCCTCACACACATTCTTTATTCATTGACATCACATAACATTGAAGGACCTAATATGATAATATAAAAAGCTTATAAATCTACTTCCATCGTCATTTATACTAATTAATCATTACCTTCATCTCATTATTGGATTCATTGGTCTTATTCTCCCTCAATATTGATTCAATGTATTTTATTAGCCTACAAATCACAGTTTTTATTATCTCAAAACAAGAATATATTCACTCACTTATTCTTATTTCTATAAGAAGGCCACAAAAAATAATAATTAGGAAATATAAATATATAATTTCTGATAAAAAATTTTAGTGATCATGATCAAAAAACATTTCATAATTGCATGCATGTTTTGTCTCATATGTTCTCATATCTATTATCATTGAAACACCACATGGATATGTCTCCAAATTACCAGTTGTTCATTTTTTCTCACACGTGTTTTCTATGTAGAATACTTGGAGAGCCCTTGTTTTTTCATCTATTGTCAATATCACTAGATACTATCATCTCTTTCAGATCCTTCTAATATCCTTGAGAACTCTATTTAATTTTGATCATCAAATCAAGATACTAATCTCATCTTTCATAAAGTAGAAAATCTGAAATTTAAATCTTATCACATAACATTGCAACTCATGATAAGCCCTGAGGCATAGATAAATCTGATTTTATCTTCTATCATCTCATAAGGGTTATCAATAAATGACTATTTTGTCGTGCATGAAATTTTCATCTCTATCATTGATTTATGAAATCCATTTTTTTGTATGATGCTCTATAGAACATAATATTTCACATATGTATTCATCGAATAATCCAAATTATATTGAAAAATTAATTCCTAGTTTAAATATCATTATCATATGATATTTTAATCTATGAAAATAATTTTGTGATGGAGAAAATTAATATAAATTATTATCGCAACAATTACTTTTAAAAATCCTCAAAAAATTAGCAGTGATCTCATTAAAAACCTCCCCCTTTAATCATACTTAGATAAATATTTTATCATAGATATAAAAATATTTTGGATATTTAGATCAATATATAATTTATCAATAATCATTTGATTTGTTCATATTTTTTTATTAAAATGTTAATATGGGAACACATCATACATTTATATATGCCTATATTTTCACAATGACCTTTAGGTATCATTTGTACCACAATCATTACATTTACATAGATTTTAAGTTTACAAATTATATCAATCATAGAACATTTATGGTTCCCTCAAGTAGGTCATAGAAATAATAGAAGATTGATAATAAGATGTGATATATTTTTACGTAGAGTGGAATAAACCTTATGCAGCTTCATAACTACAAGTCACATTTACATAAATATGATTTCATAGTGTAACTTTTATAACGATACTATTCAATTTTTCTGGATACAACATTCTTGAAATTTTTTGATGGGATTCCAAAGTCATTTTCTCTCCACATCAATGGGTTATGAAAAATACATGAAAGTAAATATGCTTAGCCGAAGGGTTAGGTTGTATTATCATAGTTTTAAACTCAAATAAGTTAATGATTTTTTATATTTTATAAACATCATTTTTATACTGAGATAATTTAAACTTAATTAGACATGAAAAATTTATGTACTCAACTATATAATAATAGTTATACTCACTATATAATGAAAAATGTCTTACGACTTAATAAAATAATTCACTTTAGTTGTCAAATATGAAGGATGCATTCAAATAGTACTATATTTGCTTCCACAATTTTCTAGAAATAATTAATCACATAAAACCTTCATCAAATTACTAT
Source organism: Viscum album (assembly GCA_963277665.1). Lineage (NCBI taxonomy): Eukaryota > Viridiplantae > Streptophyta > Magnoliopsida > Santalales > Viscaceae > Viscum > Viscum album. The sequence goes on from OY728161.1 coordinate 1,007,400,206, forward strand.
AAAACAATTATTTCACCAATAATTATTAGTAATACATAAGAATGACTTCTTCCAATTCACGGTTATCCAACCATCGCACTCAAAAACATTTTAACTCCATTATATTCATAAAATACATATATCCATAATTTATCTTACCTAATGTCTAAAATTGTTGTATACATCATTAAATACTCTCTAACAATACATTTTTTAATATTAGTGTAATAAATTATTGGATGCTATGGGGGGGCATCATACCATGCAACTTTCTATTCACACCTTCATTCCCAACATGTAATATTCCTGGTCATTTATAATGTATTCTTTCATATTTATCCACAACCAATCCAAATAGGAATCACCATCAATTTTGTTATGGTGGGAGGATAGTCAATCCAACACCCATGGACAGTAACATATATTTACATACACACTAACAACAAAAAAGTACAATGTATCTTTAACATCAAACCTCCCTTTTGGATTTATTATTAGATTATTGAATATTTTTCATAATAAATAAGTTTCAATATCAATAATAAGTTTACATTTCCTCTCCCCATAAGGATAACGAATAAAACATTGTGAAGTAATGTTCTCTCACGCTTAATGAAAAAATATATTAATGTGTAGACTTTTAGTGGGAAATTTTTTCTTACCATTTCTCATCATATTTAATGAACCATCTTCTACCAATTGATCATTCATTTCCATTATAGAATAAGTTCTCTAAATATTTCTTACTAATGATCCCTGAGTATGTCATCTCAAATATAAAATGGTTAACCAAGTTTTTAAAAAAAGTGATATTTAAAAAATTAATAATGATGCCCTATAATATAATTTCTATTATTGTTCCAACTAAGATAAATTATCTTATAATGATTTACAATGAACTAAAAATGATATTGATTTAGCATATATCACAGTAATCGCACTAAAAAATAACTTTTGTAACAAATATAACTAATAATTTTTATTTAATGTTACTTATCATTTAGTAATAGAAAAATAATATACCATCACTATGTTTAGAGAGTAAATATCAAACCCCAAATTTCATATCATTATTTGGATATCCAGATTTTGATATTTATGTGAAAAAATTATTATCTATAGTACTTCATTATTTTCACCCCATTAAGGGATTCATACAACACCACATCAATATAGTTGCCATCATCGAGAATTTAGCTCTATTTAATAATGAAACCAATTGAATACATTTATGAATAAAAAAGTAATACCATCTAATATTTTAGATCACCCTTATTTTTGTATTTATATTAGATTCACTTTTAATTTTTCCTTTAAGGAAAAAATAAACACAATGTGGGGTTAAGGAGGACCCTCCATGAGCTCCACATTTTGAGAAACTATACTCAGATATATTTCAAAAATATTAAACTATATTGTCAGGAGCAATAACAAGTTTATACCTCTTTATTTTATCATTTTGTATAAATTTACAAATATTATCATATGTTTTAAGTATATAATTCCTCATTTTTCTTACATCCTACTTAGTTCAACGGGATTCCTTAACTTATTAACTATTATAGATTGATTTATTTTCATATTTTTCAAATCATTATCCTCTTCTAATTTCTCATTACTTATGATAAAAATGTTTTTAGGATCATGATCATTTTTCTATCTTTTTGAAGACTCACTATCCAAAAGATCCTTTTGATATAGAGATATTAGGGTAACATCCTTTGGGTTATCCTTTCCAATTATTCATTAGGTGTGTCAATAACCATCCCAATTCGGCTTTCTCTTTCTAGAGTTTATTCCCTTTTAATTTAATAGTTTATCCCCTAATTCATGAGATTCAAGTATATTTTACAATGTTCCATGATGTATCATCAATTTACACAAAATAAGAATATTTTTACTTTATGATAAACTTATCTCTCAGAATTATTTATTATCAACATGATTGGATTTGATTCAACAACCATGTTCATTGATTTTCTCCTATGTTGGATATCATTTTAGCATTTACATTCTTCTTATCCTTTATTAGATATTATATATATTTAATAGTTATTTCCATATTGGTTATACCACCATACATCACCATAGTATACAATAATGCGAACTCATTAATGATTCAAATTAGTAGAAACTATTTATCAAGGAAAATATTTTTTTATTTGTAGATTTTTTTCACCAAAACGATTCATTCAGCATTTAGCATTGATCCCATTTTCTTCAGGCCATCTAGAGAGTGTAAAAATATTCATATTATTATTTAAATTAGTGGAAATGATAAAAAATATCCATCATCACAGACACCTTCTAATAAGATTTGTTATTTTTTATTTTGGATTGATTTGTTCATCATTACATAGTTTAATGTTTTGGGTTGTCACACCCACTTATTATCCCCAACAAGATGTGAAATGTTCTTCAGTATAATCACCTCTAACCTTGAAGTTTTTGTTGTTTTCCATGTATTATCACTCATATAAATTATATAGATTTTAGTTTTTTATATGTAATTCTAAAAAAATATAGACTTTTTTTAACAGATTCCACTAAATAATGGGAATATTTTTTCCCAAATCGTTGTCTGGATTCAAAAAGATATTTTAAAAAATTCTATTCACCATGAGTATTTGTGGAACTAGATGAATAATGATATATAAAACATGATTTCTAGTGGCTCACTTTTCAATTATTTGCGAACACCAAGGATATTATTCAATAAAATTTTTCATTTTCACTTCTATCTCATTTTTTCGAAAGCTATTAATTCTCTCTTCATCCCCATATAATGTCAAAATATATCAATTTTTTTTTAAATTATCAACATTATGTTAATTTAATAATGTGATTTCTATTTTACACATGCCAATGTGTAAAATTTTTTATTTGAATTATAATTGAGCTTCCTTGACATCAATATTACCCCTATGAAATTATTTCAAATAGTATAACCAGTAATAATTAAATTTTATAACAATTACATTCTCATCAATATATTATTTCATATTCTATTAAAAAATTGATTAATTTTATCCATTAATCCATAAGTATTTTTAATTGTCCTACAATTATCCAATGCATGTGTATTATTTCTATAGATTTACTTACATTTCCTCTCAAATTATATTGTAAATACCAAAAAGTATGATTTTTAAATACCTTTCTCATGAATGACCATAAATTAATGATAAAAACCCTCGTAAAGGAATTTATTCATGGAGTCCATGGCCTAATTATTGTGATTATCAGGAAACCTTAACACAATAACTCTCATTTAATCTCCAACTAGGTCCACCCCCTAGAATAACATCATACAATATTCATTATTCTTTCATTCTTGATATTTTCCTCCTGTTCATGAACCATTTATTTCATACATTATCTCTAGAGATAATTCCACATATGTGACAACTTGACTATATTATGATTCTCCTACATAAATATATTATTTAAAATGATGAATATCCACAACATCATATACATACAAAAATACAAGGTCCAGTGGAATATAATTTAGCCATAGGGTTGCTATTATCTGATACCGCATTGTGTTCCCCTTATGACCACTATTAACACATGAGGTGGTGAAGGAATAGAGTTAATTGTAACATATATCTACTAACCATCAAATTCTCCTGAAATCTTGGAATATTTTACACATTTAATTTTAACATAAATTACTAGTTAGTGAAAATTTATATATTTAACATTGACTAAGAAATCATCAACCACATGATTTTGAGAAACTAATTGGGAACATAAAGGAGGTAATATTATATTTAGAATAATTGAATCAATGGAATAATATTTTATATGAATAGTTTGTATCCCTCGTCATACATACTAAACTATAGTCAATGAATAAATATAATTATATGTCTTTCCCAAACCTAAAGATATTTTCATTGAATATTCAATTTAATGTTTCCAATAATAATTCCCTTTCCATATTTTCACTATTGTGACAAATTGACATTGTAATCTTTATACATACCCTGGCACCCTCAAGTTCTATAGAATTCCACTATGTATATGAAACTACTTATATCAATTTATTTCAAGTCAATCATCAGACTGTACATGATTTCACAAAATATATATGATTTGATATCATTTGACTCAAAAATATATAATATAAATTCTTGGAAGTCTTCATGTTGTTCTATAACTATGTCACTAATCATAGATTAGCTTCAAAAGAGTCTACATAATACACATATCCTGATGAGTCACACATTTATCTATTATATTAGGAATTTTTAGATCATATACATCCCCTCATTTATAAAAAGGCTTGACACAACTAGTATAAACATCTGCAAAATTGTTTTATCACTCGTCTTATTTCTTCTTCTAATTAATTGATCATTGAGACAGCTAATCTTGTCATAGATCAATGGAATACATATTATCCCTATATTATTTATACCTAGTAATATTTATTGTATTCTTAGAATCATAATAATAGATTATGTTCTCATTCAATAGTTCTAAAGTTTATACTCTTGGCTCGCAACTCTTAGTTTCTTCAGTACTAATACTAGAACATCAACTCTCACTTAATTTTAGTTTTATAGGTTTATCACATGAAAATAGTATTTTTTTATATGTACAATATAGAACATCCTATAATTTTTTTTATTTCCTATGATTTAGATCATATTTTTCAAGGGTTTGTACATTATTCATCTACCATGATCACATTTCCTTCTTCATGAAGAAATAAAATATATGTTTCTCCATATGTAAATTTTATTTTTCTCACATGGTTTTCTTCTATATAATATATGGAGATCCCTCGTATTTTTTATTTTATCATTTCTCCTTTGTATATTATAGTGAAATCCTTCAAGATCTTTAATGCAGCTTATAGATATCCATTTCACTCTCAACATATTCTTAAGATATATGTATCATATTTTTTAACTAAAAAAATCAACCAATTTTAATCTTCTCAAAAAATTAAGAATATTATGATAGGTTATAAAGTGTTGATATAACTATGTTTTTCTATTTACATCTCAATATGGTCACCTATTAATGATAGAGGCCTAGTACATATAATATTGATCTCTATCCCTATAAAAAAATTCTTCTTCATAGAATGATATTTTTCAAAAAATCATATTTTATATGTATACGAATAATATATTTAACCATGGATAGGGCATATAAATACAATATTGAATCATATTCAATTATTATACTTTACATTTTTTAAATAAACTTGTACTACAACTGGGTCATCTTCATTTTGACCAAAAAATAAAATTTCAAATATTTTAATTTGAAAATATTCAAACAATATGAAAAATGTTTTCCTCAAACTCATATTCTAAAATAATTTCCCTAATATAGACTTTATTATTGATCATATAATCATCATTATAATTTAATCAATATAGAACATCACAATCATGATCTAAATTGATTCCTTTCTTTATTATAAGACTATTTTAGGAACTCAACATACCTTTACATAGGTTTGGAATTTTAGAGTGATATTTACATATAACATAGATCACCTAAATTATAAATACTCGATATTTAATTTTACCTTTTATAAACTAACATAAAAATGATGACACACTTATTTAGGTGATTATGTTCATAATTATCACTCACATATTTGTCCTTTTTTTACATTGTTCCAAATGTCACTTATGTATCATGAAAACTCTAGGATATCATTAAATAATTTTTTTATTCAAAGTGACTATTATGATGGTTCTTTTTCAATTTTATAGATTATGAATTATAAAAATATTATATTATGTTATATAATACTTCTGGTCAGAACATAAAATGTCTACAATCAATACTTAAAAAGAAATTCGCTCAACCAAAGGGTTATGTTGGATGTTAAGTTTCATAAAGTCAATAAAATTAGTCATTTTATTGTCATCATGAACATAAAATACACACTATGGGAAATTAAAATTAATATTATATAATAACAAACTAATGTATCTATATAATAACATATAGGTTTATAAAAGAGTAAAACATTTATTTTACAAATTAAAAATAAATTTACATCATATATGAAATCAATAGAATTAATTTATCGATGAAATTATTCATTCAAAATTATATTAAAGACACATAAATCTAATAAAACCTTCATATAATGGATTTAAAATACTTCTTTTATAAATAATAAATTTTAGTGCACAACTATATCTTCTGCCAACTAATTGTTCTTTAAACACCCTTCTCATCTTACTTATAACTCCAAAATATTGAGATAATCATTCTATCCATAAGAAAGTTTATATAATGTCACCAATATATTGTAGAAAACATTGTAACATCTCCATTATCAATTATAATATTTTTATAAATTTCAGTAAAAAAATCGTTTGATATTATGGGATTCCCACTAAGGTACATTTCCTTCACATCTGCCTTCAAAAAATGTAATATACCTATGAATTTATATAGAATCTAGGAATTATTTCTTTTAGAATAAAATATAGGATTCCCCATCAATCTCAATCTAATGATTAGATACTCAGTTAACATAGACATATTTTTTATGAATTCACCAAATTACCATCAAATAAACTTTCATTGATTGATGTTTATGTAAATTTAACGAGTGCTGGTATTTCATGGATTTGTTATATATTAATGATATGTATGATAGATATCATGGTGCTCATAACTATGTGTTTTTTCATTAATTGATACACATTTTTTCAATGTGCCTAATTATTATATATTTTTTGATTATATATATTTTATTTGAATAACTTATTCTATTATTTTATTTGGTATCTTCAAACATTTTTTATTTAGTATGATATGATATCATTGTATTGATTAATATAACACCATTTTTTCACCCATAACGAAATCAATCTTAGATGATCAAAAAACAAAATATATTTATTAATAATTTCTGAATAATGATATTATGAGTTAGATACTTCCTTATTATAGAGGGTGTGAAATAATACATCATAAAGTCTTATTTATATTAAATAAATAATCACTCATGTAATTATTTTATAAAATAGTTTCCATTGGATTTAATCTATTTATTTCCACAAAAAGGTTAATAACTAGATATTTGTAATTTATGGAGATGTTCGACAAATAATTAATGTGTTAGAATCATAAGACTGATTATTTTATTAATTATATACTAAAAATGATTTTTTCCATACATATCATTTTCATATTATGAAATTAATAATTTATTAACTAGTCCATAGAAAATGGTAAAGAATGTTTAAACATGTGTGTCGAAAGGTAACTTTAATTATAATTACAATAATAAAGAGTATCGTTACAATTTTATTTTCAACAAATAGCATAATATAATATAGAAATATTAACATCAAACATGATTAATAATTTATTAAAATTATATTTGAATATTTCTACATGAAATAACTAAAAATAGGACATTAACAAAATTTTAAAATATTAAATTTTATTTTAATTATGACTTTTATTCTTCTTATCTATGTATAGAGAGTAAATTTTGAATATATCGTTTTTAATATATAATTTTTCAACGATCATCATTAATATGAAGGAATAAATATAAATCATCTATAAGTGCTTGGGTTGACTATTTTATACATTTTGGTACATTTTTGTATATTCCTTAATATTTTTTTTACTTCTTTTGAAATTTAAAATTTAAAATTCTATCATTGTTGTTATATAAATTGTAATTTAGGAGTTAATTTAATTTTATATTAATGTCTATTATTTTAAGAGACTAAAACTTTATTTTTCACTCTATTATAGGTTTTGGTAGTGTAATTTTTTTTTGTTTTTTAAATAGTTATTTTTTTGTTTTAAAATTTTCTATATATTAAACCATATAATTATTTATTTAATAAATTATTTGAAAATTCCCTCAAATTTTATATTTTGGGGATGGTTTTCAATGACATTCATCGTAATAACTAATGCAAAATCTATTTTATCATCGATTAGTTTAATTGATGTCAAAAAAGATAAATGTTTTTGTTATATATGACACTAATTAACTGATTAAAAAAATAACATAGAATATCATTCCCATAAAAGTGGTAAGGTATAAAAAATTTTAAGACTCATACAGGGCTTAATCATAATCATAAATGAAATAATTAATGTTGAACAATTATTTTATTAATAAAACATACAATCAAAACAATTTCCCCCAAGAATGAAAATGTAGACATAAAGGGATCATCATGAAAGAAAAAATATACTAGGGTATAAGAATACAAGAACAAGATAACATAATCATGATACATGGAGAATAACATAAACATTTGGAATACAATAGAAATGTGGAACAAAAATTATCCTAATAAATCATAACACTAAAAACTAGAATGTCCAGAATCTGGTCGATCAATATTGTTATTAACTTGTACGAATGAAAACTAGCCCACTCATTGAGTAATTACCATGTAATCAAATCCAGATATAACATTGAGATAATGAGTAAATTAAATCACGTTTACGAAAAAATATAATTCACTCATGACATATAATTATCCTCCATATTCATATGACGGATATATAATTCAAGTTCAACCATCACATAATGAAATAAAATAGATATTTATTCCACATGAACAAGAAATAATTTTTAATTATACAATTTCTTAATTAACAAATGTAAAAAAATGAGTTCTATAAAATCATTCACAAAACATGTTCTTAATTTAACCAGAGAGGTAAACATGGTTGAATCAATAGATCATATCCTCAATGAAGCATAATAATTTTTGAATGTTGTTGAAAAAGATGAAATATATATTAGAAATGATTTAGAATATATCATTAAAACATAAGTAGAAATGAATTATATATTTTTAAAAACATTAATTTGAATGTAAATAATTTGTAATGTAATGGTAAATGAAATTATTTTGGAAATCCATAAAAATGTAGAGGATTAATAATAATGAAAATAAATATACATGATGGGAAAGTGTGATCTTATATATATGTTTTTAAATGAGATTCCATTCAAAAATTTCGATAGGATGTGAAATTAAATAAAAATTTACCTTAGTAAATCACTTATGTAAAGAGTATGAAATTCATAAAATGAAAAATATTTATAATATAAAAATAAAATATATGGATTTTCAGAGATATGGAACATGTAATTTCCATAAATAGAAAATTTAGTATTAGATAAACTATATTAATAGTGATACTAGAAAGGATAATGTTATAATTTCATATTTTATTGAATAATCTTCAATCACAAAGGGGACTATGAGAATTAAATAAAAATCCCAAATAAAATAAATTTAATTAAGATATCATAAAATAAAATTTCATAATGTAAGTATAATATAATAATAAATTTCATTAAAATCATCATAACACCACTAATTGAAATTGTGTAGACAAAAACCCATTATGTGGATTATTACATGATCTAACATGCTATGTCCTACTATATAATCATTTAGTATCACTATTGATCTATATTATAACAATATAATTAAATATTTAATTTATTTAATTTATTAATAATTTCTTATTAAGCATTTATTAATATTGTTTAATAAAAAATAACATTACATTATAAATTGTCACATATATTTAATGATAGATTTTGTATTCTCTATCATGGAGAGACCTCCACAATAGATCAACCTAGTCATCTGACCTCATTGATTTCCTATAATATCCTGGCATCCATCCCAACACATCATAGGTTATTGACCACCAATGTCACTTATATCAATTTAGGTATATAATTAATCTATATCAAAACCATATACTTATTTATTTATTTATATCATTAATTTATAATTTCTCACTCTGAATTTTTCAACAGTTTTTTTCAAAAATAAATATTAGTGTGTTAGTTTTCACATTTGATATATGATAGAATAATTATGGCCTATCACAACCCGACCTTCCCTAGCCATGACCTCGGTTATCTATCCTAAATGATTTCTTAAAATACCTTGGTTTCATTTCCATAAAACCATAGGATATTAAACACCAAGGAAATTTTTTTTAATAATTACAACCCCCATTCAAAAATACATGTTTTTTTTGTTTTCCTTTTCCTCACTCATAGATACGCTGAGAAACATCATAGTAGGTCCCCAATCATGAACACTAACACATGCCATGAATTATGAACTATGGATTTCAGATTAGGTAGGCTCCTAAAAATAAGTGTGGAATTAATTTTTATGGCATGTAACATTTTTCCTTTTTATGTATAACTTTTACAGAGGTGTTTCAATATCCACCCTTTTGAAGAGGAACACCCACATTGTGGACCCCAGACCTAAATCCATGTTAGTGCCTCTGCACATTAAGCTGGATATTGACTCTGATACATTTTTAGTTACCCAAAATCATTATAACTTGAAAATAATCATGATGATTCATATTTATACTATAATAACATTGGTTCCATCCTAATACACCACATAATATTTCCCATTGAGTTCACATATCCAAAAATTGACTACCCGGATAATAAATAACATGTTTTGAAATGTGATTTTTCCTCATTCACACATAATATAAAATATATCCAAGGAGGTCACACATCTTGAATATTAATCTATTCTAATCATGCATAACATTGGTATTATAATTAGGTAGAATTATAAATATAATGGTGAACCTTGGTGACATGGGTAGTATTATTTAGCATTTTATGTCACACCATTCAAAGGGTCTTACATGGTTATTCCTTTACTTGATCCTTAATTATATGTTCATCACTTATAAAATCATCATGAAGGTCACCTATGTTTTTTATATATTTCTCATGTCAAATAATCATTTTACAAATGTTATAGCTAATTTTCAAAAATAATGCCAAAAATACCCTTTTGTGTATTTAGATTTAGTATAAAAATTGATTTTAGTGAAAAATATAAATTTTTATATGACAATTACATAATTATTAAGACGTCGTAAATTAACCATTTTTGTATAATAGTAGTATTATTTTTGATATGATAATAATTCAAGATATAAATTTGTTAACCACTATTATATAATTCATAAAACTAACATAAAAAGAAGACTTTAAAATGAATGAATAAATAAATTATAGAATATAATTGTATAGATATAATATCACCTTAACAAAAATTGTTTTTAAATCATGTTATTCGATTGATGAATCCCATTGGAGAATAGGTGGGTGAAAAATATAATGAATAAATTATTATATAGTGGAAAATATAAACATTGAATAATTATACAATATCTTATATGGCCTATTTAAATTGAATGATTTTGGACTCATTTTAAATAAACAAATTTTTTATGAATTAATTATTTCTAATAATTTTAATTTCAATAATATATTGGATTGCACTCAACCTTGATTTTTAATGAACAACATTAAACTATTAATATAATCATTTAAACATGATCATTATAACCTATAAATAATTTTTTTTGGAATAGGAATCACCAAATTCAAAATATAAATTATAATGGATTTATATGAATAAAATATATTGAAAGAAGAAGATTTTTTAGGAATGTCATTATATGCTTCCAAAAATAGTATTTTATAATAAATCAATTAATTTTTTTAAAAAAATTATAAATATTTTTTTTGAATATTTGAAAATATGTTTCACAAAATAAACATAAATTTTTTAATATAAATTATAAAATTATTTTTCATTATTTTTTTTAAATTTCATAAAAGAATTATTTTTCAAAGAATATTAAAAAAATAATGATTTTTATAAAAACATCAATTTCATTTGATGAATTTATAGGTGTTATATTATGTTAATATGTATTTAAATGTAAAATAATTTCAATTATGTATTAATCAATAAAATTAGGTCATTTTGACTAGTTATCAAGTTTATGTTTTGTATTAAAACTTTCTATACTTTTAAAAACTTTCTCATTGGATAAATAATTTCCTCACAACATCAAGTATAATTTAAATATAAATATTGAAACTTATCTTAATGTATTGTCATTAAATGAATTAAAAATTTGAAATCATCAAAATTTATATTACAAAATAATCTCGACCTTTATTGTTTTAAATGGATAGATGAAATAGTAAATATTAATTAACAAGGTTAAGGCTAAAATGGAATATCGTGGGTCAAACTAAAACGATAAAGTCTAAAATGACCTATTTTTTTCCTTAACATTATATAGACATATTTATACCATATCTTATATAATTTTTGATAATGAATCATTTTCATTTATTTTTCCTTGTTTAAGTGTTGGGAATTCAATTTTATTATCAAAAAATCTATGTGTGTCCTCTCCCCCACTTATAAAAGTTAAACCTTGTCTCCTCCACTTCAAAACTCCAATAACCTTTGGTTTAGATTACCCCAAACCAAATACATTTCATAAATCCTTCTACACATTCTATAGGCCTAATATTAATTACCAAACCCTATGAAGAAGGCATTATGTGTAAATCTAGCAGTGTTATCTGAAGAAGAGGTACAGTCCATATCCATGTGTTTTCATTTTTTTCGTCCACTAAATCATTCAAATGTTCTTCATAAATTATGATAGAACAATATAAGTATCTCTCATATGCTGATATGTTATTATGTTAATGTAATTTACAAAACCTATCTCCACATATATAAAATTGGTAATGAAATTGTTGTTCTGTGGATGGTGGACTACTGCCTAATGAAGTGATGTAATTCATTTCTAATAAAGACCTATAAAAGATGATTATAATGATGTATTTAACATAATTATATTCTATTTATGAAATAATAATACTTATACAAATATAATATAACATAATAATTGTTACCTTTCATTCCAACTTAATACAATAACACTACTTTTTATTATAATTGAATACCGCCTAGTGAAGAAATGTGATTAATTCGTCACTTACAATTTACAAAGATAGTAATAATGAGAGTTTTTTAGGAACATATGTGTTATATATAAATATTAGATATTTTTTAATGGTCATAAATTACTTTTCATTTATCTATTTCATCCTCTGAGAAAGTGGAATGTTTGTTCCTGCATACGTAAAATCTAAAAATATAATGAACAATGTAATACATTTTATGCCTATAAATTATTGAAATACCATAAATAAAAATATAATGAATAAATTTTATATTTATATCATGATTAAAATTCTAGGGAGTATTAAACCATTATAAAAATAAAAGGACCAAAAAATAAAAAACCAAAGCATACATGAAAAAAAAATCACATACCTTTGATGTTATTTTAACATGTTATTATTAATAAATGGGTCATAAAATGTCATAAGTAAACAAAATTTGATATGATAAATATGATTATTCTTATATCATATATGTAAAATAAAGATATACATTGTATACTGTGTTGAGTCAATAAGGTTTTTCTGTATGTCTTTTCCATTCCTTCATATAAGGGGGAGATTGTTAAGTCATTAAGGTTTACTTATGACTTGACCATTATTATTTTTTTGAAAATCACAAACACCTTACTTAAAGGAAAAAAACTTTTTGCCCATATTTTACTTCTATAAGTAAAATTTCATTACCTGAGGAAATTTAACCCTACATTGTTTTCATTGTTCATATCAATATTTTTTTTAAGTATTGAAATCAGATTCATATCTAAAACCTCGGAATCAGATAATACTTAGATACGAAGCATTCTATTTTTGGATCTGAATTCCTGTTACAAACATTTATGAAGTCCTACTCCGAATTCCATTTTATGAACTTTTATGAATTTCATCTATGAATTCAGATTAGAACTTATATGAAGTTATAATTATGAATTCGGATAATGATTTCTGATTACGAATTCTCATTACGAATTCTGATGATGAATTCCGACTATGAATTCTCATTATGAATTCTGATGACGAATTCTGATTACAAATTCTCATTATGAATTCTGATGTTGAATTCTAATTATGAATTCTCATTACAAATTCTGAGGAAAAATTCTGATTATGAATTCTCATTACGAATTATGATGACGAATTCTGAATAAGAATTCTCATTATGAATTCAGATGATGAATTCTGATTACGAATTCTCATTTTGAATTTTCATTGTGAATTTTGATTACATATTTTGGATACAAACTTGTATGAAGTTCGACTCTGAATTCTTTTGATAAATAGAATCCGAATATCCTTGTATTATAGACATCGAATTTATTCTTGGTTAGGCTCCGAAATTTTATTTGCATACATTCCGAACATTCATATTTCTCTCCTTTCCAAATATCATTTTTAGTTATGATTTCACTTTTTCTATTATAAAACGATGTCGTGCCTTCAATTATCAACTGACCATTGTTTGAGTGAAACGTGTACAGGTCCCTCCAAAATTCAAGGAAGAATATGACCGTTGGAGGATGGATCTGATCGTTGGATCTTTTCCTATAAATAAGAGCTCATTTGAAAAGAGAAATATAAATTCACTACTGAACTTTGACATCTATTCCTACATGTTGTTGAAGTGATTAGAAGAGAGATATGATCTTATAAACTATCAAACTTCATGCAGAATGTTTGAATGGCTTGTTCAAACTTTGCTTTGTGTAGATTTTCTTTGTGTGACTCTGATTATTGATGTGTACAATCGAGGGCTTTCGGGGATAGGAATACAGAGGTTCCAACACCTTGAAGTTAAAGGCTTCCTTGCTGAGGAAGAAAGAGGTGCCGACTACCTGATAATTGAGGGCTTGTGGGGATAGCAAGACACACTCCAATATTCATATCAAAGTCTTACCCAAGTGTGGGCAAGACGGACTTTCTTGAATGTATAAATCAAGGGACCTTTATCCAAGGTTGTTGGATACCCTTCTCTTTGGGTTTAAAGACTTATTATTTGTTACTTGTTTTGTTGCATATTTTTCCGCTGCATTTGTATTGTTATGGAAAGTATAAAAATCATGTACTTCCTTACTCTTGTACTCTGATATAATTAGATTCTATACACATTAAGGTAGAATATTCATCTTTGTAGACTTTAGCTGTGTTCCATTTCTTGAATCACTTTTCAGAAATATAGAAAGTTCCTAGAACTTATAGAGGTCTTATGAATTATTTTGTTTAACCATGTTAGACATAACCATCTTTAAAATTTACAATGGAATTTTTAAAAGGTATAATTCACCCCCCCCCCCCCTCTTGTATCTGATAATCTCATTTTTATTTCGATCATACGTTTGGTATTATAGAGTATATCATACTCAGACATACCATCATAACAATTGGTATCAGAGGATTTAGTTCAATATTAATTAATCTCATGATTATATTCAGAAGATAATTAGTTCTCGGAAAAGAATATTCAGATTCACATATTCATATTCACTCTTCCATATTCATATTTTTTTTGGAATCTGTTTTTCAGACTCTTAGTTCGGATTCACTTTTCTTTAGAGATACTTTTACTCTATATTTTCTTTCATAGAATATTTTCCTTGTTTACAAACTTTTTCTACTAACATGTTTTCATGGAAAGAACTTTCTTATGAATAGAATGAATCAATGTTTGTTCCATAGAAAATCTTAATCCAACCATACCACCTATCTTTGATGGTAAGATTATGAATATTGGAGAGATTGCATGAAGTCTTTCATTATCAAAACTGGGGTTGAAAATTTTGTTATGCTCACCGGTGGATACATAATTCCTGATAATGAAGTATGTGCCTTTACAAATCCTGAAAAGCATGAATATCAACTCAATTATAAGGTACACAATACTTTACTTTGTTTAATGACTAGAAATATATATTTCCAAATTTCATCTTGTGAAGCAGTAAATTCTATATGGAAGAAACTAGAAGTTACTCACTTTGGAACTTCCAAAGTAATTGAGACTAGTAGATCCATTCTTAGAGCTGAATATCATGGTTTAATTTTTCCTTATTGTGAACCCATATGCAAGGTGAAACAGAGATTCATGACTATTGTGAATAGTTTACAATCAATGCGTGAAAAAGGAATGGATGATGATGCCCTTATTGACAAGATCATCAACATCATGCCAAATGTGTGGGAATCTTAAAGGACTATAGTTGATGAGAATAGAATGGTCACTCGGATTACCCTTGATGAGCTGTTTGGAACTCTTCTTCAGCATGAGACTAGAATTAAGAGTGATGTTGATATTTTGAAGAAGAAGAATGGAAATAGAAGTGTATCTTTTACTACTACTTACAATCATATCAAATCCAAAACTCCAGAGAGAGTTACTAGATCAAGATCGAAGAAAGTTGTTATCAATTCTGAATCTAGTTGATGTGAATCCTCAGAAAATGAATTAGAAAATCATGCTCGAAGGATGAACAAGATAGATAGACAGAGGAAATTTCAATCCAAATAAAAGAAGACGGAAAGGAAAGACAAGAATGATTCCGAAGTTACATGATATGAATTCAAGAGAGGTGGACACATAAGACCTGATTGCCCTATGATCAAGTGAAACGAAATAAAAGAAAGGAATTCTGAGAAAAATAGAAAGAATTATTTCAAGTCCAAAGCTAAGAAATTGTTGAAAGCCAATGACACATGGAGTGCTAGTGGTGGAGATTCTTCAGATAAATCATTTGATTATGAATCTTATGGACAGAAGAATCTTGGTCTTTTAGCCAGGATACCAATCGATTATCATTGCTTGATGGTTAAGGTACACAATGTTGAATCAATAAACAATGTTTCCTTAAATTATCATGATAGTAAATTTTATAACACTTCGTATGAAGAATCTTCATCTGATGAAGATAATTCGTTACCTACCTATGAATAAGTTTCTAGGTTTTCCAAACTCCTTGAGAATGAGAATTCAAAACTCATAAGAAAATATGATAAGGAAAATTCTAGGTATTCTATACTTACTAATCAAATATCAGATCTTTCTAAAGATCTTGATAAGAAAAATTCTGATTTTGAAAGTATTAAAAAAATCATAAGGAAGTCTGTTCTGAGATGAATAAACATTTAATGATCTAGAAAACGTAATTTATAAGAAAACATTTTTTATCCTATATCTAGTTCAAATGTTTTTGAAGACAAGAACTTAGTTATAAAAATAAAATCTGAAATATTCTCCTTGAGGAAGTGTTCGTCAAACTTCACCCTAGGGATGGAAAATTTTGATAAAATGTATTCACAATTCCAACCTCAAAATAATACGTCTGGTTTTGGTTACACAAGTTATAAACCAATTTTTAGCAATAATTACTTTGTTCCTCAAGGTTCCCCATTCTGCACTAAGTGTCAATGTGGTGGTCATTGGGAAAAGAATTATTCTCTAATCAAAACCCAGTGTTTAGGATTCCATAAATATTATTTTTCAAAGAAGATGTCAGTTCCCAAAATTTACTTTCTGTGATTTCCGGATCCAAGCAACTCAGGATTCCAAAAACCTAAATTTTTCTTATTTTCAGGAAAATAGGGAAAGTACCAATAACAGTACATGGTACATGGATAGTGGATGTTCCCGACATATGACTGCTAACAAAAACTATTTAGAAAATATTATCAAGAAGAAAGGAGGAATGGTATTTTTTGGATATAATGCTCAGAGAGAAATTATTGGTATAGGTAACATAGTTATTCTTGAAAAAACATTGATTTAAAATGATTTATTTGTTAATGGTATCAAGAACAACCTCATAAGCATAAGTCAATTATGTGATGAAGGCTACCTTGTAAATTTGAGGAATGATAATTTCTTAGTACACAATTCCAAGGAAGAGATTATTCTTTCTGACAATAGGAAAGAGAATGTTTACACACTAAACCTAGAAGAACTTACGAGCCAACACATACCATGCCTTAGTGAAATTGAAGATCATTCATGGTTATGGAATATATGGTTAGGTCAATAAAACCATAGGAACTTATGAAATCATTATAATAAAGGTTTAGTTAAGTATCTACTAAAGCCTAGATTTGATTCTTCAAAAGTTTGTGACCCTTTTCAATATGGAAAGAAACATAAATCAAGTTTCATATATGTCGTTGAAGACTCAACTAATAATTCATTACAGCTAGTGCATATGGATCTTTTAGGTCCAACATAAACCGGATGCATTGGGGGAAAGTATTGTGTATTTGTTTTAGTTGATGATTCCACTAGATTTACGTGGGTCTATTTTCTAGCAAAGAAGTTTGAAGCTTTTTGTTATTTCAAATGTTTTAGAGCCTAAGTTAATAATGGGAAAAACCATCAATTGAAAACTTTTCATAGTGATCATGGAGGAGAATTTCAAAATTCTAATTTTGAAACATTTTGTAGTAGAAAAGGTATTACTCACAACTTCTCAGCACCCAGAACACCTCACCAGAATGGTGTTGTTGAAAGAAGAAATATAATTCTTCAAGAGATAACTAGAACCATGTTGAGTGAGTATTCTGTTGCCAAGCATTTTTGAGCTGAAGATGTAAGTACTGATTGTTATACTATAAATCGAGTTTTGATTAGACTTTTTCTTAATAAAACTCATTATGAGTTATGGAATGGTAGAAAACCACGACATTCCTACTTTAAGGTTTTTGGTTGCAAGGTATTCATTCTAAATACTGAATATAATCATCATAAATTTTCACCAAAATCGGATGATGGTATTTTATTAGGATACACCAAAACTTATATGGCATATAGAGTTTTCAACAAAAACACTAGTACTATTGAAGAGACAATACATGTTAAATTTGATGAAACTAATCCTTTTGTTTTTAAACAACCCCAACCTACATCCTCATATGTGTTTTCAAAAACTAATTTTCAAGCTATGATAGATGATCCTTCTGATAAATAAAATGCTCAAGAAAATTCTCATAAAACATTTACCCCAGAAGATTTCCTACCCTATGTTGATGAACAGGTTTTACAAATCCCAATCAGACGTTTCTATAAAATAATCCTAGTGATAGTATCATTGGTGATGTCAATCAACCCGTAAGGACTAGAATTTCCTTAAGAAATAAAGTATAACATCTAGCATTCCTTCCCCAATTAGATCCAAAAATAATTGATGAAGCTTTAGTTGATGATGACTGGATTAAATCCATGAAATATGAACTAAATGAATTCTAAAAAAAATAAAGTATAGACATTGGTTGAAAGACCTAAGGAAACTTCTGTTATTACTGTAAAATGGGTCTTCAGAAATAAGTGTGATGAAAATGGAATCATAGTAAGAAATAAAACTAGATTAGTTGTTAAAGGATATAATAAACAAGAAGGAATAGACTATGAATAAACCTATTATCTAGTAGAAAGAATTGAATCTATTCGTATTTTACATGCCTTTGCGTCATTCATCAATTTCAAACTTTTTCAAATGGATGTGAAATGTGCTATTCTTAATGGTTATGTTCAAGAGGATGTTTTTGTTGAACAACATCTTTGCGTTGAAGATACAAAACATCCTGAAAATGTTTTTAGACTTACCAAAGCTTTGCATGGACTTAAACAAGCCCCATTATCTTGGTATGATAGACTTATAGGTTTTTTGTTTCAAAATATCTATGTTAAGGGAAATGAAGATCCAAACCTTTTTATAAAGAAAGATATGAAAAATGTTTTAACTGTTCAAATTTATGTTGAAGACATTATATTGGGTTCAACTCAGTAATCTTTAACTGATTCCTTTGCGAATATAATGAAATCTAAGTTTGAAATGAGTATTATGGGAGAGTTAACATTATACCTTGGGTTTAAAATTTCTCAAAAACCAAAAGGAATCAATATATCCCAACATATGTATATTAAATATCTTCTTAAAAAGTATGGATATGACAACACTAAGAGTATAAGTACTCTCATCGATACCCCATATACACTTGATCTTGATAAAGCTGGAAAACCAGTAGATCAAACAACTTTTAGAGGTATGATAGGAAGTCTACTTTACTTGACAGCTAGTCGACCAAACATAATGATTTTAGTATGCTTATGTGAAAGATATCAATCCAATATTAAGGAATCTCATTTAAAGGTAGTGAAAGGAATTTTCTGCTACTTAAAGGGAAACATGGATTTTGGACTGTTTTATACTTCTGGAAATGATTTTGTTTTAAAGAGTTTTTTGAATGCTGAATTTGTGGTAGTAGAATGGATAGGAATAGCACATCCAGAACTTTTCATTTCATTGAAGATTCATTAGTTTCATTGTCTTTCAAGAAGCAACATTCTGTAGAACACTCCACTACTGATGCTGAATATGTAGTTGCTGAAGTTGGTAAACTCAAGTATTGTGGATGCAACACACACTCACAGACTATGGATTGAGTTTTACTATGACTCAAATTTTGCTTGATAACACAAGTTCCCATGTCTATAGAAAAAACCATGCACATCACTCTCATGAAATTCAAATAGACATTGGGCATCACCTTCTTAGGGATCCCACACTAAAAAGAGATATCATTCTTCAATTTATCGGAATGCAAGATCAACTTGCTGATATTTTAAAAAATCATTACCTACCAAGAGATTTGAATACATTAAACAGAAGTTAGGAATGATAAACATGTTGTAATCTTCTTTCATTAAACATCCTGTTGAACCAATATTTTACTGTAATAAACTTTTTTTCATAGGGGGAGTACATCTGTTGATGAAGTTTTTCCAAATTTTCGTAATATAATTTTCGTAGTTAGTTTTACAAAATATCGTAATGAATGTTTTTGTAGTTAGTTTTGCAAATTTCCGTAATGAAAGTTTTCATAGTTTGTTTTTAAAATTTTTGTAATGAATGTTTTCGTAGTTAGTTTTTGATATTTTGTTAATGGGAATTTTCGTAATGGAATTTTCGTACATCAAATTTTCGTAATGAAGTTTTGTTCTCAAACTCTATGCAATAAAATATTTAGATTTTATGTTCTTCATAATGAGTTTTTTCATAGTATGTTTTTCGTAGTGAGTTTCTCATTGTCAAATTTTCTTCAAGAAGAATATAACCAATTACGAATAAACTTCTTAGCCAATCCGAATGGTATGACCTCCTTACATAATTTTTCATAGTCATTTTTAATTTATGGTATTTTCTTTTAATATTTTGGAATCATTTCTTCTTAATTACGAATGTTTTTCTTAAAACCTCAAAAGATCAGAGTCAAGATTACCTTGCAGGCATGTTTTCTACAGTTAGATAATTCTAGAGAGTTTCCCAACCATTAGATTGGTTTTGGAAGATGAAAGGTCACTTCCATTGCCTATATAAAGGGACCCTGATGGGCTATCCCACATCAATTTTCAAAGATTTTGCATCTCGAAGCTCTGCCTCTGTTCTTAATCCCGTTCGGAATCTCTCAAAGTTCATCGGTCTGAATGTCTGCAGAAGCCCCTTCTCAGGATATTTCTTCAGTCAAGCTGATCTCAAAGTGGCAGATATATAGGGAGAGGTTGGTACACCCAAACTTTTTCTATAAGTATGATTCACTAATTTCCAAGAACATTATGCTCAGTGTATGGGAAGATGTAGCTATTTCTAAAACTCGAGCTCAAGATGTGGTGTATCCAGACATGCTCAAAGAGTTTTATGAGTCCGCCAGTTTTTTCAAGGAAGATGGAAGGGATAATTTCTCCTTCAAAAGCTATGGGAAGACGATTGGTTTATCCTATACCAAGGTGGCTAGTCTGGTTGGAATACCCTATGAAGGAGAGGCAAAATTTTTCTCTCATATGTTTCCAGAAGTTCAGGGATGATTTGTTAAGTAAAAGTCTATAGAATGCCTTGGTCTTTCTGATCTCAAGACTGAAAAAAAGATCTCTCAGCTTTCAACCAATAGTATGATTCTACATATTTCGGTAAAAGGGATTATCGTACCAAGGAAGGTTTATAAGGATACCATTAAGAAGAGAGACATGTATATTCTATATTTTTTTGTAAATATAAGGAAAGTGAATCTCATGAGACATATCCTAATTACGATTCAGAACATCAAGAATGGAAATCGTAGAGCTCAAATCAATATGTATCCAGTGTAACTTTCTAAATTGATAGTTTAGTGCCTAGAATCCTTAAAAATCCCATGTAACTCCAAGATGAGAAATTGGAAGGTGATGTTGATTAGTGATGACACATTTAAGAGAATGAACGTCAGTTTCTCCAAAGAGACAAGAGAATTTTATTATTTTCAAGAGGAGGAGGCCGAACTCATTCTAGAAAATGTGTAAAAGCCTGAACCCTCAAAAAAGGATGGTAAGAAGAGGAAGTTGAAGGATGTTCTAGATGATGATAAAACCACAAAATCAAAGGAAGTCCAATCCGCACCTCATAAACTGAAGAAACAAAAAGCTTATCCGGACGAAGTGGTTGCAAAATGGAGGGATGTTAAGGAACAGAGGAAAGAAGGGGAGCCACAGTTCAGCTTGGACCTTGCTGAGGGTAAGGCCTTAAAAGTAAAAGCTGCTGATGAGCTAGAGAAGAAAGAAAAGGAGAAAAAGAAGATGATGATGATGACAAAGGCCATGATTTTTCAATCCCTTCTGAGGAATGATAAAATTCCATCTGAGAACATCCCAGTGATGAAAAATTTCCTAGTCGAGCCTTTATTTGAGACTATGGGGAATAATTTCTTCACTCCGAAAAAATATAAATGGAAATAAGTTGTTGATGAAGAGGAAGTAGAAGAAGTAGAAGAAGTAGAAGAGGAAGAAAGTGGTTATTTAGATGATCTGATTAAACAAGTTGAAGAATATCATGATAAGGCAAATCTATCAGAGAAATTACCACTCTAAACATCTGAGGCCGAGTCCTCAAAGCTTGTCACTCCTAGAAAGGAAGAAGATAAAGATGGAAAGAAAGATGAAGACAAGGAAGAAGAAGAAGTAAATGAATTATCTGAGGAAGAAATCTATGAAAATCACTTTATTGAGGAAGGAGCATAAAAAGAGAAATTTGATGATGACAAAGTTGTTCAATTATCTGATAGTGATCATAAATCTCTTGATGAGCAAGTCATACCGAATATTGATAAAGGTAAGCAAGTGGTTGGTGATTCTCAAAGAAAATATACACTGAAGAGGAAGGAAGTTGTAGGAAGGTCAAAAAGGAGGCTTTTTAGCTTGAAAACCCACTCTCACTATGTAATGTCTCGGATTTGGAGTCATAATCACTTGGTCATGATTTTGTGGAGCAATCTTTGGAGAAGATAGTCGATTCCATTTCGACTTTTACAAACATAGACTCTAGATTCCAGATGCTCTAACACACTCTTAATCAGAAGTCAGATTCGGTGTCCATGGTGATGGAAAAGTTTGTAAAGATAGAATCAGATTTCAAAACTTTTCTTATACGACACGAATCTCACAGAAAGTCCTACAAGAAAATGACCACTTGGTCAAAAAATATCGTCCAGAATATGGAAGAGCTTAATGAATTTCGAGAGGAAGTAAAAGAAGCTTTTGATACCAAAGATTCTAAGATCAAGGATCTTACAAAAAGTTTTAGTGAAAATATAACCCTTGAGAAAAGTAATCAGAATCAAAAGGCGAAGGATCTTATTGGGAAGCTTTACTCTGTTGCTCAAAGTTGGAAAGGGGAAAGAGATCTCTAGATTGAGATCGAAGAGAAGCTTGTAAAGCAGGATGAAGTTCTTAAGGCTCAATCTGTGGCTCTGAAGGCTCAAGATGACACAATTAAATCCTTATAGAAGCAAGCTAAGGTGGACCACAAAGAGTTAACGAAGCTAAAACCCCTTCTATAGAAACTAATCCCCAAGGAAAAGAAGACAAATAGAACAATCCAATCTTTTTTTGTAATGTATTTCCCTGTAAAAATACTTTCAATCCTAATGAAAACTCTCGTTTCTTTAATTTTGTGTTATTTTGTACTAATATTTCTGGTACCATATTGTTTTCTATTCCCTAAAAACTTTTAGAAAATCACAAAGGTGGATAAGGAAAAATATTTATAAGTATAAAAGAAGTATCCCTAAGTAAGGGGGAGATTATCTAAGGGGGAGTGCTCATTAAGAATAATTCCATATTCATAATGAAAATCCCATTCTGGAAATCTATAATATGATCCTTAGTATTCTAAAACCTAAGGAGGAGTTAGTCGTATTAACCATTTCCCATAAACAAAGAGATATAAGCTTTAATTTCAATTTCTAGAAATGTATTCTAAGTCCCTATATTTTTTTTCAGAAGCATGTTTGTTCTTTCAAAAAAGGGGGAGATTTTTTAAGTTAATATGGTTTTTCCTTATGAATTTTACATTCATTCATATAAGAGGGAGACTGTTAAGTCATCAAGGTTTCTTTATGACTTAACCAATCCTCTTGTGTTGAAAATCACAAACACCTTATTTCGAGGAAAAACACTTTTTACCCCTATTTTACTTCTATAAGGAATATTTCCTTAACCAATGAAATTTACCCCTACCTTGTTTTCATTGTTCATATCAATATTTTTTTTAAGTATAAAAATCGGATTCATATCTAAAACCTCAGAATCATATAATACTTTGATATGAAGCATTCTTTTTTAGGATTCAAATTCCTGTTACAAACTTTTATGATGTTCTACTCCAAATTCCCTATTAGAAACTTTTATCATGTTCAACTCTGAATTCCGATTACAATCATATATAAAGTTCTAAATAGGAATTCTGATGATGAATTCTTCTTATGAATTCTCATTACAGAATTTTGATGATGAATTCTAATTACGAATTCTCATGATGCATTCTGAGGATGAATTCTGATTACGAATTCTCATTATGAATTCTGATGATGAATTATGATTACGAATTCTCATTATGAATTATGATGACGAATTATAATTACGAATTCTCAATACGAATTCTGATGACCAATTCTGATTAATAATTTTCCTTAAAATTATGATGATGAATTATCATTACGAATTTTGATTTTGAATTCTGATTGCGAATTATGGATACAAACTTGTATAAAGTTTGACTCTAAATTATTCCAATAAACAGAATATAAAAATCCATGTTTTATAGACTCCAAATTTATTCTTGGTTAGACTTAGAACATTTAATTTCTTACCTTCCGAACATTCATATATCTCCCCTTTCTGAAAATCAGTTTTATATATGCTTTCATTTGTTCAATTAGAAAACGATGGCGTGCCTTCAGTTATCAACTAACCATTGTTTAAGTGACACGTATAAAGGTCCCACCTTAATTCAACGAAGAATATGTCTGTTGGAGGAGGGAGTCGACCGTTGGAGCTTTGCCTATAAATAGGAGATCATTTGAAAAGGGAAGTACAACTTCACTACTGAGCATTGACATTTGTGCCTACATGCTGTTGAAGTGATTTATAGAGAGAGAGGCTCTTATAAACCCTCAAGCATCCTGCAGAAAGTTTGAACGGCTTGTTCAAACATTGCTTCATGAGAATTTTCTTTATGTCACACCGATTGTTGCTGTGTATAATCGAGGCCTTCCAGGGATAGGAAGACAGAGTTTCTGACACCTTGAATTTTAGGGCTTCCTTGCTAAGGAAGATAGAGGTTCCAAATACCTGATAGCTGAGGGCTTATGGTGATAGAATGATAGACTTCGATCTTCGTATCGAGGGCTTACCCTGGTGTGGGTAAGATATAATTTCTTGAAAGTATAAATCAAGGGACCTTTATCCATGGTTGTTGGATACCCTTCTCTTTGGGTTAAAAGGCTTATTAATTGTTACTTCTTTTGTTACAAGTTTTTCCTCTGCATTCGTATTGTCAAGGAAAGTATAACTATCTTGTACTTTCATACTCTTGTACTCTGATATAGTTAGATTCTATACTCTTTAAGGTAGAATCTTTATCATTGTAAACTTTAGCTATGTTTCATTTCCAGAATCACTTTTCCGGAATTTACCAAGTGACTAGAACTTATAGAGGTCTTGTGAATTATCTTGTTTAACCTTGTTAAACATAACAATAATTAAAAGTTACAAAAGGATTTTTAAAAGTTAAAATTCACCCTCCCCCTCTTGTATCTGAGAATCTCATTCTTATTTCAATCCTACGTTTAGTATTATAGAGTAAATCACACTCAGACATACCATCCTAACATATAGGATGTTCAAACATGTTTGAAAGAAGTTGATATCCTCTTTAAGGGATTTGTGATTACTCTTTTAATTTTGAGACACATATGTCATATTCACATATCATTTCATTAATTTGCATTGTTTCATGAAATATGGACATGTAATATCATTAATATAATTATTTTATTTTTATTTAAATATCTATTTTATGTTATTATTTAACGGTGTTCATGAGTAAATATTTATATTGTGTAATAGATTTCCATTTTTCTTTTATATCTATATGACACTTTCCATATTCACCACTTGTTTCATTGGTGTGGTGTAGATACATAAATAGAATTTAATTATTCCACTCATAAAATTAAAAAATATAGAAATCCATATATTGATATTTGTTTCATAGGTTTTGAAATTAAAAATACACCGATGTTGTAATTGTTTCCTGTCAAAATTTAATTATATATTGCGATTGTATATGATTGTGATTAAATAATGAAATATTATGATCTATAAATTAATAAATTCCTATATTTTCATATAATCTAGTAATTTCTTGAAAATACACGTCATCATTTCCATCCCCACCAATTATGTACCCAAGATCCCAAATAAATTCTTTTTTTATAAAAAATGACTTTATTTTTCTGTTAGGATGAAGTTCAATTTTCTTCAATGTTTATGTTATCTAAAAATGATTCAAATAATGATATTACAGGTATACAATTATTTTTAAATACGATTTGACTGAATTTTAGTTTTTAAAAAAAGGTTAAAATAAAACTTCTTGTCATATTCTAAACAAGGATCTCTTTAATTTTAACTAAATCTTTGAAAGGTTCCATATTGTTAATGTGTTATACAAAAGAAATATTTTCCACCATCATGTGAACATAATTATTGAAATATTCCACTACTAGATTTATGTCTATTTGAAATGAGTTTTTTTATAAATTGGGATGTTTTTTATATCGTAGTTAAATGGTTATTTCACTCAAGAAATGTTCCCAGTAGACTTTCAAAATAATTTTACATCTAAAATAAAATATATTGATGTTACATACTCTTTACTATTGATATTATTTAATGATAGTATCATTATTAAACAAGGTAATGGTTTATGATTATAATGATAATATTTTTATAAAACCTATATATTTACCATTTCTGTTTCTATGATGAAATAATTATGAAACTCATTTTATATCATGGGATCTTATATGATGAATGTATTATGATATATCTGTACACTTTTTTATGGTATTAATTGTATGATAGTAGTTACGTTATAACTATATAAATTAGTTACATTACGACCATGAATTTCTATTATGTTATAATATTGGGTAGTTTTTCTTATCCTACATAGAGTCTCATAGTATATCAAATTGCATGGTTTCCAAAATATCTCTCTTAAATTCTGTATATTTTTGGGGAAACATCTCTCTGTGAACTCCAAACATACCATAAATCACTAAAATTATATAGAATCACACTATCTATATATATGAAACTATTTCATTATACTCTTCCTTTGATACTCATAATAATTCATCACATGATTTCACAACATCTATCTAAATTGATATCCATCATCTAACAAAAAATACCTAAAATTCTATATAGTCTACATGTTTCACTAAAACTCATCCCCTACTCATATCTCAACTTTTCATGCTTCTACAAAATCCTCTCCTTTTGATGTATATAACATTCTTCATAGAATTTTTTAGTTCTCCATTATCTTCTCACAAAAAAAATCTCAACACAACTCATATAAAAATCAAGAAACTTGGTCAATCACACATGTTTTATTTTATTCTATATATCATATCCTTGGGACACAAGGTCTTATCATAGATAATTGAAAAAACTATTTTCAATTTATCTTTGATACATTGATGTATTCAACTTCATCTATGTATCAGCTTCTTGATCTGGGTTTTCATTCTAGAGTTATTTAGTTTATATGCATGGCTCACAGCTCATTGTTTCTCCAGTATCAAAACAGAAAAAACTCCTATCATGTCTTTTTCTTTTAAAATTTAGGTAACAAGGAAATATAATTTTAATATATAAAAACTATAACATCACATTATATTTATTTATGAATATGATACTTATCAATTTTTCAAAAGGCTTATAAATAAATCATCTCCCTTGGTCTGATTTCCTTTATAAAAAACATGCAAATGTGTCTCCATCTTTCTATATATACATTCTTTTTAACAAAATTTTCTGATATATACTTATTATAGATACCTTTATTTTATTATTTTATCATTTATAATTTCTCTTTATTGAAATCATACTATATTTATTCTTGTAGTATCATATATAAATATATCACTCTCAATTTCTACCCATGATACAAATCTCATTTTTTTCACCGATGAAAATAACCACATTTAATCTTCTCACACATCTCAAAATTTGTTTATAGGTCATATTGTATGGATAACACAATTATTTACCACTATTATCAGTAAATGGTCACCATTAAATGATTATGTAATTGTCCATTTCATTTTTTTCAATCGCCATAGGGAACGATATTCCACCTTGGGTTGTAATAGTCTATAAAACATAAATGTTAAAAAGAATGTTCATTGTAGATTCCTCTTCAGAACAAGAATCATAGTCCTCACATGAATATTATTCCCTTGTTAAGTTTTCATTTTTGATTATCAACTTGTAAAAAATCGTATTCATTTTCACTTGGATAAAAAAGTGATTTGAAAATATTTTAATCAAAATATCCTCAAACAATTTGAACAATGTTATCCTAATACTTATCATTCATCAATATTTATAAGATAAGTATTTTGTCTTGTATCATGGAATGAACACATTGTTTATATCAAAATGTAACATCTAAAAAATATTCATAATTGATTATCTTTTTTATTATAAATTATTTCTATGAACTCGACATACACATAAATAGTTTCTTATTTTTCATGTTATCATTTCATAGCTCTTGAATCAACTTAATTTCATTTTATAAAAAAATATATTTTATATTTTTAACTCTTATAACATTGATGGAACACTTATACTGTTGATTGTGTTCACATTTTACCTTCACATTGATGTAGATTACCATTATATAGTGTCAAATAATCCTTATATAGCTTCAAAATTCATGTATACCATTACATATAAATTATTTTTCATTTTGACCATAGCATTTATCATTTTTAAATTTTATAGATTATGGAATCTCATATTATTAAACTAATATTCATATAACTTATTGTCATAACATCTAATGAATGCACTCTGTACTGAAAAATAATTTCACACTTCTAGAGGCTTATGTTGGGTTCTCAACGTCATATGCACATGTGATTGAATATTTTATGGATTTGATGAATGTCACAAATACATTGAGGAAATTGAGACTAATTTATATTGGAAAAAACACCTATGTGACTATATAATGACGCATAGTCTGGTAATATTAGATAAAATGTGGTGACAATTTACCAAAATTTTCACCTCATATAGAAAATCAACATAGTTCATTTAAAGATTCACATAGTCACATCCAATCCTCTTAAAACCTATCAAATCACTTCAAACATTCATATAAGTGTTTTATAATACTTATTTTTATATTCATTAATAGTATTATATAATGATATCTTCTTGCAACTCATGGTTTTTAAACCTCCCAACACACCTATTATATAACTCCAATATACTCAAATACTCAATCTCCCCATATGAAAGATTTTATATGGTCTCGAAACTATTAGAGACAAAAGTATAGATTCTCAATCCGAACACATCATGTTTCATTGAACGTCAATAAAAACAATCAATAGATATTATTGTATGAACACAGTGTTCCCCTTCCATCAGACTTACCATAACAAGATTTAATGTTCGTTTGAATTTCTATTATAGACATAATTCATAACCAATCTATCTGTTTAGATAATTTAATCTCAAGGTAATGGGTAGATACTCAATTCATCCCCCTTATACCATGATATATATTGACATTTAAACTACCAAAAAACCCAAACAATTTCCATATGGAACATCTCATTTGACATCACATAATAATATTTTTTATGGATACACTAAATTATAACATTGTTAACTTATGTTATTGGATTCTTATATGCTTCAAATGATTGTTGACACTTGTGAGAGTGATTATATTATAAGGATTTAGAATATAGATATCTTGGATCTTGTAAAAATATATATATTGGGACATGAAGTGGTATAATTCCTTTCCATATTTGATAATTATCTTATTTGTTCTCAATTATATAAAATTTATTATCTAGATTTGTATGATTTTCATTTGGGGTCATTTTATATATTTAATATAGATTGATATGATATCATTGTATGGATTAATTTAACCTTTATCTATTTATCCCATTTTGAATTAAATGTCTAATGAACAAAAAGTATCACTCTCAATGATTTGGGAATAAATAATTATGTCTTAGATACTTCCTTATCATGCAGTGTGTGAAAAAACTCATCATAAAGTACTATTTATTTTAATTAAATAACCAATCACCTTATGTTTTTATATATTAGTGTCTATTGGATAATACATCTTTATTTTCACCAGAAAAGTTTTCTTACTATTTATTCTTGATCGATTGTGAGATGTGAAAAATCAATGATGTGTTAGAATCATAATTTAGTCCATTCTAATAACTATATATAAAAAACGTTTTATATTCATGTCATTTTATTACTAAGAATGAAATTATTTTAAAAATAGATCATATAAAATTGAAATGAACATTTAAATAGGAGTGTGAAAATGAAACTTCTTTTATATGTACTATAACAATGAAGACACATAAAATTTTACTGTAAATTTGTAACATCATTTAAAAAAGAAATATCATCATCATGATTTATTAATTGAATGTATTTATTATATCATTGTTTTTATTTATAAAATAATTATATGTTTAGGTTTTATAAAATTTGTAACATTTATATTTTATTTAAAATATTCGTTGTATTTATCTAATCAACATATTGATTTTAAATTTTTAATAGAACAATTTTTATGTATAAATTTTTTATGATCCTATTACATATGATAATACCAAAATAAAAAAAAAATTAGGGGGCATATGATGACTATTTTTTTGTTTAATTATGATTATTATAAAATTTTATATATCTTTTAATGAT
The DNA here is from genome assembly GCA_963277665.1 of Viscum album. Lineage (NCBI taxonomy): Eukaryota > Viridiplantae > Streptophyta > Magnoliopsida > Santalales > Viscaceae > Viscum > Viscum album. The sequence goes on from OY728161.1 coordinate 1,007,431,330, forward strand.
TCTTAAATTGTAAATATTTAATCTTATAAATTCTTGGATAGAAATAGTAATTTTTGAAATTAATAGATTTTTCAGATATTTTCAATTTTTATTATTTATTTAAATTTTATTATATTATAGGTTTGGGATGGAATGTGTCTTTAATAATTTTAAATAGTTTTCTTGTTTGTGGTATTTAAAATAGGAATACAAAATAATCATTTTCATCAGTATTTTTTAAATTACATTTGAAAATTCCTCTTATTTTTCTATTTGAGAGGGTTTTCATTGACATTAATAGTAATAATAGGTAGGGACAAGTGGTTTTTTTGTATAATCCATCAATAGTCCAATATGTGGAATATGTAAAAGAAAGCGAGTGAAGTAACTAAACAAAGTACCAAGTGAGAATGTGGTGGAAATTCATATAAAAATTAACTTTTTAAATAAAAATCAATAAGATACACAAATCAGTCTCAATTCATTAGACATAGTCATCATATCTAGGTTATTATAATAACAATATGATGTGAATTAAAAGACTATTGAGAATCAGTTTTAGATAGAATTGGTCGTAGATGTTTCTAAGTGAGACCAAAAAATGTAGAAGCCAATGAACATCCACGAAATAAATATAACCAAGATTTATTATCATTTATGTATCTAAAATCATAAGTAATAAAACATACTAATGATACAATCAAGAGTTATATAATAATAAAGTGTTTTTTGAGAGTTGATCGACCGATCCATCAGATTGTCTCATCTACCAAATGAACAAATTTCTAGGATCAGTCATGAACTACTAAAATTTGAATATTAGATGAGTGATGACACTGATACATAAAAATCAGTTTATATTATAAGGATTTATAATCTCTAAGAAGGATTTATGATAGATTTTAATTAGGCTCCTCAATATGAGAATTACTATGAGGATCGTCGGAGAGGTACTAATAAAGAATCATTAGACGAGAATGTACACAAGTTCATTGGACCTAATATTAAATTGATCCACTAGAGTGATACTGAAAATGATCCATTATCATGAAAATGATTCTAATATATCACATAAAAGTCATGCACCTATTCAGGGTGAGATCCAATTTTTAATTGGATTCATATATTTTCTTTGATCATACGTATGAAGATTAATATCATAATGAAGAGGAAAATGAAAATGTGAGAAGTGTTTGAGTTCATATAGATCATGTTAAGGTGACTAAATTCTAATAAAGGTATGAAAGTTATTATAGAAGAAATTTTTTAATGTTTTAGTTGGTACTAAACAATGAAGATGGAAGTAAGTTGTTTGTTTTGTTTTTTCAAGTGAGTGAAGATAAAATTAAATGAATATATTTCAATTGTGTCATGATAAATTAATTAAATGTTTGAATGTGGGGAGGATATATTCCATTGTACTGTATTTCTATAAAAAATTCCATTGGACACATAATCCATATAAAAGTAAATCAGATTGAGAATGAGGTAGAAACATCAAACAGATCCACAAAACAAAGGATGATCAGACTCGAGTACTAGGACATAAACATTGTTTGTAAATTTAACAAAGTATAAATTTTTGAGAATGGAAAAAATGTTTAGAAGATCCTAAATTTAATGAAAATAGTTAAATATTTCATAGATTAATTATTAAATGAATGTGAAATTCATAAATGGTGTTTTTTGAGAGGTATATGAAATTATTTTTTCTAGCTTTACCATTCTTGGATGCCAATAAATAGCATGAAGAGTACGTTAATACTAAGAAAATTATCACATGTTCAGGATGTGGAGCTCTAATGCTTTTTTAACACCTATTTAGTTTCCAAAAAAAATTATTTATGTTTGAAGGTGAGTATGTTTCATCTGAATGAATGCATCAGATTAGGTTTTACTAAAGATAGATTTATCAGAGTGGTCTCCATGAAACATGGTTTCATTAGATAGATGAGTAATGAGTTGTTGATTATGATTATACAAAATTAATATGAGTGTATGAGATGAAAAATCAGATAGGGACTAATAATATGGTGACCATCATACAAAGGTTACCAGATTTAGGAAAATCATGTTGACTTTTCCTACATTACTATTTTGAAAAAAAAATATAAATATCAAGAACACATATATTTGTTACAAATATATTGGTTTTTTTCTGACCAAAACGTTCTTTAGTTAACTGTTTATTTATTAGAGATTTTATTTAGGTAAATATATATTTATCTTACTAATGGATCAAGTGAATAACTTTCCTAAGTGGGTCAAAAAATAACAATGAATGTGAATCTTGTATTTTTGGATACTTACTAGTTTTAGAAAATGATTTTCTATTTCATGGGGGTATATAAATCCATTGTAATTGAGAATTAAAATGATAGTTTATTTATAACCAACTATTGAATAAATTTTGTCTATAATGTTCTAAAAATTCATTTCTACCAGTGAATTTTTATTTTAGAAAGATGGTCGTAATTGAATCCATGTTGTTAGTAATTTTATAAATGGAAATGAAAATTTATTTTTACCAAACATTGTAATTATTTTTTTCTTCCTTCACTATAAAATATTAACATATGAATTTTAAGGTTTAGAATTTATATTTTAGTGGATTATAACTATAAAAAACATTTCAGCATAAGAAATATTTCAAAACATTTTACGACGTGTTATATTGAAATGAAAAAGTATCCCCTAATACATTCCCTCTCAATTATATCCATTATACCTAGTCAAAAAAATTGGAATCAATGGTGGTTCCATTTGAATGTTCCATATCTAAGAAAATATAATTTCAGTCCAATGAAAAATTTGGGTGTTATAATTTTTTATATAAAAAAACTATTTGAGTTGGTAGAATATGATGGTAACCTATATTCTATTACATTCCCTTCAAGATAGAGATGATAAAATAATTGAAATTTACCCTATAAATGAATTTTATTTTTCTTATTCTAATAACCTAAGTATATAATCTGATGTAAGTGATCATAATATATTATTGATGTACCTTACTAATAATGATAATAGGATGATTTTGGGACTTGAAATAACCAATGTCATACAATATGCGAATCAACAGTGATGAAAATGATAATGTTAAGGAAGCACGATTACAAAATTGAAGAATTATATTTGAAGGTATGCATGTGTTTTAGGACGATGGTTTTGATGGTTACTTTAAAAAAAATCAGGTTGTGAGTTACATCACATTCTTTGGTGAGAATCTAGAATATTTTAATTTATTATGAAATTATGAAAAACTATTAATAAATATTAAAAAAAAATTCCCTATGATATAATATAGATGATATTTATTGGGATAAACTGCATAATATTCTTACGGAATATGAAATGAGAAAAGAAAAAGTCTTGAAGAAAATGTTTTACAGAAAAATCAATTCGAATTATTTGTTAATATGGAATACAAATAATGTGATTTTTAAGATGAATCAAATAATTCATAGTTATATGAAGAAGATATATATTTTAAATAGTTTGTTTCCCATATATATATGTAATAGAAAAGGTAAAATGTAGAGATAAAACTATCAAATAATATAATTTTTAAGTAAAATGAACTTTTTCACAAAATATTTCATGGAATAAATTTGAAGAGATCTAGTCCCGAGGAGATGATAATAAATCATAGAAATTATATTTTTTTGAATTATAAAAAATTACTTCATTATGACATGAAAATTAAATGTTGTCTTAATAGAAGAAAGATAGTTGGTTCCTCATCCGTTGATTAATATGATGATAAACTAAACTAAATTATTGAGTCTATAAATGAGATTAATTATTCAAATAGTGATGATGATGGTTATTAGATTACTAAAATATATTGGATTCATTACCATATTTGTAAAATTATATAGAGAATAATACTAAATAAATAAATAAATAAATAAGTAGATGAAATATGTTGAATGTCTAGAGTTTGAGATTGGTGATCAGATTAAGAAATAATAATTTATACTATTAATATTAGAGCTCAAAATTTATTTATTGGATATATTGAATGAAAATTGATATTTTTGAAGAATGATCAAATAGAAATTAGAACCTTAACAAGAAATAATATACAAAATTTGAAGAAAATAACAAGACAAATTTGATGATATATGAATAAAAAAAGATTATATGTGTTATAAATGTTAGTTTTGTTGAAAAATCAGAATATTTATTTAAAAAATTATCAATGATTCTTATTAAAAATGTGATACAACAAATATGAGGGAAAACATAACCCGTACCAGTGATGTTAAAGGTAATAACATTAAAGAGGGTGAAAATATAGGTTTACAAAATTTGGTTTTAGTGAAAATATATTTCACCAATAATGATATGAATTCTTTAGTAAAGAATATCCCTATCAAAATTGGTCAACGATTTGTGATGAAACAACTATAGATATAATTTTATGAAAAAATTTCTATCAGTCTGAAAATTCAACAATTTGAGGTCATTATTGGTGATGTGTAGTTTCATATATATATCTTACTCATGTTGGTATAAAATGTCTCCGAAATGAAACCATTATGGGTAAATGAAGAGTTTTGTTAATAAAATAAGATAAAATTTTACTAAAATGAATATGTAATTAGAAAATAAAAATTTTAATGATAAAAATATTGAATCCTCAAAAAATAATGATAAGAATTTGAAGAATGTTGAGTGTGTTAAGAATGATGCTAAAAAAATAAAGAGTATGAAAATTAATTGTGCTATGTTTTTTGGACAAAACATTTTTCCATGGCTATAATGTTTTAAGAATAAAAAAATCAACCTAACCAAGGGAGACGAAAAAGATTTATAGAATTCTGGGAAATTTTGATAACAATATATCAAAAAATTGTTATTTAAATATTTAGAAAATATGTAGAAGGTGTTAAAAATATGGTAATATCAGTAAATGTTGTTTAAAAATTTTTATGTAATAAGAAAAGGTCGTGATTTTTCTTTACAAAGTCATAATAAAAAAAAGATACTAAATTTGCCGAAAATATATCAACAACATCCCAAAATTAAACATATGAAAAGGAACATCATAAAAAATATGACAATAATGAATATAATAAAAAAATAAATACAATGAAAAATAAGAGTAGTAAAAAATCAATCTATATCCCCATACCTATAGCCACAGATTTATAAAACCATGTATATATGTATTTATAACAAGGCTATAGCCATGGTTTTTCTTAAATTGTGGCTACATTCAACCCCTAGAGCCATTTTTTCATAAACCACAACTATTTGTTATTTTTAAAACATTAAATACAAAATTATATGAAACCATTGCTATGGCATCTAACAATAGGAACAACAACATAAGACAGTGTCTATTGTATGCCCATGTTAGTTTTTGGGACAAAATGTACAAGGAAGTGGTTGTAATACCTATAACCACAGTTTTGTTTTCTATTTATATGGATCATAATGGTAACTATAAAAATATAGATATACAAAAATATGTTTGTAGTGTAGTGGTAAGTCATCACGTCGATTATACTAGAGGTTTGGATATCAAATCCAGCTAGTGGCAATTTATTTTAAAACAATAATAATGATTCACTTGTGGTATACCCTTGGTTTTCCCTAATAGAAATATATCCTAAAACCATGTTGGACAACCGTGTGAGTTATTACGACTATTGGAAACCCCCTGGATATAGTGTCTTTTTCAAAGGTGGAAAATGTGAAAATATCCTCTTAAAAACGTGGCTATAACTTTTTTCTATAACTATGTTAATACAATCCATGGATAGTTGTAATTGTGGAGATAAATTATAGCCACTATTTTGACCCATATAACTAGAAGAACCTGAACATTTTACCTTGAATAATCTTGAATATAATCAAGAAATCACTTTCTTTAACAATAAAGATCATTTCAAGTTTATATCTTTTGATAACTTGCATATAATACATTCATAACATTCCACATTAATACATAGTTGATAAAAAAAGATATATTCATTTCTTAAAAAATATAATAATTTAAAGTAAAACAAGATTTCTTTTAAAATTCTACTAACATTTTACTAGGATTCATTATTTTTCTTAGAAATCCTAATAATATTTGAAAATAATATTAAAAAACTCAGGATGAGCACAAAAGGCTCAGTAATGGATATATAAAGAAATAAAGAACCCATTAGTCCATGAATACTTGTAATATATGAAATCATTCTCAAAAGGCAGACTTTTCACCCATTTATACTTAAGTTTGGAATTATTAGATTTCATAAATATCCCCCAAAATCATAAGAACATAAATAGAACAATAAAGGTATCTTGGGGAATAACTTACATAATTTTGTAACAATATTGGCTACCTTATAATTTTCAACCCCCATGGCTACCTTTCAATTTTTGTAACCATCATAGTTACACTTGGAGTAACTATATGGACAACCTCTAACATACACATAACCAATGAATTATAAGGAGATATATGCCCACCCATCATCATAATAATTCTTAATAACCAAAACATAATCATACAACATGAATTCTTTCATAAAAATTGTGCTTTTGAATTTTGTAATAGAAAATTTTAAAAGAGAATTTTAAAATAAAATCACATTAAAAATATCATTCAATTGAAGTGAAACTTGTTAAAGAGGATATAATATTTATATAAATTATAAATCCACCTAATTAAAAATAATATAACGAAATAAACATAAATTTTTTTTTAATACCATGTAAATAATGAAGTAGAAGATTATCCAAAAGAATAGAAATCGGGTTAAGAGTTCCCTTACCTCAGGTTTGTCGTACTTCGGACATGTTTTAATACAACTTTATAATGGTTAAAAGAGTTTTATTAAAATCTTATATGAACATATTAATGTTTATAATTCCATATATGATCATTTCATTAAATCTATTCTCCCTTTAATTATATGTATTTTTTCCCATCCTTTGTTTTGGGGGCATTCTTTACAAGATTTCCATGATCAGTTCACGATGGATATACTTGTCGATTAGAAGTGAAACTATATAATTGGAATGTAGTGGAACTTACATGTTTCTAAAACCATAAATTATACCATTTATAATTTTTATTCTTAAATTAGGATGATTCTAAAGGTAAAACATTATTTGTATTTGTTTAAGTCATTTTAGTGATTCTCCTATCGTAAAGAATTCATTTTGTATTATAAATTAATAAAAATCATATAAATTTATTCCAAAACCATATATATGATATAATTTATAAATTATAATTTTTTTAAAAAATGGTTTCATGACCAGTCTTTAAATAAGTAAAATAAATTGAAATCACAACGTCCATGATGTTGGTTAATCGACACATCACAGACAGTGTTGTAATTTCTTGAATAAGTGGAAGAGAAGAAGAAATATAATGGTGTGTCTTCCATAAACATGATAAAATATAGAATATTAATGATACTAGATCATAATTTTCTTTGGGATTAGCGGACATGATCAAATAAATATAAAATAAAGAAACCTCGAAATAAAAAAGAAAAGTTGAGAAAACCCATTCAAAAATATGATAGCCTAACGACGTCGCTTAAAATTTCATAAAATATGTTAATGAGATAAAATGGGTATGTCATCATTAATATTAACTAATTCAGGTAGTAATAGGGATATTTAATTACATATCCCATTATAATTCAAAGGAAATTAAAAGGAATAAAATAAAATCAATGCTTGAAAAAGAGAAGGGTGGTGGATTCCATTAGCTTGTACAGTAACTCCTAATATGTGAAGTATAGGACCTTGGTGGCTTGAGGAAACCATTTGAGGGCGAATATTGAGGTAAAAAGGACATATATTCATTAATAATGAATTTTTTATGAATGTAATGAAGTAATGGGTTTGTATTTATAGCAAAATCGAGGGAATATTTTATTAATTTCAAAGGGTCACCTCATTAGTCTCATCTGAAAAACCATGGGATTACTAGTGGTATTTTCCCACTGAATTTTCCACATAGGACACTAATATATTATTTTACATTATAAAATTCTACCATAATTATTAAATCATTATTACATCATTAATGATTTCATTAAACACACTAAAACACAAACTACATTTTTACAATTCACTGAAAATTAAACTATTTTAGAAAAATCCCAAAAAATAAACCCAACCATTTTTCATTGTGTAGAATTAAATAACGAACTCCATTTTTGAAAAGTAATTTTTTAAATATGATTAACTTAATTTTTATTTAATTTCATTTTTATTCAATAATAATATATTTAAATCTATAACTCTTTTTCTAACCCCTTGAAATATTCATCTACATCTCATTATATTATATCATTAATAAAATAAAATAATAATTTGACTTACTACTCATAAGGATCATATTACAATACATCAGAGTATGTTACTATTCACCAAAAAACATGTTGCTTCTTTCAGGCTTGAAATAACTTACTAATCATAATTGTAGACGATCGTTTCGTGAAATTAATAACATAGAAGTGGAAAATTTATGTTTAAAGGATAGTTATAAATAACTTCATTAAATAATGTTTCTTTCATTTCAATTTATTTTTAGAACCCCTTGGTTTGTTACATTATCCATCCCCTTCTAGAAATTGTGTCTTTATAATATTAGTTACTTATTGAAAAAGTGAGGGTGCATTTCCCTCATGCATTTCCAGATTCCTATATTGCTTGATCAACTATGTGGTTTCTCCACAAAACCATTACCTTATTGATTACCTTATTTTGTAATATATGATATATTAAATCATGAATCTGAACTGGCTTCTCTTTATAAGAATGGTTCTCTTCCAGCTAAACTACTTTTGGGCTCAAGACATTAATTGAATCGGTAATATACATTCTCAAAATCGAAACATGAAAAACATTGTGTATCTGAGATAAATTTTGAGGCAAGGTACCCAGTATGAAACGGGTCCATAATTCTCTAAGATTTCAAAAGGACCGATGAAATGAAGTCTTAGATTTCCATTCGTACAAAAATGTATCACACATTTCCATGAAGAGATTTAAGGAAAATATGGTCACATACCACGAAAGATAAGTCTTTCCCTCTGTTGTCTACATAACTTTTCTACATATTCTGAGTTGTCCTCATGTGTTGCTAGATCATCCTCTCTTTCTCAGCCACTTCCACTACAAATTCTTGCACCATCAACTTTTTTTCCATGACTTCATCCCAAAAAATTTGCAGTTTGACACCACCTCCCATGTAATTCCTCAAAAGGTTCAATCTATATAATGGAATTAAAAACTGTTATTATATGAAAACTCAACAAAAGAAATTTATTGATCCCAAATATCCTAGTAGTCCATTGAAAAATCTCAAATCGTATCCTCTCATGTTTGAATCATGTTTCTGACTTCCCATACGATTGAGGATGAAAAGCTGTACTATAATTTATTTCTATGCCCAACAACTTTGAAGGCCCTTCAAGAAAATTGAACTAAACCTAAGAACCCAATTAGATGAAATGGAAAAAGGATCTCCATGTAAAATGACAATATCTTCTAGGTAAAGTTGAAAAAAGTTTATCCAAATATTATTTTTCTTGAATAGGAAGAAAATGTTCAGATTTTTTTACTTGATCAACACTAACCCAAATCGCATAGTTACCTTGAGAAGTCTTTGGTAGTCCCACTACAAAGTCCAAGGATACATTTTCTGATTTGCACTCAAACACTAAAAATGGCTGTTGAATCCACTTTGGTAACTACATCTCTACATTAACCTATTGATATTTCAAACATTTCGTGGTAAAATCAGCAATATCCTTTTTCATTCTATCCCACCATTAATACCCCCAAAGGTCTCCGTACATCTAACTACTTCCAAAATGAACTGAAAATTGAGAACTATTGGATTCACACAACAAATAGTTCCTTAAATAGGAATCATAATGAGAAAAGAAACCTTTTTTGAAATCATAAAACACAATATTTATCATCATTAAATTCACAAAATGTAACCATTTTAACCAATTCTACCTTTTTTTATCTCATAGTCTTCCATCTACACTTGATTAATTCTATATGATAATTATGACTGCACTAAAACCTAAAACAAAACTAAGGTATTTCCTACCCCAACAACTTCTATGACAAAATTCATCAAATCATTAATCAAGTGATCATGTACCAAAAGTAAAACCGTTAATGATGCATGATGTTTTCGACATAAGGAATCCACCATAGTGTTTTCTTTTCCAAGAAGGTAATTGATCGTGAAATCATAATCCTTTATCAATTCAAGCCATCTTCTCTGCCTCATGTTTAATTCCTTTTGAGTGAATATGTACTTCATCCTTTTATGGTCAGTATATATTTTACATTTGGCTCTATACAAGTGATTCCTCTGAAATTTCACATCAAAAAACCATAGCTTCTGATTCCTAATCATGTGTGGGATAATTTAACTCAGGAGGTTTTTTTTCTTGAACTATAAGAAATTATCTGATCATTCTGCATCAGAACACAACAATGACCCTTTTATAAAGAAAAATTGTAGAAGAAAAACACTCCATTTCAGGAAGGAAAGGACAAAAAAGGGCATTCAACAATATCTTCTTATGTTCCTGAAAACTAATATCACATTCTTCTATTGAATTTTTTTCCCTTCTTCGTGTTAACCTAGTTTGCGGGTGAGATAACTGTGAATTTTTTTTAACAAATTGTCAGAAATAACCTGATAATTCTAGAAAACTATGAATATCTATAACTTTTGTAGGTATTTTCCATTAACCAACCTCTTTTTATTCCACGATCAATTATCATTTAATCTTTAATTACAATGTTCCCTTGAAATGAAATTTTTTGAAACTAGAAATCATACTTTCTGGAAATTTCATAGAGTTTCTTTTCATTTGGGGTTTTCAGAAAAAATCCTTAGATGTTTTTCATGCTCCTCATTTCTTCTAGAAAATACCATAATGTCATCAATAAACACAAAAAAAATTATCCAAGAACACATGAAATGTTATATTCATAAGATCCAAGAATACCGAAGGTGCATTAGTTAACTCAAACGAAAAAAAACAAATTCATAATGCCCATATTTTGTACGATATGATTTTTTCAGGATTTCATCTTCCTTCACAATCATTTGAAGGTATCATGGTCTCAATTTAATCTAGAAAAATGTACTGATCTCCCTAGAGTTGATGAAAAAAGTCATTAATATGAAAAAATTGATACTTGTTTTTAATAGTGATGTAATTAAATGCTCTATAATAAATGAAAAATATCATGGAACAATATTTATTTTTAACGAAAAAATAGGTGCCCCACATGTTGAAGTTCTAGACCGAATAAAGCCATCACCAAGAAAATCCTGCAACTGATTTTCAATTCAATAAAATCCATTTGATCCATTGTATATGGGGGTTTTGAAATTAGCATAGAATTATGAACTAAGTTAATTGTGAATTCTACTTCTCGATTAGGTATGATAGCGGGTAACTCATTAGTAAAAATGTCAAGGTATTTATTTACTACTTTAACATCATTAATCTGAATAGTTCCCTTGTTTTCAATAATATGAGTAATAAGAATTACATTTATATCTTTCAACAATATCACATCTTCCTTATATTATATCAATTTTATGGGTTCATTCTTGTACACAAACTGAAACTCATTCTAAAAAACAACTTAATTAGCTCTACAGTTAATCTTATCGTGATAAAATTAAAGCCAATCGATTCCAAGAATGACATCAAACTCTACTAGGAGAAAAACAAAAAGTTTTTTAAGTAATCTATTTCTACATACCATAATATAAATATTCTTATACATCCTATTAACAATAATAGTTACCCTATATTTTTAACAAAAATATCTTGGCTAGTGTTTGTAGGGGATATTTCAAATTAACAAGAAAATTCCTCCAAAAAAAATAATGTTTAGACTCTATATAAATACGCATTTGAAAAAGTTGGTTAAACAAACAATGTACCTGATTAATCGTCATGTGATGGCCTAACTAATACTGATATAGTGACAATGGATCTCACTACAGGTTTATGCATAATGTCTAGCTTTGTTGAATCATTTGGATCTCTCTTTGGGCATGAATTTCGATAATGAACAATCTCACCATATTTATAACACTTAGTATATTGACTTTTAGGATTAGTCTTTGGATCATTTTTATTATAATCTCAGATCATTTTTACAAACTATCCACATTGAAATCAATTCCTAGATTTGGTAAGGGATTCTCTTCAGTGCTTCTTGCCACAATTTTTAGTTACTAGAAACTAGATTTTCCTGTCATTAGATTTATTTAGTTGATTATTAACCATTTCTTGCCTCATGAACCTCTTCTAATATTTATTGTAAAAATGAATACGCTCATCAGAAAAATCCATCTCTACCCTCTTAGTACATCAGAAAAGTTTCTCATAAATTTTGAATTCAGAGGATGTCAATTCCCTTAGAAACAATGGATTTAATCTTGTGTAAAACAAGTTGATTTTTATATCAAGATCCATCAAAATATATAGAGCATACCTCCCTAGTCGTGTTAAGTTCTTTTCATAAACTACCACTGAATCTTCATCCTTTTTCTTCAATTAAAGATATTTATTAGCAATCATATGTCGAAGAACCTTTGGAAAATATTTTTCGAGGAAATGAATTATAAATTGATCCCACACTAAGGAATAAACATCCCATTTATCCCTTATATTGTTAAACATTCACCCCCATTGATCAGATTCACCTTAAAAATATATGTAAAGACTTTAATTTTGATTATCTGAACATCCCACAACATCGAATATATTTTCATGTGGTCTAATCAATCCATTAGCCACTAATAGTTCATGAGATCCATTAAAAGAAGAAGGGTATTGTCTCATAAAATGTTCAACTATTATTATGTTCCATTTTGGTACATTGGGTTGTTCACTATCATAGTTAACACGACCATTTATTGCACGTTTCAACTTATCCATTATCATCATAAACTGATCGATTCCGATCTGTACCACTATGGGCTGCATATTTAAAAGGATATCAATCTGTCGATGCCTCTCCTCTTCATCATCCGTGTTTCATCTAGGGAAAACCATTATGAACAAACCTATGTTATTCGAATCAACAAGGTAATTTTTCACAAATATAAAATTTCAAATTAATCATAGATTAAAAAAATTATGATATTTTATTAACATCAACTTAACCCCAAAATTTATCTAAACCATCTTAGGATACCATCTAAAATGAATCGAACCTTATTACATTACTTAATGTTGAATTTAATCATGAAATCACTTTCCCTCACATTAATGATCTTTTTATGATCATAGATTTCGGTAATTAGGACATTATACATTCATAACATTTTATATTAATATATTGTGTATAGCATTAAAAAAATATTTAATTCTTCCAAAATAAAAAACATTTAAAATAAAACACGATTTCTTTGAAAATTCTTCAAAAATTTAACATGGATTAATTATTTGCCTTAGAAATCCTTATAACCTATGGAAATAATTTAAGAAATCATGGGATTAGAACAATAATCATAGTAATGGATATAAAAATAATGAAATATCACATTAGTCCATGAATACTTGTAACGTATAAAATCATTTCTTAAGACATACTTGTCAGAGATTAATATTTACATTGTAAAACATGAGATTTTCATAAGATCCCCACAAAATATAAGAACATAAATATAACCATAATGGTATCTTGGGGCATTACAATATAATATTTTAACCATCTTTTCTACCTTATAATTTTTAACCCTCATGGCTACCTTAAAATTTGTGTAACCATCGCAGTTTCATTTGGAGTGACCATATGAAAGATCTCTAACATACAAATACCCAATGCATTGGATGGAGATATAGGTACTACCCATCATCATAGCAAATCCCAAGAACCAACACATAATCATACAACATGAATAATTTCATAAAATCATTAATTTTGATGATTGTAAACCAAAATTTTAAATGAGGATTTTAAAATAAAAGACCCATACCAATACCATATAATTGAAGTGAGACAAATTAGAGTGGATTTAATACGTATATACACTATAAATAAACATAATTCAACATAATATAAAAAAATCAACTTAAAAACAATTTTAATACCACAAAAATAATTATGTAAAAGGTTAACCCAAAGAATGATAATCGGATTAAGAATTCCCTTACCACGGGTTTGTCTTATATAAAACTTGTTTTAATACTCCTGTATAATGTTAATAGAGTGTTTTAAATATCTTACAGAAACATATTCATGTTTATAATACCTTATATTATCATTTCATTACATTATTTTTCCCTTTAAATGGTAGTATTTTATCGTCCCTTTGTTTTGGTTGCGTTCTTTAGAAGATTTTCATGATCGGTTCATGATGGATATTCTTGTCGATTGGAAGTGAATCATCAGAATTAGAATGGAGTTCTATTTACATGTTTTAAAAACTATAAATTATACCATTTATCATTTTTAATTCTTACATTAGAAAGATTCAAAAGATAAAACATTATTGATAATAGTTTATGTCATTTTTTAGATTCTTCTATCATAAATAACTCATCTTGTTTTATAAATTAATAAGAGTGGTATAATAAAATTCCATAAAATGTTTTAATGAGAAAAAGGGGTATAATAATTCATATATAATATGGTAATTAAGTGGTATATGTAATGAAATATCCCAACATAAGCCAAAGTAAATTAAAAATAATTGCATAAAATGTAACATGAAAATTAAAAGAGTGGTGGATTATCATACGTTGTAGCGTAAATCTTAAAACATTAATGTTGGGACCATTGGGGCTTTAGGAAACCATATAGGAATAATAGAGAGGTACGAAGACCATAGATTCATTGAGGAGGAATTTTGTATGAATAAAATGAAGTAATGGGTTGGTTTTTAAAGAAAATGTGAGGGAATATTTTATTAATATCCAAGGGAAACCATATTAGTTGTATTTGCCAAAAGCATGGGCTTCCTAATGGTATTTTCCCATGTAATTATTGACATAGAGAAACTCATATATTATTTTACTTTAAACAAGTAGACCAGAATTATTACTTCATTATTACATCATTAATAATGTCATTAAACACACTAAAACTCAAACTGTATTTTAAATATTCACTGAAAATTCAAATACGTCACAAAATAAAAAAAAATTAACCCTAACTACTTTTCAATGTGTATAATTAAAAAATGAACACCATTTTTTGAAAAAATTTTCTAAATATTATTAATTTAATTTTTAAATAAAACCATTATTTATTCAAAAATAACAGTTTTAAATATATAACACTTTTTTTAACACCTCAGAAAATTAAACAACTTCTAATTATATTATATCCTATAGAAAATAAAATTATAATATTTTTTAATATTCATAAGGGTAAAATTATTATTTATATTACTATTCATAAGGGTATGTTACTATTCACTAAAATACAAGTTGTTTATTTCATATTCGAAATAACTTACTGATCAAAATTATAGATGAAAGTTTCATAAAATACAAAAAATAGAAGTGGAAAAAATATGTCTAAAGGATAGTTATTAATATCTACTTAAATCGAAGTTTCATGCATTTCATTTTATTTTTAAAAAAAATTGGGGTGTTACAATAACCATATTTTTTGCCTTGTCTATAGCCAAATTTTAAACTTCTTTAATGTAGTGAAGAAAAATGTTTTTAGGGAATGTGTTCTTTTAACACCGAAACATTATGATATGTTAGTATAGATGGTTTCCGGTTATCCTTATCTCGATAAATACTCCCTTGATATTACATTGAAGTTGTATTTCTAAATTAAATACAAAAATTTATTACATAACTATTAAGTTATGGAAAACATTGATAATCCTGATTATTCACTTTTATTAGATGGAGGGTTTTCCCATGTAGACACATAGTTATTTAGTTAAAATATCTTTAATAGGAAAATAATGTGACAATTTTTTGTCCTAAAGAAACTATTCCAAATTTTTAGATGAACAGTTCCATTCCTTGAAAATGTGACAATTTTTCAATAAGGGGGGAAAATTTTCATTATAGAAACATTGAATATGATTTTCAATATAGTTAATAATATATATGAAGGGGAGAAGTCTTGATAATGGAAGAAGAGATTTGGGGGATAAAATATGTGGAGAATAGAATGAGGAAGTTCTTTTAAGTGCATTTTAGTTTAATATAATGAAGTGGGTATTGAAAATAAATACAAAGTGAGAGATTGTTTTAGCCACGATAGGTTTTGGTGGAATTTGATCTTAATAGATGAATATGTGGAATATGTTGAATAAAGTGAGTAATGTGAGTAAAGTGAGTAAAAAGAAGAACTGATGAGAAGGTTATTGAAATTCAAATAAAAGAATTTTTTTCCAATTTTTTCAATTGGATCAAATCTTCATACATATTCATGGGATCCCGGAAATCATAATGATAATTTTATTGAAATTTATAGACTATTGGGAATTAGTATCAAGAATGATCAATGTTAGTATATTTTGAGCTATACTGAATATTTGGAATGTCTTAAAACTTTTGATTCTTATATTTTATGATGCATTACTAATATATATTTCATCATCCTCATAAGAAATATGAAATTGTTATGATAGAAGAATTATTAATTTTGTAAAAATAATGGAGTTATTTTTTTATCAATAATCAACTAATAAAATAGGCAAATAGATTCATTTGGTTGTACGATCTATCGAAAAAAAAACAGATCAAAAAGAAGTGGAATAAATTAGTATATCCTAGGATTGACGATATTGATACATTAGAATCAATTTCTGTTTGAATAAGAGATATTCAAAGAGAAATAAGGATGATGATATTCTTATTAGGATCATCAGTTATAGAAGCAATCTGAAAATCATTAGATAAAAACCAATAATGATTAATTGGATGGGAACTAACACTGGTTCATCAGACATTATATTCCACCACTCCACTAGAGGGTTATTGATAATGATCTATCGTTATAATAAAGATATTGACCCATCAGACAGGAAACGAGCATCGATTTTGGGAGTGAAAAAATTATAATTGGATTAGTAATGTCAGTGTGAGAAATTGTATGAAACATTATGTCATAATGAGTAATAAATTGAAAGAGAAGGATGTTTATGAGTATGTATATGTTATTTTAAGGTGATTAAAGTATAATAATGGAAAAAAATAATTCTTAAGGCAGAATTTTTCTAATTTTTCAGCTGGCACGGAGAATCAAATCATGTAGAAATTTGTTTAATTTTTCCATCTAGTGATTCCACAGTAAATGAAATGATTATAATTCAATTTATTCAATTGAATATAATTAAGAATTTTTTAAGTGAGGAATATAATCCATATTAGATGATCTTTCTATAACAAAGTACATCTGAATATTTTTATATAAGAATGTCCAGTATATTGAGGATGAGGTAGAACCATCAATATGAGTCACAGAACAAAAGATGATTAGACTAAAGTAATCAGAATAAAAAATTGTTTGTAAAATAAAAAAAGTATGAATTTTTTATATAGTACAAAATGATTCAAGAAGCTCCCAGTAGTATTGAGAAGAATTATAGAAGTTAGAGATGAATACATAATTTAACATGAAATTAATATTGTGAATTCAATTGAAGAAGATGTGGAAATATTTTTTTCAGAAGTTACCATTATTGGATGCATATAAATATAATGAAATGGATATTCATACTGCGAAACTATTTACATGTGTAGAAATTGATTCTCTAACACTATGGGGACAAGTAATATGTTTTCAACCAGTATTTTGTTTTCATGTTGAACGTATGAAAGATCCATCAGACTAAGATCTATTGAAGAGAGCCACATCAAAGTATGTTTCATATAATGAAGGTATAGTTAGTGGATGATTTATTTGTACACAATTAATGTAGGAGTA
This sequence comes from Viscum album, assembly GCA_963277665.1. Lineage (NCBI taxonomy): Eukaryota > Viridiplantae > Streptophyta > Magnoliopsida > Santalales > Viscaceae > Viscum > Viscum album. The sequence continues at coordinate 1,007,449,237 of OY728161.1, forward strand.
AAATAATTAAATCATTTAGAGTCCAATCAAATGGAGACAAATGAATATAGTTAACCAAAATGAGGTTGATCTGAATAACTTCTTCTATTCATGATTTCTGGATAGAATTATAGAAATATTGAATAGATTCAAATTTTGTATGATTTGATAGATGTCTGAACATCAATAATTTCTAGATATAATTTTTGATGATCATAATGACTATACACGGGTAAGGTTTGATTCATCTTACATGTAGAGTAATTGAGGAACATTTAGAAGTAGATAAAAAAGATGTAGGAAAGTGATGTTTATAACTATCAATACATACATGTTGATGAAAATTATTTTTTTGATGGATTGTAAAATTATATGTGGGAAGTGGATTCGATAAGGATAGATGGTTGGTATATCCAACTATAGCACATTGTTTATGTACAATGTTATAAAAATTGATAGTTGCAACTACATTTGTATTTAAGGAAAAAGATAATCAAGGAATATATATTGGTTGACAGTCCAACATGGAATAGAGTAGGTCATTATACATAACCCTTTAAATAGCTTTTTTTCTTCAATTTACATATGATGAATATGAAATTTATGGTTGAGAAGTAATAATTGAGTAGATTGTGACTCTAATAAGATTCAGAGGATATGAAAGTTTACTAAGGAAGTTAGAAGCATTCTTATAATATCAAAATGGAACAATGGATTCACCTCCCCCATAGTGGTCTTAATCCATTATAGGAAGTATAATATGTACGAAAAACTTTTCGTTACATTCGTTATTTTAATAGATGTAAAAAAAATTAAAATTATTTAGAAAATATGTCACTTATTAATTAATGTTAATAAAACTAAGAGGAATAAAAATTTCCATATAAATGATTAGGGAGATACAATTTATTGATTCAAAAAGTGTTTTATCATAAGACTATGTGAAAACCTTTCCATTGGGTAAATATTTTACCAATTAATTATCGAATAATTTAATTTTTTTAGTCATGAAAAAATTCTATATATCCCAAAGGTATAACCATGAAGGAATTCTTATATCATGGAATAATAATAAAAGAATAAGTGCCAATAATCATGTGCTATTGAGAATGATATAAACATGCGGCATAATATAAAAATTTTGATAAATAATAATAATAATAAATCTTGAAATTATGAATAATGTTAATTCATATCAAATTCATGAATAATGTTATTAAAAAATATCGATTATAATAGGCCCACACATAGAGTTGTGAACATGTAATTAAGTATATACATAGAATTTATAACGTGATTAAATTACATCAGGTACAGAGATAACATCATTATCTTTGATATATAAGGATTTTCTGAATTCATTTGACATATGTATAATTCTAGTAGAACCGTAACATAATGAAATAAAATAAATATATATGCCACATGAACATGAATATATGCATAATTCCAACATTCCATAATAATAAAAACTAAAATAAATAATTCTCAGGAAAACATCTTCAAAATAGGATCATAATTCCTCAAAAGAAAGAAATTTAACTCAATCAGTATATCCTTTATGAATCATAATACACATCAATGGATGTTGATAAATGTAAAAAAAATCTATAATCGATTTTGAAAATAACATACTAAAGTAAGATTAAATAAATATATATATTTTTAAAAACATTATATTGAAGGAAATAATTAATAAAACAGTTATACTTGATTTTTTTGGATATTTATGAATGTTACATAAGGATTCATTAAAAATAAAATTAATAAAGATAGAGGGAAAATGTGATATTGTGAAAAATGTTTAAAATACATTCTTTTCATACATTTTAAAAAATTAATTTTAAATAGATTTTTCCCTTAAGAAATCATGGGATTATATATTAAGAATTCCATAAAATAATGAATATGGATATTAATTAAAGATTAATGGTATTGATTAATATATCTGGAACATTTAATTTCCATAAAATAAAATTTAGTAATGGATATTCCCCTTTTAAAATTGATATTGGAAAATAAAATTGTACAGTTTCATGTCTTATAGTGTAATAATTTTTCAAATATTGTATTACGAAAAAGAAAATAAAGGCCCACAAAATGAAAAAAGGTAATATATATTACAGTCATATATTATAATGTATGTAACATAAAAGAATAATGTTAAAGAAAAGGAGTATAATTTCATGAATGAAAATAGTGTACATAAATACACATACCTTCAATTATTACTTGATAAGATATGATCTCTCTTGAAAAATAATCAATTTAGATTTTTTATTTAACTACATCAGGGCCATATATACTTATATTTTTTTTACTTCATTTATTGATATTTTATTATAATTATTATATTAATATTTTTTTGTAAAAATTAATATCATGGTGTTAATGATACCATTTATTATACACTAGATTCAATATGGTTAGTCTTGAAATAACATCATTTGGCCATGAACCTTGTTATCTTACCTCAATACTCTTTTGTAACACCTCAGTTTCCTTCCTAGGAAACCAAAAAATATTTTCCATGGGGTCTACTTATATCAATTTGGCTTTATTTTTTCATATATAGGTAAACCATACATATAAATATTTTTTTATTAAATATATTATTAGCTACTTATGATACATTTTTAATAGCTTTTAGGTAATATTTATATTATGTAGTTTATTGTACCATATATAATATGATAGATTCAGTATGGTCTATTGTGACCCGGCCTCCCTGACCCATGAACTTGGTTACCTAATGTAATTGATCTCATATATTACCAAGGTTTACATCACTATACACAATATTCTATTAACCACTAGGGTCACCAATTTGAATAATGACTATTTCCATTATTTAAACTCATGTTCTTTCTGTGTGTGTCCTCAATGACACGTACCACACAGAAACATTATAGGTGGTTACCCATTTTGAACATTATTATAGTCCAAGAACATATAACTATAGAGTTATAATAAATTTTGCTTCAGAAAAAATGTTTCACCATGTTAATATGGGTAGTAAAATTTTTCCATTTTAGGTCTCAATTTTCATGTGGTGCAACACTCTCTACGCCATTAATGAATAAAACCCCCATTTTTAACTCAAAAGAACAAACCCAAGAAGTTTATATATACCTTCATTAAGTTATTGGATTTAATACAATTTTTTAAGACCCATCCACCTCATAAAAATATTATATTCATCTGAACTCATGGGTCTCAAGAAATTACTTTTTATCCCACTACACCACATGTTATTACTCATTAGCATTATTTATCTATCTATGGATTATTCAAATCCTCAGAAAACATATATATAAGTTTTATTTGATCTAATTTGTGAAAATTATGAGAAACATAATAATAGGACACCCATCATAAAAAAATCCTAGACTATACATGACGATTTTTGGTGTTATAAATAGGTAGGATCCTAGAAAAAAAGGTGCACCTTATTGACATGGGTTGTAAAATTTAGCATTTTGTGCCTCAATCATACAAGGGAGTTTGATGGTCATTCTTATCATTGATCCTTTATTATATTTTCATCACCTAAATAATAATCCTAATGTTCTCATAGGTGTGTTTGATATAGTTTTTATGTTTAATTTTTATTTTATAGAAGTTATAGCTACTATTGATAAAGAACAGCTAAAATCCCCTTTTGGGAATTATTATTTTATAAAAAAATTGAATATATTAATTTATATAATAATTTATATAACCATTATATAATTATGATAAAATCTAAATTTCATAAATATTAAATAATGTTATTAATAATTATATTTTCCAAATAATTCCAGATAAAAATATTATAACATTATTTATATAGGTGGTAAAACAAATCCAAACAGAAACATGTTTTAATGAATGAAATAATGAAAACATGTTATTTTATATCTATAATATCACCCATATAAAAATTTTGTTTTTAAATAATGTTTTCAAATTGTTAAATTATAATTTATAAGAGGTGGAAGAAATACAAATAATAAACATGTAGAGATTAGATAATAGATAATTTTCACAACTAAATCTTCTTTTATAGATCCTCTTGTGATTGAATGATATGTGAATCCTTCGTAAAAACCCATGAGTTTATGAAATATATTTTGAAAATAAATTTAATTTCTTTGATAGCTTGCATAACATGATATAACGAGTTTTAAGAAAAATTGATATACATTTAATAATATTATATTAACATGAAAATTATAACATGGACTTTAAATATGGTAGTATGAATAGGAATAACCAAATATTAAATTTTAATTACGATATTTTTATAAAATGAAAAAAAATGATAAAAATTACTTTATTTTTAGTCTAGCCTTTATATGTTTCCGAATAATATTTTCTCCAAAAAATAAAAGAAATATTTTTTGTAAATTTTGACATATTTATTTGAAAAAAAACTCATTTTCTTTATCTTTTAGTGTATTTTAAATATTTCCCGGAAAGATGAGTTTTTCAAAGAATAGTATAAACAATACTTAATTTTTTCTAAAAAATGACTATTTATAGAAATCGTTGATAAGATACCTTTTAATTCAGTATGGTCATAAAAATAAATTTAGTTCAATTATATATATATATATATATATTAATCCGATTTAGGAAACTTTGAATCAATATCATATTGTCTTTTTAGATTAAAACTTTCTATACTTATGAAATATTTCCCATTGGAAAACCAGTTTTTTGTAACATCTTTGAGTATAATTTTAAAAAAAAATTTTCTAAATATTTGAATATAATGTTGATAAATGGGTTCCAAAATATTATAAGAATAATAAAAGATATATAGAAAGCTAAAGTTAATTTTTTTCAAAATAAATAGATAAATAGTAAATTTTAATAATTATGGTTAACGATTAATATGTTAATCAGTTTGTTAAACTAAAAAGATAATGTGTATAATGACATAGAAACCATTACAAATCCCATTTTTTAACCATATTTAAGCCTTAAAAATCTAGGGTTTGATATGGGATTATTTTAAGCCTTTTTTACGAATAAAATTTGTGTACACGTTTTTATTTTTAAAAATTCATTTGGTTTCCTTTCCTAAACATTAAAAAGGATACCCTTAATACTCTAAACATAAAATTTACAAAAAAAATATGTTTCAGACTATCCCTAATAAAAAAATTACATTCATTTCTATACACAACCTAGAGTCATTATATTAATTATCAATCTCTCAAAATAATTCATTCACTATAAATCTAACATGGTTATCAGAATAAGATATACAAACTTAAATGGGTGTTTCAGTTGAATTTCATATTATAAATCTTTAAAATATTATTAATTCATGCTGAAATAATACATTTAATACCTTTTATGTATTAATATGTGATGATGTTATTGGAGGGAACCAAATATATCTCCTCTACCATCAAATGTGAAACTGAACCATCGATCTTGTGTATGGATGACTACTGTCTCACGGACTGATGTAATTTAACTACCTCCACCAACTCTAATGGATAGTTAAAATGATGGATTTAAATATTGTAATAATATTTATGACATAATTATACTTCAACAATTAAAATACTACATATACATTCTTACCTTCTAGTCAATTGGTATAAAATCACATCGCTCATGTTTATGATGTATTACTGACTCACTCAGTGATGTTATTCATTCTTCACTTACACTTCACATGAGAGGTAATAATGATTTATTTATATAACATCTGTTATATATATATGACATAAAAATGATTCTCTAAAGTTAATAGGTTATTTTCCCTTCTTTGGTTCCATCCATTAGGAAAATGGAATGTGTAATCATGCATACGTATGGCCTACTGTCTGAATGAATTGTGTTATTCATTTTTTACCTATAACTAAAATATATTACTCAAAATACATATATAATGAATATATATGATATTTATAGGATGGTTATAATTTTGTATATTATTAATCCATGATATATTTAAATGGAAGAATAAAAAAACCTAATAAAAAAACCTTAAAGGAAGTAGTTATTACTGAAAACATGATTTTAATAAAAATGTTATTAAAACATGTTTAATTAAAGGTCAAGATTAAACAAATTATGGAATGGTAAATATCATTAATTTTCTATAATATGAATAATATAAATATATATATAATAAAATATGTTCAAAAATGATTGAATGAATTCAAAACATGTGGAATGGGATATCATATCACTATTTTATTTCTAAGAGACATTTGCAATATTTACCATTGGTTTCATTCATGTGTGTAACAGCCCGAGATTTTATGAAAAATATTCTTTTTAATTTTATTAATGTCTTGTTTTGTACGCTACACCAAAAGGAGCATGCACAACACACATCCTTGACTTGCCTTGCACGTAATCGCGACCTTCCTCGATAGCGTGTGTAGTACACAATACTGAGTTTCACTAAACAACGATATGCAATTAAAATATTATTATAACTAGCCGTTATGAATAGTAATTACCACCTTTTAAAATTTTAGAAATTTTAGCTGTCAAAATGGACTTCATTTTTGGATTTGGAGTATCGAATTTAGCCTAGGGTGAAATTTTGGTACTTTTCGGATAACTATCATATTCTGATGAATAGTGAGAATTACTAAATTTTATTTAAAAACAACTTTTTTAATCGAAATAATTAATAGTGATAAATTATTAATTTTATTGGTTTTAAAGTATATTTAGAATATATTTTTACAATTTAATACAATTTTGGTCATTGGATGTAATTTCACATTTAAACCAGTTATAAACAAATGTCAATCTTTTGATAGTTATTATCTCTTAAAAACACGCTATTTGTTGTGACAGCGGAAATTAATTATAAAATTAATTAATGCAACTTATATGTTGGGAATTTTGGAAAATAGAAATCATTTTTGAATTCGGAATATCAATTATAGCTTAGGATGAAATTTTGGTATTTTTCTGAAAAACTTCAATTTTTGATGAATAGTGAGACCACTAAGTGGTAGGTTAAAAACTGAATTTTGCATAAAACCTAATTTTACCGCTTCTGTGAATGGAATTTCGAAAATCCGACAAACACGGTTGATATCAGTAAGTAAAATGTGGTTCAATGAGATAAAAATAATTTTTTGGTGAATAGTAACTTTTTACTTTTTTTACCGCGGTTAATAGTAAATACGGTAACTAAGGGTAAATATGATATTACTATTACCCTAACACATGTACTAATTCTATTGGATAAGTGTAATTCGACCAAAAACAACCTTATGAGTATAATATGACCATTTAGGTCCACTTGGATTAGATTATGACATTTAATATTATTTTATTTAATGAATAGTTAAAATAGTTAAAATCAAAGTTTAATAAGTAAATAATTTTTAATATGGGGTTATACATAAGATAAATTCGACTATAAATATACATTAGAAATCCAAAAAGATTTTCTATATAATGGTATTTTATTTTTAATTTTAAGACATTAAATAATTTAAATTATTTATGACACAATGATGATGCAGTAATTATCTTATTAATGAAATATTGACATAAGTGATGTTATAAACACCAAATTAAATGTAATTTGAGACTTTTTATGAATTCCAATAATTTTCTAGGTTACTATGATATATTATTATTGATTTAATCAACTTGGTTCGAACATATAATTCGGTTATGACTTTCACAAAAATCATATATCAAATAGTGTCAAAATTGACACAAAATAGTTTTTAAATAAAATAAAATATTATTAATTGTTATTTTATTCCAAAAAATCTAAGGTTCGGCCAAATGACTTAGATAAGGATATATATATATTAATAATAAACAATTTGGGGTTCGTTTGGCATGTTATTGTAAGTGTATTAACCCTATAGTGTAAGAAAACAAAAAGACACAGTAAAAGTTAAATTATTTAACTTAAAGTTAAATCTAATTGATAAGGTTAATATAATACCCTAAACTTGTCTAAATCTTATTGGTTGATAGGATTTAGACCCATCTCCACTTTATCTTCGAAATAAGTCCCTTTGGAACCATTATAAACCGATTTTGACTTTAATATAAAATAATATTTTGAGATATTCCTAAGGTGCCCCTCTCCTCCCTTATAAAAGGGAACCTCCTCCCTCTCTTCCTCACACAACTTTGAGCCATCAAGCTCGGCCAACCCCTGCCAAAATCCCTTCTCCACTTCCCTAGAATAATCCTAGAGGTACTGGTCTTATTCAAAGACCAATCTTAGTTCCCTAAGTGGAGGATTCAATGAGGCGTTTCAAAGAAGAGGTAATATCCATTACCGATCTTTTCAATTTCTTTCTTCTTCAACTTATTCTTCTTTAGTTGTTTCATGAAAAAGTCATAACATCAGTATTACTTACATACTGATATGTTATTATAAATATGAAACAACCCTAATTCACCTTCTATCCATCCTACGGAAAAATGAAATCACCGCGCATGCGTACGTACGGAATACCATCTCCACGCCGTGGTGTAATCTATTTTCCGCCACCACCTTAATTGGATGGGTATAATGGTGTAATGAGTAACTATATATGATTATTATAAAGTGATATTTATACTGAAATGGTATACATACACTTCAACACAATTCCACGACCATGGGAACGATATCATCGCTCGTGCGTACGTACGGACTACCGTCTCCACGACGCGATGAGATTCATTCTCAATGATTAACCATTCATGAATGATTATAAAGTATATATAATAAGTAATAATGAAATATATGACCTAATAATTATACTGGAATTATTTATATTTATATGTATGTCATCTACTTAATTCCATTCAATTCAATAAGGAAACGAAAACAGCGTTCATGCGTACGTACGGACTACCGTCTCCATGAACGGTGTATTTCTTTCCATTTATCGATCCATTATATATATGTATATTATGAATATATATTATATATAAATCATGTTTTATATTATATAATTAAGTAATAATGATCTAAGTAATCATATGAATAATTACAAGTTAAAACATGAACGACAAATGAGAAGATTTTACCCAAAACGCTACTTTAACATGAATTTACAAAAGAATGGGTAATATAAAGCCATAAGTGAACCGTATATGATATAATAACAATGAATATTATTCTTTAATAAGTCAATGACATTATTTAAATCATTATACATGAGGTTTGGACACTTACAAAGCAAAAAGGACCTAAGGTAAGGGAAATATCACAATCTCATTTTTATCCGAGATTGCTTATACTTTGGTATTTACTAGGGAATATTTTATCATCTACATCCATGTTTCCTCAATATGTAATATTATTTCCATCCACGTACAATTGTTTAAATCCAATTTTACCCTTCGGTGAGTTTTTAGTAAAAGATATGAAAGGAATCTTTTGTCATTTTTTGTACGAGGTACTTTTTGACTTTTCCGACAAAAGTACAAAGAATGTTTTTTAACTTATACGGCATGAATGGATTTTTAAAACATTATTTCCAAGAAAATTCCTTTAAATGTTTTCAATTTTATTTTTAATCAACTTATTTTAGTTATAATTTTTTGACATGTTAAGAAATGAAAATTGTTTTTGAAGTAGAAAGGATATTTTCCACAAGAATGGAGTTCAAGTGTTTTATCAAAATTATTTTCCATCTAAGATAATAAAGGGTTCTGTTTTTATCCCTATTATTACATTTATTTGATTATGTTGTGATGGAAATATTGTTATGAATTCCTTTATCTTGTATGAATTTTTTTATGATGTCACGTTGTTTAAGATTCCCATTTTTATTACATGGGTTATGCTATGATGTATGGTTTATGATTTTGTGGCACAAATAAGAATGGTATAATTATGAGATGGCTGGGACCTATATCTCCCCCCAATTCATTGGGTAAAGATTTTATATCTCATGAGATAGACATGGATGGAATGGTAGGTTATACCGGTTCAGTGAAACAGGACTGAAACGAGGGTGACTCGGTTCAAAAAGGGACTTTGTCCACTAAGATAGTCTTGGCAATGAGTCTTGACTAAAAAGAAATGATTCTCTATGATTATGTGTGAATGCCACAAAGTTTCATGTTTTAAGTTATGATTATTGTGATTACATTTCACTGCCATGATTTATTCCATGTTATGAAATTATGATCTCTTTTGCAGGTTAATATTTCCAAAATGTTATGTTCTTATGAATATGATGTGATTGATATTTCTTTTGTTTACCCTTACTGATCATTTGAGATCACCCTTTTATGTTCCCTTTTTCCCAGGAAATAAAGAAAGGTTTTAGGTAAAAAAAAGGGGAAATATATTTATGGGAGATATTGAAGATCTTTCACCACGATTAGAAGATTACGTTCCGAGTTTCCAAAGACACTAAACTATTACGATCCTTGTGTGTGTGTTTTTGTAATGTACTAAGTATTCCGAAAAAGTAATGTAATGTCCACGTACGTCAGGCTTCGGGTCTCTACAGTTGGTATCAGAGGAAAGGTTTAGTCAACCTTTGGAAACTAGGATGCGAGAACTTTAGTGAGATCCCTAGAGATATTTCTAAGGTATGTCTAGGGATGTCTCTAAGGTTAAGTATACGTAAAGGTTATAGTACTAGAATTACGCTAACGATCATAGAATTAAACCTAAGATGTTAGATATTGATGTTACTCCCCCTTTATTATGATTTTTTCCTCTCACACTATTCTTTTTGGGTTTTAGAAAATGGCTGGAAACAAGATGATTCACGATAATGGAGAATATGATGGACAATGGAATGATATTCTTCATAATTAAATGGGATTTGGAAGTCCAAACATCATTATTATGCCGAATCATCAATCTCATAATATGATCAATAAAGTAAAATTTGGTAAGTTTCCTGACTCGGCTAATAAGAGAAAGATGGAGTTTCATGATGATCATAGAGGAAAGAAAGATCAATTTCCCCTATGTAAATCATGTGGGAAGAGGCATCGAGGAGAATGTTTCAAAGGAACTGGAAGATGCTTTGGGTGTGGAAAAGAAGGACACAAAGCAAGTAACTGCAAAGGAAAAGGATCACTTAACACCATGGATGAGGATAATGGTATTGCTAAGACATCAAAAATGGTTAAATGTTTTAAATGTGGAATGTACGGGCATTATGCAAACCAATTCCCTAAGGGAATGTCTCATGAAGAGAATCAGTATGGTCGTATGGGAAGTATTTATGTTGATGATGATGAAGAGACTAAAAATGATATGTGAGATGAAAGAATTGTTGAAGCTCGGTTAATGGTTTAAGAATGTAGTGGAATGCTTACATGTTTATCATGTGTATTATTGTATAAGAAATCTCATGGTACTATGGAATAAGGAGACATCTAAGGATTGTTACACTGTTGCCTCTCCTTGAGTTTTGAAAGTGTATGATTAATGTTACCAGTATCCATGAAAGGTTATTCAGATATTTTTGGAATTTAGATGATATGTGCATAATGAAGGGATAAGGAGAAAATTAAATGTTTAACAGTATTCATGAGCTCATGATTGATATAAGGACTAAGTGATATCATGGTTTGAGTATATTGAATTTTGAGGATTTTGGTATATGGAAAGTGTTAACGTATAACTGCATTCATGTTTTCAATAAGGTTCAATGGGTATTCAAGAGAATACATGATTATGGCCTTTGAATGTTTAGAATGTGACCAACAAGACATATCTTATGATATATGGGGATCAACAATGGTATTAAATCTCTGGTAATCGTTTTCACTATATTATGAAAGTGGACTGAAGTATTATGGATAAGCCTAAGGATTATTGGACATAAGTTAGTATTGTTTAAGGATAGAGGTTTTTTTCGATATTATTGATGGGATGTTATAGTAATATAGTTTTAGAAAAAGGACAACCTACTGGATGAGCGACAACCCATCGCGTCGGACAAGGATGTGGGAATCGAACCCACAACCGAAGTGCGACTGGCCTTTATAGCCTACCACTAGCCTACAGGAAGTCCCTGTTTAGTAGAAACTAGTTTTTATTATATTAAACAGTATGATATATGAAGTATAAGTTCATTTTAGGAACCATATATCATTAATCTCACTATAGATGGACTTATGTATTTTTTTATAACTTTTCTATCCTTTTGAGACAGATGGAATAAACCATCATTCTATCACATGATCTTCTAACACATCACGAATGAACAATTCAACTTCATTTCTTTAAGAGATGAAGTAGAAATTGTCCAAAGAACGACAAACAGTGAGACTATACCAAAATCACGAAAGTATTTCTTCTAATTCCAATTTCATCAACTTTAGGGAAATGATCTTGAAAACAAAAAATGTTGTCCTAGTGCTCTTATATCTGATTAATCAGAAGGTACCATAGATCGTCACAAATTTATGGATTTTTGATTGTTGTATTTTCCATAGCCATGTTCTCTACCACTCTCCATCAGAACATGATGGTTAGATTTCTCTTCCATATCCATATTTTCACCTATGTGGAAACCCAGTGATTAGTTTATTTGGGTAATCGTTACATTTCATAATTTAGTTTTTAAAGCCAAGTTTTGGTATTACTTTTTACAATTTGGATTTATATTAAAGAAACTTTCGAATAGTAAACCATTGATAACCCCGACGAATTTCGAGGGTGAAATTCATTTTAAGGGGGGTAGAATGTAACAGCCCGAGATTTTATGAAAAATATTCTTTTTAATTTTATTAATGTCTTTTGTTGTACACTACACCAAAAGGAGCTTGTACAACACACATCCTTGACATTCCTTGCATGCAATCGCAACCTTCCTCGATAGCGTGTATAGTACACAGTACCGAGTTTCACTAAACAACGATATGCTATTAAAATATTATTATAACTAGCCGTTATTAATAGTAATATCAACCTTTTAAAATTTTAGAAATTTTAGCTCTCAAAATGGACTTCATTTTTGGATTCGGGGTATCGAATTTTGTCTAGGGTGAAATTTTGGTACTTTTCGGATAACTTTCATATTCTGATGAATAGTGAAAATTACTAAATTTTAATTAAAAACAACTTTTTTAATCGAAATAATTAATAGTGATAAATTATTAATTTGAGTGGTTTTAAAGTATATTTAGAATATATTTTTACAATTTAATACAATGTTGGTCATTGGATGTAATTTCACATTTAAACCAGTTATAAACAAGTGTCAATCTTTTGATAGTTATTATCTCTTAAAAACACGCTTTTTGTTGTGACAGCAGAAATTAATTATAAAATTAATTAATGCAACTTATATGTTGGTAATTTTTTAAAATAGAAATCATTTTTGAATTCGGAAGATCAATTATAGAATAGGGTGAAATTTTGGCATTTTTCTGAAAAACTTCAATTTTTATGAATAGTGAAACCACTAAGTGGTAGGTTAAAAACTGAATTTTGCATAAAACTTAATTTTACCGCTTCTGTGAATGTAATTTCGAAAATCCGACAGACACGGTTGATATCAGTAAGTAAAATGTGGTTCAATGAGATAAAAATTATTTTTTGGTGAATAGTGACTTTTTACTTTTTTTACCGCGGTTAATAATAAATAGGGTAACTAAGGTTAAATATGATATTACTATTACCCTAAAACATGTCCTAATTCTATTGGATAAGTTTAATTCGACCAAAAACAACCTTATGAGTATAATATGACCATTTAGGTCCACTTGGATTAGATTATGACATTTAATATTATTTTATTTAATGAATAGTTAAAATAGTTAAAATCAAAGTTTAATAAGTAAATAATTTTTAATATGGGGTTATACATAAGATAAATTCGACTATAAATATTAAATATAAAGCTAAAAAGATTTTCTATATAATGGTATTTTATTTGTAATTTTTAGACATTAAATAATTTAATTTATTTATGACACACTGATGATGCAGTAATTATCTTATTAATGAAATATTGACATAATTGATGTTATAAACAACAAAATAAATGTAATTTGAGACTTTTTATGAATTCCACTAATTTTATAGGTTACTATGATATATTATTATTGATTCTATCAACTTGGTTCGAACATATAATTCTGTTATGACTTTCAAAAAAATCATATATCAAATAGTGTCAAAATTGACACAAAATAGTTTTTAAATCAAATATTATATTATTAATTGTTATTTTATTCCTAAAAATCTAAGGTTCGGCCAAATGACTTAGATAAGTATATATATATTAATAATAAACAATTTGGGGTTCGTTTGGCATGTTATAGTAAGTGTATTAACCCTGTAGTGTAAGAAAACAAAAAGACACGGTAAAAGTTAAATTATTTAACTTAAAGTTAAATCTAATTGATAAGTTTTAAATAATACCCTAAACTTGTCTAAATCCTATTGGTTGATAGTATTTCAACCCATACCCACTTTAGCTTCGAAATAAGACCCTTTGGAACCATTATAAACCGATTTTGACTTTAATATAAAATAATATTTTGAGATATTCCTAAGGTGCCCCTCTCCTCCCTTATAAAAGGGCACCTCCTCCCTCTCTTCCTCAAACAACTTTGAGGCTTCAAGCTCGGACATCCCCTGCCAAAATCCCTTATCCACTTCCATAGAATAATCCTAGATGTCCTGGTCTTCTTCAAAGACCAATATTAGTTCCCTAAGTGGAGGATTCAAAGAGGCGTTTCAAAGAAGAGGTAATATCCATTACCGATCTTTTCAATTTCTTTCTTCTTCAACTTCTTCTTCTTTAGTTGTTTCATGACAAAGTAATAACATCAGTATTACTTACATACTGATATGTTATTATAAATATGAAACAACCCTAATTCACCTTCTATCCATCCTACGGAAAAATGAAATCACCGCGCGTGCGTACGTACGGAATACCGTCTCCACGCCGTGGTGTAATCTATTTTCCGCCACCACCTTAGTTGGAAGGGTATAATGGTGTAATGAGTAACTATATATGATTATAATAAAGTGATATTGATACTGAAATGGTATACTAACACTTCAACACAATTCCACGACCATGGGAATGATATCATCGCTCGTGCGTACGTACGCACTACCGTCTCCACGACGCGATGAGATTCATTCTCAATGATTAACCATTCATGAATGATTATAAAGTATATATAATAAGTACTAATGAAATATATGTCCTAATAATGATACTGGAATTATTTATATTTATATTTATGTCATCTACTTAATTTCATTCAATTCAATAAGGAAACGAAAACAGCGTTCATGCGTACGTACGGACTACCGTCTCCATGAACGATGTATTTCTTTCCATTTATCAATCCATTATATATATGTATATTCTGAATATATATTATATATAAATCATGTTTTATATTATATAATTAAGTAATAATGATCTATGTAATCATATGAATAATTACAAGTTAAAACATGAACGACAAATGAGACGATTTTACACAAAACGCTACTTTAACATGAATTTTCAAAAGAATGGGTAATATAAATCCATAAGTGAACCGTATATAATATAATAACAATGAATATGATTCTGTAATAAGTCAATGCCATTATTTAAACCATTATACAGGAGGTTCGGACACTTACGAAGCAAAACGGACCTATGGTAAGGGAAATATCACAATCTCATTTTTATCCGAGATTGCTTATACTTTGGTATTTACTGGGGAGTATTTTATCATCCACATCCATGCTTCCTCAATATGTAATATTATTTCCATCCACGTACAATTTTTTAAATCCAATTTTACACTTTGGTGAGTTTTTAGTAAAAGATATGAAAGGAATCTTTTGTCGTTTTTCGTACGAGGTACTTTTTGACTTTTCCGACAAAAGTACAAAGAATGTTTTTTTAACTTATACGGCATGAATGGATTTTTAAAACATTATTTCCAAGAAAATTTCTTTAAATGTTTTCAAGTTTATTTTTAATCAACTTCTTTTAGTTATAATTTTATGACATGTTAAGAAATGAAAAGTGTTTTTGAAGTAGAAAGGATATTTTCCTCAATAATGGAGTTCAAGTGTTTTATCAAAATTATTTTCCATTTAAGATAATAAAGGGTTCTGTTTTTATCCCTATTATTAAATTGATTTGATTATGTTGTGATAGAAATTTTGTTATGAATTCCTTTATCTTGTATGAATTGTTTTATGATGTCACGATGTTTAAGATTCCCATTTTTATTACATGGGTTATGCTATGATGTATGGTTTATGATTTTGTGGCACACATAAGAATGGTATCATTATGAGATGGGTGGGACCTATATCTCCCTCCAATGCAATGGGTAAAGATTTTATATCTCATGAGATAGACATGGCTGGAATGGTAGGTTATACCGGCTCAGTGAAACAGGACTGAAACGAGGGTGACTCGGGTCAGAAAGGGACTTTGTCCACTAAGATAGTCTTGGAAATGAGTCTTGAATAACAAGAAATGATTCTCTATGATTATGTGTTAATGCCAAAAAGTTTCATGTTTTATGTTATGATTATTGTGATTACATTTCACTGCCATGATTTATTCCATGTTATGAAATTATGATCTCTTTTGGAGGTTAAGATTTCCAAAATGTTACGTTCTTATGAATATGATGTGATTGATATTTCTTTTGTTTACCCTTACTGAGCATTTGAGCTCACCCTTTTATGTTTTCTTTTTCCCAGGATATAAAGAAAGTTTTTAGGTAAAAAAAGGGGAAGATATTTATGGGAGATATTGAGGATCTTTCACCACGATTAGAAGATTACGTTCCGAGTTTCCAAAGACACTAAACTATTACGATCCTTGTGTGTGTGTTTTTGTTATGTACTAAGTATTCTGCAAAAGTAATGTAATGTCCACGTACGTCTGGCTTCGGGTCTCTACAATGTGGTATATATACTTCCATATAGAAATGTTTTATAATTAATATCATTATTTTTATAATATTTTACATTTAATTTTTTGTTATTATATAATAGATTTTTGGATTTAAAAGTTATCAATGTGGTAAACGATGTTCATCTCACTTTAATTTCTCTAGGACAAATGGAATATTAGAGAATTGTTTTTGTAGTGTTTTGTATATAAATATCATGAATTTCTTTTATGATTAATCTAAAAAAATTATATTATTATCATATCCATCTATTTTTATATCCTAATCATGGGGATTCAAATTCAAATGATACCAATGAAATAAATGTTTTATGTCAAAATCTCATTATTTATCTAAATTGTTTATAATTATGTTTCCAATGATAAAATAGTATATTATACAACTTAATATAATCATATATATTTTTATCATCTGATTGATTCCTAAAAATATATTTTATCCTTTTGTTTTACCCATATACCATGGATTCAAAAATATATTTTTTAAAAATTTTAAGTTTATTTCTCTATTCGGTTAAAAATATATTTCCTTACATGATTGTGATTTAAAAAAATTCTTAAATGAATGATTTTATAATTATATAACATGTTTTTAAATTAATTAATACCCTTTTTCTTTTTTAAAAAATTTCATGAACGTAATATTCTAGTCGTATCCTGAACATGGATCTTTTGAAGTTCTACCGAAAATGTGAACGGAATCCTCATTTTAACATCTATAACATTAAAAATATTTTCCACCAAAATTTTCTCCATATTATTTAAATATATATTTCTTAGGTTACATGGATAATTTTGAAGAATAATGTTTCAATAAAATATATGTTGTTTTTTTATTTCAAAGAAATGATTACATGGTGAAAATGTAATTTACTTCGAGAAATGACTATAGTGAACATTAAAATTAATTTTATATATAAGATGATATACATTAAAGTTAGATAATTTTTAAGGAGTATATGATCCAATGAATTTATCCAAATTAAATATTTAACAGTTGTTAATTTAAATAGCTATTAAACTCTTTGACAATGGTATTGAATAACCACCACTAAAGCGTATGTCTGAAATAATTTAGTGGTGGGCTTTCAAAAAGAAAAGTATATATTTAATGTTGTGTTTTTAAAAATAGTGATAATAATTAATTGTCAGTTTAAACATCCACTATATTGTTTCATAATAGATTATTTTTCATATTTTTTTATTTTATTTATTTTTTTATTTTTTTTTTATTTTTTTATTTGTTTTTATTTTTTATTAATACTTATTATTTATTACCATCCATGCATATATTCATCTTCCATGAAGAAACTGAGCATATATATGTGTTTGGTGATATTTTAACCCCATACCTCTTGGATACTCTAAAAGGACATTGTAACATCATCTTTCACTTCATGTGGTTGTTATGTTGAATTTAATTTACTAATCCATATATATATAAAGAAAAAATAATAACATTCATGAATAAAAACTTATAATAAAAATATAAAAAAACAAATAACACATAACCACTCAATATAATATACATAATTAAAAATTAATAATAAAGATGGAGTGAACAATGGGTATTACCTAGGAATTGAGAAACTATTTTGAATAATGAAAATGTAAAATGGGGGATATAATGATGACAATACTGAAAGACCACTTCATCAAAGTGAAAAAATAGATGTTGTCAGGAACCAATAGAAAAAATTTCATCTTGTGGATTGAGATCGGCCATCGCCCCAACCTCTCGGATGAAGGCCCCTATTCCATGTTTTATGGTTTTTTTATTTCATGTAATAAAAAACATGAGGGTCGAAGATATAATCTAGTGGTATGGGATCCTTATCTGTCTAAGGCCCTTTCCCTCAGCTAAACATGATCCCTCCAATAAAGCTAATCATATATTTCAATGATCACTACCAAATTTCTCAACAAAAACATCATTTCTCTAAGATCTATTTAAAATATAATTCAAAGTATTTGAATTCCCCCTAACAGTCGATTAGACATCGATCAAGGAAGGATTATTTCCAGGATTTCCCTTCACATCTAATGCATTCATCTTCCACATACCCACGGTAGTGTCACTGTCTACCTTTGATGGACTTGGATCATACACAATCTTAGATATATTATTATCAATGATATTATAAGGGACTATACCAATTGGAATAGTCACATTTCATTCTTCCTACACTGTTATGACAACACTAGAAACAATAGTAAAGAAAGAAGCATTTTACAATTTTTAATTATCGTGATGTGAAACAACACCTTCATTTGAGTTATCAGGACCACCCTTACCCCAAGAGTTATATGAAACATGTGCATCCTGTCTAGATTAGACTGAAATTGTAAGATCAATATGTTCCCTAACAGCCTCATGTTTCTTTCCTCTCATTATTTCAGATTGGGAATTTCTTTTTAGAGAATGTTTACCCTTGAGGATAGAAGAATTTAGGTACTTTTATAGATTATTATATACTAAATTTAATGCTAGTAAGCTCTATGATGAACACATATTATTTGAGGCCAATCAGTCATTATCCACATTCCCAGATAAAGCATTAATTTGAATAGCATCATTAGTTTGTATAAGGATGATAAGGAAAGGTTATTGACCCATTTTCATCCATGAAACATTGAGATTGTGACCTTTTCTGTCACCTCTATCTGGATTTGAAATATGAAAATCCAAAGTTGGAATTCCATTATGAGATTCACCTCTATTTGAGTCTCTAACACATCCCATAGGCCCTATCTATATCATATTATCCTTAGTAATCTGACCCACAAAAACTCAGGTTTTCATGAATTCTTTAGTAGTATAACCCTTTATTTTTCAAGATCTGCAATCCATCCTACAACAAAATTTTTCATATGAGTTCCATGTATTGTTAAATGTCATATTGAAAACATGACTCTTTTCATAATTGATATTCAAATCAATTATATAATTATCCACAGTTCAGAAGACAATTCTAATGATGGTGGAGCTAAGGTCCCCCTCAAAAAACACATGATATAAATGACCATACATAACCTTCCCCATTTCATTGTTAATTTTTTTGGGAACCCAAACAGGTGAGGAAACATCCCATAGTATTTGAGAGTTCTAATATAACAAGTTCAAACCTTCAATTTTAATCCTAATTTGGGTGAGTAAATTCTAAATTTTCATAGTGTCAAAATGAGGATCCCAGTCCTGATTTCTAATAGTCACATGTTTCATGTAGAAAAAAATATATCCATATGCTTTTTCCAATAAATTAGCATACACGAAAACGTTATTGAAAATTCCCATACCAATGGATTTCATTCATTAATCATTATAGCCTAAAAAAGAAACGTCACTTCTAATGATCAGAAAGGCTCAACATATTCTCTTTGTCCTCGAGAGAGGTGAACGATAAAAGAGTGTTTAAATTAATCATATATCTCGCTAAAAATACCACAACATTCCTCAAAATGGAAATACAATATTTCATCGTAATTTTCTAGGAAAGAGAAATGTAATCATATTTGGTTCAAAAAATATATTTGTTATTAGGATCTGGAAGAGTTGTTGAAGACAACGATCCAGTCATTTCAATAGCCTTATAGTTTGTGGTAACTGTGACAATATTCAGAAAATTAATTTTCTTCATTCTCTCCCAAAGATCCCCCAAAATAACAATCTTCTGATTGTCTATTTTCACTCTGGTGGAAGTCACCTGATGGGTCATGTCCGAATAATGATGTTGATATAAATCTCTACCTAACCTTGATGTAAAACATAAAAGTTGTGAGATCCGCCTTAAGAGGAATCATACCTTTAATGATATTGAGGAATGAATTAAAGGAATTAGTCCCAGAATCAATCATAGTTGTATGCGTGATTCCGGTGGAATCCCATTAATATGCAGAAAGATAAGGTCTTAGGAGGCTCTCCTCTTAGTTTGAAGTAAATAGGGATGAAGAAGCATGATCACCTTAAATAATTATATTATAAATATATAATGAATATATAATGAATAATTAATTAATTAATAAAAAGAATTGATTAATATATGATGAATAAATGATAAATTTGTAATTAATATAACATAAATAATTAATAATTAATTAATAAATAATAAATTACTAAAAAAACAATAAAATAAATATAAATAAATAATAAATATATGATAAATAATTGGTAATTTAATTAATTGCAAATATTAATTATCAATTTAATCTCAAAGAAATAAAAAATAAAAAATATTGAATAATTGATCAATTATAAATAAATAAATAGCATTAAATTATATATAAAATTTATTAATATATAACAATTATATAACAAATATTAAATTAATATTTTCAAAAATTACATATATTTAAAAATAAACAATGAATTAATACATAACAAATAATTCATTAATATATATATATAATAATAATAAATAATAATTATTAATTATTAATTATTAATTAAAAATCAAAATAATTAGTCATTAACAAAAAATATGTTATAAATAAATAATTAATAATTTAATAATAAACTATTAATTAATAATTGTTAAATAATACTTAATAAATAATTAATACAGGAATAATACATAAAATGTTAATAAAAAATGGATAACAAAATAATAGGGATAGTATATATATATATATCCATTAAATAAAAATAGATAAATAATTATTAAATAATTGATATATAATATAAAAATTATTAATCGATAAATAAAAGTTAAAAATTAAATAATCTATATAGAAATATTACAGATATAGCAAATACATATTGAGGAAACTAAAAACAAATAAATACATAATTATATTTTAATTATAAATTAGTAAAAAAATATTAATTTAATTTTGATTTAATACTATATTATGAATAAATTAAAATTTAAAATTTAATAGAAAAAAATTATAAATAACTATCAATAATTAATAATAAATATATTATAAAAATAATATCAATATTAAATTTTAAAAAATAAATTATTATATATAATAATTAATAAATAATAAATTAATAATATATAATATATGGTAAATAAAAATAAATAAATAATAAATAGTAAATCATCAATATTAAGAATTTGTAATAATTTTTATTTAAAAAAATTACAAAATAATAATAACATATTATTATTTATTTATTAATACATAAAAAAATATTTAATTTAAAAATACTTAATATTAACTCCTTAATATTTCAATTATAAAACAGTAATATGTTTATAATAATTATGTAAACCATAAATTAATAACAGATTAATAAAAAATAAATTATAAATAAATTATAAATTATAAATAAATAATAGAAAAGTAATAAATATATTATAAATATATTAAGAGTAAATTATACAAAAATTACAATTTTATAATATTTAATTGATTATAAATTATCAAACAAATAGTAACTAATAAATATTTTTTATATTAAATATATATAAAAAAAGTAAATAAAATATTAAATAATATCATATAATTTTAAATATATATAATTGATTATAAATTAAGAATAATAAATGAAAAAATAATAGAGAATAAATAACAAATTAAGAAGAAATTAACAATACATTAATAATTAATAATAGAATAATAATAAATAATACATAATTATTAATATATAATTAAAAATATATAATAGATAATAAATGAAAAATAATAGACAACATATAATAAATCATAAATAATAAATAATATATAATAAGTGGATATGAATATCTATAAATATATATACACATAACAAGATTTTAAAAAATATATATAACCACATATTTATGTTACATACATATATCCAAATCCACCATGTATATAGTTTTATATTAACAAAAATATATATATAAAAGAAAACAATATATATATATATACTAAAATTAAAAAAAATTACACATAAATACATATAAAATTTTAGAAATTTATATAAATTTAGTAAATTATTCAATAATACATAAAAATATTGAATCATATAGAGAAATTATATTATTTTAGATCCATGTTGATAAATATAAATATATTTGAAATAAATTTACCTAAATATATTGAAATTTATATACATATATAAATTTTCTAAATATATAATTAATCTGAAAAATAAGTTAAACAACAATGGTACCAACACCATTAAATTAAATGGAACATAAATCAATTAAAACAAGTCATAGATCACGACAAATGAATTTTCATGTCACTCCTAAACGAAGCCAATGTCTCCTCGGATATTAAAAAATCATGGTATATAAATTAAGAAAACACTTATTGTTTCATTTTAGTCAATTATTTCCTTGAAAATATAATGAATAATTCCTCATTAATTCATAGAGTGTAGAACCTTTTAAATACTCCAGTTTGATATGTGGTAGAGCCAAAACAGAGGCATTGATCAAAATTTATTGATATTTCATGTTCATGTATGCTTTTCTAAATATCTTAAGTTTGAAATAGTTGTTATTATAATAATTATAAAGAAATTATTATCTAATTTCATTGTAGCTAATTTTATTCGATCCATTTTGATTGATTGTAGAGTTAAAATGGACTCCCAGATCAAGAATTAGCTTAATTTAATAGTGGAGTTTCATATACATCTTTTCAAAGAATTAATTTATGTTTCAAATAATTACAAACTAATTCTTATTAGTTATTAATAATTATCACATTATAATTACATAAATCATTAAATAATAAAAACTAAATGATTATAAATAATAATTATTAAATAATAAAAACAAATCCTACTTGATTTTTATATATTCAAAAAAATTGATAAATTTATTTGTAAATTTTAAAAAATAGGTCATAAATATGTATCATTAAAAATGCTTAAAAAATAGAAAATTTATTCTTTTTGTGGTTTTTCAAATATCACCACTAGAAGAAAATTTGAAAAAAAATGAAAACACATTTTATATGCGTTTGTAAAAACACATCTAAAAACCTCATTGAAATACAATTAATCATATTGTAATGATACCATACTTACTCTTTAATTGAATGGTTTTTGATTATAATGAAAATATTTTTATAAACCTATTTATTTCCCATGCGATATGATATGATAACATGTTTATAAAAACCTTTTCTTTTCATGTGTTCTGGTAATATATATATTTTATGATCTTGTGGTGCACATTTGTATGGTTTTAATTATATTATTTTGGTTATGTTATAGCCTTTTTCAATGGTTGATTTCTCACCTAGTATAGTATTTTTTTTATAAAGGATGGGTGAGACTAATAACTCTCTCCAATGCATTGGTTAGTTATGGATATCTCAGGATATAAATTAGACTAGAATGTGGAGTGTACAAATTTTCGTAACAGACACTATACACTATTATAGTCTTTGGAGAGAACATTGACTACTATAAGGGTTTGGGGAGTTAACCAATTCCACGTTAATAGTTTAGGAAATGATCCTTGAATTTTGTGGAAATGATTTTCTATTCATATGTGTATGAACCAAATATATGTCCAATGTAATTTTTTTATCATGTCACATACTCCTTGATTCATTTATTATTCATTTCATACAAATTACCAAGATTTCTTCAATGGCTCATGTTTATGATTCTATGATATGAAATTTATGGTTTTGAAATTTTATTCTTTTCTTTTTGAAGCCATATAATCACATTATGTTAATATCTCCCATTTGACCCTTTACTAAGCATCTTAGCACACCCATTATTATGTTTCTTTTCCCCAATCTATGAAGAAACATAGTATGTATGATATTTTTATAAATGGTGTTAGTTATGAATACCTTATCTAGAGAATATTTTGGCCACCTATGAACTAGATGTTTATGTATCTTGGGATATAAAAGAACTATATCTATAAAATTCATCCAGGGATCGTTATGTTATGCAATTCATATTCTTCTAATAATATATAATATCATCTCTGATAAGTGTGTGTAATTTTAGTATGTACCATATAAAAGTTTAGTTAAACCATATGAAACTAGGAAAAGAAAACTATAATGAGTACCTTAGGGATTATTCCATTTATAAAAAAATGTCCAGTCGTTTTGGTGATGGATAGAGATAGTGGTTTTCATGAACTCACAATCCCATATCGATTCAATAAGTTGATGTGGCCCATCACAATTGAATATTTGGTAAATAACTAAGTAAATGGATGTTTAGAATGTTCTATATCACCAACTTGTACACAATAATTTCCCATTTTTCAAAACTATTTTAATACTCATTATGGATATGAATCACAAATTTACAAATAGATTATGAACAATCATGAATATTTTAAATATATTATGACAATTAATTATCTAGTTTAATCCAAAGGTCTTATGAACTTCCATGAAGGTGTCATGACATTGACATCCTATATATTCTTTTTCATGATTATATTGTTTACCACTATGAATAGTATTGGATAAACTATTATTTTTTTTCTTAGTAAGTGGTTGGACCCCTATAGAATCATGTTAACGATGAATGTGATTGAAAATGAAATGATTCTCCATCTGATCAACCAAATAATTTTTTGAGACGAAATTAAAAATCTGTTTGAAACTAATATAGAAGAATCTCAATCGTTGAATCATGATGAACCTCCAAAATACTGTATGAGGGAACACAATTCTATTGATTCCATCATGAAAAAATATCAAACATCATTTAGCAGTTCCAATTATCCACTATTTTCTACCAACAGACTAGTATAATTTCTAAGATATTAATTATTTATATTGTGTTCCAATCATGAAAAAATCATGTTTTTGATCAATCATTTAGAAGGAAAAGAATATCAAGGGTGGAATCATATCAATAATACTATTCAACAATATAAATTTATCCAAATGGAATGGGATAAGTTCAAGAAAATAGTTTTCAATAATTATATTCCACCAATTTTTCATTTGAAAAATGTTATTTAAGTACATGATGAAATATTTGATGATTATTTACGATTTGGTACAAATGAGGTAGTTTTTTAAGACTTGTGTGGGATAATTTCTTTGTTATCATAAAACTAGAAATTATGTATTATCAATCATTCAGTTCCTTAAAACCAAGTCTCTGAATACTGTTATCCATAATGACCTATGGTGTCTATGATGTTGTAATTTGATGTTCTATCAATTTGGAAATAGATATAGAGTGAAAAATTAATATTAGTTTTTTTCTAAGAAAGGAAATAAGGAATTAAATTTAAATCCTAAAAACCATGGATAAAATAATATGATACATCCTTTATTCATTAATTGGGGAAGGAAACATTGTGTATATTTACATAAGGGGAAAATAAAATGATTAATGTGAAGAAATCAAGGCCATAAAAGTGGATGAATGTCAATGTGATGGTAACAAGTAAGCTAATGATGAAAATATAGGGAATGTTCTATAGAATACACCATAAACTCTCTGGTTTTTCTTGTAATGGGATTTCACAATTATGAAAATAATTTCTATAATCCATGATAAAATGAAGATAATATGCACAAAACATCTCAATATTATGTATAGGGAGATAAATTTCGTAATCACAATAGCTAAATTGAATCATTTTAATTCGAAATCACTTATCCTATAATGTATTATGGGAAATCACTTTTTTGGATTTTATATGAATGATTATTAAAAAACATTACTCTTAATCCATTAGTGAACATAGATTTTACTTTGACACATGATTATCTCCAACTTCTTGGATTGTAGAATGAGGAAATAAAATTTCATATTCTATAAGCATAAAGGATGAATCCATGATCCTAATAATTTTTTTAAGATAAAATCATATTTATGGAATAATGTGTGAATTATATTTTCAAAGAATATATTTCTCCAAGAAATATTAACACAATATATATGGATACAATCACGGGTTAAAGATTTTACGGATTATAATTGGATCAATTTATTTTGAACCCCTATTGAGGTTTTATGTGATGAGAGTGTGTCATGATTATGGATTATTTTGGATATATTTATTTCAATACAAACTTTTGTATTTGTATGTGTTTTATTGAATATATTATTACTGGAGGAGTTACTTTTCATTTTCAACGAAAAATATTAAAGGTATTGGCAGTCTTTGTGGTATATATTTTATTTTCTTATAGGGAAATTATGGGTTATTTAAAATTCAAAATTTTATAGTGATTATATTAATATAGTTTTGAGAAAATGATGACTCACAAGTCATGTGAAAACCTATCGCATTTTGTAAGGCAATAGGGTTTATACCTAGATACAAATGGAGACATGGGTATAATGCCTACCACTAGAATCTATGAATGAGTATTTATATAAGTATAAAATTGATGAATGTGCTTCTGAATATATATATTGATATTTTTTATTTCAGCACATTAAGCCTATGAGGGAAAATTATTTCAAGATTCTCAAACTATTATTCATACCAGAATGAAAATATGAAACTATATCCATTAATATCTTCATCAGACTCTCCAAAAATTCTTAATGGAATAATATTATATGTGATTTAGTGGATTCCGTAATAAACATTTCACACAATATTTATAATAGGGATTATTTCTCCTTTTATCATTTTTTTCGTGATATATATGAACTAATGTGGTAAGGTTTCAAGAAGTACTATATTCTATAGTATATGATTGAGATCCAAGATGTACCTCGATATTATAGTGAAGTCTTCAAAAAGATTTGGATACAAAGTTACATTTTAGAAATATCTATAGACCCAAAAAAGATGGTTATTACTAGATCACAATTGAATCCCTCGAGGATGTTTTTAGATCTTAGTATGTTTATTTTTATGCTTTTTGGGATCAACACATTTCTATTGATGATTTTTATTACAAAAATTGTTTCCCTCGAGCATTCTAAATGGATCATTATAATGAAATATATGGAAAGAAGTGTAAAACTCTAACATGGCTATATGAAGTTGGATAAATATATAAAATGGGACTATATCTAGTTGATGAAATATGAGAAAAAGTAAGATCTATTTAACAAAACACAAATGAGTAGAAAATTAAACTTAAATGTTTTTTTAATAATTAATGATGTCATCAGGAATATGAAGATGGTGGGAAGGTGCATCTATAAATTTATACATGGAATAAGATTATGAAATTTGGAAAAAATATCCAAAGAATCTCTATGTATATTTATTTCATTTGAAATTCCTAATCGTATAAAGCTCATATATTATTGCTTGGAACTTCTGCCAAACCACTCTCATTTACATGATTTCTTCCATATATCTCCCTTATGGAAGTAAATACCTAATCCTTTACATGTACTAAACTATAAGGTCATTTATAAGAAAAAATTTCTATAATTAAGAATAATAAGTGGAGATTATATGTCACATATAGAAAGTGGAGTGAGAAACTCTACTCACTCAGTAATTATTTTTTGTTGGAATCACTATACAGAAGAATCTAAGTGGGAACTGTAGAACATGTTGAGGTAGAATTATACTAATTTATTCGTATGAACGTTATTCTATTTGAATGGATAAACTATTTTTAAGTGGGTATAATGTAACACCATAATATTTTATGAAATATAAATATCAAATAAATTTATTTACATTGATATCTTTTATTACATAAAAAATAAATTTTTAACTAACCATTTTATAATATAAATATTAATATTGAATATTATATTTTATGAAATAGACATTGAATTTGGATTTATTAATAGTGAAAATGTAAATTTAATTAATAATTATAATGTTTTTATATAAGGAAAACTTGATGAAACTATTAAATAAATTTTATTAATGTCTATATATATACATATTGAAAATTATATTTTCTTCAAAAATGATTGTATTTTTTTTAAGAAAATATAACGAAACCATTTTTCCAACTTATGGAAATTGTTTCAAAAAAAATCATTTTTTAAATCTACGAGTAAAATTTTTCTTTGATTGTAATTTTTATAATAATAATAAAAATATTACTTTTTAAATGAATTGTGAAAAATAGTAATTTTTTTTGAAACTACCATTTTGTATAAAAAATTTAAAACTCTATTCTATTTTAATATAGTTATAAATTATGGATTTACCTATAATTTAGTTATTAACAAAATATATGTCATTAGAATCAATTTAATTTTTAATTTTGATGTTAATACTTTCTATACTTATGAATTTTTTGTATTGGAAAACCACATTTTTATCATGTCTTTGGGTCTAATTTCAAATTAATAATTTAAAATAATATGAATGAATTTTATAAAATTTTATTTCATATTTTTAATCATAATAATTAATTTTATTAAATTTTTTCCAAAAAACATTTGTCCAAAATGAATATTAAAAATAGTAAAAAATTAATTACTTTGGTCAACATTAAACCATGTATATAGCGGGTTAAACCCAAAATATAAGGGGTAGTTTTTCATTTATAGCTACTAAAATCCTATTTTTGTATATATTTCAATATTATATCATCTATTGTTTAATAACAACCCATTTTAATTCCTTATTGAATTATTAAAATGTGGTTTCACCATTTTCTTTTCTAACATTCCATATATATCTTGTCCCCAAAATAAAACAAGGAACACCATATCTTCTAAGTCAGAAATATGCAAATACCTTTGGATAATAATATACCTAATCAAATAATTACTTCAATTCCCTCCCCAAATCATATTAGCCTTATTATTACTCTCAAACCATCTACAGAAGAGATTAGGTGTGAGATTATCAAGGCTCTCTGATGAAGATGTATAATCCTTAACAATGAATTTTCATTTTATTTCATCCTCTATCTCCCTGAATTTTTTTTAAAACATAAGGATATAAAAACAAAATCTTATCCAATATTAAAAGATCATATTCTATTAATTTAATGATCAGAATCTATATTCACTTTCATCAAGTGGAAAATGAAATAGCCAGTCGTTTGTTTTACGGAAAGGCACCTCACAAACAAATGTAATTCATTTTCTATTACCACATTTCATGACCATAGGTAAGGATGGAGTTAACATATTTATATGATATTTAATACATAATTATACCCCTTAAACTTTAATATCAAATACCTTCATACATATTTATATGATTGAGTTAACATATTTATATGATTAATCATTCACATAAAATTTAAAAGGAAGGTTATAAGGATATTTCTAATGATCATATGTGATACATATATATATATATATGAAATAAAATTTATTTTCTAATTTTAAAATATTATTTACATTTTATTCATTTCAATAGTCAATAAAATAAAATAACCACTCATGTGAACCTATGAACAACCATCCCCAGGAATGGTGTAATTAAATATCAAGCTCAAAATTTAATACATTACAATAAATACATATATAATTAATATATATGATGTTTATATCATGGATAGATTTTTTGAGATTATTAATACATGATCAATGTTGAACGAAAAAAATACCATACTAAAACCCACATGTGAAACGTAGTTATTACCTGGAAAATGATTTTCATAATTAATTATTAATAAATGGTTAATAAAATGAAATATGTAAATAATTTATCATAAAAAATATTTTTATTGTTCTTTAAAAAATGTATAATAAAAATATACTTATTTTATTGGAGCCTCAAACTTGTTGTAATGAGGTCAAACTTTTATGATGGGATTTTTTGTCTTTATTTTATTTCTTGGAAACAAATTGCATATTGACAACCCATTTTCTGTGGTGTATATACTATTATAGATATATTTTATATAATAATATAATTATTATCAGGATAATTAAATTTTTATATGAGTTAATTCTTTTTTTGGTATGATGATTACAATGTTATCATTATAGTAAGGAATTTTCAATTTCACTTCTATTAATTTGTAAACATGATATATGCACCACATGTATCTTATTTTATAGTAAATAATTTCCATGAATGTGTTTTATGGGTATTATCATTTCATTATGGGATATAAATATAAATGTATTTTTCATACATTCATAGGTATTATGATTCAAAAGATACCAAACTATTAATGTTATACGTTCAAATGTGATATTTTTTCCAGATTATTTATGATTAGGTTTTTGGTGATGAAATATATTGATATATATCTTAGTAAATGAATATGTTTCCTTATTTAATAGTTATTTAAAAATAAATAAATTTCCTCCCATTAGGTAATTAAGATTCCAGAAAATTTCTTTTATGAAAGATCAAATTTATTTTTCATTTTGGTCAAAATACATTTTTTTCGAATTCCATGATTTTAAAAAAAATGTTCTGAAGAATGAATTTGAAATAATAAAATGGTTTTATAAATAAATATATACAAATATTTTACTTTTTACAATTTAATTTAAAAGGATTCATGATTTGGTATTCTGAAAAATTCTCTTTTGACTTTTTAACAAAAATATGAAAAAATACTTATTTTAATATTTATGATATGATCTACATTTCCGTCATTATTTCTGCTCAATGTTTTAAAGACTCCTTGAAATGCTTCCATATATTTTTTAATAAAAAAATTTCTTTAAATTTATTCACATTTTCATATTTAAAATAAATTATTTTTAGGTGAAAAAGTTATTTTCCTTAATAAATATTCCAAAAGATCATACAAATTCATTATCAATATAAGATAGAATCCTTCGATGTTACATAGTATTTACTAGGGATATGATTAAATGATATACCCCTTTATCTTTCTATGAATTGAATATTATTTTGATGAAAATATTTTTCTTGAGCACTCTTTTTTCGATGTGGTTATCATATGATAAAATATTTATTCAACCAGTTTCTTATCATTATTCAATATATAATGAATGATTTTTTATCATTTGGAACAATTATGTAATTTTTTTATTATGGGATCATGGTTTCATTATAACTATGTCAATTGGTTATATTATTACAATGTATGGTGGTTATGTAATAAGAAATCTTAGGTGGGATCTATATCTCCCTCTAATGCATTGGGTTGTGATTGATATCTCATGAGTTAAATATGAAAGGAATGGGGAGTAAACCTGGTTCAATAAGAGACATGGTGCACTATGAAAATATTGTGAGTAAACCTTGTATACTATGATGATTTGGGGAGTTAACTCATTCCCCAATGGTAGTTCTGTAAATGATCCTTGACTATGAATGAAATGATTTCCATGTCATACTTGTATGAAGAAAAATCTATGTCTTATGCCAATTTTATATTATGATGGCTCATGTTCATTGAATCCATTTTTATTAATTCATTTTCTATTACCAAGATTATTTCCAAGGATAATATTTTTGATATTATGATAAGCATGGAATGGTAATCAAACGATATTCAATTGCTCTCATACCCTTGTGCTCACATTATGTTGATATATCCATTGTATACCCCTACTGATTATCTTAGATATCCCTTATGTTTTTTCCTTTTTTTAAAAGAAATATATTATTAATTATATTTCTAATAAGTATTCTAGTTATGAAAAACTTAATTGGAGAGGATTTAGTTGATATATGAACCAGTGGTTCATGTATACATTTTTTCGAAGTAACTATACCTAAATGATATTGTCTTTGATCTGTATGTTTTGTAATTAATAAATATCCACACAGATGTAGTATCTATGTATGAAAATATTGAATAATTACATATTTATATGAATAGATGTTTACAAACATTATAGAGTTGTTTTGGGGGTGATAATATGGTTAGGTATTCAATATTTAAATTAAGTAGAGTTTTTTGGAGGTGGGTATTAAGGGGGTTGTTTTATTAGAGTTTATGAGTGATGATTTGAAAAAAATCAATTATATAATAAATAAGTATAACAATTTTTCACTGAATGTGGATCCAAAGTGAAATAGTAATAGATATGCGATAAGGGGATGTAGATAATTCCATCATTGACTCATTTTTGGGTAATATTGTTTGATATTTGTTTGACATTACCCATTAAATTAACAGATTAACTTGTTTTACTTTTAACATAACAACAATTTTTTTCACTACGTCTTATTTATGTGGCTGAAATATAAATTAATCTCATTAACATACATTTAAATTATTATAAAGTGAAAATTATTTCATTACTTTAAATATTTTATATTAAGAAATCATAATTTTAATTTAAGAATGAAAAATGTGGAATGATGAAAATAATATTTAGAAAAATATATTTTGAAAAAAAATTGGAATTATTCATATTATTCTCTATGTGATAATATATAGATGATTTTTAATTCAGATATATATATATTTTGAATAAATCTAATTTAAATTATTCTATTTTAGTTATTAATTTATATTTACTTTTAATTATTTATTTTTAAGACCAGTACACCTCATAAATTATTTCAATTGAAAATATATATTTATAGAAATAAATAATTATATACCTATATATTAAAAATTGTGTATTTATTTAATAAAATATATTTTAATTTTGTAAATAATGTTTATTTTAAAAACATTAAATAATTATATTCATTCATTCATTAAATGTGAATTTTATTAAAATGAAGAATTTATAAAAAGTATTTAATAATGAAAATATATATATATCATTTATAATAATAATGATTATTATATATTAATAACATGAAAAATTATACCTAAAAATCTCTTCAAGACCTTTGTATAAGAGATAACTATGTAATAATAAATGATGTTATTAACATGTGATGACTCAGTTTAAATAGATCATGCAGTGATTTCCATAATGTTGAAATTCTATCATAGACTAGTCCTTTGAATTTGTACTTGTGGAAGACGAACATAGTCTGAGTCTATGTGCAACATTTTTTTATGGTATATCTCTTTTATGTAGATAAGAATAAGCCTCATGATGATTACACCTCCTACTCAATTCGATTACTTCCCCTTTCTATATATATTTCATATTGTGGTTACTTTTATTTACCCTCCAACTGTACTGATATGTTATAGTTGAAATAAACTAATAAAATACTACTTATAAGTTATATAATCAATTATACATATGCATAATAATGGTATAATTATCAATATTAGACAAAAAATCCATAAAATCTTAATTTCTTTATAATCCCAAAGTCCATATATCTATATATATATATATATATATTATCTTAATGTATACTCACATACTTTAAAAAAATCAATATTATTATCCAGTAAATTCAATTCTATTTATTTATATTAGATTTTTATTTCCATTATTATTTATATGGTTATTTATTATGGTTCTTAAGGTATATCATGATGGTGAATATTTCACTGTTGTTTTATTTTTAAATATTTTGGTTTTATAGAAACTGAAATTTTTCAAAATCAATTTTATTATGAAATTGTGTAATGTATTTCATTTTTTATTATAATTTTATAGCTTTTTTTAATGTGGAATGCTTCATTTTTTTAGTTCTTCATGTAAAATAATTTATTATAGATATAATTGTAAATTTCTCACAATATGTACGAGATGTTAAATTTTACCCAATAAAATAATTTCACCCTTAAAATTGTATTATTTAGATGAGAATTAATTAGTGTAATTTTTTAGATTATATCATATGAAACCAATATATATTCGCCAAACATATACTTTCACAACATATGTTTAGATATTTGGTTTGTGTTTTTTCAAATAACATTATATCATTAATAAACCATTTAGATCTATTGTTCATAACAGGATATAAATGTTATAATTACCTAAATATTGATTTCTGTACATGTGATGTATCTGGAATATACATTATCAAAATTGATACATAGAACACAACTTGAACATATGGTAGGTAATATAAGAGTGTTACTATATAATTTATCATCATTATATGATCTTGGATCCTAATGAGAATGATTTTTCTAGAAATCTATTATCCCTTCAATATGAGTCTCAATACCCTCAGGAAAAGAGATATTAAATGCAATAATATTTCATCAACCTTGATATCAGTATCACATTGACGATTTTCAAAACATCTCTTCTATAATATTTTTATTTCATTGACATTTTTTTGATTTTATGAACATTTTAATTCATTTAATGAACATGATAGAGTCCTAACACCTTATTCGATCCAAATTCATCCCAATATGTTATAGATATACATCTCTTTTGACATATAGCATGTTGTGGTTCTATATTAATGATAGTCTGGGAAATGTTATTATATTATTACTCATCATTATGAATATATTATTATTATCTGAATGGTAATTTTAGATAGACCATCAATTTTGTAAATGAAAATCAATCTTAATATATACTCTATATAAAGCTCATGACGATGAACTATCATAAATTTTGATGTAAAACATGGATATTTATCGGATACAATTGAAATAGGTACTCTATAAATCCTTACAACATTATTTATGTTTAAAATAGAAGTTTTATCGTATGAGACATCCTCTAAAATAAAAATAATGTGTGTTGAATGTATAAATCAATCCACTGCTAAATATATGGAATTTTTTCCTTTATAATTTTTTGTAATTCCAAAAATAAAATCCACAGTGATGTTTTCCCACGTTAATATTACTATTTGTAATGTTAAAATAATCCCATTATCTTTTTTACAATCATACATTTCTTATTAGAATACCATGAATAAATATATTAACTCTTTGGTATCCAACTTCTTGTTGTTCCACCATATATATTACTTAATATCTCAATACATATTTATTACATCAAGGGTGAATTGAGATTTATAGACAATGTGAATCAACTAAAATATCCTTCTTTAGTTATGGTATTGATAAGTCACAAATCGGGGTTTCATATCCCATAAATCTATTTCAATATTGGTTGTGCTCTTAAATATTTCCTACCATATTCCGAATCATCATATTAACATTGTAGGTATCATTTATCTTCATATATATTGATGGAAAAAGAATATTATGGGAAATGTATGATTTCATCCATTCCATTATGATTTCAACATCAATTATATAAATATCCAAACATAGTTAGTCCTTTTAAATCCACATCAAGGATTCCATAGCATGATAAATTCTTGTAAAATAATTAGCCCCAATTTTTACTTCCCCATGATGGTATTATATTCAGAACTCAAAATCCGTTATTATCTTAAAAAAACTCCTTTAGTGAATGTGGATATCTTTTTATTAGAATATGTACTTTATGACCATTTTATTAGTACTTATATCAGTAATTTCACCATTGGGATAATTCCACCAAATAATTAATGTATAAATTTCTAATACCATCATTAAATCTTGAGTTAAATATATTTTAAAATAATATCATACTTTCATTCCCATATCCTATGAAAAAATTGTAAAAATTGTTTGTTTGGAATTGATATTAATAAATTTAACCATTTTTCAACTTCAAAATAATTAAATTAGAAGTATATATGGGGTCAATTATAAACCCAATGATATCTTTTATTGGCATTTTAAATAAAAAATGGAAACGTCTTATATAATAGTATTTCTGCCTTAATGTGAGAATTATTCCCATTATACCTATCTTTTCACTCCCAATACTAAGCCTTCATCATTATTTTAAATCGTACATAAAATATGAAAAAAATTAAATCATGGTAACAGAAAAAAATATTTCGCTAGGGAAAAAAAATTATATGAATACATGCATTATTATATTTTAAAACAATTATATCATAAAATTGATATTTTATAAAAATATATGTCCTAAAATAATCATTCACTTACACATGAAATTATCATTACAATACAATGTGTTTGTAAAATAATTTATAATAAAATATAAAAGTCAAATCAAAATCTTGTGGGAATATTTAATAATATGATAACATAAGAAATTTTTTTATTAAAAAATAGATTTTTACCAGAAAATGGTAAAATAATTATATAAAAAAGGTAACTACATGACATTTTGAAACCAATCAATTTCTATGAAAACTAATAAAGTAGCATAAAAATTCATAGGAAATGATTGGGAACTAATATTACTATACCCCTTAAAAGAACCCATGAAATATTAATAGTCATTATAGTTATCTTCTACAATAATTATCCTTAGAACTTATTGATTATGAAATTCTTTGGAGATATATATTTGGTTAACTCGTCATAATGACCTTTATCGAGCTCACCCATCATCATGAGGAATATTCGGCTCACCCATTATTGTGATCTATATAAAGATAACAAATTATAATAAACAATGTAAAAGAACCAAAAAATTCATGAATTACACAAAATCATGCATTTATATTATAAAAATTGTAAAAAATAATCCTTTAAAACCATAAGTAAAAACGTTTTTAGGATTCGATTTCTTCCTTTCTTTTAAAACTGAATCACCAAAAAAAATTCCTTGAAAAAGAGAAGGATGAGGATACATTAATGATAAATTGTATTTTAATATTGTAATCCTAGATATTAAATAAATATACTAGTATTGGTAAATTTTGTTGACTCTAAACCTATTAAAATAGAGCATCTGTTTTGTATTTTATAAAGGATGTTTAAACATTCCATATTAAATACATAAATTGATTCATTTTAAAAACATTTGAAGGATAGTAAAATGATATATAACATGTACAATAAATATTATTTATTTCTATATAAATATTTCATTAAATAAAATTTTATCTTTCATAATAAAAGCATTTACAAAAAATAGAGCTTTAATAACATTTTAACTGGCTTTAAGGTAAATAGTCCCTCACCTATAGTCTGACTCATAACGTTTGTTATTTATCTACCAAAAAATATTTCTTTATGATTATATTCATTATATATATATTTTTTCAGGTTTTCCCCAATTTTTTATTACCATGAAATATTTATATAATTATTTAATTATGTTGTGATATGATTTTTTGGCAATATTCTTCTCGTATTTCCATGTGACTTCGGTAGAATGAATACAGTAAAATAGGTCATTATTACATAATACGTGGAATAAAAAATTTACCAATTTCAATTTATATATTTTTATTTATACTTTTAAATCCAAACAAGAACAATGTTTAGTAAAAATTAACAATGTACTATTTTTTGAGATTGTTGGTGGAACATATACGTGGGTAACATTTCCATTTTTCAAGGATTGTGATACAAATAAGACCAGAACTGATTTATCTATAGATAATGATAATTATATCATATATATAATATTATTCATTCAAATACACTTATATTTTTTTACTATGATGTCGTTATGAAATAAATCACATCACGTCATGGATGTGGTAGTCTACACATACACATCGAAGATGGTATCATTTTTCAATGGATGGAAATATAATAATAGTGATATATTATCATTAATAATGATAAATATTAAATTAATGATATATATATATACATGAAATCCAAAATTATAACCCCACATTTGAAGTAGTGATAGAAATCTATCTAAATCGATCTGTGAGGTGGTAGACTACTAGACAAACAAATGAAAGTTTTGTTTACCATTTGATGGAAGATGAGATAAATATAAGTTATTGAATTAACATTATTATATATATATATATATATATATATATATAGGAAAATTTAGTGATTATTTGAACATGTTTAATGAATATCTTAAGGTTTTTGAAGGTCAAATTAAACTAAAACATTCAGTTAAATGATATAACTCTTATTTGGAAAACCTCACTTTCCATAAATGTTAATCAATCTATGGTCTTTATTCATCCAAAAATAATTCTTATAGAATGTGGAAAGGTATTTTAGGGTGGGATTTATTTAGGAATTTTCTAAAAATTGGTTATTGATTTTTTATGAAAATTGGAGAGGAGGTTCCCTTTTATAGGTGAGGGGTGGAAAACTCCAAGATTTTATTAAATTATTATGATAATATAAACAAATTTTAAAGGAATATTGTGTCCAAAAATATATATTTAAAATATATTATTATTATGGTTTGATATCAGATCATCTTGTAAAAGTTTTTATACTTTAGGTGAGATTTTCACATTTACCTCTTTGTTTAAACCACCACTAACACTTTTGATCATTACAACAATATCTATGTTTTCCACTTTTTAGGGGTCAAGAATGTTACTATAAGGAAAAGTGACACATAAATGAAACATTGATGATATATTAACCATATACATTTAATAGGGATTGTGATAATTCGTTTTAAATTTAAATCATTTAATAAAATATTTTTTGTTAAAAATTATAATTTGTGTCTTTTTTTGATGTACATGATATGTTAGAGTATAATATGTTTCTAAATCATGTCAAATGGTTCTAAAATTGCTTGAATTATATGATAAAAATTATTTTTTACTATATATAACTATCAAATAAAATTTTTATTGGTATTCATATCACATTAATCATTATCTTTCACATTTACCACATGGTTGACTAATTTTAACCTTAAGAGTGATAATTCCTTTTTAAATATTAATGGGTCATAATTTTAATTAAAAATGTTATATTGGCTCATAAATTAAAAATGGATTTAATTAAAAATAATTTCTCATCCTTATAGACCTGTTATAATATATTTATGATTTCTATATTATTTTATAAAATAATATTCTACCAAAAATATTAATAATGTCATTATTGAGAATATTCATTTTCTTTTAATTTGAAAATGACATAGTGGAAAATGAATATGAGTATAAACCATTAAAAATACCTATCATGTTATATTTGATAACAATATTTTTTGGAAGCTCTAACAAATGAAAATATAATTACATTTTTTATTTTTAAAATCACATAATTGGTTTCCCTACTACACACAAAATTACTATGTTGGTGTTGTAGAAGAATTTAAAATATTTTTTATTTTATAAAAAATATAAATAAATTACCATTATAAAAATAAAGTAAAAAATTAGGAAAACTGTTTTCTCAATAAAATATGTACATTTATATAAAATTATTTCATAAACTATTATTTAATATGTTATTTGGATTTTTGTAACCTTATGCAAGTACAATAGAAGCCATAAGATAATATTCATGTAATATAACCTCGATAATATAAAAAATACATTAAAATAATAATTTATTCATATTATTCAATAAAATCATGATGTTAAATTTTCCATAATCATTTTTATCATTAAGACAACGAATTTGATTTTTATAGTGTTGCAAAAACACTACGTCGATAATGAAAACGGTTTTCATATTTATCTAAACATTAATGAAAATTTATATTTGTTGAGTTATTTTAATATGATATGTTTATTATAATATCTTAAATTAATCATTACATATTTTTATAATATTTTTATATCATATTTACATCTTGTGAATATCATAAATGGTACCACATTTAATAAAAACGCTATTTTTTAGTAATTACAAAAAAGTTAACTTATTGTAAAAAATATTAAAAATTAACCCTAGGAAAAATTATAATTTTTAATCAAAATAATATATATATATTATGAATTTTAATTCCTAAAAGTGTAAGAATTTATTTTAATTATGAATGCATAAAGAACAATGAATATTTTTTAGAAAATCTGTTTTAATAAAAAAAAATAACATATAAAAAATTATAAATTTGATCCCTATGTAATTAGTTTTATAATTTATAAATATTATAGTCTTATATTAATTTAATATCAGATTTTATGCATAAGGGGTATTTTTAGTAAATCTAATTTAATTATTTAAAAAAGTTGTGTATTTCACTATTCATTAAAATATCAGTTACTTCATAAAAATAAAAAAATATTAATCCTGAGATGAAAATGATATATTTAATTCAATGAATACATACTTTTATTGAATAAATATCCATAGATTATATTATTTTCTCTCAAAAAGATATATAAAATATTTATAATGTCAAATCATTTTACAAACCCAAAACTACTTTTCTTATAATTGAGTAATCATTCCATAAGAAATAATCATTAGATTTTAATTTATTATAAACTTTATGTATATTTCCTAATTTTTATAATATTAATGATACCAACTAATTTAAATTTCATATTTTATCTATGACATTAAAATATAAATAATTTTTCATTTTGTAATCGTCATGTTACGTGTTGTATAGGCTATTTAACATAATGATGTTTTAAAATCATGGGATATGACATTATACCCCTTAAAAAATATCCTCAAAATTATCACAAGTAACCCATAATAAAATGTTCTAAATTTTTAAAATACCCTAGTTGAAATACCATATCATAAAATGGGATAATAAAACATCATTTTGATAAGTTGGAATATAAAATGTAATGGTAATCTTGAATAACACAAACTAGATTTATTAATAAGATAAAATTAGTGGGAAGTGAAAATATGAACATGGAGTAAAATTATAATTTCAATATAATGATGGATACTGTCATAGAATATTGATCACAACAAAGTGAAAGATCGTGATAATGTTGATAGCCATAAAACTGTAAAAAAACATAGTGTGAAAAAGACATTAATTCAAAAAACATGATTATAATAAAATAAAATTTATATTTAATGATAATAATCAATGATTCAAGAAATTAATTATTCATATATTATAATAATATATGTAAATACACTAACACAAAAATTAGTATTTCTTCTTTAGTCAATTTACACCACTATATTATAATTTCTTTTAGAGAATGAGTAAGGTAGATTATTTTTTCATTCCATAAGCACTAAATTAACCATATAATTGACCACAAGGTATACAATATGATGAAAATATTTTATTTATATCTATAAAAATTAATAAAAAAGATATTACTAATCAATATTCAGTCCCAATGATTCGAATTATTTTATCACATATTCGTCCAATATAAACTTAGCATTTATATCCAAAAAACATAAATGAGTATTAATGTAAAATATTATAAATATATATTACCTTTTTATATATTATAAAAATTATATTATTAATTTAACTAAATAATACCCCAATAAAATCATTTACGTTTACAAATGAAAAATAAATTAGAATACTACAATAGTAATCAAAAATATTATATAATGTTTCCATGTAATTATTATAATCTTATTCTCAAATAACATGTATAAATTAATCATTTTATAACATTTATAACCCATGTTTATCTATTTGATACATAATATGTTCCCAAACATAAGATAACTATTATCAATAAAATAATTTTATTAAAAAAAGTCATACAAACGAGGAAATTACGTAGACTAGTAGAATGTGATTCACCGTTATCGACATTCAGTTGTGGGTTTATTCCATGTGACCTTGTAGGATATAACTTGTTTTTTCTTTTACTAAAAATATATTAAATTAACTATGATTACAGTCCCCAAAATATGATCAACATACCCAAGATAAAATTAAAAAATTTAACATTAAGTAATGTCTTAACATCAAAGGTTATCCCACACAGTTCATTTTAAATCTAAAAAAAGTGATAGGATTGTTCTGAAAAAATCCATCATATTAAAGGTAAGTGGTATACATAAATCTGACTAATTAATGTTCTACCAAAAAATATCATTGATCATCTAAAAATCCCATACACTAAAACCCCAAAAGAATCTATGAATTTTGACTGATGATAAACCATGATCATATATACCCATGATAGTATTCATATCTCTTAATATAACCTCAAATAAAAAAATTCAAATATCGAAAGCTATAAAAACATTGCATTGATACCATATTTCAAATCCATTACCCATATTTCCATAATCCCATTAAAAAATCATAAAATAAAATTTTTTATAGTTGATATAAATAAATATTACAAAATATCAACTATTTGAAACTTACAAAATAAAAATGAAATATTAGATATCTTACATACACAAGGATATTAAATGTTATGAGTTCTAGATAATTAGTAAATTATCTTAAATAAAAATACACAGGACATTAAGTGAATCTTATTTTCAATATACCTTGCTTTTATATTTTCATATTAAGACATCATGATTTCTTCTACTCACCCAAATACGCTGTATAAAACATTCAAAAGCATAGGATGTAAAAAACATTATAAAGGGACATAAAAAGAATAAATAACCCCAATACCACATCTTAAAATATTGAGATCATAAATTAGTGTTTGAATTTATAATAATAAACATTGATCTCAAATAATTTTTTATATTAACATGAAATTATAATTATGACAAAAAATATCCAAAATCAGTTTATAGGAAAACATAATTTAAAATTAATAACCACTCTAGTTTTATAAACAATATGGGTACACATGAAAATTGTTTCATAGAAAAATAAAATTTTTACCCAATATTATATAATCATTACGTTAAAATAATATATCATTATCTTTATATTTTAAATAAAATTATTTCCATGAAAACTCAATATCATGAATAGAATAGTCTTGTATGTTAATTTTGATAACAAATTTATAGAACCATTACAAAACTCATTATAAGAACCATTAAAATTGGAATAAAAATTACATTTCACATCTAAAAAAATATTTAGATAACTTAGTCATTACCAAAAGCATTGGAGAGCTATATGATTCTCATCTTTCATCATGATCTATCTTTGGATTTACCATCACTATGATCAATATTTGGAACAACCGTTATCATGAGCTATAGTATTCTTACAAATCATTAAAAAAGTTCCATGTAAAATACCATGCATGAACAAAAATACTCATTTCCATCCTGAAAGTCATTAAAATATTTTTTTTGAAACCATAAATAAAACATTTTTTCATATTTATATATATCATTCTATTAAAACACGGTTTTCAAAATAAAAAATTCCTTGAATAAAAATGAGAAGGAGTTTTTTTATTTCAATTAAACAATATATCAATTCAATTAGTAAAGAATATAATATAATAATTATTTTGGTGAGAAATACATTGACAATATATCTATTAAAATATATAATTCTGTTTTTCCTATTTTTATGAAATGTATAATTGTTTGTGTAAAATATAATAGCTGGCTCGTTTTAAAATAATCATAATAAATAAAGAACTGACATAAAATATCATTTATCATTTATTTATGTATATATAAATATATCGAGAAAAACATGTTTGGAATATGGGAATATTATAAAATGATGTATAAATATTGATCCTTTAAAACATTTAAAATGAGTTTTTAGGGTAATGTGTCCCATAATGTTTTCCTCAGTTACCACTTTTTTTACTTATCATCCTGTAGAATAACAAATATGATAATTATTTATTTTAATAAGAACATTTTTCATCTTTATTACTCATTATATTTTATTTGTTATCATGTTATAGAAGATTTCTTAATCATTTATGTTCTCACCAAATGTTTTCATGGTATTCAACTAACATTTCCCAAATGATATATATAGGTTTTCTATGGTCTGGGAGGTCATTATTTAAATATAAAGATAATATGAATTAATAAATAATTATCATTTTTATAAAAAACATACTTCTAAAATCATCCATGAATTATGGTGAGGGAAAATAATGTATGTTACCATCGTTAAGATAGATTGTTGTACATACGAATGAGTAACATTTCCAATTCTCCCCAATCATGATGAAAGGATGATAACTATTATTTTATATCTCCGTAAATAAAATAAAACATTTAATAAAATAATATATATTTAAATATAAATATATATACCATTTATTTGATGTGGTAAGGAAAAACGAATCACATCACTTCCGGGAGGTGTTAGTCCACATGTACACTCAAATGGTGTGATCATTTTTAATGGATGAAAAGGTAAAAAAAATATATGATTAATTATATTATATAATGAAAAAATTTAATTAATATCATATTTTGTAACATAAATAATTAATTTTATGAAGTTGTGATAAGTGATGATTGAAAATAAATGAACTTAGTGAGAGAGGTCGTAATACACTTTACAAAGAATGGCAGTTTCATTTCCTATTTAATGGAAGAGGATATGAATATAGGTTATTAAATTAATACACAATATCTTATTATGTATTACTTACATGTGTTATTATTTAATTTTTTTGAATATTATTTAATAGTGGTATTTGAATAGATAAAAATATAACATTTGGTTAAATGTTATACAACTTCTTTTTATAACCTCCCTTTCTTTATATATAAGCAATAAATGGTAGGTATTATTCCCTAAATAAGGACCAAAGAATATTTAAATTCATTTTTGTAATGGGTTTTCATATATATTATTAGAGCCAATATTTTAATTATATGTACAGAAAAGCAGAGAGGATGTTCCCTTTTTTAAGATAGGGGAGGGGCACATATTAAATTTATAAAATTAAAAAATTAATATA
This sequence comes from Viscum album, assembly GCA_963277665.1. NCBI lineage: Eukaryota > Viridiplantae > Streptophyta > Magnoliopsida > Santalales > Viscaceae > Viscum > Viscum album. The sequence goes on from OY728161.1 coordinate 1,007,494,175, forward strand.
TATTAATAATCATTAAAAAATTGATCTAAAATCATATATAAATAATATTTAATTGTTATTTTTCTAAATAACTTCATACAATGAAATTTGGTAAATTTTATATGATTTTATCACCGTTATCTATTTATCTTAACCCATTTTAACCCTTTTCAATTACCGTGATATCAATGTTTTTTACTATCTATGGGTCATAAAATTTATTATAAAATTAAAATAGACTTATAAATCAACAATGTCATATATTATCAACCACATAAAATTCAATATACTGATGAATATATTTTTATTAATATTAAACCATTTAATAAAATACTGTGTTATATAAAATATTGATAATTTCATTTCTATAAAAACATAAAATATTATAATATAATTATCTATAACTATAATATAATGGTTAAAAAATTATAAGAAAAAAATAAAAGGGATATATAGTCCTGATATTATCATCAAATGAGTTTTTGATATATTTTAATATCAATTTAAACCTTATCATTTGGATTAACTCATTAGTTAATCAATTCTGTGATTAATCGTGGTTATTTTTTAAAAACAAGTTAATGGGTTATAATATTACATATAATAAGAAAATTGTCTCATAAATGAACATAGGATGAAATTTAAAAACCTATATCATCTAAATTTTCCTATTCAAATATTTTTTATGTTTATTAAAAAAAGTAAAAAATATATTATTTAAAATAAAATATTCTTAAAGTCAATTCTAGAAATATTTATTGAATTTGAATTTAAAAAAATGAAATGAATAATTAAAATATAAACATCTAACACATCTCAAAAATGTTATATTATTCAATAAAATATATGTTACTCTATAAATTAACAAAATATATTTACTTTTATAGTTTTAATGCAATTTCTTTTAGTTTTCAATTACTTGTACATAGAGAGTATTAGTGTTACATGGGAATTTCAACTGAATATTTCATTTATAAAAATAGAAAACAAATAACTAATATAAATATTTAAAATTAATCTTAACATAAAAGTTTATATTTGTTAAATATTAATATTTTTTCACATCTAGGTAATTACAAAATATTTTATATGTTATTTTATCTTTTTTAGCCTTGAACAAGTATTTTGCAATAATTTGGATAATATTCTTGATATGAAACTCTAAAATTTCAAAATATCATGAAAAAATAATCATTCATAAAAAATATTTAATAAAAAAATAGGAAATTGATTTTTACTCCTCTATATTGTTCATTATGTCACCAAAATTGACCTTTCTTATGTTGGGTAAGAAATGCTTCGTTAGTGAAAATATTTTCTATTTTTATTATGAAATAAATAATAATTTATAATATTTAAAGTTATTTTAACATTATATATACTATATTCTGTCATATATTATTCATTAATTATTTTTAATTAATTTCTTATATTTTAATTTTGACTTGGTAATATACAAAAATATATAGTAACTCAAAAATATATATATTTTCAACTATTCACTAAAAATATATATTCATCAAAAAATACAAAAAACTACTAGGAAAAAATTGGAATGATTAATATAAATATTATATATATTTAATGATTTTAAACTCATATATGTGTTATAACTTACTTTAAATATAAACCTATAAAGAAAAAAAATGTTATTAGACAAATGAATTTTTGTACATAAAAATTATCATGTAATATGAAAATATATTATAAACTGATATCAATTTTATTAATTTTGTTATATACAACTAAATAATATTTATTTTAATTAGTCCTAAAATTTAAATAAAAATTATTCTTTGTAATTAAAATTAATCATAATTTATAAAAGTGATATATTTCACTCTTCGCTAAAAACAACTTATAAAAAATCTACAAATTTCACCAATAATAAATTATCAATTGATTATTTACAAATTGAAATCAATATTATCCAATAAATCTTAAAACATATATATTATTTTCAATCAAAAAATAAAAACAATTTTTGAATAATTAAATAAAGTTAAAACATATTAATTCTTATTTCATATGAATTAATCAATAAAATTTAATAAAGAAGTAACTATATATATTTCAAAAAATATATTCCTATAAGAACAAACCATTTTAACATTATGGTTATAAATATTAAATTTAAATATTAAACTTTTGTGGGTTTTATATGCTTGGTATTGTGTGTGGTATACACATTCCAACAAAGTATTGTATTAAAATCAAATGATATTAAAATATTTACATGGGAATTTAATTAATGTTGGGAACATCAAAACACTATTATTGTTAATTAATATATGAGAAATATTGTTCTCCTCTACTGGTGTGTTTATGTATAGGTTCAACAACTATTCTCTTTATAATCTCCTCAAAAAATAAATTCATATTCTACTATCAATATGATGTTTAGTTCTTTCTATGTTAACATAGTCAATGAGAATGATAATTATAAGAATTTTATCAAAAAAATATTACATTTTCCATCAAATCAAAAATAACCTTTGAATCTATATCCTGGTGGTTTTTTTGGGATATTATTTAATAACCCATATCTTTGATAGATCCACTTATCTACCCTCAGTGAAGATTAAATCATTGAGAATGAAACTTTTTTTTTCAAGAAATTGATTCATTGTTGACTTAAAATTTAATTTCTCCCTATATATAGAATTTATAATCCTATAATTCAATTCATGTTCTTAATTTCTCTAAGAATATTTGATAATTTCATTAAGATATGGTATGATAAAAATTTCAAGGTAACCTATAATGAAAATGTTCAATAAATTAATAAATATGGAATTTTAATTATTATACCCTAATTGGATCACTTTGAATTTATACTGTTTGTATCAAATGAGAAAGGCTATCATGGCTATATTTTCCCTCTTTACCCAAAATTGATGGAATCTAGATTGATCATTCAATTTTAAGAAATATTGATAACCACAATTCTAATTAAAAAATAATCAATCTAGGCTAGGAGATACTTTTTCTATCTCTTGATATTATTATGTTCAATATAAGAAATCAAAAGGCACATTAAATATTCATTCTATTTGAAAAATCATAATAGGGAACCCCATTGTTAAAGACATGTGAAATAATGATATTATACATATTCCATTTTTGTTACTTTGTTAATTCATAAAATTTAATTTGTAAAATTCTTTATGGACCCTTTGATTTATTAGTATATATATTTAAGAGTTTTATTGAGAAAACAAAAACATGTTCCTAGAGAAGACAAGGCATTTCATTATAAAATACAATTACACATTCATGCTTAATGGTAATATCTTCATATAATCTCCCACACATATTCATACCATAATTTCATTACTAAAATCAAATAATTCATTACCATTTATTCCGTAGAATATGTATATTTATAGAATTAGTGAATGAGTAAAATATTTGTCTAACAAAACCTATTTCATTCTATAGTTATGGTATTTTTCCTAATATTTAAGAATATACATATTCAATAATATGTCTTAATCATCTCTCAAACATTATCCAAACACTAAATTTTTATTAACATATCATTTGTAAAAACATCTTCATAACATGAAGAAATATAAACATATAATCTAGAAGAATTTACTTCTTAGAAAGCATAAATAAAAATTATAAAATTCATAGATCATTAGTCCCTATAATAATAGCATAAATAATATTTCAATAATATTTAGGAATTAGATTTTAATTAGAAAAATTTTACATAAATTAATCTGATTTAGGTCATTGGAACCCATTTCACATTCAAATTGTATAAAAAACTTTTCCATCTTTTAAACATTTTATCTTAAAAAACTCATTGTCACAACACATCTATATGTCCAATTTTAAATTAATTTTTGACACTTATGTGGTTATAATTTAGGAAAATTGATTTCATAATTTGAACAATCAGAATTTATAATTTTGAATAGGTTCAAAATAGTTTTTTCCTTCAAATATTAGTGAAAGTAAAAAAAGTTACACAGTGATTAAGGAAAAACATGTTTGTATAATTATTAATCATTAGTCATACAAGTCCAAATATCCTTTAAATATTTCCATATTCCATTTTATAGACATATTTAGACCAAATAAACAATCGGATAAATAATTAGGAAATAATTAGTCATGTTATGTAAGGTAGAACACTCAACAGTGTTTACCATTTTATATTTAAAAGAATGTCACTCCTGCTCCAATATAAAAGGGAAATCACACCTACCACTCTAGCCTCACTTATTCACACTTATCTAGGAATTTTACTAATAAAAAACATAAAAACAATTCCTCCTAACTTCCCTTTATATATAATTTAATCCTACTTTTTTTAATAAAGCCAACCATGTAAGACCACTTCTGAAAACCAAAAGGAGTCTCCCAAAAAAGTGGTAACATTCTCTCACAATATATATTTTTTAATTATATTCCACCACTAATTAAATTCATATTATTCCATTATTATATAACAATATTTGTATAATAAATTTACTGATATGTTTTAATGCTTAGTTTTTAACCTAATGTCATACAAACATCCATCAAATGGGATATAGAACTATAATTCATGTGTACAATAGATTACCAGCTCAAGAACCATTCTAACTTGTTCATCCATTTCCACCATTGAAAGGATATAAATAATGGTTTAATTTTTTCCTTTTATTATATATATTTTAATTTTGGTTTAATTATGCTTTTTGAAAAATTATATAACACATATCTCTATGTTTTTCATTTTTGGAAATATGATAACTACATTTGGGGATGTATAGACTACCGCCTCCCCAAAGTGATGTGATTTGTTCACACTTTACCTGATATTTATTAAGGATTAGCATAGAAAATGTATATGATATATATGAGTTAATAATCTTACTATAATTATAATATATGTATCATTTAATTTCTTTCATTCAATGTGAAAAGAAAACGGAAACAACGGTCATGTATACGTACGACAAACCATCTCCAGAAACGGTGTATATCAATTTTTATTTCAATCTTCATTAGATTATTATAAAAACATACATACTAAATATATATTATATTTATTTCATATTCTAAATTATTATGATCATTTTATAATTACTATTACCAAAAAATAATTATAAATCAAATCACCACTAAAAATGAAGTTGTTATTACATGAAACATAAATTTTACATGGAAGTGTAAATAAAATAGTAAAAAATGTCATAGGAAAATCATAAATAGTGTTAGTTAAATTAATAAGGTTCTATAATAGATTTATAATATACCTATATTAATTATATATGATTTTTCAATATGTTTGATGAGACACAATACATTAGGTAAGTAGATTTCTAGTCTCACATTTATTTATGTGGGAATTAGCCTTATTCACAACTAATTTCCACTGTGTGATGTACACAATAGATATTAATGTATTCTCTGCATGTTCAAAGAGATAATATTTTAAATAAATTTTTCCCCATTTAATATACTTATGCTCCTAAAATGTTTCATTTTTTAAAACATTTTTTTATTATTTTTGGAATTTTGAAGTCTTATCATCTAAATTTTGAAAATTCCCAAATTTTGAAATGATAATAGTTTTCTATTTGTTGGTTTGTTTGGGAATAAATTATTTACTATAAATACAATTGTTATAATTATTTTTTATTGGAACCGATTTATCAATGTATTCATATTTTCTAACTGGGCTAAGCGTTTATCGCCCATATGGGGGCCCAAAAAATCAATCAACTTGTAAATTTAGTGTGTGGGAGGAATTTATACCCCTTTAATAAATTAGGCATAATGCATCTTACAAGATTAAAAATGAGGTAATTCTAACTGTAAATGTGATATAATTGGAATAAAAATCTCTATGAAAAATACCAATTTTAAATTAGGTCATTAAGATGGTCTTTGGGCGCATGAAATCGGAGGATGTTTAAAGAGTTGTTTCATACAGAAAATTATGTTTATCTATTTTGGGGATAAATTTTTCAACATGTATCCAAAGGATATAAATTTTTTTACTAGGAAATACAAATCATGATTTAAAAATATTTATAAATACACATAGTCATTTTTTTATTATAATAGGTCTGAATCTGAGAAAATATTTGTGGTAAATATTCTAGACAGAAGATTTCCAAACCCCTTTCCTTTATATTCACATTATCATTTCATTAAAGTTTATAAATATATTGAATAATGGGGCTATACTGGAGAAAATATTCTGGGAAAGAGTAGTTAATATTATGAAAATCAAGTCATGAAGGACTAAACTCCAAGTGGAGGTGGGCAGCCAAGATCTGAGGTTACTTCTCTTTTGAGTTTGGTACATCATTTTATTCTAGTTATATTTTTTTAGAAAATTATTTCATGATTTAAAGAGGTCACTTTTACTTACCAAATTTAGATTCATCTATTTTTTCTTTATTTTTTATCAAGTTATTATTATAATGTATCTATTATCATTGTTTAATTTTTGTGTGTAAGGTCTCCCCTTTCAGAACAATGAGTTTAATCTGTTATGGTTTTTAAAATGTATTCAGGTAATTATATCACATTGACAAGCTAATAAAAACCCATATTTGTGGACTCGATTTGTTTTATAAGAAATTTTGGAATTGATTAGGAGGTTTTTGAGTGATAAAAATAGATATTAATTGATATTTAAATTAAAACTAGATAGTGTGACTACATTAAGATTGAGGTTTTTCCGTTTCTACCTTCTTTAGTTTGTTTTTTTTTTCATTCCGGTTTTCTTCTGATTTCTAATAAATAATTTAGATTTATTATTTCAATATTATTTTATGTAATTTATCATTGTTTAACAAATTTAAAATCTCTATTTCCAATTCTTAAATTTCTCCAAAAAACAATTTATGAAAATTATAGTTGGGAAACTTAGCTTTCAACATCATCATAAGGCGACACTATGGTCACCACTATACTTCATTTTTAAAGGGAAAATAAATAAATGGATTTATATGACTGAAAACCCCAATGTAAATTATTACCCATAATTTTATGTGTTTTTACCATCTCATTTTATGATATCTATTTTTATGGTACTGTAGTTTAATGATTACTAAATTAGTATGGTAGTTTTGCCTTCATTTGTTTTCTTTGAGACACATGTTTTTTTCCTCCAATATTATTTTATAAGGAGTATATTCTACAATTTTACATGATATATCATGAATAATCATCCTATAATGACATTTTAGGCTTCATGTAATTCCATTTTCATACATGTCGAGTTTTATTTAATTTCACTAATGTTGTAAGAGTTTATTAAAATTATCTCATCATTTATTAGTATTGTTTATGATAATGTTTCCACTAATGATATAATTTGATTTATATCTCAAGAACACATATTAATTTTCTTATTTTCTAGTTATTCCAAATATAGATATTTATTATTAACATTATTCATCTCTTTTTTGAAAAATAATAATTAACAAAACATTTTTAAGAAAATATGACCTTATTTATCTCTTTTGTCATAAATATATTTTATTTCAAAAAACATGAATTAAAAAATAATTTGAAAAATGTTATTTTAAGATAAATTTCACGGAATATTATTTTTAAAAATTATGTGGTTATTACTATTCCATTATATGCTTTTAATTATATTTTTAAATAAAATTATTTCCAAATTTTTTTATGTTTTAAAAAAGAAATATATAATGTATAAAAGATATTTTCCTCAAGAAATGTTTTTAAAAGATAAATCAAAATTGTATTCAATATAATATGACATCTGTTGGTGTTAATAATTCCTTTATAAGAATATTTTTAATGGTTTCCATTAGTATTCTTTCTCAGAATTGTTGAATTTTTATGGAATTAGGTTTATGAAACAAACTTCTCTTTTCCTGATTATATGTATAGGAGACCCATTTATATTTCATGGGTTGTATGATTTTGAAACCCACTTCATTCCATGGGTCGTGGGGGTGAACCATGACTAATAAAATTCTATTTGAGGAATACATTCTCGTATGATGTCGATGGAAGTGATTCCATGACTACTATGGAAATAATTATATATGATTATGTGTCTTACATAATTCCATGTCTTATTCCAATGTTTTTCATTCCAAGGTCATGCTCTAGATTCCCTTATGAATCATGACTTATAAACTACTAATGATTATTCCATGAATCATGTTTATGATATTTTATTTTTAGTAAATGATCCTTGAATGTTTTAATCACATTCTCATACCATTATTCACAGGTTTATGCTTACATATCTCTATTTTTTATCCTGACTAATTATCTGTTCTCACACCATCATATGACATATATCCCTATGTTTTAAAGATATAAATATTGTATGATATGTAAAAGAGGTTTCCAAGTCCTGATAAACTATTTAGAGATAATTTAGCTCATTTATGTTTTTTTATTTATGTTTCCAAGATTGCAAAGTCACTAAGAATTACACATTCATTGGGAATTTATTAGTGTAATGCATTCAGTATTCTGTAAAATGGTATGACGTTAATATATATTAAGAGAGGGTCTCTATAGTTGAAATCATGTCAATATTTTGGTCATCCTTTGGAAAATAGGATAATTAAACCATAATGAGAACCCTAATAACAAGTCTAATGATAAGTATAAGGATAAGGAAAGGTATATAAAAATTCCCAAGAATTTTGGTAAAGGATATAGTGAGTGGTTTCCAAGAAATACATCTATTTCTAGATATATTAATTGGATTTGGATCTCGTACAAATGTACATAGGGGTACCAACCCGGAAAAAAATATTGATCTAGAACTAATTGGGAACTAGTTCATGGCATAGGGCCTTACTCTACACCTAGTTAGATACTCCCAAGGGATATACATTGGAAAATAAAAAACAATTATTAGAACATCATGAATAATTTAAATATATGTTGACTATTAATAACATATGATAAAACTATGTTATCATAGAATAAATAATGTTTTATAATTTAGATATACCAAAAGTGGGTTTTCGTAATTATGTAGTTCCCTTTTATGATTATTTTTGCTTACTCTATTATTTTTTGTTTTAGTCAGTGCTGGGAACCCAATGGAACCGTGTTATTGATCATTGTGATGGGAAATTAAATTATTATTCTAATAAGAATCCAAATTCTATTGGATATAGAATGAAAACCTTATTTCTATCATAACCCATCTTTCTCAAGAAATAAATCATGCAAGACATTGAAATGACAAAAGAGGTGAACAACATTCTATTGAGTTCTTCATGATGATACACCAAACCTCTATCAGTAGGTCCTCTAATCCACACGTTACTAAAAAATGTAATAATACCACTAAAAAAAATATTCACATTTATCTAGTGTTTAGAACATGTGAAATTCGTTCAATTTTTTTATCAATTAGAAGGGTAATAGGACCAGTGGTTGATTATAATAAATAATATGGGGTTCCAGATGAATTTGAATCCATGGATTGGAATGGGATTAAGAACATCTTTTTCATTAATTACTTTTATCATATTTATTTCAAATATGATAAATGGTTTCTTGATTTAAAAAATAGCAATGATGAATCTATTCGTATATATTGGGATAATTTCACAACACATGTGAGGTATGCTTGTGGAATTGTCAATTAACAAAATAATAATTTTTATAAGTTCTTTGGTTGCTTAAACGTATCTTTGAGAAGGGTTTTCATCATAATAAATGTCAATATCTACAAATAAATTGTGAATTGTGAAATAAAGGTTGAAATAGAGTTTTATGTTTCATATGATTCTCGTCATTTTGGAAGGAAAATGAATATAGAGATCAATGAAAAATAAAAAAACAATGAAGATAAGATGTTGAAGTTTCCTTTATACTCAAACTATGTAAGGAATCATGGAAGAAGTTGTCTTAATGAGTGTAATAAAAATAGTAAGTGTAAAATGGATGTTTCTTAGGATTTTTATTATCAATGTAGTGGGGAGAAGTCGTCTAACTATGATAAAATAGTTAAATCTATACATAATTCACCATCCTCCCTTTTTTTAACAAGTGTAATGCGAATGGGAATTGTGAAAAACAGTTTCCCAAATTGATGGTTAATGATTATTATTGATGTCAACAACTTCTTAAGACATGGTCAAGGAGATATCCCATGTGATATTTTTTTTGATGAGGGGTACTATAATGACGTGGAGAAAGGTTCTCTTCCCATCCAATATAATACAACTAATGCCTTATTTGATTCTGGATATAATAACTCTTTCATATCTAAATAATTTGATCTATCTATTATGAATCCACCAAAAATATTAGATGTGGAATCATAATTTCAAACCCATAATAGTATAATGATTTCATCTCAGTTATATGATTCCTTTATGGTTGACGATTGTGGTAGTGTTCGTCCTACAACTCATTTCATTCTTCCTTTCTATGAATTTCATGTCATCTTAGGAATGCGTTGAATTTATCTTCATAAATATCACATATGTTATTGATGAAGGGATGTTAAAATAGAAATTCAAATAAAACGTGTGACCTTATATAAAGGTAAATATAATTTTTAACAATATATAGAGATTACATCCTATCAATGGGTATTAATATCCAATCACAATGTGTGATTATCTCAAATTGTTTGCGAGAAAATCAACATCAATGATATGAATTTTATTTGGAAATTTTGGAATTATTTTTGGATGATATTCATTTCCCTCCACCATAATGTGATGTTCTGTCACAAATACAACGTATACATAGTTTGACACTAGTTTCAATGAATTCCCATAGAATGTCCCCAGTAGTATTTTTGTAATTAAAGAAACCAATCAAAGAAAACACTTATTAGGGACTAAATTGATTAGGTGTGTCACATATGGTGTCACTTTTTCTCTTTATGAAAAAGAAACGTGGTTCAATGATACATTGAATTAATTAAAAGGAGTTGAATAAGATCATGATCAAGAATAATGTAAATACCCGTAAAATTAAAGGAAAATTTTTTCTTGATTTTCTTTATAATTTTACAAGAGCGCGGTTTCAGACGGCACCTGATTCTGAGGCCCGGAGTGCCCAGAATTAATTTCCGAAGTTTGGCTCGGGTACGTTCAGTGAACGAACGAGCGGGAATTCCTAACTTTTGATCCGGTGCTCGGAATTGAAATCCGAGGGCACCGATGAACTCGCAGCGCCGATATTCGCTTAATGAGACCTTTTCGGGAGTTGCGTTTGTTGCGGGTTGAAAGTTACGTTTTGGGGTTTTTCAGTTAAGTTAAATAAAATTTGTGCAAAACAAATTTTATTTTAACATATTTTAAAAACCTACCAAAGGAGGTTAGAAGTGGGACCCACACCCACTTAACCTCCCTTGGGAGGATTAAGTGTGGTGGGGCCCACACGAACCCCTTTTTCTTTTCAAATTCCTTAACCTCTCAAAACCCCCCCTTTTAATTTTGTAACTCTCCCCTACTTTAACTCTTGCCAATTTATCTTTTCATTTAATTTTGTCAACTCTAGATTTAATTAATGAATTGAATTCAACTTTGAATTTTGAAAGGTTGGCAAAGTGAGAATAAAATAAGATGTAGTCTTATTTTATTTTGGGTTGATCGTTTATTCCCTTGAGAGCTTTTGAGAGCATTCCTCTTCATCTTCAACTCTGACGAAGAACGAAGAACGAAGAACGCTCAAACTCCGACGAAGAACGACGCCTCTCTTCTTCGTCCTCGATGTCAACGAGAGGGAACGCTGCTTCCTCCTCGGACCATCTTCGTCGGCGTACAAGTTTCGCCAACGACGTGACTCTTCGAACGCATCCCTTCGTCATCGGATTTGACGAACGGCTTCCGCGACACCCGACCTCCGCGACGCCGTCTTCCGCGGGACGTAGACGATTCTTCGAATCTTAAACCCGAGGTAGGGGTTTTTGTTTTCATTTTGGTTTTCTTACTCCTTTTCTTTATCGTGAATAGCAAGTCTAACGTATGGCTTATTTATTTAAGTTTCGTTATTATTTCTTTAACGTGAGGGGGGCCGGACCGCACGAACACGGCCGAATCCCCCCTCCATCGTTCATGTTTGTTTATGCTGGTGGAAACAAGTAGCGTGGTGCCGTCGCACCACGCGGATGAACGTTCATTTATTTTGCGCAACGCCGTCGCGCTTCGCCGAGGAGAGTCTTCAAGAACGCGACGCCGTCGCGCCGCGTTGGAAGGATCCATGGCACGACGAAAGGGGCGCGGTGCCGTCGCACCGCGCCGGACGACGAACACCGCGGCCGGTTCCGGGCCGCGGCGGGACGAGAAGACCGCGGCCGGTTCCGGGCCGCGGCGGGATGAGAAGACCGCAGCCGGTTCCGGGCCGCGGCGGAAGAGGAGACCGGCGGCCGGGCCGCCGGCGTCGGAAGTCGAGGGCGGGACCGGAATTTCCGGTCCCGTTGGTAAAAACCGGCCGGCCAGCGGGCCGGCCGGATGTCATAAAACCGGGGGATTAAACCCCCGGCCGGTTCTTCAAACCCCCCTCTTAATGAGGGGGGCGGTTCAATTAAAGGAGGGGGGGGGGGGGGGGCAAAGCCCCCCCCCCCGGTTTGTTCCAGCCGGCCCCCACTTGCGGGGGCCGTTTCCTGCTTTTTGGCACGGCACAAGGCCGTGCCGCCTTTCAAAACCACGGGGGCAATTAAGCCCCCGGTTCGTGACTAAGAGGCCCCCACGTGCGGGGGCCGTCCCTTCAAAATCGGCGCGGCAAAGCCGCGCCGCCATCAAACCGCGGGGGCAATCAAGCCCCCCGCGTGACCACCACGTGCTGCGCCAGGCGCCGCCGCCGCGGCCCGCCGCCGCCACCGCGGCCCGCCGCCGCCCCCGCGGCCCGCCGCCGCCGCCGCCGCGGCCCGCCGCCGCCGCCGCCGCCGCGGCTTGCCGTCGTCGCGCCGCCGCGCCGCCCCCGGGGGGGGGGGGGGGGGGGGGGGTCGGGCCGGGTCGGCCCGGACCCGGACCCCCCGTTTCGAACCAGATTCGGTTTTTGGATCATAACTTGAGCCTCGGACCTCCGAATGACGAACCGTCTGCGGCAACGCGATCCTTGGATCGAGACGGTCGTTTCGGTATATCGCACTCAAGGTTTAGGTTTACTTTGAGTTCGGCCGGGTTGGTTCGTTCACGAAACCAACCGGGCCTTCGGAGCGGAAACGCTCATATCTTGAGCTACGGACGTCCGATTGACGTGCCGTCAGTCGCGTAGTGTTCCTCTTAGTGAGACGGATCTTTTGGCATACTCCGCCCGAGGTTTGTACGCAGGTGGAGTACGGTCGGGTTGGTTTTGCCTTAAAACCAACCGGGCCCCGGAGACGAAAATGCCAATAACTCTCAGACCGGGCGTCCGATCGACGCGCCGTCTGTTGCGTTGAGTTCCTGTTGACGATACGGAACTTTTGGATACATCAACTTCGGTCTTCGTGACAGTTGATGTATCAGCCTCTCGGCTCGTGGAGCGGATCCTCCGTACGAGCTTGCTGTGTGCGGGAACCCTAGTGCTGGCTGCGACTGTTCTACTGCTACGACTGCTACTGTGACTGCGACGACGACAGTACAGAGATCCTGTGTGGATTCGACGACGACAGTACAGAGATCCTGTGTGGATTCGACGACGACGACTACAGCACTCAGCGATCCTACGTGGATCAGTGCTACAGGTCCTGTGTGGGCCCGATCCTGTGTGGGTCCTTGCGCTCAGCGGTTCTGTGTGAGCCAGCGCCTACAGGTTCTGTGTGAGCCCGATCCTGTGTGGGTCTTCAGCGGGGGTTAGTTACCTTTCGATCCTTCGTGGGTCCGACGACTTAGATGGATCAGTGATCATCTTTATCGTCCTTGAAGAAATGTACATGTGTGAGCTGAATCCTGTTGCTTTCCTGTGTGGATTGTGTTGTGCAATCCTGTGTGGATTATGTTTTGCTTTCCTATGTGGAATACGTATACATTCCTGCGTGGACTGAGTTATACTTGGGCTCGGAGGATGGAGCGTATTTTGATGACTTAGGTATATGTATGGGCATATACCTAAGCAGTGTCGGTTGTTACTTCGTGATTGTACTTTTCTTCGTTGTTTATCCTTTGTGGATTTGAGAGACCTTCAGGGGTCTCGGGGTCCCTACTGAGTAGCTTATACTCACCCCTGCACGGGCTTTGCCCGCACTACGTTGTGTTGGTTGCAGACGACGAACAGCGTTGACCTTAGCTGAGGCTTGCACAGCGGGACGATACCCGGAGGTGGACCACTGGGCGGGACGTGCTCGGAGCGGACGGCGAGACCCGTGGAGCAGAGGTGCTATCTGTACCCACCCTTCAGGTGGGATTTCCAGTGGACAGCTCGGAGTAGCGGCCTTTACTTACAGTTGCTGTTTTTTCCTTTTTGAGTTGTACTTTACTTTCAGTTTGGGTTTGTATACTGGCCCATTTACTTTTCCGCACTTTCAGTTGTACTCTGCTTGTTTAGTGTTTACTTTCCGCTTGCTTCTCTGTGGTGTGTGTTTACTTATCAAAGGCAATGCCTTCCCTTTTTACCGGGAATTACGCCTTGGTGCTAGTCGCCAGCCCCTGGCCTATGGAAGGCGGGCTTGGGGTAGTCACGGCTCAGACCCCGAGGGCGGGTCGTGACAAATTGGTATCAGAGGAGTTCGGTTCTACCGCGAACTCTGATCTTTTCTATGCGAAGCAATAATGTTTAGCGTATTGAGTGTGGATATCAGTCTAGGGAGTCCAGTGTTGGTGCGGCGGCCGACGTATCCGTACACCAGGACCCTGACTTCTGATTTCCGACTTAATGCACGAAAACATTGATTGCGTGTGTGTTTCAAGTTTTCTTTGTGATTACTTATTTCAGCTCACCAGGTATACTGTTCTAACCGTGGCGCACCTGTTTCCTTTTCAGGATGGCCCCACGATGACAGCCAGCTAGGGTTCCGAGAGTCTAGTGTGACGACAGCCCACCGAGCGACGAGGCCTCGGTGCAGGGCCCTTTTCTAGTCGTGGCACCGACGGTAGTTTTACCCGCCGAGCCCCCGATGCTTCCAGCAGCAGCCGCTGACGATGCACGTCGCCTCAGCGCAATGCATGAGTTTCAGCGACAGCGACCGCCCAGGTTTCGCGGGGAGACGGATCCCCAGGCAGCAGAGGACTGGCTGGAGGCAGTAGTTCGAGTGTTTAGGCTAGTGAGGACACCAGCAGACCTCATGGTGATCCTCGCTGCGAGCCTACTACACGCAGCAGCTGGACGATGGTGGAGCTTGATGCTCCAGGTGCACGATGAGGCATCTCTACTTTGGACGGACTTTGAGAGCCTCTTCCGCTCGGAGTTCGTCCCAGCCACCCTTCGTGCGGTGCGTATCCAGGAGCTTCTACAGCTGCGGCAGGGCAGCATGACGGTCGCCCAGTACTCGGCGAGATTTACCGATCTCTCGCGCTACTCGACCGACATGGTACGGGACCCATTCTTCCGGGCCCGGACCTTCGAGCAGGGTTTGAGACACGAGATCAGGGCATCGCTGATCTCCCTCAGCATCCCGACTCAGACAGGAGTACTGGAGCGGGCTCTTCTGATCGAGAGCTTCCTTGCTGAGTCTACACCAGCACAGCGACCCACCGCAGGGCGGCACGTGGCAGAGTCATCTGCAGCAGGCAGTCGACGGATGACTCAGGGGTCCAGACAGACCAGACCTTCAGGCAGACGACCTCAGGGCACTGGCTCAGCAGTGCGGGGCACACAGCGCGGAGCCAGTCTTCCGAGAGGCAGACAGTGCTACTCATGCGGCGGACAGGGCCACATGGCTCGTGACTGCCCGACCCGCCGTGCCGAGGAGCAGCAGTCAGTAGATGGACCTCCGAGGCAGAGGCAGAGGGTCGACCGTGGCGGTCCGCAGGGAGGAGGCGGACGAGGCAAAGGAGCTGGACGAGCAGCTGGTGGTGGCCGACGCTTTGAGGCTTTACCACCACCACCACCAGGAGGTCCACCCCGACCACAGGGAGCTAGCGGGCAGCGACAGGCACAGCTCCAGGCAGCAGAGGCCTACGACCACGGCGCACCCGAGATGATTCGAGGTACTATCTGTGTCTATTCCACCCTTGCTGCAGTTCTTATAGACACAGGAGCGAGTCACTCTTTCATAGCTGCTGCCCTTGTTCGGAGCTCGGAGATTCCGACAGAGCCGTTGGCTCGATCCTTACGGCTAGAGACTCCTACGGGAGCAGACTCGACGATTACGCACTGGTGCCGGCAGTGTGAGCTTACTCTAGGAGGCGAGAGCTTCGGCTGGGATCTTCTTGTAGAAGCGTCGAGGCCTTACGACGTCATCTTGGGCATGGATTGGCTGTCTACGGTCCATGCACAGATTGACTGTTTTAGGCGCAAGGTGCGATGTGTACGCACCGACGGGAGCAGGTTCACCTTCACCGGCGAGAAGGGAGCCTTAGCAGCACAGGATGGACTTCCGCGGAGGAGAGGACAGCCCATCACTCATCAGTTGGCTAGCCTTATCCTTGGAGCAGTTGACGTGCGGAGTCCTGGTTTTCCTGCAGTGGTGGATCAGTTTGCGGACGTTTTTCCCGACGACGTTCCAGGGCTACCTCCTCGCAGAGAGGTAGACTTTTATTTTGACTTGTACCCCGGGACAGCCCCGATATCCACTCCAGCATATCGGATGGCCCCCGCCGAGCTTCGAGAGCTACGGGTACAGTTGGAGGACTTGCAGGGCAAGGGGTTCATCCGACCCAGTGTTTCACCCTGGGCTTCCCCGATATTGTTCGCCAAGAAGGCGGACGGGAGCTTGCGACTTTGTGTTGATTATCGTCGCCTGAACCAGGTGACAGTGAGGAACAAGTATCCGCTACCGAGGATTGATGACCTCTTTGATCAGCTCAAGGGAGCACGGTGGTTCTCGAAGATAGACCTCAGGTCAGGCTATCATCAGCTCAGAGTTAGAGACGAGGATGTGCAGAAGACGGCCTTCAGATGTCGGTATGGCCACTATGAGTTCTTGGTTATGCCTTTCGGTGTAACCAATGCTCCAGCAGTGTTCATGGCTCTCATGAACAGGATCTTTCAGCCATACCTCGATCGGTTTGTCGTGGTCTTCATCGACGACATTCTGATTTACTCTACGACAGAGGAGGAGCACGCCTATCACTTGCGAGTTGTTCTTGACACACTCCGAGAGCACCAGCTATATGGTAAGCTCTCGAAGTGCCAGTTCTGGATACGTGAGGTCCACTTTTTGGGACACGTTATCTCTGAGGCGGGAGTTGCAGTGGATCCCGCGAAGATTGAGGCTGTGTTAGCATGGGAGCCACCCAGGAGCGTGACTGAGGTTCGAAGTTTCTTGGGACTAGCTGGATACTATCGGAGATTTGTGCCGAACTTCTCCAGAGTTGCGGCATCACTCACAGCTTTGACGAAGAAGGGGAAACCCTTCGTGTGGTCAGACAGTTGTCAGCAGAGCTTCCAGGAGCTGAGACAGAGATTGACTAGCGCACCTATCTTGAGGTTGCCTGAGGAGGGAGTAGGGTACGTAGTCTACTGCGATGCATCAGGGACCGGACTCGGATGCGTTCTGATGCAGGAGCGGGCAGTGATCGCCTATGGATCACGACAGTTGAGACCGCATGAGCAGAACTACGCTACCCATGACCTGGAGTTAACAGCAGTGGTCTTCGCCCTGAAGACATGGCGACATTATCTGATGGGCGAGCGCTTTACAGTCTTTTCCGATCATCAGAGTCTCAGGTATATCTTCTCGCAGAAGGACCTGAACCTGAGACAGCGACGATGGCTCGAGTTCCTCCAGGACTATGACTTTGAGATAGTCTATACACCTGGGAAGGAGAACGTAGTAGCCGATGCCCTCAGCAGGAGGACGGGCATTCAGCTACTCGAGGAGGCGACGGAGCAGCTAGCCTCTTTGCAGATATCCTTCGTGGATAGAGATGGAGCAGCCTTTCTTCAGTCTCTCACAGTCACTCCTCCACTACTGCAGCGAGTCAGGGAGGCACAGCATGGGGACGCTGACTGTGAAACACGGCGTGCACAGATATCCTCGGGAAAGGCACCTGATGGTTTCTCCCTTGGAGCAGAGCACGACATCCTTTTCAGAAGACGTACCGTGGTACCAGTCGCTTTGCGAGAGGAAGTGCTGAGGGAATTTCACACTTCTCCTTTGGCGGTACATCCTGGAGTGGCGAAGATGTACCAGGACCTCAGATGACAGCATTGGTGGCCGGGCATGAAGAAGGCTGTAGCAGAGTTCGTTTCTCGATGCCTTACCTGTCAGCAGGTGAAGGCAGAGCATCAGGTACCAGCAGGCTTGGTACAGCCCTTGGAGGTTCCGGAGTGGAAGTGGGACGGCATATCTATGGACTTCGTGACTGGACTTCCACGCACTTCCAGAGGTCACGACTCCATCTGGGTGATTGTTGACCGACTCACCAAGT
Source organism: Viscum album (assembly GCA_963277665.1). Taxonomy (NCBI): domain Eukaryota; kingdom Viridiplantae; phylum Streptophyta; class Magnoliopsida; order Santalales; family Viscaceae; genus Viscum; species Viscum album. Next base: position 1,007,512,588 of record OY728161.1, read on the forward strand.
CGGCACACTTCTTACCCATCAGAGAGCAGGGCTCAGTGGAGAGCTTGGGACGTCTCTATGTTCAGGAGATTGTGCGGCTCCACGGCGTGCCATCATCTATCGTCTCCGATCGAGATGCCCGCTTTACTTCCCGGCTTTGGAAGGGGTTGCAAGAGGCGTTCGGGATGCAGCTACGTCTTAGCACAGCATTTCACCCTCAGACGGATGGTCAGACGGAGAGGACCATTCAAACTCTCGAGGACATGCTCCGCGCATGTGTCCTTGACTTTGGTCGTAGCTGGGAGGACCACCTGCCCTTGGTGGAGTTCGCGTACAACAACAGCTACCACTCCACCATCGGGATGGCACCGTACGAGGCGTTGTACGGCCGACCTTGTAGATCTCCATTGTGCTGGACAGACCCTGGGGAGTCAGCACTGGTGGGACCGGAGATGGTCCAGGCCACGACAGAGAAGGTCCAGGTCATCCAGGAGCGGATGAGGACAGCTCAGAGCCGGCAGAAGTCATACGCTGACAGGAGGCGGAGGCCACTGGAGTTCGAGGATGGCGACCACGTCTTCTTGCGGGTCTCACCTCGACGTGGTATTCGGAGATTTGGCCGAGGCGGCAAGTTATCTTCGCGCTTCATCGGACCTTTCCAGATACTCAGCAGGATTGGAGAGGTGGCTTATCGCCTGGCTCTACCACCTCAGTTGCACCGGGTGCACGACGTCTTCCACGTGTCCCAGCTGAGGAGATACGTGCACGACCTGACGCACATCATTGACCATGGGGAGCTTGACGTTGACGATGGGGCGACTTTTATGGAGGTCCCGGTGGAGATAGAGGATCGACAGGAGCGGGTCCTGCGTGGGCGATCGATTCCTCTTGTGCACATCAGATGGCAGCACGGGAATATCCAGGAGAGCACATGGGAGCGGGAGGCTCAGATGCGTGCTCAGTACCCTCTTTTGTTTCCCTAGTTTTTGTTGTATCTTTACGGGGACGTAAAGCCCTGAGGTGGGAGTAATGTAAAGACCCGTAAAATTCAAGGAAAATTTTTTCTTGATTTTCTTTATAATTTTACAAGAGCGCGGTTTCAGACGGCACCTGATTCCGAGGCCCGGAGTGCCCAGAATTAATTTCTGAAGTTTGGCTCGGGTACGTTCAGTGAACGAACGAGCGGGAATTCCTAACTTTTGATCCGGTGCTCGGAATTGAAATCCGAGGGCACCGATGAACTCGCAGCGCCGATATTCGCTTAATGAGACCTTTTCGGGAGTTGCGTTTGTTGCGGGTTGAAAGTTACGTTTTGGGGTTTTTCAGTTAAGTTAAATAAAATTTGTGCAAAACAAATTTTATTTTAACTTATTTTAAAAACCTACCAAAGGAGGTTAGAAGTGGGACCCACACCCACTTAACCTCCCTTGGGAGGATTAAGTGTGGTGGGGCCCACACGAACCCCTTTTTCTTTTCAAATTCCTTAACCTCTCAAAACCCCCCCTCTTAATTTTGTAACTCTCCCCTACTTTAACTCTTGCCAATTTATCTTTTCATTTAATTTTGTCAACTCTAGATTTAATTAATGAATTGAATTCAACTTTGAATTTTGAAAGGTTGGCAAAGTGAGAATAAAATAAGATGTAGTTTTATTTTATTTTGGGTTGATCGTTTGTTCCCTTGAGAGCTTTTGAGAGCATTCCTCTTCATCTTCAACTCTGACGAAGAACGAAGAACGAAGAACGCTCAAACTCCGACGAAGAACGACGCCTCTCTTCTTCGTCCTCGGTGTCAACGAGAGGGAACGCCGCTTCCTCCTCGGACCATCTTCGTCGGCGTACAAGTTTCGCCAACGACGTGACTCTTCGAACGCATCCCTTCGTCATCGGATTTGACGAACGGCTTCCGCGACACCCGACCTCCGCGACGCCGTCTTCCGCGGGACGTAGACGATTCTTCGAATCTTAAACCCGAGGTAGGGGTTTTTGTTTTCATTTTGGTTTTCTTACTCCTTTTCTTGATCGTGAATAGCAAGTCTAACGTATGGCTTATTTATTTAAGTTTCGTTATTATTTCTTTAACGTGAGGGGGGCCGGACCGCACGAACACGGCCGAATCCCCCCTCTATCGTTCATGTTTGTTTATGCTGGTGGAAACAAGTAGCGTGGTGCCGTCGCACCACGCGGATGAACGTTCATTTATTTTGCGCAATGCCGTCGCGCTTCGCCGAGGAGAGTCTTCAAGAACGCGACGCCGTCGCGCCGCGTTGGAAGGATCCATGGCACGGCGAAAGGGGCGCGGTGCCGTCGCACCGCGCCGGACGACGAACACCGCGGCCGGTTCCGGTCCGCGGCGGGACGAGAAGACCGCGGCCGGTTCCGGGCCGCGGCGGGATGAGAAGACCGCGGCCGGTTCCGGGCCGCGGCGGAAGAGGAGACCGGCGGCCGGGCCGCCGGCGTCGGAAGTCGAGGGCGGGACCGGAATTTCCGGTCCCGTTGGTAAAAACCGGCCGGCCAGCGGTCCGGCCGGATGTCATAAAACCGGGGGATTAAACCCCCGGCCGGTTCTTCAAACCCCCCTCTTAATGAGGGGGGCGGTTCAATTAAAGGAGGGGGGGGCAAAGCCCCCCCGGTTTGTTCCAGCCGGCCCCCACTTGCGGGGGCCGTTTCCTGCTTTTTGGCACGGCACAAGGCCGTGCCGCCTTTCAAAACCACGGGGGCAATTAAGCCCCCGGTTCGTGACTAAGCGGCCCCCACGTGCGGGGGCCGTCCCTTCAAAATCGGCGCGGCAAAGCCGCGCCGCCATCAAACCGCGGGGGAAATCAAGCCCCCCGCGTGACCACCACGTGCGGCGCCAGGCGCCGCCGCCGCCGCCCGCCGCCGCCTCCGCGGCCCGCCGCCGCCGCCACCGCGGCCCGCCGCCGCCGCCGCCTCCGCGGCCCGCCGCCGCCGCCACCGCGGCCCGCCGCCGCCGCGCCGCCGCGCTGCCGCCGCCGCGCCGCCGCCGCCGCCGCCGCCGGCCGCCGTGCCGCCGCCGCGCCGCCCCCGGGGGGGGGGGGGGGGGGGGGGGGGGGGGGGGGTCGGGCCGGGTCGGCCCGGACCCGGACCCCCCGTTTCGAACCAGATTCGGTTTTTGGCTCATAACATGAGCCTCGGACCTCCGAATGACGAACCGTCTGCGGCAACGCGATCCTTGGATTGAGACGGTCGTTTCGGTATATCGCACTCAAGGTTTCGGTTTACTTTGAGTTCGGCCGGGTTGGTTCGTTCACGAAACCAACCGGGCCTTCGGAGCGGAAACGCTCATATCTTGAGCTACGGACGTCCGATTGACGTGCCGTCAGTCGCGTAGTGTTCCTCTTAGTGAGACGGATCTTTTGGCATACTCCGCCCGAGGTTTGGACGCAGGTGGAGTACGGTCGGGTTGGTTTTGCCTTAAAACCAACCGGGCCCCGGAGACGAAAATGCCAATAACTCTCAAACCGGGCGTCCGATCGACGCGCCGTCTGTTGCGTTGAGTTCCTGTTGACGATACGGAACTTTTGGATACATCAACTTCAGTCTTCGTGACAGTTGATGTATCAGCCTCTCGGCTCGTGGAGCGGATCCTCCGTACGAGCTTGCTGTGTGCGGGAACCCTAGTGCTGGCTGCGACTGTTCTACTGCTACGACTGCTACTGTGACTGCGACGACGACAGTACAGAGATCCTGTGTGGATTCGACGACGACAGTACAGAGATCCTGTGTGGATTCGACGACAACGACTACAGCACTCAGCGATCCTACGTGGATCAGTGCTACAGGTCCTGTGTTGGCCCGATCCTGTGTGGGTCCTTGCGCTCAGCGGTTCCGTGTGAGCCAGCGCCTACAGGTTCTGTGTGAGCCCGATCCTGTGTGGGTCTTCAACGGGGGTTAGTTACCTTTCGATCCTTCGTGGGTCCGACGACTTAGATGGATCAGTGATCATCTTTATCGTCCTTGAAGAAGTGTACCTGTGTGAGCTGAATCCTGTTGCTTTCCTGTGTGGATTGTGTTGTGCAATCCTGTGTGGATTATGTTTTGCTTTCCTATGTGGAATACGTATACTTTCCTGCGTGGACTGAGTTATACTTGGGCTCGGAGGATGGAGCGTATTTTGATGACTTAGGTATATGTATGGGCATATACCTAAGCAGTGTCGGTTGTTACTTCGTGATTGTACTTTTCTTCGTTGTTTATCCTTTGTGGATTTGAGAGACCTTCAGGGGTCTCGGGGTCCCTACTGAGTAGCTTATACTCACCCCTGCACGGGCTTTGCCCGCACTACGTTGTGTTGGTTGCAGACGACGGACAGTATTGACCTTAGCTGAGGCTTGCACAGCGGGACGGTACCCGGAGGTGGACCACTGGGCGGGACGTGCTCGGAGCGGACGGCGAGACCCGTGGAGCAGAGGTGCTATCTGTACCCACCCATCAGGTGGGATTTCCAGTGGACAGCTCGGAGTAGCGGCCTTTACTTACAGTTGCTGTTTTTCCCTTTTTGAGTTGTACTTTACTTTCAGTTTGGGTTTGTATACTGGCCCATTTACTTTTCCGCACTTTCAGTTGTACTCTGCCTGTTTAGTGTTTACTTTCCACTTGCTTCTCTGTGGTGTGTGTTTACTTATCAAAGGCAATGCCTTCCCTTTTTACCGGGAATTACGCCTTGGTGCTAGTCGCCAGCCCCTGGCCTATGGAAGGCGGGCTTGGGGTAGTCACGGCTCAGACCCCGAGGGCGGGTCGTGACAAATAAGTTTCATCTTCCCTATATTGATGAAATTTTTGATCAAGCTCGAGGAGATAAATACATTCCCATGATTGACCTTCATTCACATGTCATCAATTAACGGTTTAAAATATATATTCATGAATCTATGAAGCTGTTGAGATGTGTTATTATACATAACAACATGGTTATATCTTAGATGAAAATTGATGCTTTGTATGAAAAATTTCCCAACTCTTGATTTGGAGTGAACTGCGGTATTTATTTCAATAAATATATTTAAGAATTATCTTTATAAATTAAATTTTGATATATATAATAATCATTAATGTATGAAATATATCTTTATAGTGATTGAGTTTAACATGAATTGGAAAATATTTTTAGGGTTGATAAATTATTCTGAATGCTCAATACATTACCACCCTGGAAAAGCAAACAAGGTGGTTGATGCATTGAGTAAAAAGAATCAATCTAGATTATATATGTTTAGGATTAAGAAAAATCCAATATTTATAAATATTCAAAGGATAGGTGTGGAAAAATAATAGGATGTTTAAAATATAATCTTTCACATTTGAGTGTTCAACCCTCTATCTATGTGATGATTAATGAGGAATATGTGGAAAAGGTTGAACAATAAAAGAAGGTTAGAAATGATCCAGGGTTTTACATTAGTTGGGATGGAATTATTAGTTTTAGGAAGAAAATAGGGGTTCCAAGGATACTAGATTAAAATAATTATATATTATAAGAATCTCATAATTCATCACAATCTATTCACCCTATAAAAAATAAGATGTATAGATATTTGAAGGATTACATCCAGTGGGATGGAATGAAGTTAATTATCGCAATGTTTGTATCTTCGTTCATGGTATACTAGCATGTTAGGGACAAAATTCCAAATTCTAGGGAGTTTATGTATACATTTTTAGTACAAGAATGGATATTGAACAACATCACTATATATTTTTTTGTTGGCCTCCCCAAAATATCAATATGGTTTAATTCTCTATTAGTGATATTCAATATCTTTACAATGTTATCTAACATCATTGATATCAGTTAATACATTTCTTTATATTAGCTTTCCAGGATATTCATTAAGAAAATTTTAATGATTCATGGAGTACCAAATTTTGTTATATTATATCAGGATATGAGGTTTACAACAAAATTAAGGAAAATACATCAATAAGCACTCGATGCACAATTGACTTTTATAAATTCAAATCATCCACAGAAGGATGGTCATTCTGAAAGGATATTTAAAACCCTATAGTATAGGTTGATATACTATTCTCTATAATTAAAAATTGGATGGTATAAAAAACATCCTCTAATTTTCTTTTCATAGAACAATATCTTTCACTCAAAAATTCAGACAAAACCCTATATAAAATATATGGGTTGAAATGTAAGGAACTAACGAGTATGAATGAAATTGTATTAATAAATATTTTGGGACCAAAGATCACAAAGGAAATTGCTCAGAATGTAAGAACCATTTTAACCCATATCAATATAGATCAAATTCAAAATAAATGTTATGCTGATAACCATCGATGTGTTATAGAATTCGAAGATGGGGAGATGTTTTTTCTACGAATCTATCTCTAGAATAAGGTTATGAGACTCAGGAAGAAAGGGTAATAAATCCCTATGTATATCATTCCCTTTGAATATTATTTTTCAATTTGGTATGGTATGATATTTCATTGAACTTCATTGAAATATATCTCAAGTACATGATGTGTTCCATGTATATCTAATGGGGAGATAAATTCCTCATATTTCCAATGTAATGAAATAATATGTCATACCACTAGAAAATGATCTTTATTTAGAGGGACAACCCTTTAAAATTATAGATCATGTAGAGAATTTTATATGAATCAACACCACTGAAATAGTCAAAAATATGAGGATAAATTACCAATTAGTGGATACTATGTAGTAAATTGAGGATATTATGAGTTAAAGTTACCCTTATATTTATATATTTGAAATATTAATTTCAAGTGGGAAATTCATTATATGGGGGTTAGAATTTACCACCCTGAGTTTTTAAGAAATTTTATTAATAAATTAAATTTATTTGAAGAATTTTGTTACTTGGTATACATAGTTAAGATTTCATTATAAGATGTAACAATATAGGATTACGCTATAAGAAACACTGAATTTCATTCATTGCATGCAAACACAAAGTCTCTATGAAATGTTTTTTTATCATTATAATTATATAAACTGTATAGTTATAAAATATCCATTAAAAATATTAATATTAATTGAAATAACAAATTTTATTATATTATTTACAGTTTTTTATATAACTAAAAAAAATATAATAAAAATTATATTTTTTGTTAAATTCTATGAGTGTTTGAAAATATTGTTTTCATAAAAGAACTATTATGTATGATATTATATAAACAATAAAAAATTTAATATTAGACACATTTGAAAAATAATTTTGATAAAATATATTCATTTTATAAATGATAATTTGAAAATAATCTTAGAGTGATTTTTTGTAATTTTTCTGAAAAATATCATTTTCAGTTGAATAGTGAAAATACAAAATTTTAATTCAAAACTTGTTTTCATATAATGTATTTATATTGCGAAATTATATTAAAATTTGGTTATAATGTTTATAAAATTAAATTCTACATCATTTAGTCGATTTTATTTCATTGGAATCAATTCCATATTGAAATTGGATATAAAAACATATTAAACATTTAATCATTTTCGTTTAAAAAATGATATCGGGACACATTAATGGGAGTAATTTTCAATTAATTTCTACGACATATTTGATTAGAATATCATAAAATGGATTAAATATATTTATAATTTATAATTTATAATTTATTACCAGATAAAAATAATTATTGGCCAAAAATATTAGTGAAATTATTTAAAATTATTTATAGTGAATATGGAAAATTGAGTTTACTTAATGGTTAAACATTAATCTTTATTAAAAAATTAAACATTAAATATTTACAAATTCCATTATATAGTAATATATTTAAAAATTTCACTCTTATATATAAAGTGGAAAATTAATGGAGGAACATTATGTAAGGGAGACCACTCAATAGTGTTTTTATTTTTATATTTAGAAGAATGTCACTCCTCCTCCACTACAAATATGAACTCACACCCCCCTCAATTACTCACAACTCTATAGCCATTTTTATCACCCAAAACCTTCCCAAATAAAATCTAATATTTAATATATTCATCCTATAATCCCCCCTTTGGGAAGGAATTCAACCAATAAATCCCTTTGGTATAAACCAAAAAGAGTTACCCAAAGAAGATGTAGCATCCTTCCTCAAGGGCTATTGTTTTATTTTCCTTCTACAACATATAAATTATTGTTATTTAATTATTATATTATAACATAATTATCTTATATATACGTATATATTGTTATTTTATGGGTTCATCCCACACTCACACACACTTACATCAAATGGGATACATAATCACTGTTCTTTTGTATGGAAGACTACCACACATCACAAACCGATGTCGCTCAATATTCAATTCCAACATTTCTTGGTTGAAAATGGTTATTTAAATTTTTTAAAATATAAGATATATAAGATATATAATATATATTTATTATTATTTAATTATTATATAACACATTCCTTTGTGTTTTACATTTTTTTAAATATTATAACAGCATTTGTGGACGTCCGGACAACCACCTCCTCAAAGTGATGTGATTCATTCAAAATTTACATGAAATGTTTTAAGGATGGGTTTCATGGAATTATATGATATATATTACATAATAATTTTAATTTAATTATAATATATGTATAATTTAATTTCTTTCTTATAATATGACAAAAAAAGGAAACAATATTTTGAGTAAGTACGACCTACCAACTCCATGAATGGTATATTTCATTTTATATTTATATAATTTATATACTATTATAAGTATATATATAATGAATATATATTATATTTAGATAATTTTTTACATTTTTGTGATCTTGATATACATATGACTACCAAAAAATAACAAATGAAAACACATGCGAAAAACAAAGCGGTTATTAATCAAAACGCAGCTTTAACATGGATGTTCAAATAAATGGGTAAAAAAATCATATGAAAATAATATATAGTTTTATATATATTAATATGGTTCTATGAAAGAATTATAATAAACCTATTTTTTCATAATATAGGATTTAATGAGTACAAGGACAGATAAGACTTTGGGTAAGCAGGATTCTTTTCTAACTTTTATTTCTGTCAGACTTATGCCTTATTCACCAATTGTTACATTTGTGCAGTGTATGTACATAACATGAATGTATTATATGATTATTTTTATTAAATTTATGGGTATTTACATACCCATTTTATTATATCTATTTCATGGGGTTTTATAGTTCAAATGTTATCAAATCACTAGTGTTGTTTTGTCTTAATTTTCGTTCTTTGTGACACATGTTTTTTTAAATACCTATATTATTTAATGAGGTGTATATATTTCCACCTGAAATGTTATATCATGTCATGACCCATATAATTAAAGATTAGGTAAGTTAGATACATATTTCATGAACATCTATCCTCATGATGGTGGAGAGATAATGACCCTGAGTCCTACCTCCAATGGGCCATGTGGTACAGATTAGCACCAAAGGTATTGAAATATCATAAGAAATGGGATGCATTAAAATTTTTATAGCACCCAGAAATTAGGGATTGGATGTACAAACATAAAACCCCCCAAAAAAAATTTTATAAACAAACCAAAATCCACTTCACATGCATGTTTGAAGTAAAATTGATAGAAATAAAAGAAAACTCCAAGGTATCTACCTAAATAAAACTAAGAAGTGACATAGCAACCATCCACCATGTTCGAGCTAGTAAGTTCCAGCACAACCCACATAATCTCTCTAGAAATCTTAAAACAAACTCATATAATTAGGTTGATCATAAACGTTTACTCAGTATATAAAAAAGGTCCCAAGTTCACAAGTGGGAGAAGAATACAAATTCCCCTGTGCGAAAATAGTAGAATTCAAAAGCACCTCACTAGGTATACAATCCACTCCAACCTCACCAAGGCATGCTCACAAAATAATTCAAGTCACGAAAATTAATGTAATTATAATATTGGTATATGGGCTCCCTACAGCACATCCTAGTGGATAACGACTCGTCCCTGATAGAGAACATCCAAATACCACCATGCTCATCCACAATCAACACTGTCAAAACCTGACCACACATGCCTAGGACTCTTACCATGTCATATCTCTCCCACAATCACATGGGCCACAAAACCACATCCTCATCCCGAGGACATGTGGAAATCACCACGCAACATATCCCAAAGACACCTTGGAATCATACCTCCTTGTAAACCCTTTGTCCTCACAACAACACCATGAATTACCAAATAATCTAGGGATAAAAATGCCTAGAATAGGGAGGATATAAGATCCCATAACCATCCATCCATTCTCCCACCCAGATTTTTGGAAAGGACACCATCCCCCATAACAATGGGGGTGTTCTCCATGTAGTGCTCATCACGAGTGGTGTGTGCATAGATGTCATAAGGAACTAATTGTACATATATATGTAACAAACAATTATCACATAATATGGTTTTCAAAATAACTACCATATTACACCAGAATATCCATTACTTCCTACCCTACGTTCATGTAAAACCATGAATGACAGTCACTTCCATTATTCGATAACCGAATGCTGCTATACTATAAGCCATAACTCAAAACATAGCCCCAATCAATTCATTTAAAAATATTTCACTCCACATTACCAATTTGTTTATTTTCATTATCCCTTCCTGAGAAAATAAAAATACTACAAACATTATAAGACAAAAAAACCATACCCACCACTGCCAATGCCAAAAAAAATAAAGAAGTTCCAAGGTAAAATAACCCATTTAAATTTATAAAATAATGGTACCTAGAAACTCTGGGAGAAATCTCACCACAAGGTAACATCTTCATTCATCAAAATCATCCCTCCTAATCCATACTGGGCATCCCCGATTCCTACAAAACACCACATTCATTAAAAAAATTATAAATCAACCAATTAGTAGTTCCACCACACAGTCCCCTTTTCTGGACACCCGTTTGACAACTTCCACCATTATTCATCGAATTCATGATGAAATTTCCATCCTCTCAACTAGTAAAAAGCCCCAACACAACTCATTACTAACACAACCTTAACCACCATAAATATAAAAATGACACAACCCAGCCCTGCAGCCCCACTTCCCAACCACAACACAGACGTTGTCCCACTGTGTAATAATTTCATACATTCCACAATCAATCAATCCCTCTAACCAAGAGATCATTACTCCACCCATACCACCCAACACTCACAATTGAACTCCCATTCACATCAACACACAAACAACATATGAATAAGATAAACAGAACCACACATAGTACACTTCCACACCAACAAGGCATGGTTTATTTAGATTTAGTATAACTAGGGATTTAATTCCACATGATTATATAGGGATGACCATAGAATAAGTTTGACTATAGGGGGTCTATATGTCTAACTGAATATATATGATTAAACATATTTAAACTCTTACATAATTGATTCAAAAATCATATAGGGATGCAAAACAAGACCACCAAAGGCCTTGAAATTGAGTAGAATTATACCCAAATTACTCACAACATTGATCAAGGATAACATATAAAAAAAAGTGATCACCATCATTATGCTCCCAACCCCTTATTTAATACTTCTTATTATCTTCCATAAATATGGGTCCAACTGTATTCACAAGGGTACACGATCACGCCCACCATGCATGATACACAATTCCAAAACAAATAAAGTAAATCCCTACCTATAAAAATTGACGGTCAACAATCCCACCTTGCAGAAAAACATGGGGGTCACATGGGTAGTAGGAAATAATCTTGTGGAAAATAGAAGACCCTTGTACATCACAGGTGCAACACACCTTGGGGAAGAACTCTTCTTACTAAAACATGAGAATGGTGAAGGGTTCAATGGAATAGAGGATATCGGCTTTAGAAAGACCAGATCCTATATTAATGGGGGACTTGTTTTAAAGGACATTAATTGTGAATCATGATCAAGACCGTATATTTTATGTGTAAAAAAGAATCTTTAGGGTTTTATAAGAAAAATTCCATTTGAAATGATCCAAAACCTCATCATGTATGGATTTAACTAATATAAAGTCAAAGGGAACGTCAAAGGGGAGAAACTAGATAAATTGTAAATGACTTAACAATGCGTGAGTCACTGATGCAAGTCATTGATTCCTAACTCATAAACATGAAGACCCATCAACGTTGATCCACAAACATGACTCACTGATGCCAATCACTCATGGTACTCATTGAAATCACTCTCTGACGCCAATCTCTGATGCTCTACCTACCAATGCCTTGACATAATGATTCACTATGTAATTAGAAACCTGGTTCGCTAAAACCCTGAGTCACTGAACCCCTAAGTCAATAGTGAAAATCTACCAATGCGAGCTACTGACATGATTCACTGATAGGACTCACATATTCCTGACTCACTAATAGAAAACATGACATTTTGTAAACTAATGAAATGAGCCATCGATGCCTCCTAGAATACCCAAAACACTGGATTTTGACAATGTAATAGTGCATGGAGGTATGGGCCATTAAATCAGATACCTTTCAAACTATTCAATCCCTTGAGAATTTCAAACAAAATCTAGAACAATGACCGTCCAACAAACAATCCCATAAGGTACCTCTCAAGGTAAAATAACCATGTATTGTTCGAAATATGGAGTGAAAACACAATATCCAAGGAAAACCCCTCTCACATCTACTAACCAATACATCCAAAATAAACCCCCACACAAAGGCTGACATTCTGATCACGAGAATTAGAGAATTCCATCCTCCATGAGAAATGCTATCTGATATGGGCGGTACTGACTCGCCCGCACAGGTGTAATAGTATCTCAATTAATGTATCTTAATTAGGAATCAATTATACCCGTTTTTTAAGTTAGAATATTATTGTAAATTATGGAATAAGAAAACTACTCATATCATAGAAAACAAGATTCAAGAATCACAACATCACAATGAAAAACAGAAATGAAAAACACAAAATGACTCAAGGTACTGGGCATGCATATGCATATACCGCTCACATGTACTTTTCTCAGGGACATAATTCCTCTAAAAAACATGAACCATGAAAATGGTATGTTCATACAGTACCATATAATGATGATTCCTAATCACTACTAGTAGCTCCACAAATGTTGTCTCTTCTCTGATGTCCAACATTACTCAACTAATGAAATGGGAGTCATTGTAAAGATATCGCTGAAGCTGGGAGACATGAAAGACATCGTGGATCCTTATCAATTGTAGTGGAAACACCAACTTGTATGACACCCCTCAAAATCGTCCCAACACCTCAAATGGTCCGATTAACCTGGGAAAAAACTTACTCCCTCTATCGAACATCTGTTACCTACATCGATGGGAAAACATCAAGAAAAAGTGTTCCCAAACATCGAACTCCAAGGTCCTTCTCCAGAGATCGTTATACGACTTCTGCCAGTCATCTGATGCCTTCATCCTCTCATGGACAATCTGCACCTTCTTCATCATACTCTGCACCACATCAAGACCAAGAACAATTGACTCCCCAAATTCAATCCAGCACAAGGATGAACGGCATGGCCTTCCATATATAGCTTCAAAAAGAGTCATAAAAATAGAAGAGTGATATATATTATTGTAATAAAACAATAACATGGTAAAAGGTTGCATCCAAGTGCCACAAAAATCATGACACAAGCTCTGCAGCATGTCCTCCAATGTCTAGATGGTCTTTTCTGTCTACCAATCCGTCTGAGGGTGGAAAACAATGCTGAGGCATAATTGAGTTCCAAAAGCATGATATAATCTCCTCTAGACTCACAACATAAAACTTGTATACCTATCTAAGACTATGGATCTGGAAAATCCAAGAATATGCACCACCTCATCCACATACCATTGTGCAAAAGCAATTACTATGTTTGACTAATTGATCACTAAGAAGTGAGATGATTTTGTCAACTGATCCTCTAATACCAAGAATTCATCACATCATCCCTAATACATGGGTAATTCTATGATTAAATCCATTGATATTCCATCCGTCTTCTACTCAAGGAAATCTTAGTTCTACAATAGACCATCGGGAACATTATGGGCATCCTTCACTTTCTGGCACACCAAGAACATTACCACAGACTCTGTCAATGATTGCTTCAACTCAAGCCACTAAAATTATTTCCTCAAGCAATGATACATATTGAAAATTCCTAGGTTTAATACTATTTTTGTCCTAGGAAACTATCTTTGAACTCCCACACACCTAGACCTGAGAACAATCAGCATCCCATGGAACAACATCTTATTCTGACCATCCTCTAAGCATCCCTCCAGAGCATCACCCTAGCCAATGCTATCATGCATTACCTCTACCTCTGAGTCTCCCCATTGATACACCTCCACCTTCCAGCTCAGATATGAATGTTTCTTCATCTGAAATAGATATCCTCTAACACCATCCATTCCTTCAACCAAGTTTAATGAATCTAACTCCTCTATTTCACTCGAATCATCCACAAGTTGTGAAACAACTTCCTTCTACAACATACTACTCAATGCATCGGCCAAAATATTTCCCTTTCCTGAGGTGTATGAGATCCTAAAATTTAAATCCTATAAATACTCTATCCACATCTACTTCCAAAAGATCAGATCTTGATGGGAGAGTTATTACCCCCAAGATCATGTGGCTTATGAAGACTACAAATCACCCACTAATGATGTAATTCCGCCAAAAATTTAGTGAAACAATGACTGGTGCTAACTCCATATCATTGGTTCCATAGTTATATACATGGGGAAGTAACTTCCTAGACCCATAGGATATCACTCCTCATAACTTCATTAGCACACTCCCCATGCCCAGACGGGAATCTTTGCAAAGAACCTCAAACATCACCCATTCCTCAGGTAACCTAATCACTGAGGCACTAACCAACACCCCCTATAGAAATATAAATTCTTTTGGGAACTACTCACTCCACAAAAAATATTTTCCTTTCCTAGTCAAAGATGTCATCAGAGGTACTACTCGAAATAAATCAAGTACGAATCTTTAGTAGTATCCTACCATACCAAGAAAACTATGAACCACTGTTATACAATTTGGTGCTTTCCAATAAAAAACTACATTGACCTTCAATAGTAAAAATTCTATACCCTACTAAGACACCACATACATAAAGAAGATGACCTCCCGTGTCTAAATCATGCACTTGGATAGCTTTTCAATGAGCTGTTGGCGTCGAAGGACCTCTAGGACAGTCCTAATATTCACGGTATGTTCCTCCTCTAACATCAAGTTGACTAGGATTTCATCAATGAATATGATAAACAATTGGTCTAGGAACTAATGAATGATGGATTTAATAATTCCCATGAACATGGTTGGTGTGTTCGTAACACCGAACGACATAAACAAGAACTCTATGTGCCCATACCTTCACATGAAATTAATCTTCTGAATATCATCATCCTTCACCCTTAGTTTTTGATATCCATTCTGAAAATCTATCATACAAAATGAAATTTCTCTCCTTAGCTGGTGAAAAGAACATCTATACTTGAGAGAGGGTAACTGTTTTGACTGTTACATGATTAGACCTTTGGTAGTCTATACATAGCTTGAGACCACCAAATGCCTTCATCATAAAAATGACTAGATCACCCCACGATGACATGCTGGTATAGATAAATTCCTTCATCATCATCTCATCAATAAGGAATTACAACACCCTCAACTAAAAATGATCCATCTGATAAGGATCCATCAAAAACTGGACTAGAACTTGGTTGAAATTCTATCCTAAACCCATCTTCTTATCGAGGGGGTAGAGTCACAACCTCCATGGTGAAGACATCTTAGAACTCCCCAATAAATATGGGATCCCCCACCATCTCCACATACACTAATTCCACTAAAATTTGGGCCAAAAAGAAATGAATAGGATCCATATGCTGACTGCCCGTTAGACAACTCTATTTTCCAAAGAAAGCAACAAATTGGCCACCAACGTCTGATAGCATGACTATTATCTGGAAGTAGTCAATGATATCATGCCCAAAGTACACATATTCCATTTAAAGGATAACATCATATGAATGAATCTTTAGAAGAAAGAGATCCCAACTAGACTAATGCAGCCCCAACATTAGTCTACATCCACAAAAAATATAAAAAATGTTGGTCTGACCTATGACAGATGTACTCAACCCCATGGGCATGGAATGTCTATCTATGTCTACTAATAGAGGATAGGAAAACCATGTGCAAAAAAGGAGTTCGAAGCTCCTAATTCAAACACGGGTAAAATAAATGTAATACACCAGCTTATCATACATCAAAAAATCACCGACCATGCTGGAACAATAGCCTCTATGGCATGAAATTAACTAATTCTAGATCCTCATCCCCTCTATTGTCAACTACCTCCTTGATGACTTTTGGGTCGAGGTCCCTATGGAACACTATAAGGTTAGACTCTTCCTGCTCCGTCTCCCCTATGTGAGACAGAATAGTTCCTTCCCTTCTACTAAAATGGACTAGCTGACAACTACTGCTGATGTGGGGGCTAGAGCTTCCCACCACCATTGTACTGAGATCGAAATAGGAACTAACTGTAATGGTGTATGTGGCCTTTGAAAGAAAAAACCATTGATTCTAAGTCTATGGGAAATTTATGAGAACTCAAGTTTCATAAGTCAAATGACTAGGTTCAGCTCCCCACCTACAGAAACATTGAAGGTCTTGATGCCAGAGACCTACTACTAAAAACCTTCACCTTTGAAGAACTCGGTTGGCTCCCCTCTCATGGTATAACTAATCATGAGTTCATTCTCTCCACCACCCCATCCTTCTTCTGATACTATAGGTATGGTGGTAATTTAAAGGGGGTAACCTTAAACTAGAGGTAAGGAAATACTACCTCCTCTAAGAGTCTCAACCGAGACTTCACATATGGAATGAGATCCAGAGCAAAGTGAAGGATATCCTTGATCATGGCCCCAAATCCCTCACTAAAAACTCCCCTGTCGAAGGGAGAGTATCTCTTACCACTAATCAGTCATCAAGGTGGAAGAAATAAATTCTTCTTGGAACTCCTTCTCAAAGACAGCGCAAAAAATTAGTATGCTTCCTCTCCCCGAGGTAAAGCATCCACCTCTAAAGCACTTCACCCATCATCTAGGTCACTGTCTAGGGAACCTAGTACTCTGTCAGAGCCTAGATCAAGCTGAAAGTGATCACCCACTCCACAAGAAATCTCTATATCTTTGTTCCAAAGACACGACCCTCGTACATTCCCATTTACTATTGCTGGAATCCACAATGCATCTTCTTACATTGGTTCTCCTCCTCCTCAAGATCAGCCCTCCGCCAATCTGCGGGATTTTCCGATTGAGGCTCCACATCCATATCTGCTCATGGATAGTGACTAGGTTATATAGATGAAAGTTAAATAATAAATTCCAAATCTTGAGTATTATAGAGTTTATTTAGTATTCATTATAACTCATTGTTAATATTAATTTTTTAAAAACATCCAAAAAAACCATAACACATGTTATCATGATGAATGACCATTTCCTAGTGTCTCTGCCCCGTAATAGGTGTAGCCAAACATGGTCATTCGGTATGCTCATATTCCTTGCATGTGATAATTTGGTCCCTAAAATCTTATGTACTGACTGGTCTTCCCTGGCCTATGTCAAACACCAAGATCACCTGACACTATTACCCTACCAACCCATGCAATCCTCACTATACATCACTCCAAATCCATTCTATCTCTCAACCATCAGCCTCTGATACCATCCTATCATGACGTGCATTATTCAGTGATGAGGTAAGGGATAACAGGATTTCAAGACATACCTTCCTCTATGTGAAGGAGAGATATTAACCCCTGAGTTTCATCACCAATAGGCCTAAGGATGGAAACCAACACCAAGGGTTTATAAATCTCACCAAAAATTCGTGGAATCTCCCTTTCTATAGTAACCATGATCACAAGATAATATATATCAACCTAAAACAACCCACGACACACATATAATGAAACCAAAATCCACCTCACAATAATGATTGAAGTAAAATAGTGACATATACAATAAAACACCAAGGTAAGTACCAAAATAAATCTAATTAGTGACACAGAAACTGTCCACAATGTATGAGATAGTAAAGTCCAGCACAGTTCACGAAATCTCTCTGGAAACCTAAAAACATATTTCTATAAGTATGATGATCATACAAACATACATAGTAGTAAAAACCAAAGTCACGCATGCACAAGGGAGAGAAGCATACTAATTCCCCTGTGAGAAAACAATAGAACTGAAAATCACCAAGAAAGGTATTCAATACTCCCGTATATAACTAAATAATTCTCACCAAAAAATGCATGTTATGTAAATTAATAATCATGTCTATATTTGGGTACCCCCACAAATTTCCATAGTTTCACTACTCATCCCTAATAGTGAATTTCCTAACTCAACCATGCTCTTCCACAAGAGCCACTCTCACAACCTTCATACACACACCTAGTTCACATACCACATCACAGATCACCCAGAAACACCAAGGCCACAACACCACAACCTCATATTAAAGACACCTGGGAATCACTACACAGCTCTTCCCTAATACCCCTAGGAAGAACACCTCACCCACAGACACATGGTCCTCAAAACAACACGACAACCTTCCTGATGTGTGTAAGGTTTCCAATGCCTATATGATAGAGTATAGAAGAGACAATAACCGGCTGTACATCCTCCCACTAGGATGTTGTGAAAGGAAACCCTCCCTTATAACAATGGGGGTGTTCACCACATGGTGCTCAACATAGGTGGGGTTCATATAGAAATCCTAAGGAATTACATGTATATATAGGTACCAAACACTGATCCCAACCTATGGTATTCAATAAAACAATGATTATACCCCATGAATTCTTTTTAATCCAACCCTACATGCACATACCACCATAAATGATGGTAACTTCCATAAGTTGATAAATGAACACTACTTCACTATAATTCCCAACTCAAAACATACTCTTAGCAAACTCATTAATCTGTTCTCACTTTTTATTATTAATTTTTTTTATTTATCCATCCTTGCCTAAGCCACTACCAAACACTGTAAATAATAGAAGGTGAAGAAATCATACCAACATGTACCAAATTCAAATAAAGAAAGAAGGGCCAAAGTAAGAGAACCCATTATAATACCCATTCCTAAAATATCAGTCACTATAAACATCAAGATAAATCCCCACAAATGTTAACACCATACATCATCAAAATAATACTACCTAAACCATATTTGGAAGCCCCGCTACATGAAAAACACCACATTTTTCAAAACAAATAGAATTCAGCCAACATGCAGTTCCACTACACACTCCCCTTTCCAATACACTCTTTCATCCATTGCCACAATCATCCTTCAATGTCATGTAACCATGTTCTTCCTCTCAACTATTAAAACCCCAAAAACACATCATTACTACCACACCCAGAACACCCATAAGAAGAAACATGACACAAACCACTAATGTATCCCTACATCCCAACTACTATCCAAATGTAGTCCAACTATGTAACATGTTCATACATTCCACAATCAATCAATCTCTCAGTCCAAGAGACAATTACCCCACCCGTACCACCCCACACTCACAACCACTCTCCCAACCACAACACCACATGAACTATAAATGCCCAAGCAAAACAGAACCACACACAACACACATCCCCACCAACAAGGAAAGGTTTCTTCAGATTTAGTAGCATTCAGGATTTAATACAACTTGATAAAAGAAGGGTGATCATAGAATAAGTTTTATACTTAGGTATCCATATAATTAACAAAATATATGTTATTAGACAAATTCGAGTTTTTAACGTTTGGATTCAAAAATCATACAGGTTTGTAAACAAATACCACCAACAACCATGATTTTCAGAAGAATTCAACCCATTTAACTCACAACCTGGATCAAGGGTAACATATACAACCAGGAGATCATAATCAGCATACTGAAAACCCCTTCTTTATTACTTCTTATTATCTTCCTTAAATTATGGTCTAACATTATTCCCAAAGGTATATGATCACAACCACCTCGCATGATAGGCAATTAAAATAGAAATAAAGAAAATCCCAACCTGGATTAAAAATCTATCAACAATACCTCGTTGCGCCAAAAAAGAGGGGTTATGCGAGTAGTAGGGAAGACTCCAAAGGAAAATAGAACACACTTGTAAAACACAGGTACATGGATCCTGAGTTAAAAAAGGTCCTTGGTAAAATAAGAGAAAGTGTAGGTGTTCAATGGAGAAGAACATTTTGTATTTACAAAGGCCATATCCAAAATCTATAGTGAAACTGTTTTAAAGGCCATTAAAGCATGATCATGGTCAATACCACATAGTTTGGGATTCAAAGTAAGATTTTGGTTTTTAGAAGATAAATACCATTTGAAATGGGCCAAAACCCCATTAAATATGGAATTTAACTCATTATACATTAATGTAAATATAAAAGTGGTGAACCTGGGAAAACTAGGAAAACTAGAAATTACTCACTTATGGGTGTGTCATCGACGCGAGTCACCGACATCTGAATAACCGATGGAAGAGCCACCGATGATGATCTACCAATGAGACTCCCCAACACCACTAACAGATGCCCCTCACAAATTCCACTCACCATAGACAATCACTGATGGCCAAACAACCAACACCTCGACCTACTCACACCTTGATCTTCCGACACCCTAAGTCAGTGACAACCAGACTCAATGATGCCCTAATTCGCTGATGCCCTATGTCATCGATGAAGATCTATTGATGTGAGCTAACGATGTGAGTTATTGATGCAACTCAATGACACCTAACTCAGCAATGAAAAAGTGGAAATTTGGATGAAAACACATGAAATGGGCCACTGATGCCTCCTAGGACACCACAAACATACGATTTTGGAAATGTTATGGAAAATGGAGGTATAAGATATTACTAATCATTAATATCATTTATTTCATGTTATATTTTGTTTTATTAATTTTCATTTTATTATATAGTTTGTTTTATTCAATGTTTTCAAATTGTCAATATTTTATTGTAACAACCTTATTGTTTATCGGGATTGATTATGATTAGGATTTCAGTGTTGAAATAATATGATCCATCTATCAGGAAAAATAACAAATTTTATGTTCCACTTATTATTCCTAATATATTTATTTATTATTACAATATTCCACTAATTTTTTTCTAAGATAATTAATAAACTGTTTCTATGAAAATCTGATCTTATTTATCTCTTCAGTCTGAAATATGATTTATTTCTAAAACCAGATTTCAAAATATGATATCTAATTTTTTTTAACATTTATTTTTTATTTTATTATCATCCAAAATATAATTTTAAAAATGTTTCATGGTTTAAATGATTCCTTTAAATGTTTTCAATTAAATTTTCGAAGAAAATGTTTTAGGAAAATATAGATGTTTTAAAACCCATTTTCCAAAGAAAGCATATTTCCCTCATGAAATGTATTTAAAAGATCATTACAAATTATTTTAAAACTAATATAACATTTGTTGGTGTTATTAATTTCTTTTATAAGTATATTATAAAATCATTACATTCATATTCATTATATTAATTGTTTATGTTTTTATGGATTGATGTTTATGAAAATTGTTTCTATGTCTTGGTTATATATTTATGAACCTTATTTCTCATTCATAGGTTAGATACTTATGAAACATACTTCTTTTAATGAGAAATGACTTAATAAAATTATTATTAAACCTATCTCTTTACCATATGTTATTATATTATTTCATGTTTTTTGTACCCATTTCATTTCATGGGTTATGATATAATTATTACTTATGATCAAGTTGAACACATTTGTATGATTTCAATATGATATATGTGAGAAATATATATCCCTAAAATTCAATAGATAAATATTTAACATCATGTGATAGATGTGTATGGAACATGGAGTGAACATGGTTCAATAAAATACTTTTTCTGCTATGATGGTCTTCAGAGCGAACATTGACTCTTAAGATGGTCATGTGTGTGAATTATAACTACCATGATGGTATTGGTATTGAAACCATACTACTAATATTTATTTGGAAGTTATTTATTTGACAATTATGGAAAATATGTTATTTTTTTATTTTTCATCCACAATTCCATTTATTATTCCAATGTTTTTCATTCATGGCTTAGGGTATTGAATCCCTTATGATTCATATATTATGAACTAACATTGTTTAGGTAATGATTCATGTTTATGATCTTGGATATTCAGTGTCTAATATTTTAAAGTTATGATCACATTCTCAAACCCTTATTCTTCTCTTTGTTCTTACATGTTTCTATTTTTTACCCGTACTGATCATCTGAGATAACACATTTTAATGATTCCTTTCTAGTTGTTCTGAAGATATGTATTATGTATGATGTGGATAAGAATTTTGTTTTTCATGAAGAACCTAGTACGAGATAATGTATCTCACATAGGTTCCAGTGTCAATGTTTCCATATTTCCAAATTATCTATACTAATATGGTATTTGGGAATTGGTTTGTGTATCATATTATGAATTCCACAAAAATAATGTAATTATAATGTATGTGATGTGAGGGTCACCATAATGGACTTTGTAATTAAAGGATCATGGATTCTATGATGGTCTTGGTGATCCTATACCTGAGATATGGTATGTATGACTTGATTAGATCAATATGAAGAGTTGGAAACACTGAGGAGGTGAAGAAGGTAGAAGAATAAATACTTACCCTGATGATGAACTCAGAAATGGAGACCTCATGTGGTCTACTGCCTAGCTGGAAGAGGATAATGTAGGTAGCCAGAATGAAAGTTACCATGAACTCCATTAAGATCACCATATAGATATCATCATGAACCTATATGAGGGGTGAGAAATTCATTCTATCATGGAGGTGTAGAACCTCATATTTGATGTAAACCCTCTAGAGGATGGCTCATCCAAAATATTATTGGTCTGTATGGTATTTTCCTATAAAAAGACTAATAAGATCTACTATATGGGTGTAACACCCCAAGATTTCATAGTGTGTTAGTTCTTCAAAATAATTCAATAACTTTCACTACATGCAACACTAAGTTCAAGCACACCATGACTTACCAAACAAGCCATTCAAAAGAGGTTATGAATAGTATTAGATAAATTTTAATGTTTATATAATCCTTATAATTTTAGAATCCATATTATGAGTTTCTTAGATATAATGCAAGAACAAATTCATTTTCAGTATTATCAAATTTAATAGTGAACCCTTTTTAAATACAATATTTTAAACTTTTTGACTAAATGGGGACATCAAAAATTTAAAATGAAACATCCCAAGCTTCCACGGTACACTTTCTTTGAATAATATAGTAGCGTGTGTTGTACGCAACCTTGAGTTTTAACACACACCACAACCAATCAAACTAGCCGTTATGAATAGTAATACATACTTTTTGAAATTATATATAATTTATATTTTAAAATGGACTTCATTTTTGGTTTCGGAATATCGAATTTAGCCTAAGGTGAAATTTTGGTACATTTCGGATAACTTTCATATTTTGATGAATAGTGAAAATTACTAAATTTTAATTAAAAACAACTTTTTTAATCAAAATAATTAATAGTGATAAATTATGAATTTGAGTGGTTTTAAAGTATATTTAGAATATATTTTTACAATTTAATATAATGTTGGTCATTAGACAAAATTTTACAATTAAACCGAACATAAACAAGTGTCAATCTTTTGATAGTTATTATCTCTTAAAAACACGCTTTTTGTTTTGACAGCGGGAATTAATTTTAAATTAATTTCTGCCACTTCTGTGTTTTGAATTTAGAAAAATGGATTCCATATTTGGAATCAGGATGTTCAAATTGTGTAAATAGGTAACTTTTATTTTTAGACATTTTGAATAATTACTGCGGTAAATATTTTATTTACCATGGTTAAAGGGTAAATCCGGTAAATAAGGGTTAAAAAATAATATTATAATAATACAAAATTACCCTAAAACGTGTCCTAACCTTATTGGTGGACACATACCCGACCATGGGCATCCTTGGGTCAATTTGGGGACCCCTTGGAGCCACTTGTATGTGGTAGGGACACATTATATTAATAAAGTTAAAATAAAAATAAAAATGGCATAAGCTTACATCTTTTATAAGAACAATTTTTACATAGGGTTATACATGTTTGATTTTCGATTATAAATATTCATTAGAAAGATAAAAAGATTTCCTACATAATGATGTTTTATTTATAATTTTTAGACATTAAATAATTTATTTTATTTATGACACAATGATGATGCAGTAATTACTAAAATAGTAAAAAAATTAACATAATTGATATTATAAATACCCAAATAAATATAATATGAAACTTTTAATGAATTAAACTAATTTTCTAGGATAATATGATATATTAGGATTGATTTAATTGACTTTGTTCGAAGTAATCAATCTGTTATGAGTTTCACAAAAATCAACTATTGAATAGTGTCAAAATTGACATAAAAGAGTTCTTAAAACAAATATTATATTATTAATTGATATTAAATTCCTAAAAATCTAAGGTTCGGCCAAGAGACTTATATTATGATAGGTTAATCATTAATGGACCACTTGGGGGTCGCTTGGATGTATATAGTAAGTTTATTAACCATATTATATAAAAATACAAAGAGACATTGTAAAAGTGAAACTAATTAACTTAGAGTTAATACTTAAAGATAAGGTTAATATAAGTACCCATACCTGTCTAAATTCTATTGGTTGAGTGGTTTTCGACCTATCCCCACCTTAACCTTTGAATAGTCAACTTTGGAGCCATTAGAAACCGAATATGAATTTATTATAAATTAATATTTCTAGCTTTTCCAAAGGTGCCCCTCACCCCTCTTATAAAAGGGCACTCCTCCTTCTCTTTTCCTCACACCTCTCAAGCCACTTGGCTCGTCCAAACTCTGCCCAACTAAGCTCCCCACATCCCTCTCCTCCTCCTTGAAGCTTCCCCTTAGGCAGAAAGCATTTCAAGAAGTCCTTTGGTTCCAACCAAAGTGAGTTACCTAAATTAAAGGTAACAATTTCTCTTAAAGTATTTTCATTTATTTTGCTTCTCCAACCCCCAAAATCTTTTTATTTCCTTTCTTTTGTAACAACACCAGTATCCTAAATATACTAGGATGTTGTTATAAGAAGGATTCAAACTACACATACACACAACTCCATCTAATGGATGATGAACATAATGTTTCTGTGGATGGCAAACTAACGCCTCACGAAACGATGATTGTTCAAATACATCTTACCACCTCTCATGGTGGCCATTATGATGGCACTGTAATTAAATATGATATTAATTATATATATTTTATATATAAGCTTCTGTAATTCCATTTTATTTCATTCCATTATTCGTTTCATGTTGTATATACATACGATAATTTCATTTGAGGAAGTGCGGACTACCGCCCCCTTAAAATGATTTGACTCGTTCATACCACACATGGAACGTATAAAGGATGGTGTTAATGAACTTAAGTAACATATATAAAATATTATATTATACTGGAATAGTAATATACCTATGTATCATTTGGATTTGATTCTTTTAAAATAAAAATTAAATGGAAGTAGCGTTCGTGCGTACGTACGGACTACCGTCTCCACGAACGCGATAAGATTCGTTCTCCATCATATCCATTCAAGTATTATTCTCATTTTAGGGTTAAAAATAATGTTAATATCATTCTGATTATGAATAAGATATAATCTATCCATTACAAACATGTCTTACGTAACCAAACATTTAAGAAGAACGAATCGATTATCACCGAAACAACGATAATACTAAGATATTATTAATAAAGCAATGTTAAAAGATCATATATGATATCATATTAATGTATATGATTCTTGTACAATTTAATAACAATTATTTCACCATTATACAGGAGGTTAACCTACCCCAACCAAGAAAAAGTTCAAGGTAAGGGTTATTTCACAATCTCTTCATTATCCGAGGTTGTATTATATGTAATAATCTACTGGGATCTCTTTATCATCCACATCCATGTTTCTTAAAAATGTATTTCAAAACATTTTTACTATTTACAAGAATATGGGTTAAAGTCATTTATACCCATTTTGACTTTTTATAAGAGGTTTATAAAGGAATCTTTCCGTCGTTTTCAAAACAAGGTCCCTTTTAACCTTTTCGACAGAATTGAGGTAAGAATGTTTTTTTTTAACTTATACGGCGGGTTGCGGTTATTTTCCGCCGTTATAAAATCGTTGAATCTTTCCATACAAGCTTATAAGAATATTTTCAAAGAAAATGTTTTATTTTATATGGATCTTAAATGATTTTAAAATAAAAGGAGATAATTCTTTAAAAAGAATTTTGATTTCATCTATGTCAACATCCTTTGATGGATTTTAAGATTATTTGAAGTTGATTTATTATGATACAAAACTTCTATATTGTATTGAAGGTTTTTTGATATGTTTGACTGTGGATGTGCTATTTTTATACCATTCATAGTTTATGGTGAAATTATTGACATTTCGTATGCTAGTTTTAATACGAATGTTTATGTTATGTTTAAACCTTTTCATATGGGAATGCATTGGACTTAATAAGTGACGGGTGGAGCCCGCTATAGCTCCTCGATGCATCGGTAGGTCTCATGAGACAAACTAGTGTCTTGGCACAAGGCCTTGACAAAATCTTATTTGTAGTCTTGGCACGAGGCCTTGGCTATGTGGTTATGATAGTCTGGCATTATGCATTCCAACATTATGAAAGTGGTTATTGATTTTTGCATGTGATTATTCATTTAGTAGAATATCCATGTGAATAAGTAAATGGCATTATTTCATTTTATTTATGCCATACCATGTTGAAAGTTCGTATTTAAAAGGCTTTTGTTTTAGTTATACATTGCCTTAAATGTTTATTCTTATTTATGAAAGTTTCCACTTTATTGTTATCCTTACTGGGCATTTGAGCTCACCCCTTTTTTTTATGTTTTATTTTTCCCAGGATGTGAAGAAGTAAGTTATGAATGTCCTGCAGGGATTTTATGAGAGGTTAATAATGTGGATTGTGGAAATATTATGTTGTTGTATTAGTTTTTCATTTTATGATGTAATGTAAAACTTATGAATATATCTAGTGTTTCCAAGGCTACTAAACCAATCGGTCTTTCGAGATTTGATCTTTCTTGTGATCATGCAAATGTTATGTAATAATGCACCGACTCTAGGAAACTGGGGTCGGGGCGTTACAGTTGGTATCAGAGGAAGTTTAGTACAAACCTTGGAAGCTAGATTTAGATAAACTCTGATTAGAGCACGTAGACCTAAGATGAACTTTGAGGATTAGTATAGAAGAACTTCCTAGAATTTTGGTATTGTAGAGATTTTGTGAGTTTTCCGAGCAATACATCCCTGTCTGGATACGAGCAGGTAGAGGCGGCTCTGGCACAGATGTACCTAGGGGTAAAACCCGAAAACACCGCTTTGAGCTAGACTCGAACGGGAACTGGTGCACGACAACGGGCCTTGCTGCACTCTTGGTTACGACACTCCCGGGGGATATGCTTAAGATAACTCTCATTTTCTTTACAAATCATTATGAAGGGTTTATGTGTATATACATCCTCAAAGGAGACATTCTTATGATTATGGATTATATCCATAAATAGTTCAATTTATGTTAAGTGTTTTATAAGTATGGGATTATGTATTTTGATTCATAAACTGATCTAGTTTATGCCATTGTTTAGAAATGGCGCCCAGTAGAAGGAATGAGAACTCCAGAAATGCACATGATACAAAGAGAAGGAAGGATCATATCTTTCATGGTATTAAGCTAGAATTTATAAGAGAAATAGTATCCCATGTATTATCATCATATGAAGAAATAATATCATGTATTGATAAGATAAGTAAAGAGATTACTAAGTCCTATGGCTTTGAAGGGAAGCAAGAGAAGAAAAGGATAGAAGAGGGAAAGATGGATAAAGGGAAGAGGGAAAAGAAGAATTTTCCCATATGTGGTAACTGTG
Organism: Viscum album; assembly: GCA_963277665.1. Classification (NCBI taxonomy): domain Eukaryota; kingdom Viridiplantae; phylum Streptophyta; class Magnoliopsida; order Santalales; family Viscaceae; genus Viscum; species Viscum album. The sequence goes on from OY728161.1 coordinate 1,007,540,686, forward strand.
GAAAGAAACACCCTGGAACTTGCCTGAAAGGAATGGGAGTTTGTTATAAGTGTGGAGAAAAAGGGCACAAAGTACATGACTGCAAGGGTAAGAAAATGGTTTCAAATGTACAATGCTTCATTTGCAAGGAGTTTGGACACTACGCGAACCTATGTCCCAGTCATCAGACTATGACGCAAATGATGCTATTGGATAATAATCAAGTTATGATACTACCACAGATGAAGAGGAATGATTAGAGTTCTTATGTTGATTATGTCAATTGAGTGTTGTATCAACAATGTACTTGTTATAATAATTATGGAGTATATAAGGATTGTACTGCAGTACTATTTCATTAAGGACTTGAGATTGTGTGGAACAAAGAAAAGTGACTCATTAGCAGGATAGATTTTTGGAAAATATATGGTTGAGAGAATGATAAACCATAATATAGTTCTGATACCGAGGTAGTGATTTTCGAATAATACATGATTATTTTGGAAAAAAATATATTGGATATTCTTGACTACCTTGGAACTGATTAATGATTTGTATATTCCATCATTTTTGGGGTTTAAAACATTTTTGGATTGATGAAGTATATCCAGTATTCTATATGGAATAAGGGAGCATGAATGTAATCAATAAGGAATATGGTAATACATGATGAAGGTATTCATATGCTATTACGGGGTAAAAAGGATCTATATTATTTTTACCTTCCTTATAAATGTTAGACTGTGAGTTTGGACAGAAGTATTTTGGATAGTTCTAGTTTGGAATATTTTGGATTGCCATAAAAGGACAACCCGGAGGTCGGGCGGCAACCCGTCGCGTCCGGCAAGGCTGCGAGACTTGAACCCGCAACCGAAGGGCGACAAGGGTGTATCACCTACCACTGGACCATGAGATGTCCTGGATTAAATAATGTAGTTTTTATTAAAAGATCATGTAGATGAATTATAAATTCGTTTATTTTGGAACCCTATACGAATAGTGTAAATAGAATTTTTTTACATTCTATTATCTTTTAGAGTGAAAGATGAGTTTGTGGTAGAAATTTATTAATGGATAAAACTCTAATTATAAAGTAAGTATATCTCCTTATGGTCTTAGCCAATCTCATAAATAAATTCCTCAATATTAAGAAAAGCAACTTTGAACAAAAATGTTTTCCTAGATGGTACCTTAAATCATCACTAATTTATGGCTTTGGGATTGTTGGCCTTTTTATAGCCATGTTCTCTACCACTCTCCATCAGATAATTGATGGTTATATTTTTCTTCCATATCCATATTTTCCTACATGGAACCCTAGTATGTGTTATTTTCGGTAATCTTCATACTTTCGACTCTTTATTTTAAATAGAGGCCTCATTAATTCATTTTTTGATGTGGGATTTCAACTAGGATATTTTGAAACGTCAAAAATGTATTATCCTAATACCCTATGTTTTGTTGAACCGATGGTATTTCAATTCATCATAGATTGATGAATTTAAGGAACTCAATTTTATACTTGTTTGTGATTGATGACCTCAATCACTCCCTATAAATATTTACGTTTTTCCTCCAATTATATGTCTCAAATTGCCACCAATGTTCTCATAATCGAGATCATAATTTGGTGGTGACACTTTCATTTCTCTTTTCCTAATATTAAGACTAAATTTTAGTAACCCAATTTCCGATGTGGGGTTTCCCACAAATATATTATCTATTTTCAACCTTTTATTTTCGAAGAATAATTTCAAATTGCGAGGACGCAATTTATTGAAGGAGGGGAGAATGTAACACCCCAAGATTTCATAGTGTGTTAGTTCTTCAAAATAATTCAATAACTTTCACTACATGCAACACCAAGTTCAAGCACACCATGACTTACCAAACAAGCCATTCAAAAGAGGTTATGAATAGTATTAGATAAATTTTAATGTTTATATAATCCTTATAATTTTAGAATCCATATTATGAGTTTCTTAGATATAATGCAAGAACAAATTCATTTTCAGTATTATCAAATTTAATAGTGAACCCTTTTTAAATACAATATTTTAAACTTTTTGACTAAATGGAGACATCAAAAATTTAAAATGAAACATCCCAAGCTTCCACGGTACACTTTCTTTGAATAATATAGTAGCGTGTGTTGTACGCAACCCTGAGTTTTAACACACACCACAACCAATCAAACTAGCCGTTATGAATAGTAATACCTACTTTTTGAAATTATATATATTTTATATTTTAAAATGGACTTCATTTTTGGTTTCGGAATATCGAATTTAGCCTAAGGTGAAATTTTGGTACATTTCGGATATCTTTCATATTTTGATGAATAGTGAAAATTACTAAATTTTAATTAAAAACAACTTTTTTAATCATAATAATTAATAGTGATAAATTATGAATTTGAGTGGTTTTAAAGTATATTTAGAATATATTTTTACAATTTAATATAATTTTGGTCATTAGACAAAATTTTACAATTAAACCGAACATAAACAAGTGTCAATCTTTTGATAGTTATTATCTCTTAAAAACACGCTTTTTGTTTTGACAGCGGGAATTAATTTTAAATTAATTTCTGCCACTTCTGTGTTTTGAATTTAGAAAAATGGATTCCATATTTGGAATCAGGATGTTCAAATTGTGTAAATAGGTAACTTTTATTTTTAGACATTTTGAATAATTACTGCGGTAAATATTTTATTTACCATGGTTAAAGGGTAAATCCGGTAAATAAGGGTTAAAAAATAATATTATAATAATACAAAATTACCCTAAAACGTGTCCTAACCTTATTGGTGGACACATACCCGACCATGGGCATCCTTGGGTCAATTTGGGGACCCCTTGGAGCCACTTGTATGTGGTAGGGACACATTATATTAATAAAGTTAAAATAAAAATAAAAATGGCATAAGCTTACATCTTTTATAAGAACAATTTTTACATAGGGTTATACATGTTGGATTTTCGATTATAAATATTGATTAGAAAGCTAAAAAGATTTCCTACATAATGATGTTTTATTTATAATTTTTAGACATTAAATAATTTATTTTATTTATGACACAATGATGATGCAGTAATTACTAAAATAGTAAAAAATTAACATAATTGATATTATAAATACCCAAATAAATATAATATGAAACTTTTAATGAATTAAAATAATTTTCTAGGATAATATGATATATTAGGATTGATTTAATTGACTTTTTTCGAAGTAATCAATCTGTTATGAGTTTCACAAAAATCAACTATTGAATAGTGTCAAAATTGACATAAAAGAGTTCTTAAAACAAATATTATATTATTAATTGATATTAAATTCCTAAAAATCTAAGGTTCGGCCAAGAGACTTATATTATGATAGGTTAATCATTAATGGACCACTTGGGGGTCGCTTGGATGTATATAGTAAGTTTATTAACCATATTATATAAAAATACAAAGAGACATTGTAAAAGTGAAACTAATTAACTTAGAGTTAATACTTAAAGATAAGGTTAATATAAGTACCCAAACCTGTCTAAATTCTATTGGTTGAGTGGTTTTCGACCTATCCCCACCTTAACCTTTGAATAGTCAACTTTGGAGCCATTAGAAACCGAATATGAATTTATTATAAATTAATATTTCTAGCTTTTCCAAAGGTGCCCCTCACCCCTCTTATAAAAGGGCACTCCTCCTTCTCTTTTCCTCACACCTCTCAAGCCACTTGGCTCGTCCAAACTCTGCCCAACTAAGCTCCCCACATCCCTCTCCTCCTCCTTGAAGCTTCCCCTTAGGCATAAAGCATTTCAAGAAGTCCATTGGTTCCAACCAAAGTGAGTTACCTAAATTAAAGGTAACAATTTCTCTTAAAGTATTTTCATTTATTTTGCTTCTCCAACCCCCAAAATCTTTTTATTTCCTTTCTTTTGTAACAACACCAGTATCCTAAATATACTAGGTTGTTGTTATAAGAAGGATTCAAACTACACATACACACAACTCCATCTAATGGATGATGAACATAATGTTTCTGTGGATGGCAAACTAACGCCTCACGAAACGATGATTGTTCAAATACATATTACCACCTCTCATGGTGGCCATTATGATGGCACTGTAATTAAATATGATATTAATGATATATATTTTATATATAAGCTTCTGTAATTCCATTTTATTTCATTCCATTATTCGTTTCATGTTGTATATACATACGATAATTTCATTTGAGGAAGTGCGGACTACCGCCCCCTTAAAATGATATGACTCGTTCATACCACACATGGAACGTATAAAGGATGGTGTTAATGAACTTAAGTAACATATATAAAATATTATATTATACTGGAATAGTAATATACCTATGTATCATTTGGATTTGATTCTTTTAAAATAAAAATTAAATGGAAGTAGCGTTCGTGCGTACGTACGGACTACCGTCTCCACGAACGCGATAAGATTCGTTCTCCATCATATCCATTCAAGTATTATTCTCATTTTAGGGTTAAAAATAATGTTAATATCATTCTGATTATGAATAAGATATAATCTATCCATTACAAACATGTCTTACGTAACCAAACATTTAAGAAGAACGAATCGATTATCACCGAAACAACGATAATACTAAGATATTATTAATAAAGCAATGTTAAAAGATCATATATGATATCATATTAATGTATATGATTCTTGTACAATTTAATAACAATTATTTCACCATTATACAGGAGGTTAACCTACCCCAACCAAGAAAAAGTTCAAGGTAAGGGTTATTTCACAATCTCTTCATTATCCGAGGTTGTATTATATGTAATAATCTACTGGGATCTCTTTATCATCCACATCCATGTTTCTTAAAAATGTATTTCAAAACATTTTTACTATTTACAAGAATATGGGTTAAAGTCATTTATACCCTTTTTGACTTTTTATAAGAGGTTTATAAAGGAATCTTTCCGTCGTTTTCAAAACAAGGTCCCTTTTAACCTTTTCGACAGAATTGAGGTAAGAATGTTTTTTTTAACTTATACGGCGGGTTGCGGTTATTTTCCGCCGTTATAAAATCGTTGAATCTTTCCATACAAGCTTATAAGAATATTTTCAAAGAAAATGTTTTATTTTATATGGATCTTAAATGATTTTAAAATAAAAGGAGATACTTCTTTAAAAAGAATTTTGATTTCATCTATGTCAACATCCTTTGATGGATTTTAAGATTATTTGAAGTTGATTTATTATGATACAAAACTTCTATATTGTATTGAAGGTTTTGTGATATGTTTGACTGTGGATGTGCTATTTTTATACCATTCATAGTTTATGGTGAAATTATTGACATTTCGTATGCTAGTTTTAATACGAATGTTTATGTTATGTTTAAACCTTTTCATATGGGAATGCATTGGACTTAATAAGTGACGGGTGGAGCCCGCTATAGCTCCTCGATGCATCGGTAGGTCTCATGAGACAAACTAGTGTCTTGGCACAAGGCCTTGACAAAATCTTATTTGTAGTCTTGGCACGAGGCCTTGGCTATGTGGTTATGATAGTCTGGCATTATGCATTCCAACATTATGAAAGTGGTTATTGATTTTTGCATGTGATTATTCATTTAGTAGAATATCCATGTGAATAAGTAAATGGCATTATTTCATTTTATTTATGCCATACCATGTTGAAAGTTCGCATTTAAAAGGCTTTTGTTTTAGTTATACATTGCCTTAAATGTTTATTCTTATTTATGAAAGTTTCCACTTTATTGTTATCCTTACTGGGCATTTGAGCTCACCCCTTTTTTTTATGTTTTATTTTTCCCAGGATGTGAAGAAGTAAGTTATGAATGTCCTGCAGGGATTTTATGAGGGGTTAATAATGTGGATTGTGGAAATATTATGTTGTTGTATTAGTTTTTCATTTTATGATGTAATGTAAAACTTATGAATATATCTAGTGTTTCCAAGGCTACTAAACCAATCGGTCTTTCGAGATTTGATCTTTCTTGTGATCATGCCAATGTTATGTAATAATGCACCGACTCTAGGAAACTGGGGTCGGGGCGTTACAGTTGGTATCAGAGGAAGTTTAGTACAAACCTTGGAAGCTAGATTTAGATAAACTCTGATTAGAGCACGTAGACCTAAGATGAACTTTGAGGATTAGTATAGAAGAACTTCCTAGAATTTTGGTATTGTAGAGATTTTGTGAGTTTTCCGAGCAATACATCCCTGTCTGGATACGAGCAGGTAGAGGCGGCTCTGGCACAGATGTACCTAGGGGTAAAACCCGAAAACACCGCTTTGAGCTAGACTCGAACGGGAACTGGTGCACGACAACGGGCCTTGCTGCACTCTTGGTTACGACACTCCCGGGGGATATGCTTAAGATAACTCTCATTTTCTTTACAAATCATTATGAAGGGTTTATGTGTATATACATCCTCAAAGGAGACATTCTTATGATTATGGATTATATCCATAAATAGTTCAATTTATGTTAAGTGTTTTATAAGTATGGGATTATGTATTTTGATTCATAAACTGATCTAGTTTATGCCATTGTTTAGAAATGGCGCCCAGTAGAAGGAATGAGAACTCCAGAAATGCACATGATACAAAGAGAAGGAAGGATCATATCTTTCATGGTATTAAGCTAGAATTTATAAGAGAAATAGTATCCCATGTATTATCATCATATGAAGAAATAATATCATGTATTGATAAGATAAGTAAAGAGATTACTAAGTCCTATGGCTTTGAAGGGAAGCAAGAGAAGAAAAGGATAGAAGAGAGAAAGATGGATAAAGGGAAGAGGGAAAAGAAGAATTTTCCCATATGTGGTAACTGTGGAAAGAAACACCCTGGAACTTGCCTGAAAGGAATGGGAGTTTGTTATAAGTGTGGAGAAAAAGGGCACAAAGTACATGACTGCAAGGGTAAGAAAATGGTTTCAAATGTACAATGCTTCATTTGCAAGGAGTTTGGACACTACGCGAACCTATGTCCCAGTCATCATACTATGACGCAAATGATGCTATTGGATAATAATCAAGTTATGATACTACCACAGATGAAGAGGAATGATTAGAGTTCTTATGCTGATTATGTCAATTGAGTGTTGTATCAACAATGTACTTGTTATAATAATTATGGAGTATATAAGGATTGTACTGCAGTACTATTTCATTAAGGACTTGAGATTGTGTGGAACAAAGAAAAGTGACTCATTAGCATGATAGATTTTTGGAAAATATATGGTTGAGAGAATGATAAACCATAATATAGTTCTGATACCGAGGTAGTGATTTTCGAATAATACATGATTATTTTGGAAAAAAATATATTGGATATTCTTGACTACCTTGGAACTGATTAATGATTTGTATATTCCATCATTTTTGGGGTTTAAAACATTTTTGGATTGATGAAGTATATCCAGTATTCTATATGGAATAAGGGAGCATGAATGTAATCAATAAGGAATATGGTAATACATGATGAAGGTATTCATATGCTATTACGGGGTAAAAAGGATCTATATTATGTTTACCTTCCTTATAAATGTTAGACTGTGAGTTTGGACAGAAGTATTTTGGATAGTTCTAGTTTGGATTATTTTGGATTGCCATAAAAGGACAACCCGGAGGTCGGGCGGCAACCCGTCGCGTCCGGCAAGGCTGCGAGACTTGAACCCGCAACCGAAGGGCGACAAGGGTGTATCACCTACCACTGGACCATGAGATGTCCTGGATTAAATAATGTAGTTTTTATTAAAAGATCATGTAGATGAATTATAAATTCGTTTATTTTGGAACCCTATACGAATAGTGTAAATAGAATTTTTTTACATTCTATTATCTTTTAGAGTGAAAGATGAGTTTGTGGTAGAAATTTATTAATGGATAAAACTCTAATTATAAAGTAAGTATATCTCCTTATGATCTTAGCCAATCTCATAAATAAATTCCTCAATATTAAGAAAAGCAACTTTGAACAAAAATGTTTTCCTAGATGGTACCTTAAATCATCACTAATTTATGGCTTTGGGATTGTTGGCCTTTTTATAGCCATGTTCTCTACCACTCTCCATCAGATAATTGATGGTTATATTTTTCTTCCTTATCCATATTTTCCTACATGGAACCCTAGTATGTGTTATTTTCGGTAATCTTCATACTTTCGACTCTTTATTTTAAATAGAGGCCTCATTAATTCATTTTTCGATGTGGGATTTCAACTAGGATATTTTGAAACGTCAAAAATGTATTATCCTAATACCCTATGTTTTGTTGAACCGATGGTATTTCAATTCATCATAGATTGATGAATTTAAGGAACTCAATTTTATACTTGTTTGTGATTGATGACCTCAATCACTCCCTATAAATATTTACGTTTTTCCTCCAATTATATGTCTCAAATTTCCACCAATGTTCTCCTAATCGAGATCATAATTTGGTGGTGACACTTTCATTTCTCTTTTCCTAATATTAAGACTAAATTTTAGTAACCCAATTTCCGATGTGGGGTTTCCCACAAATATATTATCTATTTTCAACCTTTTATTTTCGAAGAATAATTTCAAATTGCGAGGACGCAATTTATTGAAGGAGGGGAGAATGTAACACCCCAAGATTTCATAGTGTGTTAGTTCTTCAAAATAATTCAATAACTTTCACTACATGCAACACCAAGTTCAAGCACACCATGACTTACCAAACAAGCCATTCAAAAGAGGTTATGAATAGTATTAGATAAATTTTAATGTTTATATAATCCTTATAATTTTAGAATCCATATTATGAGTTTCTTAGATATAATGCAAGAACAAATTCATTTTCAGTATTATCAAATTTAATAGTGAACCCTTTTTAAATACAATATTTTAAACTTTTTGACTAAATGGGGACATCAAAAATTTAAAATGAAACATCCCAAGCTTCCACGGTACACTTTCTTTGAATAATATAGTAGCGTGTGTTGTACGCAACCTTGAGTTTTAACACACACCACAACCAATCAAACTAGCCGTTATGAATAGTAATACCTACTTTTTGAAATTATATATATTTTATATTTTAAAATGGACTTCATTTTTGGTTTCGGAATATCGAATTTAGCCTAAGGTGAAATTTTGGTACATTTCGGATAACTTTCATATTTTGATGAATAGTGAAAATTACTAAATTTTAATTAAAAACAACTTTTTTAATCAAAATAATTAATAGTGATAAATTATGAATTTGAGTGGTTTTAAAGTATATTTAGAATATATTTTTACAATTTAATATAATTTTGGTCATTAGACAAAATTTTACAATTAAACCGAACATAAACAAGTGTCAATCTTTTGATAGTTATTATCTCTTAAAAACACGCTTTTTGTTTTGACAGCGGGAATTAATTTTAAATTAATTTCTGCCACTTCTGTGTTTTGAATTTAGAAAAATGGATTCCATATTTGGAATCAGGATGTTCAAATTGTGTAAATAGGTAACTTTTATTTTTAGACATTTTGAATAATTACTGCGGTAAATATTTTATTTACCATGGTTAAAGGGTAAATCCGGTAAATAAGGGTTAAAAAATAATATTATAATAATACAAAATTACCCTAAAACGTGTCCTAACCTTATTGGTGGACACATACCCAACCATGGGCATCCTTGGGTCAATTTGGGGACCCCTTGGAGCCACTTGTATGTGGTAGGGACACATTATATTAATAAAGTTAAAATAAAAATAAAAATGGCATAAGCTTACATCTTTTATAAGAACAATTTTTACATAGGGTTATACATGTTGGATTTTCGATTATAAATATTCATTAGAAATCTAAAAAGATTTCCTACATAATGATGTTTTATTTATAATTTTTAGACATTAAATAATTTATTTTATTTATGACACAATGATGATGCAGTAATTACTAAAATAGTAAAAAATTAACATAATTGATATTATAAATACCCAAATAAATATAATATGAAACTTTTAATGAATTAAAATAATTTTATAGGATAATATGATATATTAGGATTGATTTAATTGACTTTGTTCGAAGTAATCAATCTGTTATGAGTTTCACAAAAATCAACTATTGAATAGTGTCAAAATTGACATAAAAGAGTTCTTAAAACAAATATTATATTATTAATTGATATTAAATTCCTAAAAATCTAAGGTTCGGCCAAGAGACTTATATTATGATAGGTTAATCATTAATGGACCACTTGGGGGTCTCTTGGATGTATATAGTAAGTTTATTAACCATATTATATAAAAATACAAAGAGACATTGTAAAAGTGAAACTAATTAACTTAGAGTTAATACTTAAAGATAAGGTTAATATAAGTACCCAAACCTGTCTAAATTCTATTGGTTGAGTGGTTTTCGACCTATCCCCACCTTAACCTTTGAATAGTCAACTTTGGAGCCATTAGAAACCGAATATGAATTTATTATAAATTAATATTTCTAGCTTTTCCAAAGGTGCCCCTCACCCCTCTTATAAAAGGGCACTCCTCCTTCTCTTTTCCTCACACCTCTCAAGCCACTTGGCTCGTCCAAACTCTGCCCAACTAAGCTCCCCACATCCCTCTCCTCCTCCTTGAAGCTTCCCCTTAGGCAGAAAGCATTTCAAGAAGTCCTTTGGTTCCAACCAAAGTGAGTTACCTAAATTAAAGGTAACAATTTCTCTTAAAGTATTTTCATTTATTTTGCTTCTCCAACCCCCAAAATCTTTTTATTTCCTTTCTTTTGTAACAACACCAGTATCCTAAATATACTAGGATGTTGTTATAAGAAGGATTCAAACTACACATACACACAACTCCATCTAATGGATGATGAACATAATGTTTCTGTGGATGGCAAACTAACGCCTCACGAAACGATGATTGTTCAAATACATCTTACCACCTCTCATGGTGGCCATTATGATGGCACTGTAATTAAATATGATATTAATGATATATATTTTATATATAAGCTTCTGTAATTCCATTTTATTTCATTCCATTATTCGTTTCATGTTGTATATACATACGATAATTTCATTTGAGGAAGTGCGGACTACCGCCCCCTTAAAATGATATGACTCGTTCATACCACACATGGAACGTATAAAGGATGGTGTTAATGAACTTAAGTAACATATATAAAATATTATATTATACTGGAATAGTAATATACCTATGTATCATTTGGATTTGATTCTTTTAAAATAAAAATTAAATGGAAGTAGCGTTCGTGCGTACGTACGGACTACCGTCTCCACGAACGTGATAAGATTCGTTCTCCATCATATCCATTCAAGTATTATTCTCATTTTAGGGTTAAAAATAATGTTAATATCATTCTGATTATGAATAAGATATAATCTATCCATTACAAACATGTCTTACGTAACCAAAAATTTAAGAAGAACGAATCGATTATCACCGAAACAACGATAATACTAAGATATTATTAATAAAGCAATGTTAAAAGATCATATATGATATCATATTAATGTATATGATTCTTGTACAATTTAATAACAATTATTTCACCATTATACAGGAGGTTAACCTACCCCAACCAAGAAAAAGTTCAAGGTAAGGGTTATTTCACAATCTCTTCATTATCTGAGGTTGTATTATATGTAATAATCTACTGGGATCTCTTTATCATCCACATCCATGTTTCTTAAAAATGTATTTCAAAACATTTTTACTATTTACAAGAATATGGGTTAAAGTCATTTATACCCTTTTTGACTTTTTATAAGAGGTTTATAAAGGAATCTTTCCGTCGTTTTCAAAACAAGGTCCCTTTTTACCTTTTCGACAGAATTGAGGTAAGAATGTTTTTTTTAACTTATACGGCGGGTTGCGGTTATTTTCTGCCGTTATAAAATCGTTGAATCTTTCCATACAAGCTTATAAGAATATTTTCAAAGAAAATGTTTTATTTTATATGGATCTTAAATGATTTTAAAATAAAAGGAGATACTTCTTTAAAAAGAATTTTGATTTCATCTATGTCAACATCCTTTGATGGATTTTAAGATTATTTGAAGTTGATTTATTATGATACAAAACTTCTATATTGTATTGATGGTTTTGTGATATGTTTGACTGTGGATGTGCTATTTTTATACCATTCATAGTTTATGGTGAAATTATTGACATTTCGTATGCTAGTTTTAATACGAATGTTTATGTTATGTTTAAACCTTTTCATATGGGAATGCATTGGACTTAATAAGTGACGGGTGGAGCCCGCTATAGCTCCTCGATGCATCGGTAGGTCTCATGAGACAAACTAGTGTCTTGGCACAAGGCCTTGACAAAATCTTATTTGTAGTCTTGGCACGAGGCCTTGGCTATGTGGTTATGATAGTCTGGCATTATGCATTCCAACATTATGAAAGTGGTTATTGATTTTTGCATGTGATTATTCATTTAGTAGAATATCCATGTGAATAAGTAAATGGCATTATTTCATTTTATTTATGCCATAACATGTTGAAAGTTCGTATTTAAAAGGCTTTTGTTTTAGTTATACATTGCCTTAAATGTTTATTCTTATTTATGAAAGTTTCCACTTTATTGTTATCCTTACTGGGCATTTGAGCTCACCCCTTTTTTTTATGTTTTATTTTTCCCAGGATGTGAAGAAGTAAGTTATGAATGTCCTGCAGGGATTTTATGAGGGGTTAATAATGTGGATTGTGGAAATATTATGTTGTTGTATTAGTTTTTCATTTTATGATGTAATGTAAAACTTATGAATATATCTAGTGTTTCCAAGGCTACTAAACCAATCGGTCTTTCGAGATTTGTTCTTTCTTGTGATCATGCCAATGTTATGTAATAATGCACCGACTCTAGGAAACTGGGGTCGGGGCGTTACAATGGGGGTAGAAATGAAAAAGGTGTGGTGGAGATAGAGATGACCAACACCCTATGATACATTAGATGTCTAATTTGATTTTGTAGTGGCCTAAAGGGATGTGGTTGAAGAATTCGAGTTTTGGGATAATCAATCTGAAGTGGAAGTATGTGTGATAGACCTTCAAAAAATGAAAAGTTTGGACTCATCACACTCAAGAGTTTGATCTGTAGGGGGATTTCAAGAATTCTTCATGAAATCAATATTAGGCACAATGGTTAGGAATATAGGGAGATTATTTGATAATTAAGGGTGAATATTATGGGGGTAGAGGTTTTATTGAGGGAAGGTTTAGGGATTGGGTGTGGATGAATTAATATGGTCATGTAGTTATGATTGATGGTTGAGGGTATAAATAAGATATGGGGGTAAACATGAACAATATTTTCACAACATTTATAAGTTGAAAATTTTCATATTGTGTGAAATTGTAGGATTTTTCATATTTGATTTTTTTTATTTTTTCATGTTGGGAACCTTAAACGTCTTGTATGCACTACCTGACATGTAACATTGGCATCATTCACTTTTGGGAACCCAGACATGGTCCATTATTTCTTAATATTCCATAATATTCCCTAACACTACTCTATCCAAGTATACCCCATGTGACCAGCCATAGGTTTCTTCTTATACAATGTTTCAATTAACATCTATATATTGGCCTGAGATCACATTAATTATTCTAAATGTGATGACACATCCTACAAAAAATTGTTCTTTTCAAATTTTCAATACATTCCAATCATCCATGATGGGTATATTTCCTCCATTCTAGATATCAATTGTCCCAAAAGTGAATAATTTAATGTGGTTGAGTGGTCTTGACCATATTGATTTGAGATTTTCAGGGAAGAAAATCCATCATGAATTTAATAATAACAACTTATTAACTATTGTGATGATTCTACATGCAATGAAAAAATCATTCCACTTCTGTGTTTTCTTATAAATCATGTACTTCTCATAGGTATCTATTATTAATTCATAATGTTTATCCATTTCAAGAATCATAACATCATTATATTATTTGGAATACAACTTCAACATCTTAATATCCCAAAATGAGGGATTCTCTAGGACTTCTAGAATATGGAATGTATTTCCATACACTAATCCCAAGGTATAGGTGTTAATTTGTGTTTATATATTGTGCAGTATGAGTAGATTGAATTTTCAATTATAAGACTCTTGTCATTCTGATATTTTTTAACAATCATATCTTGGTTTTTTTATATACAAGTATGATAATTAATATTCTAGATTGTTTGTGGTTGGTAGGGTTTTTCTATGTTATTCCAGATTCTATACATCCACATCACTCATTGTAATTTTTTTTGGTAAAATGTGTTCAATTTTCACTAATGAGAAATATGGGAAAAGTTAATCTTTTAAAAATATTCTTTTCTAAGATTTTCATGACCACTTTTGTAATTTCATGAGTGTTGGATTCAACTGCAACCCACTTCGAAGATGAGTCAACACAAACTTTGATAAATTAATTTCTATGTGAAATTAGTAATTTTAACACAAAATCCATTACCCATATGATGAAAATTTTGTCTTCAATTAATAGGTTTTTAGCCATTTCATTTCTTTTCACAATGATTCCAGTTCATTATCACTGATCACATATCTGGAAAATTATTCTTACATGGTGATAAAATATGTGAAAAAAAAGTCCACTTTTAAGGATTTTATCTTCAATTTTTTTCAATTTTTTCCTCTAGACAATGATGTGTGACACATGTTAAGTAAAAATTTATCTCATCCTTTATGATACTATTCTACATGAGTACACTCCTATGGTGTTTAAAATGTATTGTCTAAACCCCATAGTAGTGTAAGGATTTAAATAAAAAAAATTCAATGATTGGTTTTATGATATTGTTAACCTAATCTTTTGGTGACACAGATTTCATTTTTTGAAAACCATAGGCATTCCATCGTGTTTATATTGAAAATTGATTCATTAGGGAAGTTAATATCCATGTCCAGATTGTCATCATTCTCAAAGAAATGTAGTGGGAGTCTAGAGATATGGTTATTAATGAAGTTCTTGGTCCACTTTGTGTCTATTATGATGATATAATATTTTTTCAGCTTATAGATCCACAATATAAGTCTTGGTTTCACATCATTTTTATTCAACAAATATTTTAGTGCAGAATGGTCTGTCCAAAAAAACACCTTGTAAAAAACAAGGAATTTGTGAAATATTTCAAAATCATAGAAAACTTCAAAAAGGTCATTATCTAATTTTTTTAATTTACCTAATAATATGTCAATGTGTGATTATAATAGAAAATGATTCAAAATATCCAGCTGAATCGGATTCCTAATAAAATACCTTTAGTGAAGTGCCTTGTGTCACACATTAAAAGAATGTATTTTTTCAAATATAAAGAAATGATAATGAGGGAGTCCACATAGTTATTATTTAAAATATTTAATGTTCATAAAACCCTTTATTAAAGTCTTCATAAGTATCCTTTATATAAAGTTGTGCAAGAAGGAGTGATACTTCCACAAAATATTTTATAACATGGTTGTTTAATTCTGTATGGCCGAGAAGGTAGCTTATGGATTTAACATTTGGGGGATTAGATAAGTCATTAATGACATTGATATTTGGTAGTTCAAATACCACACTATATAAGAAAATTAATCATATGCCTCTTTGGATGATAATGTGACATTTTTTCCTATTTAAAACAATGAATTATTCAACAAAGCATTATAGGACTAATTCTAGAGTACATAGGAATACCTCAAATGATCTTCAATAAATAGATAAATCACCTAATGAAATGGCCCTAAATTATACTTCTATATCATGGAATATATGTATCAATAATCCTTGGAAGTTTTCCGATGCATTACACATACCGAATGACACACATGTGTTGGTTAAGATAATGAATAATCATGTGAATTTAGATTCAATGTATTATCTAGGTCGATTTCATCATGATTTTATCCTGAATACCCATCTAGATAATAGTATAATTCATTCCCTTTTAGTCCCAACAACATTTTATCCATAAAATGAAAGCGAAAATGATCTTTTTGGATTAAAATATATAATATTTTATAATCCAACCATACTTCCCATCCAGTGATAGTATGAGTTGACTTCAAATCATCCCCATCATTTTTTAAAATTATGAGACTACATTTCATTGGAACTACTTGTAGCAGACTCACCCTCTCGTATTCAAATATTGAAAAAATTGTTTAACATCTATGATTTTCAGAAATTTATTCTTAACTAACTCCATCATTAGTTTGGTGATTCTCCTCTAGGGAGGTTGTTTGGGGTTTTCTACTTCCTATAGTAAAATATTGTGGCTACCGTTTGGGCAGAAAATCACTTGGATGCATTCCACTCCAGAGGAAATTGATTTATTATTATATTTTAAGGAATTAGATCAATTATTCCTCTTACATTTGTTTTTATTCTAATATGATAATGACTAGTTGTGCATCTTTATTCTCTAAAAGTGTGTACATGAGTCTGTCTAGGATGGGTTTCAACTATAGTGTCAGTGGTTGGATGACCACGTCTATGAAAGGTGGGGTGTGTCCCTTTTAAGATATTCTATAAATTTATCATCCTAGATATCATATTTCTCCTTTTATTTAGTAGATAAGTCATAACTATTGTATTCAATGAATATTTAGTAATTTTCCTCTTTAGTTATAAAGATATATTGATTGTAAAATAAATTATCTATTTGTAAACTATATCTCACTGGTTCAAATGCAACTTGTTCATCACTATACATAGATATATGTATCCCTTGATTAATATCAATCTACTCTTTCCTAGTGGCATGAATGGTCAAATTGGTATAATTAGAATGTATCATTGTTCTTTTATATCCAAAATGAGTAACTCTACTAGGAAAATGAATTTTATAATTTTGACAAGAACATATTTGATAATCCCTCAAGGATAAATTATAGATCACCCAATTATTTAAGGTTAAACTCTAGTAGTCATTAGTTCCCTAAGTACTAGAATGTGCAATAAAGTTATTTTCATGAGGTTAATTGTAGATCTGATGTCTCACATTACTATTTTGAAGTTTCCTTATACTATGGTGCACATAATTGAGAAAATATTAGGTTCTATAAACATTAATGTTAGATTATTCTCTACAGCAGAAGATAATTCATCATATAGAGAAATGAATCCTAGGTATTCCATATTTATCTTATTGGGGATATGTTCCTTTATTATGTTTTTATAGGTATGAAATTCAGTAATAGCATCAGAAAATGGGATGTTGATATGTAATATTGTGAAAATTTAAAATAATTTATTATACTTCCCTTTTATTGTACCTTTCCTCATTATTTGTAGTTATGGAATTTGTTGTTTATAAGTTTGTGGTGTTATGTATATCTCCTCTATAGATTTCTCTATTGATGAAGCTTTTTGAGGAGGTGATGATTCCATAAATATTTTCTAATAAGATCTATTTGTACATTTATTTTTAACACATTGAATGATTGTTTATTGTTTTTTGGGTATGTCGAGCTTCTTGTCTTCTCCATCATAGGGTTTCATAAAAACTATCAATTTTTTCTCCATAGTACAAGGGTTTGGGTCACTCTATTGGGTAGGTCTAATTATTACCATTAAGCATATTTGGTAATCAATATAACATGGTTTTTGATAGGTTTTTCATTTTATGTTCAATGTTTCAGTGTTCCTCCCTTTGATATTTTATTTATGACTCTTGGATGAAAATAATATTTTCTAAATTTTTTAATAATGGTTTTGAAAATATATTATAGATTTTATTGGAGAGGGAAAATAGATTTGGTAGTATTTTTAGGGATGGTTGATTTTTTGGGCTCTTGGAGGGAAGGGTTATTGGGTTATTTTTCTGTGGCAGTCTAGGAATTGGGCACATCGAAAAATTTCCACGTGGTCATTGTTTCATGGGGGTTCTTTGACACTTATTTGTTTATATTTAACTTACTTATTATTTATATGTTGTTGAGTCACCCTCTATTTATTGTAATGTTGTGGTGGCTATTATTGTTGGATATGCTAGTTGTAATTAATATAATTACAATCTTTTCTTTTCATTCAACTACCCCTACCTTACTATCTTGATATGTATATGGGATAATGTAATTTTTCCTTGATTGAATATCCATTATAGGACGAGGGGTGGTGGTGCATCAATTAGCTGAACGGATTTCATATTCTTAGTAAGAGTATCTACTTATAACATTAGACATGTTTTTTATTCAACATGGTGGATTCTACCCTGAGGCACACCATGATTTCTATTATACATAATTGAATAGCTGGATACCACATTTAGAAGGGCTTAGATTAATTTCTAGTTTTTCATCATTTGATCTCTTTTAACAGAATCATCTATAACTCCCTGAGCAGTTGGCTGGAGACATTGGTAAAAGGTTTGAAGATGAAGCCACACATCATGTCCATGATGGGGGAACATATAAGTAAGTTCCATAATGTGAAACCATGCCTCTCATTCAAACTCTCTATCAATCTAGGAATTATTTTGGATGTCATTATAGATTTTCAAAGTTCATATTAGTGGGAAATACATAGTTGTGCGCATATTTTATAATTCATCTGATGTTGTAATTGACTCGGGAGCTTGGATTTTCATCCAATCCAAGGGTTGGTCATTTATATAGATTTAGAATACTTGTAATCTAATTTCATAAAAGGATACTCCATATTTTTAATGATATTTCAAACTTCTAGAAATGTATAGATATTCTAGTGAGGATATACACTCTATAATATACAAGGACTGTCCATATTCAGGATCATGCTGATGATTTGAGGTTTGACATAAAATGTTTTTTCATATATAAGAGGGCACAAAATTCTTGGTGTCGCACCAATGATAGAAATAAATCCATAATCGATGATGTTGTTCTCTATTTTCAATGGTTGATCACCATACATTGTAGGTGGAACATAATTCTTGTTAGGTGGGTTAGGGCCTGTAGCGTTTCTATATACACCATATTTGCATGGTATAGTGAAAAGATATATTATTCAATATTTTGAATGATTGTGACATTTAATTCATCATTGAGGCTTGTTGGATGACTCGTGGAGCACAGATGCATGTACTATTCTAGTATGAAGAAGGACGTAGTGGAGTTTGAATAAATGATGGAAAAATGAGAATAGAAAACAATGATGGGTGAATTAATCTCATGTTTATGCTAATGGTTCCTATGACTAAGCATAGTATTTTCGATGGAAACAATACCAAAATCTATCACTCGCAAAATTTTCATTTGATTTATTTTGAAGGAGATCATATAAGAATTACTATTACCCCAAGCTACACTTTCTACGATGGCATAGTAGAGTGGTAGTGTGGGGTCGAACCCACGAGGGGTTGTTGGAGGACATGGAACCAGTGACTTCAAGCCCGATATGTTAGAGTTATCAAAATTTTATTAATTTTTTGGATTCAATTAAATATATTGAGTTTTGATATTATTAATGAGAATAATATGGATCAGGTAAGATTTCATGTTTTAGGTAAAAAGTATTATCTCAGTATTAACATGGGATAGTCTTAGCGAATAACCCACAAAGTGATGTAGAGGGAACTAGATGATTATGGAAAAAAACACTAGTTCTATCCAATATAAAACGGTTCCATGTTTCATTAATAGATAAAAATAAAGATGAATTAAGACTAGCTTCAATGGAAGAATGTTTCATAGGATAGTTGTTATAGCTTTCTCTACCCCAATCAGGTTGTGATCATTCATTTTAATTTCATATGGATAGGTTTAGATAAACTAATTAAATTAAAATTTATTTTTTATGGTGATTACTAGAATTAGGGTTACAAATTTAATGTTTATATATTCATTGGATTCAGAACAAACATTACCACAACCCATACATTAATTAGTTTATCCACACATTATGTTATTAATCGATATTAAGGAAACACTGGGATATATTATTGGTATATTAATAAAAAAATTAATTTTGATATCATGAAATTTATGGATTAATAATCATGAAATTAGTTGTCAAAAAAGTTGACAATTCAACAAAAAAACATACTTGAATTTTTAAACTAGAATTAATGTTGTGTATATTCGCTGTCGAGTGGAAACTACAATAGAAAATGGATGTTGGATCTCTAAGTGAAAACGAAAGCGAAAAATAACACTTTCAGATTGATCCAAATAAAATTGGTTTAATATAAATATTAAAAGAATTTCTTTTCATTTTCTTTTAAAGTATACAATGTGATAAAATTATAGAAAAAGATAGATTTATTGTACTCTGAATTTATTGTGCGGGGTTTTCCTCGTCTTGTGAATATATGGATATGAATTTACACGATGTTTAAACTTATTAAATCATGTAATCATGATCCAATGTTTTCTATACATATATTTCGTATGGAACCTCTCAAGGCCTAAATCATTGATGTTTAGAGTTGTGAATTTTTTTCATGACTTATATTGGAATCACAATAATGCTATATCTGATGACTTGAATATTGAGCGGGAATTAGCATTCAAATGCTACACTGTATGTATTAAATATTTACATCGTTTATTTTTATCATGGCTTACAAATTCTTCATAACTTATGATTAATGACATCATAAATTCCTTGAATGATGCATACACATCATGTATGTGTTTGACTACTTTTAAAGTCTTTTTTTGTACATTTTTTATAACATTCCATAAGAAACTAGTGAATTGTTTTCTGTAA
Organism: Viscum album; assembly: GCA_963277665.1. Taxonomy (NCBI): domain Eukaryota; kingdom Viridiplantae; phylum Streptophyta; class Magnoliopsida; order Santalales; family Viscaceae; genus Viscum; species Viscum album. The sequence continues at coordinate 1,007,561,372 of OY728161.1, forward strand.
AAATCAATACATACCCACTATGTTTCCAAATAAAACCTAGGAAATAATTAATTAAATGAGTCCAAAGTGTATGTAAAAGTACATATTATCCATATTACATTAAATTAAATTATTTATTGATTTTATTTAAATAAAATTATATTATTTTTGGAATAAATAATGAAAAAAATAAATTAAAAATAAGATAAAATTATTAATGCAATTCTATCACAAAGGAAAATAAAATACTTCATGTTTAATTTTTTTAAAAATAAAACTTATTAAACCACGATGTAATACCAATAGAATTATATAAGGTGTGCAATAATAGTTAGTGGGTTGCAGATTTAAAATGTTTCACTTGTGGCCAACATAACAACATCATCGTTGATGATGTTCCGCCCCGTTTTTTGCCTTAGGATCTTACATGAAAGAAAATTATTCACAAAAATCAAACCAAAAATACCTAGACAGATCTAAATAAACACTTGAATTTTTTTATGATCATTGGTTGAAGGATTAAAATTGTAATCCCTCAATATCTTCCACACGTGCTACCAAAATCTATGATATAGTCGATCATCAAATTCTAGGTTCTAGTGATGAGATCTGATGATGCCTTCGACATTCCCATGATAACTAAATCATCATAAATTTAGTGCATGAGGGATATCTCGATATGACTACCAATAATGAGGTATTATCTTACTCGAACTAAGAAAGGAGAGAAAAGATCTCAAGAGATCATAGTGATTAGTAAATAGTCGTATGTGAGAGATTCTCTCCTCCTATCTAAAGTATGTTATGAAATTACCTAGAAAAGGATCCTTGGCCCCTGAATATTTCTACAAACTATAAATGATATATTATTACTAAAACCTATAAATACCAAAAGTTAAACATGGATTATTATAGTGAATTTAAATGATTATTCACTTTTTTTATTCTCAATGATCTTTTATGTTTAATGTTTTAGAGAATAAGGAAAAACTCTTACATAGTAAACCCAAACATTTCATTTGAACAGTTCTATAAAATTTCTATTTAATTCATATAAAAATTCTTGAATGCAAAATATAATTTCATTCCATGATAAATTTTCACAATTTTCCCTTTGATTTTATCCTTGTCCTTTTTCTTTATTAATCACAATGAATAATTTTTTAAAACAATGAATGGGAAAAAAAGTGATGTGAGGGGTTAAAAATAAAGAAAAATGTTTGACAGATGAAATCATGAAATCCCATGAAAACATTATCCTACAGTAATAATTTTCTTACCTAATTAGTAGTAAATACATTCTTTTGAAAATAATCACATTTCTTATCCTTTTTGTAATCATAAGATTACCAAAAATGACATAGAAATATTTGATAACATATAAAGTTATATTGAGACATAATTATACTTATTATTCATATTAATGGATTTTACATGTGGTATAATTCAATAAATTTCATTCTTATAAATTTAATAACGATACTATCAACATACATACCCAATTCATTAGAGGTATATCATAAACCCACAAACTGTTGGTTTATCAAAGATCCTTCCCTGATTGGTTTATCTCGTAACCACCTGTCAAATGTCCATGTAACATTATATAATCAAAACACATTAATGTTTGGAATTTTCCAAAATCCATAACTAAAGTTTCATTTCCACTCATTTTATATCATTTTATTTTATTGAAATATTAAATCCATTTTTAAAACCAATTTTAAACGATTTCAAAAGATTTTTAAATCAATGTGTCTCATACCACTTTGAAGCATTTGAATAATAAGCCCAATCAATGAATAGATATTAATAATACATTAAATAAAATTATTAAAAATATATTAATCGAAATATATTTTAAATTTATTTCACATACCCCTTATAAAATAAAGTTGTTGTATAACATCAAAATATTCCTCAATGAATATAGATTGAGATGAAGTCCCTAATAAATATCATATTAATTTTAAAATAGAATTGATTTTGTTAATTAGATATAATTATATATAAAACTAGTTTAAATACCATATCATAAAAAAAATTTACTTTACACTTAATCTTAGTATGATAAAATCAATTAAGTAGAATTTTAACTCATAGAAAGGAATTGTAGTTAAGAATTTATTAACCTTGAGTCTGACTCATCATCTACAATCTTTATATTTCTGAATAAAAATACATGGTTAATTTTATACTTTCTCAGGAACCTTTTTAAAAATTATTATTTCTTTAATATCACTTATTGGTATGTTAAAACAATTATATAATTATTTATGTTTCTATCAGATGCATTGATAATATTCTGTGTATGATTAAAAATAAATCTTGTATGATGTATATAGTGAATGTGGTAATTAGTCCATAATATACTTAATAATTAACATGAAATATTCATAAGTTTTCATATTTAAATATGACATTTAAATCCATATTACATATGGATATGAAAAAAAACTATATTACAATCATGAAGACGATACATCATACATACGCATGAGTAACATTTCCATTATTCAAAGAACATCAAGTAGGGAAGTTAAGTAAAATATTATATTTATAGATTCATTTTAATATAACTAATATCATACAAATCATTAAAATATTCTCATATATGTCATCTATATAGTTTGGTGATGAAGAACGAATCACATCACTTCATGGAGGTCGAAATTCCCACGTAAATCAGAACAACATTATGATTTAGTATGTTCGTAGAAAAAGAAGAGCACAAATTAAATATTATATATTCATACTGATAGGAATGTGTATAATATCATATATAATTAATAATTATATCATTATAACCTTTCTTGAGGGAGAGTAATGGAAATCATAATTTATTTGGTCGTGAGGCGGTAGTCCACCGTACACAAGAAAGATAACTTATCATCCCATTTTATAAAAGTAGAGATAGATTTAGGTGATGATATTAGCATAAATAAAAATAATTATTTCAAGGATTATGGATTTATCATTTCGTCATGGTTTTATAAGATTTTATAGAGGTTGAAGATGAAATAAAATAGGAGCACTTGATTAAAAATTGATACCTCTTTTCGGACAACATCATTTTTCATAACACCTTAAGAGCACTAAGAGTGGTCTTATTACTAAAATAATACCACTAGGACTACATGGATTTGGAGAAAGGTTTTGGTCATGGATTCTCTCATTAAAATTGGTCTTGAAGTGTGAATAAATGATATTTAGGAGTTTCCTTTTATAATTGAAGTGAGGTGTAGTTTTGGAATGTTTTAAACTACTAAAATATAATGAGGTTATTATAGGGCCAAAGACATAAAAATTGAAAATGAATTCATATGAAATGAAAATTTATACCATATATTATCCAATTTCTCATTATTTAATATTTTTTTATTTTATATAATTTAACAAATATTTATATTCATGAAATATCGTTATAATCAAATTTCATACTATTAATTCCTAAGACAATAAATGTATGAATCCAAAGAATCTTATTTGAGAAACATTATTATTTTATCCTATAAATTTATTTTTTAATATTTTTAATATCAGTTACTTGATTTTTCAATGACTTTGATAATTACTGCATCATCATTATTTTATCTTTTAAGGTAATTATTATTCCTTATAAATTAAAAATAAATTTCCATTAAAAAAATATAAATATACTCTCTTTCTAAATACAATTTATGGTAAATCGTATATTATGGATGACCATTTATTAAAAAATTTATATTTATTAAAATAATTAGTGTGAAAAGTTTTACATTTAATAAAACAAAATACTACAGGGGACAAAAAGTCAACAACATTGCTCTAATAGGTACCAAATTCGACCCATGGATTATTGTATTTGAAAATTTCCCATAAAATAAAAATGGGACATGTTTTAAAGTAATTTTATAATATTTATAGTATTATTTTTTCTTCTAATTCTCTGATTTACCCTTAACCATGGGGATAAAAAATAATATGTTTACTATTATATTTTAAAAAAATAGAAGAAACATATTTATTAAATATGGTCCCCACAATTCCAAATATTGAATCAATTTTTAAAAATTCCAACTCATAAGTGGATAAAAATAAATCAAAAATATTCTTATAGATGTGGAAAGAAATAAAATATTCAATATGAGACTGTTCAAAAGATTCAAATTCATTTTTATCCAAATTTAAAATAGATAGGATTAAAATTACATAAATTAAATTAATATATGTCCAATTTGTATAATTTAAATAAAAAAAAGATCAAAATTTAGTTTGAAATTATAAATAATTTATATTAAAAATTATTATTCAATAAAAATGATATACTTTTCACTATTCATTACAACTGTAAACATGTCAAGAAAATACAAATAATTAATCATATACTAATTTTGAAATTATAATTTCAAAAATGATTTTTTTTCTCCCCAATAAAATTTATAAAGTGGTAGAGTTTTTGGTTTCAAACAAGAATCTATTAAAATGTGGCATAACAACCACTTAGAAAAATAGAGCCTTTTGTGCTAAAAATTAGATTTTTTCTTATTTTATTCTTTTAAAACATATAAGTTCAGTTTTAAACATTTTTAATTAATAAAAAATATTAATTTTATTAATATATTTAACTAATTGAGATTAAATTAATTTATTATGATAAAATACCATTGGGGGAATAAAAAGAGTTTTTTAATAAAACACATACTTCATAGTCAATTAGATTTTATTTTCCATTCTAATTAATTGATAACCAATGAATTAATTCTATATAATGTTGTAATGTGTATGTTTATAATTTATTTTTTCATATTCATTCCCACCATTCCAGTGGATATGGGATAACTATCATATTAAATAATAAATTTTTTTATCATTTATGATTGATGTCGCTTATTTTGTACTCTATCTAATATAGTGTTTCATTTTAAAATATAAAATTACAATTTCTATTTTGGTCACTTCTAATTCTATCCTCATCTTTAAACCCTATTAAAAACACTTTAAAACTTTGGATGAGAAAAAATATCAGTGAGGGATACAAAAAGAATGAAAACTATTAGTTATGTGAAAACATGAATACCCATGAAAACATTATTGAAAAGTAATAATTTTCAACATTAATACATATTAAATAATTGAATTTCTATATACTATAATTTATTAACGTTTTTATGATTAAATGATTTCCAAAAATACTATAGCAGGCATATATAACACATAATGATTTCCTGGGACATAATTATGTTTTTCATTCATATAATTGAAATAACCATGATGTCAGCATATGTAAATTTCACTCATATAAATAGAATGACTATTTGGTTGAATTCCAAAACCATTTTATTATTGGGACCTCATGGACCCACCCTCTATTAGATTATAACATAACTTCCCCTCACTAGGTTATCACAAAATGACGCAAAACATGTCCAAGTACAATAATATATTTATAACACATAAAACATTGTGATTTTCAACATGTAACTATTAAAATTTCATTTTTTATTATAATAAAAAATGTAATGTTATTTAAATATTTAATAAATTCTATGAAACCATTTTAAAAAATTAAATATGGATTTCTAAGTCAAAGTACTCCATACTAGTCTGAAAAATGTAATCATTAGCCACATGAAGGAATATCATATAATGAGAAATTAAATTTACATGAGAATAAATAAATTCCTGACATGACTTGTCAAATGGGATTTATATACTCATCATAAATGAATGCAGGTGTATAACATCAAAATATTTCCCATTCAAAAAAGACTGAGACGATGAAGCAAATAGAAAAAATATCATTTATAAAAATTTATCAATTATGTGTATTAGATATAAATCAAAATAAAAATTGTATACATAAAATATAATATAATAATAAGTAATTTATCACATAACAATATCATGAAATAGTCAAATGATCTCAAATTTTAACTCAAAGAATCTAAATTCAATTTAGAATTTACATACCCTGAGTGTGAATATTCATGTAAAATATTTATTTTCAAGAATAATAACCATATGAAAATTATTTAAATTCATTATACAATTTTTAAAGCTTATTGTTATTTTTATATAAATTATTATCATGTTATAAAAATTAATCTATTCTGGATGTTGATGTATGACATTTTGGTGATATTTTTTTTATAGGACCAACATGACTTCGATCGGTAAACTATTTTTTATGTATACATTATTACATAATTGAAAAAGTAAAAATATTTACATAAGTTATCATTTATAATTTTATAACCATCCCTAAAATATGGATATGAAAACTGAATTATGTCACAATCATTGAGACGGTTGGTTGCACATATACATGAGTAGCATTTCCATTTTTTAATAGTCTTTATGAAATAAAGGTATGTATAATTATTATATTCATGAATTGTCATAATAACATTATAATAACATTAATAATTTAAATATTCTTATATATTTAATCCATGTGACATGGTGATGAAAAACAAATCACATCGCTTCATTGAGGTGATCATTCACATAGACTCATGAACAACGATATCATTTTTTACATAGAATGGTTTGTATTTAAATAAAATGATATATTTTAAAATTGTTAAGAATATAGTACTTAATATTTAATTAAATTATTATATCCATTCTTTAGATATTATAATGGAAAACAAATTACATTTGTTTGTGCGGAGGTAGTCCTCTGTACACACGGATGATGAATTCATTTCCCATTTGATGAAAAAAAGGAAAATATGGGTCATTCCACAACATAATAAAACATAGTTATATGTATTATACATTAATTAGTATCTTATAATGTCTTAATATTATTTTGAGTAATTTTAAGAATAAATAAAAAATAATTTCTTGATTAAAAATGATAATTTTTCTTCGAACTACCCCCTTTTCTTAGCACATTAGGACCAGTAAGGGTGGGGTTCATCCTATACTATGAAATACAAAAATTTGTTAGGGATTGTATAATAGGATTTTTCAAGTAATTTAAAAATTAAATAGGTTTATAAATGTGATGAAATTTCAATATGTGGTCGCCTTTTAAAAACGAGGTGAGGGGATGTTTTATAATTTATTAAAATATAAAAATATTATACGGTTATTATTGAGAAAAATGCTTTTAAATTAACTATTAATTCATATAATATGAATTTTGTGACTCTATATTTTCCCATTGATTCTTATTTCAAATGTTTGCAAGTATTTTACATAAAAATTAAATATAAAAATTATTATAATTACTTAAATTTGATTAATATGTGCATAAATGATATAATTTTACTATAAAAATAATATAAAATATAATTTAACATTATAATTATTTTAAATTAAATTTCAATTTTCAGTTAATAGGCTGTATTTTTTAACTATTCATCAAAACTAAAACTCATCCGAAAATTAAAAATTGTTTACCCTATTCTAATTTTTCAATTATAATTTCAAAAATTATGTTTTTTTACAAATAATAATTTATTCAAGTATCATCATTTAGTTTTAAAATAATTCCACCATTAAAAGCTGGAATAACTACCTTTTAGAAAAAATACATTTTTTTTCTAACCCCAATGGCATGAAGGCCTTATTTTTTATTTTTATTATGGATAATCTCCCCTTTAAGGTTTGAAAGGGAACCTGTACCTGACCCCTATGACCAAGGCACATGGCCTGACTGACCAACAATACATGACCAGAAGACTGAAAGGAATACCATGTCCATTACATGACTCATAGGCCCAACCCACTAGAACTGCCCCTCCCTAGCTTCTGAATCACTGTTCACGTAGTTCCCCACCTTGCATTACTGATCAGCTAGCATTGCACCATACAAAGCTGCATTGTGCCTGGTCCCGATGGAGGCTACCACACCATCTCATTCATTCAAACCGCTTTTCTCTACTTCTCCGAAATACAACTTTTGTTGCTCTAACCCTCATTTGGGGCATGTTCTGTATAAACTTGACTACACCATGGTCTTTTTGGCCCGATAGCCCTGTGGCCTAATGGCCCTGTGGCCCAATGGCCTTTGATGACCTGATGACCATTGAGACCCGTAGGCCCAAACCGGTGGCTCAAATGTCCAAATTGAGTGAATAGTTATGGATGCTACAGTACCGAATATTAACAGCTATAGTAATGCTACAGTAACTCAGAAATTTACATACACCTGATTTTGAACCTGGGTCTCTTGGATGCCAATAAGATCCCTAACCACTTGGGTACGGTCTCATTGGAATATATTTTTTTATTCTTATGAAATGATTTTTTATTATTTAATACCTATAAATATTATTAGATGAATTTAAAAAACGTCTATATGAATAAAAAATATATAAATTTCATTAAAATATTTTTAAAATAGATAATAATTTAATTAATTGAGATGAAACTAATTTGGGGAATAAAAAGAAGTTTTTTCATAAGATCACATCATTTATAATCCATCGATTTTTTTTCAGTTCTAATTAATTGGAAACGAATGAATTCATTGTATAAAAATGTTTAAATCAAATTTTAATATTTTATTTAATCTTATTCATTTTATCCATTCCAACTACATAGTGATGACTATCAAATTAAATATTAATTTTTTTGTTCAATAAAACACAATCATGTCTGTAAAACAATTTATCTAAAAACCTCGATGGAACATCAAGAAATTTATGAACTTGGTAGTGTGTATAATACAATATAATTGATGAATTTAATGTTACAGAAGCTATCAATGAATTCAAAATAATTTTGAAATAAAATATTTATTAAAATCTCATGATTTTACATTCTCCCCCACCTATGATAAATTTCATCCTCACAATTTAATATTGGGATTGAAAACTAGGGCCTTGAATTTTTAAAATACCTTTGTCAAAATACAACATTGTAATAAGGGTCAATAAAAATGCATTTGAAAATCGATAAAGGGAAGTATGATAGTTGCATGAGATAACACATATTAGGGTTCCATGTAAGAAAACATTGACATGGAAGTGGACAATAACCATCATGTTTTGATGGAGATTGATAGAGAGTATGATAATTATAAATTTAACCATAAAAAACTATTAATATTTGATGAGTTAAGGTTTTCCCATTCATTGTTAAGAATATTAATCAAATATCTTTTTTGAATAAATTTATTTAAATATAATTTTCTTACAGCATATGAATTATTTTAGGTCATAGAGTACAAACATATAGAATCATATTTAATAGAAAAGTATAGTTACATCCATTAGTATAATTTATTTAAAAAAATGTTTATCATATAAATTTAAATTCTCATCCTAACCCATAATTACCTAGACTTATTTATTCACAAATCCATTCATATCTTGAAATTTGATATTTCATCAACCTATGATTTAAATAAAAATTTTCCAAGAAGAAGGAAGATCATATTGTTATCATGGTGTACAGAAGATTCCATTTTTTTATTATCACAGATAGTTGGCCCATGCATTCGAACAAAGATGCCGAGATTCTTCAATTTCCCATTCTTATTTATCCATTTTAACATTTTAGAACATTGGTTTCATGTATTTTAGTAGATAAATTTTAATGTCCTTGCTTGGATGCTGATAATTTGGTGCTCTAAGATGGTTCTCCGGGATTCTAAAAGTGTTCCACCTCGTATGCTAAAGGATTAAAACGTGAATTGAGGACATAGGGTGTGATATTTAGGAGACTATTTTATCATAATATAGTAATCAGTTAGCATAAATAGATATGTTTCATTCAAATACGTGATACCAAAGTGTGAAATAAGTAAAAAACTAAAATTGAACATTATTTAATAATAAATTATTATTTTATAAAATCTTAAATATCTCTATCATATATATTACACTGGTCGCCCACTGGGGAATCCCTATAGATATAGGAAAAATGTTGAAACAAAAAAATGTTTAATGGGATCTAATAATAAATTTGATCCAGACAAAAAACCTGATCTTTAGACATTGTCGAATTACATTACTCATATTTTAGTAACCCACATGATAACCTCCACCAAATCACGCAACAATTGGACTTGTCCCTATCCACCATGTAACTATTCTCAATCTAAAATGTATCTATAAGGCCTATATGTACACAATGTTTCACATACAGTAGTTAGAAATATCCTTAGTAGGACACCCCAATGATTAACCTATATGTTTTCTTCCATTACATAAAGTTCATGAAATATAATCATTCTAGCCGAGACACGACTCAAAAGAAATAAAAAATATAAATATGAAACCACATTTGAACCCTGTATCTATAATACTAGTTATCTATGAAAAGTGATATCATCAATATGAATATTTACATGCCTATATATCTATATTCTCATACCCATACATGTATACATAAATATTTATCTACTAGAGTAAGGTGGTTGAAATGAAATAAAACCATTACAATTAGATCATTGGGTTCGTAATCCTAATCTCCCATGAATCATGTGTAAAGTTAATTGAGCTGGATGTCATTCCACTAAATATGTGTATCATTAAGTTGATATCAAGGTCCTTAATCCCAATCCATAAATACATTCTTCATCCAATTCTATAAATGTATCTGAGCAAGATACATCACCACATAGGGTTATTATTCCTAAACTTTGGTTCACTTGTACCCACATCCAATCTTTACGAAGTAGGATTCTAGTGAATAAAATCTCAAAATCTAGTAAATGTCCATGATCTAGACTCTCGTTTTCACGTTCAATGTAAATTTAGTACAATGTGTGAGCACTAGTTTCACATCCATAGGCATCCACAACATTTTGACCATAAAAATCTATAATGATCTTACCCTTATATGATATATAAATAGAAACTCCCTTTGGACCCGAGTATATGCTCGACATCCATTGACAAGAAATGTTTTGCTAGTGAATCCATCTGACCATAGGGGAAATCCTGGGAATAAATCGAGGATAGTATAATCATCAAGAATGTATAGGTCACATCAATGTTAAGGAGTACTATTTCCACCATTATGATCCATTAATCTACTAGGGATATTATAATAATCACTATAGCTAAATATAGAATAATCACCAATGAGTACAAACCAACAATGTGGAATTATTTATCCAAAAATATGTTCCGGTCTAGATATGGGAGTGTGTAATAATTTCTATCACCCAAGAGGGCATAACCATTCGTGATTATAATCATATTGAGAATAGAATAATCATTCACATCACATATCAAATAGAGTAGAGAAGAATAATCCTCATCACTCTGGAGATAAAAATCATCCATGAGAATCATTAATAGGGATATCATTCTTGTATATCATAGTAGGAGGCCTAATATGGATCCCAAAAACAAATCTAGAAAAACAAATAATATAATAGTTAAATAGGATGTCTTAATAGCCAAATTCAAGGATGTACCTCTACTTATAAAAAAAATATAATAATAGAATGAATTAGAAGAAATATCCTAGAAAAGCTTGTATGGGTATCCCAAAAAGAAAGAATGATGCCTTTTATTAGTCTCAACAACCACCAACCATGAATCACATCTGGTAATCATTGTTGAATCATCAATAATGAATAAATAAAATATTTAGGGTGACTTAATTCCTATAACTAACAATATTTCAACTTCCCCATGGGTTTATAAGCTCAAAATGGGTTCTACGGTGACACCCGCTACTATACCTTCCCAAAACTAATGTACAAACTCAGGTTCAGTTAAAAAATGTTGCTCCCACTAAGTCCCTCAACCCACAACACAGAAGAGGCATCCTATTTCGGATCCTCATCGGGAAAGGAAAAGGAAGAATCCTACATAACCTCCTCATGGTCTACACATATGTGAAGGAATATTACCTAGTATCTATAGTTGAAATGAAAATCGAGGAATCTTATATTTTATCATCCAAAAAAATAGAGTCATCATAGATGGGATCCTCAAAACAGTTTATAATAAGGGTCATCTGACATGGGACACTCAGAACAATGTATAAAGGAATAGGCGTCAAATAAGAGACCCACATAACAGATAAACAATAAAAAATTGGTTTTGTGAGGTATTGTCTTGTAAAAACATAAGAAATGGTATCCCATATGGGATTGTGTCACGACATGTCCCAGTCGATCCCATACCATGACTCCCTATGCCCGTATCCAATAGGCTAAGGGTTGATGACTATCACTGAGTAGGCATATCACTGAAATGGGATGCATTTCCTATATATCTATACACACACACACATATCCATGTTCAAAAAATATTTAAATGTAAAAAAAAACTAAGAACCAAGTGCATTCATACCACAGTATCCCAACTAAAGTATGTCAAGAGAGTAATGTAATGTAAACAAATACAGAATACAAGGGAACCAAAAAGTGTCATTAAACACAGGTCTAACCTATAAGAAAAGGTTATGGGACTGATTTCTGTAGCCATATAAAAACTTTTGGCTTCCTGATCTCACAAAGCATCATATGGTCTTGGTCTTTCTATAACACTTTCAAAATTTCGATCATCTAAACAAGACAAGATGCATGTGGGAATATCCCATTAAAGGGTGAGTATAAAAATACTCAGTTGGAAAGCTTTAAACCATAATAAAATATAACTATGGAAATTACATTCAGCTCACCACATGTATATTTCTACAGAACATATAATACGAATATCCATATATACACAACCACAACACACAATCTTGAGTTAAGTCACAACCACCATGTACCAAACATAGGAGTTCACCTCAATGATTCCATGAAGCACTCATCTTGGAGAACACACACATGAATCTGATAACAGTACTAAAATTTATTTGAGAGGTATTACTCATTGGGTGTCATCCTGAGAATGATACACTGGTAGATCTAAAGATAAATATTATACAATAGATGAGGATCACATCCAAGGCCATAGGGTGATATCGACAACTCAATCTAGATTAACCCTCTTTGAAGAGGATCGGCACCTCCATAATTTTGGTTACATCCATACCATAAAATCCATAAATAGAATGATGGATGAATAGGGGATCCTTCACTAGGCCTCTTATGGTATTCTAAACACTCTATCTATGAAGTCATGATGAAGGGATCATAATCCTATTAGTGGAAATGATTTGTACCAACATTTTGGGAACCAAAGAATGGAATGAACCCTGCCAAAATATTTCCATGATATAAAGGACAAGTGGCTCAAGACATGAATGAAGGGGTACACAACATGTGGTAGGGTCACATGTCTTGTTCCTTGACCCGGTGTACTTACCATGTACAATGGACCATTCCTTTAGTACATGTTGTATAGAAGGGGATTATATAGCATGTAGAATGATTAACACATCTTGTACTTACATATGGGACATACACATGTACTCCTTCTATTTCCCAGTACACTGTGTCAACCCATTTATCATTTCATGTGTACCAGTACACGGGGCAGTCTATGTAACTAGTTTTGGCCATACTATGGTGGGGTACACATCATGCTGGAAACCCATATACTCCATCCTATGTGTGTGCACCTCCCATGTACACTCCGTTTTGTCCTAACATTAACACATGTTTTGAATTTTGGACTACAAACCATGTGTATCGGGTTTTCTAGAAAATTTTCTTCTTTTACTGCACACCTCGGACAATCATTTGGATCTCATTCCTGTGAACTGTCCACCTCAAAATACCAAATCCATAGTCTTTTCACCACCATAACACCAAATAAATGGATTTTGGGACTTCAATCTACTTAGAAATATGATATCATCTATCCCAATGCAACTCTCCTAAAAAATTTGTGCTTCATAATTGCTTCAACACATCTTTCGTTTTACTATTACTACCTCTTTTGAGTCCTCTTGATGCAGGATCTCTATTTTTGGATCGTAGTGCTATGAATCAATGACAGAATTTTCAACTATTTAATGTTAGGGGAAGAATGAACAACATGCATTAGAAACCCAATAAATTTGGGGATAAAATGATCAAAGAACAATCTTAGGGATCAATCCTTGAGTATTCTATGTTCTAGCCTCGATCTAGTTTTTAACGAATGATGAACGAATCAAAAACAAATCTCAAGAATCAAATCCTGATAATCATCACAAAAAGCATCCCCTCTCCCAAGTTCAATTGATCTAATGACTTATCTATTCATGGATTATATTGTGTTCATCATAGGAAGACAATAATGGAAAAGAAGAATTGAAATATTGCATCCTAATTGGATTTTGGATCACTCGCTGACAACGATTAGCCACTATGTCATCATCGCTATATAGATCTACCAAGAATTTCATTTTTCGATCTATGATTTGATGGTATGTCATCACCTACTGAGAGGATCCTCCATATCTCTCTCTATAGGGCCTCTAGAAGAATCTAGGGTCGTGCGCCTAAACTTGGATTTCTACCAAAGGGTTTAAATAAAGTAAAAATTTCATTGCGTTGTTGCATCAACGATGTGAAAATAAAATAATCTTTTATCAATTTGAATTACTCATTTCATATTTCAATGACAACCTTCCAAATTCAACCTATACTGACCAATGTTTGGTAACTCTTATGGTAAATTAATTCTTTTGAGCACAATAGTGTCCCCATATTTATAATCTAGGCACCCATTTAGATGTTTCCCTTCATTTAAAGAAAATAATGTGAAAGTACTATTTTATATTTATATATTTTTCAAACAACTTTTTGCGGAACACCAAGACTTAGAATCGCACGCTGCCTCAGTTCCTAGTCTCAAATTTAATCCATATAATTTTTAAAAATAATACATAAAAAATATGGGACATTACATTCTCCGCACCCTAGGATTATACATCACTAAAAATCCAAAACATAGGCTCCTTCAAAATATGTGGGTACAGTGCAAGAATCTAATCCTTTCTCTCCCATGTGCTCTCTTGGTGATTCTGATGTTTCCACTAGACATGATCTAAGTAAATATAATTCCTTTGAAGGATCATCTCCTACCGATCCTTGATACCCACTGGGTACTCCACAATATTATCCCAATACTAATGCCCGTCTCACCCTTCTCGATGACATGACATTGTTCATGAATGTACCTCCTCATCTTTTACACATGGATGGTATCATGTAGTCGGTCTAAATACTGGGATAGAGAAAATCATTATACCCCCTCTCTAACTATACAGAGTATCAGGAAAAAGTAGATAATCCTCATAGATAAGTTGAATATGGATGATCTCCATAATCTGCATCAAGGTGAAAATCAATGTAAAACATGATCCCCTTTATAGAGATCCAAATTACTCATTTTCATGTCAATATAGGACTTCTGATAGCTCTATGCAGTCTTCCTTCAATTATGGATGATCTTAATCTTCTCTTTAGTAACTTGCACCATATCATGGTCCATGAGTGCAGACTCTCCTGGGTCAGTCCAACAAAGTGGTGACCTACATGTTCACACATAGAAATCTTAAAATGGATCCATAAAAATTGTGTAGTTATAGATATGGTTGCATGCAAACTCCACCTGTGGATGTTGATCCTACCAACTACGACTGAAGTCTAACACGCAAGATTGTATCATTTCTTTTGGAACCTGAATGGTCTGATCTATCTAGCTATCCATTTGTGGGTGAAACTCTATGATCATGCATAACTGGGTACCAAATTCATCCTACAATAGCTTCCCCGATTGGGATATAAAACAAGTATCATGACCTAAAACTATCATTGATGTAACTCTTTGGGGTCAAACTATCTCTATCTTGTAGAGGCATCATAAGAACTCTACAAAACACTTCCCTCGAATAGGTATGAATTGGGCCAACATGGTAAGCCAGTCGATGATCACATATATTGAATTGTGTCCCCTTGTTTTATGTGGTAAACACAGCATTTACATCGATATCTCCTCCCACATCCATTATGGAAGCCCAAGGTGTTGAGCTAAATGTACTAGAACATGGTTATTTGTCTTTACTTGATGCAAATTAAGGCTTCAAGAAAAAAAAATTTACTCTATTCTTTATCCCTAGATACAAAAACATAATTTGGAAGTCATAGTACATATTCACCAAACCTACATATACTACAAAAGGGGAGGTGGGAAACTCATTCAAAACATCCCCCCTCAAAGTCACATGCACTATTCAATATCCTCTGAAAAGAACAATGTGGTCCCCACCTTTGGAATAACAATAAGGAGCATACCCTATAGAAATATTAGCATGTAGGGTCTTTCAATTGATATCCCCTAGTTGTTCCTTCCTAACTCACCCAATGAGTGTAAGTGTAAAAACCATAAATTAGAGGTACTCTTCTCTATCCACACACACAAAGGATAACTCTAATGTGTCCAACAAATATGATGCCTTGTTCAAAAAATGTGGAAAAAAAATCAGGGTCAGAGAATCATCCACCATATTCACCCATTCTAGAAGTATAGAAAATATCAAAGTCATAGTCTTTGATGAAATATAGCTATGACCTCTATCTGATGTCTATATCCTTTTAAGAGAAGAGTTTTTTAGTGTCTTGTGATAAATGTCTATTATAATATGCTCACCCAGCATTTAATGTCCTCATATATTCAATGCAATGACTATCATTTCAAACTCCAGATCGTGGGTCACATAGTTCTTATCATCTAGTATCAATTGACATGATCCAAATGAAATCACCACTCGCCTCCATATTAGGACACAATCATGCATGACTCTTAATGCATTGCATAAAACTATGTACTTGACACCCTCCTTAGACAATATGATGATTATAGTGCTCATCAAACTCTACCTCAACTGATGAAAATCTAGATGGAAGTTCTCTATCCACACAAAAGGCTACCTATTCTGAGTCAAATCATTCCTGGGTGTTGATATCATATGGAAATAAGGTATGAATCCTTGATAATATCCTACTATATCAATGAATCTATTTACCTCTATCAAATTTGTTGGGGGATCATATTTTAACACTACCTCGACCTTGGTTGACTCCACTTCCACTCCTTCTCCCGAGATAATGTGTCCTATATAGTGGACCATCTGAATCCAAATCTAGAACATAGAGAGATTTTGATAAATCTAGTGCTCTTGGAGTACATCCAAAACTATGCTTCAGTGTCTCACATGATCCTCCTTGAATGTAGAGTACACTAGTATTCTATTGATGATGACTACCCTGAACTATTCTATGTAAGGCCGAATGATCTGATTCATTAGTACCATGAACACTGTTTGGGTTTTCGTCAAAACAAATGTCATTACTATGTACTCATACTGACCATATCAACATATGAAGTTCATCTTCATTATATCCATACCCTGTACACACAACTTGTGATCGTCAGATCTGAGGATAAACGTCGAGAACCAGTATTCCCCTATAAATGAATTAAAGAAGTCATCAATCATTGGAATGAGATACTTGTTCTTCATGGACACCTGGTTCAAGAACCATCAGTCAAAAAACAACCTCAATGTCCAATTATCATTTTTGGAAAACAAAATTTGGGTATCTCAGGGTGAAACACTATGTCTCATGAAGCACTTACTATATAATTCCAACTGCACCCTGAGATCGCGTTGCAATGCAGGATCTATCTGATATACTAGTGGAGATATATGTGTGTCACGAGGTTGTAAATAACTCTATAAATCAATCTCTTGGTGGGGAGGTAATCCTAGATAACCTTCAATAAAAACGTCCTTGTACTCTACCACCACTTTTAGAAATGTAACACCCAATGATTTTATGAGAAATATTCTATTTAATTTCATTGATGTCTTGTGTTTTATGCTACACCATAATTATTTTGCGCTATACGCAACACCGTATTATCTTGTATTATATGCAAACACTATTCTTGTCTTGTGTTGCACTCAAGAGCAACCTTCCTCAATAATGTGTCTTGTACGCAATATTGAATTTTATTAAACAACAATATATTATTATAATATTATTATGAACTAGCTGTTATGAATAGTATTAACCACATTTTTAATTTTATAACATTATCATTTATCTTTGATATATACTATAACATGGTATGAGAACAAAATAAATTTTTCAGATAAAAGAATTTTTTTTCAAAAAATGCAGTTTTGTCGTGATTTGATGGAGAACCCATTTTAAATCTAATTTCTACAAGTTTATAAGTTCAATTTGACAAATTAATCTTCTTATTTTGAATCAGGACATAAAAATTTACATTGGATAAATTTTTTACATTATTCTGATAACCTTCATATTTTGATGAATAGTAAAAAGACGCTTAATTTTAATTAAAAACTACTTTTTCATGGAGGTAAATTATATAGTTAGATTATAATATTGAATGGTTTTAAAGTATAAATAGAATATATTTTTACAATTTAATATAATATATTTTATTATCATTAATTTTACATTGAATTCATAGATACAAACATTTCAATCTTTTGCAATGTTTTAACTTTTAAAATTTGTTTTGTCAACAACAAGATTAATTTTATATTAAATACTGTAACTTATGCATATTGAATTTGGAAAAATTGATTCCATATTTTGAATCCTTAGGTCCAAATTATGTTAATAGGGTACTTTTTTATTTTTAGGAATTAGGAATAGTAACTATGATAAATTTTATTTACCATAGTTAAAGGTAAATCAGGTAATTAAGGGTAAATATAATATTACAAAACTATTATAACATATGTATTAATATAATTGGATGATTATATTTTTCCCTAAATCATTCTTTGGAAAAAATTAATTCTTTTAGAACCCACTTGGATGTGATTAAGACCTTTAATTTATATTATTAAAAGAAAGTGAAATATGTCTCACTCAATCTCTAATAATTAATGTAAGGTTATAAATAATACAAATTCGATTATAAATAATCATTTGAAAGCTAATTTTTTTTTCATTTACGTGGTAATTTATTTTTAATTTTTAAGAAATTTTTATTTACATAAATATCTTATACATTAATGATGATGAAATTATTTATTTACTGAAAAATCTGTATTATTGTTTTTATTCAAATATTAATACCCATAAGAGTCTCAAACACGAGAGCAAAACATATTTTCCATATATATCTAAACCATAATCATCCAATGGTCTAACTCGGGAACATTTTGAGCCTTACAAAAATGATTATGATGCCTACATTATATTATTTTAAATAATGGCATAGTTTTCACCTTCATATTTAAATAAATATAATAATTTTAATGATGTGATTTTAAGATGATAAATTCAACTAGAATTTTTCTTATGAAATATATTAGTTTTATAATTTTCATAGTATTTTATTTTTAAATTTTTATGCAACAAATAATTATATTATACCATTATACAAAAATGTAGTAGCAATTATTTTATTATGAGGAATATTAAATAAATGGTTTTAAAAGTTCAAAAATAAAAAATATATGAACTAATTAATGTGCTCCATAGATTTTCTAGATCAATATGAATTTATAGGAATTTATTAAATATATTTTTTCAGAAAATATATTCTGTGTAGATTTTATTTAAATTCAAATAAATGAATTGTTTCAAAACTAATACTATTGATATTTTACAAAAATAACATATTATTAAATTGTTTAAAAATTTCAAAAATATTTAAAAATAAAAAATTAAAATTTATATGCTCTACCATGTCATAAATTATTAAATTATTTACAATTAACAACACAAATTTATGTTTTTGTAACCATTTAAAATTTATAACATTCTTACCACAAATAAAAATAAATAGATTAAATAAGGATAAATCAAAATGATAAGGTTTAAAATAAAATCAAAATATGTCAATATTTGATTGGTTGATGATATAACAACCCTATATTATCTCATATACGAATTTGAGTCACTTTTGATGTTTTTATATGGGGTTTGAGTTTATTGTAAATTAATATTTTGAGGATTCCAAAAGTGCCCCTCTCCTCTCCTATATAAGGGCTCCTACTTCCCTCTCCTCCTAACACTATTTTGAGCCCTCATGCTCAACCAACCCCTGGAAATTACTCATATCAACCACTATAGTTACATTATAGATGATCAGGTCTTCTCAAAAGTCCAACTCTAGTCCCATAAGAGGAAGTTCAAAGGAAGTGTGTTGAAGAAGAAGTAATCTCTTCTTACAATTCTTTGATGTTTCTTTATTCTTATACATCCTCTTCTTTATTTGTTTCATTGTAAAGTAATAACATCAGTATCACTAATATACTGATACATAATTATAAATATTAAACAACCCCATTTCACCTTCTATCCATCCTATAGAAAATGAAATCACCGCGTGTGCGTATGTACGGAATACCTCTCCATGTTGTGTTGTAATCTGTTTTTCCACCACCACCTTACCTGGATGGGTATGATGGTGTAAATAATAATTCTATATGATTATTATAACATATTAATAATTCTGATATATTATATCATCCACTCCAATTCCAATCAATAATTATGGGAATGATATCATTGCTCATGCGTACATACGGATTACAGTCTCCATGATGCGGTGAGATTCATTCTCCATGTTTACCACTCAAGAATAATTATAAAGTATATATAATATGTAATAATGAAATATATGACATAATAATTCTACTAGATTTACGTATATATATATATATATATGTGTGTGTGTGTCTCATCTACTTACTTCTATTCAAGTCAATAAGGAAAGGAAAACAGCGTTCATGTGTACGTATGTCCTACCGTCTCCATGATCAGTGTATTTCATTTCATTTATCTATATATTGTATATATATATATAATGAATATAAATGATATATAAATCATTTTTTTACAATATATAAGTATGTAAATCATGATATAAGTAATAATATCAAGAACAACAAGTCCAAACAATTACAATAAATGAAACAATTGTTACCCAAAACTTTGCATTAACATGGAATTGACAAATGAAATAATAATATAAAGGCCTAAGTGAATCATATATTATATCATAAATATTATTATGTTTCTGTTACAAGTTAATAATATTTTTAAAACCACTATACATGAGTCTCTGACACATACAGAAGAAATTGGACATAAGGTAAGGGATTATTTCTTCTCACTTTTATTTATGTGAGACATATGCCTTAATCACCATATATTTCTTATGTATGGTGTTTATGGTTCCCATGAATGTTTTATTATTTTTATTATGAAGGACATGTTATTTATAAATTTATGTAATTTTATTTTATGAAATGTTTGATTTCACTAATCTTAAATGGTAAGGGATAATTATTTCAATCCCTTTCTTATCCGAGATTGTTTATTCGTATGTATTTACTGGGGTTATATTTATCATCCACGTCCATGTTTTATAATTTTTTTCATAAAGTGTTTAATATTCTTCCATTTATGGTTAATTTCATTTTTATATCTTTTTGACATTTACTATGTATTATGGAAGGAATCTCTTTTTTGTTTACCATATGAGGTACTTTTTGACTTTTTCGGCAAAAGTATAAGAAGAAGAAGTAGAAGAAGAAATGATTTGAACTTATATAGGTATTATGTATCAATTTTGACCTAAAATAATTTTTTTTTTAAAAAAAGAAATATTTATTTAAATAAAAACTCAGTTTTTAATTAGTAACCCACTATTTTCACTATTCGTAAAAAATTGAAAATTTTCAGAAAAAAACCACAAATTCACCCTAGTCTAATTTTGATATTCTGAATCCAAAAATGAAGTCCATTTTGAAGGATAAAATTTATAAAATTTAAAAAAGTGTGTATTACTATTCATAACGACTAGTTTTAATAATATTTTAATAGCATATCTTCATTTAGTGAAACTCAGTATTACGTACAACGCAAGCTATCGAGGAAGGTCGCGATTGCGTGTAAAGAAAGACAAGGTAGTGTTTTGTGATGTGAAAGATTCCTTTGATAATGTATATAACATAAAAACAAAGTATTTCTCATAAAAATCTCAGGTGTTACATTCTAACCCCTCTTAAAATGAATTTCGCCCTCAAAATTCGTCACTTTGTAACAAACAGATGAGGATAAATCTCCCTCATCATATTCTCAAGCTCCCATGTAGATTATTCTAATTGGTGGTTCCTCCATAAAACATTCACCAAGCAAGTGGTCTTGTTCCATAGGACTTTTTCGCTACGATCCAGAATCACTCTCGGCTGTTCTTCATAAGAAAGATCTTGCTCCAGTGGTATAACTTCTGAGCTGTGTACATGTAAAGGATCGGGTATTTACATTCTCAGGAGAGATACATGGAACACATTATGAACTTGAGAGAGATTCGGTGGAAGCTCCAATTGGTAAGATACCTTCCCAACACGATCAAGTATTTCAAAAGGACCGATATACCTAGGGCTCAGCTTTCCCTTATTTCCAAATCTCATTAAACTCTTCCAAGGAGATATTCATAAGAACACTTTATCACCAACTTCAATCTCTAGGACTTTTCTTCGGTTATCGGCATAAATTTTTTGTCGAATCTGAGCTTTTCTTATGTGTTGTTGAATAGATCGGAACTTTTCTTCCATCTCTTCAACAAGATCGGGTCCAAATAGATTTCTTTTCCCAACTTCATCCCAGCAAGTTGGAGTTCTGCATTTCTTTCCATAGAGAGAATCATAAAGAGCAATCTGAATACTGGAGTGAAAGCTATTATTATTAGAAAATTCCACCAAAGGTAGGTGTTGATCCCAACCTCCATTGAAATCCATAGAGCAAGCTCTTAACATATCTTCTAGAGTTTGAATTGTCCTCTCAGACTGACCATCTGTCTGAGGATGATAAAAAGTGCTGAAACTCAACTCTGTATCCAGAGTATACTGAATACATCACCAAAACATTGAGGTAAACCTCAGATCTCGATCAGATATAATGGAGAGTGGTACTCCATGCAATCTTACAACTTCCTTTACATATCTCCTGGAAAGCTGATCCAGAGATAAATCTTCTCTAATAGCAGTGAAGTGTGCCGACTTCATAAGACGATCAAATATGACCCAGATAGCATTATTTCCTTTGGATGTTTTAGGATGTCCGGTGACAAATTCCATAGTGTTGTTTTCCCATTTCCATTCGGGTATGGGTAATGGTTGTAACATCCCATTATACTTCTATCTCTCAGCTTTAACTTTCTGATAAACCAAGTATCGAGAGACATATTCAGCAACATCTCTTTTCATGCCATCCTACCAGAAGCACTCTTTCAGGTCCCTATACATCTTCGTGCTTCCAGGATGAATATAGAGTGAAGAACTATGAGCTTCAACCAACATTTCCTTCTTTAATTATGGGATTGGATGAACACAAACCCTATTCCTAAACCATAATATTTCATCACAATCAAAGAGAAATTCAGGAACATTTCTCACCTTCTTTTGTAATGCTGCATCTTCTTTCTATGCCTCTTTAATATTCACATGTATAGATGGTTGAACATTCATTTTAGAAAGATAATATTTTTCCCCTTCCATTATAGTTCCAAGATACATCCATTGTAAATCCATAAATATTGGATCTTGTGTGATCCTCGTCATGGATAAGCTAGTATGGTCTTGTCAACTTAATTCATCTTCCACCTTGTTTACTTTTCTAGGGTGATAATGAATTGAGTAGTCGTAATCCTTAATCACCTTTAACCAACTTTTTTTGTGCATCTTCATATCCTTTTGTGTGAAAATATACTTTAAACTTTTATGATCAGTATAAATATCACACCTTTCACTATAAATATAATGACTCCAAATCATTAATGCAAAGATTATTACAGCTAACTCCAAATCATGATTTTGTTAATTTTGCTCATGGATTTGTAATTGTCGTGAGGAATAAGAAATCACGATATCATTTTTCATGATAACACACCCCAATCCATTCTTGGATGGATCACTATAGATCACAAACCATTCTCCACTACAAGGAAGTGTGAGCACAGGTGCACTGGATAACCTTCTTTTTAACTCATTCAAATTCTCTTCACAGTCCTCTGTCCAAGTTAACATAACTCCTTTTCGAGTCAACCTCGTGAGTGGATTATATAGTCATGAAAAATAATTCACAAAACATCGATAGTATCCAGCCAGACCAAGAAAACTTCAGATCTCAGTTATTGTTGTTGGTCTCGACCATCTTTCAATAACCTCTGTTTTTTATAGATCCACAGATATACCCTCTTTTGAGATTATGTGACCCAAAAATGAAACTTTGTTATGCCAAAATTCACACTTGGTGAATTGGGAACAATGCTTATCCTTTCTCAGGGCCTTCCATAAAATTCTCAAGTGATCTTCATGTTCTTCATTTCTGGTTGAATAGACAAGAATATCGTCTATAAAGATTACCACAAACTGATCAAGATAGTCTCTAAAGACTCTATTCATTAGATCCATGAAGATATCACGGTAATTAGTAAGACCAAATGGAATCACTATAAATTCATAGTGTCCATACCTTGTACAGAAAGCTGTATTTGGTATATCCTCCCTTTTGACAATTATTTTATGATGCCCTGAACAAAGATCAATCTTGGAAAAGTATTGGGCTCTGCGTAGTTGGTCAAATATGTCATCAATGCGTGGGAGAGGATATTTGTTCTTGATAGTGATCTTGTTAAGTTCTCGATAATCAATGCAGAGTCTCGTTGATCCATCTTTCTTCGTAACAAATAGAACAGGTGCTCCCCAAGGTGATTCACTAGGGCGTATGAATCCCTTATCATGATTCTCTTGGAGTTTCTTCTTCAATTAATGCATCTCAATTGGGACCATTCCATAAGGTGTCTTTGAAATAGGTAAAGCACCCTGTATGAGTTTTATTGAAAACTCAACTTCACGATTTGGTGGAAGGCCAAGAAATTCCTTCAGAAAGACATCATCAAACTCTCGTACAATGGGCATATTTGTAATCGTGAGTTTCTCTCCAACCATTTGAGACAAATAGCCTTCATTTAGTGGAATCAAGACCCATAAGATGGACGAAATTTCTACTGGGAGGTCATGTTCATCCTTGAATGGATAGACGATCATAGATTGATCTGGAATATGAAATGTGACTTCCCTTCATTGGAAATTGATATGAGCTCCATATAATGAAATCCAATCCATGCCAAGAATCAGATAAAATTCCATTATAAGAAGGATCACAAGATTTTCATGAAGAACGTTCCCACAAACTTCAATCGGTGAAGAATTGTAAACTTTTGATGCGAGTGTTGTTCCATTAGGGGTTGTCATAGCTAACTCAATATCTAACTACTGAGGTAATATGGCGATACCCGTAGAAAATTATTCTAAAATAAAAGAGTTTGTGGATCCAGAATCATATAAAACATTTTCTACTTTAGAGTGGATAGTAAGTGCACCTTTCACCCATTCGTTATCGTACTCCATATCGCTGATTGAAATTGCATGTGACAATCCTTTGTCTTTAGCCTTAAGAGTTTGTTGACGTCATTCATCATCAACAACCCTTGGATTATGGCATTGATTGGCATAATGCCTCATTTCCTTGCACTTGTAACATGGAAGTGTAGGAGGTGCACTCTATGTATCCTTTCCTTTGTTCGCATCATTATACATCTTCTCCCCATCATTGTGGCATTCAAATGCCCGATAACCTTCCTTTACATATTTGAAACATTTACTTGTCCCTTTAAGACAACTCCCTCCATGTTTCTTTCCACACATTGAGCATAAGGGAAAACTCATCTTATTTTCAGTGTGCTCTTTAGATTTCCCTTTGAATTCCATTTTCCACTTCTTATCAAACGCATATGACTGATGGGTTACTCCAATCTCTATCTCAACCTTGAGAGAACATCGAATGATTTCCTCATAGCTATTGAAGTCCCTTATGGATAATTCCATTAGAAGACATGGTTTTAATCCACTAAAGAATCGATCGATCTTACTCTCAGGTAGGATAATAATCCCAGAAGCAAACCTTCAAAGTCTTGTAAAATTGGCTTCGTAGGTACCAGTAGATTCATCATTCATTTGCTTCAGTTCAAGAAACATTTTCTCCATATTTGTTCAAAGAATACGAGGGATGTACTTATTGAAAAATATGTTCTTGAACTCGTCCCATTCCATGGACTCAGTTTCATCTCTTGGCCTCATATTCCTGATAAAATTCCACCATTGATCAGCTTCACATTCCAAACGATATACTGGTATGATGAAATTATCAGGTTCAGAACATTGATGAACTGAAAATATCTTTTCAGTGGAACTGATCCATTGTTCATCCACTAATGGATCAGTAGACCCACTGAATGTTGGTGGAAGCTGCCTCATGAAGGATTCAATAGAATGTTGCTCCTTCCTTTGCTCGTTTGGACGTCCTGTATGATTCATAGCTTGGGAATGTTGTGTGAGCATGGCTACAAGATTTTTCATTCTAGCGCCCATAACGTTTGGTTTCTCAAGGGGAAAATCAATGCATTACCCGTCACATTCAGCATTAACACGGTTCCATTGGGTTCCAATCATTGACTAAAACCAAGAGGAATTGTGTGAGAAACTCTAATTATAATAGTAAAACCACATAATCAAGAATAAAATTTCACACTTAAGGTCTTATCATAGGTTTTTCATGGCCATTTCTAAAACACTAAGATTTTTTCCTATTCTTAGACATATCCTTTGGGTTCTTACTAAGGCGTTCACATCCTAGTGTCCAAAGGTTGACTATACCGTTCCTCGGATACCAACTATAACGAACCACACATTACATACATTGTTATTGCTTCAAAATTTAAGCACACTTATTTCAACATATAACAAAACCATTAAAGGACCATATAGGTATAGTGTCTTTAAAAACTAGGAAGCATAAACAAGTGTTTCATAAAGCATCTACATTGTCTCGCATTTATTTCATCATATCTAGAGTCCCTTTTGCCATATCCTACATAATAACCTTATTCTTGACCTGGGGAAAGAAAAAATACAAAAGGGTGAGCTCAAATTCTCATTAAGGGTAAACAAAATAAATATCAATCACATCAAATTAATAAGAACATAACACTTTATAAATCTTAACCTGCAAAAGAGATTATAATTTCATAACATGGGATAAATCATAGTAGTGAAATGTAATCCCAATAATCAAAATGTAAAACATGAAAAATTATGGAATACACACATAATCATAGATAATCATTTCTTAGTAGTCAAGACTCTTTTCCAAGACTATCTTAGCAGACAAAGTCCATTTCTGAACCGACTTCACTCCTCATTTCATTCCTGTATCACTGAACCGGATTAAACAATCCTTCCAGCCATGTCTATCTCATGAGATATAAATCTTTACCCAAAGCATTGGAGGGAGATATATTTCCCACCCATCTTATAATGATAGCATTCTTATGTGTGCCACAATATCATAAATCATACATCATAGCATAAGACATTTAATAAAACTGGGATTATTAAACGTCATGCCATCATAAAATAATCCATATAAGATAAAAAGACATCATAAAAATAATTCAATCCAAAAATAATCAAATAAATGTAAATAAAGGGAAAGAAACAAAACCCTATATTATCATAGATGGAAAATAATTTTGATAAAACACTTGAACTCCATTCTTGAGGAAAATATCATTTCTACTTCAAAAACATTTTTCCGTTCATAACATGTCATTCAATATTAAACTAAAAGAAGTTGATTAAAAATAAACTTGAAAACTTGTAAAGGATTCTTCATGGAAATAATTTTCTTAAAATCCATTCATGCCGTATAAGTTAAAGAAAAACATTCTTCTCGTACTTTGGCCAGAAAAGTAAAAAAAGTACTTCATACAAAAAACGACAAAAGATTCTTTTCATA
Organism: Viscum album; assembly: GCA_963277665.1. Lineage (NCBI taxonomy): Eukaryota > Viridiplantae > Streptophyta > Magnoliopsida > Santalales > Viscaceae > Viscum > Viscum album. Next base: position 1,007,589,111 of record OY728161.1, read on the forward strand.
TCTTTTACTAAAAACTCACTGAAGGGTAAAATTGGATTTAGAAAATTGTAGTAGGGTAGAATTAATATTACATATTGTGAAAACATGTATGTGGATGATAAATATTCCCCAGTAAATTCTGAAGTATAAACAATCTCAGATAAAAATGAGATTACGAGATTTTCCCTTACCTTAGGTCCGATTTACTTCATACGTGTCCGAACCTCCTGTATAATGATTTAAATAATATTATTGACTTATTATAGAATCTTTATAATTGTTATGATATCATATATGGTCATATTCGTAGCTTTGTATTAGTAATATTTCATTGCTACTTGTTATTCGGGTGATTATTTCTTTTTGTTCTTATGCATGTTTTGTCGAATAAATTCTTATTCTTGTTTTTAGGTTATAGATAACTCATTTATAGAATTTTATTAGTCTAATATATATCATTTTTATTCATTCAATTCATTTATATATACATTTTTCAATGAATATCATGTAGAACGAGTCGCATCACATCGTGGAGACGGTAGGCCGTACCTACGCACGAGCGATGATATTGTTCCGCTAATCGTGGAATTATATTGAAGTGTATGTATAATATTTTAGAATCAATATAACTTTTAAATAATCATATATAGTTATTCATTAAACCATTATACCCATCAAATTATGGTGGTGGTGGAAAACAGATTACACCACGATGTGGAGATGACATTCCTTATGTACGCACACGCGATGATTTTATTTTCCATAGGATGGATAGAAGGTGAAATAGGGTTTTTTCATATTTATAATAACATATAAATATATCAGTGATACCGATGTCATTAATTCATAATGAAACAACTAAAGAAGAAGAATTAGAATAAGAAATAAAGTTGAAAGAATCGGTAACAGACATTACCTCTTCTTTGAAGCGCCTCTTCTTAACCTCTTCTTAGGGCACTGAAGATGGTATTTGAAAAAGACCAGGACCTATAGGATGTTTCTAGGGAAGTGGAGAAGATAAATTTTCATGGTTTGGCCGATCTTGAAGGCTCAAAGTGGTGTGAGGAGGAGAGGGAGGCGGTTCCCTTTTATAAGGGAGGTGAGGGGCACCTTAGGAAAAACATAAAATATTATTTTATAATAATGTCATATTCGGTTTTTAATATATCCAAATTGATTTATTTCGAAGCTAAGGTGGTTATGGGTCAAAATACTCTAATCTAATAAATTTTATACAAGTTTAGGTTACTATTTTAACTATATCATTTAGATTTAACTCTATATTAAATAATTTAACTTTTACCGTGTCTTCTTGTTTTCTTACAATATATGGTTAATAAACTTACTATAACAAGCCAAAAAACACCATGTGGTTCATTATTATTATATATATCCTTATCTATGTCATTTTTCTGAACCTTATATTTTTAGTAATAAAATAACAATTAATAATATAATATTTGTTTTAAAAACTATTTTATGTCAATATTGACACTATTTGGTAATTGATTTTTTTAAAACTCATAAATGCATGATTAGTTCGAAAAATGTTAATTAAATCAATACTAATATGTCATAGTAACCTATAAAATTAGCGTAATTCATCAAAAGTCTCAAATTACATTTATTTGGGTATTTATTATATCAATTATGTTAATATTTCTTTAATAAGGTAATTACTACATCATCATTGTGTCTTAAATAAATTAAATTATTTAAAGTGTAAAAATTATAAATAAAATACAATTATTTAAGAAATCCATTTATAATTCTAATGAATATTTATAGTCGAATTTATATTTTCTATAACCTTATATTAAAAATGTTTTAGTTATTAAACAATGATTTTAACTATTTTAAATATTCTTTAAATAAAATAATAATAAATGTTCTAATCTAATCCATGTGGATCTAAAAGGTCATATTTTATTCATAAGGTTGTTTTTGGTCGAATTAAACTTATCCAATAGAATTAGAACATGTGTTAGGGTAATAATAAAAACATTTTTACCCTTAATTACCCTATTTACTTTTAACCATGGTAAATAAAAGTAAACTGTTACTATTCACCAAAAATTATTTTTATATTATTGAACCACATTTTACACCTAGATATTAACCATGGCTCTCTGATTTTCTATATTCCACTCACAGAAGCGGTAAAATTATTTTTTATGTAAATTTTCAACATCTCCAAGGAGGTGGGTAAAAGACGGTGAAAAGTTCATTAAAATTCTTATATATTTAAAATAATTATAAAATGACTCCAATTAATTACTTTAAACTTATATAGGTATTATGTATCAATTTTGAAATAAAATTAATTTAAATAAAATAAATAATTATTTAAATAAAAATTCAGTTTTTAAATAGTAACCTAGTGTTTTCACTATTCATCAAAAATTGAAAGTTTTCTAAAAATACCAAAACTCCATCCCTATGCTAATTTTGATATTCCGAATCCAAAAATGAATTCCATTTTGAAATATAAAATTTATAAAATTTCAAAAAGTGGGTATTACTATTCATAATGGCTAGTTTTGATAATATTTAAAAAACATATCATTGTTTAGTGAAACTCGGTATTGTGTACAGTGCAAGATATCGAGGAAGGTCATGATTGTATGTAAAGCAAGCCAAGCTAGTGTTGTTTTCAGTGAAATAATCCTTTCATGATGTATATAACATAAAAAAATATTTCTAATAAAAATCTCATTTGTTACACCCCAAAAGTAATGTAATGTCTATGTTTGTCAAGCTTGGGTCTCTACAGTTGGTATCAGTGGAATGGTTTAGTTTACCTTTGGAAACCAGGATGCGAAATATTTAGTCAAATCCCATGAGATAATTCTAAGATATGTCTAGGTATGTCCATATGGTTACGTATAAATTATAGGTTATAATCCTATAATTAAAATAATGATCATGAGTAACCTAGGATTAAACCTAAGATGTTGGAGATTGAATGTACTCCCACTTGATTATGTTGTTTTCCTAGTATGATTTTTGCCTCTCACGCTATTCTTTATGGGTTTTATATAATTGATGGAACCCAAAGGAAATGTGTTAATGATCAATGCACCGAGAAAATGCAATTATTGTCCTTCGAAACAACCAAATGATATGAGAAATTGAGTGCACAATCATATTCCTATAATTAAACAAGCTATGAATGATTCTATACTTTCAAATGAGCAGAGAAGGGAACAATATTATATTGTGTCCTTCATGAGGCAACATCCACCATCATTCAATGGGTCTTCTGATCCACTTGTTGCTGAATAATGGATCAGTACCATTGAAATGATATTTTCCATACTTCGATGTTCAGAACATGAAAAAGTCATTTTGGCTATTTAACGTTTAGAAGGTGAATCAAACCAGTGGTGGACTCTAAATAAGAATACAAGACCCCAAGATGATATTGAACCCATGGAATGGGAGGAGTTAAAGAACTTATTTTTCAACAGGTATTTTCCTTGTATTCTTTAACGAATATGGAAAAGGAGTTTCTTGAGCTCAAGAAAAAGGATGATGAATCTGTTGGTTTATATAAAGTTAATTTTACAATGCTTGCAAGTTATGAATCTTGATATATCATCCAACCTAAATGTAATGTTGATTGATTCTTCAGTGGTTAAAACCAAGTCATAGAATGGAATTATTTATAAGAGACATTAGTAGTTATGAAGAGATTGTGTGTTATGCTATTATGGTAGAACTGGAAGTTTGTGTAACATCTCAATCTCATGGTTTTGACAAGAAACAGATGATCGAGTTCAAGGGAAAATCTCAAGACAGGGGTGAAAACAAGACAAATATTTCATTATGATCAAAGCGAGGAAATAAGCATGGTGGAGATTGACTTAAAGGGACTAGAAAATGTTTTTAGAGTGGAAAAGAAGGTCATCGAGTAGATGAGTGCCGATGTAATGGGAAAAAGGTTGCTAGTGGCGTGGATAGTGAAAATACTACAGAGAACACACCACCAACACTTCAATGCTACAAGTGCATGTAAATAGGGCATTATTCTAACCAATTCCCTAATAAAAGGGTTAATGATGATCGACATCAATAACCTCTTAAGGCAAAAGGACAAAGGGAATTTAGATGCAATCACTATTGGAAATGATGAATATGACAATGAAGTGGTGGAATGATTAAGTTTTTATGTAACGATATTCCAAAATAGTGTTGTGGAATCTCATTTTTAGTATCATGGAAAATTTGAATATCAATGTATTGGTTTTCAAAAATTTTATGGTACCAATAACCGTGAAAAGTGATTGAAATATTTTTTGGAGGAAAAATGATATGCATTAAATGAAGGGATAAGGATAAAATAATATGTTTGATAGTATTAATGAGTTCATGACTGATATAAGGACAAAGTGACATCATGGTTTGAATATATAGAGTTTCTGGGATTTTGGTATTTGGAAAGAGTGAACTTTTGACAACATTCATGTTTTCACTAAGGTTCAATATGTATTCATTTTACAAGGGAAAACATGACTAAGGTATTCACTTGTTTGGAATGTGATCAACAATAATATATATCTTATGATACATGGGGGATAAATGATGGTAATCACATGCATTGTACATGACCTCTGTAGTAATCGTTTTCATTATAGTATGATATTGGATTGAAGTATTTTGGATAACTCTAAAGAATAGAATGGATTATGTTAGACATTGGATAGTATTGTTTAATCATAAATGTTTTTGATACTAATTTTGAAATGTTATAATTGTATAGTTTTAGAAAAAGGACAACATGTAGGATGGGAAACAACCTGTCACGTTGGAAAGGATATGGGAATCGAACCGACAACCGAAGTACGACAGGCCTTTACCACCTACCACTGGCCTACAGGAAGTCCCTAGTTTGTAGAAATTAGTTTTATTTTATTAATCGGTGTGATAGATTAAGTATAAGTCCATTTTTGGAACTATATATGATTAGCCTCTCCATATATGGACTTATGTATATTTAATATCTTGTGATAACATTTTTTTGTGATAGAGATAGAGAGAATGACCTATCATTCTATTGAATGATCTACTAATACTTCAAGAATGAAAATTTATACTTCATTTCATTAAATAAGATATGAAGTGGAAATTGTTAATGGAATGACCAACAATGATATTACACTGAAATCTAGGAGTATTTCTCCTTAGGAAAAATTCAACAACTTTAGAGAAATGTTCATTAAATCCAAAAATGTTGTCCTAGTACCATCATATTCGATGAATCAAATGATAACTTATATAATCACAAATTTATGGTTTTCTGATTATTGTCTTTTTCATATCCATATTCTCTACCACTCTCAATTAGAACATGATGGTTTGATTTCTCTTCCATATCCATATTTTCACCTATGTTCTCCTATGTGGAAACCCAGCGATGAGTTAATTTGGGTAAATGTTACATTTCATACATTATATTTTAGAATAATGTTTTTATATTCCTTTTTATGATGTGGTTTTCTATGAAATAACCTTTCAAGACGTAAACCATTTATAACCCCGATGAATTTTGAGGGCCAAATTCATTTTAAGGGGGTAGAATGTAACACCATGAGATTTTATGAGATTTTCTTTAATTTCATTGATGTATTGTGTTATATGCTAAAAAAATTATCTTGCACTATATGAAACACCTTATTAGCTTAGATTATACGCAAACACTATTCTTGGCTTGTGTTTCACGCAAGAACGACCTTCCTCAATAGCCTGTGTTGTATGCAATACTGAGTTTCACTAAACAACAATATATTATTATAATTTTCTTATAAAATAGCCATTGTGAATAGTATTGACCGCATTTTGAATTTTTTAACATTATCATTCATCTTACACATATACTAGGACATGGTGTGAGAAAAAAAATAAAATTTTCATATAAAAGAAGTATTTTTTTAAAAATGATGTTTTGTCATTTTTTGATGGTGATACCATTTAAAATATAACTTTTGATAAGTTTATAAGTTCAATTTAACAAATTAAAATTCTAATTTTGAATCAGTACATAATAATTTTCATTAGATTAATTTTTTACATTATTCCGATAACCTTTATATATCGATGAATAGTAAAAATACCCTAAATTTTAATTAAAAACAACTTTTTTCATCAAGATAAATTATATGGTTAAATTAAAATATTGAATTATTTTAAAGTATAAATAGAATATATTTTTAACATTTAATATAATATATGTAATTATCATTAATTTTACATTGAATTAATAGGTAAAAACATTTCAATCTTTTGCAATGTTTTAACTTTTAAAACATGTTTTGTCAATAGCATGACTAATTTTAAATTAAATACTGGAACTTCTATGAATTGAATTTGGAAAAATTAATTCCATATTTGGAATCATTACGTCCAAATTATGTTAATTGGATAATTTTTATTTTCAGGAATTATGAATAGTAACTACGGTAAATTTCATTTAACATAGTTCAAGGTAAATCAGGTAATTAAGGGTAAATATATTATTATAAAACTACCCTAACACATGTATTAATATAAATGGATGATTATATTTTTTCATAAATCATACATGGGTCAAAATGGAATCTACTGAAACCCACTTGGATGTTATTAATACCTTTAATTTATTTTATTTAAAGAAAGTGAAATATGTCTGTGTCAAACATTAATAATTAAAGTATTTTTAACATATGGCTATAAAGAATATAAATTCGATTATAAATACTCATTTTAACGCTAAAATGATCATTTTTTCATGGTAATTTATTTGTAATTTTTATGAAATATTTAGTTACCCAAATAAATTGTACAATAATGATGCAGAAATTATTTATTTTGTGAAAAATCAATAATATAGTTTTTATTCAAATAATAATAAACATAAAAGGCCCAAAAAGCAGCAAAAACATATTTTCCATTTATATATAAACCATAATCATCAAATGGTATAATTTTGTACCATTTTTATCCTTATAAAAGTGACTATGACACTTATATTATTTTATTTTAAATAATGTCAATGTTGTCACCTTCATAATTTAAAAAATATAACAATTTAAATGTTGTGAATTTAATATGATAAATTATATTAAAAGTATAATTATGAAATATATTATATTTATCATTATCATAGTATTTTATTTTTAATTTCTATTCAACATATAAGTATATTAAATAATTATACAAAAATGTTGTAGTAATTATTTTATTAAGATAAATATCAAATAAATGATTTTAAAAGTACTAAACTAAATATTATATGAACTAATTAATGTGCTCCATGAATTTTCTAGATTAATATGAAATGTTATAAATCTATAAAAAAGTTTTTTTGTAAAATATATTCTGTGTAGATTTTATATAAATTTAAATAAATAAATTGTGTCAAAATTGATACTATTGATATTTTATGATAATAACATATTATTAAATAGTTTAAATTTCACAAAAATATTTAAAAATTACAAATTAAAATTTATATGGTCTTCCATGTCATAAAGTATCACAATATTTGAAATTAACAACACATTAGTAAGTATTTAAAACAATTTAAAATTTATAGCATTATTACCACAAATAAAATTACATAGATTAAATAAGGATAAATCAAATTGATAAGGTTTAAAATAAAATCAAAACATGTCTAAATTTTATTGGATGATGATATTACAACCATATATTATCTTATATCTGAATGTGAGTAACTTTTGATGTTTTTATGTGGGGTTAGAGTTTATTACAAATTAATATTTTTGAGGATTCCAAAAGAGCCTATCTCCTCTCCTATATAAGGGCACCTCCTCCCCTCTCCTCCTCACACTATTTTGAACATTCAACCTCATCCAACCCCTACCAATTCCTCTTCCCATTCTCTCTATTTAATTTTAGAGGTTCTTTTCTTTTCAAAAGACCAACTCTAGTACCATAAGAGGAAGTTCAAAGGAGGTGCATTGAAGAAAAGGCGATCTCTTCTACCGATTCTTCCAGGTTTCATTATTTTATACATCATATTCATTATTTTTATCATTATAAATTAATAAAATCAGTATCAATATTATATAAATATGTTATTATAAATATTAAACCACCCAATTTCACCTTCTATCCATCCTACAGAAAATGAAATCACTGTGTGTGCGTACGTACGGAATATCGTCTCCACGTCGTGGTGTAATCTGTTTTTCCACCACCACCATACATGGATTGGTATAACGGTGTAAATGATAACTATATATGATTATTATAACATTATACTAACTCTGAGATATTATATCATCCACTCCAATCTCATTCAATATTTATGGGAACGATATCATCGCTCATGCGTATGTACGGATTACCGTCTCCACGATGCGGTGAGATTCATTATCCATGTTAAACATTCAAGAATCATTATAAAGTATATATAATATGTAATAATGAAATATATAACATTATAGTGCTACTGGATTTATATATATATATATATACATATGGCATCTACTTAATTCCATTCAAGTCAATAATGGAATGAAAATAGCATTCATGCGTATGAATGATCTATAGTCTCCATGAATGGTGTATTTCATTTCATTTATAAATCACTTATATATATATATATTGAATATATATAATATATAAATCCTTTTTTAAATTCCTGAAGTAAATAAATCATTATATAAGTAATAATATCAAGAACAAAAAGTCCAAACACGTACGATAAATGAAACAATTGTTACCCAAAATGTCGCTTTAACATTGAATTGAAAAATGAACGAATAATATAAAGACCTAAGTGAAACGTATATGATATCATAAATATTATAATGGTTCTATTACAAGTTAATAATATTTTTAAACCCACTATACAGGAGTCTAGGACCCATACAGGTGAAAATTGGACATAAGGTAAGGGATTATTTCATCTCACTTTTATTTCTATGAGACATATGCCTTAATGAACATCTATTTATTTTGTATGGTTTTTATGCTTCCCATGAATGTTTTATGATTTTTATTATGAAGGATATTATATTTAAATATGCATGTAATTTTCTTTGTAAAACGTATGATTTCACCGATCATAAATGGTAATGGATAATTATTCCAATCTCATTCTTATCTAAGATTGTTTATTCATAATTATTTACTAGGTTGATATTCATCATCCATGTCTGTGTTTTATAAAAAAAAATTCATAAAGTGTTTACTATACTTCAATGTATTTTTAAAGTCATTTTCATTCCTTTTTTACTTTTACTATCTATTATGTAAGGAATCTTTCTTTTGTTTACCATACGAGGTCCTTTTTTACTTTTCCGGAAAAAGTACAAGAAGAATTTATTTAACTTATACGGAGTGAATGGATTTTTATGATTTCATAACGCCTTATTTCTATGAAGCTTCCTGTAAAATATTTCATGATTATTTTCTACAAAATTCTTTTCTTTTAAAATCTCCTGGAATTTTGAAAAAATAAAATGATTTTGAAGAAGAGAGGATATTTTCCTCAAGAATTCATTTCAAGTGTCTTGTCAAAACTATTTCCCATCTAAGATAAAATTATTTAGTATGATTATGTTTCAAGTATAATGTCTGTATAATTTACATGGTTTGGTATTTCTTATGATGAAATTATATCCATTTGTTTTATATGAATTATGTTAAGATGGGATGATGTTTATGAATCCCATTTTATTCGTTGGGTTCTGATGAATTATTTATGATTGTTTTGTGGAAAATATAAGAATGATTGCAATATGAGATGGGTGGGACTTATATCTCCCTCAAATGAATTGTGTAATGATTTATATATCATGATATAGACATGGCTATAATGGCAGGTAAAATTTGGTTTAGTAAAACAGGGTTGAAACGGCATGTAAACCCAGGTTAGTAATGGGATTTTTCCACTATAATGGTCTTGACAACAATGCCTTGTCTACTATGGAAATAATATCCTCTACTTAATGGTTTTCCACAGTTACATGTTTCATTCCCATTCTATTTTATCATGATTGATGTTTCTTTAGGATCTATGCTTTACATTTTGGCAAGATTTATTTCACAACACAAGAGTTTTATGTTTAAACTTTATGTTCATGTTTTTAAGTTGAAATGTATATGGTTTGTTTTATTTTCTCCACGCATACCATTACTAACAATTTGAGCTCACCCATTATATGTTTTCTCTTCCCTAGGATATAAAAAAAGGTTTTAGGTATGAAAACAAAAGTGGAATATCTTTATGAGAGATGTTGAAGATATTTTCATCAGCATTAGATGATTATGTTCTGGGTTTCCAAAGACACTAAACTATTATAGTCCATGGGTGTCTATTGTTGTTATGTATTAAGTATTAAGAAAAAGTAATGCAATGTCCTTGTATGTCAATCTTGGGTCTCTAAAAGAAACATGAATCTCATAAAATTTATTATAGTAAGGGTCTAGATGGCCAACAGATGAGTAATTTGTTGCACCCTCCTTTTCATGAGTCCATCTTATTCTTCATGGGTTTCACATTCCTAGGTAAAGGTAAACATAATTCCATAAATGGGGACACACTATTCCCATCCCCTAAAAAATTCAATCTGGGAACAGACTATAGATAAACAATCCATACTTCGAATACTGACATAAGGCCTCACCGTTCCCACCAAGAGTTTCCAATAGAAACTATAACCTCAAAGGGTCTGGTCACACTACCAGAAAAGGTGTGTGATAATTGAGTATCCTTCCATAGTTGTATCCAAGTGTAAGGTTCATGTCAAAGGTTCAACCAAAATCTCTATGTCTCATGAAATATATGTGGTGAGAAAGTAATGACTAGTACCTGTGTCAATCAGTATGTTAGCTAAGGGATAAAATCTATAGATCATACCTAGAATCATTCCTAGATCCCCTTGTTCATATTCTATGACCACATACAATTGGTCTATCCATTATCCTCCAACTCCCTAAGCCTGGCGTTGATTACTTGGGGGAGGTGGTGGTTGGAAGTCAAATTTTCAAATACATCATGTTGTTGTCCTAGCTCTTCTTCCACATATTTCGCCCAATGGGTCTACTGGATCCTATTGCAATCTCTGCCTCAGTGGTCCATCCCCAGTATCCCTATCAGAAGCATGGTGGTTTGGACAATATCAAGTGAGATGACCCATTTTTTAACATGAATTGTATCACCACTTTATAGAATTATTGGACCCACCATGTGATCCTTGAACAGTCTGGGACTAAAATTATATCCCTGTAGTCGAGCTGTCTACTCCTAATTTCCCTCTACAGATTGTCCCCAGTTATATCTTGTCAACCAAGAATCTTTATACCATCAAACTTTTCTCAATCACTCCACTATACAATAGAATCCATAAGGGGATAACATTGGACTAGATTTCTCTATGAAGACATCATCCAAATTTCCCTGCCTTGAAGTTCTAATATTGAACAATATACATCGAGTACTAGGAAATGATGGTAAACCCCAATTAATAATCATCCACTATCATGCTGTCCTACTAGAGTTGAATAAGCTCTAATATACACATATTTATCAGTATAAAATTGCAAGAAATCGAGGACCTAGAACTCTATCCATGAATGTGTCACCTCTTCGTATGTCAAGATAGTAAAAATCTATCATTTCCCTTTTTAGCCATGTATAAGGATCATAGCTAGGACCACCATCTGATCTATTGGGGGCACGACTATATAGAAATCTTGGGTCACCGCCTTAAGCTAGACCTCTACATCCTGAGGTTCAGGCTCACATTGAAACCTAAGGGGTATATGAACTAAAACTCATGAAGTGCTCTTAACATGCACTCCGCATCTCCTGGTACTACAGGAACTACATGTTGTTCTATAGGTGGTGGTATGGCTATTGCACCAAGAGGATGTGAAATTTGGGAAATGAGTCCCTATAGAAAAACCTCATCATAGAGGGGGTAATCATTATGATCAAGCTTCTATATCCAAGCTAGTATTTATCAGAGATGCATCCTATATGAAAATAAGATTTACCATGGTTTATGAGTATATCTGGAGAGAAGAATCAATAAGGACAAGGAAATCGCAACCCATTATTATATGACGCATGTACCATTAGTTTCCCTAGAATAGTGTTTTCATGTATCAAGAAGAAAATCACGTTATCAGAGTCCTGGTGTATGGATACATTAGCCGCTGCACAAACACTGGAGTACCTAGTCTGAAAGAAAATCTCAAAACAGATAACATGATCGCCCAAATCAAATCTCATGAAATCCCAATGAAAAAGTAGAACTTACCCACTTTGATACCACTATATCGTGACCATTCGTAGTGGGTCCCATTTCGCGACTGCCCAATCTTACCTCCAATTGGCCCGGGGTGGGTGACTAGCATCAAGTAGGAATATAACTAACATGGGAGGCATTATCCATGTACCTGTACACATGAAAACATCTCCATGCTCAAACAATTTTGAAATTTAAATACCACTAATAACCAAGTGCATGCATAGCACTATATCCCAACCAGATTACGATAGGAATGTAAAGTAATGTAAATAGGGAAAGAATAAAATCCCACAAAAGATAGTCGGTGAACATAAGTCCAACCTGTAATCAAATGTACTAGGTATATTGTCTATAGTTGTAAGAAAACCTCAGCCTTCATGATCTCACAAAGCATTGTCTTTTCCTGGTTTTCCTAGGAATCCCTCAAGATTTCGACCATCAATACAATACATGACACATTTGGGAAAATCCCATGTAGGGGTGAGTATAAAAATACTCAATTGGACACCTCAAAACCACAATGTAACATAAATAAGGAATGTACAACCTTCTCTACACAAGTATATGTCTATAAAACATATAACAAGAATATCTATATATACACAACCAAGTCACAGAGTCTAGAGGTAAGTCACAACCACTGCATAAAAACCCATTGAATTTGTCTCAAATATTACAAGAAGTAGTCATATAGGACAACAAACTCTTATGTCTAATAGCACTGAAGAATTCGGTCTGAGAGGTACTACTCATCGGGTCTCTCCATGAGTAGGATATTCCAATATATTTGAATAAAGATATGATAAAATATACGAGGATCATATCCAGGGCCATGGGGTGATACCAAAAACTCAATCTATATTAACCCACTAAGAATAAGATAAAATCCTACATTGTATTGGTCATTTCTATACCACATACTCCACCTATAGATTGAATATTGAATAGATGTTCATGCCTTGGCCCTCTCAATGGATTAAAACAACTGTGTCTATAAAGTCATGTTGAAGGGAGCATAGTCCAATGAGTAGGAAATGATTCATACAAACCTTTATAGAAAAAAAAGAAGGGATCAAATCCTTACAAAACAAATCCATGATACGGAGTACAAGTTGATCAAGAAATGTGGGAAGGGCTACATAGTGAGTGGTAGGGTCACATGTTGTTTCCCTTGACCCAAGGAACTTCATGTGTACAATTACCCATGAATTTAGAACATAATGTGTAGAAGAGGTATACATGACATGTATAATGAGTCACACATTGTGACCTTGCATATGGGGCCCGCATGTATACTCCGACCTTATGCCAGTACATGGTGTCAACCTGTGTATCCTTGACCATGTACCAGTACATGGGGTAGTGTGTGTAATTTGATCAGGACATGTTGTGTGAGGGGTATACGACATGTAGCAAACCTGTGTAATCCACCCCATATATGATTAATCCCATGTACATGTCGAGTTTTCCAATTATGAACACATACCAGGTAGTTGGGATTATGTGTTGTGTGTACCAGGTTTCTCATAAACCAATATTCATCCTTTGAACTTCTTGTCCAACATTCCATACATAGTTTTGGTGGTCTATTCTCCTCAGAAAACTAGATATAATGTTTTTTCACCTCCCTAACACCATGTCGATGGTTTTCAAACCTTCAATTTGCTCTAAAATCTGATTTCATTCATCTCAGCGCAACTCTCACATAGAAAAGGTTCTCCCGTATCACATTGGCACATCCACCACCATCTCCATCACACCTTTGTCGAGTCATCAAATTCTAGATCTCATTTTTAGATCGTTGTGATAATAATCGATGCTTCAATGATCAACTATTCAATTTAAGAGGATGATTGAAGAAAACACATCCTGAACGTAGGAAATCGGTGGAGAAAAATCACAAGGAACAATCCTATGGAATGAACCTCAGAAAGTTTTTGTTCCAGCCATGATCCTTTCTTGTAAGAATGATTAAATAATAAAAAACAAATCTCTAAAACTCAATCCCAATGTACCCCCATATATCAACCCATCATGCATGTACAATAAATATGTAGGGTAATATGTTCATGTGTTATACCACGTTCATCGTTAGAAATCATGAATGGGAAAGGAGAATCAAAATAAAGCTTCATACCAAGATTTTGGTTCACATTATGATGAATATCGGTCACCAGGTCGCCACCGTCGGAGTGATATTCGAAGAATGGAATTTTTCGATCTCTGAACTGAAGTTATGTCATCACCTACTAAGAATATTTTCTAGATACCTTCCCCCTTCACCTCAATAGTATTACATGATTATGAAAATACCCATGGATCTCTGCCAAAGATTTTATTTAAAATAAACATGTCATCGTGTCACTGCATCAATGAAATAAAATAAAATAAATTTTTATAAATTTATTTTATTCATTTAAAATTATGGGGACAACATTCCAAAATCGACCAGTTCTAACCAATGTTTGGTCACACATATAGTAAATTCAATGTTATAAACTCAGCAGAGTCCTTAAATTTATAATATAGGAAACCTTTTAGATGTTTTCCCACTTTTTCAAGAATACCGTATATGTGTTCTGTTCAATATTTTAATATTTTCCAATTAATTGATTTGGGGACACTGGGGCTCGGAATTCCATGTCACCTTAGCGCCTAGCCTTGAATTTAATCCATATACTATTTAAAATAATACATAAAAAATGGGACATTATAGATCATTAGTTCTATAATAAGATAGATGCATCCAATAAAGTAACCTCTAGGTCAAACATATGAATAGGAATCTTGTACGTGATTATAAGAAGTAACGAACCTGATGAAAACCTTGGACAAAATGATTCATCTATCAAGGGATATGTACTCAAAGAAAGATAGATGAGTCCCCCACGTATGGAGATAGATCATGGTAAATTACATATCAAATTCTCAGTCTAATTAAACAATTGGATTCGATTAATTTAGATCAGACCCCTCTATTTATGAAATGACTGAAATGAAAAAGAGCCCTCAAAAGACCACACAAGATTAACCATCACGATCTTTGTGTAAAGACACTAAGATTAGACTAATAATAGGTCCCATTTTTACTCTTAGGTAAAAATAAATGAAAAACTATCAAAATAAATAAAGAGAGGATTATAAGACATGTGTACCTAGATACACAGTGTGTTCCCTCAATTCTCTACTATGGCATGTACTGCTGCCTGACATGGTGTGTAACCGACCAAGTTCACCACATGCTCCCTTATACACATTGTTTCCTCTACATTGGGTTAGTTTACATCACATTTCCCAGAAATTTATATCTCTTATATATGTACTTCTATATGGAATGTGACCAACGTGGGGGTTTTCCTTGTACATTACAGGTCATGTGCTCCTTACACAGGAAGCCAAGTCTTCTACATGGCTACATTGATGATACCTAGTTCTTAGGGTGAAATTCCCACACATAAAATATAATTATTAAAATATGTCTTACCGTAATAAGATGAATAGACAACATGTTGGTCTCAAACCACATGTCGTGTACATGGGTTTTAACAGATAGAAGACCCCCAAATCACTCTTAAACCCATTTTCTAATTAAAATCAACTGATGATCCTACTAGGTGTCCAATGAATGACTAAAAGTGTTTTAAAAAGTTAATATTGTTAATCTAGGTGGATTTATGAAAAAACATAAAATACGTTATCCTGTGGGTGGATATCGCCAAATCATCTTCTGTTTCAATGCACCATGTCTATTACATGATGATCATACGCATCCTAATATTCGCAACGATACCTCCTTCACTTCCACTATTTTACTCTATCTCTCTCTCTACATCAATCATTTTATCATAGGATGATAGGAAGGAGATCCAATGTGGTTGTATACAATATTCCATGGGAGATGTACAAAAAAAACTAGGAAAGGAAGAAATGAAAAAAATTAAAAATATAAATAAAATTTGGGCTCAGCTTGCTCCATTGTAATGACCCAAACATTTATTAATGGAAATTCCTTTTGATCTAATTAAATGTATAATTATGTATAATTATTATAAAAATCATATAATATTCCTTGGTTTTATGTTTTTGGATTTCATAATACCATTAAGAATAGTTAATGTTGCTAATATTGTCATTGAAGAGTGATCACATGATAAGTATTAATATAGGGCTTTAACAAAGTCCAATTTACTATGAAAATGGAAGCAATGGCCTCATCCAGTATAATTTATCGATACAAATCCCATTTTTCGGAGGATGGAAATGAGGTCGCATCACTGGGCTTCACTCTTGACCAATCCCAAGACGATATTCAACATGTTATGCTTAAACTGATCCACTTATTGGAGAAGTGGCAGTTAAAAGAGATTACAACTAGAGAGATATTATCTGAGCCTCCCCAAGAGTTTTTCACCATCACAAATACCCCTCGGTCTTATACGGGTGTTATAAGGGGTTATGTAATAAGTCCCCAGCACTATGATTATGTGTTTTATTTTTGTATAAAGAATATACTATCATTTTATCATTATTACTTTGTAAGTGATTATTAATGAAAAAATAGTATTTCATTAGTTAATATTCAAATAAGAAAGATATTTTGATGAATTATTGTATTTTTTATTTAAATAAAATTTTATTAAACTATTATTACTATATTAATATTTATAAATTAGCGTATAAATTTTATGAATACAATTTTAATTTTTATTATGGTTTGAAAGCTGTTTTTGTCAAAAATCCTGAATTTTCAATAAATGTCGGTTTCTATTTTAAAAGTAAAAATTCAAATTTTTATAAAATTATTTAGATAAAATTAATATTATTTATGGAATCAGGATGTCGAAATTATCCAATGGTGAATTTTTTGTAATTTCTTGAGACACTCGAAATTTAATGTAAAAATTAAATATCATTTAAATATACAAGGTGTTTTATGAAATCATAGTGACCCAATAGTGATGAAATAAAATACTATAAAAATTATTTTCGGACAATATATATTTTAAATTTACAAAAATGTGATTTTATATTTGTTTTATTTATTTTACCAGACCAAATTGGTCCCTCCAACACATATAAAACATCTAATCATATTAAAATGATTTCCTTGAGAGTGTGACTCACCTCCATATAAGTAAGCCTACCATTTTAATAATGTCACGACCTGCCCTCGGGGCCCGTGTCGTGACTACCCCAAGCCCGCCTTCCATAGGCCAAGGGCTGGCGACTAGCACCAAGGCGTAAAATCCCAGTAAAAAGGGAAGGCATTGCCTTAATAAAGTAAACAAGCACCTCAGAGTAACAAGCAGAAGTAAAGCAGTACACAAAACTAGAACAACTGTGCTGAAGTAAAGGGGCCGGAAATACAAGCCCAACTGTAAAGTAAATTACAACTCAAAAAGGGAAAACAACAACTGAAAGTACGAGCGGCTCCTGGGACGTCCTCATCGATTCCTACCTGAAGGGTAGGTACAGATGGCTCAGCTCCTGGATCGTCAACCACGGATCCTACCTGAAGGGTAGGTACAGATAGCTGCACAACTCCTCGGGTCCAACTGTCCGCTCCAAGCATGTCCCGCTCAGTGGTCCTCCTCCGGGTACCGACCTACTCCGTAAGCCTCAACCGCAGTCAGCGATGTCCGTCGTCTGCAACCAACACAACGAAGTGCGGGCATAGCCCGTGCAGGGGTGAGTATAAGATACTCAGTAGGGACCCTGAGACCCTCGAAGGTCTCCCGAAATCCACAAAGGATAAACCACAAGAAGGATACAATCACGAAGTAACATCCAGTATTGATTAGGTATATGCCCATACATATACCTATGTCACCAATTTCCGTTCGGCTCCAACACCGAGCCCAAGAACAACCCATTCCACAAGAAGAGTAAACAGTAAAATCCACATAGGATAACAATACAAGTCCACACGGTTTATAACAAGTTTATGAAATCAATGGATAACCATTACCCAGGTATATGCCCATACATATACCTAAGTTATCAAGCGACCCATCTCAATCATGAGGAATCACAAAGATCATTGACTCAGCTCAAACCAGGATTTTTATTATCGAAACCGTAGCTGCTGAAGAGCCCCGTCTCTGAAGTGTGCAGTAGTCCTGTCACGACTCCGAGGTACTTCTCACTAACCTATGACTGCTGAGGTACTCCTCCTTTCGAGTAATGCGGGTCTGCTGCCAACTACTGGGCGCTCCGTCCGCTGAGGGTCTGCTGCCAACTACTGGGCGCTCACCCAAATAGCATACTGAGGTACTCCTCCTGTCGAGTACCGCGGGTTTGCTGCCAACTACCAGGCGCTCCGTCCGCCGTGGGTCTGCCGCCAAATACCGGGCGCTCCGTCCACTGGTCTAGTCGACTCACTCCAAGTCGAGTCGGTCAAGCAGTCATCTGGTCTCAGGCGGCTACACGGTCTCCGTACTCTTCACGCTCGTCTCCGGGAGGGTCCGCTCCACGAGCTACTGGTCGATACTCCAAGTATCACAAAGTCTCGCAAAGAAGTATCTCAAAAGACCGTCTTGTCACAGGGGTCTCAACGCAACAGACGGCGCGTCGATCGGACGCCCGGTCTGTGAGTTATTAGCCTATTCGTCCCAGGGGCCCAGTTGGTTTCGTGAGCGAACCAATCCCGGCCGTATCACAACTGTACCCTGAACTCCCGTAGGGTATTCTCAAAGGGACCGTTACTCAACGTAATCACCATCGCGGGTCTGTTGCTACAACCAAGCGCACACACTCCGTAGAGTATCGCGGGTCCGCCGCTACAACCAAGTGCTCCACCGCCAAGGGTCTGCTGCTGCATCCAAGCGCACCACCACTGTCAAGTACCACGGGTCCGCCGCTAAACCCAAGCGCTCCCCCGCCAAGGGTCTGCTGCTGCATCCAAGCGCACCACCACTGTCAAGTACCACGGGTCCGCCGCTACACCCAAGCGCTCCACCACCCAAGATCAACAGAAGATTCAGCTCACACAGGTTCGGTAGCACTGTTCCACGTAGAATCGCTGAGTGCTGTAGTCGTCGTCGTCGAATCCACATAGGATCTCTGTACTGTCGTCGTCGCAGTCACAGTAGCAGTAGTAGTAGTCGTCACAGTAACAGTCGCAGCCAGCACTAGGGTTCCCGCACACAGCAAGCTCGTTCGGAGGGTCCGCTCCACGAGCCGAGAGGCTGATACATCAACTGTCACGAAGACCGGAGTTGATGTACCCAAAAGTTCCGTATCGTCAACAGGAAGTCAACGCAACAAACGGTGCGTCGATCGGACGTCCGGTCTGAGAGTTATTGGCATTTTCGTTCCCGGGGCCCGGTTGGTTTTTAAGGCAAAACCAACCCGACCGTACTCCACCTGCGTCCAAACCTCGGGCGGAGTATGCCAAAAGATCCGTCTCACTTAGAGGATTCCATCAAAGTCGACGGCACGTCAATCGGACGTCCGGAACTCAAGATATGAGCGTTTCCGCTCCGAGGGCCCGGTTGGTTTCGTGAACGAACCAACCCGGCCGTACTCCACCTGCGTCCAAACCTCGGGCGGAGTATGCCAAAAGATCCGTCTCACTAGGAGGAACACAACGCGACTGACGGCGCGTCAATCGGACGTTCGTAGCTCAAGATAAGAGCGTTTCCGCTCCGAAGGCCCGGTTGGTTTCGTGAACGAACCAACCCGGCCGAACTCAAAGTAACCCGAAACCTTGAGTGCGATATACCGAAACGACCGTCTCGATCCAAGGATCGCGTTGCCGCTGACGGTTCGTCGATCGGAGGTCCGAGACTCAAGTTATGGCCCAAAACTCAATTCTGGTTCGAAACGGGGGGTCCGGGTCCGGGCCGACCCGGCCCGACCCCCCCCCCCCCCCTGGGCGGCGGCGGCGCGGCGGCGGCGCGGCGGCGGCGCGGCGGCCGGCGGAGGCGGTGCGGCAGCGCGGCGGTGCGCGAGGCGGCGCGGCGGCGCGGCGGTGCGCTGAGGCGGCGCGGCAGGCCGCGGCTGGCGCCGCACGTGGGCGGCACGCGGGGGGCAAGCCCCCGCTGATTTTGTGAAGTGGCGCGGCCTTTGTGCCGCGCCTTTGCAACAAACGGCCCCCACATGGGGGCCGGTTTAATTATGTGAACCGGGGGGCTGCTGCCCCCCCCCCTTTCATGGAACCGCCCCCCTCTTAAAGAGGGGGGTTTTACATGCTGGTCGGGGGATTAATTCCCCCGGTTTAATGCCTTCCGGCCCGCCAGCTGGCCGGCCGGTTTTCTCCAACGGGACCGGAAATTCCGGTCCCCCCCTTCGGCTTCCGACGCCGGCGGCCCGGCCGCCAGTCTTCTCTTCCGCCGCGGCCCGGAACCGGCCGCGGTCTCCTCGTCCCGCCGCGGCCCGGAACCGGCCGCGGTGTTCGTCGTCCGGCGCGGTGCGACGGCACCGCGCCCCTTCGCCGTGCTTTGATATTCAACGCGGCGCGACGGCGTCGCGTTCTTGTTGTTTCTTCCATGGTGCGCGTGCGACGGCATCGCGTAAGTTAAACGTACAATTATCCGCGTGGTGCAACGGCACCACGCCACCTTGCTTCCGCCCGCAAGAATAAACAACATGAACGATGGAGGGGGGTTCGGCCGTGTTCAAGCGGTCCGCCCCCCCCCCCCCCTCACGTTAAACAATAACACTTATATAAAATATTCAAAAGCCTCACGTAGACATGCGATCCACGAGCAAGAAATGGAATAAATTAACAATATTCAACAACCCCTACCTCGAAGGAAGTTCGCGGAGCTCGTCAACGATCCGCGAAGGACGAGCGTCGCGGAGATCGGACATCACGGAGGTCGGTCGTCACGGAAGAAGACGTCGTCGGCATCGCGGTAGACGGACGCGGGTTCGCCGCGAGAGGCACGTCGCGGAAAGTGCGTTGCGGCGTCGGACATAGGTTCGCCGCGGAAAGCACGTCGCGGAGAGGATGCATTGCGGCGTCATGGAGGAAAACCAACGCGTTGCAGTCCGACGTTGTGGAAGAAGGACGCCGCGTTCTTCGTGAAGTTGAGTGTTCTTCGTGATGTTGAGCGTTCTTCGTGATCTTCGTCAAAGATGAAGAAGAAGAAGAAAATGCTCTCCACCTCTCAAGGAACAAAGGGACTAACCCCAAAAATAATAAATTAAGCTCATACTTAATTTATTAAAACAACACCAACCTTTGAAATTCAAGAGTTTGAATTTCAAAACTTTATTTAAACTCACTTATTAATGACATAAGTTATAACCTAAGTTTACATCATTAATTGTGAGTTGGGGAGGGTTAGAGAATATGAAGGGGTGGGGTTCGTGTGGGCCCCACCACCCACTTAACCTCCCAAGGGAAGTTGGGTTGTCACCCAACTTTCACCCAAAGGATAAAAACACTTAAGGAAGATAAAAATAAAAATTGAAGTTAAATTTTTATTTTAACATTCACAATTTTATTTTTTTACAACTCCCCTCATGTAAACGCAACTTCGGGAACGGTCTCCTTAAGTGAAAATCGGCGCTGCGAGTTCATCGGTGCCCTCGGATTTCAATTCCGAGCACCGGATCAAAAGTTAGGAATTCCCGCTCGTTCGTTCACTGAACGTACCCGAGCCAATCTTCGGAAATTAATTCCGGGCACTCCGGGCTTCGGAATCAGGTGCCGTCTGAAACAGCGCTCTTGTAAAATTCCAAAGAAAATTAAGAAAAAATTTCCCTTGAATTTTACGGGTCTTTACATTACTCCCACCTCAGGGATTTACGTCCCCATAGAGCTTCAACTCACACTTAAGGGAAACAAGGTAGTACTGAGCACGCAACTGAGCTTTATGCTCCCATATGCTCACCTGAAGATCTCGTGATACCCGAGAAGCACCCTAGAGGAAGCAACCGTTCACGTAGATCCTGCTCCTGTCGATCCTCGATCTCTACTAGAACCTCTGTGCTTGTCGCCCTGTCATCGACGTCCAACTCCCCGGGGTCGATGACGTGTGAAGAAACATACACGTATCTCCACAGCTGAGACACGTGGTGGACATTATGCACCCGGTGCGACTGAGGTGGTAGGGTCAAGCGGTAAACCTCCTCGCCTACCCTGCTGAAGATCAAAAAGGGTCCATCGAACTTCGGAGATAACATGCCGCCTCGGCAACATCTCCGAAACCTCATCGGGTTGAGACCGTATAAGAACGTGTTCATCACCCTCGAATTCAAGAGGTTTCCCTTTTTAGGTTAGAACTGAAACTCAAAACTCCTGCTGCCATAAGGGTAGGGTTGACCAACTCAAGAGTGATCGGTCACACCCTCTTATGCCTGAGTTTAACATGTGCTGCCCAGGGTTTCCTTTTCACCGACCAAGGAAAACCCATTCCGACGTTTGCCTAAAACAGTCAACCGGGGTATGATTTGTGAATCAAAACCATACCCAGATCAACGTCGTAAGGCCTCTACGCTGCCACCAAGAGATTCCAACCGAAACTCTCGCCTCGAGGTCAAATCACACCGTCGGCGTAAGTGTGATTATCGAGTCTCCTCCCAAAGGTATCTCCAGACGTGAGGGTCAAGTCTACGGCTTACCCGGAACCTCTAGGTCTGGGACATGATTCGTGGAAGGGTAGAATGATTGGTTCCTATGTCTATAGATATGGCAGCTCGTAGTAGACATAATTCGTACCCCGAATCATTCTTAGAGCTTCTGGGTCACACTCCTTGACCGCAATGCAGCTACTCTCCTCCCCAGCCCTCCTGCTCCCTGAGCCTGGCGGGGACTACTAAGTCGGGTGGTCGTAACATGTCGAAATGTACACCACCACATGCTGCTCTCCAAGCTCCGCTTCCACGTCTGCTACCCTGCAGATTCATCTGTCCTTAGCACTTCCTCCTCCTAAAACATTTTACACGCCCGAGTCTCTGAGACTGGCGCTAGTTTCCTGCCTTTCACTGCTAACGTTCACAACCACAAAGGTTCTCTCTAGCATCCTATCATAGGTAGAAATGCATAGAGGAAAAGTAATGGTTCGGATGTCCTTTAGACACACTTCGCTCAGAAGTTCGAGTCTAAAGAACTGATCACAACGTAACCAACGAGTACCAAGATTGATTGGTAAGCCACGCTGAGTGCTCTGCTTCTGACATGTCGTACTGTCGATGCTGTATTAGCTCCAGAAAACTCACAACCACCTCCTCAGGCCAGTCCTCATCCGCCTACGAGTCGGGATCACCTCGAAACTTGAGGAATATCTGGTGCTAAAACATATGTAAGGCACTAAGCCTGTGAGTCTCCGCTACCGGTACCACCGGTAGTGTCTGCTGACCAACAGGTATGACATAGACGGCGCACTACCCGTAGGTACTATCCCAGGTATCGGTTCGCGTACCGAAGCCTCATTACTATAAGGACCAACCTCATGGTCACTCACTGGAAACAACAGGAGCTATGATCATCATCCGCTCTACTAGTATCAAAGCTAGGCGTAGAACTCTAGCAATCGCCTCCATCCAGTCCACTGCTGCCTGGGAAATCTGTCTCGCCTCGTATCCTCAGAGGCCTCTACTGCTGGAACTCGTGCATCGCGCTCTGCTAGCGTGCACCGTCAGCTAGTGGCATCTGCTGCCTAACGGGTGGTGGTGCTGCTGGTACACCACCCGAAGGTGCCAACACTGAAAAAGGGGCCTGCACCGGAGTCTCGCTGCTCGGTGGGCCATCATCGAGAACTCTCTCGGAACTCCAGCTAACTATCAGCATGGTGACATCCTGAACAGTTGTGTCATGGTCAACGATTTATACCTGGTGAGCTGACCTGGTTTGAGCTGACTTTAAACCTTTTGGGAAACACACACGCAATCAGTGTTTTCATACATTAAGTCGGAAATCAGAAGTCAGGGTCCTGGTGTACGGATACGTCGGCCGCCGCACCAACACTGGACTCCCTGGACTGATAACCACACTCAATACACTAAACACTATTGCTTCACATAGAAAAAAGATCAGAGTCTGCGGTAGAACCGACCCCTCTGATACCAATTTGTCACGACCCGCCCTTGGGGCCCGTGCCGTGACTACCCCAAGCCCGCCTTCCATAGGCCAGGGGCTGGCGACTAGCACCAAGGCGTAAAATCCCAATAAAAAGGGAAGGCATTGCCTTAATAAAGTAAACAAGCACCTCAGAGTAACAAGCGGAAGTAAAGCAGTACACAAAACTAGAACAACTGTGCTGAAGTAAAGGGGCCGGAAATACAAGCCCAACTGTAAAGTAAAGTACAACTCAAAAAGGGAAAACAGCAACTGAAAGTACGAGCGGCTCCTGGGACGTCCTCCTCGATTCCTACCTGAAGGGTAGGTACAGATGGCTCAGCTCCTGGATCGTCCACCACGGATCCTACCTGAAGGGTAGGTACAGATAGCTCCACAACTCCTCGGGTCCAACTGTCCGCTCCAAGCACGTCCCGCTCAGTGGTCCTCCTCCGGGTACCGACCTACTCCGTAAGCCTCAACCGCAGTCAGTGCTGTCCGTCGTCTGCAACCAACACAACGAAGTGCGGGCATAGCCCGTGCAGTGGTGAGTATAAGATACTCAGTAGGGACCCCGAGACCCTCTAAGGTCTCCCGAAATCCACAAAGGATAAACCACAAGAAGGATACAATCACGAAGTAACATCCAGTATTGATTAGGTATATGCCCATACATATACCTATGTCACCAATTTCCGTTCGGCTCCAACACCGAGCCTAAGAGCAACCCATTCCACAAGAAGAGTAAACAGTAAAATCCACATAGGATAACAGTACAAGTCCACACGGTTTATAACAAGTTTATGAAATCAACGGATAACCATTACCCAGGTATATGCCCATACATATACCTAAGTTATCAAGCGACCCATCTCAATCATGAGGAAACACAAAGATCATTGACTCAGCTCAAACTAGGATTTTTATTATCGAAACCGTAGCTGCTGAAGAGCCCCGTCTCTGAAGTGTGCAGTAGTCCTGTCACGACTCCGAGGTACTGCTCACTAACCTATGACTGCTGAGGTACTCCTCCTGTCGAGTACTGCGGGTCTTCTGCCAACTACTGGGCGCTCCGTCCGCTGAGGGTCTGCTGCCAACTACTGGGCGCTCACCCAAATAGCCTACTGAGGTACTCCTCCTGTCGAGTACCGCGGGTTTGCTGCCAACTACCAGGCGCTCCGTCCGCCGTGGGTCTGCCGCCAAATACCGGGCGCTCCGTCCACTGGGCTAGTCGACTCACTCCAAGTCGAGTCGGTCAAGCAGTCGTCAGGTCTCAGCCGGCTACACGGTCTCCGTACTCTGCACGCTCGTCTCCGGGAGGGTCCGCTCCACGAGCTACTGGTCGATACTCCAAGTATCACAAAGTCTCGCAAAGAAGTATCTCAAAAGACCGTCTTGTCACAGGGGTCTCAACGCAACAGACGGCGCGTCGATCGGACGCCCGGTCTGTGAGTTATTAGCCTATTCGTCCCAGGGGCCCGGTTGGTTTCGTGAGCGAACCAATCCCGGCCGTATCCCAACTGTACCCTGAACTCCCGTAGGGTATTCTCAAAGGGACCGTTACTCAACGTAATCACCATCGCGGGTCTGTTGCTACAACCAAGCGCACACACTCCGTAGAGTATCGCGGGTCCGCCGCTACAACCAAGTGCTCCACCGCCAAGGGTCTGCTGTTGCATCCAAGCGCACCACCACTGTCAAGTACCACGGGTCCGCCGCTACACCCAAGAGCTCCCCCGCCAAGGGTCTGCTGCTGCATCCAAGCGCACCACCACTGTCAAGTACCACGGGTCCGCCGCTACACCCAAGCGCTCCACCACCCAAGATCAACAGAAGATTCAGCTCACACAGGTTCGGTAGCACTGTTCCACGTAGAATCGCTTAGTGCTGTAGTCGTCGTCGTCGAATCCACATAGGATCTCTGTACTGTCGTCGTCGCAGTCACAGTAGCAGTAGTAGTAGTCGTCACAGTAACAGTCGCAGCCAGCACTAGGGTTCCCGCACACAGCAAGCTCGTTCGGAGGGTCCGCTCCACGAGCCGAGAGGCTGATACATCAACTGTCATGAAGACCGGAGTTGATGTACCCAAAAGTTCCGTATCGTCAACAGGAACTCAACGCAACAGACGGCGCGTCGATCGGACGTTCGGTCTGAGAGTTATTGGCATTTTCGTTCCTGGGGCCCGGTTGGTTTTTAAGGCAAAACCTACCCGACCGTACTCCACATGCCTCCAAACCTCGGGCGGAGTATGCCAAAAGATCCGTCTCACTTAGAGGATTCCATCAAAGTCGACGGCACGTCAATCGGACGTCCGGAACTCAAGATATGAGCGTTTCCGCTCCGAGGGCCCGGTTGGTTTCGTGAACGAACCAACCCGGCCGTACTCCACCTGCATCCAAACCTCGGGCGGAGTATGCCAAAAGATCTGTCTCACTAGGAGGAACACAACGCGACTGACGGCGCGTCAATCGGACGTTCTTAGCTCAAGATAAGAGCGTTTCCGCTCCGAAGGCCCGGTTGGTTTCGTGAACGAACCAACCCGGCCGAACTCAAAGTAACCCGAAACCTTGAGTGCGATATACCGAAACGACCGTCTCGATCCAAGGATCGCGTTGCCGCTGACGGTTCGTCAATCGGAGGTCCGAGGCTCAAGTTATGGCCCAAAAACCAATTCTGGTTCGAAACGGGGGGTCCGGGTCCGGGCCGACCCGGCCCGACCCCCCCCCCCCCCCTGGGCGGCGCGGCGGCGGCGCGGCGGCCGGCGGAGGCGGTGCGGAGGCGCGGCGGTGCGCGAGGCGGCGCGGCGGCGCGACGGTGCGCTGAGGCGGCGCGGCAGGCCGCGGCTGGCGCCGCACGTGGTCGGCACGCGGGGGGCAAGCCCCCGCTGATTTTGTGAAGCGGCGCGGCCTTTGTGCCGCGCCTTTGCAACAAACGGCCCCCACATGGGGGCCGGTTTAATTAAGTGAACCGGGGGGCTGCTGCCCCCCCCCCCCCTTTCATGGAACCGCCCCCCTCTTAAAGAGGGGTGTTTTACATGCTGGACGGGGGATTAATTCCCCCGGTTTAATGCCTTCCGGCCGGCCAGCTGGCCGGCCGGTTTTCTCCAACGGGACCGGAAATTCCGGTCCCCCCCTTCGTCTTCCGACGCCGGCGGCCCAGCCGCCGGTCTTCTCTTCCGCCGCGGCCTGGAACCGGCCGCGGTCTCCTCGTCCCGCCGCGGCCCGGAACCGGCCACGGTGTTCGTCGTCCGGCGCGGTGCGACGGCACCGCGCCCCTTCGCCGTGCTTTGATATTCAACGCGTCGCGACGGCGTCGCGTTCTTGTTGTTTCTTCCATGGTGCGCGCGCGACGGCATCGCGTAAGTTAAACGTACAATTATCCGCGTGGTGCGACGGCACCACGCCACCTTGCTTCCGCCCGCAAGAATAAACAACATGAACGATGGAGGGGGGTTCGGCCGTGTTCAAGCGGTCCGCCCCCCCCCCCCCTCACGTTAAACAATAACACTTATATAAAATATTCAAAAGCCTCACGTAGACATGCGATCCACGAGCAAGAAATGGAATAAATTAACAATATTCAACAACCCCTACCTCGAAGGAAGTTCGCGGAGCTCGTCAACGATCCGCGAAGGACGAGCGTCGCGGAGATCGGACATCACGGAGGTCGGTCGTCACGGAAGAAGACGTCGTCGGCATCGCGGTAGACGGACGCGGGTTCGCCGCGAGAGGCACGTCGCGGAAAGTGCGTTGTGGCGTCGGACGTAGGTTCGCCGCGGAAAGCACGTCGCGGAGAGGATGCGTTGCGGCGTCGTGGAGGAAAACCAATTCGTTGCAGTCCGACGTTGTGGAAGAAGGACGCCGCGTTCTTCGTGAAGTTGAGTGTTCTTCGTGATGTTGAGCGTTCTTCGTGATCTTCGTCAGAGATGAAGAAGAAGAAGAAAATGCTCTCCACCTCTCAAGGAACAAAGGGACTAACCCCAAAAATAATAAATTAAGCTCATACTTAATTTATTAACACAACACCAACCTTTGAAATTCAAGAGTTTGAATTTCAAAACTTTAATTAAACTCACTTATTAATGACATAAGTTATAACCTAAGTTTACATCATTAATTGTGAGTTGGGGAGGGTTAGAGAATATGAAGGGGTGGGGTTCGTGTGGGCCCCACCACCCACTTAACCTCCCAAGGGAAGTTGGGTTGTCACCCAACTTCCACCCAAAGGATAAAAACACTTAAGGAAGATAAAAATAAAAATTGAAGTTAAATTTTTATTTTAACATTCACAATTTTATTTTTTTACAACTCCCCTCACGTAAACGCAACTTCGGGAACGGTCTCCTTAAGCGAAAATCGGCGCTGCGAGTTCATCGGTGCCCTCAGATTTCAATTCCGAGCACCGGATCAAAAGTTAGGAATTCCCGCTCGTTCGTTCACTGAACGTACCCGAGCCAATCTTCGGAAATTAATTCCGGGCACTCCAGGCCTCGGAATCAGGTGCCGTCTGAAACAGCGCTCTTGTAAAATTCCAAAGAAAATTAAGAAAAAATTTCCCTTGAATTTTTCGGGTCTTTACAAATAAGTTCATCAATTTTATATATAAAATAATTTTTTACACTCCCCTTTGGAAAAATTAATGGCAAAAACCTGGGTTGTTTTGTGGTTTTGATTAGTTTCATGTGTGATGTCCAAAACCTAAATATTAATGATTTCAATCACATTTCCTATATAAACCCAACAAAGCTCCCACTTCTCTTCACTCAAAACCATTGTATCACATCTCTATCCTTCCTTCCTATCTATAAAATCCTCCCAAAGTACCCATATCTCCCTATAAGCCTCTCTCAAACACCTCAGAAGCCTTTGGGATCACACTTCCAACTAAGGGATTTCTTCCTTTCTCATTTTTATCCAAATTTCATTATGTTTTTATACCAGTTTTTCAATTATAAATTTTGGGGTATGATTTCTAAAATCCCCAACCATCCCTCCTTATTTTTTAATGATGATGGACCTCTTTATCTATCATTTATTCTTCCCATTTACACCTGTTATCCTTCCAAACTTTCATAAGGAAATTCTATCTTCCCATTTACACTCAAGATATTATTTTGCATCATGAATATAAAATACATTAGATATGTTGGAAAATGCATCTATATTACCCAAATTACTGTCCATTTCATTTAAATATGATGAATAACCCATTTGTCTCTCATAAACCAAGTTTATGAATTCTTTTGTCACACTATTATGCTGCCGAAATTGCACCACAATTTTTCAATCCAAAATCATTGTGTTGTGAATACCATTCCCATTTAACTATCATGGTTATTCATATTTATGCACATTTACATATTGATTATATATTTTCATGTACGAATTCCACATTCGTTTACCTTCGAAAAAATTATGATGTTTAATGATTCCATGTCGTATGATCCATGTGGCACACTAATGCAAGAAATGAAATGATTAAGAAGGGTGCGCCCTGATAGTGCTCCAATGCAATGGGTAAAGATTAGTATCATGATATATAAATTGAATTAAGGGTTTAATAATTCTAATTCAAGTGAAATTATAGTTTAATCATTTTCTATTTTCAATGATCCTTGGCTCATGATAATATTATGTTAAATGTTGTTTTGACATTTTCATGTTATGTTAATCGTGACATATCATGAATTTATGTTCAATTTTCTCATATGATCTATTGATATACTTATTTCCTAACATGTATTGTATTCTTCATTTTATGAATTTTTTACTACCTTTTGAGGCTTTACATCTCTCCCTTTTCTTATGCATGTGATCAGATTATTCTATACAATGCTATGTACGAAGGAATACATGTGTCCATGTAAATGAAGATTTCAATAAAGAAGTGTATTTCAAGTTTTAGTTTGTTAGTTAATGTTCTTAAGACCCAGAGACAATAGAACTCTCGATCGTCTATGTTTTTTCAATTGAATATTTTATGTAATAATTGATGCTTATGTGTGAAATAAAGAGTAGGGTTGTTATACGCATCACCCACCTTGAGTTTTTTCCATTCCTAGCAAACAATCTCCATTAAAGATTGAACAAAGGAGAATGAATCTTAGTCACAAACTCTATTATAAATATAAATTCAAAATAACTAGTAGATATATGTGGTTATTTAATTTATAATATATTAATTATTAATTATTAATCTAAATAGAAAGTAGGTTGAAAATATACCAAAATCCTACCCCAGGGTGAACATAATATCATGAGACTGACAGAGGGGTCAAAAAATTATGATATTAGTCGATAGGTTATGAAGTAAATGTTAACCCTTCACTAGAATCTAAACAAAAAATTTAATATTCTAGTCAAACCTATGTTATATAAAAACTTGGGTTATTATAATATCCCCACTAGAAACCTTCTCATCCCTAGGAATCCTATTATGAAGAAAAAAAATCAATTATATCAACATTAGTATATACAAAAAATGGATTTTAGGAATATCTAATAAACAATATCAGAACATCAAAAACTATCTCCTACACAAAATAAATTTAATTGTGACAGGTATGGTTCTCCCCACCATAGGAATACCTTCATATTCATCTTAGAAACATAATTTAAGCCCAAAGGCCCACATAAAATGCCAAATTTATACTAAAAACGAGAATCACCACACCCACATGTTTAATATTGTACTCCTCACCATATGAATTACATTATACCACACCTTGAGTGAAACCTCATTAGGATCCTTCATCCTTAATGGATGATATTTGCAGTGAAAGATTATCAATATAGAGAAGATTCTCTCTTTGCATCCTAATGATGATATCAAGAAATGGAATTATCATCTCCAACTAGGAGTACAATAATATTCAAAAAAATTCATGTACAACTCTCTCAAGCCCTGATCATAAAAAAATAGGCTATAGTTTACATAAAACAACAATTGAAACCATGTTTCATAAAAATGAATTTGTGGGTCCAAACACGGGGCAAGCGTGTCATGATACTGGAAGTATTCTCAATGTATCTCCTACCAAAGAGATATAATCATCATTTGAACACATCTCCCAAGAATCCATCACCATATACAGACTTTAAAACCATCGGTCCTTGGCCTTCTTATGACCACATGGACAATTAGATCTCAATAGTAACATTCACAACATATGTGTACCTTTATCACCTGAATCATACTCATGTGTGTCTTATTTTACAAATATAATATGATTGTGCTAAACAGAACACCACTTTCATTATTCTAGATGATCCCTTGGAAATAATCTTTCCCGTCAAATCTTGTGTTAAATATAAGGAACCCTAGGATCATTCCAAATATGATTGCATCATCATTCATATAGAAAAAAAGATGATCACTATCCATTCAGTGGTATTAATAGTGGATATGTCCATGCTCACTACCAAAAAAGGTGTCAAAAATTCATTCAAAAATCTCTTATAGGTTTACCTCGGTCAAACGGAATGCCGACCTACAATGTTATGAATCAAAAATAAGGGACTCTAGGTCACCCAACCAGCCCTACTGATCAAGAATCACAATTGTGTCACATGGTCTTACCACATTTCATAAATGATATATCCTGTAATATAAATATCATGATGACCTCAAATGGTCAAAAATGAAAACACGGCCTACAAGGGATTGATATTCACTGAGTCACCTCATATGGAACTACACTGTGAGGACCTAGAACTAGATCCCACTTAATGGGTTCCCCAATCCCGGTCATCATAGGGCCTCAAGTGCATCTTCTCGAACGCTAGAGGATATTGACAAGAAGTGAGGGACTAGGGTGTGTCTGTGGGAAAACTATGCCATCATTAGCAGAGTGTAGCATATTAGAATGACTATAATGGAATAGTAAACAATAAAGGAAATATAAATAAATAGAAGAAGAAAACAAATTAAATATATAAACAATAATAAAAATAACTATATGAACTATAATAATGACGATGTAATGTCATGTCACTAGAAAATTGGAAATCATGGATACAATACATTAGGAATAACATGATCCACAAGGTAAAATAAAAACATTGTCTACTCAATGAATCCCAAGATCCTACTCGATCATCATTTATCAAGCTCTATCCTATCAGTACACAATCAAGTGGTAGCAGTTTCATGCTTCCCTTTGTCAATACCTGCAACCATGTAATATACTTAGGGTACCAAACAGTTCCCGGAGAGGCTGAAAGATAAATCTAAGTGGGCCACCACCAATGATGTCTGTAAAATATGTCCCATGTAATTGAATATAATAATTTTCCTGAATATATTTATAAAGTAAAAAAGTAGTATAATATAACTAAATAACCAAGTACCTGCTTCAGCCCTCAGATGGTGTCTGAACATGTAACCAGGTAATTTTATTTATTTAATTTCCATTTAATGTTAACAGGTCATGTGAGGCATAGCCAAGAGTGACATCACCTCATGATAGTATAAGATGTTATGGTATTAAGATGTAACAAGTATACATGAAAAACGATATCCAATGAGGCAGTTGCATTGTAATAACTAAGGTAACGTAAATTCATAGAAAGCTAACTGAGAAGAATCTGATTCTAGCTAAGGGGTAAGAATGTAATCCACAGATCGTAATCCAAGGAATTCCCCAAAACAGAACCTACTAGGTCCAAGGTGACTGACTAAGGTAAAATTGAGACATTCTAATACGGGGCCCTATGGGCTTTCACCATGGCCCCAGATAGTCAATGCTGAATCCAAGGAGTGTATATGAGAAATCCTGTAATAATTAATGGGACCCAATGGTGTTATACCGTGCATCCAAGGAATAGACAATAACCAGAGTCTGGGTGGTTATCAACCTAAGAAACCTGTATCCTGGAATTGGAATCGGGTTCCCAACAACCAAGGTATTATCATCTAAGAATCCAAGGTGAGCCCGAGCCATTCCATTCATATTTGATATTGTAATCATGTAATAATTCATTTGGTTCATTTCTTGTCTTCCATTAGTGTGGATAGGTCATGTAGAGATGAGAGCATTTATTTATTGGTCCATTCCTTGTCTTTCATTAGTGTGGATAGGTCAAGGATCATTGAAACCATTTAATCATGTATTAGTTATCCATTAAATAATATTCAATTATAAAGGTTCACTTCACTACCATATACTAAAATGTAATGGGATAATACAGACATGTAACCTTTATTCATTCTCTTTTGATATGGAAAATTTATATACTTATTATACATTCCATTTCACATTTCAAATTTCACATTTAATAAACATTTGTAATCACTTAACTTAGCAGGGTCAAGGGGTGAGCATACATGGTACATTCCATTATGAAATTCTCATTAATAACAATTTATTTATTATAAGAATGCTCACTCTTAGGAAGGTCAATAAAAGGAACACCCAAATGGAAGCTCAAATGTTTCAAAAGAAAAAAATCCCAAATATGGAATTACCCTCAAGATTGTGAAGATAGAGTTGTGGGTGTAACCACTAACAACTAATCACATAATTAGAAAGAACATAATCATACAATTCTAAAACGTATAATCAAGGAATATAAATTGAAGAAAAATTTTACATTGAAACTATTGGCGTCCACACAAACATTCCAAAAACCAATGAAATTTAAGGATGAATTATAGACCACCAACCATAGGGTTGTATGACTCTCTTCCTCCAGTATCAGCCCTTGATTTTCATCGAATCAGAGTATATCAAAGAAAATGTGAAAATTATAACCTAGAGATATCTAGGTTGAGAGTGAAATTGAAGAAGAATGGATAAAGAGGATTTGAGTAGTTACCATTTTTCCTCCCACATAACAAACAAAAGCTCGATCAGATGTCAGACGAAGGATATATCTTGATCCCTAGTAATGGCCTTAAAAAATCCCTAAACGTGTTTATAAAGTAGGAAAAACTATTGGTTCTCAGATTATGCGGAAGGGGAGGATTAATAGATCATTAATGGATTTTTTGACATTTAACATTGGTTTTCATCATGGGCATGGTGTTCCCGGATGGGTTTTCAAACCGTGCACAAGCCATGCATGATGGTTCTAACCAAAAATTATTCCTCTACATGATTTGATCAAACCAAGAACCATCCATGTATGATTACCAAGATAAAAGGGAAATTCATAGAGTTGTTTTGTAGGGTCGTCTTCCAACCTTACGAGGTGCCACTTTCTAAAAAAACACCTTCCACACAGTTTTCCAAACCATGTGGAAATCTCGTATCCTTTACTCTAAACAGAGCTCAGAGTCTGATTTCTCTAAAAAGATGGGATTTGGGCTCTAATCAAGCCCCAAACACCCTCATAACAATAACTATCTCATTAGGAATCCATATTAGGTCCAAAGTAAAAAACATATACTGAATGTTAAAGGATCATTTCATGAGTGAAAAACTGGGTTCTTATAGTCTTCCACCCATAAAATAACTCACCCATGATTTCTCCTTCCAATGGAAAGTAAGCACTGTCTAAGAACAACCCTAGCCACTGAGCACGTACATCGCCTTCCCTCTCCCATGTCTCATCTTATATTAGGTTGTGCTAAAAAAGCACCCATATGATATGGACATACATTCCCAGAGAGCATTCGTGCTTTAGTCAATGATGCATACAAGATATTATTCAAAGGTAGCAGTGGAATGTAACTAAAATTCCTTGGGATCAAAGGTATGAAAAGGGTCATCATGGTATTGGAGAATCTGTGAGATGTGAAAGAACATGTGAATGGAAAAATACTTCTGTGTTAGTAGTGACTGATAAGCTGCCAGCCTGACTCACTCTAGAATCTCGAACAGACCGACGTAATGAGGTGACATATTTCCTTTCATTCTTAACCATCTATGCTCTAACCTAGGAGATACATGAATAAAAACATGATCATTAACATCAAACTCAAGAGATTGTCAATGATGATCATCATAACATTTCTGTCTAGACTAAGCAGTAGTCATATGCATCCTGATCAGCTATACCAATTCTGAAGTCTCATAAATGATATGAGGACCTAGTAGGGCTTCCTTTCCTGCCTCTAGATAGTACATGGGTGAAAATCAATCCCTAGCATATAAGGCCTCAAAATGAGGCATCTGAATCGTCACCTAAAATTTTTTATTATAGGAAAACCCGAAAAGTCGGTTATAATTCTCCCAAGAGCTGCCAAAATGAAGGATTCATTCTTGGAGCATATATTATAATTCCTAAGTTTCATATTCCGATTTTCCATCAGTCTATTGGTAAAAAGATGTTCTTAGAAGCACTAGAGTTCCCATATATTTCTGCAAAACCTGTTAAAATCATGAAGTGAAATGAGCATCCCTATCTGAAATGATATTACGTGAAACTCCGTGTATTCATATTATGTCACAAACATATATTTTTCCAAGTTAATAAACTAATAAATTCTCAAAAATAGGAATAAAGTTGTATAATTTCTTTTGTTGTTCAATGAATAACCTGATAGCATCCATACCCCTCGGCAACCTAGGTAATCCGACTATGAAATCCATAGAAACATCTTCCCATTTCCATTTTGGGACTGGAAGTGGAAGTAACAAACTTGTAGGTCTTTAGTACCCAGCCTTCAACTGCTGACAAGTGGAACACCTAGGGATGAAGCCTACAATCTATCATTTCATCTTAGGCCACTGATATCATTGTCACATATCTCAATAAATCTTAAAAATTCCTGGATTAACTACCCACAGGTAAGCGTGGTAATCTTTCATTGACGCCTATCCCACATCATTAGGAACCCAGATATATCCATGTAGAAGCTTGATAACATCTCGGTCCACAGATCATTCCAGAGGTGGGTTGTGTCCTTATATACTCTCACAGAGAACCAATACATCAGGTTCTGTAAACTGCCTACTCTCCACCTTCACAAGGAGGGAAGAGGTAACTATTAAGGGTGAAAGGAAATACTGCTCATGACTACCATGAAACTGTATAAAATGTTCAGAAAATATTTCTATTAACTTCCATTCATCACTGACTTCCCATATGGCCTATGTTTGAGTTTTCTGACTTTGTGCATCTCCAAACCACATTGCCTTTTCTAGGCTTATAGGCAAGCTCAAAAATCAATAGATTGTAGATATTTGACACATCATCGTTATCTGAGGATCAATTCACACTGAGAAAAGATATAATTTAAGCTCTTGTGATTTTTATACACCACAAAGTGTTAACCCATGAGATAATGTCTCCAGCAACATAAGGCATAGACAACTACTGGTAATTCGAGGTCATGTTTCTGGTAATTTCTCTCATGAGGCCTCAAATTCCAAGATCAGTACACAAAGACTTTGTCTTCCTACATCAACACTACTCCTAGGTCAATTCCTAATTAATTACAGAATATGATATAACCTTTACATGGTTCTGACGAAATCAAAATAGGATTTGAGACAGGCCTCCCTTTTAGCTTCTGAAGAGTTTTCTCGGAAGCTTATTACCACAAGAACATAACTCCATTATTTGAAAGTCCAGTAATATGTGAAGCAATACATTAGAAGTTTTCTATGAAATGACTGTAATATCTAGCGATCTTTAAGAAACACCAGTTATCAGTCACATTCTTAGGCAGCTCCTAGGAAACTAAAACACTAACCTTTTTAGTGTCAATAGATACTCATGATTCTGAAATAATATGGCCCAGGAAGTGTACCTTGTTGATCCATAAGTCACATTTATCAAGAATAACATAAATCTGATGCACTCCCAGTATACTCAGAGTGATCTCAAGATGTTTGGCATGGTCGTTACGAGTGCATGAATACCCCATGATTTAATCTACAAAGACTAAGACAAAGGGTCCAAGTAGGGATGGAAAACCCTATTCATAAAATCCATAAAAATGGAAGGTGTATTAGTAAAACTAAACGACATAAACAAATACTGATATAGACCATAACTACTATAGAATGATTTACATGATATGTTTGAGGCTATGACTTGGACATGATGATAAACCGATCTTTGGTCATTCTTATAGAATGACTTTTCTCCTTGGAGCAAGTAAATGTAATCATCTATTCGAGGAAGTGGATACTGTTTCTTGACTGTAAGCTGGTTAAACCTTCTGTAATCAATGAATAAATGGATAGTTCCATCCACCTTCTATGAAAAATTCATAGGTTAACCCCAAGAATATGTATTGGGCCATATAAATCATTTGGACTATAAGTTCCCAATCTTATTATTGAGCTCTTATTTCTCAGTATGTTCCATCCTGTATGGAGGAATGAACACTAGAACTTCTCATGGAAGAATCAAAATTTTAAACTATCCCTCTCTATTAGTAGGTAAGATAGAAAATTAATCCACAAATACATTCCTGAAATGACCAACTACTGGACGAAAATCAGTGTAAATCCAACTGTAATCCTCCATTAAATGATTTGGAATCTGGTTGGTCACTCTACCATTCCCATGATTCTTTGTTCCTTCTCTCCTAGCATGGACATCCAACTCGCATTTGAAAAGATAACTGCAGCCTTCTGGTGATGTAAAATAAACCCTAGGTTGATAGTAGTCTACTAAAGAATGATAATGAACTAACCAGTCCATCCCGAGAATTATATCGAATCTCGTCTTCTCAAGAACCAAAAGATTCCACAAGAAAGGGTAACTGCCAACCTCAAGAAGGAAGTCCCTTCACGGGTTTATTCCCCCTAACTCTATTCCCAGTGGTGTATCGAGGGTCATTACATGATATTCATACCGTGTTTCTAGTCTGAGATATTCCAAAATGTATACAAAAATAAAATATTTCA
Source organism: Viscum album (assembly GCA_963277665.1). Taxonomy (NCBI): domain Eukaryota; kingdom Viridiplantae; phylum Streptophyta; class Magnoliopsida; order Santalales; family Viscaceae; genus Viscum; species Viscum album. The sequence goes on from OY728161.1 coordinate 1,007,627,167, forward strand.
AAGCACATGTATCAAACAAAGCAGGGATAATAGTATATGGTAATAGAATAATACCTCGTACTGTATATGGTCCCACATCATAATCCTCATGTATCAGCTGTAAGGAATGAAACATACCTGATCCACACCCCTATGAAATAGATGGACTACCACGATCATAAATGCTATGTTGTCACTTCTCTTGATCAGGTATCGGACTTCCACGTCCATGACCTCCTCCTCGGCCAGACCTACGGGTGCTACTCCAACTACCTACCTAATGCGGCCCAAAAGAACACTCTCATATAGGTGGACCTGATTCAGATCCTTTTCTAGTATAATGTAGTGTAAAGGTCTTGTAAAATCACAAATGATGACCCATACGGCCACAAGACCTTCACTCCATAGGGTCTCTATCAAACTAGTTCTTTGGATGCCTAGGATTTCCACACTGATAACACACTATATAGATTTCGAACTGGACACTTCGGCTGCCACATCGATGATGAAAGCCTCAAGGGAACGTTTCATGCCACCAGAAGAACAATTATCCTTATGTGACACTGATCTTTTAACCCTCGTACTTGCTCCGTCCCTCGGGTTACTCTCAGTGATAAAGGGTCGGATCAACTATTGCAGAGAATATAGGAAGGAGAAATATATTCACCTATGTTTGGATGGCATAATGGATACCATCCTCAAAACATCTAGCATGTGAACACTCATCACCATCAATAAGCGATGCACAATGCTATAAATCAGTTAAAGGTGCATAATATTCCATTAATGACATATAACCCTTCTCAAGAGGCATTAATTATCTAGCTCTGTCGTCTATCAATGACCAAGGAAATAATTGATCATAAAAGGTAGTCGAGAAGTCATCCCATACCACGCCCTAATAATGATCGTCCCAAGTAACAACATCCCACCAATGGTTGGCCAAATCCCAAATCATGCATGTAGCACGTCTGACTCTCCACTATGGAGGCATTTCCAGATGCTCAAAGATAGACTGCATTGACACTAGCCAAGACTTAGCAGCCAGGGAACTACCATCCTTTGAAAAAAGTAATAGGATGTTGCTACTGGAACTCACGGGGTCAGATCATCCATCATAGGTGCAACCCATGGAGCACACATCATGGACTAGATCATACATAAGAAACTATCATGTGCATGGGATTCAGTTCCTAAATTAGTTACAGCAGCCAGTTCCTCAAGTGGCACTCCTGGTGGTTAGACTAGTGGCTCAGGCCCCACCATGTTTGGAGTATGGTCATCACCACTCTCCCGGTGGACGACATGAGGACGTCGTGCCAACATTGGTCTACAAATACCAACAACACTCTTTAGAAAATCATCAAATCATATGATATCATCACTAGTGGAAACTAAATGTATGAAAAACTCAATACCTAAAGCATACTACCCAAACTACTCGCTTAGATGGCAAGACATTGGTAACTGATCAAGTATAAGTTTCATGTCATTTTGCAGTTAATTTCTTGCTTCAATACTTTATCTTTCATAAACACGACAAGGCAGAATATGTATGTGCACCCGATTCATTTTGTATTTTAGGATTCACTTTATAATGGATAGGCATTTTTGATAAATCAATTCCCATACACCTATCACTAGAAACCTCACCCATTTTCCTATAGCATAATGGCTTGACTCGGTAAATTACTCATCCCAACCCATGAGGTCTTATAAACCTAATGAATTGATACATGAAATCACTCAATCTAATCCAATGTAATAAAATTACAAGCAACTATCACATCATCACTCTGTAATTAAAGTTATATCAAGCAATGAAAATTAGTAAAGTGAACCTATATGGCATGTAAATATGCATGACATGTGAAATCTAGGTTCCCATGATGATTCATGTAGAAATACAATATGTCCTTATATCATCAGGCCATGGATGAAATAAATTATCAAACACTAATAACAAATAATACCACACAACATGTGAGTCACCCAACGGTAAAATAACATCAACTGTAATAGTAAAAATAGAACAACAATCGCATTATGGGTAACTCGGATTTTACCCTGAAAACGTGTTCATGATGACCAATAATGGCTTACGACAAAGTCCAAAGAATTCTTATTCTCCAATCAATTGTCTCCCAATAGTAAGGCAAGAAAAGAAACAACCTCTGATAGATCTTTGTAATTACCCGGACCCAGATTCCACTTAACGGTTGTGCCGAGCCCGGGGGGACCATAGCCTCATGTGCATCTTCCCGAAGACTAGAGGTTGTCGACTAGAAAAAAGGTCCTAGGGAGTGTTTGTGGGAAAAATATTCCCTCATTAGTAGAGTGTATAATAGTGGAAAAATATATTGGAATTGTAACCAACAGAAGCTATATAATTAAATAGTATAATCAAACTGATGAATTAGATAAAAAAGAATAACAATAATTGTATCAACTAGAATAGTGATGATGTAATGTCATGTCACTAGTAAATTGGAAATAATGAATACAATAAAATAGGCATTAAATGTTTCAAAACATAAAATAAAACAATGTATATTCCATGCATCCATTGATTCCACTTGACCAACTACTATCAAGATCCATCCTATTAGCACAAAATCATGTGTTAGAAGCTGCATGCTTCAATTTATCAATACCTGCAACCATGTAGTCTACTCTAGGTATAAAATGGTGCCTAGTGAGGGTGTGAGATAAATCTCAGTGGGCCACCACAAAGATGTATATAGCATCCAACCCATGTAATGGAATATAAAAGTAGGTAATCATGCATATATAAAGTAAGAAAGCCATACAATATAACTTAATAATCATATATCGGCTTCAGCCCTTGGTCGGTGACTAAACATGTAACCAGTTCGGTTTATTTATGTAATTACCATTTAATGTTAATAGGTCATACGAGGCATAGCCAGCACTGAAATAACCTCTTGATAGTATAAAAATGGGAGGTCCCATAAAGAAATAAGGAATCATGAAAAATGATATCCAGTGAGGGAGTTCAAGGGTAATAACCACGATAATCTAAACTCATGGAAATCTAACATAGTAGTATCTGAGTCTAGATAAGTGGTAAGAGTGTAATCAATGGATCATAATCTAAGTAATTCCACAATAAGTCAACTACCGTATGTAAGGTGATCGAACAAGGTAAACAAGGCTAAGAAAAGATTGGGCCCTATAGTCTTTCACCAAGGAACCTACTAGTCAATGTTGGATCAAAGGATTGTATGACATAAAACTTATAATAATGAATGGGACCCAATGGTATTATACTAGGCATACAAGGAATAGAAAACCACTAAATTCTAGGTGGGTACCAACCTAAGAAAACTATATCCATGAATCAGAATGGGGTTCTAAATACCTAAGGTATTCTCCTATTATAATCCATGGTGAGATCGAGTCAGTCCATTGATATTTGATATTGTAATCATGTAATAATTCATTTGGATCATGTCTTGCATTACATTAGTGTGGACAGGCCATGTAGAGTTGAAACCATGTATTTATTGGTCAAATCCTTTTCTTCCATTAGTGTGGATTGGCCGTGTAGTGTTGCATCCATTTAATCAAGTCTTGGTTAGCCATTAAGGCATATTCAGTTATTGAGGTTCACTCTGCTACCTTCTATTAACATATAAAGGGGAGCTAAAGACATGGGACCTTTGTTTAGATCCTTTTTATAAGGCCATGTTATATATTTAGAATACGTTACATATCACATTTTATATTTCAAATTTAATAAACATTTGTAAGCACATACCTTCAGTGGGTCAAGTGGTGAGCATACATGGTACATTCCATTATGCATTTCTCATAAAAAAAGTCATTTATTATATGAAGGCTCGTGTTTATAAAGATCATGAAAGGGAACACCCAAATGATGGTTCAAATGCGTCAAAACAAAAAAAGCATAATTATGGAATAACCTTTGACATGGGGTAGATAGAGTTGTGGGTGTAACCACTAAAACTAATCACATAATTAGAAAGTGCATAATCATAAAATTATAACAAATATAATGATGTCATTTAAATTCAAGAAACAGATTACAATGAAACTAGTTTCCCCCCCCCCCCCACAAATATTACCAAAAACAACAAACATTAGGGATGACTTATAGGCCACCCACCTTAGAGTTTTATGACTCTCCTCCTCTGGTATCAACCCTTGATTTTCATAGGATCTGAGTAGATCTATGAAAAATTGAGAAACACTCACATTGTGATATCTAGGTTGAGAGTGAAAGAGAATAAGAATGGATAAAGAAAACTTGAGTACATACCATTGTGTATCCAACATGATGAAAAAATGATCGATCAAATTCCAGATGAAAGAGATCCCATGATCCCTAGATTTGTCCATAAAAAAGTTCTAAATGGGTGAAAAAGGAGGAAAATCATGTTGTTTATCATATTAGGAGGAAGGGGGATTAATTGATCATTAAGAGTGATTTGGACTTTTTATATCTGTTTTTATCCTGTGCATGGTTTGTCCACATGGTTTGTCAAACCGTGCGCAAACCATGCAAGATGGGTCTACCCAAAATGACTTTCTCCACACTGTTTGATCAATCTATGCACCATCCTTGCATGGTTACCTGGGAAAAAGGGGTGTCCACATAGTTTGGATGCACAACTCTACGCTAACCTTTCTAGGATCCCTTGTCAAAAAACACCTTCCACATGGTTTTCCAAACTATGTAGAAATCCCACACAGTTTTATCAAAACCTTGTGAATAGTCTATTTTCTCCAAAAAGTTGGGTTTCGGGCTCCGAACAAGCCCCAAACACTCCTCTAATCTTAACTAACTCATTAGGCATCCATATTAGGTCCAAAGTAATGATTTAGACAAAGCATTATTGGATCCATACCCGAGTGATAAATCGGGTTCTTACATACTCTTTAGAGGCCATGAAACCAATGTGGGAAATAATACTGAATTGAAACTCAATGGGCATCCACATACTATAACAACACCTTAGAGTTATAGATAATTTAAAATTCATATTTACCCAGAAAAATTATACTCATTGATCAAAATAGATAACCATAATCAAATGTGGGTTAATTATGACATTCCAATCTATATAGGAAAAAGTTTATATATTTTTACTGTCACATTAAATAACCAGGCCTTGGAAACAATGCTCTCCCAGGGGTACAAGGAATGGGGACCATGTTCCCTATTAACCTACAAGGTTATCTACACCTCCCTTACATGGGGATAGAGTCTCAACATCACCTCAAAACACCTCAATGTATATTTACATAGACTTCCATCAGAAGAAATGTATATTCATACAGAATCAGTTGACTATAATTCCACCAAAACATGTATGAGAAAACACCATTTAGTGTTTTGTTGAAAATTAGAAACACTGGCTTCTATGATCAGAATAATCACACACTAGCATGCTTTCTTTATGTGTATCTGCTGTTCCAAATATGATCCATGATAAACCTCTTGACCTTTTTTTCAAGAGTCAAAATGCATCCCAAGACTATTTCTGATAGGCCAAGAGCCCAAAATCCATAATAAATCATAACAAACACACAAAATGTGTGTTACTCAAGGTGAAAATAATCTATACTATAACTCACATATCAAAACATAAATTCCAATCCACTAGAAACCATGAAATTTTACTATAACAATTATTCTCGACGCATCATTTCGATATCCATCCGAGGCTTAGACACATTTCGAATACTCATATATAATGTACCCCAGATAGTTCATAAAAGGTTTGTAATTACTCTAATGCCAATATTTAATTTCCTCATGAGGGTGCCACTAATATGGTTCTAGGAGCTAGTTCATCATGAGGCCTCTAATGTTCCTCCAAGAACACCAGAGGCTGTTGATAAGCAGTGAGGTACTTGAGTGTGAATGCGGGAAGACTATGCCATCATATTAGATTAAAATAATAGTATAAATATCTAACTATAATATATTTATTTAATAATGATATTGTTTAAAAAAAATGAATAAAATAGAACATTATATTATAATAAATGAATAGTTTATAAAATCACATACTGTTATGTCATGCAAACAACACTGGTCACCCACTGAGCTAAACATATAGATACAATAAAAACTGAAATAAATGCATGGGGATATACTAAAATCTCATTGCTATACCACATACCTGATCTCCACACAATGTCAAAATATATCAGCTCAATTAGAAGAAACCATATGAGAAAATTTACGAAATTATGTGACACTAGGACTCATCCCTATCCCCCATGAAACTATACTCAACATGAAAGAAAGACATAAGGTTTACATATACACTGAAGTACATGTGTAGGGGATATAAATATTTTTAGTATGAAACCCCAACAATTAACCTATAAGTATGTTTCTATAAGTGCATTCTCATGAAATATTCTTAGCCTAGCTGAGACACAACTAAAACATTTTGTAAAACATAAATGTGAAACCATAATCGTACCCCATTTCTATAATCCTAGTTAACTGGGACCTCATGGATTTAAATATTTATATACAAATATATGTATATTACCATTCCAATACAAACATATATATAAATATGTATAAAACTGATTAAGGTAAATGAAATAACATAAAACCTTCAACAATAAATCCTTGGGCGTGTATTCATGATCTCAGGAATATCATAAGGAAAGGGAATTTAGATGTAAATCATGAAACTCAATCAATGTATCATTATATAAATCTCTGGTTCTGTAATCCCAATCATCAAATACATGATCAAGACAACATTAGAAATGTCTCTCAGAAAGTTACATCATGAAATGGTGATACTCTTCTGAACCCTGGGTTCCCCCAAACTGGACTCTAGTCAATTTAATGAAGGATTAAAGAGAATAAATTCTAGAAATCGTGTGAATTTCCATGAGATTTACGAAATACTAGTCATTCTGTGTAAATATAGTTGAATTTCAATCCCCAAGTTTTCTTTTTATAGGTGGTCATGTCACTGTGACTTGGATAATCCCTAAGTGTCCCCCCCTAGAAAATATATAAAATATAATTACCTCTGGATTTGAGTACATTCTTGATATCCATTCATAAAAAATGCATCAATGGTGTGCCCACCAAATCCTATGAGTTATCATAGGATTCACTAAAAGGATAGTGTAATAATCTATATTTTACAAGTCACATCAATGGTTAGTAGAATTATATCTAATACCATTATTTAGTAATTATCAAGGAGAGTGCGTATTTTACATTTCATGGGAAAGCCTATATATCATTGAGTGTAGAACAATGATGTGGACTCCCATGCCCAACACTATAATCATGTAACTAACCAGGTAGATTATAATCATCCCTATAAATTTCGATAGTGTAATAAATAATTATTAAAATTAGACCAAGGAGGGTGTATATTATTTCACGGACTAACACTCCTAAATAATGTGCTGAAATTCATAACATTAAATTTCTAGATGTGATTCTGATAATTGTGGGACAATTTTTTCCATCAATGTCACAAAACATCAAACAGGAAACATGGATCACATATATTCTTTATTTCACTTTTAATTTGGGGTTTTATAAAAATATGAAAAGATCATACCTATATAGTTTTCATCAAATATTATTCATAAACAACCAGTTCATAATTTGAACATCATATCCTTTTACAGAAAACTTTTCTTATTTCTGATTAGGTCATCAACGTCATCATAGTGAAATACATTATAATGTTTAATAATTTAATGTCATTATTCAAAACCTAATAAAAAGGCAACATAAGTGGGGAGTGCTTAGATTCTCAGTAATGGTAATGATAAGAAATAAATACTAAATGTAATCAATGTGTAGAAGAGTGAATAACGATATGATGACATAATCAATGTGCCTAAGTGAAACATAAATGACCTCATACACATCAATACCTGGATCATTATTTAAGTAAACATGGAAAAAGGAAAAGTCATAAGAACCAATAATCGCGATTGACAAGATAACAATATCGATCATTAGTAACATTATAAACCCATAGAAATCATAAAGATGACATTTTGGTAGCTTATAACATTATATCATTGATCCTATACTGTAACCCTACAATATTTAATAACAATGAGGATGAATTCAAATATATTTCTTCAAATAACATAATTAATAGAAATACATCAGAGTTTTATATGGGTACACCCTTCATATAAGATATAACTAGCTCACCTTTTTCTATATGGGAACACCCATCATTTATAATGTCCATTAATTGAATAAATAGAGAATTAATCAAAATTCATTGAAAACCCCTTTATTAATTTGAAAACATGATTAACCCATTGAAAAGAAATGTTTTTAGAAATATTATTTGAAAACATGATTAACCAATTAAAAAGAAATGGGTTCTAAAAAATATATTTGAAACATGAATTACCATTGTAAAATAAATGGGTTTAATAACAATCTATTTGAAACATGATTAACCCATAGAAAAGAAATCTGTTGAATAGAAATCTCTTGGAAACGTGAATAACAAATGTAAAAGTAATGGTATCCAACAAAATCTCTTTGAATCGTGATTAACCAATGAAAAATAAAATCATTCCAAAAAATATATTTTAAAACATGGATAACCCACTAAAAATAACCGTTTTCCATATCAATATATCTTATATATGATTAGCCCATGGAATGTAAATGTGTTCCATAACAATCTCTTTATGTTATGACTGACACATTGAAAAGAAATGGTTTATTTAACTATATAAATGAAACAATAATAGTCGATAAAAATAATGATGGAGGATTGTATCAATGGAAAATATCACCAATGGAGGATCAGTAACAACTATATTTGTTAAAATGGGTGAATTAAAATATTATTAAAGATATAATTAAAAACATTTTGGATGAGAACTATATTTAAACATGCCAAAGTGTTCAATACCACGTTGAAACATTTTAATTATAATACATATAAAGTAATAAAAATAAATGAATCATAGAATATCTCAGGAATAATTATTTCAATGATATATCATTTCAATGGATAATTATACACAGCTCATAAAAATTATCGGTGATTAACATAACATACATCTCAAATAATTAAAATTGTTACAAAAATTCCTTTCCACTTTGGTATCATTGAAACCATAAAACCATTGAAAGATATATTATAAAAACACATCTCTATAGTACACATTAATATGTTATTTAATTACATAAAATTATACATAATACGACCTGAATGTTCAATAAGTATAGTGTCATTGCGAAATATGTACATTATATTTCAACATTCAACATGAATTAAAACATCTCTATTTAAAAAATCCTTAACATGATTGAGCTCAAAAAACATTGGATAACCCAGGTAAATACATAAAAAAGGGGTGATCCATAAATCGCAGAAAGGTAATAAACATGTAATAACATGGTGTTAATAATATATGATAGATAAGGCATATCATTGATGCATAAAGGAACATGAATAATTAGGCATAATATACACTGATAGTCATAACATGGAAAATGTGGCAACAACTTCACACATTGAATCATATGTCAATGATAACCTGAAAATAAATTATAGTGGGAAAATTCTCATAAAATAACCAGATACGCCACTATCGCAATATTATGTATCATCATACTAAACATTATCTAATGAATTGTGGTGTTATATAACTTCTAGCACACATGTCACTTTAATTTCATTCTCGTATTTAAGTGTGCCATAGAGATTAGAAAACATGGATTTATTCATCATCATAATTAATTACATGGTCAAGGAGTGTGGAATACATACATGTAATTATTTAATTAAAAAGTTTTATGATTCTAAAAGTGAACACCCTTGATAGTAAATGGGTATAGTATTCACTACACATACAGTTTGGCATGGAAAATCATGGTGAAAATTTAGAAGCATAACAGTGTCAATTAGAAGATCATAAAATGGGTTGATGAGCGAGAAATCAGTGTCACTATATTTTTAAATTAAGTGTGTAGTAATAGATTCATTTAAGGATATGTTCATACATTTAAAAATAGAAAAACATGGCATACAATAATAAATAAACTTGAAGAATAAGTGAAAGGAAATTATGAATAAAAATTTTCAGTTTGGTAACAGGTTTACATGGGAGAGATTAAGGAGAGATAAAGGGGCCTCTCATCATTTATAAATAATATAGGATGTATTTGGTAGGTTTTGAAATATTCCCCATTTTTAGGAAATCAATAATAAAATGGAATAACATAGAAGAGATTCTGGAATAAAAGTAATAAAGAGAGGATCCCTTACCTTTAGAGTATGACCCCAACAGCTTGAAAGAGGCTTCTTGAGAGGTTATGGGCACCTTGTAAGGATTATAGAGAGTGGAAGGAAGATTTAGGTCATGATAAAAATATTTTTAGTGAAGAGAAGTGGGATCATGGGTGGGTTTATATTGGAAAATAGAGTAATTCTTTAATATTTATGTTTTTGACTCTAGAAAATAATATATTTCTAACAAAAAACTTCTCATTGTATTTTACAATGGATTTTGAAAAAATGGAAAATAATTAATTGTTTTTGAAATAATGTCGAACTTATTAACATATTACCAATTCTTATGTGGAGTTGAGTCACATTGTTAAGGACATCAATTTAAAATCCTAAAATATCCTATATGTTTCGGAGGATTCATACATGCTTGATAAAATTAATCAAATAAACATAAAAAAATTTATTTTAAGTGGAAAAAATATATTTTGATAAATATACCGATTATATTATTTAATATATCATTTTTTTATTATGTTTTCATAAAGCACACCGTATATTTAAAAGGTATTTAATTTTTAATTAAAAAATTCGACTGTCCCAAAAAAATATGAAAAATAACCCATTGTATAATTTTGACACACTGATTCCAAAAATTATATTCATTTTATCTTAATAATTTTTATAATTATTTTCATTTTCACTTTTAAAATAATATTCATTATTTATTGAAAATGATGGATTTTTTATAGTAATAATTTTTTGATGATTATAAAAAATTACATTTTACTTCATGAAAATCAAATGATCGTTTATAATTAATATGACTTATTTAATAACAAAATTTTATTAATATACTATTTATTTTATAAATCCATAAATTCATCGAAAAAAATCCCTTCATTGAATTTGAATATTACTCTAAAATATAATATGTTCTTAATTGAATAAAAATTTAAATTATTTATAAAGTAACAATACAAGAGAAATTAAATTCATTATTCTATACAATATAAAAATTCATCTTATTATGTCCTTGATACATATCCCTTTATTAAACTAGTGTATTCCCTAAGAGTAATGTGTGCAAAGGTGAGACCTTCATGTGCGTGTTCGACAAATAAGTTTGGGTCGTGATTACAATGAGCATGAAATTCACCCGTAAACAGTTTCACTCATGCATAAGGTGTTGGATCTAAGCATGGGCGTGGTCAAGGGAAAATCCCAGTGATGATATCTTCCATAATAGCATTGATAAATGGGATTCATAGGGTATAATCCTGTTATATGAGTCCATCACTTCCGATGTTTATGTTAAATGGATTTGTAAAAGACCTATATTTGTGTTAATCATCTGATCATTGTTCAATGGATATATTAAATATTATAATATTATTAATGATATTCTAAATACAATGATATAACTAAGGATGTTATTGTTTTTTCTATAATTGTGTTATATGGTAAGACATTTAATTAAATCACACAGGGAAACTTCATTTATAATAGTTTGGGATGTTACAATCTTACCCCTTGAGAAATTTATCCCTCATAATTTTCATTTCACCACTTACAATATTTGAGAATAATATTGTCTCATCACATCATCTGGTTCTCACATTACTTCATCAAACTTGTGGTCTCTCCACATCACTTTTACACGGTACATTGTTTAATTTCCTAGAACATTGTCTATAATATCCAAGATCTACACTGAATTACCCTAATATAAAAAATAATTCTACAATGGTAATACCTCTGGATTGAGTACATGTGAGGGATCTGATATGTACTTCCTCAATAATGATAGATAGAATACATCATGAACATGATATAGTTTAGGTGGGAGTGAATGTCTATAAAACACCACTCCGATGCAATCATGGATCTCAAAAAATATGATATATCATTGAATAATCTTTCCCTTCTTCCAAAATATCATCACTTACATTCATAGTGATATGTAGGGGAATACCATGTCTCCAACACCAACCCCTAGGAATTCTCGATGATTTTAAGTGTATATATCATATCACCCTTCAATAGAAATTTTGTGATACTGAATGGTGTAAACCATTTACTCAATTTCTTTAAATAATTCTGGACCTAGTATTTTTCATTACGCAACATCATCACAGCATGTAGGTGTTTTACACCTCTTCCCATAATGGTTTTCATAGGGAGCCATTTGGATGCTTTATTGGAAACAATTGTTGTAAGGGAACTCATCCAATGAAAGATGTTGATGTCATCCTCCTTTGAAGCCCATTGAGCATGATCTCAACATTTCCCCATGTGACTAGAATGTATGCTTATATTGGAAATCAGTTTTTGGGTGATAGGTCATGTTGAAGATAAACACAGTATTCAGATCATGTTGGATACACTTTTAGAACCATGACGTAAATCTTAATTCTCGAAAGAATACAATGGATAGTCATACGCCATGACGCCTAAACACATCCCTAATATATTTCTCTGCAAGTAGATCTAGTGATAATTAGTCTCATATCACAATGAATTGTGTTTTCTTTTTAAGAAGATCCACCTAAACCCATAAATGAATAATTTCCTATTTATGTCTTTGGAAGATCAGTGACAATTTCCATGGTGATTTTTTCCCATTTCAATGTAGGTGGGGGTAATGGTTTCATCATCCCATTGGATTTTTGTCTTTCTGGTTTATCTTTCTGAAATACAGTACATAATTATGTATATTTTGTGATCTATTTCTTCATATTGTTGAACCAAAATTGCTCATAGATATCTTGATACGTATTTCTTCTTACAGGGTGGACAGAGAAGGTTTAGCTATCTATATCATCCAACAGATCCATTGAATCATTATTTAATGTTACATATATTCTTGACCCAAATCTCACAACACCTTGATCATTAGAATTGAACTCCAAGGATTTCCATTTCTTTATATCTTCTATTGTATTTTAATTCTCACATCAACTCTTTGAGTATTCTTTAACTTCTCTAGAAGAGATCTTTATGAATGAATTTCTGAAAGGGGTGATGATATTTATTTCTTTTTTAATCCCATTCCCATACATTCCAAATCTACGAAAATTGAATCTCTCTAAATTCTCATCCATGAAACAATTTCATAATAATTTCTACTAATAGTGTCTTCCACTTTATTTGATTCCCTAGGATGATAGTGAATTGATCATTCATAGTCTTTGATCAGCTCTAACCATTCTATAATTTCTTTTTTTTTTCTAAGGTTCTACAGATATACAATTACATATGATGATATGCTTGAATAAAAATATATCCTTCAACCAAAACTCACATTTACTACATATCGAATAAGGAATTTCCTTTCGCAAGTTCTTTAGCATAGTATTCAGATTTTCCTCTTACTCCTTTTTACTTGTGGATTAATTAACAGTATCATCTATAATGACTTAAAAAATCACGGTAATCTCTAAAGACTATATTCATCAAGTAAATGATAATTTTTTTGAATTTGTGAGTCTTAAATTCGTTACTATGAATTTAGAGTGCATGTACCTTGTACAAAATGTAGTCATGGGGATATCCTCCTTTACTTGCCTAACTTGAAAATATCCCGACACTAAATCCAGCATGGACATTTTTTGTGCCCCATGTATCTGATTGAACAAGTCATAAATCATAAGTAGATGATACTTTTTCTTTATTTTGATCATGTTGATCTAACGATAATCAATGGAATGGTGCATTGGACCATCCATCTTCATGAGGAATAAGACCAGTGAACCCCATGGTGAAGCACTTGGGAATATGAATCCTTTATCTGGATTCTCATGTATTTTTCTATTCAGATCATCATGTTCTATAATAGACATTTTATATGGATTCTTCAATAATGGTAATTCCCTATGTTTTACCTCGATCAAAAATTCAACATCGGTACTTAGTGGAAGAAAAGGAAATTCCTCTAGAAACACGTAATAACATTCACACACAATAGACATGTCCTCAACGGCGATTCATTACTCATACTCAATCACTTGAGCTAGATCATCTTCCTCATAGGTTAATAATTTCAATGCTTTAGATGATGGTGTTAAATAAAATTTCTCCTTGCATTTGTGTAGAATCTGAGGATGATTTTCAATATGGTGAGTGATTTCATTCTTGTTGAAATTTATGTTGGCTCTATACAGGGAATGTCATGACATGCATAGAATTTCATCAAATTCCCCCAAAGGGAATATGAAAATTTTTACTAAGAAATTCACCCCACAAACATTGATAGGGGAGTAGTTATATAATTGGGATTCAATAATTTCCCCATTTTTCCATTTTCACTGACACCTCTACTTCTATGATTTTTAGTGGTTTCTGAATAGTTCTACCAAACTTTAATGATATGACGGAATGCGTAGAACCAAAATCATGATTTAAGTTATCTATTCTTGAATGAATAAATATTGTACCTGACTACAGTTCATTGATGAGATTCACTTTGGTAGTAGTGATGGAAAAAGCTCTCCCCTTCAATATTAGTTGTTGTTGGTTGTCTCTAAAAAACATGTCTTAGTGAATTGATTTGAAAAGTTCCTTGATTCCTTGCAGTTAAAAAAATGAATAATACACTATGGGTTGACCAGGGAATTCGTTTCCTCCATCTTAGTAGCATATTTCATCTTTAGTAAATCACCTACTAGGTTCCCTTCCTTCCAGCACTTAAATTATTTTGTCGACTCTTCAGGAAATTTTAATGGTGATTTTTTCTACACCTTTGGCAAGTGGGTTGTGGAAATTTATTTGCAAAGTTTGATCAATCTATTAGACCAACAATATTCTTTTATACATTCTGTTTGTTATCCTCACAATACCCCTGAGATCATCTTATCTCAATTTCGACTTTTAGGTCACACTATGCAATTTCTTCATCATTATCAATGTCATGGGTCTCCAGTGCTTTCTGTAGGCATCCATTTATCCCACCAAATAAGAGGTCGACCTTGAATTTGGGGGTAATTAAAAAGTCAGAGGTGTATAGTGTAATTCCTGTGAATTTTTCTTCATATACACCTACAGAATCATTGCCATTCTAATTAACAGAAATGAAATCTGATTCTATTTTATGTTTCTGGTTGTGGGGAAAATATTTATCAAAAAACATTTTCCAGAAATCCATTCATCCCATTACCTCAATCTCTTCCTGAGGCTTTATATTTTTTATCAATTTCAACTATTGATCACCTTGCCACTTTATATGATAAACAGCCAAAAAAAACTTCCCATGTTTATAGAATTGAAGTATGGATAAAATATTCTCAATTTATTTGATTCATTATTTGATGATTAGGGGATAATATGATCCATTCAATGTTGGAGGTATTTGTCTCATGAATTTGTTGATTGTATCTTGTTCTCTTTTGTGGGGATTTGGACCCTCCTTGTGATCTAGGATTTTATTCACAACATGAGTCAACTAAGATAGTATCGTCATAAAGTGTATGATTCCTGCTCTCATCGGGATAGGTATCTCATTGGGGTTGTCATCACATTACACTTCACATTGATTTTTTCCCGATTCCTCATATTTTAGTCTATTGGGTAAAATAGAAGGAAAATTTTTATGATTTTCTTTTACTTTTATACCCATAAACGGTGATTTATTGATATTAAATAGATAAATTATAACTTAAATGTATTTCCTTAACTTATGGATATCTTGGCTTCAGGCTTTGTTATCCCAAATCTATTTTCTAACATATACTCAAATGCGTATTTTTTTACCTGATTGACAATGGTTTGTAATGAGATTATTAATTACCAGTGTATATCTTTCGGGAGTAGAAAACTAGGTATGTAGTAAGTCCAATTGATGTGTACCAGGTTACCCCGTGATAAGTCTGGTTCATCTTGTCTGAGTTGTTACTCCAAGGAACATCTACGTGAAAACCATGTCCACTAATATTTTCTAGATAGGGATATATTTTCTTGATAAAATTTTACTCTATACAGACCAAAATTTTATATATATATTCTTATAAACAGTCGTATCACTAATGGATTTTCTAGTGTTTTCAATTCTAAATCCCAAAAATAACTAAAAATTTCCTCTGATAACAATTATAAAAAACATTCCCTTTATTACACATTAATACATGATTTAATTACAATAAAATACACATAACACAACCCATAGTATTGATAAGTTTAATGAATGATGTAATTAGGAACATTTCATTATAAATTTAAATATTAATTATAACATCTTCATTAAAAACGTCATTAATATGCTTGAGCTTAAAACTATATTTGATAACAAAGTGAAATAAATAAGAAAGGGGTGAGGCCTAAATCACATTAACGGAATCAACATGGAATAACATAAAGATAATTGTACATGTTAGATAAGTCATATCAATGAGTCATAAAAAAACATTTAAAAATAGGCATGAAAAATTATGATAATCATAACATGGAAAATGCGGTGACAACCTAAAATACTAAATCATAGGTCATGTCCACTCCTCCTAGAATTCATAGTGTACAATGGACCATAAAAGAATATGGTACACCCTTTTCCAAACACATATTATTATGATACTATGCATTAACCAATTCATTGGAGTGCTATATTATTTTGGGTGCTCCTGTCATTTTCATTTCATTATCATACATAAGTGTTCCACACAGATCATAAAACATGGATTAATTAATCATCATAATTTATTACATGATCAAGGAGTGAGAAATACATACCTGTAAATACCCAATCAAAAAAAATATATTTTTGTAAAATTGAACACCCATTATAGGAAATGGGATGCAAATCACTTCAAATTTGGGTCGACATGGAGAATCACAGTGACAATTTAGTAGTGTTACCATGTCATATAAAAGATCATAAAATGCGTTTATTAGAGGAAAATAGTTCTATAATAAATTTTAGAAGAATTAAATAGTAATAAGAACATGTAAGGACATTTACACATAATTATAATTTGAAAAATAAGGCATACAATAATAAATAAGATTGAAGAAAAAGGGAAAGGAAATGATGTTTTTGGGAATTTGGCAAAGTAAAAAGTGTACATGGAAGAGATTATTGAGAGATAAAGGGGGTATCTTATCATTTATAAATAATAAGGGTAGTATGAAGAGTTGTTAAAACACACCCCATCATTAGGAAATTAAAAATAAAATGTCATAACAAAGAAGATATTTTTGAATACAAGTGAGAAAAATAAGATCCCGTACCTCAAGAATTTATCTCCAAATAATTGATAGGGGATTCTTGAGATCTTGAGGGTACCTTGGGAGGATCCTAGGGAGAGTAATGAAAAGTATGGTCTTTCTCCCAGGATTTTTAGTGGGGATAAGTGGGATCTTGGGTGGGTTTGCAATGGAAAAGAGAGGGATTTCATTAATATTTAGGTTTAAGACTCCAGAATATAAAATATTTAAAAAAGCATTCAAATGGGTTTTCCCAAGGTTCTTGAAAAAAATGATATGTTTTTATTATTTTATTAATAAGTTGGTAAAACATATTAAAATAATACACTTTCTTATATAGAGGTGAGTCACATTTTTAAAGAAACGAATTTATAATCATAAAATACATTATATGTTTGGGAAGATTCATAATGTATTAATAATGTTTTTCAAATAAACATAAAATCAAATAATTATAAAGTGGAAAAATATATTTGTATGAATATTCCCATTATTTTATTTATTAAATAATTTTTGGGTCCTTAAGATGTCATAAAACACACTGTATATTTATACGGTATTTTATTTTTAATCCCAAATTCAACTATCTCTGAAAATTATCTAAAATTAACCATTGGATTATTTTGACATTTTGATTAAAAAATATTCATTTTAACTGTATAATTGTTTTTTATATACTTTTATTTTCTCATTTAATATAAGATTTGACATTTATCGAAAAATGATGTCTTTTTTACAATATCATTTTTTAACCCTTATAAAAGTAAATTTTAGTCATAAAAATTATATGACCAATTAAAATTAAGAAATTTAATTTAACAATAAAATTTTATTAAAATAGTATTTATTTTAAAAATCAATTAATTCATCAAAATAAATCACTTTATTGATTTTCATATTACTCCAAAATAAAAATTCTATTTAATTGAATAAAAAACGAAATCGTTCCTAAACATACAAAAAAATGAAACGAAATTCATTAATAAATATTGTATACATATTCATATTATTATAGTCTTGATACATATCCTTTTATTACACTGGTGCATGTTGTAAGAGTAATGTGCATGAAATTGAGATGTTTATGGGGGAGTTAGAAAAAAATTATTTGGGTCATGATCTCAATAAGCATGAACTCCACATATAAATTGTTTAACTCATGCTTAAGTTGTTGGATCTCAGCTTGAACATTGTTAATAGAAAATCTCATTGATTATATCTCCCATGGAAGCCCTGATAAATGGGATTTATAGGTTACAATAATTCTGGATGAGTCCATCACATTCCTTAACTGTGTTTTTTGGATTTTTTAAATATGTATATATATATTAATCTTCTGGTAACTGTTTAATGAATATATTAACAATAGTAATATTTCTAATTTTATTATTATCTAAATATATAACCAAGAAAGTGCATGTGTTTTCTATAACCATATTACATAACAAATCATTTATATAATCAAAAAGGGAAACATCATTTATAATAATTCAGACCATTAGATCACTAATAAGATATGTAAAACTAATTAAATAAAATTATAAGAACCAAAAAATACAATCATTGGAATTATATACACCACAAAACAAATATAAGTGGTGGATATTGAATATATATCACGTAAATAAAAGTGAGATGAAAAAAATCCTTAGAAAAGATTATATAACTAGAGTTAGAATAAATCAATAGAATAATTACATGTAATAAATTTAGATGTAATAGTATAAGTGAAAATATAGAATAACATAATCACCAGACATTTCAAAAATATTCTAGGAATGACATAACCAATGTCATAGATTTTTAATAAAACTAATGGAAATTGAGTTAAGAAATTTGTTACTAATCGAGTAACATTAGAATCATGATATATGAGAATTAATAACATTAATTTAAACATTCAATATCCTGAAACAAATTAATCTCATAATATAACATGTCATATGAACTTAGTTACACCATATAAAATTTTGTAGGTTCATAATAATGAATAAGTCACAATAGAATGAATATTTTCATGAAACCCTATACATTGTGTTTGATTCTTCATGATAATTCTATGTATTCCTAATTTATAAACTTATATTAATTATTTAATTTCTTCATAACCCTTACAAGTTTACTATTAATTTTATTTCACTTATATAAAAGTTCTATATAAATGCATAATCATTAACTTTTAGGTCAGATGTTCTGTAATAACCAGGATTTCCCCTTACCCTTTCCACTGTGAAAATATAGTATTTAGGGTTTTCTAGAAGGGAACAGTAGCACATTTCAAGAATTTTCGGAATTTATAGTCTTGGGTCAGCATTTCAATGTGTCGGTATGTCAACGCATCAGTATTTCAATGTGTCAGCAAGTCTACTTTTCGGCATATCATGCATCAGTGAATCTGGTGCATTGGTATCGGTGAGTTTGGGGCATCGACATCAGTGATTCATGGGTGTCAGTGTCAATAGGTCAGAGCGTCTGTAGGCCGAGGCATCCGTAGGTCCCTACATCAGTGGATTAGTTCCGGTAGCTCAGTGTTAGTAGGTCATGGCTTTAGTAGTTCATTGCGTCCATAGATCAACATTGGTGGATTAGAATCAGTGGATCAGCATTAGTATGTTGCGTCGATATCTCACTGCTTGTTGGATCAATGTTGGTTACTCACCAATTGGTGAATTGCTTCGAGTTTTCACAACTTTTTACCAGTTTCACCCCTATTATGTGTTTATCTATGTGATATAGTAACCTATAAACTCACAAAAAAGTTTTTTTCTATCTCTACCATTCTCATAACCTATCACTAGCATTTTAAGAACATATCCTCATGGTCAAACCACGATCTGATTTTCAAGTAATTTGAAATCATCTTCAGGAATTTTAGGATCATGACCTTTTATAAACATAAACATCTTCTTTCCTTATTCAATTTAATTCTATGGTTCTCCTAGAGCCTTACTCTCTACATGAGTCATGAACCAGCACTAGATCTCTCTTGCTCAGTGTTCTTGAAGATCATTCCTATGACTCTCACGATATCTTGTTCTAGGCACACGGAGGAGCATCGATCCATTGATCATCTAGGAAGGGATAAATTTTTTCTATCTTTAATTATACGCCATGTGGGGTGGGTGTATTAGTGTTATCTCGTTAGTAATGTCTTTTTTATCTTTATAAACAAGAATATAATGAGAGGTAATGTTGGCTAAAATATGACACGAGTAAATAATATAATGGTAATAGAGTTGTTTGATGAATGATCGCCTATTTTAATGGTTATATTTGATTCTTTTATTGATTGTTGTGGTAGTAAATCCTTTAAAAAATCATGGCTATTGGTGGCCATTTACTGCACTATGGGGGTGTTCTATCATTTTCTTATGATGTATGATAATCGACCATAACATGAAAACTACTTAAACACATACACTTGATTAAATAAATGGATTCCCCAGGATATAACCTAATATATGATTCCCCCTATTATAATCCAGTGAAATTAAATAACCTCTATGGATTAAATATGAATGTATATACATCTAGTTGATACGGGTGTATGAGTGTCGTGTTCTATTTTGTTTTGTAACCTTACATGAGTTGTGTGGTGCTGTTGTTGGGAGCACATTTGTTGGTACAATATTGGACAGAGGGGTTTCTTTTTGTGAGAATTGTGTGGTATGTGTATAGAGTGGGGTTGTGGTTAAATGGTAGCTATTGAAGGCTTTCGATGTGGGGTGGTACCACAGAGGTTAGTTGGAATCTCAGTCTGAGATATTGATTGATTGTTGAATTGATTGAATTGTAGGAAATTGAACAGCCTTATAATTGTGTTATGGTCGCAAAGTGATGTCGCGCTGTGGGAATGTTGTGTGGTTATGGAATACATAGGTTGTGGCACTATATTGGAAAATTATTTTGGATGTGGGGATTTGGGGCGGGGGTGTGATAAGATGATTGTATGGTATAAAATATTAATTGTTGTAAAAGGGTGAACATGTGTCTAGGAATATTGGAGGGTTCACGCAGTGGAACTACATGTCTCGTTTTGATCATTGTTTTGATATGGTTAGCATTGGTAATTTTCTAGTAGTGATGGAGTAGTTTACAGTGAACCCCAACCATAGACATAATAAAAGGAAATTGGTAAAAAAAAAGGTTCATACTCTTGTTATGTTGTGACTCACTGTGCATTTATGGGTGGAAACCAAGTTGGATTGAGTGTGTTGGTTGTCGTTTGGAAAACATTAGGTTGGGATAAGTGTTTTCTTATATATATATATATATATATATATATATATATATATATCTTGGTTCTTGGGATTTATATATTCACCCACCCTTGTTGATAACTATGTTTTGAACACCTCCATTTTATTTGGGATGTGTTTCTTTACAAACATCTTCGTAGGAGTACAGATGGATGGTTACTAGATTCTTCCTCACACCCTCTTCTGGATCTTATTTCTCGAGCATATTTGGACAGGCTATAATGGATTGAGGCTAACCATGGTCCAAGATTATTTTGGCAAGGGTGTGTTCTGGATGAGAGTGCTAGGTGGTTGTGGGCTGGAATTTATTTCCCAAGTGTCTTCGGGGTGCGTCCTAGGTGTCTTCGTGCGAGTGGTGTGGTTGTTGGGGCCCAGATGTCTTCGGGAAAGCAGTGTGGTCATTGTGGCCCAGATTTATGGTAGTGGGAGTTTTTGTGGTGGAGGCCCAGGTGTGTGCGGGTGGGTTTTGGCAGAGGGACTGCATATGAGAAGAGTGGTAGCATCAAGATGATAACTGTTTGGGACAAGAATTCAACTGCTGATAAAGTGGTGCAGGGTACCCAAATATCATTATTCTTATACTATTTCATTACTCGAACATAGATATATGGTGAGTGTGCTTAGTGAGGTTGGGTGGGTTAGAATTCCTTGGTAGGTGCTTTTTTGTTCTACTATTTTCTAACCAAAAACATTATTATATTTCCCCCACTTGTACACAGGTAGATTTAGTTTTCATACTAATTATAATTGTTTTCTCACCCAATGTATATAAACTGTTTTTGGGTTTCTACGAGGACATTGAGGACCACACTAGACCTTACTAACTTGGGTGTCAGGATTTGTTTATGTAGCTACTTAGACACTTTTATTTTTGTACTTCACTTTTGGATGTTTTCTTGTACTTTATATAAGTTTCACTTTTGATCATGCATGTGGGAAAGGATTTTTCCTTTGATTTTTCTATTATCATTTGGAGTTTTTTGGGATTTACAATTTCATATCCCAATATCAGTCAATAAAAAGTGTAATTCTTTCCATTTTGAGTGATATTTTATACCTTTGTTGCTAGTATCCACCCTAGGACTTATTGGAGATAGGACTTGGGGGGTCATTATCTCTCATTCATCTTGAAATATAGAGGGATTTGAATTTTTCCTTCCTTTCCCTCATCTTGAAGATGGTGGGACATGAAAGAATTGTATCAGTGGCCTGATGTTATGGGAGTTTCAAAGATAGGATGGAGTTTGAAGTTAGGCACATTGTGGATTGCGTAGGATGGTAGAGAACGGTGTTTGGAAATCTTGGTGTGTGAGATAGTCTAGAGAATATTGGCTAGGACACAAGATTTTAGGGGGCCCTGTGATCCAATGCAAGGACTCTAGGCCTACCGAGTGACCAATAGGGGCTACACCGATTGAGTGGTAGAGACCCTATGAAAGGTACATGCATCATAATGACTTTTGTTCTTGTGTGCCATATTTTTTTGAAATTTTAAATATATATAAAGATAGAACAAAATTTAAAATAAATTTCCCACACTACCAAGACTTAGGAGTTCTTTATTTCTCCCTTTATTTGTGGCACTCAGATTTCACCCCCATGTGATTCGAGTAATTAAGGCCCAAAAATTTGACCAGTTTGATCAGTGGAGGGCCGATTGAGAATAATAGGATGACCACTGAAAGAAGAGGCTTCATGCCTTTTTTGTGAAAAACAATGGGAAAGAATGACGAAAATGTCTTATCTATGGAAATGGAAGTTTGGATCAACGATTTGGTGATCACTTTCAGCTTGATCTGGGATTTAGAAGAGTACTCGGATCTTCTAGAAGTGAGCTAGATATGTGGAGTAGCATGTCTGTGGTGGATTATTTACCTTAGAGAGAGGATAGAAACCGAGGATTCATGGGAAATCATTGAGAGGGACTTTTGGGAAGAACTCCCTTTGTCCACGATGAAGGCTAAGAAGAGGTAAAAGATACTCTCCCTCCAGTAGGGGAGTCTGTTGGTGAGGGAATTTAGGATCAAGTTCAAGGATCTCCTCTGCATCACACCGGATCTCTTCCAGGATGAGGAGTCCCAAGCGAGATCCCTATAGGAGGCACTTTGGCCTTCTCTTTTGTATGTTATTACTCCTTTATCTCTAACATCATACATAGAGTTGATAAATATGGAATAGGTAGTGAAAATGATGCACTTGTTGGGAGGAGTTCTACGATTGGGGAGCCTGCTGAGTATGTCAAAGGGAAAATTCATCAGTTGTAGGTCTCCAGCAATAGGGCCTTCCAGGTTTCACCCAGCAGGGTTTAGGCCTCAATAGTTCTAATTCTGACCTCTTGGTCCTCACCCGTTCCTCACAGGCATGGGACTAAGGTGATTTATATATGGAGTTTTTGGAAATCTTCAGAACCATTTCCAAGTTGGAGTGTCGTATAGTGGGGGAAGAGAGGATAGGCACCCACCTTAACAGTATTAGTTTCTAGTCAGGCCCTTCAAGGAGCAGGAGCAGTGAGCTCCCACTCCACTGAGGGTAGATAGTGCTGGTGGAGGCTGACCCTAGATCTCTCCTCAAGGACCTCAACCAGAGCATGATGGGGAGGCGGTCGTTAGTATATGTGAATAGGAGCTGGGCATGTGAAATTTCACGCCATAGATTTTACAGTTCTAGTGGGACTAGAGGCCGTTTGAGGTACGATCAGTCTTTTTAGTACTCTTGTGTATGCCTTTTTTTTCAATCAGGAACCGTTCACTCCTTTTTTATTCCCAGCCTATCCCCTTATCTAGGATCATACATAGAGAGACCTCACATTCACCTGGGGTTGTTTACGCCATTTGGAGGTCAGATTAGCATATTTGATGTTTGTCAAGGGTGTAGACTGATGTTGGGGCTCCATCAGTCCAGTGGGGATCTTCATCTAGTATAGGTGAAACCATATGATTTCATCCTAAGAGTCGAATGATTTTTTATCTATTCATGCTTCTGTCGACTACAACTTTGGGAGAGTCACATTCATAGATGTGGGAAGTCATCGCACTACTTTTTTTCTGAGCAGAGTTTTCAGGAAAGTAGCATGTGAGTGGATCCTCTTCTTTAATTTTTAATTGATTTGTTGGTGCGATCAGAGGATACTGAGATGGTGGATGTTCCAGGGGTCTTGGGTGAGTTCTTTGATGTCTTCCACAAGAAGGTTGCAGTTCTACCCCATCGACATGATTTTGAGTTCAGTATAGACATGAAACCCAATTCACATCTAATTTTTAGGACTCCCTATCGAATAACACCTTATGTGTTGTGGGGGTTGTAGATTCAAGTTGAAATCATATGTAGAAGTGTTTTATTTGGCCAAGTGTGTCATTTTGGTGGGCTCTTGTCTTTTTCACAATGAAGGAAGATGGTAGCCTATGAGTGTGCATTGAATACTGGAGGCTGAATCAGGTGAAAGTCATGAACTATTACCCCCTTCAATGGATCAATGATCTTTTTGACTAGTAAAAGGGAGCAGATTGGTTCTTCAAGAACTACCTACATTCTAGATATAACCTATTGATGGTAAAAGAGGGTGAAATCCCCATTACTACTTTCAGGTGCAGGTATGGGAACTTCAATTTTATAGTCATGCTCTTTTGTGTCACGAACCCACCATCTATGTTAATGGGTCTCATGAACTCTGTTTTTTGTGAGTATCTAGAATGGTTCATCTTCATTTTCATCCATCGGATCCAAATCTACTCCTGATCAGAGTAGGAACATGCCTAGAATTTGAGGACTATCTTTGAGGTCATTCGACACCACCATATCTTTGGTAATTTGTCAAAGTGAATGTTCTAAATGTGAGAGGTTCACTTCAATAGAAACATGGTGACTTAGAAAGGGATATCAGTGGAACCATCATAATTTTAAGTCATTGTTTATTGGGTGTCACACAAGAATGTGGTGGAAGTTCATAGTTTCCTGGGTCTAGGAGCCTATTATTTGAGGTTTGTACATGACTTCTCTTGAGATGCAGCTCCATTGAAATCCTTGACCAGAAAAGACTAGGGCTTCTTGTGGAGTGAGCAGTTCCAAGTATATTTATGCTATCTCAAAGGGATACTGGTAAGTGCCCTAGTGCTTAGGTTTTTAGAGGAAGGGGTGATGTTCAAGGTGTTCTATGACTCTTCTATCTTAGGTTTGGGATGTGTGCTAATTCATCAATGAGGAGTAATATCTTATGTGTCAAGGTAGTTATGTCCCCATGAACGTAATTATTTCACATATGAACTAGAGCTTTCCGTAGTCATGTTTCCATTGAAGTTCTAGTGTCATTATCTCATCGAGAGGC
This sequence comes from Viscum album, assembly GCA_963277665.1. Classification (NCBI taxonomy): domain Eukaryota; kingdom Viridiplantae; phylum Streptophyta; class Magnoliopsida; order Santalales; family Viscaceae; genus Viscum; species Viscum album. Next base: position 1,007,653,173 of record OY728161.1, read on the forward strand.
ATTTTTGTTCTTCACATATCACTAGAGCATGAGGTAAATATTTTCCTAACAGGACCTGAACTATTGGTAGTGATGGTGGTTGGATTTGCTCCAATATTATGACTTCATGATTTAATACAACCCATGAAAGGGGAATGTGGTGGTCGATGCCTTGAGATGGAAGACACAAAAAAAGGATGTTTGGGAATCTACAAATTCATGGATGGAAATAGAGAAGTTGGCAGCTTTGCACATAGACGCTGGGGAGGACTGTGGTAGAGGCTATCTATTTTAGATTATAGTGACATTTTCCTATGTATTGAAGGTAAAGGAGTCTCAGTAGGTATACATAGAGGTTGAAGTGATGCATGATCGTGTTTTCCAGGGCCATGCATCAGAAAGTTAGTTAGAGGATGGAAAAAAGACGATGTTTTCTATGGAAAGATTTTTCATCTAGTGGTAATGCATTATGGAGTTCTTTATGAGTTAAATAGATCACACTTATCCATACATATAAGAGTCTCTCAGATTTACTGAGGCTTTAAGGAACAGTTTTGGTGGCTTGGGGTAAATATGGAAGTGGCGGGCTTGTGATAAGGTTCTTAGTGTGTCAGCAGGTGCGGACTGATCACCATGTTCCTAGTGGTCTGATTCACCCCTTTGATGTTCCTAAGTGTAAGTGGGATGACATATCAAAGAATTTTTACATAGTTTTAGAAATATCTTAGTGATGATTCGATTATTTTTGGGTAGTTTTGGATTTATTGAAGAAATCAGTTCACTTCTTAGATATCAAGTAGTCGGGGACAGTTGATTTCTTGGAAACAAAATATAGGGATGATATGGTGTGGCACCATGGAATTTCAGCATCCATCATCTCAGACCGAGACATAGGTTTCACATCACGAGTCTGGAGGGGTTTCAAGCATGATTTCGGCACTCAATTACGCCTTAACACATCTTTCCACCCTAAGGCTCATGGGATGATAGACAAAACCATCCAGACATTGGTGGAAATGGTGTAGACATGTGTCTTGATCTTAATTGGGATGTGGATATGACACTTCCTTTGAGTTGCATTTTCCTATAAAAATAGCTATCACTCTACCATTGTCATGGTCCCATTAGAATCTATGTATGGAAAACTGTTTGGTTCACCCATGTGCTATACAGAGGTAAGGGAAATAGCTCTTCTTGGGAATGAGGTAGTATAGATCAAAATAGAGAAATTTCATCTTGTGAATGAGAGGATGAAGGAAGCTCAGAACTAGAAGAATTAATATTCCTATCATAGGAGGAGGCATTTGTATTTAGAGGTTGGGGACCAAATATTCTTAAAGTTCTAACCTCTTCTGGGATAGTGGATATTTGTTAGGGGTAGCAAGCTTTCTACCAGGTTCATCAGACCTATTAATGAGTTGGGATGAGTTGGGGAGGAGGAATATCAGCTGCTGTTGTGACCACAGTTGGATAGGATCCCCAACTTCTTTCATGTCTCTGAACTTTTTTGATATCTACAGATGAATATGAAATCCTAAAATAGTGAGAGTTGGATATCAAGGATAGTGTAAAATTCGTGAAGTGGCTTGTAAGAATCAAGGATCGTTAGGATTAGGTGCTACATAGATGGACCATCTCCTTGGTTTTTGTACTCTTGAGGCATGGTGGAATCTAGGAGAGTTCTTGGGAATGAAAATCTCAATTTTCATCCTAGTTTCCAGAGACGTCCTCTGTTTTTTTTCCTTGTCTATGACGAAATTTTTGACCTTATTTTTCATATGATAAGTTGTTTTCCCTATTCTCTGCTTTTGTGTGAAAATTCCTGACCATAGGGGGTAGAATTTGATCCCAAATCAAGACACATTAATGTGGATGCGATTAAACCCATGTGGGTGAGTCTGTGCCACCCAAAACGGGTACTATCTAGACATGGTGGAAATATCACCATAATTCATATGTCTAGATGGAATGACCTGATGTTTTTTTGATTACATAGGGTATATTGGGGGCTTAGTGTTGCATAATTTTTCAGGAGATATATGTTAATGAATTGTCCTTGGATGTTGAGGTTTTTAGGCCATTTTTAGAATAGAACTATGTGTTTTACACCTGAGTTGTATCATAAGGGATTGTTGTTCGTACCACTTTTCTTCTAGGTTGGTTTTAAATTCTCAACGGAGAGAATATTTTAAGAGGTATCAAATGTAATAACTTTGATTTCTTCTTGCCCTTTATTTTGTGAAAATCTAGTTTATTATGTGTTTTGGGAGGCAACGATGGATCATTTCAAGAGTTTTCTAAACTTATAGTTTTCAGTAGGCATGTCATAGTGTTGGAATGTCAGAGTGTCCACATTTTAGAGCATTTTGGATTTAAGGGTGTCAACATTGGTGAATCAGGGGTGTAAGCATAAGTGAGTCAGGGGTGTTAGTGTCGGTAGGTTAGGGCCTCAGTAGGTCAAGGATTTTGTTGGTCATTATGTCGGAATGTCCAAATCAATGGCTCGACATTGGTGGCTCGACATCAATACATTTTGGTTTTGGTAGGTATTTGTGTCAGTAGCTCATCGTCATTGGTTTAGCATCTATGACCCACCCATCAGGGACTCATTTCCAGTTTTTCCTAGTTTTTTCTAGTTTCTACCTTGTTATGTTCTCATATCCATGATATGGTATACTATCAACATACAACCATGCACTTCCCTATCTCCATTGATTCTAAAAGGGTGTTATTTAGTTTTCTATATCTTGTAACATATCACTATCCATTAAACCACTGATCTGCATGGTCAAACCACAATCCAATTTTCAAGTACATTGAAATCGTCTCTCTATTTTTTAGGGTCTCACTCTTTCATTAACCCTAGATACATTATTTCCTCATTCCTTTTTGATACTTGTGGTGTTTATTGATCCTTCCTCTCCACATGAGTCAATCACTTAAATTAGATCTCCCCTGCTTAGTTTTCTTGAGGATCATTCAAGTGACTCGCAGGATCCCATGTTATTGGCTCAAGGATGAACATTGATACTTTTATCATTCAGGTTGGGATTTATTTCATCTCTATCTAATTGTGCATCATGAAGGGTAGATGTAATAGTGTTATATCATGAGGAATGACAATATGATGTTCATAAATAAGAATATAAGGAGAATTTAATTTGACCAGAATATTACACGAGTAAATAAAATAATGGGCAGATAGTGTATTGATGATTGATCACCTATTTTGTTGGTTATCATTTATTTCTTTATATATTATTGTGGTCTGTTGAATTTTGAAAATAAGGGATTTTGGTGGCCCCGGTATCATCGAGCGAGTGGATTGGTTGTTGTGTCCTAGTTATATTTAGGTGAGAGACTATGTTGTAGTGGAAGTACATATGGGAATAGTGGTAGCATTAACAAGCTACCCATTAGGGATAAGCAGTTTAGCATTGGGAAAGTGGATTGGGGTACCCAAATATCGATTTCCTTATACTATTACTTTACTTGACCTGTGTTATTTGGAGAGTTTGCCTTGGTGAGGTTGGGCTGGTTAGTATTCCATGGTAGGTGACTGGAGGTTATATTCATTTCTCACCAAGGAATTAGTATGTTTTACCCACATTTTATTGGGTAGATTTAGTTCTCCTACATAGTATACTTGTATGATCACCCGACATATATAAACTGTTTTCATACTTCCATGATGACTTTGAAGACTGCACTGGACCTTACTAGCTCGGGCATCAGGATTTGTTACTATTGTTGCTTTGAATCTTTTCTTTTTGTACTTCACATTGGAGTTTTTATTATACATTGTATTAGTTTCACTTTCTAGCATGCATGTGCGAATGGATTTGGGTTTTATTTTACTTTTAGCATTTGTAGTTTTTTGGGATTTACCAACTATTCTCCAGATCTTGTTCAATAAAAAGGTTAATGCCTTCCATTTTTATTTGATATTATATACACTTGGTGTAAGTCACAACTATAGGGAATATTAAAGGCCAGACTCATGGGTCATTATCTCTCCATCTTCTTGAGGAAGGGAGGATCTGTTAGTTTTTCGTCCTTTCCCTCGTCTTGAAGAATGTCTGTCCTGACATGTTCTGACCATATCTGACTTATGTGTCCAAATAAACATTGGAGGGAAAACTATATAAAATGAGGTAATTATTTAAATATCTTTGATTAATAACCATGAAATAATTATCACATTTTTACATTAAATAATATTTTTATAATCATAGATAATATATGGTTATCAGAAATGAACCAACATTGCGCACAGGGATATAATAGGTCTTGCGTAAGCTTGAGTGACGTTCCCATTTTTTCAAAGGTCATTATAGAATGAAGGTATATACATTTATATTTCTATAATTAAAATTATATAATAAATACCACTTATTTAATTATATATTTTTATATATGTATATGTACTATTATTGGGACGTGGTGGTAAAAAAATGATTAATCACATCGCTCTGAGGAGGTGGTAGTCTTTACATCCACAAATGATTTTATCGTATTCCCACAAAATGGAAAGCGTGAATGAATTTTTTATATAATAATTATAGTTTAATGATGAAATTATAAACATAATCTATATAATATAAAAATCATATGTCTATCTTAATTTATAACCATAATAGGAGGTAATAGAAAAAAATGAAATCATTTTATGAGGCGATAATTCTCAGTACTCATGAATAGTGATTTCATTAAAAAATTGAAGGAAATTTGTCTATGTGTAAGTGAAAACCTTTACATAACAATATATTATTATATTTTTGATAACAATATTATTATATAATCATTGAATAAGAATAATTTAATTAGTGGAGGATGAAATAAAATAAAAGTGATCGTTGAAGAATGTTAACTCTTATTTTAGTAAATCCTTTTAGTTTACACCAAAGGACTTCCATGGATTTGTTTATAAAAAAACTGGAGGCATATAAGTTGGGAGTAGGGATTTTGGAATATTAATTTAGAAGTTTTTGGATAATAAAAAAGTATTGAGTGGTGTGATTCTTGGAGGAGGATTGGAGAAGTTTAATTATTTTGGAAAATACACATTAGGTATTATTGAAAATATTTGAATAATCCCCTTGATTTACATGTCCTAAAAGGGTAAAACAATGACCATAATAGTTTAGTAGAGTATAAATGGGTGAAAAATTTCTATAAAATGATTTTTACGTAAGTTTATGGAAATATTTTCAGTGTATATTATAAGTTTAATCATTAATTAATCTCATTTTTACCGTAACCACTATAATTATATTAAATTACATACAGTAATATTAGATGCACAAATTTTAATTATATATTACAATTTATAAATTTGGATAAATCCAATATGGAATCCATTTTAGAAAATTAAAATCACATAACTTTATAAATTAAATTATATTTAATCCTATGTATGGGACAAGACAGTGGGTTTTTCAAGTCAAAAGTTCAAATGTTTGGAATGTTTTTTTATCCAATTCCAATGTGAAATTGATTATAATGAACAAAATTAGTTTTAAAAATATAAAATATATGTAATTATATTTTGAAACCAATTTAAAATACAATTTAATGCTATAATTTATTTAGTTATAAAAGAAATTTTCAATTAAATGTTTGTGGCATTCACTAGCCATATAAAATATGAGAGTTCTAAAAAATTAATATAATTTAACCCATAGTAAATTTTTATATTTATATTTCAAAAATAAATTCTATTTGGTAAAATAAAAAAAAATGTGTCTTATGTACGTTTTAAAATAATTATTCCATTAAAAGTAGGAAAAAAAACTTTTTAAAAATATACATTATTTTATAATTAAAATTAGATTCATTCTTATAATATTCCAATAAATATTATTGTATGATTATAAAAATATTTGATTAAAATTTTAAAATATATGTTTAATTAATATATTTCACTAATATTTATTAATTTAATTTATTAAGATAAAAATCCATTAAAGTAATAAAAATAGTTTTTTCATTAAAACACATCCTTTATATTCAATTGGATTATATTTTCATTTCTATTGAAATGTTCACTAAATGATTAATTATAAGAACATATGTAAACAATATATTCATAATATAGTTAATAATATTCATTCCCACAAATCTAGTATTTATATGAAAAATATTGTTTTTAATAAATAATATTAATACTATATTATTGTTTATTAAGACTTGACCTTGCATGTAACACAAGTTATTAAAGAAACTCAATGTTACGTGCAGAACAATATAAAAATGTTGTTTCGTACAACACAGTAACTACTATTCATTATGTCTGTCATGATATATCTATCAATTTAAATTAATCATATTGACATTTCTTAAAATCATTGTATTTTATTTCCTATCCCCCTTAAAATGAATCTCACCCAAGAAATTCGTCTTTATTATCAAAGGATTGTCATTTTTATAATTTTATTATAAAAACCCACATCATCAAAAGTGTTATTGAAACATACATTTAAGAAGTGAATGTGGAATACATAAAATTCATTAGAAGATATTTATGACCAGTATTCAATATGGGGAGAACATTGTTGGGAAACAAAAAATATTGATTTGGAAGAAAAAAATTATTCCTGTGTCCAAATAAAAAGTAATAGAGAATATGGTCAAAATAATTACAAGAATAAAAAACCAGAAACCAAATAGTTGAGTAAAAGTTCATTGATATCATCAAAAAATATGGTAATATGACAAAATTTTATTTCATGATCCTTTTTATAAAGATGAAGGATTATTTAATCACCTATACTAAGAGAATAAAGAAATATACTTCCTTGACATGTTATTTTCATCCATCACCATAATATCATATTTTTTACAAAACAATGAGTATTGAAGAAGAATTATTCACATATATAGAAATAATGTCAGATTTGAAAGACCCCATAATAATAAAAGGGATAATAAGATCTTTTTAATGTCATTAAATAGTATCCAAAACTAAAAATGGTTAGAAAAAGGAAATATTATTACAAAAAATGTGTAAACCATTAAAGTATATATTAATATTAAAAATTAACACTAAATGTTAAAAATAAACAATTTCATAACTAACTATCCTTGAGTTTCATTAATAATTTTCTGACTAAGTTTGAAACTCAAATATTCAAAGGATTTGATCATATATTAATCGAATATAGTTTAAACATTAATCCGTAAATAAATTCACATAAGTAAAAATAATAATTTTTTCCATAAAATGTAATAATTTTGTACTAACTATATAAAATTAAAGGATAGTGTTAGTTGTGAATCTATTATTGTCCTTCTATCATTGGTTCATGGTCTACTACCTACCCAGATATGACGTTTTCTCACCCAATATATGGGTTTTACCCCTTCTTTTTTTTAATCCTAAAAAATCAATCCACATAAAACATTTGATTTTGATCCTAGGTGTAAAAATACCTCAACAAAAAAAATAATTTTCTCCAAAAACTGCATTAATAACATCATAATTTTTACCAATATTAAAATCTCATTTGGGGTTACAAAAGAGATTAAACTTATATTTATCCTTAAACTCATAATCTTAGTACATTATCCAAAACCCTTAAGATGAACTCATATGAAAGAAAATACAAATCTAATAAGTTATCTAACTTGATCATTGATACAATCTATAACAATATGGGACCCATAATCTTGAATCTCATGCCGAAGTCCATAACATTACATGTTTGGATATCATACCGATAACCATGAAACATTTATTTTTTATTAAAACCCATCAATATCAAATCGAAAAATTGAATCACATATATTATGGGGGACCATTTAGGTTTGTATTTTTAATTAATTAGGGAAAAAAATAATACCTATAAATTTCACATCAATATGGTGTAAAAAGCAACTGGTTTATAATGTTAAACATCATATACTGTTATACCCAGAATTTTTTATTTCAAATTTGGTAATCCACACTATCCTTGGAAAATACATTATAGAGACAAATCGTTCAATAAAATTATTTCAAAATTGGGAAATGAAAATATATCAATGACGATATCATATGTTCAGAAAGGGTAAACATAATAATTAAAAATTAAATATTGTGAATAATTATAAGGGTTTGTAAGGGTATGATGAGATAATCATATTTCATTAGAAAAACATAATAGACTCATGCCCATAGAAAATTGGATCATAAAATATGAAAACATGGAAAAACCAAAATTCATCATATTCAATATTCATAAGCCATTTGATATCAATCAAGATCATTTAAAAAATTATAAACCCATATTAAGTATAACAAAAAAAATTGTTATCTTGGAAATTAATCACATTTAAATCATACATAACCCTTAAATAACCCCTACATACTATAATAACCATATTTCTAAGATCCCATATATTTATGTTTAGAAAATATTCATTACCAAATGCATCGTATCCCTATCTAGCCATACCCATAGTATAATCTATAATGGGATCACCTGGCGCTATTTTGGTGAACCCATAATTTATAAGTCCCCAAAATTGAGTACATAGATAAATCATCCAAATTCAATGAAATGACCATTATATTTTTAGAACATGATTTACCCCTAGAAGAAAAATAGTTTTTTTTTAAGAATATCTTTGAAAACATGATAAACCACAAGAACAGAAATGGGTTAAATAATAACATATTTGGATCCTTAATAATCAATGGAAAAGAAATGGGTGAAATTATAATCTATATGAGTCATGATTAACCCATGGAAAAGAAATAATTTCCCAAATATATCATTAGATCGTGATTAAGACATGGAAAAGAAAAGGGTTAAATGAAAATATATTTAAAACATTTTTAAACTAATGGAAAATAGGTTACAAAACAATATATTTGAATCATGGTTAACAAATGAAAAAAATGGGTTCCAAAATAGTCTCTTTTTAAAACCCTGATGACCATTGAAAAAAAAGGCATCAATAAAAATCTCTTTGATATATGATTAATTGACGGAATATAAATGTCATCCATAACCATATCTTTGAAACGTGATTAACACATGAAATTAAATTGGTTTCCCAAACAGTATCATTGAAAAAATAATAATTCTTCCAAATAAACAATGTGGATGGTATCAACGAGAAATATCCCCTATATAATCCCAACTATTTATTACATAACGTTTCATTTCATTATACAAAAGAGGATAATTTAAACTTTAGTTTCTGGGAAATAAAATACCTAATAGATTAAAAATAAAATTTCCGTTTAAACAACATGTTTTTCATATTCATTGGTTCATCATATATACTTTTACTATATCTCAAAACCTAGGGACATAGATCAAATGAAATAGTGAGCATAATGCCCAATAATAGAATAAGTATGGGAAATAATTGACATTTGATCTTGTGGAATATCAATAAGGACATGAGGGAATATAATTATTTAATGAGAAATAGAACATCACATATAATAAAATATAAATAAATATAATCATATATTTTAAATTTTACTAGAAAAATTCATTTACACATTCATAATCTTATCCCTAATTTTAATCCCCGTGTTTTTAGAAAAAAGTAAAATACAATTCAAAAAGATATCATATAACATGTCATATCTAGAGATTAAATTTTTTACCCAATGAATTAGAGAACTATAAAAAAACCTTAATAAGTTTTAATTTAATGTGATCCACATGTATAAAAACCAAACATTTCATAACTATCACGTGGGGAATAAATGAAATGAATTTCATATCAAAATCACTACATTTAAAAAGTTCTTAGAAACATGATCATTATATAATTTTCATACCATAAAAAGTGAATAAAGGTTTCATTTATGTTAAACCTAGAATAAGATAAATAATTATAAAATCTATTTAAATAACATTGGAGAATATAGAGTTTAGGGTATTTATAAAAATAAATGAAAAGATAATTTCTTGAGGAGAAGAGGTAAATATTAAGAATAAAATTCGACAAAATAAGAGGAATAAAAAGTGGTTTTATAAAAGTGTAAGATGATAGAGGACATTGATAAACAATTTATAAAACATTTTTTTCTGTATTATCTATAGGTTTGTTGAATATAGTAACCATAAAATTTAGAATACATATATTAAAATAGGTTCTTGAATCAAAAAGAAAAGAATGACAATTCCATTACATTTAAGAGTTACTCCTAAAACGAGATTATTGATACATTGGGGGGTTTATATCAAATTATGGGTCTCATTATGAGGTAAATATTGAAGAAATTATTATAGGATAGATTTTGAGTTAATGTAAATGAAAAAATGGGTACAGAAAATGTGGAGGATTTGATTAATAAATTCTGAAAATAGGCATTAGAAATCATGGTTGTGGAAAATAAAAAACCATCGGCTTACCAATGTTTTTACATGGTATTTAAAATTTCAGATATACATTATGTTATTCTAATGCGAATTATTCAATCATAATTTTATATTACTTCATTTGGTGATGAAAATTAATGTTTCCAAAAAAATATTTTTTTAATGTTAATGTTTCTATTTTAGTCTTTGGAAAATGAATTATAGGATTGGAAATTGATTAAATTACCTAAAAATATATTATATTTATAAAATAACTTATTTTATTTCGTGGGTTTTGTTTAAATAATTATTATATCATTGTGACAAATTATTATGTTATTAAACACACCAAAATCCGAAAACTATATTTTTACATTTCACTAAAAATTAAGGTATTTTAGAAAATTATCATTATAACACAATTAATTTGTTTAAATGTGAATATTTAAAAAATTATTCTCATTTTACTAACATAATTATCTCTATATGTGAATTTTAATTTTTAAATATATAAATATTAATTTAATAAAAAATGTGTTAAAAATGAATAGTTAAAATTATGACACTTCAAAATTTTCAGACTCATAATAAAATTATTTTGACATTTATATTTAAAATAATATTTTTTTATCAAACTATTTTATTAAAATAATTAATATTCATAATATCATAGTTTATTATAAAAATTTATAACTTTTTATAGAAAGTACAATTTGTGTATGAAAATCAATTTATCAAAACTATTCTTAAAATGGAAATGCTAGAATAAAAATTTCAATTATACAATGTAATTATAATTTATGAAAATATATCATAGAAACATAAAACCTTATTATACCTACATATTCTCAATGACTAATGTGTGCGATAGTGGTAATTTTGTGGGTGCCTCACCAAACATCAACAAACTTGAAATCACTACTGACGCGAATTTAACCCATATGTGATTTCATTTAATCTTCAATTGATAAAGTTATTCTTGGAAATTGTCAAAAGATAAACCCAATGATGATACCTCCCTCCCATGTTCTATTATAAGGTATTCAAATGACACGACTCTACTAGTTGATGCCATTAAATCTTCTTTAGGTAACAATTATCTTTTGTCAACATTTTACTGATGAACAATAATTATAACATTGCAATTATTTTATAGAGTATAGTTATGAATGGTAACATTAACCAATAGTCATAATTGAACAATGGTCAAATAATGGTCGAATCGATATGGTCACATTTCCCATAATATTTAATTCACTATTAAAGATATACGGTTTTGTTTATGTATATTAAAATAGAACACATATTTTTAGAAAATAAGTATCATTCAAAAAGTATGGGTCATTACATTATTAATGGAGGATAAGAAAAAAAAAGATTTTTGACCTATTTTAATTGAAATTACATTAAAAATATCATTAAAAACTTTCTTTAAGAAAATAGTATTTAAACATTCTAAAGTGTCTCATACCACATTAAAACATATCAATTATATTCCCCATTAAATAATAACATTAAATAAAATATAGAATATTTATATAATAATGATATTAATTTTATATCATTTCAAAGGAGAAGAATTAACAATTCATAAATTATGATAGGTGTATGACATAATAAACATCTAAAAGAAGAAACATTATGATAAAAATATATTACCACATTTGTAACATTAAAATTGTAATCCACATGAAAAAAAAGATATGTTAAACCCCCAAAATATATGCATAAAATTTATAAAATAAATTCATTGGAATTATATACACCACAAAAAGAAATAATTGGTGAATATGGAATATATCTCACAAAAATAAGCCAGGAGGGAAAGATTCTTACAAATATAATATCATGGGAGTGAGAATAAATAAATGAAATAATAATATGTGAGAAATATAAATTCACACAATAAAATTGGAAATGAATAATAATATAACCATAATTAAAATTGAACTTGTTATTTCCATTACATAACCAATGACATATAAGTTTAACCAACTAAATGGAAATTGAGTCAAGAAATCCCCTACTACATGAGTAATTTTTGAGTCATTAGACATGTTTAACAATAATGAAAATTGTAAAATTGTATATCGTGAAAAATATTAGAATCTTGATATAAAATAGTATATGGATATAGATACACCATATAAAAGTAATTATGTTCTTAATTAAAAATAATTGTCAATGGAGTGTTAATTGATGCAAAACTCTTTACCATCAGTCCGATTTTCCATTCTTGTCCTTTATCATCCCGAATAATAAACATATTTTGTTTATATACATTATTTTTATCCTTTTAATTTTTTATTAATAATTCTATATAAATTATAAATAATTTATATACAATTATTTAATCAATAATTTTTTTGTTGGATAATTTGACTATTTTTGGCTGATGTGTGAATAATGACATTGATGAGTTGAATATGGACAATGAGGTCATTATTTAAATATCACCATAATAATAGTCATGAAATAATTATCACAATTTTACATAAATTATACTTTTAAAATAATACATGAATAATGGTAATGAAAACCCAAGAAACGTTACGATCATGAAGATGGTCAGTCATATGTTTTCATAAGTAAGGTTCCCATTTTTCAATGATCACTATGGAAATAATAAAAGTAACATTTATATTTTTATAATTTAAATTATATAATAAATAACATATTATTTATTTATATTTAATTATATCTATCTATATTGTGATGTGGTGATGAACAAAAGAATCACATCACTTCATGGAGGCGATAGTCCACACATCCACAAACGATGTTATCCTATTCTCACAAAATTGAAATCATGGTGGTAATTGTTATAAAATGATTAAATAAATTTGAAGAAATTATAAATATAATATATGTAATAATAAATTTTATTTATTTCATAATTCCAAATAATTAGAGGTGGTAATGAAAAAACAAATGACATCTTTTCGGGAGGTTATAGTTTACCGTACACACCAATGGTGATTTTGTTACCCATTTATTGAATGTGTGAATAAGTATTGGTAAAAGCATTAAAATAAACAAATTAATATATTTTGGATAATAAGGTTATTATACAAGGATGAAATAATAATATTTTAATGGGTGGAGGAATAAATAAAACAAATGTGATGTGGAATAATGTTAACTCTTTTTGGGTAACTCCTTTTGTTTTACACTAGAAGGCATCATTGGATTAACTTTTAACTTAAGTGGGGATTTTAGTATAATAGGAGTGATAATAGGAGACTATTTTGGATGTTTTTTTGATAAGATATACAGATTTAGAGGTGTGATGGTATGATTAGGTGATGAGGACTTCAATAATTTTGGAAAAGAAATCATTGGGTTTTATTGAAAAGATATAACTAATCATCTAGTATTACCTATCCCAAAAGGATGAAAATTTAACCATTAAATATAATTATAGGTTGAATAGGCTCAAATTTTTCATCAAATAAGATTAATATAAGTGTAGGGTCATTTTTACACATTAAATTCAAATTTTATCATTAATTATGCTCATTATTACCTTAATCACTTTAATTAATTTTAATTAGATTCACTAATATTTTCTATAGAAAAGTATTTATCATTATTAAAAATAATAAATTGGCCAAACTAAAAATATAGAATTTATTATTCTAAAATTCCAATCATATATGTGGTGAAATCAACTTAAAATTAATCACATGGTTTGGATGAGACATTGGGTTTTTCAATAGAAAAGATTAAATGTTTTAAATGGTTTTATATAAAATTTCAAAATATAATTCATTCAAATAAAATAAATTGAATTAAATAATATATAACTATTCTAATATAATTTATAAACAATTAAATATATCATTTATCAAAATAGTTTCCTTAGAAATAAATCAGTTTTCAATTAACATTTTGTGTCATTCACTACTCATCAAAATATATGTATCTCATAAAAATACACAAAATTAACACAATGTACATTTTAATATTATAATTTAAAAAATTAAGATTAATTTTTCGAATAAAAATGGTAAATGTGTAAAAACATAGATTTAATGAACTTCTGACATTAATAGGTGTTAAAAATGCATTTTAAAAATATACAGCATTGTATAAATAAAATATATATATATATATATATATATATATTAATCCTATAAATCATGTTGGAATAATTTAAAAAATAGAGATATATGTGTGTGTGTGTGTGTTTATAATAAAAATTTCATTGATATCTTTCCCTATTAGTGAGTAATTTAGTTTTTTATGATAAAACACTATTTTAGACATAAAAACAGTTTTTCATAAAAACACATCATTATATTTTTTTTTATAATTTATAATTAAATTGTAACCAATGGATTAATTATATGAAAATGTGTAATCCATGTATTTATAAATTAGTTTATCATATTCATTATTACTATTCAAATGACTATGTGATATGTAATATATTAGATTGATAATATAAAATGGTTATTTTTTACAATAAAGACCCATCCATGTGTGTTCCAGAAGTTATAAAAAACATAATGATATATGAAAATTAATATAAAAATGGTTTTTCATGTAGTGGAGAACAATCTTTTAATTTCATGTGACTCCATCTATCAAAGAATTTAAATTATCTTTCATGATATTTTTAAAACTCGTAGGATGTTACTGCGTAATAATCCTCAACCCATATCAAATATGGGAGACTGAAATCATCTTTATCACTTGGGAGAGAATAATCATCCTTGACTATCATTATTTGGGATTCATTTCCCTTATATCATTTTATAATGATTAACAACCAGGTCATAAAAAACCCTATTGAAATCCCAAAAAAAATTGTAGTCAAATATATATGCCCAACAGTTGGATACCAGGTGGTACCTATAGTATACCAATAAATATATTCATAACCAAGCTCATAATCTGGATCCCAGGAAAAAAAATATGATTTCCAAAAAAATTAATATTTATTTTGTCATGATCAATAGCCATAAACAAGAAATGACCTATGAAAATCATGGTTGGATCAGTAATAATTATATGAAAACATAAAAAGAAGTGTAAAGGTGGAAGAATTCCTAAACCCAACAATGCTTCCACAACCACATGAGAATACAAGTTCGACAAGGGTTCGAGGGTGACACCCACTTCTATATCTACCCAATCCAAACATACTAGCTTAGGTTCTATAAAATAGTGGGGAACCCACTACGTCCCTCAGGCTATAACAAATAAGAGGCATCCTACTCAGGATGCTTATCCAAAAATGTAAAGGAGGAATACAAAATAGGATCCTCAATGTATAAACATAAGTGAGGGAATCCAATGTGGGATACATAGCTAAAATGTAAAAGGATGAATCCTGGATGGGATCCATGAATTGTAAAGAAAGCTCTGCTATAAGACATCATTGGAATGGTATATAAGATAGGGAATCCAAAATTTCACCCACATAATATGGTACAAAGGATGTGGATTCCTACAAGGGATCATCAAAACATATAAATCGGAAAAAGGGGTCAAATGGAGATTCCCTAGGACAATACATAATCGATGGAGTATCGTGAGGGATCTGTACAACAACAATAAGATAGGGGAATCCTATATGGGATCCTTTATGTCATGTATAAGAAGAGGATCCCTATATAGGATCCTTGGAAACTACTAACCATAATGCATGTTGGGCCAGAAGTTCACCTCTCTCAAGGGAGACATCTCAAAGGAAGATATAAAAAGAATCTATTATGATAGACTAATAATGGCTCAACATATATCAATGTATCACACTCTAGAGGAAAATATAATCGATTATTGATGGAATAAAATCTCTATTTTGTAACACACTAAAATTCAATCTAGGAGTCTTTAAAACACCAAAAGGGGTTCAAAATCATGTTTTACAGGAATGTACACTTAGAATTAAAAAATCTTGGGTCTAATTTTGACTCATGGAAAAATATCTATAGAAACCCCTCAAAGGATACCATGTGAAGACTACATGGAATGTGTACCCTATTACATGGTGTTTACCCTATGGTATCCAACTTGGAATGTGCTCTAGCCAGATATGGAATGGTAATGACTAAGTACATGTTGTGTTTGACTAGTACATGTTGTGCACCCTACAAGGGGTACCTTCCCCCGTACCTCACATATCATGACATGCATATCACTTGGATGTGTACATATTCACGATATTTTAGGTATATGGGACATGTCCACATACATTACATGTCATGTACCAATTACATGGGTATCATGGTTGAGTACTTGTTTACATGGTAAAGAACCAGTACACAGTGTGTACTTGTAAAATTTTGTCTTCACTGGATAGGAATAACACATGGCTTGATTGTCCTAAACCACACACCATGTAGATAGGTCTTCCCAAACCTAAAACCTGCAAATCACCCAAAAAACATTTTTTTCACAGAAAAAGTTACAGATCAGCAAACTAGGAGTCCCAATAATAAATAATTTTCCATTGAAATATAAAAAAAAGAAATATAAGGGAATTTTCCACCAAACATAAAAATCGAATTCCTTTTAGTGAAATATTCAAAATCTTTCACCCATTTCCATGCTCCACAACGACTGCCTGATGATTTCGAGCATCCCGAAATTTGTGATGGTACCTCCTTCTCTCCACATCTGTTCCTCTATCTACCCCTTAAATTATCTTTCAATTAACAATGATGGTGGGTGTCACATCCCATCCCATGGTGAATGTGTCGTGACTACCCCAAGCCATCCTTCCATAGGCTAGGGACTGGTGACTAGCACCGTAAAAGCATATCCCAAAAGGGACGTCATTTCCATTAAACCTTTACACACACACAGACAGGGCATACTGCACAAAGAAAACAATAAATGAACGATAATAGTACTACCACCAAAAATTACAACCAGTAAGATTAAAAAGTGTAAACTGAAAGTAGAGGGGCCATAATAAAATCCCAACTGAAAGGAAAGTATAGAAAAATAAGTATATACTCTGAAGGTCATCCACTAAGGATACTACCTAAAGGGATGGTAAAACTGACTATTGGATGTCACTATTGCACAACATATCTATCGATCAACCTTCAAGCATTGTCTAACCATGTCTATCCTAAGTCCCAGTCAATGATTTTTTTTTTCATCTTTACAAGAAAAAATAGGTTTTAGAGAAGCCTTTATAGGGGTGAGTATAACAATACTCAGTATGGACCTCAAGGCCAACTCATTTCTCACAGAAATCCCAATGGAATAAATACCACAAAGAAGTATATGAAAGTAAAGAAAAATGTTAAAGAGACAACTGACACTAGGTATAAATAATGTAGTGATGTAAAGATGATTAGTCTTTAACCTTGGTCATATTTTTCTATTGATAGGCTCTGTTTCTGATCCACGAATGGTCTCTCTACTTCTGATCCATGATGGGTTTCTCTGGTGCTGATCCACAATGGGTCCCTCTAAGGATGATTCACAATAGGTCATGGTACTATTGATCCACAAAGGATTGATGTCATTAAGATCCATGGATGGTCTCTATTATGCTGACCCACAAAGGGCCTCTCTCATGCTAATCCTTGAAGGTTTTCTCTAATGGTGATCTTTGAAGGGTTTCCCTTATGTTGATCCGTGAAGGGCCACTCTTCACTTCCCAACTTGTACCTCGATTCCCACAATTATCATGCTTGATATTGATATGATCTTCTCCTCAATCCATCATCAGTATGACAATATCCATTAATTCCAACATAAAGTAACCCAAATGATCGGGTCATCTTATGGGTTCCAATGAAATAGACAGTGCATCAAACGGACGCCAGATCTGTAAGATATGAGTATTTGGGTAAAAAGGACATAGTTGTATTTGAGACTGATCCAACCCATCCATACACCAACCTCCAAAAAAACTCACTTAGAGTATCGCAGAAGGGCCACCTCATCTCAAGGGCCCTTGTTCCGTAGATGACACGTTAATCGGATGCTCAGTCTTAGAGATACCGTTGTTTTTTGTAAATATGGATTGGTTGTGTTGGGGCCCATTACGCCTCAGTTGGTCCAACCTAACCAATCATGGAAGAGGGTCATGCATGACCCTTCTTACATTCATGGACTAGGTTGTCCTCATTAGGCCTAGCCGAGGTTTGTCATGGGTCCATTCTAATTGGTAACCCAGTGACCTGAAGCTATCAGTCTCGATTCGTACTAGCGATCTGGTCAAATTCTGACTCGGGCTACACGACAACTCGGTAATTTTCACACACCGAATTTTGACCCATTTGGATTGGCTTGAAAAAACAATTTGGTGGCTCATGCAGACCGCGGGCTGGCCAGCCTGGCCGATCTGATGCAGCCCAGACTAGTTCGGCTTGTCCCGTTGGAGGCACACGTGGCCAGTCAACCTGGCCGCTCCCTTTGGCTAAACGTAGCCTGCGGATGTGGACAGCATCTCCATGTCACTCGCAGATCATATCTGCGACTTGACCAGTCAATGTGGTGTATGTGTGGTGGCATGGGTCTCCAGTGATGCGACCACGGTGGTCATCGTCTCTGCTACTCGGTGCTCCATCTCCACCAGTCGTAGCTATGGCTAGTGGCCCTACTGCGTCACCAATGCCAGTAATTACAACGGACCACTATATGCGTTCCGGTGGTTCGTTCTTCGTGCCGCTTGCGCTAATATGTTCCATGGAACTCCCTCTTCACTACGATGACCTTGAATATTAAATGTCTCTATCTTGGAAAATCCATTTACAAATAAAGCATAAGAACATGCAGGGCAGAATAAATCAGGCCTTTTTCATGTCGGCCCGCTCTCTCCATGTTAGAGGTGTATAATCAAAGGGGTGTTTTGGGTTTTAAACCCATAAATCTACCCGACCATTCAAGTCCCATAATTTTACAACCCTCCCATATAAACACAAAATCTGCAGATCATCCTATTCATTGGTTTATCCACGTTCATTCCTTAAGAAAAAATAAGGGGATGGGACTGTAATCATAAAAAAACATAAACCCCTCCATCATTTGATGTTTTTTTTTCATAGCATTCTGTCCTCGAGGGTTCAAAAGGTCTATGTAATTTATCTCTTGTGAAATCATTCTTCAAGGTACATAAAATTTGATGAATCCCTAGAGGCATTAAACAATATTTATTAGAGAGGAAGCTCTCTAGAGTTTCATCAGATAATTTCCCATAGTTTAATTCCTAACTGTCCAATGCGTTTTCTAATTAAAAGGGGAACATATCACAATGTTTTTGTTATACCACGACATTGCATCATTATGATGTTTCATTTATGAAATACTGTGGAAATTACAATGCATCTTAATGGGACATTAAGGTTCTTCTTTTAATGCTCCTCATCATCGCCTCGTCAACACACCATAGTGCTATCGTCTGCAGCTCAACGGTGTGAAAAAAAATTAAATAATTTGTTAGGATATTTTCTTATTTTTCAAAAATTCCGAAAATAAATTTTCTTCCAACACTTTCTAGTTGATGTTATGTATTTTCTAATCCCAGTGTTCTGAGTTCGATGGTGCCCTCATATGTTTGATCTGAGCACCAGTTGAAATGTTAGAAAAACAATCATGCACATTTCTTGAATGTACATTAGAAAATAAGATCAGAATTAAATTCTGGGATCCCCGAGCTTCAGAATCATGTTCCGACTCATTTCCTGGTAACCAAATAAAACCATATAATTTCAAAAAATTACAGGGAAATTCTAGGGCATTACATTCACCCCATTTTAGGGATTTTTGTCCCTAAAATCCAAAACAATGTCTAATAAAACAAATGGATGTATTAAGCACAAATTTGAGACTACCTCTCCCATGTGCTCTCTCGGAGATTCTCATTTTTTCACCAAAAGTGCACCAGAGGAATCAACCATCTACAATGTACCCACTCATGTCAATCCTCTACCTCCATTGGGAACTATAAAAATGTCTCCCGATCATCAATGTCTCGCTCTCCCTAATCAATTTCATGTGATGGACCATGCATATACCTCTTCAGCTGCGACACATGAAAAACGTCATGCACTCGGTGTAGTTATGGGGAAAAGCTAACCGGTATGCCACCTCACCAACACTGCTAAGGATCAAGATTGGTCAGAAGTGCCTCAGAGATAACTAGTCGCCCTGGCCAAATCTCTACAATCCCCATCAGGGTGAGACGTGAAGGAAACCCTGATATCCCACCTTAGACTCCAAGGGTCTTAATCTCCATTCGCTATTAGAGTTATTTCTACTCCTTTCAGTCCTCGTATACTCCATGATGATCTTCACCTTCTCATTGCTTTCCCATACCAACTTTAGACCCATGAGTGTTGTCACCCCTAGGTCTGTCGAGCATAGTGGTGATCTACATGGCCTTAAAAGGTGTGATGCCAATGGTGGAGTGATAACTATTGTTCAATGTGAACTATACCAGTGGTAGGTTGTCATCCCAACAACGACCAAAATTAAGGACACAAGCAAGAAGCTTTTCCTGCATGGTCTATATGGTCTACTCTACCTGACCATCTATGAGAGGCTGAAAGGCAGTGCTCAACTGCAGCTGAGTCCTGAATGCCTTCTAAAATTCCTTATACAACTGGGAATTAATGAATGAATCATGATCTGATACGATCATCGAAGGCACCCTGTGAAGCCTCACTATCTCCTTGATGTAGAGGCATCCCAATCCCTAGAGCTATCACTTCTCTTAAATGGGTAGGAATTGAGCCGACTTGGTGAGTCGGTCAATGATCACCTAGATATAGTAATGGCCCCTCGACATGTGTGGTAACCCCATCACGAAGCCCAGGGAGATAACATCCCTCTCCCACTCTAGTACCTCAAGTGGCTATGTCAAACAAGCTAGGACCTAATTTTTAATCGTCACATTCTGACAAGTGAGTCATTGTGAAATGAACTCCACCATCGCTTTCATTATCCTTGGCCACCATCACTAACATCGGAGGTCTTAGTACATCTTCACCAAACTAGGATGTACTGCTAAAAGTGATGTATGGTACTTACTGAACACCTCCTCTTATAATATCCCTGATACAATGTTGCATTTTTTGAAAAGGATAACATGCTCCCCACTGATGGAAAATCCATCAGGAGCTCATCCTGTGGATATCTATGCACGTTGGGCCTTGTAGTCACCATCCAAAAGTTTTTCCTCCATAACTCGTTGATGAGGTGGGGGTGATAGTCATGTTCTAGAGGTAATCTACTCAATCATCATCCATGAAGGATATCTGCATTGCAGATAGCTTCTCTATCACCCCACTCAGCTGCTGCTAACCTGACCTCCTGCTGAGTGCGTCAGCCACCACATTTCCCTTCCCTGGAGTATAGAATATTTCAAATTCATAGTCCTAGGGATCTCTAGATTTTTATTTTCTAATGTTTAGGTCCTTATGTGAGGAGATATTCCCGAGACAATTGTGGTCATAGTATATGGTAAATTTTTTACCTGTTATGTAGTTCTTCCACATCTTCAACGAAAAACCACTACTTCTAACACCCGGTCATTGTTCACTTGATTCTTATCATGTTTCCACAACTATTGTGAGCCGTAATAGATCCCTACTCACTCCTACATCTGTATGTAACACATTACGGTCCCTGATGCATCACAGTATACCACGTAGTCGATTCCCTCCTTTTGAAATCTTCAAATGGGAGTGATGGTTATGTTCTACCTTAGCTTTTCCAAGCTCTAATCACATTTCATTTTCCACACGAAGGGTTTTCCCTTCTTCTCCAATGTTTTCATAGGTTCTAATACTCTAGAGAAGTCGGGAATGAACCTCTAGAAGTATCTGGCTAACACCAAGAAACTCCAAACCTCAGTCACGCTCTTGGGTGGTTCCCAAGAAAACAATGTCCATCTCTTTGTTTGATCCACTACAACTTCGCTACTAGTTAGAACCCTCTAGAGTATGGGGAGGGATACATGAGGGAATGTGGAAAACCGGCTCGGGGCCCCCATTAGTGACACATGGGGTGGGGTATCACAATTTTGATGTGAGTGAGAATATTTTTATTGTAAATATTATAATTCATCATTTTGCGTAATTTGATGTTATCCTAGTTTTGGAATAGTTATTCATTAATAAAAATAATATAAATTGGTGGGAGAAGGAATTATTCATTTGTGCCATGAATTACCCATAGATTCAATAAATATACAAGGCAGGAGTTGAATATTCTTTTTTGTGGATATTATTGAACTAGAAGAAAGTGAATACTTGTCAAATTATTGGGACTAATGAAGGAATTATGCTATGGAAATTGTTGATGTATAATAATCAGATGTAATATATAGGGATAATTGAAATTTGGGTCATAAAAGTAGTATATGAATGAAATTATGGATATAATAACCATGAAACATCTATGTTATTTCTCTATGGTTGTTTTTTAAGAACAAGTAATTTATTTTTAATGGTAACAATAACCAATAAATGTGATTTAGTGATAATGTAACATTTTTTAAAAGACATGCTTGAGGGATTGATAACTCTTAATAGGTGATTGATGTTGGGATATACCTAATGATTCTTGGGGTTATATGTTTACAGTAAATAATATGTTCAAAATCATTGATACATGTTTTGAATATTTAGGTGATGTATGTATGGTATTATATTTTTTTGAAGCATATTACATGATAAAATATATTATTATTTTGATGTGATTAACTATATTTTCAAAGATGATTTATTTGGGGTTGTGGAATATATACCCATTACGATTATTTGAGATGAATTCTCTTATATTTTTGGAGTTTTCTGATAAATGGAATGAGACATCATTTGGGGTTAAAACATAATTTAATTTCTAGGTTATTATTGTTATATATGGGTATTTATTTAAGGAATTATATATTCTAATATTTTCAGTTTTTGTGTAATTTTGGTGACTAATGTGTTAAGTTATTATCTCAACATATGGTAACCATTTTGTATTTAGTAAATATAATAGGGATAACTTGTTTCTTCAGTGTATTTTATGATCTATTAGAGGATTATTATTATTCTTTAGGTATAACAAAATCATGTTAAATTCCCATTTTTTGGAGAAAAAGATGACATTTCAGTGGAAAATGATTTTAATTTTCATAAAAGAGTATTTCCAATGCTACTAGTTTTATATGATAAAGGCATTCCTTAACTCTAGATAAATAATATTGAATAAAAAAAATTATTATTCTAAAGAATTCATGGTCATTTTATCTATCATATATTTATGTTTTTCTGTTTATTGAATATATCGTGACCAATATATATAACAAAATAAATTAGTTTTTTTATTTTAGCTTTCTCTTATATGTCTATATTTTCACATCCCACTATGGTTCCCTACATGGAATCCTAGTTATGTGACGAAATTCAATCATCCCTTAATATCTTTTCTAGAGGCTGTATTAATAACCCCTTTTACAATGTGGGTATTTCATAAAGGTATTTACATGTGTCAAAACATTATTTATGGATTTCCAGTTTAAATTTCATCCACACGGTTTATTAAAGGAGGTAAGAATTTAACGTCCCTACTATTCAAAAGAGATAACATTGTTTGATATATTATATGATACACAATACCTACACCCAATAAAACAACAATTATTTAAATACAATCATTTTAATAGTTTATATTAAATTTATGGATATTATTAGGATTAACTAATTTTTGAAATATTTATGTGTCCAATATATGTTGATAAAAGATTAGACAATAATAAATCAATGTTTGGTAATGTCTTTTAATATAGTTTCTTCAAAAGTGTTTTTTATTTATTTTTTGAAAATATATTATAAAAATTTCTTATACTATTTATAAAATATATTTCATAAAATGACATACATTTTTTTATATCATCATATCATAATAAACATAGGGTAAAAATTTTGATTTTTTTCTAACAAAATTCATCATTCTATATGGAACACTATATTTTATATAAAATTGTATTTTATATTGATCAGTTAATAAATTTAAACATATAAGTATACTATTTATTTTACATAAGGGAAACATTATTATTATTTAATTATATTCAATTAATTACATTTTGAATCATCTTAATACCTGATTTTTGTATAAGTTTATTTTTAATGTTAAAATAAATGTGTTTCGAATTCTGTTTTAAAATTAAACATGTATCATAGTTATAATAAACCTTTATGAGAAATGATTTAAAATAAAATTTTAGATTAAATATTAATATTTATGAATTTAAATCTATATACTGAATATTAGTCATTATATAAGAAAGAAAAATCATATTTTTATTGAAAAATAGATTTTTTGGGAAAACATTTTCCATAGTAATTGTCGGTTTTAAATTAAATTAAATTCTTTCACCAGTGTGAATTAATTTTAATAAACTATATTCCATTTTTGGAATCGATATATTTAATATTACTTAATATGGACTATGTAATTTTGATCAATATTAATAGTAATTATTTTATGTATTAATTACCATGAAAAAAGTAAAATATGTTAATTAAGGGTCTAATAATAATAGTAATATTTTAACAAGGACTAATATTAAAGTACCAAAAATGGTATAGATATTAATATTTTCATTTCATTGTAATATTGATGATATTTTGGTTACAACAGAACAGATCATCAATTTATTGTAAAATATTAGAAATAAGAAAAATCATATTTTTATTCAGTATTCGATTAAAATTACTACATTTATTTTAATGAATTTATAGATTTATGGAATAAATTAGATTTTTTTTTAAAAAATATTATTAAATATTTTTTTATTAAATATAAATGATCATATAATTATAAATAACAAAAATGTATGTTTTATGATGGTTCAAAAATTCTATTCTAAAAAACATGTCATTTTAAATAAATTTTACTTTTTATTTTAAAAGAATAAATTAACATATTTAGAAAATAATTTAGATTAAATTTATATCTTTATTAATCATAATGACAAAATTATGTAATGGTAAATTTTTCATAATTTCTTGAGACAGTCAAATTTTTAGGTAGTATTTAAATACAATATAAATATAATCTATGTTTTATAACATCACAAAGACCCAAAAGTGATGTAATAAGTGATATAATTGGGATACAACAACAAATATATTATTTAACTTTTAAATATTGTGATTTTATGGTTGTTTGATTAATTTTTTAAATCTATTAACAATCATCCGAGACATGTAATAAATTTGATGATTCTAAAATCATTTCTTCGATATAGTGAATCACCTTCACATTCCAAATTTAAATATCTTAATAAGATCTTACAATTCTGTTATAAAAAAAATTATACCACCCTCATTTGGTAGAATCCATGGGAAAAACCATGTGATGGTTTGTGGTTTTATATATTTTATTATATATAGCCCAAACCCAAAATAATAATCAAATCCTTATATATTCTTATACAAACTCACAGAATACCCCATTTCACTTTTACAAAACTCCTTGGATCATGTCCAAACTATTCACATGACTCCATATAGTTATCCAATGGAACCCCAAGCTCTTAATAATCCCCTCCAATGCCATTGGAGTCACGAATTCAAGTAATTGATCCTTGACTCTCCTCTCTTATCATGAACTCCTATTAATGTTATGTCATTTAATTTCCATTTTCATATATTGGGATATGTTATTCTAAAACCCCTTTACAATCCATTTTATGTGAAAATTATTATTTCCCCATTCATTCTCATAATTAAGTTGTGATGCCATGTTTTTTTAAGGGTTCTTTCCTTTCATCACTTTCATCATGTTTATTTATTATGATATTCCTTATTTTTACAATTACAAAATTTGGGACTTGTATCTAAATTTCCATATTACTGTATATTTCTTATAGAAATTATGATATACCCCTTTCACTCTCATCAACCTATTTTACAATTTTTTAATGTGACGTTGTTATGCTATCGAAATTATAGTGTGATTCTCCAATCCAAAACTACTTGGTTGTGAATACCATGCCCATTTTATATCATGAATATTCACCTTTATAAAAATATATCTTTTTGGTTGTGAAATTACATGTATTGTTTCCAAAATACTTGATCATGGAATATATTATGATGATTATTGAATCCATGTCTATTGATCTATGTGGTACACTTAAGTATGAGAATGAAATGAAAGTGACAGTTCTGCCCAGTGTTATATCGTGCTCCAATGCATTGGGTAATAGTTGTATCATGATACATAACTTTTGGATAGGGTGTTTATCTTATTAATTTATAGTACTTTTTCCACAATGACATATTTTAGTATTTATCCTTGACTTGTGTTTATGATGTAGTGTTTTTAGTTGTTTCCATGTCTCCCATAATATGATTATCAGCTATCCCATTCCTCACATTTCATGTTTCTTTTATGTTCCACTGATATTGATATTTTATAACGTGTTATTTCTTTATCATTTTATATTTTTTTATTATATTAATGGTATTTATATCTCATCCTTTTCTATTGTATGTTCTGAGGTTATAAAATGCAGTTTTAATAAAGAACGGTCATTTTGGACATTTAAATAAGTTCTTAATAAAGATGTAGATTTTCATGTTTCAATTTGTCATTTAGTGTAACTAATTTCACAATTATTGTAGACCGGTCGATCTTATGGGTTTTATTATGTTAAATTTTATATAAATAATCAGGTTTAAATGTGAAATAAAGATAATGGTTTTTATATACTTGGATTGGGAATTCCATGTCCAACAATCCCCAAAATTTATAAGAACCACTATTTCCATACCCTTAAACTTATGAGAATAAATATATATTCTAAAACTATTATTTATCAGGGATCCTATATAATTATTAAATACCACAAAAGGGAGAGGATAAGGAGTCCAACATCCCAACTATCCATTAGTCAGATTTCTGATGTTCTACATCAGTGAATAATTTATCAAAAAAAGACAACATAGGAAAAACTCTTTATTTTTCAAATTTCCATGGTTCATTACATTCAAAATTTTCTTGAATTACATAGGTAGCCTATTTTATAAATAAAGAACCATTATTAATATATTCAACCCCTTTTATCCCATTTAACCACATGGACATTCCTCTTTAACTACTTGTCAAATTTTTACATCAACAAGCCATAGCTCATTTGACTTATTCTTGTTATGAAAAAACCGATTTTTCATTACTAACATGATAACCATATTTAATATTGTTTTAATTTCATAAACCATTCAATACATTATTTAAAAACCAAATTCCATTTTTCATGGGAATGGAACACCCCATGGGTGGCCTTATGTCTAATCTACTCTACATGAATGGATATAATGAGGTCTTTGAAGGGACCAAAAAATCATTTAGAAAACTAATTTATCACTTCCTACCAAAGAATTAAATGCACATAAAAAAACAATACCAAAACAATGAAAAAATAAAAGGACTATTGGATATAACATATATACTATCTAACTCAATCTTATAGACAACAATTCACTTAAACAAACCCATTGATTCAATATCAACCAACCCTGAACACAAAATCTATATATTCCCTATAAAACAAGTGTTTAGTTATTTGGATGAATGGAAAACAACCAACCATGGTTCTTTACAAAAAAATAAATGAATGTGGTGTGGTAGACTCACCCCACACTTCAATTCACAACCGAAATAACATCCAATGACCATGGATCAAATGACAATCAACTATAGAAATATTAGAAGTAAAATTATCATACCATAGGATTATGGAGACAAAATGGAAATAGATATGGTTATAAATCTTAACGAGTGATGTTGGAAAATGGTAAAATCAGCCACTTTTAAACGGTGCATTATTTGGCCACTTGGTTGGCCAAACTATGAGCCAACCACACATCACCCAATATCCAAGAGGGGAAAAGCCACATGGTTTATCCAGTCAATCCACATGGTTTTTCAAACCATGAAATACCCATGCACATGACTCTATTCATGATGGACATGTCTCATGGTCTCCTATTTCATGGCGCACAATTAGTACTAATTGTGTTCTAACCTTCCTCTAGGTGTAGAATGATCTCTTTTCCCTCTTTTCTATTCCACGAACCCCCATGAATCTCTAGAGACCTATCATACCCTATAGAAGAATTATATTAACCAATTTAAAAATGTATTAAAACAAAAAAAATAAAACATAACTCATCAAACATCAAGACCAAACATATAGGTTCTATTTTATGATTTTATTGAAAAATTAATTAATCACAATATTGTGTTACTTTGGGTAGTGCCTCTCATTTTTTCCAAGAAAGACAATGAAACCCTCCACCTGTTTGTTGATTAATAAAAAAATAGATTTATAGTAATGAATAATTATGTTTTTATTCAGATTGATGATTTATTTGATCATTTAAATGTGGTGATGTGGTTTAGGAAAATTGACTCTCAGTCTAGTTATCACCAAAAACGATTCATGGAATTTCATTTCCCAAAGGAATCGATTCATTACAGGTATGTACATTGAAATTATCGTATTATTCCCTTTTATCAATCTAATTCTCCCACATTTTTTATGGAACTTTTGAATACCATATTTATTGGGTATCTCGATTCATTTGGGGAGGTAATTTTTGATGGTATCATTGTTTTATTCAATACCGAGGAGGACAATATGAGTCACCTCAAAGCAGTATTGTAAATTCTCTGAGATCACTAACACTATTCAAATATATTAGAATTCTATATCTAGATTTCTGAGGTTATCTTATTAGGTCATGTGGTCTCAAGGCATGGTATTTAAAATGACCATGGGAAGGTGGAAAATGTTTTAGGATTTTTATGGTCGTCTAGGAAAATCTCTATTTTACTGGTCAATGGTTGGTGAAAAATCCATAGTTTTTTGAATACTAGTTCATGAGATGAAGAATAAGGTTATTTTTGTTCTTAGGAGAATGGAAATGGCTCAGGGTTAGTATAATTACAACGCTAATAATTGAATATAGCATTATAATTTTCAGTTGGTCACCAGGAAGAGTTGTGATCTAGTTTTTACACATATAATATGAGTTTCTTCAGGAGGGTTATTATGTGATCTTTTGGATGATGTATTACATTGAGATATATATCATGATACTACTGGAAATATTTAATCCATTAATGTTGTTTGGAATACCAATTGATGATTATTTTATATTCTACTATTTGGTACCAATTCATCATTATTGGGGTCAAATAGTTCCCTCTCACTTATCTTTAATTCCCTCGTACTAGTAAATATCTCTTGGGGATCAGAAATTTTATTCGGGCCATGTCAACGTATGCTTGGGTACTAGTGTACCATGGAATCATGGTTGGTTTGGGAAAATTACAATACTACTATAATAACTCTTATTATTTGAGACTCCACTAATTAGTAAAGGTACCCCATTAATCCAATAAAATCCATAATACATTCTTGATTAATTTCATCTAATATTTATGTTTTTCTATAGAATGTAATAAACAATTAGAGATTCTATTAATTTTAGAAACTTATTTATCTACTCATTTCATACTAGGAATCAAGAAAACACTAAGTGGTGTATTGAGGTTCCCAATTATATGTAATTGATATTGTTACACTATGATCTTTAACCACTTCTCCCAAATATATCATTTCAAAATTATATACCCTATTCATTCACTGAATTGTTAATAAATGATTCAATATGGTTATTATATCCAAGAAAACATGAATCTCATTTTTTTCCACATGGTATTTGGAAATAACATAAAACATTTCTGGAAATATGATATATATTTTAAGCGTGAATAAGAAATTGTTGTAACATTTCATTA
Source organism: Viscum album (assembly GCA_963277665.1). NCBI lineage: Eukaryota > Viridiplantae > Streptophyta > Magnoliopsida > Santalales > Viscaceae > Viscum > Viscum album. The sequence continues at coordinate 1,007,683,238 of OY728161.1, forward strand.
GGAGTCTATTTCTTAGTATTTACCTAATGACTTGTATGAAATTGGGAAATAAAAGACACGACAGACTTTTTCATATATAGATATTATAATTTTAATTTAATATCATTTCAAATTTTATAATAACCTTATTAAAACCCCAAATTAAAATGATAACATGCCATTAATATTTCCTCCCTCATTGAGGATGGAACAAAAAATATTTTTAGAAAATATAATATTTTTTTCCACTTTTCATCCTTTCATGAACTCCCCACTATTTCAGGATATATAAAAATTATTCTCATTACACTTTATCAAGCATGTTTTTTATTGAAGTAATTCTTTATAAATATATTCACTCAGCTTAGTTAGCAACATACAGTCACAATTTCATGAATATACACATAAATTTACACTCTTCCTAAACATCATTGACTATATTCCCATAAGTCTTATGTTTAACTATATTAAAATTAAAATTTTTGTTTTTTGGATAATCGCCCATTTAACGGTAATAATGGGGAACCATTACATGACCTGAAGTAGCATACACTATAGTTCTTGAAGGGAATGTTCCCCATTGGTCATAACATGCCTGAATGGCCAGTCCCAAGATCTAACATTATTACTTCACCTTTGTATCCTTCTACATTCATCTCTTCCATCTTTTTGATATCCTCAATTACACATCCATGGATTAGAATTTTTCCTTTCAGTTCAGGGTATATAATAGGTTAATCTTAACTGATCCATGAATATTCCCCCATGTATAATTTATTAATAAAGACCTATTATTAATCTCCATGCTCATTCCATATTTTAAACTACATCATCATGAATCTTTGAGGCACAAAATTGACTGTATTAGGGACCAATATACCAAAGTCCTTTTTTGTTTAGCCTAATTTCACTCTAGTCCATAGGCCATTGATAAACCAAAAACCCTGTGGTTATAAGTCCCAATGCAATAAACCAAAATCCCAACATGGTTGAATAGTTACACTAACATATTACAACTAATATAATAAAATGATACTACTATAGTATTTTTATAGTAACATAGAAATTTTCCACTTCCCAAATTTAGTCTTGGGCCTTTTGGGATGCAAGATCACCGGGGTTACCACTCGGGTTTTCCTAAAACTACACCCTACGTATTATGACTATTTATATCAGTTATCAAAATTATCATTCAAATGTGTATGAGCTATTTCAATTTCATAACATTGTAAATAATAAATCCATGAAAATTTTCTAAGATTAAATCATAGTACAAGAATATATAACTCAAAATATTATGATCTATGTATATTATAAAATTCTCACTATTTTGGTGTTGAGGACACACTATCAAGGAATGAACCACAATTAAAAACTCCATGTCATGTGTCATGAAATTACATTACAGAACTCTCAGATATAGTGAAAAATATATAATAACATTATTACGCTGCAATAACAAACTACCAATTCTCACACATGGGGAATAAAAATAACGAATATACCCATCATCAGGTTTTTGAAATATTAGTCTGAGTGTCTCTGTAAAACTAGAATTTTATAATTTGGTAGACCAATGGAATTCTGTAGTATTTAAAAAAGTAATTTCAATTTTGATCAAAGTAATCATCATTGATTTTAAGCATTAAAATGAACAAATCATCAATAATAATTGAATGAAACATGAATATGATGTACCTTAATGGAAATTTTCAGTTCATTCCATGATACTACCATGAAAACCCTCTCATCATCAACTACTATTCCAATTTATGAGAAAATATTCCCAATGAATTTTTACAATTAAATCAAAAATAATAAAAAAGAAAAAATTTCATAGACAATATGTTTTTACAATGTTCATAATATAATATTCAAATATAGTTTTTTATCAACCCTTAGTTTTAAAAAAATTTGAATGATATCTATAAATAGAATAATTAACGACCTGAGATCTCAATGAAATATATAATTATTTATTTCAATTAATATAATATGATCATTAGTAAGAATAAATTTAAAACCAAATTCACAATGTAAAAAAATGAAATGGAAATAAATTTTTGGTATATCCTCTTTATTCACCCCGATAAAATAGTATTAAGACCTCATTTAAATATTTGAAAACAATCAAGAACATTTCAATTGATTGAAAAAATAATCATTCATATAAAGAGGGTATATATTATCAATATTAACATGATTTGAATTTAAATAATCTGAACATTTTCATAATTTTATATCTACATTTTTCGTAAAAAGATCCCAAGATTCCCATTGAATAGTTACCTACCTGATAAATCATTTGTTTTCTAAACCACCCATTTGGAAATTGATCTCCCTTAACCCAATTCATTCTATCCTATATGAAGCATGATATATAGGTCCCATCCTATAAAAAATCTATTCAAAACTCATACTCACACTCTAGAGGCATCCCTAAGAAACTATCTAGGGAAACATTTAGATTAAAGAAATCTAATTTCATTAGCCCCACATGATGAGATAATTTTGTTTCCTTCAAAATCAACCCTGATTACTATAATTAGATATTAGTAACATTTTTAATAATTTTACTAGATTTATTATAATTAAAATGTCATTCATCATTCATTTTGTGAATCTAATCATAAGATGTATTGAACATTACATTCTAATTTTATCAATCAGTATGAGAATTATGAACAATCAACCAGCAAAAAACTTTTTGCATATAGAACATACACATGCCTAAGATAATTATGTTACATGAGAACTATAATATTATTATAATATTAGTTAATGAAATACAATTGAAACCCTAAGCACTATATTCATCCAAAGGTGTATAGATGCATAAGAAATGTTATATTATCTCTATCCACAAGAACAAACTATAAACTACTAATACTAAAATAAAAAAAGTGTTCAATTATTATAAAATAAAATTGAATCAATTTCATAATAATTAAACAAGAAACCACTACCTATAGAGGGTCCCATAATTTTCTCAGTGGATCCTACGTAATAGTAGATAAGTGGCATTGAGACTGATGAGACTACAGTCATTCATAGTGTTAAAAATGTTATTACCAGCATCCTGGAGTAGTCATAGTGTCATTATAATTAGAATGTGACTCTGAACATGAACCAAATTATCAATAACTTTCCACCTGGTAATTTAAAACCTATATTGAGAAGGATTTGTCTACTATAGGTGCACTAGGTTAGTTCTAATAAATTTTCTTCTCATGCCAAATCATCCCATGCATGAAATTTATTTATGTACATCATGTTCAATTATTTTTCATGTGGTCAATGAAACCATTCCATATGAATTTCTAAAACACATGCCTTTATCCCACAGCGTAATGAGTTGTGTTATCTCAGATCTGGATCTCCCATTCCATGTGAAATTTCACCACACCTTCACATAAACCATTCACTGGAACCACTACATTTACGTATATTTGTGATGATAAATTGAGATGGTGAATCTCTTAATATAGACATTTTTTTTCACTAATTCATTGTTTAAAAAAATGATATATCTATAAAGGGTTAACATCTTGATTCTTAAGAATATATCTGATTTAAAACTAGATTTATGAACCAATACAGAGTCACTAATAGTTATTTTAGGTGATAACATATCCATTTTGGTAAAATAGAAAACATATTCTAAAATATCAATATTACACTTTAGAAAATTAATGAACTCTCTTTAATTTGATACTTGATACATGTAAGGGAATATGAAATGGAAAATTATCTTATAAAGACCATACAACGTTAAACGTTCATGTAACTTAGTTTACTCAATATTTTCCCTCCACTCATATGTGACCACATTTAATAAATACATTTCCAACATTACCTTTAGATCTATTGTATCATTAATGAAACAAAATATATTTTTAATTATATTTAACTTTCATACCACTACTTGTGTAATGTGATGCCATTGAAAACCCATATGGTTATCACTTCTAAACATCCATGATCTATCCATCATAGCATGTCGAGGATGCATAATGTAACACCTAGATATTTTAGAAGAATAAAATTATGTTCTATTAAATATGAAACATGAAACACTAAGCTTAAATGACCCATAATAAATATTTATTTCAATTAAACATATTTGACAGCTTTTGATACACATAATAGTGGGTTTTAACACACCATAATATATTATGAAAATATTATTATTGAAAGAGATAATTATAACCTAGTATTTAAATCGGTCAATATTAATAGGACTGACTAAAATATGAAAATTATATTTTTTCTCATGTATAATATAAATTAAAAAATATATATCTTTTTTTATAAGTAAAATAAAAATAATTTCAATGAAAATTAGATGTATCTTGAAAAAATATGTTCTTAAAATTTAATTTCATTGTGCTTTGAGTGCATTCATTATAATTAAATTACACAACTTTTTTAAAATTTATTTTACAAAGTGAACTAATTTATTTTTGAAATCATCATATAAAAAAATTATTAAATATATTATTTGAGTATATTTCGAATATATAATTCTTATGATGAATAGTGAAAAATTCTTGTCTTAATTAAAAATGGTTTATTTATTTAAATTATTTAAATGTTATTATATGGATTAAAATTTTTTTACAAGTAACCTAAGATAATTTATATTATAATAATTATAATTTATTTTGTTGGAAAAATAATAATCTTGAGTTATGAAATCAATACTTTCTATACTTATGAAAATTTAATCTTGGGGAAAACAATTCTATCGCATCTGCAGTATCAATTTTATGTCATATTCTTCCAATTAAATGAATTAAATTTGAAAAAAGGACTAAATATTTGTCATAATCCTTATTAATATTTTATTATTAGTTAAATATAATTTTTCCATAAGGAATAGTTAATATATTAAAAAATAATTACTGGAGTTAAGGATTAAACATATTTCTCGAGGATTAAACAAAAAAGATAAGAATTAAAATGGCTTAGAGGCCTGTAAAATTATATTAAGATGAACATACCTTGTCATTATCTATCCCAGTGTTCTTTAAGGACCCATTCTCAATCCTTTGTGCTTTTTGAAAATGCGGATATCACTTTTTATTTTAAAATATTTACAGTGTGTCCTCTCCCCAATTAATGAAAGGCCATCCTATCTCCTCACCAATTATAATTAAGAAATACATTTGGATCATATAATATATAACCAAATTTCTTCATTAAATACCTCTCCAAATCCTAGAGTAAATTTATTTATCAATAATCTATTCTCAGAAGGATTTTGGTATACACCTAATTACGTTGTCTGATGAAAAGGTAATGTTTATGACCAGGATTTTTAATTTTACATGTTCTTATATATCCATATATTCATATAAAACAATGATAAAATAATAAAACTAGTATTTAATATATACTTATATGTTATTATTTTCATGAAATAACATATATCTATATCCTCTTCAATCAAATGGTAAATGGAACCATCAATCGCTCATTAGATAGACTACATCCTCATGAACCGATGTAATTTTCTTTCCATCACCACCACCACTGCTAGATATAATTATTTATTTAAAAAATTTATATGATATATATGAAATTTATATAAATTTGAATTATAATATCAAAAATACCATCCTACTATTCAATCTGTTGTAAAACAAGAACATCTCTTGTCCGTATGTGTGAACTACCACCTCCATGCAACGATGTGAAATGTATTTCATTTTATTTTGACTTTGATGGATGTAAGGATATATTTAGTTAATATAAATGGTAGATATGATATTATATTGTTTTGAAATGTGAAATATTATTTTACTTTCTTATGTTCCACATGTTCGAAAAATAGAAACTTCTTTAATGAGTACATATGGATTACCTTCTAAATGAATGGTGTAACTCATTTTACTATGTCAAATTTTATTGACTTATATATATATATATATAATTATTATATATGATAATTATATTATGGTTAATATAATAGGGATTATTTAACCATGGTAAAATAAAAAGTAGCAAAATTACAAAACCAAAACATATTTGAAAAATTATTTAATAATCACATGAAATAGTGATTTTACAAAGAATTATTAATGCTTAGTGCAGAAAAAGTCTCTGAGTAAGTTAAATATGATCTGAAATATATTATTATTTCCTTTAAAAAAATTATCAAAAAATATATATTTATTATAGAGGTGATATGGAAACGTACTAATGAAGTCCAATGAGAGTTAAGAGTTTTTCATCACACTTTTAGTTTAGTGATACATATACTATATTCACAACTTATTCCTTTTCAGTTGTGTATATATTTCACCTATGATATATTATATAATTATTATCTTTATATTCTTATAATTTATATTTAAATTGGCTTTATTTATTTCAGTGACATTTAATACAAAATATACAAAGTGCTAGTGGTTTATTTTACAATCACTTAATTTTTCAAAATTGTTTATGATTAATCATCCCTTAAAATAGATTTATTTGATAAAAAAATCCTAAAAATAATATATTTTTTTCAATAAAATTATTCATGATTTTTTCATGTTATAATTCCATGTTCCTCTATTTGATACTTAAAATTATTATGAAATAGTTTTAATGAAAATATGACTTTATTTCTCTCTTTAGATGAATGTAATTTTTATTCTAAATCCTTATTTTTAAAAGAATTCTCAAAATTTTATCAAAAATTATCGAAATGATTTAAATAAAATATCTATACATGATTATCATTTTATTCAGTGTTTTAAAATTAATCATCCTAATAATTTTGAAACATGGTACCTTTCGAATTTTCTTACAAAATGTGATAGGAATCTTTATTTCAGCATGTAAGACATGAAGATAGTTTCTTGCCTTCATGACCAGTCAATTGATTAAAAATTACATTATACATTTTAGAAGTTTTTTTAAAAATAAATTTTTTAATAAATTTTTTTAAACATTTAGTTTTAAAAAGGATATTTTTAATGTGAAGGAATTATTTTACTCAAAAATGATTTCAAAGACATCTTTAGAGAATAACAATTCATAAACATCAAGAATCCTTATTCAACTTATTATCCTCTGTAGATAGGGTTTAATGAAACTGTCCTTTTTATTTATCTATATATTTTATGATTATATTTATTTATTTGTGAAATTAATAAATATATCATATGTTGGTTTTCCAATTCAACTGTTTATATTGATTTTGTTTAACCCCTATCATATTTTGAAATAAATTGGACATATGAAGTAATGTTTTGGGCCTAAAATATAACCTCTATATTTTTGAAGGTCTCATAAAAAAATAACTTGTGTTTTTCTCCGAGGCATTATCCATTTATCTAAGATGCCTTAGGATGAGGACTTTATTGTATGGTTATAATGTTTAATATTATGTATTCCCTCATTATGGGATTAGTTTTTGATGATTTTTTTATTCGATTAGTCAAAATATCCATAGTTAATTTTCAAAGTCATGTGATTACTTATATGAAATCATTTTGTCATCAATTTTTCCTTCTATTTAATGCTTAATTAATTGAAAGAAAATAGTTTCTTTTATTAAAATTACTTTTTATATTGATTATGTATTTTGATTCCTGATTAATTCCATTTCACGCATACCCTTACTAGGTATTTGATCTCGTAAATATCTTATGTTTCCATCCCCATGATTCCAATATGTATATCATGATTGATATGTAGGGGTATACTAGAAGAAATAGTGTTTCACATGAATAAAATACTATATTGTATTATATGTTTTAAATAGAAATGTTAGATTCATGTATGCTTCTAGTGAAAGAAGAATACTACATTATTAGGTCTTATGGGGTGTGATTTCAAACATGTAGTTCAAATGTAAACAAAGTATCCACTATCATTAGGACAATAGGGTTAGGGACTTCAAAAAAAGTATTATATTAAGTTACTTAGAATACTTTCAAAATAGATTTTTTTAAAAAAAATACATTAATGAACATAATCTAACGATTTACATGTTGTGTACGACTAGAGGAATATCCTACTATTTTTTCATGGAAGAGTTTTTTTTTGGTTTTCACTAGAAATATATCTCATTCTAGATACTACATGTGGATGTGTTTTTGGAATAGATATACCTAGGGGTAACAAATCTGAAAATATCCTAGGGAAATTGACTAAATAGTCACCTAAACGAAGACATATGGCCTTAATACCTACCATCATTAACACTGCCTAATATTTGCATTGGTTAATGAACATATTCATTATGAACCATCAAAAAGGATTTGAATATATGAATACCAATAGTGAACTAGGATATAAATAAGGATTCAGTGATTTAAAACATGGTGTCATGATTTAAACATATAATTAAATGTTTATTAATACGTGATTTAAAATAATGATTATTATTTCTCTCTCTATTATTTTTTGTTTTAGTCAATGGATAAAAGTAAAACAAACTCTGTTAAAGTTAAATTTGATAGAATGTTCAGTGAAAAGAAATGAAATGGGTTGATGAATAGATTAAAAGATATTTTGATTATTCTTAATCATTTATCATGATATGTGACAAACAATGTGAATGTTAAACTATCGATTACATCAAAGAATATGAGGATACAATTCTCTGAGAGATCAGGTGGTGGACACAACGAATTAAATAAGATCCATTTACCAATATATCAAGAATTTGGGATGAATCACTCAAGGGAATATATCAAAGGAATGAGGATACATTTAATGTGTGGAGAACCAGGGAACAAAAGAAAAAATTATGAAGGGATAGTGAAATGTTCAATTAACACTATGGATGTAATATTTATCTCCCTATGATATCATCAATAAATGAATGTTTATAATTTCAATGGTATTAAAATTTTGAAAATTGATGTCCAAGGGGGAATCTCCAGAATAGGAAAAGAGTGAATGTGTCAGTAATTTTTTTCTATTAATGATGTAGAGGCATTTAATGAAAAATTATATGAAAGAAGTGTATCGTCTTGATCTGGGATCCCCCTAAACTGGTTCCCTTATCTGCTGGGTAACATGTCCTCAAGCGCACCTCTAAGTATTCTAGAGGCTATTAACTACTAGTGAGGGTATAAGGTGGTATAGTGGAGAAACAATACCCTGATATTAGAGTGGAACAATTGATATAATAAAAACAAAAACAATAGTAAAAAAATTATGATTAAATAGAGAAGTGATAATTACTATGAAACTGAAATAATAATACAAATTACAGAGGATGAGACATATAAACGATGATGTCAAGGAATAGTGATATACAAAATGAAAAACATGTTATACAAGAGACAAACATATACAACATCCTATAAAAATATATAAAAAGGAAAGAATACTACTCCACTAGAATCATGATCATATGTCGGGTCCCTTATTCCTAGTATCCATGATATAACTAAACCATATAAAGAATATATATTAGGAAAACTTCCTTTATCCATACCCATAGACCTGAAGTCCACTCATGTATGAAATGAGTTCTGAGTAGGGTGTTAGATAAACATAGTAGGCCACCAACAAAAATGGATACAAATAATCCAATTAGTGTACATATTATAGTCGAGTGTATATAAAATTAATAATAAATAATTCTTAATAATAAAAACCAGTCATCTCAGGTTCCATCAAGACACCTGGAAGACATTACCTACTTCGTCATCAGCCAGAATATGTCTAATATGAGTAATATATATAAGTAATAATATATATATGTGGGTATATATAGTGATATATTGTCTACATGTATATGTACAAATTACATGAGTATATGAGTAGGAATATACTTGTATACATGGTTCTAGATGAACTGTGGGAATATTTCAGGCATCCATAACTAGTTTATAGAGCAGAGGATCCATCAAATGGTACAGGCTCAAAATCTCATATAAATGTGAGACATCATTCTCACAAAATGATATTGTCAGGTGATCCATCATGAAAAACTCCTGATACAGAGGAACATGGAACGTCACGACCATTTCTCAAATAAATGTATAATATTGTGATGTATCATGCTCATCATGTTATGTAAATGTGTGTGAAACCTCATGATCAACAAGTCCCTTAACCATTGTTCCCCAACTATTGAAAATGGAATACATAATAATAATAATAATGAACATGAGGGATAACCTCTCATATATTTTAGTCAGATAGAGTAGAATTCCAATGGTGGGATGTTTACATATTTTGATGTTCATAAATATAAAACATGAGTTATAGACTTTCCACCAATTGATATTCAATTGAAACAATCCAATTAATTTATCACATAATTGAAAATCAATTCCATGGTCAAGAAAAAGACATAAAAGGTGGAATGGTCATCACTAAAATTATATAAAAGATGGGAATTGATTTAGGGAACCCAAAGAGGAGGATATGAACAAGTTTAACAACTATTGATCACATATTTATGGTCGACAAGAGTTTAACGACATTCTTATACTTATTTGAAAAAGTTATGAAACATTTAAGGGAAACACGTCAAATTGTAAATTGTGTAGAACAATGACATGGCTAGGAAAATGTAACAACATTGAGGTAAAACAACTAGAAAAACAATGTTTGGTTTGTATATGACTCTTTATCCAATACTGGATCTAGGTTTGAAGTACAATTGATGAAATATGATAAAATAACCAACACCTTGAAAATAGGGAATATGAGATGACACCAAAATAGTACAAAATATGGGAAGAGAAGTAAGAATAAAAGAAATGGGATTTTATATCTTATCTTCAGTGATTTAATTTTTCTTAACAATAATATTATGGAATCTAGATTAGAGAGAACAAAATATCAATTGGTCATTCCACGGGAGAGCTCCATGGGACAATGAGAGAAGTGTTGGATGATAGAAAAGAAGAGAGGAAGATGAGATTGAGTAAAATAATGAGGGTAAATAGTAAAATTAACCCTTTAAATATAGTTTAATGGGTTGGGAAAATGGTTTTCCAAAATGTGTTAAAACCATGATGCCTCCACTATCTAAGGATGGACCCATCAAATAATAGGGACAAAAAATTAATAACTCTTCACATGTTGTGGAGAAAACATTTTTCACCTACCTATTAAATAACGCACAGGTGTGCACCTAAGATTCCACTATTTTAAAAAAACAATGAGGCCTCCTTTATTCCCTAGATACCTTGAACATTTGAGTCCCATGTTTTGAAATAATTATTCTCTAACCATGAAGACCATTATATTTCACTATGATCTAGAGCTATAGGTTCCGAACAAGCCTTGGATGCTTCTGAGACCATCCTTATGCTGTAGGGAACCTTTACAAAGATAAAATACTGAAAAAAATTGAGTTATATCTATGTAAAAATATGGATCGTACAAGCACAACTCATTATAGAAACTCATCACTAAGTTCGCATTCTAAGGGTAAAGAGGGATCATCTTAGAAAATTAATGGTCACATGGCTCATATATCTACTTCCCACTATCAGGTATCATATTATACTCGAATATACTTCCATAGCACCCTAACTATATAGATTTAAATTCCTAGAAGTTTCTTCATGCTCCAACAGAAGATACACACTATACAATCCTCGAAGGAAGTTCCCACATCTAACTCAACCTCATCAGGTTGTAAAACATGTGATGGATTTGGTTAATATAAGTGAAACTAACATATGTGAAATATATCGAACATAGACCAATATCTATGGGAATGTGTTATCTGGTAATCCACTATTCTGATTAACTTAAAAACCTCAAAGGTTCTAATGAATCGAGGTAAAATATTACCCTGCCTCTGAATTCATCGATGGCCTAACCTAGGTGAAACTCGCAAGAAAACCCAAACCCGGTCCTCAAACTCAAGAGGTATTGGGAGTTAATTAGAATGTGATTTTTTTCTATAATAAGCTATCAACATTTCTAACCTAATCAATTGGTCCTAATCTAACGTCTCCTAGATGAGACACAGTCTAAAAAACCTCTCATGCCTCTATCCAACGTAGAGGTGATCAACATGGCCTACAATATAAGGCCTCATAGGAATCCTTCTTAATGGTATCCTGAAAAATATTACTATAATAAAACTCAATTGAAGATATTTCTTTCTCCCAATACACTGAATGTTAAAGAAACATGTACAGAGAATGCCCTTAAACACCAAAATCATTCTCATTGATTTTCCGTCCATTTAAGTGTGATTCTTCATGCTCAGAATCACTTGTGTGCCAAAGGACTTCTACAAAACTGACCAAAACCTATACTGGAATTGATCATCCCTATCAAATATGATAGAATTGTGAGCTCAAAAAAGTTGTATGATCGCCCTGCTATATAGCCTCTCTTTCTCATCTACAAAAAATGTCTCTCGAAGAGGTAATAAGTGTCTTCCTCTTGAAAAATGATCAAAAAATTCCCAAATTTTATCATTTAAAAGATGATATCATGGAAAACTAGTGACATATTCTATGGAAACATATTTCCATTTCAACTTAGGAATATAAAATGTCAATAAAATTCATCCATTTGGGGATTTTAGAGCTTCACCTATGATAGGGGGACCATTGGGTTATAATGTCAGTTATCACCCATTTCATTCCAAGAAACCAATATCGGTTATATAGGAGTAAAAAAATCATGGTGACACTGGGATTTCATACCTAGAATAGGGGATAAAATTACCACATCAACTCATATCTGATTTTTGTTGGAACCTAAACACGTGTATGAAATAATAATATGTCTTCCTAATTTAAGGCCTAAAGAGAATACGAATGACCATTTAAGATACTCTACCTTAGGGTTAAACCTTATGGAACGGAGAGTCACTTCATTCTCACCCATTCCAAAAGTGTAGAGTTCACTACTAAATATGTGAGGAATATCTAACCTTGATCATATTGAACCTCAATATAAATCACTAAATACAATTCCAGGATTTTACACTCTCCACTAGCCTACAGAACCGCATGTGTCTAAGTCATTCATCTTAGATAATTCGTTACTATATTGAATTTTTGGGTGTATATGCAAGATCAAAATCAATGGGTTGCAGTTTCACAATACATTTGTGCTTCTCAAGGTTGAGATCATGTTGTGTGATGATATACTTGAGGATTTTCTGGTCCGTGAACAAAAAAAATTGTTCTCTAAGAAAATAGTTAATCCAAAAACATAAATCACAAACAAAAACTTCTATATGTAGATCATGGATCTTATAATTCCACTCATGATGCCTCAACTGTAGAAACTCATATGTGATGAATCACTCATGCTACATTATAACAACTCCCAGAATAATAAATGATGATTCATAGTAGAATTTTGAACGCATTTATAGCATTGTAAGAATTAGGATATGAATTTATGTCAATATATCCTTTAACCATTTAATGGAAAAATCAAACCCTTCTGGCCATATGAATATTACACCGGTCTTATTCAATCATGTAAGAGGTTCTTTAAGGCACGAGAAATTATAGATAAAACTTCTGTAATTACTTGATATCCCCATGAATCATTCTATATCAAATTCATTCTTAAGACTCTTCAAATAAACTATTTATCTCACCTTCTATAGTTCTCTATTACACTTTACTCTGAGATAATATATCCTATTATGTGAACCTTTTCAACCCAAATGTGGCATTTACTGAGCTCAGTATAAAGAATGTGGTCATTTTAATCATTTATCATGATCTCAATATGATTCACATGGTCATCTAGATAATGATAATATACAAATATGTATTACACAAAGACTACAATGAAAGAATATATATATATATATAGGTGGAAAAAACAGTTCACTAGAACCATGAAAATAACTACCGTGTTTGTGAGACCGAACTACCATACTAGTTATTCATATAGATAATACATGATCCAGAAAGATATGCATGGTATGTCAGAAGACATGAATCACACCTGATGATAATCCATCCTCAAATCAATCTCTGAGAATGCCCTTTCCCTCAAAATCTAATCAAATAGTTTGTCTATTTGAGAAAGTGGATATCGGTTCAAAAACATAAGATGGTTCAATAATAGATTATCTACATTAATCATAAGGTTACCATCCTTTTTATTTGATCAAGGACTAGTGAACCCCTTGAGAAGGTTCTAGGTTAGATAATGACTTTATACTCTAGACCATAAATAATTTTATTGAGCTCCAGTTGTTCCATTGGTTCTATCCAATAAGGATTAATAGACAATGGTTCTTCTCTGAATACTATATTAACTGTAAAATCTTCCTCTATCACTATACGTAACCCAGAAAAGTCATTTGGAATGATTTCCCTAAAATGTTTTACTTTAGGAGGGAAATAGAATGTATTAACCCTTGATAATCCATGAGGAGACTTCAAATCTGAGCTCTCACTATGCCCAAACATTGATTCTCAAGTCTATTACAAGATTCATGAATTTCCCATTATCCCATGTGGATATTTCTACTCCATTTAGTGGTATAAACATCAATATTTTTTGATAAAATTCTATATGTGCACAATGGAAAACTATACTATCCTTCCCTATAATTTCAAAAAAACCCCTACCATGTTGCAGAAGAAATTTTCCATATGGAGTGATATCCTCTTTCATCCAGGTGAAAATCCATAAAATGGAGAACACTCTCATATCAGATACCCATTGGAGTCAATAATATAATAACTCCATAGTAAATCTTTATTCCATGGCACATACACTCCAAACATTCCTCAAACATAAAATATTGTGATGCACTTTTTTCAAATAAAGATGTCCTTAAAGTTGAGGCTACTAGAATAGTATATCTAATAGTATATGGTATGGTGCTATGCTCCTCTATAATTGGATCCACTACATGTAACTATCCAATCATGAAACCCTAAGGAACAACCTAACTTCCCTAAGCACGCCCCATTATGGGAACTGCATGTCCTAAGGCTGATTAGCTATGCCTCCACCACCCCCATGGATGGAGTGGCTAGTGGTATTCCAGCTTTATTCCTAGTGAGATACTAGTGGCCCCACAATGGAATGTGTGGTAGGTGTAGATAATCTATCACTAGGAGCTGAAGGAAAAGTCTTGTTCAAGTGTTGGATATTCCCCATTCCTCCAAGGCCTTTTCGCTCCACTATATCTCATATACAATGAGGTTTTTTGGGTCCCATATTCCCAAAATGGTTAAATATGAAGAAGATATTAGTTCAAACTCTCTTACTACTGCTACCCCCTGATGAATCTCAAAGTTTAGATTTTTCCCACTGTAAAAAAAATTTACATGTTTGGGTACTGAATGACCATGGTTCCCACACTTTAATTCCCTCAAATTCCTATCCTTAGTGAGGCTTATTTGAAAATATTAGAGATTTTCATCATCTGAAAGACATTGAACTGTGATGGGATGGACTATACGTGCCCATCCTAAAATATCCCCATAGGTATAACATAACCACAAGATGATTTTGTTTAAAAATACTACAGCTTAGTAAAATGAGAAAAATATTCCATGATATACATAGATCCCTACTATAGGTTCATAAATAATACATCCTAGTCACCCATATACATCTATGGAAAAAAGTAATTGTAATAGATCGTATGTAAATACACCCATATCGTATCATGAAGTCGTTCTTCTTAGGAAATGACATCTGAATATTACTTGGATGAAATCCATAGCATATAGGTCATGCACTTGACCCTCCACTCTATATGTCTCTTGAGATTGTAAAAATAGAAAGAATGGTCCCTAGATAGGACTCTGTAGTAAGTGGTCTGACATCCCCAGAAAAGGTAAGAGGGTTCTTTTACTTGAACTCCGAAGTCAACTTCACTATATTTGGGTTATGATGAGAAACACCATGCATAGACTGCATCATACAGAAAAAAACCCCCTCAAAACTACGAATCAGTTACTATATGAAGAAAAATGGTGGTTCCATAAATGGTACTACATGTGTAATCAGTGCTGGAACATGACCCACCACATTCGACGGATGTTCATCACCACCTTCCTTGTGTAAAAACATAGGTTTTCATGGTGATATTTTTATACAATTCCAAGGTCACATAACATAAGAGAATTTATCATTTGAAAATAATTTCATATAAATAATAGGATAAGTACACAACTATCGAATATACAAGATAACACTTCCCTTCTTTCTCTAAAATTATATTCAAGGTGGTGAGTAAATACCATAATAGGACATTAGAATCTTAGAGAAAAATGAAACAACCTACTAATATGGTCAGTTATTGGTCTATTTCTCATTTCATATGATATGGGTTCTAGTATATAGAGTATCAATTGCTAGTTTTAGAGGGAAGAACCCTTTAAGTTTAAATTGGAATATGTATTTAGCGATTACCATTTTAAGGATGTAAATTCATTGGGTTCATACTATTTTGTATATATATATATATATATATCATGGTCCATCTTTATTCCTCTCCATTTCCAATTCTTAAAAGACACACTCAATAAAAAATTAAATTTGCATGTCATTTAAATATAGCATGACTTTACGTTCAGTATCATAATGTAATGGGTTATAAGTAATGACATGATTACATGAATCATTAATTAGGATTTATGGAAGCAATTCCTCATTAAATATCCTTTATAATTTATGTAACTCAATCATCTAGTGCTGTTATGGTCTACTGATCCCATAGGTCCAGAACCAACAACTTTGTATAGTCCTCTAATTATGTTTTCATCACCAATATGCATTGGAATGAAACATTTATAGTTTTGTTGGTAGATTAATAAAACCAACTATATTATCCTTGTATAAAATTTTAGTACATTTAAATATAAAAATAACTTGGCACTAACTATATACAGTAGGAAAATGAACACATAAAGTGTATGTGTCATGGAAAAATACATGGAATAACAGTACTAAAGCACCTTCAATGGCGTATGAGATTCCAATTCCTTACCATAACCATCATAGTACCATGTTTTTATTAATAAAATAAACAATAATTATAAGTCCCCGACCTTAAACCTTACTTAATATTGAGTTATTACAAGATTACACATGGAGGATCTTTTTGGGTTTAGAGTTTTAGAGAATTAGATCATAAAACTTGCATTACATTCCACATATAAACAAAGTGGTTACATAAAGATAGTATTCTCCTTTAATGGAAACATATTTAAAATAAAACATGGATTCATTCTTGACACTTCCTTGACACTATCATCATATCATGTACCTTTCCCTTGACCTGTGAAAAACATTTCAAAAAAACATGGGATGAGCATAAAAAGCTCAGTAAGGGATATAAAAATATGGAAAGGAAACATGGTTACATATATACATAAGAATGAAATCATACTTTACCCATAAAACATAATCACTTTAACATACCTCGTCAAATCATGAATAAATCATAGAAATCATAAGACATTAAGGTAACTTGAGGCATTCATAACATTCTTACGTAGGGAGTAACCCTCTTGGTTACGTTTGGAATACCCATCACAGTATATTCCCTAAATCTCTTCGGAGAAACCATAACGTTTAACTCATTCGCGTTACCCAATGCATTGGAGAGCTATATCGGGCTCACCCGCCCTTAGTTTATCACAGAACCACCCGTCTTCATAATAATGCCCAAGAACCTCAACATAATCGTATCACATAAAACAGACATAAAGGAAACATAACATTTCCACCTTTCAATCACAAGATATCAATACAACACATTGATATAAAAACATTATGAAACCCATTTTCAATACCAAAATAAAATAAAATTAAAACATGATATTTATTTTTCTTTTAAAAAGAAGGTATGGCTTGTAGAGGAAGCTGAAACTCAAATAATGGTCACAACGGCGGAGAAGTCGTTGTCACCACATACGTATGAAAAAAACATTCCCTTTTGTCATTTATTAAATGCTTTGTATAAAAAATATTCCTTTTGAATAAACGTAAAATTCAAAGGGCTTTATACACCATATAAAATAAGGTTGTGTATAAAACAAAATATGCCTCAATGAAAAGAGATTGAGACGATGTCCCATACCTCGGGTCCGACTTGACTCGGTCTTTCTTTATTGTCCTGAATAATAAACATGAGTTAATTTCTACTTGCTTAATAACCTTTTTCAAGTTCATTATTCCTTTTATATCACTTATTACCATGTCATGAACACTATGTAATTATTTAAGTTAATAACGGTCATTTTAACGATCATTGGTACTTGATTAAAAAATAAAACCTTTATAATTACAAGTTGTTCATGTATCCATTATATCCAGAATGGTATTCATGATTTAGATATCATATATGTCATATATATCCATTACATTAATGCATTTATAATATTACATAATCATTTAGAGGTAAGAAATGAAATGCAACGTTCATGGAGACGGTAAGCCGTACGTACGCATGAATGCTACTTTCATTTCTATTTCGTATTTTATAGAATGGAATCATAATGATATAAAGGTATATTATAATTCCATTATAATATAATATATAATATCTTAGTTCCATCCTTTATACGTCCCACATATGGTATTTAACGAATCAAATCACTTTGAGGGGGCGTTAGTCCGCACTTCCTTAAATGAAGATATCGCGTTTACCCATAATGGAAACCATAAAGGTATACCCAAAATGAAAAATAAATAAGAATAAGGAAAAGATAAACATATTATATATCATATATAAATATAGTTACATCTTAATGGCCACCTTTTAAGGTGTTAAAATAATGTTGAACAATCATTGTTTCGGGAGGCATAAATTCACCATCCACGGAAACAGTATGTTCGTTAACCATTAGATGTAGGTGTGTGTAAGTGTAGCTCTAATACAAATTATAAAAACATCCTATTATATTGAGTATACTGGAGTTGTTACAAAAGAAAAGAATAAAAAGAGTTTAGGGGGTTGGATAAGCAAAATAAAAAAAATAGACTCAAAAGAAGACATTACCTTAAAATTGAGTAACTCCCTTTGGTTTGAGCTCAAAGGCTTCCTTGGGAAGACTTATGCCCAAAGTGAGGCTTCAAGGAGTAAGAGAGGGAAGTGGAGAGACAAAATGGGAAGGGGTTGGCCGAGCCAAAGGCTTTGGGAGTGTGGGTAAGGAGGTAGAGGTGGGGGCCTTTTATAAGAGGAGAGGAGCGGCACTCTTGGAAAGTAAAGATAAGTTACTTTATTTTAAAATGAGTTTCGGGTTCAAAAGGTCCCACATTGATTATCTTCGAGGATAAGGTGATAAGGGTTCTAAATCCACTCATCACATTGGTTTTTTCCATGTGAGGGTTTTAGATTTTACATTAACTTTCCATTTTATTTAAATCGTTAAAAAATGAGGTCATTGCTGCATCATCATGATGTCATAAATAATTTAATTTATTTAATGTATAAAAATTATATCAAAAACTACTATGATGTAGTAAATCTTTTTAGCTTTATAATTAATATTTATAGTCAAAAATCTGACTTGTATAACCCCATATAAAAATTATTTTAGTATGATAACTCATGTTTGTGTCATTTTTACTTTAACATTAAATAAAAAGTTATTTATGTCATTTTCCAACTAAAGTGGCTCCATGGGGTCCCCAAGTTGACCCATGGCTTGTATTGGTCGTCCATGACACATCCAATGAGGGTAGGACATGTGTCATGCTCATCTCATACTATTAAAACATTATTTTTACCTTAAACTACACTAATTACCACTAATCGCGATTAAGAACATAATAAGTTACTATTCACCAAAAAAATTATTTTAATCTCATTGAACCACATTTTACTTCTTAATGACAACCATGTATGTCGGATTTTTTAAATTCAAAACACAATGATGGAAAAATTTCATTTAAACGGAAAAATCAGTTTTTATAAGTACCACTAAGTGGTTTCACTATTCATCAAAAATTGAAGTTTTTCAGAAAATTACCAAAAATTCACCGTAAGATATATTTGATATTCCAAATTAAAAAATGAAGTCTATTTTACAAAATTAAAAACATATAAGTCACATTAATTAATTTAATAATTAATTCCCGATGTCGTGACAAATTGCCTGTTTTTATGAAATAATAAGTATCAAAAGATTGATACCAGTTTAAGTCCAATTTCAACGTGAAATTTATTCCAATGACCACCATTGGATTAAATGGTAAAAATATATTCTAATTTCACTTCAAAATAAATTCAATAGATAATCTAATCATATAAATAAATTAGATTAAAAAGCAGATTTGATGTAAAATGCAGTATTTTTCACTACTCATTAAAAAATTAACATTGTCTGAAAAATACCAAAAATTCACACAAAGTAAATTTTGATGTTCCAATCATAAATAATAAGTTTATTTTGACTAAAATAGCTTATAAAATTGTCAAAAGATAGATTTAAAAATGGTTTTCCATCAAAAGGCAGTAAAACAATCTTTTAAAAAATATCAGTGTATTCCATGCATAGGATTGTATTTATTTTCATTTTAAGCCTCTAAAACACTATCTAATTAATTAATAGAAATAGATAAAAATATCTATTATTCATTACATACTTGGGATGTTACATCCTTCCCTCCTTTAGAAAATTGCGTCCCCGCAATTTATTTACTTATCGAATAAATGGGGGTACTTATCCCTCATTGCATTTTCAGATTCCCATGTTGCCTCTTCCATCATGTGGTTTTTCCATAAAACTTTTACCTGATTAATCACCTTATTTCGTAACACTTGCTCCCTGTGGTCAAGAATTTGGACCGGTTGTTCCTCATACGATAGGTTCTCTTCCAGCTGAACTACCTCTGGACTCAAAACATGAGATGGATCTGACATATACTTCCTCAACATCGAAACGTGAAAAAAATTGTGTACCTGAGATAAACTCGGAGGTAAAGCCACCCGGTATGCAACTGATCCAACTCTCTCCAGAATTTCATATGGTCCAATAATCCTTGGACTCAGCTCTCCTTTCTTACCAAATCTCATCACACCTTTCCAAGGAGAAACCTTGAGAAAAACATGATCACCTACCTCGAAAGATAGATCCTTCCTCCGGTTATCCGCATAACTCTTCTGCCTACTCTGAGCTGTTCTCATGTGTTTCTAAATCAGCTGAACTTTTTCTGCCATCTCTTCTACCAATTCTGGTCCCATCAACTTCCTTTCACCCACTTCATCCCAGAAAGCTGGAGTTCGACACCGCTTCCAATATAATGCCTGAAATGGTTCCATCTGTATACTGGAATGAAAACTGTTATTATATGAAAATTCAACCAAAGAAAGATGTTGGTCCCAACTTCCCTGATAATCCATAGAGCAAAAACGTAGCATATCCTCCAATGTCTGAATTGTTCGTTCTGACTTCCCATCTGATTAAGGATGAAAAGCTGTACTAAAATTTAATTCAGTACCCAAAGACTTCTGAAGGCCTTTCCAAATGTTAGAATTAAACCTGGGATCACGATCAGATACAATAGAGAGAGGAACTCCATGTAACCTGACTATCTCTTTAAGATACAAACGGGAAATTTGATCTAGTGAAAAAGTATCTCGTATAGCAAGGAAATGAGCAGATTTAGTCAAGCGATCAACAATAACCCAGATTGCATTATTACCTCGAGATGTCTTCGGTAATCCCACAACAAAGTCCATGGATATATTCTCCCATTTCCACTCTGGCACTGGTAAAGACTGAAGCATCCCTTTTGGTAACTGCCACTCTTCTTTAACCTGTTGACATGTCAACCACTTCATAGTAAAATCAGCAATATCTCTTTTCATTCCATCCCACCAGTAATACTCCTGCAGCTCTCTGTACATCTTAGTACTGCCAGGATGAACTGAAAACGGAGAACTATGAGCTTCACATAACAACTCTCTCTTCAACTGTGAATCATAAGTCACACACGATCTCTTACCAAATCTCAAAAAACAATCATTATCAATGTTGAATTCAGGAAACATACCTTTCTGAACCAGCTCCACCTTTTTCTGCAACTCACTGTCTTGCTTCTGTGCTTGCTTGATTTTACCTAATAGAGATGATCTCACTAATACCTGAAACAAAACATAAGAACTTACTGCACCAACAACTTCTATGCCAAAGTTCATCAAATCCTTAACCAAAGGATCATGTTCCAAACGCAACATTGCTAATGAAGCATTACTTTTTCGACTCAAAGCATCAGCCACTTTATTTTCTTTTCTCGGATGGTAATGAATTGTACAATCATAATCCCTGATTAATTCCAGCCATCTCCATTGTCTCATGTTCAATTATTTCTGAGTGAATATATACTTTAAACTTTTGTGATCGGTATATATTTCACACTTTACTCCATACAAATGATGCCTCCAAATTTTTAAAGCAAAAACAACAGCAGCTAATTCCAAATCATGTGTAGGGTAATTTACCTCATGAGTTTTCAACTGTCGTAAAGCATAAGAAATTACCTGATCATTCTGCATTAGGACGCAACCAAGTCCTTTCAATGAAGAATCACTGTAGATAACAAACTCACCATTCCTGGAAGGTAGTTCCAAAACTGGATCATTCACCAATCTTCTTTTCAATTCATGAAAATAATCATCACATTCTTTTGTCCAGATAAATTTAACACCCTTCCGAGTTAGCTTAGTCATTTTACTAGATAACCGTGAAAAATTACTAACAAACCTTCGGTAATAGCCTGCCAAACCAAGGAAGCTACGAATCTCAGTTACATTTGTGGGTCTTGGCCAGTCTTCCACAACTTTTGTTTTTGCAGGATCAACAGTTATCCCATCTTTAGAAACAATGTGACCAAGGAAAGAAATTTGTTGCAACCAAAACTCACACTTTCTGAATTTCCCCTAAAATTTCTTTTCTTTTAAGGTTTGCAAGATAACCCGTAAAATGTCTTTCATGCTCCTATTTACATTTAGAAAACACCAAAATATCATCAATAAAAACAACCCACATTTTTCACTTGAGTGAACTGAGCCATCACTACAACAAACTGTTTAGTTCTGATTCTAACCATCTCAGGATACTGATTTGAAAGGCCATTTCCCTCTATATGCCTTCCCAGAAAATTTTTTCTGTTTCCTTTATGAAAAACCTTTCTTAACAAACATGTCTCAGATGAAGCAACATGGTAATATTCAAATTCTATATCATTTCAAAAAAGTATTTTTGGATAATCGTTTAATAGAATTCTAACTCCTAATGTTATCTAAACCGACCTATGATACCAACTATAAGGCCCCGACCTTAAACCTTACTTAATCATGAGTTATTACAAGATTACACATTGAGGATCTTTTCGGGTTTAGAGTTTTAGAGAATTAGATCATAAAACTTGCATTACATTCCACATATAAACAAAGTGGTTACATAAAGATAGTATTATTCTTTAATGGAAACATATTTAAAATAAAACATGGATTCTTTCTTAACACTTCCTTGACACTATCATCATATCATGTACCTTTTCCTTGACCTGTGAAAAACATTTCAAAAAAACTTGGGATTAGCATAAAAAGCTCAGTAAGGGATATAAAAATATGGAAAGGAAACATGGGTACATATATACATAAGAATGAAATCATACTTTACCCATAAAACATAAGCACTTTAACATACCTCACCAAATCATGAATAAATCATTGAAATCATAAGACATAAAGGTAACTTGAGGCATTCATAACATTCTTACGTAGGGAGTAACCCTATTGGTTACGTTTGGAATACCCATCACAGTATATTCCCTAAATCTCTTTAGAGAAACCTTAACGTTTAACTGCTTCACATTACCCAATGCATTGGAGAGATATATCGGGCTCACCCGCCCTTAGTTTATCACGAAACCATCCGTCTTCATAATAATGCCCAAAAACCTCAACATAATCGTATCACATAAAACATGCATAAAGGAAACATAACATTTCCACCTTTAAATCACAAGATATCAATACAACACATTGATATAAAAACATTATGAAAACCATTTTCAATACCAAAATAAAAGAAAATTAAAACATGGTATTTATTTTTCTTTTAAAAAGAAGGTATGGCTTGTAGAGGAAGACGAAACTCAAATAATGGTCACGACGGCGGAGAAGTCGTTGTCTCCACATACGTACGACAAAAAAATTCCCTTTTGTTGTTTAGTAAAAGTTTCGTATAAAAAAGATTCCTTTTGAATAAACGTAAAAGTCAAAGGGGTTTATACACCATATAAAAGAAGGTTGTGTATAAAACAAAATATTCCTCAATGAAAGGAGATTGAGAAGAAGTCCCATACCTCGGGTCCGCCTTGACTCGATCGTTATTTAATGTCTTGAATAATAAACTTGAGTTAATTTCTACTTGCTTAAGAACCTTTTTCAAGTTCATTATTCCTTTTATATCACTTATTACCATGTCATGAACACTATGTAATTATTTAAGTTAATAACGGTCATTTTAACGATCATTGGTACTTGAGTCAAAAATAAACCCTTTATAATTACAAGTTGTTCATGTATCCATTATATCCAGAATGGTATTCATGATTTAGATATCATATATTTCATATATATCCAGTACATGAATGCATTTATAATATTACATAATCATTTAGAGGTAAGAAATGAAATGCACCGTTCATGGAGACGGCAAGCCGTACGTACGCATGAACGCTACTTTCATTTCTATTTCATATTTTATAGAATGAAATCATAATGATATAAAGGTATATTATAATTCCGTTATAATATAATTTATAATATCATAGTTCCATCCTTTATACGTCCCACATATTGTATTTAACGAATCAAACCACTTTGAGGGGTCGGTAGTCCACACTTCCTTAAATGAAGATATCGCGTTTACCCATAATGGAAACCATAAAGGTATACCCAAAATTAGAAATACAGAAGAATAAAAAAAACATAAAAATATTATATATCATATATTAATATAGTGACATCTTAATGGCCACCTTTAAAGGTGTTAAAAGAATTTTGAACAATCATCGTTTCAGGAGGCATAAATTCACCATCCACGGAAACAGTATGTTCGTTAACCATTATATGTAGGTGTGTTTAAGTGTAGATCGAATCCATATTATAACAACATCCTAGAATATTGAGGATACTGGAGTTGTTACAAAAGAAAATAATAAGAAGAGTTTAGTGGGTTGGAGAAGCAAAATAAAACAAAAGGACTCAAAAGAAGACATTACCTTAAAATCGGGTAACTCCCTTTGGTTTGAGCTGAAAGGCTTCCTTGGGAAGACTTCTGCCCAAAGTGAGGCTTCAAGGAGTAAGAGAGATAAGTGTAGAGACAAAATGGGAAGGGGTTGGCCGAGCCAAAGGCTTTGGGAGTGTGGGTAATGAGGTAGAGGTGGAGGCCTTTTATAAGAGGAGAGGAGGGGTACTCTTGGAAAGTAAAGATAAGTTACTTTATTTTAAAATGAGTTTCGGATTCAAAAGGTACCACATTGATATAATTCGAGGATAAGCTGATAAGGGTTCTAAATCCACTCATCCAATTGGTTTTGGCCATATGTAGGTTTTAAATTTTACATTAACTTTCCATTTTATTTAAATCGTTAAATAATGAGGTCATCGCTGCATCATCATGATGTCATAAATAATATAATTTATTTAATGTATAAAAATTATAAAAAAAATACGATGATGTAGGAAATATTTGTCAGCTTTCTAAGGAATATTTATAGTCAATAATATGACTTTTATAACCCCATATAAATTTTTTTAGTAACATAACTCATGTTTGTGTCATTTTTACTTTAACATTAAATAAAAAGTTATTTAAGTCATTTCCCAACCAAAGTGGCTCCATGGGGTCCCCAAGTTGACCAATGGATTTTCATGGTCGGCCATGACAAATCCAATGAGGGTAGGACATGTGTCAAGCTCATCTCATATTATTAAAACATTATTTTTTCCTTAAACTACACTAATTACCACTAATCGCGATTAAGAACTTAATAAGTTACTATTCACCAAAAAAAATATTTTAATCTCATTGAACCACATTTTACTTCTTAATGACAACCATGTATGTCGGATTTTTGAAATTCAAAACACAATGATGGAAAATTTTCATTTAAACGGACAAATCAGTTTTTATAAGTTCTACTTAGTAGTTTCACTATTCATCAAAAATTGAAGTTTTTCAGAAAATTACCAAAAATTGACCCTAAGCTATATTTGATATTCCAAATTCAAAAATGAAGTCTATTTTACAAAATTCAAAACATATAAGTCACATTAATTAACTTAATAATTAATTCTCGATGTCATGACAAATAGCATGTTTTTATGAAACAATAAGTATCAAATGATTGATACTAGTTTAAGTCCAATTTCAACGTGAAATTTATTCCAATGACCACCATTGGATTAAATGGTAAAAATATATTTTAACTTCACTTCAAAACCAATTCAAAAGATAATCTAATCATATAAATAAATTAGATTAAAAAGAAGTTTTGATGTACAATGTAGTATTTTTCACTATTCATTAAAAAATGAACATTGACTGAAAAATACCAAAAATTCACACAATGTAAATTTTGATGTCCCAATCATAAAGAATAAGTTTATTTTGACAAACATAGCTTATAAAATTGTCAAAAGATAGATTTAAAAATGGTTTGCCATCAAAAGGAAATAAAACAATCTTTTAAAAAATATTAGTGTATTCCATGCTTAGGATTGTATTTATTTTCATTTTAAGCCTCTAAAACACTATCTAATTAATTAATAGACATAGATAAAAATATCTATTATTAATTACTTACTTGGGATGTTACATCCTTCCCCCCTTTAGAAAATTGCGTCCCGCAATTTATTTACTTATCGAATAAATGGGGGTACTTATCCCTCATTGCATTTTCAGATTCCCATGTTGCCTCTTCCATCATGTGGTTTTTCCATAAAACCTTTACCTGATTAATCACCTTATTTCGTAACACATTCTCCCTGTGGTCAAGAATCTGGACCGGCTGTTCCTCATAAGATAGGTTCTCTTTCAGTTGAACTACCTCTAGACTCAAAACATGAGATGGATCTGACATATACTTCCTCAACATCGAAACGTGAAAAAAATTGTGTACCTGAGATAAACTCGGAGGTAAAGCCACCCGGTATGAAACGGATCCAACTCTCTCCAGAATTTCATATGGTCCAATAAACCTTGGACTCAACTTTCCTTTCTTACCAAATCTCATCACACCTTTCCAATGAGAAACCTTGAGAAAAACATGATCACCTACCTCGAAAGATAGATCCTTCCTCCGGTTATCCGCATAACTCTTCTGCCTGCTCTGAGCTGTCCTCATGTGTTTCTGAATCAGATGAACTTTTTATGCCATCTCTTCTACCAATTCTGGTCCCATCAACTTGCTTTCACCCACTTCAACCCAGAAAGCTAGAGTATGACACAGCTTCCCATATAATGCATGAAATGGTGCCATCTGTATACTGGAATGAAAACTGTTATTATATGAAAATTCAACCAAATAAAGATGTTGGTCCCAACTTCCCTAATAATCCATAGAGCAAGAACGTAGCATATCCTCCAATGTCTGAATTTTTCGTTCTGACTTCCCATCTGATTGAGGATGAAAAGCTGTACTAAAATTTAATTCAGTACCCAACGACTTCTGAAGGCCTTTCCAAAAGATAGAAGTAAACCTGGGATCACGATCAGATACAATGGAGAGAGGAACTACATGTAACCTGACTATCTCTTTAAGATACAAACGAGAAAGTTGATCTAGGGAAAAAGTATCTCATATAGCAAGGAAATGAGTAGATTTAGTCTAGCGGTCAACAATAACCCAGATTGCATTATTACCTCGAGATGTTTTCGGTAATCCCACAACAAAGTCCATGTATATATTCTTCTATTTCCACTCTGGCACTGGTAAAGGCTGAAGCATCCCTTTCAGTAACTGTCGCTCTGCTTTAACCTGTTGACATGTCAAACACTTCACAGTAAAATCAGCAATATCTCTTTTCATTCCATCCCACCAGTAATACTCCCGCAGATCTCTGTACATCTTAATACTGCCAAGATGAACTGAAAACGGAGAACTATGAGCTTCACATAACAAATCTCTCTTCAACTGTGAATCACAAGGCACACAAAATCTCTTCCCAAATCTCAAAACACAATCATTATCAATGTTGAATTCAGGCAACTTACCTTTCTGAACCAGCTCCACTTTTTTCTGCAACTCACTGTCTTGCTTCTGTGCTTGCTTGATTCTATCTGATAGAGATGATCTCACTGATACCTGAGACAAAACATAAGAACTTCCTGCACCAACAACTTCTATTCCAAATTTCATCAAATCCTTAACCAAAGGATCACGTTCCAAACGCAACATTACTAAAGAAGCATTACTTTTTCGACTCAAAGCATCAGCCACATTATTTGCTTTTCCCAGATGGTAATGAATTGTACAATCATAATCCTTGATTAGTTCCAGTCATCTCCTTTGTCTCATGTTCAATTCTTTCTGAGTGAATATATACTTTAAACTTTTGTGATCGGTATATATTTCACACTTTACTCCATACAAATGATGCCTCCAAATTTTTAAAGCAAAAACAACAGCAGCTAATTCCAAATCATGTGTAGGGTAATTTACCTCAGGAGTTTTCAACTGTCGTGAAGCATAAGCAATTACCTGATCATTCTGCATTAGGACACAACCAAGTCCTTTCAATGAAGCATCACAGTAGATAACAAACTCACCAATCCTGGAAGGTAGTGCCAAAACTGGAGCATTCACCAATCTTCTTTACAATTCATGAAAACAATCATCACATTCTTTTGTCTAGATAAACTTAACACCCTTCCGAGTTAGCTTAGTCATTTGACTAGATAAACATGAAAAATTTCTAACAAACCTTCGGTAATAGCCTGCCAAACCAAGGAAGCTATGAATCTCAGTTACATTTGTGGGTCTTGGCCAGTCTTCCACAACTTTTGTTTTTGTAGGATCAACAATTATCCCATCTTTAGAAACAATGTGACCAAGGAAAGAAATTTGTTGGAACCAAAACTCACACTTGCTGAATTTCCCAGACAATTTCTTTTCTTTTAAGGATTGCAAGATAACCCTTAAATGTCTTTCATGGTTCTCTTTACTTTTAGAAAACACCAAAATATCATCAATAAAAACAACAAAGATTTTTCACCTGAGTGAACTGAGCCATCACTACACCAAACTATTTAGTTCTGATTCTGACCATCTCATGATACTGATTTGAAAGGCTATTTCCCTCTATATTCCTTCCCAGAAAATTTGTTCTATTTCCTCTATGAAAAACCATTCTTAACAAACATGTCTCAGATGAAGCAACATGGTAATCTTCAAATGCTATATCATTTCAAAAAAATATTTTTGGATAATCGTTTAATAGAATTCTAACTCCTAAAGTTATCTAAACCGACCTCTGATACTAACTATAAGGCCCCAGCCTTAACCCTTACTTAATATTGAGTTATTACAAGATTACACATTGAGGATCTTTTCGGGTTTAGAGTTTTAGAGAATTAGATAATAAAACTTGCATTACATTCCACATATAAACAAAGTGTTTACATAAAGATAGTATTCTTATTTAATAGAAACATATTTAAAATAAAACATTTATTCTTTCCTGACACTTCCTTGACACTATCATCATATCATGTACCTTTCCCGTGACCTGTGAAAAACATTTCAAAAAAACTTGGGATGAGAATAAAAAGCGCAGTAAGGGATATAAAAATAAGGAAAGGAAACATGGGTAAATATATACATAAGAATGAAATCATACTTTACCCATAAAACATAAGCACTTTAACATACCTCATCAAATCATTAATAAATCATAGAAATCATAAGACATAAAGGTAACTTCAGGCATTCATAACATTCTTACGTAGGGAGTAACCCTCTTGGTTACGTTTGAAATACCCATCACAGTATATTCCCTAAATCTCTTCGTAGAAACCATAAAGTTTAACTCCTTCGCATTACCCAATGCATTGGAGAGCTAAATCGGGCTCACCCGCCCTTAGTTTATCATGGAACCACCCGTCTTCATAAAAATGCCCAAGAACCTCAACATAATCGTATCACATAAAACATGCATAAAGGAAACATAACATTTCCACCTTTCAATCACAAGATATCAATACAACACATTGATATAAAAACATTATGAAAACCATTTTCAATACCAAAATAAAAGAAAATTAAAACATGGTATTTATTTTTCTTTTAAAAAGAAGGTATGTCTTGTAGAGGAAGCCAAAAGTCAAATAATGGTCACGACGGTGGAGAAGTCGTTGTCGCCACATACGTACGACAAAAACATTCTCTTTTTTCATTTAGTAAAAGCTTCATATAAAATAGATTCCTTTTGAATATATGTAAAATTCAAAGGGGTTTATACACCGTATAAAAGAAGGTTGTGTATAAAACAAAATATGCCTCAATGAAAGGAGATTGAGAAGAAGTCCCATACCTCGGGTCGGACTTGACTCGATCTTTATTTAATGTCCTGAATAATAAACTTGAGTTAATTTATACTTGCTTAAGAACCTTTTCCAAGTTCATTATTCCTTTTATATCACTTATTACCATGTCATGAACACTATGTAATTATTTAAGTTAATAACGGTCATTTTAACGATCATTGGTACTTGAGTCAAAAATAAACCCTTTATAATTACAAGTTGTTCATGTATCCATTATATCTAGAATGGTATTCAAGATTTAGATATCATATATGTCATATATATCCAGTACACCAATGCATTTATAATATTACATAATCATTTAGAGGTAAAAATTGAAATGCACCGTTCATGGAGACGGTAAGCCGTACGTAAGCATGAACGCTACTTTCATTTCTATTTCGTATTTTATAGAATGGAATCATAATGATATAAAGGTATATTATAATTCCGTTATAATATTATATATAATATCATAGTTCCATCCTTTATACGTCCCACATATGGTATTTAACGAATCAAATCACTTTGAGGGGGCGGTAGTCCGCACTTCCTTAAATGAAGATACCGCGTTTAACATTAATGGAAACCATAAAGGTATACCCAAAATAAAAAATACAGAAGAATAAGGAAAACATAAACATATTATATATCATATATAAATATAGTGACATCTTAATGGCCACCTTTGAAGGTGTTAAAATAATGTTGAACAATCATCGTTTCAGGAGACATAAATTCACCATCCACAGAAACAGTATGTTCGTTAACCATTAGATGTAGGTGTGTGTAAGTGTAGATCGAATCCATATTATAACAACATCCTAGAATATTGAGGATACTGGATTTGTTACAAAAGAAAAGAATAAAAAGAGTTTAGGGGGTTGGAGACGCAAAATAAAACAAAAGGACTCAAAAGAAGACATTACCTTAAAATCGGGTAACTCCCTTTGGTTTGAGCTCAAAGGCTTCATTGGGAAGACTTCTGGCCAATGTGAGGATTCAAGGAGTAAGAGAGGGAAGTGGAGAGGCAAAATGGGCAGGGGTTGGCCGAGCCAAAGGCTTTGGGAGTGTGGGTAAGGAGGTAGAGGTGGAGGCCTTTTATAAGAAGAGAGGAGGGGTACTCTTGAAAAGTAAAGATAAGTTACTTTATTTTAAAATGAGTTTCGGATTCAAAAGGTCCCACATTGAAATAATTCAAGTATAAGGTGATAAGGGTTCTAAATACACTCATCCAATTGGTTTTTTCCATGTTTAGGTTTTAGATTTTATATTAACTTTCCATTTTATTTAAATCGTTAAAAAATGAGGTCATCGCTGCATCATCATGATGTCATAAATACATTAATTTGTTTAATGTCTAAAAATTATAAAACAAATACTATGATGTATGAAATCGTTTTATATTTCTAAGGAATATTTATAGTCAAAAATCTGACTTGTATAACCCCATATAAAAGTTGTTTTAGTAACATAACTCATGTTTGTGTCATTTTTACTTTAACATTAAATAAAAAGTTATTTATGCCATTTCCCAACCAATGTGGCTCCATGGGGTCACCAAGATGATCCATTGCTTTTCTTGGTCGGCCATGACACATCCAATTAGGGTATGACATGTGTCAAGCTCATCTCATAATATTAAAACATTATTTTTACCTTATACTACACTAATTACCACTAATCGCGATTAAGAACTTAATAAGTTACTATTCACCAAAAAAATATTTTAATCCCATTGAACCACATTTTACTTCTTAATGACAACCATGTATGTCGGATTTTTTAAATTCATAACACAATGATGGAAAAATTTCATTTAAACGGAAAACTCAGTTTTTATAAGTACCACTTAGTGGTTTCACTATTCATCAAAAATTGAAGTTTTTTAGAAAATTACCAAAAATTCACCCTAAGCTATATTTGATATTCCGAATTCAAAAATGAATTCTACATTAAAAAATTCAAAAAATATAAGTCACATTAATTAATTTAATAATTAATTCCATCTTTCATGACAAATAGCGCGCTTTTATGAAACAATAAGTATTAAAAGATTGATACCAGTTTAAGTCTGAATTCAACGAGAAATTTATTCCAATGACCACCATTGGATTAAATGGTAAAAATATATTCTAATTTCACTTCAAAACTAATTCAAAAGATAATCTAATCATATAAATAATTTAGATTAAAAAGCAGTTTTGATGTAAAATGCAGTATTTTTCACTATTCATTAAAAAATGAACATTGTCTGAAAAATACCAAAAATTCACAAAAAGTAAATTTTGATGTCCCAATCATAAAGAATAAGGTTATTTTGACAAACATAGCTTATAAAATTGTCAAAATATAGATTTAAAAATGGTTTTCCATCAAAAGGCAGTAAACCAATCTTTTAAAAAATATTAGTGTATTCCATGCTTAGGATTGTATTTTTTTTCATTTTAAGCCTATAAAACACTATCTAATTAATTAATAGACATATATAAAAATATATATTATTTATTACTTACTTGGGATGTTACAATAATAATATCAAAAATCATGTGTGTCACCCAATGGTGAAATCATATCAACTATAATGGGAGAAAAGTCTGAACAACCATTATCCATCCTAGGTAATTTGTTTTTCAACTGCACATGAGCTACCTACTCTGAGGAAAATGCTCATTTATAAATTCAATAATATCATAACCTCTAAAAAAATGACCAAATATTTAGAAAAATCATAATAAACCCCTCTTATACAATTTTGTAACATCCCAACTAGGGAGCCCCCTAAATTGATAACCCAATCCAGTGGGTCACGTGGCCTAAAACATGCCTCCCTATATTCCAATGGTTTTAAACTATTAGTGAGGGTATATAGTGGTACAATGGGACGACTATACCATCATATCAATGTGTCTTACCGTATATAATAAATAAACATACAACAATAAAGGTAAAATAAAGTAGATGGCATAGTGGAAACAAAATGACAATCAAATGTGGAAGGTTATATAACCAAGAAATTGAAATAATAATCAAAATTTCATAGGCCGTGTCGTAATCATGATGATGTAATGTATTGTTTATAAAAATTGAAATAATGGATATATTATAAAGGCATATACAATATGCTACAAAAAATAAAATAAAGGGAAGAAGGCTGCTCCACTAGGTTCAAGATCATATGCTTGGTCTTCAACTCTCAATCTCTATTATACAACTAAATAAGAACAATAATCTATAGAAGGGTGCTTTCCCTTAACTATACCTATAGACATGAAGTCTCCTCATATACAAAAAGTTTCTCGAGTAGGGTGTGAGATAAACATAGTACGCCACCACAAATGGTGTCTAGAAATAATACATCTATATAGTAAATCAGTGTGTAGGTAAAATGAATAAAAATAAATTCTAGAAAGTATATACCAGTCAGCTCGGGCACCATCCTAACACCTGGAAGACTTTTTCATCTTCGGAATAGGCTACAATATGTATATTATGAGTACCATATACACACATATATATGTTGTTGTATAATATATCTATGTGTATACTTATCTACTTTATAAAAGTATATTCTCAATGTATGTGATGACATAAATTGGAATATACATTTATACTAGGTTCTACCTAGACATGGGGTGAAACTCAGGATTTTAAAACTAGTATAATGAAATATAGGCTCCAATAATGGGTACCATCCACAAATCTCATAGAAATGTGAGAAATCGTTAACATCACTCAAGACGGTGGGGTGAATCATTATGCCCAAAACCTGATACTGAGTAATGTGGACCTCATGCCCATCTCCCCAATAAATGTATAACAATGTGAGAAGTACTGCTCAACAACCAATGTAAGGGAATGGGAGATGGAATTCTTAATACATCCCTTAACCATCAGTCCCTAGCCAATAACATTGAATTTCTTCATAATAATAAGAATATACACAAGTGATCACCTCTCATATTTTTATAGTAACATAGAAAATATATCTAAGGGTGAATAATTCACATATTTTCTGTTCATAAATATAAAACATGAGGTGTGTAATTGATAACCATTTTGATTCATTTTAAAAAAATCCATTTAATTTATCAAGGTAAGGAAGTCAATTCCATGATAAATCCAAACACATAGAATTTTATTTGGTCATCTTGAATATTATATAAAATATGGAAATTTATTTAGCATGCCAAATGGGTGGATACTAACATAGTCAAAAAAACATTTACCACTAAATAAAGGTCTATGGGATTATATCAAAATTATTATAATTATATTTTATGGAAGAACACATTTAAGGGAAATGTGAAGAAATTGACCACATATAGAAAAATGTATATGCTATGAAAACATCCCAAATTCAATAAAAAACGACTAGAAACCCTACATTAGTGTAATAGATGCATCCTCGTCAAATATTGTTTTCAGGTATTAAGTAGAATGAATGAAATCATAGATTTAAAAACCCCCATTAAAAATAGGCATACGAGCTCACAATAAAAAAGTGCATGAGAAAAAATAGAAACTAAGAATGCAAGTAATTGGATTTGAGAGCCTGCCTCTAGCTATCCAATAATCTTGATGATGGTCTGTTTTGAGTCAAGATGAGGGAGACTCATGATCGCTTAGTTATTCCATAAGGGAGCCCCATGAGGGAAGGGGATAAGTTCTATTTGTTGGAAAATATGGGAGGATTAATGGATTTACCTAAAAACATTTCAAGGGTTAAATTTTAAAATAACCACTTAAAATTGATTCTCATGGTTTTGATGCACAATTGGATAAACTGTGTGAAAACCGTGATACCTTAACATTATTATGAGGGACCCCACATGAGCTAGTTGCATGGTTTGACTAACTCTACACAATCCATGTCTAAAGCCTATATCACCAACATTTAAAATCTTGCACATGTATGTGCCTTAGCTCATATGGTTTTAGGAAAACCATGTGTCTTCCATTGTTCTCTGGGTACCTCACATGGTTGAGTCATATGGTTAGCCCTAACAATCCACTTACCATGTAGCCAATTATGTTTCTCTATTTTATGAAAATCTATTATCCTAAAATGATTAAAATTATATTCAAAAATTCAATAGTCCATAAAGAACATTTACAGTAACAAAAAAGTATTCAAAACCAATAAACATTCAATCCATGTATTTTAGCAAACATTGGCCGTTTCAATAAGTGTTAAGTAATAAGAAGATGAATATTGAATAATGGTGTATGAAGGATGTGGAATGGTTGATTATGTACTTATACTAAATTAATTATCTTATAGAAGTATATTATCACTGATATTATCATTATTTCAATCGTTAAATGTATAAGTATTTTATTATAGTATCATTTATTTAAGGATTTGAATGCATATGCTGAAAAGTACCATGAAAATTCCTTCAGTGGAATGTTGAACTTTTTTTTGGAAAACAGAACATTGAGTTATGGTAACCATTTATATTCTCTCTATGTGAACATAATAATTACAAATTTAACTTTATGAGATATTATTTATGGCCATAAAATTTGTTGGTGATTTAAGGATCCATGTTACCTTTGCTGTTGTATAATGTATATCTTTATTTGTGGAATTTATTATATAATCTGAGATATTATCTTTAAATGCATTTTTTCATTAAGATTTTTTGGTGCTCAAGGTATTCACATATTTTTTATGTGAAATTAAGTTATACATATTTTTTTAGGAATCTAATGTTTATTTGATATTTTAAATTTAGTTACCTTCCTTATAAATTTTTGGCCATTGAATTTGGTCAGATTCTCTTTGGATGAGTCTTAAGATTAACTATTTATTAAATGGATTATATTGAAATTTTTGGTATTTATGAGTTTTTTGAAATTATTGTATTACTTGATAACTCTAGCTAAATATTTTTGTATTGGAATATATATAGAGATTTGATGAATGAATTGTGATAATTTAACGGGGTTTATATATATTAAATGTTAATATTAGTGATTATATCATGATACAATTTAATATAGGATGTTCATTTTTTGAAGTAATAAAAGAAGTGTAAATTGATCAAAACATAATATAAAGATGGAATTTTACCTAAAAACATCACGTATGAATAATTTATTGTGTTCTCTATCTTGATAATATAAGAAAACATCAACATTAAAAATAAATCATTAAATAAAATGTTATGATATTTCTTTAATATCTAATGAATCTAATGATATATTAACTCATTGAAAGTCTATAGATATTTGGTTGTGGACTTTCTATTGATCAATTACATTATTATGATCAATGATCTATATAACTATCCATAATTATTTAATATTTTATTACATGTGAATATATTACTTCCAAAAAATGTTCTCTTACATGGAATAATAGTTACATGTTTTTCCAGATTAACTTTGAATTTCCCTTTAACTATTTTAAGAGTATTTTTTATTAACACTTTTTATACTATGTGTTTTTTCAATTTATGATATACCTATGGTAAAAAAAATTAATTTTAAGGGAAAAATTTATTTAAGAGGGTATATATAACAACCCGAGATTTTTAAATAAAATTATTGTGTTTGATATCTTTTGTTACATGAAACACTGAGATTAAACAATCCACAATACAATATAAAAATATAATATTTTATTGTGACCTTTAAAACTTATCCATAAAATTGGAATGTATTAATATGAATTATTAAATTATTAATATTATATTATTTGAATAGTTATAAAATAAACTATGTAGTAATATATTTATCATAAATAAAATAATAATAATTTTATAGCAAATGAATTTTATTTGAAATATTGTATTTTCATAAAAGGCAGCATTATAAAACTTTGAAGACTTAAATTAAAATAACTTTTTTCCAATTTTAGAATATATATTTTTATAAATTATTTTAAAAAAATATATAATTTAAAAATTATCTTTGAGTAAATTTTTGGGAATTT
The DNA here is from genome assembly GCA_963277665.1 of Viscum album. Taxonomy (NCBI): domain Eukaryota; kingdom Viridiplantae; phylum Streptophyta; class Magnoliopsida; order Santalales; family Viscaceae; genus Viscum; species Viscum album. Next base: position 1,007,720,633 of record OY728161.1, read on the forward strand.
TCTAAAATCTTTAATTTTCTGATGAATTCTGAAAATATATGTTTTTTTGAAAACACATTTTTGTTTAAAGTAATAAAAAGTTTCTTTTTAATAAAAATATTTTAAATGTAAAATAAGTTTAATTATATTTTAATTATTATAATTTATTCCAACAGAATAAAAATTCTTTTTTTTATAAAATTATAAATTCTATACTTGGGAGAATTTTCTCTATGGAAAAGAATTTTATTATCGTGTCTGTGAGATAAATTTTTAAATAGATTATACAAATTATATGATAGGAATTTTTCAAAATGGAATCAATATTCAGAATCATAATAATTAATATTATATATTAATTTCAGAGATATTTCTACCCATAATAAATAGTAATAATAGTAATAATTAATTATTTCCATTTAGGTTAATATGAGTTTACAAGGGGTTAAACTAAAAACATAATGGTTTTAATAACTAATTAAATTTTATTTATACCCTATATTGTAATTATATTGACATTATAACTTCTATGGTTTATTAATAACCCATTATGGATCCTTTTTTCTTGTGAAAAACATGTATATCATGCGTTATTTCATGAATTTAAAGTGTGTCCTCTCACATAGTTATAAAAGGCCACACCTTATACTCTCCTTTTGACACTCCCAAATATACCCTATATACTGATATTTAATTCCTTCCTATAATATATTTATGTTAAAACCTCTTTAGTTTTATAACCTAAAATAGTGATTTTAACAAATAATTGTTACCAGTCAAAAAGACTATTAGTAAATAAAATATGGTATAAAATAAAATATTATTGTTATTTAACATATTTATAATAAATCTATATATATTATACAAGAGTTAAAAATACATATGATAGAAATGGGACCTAAGAAAAGGGTTTCTCATCTAACTTTTACTACTTTGAAAAATTTTCAATATTCACCCCTTATTATAGTTTTGTGGTGTATATACTACCCATTTGATATGTTATATGATTAATATAGTTATTTTTATATAATTTAATGTTTCATTTTAATTTATTTATTTACTAATACATACAATTTATAAAATTACAAACTTATAAGGGTTTTATGAAAAATCCCATCAATATTCAGTAATAGTTCTATTTAAAAATATCATTCCTGATTATTTGATATTTATATACTAAACCTGATATATTTTTCTTCAACTATGTTTATTCATTATATTTTCTTGTAATAGTAATGTTTGTGTCTCTTTGGTACATAAAATTATTGTGAAAATGGTTTTATAAAAATATATCTTTATTGATCTCTTCCATCAAAAAAGCATTTTTCTTTTAAATCCATCTTTTATACAAATATTTTGGAAAATAATTTTATAATTTTAAAAATAATTTATTAAATAAATATCTAAACATGATTTTATTTAAATAAAAATAAAAAGTATTCTTCTTATCATTTCCCTTACAAGTTATTTTTTGACATTTTCTTAAATAAATTTTAACGAAACTTTCTCTATGAATGTACAGAATGAAAACAATTTCACACCATAATAACCAATAGATTTTTTAAATATCAAATTATGTGTTTCCAATGATTTTTCTAATGAAAATGTTTTTTAATGTTTTTTAATTTATTCTTAAATGATGATTTTCAAATTGAAAATGTATTTTTCCTCAGCAATGTTTTTAATTATATCTGTATATAATTTCTATTAATTAATGTCAATAACCCATATTATATTTCTGTTCCAATGGGGATATGTTTTAATAAATACATTTATTATTATTTTTTTATTGGGGAATGTATTCACATTTAATATAGTGGTTTTTCAATACAAATGTTTATATTAATTACGTTTCTCCCCTTTCAAATGGGAAATGAATTGGAATTTGTATGTGATGGGTTGATCCTATTATAACCCCTCAATGCATCGATAGGTATCATAAGAAAAACAAGCTTGGGTATTTAAATGAGATCTTAACCATTTATGTTTGATTTCATGGGATGATTCCTTGATGGTATGGTCATGATTTTAATAATTGTGTATTCACTCGTAATGAGATTAGTAATTAATGCACTATGTGATTATTAAATTTTTATGAATATTTATTGTTGGGTTTGAAAATCATATTATTATTTGAATTGAACTGTTTCATTACCATTTATACCTTCCACATTATACTCATGTAATTGATTGAATGGAGTATGCTTAAGTTAATTACATTTATATATTGATTATTCTTATTTATTATTGATAGATTATATTATACACTTACCCTTTCAAATCATCCTCTTTCTCCCATTTATTATGTTTATTTCCCATGGATGTCAAATTTTTTATTTTTAATAATATGTAGGGTTTTTCAAAAAGAAATAACAATCCATCGATTAAAATAAAATGTTATATTTTTTGATTTCAATTGTAATGGTAGATTCATTTATGTATCTAGTCTAACATTACTACTAAACTATTTGGTCCGTTGGGATGTAAATTATTTTATCCTGATCCAATGTAATAATGTTACCACTGAATTTGGTCTACTAGGTTTTGGGTTTTTAAATATAACACCATGAATATTTAAATTAACTTATTCTTAATATTATAAAAAAAATTATCTAATAGTTTATTATTCTACACTATATTTTCCAATAGCTTCCTTTCTCTGAACTGTATTATTTCTCTTGGGTGCCATATTTCAAAAATGCATAACAAAAAAATAATCAATGTTAATTATAAATGTTCTTATGGTCCCCAAAAAATCAAAAAAAAAATCATTTCCTATTTTAACAAGGTACAACAATAATACAAAATGAAACCCCACCCCACATGGTATATATACACTTATTATTTCATTCCAAAAAAGAAAAGAAATATCATGTAATGGAATCATTTAAAAAAATTGAACCCTACATTAAAAATATCCATGTTCAAAAAAACCATGTTTTAATCCTTTTCATAATGGAAACCAATATATTTTTTAAAATCGAAAAACCATTATGCACTACGTATAAAAAATGGATACATCATCCTTAAATACAACTCTTTTTCTAGAAATAAGAAAAATATTGAAAAAAAATGGAATAAGTTTTTTCAAGTGGTTATTAAACAAATATTTCAATCCATATATCGTAGTCACTAATTGATCACTTTAAATTGGTTAGTTATATCTTTTTATAATTATTTCATTAGTCCCCAATCAACAAATCTCCATGTGGACCACTCAATAAGAAAAAACCGATACCATTATTAATATCGTTTCCAGACCTTTCTATCCCAAACCTCACTAAATTCATGTTATAATGATATTAATAATTAGTTATATCATACAGATCAATAAGTATGGAAATAAATATTGATGGTGTAAAGAATAAAGTTGTTGAACCCTTTAGATATACAAAAAACACCCTAATAAAAATATTATTTAAATTTTAAATAAGTATGTATAACATAAAAATACACAATTTATATATAGAAAAACTCCAAAAGTACAACACATGATGCCTCGAAACATCACCCGAATTGGAACTCCAATGGGTTTGAAGGGCGTTCTAATCACCAAAATCCTGAAAATAGTGGTTTTTCTTCAATAACATGCAGTTGGGAATGATTTCATATTATAAAAATAAGAACCATTACAAGGAACCCACCTAGAAACATTATGTGACACATTTATAAATGGGAAGACCATTATATTTAATAGTAAGGTTCAATATATATGAAAATAAAGGAATTATATTGACCCTCATCTGTAGAAATAATAGAAAAATTGATCATAAATTTGATAAAAATACAAATTATCAATATATATATATGAAAAAACATGGAACAAATAAACATATAACTGGATGAGCAGATACATAACCATCTCAAGATATAAATGAAAAGATAAAAAATATAAACTGCTAAAAAGAGTCTCATTATCATCCATAGTCACTCACCATTATCCAAATACATCAATAATTAAATAACCTGATTATTGATTAAAAAACCATAATCATTAGAAGAATTAAAAATATTAATTGAAGTAAAACATAATAGATTCATACACAGATGGTGTATATAAGGTTTGAGAAAAACATTCCTTGTATGACTTCACAAAATATATTATTCCATTTCCTTTGAAAATTTAATTCCAATAATTTTAATATATAATATAACAAAAAAATCTCCCTTTTATTCAGGAGAAGAAAATATCATACCAAATAATTATAAAACAATATTTCATACTTTTGAAGATCAAAGGTTAATCCCACAAAATATTTATGTTGTAATTTTAAAATATAAATAAATTATTTCTTATTAAAATTTTGAGAATAATAGAAAATAAGTCTTTTAAAAATTAAAATGACTATACCAAATAACATTTCTTAATTCAAAAAGAATTTTAATTATTAAACTACAATTTGAAAACTACATCTCATATTGATTTGAGAGAAAATCGAGCTCAAAATTGGGATATATATAGAAAATAAGTAAACCAAAATTATCCAAAAGTATTAAAAATAAATAATCAAATGGTGGTTTCATTCAATCAATTCTCTCCATTAAATAAAGAAAAACTGAATATCCTATCCAATACTCAGTAGAAAATAATATATCATGGGAACCAAAATAAGCTATAAAATGAATGATGTTCGACCTAGTATCCATAGTTCACCCCTCTCAAGGGTCCCTAAAAAAATTAATAACATCTATTTCAGCACACTTTTGGGCCACTAAGTATAAATAATACCCTTATGAGGGAGAAACACACTTGGAGAACTAACTAGTGTGAACTTATTTCATAACTATAACATGATTTTATATCTTCTAAAAGAATCCTTGGTTCCCATTAACATTGAAAGTAGTGTTGAAAAAATGAGTAAGATAAGAGTCATCACATGATCAATAATAAAACACACAAGATGAAAAATTTCCCAATACCTCCTCTAATATCCTTACATGAAACAAAACCATTTCACATGTCGAAATATTAAAATAAAATAATCATAATAATTATACCCCCTTAGGGGTCCATAATTTATATCGATCAATATGATTAAATATGCTCAATCAAGAGTCTCAAATATTTTAGACAACATTTATAAAAGTGAGAAATGAGACATTCTTTGAAAATTTCTCAACGGTTTAAGACTTATTATCAATATTAAAAATAATTTGAAACATTATTTCTGATATTACATAAAATCCATTCCAAAAACACTTGTTGAAATCAAATCCTGGAATCCCATCCATAATTCCCGTTTAATACCAAAATATTTCCATTCAAACCACTCAAGAAGTATAGTTCATTTTATCCATTTCAAAAAGTACCATTATAACTACATTTTCACCCAATTTGTAACCCAAATTATTTCAAATTTCAAAAATCTTAAAATTCGTTTAAAATGAGCCTCTAAGGAATTTTCAGGACACATTTTATTAAAAAGTAACTTAAAAAGATATTAAAAGCCATTAAATATCATTATTCTAAGCCTTTAAGTACATAATGTCTTTATAAATCACATAAAAACTATCACAAGCAGCATTAATTTAATAGAAAAGGGAATTTAATACCACTAATAATTATATGACATAAAATTAAGAGGGATCACATGAAAAAACCAATCTCAAAGAAGAAGAATAATTCCATAAAATTCCACCATCAAAAGAAAATATCATGAATATAAAAAAACATTATAATCTATAAGAAATAAGAGACCAAATTCCATAATTAGATGTATGTCAAATCCATCCCCTAGTTCACCTATAAATTTTGGTTATCAAGAGAAATAGTGACCTATGAGAAATGAATTATAAATGATGGGATACGAGAATAGATATAGAAAAGATCTATTTATGTTGAAAACCTTCATAAACCCATATAGACGATGCTAAGATTAAAGAGGGATGAAGGTAAAAGACTTATATTGAGCACTCAAGGGTCATATAAATGGAATATATCAAAACATTATAGAAATAACCTTGAAATAGGGGTAATTTGGGTATTTCAAAAACACATTCAGGGGATTTTCATCGTTTGGATGTAGATGTATGGGTAACCATGCACTGAAATTATAGACTTGACCATACAAATTAGAGTAGGAAACACAGTTCCTGGTCAGCCTTTTAAAATTTGACAAAATTTGTTTCAACGACTAGAAAAATTATAATTAAGACAAGAAAACCTCTGGGATGTTTGTTTTGTGGTTATACTTAACCATCCATACTAGTTGCACAACACCCAAAATGTGTGAAACATCAAAATGTTAGCCTAAAAATATCAATGGCATAATATATCCAAAGATAATATAATATAATATAAAATTAACAAATATCATAACTCGTGGGTGTTAAAGTTCTCCCCATCATACTACTTTCTTCCCTAAAAATACCATTCAATAAGGAAAGGAAAAAAAGGAAAACTAACCACCATAATTCTTCATATCAAGAGGGGAGTCGGTGGGGAAGCAATTTAATAATGAACTAAACCATGAAGCTACCAAACATGATATGTTACCTTAATACCCTATATTATATCACATAACCTAAAAGACTTCTTAGAGAAAATGACTCCAATATCAATTTACGTAAATCCCAAAGAAAATGGAGACAAATAATCAATCCTCCAACCATTTATAATTCTTATATAATGGTAAAACTAACAACCCAAAACCATGAAGATGAGACACCTAGTACAATAATTAACCATATCCTCCAAAATAACACAACTAAAATTATACCATCCAAAAACCACAAACAAAAATACCTATGTAACCAATAACACTTAAAATAATCACATCAATTAACCTCTAAAAAACAAAACAAACAATCAATATTAACTAAAAAACCACAACAAGGATTGAAAATGGTTGGACCATTAGATAAAATATGATAGAGAAGCATAACTCATGACAAAAACATTAAAATTCCACATAATTATGGGACATTAAAAATATACCAACCACCAACTAGTGTATTAGATACACTAATATTCTCTCTATCCTAGTAAACCTAATCATCCACCCATGATCTTCCTTTGCCCACCAATCAATATTCGAACATCACCGAAATATATCCCAAATATTCACCCTATACAAAAATATTTCCACAAAACAATAATGAGATTAAAACTATAATTTCAAATTGATGAGTTACACCAACCCTAAAACTAACACAGTCATAAATAGAGACCCTAAATAACACCCTGAATTAAACCTTATACCGAACCTGAATTCACAAGAACTTGTTCCTCATCAAACTGAACATCCCCCCAAAACCCATAGGCAAAAAACTCAATTCTATCCACAATTATTTTAATGAATCTTAGATAAACTATTATAGAACTAATAAGTAAAAATAGTATCAGGAACTTTATTTTGATTATATGAAAAATTAAAATTAGAAGGCTTATAACTTAAGGGACACCATTGGTAATAAATAAATTACCTTCAAAAAATTTCATTCTTAGTTGAATAATTAAAATTAAATTAAACATTAACCCATAAAATTCGAATTTAGCCTGAGAAATTTCATTAAAGACAATCCTTCAATTCATATTTAAGGAAAACACATATTAAATATCCCAACCATTTCAAAAAAACCATAAAAAATCCAAATTCAATTTCATAAAAAAATCTCCCTTGATAAATTAAAATTATAACTCCAATTAAAAATTATATCAATGGTCAAAAACTAAAAAAACCCAACATTCAATTTTTAAGTAGACTAGTTACCTCAATAATAATAATCCCACCTTTTCTTTTAAAAGTATTGAACAATTTGAAAACATTATTCTTCTTAAAAACACATAAATAAATTTTCAAATTTTCGTTCTTAAAACCAACCACTCTAGAAAACACAATCTATAAGTATTAAAATATCATATAAAAACACAAGAATACATTTTAAAATAGAAATACCATTTGATTTATAGATAAAAAACAATATATAACAAAATTCGATAAAAAACTCCATTTTATAAATAATTCCCAAGTCTTTATTTCAAAAAAAAAACCTTCTACAAAAATATAAATTTTTCACAGAAAAAGATCAATTTCATAACATGTACATCAGTAAAACAATCCACAATCTCCCAGAAAATCTAGTCGCCTATATCAATAAATCATAAGAATCACCTTGAATATTTTCCCTTACAAAATCTAAAACAAAAATATGACAATAAAGAAGTCTAAATATCTTCACTAGTGTGATGTGGATCTTTTTTATTTGGTCCCATGGTTTGAAGGGACATGTGATGATCAAAAAATCTCTCTAGATATGTATACAAAATATAATTTGTAGTCACAAAATGGTTTTTATGACAAGAAAACCAACCAAATTCCTCTGATTATTTGTTTCTTCCATGATAAAATAATATTAACAGTCCTTGAGGAAACTATCATCATTCCAATAAGGGTCAACCACTAACATCTAAAATCTTAACTGAAATGATATATTAAACAAAATACATACCCCAAATGACCATGTTAACATAGGGGATGATGTAAGAATGATCATAAAAGGCTCTCCCCACACATATCTCACTAGTTACATGATCCTACATCCTTACTGCATGACATCATAAATAAAAAACGGATCCTCAAGAACCTCTTTCTTAAAAAAAACTAGTATATAAAACCATTTGTAATAAACTAGCCTAGACTGACATGGAATTCCATCATACCTAACTAGACACTATGTCTAAAAGGTGTTCCCAATTCTCATGGTGTGACAACTAGTTTTTGGGTTTCAAGAACATTCACATAGGAATGTTTTAATCCCTGAATTTATAAGAACACAAATAGGGATCCCACATATAAATAAAGCGGGACATATCTATAAATTGGACATTCACACTATAAGATAATTAGATCTAATATAAATAAATGTAAAATAATTAGAGTAACTAAAGAAATAATTAATAATAGGAAAAATTGACATCTAAATAATTTAAATATGCATGATCAATAAATACAAATATAGTAAAATGGAGAATAAACACTCATCTAGCCAAGAGGGCCAATACACAACCATTCTGGGATATTAATGAAAATAAAAATTAAACTAAACTACTACAATATGATGTCTCATAACCCATGGTCACTCACCATTGTCTAAAATAAACACCAAAAGACCAAAGAAAATGTATCTTAGACGAAAAATATCCTGATAAGAATGTGAACTGGGCATCAGAAATAAAAAAAATAGCTACGTACATCAATGGTGTAAACAAACGTTGTAGGATTTCACCAAAAATTCCATGTAATTATATTTTAAAATTCAATTTAAATAATTTTACTTTTAAATAGAGTAATTAAAATTAGGTTTCCCATATAATTGTAATATGAAACCAAATATCATGAAAAAAACTCTCAAAATAAATTGGCCGTATTTTAGTAAATAATGTTAATGCCTGAAAAATCATTATCAAGTGGTTTTAAAATGTCGTAATTTTTTTTCTCATTATATTTATTAATGTTAGCCCAATATTTTTCCCATTTTTTAGATATTTTTAAAATACCTATTCATGATTCAAAAATTATATCCTTATTCCAACCCCAATTTAATAGGCCATTTCTAAAATTAATTCTAGTGGATATAATCATAACTAAAATAAATATAAACAAAAGTAGGTACCTAGAATATCCATAAGGTCTAAAAACTAAATAATCAAGTAATGTTTTTATGAAATTTATCTTGATAATTGGATAAAAAACATAAGTAACCCCATAAAATAATCCAAAAATGAAATAAGGTATAATATGTAACACACTAGGATCTGATATAAATGATATTGGGCCTAGTCTCCTTTGTTCACTCCACTTTAGGGTACTCTTAAGAGAAACCAAAATATCCCACTCAGTACTATTTTGGGTCACTATGTATTAAGCATAACCCTATGACTGTGCAACACTATGATGGAATTAACTTATATGTACACAAGAAACTAATGTAATATATATCAATACCTTCAATTAGCTTCCTAGTTTCTAATGATAAATAAATGTGGAGGTGATAAATGTTTAAGATATGAATAATTACACAATAAAAATAAAAAAGAAAATATAATTAAATTCGACATATTTCCTCCATATCCATTGTATAAAACACACCCTTTTCAAATATATAGGCATCGATTTTATGAAATAAAATGAACAACTATATTTAGAGTCTACAATTTATATTATTTAATAAAAATAAAGGTTCTCAATTGATATTCTCACAAATTTTATGAAACAATTTTAAATTTTTCAAATGGTCCTTTCATCAAAATTTGTTAAGAGTGACACACCTCATTATCCAAATTTAAGAGTCTGAAATATTATTTAATAATTTTATTAAAAACATTTTGTAAAAAACTTATTGATATAAAATCATGGAAGGTATTCCATAAAACCACATGTAAAAAACTCATTGAATACAAGAAAATATATAAATCAGAACCATATTATATATTTTAAAAACTTCTAATAAAACCATATTTTCACCCAATTATTAATGAAAATGGGCTTAACTGACCATAATCATCCAATTCATTTTATACAAAATTCTATGAAATTTTCAAAAAACATGGAATTAAATAACACATTAAGATGATATATTAAACCACTTGAAATTATTTTGTTGAGTGGTTAAGTCCATAATGAATTTATGAAACCCATTATAACCAAAAAAATATGTTTTTAATTTATAAAGCTACCTATTTTAAAATTATAAAAAATAAAATGACAATAAATTTAAGGGAAAAAAGTCAAATATATATGTTAGGGAAGTGTAATAAATCTAGAATGTGTCACCATTAATGAAAAATTAATGTATTATAAGGTATATATCCTCTATAATTAATAAAAAATAAAATTCCCAAATTATAATCAATCTGGGAACAAAAAACTCACATGATGATTTACAATTCTATAAGAAAGGTAACCCTAAGTGAAATATAATGGAATAGAAAAGATACTATAATTGGGGAGGAATAATGTAGATTTAACTTAATAACCATTCAAAATATTGTGAAATGTGTCCATAATTGATGAATGGGAATAGAAAATTATCCAACTCAAAACATTATGGTTTCTGAACGGAATAAAAAGCGAGAAGTGATAGACTTTAAAATGGCAAGGTATTTAGTGATATAAAAGGATTAATAGACTTTAAAATGTCTCGGAAGACAATATAAATTAACTTAAATTTATTATTCAGGAAATTAAAGAATGAATGAGTCATGTTGGATACAAGGTAAGGGACATTGTATCAATCTCCTTTCTTTGGGGCATATTTTGATTTATACACGACTTGATTTTATATGGTGTATTAACCCATTTTAATTTAAATTAAAGGTTATATTGTTTCTATGAATAATTTTATTAAACAACAAAGGGAATTTTTATTTTTACTATATTTGGTGACAATGAAATTTCTGTAACCGCAATCATTATTTGATATTTGGCTTCCTTAACAAGCTATGATGTTTTTAATTGGAATCTAAATATCATATAAATGTTTTACATATTTTGGTATTGAAAATGGGTTTACTATTTCAATATATTGAAATTATTTTTTGTTATTGCAAATGAAATTTTATGATTTAAATGTTTATATTTTCAATCTTTTATAGGTGATGATTTTACAATGGTAGATGGATATTTGATGAGTGGTTACATGATAAACCAAATGATGGGTGGTTTCATAATAAACCGAGGATTGGTGGTTAATTTATAACCACCAATTCATTGGGTATGTAAGTCGGATTTATGGACATTCCATTTATATGAATGATTTTTGGAAGTCAACTATATGGTTATTCCATTTATGTAAGATTATGTCCCAAGATTACTTTTTATATGTTATGTGAGATTTCTATGGGGTTTATGGTAATATTTTGGTTACAAAATGATAAGAAATAAGATTTTATTTAGTGAATAATATTTACTACATCATAAAGGAAAAAATTATTACATATAATAATGTAATCATGGTTTACATGTTTTTTGAAAAACTAATAGTTTTCCTTCTTTATGTATCTTTTACTAAGATCTTTATGCTCATCCCAATATTTTGAAACGTTTTTCATAGGACATAAAGAGTAATAGGGTCAGGGATGGGATCAAAGTATAGTCAAGAAGTTTAAAACATGGAACTAAACATGTTTCATTATTTATAAGTGTTTCTTATTTTATGAAAAAATGGATACATAGTAGAAGTGTCTACAATTAATATTCATGTTGTTAGGTATAAGTTATGGCCTAATTCTATAATGCTCTAAACCTTAAAAGATCCTCAAAGTGAATTATTAACTTAATTCAATATTATGTATTGTTTATGTTTTGGTCATTATAATTCATTAATGGAAAACTAAACTTTTGTTTCCAATCATGATGATTTCCACCCTATGAATGTAACTTCGAACACACATTATCAAAATGTCCCAACTCATTGTCACTGAAAAATTTCACCATAGACTATATATCTATAATCAAATTCTTGTAATTTTTATGATTATTTTCATTGTTTTCACATCCCTTGTGACCAATCTTACAACATTGGAAACACTTTTCAAATCCTAACATACATTACCGAAAACATATTTTACAACACATAGAACAATTTTTGGTATTTCCACTAGAATTAATAGTTATTTTATTCACTATTTCCTTAATCCTTGAATATTTATTAATTATTTCATCTTGTGGGACATAAGTGTAAGAAAACTCTAACTCAACATTGTCATCACAATGAACAAAATTATCATAACTTATCAAATATTATGTGAAATATTATCTAAATTTTTTTTAATCCTATGTTAAATCTATTAATTTTTCTAATATAATGTTGAATAAAGTGGAGAAAATAATTGTCAAATATTGTGATTTTTTTCATCATATTTATCCACAGATTCATCATCTTTTTTCCCTCAATTCTAGGAATTGTTTCTCTTTCATAATCCAAAAAACCTTAAAGAAATATTTTTCATGGAAAACATCCTTAAATATTTTCTATTACATGGAGTCATGTTCCTATTTATCTCTAGTATTATTAACTAAATAACACCATCAATCATCTTCACCTTAAAAATGATAAATGGATACATTTATCATTGAAATTCTAAATATCCCATGACACAAAAGTTTTTCTCCAGAGCATTGATCCATCCTTCCTCGACCATTGGGTCAGACTATCCATTGAAATATGGGTTATTTTTCCACATGAAATTATCCACTACAGACTTGTTCATTCATGATATATTGTTTTACTCTCTATAATGGGTAAAAACACTATTTTCACATATTTGAACTGATCCATCACTATAAAAAGCTGTTTTGTTCTAGTTACAACCATCTTAGGATGCTAATTTGGAAAGATATTATCTTCTTGGTTCCATTAAATATCATCTTCCTTGTTTTATCTACAAAAAACCATTACTAAAAAAATACATTAGTTAAAGAAAAAAGGTAATCTCCAAATTCTATATCATTTCATCTTATCCATAAAGAAAAATATTCTATGTAATGAAATTAACACTATGTTAACCTCTAAAGTTGTATAACTCATTATTCGTTGCCAACTATAACACTTTGAACTTTCACTAATCTTAGTTGTAAATATATTATTCATTCTATTCAATTTAATGTTCTATTTTAGTTTAGAGTTATATAAGATTAATACATAAATTATACATAAAAACTATATAATACAAAGTGAGAACTTTTTATTAGTATGCATTTTTTCCTAATACAAAACATTAAAAATAAATCCTAATTTAATTTCATGGAATTTCTCTATGAATTTAAAATTTTATTCTTCCTTTCTATTACATGTCATTTAATCCTAAGAAAAGAAACTAAAAACATGGGATTATCACGAAATCTCATAAAGTGAGAAAAAAATAAGGGAAAATGTTAGTATAGTGAACACATAATAATTCATATAACATTTACCTTTATCTATATAGTTTTTTAAGAAAATGAAATAAATCCTTTCCATTTGAAAAAATAGAAATTTTTATAAAAAATATCATTATAACAAATATAATAAAAAATTAAAACCTTCTTTGTAACATTTATAATAGAATTCATAGCCCTTTTTAAAACCATGTTTAAAGTAATTAGAGCCTTGTAAAATATATAGTAGAAACCCTTTTGATAATTCATCAATACTTAATGTTATGAAAAGGAACATTAACCAAATCATTGGAGTTCTATTGGGGTACACCAATCATTTAATATATAATGGGAAAAACCAATGATATCAGGGACACCCCATCATTAAAGCTATAATGGGCACACCCTACCCTATTCGGGCCACCGTCATCTAAGCTATAATGGAATCACGTGAAGCTGTCTAGTACACTCCATCATTTAATTATAATTTAAAATATAATGGTTAAAAACTTTTTTGTTTCACTTTTTCCATTATATATTATTTGGAAAACACTTTTAAACTCATAAACAACTAACTTTTGATTATCAAATTACAATTCTCTTTTAAAAACAATTTTTAGTATAATTATAAATTTTATTTTAAACCCAATTTTCCAATATAAAAATACCCAAATAAAAGTAATATTATATTTAATTTAAGTAAAAAATGAATTATTGAAATTGGACTCAGAATAAAATAATTGTCACAGCAGCGGAAAAGTCATTTTTGTCATGTATGTTAAGTGTTTAACATTCCTTTTTTCATTTGTCAAAAAATTCTGTATAGAATGTGTAAAATTATTTATTTATTAATAAATATAAAATTAAGTATAAAATGTAGTTTATAAATATTTTATTTCTACATAAAATCAATCATAAACTTATAAATCTAAGAGAAATAGTGTTTGATGGAAATCCATTAAAAGACAATTTCTTTAAATGAAAAGTCCCTTGTAACTTGGGAAACAAAATAATTGTAAACCCCATTGAATAATAACATTATATTAAACAATAAATACGATTATAATTGATAAATTATTGATATATAATGTCAAAGTGGTTGTATATAGAAATTATAAAAGAATAAATGTTCATAATATCAAAATATTCCCGAGTGAAAAGAGATTGAGACAATGTCCCTTACCATGAGTCTGGTTCATCATGTTTGTCTTTATCTTCGTAATAATAACGATTTTTTTATTTAATTTACTTAGAAACATTTTTATGTTTATTTCAATTTTAATTCAATTATTAAATAGTTATATAAAATTACTTAATCGATTGCATATATGTTTGGTGTTTTGACTATATTCATTTTTTGTGTCAAAAATTAATTTCTTATGTAGACTATATTAAAAGAGGTCATTATTTAAATATTAAAATTATAATGAACTAATAATAATATTTATAGAAATTTTTTTTTAAAAAACTCATGGAATATGGTTATGAAAAATGAATTGATGTTACAATCATGCATATGTTTGTCCGTATCTATGCGTGAGTAACATTCTCTTTTTTCAACAATTATTAAGGAAAGTAGGTATGTAACATTTATCAATAAATAATGATTATTATATCATATGTATTACATAATATTATTATATATACTTATATTTAACATTCATGTGATTTTTTTATTTAAAAAATAGAATAATCACATCGCTTTGAGGTGGTGGTAGTCCACATGTCCACGAGCGATGTTACCAATTTTAGACCCCCATAATTCTCAAGTCCCACCATTTTACTCATTATCATTTAATTAAAATGTGATTTGGACGTAGTGAAAAACACTTCACATAACATCATGACATGGTATACCCCCATACAAATGAATGACATTTCGTGAGGCGATAGTTCTCCATACACTGGAACAATGAATTCGTAACCCATTTGATGGAATTGTGTGTGTTAAAATATAATAACCTTAACATAAAAACATATAAGTAAATTTAGGATAATTAAGTTGTTATTTATTCATATTATAATGATAATTTAAAGGAGTAAACCGGTTTAAAAAACAAAAATTCAAATTGTTGAACGTTACCTTTCCTTCATATAACTCTTTACTATGTTCACCAAAGTACATTATCGGTTGGATTTCATCCTAATTTGTAGATTCTAGTAGGATATTTTGAAAATTTTATGTGATTTTTTCTTGATTATGTAAATAAAAATGTATTGGGGTGTGAATAATGGGGGATAGTGAATTCCCTTTTATAGTAGATGACGATTGAATTTTTGTCAATACCAAAAATCAAACAATATTGGCAGGTATCCCTTAGCTCATGTTACTCAAATGATGATTTTTTCTATAAAATAGTATATATTGTCTACATGCTGATAGAACACATTTTTACATATTTTGGGGAATTTCCATATTTTATCATTTATGATTATCCACTATGTAAACTTTTTTTACTTTAATTTCTATAATAAATTGTAATTGATTTCCCTAATATTTTTTGCAAAAGAATAATTTTAACATACTATACATTAAAAATAATTCTTATTAGAAATATTGAATAAATTATTCCAAATTAAAATCATATAAGTGGGTAAAATTAGTTTAATTTTAATCTTGAAAGCGGGAATAGAAATTGTGTTTATAAATTGAAAATTTTCAAAAGATTACAATGTTTTTATATCAAATTTATACAAGAAATTTAGATCAAGGACCTCAATTGTATTAATAGATAAATAATTTAACTAATTTAAGATTACATTAAATTATAAATTATTTACATAAAAATACCATTTTCAATTAAAATTTTTCATTTCACTATTCATCAAAAGATGACACTTCAAAAAAACACAAAAATCACCCAGTACTAATTTTGAAATTTTCATTTTAAAAAAGTGATTATTTTAAAAAAATCATACAATTATAACAATTTATTTTTAAAATAGTTCTTCCATTAAAAGGAAACAATATTCCTTTTAATAAAATACATCTCTTAAAAAATATTAGATTCATTATAATTTTAGGACTATAATATTTATGGAATGAATATAAAAAAACATTGTTGAATAGATAAAATATATATTACATATAAAATTTCAATAATAGTAATTAATTTAATTTATTATGATAAAAACCCAATGTTGGTATAAAAAGTGTATTTCATACAAAACACTTCCATTATATTCGATTGGTTTTTATTGTCATTTCTAAACAGTAGGGAACAAAATAATTCAATATATATAAATTTTTGAACCACATTTTCATTCGTAAAAAATACTAGTAATTTTTTTATTCCAATATCTAGATGATAGAAATATTATTAAACATTTATAGTATATTGTTGTTTGAAAAAACTCGGTCTTATTTTTAACTCATCTTGTTGATGAAACTCAATTTTGTGAGTATTGTAAAATAAAATTGGATTCATGTGTAATGAAAAAGAAAATCTATATTTCATGTACCAAAAATATTGAAGAATTTAAAATAATTTAAGATAATATATTTCATAGAATCTAAGGATGTTACAATAACATTTATAAAATATCATAGGATCAAAATTTATTAATTTTTTCCACTAAAATGTTAACCATTTCATTATCAAATCATTATTTAATATATTTTACAAAATCTATTTAAAATATCTCACAACTAAAAAAATTAAATTATTATTTTTGCATGTAAGTGAGATGTCAATTTATAATACATCCCTTTATCACTATATATCAATATCACTTTTAAAACAAATACATTATCAACTAGTATGATATTTACACACATAACATTTCAAATATGTCATTGCTGGTGATGCATATATATATATGTTAACAAGAAAATATCTCCTATAAAATATAGAAAATATAAATTTTTATTTTTAAATTATCTACCATTAATTCACCTTGATTTATTCATAAATTAGTATATTGAAATTATAATAGGTATATACTATTTCTTGTTAATTTATAATAACTTTACAATATTCACTTGGTATTACTTACTATAAAAAAGTGAATTTTGAAAAAAAATCATCAGGTTTTCTACAATGTTGAAAATTATTGCAATGTAAGTGTACTAATATTCTAAATGATCATGGAAAATAAATTTATGGTATTTTATTTTATTACATATAATAATATCAAGGATAAAATAATAATTTTCCTACTTCTCAAACCCCACAACAAAATGGGGTAGTATATTGGAAAAATATAACAATCCAAGATATTTATTTAACTATTTTAAATCCATTTAATTTATGTAAATTCTCTTCAATTATGTTTTTTAATAATTAGTTCTATTTATCTAATCACGTTCTCATAAGAAATTTTCTCAAAAAGACACTATTGAACATTTAAAAAACACGATGTTTACTTTTTTGGTTTTTTTGTAGATGTTTTATTCTAAACCTCAAATTAAATCATAGAAAATTTGATTCCAAATCAGAAAAACTTATCTTTCTTTGGCACTACAAATCAAGAAAAGCATACCGATTATTTAAAACAAAATAAAAAATTATAATAATCAATTCAAAGTCTTTGTTATGAAAATATGTGAAAATATATTTTAGTTGTTATAGGGATGTTTTAACTTCAAATAAACATTTGTAATTAAGGAAAGTGAAGTTGAATAATAATATCCATTAAATTCATTACCTAAAAATTTTAGCAAACCCAATGACTATCCACTTGAAATAGTCCTTATATATTTTCAATTAGGAAGTCGTAATTGATGGTCATCTTTAAATAAGGTTGAACAATATTCCTTCATCTCACACTTAAAACCCCGAAATATCAATTATTTTCATAATAATAAAAAAAATTCTCTTCCCATTAAATAAGAACTAAACCAATTCACATGGAATAATCCTTTGAATCTAATGGAACCACCTAATGATCATCCGTTCATTGTTTATAAATAGGTTTTCAGGAATAATTTATATTTGATTGGTAATATGAAAAGAAATAAATCCATTAGTATATCTAAATATTATAAGAAAAGATGAATGAATCAACAATAGTAAAACCTTTACACCTATTTCTTACTTAAAATATATTAGAGTTTTATTATTATTTACCTTTTAAATTAATTATATACTCAATAAAAAATATGGTCAAGACAACTTTTTAAGTTATTTTATTAAATAATTTATTTTTTATTAAAAACAAGGTTTGTAAAATCCTTATTTTCTATGTCATATATTAAAATTTACAAAATCTTTTTATTATTTAACAAAATCCTACATAGCTTGGTACGAACATTAATCAAATTTTCTATTTTTAAATTTCTTTAAAATGGGGAAATTTTATTCATATAATTTACTGAAACTAATCATAAATGATTTTTTAGTTAATAAAATTTCTATTGCGATTTGATTTTTAGAAAAACCAATGGAATTATTTGTTTTAAATTTTCCAAATTAATTAAAAAGTAATTTTAAATTATCTACATTAGAAAAATATATTTAAATTTTAAAAAAAATTATTAAAATAATTTTGGTATTTTTCTAGACTAGGAAAAATTAACTTATGAACTCTTAAAATGATTCGACATGGATAATTATTTGGAAAGTAGTAAACCCATCAGTATAAGTTGTTTTCTAATGTCAGATGAAGTGGTCAAGTTGGTCAATAAAAATATTTATGGAAGTATAATTGGAATTATAATTTAATAAACTATGTTCAGTCTTGAGATCATGTTTATAGTTTTTTCCCTCATTTTAAAAAACAAAAATAATCACACATTAGATATGTTAAAATTATTTTTCATTATATAAAAGGATTAAAAATATGTGTTTTTATCAAAAAGAATTTTTTTTAATGGACTTATTTTTCCAATGCTGAAATGATGGATCCCAATAAGGTAAGAGAGGTATAAGTGGGTCTTAACACCAGCAGGTAAAATTCCTCATCTCATGATGTTATAAGGAAAAAATTACTCTTTCTACCACCGATGTAGAAAACATAGCCACTCGGAGTCATTTTAGAAAAATAATTCCAATAAAACACTCTCATTAGAATTTGTGATTATAGATAACTATATTACTATTATATAAAATAACTCCATTTCCATTAATATCCCTAAAAATTTTATCTTATAACATCACGCTAAAAAATTTGTTCTTAGTAATTATTTATTATCTAATAACTTCTAAAAGGGTGATATCTTATTGGAATTTGTTAAGACAGAATATCAACTCACATGTATTTTCACTAAAAATTATGCAGTCTGTCATTTAAAGTTCATTAAAGGTGAGTTAGGAATGGTTCTTTTGTGAAACATTCCATTTTACCGCAGTTAACCTGATTAGACATTTCAAAATTTATTTCAAATCATGACCAAGTTACAAGTTTTTTCTTGTTTTTTAATAATATTAATAATATTGAATTAAAATACTTTTAGATATCTTCTATTTTGAATATGATCATTATATATCACTTGAGTAGTCATTTTTGGGGGATCATTATCTCATAAATTCTGAAATTTACATTAAAAGAGACATTTTTGTTTAATTAATTATTAATATAATGAAATATTTACTATTATTTTGAAACATTAAATTCATTATTTTTAGAAAAATTACTTTTAGTATAACTCTTCCATATTTTAAATTTTAAAATAATTTTTTTCTTAATAATTCAATAGACTTAGGTTTTTATTTTATTTTATTTTTTTTCATAATTATATGTGAAAATTTATATTAACTCTACTTATTTATCAAAATAATGTTTTTTCCTCTCTTAATGTAATTTTTATAATGAGTAAAAATTATATTTTAAATTGTATGTCAAACAATGTTTTTTTGTTTTTATTTAAAAAAAATTAAAATTTATGGATTCCTTCAAGGTATGATTTCACACCAAAAGTGCATTTTTTCAATTCTCTTTCTGTGAAGGAAACATTAAATAGTAGTAATACCACTCTTTAGGGTAATGTGTGTATTTGTAAAAATGATTATAATAATATTTTCTCTATATTTTATTTATTATATTCGTCTTTTTATAATATTCATATTTTCTATTATATCACTTCTTTATTTCTTTTTTATCTTATTTTTTATTATCTTATCTTTATTAGAAATCATCTTTTAAAATTTTATTTCATTCTATTTTTTCATTCCTTTCTTTCTCAATTTTCTAAATCTCCTTCCAAAAAATCATCTTGTAAACATCACTCTCTATATATCTCTAATTCTTTTATTGTGTTGGATATTTTATGCTTTTAGATGTTTTCCAAACGTTTTCTTTCATCTTTGTTCAAAATCTCATTACCCCTTAAAGTTGTTTTTTATCTCTATTTTCAATTTAAAGATATCTATAAAGTGTTTTTTTAATATTTTCTTTTGAAATTTCTCTCTAACATCATAGACTGACTTTCTATTAACCTTGTAGTATGACAGGTCCCTATATCACCTGAAGCATTCCTCCCTCTATGCTATAGGCTGCAAACTAACAACAATCATGTAAGGAGGTGATAGTGAGGAGAATATAGCCTCATGATCAGAGTATCACAACGATATATTACAAAATAAATAGTAGATAATAGTGGAATAAATAACAAATTAAAGATATAGAAAAAAATAATAGTATCAACTGAATATAAATGTCCAATGAAAATATACAAAAACCCATTCATGTTTAGATGTTTATACCTAAACTCAAACAATAAAAATACAATAAGAAACACAATACAGTACATTACAAGAATTAGGGAATGAAATAAATGACATAAGGGTAACTTCCACAAAAATTTTGAACTCCATATTAGTCCAATTTTCTTAACAAATTTGTACAAACATGACAACGCATGTAATTAGCTATGTTCCTTTGAACATGAGAGATTCTTGGGTACCCTATTGCAACATCAACCAAAGTAGGGTGGGAGATAAAATATCGAAAGACCACTACCAATGGTATCTATAGATAAATCCCTTCCATGAATATAAAGTAAATTAATGTGAATGTAAACTGAATAATAAGTAGTGATGAATAAATAAATATCCGTTGGTTCGTGTTCCAAAAGGGCACTTGGTTGACTCTTCCTACTTCAGCCCAAGGCTAGAATGATGATCTAATCTGCAAAAATATGTATATGGTAATAATATAAAAATATTAGAGTTAAATATTTCATCCACCTATATGGACTAAGTGTAAGAAGACATAAGTTTCCATATACCTGGAATACTTGGTTCTTATTGGACACAGGAATTACTCATTCATCCTTAACAAGCCTGAATTAGACTATAAGCTCTCAGAAAATGTTCAATTTCTTATATCTCATAATGTGTGGGATTTTTCATACTGGTCACTCAAGATGCTGATTATGACATCATTTCAACAGCTAAAAACAGGGGACGTGGTGCATCATTTCAACCATCTAAATAGTATAAATGGTGTGACTCATCATGGTTAACACTTGATATAAGGGAGTGTGAATCGTCATGACCAACTGATCACTTACCATAATTCCACATACAATATCAATGAAATAAAAATAATGATAACAAATTATCACCTCTTAAGGTAATCTAGTATCCCAATATAACCAAGGGAATCACAAATTATATAATGAATGTAATGATCGATGTGTACTTTCCTCTCTTTACAATTCATTTCAATTAAACCATTTAATTCGTCCAAGGAATGAAAACCATCATAAATCATTTCATTCAATATAATAAATCCATTTTATTTATCAAATCATGGATTTATATATTTTGGTCATACAAACCCACTTTGAAAGTGGTTGGTCTTTGAAACAAATAGTCATAAGGAGTGTCACTTCCTATTGTTCCTTCCTTATATGGATTTCAATTGAGGCCATGTAATAAGAATCCCACATATCATTAAATTTAATAATGGCATGGGAAAACACTAATCTAATAAGGCCAATAATGATTTAAATAACTAATCGCAACATTTTAGTTTATATGATATCGCAACTCATCCAACGGGTTTTGTTAAACAACATGTCATTTCTTAACAAACAATTAATTCAGCAGAACCAATCATCACATAAAAAGGGATAACTTAATTTTTCAAGTGAATCACATTAGAAAGCTACCAAACATGGAAAATCAAAATACATGGTTCATCAAGGAACAAAGGAGTTGTTACTATAAATTTTGAAACTACCTTCATGGGGAAAATCCATTTATAATCCAAGATGAATACTTAGGATGAATTTAGGGGTTTTAATTAATTATTTAAAAAGGGAACATTCAAGTTGGAACACAAAAGGGGTGTCTGTGTTCGAGGTTGGAATCCTATATTTACTAAGAAACGATTTGTGGGAGAATATCCTTGTGCATAAGTCAATTTATATGAAATAAATCAATTTTAGGACAATGAAAAGAAAAGGTAGGCACACTACAAAGTGACATTCTTTTTAAATTTATGAAAACATTTGGAATGATTTATACACCACCTAACTCATGCATAAGACACTCTAATAGTCCAATATTGATGCTTGACTTCGTTCTGTTTGGATGAAGTCAATGAAACAGATGTCCGCACAAAAAAAGAGAAAATGATCTTGCACAAAAAATAGGACAACCAGATTGATAGGGAAACATAGAAAGGATGAACAAGGTATTGAGAGTTTTCTGAGAAGACTCCATATGGACTAATGAAACTATATTCTAGTAATGGATAGAGGATATTTTTCCATTCATAGGCTATGTGTTGGTGGATCCCCATGCATGATGAAGGAAAAGACACCCATTCAAGGAAAGGAGGATGATTATAGGGATTAAAATATTTAATCCATTAAGGGAAAAATTCAATTTCACCCTTTTTACTAGGCTTCATCATTTGGTTGAAAAATTTGGACAAACCATGAACCACCTTTGTGAGGAAAAGTGTACACACTACCTAAATGGCATGGTCTAGGAAATCTTGTGTATACGTGAAGATTACTTCTTCCCACATGCAGGTGTCACATGGATTGAACTGGTGAGATTTACGGTTTCAAAAAAACCTTGTACCCTTTCCAGTCCTACCAAAACATTAGTTTATGGGGTCCTACACCACCAAAACATGAAAGAATACTTAGGGGATACCTATCCCCCCATCAACATCTAAAAAACCACGATAAAGTGTTCTAACACTCATAATTACATTCTGAATATTGTTACAATGAACTAATTATCCCCTAAATTCCAAAATTCAAATTTCCTTCAAATTTTATCTTGGCTCAAAACATGTGTCGATAGAACCTCCTAAACTTAGAACTTATCATCCCATAGATTCCTTGGGTAAATAATGAATATAACACTAGAACTACGAGGTCCTCATTTCTCATTCAAACGATATTGTTTTATACCCAAACACCCAATGTACCAACAAGATTTACCTAATTTGATGAAACTTAAGCTATAAATATTTGAGGAAACATTGATATTCTAACTTAAACAGTAAAATGGTGCTTACATAAGCTTGAAGAGATAGATACATGATCACATCATTGTCTATTTAAAAATCTAGTCGATGTTTCTTCCCATAAAATGTTTAAACATAAAAAGGTGACCAATTCAGTGACACGGTACCACCACCGTAGAATGTTTTCTCTCAAATCATGCCTTATGAATTCTTGAGATGCCCCTCGTGTGATTTCCTTAACTGAGTGAACCAAATTACTTTCAAGGTCATATCAAGGACCTCAATATAATGAAATTTTTAAATCCCAATCAACCTAAATGGGAAATTTTGCGATAGATTTCCTTATATACAACTATCTTCCCCTGAACCACACTCACCTTAACATATCTATATGCTTCTAATTTTATATTTTGATCATATAAGTTAGATAAGAATTATAAAAATTTGATCCAATATGATGGAATTATCTAAAAAACACCCAACCTAGACTGTAAACATATTAAAAAATAAACTATAATTCCATCTTCAAAAGAATCTATATTTTACGATAAGCCTGATCACTGAAGTCTATACCTGACATCCGATTATGTTCCCTATTCAATCCATCACATAACAATTTCATCATTCATGTCCTTGAATCAATATGGGTTTAAGAGAAATCCATCCCATCTGAACCATTACCCCTTAAACCCAACCTCTGAGCCAAATAAGAAGTCTGAGATAAACATAGATTCATTAAACATGGGTCAATGGTACTAACCTATGTTATTCCATACCCCATTTTTACAAGTGATATGTTTCTACAATGCATAGGCGTTCACATCAGATCATTGACTAAGCCCAGATATGAATTCTACTAGAAGAAAAGTCCAAGGAAAATAGATGGAGTCCAAGAGTTCTTCCAAGTCAATCCTACATGGGTTCCCAAGTATCACATTGGAATAACCATTCCATAATAAAAGCCGTGCATATGGTGATAAACACTCATAAAACCTATTTATTGAAAAAGAATATGATTTAAAACATATAACTTAGTGTATATCCAATGCTCTCTTAGTGCATCAAGGATGACGTCAATATAGGGTAATGCCCATCACTAAGTAAGAGTACCCTAAGAGGGTACCAAGAATAACAAATATATTCAAGACGCTTTTATCATATCCAAGATGAAGTGCTCAGTACGATTTAAAACTAATTATACATGACTACCAGAAAAAGAGTAGTCAAACCAAAACTAGATTACGCCCTAGAATGAGTTTGGATTCACCTATCAACGAGTATTCATTAATCAGTCACAATGTCATTACCACCCGAAGAATCCCATGATCAATCATTCATAACTACCAAAGTCCCTCCATGACTAAAAGTTTTTCTCAAGGGTTGCATAAACAACCTACCAAATCTACATCATGATTTTAAAAAAATCAAAAACATGTTACAAGACTAATAAGCCTCACATACATTCAAAAACCACATTATTAATTTTTAAATGGTATTTATCAGGTGTGTCCCGTCTACCTATATGGAAACATATTCACTAGAACCAACATGATGCTCCCCACCTTTATAGTGTCCTAGTCATTGAAATAGTAACAGACTAGACACCCATATGTGTGCTAGATCTCATTCACCAAAAACTCATGAGTGACACGTATCTGAGTCATGACAAAAAAAACATCATGAAATTTGGCATGAAATTCAAAACCAAGAAGACCAACTAAAAAACAACAGACCCTCTTTGAACACCATCATGAGAATTTTGATTATTTTTATTCCTTTAATGTCTAGGTCACATTACATTGTAGATGAGATAAGAATGTACTCAATTACTCAAGGATCCATTATTACACCAAAATCAACTAGATTATTGTTACATTTAGCAAATCGGTGGGTACTTTTTATATTAATGCACACTACCCTAGAATTTTAGTGTCATGAAAACATTCCCCCGATACTATCCATAGGTTTTCCACCCTATAACATCAAATAAGCTGGTGGTCTATAAAATATATTTAACCCAGAGTCATATTCCTTCATATGACCATTAAATTGGATGATGATGCACCAAGTCTTACTTCACTATGGAATGAGAGAGGGTAAAATGACTAACTAAGAGGTCGACCATTCACATAGAATGTATATCCTACTGAAATAAATCATTGCATGATGCTAACTCCCCCAACAAAGGTCTAGGATACCATGACCACCCATCCAAACAAGGGTTTCATTTAAAAGCAATGAGTCCTACTAGGGAAAACAACACCCAAACGACACCATACGTTAGAAAACTCACTGTATTTTGATGGTCATTTATGCTTTAAAGGTTCTACACACCTCGGTCCATTCCCTTACAAAAATCATATATATTGAACCTATAACTAAGTTATGACAAACAAATTTCACTTGGCCCTATTCTTACCATTTAAAACCTTGTTAATAAAGGAAGGCCTATGGAAAATTTTCACATTTTTATTCTAAGGAAACATCAATTAGATATTTGAAGTACCCTTCCAGAAGGGTTTAAATTATGTATACTACCAAAGGATCCATTTTAATCAAGTAAATTGATTTAGATTCAAAATTTAATGATTTTAAAGAGTTAAACAAACCTAAAGTACATGTTATAAGAAAAAAACACATGGTACCCGATTTAATTGACACCTCATAAAAAACATGGGTTCCTTACCAATATACCCTTTTAAACTATAATAATTTATTGATATTTATTCCACAATATGAAATTTATCTTATCATTTCCTTTTAATCATTTTATTTACCCATAAGGATTTCCACAATTTTAGTTAGATTAAAACCATGTAATTAAATATAAAGAGACCATTGAGGGTATTGTTTAGTCGACTTTCCTTAATAAAAACAAAACCCAATTATAGTTATTGAATAATAAAAGATTAAAAATACACATAGTGGGTTATTTTGTAAAAAAACATGCCACAACTGATCTACAAGGTATATTTTTAAATTTTGGAAGTTAAACATTTGGATCAACAAGACCATGTGATAGAGTCACGTTCCCCTATAGAGGCAACTGTAAATAGTTTAATCATTTTAAATTACCCACAATGGATTTTATATGATAAACTTAAATACTATATATGACCTACTAAGGTCGAGGCATGTAAGAGATCCACGAGCATCCAAAAATTATTTCATATCAAAAATTAAATAGCTCTTATATTTACAACCATTTCATAATATATCATAGTCATATATAATTTTTTGATTATATGGGGTTCCCTCTACTAATATATAAAGTGCTGATAAACATTAATGACTATGAACTAGATCCCATTTAATTAAAAGCAACTATCTCTAAAATTTTAATTTTAGAAATTTTTAAATTTTAACAGTGGTCTCTAGGTATGTACAAATCTCAAGAGATGGTTCGAGTACATGTGTTAACTTTCTCCAATTTATAAGGAACACATACACCTTATTACTAATAACTAGAACTCTATTAATATAAACCATTATGTTTAGATCATGCAACAAATTATAAATTGAAATACTAACTATGCGTGTTATCATTAGAAAAAATCATAGTGGAACATGGAAAAAATAACATAATCCTGATATAGAGGCAAGACATGATAAATAATCAGGAAGCATGGGATATAATTACATAACTATTCCAAAAAGTTAAAATCCTAATGATATACTTCAACATGTTAAAAACTAATTGTATCACTAATATACCTTACATTGTATAAAACATTCAGCCTAATAATCACACAAGGCACATCATTACAATCAGTAGGTGACATATAAATGTATCTACATGGAATGGAATATGAATTGCATGTGAATCTCTTTGTGCCTATAATAATGATTTTAATTATACTTCCTTGACATATTATAAAAATATAAAAATTCCATAAATTTTATAAATCAATAATTAGTGTAAATTACATCATTCATTCAAGGTGAAATCATAATCAACTGTAATCGAAACATGTATGAACTATAATCCCCGCCTTATAAAATTATTCTTTTCCCGGTGAATGGGATGATCACTCCCATACATGAATATTTACCTTGTACCAACACATTTCTTGTATTCTATATACTATCCCCAAATAGAAAGACAAAGAAACAAAACTCTAATACAACTTTGTAATGTCCCATCTTCACTTCCTATTAAACTAGTAGGTGTTTTGATCTCTACATGGACTCAAGCATGTGTCCCTATATGAAAAAGGCATCCTATAAGAAATTAGGGTATATATAGGTGATATTGGGGATATAATACACTCATGATTTGAGTAGAAAATTGATTTATCTGAAAATAAATGACAAAAAACTAAGAAAATGGTAATAAATGAACAACATGGTAATGGAAGAATAATATCAAGTGAATATAAATTTTCGAAGAAAATACAAAATAATTAATGCATGTATAGATGATGATACATAAACAAAATATGTAGAAATACAGTAGAAAACCCAATATAGTGTAGTACAAGAATGAGGAAAAGTAATAATTTCCTTGAGGGAAAACTGCACATGTATACTGAGCTCTAGCTCTGTACTGAGCTCCTAAATCCCAATTGTAATCAGGACAGAGTAAAAAATTATCCATGTTACTATAAGAATGATATCTTCTTGGATATCCTGATGCAATGTAGGCCTGAGCAGGGTGTGAGATAAAATCCATGTAGGTCTCCACTAATGGTGTCAACATGTAAATCAAATAAATGACTATAAATTACAATAGTTTCCATATTAGAGAAATAATATGGAATGATAAATAAATAAATTTCGGTCAGATCAGGTTCCAATAGGACATGTGGGCAACTCTACCTGATTAGTCCCATGGTTGGAATTATTATCTGATTAATGACCAAATGTACATATTAATAATATATAAAATGTATATTTATATATTTTATGCAACTATATAAACAAAGTACGAGTACACGTAAGTAACCATATACCTATATACTAGGTTCTTACTAGATTAGGATGACACTCCATCCAAATCAAATTTTTATTCAAAGAAAGAGCAAACAAAACAAAACAGAACAACCAAGACACCAAAACAACCAAGGGACCCCGGGAATTAGGGGGGTTGAAAATAATGCAAGCTGAGGGCATCCCCTCTAATTAAATTAACACACTCTGGTTTCAAACTATTGATAGGGAGTAGACTGGTGGAGATGGAGCTTTGGGCCTCCACGGAATCCATGTGATCCGCAACCTTATTACCCTCGTGCCATGTATGAGACACTTGGGTGTTGGTTCCAAGTAAAGCACGATATTTCCTCACAATATAAGTTATAGACCAAGGCGGGGAACCTTTATCTATCAATGCATCATGAAGGATCCTAGAATCAGTCTCTGCTTGGGTTAAATCAAGGTTCTCCTGCATGCAGAGGGAAATCCCCGTGTGTAATGCCTTGGCCGCGGCCAAGAGGGGCGTACTCTTTCCAAAGAAGGATGAAAACTCCATGACTGCCTCCCCCCAGAGCCTCGTACCACACCCCCTCCATTCATCACCCCCAACATGCATGACCCGTCCATGTTCAGCTTGAGACCAGAGCCGGGGGGTTTCCAGTATACCCACATCCCCTACTGAACCAGGGAGGGGGTGGTGGAAGGGATGCTAACCTGGAAAAATCTGAATGAGGGGGCCTCATGCCAGTAATTGAAGAGTGAAGCTAATTCCATAAAAAGGAAATGGGTCTGCGTGATAATGGACCTAACAGTGGGAACATAACCTTCATACCTTGATTGATTTCTGTCTTTCTATAAGCTCCAGCATCATGCATTGAAAATAACCGAACGAATGTTCTTATATTCTCCAGAAAAAGAGTATATTCCCTACATCTCATAATGAGTGGGATAATTCGTTCTCATCTCTCAAGATGGTGTATGATTCCTTATGAAAACACCATAAAAAGGGTTGTGGTATTCCATTCCAACCATCCAAACAGTCTTAACGGTTTGATACGTCATGATAAATACTCAATGCAAGGGCATGTTAATAGTCATACCCAACATAAACCTTACCATCCTTCCACAACCAAAATTAATTTCATAATAATAATGATAATAAGGCATTTCTTATTAAGGAAATAGATATTCCGAATATAACTAAGGGTATCACAATTTTGTTAAAGCACAAATGATCAGTGTAGCCTTTTATCCCTTTATAATTCATTTCATTAAAATATTTAATTCATTAATGGAAATAAAACAATCATGAACATGTAATTCAATATAATCAACCAATTTTTTATCAAAATAAGGGTTTCTATAATTATGTCATACCAACCCATGATGAAGGTGGTCAGACTTTGAAACAAACATTCACAGGGATGATTATTCCCCCTTGTTTAATCCATTTTGGAATGTCAAAAAAGGCCTTGTTATAATCATGAAACATATCTACCAATATAATAATGGAATATAAATACCCCAATGAAATAAGGCCAAGATTGATTTAAATAACTAATCACTACTTTTTAGTTTAGATGATATCTCCCCTCATCTGAGGGGCTTTATTATAAATCATGAAATCATTTAACAAACAATTCATTTAGAACTACCATGCTTCACATAATAAGAGATAACTCAATTTATCAAAACGAGAATATTAGAAATCACTAAAACTATAAAATAAATATATGAGGTTCATCAACTAATTTAGGAGTTGTTATCATCAATTTTTCAATTTCTTATAGGGGAAATCCATTTATAATCCATACTGAATGCTTATAAGGCATTCCAAACAATTAATTAATTAAATTAAAATTTGATATTAAATATGGAACACACATGTGGTGTACTTATTTGAGGATGTAATCCTCAATTTAATAATAAATTATCAACAAGATTATATCAAAGTGCGTTAATCAATTTTGATTAAAGAAATCAATTTTAGGGTGATGCATGAAAATGTTCATAATTCATCATAATTAAATTATTTATAAATAGTAATAATCAATGTAAAATAGACATATTCCACCAACATCATTCATTTTATTCCTTATTAATCCAATACCGAGTCTTGATTTGGTTCGATTAGGAATAAATCGAAGAAATAACCATCCTCCCTAAAAAGAAGGCAAATGAACTTCCACTAAAATACCACAACATATTTGAAGGGAACTCAAAAAGGATAAAAAGGAATTGAGAGATTATCATTTGGACTCAATGGGGATTGGCGATGCTTGATTCTGGCAATGGAAAGAGGAGAATGTGTTGTGCCTAGCTTATGTGTTGGAGGAGCCCCATATATGGGAGAGGGGTAGACACCTGCTAGAAAAAAGGAGGAGACAAAAAGGGATTAAAACATTTAATCTATTAAGGAGAAAATTTCATTTCACCCTTTTTACTAGGTTGCATGGTTTTTCCATACATTTTGATCATACCGTTTTCAATGTAACGCCCCGACCCCAGCTACCCAGAGTCGGTGCATTACTTCGTAACATTGGCATGATCACAAAAGATCAAGTCTCGAAAGACCGATTAGTTTAGTAGCCTTGGAAACACTAGATACATTTGTAAACGTTACATTACATCATAAAGTAAACCAAAACAACAACAACATATTGTCTTCATATCCCCTCAGACTATCCCTGCAGGTCATTCATAATATACTTCTTCAAATCCTGGAAAACATTAAAACATTGAAAGGGGTGAGCTCAGATGCTCAGTAAGGATAACAATATTGCGGAAGCTTTCATAAATAAACATTAACATTTAAGGCAGTGTATAACTAAAACAAAAGCCTTTTAAACTTGAACTTCAACATAATATGGCAAAAGTAAAATGAGGTAATGTCATTCACTTCTTCACATGGATATTCTACTGGCCGAATAATCACATGCAATATCAATAACCACTTTCATAATGAGGGAATGTATAATGCCGGACATTCTGAAACATTTTGTCAAGGCCTCGGCCAAGACATCTAAAATGATTAAGGCCTCGGCCAAAACCATAAATCAAATTGGGAAAGGGCCTCGGCCAATTCCACGTCTAGTTGTCTCATGAGACCTACCGATGCATCGAGGAGCTATAGCGGGCTCCACCCGTCACTTATTAAGTCCAATACATTCCTCATATGAATATGTTTAAACATATCATAAACCATAACATAATCGTATCACATAAAACATGCATAAAGGAAACATAACATTTCCACATTTCAATCACAAGATATCAATACAACACTTTGATATGATAAAAACGCTTTCAAAACCATTTTCAATACCAATATAAAAGAAAGTTAAAACTTTGTATTTATTTTTCATTAAAAAAAATGATGGCTTGTAGAGGAAGCCGAAACTCAAATAATGGTCACGGCGGCGGAGAAGTCATTGTCGCCGCATAAGTATGGAAAGAAAAACATTCCCTTTTGTCGTTTAGCAAAATGCTTCGTATAAAAAGATTCATTTTGAATAAACGTAAAAGTCAAAGGGGTTTATACACCGTATAAAAGAAATTTGTGTATAAAACCAAATATGCCTCAATGAAAGGAGATTGAGACGAAGTACTTTAAAAGATAATTTTTAAATAAAATATATCTATTATGTGTATTCACTATAAGTACACTTAAAGAATGTAAAAATACAAGATAGGACATAATAATATCATGACATAATTTGAAAGTAGGAGATTAACCCAAAGAATGGAAGTTGGGTTAAGAAGTTCCCTTACCTCGTGTCTGACTTGACTCAACCGTTCTTTAACCTCCTGAATAATAAACTAGAGTTAATATATACCTTATTAAGAACCATTTTCAATTTCATTATCCTTATTATATCACTTATTACAATGATATGAACATTATGTAATTATTTAAGTTAATAACGGTCGTTTTGTCGATCTTTGGTACTTGAGTCAACAATAAGCTTCTTATAATTACAAGTTGTTTATGTGGTGAAATATCCATTATATCCAGAATTATATTCATGATTTAGATGTCATATATATATTATATATCCAGTATATACATTCATTTATAATATTACGTAACATTTAGAGGTGAGAAATGAAATGCACCGTTCATGGAGACGGTAAGCCGTACGTACGCATGAACGCTACTTTCATTTCAATTTCATATTTAATGGAACTAAATCATAATGATATAAATGTATAATATAATTCCAGTATAATATAGTGTATAATATCATTTACTCCATCCTTTATACATCCCACATATGGCATTAACGATTCAAATCACTTTGAGGGGGCGGTAGTCCGCACTTCCTAAAATGAAATTATCGCGTTTTACCCATAATGGAAATCATAAAGTAAGCCATAAATGAGAAATACAGAAGCATAAGTAAAACATAAACACATTATATATCATATATAAATATAGTGACATCTTAATGGCCACCTTTGAAGGTGTTATATGAGTGTTGAACAATCATCGTTTCGTGAGGCAGAAATTCGCCATCCACAGAAACCGTATGTTCTTTAACCATTAGATGTAGGTGTGTGTAAGTGTAGCTCGAATCCTTCTTATAACAACATCCTAGTATATTGAGGATACTGGTGTTGTTACAAAATAAATGAATAAAAAGAGTTTAGGGGGTTGGAGAAGAAAAATAAAACAAAACAACATTAGAAAATACATTACCTCAAAATCGGGTAACTCTTTTTGATTTGAGCCAAAGGCTTCCTTGGGAAGAGTTCTGCCCAAAGTGTGGATTCTAGGAGTAATAGGGGGAAGTTGGGAGAGTATTTGGGCAGAGGTTGGCCGAGCCAAATGGCTTGAAAGTGTAAATGAGGTGGGAGAGGTGGGGGCCTTTTATAAGTGGAGAGGAGGGGCACTTTTGGAAAGATTGAAATGTTACATTATTTCACAATGCTTTTCGGATTCTAAAGGTCCCACACTTATATAACTAGAGGATAAGGTGATAAGGGTTAGAAATATCCTCATCCAATTGGCTTTGGACAAGTGTAAGCCTTGGATTTTGCATTATCTTCCCATTTTATTTAAATCGTTAAATAATGAGGTCATCACTACATCATCATGATGTCATAAATAATTTAATTTATTTAATGTCTAAAAATTATAAAAAAACTACTATGATGTAGGAAATCTTTTTATCTTTCCAATGAATATTTATAGTCAAAATTTGGACTTGTGTAACCCCACTTAAAAACTGTTTTAGTAAAACAACTCATGTTTGTGTCAATTTAATTTCAACATTAAATAAATATATATTAATGTCATTTTCCAACTAAAGTGGCTCCATGGGGTCCCCAAGTTGACCCATGGGTTGTCTTGGTCGGCCATGACTCATCCAATAGGAGTAGGACAAGTGTCAAGCTCATATCATATTAATAAAACATTGTGTTTACCTTAAACTACACTAATTACCTCTAATCGCGATTAAGAACTTAAAAGTTACTATTCACCAAAAAATTATTTTAATCTTATTGAACCACATTTTACTTCTTAATGACAACCATGTATGTCGGATTTTTGAAAATCAAATCACAGAAGTGGTAATATTTCATTTAAACGAAAAATCAGTTATTTAACTACCACTTAGTGGTTTCACTATTCATCAAAAATTGAAGTTTTTCAGAAAAAGGCCAAAATTTCACCCTAAGCTATAATTGATATTACGAATTCGAAAATGATTTCTATTTTAGAAAATTCCAAACATATTAGTTGCATTAATTAATTTTATAATTAATTCCCGCTGTCACAACAAATAGCGTGTTTTTAAGAAACAATTTATATCAAAAGATTGGCAATTGTTTATGTCCAATTTCAATGTTAAATTAATTCTAATGACCACCATTGGATAAAATGGTAAAAATATATTCTAATTATACTCTAAAACCACTCAATAGTATAATTTATCACTATGAATTATTTTGATTAAAAAAGTTGTTTTAAGTACTTTTCACTATTCATAAAAATTTTGAAGTTCTCAGAAAATTACAAAAAATTAAACATAGGCTAATTTCAATATTAGGAATACAAAAATAAAGTCCATTTTGAAATATAAAATTTCTATAATTTTAAAAAGTGGTTATTACTATTCATAACGGCTATTTTGATTAGTTGCGGTGTGTTAGAACTCGAACTTGCGTACAATGCAAGCTATTGCATTATTGAATGAGATGCGTATCATGGAAGCTCGGGGTGTTACATTCTCCCCTCCTTCAATAAATTGCGTCCTCGCAATTTGAAATTTTTCTTGGAAAATAAAAGGTTGAAAATAAGAAAATACCTTTGAGGAAAACCCACATCGGAAATAAGATTAATAAAATTTAGCCTTAATAAGAGGGAAAAGGAAATGAACAAGTCACCACCCAATTATGATCTCGATTAGGAGAACATTGGTGGCAATTAGAGACATATAATTAGAGGAAAAACGTAAATATTTGTAGGGAGCGATTGGGGTCATCAATCACAATCAACTGTCAAATTGAGGGCCTCAAAGCCTTCAATCTATGTTGATTTAAAATATCATCAGTTCAACAAGACATAAGGTATTAGGATAACACATTTTTTTGTTTTAATATCCCTTTACTAAAGTTTAAGAATTAATTTATTCATTGAATAAGAGATAGGTATATATATATTTATGCTTGACAATTAGAGTTTCAACCTTCAACTCATCTTTCACTCAAAAAGATAATAGAACACAAAAATATTATAATTATACTAATTGTATAATGTTCCAAATGTTAACACATACCATTTAGATTAGTAAAATTATTTTGTAATAACCAGGGACTTCCTGTAGGCTAGTGGTAGGAAATAAAGGCCTGTCGCACTATGATTGTGGGTTCGATTCCTGCAGCTTTGTCCGACGCGACGGGTTATTCCCCACCCTGCAGGTTGTCCTTTTCCTAAAAATATAGTACTATACTATTCCAAAAATAATCTTCATAAATGTTTTAACCTTAAACAATACTATCCAAAGTTCAACTTAATCCATTCCAACCTTAATAGTTATCCAAAATACTTCTGTCCAACTCACAGTCCAAATTTTATAAGGAAGGTAAACATAATGAAGATCCTTTATCCCACGTAACAACATGTGAACACATTCATCATGTATTCTTTTTAAACATACTGAATTACCATGATCCCTTATTCCTTATAGAATACTAGATATACTCCTTCTATCCAAAAATGTATACAAAACATCAATCAGTTTCAAGGAAGTTAAGTATATCCAATATAATTTATCCAAATCAATCACGTCTTATTCCAAAATCACAATCTCAGTATCAAAACCATATTATGGTTTATCTTTCTCTCAACCATATATTTTTCAAAAATTTAACCTACTGTGGAGTCACTTTTCTTGGTTCCACACAATCTCAAGTCCTTGATGAAATAGTACTGCAGTACAATCCTTATATACTCCATAATTATTATAACCAGTACATCATTGATACAACACTCAAATTAAAAAAAATCTTTAATAACAACATAAGAACTCTAATCATTACTCCTCATCTGTGGTAGTATCATAACTTGATTATTATCCAATAACATCATTTGGGGCATGCTCTGATGATTTAGACATTGGTTTGCGTAGTGTCCCCAATCCTTGCAGAAGAAGCATTGTACATTTGAAACCATTTTCTTACCCTTGCAGTCACGCACTTTGTGTCCTTTTTCTCTACACTTATAACAAACTCCCATTCCCTTTAGGCAAGTTCCATGATGTTTCTTCCCACAATTACCACATATTGGAAAATTCTTCTTTCCCCTCATCCCTTTATCCATCATTCTCTCTTCCATCCCTTTCGTCTCTTGCTTCGCTTCAAAGCCATAGGACTCAGAGAATTCTTTAATTATCTTATTAACACATGATACTATTTCTTCATATGTTGAGAACACATGGGAGACTATTTCCCTTCAAAATGTTGGCTTAATACCGTGAAAGATACTATCCTTCTTACTCTTTGGATCATACGTACTGCTGGAGTTCACATTCCTTCTACTGGGCGCCATTTCTATACAACGGCATAAATTAGGTTAGTTTATGAATCAAAATACATAATTCCATACTTGTAAAACACTTTACATAAATTGAACTATTTATGGATATAATCCATAATCATAAAAAGAAATGTTTTCTTTGAGTAAGTATGTACTCATAACCCTTCATAGTGGTTTGTAAGTAAAATGAGAATTATCCTAAGCATATCCCCCGGGAGTGTCATAACCAAGAGTGCAGCAAGGCCCGTTGTTGTGCACCAGTTCCCGTTCGAGTCTAGCTCAAAGCGGTGTTTTCGGGTTTTACCCCTAGGTACATCTGTGCCAGAGCCGCCTCTACCTGCTAGTATCCAGACAGGGACGTATTGCTCGGAAAAGTCATAACATCTCTATAATACCAAAATTCTAGGAAGTTCTTCTATACTAATCCTCAAAGTCTATCTTTGGGCTATGTGCTCTAATCAGAGTTTATCTAAATCTAGCTTCCAAGGTTAGTACAAAAATGCCTCTGATACCAACTGTAACGCCCTGACCCCAGCTACCCAGAGTCGGTGCATTACTTCGTAACATTGGCATGATCACAAAAGATCAAGTCTCGAAAGACCGATTAGTTTAGTAGCCTTGGAAACACTAGATACATTTGTAAACGTTACATTACATCATAAAGTAAATCAAAACAACAACAACATATTGTCTTCATATCCCCTCAGACTATCCCTGCAGGTCATTCATAATATACTTCTTCAAATCCTGGAAAACATTAAAACATTGAAAGGGGTGAGCTCAGATGCTCAGTAAGGATAACAATATTGCGGAAGCTTTCATAAATAAACATTAACATTTAAGGAAATGTATAACTAAAACAAAAGCCTTTTAAACTTGAACTTCAACATAATATGGCAAAAGTAAAATGAGGTAATGCCATTAACTTCTTCACATGGATATTCTACTGGCCGAATAATCACATGCAATATCAATAACCACTTTCATAATGAGGGAATGTATAATGCCGGACATTCTGAAACATTTTGTCAAGGCCTCGGCCAAGACATCTAAAATGATTAAGGCCTCGGCCAAAACCATAAATCAAATTGGGAAAGGGCCTCGGCCAATTCCACGTCTAGTTGTCTCATGAGACCTACCGATGCATCGAGGAGCTATAGCGGGCTCCACCCGTCACTTATTAAGTCCAATACATTCCTCATATGAATAGGTTTAAACATATCATAAACCATAACATAATCGTATCACATAAAACATGCATAAAGGAAACATAACATTTCCACATTTCAATCACAAGATATCAATACAACACTTTGATATGATAAAAACGCTTTCAAAACCATTTTCAATACCAATATAAAAGAAAGATAAAACTTTGTATTTATTTTTCATTAAAAAAAATGATGGCTTGTAGAGGAAGCCGAAACTCAAATAATGGTCACGGCGGCGGAGAAGTCATTGTCGCCGCATAAGTATGGAAAGAAAAACATTCCCTTTTGTCGTTTAGCAAAATGCTTCGTATAAAAAGATTCCTTTTGAATAAACGTAAAAGTCAAAGGGGTTTATACACCGTATAAAAGAAATTTGTGTATAAAACCAAATATGCCTCAATGAAAGGAGATTGAGACGAAGTACTTTAAAAGATAATTTTTAAATAAAATATATCTATTATGTGTATTCACTATAAGTACACATAAAGAATGTAAAAATACAAGATAGGACATAATAATATCATGACATAATTTGAAAGTAGGAGATTAACCCAAAGAATGGAAGTTGGGTTAAGAAGTTCCCTTACCTCGTGTCTGACTTGACTCAACCGTTCTTTAACCTCCTGAATAATAAACTAGAGTTAATATATACCTTATTAAGAACCATTTTCAATTTCATTATCCTTATTATATCACTTATTACAATGATATGAACATTATGTAATTATTTAAGTTAATAACGGTCGTTTTGTCGATCTTTGGTACTTGAGTCAACAATAAGCTTCTTATAATTACAAGTTGTTTATGTGGTGAAATATCCATTATATCCAGAATTATATTCATGATTTAGATGTCATATATATATTATATATCCAGTATATACATTCATTTATAATATTACGTAACATTTAGAGGTGAGAAATGAAATGCACCGTTCATGGAGACGGTAAGCCGTACGTACGCATGAACGCTACTTTCATTTCAATTTCATATTTAATGGAACTAAATCATAATGATATAAATGTATAATATAATTCCAGTATAATATAGTGTATAATACCATTTACTCCATCCTTTATACATCCCACATATGGCATTAACGATTCAAATCACTTTGAGGGGGCGGTAGTCCGCACTTCCTAAAATGAAATTATCGCGTTTTACCCATAATGGAAATCATAAAGTAAGCCATAAATGAGAAATACAGAAGCATAAGTAAAACATAAACACATTATATATCATATATAAATATAGTGACATCTTAATGGCCACCTTTGAAGGTGTTATATGAGTGTTGAACAATCATCGTTTCGTGAGGCAGAAATTCGCCATCCACAGAAACCGTATGTTCTTTAACCATTAGATGTAGGTGTGTGTAAGTGTAGCTCGAATCCTTCTTATAACAACATCCAAGTATATTGAGGATACTGGTGTTGTTACAAAATAAATGAATAAAAAGAGTTTAGGGGGTTGGAGAAGAAAAATAAAACAAAACAACATTTGAAAATACATTACCTCAAAATCGGGTAACTCTTTTTGATTTGAGCCAAAGGCTTCCTTGGGAAGAGTTCTGCCCAAAGTGTGGATTCTAGGAGTAATAGGGGGAAGTTGGGAGAGTATTTGGGCAGAGGTTGGCCGAGCCAAATGGCTTGAAAGTGTAAATGAGGTGGGAGAGGTGGGGGCCTTTTATAAGTGGAGAGGAGGGGCACTTTTGGAAAGATTGAAATGTTACATTATTTCACAATGCTTTTCGGATTCTAAAGGTCCCACACTTATATAACTAGAGGATAAGGTGATAAGGGTTAGAAATATCCTCATCCAATTGGCTTTGGACAAGTGTAAGCCTTGGATTTTGCATTATCTTCCTATTTTATTTAAATCGTTAAATAATGAGGTCATCACTACATCATCATGATGTCATAAATAATTTAATTTATTTAATGTCTAAAAATTATAAAAAAACTACTATGATGTAGTAAATCTTTTTATCTTTCCAATGAATATTTATAGTCAAAATTTGGACTTGTGTAACCCCACTTAAAAACTGTTTTAGTAAAACAACTCATGTTTGTGTCAATTTAATTTCAACATTAAATAAATATATATTAATGTCATTTTCCAACTAAAGTGGCTCCATGGGGTCCCCAAGTTGACCCATGGGTTGTCTTGGTCGTCCATGACTCATCCAATAGGAGTAGGACAAGTGTCAAGCTCATATCATATTAATAAAACATTGTGTTTACCTTAAACTACACTAATTACCTCTAATCGCGATTAAGAACTTAAAAGTTACTATTCACCAAAAAATTATTTTAATCTTATTGAACCACATTTTACTTCTTAATGACAACCATGTATGTCGGATTTTTGAAAATCAAATCACAGAAGTGGTAATATTTCATTTAAACGAAAAATCAGTTATTTAACTACCACTTAGTGGTTTCACTATTCATCAAAAATTGAAGTTTTTCAGAAAAAGGCCAAAATTTCACCCTAAGCTATAATTGATATTACGAATTCGAAAATGATGTCTATTTTAGAAAATTCCAAACATATTAGTTGCATTAATTAATTTTATAATTAATTCCCGCTGTCACAACAAATAGCGTGTTTTTAAGAAACAATTTATATCAAAAGATTGGCAATTGTTTATGTCCAATTTCAATGTTAAATTAATTCTAATGACCACCATTGGATAAAATGGTAAAAATATATTCTAATTATACTCTAAAACCACTCAATAGTATAATTTATCACTATGAATTATTTTGATTAAAAAAGTTGTTTTAAGTACTTTTCACTATTCATAAAAATTTTGAAGTTCTCAGAAAATTACAAAAAATTAAACATAGGCTAATTTCAATATTAGGAATACAAAAATAAAGTCCATTTTGAAATATAAAATTTCTATAATTTTAAAAAGTGGTTATTACTATTCATAACGGCTATTTTGATTAGTTGCGGTGTGTTAGAACTCGAACTTGCGTACAATGCAAGCTATTGAATTATTGAATGAGATGCGTATCGTGGAAGCTCGGGGTGTTACATTCTCCCCTCCTTCAATAAATTGCGTCCTCGCAATTTGAAATTTTTCTTGGAAAATAAAAGGTTGAAAATAGAAAATACCTTTGAGGAAAACCCACATCGGAAATAAGATTAATAAAATTTAGCCTTAATAAGAGGGAAAAGGAAATGA
This sequence comes from Viscum album, assembly GCA_963277665.1. Classification (NCBI taxonomy): domain Eukaryota; kingdom Viridiplantae; phylum Streptophyta; class Magnoliopsida; order Santalales; family Viscaceae; genus Viscum; species Viscum album. The sequence continues at coordinate 1,007,762,201 of OY728161.1, forward strand.
ACAAGTCACCACCCAATTATGATCTCGATTAGGAGAACATTGGTGGCAATTAGAGACATATAATTAGAGGAAAAACGTAAATATTTGTAGGGAGCGATTGGGGTCATCAATCACAATCAACTGTCAAATTGAGGGCCTCAAAGCCTTCAATCTATGTTGATTTAAAATATCATCAGTTCAACAAGACATAAGGTATTAGGATAACACATTTTTTTGTTTTAATATCCCTTTACTAAAGTTTAAGAATTAATTTATTCATTGAATAAGAGATAGGTATATATATATTTATGCTTGACAATTAGAGTTTCAACCTTCAACTCATCTTTCACTCAAAAAGATAATAGAACACAAAAATATTATAATTATACTAATTGTATAATGTTCCAAATGTTAACACATACCATTTAGATTAGTAAAATTATTTTGTAATAACCAGGGACTTCCTGTAGGCTAGTGGTAGGAAATAAAGGCCTGTCGCACTATGATTGTGGGTTCGATTCCTGCAGCTTTGTCCGACGCGACGGGTTATTCCCCACCCTGCAGGTTGTCCTTTTCCTAAAAATATAGTACTATACTATTCCAAAAATAATCTTCATAAATGTTTTAACCTTAAACAATACTATCCAAAGTTCAACTTATTCCATTCCAACCTTAATAGTTATCCAAAATACTTCTGTCCAACTCACAGTCCAAATTTTATAAGGAAGGTAAACATAATGAAGATCCTTTATCCCACGTAACAACATGTGAACACATTCATCATGTATTCTTTTTAAACATACTGAATTACCATGATCCCTTATTCCTTATAGAATACTAGATATACTCCTTCTATCCAAAAATGTATACAAAACATCAATCAGTTTCAAGGAAGTTAAGTATATCCAATATAATTTATCCAAATCAATCACGTCTTATTCCAAAATCACAATCTCAGTATCAAAACCATATTATGGTTTATCTTTCTCTCAACCATATATTTTTCAAAAATTTAACCTACTGTGGAGTCACTTTTCTTGGTTCCACACAATCTCAAGTCCTTGATGAAATAGTACTGCAGTACAATCCTTATATAATCCATAATTATTATAACCAGTACATCATTGATACAACACTCAAATTAAAAAAAATCTTTAATAACAACATAATAACTCTAATCATTACTCCTCATCTGTGGTAGTATCATAACTTGATTATTATCCAATAACATCATTTGGGGCATGCTCTGATGATTTGGACATTGGTTTGCGTAGTGTCCCCAATCCTTGCAGAAGAAGCATTGTACATTTGAAACCATTTTCTTACCCTTGCAGTCACGCACTTTGTGTCCTTTTTCTCTACACTTATAACAAACTCCCATTCCCTTTAGGCAAGTTCCATGATGTTTCTTCCCACAATTACCACATATTGGAAAATTCTTCTTTCCCCTCATCCCTTTATCCATCATTCTCTCTTCCATCCCTTTCGTCTCTTGCTTCGCTTCAAAGCCATAGGACTCAGAGAATTCTTTAATTATCTTATTAACACATGATACTATTTCTTCATATGTTTAGAACACATGGGAGACTATTTCCCTTCAAAATGTTGGCTTAATACCGTGAAAGATACTATCCTTCTTACTCTTTGGATCATACGTACTGCTGGAGTTCACATTCCTTCTACTGGGCGCCATTTCTATACAACGGCATAAATTAGGTTAGTTTATGAATCAAAATACATAATTCCATACTTGTAAAACACTTTACATAAATTGAACTATTTATGGATATAATCCATAATCATAAAAAGAAATGTTTTCTTTGAGTAAGTATGTACTCATAACCCTTCATAGTGGTTTGTAAGTAAAATGAGAATTATCCTAAGCATATCCCCCGGGAGTGTCATAACCAAGAGTGCAGCAAGGCCCGTTGTTGTGCACCAGTTCCCGTTCGAGTCTAGCTCAAAGCGGTGTTTTCGGGTTTTACCCCTAGGTACATCTGTGCCAGAGCCGCCTCTACCTGCTAGTATCCAGACAGGGACGTATTGCTCGGAAAAGTCATAACATCTCTATAATACCAAAATTCTAGGAAGTTCTTCTATACTAATCCTCAAAGTCTATCTTTGGGCTATGTGCTCTAATCAGAGTTTATCTAAATCTAGCTTCCAAGGTTAGTACAAAACTGCCTCTGATACCAACTGTAACGCCCTGACCCCAGCTACCCAGAGTCGGTGCATTACTTCGTAACATTGGCATGATCACAAAAGATCAAGTCTCGAAAGACCGATTAGTTTAGTAGCCTTGGAAACACTAGATACATTTGTAAACGTTACATTACATCATAAAGTAAACCAAAACAACAACAACATATTGTCTTCATATCCCCTCAGACTATCCCTGCAGGTCATTCATAATATACTTCTTCAAATCCTGGAAAACATTAAAACATTGAAAGGGGTGAGCTCAGATGCTCAGTAAGGATAACAATATTGCGGAACCTTTCATAAATAAACATTAACATTTAAGGCAATGTATAACTAAAACAAAAGCCTTTTAAACTTGAACTTCAACATAATATGGCAAAAGTAAAATGAGGTAATGCCATTCACTTCTTCACATGGATATTCTACTGGCCGAATAATCACATGCAATATCAATAACCACTTTCATAATGAGGGAATGTATAATGCCGGACATTCTGAAACATTTTTTCAAGGCCTCGGCCAAGACATCTAAAATGATTAAGGCCTCGGCCAAAACCATAAATCAATTTGGGAAAGGGCCTCGGCCAATTCCACGTCTAGTTGTCTCATGAGACCTACCGATGCATCGAGGAGCTATAGCGGGCTCCACCCGTCACTTATTAAGTCCAATACATTCCTCATATGAATAGGTTTAAACATATCATAAACCATAACATAATCGTATCACATAAAACATGCATAAAGGAAACATAACATTTCCACATTTCAATCACAAGATATCAATACAACACTTTGATATGATAAAAACTCTTTCAAAACCATTTTCAATACCAAAATAAAAGAAAGTTAAAACTTTGTATTTATTTTTCATTAAAAAAAATGATGGCTTGTAGAGGAAGCCGAAACTCAAATAATGGTCACGGCGGCAGAGAAGTCATTGTCGCCGCATAAGTACGGAAAGAAAAACATTCCCTTTTGTCGTTTAGCAAAATGCTTCGTATAAAAATATTTCTTTTGAATAAACGTAAAAGTCAAAGGGGTTTATACACCGTATAAAAGAAATTTGTGTATAAAACCAAATATGCCTCAATGAAAGGAGATTGAGACGAAGTACTTTAAAAGATAATTTTTAAATAAAATATATCTATTATGTGTATTCACTATAAGTACACATAAAGAATGTAAAAATACATGATAGGAAATAATAATATCATGACATAATTTGAAAGTAGGAGATTAACCCAAAGAATGGAAGTTGGGTTAAGAAGTTCCCTTACCTCGTGTCTGACTTGACTCAACCGTTCTTTAACCTCCTGAATAATAAACTAGAGATAATATATACCTTATTAAGAACCATTTTCAATTTCATTATCCTTATTATATAACTTATTACAATGATATAAACATTATGTAATTATTTAAGTTAATAACGGTCGTTTTGTCGATCTTTGGTACTTGAGTCAACAATAAGCTTCTTATAATTACAAGTTGTTTATGTGGTGAAATATCCATTATATCCAGAATTATATTCATGATTTAGATGTCATATATATATTATATATCCAGTATATACATTCATTTATAATATTACGTAACATTTAGAGGTGAGAAATGAAATGCACCGTTCATGGAGACGGTAAGCCGTACGTACGCATGAACGCTACTTTCATTTCAATTTCATATTTAATGGAACTAAATCATAATGATATAAATTTATAATATAATTCCAGTATAATATAGTGTATAATACCATTTACTCCATCCTTTATACATCCCACATATGGCATTAACGATTCAAATAACTTTGAGGGGGCGGTAGTCCGCACTTCCTAAAATGAAATTATCGCGTTTTACCCATAATGGAAATCATAAAGTAAGCCATAAATGAGAAATACAGAAGCATAAGTAAAACATAAACACATTATATATCATATATAAATATAGTGACATCTTAATGGCCACCTTTGAAGGTGTTATATGAGTGTTGAACAATCATCGTTTCGTGAGGCAGAAATTCGCCATCCACAGAAACCGTATGTTCTTTAACCATTAGATGTAGGTGTGTGTAAGTGTAGCTCGAATCCTTCTTATAACAACATCCTAGTATATTGAGGATACTGGTGTTGTTACAAAAGAAATGAATAAAAAGAGTTTAGGGGGTTGGAGAAGAAAAATAAAACAAAACAACATTAGAAAATACATTACCTCAAAATCGGGTAACTCTTTTTGATTTGAGCCAAAGGCTTCCTTGGGAAGAGTTCTGCCCAAAGTGAGGATTCTAGGAGTAAGATGGGGAAGTTGGGAGAGTATTTGGGCAGAGTTTGGCCGAGCCAAATGGCTTGAAAGTGTAAATGAGGTGGGAGAGGTGGGGGCCTTTTATAAGTGGAGAGGAGGGGCACTTTTGGAAAGATTGAAATGTTACATTATTTCACAATGCTTTTCGGATTCTAAAGGTCCCACACTTATATAACTCGAGGCTAAGGTGATAAGGGTTAGAAATATCCTCATCCAATTGGCTTTGGACAAGTGTAAGCCTTGGATTTTGCATTATCTTCCCATTTTATTTATATCGTTAAATAATGAGGTCATCACTACATCATCATGATGTCATAAATAATTTACTTTATTTAATGTCTAAAAATTATAAAAAAACTACTATGATGTAGGAAATCGTTTTAGCTTTCCAATGAATATTTATAGTCAAAATTTGGACTTGTGTAACCCCACTTAAAAACTGTTTTAGTAAAACAACTCATGTTTGTGTCAATTTAATTTCAACATTAAATAAATATATATTAATGTCATTTTCGAACTAAAGTGGCTCCATGGGGTCCCCAAGTTGACCCATGGGTTGTCTTGGTCGGCCATGACTCATCCAATAGGAGTAGGACAAGTTTCAAGCTCATATCATATTAATAAAACATTGTTTTTACCTTAAACTACACTAATTACCTCTAATCGCGATTAAGAACTTAAAAGTTACTATTCACCAAAAATTTATTTTAATCTTATTGAACCACATTTTACTTCTTAATGACAACCATGTATGTCGGATTTTTGAAAATCAAATCACAGAAGTGGTAATATTTCATTTAAACGAAAAATCAGTTATTTAACTACCACTTAGTGGTTTCACTATTCATCAAAAATTGAAGTTTTTCAGAAAAAGGCCAAAATTTCACCCTAAGCTATAATTGATATTACGAATTCGAAAATGATGTCTATTTTAAAAAATTCCAAACATATTAGTTGCATTAATTAATTTTATAATTAATTCCCGCTGTCACAACAAATAGCGTGTTTTTAAGAAACAATTTATATCAAAAGATTGGCAATTGTTTATGTCCAATTTCAATGTTAAATTAATTCTAATGAACACCATTGGATAAAATGGTAAAAATATATTCTAATTATACTCTAAAACCACTAAATAGTATAATTTATCACTATGAATTATTTTGTTTAAAAAAGTTGTTTTAAGTATTTTTCACTATTCATAAAAATTTTGAAGTTCTCCGAAAATTACAAAAAATTCAACATAGGCTAATTTCAATATTAGGAATACAAAAATAAAGTCCATTTTGAAATATAAAATTTCTATAATTTTAAAAAGTGGTTATTACTATTCATAACGGCTATTTTGATTAGTTGCGGTGTGTTAGAACTTGAACTTGCGTACAATTCAAGCTATTGCATTATTGAATGAGATGCGTATCGTGGAAGCTCGGGGTGTTACATGCAAACTGTTATATGAACAGTGTACATACTACTTAAATGGCACAAAGCATGGGGGATAGTTTTTTAGTTTGGGATACCATGTGTAGCCCGTGTGGATAAATTCTGCACACTTATAGGTGTCACAAGGTTTACAATGGGCGTCCACACAGTTTTAGAAAAATTTTGTGCCCATACCAGTCCACCCATAACATGATTTTCTAGGATCCAATGCCCCAAAACATAATAGAATAACCATGGTACCCCACAGGACCCCAATCGTATTTAAAAACAACAAATTAAAATGTTTCAACACACATAATTCCATTCCAATGATTGGATAATAATAATATACTAGATATGAAATTCCAAAATTCAAATTTCCTTGGAATTTTACCTTTGATTAAAACATGGCTCATTACATTATGTTTCCCCAAATTTTTCACTTTTTGATAACATAAAAGGGGCCGATTTTTAAATGGGGATAATTTTTAAGGTGGTAGTTTTTTAAGGGATATAATTTTTTGGTGGAAATTTTTTAACAATAATTGGGCATGAAAATTATTGTAAACTTTTATTGAAATATATTCTATTGTTTATTATTTAACAAAGTGATAGTTATGGTGATTTGAGTTGAATTGTTTACTCTTATTTGAGATTTCACATGTTTTTTACATCTTTCTCATATTAAATATTTTATTTTAATATCTTCTTGGATATCCTGAATTCATTATTATATACTTTACTCTTGATTTAAACATAATATATATTTTTATATTAGTTGTATTTTTTCATTAAAATGGGTTAGATTTTTGTACCACTCTCTCATAGTCTTTTCTTGATTACAAACAATATATTGTGTACCTAATTTTTTTATTTGATCGAATTTTAGTCTCACCTTTTGGACTTTATCTAAGGTCATAGATGGACTTTAAGATTATAATAAAGTATATTAGAATTATTCTTGATGATTTTTTACAGGGTTCGACTAGTATTAATTCTTGATTTAAGATATTGGAATTAAGGTATAAGACCACTAACCATATTGAGAGGAGTACCATGTTTACAGTGGAATCAAGAAAGATCATACATGGTTGATATTGGTCAAAACTCATTTATTTTGGTCTTATTTGGTGTCAATGTAAATAATAAAAAAATATGAATGTAATATTCACTCTGGTTTTATAATTAGGTTATATATAGTAATGTATTATTATATAATTCACATCCATCAAATAAAAAACAATAAATAAATTAAATAAATTAATATATTAGATTTAGATAATATATAGAGACATATAAATTTAAATTATTATAATAGGACCAAAAAATAAGACAACTATAATATAAAAAATTTGGATTCACATGATACCCTAGAATAATCGCACTATCAAACTAGATTGTTGAAATGAAACGGAACATTATTAATGAAGAATTAATTTTTAAAATAATAATATTTATAAAATTCAAAGAAAATTAAAGTGAATCAATAATTAATTAAATATGGGGAATTTATATAAATTCTGGAACCCATATGACTATGAAAAATTTCACCTTTGAATAGTAATCTAATAATTAGAATAGTTATTTTGCCATTATAATTGTAATATGAACATTGGAAATAATAAACAAACTATTTCAACATTATTTTCATCTATGGAATCCCAAATTAATATTTTTGTATCTTCTAAACTGAAAATATGACATATATATGTCATGATAAATGTAAATACTTATTTTAAAAATTAAAATATAACTGTTTATTTTTTTTGTAAATGTATATATTTTATTCTCATTTTTATTATAAAAAATTAAAAGAGATATTATTTTCATAAAATGGTTTTAAATAGAAATAATAATTATTAATAAAAAGTGAATTTAATTTCATGAGACTATTAATATTTTTTCAATGTGTTGAAAAATTTATCACAATATTAAAATTTATTATTTTTAAAATATTTAATGATTTTAGTATAGAATTAAATTTCTCATAATTAGAAAATAATTTTCATTGAATTAATTTTATTTTTGGATATTATATGTTGAAAAATTGAAATTGTGAATATTTGTTGGTTTTCATAAATAGTAGAGTTTTTTTTCTGAATAACAAATTATGGTGAAATTTATTAATTTGAATTATAAATTAAACACATACATAAATGAGTTTTGGTTATTTTAGGTGATGATTAGATCATCCAAAAATGGAAAAATTACTATATATATTCACTCGATTCATCATTATTGGTAGTTTGGAGAAAAAATAATAAATGACCCAATATTATATTCAAATACACCTTTCTCTTCCACTTAAAAATACCACCCCCGACTCCTCACACATTATAATCCTAGGATATTTCAAATTTTATTTATAATTCTCTTCCCAAACCCCTCACAAATATCTTACTAGTTCTCATCTCACCAAAATTAAAAACAAAAGTTCTTTAAGGGGTATTTCAATAGATGACATTCAAGATGTAATATTCTTAATCTAACTCTTTTAAATTATTTTTTCCTCCACCATCCCCTCACATATCAAATCCAACCAATCATAATTCATTTAATGTAATTAATATACTATATTTTTACTGTGATTATTAAATGTCCACTATCAAGCCTACTATCTCCTAAAAATGAACACATTATTCATATTGTGGTGGGTTTACCGCCTCTATAAACAACATACATTGTTTTTATCCACTACCATCATGGGTGTCTTAAATTAGCATAATATGGGTAAAAATGTTATCAGTATTTATATATTGTTTTATATTATATTTTTTATTGGTTATATGTCATTAATAATAAATGATACATAATGTGTTCCCCATACCAGGAAAACCCACCTAAATGAACTAATTATATAGCTACAAAACCTGTACTCTCAAAATAATAATTTTTTTGAATACCACTATGTATTAAGAATTTATTGAATTTTAAGAAACACATGAACTCCTTTGAATCAAAAATATATAGTTATGTAACAATTTTTATAATAAATTGCACAATTATCCACAAGTGATCTGACCATGGAATATATAAAAATCCTTAAAAAAGTGATATTAAACATGATATCTCATTGAAATGATAAGAAATAAATATAATATAATTATAGTAAAATAAATATATACGGAAAATATTACAGATTAAATAATTAATTAATATATGTAGATTATTCAAGATGTTAAGTGAATGTGCATAATTATTCTTTACTAAAGAAAGTGAACTCTCAGGATTAGACAATTTTATTGGGGTATGAACAATCCCTCCATAAAAAACATTCTCTATCAATTTTATATTATGAAATTATTATAAGTTATTTATATATTTATTACTTATAGAAATAGATTACTCACACTTCCATTGATGGGGTTATACGCGACTTAATTTCATTTATCAATGCCATTTTAAAATACATCATGCGAAAGGTGATATTTTCTATCATGTAATACTTTTATGTAATACACATTTAATGTATTTTTCATATTTATTATTTCATTAAATAACGAAAAAAATATGGCTAACATTTTGGTTTAAATTTCTTTTGAATTGAAATTCCATATTTTTTTCTTCAAAGGTATTTAACTGATTCCTTGAATCTTTATTTTAATGGTTCATTTCTATACCCAATTATTTACTATTTCCCATGATTTATTTACCAAATAAAAACAATAGTTTAGATAAAATTTTTTTTATCTAGATGTTAATTTCCATAATATTTAATTCCTTTTTATCTTTATAATCTGTATGAATTCTCTATTGATTGTGATATAAAGAAAGATTGTGTAACCCATTTAATTCAATTGGAATTTCTTGTCCACATTCCCAATATTAGATTAATTTATATAATGAACATATGATTTTATATTTTATGATAGGTGTACCTAGATGTATCTCCAATTAATTTATAAATTTTTATGTCCCATGATATGTTATTTGTGTGATTAGGGTGTAAAACTAATCCATTATGGGACTTTGTCCACCATGTTATGTTGGCTTGGTGATTTGCATATAATTATGCTTCTGTCATGTTCTACCATTTTTTCACATTTCTATTATTCCTTAATATTAATTTCCTAAAAAATTATTTCATTTTCTATGTGATCATTCATGTATCTCACCTCTTATAAAATAATGACATTTCATTTGATTCATATGTTGTGCTTCTTTGTCATGTTTATTCCCTTTCTTGGATATTTAGCCCACCCATTTCATTTTTTTATTAAATTTCTTATCATATGTTGTTTTAGAAGATAAAAGGAATAAAATATAATATTGTGTAATCTAAAATAAATATATTTTTATTTTTTATTCAATTTCAAATTTTATGTACCTGGACATCAGAATAGACAAGGCTTCTCGATCCTTGAGTTGTATTTATTTGATATTTTTTTAAATAATATGTATTGAATTGTGTAAATGATTGGGGTCACTATAGTTGGTATTATAGGAATGTATAGTCATTCACAATGATTATTAAATAATAAATTATTAAAACCCCTATGGATAAGTCGACATATAGGAAAATATTTTTAAATTTTGGTAAAGTGTAGATCTAGTATTTTGTAAGAAATTTCATCCCTGTTAGAAAACTATAAGTGGATTTGGCTCTGGAACAAATATACCTAGGGGTAATAACAATTAAATGTCACTTTGGTTATCAAACAATACAAGTTTAATTAAAATGTGGTCTTTGTTACACACCTTTTTTGATAGTCCTCGGGGATACGATTTAATTAATTAAAAAAAACATTATATACTATTATAAAGGACTAGAATAGGTATTATGATTAGAAAACCTAAGAGAAAAATTACCATGTATAATCTAAATTGAATCATAGGGAATTATAAGATAGGATATACATGTCATTTATAATTCACTCATTTTATGTTCATAATATTCCATTTATTTTTTTGAGTTTAAGTTTTCCCATCTATAGTTTTTCCATTTATTTTAGTTAATGGAGGAAAATATGAGGAATTTCTTAAACAACCAATGTGAGGGGAAATTTTATTATTACCTTAATAATATTCCTAACATGATAACAGTGGGAAATGATAACATCATTTTCGCGTTAACTCAACAAAATCATGTCATTAATAATGACTTGAATAATGTGGAATTCCCTACTTCTCCTAGGAATGTGAATGTTTTATGTTGGTCCATTGTACAATGAAGGCCTCCTAATATTTGTGGATATTTTGATCCCCTTATCAAAAATTAATGTATTAACGTGAATGAAAATATATTATATGTCCTCCAGTGGTCTGAATAAGAAAAATTCATACTTTCTATTTATCACCTAGAGAGAGAAGTTGATCTGTGGTAGAAACTGATCTAGAATAAGAATCCTTACAATAAAATAAAAAAAACCAAAAGGATTCAATAAAATATTATATAATATTTGTTTTGAAAAAAAAATAAAAATGGAGAGGTAATTTCTTGGAATAAAGTGGACGTAGGTTGATTCTATGAGGGCTTCTGGGGAAAAACTAACAAGGATTTCATGATATGCCTCTGATTTTTTCATCGACACTCAAATTGTTGTGGTCCACTTCATTAGTTAATTAATGAAAACTAAACAAAAGTATTTGTATTTTCATGAAATTAATATATGTAAATATACTATGTGTGTGTCCATTGAGGTTGAGATAGAGATTTTTGACTCTGATTTGTCTCATGGGACTAGAGATGAAAAGTGTAAAATGGATGTATTTTGTGAGGATCAGTGGAAAAATCCCATGGATGACGGAAACCAAAACATCACAAAAATCATAAATAATGCTAGAAGTATCTTGAAACATGACTAATTGGGAATAGTATATGATTGAAGTATAGAAAAGAGGGTCAGCAGGCCTATCAATGTTAATGTGGGTGAAGAATCACAATAATGGAATATGATAAAATATGGGTCTTATCAATAATTAGAATGTTGTCTATTTTTTCAATTATAAGGAACGTATTAATTATGCAAGACAATTCCCCAATACAAGGGTTGTTAGATGTAATAAAAAATGAGAAACTCTAAGACATATAGAGTAAGTAAGGGAATGTTTTGTCACTACTAAAGATGTGGATCCAATTAATGATGGGTTGATAGGTACATAAGATATTCATTGAAGAATTAGAATAAAAATATTTGATTATTGATCTACACAATCTTTCATTTCAACAATTTTTAGTATAACTATTCAAATACCACCACAAATCATGGGTTTTGAGATATTTTATAGAACAAAAAATAGGTAAATAATTACATCCCATGTATATAATAATTTCCGTGTCAATATTTTATCAATTTGATATCTCAAAAATCATGTTTTACATTCCTTAGTAGAATTTTATTTTATTCTGGGTTTTTATTTATTACCCTTATATAAATCCAACATCAAATGTTATGAGAGGTAAATCAATCCTCACAACCAAAGTCCTATTCAGATTATATACATCAGTTAAGATGTCTATGAATCTCTTTTGGAATGTTTTTCTCGATATTGGATATTAGAGACTTTAAATAAATCATGTACAAATTAAATTATTCTGACAACAGAGGGAAATGTTTGATGACTTTTCCATTGTGAGGGACTGTGATGATGTATTCCTCAAAAAATTCCTAGTATTCCTCTTGACTAAGAGGTGAAATTATCAATTTAACTTATTACTATATTTCTACCCATATCCAAGACTGTTTAAAGAATGTCCATCATTGAGTTGAATGAATTGATGAATATGTTACACGAGAATTTGGCAAGGGGTTTTATATTACCCATTGTTTCATCGTGTGGTATTTCAGACATATTTTTCATAAATAATGATTGGTCAATTCACCCCTAAATGTATTATAATAAACTCTCCATGATCATGATAGATAATAAGTATACCCATTCATGGATTATTAGCTTTTTCTACTAGTTACGTGGGTCCTGGTTCTTCATTGTGGTTCACCTTTGGCCATGATATCATTGAATAAATTTTATAGGGAAATGTATTTCCATGACTACCATTAGGATATGGATAAAAATCTATGATTTAAAAGTGATTCCCTTCATTATAACAAACTCTCTATAAATATTCATGGATAAAATGAATAGAGTCTTTAGATATTACCTCCAAAAATTTTGTGTTCTTTATAGATGTTATTATGTTATGTCCTAAAAGAAGGAGTAATATGAGGAGAATTTGAGTATTGGGATAATGAATTCGTGAAAGGAGATATTATATGAAAATTATAATAATTGTAATTTATATATGTAATATGTATCATTATTTTGTATTTTTTTTCACCAAAAAGTATATATCTATAGATACATATAAAACAAAATTTATCGAGGAGTGACCCATTCCAACAATTTTGATGATGATCCAAAGTTTACTCGGATAACCAAGGTACTATCAATGATTTGTGATGAAATTACCACAATCTTGAAACCAATTTACCAAGAAAAATTTGATGGGAGTAATCTTTTTCATTGAAAATTAATGTAGAGAAAGATTCATGGAATTGAAAAAGAGGCATATCCCTAATCAAGTGCTTATAATACCCTTACATGGGGAACTTTACATGGAATAAAATGATGTTTAAAATTAGTTATTTTGATTTGAACTGATGAAAAATGATAAATTGACAGCCAACACCCAAAGGTAGATGATGGTCCATAAATGGATCTATCTAATTCAAGATATATAGTTGGATATTGTGATATTTTTAATAACGATTTGTTACCATTATCTCTTTGACAATAAGTGTAAAATATTTATATATCATAAGAGACTCAAATAAATATTTACAATAATAAGCATAATATTTACCAGTGAATGTAGTTAGAAATGAAAATGTAAAATGATCGTTCAATCCACTACCAAATGAATAAGGTTAATAAATTATATGTTTCTCTATATAGAGAGAATATGGTAACTTTATCTGTGATGAGAATTGAGTCTGATCCAATATTTATAGAGTTTTAAAGGATGGACATGGAAATCCTAATGGAAGGAACAACATCCTACCTAGCTCAAATGATTTCTCATCCATCCATTTTGGAGAAGATAATGAATTCTAAAAAATATAATGTGAAAATATAGAAGAATATGGAACCTATAATAAAAGGATTATCCTCAATGTTCCAAATTTATGGAGAATGTAAAATTCATGTTGAAATTATGTATCCAAAAAAATATTGAGAAATATAATGATCTACTAAAATATTTTCATAGATTGATCATCTACATCAACCTAGAGAGCATGAAGATATATCAAGATTTTTTATAGTGAAAATGGTGGGGTAATAATAAGATTTAGATCATGGAATATATATCAATGTTCTTAGTTTTTTCATCATGTGAATTAAACAAGGAAAAAAGTTAATGTGAAGGTTTCAACCATTTCCATACCTCTTTGGAACTGGGAAAAACCAACATATAATTTTTATTTGGTCTTCCAAAGACATTAAAAGTAAATAATTCCATACTGTTTATAGTGGATATTATTATAAATTTGTCTCACTTAAATTAAATTTAAAGGTAATTCTCACACAATAAACATATGAGGAAATACATCAGGGAAGTGGTGAGTCTGAATGGAACACTATTGTCAGTAGTATCCATTCGAGATCTGATATCCACCTCTATGTTTTGAAAATTTATATAATGTTCTCTAAACACTAATATGAAATTCAGTTTGGATTATCACCCCCAATATTATTTCAAATATCATTGGAGTATAAAGACATTTAATTCCATCATGATATGGACTTTAATGGTTTGTAGGATCTACATCATCCTCTAGATGAGTTCATTTATAATAATAACTTCCAATCAAGTATCCAAATAGATAAATTTAAATTATATTGTGGGAAGAGATGTGTATTAACAATATGTTGTGATAATTTGGTAAAATTAAAGCTTATGGTACTTGAAATAGTTAATGAAACTTAAAAATGTTTAAAACTATTTAGTATCAGGTCAGCATAGTTCATATTTTAAAAATCAGCTATGACGGTAACAATTGGAGATACGTAGTGTTTCTTGTTAGATATAATTTTTTCTTCGGTATATCACCATGAAAGAGAGTCATGTGGTTATTGAGGAAGGGAGATATAATCCACATGTACATCAACCCCTTTGAGATTCTTTATTGCATCAATGTTGTGGCTTATCAACTATCATTATCATCAACCTTCCCTCTATTAGATGATGTTTTCTATGTATCCCTTTTTAGGTAGAACAATATATATCCCTAAAAATTATTGAATTTAGAGATTATACAGATAGAAAATTATCTCCCCTACAAAGATAAACTAGTGAATAACTTTATCACATAAGAAAAGATCTATGCTACCAAAAAAACTCACCTATTCTATAATGACCCTTTTTCCCCTATGAATCATTGGAATTTTTTGAATAATATTTTTGGAGTTAGGAATAGATTCAGATAAAGGCTATGGGAGTAGCGGAGGCTTCATATTGACATATTATAAATATTAGATATAATATATCACACATGTGATTGTTTTTGAAAATAATGTAATATCTCGAAATTTGTGTTTTATATGTGGAAATTGAGACCTCCATTAAATATGGGTTCTAGAATTTACCATAGGCATCAAATAATAATTGTGCACATGAATTTGTATTTTTTATGAGTATTCATGGGTATAATAATAAATTAATTAACCATTAATTATGTAATTTGTTGTTAAAAGGATGAAACATAATTCTCCTTATTTTAAATATGGTTGTGATGATATCCTTTAATTACTATCAAAATCATAGAGATTTTGATATGACCAAATAGGAAGGATTTGGTAGATAATAATGATATTTTAGATCAAAGAACACTTTTTTAATGAGGTTTTCTTTATCAATGGAGTTCTTAGATATCACTAATGATAATGACATAGAATCGTTCATCAATAATAATTGATCCAATATTTATATAGAATTTTTTTTCAGATTAACACCTATTCTAATAACCTTATATTGACATAAATTATTCCATTTATAACATTAATTCATGGATAGGTAGTTTTTTGTGGTTGATTAACTTTATATACTAGATAGTAATAGATATATATTAATTGGTCCTTGTTTTTTATTCTTCATTTGATGCTTTCTTCAAAAATAGGTTGTGTCTAACCCAAACCATGGTTGATATTCGTTTCATCAATTTTTTTCTTTTTTTTCACCCATAATTCTTGAAGAGTTCATCATTATTATATTTTTTGACTATCGGTTCTACAATAATATGAAATTCATTTTTCTGCATTTAATATTTGGAACAATAGATCATTACTGAAGGCTTGGATTTGGGATCAAAAGAATGTTTATGTTATGATCATGTTTACTGGAGATTATGAATACATTGAAGGTAATAATTTTGGGTGTTTATGTGCATTAGTTTTGTGGTATGATTGGAGAATATTCAAGAATATATAAGTGGATGGAATCTGGAAAATAGTGTCCATACAAGTTCGATCAACCTAGATTTGTGGTTTTTGTAGAAGATACTTGTATAACTGATGGTGGTGGTGAGGAAAGTGAGGCATGTAGATAAAAATGACATTTTGATGAATCCCCAATATACACCGAATGTGGTTTGGAATAACTCACACCATATGGACCCCCTTCTATTAAAATTAGGGTGACATGTAGTGTTATGTATCACACATTGTATGGCTATTCACACACCCTGTGACTGTTGACACATCATGGGACCCTTGATCTGTGACACATCATGCACCACATGGTTATATTGTTATGGGAACAACTAGTAAGATCGTTTCACATGGAATAAATCAATGTACATGGGTTGGGAAAGAGAAAAAAAACACGAGCCGTATGACATGGGAATAAGAACAAACATTGGCATGTTGTAACTAGAAATAAAATTTTGTATACTCTCTATAAACACAGTGTACTTATATTTTGGTAAGTTATAGACCCTATTCTCTTCAATATAGTTCTATATTAATATTTCAGGTTCCATTGGTCATCATTATGAAGGTACATTGAAGAAACCTCATCCTGCGTATTGGACGAGTGATCCCCTCTATGAGTTAGTTCTGGATAGAGTCAAGTATACCTTTTTAATGTTCCAGTTTGTTATCCTATATCATTCTTCCCTATATTATGTCATTTATCTAATTACTAAATTTGGTTTGTGTGATATCAATCTTTATGGATTAACCATGATACATTTATTTATCCCCATTAGGAATAGTGTGTAATACCATACATATTTAATGAAACAATTTGAGATATACTGTGTGCCAATTCATGTAAATGATTTAAAGGAATGAACTGTTGAATGATAATCATCATCATTAGTAATACCCAATGAGTGAATTATCTTATAAAAGTATCACTATGGATAAATGAATAGAATCATGAGATATATGTGATGTCATGGTCTTACGTTGATATTTATTTGAGATCTTGAGCATATTTATGTTATTATGGTTGTCACATTAACTTATTTACTAACCTTAATTATATATTGTTATTTCCCTCTTGATGTTTTTTATTTTTTTTATTTTTTGGTGTCCTACATGGTATGTTTATACTCACCCATACATTGAATCTTCCTATAATTTTTTTTTGTTTTATATAGATGGCATTCCATTCGATGGAGTCCTAAGGGGAATATTAGAAGGTGGAGCATATTATAACTAGAAGAAACAATTATCGTTTCAGGAGCTGTGTCATGAAATAAGTTTCCCCTTTTAGTATTTTAGTATCTTTTATAGTTTTTGAGTTCTTGAATTTGGACCGTTTTCTTTCCCAATCTTTTTTAGTCTCATAATTCATTTTTGAATGCATACATATTTGATATCAGTTATATATTTTGTTGCAACATTTTATATTTGGTTGGAGTATTTTGTGTGGTGGGGACCCTTAGGCTAAGTAATCCCATGTCTATGATATGCCTACATGAAAAATTTAACCAGCCTCTAGCATATTTGATGTGGTCTTCTGGTGTAACACTCAGGATGCCACTGGATATGTAGGCCCAAGAAGGTCAGTTCATGACAGAGTGGTATCAAAGAAGGTTTTTATAGCGCTGAATCTTATATATTTTCTAGACATAAGTATTGGTTTGAGAATTAGGGAAATAATATTAATGTGTATGGAGTTTAGATCTTAGATTATGGATCTTACTGATTGGCCTTCCCTGATGTATACATTCATCTGGACATTGAAAAATTCTGTGTTGACTTGGTACATATAGGAACTATTTGTTAGGAGAAGATTAGTGAATTCATAATATAGGAATAACTTTTTGTTTCAATGTTCTTCTTGAGTCATGTCCCTATATATGGTCTTGGTAGGGGTGTGTCTTGACTAAATTAGGATTCCTCCATGGTGATAGACATCTTAGATTCCAAAATAGGATCATGATGAAGATCCACCTAGTTGTGTGGATTTAGTTCAAAGACTTATGTCGGAGGTTGTTCTTCCATGTAGATTACTAATATTACCCCCAACCATTGATAAATTTATTATTCTGGTAGTATATGAAGATTGTGTGCATAGTCTGATCACACCTCATAATATCCAAAGTTATATACCCCTTGGTTTTTAGGTTGATCCATATCCCTAGGAAGTGAAGGACTAGGTCAAGGAAGGTGGTTACATTTTCTACCTTCACAAGATATATTATGAACACATGGTAGTCCTAGTGGTTAGTCTTCTCTGTATCCCCATAGAAAATTATATACCATGGTGACAGATACACATGAAGAGGATAATCTCACATGGATAGAGTTGGATCACTTTTTATGAAAGGAGTTTTTCTAATGTTGTTCTTGGTTGTGCATGTCCTGGAGCTTCTACAGCATCAATAGAGAATCTTGTCAGCAGTAGAGATAACATTCAAGTTTACTAACCAATCATAATACACCATTGATAGGTTATGTGAGGCTTACTTATGAAAAAATACCATTGGGGGAGGATTCCCTTAATATAATCGGTAAGGGTTAGAATCTCTATATATCCCTACTAATGATAGCATACTAGATCATCACTTAGTCAGGGAGATTTTCTCACTAAGGAGGCGTTGATATTTAGTTCTGGGAGTGGGAACCTAGGAGATAAGACATTAAAAAATGAGTGGTTAATGATAGAATCAAGAAAACATAAACATGAGGAAATTTTGGAGAATGTGTTAGAATAGTGGTTCTATTTTTCAATGTTCTCTTGCTGGTTCTAGTTAGCCGAGGGGGTAGTTCCACTACTCCTATGATGGGTGAGGACATCCTGTGTGGGATTCCCAAAACTGACATGTTGATAATAAGGAGATGGTGGATAGGAAACCTAGATAACAGTGGTATCTTAAGAAGTGACATCCTCATTGTGGAGGATACAGAAGAAGATATTGGAGAGAAACTAGAGGTGGGAAATGTTTCTATATATACCCACCACCACCCCTAGGTGTTCCATTCTATTATTCCGGAGTTGGTGGTCAGTGACATGGGAAGCTACTGGATGTATATTCTTACATCATAAAGGAAATATGGATTATTTGAGATATTATATACATATTTCTTGCATTATCTATAGTATATAGAGACATTGTTCTAATTCACACTTTCTTTCCACATACCTTATTCATTTCTAGATATTCCAATGTATCCATTTCTCAACCATTATAGTTGGAGAGTCCTATAGGGGAATTCACCAATCACACACATCATCCCACACTATTTCTTGTCTATCAGATGAGGTATCTTATTTTGTAATTTTTTTTCCTATAATGTGGTTGTATGACATAATTTTATATATGGGTTTTCTCTCTACTACTCATTCATAGATTGAGTGGTCTATGTGATGTATGTGGTGTATATGAGTGAGTGGGAAGATGTTTATATTATCGGTGATAAATAAGTATATAGAGATTAGGATGGGTGCATACAGAAGAGGATGTAGCTCATTACTCATCAGATACCTATCATTACCCTTATAATTATAGATGATATGAGATTTCAGTTTAATTTGGTAGTGGAGGAGTATGAGGGGTTATTCCTTAAAGACGTGTCAATATTACATCCCCACTAATTGTTCAATTTATATTTTTAAATTCACCCAGGGACTACCCCTATATCGTCCAAACATATCAGAAGAAACCTTCAAGCATTGACATCTAAATTTTCAATTGGGGGATTTGTAGAGGAAGGAATTTTTCATACCCAGTTTGTCCCACTTGGTAGCCCCAATGTTGTTTTCTAAAAAGGAAGATGGAATATTGAGGTTATGGGTGGATTTTCATAACATGAATCAGGTTAAAATCAATAAAATTTATCCTCTATAATCAAATGAAGAGGTCTTCGACCATCAAAAAAGGGTGAGGTGGTTCTCAAAGATTGACCTCAGTTCGCATTAACACCAACTCCAAAATTGAGAGTAGGATATACTAAATATAGAATTTTTATTTTCTATAGTTACTTTGAGTATTTGGTTATTCACTTTGATGTGATGAAATCACCAGTGGTTTCATGGTACTCTTGAATCAAATATTTCTACCCTTATTAGACTCTTTAATGATAGACAACATCAATAACATCCTTGTGTAGTAATAATTGGTGGAGGATCAAGTGATACATTTGAGGATAGTTATAGGTGTACTTTGAGAGCACCAAATTTGGGGAATTCTCTCAATTATTCAGTTCTAGATTCAATAGGTCGATTTCATGTGACATGTTTCCTCAAAAGATGAAGTATCAGTTGACCCAAGAAATTTGATGTTGTGATATCTTGGGATCCACCAAAGACCTTGACCGAGGTTTGGAGTATCCTTTCATTAGTCAACTACTATTAGAGATTTTTACCCTACTTATAAAGTATTTAATCACCCCTTATGGTTTCTAATTGAAGAGTTAATTATTTTATGTAGACATAGTGGTTATCAAATAATTTAAAGGTGTTGCAGAAGAGGTTTAAGAGTTCCCTCATCATGAGACTACTGAATGATGTTATTGAGAATGTGGTGTTATTCAGTGTCTCTGAAACTAGTCATGTATGTTTTCTAATTCATAGTTTAGTGGTGATCATTTGTGGGTTTTAGTGGATGAGTCACCATGAGAAAAAGAATTTGACTTCCAATTTAGAGGTGGTTGTAGTGGTCTTCTCTCTGAATTAGTGGATATATTACATTATTGCAAGGTGAATTTCATCTATTATTTCCATAAGAGTCCCATATAAATATATTCATAGAATGATATTAACTAGAGTTTGAGGTGGTTGATGTATATCCTATAGGATTATGAATATTTGGTGTTTTATACTCTTAGAAAGGGGTATGTGCTACAATATTTTCACATATGGTGATCTTGTTCATAGTTATTGAGCTAGGAGTTATAGCATTTGGCCTCACTATAATTAGCCTTTTTTGTTGAGGATAATGCATCATACCTCAAGTCAATGTTTATTACCACTGTAATTTTTTAGTGTTATATGGTGTCTCAGATTATAGATATAAATTGTGAGTCCATATGTGTCTATATATCCATTGGATGTGATCCAAATGGAATATCTGATTGTAGGGAAAGAATAAAAATTCTATGTGGATGAATGATGGTACCAGACACACTGAGGGAGGATTCACTGAGGTAATTTAATATATCCCAAGTAGAATTAAATACAAGAGTAGAAAAAATGAACTAATACTAATGGAATGAGTTACTGTTTTTAGGGATGAATGTTTGTGTAAAAAAGGTTATATTTGGATGCCACACTTTCTAGTAGGTGAAGTCTATGCACGAGGTGCCAGTGGTTTTGGACTAACCCCTTAAGGTACTGAAGATGAAGTGAGAAGTTATCGCTATATAATTTATTATAATATTTCTAATGTCATCTGGAGGTCATTTCACTATCTGGGTCACGTAGAAAAACTCACCATGTCAACCCTATTCTTATCTATCTGAGAGTATAGTTCGGTGGAGATGTTGGGAGACATTCTAGTGTGGGATATATTCTATATTCAGGGAAAAACCATTGTTATCATATAATAATTTGATGGTTTATTTACATCATTATAAGAGAGAGGATTTTAGGAGTCCTTTAGGTCTTGATTTTGGTAGAGCATAGTGTTTCACCCCCATATAGATGGTTAGATAGAGTAAATATGGGATGTGTTTGGAGATTTTATGTCGGAATTTGGCCACATATGGGAGGACAACAATAAGTTAGTTGATCTTTGATAAAATAATAGATACCACTCAACCATTGGTATGTCACCATTCTAGTCGTTGTAAACGAAACCATACAAGTCATAGTTATGATAGATATATCCTGCTAAATCAATAGTCATTGTCCCAGGATTGGTACAGATGATGATAAAGAATGTGAAGATCATCCAAGAGAAGATGAGGACTACCCAAAACCATAATTATTAATATTCCTATTAACAATGGAGGCCTTGGGAGTTTGATGAGGGAGAACATCTGTTCATAAACGTATCACATCAGTGTGGATTTCGTAGGTTTTTTTGGGGTGGAAATTTATTTATGGGATTCAACGGGCCATTCGATATATTTCATAAGGTTAATGAGGTGGAATGCCAATTATCCCTACCATTGTAGTTGGACCAGGTACACGATGTCTTTTACATGTCCCAAATGTGGAGAATCTACCTAACCTTTTTTATTTTATGGTTGAGGTGATATGGACATCAATATTGGAGTAGTCTTTGTAGAGTAACCTGTGGAGATCAAGGATTGATATGAGAAGATACATCTTGGGAGAGAGATTCCTCTTTTGAATGTTTACTGGATGAATGATAATCTAATACATATAACTTAGGAGTTGGGAAACCATATGTTAACATATTACCCCCATTTTTATAGTAGGTATTTCTCTTTTCAAGAAAAAATCCCTAAGGTGGGAAGAATGTAACGAATAAAATTTTCCCTTGGCTAAATTTGGAATATTTTAAAGAACATTTTTTATGTTAGGAACACAGCAATTGTCAAATTTTGGGGTCTATAGAGCATTAATATTGATATATTATAAATATTAAATACAATATATCAAACATAAATTATTTTTTCTAAAATAATTGAATATATCTCGAGTGGAGTTTTTGGATGGGCAAAATGAGATGGGCATAAAATAGGGAAAACATGACTTACCCTAGGAATTACATAGACATTGTTAATTTTCATATTCTTGTTTAATAAAAGAAATTTGTTGAATAATAAATGAATAAATTAATAAATTAATAAATTCAATTTCATGTTTTTAAAAGGATTGTACTAATGTTTCATTCTATTTAAACATAGTTATGATAAAACCATAACATTAATCATAGAACCCTAAAAATTTGGATATGACCATGGTGGAAGGATTTAGTTTTTGAAAATGCATGTGTAGATAATTGATTAGTTTTACAATGTGATATCCTTTGACTATTAAGTTCATGGATCACACAACAACAAAAAATTAAAATCATTCTTCCTAAGTAATCGATATAATCCCAAGGTAAGAGGTTTATTTATTAGATTAATCCCTATTTTTAATTACCTTATGTCGAATTTGAATTAATACCATTAGAAAATTAATTTATGTAATGATTATGTTTTCATTGATGTTATTTATCCATGAAATAGTAAGTGATACCAATTTATTGATCCCTTTTAATACTTCTTCATTCTATGTTTTCTCCATTAATGTGTTGATTCCAAATCAAAAAAGGGAAAAAAA
The DNA here is from genome assembly GCA_963277665.1 of Viscum album. Taxonomy (NCBI): domain Eukaryota; kingdom Viridiplantae; phylum Streptophyta; class Magnoliopsida; order Santalales; family Viscaceae; genus Viscum; species Viscum album. The sequence continues at coordinate 1,007,785,788 of OY728161.1, forward strand.
AATTTCCAAGGATTTTTTCCATGATTTCTTGCCTATTTATTCAAGCATCTGTCACTGGTAATTCATTTAGCCAAAGGTTTGACAATACCCTAAAATTAATTTTCAAGCAATATATATTTGAAAAATGGATAATTGTTGTAGGTATAGATTCTGGATATATGGAATGATTTTCACACAATGATGATGATTGGAGATTAGGGTTCGATTTAAGGTTATCGTTTAATGGGTTTTCAAATATCGTCATTCTGGTACTATGGGAGATGATTCATGAAAAAATTAGTGTATTAAATCTGGCCACTATCATCAATTAAATTTTGGTCATCCCAGATCTTGGGTTTTAACTGATGGCCCTAAAATATTTTAATGTTGATGTGGAATATAATTTTTGTGTAGATAATACTAAACATTCTATGAGAACTCAACAAATATAAATTGTAGTTTATAAGAACATATGTTGTGGATAACCCCTTTCTTGATGATTTGGATTTTCACAAGAGGAATTCAATATCATATACCATGTGAATTTTCACACAATTTGTGACCCTTTATCAATGAATTAATGTGTACCCTCAGTGTATATGGGAACATATATGACCCATATACAAAGAAGCAGCTAGATTACATGACCCCTACCATTGTAGATGGACATATTCAATGTATATGGGAATATCCAAATTACATGGGAATAGGCCAGTGAACAAGGGGATGATAATAGACCCAAGAATGTTCTAAAAATAATGCATACATCTTCCATTCCCAACAAATGTTATATAGTCCTTCCATGGTAGTTTTTAGTCCCTATTCTTTTTAATATAATCATTTATTTATAGGGAACATTCCCTTATTCCATCCGTACAATGATATATTGAGGCATACCATCATGAACATATGATATGTGATCCCATATATGGGTTAGTTCTAGATAGATTTAGGTATCCCACTATGTGTCCTATGGTTTTATCCTCTATCATTCCTCCTGAGGATTGGCCATTAATCACATTACCAAACTTCAATGGTTGTGATCCAAATCCTAGGGGATTGACACATATAAGGTTAGGTATCCCACAAAGTACCTATGTGTGATATCCTATCATCTCATCTACATATTATGAGCTTTAGTGCATACCTATTCAAGGATATGATCAATGGTAATGATCTCTTAGATGTGCTCCATCATTTTATGAAATACCTGAGGAGTTGGTTCTCTAGGATGATCATTACATTGAAGCCTCAAATAGAATACAAGACACATAGTGATGGTGCGACAAGCAATTGGTACATAGTGTCTATATTGATCATATTTCGATTTGTGTTATTGTCTCACACTCTGATTGATTCACCTTCACGAAATTGGGGTGTTTATCACTTTTTTATTTTTGTTTAGCAATTTTTGGTATCCTAATTGGTATGTTTATACACACACCTGCTAGTGATCTATAGGCACATTCCATTTCTTACATAGATGATAAGAATTTTGACGAAGTCTTATGAGGACCAAGAAATAGTGGAGCTTTATAGTTTTATACTGAAAGATAAGAGTTTAAGGAGTAAAATCATGATAATTGACTCTTTTTTAGTAGTTTAGAGACATTTATAATTTTTCTTCACTTGTATTTAACCTTTTTTATTTCCCATACACGTGTTGAACACTGATGTGGGATTATTTTTATGAATTCATATTTGGTATCATTCATATTACTCCTTTATGTAACATACGGGTGTCTAGAGGTGTGTGTATGTATAGGTACCCTAGTCTATGGTCTCCCATTTGTGTGATATGCTTACCTAGTTCTAGTCACTGACCCCTATGCTTTTGGAGTTGGAATTGGGGTGCCACACCTAGCTTATCACTAGCCAGGTAGGCCCTGGTGGATCTGGTCATGATATATTCAATATACAATGCTATAACTATAAGTACGAGGATGTCAAATGGGAATAGGAAGAAGCAATGAAAACTGAAGAACCCACATATTTTTTAAACATAGTGGATGAAATATTGTTTTTATGGGGAAATTTATTACGGGGATGAATTTAATGACCCATAATTTCATCAATGTAATTTCCATTTTTGTTATCAAATTATTACATATTTATTAATGTAGTACTGCCTAAAGAACACATGCCATGGTATTGAACCAATAATATGTTATTATATTAGTGCAAACATTTAATTTATAAAATAAATATGTCTATAATAATTAAAATTATTACAATTATACAAAAAATAGAATACATGATTAAAATAATATAAAAATATACATTTTTGGTCCCCTATAATTTTCACAATCATGAACAAGAATTTAGAAATAAAACCGAATATTAGAAATGAAATATTAAATTTGAAAATGAAAATGTATATCAATATGGGAAAATATATGTGAATAATGAATTAATGAAATATGGGAAATTTATGAAAATTATGGAACACATTTAACCGTTACAAAATATACCATTAGAATAAAAATATGACTGTTGGAATACTAAATTGATCATAGGAATGGTAATCTAACTATTATGAATAGTAAAAAATTATTAGAATAGTATCCCCACCTGTGGAATTATAAAATAATATTTTCATATCTAATAAAATGAGAATATGTCATATTTATATCATGATACACATAAATAAATGTTTTAGAGTTACTAAAATAACTTCTTTTATTTTTGTAAAAAATAAGTTTTGTTTATATTTTTATAACAAATATAATGTCTTCAATGATATTTTATTTTCATAAAATTGTTTAAAATTAATACTAAATTTTATTATTATAATAATGTGTTTTTAGGAGACCGTATGTATTTTTCAGAGGGCTAAAAAGTTGTTCATAATATCATAATTTTAATTTTACAAATAAATAATTATGTGAAATAAAACTGAAACTCTGATATTTAGAAAATTAATTTCAAGAAATGGGTTTCTATTTTATAATCTTTATGTCAAAAAATTATTAGTTAGATTTAATGGTATTCTTAAAAACAATTTAATTTTTGTTGAATCGTAAAATATAGAAAAAAATACAGTATTTTTAATTTTACAAAAACTACATGAATAAATGAATCATAGATGATTTATGTGACCCTTTTATTAGCCACACAGAATATAATTATTTTATGTAGTAAAAATTTTCCTTACTTTCTGTAATCTCGAATAAATAGTAAACTAATTAATATTATAATAAAAAAAGACCATATACTACAAATATAAAAACCACCTTTTATCACCACACATTCTAGTCCTATGATATTTCCAAATTTCAATACAATACTATTACCAACACATCCCACATTTTCTAAATGTTCTTTTCTCACCAAAATGAACAACAAAAGATCTTTAAGGTGTGTTTTAATAGAAGACAATCAATAGGGAGTATTTTCAATCTATCTCTTCTAAATTATTTTCATCTTCTACCATCTTCTCACCTCCACCATCCACCATAAGAAAATTACTCCATTTTCATAGATATAATGCAATTCTATTTTTTTGTGAAATCTTTATTATAAAACCCAATCTACTCTAAAAAATGTGGTTCGTATTATGGTGGGTGCACCACCTATAAGAACAACATACTTATTTTATATCCAACTCCTTCATGGAAAAATTAAATTCACATATTATTCTATAAAATACTCTAAATAAGAATAATTTATTTCATTTATCATTCAGAAATGGTTATATATATATAATAATAAATGAGACTCAATATGTTCATCATGGCCATAAAGCCATCCTAAATGAACTAACTATATAACTATAAAACCAATACTCTCCAAATCATAAATATTTTTTAATATAATTTTGTATTAAAAATGTTTTTAAATTATAAAAACAAATTAAGTCTTGAAAATGAAACTTCTAGAATTATGGGACCATTCCATAAGAACTTATTTAATTATCTACAAGTCATCCGACCACGGAACCATGAAACGAACGTCATTAGGATAAAAATTAAACCTCATTTCACATTGAAATGTTTGTGACTGGATATAATATAATTATATTAAATTAATTATAGATGAAAAATGAACCGAGTTTTGTATTTAAAGAATATAATTTGATTATTATGGATGTTAAGTGAAATTATATAATGATTCTAAACCAAAGGTAAGGGAACTCTTTAAAACCACACCATTTAGTTAAGTCGTGAATTTTATTCCTCTAAAAATATTCATTTATATATTTTACTATATAAAAATATATTAAATTATATATATTTCCCTTACATATATACCTAAATTTCCATCCCTTTGTTGGGATTATACTTTCCTTAATTTCATTTCCAAATTCCTAGTTTAAAATTAAACAAGATTGAAGGAAAAAAATTTATCCCTTATTCCATTTATGTAACACTCATTTGATGTATTTCTCCCCTTAATGATTTCATTAAATAATGGAATATTTTAGGGATAACCATTTCTGTTTATATTTTATTGTCAGTGTTTCTTAATATTTTTTCTTTATTCAAAATCCTTTAAATAATTCAATAAAATATTCTTTTAATGGTTCATTTCAACAACTAGTTATCTACCAATCCCCATGTTTGTTTCCAATGAATTCCATATTCAAACAATATTATTATTTATTTTGATATTAATATATAATATATTTAAATTATTCTTATATTTTTAATATTTATGTAATTTTCTTTCATTGTGATATAATGAAATATTGTGTACCCCATTTCATTCAATGGGTATTTATTCTGATTATTAACTATGTTTGATACAATTATGCGGTACCCATATTCATGTATAGGATGTGATTGGTGATCCCATATATTTATTTATGGAATTTATTTATTTTTATGTCTTGTGAGATTATATGTATGGGACATGGAAGTAAACTAAATCTATAATAGGTCTCTACCTACCAATTGATGTTATCTGAGCTGTTAGCCTTGACTTATTCATATATAATGTTCTATGTTTGCTGAACATTTCTTATAAGACCTTTGGGTTAGGTTCAATGTATACATATATCATTAATCCAGTTGATCATCCATGTATCTTTCCTCTTATGATATCAAGATATGTCATATTATTCATATGTTATAATTTTATATCATGCTTATTCCCATACTGGATTTTAAAACATCCCTTTATTTAATGTATTCCCTAGGTTATCTGATATAGTTTTAGAAGATCAAAAGGATAAATGAGTAAATTATGGAAACTAATATAAATATGTTTTACATTTATTTTTGTTCTGATATGTTATGTTCATATTCATCCAAATACAATAGGACTTCTAATCTTTGGGTAGTGTTTATTAGATATTTATGTTAAATATCATGTAATAATTTTTTCAAAAGTGTTTTTTCATTAAAAAAATGAACATATAAGGATTATATATTATTATTTGGAATATTGGAGTTTATAAATTGGTCTCTTTAGTGACATGTAATATCAACCGATTAATGAAAATGACACTCAGATTCATGATCACTGATTTTGATCGGAAAAAGGCCAATCTCAAGGGGATCCTCTCAGAGTTATCTAAACATCCAATCTCAATTAATGATAAATTTACAAGAAAATAATATCCTATATTATATATATATATATATCATCTCAAATTTTATTAATCCCTAGATGAGATTACAACACAAAATTGTAATTGGTTTTTATTATGAAAGCCTACTTATTCACATCTCCGTCTACAACTGGTTCACACTAATAGAAAATAGATGGATATGTTTCTTAGATATTAATGAAACACAAGAGGATTCATAAAACCATAGTCACGAGGAACATGATTCTTTACCACTACTGAGAACAAGATGGTGAAATTAAGGACATCTTATCCTAAGTTATGGACACTTGTGGGCTCACACTACTATATTATTGAACTCCTTTATCAAACCATGTGTTCTCTCTCATTTAATTTATGTATTAAATAATTTAAATTATTTTTGAATAATTTAATAAAGTCATTATGAATACATTCCACTTGATTAATTAATATTAAAAATTACTTTTAAATATGTACCATATTTATCAATCCATCACTTTGTCAGTTTTATCGCTTCATCATATCAGTATCTTTTATATTTGATTTTTTTGTTTTTGAAATAATTTTAAAAGGAAAATTAAACATCTATTGAAACACTTCTCTAAAAATAGGGGAGGGGTTTATAATTAATATGGTATAAATATATGTGTTTCAGTGTGTGTGTTTTTGAATGAAATACTCAAATAAAACACAAAGAGAACAATAAATCCAATGGAAGCATGTTGTTTGTTTTAAGATTTCATAGAAATGTTATGATTATTCATAAATGATAATAAAATAATTACATTTAGTGTTTACTATCACTAAACCAACTACTTGTTTGAATTGTTATTACACAACAACAAGAACTCTGCATACACTTCTTAATTCCATCTTGGAGAAATATTAATTAGAAGAAAATAAGTATACCAAAATCAATTTTATTATTGATATAGACAGTGAATGTAGGGATAATTTATAATAGACAAGTTTAACATAATAGAAGAGAAATTGTAGACTAATATAACCACAACAATTTTTTTTGAAATTATGATATTAAAATAATGAAATAAAATTGAATAAAAATAAACATAAAACCTCACCACTACCCCACCCAACAACATCTAGGGTTAGTTCACCATTATTATAGAGTTCGGAAGAATCTAAGTGGAAGAAATACATAATAGAATAAATATAGTGTAAAAAAGGATAATATAATTTAAATGAGTATAAATATAAAACAACTACAAAACCCAAAAATAAATACTATAAAATTACTTTCTAAAATGATGAATTCATTGAGAGGGAGTTGAAGTTCAAATTTACAGAAATGGGTGGCCCATTAGCACTCCAAATATAAAAATATGATGTTTTTAATGTAATATGAATTAAAAAGACTAATTATCATAATTATACCTTCCTTCACAATTTTTGAATTCTTTTTCTCATTCTCGCTAAATATTATAGAATTTTTATTCATGTGTACTACATGTTATAACCATATTTTTCAAGAAAATATTAATAAACAAAGAGACCATCTAGATTCCTAAAATTTGATGCATACATCTACTACCTTATTGATTTATTCTTTCCTAGAAATGAAATTTAAATGTGTTCCACTTGTCCAATTATATTAAAAATTTAAATAAACTCATTTTGAGTTTTTTTTCTCTCAATATAGTTCACATTTATTTGTAGGCGGTCCTTTCCATCCAAAAAAACATTTCAACATTTTATGAATTATTTGGACAATATAATAATTGAATAAACACTTGGTAAAATAGAGAGAATTATAGATCAATAATTATAGAATCCTAAAAAAATAATTTCATAGTTTTGATCAATATTAATAATGTTATTGATAAAATTTATCTGTGCTAAAAAAAATTAAAATATATAATTATTCAATTTTCACAATTTTGATGAATTTATTAATAAAACCTAAACATGTAACAATTCCCCTTAAAATAAAAAAAATGGAATTAGAAAAATATATAGACAAAATAAAATTTATTAAAATTATAGCTCCATAAATCCCTAAAAACATAATCATTCCACTCTCAGTTAATCATCCAATATCCATATCAAGATTAATATAAAAAACAATAATAAAATTTAAATAATACATTCAAAAATATAATTTAATTATACCTACAATACAAAAAAATCATTCCATTTTCATATCTTTCATTTAAATGTATTCAACCTCAAATATTTATTGATTTCACAGTCATAACAAACCAAAAATAGAATTTTCAGTTACTCTGGGTTTCATCCAGATATTTTGGCCTGGTGGTTGATTTATAAGGGATTATTATAGTTTAATATTCAATGATATCAGTATGTTTTATCCATAGAAACACCTAAAAGTTCCCACATCCATAATGAATCTAGTACTACTTTCTTAATGAGAATAGTCATTGCGGTTTCAAGACCGAGGATTCTTATACACTCAAATTAGTAGATAGGATGGGAGTTTGGTCTCATCACACCAATATAGTTGGATTTATTTCATATTCAGGAATAATATTGTAGATTTAGTATTTTTTCATGAATCTCTTCCAGATCACGATACAAGAATGTTTAATTGAATAAAATTATTGGGTGTTGAATCCTTTTTTATGTAAAGGGGGTTCTGTCAATGGGTCCACCTTTATTTATTTAAGGTTACCTATTCACTTCTTTCCATTTCATAGTAATTAATATAATAATACATTTTTTAAGATATATAACCATGAAATCTAGAGTTTATAGTTGTCCAGGGATCTGATTGGTGTTTCTAGAATGGGATTGAAACTTCATGCAGTTTCCATCATATATTTATTAAAACTAGAATCAAAACCCTCAATGTTCCTTTGATTTAAATACATACAATTTAAAAAAAATGTGGAAATGATATATATGAGTGAACAAAATCATAGGTTATGGAAACTGAGCCTATAGAACGAGTATTATATATCCTTCTTATAATAGGAATCAGAATCATTGTAGTTCAATATTCCCTCAACCAACTGATGGAATGTAATTGATAATTAATGCCTTTTATGGTTTCTACCCCATATATGACCAATAAGGGAATTCATTCAATAATTAAACCAATATGGATACACTTTTATAGGGTAAATCATATCATGTCACTAAAAAACGATTACACACTGTGTTTTCCCTTGATGGTGTGAATTTATGATGTTGGTGATATTAATGTTTCATATCCTTAACCCCATGCGAGTCAATCTCAGTGTGAGAAATAGTGGACATAAAGTAATAAGACACACCATGTATGGATACTTGAATTATTCACTAGGGTGTCCCTAATTGGGTGTTTGATATGGATCTTAGCCCTCAGGATAGAGTTTTATATATCTGGATTATAGAGGAAATAAAATATCCTGTAGTTCAGTTAGCTTATCAATTTGTTGATGGATAAGGAAGAATGGTGATTCCATAGAATAGTTTGGGTCCCATGGGTTAGAGTGTTTGAGATATATAAGGTCCTACCCCAAGTTGGATTCTCATTAGAAGATATCTGGCCCTTATCCACTAACAAATAAATAGTAGGAATCATGATAGTCTATATAAGCATGTGTGGATGGCTTGAGTATCCCACAATACCCATATTATTTCATGATTATTCATTAAAAACACTTTATGGAAACTTCTAATATTAAATGGAAATTCCCAACTAAATACTCATTGATTATAATTCATATTGATCAAGAGAACATGCCCAAGTATTCCTTCTAGATAAGGCTATTGTTCCTAGGGTTTTCCTTGCCTGACATGTTTTTAGTGTCTACCATACATGTCTTGATTGTCTACTTGACATGTCCTAACTATCTTCTAAACATGTAATGGTTTTCTTCCTATCATGTGTGATGATGTATGGTCACGTCAATGTTTTTTGGTGGACATGTACAAGGATTATCTCATAATCCAATAGAATTTTCCTAGGTCTCTTCATGTGATCAACATAGAAACATCCAATGGTGTCACGTGATCGAGGATGAAGTTTTGGAAGGCTAACACATGATCTTGATGACATGTCTTGATAAATTTATGTGTATTGGTCGATTTTTCTGAGGACATTGTGGGAAATGTCTAACATGTATGGATGACATTGCATGACATGGAATAAATTTTTGGGTGCTATAAAAAAATATTTATAACATATATGGGTGATGTTTCATCACTAATAAATAGCTTGTGGGAAGTACATAAACCTTTTCACTAAAATCAATGTATCTCTTTTCATGTAAGTCTTCCTTATTTTTTTGCGTTTATCGTATAAATGACTCAATGTCCATGATATTTTTTTCCCCTTGAGACATTATTATACAATTTCGATACATGTAAACTCATTTTTGTTATCTTAAAGGAACACTATATTTCCTTCATGTGATTAGTATGTTTATCAAACAAAGCCTATATACATTCTGCGTAATCTCTTATGTGATTCCATGGGTTTACCTGGTGTAAGCCCTTTGAAATTACATGTATTTATTCTTTGAGATGTCGTCTCTGGCCTCAGTGATCTAATATCGATGTTATATATTCTTAGAGGGAGGAATTTATGTGAATCCCCAGCCAAAATATCTTCCACTTTGCATTAAATGTATATCAAATATATAGTTTTCAATCAATGGAGGTAGTGCCGCCTCATGCATTTCATGTGATCCCACCATTGGTTATTCATGATGCAAGATATATTGCAATGGAATTATTATTTCTCTTTTTATATATTTATTGAACCCATGGATGGTCAATGGATTTCACATATACAATCTGAAATTTCAAATGATATTTTTAATTTCAGACCAACATGTCTAGGGGTCTCTATGAAATTTTGTCTTCTGTTGAAGAGGATTCTATGGGTTCAAGGAAGACTGGTTCATGGAACTTCATGAGATCAAAATGACCTATAAGATACCCTTCATGAGATCACATTGGAATGTCAAATTTAATTCATGCTATCAATGGGATTAACAAAAAAGAACATAACCCCTTTTTATGAGCAATAATGTAACATTACTTCACATTAGGGTAAACCCTTTTTATCTTTTATTATTTATTTTATGATAATTTTAATATTTTCCCATTCATTGTCCCTCAGGGAATCATATTGTCAAATAAAGATATCTAAGGGAATTTATATGATGAATGTGACATTCCCAATGTATTTTTCATGGCATGGATGACATGCCACTCAAGAGGTTTTATGATATTTGGACTTATCCCATGATCTGTGGAAGGAATTCATGTGAAAATAAATGTAATTTACATCCCATGAATCTTATTCCTTTTTATATTTTATTTTACAACAATCTTTAGGTTATTGTTAATAAATTATGGATTGAAATGTCACATGATTGGAAAAACTCTTATAATAGAGGTTCATCTAATCAAGAATACATTAGGTAAGGGATTCACATGAAAAAGGTAGGCTATATTATTAAGATTTTATGATCAGTAGGGTTCACTAAAGGTGTTGTTTGTGGTCATTATTAGATTATTAGGAATGTAAAATTATATCACATGATGTTCCTAGGGTAATGTGATCATGTTTATTTTTATGGGTCCCATGATCTACATAACCTAGAACCCTGATCTCTATGTATCCATGATGCTAAATCCATTCATTTTCAGAGAAAATATAATACCTAGGATTTGGATATTTCTTGGATCCATGAATTTTATATTCTCATTCGGACAACATCAATAAACAACACATGCACCCCACCATTAGAAGATATATATATAGGGATATGGAATTTGTTCCAAGGAATGTAAATGCTCACCTAAGTCCATTGAAATTTCATTTTTTTTGTTTTCTGAGCACCTTTTGGTCTTATAAGAGATATTCTGTATTCTACAGGACACCTTATAAATTGTGTATCGTGGGGACATTCATTTCCCTGGTGACATAGTCCTTCAAGAATCTTTTGATCCCCATATCTTGCATGACTACTTCACATTAACACTTTGTGTGAACCATTCGTGATAACCACTCATGATACTCGACAATGTGATCAAACCCTTTCACCCCCTCAATTTAATGTTTGGCCTAACCTATCCATGAATTAATCAATGTTAATTAACTTTAGCTATGATTCATGTATTTGAATATGGGGTTGCCTATAGTGATTCCTTTGGTCCAATGGAACATTGTCACATGATCTCTAAATCATTATGTGAATTTCATGACATTAATTCTTTCATGCTATTATTATGATTAAAAGTAGGTCATATGATCATAGGGTGTTACATGGGTCATGAAATTCATGACACCTATGATGGGTCATGTGACCATAAATCCTTATATGGATCACATGATTTGAGCTATGGTTCCTACTCTAAAAAATTCAATTAATTGATTCCCCTTTTGTGATTTTACTCCTTCTCATATATGCTTCATACTCTTTTGTATACAGCTTCTAGTTCATATTCTTCCCCAAATGCAGCTAGAGAAAGGGATTTTTTTAGAGGAATAACAATATTGACACTTAGTACAAAGTATTATCGAAAATTATGTTTTAAAGGGGATTTGTCTATCTGAACATCATAAATATACCATATCACTTAGAGTACCCTTATATGGATTCAGTCTTTATGATAATATTACCCTTCATTCACCCGACTATAATATTTCATCGCATTGATTGTTATCATCACTCAATTTTATTCAATTGATTGATTATTTTACCACTCCATAGTCAAAACTATGTAACAGGTAACTCCCCTCATAGACCATATGGGTTTGATCTAACTCATTAACCTATTTCTCAATGTTACATGAACATACTTGTCTATTATTTGAATAATTAATAATGTGGATGGAGTTAACAGTGGGACATTAAACCAGATGCTAACTTCTATGATGAATGGGAATGCCCCTGTTGGGTTAGGCATAGTTTCTTATAACTCATTTATCAAATACACATTATTCATCTTTATGAGTCTATATATACTTATTATGTTGACATTTACCATCAATTGGATCTCCTCAGAGAGGTGATTGGATAATAGTGACCCAACAAAAACTTATTTCATGAATCTCATAGTGAAGTAGGGATCATGCTCTATGATATTATTCATTCTAGAGGAATACCAATGCTTAGGTAGATGTAAGATGAATCCCATCCTATTGTAGAAGTGTGGGATGGCCCCAATCAAACTTCAACAATGGAAGGGGACATAATCACTATTATAAAGGAGGAGTTAATGGAGTTACCACTACACTTTCTCATTTACTTCATGGATTGGATCAAAATATTCTTTCATCATAGTGGGACTAGTCCTACTACTATACCCCACTTAAATGCATTTCCTCACATGTTTGAAATAGTTCAGGCTCTTATTGGTCCATTATTGAAGCTAGGGAATATGCCATATTGGTCTACTAGGTGAGACTGGAGGTATTAGGAATCCTTCAGTTACTGGGGTTTTTATCCTTGTTTTGGAATGAATTGATTTTCTCAGCTGGGGATGCATGGTTGGACGTTCAGGTAGACACGTTGTTGATAACATCCTGATTGGAAGAGGGGTTGCTTCTTTATCAAGTCATGTTGACTCATTCTCACCATTATCAACTACTTGGTCATGTTAACTTGGGCAACGTCTTGTACCTGATCAGTGATCCTTTCTATTTTTTATTTTGAATGATAGGGGGGTCATTTCGTGGTACAAGTATGATAATAATACCAAAATATTTTGTTCCTTATTTCATCTCTGGATGTTGAATATTTATGAGGCCGAGATGATTCTACTAAACCTTAATGTGATTATTGATATGCTGATCTATCAAGAACATTTAAACTTAATGCTCGATTCTACACCTACAAGGGAAAATATAGAAAATGGTAGTGGTTTTCTCAATGAGAGGTCACATAAAATCTTTCTCTAGGATTGGGTTCTTGCAGGTCACTTTGATGAGATGATTATCAGTAATCCAGACACCTCTTAATGATTTTCTCCCCAGATTTAATGTGTTTAGAAGATTTATCTTCAACTATTAACTAAAATTTGAAGATAAAAACATATCAGAAACATTCTCCAATTTTTTCATATGCTGACTCTTTAGGATACATTTAAAGAAATAATTATTCCTCATGTTGATACTTTAACCTACTGGTATCATTAATATTCCCATTATTGGGTGAACTCTTACCCAAATGGTATATTAAATTGATTGATATGTTTGGAGGATGAGAAAATAACTTCCCCGAGCACCTTATCTACAGTAGTAATTATGTTTATTTGAGACACTGGGTGTAAAACCCCAAGCTTCAACGGTACGCTTCTCTTTGAATAGCACTGTAGCGTTTGTTGTACGCAACTTCGAGTTCTAACACACACCACAACCAATCAAACTAGTCGTTATGAATTGCAATACCCACTTTTTTAAATTTTATACATTTTTTCATTCAAAATTGACTTCATTTTTGGATTCGGAATATCGAAATAATCTTAGGGTGAATTTTTGGTACTTTTCTGATAACTTTAATATTTTGATGAATAGTGAAAATAACTAAATTTTAATTAAAAACAACTTTTTTAATCTAAATAATTAATAGTGATAAATTATGAATTTGAGTGGTTTTAAATTATATTTATAATATGTTTTTACAATTTAATCCAATGTTGGTCATTGGACGTAATTTCACATTTAAAACGGACATAAACAAGTGTCAATCTTTTCATAGTTATTATTTCTTAAAAACATGCTTTTTGTTTTGACAACGAGAATTAATTTTAAATTAATATATGAAACTTATATTCTTTTAATTTGGTAAAATAGAATTCATTATTGAATTTGGAATATCAAAATTAGCTTAGGGTAAATTTTCGGTATTTTTCTGAAAACTTTTAATTTTTGATGAATAGTGAAAAACACTGAGTTATAGTTTAAAACTGAATTTTTATTTAAATAATTATTTATTTTATTTAAATTATTTACTGTCAAAATAGATACATAATACCTATATATGTTCAATGTAATTCATTGGATTCATTTTATAAAAATTTTAGATATATAAAACTTTCATTGATTTTTTCACCGTCTTTTACCCACCTCCTAGGAGCTTTTGAAAATTCACATAAAACTTAATTTTACCACTTCTGTGAGATGAATTTTGAAAATACGAGAGACAATGTTAACATTAAGGAGTAAAATTTGGTTCAATGAGATGAAAATAATTTTTTGCGAATAGTAACTTTTTACTTTTATTTACCACGGTTAAAAGTAAATAGGGTTATTAAGGGTAAAATTATATTAATATTACCCTCACACATGTCCTAATTCTATTGGACAAGTTTATCTCAACGACAAACAACCTTAGGAATAAAATATTATCATTTAGGTCCACTTGGAGTAGATTAAGACATTTATTATTATTTAATTCAAAGAAGAGTTAAAATAGATAAATGCAATGTTTAATAACAAAAGAAATTTTAATATGGGGTTTTAGATAAGATAAATTATATTATAAATATTCATTAGAAAGATAAAAAGATTTTATAAATAATGGTATTTTATTTATAATTTTTATACATTAAATAAATATATTTATTTATGACAAAATGATGATGTAGTAATTACCATATTCACGAAAGAATCTTATAAATGGTATTATAAATAGTAACGTAAATATAATTTCAATGTTTTTATGATATACACAAATTTTCTAGGTGAATATGACATGTTAGAATTGATTAAATGTATTTTTTTTAAGTAATCAGGTTTTTATAATTTTAACAAAAAAATACCAGATAGTGTCAAAATTGACATAAAATTGTTTTTAAAACAAATATTATATTATAAATTGATATAATGGTCCTAAAAATCTAAGGATCGGTAAAAAGACTTATATAATAATATAAATGACATTAATAAACCAATAGGGGTTCAATTTTCTGTATATAGTATGTTTATTAACCATATAGTGTAATAATACAAGAAGACACGGTAAAAGTAAAATTATTTAACTTAGAGTTAAATCTAAATGATAAAGTTAAAATGGTAACCTAAACTTTACTAAAACCTATTGGTTGAGTTTTTTTCAACATTTCCCCACCATATAATTTAAATAATCAACTTTGGAGCCATTATAAACCGAATATGAATTTATTTTAAAATAATATTTTAAGATTTTCCTATGGTTCTCCTCACCCCTCTTATAAAAGGGTACACCACCTTCTCTCTAATTCACACCTTCTAATCCATTTGGCTCGGCCAAACCCTACCCAAATACCCTATAAAATATCTTCCCTTCATCCTTGAGACATTATTTTGATAAGATACCCAACCGAAGGATCCCTTTTTGATCAAATCAAAAGGAAGAACCCAAATAAGAGGTAATGATTTCACCACCCTCTTTCAAGTTCCTTTATTCTTCCACTTCCTTTTTCTTTGTTGTTTCCATTATTAAATAATAAATCCAGTATATTCTATATAATGTGATGTTATTATAATTATGGTACAACCAAATTCATTATTCTATCCACCCTTTTAATTACAAGTAACCATACATGCGTACGTACGGCTTACCGTTTCCATGTCGTGGTGTAATTGTTATTAAATACATTATTTTTTGGATGGGTATAATAATGATGTGTATTTGATGTAAACAATAACTATAACATGATAAGGATTTTGTATATATTATATACCATCCAATTAAATATTATATTAATATGAAATGAATGATATTTTCGCTCGTGCGTACGTACGGATTACCGTCTACACGACGCGATAAGATTCATTCCCAAGTTCACCATTCATCGACGATTATAAAAATATATATTAATAATAAGTATGTAATATATGACATAATAATTCTACTGGAGATATATATATTTATGTATATAAGTATTTATGTACTTACATATATCTTATTCACTTACTTCCGTTCAATAATATATGAAAACGAAAAAAGTGTTTATGCGTACGTACGGACTACCGTCTCCATAAACGGTGTCTTCCATTTCATATATACATCTATTATAAATTTTTATATTATAATATACATGATAAATAAATCATGTTTTATATTCTGGAATTATTTAAATCATTATCTAAGTGATACAATCAAGTGTAACAAGTAAAAACACGTACGATAAAGAAAGCGATTATTACCCGAAATATTAATATAACCTGGAAATTATTATTAAATGTGTAGTATAACTTCATAAATTAATAATGTATGATATCATAAATATTAATATGGTTCTATTATAATTTAATAACATACTATAGCCTTCATACAGGAGGCTAAACGTACCCTCGACTAAAGGAAAGTGCAAGGTAAGGGGTTTTCATCTCACTCCTTATTTCCGTGAGATTCGTACCATATTGCCACTATTACCATTTGTGCGGTGTATGTACTGCCCATAATTGTATTATTTGTGTAATGCAGTTTAATTTATTTTTAACTACATAATCATTGTATGGTACCTCTTTCATGGGGTGTATGTTTCTTAAGTTACCAAATTGGTAATGGTTAGTTCCTCAATCTCATTATTATCCGAGATTGTTTATATGTATGTATTTACTGGGAAATTTTTACCATCCATATCCTTTTTTCCTTAAAATGGTTTCAAAATGAATATTTTAAGGATTTTGGAATGTTACTCTTTATCAATATCATAATTTTAAATTTTTTAACGATTTATCTTTCTAAATCATTTTAATTAATGTTTATGTTTTCAAAATGATTTTAAGGATTTATTTATATGGACATGAATGTTTTGAAATGATAATTCTTTTCAAAAGTTTTAAAGTGGTATATGAAAAGTTGATTCAAAAATAACTTTTAAATTACTTCCTTTATAAATGTGTGACTTTTAAATTATTTTACAAAAATCATATTTCTCTCAAAAAGTTTTACTCATCATTTTCGACTATGTATGACTGTGGATGTTCTATTTTTAAACCATTCATGGTTTGTGGTTAATGTAATGGAATTTCGTATGCTAGTTTTAATAAGAATTTTTATTTTATATTTCAACCTCTTATTAATAAGAATGTGATGGACTAGTATGTTCCGGGTTGGGGACTGGTAAAAGTAATCTCTCTGGGTTGGTGTCCGGTTGTTAGAGGCACTCCGGGTTGGTGTCTAGTTAGTATAGGCACTCCGGGTTGGTGTCTGGTTATTAGAGGCACTTTGGGTTAGTGTCCGGTTATTAGAGGCACTCCGGGTTGGATTCCGGTTACAGAGCCTCTCCCGGTTGGGTTCTGGTTACAGTTATCCCTTAGGTCATCGCACGAGGCCTTGACACCGAAATTAACGTTCGGCATTATGCATTACATTGTTATGGAAGTGGTCATTGATTTTTCATGTGATTATTTGATTAGTAGAATATCCATGTGAATAATTAAATGGAATTATTTCATTTTATTTCTGCCATATTATGCTTAAGTTCATGTTTAAAAGGATTTTGTTTTAGTTTTATACATTGCCTTAAATGTTTATGCTTACATTTGAATGTTTCAACTGTATTGCTTACCCTTACTAAGCGTTTGAGCTCAACCCTTTCTATGTTTTATTTTCCCAGGATTCCAAGAAGGGAATTGTGATTGATATGTAGGGTTAACCCAAGGGAATAATGGAATTCATAAAGGATTATTTATGTTGTCTTGTATGTAATGTAACATTCATGTATGTAATCAATTTTCCAAGACTGCTAAACTGATCGGTCCTTCAGGACATGATTCTTTGTAATCATGCCAATTTATTAAAATAATGCACCAACTCTGTGTAACTAGGTTCGGGGTGTTACAGTTGGTATCAAAGGATGTTTAGAAAAAACCTTGGAAACTAGATTTAGATAAACTCTGATTAGAGCACATTACCCTAAGATAGACTTTGAGGATTAGTATAGAAGAACTTCCTAGAATTTTGGTAATGTAGAGATTTTGTGAGTTTTCCAAGAAAATACATCCCTGTCTGGATACGAGCAGGTTGAGGTGGCTCTGGCACAGATGTACCCAGGGGTAAAACCCAAAAACACCACTTTGAGCTAGACTCAAACGGGAACTGGTGCACGACAATGGACCTTGCTGCACTCTTGGTTACGACACTCCCAGGAGATATGCTTAGGATAATTATCCTTTTCTTTAGAAACCATTATGAAGGGATTAAGAGTATATACTTACTAAAAGAAAACATTTTTATGATTATGGATTATATACATAAACTATTTAATTTATGTTAAATGTTTTGAAAGTTCAGGATTAGGTATTTCTATTCATAAACTAATCTAGTGTATGCCATTGTTTAGAAATGGCGCTCAGTAGAAGGAATGAGAACTCCATCAATACACATGATCCAAAAAGTAAGAAGGATCATATCTTTCATGGTCCTAAGCCATAATTTAGAAGGGAAATAGTCTCCCACGTATTATCATAAAATGAAGAAATAATATCATGTGTTGATAAGATATGTAAAGAATTCTCAGAGTCCTACGGCTTTGAAAGAAAGCCAGAGAAGAAAAGGATGGCAGAGAGAAAGACAGATAAGGGGAAGAAGATAAAGAAGGATTTTCAAATATGTGGTAACTGTGGAAAGAATCACCTTGGAAAATGCTTGAAGGGAATGAGAGTATGTTGTAAGTGTGGAGAAAAAGGACACAAATTATGTGACTACAAGTGTAAGAAAAAGGTTTCAAATGTACAATGCTTCATCTGCAAGGAGTTGGGACACTACGTGAACCAATATCAAAATCATCAGAGTATTCCCCAAATGATGCAATTAAATGATAATAAAGTTATGATACTACCTCAGATGAAAAATAATGACTATTGTTCTTATTTTCTTATTAGAGGATTATTTCATTTGAGTGTTGTATCAACAATGTACTAGTTATAATAATTATTGAGTATATAAGGATTGTACTGTAGTACTATTTTATTAAGGACTTGAGATTGTGTAGAACCAAGAAAAGAGACTCAATAGCAGGTTAAAGTTTTGGAAAATATATTGCTGAGAGAAAGATAAACCATAATATGGTTCTGATACCGAGGTGGTGATTTTCGTATAATACAAGATTGATTTAGATAAATTATATTGGATATTCTTAACTACCTTGAAACTGATTAATGAATTTTCATCGATGGAGTTTAAAACATTTTTCGATAGAAGTAATATATTGAGTATTCTATGAAGAATAAGGAACATGAATGTAATCAATAAGGTTTTATGGTAATTCAATATGTTACCATGTTTTAAAATAATACATGGTGAAGGTGTTCACATGTTATTACATGGAAAAAAGGATCTTCATTATGTTTAACTTCCTTATATATTTTGGACTGTGAATATGGATAGTAGTATTTTTGATAAGTCTAAAGGTTGGAATGGATTATGTTTGAAAGGGTATTTTTGGATAATTTTATAAAAGGACAACATGCAGACAGTGTGCCAACCAGTCGTGTCGGACAAAGCTGTGGGAATCGATCGCACAACCATAGTGCGATTGGGATTTATCACCTACCACTAGACTACGTGAAGCTATTGGATGGTATAATGTAGTTTATTTTTTAAGGGACTGATATGTGAATTATAAATTCATTATATTTGGAACCATATACGATTAGGATAAATAGAGTATTTTTGAGTTGTATTATGTTTTGGGGTGAAAGATGAGTTTGTGGTAGAAATATATTAATGGATAAAAATCTAATTATTAATTAAGTATATCTCCTTATGATCTTATCCAATCTCATAAATAAATTCCTCAACATTAATAAAAGGAACTTAGAACAAAAATGTTGTCCTAGATGGTACCTTAGATCATCACAAATGTATGGCTTTGTGATTGTTGGCCTTTTCATAGCCATGTTCTCTACCACTCTCCATCAGATATTGATGGTTAAATTTCTCTTCCATATCCATATTTTTCTACATGAAACCCTAGTATGTGTTATTTTCGGTAACCTTCACACTTACCGCTCTTTATTTTTAAATAGAGGCCTCATTAATCCATTTTTCGATGTGTGATTTCAACGACGATATATTGAAAAGTCAACACCAAGTTTCCAATACTGAGCATAAATTGTGAGGACATAATTTATTAAAGGATGGGAGAATGTAACACCCCAAGATTCCATGGAATGCTTCTCTTTGAATAATACAGTAGCGTGTGTTGTACGCAACTCCGAGTTCTAACACACACCACAACCAATCAAACTAGCCATTATGAATTGTAATACCCACTTTTTGAAATTTTATACATTATATCTTTCAAAGTTGACTTCATTTTTGGATTAGTCATATCAAAATTAACTTATGTTGAATTTTTTGGTACTTTTCTGATAACTTTCATATTTTGATGAATAGTGAAAGTTACTATATTTTAAATAAAAAAACTTTTTTAATAGAAATAATTAATAGTGATAAATAATTATTTTTAGTGGTTTTAAATTATATTTAGAATAATTTTTTACAATTTAATTCAATTTCGGTCATTGGACATAATTTCACATTTAAACCGGACATAAACAAGTGTCAATCTTTTGATAGTTATTGTTTCTTAAAAACACGCTTTTTGTTTTGACAGCGGGAATTAATTTTAAATTAATAAATTCAACTTCTATGTTTTGAATTTGGTAAAATAAACTTCATTATTGAATTAAGAATATCAAAATTAACTTAGGGTAAATTTTTGGTATTTTTCTGAAAACGTTTAATTTTTTATGAATAGTGAAAAACACTGAGTTATCGTTTAAAACTGATTTTTTATTTAAATAATTATTTATTTTTTAAAATTCTTTAATGTAAAAATAGATACATAATACCTATATAATTTCAATGTAATTCATTGGAGTCGGTTTATAATAATTTTATATATATAAACATTTCATTGAACTTTTCACCGTCTTTTACCCACCTCCTAGAAGCTTTTGCAAATTCACATAAAACATAATTTTACAACTTATGTGAGTTGTTTTTTGAAAATCCGAGAGACAAGGTTAATATTAAGGAGTAAAATATGGTTCAATGAGATGAAAATAATTTTTGGTGAATAGTAACTTTTTTCTTTTATTTACCACGGTTAAAAGTAAATAGGGTAATTAAGGGAAAAATGATATTAATATTACCCTCACACATGTCCTAATTCTATTGGACAAGTTTATATCAACCAAAAACAACCTTAGGAATAAAATATCATCATTTAGGTCCAGTTGGATTAGATTAGGACATTTATTATTATTTAATTCAAAGAAGAGTTAAAAGAGTTAAAAATAAAAGTTTAATAAATAAAACATTTTTTATATGGGGTTTTACATAAGATAAATTCGATTATAAATATTCATTAGAAATATAAAAATATTTCCTAAATAATTTTATTTTATTTATAATTTTTAGACATTATATAAATAAATTTTTTATGACACAATGATGATTCAGTAATTACCTTATTCATGAATGAATCAAATAAATTTTATTATAAATATTAAAATAAATATAATTTCAAAGTTTTTATGATATCCACGAATTTTATAGGTGAATATTACATGTTAGTATTGATTCAATGTATCTTGTTTGAAGTAATCATGTTGTTATTAGTTTAACAAAAAAACAAATACCAAATACTTTAAAAATTGACATAAAATAGTTTTTAAAAGAAATATTATATTATTAATTGATATAATGGTCCTAAAAAACTAAGGATCGGTAAAAAAACTTATAATATAATATATATGACCTTAATGAACCAATTGGGGTTCGATTGGATGTATATAATATGTCTATTAATGTAACACCCCAAGCTTCTATGGTACGCTTCTCTTTGAATAATGTGATAGCGTGTGTTGTACGCAACACCGAGTTCTAACACACCATAACTAATCAAACTAGCCGTTATGAATAGTAATACCTACTTTTTGAAATTATATATATTTTATATTTGAAAATGGACTTCATTTTTGGATTCGGAATATCAAAATTATCCTAGGGTGAAATTTTGGTACATTTCGGATAACTTTCATATTTTGATGAACAGTGAAAATTACTAAATTTTAATTAAAAACAACTTTTTTAATCAAAATAATTAATAGTGATAAATTATGAATTTGAGTGGTTTTAAAGTATATTTAGAATATATTTTTACCATTCAATTTAATGTTTATCATTGGACATAATTTTACAATTAAACCGAACATAAACAAGTGTCAATCTTTTGATAGTTATTATCTCTTAAAAACACGCTTTTTGTTTTAACAGCGGGAATTAATTTTAAATTAATTTCTGCCACTTCTGTGTTTTGAATTTAGGAAAATGGATTCCATATTTGGAATCAGGATGTTCAAATTGTGTAAATAGGTAACTTTTATTTTTAGACATTTTGAATAGTTACTGTGGTAAATATTTTATTTACCATGGTTAAAGGGTAAATCCGGTAAATAAGGGTTAAAAAAATAATATTATAATAATGCAAAATTACCCTAAAACGTGTCCTAACCTTATTGGTGGACACATACCCGACCATGGGCATCCTTTGGTCAATTTGGGGACCCCTTGGAGCCACTTGTATGTGGTAGGGACACTTTATATTAATAAAGTTAAAATAAAAATAAAAATGGCATAAGCTTACATCTTTTAGAAGAACAATTTTTACATAGGGTTATACATGTTGGATTTTCGATTATAAATATTCATTAGAAAGCTAAAAAGATTTCCTACATAATGATATTTTATTTATAATTTTTAGACATTATATAATTTATTTTATTTATGACACAATGATGATGCAGTAATTACTAAAATAGTGAAAAATAAAAATAATTGATCTTATAAATACCCAAATAATTATAATATGAAACTTTTAATGAATTAAACTAATTTTCTATGATAATATGATATATTAGGATTGATTTAATTGACTTTGTTCGAAGTAATCAATCTGTTAGGAGTTTCACAAAAATCAACTATTGAATAGTGTCAAAATTGACATAAAAGAGTTCTTAAAACAAATATTATATTATTAATTGATATTAAATTCCTAAAAATCTAAGGTTCGGCCAAGAGACTTATATTATGATAGGTTAATAATTAATGGACCACTTGGGGGTCGCTTGGATGTATATAGTAAGTTTATTAACCATAATATATAAAATACAAAGAGACATTGTAAAAGTGAAACTAATTAACTTAGAGTTAATACTTAAAGATAAGGTTAATATAAGTACCCAAACCTGTCTAAATTCTATTGGATGAGTTGTTTTCGACCTATCCCCACCTCATCCTTTGAATAGTCAACTTTGGAGCCTTTAGAAACCGAATATGAATTTATTATAAATTAATATTTCTAGCTTTTCCAAAGGTGCCCCTCACCCCTCTTATAAAAGGGCACTCCTCCTTCTCATTTCTTCACACCTCTAAAGCCTTTTGGTTCGGCCAAACTCTGCCCAAATACTCTCCCAACATCCCTCAATACAACCTAGAGGCCTTAGTTTGATCATAAAGCCAACCTAAGGAGCCCTTTTGATCAAATCAAAAGGAAGAACCCGAAGAAGAGGTAATGATCTCACCACCCTTTTCTAAGTTCATTTCTTCTTCCACTTCTTCTTCCTTTGTTCTTACCATTCTGAAATAATAACTCCAGTATCTCACATATACTGTGATGTTATTATAAATATGGTACAATCATATTCAGTATTCTATCCACCCTTTGAATAACATGTCACCATACGTGCGTACGTACGGCTTACCGTCTCCACGTCGTGGTGTAATTGTTATTCAATCTAATATTATTTGGATGGGTATAATAATGATGTGTAACTCATGTAAATAATAAATATAACATGTTAATGATTCTGTATATATGATATACCATCCATTTATATATTATTTTAATATCAAAAGAATGATATTGTCGCTCGTGCGTACGTACGGACTACCGTCTCCACGAACGCGATGAGATTCATTCTCCATCGTAACCATTAAAGCGTAATTATCATTTTATGATTTAAAAATGATGTTTAAGGACTTGATATCATTCTGGATATGAATAATATACAACCTATCCTTTACAAACATGTCTTACGTAACAAAACATATGAAAGAAAACAAGTAAGTTAACACCCGAAACAACGATAATACTAAGATATTATTATCAAATCAATATTAAAAGATCATATATGATATCATATTAATGTATATGATTCTTGTATAATTTAATAACAATTATTTCACCATTATACAGGAGGTTAACCTACCACAACCAAGGAAAAGTACAAGGTAAGGGTTATTTCACAATCTCTTCTTTATCCGAGGTTGTTTATACGTAATAATCTACTGGGATCTCGTTATCATCCACATCCATGTTTCTTCAAAATGTATTTCAAAACATTTTTACTATTTACAAGAATATGGGTTAAAGTCATTTATACCCTTGTTTGACTTTTTATAAGAGGTTTTATAAAGGAATCTTTCCGTCGTTTTCAAAACAAGGTCCTTTTTAACCTTTTCGACAGAATTGAGGTAAGAATGTTTTTTTTAAGTTATACGGCGGGTGCGGTTATTTTCCGCCATTATAAAATCGTCGAAGCTTTCCATACAAGCTTATAAGAATATTTTCAACGAAAATGTTTTATTTTATATGGATCTTAAATGATTTCAAAATAAAAGTAGATACTTCTTTAAAAAGAATTTTGATTTCATCTATGTCAACATCCTTTGATGGGTTTTAAGATTATTTGAAGTTGATTTATTATGATACAAAACTTCTATATTGTATTGAAGGTTTTGTGATATGTTTGACTGTGGATGTGCTATTTTTATACCATTCATAGTTTATGGTGAAATTATTGACATTTCGTATGCTAGTTTTAATACGAATGTTTATGTTATGTTTAAACCTTTTCAAATGGGAATGCATTGGACTTAATAAGTGACGGGTGGAGCCCGCTATAGCTCCTTGATGCATCGGTAGGTCTCATGAGACAAACTAGTGTCTTGGCACAAGGCCTTGACAAAATCTTATTTGTAGCCTTGGCACGAGGCCTTGGCTATGTGGTTATGATAGTCTGGCATTATGCATTCCAACATTATGAAAGTGGTTATTGATTTTTGCATGTGATTATTCGATTAGTAGAATATCCATGTGAATAAGTAAATGGCATTATTTCATTTTACTTTTTCCATACCATGTTGAAGTTCAATTTTAAAAGGCTTTTGTTTTAGTAATGCATTGCCTTAAATGTTTATTCTTATTTATGAAAGTTTCCGCTATATTGTTATCCTTACTGGGCATTTGAGCTCACCCCTTTTCTATGTTTTATTTTTCCCCAGGATGTGAAGAAGTAAATTATGAATGACCTGCAGGGATATTATGAGGGGATAGTAGTGTGGATTATGGAGACATTATGTTGTTGAAGTAGTTTTTTTCATTTTATAATGTAATGTAAAACTTATGATTATATCTAGTGTTTCCAAGGCTACTAAACCAATCTGTCTTTCGAGATTTGATCTTTCTTGTGATCATGCCAATGTTATGTAATAATGCACCGACTCTAGGTAGCTGGGGTCGGGGCGTTACAGTTGGTATCAGAGGAAGTTTAGTACAAACCTTGGAAGCTAGATTTAGATAAACTCTGATTAGAGCACGTAGACCTAAGATGAACTTTGAGGATTAGTATAGAAGAACTTCCTAGAATTTTGGTATTGTAGAGATTTTGTGAGTTTTTCGAGCAATACATCCCTGTCTGGATACGAGCAGGTAGAGGCGGCTCTGGCACAGATGTACCTAGGGGTAAAACCCGAAAACACCGCTTTGAGCTAGACTCGAACGGGAACTGGTGCACGACAACGGGCTTTGCTGCACTCTTGGTTACGACACTCCCGGGGGATATGCTTAGGATAACTCTCACTATCTTTACAAATCATTATGAAGGGTTTATGAGTATATACTTCCTCAAAGAAAACATTTTTATGATTATGGATTATATCCATAAATAGTTCAATTTATGTTAAGTGTTTTATAAGTATGGGATTATGTATTTTGATGCATAAACTGATCTAGTTTATGCCATTTTTTTAGAAATGGCGCCTAGTGGAAGAAATGGAAACCGTATCAATGCACGCACTCCATGTAGGGATTGCCCTCCTGCTCAAGATAATTATAGTGGGGCTGGTGATGCAACTGGTGCTGATCAGCTAATCACCGTACTGGGACAACTTACTCAGGTTATGAATAATAACCTTACCCGTATGGAGCACCCTGATCCGCAGCGTGGAGGATCAATGTTAGATTGATTCATGAGACAACAACCACCAACGTTCAATGGGAGTACAAATCCCTTAGTAGCTGAGCAATGGATATTTTCCCTAGAGAAAATATTTCAGGCTTTGGGGAGTAGTGAAAGGGAAAAAGTTACCATGGCAGTTTACCGCCTCACTGGAGATGCTGATAAATGGTGGTCATTGATTCAAAACATGAAGGAAGATGATGAAGTATCAAACATGGAATGGAGGGAGTTCAAAGATCTGTTTTTAGAAAAATACTTTCCTCGCGACCATCGAGCAGATATGGAAAGGCAATTTCTGAGTCTGAGACAAAAGGAGGATGAGAATGTCACAAAGTATGAGGCTAACTTTACAAGGTTAGCGAGGTACGCTGGTGATTATATTCGCAACCCAAGAAGTAAGATTTATCGTTTCTTTGATGGGTTAAAACCATTTCTCCGTCGAGCATTAGTCTCACAATCCTTTTCATCGTACGAAGACATTGTCTCATGTGCTATCAAGACCGAAACAGAATTCTCTAAGTCTTATGACTTTAAAGCAAAGCAAGAGAAGAAGAGACCTGCTGATCAATCTGGGAATGGAAATAAGGGGAAGAAGGGAAAGGTTGAATATCCATCTTGTGGTAAGTGCGGGAAGAAACACCCCGGTGCTTGCCTGAAGGGAATGGGAGTCTGTTACAAGTGTGGTGAAAAAGGCCACCAAGCTCATGATTGCAAGGGGAAGAAGGAAGCTACCAACGTTCAGTGCTACAATTGCAGGGAGATGGGGCATTATGCAAATGCATGTCCTAAGCGTCAGGAGAACTTACCTCAGAAAAGGCCAAGGGATCAAGGCCAGGCTTATGCTATCACTACTGCTGAGGTAGAAGCTCCGAAAGACGTGGTGGCAGGTAATTTAATGGTTTCCTCAAGTTTAGCAAATGCATTATTTGATTCTGGATCATCGCATTGTTTCATATCTTCCCAGTTTGCTAAGAAAATTAGATATTTCCAATTTGATTTAATAAGGGAGTTGTCAGTTAAAACTCCTAAGGGAAGTATCGTTGCAACAAAGTTTTGTGAATCAGTCCCCATTAGAGAACATAAATTTTCTTTATCTGCTGATTTCATCGTCATACCTATGATTGAGTTTGATATAATCCTCGGTATGGACTGGCTTTCGGACTATGATGCGAAGATTTATTGTAAGAAGAAAGAGGTTACGATTCTTGATGATAATGATAAGGAGCACCTTATTTTTAGAGCAGAATCGTCACCACCTAATTCTTATTTAGATCCACCCCCTGTAGCTCAACTTAATTCAATTATCGGGGAGGAAGAGAATGAAATAACTGTCGGTGAGGAAAGAAATGTTCAAATAGAGGATGTACCTATTGTGAAAGAGTTTGTAGATGTATTTCCGGAAGATTTACCTGGACATCCTCCAGAACGAGAAGTAGAGTTTTCCATTGATTTAATTCCTGGATCAAGGCCTATATCGAAGACCCCTTATAGAATGGCCACTGTAGAGCTAGTCGAACTAAAGAAACAACTAGAGGAATTGAGTAATAAGGGATTTATTCGCCCTAGTGTTTCTCCATGGGGAGCCCCTGTTCTTTTTGTTAAAAAGAAAGATGGATCTATGAGGTTATGTATAGACTACAGGGAGATCAATGCTATAACGATAAAGAACAAGTATCCCCTACCTCGTATTGATGATTTATTTGACCAACTGCATGGAGCTCAATACTTTTCAAAGATTGACCTTCGATCTGGATACCATCAGTTGTGTGTGAAGAAGGAAGACATTCCGAAGACAGCATTTCGAACCAGGTACGGGCATTACGAGTTTACTGTAATGCCGTTTGGATTGACTAATGCACCCTCTGTATTCATGGATCTGATGAATAGAGTTTTCAAGGAGTATCTCGATGAATTTGTGGTGGTATTTATTGATGATATCTTGGTATACTCCAAAACCTACAAAGATCATGAAAATCACTTGCGCATTATCTTGAAGACTCTGAGGAGGCATGAATTA
Organism: Viscum album; assembly: GCA_963277665.1. Classification (NCBI taxonomy): domain Eukaryota; kingdom Viridiplantae; phylum Streptophyta; class Magnoliopsida; order Santalales; family Viscaceae; genus Viscum; species Viscum album. Next base: position 1,007,814,537 of record OY728161.1, read on the forward strand.
TATGGAAAGTTTAGCAAGTGTGAATTCTGGCTTCAGGAGATTTCTTTTCTTGGCCATATTGTCTCTAAAGATGGAATCTCTGTTGATCCTTCTAAGACCAAGGCAATCCAAGAATGGCCAGCACCTACGAATATAACTGAGGTACGTAGTTTTATTGGTTTGGCAGGTTATTATCGACGTTTCGTCCAGAATTTTGCCCGATTGGCTAACCCATTAACGAAGCTCACACGTAAAGGGGTTAAATTTGTTTGGGCAAAAGAGTGTGAAGAATGTTTCGAAGAACTGAAGAGAAGATTAGTCAATGCTCCTATATTGACTCTACCATCGGGGAATGATGGGTTCGTTATTTATAGTGATGCATCGAAGAAAGGACTTGGCTGTGTCCTTATGCAGAATGATAGAGTTATTGCCTATGCATCACGACAGTTGAAAATTCATGAACAAAACTATCCTACTCATGATCTTGAGTTAGCAGCTGTGATCTTTGCTTTGAAGATATGGAGGCACTACCTCTATGGTGAAAAATGTGAGATTTATACTGATCACAAGAGTTTGAAGTATATTTTCTCACAAAAAGAACTCAACATGAGGCAAAGGAGATGGCTTGAATTACTCAAGGATTATGATTGTACGATACACTACCACCCGGGGAAGGCAAACAAGGTGGCAGATGCTTTGAGCAGAAAAGACCATGGAGTTCTGAACATGATGAGAATTGAAAGGGATCCAATTTTCATGGATCTAGTGAAGATGGACATGGGAATAACCAGGGAAGGTGAAACATCAATGCTTTTTCAAATGGTTGCCAAACCATCTTTACTAGAAAGGATTAAGAGTTCTCAGACCGATGATGAAGAATTTCAGAAGAAGATTAAAGCTGTGAATGATGGGAGATTGAGAGACTTTGCGTATGAAGGTGGAATTTTGAAATTTGGGAAGAGACTTTGTGTTCCCAATATACCTGATCTAAAAAGGGAATTGCTGGATGATGCTCATAGTTCCAATTTCTCTATACACCCTGGGAGCACCAAAATGTATAGAGATTTGAAGGAACATTTTTGGTGGGACAACATGAAGAGGGAGATTGCTGATTTTGTGTCAAGATGTATGGTTTGTCAACAAGTGAAAGCTGGAAGGCAACAGCCTGGAGGAGTCATGCAACCTCTTCCCATACCGGAGTGGAAATGGGACAATATTACGATGGACTTTGTCATGGGGCTACCAAAGACTCCTAGAAGGAACGATGCAATATGGGTTATTGTTGATCGTCTTACCAAGTCAGCACATTTTCTTGCTATAAGAGAAGATCTACCCCTGGAACGTCTAGCAAGACTATATATTAATGAAGTTGTGAGACTTCATGGAGTACCCCTATCGATTGTTTCTGATCGTGATCCCCGTTTTACTTCAAGATTTTGGAAATGTCTTCAGAAATCCCTGGATACTGAACTTCATTTGAGCACTGCTTACCACCCTCAGACAGACGGACAATCAGAACGGACTATTCAGACCTTAGAAGACATGTTGAGATCTTGCTCACTTGATTTTCAGGGTATGTGGGATCAATATTTACCACTAGTAGAATTTTCCTATAACAATAGCTTCCATTCGAGTATACAGATGGCACCATATGAAGCGTTATACGGAAAGAGATGTCGTACACCAACCTGTTGGGATGACGTTGGTGAAAGAAAACTTGTAGGCCCAGAGCTGGTGGAGGAAACGGTGGAAAAGGTGAAAGTAATCCAAAATCACATTAAAGCAGCTCAAAGTAGGCAGAAGAGCTATGCCGATAATCGAAGGAAGGATTTGGAATTTCAAGTCGGTGATCATGTTTTCCTGAAGGTATCTCCATGGAAGGGAGTCATACGTTTTGTTAAGAAAGGTAAATTGAGTCCCAGGTACATCGGACCTTTCGAAATTCTAGAACGAATTGGGGCTGTAGCTTACCGATTGGCAATGCCGCCAAGTCTCTCCAAAGTTCACGATGTGTTCCACGTATCTCTGTTGAGGAAATACATGCCTGACCCAACGCATGTACTCACCTATGAGGAATTAGAACTGGAACCCGATCTTTCCTATTGTGAAGAGCCCGTCAGGATTCTTGATACAAGAGAACAAGTACTGAGAAACCGGACGACGCGTCTGGTAAAAGTTTTGTGGAGAAATCATAAGATGGAAGAGGCAACGTGGGAACCCGAGGAACTTATGATGAAGAACCACCCGAGTCTTTTTATGCAGTAATACCCTAGAAATTGCGAGGACGCAATTATTTGAAGGAGGGGAGAATGTAACACCCCAATCTTCTATGGTACGCTTCTCTTTGAATAATGTGATAGTGTGTGTTGTACGCAACACCGAGTTCTAACACACCATAACTAATCAAACTAGCCGTTATGAATAGTAATACCTACTTTTTGAAATTATATATATTTTATATTTGAAAATGGACTTCATTTTTATGGATTCGGAATATCAAAATTAGCCTAGGGTGAAATTTTGGTACATTTCGGATAACTTTCATATTTTGATGAACAGTGAAAATTACTAAATTTTAATTAAAAACAACTTTTTTAATCAAAATAATTAATAGTGATAAATTATGAATTTGAGTGGTTTTAAAGTATATTTAGAATATATTTTTACCATTCAATTTAATGTTTATCATTGGACATAATTTTACAATTAAACCGAACATAAACAAGTGTCAATCTTTTGATAGTTATTATCTCTTAAAAACACGCTTTTTGTTTTAACAGCGGGAATTAATTTTAAATTAATTTCTGCCACTTCTGTGTTTTGAATTTAGGAAAATGGATTCCATATTTGGAATCAGGATGTTCAAATTGTGTAAATAGGTAACTTTTATTTTTAGACATTTTGAATAGTTACTGTGGTAAATATTTTATTTACCATGGTTAAAGGGTAAATCCGGTAAATAAGGGTTAAAAAAATAATATTATAATAATGCAAAATTACCCTAAAACGTGTCCTAACCTTATTGGTGGACACATACCCGACCATGGGCATACTTTGGTCAATTTGGGGACCCCTTGGAGCCACTTGTATGTGGTAGGGACACTTTATATTAATAAAGTTAAAATAAAAATAAAAATGGCATAAGCTTACATCTTTTAGAAGAACAATTTTTACATAGGGTTATACATGTTGGATTTTCGATTATAAATATTAATTAGAAAGCTAAAGAGATTTCCTACATAATGATATTTTATTTATAATTTTTAGACATTATATAATTTATTTTATTTATGACACAATGATGATGCAGTAATTACTAAAATAGTGAAAAATAAAAATAATTGATCTTATAAATACCCAAATAATTATAATATGAAACTTTTAATGAATTAAACTAATTTTCTATGATAATATGATATATTAGGATTGATTTAAGTGACTTTGTTCGAAGTAATCAATCTGTTAGGAGTTTCACAAAAATCAACTATTGAATAGTGTCAAAATTGACATAAAAGAGTTCTTAAAACAAATATTATATTATTAATTGATATTAAATTCCTAAAAATCTAAGGTTCGGCCAAGAGACTTATATTATGATAGGTTAATCATTAATGGACCACTTGGGGGTCGCTTGGATGTATATAGTAAGTTTATTAACCATAATATATAAAATACAAAGAGACATTGTAAAAGTGAAACTAATTAACTTAGAGTTAATACTTAAAGATAAGGTTAATATAAGTACCCAAACCTGTCTAAATTCTATTGTATGTGTTTGTTTCGACCTATCCCCACCTCATCCTTTTAATAGTCAACTTTGGAGCCTTTAGAAACCGAATATGAATTTATTATAAATTAATATTTCTAGCTTTTCCAAAGGTGCCCCTCACCCCTCTTATGAAAGGGCACTCCTCCTTCTCATTTCTTCACACCTCTAAAGCCTTTTGGTTCGGCCAAACTCTGCCCAACTACTCTCCCAACATCCCCCAATACAACCTAGAGGCCTTAGTTTGATCAGAAAGCCAACCTAAGGAGCCCTTTTGATCAAATCAAAAGGAAGAACCCGAAGAAGAGGTAATGATCTCACCACCCTTTTCTAAGTTCATTTCTTCTTCCACTTCTTCTTCCTTTGTTCTTACCATTCTGAAATAATAACTCCAGTATCTCACATATACTGTGATGTTATTATAAATATGGTACAATCATATTCAGTATTCTATCCACCCTTTGAATAACATGTCACCATACGTGCGTACGTACGGCTTACCGTCTCCACGTCGTGGTGTAATTGTTATTCAATATAATATTATTTGGATGGGTATAATAATGATGTGTAACTCATGTAAATAATAAATATAACATGTTAATGATTCTGTATATATGATATACCATCCATTTATATATTATTTTAATATCAAAAGAATGATATTGTCGCTCGTGCGTACGTACGGACTACCGTCACCACGAACGCGATGAGATTCATTCTCCATCGTAACCATTAAAGCGTAATTATCATTTTATGATTTAAAAATGATGTTTAAGGACTTGATATCATTCTGGATATGAATAATATACAACCTATCCTTTACAAACATGTCTTACGTAACAAAACATATGAAAGAAAACAAGTAAGTTAACACCCGAAACAACGATAATACTAAGATATTATTATCAAATCAATATTAAAAGATCATATATGATATCATATTAATGTATATGATTCTTGTATAATTTAATAACAATTATTTCACCATTATACAGGAGGTTAACCTACCACAACCAAGGAAAAGTACAAGGTAAGGGTTATTTCACAATCTCTTCTTTATCCGAGGTTGTTTATACGTAATAATCTACTGGGATCTCGTTATCATCCACATCCATGTTTCTTCAAAATGTATTTCAAAACATTTTTACTATTTACAAGAATATGGGTTAAAGTCATTTATACCCTTGTTTGACTTTTTATAAGAGGTTTTATAAAGGAATCTTTCCGTCGTTTTCAAAACAAGGTCCTTTTTAACCTTTTCGACAGAATTGAGGTAAGAATGTTTTTTTTAACTTATACGGCGGGTGCGGTTATTTTCCGCCATTATAAAATCGTCGAAGCTTTCCATACAAGCTTATAAGAATATTTTCAAAGAAAATGTTTTATTTTATATGGATCTTAAATGATTTCAAAATAAAAGTAGATACTTCTTTAAAAAGAATTTTGATTTCATCTATGTCAACATCCTTTGATGGGTTTTAAGATTATTTGAAGTTGATTTATTATGATACAAAACTTCTATATTGTATTGAAGGTTTTGTGATATGTTTGACTGTGGATGTGCTATTTTTATACCATTCATAGTTTATGGTGAAATTATTGACATTTCGTATGCTAGTTTTAATACGAATGTTTATGTTATGTTTAAACCTTTTTAAATGGGAATGCATTGGACTTAATAAGTGACGGGTGGAGCCCGCTATAGCTCCTCGATGCATCGGTAGGTCTCATGAGACAAACTAGTGTCTTGGCACAAGGCCTTGACAAAATCTTATTTGTAGCCTTGGCACGAGGCCTTGACTATGTGGTTATGATAGTCTGGCATTATGCATTCCAACATTATGAAAGTGGTTATTGATTTTTGCATGTGATTATTCGATTAGTAGAATATCCATGTGAATAAGTAAATGGCATTATTTCATTTTACTTTTGCCATACCATGTTGAAGTTCAATTTTAAAAGGCTTTTGTTTTAGTAATGCACTGCCTTAAATGTTTATTCTTATTTATGAAAGCTTCCGCTATATTGTTATCCTTACTGGGCATTTGAGCTCACCCCTTTTCTATGTTTTATTTTTCCCCAGGATGTGAAGAAGTAAATTATGAATGACCTACAGGGATATTATGAGGGGATAGTAGTGTGGATTATGGAGACATTATGTTGTTGTAGTAGTTTTTTTCATTTTATAATGTAATGTAAAACTTATGATTATATCTAGTGTTTCCAAGGCTACTAAACCAATCGGTCTTTCGAGATTTGATCTTTCTTGTGATCATGCCAATGTTATGTAATAATGCACCGACTCTAGGTAGCTGGGGTCGGGGCGTTACAATTAACAATATAGTGTAATAATACAAGAAGACATGGTAAAAGTTAAATTATTTAACATAGAGTTAAATCTAAATGATAAGGATAAAATGGTAACCTAAACATCTCTAAAACCAATTGGTTGAGTTTTTCTAGACCTATACCCACCTTATAATTTAAATAATCAACTTTTGAGTCATTAGATACCGAATATAAATTTATTATAAAATAATATTTTATGTTTTTCCTAAGGTTCCCCTCACCCCTCTTATAAAAGGGTACTCCCCCTTCTCTCTAGTTCACAACTTCTATTCCATTTTTCTCGGCAAACTCCTGCCCAAATACCCTCTAAAATATCCTACCTTTATCCTAGAGGCATTGTTTTGATCATAAATCCAACCAACGGAGCCCTTTTCATCAAATCAAAAGGAAGAACCCGAAGAAGAGGTAATGATTTCACCACCCACATTCGAGTTCCTTTCTTCTTCCACTTCCTTTTTCATTGTTGTTTCCATTCGAAAATAATAACTCCAATATATTATATATATTGTGATTTTATTATAATTATGTTATAACCAAATTAATTATTCTATCCACCCTTTGAATGAGATGTCACCATACGTGCATACGTACGGCTTACCGTCTCCACATCGTGGTGTAATTGTTACTCTATACATTATTATTTGGATGGGTATAATAATGATGTTTATTTGATGTAAATAATAAATATAACATTATAATTATTCTTTATATAATATATACCATCCAATTATATATTATATTAATATCAAAAGAATGATATTTTCGCTCGTACGTACTTACGGATTACCGTCTCCACGACGTGATGAGATTTATTTCCAAGTTCACCATTCATCGATGATTATAAAAATATATATTACTAATAAGTATGTAACATATGACATAATAATGATACTGGAGATATATATGTTTATATATATAAGTATATATGTACTTACATATATCTTATTCACTTTCTTCTGTTCAATACTCTACGAAAACTGAAACAGAGTTTATGCGTACTTACGGACTACCGTCTCCATAAACGGTGTTTTCCATTTCATATATACGTCTATTATATATTTTTATATTCTAATATATATGATAAACAAATCATGTTTTATATTCTGGAAGTATTTAAATCATGATCTAAGTGATACAATCAAGATTAACAATTAAAAACATGTACGATAAAGAAAGGGATTATTACCCGAAATATTAATATAACATGGATATTATTATTAAATGGGTAGTATAAAGTCATAAATGAATAATTAATGATATCATAAATATTAATATGGTTCTGGTATAATTTAATAACATACTATTTCCTTCATACAGGAGGATAAACATACCCTCGACTAAAGGAAATTGCAAGGTAAGGGGTTTTCATATCACTCCTTATTCCCGTGAGATTCATACCATATTGCCACTATTACCTTTTGTGTGGTGTATGTACTGCCCATAATTTTATTATTTGTGTAATGAACTTTAATTTATGTTTAACTACATATTCATTATATGATACCTCTTTCATGGGGTGTATGTTTCGTAAGTTACCAAATTGGTAAGGGTTAATTCCTCAATCTCATTATTATCCGAGCGTGTTTATGTGTAAGTATTGACTGGGAAATTTTTATCTTCCATGTCCATTTTTCATAAAAATAATTTCAAAATGAATATTTTAAGTATTTGTGAAAGTTACTCTTTATCAAGATCATAATTGTAAATGTTTTAAAGATTTATCTTTCTAAATCATTTTAATTGATGTCTATGTTTTCAAAATGATTTTATGGAATTATTTATATGGACATGAATGTGTTGAAATGATAATTATTTTCAAAAGTTTTAAAGTGGAATGGGACACTTTGATTCAAAAATACCTTTTAAATTACTTCCTTTATAAATATATGACTTCTAAATGATTTTAAAAAAAATGATATTTCTCTCAAAAAGTTTTACTCATCATTTTCAACAATATATGACTGTGGATGTTCTATTTTTATACCATTCATGGTTTGTGGTTAATGTAATGGAATTTCATATACTAGTTTTAATACGAATTTTTATGTTATATTTCATCCTCTTATTAAGAAGAATTTGTTGGACTAGAATGTTCTAGGTTGGGGACCCGTAAAAGTAAGCCCTCTAGGTTGGTGTCTAGTTATTAGAGGCACTCCGGGTTGGTGTCAGGTTAGTAAAGGCACTCCGGGTTGGAGTCTAGTTATTAGAGGCACTCCGGATTGTTGTTCAGTTATTAGAGGCACTCCGGGTTGGAGCCCTATTTTAGAGGCTCTCTGGGTTGGGTTCCGGTTACAGTTATCCCTTAGGTCTTGGCACGAGGCCTTGACGCAGAAATTAAAGTTTTGCATTATGAATTCCATCGTTATGAAAGTGGTTATTGATAATGCATGTGATTATTTGATAAGTAGAATATCCATGTGAATAATTAAATGGAATTATTTCATTTTATTTCTGCCATATTATGCTAAAGTTCATGTTTAAAAGGATTTTGTTTTAGTTTTATACATTTCCTTAAATGTTTATGCTCACATTTGAGAGATTTCGATGTATTTCTTACCCTTACTGAGCGTTTAAGCTCACCCCTTTCTATGTTTTATTTTCACAGGATTCCAAGAAGTGTATTGTGATTGATATGTAGGGTTAAGACAAGGGAATAATGGCATTCATAAACGATTATTAATGTTTTCTTGTATGTAATGTAACTTTCATGTATGTAATCTATTTTCCAAAACTGCTAAATCGATCGGTCCTTCGGGACTTTAATCCTTGTAATCATGCCAATGTATTAAAATAATGCACCGACTCTGGGTAACTGGGGGCGGGGTGTTACATTGTGGATCCTCCAAGAAAGTGTTATCATTATAGTGATGATTCTCCCACTAGAAGGGAAGCATTTTTGGGGAAACTGGTCCATTAATATCAATGAATATTTATGTATCAGATGACGTATTAGTATAAAAGGCTTATTTATAGGCTTCCTCATCAACATATATAGACTTGATATTTGGGTATAACTCATCAACCTTTCCTTTTCCTATTCCAGTACCTAAATTGTTTTCTAAAGATCAAATTTCACGAAGGCTGATTTGGAAGAAAAAATGCACACAGATTATCAAGACCCCCTTAAAGGAGATCACTAGAAAAGAGTAACACCTTTACTGGTATTTAACTTATTTTGGATCATTAAGATTTGAATATAAACCATCATATGACATAATGATACATATTTTCCTGACTCATCAATAATTTTCTACTATTGGGATGGATATGTTTATCATTGATTATAGAAGTTATTTGATCTAATTAAGAAAGGAATCTGCAGAGGTTCTTGAGCAGTGACATCAAAAAGTCTCTCAATTATATGCTCAGATATATTATTTGACCATAAATATAACAAAAAATTTAAATCATATAGCTGGTACGAGGTCTGGTCATTCAAAATCATCATTTTTATTAGTGACCGATCATGATTTTGGGGAACTGTTTTCTTATTTACTTTAGACTCTTCATCCTTTGGTGATGGGTGAAGAAATAGAGTGGGTGGTACTTTAGTGATCAATTTCCACATCTCTCTAAAATATATATTATTTGGAAAACCTATCCACCCTACTTTTATTATTATCTATATGTAAACATATTGGATTTTTTTCTTCTCTGTGAATACATGTGAGTGATTCTAGAATGTGGACATTCCCCTCACTTTTTCCATTACCAATGAATCAAACCATCCAAAAATTGTATTAAAATTTTATGATTTCATTAATTCATGATATTTTTGGAATTTAATTTATTTAATATCATATGGATCATCGATGATACCCATATTTTTTATTGTACCAAGTTATCCAAAACACATAGATTTGAATAGTTGAATCATAATATATTTCTTTTTAGAATTCATCATGATTGACTAATGGTGTGAGATTACTCAATTATTTATCTACATCATTTTTCATTTGATCTCTTGTTTTAAAAGGATAAAATCGGTAAATATATGTTGTATATGGAGAGAACATTAATTTGTACCACATTTTGTGTACATAGTGAGAATATCTAGATTTTTTCAAGGGAGAATAATGATCCCACCAAGAATTTTATCTTTATTTACATTAGCCTAAATTTTTATGAATATTAATATTGGTAAGGATTATTTGGAATGAACATGAATTTTTCTCAGGCTTCCATTATATGGGTTTTTAACCTGAGATGATATATGAATATTTCATTTCATGAGTTCAAATATTACGTAGATCACTTATATTTTTTTCTATCAAGAATAGTCAAGAATTTTTTCTTGGGATTCCATTTTCATGATTTCAAACTACATATCATTATGTCTATTTCTATTGGAGAAGGTATTGAGAACTATATTGTTGTTTTTTTAGGTTATTCTAACATATACCATCTATTGATGTAGTTTTTATTATTTTACCTAGGAAAATTTATTGCATAATTTTAGGGTCTTTTATGTCACATCATCTATTGTTATAATTTAGGTTATTTTACCTTGGATCTTCTTATTATTTTATTTAATGGCCTTATAGCTCAATCTATTTGTTGATGTAGTTTAGTGTCTTTTTTTCTCAAACCATATATTTCTATAGTTTAGGGAATTTCATCTGAGACCATGCATTGCTTTAGTTTATTGTAATTTATCTTGTACCTTCCTCTTTGTTAGTTTAGGTTATTCAATCATGGACCATATGTTGCGGTGTTTTAGTTTCTTTTAGTTTATAAAATCGGTTTCTATAATTTATTGTCTTTTAGTATGAACCTCTTGATTCATTAGTTTATGGTATTTTTATCTTAGATAAATTGTTTTTGTAATTTCGGATCATTTAGAAGGGACCAAAATTGTATTATTTTAAGGCCTTTTAACTCGGACGATCTATTACTGGCCAAAAATAATGGTTATTCATGAAAGGTTCATGAACCCTCAATCCTTGATGGGATTTTGAGGACTGAGTTTCCATGAATATTTCTTATACCCCACATTCGTAATCGTAATTATGAATAATTAATGTCCATTAAGGGTTTTGGAACACTTCATTTTTTAGAATATATGGAGGATGATTTCCCACGAAAAGTCATGACACCTTCTACCCTTAATGAGATTTAATTTTATTTATAATTAAATATTATGGATTTGGATTCCACATAGATTTTTGGAATAAGGGTTGTATAAATTAACTATCCAAGAGAATGAACTTCTGAATATGGAAGGGGTAATACATAGCAAGGATGACAAGAAACTCCCTAATTTTTGGAGTACTACAATAGTGTTACTATGGCTCATGAAGAATAGATTTCCTTTTCTATAAGGAGGTGATACACAAGTTAATAGATAATGTACCATATTCATAATCATAGGGTATGTACATGACCAGTCAATTATAAGGGTTTCCTCTCTTTTATAAGGGTCGTGAATTGTTTTTGAATATTTAAATATATGGATGGTGAAGTTAGAAGTCGAGAAATGGCTATCCAATAAGGGTTTTCGAAACATATCGCTAAATATTCTTATAGTGGAATGAATTAGATCCCAAAACATGTGGTTTCAAGCCATGTGGTGAGGTCCATCAAAAAGTGTGAGAATATAATATCACACTCCTTATTTGAGAAGGGTTATGATACATGACAACATAACATCGATTTTGTCCAATTATATTGAATAGTGTAGCTATAGGGATTGAAAATTGAGATCATTGAATATATAGGTTAACTCAAAATGGAGTAATGTGGGAACATATTGACAATTATTAATGTTTTAAACTAATATATAATGTAGTTAGATAAAAATATCATGGGTTTATAGGGGGTCATTCCTCTAGGTTTAAAACAACCACTTATTATATGTTCTAAGGAATTTCATTATTCACTAAAAATCATGGGGGATCCCATATAAGGAAGTTACTATCTGACACCAATAAACTTTAAGGGATATCCAATAGTATGGGAGCCCATGGTTGTGGGGGTCCAAGAGAAGGACATCAACTCAAGGAATTGACAGTGTCAACTAAGACTTTGAAGATATTAAAGTGGTATTTAGAAAACATAATACTCATGAAGAGTGTAAGAACCCTAGAAGTTGTTTTTCTACCTATTAAATACATTATCGCGATGAGGGGATGTGATAAAACATCTTCTTAAATGTTTTTTAGTAAAGGGGGTCTATAGAAAATATATCACAATTTAATATGGCTACAAGATGAGTCATATAACCATTATTACTTTTTATTTATGCTCTAACTCTTTATTAAACCCATGAAGTGAATTGTTTAGTGAATAAATACTTGGATTTTTTCTCATTACACCCTTTTTAGGTATTCACCATAATAATATTTATGTATCAATCCTTGGAAATTTAAGGTCTTGTGATTTAAACCGTCTAAGGATAATTTTTATGGTCATGAAAATTTGACCAATGTGCATTATGTGTAAGGTCACGATGACCATAGACCTAATGTGATAGGAGTGTTACACAATATAATAATTTGGATTTCCAAGTTCAAGATTACTCTGAAATAATTTTGATAAGAATCTTATAGTGTTGTCAATAATCTCTCAAAGTTCTCAAGTTGTGAGTAATGGTATGGACAAGTCATGCTAAAAAGTATCATGAATCAATTTATAGTCACAAGACACAAAACAATTTTATCTGGTATCCGAAGGATCGTATGTCTCTCTATAGTAGACCAAGATCACTCTAGTTGATTGGTTTAAGTCTCTTATATAGATCAGCCTCTTACATGGTTAAAATGATATATCTTTTATTCTTTATAAGGGTCATGAAAGGATTGTTATAACCATAAAAACTCAAGACATGAAGTGTGATATATTGACGGTGGTTCATAAAATACATTAGAATCACCACAGACTCAAGTTTAATATATCCATTATATAGTGTTCATTTGATGAGAAATGCTGATCAGAGATTATATGCACATTCTATCATTATGTAGTTGGGACGTATATACCATGCAGTTTATCATCTTGTGAAAATAGAGTTTTTCTAAAACATTAACATAATTTTGTAAGGATTTTTTTAGATGAATTAAAAACATAGGGAATATGTGTCTTAAAATAATCTACATACCCCTCGATGATGGGGTATAAGAATAAAATGTCATAATACCTCTTTTAGAATGGGTATGATACACATAAGAGTAACATTAAGTGAATCTGAATCCACTTCAATAATTAGTTTATGGGATGTGTAAATCAAACTCCAATAATATCTGAGTTACCTAAAGGTTGAAACTGATGATTATAATTCATCTATTTTTTAAGGAATAATACCATATTCATCATTGTTAGTTTAATAACTACGATGTTTAAGGGGATATCTCATATTGGGCCAAAACATCCCCTTGGCACAAGATTTATGGTTTTGTGTCATTCACCAGGGAATTCTAGTGTGGCCCCTCTATATTGTAAAATCCTTATTAATAGATAGTTTTATGGGAGTTCTAGGATTATGGTAGCCCAAGGTCCATGTAATTCAAAGAGAAGGATAACAACTAAATTAATTTGTTATTATTAACAAATATATCAATTTCATGAACTTTGTTAATGTAGAATGTAACATTTAAGAATGGTTCGAGCACGCTAAACCCTAAATCAAAATATATTGAACAAATTTAAAGGTTATTAGATAAAACGTGTAATTATTTACATATCAATAATCAAAGAGGTGATCTTTTCAACATGAAGACATTTTTCACATAATTTAAAATAATAAGATTATGATATTGTCATGTAGTTTAACATCATTTGACAGGGAATTGGTTCCCTTTCATCAATATAATACACCTTGATTTCACTAAGAAAGAGGTTTTTCATTTGTTTCCTTTTCTAACCCAATTCATTCTCTGTGTCACAATCAAGGGACTTCCATACATTATATTAAGCCATGTGAGAGTGCTTGACAGGGAATATTTGGGGGTACTCACTTTTTGGTATAGGTTTGGGTCCCATAAAAATATAGTTCTCATCGAGGTACATGTATAGGAATGTTGAGAATTCATGGTTTGACATGAAATAGAGGATCTTTCTGTCACTATGTATAATACTCTATGGGAATAATGCCACACGTGTTTTTACTTTTAGGGAATCCCTTATGGTGGTCCGACACATATGCAAGTGAAGGGGTTTTTTTATAATTTTCATCGTTGATGGACCAAGGATTTGATTTTTGTGTGTCACTACATATCTTATGGTAACAAGAATCAATCCACAATTAGTTATGATGTAAATGTTGTTTATTTTATAGTATTTATTATGGGAAATTGAATATGTATGGATTAACATTTAATTATTTTTGACCCCTCTTAAAAATTGGGAAAATGGATTATATGTATCTGGGAAATGATTTTTGAAATGGGGGTACCAAAGGGATTTTGAATCATAATGATGTTAGAAATTAAGTGGGGATATGTACCACAAAATTAAAGGGTATAATAATTCAATGTCATGGGATTAATTTGATATTGGATATGACGCAAAAATTAAGAACGTTGAAGGTGTCTAAATCAACATAAATAGTTCAATTATGGGGATTGTAAATCATAAAACAAGAACATATGAGTTAGGTGGAGGAGTAAACTAGTGGGTACATGGTTACCATTTATAATGGTTCGCTCCCATATACCACGTTGTTAGGATGATAACATTTGTTTTTAAGGGGTTCCACTCTTATAGGACCAAACAACCATTAAGAATAATATATTTGGCAATGTTTTACTCACTATAGAATCCTATCAAGGTACCTTTAAACATGATTTTTCATGTCAATAGTTTATCATAGTGGAGTACTAGGAGTAAGTTATCCTGTGGTTCATGGGGTTTCAAGAGAAGGATATAACTCATGGAATTTGGTTTCACAAATTCTGAAATAAGAGATATGAAGTTGTTTCATGGAGAATGAAATATTCAAGGAGGTTATAGTCACTATAAATAATTTTTAGTGTGTATTAAACCCATTTTCAATTCAATGGGATCGGACATGAAATACTTGAATACACATTCATGAGGGGTGATCTGTTTAGCAGGAAGACCTCTTGTCAGGCAGTTTATGTATCTTCCCAGGTAAATAAATAATATGAAATTTTTATATTTATTAATATTTGTGAATTAAATATTAGTTTTACTTTAATGTATATTATATTTTTGACGGTTTAACCGACATGCAACAATGGTTTTCTCTGATTTTTTATGTAACACACATTGATGAGTCATACTAAAAAAATAATAATATAATATTATTATTTTAAATGGTAGTTAATTCCTAACCATTTTACTGGCAGGAATGAACACAAATAATCATATTATGATTAAACATGTGTTTTTAAATGTTTTTACATATATCAAATAAAATTTAGAGTCTTAAAATATGAATGAATCCAATTTTATGCATGAAAAACACTAATAATTTTTAAAATTTCATTTTACAGCATTTTGATGGAAACCCCTTTTTAAATATATTTTTTTCAGTTCTATATGCTCCATTTGAAAAAATATACTTCTTCTTTATAATTGGGACATTAAAATTTACTTTGGGTAAAATTTTGGTATTTTCCCGATAAAGTTCATTTTTAATGAATATTGAAAAATACTGCATTTTAATTAAAAATTCTGTTTTAATCCAATTTATCTATATAGTTAGAGCGTAGTTTTAATTGGTTTTAACGTTTATTTGGATTATAATTTTATATTTTAATCCCATATTGTTCATTTGATACATGTTCTCTTTGAAATTGGACATAAACACATGTCAATGTTTTTGTAGTTTTTACTTCTCAAAAACACGTTTTCTAGTTTTGAAAATGTAAAATAATTGTAAATTAATTAATGAAAATTTTATGTTTTAAAATTTGAAAATAAACTTCATTTTTTAATTCATAATATCAAAATTTGGTTTGGGTGATTTTTTGGAATTTTTCGGAAAATGATCAATTTTTTATGATTACTGAAAAACATTCAATATTAGTTAAATACCAACTTTTTCATTTTAACAAACTTTTACTAGTATTGTGAATTGAATTTTAAAAATAAAACAAACATGGTTTTCATGAGTAAGTAAAATTTGGTTTAATCAGATTAAATAATTTTTGGTGAATAATAAATTTTGATTTTTATTTATTGTGGTTAAAGGTAAATTGGGACATTTTAGGAAAAAATAATATTATAATAATATAAAATTACATTAAAACTTTTTATAAACTTGTTGGATGAGTCATGGATGACAAATAAATTCCTTGGGTTGAAATTTTGTCCTTTTAAATCCATTTGGGAAAGATAATGACATTAAAAACTTTATATTTAAATTAAAAATAAAAATATCATAAACAAGTATTGTTTTTCCAAAAAGACATTAATGTGGGTTTATATAATTTATATCTTCATCTGTAAATATTCATTAGAAATATAATAATATTTAATACATCGTTAAATTTTATTTATGTTTTTTAGAAATCATATAAATAAATTTATTTATGAAACAATGATGAGGTAATGATTACCTCATTTATGAATGTTTTAAATAAATGTGATTATAAATATTAAACAAATATTTTGAAACTTGTTTTTCCATACATGAGTTTTACTGATGGGGATAAATTTTTTATCTTGGAATTAATGATGGTTTTTTGAAATAATCACGTTTTTTTGGTTATTTTAAAAATTCATGATATGAATAGTATAAAAATTGACATAAATGATTTTTTAAATCAATTAATATTTAATTAAATGATAAAAGAGTCCTAAAAATCTATGTTTCGGAGAAATTACATATACGATGCTAAAAATTTTATTAATGATCCATTTGTTCTCATTTGGAATTTTATTGTAAATATATTAACCTTATAGTATGAATATACCAGAAGACATGATAAAAGTTACATAAGTTAGGAAAGTGTTCAATAAAAATATATGGATTAAAAAATATCCAAAACCTGTCAAATTTTTATTGGATTTTTTATTTATACATATATTAATCTTTTATTAGAATATAATTAGTTTTGGACCTTTTTAAATCTAAATTCAGTATATAATGAAATAATATTTTCCATCTTTCTTAAAGATCCCCTCTTCCATATTATAAAAGGGCATCAATTCTAACCCATAAATAACAACACTCAAGCACATTGTATCACCAAACCTCTACACAAAAAAGTTCCCAAAAACCCTTTATTCATTCTATAAGCCTTCCCATAAGCAGAAGGCAATTCAAGAGATCCCTTTTTCTCAAATCAGAAGAAGTTACCTGACTTAAAGGTAACGCCTTCCCTCAAATTATCTTAATTTATTTTACTTCTTTACTCCCAATTTACTTTTTATTATTATTTTAAATAAAAACAAAATTATCCTCAATATAATAGGTTTTTTATGAGAATTATTCAAACTACCGTTACACACACCTCCATCTAATGGGTAAATAACATATTATTTCTGTGGACAGGGAACTATGGCCTCACGAAACAATGATTGTTAAATCTTACCCTACCACCTCTTATGGTGGAAAATATGATGGAACCTTATTTATATGTGATATATAAAATATTTATATTGTTTTTATACTTCTTTATTTTTCATTTATAGCATACCTTTATGGTTTCCATAATGAGTAAATACGATAATTTCATTTGAGTAAGTGTGGACAACCGCCCCATAAATGTGATATGACTCATACATACCATATTTTTAATGTATAAGGGATGGAGTTAATGAAATTTTATATGATATTATACTGTAATTATAATACACTTATGTATCATTAAGATTTCATTCTATCAAATACGAAATAGAAATGAAAGTAGGGTTCATGCGTACGTACGACCTACCGTCGCCATGAACAATGTATTTCATTTTTTATCTCCAAATTCTATATACTATTATAAATACACACACAAATATATACTAGATATATATTATATATATGATATCTTAATCATGAATATCATTTTGTAGATAATGTTCTTTTGACCACATGGACAACTTTTAATTATAAGAAGCTCATTTTTTACTCCAGTACCAAAGGTCGAAAAAATGACCGTTATTAGCATAAATGATTATATAGTGTTTATAACATGGTAATAAGTGATATTAAAGGAATAATAAACATGAAAAATCTTTTTTATCAATTATATATTAACTTTATTTTATTATTCAGGAGATTAAGGAACGAATGACTCAAGTCAGACTTGAGGTAAGGGGTTTTCATCTCACTTTTTATTCTCATTAGATTCATGATATATTTTCCACTATTTTCATTTATGTGGTGTATTTACTGAACATGGTTGAATTACTTGTTTAATATAATTTAATTTATGGGTATTTACATCTTTATTGTTGGATCCTTATTTCATGTGGTGTATGTTTCGTATGTTACAAAATCGGTAAGAGAACCTTTCACCATCCTCTTTTTGTGAAAGACATCTTTTATTTTATGTATTCTTAAATTTCTGTTTTATTATATTTGGATATGTTCTTATTTATCATTATTTCTATACATTTTATGTCTATCTGATTAGATACCATTTTCTCTCTCATCAACTCCTTTTCTGATTTTAAAAGTGACGTCGTTAGGCTATCAAATTTCTGTAAGAGAATTTCTTAACCCAATTTCAATTCTTTGGTTCAAACTTATACTTCTTGATTATGTCATTCTATGAATATGTGTGAATGACCTCTCATTATTTTACACTTAATATCCAATTATATTGGTTGTATTATTATTTGACGTGCATAATTATTTCATTGATTTTTCCTTAATATAAGGATATGATCTTTTCAAGGGACATTGTCTCAATTTATATTCCCTTGAGACTTTGTTGTTCTTTTACATTAATTCACTTTTATATAGTGGATATACTTACCTTTTAAATGTTATATCATGAATTTATTTATTCGCTAGATATTATAATCTTTGATAAATGTTATTCCTTGATTTTTTGTATTCAATCATCTCTCATTTGGTTAGGAACTCTTTAACTAAAATATCGTTCAAATGTTTTAAAGATTTATTCTTATAAATATTTCTTATTAATGTCAATGTTGTAAAAATGGTTTTAAGAATTTATTTATATGGACATTACGGTTTTAACAAGTTCATTCCTATAAAATTTTCAAAGTGGTATGGGACACTTTGATTCAAAAATATCTTTATTAAATGATCTGAATGGTTTTGAAAATTGATTGGTAAAGAATTTATTATGTAAATATCTTGAAATGATATATTTTGATCGCAATGTGGAAATTTTATCTTTCCTTTATGGTTTTTTATGTGTTATGAATATGTTATAGTTATTGGGCATGGTTTACATATACGGGTGGTTCCGTGATAAACCTAGGGCGGGTGATCCCGAGATAGCTCTCCAATGCATTGGGTAATGTGATAGAGGTAAATGTTAATGTATCTCCTAAGAGATTTATGAAATATACCATGATGGGGAATAAAAAAATATATCCCTTTGTTGTTGTGAAATCTACAATGTAAGTATGTTATGGATGCCCCCAGGTTACCATATTTATTTGTGATTACTATGTGTTATTCATAAATCTTATTATTTCATGAGGTATTCTAAAGAGATTAAGTTTTGTATGTATTGATGAAATAATGTTTTTTTCATCATTTCATAACCCTTACTGAGCTTTTTATACTCATCACAGGTTTTATAAATGTTTTTGAAAGGGTATAAGGCATGTTAAGAGAAAGTAATAATTCAAGAAGATTTATATGATGAAAAGAATTATTGTATTCTTTTAATAATTATAATTTTATGAAAAAATAGATACTGAGTAGAAGTGTCTACATTTTAATATTTGAGATGTAATGTAATATTTATGGCCTAATAATCAAAAAATCTAAACCTAAAAGGATCTTCATCGTAAATTATTAACTTAATTCCAGATTAAGTAATGTTTAAGGCCAGGGCCTTATAATTTAATGTCATGTAACTAGGATGTTTTCATGTATTTTCATGTCATGTGATTGGGATTTGGTCATGTTGTTTAATTTCAGGAAACTGAGACATTGATACCTATCTAGGACACAACTCGTTTAAACTGGGAAAGAAACTTTTCAGGTTCCCTAAGCTCACATAAGCTATTCTTGGTGTGATAAACAAATGGATAATTGGGAAATCGATTAATCCATGCTAGAGTTCAAGATATGGTATACATGGATTTATTCACAATTTATTAAAGAATATTTCCCCCACATGAATCCAAATCTTATGGAAGATCATGATTGGGTGTGATAGAAACATGTGGATGGGCCTAAAATGGAAGATACATGCATTACTACATATCATGTGATGGATGGAATCAAGCCACAGATATTTACAAGATAGTTTCCCACATTCTTATAGTCCATCTATTGGGAGGGGTTCATTTTTAGAAATCTATATATTGTATCATGAATCAGAATTAGATATCTGAGAATTACTATGTATCCAATAATTATAGGAATCAATAGGTACATAGTTATTGAATAGAAAATATTTTTGCACATTCTTGTCCCATACATATTGAGGGGGAAATTCTTTTACTATTTATATTGCAGATGGACTCATTATTTGGGATATTAACATCGATATATATCTTGTGATAGTAAGAATCAAGCCACATGTACATCCTAAACAAAAAACTATCAATAAAGGTTTATCCCATACACAAAGGGGGATTTTTTTCATTTGTGTTGCATCTGGAAGTATGATTTTTGATCAATGCATCTCCATGTATCTAGTGATATCCAGAATAAATCTACTTGTTGTTCTTATATATAAAAAATCTCTATGAATATCCGACCCACACGTAAGGATAAGAGTAATTCTTATTTTTCACCAAGATCTATCCCATGTGCATTCAACATCCTATGAAGTAAGGTTCTCCAAGAAGTTTAAAATCATTTGGTAAGGATATCTTCCATGCAATTTCGAATTATATAGTTTTTATATCTTCTATGTAGGTCAACATTATACAGTAAGGATGGGTTACACATAGATTAACGTCATGCGGTGAAAACATCTTTAGTTAAATTTAACGTAAGTTTTTAAGGATGTATTCTGTGTAGTTAACGTCACATGGTAAGGAATAAAGATGTTATATTGTTTAAATTATTTATTATATGACTTCAAATAAATTATGGAATCTATGAAATGTAAGTATTTTTAATCCTTTCATTGGTGGGGGCCTAACCTGTTCTCTATCCATTATGGCCAATGAGTAAGCTCAATTAGTATTTACCTTATATATGATGTAAGGGCCTTCCCACATTAGTTCAAGATTGGTATGTTTATTTCCATGTATCAAGGGGGTTCTAATATAAAATACTACTTCACATTGAAGAAATGATCAAAGGTAAAACTTTTTATTTAAGGCTCACATAATCTGATTCTAAGAAATATTGAGGTTGTCCAGTGTATATAAATTTTTTTCATCGAATCATTCCAACTCATCTAGTCCCTTTTGAAATTTATATTCATATGATATTTGTCAATAGATATATATTATGAGTGAGGGAAATACAATATTAATTTGAAAAAAATCATTACATTTAAACAACAATGAATATTTCATCGCTTGTCTGGATGTTTTGTGGTGCTACTATAAGACTATAAATCCTGAAGAATTTTATTTTAAAAAAAACTACTTGTTCTTGTCCACAAATTTTTGGAGTATATTTAACATAGTTTTATTAATGTAATATATTTTTTCATTTTCCTCTGTAGTATATTGGGATAAATAGTTGTATTTGATGTTTTTCTCCTAGTAACATTTTTTCAATTCGGTATAATAGTACTGGGTGTCATTCTCCGTAAATATCATGTGAGGGACACTGAATCTATTGACGATATTAGACTTTTCTATGTTAATGATACTATTTTTATTAACATCTTTGAGAGGTATTTCCTTTTACCATTTTGAAAATATTTCCTTTTTTGTATGTATCAATTTAAAAAACATAGTTTTGTATGGGGAATATGGCCACACAATTTTCATTTCTCTATTTGAGAGGAACACTATGAGATATTTCCATAGAGGCCACATATAAGATTGGTGGCTTTCCCTCTATAGGAATCATCATTACCAATGGTGCATTAATTATTAATTTATATTATAAAAGGATTCTTGGATGTCCTAATTTTATAGGAATGACAATCCATTTTTCATTAACTTGGCGGAGGTGAAACTACTAAAAATTTGGGCAATAGCGACTGCCATTGGTGGTAGCTTTATCCTCATCGCAATAGCCCAACAGTGATCGCCAATGGCGGTTGATATAGCTGGCCGATATTCCAGCCTACTGCGATCACCTGGCAGTCGCTTTAGGATACATTCTGGGTCAACATTAGGGAACGCCAATAGCAGTCACTGTAGGTGGCCAAAATTCTAGTCTACAACGACAGCCATTGGCAGTCACTAATGGTGACCCGACAGGCAGCCTATAGCGACCGCCACAGGCGGTCGCTAGTCTGGGAAATAAATTTTTTTAAAACAATTCACAGTGCATATAAATGAAACATTTTTTAGATTAAAAATGTGTTTTATTATAATAGAAAATAAATAAAATACATTTATTTAAGTTTATTAGTGAAAGAAATATACATATATATATATAATATTAAATAAAATATTTTTCTTATTCATCCAATAGGTTTGTTAAGCATATGGTAATATTAAACCAAATTTTATGCTTAAAATTTTTATTTCATTAAAATGTAATTTAACTACCGCTTAATGGAGAGCCTATTTTAAATATAACTTCTAGAACATTTATAAATTTTTTATTTCAATATAAACTTATCTTTTTAAAAACATAACATAAAAATGTTTTAGGGTTAATTTGTGGTATTTTTTTGCGGATTTTCATTTTTTAATGAAATGTACAAATTGTGTTTTTTTAATTCACGGTGAAAAATCAGAGATAAAACAAGGTAAAAATAATAAAAAATGGAAAAAAAATTCAAACTTCTTAAACATCAATATCATCATAAACAATAAATGATAAATGTGCTTCAACGATCCGAGCAGGTCCATCCATTTCAATCTTCTGATCCAATAAACCTACAATAAGACAAAAAACAACTAAAAAAAACCAACGTAAATTAGACATATTTATTCAGTTATTATATACATATAATAAAATTAAATCTGACAACAAATCATGGTGGTATAATAATTTAAAACCCCAATTTAAGAAATTCTATCATTTCAGGATTTTTTCCATATTTAGTTTAGTTTGTGAAATTGTTTTGTTGTCTAAAAAGGAATGTCCTCCGCATGCCCCACACGTCCGATGGGAATTTAATCTCCTCCTACACGTCACGAATAATATTCTTATTGTTTTCGTGTGGTTTTAAGTCATTCGGAGCACGTTTTCTCCGAATTCGACAGTCTCACGCCGTTTTGGTGTTTTATGACTCCAGAAATGTATTTATGGTCACCATGGTCAATTGAAGCCTCCAATTGATGTGATGTATTCTCCACCATTTTATAATTCAAAAAATGGCTATTTTCGTATGATTTCATTGCATTCTGAGGTCGTTCGAGTGGTTTTGACCCCCCAACGCCCCCTTTTAGCGTGCACCGAGCTGCTGAAAACCACACAATCGGTCATACCGTGCGCACCACACGTCCGATGGGCATGTCATCTCCTAAAACATATCACGAATAATATTCCTATTGTTTTCGAGTGGTTTTAGGTCATTTGGAGCACGTTTTCTCCGAATTCTACCATCTCACGCCGTTTTGGTGTTTTATGACTTCGTAAACGCGTTTCCGGTCACCACGGTCAAATGACACGTCCGATTGATGTGTTGTCTGTCTGACCATTTCACAATTCACACAATGGCTATTTTACTATGATTTAATTGCATTATGAGGATGTTCGGGTGGTTTTGACCCCCCAACGCGGCCTTTTAGCGCGCACCAAGCTGCTAAAAACGACACAATCAGTCGTACCGCGTGCACCGCACGTCTGATGGGCGTGCCGTCTCCTCCTACACATCAAGAATAATATTCCTATTGTTTTTTAGTGGTTTCAGGTCATTTGGAGCATGTTTTCTCCGAATTTGACCATCTCAGGCCGTTTTGGTGTTTTATGACTCCAAAAATGCGTTTCCGGTCACCACGTTCAAACGACACCTCCGATTGACATGCCGTCTACCCGACCATTTTAAAATTTGCAAAATGGCTATTTTCATACGATTTCATGGCTTTCTGAGGTCATTTGGGTGGTTTTGATCCCCCAATGTTCCCTTTTAGCGCGCACTGAGCTGCTGAAAATGACACAATCGGTCGTACCGCGCGCACCGCATGTCCAATGGGCGTGTTGTCTCCTCTTACATGTCACGAATAATATTCCTATTGTTTTTGTGTGTTTTCAGGTCATTCGGAGCCTGTTTTCTTTGAATTCGAACGTCTCACGCTGTTTTGTTGTTTCATGACTCTGGAAACGCGTTTCTGGTCACCATGGTCAAACAACACCTCCAATTGATGTGTTGTCTGCCCGACTATTTTACAAATCAGATAGCGGTTGTTTTCATATGATTTCATGGCATTCTGTGGTCATTTGTGTGGTTTTGACCCCCCCCCCCCCAACATGCTCTTTTAGGGTGCGCCGAGCTACTGAAAACGACAAAATCGTTCGTACTGCACGCACCGCATGTCCGATGGGCATGTCATCTCCTCTTACACATCACGAATAATATTTCTATTGTTTTTGTGTGGTTTCAGGTCATTGAGAGCAGTTTTTCTCTGAATTAGACCGTCTCATGCTGTTTTGGTGTTTTCTAACTCCAGAAACGCGTTTTCGGTCACCGTGGTCAAACGACACCTCTGATTGACGTACCGTCTACCCAACCATTTTACAATTCACACAACGGCTGTTTTCCTACGATTTCATGGAATTCCTAGGTCGTTCGAGTGGTTTTGAACCCCCAACGCACCCTTTTAGTGCACGTTGAGCTGCTGAAAACAACACAATCGGTCTTACTGCACGCACCACACGTCTTATGGGCATTCATTCTCCTTCTACACATCACGAATAATATTCCTATTGTTTTTGTGTGGTTTCAGGTCATTCGGTGCACGTTTGCTGTGAATTCGACCATCTCACACTGTTTTGGTGTTTTATGACTACGGATATGCGTTTCCAGTCACCGCAGTCAAACGACACCTTCAATTGAAATTCCATCTGCCCGAACATTTCAAAATTCACACAACGGCTATTGTCGTATAATTTCATTGCATTCGGAGGTCGTTCAGGTTGTTTTGACCCCCCCCCCCCCCAACACACCCTTTGAGTGCGCATCGAGCTGTTAAAAACGACAAAAATGGTCGTACCGCACGCACCGCACATCAGATGGGTGTGTCGTCTCCTCCTACATGTCACGAATAGTATTCCTATTGTTTTCTTGTGGTTTCAGGTCATTCGGAGCACATTTGCTCCAAATTCGACCGTCTCACGCCGTTTTGGTGTTTTATGACTTCGGAAATGTGTATCTGGACACCATGGTCAAAAGACACCTTCGATTGACATGTCGTCTACCGAAAAATTTCAAAATTTACACAACATCCGTTGACGTTTGATTTCATGGCATTCCGGGGTCGTTCGGGTGGTTTTGACCCCCCAACGCGCCCATTTAGCGCGTGTCAAGCTGCTGAAAATGACACAATCGGTCGTACCGCATGCACCACACGTCCGATGGGCAAGCCGCCTCCTCCTAAATGTCACGAATAATATTCTTATTGTTTTCGTGTGGTTTTAGGTCATTCAGAGCATGTTTTCTCCTAATTCGACCGTCTCACGCCATTTTGGTGTTTTGTGACTCCAGAAACGAGTTTTCAGTCACCATGGTCAAAAGACACCTCTGATTGACGTTCCTTCTACCCGACCATTTCACAATTCACAAAAAAACTGTTGTCGTACGATTTCATGGCATTCTAAGGTCGTTCTGGTGGTTTTGACCCCCCCAATGTGCCATTTTAGCGCGCATCGAGCTGCTGAAAACGACAAAATCGGTTGTACCATGAGCACCGCACGTCCGATGGGCATGTCGTATCCTCCTACACATTACGAATAATATTTATATTATTTACTTGTGGTTTCAGGTCATTCGGAGCACCTTTGCTCCGAATTCGACCGTCTCATGCCATTTTGGTGTTTTATGTCTATGGAAAAGCGTTTTCGGTCACCGCGGTCAAATGACACCTCCGATTGACGTATCGTCTACCCAACGATTTCAAATTTCACACAAAGGATATTTTTGTTCGATTTCATGGCATTTTGCGGTCGTTCGGGTGGTTTTGACCCCCCAATGCGCCCTTTTAGCACGCATCGTGCTGCTGAAAACGACACAATCGGTCGTATCATGCGCACTGCACATCCGATGGGCGTTCTGTCTCCTCCTACACATCACAAATAATATTTGAATTTTTTTATGTGGTTATAGGTCATTCAGAGCACGTTTTTTCTGAATTTGACCGTCTCACGCCGTTGTGGTGTTTTGTGACTCTGGAAACGCGTTTCTGGTCACCGCGGTCAAACGACACCTCTGATTGATATGCCGTCTGCCCGAACATTTTAAAATTTCCACAACGGATGTTTTTGTATGATTTCATGGCATTTTGAGGTCGTTCGGGTGGTTTTGACCCCCCAACGCGCCTTTTTAGCACGCGTCGAGCTGCTGGAAAAGACACAATCGGCCGTACCGCGCGCACAGCACGTCCGATGGGCGTGTTGTCTCCTCCTACCAGTCAAGAATAATATTCCTATTGTTTTTAGGTTATTCGGAGAACATTTTCTCTGAATTCGACTGTATCGTTCCGTTTTGGTGTTTTATGACTTCGGAAATGAGATTCTGGTCACCGCGGTCAAATGACTCCTTCGATTGACTTGTCGTCTGCCCGACCATTTCACAATTCACACAATGACTATTGTCGTTTGCGGGGAAGGCTATCCAGGGTGCGGGGGGGGGGGGGGGGGCTGTCCGGGGTGCTGGGGGCTTTCTGGGGTGTGGCGGGGTTGTCTGGTGTGTTGGGGGGGTTGTTTGTGGTGGGGGGTGTCCGGGTGCGGGGGGGGGGGGGGGGGTTGTGGCTGTCCGGGGTGCGGGAGGGATGTACGGGGTGCGGGTGTGGGGGGGGATGTCTGGGGTACGGGGTGAGTTTTCCTGGGTGCGGTGAGGGCTGTCCAGGGTGCGGGGGGGGGGGAGCTGTCTGATGTGCGAGGATGGATTTCCGGGGTGTATGGTGCCTATCTGGGGTGAGGGGGGTTGTCCAGGGTGCGGGGAGAGCTGTCTAGGGTGCGGGGAGGGGCTGTCTGGGGTGTGGGGAGCCCTGTTCGGGGTGCGGGGGGGCCTGTCCGGGGTGAGGGGGGGCCTGTCCGATGTGCGGGGGGGGGGGGGGGGCTATCCGGGGTGCGCGGGGGGGGGGGGGGGGGGGGGGCTGTCCAGGGTGTGGGGGGATGTATGGGGTGTGGGGGGGGGGGGGGCTGTCTGGGGTGAGGGGAGGGTTGTCCGGGGTGTGGGAGAGATGTCTGGGGTGCGGGGGGGGGGGGGGGGGGCGCTGTCTGGGGTGCGGGGAGGGCTATCCTAGGTGAGGGGGGCCTGTCCGCGGTGTGGGGAGGGTTGTCCGGGGTGCGAGGAGGGATGTTCAGGGTGCGGGGAGGGCTGTACGCGGTGCGGGGGGCCTGTCAGGGGTGCGGGGAGGGTTTTCCGGAGTGTGGGGAGGGATGTCCGGGGTGCGGGGAAGGAGGAGGGGCTTTCTGGGGTGCGGGGGGGGGGGGGGGGGTTGTCCAAGGTGCGGGGAGGGATGTCCGGGGTGCAGGGAGAGCTGTCTAGGGTGGGACAGGGACTACAAATAGTCAAACTCAACTCATTCATCTAATACAAGTTTAATGGTTTATATCTGGAATCACATGGTTTTTTCAAAAATATTACAGAACACGCAATTGAGAACATTGGAGAATTGAATGAACAAAAAATATCCAAATCATTATTCAGTTTCATGGTTACTTCTCAATTGATGCACACAAACACTGAATCAGGGAAAAACACACATGATACCCCTAAATCATAAAAAATCGCACTAGAAACCCAACCTAAATATCAATAACAACCCTACCATTAAAAATAGAAACACACCTTGTGAATATGATGTGTCATGCGAGGTCATGGCTACTACTTCCATTAGGTGCATCAGGGGCCTACAGCAAAAAAACATTATTAATATTTTCATAAAAAAATAATATAAATTAAATAAAAAAATAAAGTAGAAACTTTCATCATCTGATCCCCTGCACCATCACCTAGATGAACATATTTTCGTAGTGCTCTAACCTTAGCGATAAATTGCGCATTTACCTCCTCCGAAGCGCGCAGTCGTGCCCTGAAATTTGATAACTGATGTGTCATCGGAGCAACAGCAGGACCGAAAACCGCAACGTGTGAAACTACAGAACGAGGAATCCATGTTCCATAGGTCAAATTATATTCATGTCCATCCCGACCAATAATGTGATTAATGATCTCATCCCTTCGCATTGGAAGCTTTCACTGGCCCTCTAGCAGATGTTCTAACTCAGCTTCAAATTTAGCCTATGAAATATTAAATCTATATACATTTTTTAATATACAGATTTTATGTAAGTATTGGTAATGAGTACAAGCACTTACTATCAATGTTGTAGCCTCTGGATCATTGTGATCACGAGTCCTTATCCACACCGACATTTTATCAGTCGGTGCACCATGCTCCCGCCACTGTATATGAATAGAATATAAACACAAAACCATATTAATTAATAAATTAAAAAATGAATACTAAATACCTCATATCAGATCTGAGACATGTTATGAGTCCCGAGCCTGTGTGGTGGTCCCGACAATGCTCGATTCTCAGAATGGCGTGTTGACACCTCCTACATTCAATTCATTCAAATTTCAATCAAATCACACATTCTTGAAAATGTGTATACAAAAAATAAATAAACAAACCGCAACACCCTCAATAGACCAATATGCAACTGAATCACGCCGTTGGGGGGGGGGGGGTTGTCCGGGGTGCGGGGAGGGATGTCCGCGGTGCGGGGGGCTGTCAGGGGTGCGGGGAGGGCTCTCCGGGGTGCGGGGGGGCTGTCTGCGGTGCGGGGAGGGGGGGGGGGGGCTGTCCGGGGTGTGGGGAGGGTTGTCCGGGGTGCGGGGGGGCTGTCCGAGGTGCGGTGGGCCTGTCCGAAGTGCGGGGGGGGGGGGGGGGGCTGTTTGGGGTGTGGGGGGGCTATCCAAGGTGCGGGGAGGGCTGTCCAGGGGTGCGGGGGGCTGTCCGGGGTGCGGGGGGGGGGGGGGGGGGGATTTCCGGGGTGCGGGGAGGGTTGTCCCGGGTGCGGGGAGGGGGCTGTTTGGGGTGCGGGGAGGGGCTATCCGGGGTGCGGGAAGGGTTGTTCGGGTGAGGGGGGGACTGTCCGGGGTGAGGGGAGGGCTGTCCGGGGTGCGGGGAGGGCTGTCCGGGGTGCGGGGAGGGCTCTCCAGAGTGCGGGGGGGGGGGGGGGGGGGGCTGTCCGGGGTGTGAGGAGGGATGTCCGAGGTGCAGGGAGAGCTGTTCGGGGTGGGTCAGGGACAAAAAATAGTGAACCTCAGCTCATTCATCAAAAACAAGTTTAATGGTTTATATTAGGAATCAAATAGTTTTTTCAAAAATATTATAGATCATGAAATTGAAAACATTAAAGAATTAAATGAACAAAAAATATCCAAATCATTAATCAGTTTTATGGTTACTTCTCAATTCGTGCACACAAACATTGCATGAGGCCAAAACACACATAATACCCCCAAATCACAAAAAATCTCACTAGAAACCCACCCTAAATATCAATAACTACCCCACCATTAAAAACAGAAAAACATCTAGTGAATATGATGCATCATGCGTGGTCATGACTACTACCTCCATCAGGTGGGTCAGGGGCCTATAACAAAAAAAACATTATGAATATTTTCATAAAAAATATAATATAAATTAAATAAATAAATACAGTATAAACTTGTGTCGTCTGATCCCCTGCACCATCACCTAGACGCACATATTTCCGCAGTTCTCTAACCTCAGCGATCAATTGCGCATTTACCTCCTCGGAAGCGCGCAGCCGTGCCTCGAAATCTGACAACTGTTGTGTCATCTAAGCAACATCAGGACCGACAACCACAGTGCGTGAAACTATAGAACGAGGAATCCCTGTTCCATAGGTAAAAATATATCCATGCTCATCCTGAAAAATAATGCGATGAATGATCTCATCCCTTTGCCTGGGAAGCTATCGCTGGTCCTCTGGCAGATGTTCTAACTCAGCTTCAAATTGAGCCTGTGAAATATTTAAATATATATACATATATTAATATACAGATTTTTTGTAAGTATTGGTAATGATTACAAGAACTTACTATCAATGCTGCAGCATCTGGATCATTGCGATCATGAGTCCTCATCCACACCAAAATTTTATCAGTCGGTGCGCCTTGTTCCGCAACTTTATATAAATAGGATATAAAAACAAAACCATAATAATTAATAAATTAAAAAATAAATAATAAATACCTCATGTTAGATTTGAGACACATGACGAGTCTTAAGCCTGTGAGGTGGTCCCTACAACCCTTGATTCTCAGAATAGTGTGTTGACACCTCCTACATTCAATTCATTCAAATTTCACAAAAATCACACATTTATTAAAATATATATTCCAAAATAAATAAACAAACCAAAACACCCTCAGTAGACCAATATGCAACTAAATAATTCCACTGAGCTGAGAGGACACCTCTTGGACTTTTTCCAAAATGTCTGGGGCACACACATTTGATACGTAGTGGTCCCTCTTGACTTTTCCTTTATAGTCTTTCCACATCTTACGAAATTTTCTCATACACACTGGCCGAAACTCATCGGGACATACATTAAAATTTTGATATTAAAGAAAAAAAATCACATATGTTATTATTGCTTATACATAGGGAATAATGTAAAATGGTCTTCTTACCTGAACGTCCCTTCAAATACGATCTAATGTGTCCTGAGAGATAGAATCCCTGTCACGTGTGGTCAATGGAAATCGATGTGGGTCATGTAGGATATGACCCAGCGGGCCAATAAATGTAGGGGAATTCCATCCCACAGGATGAAATACCTCATCAAATGAAACATCTAAAGTCGTGTCGGAATTCCATGATAATATGCCACGACCAGGGCCTCTCTTGCGAGAGGAAGAAGCAGTCGAGTCTGATCCTGTTGAAAATAATTTTATATATAAATTGACAGATGTTACAAATATATATATGTGTTTATCAATTACATAAAAAATAGAGACAAAGAAATTCAAACATTCCTAGACCCTAAGACGTAGATGCCTCAGATGGATGATGTGGATCTACTGCCTATTCCCCTGACATACCTTCAGTCATGGAAAACATTAGTAAGGGGACTATCCAAAGTGTCCAAATGTTAAATTGGATTGTTTTTAAAAAAAATCAAACATGTATAGTTGTTAATCAAATAAAAATGAATTGAATAATTAGTTGTGAATTAATTTTAAATAATCAGAAAGTTAGCAAAACATATATACAAATTATGTACAAAACCAATCAATGCATAGCCAAATTTAAAATTGAATCAATAAAACTTCAAGCAGAAAATGAACCAAATGAAGAATACCTCAATGGGAAGATACACTGACAATAACATCAATATAACATGAGTTAAATCACCCTAAATATTTATAACTGAATAAACTTCCAAAAGTGAGGATTAAAACAAACAAGGATTTATAAAATGGTGAGATAATTTATGATATCCCAGGCTGAATAGCGGGAAAAAAATTATACCTTTCATTAAGCATGCAGATCGACCATTTCTCCTTCAACAGCCGCTCTGACCCAATAAATATTTTCTTCACATTGAATTGTGGTATGTTGATCAAGCTGTTGGGAAACAAAAGGAACAGTCTCTGGTTCATCATGTTCAAATACAAACACTCCTCGCCAAGAAATTTTGACAAAAACATTTCAACTTGGATTAAAAGGAAAAGTAACGAAGAATACTCGTTCTGCTTGTGATGTCTAAATTAAAGGTTCATTATCAACTCATTCATTTCTGTATAACATATAGTTAAAATTCACCAATGAAAACTGATATTGATCAACTTTACATCCACGCACTGGAGCAACCCAATTACACTTTAACAATATGTACTTCAACCCTTGTGTGTATACAACTTCAAAGATGTCAATCAATTGACCATAGCAATAACTAGAATCGACAAATGGACAACCGATGCCACTGTTTTTTGTTTCTCATTTATCGTCAACATCTTTAATGAGAAATCAAAAACCATTAGCATCTATAGATTTATAACGATGATCCGTTATAGATGGACCCTTAGCCAGTTGGATAAATTCTTCAGTTAGCATGGGGTCCCCTAACTCCCTCGGCTTATGAACCTACATAATTCATAGAATTCAATAATGATATATGCAGAAAGAAATTAGTATAATACTTCACTCATAATGAAAATCAATTTATACGTACATAATCCTTGAACCAATCATGAAATGATGCATAATGAGATTGTTGAATTTGAAACTCAGTCGCACGATACATCTCTTCTTTTATCTCATTAATGTTTTTCTTGCAAATGATAACGTGATGTTTAAATGACCAACTTATGCAAACAAAACATGTAAAAGTTAAACAATAAAAGTGATAAGATACTTACTGCTGAATAGGATACATCCACCTGAATTGCACTGGACCAGTAGCGATTACTTCATCAGTTAGGTGCACTATCAAGTGGACCATAACATCAAAAAATGAGGGGGGAATAGTTTCTCAAAGTGACAAAGCGTAAGTAAAATTCGGTCCTGTAAACTATCTAAATCACTCATTCGTTGATTTCTTAAACAAAGTTGTCTAAGAAAATTACTCATCTCAATCAATGGATGAACAACATTGGGGGATAAACAATCACAAATTGGGATTGAAATCAACTGCTAAAGTAATATGTGATCATCATGACTTTTCAATCCTTTCAATGTCTTTCTCGTCAGATTCACACACTTTGAAATATTAGAAGAGTAACCATCAGGCACCTTGAGAATCTTCAAAATGGAATGAAATGTCTATTCCTCCTTTGTATTCATCTTATACTGTGCAGCAGGCATATATGACTTGTTTCCCTCATCTAACTGTAAATGTAAATGTTTCCTTAAACCCATTTCTTCCAAATCACGACATGCATTAACATGGTCCTTTGATTTTCCACTGACACCTAAAATGGTCCAAAATATATTTTCATAAACATTTTTTTCAAAGTGCATGACATCCAAATTATGCCTCAGCATGGTAGTTTTCTAATACAAAAGGCTATAAAAAATACTTTTCTTTTTCCAATTTTGAGTGCGCTGCCTACCTGCAGCATGAATATTACGTACCAGATGAGCCACCAAATCCAGAATTTCATATACCATGCGGAGGTTTTCTTCCTCAATCTGTGATAACATTTCGACTCATGTCATGATCTTTGGTGCTAGGATGAACTCTCTAGAACCATCAAATTCCACTCTGTCCTTTCTGAACCTATGCTGGGGGGGAGAAATCTTATGTGACCCATGTATGCCCATTTTTTGGAATACTTAAGCCATATAGATTTTTTACATTTATTGCAAAAAGGGAAAGAAAATTCCCCTTTCGTACTCCAGCTTGATAAATTTGCATAATCTATGAAGTCATTGATAGTCCACAATAATGAATCCTACCGTTTGAAAATTTCATTCATTTCACAATCATAAGTCATCACACCATCACCCCAAAATTCATTCAACTCATCAACCAATGGCTGAAGATAAACATCAATCTTATCCCCCGGAATTTTAGTTCCATCAATAAGAGTGGAAAGTAATATAAATTTTTGCTTCATACAAAGCCACGGAGGAAGAATATACGGAACCAACACCACATGCCATGTGCTATGAGTTGCACCAACCATAGACTTGAATGGATTGAAACCATCTTCTGCCAATCCCAATCAGACATTATGAACATCTTTAGCAAATTCGGGATGTCTCTTATCAAAATCCTTCCATGTATTAGAGTTTTCCCGGTGGGTTAACATATCACTTTCATGAACTCTTTTTGCATTCCATCTCATTAAATTAGAAACTTTAGATGACATAAAAAATATTTTCAACCTCAGTTTAAGGGGAAAGTAACACATTTGTTTTACCGTAATCAGTTTTCCCTGTATCGCAATCTGACTTTGATGAGTCTAAATTCCCCTGTTCTCTTTCCACCTGGAAGCACCACAAACCATACAAATATTTGAATGGGAAGTTTCATTTCTAAACAACATAAAATTTTTTCACATGCATCTATGGTCTCATATGTAAAACCTACATTCTCTGTCAACTTACGAGCATGGTAATATGACTCGGGAATCTTAGCGTCGACAGGAAGAACCTTTTTCAATAACACCAACAGCATGTCGAATGATGTGTCTGACCAGTTATTCAAAGTCTTCAAATGCAACAACTCAACAATAAACAACAATTTATTGTAAGAAGTACATCTAGGATATAATTCTACTTTTGAATCATCAAGTTCTTTATAAAACTACCTCGAATCACGATCTTCACTAGAGTGAAGATTTATACAACTAGTCTCAAGATTCTAGATGTCAATGCCTTCAGGATCCAACCAACGTTCCATTTTAGTAAGCATTTCATGTATTGTATCATTCATCCTTGCATAAAAATCCATCTCAACTACATCCGTATTTTGACAACGAACATAATATTATCCATGACAAGTCCAACTCTTATAATTTTTCAGAAATCCATTAAAGAATAGGTGATCCCTCATAGTATCTCGTGTGAATTGATATATGTTAGCACATTTTCTACATGAACAACTAATATAGTCACTTTCAAATCCTCTGGTGAAGTCAACAAACTGCATAATTCCATTGAAATATTCTCTAGACATTAAATTTGGAAGATCAATCCAACTCTTATCCATAATAATATCCATATAATAAACATTTACACAAGACTTATTACATTTACATTTTTAATATCAAATATATTAAAAATAAATACTAATTAATTGTTTGTGAACAATTTATAAAATAATAATGTAAGTGAAATCCCATGTCATACATGATTGCGCTACAAACCTGGAAGGGAGGGGAGTCGAAGGTGTTGCTATGAGGGAGAGGAGAGGCAGCGGAGGGGAGCCGGAGCCGTAAGCGGTGCGGCGAGGGAGGGGACGGGTGGCGACGATGACGGGGAGCCGTAGGAGAGGAGGCGGTGAGGTGGAAAAGATGCAGCGAGGGTGGGATGATGAGGGAGGGGACCAAGGATAGGGGGATCTGGAGTGGATGGGTGGTAGAAGAGAGGGGACGAGTAGCGGCCGTGCTGGGAGGGAGGGGATCGAGTGGCAGTAGTGCGGCAAGGGAGAGGACGGTGAGGGAGGGGACGGGCAGCAGTGGTGTGGAGAGGGAGGGGATGAAGACAGAGGGGATGGGGGTGTCCGGGGTGTGTGGGGGGTGTCCGAGGTGCAGGGGGGAGGGCCGAGGGGGAGGAGGGATGAGGACCAAGGCCGAAGGGAAGAGGGGTTGGAGGCCAGAGGGGCTGGAGGCCGGAGGCGGATGGCGGGAGGCTAGAGGGAAGAGGGAGGCCGGAGGGCTGCATGAGGGCTGCCAGAGGCGGGTGGCGGCATGCATGAGGGAAGACGGTGGCCGAAGGGTGGCCACATGGCAGAGGGCAGCTAGAGGTGGAGGAAGACAAGAGGAGTGGAGGGCAGGGCGGAGGGTGGTTGGAGGGCAGACGGAGGAGGGCGGAGGCCAATAGGGTGACAAGGGACGGTGGTGAGGGAGGGTGTGTGGCGACGGGGCAGGGCGCGCGGCGACGGGGGAGGGCAAGAAGGGAGGGAGCGCAGAGACGGGGGAGGGTGCGCGACGAGGCGAGAGAGGAGGAGGGTTCTTGGGGGTGAGGTCGCGAGGTTAGAGGAGGGAGAGGAGGGTTTGGGGGGGACTCCGAAGCCCCCCTTTTTTTTTGGGAAAACCTAGTGACCGCCATTTGAGGTCACTATTGGTTAACTATAGTGACCTCCAGTGGCGGTCGCTACAGGTAAGGGGCCTCCAAAGCCCAATTTTCCTGTAGTGTGAGATATTTGGATGCCTTTTTAACTATGAAATGTTGAATTTATGTGATGTTCCCTTAGATCCCCCTTGGTTCAATTAGAATCTGAGAGGGTGACATTGCAAGGATTACACCAGTATATTCATGATCGTCCTTGGTTCCACTATAGATTACCATAAAGACAAGGAATTTCAATAAAATTACTCTGAGATAACACTTCATATGATTATTCTTCAAACTATTCTATTATAACTTAATAAATATTTCATGAAGAGTTGTGAGGTCATCACATCGCTGTCGATATTTTACAAACAAGTCATCAAAATAACAATCTTCTATTAATAATGAGAAGGTATTCATGATATGATGAATCCCATAGAAGAAATTACTTCCAACATTCTTTAATCCAAAGGGAATGACATAATAGAAAAATATCACCTAATGTTCTCTAAAGGAGGTGACTTACTCATCATCAGGGGACATATTCATCTAATTATACTATGAATACCCATCCATGAACGGAATTCCTTAGAGGGAATAATTTGAATCAATAAAAAATTCTATAATTAGTCGTGGGAAATCATCCTTTAGGATATGTCTATTATGGTTTCTGAAATCGATGCCGACACTGATCTTCCATTTCTTTTTCATGATGTTGGTGATCCACTTTTTGTACTGCACTTCCTAAAAAAATTTAACTTTGATCAATTTTTCAAATTCCAATTCAATGTTTGTAGCAGGATAAGGGTTAATTATCCAAGCTACCTAATTGAAACATTAGTTCTCATTAGGTAATCCTAGTTGATGAAATGCCACATCATGGTACAGATTAGGTACTTATAAATAATTACTTATGAAGGTATATCAATGCGTCTTTAGAAAATAAATATACTCATCCTACTCATCATGTTATTCTCAACGTTTTTTATGTTAATCATGGTCTGAGGAAAATATTTTCATTAAACATAGTTAATAACAATTGTATTATGATACTATACACATGTAATATTAGTTTAGGGAACATCTCAAATATCTTTTTCCATAAAATTTCATATTTTGTAAATTTCACCCATGGATTTAAGGACAATATTGTCTTTACCAATGAGAAAACTCGTACATTGAGCTTAATTCAAATAAATAGATATCTATATATGAACCAACATTACATGGATCCCCTTATTATTTGACTGATTCATATTTAAATCACCTTACATATAATGGATACCCTTACCTTCAGAACTATCCATATACTGATCACCGTATATGGCATGGATCTACATATATGATAAACTCATATGTGGATTAGAATTCTTTTCCATTTTATATCTTCACCTCATAAATTTAATACATAAGGAATTATAATTGGAGTCATTTTAACACACTTAATAAACTTTAGAATCATCAAGAATCAACTCAAAGGCACATCGAATATTTGTCTGAAAATAAATAAAAAAATAAAAAAAATGTCTTCATCAAACAATCAAATATATAGTGTTCTTCAATAATCCCATAAATTATTCAATATATTATTATATATATATACATAAATATATGTATATGTATGTATGAATTAATTAATTTATGTTTGAATGTATTCATGTATGTATGTATGTATGTATGTTTATATGATTTTATGTATGTATGTATGTTTGTTTGTTTATATGTATATGTGTATTTATATATGTCTACGTGTGAGTGTCTGTGTGTGTGATAATATATTTATAAATTCGTATAATATTTTTCAATGAATATTAATAATATACATGTGTGTGTATTTATTTAGATATTTCATTTATATCTATGTAAAAGTATCAAAAGAAATAGTTAAATATTATTTTTATCTATATAAAGTATATATTAATTTATATATAACATTTCTTAGAGATAAAAAACATCTAAAAAATTACTATTAAATTTATGTGTTTTTATGAATAATTGTTCACAAGATAAAATTAAATAATTTTTTATTGGATATTTAATTATTGTTGATTAATTAGTTATGTCTGAATAGATTTGTACACACTCATTTATATTATTTAGGAATTTTACTTGTTTTTCTAAAAACCACAAGATGTTTTGAAGGAAATTGTTGATCGTTGGATAATAGGGTAAATCCCTATGTTCCCTCTCAACAAAATTTTATATTAAGAAACATATCTTGTCATTCTTTCTATAATATAGAATTCTATTTTTGGTGTGATTTTGGTGTTAGTGTGATAAAGTAATATTTTTTTGGTGCCAATGAAAATAATTTTTAAATATATAATATATTTATTTAAAAATTGAATTTAACCAAAATTCTTATATAGATTCATTTTTCTAAAAGAAAGGGGGAAAATCCGACATGAATTTAACAAGCCTATGAAGAAACCATCAAAATAGATTAATTTAGTTAGAGTACAGAATATCAATGAAAAATATGTGTGGATTTTTTGATTTTTGAAACCTATTGTAATAGTTTTCAACGTTTAAATTAAATTCATCTCCAAAGTATTCTATGGTTTCAATTATAACATGAATCCCATAGATATTAAAGGAAATTTTTTTTTAGATTCAATGAAATTGGAATGAAAAAAAATTGAAATTAAAATTGGATTATATTTATAGTGTAAATTTCAATAGCTTCATACTTATATCTAATATTTGAAGGTAAAAATTTAAAATTCATCTTTAATATCTGATATACTTTGATCATAAGTCTGAAAATGATTTTAAAAATTTAAATCTTATTATATTTTTAATTTTCGTTTTAGTTATATCTTAAATAGATTTTTTAAAACTATTTTTGATAAAATTTAGAATAATTTATATATGTGTAAAATTACTGTAGAATCTATATTCATAATTTAGATTATGAAGAAAAAAATTAGAGATAAATAATTTCACAAATATGTATTTTACATTATGAAATAGATTAGAGTCCTTTATTTTTATCATCCATCTAACTTTTTACGTCTTTAACAATTGATTCACACAATTAAAATTATATATTTGTGATCCTTATAATGGGATTAATATTCTAAGAAATTTTTCATAAATTGGAGCCATTGTCTCTCCATTACTTATGATTCATCAATGGTGTTTTTTGATGAGAGATGGTAGTGATGTTATAGTTGATTAAAATAGGTGATGAGGATTGTCTGATCATGTGAACAAATTGTGATAGAGTTATTTGTGTAATCCCTTCCCAAAATAGCAGGGTTGGATGATATGGTGTTTATAGGAGCATACGATAAACTAAATCCCATAAAAATTCATTTGGACAAGTCACGACATAGAGAAGAATCATCCCCATTTATTGGGAAAGTGTGATCAATTCAAAGATATGTCATCCTTTATGGGGATGTCGTGTTATACCCCGTATTGAATTAAATATGCTAAGAAATGTGGGCATGCATGTAAGGATACACGTAAGTATAGAAAACTAAATTGGATTCCTTTTTTCTTCATGAACCTATTGATAAACAACATGGATCATTTTACTGAAGTATGGTAGTCTAAGATGGAAAATAATTTTTTTAATGGGATTTATAAGATTTTGTAGACATATTCATATATAGTTATCCGATAGAATATTTTCCCTTTTAACATAGATACACCTTCAATTTCACTTTACTCTTATAAGTAATAATATAGTCTAATTATAATGTTTTTTATTATATATAAGGAAATATAAGAATTATTAATAATTATTTAATGATATTACTAGTGATTATTTTAATGACATGATCTGTTATAAAAGATCATGAATTATTATAGAATAACATGATATTATTATTATGATGTTTATTCCTAGAGATGAGATGATTTTTTATAGATATATTATTATAATTATTAAAGATATATTAATTATTAACATTAGAATATTGATTGGAAATTAAAGATATTAGTGACATTATACAAATATCATAAAGTTATTTAATAAAAATGAAATGAATGAAGATAAAATATAAATATTATGATAAATAAATGATAGGTTATAGAATTTAATGATAATAGGAACTTTATACATATTATCTGAATAATGTGTTTCCCTAAATTATTAGGTGGATTTTTCTATGATTATAATATATATTGAGACATATTTTAAAGTATAATTCATAGGATGATGAAGTAAAAAACAACCTAAAAATAAATAAATAATTATTTATTTATTTATGTTAGTGATATATTTGAGTAATGTAATGATGTACCTTTTCTGATGTTAAAAATTTATAAATGATAGACTACAATTCATGTGATAATAAAAAAGAAGTATGGAATATATTTTTTCATCAAAAGTATTTTATTTCTTGAGGGGTGGATGACCATAAAATATGATAATAATATGAAATATCTAGTTTTTTTTAATGAATAGAGGGGATTTTTAATCTTAATAGGTTGTCTTAAATGATACATGATGATGTGGATATTTATTTTATTAGTGGTTTAATTTAGTGAAATAGAATAATTCTATAAATTAATTTAAACTATCATTAAATATTAATTTGATACTGATGTGGTGATCCTAGAGATTGTAATATTGTATTGTTTTTTCATATGAGGATATAATTTTTGTCTAATTGATTGTTCATGGAACATGAAGTTTTATTAATTTTCTACATAAATTTGGTTGAATGTTTGATATGGTATAATCGGTGGTGGATGTCAATGACAGTGGTACACTAGAGTGATTACTCTCACACCTATGCTCAAGCATATACTAGATAAAGATGATGGAAGTATATAATTTTTTTCAAACAATGATATTGTTTAAATTTAAAAATTAAATATATGTATATCTATTATTAATCTTATACATAGATTTGTGTTATAGGATATTGATGATAAACCAGAGTTTCTGATATTATTGTCACCCACAAACATGGGTATGAGGTAGACTATAGTTCATACTAATATTGATACTAATTATCACCCAAAACTTCAGGATATATATGCATGAATATTAAAATATTATATATCATCATCTCATATGTGATCAATTTTCAAGGAATTCTAGTCATATAGGTGTTTCCTTGGCATTAGATTAGCGGAAGAGGTACTTCTCCAGTATGAGACAATGGTGTCACTACTGGAAAATGGACCTATCCCCACGGTTTTCCTCAAAACCGTGGGTATAGGTTTCCCATGTGTGGGCGGGAGAAAAAAATTTTCCACGGGAAAGATTTTTTTTTTGGTGGGAGTCCTATACCTACGGTTATTCCCTCTATACCCACG
Organism: Viscum album; assembly: GCA_963277665.1. Classification (NCBI taxonomy): domain Eukaryota; kingdom Viridiplantae; phylum Streptophyta; class Magnoliopsida; order Santalales; family Viscaceae; genus Viscum; species Viscum album. Next base: position 1,007,856,037 of record OY728161.1, read on the forward strand.
GTTTATATAACTATATTTAACTAAATATATATATATATACACATAATTGATAGTAGGGTAGTAGTAGACGCGGTACTTTGCAGCGAAGAGGTCGTGGGATCGAAACCCGCCTGCAGCTTTATTTTAGGATTTATACCCACGGTTTTGAAACCGTGGGTAAAAGCCATTGACACCGTGGCAATTGGGAATGTTTTGTTGACACGGTGGCAGAACACCTATACCCACGGTTTTGGAAAACCGTGGGTATAGGCTGGGGACCTATACCGACGGCGTTCCAGCCCACGGTTCCCAAAACCGTGGGTATAGGCCTTTTTTCCAGTAGTGTGTATCCAATATAATTCTTCATAAATTTAATCTATAGTGGGATTTGATATGATATCAAAAATTTCTGATATGTTATATTATATTATGATATTATTAAAACATAGGGTTAATCAGTTCCCATATCTTTTAAGGGAGGATAATGGTGATATTATAGATATAAAATGAATTAAAACCATTACCGCTACCAGAGTTTCAAGACTAAATTATTGTTTCTGCCCATCAAATGAGAATCAGAATATCTAGAGTTGGAGAAATACCTGAAACACAAGTGTCATTTTCAACAAACATCAATTAATGATAAGGAGTTCAAATCATGTGAATCATGTATCTGTTAGAAGGACACACGACCGTGTTACATTAAGAGGTTCCTAGGAATGGTCCATTCAATGTGCAGGTTCTTATTATAATCATATGAATCCCCTTTTGACGAGATATAATGTTATTGTGAATTCATCTAGACATGTGTTGATGATCATGAAAATGATCCCATAAAATCACTTCTGATTATGTAACTTTTCAATTGAATGACACTGAAAATTCATCTTAATCCATTTATAAAATAATGGAAGAAAAAGGATGAGAAAAGATAGAAGCCTCGTGAGACTGAAGATTATGTTTTTATTTATGAGGCATGATTAATATATTGGAAGGATCATGAAATTCCCCTTCATACATGTCTACCTTGTCTCATGTGATCATGTTAGTGTGTCAACAATATTTTATGAAGGGCCTCAGACATGTCTATTCAATCATGTGATTCCCCATAAACTGTACAAAAAAGAGGCGGAATTGTTTATGAAAATGCTTGCGCACCATCATGAGATATACCATTGATTACACGATGCATTACAATCAATCTTAATGAATTTCCATTGCAATGTACACATGACATTGTGAGATCCACTATCCTTGTAAAATAGGAAACAAAATAAAAGGGGAAATAGGGGAAGCTTCCCAAAAAGGGAAGATAAGCTGATTTTCATGTTAAATGTGATTTTGACCCTAGGTGATCATCATTAATCATGATAAGTACATTTATCATTCCAACATAATCTCATGAAAAACCCTCTACGGGCCATTGTGATCTCACGAACTTCATCCAATAAGAATTCTTAGTCTCTCAAAGGACCCCAAAAAAGTATTATTCGATCACATAATAAACTTTCTATGGGTTTCTTGACCTCACAAAGGATATTGGTAATGTTTTCTCAATATTTAAAATATCATTGACCATGTATAAATGGTCTTGAAAAATCTCTTTGATTGGTCGGGGTATAATAAACATGGTGATGGTGGAACGTTATTCTGGTCACCGATATCGGGCAATGCCATGGATGAACCATGATAGGATCATGGGAATCATGTGATGAAAAAATCCATACACTATCTCCTACTCATATTTGAGAGATATGAACCATGAAAGTAGTAATATAATAAGGTTGGAGAGGCCAATATTTCCCTCCCCCTCGATATAAGAATAAGATGACTACTTCATGCACACATGATATCAACTACTATAGATAAACATAAGGGAAAACATTCTGAACAAGTCAGTCATGTGATCATGAAGGTCTTCCACTTAGTAAAATCAAAGGAAAGATATAAGGAATCACATGATATAAATACGTGCTTCTCATGAACACACTATATATCATATGAAGGACTTCTTCCCTATTATCCTGATTATGTGAAAGAGTTCCCTCATGTCCACTGGATCATGAGAAACCTAAAATAAGATACCGCTTGACAAACCATGAGGAAAAAATGAAACAACGACAGTAAAAGGCTAAAAATATAGATGTCTTATGTGTAGACATATACACTAATCTTTTTTCACATAGCATGACCTATCCAAATCATGTGATAGCCCCATATATTCCATCTTTTCTCATGTGATAGCCTCCCAGACATGTCATATATATCTCATGATGATGTCTAGAAAAGTCAACTAGATCATGTGATTTTCATTTGGAATGACCTATAATCAACATGTAAATGTCCAGAAATCCTTATACATGTCATACAGACATCAAAGACATGTCAGGAAAACAATAATGGCATGTCAAGAAGATGTCCAGGGACATGATAACTTTGTTTTATGGACATATTCCGTCATACCCAGAGCTAAAAATGAGAATATTTATTCCCCTTAAAACAATATATGTAGGAAACTAATCTAAGGAATGAACTCCAATGGCAATCCATACTATAATATTACTCAAAACTTTCAATACTTCAGGGACATCAATAACAACACTAAGTGTGATCACCCACCATAACCCTTCAGCAGACTTGGGGTAAGTGAACTACAAATACTCTAATTCTTATAAAAAAATATATTTAGGATCCCTTGAAAAGCCCTAAGATCCAATGGGAATACATCCTAGTATAGGAATCTAACCATCCTTTGTTTTATGGAAAATAAAAATATATCTGAGTGTGATTACCCACTGCAAAACATCAATTGGTTAGAGAGTAACTTATCTGAGAGAACTCTGATTTCTTTCCAAATAATATATATATAAACACTTTAAAACATCTGAGATATAATGGGAATCCTCCTCAGTGTTCTCCCCTCCATGTATCTGATATTCAAACCCATCAGAACAAAACCCCACTAAGGGTTCATCACTCCCCCTTATCCATTAGTAAATTGAGAAGCAGACTGTACTATGATGACTATGATTCTAGCTATGTACAGGGTACAAATGATTCCTTCTAATTTCCTGAGATCCATATCAAAAATCCCATAGGGGATTCCCCACTGTATAATTCATGAACCCATTTATAATGAGACTAATAACTCATTATCCCGTCTTTCTAACATCAAGCATGGATCCCATGGGCTTTGGGATTTTCAATGATCATATCAATTGCATTATGAATATCCCCACACATTGCAAACCCATTGCATAAGAATATCAGCCCATTGTTTTCAATGATTAAAATTTCTAATATATATATAAGGAATGCATAAACATTATACAAACAGACTCCCAATGTCCATTGCCAGTATAATTCCTTTCATGGGAACGTAAGACTAGTACATATATGAGCTACATTATCTCCCATTAGGTTCTTCCTAACTAGAACCCTTATAAGACACATCAAACATAATACATATCATCCTATCATGGGGAAGGAAACATAAAAAGGGATGGGATAAAACGATCATAAAGGGTAAATAAGGGAGATATATAAGCATAAAAATAAGCATAAGGGTATGAGAACCTGATCATGAAAAGAGATGATATTAACCTCCATATCAAAGATCATATACATGAATCATGATACAATGATAGTCATTCCATAAGACATAAATCAAAATTATGTAATGGTAATAATACATGAAATCATAATGTTGGAGTATGAAATGGAATTGTGGAAACACTTGAGGATACACTGATTCAAATAGTAGCCAAGGAATCAATGCCAATACCATCTTAGTGGAAAGAGTCTATTAGTGAACCAGGGGAACATCTATTCTAGCCCTGTATTACTAAACAAGGTAAACCCTCATTCTAGTCATGGATTAATAAACCATGTAATCCCTCATTATATCCATGTATTAATGAACTGAGTAAACCCTCTTTCCAAATTTGTATTACTAAACCGAGTAAACCCCCATTCATGCCTTGTATTACTGAATCGAGTAAGCCCCCATTCCAGCCCTATATAACTGAACTGATTAAACCCTCATTCTATCCCTGTATTACAGAACCAGGTAAACCTTCGTTCCGGCCATGTATTACTAAACTGACAAAACTCTTGTTCCATTACAATATTTCTAAACTCAGTAAAACCTCAATAAATACCTATATAACTAAACTGAGTAAACCCTCATTCCAGCCCAATATTTCTAAACCTAGTAAAACATTATTCCATCCTTTTAAAATTGTATCAAGTACCCCCTTGTTCTAGCAATGTATTACTAAACTGAGTAAACCCTCATTCTAGCCCTATCTATCTCATGTGATGTAAATTTTTATCAAATGAATTTGAGGTAAATATAAGCTCCAACCATCAAATTATTAAATCATAAATACATGTACCAAAAGATCATAAATAATCATATCATTACCCATGAAATTAAATGGGTATTATGAACATGTAAACATATCGTAACCTATGGAATGAGATTGTTTTCATAATTATTTCATCATATTCATAACCCGTGAAAGGAATTGGGTTTGAATAGCATATAACGCATTATAGAGAAATATGTTTCATTACATCATTCCATCAAAACATAATCCTTTCAGAGAAATAATATGAATAAATACATTGAATTATTATCATATAAATCCTTGAGTATCATCAATTCATGTTATCATATATGGGAAATAATTATTGAAATCTCTTTTAAAACATTTATTGAGGGAAATATGCTTTCTTCTTTCAAAAAGGCTATTTATTACATAAAACCATTGGAAAATCATTTTAATAAAAAATAACTTGATAATTTATAAAGAATACATGAAATCATTTTGAAAAAAAATCCATGAAAACATTTAAAATAATATTAAAAACATTTTAAAACCCTATTACATTTAAAACACTTGAAAACTTTTAAAGAAATACTAAAAATTCTATGAAAATTTTTTCATTTTTTAGATATTTTTAAAACTATTAATGAAATCAAGAAAACTGTTTTGAAAATCGTTTTTCTTGAAAAACTAATTAGATGCATGAAAATGTTTTTAAAACCATATCATTGAAAGTATATTTAAAACATTGAAATTATAATTGAATTTTTTTTTTGAAAATATCCTTCCATTGAAAAATATAAAAGATGTTTGAATACCATTTTCAAAACAATTTTACTAGAAAATTAATTTTAAAAAATATTTATTAATTATTTTACTTTTTAACAATGAAATTGGAGCTTTGAAGAAATCATGGAGGATAAATCCATATATGTCAAACAAGGTCAAAGAAAGATTCCTTTTGCATGGTAAAAAATAATAGAAAAGAGGTTTGTTTAGAGAGTGACATGAATATTACACAGAAGATATTTCAAAAATACAAAAAGGTTAAATATTTATTTTAGAAATTATAGTGTAATTGTATAATATTCATGGAAATCCTTTTAGGAAAAAATACATTTTCGACCGAAGAGATGATAAAGTCGGGCTTTCCTAAAAAACTTTTTTTACTAAATTATAGACCAAAGAGTATAAAATGGTACCCATTCAAGTTTATATCATGAAATTGTATAGGATAGAAAAACTATGGAATATTATTGAGAGATTTATCATAATATTTTATCAAATGAATCATAAACATAATCAATATCGATAAATAATGAGATTTTATTAATAAACTCTTATAACATGGTATCTTAAGATAATGATCTCTATGTAAGGAAAGGAAATTAAATGAAGCATATAATATCATTAAAATATTAATATTCATGATATTACATGTAAAATGGGAGTATATACACCACAAAAAAAAAATTGGTGCATAATAAAAGAGGAGTCTCAAAGAAGGCAAATTGAGGCAAAACTATTTTACTGATTTGGTATATTTTGAAATTTAAACTGCATGAAAAGAATGTTAATATAATGTCTATATAAATATACATAAATAGATGTACATGATACATATAGTAAATTAATTGTATGTAAATACACAACTAAAAATTAATGAGTGGTGAACATTTCTTATATCACATGAAAATTAATAGTGAAATCAAAATCTTGTTACCTTGAGTCTTGACTCTCTCCGTACATGTAAAAGATTCCTATAAAAAACTATTACATTTTTATAAATATTTTACATAAAAATATTATTACATCTATTATCATATATAGTTTCATTATTTCGTTATAAAACCTTCTTGTTAACATTCCTATTTTAAGGTTTCACTTCGGGTAATATTTGCTTTGTTCTTCACATGTGTATTAATTTGTTATATCTTTGATCGTTACACTAATATCATGATTAAAGAATTTATAAGAATATAAAAATATCATTTATATCCATAATATTAATATTATAATAATATATATCATATATAAGTTCACAATTTAATACACTGTTCATGGAAACTGTAAACTGTACGTATGCATGAACATTGTTTCCATCATTATTGTCGTATTGAAAGTATTTAAAAGAAATATTTATATATATTTATGTATATATATATACATCACTATTAAAATATAATTAATATATCATATATATATATAATATATTTTCATTAAACTTATTATTAATACATTCCTTGTGGTGGGTGAACGAATCACATCGCATTGAGGGGATGGTAGTCCACACTTCCTCAAACGAGATTATCATATTAACAACCAATGGAAGGTAAAAATATGAGTGTTTTAAAAGGAATAAAAAAGATTAAAGACATAAAAAATATAATTTATTAAATATATAAATAGTTTGTTTGTCATAATGGCCACCATGATTGGTGGTAAAGGAGAAATGAACAATCATCATTTCGTGAGGCAGCAGTTCACCGTACACAGAAACAGTATGTTCAAAATCCATTAGATTGAGGTGTTAGTAAGTGTCGGTCATAAAAATTTCATAAAGACATCATATAATATTCATTATACTTTCTCCATCACACAATAATGTTATAATGATACTGGATGGGTGGAGATGGAAAATGAAGGGAAGAAGATTGAGAGAAGACGTTACCTCTTAATTTGATACCTCCTTTTGGTTTTTGCAAAAAGTATTACTTGAGAGGGTTTATACAAAAAGGTAGGATTCAAGGTAGATTATATTATTGTTGGGAGGAAATTTGGTTATGTATTTTCTGAACATAAGAGACTTTATAGTTTTGAGGAAGGGCTATAGTGCTTGCCATTTTATAGTGGAGGGGGAGTGGTACTTTTGTAAATACCAAATGATTTTCAATAATGGGTGGTCTATCTCACATAATGTTCCTAAAAAATTGAAAACTAATGTATTATAGTATTATAATGGATAAAAAAACCCACATCCACACAACAAAATTGTGCATTTTAATTATTTGGTTCTTTACCTTCTACAATTCCTCAGTTTTATCATTTCGTTTTTTATTAAAGAATCTATTTTTCTAATCTAATTTATTTAACCATTAAGACAAAATTAAAGTGTGATTTATTTGAAAATATATATCCGATGAAATTATAAAATTATATATAATTTTTGAAACGAAAATTACCCTTATCTGGTAAGTTAATTTTAAAACAACCGAATGTGACGCGCAAAAATGCTGCTTGAACCAAGACCTTCATAAGAACATATTTACATTATATGGGTCAATGAGTTAATTAAAAAAGTTTAATTATACCATTAATATAAAATATTTAATATATATTAGAACTTACAAGTATTTTGTCATAATGTATGATTTTTATCAATTTTAAATCATTTTTTAAGATTCATTTATATTAAAATAAAAATAATTTCTAGTTTGACATTATTTATTTAATGTTAATTTTATATAAGAATCAAATTTTTAAAATAAAATATTTTTTTACAGGTGTGTAACCTGATACGTTATTCTAATAAACAAGTAAATAAAATAAATCAATCAATTAACATCACTTTTAATTGTTATAGAATCATTTTTAGTTAATTATTAACAAAATAATCATTAAATTGATGTTTCCTAAGCATTTTAAGTACCTAAACCATCTCTAAACAATATTGACAATTTATTATTATAAAAATATCTTCAATATATTTCAAATATATATATATATATATCCAACAAAATGATTTTTTGTACTTATCTCAATGTTTTATTACTTTTAAATGTAAGGAAATATCTATTTTTGTCTTTTTCCTTACCCTTTTTATAAGGACATTCCATTTAATAATATCCAAAAACACATATATTATTATCCAGGTGGGTAAATGGTCAGATTTCTGGAATAAATGGAATTTGTACATGTTTTAAAGTCACTTTGGTCATTAAAATTAAGGTTTAGTCCCTTATTAAGCATAAATCTACCTTAATTGGCGTAATTAATTTTAATCACATTCAACAATCATTTTGGTCAAAAAATTATGTTGATATTTATAAAAATATAAAAAACTAGTTATTAAATTTTTGTATTCCATATTTTAACAATTATATTCATAGATGTGGGAAAATTAATATTACTTTAAATCTCACTGATAGGATGAAATAACAGGGCTATAAAGTAGGAAAATGTTTAAAAGATTGTTAATAGTTTATATTCAGTCTCATAGTGAAATTGACTCAAATTAATTAAATTTTATTAATAAATTTAATAAATATATAATTTTATGTTAAAAAATATTTATAATAGAATTTTTCAGTAATAATTAATTATAAAAAAGATGTTTATTATAAAATCTGTATTTTTCACTATTCATCAAAAAATGAAGTTCCTCAAAAAAAATTTGAAAAATTCACCAAAGGATAAATTCGATGATCTGAATTCGAAAATGAAGTTTATTTTATCAAATTAAATTTCAAAATGTGTCTTATATTATTATCATTATAAGTTAATTAATATTATTTTATTTGAAAATATGGTATTTTTAAACATAGAAGGAGTTTACCAATAATCATATTTTTTATTCTCAATATGTTTTATTTATATATAAAAATTATAACCAATATTTTGAAATAATTTATTACTATTCCTTCAAATAAGCTTAATGATTAGGTTATAATTATATCATTTAATTAATTATATGTGTGTGTGTGTGTGTTCTATAGAAACCTAAGGTTGTATGCATTGTACGCCAAGTCAATGTTGTGTGCATCGTACGCCAAGTTGGTGTTTATCTTAGTGCAAGAAAAGTTGGTATTTCATGTTAAAATAATGTTACAATCTTTATTTAAATATATATATATACAACCATTTCTAATTTTATGTGATATTTAATATATTTAAATGATTAATGAATTCCAAAAAAATCTCAAATTCTCAAGGTTTTACATTCCACCCCCCTTAAAATGACTTTCACCCTCAAATTTCATATGGGTTATAAAAGATTTAATACTTGAAATTTTCATTCATGTAAACCCAGATTGTAAAAATTGATACTAAAAATTCCCTTAAAAAGAGTAACTGTGAACCATAACTGGGTTTCAACATAAGAGAACATAGGTGGGGAATGAATATTTGGCATAGAGGAAAAGAATAAATATTAATAGAGATTGATTGAGTCAATCAATATCAAACAAGTGAATGATCGAATGAAATTTGAGTGTGTCAAAGTCATAAATCATTGAATATTCGATAATCCATTGGTTTGGTAGAATTTAAGGCATTATAACAACAGTTTCTATCACTTCAGAATGTTGAGTAATTCATGATAAATTTCTATAAATTTTTTTTTTGGTTTTTCTTTGAAAAAATTCTAATACATCCATTTCCTCATGGAATAAATGTTTAAATTCACTTTGATGAATAAATAACTAAAATACTATTTTAATGGATCTTAAGCCCCATAAAGAACAAAAATTCTAACTATTTTTCTCTAAAAAACATGCATTAATATTTAACAATAAAAAGTAACAATAATAGTTCATCAAAAATATTTATTAATTAAAAATAAATACACATTAATCAAGACACCATGTAGGCCACTGGTAAATGTAGAACCATTATTGTCCTTCTGGCATGGGTTTAAGACCCACGACCTTACCAGACTTGATTGGTTGTCACCCGAAAAACATGATGTCTTTTTTAAAACCTCACTAATATAATATATTGGATGGAAATACTTAAAATAAGGATAATTACTAATTATACTTTAACACAAGATCTTCAACACAAACATAGTTCACAAATACTTCCTCTGATTTTTAACATAAACTTTTCATTAACATATAACCTAATAACCCTCCAAAATGATGAAAATCCAAAACCAAAAAAAAAGAGTCATTAAATAAGATTAATGCTGAATTCATTGTATTAAAAAGAATCTATTGGGTGTAATATAGCATCCCTCCTTCTTATTGCATAATATTTCATTAAAATTTACAAACAGAGGATCTTTAAAGTCTAGTGTCTAGGAAATCAGGAACAGAAAACGTGAGAACAACATAAAAAATTCTTCTAAACCACTTGTAAGTCTTATTCATTGTTCATCCTAAGTTCATTATATCATCTCAGAACCTAGGAGCATACATCAAAGGAAAGGGTGAGCAAAAGTCCCAGTAAGGAATCAAGAGAAACATTTTACATGTGAACATGAGATACATCAATAAAGTCATGATAATTAACATTAAGGCAAGAGAAATAGATTATGAGATATATCATAATAAAAATACGTGTTTCATAACATGAATATGTGGATATAACATTTAACTTAGACAATAATCTCCGTATCACCAAGGTCCATCCCAAAGGTGTCATTAAAAAATTACCAAGGTTATTCACCAAGGTATCGTTATAATTGTAATCCCTATAGATTACATCATTACCCAATGCATTGGAGCACTATCAGGGCGCACCCTTAATTTTTCCTTATTATCATGTGACCCACATATATCATCATCAATAATTTAATAAATAACCCATATAGAATAAATGAAATGGGTTTCATTTCATAGTCATAACATTTTAAAAACTACTTTAAAGACAATACCTTTAAGTCACCTTAAACCCACAAAAAAGGAAAGCAGGTCTCATGAATGTAAATCATAGAATTTAAAATAGAAAATTTTGATATATATATCTGAATACACACGTATAATAAATAGTTTTTATTATTCACTTAATAAAATAAAATAATTTGTGAAAAAGAGAGAGACATTTTGAGACAAAAATTCGGCAGCATAACAGCTATGTTGCAAGGGTTTTAGAAAACATTGAAAAGAGAAGGTACATCGGTCTCCCACTCATAAATGATCCATAAAAAAGTAGAGAGGAATAATATTAAGGATATAAGAACATGTTAATGAAATTTTAAGTACATACTTTATAAAATGAAAAAAATGAAATGAAGACAAAAATAATATTTCTCTTATGAAAATTTGGCAGCATAACAGCATCACTTAAAACATCTAAAAATGAATTGATGAGTTAAAATATGGTCTATCATAATATGAACATAAAAGTACAGTATTATGGATATGGAGATCATTCCCCAACATATGAAAAAGGAACTTTAAATACTTCACATGAAAACAGAACTTTGAAAATGAGAAAAGTGAATGAATCCCTTACAAAAATTCAGCAGGATAACTGCGCCACTTAAAACTTCATAAAATGAAATGAATAGTGAAAGAGGGGGTATCTCATAATATGAAAATTAAAAGTAAATTAATATGAATATAAAATAAAACCACTAACATAAGAACATGGGTCTTAAAAGAAATGACATAAATGAGAGTACTCGAAAAGAAAGTGAGAGGTAGGATCCCTTACAAAAATTCGGCAGCCTAACGAAGCCACTTAAACATTCATAAAAAAATGATGAGAGAAAGAGGGGGACTCTCATCATATGAAAATTAAAAGGAAATTAATATGAATATAAAATAACACCCTCAACAGAAGAACATGGGGATTAAATAAAATGACATAAATGAGAGTACTTGAAAATAAAGTGAGAGGTATGATCCCTTACAAATATTTGACAGCCTAACGACACCACTTAAACATTCATAAAATGAAATGATGAGAGAAAGAGGGGTTCTATCATCATATGAACATTAAATGTAAATTAATATTAATATAAAATAACACCCCCAACATAAGAACATGGGGCTTAAAATAAATGGCATAAATGAGAGTACTTGAAAATAAAGTTAGAGGTAAGATCCCTTACAAAAATTTGGCAGCCTAACGACGCCACTTAAACATTCATAAAACGAAGTGATGAGATAAAGAGTGTGTCTCTCATAATATTAACATGAAAAGTAAAGTATTATTAATATAAAAGCACACCCCTGACATAATAACATCGGTCTTAAAATAAATTACATAAACGAGAGTACCTGAAAAGAAAGTGAGAGGTAGGATCCCTTGCCTTGTAGAGTAACTTCGAAATCATGAATTTTGAGTCCTTGGGAGGCTTGAGGTCACCTTTAGAGGACTTATTTTGAGGTAAGGAGACCATAACATCGTTTATAAGGACTTTTGAATGGAAAGGATGAGATAATGGCTTGGTATTTATTGGGGAAGTGAGGGGACAATGCATTAATGGCCAAGGGACACCACATTGGTGGTATTGGCAAAACCATGGGCTTGTCCATGATATTTTCCCCTGGTACTGGCCACTTGGTACACCTCATACCTTATATTACTATTCATATGTAGACCAGTATAATTTCATAATTATTACATCCTTAATGATGTCATTAAACACCCGAAACTCAAAAACTGTATTTTCACTATTCACCAGAAATTCAACTTTCTCAAAAAAATCCCAAACCTTAACCAAATATCAATACTCTGATTTCAAAAATGAACTCCATTTTATGAGAGTAATTTTCTAAATATTTTTAATTTAATTATTTAATAAAAACACTATTCACTAAAAATTCATTTTTTTCTGAAAAATCCCCAAAAATCACCATAACCAAATATCGAGGCTCTGAATTCAAAAATGAACTCAATTTTATGAAATTAATTTTCTAAATATATTTATTTTAATATTTAAATATAAAAAACTATTCACCCGAAAAAACTAATACTTAACCAATAATTTCTGAAAGAGTTATTTACCTATTTTATTGAATCCCATTACTTAATCAAGGTGCCTAAATTATATTAATACTTTCTTTAAGTGAGATTAAAAATACATTTGGTCATAATACTAATCCTAAGCATAAAATATCTATTCACAAATTACTATTCATCAAAAATTAATTTGATCTTATTAGACTCAAAATTTCATACTGAACACAACTGTAGATAACCATTTTTTAAAAATTATTACACATTTTTAATTATTTATGGTTTACATAAATATTTTTAAAATACCTTTTTTCAAAAATTCATCAATAGTATGCATACTATATTTATCCGGACATTTGAAAATTAAAAAACTTCATCATAAGAAGAAATAACATTTTTTATTTAAATCAAAGGATTACAAAAGGTAATTACGGTCTCGTTATATAACCCCTTATAACACCAGCAAAGGGCCTAAGAGTAAGGTGTGCTAGGGTGATAGAATCATTGGGTGGCACGACCAAAATTGCACGAGTAGTGATTTCTATCAGCTTGAACTTCTCATTAAGGCGATTCCATTATAGCTTCACACAATGATGTTCGGCTTGGGTTTGGTCCAGAGTAAAGCCCAAAGGTTCTACCTTCTTCTTGAGTTCTGTCAGATGGGATTCGATCTGCCGTAGACTACTTGATGGGGCCATCAAATCTTCATTCTATATTAATTAATCAAGATCACTTTCATTTATAGACAATAATCACAACATTTATTTTCCAACTGTATTATTTTAATTATACTAATTTTATTAAATGAAATAGTTTTGCTGAGTATAAAATAAAATAACACAAAAAGTTAGGAAACAAAATTTATTCAAAATTTCGGGTCGTTCCAATCTACCCCCATTAAAAAATTGCATCCTCACAATTTTAAAATTGGGCTTGGAAATTTCATTGAAAGTCCTACATCGGAAAAGTGTCAGTAAAACTATTACTTTAAATAAAGAAAGGGAAGTACAAAGGTCACCAGAGTTAACCCATTCTAGGAATCCATGGAGGAAAACATGGATATGGAAGAGAAAACAAAGAGTCAAGTTCTGATGGAGAGTGATAGAAAACATGATTAGGATAAAATTAACCACAAGAAGATCACAAACATAAGATGTGTTAAATGGTCTTTGATTACCCAGTAAGAAATGTAAACCAAAAACATTTTTGTTTTACGTTCATTTTCATGATTTTGAGGAATTCATTTACTAAATACAATAAAAACATAATGAAATATATTTACCTTCAAGTATAGTTGCATCCCTTAATAAGTTTCCACCAAAACTAATCTTTTCTCAAAACAAAGAGCATTCAAAAACACTTGGTCTCATCCAAAGCACAAGAATCATCTTCTAGAGAATCACATAATCCACAAAAGAATAACTATATTTTTCCATTGTCTTTAGCCATCAACTAAAACTAAAAAGGTTAGTACGAGATCATATAATCCCTAAAAAGGATAATCCTATATAAAAAAATATGACTATTAATCTCCAAAATTCAACAAAATTACCCAATGTTCCAGAAATCCCATTCAATACACAACCATCCTTAAAATTCTCCAGAATAATCCAAACTAAGATTGGAACCCAAAACTCAGAAGGATTTAATCGCATAGTCTTCCCCAATAAATCTTAAAATTTATCTCCAAATAACATCGACTACTATTAAAGTCTCATACTAAATTATAATTAACCTATTTGTACATTCTCTATGATAGGTTCATCATTTTCCAGAAATAACCCAAATCACCATATGTTCACAATAAATAAATAAATTCTTACAAAAACAATAAAAATAAACCATTCCTCCACAATTTAAATCCTGTATTATCATAGGCATATAGTACCCTAAAAGAGAAAACATCATCCAAAATAACCTTTATCATTTAATCACCAAATCATTTTCCTATAAAAAGGATATCCATTTGATATATGTTTCCAAAATCAACTTATTCTTGATCCATAAAAATAGTAGGTGCATTAGTCTGAAGGGCATAACAAAAAACACATAATGCCCATATCTTGATCGAAAGGCAGTTTTTTGAAGATCATCATTCTTCACCGTCAATTGATGATAACCAGAATGATGATCAATCTTATAAAATAATTGAGTCCCACAAAGTAGGTCAAATAAGTCATCAATTCTTGTAAGAGATTATTTGTTCTTCCTTGTGATCCCATTTAGTTATCTATAATCAATGCATAGCTGCATCGATCCATCCTTATTCTTCACAAAGGGAACTGGTGGTCCCTAAGGAGACACACTTGGTCGGATAAACCCATTATCCAAAAGATCTTGGAGTTGTTTCTTTAATTCCATTAGCTCCACATTTTTCATCCAATAGGGGGTATTTGACATCGGATGAGATCCAGGAATGAGTTCAATGGAGAACTCTGCCTCTCTTTCTGGGGGAGGTCCATGTAACTCCTCAGGAAATACGTAAATGTATTCCTAGACTATGGGGAAATTTTCTAAAAGAATAAATCCTTCGTGAAAAGTTTATTTATTTTATGAATCTTTTAACTAAAAAATATTTTATGTCTTAATACTTCATGCTTAGAAAAATTACATATTTCTATAATTACTTCATAATGATTCATAAAAAGATTGCAATTATCCAAACATATCTCCTAGGAGTGTCATAACCAAGAGTGCAGCAAGGCATGTTGTCATGTACCAGTTCCCATTTGAGTCTAGCTCGAAGCAGTGTTTTTAGATTTTACCCCTATGTACATCTGTGCCAAAGCCACCTCTACCTTCTTGTATCCTGATAGGGATGTATTTTCTTGATAAACCACTTACTTAATAGAATATTTCCTATATTTAAACTTTTCTATACGGTTCTTCCAACTGTTTTCATATCCTAATTTCTATAAATAACTAAACTATCCTTTCATACCAACTATAGCATCCCGCCTTTTTATTACATAACATTTCATTACATTTTACATATAGAGGATCTTTAAAGTCTACTGTCTTGGAAATCAGGAACATAAAACATGAGAACAACATAAAAAATTCTTCTAAACCACTTGTAAAGCCACTGTATTTTTCATCCTAAGTTCATTACAGCATCTCATAACCTAGGAGCATACATCAAAGGAAAGGGTGAGTAGAAGGCCCAGTAAGGGGAACAAGAGAAGCATTTTTCATGTGAACTTGAGATACCTCAATAAAGTCATGATAATTAACTTTAAGGAATGAGAAAAAGATCATGAGACATATCATAATAAAAATAACATGTTTCATAACTTGAAGATGTGGATATAACATTTAACTTAGACAATCATTTCTAAATCACCATGGTCCATCCCCAAGGTGTCAATAAAAAATTACCAAGGTTAATCATCAAGGTATTGTTAAAATTATAATCCCTAGAGATTACATCATTACCCAATGCATTGAAGCGCTATCAGGGTGCACCCTTAATTCGTCTTTATTATCATGTGAGCCACATATATCATCATAAATAATTTCATAAATAACCCATATATCATCAATGAAAGGGGTTTCATTTCATAGTCATAACATTTTTAAAACTTCTCTAAAGACGAGATCTTTAAGTCACTTTAAAACCATGAAAAAAGAAAGCGGGTCTCATGTATGTAAATACCAGAATTTAAAGTAGAAAATTTTTATATATATGTGAATACCACTGTAGAATAAATAGTTTTTATTATTCACTTAATAAAATAAAAGAATTTCAGAAAAAGAGAGAGACATTTTGAGATGAAAATTCGGTAGCATAACAAGTATGTTGCAGGGTTTTAGAAAACATTGAAAATAGTGCGGACATGGGTCACCCACTCATAAATGATCCATAAAATAGTATAGGGACAGAATATAAAAGATATAATAAAATTTTAATAAAATTACATGTACATACCATATGAAATGAAAAACATTAATGGAAGACAAAAATAAGATTTCTCTTATGAAAATTTGGAAGCCTAACGACATCACTTAATACTTCTAAAAATGGATTGACGAGTACAAATAGGGTATCTAATAATATGAACATAAAATTATAGTATTATGGATATAGATAACATTACCAAACATAAGAAAAATGAACTTTAAAGACTTGACATGAAAACATAACTTTGAAAATAAGAAGAATAAAAGAATCCCTTCCACAAATTCGGCAGCCTAATGACACCACATAAACATTCTAAAAATGAAATGATGACAGAAAGTGGGGGTATCTCATCATATGAACAGGAAAAGAACAGTAATATTAATATATAAGAACACCACCAACATAATAACTTGAGGCTTTAAATAAATGACATAAATTAGAGTAAGTGAAACGAATGTGGGAGGTAGGATCCCTTACAAAAATCCGGCAGCCTAACGGCTCCACTTAAACATTCATAAAATTAAATGATGAAAGCAAGAGGGGGTATCTCATCATATGAACATGAAAAGGATAGTAATATGAATATAAAATAACACCCCCAACCTAAGATTAGTTGGATTAATATAAATGACATAAACGAGAGTACTTGAAATTAAAGTGAGATGTAGGATCCCTTACAAAACTTCGGCAGCCTAACGGCGCCACTTAAACATTCATAAAATTAAATTATGGGAGAAAGATGGGGCCCCTCAAAATGTGAACATAAAAAGTACAGTAATATGAATATCAAATAACTCCCCCAACATATTAACATGAGGCTTAAAAGAAATGACATAAACGAGAGTACTTGAAAATAAAGTGAGAGGTAGGATCACTTACAAAAATTCGGCAGCCAAACGGTGCCACTTAAACATTCATAAAACAAAAAATGAGAGAAAGAGGGGGTCTCTCATAATATGAAAATGAAAAGTACAGTAATATGAATATAAAATAACACCCCCAACATAAGAAAATGGGGCTTAAAAGAAATGACATAAATGAGAGTACTTGAAAATAAAGTGAGAGGTAGGATCCCTTACCTTGAAGAGTAACTTCAAAATCATAAATTTTGGGACCTTGGGAGGCTTGAGGGAACCTTGGGAGGACTCTTTGGGAGTTAATGAGACCATAAAATTGTTTAGGAGGATTTTGGAATGTAAAGTATGAGATAATGGCTTGGTATTTATAGGGGAAGTGAGGGGACAAGGCATTAATGGCCAAGGGACACCTCATTTGTGGTATTGGAAAAACCATGGGCTTTACCGTGGTATTTTCCCATGGTATCAGCCAATTGGGACACATAATACCTTATATTAAAATTCATAAGTCTACCAGAATTATTACATAATTATTGAATCCTTAATGATGTCATTGAACACCCGAAACTGAAAAACTGTATTTTCGGTATTCACCGAAAATTCAACTTTCTTAGAAAAATCCCAAAATTTCACTTTAACCAAATATAGGTGCTCTGATTTCAAAAATGAAGTCTATTTTATGAAAATAGTTTTCTAAATATTTTTAATTTAATTTTGAAATAAAAAACAATATTCACTGAAAATTCATTTTTCCCAGGAAAATCCTAAAAAATCACCATAACATAATATCGATGATCTGAATTCAAAAATGAACTCTATTTTATAAAAATAATTCTCTAAATATTTTTAATTTCAATTTTAAATAAAAAACACTATTTACTCGAAAAAACTAATACTTAACAAATAATTTCTGAAACAGTTATTTACCTATTTTATTGAATCACATTACTTAATCAAGGTGCCTAAATTATATTAATAATTTCCTTAAGTGAGATTACTAATACATTTGGTTACATTACTAATCCTAATCGTAAAATCACAATTCATAAATTACTATTAATCAAAAATTAATTTGATCTTATTGGACTCTAAATTTCATACTGAACACAACTGTAGAAGACCATTTTTTGAAAATCATTACACATTTTTAATTATTTATGGTTTTCATAAATATTTTTAAAATATCATTATTCTAAAATTCATCAATAAAATGCATACTATATTTATATGAACATTTGAAAATTCAAAATGTTCATCATAAGAAGAAATCTCAATTTTTATTTAAATTAAAGGATTACACAAGGCATTTACAGTCTCGTTACATAACCTCTTATAACACCAACATAGGACCTAAGAGTAAGGTGTTCTAGGGTAATAGAATCTTGGAGAGGCTTGGCCAACATTGTCAGAGTAGTGATTTCTATCAGCTTGAACTTCTCACGAAGACGATTTCATTCCAGCTTCACATGATGAAGTTCGGCTTGGGTTTGGTCTAGAGGAAAGCCCAAAGGTGCTACCTCCTTCCCGAGTTCTGTCAGATGAGATTCGATCAGCCTGAGACTACTGGATGGGGCCATCTAATATTCATTATATATTAATTAATCAAGATCACTTGTATTTGTAGACAATAATCCAGCATTTAGTTTCCAAAGGTCTTATTTTAATTATTCTCAATTTATTAAATGAAATAGTTTTATTGAGTATAAAATAAAATAAAACACAACGTTAGGAAACAATATTTATTCAAAATTTCAGGTCGTTACATGTAATATTCCAAACATGTGAATAAACTTATTGTATATTCCCCTAAAACAAGGAAATAATGGGAACTTCCCTAAATCCTTTTGGATGTCATTCATGCTTCCACATTACAAATTATATTGGATTTACTCTTTAAATCCAAAAAGGATGTAAGATTCATTAATGGTAGTATATACCGCCTATAATTGGGTACTTACATAGTTCCGAGGTAATTCGTACTGTCTATTTTACTTATTCATATTCCACATATATTAAACTATACAACATTATCTTAATATAAATAACATGTTAAGGGTTACCTTCCCCTAGTCAAAATGTTAATTTCATGAGATAACATTTCTAGTCCATCATGACCATACAACATATTCTTGTAAATCCTTAGAAAAACATAAACTGAACAATCCATATATAATTCACTATTCTTAATTCTTGAATCCCAATAGATAAAAACATAAAATATATCTACCATCATCCATTAAAAATGGTACCTCTTCTTATTACAAAATAATTTTCTTCCTTTACATTTCATTAGTAGTATCATCATCGTCAGTAATGTAACCACTACTCACACCACCTTGTTGAATCACTTCATGAACATTCCTCTTGGGACATTGAGTTACATAATGACCATTTTTTCACACTTGAAACACTTAACCATTGATGATGACTTAGGTAGGCCAAAATTCCCATCAATTTCATTAACAGAACTCGTCATTTTTTCCTTCTATTCAATTTATTTGTATTATTATTTTCTACAATCAATACACTTTCTTGTTACTCTAAAACATTCACTTTGGTGATTATTTCCACACTCCTAGAATAAAAGAAAACTGAAGCATCTTTCCTCCATGGTCTCTACTCTCTAAAATCTCAGTGAACGCGTTATTTCTCTTCCTTGGTGAGTTTGAGAGATTGTTAAGATAAACATTATTAATCATATTCTATGAAAACTAATTAGGCATGAACGCGACTTCTTTACTCAAGTGATCATCCCACTTGATTGCTCATCAGAAAATCCCCCATCACATTCAATATTAATACAGTCTCTTTTGATTCCATCCACTGACTAAAACCAGAATCAAAGTGTGATCACTAATTATTATAGAAGAAAATAACATAGTCATGAAAATAATTACGTATATAATGTCTAAATCAGGACACATTTCATAATCTATGACACGTTGGGTTTATCCTAGGATATTCATAACTAACTTATATCTAAATCATTTTTGATGGTTCGTGAAGATTTTGTGAATTCCCAAAGCATATTCCCTAGGATTGTCAATCCAGGTGTGTAGAAGGAACATTTTCATGAACCAGATTACCCTAAGTCAACCCTGGAACATCTTGTTTATGTTTTTACACCTATATACAGTTGTATTAGAGCCTGGTCCAGTTGTAGTATCTAGACAGGGATGTATTTCTTGGAAACCACTAACTTTATCCTTTACTAAAATTCTAGTACATTTTCCTAAAAGTTAACTCATCCTTATACTTATCCTTAGAGACATCCCTAGACATATCCATATAAATATACCTAGGGATATCACTATGGTTTTCTCATCCTAGATTCAAACAGATAATTATACCACTTCTCTGATAACAACTATACTGATGCTTTATTTTAAAACAATAATATTTCATTACAAATGTTGAATACTTAAACATTACACAATCAGATGCCCAAAGACCATAGTTGTTATATTTCCTTTGGAGACATGGAAACATAAAACTAGTATATATGTGAGATTCATTATCTCCAAATAGGTTCTTCATGACTTCCACCCTTCTTAGAAACATCAAACATTATACATAACCTAATATCCTGGGAAGGAAACATAAAAAGGGATGAGTCAAATGCTTAATAAGAGTAATCAAGGGTCAAATATAAGCATAAACATTAGCATAAGGGTATGAGATGCTGATCATGAAAATAAAATATCATACCCTGCATATTAAAAATCATACCCCTAAATCTTGTCATTAATCTTGGATGTTCATAAGACATGAATCAATACAACGTAAAGGATGTAAGTCATGAAAGTATAACATATGAGTAATACATTGAATAATGGAAATATTGAAGCATATATTGATTACCATAATATCAAAGGGATCAATTCCAAGACGAAATTAGTGGAAAAAGTCCTATACTAAATCGGATGATCCCATGTTCCATCCATGTATTACTAAACCATGTGATCCCTCATTCCCTCCATGTATTACTGATGTGAGTATACCCTCATTCTATAACTGTAATACTAAACTGAGTAAACCTGTATTCCAGCCCTGCATTACTAAATTTTGTCAACCCTCTTTCCAGCCCTGTGTTACTGAACTGATTATACCCCATTCCAGCCCATTATTACTGAATCGGGTAAACACTAGTTCCAACCAAGAATTAATCAACCGAGTAAACCCTCATTCCAACCACTTAATACTGAATCAAGTTGACCCTCTCTCCAGCACAGTATTACTAAACCGAGTAACCCCTCATTCCATCCATGTATTACTGAACAATGTAAACCCTCATTCTAGACTTGTCTATCTCATTAGATATAAATCATTACTCAATGCATTGTATGGAGATATAGGCCCCACCCATCACATAATGAAGTCATACATACATTTTCCAGGAGATCATAAATAATCACATAATTACCCATGAAATTAAATGGGTATTATAAACATGTAAACATATCGTAACCTATGGAAGGAGACAAGTTTCATAATCGTTTCAGCATAAAAAACCAGTGAAAAGAAGTAGTTTTCAAAATAATATGACCTATGAAAGATAAAAGGGTGTCATAACATCATGACATAAAATCATAATAAATTTAGAGAAATAATATTAATTTATACATTTAATAATTTCCCCGGTAAGGGGATGAGAAACACCAATGGATTTTATCTTAGATGGGAAACATTTATTGAAATATCTTCTAAAACATATCTTGAAAAAAATATCATTTCTTTTTTAAAGACATATGTTTAATCAATAAAACCATTTTAAAATAAATTTCAAAGAATATAAAATGGATCCTTATAAATAATAAATGAAGTAATTTTGAAAACCTTTTTTGTTGAAAAAATTTAAAATATGCTTCAAAACATTTTAAAAATCTCATTCTAAGAAAACACTAGAAAACATTTAATGAAATCATGAATATGTTTTGAAAAAAAATTATTTGAAACTACATTAGAATCATTTAAATAAATCTTAAAAACATATTGAAAATCAATTTTTCTGAAAACATATAAAGGTTCTTGAAAAAGATTTAAAACCCATTTCTTTGAAAGTGCATTAAAAACATGTAAATAAGACTTAAAAACATTTTGAAAATAGTTCTGTATGAAAAAATATAAAATAATATTGAAAACAATTTTAAAAAAAACTTCCTAGAAATTAAATTTTTAAATAAAATCATAAATATTAACCTTTTAAAAATGCAATGGAACTTTGAATAAATAATGATGAGTTAATCTGTACATGTCGTATGAGGTCAAAAGAACATTAAATTTTCACGGGAAAAGGATAGAAAATTCCTTGTTTAGAATGTGATAAGAAGATTCCATACAAGATATTGGTTTATGAAAAAAGGTAATATAGTATTTTAGAAATTATAGTGGAATAGTATAATATTCCGAGAAGCCCTATTTGGAAAACATAGATTTCTAACCGAGGAGAGGATAAATTCAGGCTTTCCTAAAAACACTTTTTCAACTAACTTATTTTACAAAGAGTAGAAAATGGTACCAATATATGAGTATATCATAAAATAATAGAGGATATTTAAACTAATTAATGTTCTTGAGGTATGTATCATAATAGTTTTTCAAATGAAGCATAAACCTAAAAAATATCGAAAAACAATGATATTTTCTCAATAACCACTTATAACATGGTATCTTGGGACCACGATCTCCATGTAAGTAAAGTACGTTAAATAAATTATATAATATCATTAAAATATAAATCTTCATTATATTTCTTGTAAAAGTGAGTATTACACCACAAAAAAAAGTTTTTATATTCATAATAATATAGAAGTCTCAGAGAAGGCAAATTAAGACAAAACGATTTTCCCGATTTGGTATCTTTTGATAGTTAAACCCCATGAAAGAAGGATAATAGAATCGATATGTGAATACCCATAAATTTATATATAATATACATATAATAAAATAATTGGATGTACATAAACCACAAAAATGGAAATAGTGGTGAACATAGCTTGTATCTCATGGAAATTAATAGCGGGATAGAAATCCCATTACATTATGTCTTGAATCTCTTACAACTCATAGAATTATCCAATATCATAAATATATGTTTATTATAAATATTTTACAGAAGAATGCTATTATATCTATTACCATATATGGTTTGATTTATCCTTTTATTATTCTCTTTTTAGTGACCAATTGTTAATGTTTTACTTCAGGTAATATTTTCTTTGTTCTTCACAGGTGTCAAAATTTTTTGTATTGTTGTTCCTTATACTTATATCATAATAAAAGATTTTATATCATGATAAAAATATATTTTATATAAATTACATGAATATTAAAATAATATATATCATATATACATACAAACAAGAATACACCATTCATGGAGATGGTAAGTTATACATACGCATGAACATTGTTTCTATTTTTGTTGTCATGTTAAAATAATATATGTAAAAGACAAAATTATATATATTTATATATATATATATATATATTCATGTATAATTAATATATCATACATATCATATTATTTCATTAAACACATCCTCAATACATTCTATGTGGTGAGTGAACGAATGACATCACTTTGAGGGGGAGGTAGTCAACACTTCCTCAAACGAGATTATCATATTGACACCAAATGGAAGGTATAAAGATGTGTGTTTTAAAAGAAATAAATATGATTAAAGAAATAATGAATATAATATATTAAATATATAAATATATTTTCCATCATAATGGACACCATGATTGGTGGTGAAGGAGAAATGAACAATCATCATTTCGTGAGGCGGTAGTTCATCATACATAGAACCAGTAGGTTCAACATCCGTTAGATTGAGGTTTGTGTAAGTGTAGGTCATAATATTTTCATTGAAACATCCGAGTTTATGTATTATAATGTTTTCATAACATAGTAAGGGTAAAAAGTGAGTGTAGGGGGGGAGAAAGAAAAATAAAGGTAAAAGATTGAGGGAAGTTGTAACCTTCTAATCGGGTAACTCCCTTTGGTTTGCACAAATTGCTTCCTTGAGAGGGTTTCTATCCAAAGAGATGCATCAATATTGGAGAAAGGATTTTTGGGAGGAAATTTGGTAAGGTTTTGGACAAAGGTAAGAGTCTTCATATTTGTGAGGAAGGGGTAGAGTGCATGAATTTTTATAGTGGAGGGGGAGTGGCACTTTTGTAAATACCAAAAGGTGTTCACTAATGGGTTTTCTATATCACCTAATGTTCCTCCAAAATGGAAAAATAATGGAGTAAAATATAATCAGTGTCATCAAAAATCAAATCCACAAAAATAACATTTTAATTATTTGGTTCCTTGACATCTAAGATTTACCGATTTTATCATTTTAGTTTTTATTAATGCATAAAGATTTCAATTCTAATTAATTTAAAAATAAATACTTCATTAAAGTGAGATTTATTATATAATAAATATAAATTTAATTATTATCCTTGTATATAATTTATAAAATTAAAATCTTATTATTTTTATTAATTAATTTTAAAATAATCGCATGTGAGGTGCTAAAACGCTATTTGAACCTGGACCGTCTTAAAAATGTATTGACATATTATCGGTAAATATGTTAATTACAATTGTAGAATTTTTACATTTATAGAAAAATTAATATATATTAACACTTACATTTCACTTATTATAATATATTATTTTTTTCAAATTTAAATCATTTTATAAGATTCATTTTTATTAGAATAACAATAATGTCAATTTTGACATTATTAATTTAATATCATTTTTAAAATATCAATATTATATTGGAATTAAAATATATTAAGTTTAAAGGTGTGTAAAATGATATATTAATCTATAAAAATAAATAAATACACTAAGTCAATCAATTAACTTCAATTTGAATATTTATAGTATCATTTATTTTAGTTAATTATTAACTAAATAAACATTATATTGATGTTTCTTCATCATTTAAAGTACCTAAACCATCTCTAAAAATTATTGATAATTTATTCTGGTAATAAAAACCCATATATATTTCAAAACGATATATATAACCAAAAATACGATGTTCTATACATATGTCAAGGTTTTATAAATGTTAAAGGTAAGGAAACTCCCCTTTTGATTTTACCATACTTATGCTTTTTTATAGGAAAAATTTATTTAATAACATCTCAAAACAAATATATTTTTAAAAAAGTGGAAAACGGGTCAAATTTTGGAATCCAATGTCTTCTGGAAAATATTCCATGAAATTTTTGTACTTAATATTAAGGTTTAGTCCCTTATTAATCTTAAGTGTACCTTTATCACTCTAATTAATTAAAATAACATTCACAAATCATTTTGGTAAAAAATTATGTTGATATTATTACACCATAAATATCATACTAATTAAATTCTTTTATGTTTTATTCTAACAATTCTAATCACATAAGTGGGAATATTATGATTACTGCTAATCCTGCATATGGGAAAAATAATGAGGTTTTAAAGTATAAAAAAGTTCCAATGATTGTTAAGATTTTATATTATGTTTCAATGGGAAATTGGTTCTAATGAAATAAATTGTACTAATAGATCTAATAATTATCTAATTTTCCCTTAAAAATATTTAGAATATCATTTATAATTAATAATTAATTAGAAAACACAGTTTTTAACTAAAAATATGTATTTTTCACTATTTATAAAAAATATGAGGTTTTATATAAAAATAACAAAAATTCACCTTAGGATAATTTTGAAATTAATAATTATAAAATTAATTTTATTTTATAAATTTAAATTTCTAAAATGTGTCTAATATTAATTTTATTTGAAAGGAATTAAAATCAGTTTATTTGAGAAAATAGTATTTTTAAACCTAGAATGACCTTACCAATAATGATATATTTTATTATCAAAAAAAATTATTTATATAAAAAAATTATTACAATTATTTTTAAAGAAGTTATTAATATTCTTAAAACTATTTCCAATTTTTAGGTTATAATTATCTCAATTAATTATATGTATATATATAAGATGTTTCATGGAAATGTACGGTTACTTGCATCATATGCAAAGTCTGTGTTGCTTGTATTACAAGTCAAGTGGGTATTGCATGTAGCGTAAGACAATTTGGTATTGCATGTGAGTGTGATGTTTGATATATTGTGTTAATATATATATATAACTATTTCTAGTATCATATATAATTAATTACATTGAAAAGATAAATAAATTCAAAAAATAATATTTCTCAAAATCCCAGGGTGTTACAGTAATCCCCATTAAATGATATGAATTCCACCATATAAAATTATCTACCTTAGGGTAAGTCCAGAGAGAATGATCAAACTATGATGACTCCAATTATGTCAATGAATAGGATACATAGGACCCCTCCTTGAGGCTGAAGCTCTATACCAGATGCCTAACTTCCTTCATATATGTCCTTTCTACAAGACATTAAACTGCATAGATGAAGTGAACAACATGGGAATTTATTTCATTTATAAACAAGATATGTTGGATTTATCATAATGTTCCAATCCTATCATCAAAATATTAATCACATCCATTCATGGAAAGATACTCCAGAGCGCATGGTTATATGGATTGAAAATATAATCATCAACCCATTGCTATGAAATAATGAGAAATAAATGAATAAACTCATATATATACTAATGATCTCATTAATACTACATACCATTATTGATAAAAATATTTTACCCTTGATCATTTTTAGTGTAACTGGTTTTTTATCAGGATTTGTAAGATATTCAAAAACATATATTAAACTTATAAAGAGTCCATGAGTCGGAAAAAAAATCCCCTCAAAATGGCCCGATAATCCCAACCTCACATCCTCTTGACCAACATGAGTTCCTAAGTTCCATTGGGTAAGAAAACCCTAAATAATGCTTGCCTTCATAAATAAGATTCGTAAGTAGTGACGGATGTGGGAAACATTTGGATTTTCTATTATGAATGAAACGTTGAACCTGATGTGAATGATTTTACATACATTAAACCCCCCGAAAATCAACCATTAGGAAAAATTATTAATGATTTTTTCATCGTAAACAAAAACCACAAACCCAATTTGAGCCTATGAAATGAATAAAATGATCATATAAAATAATGTAATCAGTGTTCATGGGAAAAAAATTCATCATCACAATGAAAATTCTACAATTCTAAAGGGTCGAACCCTGAATAAAACAAAGGAACATTATGTAACCTATGATTATCTGATTCAGTGTGTATCATACTTAAGAAAATTAAATTACTATTGACATTCTTCCTTGTTACCTTTGTGACTACTAATACTATTCATATAAACCTTATCCCGATATAAATTCTTTATATATTCAATACTCTAGAAAATTATTTATGGTTGAAACCCCTGTATATTACAGAACAACCTCATCCACATCAAGATATTAGCTTCATGTGGATAACAAAAAGGTTTGGAAATACCATCGACCCGATTTGCTCACAAAAATCAATGCTACATGCAAGGTTCCCCAAGAATTGAAACTGATGAGCCACCCCCCCCCCCCGCCCATGAAATGTTATAGTAAAACTTATGGTTCCCACTTCCACTATTAATTTCTTCAGATGATTATACCTTGAGAACTGCAATCAACACCTTTAGTATTCTAGGAATGTTAACCTAGGGATCAACTACATATACATTCTGATTCAAAAGCCACTTAGGTAGGATCCTGCCAAATGATATAAAATGAATCATTCCACTGGTTCCCCTCAGTCACCTATTTAATGCACTACCAGACATGTTTCCACATCAATCACACATGAATGGGAACTAAGGAAGCCACATCGATTGTGTGATGTAATGGATTACTAGGAGTGAACCCATATCCATACATCTATTTATTAAGTCCACTAACAAATTATAGAGGTATTCTATGAGTAGCCACATATTAATACTCACTCATATCAAGGCTATAGTCATATTACTAAAACAATTTTAAGGGATCACATATCCATTCCCCTATGTAAGAATACCATTAACATATTCTGATGGAATAAAGTGGGAAAAATGGGCTCATATCCCCGCTTTATTTTAATATACCCACAAGTTCAAATTCTAGATAAAAAATGTGTATGTATGCATTCATGCACACACTTTTTTAAATTTCCACCTCATTCTAGAAATAGTTGATGAACATCGATGGTAAATTCTATCATTGGTACAGATACAGGGACCTGAACATTTTCTTATCCCGATATGTAGTCTGGATGAACACACTACTCAGTATAAACAAGTGTCTTATATAGAGTCAGCATGTAGCCTTTCTCCAATCCACGAGTATTTTCATCCTATTACTATAAGGGATGAGGCATCAAAATATTATCATATTCCTATTACAAATGGTGTTCAACAAGTGATAGCAGTACATATCTTGTTATTGGCAAACATTCCTACCTAAAAATACTAGTGGATTACTCCAAAGGCACCAAAACATGTTCATATTATCATTCCAACCTGACATCACTATGTGATAGGTAAACTTTCCCTGGGATAACCTCATATACATGTCAAAATAGAATGTTTTTATTCTCTTAAGGCACTAGACCAAGCTCAAATTTTCATTTCATTTGAATCTCACCAATTGAGAGCATCAAATTTCTCTAGAGAGCCTCATATTCCTATCAATGAAACAACTTGTCATATTCCAATAGGTCACAAAATTCGGGCTCATATCACCATTTCTATCGATTAATGATAGTACAAGAATCCTTTAGAGTCATGATAGATGGATCTGTTTATCCCTTATCCAATTTTTGAGGTCCATTGGCAAATTTTGATGGGGAATAAATATTTAAATCGGGCTCATTTCACCACATCATCTTTGGTTTTCATGCATATTCTAAAATAATCCCATAGGCAGGATCATATTCCTTTTGATATTGATAAATCTCACTAGCATACTCATGTGTCGTCTCTGAAGTGAGTTCATTTTCCAACAAAACCAAATGATTATCAATATATTCCAAAATAGATCCTATAATAGGATCATTTCCCTACATAGTCCCAATTGGGATGTTCGAATATTCCGACTACAATGAAGAATAAGGCTCAAACCCCTGACATAGTTAATGATAGTGTCCTTATGGTTGTTAGACCCATATCTACAAAATCTCAAGGGTTTTTCCACTCCTGAACCAATAAATAATGAAATTATTACCTTTATTTTCCTCCTCATGGTAGTGTAGGGATGGATTATTGGGACTCAACTACTAACATATATCGTGGTCAACCTCCACATAGTGACATCACCCTAGATAAATAAATCCTACCCTTACCTTGAAAAATCCATATAAAAGGTGCTCAAAATTCGTATACATTCATATATAAAGCTTCTCAAAACATCCTGGTCAACTGTATCTAGTTCTCTATCAACTACTGAGAACCCTTCAGCATGGACAACAGGTGACCTACAGAAGTGACCTTTGTGGTCTGAAAATGTGTAGGAGTGTAAGTATGATTTAGAGGAGTAAAAATTTGATTTATTGAGAGAGTTCTCCAAAAAAGATCCTCCAAATAATTTTCATTCCCCTCACCACTTCTGACTATGAGATCAAAGATGAGCTAGAGAATGAGTGCATGACTTAGTTATGCCAAAAATATGTAGGCAGTACAATAAAGATTTAAAGATAAAAATCTCCATTTTCATAGAAATTAGGGCCACCTTTATAGAATAAATACACTCTATTTTTATCTATACAAGTACACGTTCACCATATCCCAAAACATGTGGATGAAAGGACATGAAAAACACCTATGCATTGTTAATATCTCTATCAGGAAAACTCTATATCGACAGATTTCTGAAACCTTTTCAGAAGTAAATATTAGAGGATGGTGAAATAATTACCATTTCAATTCATTTTGTCTCCCACAATAGTAGATAACCCCAGATATGGAATCCTGTTACATTAAAACCTTTAGAGACATTAGGGGAATGGAAAAAACATGATCTAGTTGGTCACAACAATGAAATATCCCCATTTTACAGATGAAAATACATCATGAGGAGAGGGAGATGCCTAAAAAATTACCATTTAATTGGGCCCCTTGAAACAATGGGAATTCATTTTGGACATGGAATCCAATGTTCTGGTCAACCTGAAAACTTCCCTAAAAATGACCATTGTAAGGGGCATCCATTACACCCATATCTTAAATTAGCACAATTTCACCAAATCGAATAGTCCACAGTAGCATATACCATATATATTTTCCTAGAGAGAACATAT
This sequence comes from Viscum album, assembly GCA_963277665.1. Lineage (NCBI taxonomy): Eukaryota > Viridiplantae > Streptophyta > Magnoliopsida > Santalales > Viscaceae > Viscum > Viscum album. The sequence goes on from OY728161.1 coordinate 1,007,886,994, forward strand.
CCCACTTATCTAGGGAAATATTTACCATCGCATTTACCCCATAGATCATAAATACATAAAAGTATTCCAGAAATACCTATAGAAGCTGCAAATCAACCACATCCCATAGGGCTAAGGGAATATTTCATCTAATCGCCATGACCATGTTCATCATACTCTAAGAAGGACCTAGATAAATCAACAGTTTTTCTAGATAATCCCCATATAATAGAGATTAGGTCATTTATATATAAATTACCATTCTATGAGTCATAACATCCTCAACTGGAGTCATAAAATCCTCAAAAGTAAGATCAAAAAGTTCTAATGGTGTCTTCGAATAGTCCCCCACCCATAGGGAAGGGGGAATTTTTGTCCTCATCATCATCATAGAGGTAAAATTTTATCTCTATTATGGGAGGTCAATTTTGATTTTCAACATATCATCTATTATTCTCATCATAAGATGAACCTTTTTTATTCAAGTCAGAATCGGTTTGAACAACATGATACTCCCTGAGGTTCACTACTCACTGAAGGAAATGGGAGAAATGTACGGTGAATTCAATCAAACCCCATATAGAGGACATGAGTCAAAAAATTTCAATATGGTCAAGGATAAATAAAATCCTAATTCATGTAGTATAGAATATCACTGTTGTTTTGATAATAATGGGACAACAACCATTTCCTAATACAACATTACGAATTCCATCACCCTCAACACAACAAACAATGTGAATCAATATGATAATATAGAGGGACCCAATATAGAAAAAAATACTAAAAGGGGAGTGTGTTTGAGCTGCACTAAATTAGGCTTCATGTACATGGAACCAAAGGATAATAAAAAACCTAGAACATCTAAATATTGAGTTTCCAGAACATCGATGGAACACTTTCAATGATAATGGGAAAGAAAATTTTATATCCCACTCGTCAACTAGAAGAGAAGAAATTATTTCCATGGAGGAGGAGTTTCTAGAGTATGATAATTACATAAAAAACTCAGACAACTCAATGAAGAGATACTTGAGAATAAATATACCTCTATGTATCATAGTTAGGATGATATGAAAATCCTTCCTACAACTCATCAAAAAAAAGAGTTAATCTACCACCCAATGTTCCATGTGGGCATCATATAGGATCTAGATCTAAGAAAATAGACTATATAAATTATAAATTCAACAATGTTAATGACTTACCTAAATTATATAAACATAATATTACCTTATTATGGAATCATTAATTATTAAAATGTATTAAGAATCAATAACATATGAAAATGTGGCCACCTAATCAAGACCCTCCATCTCACTGTTGAGTGTTGACAACTTAGATTGTGGTACCACCAAAACTGCCCAATATCATTGAATCCTTGGATGCTCGATTAGAAGTCATTGAAGGGAGAATGACACCAATATAGCCTAAAAACCCCATGACCAAAATGGGTGGATGAAACATTTTCCCCACCCAATTTTTGTAATATATCCTTTTAAACCATTGACAGTGTGGGAGATCCATAATAGCATTAGACACATTTTGTATCCTGGTGAAGTCCAATGAAGGGTCGTCATGATCAATAGTATTCTCACAAGATGATAAGTTTTATATATACTCTAATAGGGCTACCCTTTATTTGTTACAATAGTCTTCTAGTAAGATCCATTATAACATGAGAAGACTTTCATCATTAATTCCATTATCATTTTAGCTATATGATGTGAAAATTATCAATTTTTGACCTGATAAACTACAAGAATAGAATATATTAGAAGGTTTCTCACATCATAACCATATTGAAGGATTTATACTATTCACACATCATCACTCTCTAGAAGGATAAATTTTTTGAACTCTTTGTTGAAAATCACTAGGTTGATCTCCAAACACCATTGACAATGATGAAGTATCTATCTGGGATACGTTAATTAGAAAAAATGAAACAACTCGTAGAATATTTCATTCAACATACCTGAGAAAAACCTAGGCTCATCCATTTTAAATAGTAAAAAAGTATTGGTAATATAGAGACAACTAATGATACCCACAAACTATAAGATCTACCCATTCAAGTACATAGGCTGGCCCAAAATTATTTGGTGCCTCCCACTGAGTGGAAACAACCACAAAACCTCCATCTCTAAAAATATAATGATGATCAGGGTCACATTGGATTTGAGGAATGTATTAATAAATCATACTCCATCTAAAATGATAAGGTTACCGATTATTTCCTTACGTACATGGAAAATAACCTACTCAGCCTCCAACATCCCAAGAACCACAATAACTTCAACCTCACTAATAATCCCAATGACTACACTTTATATATGAGTATGGGTCACACAATCCATGATTGATTAATATTAAATGACATACTACAAATCTTAGTAAATTCTTGACAAGTGTTGATAAAAAATTTCATGGAATATGTTACATGTATAACCATCACCAATTTAGAAGAAGATGGTGATTGGATGAATGTTATAGTCAGGTGTCGGAATAATTTTCATAACTGGATGACTCGAATGGTAGTTGAATGAGATCATTCCTCCCTAAGGGAATAGTTTATAAAACTCATAATAGTTCCATGACCTAGAGAGGTGACATCAAATAAACCTTCCATAGGTGTACATAATAATCATATATAAGAAGAGATAAAATAGGAAGATTCATATTTAGATCATACACAATCTATAACTCTTGTAGACTTCTTTCCTATGACATTTGAAGAATGATAACCACCCAACCCAATATAACCCTCGTAAAATGAGTATATCAGATATTTTTATTTTAATGTAACACACATGGTATACACCTTCTAGAATGATGAATACGCCTATGAGAATGAGTTTCCCATACCTAATTGGGGATCCAAAGGTCTCAGGTATAGGATTTGAGGATAAAAGTGATAACTTTGGTGTGATTGATTCCAATATCTATTTCACATCCCTAGAGGGGACATATATGAAGCCAAGACCCATGTGAAATCACTCCAACAAGACCAACAAAAAACATAAGGTTTCCAAGAACCCTTTAGTGGTCATCCAATAGTAGTCATCTGACACCACCATTTAACGAGGGTTTGATTGTCTAATTTGCTCAAAAAATTCAGAATATCAGTTCAACATATGACACTGGAAGCATATATTCCATTGAACACTGCAAAGGCTCTAGTACTGTCCACCTAAAATTCCTCATATCATAATCCACATAATTAGGAGAAACCCTACATTGGGAATCACTGACCATTCACACAAAAATTGTGACATTAGGAAAGGGTTGGTGTTCATCCCAGCTAAACACTAAATCTTGGATGTTCTCAATAATCCAAAATAAATCCAAGAGGCACTTATTGAATCCCTCCAGTTTCCATAAGAATTAAATATATAATCCATTGTGTATAAGGTTTATGAATTGGATACAATGCTATCAAAATTATATTTTCCCATCTCATTCATAGAGTAAGACTAGGAAGAGTTCATATAGGGAAACATCAATCCATATATGTTTTAGGAAAACTCAAAAATGTAAACATTAAATGGATATTAATTAATAATGATTCTAGGATCAACCTCATCCCAGTTCAAACACTTCAACAATTTGGATACATAGAGGCATATTTATCTCCCACAAAGCAAACCATTCATGGGTATTATACGAGAGAGAAATGACTGCTTCGAATAATAAATCTCAATGACCATTTTGGGGGTCTCACATGTAATGTTGACTTCATGGAAATCCAGTAAGACGCCACATACAATATCATTCCTTGAATACCTTGCATTGACATCCATGTGGTGGTATCTTGAACATTTCACTAGTTTTTAAAATTCCCAATCAATGGGAAGTTCGGAATACTACATGGTGATGGTGCTCCCTTTACGTATTGTGTAGCCATATACATTGAGGTAGGTTTCTATAAAAGGTTGGTAAAATATAAAATGGTGTATAAAAAATTGTAGATTACATCCCCCAGTGTCTTTGGGATCACGACTATAAATCCCAAGAGTATTCTTGATAGGGATTTTGTGCTACCCTGATTGAGTTAGTAGACTGAATCATAGATATTTAGGCTCATCCTCTACCTATAAACAACATAAATCATAATAATCAGCTATGGAATATTCCTATAGTGACTCTGGTTGTTCAGAATGACAATGTCTCTTTCCATGGCCTCCCTCACTTCAATAATGATAAAAGTTCCCTTACATTACCTACCATGTTCGTAAATTCCACCATTGACTCATAGGTGAAGGAATAATAGGATGACCTCAGAAATGTCCCACTGACATTTTAAAAAGTTTTCTCAACATCCATTGATGAGATACTGTATGTAAATCTATGAACAAAATACGTCATATAGCCTATATTGATTACTTCCACCATTACTCTCTACAAGAAAGAGATGTCAATTATATTTGTAAAGAAACATCAAGATGAGTTCACATGAAATTATAAATAAATGACAGGAATGAGCACTGATATTGCCAAACCTCTTCTAGGAATTGTTGAAGACAATTTAGGTTTCAAGAAGGGTTTCCATGGGGATGCACCCCTTCCATTATACTAATATAGATTAGGATTTTGATAAATTAATCAAATCCAAAATCTATTTAGGAATTGAAATACACAATATTTTTCACCAAAATCATCCCAGTAAAGAAAAAAGAATACATATATTTCGGTCTTCATTGGTTTCATATACCATATTTTACATTGGATAAAGGATCATTTCCCATTATAGATCACCAAACAAATTATCTAAACAAATTTTGGAATCTAAGTACTTTCCATCATGGATGGGTATTCAAGGTACAACCAAAAAAATATTTCCCATAGAGATTATGACGCCACCACCATCAGATCACCATAGAAGATCTATATCTTTTAGTTCATTCCCTTTGGTTTAAATAATTTTTCCTCTACTTATCAATATGTCATGAATCATATATTTAATCCTTTGTGAGAATGAATAGAAGAATTTTATGTAAAGGACTCGGTGGTAAAATATTGATAGTGATGTGATCACCTAATGATCATAAAAAATCATTGACCTGTTATGGGAGAGCAATTTTAAAAATAATCCGCAAAATTTCAATTTCAAGGTATCATCCAGGAAATTTATTCGAGTTTTCATACACAACCATGGAATCTAGGTCAAGCCCAATAAGACTAGTGATTTATTTAAAATTTCACCCCTTTAAATCTTAATGAACCAAGGGGATCCATGGGATCATATTTTACATTTGATGTTTCATAGCTAACATAGACATAAATTATCTCTCCATAAACATGTTAATGAAGAAGGAAGTTTCTTACCGATGGGATAATGAATTCCAAGAATCCGTTGAGATTCTAAAGAAATTATTACTACACCCAATACTCATGATTCCACAAATGGATGGAAATCTACTCATATTATATGTGGATACCATGGAAATATCACTTTGTTATCTCTTCTCATTGTTGAATGATGCAGGGAATGAGAAAATTCTCTACAACATAAGTCAAACGATGTTATGTACTAAGTACCAATATTCCAATGTCAAGAATTCTTGCCTTAGTCACATCCTTGTAGTTCAAGAGAAATTAAATTACATGGAACACCAAGAAGTCCATTTGGAATCTCATAATGACCTACTCAATCATATCATTCCCCACCATAATTTACTAGGAATTTTGAGAGATGAAAGGTCATTCAATATCAATATGAAACTTGGTTTGTGTCATAAAAGGAAGTCAAAGGACAGATCCTGGTTGATTTTCTCATGTAGCATCCCTCCCTAGAAGGTACACCATTGGACAATGAACATCTTCATGAATGGTGTTTTTACTCCCAAAATGCTCCATAAAATGTTAGATGTATTTTTATGGTGCCTCCTAATTTCCTATCGATAAGATGCTGGAAAATCCAAATCTCATCAGGGTTGGACTAGGGATTGTATTTGATTCTCTAGACAAAGTAATGATTAACTGCTATTTCTCACTATTTTAAGGTTGCACTAATAATGAGTTCTAATACCAAGCCCTCATTGTTTTCATGAAACTCGTCCTATAGCTGTATATTGATTACCTAAACAAAATAAGGGGATTTGGATCTAGTAATAAAAGATAACAATGTTGAATATGCCATAAAAATGAATAAAAACCCACTATTATCAACTAGTTCATATGATTAATGGTATATTTCCTTCTAGAACAAATGTTTCATCATATACCTTGATCAATATTGATTTTTATGATGAACTGTATAATACATCCATAGTTATAGCTGAGACTAATCTCTATAAGGTGATATTCCACATCCCACAAAAAACATGGTCTCATCAATCATAGTCTACTATATAGAACCAATCAATCATATCAACACCACCCTTGGTGCTAAGAAATTGATATCCACCGCTTGATGGATGGAGCCCATATTTTATTATTTCAAAAATTGGACTCTCTAGATGGAATAATCTAGAAGGGAGTAGATTTTACCTGAAGTAAAAAAATTTACCCTTCGTTATGGGCCCAGTAAGAAAACAATACCTCTATAATCAAGGAATTGATCAAATCCTCCTTCAATGCATAGCGGAAAAAGAGATTCCCACCGTAGTGGGAGAATTCCATGGAAGCTCTTGTGGTGCTCATCACTATAGGACCAAGATCTCCCATAAAATGAGGAGTCTTGGATACTGCTGGAATAAAATGTTATAGGACTACATCGAATTCACTAGGAAATTTCAGGCATGCCAACTTCATGAAAAAATCATCCATAAACCTCCATAATTTATATATAGGGATAAACATTATTATCCATTTTTATAAGGGGAATGGATATTGGGTGTCTATATCCCCCACCCACATCAACCAATTTTAAGTACATCCTTACTACTACCGACTTATTTTAAAAATGGGTTGGGTAATACCCCTTAGGGAAGTATAGTTGAAGAATATCATTAACTTTGTAAATTACAATATCATCACCAGATTTTGAGTCTGTCATGAAATATTGACATACAAATGCACCAAATTCCATTCTATCATGTTCATGAAGTTTTAACCTGACTAAAACATCTATTCCAAACATTCATCCCACTATCAAACAGTGAAAAAATTGATAAATATAGGCATTTTACAAGATATTAAAATGTACTCTAGAAGGAAATGAATTTGAAAATTATGTCTTGGTAGGAGTAGATACTCAAAGATTTGGGGGAAATTGTACCACCACATGCACCACTAGACAAGAAACATCAAATTCATTGCTTTATTGAACCAAGTATGTTATTCCCATAGAAGCCCATTTTCCCACAATTTGAATTGTTATGTATAGAAAATGTTCTAACAAGGACCAATCAAAAAAGTGTCTATATCATTTTGGTTGGCTCGATTAGAAAAAACATGGTACCCTATGAATCCTTGAAGTCTAATAGAATTAGATTAAATAAGCCTTCAATAAAAATGTTCACCATTATTGGTTCCATCATAGAGAACTATTATTGGCTATTAGAACTAAAATGATAATGGGAATGAAACCTACAATGTTGGAACACACGATGGAAGGGCCCTATATCATAAATAATGTCTATCATAATGGGGAAAACTCACCAGTCACAATGGATGGGGAATGTGTCACGTCACCACTGATGTTATGTTTCTAAATAAATAATTTGCATATCCATCGTCAAAGACTCTTATATCCAAGACACATGATGTCAAACTATAAAGATAATTTTGAGCAACAAGACATTAAATTGAACAGCTTTTGACATCATAGCAACTTGTCATTAAAATTCACGAAGAAATTTCAAGTGTAAATACTTTAAACTGAATAATGTCTTTTTTCCAAACAACATGACGTTAAATTATATAGATAATGTCTTTGTATCAAGAAATTAAACTAAAAAACATCTCTAATCCTAGTCACATGATGTTAAACTACATGATATTTCCTTAATGTATGATGTTAATATCTGTGGATGATATCCTCATTGCATGATGTGAAATGGAATAGAAAGCATCATCTTGTGGAAAAGTCACTGCATGTTAGTTAGATCTGTGTGAAAGAGAAATGAAGTGCCAATATCCTTATATGAGAGATAGATACACACAATGAATCTTTCTATCCAACAACATTCATGACATGATTCCTATAATCACAGGATATATAGTGAAACCCATATCACAAATCCTGGGTACAACCTTAATATACCCATCCTGGTCATAGGACATCACACTATGTGATAATGTTCACGCCTTCCTTTTCAAGTCAGATAACCTTCATACTTACCAACTGATTTTAAACATCATGGGAAACATCTATACCACATGACATTAAACTACATCATATTTCTATAAATATATGTATATTGATTCCATCATTTGCAAGATATGTAGTGATACCTAGATATCCATTCTTGGTTCCATTCTTAATATTTTTTTTCCACATAGAATCACCTTCATATATACCATGTGAGGTTAAACTATGTGGATTACATCTTTGCTGCATGACGTTATACAACATAGTTTTCTAGAACCATGTAATGATATATTCTAACTCCAATAAGATAATTAGGGATGCCTATATCTTATATGTTTTCCCATCAATCACATGATACAAAATTACCTCATAAATTTCTTTAATCTATTCTATGTAGTTAAATATACCTTTCCTATTCCTTATTTCCCACACAAAGCAGAGCCCAGGTGGTCTTAGGAACATTGTTAAATACTTACCTACATGATCAATACATGTTAGTTGAAAATAGGGTTATAATGGCCTAGATGTATTACCTTAAAAGACAACCTATAATAATTTACTGCACAATGCTAAACTGCATGGTTGGTGTCCTTTGTATGGCATAAACCTGTGTATTAATATGGACAATGCATAAAATGAAAACAATCCATGGTGTTGATATCCCACCATATTCGCATTAAATAACTAAATTTATATTTATTCTTATCATCAAAGGATACATAGTGACACTCAGATGTCTAATATTGCGTTCAAATGGAAAATTCAACAGAAGAAATGCCCCCTATGTATATTTGTAAAATATATGATGATATTTTACCACCCATGAACTACATGTGTCTTGATTCCTATCAACATGGGATTGGAAGTGGTTCTCATATCTCCAATCATAGGTCCAACTATAATATTCAATTTGTAAAATTATCCACTATGTTTATGGGTTAGGCAAGTTTAGATAGTTTCTTACCCTAAAACATAGTGTGGATTGATTCCTATCATCACAGGAGACATACTGACTATATGATCTTCAATCCCGGGTTCATCCAAAATAATAAATGGGAACGATTCCCTTATATATATATGTTTTATACCCACAGAGAGAGTTTCCCACTCAAGAACTAGGTGTGCCTTGATTCTTGTCATCATAGGATACATAATGAAGTCCGGATCTCCAATCGTTGTTCCAACCACAAGAGTCAATGGGAACAATGCCCCCTACGTGTATGGGTCATTCGTACAATGAGAGTTTCCCATTCAAAAAATAGGTTTTGATTGATTTATACTATCATTGAATATATAGCAATGCTTTGATCTCCAATCTAGGGTCCATATGTAACAATCAACATGAAATGTTTCCCCTCCCTATTCATGTGTCTGACCTGTATAAGGAACATCCAGTAATTTACTATATATTTCTTGATTCCTATCATCATATGATACATAGTGATTCCCATATCTCATGTCTTGGTCTAGCAATAAAATATAAAATTATAGAAATTCACTGATAACTACATATAGTCTTAAACTATTCATTATGTTTTCTAGGACCCACACTCATGCAGTTTAGTTGATTGCCTAGTTTTTCCCTATTTCTCTATTCACGAATGGATCTTGTTATTTTAGGAAACTTTCAAATCCATTCTAGACATCACAACCAAGTAACACTTCATATAAAGAACCATTCCCATGTATCATGATGTTAAACCACATGAAAAAAGGACTTCACATAAAATGATTTATAAAAGTATCATATACATCTTTTTAAAGTGGGTCATGTCATATAATATTAATCTACCTGTGCAAGAGTATGATATATGTATATATTTCTTGTGAACATGATAAATTTGAACAAGAAAGGTCTCTAATATATTGATACCCACTAATAAGAACGTTTATGGATAAAATACGATCTAGGGACATAAATTCCATCAACCAATAAAACTCTTCCCCAAATATATCTTCCACAAATTTTGTGTTGATTCACCTGAACTAACTATCTGACATTAAACTAAAGGAAATAAAAAATCCATACTACATGATTTTGAACTATAAGAAAAATATACTAGTCACATGAAATCAAATCTATAGTAAAGATACATCCCCACTACAAGATGTTAAAATGTGTAGGCCATTACCCAGTATCATTCCAATTAAAGGACCATAAGAACCTAACCCCAGTCAACCACAGAATGGGGTGATTTTCTCATATTTTAATCTCCTCAAACCATAAATAACACTAAATGTCTCAATTTCCTAGGGTTGAAACAAATCATTCATGTACATTGGAAAGGGAAAAAATATCTCTCTATTAGAGCATTGAATAGATGCATATGTTCATTGACCTACCAACTGAATACATATTAGATTTGAGAAAGGGTTTTTGATCCTTTTGAAAGTGACATTGCCTTGGAGGAACACAGAACTTAAGGATGTTCAGGGATATGACCAGTGTAGTAATCCTATAACATTACTCAAGGCATGTGAACCTTGATTTTTATTTACAACACTTTCACCTCCAACTCTGAGGGGTTTTGGAGTCCTCTCGAACGTGGGTACCCTAATTAGAATGTTGTGTATCATTCCCCACAAAACAAGTCCATGTGTGTCGAACATTATATAATGTGAACTCTGGTAAAATTTATAAGACCTTAAACATTATCCTTTGATGGTGAAGATCAAAAGATCCTAAAAATACTAGTCAAAGAGACACAAAACTTGCCAGGTTGAAAACTCGCGAAGGGTTTCCTGAAGAAAATTGAAGTATCCACTTACTAAAATCATCGACTCTATAGGTTATGAAGAAAGAAGAGCATAAATAAATTAGGCATTGAGCTCAAAGGGACCACTTCATGGCCTTTTTAAAATTCTATTCATTCTAACTGTACCACCAACTCCTAGAAAATTTTAGAGGAATGATTTTTCACATCTTCAAACTGTGATAATGTGGTCACATGGTGGAGACAATACCATTAGGTTTCTTGATACCATCTTGGATATTTTTTTTGATAAATCACACTTCATTATTTGAGCACCTCGGATCATTGCAAACCATCATTGGACCCTAGAAAAGGACACCATGTTTCAGAGGACCCTTTTTTAACAATGCATGTATGCCCAAGGTTCTTGAATATAAGCTCCCAGACATCAACATAAAGCATAATTATCTTCAAAAAAGTTCATTCTGATGTTTTTGATCCTTGAAATCACCATGGAAGAACCCATCACCTTAGGGTGTTCTGGGCTATCAGGGGCATGGTTGTCCCAAATCATTAGTCAGGACTCCGGAACATTGGACTATGATTTATAATCCCCATAACCAAAACATTCAAGAAGATTCAACATCCACAAAGTTATATCAATGTGAATTGTTCCCATTATCAATTAAGGAATGTGATCCTCATTTCCTAAAAAGGTTGGTATCCCCAAACGGATGACTCAAAACCACATGGTGTGTGGCCTGAGCCTTGTAACAAAATATAAACTACCATATGGTCTGAGAACCATTCCTTGATAGTTATTTACTCTATAACCCACTTAATTTTATGAATTTTTGAGTCTTCTAAATTCTTTTATGTCTCTCAAAATAGATTTTGGACCCCCTTGTCATGACCATGCATGTAATCCATATGGGCTCATACATAGGTTCATTGACCGACCAACTAGAGGAATTTCCTCCTTCTTGGGAAGTTACTTCGATCCTCCTCATCCTTAATAACCCCATGGTAGAACTCAACAACATTGCCTATTTGGGGTCATCCCCTTATGTCTTCCCCATTCCATATTCACCAATTCTATGTTTCGTGTTATGAATTACACCACCTATATCTCAACTCTCTAGGTGGACTCAGCTTTCCAAAAATTTTAAGATTCACCAATACCATTTAATGAATATTCCATGGCCCTTGGAAAAGATTTTGGTAACCTCTATTTGACTTTATTTCCAAGGATTATGGAATTTGACCTACCAACAAGAGACATATTCTACTTGTGTAATTGGAACTCGAATCCTCATAGGGCTTGTCAACACCATCAAAGAACTCAACACCTAAGGGTGTTTTGGTTCATCTATTTAATGGATGTATCATTATATATTCATCAATCATTTCTGAGAAGAAAGACCATAATAATTTGAGGATATTTATATCATACATGAAAAATATTAAAATGCATAGCATATTTACCTCAGTACCGCATATAGTAAAACACCACGGTAGATGTACTTACCACGTGACAATAAAATTAATATATAAAATTGATTTTCTAATGGCATATTACCAATAACAAAAGGTTTAAAGTCATAGAAACCTAAAATACATTAATAGAGAATCTAACCTCAAATTTATTAAAATAATTCACAATAATGGTCTATTTTTCATGTCCATAAAATGTCCAATTAAAAGAGACACAATTATCACTAGGTTGGATACCTGATAAGGGAACACTAGGAAAAAGTGAAGCATATTTTCACTAGACATCAACTTTTCGTGATCTAGAAAATATTGGGCATGTATAAAATAGAAACGGGAAAAAACGTGTTAGGAAAAAACCTATATAGAGGCGGCCTGAGAAGAATTGATTTCCACACCGTGTAATTCCTTCCATATATGAAGATTTGGAATAAATTATGGAAATACAAAATAAGAAAATAAATAAACCTTCTAGGGACCATCCTATTTCGCAAGAAAAAATCAACCTACACATAAAAATTCTACAGACATCAGAAAAATATAGTTTATTCTTCCTACGGAGTATATATTTTACCCAAATGTCCCTTGTAAATATGATGATCTCAAGAGAATTAGAGTAGGTAAATAAATGAAGAGTCTCATGTTGGGGGGAATTCATGTGAATTTATCAAGAAAAATATATTGTGATTCAAAAATTCAAATCAATGTAATTTGGTTAACTTGATATTATACCAAGGATGGGTATAATTGGTGATCTATACAACATTAGATCAATGAAATGTAATCATTAATAATAGTGAAAAGGATAAAAAATTTAGATTTCATATAATCTATTCATTAATATGATTCACAAAAAACATGAATCTCCACATTTCAATGCTCTATAAGGATTCCATAAAAACAAAGCCATTGGTGATCAAACAATATTAATATTTGATAAGCTGAATTTTAAAAATCCACTAGTCTGGTGATAAAATTTAATGGAATACTGATGCTTTGTTATCTCTTCCACATCCATCACCATCTTAGGGAAAATAATCTCAATAAAGGAACTTAAATATTTAGACTTTTTCTAACTAGTATCTAATATAGATGTCAATGTCAGAAGATGGTATTTGGAGAAAACTATGCATGATTCATATTCTAATCAATTTATAATCAATAGGTCCTCCTGAGCATGTATATTAGATGATGTACGACATCTCTACTCGAGCCCCACTAACACTTCCCTTAGTGACTAGGCTAGAGGACCTTCATCATTTAAAATTTGTTGGACGTTCTCACTATTAAATATGGCTTGACTGGGTAGGATGATTTTTAAAATCTTATCATATAATGGTTTTTAGTTAAAGTCACCTGAATCTAAATCTTGATAGTGTTGTCTATGGTATTCATATTGGTTAGGAAATGTTTTTAGGGGATTTTTAGTGATCAGTGTGTGAATATTATTCCATATTATCCTATGTTGTGTTTGGTCCTTTGAAACTGCACGTGTTGGTATTTAAAAAGGGGGAATGATTGGTAGATTAAGAAAATAAGAATGGGAGGATGTTCTAGGTAAATTCCTTTTAAATGATGAATCATTTTCCACTCATATTGAAGGAATAGGTTCCTCAAAAAAAATCCCCACTACTGGTATGGTCATAACATAGATGAGGATGCTTCCTCGAGGTCTCACTCGAGTGTTGAACAAACTTCATTGTTTCTATAGATAAGGGAGTCAATGAAGCACATGGTTAATCCACTTGATGAACCAATATATTTCGCACAATCCCAATGTATGGTTCCACCCAATTCATTATATAATCCTAAGATAGAGACCTAGGGGGCCAACATGAGAAATCCTAGTGTCTTATCACACCAATATTGGAAAACAATTGGTGCACAAGTCTAGGATGTTGTTCCCACTATATTGTAACTGAAGGTAAAGATTAAAACCTTTAGATTCAACCTATTTTTTTGGTGAATCAGTGAGGGGTATATGGATCTCCTATAATCATACCATCTAAATGGTCAATGAGAACACCATCCCATACAGACATTTTTTATGACCATTCATCCAGAGAGACACCACCAATACAAAAAATGGCTCAATTAGTATAGGATAATAAAAAACGATTAAGGTATCATACTAGATCACCATTTCAATGTCCTCATTAGGGATGAGAAGAATAACGTCAACCCGAAAGCATTCATCATCGAGGGTAAAAATAAGCATCATGGAACCCATTAGTGTTATAACATTTATATCAATGGAAATGATCCACTATAAAACCAAATAAGAACTAGAATGGGCCTCCAATACAATAAGGGATTTTTCCTTTATGGATATAGAAGAAGAGTTTGTAGAAATGAGAAATTGTTAGTACAGCTAGATTAATAGGATTCCCCTCTACTAATCATTCTACCATCACTATCAAGATCACTCAAATTTGGTGGTGAGTATTCCCATCTCAAATTAGCCCTCTGTTCTTAAACATGTCTAAAAAACAAGCTAACCAAAGACTCATGGATAGCTCTGGTCTCATCCTATACCCCATGCAGCACACTCTCCATCCCCATGGATTTTTCAATTTGAACTCATGATGACATAAACCTTTCAAGAGGGGAACCCGTTAGGGAATATCGTGATTGGAAGATCATATTGTGGTATAGAAAGTTGTTGACATTGTCCATAGAGGAAACAAACATTAATTTATTTAAATCCATCCTTAAATTCTCCTTTACAACATTAAACATTTCTCATTCCAAGATCAATGTTTTTATGGGTCATTCTAGACATCCATGGATGGACAAAACTCATCATGCCTCTCTCTAAGTGGAGATATATTTCCCAGTAGGTAAATTTCTTAAAGGATAATCCCTACCTCAATTTGAGACAAGTAAAGATAATTATATTCATGTACCAATGGATTATCAATTCAATAAGAATTTCTAACTAATTATAGTTGATGAATTAAGAAACCCATGAGGCCTCATAATAGTGGATGGTGTATATCTAGTTATAGAATTATAAGAAACATTTTCTAACCTTGAATTGGGATTCCCATTCAATAAAAAAATTATTATGTCACATGTCCCATTGCAAGATCCATCCACACCTTACATTACATAGGGAGTGGAATATATACACAAATAACATTGAACAATGGGATAGTGGGGAAAATTTCAACCATCTAGGCCCTAAAGAGATTTCTCCATTCTGTGGAAAAAACCTAGGACTATACCAAGATTAATGGAATACCTTTGAAAATTTCCCATTTAACATAATCTACTAATGTTGACATCTAATAAGATAGAAGATTGTAGTAATATGAAGGAATGAGAGAATCATACAGAAAATCAAATCCATTTAATTAAAAACTCTATGGAAAGGTATATCTATGGTGTTTAGATTGGAGAAACCTCTTTAGATCCTTGTTTTCATAGAGGGTAAGATATCGAGTGTTAGTATTAATAGATCTGACAATAATATCCCTCACACTGTCAGTGATGGAAGATATATGAGAACTTGAATCCATCCAAATGAAAGAAAATAATCCTATACCATATGATTTGAAAATATTTCAATAGAGATACATTAACCTCAATGAATCATGAAAATCACATGAAAAATGGAGGTATTCATGATCATAAGACCTGCTAAAATACTCATTAATTACATGACCCATGGAGACAACGTGAATCAAATGACCCATGGATTATTCTGTGATAGTCAAGTCTATCATGAGTCTTGTAATCATGTCACCCTAAGATAGTTATGTGAACCACATGATGGACATGTGATCATAGGAATGAATTAGAAGATCACAGAAATCACACAATACAGCCTTATTTCCAGGGATATGGGTTAAGTCTAATGAAATTACGAATATTTGATTTATTATTCATTAAAATGAGTGATTATATAGGTAATTAACATGTTAAAAACATTTGATCATATCTCTTGAAATAGTCTTTCGAATAGATCTTGTGAATGATTCTCATGGAGGGGCCTTAGAAAACAGATATCGTGAATAGATCTTGAATGTAATTCACTAAATGGAAGAAATTGTGAGAAACTCTGACATTAATAGTTAGAATTGAAATGATTGTCCCCTCTCTTAACAATTTGTTGAGAACTCCATGAAATAGAAATAGTAACATGGTAAACCAATATTTTCCCAAGACACTAATCAATGGTGTCTTTAAAGTCTTAAGTAGGAAATTACATTCCTAAAAACTGAGCCCTTTTCCCTGTGAACATCACTCTTTAGGGGGGAATTTATTAACACACGCCAAATGATCCTCATCAAATCTCAAGGGGCAAAAATACCTAAAGAAATTGTATTATTTTCACTCTAAAACAAAGGAACTCAAGGTGAATGAATCATCTGAATCATTTATCATTTATAAGGACACATGATTGTGTGACCATTGGAAGTCCATATGTACAGGTCATGCACTACGCATGATCTGCTTATGATTATACATAGTCCATTTTCACAACATACATTGTTCTTATAAAAGCATCCTGACAAGATTTTATGGTCTTGTGAAGGATTCCAGATGACCTCTTCCAATCATGTCACATTTAAATATACATATCCTGACATCAATCTAAATACCATTATAAAATAAAAGTGTAAAATGTTTTTGGAATAGTGGGATCCCCATGCTATGTAGACTTACGTTGATATTCAAGAATTGTGTTTAGGTGAATTGCAAGATCATATGAAGCCCCCTGGGGACATGGAAATGTTTTTATATAATAACATGTTGGTGTGTCACATTCATAAATAGAATGAACATTCACTCATCTATTAAATCATGTGATGCCCCTTCATCTCTATAGGCATGCAGAGGGATTGACCGTGACAATGATCAAAAATCAACACGAGATCAGACATTAATTGTATGATGCATTGCAAACACGTTGAGTGGATATCAATGAAAATGCTCATAAAATATCATGAGATCAACTATCCATGTAAAATATAAAATTAAATAAAGAAGTAAAGGAGGAATATTCTCAAAGAGGGAAGATAATCTTATCTTCAAAAAATGGGTCTACGTACCTAGGATGATCACCATTGATCAAGTGTGGTCCTATTGAAAAACCTGCTTGGTCTTGTAAAGATGCCTCAACAAGATAGTGTGATCTCATGAACATTCACTAACATACCATATAACCCTATAAAATAACCACATAAAATTATTATTTAATCATGTGAGATCGTTTTTATGGGCATCCTTATCTCATGAAATCTATTGGTCCTACCATCTCAATGGTGCAAAGACAATTTGATTTGTTAATATGGGAAGGTGAAATCCCTATGACCAGTCCTGGTAAATTAAGTATGGTGATGAAGGAATCTTCTTAAGGTCAATAATATCATGTGATGATATAGATGAACCACAACAGGACCATGAAAATCATGGGGTGAAAAATTCCTCCACTATGTCTTTCTCGTATCATTCATATATGTTCCAAATAAGAAGATGTATAACTGGGGCAGCAAGGCCTATAAATCCCTCCCCATATACACAAAAAGGGTGAATAATATAAACACAAATGACAATGAATTCTACCAATAATCACATGAGAATAATTATTAGATTGTCTAGTTAGACGATAAAGAAGGACATCCACCATGTAAAATATGGAGAATAACCTAATTGGTAACACAACATGAATTTATGTCTCCCATTGTCACTATATAGATCATCAGAAAGACTTTTGGAATGTAATATCGATTATGTGAAGGACTTCCAACATGTATATTGGGCCACAGAAGTAACACCTCATGATTTTATGGTATGCATATTTTAAAATTTAACATCTTCAATAGTTTAGGTATCACACAAAATAGAGTTTAAAACTGTAATATACTATTAAATTTTACCGTTGGAGTAGTAATGTGGCCATTAAGAATAGTAATATGAACAATAAAATAGTAATATCACCTATTAAACTATGAATAAGATTTAGGTATGTTATAAATTAAAATATGTTATATTAATATCCTATAGTTAGTAAATAAATGATTTAGAAATGATAAATTAAGTGTCCTTATTTTTGTAAAACATAAATGTTTAGTTCATATATTATAAATAATATAATGTGTAAAAAAATTATTTTCATAAAATATAATCATAAGATATTATTTTTTCCAATTTATTATTATAAATTTTAGGATACCGTAATTCATATTTCTAAGTGTCATAAAATAGTTATAATATAAAAATTGTAATTTTTTATGTAAATGATGAATTATAGAATATTTTAATTTATATTATTTATAATATTATTTTCATAAAATGGAATTCATTTTTTAATTATAAATGTAAAAAAATTGTTTTGGTGAATTTTATGAATTTTTCAGAAATAATTTAATGTTTATGAATAGTGAAATTTAGTAATTTGTGGTAATTAACATTTTTAGCCAACTTGATGAATCAAAACATCATGCATGATATTAAGAAACATTAGTTATAAATAACATGCACTCTTTACTATATTTAGTCACAAGAAAAAAAATATTCGAAGTACTAATCCAAAATAATAATAAAATGAATAAAATAATAAAAAACACCCCTCCCCTCTACTACAAATACCACATCTTCTTCTCAAACCTCCAAATCCATGAATCATTATTATATTATTCAAATTTCTACTCCCAAACATCTCCCACACGTTATTTTATTTTTGGTATCACCAAATTTCCATTTAAAATTTCTTAAATTAGATTATTCATGAATATAATTAAAAAGGTAAACCCCATTTTGTTCTTTTAATTTTCATTCAATTTATTTTATTTTTTTATAGTTTCTATACCTCTTCTATCCAAACATGCATGATAACTCTGGTTTCTTATATAAATATTAATTTTAGTAGTGTATTGGTATATCCACCATTAATTCTTTTCTCTCCCCCTTTTTTTTCTAAAAAATAAAATGTTGTCTGTGAGGTATCGATTCACCACCTTCATGGATGATTATTCTTTAGTTTTTAAATAAATCCTTCAAGGATGGCCATAAAATCATTTTTATGATAATAATAGATTATAATATGTTTATTAAAACTTACATAGTGTTCGAGAACTAGTATATATATATATGATATTAATTAATAAAACAAAACAAAACCAGTTCTTGAGTATCTAAAACGCCAAAATAATCTAAATGATTTTCATTAACATTTCATCTAATGAATCGTCATAATAACAAGAAATAAAATGATATATAAAAACATTAAATCCTTTTTAGGTACATTAAGAATATATAATTTCAATTCTGGATAAATATTCCCATTTTACATGATCTTTCGTACATGCATACATGTGAACCAATCAAGAAAACCAAGGAAACATGCACTCCGGAACAAAAAAATTGAGTTTTATAACTCAATAACAAGGCCATAAATGAACATAATAAAATTATAATAAGTCAAAAACATTTTCAATAGATTATTAATTAAATTATTAATTAATCTAAACTCATTATCTAGGATGTTAATTATAATTTCAGAACTCTTAGACATATGGTAAGTGTTTCTACCTGAATCTCCATTTTTCATATGAGTTACACTTTATTTATAATTATCCCAATGAAATTATTATTTATTATTATATAGTTCTTATAAATTATTTTTATATGTTCAAAACACATGTATCTAGATCATTTCACCTTTATTATATAGGGAAATATAAGTTTTATAAGGTTTCTCTTTTCAATTCCTCCGGAGAAGCAGGCCTAATTAAAAGCAACTTCCCATTTTCAAATCCATTTTCATTTACAGTCTATAATATATTTTAAGACACCAAATGTTTTTCTAATATAAATATTTTTATCTATATGAAAATATATTATCACCTTTATAGTTTTATATAAATAATTAATTCTCTATATTTTATAATTACTCTTTTATATTATCTCTTTTATCACAGTAAAGTGGATCAATTATAAAGTTTCATAAAAAATATTTTTACAAGTTTTCACTTATTTGGAATATCATTTATTGCTCAAACATAATAAAATTTTCTTTTACTTTTGTTTTTGTGATATAAATATTTAAAATATCTTTTAATGAAAAATACAAATGATTTTTCAAAAAGAAAACTTATTTAGAAAGTAAAAGGGTGTTACTCTCAAGAATTTCTCAATGATTCTATTACAATGTTTAAATCTATTTCAACACCATCTATTGAATATTATGTTTTATTGAAATTTATATCTTATCAAACCATCTATCGTATATAATTTAATGGTTTATTATTATTTATGGGTATGTACAATCTAGATTTTAAAAATCATATTACTCAAGATGGTTTATGATTATTTTTTTGAGAAAGTTATTACCAATTCATATATTAGTTTCAATATGAATATATATGTTAATTATGATTCAAACCATTCATATGATGATAGAAATGGAGTTAGTGAGGGATGTGAGGGGCACCTATATCCCCTCACATTATTGTTAGGTCTCTTGACACAAATTAAACAGGATTTTAACCTATCATTTTATGGTATCGTGTCAAAATCCTAGATGGTATGTTTATGATGTCTGACATTATGAATTCCCTCAATATAATATTATTAATTTATAATCCATGTTATTTTTTGACTAATAAAATATCTGCGGTTAAGTTTCATTCTAATTTGATTATTTAAATGGATATCTTTATTTTTCTCTTTTCCAAGACATATTATTCTCATGATTTTGTATTAATGTCATTGTTTTTAGTTATTTACCATGCCTTATTGTTTATGTTTATTTATGATTGTTAATTCTATATTATATACCCTTTCTGAGAATCTAATATCACCCCTTTATTATTTATAACTTTTTACTACGATGTAAATATGTATTCTATGAATGACATGTAGGTATAATCAAAGAGTTTTGGGATTTTTTAAAATGATGTATAAATGTTGTTTTTCCTTTCAAGTTGTTATGTAACATTTATTTTTGTATCTAGATTTCCAAATATACTAAACTATTAAGGCATTTGGAATCTGATAAATTTTTCATAGTACAAATCTAGTTATGTAAGGCCCCAGATTATAGCTACTAGGGTTAGGGACTTTAGAGTTTGTATTAGAGAAATATTAGTAGAAACCTTCAAAACTAGAGCTAGAAAACAAATATTAAGGTACATAACCCTAAGATAGATGTTGAAGGTAAGAATATAAGACAATCTTATAATTTTTGTTAGGTATAAATTATGTGGGTATTCCTAGAAATAAATTAATCTCTAAACAACAAAAGTGGGCATTATTGCAGAATAGATATACCTAAGGGTAATAACTCCGAAAAGGTGAATTGGTCCTAACTCAGAAAAACATGGTACATGACAATGGGTCATATAGGGAACTTGTATTGACACTCTATGGGATATTATTTGGATAATTATCATTTTATTACAAACCATTATGAAGGATTTAAAAGTAAACATGTACCCAAAGTAACCATGTTTTCATAATGATATTGGCTATGCATAAATTTATAATTTATGTTAAGTGTTTTACTTGTTTTAAAATAATGAATTTTGAATCATATAAATATTTAGTGTATTCTATTGTTTAGAAATGGTTCCTAGTAGACGGAATGGAAATTTTATCAATACATGTATTCCATGTATAAATTTACCTACTATGAAAGATAATGATTTTGGAGTCGGAGCTATAATTAGAGCTGTGTATTTTATAAATACACAAGGACAATAGAATCATGTTATGAGAAATAACCTTACTTGTATGGAGAACCCTAATCCATAATGCAGTGATACAATTTTAAAACTCTTTATAAGAAAATAGACTATGTCATTCAGTTGGACTAAAAATCCATTTTTATATGAGAAATGGTTATGTTCCTTAGAGAATATATTTAATACATTGGGAAGTAATGGAAATGTTAATTATATCATGGTAGTTCATCATCTATTAGTATGTGAGGATCAATTTTGTTCATTAATTCAAAACACAGAGTAAGAGAAAGAAATTGAAAATGTGGAATGGGATGATTTTACATACTTTTTCATAGAAAAATATTTCCCGCATAGACAGCGAGTGATTATAATCATTTAATTCATAAATCTAATATAGAAAGATGATGAATAAGTTTCCAAGTATAAATCCAAATTTACATGGTGAGAAATATATTTTTTGTGTTACATATGAAATCCAAAGAGCAATACTGATAACTTCATTAAGGTTTAGAACCATTATTATAAAGGGAAATGGTATCTGAAACTTTTTCATCACATGATGATATTGTAAAATGTGTCATCAATATAGAGAAATAATTATCTAGATCCTATGAATGTACGTCATGAATTAGAAGAATAGGGGTATAGAACACATTGGAAAAGTATATAAGGAAAAGACGAAAAATGGAAGAGTTTACATCCCACCATGTAATAAATGTGGAATGAAACATCATGTAACATGTATATTGGGGGTGGGAGGTTATTACAAGTGTGTAAAAAGGCCAAAAATCATGTGATTAGATGCAGATGAAATAATAATAAATCCTAAATGTTACAATTCTAAAGATATAGGGCATTATAAAAATGATTTTCCTAAGTTTCATGGAACCTTAACCCCGAAAAGGCCATGGGAACAAGGATATGCTTATGCAATCACAAATATAGAGGTTTGAGTTCCTAATTTTGTGGTGGTAGGTACATTAGTCATCTCCTAAAACATAGATAAATATTTATTTGATTCTAATTTATCACATTCCTTAATATCTTCTATGCTTTCATTAAAAACTGGATATTTAAAAATCATCTTAACAAGGGAGTTTTCAGTTAAGATACATAGTGAAAACCTTATTGCAATAATGGTTTGATGAGAAGTTCTTATTATAATAGAGAAACATTATTTAATTTTTAATTTTATAGATATTCCTATGGTGGATTTTGATATAATTTTTGTTATGGTTTATGTTTTGAAATATAATGGAAAAATATTATTACAAAGAGAAGGAAATTATGATTCGTGATGATGATATGGAATTTCTAACCTTTAGGAGGGATACATCATCATTTGAGTCATATCTAGATCTAACTCCAGTGGTACTTCTAAATTAAATTCTTGGGTAAGAAGGGAAAACATATTCATGGGGTGAGGAACATAATATAAAACTTTTGGATAACTATTTTATTTGAATACAATTATATATTTCTAGAGGATTTAACAAGACATCCTCTAGAGTGGGATGTTTATTTGTCGATTAATTTAGTACTTGATACAAGAACAAGAAAATATACTCCTGATAGGCTAGCCAATTTGGAATTAGTACAGCTAATTTAAAAACTATAGGAATTGAGTGATAAGGGATTTATTCTCTGTAGTGTTTCTCCATGGGTAACCCATGTTCTCTTCCTCAATCAAAAATATGGATCCATGATGTTGTACATTGACTATAGAGAAATCACTGATATTACAATAAATAACAAGTATCCTCTGCCTCACATTGATGATTTATTTTACCAAATTCATGAAGCTCAATATTTTTAAAATAATGATCTTCGATATAGATATCATCAATTGTGTGGGAATAAGGAAGAAATTACAACGAATGTATTTCCAGTAAGGTATATGCATTAGATGTTTACCACAATACAATTTAGACTAACTAACATACCATCTGTTTTATGGATCCAATGAATAGAGTGTTTAAGGAATATGTTGACAATTATATTGTTTTTTTCATTGATTATATATTGATATATACAAAAATATATGAGGACCAAGAGAACCACTTGCGATGTGTTTAGGAGACACTTGGATGAAAATAGTGATATGGGATGTATATCAAGTGTGAATTATAACATCAAATAATTTATTTTCTTTACCATATTGTCTCTAAAGTTGTAATCTCAATTGATCATGTGAATAAAAAGGTATTTCATGAATGGTTTACATCAACCATCATAACCAAGGTACATAGTTTCATTAGTTTAGAAAGTTACTATTGGTATTTTGTTTAGAATTCCCCCTGATTATCTAACATGTTAACCAAGATTACTTATAGGGGGGTTAAGTTCATATAGATAGAAGAATATGATAAATTTTTCTAGGAATTGAAGAGGACATTAAAGAATGATCCTATCATGACTCTACCATCAGAAAATGGTGTATTTTTTAATTTATAATGATGAATCAATGAAATTACTTGGTTGTGTCCTTATAAATCATGATAGTGTTATAGAATTGCATCAATGTAGTTAAAACTCATGAAAGGAACTATCCAACTCATGATCTTGAGTAAGAAACGATTATCATTGCTCTAAAAATATTGATACACTATCTCTATGGTGAAATTTTTGAGATATATACAGATCATTATAGTTTGAAATATATCTTCTCACAAAAATTACATAACACGAGACAAATAATATGGATCTGTCTTGTCAATGATTATTATTTTTCAATACACTACCACCTAGGGAATGAATATAATTTAGCTTAATCATTGAGTAGGAAGGATCATGGAGGTCTAAAAAATGAGCCTTAAAAAGGATCATGTGTACATTGATCTAGAAAACATCGATATGGGAATGATCAAGGATGATGAAATATCACTACATTTTAAAATTCATTTAAAACCATAATTTTTAGAAAGGATTAAATATTTTTAGTCTTATGAAGTGAATTTTCAAAAGAAAATTAAAGTTGTGAATGATGGATAATTGGTATACATCATATATGAAATGCCGTCTTGAAATTTGGGAAGAGGAATTGTGTTCCCTCTATTCACGAGCTAAAAAGGGATTTATTTGGTGATTCTCATGTCTTATATTTATCAATATACAATTTCAAAACTATGATTTATAGGGATTTTAAGGAGAATTTCGGTTTGGATTACATGAGCGGGAAATTCCTGGTTATATATTAAGATATTTAGTATGTCATTTGGTAAAAGATTAAAGACATCATCCAAGAGGATTCATGAAACCTTTTTCTATTCCTATATGGAAATATTATGACGGAAATATGTATTTTTTCACTAGATTACATAAAACTCCAAGAAAGAAT
Source organism: Viscum album (assembly GCA_963277665.1). Classification (NCBI taxonomy): domain Eukaryota; kingdom Viridiplantae; phylum Streptophyta; class Magnoliopsida; order Santalales; family Viscaceae; genus Viscum; species Viscum album. Next base: position 1,007,912,443 of record OY728161.1, read on the forward strand.
GATGTAACATGTGTAATTATTGATCGACAAACCAAATATGCACATTTCCTTACTATAAGGGAGGAGTTTCCATGGGATCACATTCCATGTCTATATATTAATAATGTTGTAAGACTTCATGGAACATTCCTTTAAATTGTTTCTAACCAGGATCTATGATTTACCTCAAAATGTTGGAAACATATTCATAAATCATTAGAAACTGAGATGCATCTGAGTATATCTTATCACACAAAAACAGATGAGTAGTCTAAATGGACCATTCAAAAATTATAGTACAAGATGAGATCATGCACAATTGACATTAAAGGTATTTTGGACAAGTATTTACTATTGATAGAGTTTTATTACAATAATAGTTTCCATTCAATTGTTAAAATGGAACCATATGAAGCATATTATGAAAAGAGACATCGTACACCTACTTGTTGAGACAAAGTAGTGGAAATAAATATTTTTTACCTAGAAAATGTATAGGAAACAATAGAAAAGGTAAAGACTATTTAGACTAATATTAAAGCACCTTAATGTAAGAAAGAGATCGATGATAATAATTGAAGTAATGGATTATATTTTCAACTGGGAGTTAATTTTTTATTGAAAGAATCATCATGAATGGGTGTTATAATATTTGGGATGAAACAGAAACTAATAACCAAGTACATTGGTCTTTTTTTAATACTAGAGAGAATTAGAACTATGTCTTATCATATGGTGATTCCACCTAGCCTTTATAAGGTAAAAAATGTGTTCAAAATCTTTTTTTAAGGAAGTAAATTCAATACCCAACAAACATTCACACATTTAAGGGAATAGAATTGGAACTTGGTTTATCTTACAATGAAGATCTCATCAATCTTCATGACACAAGAGAAATTTTTTTCAGGAATTTGATGACTCGGATACTTAAGGTACATTGTAAAATTCATAAAAGTGAAGTGGTGACGTGGGAACTAGATGAATTTATGATAAAGAACAACCCAAACATTTTTATAAGATGACATTTCGGAAATTTCAAGGATGAAAGTTTCTGAAGGGGAGATTGTAACACCAAATTATTTTATGGAATTCCTCTTTCAAAATTTAACATATTCTATAGTTTATGGTTCACACCACACCATGTTTAAAACCATTATATACTATTAAATATGATCATTGGAATAGTCATGTTAGCATTATGATTAGTAATATGAATAATAGAATAGTAACTTCATCTATGAAAGTATAAATAAAATTTAGGTATCATATAAATGAGAATATGGAATATTTATATCAATTAATATGTAAATAAAATATTAAAAAATAATAAATTAAGTGTATGTATTTTTGTGAAACACAAATGTTTATTTAAAATTTTATAGTTAATATAATTATTTAGAAGAAAATTTATTTTCATAAAATAGATTTATTAATTAATATATTTTTTCTTATAATTTTAACAAAATTTTATGCGACCTTAATTAGTATTTGAAAATTCCCTAAAATAATTATAATGTTGAAATCGATATTTTTGGAGTAAATGATGATTTTATTTAAAAATTAAATTTCTCATAATTTGAAATTTATTATCATAAAATAGAATTAATATTTTAATACTACATATTAACAAATTAAGAGTGTTTTTTTTGGATTTTTTCTAAAATAGTAGAATTTTTATGAATAGTGAAATACAATAATTTGCGGTATTTAATATTTCAAGCAAAATTCATGAATTAAACAATCACCCATGGTGTAAGAAACCATTTTTTGGAAATCACATGAACTCTTTACTGTATTTATTCATAATTGTCTTAAAAAATCATAAGCATGATCCAAAAAAATAAACTGATGCATAAAATATTAAAAAAAACTCCCCTCTCCTCGACCATAAATACCACCCCTTATAATATTTAGTTAAAAATGATATATAAGACAAAATAAACTTATTGAAGTTCTTTAATAATATATAATTCTAATTCTAAGCAAATATTATCATTTTATATGACCATTCATACATGTATACAAGTGAACCAAACGTTAAAACCACGAAAACAAACACTCTCAAACAATGAAATTGAATATTTTAACTCATCAACAAGGTCATAAAGGAACTTAATAAAATTTTAATAAATCAATTTAATGTAAATAGGTTATGAATTAAATTATTAATCAATATAAATTCATTGTCAACTATTTTTTGTATATGTGAAAAATTAATTCTTATATAAGGTATGAGTTTCTACCAAAAGCACCATTATTTTCTTCAGGAAACGACTTATCTCTCTTTACCCCAATGTAATTATTATTTATTTTTCTATAAATAATATTAATTATATGTATATCTTATAAACTCATTTAGACAGATCATTTTATAATATTTTTAGGGGAAAATAAATGTTTTATTTGGTTTTCTTTTTCTATTTCTCTTGATAGGAAAGCCTGATTAAATGGAACATCCCAATTTCTCTTCCAATTACAATTACACTCCGTAATATATTTTAAGACACCAAATATTTTTGTAAAATAAATATTTTTATCATGAAAAAATATATGAGATCTCTTATGGTTTAATGTTAATAATTAAGCCATGTCCTCTTTAAATACTCTTTTATATTATCTCCCAAAGTGAACCAAAGTTTCCCAATTATTATGTTTCTTTAAAACACTTTTTATATTTTTTCACATTATTCGGAAATCATTTTTTACTAAAACATAATTTCATTTTCCTTAATTTATCATTCTAGGATATAAATGTTTACAATCTGATTTAATGACAAAATACAAATGAATTTTCCAAAAGAATTGTTCTTTCCAAACTAAAAGGGTATTTTTCTTAAGAATTTTTCAATGATTTTATTAGAGTATTTTTCATATATTTCAAACCCATAACTTGAAACATATTATTCATTGATGTTCATCTCCTATGTTACCATCAACCATATTTTATTGAGTGTATTATGATTATTTTTCGGGAAGTACTATCTTGATACCATTCAACATATTACTCTGGATGGTTTTTGATTATTTTTTTCCGAATGTTTTTAACATTCCATATTCTAGTATCAATGTAAATTTATATGTTGATGGTTTCTAAAACCATATATATGAATAATGAATTGGAATTGTTATGTGATTTTTGAGGCCTACAATATCCTCTAAATGTATTGTTTTATCTCATAAGAAAAACTATATCGGGTTTTACCCATTTATATATGGTGCCCTATCTGAAGCCTTGATTGTTTTTTATAATTCCTCTAATTATTCATTAGGTCATTTTGATGTTATTAATTAATAATTCATGTTATTTTATAAATAGTACAATTTCTAGGGTCATGTTTCATTCTCATGAAAATATTCATATAGAAGTATTTATTCATCTCTTATTCCATTCATATTATGCTCAAAATTAAGTTTTAATGTCATGTGTTTTTAGTTATTAAAAATGAATTATTATTTATGTTTATTAATGATATGTTTTTCTATATTGTATGCCTTTAATGAGGATCTGAGATCACCTCTATCAAAATTTTTATTTTTCCCTGGATGTAATGATGTATATTATGAATGACTTACAAGGATAATTTTATAGTTTATTTATTTTTACAATGGATTTTCTACATTTTATATGGTTTCATGTTGGAATTTTAATTCTATGTTTGTGTCAGGTTTTCCAAATATACTAAACTATTCTAACCTTTGGGATGAAATCCCCTCTTCATAATACCAATTTAATTAAGTAATGCATTGGCTCCGGCATACTAGGGTTAGCGTCTTGACAAGGGTGAAACTAATAAAATCTACCACATGAAAAGTCATATGGAAGATACAAAAAAAGCACTGGAAAATGATTAAATATTAGTGGATTATAAAAAGATATATATTAAATTCATTATTCACTTCACAATACCTACCAAGATCTTGTGACAACACAAGACATGTCACCCTTGATCTTGTGATAGAATCATCAAAATTCCATCCAGAACGTGCAATGTCTTCCAAAAAAGTCAACTGGTTATTGTTATTGACTCTATGAATAACTGCGAGGAAACTAAGACATGTCTACAAATCCTCATAAATGTCATACAACCACCTCAAAAATGTTATTCAGACACCCCAAACATGTGAGGCCAAAAATCAGATCTTTTCGGGTTACATTCGGATACATGACAACCTTTTCTAGAGCACCTATTGGGAAATTCTCCCAACTAAATTACAAGACCATAATTCCTTTACAACCAGTATATGTAGGATTTATTCTTATGTATTGAGCTCTTATGGGCATCCATCTTGGCATAATCCCCTAACTATTATAAGTTTCAAAAAAAAAATATCTCTGACTATGATCACTCATCCCATTTCATCAAATATTTAGAGGGTAACTGAAATATGAGAACAATGATTCCTATCCAAAAAGGATATTTAGGATCCCTCCCTAATTTTCTATCCCTATAAAGAATCCATCTTGGTATAAGATCCTAAGATTCCTAATCGTCTGGGACAAAAATAATATCTTTGAGTGTGATCACCCAACCCAACCAATAAGTGGGTTGAGGTAACTATACTATATTAACTATTATTCCTATCTAAATATTTTATGTAGGATGAATTCATAAGTCTCTATATCTGAATGGAATCCACCTTGGTGTATCCCCCTCCATCTCACTAACATTCAGACCCATGGGACACAAACTCTCTTACAATTTGACCATTCTCACTCATCCATCAGTGAATAGGAAATAAGAATAAACTATGATGACTCAGATTCCTTATCTAAACAAGATACATATGATGCCTTCCTAAAGGTCGAGCTATATATCAAATATTCTATTGGGGAATCCCCAATGGATATGACCTAAACCCACATACAATGATACTAACCAATTGATGTCACCTGTTTCACACACCTATCGTTTCTCACATGGGATTAGGTATTTTTAATGGTCTTATAATTAGAATCATGAATCTCTCTTGATTGGGAAACCCTGGTGTTTAAGCCCCATAAAATTGTACGAATTCTCCCATACATGGGAATCCATATCGGTGTAAGTCCCAAGGGCCAAATAATACTATGATGAATCGGATTAATACTATAAATTTGAATTTTATAATTCATACCTCATGGTCAAGATCAATACCAGGAGCCTTAGTCCTCTTATATATGTCCTTTTCTAATGATGTTAAACGGAATTACTAAAATTAACGATGTGGGTTTTAATTCCATTTATAAAAAATGTGCATAAGATCCCTAAAAATGATGAATCCCATACTCAGAATAACAATCTTATCTCTGGAGGGAAGTAAAATATAGAAATCCTGGTTATATAGCTTTAAAATAGAATTATATACCCATTTCTAATAAATAAAGGGAAATAAATGAGGAAACTAAAATTCATATAGATGGTCTCGTTAAAATAACCAACTATGGAAAAAAGGATTCAACCCCTAATCATTTTGTTTGGGTAACTTGTTTTGTCTCTGGATTAAGAAAATATTCAAAAACATCTCTCAAATACGTAAGAGATTCACTGAGTTGGAAAAATTTCTCCTCAAAATGGTGTGATAAGATAAATCTCCCATCCTCTCGACCAATGTGATTTCCTATGTCTTGTTGGTTATGAAACGCTAATGGACTGACTTCCTTTGGAAAGTTTGTTTTTACTTAGTCATAGATGTGAGAACCATTTGTATTTACTTTTAAGTACAAGAATATTGATCTTGCATAAATTGTTTCTCAAAAATAAATCCCCCCAAAATATTATTTAAAAAAAAAACCACATGTGTTCTTTTCATCTGAAACAATTACAAGGACCCAGTTTAAAAGACTTCATAAATTGAATCATTAATAGAGAGTCCACTTCCCTTTATTTTGAGGATATTTTTGGTTTACTATATTAGAGAGTTAGTTCATAAATATTTTATAAAAACACATATATTACAAAGTTTAAATTTACACTTAGTATCCCTTTTTTTATAATATAAATTTTCTATAATGAAATAGGTTTTTAACGACTTCTAACTTCATCAATTATTTATTCTTACAAATCTATAAACCCTATAAAAATAATTTAGAAACATTTTAAGTGTGAAAAAATGTCAATATGAAAAAGATAAAAAATAAGAATGGAACACATTATTCCATTATAAAACTATGATATCATAAAACATAATTTTCAATTAATATAATAAACTTTGATCTCTAATAATCATTTACTTACACATGAAATTCGATTTACTGGCCAAATATTTTCATGAACACATTATAATAATGCATAATAGAAAAATAAAAACATGGTGGTTTTATAGAAAACAAGATTACCATGAAACAAATATCATAAAAGAATACATTTTACACTAAAAGGGAATGATAATTCCCTTAAAAATAAATATAATTATCTTTCATTTCATTAAATTCAAATGATTTGAATGAAAACTTATTAGCTAGAATAAAAAACACGTACACGAATTTGACTTCTTATTAATATAATCCTTACAATAATTAATATATATAGACAAACCAATATAGTCAACATTAAACATAATTTCCTATAGTAGTCAATCATTACTCAATGTAATGGAGTGATATTTCTTACTCACCCATCACCATGATCTATATCAGTATCGCTCGTCATCATGAGGTATATCATGCTCATTCATCATCATAATCAATTTTCATGGACCATAACAAGAAAAGGAATTTAAAATTTTTCATTTATATCATTATGAACATAAAAACATAGTTTTTTTCCTATAGAAAAACATTTTTGTATATTGATATATTCCTTTTCATAAAAACCCAAAATTTTGAAAAATAAAATACCTATTAAAATGTATGATGGATTTTAGTTGAATAAACCATATAATATTACAATGGAATTAAAACATTAAATAATGGTTACATCAATGGGAAAAGTTATTGATGCCATATAGGCCAAAATAGATCCTTACCTTTTCCTTTTGTAAATAACGTCATGACGTTCCATATAAAATATGAAAAAAGATTCATCTTAGAAAATATTAAAATAAATTAAAAAGAAAATAATTCATTTATTTTTATATGAATAAATCCATAAAATAATTTTAGTAATATGTACATGAAACAAACATATTTATAAAATAAACCATTAAAACATTTAAAATGAGGGTCTTAAGGTAAAGTGTCGCTTACAATGAGTCTGAGTCATCACGTACATTATTTATATTCCTAAATAACAAATTTATGTTAATTATTTGCTTTATTTTTATTATTTTTATTATTTTTTTCCATTTTTTTACCATGTTATAAATAATTACATTGTTAATTAATTTAATGTTTGATGATTTGATTATATTAAGCTCAATTTTCCAAAATGAAAAGGGTAAGTTGAATATGGAAAAAGAGGTAAACATTAAATAATATATTTAATTTTAATCAATTCAATATTTTTATTTTTAAAAATAAATTGTACATTTAAAATAAAATATGAATAATTATTATGAAAAATCAATTATGTTACAATCATGGAGATGGATGTTCATTTGTACTCATGATTAACATTTTCGTTTTTCTATGGAAATGACGGAAATAATGTATGTATTATTTAAAAAATATAGAATTATTATTATATCATAAATATGAATTTATTTTTTAAAATAAACTTATATATAGAATCCACATGATTTGGTTACGAAAAAAGAATCACATCATTTCATGGAGGTCGTAATCCACACATACACAGGAACAATATTATCATTTTTAGATGGATGAAAAGGTAAGAAAATGTATAATATAATATCATTATATAATTAATTTATTTAATTAATATCATATATATTTATATTAAATCCATATTTCTAATAATCCATGGGAGGTAGGGAAGAATAATGAATTACATTGGTTTATGAGGTGGTAGCCCATTGTACACATGAATGGTGGTTTTATATCCCATTTAACTGAAAATAAAACAGATATATGTTATGAAATTTTCACCAAAAATGTTTTTATATAAAAAATATTGATTTTATTATTTCATTATGGTTCAATAATATTATAATGAGGTAAAATAATAAACAAAATAAAAATATTCGGTTAAAAGTTATACTTCTTCCTCGGACAACACCCTTTTCTTTAATTCTTAATACATCCAGAGATGGTATTATAGACAAAATAATACCTCTAGAATTTGGGTAGGAATGTTTATAAAGCATTTTAGAAGTTATTTTTTGAACTAGATGGCTCATGATGTGTGTAGAGTGGAAGATGGTGGGACGCTTTTAGAAGTGAGGGGGTGTCATTCTTGGAATTTTTTTATTTTTAAAATTAATATAAATTAATTTCATATCTATGTGGATAAAAATTGATATAAATTTAATATCATATAATTATGCATCAAAATGTATAGATACAATAAAATTTATAAATTTTTATGTAATGTTTTGACCAATATATCATTGTTTTAACCCTATGTTAACCCTTTAAGAAATTACTATGACACAATGTGGTTTGCAAAGCCTGGATCAAGAAAGTCATTATAATATAAAAATAGAACCATAAATAGACCATATAAGATATCTGCAACCACATCACATTCACTTTTCGGAACATATGATTTTTATGAATTGTGATTTATTCAATAAAATATTCTGCATTAAATTTTTTTAAAAAAATCATTTTTGGAAATACATGGAATATTATTATATAATAGGTGTCTAAATCAGGTAAATTTTTTAAAAAAAGGAATGAATTATAAAATAAGTTGAATAATTTTTTAAACTAACACTCCACTTTCAATATTTGTTTGATTTTAAAATTAGTTCATAAAATATTATTTATCATAAAATATCACTAATGTCATTTACACAATATTCGTTAAATTTGACATTAAAGACATAAAGGTATAAATTTAATTAGATTATAAAAGTTTAAAACACCGCAAATGTGTTATATTGTTCTATAAAGTGTGTGGGACACTATGAATAACTCAAAAATATAGCACTCTTAGAGTTATAGAAATAACATAATTGATTTTTTTGTTGCTTTCAGAAGAAATATATATACGTTATGTAATAATTTAACTTAATTTATTCTTCAAAAAAAGTAAAAAAACATTAACATGATAAAAAATGTTACAGTAAAATAACCATTTATAACTGAAAAAATTGTTTTATCGTTTTAAAAAAATCTTAAAAATAAAATGTGACAGTTTTTTCTTTTATCCAATACTTAAAATATTATAATGGTGAAAATAAAAGATAAATGAAAAAATTATTTTATAATTATCCATTAATATATACTAACTTTACTCATATTATGAAATTAAGGTATGTATTATAATGAATTTCAAGCCGAATCATATTGGTTTTACCCCTATTTCTCCTCTTTTACCATTACTATGGTAACACAATCTTATTAAAGTTACCGTTAAATATGCCCAAAAATTAATCTAAGCTTACTAGATAATATAAATAATTATTATTTCAGATACTAAATCCATTTTCAAAAATTACAATTAATTAAGTGGAGTATTCAAATTTCAAACTAAACCTTCAAAACAATACATAAAATGATTTTTTAAAACATTATAGGTACTAAAATGTTATTATATGAAATTATAGTATAATATTAATTATAATAAAACATTATATATTTTTAATCTAAATATACAAATAAAATTTCAAAACTCATTCAAAATATAGTGTGGATTTTTAATTACATAAAAATTGAAGATATTTTTTAATAAAAATCCTTATTTTTCACTATTTATTGAAAAATAAATATTATAAAAAATCCTAGAAATTACTCATGAGAGACTTTTTTAATGTTTAATTTAAAAATTATATCATTTTTATCATATAAAATTTCATAACGTTCTGTAAATAACTTATAATATTCAGTCACAAAAAATAATAAAATCAATTTTTAAAGAAACGTTGTATTTAATCATAGAATGAAATTATTGAAAATTTATGTTCTTTTTTCCTAACAATTAAGCAATAAATCTGTATTGCTATGGTAATTTATATATATTTCAAAAATAACCAATCCAGATATAAAATTTTAATGGAAAGGTTACAATTATAACATTCAAATAATAATATATTATGGTTTATTTAAGCTCAGTGTTTGTTGTTTTATACAATATCAAATATAGTTTTAATTTAAATTATTGAGATATTATATTCTCACCCCCTAATTAATTATGTCATCAGAATTTTCAATTGACCATGGTAATCAAGGGTTTGACTTTTAATAATTCATTTGTTATCAGCCCACTTCGTAAAAAGGGTCAATAAAACCTCCTCTTGAAAATAGATAAAAGGTAAATACAAATTACATCTAGAACAACACATAACTAGGTTTTAAGATTATAGAAATTTTTTGGAAAGTGAATATATAGGAATTTTGGAAAATTTAATGTCCAAATAAAGGTATAGAGTGACATAGAACAACTATCATATGAATATTAATGACCATAAAACTATAAATCAATGAGGTGTGAAAAAGAACATCAATTCATTGTAAATGAAGGTAATAGGATAGAATATTTTCACGATCCTTTTCCTTGATTTTAGGAATTATTTTACAATTTAGACTATGAACATAAGGAAATATACTTACTTTAATGTATAATATTATATTTTAATCAATTCTACCCCAATCTCATCTTTTTAAAAAAGATGAGTAATAATGATTATTTTTTCATACATAATGCACACAAAAAATTCTAAAGGATCACATAAACCTGACAGTGATAATAGGTATCCCTCTTACCTTCATATATTTACCAAAACTAAATGGTTAACACAATGAAAATAATACCCAAAATGAATAAACCTACGTGTGAAGAAATAAAATCTTAATCACAAAAGCCCAAATGATAACACCAAAAGTTAAAATTAGGTAATTTTATAAATAGTTAACATTAAAATTCTTCCAAATATTCTCAATAAATTTCAATTCCAAAAAATAGAAGGATTTGATATCATATTCATCCAAGATTAATTTATGATTTATCTCCAATCAACTCTAGTCACTCGAAAAGTCATATACCCAGAAATTTATGTTACGAAATCATATAATCTCCAAAATATGAAAATAATTTCTCTAAATAAATAGAATCACTATAAAGAAAAAACAAAATCATATATTCATCCAAGAGACAATTCATCCATTATTCCTAAAATAAAATCCCATCTCATATAATAATATTATGGTTACATAAATCATATATTTTCTGCTGATATATATTAATCTACCATAAAAATAACATGAATCAAATAATCACAAATATACGTTCCATTCTCAGGGTAATCTATATGATGAAACATGTGTTCAAAAATTGTAATAATCTTTATTACATTAATATCAATGAATGTTTGAACCTCAATGGTTATTTCATACCTATCATCCTGCTTCCCCTAACATTTAATACTATTATTCCGAAATAATAATTTATGTAAATCTACATGATATACAAAAGGGTTACTTATACATTTACCTAATAAAATATGTCACGACCTATCCCCTGGGGCCCATTCTACAACTACCCCATTTCCTCCACCCAAAGGCCAGGGGATGATGACTACTGGAGAAGGTATTATCCTACAAGTGGGCGGAATTTGTGAAGTAGCTATACACACACTCACTCACATCCCCAGACCTGAATGATAAAAAGGAAAAACGTTCATGTTAATAAGATAAATAGTAAGATCTAATAGTAGAATTCTGCTTGTAAAGTGGGCTAGAATAAAAACCCAGGAAAAGAAAAGTTGTAAAGAAGGGGTACAAAAGTCTCTATAAACCCATTCACAAAAAACCCTACCTGAAGAGTTGGTGAAGAGTTGTGGACTAATCTGTAGGAGTACGCTTCGCCTATTTGACATCACTGGGCACCACCTGGTTTTATACTGTTAAGTTCCATTTCAAAATTTCAATCATCTGCATGAGACATGATACATATGGGTGGAACTCCTGTAGGGGTGAGTAACACAATACTCAGTAGGGTACCAAAATCACATCAAAAATAACTCAAAGGAAATTACACATGAATTAGTGTACATATCACATATGTATCACCTAATATATAGAATGTAAGATTGTCAGTCATAATGTAGTACATCTTATTCTAAAATGGGAATCATCCTCAATGAGTCACTATGGACTTCTGGGCCACTGAGTTCGGCTCTTCACTGAGGTCTGTTGGGCCACTATGGTCCACCTGTCACTTAGGTCTGTTGGGCCACTAAATTCAGCTACTCTGCTAGGCCACTAAGGTTCTCTTGTTTGATGGGCCACAGAGGTCCACTCATCCCTGTGGTCGGCTGGACCATTGAGTCCTGTTTGTAAATTAGGATAATGAGGTCCGCTCATCTACGAGGACACTGATGCCCACTTTTTTATTGGGAAACTAAGGTCTGATCATCACTAAGGTCTTCAAGGCCACTGAGGTCCGGTCGTCACTTCCTACTTGTCACATCTACTCGTAGGATTCCTGCTTGCAGTGGGCTTGATTCTAGTAGAATATATACCTCAATCCAACGATCATATCTCAACATCCACAAAAATTCACTTGAAGTTTATTAAAGGGACCAACTCATCGTGAATTTCCCAACGCCACAAACGAATTTTCAATCGGTTTAATGGTTTGGATGTTATGCTCGTTTTACTAAAAAGGGTTAGGTGGGGTTAGTGTTCTATATAAGAATCCTCAACAGGGTCTGTTGACCCGTTCTGACCATTTTCTAACCATATTTGTATCTGACCCCCCATGTTGGGCCCGACTCGGCCTACTAGGATATGGGTTCTACCCGTTGGGCCGTAGGTCCGGCTCAATGGGCTGCGGGTCCGGCATGAATGGCTGCCCTGGTCTGGCCCAATGGGCTACCCAAGGCGGCCCACCTTCTTCATATCAGCCCACCATGAGCATTCCAGATTACTCACCCCAATATGTGGCGCCCACCACATCTCCTTTTCCCCACGGGTGGTCGTGGGGTCCCCCTTTGTGGTCCAGCTGGACAGCGGCCCAACGATCATGTTATGCTGCGTGACTCATTGCATCCTCTCATGCCACCCCCATTCGTTGCTGGTAGCCATAATCCACCACCCATGGCCATTGCCACTGGCCTATTCAATAACTATGGTCCTCCACCTCCCATATGCAGCGACACCGGTTCACCATTAGTTCCTTCCACGTGCCACCAAACCCACTTCGATGGTCCATTTTCTGATCTGCAAGCATCTTCAAGATCCTTGGGTCATCACAATCACTGATACTTAATTGAAATTTTTTCACCATCTATTCAAAGGTCTAGTCATGTAGAACACAAGAATTCCCCCAATATAGGTATCCAGACTTTCTTGGTGTTAGCCAAATCCCTCCACATTTGAATTCAAAAACAAGTCGGGAGGAGATTCAAGAATCTAAGATGAATAACTCCAATTCAAACCACGAGATTGGAAACCCTCCCTCATAAGTGTTCAATCATTAGGTAACTTGTTAATGGGTTGTCCCATGTTCGTCGCTCAAATCCATGAATAGTGAAAATGTTAATTCACTTAGAACCAAAACCTACCCTGAGGATGGATTGCCCATTGTTGTATATCTCACAGCTGTCGTGCGTCATTCCACAATTCATCATTGGTGGTTTTTTGTCAGTCATTAAACACCAATGCCAAATATTAAAGAGTTTAGAGCAATACTTGATTGTTCTAATGATCAGGTATTCAGTTAACCCATTATATAGAGAAAATGAATTTCAACATTTCTGTTATGATGAGTCGCAACATCGTTACGCTATTTCATTTATAGAACATAATTTCTTTTATGCTCGAGTTTCAATGTCACCACATAGAAACCAAATTTTAAATTAATATTAAATATAATAAATGTTTATTTGATTTTCCTTAATAAATTTCTATCATATTTTTCTAAAAAATTGTGATAAATAACTTTTTCTCTCATCCTATTACAATCAAGGTTATGACATTACATTGATAAAGTCATTATTATGAACACAACCTTGGCCTCATATTTTTAATCTAGGCAACTATTTAGTTGTTTCCAAGAGTGTACACATTCCATTTTAAATAAACATCAATAATTTAAAACACTTATTTTGAGCTCACTGGGCCACATAATCATGTTATGTCTGAGCACCAAGTCTTGAAATAATCCCATGCAATTTTTTTAAAAGAAGTACATGGAATTTCTGGTACATAACATTCTCCCCACCTTAAGGATCTATATCCTCATAATCCAAAAAAGGGGAAAACAAAAAAACGGGGGTACTGAAACTGGATCTATGCCTCGCACTCTCATGTTCTCTACTGGAGATTATTTTTCATCCACCGAGTGAGAACATGAGTAACCAACCATCCTGAAAGGACCCACTTCAATCAATCCACATTCTCTAATGGGAACACTGTGAATGTTTCCCCATCATCAATGTCCAAATCACCCTAGTCGATGATGTGTGATAGATGATGTACATACCATCTCAGTTGTGATATGTGAAAGTCATTATACACCCAGTGCATCTTTGGGGGAAGATCTGTGTCATACTCCACCTCTCCAACTCTACCTAGAACCTGAAAAGGGTCGATGAATCTCGGAGACAACATGTCGCCCCTTCCAAATATCAATAATCTCAGTCGAGGTGATACATTAAGAAACACATGGTCCTCCTCCTCAAACTCGAAGGTCCTCCTTCTCTTATCAGAAAAACACTTATGTATACTCTATGCAGTCCTCATCAACTCCTGGATGGCTTGAACCTTCTTGGGGGTATCCCATACCATCTCTGGAACCATGAGTTCTGACTCACCAGGGTATTTCCAGCATAACAATGATCTTCATGGTCTCCCATATAGTTCCTCGAATGGTTTCATACTAATGGTGGAGTGGTGCCAGTGGTTATATGCAAACTATATTAGAGGTGGATGATCCTCCCTATTAAAACTAATGTCCAATATGAAATCATGAAGCATGTCCTCTAAAACATGGATAGTTTTCTCTGTCTAACCAACAGTCTTCAAGTGGAAAGTTGTGCTCATGTCTTGATGAGTCCCAAACACCTCCCACATTCCCTTCCACTATGGGGATGCTCAATCTAAGAGTATCATCGATCAGACACTATGTAGTATACCTATCTTATGCACATAGAGGGATCCCAAGATATCTACTTAACCCTCCTATTGGTTGGCTAGAAAGAGGGCCAACTTGGAAAGTCAGTCTATAATTACTCAGATGGTATAATTCCCTCTGGATGTGTGGGGTAAAACCATCACGATGTTTATTGAGATACCATACCACTTCCACTCTAGTACCTCAAGTGTCTGAGACAATCCTACTAGAACCTGATGTTCTGCCTTCACTTTTTGACAAGTGAGGAGCCATGAAAAAAACTCCTCCACTAGCTTATTCATTCCCCGTCACCAGTCTTGTTTTCAAAGATCCTATTACATATTTTTCCCACATGTATGTGACACCAAGGGTAGGTGTGGAACTCCCTCAGAACCTCCTCACATGATGCCCTCAGTAAAACGGTACACCATCTAAAGTAAATTATGTGGTCCACACCTACGGAATATCCATTAAAAGCTTGTCCTAAGGAAAAATGAGCACGTGAGGCTTCATAGCCAGCATCCATATGCAGTACCTCCCTAAATCACTATAGGAGAGGGGGAGTGACATCCATCAAAGGAAGATAAGAAACTCAATCACCATCCACAAAGGATATCTGCATCATAGCTAACTACTCAGATGCTTCACTAAGCAACAATAGTCTCGATCCCCTACTAAGACTTCCCTTCAGCATATTTCCCATCCTAGGATTATAAACTATCTCGAAGTCATAATCCTAGAGGAACTCTACCCACTACCACTACCTCAAGACCAGGTCCTTCTTGGAGTAGTTATTCCAAAGACTTCTGTGATCTAAGTATGCGGTATATTATTATCTCATCAATTATTGATGCCACATCTTCAAAGAAAAGACCACTGCTTATTGCTCCAGGTCATTGGTCACATAATTCTTTTCATGCTGCCTCAACTATCGTAAACCATAAGAAATCAATTCATTCTCTTGCATCAGGACACAACTGAGCCTAGTCCCTGATGTTCCAGATAATACTATATACAATATTCCCTACTCTGGTAGTTTCAAGATGGGGGAAAACATCATTCCCCGCCTCATCATTTTGTATTTTTTGGAAGTTCTCCTTTTACACAAATGGATATCCCTTATGTGTCAAAGTAGATAATGGTGCTACTACCTTAGAAAAGTCTTGCATGAACCTCTAGTAATTTCCAACCAAACCCATGAATCTCTTAACATCATTCAAGCTCCTGGGTGGCTCCCAAGAAAGTACTGCCTCAATATTTTCAAGATCCACTACAAGCCTAGCCTTTGAAATGATGTGTCCTAAAATGTGGATCTCCCAAATCCACAACTAAAACTTAGAGAGATTCCCATAAATTGTGTTCTCTCAAAGTTTATCAAGGAATATCTAGAGGTGTATCTCAAGCTCCTCCGCAGACACCGAGTACACCCAGATGTCATCAAGGAAGACCATGATGAATAGATCAATGTAAGGCTAGATAATCATATTCATGAGTCCTATGAACCCAGATGGGGATTAGTAACATAGAAAGAATCACCAAAAACTCATATTGGACATACCGACACCTGAGGGCTATCTTTGGTATATCATCATCATGTATACAAATTTGATGATAGCCTAATATGAGTTCTATCTTTAAGAACCATCTCACTCCTTTTTCTTGATCGAATATGTTATCAATCCATGCAATACAATACTTGATCTTCATGGTCACATGATTTAGGCACCATAAGTCTATGAAAATACTCAAACATAGGTCTTCATTCTTGGGAAACAATTTTGGGGCCACCCACTGTGAAACATTTCGCCCGACTAAGCCCTTCCTTTATACATCCTCCAGTTGTAACCTAAACTCATGAAGCTCGGTTGGATCCATTTGATATACTAGTGCTGATATCGGTGTCATCCTCGGGTATAGATCAATGAAAATGTGAACCTTTCTATGAGGGGGTAACCCCAAAACATCCTCAAGAAATATGTCTTTGTACTCATCCACTATTACATGAAAGTGAGGGCTCTTCTCATCCACCGCACCGAGGGTGAGGCTAGCCAACTGAGGAGTTATCGGTTACACCCTTCTCCAAGAAATACCATCCATTTCATCAAGTGTTCCATTCTCACCGGTGAAGGTAAACCTCATCCCATCCCAAGACACATTGCACTTTTCACCTAATACGGTTGATCCGAGTATGAACTATGGATAAAAAGACCATAACTAAGATGATGGAATAAGGCCTCGACATGACTAATAGGATATCCCAGCCAAAGATCTCGTATCTATGAGCAAGATAACACTTCCAGAACCAGTTTTTAATCATTGAATCCCCTCCTATAAAAGTTTTTTATATTAAGTATTGAGCCAACAGGTGAATCAGAGTCTCTTAGCTCCGAAAAAAAATTGTAGCTCAGAAAGAGTGACTGGAACTTGTGTATATAATAACTAGAGATAATGTAAATAATTTTCATATCATACCATTAATCATCTCTAAGGAATCATGGGAATATGACTCCATATCATGAAGCTAGCCATACCCTAGTCCACCATCTCTGGGATCCCTTGGTGGACCACTTGGGGGTGGTAGTGGTAGCACCTTAAACCTCCGCCCACTACCTTCTGCTCTGCATGGCCCACTTCCATGTTCGACTCCCTACGGATCACCCTAAAAATAGGGGTTTCTTCTATTGTAGTCCCTCTACCATCATCTGGTCATCTACATAGTGAGTTAGGGTATCATGAGCCTTGTGTCCCCACCCATTTAATGAGTACCAGACCCTGATACTCTATTGACTCCCACTGCCCTAGAAGCCTTGTATCATCGATCTTGTGTCTTGGGGTTATCCCTTGTAATGAGTGAGCATGTTGGGTACCTGTGTATGCTTCCTAATACCCACGGCTGAAGACTCTATCGTCTGGTGTCTACTGGTAGCTCTAGTTTCTTGCTCCTGCTCTTCCAGGAAGATCCATACGAGTATAGCTCGCTCGAGAACCCCATCCAGAGTAGGGATGCAAAGCTATACCATGGATTCCCTAATATCCTATCTTAGTCCCTATTAAAAACTATGAGACTAAAATAATGGGTCACACACCATGTCTATGGAGTAAAAAGAAATATCATTGAATCTCATTGAGTACTCTGCAACTATCATGCTACCATATTGTAGGTGTAGTATCACCTTTATTCGCACTGAGGACAATGTCTCTAGAATGAAACCTCTCTGAGTAGGTGCTCAAATTATTTCATGGTGAGGGTCTCCTCGGCATGCGTCTTGATTTTCAAGCTCCACTACCTCCCCATCAATCTCTGAGGCCATATGGGAGTTATTCTGACCCTAGAACTTGGGAGTTCATTGCCTCTTGAACTTGTTTTTGGCATTGAGCCTACACGCATTCTCTACCAGTAGTGACAGTAGAAACATCTGATCAACGAGCGGTGGAAATATTACTGAACCTCTCAGTGGGGCCATCTATAGTACTAGTCCCTATATGACACCTCATCTCTTGGTGTACCATCCTCATGGTCACACACCAGACTCATGGTAGGAATTCTTCATAGTGGAATCCTGAAACAGATCAACATGAACCACAGTCATTAGATTATACCTAGTGAGTTGACTCTAACTCAAGAAGGACACGATAACACCCTGAATTACAATATGATTCATGCAACTCATGTTTTGAGGTACGGAATCAAAAAGTATAATTCAGGGTCAGGTTGTTTGGATATATTGGCCACTGCAACAACACTGGACTCCCAGAGCCTGAAAGTCGAACTCGAAACCTTTAACAATGTTTCCCACAAAAAATCCATAGACTCTCAGTCCTTAAGGTCGAAACAACCTCCTCTAATACCAATTTTTAAAAAATATTCATTTATGGACGGTGCCATGAATACGCCAAGCCTATCTCCCAAAGGCCAGGGGCTGTAGACTAGCACCAAAAGCATTATCCTACAACATGGAGTCTTTTTTCAAGTACCGACACACACACACACACACACACACTCACTCACATCCCCATCCTAAAATTCTAAAATGGTAAAAAATAATGGATAAAAAGATAACCATTGATGGTAAAATGTACAAACCTGGAAGTAAAGGGGGTAGAATTGAATCCAAAAGAAGCACTAAAAAATGTGGTGCGAAAGTCTCTAGAAACTTGTACGTAGAAAACCCTACATAATGATAAAGTGAAAAGTAGCTTCTTGAAGCTTTAAGAGTATGCCACGCCTGCCTATCCCCTCTGGGCACGGCCTGGTCCTAGACCGCTAAGGTATCATTCAAAACAACAGATATGTGCACAGGACACAATATGTGAAGGTGGAGCCCGTACAGTGGTGAGTAACACAATACACAGTAGGGACTCCAAACCACAAAGAAAGGACCACAATGAAAAGACCACAAAGATAAGTACACATGAATTATTGGATAGCACAAACATGTAAAACCTAAAGTATAGAAATTAATATTATCAGTTGTAATGTTGAACATCTTATACTACTGAGGGACTCATCCCTGATGAGTCAATGTGGAATTCTACACTACTAATGTCCACTCATCACTGAGGTCTTCTAGGAGACTATGGTCTAATCATCATGGAGGTCTATTGTGCGACTCTGGTCTTCTCATTTCTTGGGTCACTGAGGTCTGCTCGTTTTTTGGGCCACTGAGGTTTTCTCATTACTCAGGTCTTCTAGGTCACTAAAGTCCCTTGTATGTTAGGTCATTGAGGTCTGCTCGTCTGCTAGGCCATTGAGGTCTGGTTTTCACTGAGGTCTGTTGGGCCACTGAGGTCTCCTAGTATTCTAGGCCACTGAGCTCCACTCATCACTATGTTATACTGGTCCAATGAGCTTTTCTTTTCACTTCCTTCTTGTTAAAACCTGTAGTACGATTCCCCCTCACAACGCCCTCGATTATGGGAGAGGGTAGTCCTCAATCAATGAATCATATACAGAAATCCACAAAAAAATCTCACTTGGTGTATCCACCCAATCCAACCCGGCCTTGTGTCCACCGACCCAAACAGGGTTCGGTGACCCGACCTAGGTCCGGTGACATAAACCAGGTCCAGTGACCTGACCCGGGTCTGGTGACCCGACCAGGGTCAGGCGACCCATCCTGGGTCCAATTACCTGTCCCGGTCCGACCCGGCCTGCTGGGTCATGGGTCAAACCCACTAGGCTTCCCGTGTCTAGCCTACCTCCTCCAGCACTACACACTGTGAGTAGGCTATCATGCTCTACCCGAAATGTAGTGCCCGCCACATCTCCCCATACCCTGTAGGTCACTGCGGCATCCAACGCCACAGTCCGTATAAAACGCGGACCCCAAATATGTGACGTGGTGCGACTTTTTGTATTTGTTTGTGTTGTATCGAGCTTCATTCTGTCACCCCAATACACCACATGTGGCTGTTAACGTAGGCCTCATCTACTGCAATGGTGCACTGCCTCCTCTACGTGCTGCTATCAACACTGGTGCTCCAGTAGTTCCTTCTGTGGGCCACCATAATCACTTCGGGGGGTCCATTTCTAATTCGAAAGCATCTTCAGGATCCTTGGGTCATCACTCTCACTACATCATACTCCCAAGTTGTCTCACCATCAATCCATTTGTTTGGTCACAAAGAACACATGAACTCCCCAATAGAGGGATATGTGCCTTCTTTGGGTCGACCTGATCTAATGCATTATAATTCAAAAACATGTTGCGAGGCGATTTAAGAATCAATCTTGAATAACTATGATTTAAACGTTTAGATTATAAACCCTCCCTTATAATTGATTGATCTAAGGGTAAAATTTTCATTGGTTGACCCACATTTGATGAAAACCATGAATAGGGAAAAGGAAAATTCACTTTGAATCAAACCCCTTCCTCGAGGTTAGATCATTCGTTGGTGAAGATCACACCACTGTTTTTCAAAATTCCTAGATCCGTTGTTGGTCACGGTTCGTTGATCTTCACTCTCTAATGAAAAATATTCAAGGGCTCATAGAAATAAAATATTATTCCAATGATCATGTTTTTGGTGAACCCATTAAGTTGAGAAAAATGTGTTTCAGTGTTTCTATTATGCTGAGTCTCTAAATCATTACGGTATTTCATTTATGAATCAATGTTTCTGTTACACATAGGTTGTAACATATTTACATAGCAACTAAATTTGAATTTCAAATAAAATAAAGTAATATTTTATTTTATTTTTCCTGAAGTAATTTTTATATTTTTTTAAAAAAGTCTCAAAATTTACTTTTTCCCCCGACCTATGAAGATCGAGGTTTATTCTTTCCTAAGGTAAATTCATCATTCCAGACACAACAATACCCTCAGATTTTAAATCCTAGAACCCGTTTAAAGGTTTCCAAAACCATGTGTGTGAATTATTTTTAATAAACATAAAATATTAAAAAAATTATTTAGTGCTCCCCAAGCCTCATAAACAAGTGTCGTCTAAGCTCCTGGCCTTAATGTTACCCCATTTAATTTTTATTAAAAATAATAAATGGAAATTCTACGAAATTAAAAAAAAGCCCACAAAATTTTTTTAGTCACCTCAAAACACAATCACATAAAAACTAAAAATTGGTGTCTATGACCTTGTACTTATTATCAACCATTAGTGTATAAACATATGATGGTATCCATAAATCAGAAGATAACCTCAAGTGAAAATACCCTTATCCCTAAATTTATATATACCTTTTATTTGATACAAACTATAAGAACCTAAAAATAAACAATATGTAAACTCTATCCTTAGAAATAAATTTAATTATTTTCATTCCAAGGATCATTTTAGTTTAGAGGATTAAAAGGTTTGGTCATAAAACTTACATAATTATCCTATATCTTTCAATGTGGGTACTTCCAATTAGTGACTATTTTTTCCATAGTATGAAACTTTTATTAAAAAATGGATTTCGTCTTCATTACATATCTTCATTATTTTCCATTTGTCTTCTTATTGTTCTTACTCATACTTAAAACCTGTAGAATAAATTAAAAATATGGGATGAGCACAAAAAATTCAGTAATTAAAATATAAAAAAAATTAAACAACCCCAATAATCTATTTTAAAACCCAAAAATTGTAAATTATATTTTCAATCAAGATAATAAATATTGAGTTTAAAAACTAGTTTTCTTACACATTAAATTAGCTATACTGCGGAAGGTTTTTCATAAAACCTTATAAAATAAAAAATAAATTAAAAATAATAATCATTAGGGTATCATAGAAAACATGACAACCCATGAAGAAAAATTCATAAAAATGTATGTTTTACCATAAAATGCAATAATCACCCCTTTAATGCAAAATATCGTGTTATTGTGTTTTTAAAATCAAAAATTTAATGAAAACTCATTTGAGGGAATATAAAATTCATATAAGTGCCTAAATTAAACAACTCCATATAACCCTTATAAGTTTAATAAACAATATGAACAACTTCAAATATAATAAAATTAGGAAAATGACTATTTCTCAATACATTGGAGAGAAATATCAGGCTCCCTCATCATCAGAATTTATACCAAGATCACCCATCATCATGAGTTATATCAGCTCAACAATATTAATAAATAATTTCTAATGACCATAAAAAGAATTAAATGCCTAAAATATTACAATTCCATCATCAAACTCATAAAAATGTACTTTTTATCCCATAATCAAATCATTTTTTGTATATTGATATACCTATTTTTTTTTATAACCATATTTTAAAATATAAATTATCATGGAAAAAGGTAATTATTTTTTTCATTGAACAAAACACAGAATATTTTAATGTAATAAAAAAATAAAATATATTTTTAAAAGATTGAAAATTCATTTACACTATATATGTTAAAATATTGTATTCATTTTTCTATTTTTAAAGAAAGTAAAAATATAATATATAAAATACGAAAAAAAAGTTAACTTTTTAAAAACCATTGAAAAAAATTAAAAGGTGAGAGAAAATATAATTAATAATTAATTTATTCCTAAAAACATAAAAATATAAATATAATTTTATGAATATGTATATAAAACAAAAATATTAAGATAATATATCATTAAAACTTTTAAAATGAGGTTTTCAATGTAATGTTTTTCTTACCTTGAGTCTCACACATCACCATTAATCTTTATCTTCCTAGATAATAAACATATGTTAAATATATAATTTATTAGGAAAAATTTTCCTATTTATTATTAAATTTATTTTATTTATTACCATGTTATACATAATTACTTAGTCAATTATGTCCACAATAGATTTTTTTGATGATATTCAGTTCAAAAGACCAAAATGATAATTTTAAGTAGAATATGGTCAAATAGGTAATTATTACATCAACCAAATAATTAAAATTATGTAATTATTATAATTTTATACATAAATTAAACTTTTATTAAGAAAAAATTATGATGGTTATGAAAAACGATGTAAGTTAGGATCATGGAGACGATAGGTTGTATGTACGCTTGAGTAACGTTTCAATTTTTCAATGAATATGATGGAAAGAAATAAATTATTATTTTAAATTTAAATAATGATTATTATATCGTAAATATAATTTTTTTAAAAGAAACATAATTATATAATCCATGTGATTTGGTTATAAAAAAATGAATCACATCGCTTTATGGAGGTGGTAATCCCCACATTCGCACAAATGACATTATGATTTTTCAATGGATGGAAAGGTAAAAAATATATGATATCATATATTTAAAAAAAACATAATTATATAATTAATATCATATATATATATATATATATATTTAATTACTCGTTATTATCATCCATTAGATGTAGTTATTGAAGAAATAATTTATAGGTTAATGAGATGGTAGTTCGTCGTACACAAGAAAAATTTGTTTTCCATTTGTTCGAAAATGTGGTAGATATAGGTTATTCCTTTAACATGAAAACATATTAGTATATGTAATATGATTATTATTTTATTTCATCATGGTTGAAAAATATTTTAAGAAGGTAGAAGAAAAAAAATAACTAAAAATTTTGGTTAAAATTAATAGCTTTTTTCAGACAACCTACTTTGATTTACACCTTAATCCATCAATGTGTGGTATTATTACCAAACTAATATTTAAAAAATTTGGGGAGTAATGTTAGTGATGTATTTGGAAAGTATTTGCTGATACAAATGTATCTTGAAATATACTGAGGAGGGGATATAGGATTCCCTTTTATAATTGAGAGGGGAATTATTTGAAATTCATAATGTATTAAATTAATATAAATTAATTTTCATGTTAAAGTGTGTCAAATTTGACTTAATTATAATATAGTATTATTTCGAGTCTAAATTTATTAAAAAAAAGTATATAGGTTTATGTGATGTTTTCTCTCTTATCTCTTTTTTATTCCATATCAGTGTATTTTACTCATCAAGGGTCAGGAAAGCTATTATTAAAGGAAAGCTGGCCCAAAATGGACCATTTTTGTTATCTTAAACCATATCCCATTAAATTTTATGAATATATTATTATTTTTTAATTTTAATTCATATCATACATTATTTTTTATTATAAATTATCATTATTGACTTTTTTGAGATACTTGAAATATTATACTATAACATGTATCTAACTCAGGTTAAGTGTTCCAAAAATGTCATTTATTTGAATAAATAGTTTATATTTTATTAATATAGTCATCTATTTAAATTTATACTAGTTTAGATATGACATTAAACCAAATATTTTAGTTTAACCCCTTGGTGAGCTGATTTTTACCTTAAACATGGTAATGACTTTTACAATATTAATGTGTTATAATTTTTCTAATAAGGAAAAAATTGGATAAAAATGGATGGACGGAAATTTTAGAAATTTATTATTATAATTTTCGTATTTAAATATATTTTTTAAATAATTTAATAAAATATTATTTAACATACAATATCACTAATGTTATTTTTGAAAATATTCATTTAAAATGGCATTAATGTATTCAAGGTAGAATTGGAATTAGAATATATCCCACTCAGACATACCTAATATTTGATCAAGATCTATAAAATTTATGAATCACTATAAAATCCCAAATAAAATATTAATATTGTATTTTTTAAAACAATTTACTTGATTTTTCTATTACTTGTGAATGTACTTTGTAACGAACCAATGTTTTTCAATGGAAATTCCCTTCTTATATTTATGTCATGAAATCACATGAAAATTCAACATAATTAACTACTAAGTGATAAGTGACCTTTAAAAATATGTTTTTCACTTCTATGTTTGGAATTTTAAAAATCTGACATACACGATTGTGCTCAAGATGGTTTTTGGAGTCAAATGAAACAAAAATAATATACAATGAATTGTAACGTACCCATAGGAATAGTAACATACCCTTATGAATAGTAATATGAACCTTATGAATAGTAAATCATCAAACCTAAGAGTAACCTTACCCATGAATAATTAAATAAAATTTAGACATCTTAGAAAGTGACAACTTGACCATAGTAAACGTTTTGGAATTTTGTAAGTCATAAATAATTAATTATAACTAATTAATTAATTTAAAGAAAAATTTATTTTATTAAAATATATTCATTTTTTATCAAATCAATGTCTTATAGTTTTTATATAATTTTATAAGACCCTTCGTAATTTTTGAAAGCACTATAAAATCAGTTTTAATCTTAAAAACTGTTTTTTTAAGTAAATTTTAATTTTAATTAAATATTAAATTAATAATATTTAAAAAATTACTTTTGAAAAATGGACATCCTTTTTCGGATTCTACACTTCAAAAAATTGTAGGGGCATTTTTTGGGATTTTTCAGAAATACTTGAATCTTTGATGAATAGTAGAATCTGATAATTCACAATAAATGCTAAATAATAGATTAATTGAGTCATCGATGATTTTTTGCTGATGGAAGACCACTTGGTTCAGGATCACATGATAAAATTACAAATCCTGTTCATCCAAGACTCAATATTCCATGACTTAGGGGAAATTAATAAACTAATGAATTTTATATTAAGGAAACCCTTGTCCCCTCCACTATAAAAGACACCCTTCACACACTCATTTCCTCACACCTCTCAAGCTCCACGCCTTCCTTAAACTCTGCCCAAACACCTTCCCTATCCCCTCTCCCACGTCCAAGAGCTTTTGGTCTCATCAAAAGACCATGCTTAGTCCCTTAAGGAGGATTTCAAGTGGAGGATTTAAGAGGTAATTTCTCTACCCC
Source organism: Viscum album (assembly GCA_963277665.1). Lineage (NCBI taxonomy): Eukaryota > Viridiplantae > Streptophyta > Magnoliopsida > Santalales > Viscaceae > Viscum > Viscum album. The sequence continues at coordinate 1,007,938,751 of OY728161.1, forward strand.
TTCTCCTTTAATTTCCTTTCAAGTTCAAGTTCATTTCTTGATCTCTCCCCACCTATCTTCATCCAAATGGTATTGTAACCCCATTATTATACATATAATTTAATTTTATGACTATAATTGGATATTATACCATCCATCCTCCATTCCCTCTTCCTTTAATTTTATTAAAGAGGACATTGTTCATGAGGTGTTAATTTATCACCTTCAAGAACGACATGATTTCTGCTTCCATTTCTACCTTCAGATCTAGTCATGAAACCATATTTATGGTAGAACCAGAACATTTTATATGTATTATCTCCAATTTAATGTTTTGTAACTAACTTATTATAAGTCCCATACCTTAAACATTACCTAATCTTGAGTTACTTCAAGAATACACATTGAGGATCTTTTTAGGTTTAGAGTTTTAGAGAATTAGATCATAAAACATGCATTACATTCCACATTTAAACAAATTGGTTACATAAAAGATAGTACTCATTTTTCTTATCAACGGAATCATATTTAAAATAAAACATGGATTCTTTCTGCCTGCTCTAATTTGTTCTCATGGGTTTCTGAATCAACTGAACTTTTTCTACCATCTCTTCTACCAATTCTGGTCCCATCAGCTTCCTTTCACCCACATCATCCCAAAAAGCTGGGGATCGACAACGTTTACCATATAATTCCTCAAATGGATCCATCTGTATACTAGAATGAAAAGTGTTATTATAAGAAAACTCAACCAAACAAAGATGTTGGTCCCAACTTCCCTGATAATCTGTCAAACAAGCACGTAGCATATCCTCCAATGTCTGAATCGTTCTTTCTGACTGCCCATATGATTCAGGATGAAAAGATGTACTAAATTTTAATCTAGTACCCAATGACTTCTGAAGGTCTTTCCAAAAGTTATAATTAAACCTAGGATTACGATCAGATACAATGGAGAGAGGAACTCCATGTAACCTGACTATCTCTTTAAGATACAAACTGGAAAGTTGATCTCGGGAAAAATTTTCTCGTATAGCAAGGAAATGAGCAGATTTAGTCAAGCGATCAACAATAACCCAAATTTCATTATTACCTCGCGGTGTCTTCAGCAATCCCACAACAAAGTCCATGGATATATTCTCTCATTTCCACCATGGTACTGGTAAAGGCTGAAGCATCCATCTCGGTAACTTCCGCTCTGCTTTTACTTGTTGACAAGTCAAAAACATCACAGTAAAATCAGAAATATCCCTTTTCATTCCGTCCCACCAGTAATACTCCTCAAGATCTCTATACATCTTAGTACTGCCTGGATGAACTGAAAATGGAGAACTATGAGCTTCACATAACAACACTCTCTTCAGCTGTGAATCACAAGGCACACACAATCTCTTCCCAAATCTTAAAACACAATCATTATCAATGTCAAATTCAGGAAACTTACCCTTCTGAACCAGCCCTACCTTTTTCTGCAACTCGCTGTCTTGCTTATGTGCTTGCTTAATTCTGTCTGATAGAGATGATCTCACTCATACATGAAAAAAAAACAGAAGAAATTCTTGCACCAACAACTTCTATGCAAAATTTCATCAAATCCATAACCAAAGGATCATGTTCCAAACACAACATTGTTAATGAAGCATTAATTTTTAGACTCAAAGCATCAGCTGCTTTATTTTCTTTTCCCAGATTGTAATGAATTGTACAATCATAATCCTTGATTAATTCTAGCCATCTCCTCTGTCTCGTGTTCAATTATTTATGATTGAATATATACTTTAAACTTTTTTTATCGGTATATATTTCACACTTTACTCCATACAAATGATGCCTCCAAATTATTAAAGCGAAAACAACAACCACTAATTCCATATCCTATTTAGGGTAATTTACCTCATGAGTTTTCAACTATCGTGAAGCATAAGCAATTACCTGATCATTCTGCATTAGGATTCAACCAAGTCCTTTCAATGAAGCATCACTATATATAACAAACTCACCATTCCTGGAAGGTAGTTCCAAAACTGGAGCATTCATCAATCTTCTTTTTAGTTCCTGAAAACAATCATCACATTCTTTTGTCCAGATAATCTTAACACCCTTCCGAGTTAGCTTAGTCATTGGACTTGAGAACCGTGAAAAATTCTAACAAACATTCAGTAATAGCCTGCCAAACCAAGGAAGCTATGAATATAAGTTACATTTGTGGGTCTTGGCCATTCTTCAACAACCTTTGTTTTTGCCGGATCAACAGTTATCCGATCTTTAAAAAACAATGTGACCAAGGAAATAAATTTGTTGCAACCAAAACCCACACTTACTGAATTTCCCAAACAATTTCTTTTCTATTAAGGTTTGAAAAATAACCCATAAATGTCTTTCATTCTCCTCTTTACTTTTAGAAAACACTGAAATATCATCAATGAAAACAACCACAAACTTATCTAAGAACTCATGGAAAATTCTATTCATAAGGTCCATGAATACAGTAGGTGCATTGGTAAGCCCAAAAGGCATTACTAAAAATTCATAATGGCCATATCATGTTTGAAACGCGGTCTTCAGAATATCTTCTTCCTTTACCTTCAACTGATGGTACCCCGATCTCAGGTCAATCTTTGAAAAAAACTGAGCTCCCTGCAGTTGATCAAACAAATCATCGATATGAGGCAAAGGATACTTGTTCTTAACAGTGATATTATTCAAGGATATATAATCAATGTAATGTCTCATAGAACCATCTTTATTTTTAACAAATAAAATAGGATCACCCCATGGTGATGTGCTAGGTCGAATGAAACATTTCTCTAATAAATCATGCAATTGCTCCTTCAACTATAAAAGTTCAGTTTGATCCATCTGATAAGGGGATTTTGAAATGGGTTTATCATTAGGAACTAAGTCAATAGTAAATTCAACTTCCCGGTCTGGTATTATTCCAGGAAACTCATCAGAAAAAACATCAGGATACTCATTTACCACTAGCACATCATTAATCTGAAAAGTTCCCTTATTTTGAAGGATATGTGCAAGGTAACATTCATTTCCATATTTTACAAGTTTTCGGCCTCTTGATATGATATCAACAGTAAGGGTTCATTATTGTACACCAACTAAAAGTCATTTTGAAAAGAAACTTCTTTAGCTCTAAAGTCAATCTTAGCATGGTAAATAGAGAGCCAATCCATTCCCATGTTAACATCAAACTCTCTTAGAGGTAAAACAATAAGGTTTTCAAGTAGGTTCTTTCCACAAATAATTATAGGAAGATTCTTATAAATTCTTTTTGCCTCAACATTTCCCCCATGTGTTTTTACCACATTTTCATGGGTCATTTATTGAGATGGTATTCCCATTTTACTAGAAAAGTTTTCAGAGATTAAAGAATGTGTAGACCCCGAATCAAACAACACACTGGAAAAATCTGAAGAAAAACAAACAATGTACCTGATACAACTTCATTTGATGGTCCGAAATCTTCTGAAGTAGTTGCAAAGGATTTCACCACCCCTTTCTACTTGTAGTCTAACTGCTTCCCATCACTCTATCTCTTTTTCGGACGCACGTTTTCATAGTGACCCATCTCATTGCACTTAAAACATTTCACTAACTGTAAATCAAATTTGGTCGTGCCATCACCCTGATCTTTTTCAGTGCAATCACGAGCCTTATGTCCCATCGTACAGCATCGGTAGAACTTTCCAGAATTCAGAAGACATTCCCCAGCATGCCTTTTACCACATTTATCACAAACTGGAAACTTAGTTTTCTTACCGTCAAACCTTTTTGAAGAATTCTATCCTTTCTCCTGCCACCTCGGTCTCTTATTCTACTGGTTGTTATAGAACACTTGATCATCAGGAAACTCCATTTCCACCTTCTCAGAACATTGAACAAGATTTTCATAACTCTTTAACTCGTGAAAAGATAAAGCCCTTCGATATTTTTCCTTTAATCCTGAGTAAAAACGATTTATTTTACTATCAAGATCTCGGATAAAATTTGGAGCATACCTTGCCAATCGAGTGAACCTTTCTTCATAGGCAGCCACTGAGTCTTCCTCTTACCTCAATTCTAGGAATTATTTTTCCATCCTAAGTCAAAAAGCCTTAGAAAAATACTTCTCAAGAAACATACCTTTGAATTCATCCCAGTCGAGAGCATCAATCTCATCAGCTTCCCTGATATTTTTAACCATTGACCACCACTGATCTGATTCACCCTCCAAATGGTAAATAGCAAGACTAACCTTTTTATTGTCTAAACACCCCATGACATCAAAAATCTTCTCTAGTGCTTTAATCCACCCTTCATCTAGCACAGAGTCAGATGATCCCCTGAATGATGGGGGATGTTGCCTCATGAAATGTTCCACCACTGACATGTTCCTCTACGGTTGATCTGGCAAATCTTGTGCGTGGATACCACCACCATTTATCGCTTGGGTCAACTGTGGCATTACTGCAACAAACTGTTCAGTTCCAATTCTGACCATCTCAGGATGCTGATTAAGAAGTTCATTTCATTCTATATGCCTTCCTAGCACCGCTTCCATGTTTCCTCTGCGGAAAACCATTCTGATCAAACATGTCTTAGATGAAGCAACATGGTAATCTTCAAATGCAATATCATTTAAATTTGACCATAAAAAAATATTTTTGGATTATCATTTAATATAGTTCTAACTCCTAAAGTTATCTAAACTGACCTCTGATACCAACTATAAGGCTCCAACCTTAAACATTACTTAATCTTGAGTTACTTCAAGAATACACGTTGGGGATCTTTTTAGGTTTAGAGTTTTAGAGAATTAGATCATAAAACATGCATTACATTCCACATTTAAACAAAGTGGTTACATAAAAGATAGAACTCATTTTTCCCATCAACAGAATAACATTTAAAATAAAACATGGATTCTTTCTTGACACTTCCTTAACACTAACATCACATCAGGTACCTTTCCCTTGACCTGTGAAAAACATTTCAAAAACATGGGATGAGCATAAAAAGCTTAGTAAGGGATATAAAAGTACGAAATGAAAAAATTATTCCATGCATGGAATCATACTTTACTCATAAAACATAATCACATACCTCATCAAATGATGAATAAATCATAGAAATAATAAGACATAAAGGTAACTTGATACATTCATAACATTCTTATGTAGGGAGTAACCCTCATGGTTACATTTGGAATACCCATCACAATATATTCCCTAAATCTCTTCGAAGAAACCTTAAAGTTGAACTCCTTTTCCTTACCCAATGCATTGGAGAGCTATATCGGGATCACCCTCCCTTAGTTTATCACAGAACCACTCGTCTTCATAACAATTCCCAAGAACCATAACATAACCGTATCACATAAAACATGCATAAAGGAAACATAACATTTCCACTTTTCAATCACAAGATATCAATACAACACATTGATATAAAAACAGTATGAAACCCATTTTCAATACCAAAAAAAATAGAAAATTAAAACATGGTATTTATTTTTCATTCAAAAAAAGTTATGGCTTGTAGAGGAAGCTGAAACTCAAATAATGGTCAATGCGGTGGAGAATTCATTATCACTGCATACGTAGGATAGAAAAAACATTCGCTTTTGTCATTTAAAAAATGCTTCGTATAAAAATATTCCTTTTGAATAAATGTAAAAGTCATAGGGGTTTATACACCGTATAAAATAAAGTTGTGTGTAAAACAAAATATTCCTAAATGAAAGGAGATTGAGACGATGTCCCTTACCTCGTGTCCGACGTGACTCGATTTCTCTTTAATCTCCTGAATAATAAACTAAAGATAATTTATACTTTCTTAAGAACATTCTTCAATTTTATTATTCCTTTTATATAACTTATTTCCATGTTATAAATGTTATGTAATCATTTAATTTAATAGAGTTTGTTTTGTCGATATTTGGTACTTTAGTCAAAAATGGACTTCTTACAATTACATGTTGTTTATGTGGTCAAAGGTTCATTATATCCAGAATGATATTCATGATTTTTGTTGGAATCACCTGTTTTGATAATCCCAAATCATGCTTAACCATTGATTATGATGTATTAAAACCTTGCATTAATCTTATTATTCCATGCTTAAACGTATTTTATTCTAAACAGTTCATATTCATACTCTCATAACTTTACTGTAACAGCTTACAGTAGCATTTACATAAGTTTAGTATTGTTAGCTACCAGTCAGAGTTTTATTTTCAAAGTCACAGTTACAGCTAACTGTCACCTTAAATATTGTTGCAAAAAGTTCACAGTTACAAGGTTACAGACGAAGACTAATACAAGCTTACAGTTACGAGTCTACTGCTATCTATTGTCAAAGCTCACAGACGAAGGTCACAGTGACAAGACTTCTGTTCAAAGTTATATCTGCTCAAGCTCACAGTCGAACAAGTCTACAGTTGAAACAAGTCCGCAGACGAACAAGCCTACAGTCATAAGTCTACAGTCAAGGTTACAGTTAGACAACTTCTGTCTACTAAGTCTACTGATGATCGAAGTCTACAGTTGAAAAAGGTTACAGTTATACAAATTTGATGTTACAAGTCTACAGTTAGAAAGGCTACAGCTACATGGAGTAAAAGCTACTATTGCAAGCCTACAGACAACAAGCCTCTTGTTGAAGTCAGCAGTCAGAAGGAAGTCCACAGTTGGAAGACCACAGTTGAAGTCAACAGAACCCGTACCTCGTACCTGCTGAAAAGAAATATTTTCTGTCCCCTGTCGGGAGATAAATACGAGAAGACTACGCTGCCCAAAAAAGATGCGAACCAGAGAAGTGCGTGGTGGACGAAATATACCAAAAACACAAGAAGATAAAAACGAGTTCCATCAAGAACACAGAGAAGCATATAGTCAATCAAGTATACTCGAGAAGTGTTCTGTGCATACAAGAAGAACCCTGAAGAACTTCATCGACTACATTCTCACTACCTGTGAACCTGAAGCATACGACACTCTGTTTCTCAAACAGAAACGAGAAGAGGACTCAAACTCTCTTCTGATCGAATACAAGAGACACTGAGATCACCAGAACCACTTCTAAACTCTACATCTCTTGTTCTGTGATTTATTCTACATTTTGAGCAGTGTGTGTTATCTGCTGTATTAAACACACACACTGACTCCTGTACTTCCACTGGAGGATCTGTAAATCCTCAGCAAACCTTTTTGCACCCCATTTCCCACTGTGGATAGTGGTAGAGGTCTTGTGACCTGAACAGCTGGCTGCTGTTGTTTGTTTTCCCATGAAGAACTGTGGTAGAGGTCTTGTGACCTGGACAGTGTGTTCACTGTTGTTAACCCCGATCCAGGGTGTGGATCATTCTTATATAAAATTTTGAGAGGACTATGTCTCGGCTTGAGACTGAACCTCTTGGTTAATTCTCTGTGTTTGTAGTTGTACTCTATATCCATACTATACATATTTATTTCTTATTCCGCTGCTATTACTTTGAAATATAATCTATCTTCAAAGCTACTTTGATAATTAAATTCGCAAGTGTTTATGTTTGTTATAAATCAGTAAGTTAGTGTCAAAAGTTAATTTAATCATAAGATTAAGTTAACTGAGAATTAATCAATCTTTGAGAAACTAATTGAACCTTTATAATCTATATAAATTCACTACAGTTTAATTTGTTTTTGAAATTGGGGGATTTTAATAGAAATTGATTTTAACAGAAATTTTAATTGGAACTCAATTCACCCCCTCTTGAGTGTCCACTCCGACCAACAATTTGGATATCATATATTTCATATATATCTAGAATATACATGTATTTATAATAGTACATAACATTTAGAGGTAATAAATGAAATACGTCGTTCATGGAGATGGTAAGTCGTACGTACGCATGGGCGCTACTTTCATTTCTATATCGTATTTAATGGAGTGAAATCATAATGATATAAGGGTATATTATAATTCTAGTATAACATCATATATAATAAAATTAACTCCATCCTTTATAAATTCCACATATGGAATTAACGAATCAAATCACTTTGAGGGGGCGGTAGTCCGCATTTCCTAAAATGAAATTATTGTGTTTACCCACAATGGAAACTATAAAGGTATTCCACAAATGAAAAATACAAAAGCATAAGAAAAACATAAAAATAATATATATCATATATAAATATAGATATATCATTATTTCCACTATGAAAGGTGTTAAAATAATATTGAACAATCATCGTTTCGTGAGGCAGAAATTCGCCATCCACAGAAACGTTATGTTCTTTAACCAGTTGATGAAGGTGTGTGTAAGTGTAGCTCGAATCCTTAACATAACAACATCCTATTATATTTAAGATACTGGTACTGTTACAAAAAATGGAATAGAAAGAGTTTAGGGGGTTGGAGAAGCAAAATAAAACATAAGAACACAAGAGAAGACACTACCTTTAAATCAGGTAACTCTTTTTTATTTGAGCTCAAAGGCTTCCTTGGAAAGACTTCTTCCCAAAGTGAGGATTCTATGAGTAAGATAGGGATGTGGAGAGATGAAATGGGCTGGGTTTGTCCAAGACAAAGGCTTGAGAGGTGGGGGTAAGGTGGTAGAGGTGGGGGACTTTTATTAGAGGAGAGGAGGGGCACTCTTGGAATGTTATAAAAGGTTACTTTATTATAAAATGCTTTTCAGATTTTAACGGTCCCAAAATTATATATTTCTAGGATAAGGTGATAAGAGTTCGAAATCCACCCATCTAATAGGTTTTTTAAAATGTTAGGTCTTTTATTTTACATTATCTTTTCATTTTATTTAAATCATTAAATAATGAGGTAATTGTTCCATCATCATGGTGTCAGAAATAATTTAATTTATTTAATGTCTAAAAATTATAAAAAAATTATCATGATGTATGAAAACTTTTTATATTTATAATGTATATTTATAGTTAAAAATATGACTTGTATAACCCCATGTAAAAATTGTTTTACTAAAACAACACATGTTTGTGACATTTTCATTTTAAGATTAAATAAAAAGTTATTAATGTAATTTTCCTACCAAAGTGGCTCCATGGGGTCCCAATGTTTCCCAATGAATTTTATTGATCGGCCATGAAAAATCCAATAAGGATAGGACATGTGTCAAGGTCATTTCATATTATTAAAACATTATTTTTACCTTAAATTACATTAATTACCTCTAATCGCGATTAAAAACATAAAAGTTACTATTCACCAAACAATTATTTTAATCCCATTGAACCACATTTTACTTTTTAATTAAAACCATGTATGTCGGATTTTTGAAATTCAAAACACAGAGGTGGTAAATTTTCATTTAAATGAAAAATTAGTTTTGTAAGTACCACTTAGTGGTTTCACTATTCATTAAAAATTGATGTTTTTCAGAAAAATACCAAAACATCACCCTAAGCTATATTTGATATTCAAAATTCAAAAATGATGTATATTTTACAAAATTCAAATCATATAAGTTACATTAATTAATTTAATAATTAATTTCTGTTGTCAGAACAAATAGCGTGTTTTTATGAAATAATATATATCAAAAGATTGACACTAGTTTAAGTCCAATTTCAAAGTGAAATTAATTCCAATGAACACTATTGGATTAAATGGTAAAAATATATTCTAATTTCACCTTAAAACCAATTCAAAAGATAATATAATCATATAAATAAATTAGATTAAAAATAGTTTTCGAATTAAAATACAACATTTTTCACCATTCATTAAAAAATGTACTTTATCGGAAAAATACCTAAAATTTTCACAAAGTAAAATTTGATGTCCTGATTCTAAAGAAGAAATTTATTTGGTCCAATTTAATGTATAAAAGTGACCAAAACTATATTTAAAGAGGGTTCTCCATCAAAAGGCGATAGTTTTACCTTTTAATAAATATTATAGTATCTAGGCCTAAAATTGAATTTATTTAGTATTTTAAGCCTTTATCCTTTATTGGATAAATGTAAAAACATTTAGCAAACATATATAATCATATTTTAGTTATTTCTATTCATTCCCACCAATACAACGGCTACGTGTTAACTACCATTTAAAGTAATATTTTTTTATTACTAGTGTGCAACGTACGATTTCAAAAAAACTCTTTGTTGCGTATCAGGTACGCTATCGAACATAGAAACCCCTTTAAAATAAAATTAATATTTAATTCATAAATATTAATAAATATGACAATTCGTTAATCTTTATTTACCTGCGATGTTACATCCTTCCCCCTTTATGGGAATTGCGTCCTCACAATTTTATTCACTTATCAAAATAAATGGGGGTATTTATCCGCCATTTCATTTTCATATTCCCACGTTGCCTATTCAACCATATAGTTTTTTCACAAAACCTTTACCCAGTGAATTACCTTATTTCGCAACACTTTCTCTCTTTGGTCAAGAATCTGGACCGGTTGTTCTTCATAAGAGAGATTCTCTTCCAACTGAACTACCTCTGGGATCAAAAACATGTGATGGATCTGGCATATACTTTCTCAATATTGAAACATGAAAAAAATTGTGTACCTGAGATAAACTCAGAGGTAAGACACTCGGTAAGAAACTGATCCAAATTTCTCCAGAATTTCATATGGTCCAATGAACCTTGGTCTCATCTTTCCTTTCTTACCGAATCACATCACACATTTCCATGGTGAAACATTCAGAAAAACATGATCACCTACCTCAAAAGATAGATCCTTCCTCTGGTTATCTGCATGACTCTTCTCCCTGATCTGAGTTGTTCTTGTGTGTTTCTATATCAACTAATATTTTTCTTCCATCTCTTCTACCAATCCTGGTCCCATCAGCTTCGTTTCACCCACTTCATCCCACAAACCTGGAGTTCAACACCATTTACCATATAATGCCTAAAATGGAGCCATCTATATACTGGAATGAAAACTGTTATTATAAGAAAACTCAACCAAAGAAAGATGTTGGTCCCAAATTCCCTGATAATCCATCGAACAAGCACGTAGCATATCCTCCAAAGTCTGAATCATTCTTTCTAACTGCCCATCTGATTGAAGATGAAAAGCTGTACTAAAATTAAATTCAGTACCCAACAACTTCTGAAGGCCTTTCCAAAAGTTAGAAGTAAACGTGAAATCACGCTCAGATACAATGGAGACACGAACTCCATGTAACCTGAATATCACTTTATGATACAAATAGGAAAGTTTGTATAGGGAAACATTATGTCGTATAGCAAGGAAATGAGTAGATTTAGTCAAACGATGAACAATAACCCATATTGAATTATTACCTCGAGGTGTCCTCGGCAATCCCACAACGAAGTCCATGGATATATTCTCCCATTTCCACTCTGGTACTGGTAAAGGATGAAGCATCCCTTTCGGTAACTTCTGCTCTACTTTTACCTGTTGACAAGTCAAACACTTCACAGTAAAATCAGAAATATCCCTTTTCATTCCGTCCCACCAGCAATACTCCCGATGATCTCTATACATATTAGTACTGCCTGGATGAACTGAAAATGGAGAACTATGAGCTTCACATAACAACTATCTCTTCAAATGTGAGTCACAAGGCACACACAATCTATTCCCAAATATCAAAAGAAAATCATTATCAATGTTGAATTCATAAAACTTACCCTTCTGAACCAGCTCTACCTCTTTCTACAACTTGCTGTCTTGCTTCTATGCTTGCTTAATTCTATCTGATAGAGATGATCTCACTGATACCTGAAACAAAATAGAAGAACTTCCTGCACCAACAACTTCTATGTCAAAGTTCATCAAATCCTTAACCAAAGGATCATGTTCCAAACGCAACATTATTAATGAAGCATTACTTTTTCAACTCAATGCATCAGCCACTTTATTTGCTTTTCCCGGATGGTAATGAATTGTACAATCATAATCCTTGATTAATTCTAGCCATATCCTCTATCTCATGTTCAATTCTTTCTGAGTGAATATATACTTTAAACTTTTGTGATCGAATTATATTTCACATTTTACTCCACACAAACGATTCTTCCAAATTATTAAAGCGAAAACAACAGCAGCTAATTCCAAATCATGTGTAGGGTAATTTACCTCATGAGTTTTCAACTGTCGTGAAGCATAAGAAATTACCTGATCATTCTGTATTAGGATGAAACCAAGTCCTTTCAATGAAGAATAACTGTAGATAACAAACTCACCATTCCTGGAAAGTAGTGCCAAAACTTGAGAATTCACTAATCTTCTTTTCAGTTCCTGAAAACAATCATCACATTCTTTTGTCCAGATAAACTTAACACCCATCCGAGTTAGCTTAGTCAATAGACTAGATAACCGTGAAAAGATTTCTAACAATCATTCAATAATAGCCTTCCAAACCAAAGAATCTACGAATCCCAGTTACATTTGTGGGTCTTGGCCATTCTCCAACAAACTTTGTTTTTGCAGGATCAATAGTTATCCAATCTTTAGAAACAATGTGACCAAGGAAAGAAATTTGTTGCAACCAAAACTCACACTTTCTGAATATACCATGCAATTTATTTTCTTTTAAGGTTTGAAAAATAACCCTTAAATGTCATTCATGCTCCTCTTTACTTTTATAAAACACCAAAATATCATCAATGAATACAACCACATACTTATCCAAGAACTCCTGGAAAATTCTATTCATAAGGTCCATGAATATAGCAGGTGCATTGGTTATCCCAATAGGCATTACTACAAATTCATAATGGCCATATCTTGTTTGAAATGCGGTCTTCAGAATATCTTCTTCCTTTACATTCAACTGATGGTACCCCAATCTCAGGTCAATTTTTGAAAAAAAACTAAGCTCCCTAGTGCTAATCAAACAAATCATCAATATGAGGCAAAGGATACTTGTTCTTAATAGTGATATTATTCAAGGATCTATAATCAATGAATAGTCTCATATAACCATCATTACTTTTAACAAATTAAACAAGAGCACCCAATGGTGATGTGCTAGGTCGAATGAATTGTTTCTCTAATCAATCATGAAATTTCTCCTTAAACTCTAAATGTTTAGATTGATCCATTTGATAAGGGGGTTTTGAAATGGGCTTAGCATCAGGAACGAAGTCAATAGTAAATTCAACTCCCCGATCTGGTATTATTCTAGGCAACTTATCAGGAAAAACATCAGGATACTCATTTACCACTGGAACATCATTAATCTGAATAGTTCCCTTGTTTTCAATGATATGTGCAAGGTAACATTCATTTCCATCTTTTAAAAGTTCCTCGGCCTCTTGATATGTTATAAACAGTAAGGGTTCATTATTGTACACAAACTAAAATCCTTTCTAAAAATAAACTTCTTTAGCTCTACATTCAATCTTAGATTGGTAAATAGAGAGCCAATCCATACCCAGGATAACATCAAACTCTACTATAGGTAAAACAATAAGGTTTTCATGTAGGTTCTTTCCACGGATAAGGATAGGAAGATTCTTATAAATTCTTTTTGCCTCGACATTTCCCCCATGTGTTTTTACCACAAGTTGAGGAGTCATTTCTTGAGATGGTATTCCCATTTTACTAGAAAAGTTTTCAGAGATGAAAGAATGTGTAGAACCTAAATCAAAATACACACTGGAAAAATCTGAAAAAACAAAGTACATGATACAAATTCATTTGATGGTCTGACATCTGCTGAAATAGTCATAAAGAATTTCCCCACCCCTTTTTGCTTGTAGTATAACTGCTTCCCATCACTCGAGCTCTTTTTCGGACACTCATTTTCATAGTGACCCATCTCATTGCACTTAAAACATTTCACTAATTATAATTCAAATTTGGTCTTACCATCACCCTGATCTTTTTCAGTGAAATCACGAGCCTTATGTCCCATCTTACCGCATTGGAAGCACTTTCCAGAATTCAGAAGACATTCCCCGGCATGCCTTTTACCACATTTATCACAAACTGGAAACTTAGTTTTCTTACCGTCAGACCTTTTTGAAGAATTATTTCCTTTCTCCTTCCACCTCGGTCTCTTCTTCTACTGGTTGTTATAGAACACTTGATCATCGACAAACTCCATTTCAACCTTATCCGCACATTGAAGAAGCTTTTCATAACTCTTGAACTCGTGAGAAGCTAAAGCCCTACAATATTTTGGCATTAATCCTTAGTAAAAACGATTGATTTTATTATCAAGGTCTCGGATAAAATTTGGAGCATACCTTGCCAATCGAGTGAACCTTTATTCATAGGCAGCCACTAAGTCTTCCTCTTTCCTCAATTCCAGGAATTGTTTTTCCATCCTAAGTCAAACAACCTTAGGAAAATACTTCTCAAGAAACATACCTTTGAATTCATCCCAGTCGAGAGCATCAATCTCATCAGTGTCCCTGATATATTTAACCATTGACCACCACTGATCTGCTTCACCCTCCAAATGGTAAATAGCAAGACTAACCTTTTGATTGTCTGAACACCCCATGACATCGAAAATCTTTTCCAGTACTTTAATTCATCCTTCATCTAGAACAGGGTCAGATGATCCCCTGAGTGATGGGGGATGTTGCCTCATGAAATGTTCCACCACAGACATGTTCCTCTACAGTTGATATGGCAGATCTCGTGCGTGGATACGACCACCATTTATTGCTTGGGTCAACTGCGCCATTACTGCAACAAATTGTTCAGATCCAATTCCGACCATCTCAAGATGCTAATTCGTAAGGTCATTTCCTTCTGTATGCCTTCCTAGCACAACTTCCATGTTTCCTCTGTGGAAAACCATTCTAAACAAACATGTCTTAGATGAAGTAACATGGAATTCTTCAAATTCTATATCATTTAAATTTGACCATAAAAAATATTTTTCGATAATCATTTAACAGAATTCTAACTCCTAAAGATATCTAAACCTACCTCTGATACCAACTATGAAGCCCCAGCCTTAAACATTACTTAATCTTGAGTTACTTCAAGAATACACGTTGAGGATCTTTTCAGGTTTAGAGTTTTAGGGTATTAGATCATAAAACATGCATTACATTCCACATATAAACAAATTGGTTATATAAAATATACTACTCATTTTTTCCATCAATGGAATCATATTTAAAATAAAACATGGATTCTTTCCTGACACTTCCTTAACACTAACATCACATCATGTACCTTTCCCTTGACTTGTGAAAAACATTTCAAAAACATGGGATGAGCATAAAAATCCCAGTAAGGGATATAAAAGTACGAAATGAAAACATTAGTCCATGGATGGAATCATACTTTAGTCATAGAACATAAACACATACCTCATAAAATCATGAATAAATCATAGAAATCATAATATATAAAGGTAACTTGAGGCATTCATAACATTCTTACGTAGTGAGTAACCCTCATGGTTACGTTTGGAATACCCATCACAATATATTCCATAAATCTCTTCGGAGAAACATTAAAGTTAGCTCCTTCTCGTTACCCAATGCAATGGAGAGCTATATCTGGCTCACCCGCCCTTAGTTTATCACGGAACAACCCATCTTCATAACAATGCCCAAGAACCATAACATAATCGTATCACATAAAACATGCATAAAGGAAACATAACATTTCCACTTTTCAATCACAAGATATCAATACAATACATTGATATAAAAACATTATGAAAACGATTTTCAATACCAAAATAAAATAAAAGTAAAACATGGTATTTATTTTTCATTCAAAAAAATTAATGGCTTGTAGAGGAAGCTAAAAGTAAAATAATGGTCACGGCGGCGGAAAATTCATTGTCGTCGCATAAGTACGACAAAAAAACATTCCATTTTGTCTTTTAGTAAACACTTCGTATAAAACTATTCCTTTTGAATAAAAGTAAAAGTCAAAGGGTTTTATACACCGTATAAAATAAAGTTGTGTATAAAACAAAATATGCCTCAATGAAAGGAGATTGAGATGATGTCCCTTACCTCGTATCCGACGTGACTCGATTGCTCTTTAATCTCCTGAATAATAAACTAAAGTTAATTTATACTTTCTTAATAACCTTTTTCAATTTTATTTTTCCTTTTATATAACTTATTTCCATGTTATAAATTTTATGTAATCATTTAATTTAATAAAGTTTTTTTTGTCGATATTTGGTACTTAAGTAAAAAATGGACTTCTTACAATTACATTTTGTTTATGTGGTCAAAGGTTCATTATATCCAGAATGATATTAATGATTTGGATATCATATATTTCATAAATATCCATCATATACATGTATTTATAATAGTACATAACATTTAGAGGTAAGAAATGAAATGCACCGTTCATGGAGACGGTATGTCGTACGTACGCATGAGCGCTACTTTCATTTCTATTTCATATTTAATGGAGTGAAATCATAATTATATAAGGGTATATTATAATTACAGTATAACATCATTTATAATAACATTAACTCCATCCTTTATATGTCCCACATATGGCATTAACGAATCAAATCACTTTGAGGGGGCGGTAGTCCACACTTTCTAAAATGAAATTATCGTGTTTACCCACAATGGAAACCATAAAGGTATTCCACAAATGAAAAATACATAAGCATAAGGAAAACATAAACATAATATATATCATATATAAATATAGTGACATCTTAATTTCTTCCATGAAAGGTGTTAAAATAATATTGAACAATCATCGTTTCGTGAGGCAGAAAGTCTCCAACCACAGAAACATTATGTTCTTTAACCATTATATGAATGTGTGTGTAAGTATAGCTCAAATACATCACATAAAAACATACTAGTATATTTAAGATAGTGGTTTTGTTATAGAATAAAGGAATATAAAGAGTTTAGGGGGTTGGAGAAGCAAAATAAAACATAAGAACACAAGAGAAGACACTACCTTTAAATCGTTTAACTATTTTTGATTTGAGCTCAAAGGATTCCTTGGAAAGACTTATGCCCAAAGTGAGGCTTCTAGGAGTAAGATAGGGATGTGGAGAGAAAAAATGGGTAGCGGTTGGGCGAGCCAAAGGCTTGAGAGGTGTGGGTAAGGTGGTAGAGGTGAGGGCCTTTTACAAAAGGAGAGGAGGGGCACTCTTGGAATGTTATAAAATGTTACTTTATTATAAAATGCTTTTCGGATTTTAAAGGTCCCAAAATTATATATTTAGAGGATAAGGTGATAAGAGTTCTAAATACACCCATACAATGGGTTTTTTACTAGTTTAGTTCTTATAGTTTACATTATCTTTTCATTTTATTTAAATCGTTAAATAATGAGGTAATCGCTGCATCATCATGGTGTCATAAATAATTTAATTTATTTAATGTCTAAAAATTATCAAAAAACTATAATGATGTAAGAAATATTTTTAGATTTCTAATTAATATTTATAGTCAAAAATATGACTTGTATAACCCCATATAAAAATTGTTTTAGTAAAAAAACACATGTTTGTGACATTTTCATTTTAACATTAAATAAAAAGTTATTAATGTCATTTTCCTTCCAAAGTTGCTCCATGGGGTCCCCAAGTAGACCCATGGATTTTAAGGTCGTTCATGACACATACAATAAGGTTATGACATGTTTCAATGTCATTTCATATTATTAAAACATTATTTTTACCTTAAATTACACTAATTACCTCTAATCGCGATTAAAAACTTAAAAGTTACTATACACCAAAAAATTAATTTAATCCCATTGAACCACATTTTACTTCTTAATGAAAACCATGTATGTCAGATTTTTGAAATTCAAAACACAGAGGTGGTAAAATTTCATTTAAATGAAAGGCAGTTTTTTAAGTACCACTTACTGGTTTCACTATTCATTAAAAATTGAAATTTTTCAAAAAAATAACAAAACTTTGACCTAAGATATATTTCATATTCCAAATTAAAAAATGATGTCTATTTTACAAAATTAAAATCATATAAGTTACATTAATTAATTTAATAATTAATTCCCGCTGTCAGAACAAATAGCGTGTTTTTATGAAATAATATATATCAAAAGATTTACACTAGCTTAAGTCTAATTTCAAAGTGAAATTAATTGCAACGACCACTATTGGATTAAATGGTAAAAATATATTCTAATTTCACTTTAAAACAAATTCAAAAGATAATATAATCTTATAAATAATTTAGATTAAAAAGAGGTTTTGATTTAAAATACAACATTTTTTACTATTCATTAAAAAATGAACTTTATCGAAAAATACCAAAAAATTACACCTAGTAAATTTTGATGTCCTGATTCTAAAGAAGAATTTTATTTGGTCTAATAGAATGTATAAGAGTGACCAAAAGTATATTTAAAGAGGTTTCGCCATCAAAAGGTGATAGTTCGACCTTTTAGTGAATATTAGAGTATATATGCCTAAAATTGAATTCTTTTTGTATTTTAAGCCTCTATCCTTTATTGGATAAATGTAAAAACATTTAAAAACATATATATATTCATATTTTAGTTATTTCTATTCATTCCCACCAATTCAACGGCTACGTGTTAACTACCATTTAAAATAATATTTTTTTATTACTAGTGTGTAACGTAAGATTTCAAAGAAACACTTTGTTGCATATCGGGTATGCTATCGAACATAGAAACCCCTTTAAAGTAAACATAATATTTAATTCGTAAATAATAATAAATATGAAAATGTTTTATTCTTTATTTACCTGGGATGTTACATCCTTCCCCCCTTTTGGAATTGTGTCCTCGTAATTTTATTCACCTATCAAAATAAGTGGGGGTATTTATCCCTCATAGCATTTTCAGATTCCCACGTTGCCTCTTCAAACATATGGTTTTTCCGCAAAACCTTTACCTGATGAATTACCTTATTTCGCAACACTTGCCCTCTTCGTTCAAGAATCTGGACTAGTTGTTCTTCATAAGAGAGATTATCTTTCAACTGAACTACCTCTGGTCTCAAAACATGAGATCAATCTGGCATATACATTCTCAATATCAAAACATGAAAAACATTGTGTACCTAAGATAAACTCGGAGGTAAAGCCACTCTGTAAGAAACTGATCCAACTTTCTCCATAATTTCATGTGGTCCAATGAACCTTTGACTTAGCTTTCCTTTCTTACCGAATCGCATCACACTTTTCCATGGTGAAACTTTGAGAAAAACATGATCACCTACCTTGAAAGATAGATCCTTCCACCGGTTATCCGCATAACTCTTCTTCCTGCTCTGAGTTGTTCTCATGTGTTTCTGAATCAACTGAACTTTTTATGCCATATCTTTTACCAATTCTAGTCCGATCAGCTTCCCTTCACCCACTTCATCCCCAAAAGCTGGAGTTCGACACCTTTTACCATATAATGCCTCAAATAGAGCCATCTGTATACTGGAATGAAAACTGTTATTATAAGAAAAATCAACCAAAGAAAGATGTTGGTCCCAACATCCTTGATAATCCATCAAACAAGCACGTAGCATATCCTCCAATGTATGAATCGTTCTTTCTGACTTCCCATCTGATTGAGGATGAAAAGATGTACTAAAATATAATTAAGTACCCAACGACTTCTGAAATCCTTTCTAAAAGTTAGAAGTAAACTTGGGATCCCGATCAGATACAATGGAGAGAGGAAATCCATGTAACCTGAATATCTCTTTATGATACAAACGGGAAAGATGATCTAGGGAAAATGTATCTTGTATAGCAAGGAAATGAGCAGATTTAGTCAAGCGATCAACAATAACCCAGATTGCATTATTACCTCGAGGTGTCTTCAGCAATCCCACAACGAAGTCCATGGATATATTCTCCCATTTCCACTCTAGTACTGGTAAAGGTTGAAGCATCCCTTTCAGTAACTTCCGCTCTACTTTTACCTTTTGACAAGTCAAAAACTTCACAGTAAAATCAGCAATATCCCTTTTCATTCCCTCCCACTGGTAATACTCATGAAGATCTCTATACATCTTAGTACTACCGGGATGAACTGAAAACGGAGAACTCTGAGCTTCACATAACAACACATTATTCAACTGTGAATCAAAAGGCAAACACAATATCTTCCCAAATCTCAAAACACAATCTTTATCAATGTTGAATTCAGACAACTTACCATTCTGAACTAGATCTACCTTTTTCTACAACTCATTGTCTTGCATCTGTGCTTGCTTAATTCTGTCTGATAGAGATGATCTCACTAATACCTGAAACAAAACAGGAGAACATCTCGCACCAACAACCTCTATGCCAATGTTCATCAAATCTATAACCAAAGGATCATGTTCCAAACTCAACATTTCTAATGAAACATTACTTTTTAGACTCAAAGAATCAGCCACTTTATTTGATTTTCCCAGATGTTAATGAATTGTACAATCATAATCCTCGATTAATTCTATCCATCTCCTCTGTCTCATGTTCAATTATATCTGAGTGAATATACACTTTAAACATTTGTGATCGGTATATATTTCACACTTTACTCCATACAAATGATGCCTCCAAATTACTAAAGCGAAAACAACAGCAGCTAATTCCAAATCATGTGTAGGGTAATTTACCTCATGAGTTTTCAACTGTTGTGAAGCATAAGCAATTACCTGATCACTATGCATTAGGACGCAACCAAGTCCTTTCAATGAAGAATCACTCTAGATAACAAAATCACCATTCCTGGAAGGTAGTGCAAAAACTGGAGCATTCACCAATCTTCTTTTCAGTTCCTGAAAACAATCATCATATTCTTTTTCCAGATAAACTTAACACCCTTCCAAGTTAGCTTAGTCATTGGACTAGATAACCATGAAAAATTTCTAAAAAACCTTCGGTAATAGCCTGCCCAACCAAGGAAGCTAAAAATCTCAGTTACATTTGTGGGTCTTGGCCATTCTTTAACAACCTTTGTTTTTGCAGGATCAACAGTTATCCCATCTTTAGAAACAATGTGACCAATGAATGAATTTTGTTGCAACCAAAACTCACACTTGCTGAATTTCCCATACAATTTCTTTTCTTGTAAGGAGTTCAAAATAACCCTTAAATGTATTTCATTCTCCTCTTTACTTTTAGAAAATACCAAAATATCATCAATGAAAACAACCACAAATTTATCCAAGAACTCATGGAAAATACAATTCATAAGGTCCATGAATATAGCAGGTGCATTGGTTAGCTCGAAAGGAATTAATAAAAATTCATAATTGCCATATCTTGTTCGAAATGAGTTCTTCAAAATATCTTCTTCCTTTACCTTCAACTGATGGTACCCCCATCTCAGGTCAATCTTTGAAAAAAACTGATCTCCCTGGAGCTGATCAAACAAATCATTGATATGAGGCAAAGGATACTTGTTCTTAATATTGATATTATTCAAGGCTCTATAATCAATGAAAAGTCTCATAGAACCATATTTATTTTTAACAAATAAAAAAGAATCACCCCATGGTGATGTGCTAGGTCGAATGAATCCTTTCCCTATTAAATCATGCAATTTCTCCTTCAACTCTAAAAGTTCAGCTTGAGCCATTTGATAAGGGGGTTTTGAAATGGGCATAGCATCAGGAACTAAGTCAACAGTAAATTCAACTTCCCTTGTTTTCAACGATATGTGCAAGGTAACATTCATTTCCATATTTTACAAGTTTCTCATCCTCTTGATATGTTATCAATAGTAAGGGTTCATTATTTTACACAAACTGAAAGTCTTTCTGAAAAGAAACTTCTTTAGCTCTACAGTAAATCTTAGCATGATAAATAGAGAGCCAATCCAAACCCAGGATAACATATAACTCTACTAGAGGTAAAACAATAAGTTTTTCAAGTAGGTTCTTTCCACAGATAAGGACAAGAAGATTCTTATAAATTCTTTTTGACACAACATTTCCCCCAAGTGTTTTTACCACAAGTTCAGGAGTAATTTCATGAGATGGTATTCCCATTTTATAGAAATGTTTTCGGAGATAAAAGAATGTGTAGACACCGAATCAAACAACACACTGGAAAAATCTGAAAAAACAAACAAATTACTTGATACAACTTCCTTTGATGGTCCGACATCTGTTGAAGTAGTTGCAAAGGATTTCACCACCCCATTCTGCTTGTAGTCTAACTACTTCCCATCACTCGAGCTCTTTGTCGGACACTCATTTACATAGTGACCCATCTCATTTCACTTAAAACATTTCATTAACTGTAAATAAAATTTGGTCTTACCATCACCCTGATCTTTTTCAGTGCAATCACGAGCCTTATGTCCCATCTTACCGCATCGGCAGCACTTTCTAGAATTCAGAAGACATTCCCCGGCATTCCATTTACCACATTTATCACAAACTGGAAACTTAGTTTTCTTACCATCAGACCTTTTTGAAAAATTCTTTCCTTTCTTTTCCACCTCGGTCTCTTCTTTTGCTGGTTGTTATAGAACACTTGATCATCGACAAACTCCACTTCCACCTTCTCAGCACATTGAACAAGATTTTCATAACTCTTGAACTCGTGAGAATATAAAGCCCTTCGATATTTTTCCTTTAATCCTGAGAAAAAACGATTGATTTTACTATCAAGGTCTTGGATAAAATTTGGAGCATACCTTGTCAATCGAGTGAACCTTTCTTCATAGGAATCCACTGAGTCTTCCTCTTGCCTCAATTCTAGGAATTGTATTTCCATCCTAAGTCGAATAGCCTTGGGAAAATACTTCTCAAGAAACATACCTTTGAATTCATCCCAGTCGAGAAATCAATCTCATCAGCATCCCTAATATTTTTAACAATCGACCACCACTGATCTGCTTCACCCTCCAAACGGTAAATAGCAAGATTAACCTTTTGATTGTTTGAAGACCCCATGACATCGAAAATCTTCTCCAGTGATTTAATCCACCCTTCAGCTAGCACAGGGTCAGATGATACCGTAAATGATGGAGGATGTTGCCTCATGAAATGTTCCACCACTAACATGTTCCTCTGCGGTTGATCTGGCTGATCTCGTGCAAGGATACCACCACCATTTATCGCATGGGTCAACTGCGACATTACTGCAACAAAATATTCAGTTCCAATTCTGACTATCTCAGGATGCTGATTCAGAAGGTCATTTCATTCTGCATGCCTTCCTAGCACTACTTCCATGTTTCCTCTGCAGAAAACCATTCTGGATTAAACATGTCTTAGATGAAGCAACATGGTAATCTTCAAATGCTATATCATTTAAATTTGACCATAAAAAATATTTTTGGATAATCATTTAATAGAATTATAACTCATAATGTTATCTAAACTGACCTCTGATACCAACTATAAGGCCCTAGCCTTAAACATCACTTAATCTTGAGTTACTTCAAGAATACACGTTGAGGATCTTTTCAGGTTTAGAGTTTTAGAGAATTAGATCATAAAACATGCATTACATTCCACATTTATACAAAGTGGTTACATAAAAGATAGTACTCATTTCTCCCATCAACGGAATCATATTTAAATTAAAACATGGATACTTTCTTGACACTTCTTTGACACTAACATCACATCATGTACCTTTCTTTGACCTGTGAAAAAACTTTCAAAAACTTGGGATGAGCATAAAAAGCTCAGTAAGAGATATAAAAGTATGAAATGAAAACATTATTCCATGCATGGAATCATACTTTACTCATAAAACATAATCACATACCTCATCATATCATGAATAAATCATAGAAATCATAAGATATAAAGGTACCTTGAGGCATTCATAACATTCTTACATAGGGAGTAACCCTCATGGTTACGTTTGGAATACCCATCACAATATATTCCCTAAATCTCTTCGAAAAAACCTTAATGTTTAACTCCTTCGCGTTACCCAATGCATTGGAGAGAAATATCGGGCTCACTCGCCCTTAGTTTATCACAGAACCACCCGTCTTCATAACAATTCCAAATAACCATAACATAATCGTATCACATAAAACATGCATAAAGGAAACATAACATTTCCACTTTTCAATCAAAAGACATCAATACAACACATTGATATAAAAACATTATGAAAACCATTTTCAATACAAAAATAAATGAAAAGTAAAACATGGTATTTATTTTTCACTCAAAAAATCTTATGGCTTATAGAGGAAGCAGAAACTCAAATAATGGTCACGGCGGCGGAGAAGTCATTGTCGCCGCATACGTACGACAAAAAAACATTCCCTTTTGTCATTTAGTAAACTCTTAGTAAAAAAATATTCCTTTTGAATAAACGTAAAAGTCAATGGGGTTTATAAACCGTATAAAATAAGGTTGTGTATAAAACAAAATATTCCTTAATGAACGGAGATTGAGACGATGTCCCTTACCTCGTGTCTGATGTGACTCGATTACTCTTTAATATCCTGAATAATATACTAAAGTAAATTTCTACATGATTAAGAACATTTTTCAAGTTTATTATTCTTTTATATAACTTATTTCCATTTTATAAACGTTATGTAATCCTTTAATTTAATAAAGTTCATTTTTTCGATATTTGGTACTTAAGTCAAAAATGGACTTCTTATAATTAAATGTTGTTTATGTGGTCAAAGTTTAATTATATCCGGAATGATATTCATGATTTGGATTTCATATATTTCATATATATCCAGCATATACATTTATTTATAATAGTACATAATATTTAGAGCTAAGAAATGAAATGCACCGTTCAGGGAGACGGCAAGTCGTATGTACGCATGAGCGCTACTTTCATTTATATTTCATATTTAATGGAGTGAAATCATAATGATATAATGTTATATTATAATTCCAGTATAACATCATATATAATAACATTAAATCTATCCTTTATACGTCCCACATATGACATTAACAAATAAAATCACTTTGAGGGGGCGGTAGTCCGCACTTCCTAAAATGAAATTATTGTGTTTACTCACAATGGAAACCATAAAGGTATGACACAAATGAAAAATACAGAAGCATAAGTAAAACATTAACATAATATGTATCATATATAAATATAGTCACATCTTAATGTCCAACATGAAAGGTGTAAAAATAATATTGAACAATCATCATTTTGTGAGGCAGAAATTCGCCATCCACAGAAACATTGTGTTTTTTAACCATTAGACGAAGGTGTGTGTATGTTTATCTCCAATACTTCACGTAAAAACATACTAGTATATTTAAGATACTGGTGTTGTTACAAAATAAAGGAATAGAAAGAGTTTAGGGGGTTGGAGAAGCAAAATGAAACATAAGAACACAAGAGAAGACACTACCTTTAAATTAGGTAACTCTTTTTGATTTGAGCTCAAAGACTTCCTTGGAAAGACTTCTACCCAATGTGATGCTTCTAGGAGTACGTTAGGGATGTGGAGAGACAAATTGGGCAGGGGTTGGCTGAGCCAAAGGCTTGAGAGATGTGGGTAAGGTGGTAGAGGTGGGGGTATTTTATAAGAGGAGAGGCGGGGCACTCTTGGAATGTTATAAAAGGTTACTTTATTATAAAATGATTTTCGGATTTTAAAGGTCCCGAAATTATATATTTCGAGGATAAGGTGATAATAATTATAAATACATACATACAATAGTGTTTTCAAAAGTTTAGGTCTTATATTTTCCAGAATCTTTTCATTTTATTTAAGTAATTAAATAATGAGGTAATCGCTGCATCATCATGGTGTCATAAATAATTTAATTTATTTAATGTCTAAAAATTATAAAAAAAATATCATGATGTTGGAAATCTTTTTATATTTCTAATTAATATTTACAGTCAAAAATATGACTTTTATAACCCCATGTGAAATTTTTTTTAGTAAAACAACACATGTTTGTGACATTTTCATTTTAACATTAAATAAAAAGTTATTAATGTCATTTTCTTACAAAAGTGGCTCCATGGGGTCCCCATGTCGACCCATGGATTTTCTTGGTCTTCCATGACACATAAAATAAGTGTAGTACATGTGTCAAGATCATTTCATATTATTAAAATATTATTTTTACCTTAAATTACAATAATTACCTCCCATTGCGATTAAAAAATTAAAAGTTACTATTCACCAAAAAATTATTTTAATCTTATTGAACAAAATTTTACTTCTTAATGACAACCATGTATGTTGGATTTTTGAAACTCAAAACACAGAGGTGGTAAAATTTCATTTAAATCAAAAATCAGTTTTTTATGTACCACTTAGTGGTTTCACTATTCATTAAAAATTGATGTTTTTCAGAAAAATACCAAAACATCACCCTAAGCTATATTTGATATTCCGAATTCAAAAATGATATCTATTTTAAAAAATTCAAATCATATAAGTTACACTAATTAATTTAATAATTAATTCCCACTGTCCGAACAAATAGCTTGTTTTTATGAAATAATATATATCCAAAGATTGACACTAGTTTAAGTCCAATTTCAAAGTGAAATTAATTTCAATGACCGATATTGGATTAAATGGTAAAAATATATTATAATTTCACTTTAAACCAAATTCAAAATATAATCTAATCATATAAATAAATTAGATTAAAAAGAGTTTTTGAATTAAAATACAACATTTTTCACTATTCATTAAAAATGAACTTTATCAGAAAAATACCAAAAATTTACACAAAGTAAATTATGATGTTCTAATTATAAAGGAGAATTTTATTTGGTCCAATAGAATATATAAAAGTGACCAAAACTATATTTAAAGAGGGTTCTCCATCAAAAGGCGATAGTTCTACATTTTAGTAAATATTGGAGTATCTATGCCTAAAATTGAATTCTTTTCGTATTTTAAGCCTTTATCCTTTATTGGATAAATGTAAAAACATTTAACAAACACATATAATCATATTTTAGTTATTTCTATTCATTCCCGCCAATACAATGCCTACGTGTTAACTACCATTTAAAACAGTATTTTTTTATTACTAGTGTGCAACGTAATATTTCAAAGAAACTCTTTGTTGTGTATCAGGTACGCTATCGAACATAGAAACCCATTTAAAGTAAAATTAATATTTAATTTGTAAATATTAATAAATATGAAAATGTTTTATTCTTTATTTACCTGGAATGTTACATCCTTCCCCCCTTTTGGGAATTGCGTCCTCGCAATTTTATTCACTTCTCAAAATAAGTGGGGGTATTTATCCCTCATAGCATTTTCCGATTCCCATGTTTCCTCTTCAACCATATGGTTTTTCCACAAAACCTTTACCTGGTGAATTACTTTATTTCACAACACTTGTGGAATTCATAACATTTTTACGTAGGGAGTAACCCACATGGTTACGTTTGGAATACCCATCACAGTATATTCCCTAAATCTCTTCAGAGAAACCTTAAAGTTGAACTCCTTCGCGTTACCCAAGGAATTGGAGAGCTATATCGGGCTCACCCGCCCTTATTTTATCACGGAAGAACCCGTCTTCAAAACAATTCCCAAGAACCATAACATAATCGTATCATATAAAACATGCATAAAGGAAACATAACATTTCCACTTTTCAATCACAAGATATAAATACAACACATTGATAATAAAACATTATGAAAACCATTTTCAATACCAAAATAAAAGAAAAGTAAAACATGGTATTTATTTTTCATTCAAAAACAGTTATGGCTTGTAGAGGAAACCGAAACTCAAATAATGGTCATGGTGGCATAGAAGTCGTTGTCGCCACATACGTACGACAAAAAAACATTCCTTTTGTCGTTTAGTAAACGCTTTGTATAAAAAGATTCGTTTTGAATAAACGTAAAAGTCAAAGGGGTTTATACACCATATAAAAGAAAGTTGTGTATAAAACAAAATATGCCTCAATGAAAGGAGATTGAGATGATGTCCCTTACCTCGTGTCCGACGTGACTCGATTGCTCTTTAATCACCTGAATAATAAACTAAAGTTAATTTCTACTTCCTTAAGAACCTTTTTAAAGTTTATTATTCCTTTTATATAACTTATTTCCATGTTATAAACGTTATGTAATCATTTAATTTAATACAGTTCATTTTGTCGATATTTGGTACTTAAGTCAAAAATGGACTTCTTACAATTACATGTTGTTTATGTGGTCAAAGGTTCATCATATCCAGAATGATATTCATGATTTGGATATCATATATTTCATATATATCCAGCATATACATGTATTTATAATAGTACATAACATTTAGAGGTAAGAAATGAAAGGCACCATTCATGGATACGGCAAGCCGTACGTACGCATTAGCGCTACTTTCATTTCTATTTCGTATTTAATGGAGTGAAATAATAATTATATAAGGGTATATTATAATTACAGTATTTCATAATATATAATAACATTAACTCCATTCTTTATACGTCCCAAATATGGCATTAACGAATCAAATCACTTTGAGGGGGCGGTAGTCCGCACTGCCTAGAATGAAATTATCGTCTTTACCCACAATGGAAACCATAAAGGTATGCCACAAATGAAAAATACATAAGCATAAGGAAAACATAAAAATAATATGTATCATATATAAATATAGTGACATCTTAATGGCCACCATGAAATGTGTTAAAATAATATTGAACAATCATCGTTTCGTGAGGTAGAAATTGACCATCCACAGAAACATTATGTTCTTTAACCATTAGATGAAGGTGTGTGTACTTGTAGCTAGAATACATCACATAAAAACATCCTAGTATATTTAAGATAATGGTTTTTTTACAAAATAAATGAATAGAAAGAGTTTAGGGGTTTGGAGAAGCAAAATAAAACATAAGAACACAAGAGAAGACACTACATTTAAATCGGGTAACTCTTTTTGATTTGAGCTCAAAGGCTTACTTGGAAAGACTTCTGCCAAAAGTGAGGCTTCTAGGAGTAAGAGAGGGATGTGTAGAGACAAAATGGGCAGGTTTTGGCCGAGCCAAAGGCTTGACAGGTGTGGGTAAGGTGGTATATGTGGGGGGACTTTTATAAGAGGAGAGGAGGGGCACTCTTGGAATGTTATAAAAGGTTACTTTATTATAAAATTCTTTTAGGATTTTAAAGGTCCCAAAGTTATATATTTCGAGGATAAGGTGATAAGAGTTCGAAATCCACCCATCCAATAGATTTTTGACAAGTTTAGGTCTTATATTTTACATTATCTTTTCATTTTATTTAAATCGTTAAATAATGAGGTAATCGCTGCATCATCATGGTGTCATAAATAATTTAATTTATTTAATGCCTAAAAATTATAAAAAAAATATCATGATGTAGGAAATATATTTATATTTCTAATGAATAATTATAATCAAAAATATGACTTTTATAACCCCTTTTAAAAATTGTTTTAGTAAAATAACATATGTTTGTGACATTTTCATTTTAACATTAAATAAAAAGTTATTAATGTCATTTTCCTACCAAAGTGGCTCCATGGGGTCCCCAAGTTGACCTATGGATTTTATTGTTCGTCCATGACACATCCAATAATGGTATAACATGTGTCATGGTCATTTCATATTATTAAAACATTATTTTTACCTTAAATTACACTAATTACCTCTAATCGCGATTAAAAACTTATAAGTTACTATTCACCAAAAAATTATTTTAATCCCATTGAACCACATTTTAATTCTTAATCAAAACCATGTATGTCGGATTTTTTAAATTCAAAACACAGAGGTAGTAAAATTTCATTTAAACGAAAAATCAGTTTTTTAAGTACCACTTAGTGGTTTCACTATTCATTAAAAATTGAAGTTTTTCAGAAAAATAACAAAACATCACCCTAAGCTATATTTGATATTCCTAATTCAAAAATTATGTCTATTTTAAAAAGTTAAAATCATATAAGTTAAATTAATTAATTTAATAATCAATTCCCGTTGTCAGAAAAAATAACGTGTTTTTATGCAATAATATATATCAAAAGATTGACACTAGTTTAAGTCCATTTTCAAAGTGAAATTAATTCCAACAAATACTATTGGATTAAATGGTAAAAATATATTCTAATTTCACTTTAAAACAAATTCAAAATATAATATAATAATATAAATAAATTACATTAAAAAGTGGGTTTGAATTAAAATACAACATTTTTCACTATTAATTAAAAACTGAACTTTGTCGAAAAAATACCAAAAATTTGTGCAAAGTAAATTTTGATGTCCCGATTATAATGAAGAATTTTATTTGGTCTAGTAGAATGTATAAGAGTGACCAAAACTATATTCAAATAGGGTTCTCCATCAAAAGGAGATAGTTTGACCTTTTAGTGAATATTAGAGTATCTATGCCTAAAATTGAACTCTTTTTGTATTTTAAGCCTTTATCCTTTATTGGATAAATGTAAAAACATTTAACAAAAATATATAATAATATTTTAGTTATTTATATTCATTCCCTCCAATACAACGGCTACGTGTTAACTACCATTTAAAATAATATTATTTTATTACTAGTGTGCAACGTAAGATTTCAAAAAAAACTCTTCATTGCGTATCAGGTACGCTATCGAACATAGCAATCCAATTAAAGTAAAATTAATATTTAATTTGTAAATATTAATAAATATGAAAATTTTATATTCTTTATTTACCTGTGATGTTACAGTTATGACCATATTACTAAGTGATAATTTAAAATAAGTTCGTTATGATCGAAAACCCACCCAAATTAACCCAAATAATCATCATTTAAATATTATCCAATGATTCATCCACATGGTTCTAATTTGATTCGTTAAAAGATCATTAAAACTCCTGTAATGTCATTAATAACATGTAATATCAGTTCTGGATGTTTACCCATGTTCTACCCAAACATCAATTTACGAATACAAATGAACCACTCAAGAAAACCATAAAAACAATCATTCCAGAATAATGTTTTTAGACTCTATATCTCATAAAAAGGAACATAAAATCACTTAACTAAACCATAATGAAACATATTGATTTAACCAAGGTTATGGATTTCTAATTAATGAATATAATTTCATTATACATGACATTAAAGAGAAGGAAGCATTCAGGTACAAATTAAGGGGAAATTCTCGAACCCAACTTTCATCCTTCGGGTTCTCCCTCTTCCAATCAATTTTTGATATGGGTACCTCTTAAAGATCATTTTTTCATAATTGTATTTCCATTTCTGGGATATACATGTTTGTTACTGGTTTTTATGTCAAAAAAATATTTTTCCAAAGAACTCTTCTTTTAAGAATACACCTTTTACTTCTCCCTCATAGTGAACGGTTCTTGAAACATGTATCTTATTTACTCTTTATTTTGGGAACCCAAAGTTTATGAATATGTTCATATAATATGAAACCCATTCCATTCCATGGGTTAGTTATGTTTATTTTTTATACGTTTTTTATGTGGCAATCATGATAATGATAATGTTATGATGTGACGTGTGCGCCCGGAATTATATAGCGCAATATGAATGTTTCAAAGTGACGGGTGCACCCAGAATTATACAGTTCTCCAATGCATTGGGTAAAGTGATGAATCTCATGAGTAAATGTGAAATGACGTGTAAACAAGATTCTAGCATGGTTCACAAGTATGTGTGGTAGTTAACCACTAAGACATGATGTTTTATTTTTGTGCATTGCCACATTTCAAGTCTTTTATTTATGATTCATATCACGCTCATGATCTTTTTCCCATCTTATGATTATGCTCACCCGATGCTATATGGTTCTTATCTATCCTCTTACTGAGATTCTATCTCACCCCTTTTTTATGTATATCCTCAGGTGGATACATGTGTTAAGGAGAGGATAGGAGCTAGTAAGAAGCTAGAGAAGAAGAAATTGAATATATGTTTATGCTTGATGTTGTAATTGTTATGGACGGTCCTAGTTTTCCCAAGACACTAAACATTTGGATCCTCTATGTGCAATACTATTAGGTTGTTTATCTTTAAAATGATGTAATAATAATGTAATAAAAGGTTGGGTCGCTATAGTTGGTATTAGAGGAAAGGTTTAGTTAATATTGGAATTAGGATTAGTGAACCCTAGAGAAAACCTCTAGCATGAGACTAAGTAAAAATATGCACACAAGAATATTTACATGGGGATCCCATATGTTATGCTTTTTGTATAAATTATTCAAATGTATAATTTATGTATTCATGGCTTGTTTACTTATGTTTTTTTCTAACCTTTTCTATTTTAGAAAATGGTTGGAACTAGGGGAAATCAGGCCAATAACTCATGCAAGGGCCAATGCAATGATTTCCCGAACGACATCCCCAATGATTTGGGAGGTGGAGTTAAAATCATCATGGAGATGCTTACCCAATTATCTCAGGTAATGAAAAATAATCAAAATAATGGGGCACATCCTACTTCATAAAAGTCAGAGTAACTGGCTATCGAATGTTTTATATGGCAAAGACAGCCGACGTTTTATGGATCTTCTGATCCACTAGTTGTGGAACAGGGGGTCAACTCCATGGAGAAGACCTTTTCTATTCTTCACTGCTCTAAGACAGAGATGGTGACTCTATCAATTTATCGTCTAGATGGAAAAGCTGATCATTGGTGGGCTTTGATTAAGAACACCATGCTAATGGAGTAAATTGAAGAGATGGAATGGGAAGACTTTAAGATAATGTTTCTTAATAAGTATTTCCCATGAAATCATCACACGAAGATGGAGAGATAATTCATAGAACTCAACAAAAAAGAAGGATAATTTGTCACAACCTATGAATCAAATTTCACAAGGCTTGCAATGTACGCTTCTGGTTTTGTTATCAACAATGATAGAAAAATTAATAGATTCTTTAGTGGATTAAAACCACAGCTTCGAAAGGCTCTTGCAATTCAAGACTTTGGGAGTTATGAAGAATTTGTTCGGTGTTCTCTCGAAGTGGAGATGGAGTTTGGAAAAGGGTCCCATGACTATGGGGATAAGAAACAAAAGATTGAGTTTTAATCTAGAGGATCTAATGACAAATGTGGGAAGAAAACTCAACGACCCACATGCCAAAAATGTGGGAAGTTGCACCACGGAAACTTCCTCAAAGGGACGAGGAAATGCTTCATGAGTGGGAAAGAAGGACATCATGATCAAGAGTGTCGAAAAGACACAAAAAGGAAGGAGAATGTAGCCGATGAAAGGAGAGAACCAATCATGGTTCAATGCTACAACTGTAGGGAGCTAGGTCATTATGCAAACCAGTGCACTAAACATCGAGATCTCGAGGATAATCAGTGTCAGCAGCCACCAAAGCCAAAGGAACAAGGGAAGGCTTATTCCATCACTACTATGGAGGTGGAGAAAGATAATGAAGTTGTAAAAATTACACTTTATATTCACTCAAGAATGGAAAAGTCTTATTTGATTCTGGTTCTATGCATTCCTTAATATCTTGAATGTTTGCTAGGACTATATAATTGAAGCCATGAAACCTTGAAGTAGAGATATTTGTAAAAACACCAAGTGGTAAAATCATTGCAACCCAAGTGTTTCACTCTTCTCCTGTTGGCATATGTGGGAAGATTCTTTCGATAAATCTCGTAATACTTCCCTTTGTGGAATTCGATGCTATAATGGGAATGGATTGGCTCTCATTATATAGAGCACATATAAACTTTCGAGAAAAAGAAATATCTTTTCATATTCCTAACCTTCCCATGCTCTTCTACAAATGAAAGGAAGATCATGAATCTCCTTTTAAAAATCCATCAATGGTGTGGGTGTTGATTCCCTATGAAGAAGCATACCTCTCCCAAATGGTTGAGTCAAAGGAAAGTTCCAACCATGAGGAAATGCCCATCGTAAGGGAATACATCGATGTATTTCCCGAAGAGTTACCCGGAATTCCCCCGTATCGTGAGGTTGAGTCCTCAATTGAACTCATAACTAGAGCTACTCCTATCACGATGTGTCCCTATAGGATGGCTCCTATCGAACTAGAGGAGTTAATGAAGTAGCTGTAAGAGCATCTGGACACAGGGTTCATACGACCTAGTGCATCACATTGGGGTGCACCAGTGTTGTTTGGGAAGAAGAAGGATGGAACAATGCGGCTATGTATCGATTATCGGGAACAAAACAAGATCACCATAAAGAACAAGTATCCACTTCCAAAGATTTATGACTTTTTAGATTAGTTAAGATAATCTCAATACTTCTCAAAGGTGGATCTTCATTCCGGATATCATCAGGTAAAGGTGAAGAAGGAAGTTATTCATAAGACTGCCTTTCATACAAGGTATGGGAACTATGAGTTTTTGGTGATGCTCTTTGAACTTAATAATGCCCCTAAAATCATCATGGATTTGATTAATAATGTCTTTAGTCATTATCCCGAAAAATTTGCGGTAGTGTTCATTGATGATATTCTCATCTACTCCATGAACAAGGAGGAACATAAAGAACATCTAAGACTTCTGTTGGCGACATTGAGAAAGGAGATTTTGTACACAAAGTTCAGTATGTGTGACTTTTGGATGAAGCAATTCACGTTCTTGGGACATGTGATCACAAGTAAGGGGATTTATGTGGACCCTTCAAAGACAAAGTTGATTGAGGAATGGCCCATGCCCTCTAGTGTCACAGAAATCCACAGTTTTCTTGGATTATCTGGGTACTACTGAAGTTTTTTTAGAAACTTCTCAGGATTTTCAAGCCGGCTAACTAAGTTAACAAGGAAAGTGGTAATGTTTGTCTGGATGAAAGAATGTGAGAGAAGCTTCAAGGAGCTAAAGAGATGGTTGATCACTACACCTCTACTCGCACTACCGAAAAGTGGAGAACATTTTGTGATATACAGTGGTGCTTCAATGAAAGGCTTGGGTTGTGTACTCGTGAAAAATGATAATGTGATAGCCTATGCCTCACGAAAGTTGAAGATCCAGGAGTAGAACTACCCGACGCATGATCTAGAGCAGACAGCCGTGATTTTTTCCTTGAAAATCTGGTTGCACTACCTTTATGGTGAGAAGTGTGACATATACACCGACCACAAGATCCTAAAGTATATATTCACTCAAAAGGATCTCAACATGTGTCAAATGAGATGTTTAGAGCTAGTCAAGGATTATGATTGCTCTATTCACTGTCATCCGGGAAAGGTGAACAAGGTAGCTGATGCTCAAAGTAGAAAATAACCTGCTACTCGTTCCATGTTGCGGATTGAGAAAGACCCTATCTTCTTGGATATGAAAATAACGGATTTGGAAATCATAAGGGTAGAGGATACATTCTACCTTGCCCAAATTATTTCTCAACCATCCATCTAGGAGAAGATTAAGGAAGCACAAATGGATAATGTGGAGATACAAAAGAGGGTGAATGCAGTAAATAAAGGGAAACTGCAAGAGTTCCATATCGATGATGATGGTGTGATTCGGTTTAGAACAAGACTTTGTGTGCCTTCATCACCCGAGATAAAGAAGTAGATATTGGACAATGCACATAGCCCAACATTCTATATCCATCCTGGGAGTACCAAGATGTATTGTGATCTCCAAGAACACTTCTGGTGGGATAACATGAAGAAGGAGATTGCGGAATATACATCAAGGTGCGTGGTATGTTAGCAAGTTAAAGCTGAGTGACAAAAGTCCAAAGGTATGATGCAGCCATTGCCTATACCCAAGTGAAAATGAAAAAATATTACTATGGACATTGTCACGGGCCTCCTGAAGACGTCAAAGGTAAATAATGCGATATAGGTTGTGGTTGACTGACACACCAAGACTGTAGATTTTATCGCTATTCAGGATGACCTCTCACTTGAACAACTTGCAAAGATATTTGTGAATGAAGTGGTGAGACTGCATGGTGTTCCACTCTAGATTTTCTATGACCATGACCCAAGGTTCACATATAAATTTTGGAGGATCCTTCAACATGCTTTGATTACTTAATTAAATTTCAGTACGGCCTATCACCCCCAAACTGATGGCCAGTCTGAAAAAACTATTCAGACACATGAAGATATTCTAAGATCCTACTCTCTTTAATTCAATGGTGGTTAGGATCAACATATCTCATTGGTTCAGTTCTCATACAAAAATAGCTTCCACTCGAGTATTCAGATGGCTCCGTATGAAACTCTATATGGAAAGTAATGTAGAACTCCAACCTTTTGGGATGAAGTTAGAGAAAGAAAGCTACTTGGACCTGATCTTGTTC
Source organism: Viscum album (assembly GCA_963277665.1). Taxonomy (NCBI): domain Eukaryota; kingdom Viridiplantae; phylum Streptophyta; class Magnoliopsida; order Santalales; family Viscaceae; genus Viscum; species Viscum album. The sequence continues at coordinate 1,007,974,825 of OY728161.1, forward strand.
AAGTGATAGCAGAGAAGGTTCAAGTCATCCCAAAAAACATCAAAGCTGCTCAAAGTCAGCAAAAGAGCTATGCTGACAACTGTCAAAGGGGCTTGGAGTTCGACAATGGAGATAAAGTCTTCTTTCGAATATCTCCATGGAAGAGAGTCATGCGATTCGGGAAGAAAGGGAATCTAAGCCCAAGGTATATCAGCCCCTTTGAAATCCTTGACCGTATAGGAGCCATGGCCTATCGTATTTCACTTCCACCGAATATGTCTCAAGATCATGATGTGTTTCATGTATCAATACTGAGGAAGTACATACCAGACCCCTCACATGTACTAAACTCAGAGGTGGTGCAGTTGGAAGATGATCTCTCCTATGAGGAGCAGCCAGTAATGATTCTAGATCGGAGAGATAAGGTTCTACACAAAAAGACAACCCATCTTGTCAAATTATTGTGGAGGAACCATAAGTATAAGGAAGCAACTTGGGAACCAGATGAGGCAATGAAGGAGAAACACCATCACCTGTTTGTATAAAGTTAGATTTCAGGGGCGAAATTTCTTAAGGGGGGAAGAATGTAACAAACCAATGTTTTTTAATGGAAATTCACTTATTATATTTATGTCATAAAATAACATGAAAACATAACATAATGAACTACTAATTGATAAGTGACCACTAAAAATAAGTTTGTCACTTCTGTGTTTGGAATTTCAAAAAACTAATATACAGGGTTGTGCTCAAGATGATTTTTGGAGTCTAATGAAACAAAAATAATTTTTTGTGAATAGTAACTTACCCTTAGGAATAGTAACATAACCTTATGAATAGTAATATGAACCTCATGAATATTAAATCATCCAACATAAGAGTAACCTAACCCATGAATAATTAAATAAAATTTTGACATCTTAGAAAGTGACAATTTGACCTTATTAAATGTTTTGGAATTTTGTAAGTCATAAATATTTAATTATAACTAATTAATTAATTTAAAGGAAAATGTGTTTTATTAAAATATATTCATTATTTATAAAAACAATATCTTATATTTTTTATATAATTTTATAAGACCCTACATAATTCTTGAAAGCACTATAAAATCAGTTTTAATCTTAAAACTGTTTTTTTAAGTAAATTATGATTTTAAATAAATATTAATTTAATAATATATAAAAAAATTATTTTTGAAAAATGGACTTCTTTTTTGGATTCTACACATCGAAAAATGGTAGGGGTAAATTTTTTGGATTTTTTTGAAATACTTGAAATTTTTATGAATAATATAATCTGATAATTCAAAATAAATGCTAAGTAATGGATTAATGGAGTCAACGATGATGTTCTACTGATGAAAGCCCACTTGTTTCGTGATTACATGATAAAATTACTATTATTGGTCCTCAAATAATCACTATTCTTTGTATTAGTGGAAATCAATAAACTAATGAATTTTATATTAAGGAATCCCCTCTCCCTTCCACTATAAAAGCCACCCTTCACACCCTCATTTCCTCACACATCTCAAGCTCCAAGACATCTCTAAACTCTGCCCAAAAACCATTCCTATCCCCTACCCCACTTCCAATATCATTTGGTCTCAACAAAAGACCATGATTAGGCCCTTAACAAGGATTTCTATAGGAGGATTTAAGAGGTAATTTCTCTCCCTTTTCTCCTTTAATTTCTTTTCATGTTCAAGTTCAATTCTTGATCTCTCCCCACCTATCTTTATCCAAATGGTATTGTATGTCACGACCCGACCCAACGGGGATCGAGCCGCGACTCCCCAAGCCCGCCTCCAACAGGCCAGGGGCTGGCGACTAGCGCCGAGTAGGCTATCACACACATGGGAGGCATTAGCCTATGGTACCTATACACACGCACCCACAAACACCTCCATGCAATAGTGCAGAGATATAGAAACTGAAAAGTAAATGCTTGCATACAATCTATCCCAAACCAGAGTGCAACAGCAAAAGTACAAGGGCAAAACAGGGCCCACCAAAAGAAAACTACAAAGCGTGTCCAACCTTCTCTGAAGAAGGGGAACGCTGCCACAAACACCCGCCAGAAAGCTCCCTCGGCACAGCTCCGGTAAACACCCCAGTCAACTCGCTCACTAAGCTCCGCCTGCTCCGGGTCCTACTGGGACTCCATCAAAATGCATGTGGTCTGCACAAGACACAAACATGTGCGGGCAAAGCCCGTGCAGGGGTGAGTATAAACATACTCAGTAGGCACACCAAAAACCCAAAACCCAAGGGAGCAACTGAAAGGCAAAAGTCCGCTCAACCCAGCCAGAGGGAACCCAGACGAGAGAGAAACTCCATCTCGTGACCATCCTCGGCTAAACACAACTAGTCATCTCAGCTCAGGTGAATGCCCATACATACACCTTGAACAATCCAGATATACACAGCTCACGCCACAAAGCCACAAGAGGTACCGACCTCATCACCAGCAAATATCCACAACCAGGAGAGTACACCACGAACACTATCATACCAGATGACACTCATCCGAGAGATACACTTCATTGGGTCCCAAACAAACATCTCAGACGCTCACCCGAGAGACCACGCTCGTCGGATAACATCACTGAGGAAACATTGCTGAAACACCATAACCACCAAACTCCTCGGATAGGGGATCGCCGCTAGGGTCTGCTAGGGGATACCAAGACCCACTCCGGTATACGTGGCTCACAGATAGGGGATCACTCCCAGGGTCCGCTGGGGGATACCACGACCCGATCTGGCATACGTAGTACTCACAGATAGGGGATCACACCCAGGATCCGCTGGGGGATACCACAACCCGATCTGCACTCGACAGAAGCTTCACACTCAGATAGAGGATCATCGTCCATATAAAGGTGGTCACGACGATACCGGAACCCTATCTGGTATAACTCGCAATGTAGGGGATCGAACTGACGATGTCACAACCCTACCGAAACCACGCGCTGAGTAGGGGATCGCATAACCAACGATACCGCAACCCTACCGACACCAAGCGCTTAGTAGGGGATCGTATAACCAACGATACCGCAACCCTACTATAAACCTCATACTGAGTAGGGGATCATATACCCGACGATGCCACAACCCTACTGAGTACGGGCCACCGCGTAGGGGATCATATTTCTGATGATGCCACAAACCCTACGGGGTTATCCTGCTAGATAGGGGATCACCACCCGTGAATAAGCGGTCACAGCGATACCAAGAACCCGATCTAGGGTAAGGATGCTAGAGGATCCGCTCCGGGCCCACCGGAGGGATACCACAACTCTAACAGTTTAAATATCCCATCGAGAGGATCACAAACCCAAACGAAGGTTGTGATGCCACACGAACCCTCGTAGGAACGAACGAGGGGAGAACCCTCAACCATTGCTGGTCCAAACGTCGCTAACCCGAGAGACTCGCCACAACGCCACACTACGCACCTCCGAAGCCAAAACTGAGGCCACCATCGCGTTCCACGCAGAAAAACTCACAGGATAGGCTGTTTACTCGCCCGAAACGGAGCACCGGTGAAAAAGGCACTATTTACCATAGCTAGCTCATGTGGGGCCCACACAACGATCCCGAAACCCATCGAGAGGATCACACCACGGCGATCCCCTCGGAAAAACAACCGGAATCGACTATTCGCTCGCCCAAAACGGACACCCGGTGAAAAAGGTACTATTCACCGAAGGCTAGCTCGGGTGGGGCCCACGCCTGGATTCCGAAACTCATCGAACGGAACGCACCATTGCGATCCTCTCGGAAAAACACACAGGATCGACTATTCATCTGCCAAAATCGAACTCCTGGTGCAAAAGCTGCGTTTCTCCGCAAACGCCAAAACCCGGCCTCGTGGGGCCCGCACCCCGTTCTCAGTCCCAACACCCGGAAACCATCTCAAAAAGTCCGTCGTACCGTCAGGGTCTCAACGCCACTGACGGCACGTCAATCGGACGCTCCGGGTAGAAGTTACAACGGCCCGTAGTCGTAAAATAATAAAATAATATTATTTTATACGACGTTTCTAACTCCAGGGCCACGATCCCGAACCCTTAAACCCTCAAAGTGAGTTCAAAAGGTCCGTCTCGACGCAAGGAGCGCGTCGCCGCAAACGGCTTGTAAATTGGAGTTACGGTTTGCGGGTTATGGTGGTTTAAAGAACCCCCGGAACATTCTGGCCAGACCACCGCAGGGTCGCCGGAAACCACCGCGCCGCCGCCGGACTCCGCCTTGCCCGAGTCAGAAACCACCGCATCACCGCCGCGCCACTGCTGAACTCGCCGGAATCCGTCATGGCCCCCGCGGGTCTCGCCGGAAAACCGGGTTTTTCGCCGGAAAACTTCAGGGAGCCACCGGGAGCACCCCGGTGCTCCAAATTCAGATCTGAAACATGTTTCGGAAGGCTCGGGACCCGAACTATACAAATATTATGAAAATTTGAATAAAAACAACACAAAAACGGGATCCGGGATTGCAAAACTCAAACTGCCTACATCGCGGGCGAAACGCCGACGTTCTGCCTCAAATCCGCGCACCAGAGCTTCCGCTGCGCGCTCCTGGAACGTCCACCGTCGAATTCCGAGCTCGTGGGTGCTTCGTTTGCTCGTTTCGGCGGAGTGGCGGCGAAGAACGACGAAGAACGATTAAAAGGGGGGGGGGGGCGCTGATATTTATTTCAGCCGCCCGCCGACGCCAAACTCATCTCGGACCCGACGCCCGATGCGAACAAAAGTAAGGTCCCCCCTAGGGTAAATGCGACGTTCTGAACGCAACGGCAGTCTCAGATTTTCCATTCGAGACTCCGTTCAGAAGTTATTCGAGCCGACGCTCGCACACTAAGTTGCTACTTATTTACGGAAACGCCCCTGGTGGCGTTTCTCACCGCAGGCCCACGCCCGCAAATTTTACACCCCGCCTAGGGTAAATGGAACGTTCCGGACGCAACTGTGCCCTCAGATTCCCGTTCTGAGCTACCGTTTAGGAGATATCACACTCCCCACCACGTTCATAGTATAAAAATACTTAATATTTTTATAAAATTAATTCCGGGCACACCGGGCCTCGGAATCGCATGCCTTCTGCGCGCCTAGCTCTGGAATTATTTGTAGAAATATTCCAAAGTCTGACAAGGCCAAAAACCCGAGTCGCTACATCCTCCCCCCCCCCCCTTTGAAATTTTCGTCCCCGAAAAGCCCTAATCACAAGGAAAGCCACTGGACTCTCAACTGGGTCTCACACACCAGCGAGCTCACCAACCAACACCCACACATGGTCTTACCAAAACCCTGAACAAAACACGAGCAAGCAACAAAAGGAAAGTGTACCGCTAAACAGTGCCAGACAAACTACTGCAGTAAGTAGAAAAAACACAAGGCGTACCTCTATCCATCAGCGGTGCCTCTGGGTCGACAGCCTCCAGGGCATGCAGCTGTCCTCGCCCTCGACCACCAGCTCCCTGAGCTTGGCGTGGACCACCTGGGGGTGGGCGTGGTGGCAACTGGTACTGCCCACCACCGCCTCCTGCTGCACCAGCTCCGCCGCCACGTCCGCCGCCATGCGGACCTCCTTGCTCGAGACGCTGCCTCTGCCAAGGCGGTCCATCGACCGGATCCCTCTCAGCAGCATGTCGGGTCGGACAATCTCTAGCAAGATGTCCCCGACCATCGCAAGCGTAACACCGCCTCTCCTGCGGCTGACCAAAACTGGCCTGCGAGCCCTGTGAGCCCTGAGGCTCAGATCCTCCATCCTAGGGTCGCCTCCTGAAACGTCGACCACGTCCTGACCCCTGAGTCTGTCATCGGCTACCAGATGCCGATCCGACCGACGAAGTCTTAGCTCTCGCGTGCCCAGCACTAACAGGTGAGATCTGCTCGGCCATAAAGCTCTCCACCACCAGCGCTCGCTCCAGCACTCCAGCATAGGTGGGAAGGCACAGGGAAACCACACCAGCTCGGATATCCCTGCGTAAGCCCTGCTCGAAGGTCCGAGCCCTAAAGAACGGGTCTCGAACCATATCCAGGGAGTAGCGTGACAGGTCTGTAAACCTCGCTGAGTACTCCGACACAGTCATTCTCTCCTGTCGAAGCTGCATAAGCTCGTGGATCCGCACTGACCTCAGCGTCACCGGATAGAACTCCTCCCTGAAGAGTCGCTCAAACTCTGCCCACGTGAGCGTCTCCTCGTCATGGGACTGCGTCACCAAACTCCACCATCGCCCGGTAGAAACATGCAGAAGGCTCGCCGCTAGGACCACCATCTGATCTGGAGGTGTCCTCACTAGGCGGAAAACTCGGGTGACTGCCTCAAGCCAGTCATCAGTTGCCTGGGGGTCTGGATCACCCCGGAACCTCAGAGGTCGCTACCTCTGGAACTCGTGTAGCGCACTCAGCCTGCGTGCAACCTCGTCCTGCACCGCCGGCACAACCAGCTGCTCAACAGGTGGTGGCTCAACTGGAAGACCACCTGGAGGTGCAACCTCAGAACCTGCGCCCTGCTCCACAGCCACTACACGAGGCGGGTCATCAGCACAATCCTGTTGCGGAACCCTCAATGGCTGTCGTCGTGGAGGAATCCTGAAATACATTCATGACGCACCACAGTCAAAGAGTATATCTGAAGAGCTGACTCAAGAAGGACAAGGGAAAAAAACCAAAAACCCAGTCCTATATGATGCATGTACCATTATGTCCCCGCGACCAGTGTACGAATGTCCCGAGTCGAAAGGAAGGTTATCAGAGTCCTGGTGTATGGATAATTCAGCCGCCGCACCAACACTGGAGTCCCTGGCCTGAAATCCGAACTCGAAACACCCTAACACTGCCGCTATGCAACCCAAACCAAACTCACAGCTAGACCAGCTACGCTCTGAGATCCCAAAGGTGGAACCTCCTCTGATACCACTCTGTCACGACCCAACCCAACGGGGCTCTAGCCGCAACTCCCCAAGCCCGCCTCCAACAGGCCAGGGGCTGGCGACTAGCGCCGAGTAGGCTATCACACACATGGGAGGCATTAGCCTATGGTACCTGTACACACGCACCCACAAACACCTCCATGCAATAGTGCCGAGATATAGAAACTGAAAATTAAATGCATGCATACAATCTATCCCAAACCAGAGTGCAACCGAAAAAGTACAAGGGCAAAACAGGGCCCACCAAAAGAAAACTACAAAGCGCGTCCAACCATCTCTGAAGAAGGGGAACGCTTCCACAAACACCCGCCGGAAAGCTCCCTCGGCACAGCTCCGGTAAACACCCCAGTCAACTCGCTCACTAAGCTCTGCCTGCTCCGGGTCCTACTGGGACTCCGTCAAAAGGCATGTGGTCTGCACAAGACACAAACATGTGCGGGCAAAGCCTGTGCAGGGGTGAGTATAAACATACTCAGTAGGCACACCAAAAACCAAAAACCCAAGGGAGATACTGAAAGGAAAAAGTCCGCTCAACCCAGCCAGAGGGAACCCAGACGAGAGAGAAACTCCATCTCGTGACCATCCTCGGCTAAACACAACTAGTCAGCTCAGCTCAGGTGAATGCCCATACATACACCTTGAACAATCCAGATATACACAGCTCACGCCACAAAGCCACAAGAGGTACCGACCTCATCACCAGCAACTATCCACAACCAGGAGAGTACACCACGAACATTGTCATACCAGATGACACTCATCCGAGAGATACACTCCATCGGGTCCCAAACAAACATCTCAGACGCTCACCCGAGAGACCACGCTCGTCGGATAACATCACTGAGGAAACATCGCTGAAACACCATAACCACCAAACTCCTTGGATAGGGGATCGCCGCTAGGGTCTGCTAGGGGATACCAAGACCCACTCCGGTATACGTAGCTCACAGATAGGGGATCACTCCCAGGGTCCGCTAGGTGATACCATGACCCGATCTGGCATACGTAGTACTCACAGATAGGGGATCACACCCAGGATCCGCTGGGGGATACCACAACCCGATCTGCACTCGACAGAAGCTTCACACTCTGATAGAGGATCATCGTCCATATAAAGAAGGTCACGACGATACCGGAACCCTATCTGGTATAACTTGCGATGTAGGGGATCGAACCGACGATGTCACAACCCTACCGAAACCACGTGCTGAGTAGGGGATCGCATAACCAACGATACCGCAACCCTACCGACACCAAGCGCTTAGTAGGGGATCGTATAACCAACGATACCGCAACCCTACTATAAACCTCATGCTGAGTAGGGGATCGTATACCCGACGATTCCACAACCCTACTGAGTACGGCCCACCGCGTAGGGGATCATATTTCTGATGATGCCACAAACCCTGCGGGGTTAACCTGCTAGATAGGGGATCACCGCCCGTGAATAAGCGGTCACAGCGATACCAAGAACCCGATCTAGGGTAAAGATGCTAGAGGATCCACTCCAGGCCCATCGGAGGGATACCACAACTCTAACAGTTTAAATATCCCATCGAGAGGATCACAAACCCAAACGAAGGTTGTGATGCCACACGAACCCTCGTAGGAACGAACCAAGGGAGAACCCTCAACCACTGCTGGTCCAAACGTCGCTAACCCGAGCGACTCGCCACAACGCCAATCTACGCACCTCCGAAGCCAAAACTGAGGCCACCATCTCGTTCCACGTGGAAAACACGCAGGATAAGCTGTTTACTCGCCCGAAACGAAGCACCGGTGAAAAAGGCACTATTTACCGTAGCTAGCTCGTGCGGGGCCCACACAATGATCCTGAAACCCATAGAGAGGATCACACCACGGCGATCCCCTCGAAAAAACAAGCGGAATCGACTACTCGCTCGCCCAAAACGGACACCCGGTGAAAAAGGTACTATTCACCGAAGGCCAGCTCGGGTGGGGCCCACGCCTGGATTCCGAAACTCATCGAATGGAATGCACCACTGCGATCCTCTCGGAAAAACACACAGGATCAACTATTCATCTGCCAAAATCGGACTCCTGGTGCAAAAGTTGCGTTTCTCCGCAAACGCCAAAACCCGGCCTAATGGGGCCCGCACCCCGTTCTCAGTCCCAACACCCAGAAATCATCTCAAAAAGTCTGTTGTACCATCAGGGTCTCAACGCCACTGACGGCACGTCAATCGGACGCTTCGGGTAGAAGTTACAACGGACCGTAGTCGTAAAATAATAAAATAATATTATTTTATACGACGTTTCTAACTCCCGGGCCACGATCCCGAACCCTTAATCCCTCAAAGTGAGTTCAAAAGGTCCGTCTCGACTCAAGGAGCGCGTCGCCATAAACGGCTCGTAAATCGGAGTTACGGTTTGCGAGTTATGGGGGTTTAAAGAACCCCTGGAACATTCTGGCCAGACCACCGCAGGGTCGCCGGAAACCACCGCGCCGCTGCCGGACTCCGCCGTGCCGGAGCCGGGAACCACCGCGTCGCCGCCACGCCACTGCGGAACTCGCCGGAATCCGCCTTGGCCCCCGCGGATCTCGCCGCAAAACCGGGTTTTTCGCCGGAAAACTTCCGGGAGCCACCGGGAGCACCCCGGTGCTCCAAATTCAGATCCGAAACATGTTTCGGAAAGGTCGAGACCCGAACTATACAAATCTTATGAAAATTTGAAGAAAAACAACAGAAAAACGGGATCCGGGATTGTAAAACTCAAACCGCCTACATCGCGGGCGAAACACCGACGTTCTGCCTCGGATCCGCGCTCCAGAGCTTCCTCTACGCGCTCCTGGAACGTCCGCCGTCGAATTCTGAGCTCGTGGGCGCTTCGTTTGCTCGTTTCGGCGGATTGGCGGTGAAGAACCGCGAAGAACGACGAAGAACGATTAAAAGGGGGGGGGGGGGCGCTGATATTTATATCAGCCGCCCGCCGGCACCAAACTACCCTCGGACCCGACGCCCGATGCGAACAAAAGTAAGGTCACCCCTAGGGTAAACGCGACGTTCTGAACGCAACGGAGGTCTCAGATTTTCCATCCGAGACCCCGTTCAGAAGTTATTCGAGCCGACGCTCGCACACTAACTTGCTACTTCTTTATGGAAACGCCCCTGGTGGCGTTTCTCACCGCAGGCCCGCGCCCGCAAAGTTTACACCCCGCCTAGGGTAAACGGCACGTTCCTGACGCAACTGTGCCCTCAGATTCCGGTTCTGAGCTACCGTTTAGGAGATATCACACTCCCCACCACGTGCATAGTATAAAAATACTTAATATTTTTATAAAATTAATTCTGGGCACACCGGGCCTCAGAATCGCATGCCTTCTGCGCGCCTAGCTCTGGAATTATTTGTAGAAATATTCCAAAGTCTGACAGGGCCAAAAACCCGAGTCGCTACATTGTAACTCCAGTATTATACATATAAATTATTATTTGTATTATTATGGGATATTAGAACATCCAACCCCCTTTCCCTCTTCCTTTTTATTTTATTAAAGAGAAGGTTGTTCATGAGGTGTTAATTTATCACCTTTTCAAGAACAACATGCTTTCTTTTTCCATTTCTACCTTCATATCTGGTCATGAAAACATTTTTATGGTTGAAACAGAACATTTTATATGTATTATCTCCTATTTAAAGTTATGGAACTAACTTTTGACCATATTACTAAGTGATAAGTTAAAACAAGTTTGTCATGATCGAAAAACCGCCCAAATTAACCCTAATAATCATCATTTAAATCATATCCAATGATTCATCCACATAGATCTAATTTGATTCATTATAAGATCATTCAATCTCTTGTAATATCATTAATAATAGTAATATTAGTTCTGGATGTTTACCCATGTTCTACCCAAACATCAATTTAAGAATACTACTGAACCACTCAAGAAAACCATAAAAACAATCATTCCCGAATAATGTTTTTAAAATCTATAACTAATACAAAGGCACATAAAATCACTTAATGAAACCATAATGAACCATATTAATGTAAAAAAGTTTATGGATTTATAATTAATTAATATAATGTCATTATACGGGACATTAAAGAGAAGGAAGCATTTAGGTACAAGGTAAGGGGAAATTCTCGAACCCAACTTTCATCCATCGGGTTCTCCCTCTTTCACTCCATTTTTGATATGGGTACTCCATAAAGATCATTTTTTCATCCTTATCTTTAATATTTTGGGATATACATGTTTGTTACTAGTTTTTATGTCAACCAAATTTGTTTTCAAAAGAACCTCTCTTTTAAGAACACACCTTTTACTTCTCCCTCAAAGTGAAGGGTTCTGGAAACATGTATGTTATTCCCTCTTTATTTTGGGAACCCAAAATTTCATGAATATGTTCAAATAATATGAAACCAATTCCTTTACATGGGTTAGTTATGTTAATTTGTTATATGTTTTTTATGTGGAAAGCATGATAATGGTAATGTTATGATGTGACGGGTGCGCCCGGAATTATATTGCGCAATATGAATGTTTGAATGTGACGGGTGCGCCCAGAATTATACAGCGCTCTAATGTATTGGGTAAAGTGATGAATATCAGGAGTAAATGTGAAATGATGTGTGAACAAGATTCTATCTTGGTTCACAAGTTTGTGTGGTATTTAACCACTAAGACATGATGTTTCATTTTTATGCATTGGTACATTTCAAGTCTTATATTTATGATTCCTATCATGTTTATGATATTTTTCCCATGTTATGATTATGATCACCCCATTCAATATTGTTAGTATCTATCCTATTACTGGGCTTCTAGATCACCCATTTTTTATATATATCCTCAGGTGGATACATTTATTAAGGAGAGGACAAGTGCCAATAAAAAGCTAGAGAAGAATAAAATAAATAAATTTTTATTCTTGGTGTTGTAATAGTTATGTATGCTCCTAGTTTGCCCAAGACAATAAACCTTTGGATCCTCTATGTGTAATAATATTATTTTTTTTATCATTAAAATGATGTAATAGTAATTTAATAAAATGTCGGGTCGCTATATACTATGTCATCATTGAGTAAGCATTTAAGATAATTATTTAACAACTAAATACTAAATATAAAGTAACATGATAAAGAAAAAAATTATCTTAAAAAATCATTGAGAATAAAACATAGGTTTTTTTCATTTCATAAATTATTAAAAATATTAAACGTAACAATGTGTCATTTTGACTTAATCCTTTACTGAAAGTGTTAGAATGAACAAAATCATAGGAAAATAGTTAAATTTTCACATGTTAGATTTTTTTATTTTTATTTATAAAATAGTCTTCTTTAAGGAAATTTATGCATGTTTTTTGAATGAGTTTTAAACATTGTAAAAATTATTTTATCCATTATTAACCTATACCTTTACCGTGGTAATTAAAATTTATTATGGTTTCTATTCATATTGACCAAGAATTATGTTTAACATATCAAATAATTATTAAAATTATTATTCCATATAAGGAATCCATTTTACTAATTTCAATTCATAGAATTGGTATACTTTAATTATAAATTAAAACATTATAACTTGATAAAAATTGATTTTATAGAAAAAAATGCCTTTTATGTATAAAAATGTTGTTATACCAAATTCAAGTATAATGTTGAATAAAATACAAGTTATTATATTATTATTAATAAAAATAAACTTATTTCATCTTAAAACTAATTCAAAGTATACTGTTACATTTAAGTACATGAAAAGAAAGGACATTTATCAATATAAATCATTATTTGTCACTATTTATTGAAAATTTAATGTTTTTAAAAACTTCTCAAAAACACATATTATTCTAATTTTTAAAATTTTAATTCAAAATGATATCATTTTTTTAAAACAAATTTTTAACTTTTTATAATTTTTTTGAAATATTCACTCATAGAAAACAAGAATTTTTTTTTGAAGAAAATGTGTTTTTGAAGAAAAAAATGACATTAATAAAAAACTAGGTACCTATTACCTTATTATTAAACTATAAATTTTTATTTATGATGTGTTTTATATATAGTTCGAAATGAGTTTAATGTAATTTGTACACACTAATTTAATTTCTAGGTTGTAACTATAACAGTTAAATAATAACACTTCAGGGTTTGTTTAAGCTTGGTGTTACATGTTATATACACTATTGAACATGGAGTTATTTTAAAATATAGGGATATTTCATTCTCCACCTAGGAAGTAATTTAATCCTAAAAAGTTTAAAATTTTCCCGGTTATAAATGGTTTGAAATTTGACAATAAGTTTTTTGATATTCTACTTCAAAAAATGGTTCAAAAAATAATCCTCCCGAAAATAGAGAAATTGAAATATTAAGGTCATTTAAAATTCACATAAATAGTATTCCAAATAGAATAAAATTAGTGTGAATTGAAAATATGGTCATGATGGAAAATTTAATATCCATATAATGATAGATTGTGACAAGGATCATTAATCATAAGAAAATTAATGATCATGATAATTCTAATAACCAAAAAACCACAAATCAATAAGGTGTGAAAAACATCATCAATTCATCTAAAATGAATGTAATAGGATAAATGTTTTGTTTCAAGATCATTTCTCTAGTTTTGATTAATTAATTTACCATAAAGATGATGAAAATAAAGAAATATATTTACATAACAAGTTTAATTTAATTACTTAATCAATTTCAACCATAATATCTTATTTTTACCCAAATGATCAGTATTAAAGACGAATTTTTCATGCTAGAAGTACTAAAATAAACATCTAAAAGAACATAAAATATTGAAAAGTACAACAAGATAATCCTTCCATTTTTAAATATTTCCCAAAAATAAAACTGTTATCATAATTTACGATAATACCTATAATGAATAAAACATTATATGAATAAATAGAACAATAATCCCAAAACCTCAATAAAAACACTCAATATTCAACATAGATAATTTAGTAAATAATTAACCTTATAAAACTTCAAAATATTCCCAACCGTGTTTTAAATCTAAAAAAAATAAGAATAGTTTGAGCACATATTCTTCTACGATTAATTTATTATTTATCTCTAATAAAAATTAGTCAATCAAAAATTATATGTAAAAAAGTGTATATTCCATAATCATAAAATCTCTAAAATATTCTTATCATTTCTCTAAATAACAATAATATCCATAAATATATGTTAAAATCATATATTTTTAAAAAATATAATTAAACCATTAATCCTCATACAAAATTTCATCATATATAATAATAATATTTTTCCCTTATTCATATAATGATTCCAAGAAATATTTTGATATTATATCAAATTAACATAAATCACTTAATCACTAAATCAATTCTCAATCCCATTTTTATCTATATGATTAAAAATATGTTCTAAAATTTAATTAACCATAATTAAATTCACAAAAAGTAATGTCTTAACCTCAATGGTGTTTCATAACTTTTATCTTACCTCCCTAACAATATAAAAGTATTATTCATGAATAATATTTCACTTTAGAAAGCATCATATTGCTAAGGGTTACCTACACATTAACCAAATAAAGAACCTCCAAAAATAACATTAATCACTTCAAAATATCATCACGTAAAATATAAAAAGGGGTGTCTAATCCATTGAATTAGTGGTCAAAAAAATAGACACACGATGGTATCCATAACTCTTAAGTAAACCAAACATAAAAATATACAGATATCCAAATACTTCTATCCCATTACTTGGATATAAACTATAAAGACTCAACCTTAAACAATCTATAAATTTGTTCTTCTGAAAATAAGTCACATCCTTTCATTTAAATGATATTTTTATATTGGAGTTTTAGATAACTACATATTAACTCTTACATAAAAACCCATATATTAAAAAGTGTTATATTCTAAACAGTATATATTTTTTCTACAATATAGAACATTTTAATGAAATACATTTTAGTTTCATTAAAAATCATCATGACTTAAAATATGGATTATTCCTTGTTCTTACTCATGATTAAACCCTTTGAAAAACATTTAAAGTCCTAGTATGAGCCCAAAATTCTTATAAAGGGTGAAATAAAAAAGAAATAATGAAACCAGTTAGTCATTTTTTAAACCATGATAAAATAAAAGGTAGTTATCCATTGACATAATAAACTTTGAGCTGAAATAATCACTTCCTTATACATGAAATAAAATTTACCTCCTAAATATGTTTTCAAAGCACTTTATAAGAAAACATAAAGGAAAAATTTATAATCATGTGGTTTTTATAGAAAACATGAGAACCTATGAAATCCATTTTATTAAAGACAATCCTTTTTACCCTAAAACACATAATCACTAATTTAAGACAAAATATCATTACATTTATAGTTTATAAGCAATTTATTTACTATAAATATCATTATGAAGAAAAAAAATGTCTAGAAGGTTCCTTGGGAAATAATATATATAGAAAACTTACAAGTGGAATTACCAATATAGTCAACTTCTATCCTAATTTTTTAGAGAATATAATCATCACCCAATGTATTGAAGAGTTATATTGGGTACCAATCATCATGAAAAATATCGAGATCATCCATCATCATGAGAAATATATGTCTCACCCATCATCATGTAAAATATGAAAAGGACATAAAATTAATGAAAGGAAGAAAATAATTTACATCATAAAACATATAAAAATATTCTTTTGGACCCATAGGAATACCATTTTTAGATATTGATATATCACTTTTGGTTAAAACCCAATTTCAAAAATTGAATACCCCCATTAAAAAAACCAATGTTATTTGAGGTATAAATCATTGAATATGATAAATAAATCCAAACAAAAAAATTGTTTTAACTATGGGAAAATCCATTATGATTTTATATGTTAAAATGGAATAATCCTTTTCATCCTTTTGTAAATAAATCCAAATGATTCCAAATAAAATACAAAGTAAATTCTTTTTTGAAAAAAACTAAAAGAAAGGAAATGTCACATAAAAAATCCTAAATAATTCACTTATATCTATATAAATACATCTATAAAATAATTTTAATAAAATTAATATGGTGGAAAATTATTCAAAAAATGAATCTCTAAAACATCTAAAATTTTGTTTTTAAGGTAATTTGTCCCTTACCTAGAGTCCAAATTGTCACATACATTCATTGTATTCCAGAATAATAAATAAATTTTAATTGTTTATTTGATTAAGAAACAGTTTCCACTTTATTATTCCTTTTATTATATTTATTACCGTATTATATATAATTAAATTTTTAATTATGTTCATGATGAACGTTTCATTGATATCCAACTCATATGTAGAAAATGACAATTGTAAGTTGACTATATTAAAATTGGTTATTATTACATGTTATTTTTAATAATATTAATGATATAATATCCATTTTAGTAAAAAATTAAATTTTTAAAACCAACAATGAAATATGGATTGGAAAATTCTACAATGTTATAATACCTAAGATAATATTCCATACATATGAATAAGTAACATTTTTTTTCAAAAACATTATAGAAAGAAGAAAATTATAATTTTATTTTTAATTATTATGATTATATCATAAATATAATTTGTTTTAAAAAAAAATACATTTATATATAGCATCCATGTTTTTTGGTTATGAAATATGAATCACATCACTTCTTAGAGGTGGGAATCCACACATATGCACGAATGATGTTATCATTTTACAATGGACGGATAGGTAATAAAATACATGATATAATATCATTAATTAATTATAATTGTTTCACTAATATCATATATATATATATATAATAAATATATTATTATAATCATTCAGGAAATACAGTGATGTAAAATGAATTTTATCAGTTCCTGAGGTGATAGTCGGTCATATACACGAAAGATAATTTTTTTCCTATTTAATTGATAAGGTGATGGATATTGGTTATTAAATAAACATAATAAAATCATATTATATTTATGATAATGATTCTATTATTTCATCATGGTTGAAGAATATTTGAATTTGTTGGAGAATAAATAAAACTAAAACATTTTGTTAAAAGCTATACCTATTTTTCGGACAACCACCTTTATGATAAAAAATAATCATTCTAAGGTTGATATTATTCCCAAAATAAGACATAAATAAAAACAATAGAAATTTTATTAAGGGATTTTGGTTAGTATTTTAAAAAACAAAATGATCTTGAAGTGTGAAGAGGAAGTGAAAGGGGGGTCCATTTTATGTGTGGGGGGAGGGAATTCTTTGCATTTCATAAGTTATCAAATTAATATAAATTAATATTCACGTTCAAGTTGATAAAAACTGATATAATTAAAATATAAGATGAGGTTGAGTTAAATTACTCTCATAAAATAAAATTTATACATGTTCTAGTGGTTTTTTTCCAAAAATATCGTTATTTTATCCCCTGATAACCCTTTTTATAGTTAACATGGAATCAATTTTTTTAGTCTTTAAGGGTAAATAATGTTACCATAAAGGTGAATGTGACCACTAAATAGACCATTATTGATAGTTTAAACAATATACCACTTAATTTACTAAATATTAAATTTCTATGAATTTTAAATCATTTAATAAAATATATTTTAATATAAAATATCATTAATGTCATTTTTTGAAATACATGAAATATTATAATATAATATGCGTCTAAATCATGTAAAACTGTTAAAAATGGAAATTATTAAAATTTAATGACAATATGGTCTTAATATAATTACCTAATAAAATTTATAAAACCTTAGATATCATTTCAAACCATACATTTTGGTCTAACCTCTTGGTAAACCAATTTTTAACCATAGCTTAGGTAATGAATTTTTCAATATTAAAGGGTTATAATTATTCTTGTCATGAAAAAATTAACTCTTAAATAGAAAAGGTTTAAATTTTTTAAAAACTTACAAACCTAATTTACTTTTTATGTATTTTTCTAATTTCTAAGTAATAGAATAAAAAAATCATTTAACATAAAAAATCCTTAATTTTATTCTTGACCCTATTCATTTATTTTGACCATTAAGTCATCATGGTAGGAATGGAATTCAAATAAAACCATCTAAAACATAAAAACTATATTATATATAGCTATAAAATCTATGGGAAATTATAAAACTAAGATAAATATTACTTCTTGGGTTTTTAAAATCCATTACATGATTTTTCTACTACATTTGTAAGCATTGTTTGGACATTGTATAACCATTTAAAGTAATTATTTCATCCCAAAAAGTTAAAAATAATCAACCATGATGAAAATTTATATTTTGAGAAACCATTTATAACTGATATTAATTTTTTTTATCCAATAACAAAAAAATGAAAAATATTAAAAGGAATATAGTGTCATTGTTTACTTTATCCTTTGTGTAAAATATTATAATGGTAAAAAAAGATAAACAGTAAATAATATAACATATTTATAATTTTTGGATTACTATTGGAGAAATGTACTCATATAATTAAATTAAGGTGTGTGTTTTAATAAATTTATATCTTTTACACTTTTTTTAACTCTAATTAAGTCATTTGACCTATCTCATGGTCACCAAAATTTACCATGATTACTATTCATATTGAATTTTTTTTGAAAATATTACCTAATATTTAGTAATAAATTTAAAACTTTATAATCTATTATATCAAACTCATTTCACAGAAGTTTATATATTTAATTTAATGTTCAACCTTTAAAAACGATTAAAATATATTTTGTTGAAAATTTTATTTTTGGTACAAAAATGGTTTTATTCCCAATTCATGTATAATGTTGATTAAAATAATATTTATTGGATTATATTTAATAAAAATAAAATTATTATTCAATAATAATAAGGATTCGTTTAAATTAAATAAAAATATATTGTGACATTTTAATTACTTGATAAAAAATTCAATAAAAATATATAATTTTTATGTTTATGTTAAAATCACAATTTTCATTATATTATCAATATAATCATCATATAAAAATTTTTAAATTATGAAAAAAATTGATATCATTTTTCAAAAATATAATTTATAAAATTTAATGAAATTAAATTTAATATTTTTTTATAATAAATAATAAAATCTATTTTTGGAGAAAACCTGTTTTTGGAAAATAAATTTACTTTAATGGAAAACTGGGTGCTTATTTCCTAAGAATAAATAAATAAATATTTATTGAGTAGTACCTTTAGAAATATTTTATGATGAGATTAATTGTAATTTCCCCAACATGGAATCCATTAAACTGATTCCCTGTTCTGATTTTCCACACAACCTCAAGCGTGCCTTGCTTTACGCTAGAGGTTACTGACTTGTAGCGAGGGCCTAATAAATCAAGTGGGGGGGCTATACCCTCTCTACCAGAGTAAGCCATAACAGTTAACATATTATAAAAAATCCAAAATTAAGCATTAAACTTGAAAAAGTCACTACAAAACATTTCCCCAATATGGTAAAAACGAAAACCAAACAGTAAATACACACTATCATGGTAATAATACCAAAAGAGAAGAAAACCCCAAAATAATGAAAAACTGCCAAATCTGCAAAATGGGTCCTGACTCTAAGCCCAGATCCTCATCTACGAATATCCCAATCCAATATCGATTCCATAGAATGGGGCCTTTTAACTTTTCATGACCTAAAATAATTATATTTGGTTGGGTACCCAACAAGTTCCCAATAATAGTGTTAGTACTACTCAATAGGACACCACCAATGGGGTCTACAAAACATACAACTTAAACATATAGTACATGTATGTATTAAAATGAAAGACATGGTAAACAATATAAAACATTGGCACTATTAGTTAACATTATTCCCTTTAACCACATTATTTATAATTTTCATATCTGTCACTTATGTCATCTAGAATACTAAATTCATTTTTAGAAGTTGTTTCAATGGGTTATGCATTTACATTATTTACACAACTACCTAAGATGATAAATTATCATTCATAAGGGAAAATTTCAAGTTTCTAATCTCTCTAGGTAGTAAAAATATCCCATCAATACTCATAACATTTACCTTAGATCCTCGATCCACAAAGTCTCATCAAATTCATCTGTTGGGGCATCTGTTGGGGGTACAGATCATCGGTCCCCTTCCCAAACCCATGCATTATAGGGTTGGATTTCAACCATTAATCAAACTCAACCATTGTGTTTAAACCCTTATGTCCAATACCCCACAATTACCAATCCATGAGTATATGTTTATTTATCCATTTACCTCATATACCATTTTACAGACCATACACTATAAACATGCATATAATTCCCTATTCAAATTTTGATTAACACATAATTCATCTATATTCCTTAACCCATTAAAACTTTTACCATTTACATAGCATATCCCATATAAGCCATTTATCATTTCATACTTTAACACATTTAGAACAATAAAAAATTCTCATACCTTCTCCCAGTTATCATATTCATCAATACCCATTTATTAATCAATTTACACCTTAATCAACTCAGATGCCTTAATCAACTTATGAATTTCCATTCCAATTTCTTAATCCATTTGACACATTCTCATTAAATCATTTAAATAATTTTTCAAATGTTTCCAGAAAATCCCTTCTGATATACAAAAAAGTAGACACAACCACTATTAGTGCCATTTATAATTCAAACTATAATATGAACACATTTTTAGGGGATCTATTTTAATGTAAGGCCACAGTATGTTTATCATTACAATTTATCGTGTTTTTAAATATTGGTGCACCCCATGGGTGGTCCTAATATAATATTTTCAATATCAATGCATCCCGTGGGGATCCTAATGGGTATAAGTCATTATTTAGCTAACCATTTATACTAGATATGACATTTTCATTGAATAAACATCAACAGGGAAGAAATATCGCAACCACACATGGAAAAATAATTAATAAAACTATTGGATATAACATATAGACTACATACCTCGAATACGAAGATAAAATAACCTATAAACCTAGAATTACCACCAAATTGAATCACCCATTGAATTCCCAACCTATGATCCACTAGAAAAAGAGGTTTTTAGGTATTTAAAAGAATAAAAAGAAATCCACAAGACCTTATCCATTAAAATGAAGTATTATGAGTGTTAGACACACCCGTATATTTGATCCATAACAAAAATTTCTCAGAATGCATTAGAATCAAAGGAGATCATACTTTAGGAATAATTGGGGGAATAGGTTCTTTATTAGGCTAGAGGAATTATGGGGAGGAGGAAAATCAGTTGAGATACAAAAAATACCAACGAGGAAAGTTTGGTAAATTCAAAATTTTTAATGTGGCGCATGGTTTAGCTACATGGTTAGAAAAACCATGCATAATCCATGCACCAAACACTATCCAGGAAGAGTTAAGGTTATAAAATTATTTGGGGATCTCTCCACAGTTTGAAAAACCTATGCCGATTGTGTGTAATGTCTCTATCCAAGATAGTATGGTTTGGATCTCCACCTTTCATGGTTAAAAAAACTATGTACCCCTCCTCTTGGCCAAAAATGTGTGGGAACATGGTTATATCTTACCAGGCACTAACCATGAAACATGAACTGGATGGACAAAATCAAAATTCTTTCTTGTCCCAAACACCTAGAAACCCCCTGAACCTCTACATATATCTTGTATGAAATAAATTAACCAAAAACCAAAATTTAAACAAGTAATTATGTCCATAAAGTCTGGGATCTTACAATATTTTCCTTTTATAATGGATTGTCCCCAATCCACTCTTCCCAACCATCACTGAGCTTTCGAATCATGGATATTATTTCATTGGTCCCCCATATCCAACTCTTTTTCCCTAGTTCCATCCTAAATATTATCATTCTAACATAAAACCCAAACGAAGTGCACGAGCTTTCCTCAAAAGACATTCTCACTATGATCTACAATATGAACTGAATGCTTCTCAAAGGATGTATTGGCATCAATCAGAAAATCATCCACATCGATCACATGATATGTTTCATGGTGATACTTTTGATGTTGTGACACAATAATACATTGTTCATACTAATTTACTATTATTTAATAGACGATAGGTATTCCACTGATCTGATCCTCTCTATAATCTCCAAAATCCCCACGTACATTGGTATAAACTTTCCCTATTTCAGAATATGATGGTGACCAAGCCATGGAGAAACATTAAAAACACAATATCACCAACCAAAAACTCCTGTGGTCTACATTGTAGATCTACATATGACTTTTTCCTACACTGATCCATAGCGATATCTATACAAATGAACAAGACTTGTTCCAATGTCTCCTATATAAGTTGCGGTCCCAACAACTCCAATTCCCTAAACTTCATCCAACATAATGGAGACTTAGATAGTCTACCACTGAGATCCACACACATTTCCATATGAATCTTATCCTGTTAATCTTTATTGTATGAAAACTCAAATAGGGCCAAATCCTATTCCCACAATCCACAAAAATCATGGAAACAAGTTCTAGATATGTTCACTAGTACTTGAAGGGTTTTCTCTGACTACCCATCCTTATATATATGCAAATCAATACTTAAAAACACCTAGGTACCAACAACATTATTCAATCCCTACCAGAAGTGGAATTTAAAAAATATATTATAATCTGAAACTATATTCCATAGAACCCCGTGAAACTACACAACCCCTCGAACATATAACTCTCCCAACAAATCCACGATAAATGTCTCTCAAATCAGCAATAAATATCCCACCCTATTCTATCAGTGGATAACTACCCAGATTGCATCATTATTCTGAGGAATCCTCAGATGACCTATGATGAAATCCATCATCTTATGATCTCATTTCCATTAGTGAATGGGAAAAGGTAGTAATAAACAACCTAGAAATTGACCCTTCGCCTTCACCTACTGGTAGGTAAGGCATCGTGTCACAAAACCTACTAACTCTTTCATTATACCTATACATCAATAATACCTAAAATGGTCAAGATAATTTTTGTTAAAACCAGGATGCACACCCCACAATGATTCACGAAACTGGTGCATTAGTTATTCTCTCTTACATGTTGCAAAAACAATATAGACATGAACATAAATTATTCTATCACCACCAATAGTTCAACTAAAATGCAACTCCCCACCATTAAGACTTTCCATAAAGGCCAAACATTTTTAGTCTTTATATTACTCTCCTTGATCTTGAAAAGAAGTGAGCACTCAAATTCCAGGCATTCAAAGGTCTTCTTCCCATGCCCATCATGTACCACTAGATAGATTTCAGTAAAAAACACCATAATTCTCCACTCAAAATTAGATTTATGATGTCCATGATTTTTATTCTTCCTTCTCAAATAATATGTAACATTGTTTCCATTTTCTAGAGTGTAAACCCACTTAAATTTATAGGATTATGTATATTCCACCCATCCCCACTGACAAAATTTAAAATCACGCTGATAGAAAATGTACTTCCGACTCTTGTTATCAGTATATACCATAAACCATTCCCCCAACAAGGAATTATAACAAACTTTAAAGTCGTTAACTACTACGATCAACATGATATCATTCCTAGAGTAATTTCCTTCATGACTTCTCAACTATGGTGAAACATACTCCACAACATGATCATACTACACCAATACCGCCCCAAGGCCCACTCTATATGCAACACAAAACAAGGTATACTTCTTACCTGGCATAGTTAAGACCATAATCAGTGCGGTTTTCAATCACATTTTTAATTATTAGAAATAATTCTCACATACTTTAAACAATTAAAACAAGATTCCTTTCTTTTTCAAACTAGAAATTGGAGCTTCCTAATGATAAAATTGCTTAATAATTTTTTGTTAATATCCATCCAGGCCTAAAAAAACATTGGACATCAGAAACATTCTTTGGGTGATCCCATGACACCACCAAATGAACCTTCTCTGGGTCCACTGACAAGCCATCATATGAGAATATGTGACTCATGAAGTGTACCATATCAATCCAAAATTTTCATTTGGATAGATTTTCATATATCCTAGGATCTTTTAGTATACTTATTATAATTCAAGATGTTAGGAATCATCATCATGATTCTAAGAGTATAAAAAGATGACATCAAAAAATACAATGATAAAGTGATCAAAGTAAGGGTGAAATATTTGATTCATTAGGACCATAAATATTATGAATGAATTGTTCAGTCCTAATGACATCACAAAAAACTCGTATAACTCATACCTGATCCTAAAAGAATCCCATGGTACATCAGAAGTTTTCACCCTCAGCTGATCATACCCAAACTCAAATCAATCTTAGTGAACACTAAAGCACATCTTAGTTGGTCAAAAAGTTCATCAATTAGAGGAATAGGGTACTTATTCCTAACTATTATATTATTTATCTTCAAATAATCGACACATAAACACAATGATATGTTAAACTTACTGGTTATTGAAATTGGTGAACCTAAAGGTGAAATACAAGGATGAATAAACAATTTTTTTGTAATTATTCCGATTGAGTTTTAATCTCATAAAGTTATGTCGTTATCATTTTATATGTCATAATGGAAACTAGTTCTGCTCCCAGAGGCAACTCTATTGTGAACTCAACATCTCTCTCTAGTGTAATCCCTAAGAAGTCCTTAGAAACACATATTAAAATTGATCCACTATAGGAATAACTAAAAGCTACTCCACTCCCTCATCATCAATCATAATACAATCCACTTTAGGAGTGGGTTCTCCCAGCTACTCACAAACTATCTTTTCACATCCTACTCAGATGTCCCTATTCTCTATGATATATTTATTTTCCTCCCACATGATACATGAATGTTACCCTATTATTATAATAGTCAATATGGGGTTAGTGAATCACTAGCCAACCCATGCCCAAAATCTGGTCAAAACCTGAAATATCATGTATGAACTAGTTCCATAGAAAATGGTACCCCCATATTCGAGAGATTACTCCTTATATTTCCAGAAATGTTCATTTTTCACCCTTAACTATGTGTTAATTGACCTAACGCCCCAAACATGTTCCACTGTTAAACCCAACATAACTAGAAACAGAGTAGACACAAAAGAATCTGAGGCACCTCTATTGAATAATGTTATAGCAAGAGTGGAAGCTAAATGAATTGTTCCTTGAAATCTTAATGGTCATGCCTTTCTACCTCTAGCTGCAGATTGAATTTCATGAAGCTAACCCACCCCTTTACCATGGGCCCTATTCTGAGTTCCCGGCATTACACATCCCTTATAGAATAGATGCAATGATCAATGAGTACGAAGTTCACCACCTCTTCTGGTATATCCAATTGAACTATAAATTCATTCTTTATAATTGGTAACTCATCCCCAACCTACACTCAGATTTATCCTCAATAAATAATATGTGCCTAGCCATCAAGGGTTCCTATAAAACCTCTTCACATTCCCCATTCTTCTGCATGATTGGAACTCAACTACAGGTTGAGAAAATGGAAATGCATATTCCCTATCCTACCATACTAATAGAAAATCCCATGTTCACCACTATAAAATATCATTCCTCTCTTTGGACCACTATGAACGCATACACCCTAATGAGGATTCTAAAAATGACACTTCTATCCATCAGATGTATCTCTACTTCTTCGTGTAAATAGAACCGTAAAACCACTCCTGGAAGCCTCTATTAAGTTCTCTTACAAAATAAGTGCCTAATCCACCACCTCAGAAAAAATAATTAAACGGGAGATGTTTTCTTAAGACGTAATCTAATGTCTAATCCCTTCTTGCAAATGTCTTGTTCTCAGGGCCTCATATCTAGATAACGCCTGACTAAAGCACATAAGATCAGTGAAAAAACTTGCATAATTTATCACTAAAATCTCTCACTAGTTTAACCTTATAATATCTATAAATATATCTTTTCCCAAGGTCTGTGGATATAAATTATATAAAAAATTATACTAAAATTAATTCATTAACATACCATTATCATGTTGAGTTTGAACTAGGATATCCCACTGGTTCTTTTCCTGTCCCCACAACATGTATGCTACCAACATGACTATAATCTCGGCCGGATTCTCTATGTGATCCAAAATTATCTGGATGGACTCTATCAAGAAGTATTCTACCTCAGCTCCACCCACTCTATCATATTTTGGAGAGTTCTATAACTATGATTTTTGGTCCAATCAAACATACTCACCAAATCCCTCTCTGGGTCCCATTCCATCATCTATATAAAATTACCAATGTTTTCATTGAATTGCTCCAATCCTCTATCCCCTTGGTCCACTAGAACCTCTTACCCCATCTATGGAGGAGAATTCTCTTCCATATCCACTTATGTCTTAATTGACACACGTCATCATGGTTTAATTTCTCTACAATTCCAAAATAATTCAATGAACACAAAACAAAAGTCATCCATTATTTTCATAAAACATGGCTCTCCACTATCCATAAAAACCCAATTCTGCATACACTATCCCAACATATTTTTTCACGAGTATAAAACTACCCTAAACAATTATGACCATGGTTGATGGATAAAATTGGATAAACCAACATACATACTCACAAACCTTTCATAGACACATCGGTAAATTAATTCTACAATCAAAACGTAAATATTTCATTTTAGGAACATTTCTCATTTAACAACCTAATAAAAAAAATATTTTAACTCATTTAAAACCAATTATTAATCATAATTCTTTAATAATTTTATAAAATTCGTTCCATTTTACCCATCTGCATCATCATTTTTAGACACAATTTTTATCAAATTTTTCCAGAAGGTAAAGTTCATTTTAAACTTGTTTTCCCACACACCCATATTGTGTGTGCATATCAAGATTCATTTCACCTATATTTCAAGGTGCCTAAAATGACACAAGAATACCTAATCTAGTGCCTTTCTAGTCATGAGAAAATATGATAAAATAGTCCAATCACACAAAAAAGTGAAACAACGAATGGTGAAATTCCATTCAACTATAACAACACATATCAATAACAACAATTCCCACCCTAGATAGTTGGATTTTCCCATGTATATAGGTTTTTTATTCCCAATAATGAGCTCATTTCCAAGGCCCAACATATACTAATCTACAACCTACCATTACAAATAGTGAAACCAAGGAAAATAATTTCCATGATACAAATTTGTAACATCACTGACCCAAGAGCCACTATATGGGTTCCCCGAGTTGAGTCTCTACATAACATCAAGCATGCCTCCCCATATGCCATAGGTTTTAAACTACTAGTGAGGGTTTTGTAAATCATGTGGGGATACTATACCTTCTTTACAAGAGCTATAAAAATCATCCCACATATGGAATAAAGGATACAATAAAAATAAACTAGAAACAAGCATTGACAACCATTTACCAAAGAGGGTACAAACCACAACTGAACAGTAAATATACCATGTAATTCTAATAGTTCAAAAAGTGATGAAAATCTAAAAATAAGGTAAAAAATGAATCCCCAAAATCATTCTAGACTCCATGCCCATATCCTCATCCATGCCCATCCCAATCCCAACTCAATTCCCTAGTATAGGTCCTTTTCACTTTTTTTTAACCCACATTAATGTAGTATTCTTAGGTACCAAATGAAAGACCAATCAGGGTGTGAGTACAACTCAATAAGCCTCCACCAGTGGTGTATAAAAAATATCTAGTCTAAATAGATAGTACATGAATGTAATGAAAAGAAAGACAAGGTAAACAAAAGAAAACCTAGGTTCCATTAGTTAAAAATATTCACTTTAACCATTTCAAATATAATTTCTTTTTTCCATCACTTATGTCATCTTTATTACTAAATACAATTTCATCATGTGTTTCCGTGGGTTAGAAAATTACATTATTTACCCAATGACCTATGTTTTTCAATTATAATCCATAATGAAATAAGTCATGTTTCTTATCGTAAAATGATTTCAACAACTTACAAATAAATTTCATTACACTTACCATGGAGCACCAGTCTAGGAAGTCTCATCAAATGAATCTATTCGGGGTATAGAGCCTCATTCCCCTTCCCTAACCCATGAGTTATGGGGTGGGGTTTAGTACCTTCGTCTAACGCTAACCCTGGGCATAGATCCTCAATTCCAATACCCCACAATTACCAATCCATGTGAACATGATTATTTATCCATTTTTCACATATACCAAGTCAAAATACAAAAAAAAATTAACACACATAACATTCAATTGGACGCTTAATTAATCTTTATGACTTAACCTATGATCATTTTTACCATTTACTTATCATATCACACTTAACCCAAATCCGATTTCCTAAATTAATTGATTTACTATAGTCAAAAATTGCATTTCCTTACTATTTGACATATTGATCAAAAACCATGCATTAATCCATTCTCATATTAATAAATTCATATGACATAACCCACAAATGCATTTCCATTTCATTTTCTTAAGGCATTTGACACATTTACATTAATCCCTTTAACTCTCATTTCACATTATGCCAAACAATCCCTTATTATATGACCAAAAACTATACATGACCACTATTTGTGCCATTTATAATTCAAACTGACATGTCAACACATTTATCATGCAATATATATCTAGATAAGGAAACTCTATGATTAGAATTACAATTTACCTTGTTTGGGAATATTGGTGCACCCCATGGGTGGCCCTAATGTTGAATTGTGAATCTCAATGAATCCCAAAGGGATCATGAGGTGTCTAAATCATTATTTAGCCTACCATTTCTACAAACTATTACCAAGGAATGAAATACACATCAAGAGGGAAGATATATCACAACCAAACATGAACAAATCCATTATAAAACTATGGGATCAAACTTATTGAAAACCTACCATGAATATGAAGATGAACACACACTTAACCATATCCTTATATCGAGATTCAAGTATCCTATGAATCTAAAACCTATGATCCAATATAAAAATAGGTTTTTAGGGATTCAGTAGAATAACAAAAAAATTAAAAGTCCTGATCCATAAAAAGGATGCAAGAGAAGTGTTATACATAACCAGAGATTCAATCCACAACCAATGGTTCTCCGTATGGATGAAAATCAAAGGAGAACCGCCCTTGGGATGATTTGGGGGCTTAGGTTCATCTCTATAGTGGTAATAAGAAAATGTAGGAGGAAAATAGGGTGAGATACAAAAAATCATGAGGGTTTGTTTGGTTAATTAACAATTTTTAGTGGGTGTATAGTTTGACATCACTATATTCCAAACCATCCCCAAACCATGAACTACCCATAGGCCAAGAGGGTTTGAGGTTGCACAGTTTCTAATAGATCTCTACATGGTTTAGAAAATTGTGTTCGAACCTTATATAATATATTTTTCCATGTCCACAGGATTTGGATCTCCCCATTAAACCATTAACTTAACCACGCACCCTCCTCTTGGAAATAATGGTTTGGATATCCCCCTTTCTTGGTTAAATTAATTATTCAACCCTCCTCTAAGGTATCAAGGTTTGGTTGCATAGGTATATCTAACTATGCACCAAAAGACCAACATGTTCTGGATGTACAAAATTAACTTTCATTCATGTCCCAACCACTCGAAAACACTATAGAACATCCCTAAACATCCAGTAAAAATTCCATTAACCATAATTAAAAGAATTAAACAAAAAATTGAACAAGGAAATGCGTCCACAAAGTCTAATATATTACATTAATCAAATTCATACCCGTAAATTCATGGACATGTAAAAATTATAGTGTTTAAACAACAAAATAATACTGTTTTATTATTCATGGTGTTGTGTGTTTCATATGCTATCAAACATATAATTTTTTTTAAATCTACGGATATCACTTGAATGGATGCATTGGGATTAGAGTTTATGTTCCTGGTTCCCTCTATAATGATTTAATATATGGGATCCCTTATTATTATGATATTTTTAAATGTTAATTTAAACAAATATGTACATAAATACATTATTGTTTAGTGATAAAACTAGTTGTGGGATATATATAGATAAAAATGAAATAAAATGTTGCAGTTAATATTTTCATATATAGTATGAAAGATATTTAGTTTTGTTTATACATTTGATATTGGTGATGCACGTAGACACAAATGAGTTGTGGTTAAGGTCATAATTTTGGACAATTATATTATTTATTATTACTCATTGTACTACATACACATATCTGTTCCCACACTTGTGTTAGGGTTAATTAGATTGTTAGAAAGATCCCATAATTGAAGGGGTGGATTTTTTAAATAAATATTGATAATTTTATGAATCTAAATGTGTCAATATGTATTTCAAGTTGAAGTGTGGATGTTTGTGAATCAGGTGTTAAAGTACATCCAAGGTTGATATGAATATTTAATGGAAAAGAACATTGGAAGAGAATTTTGATTCATATATTCTTTTGAATATATGATTTGTTGTGTGAATTTTTGGATTAAGTGAATGATTAAAATTAAATTTTGGAGGTTGAGTTTAATGTGTATCGAATGAAGGACTATTATGTGTTACTATTTTAACTGTAAGGAAAGTCAAAAAATAGTTATTTTATATCCTACTCAACTAAACTAGTTCACTATTCACCAGTGTAAGATACCAAATCTTAAATGTTAATGTTAAGAATGAAATACATGTTGAGTTTATAGGACCTATACGCATCATAAAATTTTAAAAGAGAAGACAAAGTGCTTATATTTAGCCATTTTTTTGGATCAATGTGTTGTAAGAGGTTACTGACTCCAGTAAAACATCCTTATCCATCAATGAAAGTGCTGAGGTTAATTAGTTGATATGACCACCCTGTTAAGTATTGATTTTAAACTCTATTTATCACTTTATTTTTCACATTTTATATATATATGTGAATAACATATGAAACATCATCGTAATATGTCTTCATCTACCTCATACCAGCCCACACTTTGATAAATATCGTGTTATTGGGTTTAATTCAACAATCTACAATTGTAATTGAATGAGAATATCGAGTACTAGCTATCATGATACACAATTATGTAAGAACAGATATTCATTCTTTGGTTGAGTAGTGGACAATGATTCTTTCATAATATTATAGTAAATATAAAAAGGATCAAAATACATTTCCAATAATCTATATATCTGTAAGGAACATTTTATAAATTTGAATTGAATACTGACATTCAATGTAGGACTGATTTAGACCCATATTAATTTTACTCCTTGAATATAGTGTTTTATGTAATGGTAACTTTGTGTATGTGTAAATGTATTCTTGAAAAAAAACACTTTGTATAAATGTCATTTCATACCCATGCAAATGGAATGTGATAAAAATGAAATGGATAACCTCTCAATAGTACCTAACCCAAACTCCCACGTGCCATAAGTGTGTTACCAATCCCCATAGTGTGGATACAATAAATCAAGAATTAACAAGAACCAAAGGGAACAATTTCTACCAACCCTAATTATAAAACATGACACCTATATATACAATGTGATGAATAATAGGAGAGTAAAAAAGAAATATATGTCATATTAAAAATTAAAAAGAGAAGTGACAAAACCCAAAATCTGTAAACAAAACAGAAGGTAAAATTTCAAAAAAAAGAAAATATTAAAACTGAAATAGAAACTCTATGTGATAGCACGGGAAACTCCAACCATATCATGACTAGATACCTAGAAATAGCTGATAAAAACCTATCCACATCACTATGGTGCATGTCCGTTACCTATAACTAATGACATACAATGTTTTATGCATTATCAAAGTGGTGAAAATGGTGTGAGATGCACTGGATTCGTAGGATCACATCTAAGTGTTCTATATCAATTATTTTTTTTAACAATCATAATATTATCAACATTAATGAAAATAAGAAATTACAAACTATTAAACATTTTTTTATATTAAAATTATGGTAATGATATATCCCTCTTTCCCACATTTCTAAATAATATAGGTAAAACAATTTGAATTCATTTCATATAAATCAATGTTTTCAAATAAAAGAATGTATCACATATCATAAAAAATAAAAAATAGGTAACATCATACCAAGGATCACTATAGGTCAGGCTAGATAGGACACTCGTACCCATACATAGACAATATTGCACATCAAATCTTTAGATATATGTGTTGAATCTAGAGAGTTGAGGAACACTACAGAATGTGAAGACAAAAATAGAGTTAAATAAGTCTCTAGAACAACATGAATACGGAGAATAAGAACACCCCATAATTGAACCCCCTATAGTATCAAGAGATAGGGAATATTTCTACACCTTGCACCTAAGTACTGTAAGATTCCCATGTGTTACATTTTCCAAACCACTTTAAAAAACCCATGATTTTAAAACCATGTTATAAATCTATTTCACAATTATTTGAAAATAACATTTATTTTAACAAAAAAATGGGAAATCGTATTTTCTCAAAACCCATTTCCACACAAAAAATTCAATCACGCCCAATATTTTTAATAAAAATTATAAAAAAACAATGTAATACATTTCATACAACATAGGCTAGATACATAACCACGTACCTCAAACTTGGGTTACACACACCTCAAATGAGATCTAACAACGTGAAATAATACAAAGAAAGATAGGAGGCCTTATAATTAATCCTTACATCTCAGAATAAATTCAATAGGTAAAACGATCATTGGAGATGCTAACACAACATGTACCTCAAGAAATTCACACACCACAACACAGCCAACACAATGGTATGTCTATGGAAGAATACCAATGAAATTCTATTGAAGGGATAAATATTCCACCACTATAAGACCAATCTATATGAAAATATATAGTAGTGGTGCTATTATGAACAGTAGAAACAAATTAGCAGAAAGATCACATACCTAAAGAGACAAATCAAAACCACCCTAGAGATCAATTATATAACAAAATGACCTAGAAGGATCTAGGATCCCTATAATTTAATAGGACATTCAATTAATTTAGGGAAAAAATTTTAGGAATAATGAAAAAATAATCATTAATTCAATTCCATAAAAACACTAATATATTAACATTAACAACATGGAACCATTTCATTAGTTGAATTATTTTTAATAAACAAAAGATGGTGAAAACTGAGTCACCTATGATTAAAAAACATGAATTTTATCATTCCACAATGTGAACCCGATTCATGGCATGTAAACCATTCATTTGTTGAACCAATTCATGAAAATTTCAGTGAAACCAATTCACATCATGCAAAAATTCAGGATTTTAAAATTCACTGCATGCATTAAATAGTCTAGACTCTAAATAAATAACCCAAACCATCTTTTATGCTCTATTAACTCATTGATAACCCCATGAATCCTTTAACAAATTAATACTTTGACTCAATTAATTAAAAAATACATACATCCCCAAACATTAGGTCATTTTCAAAAGAAAATCTCACTGTCCATAGAAACCCCACAACACATCCAAATAAGGATAGAAACTAATAGTTTGATGATAAATATCTAGAATAAGGTATAATGATATTAAAAAATCCTCAACATAAGAATTTCCACCCTCGGGAAGTCATGCTAATGAAATAATTCAAGAAACTGATGAGTCCACTTCTACCTCGTAAATGGCTCATGCTCCCAAGTATTGTAAGAATTTGATATTTGTCGCGATGACACTCTAAACAATGAAATTAAATTCCCATGAAGGACCTTCACCAAAGATTCAAGTATCTCCACTGGTTTCTCTATAATAATATCTTCTAACTCTAACTTTATCTCTTACCAACATAGAATGTGAGAAGGATCGTTATTGTACTTCTTATGTTGTGAAATGTGAAACAAAATCTTCAATACCTGTCAAATAAACTGAAAATTACTTCCAATTAGAACCCTTACCAAGAAACTTAGTTACCCAATGGGATCTAAGATATCTTGGATCCAAATTTCCCAATTTTCTAAGCCGATTGTGACCCATCCAAAGAGAAACATTCAAAAAAGCACAATCACAAATAGAAAAATCAAAAAGATAATGATGATGATCCACATATGATTATTAATAAATATAATCTAAAACCAGATGATGATTAGTATCCTAAATCCAACTAGATATCTCTTAAATTATATTCAGTCTTACTAAAGAGGCATTGCATGCCTCCACCCAACAAAGAGTTTACATACACAAGAGATACCAAAAATCCACGACAAGGTCCATTATGATCAAAGTATAAAAACTATTGTTATAATAAAACTCAAAAATACCTACATAGAAGTCCCATTTTCCACAAAAATAATGATGTGGTAATGGGTAATATCTTCCAGGATCTGAATAGCATGCTCTTTCAAGAAATATTACTATCGATGGTAAGTTGTGCCCAATCAAACCCAAGTCCCCATCATCTCCCAAATAATCTTATAGAGATATTAGTAAAACCTATGATAACAATCTAAAACATTCATATACGGAACCCATGTAATCTCACAACCTCTTGTACATACATCTTACCTAGGTCTTCAACATTAGTGGTATCCTTGATTGGAATTAATTGAGCAGATTTTTTCAACCGACCAATCACCTCCTAGATAGAATTCCTACCTTAATGAGTCTATGCTAATCCCAAAAATAGTCATTGGACACCTCATCCTATTTCAAAATCATCCTAGAAAAATTCAGGATTATGCCAAAAGATTTAAATACTTTGTATTTCTCTTTTGTATGGTATAACAAAAAGACACAAAATTTACAATGTCACACTTCAATTCCAACCATCAAAATAAATGTCTCATGTCATAATAGATCTTGGTAGTTCCAGGATTAATGTAACATTATTAAATATGAAAATATATTAATCCATTTATAGATTTAGGGAAGACATGCCAATCCTTAAAACAAATAAAACCACTTGAAGAGAAAGACCAGCAATGAATGGTCTCCCCTTAATATAGGGTCTCTGGAATTCCAATGAACTCATCATCTTAATACGGAACCTATAGAATAGGATCAATGACGGATGATTATAACTGAAAACTTTTTAGAATCATAAATAAAACATGGTCATGAGAATCCATGTGTAACTAATTATAGATTCCCATATGGTTCCACTCCTCATTCAATTCTAGAATAGTGTTTGATGGTATTTTCCTTCTGTGAGCATCTGCAACAATATTCCTATTTCCTTGGGTGTATGTGATGTCGGTGTAGAATTTCTATAGGTTAATCACCACTACTTTATGACATTTATGTCTTTCCATTAAAATATATATCTTAGACCCTCATGGTTAGAAAATATTGTGAGCCTCTCTCTAAAAATATAGTTCAACCATAATTTAAATGAATGCCAAACTTTGCAAATATCAAAATCATGATTGGGGTAATTCTTCTCATGTTGTCAAAACTTGTGAGATCCATAAGCTACAGAATTATTATCCTATATTTTAATGAAACCCATAACAACACAATAAGTATCATAGAAAACCACATACCCATTACTGGGATTAGGTAAAATATAAATAGAAGCTAATGTCAGTAGTTATTTTATCTCCTTGAAATAAGATGTCCATGTTGCATCCCATATAAATTTTACAACATTACTAGTAAGAGTAGTCAACATAGATACCAAAATTTAGAAATACTTGATGATAAACTGGTACTATAACAAAATATCAAGAATCCCTGAATCTCAAATACATTTGAAATCTCTTACCCTGAAAATATAACCTACACATTCTCAAGATCAACTGATAAAACATGATCATAAATCACATTCCCTATGAGTTTGACATATATAATCTAAAAATTTCTTTTTGAAATATTTACATACAAACAATGATTCCATGGATTTTCTCAAACAAAACTCAAATGGCGATCCTTCTTATGCTCGAATTCAGATAAAAAATATCATCAATGAAAACTACCACTAAAATATCGAGATAATCATGGAATATCTCGTTCACTATTTCCAAGAAAACATTAGGGGAACTGGATAGAAAAATGCATCATGATATATTCATAATGGACATAAATTCCATTGAATTTTGTCTACAATATATTTGATTCCCTAACTCCGATCTGATGAGAAACTGAATAAAGATCGATCATTGAAAACCATTCACCATTTAACAAGACAAAGAAATCATCTACATGTGAAAATGAATACTTGTTTTTAATCGTTACATGATTGAAATTCTGATAGTATACAAAAAATCAAGGTGAACCATCTACCTTCTCCAAAAATATAATTGGTGCTTCCCATAGAAAAGAACTCAGAAAAAACCATTTTCTATTAGATCATCTAATTTAATCTTATGATTTTTTAGCTCCACTGCTTCCATTCAATAAGAGCATATAAAAATTGGTTTCATAACTAGAACCAGATTAATTGTAAACTCTATATCCTCATATAGAAGAAGACTATATAAATATTAAATCAAAACATTAGGAACTTCCTGAACAATATAATGAATAAAAAAATTAAAGAAATATCATTGGGCTCAACTAATACAACAAATGTCAAAGTCCCAATCTCTGGGTGGGATGGACATGCATGAATTGATCTCAAATCCCACTCTCTCTGAAACACCTAATTTCTCAAATTTGCTATAAAAATGATATATAACAATGATAACAATTAACCTAATCATAATGGGAAATAGGATAATCCATATTGATGAATACGTCAAATTGATCTAGATCATAAATGACCAAATCCAAGAATAACTCTACATAAGCTATCAACAGTGATCATGAATGACACTTAAACCACTACTCTTTCTTTTTCCAAGAGTTGTCCCTAAATCCATAAGAAAAGGAATTTTTTTTGTTATATGTTTAAGAATGTACACAAAACAAACTGATATAAATGTTTTGTAGTAACGTATATCAAACAAATAAGTCCTTTCTAAATATGTAAAAAATACGGTATCTCCCACTCTCATTCAACCGACATCTACCTCTTCCAAAAGAAAACCCTCTTCTTGAACACTACTATAAATCTTCCCTTTAACAATGCTAAAAAGGGATTTAGTATGATAAAGAAGTGGTGATAATGCAAGTGATGTTTAAGGGATTCCATTATCATTTCTTGAAAAAAACATTGATAAAGTGTCCATTTATCACTGATTACATAACACGGATAAAGGCACATTTTATCAGCTCTAAAAATTATTTTATGAAGGTGGAATCTATCAGTGCTTTTTTTTAAGCATTAACAATGGTAGAAAAACGATTTTTGTTTAGATAAATCTACCACCCGTTTATTAGCACTTCCCCCAACCCTTTATATGTGTTTTCCACCCACCCTCTAACCACCCCTTTATCAGTGCTCAAAATGGGCCATTATCAGGGAATTATGAAATGCAAGCCTATTTTTTACCCTTCATGCATGCCAAGATTTTATCCATGCACCACTACTTTGCAATTCAAACTCCTTTACCAATGCACTAAGATGTTTTTTTGTTTATTTTATAAAATTACTATTTATCTATATATATATTCAAAAATATATATTTTATTCATGTATTTATATAATTTTTTTAAATACGTCTACAAAATATATTTTGGTTTGTGATATATAAATATATATATATATTATATTATTATATTTTTTTATATATTATAATGTAATTAAAATAGATATTTTTTATTAATACACACATATATGAATATATAAACATTATATATATTTATATGTATAAATATATATATATTCATATATTTTTATAATGTAAAAAATTGTTTAGATATTGTCTTAAATCCCTTTTTAGAATATGTCTATATATTGTGTATATATTTAAATTTTTTATAATACATATATATTTATGTGTTGATATATTTACATATTCTCATATTAATATATATTTACATATAACATTTTTATAATGTATATATAAATATTTACTGAAAAATACATTTATATACTACATTTAGTGATAAAGATAATGATAATGATTTTTTGATAAAAAATAAAATTAATTATGAAGTATATGTACCTAATATACACACACATGGTATCACGGAAATTATAAAATTATAATTCTCACGTGCATGCAAAAATATTTACAAAATTCATATTTATTTGGGAATATTAGAATATAAATATAAATTTATATTTGTTTATTGCCACACACATGTTTATATATAAACATAACTTGTATAGTTATATATAAATATATTAACACATTTTTATAAGGTAACTACAATATAAAATTAGTAATTTTAAATAAAATGAATATTAAATATTTATTTACATTTGGTTTATATATTTAAAAACACATATTTACATAAATATGTTTTTTTATTTATAAAATTTATTAAATATAATTAAATGTAAGAAAATATAAATATATTTAACTATAAATAAAACTACATTATGAAAAAACATGATACATAAAAAACCCTAATATCAAAATAAATTTATGACCAGGGAATAACTTTAGTCTCAACCGAAAAAAGTCAATAAGAACCCCTAAAACGAGGCTAAACTGCCATCTAATGTTAATGAATTGGGATACCCCAACTAAAAATCAGTTTTAGAGGACTTATAAGACTTTTTAGCTTCAAAAATAAAGTTATAAGAGGTTCTCCTAGTCATTATATTATATAAATCTTTTAATCCTTCCATTTGTTATATGGTAGAGCTCAAACGGACACCCGCATCAAAATATATGTCTATATGAAGTTTATGTATTATTTTCAACTAATGATAGATTGTTCATTATTTTTTTTTTAATTTTCTTGTAATCTGACTATTATTTAATGAATCTTGATCGATAATAACTAGAAAATTTCTATTTAATAATTTTTTTTAATTATTTTATAATCCATTTAATCTAAATATATTTCATATTTAGTGTAAATGTGTATTTAGCCATATCTGAATCATATTTAAAAAACATATTCTATATTTATATCAATATAATTATATATATATTAATATATAATTTTTAATGAAGTATTATTTTTTTATGAAATATACCCTATATAAGTTCAAGAAAAAACCCCACTCATAAATGATGGTTATTATCAACATTAGTAACAAAGAATAGATAAAGGGAATCCTTTAGGAGCTCTTTTTTACATGTGATGATAAATCCTCCCCCCAATTCAGTTCTTTTTTAATATCATTGATAAAGGAACCCCTTTACAATTTCATTGTTAGTATCATTGATAAAGGGCCCCCTTTTATCAGTGTTTTTTTACTGGTAATGAACCCCCATTATCAACTCTAAAAAGTGATGATATTTTCCCACATTATCCACACATCATTAGGTGTAGATAAGGCGAGCCTTTATCCTAGCTTTAAGATAGTGTTAATCTATGACAGAACTGGATAATCTGATATTTGTTGTATTGTAAGGTGCTTCACTCTTGTGGCCTTTGGATTAATCCCTGTAGTCATTGAAGCCTCTTATTGAATTGTATAATCCTTCGGATCTAACGATCCTAGACCATATTAAGGTGTAGAAACAGATTGAAAAAACATTGTAAATGGCCATAGCGGAAACCACTATTACAAAAAATAGGTGTAGAACAATAACATTGGGTATGACCAACCATACCACCCTCATAGTAGTTCATAGGTACACTATTGTCTATAACTAAAGGTGTAGAGGATCCCATTAGGGATAGACACCCCCATCACTATTTAGATGATCATGCCACATCCTCTCCCTCCCTTTTATACCACTAAATATTCCACTGTTTTGAAGATAAAGGTTAGAATAACCAATCTTGAATACAATATTCATCTCTTCTATCATTTCCTAATATAATATCCTTGAATAATTAGAAACATACAACATAAATATCTATTATTTGATATCTAGTCACAAACCCTATAGATACTTTTGATCCTTTATTTGGTCATTATTTACTACTTCCAATGAAAACTGAACCTTCCCTACGACTTGATTCATGTTTGATGACATCCAATTATCTTCATTCGATAAAGAGAGGACCATAAGATAAATCACCCTAATTAGATAATTTTTATATAACCATTGGAATAAAAGATTCTTTAAACCCTTGTAGTCCAATCTCACATGTCTATTTGTATGTACAATGAAATCCCACCTTCAATTATGGGGACCCTCAAGCCTGAACATCGCACAGTTAACCTTGAAATTTTCAATCATATAAAATAATTCAAAATATAATCGACCCGGTTCATCTAGTCCCCAGACTCTTGATATTCATTCGTATCCTTAATGTTTGGTGGATTCCGTATAAGATCTCGCGTGATTGATCCATTTCTCCTAAATGTAATGTTTGTACATTGAAAATAGGGTTTTTGATCTGCAGTATATTTTGGTCAGTAATATGAACCGCCCACTTGATATCCTCAATAAAATGATTATTCATATTTATATTACCATGATAAGTAGTCACTAAAAATTCTTAAGGAACCCATGGAAGACATCTCTGAGGCATTTCATTTTGCATCAAAATAAAATAAATGATCAGGTTATAATATAATATCAAATTAAATGATAAAACCATAAGATAAACCAAATATTAATATCAAAAAACTCATAATTGGAGACACACATCCCAATATCCCATTGTAACCTGAGTCTCATCTTAGTAATAACTGGACATGCACTCACGAAAACCTACCTATCATGTCTAGAAAATCCTATCTCTAGTCTACTAACGTCCCAAAACTGAAAACAACCTCTTATTTTTCCAAACTGTGATGAACCTGACCTGGATACCATTGCACTAGTATCCAACCCATAACATCACACACCCTACGTGATTTCCCAATCCCATTGGGATATCAACTAGCAACCTGGCATTAATAACCGCCAGATGTAAAAATATATCCCAACCTGAGGAATACAACATGACACATATATACACATCTTGATGAACAATGAAAGAGTAAATAAGAAATATATCTCATATCAAAAAGTAAAGAGGAGAATTGATACAACTAAAAATTATATAAACATTCACAATGGTAATAGTCCTACAAAAAAATAAAACTAAAAATTTAAATAGTTACTGCTTGTGAGAGCATGGGAAACTCTAATAATCTTACCACAATCTACCAAGATACAGCTGGCATAAATATCGCCACCTCACTATACCACCTAATCTTCAATTGTACCAAAATACATAAAAAAGGTATACTCATTACCGAAGGGTTTTGTAGGGTGTGAGATAAACATGCTCAGTAGGATCCCATACAAGTGTTCTATATAAAGTCTTTGTAAAACAATATTAACAAGATCAACATTAATGAAAATAATTCCTGAGGAAAAGTTAAAAAATATTATATAAAAATACTTGTAAAAATATTTATTAAATTTCCCCATTTTCGAAAAATCCTTTTAAAATAGTTTCAGTATATTTGATATACCTTAATGTAGACAAATCAAAGCTTGTATTGTTTATCATATCAATTCCAGTATAAATCAAATCAAAAGAAATATCATACAAAGGATAACAATAGTTCAATATGGCTTGTAAAATAATACCCAAATATTGAGAATAACATGTATTAAGTCTCTATATATATAAATTGAGTTGAGGGAGTAAAGGAATGACATAGAAATTGATCTCCCTAGAAGTGTCTTATAATTACCTAGAACAATATGCCTAGTGAGCATAGATACACTTCATTAGTGAACCATGCATTAGTATCAACATATGAGGCCTATTTATATACCATCAAAATAACTACCCAACACTTCCTATGTGATTCATTTTCTAGATATTTCCTAGAAACCATGAATTGAAAATCATTTCATAAATCCAATTCATTGTTCTTTGAAAATAACGTTTATTTGTCCAAAAAAGGGAGAAAATATTTTTTTTTTTCAAAACCCATTTCCAAACACACAATTAATTCATGTCGATTCATTTATAAAAATGATTATAAAATATCCCAAATAATAAATATCATCTAACATAGGATAGAGAAATAACAAACCACCCAAACATGAGTCGCCCACACCCATATTGAGATCCCCCAATGCAAAATAATGTAAAGACAACAATAGTGTCCCCAAAATCAATCCATGCATCTCAAAAACAATTCAAAAAGAAAAAATGTTAGAAAAAAATATAACACAACACATAACTCAAGTAACTCACATGCCACATTACAGCCAACACAAATCTCAGCCTCTCGAGAAAGATATCAAAATGAATTTAGAAGGCATCAACGGAACAAACACCACAATACCAATAGATTCGAAAATATAGCACATCGGTGCTAATTTGACCAATGATAATGATGAATGAAAATGATCACTTTCCCAGATAGATGTGGTGAAACCAAATCAATGTTTAATAACTGAACAAAATGGTTAGGAAGGAGTAGAGATCCACAAAATCAACTTAGAGAGATCATAAGTATATAGAGAAAAGGATTAATTTGGAACGAAAGAATTATAATGTGCGCAGTTACATAAAAATCAGTAATCCAAATTTATTCATGACGTTAAACCATTTCAAGATGTGAATTTCATAATTAACAATAGATGTCAATAAACATGCCGCCTCAGATTAAAAATCACGACTTTAACCATTTAGGGATTTCAACCTAATTAATGGAATGTAAACATTACATTACTTGAACCAATTCATTAAATCTTCCAGGATTCCAATACAAGACATGTCACTATTCAGGATGTGATAATCCACAGCATGTAGTGAACATTCCGAAATCTGAAGAAATAACCCGAACCATATTTGGTATTATTCA
The DNA here is from genome assembly GCA_963277665.1 of Viscum album. NCBI lineage: Eukaryota > Viridiplantae > Streptophyta > Magnoliopsida > Santalales > Viscaceae > Viscum > Viscum album. The sequence goes on from OY728161.1 coordinate 1,008,017,421, forward strand.
AACTCAGGGTGAACCCCAAAAATCCATTGGTATAATTAGACATAGAATTCATATATTAAAAAAAACATACATCCCTGAACATGATGATATTTTCCCTATAAACACTCTTCTTCCTCAGCAACTCGAAAAAACACTCTAAAAAGGAGGAAAACAAATAGGGGGATGATAAATACCTGAAATATAGAAATGGGATATTTCATATGATATAATATTTCTAGAATTAGTGTAAAAAATATCCATGAATCTATTGTCCTATATAATAGTATAAATAAAAGAATGTGGATTATTTAAACTTAATGAAAACCTAAGTAATGGTTATTTTAAGTTCCTTAATACTTTTTAAGGGTACACACGATGTTCAATGAGCTTAATATAGGTAATTATATACCCATGTAAGTGTAGTTTTTAAATTATGAAGTCTAGATATGGGTAACAAATATCTATATAAAGGTTATCCATAATTTCATAAAAGATATCCTATGGATTCTACCAGCTACATAATGATTATAAAGGCATGTTTTAGGGTAACAATAAAAAACCATATTCAATGTAATTTTTGTTAATGTTTCTATAATTAATTTTTAATTCATTAAATAATTTGGGATTTAAAAACCATTATAGATTTTTTACGATGAATAAATTATGATGGTGTTCATGTGGGGCCTTCAAAGATAAAAATATCAAGATTTTTTTTATCGTGAATCAATATGTTATGTTGAAAATAAATAGAGGGAAATATGTAATGGGTTTTCATTAAAAAAGAGGTATATTCTTTTGAGAAATTGATATGATGTGGTTTTAATCAACTAAAATTATGCTAATTTTTCTTTCTTAACTAATTAATTTATAATATAGTGGATTTTGGGGAAATTTAATTGAAGATCATGAAGATTTTATATATGATGGGATTTAAAAGTTGATGTTCTCTTAGTATTTTTTAGGATAAAAGTAATATCATGTGCTTTAATATATTGAATATCCTTGGAATTAAATGGATATATTTCCATGAGTTATAATTATTGAGATTTATGGAAACTCAAGGGTTGATTTTTTACTCATCATGAGATAGAAAAAGTTGTGAGAACATAAGAAAAATTGAATCTAGTACAACTATATAATTTTCGAAATATCTTATATAATTTGAATAATAAAATAGAGAGTCTCGACATTAATGATTCCAAGTATTCTATGAACTTGAAAGAGAAAAAAAAGAGGAACATTCTGTTGTAGTATCCAAGAGGAAAAAGTAGAATTTAAATATGAATAGACGTGATAATGATTCTATTGACTTAATTTATGACATTTAATAAGAATAAATAAACAAGGAGACACTTATATTTTGGTTATTTTCAACACCACTCATCAAGACTATTGAAGATTGTGAGCCAGTTTGATTTAATGTCATTGTGATTATGATTGGAGAATAAGGCCAACCATTATGTCTATTTTTTTAATTATATAGTGGTTGATAATCATTTATTTGGTTCAATAAGGACTCTTTAATTACTAGACAATGTAGAATAAAAATCATCGTTGAAGAAAAAGTTGTTTATATTTTAAAAATATTGTACATTGAAGATGTTGGTTTTTCATACCTTTTGGGTTTTTGATGATAAAACCCCAAAAATTATGTGAAACTTAAGACGACACATGTAATCACTAAAATTCAATAGTCATAATAAATTATGTGTTCTTGAAGATTGTTGAATGGAAAGGAGTAGACTCACACATCAAGGTCAAACCTTGTGAATTTTATGTACTGATGTTCTTTGTCTACTTATGAATTACTTGGTATGTTAATATTGGAGATCATATATATTAAACCATTCTAATTAACCAGATAAAATGGATTATTGTATGAGGGGATCATTAAATGAAGTTAAAACTTAGAAAATTTGGGTACATTGATTCACACCACACACTTAGTGTCCTTGTATGATCCATTTGAGCTATAAAAGCGGAATCAGAGTTATTCTTTCCTCGTATAGAATCAAATTACTTTTTCCATTTGGTTTAATAAGTTATATGGTATATTCATATTATAATTTATTCTATAATTTATTCACATAGAAGGCTTTTTATATAATCTAATCAAAGAAGAAAAGATGATATCTACTGAAACTATGAATAATATGAAGAAAAATGAGATTGAGAAATTGAATAAAGTTTTGAGATAAAATAAGGACCTATAATTTTAATCAATCTGATGCATTAATATCTATCATATATATTTAATTTGATCATTTAAAATAAGTAACATTAATATTTAAAAAATTTATAGAATATGAGTCTTTCAAAACCATTGAATACGTTTTCACCCAAATTAAGTGGTATGTAAAGAATGGTCCCCTTGAGGTAATCACTGATATAAATAGATTTATCATGGAATTAAATGATGAAAAATAATTAATATAGTATTAGTCTAAGGAAATTGAAACTTTCTTTGAACATGAAATTTCAAATAGTTAGGGTCCTCATAAAAAATGTGTAAGTCAACATGGAATCAATATCACATTATAATGAAATACAAAAATTTCATATAGAATGTTTGAATGTATATATTTGTGATAATATAGTGGAAGTATTTTTTAGAAAATAATTAATCTTTTCATAGTTGAAATTTCATAAAATGTGTTGAATTTAAATGATTCATAGTTAGAGATGAAAAATAGTTATAGAGCATTATAGTTCCTTATAAAAATCATTAAATATGGATATAGATAATGTTAAGATATTATCAAATGAATGTGAATACAAGATGAGATTATTTTAGTATGAGATATACTTTTTCAACAATAAGATTCATGATCATGTAATAAAATGTAAAAATCCTGAAACTTCTTAAATAATAAGATTTAAATTTTTTATAGAACAGATGCTACCAAAAAAACATCAAAATCATAACTTATCCAAAAATAAGATTCTAATAGTGTCCATAATAACCTAAAATAATTTTATGTAGCATCCACATTGATCTTTATCCAATATTTATCATCCAAATCAAATTATTTTAATCCTATTAAATCTATTTTTCTAGATATGTCATGTATTGAATAAAATTTAGTGTAAAAAATAAATATTGAAATGTGATTAGAATACTACCACAACATAAAGGGAGGATAAAATAATGTTTTAAAGATAAATATTCATAAGATAATCCAAAATAGGTTTATTAGAAGTTCAAAAAATGAAACCTTTTATATTTTAAATTGCTAGATATCATGAGCTCCAAACAAAAACCCATGATCTAGTTGTTTCTTATGGTACCGTTTTAGGTTTTCGAACTGTGAATTAGTTTATTTGAATAATATTATAACTTTTGAAGTTTAAATAAGGAAAACAATTTGGGGATAAAACCATTGAAAAATAAATAACCCTCTGAAAATAAAAATCATCCATAAATTGAGAAGAAATAATTCATATAGAACTTGTCTTATTTCCTAAAAAACATCTATGATTATTACTATATGTGTGGTTGTAGCTATGTGGAATTATTATTTTGACCCATATTATATCACTCATGCCTGATGGAAAATAGAGTAACACAACTCCAAAATAAGTAGATTAAAAATTATTTAAAGTGGCCTTCCTCAGTATAACAATCTCTAAGAAAGCTTCAAAAAATATCTATTTTGTAAAAAACATGTGTGAATGAAATATTTTGAGTCACCCATAATTCATAAAACAAGTACTTTTTATACCTTATTCGAATTTCACTTCAAATATTATTAATGACCTCATATTTAATAAAAATAGCATGACAAATTTTTCCAATCATTATTCTTTTTATAAAAAAAACAGATATGCACAAAACAACTAACTCTTAATTTTTTCTTCAATATACTTAAATAGACTCACTAGATCTCTATTGTTTCTTTAGCAATCATTGTTCATCTAAAACCATATTTTCAAAAATCAAGACTGCCTTAATAATTATATTTATACTTTATTATTTAATCTTTTTTCTTCACTTGATTTTACTTTAATTTTTCTTCACTCGTTCTCTAAGACACCTTATATGTGACATTATTGGTATCTCCTCATACTGTGAAAATCGGGTTCACACTTTTTTACTCTTAAAAGCACTAAGACCAAAAATTATGAAAGGTGTACTGTCATAAAATATTTTTAAACCACTTGGATGATTTTTGATCCTCAAATATTCATTTAATCTCATAAAAAGATCCATGATTTATAAATGGAAGCACTAGAAAACATGAAGGAAATGTTTTTATCTCATGGAAGAACATAAATCGAGGAAGTAAAATCCACATAATCATTTAATAATTCATTTTGTAGATAATAATTACTAATGGAATCTTATTTCATGAAATCTCATTACATGGTTTTGGTATTTCATGGAAACTAATCTCCATAGAAGTTCCTATTAACAAAATATTCTTTCCAAAAAACACTTACAGTAAATATCATTTATATTTTTAAAATAAGATACCATACTTTTATCATTAATACTTACTTTTTATATGATTCTTCAGAAATCCAAATAAAATAAAATCAAAAATACTTGTCTCAACATTTTTTTGTAGGTACATATCTTTCTTGAGACAGTGGTGAATCTATGGTGATTTTTGAGAAATGAAATTGATGATGGGATGTAAGAGGATACCATTATATTATAATATTTCATTTTATTATGTGAATATCATTAAAATTTATGGTGAATTAGGGTTGGAAATAGGTTCTCTTTCCTACCCAAAGGAATTAAATCATGCTCTAGTACCATTTATTTCGGTTTTTGTTTCAGATTAACTACATAATTCTTAATTAGTTATGGTTTTGGAATAACTAATATGAAACCTACAAACACAAACTAATTTTAAATTAATTCACTTCTTTTAAATGTTATTTGAATTAGTTAGAAAACATTGAGGAGGGAAAATTTTTGGAGGTCATATAGGCAGTCATCTCAGGGGGATCAGGTCAAGGCGGTAATGGAAACAGTGACATAATAATCTCCATAGTCCACTATCCTTTAAAATTACTCCACACAGAGCTAGCTACCTCCATTGATTCTTGTCATTTTTCTACCACCATATATTCTCTTTATTTTAAATGATATTTATAAAATTATTTTAGATTATAATATAATATAAAATTATGTTTGAGTATTAATTAATTAATTTGGTTGAGGTTAAGAAAAAAATTAAATAGGTTAATATGGTTCATGTATTCTAAAGCATAATTAGATTTGGGTTCATGTGGCCAAATAATAGTATCTAGCCAACTCATTTCATAAGATAAAAAGATTAAGAATGAAAGATTTCACTATAATGTAATGATTTTTACAGTGTGAATCTCTTATAAGATTAAAATTGAAGGATCCAAGATTAACGATATAAATTAATAGAGATATAGTTATGGATATGGATACATTGAATAAACAACAACATAGGCCATTGTCTATTATAGTGTAACCAATAATAATATGAAAAAAAATTAAAACGAGTAACAAAGCTAAATAGTTAGGTCATGTTCCTTCATGAATAATATATTTGGATATGGATTGAAAGATCCCTAAAATTTAACTAAATTATAAATAATGTTATGTAATAATGATATAATTTATGTAATTTTTAAAATGATGAAAAAGGGGATCCTAATTGGGGATTACTATCATGAGATAAAAATATTAATTCATTTCGGTGTAATGATTCTCATTGCATTGTGTTTATCTACATATTTTTTCCTTCAATGATATAATTTTACAACATTATCTTTTATAAATAGTGACCATAAATTCAGAATATCATTTTGGATGATTTGAATTATATTTTTTAAGCAATTTATGTTTCTTGATTCCATTAAAAAAATATTTTATACAATATTCTTTTTTAATATTTTAAATTTATTTATGATAATGGTGGTTTGTAACAACTGAGACCCTTCTATTGTATGTAAACACTATATCCTAAACTATCACACAATTTTACTTTTAATGATAATTTATTCAAGAATATATTTAAAATTTATATTTTATAATTTTAAATTCAATCTAATAACAATATTTTTGAATTAATCAACTAAAAATTATCATATAAATAAAATTTTAGCTTTCTTGGTAATTGTTAATTTTTATCCAAAAAATACATTCTTCATGAAGCATGCAATTAGTATGAATTCATCTTTATATAAGAATTACATGGAAGATTAAAATACATTTTAATTTATTAAATTTAATTCTACTGAATAATGTATTAATTTGAAAATATTGTTATCACTTTTAACAAATTATTTTTTTCGTACATTATTATCATTAAAGAAAATCATAAATTTTAAATAAATTTGAAGGTGAAAATATCATTTTTATTAAAAAAAAATATGCAATTAACTATGTTTATTATAAAATTTAATTTTCCAAACTATAGAAATTTTATTTTTTAATATGACATTAATATATTATATTTGAATTATAAAATCAGAAAAAAGGGTTCATTCTCTCTCTTTTTCATTAAAATTAATTAATAAGGATATAAATTAATTACCAATGTAAGAGTGGATTATGGTGAAAATTGAAAATTAAAACAAAAAATACCTAACAATAAATGCTTTTGAAAAATAAATTTTTGAGGTCAGTTCTCAACCAAAATCAATATACCCAACACTTTTATCCATTATTCATCCATTTAACCTTGTATAGTGTCATTTAGTTGTTGAAAATGTATGTGTTACTCCCAAAGCAACCATTCCCTCCACTTAAAAATGGAAAATACTCCCACAACATCAAGGGTTGGAAATAATTAAAATTTACCCTTGAAAATATTAAATTTTTGTCCTCCTATATCCCTTCCCAATTTTCAAAATCTTCTGTTCACCATTAGTTATCATATGGACTTTATTTCCATGGAGACATCATAGTGAAATTCAAGTCCTGGATGTGAGTATTATCAACTACATAAATTTTCCCCATAATTAATATCGTTATATTTTATTATGGAACCAATAATATAATGATATTACTATTATTTATATGATTTAATATTAATATATTAATGCTAGTTTCATTATCTATTCATATAAACCATCCATTAATAAAAAGAAAATTGTTTTTTGTGCATTGTGTGAACTACCGACTCAACAAAAAAATGTGTTTCATTTTCCATAACAAACTTACAAGGCTGGATATAAGGTTGGTATTAATAGAATAATATTATATTTATGATATCACTAAGATTATTGTTTTATAAATTGGATAATCTATTAATAATTTTTTTTCAAACAATCATTATTATTTTAATCATTTAAATAGTTGTACTAAGAGGATAAAATTTTATTAAAGTTGTGTAATATTTTCATATCCATTAATTATTCATATAATTACTTAAAATTATTATTTTATGTAATAATAAACCCTAATTAATTTCATTATTCTTCTTTTATAATCATATTACATTAAAACATCCCCATAATCATTCATTAAATTAGGTTATCTTCATGTCCGGATTGGTTTGGCCACATAATTGAATAATCATAGGATTTTAAATCATGAATGACTATGGTAAAATTATAATTAGACTAATATAATATAAATTTGTGTATAATTATTTATTTGGTAGGTTTATTTCAATATTTAATTCATTAATTAAGAAAAAAACCTTTCATTGTCAAGAATAACACAAAATTTCATTTTATTGATTTCATCTTCAAGGATAAAGACTAAAATGATCAGGTATAGTATTTAAAAATTAATATATATTTATAAATAATCCCTAATTGTATAATTAACAAAAATTTAATAATTTATTTTTGACAGAGAATTAATAAATATATTGATATATTGAAATTAGTACTGATGATCAAAACTGTAAACACCCTGTGTAAAAATTACATAGAATTCATTTAGGGAATCAATATTTATTAATAGTATAAATTAAAATATATATTATTATTAATATTTTGTTTTTGATTAAGATATAAATTTTAATGACGCAAGTGGTTAAAGAATATTTTTGGAAGTTAGTTGAAGTGGTGACAAATATTTGTCTCAAATTCCACTATTTTGGATGGGTGTGGTATTATACACCCAATTTCCTTTATCTAGTTTATATATAACCTATATGTTATGTTATATAATGAAATTAAATTATTAATTTCATTTAAAGATAAATTTTAATACATCTCGTTCATGGGATATTGATTTAATTACTACCAAATCTATATGCAGAGTTTATCTAAAATAAATTTTCATTACTTGATACTCATGTTTTATTCACAACATATTTCTTTTTCTGTGGTACATGAACATTCATGGAAAACATTCACCATATTCATCAATGAATTTTAGGGATTTTTAATACTTTATTTTTATCCTTTAGTAACATTCTATTGATTCATGAGTTACCAAAATTAATGTAAAACTCAGTCATTTACATGATGGAGAAATCATCAAAAATTTTGGGGATGTAAAATTGTGTGTAAGTTTTAAGAAAATGAAACCATTTTTTGTATGTTGGTAATTTTTTTCAGTTGTAACCCGAATGAATTTAAGGGTATTATGCCCAAATAAGGTTAGTTGATCATTGTAACATCCCGAATCTGGCTGCCACACAACGGGTTCCATGAACCCAGTTGGTCACATGACCTCAAACGCATTTCCCCAAATGCCAGAGGTTGCTGACTAACAACGACAACCTAGGTCCTATAGTGGGGAAACTATGCCCTCATTTGTCAAAGTGTAGCGCAGTTAAAAATATAAACATACCAAAAGTGGAATCATGTAAACTATACAAAGCATAAATGACAACGGTAATGAAGCAAAAGATAACCAACAGTCGTACATATATAATGATGCAATATGTCCTATTTCTAAGAAAGCAGTCAAAACAGGATACATTGCAATCAAATACATTACAGCAAAAGTACAGAAAAACAAAAAAAAATAGTTCAAAAGGAACTCAACATCATCGCAAGCCTAAGCTCGGTCTCATGCTCTCCTACTCCTCTGCAAATGTCAAGTACATGTATAGGTAATCTTACCCTTATCAACACCTGCAACAATATAATCTTTTTGGGACCAAGACATGACCCAAACAACGTGAGAGAAATAAATCTTAGTAGGAAAACACCAAAGGCCCGTGCCCAACTATCAGTGAAAATGTGCAACATCATTGTGCAGTAATGAAATGTCTTAAACTAATAAGTACTCAAAAGTAAACATTCCTACAAGTCATATTGTCATTTTAATAATTATTTAACAATTCCAAGCTTGTTCTTTATCTTGGAAGGTATAATGTAAGAAATCACCATAGTGAATATTCAAAGTAAAAATTGTCCTTAGACATGAAAATCATTACCCTCAGGAAATCTGAATCGAAACCCTCATGTGACTACCCTCAGGCATAACGAATATTTCCCTCAAGCATACAAGACATTTCCCCCAGGCATGAAAGCTACTACCCACAGGCATAAAAAAAGTTTCCCTCAGGTTAAACAATACACTTCCCTCAGACTAAGAAAGTAATCAGGCCAAACCCAATGCATAAGCATGCAATAAATATGATTACTCTCAGGAAAACTCAAAACATGCTATCATTACGGAATACCCATGAGTATCCTGGCCAAACGGCTAAACAAGGGTAACGCACCATCAGGGTGGCCCTAAATCAAAGAAAAGATCCCAAACAGTATTTTGTACATGTTCATTGGATTATCTATGCAATTTTAGAAATCCTAACAGCTAAGGCCTCATCCATACGATGACCCAAACATGGTCGCGTAGCAAAAAATTACACAAAATCAACTCGGCAGGAGGAAATAAACACCATACCACCTACCTCGATCTCCTCTAATCGATATACATGAATGACACCTCCTGAATCAATCGAAAATGGCATATATCTGGGATAAACGGTCACCCATTAAAACATAAATAACATCCCCTAGGGAATAAATGGGATGTAGTGGTTCTAAATGAGTGAACAACTCACCCGTGTAGTTCAAACGAGATCATTGGCGAAGGAATCAGAGTTCCGGTGTGTGGTCAAGAGCTCTTCCAAGATCCAGTCGTCTCTCCCACACTCCAAATGAACTCACTACCTCCTCTACCGAAATAGAAGGATACTGCTTGTTTATAACAAAAAACAAAAATACATGGCATGTACTCTCAAGTACATGGTGTGTACTTTTCATTTTTTAATTGTTCCTCTAGAGGCCACATTCCACGACCTCATTGTTCATCAGTCGACATGAGTACACAACGTGTATTTTATAGTAGACGACATTTACTGTCATTATGCTGGTAGCTACTCCCAAAACCTTATTGTTGACCTGCCTACTGATTACACGGTGTGTATTACTAAGTACACGACATGCAGTCACTTTTTACAGCCTTCATCTTCGACATGCCTACATGCCCTGTATACTCATCCCACATGGCCAAAGTACACGATGTGTGGAAAAGTACATGGCGTGTACCCACAAACTTTGGGATTTTCCCCATTTTACTTATTTTTTCAAAATCAATTAAGGAAACATGAAAAGAAGAAACTCGTAACTCAAAAATAAGAAATGGGTTCTTATAGACTTCCCCTTAAATAAATTCATCCCCGAATTGACCTTCTAAGGGTGGTTAAAATAAATCTATGAACAACTCTAGCCACTGAGCATGTACTTCAGTCTCCCACTCCCAGGTTTCGTCCTGCACTTGGACATGCTTCCACAATAATCGTCGAGAGGAACAGGCCTGCCTTGGAGAACCTTTGTGCCCTAATCCACAATACTAATTATATTCTCCTCAAAGGATTCATTGAACTGAAGTTCAACCTCCTCGGTCTAAAAAACATGAGATGTGTATGAGTGATAACGGTGCAGCTGAGATACATGGAAGATGTTGTGCACGACCCGATACCTCTGTGGTAACTAAAACTGATAGGAAACTGGCCTGACTCTCTCTAGAATCTCAAATGGCCCTACATAGTTCTGTGAATGCATACCCGGTCTCCCGATCCGCCTGTGTCCTAGCCTCGGTGAAACACGCAAGACAACCTGATCCCCAACCACAAACTCCAAGGGTCATCTGATGTGATCAATATAAGATTTTGATGAGACTGTGCAGTATCCATCCTCTTCTGTATCAACTGGACGTACTCTGAAGTCTCTCATCTGAGATGTGGTTCCATTAAAGCTGCCTCACCTGCCACCAACTAGCACAAGGGTGATCGGCGTAGCCTACAATATAAATCCTCGTAAGGTGTCATCTCAATAGTTGCCTAAAAACCACAGTTGTAGGAAAACTCAACCAAGGGAATTTTCTTTTCCCAGGATCCCCCCAAGTCCAGGACGCATGCACACAACATGTCCTCTAGAACATATATCGTACATTCTGTCTTGTCATTGGTTTGGAGGTGGTAATCTGTTCTCCGAAGCACTTGTGTACCCAGTGCCCTCTGAAATCACTACCAGAAATGAGACGTATAATGGGTGTCACTATCTGAAACAATAGAATGTGGGACTCCATGAAGATGTAAAGCCTCTCTAATATACAACATTCTGAGATCGTCAACACCAAAGGACCCCCTGATCGGAAAAAAGTTAGCTACCTTCGTAAGTCTGTCCACAACATCGCACACGACATCATTGCCTCAAGGTAACCTCGGCAACCTGGTCATGAAATCCATCACGACATCATCTCATTTCCATTCTTGAAGGGGTAACTATTGTAACAGTCTGGCTGGCCTTTGATGCTATTCCTGCACCTGCAGACAAGTGGAACATCTCTCAACAAAATCAGATACCTCTTTTTTCATACCCGACCACCAATACTGACATCTCAAGTCACGATACATTTTGGTAACTCTGGGATGCACTTCCCCACCTGAAGCATGAAACTCCCGCATGAACTCCTCACGTATATCCCCTAGAACCCACACTCATCCATGGATATGAAGTACCTCGTCATCGTTGATCGTCCAACCAGGAGGAGGGTCCTCACTTGCCATCGACTATTGTAGAACTAGGCCTTCTGAATCAGATAGTTGTCTCATCCTCACTCGATTCAAGAGGGTAAAAGTCACAGCTAAGGATGAAATATAGGCTCGCCCATCACTATCGTGCGCCTCTAAATGCATCTCAGAGAAGAAAGCCATAAGCTTCCGCTCACCACTGGCCTCTGGCACTGCCTGTATCTGAGTCCTCCTACTCAGCGCATCATCTACTGCATTTCCCTTACCAGGTGTATATACAAGCTCAAAGTTGGAAGACTGAAGGTATTCAACCCACCTTTGTTGGCTCAAGTTCAAGTCACACTGGGTAATGATTTATTTCAGACATTTTTGGTCTGTAAACACCACAAAATGTTCTCCCTAGAGATAATGTCTCCAATAGTGAAACACATGAACAACTGCAGCCAACTTGAGATCATGCGTCGGTAATTCTTCTCATGTGGGATCAACTACCAAGACCCGTATACAACTACTCGATTGCCATGAATCAATACTGCTCCCAGCCCAATACCTGAAGCATCATAGTAAACTGTATAGCTCTTCCCTTACTCTGGATGTATCAGGACTGGTGCAGATTTCATCCTTCCCTTTAGCTACTGAAATGTTGTCTCTCAAGATTCTGTCCAAACGAACTTTATACCCTTCTTAGTCAAAACTATCAATGGCGCAACTAAATGGGAGAAGTCTTGTATAAAGAGCATATTGTAAAAAGCCAACCCAAAGAAACTCCATATTATGAACACGTTCTTAGGATGTTCAAGGAACATACTACTCTCACTTTCTCTAGGTCTACTACAACTCCTGTATATAAGATAATGTGTCCCAGGAAGTGTATCATGTCCATCCAAAAGTGGCACTTTGAGAGATTAGCATATAACTGATGCTCTCTCAGTGTACTCAATACGATCTCAATATGGGTGGCATGGTTGTGTCGAGTGGGAGAGTACACCAAGATATCATCCATGAAGACTACTACAAAAGAATCCAGATATGGGTAGAACACACGATTCATCAGATCCATGAAAAATTTTGGCGCATTTGTGAGTCCGAATGGCATGACCAAGTAATCGTATAGACCATATCTGCTCTGAAAAGATATAAGTGGTATATCTGATGGTATAACACACAACTGATGATATTCGGATCTCAAGTCAATCTATGAGAACACTCGGGCTCCTCTAATTTGATCAAAAAATCATCAATCCTAGGCAAGGGATATTGGTTCTTAATTATCAACTGGTTCAGATTCTGATAATCCATGAAGAGTCTGAGGTTACCATCCGCCTTTTTCGCAAACAGGACAGGCGAACCCCAAGGAGAAGTACTGGGACAGATGAAACCCTTTGTCTGCAACTCCTCTAACTGCCTATTGAGCTCCTGCAACTATGCTGTAGCCATATTTTAAGGAGTAATGGACACCGGTGCTGCTGCTGGCACAATATCTATAGAGAAATTCACCTCTTGCCCCAAAGGTAGACCTAAAAATTTGTCTGGGAATACATCACTGAAACGATCATCCACTGGAGGGAAGTCCTTATAACATGTTACCTAGTCATCCAGATATAATCTCACAATCTGGGCTGTCACTCCACCTCGCCCATGATGCTCGGGTCCAGCTCGGCTCACATGGACATCCCATTCTCCCTTGTATAGAAACTCACCACCCTTTGGTGGAGTGAAACTCACCCTACGATGATAGCAATCTACAAAGGTTCGAAAGGGTACCAACCAGTTCATCTCGAGAATTACATCATAGCCCGTCATATCTAAGATATAGAGGTCCCATAGAAGTGACACCACCAACCTCTAGGGGAAATACTTTCACTGATCCACACCTACCGTTCTAATTACCAATAGAGTTTCTAGCATCATGATATCATATGAAGAAGAGACACAGAGCCCAAGGATCTCCACAATAGGCACAAATATAAAGCTATGCGTAGCAATAGTATCAAAAAGTGAAAAGGTCAAAACAGAAGCAACTAGAATGGTACCTCTAATAGTAGAAGGTCTGGGATCCTACTTTGGATGGGTCTTTTGCAATGCATATGTATGCCGAGTGTCGTGGCCCTGCGACACAACCTGGCTACCCTGAGATGACCTGCCCTGCTGTCTCTGAGATCCTGGGGTCTGGTACCACGGCCATGACCACCACCCCGGCCTGAACGTCCTGACGAGTTCCAATTCTGTAACTGGTAAGAAGCTGTTGGCACTACTCCCATACACAGAGTCTTCAAAGAACCCCTCTCCCTAGACACTGGTGGAAATGCCCTGCAAAAACACTGATGATGACCAATCTTTCCAAAAGCTCGGCACTCCACTGGCTTACGTGGACACTAAGGTCTCTTATTCCCCTCTTTACCACATTGGTAGCACATCACCAAGCAACCTGAAGAATTCTTCTAGCTAGTACTGCCACCATGGGAGAAATCCATATGCCTTTTCATCTTACTGGTAGAAATACTACCAGAAACTGGTGCTGAACCACCCGGTCCTGCACCACTAGTTTCTCACTGGTTCCACTCAGTAATCAATGCCTGGTCCACAATAGCATGCAATGTAGGAAACCTGAAAACATTCACCAGTGCTTGGATTTCATATCGGAGACCATCTTCAAAGTGTCCATCCCCCAATGTCTCATCACCCACTAGAACATGTGGAAAATGTTGTTGGTCGGTGAACTGGGTAGAATAATCCAACACTGACATGGCGCCCTGCTGTAGAATCATGAAATCTTGATCTCGATATGCCCTTAGAATCACTGGAAAGAAAAATTCATTGAAGACTGCCTGAAAATATTCCCACGCCATGTCTTGGGGATGCTTGGTCTAGGTGGTAACATCCCACCATGTCTTGGCATAATCATGTAGCATATAAGTTGTGATCTTGACCCTCCTCCCTGGAGGAGTATCAAGATGCTCGAAGATAGTCTAAAATTAATCCAGAAATTTCTCTACAGCATATGGTCCACCATACCTTGAAAATATAGGCGGATGCTGCTGCTGGAATATACGTGTCAGCTCTGCCATAGATGTGGAAATCATTAGTACTCCCTAGAAGGTCTGCATAAACCGCATGAAACCTTCACAGAACTGTGCATCCGCACCTATGTACAGTATAACATCTGGCGCAACATCTGGCATTACTGGAGGATCCACTAGAAGCCCATGGCCTACCATATCTAGAGTATAATTGTTGCCAATCTCTTGACGAACAACTGGTGGTCATCTCAATAGCATGACTCTACAAGTTCAAATACACACCTTAGTTAAATTCACTGTCGAGGTTCTCTTGTCCGTTTATGAGTGCCAATGAAAAGGAAAACAAAACCCACAAAAACTGGCAAAAAGAGACTACACGGTGTGTATAAGTTCTATACGGTGTGTACCCCTAATATGTTACATGGTCTTGTTCTGATGATGGCATGGGCATGTCTCAACCCTTAGTACACGACATGTTCCACCCGCACATGGTGTGTACACGACTCTATCTTCCCAGCCACATATCCAAGTTCACACATTCTCCTACCAGTCAAGACTACATGGCGTGTCCCACAGGTACACAATGTGTACTAAACAAGCTTCGCTGACCCGTGTTGTTCGAGACACGGCTGCATACACGGCTCACACTACATGGTGTGTTCCATATGGACACGGTGTGTAATAGAAAGGATAAAACTGACTCGTGTTGTTAGTTACATGATTGAATTCCCAGATTACACTACACAGCGTGTTCGGAAGTGACATGGTGTGTTTAAGCAAAGATTTCTCCATCTGTGTTATTAGTGACACGGCCAGACACAGGTTCCACAGGAAACGACGTGTACAACCGGTATATCGAGTGTTCCATCTAGAGTATTTCCCTCCCATGTTTCATCCTACACGGCTTATTACATGGTTAGAAACTACACGGTGTGTACATAGGGTACACGGCGTGTACTTAAATTTCTTTTAACTTCTTCCCAAACAGAAGAGTACCTGGCATGTGTTCATAGAAACAGAGGTCGTGTTGTCTGGGTTTCTATATAGTACACCTTAGAAACTACTCTAGAGCCCCTTTTTTACTTAATTTCATGTGTCAGTATGCCAAATTATGATCTTTAGGGGCCCATACTCCCCACAAATCAAAGATTAACACCCAACCATTCACTTTATAATACAAAACACAACAAAAGGATGGATCATGATCTGTTAAATTCGAGTCCATGAGAGCCCATACTTCTTAGGAACCAATTTTTAGCATCCATAAACCTAACTGTAACATGTACCAATACCCTATCAATAATAGGGGTATCTAACAAGGTACCTATCACAACAACATGAATCTTCTAGAAAATCATCTATCACAACAACATAAAATTTCTAATGCACCTACATGCATGGAAACTTTACATAGCATGTGATTCTAAAATATGCCTAATGATGCATGAGATGGCATACCCTCATCTCATTGGGTTGCAAAAAAATCGAACCCAAGTATAAAATATAAACAGCACGCCACAAGTGTGTCACCAAATAGTGAAAATCAAATCAATTGTAAAATTGAAAAACTAGACAAATCGCAATTAAACAAGGTAGATTAGATTTTCCCTGTACACGGGTTAGCTACATTCGATCACATCTTATTACCAAAAACCAATTCCATACTGTCCCTAACTATAGGCTCCAAACACTAAGTCAATGTAAAGAAATACCCTTTGATACAAATTTGTAACATCCCTAATCTGGGTGCCACACAATAGGTGCCCCGAACCTGGTTGGTCACATGAACTCAATCAAATTTCCCCAAACACCAGAGGCTGCCGACTAGTAGGGAGGTCCTAGGTGGGATAGTGGAGAAACTATGCCCTCATTTGTCAAATTGTAGCACAGTGAAAAAATATAAACATACCCAAAAGAGAAAGCAGTAAACAATTCAAAGCTGAAAGGACAACAGTACTGAAGAAAAAGATAACCAACAGTCATACATATATGATGATTCAATATGGCATATTTCTAAAAAATCAGTAAAAACAAGATACACTTCAATCAAATACAATACTGCACAAGTACAACAAAATAAAACAAAACAGTGCCACATGAACTTAGCAACATCGCAAGCCTAAGCTTGGTCCCATGCTCTCCTACTCCTCTGCAACAATAGAGTACCTATATAGGGACTCTTTCCCTTATCAACACCTACACCAATATATTATATTTGGGTCCAAGAAATGACCCAAACTGGGTGTGAGAAATAAATCCGAGTATGCAACCACCAAAGGCCCATTCCCAACTGTCAGTGAAAATGTTAAATATAATTGTGAAGAAATTAAATGCAGTAAACTAGGAGGTAATCAAAAGTAAACATTCCTACCAGTTATATTGTCATTTGAATAATTATTTAACAATTCCATGCATGGGATTTAGCTTGGTAGGCACAACGTATGAAATCACAACATTGAATATTCAATGTAAACATTGTCCTCAGACCTGAAAATCCTTAAACTCAAGCAATCGAAATCGAAACCCCCAGGTGGAAACCCTCGGGCATAATGAATATTTCCCTTCAGGCATACGAGATATTACCCTCAGTCATAGAAGGTACTACCCACAGGCATAAGAAAAGTTTCCCTCAGGCTAAACGAAACACTCTCCTCAGGCTAAAAAAGTAACGGGGCCGAGCCCAACGCATAAGAATGCAATAAATATGTTTCCTCTCAAGGGAACTCAAAACATTCTATCATTATGGAATACCCACGAGTATCTTGGCCAAACGGCTAAACAAGAGAAATGCACCCTCGGAGTGGTCCTGGAACAAAGCAAAAATCCTAAACAGCATTTTACCCATGTTCATTAGATTATCTATGCAATTCTAGATATCTTAACAGTTATGGACTCATCCATATGACACCCCAAGCATGGGTGCGTAGCACAATGGTACACAAAATCAACTCGACATCTGAAAATAAACATCTGACCACCTACCTCGATCTCCTCTGATCAATATACGTTAATGATGCCTCCTAAATCAACTGATAACTGCATAGATCTAGGATAAAAGTTCAACCATTCAAAAATAAATAACTTCCCCTCAAGAATGTATTGGAAGGGTAGGTTCAAGAAGTGTGAACAACTCACCCACACGGTTCAAACAAGATCGTTGGCGAAGGAATCGGAGTTCCGGTGTGCAGTCGGGAGCTCTTCCAAGATCTGGTCATCTCACCCATGCTCCAAATGAACCCACTGCCTCCTCTACCAAAAGAGGAGGCTCTACCCTATTATAACAAAAAAACACAACTACATGGCATGTACTCTCAAATACATGACTTTTACATTTCATTTTTTAACTGTTCCTCTGGCGGCCACATTCTACTACCACACTGTTCATCTGTCAACATGAGTACACAACATGTCTTTCTAAGTACATAGCATGTATTTTTGTTCCACTGGTGGCTACTCCCACCACATTACTGTTCATCTACTGACTGATTACACGACGTGTATTACTAAGTACATGATGTGTAGTCAGTTTTTACACCCTTCATCACCGACATGCCTACATGCCCTATTTACTCATCCCACACGGAAAAAGTACACAGTGTGTGGAAATGTACATGGCGTATACCCACAAATATTGGGATTTTTCCCATTTTCCTCATTTTCTCAAAAACACTTAAGGAAAAAAGAAAAGAAGAAATTCATACCGCAGAAATAAGAACCGGGTTCTTACAATCATTGAATCAATCATCATATTGATGTCAGATGAGTATTTATATGACTATACACATGGTAAGACCCTCCAATGGAATATTATTTAGAATATTAACATATCTTAATGAACCGTAATGAAGTTATTTTGACAATTTCATTAGTCTTTTACCAATAAAAACTATTTAATCTAATCATTATCTTCTATAAGGAAACCAGTGCACTGTACGTACCATCCCTGCTATATTTATTTGATAATAATAGAACCTATTTTGTTGATGTTAACACACAAAGTCTAAGTTGATTGAGTTATATTCTTATTGACACCCATGTTATTCTATTAAATTGGGATATAATTTATTTTTATCATTTAAAATGATACAATTTTATTTTTTTATTCACAAAGAGGTTATTTAGGTATTGGTATAAGAGTAATTGTTGAAACTCATAGAAATCCATCATAATTAGAAAATAATTGTGGGTGGGCCTCAAATTATATAATAATAAAAACATCAATGGGTCTCATGAGACAAAAGAGGTTGGTACTGTTATATACATCTTCCAAGGATAGAATAATGTCTTCAAAAATGCTTAGATAGTATGTTTTAATATTCATCATTATTAATTGCATAAGTAAAATATCAATGATTATTTATATCCATGTTTTATTTTATTATCATTGATATATAATTTTCTTATTTTATACTTATTATGGATTCATCTTGTTCATTTATTATTTTCATATCACATATCCCATTTTTATGTTATGGAATTTTACACTCTACTCCACTAGTTAATGAGAAACTAGTCTCACCATTATTTTTTACATTCCACAAGAAACATAGAGGATGAATATTAGTAATATAGTAATATATAATAGAAGGGATAATAATATAATTGAAATATTTTCATGTTATATAAAATGTTTAAAAAATAAATTTATCTATGTATCGAGTATTCCAAGAAAACTAAACCATTTTATCCTTTTAGAAGACTTTTATTCTATACCAAAAATGTAATATAACTACAAACTCCAAGTTTCTATCGCTTGGGTTGTTGCACATTCCATAATATAAAGTTTAGTAAGAAAATTGATGATCATATTTATAGAAACCAAGTGAGATTTAACATGTACTATAAAAACCATTTAATATTTCTATGGAACACTCTATAAAACATATTTGGGTTTTTACTATACAGTTCAATTTCATAACCCATTTTGTGTATGTCGTTATAGAATTATGTAAACTAATATGAGGAACGAAAATAATATCAATATTTAGAGTCAATGTATTTATAATCCCCCTAAAAATTTAATGAAGACAATGTTGATGAAAATCCATTGATAACCATATTAGAAAGTTGGCCAAGGTTATGAAAAATTATTTCACCCATATAGATAGACTTGTATGTCCATAACATGGTGTAAATTTGTTGGATAACTTCATATAAAAAAAATAATAGAATTCATTAGAACTACTAATCCATTAGTATATGAACAATCGATCAAGTCCCTAGATTTAATCTTTTCATCCTAGACAAGTAGTGAAAACGATAAAATCATCATGTAAATATTTCTCCTAAATGGATAGGGGAACTAATGCTGGTCACTAATTGAAAACACTAAAGAGGGAGATGAGATAAAGTGAACGAAATGAATAAATTTTGAGGAATTCTATGAAAAAACATTCTTTATAAGTAATGAGTGGAAATGGAAAGGAAATATTAGACAAATAAGAGGTTTAAAACATTTATAGATATGAATATAACATTATAAGGTTAGATAGACATGTTATATAAGGCCCCAGCCTTAAACATTACTTAATCTTGAGTTGCTTCAAGAATACACGTTGAGGATCCTTTCAGGTTTAGAGTTTTAGAGAATTAGATCATAAAACATGCATTACATTCCACATTTAAACAAAGTGGTTACATAAAATATAGTACTAATTTTTACCATCAACGGAATCATATTTAAAATAAAACAAGGATTCTTTCATGACACTTCCTTGAAACTATCATCACATCATGTACCTTTCCCTTGACCTGTGAAAATCATTTCAAAAACTTGGGATGAGCATAAAAAACATAGTAAGGGATATAAAAGTACGAAATGAAAACATTAGTCCATGCATGGAATCATACTTTACTCATAAAACATAATCACATACCTCATCAAATAATGAATAAATCATAGAAATCATAAGACATAAAGGTAACTTGAGGTATTCGTAACATTGTTACGTAGGAAGTAACCCTCATGGTTACATTGGGAATACCCATCACAGTATATTCTCTAAATCTATTTGGAGAAACCTTAACATTTAACTCCTTCACGTTACCCAATGAATTGGAGAGCTATATCAGGCTCACCCACCCTTAGTTTATCATGGAACCACCCGTCTTCATAACAATGACCAAGAACCATAACATAATCGTATCGCATGAAACATGCATAAAAGAAAACACAACATTTACACTTTTCAATCACAAGATATCAATACAACACATTGATATAAAAACATTTTGAAAACCATTTTCAATACCAAAATAAATGAAAAGTAAAATATGGTATTTATTTTTCTTTCAAAAAAAGTCATGGCTTGTAGAGGAAGCCGAAACTCAAATAATGGTCACGGCGGCGGAGAAGTCATTATCGCCGCATACGTATGGAAAAAAACATTCCATTTTTTCATTTACTAAACGCTTCATATAAAAATATTCTTTTTCAATAAACATAAAAGTCAAAGGGGTTTATACACCGTATAAAAGAAAGTTGTGTATAAAACAAAATATGCTTCACTGAAAGGAGACTGAGACGATGTCCCTTAACTCATGTCCGACACGACTCAATTGCTCTTTAATCTCTGAAATAATAAACCAAAGTTAATTTCTACTTGATTAAGAACATTTTTCAAGTTTATTATTCCTTTTATATAACTTATTTCCATGTTATAAACGTTATGTAATCATTTAATTTAATAAAGTTCGTTTTGTCGATATTTGGTACTTAAGTCAAAAATCGACTTCTTACAATTTCATGTAGTTTATGTGGTAAAAATTTCATTATATCCAGAATGATATTCATTATTTGTATATCATATATTTCATATATATCCAGAATATACATGCATTTATAATAGTACATAACATTTAGTGGTAATTAATGAAATGCACCATTCATGGAGACGGTAAGCCGTACGTACGCATGAGCGCTACTTTAATTTCTATTTCATATTTAATGGAGTGAAATCATAATGATATAAGGGTATATAATAATTCTGGTATAAAATCATATATAATAACATTAACTCCATCCTTTATACGTCCCACATATGGCATTAACAAATCAAATCACTTTGAGGGGGAGGTAGTCCGCACTTCCTAAAATGAAATTATCGTGTTTACCCACAATGGAAACCATAAAGGTATGCCACAAATGAAAAATACATAAGCATAAGGAAAACATAAATATAATATGTATCATATATAAATAGAGTGACATCTTAATGGCCACCATGAAAGGCGTTAAAATAATATTGAACAATCATCATTTCATGAGGCAGAAATTCCCCATCCACAGAAACATTATGTTCTTTAACCATTAGATGAAGGTATGTGTAAGTGTAGCTAGAATACATCACATAAAAACATCCTAGTATATTGAAGATACTGGTGTTGTTACAAAAGAAAGTAATAGAAAGAGTTTAGGGGGTTGGAGAAGCAAAATAAAACATAAGAACACATGAGAAGACACTACCTTTAAATCGGGTAACTCTTTTTGATTTGAGCTCAAAGGCTTCCTTGAAAAGCCTTCTGCCCAAAGTGAGACTTCTAGGAGTAAGAGAGGGATGTGGAGAGACAAAATGGGAATGGTTTGGCCGATCCAAAGGCTTGAGAGGTGTGGTTAAGGAGGTAGAGGTGGGGGCCTTTTATAAGAGGAGAGGAGGTGCACTCTTGGAATGTTATAAAAGGTTACTTTATTAAAAAATTATTTTCGTATTTTAAAGGTCCCAAAATTATATATTTCAAGGATAAGGTGATAAGAGTTCGAAATACACCCATTAAATAGGTTTTTGACAAGTTTAGGTCTTAGAGTTTACATTATCTTTTCATTTTATTTAAATCGTTAAATAATGAGGTAATCACTACATCATCATGGTGTCATAAATAATTTAATTTATTCAATGTCTAAAATTATAAAAAAAATATCATGATGTAGTAAATCTATTTAGCTTTATAATGAATAATTATTGTTAAACATATGACTTGTATAACCCCTTGTAAAAAAAATTTAGTAAAAGAACACATGTTTGTGACATTTTCATTTTAACATTAAATAAAAAGTTATTAATGTCATTTTCCTACCAAAGTGGATCCATGGGGTTCCCAAGTTGACCCATGGATTTTCATGGACGGCCCTAACACATCAAATAAGGGTATGAAATGTGTCAAGGTCATTTCATATTATTAAAACATTATTTTTACCTTAAATTACAATAATTACCTCTAATCGCGATTAAAAACTTAAAAGTTACTATTCACCAAAAAATTATTTTAATCCCATTGAACCACATTTTACATCTTAATGAAAACCATGTATGTCGGATTTTTGAAATTCAAAACACAGAGGTGGTAAAATTTCATTTAAACAAAAAATCCGTTTTTAGGTACCACTTAGTGGTTTCACTATTCATTAAAAATTGAAGTTTTTGAGAAAAATACCAAAACATCACCCTAAGCTATATTTGATTTTCTGAATTCAAAAATGATGTCTATTTTTAAAAATTAAAATCATATAAGTTACAATAATTAATTTAATAATTCATTCCCGCTGTCAGAACAAATAGCGTGTTTTTATGAAATAATATATATCAAAAGATTGACACTAGTTTAAGTCCAATTTCAAAGTGAAATTATTTCCAACGACCACTATTGGATTAAATGGTAAAAATAGATTATAATTTCACTTTAAAACCAATTCAAAAGATAATCTAATCATATAAATAAATTAGATTAAAAAGAGGTTCTGAATTAAAATACCACATTTTCACTATTCACTAAAAATTTAACCTTATCGGAAAAATAACAAAAATTTACACAATGTAAATTTTGATGTCCCGATTATAAAAAAGAATTTTATTTTGTCCAATATAATGTATAAGAGTTACCAAAACTATATTTAATGAGGGTTCTCCATCAAAATGTGATAGTTCGACCTTTTAGTGAATATTAGAGTATTTATGCATAAAATTGAATTATTTTCGTATTTTAAGCCTTTATCTTTTATTGGATAAATTTTAAAACATTTAACAAACATATATAATCATATTTTAGTTATTTCTATTCATTCCCGCCAATACAATGACTACGTGTTAACTACCATTTAAAATAATATTATTTTATTACTAGTGTGTAATGTAATATTTCAAAGAAACTCTGTCGTGTATCGGGTACGCGATCGAACATAGAAACACCTTTAAAGTAAAATCAATATTTAATTCGTAAATATTAATAAATATGAAAATCTTTTATTCTTTATTTACCTGGGATGTTACATCCTTCCCCCCTTTTGGGAATTGCATCCTCGCAATTTTATTCAGTTATCAAAATAAGTGGGGTATTTATCCCTCATAGCATTTTCAGATTCCGACATTGCCTCTTCAACCATATGGTTTTTCTACAAAACCTTTACCTGGGGAATTACCTTATTTTCTCAACACTTGCTCTCTTCTGTCAAGAATCCGGACTGGTTGTTCTTCATAAGAGAGATTCTCTTCCAACTTAACTACCTCTGCGCTCAAAACATGAGATGGATCTGGCATATACTTTATCAACATAGAAACATAAAAAACATTGTGTACCTGAGATAAACTCGGAGGTGAAGACACTCCATAAGCAATTGATCCAACTTTATCCAAAATTTCATATGGTCCAATGAACCTTGGACTCGACTTTCCTTTCTTACTGAATCGTATCACACTTTTCCATGGTTAAACTTTGAGTAAAACATGATCACCTACCTCGAAAGATAGATCCTTCCTCCGGTTATCCGCATAACTCTTCTACCTGCTCTGTGCTGTTCTCATGTGTTTCTGAATCAACTGAACTTTTTCTACCATCTCTTCTACCAATTTTGATCCCATCAACTTCCTTTCACCCACTTCATCCCAAAAAGCTAGAGTTTGACACTGTTTACCATATAATGCCTCCAATGAATCCATCTGTATATTGGAATGAAAACTATTATTATAAGAAAACTCAACCATAGAAGGATGTTGGTCCCAAATTCCCTGATAATCCATCAAAAAAGCACGTATCATATCCTCCAAAGTCTGAATCATTCTTTCTGACTACCCATCTGATTGAGGATGAAAAGCTGTAATAAAATTTAATTAAGTACCCAACGACTTCTAAAGGCCTTTCCAAAAGTTAGAAGTATACCTGGGATCACGATCAGATACAATGGAGGGAGTAACTCCATGTAACCTGAATATCTCTTTAAGATACAAACAGGAAAGTTGATCTAGGTAAAAATTATCTCGTAGAGCAAGGAAATGAGCAGATTTAGTCAAGTGATCAACAATAACCAAGATTGCATTATTACCTCGAGGTGTCTTCGGAAATCCCACAACGAAGTCTATGGATATATTCTCCTATTTCAACTCTGGTACTGGTAAAGGCTGAATCATCCCTTTCGGTAACTGCCACTCTACTTTTACCTGTTGACAAGTCAAACACTTCACTGTAAAATCAGCAATATCCCTTTTCATTCTGTCCCACCAGTAATACTTCTGAAGATCTCTATACATCTTAGTACTGCCTGTATGAACTGAAAACAGAGAACTATGAACTTTACATAACAACTCTCTCTTCAACATTGAATCATAATGCACACACAATATCTTCCAAAATCTCAAAACACAATCATTATCAATATTGAATTCAGGAAACTTACCCTTCTGAGCCAGCTCTACCTTTTTCTCCAACTCACTGTCTTGGTTCTGTGCTTGCTTAATTCTGTCTGATAGAGATGATCTCATGGATACCTGAAACAAAATAGAATAACTTCCTGCACCAACAACTTCTATTCCAAATTTCATCAAATCCATAACCAAAGGATCATGTTCGAAATGCAACATTGTTAATGAAGCATTGATTTTTCATCTCAAAGCATCATCCACTTTATTTTCTTTTCCCAGATGGTAATGAATTGTACAATCATAATACTTGATTAATTCTAGCCATCTACTCTATCTCTTGTTCAATTCTTTCTGAGTGAATATATACTTTAAACTTTTGTGATTGGTATATATTTCACACTTTACTCCATACAATTGATGCTTCCAAATTTTTAAAGCGAAAACAACAGCAGCTAATTCCAAATCATGTGTAGGGTAATTTACCTCATGAGTTTTCAACTGTCATGAAGCATAAGAAATTACCTGATCATTCTGCATTAGGACGCAACCAAGTCCTTTCAATGAAGCATCACTATAGATATCAAACTCACCATTCTGGGAAGGTAGTGCCAAAACTAGAGCATTCACCAATCTTCTTTTCAGTTCCTGAAAACAATCATCACATTCTTTTTTCCAGATAAACTTAACACCATTCCTACTTAGCTTAGTCATTGGCCTAGATAACTGTGAAAAATTTCTAACAAACCTTCGGTAATAGCCTGCCAAACCAAGAAAACTACAAATCTCAGTTACATTTGTGGGTCTTGGCCATTCTTCAACAACCTTCGTTTTTTTAGGATCAATAGTTATCCCATCATTAGAAACAATGTGACCAAGGAAAGAAATTTGTTGCAACCAAAACTCACACTTGCTGAATTTCCCATAAAATTTCTTTTATATTAAGGTTTGAAAAATAACCCTCAAAAAAATCATCGATATGAGGCAATGGATACTTGTTCTTAACAGTGATATTATTCATGGCTCTATAATCAATGCAAAGTCTCATAGAACCATCTTTCATTTTAACAGATAAAATAGGAGCACCCCATGGTGATGTTCTAGGTCGAATGAAACCTTTCTCTAATAAATCTTGAAATTTCTCCTTCAACTCTAAAAATTCAGTTTGAGCCATTTGATAAGGTGGTTTTCAAATGGGATTAGCCTTAGGAACTAAGTCAATAGAAAATTTAACTTCTCGATCTGGTATTATTCCAGGAAACTCATCAGGAAAAACATCAGGATACTCATTTACCACTGGCACATCATGAATCTTAACAGGTCCCTTATTTCCAACGATATGTGCAAGGTAACATTCATTTCAATCTTTTACAAGTTTCTCGGCCTCTTGATATGTTATAAATAGTAAGGGTTCATTCTTGTACACACACTGAAAGTCTTTCTGAAAAGAAACTTCTTTAGCTCTACAGTCAATCTTAGCATGGTAAATAGAGAGCCAATCCATACCCAGGATAACATCAAACTCTACTAGAGGTAAAACAATAAGGTTTGCAAGTAGGTTATTTCCACGGATAAGGATATGATTATTCTTATAAACACTTTTTGCCTCAACATTTCCCCCAGGTGTTTTTACCCCAAGTTCAGGAGTCATTTCTTGAGATGGTATTCCCATTTTACTAGAAAAGTTTTTAGAGATTAAAGAATGTGTAGACCCTGAATCAAAAAACACATTGGAAAAATATGAAAAAACAAACAATGTACCTGATACAACTTCATTTGATGGCCCGACATCTGCTGAAGTAATAGAAAAGGATTTCACCACCCCTTTCTGTTTGTAGTCTAACTTCTTCCCATCACTCGAGCACTTTGTTGGACACTCATTTGCATTGTGACCCATCTCATTGCACTTAAAACATTTCACCAACTTTAAATCAAATTTGGTCTTACCATCACCCTGATCATTTTCAGTGCAATCAAGAGCCATATGTCCCATCTTACCGCATCAGTAGCACTTTCAAAAATTCAGAAGACATTCCCCATCATGCCTTTTACCACATTTATCACAAACTGGAAACTTGGTTTTCTTACCGTCAGAACTTTTTGAAGAATTCTTTCCTTTATCCTGCCACCACGGTCTCTTCTTCTGCTGGTTGTAATAGAACACTTGATCATCAAAAAACTCCATTTCCACCTTCTCAGCACATCGAACAAGCTTTTCATAACTCTTGAACTCATGAGAATCTAAAACCCTTCGATATTTTGGCTTTAATCGTGAGTAAAAACGATTGATTTTACTATCAAGGTCTCAGATAAAATTTGGAGCATACCTTTCCAATCGAGGGAACCTTTCTTCATAGGCAACCACTAAGTCTTCCTCTTGCCTCAATTCCAGGAATTGTTTTTCCATCCTAAGTAGAATACCCTTAGGAAAATACTTCTCAAGAAACATACCTTTGAATTCATCCCTGTCGAGAGAATCAATCTCATCAGTGTCCCTGATATTTTTAACCATCGACCACCACTGATCCGCTTCACCCTCCAAACGGTAAATAGAAAGACTAACCTTTTGATTGTCTGAACACCCCATGACATCAAAAATATTTTCCAGTGCTTTAATCCACCCTTAAGCTAGAACAGGGTCAGATGATCCCCTGAATGATTGGGGATGTTGCCTCATGAAATTTTCCACCAATGACATGTTCTTCTACGGTTGATCTGGATGATCTCGTGCATGGATACCAACACCATTTATCTCTTGAGTCAAATGCGCCATTACTGCAACAAACTGTTCAGTTACAATTCTGACCATCTCAAGATGCTGATTCGGAAGGTCATTTCCTTCTGTATGCCTTCCTAGCACTACTTCCCTATTTCCTCTGCGGAAAACCATTTTGAACAAACTTGTCTTAGATGAATCAACATGGTAATCTTCAAATTCTATATCATTTAAATTTGACCATAAAAAATATTTTTGGATAATCATTTAATAGAATTATAACTCCTAAAGTTATCTAAACCGACCTCTGATACCGACTATAAGGCCCCAGCCTTAAACATTACTTAATCTTGAGTTACTTCAAGAATACACATTGAGGATCTTTTCAGGTTTAGTGTTTTAGAAAATTAGATCATCAATCATTCATTACATTCCACATTTAAACAAAGTGGTTAAATCAAAGATAGTACTCATTTTTCATATCTACGGAATCATATTTAAAATAAAACATGGATTCTTTCTTGAAACTTCCTTGACACTATCATCACATCATGTACCTTTCCCTTGACCTGTGAAAAACATTTCAAAAACGTGTGATGAGCATAAAAATCCCAGTAAGGGATATAAAAGTATGAAATGAAAACATTATTCCATGCCTGGAATCATACTTTACTCCTAAAACATAATCACATACCTCATCAACTCATGAATAAATCATAGAAATCATAATACATAAAGGTAAATTGAGGCATTCATAACATTTTTACGTAGGGAGTAACCCTCATGGTTACGTTTGGAATACCCATCATAGTATATTCCCTAAATCTCTTTAAAAAAACCCTAACATTTAACTCCTTCGCGTTACCCAATGCATTGGAGAGCTATATCGGGCTCACCTACCCTTAGTTTATAACGGAACCACCCATCTTTATAATAATGCCCAAGAACCATAACATAATCATATCACACAAAACATGCATAAAAGAAACACAACATTTACACTTTTCAATCACAAGATATCAATACAAAACATTGATATAAAAACAATATGAAAACCATTTTCAATACCAAAATAAAAGAAAATTAAAACATGGTATTTATTTTTCATTCAAAAAAAGTTATGGCTTGTAGAGGAAGCCGAAACTCAAATAATGGTCATGGCGGCGGAGAAGTCGTTGTCGCCGCATACGCACGATAAAAAAACATTCCCTTTTGTCGTTTAGTAAACGCTTCGAATAAAAATATTCCTCCTGAATAAACATAAAATTAAAAGGGGTTTATATACTGTATAAAATAAAGTTGTGTATAAAACAAAATATGCCTCAATGAAAGGAGATTGAGACAATGTCTCATACCTCGTTTCCGACGTGACTCGATTTCCCTTTAATCTCCTGAAAAATAAACTAAATTTCATTTCTACTTGCATAAGAACCTTTTTCAAGTTTATTATTCCTTTTATATAACTAATTTCCATGTTATAAACGTTATGTAATCATTTAATTAAATAAAGTTTGTTTTGTCGATATTTGGTACTTAAGTCAAAAATGGACTTCTTACAATTACATGTTGTTTATGTGGTAAAAGTTTCATTATATCCAGAATGATATTCATGATTTTGATATCATATATTTCATATATATCCATCATATACATGTATTTATAATAGTACATAACATTTAGAGGTAAGAAATGAAATGCATCGTTCATGGAAACAGTAAGTCGTACGTATGCATGAGTGCTACTTTCATTTCTATTTCAAATTTAATGGAGTGAAATCATACTGATATAAGGGTATATTATAATTCTGGTATAACATAATATATAATAACATTAACTCCATCCTTTATACGTACCACATATGGCATTAACGAATCAAATCACTTTTAGGGGGCGGTAGTCCGCACTTCCTAAAATGAAATTTTCATGTTTACCCACAATGGAAACCATAATGGTATGCCACAAATGAAAACTACAGAAGCATAAAGAAAACATAAACACAATACATATCATATATAAATATAGTTACATCTTAATTTCCACCATTAAAGGTGTTAAAATAATATTGAACAATCATCGTTTCGTGAGGCAGAAATTTGTCATCCACAGAAACATAATGTTCTTTAACCATTAGACGAAGGTGTGTGTAAGTGTAGCTAGAATCCTTCACATAAAAATATACTAGTATATTGAAGATACTGTTTTGGTTACAAAATAAAGGAATAGAAAGATTTTAGGGGGTTGGAGAAGCAAAATAAAACATAAGAACACAAGAGAAGACACTACCTTTAAATCGGGTAACTCTTTTTTATTTGAGCTCAAAAGATCCTTTGGAAGGCCTTCTGCCCAAAGTGAGACTTCTAGGAGTAAGAGAGAGATTTGGAGAGACAAAATGGGAAGTTTTTGGCCAAGACAAAGGCTTGAGAGGTGTGGGTAAGGTGGTAGAGGTAGAGGGCTTTTATAAGAGGAGAGGAGGGGTACTCTTGGAATGTTATAAAAGGTTACTTTATTATAAAATGATTTTCGTATTTTAAAGGTCCCAAAATTATATATTTCTAGGATAAGGTGATAAGAGTTCGAAATACACCCATTAAATAGGTTTTTGACAAGTTTAGGTCTTATATTTTACATTATCTTTTCATTTTATTTAAATCGTTAAATAATGAGGTAATCGCTGCATCATCAAGGTGTCATAAATAATTTAATTTATTCAATGTCTAAAAACTATAAATAAAATATAATGATGTATTAAATCTTTTTAGCTTTATAATTAATATTTATAGTTAAACATATGACTTGTATAACCCCATGTAAAAAAAGTTTAGTAAAAGAACACATGTTTGTGACATTTTCATTTTAACATTAAATAAAAAGTTATTAATGTCATTTTCCTACCAATGTGGATCCATGGGGTTCCCATGTTGACCCATGGATTTTATTGGCCGTCCCTGACACATCCAATAAGGGTAGATCATGTTTCAAGGTCATTTCATATTATTAAAACATTATTTTTACCTTAAATTACACTAATTACCTCTAATCGCGATTAAAAACTTAAAAGTTACTATTCACTAAAAAATTATTTTAATCCCATTGAACAACATTTTACATCTTAATGACAACCATGTATGTCGGATTTTTGAAATTCAAAACACAGAGGTGGTAAAATTTCATTTAAACGAAAAATCAGTTTTTTAAGTACCACTTAGTGGTTTCACTATTCATTAAAAATTGATGTTTTTCAGAAAAATACCAAAACTTCACCCTAAGCTATATTTGATATTCCGAATTCAAAAATGATGCCTATTTTACAGAATTCAAGTCATATAAGTTACATTAATTAATTTAATAATTAAATCCCGCTGTCAGAACAAATAGCGTGTTTTTATGAAATAATATATATCAAAAGATTGACACTAGTTTAAGTCCAATTTCAAAGTGAAATTAATTCCAACAACCACTATTGGATTAAATGGTAAAAATATATTATAATTTATCTTTAAAACCAATTAAAAATATAATCTAATCATATAAATAAATTAGATTAAAAAGGGGTTTTGAACTTAAATATAACATTTTTCAATATTCATTAAAAAATGAAGTTTATCGGAAAAATACCAAAAATTTACACAAAGTAAATTTTGATGTCCCGATTCTAAAGAAGAATTTTATTTGGTCCAATAGAATGTATAAGAGTGACCAAAACTATATTTAAAGAGGGTTCCCCCTCAAAAGGTGATATTTCGACCTTTTAGTGAATATTAGAGTATCTATGCCTAAAATTGAATTCTTTTCATATTTTAAGCATTTATCCTTTATTGGATAATTGTAAAAACATTTAAAAACCATATATAATCATATTTTAGTTATTTCTGTTCATTCCCGCCAATACAACAACTACGTGTTAACTACCATTTAAAATAATATTATTTTATTACTAGTGTGCAACGTAAGATTTCAAACAAACTCTTTGTTGTGTATCGGGCACGCTATCGATCATAGCAACCCCTTTAAAGTAAAATTAATATTTAATTCGTAAATATTAATAAAAATGAAAATGTTTTATTCTTTGTTTACCTGTGATGTTACATGTTATGTACTATTTTCACCAAATTAAAAATAAATATTTATCATTTCACTGATGGGTTAAAGCTAAAACTTCAAAGTTTGTTGGTATCTCAAGCCTTTTCACCATATAAATATATATTATTCAATGCTATAATGATAGAAAAATGAACTACAAAGGATGTATTAATTTAGGGGAAATTAGAAGATGAAGAATAGTTTATCTGGGCATAATGGAAAGATAAATATGGCATAAGGGAAGAAATAAAAGTGTAGATTCCACACATGTGATTACTACTTGAAGAAACATCATGGGGATTGCAGCAATAGAACATTAATTTTTTACACAAAAAAGTGAAAAATTATACCAATATCACCAATCCAAGTGCACGGTGGAAGCTACTGATGTTTAATGATTTAATTTTTTGGAGAAGGGTCATTATGCAAACCAATTCCCAAAATTTCAATGGAATTTATGACAAAAAAATACCAAGAGGTAAATTCCATGTTTAAGTGATTAACATCATTGAATTTGAATTTCCTTATGAAATGGTGGTAGGTACATTGATCATACAATAAAATTTTTATAATTCATTTTTCAATTCTAGATCTCCACACACTTTTATATATTCCATGATTTTAAAAAAAATTACATATTTACCTAGTACCCTAGTAAGGGTTTTATCAATTAATACAGTTAGTATAAGTCTTATTGCAATATATAGGTGTTGGGATGTTCTAATTATGATGAATAGGTGAACCCTATTGGAAAATTGTTTCTCGTGTGATGGATTTAATCTGATATAATCCTTGATATGGACTTCATTTCAATTTATAATGAAAAAAATTATTTCCAGGGTAATGTGATTATGAATTTTAAAGGTGAGGTGGAATCATGTAACTTTAGAGTGGAAACATAATCATCTAAATCATGTATATATCCTCCCAAATATCTATCCATATCGTAATTTAGGGAATATTGGAATTTCAAAGAGATCCACAAAAAGGAATATATCCCATAGGATGTTCATGTGAAAAAAAATTACTCGATATTTTTCTAGGGTAATTACCCAGTCATCCACAATAGCATGAATTTGAGTTCTCCATTGAATCTATTCCTGATAAAAGTCCAACAAATAAAACACCATATGAAATGGTACCAATTAAATCAGTGGAGTTGAAGAAAATGGTATGTTAGATTAGTTAAAGGGGATTTATACACCCTACTTTTTCAAAATATGGAGCCCCAATTTTATTTATGAAAATGAAGGATGGGTATATAGGATCGAATATCTATTATAGTGTTATCAATTACATTAATATAAAGAGTAATTATCCTTTAAAATACATTGGTGAATTATTTTATTAACATCAAGGATCCCGATACTTTTCAAAGTATTATTTTCACTCAATTAATCATTAGTTAGGGGTAAAAATGATGATATACGGAAGATGAAAATTCAAACAGGGTATAGAAATTATTAGTTTATGTTAATTATTTTTAGACAAAGGAATCTTTCATCTTTATGGATATAATTAATATAATTTTTTAGGAATATATTGATAAAATTTTGGTGGTAATAATTGATTATATCTTGGTGTAATATAATAGAATTAAAGATAATAAACATCATTAATAAATAATTATGGAGACCCTCACGAAAAATAATTATTATTAGAAATAAATTAAATATGAATTTTGGCTCGATAAAGTTTCTTTTCATGGTCATGTTGTTTCCAAGGATAGAATATCTGTGGATCCTTAAAAGGTAAGTGTTTTCAATGAATGACTTATACTGATGAAAATAATGGATATCTAAACATTCATTGCTTTAACAAGTTACTATCAATGGGTTTTTCAAGACATTTCTTGGTTGTCTAACCCATTATCCATGTTAGAATACAAAGGGGTTAAATTCACCTCATCAATAGAATGTGCAGAAATATTTGAATAGCTGAAAATGAAATTGATTAATTCACCCATATGAACTATACCATCACGTAAGAAGGTATTTGTAATTTATAGTGATGCATTGAAGAAAGGAATATGTTTTTCACTAATTCAGAATGATAAGTTAATTTCTAATTCTTGATAGAAATTTATAATACAAAAATAGAACTATAAAAAACATGAAATGAATCTATAATACATAATATTTTCTTTGATAATATTGAGGCACTACCTCTATGGAGAAATATGAAATATATATTGATCACAAGGGTTTTATGTACATCTTTTCTCATAAGGAGCTCAACATGAGGCATAAAATATTAGTGAAAATACTCATAGACAATGATTTCTTGATACACTACCACCATGGGAAAGAAAAAAATGTGGTTAAGGCACTATGTCGGACGTACCTTGGAGTTCTTACAATGGTGAGGATTAATTAGGATCCTATACACATTGATCTGGTAAATATGGATATGGTTATTTTTCGAAAAGACAATCCATATTTCCATTATCATGAAATTGATAAACCCTCCATACTAGAAAAGATACAGAAGTCCCAGAAGGATTAAAAGAACTTATAACAAATCATTAATTAATATCATGATGGAAAATTGATGTAATTCATCTATGGAGATGGAGCATTGATTTTTTTTGAAGAAATTATTTGTGCTATCTATACCATAATTGAAGATGGAACTCCAAAATGAAACACTTAACTCAAATTTATCTATACTCTCTTTTAGCACAGGGATTTACTAGGATTTAAGAAAAAATTTATAGTGGGATAGAATGAGGTTCTAAATTTTGGACTATATATCCATATTTTCAATACACTAACAGGTAAAGACTAAAAGGGAACATCCAAAAGGATTCATAAAACTATGCCTATACCTATATGGAAGTGGGAAAATGTTTCCATGGAATTTGTCACAGGACTAACAAAGAATACAAGGAATATTGATGTTTTATAGGGAATCATTAATAATAATTCAAAATATGACCATTTAATTCTAATAAGAGAAGACCCATCTTATGGCTGCCCTAACCAAATTTACTTCAATGGAATCATCAGGATTTTTGAGGAACCCTTATCAATTATATATGATCATGACACTCAGTTTACATAGAAAATGTGGAAGAAATATCAAATTGATCTCAACCCTGAGATACATTCTGTCTCTGCCTATCATCGCCAAACTGACGGGAAGTCTAAAATTACAATCGAGACTTTATAAGACATTTTTATATCATATTATCATGAATTCCGTATTATTATGTATTAAATACTACGCTTTTGTAGAATATGAAAAAAAAAATCATCTATTCGAGAATCTAGATAGAAAAATACAATGAATTATAAGTGAAAAGATATATGAGACTGGCATATTTGTAAAAATATGGAGAAGAAAGTCAGTTGGTCCAAATATAATAGAGGATATTACTGATAATGTGGGAAATTTTCTAGATCATATTAATATATCTGATAGATGAAAAAATAGATATGATAATAATAAAATAAAATAAATTTAATTAAATTTTAAGGTTTATAATATCTTGATACTTTCACAATGTATGGTAGTTATAATATTTATTAAAATATTTAATGTTAATCCATTGGTAGATTGTTCCTTTTAAAATACTAGAATGAATTAAACCTATAACTTGCCTAGTTTCGATTCCACCTAACTTTTTTAAAGTACTTGATGTATTCTACGTTTCATTAATGAAGAAATATTCACCAAATCTCACACATGATGTCACATATGAGGAAATAGATTTATATACCAACTAGTCTTCTAATGACAACCATGTTAAGATTATTAACACCAGAGTGAAATTATAGTCGAACCACACAACTCATTTGGTGAAAGTCTTATGGAGAAATCACAAAATAGATAAGGAAACATGGGATCATTAAGATTTTATGAGTATGTAATGAACACATTTTATTAATAACAAATATATACCCTAATTTCAAGGATGAAATTATTTAAGGGGGAATTTAATACTTGAGACCTTTCAATAGAAGATAAAATTCATATCATGATTAATCATGAAATACGACCTTTATTGAGGCTTGGTTCATAAATGTATTTAAAATTTTTATATTAGAATTAGAAATCAGAGAACTTTACTTTTTTTATGAAACCATGATATAAAAATGAGTTAGTATGTATTTTTTCATAAAAGGTCTGCTTTTTTTCATAGATTACAGTTTTCAAGAAACATGTAATTATTATGAATTAATAATATTTTAATAATGACCTGACTGTTTAAAAAATATTTTAGGAAATAAAATATTAATTTATGGAATAAAAGTAATCAAGGTTAAATATTTATTTATCTTATAAATTGAATTAACAACATTTTTAGAAGAAATTTATGTGTTACTTTAATAAAAAACATGGTTCGATCTTATATTTGAGTCATATATATTCCATGGAGATTAAATTTTGGATTGTAATAAAGGCCTCATATCCTTTATTTATTTTATTATAAATCAATTAATTTCATTAAAATCTGCATCCAATATATATTTATCTTATATGTAAATGTTAATCATAAAAACCTTATTTTTTTAAATAATGTTTTTACACGATTAAGTGTGTTCATTTTGTAATTAAAATTTAATAATTATATGACTTTTCTTTGATAAATTATTTTCAAAATTGAAATTATAATTATTAAATTAAAAATAATTTTCAACATAAATTTTTTATAATTTTTTTTACTACGGTAAGAAATTAAATACCTGTGTATAAGTAAATTAGGGTAAAAGATAAAAGCTAACACAAAACACACTAAAACAAAAAAAATATCAAAAATGTATTTATTATTATATTTCCAACCCATATTCATGATCCCCATATCATTTTTCCATTCTGTATCCATTGACCCAATAATAGTAAACTTACAATATTGAATATGTAGGAGTTTCACCTATTAATAACCTTTCACTCACTTATAACACGATAACATTCCCACCACTTAAAGGATCACTTGTCCTTAGAATATCTCATTGAAACTATACAATTTTCTCCCCCTATAACCCTTTTTATCATAAATACTTCTTCTCACCATTATTTATTGTATGTCCTTCATTTCTATGGATACTTCCAATGAAAAATCAAATCCTCAACATGAGTATTATAAACATGTTTCAGTTTACACTAAATTATCTTAATGAAAATTTATTATAGTCATACTAATATAATGACATTATAATATTTTAAACAGTTTAAAATATATATATTAAGAGAATTGTCATTTTTTATTCATATACCCCATCCATTAAGAAAACCAAAATTGTTGTTCCTAAGTTGTGAAAACTACCGCCTCCATGACACAACTTGTTTCATTTTCCATCACCGCATTAAAATGATGGATATAATAATGGTATTAAAATATAAATATTATTTTAATAAATTCAATAATATAATATTGTGAAATATTATACAGCCAATTATTTATTTTATCATCAAATGATCATCATTAATTTAATCGTTTAAAATATGTATTCTACGAGGATAACCTTTTATTCAAATTTTTTAAAATATTAATATATATTAAGTATTATTATAATTTCTGCCAAATATAATACATCACACTAATATATACAAAATAATTTCATTATGAATCTTCTATTATGATATTACAACACAAACACCTCATAGTTCATTAAATCTATGTATGTCAATGTTTTGGTCGGTTTAACTACCTAATTGAACAATACAACAAATTTATATTATGAATGGATATGGGAATATTAATATTAAATTAATATGACATAAAAGTTTCAATGATTATCTTTTTATGAAAGATACATTATATCAATATTTAATTCAATAATTAAGAAAACACTATTTGATCGTAACGAATCACCGAAACATTATTATTATAGATATCATCATCACGAATAAAGAATAAAATTATCATGAATGGAATATGAAACATAATAAATAATAATAAATTATCAATAATAGTATAATTAATTACCTATTAAAAATAAAAAATTTATGGATAGTGAATACATACACCTGTATTATGAAACTAGTGCATAAGATAAAAACTGCAGACACATGTTGAGTAAAATGGGTAAAATTAATATAGGTAATAGATATTTATAATAAATGTAAATATAAATGGATATGGATATGTTTATAAATCTAGTGATTAATATAGATATTCCTATGATATAAGAGTTCAAATCAGGTTCGTGGATGTCAGGATTAGAGGGAAGAGTTTTCGTGTCCAATTCCTCTCCTTGGGACATTTTAGGTAATATGAACTTAATTTCTTATATGTGGTGCATATATTTCCTATTTGATATGTTATATCATGAAGTTAATTTATATATGGGCTTTTAGGATCAATAATAAACCATAAATTTCAATAGGTTTTGTTGAATTTCAATCCTATCAATATATATGGTTTTTATCCCTAATGTTCATTCATTTGGACTTATGTTATATTCACAACTTATTTATTTTTTTATGGTGAAAACATTTTTATTGAATAATTTTACACTATTACAAATGTAATTTAAAGTATTTAAATGTATATATATTTATCCTTAATTCATATTATTTTGAATTAAGATTTAACATAACCATTGTTAAACTCAATCTATTACATAGTGAAAAAAAACAAACGTATGTTTTGGAATAGTAAAATTGTATATAATTTCCTACAAATTATTTCCATTTCCATATCATAGAAAGTGTATTATTCTATGTAATATATTCACTGAGATGTAATCACCATGAAATGGGGTTTTTTAGAATGTACTCAATCATTACATTGATGCAAGATTAGCGGGTCTAAGGCCACACACATTGTGTGAAAATCCCTAGGGATATCTTCTAGAATATTTACACAAACTTAATGAACTATGATGTTGGATTTTTCATACCATTGACTTAGTCTCAAACCAATGAAAATTGGTTAACCCAATTACTATATTCCATTTAAAACCATGCACATTGAAAGTACCCTCGCCCTTATATTTCATTGATATGTAGACTACCAATTACATTGATGATATGCCATTTATTTTAATTTGATTAAGTAATATTATCCTAGAAATATACATTAATATATTGAATATGGAAGAATTTTATTTTCATATTTATCAATATAAATATAACCATGTTTTTCAAAATAAGAGTTTCCTTAGGGGATATCATGAAAGGTATTATTTACCCTTATGGGAATTCATTTGAATTAATATAGCGAAGGGTGGAACCCATAATTATTTGTACCACTTATGAAAAAATATGTCTCATGAGACAATATAGGATGTGTTTCGATGTATAAAACTTCCCATGAAAGGATAGTATCTAGGAACGAGGCCTTGACAACATGTTTTGATGTCAGGTACTATTAATTTTATCAGTAGGAGATCAATGTTTACTATTATATATATTTTTATTTATTTTCCAGGATATAAGATTCCCTCATTTCTAGTTGATTATGGTTTCATGATGTTCATTTATTCTTATCATGTCACTTATTCCATGTTTATGTTATGAAATCTTCTATAATGTACTAATACTTACATATCATATGATCACACCATTATTTTCATTTCATTCCCTAGGAAAACTAGAGGATGGAAATTTTTAATTTTAAAGGATTTGATGGAAGGGATAATAAATTTCTTACAATATTTCCATTTTGAATATTAGTTTTTGAAATGAGATATATGTATTTATTTAGTCTTCCATGACTGCTAACCTATTGGATTATTTGAGAACTCTTTTTTTTTATACCAATAATATAATAAAAATATCAAATTTATGTTTTTGGGGTCTAGGATTTTACATAATTAACTAAATATAGATAATGAGTGGTTACTCATCTTATATGTAACACCCTAGTATTTCATAGCAAGTTATCTCTTTAACATAATTCAATTGCTTGGGCTACATGGAACATCAAGATCAAACACACCATGACCAATTAAATTAGCCACTATGAATTGAAATACTCACTTTTTGAAATTTTATAAATTTTATTTTTCAAAATGTACTTCATTTTTGGATTCAAAATATAAAAATTCGATTTGGGTGATTTTTTGGTATTTTTATGAAAACTTTCAATTTTTGATGAATAGTGAAAAACATTGCGTTTTTTTTAAACCACCTTTTTAATTAAATAAATAGTTGTTTTATTTAAATTTATATTTGGTAAAAATATATACATATTACCTATATATTTTTAATGTAATTCATTAGGGTCATTTTATAATAAAATTAGATATATAAAATTTTATTGATCTTTTTACAGTGTTTTACCCACCTTCTGGGCATATTTTCAAATTTTTATAAAACCTAATTTTACTGCTTCTATGAATTGAAATTCACATATCTGAGAGACGCAGTTTACCTCAGTAAGTAAAATCTGTTTCAATAAGATGAAAATATTTTTTGGTGAATAGTAGCTTTTGAATTTTATTTACCACGGTTTAATGTAAATAGGGTAATTAAAGGTAAAAATTGATATATAATTACCATAACACATGTAATAATTATATTTGATACATGTATTTCTAAAAAAATAAACCTTATGAATGAAATATAATTCTTTTGGTCCACTTGGATTAGAATAGGGCATTTTTTATTATTTTATTTATGGAATAGTTAAAATTCTTAAATTAAATGTCTAATAACTTAACAATTTTTAATATAAGTATATACATAAGATAAATTTAACTATAAATATTAATTATAAATATAAAAATATTTTCTACATAATGGTATTTTATTTATAATCTTAGACATTATGTAATTAAATTTATTTATGATACAATGATGATTCAGTAATTAACTAATTCATGAAAGTCTAAAATAATTAATATTTTAAATATCCAAATAAATGTAAATTGAGACTAATGATGAATTTAAGTAGTTTTATAGGTTAATATGACATAATAGGGTTGATTAAATAATTTTTTTTCTATGTGATAAAGTTTTTCTGACTTTCAGAAAAACAAAATACCAAATAGTGTCAAAATTGACCTAAATGATTTTTTAAAACAAATACTATATTATTAATTTTTATAATATTCTTAAAAATCAATGGTTCATCCAAAGGACATAGATAAGGTTTTATATATCAATACTAACCCTCTTGGGATTCTCTGTTATTTTTATAGTATGTTTATTAACCATTTATTGCATTAATACAAGAATACATGGAAAAAGATAAACTATTTAACTAAGGGTTAAATCTAAATGATAAGGTTAATTTGGTAATCTAAACATATCTAAAACCCATATGTTGAGAGTTTTTCAACCCATACCCTCCTTATCCTCGAAATAAATTAGTTTTGAGCCATTATAAACCAAATATTATTCTATAATAACAAAATATTTAATGATTTTCCTAAAGTGACCCTAACCTCTCTTATAAAAGGGTACTTCCCCATCTCTCAAAATCACACCTAAAAGCCATTTGGCTCGGCCAACCCATGATAAAATATCCTCCCAACTACCCTCACTTCTACCTAGAGTCCTTAGGTTCATTATAAATTCATCCAAAGAAGACCTTTTGATTAACTCAAAAGGAAACACCCGAAGAATAGGGAATAATTTCACCACCTCTTTCAAAGTTCTTTTCTTCTTCCACATCCTCTTTATTTGTTGTTTTCATATCAAAATAATACCTATAGTACCTTATAAAAACTATTATGTTATTATATATATGTTAAAACCATATTCATTATTATATCCATCCTAGAACTGAAAAGTCACCATACGTGCGTACGTACGGCTTACCGTCTCCACATCATGGTGTAGTTTGTTATTCAAACACTTCATTATATGGATGAGTATAATAATGAGTATAAATAATATAAATAATAAATATAACATGTTAATTATTTTTTATATATGATATACTATAAAATTACAAACGATTTCATCATCAATAGAATGATATTATCACTCGTGCGTACGTACGGATTACCGTCTCCACGAACGTGATGAAATTCATTCCCCATCATAACCATTCAATAGTAATTTTATTTTATGATTAAATATAATGTATAAGAACTTAATATCATTCTGTATGTTAATAAAATAAATCCTTTCCATAAAAAACATGTCTTACATAACCAAGCATATAAAGAAAAATAACCAGTTAACACCCGAAACAATGAGACTACTGAAATATTATTAATAAAGAAATATTATAAGATCATATATGATATCATTTTTAAGTATGTGGTTTTTGAATAATTTAACAACAGAGATTTAGAAATTATAAAAGAGTTTAGCATACCATCGAATACGAAAAACTACACGGTAATGGTTAATTCCACAATCTATTCATTATCCGGGGTGGTTTATATGGGAGTATCTGCTGGGACCTCTTTATCATCCCCATCTGTGTTTCTTAAAATTGTATTGTAAAACATTTTTACTATTTTCTAGATGATGGTTTAAATTCATTTATACCCTTTTTTATGTTTTATAAAATGTTTATAAAAGAATCTTTCCTTCATTTTCCAAACAAGGTTATTTACGTCCTTTTCGAAGAAAAAAATTAAGGAAAGAATGTTTTTTAACTTATACAGAGAGTGTGGCTATTTTCTTCTGATATAACACCTTTAAAGCATCCCAATCAATATTAAAAAAAATATTTTCAACATAATTGTTTTCTTTTATAATTATGATACTTTTAAAAGATTTCAAAATATAAAGAGATATTTCTCTCAAATAATTTTTATTTAATCTATGTCAACATAGTTTTATTTATTTTACCCTTGTTTGAAGTTGATTTATTATGATAAAATCATACATGTTGTATTAATGGTTTTGTGATTTTTTTTACTATAGATGTATTATTTTTATACCATTCATGGTTTATGGTTAAAGTATTAACATTTCTTATTCTAGGATTAATAGGAATGTTTATGTTATGTTTCAACCTTTTCATATGAAAAATGTATTGGACATAGTAAGTGACAGTTGGAGCCTACTATAGCTCCTCGATGAATCGGTAGGTCTCATGAGAAAAACTAGTGTCTTGGAACAAGGCCCTAAAAACATATTTTTTGTCTTGGAACAAGGCCTTGACTATGTGGTTACGAAGTCTGGTACTATTCATTCCATCATTATGAAATTGGATATTGATATTCTTATGATTATTTGACTAGTAAAATATCCATGTGAATATGTAAATGGAATTACTTTTTTTATCCTTGCCATATTATGCTGAAGTTTATGTTTAAATGGATTTTGTTTTACCCTTATATATTTCCTTAATTGTTTATGCACATTTATGAATGTTTCTATTATATTGAGATCCTTACTGGGACATGAGCTCACCCCTTTCTATGTTTTATTTTTTCCAGGATGTGAAGAAGTATATTATAACTGACCTGCAGGGATAGTCTAAGGGATATAAATGTGTTAAAAGGAGACACAATTTTGTCTTTTTCATGTCATAATGTAATGTAAAACATATATTTGTATCTATTACTTCCAAGACTAGTAAAATGATCGGTCTTTCGAGATTTTATCCCTTGTCATCATGTCAATGTTATGTAATAATGCACCGACTGTGGTTAACTAGGGTCAGGGTGTTACGGTTGGCATCAGAGAAAGATTAGTACAATCCTTTGAAGCTAGATTTAGAAAAAAAACTCTGATTTGAGAACATTACCGTAAGATAGTCTTTGAGGATTGTTATAAATGAACATCTTATAATTTTTGTAATGAAAAGATTTTGTGTATTTTCCATGCAATACATTCCTGTCTAGATACGATCATGTAGAGGCGGCTCTAGCACAGATGTAACTAGAAGTGTAAACTCCGACAAGGTGTTTCGGGCTTGACCCATGGTATCTTGGTACACAACAACATGCCTTTCTTCACTCTTGGTTATGACACTCCTAAGGGATATGCTCTTGATAATTCACATTTTCATTACAAACCACTATGAAGGATTTATGATT
Source organism: Viscum album (assembly GCA_963277665.1). Taxonomy (NCBI): domain Eukaryota; kingdom Viridiplantae; phylum Streptophyta; class Magnoliopsida; order Santalales; family Viscaceae; genus Viscum; species Viscum album. The sequence continues at coordinate 1,008,061,677 of OY728161.1, forward strand.
AAATACTTATCAATGAAAACAACTTTATGATTATGGATTATATACATAATTTTTTAAATTTACATTAGGTATTTTACATGTTATGAATTTTGCATTATGATTCATAAAGAAACTAGTGTATGCCATTTTTTAGAAATTGTGCCCAGTAAAAGGAATGGGAAATCTAGCAATACGCATGATCCAAAGAGTAAAAAGGATCATATATTTCATATTCATAAGCCAATATTTATAAGGTAAATAGTCTCCCACATATTATCATCATATGGATAAATATTATCATGTGTTAATAAGATATGTAATGAATTACTTGAGTCCTATGACTTTGAAGGGAAGCTAGAGAAGAAAATTATCGTAGAGGGAAATATGGATAAAGGGACGAATTGAAAGTAGGATTTTCCCATATTTGATAACTATAGAAAGAATCACCTAGGTAAATGACTGAATGTAATGGGATATTGTTATTATTGTAGAGAAAAAGGGAATCATGTATGTGATTTCAAGGGTAAGAAAAAGGTTTCAAATGTACAATCCTTCATCTGTAAGGAGTTGGGTCACAACATGAATCACTGTCCCAATCATCATAGTATACCCAAAATGATGATATTGGTTAATAATAAACATATGATACTACCTCATATGAAGAGGAATGATTAGTGTTATTATGTTTTTTAAAGTATTATGTCATTTGAGTGTTCTATCAAGGATTAATTGGTTATATAAATCATTGAAATTAATAAGGATTGTATTGCAGTAATATTTTATTGAGGAATTTAGATTATATGGTACTAAGAATAGTGACTCAACATCATGTTAAATGTTTTGTAAAATACATGTATGAAGGAAAGATTAACCATAATTTTGTCATGATAGCGAGGTAGTGATTTTGGAATAACATATGGTTGATTTGGATAAATTATATTGGATATTCTTGACTACATTCGAACTGATTAATGGTGTGTTTATTCCAAAATTGTTGAAGTATTAAAAAATTTTGGATATAAGGAGTATAACAAGTATTCTATAAGGAATAAGAGAAAATTAATGTAATAAATAAGGTTTTATGGTAATTCAGGGTGTTACTGTGTTTTAAGAGAATTCATGATGATGGTATTCACATGTTATTTCATTTAAAAAGAGATCTTCATTATGTTTACCTTAGAAATTTTGGACTCTGAGTTTGGGTAGATGTATTTTGGATAATTCTAAAGGTTGGAATGAATGATGTTGAACATTGGATACTATTTTTTAAGGATAAAACATTTCATAAGAATATTTTTGGATTGTTATAATAATGGGCAACTCGTAGGTCGGGAGACAACCCGTCGCATCCGGCAAGGCCATGAGACTTTAACCCGCAATCGAAGGGCGGTAAGGGTGAATCAACTTCCACTGGCCTACATTATTTCCTAGGTCATATAATGATGTTTTTTTAAATGGTATGACATATGAATTGTAAATTCATTTTTTTCAAACCCTATACAATTAGGTTTATTAGAATATTTTTAAATTTTGTTCTCTTTTGGATAAAAAAAAGTGTTTTTGGTATAAATTAGTTAATGGATGGAACTCTAGTTTTCATGCATTATTTTTTTCATATTCTATGAAAAAATTAATTCTAAAAAATTATTGAAATGATCTCAAAACAAAAAATGTGTTATCCTAATACCTTAGGTTTTGTTAAACCGATGATATTTTTATGGCATTGAGGCCCTCAAGTTTCCATTTATTGTTCACTTGTTTATGATTGATGACCTCAATATCTCCCTATAAATTTTTAAATTTTCCCTCAAATTATGTGTCTCTAATTTCCACCAAATTTCTTTTATTCAAGATCATAATTTGGTGGTGAATTTTTTATTTCCTTTTCCCTCTTATTAAGTCTTAATATTATTAACCCTATTTTCGATGTGGGTTTTCCACAAATGTTTTTTCTATTTTTACCTTTTACTTTTGAAGAACAATCTCAAATTGTGAGGATGAAATTTGTTGATGGAGGGGAGAATATAACACCCCATGATTTCATAGCACGTTATCTCTTTAAATTAATTCAATAGTTTGCGCTACACACATCTTCAAGTTCTAACACACCACGACAAATCAAACTACCCATTATGAATAGAAATACCAACTTTTTGAAATTTTATAAATTTTATTTTTCAAAATTTACTTTATTTTTTGATCTGAAATAACAAAATTTTCTTAGGTTTATTTTTTAGAATTTTCTGAAAACATTCAATTTTGGATGAATAGTGAAAAACACTACGTTATTGTTTAAGACTGAATTTTTATTTAAATAATTAGTTATTTTATTTAAATTTATATGAGAAAAAAATAGATACATAATAACAATATATGTTCAATGTAATTAATTTGATTAATTTTATTATAATATTAGATATATAAAATTTTATTAAACTTCTTACTGTTTTTTACCCACCTTCTAGGTACATTATAAAAATTTTCATAAAACTTAATTTTACCACTTCTGTGAATTTAATTTCAAATATTTTAGATACATGTTTTAAATCAGTAATTAAATTTTGGTCAATAAGATGAAAAAAGTATTTGTTGAATAATAACATTTGACAATTATTTACCATGGTTAAAAGAAAATAGGGTAATTAAAGATAAAAAAAGATATTATAATTACCCTAAAACATGTCCTAATTCTATTGGATAAGTGTATTTAGACCAAATTAATCCTTAGGAATAAAATATGATCCTTTTGTTCCACCTAGATTGGATTAGAACATTTATTATTATTTTATTTAAAGAAGTGATAAAAGTCTTAAATTCAAAGTTTAATAACTAAACTATTTATAATATAGGGTTATACATAAGATAAAATCGACAATAAATATTCATTAGAAAGATAAACATATTTAATACATAATGGAATTTTATTTAAAAAAATTTAAAATTAAATACATAAATTTATTTATGATACAATGATGATGCAGTAATTACCCTATTAACGAATGAATAAAATAAATGATATTATAAATATCCAAAAAAAATGTAAATTGAGACTTATGATGAATTACACTACTTCTAGACGTTAATATGAAATAATAGGGTTGATTAAATAATTTTTTTATAAGTTATAAAGTTTTTATGACTTTCCTAAAAACAAAATACAAAACATTATCAAAATAGACATAAATGAGATTTTAAAACAAATACTATATTGTTAATTGATATAATATTCATAAAAATATTTTTTTTGGCCAAATGACTTATATAAGGTTATATATATTGATAATGAACCATTTGGGGTTCTCTTGTCTTTTTATAGTATGTTTATTAACCATTTATTATAATAATACATGAATACATGGTAAAAGTTAAATTATTTAACTAAGAGATAAATCTAAAATATGAGGTTCATATTGTGACATAAACCAGTATAAAACCAAAATTTTGAGTGGTTTGAGACCCATTTCCACCTTATCCTCTAAATAAATCATTTTGGAGCCTCTATAATCCTAATATGAATCTATAATAAAATAATATTTCATGCTTTTCCTAAAGTGATCTTCACTTCTCTTATAAAAGGGTACTTACCATTCTCTCAAAATCACACCAACAAAGCCATTTGGCTCGAACAACCCCTAATAAAATATCCTAAAAACAACCCTCAATTATACCTAGAGGCCTTATTTATTTCATAAATCCAACCTATAGATCCATTTTGATCATCTCAAAAGGAAACACTCGAAGAAGTGGTAACAATTTCACCACCTCTTTCAAAGTTCTTTTCTTCTTCCACTTCCTCTTTAATTGTTGTTTGAATACCAAAATAATAACTCCATTGACTCATAAATAATGTGATGTTATTATAAATATGGAAAAACCATATTAATTATTCTATTCATCCTATGAATGACAAGTCACCATACGTGCGTAAGTACGGTTTACCGTCTCCACGTCGTGGTGTAGATTATTATTCAAACGCTTCACTATTTGGATGGGTATAATATTGAGTATTACTGGTGTAAATAATAAATATAACATGTAAATGGTTAATTATATACTATATACCATCCATTTACGTATGATTTCACCATCAATAGAATGATATTGGTGGTCGTGCGTTAACCAACTCCACAAACGCGATGAAATTCATTACCCATAATAACCATTCAAGAATAATTTTAATTATGTAGTTAAAAATAATGTATAATAACTTAATATAATTCTAGATATTAATCAAATAAATCCTATCCATAACAAACATGTCTTACATAACAATGCATATAATGTAAAATGAATCGATTAACACCCAAAATAATGATACTACTAAAATATTATTAAAAAAGCAATATTAGAAGATCATATATGGTATCATATTTATATATGTGGTTCTTGTATTATTTAATAATAATGATTTAACTATTATACAAGAGGTTAATGTACCCTCTATCATGTAAAAGTACAATATAAGGGTTAATTCTATAATATCTTCATTATCTGAGGTTTTTTATACGTGAGTATTTGCTGGGACTTCTTTATCATCCACATCTTTGTTTCATAAAAATGTATTTCAAAACATTTTTACTATTTACTAGACTATAGGATAATTTAATTTATTCCATTGTTTTAATTTTAATAAATTTTTTATAAAGGAATCTTTCTGTAGTTTTCCAAACAAGTTTCTTTATGACTATTTCAACAAAATTTCAGAAAGAATGATTTTTAACTTATATAGAGAGTGTGTCCACTTTCCATGATTATAAAACCTTCTAAGATTACCTTAGAAGCTTATAATATGATTTTAAAAATAAATATTTTTTTTTAAAATTATGTTACTTTTAAATGATTTGAAAACAGAAGATGATATTTCTCTCAAATATTTTTGATTTCATCAATGTCAACATCCTTTGATGCATTTTACACTTGTTTGAAGTTGATTTTTTATGATACAGTCCTCCATATTGTATTGAAGGTTTTGTGATATGTTTGACTATGGTTGTGTTATTTTTATTTTGTTCATGGTTTATGGTTAAAGTATTAACATTTTGTGTGATAGTTTTAATATTAATGTTTATGTTATATTTCAACCTTTTTATATGAGGAATGTGTTGGACTTAGTATATTATGGGTGGAGCCCATATATCTCCCATATGCAGTGGTAGGACTCATGAGACAAACTATTATCTTGGCACAAGGCCTTGAAAAAATCTTTTTTTAGTCTTGGCACGAGGTCTAGACTAAGTGGTTATGATGTCTGGCATTATGTGTTCCATCATTATGAAATTGGATATTGATATTACTTGTTATTATTATACTAGTAGAATATATATGTGAATATGTAAATGGAATTAGTTTATTTATATTTTCCATATTATGATGATGATTATTTTCAAAAGCCTTTTGTTTTAGTCTTATACATTTCCTTAAATGGTTATGCTTATTTATGATTTTTTTGCTAAATTTTTATCCTTACTGGGCACTTGGGCTCACTTCTTTCTATGTTTTATTTTTACCACTATGCGAAGAAGTATATTATGACTAACTTGTATGGATAGTCTAAGGGATATGAATGTATTAAAATGATACACAATGTTGTTTTTTTTCATTTCAAAATGTAATGTAAAAATTATTTTTGTATCTAGTACATCCAATACTATTAAACTGATTGGTCCTTCAGGATTTTATCCCTTGGGATCATGCCAATGTTATGTAATAATGCACTGGCTCTGGGAAACTAGGGGTGGTGATTTACATTAAAGGATGATAAATTAAGATTTAAATAATGGGTATAAAATTGAGGATTGAATTTACTATTAAATAGCTTAATTCTCTTTAGTATCATATTTATATCATTTTAATATAAATTATTCTTAAATTATTCATTTATAAAATTCATAATAAAAGAATAATACAAATATATTATGGATGGATTTTGGTAATGAATGAATCTTTAGTAATTTTTACATATCATATCAAGAATTAAAGAATATTAGTTAATATATAATATATTTTTTATAAATAATTAAATAAATAATATAGTTTTCAATAACAATGATATAACAAATGCTGATAAAATAGTTAATCTTGCAAAATATTGAATAATTATTAGTTAGAATCAACATAAATCATATTTTTTGTCAAATAAACCTTTTTAAATAATTTATAATTCGTATTCTATCATAATTATAATATAATTGAGAATTTTCTCATTAAATTTTATATTTTTAATTTGAGAGAACCAATAATTATTTATTAATGGGATATGGGAACTTTGGTCTTTTTTATTACCAATAATTCTAATAATATACAAATGTTAAACATCCCTTTAGTAGTTTTAGTTTTGGGGATAAAAAAAATATAAATTCTAATCAAAGAGGAATGTGATTATTAGAAATGTCTAGTATCCCCTTAAAATTTTTAAAGTATGTGATAAGGAATTAGAAAGACGCCAATAACCATATAAGATAGTAATTTTCTGGTCACTTGAATCAAATATTTTTTTTCTTATTCAAATTTTATGTTTCTGTATTTTTTTGAATTTTTTCTTTCTTTTTATCACATTGATCATAAATACATGAGTAGAATACCCATTACATGATTTTGTATTTTTGATCACACCATACCGTTGGATTTTTACCATGGGATAAGGAGATAAATTTCAATTCACAAATGTTTTGTGATTGAAAAGAAACATTTCACAGGTACAAAATTTAAATCGCTTAAATAGCTCTTTGGGGATGTCTAACACATGAGATGATTGAAAAAAATGATTTATTTTGGAATTTCATTGATTGTGGGTACTAATCTAAGAATTGTTCTTCCACAAAGTAATGATAAGAGTCTTGATATTAAACTGATTATATATCAAATGATTTAAAAAGTTTTTTAGATTGGTCGAATTAAATGTGAGGAATGATATAGTCACTTGTCAAAAAATAGATATTTTTGAAACATACAAGAATAATGGTTTCATAGACAGTGAGATAAAATAATGGGACATTCCTAGTAAATTTTAGAATAGGGATAATAATTGGGATCTCAGTAACCCAATTATATTATGGGTTAAACTAGTGATGAAATTTCTTGGTAAGTATTTTTAACACTATAAGATGATGTAACGAAAAATGATATTAAAAATTATCTAAATAAGAGTGAGAATGTTGAATTGAGTCACAATAATGTTTTAAATAGATATTAAAATTTTTCCATCATCCTAAAATAAAACTATTGATGTAACTAAAAAAAATTTATCTTTAGTTATAAACCAAGTATATTTTTGTATTCGATGTTTGGTCATGAGAAGGCTTGTTGAATAAAACTATAATAGCCACTTAAAAATAAATGATGAATTGGGAAGAAATTTTATAAGATTTTAAGGAGATAAATTACCCCATGTAAGAGAAATATTTCAAGAGGGGGAAAGTATAAATTTAGTAAACTGTGTTGAAACAATGTTTCAATAGTTTTAGTCCTTATCAGAAAGTCAAAGTTCACAATCTTTTCATGAACCAAAAAGCACTTCATGTTTGACATAAGGATATCAATCCATTATTCAAGACTAACAATATATATGAAATAATAATTAAATGGGAAAATTAAGTTTTATTTGTTATAATAAACCTCAAAGTATATTCCATAACCATTATAGAAAATAATGGTGGATGGAAAATAAAATTCAAGGATTTATTTAAAATGGGATAAGAAACTTCAACCATGATCATAAAACACTATGAATTACTAGGTCAATAAAACCCCTCAAATCATATCTTAATAATTATCCGCCCATGTAAGTAATTTAATCTCCCACGAAAATGGATAATCCACTCTCAAAATAGCCATAAGTGGTTCAATCCTCTTTTTAATCAGTGGTCTATCATATATCACGAAATATGTTTTATTCCTTAAAACAGATAACAGGATTAAAAATAATTTTTAAACTTAAAATAATAACTAGATATCTATTTAGAACACAAGGTAACCTCTTGGAAAACATATCTAAAACATTATAATAGGACCATTACCACAATATCATAATATATTGAAGATCTAATGGAATAGGATAATATTGTGATCTTGATTATTATAAAAGAGTCAAATGACAATGAAACAACTAAAAATAAGGGTAAAATAGGGAAAAATAATTTTAGTATCTAAATAAAGAATTTTTTTATAAATCAAGGAAGGGTTATGAGATTTTGAAAACAAGAAGAGACAATTATAATTAAATGAGGCTCAATGTAAACACAAATAGACTACCTATTCCATTAATGAAGAGGATATAGAAATGTAATATGGTGGAATATTATAAGAAATTAAAGTTCAAGGTCATGTATTTATATATCAATATCCCATTTTGATTGAAATTTCAGAAATGAAGACTTATGCTAAATTACATAAGGAATTTCTTTCATATGGGAAAAATAGAGGTTTTGGGAGTGACTTATCTTAATAATGACTATTTAATTGTTATTAAATGGAAGCCTCCACCCAAAATCTGACATGTAGGTATAACCAAAATTCAACACATCATCAAAACATTAACAATTAAAAAATTGATTTTTCATTTAGGGGTAAGTGACCATATTATGCCACTCATTATTTATAATAAACTCTAACTAGAAAATATTAATCTCAAAAAAGTATCCTTTTGAATTTTGTATAGTATAATCTTGTACCTAGTTGACATACACAAAAAAAAATTGAAGTTGGTAATATTTATTTCTATTTTTGATTTATTATCCTTGATATAGAGAAATAGGGAGAATTATTATTTTTCCTTTATTGAACCTTCTTCACCGTTGGTAATTCACTCAATGATGTAAACCAGTGGTCCGTGTTGTTTATGTTTTATAAAAAACCATTTAAAAAATGGATGAATTCAAACATAGATAGGATCTTGAAAATTTCTAAAAAAATATATCTAACTAAGAAGGATGTTGACATATTTATAGGAAATGGGAATTAGAATATAAGATTATATATTTCTTAAATAATTAATTAGATATAAACACAGAGGAGAGTAGGGTAGATTATGGTCAAGAATTTGATATTAATTCTGTTGGACAAAAAATATTGTAATTTTTCATATATTGTATCCCTTAAATTACAATTTCACACAAATTGGTGCTTAGAAAACACCCATAAAACATAAGGTACTCATATTTTGGCGAATCTAAGGATATATTTAGTTTTTATATTATAAATGAAAAAGGGAGTTGACTAATCAAATTACATAAGTATATGGAGAAGGTAATAACTTGGATCATAATTAATATCAAAGGTAATATGACTTTTCATTACACTCATAAAGTAATAAATTATTAATGAAAGACACATATTAAGAATACAAAAAGGAATTTGAAATCTCCAATGAAAAAAATCATGATTAATTAAGTATTTAAAATGTTAAATGATGAATTTATTTACCCTATACGTGAGAAAAAATTGGATAATCCACTCTAAGATGTTTTAAATAATGTAGTGATGTTCCCATAGATGTGTAATTCTTATGTTCTGTTTTTTATTAATTGGTTATAAATAAAATGGAATGTACTTATGTGATAAATAAGAGTGAATTGATGTGTAAGATACTATTATTCAAGAAAAGCAGTACTTATCATGTCAGAAAAAGAAATTAGAAGAGATGGATTCTTGGTGAACATCCACATATACACCAAATGATTGGATTATTGAACCTCATGTGAAATGCGTGTGATATAGTTAAAACACTATATTAAAAAAATTATTATTATTAAGTATACAATATCTTAGTAGGATGAGGGATTTTAATTAAAGAAATAACAACTAGCTAAATATTTTAGTACTTCTGGGAAGCATCCAAGGTGCACTACATCTGAATAGTGATATACATAGTATTTAAACATTAATGGATCATGTTTTGATAAAACTATAATATAATTTATTTATACCTGAAGTAATTTAATTATTTATATATTTTATATATCATAAATAATTTGATAAATTATATACCCATAAGGACAGTCCTTGTATTGCATATTCATCAGTTCACTTGGAGACATTAGAAAAACATAAAAGTAATGATTTTATAATCATTATGATACTACTAAATAAGAATAATATTTTTTTTTTGTACACATGTAGTTTTCCTTAAAAAAAATCATTTAGGTTTGTGTAAGTATCAACATTAGTGCATAAAAATTATTGTGTTTTTGTAAGAATAAAACTGGTATATTTAAATATCAGATGGACATTGTATAATAGTTTTCTATGAAAGTATTATGTGCAACCGAATCATTAATTTAGATTTATAAGAATGATTCTACATTTTTATGGATTATTTAATGGATTTTAATGATGAATTTACTTGAAATAAACATCAACACAAACAGAAATGTTGAATTTTTATTGGCTGAAAACATACGTTTTATATTTGAAATCTAAAAAACAAGATCATTACATAACTATTATAAAATATTATAAACATTAAAAAAACATAAAATGGTTTTTGATTCAATAAAATGAATTTTAAAAAGCTATTATACAATACATGGATAAAAATATAAAATTTAATTGAATTTGTAGATGCTTTTTAATTTCTAAAACTATGATTCTTCATAATTATTAATTGAAATGAAAAAATATCAAAGGTGCTAAGTCAAAAATTCCAGATAAAATATTATGATGCTTTTAATCCTTTATTCCATAATTACTTTAAGTAGATGAAGTGGATGAAATAATTTAATAATTAAAATAAACACAAAGGTTTTTCATGAATAATATAGATAAAGTTGATTTGATTTTTGAGTTGTTCAACAAATCATTAATCATTAAGATTTTAGTTAAATTACTGAGTTGTAAATATCTAATGTTTTGATAAGGATATTAAGGATAACTAATATGTAAGGATAGGTATTTTACCAAGCCAAAATAAAACACTTTTTAATTTCAATATTTTTGGAAATTAAAGAAAAATTATGCATATGATAATATTAAAATAATTCAATATCATAAGAGATCATGTGACTATTTTTGAGTGAGATAAAAATAATATACTGAGGTGATTATTTGTATATTATATATCTAAAATAAATTTGGTAATGGTTTTAATAGAATCACTTAGGACATATGGGTAAATGTATAATCAATGAGTTATTCTAATTTTACTATTGTATTTTATATGACTATGAATGAGAGTAATATACATCTTATTTGAAGAGAATTTTTCTGTAAGATGAATTTTAACCTACTGGAGATATAATAAATCACATATTCTGCTGAGTCTCAAAAATTAGAAAGAAATAAAATTTCATTCCTATCAATTGATCCTAAAAAGGAATAAATATAATATCATAAGGGATATTATTGATAAGTGAACAAATGTTAAAGGGAACCCTAGAGTGGTGAATTAATTATAGTCCATTCATCTTGAGAAAACAATTTCTTCAGACTATTCCATATTTTATAGAAAATGAAAATATAAATTTAATGAAACAATATGATAAAGTGAGAATATCATGGAAGAAGAAAAATAATGAAGAATGTGATTTAATGTTACTAGTGTTGAGTGGAGAAACTAGTTGATTATAGAAAAAAAGTATAATATCATGAAATATAAAAATAAGATCTCTAAAAGAAGAATATGTGAATTATATGAGAGGAATAACAGGTAACCTAGAAGAAGAAGTGGAGTTTTGAGACTATTAAAAAGTGTTTCAACATTTTAGGATTTGAAGAAAATGAATAAAACATGAGGAAGAGGAACAAGACCTAATTGAGTTAGATGAATTAGTGTTGAGAAGCTATAAAACTATTTAGGAAAAGAGTTGGGAGCTTGGCTATCAAAGAGACTAGGTTCCTAGTGGTCCAATAGATTATTTTTAGGCTTTAAAAGTCACTCTGTTTGAGTAAGTAGATTATTATTTGTGGATCTTGGGATATCTGTAAAGACCTAGTTATCCACATCATGAAATATAAGTAAATTACTACAAAAACATGTGGGAGTGAGAATAAAAAACCAATTGGTGTAGTAGGTAATTTGTAATAAATTGATAATTTCACATACATATTATGGTGAACCATTCCCCTATAATATTATGTGAGAGTTAATTACAATAACAACATCCCACTTCCATTGAAATTTATAAAAATATTATAGTTGAAAATATATGTCTTGTTTAATAATGAGAACAACAAGGAGTCTATTTACCACATTAGATTCGAATAATGTAAAAATACCATGTTTCATCATTATATCCTTTCATACATGTGGTATATGTGGGTTGGGTGAATAAACAAATATATATTTGTTCTTTAATTTACCATTGCGTTTCTTAATACCAAATGGGTGGATAATACTTTGATGAAAGTTCATGTTTTCGGGTAAAAAAAGGCCAAACTTAATCCCTCTCCCCTCATGCATGTCATCACTGGTCTACTAGGAATCTAAATTTGTATTAGATCCTAGGGTACCACAGATTGGATCTATTATTGTATCAAAACTGAAATAAAATCCCATATTTTTATCTATAATTGTAGTTATATGTTTTCCCTGAATATTTTAATATTACTATATGAAGTGAATATTTTAAATGGGAGTTCCTCATACAGAATTATGTTTTTATATCCATTTAAAAATAGATTTTGAGGTCATAGAAAATAGACAAAAAATAGGAATATGTAAGCTGATATAATTCACATTAATACATCTAGAATGATATATAAATTACCAACAGCAATGCGGGTTCGTATTTATTGATATGGTCATTAATATATTGAAGATTTTTCCTTAAGTGAATCTAATTTCTTCATATGAGAAGAATATTATTTTGATGACACACAGAGTGAATTTTTTTTTGAAATCAATGATTATGTTATGAAGGTTCCACTTTATGTTATCACGGGTATATTTTCTTATGTAAAGGTACTAATTGATGAAAAAGTGGAGCTTTTTAAAGAATCTGATTCTATAGAGGATGTATTGAAAAAAAAATTTATTTTTGTAAATTTCACAAATATTATAAAAATAAAAAAAGATAGATATGTCCACACATTACATGGATAGTATTTCAAGGGGAGATGAATAGTTTAATAGATTATTATGTAAAAAATGAGTGCATAAAAAGTTATTAAATATGTTTTACGTGCATTTAAAAAGATTCATCAAGTCTCCATGAATGTAAAAGGTTCTCAATTTTTTGTACAATTAATAAAGATAAATGTGATAAATTTTCCCTTATAAGAGAAACAAAAAAATGTTTATAAGTTGAAGAAGTACAGGAAATATTTTAAAGAGAGGGTGAAGTGACATAAAAACTAGAAGTACATGCTCAAATTGAGACAACTAGAGTCGTATTCCTAGCTGAAATATCCAATAATTACACATGTAGAGACATCACATCATATTGAAATAATATTTAATTCCATGGGAGCTTTAAATAAGATTTTAACTTTAATAAGACTAAAAATGGTTCCATGTTGGGATATGACTATAATCTTTACAATACATCAACAATTTCTGGGAAGAAAGTATCCCATAACCCTAAAAATGATTTTGTTCTAAATGTATATTATTTCATACAAAAATTTAAATTACAGAAATTTACAAAATCATAGGTGTAAAAATGTGGATAACAATTCCAATTTTTCAAGGGTATATGTCAAAAATTCCATAATGATATGTTCCCAAAATAGATCCCAAAGATTTGGTTTTCCATCCTAAAGTTAGCAAGGAACACAATCAATATTTATTGAAACTTCATGATAATGAAAGAGATTGATTGAAAAATTATGTTTCTATTAAAATTTTTGGAATATAGGAATTGATATTTGAAACACTATGTTACATTTTAGAGATTATTAAAGAGTTGAAGAATGTGTAGAAAATCTAAAATATTCGGTTACCCAACCATTTCAAATTTGACATAAAAAATGGAATGAATTTATCCTTGAATAAAAACATTGAATTCTTTGAAATTTCTATGAATTTCATAAAAAAGTTGGTTGTTACTTTGAGAAGTATTGATATATACCAGATCATTTCTAATCATGTGCTCATAATATGAAAGGGACACAATAGTATGTCAAGAATCAAAAATAGTAATCAATACTACAAAAGTGTCCTATAACAATGCTATAAAAGTACTTTATCAGTGCTAACAAAGTACGAACTACTAGAGTGTGGTTAAAAGTTCAATGCATTTAACAGTTCTAGAAAAGTGCTGGAAAAGGGGTGTTTTGTCAGTGTAAAAAAAGTGATTATAAATAAAAAATTTATCATCTCTTTAAAATGAATTGATAAAGAACACAATTTTTCAGTGCATTTAGTTAAAACTAATAAAGGATGACTTTATCAGTTCTTTTAGAAGCACTAATAAAGGCATCCTTTATCAGTGCCAATAAATGTGCTGATAAAGTTACCATTTTTATGCACTTCTAATAGGTCTGATAAATATTCAATTTATTAGTGCTTCTAAAAGATATCATAATGGTACCCTTAATCGCGAATTTACAAGCACTAATAATGGAATCCTTTATCAATGCATTTAGTAGCATTGATAAAGGGAAATACTAGAGTGAGAAGATTCATCACACTACAACACCAAAAATAGGGCATGCAATGTTCAGTATCAACACATTGCTTCACTAGAAATATCACCAAATACAGTGGAAAAAATTAGTAAATGAAAATAAAATATAGAATTTAAATGACATAAAATTTAGAACACAAATACAATAAAAACACTATTATAGAGTATGTCAAGTGTATTTTACTAATATTGATGTCAATTTTGAATAAAACATTCTACATGGAGTCAACATGAGTCGGATAAAGGTGAGGATGATTCCTATATGACAAAATTGAGATATGAATTTTTTCTTAATTACGAGAACAATCCTAATGATTTTTAATATTTTTGAGTATATCAGTTATTTTTTCACTAAATTAATCTCGAATTTGAATAAAAAGATGCACATGGAGTCATATCTATCACATAATGTTTCATTTAGAGATGAATATGATTCCAAAATGTCTCAGATGAATAATGTATCATTTTCATAAAGTATAAAAACAATCTAACTGTATTTCAGAGATTTTATGTAACCAGCTTTTTTGTTACTAAGATGTCATTTTAAACTAGAAATAAGAAATTTTAGTCACACGTGTTGCATATATTGTCAGTATTATAATAGAAAACTTCTTATGCATCATAAATGTATTTTGTATCATTTTCATAAAATATTATTATAATCTAAGCATGTTTTCTTAGTTTTCAGTGACTGAAAAATTTTCAGTTTAAGAAGACAATTTTAAACTTTTAATGGACACTTAAAGTTATACGAGTCATACCATCCACTCTGTGAGTCATATTGAGGTGTGTCTGATTTACAAATATAACAAATTACTTATGTATTTTTTTTCATAATGTGCCAAAATAATCATAAAATATTTTCTTAGTTTTTAGTATGTTAGTTGTTTTTCCCCTACTAAACTTAATGCCAATTTTGAATAAAAAGATGCACATAGGTTCATACCAGTCTCACCATAAGTTGTATTGAGGTTTTAATACTTCCAAAGCATCTCAAATTACTTATGGATCGTAGTAATAATATATGAAATCAATATGAATGAATTTCCTTTGTTTTGTGTATGACACTTTTTTTGTTACTAAAATGTCATTTAAAACTGGAAACACGAACTTTTAGTCATGCAGGTTGAATCATGTGTGGGTTTGACAAGAGGCACATTCCCACACATAATAAATTAATTATGAATAATTTTAATGAATTATCAAGACAATATGGGTGTGTTTTATCAATTTTGAGTGAGTGAAACATTTTTTTTAAAATATCAAATTTAAACTAATAACAAACACTTTGAGTCACACCAGTCACCCCATGAGTTAGATTTAGGTGTGGTTGATTCCTACATGCCAAAAATAATATATGGATCATTTTCAAAAAGTAACAAATCTATCATAATGCATTTTTTTAGTTTTCAGTAGGTTGGTTACTTTTTCACCTAAAATTAATGTAAATTTTGAATAAAAAGATGCACTTGGAGTCATACTGGTCACACCGTGAAACATATTGAGGTTTGGATGATTCCAAAATATCACAAATTAATTATAGATAATTTTAATAATTTATCAAAATAATAAGAATGTGTTTCCTTGGTTTTTTTATGCCACTTTTTTTTACTTAAATGCCATTTTGAACTTGAAACATGCTCTTTTAGTTATACACATTGATTCATGTGTGGGTTTGACATGAGACTGATTCCTAAATCTCCCAAATTAATTATACATCTTTATATTAAATTATCAAGAAAATATTGGTGAATTTTCATATTATTTAGTGAGTGACACTTTTTAGTTTTAAAATTTCAATTTTGAACTCATAACGGACAATTTGAGTCATATCGGTCACACCGTTAGTCTAATTGAGGTGCGGATAATTATTACACATCAAAAATGAATTATAGATCATTTTCATAATATACCAAAACAATGAAATTAATTCTCTTAGTTTTTATTATGTCAGTTTTTTTAAATAAAATTAATGTCGATTTTGAATAAAAAGAGGCACTTGGAGTCATACTGGTCACACCGTGTGCCGTATTGAGTTGAACATGATTTTTTCATGTTTAAAATGACTTATGAATCATTTCCTAAATCATAAAAAATATTAAAGAATTTATTATATTTTTATTACACCAATTTTTATAATAAAATGTAATTTTAAACTGGAAACATGCAGTTTTAGTCATAAAGGTTGAATCCTGTGTGGGTTTGATATGATATTGATTATTACATGTCACAAATAAATTAAGAATATTTCTCCTAAATTATCAAAACAATAAAGTTTTGTTTTCTCAGTTTTTAGTGAGTGACAAATTTTTTATTAAAATTTATTTTTAAACTGGTGATTGGAAATTTGATACCAGCCCTTCTCAATGACTACGATATATTAATGTTTGTTTTCTTCTAATAGTTATCTCATACACTTGATGACTTTGGTTTTTGATTACAAAAATATTTATTCAAATAGTTAAGTTGGATTATATACATTTTTCATTATTGGGGATTTTAGAGATGTTGCTTCAATGACACGAGTGGAGAAATTGAAGCTTCTAACACAGAATGATCATACAGGTGGATTAATAACCTTTAAAAATCACATAAACAAGTGGTGAAAACATTATTCAAATAATCCACATGAAACACTTTCACAATGAATCTTATATTATTTGAAAAGTGTTCTTTTTTACTTTTCAATAATTATTCTCAAACAAAATCTTGATATGAACCTCATTATACTTCATTGTACAAAATTTTTATTGTTTTCAAGATAGTGATTTATCTCCTCCTTTACCTTGTTCTTTTCCTCAGTCTCTTCCATTGCCTCATCCTCCACATGTGCATCTGAATCTAACTTTGCCTCTACCTTCACCTATTCAATTTCTAAAACGTCCACCTCCACTATTTCTGAAATCATTTATTGTTTTTTAGGTTAGTTTTTCTAGAAAAAATTTATTCCCTCTCTTATACTTCTCCTTGATAAAGAGATAAAAAATAATATATAAGCATTATGATATTAGTTTTTCACACCCAATATATATATATATTTTTATGTCCATAAGTAAAACTAGACCACAAACATATCAATTAATCACCAAAATTTTTTGTTGGTATACATTTTGACAAAAAGTATGCTACCCACATTCCTCTAAAAAAGTTTATTTATTATTTTGAGTATTGAGGTTATCAAAAATAGTGATAGTACTGAGAAAATATAGATAAACAAATTATTTTGAAATATATTTATGGAAATTATATTTACAACCATAAATTTACTTTTTGGGGATGTTGGTCTATTCATGCATTATGTTCACTCTGATAAATTTTCAAACATAATATCCATAATTGATGCCATTATCTTGATTTGTACACAACATAAACATTGACTAATATACGTATTTCTTTTTGAAATGTTATGATAGTTAAATATATCTATATATACCTTAATGTTTTCAATTTTTACTAATTCATAGGCTTTATCCATTTAGACACTAACTTAATTCTTTGATATATCCAATATTTAGTGATCGCCCTACCATAAACAAATTCTTGTAAAAACACAGACTGAACATATAATTCTAATTTATCTATAAAATTTTTATTTTAGATTATTAAAAATTTATAATACAAAACATCTATGGTTGGTTGGTTGGATAACCATGATTGTGATCTTAAAAATAAATATTTTAGGAGTCCAGATTGAATCCAATCAGCATCACTGCTCCCAAAATAAAAATTTATGTAATCCTAAAAAAATATATATATTATTTGACTATGTTTTATAGTTTTAATTTTTAATTTTCGGAATAAAATTAGTTTTTATTTTCATAAATTTTATTAAACACTTAAAGTAACACATCGTTTTTATTCTTTATTTTTTCATCATCCAAAGTAAATTAGGTCATTGAAATGATACAGGGATTGAGAAATCAAAATCATTCTTTTCAGGATCACCACTTTGTATAGTTTTAATATAAAATTATATAGAATATATGAATATTAATTAGAATTAATAATCATTTAACCTCGCTATTTGGATAGATGTATTATAAAAATGTACCTTATGTGTGTATTCAAATCTGATATGTCAAGCCATTCAGGGTTGATAATCTCATTTGGAGTCTCGAGACTAATTACTTACGTGATGTAACTTCCGTATAATTCTTTTTCTTATTCAATGTAATAAATAGATTTTTCTTTAAATTTTTTCTCTACATGATGTTATAAAGATAAAAAAAAGTTTCCATGGGAATGGTGGGGATAATCTACTCCCATAAGGTCGTTTTGTTCTCCTGGATGATTTACTAGATCCTTTTATTTGACCTTTCACTTCTCTGCCTCTTTATCCATCTGTTATATCAAACCACACTTCATGCCTCTTATCATCAACCATTACAGAATTTTAAAATGGAATTTTTTGAAAGACACGCCTCATGTATTTTATAAGAATATACATCCACAATATGAATACTCCAATAGATCCTTTGACCATTAAAATATCCAGAACATCAACTAGAACAAGAAACTACCTATTAAGCTCATAAGTTACCTCAATCAGCACTCTCATGTGATATTTTGGGAGGTATTGATGGGGTGTCTTGTCTCTCGATATATTATACATTGTACCAATTGCAACACGGAGGTACGTTGGTGTTGACAGATATAAATCACATACAACTATACCCTATAGATTTTTATTACCATAATGTTATTGGAAGTTGTTTGACTCACATTTAAGAGAAAAATTAATAAAAAAATTGATAACCATGGGTAATATTTGTATTTGGGTGAAATGAGTTGCCTCAGATCTAGTAGGATCATTTGGTTTATGTGTCGATCTTTTCTCTAATGCTAGTTCATTTTCATCTTTTCTCATACATTCGTCTGACAAACCTAACTGAACAATAATATCTTACATTGAGTTTAATTTTATGTCCAATCATCTCACCATATTTTATATATCATCACACGGTTTTATCATTTTCAAGTATCTTCAAGGAGAGACTCCAAGATGTAATCTTCTAACATGACCATATTGTTCAAGATACTTCAAATCTATTGAAAATACATTGTCTTTTAGTATAGATTTTTCCAATTAGTGTCTTAAAACTATATAAAAAAATATGGAAATAAATATTTATTTTATTGAAATATTTTTATAAATCATAGCGAATTATAGTTCTGTTTTACTTACACATGTTTCCCATAATATTTTTTTGTTTTCATCAACTAATTTACCCTCCTCATTTAGATGAGTCACCTTCTATCACATGTGATGTGGGATGGAAGTGGCTTCATATTTTAAATCACTAATCTATATATAAATAAAGGAAGATATGTTGCCGAATATAAAATAATTAAAATTTTATTGTTTATTTAAAATACATACAAATTTATTATATAATGAAGTGTACCCCACCCTTTCTTTGCGATAGGGTTACATTGGTTTGGATGCACATAATTTATTTTTATCACACTTTTGTTGTTTCATAGTTAAAAATTTTGATTAATTATGAATAAAATAAATATTTTCAAATAATATATTATCGAATGTAATGAAACTGAAATGATTTCTCATTCCGATGATTGATGAAATAAATGGATATTTCCAGCTCTACAATGTGTGCATAAAAAACTACCATCTGAGGCTTTAAATTCCCCTAAGTATCCCAAATATGATACTTTGTAAGAAGATTTTGGAATCCTTTATGGGATTTTCTAGCGGCTATTAAGACAAATTTCATATATAAATTTTCCAAAATAATCATAATCTGCATGGAATGATGAAAATTGTATCAAAATTTCATTTTTTAATTTTTCAGTAAAATAGAGAAAGTATATCATAAAATTACAGTTATATATTTCCTAAAAATTTACTTCATTATTGGTTGGATGTGGTTCTATTAATCAATATCAGTCGTAATATTCATCCTCCTTTTGATCCAATGATTATTAATAATCATTGACATGTTGTGTCCAGTTGGTTTTCCATGTTGATTCCAACGAACCTCAAATTTTATACCCTAAATTCTAGACTAGAAGATTTAATTCACCACTATAATGATGCATCATTGTTTTTTTTCATAAACATGGTTCTTATCCAATAATAATTCCTCATCTTCCTCATCAACATTATGTTCTTCCTCGGGTTGGTAACTTCATTATGTGTAGAATAAATTGTCTACATGAGTAGAGAAGCATTAAAATTTTCTTCAATATAAATGATACATTATACTCAATGTATAAAAGTCCACATTTTTAGGAATATTTAATGAATATTGTTACTTTCTTGAATAGAGATATAATATTTCAATAATCCAGTACAACTAACCTCTACTACATTTATTTAATCTATCCTCAGATACTTGATTGTCTTATATCTTGTGATGATAGAATGGAATCCCTATTTGAAAATACCCTTCCTCTGATCATTTTGGCTCCAAAGTTCCTTGATGACAGACATCCTAATAGTTATTACTTCATTTTGTTTCTTGATATCCATCCCCCATATTTAATGGAAATCCACCTACGTTGCTTGAACAACTCTAACAAAAAATTAATCCCATACTTGGTACTAGTTATCATTGGGAGGGATAATACTCAAAGTAGTTTAGAAAACATATAAGAGAGGAGGGATGATTATGAATTTATAAAATGCAATAATAACCATTCATAAGATGAATGATCTCTAACACTACCATGAGAATATCAACTCATCCACACTGAGATGCACTAACTCCAAACTATTTTACTAGTCCTTTTTCATCACTTGTGTCACAAATATAAGATATCTATATCCATTGAGGCTCGAAAATGACCTAAATGAATTTTCATTGTGGCTTACAACATATTAAATTTTAAAAAGAACTAGGGGTGAACATTCAAATAAACATGACCTACACTCATAGTCATTTACTTCCACTCACAAACATTTATTTTTTCCACTTCCTCTAAAACACCACTTTTTTGTTTGCATAGCTTAGGGAATATACAAAATTGTGGTAGTATTGGTCCGAGGCGTTTGAGAGAGCTTGACAACAAACCATTTCTCTAAGCTTTTAATATATTGTGTCAAGAAGATGAGGATGAATGTTGGGCCTGATATTTCGACTCATTGTGGGAGGATTATCATTGTCATTTAGATTGTCAAACTTTTAAATTTTTCATGGTCTAAGGGGAAGATAATAAAATGGTGTGTTTGGAATTATTTTCCCCAAAAAATCAACATGAGTATTTTTAAAAGTTCACCCATCGTATTCGTATTCTCATCTAAGTTTTCTTAATTGTGGAGTTCTAATAGGATCCAATGTGACTGCACTAAAATAAAAATTAAATTTTGAAGATTTGTTGACAAAAGTAAGTGAGTGAGTCGTATAAGAAAATGAATATCATGAAACCAAAAAAACTTAATTATGTTTTAATTAATTTTTATCTATCATTTTTTGTATTCATGGGAAGTAATATATGAGGATGATGAAAGGATGAAAGAGTTGAATAATGAGTTGGGAGATGTGGTATCCAAATCCACGGTAGAAGACTTGATGGAGATTAATGAATACAATTTGTGAGGGAGGTAAGTATTCAAAGAACATTGGAACGAAAATGATTGGAGGGGGGACAATTTGAAAGAGGTATTTTAATTCGTCATCATGAGATGGAAGAAAATCAAGCGTTTGATTATGGATTAAATAATGGTAGTAAAGGTTAGTTGTACTAGAGTCTTTAAGTACAATATCTGTATTCAAGACAGTAACAATTTTCATATATGATGCATGAAAATGTAGACTTTTATATATTAAGCTTATTGTATTGTATATCTATCTTGCCGAAATGAATCCTTTTTTACATAACCATATTTCTGAAAACCATGGTCCTTTTTTATGAGAAATTATTTATGTTTCTTAGGACTATTATGTGTTATATTATTCTTTCAGTTATAATACATTATGAATATTTTCATAAAATAAAAAATGAGATACACAGATTTCTTGGGGATCATGATTATGGAAAATCATCATAGAAAAACTACCTAATTACTTTACTTAACCACTTTATGTTTATCTGGGTTCACAAGTAGCTGATGTTTCCTTTAGTTGAAATTTTCAAGGATTGATTATATATTGGGAGGGATATATTATCAAATGATATATAGTAGAGACTTATAGAGTGTGTTCCATCAATGGTAAGTTGGTTTTTCATATATGATTTTATTTTTACCTAGGATTTATGAAATTGTTTTTAGTTTTATGCTTATAAGAGTTTATATTCAAGGGATTCTATTGTGTACTTTTTTACACAGATTCACTTGTCATGTGAGTTTGTTTTTTAAAAAATTTCTCATTGATCACATTGAACTCTACCTAATTGTTATCATTCCTTTGGATGTTAGTTGATGGTTCCAAGGGTTAAGAAAAAATTTGATTCCTCTCAGGTCTAGTAATGAATATTTGGACTATATTATGTTGTTAATGTTTTATAAAAGAAAATAAATTTATAATATAACACACACACACACTCAAATAAAGTAAATAAATCTTCTTAAATCATGTCAATTCATAAAAAATAACTTCATTCTTGGAGGATAATTTAATTACAAAATAATTTAATAGAAAAGTAAACTCATATATAACATCTTCTATAAATGATACCACATATGGAAACTCTTCAACTAGAATATGATCTGGTTTGTTGTGAAATGGCATGTTTTCAGGTATAAATGTACAAAAAAATAAATTCACAAGACCTATTTAATATTTTTTTTATGAAATTTGAACATTATTGTAAATAATTATAAATTTAAAAGACCTGGAAAATTATTGGAAACCATAAATTGACAAATGGAAATAAATGGTTTGTGCATTAATGATCTCCCTCTCTCATTGAATATCATATTCTATCATAACTGTAATGTTTTAGTGAATATATTTTTAATTAAATGTATTAATAATCAAAACATATCAATCAATTATAAACATGCCTCTTATTAACAATACGTCACAACTTTTTTGGATCAAATAAAAAACTGAAAAAATAATCTTATTTTGTCTTCAAAGAAAATTTAAATAGATTATTTCTTATTAAATTATATCTATATAACAGATTGATAATATAAACAAATATAAACTAGAAAATTTAAACTATATTTCAATAAATTATATTAACCCATTCACATTAAAAAAAATTATACAAACCCTCTATATATTATTCATACCAAATAGTATTCACTCTAAATTAAGTCAAATTAATGTTAAAAATTATTTTATCATCATGTACATGTCGTACTACGGAAATAAGAATGAAATAACAAAAAACCACAATATCTAAAAGGTAACAAGATATAATATATTGGGAGCATAAAAAACCCAACCAGTTGCAAAAACGATTCAATAGGGAGTTCACAGTCATCTCATATGAATCCGAAATGAGTTTACAGAGTAGTGCTGGAATTTTGTAGGTATAGTTATGTGATAGAGATATAGAGAGAGACCTAAGATATAAGGTTTATTATGGTTAATAACAACACAAAACCAAAACAAAACACACCGAATCCAAAAATTATGAAACAATGAGAGAGGAAAGGGATAAAATAATATACATTTGATTATATCCTTGATTCATCTGAGAGAAGGTAATGGTGTAGAAATGAAAAAAGTGGAGTTCTGTGAGATCTTGAGAATCAAAAATGTATGAGTCACAATTAGGATACTTTTAAATAGTTTAGGGATACCTTTATCAGCAGTTTCAAAAAACTCTTGATAAAAATGAACTATTATTAGTGCTAAATAGATAAGCACTGCTAATGGTTATTTTTATCATCTCTTTTTTAGAGTAGATAAAGATCAATTTTTATCAGTTCTAAAAAGTACTAATAAAAGAAAGCATTAGCTACACTAACATTTCACTGCTGATAAATATTTGTTTTTTCAACAATTCTTTAGCACTACTATAGATAATATTTAATAGTGCTAAAAGAATAGCGCAGGTAAAATATTTATAATAATAATTATACATAAAAAATTCATAAAAAATTTTATGTAATTATATATTTTTTTATTATAATTTTAAAATTATTGAAATATGTAATTATTAATTTATAATTACATTAATACTTTTTAAAATAGTTATTTTATTTTATACATAATTAAAAATATAAATTTTATATATATAGTAAATATACATTTATAAATATATTTATAATTATTAATTAATAATTATAAATATATTTATATCATTATATATATTTATATAATTATATATATATATATTTAATAAATATATAATAATACAAATATATTTATTATATTTATTATAATTTTATAATTATAAATATATTCTTATCTATATAAATATTTATATAATTATATTTATGATAAATATATAAAAATATAATAAATATTTATTATTTAATATATTTATTATAATATTATGACTATGTAAATATAGAATTATTTATTTATTAATATATGAATAGTTAATTTTAAAAAATAATATTTATAATTTTATTAATTTATATATTTATATATTTATATATTTATATATTTATATATTTATATATACATCCCAATGGTGAAACCTAGTTGTAGCTACCCCTTATGGGTCTCGGTGAGGTCTCGAGTTCAAGTCTCTTCAAGTATATAAATTAATTAATTTTTTTATAGATATATATTTATTTAAATTTATTTATTTATTTATTAAAAATTATTTAAATACCTTTTAAAAAAATAATATTTATTTAATTATAATAATTATAAATTAATAAATTTATATATTTTTAAATATTGTAAATATTGTAAATATACATTTATATATATATTTATACATATTTATTTACAAATATATTTTTAACATTATTAATGTATACTCTTAAATACATTCATTTTAAATATGTGGGAAATTGAATAATTCAAAAATATGTATACTTATAAATATATTGTAAAAATGGATACTTTTTATTAATTAAATATAAATTATAAAAAATATGATTATATATATTGAAGTAAAGATAAATACATACTAAAAATAGTAAAAAATAGTAAATAAATATATATATATATATATGATAAAAAAATTTCAAATTCAAAAACTAAAAAATAAAAAATAATAACTAATATATAACTATAATAATATTAAAAAAAATTGATTGTTTAAAAAATCATATATTAAGTTTTTCTTTTTATAATGGTATTGAAAGATATACTAAATTTGAATATATTGCATAAATTTTAGGTGGATGTGATTCTGTATAAAATTTCATTAATTGCATTAATATTTTTATGTGTCTGTTATATATAAAAATTCATTAATTACAGATATGTATGTGAAATCAGTGTCACAAAAATGTTTGATATACATTAAATTGAAAAATTAAACGACATTAAAAATGAATTAGACATTAATAAGTTTTCATTTTATTATTTTTCTATATATTTATATTTATTATATGTAATATTATTAACATTTATAATTAATATATATATATATATAACTTATTCATTTTTATTAATAATTATTTCATTAATAAGTTATTAAATATTTTTGTAATTTGTTCATTTTTTGTATAATTATTATAATTTACCCATTTTATATATCTATATTTAATATACATTATTAATTAATATTTACAATCTATATCATTTTTTATTAAATATATTCACTTTCATCAATAATTATTTAATTAATAAAATTATTATTATTATCTTTAATTTACTCACTTTTAATTTCTGTTTTTTTTAATTAGTTAATTATATTCAGTTTACATATTTATATATTTAATACATACTATTTATTATATTTTATTATTTATATATATCAATATTAAATTTATTCATTTTTAAAAAAAGTTTTTTTATTAATAATTTTATTAATTTATTTTTATTTGTTTAATTATTAAATTTTTTTCTTTACCATTATCAGCGCTAAAATTAAAGCGCTCGTAAATGATACCTTTTATCTGTTCTAAAAATAAATCATTAATAAAGGATAAACTTTATTAGTGATAATAATAAAGCACAGGTAAAAGGTAAATTTTATAACCGATAAAAGAAGTCCCTGATAAATGTTTCCTTTTATCAGTGCTAAAAACAAGCACTGATATATGGTGCCATTTATATGGGATTTTTTTAGCGCTAATAAAATGTCCCCTTTATCAGTAGTTCTTTTCATACATATAAATGCTGAATTTATCAATTCTTTTTTATAGCACTTATAAATTCAAGTGATGTTAAAGGTGTCTTTTGTGGTAGTAAATTTCTACCATGTAATTGAATAAAAAGAATCAGATTAATAAAATCCTCTCATGAAGTCAGTGAAAAATACAATGTATGTGGTTCATCATCCATGTATTAGATTCTTCTATTGTGGAATTTGATTCTACATCATGGACCATTGAAAATTTTACATGAACATCAGGTTAAATGGGGGAATCTATAATCCAAAAGGAAATATGTCCAAGATAGAGAATGTAATATTGGATTAGTGATTAAGACTCTTTGTGATGATTTTGAGGGGATGTCTAAAAATTGAAGCTCAGAAGTTGTTGGAAGTGTGAATAGAATGTTGAAAAATTTAGGCCACCTTTCTAACAAGAATATTTCATATATTCCCAAATCATAAATAAGGATGGAGAATAAATCTAAGCATCAATGACTTCTATTAGCAAAAAGGATATTGTGAAAATAGAGTAAACACAACAAAATAAGTATGATATTTTGAAGAAATTGTACCTAATCATACAATAAGACTAGTTGGAAAGGCTAAAAAAATGGAGAAAACAAAAATTATTGAAATTGAAAAAATTTATGGAAATGAAGGATAATCTAACCAATCAGAACATTATAAAGGAAAAGTAATATATGATACCCCAATATATTCATAATTAAAAATCTAAGGATACAATCCTGAGGAAAAGAATATGAAAATTGAAAGTAATTTCTATGTGAAGAGAAAACTCATTGACCTATAAATCAAATTTAACTTTAGATGGATTTTCCACATTATTCCCAAATTATATTGGTTATGAATTAGGGAAAATCAAATTAAATGTGATGTTTGAATGAGGGGTAAATTGTCCAAGTTAAAATATTAAGACAACTTATAGGATTTTCCATCAAGGTGTATCTAAATTAAAATTCATCTTAGAACTTTTATAGAAAATATCTACTATAATCATATTTTCTTGAATACAACCTTGGTGAAGAAATAAAACTCTCCTTTGAAGGGGTGAAATGATAGAAATCCAATCTTCGAAAAATTAGTCATTTCTTATGAATCTTCAATTTCATACATATTTTATGAATTTCATTGTTGAGTAATTTTTTTTATTCTCCCATTTATATTTTTTCTTACATTTTTTATATATTTCAATGGGTTTATCTAATCAAATGGTGATGTAAAAACTAAAAATTGTATTTAGTGTTGTTTTTTGTTCAATTGAGGGTAGGATCTTCAATTTTCCTGAAAATAATTTTCAACACTCAATTAAATTATATGTTTGAGTTTTTACAACATTGATTTGGTTATATAGAAATATTTTTTGTTTAAAAATGTCACTGTTTTTTCCTACATATGGTTATCCCATGTATACTTAGATTTTATGACTTGATAGAACATTTCTAGGAAAATTTGGTTTCTGCATTCTATCTTAGAATAAATTTAGAATAACAGAATTTGAATAATAATGGAGAGAAGATATAGTAATTTGAATAATGGTTGAAAAGTATTGAATTCTAACCTACTTTGTCAAAAATCAGTTAAATTTTTTCCTCATTTTCATTTTCTTTCAATCAGTATGAGAAAATATACATTGAATATGGAAGTAAATTTATAAATAAAAATAAATCCAAAGGTGTATATTGATGTCCACTTGGATGTGTGAAGCTCAAGATATATATTTTTCAATTGGTTTTCAGCATAATGGAGTTTAAATATATGAATAATAGTGTTGAAGTGAAGAGTAGGATTTCATTTTACAATAAAATAAGTACTTATCTCATGACGAAAATGAAAGTGGGAAGAGAATGGTATTTTGTGAGAATCCATGTATAAAACAAATGATAAGAGTTCCTAACCAAATTTGAAAGACATATTCCTATATTCGAACACTATCTACAATAGTTCAGAAATGTTTGAATAATACATATCATGAATATATTGAATACTTTTTGATTAATGAAAACATACTAACAAAAGATGTGATAAATTATGAGAAAACATCCAAAGTATAATACATATAAAGGCTATTGTAAATAGTTTTTAAATAATATATGGTGAATATTTTTGATGTTTTTATTTGAATTGGAATATCCTTGAAATAATTTTATGATTTTTTTAAAAAGTCACGGAGAATTTGAAAAGGTTAATTACTATAAGGATTGTCGATGTGTGGTTTAATAAATAGTTCACCTAGAGATATTGGGTGAATGATAAAATATTTTCTATTTAATAATAATTATTTTATTGTGTATGTATCATACAGTTATTTGTACACATTAATTCTTCTCTATATAAACATAATCTGGTTTTTTGTAAGTAAAAACTCTACTGCATAAATAATATTTCCCTAAAAAAAGAATAAAACTGGACTTCATAAACAATAAATGGACTTTGTGTAAGAATTATATAGTGAATCATGATGTTATTAAAAACATTTAGTGAGCTACATATTTTTGATTCTACCTCTAAATTTGGATTATTTCATAGAATGTAAGGATAATTCAGCATTGTGTAATCCTCATAACATAGTGAGAAACTAGGATTTCTACAGACTAAAAAAATAATATTCCATATTTCAAATTTGAAGAAGAATGTTAAATGTGATGATTCCAAAGGTGTTCAATATTTTTCTAAACATAAAAAAACAGTATAAGGTGTGTGATTCATGACAAATAACTTTGATAATCTAATCAAAAATCCATTGAGAAAAAATAAAATCTAAGAGAATATTGAGAGGCTTTTTTATGTCTAAAATTATTAGTCTGTAGTATTGTAAATTCTGTTGAAAACCCCCTTTAATGATGTTTAATCTAATATTCACATTCAAATATCATGAGTCTTATTTAATCCAATATTTTAACATGAGTTTGCGATTAACATGTGGATGAGTTACTTGATTAATAAAAATAAAAATCACATGTTTTCTTAAAAAATGGGGATAAAGTTGGTTTGACTCCCAAAATAAACATAAAAAATTTGGGGCTCTAAATTTCTATGAAGGAGAAAAAAAATTAGTGATTTTAAGGGCTTTGAATTTTTCTATACTAAAAAGTCAGAATTCCAAATTTCAATAAATTTGGATTTAGAAAAAAAAATCCCGTGTTTCATGTATTGAGCTTTCAATAATTAAAAATGAAAAGATACTTTGTGATTATTTTGGGCTGGGATGAGAAGAAGGTGATAATGTGTTAATTCATAGTATTCAAATTAATGAAAAAATTTGAAATGGTTTTCATGGATGCTCTCAATCCAAAATAGGATAAGACCAAGGCATATGTGTTATTACTATATTTTAAATAGCTATGAAGAAAATTAATTTAAAACTATTGTGAGTAAGGTATTTCCAATATTCTTCAAATAATGGATAAAACATATTTGGTTGTTTTTGAAAAAGACTAATGAAATATATTGGAATATCTATTAACTAAAATTTAAATTCTTGAAAAGAATTATCACATGGGAACCCAAGAGTTGTTAATTTATTATATTGTTTTCATATTTAAATAATTAGTTCACTTGTGTATTCTATTATTTATATTGAAAATGAGTGGATAAATTTAATACAACCATATTAGAATGTGAGAAAGTTGATAATTAAGAAAAATTTATAATAGTGATGTTTTCCACAACTAGAGTGGAGAAATGAAACTAAGTGTGTTGAAAAAAATTATAAAATCTGGAAGAATGACAAAAAGAACCCTTGAATAAGAAGATCTGAGTTATCTGAGAGAAATAAGAGGTTCCCTTAAAGAAAAAGTTGAGTTGTTGAGACTATGTTAAATAGCTAAAACATACTAGGTTTTGATGAATAATAATAAAAATAGAATAAAAGGGATAATGCAACCAAATTGAGTGTATCTAGATAGTGTTTATAATCCAGTAATTAGATATTAAGAAGAATTGGGAATATAACCAACGTAGAGTTTTAGTTGTATCGGGTTCAACATATAATTCTTAATAAATAAAAGACTCTATGTTTAAGGAATTTGGTCAGAATTTTTTGATTCCTTGAGCTCTAGATACACTCAATGATCTACACAAATATAGATGAGAAAGATTCTATATAAATTATAAGAGTGAGTATAAATAACATATTGGTATATAATATAACTTTTTTAATATAACGATTAGTTCACTAGCATAATATTACAAACCCCTCACCTATGTATTGTGAGAGGCTGGATTAAGATAATAATATCCCACTTCTATTGTAATTGATAAAAATATTTCAGTGTACAATATTTGGGTAATCTAATAATGGGAATAGCATGGAGTTTATTTCCCAAATTTGGGTCGAACATTGTAAAAATAATTTGTACCATAATTTTAAAAATATTTTCTTTCATGTGGGGGTTGCGTAAACAAAAATGAGACTCATCAATTTCTTAATTGACCAAAATGATTATAATGATCCAATGTGTTTAAATGAGATAAAATTAATTGTTTTTCGGGAAAAAAATTACTATACCACCCCCACCTCTTTTGTGTCTATATCTTTCCAATAGTAATCTCAACGGGTAATTATAGTAGTGAAACTGGATGATGAGTTAATATCTACCCAAATAGTGATAGGGTGGAGAGTATGTTTCAAATACCTATAGTTGAATAAATTAATAATGAATGATAACTTTACACTATCTTTTATTGTAAAAATGTTTCAATATTTAATTAAATAGGAATTTTATTTATTTATTCACTTTTTTATTTATATTCAGGTTGTGAAACAATTATAGAGGCCTTTAAAGATCACGATAAGAAAAAATTAACAATCCCCTATGGAACATTATCTTACCAAAATATTTTATTAAATAAGTTATATACACCCACCATTTTACATCAGTTCATGGTATATATATTCAATAGTCCAATGGAATAATTTCTTAAACTATTAATGGATGACTTTCATATGTATGTCCTCTTCTTTGAGGGTTATATTAATTATCTATAAATGTTCTTATAAATTAGTATAGAGAACCTTAGAGTTATAAATCAATAGTAGTTTCATTTTTTTGTGAAATATGATTCTATATTGGGCCATCATATTTATGAGAAGTTTAAAAAATCATTTGAATAAAATAAATATGATTTTAGATTTAATAGAACTTAATATGGTGGTATATGAGCATATCATAAATGGAGTCTTATGTGGGTATCCTAGGTAAGGTGATGGAACCTTGTGATATGGAACACCTAGGGTACTACACTCCGATGAGACCTTTCTCAAGCCTTCAAGGGTCTCCATAGGTGTTCCTAAAAATGACTCTTTCTTGTCCCTGGTTAAAATAGGGGACCTCAAACTAGTGTTCTTCAACCGTATGGAAGCAAGTTCCTCACACATGTGATATTTATTTTTAAACTATGGGAGGAATTTAATTTCACTATCTCCCTTTAAATCCCTCTTATTTAGGTTTTGGAGGTGTAAATAAAATGTTTCATAAGGCTTGGTTGAGGACTAGGGTGATCATATAATAAGGAATAATTTGGAGAATTTAATCTATATGAATAAAAACCCCATGGTCCTATTTATAGGAAAATATGGGAACTTTTATGAAGGGTATCTTTAACTTAGGTATTCTGTTTAGGGATCCAATGTAAGATCTCAATTGAATCGGTCACACATGCTGATGCATCAGTACCATAAGTGTGGATGTTGCTTTGGGGAACCTGGGAGAATGGCCTTTTATGGACTTGGTGAGCCTTGTTCTTCTTTATTTACCTTCTTCCCTTTCATATTTTTTCATTTGACTCCTTTTCATCCATTTAAAAATTAGACTATCAGCAATAATTATTCGTATAAACCTACCACAACATTTTCATATTCTTGGAGCATAAGTGAATCCCCACTATAGTTGATCTACCTTTGATTCCTCCTTTATAATGATTTTTTAATAAAACGGTTAAACCACATTCGATAATGAATAAAGAATGAAAAGATGAGTTAATTATATATACATCTAAAGTAGTTATAAACTATATGTGAGATCCTTCATTCATGGATTCTAGGAATTCTATTATATCTATTTCTAAGGATAAATATGAATATTTTGATGTAAAATATTCTTGGAATTGGGCATGATTTCTTATGCTACATCATAAAACCATAATGTGGTATCAGATTGGTTACATGTTAATTTTTAATTATTTATTTCTCATTTATTGTTTCACGAATTTGTTATTGGACTCATTTATAGTTTATTAGTTAT
This sequence comes from Viscum album, assembly GCA_963277665.1. NCBI lineage: Eukaryota > Viridiplantae > Streptophyta > Magnoliopsida > Santalales > Viscaceae > Viscum > Viscum album. The sequence goes on from OY728161.1 coordinate 1,008,094,621, forward strand.
TAAAATAGTTATCTTTTTATGATAGTACATATTCATATAATGAAGAACATGTCATATATTGATAAAAAATGTGTCAAAAGAAATCATAGAGAGGGGATGATGTTTTGGCTTGATAACATGGATTACAAATCATGTAGTTGCATTCAATAAATATGGACGGTCTTTAGGCTACATGGCTAACCAAATATATTCAACATGCGATTAATCTATTACACATCACGTGTTTACCAACCAAACTAGAATACAACTTATTAGATTAAATGCTATGTAGATGGTGTACACACTATGCATTATATGAATTTTTTTAGTGTAAATCATGGAATCTGTGAGGTTAAAGATGAATCATACATTTGTCACACTATGTATGGGATTAATAGTCAATCAATATTGTACTTAATACATATATGGTGTATTTAATACATCTAAAGAAGTGGTTGTGTAATTAATACACATTGTCTATTTAATAAAATGGAATACTCTATATTTAATTTATTCTATTTTGGTGTAATGCACTTGATCTAAAATTAATTAACTTGAAATATAAATTTTTTTTAAAATATGGTGTATTTAATTTACATGCATTTTAATTAATTAATTATTATATTCTGTAAATAATTTAAACGCAATGTAATTAATTCACATATGTTGTATTTTATCAAACAAATATCCCATTTGACACATGAAATGCAATTAATTAATTTACAAAAAAAATAAAATTAATTACATCATTAAACCATTCTACATAGTATATGAAAAATATTTATGGATTATTAAATACCTAAATAATTTTTTGTTAAATTCAGAACTATATTTCTTGTTTCCTCGATGTAAAAATAATGTTCATATTAAAATCAGATGTAATTCCATGATAGTTCAGATGGATTACTAAGATTAATTAATTAAAAAATAAATAAACTATGTAATTAAATTAATTCTTGTAATTATATCATCATAAATAAGAATTATTTGAAATTAATAATAGATACTATAAAAAATGTATGTTTGTTGCATGTTTTAGATGATCATTAGACTAGAGTGGCCTATGTATATTTGGTTAGTTTTAATTTATTTTTTTGAATGTTTTTTTTCAATTATAATTATTCCATTAAAAATATGGTATGAATTTAATCCCCTTCCCATTATTTTTTATGGACCTGTATGTATAAGTTTAATTTTATGTAACTCCCATAACACATGTTTGGGTTCCCCAAGCCTGGAAGTGACTAAATAAATATGTAATGAATGGAGATCTTGGGATAGTAGAGGTGCTTCAAGTTTATAGATGAGGAAAAAACAATCAAATTTATATTTACTTGAACATGTGGAATTATAAAACCCATGCCAATAATATCCTCAAGATGTATTTTTCCCTAGGATCTGTCGTTGGTTTATCATCATCCAGATAAGACAACTTGTAGATAATGAACATGTGTATAAACATATATTTATTTATCTCTTATTAGTTGGATGGCTAATTATCTGTTTTGAATTTTATATGATGATATTAAATAAATTAATTTATATTCATAAAATATAGAATAAATTATATTATATTATGTGGAAAAAATTGGATATGGATAACAAATTAAGTGAATGTTTCAAAATGTAAATGAGCATGTGGTTTGATAAGAAGGGTATTATTTTACCCGTGGGATAAAATAAACATTCCATAAAATTTAATTTTTTTTAAGTATATCCTTCCATTCCTTTAATTCGAATAGATCCTGTAGTTTTAAGATCCTTGATCTGCCCTTATTGGTGTGTTTTAAACTGTTGTGAGGTTATGCAGAATGTTTTTGGTTGAATTAAAAAAATTTATATCAGTATTTACTATCCCCACTAGGCTTGGTATAAATCATGGGGTGAGTAATGTGGATGTTAGTGTCTAGGATTTTTGAATTGTGGAGTCCACTCAACTGATCAAGTAGTATAAAATCAAGAGTTGGCATGGACCCGACTACCAAAATACTTTGAAGTAGATTGAACAACCCACATACATGTTATGAGAAGGTAAAAGTAGATCATTTCCACTAGATTATCCATATTATAAGATAATATATGTGTGATTTGGAGGGTAAATAGATTTTATAAAATAGTGGTAAACTATAAAATATATTTATTATGTTACCATTTTCATAATCAATGAAAGTACAAAAATAATCTCAATTTATTATTGAAATGGAAAACCACTCATCATCAACATCATAATTATGATATATACTTGAGAACGAAACCCGTATAGTAGGCATAAACTTCTTGGATTGGTATATATTATTTCTTATTGTTCTGTGACTAAATTAAAAATTTTATGGGAGGGAATCTATAGATAATGAGAGACCTCGGAAAGAGGATACCGATGAAGAATTATCTCTCTATAAAAATCACATGGAAAATGAGGTACATGTCTGGTTTTTGATTCTATAAGAAATTTATTATGATATTTAGAAGAAAAATAAAAGCATGGATTTCTTTATCATGTTTTCTCATCTTCAATATCCATACTGAGAAAATAAATGACAAGAGAGATTTTATATTTCCAAGGCACTATTCACATGCATGTTTAAGTATTTAGTGCCAACTAGACTTAATCTATTAAAGTTGATATAATACATGGAACACTTAGATATCTTAATATTTATATTACTGGATTAATTTTTAATAGATCTCGTATTTTTCTATCTACCTAAGAACTTCTTTAGCCCCATTTTTTATTAAAAACTAATAAATGTTGATATTTATCTTATGGAACTCTCATTCTTATTAACCATGTTGATATAGACATAGGGTATAACACAATTATAGTCCTGATGATAAATAAAGGTAATCACATAGAAAATGCACCAAAGTCTAACTCCATGTCTAAAACTTACAAGAAGTGAACTTCTATGAATATAATGATTCAATTGCAGATAGAGGAATAAAACATAATTTGTTTTAAAAGTGGAAATATTGTCTATTGGAAGAATAAATATACCTAAAAAATAAATAGGAAACATCAGTTATATTTTTTATCAGGTGAAACATGTCCTTATCTACCGGTTGGGTATTAGATTCTACTTATCGTACTCACGTATATGTCCAAATTGATGACCAATGTAGATTCATGAAGTTTTCTAAAGGCGAGATGGATCTTAAACAACTAAAGAAGTGTGGTAAGCATCCATGGATGTTGGAGATTACAACCTTGTTCTACTTACATGAATTATATTGGTTTTAATGTGTTTTTATTACATTCAAAGTTTTACCAAGAACATTATATCAATTTATTGTCATTATATAAATATTTTTTTCATATTCAGAAAAAAAGAATGCAATTTTTATAAAGACAACATTTAATATGGTATTTTCTCACTTAATAACATTATTTATGTGTTATATTATGAAAACAATGTATAGTATGTTGATAATGAATTATGTTAACATGACCCCTATAAAACCATGTTATGGAATCAGTGTATAGCTTATTTAAATAATAATTTCTTGAAAACTCCCATTCAACATTGTTATTTAGACTCTTTTAAGATAAAAAACATGATATATGTCTATTATTTATAAAGAAATTTGAATAAACAAATATTATTGGTATCGGGGAAAGGGACACAGATATTCTATAATTAATACACATCGACATGTGTGAACCATTTTTTAAAGAAAATATAGTTGTATTCTAATAATTTATTACTTTAACTAATGAATTTATTAGATATGGGTTAGTATACATAATGAGGAATAAGTTAAAATACATGGATAAATTATAGGAATTAAATAACAAATAAGAGAATCACCCTGGAATTATGACAAATAATCTTTAATCATATCAAGGATGAGAATATCGAATCTAAGATTTTGTAGAGATTTATGGTAGTTTGGGGTTGTATCCACAATCAATTATCCCAATACAACACAAAATAATAGTATTAGTGAATGGAGTAACCATGACATGTTGGACATGGTGATGTTACTAATGACTCACACATATCTTCCATTATACATTTTAGTATCATTATTATAGTCATCATTTCATGCAAAAAATATTGTGCCAACTAAAGAGAGATATTGAATACCATTGGTGTTAATGTATGAAAATAATTATGTGTCTTAAAACGTACCTGTAGGAGGTGTGAGGAATTTTTTAAGGAAACATTAGTAAAAAAATTGTAACCTTCAGTATTAGATTTTGTATTTATAAGTTACCCCAAAAAACCAACATTTAGAAATTATATGAACTGTATTACAAAATGGTTACAGTGTCTCAAAAGACTATATTCCTCGGTATAGAGCACATCATAAAAAAAGGATGGTGGGATAATGAATGAATTTTTGGAAGACACTGATCAAGATACATAGGAGTTTGTAGAGTATTATCTTATAACAATCCTATTGGAATAATATGAAGCTGAGACATAAGTATTGTGTAAGATAACCTAAGAGGATAGATCTAGATTTTTATATTTTTCTATTCTATAAAGGTGGAGACTCATTATTGTTGGGAAATAATGACATATTTACTAAAAGGAGGTAGTAGAGATTCCAAAAGATGTATGATGGAAAGAACCCTTGACTTCTGAGAGGGATTCCATGTACTATAACTATGTTTGGGTTCTAGTTGACCATCCAGACGACGTAAATCTTGTTTGGAGAAATCTTTATTCAATAGAAAACTAGACATGGATGGAAAAATAAAGACATAAAAAGAATGAATATTACCTAAATTATTTAAATGTAATCATGTAATTGACTATTATTAAACTATTTCCCCACTTTCATGGATTAAATGCATCATAATCCTAAATGTTATAGAATCATTATGTGACTATGATATTTGGATTTTGGATGTTATAACAGCTTTCCTTAATGGTATTCTCGAGGTACATATTAATATTACATAACAAAAAGGATTTTTGAGTCTAATTATTTGGAAAAGGTTGTGTTTATACACATTGTTCTTCCTTTAAATAATTTAAAATATTTTAAGTAATATTTTCCTAGACAAAAACTGAGAGGGAGCATGATTATATGGCCTGGTGAGACCAATATTGACTTTATAAAAAATATTTTATATCACATTCAAATTGATCAATATAAATAATTAAATATCTCATGAATAAAATCTTAGATCAGAAATTAGAGACAATGGTTGAATCTCTATCATGGGATTTACCCCTAGCGTGACCTAATGTTGGTCAACACCGGAAGTTCAAATGAGGTGGTCATTGGTGGGTAATTTAATGGAATTAATCAATTTATTTACTTATTTATTTAATTTAATTATCAAGAACTAATATACCAAATAAATAATTGGTTATGGTGAATCTCCAAGGGCAACTACATAACCCTAAAATCATTGCGAGGAGGATTCTACCAACATTCATTGGTGAATCGAGATCAGATGATGAACGACAACTAGATCAAGGAGAATCATGGTACATTGAATGTTTTAGGTCCTCTTCATCATTGAAACCTACAATATTAACCAAATATTGATCCTAATCAATGTTGGGATCATAAATTTGGGTTTTCTACACCTTTTTATTAAATTCTTGTGGCATGGATTGTATCTTCCTTTCATTGTGAATTTTCACACCTATCGCATGATCCCTAATGATGAATAATTTTTTGTACAATTTATTATCTAATCATATAACACATTTCTCTCATTATTATCACGCATTAAAATTTTGGGTTGTGAATTCTAGTCCAATGATTATTATCACCCTTTTTATACTGTTTTACCCCAGAGTTCATCATATTCTTCATTATTAGTGTACGAGTTCATGGTTTGAATTTCCCTGATAGGATTGATAAAAATCAAACCCATTGATTAATGGATGAAAAAAACTAAATTAATGATTTAGGTATTTTTGGATGTATAAAGATAGATCATTTGATTCATGTTATTAATTGATTAGATATTGGATCTATAACTGATTGTGAGTGACAACGGTAGTCGTACAAAGTGGTGGCGTCTACATGCGGGAGAACCAGATTCTGATTTTTTGCCAATGGACAAGAAAAATTGACTACTGATGATATTTTCCATCATATTTTGTACTGCTAATAGGGAGAATTCATGGTGGTAGATCCATATATGAAGACATGTGGGTGATTCCACATATTCTATGAAACCCAAACTATACAACATGTACAAGGATGACAACACACTAAGTAGACCCCTGACTATAGTCTCTAGGGTTTTTGGATGAGTTAAATTTTAGATACGCTATAGGACCCCACATTCTAGGTGACCTGATTATGGTAGCATGATGTGTACTTCGAGAGTACATGGAATTGGACTTGTCCAGGCACATATCTTGTACTGACACATGGCCTGTATACATTGGTACAACAAATAGAGCATGGGAATTCCTTGAGTGGAAAAATAAATACATGTAGTACTATTAAATTTTGTTTAGTAATACATTTCTAGTGAGTCGGTTGCTATAAACGAAAAAAACAGGAAATGGAGTAGGGACTCATGTTGTGTGGATTCCTTACACTTTTTTTCCTCCATAGAAATTTATACCTCTCACATCACCTTTATTTTTTCTCAGATTTTGGTTAGTGAATATTCTATCCTTAGTGGTTTTCCACATAGAACATGTTTGAAAAAATCATAGATGATTAATAGATATGATGTGATATGTCTATGTGTAAATATTTTTTTAATAAAATCTCTATAAAGTAATTGATGGAGTAGGATCATTAGAGATAGACTGAAGCAGTACCCCCTGATCGACTACGGTGTAGGTATGATATCTATCTTCTAATTCGTCACCCCATGATGAACATGGGTGTGAGTCCTCTACCTACTGAGTGTTACCCCTCCCCCTAATAATGGTGTGGGTCCTCTATCTCTCACCTGAGTGGTACCACCTAATAGACTAGGTTGTGGTTCCTTTACCAACTGAGTGGTACCCCCTTAAAGGATCAGGTTATGAGACCTCTATCTATCTACTGGGTTGTACACCCAGATGGAATATGTAATGGGTCCTCTACATAATGAGTGATACCCCCTGATGGTATAAGACTTTGTTCCCTTATCTGTCTACTGATCGGTACCCCCTGATGGACTAGGGTCCGAGTCCTCTACCAACTATGTATTACCCCTAATGGAAAATTGATTGGGTCCTCTGTAAATCTATTAAGTGTTACCCTCTAATGAAATATGATCTGGTTCCATTACCGATATAGTGGCGAAGTGTGGGTGATTTTCATAGTTACTCCCTCACACAAACACGCCAGATAATGGGAATCATTAATTGAAACATTATAACTTTTGGTAGAATCTTTCCTTGGATAGGTTTTGATAAAGATATCCCCTTTCTATCTCATATGGGTCACTTTTTTTAGAATATATTTATATCTATTATATTCTGTTTTGTTTCACCACTTTCTTTGGGGTTGAGCTGACTTCTCCAATCAGGTCTCCTTTTACTCCCACATCTAGTTTTCAGGGTGTCCTACTGGGTATTTATATACTCACCCTTGAATGGGATTTTCCCACATGTTTCATGTTTTTTATATGACATATATATATTGGTAGTTATTTCATAGGATAATTGGGATTCTCAGGTAAATTTGGATGTATACGAAGGTCAAGGCTTTGAGATCTAGATCTATGATCTCTCTCATTTTTTTCCAGTTGCTTTAAATTTATGATATATATTATAGTTGGTCATGTAATTTTATCCTTTAAATTTTAGATTATGTTGTTTCAATCTTCTATATTAACTAGTTGTTATTTGATGTACCATTTATACTCTAGATGTTACTATCTTTTATTATATTTCCTTTACAATTCTGCATGGAGAAGGTTGGGTGTGTGTGTATCGATACATTAAGTAGTGGCCTCCCATATTATTTATGTATTTTAATTATGTTCAGAAAATCCTAATCTATGGAGGCATTCATGGGGTATTTATGGATTGGCCTTCAGCTAGCTAGGTGGACCCCAATTGGTCGGTCCATAATAGATTGGTATTAGAGGAGGTTCGACCTTAGGATGTTGTCAGGAATTTTTTCCCATTTTGTGGTTTTCTTGAGAACATATGTAAATGATGTTAATGTTCCTCAAGTGTGGAACTCATGTACAAGAATCTAGTGTCAGTGTGGTGGGGGTTGTATTGATGCACCAAGACTCTGACATCCTATTTATCAACTCGATATACTAAGACATTCGATGCATAGAACTTTGGAACATGAATCTTATATTATTTATTATTTTTATTGTAATGCTTTCTTTACATACCCATATATATATATATGGTCATATGACTATGGTATGTCTTTATTTAATTATCATGATGAATCTATGAATAAATCCATCCTGGTTATCAATTTATTGTGATGATAAAAAATTGATGGATGATGAGGCATGTGTTTAGGGGGCATCATGACTGATCATTCCTTCTGAAAGGTGGATGGAATCCCCCCCCCCCATAGAGAATCATATTATACTATAATAGGTTCTAGAGGATACATGCAGGGTTATTCAATCCTTGATTTACAACACCTGATTTTGTTGAGGTTCCGCGGTGAGCCAGATCCCCATGCAATAGAGGATTTGCTTAAGTCATTGACCCTAGTTTTAATAATTGTGGGGAAAATAATTTATCAAATGGTTATGGTAGTATCCAAACCTTTCCACAAATATATTGGGAACTTCTATAATTTAGTCACACAAATTCGTGATGAGTCGTCACTCGCATTCTCTAACATCCAGCATATGATTCTTAAGAATTACTACCCCTCGTTCTTGTTCTCAGTTCATATTCAGTAACTGTAGGAGATATATTGGGGAGGAATGATAATTTCTTGAGTATAATTTGAGGTTCACTGACCTTATGTGCTACTCTGTAAACATGTTTTATGATGTATACTTCTTGGTATGGATGTTCGAGAAATGTCTCCATAGGGAAATTCATTCCATCCTAGTTACCCTGTGAATTCCCACATATTCAAGAGTACTAGAGTGGGCACTGGTAAAAGAGATATTCCTATCAAAGGGAAGCCATTCATGTGGATATAGTCATGGATTTCATAGGGATGAGTCATCTATTGTAGCTAGAATGTTCTAGTTTGCAGGGACTTTTTTTAGGATATCCCCTCGTGGCTAGACTCGGGAATGTGTCCTTGTGGCATAGGGACCATATAGAGGAATAGGGGAGCCCGGAGAGGGGTGATGTTATGCTTTTGATGATAGAGTTAACATGAGACATGATTTTCTGACCTGACCTGCTATGGTGGACAGAGAAATAGAAGACAGATCACTATAGATTAAGAAGAACTGTGATCGTGGATCTCCAAACCAATTCCAATTCATCCCCAAGAGAGGCAAAGCTGGAATAGGATCAAGTGGGGATCTCATAAAATAAGATATTAGTGTATTATAATGTTATGATATCCTTCCATCATCAAGACCACAAGGTATCCTATTCTAGGCATAGGGAGTTGGCAGTCGGGGCCTTAAACAGATACATTCCATTGAGGTTTATGAAATGGTATGTAAAGATTTGATTAAGGGTGTGATATATATTTTTTATACTCTAGTTTCAATACTATTAGACACATGTGCCAGTAATTACTTGACCACCTTACTCCTTATGTGAGATATGGATATCCCATTAAAGACTTTATCCCAACATATTTTCCTTGAGGATTCAATAGGGAATGTTTCTTTGATGTCATTCATATATCAGTAGTGAAAGTTGTTAATTGGTGGAGAGAGTTTCTCATGGGACCTATTTGATATCATGATGATACCAGTTGAAAAAATCGTAGGTATGGACTTTTATCTATGATATGAGATTAGATTTAATGTCATCACAAATGAGTCTTATTTTTTCAGGCCAACCGGCAAAGGTTTCTTTTTGTGGGTGAAAGTGATCTCAAGGAGGAGAGAGTGGGTATTGTGAGAAGGAAGGTTTAACTCATCCCCCATAAGTTGTAAAGTTTATCTCTTGGTACAGTAGACTTTTTAGGTATCTGGGTTTCTTAAATCATGGAGGAATATATAAAAATTATACCCATGGACATTATTAGACTACCTTTGTGGTGGTAGATGGATTTTTTCTTAGGATGGATCCTAGGTACCACTATGATATCTCCTACTTCATATGAAATATCCCCTACCAAGTTCTAGTTGATGATTGTGATGTTGAAGGACCTTCAATAGAATGGTTTTATCAAAACCAATGTCTCCCCTTAAGCCTATGTTCTATTCCTGAAAAAGTAGGTTGATAGCTTATAGCTTATTGTTGATTATCTTCACCAAAACCAGACCATTACAATCAAAAAATACCCCTTGAAGAAGATTTATAACCTGATTGGAAAGGATTGATTAGAGGCCTGGTTCTCTAACATCTATCTCATGTCCAGCTACCACCAATTGAGGTTTTTTTTAGGTTGATATTCAAAATATGGAATTCTTATGTCGGTATGGACACTATAAGTTCCTGGTGATTCCTTTAGGTGTAATGATTTCCCCCATTTCACTTAAGCCATTATTGATCAATATTTTTGAGTAATACATTGATTGATGTTTTGTTCTCTTAACTGATGACACACCCATATAATCCACATTTTATGAGGATCATGCAAAGCACATTAGGATGCCCCAAGAAATTATTTTGGAGAACTAGCACTATAGTAAGCTCCATAAGTTCTAGTTCTTAATCCATGAGGTTCACTTTCTCAGGAATGTCATTTTTTATCATGGATTATCTTTTGATCTAGAAAGTATTGATACCCTTCTTACATAAGACCCAACTCAGAGTAAAACAAATGTAAAAAACATTGTGGGCTTTGAGGGGTATTATATGAGATTAGTGATGTACTTCTCTAGAATTAGATCCCCTTTGACCACTCTGGTGGGGAAGGGGAATCCATTTAATGGTAATATGTTTCACTTTATATCCTTTCATAAGTAGAGGTTCCTGCTGACAAGTTATCTTATTTTTAAACTACCAGAGGAGGGAATGAAGTACATAGTGAATTACAATTCCTCGGGTGTTTGGATCCGTTTTGTGTTGATGGAGAGGTAATGAGTGATTTCATATGGGTTAAGGTATTTGAGACCCCATGATTATAACTACATGACTCATGACCTATTAATATTTATAATAGTATCATATTTGAGGATGTGGAAGAACTATCTTCTTGGTGAGAACCTTATTATTTACTCAAAACATCATAGTCTTAGGTATTTCCTCACCTAGAGAGACCAGAACCTAAAGAAGAGTCGCATTATGTAGTTCTTATTGGACTATGACTTTAAAATAGTCCATAATCTTATGAAGAGTAACATGTCAATATATTCCCTTGGTTGGAAGTCTCGTTCTTTCCCGGTGGAGGAGGCATCTGAGTAGATGGATTCCTTACAGTTGAACCTAGTTGAGGAGGAGGATGCATGATTTCTTTAGTCGATAGTGTTTACCCCTCCACCTACTTAGTAAGTGAGGGAGGATTAGTTGGGATACATTAATAATGATTCCCAACAAGACCATATACCCTAAATAGATTCACTAGGTGGATTTTCTAAAAGGTGGAATAATGTTTTCCTTTTCCAAGGATGGATGGTGGTTCCTATCATGATATGAGATGAGGTAATGAAGTAGTCATAAACATCTCCTTTGGTTTTATGTCCTTCTATAGGGAAGATGTTTATAGATATTATGTTGATGTTTTAGTGTGCTAAAATGAGATGGTTAATGGACGATTTAACATCTCAGTGTCTCAAAATTTAGAAAGTGAAAGATGACGATCGGGTTCTGGAAACATTTTTTAGCCTCTTCATACCATAGAGTTGAATTTAGATATCATATCCATGGTCATTGGCACGTTAAATCCATATAAAGTGAAAATCATGACACTATCTAGGTGATATTTTATCAAATTATGAATTTGGTTCACTTCCTTAATATCTTGGAGGGGAGTTTGTTGGTGATTTTGGGGGTAGTTATATATATGAGATATTATAATACATCAAGAGGTTCCATAGTGATTTTTTTCTTGTCATGGGTCATATTTTCTGAAACGGTTATGGAGAAGACAACATGAGGCATTCAAGACCCAGATGATGATGAGTATTAAATTTCACTCCCAGAAATATGGGCAGACCGAGTGGGTTATCTAGGTACTGGATGATATGTCGTGGTCTTGCATATTAGACTTCAATCGGTTTTGGAGGGTCACTTAACCATGGTGTAGATTTCTTGTAATAATATTTCTCACACTACAATTAGTATGAAGCCTTTTGATTCCCTGTATAGGAGTCCATACAAATCTACCTTTTGCTGGACTGAGATAGGTGAGGCATCTCTTATTGGGTCACAGATGGGGTGTATGATGAAAGAGAAGGTCTAGGTGATCCATGAGAGGATGAGGGTGGCCCAGAGAAGGTATAAATATCATGTGGATCAATGTCATTGGCCCTTGCAGTTTGGAGACAGAGACTATTTATCCAAGTATTCCTCACACGATGACCATTTTAGACATTTAGATATGGGGGATGTTATCCTTTAGGTTCATCAATCCATTTGATATCTCGTAGAGTGTTGGTGAGGTTTCTCAACAACTTTCATTAACCGCATAGTTATAGCAGCTGCATAAAATATTCTATGTGTCACCAATGAGGAGATACATTCATGATCCTATGAACATCATTAATTAGGGAAATATCAACATCAAGGATGGATCCACCTCCTTAGAGTACCCAGTGGAGATTGTGGATTTTCATGAAAGGATATTGCATGGAAACACCATTTTATTAGATTGTGTTTTAACATCATGGGAGAATATCTAAGAGATCCTCGAAGTGGTAGTGACAGATACATGCTCACTATCCACACCATTTTTTTTGATTTTGTGTACATATATTAATTGATGGAATAATGTACAGACTATGTATTTTACATGTAATACTTTCAATTATTCTAACAAGTATATTTGTATCCAGATGCTCAGACGGCATGCATTTATGGGGTTCAGCGATCTCAGAACAAATTTTATAAAAATATTAAACATATTTTATTTCATGAACATATAGATTTTAATAAATAATGAAATATCTCTTAATAGAGTTTGGGATAAAAAATAGAGACCATGATTGAAACCGAAGCCCATGATTTACCATAGGTATGACATAAATCTGGTCAGCATTAGAATTTTAGATGAGGTAGAAATTGGTGGGTATGTTATGTGAATTAATTATTTAATTTAATTAATTCATTCATTTAATACCGAAGACCCAATATCCTCTATAAATATGTGGTTATAGATAAAAACTAGGGTATTCTTTATAATCCTTTTATTGTTAAGAAGAGGATTCCACTAACCATCAGTGGAGAATAATGATTGGATGATGATTGACAACCACATAAATGTGTGTAAAGGTGAAGTGAATGAAACAGGTCATCATCATCATTAGAAACTGAATTATTTACCAATGATCAATTTGAATCATGTTAGGGCTCATCAATTGCGGTTTTTGGAAACTTTTTAATAAATTCTTCAAACGTAGACTTTATCTACTTCTGATTATGTGTTTTTAAACACATCACATGAGCCCCATCACTGAATTATTTATCATAAATTTTATTATCTATACAAATTTCATGTTTATCACCCTAATTTTATTTCTTTTAATAATTTTCTATGAAATATTTTCTAACATTTATTATCACCCTTTTTGTGGTCTTTTCTCTGTTTGTTCATTGTGTTCTACAATGATAGCCAATAAAATCATGGTTCGACATTATATGGTGGTTTAAAATGTAACCTAAGACACATATTAAATGAATATTTTAGAATCAATAGGGTCATAGATACCCTGAGGGGGGGGGGTAAATCCGGGTAAGTATATTCTTTCTAAAACTCCTCATATCCCACTGGATCTTGACCACTTTATTAAAAGGTCACTTTTTTTCTTTAGTGTTTATATTTCAATTTTACAATCCAAAATTATCTAATTAATATGAATAGAAAGTAAAGAAGTAAAAAACGCAAGAACACATCGATTTTGACTTGGTTCACCCTCACTAGGTTACGTTCAATTATCATACAATGACAATGTGACGATTTATAGAATTTACTGTTGCTCACTACCAAGTCCAGGATCAAGCTAGATCACTTATATTTTTAGGCTCACTACCTTTACATGGTTAGGTATAGATCATTTCTATACCTAATATTACCACCTTACAAGATTTAGGAACAACTCACCCCTTCTCAAGGGTCACCCACTCAATATTCCTTTTGTGGGTCACTCTCGATGGAAAGGGTCACATTCTTCCTCTTAATTTTATCAATTATCTAGATATGAATGAGTAATATTTTATGGAAATGTGTTTCCCTTTATTAAAAATAATAATTTCATCCTCAATTGTAGACAGATGTGATGTTGAGGTCTCACATTCATCCACTTTTAGAATTTCAATTTACAAAAGATTCAGTTGGAAATACCTTCTGAAAATTTTTGTGATGAAAACCACCATTTTGAATCTCTCACATCCTTATTGAAACTAAAAAATTCTTCAGAATAATATAATACCTTCTCAAACCACACAACATTCATGAAGATCACCTATTTCACAATTTCCATCAGCATTAACAAAGGAACCTCCATTCGTAAATCCCAAATAGTTTCATGATGCTCTCTTAGCCTTTGTTAAGCTCCCTAATTTTGTTAGACTCTTTATATCCTTCATAAAATTCAATACATTCATAATAAATTCAAATTTCCTTCATCTTTTTAAACCTTTTTGAAGTTCCTTTCTTAATGAAACTATTCTCAAGAATAACCTTCACAAATCACCTACACAAATCCAGATCCTTAAAGTCTTTTTTATGCCTTTATTTACTTCTATAAGGGGGTAGAGGCCTATTTATACATGTTTCCTCCAGTTATATAGTCTTACATCCACATAATCACCTTTTCATGAAGCTCTCTAATCTCATTCATAGAGCTCCCTTTCACTGTGAATCACTAGGGAAATTTTCCCATTTGTGATGCTTCTTGCAGTCACAGAGATGCCCCATTCTTTCGTTTCATGTTCATGATGCTACACATATCATAGTTGTGGAGATGTACCATTTTTTATTATGTGTTCACGATGATCCACACCTTTTTGAAACATATACTTCACAATGATGAATTATTTATCAAAGAATCAAACATTTTCAAAACTCCCATCTTCATGAAACTCATTAATTTTATATATATTTGTAAGGAATTCAGGGAAATTAACCTTCTAAGATGATTGAGCCATCCTATAAATTTTTACCACAAAAATTTGGAAAACACTAGGAAATGGATCGACCTTATAAATATAATTTTTGTACCACCTACAGAGAATCCATTACTTTTTCATGGATCTTTATCAATATAACTTATCAAAAAAATATTTGGAACTCAAAAAACGGCCTTGGAAACCTATATTTTCAACAAAAACAATCAACTCAAAAACACTACATTGTTACCTTGATGGATTTTTTACCAACATAAATCATGTGTAATAAATTAATTATTTATTTAATGATGGATTGGGAACTAAAACCTTTTTAGTGATAAATTATCTAGATATGGGTTCCTTAACAGATTGGCAGTGACATTGGGAGTCACATTAGGTAGAAAAGACTTTGTACTAGAGAATTAAATTCTGATTTCGTGCCAATGGAATGATTGAATCGATGCACGAAGATGTCTTCCTCCATTTTATTGGGTGTTTAATTATAAAATTCATGGTTGTAGAGTCATGTAGAGAGTCACATGTGGGATTTCACAAATTCCATGGAAAAATTTACTACTTGGAATGTACTGGAAGAACACACGTAATGTTGTCCACTTATTTCAGTAGCTATGGTCTCTCTGTGAATTATATATCATACATAGTGTGGGGCCCCCACACAGCATGTGACCTGATGTTGGTGGCCCATCATGTACTCCATGAGTACATGTATGTAGACATGGCTAGGCTCAAATGTGTAATAGAACATGGCCCTTGTATTGGGGCATGAAAAGGAGATAATGAGCAATTCCTAGGAGGACGAGACATGTCGTCTAGTTCTATTAAAAAATATATAAAACTATATGGTTAGTGATTTTTGTTCTTGTGAGGACACTTCCCAGAGGTGGAGTGGGTCCACACACCATTTGGACCCCTTATATTCTATCTACCACTTTATAAACATGTACATATATTATCTCCTCTTCTTTGAATTAGATTTTATCCTGTGATGGTTTTATTATAATAAATTTAAAAATATAAGGCCTTCGGGCCATTGGATGGATTCAATCATGTTAGTATCCTATCCTGAGTGGTTTTCTTCGTTGAATTTGAGTGTTATCTTACTAGTAGATTTATATATATATTATGAGAGATGCTTGGATCATGATGATTCTTTATCATATGCTCAATTACATCGTGATCGAGTAGGATTATCCGAGAGTCTAGAGAAGTAACCCCATGATGGAATAGGGCATGGTTCCTTTACTTATCTAGTGAGTGGTCCCCCCCCCCTAAACTACTAGGGTGGTTGTTCTCAACCAGTTGATCAGTATAGCCTAGATGAACCTGTGTGTCAGCCCTCGATCTATTCACCGATTGGTACCTCCCAAATAGACTATGTTTTGCGTCCTCTACATGTTGACGGGTACCCCCCCCCCAAATGATAGAATAGTGTGTGAGACCTCTTTTTATATAATGTTTGATACCCCCACCCCTCCCCCATAATAGAAAAGGGTGTGGGTACTATACCTATAGAATGATACCCCTTGATAAACCAGTGTGTGTCCCCAATATATCTACTGAGTGTTAACCCCTAATGGAATAGGGTGTGGTTCCTCTACCTACTTAGTAGCACCTCCCTTTTGGAAAAGATAATGGGTCCTCAGTCTATCTAATAATTAGTACCCCCTGATAGACTAGGGTTTGGTTACACGACATATAGGGTGGTACCCCTAATGAAATGTGGTGTGGGACCTCTACTAGGAGATTTTCCCCCTAAAATGGGTGGCACAGTGGTGAGGTGTGGGTCCTAGACACTATTACTTCTTTGGATAGACACACAAGCCTTTTTTCTTCAATGTTGGACGCTTTAAGACTATTAGAATACTAGTTATTGGGATGGGCTATGAGATTAGGAACCCATTTCCCTCTCTCCTGGGTTTCTTTTACGATCACATATATATCTGTAGTTTTTTTGTTTAATATTTCCTCTTTCTATAGTGTTAAGATGAATTCTTATATCATGTCACATATTTCTCCACCATACAATTTTTTTAGAATCCTACTTAGTATGTATACACACACCCCTTCATAGGATTTTTCTATATGTTTCATGCCTTGTGAAAAAAATGATCAGATCAATGGTGATTTCATAGGACCATAGGGACACTCGAGTGCATTTGAACACGTATGATGGTTCGGGATTAGAGATCTTAAGTTTGTATCTATCATAATGTCTTTTCCATTTTTTTTAGGTTAAGGAATCTATTATTGTTTGGCATATATTTTTTCCCATAAATTTTCATATAACAATTTAATACATTTTTGTATTCCCTATAGGTTATTGTATAGAAAATTTATACTCTAGATGTTATGGCCTTTTTTTATTAATCCTCCAATTTTTTACATGGATATTGTTGGTTTTGAATCAATCGCTACACTATGAAATGGAATATAATATTTGTTGTCTATTTCAGTGCTTGTTTCTAGCCCTGACCTATGGAGGTGGGCTTAGGGTTGTTTTGGCTTAGCCTTCCACTGTCTAGGCATTCCTTGGTGGATTAGGTTGTGACAGTATGAATGTTTTGAACAACCATTTATTGATTAAAGAAATAAAATAGGTCCATTGAAATTCATTTTTATGAATCCATATGGGAATTTAATTTTATAAATAGTGAATATAATCCATGTGTCAGTCGATGATTTGGTGGGAGTGTGGTCAAATTCATGGTAGAATATATCATTTAAATATTACTTTTTTGGAATAAAGATACCATATTTATAGTTAATTAAGGACTAGTAGTACAAGTGCTTCTCCCTGAAGGGATTAGGTTAAGTAGCCCACATTCATATGATCAATATTATTTGGAATATATCCAATAGGTTACTTTCACTGAGTTGGGGTACATACATTAAAAAAATTGAAGATAATTGACAACAAATAATCCAAGAGGGGATTTGTAATAGTGTCACATAACATTCATATCTCCAATAAAGTGTGTCCTCATACACTGTAAAATAAATATAGGATGAGTATGGAACCTTTCTAATTTGTTATTAGATAAATTATATATTCCATTTTATGTACTTAGAATGGTGTTTCCTATGATCTATTCATCAAAATAAGACATGACGAAGATCCAATATAATAGAATTAGGTTACGGTTAAGAGTATCCTTATGTATTTGAGGCATACTAAGGATATGTTCCTAGTATATGGAAGAGATTAGTGGAAATTCATCAAGGAACACAGATATGCAAGTTTTCATTCAAATCAGGATGATATGAGATCACAATAAGGACATGTCTTTACTTTTAATATATTATATATTTGCAGGAAAATCTAAAAGAAGATAGTTGTGGCTGATTCTTCAATATATTCTTAGTATATTGTGGAATCTGTTGTAGCTTGTGAATAAATTTTCATTTCCCTATTTATCTAGGAGATTGGCATAGTTTCTAGAACTACAGAACCAATCATTGTATATTGTGATAAAACTACAATGGTGGCTCTCACAATGGAGCCATGGTCTCAAAAAAGAATGAGGCACATACTTCATATGGTTCATATATTGTGGGATTTTTCACAATGAGGTAAACTCACATAAAGCCAAGTATCTTGGGAGGATAACGTCACCAACCCCTTGACTAAAGGCTTATCTTTGTTTAATCATAAAAATCAATTGAGATCTAGTAGGAATAAAATTTCATGTTTGTGGAATTATTGTATGTTGGAATTTAATTGAGTTGATGGTACCCTAACACCAACTCTATTAGTAATTTTGATTACATTATGAATTCAAGGGGTTTGAATATAATATAATTTATTATCAGATCATAATTTTTCTTATAAATTATAGTGTATGTGATATTTTCCTAAGGATATATGTTGTATCAAAAGAGCACATCTGTTCCCGGTTATGATGAGACACATTAGATTCTATGATAGTATTCCTGAAAACCGGGATCTATGGTCGGATAATATTTTATAAAGGTACATAGATGATATAGGCTATCAGTGGTAGGAGTACAATAAGACATTAAAAAAACTTTATATGTTGTTATCCATTAGAAATCTCTAAGAAGGGAGCTCATAAAAACAAAAATTCCAACAGTAATTCATCATGTTTAATGTTTTGTTAGATATTCCTATTTTTGAACAAGTGTATTGATCCTTGGAGTTTAATTTTTTTATTAATTTTTTTGGTTGCATTTTTTTATGTATTTCATTAAACATGATGATAATAGTTCAATTAATTGTTGTATGAGTTGGGTGTGTCATTATGGGCATGGTATTAATGAATAATGTGAGATAGGATTTATCTTTTCCATTAGAAGTGAATATCTCAGGCCATTTAATGGAATATAATAGACAAATTATTCTTGTTTATCTGCCTGATTATCTATGTGTTCAGTACTATACGGTTAAATAAATAGAATCAAACATATAGGCTGATGACACAAGATATGAAACCTCTTTCATGAGAGTTATTGAGAGAAAGGGATTATAAAACATAGTTAGGGTTTATAGGTGGATGAATTTAATTTTGATATCAAACATTTTTTTAATGTATTCCTTGTCATGTTTATGTATTCAACCCTTAGACATTAGGTAGTTTATCCTTATTCTAGTGAGAAAATGTCCTAGAAATTCACACACTAAGCGTATCCCAGATTGATGGTTAAATTCAATATAAGTTTAAAAATATTATTCTAATATTATAATTGTGATTAAGGAGTAATATTTAATCGTATGTATCGATGGTTGAAAGTATTTATTTATCAGTATACAATGAAGTTATATTTATTTAATTAAATAAATAGACGTTATTCTTAGTCTGGAAAATAATGAAGAGAATGAGTAGTCCAATTTATAGTTTGTGTTAAATTTGAAATTATTTTGAATAAATATTTATTTATGATTTGGAAAAAAAATATTTAATTAGCCTCAATTTAATTTTCTTGTAATGTAACTAATAATATTATTATTATTTAGACATGTTGTATACTAAGGGATAATGAAATATTATAGTGTATTTTTTTATATAATATTGTAACCATATCTCTATAAATAAATTATTATAAAATTATCATATAAAATTTTACAATAATATACTCCTAATAATTGTTGTGAAAAGCATTTTTAATTTTATAGAATTATCTCACCGTAGTGATATTCTCAAGAATTGCCTATTTTTTGTTGTAATTAAAAATCCACCTTATTCCTCCATGGTTGTGAGAGAAATAAGACAATATGGTAGGCCACATTTGGATTCTAATGGTGAGATCACAAATTAATGAAGCAAGGCTTATGGAAATCCACATTAGCCTCTAGATAACTATTCCAAGAGAATCAGATATTCTAAGTACATTTTTGATCCATATTAGAAGAAATCTACACTTGATTCTTCTTTCTCAATGATAGTTATCCAATAAGGGTAATCCTCAATTGACAATTAATAAATAAATACAAGATGACGTAAATACTGATATATTTAAATTAATAAAAAGGTATAGGTGAGAACAAATCTCCATGGATTTCATGAATGATATTGTATCTAGTTTTGAGGATAAATCTAAAGAGGTTTATGAAAAAATCATGAGGGATCAGGAATGACCACTTCCACTGTTCACTGAAAACATCAAGAATATCTTGGGTGAGGGTTCCTCCCACTACGTCTCCCCTTTCCCCATGATTTTATTTTCCCTTATGAGTCCTTTCGGTTTGAACAAACCCAAGGGTTACTATTTAACTATTTTTTTGTTTATTTGGTTATTAAGGTTTGTGTAGGTCTCTTATCGCCCAATTGGGTTTCTATCATTGAAGGAAACAAATTATACCATACTGATGAATGAATCTTTTAAATTAAACATTGGATTTCCATTCCCTATTATTTTAATTTCTAAATATGTAATTGATTTATCTTTCAACAGTCTCATTAAATAAATTATACATGAATATGTGGTTTTATTTCGGATTTCAAATGATTTAAAGGGTTATCTAGTTTCAAAAATATACTAAAAAATTATTTTAATTAGAGACAAATTCCCATTATTTTCGGAAATGATTGGTCTATTTTTTTTAAAGGTTTATTGAATTTTGGGAAACAATTGGGGTTTTAAAAATATTTCCTTCAAATTTTAAAATGGAATTTAATGAGGAAATTGAAATATAATATACTATTAATTTATTTTATTCTTTATCTAAATTAAATGTATGAAAAGGATATTCTTTGACCGCATTTCTACAAGATATAAACTAAATATTCTATTTTAACATTTTGTTAGGTTATATAAAGGTGTAATTTTCTTAAAATTATTATCAAAGGTTTTACTTCATTATATAAATAGATAATTAGATTGGAATCTAAAATTAATCAAGGGGTGGTTCTTTAGACACATTGAATTTTTAGTAAAAGTGGTGTGTTATTTAAACTAATTTTTCTAAAATGAGATTAATCATGAGGCTTTGGAAATCTATTTTGAAATGATATTGAGAGTGATCTGAATGATCAGTTTTAGAATGGTTGGTTTGAAATTCTATTTTAATCCTATAAGAAAGAAATTAATTGGTATTCCTAGTTTGTTTTTATGAAGGAAAATTTTACACTTTAAAGGGTTTCAAAAATTACATGCGTGAGACCCATTTGATTATCCATTGATTTTCTATTAGTATGAATTGTGGACTAAAGGGAATTCATAGTATTTTGTTTATGTGAATCTTATGTATGGGTATATGTTTGATGATTCCCCTTGAAAAGTTGTATTAGGTGAGTTTTAATTTAAATGTTTGTTCTGTATTTATTTCATGATTTATTATCATATTAATTTCTCACCTCTATTTTTATTTTCATGGGTGTTGTGGGAATATAGTAGGTAACATTCATGAGTAAAGCCCCTAATGTGTATTATTGCATTGTCTAAGGTATGTGCCTAGATACATTGATATTATTTGACTGGAATAGGTATTAAGACCATTGACCTAGTGAAATTATTTGATCCAATGGGAAAATTATTTCCATGTGTAACGTCCCGGTTCCAGAAGCCACCCAGAGGCGCCCCAAACCCAGTTGGTCACATGGCCTCAAGCGCATTTCCCCTAATTACATAGGCTACCGACTAGAAGTGTGTGCCTTGGATGTCATAGTGGGGAAACTATGCCCCCATTAGAAGAGTACACAGCGGAAGAGAAACAAATAAACAAAAGCGTAAGCAGTAAACATCCATACAAGAGTAAACAGTGGAAGACAAAAAGTGTAAATAAAGGACCATATATATAAATAATCCATGATACATATATGTCTAGAAAAGAATCCAAACAAGTCCCAATGTTGTGTACAGTACTAAATCAAAGTACAAAAGAAAGATAGATGAGCAACTCCTCAGCATCGCAAGCCAAATCTTGGTCCCACGCTCTCCAGCTCCACAGTAAGTCATGTACCCGAAGTCAAAGGGTGATTGCCCTTGTCTAAACCTGTAGCAATATAATCTGTTTGGTCCCAAAAGCATGGCCCAAACAGGGTGTGAGACTAAATTACCGTAGGCAACCACCACAAGATCTATTCCAAACAGTTAGTGAATATATAGCAGGTAAAAGTACACAAAACAATAAACAGGAAGATACTGAACAGTATGCAATCCACAGTCTCAAGCATCTAATCTGCAAATAGTTAAAAAAACTACTCAAGAAAGAAAGAACAAACAGTTAACCCTCTGGGTAGTTCTCACAGCCTAACACCTATTGTTCAACCAACAAGTACTATCAACCCTCTGGGAAGCACAAACAGTCTCCACCCTCTGGTTTAGCTTATGAATAGACTCTCTGGGGAAGCACTCACCATCAATTCCCCCTATAGTATCGTATCGTACTAAAGGTACTCTGGGGAATCACTCAATCTCTCATTACGCCTATGGCCCGCGTTGAGGAACTACATTCACTCTGAGGAAGCACTCAACGACAATTCCCCATGTGGTCTTGCATCGTATTATAAAGACACCCTGGAGAATCCCTTACGTCCGTTCTCCATGTGGTCTACTACACTAGGTTCTCAGGGCCCTTTGTAATTCAAACAAGTATAGCCCGCATAACATCCAAAGTAAACCTCAAGAACTAATTTTCTAGCATTCTTTTGCATATCATCACTTTAGAACTACAATCATACCATCCTACAATACTAGGAATGGAAAGTAAATAGAATCCTAATTGGAAAACAGGACTCAAATGTCAAAATAGGTAAACTTGCATGGAAAAAACATCATAATCACACAAAAAAATTACCCTAATCACAATCAAAATCCTCTACTCTAGCATATAAGAAAATAATGAAAACAAGAGGGCTGAAAAAATAATCTCGCAATACCCCGTTCCGGGGTATTGGTGGAATTTGCACAAAATATTCAACGACTTTCAACAGAAAGGCACAAACCAACTACCTTGGGGTTAGGAGATCAAAATACTTCAACCACGAGGCCTGAATCACCTTATAACGTCATAGATCTATGAAAACATATAAAAAGTGAAACACCATGACAACATGGAAAAGATGAGGAAAAGGGAAACAAGGTTTTAGCAGAAGAGAGAACTCACTGATGCGGTTCCAATGCAATCAACAAAGTTTGATTTGGAGGAAAGATGATCGCTTCGGGGTTCGTCGAAGATCTGTGGTCGTTAGGGATCTCTCGGCTGAACGAGACCTAAAAGGAGGTGGTTTTGGCGATTAGACATGAACCTGGTGCGTTTAATGAAAAAAAATACACTGTGTGTAATTTTGATGTACACGGCATGTACTTCCCTTCTTTGTACTCCGCTTTAAGAGGCCTCCACCTCACCCCACACGATCATGTGTCTAGCCGGGACAAGACCACCACACGGCCTCATGTGAAAATGAATTACAAGGTGTGTACTCATAAAGTACATGGCATGTACTTCAAAAATTTCCAAAAAACCTCTTTTCTCCAAAAATTCAGAAAAAGTGAAAACATATCTAAAAAAAGATCTTTGTTCTTAGAAACTTCCCCCCTTAAAGAAAATTTTCCCCGACTTTAATCAGCGCAGAGTAAAAGAAGAATCTTAGAACAACTCTGGCCACTGTGCTTGTACATCGGCCTCCCTCTCCTAAGTCTCGTCCTGTACCTGCCTGTGATGGCATAGAACTCGTACCATAGGAACAGACCGGCGACAGAAGACCTTCATAATGCGGTCAACAATCTGGATAGGATGCTCCTCTAAAGATGCATCCACATCCAACTCGAACTCCTTGGGTTAGAAAGCATGATGCGGGTCTGAAAAGTTACGTAGGATTTGAGAAACGTGGGAAAATTCATGCATAGCTCGGTACCTCTAAGGTAGCTCCAACCGATATGAAACCGGACCAACTCTCTTTATTACCTGAAACGGCCCAACGTACCTCGAAAAAAGCTTACCCTGCCTCCTGATCCTTCTATGTCCCATCCTCATAGGGAAACGTAGGAAAACCTGATCCCTAACCTCTAACTCTCAAGGTCATATCTGCTGATCAGCATAAGACTTCTATCAAGATTGTGTGGTAGCCATCCTTTTCTAAATCAACTCTATCTGCTATGTGGTCTCCTAAACAAGACAAGGTCCCATCAAAGCTACCTCTCCTACCTCCAGCCAACGTAAGGGTGCTCTGTAAGGTCTACCATACAAGGACTCATAAGGTGACATCTGAATAGTTTCCTTAAAACTAATTTTGTAGGAGAAATCCACTATAGGTATATGCTTCTCCCAAGAACCTCCAAAGTCCAGAATGCATGCTCGAATCATGTCCTCAAGCACCTGAATCATACGCTCGGACTAGCCATCAGTCTGGGGGTGGTATGTTGTAATCAAAATTACCTATGTACCCAAAGCCTTCTAAAGCCTCTACAAGACCCGAGAAGTAAAACGTGCATCCCTGTCTGAAACAATGGAGTGTGGAACTCCATAAAGGCGTATAATCTCTTAGATGTACAACTGTCCCAGCTCATCAACACTGATGGTATCCTTGATCATCATGAAGTGAGAAACCATCATGATTCTGTCAATGAAAACCCAAACTGCGTCATTCCCTTGAGGAGACCGCAGTAAACCAGTCACAAAGTCCATCGTGACATCATTCAACTTCCACTCGAGAATGGGTAACTTCTACAAAAGACTATTGGTCGCTGATGCTCTACCTTCACCAGCTGACAATTATAACATCTCATCACGAAGCCAGCAACATCCCTCTTCATACCTCGCCACAATTACTGATGGTGTAGATCCTGATACATCTTGGTGACACCTGGATGAACTACCCAAACTGAGGAATGAAAGCCCCACATTAGCTCCTCATGTATAGGTACTGGAACCCATACACATCCCTGGAAACGTAAGATCTCAACCTCTCCTATGGTCCATCTAGTAATAGGGTCCTCTCCTGACATGCTTTCTCATAGGACTAGGCCTTCTGAGTCTAATATCTACCACATTCGTAGTCGATCAAGAAGGGTAGAGGAAATAGGTACATAATATAGAAAATTCATCCTGTGTCTCTCATGCACTTCCAAATGAATCTCAGAGAATAGTGCCATAAGCTTCCACTCACTACTGGCCTCCTGAACTGCCTGTATCTGAGTCCTCTTGGTCAACAAATCAACAACATCATTGCCTTTCCCTGGCATATAGGCAAGCTCGAAGTCGAAGGACTATATTTACTCAGCTTACCTCCGCTGTCTCAAATTCAAATCATCACTACTGTAAATAAGGCCATTAGCGATCGCCATTGGCGGTCGCTAAAGGTCTTTAGCGGCCGCTCAGTGACTGCCATTGGCGGTCGCCGTTGCCTCGTCGCTAGAGGTCTATAGCGACCGCCTATGGCGGTCGCTATAGACTCTGCCGGGCACCCTATAGCGACCGCCTATGGCGGTCGCTATTCAAAAAAAAAAATTTAAAACTTTTTTTATTGAATTGAATATAAAAATATATATATTCATATATATACTATTAAATACAATATTTTAAATATATATATATATATAATATATTTTAAATGTTTTAATATATATTTAATATATATATAATATCAAATCATTGTTCTATAATAATTTAAAAACTTCGATTCAAGAAATAATCTCATTTCAGGTCGTTCGGAGCACGTTTGCTCCGAATGGGACCGCTGCACGCCGTTTTGGTGTTTTATGGTGCCAGAAACGCGTTTCCGGCCGCCGCGGTAACACGGAACCTCCGAATGAGGTGCCGTCTGGCCGACCATTTCACAATTCATGCCCCGGATGTTGTCGTACGGTTTCGTGGCATTCGGAGGTCGTTCTGGTGGTTTTGATCCACAAACGCGCCATTTCAGCGCGCGCCGTGCTGCTGAAAACGACACAATCGGACGTGACGCGCGCACCGCACGTCCAATGGACGTGCGTCCTCCTCTTGCATCTGAGGAATAATATTTCTATCGTTCCTGTGCGGTTTCAGGTCATTCGGAGCACATTTGCTCCGAATGGGACCGCCGCACGCCGTTTTGGTGTTTTATGGCGCCGGAAACGCGTTTCCGGCCGCCGCGGTCACACGGCACCTCCGAATGAGGTGCCGTCTGGCCGAACATTTCACAATTCACGCCCCGGATGTTGTCGTACGGTTTCGTGGCATTCGGAGGTCGTTCGGGTGGTTTTGACCCCCCAACGCGCCATTTCAGCGCGCGCCGTGCTGCTGAAAACGACACAATCGGACGTACCGCGCGCACCGCACGTCCGATGGACGTGCGGCCTCCTCCTGCATCTAAGGAAGAATATTTCTATCATTCCCGTGCGGTTTCAGGTTGTTCGGAGCATGTTGTTCCGAATGGGACTGCCGCACGCCGTTTTGGTGTTTTAGGACGCCGGAAACGCGTTTCCGGCCGCTGTGGTCAAACGGCACCTCCGAATGAAGTGCCGTCTGGCCGACCATTTCACAATTCACGCCCCGGATGTTGTCGTACGGTTTCGTGGCATTCGGAGGTCGTTCGGGTGGTTTTGACCACCCAACGCGCCATTTCAACGCGCGCCGCGCTGCTGAAAACGACACAATCGGACGTGCCGCATGCACCGCACGTCTGATGGACGTTTGGCCTCCTCCTGCATCTCAGGAATAATATTTCTATCGTTCCCGTGTGGTTTCAGGTCGTTCGGAGCACGTTTGCTCCGGGACCGCCGCACGCCGTTTTGGTGTTTTAGGGCGCCGGAAATGCGTTTCCGGCCGCCGCGGTCAAACGGAACCTCCGAATGAGGTTCCGTCTGGCCGACCATTTCACAATTCACGCCCCGGATGTTGTCGTACGGGTTTCGTGGCATTCAGAGGTCGTTCGGGTGGTTTTGACCCCCCAACGCGCCATTTCGAGCGCGCGCCGCGCTGCTGAAAAACGACACAATCGGACGTGCCGCGCGTACCGCACGTCCGATGGATGTGCGGCCTCCTCCTGCATCTCAGGAATAATATTTCTACCGTTCCCGTGCGGTTTCAGGTCGGTTCGGAGCACGTTTGCTCTGAATGGGACCGCACCGCACGCCGTTTTGGTGTTTTATGGCGCCGGAAACACGTTTCCGCCCACCGCAGTCACACGGCACCTCCGAATGAGGTTCCGTCTGGCCGAACATTTCACAATTCACGCCCCGGATGTTTTCGTACGGTTTCGTGGCATTCGGAGGTCGTTCGGGTGGTTTTGACCCCCCAACGCGCCATTTCAGCGCGTGCCGCCATGCTGAAAACGACACAATCGGACGTTGCCGCGCGCACCGCACGTCCGATGGACGTGCGGCCTCCTCCTGCATCTCAGGAATAATATTTCTATCGTTCCCGTGCAGTTTTTAGGTCGTTCGGAGCACGTTTTCTCCGAATGGGACCGCCGCACGCCGTTTTGGTGTTTTATGGCGCCAGAAATGCGTTTCCGGCCGCCGCGGTCACACGGCACCTCCGAATGAGGTGCCGTCTAGCCGACCATTTCACAATTCACGCCACGGATGTTGTCGTATGGTTTCGTGGCATTCGGAGGTCGTTCGGGTGGTTTTGACCCCCCCAACGCGCCATTTCAGCGCGCACCGCGCTGCTGAAAATGACACAATCGGACGTGCCGCGCGCACCGCACGTCCGATGGACGTGCGGCCTCCTCTTGCATCTCAGGAATAATATTTCTATCGTTCCCGTGCGGTTTCAGGTCGTTCGGAGCACGTTTTCTCCGAATGGGACCGCCGCACGCCGTTTTGGTGTTTTATGGCGCCAGAAACGCGTTTCGGGCCGCCGCGGTCACACGGCACCTCCGATTGAGGTGCCGTCTGGCCGACCATTTCACAATTTAGACCCGGATGTTGTCGTATGGTTTCATGGCATTCGGAGGTCGTTCGGGTGGTTTTGACCCCCCAACGCGCCATTTCAGCGCGCCACCGCGCTGCTGAAAACGACACAATCGGACGTGCCACGCGCACCGCACGTCCGATGGACGTGCCGCCTCCTCCTGGATCTAAGGAATAATATTTCTATCGTTCCCGTGCGGTTTCTGGTCGTTTGGAGCACGTTTGCTCCGAATGGGACCGTCGCACGCCGTTTTGGTGTTTTATGGCGCCGGAAACGCGTTTCCGGCCGCCGCGGTCACACGGGCACCTCCGAATGAGGTGCCCTCGGGCCGACCATTTCACAATTCATGCCCCGGATGTTGTCGTACGGTTTCGTGGCATTCGGAGGTTGTTTGGGTGGTTTTGACCCCCCAACGCGCCATTTCAGCGCGCGCCGCGCTGCTGAAAACGACACAATCGGACGTGCCGCGCGCACCGCACGTCCGATGGACGTGAGGCCTCCTCCTGCATCTCAGGAATAATATTTCTATCGTTCCCGTGCGGTTTCAGGTCGTTCGGAGCACGTTTGCTCCGAATGGGACCGTCGCACGCCGTTTTGGTGTTTTATGGTGCCGGAAACGCGTTTCGGCCGCCGCGGTCACACGGCACCTCTGAATGTGGTTTCGTCTGGCCGACCATTTCACAATTCAGGCCCCGGATGTTGTCGTACGGTTTCGTGGCATTCGGAGGTCGTTCGAGTGGTTTTGACCCCCAACGCGCCATTTCAGCGCGCGCCGCGCTGCTGAAAACGACACAATCGGACGTGCCAGCGCGCCGACCGCACGTCCGATGGACGTGCGGCCTCCTCCTACATCTCAGGAATAATATTTCTATCGTTCCCGTGCAGTTTCAGGTCGTTCGGAGCACGTTTTTTCCGAATGGGACCGCCGCACGCCGTTTTGGTGTTTTATGGCACCGGAAACGCGTTTCCGGCCTCCGCGGTCACACGGCACCTCCGAATGAGGTGCCTTCTGGCCGACCATTTCACAATTCACGCCCCGGATGTTTTCGTACGGTTTCGTAGCATTCGGAGGTCGTTCGGGTGGTTTTGACCCCCCAATGCTCCATTTCAGCGCGCACCGCGCTGCTGAAAACGACACAATCGGGGGGCTGTACGGGGGTGCGGGGGGCTGTACGGGGGTGGAGGGGGGCTGTACGGGGGTGCGGGGGGTTGTACGGGGTGTCGGGGGGCTGTACGGGGGTGTCAGGGTGCTTGTACGTGGGTGGCGGAGGGCTGTACGGGGGTACGGGGGGGGGGGGGGGGGTGGTGGGCTGTACGGGGGTGCGGGGGGGGGGGGGGGGTTGTACGGGGGTGAGGGGGGCTGTACGGGGGTGGTAGAGGGCTGTTCGGGGGTTGCGGGGGGCTGTACGGGGGTGGCGGGGGCCTGTACGGGGGTGGCGGGGGGGCAGTACGGGGGTGTGGGGGTTGTACGGGGGTGCGGGGGGGGGGGTGGCTGTACGGTGGTGTCGGGGGGCGGTACGGGGGTGAGGGGGCTGTACGGGGGTGGCGGAGGGCTGTACGGGGGTGCGGGGGTGGGGGGGCTGTACGGGGGTGCGGGGGGCTGTACGGGGGGTGAGGGGGGGCTGTACGGGGGTGCGGGGGGGGGGGGGGGGGGGGGCTGTACGGGGGTGCAGTACGGGGGGTTGTGTGGGGGCTGTACGGGGGTGGCGGGGGGCTGTACGGGGGTGGCGGGGGGCAGTACGGGGGTGTGGGGGGTTGTACGGGGGTGCGGGGGGGGGGGGGGGGGGCGGCTGTACGGGGGTGCGGGGGGGGGGGGGGGGGGGGTCTGTACGGGGGTGCGAGGTGCTGTACGGGGGTGCGGGGGGCTTGTACGGGGGTGGCGGGGGGCTGTACGGGGGTGGCGGGGGGCTGTACGGGGGTGGCGGGGGGGGCAGTACGGGGGTGGGGGGGGGGGGGTGTACGGGGGTGCGGGGGGGGGGGGGGCTGTACGGGGGTGCGGGGGGCTGTACGGGGTGCGGGGGGGGGGGGGGGGCTTGTACGGGGGTTGCGGGGGGCCTGTACGGGGGGTGGTGGGGGGCAGTACGGGGGTGCGGGGGTTGTACGGGGGTGCGGGGGGCTGTACGGGGGTGCGGGGGGTTGTACGGGGGTGCGGGGGGGGGGGGGGGGGGGGCTGTACGGGGGTGCGGGGGGATGTACGGGGGGTGTGGGGGCTGTACGGGGGTGGCGGGGGGGGCTGTACGGGGGTGGCGGGGGCCAGTACGGGGGGTGGCGGGGGGGGGGGGGGGGGGCAGTACGGGGGTGCGGGGGGTTGTACGGGGGTGCGGGGGGCTGTACGGGGGTGCGGGGGGGCTTTACGGGGGTGCGGGGGGCTGTACGGGGGTGCGGGGGGGGGGGGGGGGGCTGTACGGGGTGCGGGGTGCTGTACGGGAGGTGCGGGTGGCTCTCTGGGGGTGCAAAGGCCATCCCATTGATTACAAAAGTGAAAATAAAAGTGATAACATCTAATTAATACATATTTCTTTTATCGATACCATACAGAAATTTATAAAAAATATATTGGATAATACATAATCTATAATATCAGATTTATTGATCTATTGGAATTAGTTCGACTTTTTCAAATGTAGAATCATTCAAGATTATCTGATCAAAAACTCAATATGTGTATAAAATATTTAAAAGACCCACCATGGATGGTAATAATGCATTACTTAAATGAATAAATACAGTACATCAATGTCAACCCTACCAGTAAAAACAAAAAACATATCTCATGAATATATGGTGCGCCACGCGTTGCCATTCACTGCTACCTCCTTCTGGTGGGCCAAGTGCCTACAACAAATAAACATTATAAATATTTTAATAACAAATATAATTTAAATTAAATAAATAAATACATTATATACCTGCGTTGTATGATCCACGCGGTACCATCAGCTCGACGCACATATTCCCGCAGTGCTCTAACCTCAGCTGTCAATTGCGCATTTGTCTCCTCGGAAGCGCGCAGCCGTGCCTCAAAATCTGACATCTGCTGTGTCATATGAGAAACAGCAGGACCGACAACCGCAGCGCGTGACACTACAGAACGAGGAATCCCTACTCCATAGGTCAAAATATAGCCATGCCCGTCCCCGACCAATAATGCGATGAAAGATCTCATCCCGTCGCATGGGAAGCTCTCGCTGGTCCTCTGGCAGATGTTCTAACTCAGCTTCAAATTGATCCTGGTGAAATATTTAAATATAATATAAATATATATATGTTAATATATAGATTTATGTAATTATTGGTAAGTACAAACACTTACTATCAATGCTGCAACCTCTGGATCATTGCGATCACGAGTACTTATCCACACCGACATTTTATCAGTTGCCGCACCTTTCCCTCACAACTATATATTAAAAAGAATATAAACACAAAACCATATTAATTAATAAATTAAAAAATGAATAATATATACCTCATGTCGGATCTGAGACACGTGACGAGTCCCGAGCCTGTGAGCTGGTCCCTGCAACGCTCGATTCTCCGAATGGCGTGTTGACACCACCTACATTCAATTCATTCAAATTTCAAACAAATCACATATTCTTGAAAATATATATACAGCAAAATAATTAATATACAAACCGCAACACCCTCCGTAGACCAATATGCAACCAAGTCATGCCACTGAGCTGGGAGGACACCTCTCGGGACTTTTTCCAAAATGTCAAGGGCACCCACATTTGGTACCCAGTGGTCCCCTCTTCACATTGCCTTTATAATCTTTCCACAGCTTACGGCATTTGCTCATACACACGGGCCGAAACTCTTCAGGGCATACTTTCAAATTTTTCTATAATGAAATAATCAAACATATAGTATTATTTATAAATAGAAAATAAAGTAAAATTATTTTCTTACCTGAACCTCCCTCCATAGACGATCTAATGTGTCCTGAGGGATAGAAGCACAATCACGTGTGGTCAATGGAAATCGATGTGGGTCACGTATGATATGACCCAGCTGACGAATAAATGCCGGGGAATTCGGGTCCCACGGGATGAAATACCTCATCAAATGAAACATCTATCGTCGTTGTCGGAATTCCATGATAATATGCCGATGACCAAGGCCTCTCCTACAGAGAGGAAGAAGCAGCCGAGTCTGATCCTGTTGAAAACAATTTTATATATAAATTGAAAAATGTTATATATATATATATATATGTTTGTCAATTACATAAAAAATATAGACAATGACATTCAAACATACCTCGACCCTGAGACGTAGATGCCTCAGATGGATGATGTGGATTTTCTGCCTCTTCCCCTGACATGTCTGCAGTCATACAAAATATCAGTAATGAGTCCAAAGTGTTTAAAAGATAAATTGGATTGTTCTTAATAAATCAAACTTGTACAACTGTTAATCAAACAAAAAATGGATTGAATAATTAGTTGTGAATGAATTTTAACAAATCAGAAAGTTAATCAACCTAAATATTTATGACTGAATTAACTTAAAAAAGTGAGGATTAAAACTTATAAGGATTTATAAAATGATTAGATAATTTATGATATCCTAGGACATTCTACTGAATAGCGGGGAAACAATTATACCTTTCATTAAGCATGCAAATCGACCATTTCTCCTTCAACAGCCGCTCTGACCCAATAAATATCTTCTTCACGTTGAACTACGGTAAGTTGATCAAGTTGTTGGTAAACAAACGGAACAGTCTCGGGTTCATCTTCTTCAAATAAAAACACTCCTCGCCGAGACATTTTGACAACAACTTGCCAACTTGGATCCGAAGGCAAAGTAACGAAGAATACTTGTTCCGCTTGTGATGTCAAAATGAAAGGTTCATTCTCAACTCGTTCATTATTCTGTATAACATATCGTTAAAATTCACCAATGAAAAACTGATATTGATCGACTTTACATCCACGCACTGGATCAACCCAATTACAACTTTAACAGTATGTACTTCAAACCGTGTGTGTATACAACTTCAATGATGTCTATCAATTGACCATAGTAATAACCAGAATCGAAAAAGGGACAACCGATGCCACTGTTTTGTGTTGATCGTTTGTCGTCAACATCTTTAATGTGAAATCGAAATCCATTAGCATCAATATCTTTATAACGACGAGCCGTTATAGATGGACCCTCAGCCAGTTGGATAAATACTTTAGGTAGCGTGGGGTCCCCTAACTCCCTCATCTTACGAACCAACATAATTTATAAAAATAAATACTGATATATGCAGAAAGAATTAGTTTAATACTTCACTCATAATGAAAATCAATTTATACATACATAATCCTTGAACCAATCATGAAATGTCGCATAATGAGATTGTTGAATTTGCAACTCAGTCGCACGATGCATCTCTTCTTTTATCTCATTAATGTGTTTCCTGCAAATGATTATGCGATGTTTTAAAAGATCAACTTATGCAAAGAAAACATGTAAAAGTTTATACAAGAACATTGATAAGATACTTACTGCATTAATGGTGCAACTGATGGAGTATTGAACAAGATATATCGATGTGCTTGTATCCACTCGATGTTGTCCATATCAAATGTGGTTCCTTCTCCAACTGGACCATCATGAAATCCGAGAGGGGCTTATCTAATTTTGTTTCAACATCCGTAAGATATTCTGCACAAAAGGTAGTACACTCATCCATCAAATAACCATTGGCTATTGATGCTCTGGACGAGCTCTGTTGCATACAAATCTTTTCAATGTACTCAAATACCGTTCAAATAGGATACATCCACCTGAATTGCACTGGACCAGCAGCCATTACTTCATCAGTTAGGTGCACTGTCAAGTGGACCATAACATCGAAAAATTAGGGGGGGGGGGAAAGTTTCTCAAAGTGACAATGCGTAAGTACAATTCGGTCCTGCAAACTTTTTAAATCAGTCATTCGTTGATTTCTTAAACAAAGTTGTCTAAAAAATTACTCATCTCAATCAAGGGCTGAACAACATTGGGGGAATAAACAATCACAAATTGCGATTGGAATCAACTGCTGAAGTAATATGTGATTGTCATGACTTTTCAACCCTTGCAATGTCTTGCTCGTCAGATTCACACACTTTGAAATATTAGAAGAGTAACCATCAGGCACCTTGACCATCTTCAAAATGGAAAGAAATGTCTCTTTCTCCTCTATAGTCATCGAATACTGTGCAAGCAGGCATAATATGCCTTGTTTCCCTCAGCTAACTGTAAATGAAACTGTTTCCTTAAACCCATTTCCTCCAAATCACGGCGTGCATTAACATGGTCCTTTGACTTTCCACTGTCACCTAAAATGGTCCACAATATGTTATCACAAACATTTTTTTCAATGTGCATGACATCCAAATTATGCCTCAACATGTTAGTTTTCCAATACGGAAGACTATAAAAAATACTTTTCTTTTTCCAATTGTGACTGTGCTGCCTACCCGCAGCACGAATATTACGTACTGGAGGAGCCACCAAATCCTGAATTTCATATACCATGCGGATGTTTTATTCCTCAATCTGCGATAACATTTTGACTCCTGTCATGATCTTTGTGCTGGGCTGAACTCTCTAGAACCATCAAATGCCCACTCTGTCCTTTATGAACCTGTGCTGGGAGGGAGAAAACGCCTGTGACCCATCTATGCCCATTTTTTTGGAATGTTTAAGCCATACATATTTTTTACTTTTATTGCAACAAGGGCAAGCAAATTCCCCTTTCGTACTCCAGCCTGATAAATTTGCATAAGCTGGGAAGTCAATTGATTGTCCACAATAAAGCAGCATGCAGTTTGAACATTTCATTCGTTTCGCAGTCATAAGTCATCACACCATCGCCCCAAAATTCATTCAACTCATCAATCAATGGCTGAAGCTAAACATCAATCTTATCCCCCGGACTTTTAGGTCCATCAATAAGAGTGGAAAGTAATATAAATTGTTGCTTCATACAAAGCCACGGAGGAAGATTATATGGAACCAACACCACGGGCCATGTTGCTAAGAGTTGCACAACGATAGACTTGAATGGATTGAAACCATCTGCTGCCAATCCCAATCGGACATTACGAACATCTTTAGCAAAGTCGGGATGTCTCTTATCAAAATCCTTCCATGCATGAGAGTCTGCCGGGTGGGTTAACATGTCACTTTCATGAACTCTTTCTGCATGCCATCTCATTAAATTAGAAACTTTAGATGACATAAAAAATCTTTTCAACCTCGGTTTAAGGGGAAAGTAACGCATTTTCTTTACGGCAATCGGTTTCCCCTGTATCGCAATCTGACTTTGATGAGTCTTATTTCCCCTGTTCTCTTTCCACCTGGAAGTGCCACAAACCGTACAAAATATCCAAATGAGTAGTATCTTTTCTAAACAACATACAATTGTTTTCACATGCATCTATAGTCTCATATGTAAAACCTAAGTTCTCTGTCAACTTACGAGCATAGTAATACGACTCAGGAATCTTAGCGTCAACAGGAAGAACATTTTTTCAATAAAACCAAAAGCATGTCGAATGATGTGTCTGACAATTATTCAAAGTCTTCAAATGCAACAACTCCACAATAAACGAAAGTTTATTGTAAGAAGTACATCAAGATATAATTCTATTTTCGCATCATCAAGTACTTCATAAAACCTCCTCGAATCACGATCTGCACCAGAGCGAAGATTTATGTCACCGGTCTCAAGATTCTGATTTCAATGCCTTCAGGATCAAACCCACGTACCATTTCAGTAAGCATTTCATGCATTGGATCAGTCATCCTTGCATCAACATCCATCTGAGCTGCATCTATATTTTGACAACGAACATATTATTCTCTATGACGAGTCCAACTCTTATAATTTTTCAGAAATCCATTAAAGAAAAGGTGATCCCTCACAGTATCTCGTGTGAATTGATATCTGTTAGCACATTTTCTACATGGACAACTAATATAGTCACTTTCAAATCCTCTCGTGAAGTCAATAAACTGCATAATTCCATTGAAATATTCTCTAGACGTTCGATTTGGAAGATCAATCCAACTCTTATCCATAATAATATCTGTATAACAAACATTTAACACAATACTTATTACATTTACATTTTTCAAATCAACTATATTCAAAATAAATATTAACCATTTGTTTATGAACCATTGATAAAATAATAATGTAACTGAAAACTCATGTTACCTGATTGAGCTACAAACCTGGAAGGGAGGGGAGCCGAAGGCGGTGCTGCGAGGGAGAGGAGGCAGCGAAGGGGGAGCCGAGAGCCAAAGGCGGTGCGGCAAGGGAGGGGACGGGCCCGGCGGCGGCGGCGGCGGGGGGGAGCTGGAGGAGAGGAGGCGGTGAGGGGACGGGGGACGGGCAGCGAGGGGGGGGGGGGTGTCTGGGGTCGGGGGGGGGGGGGCTGTCCGAGGTGCGGGGAGGGGTGTCCGGGGTGTCGTGGGCCTGTCAGGGGTGCAGGCAGGGGTGTTCGGGGGTGCGGGGGTGTCCGGGGTGCGGGGGGCCTGTCCGGGGTGCGGGGGGGGGGGGGGGGGGGGGGGGGCTGTCCGGGTTCGGAGGGGGGTGTCCGAGTGCGGGGGGGGGGGGGGGGGGGCTGTCCGGGTTCGGAGGGGGGTGTCCGAGTGCAGGGGGGGCTGTCCGGGGTGCGGGGAGGCGTCCGGGGTGGGGGGGGGGTGGGTCCAGAGTGCGCGGGGGGGGGGGGGGGGGGGCTGTCCGGGGTGCGGGGAGGCGTCCGGGGTGCGGGGCGCGGTCCTGAGTGCGCGCTGGGGGCTGTTCGGGGTGCGGGGTGTCGTCCGGGGTGGGGGGGGGAGGGCCGAGAGGCCGGGAGGGCGGCGGCCGGAGGCCCGACGGCGGAGGGCGGCGGGCCGGAGGCCGGATGGCAGGCGGCGGGGGGAGGGCGGGCGGCGGGGGAGGCCGGGCGGCGGGGGAGGGCCGGGCAGCGGGGGAGGGCGGGCGGCGGGGGAGGCCGGGCGGCGGGGGAGGCCGGGCGGCGGGGGAGGCCGGGCGGCGGGGGAGGCCGGGCGGCGGGGGAGGGGAGGGCGGCAGGGGAGGGCGGCGAGGGAGGGAGGGGGTTAGGGCGGAGGGAGATCGAGGGTGCGGGGGGGGGGGGGGCGGAAGCCCCCCGTTTTTTTATGTAGGTTAGGGACCGCCATTGGCGGTCGCTAATGGTTAGCTATAGCGACCGCCAATGTCGGTCGCCCGAGTCTGGGGGGCTCCAATGCCCCCTCTTTCTAGTGGTGCATGTTGAGTGAAAATATACTTGAGACCTTTGTGGTGGGTTAAAACCACAAAATTCTCTCCCAAGAGGTAATGTCTCAAACAGTGTAAGGCATAAACAACAGACTGCCAACTCCAGATTTTGTGTCGGGTAGATCTTCTCAGGTGGCCTCAACTACCGAGACCCATATGCAAAAACTCATTATCCTTCATCTCCCATACTGATACCTGAAGCATCACAGTAAACAGTATAGCTCTTGTAAGGATCTGGAAAGCTAGTATCGGTGCTGAAGTCAACCTCACCTTTATCTCTTGAAAGGATGACTCACAAGAAATCTGACCATAAAAACATTTCACCCTTCATCTTCAGACTTTTCAGTGGTGCTGCTAAGAGTGAAAAGTCCGGTATGAAGTGCCTGTATTATCCATCCCGCCCTAGAAAACTCCACACCTCAAAGGCGTTCTTTGGATACTCCCAGGAAACTATAGCTCTCACTTTCTCTTGGTCTACTGATACTCTTGTCTCTAAGATAACATGACCCAAGAAGTGAATTTGGTCCATCCAAAAGTGGCATTTTGAAAGCTTAGCATATAACTGATGCTCCATTAGTGTAATAAAAATGATCTCATGATGTGCTTCATGGTCGTGTTGAGGGTGAGAGTACACCAATATATCATCCATGAATACCATTACGAATGAATCCAAGTATGGTTGGAACACTCGGTTCATCAGTGCCATGAAAACTGCTGGCGCATTCGTGAGACCGAACGACATAACTGTATACTCGTATTGACCATACCTTCTCTTGAAGGCTATAAGAGGTATATCTGATGGTCTAATGCACAACTGATAATAACGGGACCTCAAGTAAATTTTTGAGAACACTCGGGCTCCTTGAAGCTGATCAAAGATATCATCAGTTCTCCACAAAGGATATCGGTTCTTGACCATCAACTGGTTCATCTTCCGATAATTCACACAGAGCCTAAGGGTACTGTCTGCATTCTTCACAAATAGGATATGTATACCTCAGGGAGAAGTATTGGGTTGGATTAAACCCCTTTCCTGAAACTCCTCCAACTGCTTCTTGAGCTCCTGTAACTCAGGTGTAGCCATCCTATAAGGAGGAATGGACACCAGTGCCACTCCTGGCACAAGTTCAATAGAGAAGTCTACATCATGCTCTAAAGGAAAACTAGCAAATTCTTCTGGAAATACATCCCTGAAATGATCCACCACTGGAGGAATGTCTAACTGTGAAGTCCCCTCATCATCTAGAAATAGATTACAAATTTGGGCTGTAAATCCTCCTATCCCATAATGTTTGGGTCCTACTCTACTTGCCTGGACATCCCACTCGCCTCAATAAAGAAGAGACTCACCCTATGGTGATATGAAGTTAACCCTATGACGATAACAGTTGATGAATGCCTAGAAAGGAACTAACCAGTTCATTTTGAGGATGAAATCATAGCCTATAATTTCTAGGACATAGAGGTCCCATAAAAAGTGACACACCGCATCCTCTAGAGGGCACTCCCTTCACTGAAATACACTATCCGTCATATCCCCCAACAATGTGTCTTACGTCAAGATATCAGTAGAGGAAAAGATGCAGAGCTCAAGGCTCTCCACAACAGCAACATAGATAAAGCTATGGAAAGACAATGTATCTAAAAGAGAAGAAGATAAAACTGAGGCTACTAAAATCGTACCTCGAACTGTAGAGGGTCTGGTATCCTACTCCTGTTGGGTCTGCTCCACTACAAAAGTCTGACCTATACCACGGACCTATGGCCATGCATGACCACTCTAAGCTGATTCAGCCTACTATCACTGATAGACCGGCGACCGACCACGAAGGCCTTGACCTTCACCTCAGACTGAACGGAAAAAAGAACACCAGTTCCCAGACGGGTGAGAGACTGGCGGCACTGCTCCCGAGCGTGAAGTCATAGAAGTACCCATGTCACCAGCTGCCGGTGAGAAAAACTGACAGAAACGCTGAAGGTGACCCATATTTCCGCAAGGTCGGCACTCCACTATATCCCTCTGGCTATGCTGCCTCATATGCCCTGCCCTTCTACATTGGTAGCATACCACCATGGTACCTAAAGATGTGTCTCGCCTCCTCGGATCACCATGTGAAGAATCCCTGTGGCGCTTCCTGTTGTCAGCAGGCGAGTCACTAACTATGGAAGCAGAACTGTCTTGGCCCTCATATCTGGATCTCTCAGATTGTACTCTGCAATCGGTGACTGGTTGATGATAGAAGTAATGGAATTCAACCTAATGATATTCAACTACGAGCGGATCTGCCGTCTGAGACCATCCTTGGACTTCCTTGCCAAGAACAACCCATCTCCGCCCGAGAGGGGTGTGAAACACTGAAGCTCAGTGAAACGAGAGGAATACTCCATAACTGAAAGAGTACCCTACTCCAGAATCATGAACACCCGGGCTCGATCGGCCCTCAAGGTCTTCGGATAGAAGTAGTCATAGAAGACATGCTGGAACTCCTCCCATGCCATATCATCTTGGTGACCCGCCTGTGAGATCACATTCCACCACCTCTTGGAAGAGTCTCATAACATATAGGTAGCGAGCTTTACCTGCCTTTCTGAAGCCATCTACAAATGCTCAAAGATAGTATGCATGGCTTCTAGCCATGACTCTGTAGCCTAAGGTTGTCCTTCACCTAAGAAGGTGGTAGGATGCTACTACTGGAAAACCCACATCAGACTGCCATATATGAGGCAGGATGTGGTGGTCCCTAAAAGGTCTGCATCATCCTCAGAAAGCCTTCCCTAAACTGTGCATCAGCGCTTGTAACTGGTATCACTACTGGTTCCAAGGCTGGTACAAGAAGAGGATCTGCAGGAAGTCCCTAATCATCCATGTCTAGTGCCTGATCACTGCCTGGAAACTGATGTAAAATTGGAGGATGTCTCGGTGGCATGACTCTGCAAGGCCAAACGCACGCCTTATATCAGAAATTTCAAGGACTGAAAACAAAGAGTGTAAGGGGGGAAAATGAGGAAGAAAACATTCATGTTTTACAAAACATGACAACATGGTGTGCACACTACCTACACGGCGTGTTCACATAATTAATTCACATGGGCGTGTAATTTTTCCTAAACTGGTCATGTAACACCCCAGACACACGGCATGTTCTCAAAACACACGGCGTGTTCTCAAAACACACGACATGTACTTGAATCATCTTCCCATGCCCGGGTCCTTCTACACAGTTAATCCACACTGATCTCCTAAGACAAGACTACATAGCATGTTCAATGTAGAAACAACGTGTACTAGACAAGCTTCACCTGGCGTGTGTTGTTAGTGACACGGCTTGTGTACCCAGGTTACACTACATGGTGTGTTCCAAAAAAACACGGCATGTAATAAGAAATGATAACACCGACCCGTGTCATTCGTGACATGGCCGGGTACGCAGGTTACGCTGCACGGCATGTGAGATCAGGACAGATCGTGTAAAAATGAAGTTTCATCCATATGTGTCGTTAGTCACACGGGAAGACACACGGTCACTACAACACGGCGTGTACATACTATACATGACATGTTTTTAGAAGATTTTTCACAAACTCGTGTCCCTGCCCACACAGTCTGTGACACGGTTTTAAAACTACATGACGAGTATGCATAAATTACACGCTGTGTATTCTAGGTTTTTCTAGACAGTAGCCTCAGAACCTGCTCTGGATCCTAGAAAACACAGATG
The DNA here is from genome assembly GCA_963277665.1 of Viscum album. Classification (NCBI taxonomy): domain Eukaryota; kingdom Viridiplantae; phylum Streptophyta; class Magnoliopsida; order Santalales; family Viscaceae; genus Viscum; species Viscum album. The sequence goes on from OY728161.1 coordinate 1,008,136,159, forward strand.
TGAACATTGAAAGTGCCAAATTCTGATCTGTGAGGGCCCATACTCCCCACGAATCAATGTTTGGCATCTTATACAAGTTATAACAAGACAACAAAGTGATGATCCACCAAATTCTAGTCCATTGGGGCCTATAACACCTCAATAACCAAAGCTTGGCGTTCATCCAAACCAAGCACTACTCAAACAAAGCCTTATCAAATAGCACGTATTCTATCAAGAATCTATCACAACAGCATGAATAGTCTACACAACATCTATCAAAACAGCATGCAACTGCTAATGCATCCTAGATGGCATGGAAAGAATGCATGACATGTGATTCCTAACAAGTGCCTATATGATGCACGAGATGGAATACCCTCATCTCATCGCACTACAAGAAATTAGAGTATTTGCAACGGGATCCCATCTCAAAAGGCCATTTGCAAAGGGATACCGTCGCAAATAACATGTTGCGGAAAACGACGTCACAATTAAAACTATTAGTGACGGGAAAGATTACCATCACGAATACTTATCGTGTTTTTTTTAAAAAACCTATTTGCGACGGGCCCGTCGCAAAGAACTTTTGCGACGGGTATCTTTGCCTGCTGCAAATAGTTATTTTCAAATAACTATTGGCGATGGGCCCGTGGAAAATACCTTTTGCGACAGGCCTCTTTTCCCACCGCAAATAGTTATTTCGAAATAACTATTCGTGACGGGACCGACGCAAATACCTTTTGCGACGGGTCCTTATTCCCGGTGCAAATAAGTATAAATAAATTAAATATTAATATAATATAAAAGATAATATTTTAATAATAATAATAAAATTATAATTAAGTAAAATATTAAAATAAACAATAATTCCAATATTTAAAACATTACAATTAAATATAATTTAAAATATATTTAAATTTCTTAATATAATAAAAATGAATAATATTAAAAAATATTAACAATCATATTAATACAATAATATAAAAAATATAATATTATATAATATAATAATATTATTATTACTATTAATATTTATGAATATCTATTATTAATATTATTAAAATAATTAAAATATGAAAATTATCAATATTTTCAAAAAACTATATATATAAAAACATTAAAAAATAATACTAATAATAAATCATAATTTTTTTAAATCATAAATCATAATTTTTTATCCATATTTGCAATAAAAAAATATAATAATAATAAAATAGTAAGATTAATATTATTATTATTAAAATAAAAAAACATTAAAAAAATAATACTAATAATACATAATAAACTATTAAAAATAAATATGAATTAAATAATGCAACATTGACACGAATATAAAAAATCCAAAAATTATAAATAGGAAATAATTTATATTTTGAATTCAAAAAACTTTATAATACCAAAATAAGTCACTGGTCCGAAGGAGGGGGGGAGCTGGTCACTGGTCCGAAGGAGGGGGGAGTTGGAGGATCTGGTGGAGTTGGTGGAGGAAACTCTATCCCTAATGCATAATTCAGAGGGTGCATGTACTCCATCTACTCCTGATGCTGCTACCGCCACCGACTAATCTGCTCCTCGTACTCCTAGTGCTGTCGTCGGGACTCCTCCTCATGCTGCTGCTGCTACTGACACATCTCCTCCTACTCCTTACGAAGACACTCTATCAGCTCAGTTTGTGATCAAAACTGATCCTCATACTGTGATGAAGAAGATGATGCTCGAGATCCTCTCGAGATGGACGCCAACATCGCAGCACTACCATAATAAGCCGCAGGAGTCAACTGAGAGCTGATACCAACTACTTGTCCCTTCTCGAAGCCACACTGGGTAGCCTGCATCCATGCGGCCTCATCAAAATGATGTCCACTGGTCAGATCAGATGTCTTGGACTGACCCTCAGCCTGGGTCTATGATGTCGCGTCCTCATATGACTCCTTCAGTTGCAATTTGGAATTAAAATTGTGAATATATTATATTTAGTTAATTTTAAAACTGGAAAACAAATAATATTGACCACAATATGACGCTGGAGATCACCTCTAATCTCCCCAGTAACTGGATCACTATAAATCTTCCGATATATATCGTACTCCATAATATCGGGCTTCTCGACAGCCTATAAGAATATAAAATAAACTGTTAATATTTAAAGTTATATAAAATATTTTTTAAAAATGTACATAACAGATGCTGTCTATGAGTACTGAATGTACGACTCACAGCTCGATGAGTCACCTCCTGTCTCCCCCGATTCTGCCTCCCCAATGATGATCTCCACTGAAATCCACCTCTAAATCAGTGTGAACATAATCCATCCCATACATGGGATGAAATGTACTCTGGTCAGTGGGCTCTACAGGACTCATCAAACGCGGTCACTCCAGCTTTTTTCATGGTCATTTTTCTTAAATTTTATAAAAAATGACATAATCGCTGACGCATCACCACCTCCCATGCCTCGTGGATGGAATCATGCATGGTATCATCAATCGGATACCATAACCCCTACAAATAATTTACAATATCAAGTTATAAATGAAATAAATTTCAAAATAAAAACTATTTATCTATGTACCAACCAATGGCCGAACATGGACTGCTGCACATCAACGAGAATCTGTTCCCACGTGGTCCATGGCTGAGAAAAATAGTTGCGCAAAATAGTGATTCCCTGTCCGACTGATATATGCGGAAAACTGTTAGAAAAAATAATCGAACATTTATTATGTAAATAAATTAATGAAATCTTAATAAAATGCACTGGTTATCATACCTCCAAGTGCGTGGATTGAACCAAAGACACTGACGTCGTTCGTGGATGGGGTCAGGGATCATCAGTCGTGCAAGACCACGCCCCCTCCGCGTACTCCCTGAAGTGTCAGTAGGATGAGGGTCAGATGACCTGAAATCATCCTCATCCAAAGGTAGGTCAGCCTCAGACAACTGATGAAATAGCTCATCGTTCATCTGAAATAGAAAATGAATGTTGTTAGAAAATAATTAAAAAATATTATTATATATACATATAAATAAGTTGTGATTATATATAACTAGCATTGAATTGTATTAATGTCCACCTTCATCGTCATCTTCATATCTGACGATGTCATATACACATTCCTCCTCAATATCATCGATAACAATTTGAGTTTCAGTTCCATCATCTATTACCATTTCAAATTCATTTTTGACATCATTAACATCATCGTCACCATCGAATCTTAATTGTGGGATGTCATCATCGATACTTATGTTTCTTTGTGAAAAAGTTGGATTTTGAGTAACTCATGAAAAACATCAATTCCTTGCACTTCAGTGAAACAAGATTCACATTGAGAAAACTGATTGTCTCGAATTTTCATTTTTATTATGCTCCCCCAATCACTCAGGTCTCTTGACGTAGCACAATACTTTGCATAATAAACTTGATGTGCCTGTTGAGCCAATAAAAATGGTTCATTTTCTGCAAGAAGACTTTTATATTTAATATCGATGATTCCATGAGTATGATGAACACGAACTCCTCTCTCAGTATCCAACCACCGACATTTGAAAATAGTTATGTAATGCTGTCCTAGATAACAAAGTTCAATAATTTCATCAACCATTCCATAAAAGTCAACTTCATTTTCTATATGATGAGATCCTCTCAAGAAAGGTCCACTGTTCATTTTTTTTTTGACTCCCCATATGCACGTGCATGAAATCGAAATCCATTCACCACATATGAATTATATGATTTAACCATTTTGGATGGTGGTTTACTCAATATACACAGACGTTTGTCAATTTTATCACCATGTTGAGACACCTAAAAATTTGTAAAATAATTAACAATATAATAAATAATAAACTGAATGAGATGTTAAAATATGAAGAATTTATGTTACCAGTTTTTGAAACCATAGAGAAAACTTTCTCTGCCGGTGATTTTCGAGAGCAGCAGCTGTAATTTGTGGAAGTTGTTTCTTGATATGATTATCATATAACCTAAAAAATAAAGTTACTTATTGTAACATAAATGATAGAATAAGTGATAGAAGCACTTACAGTACAAATGATGTCATCCTTTCACAGTTGAGAAGAACATACGTATGATCTATATGATGTTCATCATCTAAAAGACATCGTTCATTAACTCCACTGAAACCAAGCTCTGACTGATTAAAAAATGATAATTGATTGACCATTCCATCATCAACATTCCCCTAGTTCCGTCCCATAAGGTTGTGTTTTAAGGGAAACTCAGATTCAAAATAGTGAGAGCAGAAAAAAGATATTTCTTCTTGAAAATAAGCTTCAACAATTGATCCTTCAACAGATTCTTTGTTACGTAATTTTTTTTCAACTTCTGCATGCATCTCTCGAATGGGTACATCCATTTAAATTGTACTAGACCTACACACTTTGCTTCATGTGGAAAATGTAATATCAAATTTTCCATTGAGTTAATGAAAGATGGCGGAAATATTTTTTCTAGTTTACATATAATTACAAAAACATCTTCTTCATGTTTTCTTAGAACATCGTAATCTATTGTCGCTGCACAAATGTATCGAAAAAAATATGACATGTTTCTTATTGAATCCCAAATCATAGAACTCAATAGACCTATTAATCCAATTGGAATAATTTTTTTCATTATAACATGACAATCATGACTTTTTAATCCGCTAATATAACCATTCATTACACATCTACCCAAATTGGAATCATAACCATCTGGAAGTCTCAAATATGAAATCCACTAACAAAATAATAAGAGACTTTATTTAGATAGTGTATAAGCTGCTTTTGGCTTCACTAACCTTTGTGTTCTGACATTCTGAAACAGTTCGAGTTCTGGGAACCTACAAATTTGGTCAAGTTCTAATCGTGCCTTTACATTATCTTTTCTCTTACCAGGTTTATACAAAACTGTATGAAATAAATTATCAAAACAGTTCTTCTCAATATGAATAACATCCAACATGTGGCGAACCAACAAATCAAACTAATATGGAAAATCCCAAAAAATGCTCCGTTTTATCCAATTGTGTTCTTTCCCAATGCTATAAATTTTATGTCGGTTTATTGTGGGTCCAAATGTGACGGGAGGTAATGAAAATACAACTTATTTTAACTCCGTACCTGATAGCATTTTAGGAGGTCCATCTCTTTCAATTGTACCTTTTCTAAAATGAGATTTTTTTTCCTCTGAAAAGGATGATCAGTTGGAAGAAATCCGCGATGACAGTCAAAATAACAAGGTTTTTTTCCATGGAAAAGCATAAATGCTTTGTTCTCTCCCATACAGTAAGGACATGATTTCGGTCCATGTGTATTCTAGCCAGATAACATGCCATATGCCGAGAAATCACTAATTGTCCACATCAATGATGCTCTTAGTATGAAATTCTGTTTCGCAACAACATAATATGTATTGACACCAGTACTCCACAAAAAATTTAATTCATCAATCAATGGTTTCAAATATACATCAATATTCTTTTTTGGATGTCCTGGGATTAATAAGGTCAAAACGATATAGGGCTCCTTCATCAGCATCCATGGAGGTAAATTGTATGGAGTTATGAAGATAGGCCAACATGAATACTGACTACCATAAGATCCAAGCGAACAAAAACCATCAGTGGAAAGACCCAGTCGCATGTTTCACGCTTCTAAATCAAATGATGGATGCACTCTATCAAAATGTTTCCATGAGTCACCATCGGCTAGATGATTAAATCTTTTATTGGTTGAAATATTCGTTTTGTGCCATTAAATCATTGTCGTTGTATTCTTAGACATGAATAAACACTTCAGTCTGGATGTAAGCGGAAAATATCTCAATTTGTTTACAAGAATAAAGCCAGACTTCCCATGTTGAGCTTCTTTATACCTCAATTTTCCACATGTGGGACAACTATCCAACGACTCATTTTCACCAGAATATAAAATTCAATCATTTGAACATGAATGAATCTTCTGAAAAATAAGTCCCAAATTCTAAACCATCCTCTTACTTTGATAGTAATTTGAAGGAAAAACATTTCCTTCGGGTAACAGTGTTTTAACCAAAGAAATTATCTGATCAAAACAGTTGTTTGAAATTCCATTATCTGATTTGATAGACATAAATTTTGAAACTACTTCTAACTTTCTTATCATGAAACCATGATATAATGCATCCTCAGTAGACCTCAGCAACTCATATAATTCATATGGTGCCAACTCATGAGTTGAATCAATATCATCCTGATTATCAGTAGGTTGAACAGATGGACCTACAACATCATGCACTAAATTTTGAAACCACGATGTATCCGGAATCAAGTTAGTATCACCTTCTCTGGAACTGTGTTAACCGTATTGATACCAAAAAACACAATCCGGTTGAAAACCAAAACGTAAGAGATGTCCCCCAACTTTATAGAATGTGTAAACGTTCTCAGTGCACATTTTTTACAATGACATTTCATTGTGCCTTCGGAAAAAAATTTGGGATTTGACGATTCAAATGATAAGAAAGTCTTTACACCCTCAATATATACAGTATTTAAACCAGAACCATTTGGATTTCTACATTGATTTATCCATACGTGGTCTTCTAATAATGACTGTTACCGACTTCAGTGTTCTCTATTTTTATACAAAACATTAAAACATTACTGGTTTTGAATCATTTGATATTAGAAAAATTCCCAAAAAGAGAAGATATTAGAACTACTTCTTAATAATTACCACTATTTACAAGAGACCCAATTTTCAGTGAAAATACTGCTAATTACTACTAATTATTGGTAATTATAGGTAATTATTAATAATTATTGGTAATTATCGATAATTATTACTAATTATTGGTAATTTCTGATAATTATTCCCTACATGACTTGATTTATTCTTAACATGTTCAAATCTTAAAGGGTCTTTAATATTTAGGTCATGCTCAATAAAAAGTTTGTGTCAGCTGTGAACAATGTTAACTTAGAAAAATCCCCAAAAAGAGAAGATATTAGAACTACTTCTTAATAATTACCACTATTTATGAGCGACATAATTTTTAGTTAAATTACTGCTAATTACTGCTAATTATTGGTAATTATTGGTAATTACTGAAAATTATTCGAAACAAGGTTTGATCTATTCGTAACATGTTCATATCTTAAAGGATTGTTAATATTTAGGTCATACTCAATAAAAGTTTCCATCAGCCATGTACAATGTAAACACTATAATTGTCATTTCTTGCTTGATCACCTAACAAGTAGCGTTGCAATAAGATAACCCAAGTCATATCATTCACATCTCTAAGAATCATCTCCCATTACCATTTACATAGATCATTTTCCTTAAAAATTTAATCCCTTAAACATTCAAGGAACATTAGTTTGTAATGGGTCATGTGATATGATTCTTATAGATGAGAAAGACATGACTTGGACTGTCTTATTGCAATGCTACTTACGAGGTGATCAACCAAGCAAGGACAATTATAGAGTTTATATTGGACACGGCTGACGAAATTTTTTTATTGAACATGACCAAAATATTAATATTATTTTTTCATAAATATTGATCATATAATAATAACATATGTTACTAATTATATACTAATTATGTTACAAATTAGTAATGGGAAGATATGCAGAGACCAGGTGATTAACCAGTCGTTCAATGGAAAAGAAAACGTGATTCACCACTCCTCCACCTCAATTCTCTTTTAATCTATGTGTTGACGATTGACAGGAAACTTCTCTCTCCACATGTAATATTCACATTCACTGGCAGGTTGATTTTGAAAGTGAATGAAAATATTACATGTGGAGACATAATTTTCCTCTCAAGCGTCAACACATAGATGAAAAGAGAATTGAGGTGGAGGAGTGGTCAATCACATTTGCTTTTTCATTGAACGAGTGGTCAATCACTTTGATGCTAATTATTTGAATCACTTTGCTGCTAATTATTTGAATCACTTTGCTGCTAATTATTTTAATCACATTGCTGCTAATTATTTTATTCACTTTGCTGCTAATTAGTTTAATCACTTTGCTGCTAATTATTTTAATCACTTTGCTTCTAATTATTTTAATCACTTTGATGCTAATTATTTTAATCACTTTGCTGCTAATTATTTTAATCAATTTGCTGCTAATTATTTAATTCACTTTCTAATTATTTTAATCACTTTCTAATTATTTTAATAACTTTCTAATTATTTTAATCACTTTACTGCTAATTATTTTAATCACTTTGATGCTAATTATTTTAATCACTTTACGGCTAATTATTTTAATCACTTGCCTGCTAATTATTTTAATCACTTGATAATTATTTTAATCACTTGATAATTATTTTAATCACTTTCTAATAATTTTAATCACTTGTTAATTATTTTAATCACCTGCTAATTATTTTAATCACTTGCTAATTATTTTAATCACTTGCTAATTTTTTTAATCACTTGCTAATTAATTTAATCAGTTGCTAATTATTTTAATCACTTGTTAATTATTTTAATCACTTGCTAATTATTTTAATCACTTGATAATTATTTTAATCACTTGCTGATTATTTTAATCACTTGCTAATTATTTTAATCACTTGAATTAAATCGCTATTTATTTTAATTCCTAGTTATTTGAATTAAATCGCTATTTATTTTATTTGATAATTATTTTAATTATTCGCTGATTATTTTAATTAATTATTTGAATTAAATCGCTATTTATTGTAATTATTCTCTAAATATTTGAATAAATTTAATTAAATCGCTATTTATTTTACTTTCTAATTATTTTAATTATTTGCTAATTATTTTAATTATTTTCTAATTATTTTATTTATTTGAATTAAATCGCTATTTATTTTAATTATTTTCTAATTATTTGAATAAATATATTTTAACTGTCTGCAAATTATTTTAATTATTTGAAAATTATTTTAATTATTTCCAAATTTCTAATTAAATCTAATTATTACCATATAAATATCCCCCAGGAGTGTCAAACCAAGAGTGCAGCAAGTCCCGTTGTCATGTACTAGGATACCCCGGGTCAAGCCCGAAACTCCTTGTCAGATTTTTCACTCCTAGGTACATATGTGCCAGAGCCACCTCTACTTTTTCGTATCTAGACAAGGATTTATTTCATTGATAAACCAAAAAACTATACTAATTATACCGAATTAATTATGACTAATTATTATTAATTATTTATAACAATATCATTTTATTAATAAAACTAAATATAAATAATAAATTAATTTAAATCCAATTTAATTAGAACAAAAATTAAATTTAACATAAAAAATGAAATAAATATAAAATTAAATATAACATAAATAACTTTGAAATCTTGAAGCTATGGACTCCTTTGATTTCCTTCCGACAGTCTCGCAAAAAGAATCGAAATATTTTTTTTGTTTAAAACTAAAGCTTCAAGGAGAAGAGAGGAGAAGAAGAAGAATTGAATGTTTTCAAAACTGAAATGGTTGGGGGTATCTATAGGTTAATGTATTTGCGACGGGAGTATCTGGGATGGCTAACCCGTCGCAAATACCGTTATTTGCGACGGGTCCCGTTACAAATTCTCACCGCCCGCATTAATTACGGTCGGCGTTTAAAAAGGCTTTTGCGATGGGAACCGTCACAAATACTTACCTGCCGACACAACGTTAGGGACGGGTGGAGTTTCTTGTCGCAAATACCCTGACGCGGTAAATACTTTTTGCGATTGGATTTTTTGTGACGGGTACCCGTCGCAAATTCCCGCCGCCCGCATTAATTGTGGTCTGCGTTTAAAAATTCTTTTATGACGGGAACCATCGCAAATACTTACCTTCCAACAAAACGTTAGTGGTGGGTGGAGTTTCCCATCCCAAATACCCTAACGTGGTAAATACTATTTTCAACGAGCGGCTTTACCCGTCATAAATAGTATTCACTACGGAACGGTATTTGAGACGGGGAGTAGCCACCCGTCGCAAATACTTCACCCATGTTTTGGCACGAAATCCGCGCTAAACCTATTGCGACAAGGACAATGTCCCCATCGCAAATGATAAGTTATTTGCGACGGAAAGATATTCACATCGCAAATATCCCTTTCGTCAGACCTGTTGCAACGAGAATATGCCACGTCGCAAGTAAACCGTCCCAAAAAACCTTTTTTCCCGTAGTGTCGGGTTGCTACAGAAATAAAACCACAATAACAACAACGGTAATAGCAAAAAACATGTGAATCACCCAATGGTGAAATCAAATCAACTGTAAAATTGAAAACTAGTAAAATTGCATTAAACTTGGTAGAATGGCTTTTCCCTATACAAGGGTTAGCTACTCCCAAGCACAACTTATTACCAAGTACCTATTCCGTCCTATACCTAACTATAGACTCCAAATAGTAAGTCAAAAGAAAATAAATCCTATGATACCACTTTATAACGTCCTGGTTCCAAAAGCCACCCAGAGGCACCCTATACCCGGTTAGTCACATGGCCTCAAGCACAATTTCCCGAAGTCCAGAGGCTGCCGACTAGCAGTGAGGTCCTTGGGTGTGATAGTGGGGAAACTATACCCTCATTGGCAGTGTACACAGTGGAAGATACACAAATAAACAAAAGCGGAAGCAGTAAACATCCGTACAAGAGTAAACAACAGAAGACTAAAAGTGTAAACAAAAGGAGCACATATATAAATAATGCATGATACATATATGTCTAGGAAAGCATAAAACTAGTCCCAATGCTGAGTACTGTACTAAAAGAAAGAAAAAAAGAAAAACAGATGAGAAACTCCTCAGCATATCATGACTAAGCTTGGTCCCACGCTCTCCAGCTCCAAAACAAGTCATGTAACATAAGTCAAAGGGCGCTTGCCTTTGTCTATACCTATAGCAATATATTCTGTTTGGGCCCAAAAGCATTGCTCAAAAAGGGTGTGAGACTAAATCCCAGTAGAAAACCACCACGAGATCTGTCCCTAACAGTCACTGAATATAATGCAGGTAAAAGTACAGAAAGAAATAAACAGGAAGATACTGAATAGTAAGCAATCCATAGTCTCAACCATCTAATCTGCAAACAAGTAAAATAGATATTCAAGCAAGAAAGAACAAACAGGTAATCCTTTGGGTAGTTCTCATAGCCTAACCCCAATGGTTCATCCAACAAGTACTAGCAACCCTCTAGGAAGCACACACAGTCTCACCCCTCTTGTTGAGCTAAATAATAAACTCTTTGGGGAAGAACTCACCATCAATTCCCCCTATAGTCTCGTATCGAACTAAAGGCGCTCTGGGGAAGCACTCAACATCTCATTCCCCTTATGGCCTACGTCAAGGAACTACAGACACTCTGAGGAATCACTCATCATAAATTCCCCCTGTTGCCTTGCATCGTATTATAAAGACACTCTAGAGAATCACTTACGTCCATTCTTCATGTGGTCTACTGCACTAGGTTCTCACATCCCTTTGTAAGTCAAAAAAGTATATCACACGTAACGGCCAAAGTAAAACTCAAGAACTACTTGTATAGAATTATATGGCATATCAACACTTTAGAACTACAATCATACAATCCGACAATACAAGGCATGGAAAGCAAATAGAATTCTAATAGGAAAACAGGACCCAAACTTCAAAACAGGTAAACATGCATGGGGAGAACATCCAAAGCACAAGAAAATTAACCTAATCACAAGAAAAATTCTCTAATCTAGAATATAATAAAACCAGGAAAACAAGTGTTCTAAATAAAATAAACACGCAATACCACGTTCAAGGGTATTGGTGGAATTTCATAAAATATTCAATGACTTTCAACGGAACGGCACAAACCACCTTCCTCGGGGTTAGGATATCAAAATAATTGTACCACGAGGCCTAAATATTCATAGAACATCAAAGATCTATGAAAAACTATAAATCATTCAACCCATGATAACATGGAAAATGGAGGAAAAGGGAAACAAGGGTCCATCAGAAGAGAGAAGTCACTAGTTCGGTTCCAATGCAATCGACAGAGTTCGATTCAGAGGACGTACGATCGCTCGAGGGTTCATCAAAGATCCGCAGTCATTCGGGATCTCTCGGTTGAACGATACCTAAAAATAGGTATTTTTGGTGCTTATACGCGACCCTGGTGCGTTTAATGAGAAAAACAAAATACACAACGTGTACTTTTGGAGTACACAGAGTGTACTTGCCTTTTTCGTACTCTGCTTTAAGTGGCCTCCACCTCGCCCCACACGACCGTGTGTGTGGCCGGGACATGGCCTCACGTGGAAATGAAGTACACGGCGTGTACTCATAAAGTACGTGGAGTGTACTTCAAGAAATTTTACAAACTCATATTTTCTGAAAATCTTCAGAACAAGTAAAAACATACCTGAAAAAAATATTTGGGTTCTTACACCATGTATGTTTATTTATGGTTAGTTGGATGAGACTTCTAGGGATGTTACCGGTTCAATAGTGTAATCCAAGGTTCCTTATCCCCAGTTCAGGTCTATATCTCAAGATCCTTTAGACTTTTCTTATGGAACTACATCAATTTTAGGATTATATAGGGGATCCAACTTGTATTGTTTATTTTTGTCCCTTTTCCTTTTATTTATAATACTTTTTCTTGATTAGTTTTCATATAATGTATTATTAATTGATTAGCGTCATGTTTATGTGTGTATATGTATTTGACCCTCGTTATAGAATATTTATTCTTTAAAAAAATTATTTTGAAAATGTTTGGAAGGTTTTACTTCCATTTTTTAAATATAAAGTATACTCTAATTTTTTTGTTGGATTTTTTTTCCTTCTATATTGTTTTTAAAAGTGTAGAAAACTATTTTTCATTAAAATAACAAGATATCAAATTTCAAAGTTGTTTTAAAGTGAGTGTTTATTTGGAAAAATGGATTATGATGAGAAAATAGATCATAAGTTATTGTCATAATTTAGAGAAAAAATGGAAATCCTACTTTTGAATTGTATTTCAAACTAAAAAAAGGGTTTTAATTAAAATAATTGCATGGGTAAATGTATGTGGTGACTTATTGAGTAATTGTTTTCTCACACCTATATTATTATCTCAGTTTTAGGTTCCTGGATTTTCCCATGATAAATCATGTAGAGTTTATTAACCTGGGGAAAATGAGGTTGTTTTTATTTTATTTCCTTCAACATGTGGTTCATGTTACCTAATTTCATAGGGCCTTCTTTATTTAGAATAATGTATTTCATGTGTATATGTAAATTAAATGCTTTATCCTTATTGGATTTTAATTATCTGTATGTTTTTAGGGATAATGATATTAGGGTGGATGGGGATTCATAGTGGTGGAGATAATTTATTTAAAGTATGGGGTATGGAGGGTGATACATGAGTTTAAATTCTACATTTATTATTTTCTTGTTATTTAATCATTCTTATTTTATTTCTAGAATATAAGTATGACATTAATATTGTTCATTCTTTATTTTTAGAATAATTTACATTGTGTTTTAACTCTGATCATGTGATGAATTCAATCCCATGTGTATTCTTGTGATTTTTAGGATTTTTTCATTTTCTCATGGGGATTAGGAGCACCCTTCAGGATGGTAGAAGATATGTTCATCTTCTGGTTTATATGGCCTATGAGGCCGATTAATTAAATAATCGTCTATTATATTGTTTTTAGATATAGAAAAAAACCTATCTTAAAGTATTTTAACCCTAGTTATTATTAGCCAGACATGAAATAGATTTAGGGTTTTTTTATCTTTTACTTTTACATTATTATATTTCTTAATTAGTTGATTTAAATAAAAATCCATTATCTCAATGACACTTCATCACATTTAATGGAACATGGATTCCCTATAGAACTTAATGAAGGTGAACCACAATCGATATCCAGAATTAGAGCTACATTACACATGGGGAGTATCTAATAATACCGTTTTATCCCACCTTAAATGAAATTGAAATCATTTTTTTATTTAAGGTACCTTTCCTAGAAGTAATTTTTATACATCTTTATAAGATAAATGTGGGGGGAAATTTGTAAATTATGACACCCTCATGAGAAATGTACCTAACCTAATCTACGAGAGATATTACATTGGATAAGTATGATACCCATAATCAAGTGACTTATTCTAAGGGATTTAAATAAAAAAATGAAGGGATATTAATAATATTATAGATAATTCATTTGATTAATAAACAATGACTTGGGTATGATGATGAATTTTTAGATATTAAATACCCCATAAATTCAATTTAGGGGATGGAAATATATGATTATTATAGAATTTAGATTATATTTCTTATGAACTCTTTTTGAAATTTTTAAATATGGCACTTCATAATTTGTAATAATAAGTTGTGTGAATAAAATCCATTAATAATAGCTCTAAATTTGACAATCACGAAATGTCTTTTGGAAATATAATGTTGTAACTTTGTAGTTTGAGAGTATCTATACTCATGTGAAAAATTGGCTTCTTGAGAGAAAACTACCCATGAATTACTTTCATGGCCAGAAAATTGTAATTAATCCTAGAGGATTCTTAATGTATAAGGATGGTTTAGTTCTCTTCAATCCAAATTAATGATAATTAATTTCAATGTAAAATATGGGTAGAAAAATAATAATACAAAAAAATGTGTCTTCCCAACTATAGGAGATAATGGACTAAGAGTGAGTTTCATTTATACATATTGAATTGGATTCATGTGTATCAATTCAACATATATTTATGTACTTTATGAAAGAACTATATTACATTAATTTTTTTTATTTTTTTGAGAATATATGGCTTAAAATAATTTCACTAGATGGTTTTAGGGAAATCCACTCAAATACTATTTGATTAAAATCTATGTATTCAATGTATTTAATCTTGTGAACACGTGAAAACCATCATGAATAATGATATTTATTTATATTGATAATCATTTTTTAATTTTTGGTGAGTTCGTAGAAAATAAATTTCTCTAATTTTTTATATTATTTTAAGTTATTTTGAGTGGATTTTATGCCAAAATTACATAAATGTACTGATTTTCACAAAATATTGGGTTTTAGATTCACATTTTCGAAAACATGTACCTTAATTAATATTTCAATTCAATTTTAAATATATTTGAAATACCTAATTTTAACTTACTCATTTAACACTGAAATAAATTGATTTATTATTTTAATATTGTAACATATGGATTTTATATAAATTCATTCTTTTATTCAATTAATTATTTCATTCATAAATTTATAATTAAATTTTACCACCAAGATTAATTTTTTATTAATATGGTCAAAACTATATCATGGAACCAACATAAACAAGAAATTGTACATGAAAATACGTTACCTTTCCAACATAGTCAGAATAACTCTCTTGAGAATGCACTAAAATTATGAAGAATCATAGTGGTGGCCCTTGAGAATATGGTACGAGGAGAATTTTTTCTCATGACAAATGTCTAGAATACATTGGGTGGATAACACAACCTCATGGTATATTCTAAGAAGTCCCTACTACGAAAAACTACTCCATCGATCTTCCTCACATCACATTGCCACATCAATATACCCCTATAAAGGAAATTCACACTTCACCCACATGCCAATGTATCCTAAACCTATAATTCAAATAAGGAATTCCATTAAATGGTCACTATATTATGATTCCTTAGGATTGGGGATGTTCAAACGTTATAGAAATTTATTCTAGGAGAATCTAACATAGCCTAAATAATGTCCCCCAATATTCTTCCTAACAACCAACATATCCTCAATACACACCGTTTCTTTCATTCTTCAAACAAGGCGCAATATTAATTGTTTATATTCCTCTAATAAAAACACCTCAACTCGAGAGACGAAAATCCATTATTTAATTTATTACATTGGTACAAAATTAAAGGTATATCTTTTTACATGATCAATCAATTTAGCAGTCTTGGAAAACCTAATACATATATTATTCTTGTATTTAATTTTAAAATTAAAAAATGAAATAGAAATAACCATTAATCCATGAAATAATTAATAATATCATTTTTAATATTTTGGAGATTAAAAATAAAATAAAGGTTGGGATCAGATGCTCAATAAGGGTAATATACAGAAGAATCTATCATGAGCTAATAAGGTATAATAAATAATGTAAAGTGGACAATCAAACCACATTCCCTTAAATAACCAACATTTTTTCAACGAACATTCATCGATAATATAAAAATAGAAATCAGATGGATAATTATAAATATATTCTTAATAAATAGAAGACATAAATTTAGACATTAATGAGTAATGCCTCTCAACCAAGATATCACAAATCATTCAATCAAGGCATATCAACCACAATAATTTTCATTTCTTCGAGGCTTCTCAACCAAGATAATTTTCATTATGTCACATCCTCTCAACCAAAACATTAACATTATGTGGGATGGAATGAACTACATTCCCAACAATTATGACTTGACCATAAAATCAAATACTACACATCATGTGAACTTGTTTTTTCTTGGGATATATATTAATGCATTAAGGGTACATCTATAAATGGATCCACACCCATATCTTGAATATCCTATGCATTCATTATATTTTAAACAATAAAAAAAATTATTTAAAAAATGGGTTATAGGTCAAAGATTATATATATTGACTCAAGTATAAGAAACATTGATATTTCCCAAGATGATGATTTAACATATATAATAATCCTAATTCAACTGATACTATATATATAAATAGTATACGGGTGAAATTTCCACAAAGGATTAAAAATGATTTTGAATTCATATATGTCATTAAAAAAGATATGTGGAAGAAGATAATAGTTTCCAATGAATAATGTAAACTATGTTCGTTGATTAATCATAAATGATGTTTTTTTTAAAACTGATCCCTTAGAAAATTAAATAAAATAAATTCATTAAAATTAACATTCTTTTAACTTCATGTAAGAACAAATTCATAAATCACTTTTAAAATATATTTTAATACCGTTTAGAAAATAAACCCCGATTATTTAGTTTTGATTTCAAATATAAAGTCCCAAAATATTGAGAAAAATGTTTCTTTGAATATAACTTTAGAAAAATTTAAAAGAAGATTCAAAGAAAATAAGAGTCGTCTTAGCTGGAAAAATTGTTTGTGAAGTGTACAATAAAATAATTATTTCCTTCAAGCCTTTGGTAAAAAAGAACATCATTATAAAAATTATAAGAATATTACCATTAAACCTTTTTATGTAGTGAAAAATATTGTAAAAATTAATTTAATAAATATTTGGAGAATAAAAATAACATTCTTGAAAACAATTTACATAAAACATGTCCATAGATGAATAAGATATGGAAGTAAAACTTCAAATAATGACTTTTAAAAGAAATATCCTTACATATAACTTAATAGTCAATAATTTGTCCAATAAGATAATAAATGGAAAATAAATATCTAAATTACATAATTACCCTTGGAAAATAAAATTTATAGGGTATAAAATAATATTATCTTATATTCTTTCCAATGGGAATATAAACATAAATAATCCCGAAATAAAATGAGTTTGTAATAGAAACCCCCTACTAGTTTGGTAAAATCTAAATCAGAATCCATTGGATAAAATGCATGTAATTTTAACATTAAATATCTGGATTTAATAATGATTCATGATATAATATTTCAATATTTCATTATATGAACCTTATAAAAAATATTCATACAGAACATAACATATGTCCCAGAGAAGACAATTTTATAAAATAAACATTCACCTCATGTGAAAATACATCTTTCTTCAATACTAAACTTGTATAAAATAAATTTTGATTGATTATAAATATTTAAAAAAACCATATTTATAGTTATCATACCATATATCATTCGCTTATAACATCTTTTCACCCTTGTGTTAACAATCCATTGTTTACATTACAATATTGGGTGTTAACTATTTCATTTTTTATGAAATTTTTGGTTAGGTAGTTAATATAATTTCATCCATTTTGTTATATAAAATATCTATAATAATAATTATTACCTAATAATCATATGTATACATTAAATATAAATTTATAATCATTCATTAATGTCGTACATGAAAAATGAATGACATCGCTTCGTGGAGGTGGTAGTTCACACTTACTAAAAAATGACATTATTATTTTTCATCAGATGGAAGTGTAAGAAGGTATATATTATATATTATTTTTCTAGAAAAATAAATATTTCATATTTAACATATATTTTCATTATTTCTATATTAATTACTATCATTTTATTGTGGTGATGAAAGATGAATTTCACCTCTATGTGGAGAAGGTTTGTCGTATGTATATGCGAGCGGTGTCTTCATTTTTCCATAAGACGGAAGGGAGAAGAATATATTTTATAACTCTAGAAAAATAAAATTTTATAATATTTAATATAATTAAGTTAATTTGTGACCATGTTAATAATATATTTTAAGGAGCTATAAAAATGAAATAAAATGAAAGCACTCAATTACGATATATATATCTTCTTCGGAAGTACACCTTTGGCTTACACATTAAGCCTTATAGGTTGGAAAATTGATTACATCATATCCTCCATGTAATGAGGAGGAATTTTGGTAAGGTTTTTTGGTAGGTCTTGGTCAAGCTACAAGGCACATCAGGTGTGACGAAGAGGGGAGAGGTAGTGTCCATTTAAATGTGAGGGGAGCAGCACACTTAAAATTATTTAAAGTATTTAATTAATATACTTTTTCCATTTCCAACTTAATAAATTAATATATTTAGAATATATTTGATACATAATTATAAATACTCTCTTCCAACAATGTTCATACAAGTTCATGTTATATTATAACCCTAATCTCTTATATTTAACCTCCATGTTATCACAATTTAATGATTACAGTGATAATATGATTTTTACATATTATGTGTTAATAAATTCACTATAAAGAAAGTGACCCATAATGGGTTTATTTTTTCTATTTTAGACTATATCCCATTCACTTTTAAAAAATAATATTGTATTGAATTTTAAAAATTTAATAGAATAATATTTTATATAAAATAATAGTAAAGTCATATTTATAACTACGCATAGAATGGATAAAAAAAATTTAGTATATTAATTTAGTTTGAATATAAACTTTTGAAACATCAGTAATATTTATATTTATATAAAATATTATTTAATAACATAAATCTCCCAAAAAATATTACTTTTAATGTTTTAAAAATCATTTCATTTATTTTTCTATAACTTCCAAATGAAGTTTCTCAATGCGGCATATGAATATAAGGTAATTATTAGATAAATAAAAATTTAAAATAAATTATTAAAATAAAAAAATATTATTAAAAATCATTTCTTTTTTAAACAGTTCATAACTTTTTTACCCATGTAAGAAAATATTGATATTAAAAACATTAAAGGGTAATTTTGTAATTTTCCTTTAAAAACAATATATTAAAGGTATTTTTTCAAAATAAAACAGCACTAAAATGACAAACATTTTTTAATATTTTAATGGTTGTTTATAATTAATGTAATACAATGAAATATAACCTAGTTAATGGGTTATTTCAAAGCCTTATATAATAATATTAACATTGTTCTTCTTGTTTTAGCCATACCATTGTAATAATATTTCCCACAAGGTTAATATTCATTATGATCAAAAAAAGTTAATGTATTTTTCAAATTTGGAAATTTTAATACAAAATATGGAATCCAATTTATCAAATTCTATTCATATTTGTGGTAAAATCTATTTTTAAAATAATCTCGCAAAACCTGATAAAAAAAGTTTTATGGAAAATTACATTTTACATATAAAAAAAATTTAAATAAAAATTAAACATAATGTTTATTTAAATAAAAATAAAAAGATTATTTATAAGAAAATGGAATTAATTAAATTTAAAATAATATATAATGAAAATTTTACTTTGAAAATACATAAAAAGAAAATTCAATTTTTTATAAAATTGAAATTTTTAACTATTTTCTGGAAAATCAATCCTTTCATAAAAATAAAAAAACTAAACCAAATGATAATTTTGATATCATAATTTCAAGAATTATATTGTTTTTAGAAATTAAAACTTCTAAAATTACAAATAATTATAATATCCACTCATAAAAATAAATAAAAACATTTTTGAATAAAACATATTTTTTAAGCTTTAAATGACCACTGAAGATTTTTTATTATTTTTTAATCAGTTATCATTAAATTTTCAATAATTAAGGCCATTATATATATATATCATAATTTTGTTACTCATAATCATACCATCCAATTCAAGGAATATGTTTTAAGTGTCATATTAAAATAATTATGTTGCATGATATTTTTAAGATCAGTGTTGTCTGTGATACACACTATCAAATGTAGTGTTTTTTAAAAGAAAATATAAACTTAAATATTGTGGTATTATATTACCCCCAAATTATTGAAATTAGACCCTTAAAACTTTTATTTCTTAAATATAATATTACATAGTAATTAAGTCAGATATATATTTTATCATGAACTTTAATTTTTTATGTTATGAATAGGAAACCTATTATGCATGTGTATCTATAATATTCATACCTCAATATGAGTTTCTAAAAAACATTTGTAGTTGAGTTTTACTTTATACATAATACTCGATATGTTTATCTTCAATTTTTTGAGTCTGAAATTTTCATTTACCATTTGGATAAAATATATGATAAAATCAAATTACATGATTTGATCCCATTTTATAAGAATAATTTCATCCTTAAATTAGAATCATTAAAATCATGATGAAATTTTCTTTATTTAATATCCAAACAAAAATATTAATCGACTAGAATATCTAAAAAAATTATGAAAATATATTCCAACTATATAAAACCTAAATGGTTAGCGGAATTTAAAATAATAACCAATATGAATAAACATTAATATGAGAAAATACATCGTTAATCTCTAAAGTCTCAAGAATAACAACCACAGTTAAAATTAAATCATTTATCAAGTAACTAACTTGAAAACACTTCAAAAATATTCTCAGCCACATCAAAACCCCAAAAATATAAATATTTGATAACATATTCTTCTGATATCAATTTAAAATTGGTCTTGAAACAGCTACATTCACTCAAGAAGTCATATAACAAAAATACATAAGTGAAATCATAACATCTCTAAAATATACCAATATTTTCCAAAAATAACTTCAGTCATCATAATCCCACAATATATTCATATATTTTTTAAAAGTACAACTCAACCTTCATTCTTAAAAAAAGAATCTAATACAAAAATATATCAATTTATCTTATTTGTATAATATTCCAATTATAGTTTAATTCTTAAAAAATCACATTAATCACATATTTAAAAGGTCATTTTTTATCCCCATGGTGATATATAAGATAAAACATATGTTTCCAAAATTTAATAATACTTTTATCTAAATTAATTATGTTAATATTAATGGCCATATTAAAACTAAAAGGTTTCAATTACTTTAAACTTATTCTAATAAGATATAAAATAATTATTCATTTAATAACCTTTTCTCAAAAATACATACTAATCCAAAGTGTTGTATTCCCATACATATCTCAAAAAATATCCTCAATAATCTTATTCATTCATCATATAAACCTCAAAAGGGGTATCTTTGAATTTAAATGTATTTTCAACCTTAATCATATTAATTCATGACACTTTAGGTTTTCCCATATAAATATGAGACATCATAGGTTTCTGTAGGTTCTATCCTCTCATTAATCTTAACGGTTCATGAAAAATAGACACATGCATATCCATGGAGAATTTATTTCTTGGTGTGAAATCATAGCCTCACTTATATGACACTAATGATGATTTGGTTAGTACAAAATATGACCCTTTCAGAGTTTTTACCCCTAGGTGAATATGTGTTATAGAAACATCCACTTTCAAGTATCCATAGAAGGATGTATTTTCTAGGATAACCACATAATATATACTTTTCCAAATAATCATGATATTAGCCAATACATAGATATATCCCTAAAATCAATAATAGTGTTTTTCTCTCAAATATATGTTTTCCAAAATCGAGTTCCCAATGGTTCTATTAAGCTTACATCGATAAAAATTGTAAAACCTTGAATCCAAAAAACTCAGAGTCAGTGTTTACATTTTAACATTGGTGAAAAATACAAGGGAACACACAATGTAGGATAGATCAATTTAGAATTCATAGAAAACGTGATGCATAAATTATTCCCAAATTACATTGTAAATATAAATACATGTCATAATAATATTTTTTGATCTTTCATATCATTCATAATAACCTTCTTCATCTTCTAGGGAATGTAATGAATCAATGGTGAGTATAGATCCCTAGTAAGGGATACATACAGTGTAAGTTATCATGAGTAATAAGGAATAATCAATAAAGAAATGTTTATAATCTAAAAATGTTTCATTCAAACATCAAATCAGTTCAACAAACATCCATGGATAATATATAAATAGGAATCATGTCGATAATATAAATTGAAGTCATGATAAAGGAAATGCACAATTCATAAAATTCATGATTAAGGCCGCTAAAATATGATATCATGAATCTTACCATAATTGTCTCTTGAGAAATATAATTTTCATTAATTCAAGGACACTAAACCAAAAAAATCTATAAAATCCTCTTGACCAAGTCATTATCATTATACGGGTATGTATACACCAAAAACAAAACTATTATGAGATGATGTTATAGCATCAACCATTACATTATGTCAAATTATTTTGTCTAATGAGTCTTATCGATGAATCCAATGTATATCTATAACCATACCACAACCATAATTTTAAATCCTTATGTATTCCTCAAATATTTAATTATTGATATATTTCATTCTCAAAATAACTTATAAGTCAAATATTAGTTTTATTGAATCAAGAAGACAAAACGTCAATGTTTACCCAATAAATGAAATAAATTAATTAATAAAATTACTTAAATTGATACCATATATAGAAATGTTATCCATTTGAAACATCCTCAAGTTAATATAAATTATTTTAATTCATCCAATATATTAAAATTCTAAACATTGACGAGAAAAATAAACTCCTTTGAATAATTTATATGGATAGTTTACATGATCATAAGAAATTAAATGATATAAAAATATGGTATGGTCCATTATCAGTCATTTAAGATAATCAATACCACAAAAATATTGGTTTTTTAATAAAAACATTTCATTAGAAATGAATATAAATTCAATACATTAAAAATAACTTCCTTGTATCTTCATGTAAGAATGGAGTAACAAATCACTTTTCAAAATCATTTTCACTCCATTAATAAAA
Organism: Viscum album; assembly: GCA_963277665.1. NCBI lineage: Eukaryota > Viridiplantae > Streptophyta > Magnoliopsida > Santalales > Viscaceae > Viscum > Viscum album. The sequence continues at coordinate 1,008,159,477 of OY728161.1, forward strand.
TAATTTGTATTTATTTAGATATCATTTTAAAAAAAATTCCCAAAATAGAATAAAAAAATTATTTGAAAATATGAAGGGAATGTTTTAAATTAAGAGTCAAATAAAATTATAGTCATGAAGGTGGGAAAAAACATCCTTGAGGTGTTTGTTAAAATGAATATTTTATTCACATCCTCAGAAAAAACTAACTAATTTATAAAACGACATGGAGATTAATTTTAAAACATTATATAAAAATTGTAACATGTGTACAAAGGACATCAATAAATATTTGGATATTTACAAAAATAATTGAAAACATTTTAATTAAAATATGGACATGGAATGAAGGAAACCACCAAAACATTATTTTTAAAATAATGTACCTTACTTGTAACTTAATTTTAGATTATAGATCCAATAAGACATTAAATGAAAAATGAACTTTTAAGATTCAACATAACCATAGGTTCTAAAAATATTTGAGGTGTAAAAGACAATGATTTTAAAATTATCCCAAATTAAATTTGAGAATGAAAAATCCTAAAATAAAATTATATTGTAACAAAAAAACATTACAACCTTCATATCTTTTGAATGATAATACATTTGATGAAAAAAATGATTTAAAATTTTAAATATCATTATGTTTGAATTATTCATGATATAACATGTAAAAGGGTTATTAGATACACTACATAAAAAAAGATATATGAATAATAAATCATATATATAAAACAATGCAATTTGAGATGATAAATCATTACCTCAATTAAAAATTCATTTGTATCTTCTATGAAAATTATTTATAAAAAAATTATGTTTATTATAAAATAATAATAGAACCATATTATAGTAATCATATAATCTGTTATTCATTTATAAAATTTTATAACTCGTTTATTAACAGCTCATTATTAACATTATCATACCGGATGTAAAATGCTCTATTTTTTCATAAATGTTTTGGTACATTAGTTCCAGTACATTACTCATGGTCTTTATTTCATAATATAAATAATATTGAAGAATATATGGTCGAATTTTTTTAATTTTTTTTTAAAAAATAATCATTCATTAAATGAATACTTGAGAAACGAATCACATCGCATAGGTGACATGGTAGTCCACGGGTATGCATGAACTATGTTAATAATATATTTTAAGGAGGTATAATATGAGATAAAACGAATAAGGGGGTTTCCTTAATAAGTATAAAATTTCAAAATATATAATATAGTTATGTTATTATTTGACCATGTTAATAGAATATTTTAAAGAGGTATAAGATGAAATAAAATAAAAACACTTGATTAAGAGTTATACATTTTCTTTAAAAAACCTCTATAGGATTACACCTTAAGCCTTTTAATCTGTGCCTATGAAAATATAATATTATATTAGTCATTTTGAGGAAGGTTTTAATGTAATTTTCAGGGATTAGTTCAATTACAAGACTTAGGAAGTATGGGGATGACAAGAGATGTGGTGTCATTTTAAAAGTGGGGGGTAGGGGTATCATTGGATTTACTTAAATTATAAAACTAATATAATTTAATTTTCATGTTAATTTGGCACGAAAATGATACATTTAAAATATATAATGTATATGTTTTAGAAAAATAAAAATAAAAAATTATAATAATTTAGTCGATTTTTTATCCCTTATCTCTTAGTTTTAACTCATTTTAACAATATTCAAAGATTACCCTCACAATAAGGTATCAACACATTAGGTGTCAATAAATTTAATTTAAAATAAATTTTAAATGATAATATGACAATGTATTATATTACCAACCATATATATTCACTTTTTTTAAATATTATATTTTTCTGAATTTTTTGTCATTTAATAATATATTATTTAACATAAAATACTCTCAAAGTCATTTTTAGGATTGTTCGTATTATTGATTCAAAATAATATTAATATAGTAATGTATTATAAATTTAAAAATTTAAAAAATAAATAAATATTTATATTTATCCAAAAAATATTTTAACACCATAAAGCACAGACAAAATATTAATTTTTTAGTTTTTAAAATTATTTAATTGAATTTTATAATGCAAGACCGATCCCTTTGTTTTCATTTTGTAGGAATTTAAGTTTATTATTTAACAATTAAAAATAAAAATAAATTACCATTATAAAAAATTTGTCAATTTAAAAAACATTCATAACTATTCATAATGATTTTTTATCCCTCCCAAAAAATCTTATAGATACTAAAAGAAATAAATGACATTTTAGAATTTTCCATTCCATAAAATAATATAAAAATATATTTTCAAAAAGAATGGAACCAAAATTCTATTATTCTATGATCTTTAAGTGGAAATAAAATTAAACTCATACGATGAAATATATTCAAGTGGATATATGATTTTTAATCCATAATTCATTATTTTAACAGTGTTCTACTTGTTTAGCCTTACCATGGTCAAAAAATTTTTAAAAATGTTAATATTAATTATGAGAAAAGCTGAGATATTTTCAGAATATAAAAATTATGAATTAAAATATGTTATACTTTTTATCAAGTTCAATTCCAATATTTGGAATAAATTACTTTTAAAATAAACCAACAAAATGTGATAAAAACGGTTTTGAAAAAAAATGCATTTTAAGTATAAATATTTTTCTATATAAAAATTAATTATATTTTCAAACTAATTAAAAAATTTACATCCTAAATACATGAAAACAAAATAGTGTTTTCCATAAAATAAGTATTTTCACTATTCCCTAAAAATCAATTATTCTAGAAAAAACCAAAAAATATCACCCTCGTTTATTTTTTATATATTGATTTCAAAAATTATATCCTTATTTTAAAAATACATATATATGTGATAGAAATTTATTATAATATTCAATTATAAGAAACAATGAAAACAATTTAAAAAAACATATTGAAGCATAAAATGAATTTGATAAAATTTTGGTGTTTATTTCCTAGAAATTTATCAATACATTTTTATTGATTCGGTACATTATATATATTTTTTATAATGATTTTACTCATATTCATACCCAAAAATTAAAAATATAGTTTATAAGGGTTATATTTAAATTATATTATTTTGTTGTTTGTTTAAGAATTATGTTGCATGTATTTCACACTATTGAACATAATGTTATTTTAAAAAAAGATCTAAACTAAAATATTCATATATTACATGAGACTCTCAATGTTATGCTACATACATACCCAACATTATTTTTTCTAATCAATGTAGTATATATTGATTATTAATATTCATGTAATTATAAAATCACCATAAATACATTTAGATTCAATGAGTTGCATTATAATAAGGGTAAACAAGATTACATATGATGAAACTAAACCTAGAAAGAGGAATAATACACCTGATCATTCATTTAATTCATTTTAGACATTTGTTTCATGCACGAGAATTTGGAACCAAAAAAATGTTCTCTCAAAGTATCTATCCAAATAAAAATAAGGCCCCAATAAACGAACTACATGGTAATAAATCATGGAGTAAGGTACAATAATGTGATTTAGAAGACGAACATGGAAATAAATGAAGGGTAAGTCCACCAACCATGTGGATTCATCTCTAGAGTATTCTAGATTCATGTGGTAATATTCTATAAGGCTAAGTAAGAATTCCCCTAGGGATTTCAATTTGAATAAAAACAAAAAAACAAAAAAGGGAACTTCTTCATGGATGAGAAGGATACATATAGACATGATGACAATTCATACTTGGGTATATCACTATGAGTGAGATTAGCTATAGGAGTACATCATCTATTAAGGGAGATGTTCGAAGCAATCATATGTCCAACTGGTATTTTCCCCCATGTTTTTTATTTCTATATTTTTCAGAGTTTGTGACAAGTTTCTCTTAATGTATATGTGAGAGTTTTCCTTTCATCAATTTGACTATTGTTAACCTACAAGGACTACTATTTTGAGTTATTTTGATTAATTTCTTAGTTTCTATCTTCTTGGATTTTTTATGGAAACTTTGTGAATATGTGTGATATCAGAATAATCAAAACCCATACTGTCACTTCTGTACCTATGAAATTAATACTAGTCATATTTCTGTTAACTATGTTTTAAATATAATATTTGAACTTATAGTACTATCATTTTTTAAAACATTTTTGGTCTGAGTGAGAGTTATATATATAATTAGACCCACATGGATGTGATTGAAAATAACCCCATGAAGGTCTAAAAAATCTCATATAAGAACCCAAGATAAGAGAAATACTGTTAGTATGACCCAATGGAACTAAAAATTAATTTTCCTTAATGAGAAGATTAATGATACTACATAAATATTTTAATTCTTATTAGGGGGATTCTGATGTTATCATTAGCTGTGTGTATCTATTTTTTATGGTTAGGGCTGAAGCCTAGATTTATTATTTAAATCAAAGACCTCTTTTAGACTGGGTAGTGGTTGACCTATTACATAGCCTGAAGGCCCAAGGCCAAGTGGCCTGAATACAGGCCTTGAAAGCCCATTTTTTGGCCCAAAGGACCCCTCTGTGAACAGTACTGCTACAGTACCCGCTCTGCTATAGTACCTATGTACATAGTAGTGATTACTCATGATGGGTTCAAGACTAGTGCGTAGGAATAGGTAATTTTAGTTGAGTTATATCTTCAATTTAAGTGGTTTTCTACTCTATTAAATTTTATCACTTGGTTATAAGTTATTTTTAAGGTTCCTTTCATTTTTTGGTATACATATCTTTAAATTCACCTAAAAAAACTGATATTATACTTTTATCCATAATACTCAATCAATAGCACAACTAAATCAAAAAACAATTAAGTCAAATGACATGGTACTTACCAGAGTTGTGTTAAAAGTACCATGTGAATCTTCATAGGAATTTATAGTTAAACAATACATATTTTCATCAAGAAAATAGCACAAAGCAGTGAAAACCAAGATATCCAATAAATATATTATAGAATCTACAAAACCAATACCCCTCCCTAATATATTCCCACTATGACTACTATTTCAACTCTTGGGGAACCATTAGAGGACACCCCTTAAAGACATACACTATAAATAAAATACAACTAATACAAGTAGATATATCATTGAACTATAACATTCTTATGACCATGGATTACAAGTATATAGAGTGTCACGAAAAGCTATCAATTAATAAGACTCTTGTTTTTTATGAGGTGGAGAGTATGGGTGTATATGGATAATATATCATTACTTAAATGGATTCTTTATTGATTTATTTTTTTATTTTACAGTCTATTTTTAATTATTTTCACATCCATTTTATTTTCCATATATTTTTATTTTTCTTTAAATTTGTTTTATTTTATATTTATTGTTTTATTGTGGAATTTAATGGGATCAATTTTTTATTTAATAAAAATTTATATTTGTTTTTTTACATGTCATTTTAAAAAACTATTTTCTATTAAATTTACTAAAATATAGAATATTAAATTTATAAAATAAAATACTTATGTAACAATTTTTTTCAAAATTTTTTTATGAATAAATATATACCAATTGATTTGAAGATCAAGGGTGAACATATTAAAATAACTAGAGAATAATTGTATAATTATTACAAGAATTTAATGTTATTCTATTACAGTTTACACTAAAAATATTTCAACATATTCTACCTTCAATATACATGGAAGAAAATGTTTTATCCAAGGATTAGGGTCAGATATGTTGACTCCACATAGTATTTTTTGTACTAGATGATCTATGAGAGAACATTAATTAGGAATCATGATATGATTTTTTTTATAAAACATAATGACATTAGAACCAAATTTTAGAGACATTATTGAGAATTTTTTAAAATATCATAGGACTTTTAATTTCAAGTTTAAGATTTAATGAATTTTTAATATTTTCTTATCTTATGAATTTATTTATATAAAATTATCTTTATTAAATTAACATTTTCATTCATGCCATATATTGTAGTGAAATATTTTAATTCACACTCATATGATGTATTATAAAACCCCATTGATAAATTCCTCTTAATACCCTCTTTCTTGAGTTTTTCATGGGGCAATGTTTTTTTTCAAATTTGTCTTGTTTCGCTTTTTAAAACTATAATAATCAAATAAAATTAGAATGATTAAGTTTATTATTTAATTTTAGCATATAATACTATTGAGACTACCTTTTAATTTTCATCACATTCTTGAATATCAGAATGTGAACACCCCATACCCACCTTCAATAGGTCGAGGTATAGTGACCAATATTGAGGTATACAAACAAAATAATGGGAGGCATTACATCTAGATATGAACAATCACTTATTATCATGGAAACTCATCTCCCTAAATATCACAAAAACATAAACCATGAAATATAACATAGGAATATATATAATATTTTTTTAAAATGGTGTGTCTGAGGCCTCATTTATTATGAAATCAAAGCAAAGAAATCTTTTAACTCGGTAGAGGGTGACCCAATACACAGCCCGAAGGCCTAGTGGGCATTTAGCCCATTATATGACCCATAAGGGTGAATTTTTTGGCCGAAGGCCCATTCTGTGAATAGTACTTCTATAGTACTCACCTTCTACAGTACCACACAATACTGAAAAATATCTGCCACTGCTATAGTACCCATCCACTGCTATAGTGACATGCTACCGCTACAGTGCCTGTCATTGCTGCAATGCTGCCGCTGCTACAATACACTAGAGTACTACTACAGTGCCTGTGCCCAATGGTTTTTAAACCCCCATTTTTCATGTAGGATTATGGGGTGCTTACCACTATGCCAAACCCCACCTACAGGTATATATATAATAAATATCTCCTCAATACAATGCAAGTTATATAAATGTTACATAATGTTAACGTACCACATCCTGAATAGTTATAATAATGATTATAAAATATTTTAATGTGATCAAGTGAAAGAAAATACATGTTAGGAACTACCACTTCTACCACCCATCTATAACCTCTAAGAACATTCTCCATCAACATCAGTTGATCTATATAGGAATGAGAGATAACACAACCTGATTTTGTGTGTATGGAAGGGGAATAATTGTATATTTGGACATCCTAATCTATTAGTTGGCCCTAAAAACATCTATTTTCCTTGTGAATTAGAAATATATGAATTTTAGGAAAACCAATATCATAAGATATCATCATCAATCAAAATGATGCTCACATTAAACCCTTATCAATATTCTTTAAGCTCCATTTCATCATGTTCATAAAATAACAACATTAACTTAATAATAATATTTCATGTATTCTATAATATTATGAAAGGTCCCCCATATCCTTTGTCCTACTAAAGTGTCACCAATTATTCCTTTAAAAATATTTTATCCAACTCATTACATAAGAGACCAAAAATATAATCCTATCCACTCATTCCCACTAAATTATTTATATTAGATCCAATCTACCCCCATGTGTATTATATTAATGGAATAAAATTAACAACATTTAAATACGAATATTCTCTCACATCACATAATTATTTTTCTCACAAGATAATTCACCCTCAATTCACCATATGATTTTCCTGGGGGATTATAAATATCCATTAATTTTATACTAGATCATATAGATGAATAAATATCTCTTCCAATATTCATTTAAAAATAAAATCTCCCACAAACCTAGTGTAATGAGTTAAATAATTTAATAATGGATGCATAATTTTTCTTTTATGATTCAAAATATATTGAATAGAAAGAGTAAAAATACTAAGGTGAATTATCAAATATCAAAACATCATTTATCATTAACATCCAGTAAAACTACTTTTTGACTTAACAATGATAAATAAATATATAGGTCATTGAAATTGATTATGTAATATAGTGGCTGAGAAATTTATATGAAATCATCTAACTCTAACTGGATTTAGAGGTTGATTTTGAATGAAAACACAAGAGTTATTTATTTCTACAATTATCCTCCAATCACGAGACTATATCACATTCCAAGACGATGGGTGGAAAATTAATAGCTATACTAAAATAAATGACCCATATTACCTATAGAGTATGATATTACACATAACAATAATTTATTCCATTTCAATTTTATATATGAAAATATGTATTATTATATCAAGATAATCCAATGAATATTAAATAATAGTTATTGAATTTCATCAAACTACACAAAATTGACTTTATCATATGTTTTCCATAGTTTAGAAATAATTTTCCCATAATTTACATCTTCAACATAATTTATTTCATATACATTAAACAAATTAATTTATAACATTTTTAATATCATTCATCATCACCTTTATCAGAGGAAAAAGTCATAAATTTAAATTATCACAATTCCATCATGAAGATACATTATCTTTAAGATAATAATCATTTATCATTAATAAGATAATATTTTTTTTAATTGATTTCAAAGTAGACTTATTTACCAACTTTATAAAATTTATTATTTTAATTCACACTAGTTTAATATGATAAATTATTTGGTTTTATATAAGTAGACAAAAATAACTCCACATGTTTTCCACCTCTATAACTCAATAATTATCTCTAAGTGTACTTGAAAAGAACTAATACTAACTAATTTATTCATTTTTATTATATTATTGACATTTTCTTAATCTTGAGAAAATTTCACTTTTATTTACATTTTTAATAATATATAACCTTATAATTATTTTTTCATTATTTACTTTATTTTTATCTATAGATCCATCATATAAAATTCATTTAATCATAATGAAATTTAAAAACACATTTTAGTCTTTAACAAATTATGAGGAATATAATTAAAACATTCAATGAATAATTTAATTTGACATCAATATTATGTAATAAAATCATTTTAATTTTCATAACATCAAAAATATTAATTCATACTTCCTTGAGTAAAAATATCATCAACATATTTAGCTTATGCACCTTGTTTAATTCCCAAATTTTCTCATTGAATTTTCAATTTCAAATTCCTAGGTCATCTCATTTTTTAATATTATTATCATCAATTAATAATATTTTATATAATTATCACAAATAAATATAACAAAACGTTTTTATTGTTTAACTTGATCAAATAGTACATATTTTAATCATTAAATAGTTTCCCACTATTTGCGTATGATTCTATAAATTCAATACTTAATTTTTTTTTGAAGAAAACAATTATTACTATTTTAGTAATAATAATTTAATTGACCCACCAAAAATATATAGTTCGACTTAAAAATATTGTATTAGTCCTAGGATATTGATATGACTCTAAAGAAATATTAGTGTTGAAAAATCATGCCTCATATTCCTATACATCCAACTTACCCTCTCTAGAAACCATGGGTTCCATGTAAAACCTACCCTCCCCCTAAATGAACCCACTTTATGCCTTACGGCCTGATTAAAAGTATTCACCACACGAACTCCTCCAAATTTCCCAGTATTAATATCAGATAGACCTATCATCATCGTGTATATGAAGTTGTGCCCCTTCCCGTTTGGAGATTTGGCCTCACAGGTTACCACATGATCATATGGATCAAATGACCATGAAGACCCCAAGCCACAGTATGTATAATGGAATCCTAGCCACCTTTTAAATAGTTTACTTTTACATAAATAAATCAACAATTTTCACCATAAAATATAGTATAATTGTTACCATGGTTTTCCCATGAGGATGTTTCATACTAGGTCAGAAAAATTGTAACTTTTATTCATTGTTTTTATAAAATTTGGTAAAAAAGGTATTTAGAAATGGATATAAAAACTCAATGGAAAATAAAAAAATTATTTATAAAATTAAATGTATATATTTATTCACGAGATGATGTAAAATATGAATCAATTTTACCCTAGTGGTCAATCAAGTCTGCAATGATCCTCCTTCAATCAAGCTCCAGGTGGCAATCCCCTAATTAATTTATCAAGATACCACTACATGTGTCTGTGAATAATTGAATTCACTTATTCATCTTCTTAAACATATTATAACAATATTATATCATAGAATATATTTTTTCCAGAATAATAATTCTAAAGACTATATATGAGTCTCAGGGATCATTGATAAATTGAGGTCATTTGTCACGTTTTAAAAGATTTTACAATAGCTTTCCACTAAATCATGGTGTTCATTTCTTTGGGGTTTTGAATTCATAACACTTAAATAATTATTTTTTCGGAATTTTGATTTACCCCATATGATTCGCATCTTCCCAAATCCTCAACATGCCTCATAATATCGACCTTGGCCATTTCTAATATTGTTTTCGAGTATCCTTACAATTTTTTCTTGATTATTCTCTTCCACACACATATAATCACATAAGTTCTTCTAGTTTTTCTTTTAAACTCCATATATGTGCCCAAAAATATCCCCACATGCTATAGTAGTCTATCTATGTCCATTTGAAGAGTGATATCCCTTATATAGCCTTTGTTTTCTACACAAATCCCAATCTACAATATGTAGATGTCTTTTATGAAGTATCTTAAATGAGGAAATTCCATTATACAATTGTTTAAAACATAGAGGTAACCATATTCATTTACATTTGTTAATCATGGTTAAATTCATGGATTAGTTGTGTATTAAGGTTGGTTGGGTTTATATGTGATCAATTCTATGGAATAATAAAAAGTTGTCGAATCTTTTTTAGAAAGAAAAATTCAAGATTCATATATTTCCACTATAGAATTGTCTTATACATTAATTACTTAAAAGTTCCTAATCTCCAAAAATAATTAAACATTTTATGGAAATATCACACCTTTAGTACTTTATTATTACAATTTAATCAACTCAATAGCCTTCAATGGAATTAAATTTCATATTATGATGTTTTAAAATAATATACATATTTATTTTTATGGTAAGTGGGTAATTATTTGAATTTCAATTAGTGGAGTCACTTCAATGAATTATGACACTTTTTAAATCTTCAATTTACTCCCAAATAATTACCTAATAATGAACTAAATCAAAAGACAAAATCCCCCCACTATTAAGTTTAACTAAATCATGAAATTTCAATTCCAAAGTAGTTTGGATAGAGAAAAATAGAATGTAATGTGGAAACCTACTATTTTTTCCATGGATAATTAGGTATCACATTGATTAAATGTAAATAGTATGCCTATAAATGGTTCTTTTGAAAATGATACATTTAAAATGAATCCAATCACCTCAATAATCTTAAGACAAGTTCCTTAAATATATTTGGTTTTAATATAAATTGACAAAATTAAACTTAAATAATGATGTGATTGTTTCTCTTAATTGGTGAGGTGAATGGAATTAAAATTTCCAAATTTCATTGGTATGGATCATATTTAGTTGATTTAAAATTTTTATCAATTATTTGTGGATTAGGATTCAAAATTATGATGTCATCTCAAGAATTACTCAAAATATTAAATCTAAAACCAAGTCATTTAATAAATCATTTAATTAAAAATAATTTTATAAAATCAGTTAATTCATTGGAATGGGTTTAAAAAATTAAAAATGAATTCATTTGAGTTCATTAGTTCAGAATAAACAACACAAAATTAAAATAAATAAACTAGTAGAAATATATCATAAATTTCATTGAAAATAACAAGCATAGTTTTCAAAATAAAATACTAAAATATATATTCTAACAAATGATGTTCCTCCCTCAAAACATTTTTTTCAAATTTTCTCATTGTAAAATAATTTAGATTCTATGTGAGAATAATGAATCATGGACATGAAAAAAATAATTTTATGGGAATGTGACAACCTAGTTTAATGAGAATCATCCTGAAGTTAACTTCTAAACTATTACAATAAAAAACCTATAAAAAAGAAATAAAACATAAAAATTATATTAAAATAAAAGATAAAAATAAATACCTAAAAGGGAAATAATATTAGTTTGAACCCCAACCCCTAAGCGGGTATTGTATTTTATGTTGTCTAGAGTAGGACAAGGATAATGTTCTATCCTAACCGAAATGTCAATGTAGTTTCTCTCTCATGAACAACTAAAATGAAATTTCTATGATATGTTTTCAATTTTATATATTTTTGAATCTCCCATGGATAGTTTTATTCAGGATTCTCAATATCACATTGTGATTTATGTTATACAATGATATATAGAACAAAAGTTAAGCTCACCTCCCCAATACATGATCTTTTGGAATGTCATGTACTAGTATCTTGAAATTAATTTCAATATGTGGGTTTTCTACACATTCATTTTGAAATATGATTTATTCATTTCAAATCAAATTCATACCACCATCCTCAAAAAAACATTTTCTTAACTGAATTGGTTCCATGATTTTTCACTCAAAATATAACATTTCTTCCTCCTTTTCCACTAGGGTATGCATATATGAAATTTAAACTATAATCACAACATAAGTAATTTTCAATAAAATTTAGATCTAATAAAATCATTATTAAATGGGTACTCAAAAATGAATCTCCCATATAATTTTTTTTTCATGTACTTGTTTTTATTTTTTTTAATTATATATTATTTTTTTTATTTTTCATCTCTATTTTTATTATATTTCAATCCACGTAGTTTTTATTTGTGTGATTATTATAATGTTGGATAGATAAAAGATTTATCTAAACTTCATTTGTTTATGGGGAAGTTTAGAAAAAAAATTTAGTTTTCTAAAAATTCATTATTTTTTATGTTACAGGTTTAGAAACTCTAAAGTTTGTAGTTTCAAATAGTTTTTTTATTTGTTTTACTGAAACTTCTATAGATATCATATTTTCTCATAAATTGTTTTTATGTGATGAAAATTTATTTATAATGATATTATTAGATGTCTAAATATTTTTATGGTCATTTAATTATATGGTCTTCTCCAATCCTGTTTCACAATTATAGTTTTCTATAATGTTTTTGATTTTTTTAAAATTCTCAAGAGCAATAGATGTTGGGTTTATTTGTTTATTGGTTAATTAGAAATATAATAATTTTTTCTATAAATAATTCTTCTTGAACAAAATTTGATTCTTGTTTTTATATCCCTTAAAAATGCATTGAAATTTGATAGTGTATGTTGTCTAGTTATTTTCTCAAAGTATGGTTTAGTACCCTTCCTTTCACAAAGTATGTTTCGAAAACCTGACTTTCAAGAAGTATGGTCTGGAAACCCGACTTTTGAAAATTATGATTCCAAACCTACTTTCAAAATGTATGGTTCGGCAACCCTATATTGTTGTTCATACCCTATGCTATGTTACTCTTCATTTAGAAAAGTATGGTCAATCAACAATACATTACTATTCATACCCTACATTACATTATTGTTCATCTCCACAAAGTATGGTTTGGAAACTGCGTATTACTATTCATTCCCTACTCTATGTTACTGTTCGTTTTCTAGGATACATTACTGTTCATTACCTATGTTACATTAGAGTTCATTTCTGTAAAGTGTGGTTTGGAAACCATGTATAACAATTCAATCCCTATGTTATGTTACTATTCATACAGTACATTATGTTACTATTCATTTCTAAAATTATGGTTTGGAAACCCTACATTACTATTAATTACATACATGATGTTATAGCACAATCCCTATACTACTTCACTATTCATTCCCTACTAGTCTGGTGTCTTTTTTGTATGTTTTTACTGAAAATTGATTTGTTATATATATATATATATATATATATATATATATATATATATCTGTGGATTATCTTCAATTGGTTTTCTAATGGAAAAATTCACATTAAATCTATAGATTTTGATTAAAGAGGTTTCTAATGTTATTTTTGTATTATTTAATGATAAAAATTATTTAAATTATTTGAACGTCATTTCCCAATAAAGTTAGTGCATTAAATATTATTTAAATTAAAATATTTGAATTTACATTAGGCTTGTTTTGCTAGTTTTTAGAACTGTTTTGACTAAATTTAAAGAGGTTTGAATGGATTTAAACGAGTGTATTAAATCATTTAAAGACTTTATTATTCTTTATATTTTATCAAAGGACTTATTTAAATTATTTTTCAATGTTATTATTAAATATTAATTCTACAGGAACAAAGAGGGAACAACGCTACTATTTTTTATTGATATTTTTGAAATCTCTTGGCCCAATTTGTTTTGAATTTCCAAAGGAAGCAAAACTGTTGCAGATGTTGAATATTAATTCTATATATATATATATGTCTGGTAAGAATAAAAAAGAGTGATATGTACTGCCTAACATATTTGATACACTTTTTTTAAAAAAATAAAGTGCTATGAAAATTGAACTTACTATGCATTTTAAACATCCTGTGATTCTCTGTTTCATCACCCAGACATTCTCTCAGCTGCAAAATTATTTATTATTTGACAACAATTTCATTAATGAGATGTGATAATTCAAACTTCAACAACCAGTATATGTGATTTCATTGTTTTTTTTATTTCGTATGGTTCTAAGTCTGTAGCAATTTTTCTCATCTCTCACACACATTCATTTTTTATTCTTTTAAACACAGAAGAATTATAGGTTATTCTCTTTCTTCAGGTTGTGAGTCTTAGATTCTAAAGTTAGTATAATATTGTTTTGACACCCTATATCTAAATTCAGGATTTTTCAAGTTGTGACTCCTGGTTTCTAATGTCAATTTGTATGTGTTGTGACTCCCCAAACAAATGTAAGTCTGGTGGTTATCACTCAACTACAAAATGATTTTATATTTGGGTTATGATTCCCCCATAAATATCATTTAGGTGTAGACATATCTCTCACTAAGTAGAGAGGTATAAGAGTTGATTAAGCCCACATTGAACCAAAATACTATAAAAATAATCCTTGTGTTATTTACTTTTTCTAATGCTAATAATCCTTAATAATTAAAATTGATAAATTTTTAATTAATAAATTTATTTCTTTATTTTTTTTAATCTAGACTACTCACCCCCCGTATACCATCTACCATTACTCATTATAACCTAACAATTGGTATCATAGGGTAATCCTATTTTGAATTGGTTTGATATGTTCTTCTATTTCTAATACCTAACAATCGGTATCAAAGCATAAACTTCTTAATAATAGATTGCCTAATTCATTCGCTTTCTTAATACAAAATATTGGTATCATATGTTGTTAATTTTTGAATTATATGATCCCTATATAGAGTCTACTTATATATTTAATTGTGCTAACCTATTATTATACCTCACTGTCGAAGGATAAAGATCTAATAAAGTGGCAGTATAGAATGCAAATGATGATGTTATTCCACAAAATCCACTACACATTGAATGAAATTATTATGGCTACTATAGATCCCAAATGGTGGCTAACCTCAAATAGATTAGCATTGAGGATTGGTATATCATGTCAAAATAGTAAATACTATCTGAAGCTGACCTAGATACCCTTACCGGAAATGATGCTTCTATATATGTTTTAATTTATAATGTTGTTAATATTTTATATTTTTCTATCAATATAAGTGTTTTACTTATGTGTATGCTTGTAAGAAAACTCATGATATGTGGAAAATTCTACAAGTCACTAACCTTTGCTTTGAAAAGTTAATACAAATAAATTTTCAAATTCCTCGTGTTGAGTACGAATAATTTATGATGTGTAAAGATGAAAGAGTAAACAAAAAGTTCCAAATATTCATAGAAATTGTGAATAGAATGTAATCACTTGGTGAAGCTCTGAAAAACTCAATACATGTTTAAAGAGCCCTACTGGAATTACTAATGAAATGGCATGTTCATGAGGTTTCTATTGATGAAAGAATTATTTTCAAGTAGTATATACTTGATGAATTGATTGGATCATTACACCAATATAAACTCGATTTGAAGAACATAAATAATGAGGATATAAATAACAGAAAAGGGATAGCTTTTAAATCTGTGAATTTTTCTTTTTCTGACTATTCTGATTCTGATATATAGGATAGTGAAAAATAAGACATGGCTCAGATTGTGATTGGAGTATACAAAAGAATGAAACAGAAGGGATTCAAAAATCAGATTAGAATAAACCAATAAAAAGAAAAATATAAGGGAGACAAGAAAGGTTGTATAATTTCAATGAATTGGAAGAAACCTGTTATGAGTGAAGGAAGAATGGGAATATCAAAGCTGATTGTGATAAACTAAAGAATAAGTACAAATAAAAAAAGAAGGAAAAAATGAATTAAAACCTAATTGGAGTAGGTCATAAGAATATAATTCTAGTAAAAAATCTAAAAATGAAAATGTATATACTAATTTGTGCTTCATATAATCACTATATATGGATATTAATTATTTTTTTTCTAATTATTCTAATTTTAAATTTGATTATAAAAAACCTAATGTTTTCTAATTAAATAATGAAATTGAAATATTATGAAACGATGTTTTCAAAGATTCTAATTTATAAAATAAGCTTTAAGAAAATAATGAGAAACATATTTCTGAAAATAAAGTAATTTTATAGGAAAATGAAAAAAATAAGAAACACTGTATCTACTTCTCAATAAAATGTTTTTGAAAATTTTAAATCTACTCAATATTTGAATGAAAATTTGATAAATGATGTTGACCGTCTTAAAAAAATGTTATCTATATTTTTTCAAGATTATCAAAAAATTTATAAGATGATGTATTTGAATAAAAATGATAAAATAAATTTGGTTTTGGTTATGATAATAGATTACACCAAATGTATAGAACTCATTTTAGTAAAATTAAAAATGGTTGTACTTTAACAACTATATGTATTAAATTTTTCATAAATGGTCATTATGGAAATGATTATTCTCTTATATTTAAACAATCATGGTGATTTAAAAAAAGAAATTTTTATAAATTATAATTATTTAGAGTACTATATAATACATGTTTAAATTCTATATGGTTACCTAAATAATTTATTAATAATCCTATTGGACCCAGAGTAGCTTCGGTACCAAAAATTTTATGCCATTGATTTTTGTAAGAATCCTTCTTTGGATATCTTAAGAAGGACATATGTAACAAGGATAAAAGATTCTCTATTCATATGAATGGTGGACCATAATACTATACCACTTACAACTCATGTTACATAGGTACTGTTACATTTGGAGACAATCCCAAAGGCAAAGTAAAAAGGTTTTAGGTAAAGTTAGTATTTTAAATTTTACTTTTATTCCTATAGTTTTATATATTGAATGTTTAAAATATAATTTAATTAGTATATCACAATTATGTGTTGATGAATGGAATTTATATTTCAAAATGATAAATGTTCACTTTTTAAATTTGAGTCTCTCTTATTTTATGAAAACCGAAAAGATAATATTTATAATATTTTTTTATGAACTAAAAATTAAACATGTAAGGATTTTTTATGTTGAACAGAATGAAAAAATCATTTTTCATTGATGTCTATGTCATGTTAGTTTCATAATATTGAAAAATATCTCAAAACATGAGAATATTTTATAGATTGCATCGTAGAACAAAGAATATCTTCATGTTTTTATTCTTTCATGAAACAGAACCAACGCCAAATTTCTTTTTTAACCATTAATCTGATAAGTACAAATAGAAATTTAATGTTAGAGGATCTTGATTTAATTTTCCCCACTAAAATTTATAGCCTTGGTAGAAAGAAATATACTTTATTTAATATTTACAATCATAGTATACATGGGTATAGTTTAAGGATCATAAAAATGATACTTTTTATATATATACTACATTCTGTAAATTATTTCAAAATGAAAAAAAATTGTATGATTATTTATATTCGTAGTGATAAAGGAGGTGAATTTCATAATTTAGATTTTGAAATAATTTGTGAAAAAATTCCAATTTTTTCTCCTATAACACCATAGACAAATGGTGTTGTAGAATAGAAAAATTGAACTCTTGTAGAAATTACTTGAACAATGTTAAGTGAATTTAATTTGCATAGATATTTTATAGTTGAGGATATTTTTACAGTTTTTTATATTTAAAATAAAATTATTATTATATATTTCTTAAGGAAATATCATAATCAATTATTTAAAATTAAAAACTATAAAGTTTGTTACTTTAGAGTTCATTGTTTTTTTTCAATTCAAAGGATAGTTTAGATAAAGTTGATTATAAGAGTGATGAGGGTATTTTTCATGGAAATTATATTAATAATGATGTTCAAGGACTTTATAATAAAAAATATATGATTATTGATGAATGTGTTAATGTTATTATTGATTAAAATTATGTTAAATTATATTCTAATTATAATTTTATTGATGCCAAGTTTAGAGAATTTAATTCTGGTGAATAAATTCCTAAATATAATAATAAATCAATTGATGGGGAGAATAATCCTTCTCAACCCAATCCAAAATCATCGAAGATTCACAAATATCATCCTGTTGAATATATAATTATAAAGGGTAATTTTGGTTTTAAAAAAATTCTATTTTAAATTAATGTGCCAATTTGGATTTTATTTCTGATTTTGTTCCTTTTAATGTTAATGATTCTTTAAAAGATGCAAACTGGATTGTTTTTATGAAACATAAATTAAATTATTTGGTTATAATTAATGTTTTTATGTTAGTATAATTTCTTGAGGATAGAATGGTAATTCTAACTAAGAGAATCTTTAGAAACAACCTGAATAAATATGGAAAATTATTCAAAAACAAATCTAGAACTCCTTCCTAAAAAACACTCAAGAAGAAGGAACATACTTTGAAGATAATTTTTCACTTGTATCCACGTCAGAGGAAATTAAAATTTTATTGGATTTTCCTTATTTTCATGGTTTTAAATTATATCAAATGGATATGAAGAGTTCATTTTAAAATGGTTTCGTAAAAATAAAAGATTAGGTTTCTCAACCCCTGGGTATAGAAATTTAAAAAAAAATTAGCCATGTTGTTAAATTATCTAAAACATTTTATGGTCATAAAAACTACCACATTCTTGGTAACAAGAATCACTTTTATTATAAAATAATGCTTTTAAGAAAGGAAATTTTGATCCAACTATTTTTATTAAAATAATTTCAAATGCAATTTTATTTGTTCTAGTCTATATTGATGGTATAGTTTTTGGTTCCTCAAGTAAATTAATTTTTAATAATTTTTCCTCGTTGATGTCTTCTAAATTTTAAATTTAGTTTAGGGAGAATTAAAATTCTTTCATGGTATTAAAATTTAAAAATGAAAAATGGAATTTTTCTTAATCAATATATTTATGCTAAAGAGTTAGTTTAATGATTTTGTCATGATTCTACTAAATCTATGAAATCTATTCTGGGTACCAATTGAAAATTGGATATTGAAGCATATGGTAGATCTATTGATTTTAAATTTTATAGAGGCGTGGTGGTTATCTTGCAGTTTTTTAACTATATCTAGAACCAACATCATTTTTTTATATGTTAGATTATAAGGTTATCCTAAAAGTAAATCATATTTAATATGAAAAATAAAAAATAGATATGTGAAAAGAACTGTTGATTCTAATTTATTTATCTAAAATATAACTATTTAGATTTAACAACTTATTCTGACTCTAATTTTGGTGGTTGGAGCATTGACTGAAATATCACATCATGTGTGTTTCATTTTCTGTGAAAAATTTTGATTTCCAGGTCATCTAAGAAACATGTTTCTATTTATCTTTCTACTATAGAGGCTGATTATATATCTACTATAAGTATTTGTTTCCAATTTTTATGGATTAAAAATCATTATTTGACTTTGGTGTTTATCTTGATAAACAACCTATTTATTGTGATAATACATTTAATTTTTCTATTTTCAAAAACCCTTACACCATTCTAGAACAAAGAATATTGATCTGATATTTAATTTTAATTATAGATCATGTGATCAATGATGATATTATTTAGGAATTTATTTCTTCTAAAAATTAGCTTGTAGATATTCTTATAAATCCATTACACATTTATTAGTTTGAAAAAAATTAAATTTTATCTTGGTATGACGGAATTATAATTTTTTGTTACTGTATTTCTTTAGGGGGAGTTTGTTTTAACTTTGAACTTATTTACGAAAAGTGGTATAAATAACCTGGTTTTAATTGTTTTAAAATATTGTTTTAGGGGAGAAATAAATTGGATTTTATTTTCTAAAAAAATTGGTTTTAATTTGTTTAATTTTTTTTGGATTTTTAATCAACCCAAAAGGGCAATATTTTTTGTGTATGTGATTTTTTCTTTTTTTTGATCACATATGATTTTTTTTGTTCTTATTTAATTTGATGTTATATCAAAAAATGTTGGTTGTATTTGTGTGATTATTATCACATTGTATAGAAAAGAGATGTATCAAAACTTTATTTGTTTATGAGGTAGAATAAAAATGCTTTTTTAGTACACTACAAAATCAATGAAGTTTCTGATGCAGTTTTAGAAACTCTACAGTTTTCATTTTTGAAATGTTCTTGTATTTATTTTACTGAAACATATACAGATATCAAATTTACTACAAAATTATTTTAATAGAAATCCAACTTGTTTATATTTATTTTATTAGAAGTATAAAAATTCTATCTTGATGTTCATTTAATTTTATGATGTTCTAAAATGTGGTTTCAAAGATACAGTTTTCTAGAAATTTTTTACTATCTTTTTTAATTTTTTCGGAGTTAGAGATGTTATTTTTTTTATTCATTAGAATGATAATATGGTTTTCTACAAATAAGTATATTTTATAAGAGTCCTATTCTGCTTTTTAGAGCCCTAAAAAATAATTGAAATTTGCTAAATTATATTTTCTTGTTTTTCTCAAAGTTTGATTAGGAAACTCAACTTTCAAAAAGTATGGTTTGAAAACCCTACTATTAAATATAATGGTTTGGAAACCCAACTTTTTCAAATTATGGTTTTACAATACTACTTTTGCAAAGTATGGTTTTATCCCTACTTTTGAAAAGTCTTGTTCGGTAACTCAACATTTTTTTTCATACCCTACACTATGTTACTATTCATTCCTCAAATTATGGTTCATTAACACTACTTCACTATTCATAAACTACAATACGCTACTATTCATTTCCAAAAAAGTATTGTTTCAAAACCCTATATTACTCTTCATTCCATATGATACATTACTATTCATACCATATGTTATGTTATTATTCATTTTCACAAATTATGGTTTGGTGACCCTACGATACAATAATATTCATACCCTACATTACGTTACTATTAATTTTTTAAATCTATGGTTTGGAAACCCAGTGTTACTATTCATTCTCTACACTATGTTATTATTAATTATCTACATTATGTTATTTTTCATTTCCTACTTTTCTTATTATGTTTTGTGTATTTTTACAGAAAATTGATCTACAACATATATATATATGGATTATTTTCAATGGTTTTTATACTGGATAGATTCAAATAAAATCTAATGATTTTGATCGAAGAGTTATTAAATTTTTTAGTGAAATATTTGAAGAAAAAAATTAATAAAATTATTTCAAAGTCATTTTTTAATAAAGACTGTGGTTTCAAGTTTATTTAAATTCTAATATTCAAATTTCCTTTTGGCTTGTGATGCTAGTTTTTAGGAACTATTTTGACTAAATTCAAAGTGGTTTGAATGGATTATATGGGTGCCTTAAATCATTAACCACTTCTATTATTCTGGATATTTTATCGAAGGACTAATTAAAATTATTTTTTAAATTTTTTATAACAAATTTATTATATATGAATAAAGACACAACGTTGCTGTTATTTTATGGATATATTTATGAAATCTCTCTACTCAATTTATTTTGAATTTCTGAAGGAATAGAAGTTTTGGTAACTGGTTAATTTTTATTATATATATATATATATCTCTCTCTTCAGAAGGAATAAAAAACATGATATACACTAGGAAACATATTTGAAACTATGTTATTAAAAAATAAATTTTTATGAACATTAAACATGTTTTTCATTTAAAAAATCCTATGACACGTTGTTTCCTCAATAAAATGTTCATGCCAGTGTCGAATTATTTTTGATTTGACTAAAATTTCCATCATGAGATGAGATAATTCAAACTAAAACAAACAATACTTATTCATTAATTATTTATCTTTTCCACTAGTTTTTTGAGATGGTAAAACTTCTTACAAGCTCTCACAAACACTATATTTTATTATTTATTCTTTTACACAGAAAATAATTATTTGTTACTCTTTTTCTTCATGTTATGAGACCTAGATTATAAAGTCATGATCTAAGGGACAAGACTCCTGGTATCTAAAGTCAAGAATGTTTGGGTTGTGTCTCCATGTTTCTAAAGTCATGTTGTAAGGGTTGTGACCCCACATAAAGAAGTTAGTTTCGTGGTTATCCATCAACTGGAAAAGGATTTTGTAATCTGTTTATGATTTCCCAAAAAAAATAATTTCTTGTGCACGTGATTTTATCACCCAATAGAGAGGTATAAGAGTAGAGTATATCCACTTTTGATTGAACTACTGTAAAAAACATCCTTGTGTTATTTAATTTTTTTCATTTGTAATTTTCTTTAATAATTAACTCTAATATATATTTAATTAATTATTATATTTGATTAATTTTTTTGATCCCCAACACTTAGCAATAGTTGAATATTTGAAAATATATTCTTTTATTTGTAAAATGAAAAAATAAAGGTCTCAATAATCTCTAAACTAACCCTCATAATGTTATTGAAAAGAAATTGTTAATATAGAAAGATTTTCTTTTTCTTAATATTCTTTTTGGTTGCATAATTATTTTAATTCTAGAATAGGGGTAGAAAAAACTGACATTTGGTTACAGAATTCAGGAAGAATATAATTTTTTTTTTTTTGACTTTTTTCAATATTTCTTCCTTTATAAACCCCTAAAAATTGACAACTCATTCAATCATATAATTTTTCGTTGAAAATATAAATTTTTTATTTTTCTATTTTACCTAATGATTCCAAAATATATTTTTTTTGCTACAGAAAATATTTAAACTTATGAAACATCACATGTAATGAAACCAATTGATTATGAGGATTTTTTTCATAAAACATAAAATAATAATAATATACCCTTAGAAATGTAGTTCAATGGTTTCTAGGGTTTTCTCATGGAATACTTGTAGACTAAGTTATAATAATTATCAATTTTTTAAATTTTATTTTATAAAGTTCAATAAATTGTTGATTAATAACTGTTTGAATAGTTTAAAATGAAACTAAATCATATTAATATTTTATATTAATTTTAGATATTAGAAAAATGATTGACTAAGATATAGATACATTGGAGAGAATCATTGGACAAGCTTTGATCCTAGAACACTCCCTCAATCATTTTTTATAAATGTATTATCAAATTATATTTTTCAATACTCTAATTAGGACCACAATGTGAACACCTATGATTCTTAATACCTATATTAAGACATAAAATATTGGTTTTGATATTATTTTGAATGTGATTTAATTTCTGAATGACCTTCAACCAATCAAAACTTACCAAACCCACTTTTAAAAAAATGGAGACATCACTTAAGATGTATCGACAAAAAATAATGATTACATAACATTCATAAGATAAAAACAATAAATACAAATTATAATAATTTTAAATCAATAAGGAAAAAATAAATTATTCATTCCAGAAAACAATTTTGTTAAAAAAAGAATTATACATTTATATGAAAAATAAATAAATAAAAAATCATCCTCAGGATTCCACTATCCATAGAAATTTGAGAGTCGAACCCTTAACTGCAAGATTACATTATGTTTAATCCTATTGTACCAAAAATCCTCAATAGAATACCCCCCCTCATTGTCCCCTCTATTCATTAGACCCGTATATATTTATTATCTTATATGCAGAGATATAATTAGTTTTGGAAATACCCTTAATTATACCATAGTTTTCTTTCAATTATGAAGTGATCCTCCATCAACTGAGCTCTATGTAGATATCCCTTATAATTATTGTATTTGTAATCTCATTTATGTGCATGCTAAAATAATAATGCTCATCATCATCTTCATCTTCATCTTTTAAAAATAATTTATCATCTAATGTGGTTTAACACATCTAGTAATTAATTATAAAGGCCACATAAGAGTTTCAAGGATCACATATTAATTGTATCCATATATAGCATAGCATATATTGAATGTTCTGACCATGTCTTTCCACCATGACATGGTATTATTAGGTTGTGAATTTTTAATAAAACATACTAATTTCATTCTTCTTTCTCATTTTTAATCAACCTAAATCCTTTTTATTTTCCTGAATAACAAATATAGCTCAATATATCAACAACATCCATTTAAATGGATATTTCCCAATATCTTTCTTATTATTTCTTGATTATGATCCACCATTCTTATGTAAAAGCATAATTAATCTTTATTTATTTTAATTCCACCCATGAGCCAAAGAGTCTCCCCCTATAGTAGAGCATTCTCTCTATAGCCATTTTGAATTATGATAACCCTAACTTAGTCAATGGTGGATACCCTTAAAAATGTATCTAGTGCATGAATGTCCTTTTAACAGATGATACTAGATAGCTTTACAAAGAATAAAATTAGGCACCCTTTTTAAGTCCTATATATCTTGAAATAGATTGAAAATCTCAACCAATCCATTGTGAATTCCATTTTGAACTTTTCAAAATATTTCTCCATGATATTATCCAAAACGAAAAATTTTCTTTCAAATTATTCATATTATAATAACAATTTTCAAGAGAAAAGAGTGAATATCCTTACTCCATAAACAATTAACGCACAATAATTAATCCATTTTCTATTATAAATTTTAAAACTTATTAAAAATATAATATAATTTCTCTCAAAATTTCAATTATAGTGGGGATTAATTAATTAAATTTAAATAATAAATCAATAATAATATTATATCAACTACACATCAAGGGAAATGTAAAATCTATTTTCCTATCTAATCATTTCTCAAATCATCCCCCTTCTATATTTTTATAACTCATAATTTTTTTGTAGTCATCCATTATTTTTCACTATCCAAAATGGAAATATGGAGAAAGAAAATTCTCAATTCTCCCCTAATTTTCATAAGATATATCTTCTCAATCTAAGGATACTAAATTTGGCCTTTTTTTTAATTCAATTGTTTTTTATTTCAAAACAATGGGAGAGTGTACAATTGTTTAGAAATTATCTTCAGTTTAATCCATAAAAACTAAATCCAATCTATGTGATTCTAATTTTATTTGTTTTAAATATTCAATATAATATTAATGATATTTTTTTTGTAACATGATTCAATTATCTAAATAATATATCTAAATTTTATTAAAACAACTCAAAAAGATCCTCTTTCTGATTTCCTGAAGTAAAAGAAAGAAAATTTTTTTAATTAAAAGGGAATTAGATTTATCTTAATAAGAAATTTTTTTTATCAATTTATGTTAATAATTATTCAATGATTATGTTTTTCATTTAAAGAGATATTATTTTATAATAGAAAATTATGTGTACAATTTTTCACTCTCTAGGAATTTGATTTTTGAAATTATTATTCCATTATATTTGATTCGAAGAAATAAATTTTATATATGGGATTTATTTAAATTTTACCATTGGTTTATTTGGTTCATAGGGTGAATTTAAATAGACCTTAAATTCTATTAAAAATAAAACAATATATATAAATCATTTTTCTTAAAAATAATATTTCATTGGAAATATTAACAAATAAGAATTAACATATATAATTTTAATGATAAGAACTGATCAATAAATGATATAAAATTAAGATAGATATTATGGATAAAAATTATCATAAGGGAGCATTTGAATTAATGAACCTTACCATAGTCTTATTGATTCTCATTATATAGAGATTTATATCTCTTTAGCGGTGGCCTCCATGATGAGATAATCACCAAAAACCTATCTTACCTCACAACCCCTACACAAGATATATTTATAGAGGTTTCAAAGGAAAAAAAGATATTTTTAAAAAATATTTTCCATTATTGACTCACACCACACACACAATAAATTTAAAAACTTACTAAAACAATTATAAAAATAATGACACAGAAGAAAAATATTATTTGAGACTCAATAGATAAATATTATTCTGAACATAACATTGTATTTAACTTAAAAATACAATTGTAATAATTTTTTTAAAAAATAAAAACATCCTTTTAAAAATTATTATGTTTATCAAAAAAGCTAGTTTAAACACCTCATTTAAATTAAATGATTAATACTTTTTCCATTAAAACTGAAACATGCGCCAAATTTATAATATAAGAAAATTATTCATTGTAATGATACTAACCATGTTCATTATGTTTTTCAAAACTTATTTATGAAATGTTTGATGAAATTTAAATATATGATACTGGTAAGGGTTATTTTTTTTATTCTGGATTCCTTATCAATTTTTAGATAATTGGAGGTGATTTCTTAAGTGTTTTAGGATCAAGTTTGGAAATAAAAAAAGTGATTTTGAGTTTAAAAGGTCAAGAGGGGGTCCACCTATAGTAATAAGACTAATGGTGGAAAAACACACCTAATTCATAGTAATAGGTACCCAATGGACCTAGGAAATAATCAGATTCCCCTATGGATGCGACCAGGTACCCGGAGGAAACTAAGTAGGTTCTTAATAAAGACTGGATAAATAACAACTAAAATATATTTTTATTCTCTTCACTCTTTAATATATAATTTTTAATCACTCTCTCATTGTCTTTCTCTTCATCCAGTTTTCATGGGCCACTCCCATGGCCTCTCAAGGTTCCTCTCCTCCTCTCCCCTTTCCCCTTTAATCCATGGCATCTTCTTGTTAATATCATGCCAAAATACAAGGTAAAACTTCCTTTACTTTATATTTTTTATCCCATTATCTTTTTTTACCATGACTATTTATAAGTGTGTTCCATAATAAAAAAATTACACAATATTAATAGTGAAGAACATTTGAATGTAACATTTTCTTCTCTTTTGGGTTAGAGGTCACCGAGGTAACTGTTTTTTGTATGATTTCCATTTTTTATAATGTCACATCCCAAAATGAACTCCATTATGGTTTTCTAATTTCAAATCATGAATTATTTAATCTTAGGTTTTAATTAATTGTGCGTTTTTATTTAATTTATTTTTAGCATGATTAATATTGTCATCTACAACGTTTTTGACTAGATTTCATTTGGGTTTCTAGTAAGGATATTTTTAAATTGTTTTTTATTTATTATAACTGATTATAGATTGTTTTTGGATTGTTATTAAGGTATTTTATAATTTCATTAATATATAAGCATGTACACATCAAGTAAAAATGAATCATAGGTAGTTGTAACCCATATTAAATCCTTTTTGGGTTTCATTAATTAATATTACACTATTTTTAATCTAATAAAACAAATTTTACTTTTTTTATTAATTTATAAACTCATGGTTATATATGGATCACAAAGGTACATGTTTGATGTTTTTTTTAATATAAATATTTTAAAAAACATATAAAATACATCCAAATTAATTGTTTAAAAAAAATTATCTTTTAAATGTATATCCCTTCATAAATAAACTAAATGATGGGATTTAAATTATTACTTAAAACATATTGATTTGGTAAAAAATTTAAGGTATTATATAATTTCATTAAGATATAATCATGCACTCATCAAGGATAAATGAATCATAGGTAGTTCTAACCCATATGAAATCCTTTTTGGATTTCATAAATTCATCATATGCTATTTTTAATCTAATAAAACAAATTTTACTTTTTTTATATATTTATAAACACATGGTTTATATAGATCACAAAGGTACATTTTTGAACTATTTTTTCTATATAAATAGTTTAAAAGTCATAGAAAAAAACAACCAAATTAATAATTTAAATATAAAATTATTTTTTAAATGTATATCAATTCATAAACAAATTATATGATGGAATTTAAATTATTAATTAAAACATTTTTATTTGGTAACAAATTTAATTGTGTTGAAACTTTTATATAGACATAATTGGGCTCTGGATGGTATCTCACATGAACCTAGAAATATGAATAATTATAATTCACAATATTGGTGAATAAAACAAAGTGATAGGTGTTGAATCTTCCATAAAAAGTAAATTTGAACCCCTGAACCTTAGTAATCATGTAATGATTATGGAAGTAATCTACTTGGTTAAGTAAGTTATGAGATAGTGTAAGTATGAACACTTCTAATATAAAAGTATCTATTTTGAAAACTACTAATTTTAATGAAAAAAATTATTTTCACTTCCATCTACATGATTTATAATTCAAGAATACAAACATAACTTCGGTTAAGATCTTTATTGGTGATGAGGTAATGGATGGATTGGTTTTGGGCAGAATGAAAATATGTAACATCTAAGTATGATCTATTTCATTAATTGGGTTAAAAAATGGATAATTTGTTTAATTAAATATATTTAATTACATAATATTAATAAATCGTGTATGTTTTTTTACTTTCATTTGAATTATTTCATCATTAAAATTAGTTTCATGAAAAAGTACCACTTTTTAAAAATAACTACTAAGTAATTTTCTATTTACATAATACAAAAATTCTTGTTTTGCCTAGTGAAAATTCAATGTCAGGAACAAATATTTTGAAAAGATATCTACTTTAAAATAATTATATAAATTTGTCTTGTATACCTTATTAAACTTCTTATTCATAATTATTATAGGATGTATTAGATATGATCTACCCTACACTTAGTCTTCTTCTTAGTAATTCATGTTGAGAAAAAGTTTCTTTTTCACTTTTCTACTCCTTTTGTTTTGGAAATCACAAGCTCTTTCTTAAATACATAATGACTAACTCTTTCATGCCTAAAATATTTTAAAAATGATTCTTTAGAAAACATATATGTTTTACCATACTAAGAATTAGTTTTAATGTTTACAAGAACATAAATCTACTTTAATCATTACAATTTTAATACTTAGAATAGATGCGATAATTATCAAATTTACCTTTATAAAATAATATTTAAAGAATATCTATTTCATTATTGTACTGAAAAAAGTTTTTATTACAAGACATGACATCAAAATCAAAAGCATCGCAATCACACTCATAAATAAAACAGTAATAACATATTGTAATGAAATCTGTCAGATTTATCTCTATTTAAATTATGAATATGAATAACTATATTTAATAATAATGGAATACCTTTTAGACTATAATGGTGTAAAAAATGATGTCCTACATATTTTTTTGATGTGATGGTTGAAGTTGAATTGGTCCATGTCCTTGTGGGAAACATAGAGAAAATATGATCATTGGAGGATCAAGATGATTGTTGGAATCGTGCCTATAAATACCTAGTCATTTATATAATTAAAAAGAGACATGAAGAGGCACTAAGAAATTTTCTGATCGATTTTATCTGCAAAAAATCTCATTATGTGAGAGCTCTAAATCTTACAAGAGAGAACTACATGTTCCTTGTATTTGTAACGGTTTTTTAGATTTAATTGGTAATCATAATGACCAATCGCGTGAATATTATTGAGGGTGCATGGTGATAGTGTGAAATAAGATAATCATTTTATAGAAGGATCACGAGGATAATGTAATATATTTTGATAATCTTGTTGGGGACTCACCGGGATAATGGGATAGAAAAATCATTGTATTAAGGGATTTTTCTATTAAGGGAAACAACTACTTTACTGTAAGTTTAAAACAAGGGAACTTTATCCTTGGTTATTCGATCCCAAAATATTTGGGATAAAATATATGTATTAATTGGTTTTACTTTTTTTATTACAATTATTTTATATCTACTGAAATTTTAATATAAATTGAATCCTTTAGTATTCATCTTTCTATTAGTATTTTGTTTATAACATCAACTTTAATTATGCTACAATAGCTTTATTCCGTATTATTATATGAATATGATATTACATTGATTACAATTATTTACACATTAAGATATAATCACTACTTATTATATTACTATGATATATCATAACCATTGTTAATTTTATTCTTTTGGTATTACTCTGAGATGTCGAAACTATTCTGATTAAGATTCCTTTTGTATTCATTATCTAAAATGAATATAATTAAACATTATTTATGATTCCATATCCTGTGAAGGTAGAATAAATTTATTGGAATAACATCTGAAATACAAATCAGATTCTACTTGATTATGTTATTTTTATTATTGGACCTATGTTTCAAGTCCGATTACCATTTAAATTCATTATAGTTTTTGTCAATATTGTTATTTTAACCTTGTTAAACTGTGTTTCTTTTAAGGTTAAAAATGAATTTTTCGAAAACTATAATTCACCCCCTACTTAGACTTCTTTATATATATTATTATACAACAATTTATAATAGAGGAATTTTCTACTACTCAAATAATTACTAAACAATTTATATTCTCTTTAATATTACATGTTACTTAAAATTTGTTATAAACCTTTTGTTTATAAATACTTGTTACACTATTGTGTATTATGCAATATGAGTTTTTTAAATATGGAAGGATTCAATGTCAGTTCAATAGATAACCTCAATAAAAATAGGCCCTTGATTTTTGATGGATCATATTATAGGTATTGGATAGATAGAATTAATACATTCATTATAAATAATATAGTTGACAATTTCTTCATGTTAACTGGAGATTAAAAGGTCACTGACAATGAGGTGACTAATTATAAAAATCAGGAGAAGTAAGAGTGTCAATTGAATCACAGATTTAGAAATATATTATTGTGTTCTATGAATATAATCATTTGCAATCATATTTCTTCTTGTGAATATGCTAACAATATTTACAATAAGTTAGATATTACTTATTTTAAAACCGCAAAAGTTGAGAAAAACAGATGATCAATGTTTAGAGCTAACAATCAAGAATTTTAATTCCCTTCTGTAGAATCTCTTATAGTGGTAAAACAATGGTTTATGATAATATTAAATATTATAAAATCTATTGGAGAAAGGGTATTATAAGATGAAATATTATTTGAAAAGATAACTGATATCATGCCCAATACTTGGGGATCAAAGAGAACAATTGTTTATGAATCAAGGAAGATAAAAAATATCACCCAGGATGATTTATTTGGAAAAAAATTTCAATATAATGGTAGTTTGAAAAGGGATGAAGAGAAAGTGAAGAAAAATAATGATGGATTTTTTTTACTACAACATTAAATACGATCAAAACATAGAAAACTAATAAAGTTGTTAATTCAAAATATAAAAAAAAGTTAATTTTCAATTTTATTCAAGTGATTATGAACATTCTGAGAATGAATGAGCGAATATTTCTCAATGAATGAATAATATTATTGGTAAAAATTATTTTTAATATTTTAGTAATAAAAAAACAAGGATAAGAATATAGAGGACGATTATAAATTTACTTATTCTGAGTTAAAAAGAATTGTACATATTCATCCAGAATATCCCCATTTGAAAACAAAAGTAAATAAGGTTTGAAATTATTATAGGAACCATAAGATGTTCAAGAAGTGAAAAAAAAACAAATTTCTTAAATCTAAAGGCACTTGGTTTTCCAATGGAGGTGATTCATCATAAAAAAATTTAGTTAATGAAACTCCAAATAAGTTTAATATTTGTCCTCTCTCTAAAAACCCTATTTCAAATCAATGTTTTATGTAAAAAGAACACACAACTAATTCCTTAACTAATATTTCATTAAATTTAAATTACCCTAATGAGAAGAATTATATATCTTCATATGAAGAATCCTACTCATATTTTGAAGATAATACTATAACTTCTTCTGAAGAAGTTTCTTTCTTTCCAAAACTTTTAGAAAATACAAATAGTAATGTTCTTAAAAAACCTGATAAGTCTAATGAAAATCATGAAATAGATAATCCAATATTAGATATTTTAATAAATGAATTTTGGATTTTCATAAAGATCATGAGAAATATAATTCCTAAAAATAAATTATTTTTAAATATTCATAAAAACTAATTTCAAAAAAGGATATATTGAAAACAGGTTTTGAAAAACTCAGTTATAAAACCATTTCTCAAGGGGATAAAAATTTTAATGTCAAACTAAAATTTGAAATTTAATCTTTAATAAAACATTTAAAAATAAAAAAATATGATAATGAATGTTTTGATAAAATATATAACAAAATACATCTTCATGGTACTAGTTATAGAATTGGATGAAATAATAGAAACATATTTTCAACAACAATTATTTATTACAAAAATTTCACGCTTTGTAAAAAATTTCAATGTGCTGGTCATTGGAATAAAAAAATCCCTAAATAAGTTCCAATCTCTAGCTTTTCACAAAACCCTTTTTTTAAAATAAATGTGTATTATTAAAATTTTGTTTTATAACATTTCTGTACCCAATAATGCATGGGTTCCGAATGTCGAATTTTTTCTTTTACAGGGAAACACATCAAGTTCAACAAAAAGAATACTTGGTACATTGATAGTGGGTGTTCCAAACATATGACAACACAAAAAATTTGTTTGAAAAAATCATAAAGATGAATGCTGGAAAAGTTACCATTTGGGATAATTCTCAAGGAGAGATAATCTGTATGGGTAGTATTTTTCTGCTTTAGAAAGCGTAAATATCAATTCTTTTGTTGGATAATGGTCTTAATCACATCCATATAACCATATGTGAATTGTGTTATGAATTTAACCTTTTAAATTTTAAGAATCTTAATTGTATAATAGAAAATTAAAATGATGAATTCATTCTTTCCTCCAATCTTCATGAGAATTTCTACACACTTTACTTAGAAGACCATAGAATCAAATAATTACCTTTCCCTATTGAAATGTAAGATCAATATTGGTTATGGAATAGAATGTTAGGACATTGAATCCTTAGAAATTATGTAAATATTCTAGGAAAAGTCTTTTTAAGGATCTACCATGACTTATATTTTATCCCACAAATGTTTGTAACCCTTTTCAGTATGGTAAGTAACATAAGTCTAGTTTTGAAACTATTAGTGAAGTCTTAACTAATTATTCTTTAATGTTAGTTCACATGGATCATTACCAACCTACACAATATGGAAACATTAGTGTCAAGTATAATGTATTTATTTTCATTGATGAACACACTAGATATACATGGGTCTATTTTATAGTAATTAAATATGATTCCTTTTTTCATATTATAATTTTTATAGCCAATAATAAAAATACTTAAAACCTTCCTTTGATAACAATTCATAGTGATCACAGTGTAAAATTTGTGAATATTTGTTTTGAAACATTTTTTAGTAATAAAGGAATTACATGTAACTTTTCATCTCTAAAAACTCCATATAAAAATTTTATTATTGAAATAAGAAATCATATTCTTCAAGAAATAAAATGGACCATGTTTAATGAATACATTCATTACTATATATTCTTGGGATGAAGCTGTTATTACTATTTTTTGTAATATAAATCTATTTTTAATTTGTATATTATTAATAAAACATTTAATGAATTATAGATAAGCTTGAAAAATAATGTTTTTTCATTAGATTATTTGGATGCAAAGTATTCATCTTAGATAAAAAAGACAACTTACAGAAATTCACACCCAAATCCAATGAATGATTATTTTTTTTATTCAACTACTTATAAAAATATATAGTTTTTAATAAAACATATTGTACTATTGAAGAAATAGAATGTGTTAAATTTGATGAATCAATCCTTTTTTAACAATCCCAAGAAATATACACATACGTGTTTTCAAAAACTGATACTAATCCTTTGTTGGAAGAATCTTCTAATAAGTAAAATACTCAAGAATTTGTTTTAGAATCATTTAATAAATAATAATTTCCACCTTATGTTGATGAACATAATTTACAAAATCCAGTTAAATTGTTTATTAGGAATCATCTTAGTGATAGTATTATTGGTGATATTAATAAACTGATTAGGACTGTAAGTTATTTGAGGAATGAAGTTGAACATCTTTATTTTCTTTCTAAATTTGAAACTAAAAACTCTGATGAACGTTTAGGTGATGTGGATTTGTTAAAGCAATTTATGCCGAGCTAAATGAATTCTAATGGAACAATTTATGGACCTTGGATGAAAAACAGAAAGAAACTTCTGTAATTGGAGTAAAACGGGTTTTCAAAAACAAATGTGATAAAAATAGAATTATCATTAGAAATAAAGCAAAAATTGTTGAAAAGGTTATCATCAACATGATGAAATAAAATATGAAGAATCCTACGTATGGGTAGAAAGATTAGAATCTATTTGTATTATACTATCCCTTTAAGCATTATTTAATTTTAAACCTTCTCAAATGGATTTGAAGTGAGCTTTCCTTAATGGAAATGTACAAGAGGATATATTTATTGAACAACCCCTATTTTTGAAGATACAGACAACTTGCATACATTTATAGACATACTAATGATTTATAAAAAAATTTCTGATTGTTTAAATATATTTTTATGAAATTATATTCAAATCAAATCAACAATATTTCATAGATTCCATTGCAGATATTATGAAATCTGAGTTTGATCTGAGTATAATGGGTGAGTTACCATTTTACTTGGTTTTAAAATTTCTGAAAAACCAGACGGCACTTATATGTCTCAACATAAGTATATAAAAGTTCTTCATAAAATGTTTGGATATTAAATACTAAAAGTATTAGTACTCTCATCAGTACCTCAAATACAGTTGATCATTATAACGTTAGGAAACTAGTTGATCAAAAAATATTTATAGGTATAATAGGAATCCAACTATTCTTAAGATCTATTCATCCAGACATAATTTTTTATGTATACTTATGTGAAATGTATTAGAAAAATCCAAAGGAATCCCTTATAAAAGCAGTTAATTGAATTTTTTTATCTAAAGGTAACAATGAATTTATAAATTTTCTATTCTTTGAGAAATGATTTTCAACTAAATAGTTTTTCAAATGAAAATTTAGGTAGGTGTAGAATGGATATGTAATGTAATTATGGAACTTGTTATCTCAAAGGAGATTCATTTGTTTCGTGGTTTTGTAAAAAACAACACTTGGTTGAACGTTCCACTACATAATCAGTATATTAGGTAGCTGGAAGTTGTTGTGCTCACATGGTGTGTATATAACACACACTCACAGACTGTGGTAGGAGTTTTTTAAAAACTCATATACTAGGTGACATAACTTATTCTATCACCCTAACTAAATACCCCACACATCACTATCATGAAAAACACATAGATATTAGGCATCACTTTCCTAATGGTCACACACACAAAAGAGATATCATTTTATGTTACTCCTTTACATAGAATGAGATATATGATTTCTGTATTTAAAAAGTTTCAAAAAAAATCAATTTTGTTTTCTAAAAAATTTTTACTAAGATTACCATACTCATATTTCTTCATAATAATTTTGGATCCAATATTTTTCAAAGAATCATCAGACTTCAAAAAATTACAAATATACTAGATTTTGGTTTTCAAAAAAATCACCGTTTTTCAAATTTTTTCATATCTGTTCTTATTATAAATATCATATTCAAAAAATTAAAATTTTATTGTAATTCAAAATTCAATAAGATAATATGTATCATAATGATTTTACACATAAAAATTGAAATATATTCTTCTTATGTTTTAGTTTTTTACTATTTCATTACAATTATGTATATTTGTGATGGAAACAACAGGAGAGCTTGGCAAAAACCCCAAACCTGGGGATCCTGGGGAATCTCTGGAAGATGGTTCGAATCAACTTTCAAATGCGGAGTATCATTTGGGCTCTTTTTTGGAATGAATCAGCCATAAGGAGATGTTTTCGGTTGCGAAGAAAACACCTGGGGATCTAGGTTCTTCTTCTCCCGAAGTTGTTGACCTGGGGCGGAAGTTTGCGGACGTCATGAGGGAGGTTTCTGGGCCAGAATTCTCCTTTGATGCACCTCCAATTGGTCATGTAATTAAAAGGGGAGGGTTTCTCATGTGTCAGCCAACCAGGAGGCAGTAGATGAGAGGGCCAATTTATGTCGGTACTCAATCATTGCCCATATTCTGATCCCTAAGGGTGAGAGCCTCTAAAAATTAAACAATCTGACTAAAAGGATTATGGAGGTGTGGGGTTTTGAGGATTGGAGTATGATTTCAATGAGAAGGGGGTATTATAATGTTGTTTTCCCTTCGGATGAATTTAAGAGAAGGGCATGGAGCAAGGGTTCCATCTCGCTGAAGCCTGGCATCTTGAATATCCAGGAGTGGGATCATAATTTTGATCCCATGTCTGTCTGGAATACATATGCTCAAATATGGATTCAGATATGAAGGCTAAATTGGTTCTATTGGCACCTAATAATTTTATGGGACATTGCCTCTGCTATTGGTAATCCAATTAGACTGGATCGGCAGACAATTAACCTCCGGATTGGGAATTTTTCTTAGGTAATGGTGGAAGTGGATATGTCGGCCACACTTGTGGAGGAGTTTCTTCTCACAATACAGGATGATAGTATGAAATTGGACATTTTCTATGAACGGAAGCCTAAATTTTTCTCGGGTTTCTTGTTGTTTGGTCCCTTAATGGATGAATTCAAAAGGAATAAGGAATTCAGTGTGTGAAAATTGAAGGGGCATGATGATTCCACATGCAGGAGGAGGAAAGGCAAAGAGAAATCTTTACATGACTCCCAGACTGAGGAAGTTGTCAACCCGAGGGTGATGGTAGGGATAACCTCACTTGTGCACTAAAACCAGATTGTGACTGATGGGGCTACTGGTGGTAAATCTTTTGAACCTCATGCAGGGCAGGAATTAGTGGTTACATAGGTTACAAGTGTGGTGGAAGGGTCTGATTTGGTATCTGAGGCGCCCTGTGATGCTGCACCTAGTGATATTGCTGCACGGGATGCTACTGTGGTGCAAGGCATGCATCAGGAAGTAGAGGGAGTGGTGAATTCTAATATGGAATGACATGCACTGGAGGATGGGGCGCTCAGTGTTGCGGCTCATGATACATCTCATATTGTTGTGGCTGGCACAAGTCTATCACCTCCTATTAACAAGGGTGGTGGGCATGAGGAGGCCTTTGCTGCCTCTGATCCGGGGGGGGGGGGGGGTTCACTGAGACATTTCCATCCATAGACACCAGGAGGAAATAGCAACAGCTTAGTGACCCTTCTCACCTTAAAGATCACCACAAATTCACACCCTTAAATGGGATTTTCTGGTCTGATGATGTGGATGAATCTCAATCTTCTAACCCAGGTGTTACTACTCCTGGCATTGCAGCCGATTATCTTGTCGGTAGTTCACATGTGCAGGTTGTGCCTCCTATCACAGATGTTGCCATTGATCAAGGGCTACAGCAGGTTGGGGACATTGTGGTCGGATTACCTAGGCCAGCTGATCCTTCTAGTATAGGGGCTACAGCCTCTGTTCAGGCATCTCAACATATTGGAGGCACTGGGGATGTTGGAACGGCTGTTGTGTAGGGTGTTGGGGATTTGATCAGAAATCCTGGAGCTGCTTCTAATCTATAGGGTCCAGGTAAGAAGGGCAAGGGGAGGAAAGGGAAAGTTAGCATACCTTTGGTGATACAGGGTGGCCCCTAGACAAGGGGAAAGACTCACCCTCAATGAAGATATTTTTCTAGAATTTTCAAGGGCTGGGGAATTTTCAAATGGTTAGATCCCTTAGAAACTACATCATGGCCCATAAGCCTATGCTGGTTGGAATTGCTAAACCGAAGTTTCTCTTTGACAATTGGAAAGGTTTTAAATGAAACTCTATGGGCTATAATTTTGTGGCACATGACATGCATGAATTTGGGATGGATCATTTATGGGTGTTTTGGGATGAATCCATCGTATTAATTATTGGTTGGAAAGTTCTCAAAGAATTTTTATTTCTTGCACTATTAATGATCATGTTTTTTCAGTTTCTATTGTGTATGCCTCCAATTCATATATCAAGAGAAGGGAATTATGGGAGGAACATAAGGTGACTTCTGGACGAATGGTTTATTCGTGGTTTTCTGTGGGAGACTTTAACACGGTATTGAGGCCTAAGGAAAAAACTATTGGGCATTTCAACAGGATATCAGCTACTGGTTTTTCTATTTGTATTGATCAGTGTAATCTTATTGAGGTACCGATTGCTGGGGCTGACTATACATGGTGTAGATACACATGGATTGGGAGATATGCTAGCAAGCGTGATAGATTATTTGTTCGGATGTCTGGTCAGGATGTTTCTGGTGGGATTTCTGGATTTACACTACCTAAACATCACTCAGATCACAACCTGATTGTGGTTGACATTAAAACACGGGTTGCAAGGTCAGGTCCTTTTCCTTTTCGGTTTAACAATTGATGGATCATGGAGCCTGGATGAAGGGAAAGGGTTTTTGAAGATTGGAGGACTGAACCGATTGGAAGTCATCTTTATGGGTTTTCTAAAAAACTGAAATATCCTAAAGCTAGTCTTAAGGAATTGAGTAGAAAGTCCTATAAAATTGATTCTGATATCAAGGCTGCTGAGCAGGAGCTTTCAAGTGTTCAGAATCGCAACCAGCATCAGGATAGTCCTGCCCGAGAGGAAGTTCTAGCACATAATTGACTGGATGATCTTCTAACAATCAAGGAGAGACTGATTAGAAATCTATTGAATGTTAGATGGTTACATGATGGAGATAGGAACTCTAATTTTCTGAATAGGCTGCATCGGGAGAAAAGAGTGAGAACGAGGGATAATGCAATCAGCATCAATGGTCATTTATATACCTCTGAAAATGAGATTGCTTTGGCAGTTGTGGAGCACTTCAAGGGGCTGTAATCTAATGATGGAAAGGTTAATACACACAAAATGGTGGGGAACATCAATTCGTGCATTGGAGATTATTACAATCAGTTTCTTGTCCCCCCCCCACTCTTAGGGAGGAAATTCGAGCAGCTCTCTTATCGTTAAATGTTGAGTGTGCGCCAGGTCCTGATGGGTTTACTAAAAAAAAATTTGTGTCTTACTGTGATGTCTTGTAGGATGATCTGACCCTGGCCATCAAGGAATTTTTCTCTCATTACTACATGCCTTATGGGATGAACTCCTGCTTCATTTCCCTTTTACATATGAAAAGTAATGCTCTTGACATAAAGGATTTTAGGCCAGTGGCTCTGGGAAATACTATCCCTAAACTGATCAGTAAGGTCCTTTTAAACAGGCTGTGTCGGTTGGTTGGTTAGTTGATTTCTGCAAATCAATTTGGTTTTATTCCTAAAAGAAACATTCCAGAGTGTCATTTCACTTCCTTAGAATGTTTCAATCTCATGGGAAAGAAGGTGAAAGAAGGGAATTTTAAATTGAAAATTGATATCTCAAAGACCTTTGATACACTTAAGTGGAGATTTCTTTTGGAGGTCTATACGAGATATGTTTTCTCCAACGAG
Source organism: Viscum album (assembly GCA_963277665.1). Lineage (NCBI taxonomy): Eukaryota > Viridiplantae > Streptophyta > Magnoliopsida > Santalales > Viscaceae > Viscum > Viscum album. The sequence continues at coordinate 1,008,198,892 of OY728161.1, forward strand.
TTTATCAAATTGATCTGCACCATCCTTTGCTCATCAAGGCTGTACATTCTGATTAATAGTACACCTAGGGGCTTTTTCCCATGTACCAGAGGTGTGCGACAAGGGGACCCACTCTCTAGTTTTTTGTTTTCCATTACTGAAGATTATCTTGGAAGATATATTAATGACCTTGCACACATGGGTATTTATAAGATAATTCAGGTCGTTATGAATGATTTTGCTCCATCTCATTTGTTGTATGCTGATGACATTCTACTGTTTGGGCAAGCCTCTAGAAAAACTATTTCGTCCATTAAGGCCCATTTTCAACACTATGAAGAAGTGGATGGTCAAGTGATAAGCTGGGAAAAATCTTTCATTGTGTTTGGAAATGGTGTTACAGTTGGGAAGCAAAACTGGATAACTAGAGTTCTTGGGGTTAAAAAGGGGTCCATTCCCATTTCAATACCTTGGTGTTTCATTATTTTGGGGAAAGGTAAAGAGGCGATACTTTGAGGGGATTTATTCTGGTATCCTAAATCAACTTTCCGGCTAGAAAGGAAAGGAGATGTCCATGAATGGTAGGGTATGCCTTATAAAATCAGTGATAATATATAAATTTGTTTACTCCTTCTCTCTCTATCAGTGGCCCAGGGGACTTATCAAGGAGCTATAAATCCTGATCTGAAACTTTATCTGGACAGGGTCAATCCATGAGTGCAAACTCATTACTGTTGTTTGGAAGGAGTGTATTAAGCCTGTTAAATTTGGGGGTCTTGGGGTTAAGGATCTCAATTTATTTATTGATGGGCTTATTGGGAAGTTCACTTGGGGACTAATCTCTAAAGATACTTCTAGTGATTTTTTAGTTAACCGTTTCAAACGCAGGTTAATTAATAGTTATAAATACTACTTTGCTTTATCTGTATGGGCTGCTCTCAAATGTTCTTTCATGCAGATCGTGATCGACACAAAGTGGTTGGTTTTTCGTGACTCTAACCTGAATTGTTGGAGCACGACTTGGCTTGATCGGCCGCTTCAGGAGAGTATGGACTTTCCCTCTAGTGTTGGGCAGCTCTCCATTGCTGAGTTTTTAATGCATAAACATCTATTTCACAGCATGATACCCCCTCAGGTGGAGCGGGAATTTCAGTACTATGTTTTTATAGATCGTGACACTCTGATATGGAAGCATAATAGGAATGGTCAATTTATTAGTAGGGATAACTATCAGTTGTCTTGTGGGGGTTCTTTTAGCTCACCTGCATGTCTCAAGAAAAATAGTTCCTTGTTCATTCGGCCCTCTCGTTATTATTTGATATGGAGACTTGGAAGAACCGGGTTCCCACCAATGAGCAGCTCAAGAAGTCTGGTTTTATGTTTACATCAACATGTCATCATTATATGCGAGCTGAAGAGGATATCCAGCATCTGTTTGTGGAGTGCGCATATGTCAGGAAACTATGGGTATATGTTGGTGATCTGTTCGGTCTACAAGAGAACCAGTTCCCAATTATGGAGCTCCTCCCAATTAGGTCCATGTGCTGCTGTAGCGAACAATTGCAGAACTTCCTCCTGGTGGCTGTTGCAGCGGTGATTGCAGCCATCTGGACTGCTCGGAATCCTGCAGCATTTGAGGGAAGGAAGGGTCCCATTCAGGCTGGAATACTGGAAATTCACCAGGAGTTTACACTGCTTCCACGGTACAATCTGGTACGATGAATAACAGTGTTTCAGACTTGCATATTCTGTGGGTACTTGGTGTTTCTGGGCAGCCCCGGAAGCCGAAGATGACCAGGTACATTCGCTAGATTCCCCCGATCAGTCCATGGATTAATGTCAATGTGGATAAAGCTGCTTCCGGTGCACCTGGCCTATCAGGGTGCGGTGTTGTTTTTCGTACGTATCGTGGCTTTGTGAACGGATGTTATTATAAATTCATTAGTGTTGGTGTTGTGTTTGAAGCAGAGCTCTGGGCGATGATCCACACAATCTAGTATGTTGTTTTGTATAATTGGAACATGTTATGGATTGAATTAGATTCCCAACATGCGGTCCAAGACTTACAAACAAGAACACGGAATGTTCCGTGGAGGATACTTTCAAAGTGGGTTGAATGTATCAATCAGGTTTGTCACTTAAACATGATTGTCTCGCATGTTTTTCGAGAGGGAAATCAGGTGGAAGATGCTTTGTCCAAGAAGGCAATTATGGCAATGGATATGGCATGGTTGTTTACGGTCCCGGATTACTGCTCTTCACTGGTGGAGGCAGATATGTGCGGGGTTTTGTACTCTTGATTTTGAAATAATCATTTTGTTTCCTGACTCTTACTTTCTTTTCTTTTGCTTAATAAATTTTTCTTGGAACCGGTTTTCTCCAGATCCTGGACTTTCTGGTTATGTATATTTTTAGTCGTTACATTTGATTTCATAAAAACTTTTGTCTTAATGTTGATATTTTTAATTTTATTCAACCCCAATATGATAAAACATCAAGAGTTCATGTTTTTTAAAATATTCTTCAGATCAGTCTCAACCAAAAGATCAGAAATATCAAATCTTAACATTTTGATTATTTCTGTAATTAGACCTTTCACCTTAGTTGCATGAATAAAGGGAACCCCCCCGGTCACATATTGTAAATCCTCAGGATTCTTTCCCAGAAGTTCTCCCCCTTTTATGAAATCAAATACCTCATTGAGAAATTGAAATACATTGGCTTATATATTTCTAGAATCAAATATTAAAATGATTAGATAATCAGTCTAAATAATAATAATGATGTTTTTCAAGAAAAAAAAATCAAATTTAGGAAGAGAAGAAGAAATATCAGGATGAACTATTTACAAGTATTCTAGAATAAAAGAAATAGCACAAAAATATAAAAATATCATGATAACCTTTATAAAGCTAAATGATTAATTTTTATAACTCTTATTGTCACTATTTTGTAAATATAACATCCAATGGAAAACTTTTTCATCTATTTACAAATTTATTAAATATATTTCAATTGAATATTGGTTAATTTTCATTCATAAATTTTTGATGATCAATTACTTAGTTATTTTTTGTATATCCATTTTTATAACCCATTCTAGGTACATCTAGACTTTTACTTATTCCTTTATGAAAATCAAAAAGGAGGAAAATTTTTATAAAAAGGGTGATATATTTTAAATAAGGAATAAAAATATCCTTAATGAAAAGAATATAATCCTTAAGGTGAGATCTTATCCAAATAAAGAGTTATTATTATTCAACCTTGTATTCATAAGAGTTATAAACTCAGGGGTGATATGTATTAATGTTTAATTCTGAATACAACGTACCTAAAAGATAATTCACTTAAATTTTACAAAGTAATTTCCTATTTAATTCACATGGTTTGTTCTTTTTAAAACATCAGATATTTTTTATTCAGGGGTTTTTTTTAATTTACCATTCCTTTTGTTTTAGAAATCACAAACTCTTTATTAAATTCTCAATTACCATATCTTTCATTTCTAATGTATTTTTAAATAAAATCGAGAAAACTTATATGTTTTACCATAACTAGAATTAATTTTAATGTATTCATGAATATAAACCAACATTATTCGTTACAATTATCATAATAAGTATATATCTCAAAATGATCAGATTCACCTTAATCAAATAGTATATAAATAATTTTAGACTCATATTTCTACTTACAAATGTTTTTAAAATTAAACTTGACATAGAAACTGATAGCATAAGAACCATACTCCTCAAGAAAATTCTAATCAAATTTTATAATAAAATCCATTAGATTTATTTAATTTTGAATTATGAATATATAAAACTATATTCTATCACAATTGAACACCTATGACACTATAATAGTTTAAAAACTGATGTCATTAATTTTTTTATGATATAACCCTTGATGTTTCAAGTGTCCAAGTCCTTGCTAAAAACTCAGTGAAAATAGGACCATTGGAGGATCAAGATGACTATTGGAGGCTTTCTTATAAATGAATTGTAATTCAAAGAGTTAAAAAGATACATGAATATACACATAGAAAAATGAGATAGACTGATCATCATATCAATGGAACACAAGAGGTCATGTGACAAAAATCAATCATCGTATTGAGATCTCATAGAGATAGTGAGATATAGTGATAATCATATCAAGGGATTTTCTAGTAATTGAAAGATATCAATTATTATATGTATAAATAATGGACCTTTATATTTAGTTATAGGATTCTCTACTTTTTGGGATAAAATAAGTGTATTAATTTTTATTACTTATTTTACTAAAATATTTTATTTCCACTACATTTTTAATTAAATGTAAAACCATTTATATTTATATTCTTATTCTTATTTTTTATATCATAATAACATTGATTATCATATAATTTTTTTACTTTGTATTATTTTTTAATATAAAATTACTCTCATTAAGATTATATATGCTTTAAGACTGAATCACTACATTTTGAAATACATTAATATATCATAATCCTTATGATAATGCCTCTTTCTATATTACTCTGATATATCATAACTCTTGTGATTAAAATTATTTTTGTATTCATTTTATACTATTAATATTATTACAATTTTATTACAATTCTATATGTCTTGAAGGTAGATTCAATTTCTCAATTTGACCCGTGACTTATATATTGGATTCTATATGATTATGATATTTTTATTGTCATACCTACAACCCATGTCCGATTACCATTTAAATGCTTAAGAGCTTTTGTCAATATAATTTTTTAACCTTTCTTAACTAAGTTTCTTTTAAGGATACAAATGAAATATTTTAAACCTATAATTCCCTCCACCCCCCTCCTCGTGTATTTATCCATCTTCAAATACATTACGATCCAAATAATAACTATTACAGCTTAGATACTACCGAGGTTTGAGTAAACCCTTGTTTATATAATATATTAATGAAATTTGATCTACTCTTTATTTTATGTCTAAAATTTGGTAGAGTATTTCTTAAGAATAAATTGTAAGCATTATATCTTCGATATTTTTTCATGATAAGATTGATGTTATAAATTTTTTTGGATTCTATGAATTGTTATTTGAGGGATACCCTTATCATTATGCAAATCATGTGTGACATGGAATTTTTTATAAGACATGATAGATAATATATCATATGAATGTATGACTATAATTATCAATGTTACATTAGTTTCATCATGATGGAATTTTTATATGATAATGACTACTACTTGTTTATATTTAACATGATTTCTACATAATTTACCAAGCATGTTAATTTGTATAACTAGTATTGCTCCTTGAACCTGCATACTTCTTCAATATTAGATGATCATGTGTAATTCAATGATGTGTAACATGTATATTTTTCTAAATTAAATTGATCATGTGGTTATTATTGTATATAAACTCTATATACTTCTTGATAATGTATGCAAAGACCGAGTGGGGTGATTATTGTATGGGGTATCCTTATAATTCCCTAACCCTATCTTGTGAGACTCAGTTTGATGGGCTCATGTTGTCTTGAATCTGTTATATGCATTTTGTTATTCCACAAAGGGATAGGTTGCATGATCACACTAAATGGATAATGTGAGATTTTGTATCCGTTATAGAATGGTTATTATACCCAAAATATATTATTCTTGTTTGATATGAATGGATACTATATTTCTCAGTACTAAAAATCCAATATCCTTATTCAAGGCTCCAAGTAGGTATGAAAGGTATTGAACATACATGTATAAGAATTTATTTTTCATTATTATATTATGATATATGTAGTAAATTGTTATTTATTGTTTTAAGGTATTTTTTAATAACCTAATGTAAATTTTTTCTCTTATATATTTATCTAAATGAGAATATTTTTCTCAATCACACAACAACATGTATTTGATATATGATCTTAATCATGGTGGTTTCCTACTAAGTAGGTTGTGATCACACCATGCATATACTATCCAATGGATATGAATAATTATGATCTATTTTTCAGGTACCTATAGGTATTGGTATATTTTTTTTAAACTAGACCTATTACTCTTTAAAATAGAGTGAGTGAAAAATAAATTATGCATGGAACTAGGAAATGAAACTAGGATTTCCAAAATTAATTCAAATGAGATGTTTTAAAGTAATTATTGTAAATTTTACTGTAAAATGGAATTTTCAAATTAGATTACAAGGTTTTTTTATAAATAAACAGTTTCAATAACTTTAAATAAATATAATATTAGTGTTTTTGCCCCACCGTTGGTGGTGGGGTGGTAAGGGTTTGGGGGTGAGGGTCAGGTCGTGGGGTCAAGTTCCCGGGCTTACGATTTAATGTAATTTTCTTCCTTGTGTGTGTGCCTCTTTCGCGTTTGTACCCAATTTTTTTTATAATATTAGTGTGAAAATGTATTTGATAATTCCAAGGGGGCCCATAAAATGATCGGTCATCTAGGTATTGTACCCATTATACCTAATTTATAATTATATTATCATGGTATATAAGGTATATGAATATATTGGATTATAGTAGAAAATACTCTCCTTGGTGGATTTCTGGCATGTAAAAGTTTTATTCTGGTCCTATAATTTAGATAAGTGTGAGAGTTGTTATTTTACTTGGGTGGGGTATTGGTACATACACTATAAAACATTTTGATTTGTTGATTCTTATGTATAGGACCATTTCTGGAGTTAATTATTTTAGTTTAATGAGATATTAAGGATTTATATTAAATATAACTTTATAAATTTAATAACTAGAATACACAATAATTTTCTATTTGGTTAGGAGTTCTTTAGGGATGAAAAAAAACTATAGTGAGGAGTTCATAATGCCACTAACCATGGTCATTATATTATTAAGAAAATTTGTTTTTTTGATGTTTTGGAGAAAAATAGAATTTTATATTCCAAAGAGTGAATTAATTTTTTATTCTAAATTATATATCTTATTTTGGGTAATTGAAAATGAATTTCTAGGTTTTTTAAGATGTTGTATGATGTTTGAAGAAGGGTTTGTGGGATTGGGATTAAAATAGGTGTAACCACTAATAGTCTTAAAACTGTAGGTGAAACTAAGTACCAGGTGTGGGGAACCAGGTTCCCCATAGACCTAGATAGTATGGGGTGTCATATGGGGTTTCCACCAGGTACCTGGTAGAATTATAGTAGGTAACTGGTAGAAACAAGAAAAATTAAAATTTTAAAATGTGTATTCCTATCTCTTCAACCTATTTATTTTTAAGTCATTTCACTTTCCTTTAGGACCACTCTTCTTTAATCTACCACAAACCACCACCATGGAATCTCATAGTCCCTCTCCCACTCTACTATTTCCAATATAATACAAGGTGATTTTATGGTGTTTATAATTCAAAAAACTAATCTAACTCTTACACTTGTTTCTATTCTTCATTAACCATCTCTTTTCCAATCATTGGTTTCTCTAAATGATTTCCATAATCAATAACTCCACCAATGTTATGGTGAAATCCCTTTAAATATAATTTATTCTTATTTTTTATATAATTTTTAACCTAGGAAATTGTTTTTATCCAAACTCTTTTTTATAGTATCGTCAAATATTTACTCCACATTGATCTAAAAATACAAAAAAATAATTTTAAAGAATGATAGAAGTAATGTTAGAGTTCATGACTAATTTAATTTAATAATAGGTATTAGTAACTTCCAACAAGTATTTGAAACCAAAAAGTATCCAAATTATTCTCAAAAAGTACATAGGTTTTTTTAAACCCACATCTTCACATGTCATACCCACAAATGAAAATAATTTCATGGGTGTAGTGGAAATATCATGCCCCCCCCCCACAAATGAAAATCATTTACAGGGATAGGTGGTCCCTCAACCACCACTCCAAATGAAAATTGATTCTAGTGTGAGATAATTTATCCATGACAACCACAAACAATGACGTCTTTTAAAGAATGGAGGAATTTTTAAACCCCCAAAAATAAAAAAACTTTTTGGATGAGGAAAAACTTATCATCTAATGTGTAACATATGTTATACTTTACGACCATCCATCTCGAGATAGTGGTTATACTTATATCACCTATAAAACACCAATATTATCCCTTAAAACAATGGGTATATAGGATGGAGAGATTACCAAGATAACCAAAGAACAAAAATATACATATAAGAAAACTATTGGGGTATAGAAGAAAAAAAGTCTGAAACCATCACTTCATTAGGTATCTGCTTACTTAATACTGTATAGTAAAAATGAATCTTCTAATAAGGAGTCCTAGGCTAGGAGGGTTTTTCTATAAAAGTAAACCCTTAAAATAGAGAAACCTTTATATTTATCTTGAAATGGTAAACCCCCATTCATTATGGAAACCTTCATTACAAAAACAAACCTTTATGCTATCCTTATCCAATATAATAAGAACAGTATGTGGAATGGGGTGTCCTTAGGATGCTAATATCTTCTCTTTAACTTCACTCCTTCAAAATAGTGTTCATATTTAACTTATCCCCTCTAGAAACTATAAACAATTGTTACCTAAAAACAATACCAAGACCCATGGAATGTAAAATTTAAACCCAATTTAAGTCATCCTGACTCAATAGGTCAGGGAATCAAACAACAAGTGTGTCCCCCCTTTGATCATAAGTTATTTTAGTAAGGTAGGTCCTTGCATTTAACCTCTATAGTAATTAGGATCTTTATTATGATAAAAAAAATACTTTATATGATACAAATGACCCTAGCTCCAAAGGTGGTAGGTGGAGACATCATGGTTCAATCCTTAACACTCACATCACACCATTTTCCTAATGTGTGAAGTGAATTGGTAAATATCCATGAATTATTCTTCTATTTAAGTATAAAAATTATCTCTAATTTAAGGTTAATAAACATTAAAGAAGAATATAATGACTAATCCCTAAAGTTATATCCTTGGTTCCAGTGTTTCAATTATTTTAAATAATCTGTCAATGTGTGTTTTTTGAGAAGCGGTGTTCTTTGAGAATTGTTATGAATTCAGAAAATGCATTAAAATAAGATAATGGGAAGTAAAATATGTTTATTAATAAGGAGTGCTTGAGGAACTGAATAATTTTTTCTTTAGATTTTATTTTCATAAATAATGTTCACTTTGATTCTTTCTAAGTGATTAATAAAAAATTCCAACCGCTTAAGCTATGAGCCATCCCATCCCCAGATTATGGGGGGAATAACTTGACCATGTACGAGATATAGATCAAAAAACATCATGGATGAAGATATTTATATAGGATTCATAAGTCCTAAATAATTTTAATCAAGTAATAGAGTTAATTATAGGGTTTTTGTGGTCAAACATTACTGTTTAATGGCCTATGAGGTGTGGGTGGGGTGTATGTTGTTTCTAATCCACTACTTCAAACTCTAGGGTTTTTCACCGCCAATTTTTATAAATGGATTAAAACTTTTGTCCCAACATTTAATTTGTGGAAAAAATCTCATGGTCACCATTCATACACCTTAAATTGTATGAAGATATCCATGGCTGCATGATCAACCGAATCTGATTTATCTGATCTCCCCCACTAATTTCCTTCATCCTCCCAAGCCTTGTCAGTCGAGAGTTATACCACATAGTGTTATTTAGTGACTACTATTTTTGAGAAAATATTTAATGGATGAGATATTAATAGTGATTCCAAGATAATGATGAGATAAATCTATGACATCATACTTGAAAATATGATTTAATTCTTGTGTATATTTCAAAGTTTCATCTTTCAACTAAATATAAAAGAAGTTGTAGAGGCTGGTAATGTGTGGATAAATAAAGAATGTGATGTTTAGACCATGAATGTGAGAAGTGTGCATCATGAAATCTCATAAAATAAGACAACATAAAACTCATTGTATTTTTTATAAACAATAAATGTTTGACTGAGATATAATGTTCATCAACAAGGCATATTTATGTGATCTACGACATGCCATTATTCTCGGCGGCAAAATTGGTCGAATCCAACCATAAATAACAGGAATCCAAAGATGTGGCGTGATACCAACATTGAGAGATACTTTTTTTCAAATAAAAATATATCATCTGATAAACAAATTTTTTCAATTAGAAGTTTTCATGAAGAACTCTCAACTTTCAACAGGAAAATTTGATCCCACGCGTCATTCTTCTTAGGTATAATATAATAAATGTTTTCAAAAAGAACAAGTTTATGAAGTCATTTATGAATTATATACCAATACACATAACCTCTATGACATAAATGAATTATATTACATAACCAAAAGATCATGAATACTTACACACCATGTCTCATGAATAAATATAAGAACAATGACATACATCTTTGGGCGCAAGGAAGAAGAATCATGGACACACTCATTTAGTTTGGCATGAAAGAATTTGAGAATAGTTTGATATCATAACCTATTGTGTGAATGAGTCATTCACATAGAAGAGATAAGTGAACTATTGATATTTAGTGAAACTTAATAAAATACTGGAATGAATTGTTTTTTTTATATATCCAAAACAAATAAAGAATATAACTTAAAATGGTGATGGGTATGAAAAGACAAGCAATGTTTCATCTTTAATTGTATATATAAATATAGAAGGAAACATAGGCATGTGATTATCTAACAAACATGTGTCTATTGAGATACCCAAACTAGTTAACAATATTTGAGATAATATAGAATTCACATAAAATAACAAAAGATATAATTGTGCTAGGGATTATAAGTTTGATGATCCCATGAAATTCGTGTGTGATGTTTACTGAATATGTCATTCAGTTGTACAATTTTTAACTTGTATAAAATATGTAAGAAATTTTTTTGAACCCCTTGACCACATTTATGTGAGTTTGTTTCTTCATCAAATAAATAAATAAATAGAGGCTGCAAAATTGTTGCGTGGAGGTAACTGATCAAATATAGCCGATTAGAAAATGATATCAAGACCGGTTGACTTGATCAGAAGTTATTGAAGGTACTTAATGTGTAAATATGGGAGTAATATCCTATTATTTAATATATTTGTTTTCAAAAGATCATCCTATAGTGGAACTATAATTCTGTAAAGGTGAAGTATTATGGTTGGTTTTCGGATCACGTAAAGTATCTTTGTTAAATATGGGAGTAGTAGGAGTCTCATGGTCAGAGTTAGAGAAAGAGGAAATTTTTTATTAGATCTAGAAACAAAATAATTCTATCAGATGGATTGAAATAATAATTATTTCAGTTGGAGATGAAAGAAAGATAAGTTTCTCAGTTTATGTTGGTAGTAGTTTACTTAGTTGTTTGATAATGAAGTATATGTAACTGGGGGTGACTGATTATAGAAAGGAGTAGTATTTTTCTAAACGATGTAAATATTGTATTATTGTCTCTATCCATTATTATATAAACATTAGAGGTGGTAATTATAGAATATATTAAGTTTATTTAGACCTTACCAATTTGGATATATTGAATCTAAATTAAAATAAATCCGTAAAATTAAACCACTAATTCAGCCCTCCCCTCTCTATTGTCAATCCATAAATCGGAACTACATGTGGTATCAATCATGGGTTCCCTCTAATGATTAAATTGAGTCTTTATGAAGTGAACATTTATTAAATTTCAAGATCTACCTCATGTGTAGATTTTAAACAAAACTCGGAAGAATAGAAATAATATATAAAAATGGAAACTAAATATAATCTTGTAGTAAATGAAAAAAAAAATGAACTATTGAATATTATAAAAATTGTATATGTTCCAATGATTATTTTAATTCTGATTATTTTTATAAATCATGTTCAAGTTATTATTAGCATGGATCACTTAGTTCTATTCAATATATATTCAAATAACATCTGAATAACATTCTCATAGAAGTGGTAAAATATATTGTTTGAGGAATCAATGATATTTAAAATGAAATATAATTGTTGGAAGAAGAATATTATGGTATGGAAGAGGAATTGGATAAAAGGTTTTGAATTTTCCAATACTCTCACAAAAACTCTGAAAGGAAAAGATGAAATAATTTCTCAATTAAATGAGATATGTGTTGAAGTTGTTAAAGAATTGCAAAGAAATTTTTGTGGGAAAGAGTTATTTGTGATTATATTTTTATAATACTTCCATTTATTTGAAAAATTACTCAATGTTTTGATGGTTTTTAAACCTTCTCAACTAGAGGATAAATATAAAAGGTTAAAGAAGCTCAAAAATTATTTGCAATAAATAAGAAACCTGCATGATGAACAAATGAAGAAGATGAAGGAGGATTAAGAAGAAAATTTGAGATCATGTGAGTATGATAAGAACTCATTCAACATGAAGTATTTATATATGGAGTTGGGATTGAAAAATCAAGAGTCACCACAAGATGAAGCATCTCAAATAAATGAAAAAAATTATCACTATCACTCATGTCTTCATCAAGGATCTTGATTCTAGAAGAATAATGAGATCGTCCTCCAATAAAAATTCATTGTACTATAATAAGAAGTTATCCCATAACCTAGAGACTATCCTGTGTAATAATATTATTTCATGTTTTTTTGCATGTTTCAAACCAAAATATAGGAAAATATGGATGGTAAAAAATATTGATAAACTCACCACATGAGTTGTTAATGGGAAAACATGCATGAAGAGTTTTTCCATAATACTTTTACCATAGAGTGGTAGTTTAATAATGAAGATGAAAGGTTCGCAATCAATGAATTCTAAAAATACTACACCACAAAAGAAGAGAATAATTAGCACAACAAATTGTTGGTGTTTTTGAATTTTTGGACATAAGTAATTGGAATGTTATAATAATATGAATGTTTATGAGGATAACACAAGGCATGTATTTAAGGGAGAAAATCTAATGAAAATTCAAGACTGAAACCAGATAAGAGAAATACACAAAAAATGAAAGATGAAAATTCAACTTTAGGATATAAATTAACTAATAAGAACAATGACAGATTATCTCATACATAAAAGAGAGAAAGAACTATGTCGTGAAAATCACTTCCACTAAAAAATATGGCTTTATATGAAGAAGTATTGAAATAAAAAATTATCTAGACAAAATCCATATTAAGGTGAATGATCTATGTTTTGATGTTCTTTTTGGTGTTGTGAATGTTATGGGCACAAATCCTAATCTTTCTAGTGTAACATTTCATTTCCAATAGTTGGGAATGAAACAAATGGGGAGTCATGGTGAATATATGAGAACTAATTCTTATAAAAAATATTTTAACGACAAATACATGTAATATCGTAATTATAAATATACAAGAATGGTAAAAAAAATTTATAAAATATGTAAGAATAAGGGTCAAATAAATGAGAAATCCATAACAAGATTTCTAAGATATATTTCTTAATATTGATAAAGGTAAGATACTTCAACAAAAAAAGTAGTGTGAAGTCATGTAATGATTTTTTGAAGACATAGATTGTCAAGAAAGAATGTCATGTGGTTTGAAAAAATCCAATAAAATTGGATACATAATTTGATGAAGATAAAAAACATGCTAAATATAAAATAAATAATGTTTCTAAAGAAATATATGTCGAAAATTTTATTCCATACAAAATTAAAAATAGGCTGACTATGATTAGTAGAAAAGAATGGCCTAAGTTGAGAGATAGTTCTCATCCTAAATGTTACTCCTAAATAATAAGAAGGACCCTCTGTATTCCCTTAAATATATGATTTCATACTAATATTTATGGAATTAAAGGAGATTGATGCATCCCATTAGGGGGATAACTAATTAGTTAATGCTATTAAATGTTTACTACATAATGAATGTGGAACCTCTAAATAGTTGTATTAATTTGGATGATGAGTTATGACATTCAAACATTCATCCCTAAATCACAGTTTTATTTCAATAACAATTATGGGTTAGTTCCTATATTATTAAAATATAAGATAAAGGGGGTTTTATATTTTTACCTATGAATATTCTAATGTTTTTGTTGAACTATGTGCATTATTTCGCATTTTATTGATAAATTTATTTTCCTTCAACCCCTTAAACGATATTCAATAATTTCTTCGCATGATTTTACATGCATGGTAGTTTATGGATGACATATAAATATGTGTTTGTAGATTTCTACTTTTCTTCCCTATGTTATCCCACATGGACTTAGATTTTATTAACTAATGGTTATTTTCTAAAAACAAATTTATATCATCCATATCTCATAATTCTTCATGAAATAATCTTAAAGGGAGGAGATTGTAGTTTTGGAAAAGAACCCACTCATCCTTTGAATTTTATTATCAACTGGGGAGTAATTTTCATTGCCCACATATTGAATTTTAAATATGTGAATAAATATTAAAAAAAAGAAATATAAAATAAGTGATTTTTGGGCCCAATGTTTCATTTTATGTCAATGATTTTTTGATGTGTGTTTGGTGAGAAGTGGTGATGTGTTGAGAATTATTAGGGATTCATAAAATTCCATAAAAGTATGTTTATGCATGATGAGTTATTGAATAATTGAAGAGTCTTTTCATTGGAATACATTCTCATATGGAATGTTTAATTAGATACTTTCTAGGTTATTAAAAAAATGGCACACCACTCGAGCTAGGAACCAGCTCAACCTCACAATGTGGGAGGAAGACCTTGACCACATTGGGGACCCAACTCACAGGAACACATGGAGGTAGAAGTATAGGTGTGTAGTATAAGGCCCATATAATTATAATAATTTAAGAGAAAAAGACTCATGGTTCAATTTGAAAAGAACAGGTGTAGCGCAGCCCATGAGGCATGGAAGCAGATTATGCAGGGGTTGATCCCCTGCTTCTAGCTCGAGGGTGTTGCAATGAAAATTGATATAAAAGGAAAATATCACATGTGTTAAATTTTGATGTGTGACTCACATATCTTGGCTAATGTTCGTCCACCTTGAAATATATGGACATAACCAGCACCACTTGATCAACCCAATATAATCCATATATTTACCCATGCCAGTTGTCTTCAACTTCCTAAGTCTTGTCGATGGAGAAATACACATTGAAAATCAATGCTTTAACTTCCATTATTGATCCAATATCAAACTTATATATTTTCGAGCTAGTGATAAAAATATATTTATTTTAATAGGCTATGAAATCATGAGTGTACCTATATTTTTATTCCACGTGAATATTTTAAAAGTGGAGAATTAAACCAAAAGAAACAAAATTGCAAACGTCAATAATGTGTGGATAGATGAATAATTTAATATCTATCACATGAACATGAGAAGAGTGTGTCATGAACTTTTCAAACAAAAGAGGCCCTAAAATTATGGAATTATTGAGAAAAAGGTGAAATTAGGGTGATATATAATATACCTTGATAATTTATATTTCTAAAAAATGTGACACTTGATTATTCTCAGATAAAGTGGCCATAGAATCCACATTTGAAAACATTCAACAAAATTTGAGGTGTGTTATTGATACTGAGAGTTCTAATTTTTCTAATTTTAATTAGAGCACCTAGAAAACAGATTTTCATGAAGAGGAGTTCCCATGAATTACTATGTTCTTTCATGAAGAGAAGATGATGATGCGGGCCTTTTAAATTGTGTGTCACACTATCAAACAGAACACAAGGAACTTATTCTATGAATCCATTCCGGTGCGTGTTACCCCTATGAATACCCTCCCTGGATCTCATGAATTAATTGAAACAACAAAAAGATGGTGTATAATAACACTTTTTTCTTTGTGAAGAAGAAAAAGGAAAGTGACATACCCTATTACACATATGGAAGATGAACATGGACACAGTCATTCACGTTTTTAAAAAGGAACTTGAGAATAGTAAGATATCTGAACCTGTTGTGTGATTATGTAGTTCACATAGAAGGGATACGTGAATAGTGGATAGTGCTTGAACATTCCTAAAATACATGCATCAATAACATATTGATATATCAATAATAAATAAATACTGGAATAAAAAATAATAATGGGTTTCCAAATAAAAAGTGTGTTTCATCCATGCATTCACAAATGAATATATAAGGAAACACATGCATGTGATAATATAATACTTGTATATCCATTGAAATGACCAAAATAGAGATAAAGGTTTTTTAAATTTTGATTAATAACATAAAATAATAAGGAAAATGTTTTATAACATGGAAAATCCCACGAAACTCAATCATGATGTATAATTATGAATTTATTGATTTGTGCAAGTTCTAACATCCATAAAATATTGAACAATTTTTGGTTCACCCCTTGCACACATTTATGTATGATCATGTCTTTAACTATAATAAGAAAGACACAAATCCTCATCATTAGTTTCACTGAGGATGATGACCACTTATAGGACATCGAAATAATTTAGCAAGATCAAAAAACATTATCAGAGTTGATTGAATGTACTTGAAGTGTACATGAGAAATAAATATCAAACAAAATCATATAGGTAGATAAAACTACCATAAAATAGTGGATCAATCCAAAAATAATTCAATTCTTTTAATTGGTTCGGATAGTAGATAAATTTTTCTGGTTTGATCTAGGAAAAGAAGGAGTTTATCGGTTAGAGTTATGGCAAAAATCATTTACGTTGGATCCAAAAGAAAAAGTTGACTCTTAGTTGGAGTTGTATTTGATGTCTTTGATTTGGAAATAATAGTATGACAATTTTCATATTTGTTTTTGGGAGAAATTTAATCACTTGTTCGATAGTGAAGAATCTATAACTATGGGAAATAACAAGTTCATAAAGAATAATTATTTTTTCAAACCTTGTTAATATTTTGTGCTACTCTCTCCATTATTATAACTACACATGAGTAATAATGATAAATAATATTGGGTGGATCATGAACCATAACCTGTTTGATTGGTTCAATTTAAAATAAAATTAATTCACAAAAATAATACATTGATTCACCCCTCACCGCTTAGTGGTTAATCCATTCTAGAAAACTACATCTTTCTGACTACCCTACCATATCCTCAACCTCATCCACTATTAGATGATGAAAAAGTTTCTCTTATCGGTATCCCTCCTGTAGTGAGAACCTAACCTTTCTTTCAAGATATAACACTCATCCAACTTTCCACATCCTCATACTCATCTATAAGAAGATAATGATTAAATTCCACCACGAGCTTCCAATTGAGGTTTATATACCATCAATACATGATTGTGTAACATGGACATCTTATAATATCTCATGTTTCTCACACCAAGATTGAATTGTGTGGTACTATCTTTTTGTAGTGATCATGACACTAGTATGATTATAAAAATAACTAATTAGGCCTTAAATTAGGTGTAAGAACTAAAAATGTTACAATCCTCTCAATGTTTCAAATTAACTGCAAGACAGACCTTTAGATGGATATATTCCCAATGAAGCATCATTGACTTCCAATTTATGTGTTAGACCTTGATCATGAAAGCTACATAGTATTTGATCCCTAAATTTTTTGGATATTTAGGAATCCCCTTTTAGTTCTAAACTTAGCATCTCAAATCCATCAGCTTCTATATTGGTCTGAACTCCTAGTGAGATCATATCCCACCTTGAGATAATCATTCCATCTAGGACCCATTATATCATACTCATTGGTACATATACTCATTTAACGTTATATTCATAGGTGCATTTTACTTATAAGATTATTCTTAATCTTCCAGGCCATATTCATCGTGGGATTAACCATAAATGGACACTCATGTGTAATACCCACACCTTCCATTTCTAGGAACCTATATATTTGATGTCCTAGATATTTGATATTATACTTCACTATCTGGTCCTTGTATCATGAAATTATAAGGTTTGACATGTACTGTTAAGTGTCGCTAAACTATGTTGTTTCGGATTTATTTAATTAAGATATGTTGAAAGATTATTTATTGCTCACTATTTTTTCATAAAAACCCTATTGACTACTTAGATAGCAGTAAATCCCAGAACACACAACTATAATCCTTTAAATCATAATTATTTAAATAAGGCATTAGAAAGTAAAGAAAATATGAGATAGAGAAACATTGAGTCATAAAGGTGGATCCAACAATGGATAACCTTATATTCATACATATGTTTATATTGATGGAGAACCTCAGATACATTCAAATAGTTATTCTCATATGTGTTTATGATGGATTGAAAATGTTAAAGGGTAACCGGTATAATATTAGGATTTATAAATATTTATTTAACCAGACATAAATCTATATGAAAATCCTGAATAATACATCAATTACCTCTAAAAGGGTGTGTTGATCTCAATCTATCATCCTATCAACTGATGTGAGTCTCTATGTGTCACTAGAAAAGGCTAAGTGGTTACCTACCTTTGGAAGCAAGTCCAAATAATACATATGGGAACCATTGGGTGTTTCTGTTTCCAGAAATAAACCACATTATAAATATCCCAAAATGTGGGAGTGAGACAAATATTTTGAACCCAACGTGAATCATTAATTAACCAATGTTACCATGTCTCACACAATTCAAGCTATTTTGTATACATTAATGAAATTAAATGGGTTCCAAAGAGGATTCTTTCATACAATAAATCACACATGTAATTTTTTTTCATGTGATGCTACTTTTATTGGTTTTATTGTTTTTATTTTTTTTTCAACTTTGGTAGAAACACATTCAATTAAACACTCTCTCATCCAAAAAAATTCACATCAATCCATACAAACTTATGCATTAACATTCACATGATCTGGGTCCCCATGAAACCCGAGGAAGTTATCTCCCACACAGCTCCTTCATCACCAAGTTTTGAATGATACAATCAAGGAGTGCCACTAGAATGGATCCATAATGATTTATTAGGTTACATGAAAATCCACCAAGACATGAAATTCTCCATCTATCCACTTAATGATGGTTGGGGGGAAATAAACAAGCAGTGCCCATCAATATTTTATATCATTTTGGGAGCCTCTCCCAAAAATAATACAGTAATGTACTTCCTTATTTCAGGGAGGTATATTTGGATATTAACAATAGCCCCATCACATCGTCACTAAAGATTCTCTGAAGGTATCACTCTAGAAAACACCACATCAACCACACAATTGATTCTAGACCTCTGTATGATAATGATCCCACCCCAAGAGGTCCGTCTTAGGCCACTTATACTCAGGTTTCTAGGATGGCCTTAGTAGGGTGGAAAATAATCTACTGGAAGTGGGGGTATAATCACATTCTTGATAAGGAAGTTGTCAAACATATTAATATGGGTATATGCATGTAGGGACATATACCTTCATGCAATCATCATTTCCCCCAAAATAGTTTGGCAGAATCTGAAGAAGTTTGTCAACACACCCAAAAAACAAATAGGTGAATAATCTAATCATTTTCCATCATACATTATAATTTTCAATATATCGTAGAAATAAATAAACTACATGAGTGATTACATATCCATTCTCTAACTAATTAATGGGAATAAATTCACATTATAGATCCAGAGTTCTCCCAGTACATCCAGGTGGAAATGGAAGGCTAAACATATTTCCCTTCCCATATTATATAAAGATTCCAAAAAAAATGATACCAGTGGTGGTAGTAAGGGTTTTGGAATACAACCTATAAAGACCCATTATTTTCATCCATATATATTACGTATTATTAGTTTAATAATCATTATATAACATAATGATCCATGTCCAAATCATATTTTTATGGTGCCTTTTAAAATATATAAATGTGAATAACTAGTTCATAATAGATCTATATTGTATACTAATAAGATCTTCAAAACTATCACCCCTCCTAGAAATATCCTTCTTAGAAACATTCCTCATAATCTTGGGAAAATAAAAAAATGGGTGGGCTCAGATGCCCAGTAAGGGTAAATAAGAGAGATTCCACTTATCATGTATAGCTAACATGAGTAAAAGTGTATGTCAAAATGAGAATGAAATATAAAAAACACACACTATATATCAAAAAACACAAAATTTATTCATGAAATAAACCATCAATGTTCATAAGATATGAATCATAAATGAGTCAAATAACATGATACATGAAAGAATAATGTTGTAATAAGACATAGAATTATGGAATAATCATTGAAAATTAATTCTTTAATAGTCAATGATCATTTCCAAAATTATTATTCTAGTTGAAGATCACTATACATTCCATCATAGTGGTCAAGTATCACTCTCAAAACTATCAAACTGGTAAAAATCCCTTATTGATGTGGGTTCAACCCATTCTAGAAGTGTTTATCTCATGAGATATAAATTATTACACAATTAATTGGATTTCTATATAATTTCATGCACATACATCCTTGGTTATATGGTTACACCATCCATGGTTATAATGTAACCACTATTCTTGGTTATAATGTATCCACCATCCTTGGTTATATCGTAACCGTCAACCTTGGTTATAGTATAACAACCATCCTTTATTTATAAAGTTACCTCCCACCACATAATGAAAAAAAACTTATGTCAGCCATAATATCATAAAACATTCATCATGTCATCACATCATAACACATGAAAAATAAATGAGATTCATTTAAATTTACTCAATTAATCATATCATAATCCATGGAAAATAAATATGTTTCACAAACATCCCATAAAAATACACATTAACCATCTAGATAAATAATTAGAATAGTATCATTTTATAATATCCATTGTAAATCATATTTAATATCAAAGGATGTTATGATATATTAATGATCAATTATGATATTCCTAAAATATTTCTTTAAGAAAATAACATTTCCAAATTGCAAATAACTTTTAAAATACAAATATTTCCATAATATTATGGAACTAATTTTACATGAAAAGAACCTTGGAAACATTTAAAGTAATATTCAACGAAATGATCACTCGTGATGGTGGGAAATTTTTCATGGTGTATAAATTAGAAGAAAATATTCCTTTCACATTTTTTGTAAAATTTCAAAATGTGCATAATTCAGAAAACTAAAAAAATACTCCTTTTAAAACATTTTTTAAAATATTAAACATGGGTAAAAATGACATAAAAAATAAAAATATAATAGTAAAAAACATTATTTAAAACAATTTTACAAACCATGAAAATGGATGAAATTTTATTCATATGAAGATAAAAATAAATATGATTTTCAATAAAAACACATTTTTTGTCTCTTGAGTACTTATGTTGTGGAAAATTAAAGGAAAAAATGTATTCTCTTGAAATAGCATGAGGATAAGAAAATGAATAAGTTAATTAATAATTAGATCATAAGTTATGATCTTCAGAATCATAATAAAAAAATAATCCTGATAGAAAATGAGATTGTATCATAAAACTATTTCCACTTTGGTCTCATTTCAGTCATAAGATCCATGAAATAAAGAAACTCAGATTGATATGTAAATCCATTTATTTTCATAACAAGAATAATAAATTGAATTTATGGTTAGTATATACACCCCACAAAAGAGATAATTTTTGAATATGGAATGTGTCCTATAAGAATAAAAGTGGTACAAAAATCTTTTACCTTAAGTATGACTTCCTTCATATATCTTCGTACATCCACTTCTTTGAAATAACTCCTATGGATTTTCTCTTAAAGGATGTAATGTTAGAATTTTGGGAAGTCTTAACCACTAAAATTTGTCTACGTGAGGCAGGAATAGAAATTTTTACTCATTTCTTGAGCTATAAGGCTCAAACGGATGTGATGAATATAACGGAGGGGTTACCTCTTATAATTGAGGGAAGGAACATTGTTGACATTTCTTGAAATATTAAAATATATTAAATTCATCTTCATGAAAAAATGATTCTAAATGGACCATAAATAGGAATGGGATGATAAAATTTACCATATATTATCCCCTTATTCACTTTTTAGATTTTTCTATTTTTTAAATAATTTAATAAAATATTTTTTTCATAAAATATCATTTTTCTATTAATCCACTATTCATTTAATTTGACATAAAAGACATAAATAAATTTTTTAACTTTTATAGAATAATTTAATATAACATTTATATTTCATATTCACTTAATTTTTTTTGGAATAGTATAACTCATTCAAATTATATTACATTTAATGTTTTTAAAATCACTTATTATATTTTTTATTAACTGGATAAATACAACATCAATGTTTCATAAGAATATTATTTCATTATATAATCACTATAAATTATAAATAAATTATACTAATGAAATAATTATTTTAAGATAAAAATAGACATTTATATTCATGTATATCTATATTTTTTCCCAATGTGGACACATAAGAGATATTTCAAACTAAGAGAGTTACGCTTTGTAACATTCTTTGATTTAAATATTATAGAGGTCATTTTCGTGTACATGTTTCCTTTAAATAATTAAATTTTCATCCTAAGGTTATAATGATCTAATTTAATTCATTTATTAGTAATTGTGATGAGACATTATGAACTTATTTCTTTGTTTTAATGTAGGTTAACACAATTTACCATTTACTAAGGTTATAATGTTTTCCAAGGATATCATTCATATTGACCAAAAATAATAGGGAAATGTTTAACAAATTTAGTCCTCCTAATTACATATATAGAAATCATTTATTAAAATTAAACAAATATAAGTGGTATAAATTAATTTTAAAATAAGTGTGCAACACACGATAAAAAATGAATTTTAGAAAAATAGTTTTTTAAGAACAAATCATGTTTTATTCCAATCATATGCCTAAAACAATAAATGGATGATGAAACATTTAACTAACTATAATATTTATATATTTTGTTAAATTAATTCACCATTAATGAATAATTTCATTTATAAAGACAAAAATATATTATGTGCATAAAATTAATTTTTCTAAATAAATAACTCTTTTACATTAAATGGATTTTAATTTTCATTAATAATTAATCAATAACCAAAGAATTAATTTTATTCATATATAAATAACATGGTTTTAATAATTTTGTTATTCTCAATCATACCCACCAATCTAATAGCTATGTGAAAACCATCACGCAATAATATTATTATTGTTTATCAAGGTTTGTTTAAACTAGGTATTGTCTATAACACATTCAATGAAAATAATAAATTTCATTTGAAAAAATATATATCATAAAATACCTAAATATTAAAATCTACCCTCCCCCTAAATAAATTTCACCCTTTTAATTATTCACTTTGATACAAAAAAATATGGATAACTTTGATTCATTAAATCATCAGGTTCACAGGTAGCATCTTTGAATCTATGATATCTCCAAAGAACATTCACTGGGAGAGAAGTCTTGTTTTCTTGAACCTTATCTCTACAATCTGGGATTTCTACAAATTTTTCTTATTTTAATATATTATCTTCTCATGATCTAACCCTTCAATTTAGAACTTTTTTTGGATCAAGTATGTAATTCCTCAAGACAGATACATAGAACAAATTGTAAACTTGAGAGATATTTTGTGGAAGTTCCATGAAATATAACACCATTCCTACTTGATCAAGAATCATTAATCGGATAATATAACTTTGTCTTAGAATTCCATTAATATTTAATCTCAGATTATTCTTCCAGGAAGAAATTCATTGAGAACCATTCTCACTAACCTCAAATTACATGTCATATTAGCAATTTTCAACATTAATTTTCTACCGAATATGAGCTACCTTGATGTGCATTTTAATAGAACTAATATTTTTTACCATTTCCTAATATATAATATGTCCCAAATTATGTTTTTTAAAATTCAATCAAGAACGTTGGAATCATTCACTTCCTTCCATATATGCATTCATAAAGATATATCTAAATGATTGATTGAAATCTATTTTGATAAGAAAACACAACTAGTAGATGTTATTAATCCCAATTACCTTCAAAATCCACAGAAGAAGATCCCAAAATAATCAAAAGGTTTTTATCTTATCTATCATACTAACCATATATTTTAGGATTATATGTCATACTGAAACTCAACTCTATATCTAGAGAATGTTGAAGACTTCACCAAAACATCTAGGTAATCCTCTAATCCTTATCAGATGCAATAGAATATGGTACTCCATGAAACCCTAATACTTCTTCAATGTATATACTATAATGAAGACATAGAGATAAATCTTCTCATATAGTAATTAATTGTGTTGAATTTGTAATGTGTTCGACTATAACCTAAATTTTATTGTGTCCTTTAAATTTTTGGGGAGTCTAACAGCAAAATCCCTAGTGATATTTTTCTATTTAAATTATAGTATGAGTAATGACTATAACATTACCTTACACTTATGTCTCTCATACTTCACTTACTAAAACACTAATAACTGACATTCATAATCCGAAATATCTATTTTTATGCCTCCCCATTGGAAACACTCTTTAAAGTCTCTATACATCTTTGTAAATCCAAAATGAATAAAGAATGATAAATTATGAGCCTCATTCCATAGCTCTTTCAAATATGGTATGGATGGAACAAATCATTGTTCTTAAACCATATCATCCAATCAAAATCAATGCTAAACTAAATAACATTTCTCACTGTATTTTTGAGTTCCACATCTTCCTTTAATCTTCATTTGGATATATAGTTGAACACTTATTTGATAAATATAATATCATTCACCTTCCTTCATGATTTCCATATAAATCATTTTCAAATCTAGAAATATCATATCTTTCTTGATCCTCATCGTAGTTAAGGTAGCATTATCCTATTTACTTAGTTCATTTTCTAACTTTTTTTCTTTCATAGTGTGGTAATGTATTTAGCATTCATAATCATTAGTCAGATCCATCCATATTCTTTATTTCATATTCAATTATTTCTATATAAAAATATACTTGTATCTTTTATGATAAGTATATATATCTCACCTTTCTCCTTAAATATAATTCCTTCATATATTTAAAGAAACAAATTCCACTATTAAATCCAAATCATATATAAGATAATTTTTCACAATAATATTCAATTGGAATGAGGCATAAGCTATCAATCTATAATTCTTTATGAGAACATATCTCATTCCCTTATTGGATTCATTTTTATAGATTAAAATGCATTAACCACTAAAATTAAATTTTAGGATGGTTTCACTTACCAACCTACTCTGTAGTTTTGTGAAATTCTCCTCACCTTCACCCATCCAAAGGAACTTGGCACCTTTTCGAGTTAACTTTCTGAATGAATTAGATAGCTGTAAGAAATTCTATAAAAAGTGCTAATTATATCCAACCAGATCAAATAAAAATAAATATAATCCAATGTGGTTGGTATGTTTCAATGTTCAATAACATTTTTCCTTGATGGATCCATAAATATTCCCTCATTGGAGATTATATTACCCAATAATGAAACATTTTGAAGCCAAAATTCAAAGTTGGTAAAATATTCCCCATACATAGGGTTTTCAGCACAATCCCCAACTGATCTTCATGATCTTACTTAAAATTTGAATATATAAGAATATCATCTACACAAATTACCACAAACAAGTCAAGGTAATAACTAAAGACTATATTAATTAAATTCATTAAGATATTGGGGGATTTTTAAGACCAAATAGAATCACTATAGATTCAAAATGTCCATACCATACATGCAATTCCTCCTTAACAATAACTTCTTTCTTGACCCTCAATTAAGGATATCCATTACCAAGGTAAATATTAGAATGCATTGGTCTCTACACAATTGATAAAACAAGTCATCAGTATGAGCTAGTATATATGAATCCATTTTCAAGATTATCCAATATTTACTTCTAAAATTCCTACAACCCAATTTGGGATAGTATATATAAACTATTTGAAATAATTATTCAAAAAGGTATGAGTTTTGTTGAAGATTAAATATCAAAATTTGATTGAAGACCAAAAAATTATACTAGAAATACATCAAAAATTCCAAAAAAATATGAATATTATAAATTTTGAGTTTCTACCCAGCTATATCAGGTAAACATCACTTATGAATTAGTATCTAGACCCATACAGTGTATTTGATTTTTATTGAAACTTCATATTTATCATCAAATGTATAGATGATCATGTGTTCATTTGGAATAAGAAATTTTAATTCCCTTACTCATCGTATAATCTAGACTCAATATAAAGAAATAAAATCAATTTCCCTGATCAATTCAAAATAAAATAAATGGAGAACAATAATATTTTTTGGAACCAGTTTCCCAAAAACAATAATCAAAGACGAACTATGACTTGAGATGCAACCGTCTTTCCATTATGAGTTTTTACCACTAACTAAATATCAAATCCTTGAATAGGTAATTTAATACCCTTTATAATTTTCTTAGATATAAAAGGGTGGGTAGAACCATTATTAAAAAATAAAACAGTTTTTCTAGAGTGGATGGTAAGCATAACTTTCTGCATGTAATTATTGCAACCCATTTATCTAGTTGTGGTCGCATTAGCTTAACTTTGGTGCATAATATAAGGAGGCAGTTCATGCTACTCATCAAAAACTTTTCGATTCATGAAATGGTCATTTTAATTCCCATACTCCATGAATTTGAAGAATTGGAGAGTGGGTGGTGGGTTAGATGGTTCCTTCCATTCCTCCATTCAAACAATGGTCCTCTTCGCCTACTTCTAACATTCAATGTCTCTATAACCATCCATCCCACATATAAAACACTTCATAGTTCTAATCAATAAATTCCCACGTTGTTTCTTCAGACATATCTTTAATTTAGGTGACTTAAATTTCTTTAAGCCATGTGATTTCTTCAAGTTCTCATAAGATTCCATCTTCTTTTTCTTATCAAAAACATAAGAATGGTGGGAATTTATAATTTCTATTTCTAAATTGAGTTCATTTTGAAGGATTTATTATTATTTACTAATGTTTCTTATAGCTAATGTCTTTAAATTAATTTTTTTAAGACACCTAAGAATTGATCAATTTTTTATTTAGGGTTAATTATTAAACTATAATAATACCTTTAAAGTCTTGAAAATTATCTTCATATGTTCCAATGGATTCATCATCCACCTTCTTGAGCTTAATAAACTCATTCTAAAGCTTTTTACATAGAGTATGATGGAAGTACCTACTGAAAAATATTCTTTTAAACTCATGTAATTCAATGGATTCAATTTCTTCCTATTGGATTATTTTCTTAATAAGGTTACTCCATTGTTCTATTTCACCTTCCAAATGAAAAACTAAAATAATAACTTTCTCCGGTTCTGAGCAGTGGAGAATAAAAAAAAATTACATTATTTTTGTTCCACCACTCAATCACTAGTGGATCATAATTCCCATGAATAAAATGCATATTTTGATTTAAAAAATATTCAATATTATGTTGTTCAGTCCTTTAATCATTTGTGTGATCATCAGGATACATTGATTTAGATATTTTTGCAAGAATTAAAATATGATTTTGTATTCTAGATCCAATGGAATTTGGTTTCTCATATAGAATATCATTTCATTCTCTATCAAATTCATATTTAGTATAATCTCTAGTAGTTCCATACCCTAACTAAATTCAAATGGAAATGTGTGTGAAATGATAATCATAGTGGAAAACCACACAATTTTGAAAAATAATTTTTATGATGTCTTATTCAAGACACATTCTTCTCAATATGTGAAACGTTATATTTAGCCTAGGTTATTAAGGGTTTATAAGAAAAAAAATTTATTTTATCCTATTCTTAGACATATTCTCATGGTATCATTATAGTTTTCTCATAATATTTTAAAAATGTAAACTAAAAATTTCTCCAATAACAATTATAATGACCCATAATTTTCATAGATATATATTAAATAAAATTAAACTAATAATCATTAAATGAAAAAAAATTCATGCTAGAATCATATGGTTCTAGTACCATTCAAAACATGGACATGTTAACAAGTTTTACATAATAGATCTACATTATCTCCCTATAATTTCTTCATACCTATCAGCCTTCTTATATATAATATACGTTATACCTTCCATCATATCCTAGGTAAAGAAAACCTAAAAATAGTGATCCCAGAGTATCAGTAAGTGTAAATAATAGATATATTAATGATCACTTAAACTAATATTTATTATAATTGTATGAGATAAGTATAATAAAATTTGTAAAAAATACCTTGTAAATAAAATATCATAATCTTGATACATGGAATAAAGCATGTAAGTTCATAAGAAATGAATCATAATAAAACCAATGAACATAATCCACGAGACAATAACATTGGAATAAGATGTTTAATTATGGAATAAGAATAGAAAACCACTTCCTTAGTAGTCAAGGATCATTTTAATGACTGTTATAGTTGATTAGTTTCACTCCCTATTCCATCATAGTAGCCAAGGTCAAAGCAAATACTATCATGGTTGATAATGTCCTTTACAAAAATGTGTTCACTACTCATTCCAATCATGTTTATCTTACAAGATATCAATCATTTCCAAATGCATTAGAAGGATATATAATTTTTGTCCCATTCATCCTCGGTTATAACGTATCCACCTTCCATCATTATAAAATATAAACCTTACTTGGTTATAACATAACCACTATCCTTAGTTACAACGTAACCACAGTACTTGGATATAAAGGAAACCCCACCCTTAGCTTAATCTTAACCGCCAATCACATTATGAAAACCAAACATAAATTTGTGATAAGATCATAAAACCTTAATCATATCATCACATAAAAACTCATGTAAGGAACACATGTTTCATAAAAATTTACTCAATTCATCATAGCTAAACCATTAGAAAATAAATGTGTTTCATAATATTCTCATCAATATAAAAATTAACCATCTAGAAAAAGTAATAAAGTTATCATTGGATCGTATCCCTATTAGAAAATAATTAACCAAAAATCAAGTCATAATATATAAAAATTCCTTTAAATATCACTAAAATATATCTTTTATAAAATAACCATTCAACTTTGAAAATAAATTTTAAAATAAAAATACTTCCAAAACATTATGGAATATATATTCTTTGAAAATAATATTTTAAATTTGTAAAGGAAGATACAAAAATCTTTCGTGGTTCTAATGGTAGAAATTTGGGTTCATGAAGTATAAGTTAAAAGAGAACATTCTTTTCACATTTTGTGTGAAAATTAAAAAAATACCTCATTTAGAAAATGACATGATTATTATTATTATAGCATTGCGAAAAAATTAAATAGTAGGTAAAAATTACTTTAAAAATAATATAATAATACTAAAAACCTTATTAATGAAATTCTATGAAAAATGGATATGGAAAAAAAATTCTATTGAATTGATAAATAATGCTTATCTTCCATAAAAACACTATTTTGGTCTCTTGAGTAATTATGGTGATGAAAATGAAAGGAACAACCTTATTTAAAAGAAATTACCAAAGGATAAGAACATATATGAGTTTCTTCATAGGTGAATCAAAATATATCATTATTAGAAGAAGAACCATAAAAATACTAATAAACAATGTGATTTTGATACACAACTCTTACAACTTAGGTAACTTTTGAATCATAAGCCCTATTAATGAAATAAAATTAGATGGACATGTATATCCAATAATTTTAAAAAATAATAATAATCAATGATGTTAATGGATGGCATATACAACTCCAAAAATAAATTAGTGGTAAATATAAAATGCATCCCATTCAAATAAATATGAGATTAAACGATCTTATCTTAGGTCTAACTTCCTTCAAACAAGTTGAAACCTCGTTTTTTTGAAAAAATATACTCATGATCACCTCTTAATGGCTATAGGAATGAACTTGTGTGTATACTAACACCTGCATAATTTTTATATGGGAGTGAACAAGAAAACATAATAGATTCTGGTCTAGCTATATGGATCAATGTGGGGTGAATAAGAGAAAAAATTGGTTCTCTTTCATGATTTTGGGGAAGGGAACTCTTTGAATTTATTAAAAGATTATAATACACTAATTTCATTATCCATAAAAATTTTAAAAAATGGAATACAAATGGGAAATGGATGTAATTCTCAGTAATATCTTATCCCACATGTCCATTTTTAATATTTTTTTGAGTTTAAGTGTTTTAATAAAATAATGTTTTTATAAAGTATCAATATTGACAATTTATACACTATTTATAAAATTTGGCATAGAATAAATAAATAAATAGTTATAGTTAAAATATAAAATATAACATTAATATATCATATTGATCTAAAAATTTTTTAGAACATGTTAACTCACTCAAATTATATTACATTTAATTTTTTTAAAATCATTTATTATGTTTTTTATTAATTGGACAAATATTTCATTGATGTTGAATAAAAATTTGGGATCATTATATAATTACTAAAATAAGTAATAATTTATTATCACGAAAATAATTTCAATAAGATCAAAATAGTCACTAATACTCATTAATAACCTCATTTTGTCTTTATGTGAACATATAAGAGATATTTAAAACTACGATTGTGACATTTTTTTATTTTAATTCATTTAAATATTATATAGGTCAATTTAATGGTCAGGTGTCCCTTAAAAAATTCCTATAATAATGTGATAAGGATCTAATTTAATTCATTAAATAATAATTAGTATTAAAAATCATGGCCATATAACTTTGTTTTAATTGAGGTTAACAAGAGTTACCCTTTCTAAGTGATAGATTTTACTATGGTTAATATTTATATTGAAAAAAATGAACAATTAACCAAATTTGAACCTCCCTATTACAAATATGAAATTATTTTTATAAAATTCATTACCTATAAGTGGAAAAACATTTTTTATATAAAACAATTTCTCAGAAAATTATCTCTTTTACATTGAAATTATTTTTATTTTCATTTGTAATTAATTGATAACTAATGAATTAACTTGTTTATATTTTAAAAACATATTTTTTATAATTTATTTAGTCCTATTAATAAACTCCCATCCATGTTTTAGGTGGTGACTATAACATAATAAAGTTGTAATAGAATCTTACGGTTCGTTAAAACACAGTTTTGTGTGTAATGTAAGCTATTGAAATAATAAAATATATTTAGAAAAAGTATTTCATAAAATATCATGGTGTTACAAAACCCTGATAAAATAATTATATTCAATCATCAACATAATTTAAACATTAATTTGGATGATTCACATATTCCTTCATAGATCTAGATGGTACATCGACACATTCCCGCAATAAATGGACAATAGGACCAGGAGCACATACTCGTTCCAACATGAGATAATCAGTCTATTTCAATAGCCACTCTATAGAAAACATATATCCTGGCCAAAGTTATAGAAAATATAGGAATATTTTGGAAATTTAATAGATTCTATTAGGTGGCATCAGTATATTAATGTCACTTTTCATGACATGCGACTCCGACCACCCAATGAAGAAATACCAAAAATTATCATAAAAGGTCATATGAAATCTAGAGTCATTCCCATAAACATTATCTATTAAATTATGGTGTCCTTGAACCATAAAAAATATATCTATTAAAGTCTAGGATCCTACTAATACCTCACCAAATTGAGTAAGTGGAAGTTGTAGTTATATATGTCCTCCCAGGAACTCTACTATCTACCACTCTAGAGGTCCCCCATAGAATATTTTCCATAAAGGCCCTCTTCATGGTCATTCTAAGATATACCACTATACCCACTATCTAGATTAGTGCTATATAGGCCCTCTTCATGGAAATAAGATCAAATGTTTAGTATTTCTACTCCTTTATAATATCTTCCTTCAAGGTACTCCCCTAGCTATGGTAGGAAATTAAATCCCAATTTTAATCCTCCACATGTTGGTGTTCACTATAAAGGTTTTCCATGTAGTGATGTTTAATTTCATCAATAAGTTGATCCCATTTCCAAATAAATTAATATAAATCCATTATATTGTAATTCAATCGGGAATATAAGTTCAATTAGGTCTGGTACCTTATCATTGAAATGTGATACAATTTGTAAACCAGACAATAGACCATGGATGTTTTCATTCTCTAAAACATCCATAGATCACTTGACTTCCAACATTGTAGAAGTTATTTCTACCAATACTATAACCTATAATAAACCAGTTGGGAAACACCCACTTTCAATAGATAAATTATAGAAATCTCCAATAAAATATACAGAGAATACGTTAATCATGTGGAAAAAACTGGACAACGATAACATAGCTATCATGTTTTGGCCCTTGGTTACTCCTCATTATGATATCTCAGAGTATATTTCAGAATAATTTATACATGAAATTCATCTCTATATATGGATAAATCTTCTTTATTGAAAAGATAAATTATAGCTTTATGATGGTTATACAGATTGCATCAAGGTAATCATAGAGCTACACGAAAAACTGATTTAGATGCTCTATTAGTTTTACTGTATCGAAGGATGGAAATTTACTAGGAAAATGTTCAAAATTAAATCCTTAATGCATTGAGAAATATGCATCATCTGATTACTGAAACATGTACCAACATTCATATTAGGGGTGGGTTGAACATGGGGCACTACATATTACATCAATCCCAGATTATCAAAACCAGGAAAAGGTGGAATCATGCATTTTAATAACATCTATTTGGTTCTAAGAATCATATTATCCCTATAATAGATGAAACGGTAAGCAAGAATAATCCATTAATAAATCCTAAAATCATCTTGTTTAATGACATAAAGACATAGAGAGACTCATTTATCAAGTGTCAGAAAATATTAAGTAAGAATCTTACTTAAAGAGAGATAATTAGTTCCCTAATAAACAAAAAACATTTATTTATACAATATGTTTAACCCATTACATGCTTGAAAAAACCCCATCCTTCTAGTATTAAAGAATTATTTTTTAAATGTCCTTCCCAATAGAGATCATTCTTCTCCTAACTATGAGTTGTGTCTATAAATTATCCATCCCATTTTTCCTCATTTATTGCCGCATATTTATCCAAGAATAAGCATAGAAGAATATTCCATGGGAATTTTCTGTTGGCCACCCTTCGAAAGGTGGTCTTCGGAGAACATAATGGGGAATGATGAGCCTCTTGGAACTCACAATTCAAAATAACCATTAAGGTCATAAGTGCTTCTGAATATCTCAACCTTATATATGGATATTCCAAAGTAAAGTGACCCTCTTATCATCTCGATAGTGATTTTATGCACTTAAAAGATTATTTCTAATAAAATTCATCATTAGTAACCATGAAGATTCTAAAGAACATGAAAATGTTATAGGAGAACAAGAGGGGGTTCTTCTATTTGAATCTCAATCCACACTGAAATGACTGAAGATGGTGTGTGTACCACTAATCAATGACTCTCCAAAAATTTGACAGATCTGATAAATTCTCCACTAAAACCCCATCGGCGGGACTCAATCAAGGAAAAGGTAATAGTTTGTCTACTTCCCATCCACTACCTGAATTATTTGACCACCCAATACTTGTGGAAAGAAATTCTTATTATGAGGTTATGATGAGATAGATACTTGTGGAATAACTTCTTAGAGCCAATATCCTGAATGGGTATGTTCTTCCAAAAGGTCCTCATCTTAATCTACTATCCAATATCCCCAAATAAGAATATATTTTCATTCCAAATATATTAGAGTCGTAATATCCACTCAAATTAAAGTGCAAACAAAAAATTTATTTGGATCCAAAGATAAAGGTATATCATGATTTTTCCATCCCATTAAAGAAAAATCCAAACATTTATTCATGAATACCTTCAAAAACCAACCCATAAAAATTTTTAACCACATGTATAAGAAGATTTTCCACATCATACCTCTACCTGTTGATACCCCTATTCATGTAGTTTCTCAGTTATTCACCCCTTAAGATCACATTGAAAATATTAAGTCATTATAAGACGTTATGGAATCCATGGAAGGATTATTTTTACTAGTGTAGCCAAAGAGGACATGTTACACCATTTAACGATGCAACTAGAAAGGAGTGATCCATGCATTAGAAGATGCACCTTCAATGATGTCAAAGAAAATCCAAACCCTCTAAAGCTTCTTTCCTCTAGTACTAAGACCATGAGAACCTCCCCACCATGTAGAATCACCATCGAACAAAGAATTAATATATGATTCCATTAATTACATTCATTTAATGGATTTCTTTTCGAAAAATGAGTACGGTTGTCAGTCTAATATTTCAATGCAAGATTTAGGAACTAGAGACAGAGACCATATGAGATAAGTTATTAGGGGATGTTGTATTATTGACTAAAATAAATATTCTGGCCATATATATTCTTGAGATATTCATACTATAAAAATAACAAAAAATACTTTTACCGAGCCCAGCAGGGGAATGAAAATTCACCCACGTTCACCAATGTTCATCCAAGTGTGATTTATTTAGATGATCATATAGAGACTATGAAAATGTCCAATCACCCCTGATTGGTGGAAAGACCAATTCAGCCTAATCCACTAGTAAAATGAGTACCCTCAACATCCAAAAAAAGGTTGGACCCTCCTACCTCAAAAATATCATCCCCAAAAGTTCCTAATAATAAGTAGACTCACGCTACATAGAATAGAACATTAGCTAAAAATATGACATCTTGAAACAATTTTCCTTGGTGTCATCCAATATTTCATTCTTGTATGCTCTAAATTAATCAAACGACCTTCGAGTGAAACTGGTGGAATTTTTATTAATCCCTTAGGATTAGAAGGCTAAGGTCATTTATATTGAAGTATATCATGTAGTGGTATATCCTCTAAACTATCACATGATTATATATTCCATAGAATAGGAAAAGGATATTTTATTAAAGGGACACATGATACCCTTATATTTGTGTGTAAATCTTGATGACATTGAAAATTGATGATATTTAATTAATAAAGACTCTAGAGTCAATGTCACACAATTATGAATTCCAATTTGATTGGTTTATATTGAATCCAACTTGTGCCATTATTCTCTAACACTTTAGGGTTATGAAAAGGGTGAACAAAATCTCCTTGGATGAATTAATCTTAGAACTCAACTTGGGGACCGTGTATTGAGCATATAATTCATAGTTGTTTGAAATGATACAGGATTTAACATCCTTCAAGGAAGGACTTAATTTCATAAAAATGTGGAAATACATTCCTCATATCACCAATTTTTCAATTACTATGTCAATGAAAAAATTGATACATTTCGCTGTGATAAATCTCTATATGAATCTTGTGAATATTATAATACTGATGTCGGATTTTTCTGGTGGAAATGTAATAAAACCATGATGGATAATATTTGAGGGTTTATTCCAATGAAAATACTAGTATTGACCCTGGTTAAACCATTTAATGATTCAAGTGTTGAAGATTTATTTCCCATTGACCATGTTGAAATAAAAAGTTTTTGTTTGGGAATATATTCATCAACTCTGATGGTATCGATCACACTAAACAAACCCATCAAGATTGAAAGGGTGTCCGATTTATAAAATTATGGAAACATTGTGGGAGAAAATAACCCAATTTTTTCCATAGATCTTCATAAGTCCCCTATGTCGATAACTAAATCAGAAAAAACTCTCACATCCTCGATAAAGAGTGGTAACTCCCCAATTATGTCTTCCAAATGTCAGAATATTGGATCTTCTTATAACTCATAAGATTCCCCTCCATCTCCACTCCATGTGAAAGTGATTTTGAGGATGGTAAAATAGATAATAATCTCAAATATACCCCTCCAATTTTTGGGGAAGGCCTTCCTACTAATCTTGATGAGCTTTGGTAGATAAATATTGGTATATAAGAAGTTATGTGACCTATGATGATCTGTTCAGTCATGTCCCTCAATGAAAAACAAGTGTATAATTATTTTATAAATTAACACTAGTATTTTTTTCTTATTGAATTACATAGAAATATTAGGCCTTGACACTGATGTGGAACCCACCACTTGGTTCTTTAATAAGATCATTACGGTTTCAAGAAATCAGTTAGAACAATGAATCTAACTCACAC
Organism: Viscum album; assembly: GCA_963277665.1. Lineage (NCBI taxonomy): Eukaryota > Viridiplantae > Streptophyta > Magnoliopsida > Santalales > Viscaceae > Viscum > Viscum album. The sequence goes on from OY728161.1 coordinate 1,008,234,848, forward strand.
TACCATAGTTGAAACTAAGGTTCATAAAATCAACATCACTAACATTATTTTGGAATCCCATTACACAAAGTGGATCTACAATATTTTCTTGCTCAATAAAATGAAGGATCTGTTCATATTTCTCATCAACATCAAATATCTCATTTGGAATTTCCCAAAAAAATATTTCCTAGTATTGATTACAGAAATTTTGGTCAATTTGACCACTGGGTATTAGGATAACTCTGTTATAAATGGTTATTTACGGTAAAACCAAATCCAGATGCCCCCTAAAGATGAATATGCTACTAATTGTATGGAAACCTAAGGAATATTCACTTATTGCGTGATGACGTTTAGATTGAATAAATATTTCTCTACATACTAGCGTTCTATGCACCGCATTTTCAAACCTGTGTTATCAAAATATAATTCATACAATTTCGATGAATTGGAGGGGAAATACATTAAGTTCATTGATCATATTATCAGTCATTATATTATTTCCAACAAGATATGATAGCATAGATTAATAATTCATCCATTAAATTGTTTATTTTTTGTAACATTAAGAATGTTTCTTAGCTTTTAGTACACTATTATGAAGACAATGTTGGTCCTGAGAAGACCAAGGCTATCCATGATATGTAACCTCCTTGAAACTTCAATGAGCTAATAAGACTACAAGGATTCCTCAACAAAATCTAATTATTCATTAAGAATATTTTTGGTAAGTGTTTCCATTAACGAGGAAAATGAAAAAGTAGGACACATATAAATCTACCATTGATTGTCCAAATGCATTCAAAAACCTCAAGAAATATATGTTTACTCCACAAGTAATATTTTCCATGTCAAAGGAAATCCCCTCATTCTATACCTGATGATATAATAGTTTTCATTGTGTTCTTTCATTTTGAAAAATAATGATTTTTGAAATGAGAATAGAATATAATATAATAGTCAAAACATTATTGATATTGTTACTCTATATTAAAGCATTGAGAAGAGATTCCTTGCATTGATATTTGTAGTTCATAAGTTGTGATAGTAACTGAAACACCACGAGGTCCATTTAGACTCTAATATTGACCTGTTAAAATATGTCCCCTACCATCATATACTAATTTGATTCTTGGAATAGTGGATAGTAATATTAAAATGGTTAACATATATGTCATACCAAAAAAATTAGTGAAAGGAAAGGTGATATCATATTTCCTAACATAGAATCCTTCTACAAAAATAACACCACTTAATACTTAATTTCTTAATGAAGAGGTCTTCTCCATGAAAGACTACCTTCAGATATAGGAAATGTACTTCAATAGAGCCTCCAGGGTTCATAAAGGGAAAGGAATGGAAGACCTTAAACTCAAAAAAGTTGGTTTGGTAGTCATTATCATCACTCCAATTAAGAAATTTCTACCATACAACTTTTTCTTCTAATGTCTTACCAATAATTGATCAGAATACTGGTCTCCCATTTCATTCTTGTAACTAGAATTGAAAATAGAAGTTTTCCTCTTCAAATAAAATGGTTATTCAGAGTTGGTAATCAAGAATGTCAATGGTGATAATTCCCATAAAAATAATATTTGATCCTCATTCTTGAAAATTTGTATGGTTTTATAGAGTAATTATTCTTAGATCCAGCATTAACTCATGTATCATTCTCACAGAATACCTTGGTATATGTATTAGCCAATGTGGATGGATCCTTGTTATATCTTGAGTGAGATGAGATGGTTATCAATATCTTCTACTGTAGGATGGTCTCTCCATTCATTTTCAATGCCATAGAAGAGATCAATGTGGTCAAATTCATCCATGAAATAGATAATACAATAAGAATTTATAAGATTCCAATTTTTTACTACCTCCAAATTAGGGATATTCCATCAAAAAGAGAAAAAGGGAGAACATGCAATATCAGGTGCTCAACATTAGTCTCTAAAACATCCCAAGTCATTATAAATTACAATATAAATGGGGAATCAAGGGAGTTATTCTCAGATACATTGATAGATGATAAACTATTTATGTTCTTTAATAATTCTATACAAGTGTATGTGGTTCTCAATAACCTAGGATTGTATGTAATTCACAAAAAGGTCTCATGCTTGTTAGATACATTCTGACTTTATCAATCAACCCTCATAGATTTTGAACACTACTAAATACTCCTAGAAATTTTTATTATAGGTAATGGAGATCCTGGGATGATATCCCCCAATTATATCCAAGTAGTTCAAATACATCCTGACTACTTTCTACATCATCTCCAAATTTTATGAGGCCACACCCCTTAAGGAAGTTGGTACAAATAACATTTTTCACTTCATAAAGTCCTGCATCATCACCAAATTGGGTATCCCTCACACAAAACTGATGAAAAGTAGCACCAATTTATGTTCTTCCAAATTTAATAGGCTATATAGTGATTATAATATTGAATCCAACAATTTTTATTTATATTATGTATTTAAAAATTTATAGATAGATTGTTTTAATATGTCCCTATCAAATATACTCTTGGAAATTGTTGAAAAATACCTGATGTCTTGGCCCAATAATATTTTTCATGAATATTGGGTCTATCACACCACAAAACAATATTGCTACATAGGTGACCCCATATTCGCTTGTAGGTTTGAAAATATATGTCTAACCTATTATGTTCCTATTTCCCACACTCCCCACTACCATTTTCAATTAGTTAGCCATAGATGTGAAGTCACATAATTGATTCGATGAATTAGAATTAATTGATGAGAAATGACTCACTACCTTGCATCAATTGGAGGTTAACCAACACTGAATTTCATGGTATTTTAAAAATAAATTTATTCTCCATTTATTCCACCAAGGAGAACTTGTTTGTGATCTCAGTTCCCTGATGATAATCGGGTTGAAACCTTTGTGGTTGGAGCAGAAATGGGATGTATCTTCTGTCCACCACAAGGTCTAATATGATATTTCATAATTTATTATTACCATAGATGGTGATTATATCACACCCCTTACCAATCCATCATTTCATAAAAAATATTTCATGTTTATAAGACAATCCTTATTTCAAAACCATATAATGCACCAAGCATTTTGGATACAAGGCATTAAAAGGACAACAATTTTTTAAATATATATGAACATAAATATAATCACATAACATCCTTGTATTATGATGATAAAAATTGGGAAAACATTCATTTCATATGATTCAAAAATGCATGACACCTCTTCATCACTATATGATAATATACTATGTCTCCAATATTCATGTTTCATGACATTCAATCGTTTGATACTTTGTCCCTTTCATGATAGTCACCCCACTATTTGTGTTAGTCTCCTACTATATCGCCTTTCTTTTTATGAAATAAATGTTCATTCATTATCATTATAATGAGAGTTGTATTAACATATGGATTCTACTTCCTGGATTAGTTGATATATAAAAAAAATTACCAACCCCTTATAAGAACCCAATACTTGTGAAAGACCTTCACTATTAGAACTGTGTTTGTCTTGATTCTCATTCTGATGATTTGCATAGTGACCTCAAGATTATCCACCATGGACCCAGCCAGGAATAATATATATATATATATATATATATATATATATATATATTAACAAATTACATTTTTCTTTATATATGATCCATATATATAATGTTAATTTCCCACTCATTCATTACTAATTCCATAGAAAATTCTTCATTCACACTTAGATATCTTTCTTTCATAAGTCACATTCCATGCATCCAGAAACTCAGACCCCCATATCTTACCTTGTCTATCATAAATAACAGTATATTTCTCTAAATTGTGCCTTTATTTGACTATGTATTCTATTCCCTAATATAGATGGGAATAATTTGATTCCCAATGTGTCTTTTTAATAAGAAGCATCTTCTTTCTTAGGGGAAATTATTTTATATATTTGTGCTCTAATAACATCATAATGGAATCCTAATTTTGAGAAAGGTTTGTATTTTTTCTTTATGTACATGTCCCATGTCACTTCCTTTCAAAAACAATATCTTGGAAATCATGTCTTACAAATCTTCCCCTCAGGTTCATAATATGTCAGAGCATTCATGGTTACACAATATTCCCCGCATGAGACAGTAAATCATGTGGTGCATGCCAGAAACAAACATGGATTGACATTTCAACTATAATTTGGATAACCCTCAAATTTTATCTTATTTATCACATATATCAATAATAATTCATTCATAGTGATTTGGGATGGATATTCCAATCTATATAATCATATTGGAACAAGTAAAGGGTTAGATAAAAAATTTTCCCATTCATCATGACCTAAAACAACTTAGACTATACTCCCTTGTATGGAATGATCATCCTTATATATGAGCCAAATATTTGAAAGGAATATTCTAAAAACTAGGTGTGGTTTGATTCTTTCTCTGACATGGTATGTTGTGACACTCAGATCCCACATCCTAGTCTAACTATAATGCAATTAAAATTCCCTTTTCCTTTATATATGGTCTTGATCTATACAAGGAAACCCTTACGATTTCCATTAAAAATTTTGTCTCACCATCCCAATCGGATTATAAAAATCTAGTTATTATAGACATACTCCTCAATGATTCTATTATTAGTTTAGAACATCCTTTTTTCATGAACCACACTTCATATATTGTGAAACAAAGATCATTGTAAGCCCTATATCACTATCGATGATAAGAAAATTCAATTCCAAAGGAAACATATGTTTTGACTATGCATATAAAACTTTATATGTATCTACATAATGCCCACCGCTGATGAGGCATTTCAGAAAGAGACATATTTATCATTAAGAGAAAATACTTCTATCTCGATATGCCCTAAAATCATTATAACTGAAACTGCCTTTTGAACCTAGTATATTGTTATTCCTTAAGTACATTTCCCTTGTAACCACCCTAGACCTGAGGGAACTAAGTCTATATCTTAAAATATCCCCCTTCACATTATTTAATAATGTTGGGAGCATTATTTCATAGAAAGAATTATTGTGAGTATTATCCCAATTTAAATTTTCATAACACAATAACCGTAAACTATATGCACCCCTTGTTCGAACTTTCATGACCTCAAACTTCCCAAAGACATATAAGACCTATCAGATCGAGAAAACATAACGGGAATTCTCAATAGGGTCTAGTATTCAATCACTAGACATGAACATGGAATGATATGGGAAACTAGAGCATTTGAAATAGAAGAAAGAAAAAAATCTTGTGGGTTCCACCATAAGGCCTCAAAAAAATTCATGTTAGTCTTCCTAGGTCCCTTGAAATTGAGAAAAAATATGCCATTCTTCAATTATGGTTATATGTGATCCTTCATCCAAACAAGCCAACCCTAGTGTTTTAGTGATGGTAATTATGCATATTCCCATTAGTGATACATTTCTAGAATAATATCATTTTAACTTAAGTATCTAGAATTACAAAAAATATTGATATTTGATGGTTGGATGATTCATGATATGTTAACATTTTCATTTAATGTATGGAAATTTATTATGGGATGGAATCGCAGGTTTAGATGAAATATAGATAACTTAAATCATCTAAGTTTATATTTATTAATTTAAAGTTTAAAAAGTAATTACATCGACTATTGGGAGTTTCCCATTGACACTATGAGTAATGAAAAACAAATTAATTATCTAAAAATAACTCTGAATAGTTTTATTAAAAAATATTCTAACACTCGATGAGAAGTATCTAGGGACTATTGAAATTTTTTTCTCTTCTTAGATTTTGAATTAGTCAACGAGATTGTTTTTTAACATATTCATATACATCTCACCTTCTTCATCCAATGGATTGTAATCTGGTGTTTTCCAATGATAATAGTTCCTTCACATTTTTTAAATGATCCTCACATTCTAAATCTTATGCAATCTATATAGTACTCCAATAATGGATTTTTTTCTTCCCTAGTGACCAAAAGATGCTGCTTAGTAGCATCATCTTCCAGAGTATCCTCATGATTGTTTAAAAGATTAAATTTGATAAGGTTATATTCCTGGTCTTCTAGATCCTCCGAATAAATGAAATATTTATAAATAAATATACACCAATATTGTAAGTTAAACCATCTATGCCAAATACTAGGAAGATTTGATAGATATGTCCTTCTTTATCAATAATCCTCTTTAAAGAAGCATCTATGATAATGGTGAAAACTTATCACTATTCCCACTTTCTCAAAGCCTAACTTTCAATAGAATTTTTTTTATCATGACTATTTAAGGAGAAGTTATATTTATATTGTTTGGAATTAGTTTTAATAAAAATAGGACAAATATGATCATTTACACGATTATGGAGACATATTCTGTAGTAAATTTCTACGTAACTATAGGGATAAGATGGATAGGTATGGAATCTTCAAGTAAAGAACCCTGTATTATCGTTGTAAGGACAATATCAGTAACACTAATAGAAACCCTAGACAAAAAAAAATTACAATGACATATAACTATCAATATAAAAGGTTTTTAAATATGAGAATTACCCATTATTATTTTATTATTTGGACATATGATTCCCCATCTGGTAAATTGGGTTTAGAAGTGTTGTGAGAGAGAGTCATGGGGAAGTTAATGATTAATTTACCCATCAAAATGAATGCCTGAATAATAAATCTCTATGAAACTCTTCCCATTATTTGGAATATTTCCATGATCTGTTATTTAGACCACTAATTTGAGGCAGGGTGATTTCTATTCTAGTATCTTTGTGAATCAAATTAACCGAAGTATAAGAAGTATGGATTTTAATTTCCCTGTTTTACTCATAAAAATAGGGAAAACATTCATATGGTATGGATATCCAAACATCCATGTGAACTAATAAAACATGTACGGTTCAAAAATGTAAAATAAATCTATTTGAGAGGCCAGCATCCCACCTCAAAATGAGATGATATCAGAACATTCTTCAAGATTTTCCCTATTGTTTTCTATTATCATCCCCAAAGATACAATATACTGGATGAAAGTAATGTCATTGGGGTTCCTCAATATTGTGATAGCATCATTTATGATCAAGGGATTCAAGTGAATAATAAAAATATTAAGAAACTTCTGGGGGAATGTATTTTTAGTTCATTTGGATGTATTTTTTTATTCATAACATTCAACGATATCTACCATAAATCCTTATAAAAATTAGAATGGACCACTAAGGCAATATAGAGACCACCCTCTTCTATGTAATCAAGAATCATATATATTTTATAAAGAATGGGTAAAACCATATTAATGGTACAACCTTGAAACAATTTATCTTTCATCATTAAGGTGTCGACCCTAACACTAGAATAAGAATCAAAATATGGGACAAGACATCCACTTAAAAACAATTATGAAAAAACCCATCAAATTATGATCTACATCCACATCTAGTTGAACCTTATAACCTCATGTTGTATGTTGACACACATCTAGGGTTTACCAATATAAATCAAAAACATATCTATACTATTGAGTAGGGTGGGTCCTATTTTTCCTAACCTTTGGTCATGACCCACTAGTTTACAAGAATATTTTTACACAGTCACTAAAAATGATAATTGAATGGGGTTAAAGAGACTTAACTAATGACTTATCTACCATGGTTAATGAGTTCCTCACTAGGGGATAATTATATTTAAAATCCTACCAAGTATTATCAATATTTAATAACTCATAATACATCCCTACATGGATTAGGATTCCCCCTAGTTGATAAATATCCCATAAACTAATCTCGAGTCTACCATGTGGAAGATAGAATGTGTTGTTACTTAGAAACCATTTTCTGTCCAATTTGGGTAAGTTCTTGGTTAGTATGAACATTTAAAACTAAGAGATCCATATTTTTTTATATAATATAATGGAATCCATTTACTTATGAAATTCTAAGAAGTAATGGTGAATCTAGAAAGCCCAATCCAATTTTCCAGAGAAACTCGCAATAGACTGAATGTCCCACATGGAGCTCCATACTCCATTGGAATCATTCCAAGAAAGGTTGAGAATAAATGGGTAGATTAAATTTATAGTTTACAAAGCAATATTATAGAGATCCAAATTATCCTAAGTATATAACGATCCATTAAAATGAATTTGATTCCTTGATTTGAGTCAAGGATTATTTGACTAGTTTTAAAAATGATCACATGGACACAATTTGATGGAACCTCAAACCAAGAAGATGGAAAACATTGTATCTCTAAAAGAATATAGCGGTTTTCTTGTGATCCAAAATTGCATAGGGGTATCCTCCTAGATAATGGATAATTCTGAAACTCATATGGAATGAGATTCCTTGGGGTCTCATCTCTTGGAATAACATCGTTTTAGGGGTTGACATCAACATTTTTAGTGATATTAATTATTCTCCCAGTTGGATTCACCAAACCATACATGTGTGTCAGATCATTATTCATTTTATCTAAAAAAATAAAACCTGATTGAATAAAAGAGAAATCTGTTAAAATCAAACGAAACACATAATATGTACCCATACCATATAATATCCAAAATTACTATGAAGACATTGTAATTGATATGAGGAAATAATACTACCATAAATCCCCTAATCTACTTCATGGGAGTGCCGTTTTTCAAAATACAATATTTAGTAATTGGAAGAGTTTGATCACAAAGGAATATTATTATACGGGGGGAGATAAAAGTAAAGGTCTCAGAGCTATCTAGAAACCACCAATCCTCATTAGGTGAAAAATGATCTCACCATACACCTTTATATAGGAATGATCTTTCATCCTGGTCTATATTTTGACCATGATGTATTAAAATAGGATGAGTCCTTCCTCAAAATCAACTCATTTTCATGCGGATCAGACCACATTCTAGTGAGGGGCCTTTTTTATACCCAAAAAAGGATGAAAATTATTTCAAATAACTATTGAAATAATTTCAAAGACAGAGACTGAATAAAATAAAAATGAGTATCATTAAATTTTTGAAAATCATGTGAAACCAAAAATTACTCAACTTGTTCCCATATATCATAGACACTATACAATATTTCCTCATTTCATAGTGTCCTAGTAGAGAAAAAATGTTCAGAGGTCATGGTATAAATACCCCCCCCCCCACACACACACAAATGAATATCATTTATAGTGTTAGGATTTCTTTCCATGACCCATGAAAATAATTACAATTTTAGGGTGAGTTAGACATTTTGTACACCTACTAATGAGATTCCTTCTTAGTTAAGGCATCCCTTATCATCTATCACATAGAATCAGGCATGAAATGTTGCTATCCATCTTATGAATATAATTATTTCTTCACCACCCAAAAATACCCAATGTTCTCCCCTAAGACAATGGGGATAGTGGGTGATTCGAGGATAGAGAAAAGAGGACAAAAATTAGAGAGAGAAAAGAAACCTAGTGGGTGACAATATAACATTAAACATGAAACCATCATTTTGATAAGTAATATATTAAATGTACACCACAAAGGATAAAAGTAATCTTCCAAAAAATATTCCTCATCTAGAAGAATTTATAACAAAAGGAAACCCATCAAGCGGGGGAGACCCACATGGTTGTCTGTGAAGTAGACACCCTGTCACGAACCAACTTAGGTTGACCCTAAATAGGTCACTAATGCTGGTCTGAGGCATAGACTGAGGGGAATTCCTGATCCCCATGGGTTGGAAACCAGTTCCGACCGTCAAAAATTTATCATTGGGAACAAATTTTTCCCCTGAAAAAAAGATAAATAGATAAACATAAACTGATGATAAAAATCAAACTATCAGTAGAAAGAAAGTAAAACCGCACATGCATACATGTGGCCTTCCAGGTCACCACCCAACCAAAGACCTACCTTGCTCCAATGATGAGAAACATAGTTAACAGATCCTGAGGTAAGGTAACCTGCAACTAAAATGATAAAATTGTCATGAGCACCGAGATGCTCTGTATGGATGCCAAATATAACCATTGAATCCAAGAATTCCCTTTTCTAGAACAGTCCAATAAAAATGGTTTAAAATTTAATTATAAAATTAGGGTTTTCACATTTTCAAATAAGAAACATACCATTCCCATTCTGAAATTCAGCAGAAGCTACATGTAATTCTGATAAAACCATTTTTCAATTAATAAACAAAACCCAAAATAAAGATACCAACCCTGGTCTAAAAGCTGTATAGGTAAACAATGAAATCTAGAAATATACTATCACGGTAGAATGTAAACAAAAAATGTAAATAAATGGGTATCCATGGGAAATCCTAAACATCCCTAGAAAACCCTGGACATACTCAGTTTTGGAACCACCTGTTAGAGTATGGTGAAGCTCCTAACTCTATAACCAACTGGCCACCCTAAAACATACCAATCAAGTGGAAAATCTCACATGGCCTAACAAAAAATCCAGGGGTACCAACCAATATAATCGGGGTTGATCAGAAACTGTCACTTGATCATCTAAATGATTTCTAGTAACCCTTGGTGGTTGTAATAATAATGTGTAAGTTGAAGGCCCTAGCACGTGTGACTTATCTCACCACACTTTCGTACCCCAAAAGCGGACACCGATATACGATAACCCCTAAATAATATTCCTTCTATAAAGATATCCCATATTTATGTACATAAATTTCATATCATAAAACAAGGTTCCATCTAAGCCCCTATACCATATAATCATTCAAATATTTCATTAAACATTTCGAGTTTCCAACCCACCACACTCACATGTCAATGTATAATCAATTCTAAATTCCAACACAAACAACACCTTTGAAATGAAGAAACACTTTATAAAACTCAAGAACACATTCAAAAACCAGGATTTTCAAAAATAATGAAGAAACACTTTATAATACTCATATAAATAATTATTTCAAAATCCCACAAGAAAGCCATCTTTTTTTGAAACTAAACCCATAAAAAACAATGGTTTTAAAAAAATCATCATTTCCAAGAAACATCTTCACTTGAGGGCACATCCACGTGTTCACCTCATGCACCCATGTGTGTGACGATATCCAATCGCATGACAAGGCTCAAAAAAGGAGATTTGAAACCAATTATAAAATTCATCATTTCCATTCTATCAAATCCAACCACAAACACATTATTTAGAAAGCACAACTCCTTACTTCAAAATCATGAATCCATTTCCTTAAAATCATAAAACTTTTACAAAGAAATTTAACACGTTTATCATGCTATTACAATATAAAACCATACACTCCAGATTTTTTTAAATAAAATTCACACCAAGAAAACATCATAAATCCTCTCTACTAAAATTACCACTTCCCCACATTATTGTAATGGAAGTCCAACTAAAAACATTGAATCCATTAAACCCCTACAAAAATGATTAAAAAAATAACCAGGCCATGTTCATTAATAAACAATGTAATTTCAACATAATAATTGTGATACAATCCATGAAGGCCCAATTCTACCATAAAGAAACAATGGAAATTTAAACAGATATCCTAGATGTCCTAAAAATAGTCAATTTACACTAAAACTCATGTAAAATATATTTTAAACAAATCAAATCAATTTCAAAATTCTATAATAATATAAACAGGGGTGTTATAGATGCGCGAAACAACTTGATAAATTTATTTAAAATTCCAAGAATCAAAGGAATGCTTTACGATTCAAAAACATTGAAATTCCTACAACAAAACAAGCGCGAGGTGACAAAACATCAACGGAAGGTAGAACAATCACATGCTGACAATCCACGATTGATAAACAATGGGAGAAAATGCATTAATTACCAATCGTGGAATTTGGATTTTGATAAATTAAAGAAAAACCAAAAACTGAGGAAAAAATCTGCCAATGAGACGGTTATCAGATGGGGTTGAGTCACGGGTCACCGGGATAAGGTTTACTAGGAAAGATCGTGGAGGGCCAGCTGACTGAAAGTGTGGAAAGGGTGCTGAGGGGTGAGGTTGGATCAGTCGAAAGCCAGTAAGTAAGCCAGAATCGGTATGTGAGCGGTTGAATGTGGTCTAGAGGTCGGGTGCTGAGGGAGGTGGTCAGCTAGGGCACAGATGTGCGGAGCAAGGCTAAGGGATGGCCTGGTCGGTGGTGTGGAGGGAGGAGGCTAGAGTCAGCTAAAGGTGCGAGGGGATGAGGGGAGGCCGGAATAGTGATGATCGGGGTGAGGAGGGCTAGAACGGAAAGGCCAAGTGTAGGTGGGGCAATGGAAGAGGGTGAGTGTTGTCCAGATATGGCTGGGGGCAGGCGCAGTTTTATAGGGGGCATGCAGGTTGGGAGCATTGCGTGCCACAAGAAGAATGAGAAGTACCGGAGCTAGGGTCTACTTGTGCGGCGAAGAGGGGGAAGTGAGGGGCAGCGATGTAGGGTGGTGGTGGAGGGCCAGGGCGAGAGACGGAGGCCACAGCGTGGGCTGGGGCACGGCGCACAGGGAACATGGAGGGGTGCCGCTGCGCCTAGGGATTCTATTTTATTATATTTTATTAATAATGTAATTATACTAATAATAATATTATTATTATTATTAATTATAATAGTATAAATAATAATTATAATAATAATATATAGAATGATAATCATAATAAAATAATAATAAAAATAAAAATAATATCAATAATAACACCTTATTAATAATATTAATATTAATTACTTAATAACATTATTATTATAACAATTTAAACATTTAAATCACTCTATTTACATAAAACGTTATATATTTTAAATGTTAGGTGTTTGTGTGGGCTCCCGGGATGACCATGTGACTACCGTCCACTCTGGGATGACCGCACACAGGTTATAAACCCACTAAAATAATTAAATGTCAATTTTTTTTACTTTCAATCTACTTGAGCCTCGAAAAGAGAACCCGAAGCCAAAAAAATAGTGAAATAAAAATAAAATTAAAAGTATAGGTATGAAAATTCTCCCCACCATAGACACTTTCTACCCCCAGAAAGTCAACCAGCTGAACAATTGACAAAAAAAGAATACATGCCCAACTGAAACTGAACGAAACCACAATACAAGAGAATGAGAGAACACGAGAGGGTTCTCCCCACCACACGAACTCAACTAGTGTAGAAATTTAACAACCAAACATATTACCCTAGGAAGGGGGTTCTATGGGGGAACTCCCAACTGATCCAAACTAACTTCTATAGCAGGAGTGAACAACACCTCTGTCGAAACATCGAACTCTTGACCTAGACCAAAAACCCCCAACACTGTATAAAAAAACCCTCCAAGAAGAACCTAACCCAAGCAGCGGACTCGAGCATAACTATAATCATTGATTCATCCAAAGGCACTTACATCTCCAAATGAACATAGCTAAACCAAGATCAACCCATATAAGTTCCAAAAAACATTTTAAAAAAACGCAAGATCCAGAAAACCACATCCACACAAAAAGGACTACTTGTATTATAATAGAATGATTACATCATTACTTCACGACAAAACAATGAACATACAACAACAACAGGACATTAATAGTAGAAAAACAAGAACTAAACGACATTAAATATTCTACTACCAACACAGAACACAAAACCATGAACTGGGGATTCACACCCCCAGAAACTCCTGACTAGGTGAGAGCATCACCCCAAGACATGTGGATGGGGATCTGATGGCTAAAGCATCTCCCACCTCAGAGTTAGGAACCAGAATTCCACCAGTCATAGTGTCTTCTTCAGGTGACTCTTCCAAAAAAACTTATCCAAATTTCCAATACAATTGTAGCGATTACACGCCATCAGGGGAATGTGACATAAGAGCTTCAAGTGCCCGAACTGTCCACACTAGTGGAACACCACTGAATAGTCTGATGAACTGGAAGCCAAAACCATTGTAGAGGACTCTTTAGAACCATGTTCATCTAGAACACTCTATTCTCTAGATGGGGATCCATTACGAGGAACTAGATACGTTAGTCATCCAACCATCTGTGCTCCGGAGATCAACTCAGCTTAGAACATCTCATCCACCCCTTTCTCAGAATGATGGACCTTAAAAGGGATGACCTACTCTTAGATCACTGGATGAAGACCCCTAGTGAAGATAGAAGACTTTATCAAATCTTGCGATGCTACCCCAAGAGAAAAGGATACAGGTTTCTCGAAATGGTAAACATATGTCTTCACCATCTGTTGTCCTTGTTTAATATTCATGTGCTCTTCCATTTTATCCTCTGTCACCTCTAAAGGTATGAACCATCGAATGAAGTCGTATTTAAATACATCCCACGTCATCACATATTGTAGTGATGAATGGGAGAACAACTCAATATCATCCAAAGATGGACCTTCAAACAGACCCTTAACGGCACGCACACTGACAGGTTTGGGAGTTCCCAATATCATGAAGATGTGTTCGACCTCTTCAAGCCACTCAACAACCTTTAATGGACCCCAATCTCCGTAAAGGGAAGTAAATTCATGATAAGGAGCCAAAACTAGGCATGACTTATTAGAAACCTTGGGGACCTTTTCGGGTGGCATATTCTGAAGAACATAAAAAACAAAAAGCTAAAATTGATATCAAATCAAAGTATAATTAAAAGTAAAATATGGATCCAAAATGAGCGACTCAAAAACCATAAAATTACAAACACAAAACAAAATTCCTTTTTTAAAATCTCCTTTTCATTCTAAATTTCAAAACCACCCTCCTTAAACGCCACTTTCCAAATGAAAACCCAACTTTTCAAACCATATTCAATTTCCAAAATCACTTCCCATTTTTAAAATAACTTCTGAAAAACAAGGTCAGGACTTTTATTCCAGGTACACACCCCAGTAATCTCAGGAAGTGTTTCATATGTCTTCATTCGTTTTCATCCATATGGACCAACATGCACTTCTCATGCATTCGCTCACATGTGAAAATGTTCATAAAGAGTACACGAGGATGCACCCAAGCCATTTCTCTACCAATTCCAATAAAACACCATATTTATTTTCACCAAGAGATTTTAGTTTTAAAACCCACTTCACTAATTTAAATCCATTTAAAAGAAATCATTATCATTTCAAAAACCCTTTTTCATTTTTAAAAGTTCACTTACAAAAACCAGAATGAAGACAACACTAAACTTTCACCAAAATACCAGAGTGAGGGACTAGTAGTCATACTTAACCTTGAGTCATGGTAGTGGGCCATGCCCCAAGTAAGAGACAACCACTTTAAGGAACTTAAACTATGTACTCAAAATCTATATGGATCACTACTCCATGTGAAATTAGGATATAACATTATCTTGCCTCTATTGTCATCCCTCAGTCTGAAGTAAAAGAGAACAAGTCAATGACTCAATTATTGGACAACCCCTAGCGACTCAAGGTTCAGAACGAGAGAGGGATCATGATGCCCTACCCATACCTACCTCCCAAGTCCTAATAGTAATAATCACCATCTACCGGACACCCCAAATAACCAAGGCTTTCTCTAATACGATTTTTTCATGAACCAACTTGGGCCGACCATGAATCGGTCACCTGAGCTGGTTTTTGGGATAACCCGAGGGGAGTTCCCGATCCCCACAGTTTGGAAACCAGTGTTGGGGTTCAAAATTTATTTGTTGGGACTGATTTGTCCCTTGAAAAAAAGATAAACAGATAAACAGAAACTGACGATAAAATTAAAATTAGTAGTGGGAAGAAATTAAAATCACACATACCACCACTTGAGATGCTCAGTAGAGATGCAAAATATAACCAATGAATACTAGTATTACCTTTTTCAGAATAGTCTAATGAAATTGGATTGAAATAAAATTATAAAATTATGGTTTTCACATTTTAAAATAACGAACATTCCTTTTCCATTCAGAAATCTACTAAACGCTACATAATATTTTGAGAAAACCATGTTTCAATTTATAGAGAAAACCCAAAACAAAATATACCAAAGCTTCGATAGAATTATTACAGGTAAACAAGGAAATAATGAAATAAGATACCACAATAGAAAGTAAAAAAATTTAAATAAATGGTTAACCGAGGGTTATCATAAACATACATATAAAACCCTTGGATGTACTTAGTTTCAGAACCAACTTCCCGCGTATGGTGAAGATATTATGTCTATAACCAACTGAACACCCTAAAAAGACCAATCCAGTGGAAGAGATCACCTAGCCTAAAAAATATCTAGGGGTACCAACCCATCTATTCGAGGTTGATCAACAACCATTACTTGATCATCCAAAACATTCCCAAGAACCCATGGTGGTTATAATAATATTGTGTAAGTAGGAGGCCCTCACACGTGTGACTCATCTCAACACACTTTGTCATGGTACAATATTTTCTTTCTACTCTCACATTCCTCATTCCACATATAAAATAGCTTCATCTTTTCACACCCATGAACTAACATAAATATTTCCCTCTAACCAAAAATGAGGCTTGAGGATGATTAAATTTAAACGTCATCCATCACAACCAAACTCATCTATTATGGGAATCAGACACACCAGTGTGTCCCCCATTTCAATCGTAAATTGCCTTGGTAAAGGATTCCCCCATATTTAACCTCTGTAGTGGTTAAGATTTTAATGATGATAATTATTTAAAATTATCTTAGAAAAAAGGACCCTAACTTTGGAAAGGGTGGTGGGATACATCTCAGTTCAGGCATTAGTACTCACGTCATTCCCGCTTCCTAAAATGTGATGAAAATTGGGGAGTATCGATGTGTTTTTTTAATTAGTGGGTATATAATCCCTATATCTAGGTTTAGAAACTTTCAATAATAAAAGAATGTATAATACCTACCTTTCTTCCTAAATAACTTGTTGTACCCTCTCCCATTTCCCCCATCAGATGAGGAGAAATTTTCTCACATGGGATTCCCTCCTCGAGTAACCCCTAGAATTTATTAAAGTATGTTACATTCTTCCATTCATTCATATCCTCACCCTCATATACTATGGTATGAGGAAAAAATTACACCTTGGGCCTCAAATTCATGTGTAAGTCCTCCTTGGAGATGATTATATGACCTGGATATATTCTGATGTCTCTTTTTCTCACACCACGTGGGACTCGCATGGTCTTAGATGTAAGTGGTGATAACAGGGACACCTTCTATGTATAATACCTTGTCATGTTACCATCTTCTCAAAGGGACACATTCCCAAAGGAAAAACCTTTATAGGGATATATTCTAAATGTATAATCATGGACCTCTAATTTAGGTGTATGCCCTATAAGCATTCCAACTTTGTGGGCTTTGGTTCCGCTCCCAATAGAATACCTAGGAATAATAATAAAGGTCCAATCCAAACATCTCAAATCCATCACCATAATTGTTGGTTCATATATCCATTGAGATCATATACAACCCGAAGGTCCACATTCCTTCTCTGTACCATAATAAACTACACATTAGTCCACCTCCCCGGTAAGATATATCATTATAAGGTTATATTTCTTTTTAGGTCATTTCTATTTAATTATTCCATATTCCATATGGGATCAACCAAAAAGGTCTTCTCAAGTGTAATCCCCATAGAATGTTTTTCACAGAACCTTTCACCAAGATGTGCTTACTTCATGACATTAAACTTTTTAGTATGCTCTGTGTTTCATGGCCTTAAAAGGTACAACATGTCAAGTTAAATGGCACTAAATAATATGGGTTCTAATTATTTTCATGAGAATACATAGGAGGCCCCTCTCATGGTCATGATCTATACATCAAAATTTCAACCACCTCCATACACTTTATTAAATCCTAGAATAACTAGTTATGAGTCTTTAAATCCTAATTCATTAAAATAACACACTAGTAAATAAAAATTAGATGGTGATATTCTAACACATATGGGTTGATTCAACAATGGAGTACCTCAGACACATATATATTATTTAATTAATGGATAAAATCATATACATACAAATGGTTATTCCCATGTGAGGACATGATTGATTTTATATGTAAAAATGTAATGAGTATTATATTAGGATTTACAAATTATTCCTATGCATGAATTAAATATATCAAAGAGGCCCAGAACTAGAAACAATTTCCCCTAACAAGGTTTGGTTAGCCTAATCTCCCATCCTCTCGAACAAATCAACTCTTGAAGTGTCACTAAAAAGGTTCTTGATGATTTATTACCTTCGGAAAGTGGTTATCGATCATAGATATATAAATTTTTGGGTTTTTCATGTTTCATTAGTAAACCCCATTATAAAATTCCCTAAAAGTCGTTGTGAAACACTTTTTATGGGATTATCAAATTGAAACATTGATTTAGATCATCTTATGGTTGAATTAATTTGTTATTTAACATATTATTAACAATGTTACTGTGGTTATCTACAAAGATATTGGTTTAGATTTCATTTAGGTTTTTAGTATGGATGTTTAAAATTTTGGTTTATGGATTGTGATTTATTATTGATTTTGTTCGGATTATAATTAGGGGATACTATAAGGTTTTTGACTTTAAAGAATAGAATATTTAGGGATAAAAATATGGAAGGTAGTTATAATCAATACGAAATCTTTTAGGTTTTTCATTGATTCATGTGATATAACTTTTCTTAAGATAATTAATTAAAATATTCTTGTTTTTGCAATGTTATAAATGCATGGTTTATAATGGGTCTCATGGGTGCATCTTCCAAATTTGTTTTATATAAGTATAACTATTAAATATTAGAATAAATTTACAATTTACTTATTTATTTTTAATATTATGTTTTAAATTTATATTGGTAAATAAATAAAATAAATGATAGTATTTTAATCATTTTTTGAAAAAAAAATTATTTTATAACATCTTTAATGTGGTTTTCTCTATTATGCATGCTTGATACTAAAAAATTATTCATTCGACTTTCCTATGGTTAATTTATAAAATGTAAAGTACTGAATTTGTTTGATAACTTGATGTATAATATATTTAAAATTAACTGAATATAACTGGGATCCTAACTAACTTGGGTAATTAAGAAATGTAATACCTTGGTTTAAAATTACTTATAGAATTTTGCAACATTTTTTAAATACACATGTTGATCTTTATGAATAGTAATGTGAATTGCGCCTGGCTAATACCTTAATATTTGACAACAATCTGTAATGAATTAAGATGTATCATGTATATTTACATTATGTACATCGAGAATAATGTTATTGTTTTGTATCCTTTCTATATAAAATTTTATCTAGTATACAATCCCTTAAAAGGAATATTAATGATGATATGGTCATGCAACATCCATACCATCTTGTGTGAGACACAATATGATGGAATATGTACTCAACATGGAGTTATTTATGCTATTTTAAGTAATAAATATAATCTTTCATTGTCCTACTCATCTAATATGTTTATTCAAGGCTTGATGCATATATAAAATGTATAGATACTCTTAATATATGGAGTTATCATTCATGGTTATATTCTAATATATAGAACACATTATTATATATAGTTGATATGTATTAGTTAATAGCTATATATAAAGCTATTATCTTGTGAATTTATATAAATGAGAAGATTAATCTAAAGAACACACTTGATTATTTTTTATATGTGTTGGAATCATGGTGGCTTCCTCTAGTTATGTTATGTTAACACCCTACATGTAGACTCTAGTGGACATATAGATTAACGGTTCTTTTTTTAAGCACCAACATTTTTTAATATATTTAGGGTACTTGTATGTATTTTAGGTATGGTAGTTACTGATATGGTTTGATTTACACTGGGTGTGGGAACTGGAGACCATAGATTGTGTCTTTCACTTAGTTATGTGTTTCTCAGACCTTTTCTATATTGATTATTATACCTATGATTTATTTTTTTCTTCTATATAACTTTATTTTAGTTTTGATAGTAGAAAACACCTCTACTTTTAGTTGTTTGTTTAAGGTCAAAATTGTCTTCACCGATGCTTCTTACTGTGTCAGTGCAAGTCACCAATCTCCAGTGGTTGGAATGTTCTCCAGATATTGTGAGATGGTCGGATTCAAGTACTGTTTGGGTGATTCAAGTCACAATTATTACAAGCCTCATATGTAAATTTATACTTTTACATTCCCTCAACATTTTACCATTTTATACTTAAAAAAATAAAAAAACATATATTTCAAAATCAATACATTTATTATACTCATCCTTTCATTTGTAAAGAATCCTTTTTCATACGTTCATTAACCAATAATTATAAATCAACAACCAAAATGTTATATTTATAAAGTCTACCATAAGTGGTCTATAATTCTTATAAATTAAATTAAATTATAATATAAAACTTTAGGATTAATTTTAAAGATTCCATTAAAAAAATTTGAAATTATCTTATATAATCTAGTGTTGATAATGATGTTTTTACCAAACATGCTTAAAATAAAACATATCCCTATTATATGATATATCCGTGTTATTTCTCTAAGAAACCAAATGGTGGGAAACAAAAATGTATAACTTCCCATTCATCAAAATCCAAAATATCAATTTTCAATAAATCAAGAATATCACTATCAAAAGGTGTGAGGATTCATCAGAACTTTCTCCCATTTTTTGTCAATGATCATTATTCATCAATGGAAACATATTCAAACTCCCCAACCTCAATGTGTAAACTAATGTTTTCCACAAAAATACATCTAATTGTAGTGAATGTAAATGGTAATAATTTATTTAAATATCATAATTTAACATAATGATTAAAAAATATATAGAAAGCATGACTTAGTGAAAATACATTATCATAACTACACAAAACATTCCATTTCAACCATCCAATTCTCATAAAAATTCATCCTATCATGTATGTA
The DNA here is from genome assembly GCA_963277665.1 of Viscum album. NCBI lineage: Eukaryota > Viridiplantae > Streptophyta > Magnoliopsida > Santalales > Viscaceae > Viscum > Viscum album. The sequence goes on from OY728161.1 coordinate 1,008,255,667, forward strand.
TGATGGACACTGATTGGGGTTGCACAATATCTCAATAATATATCAAAACTATTAATATTCACCTTAATCCTCACTCAAACTCTCATCTACTTTTTTATCCCCTACTTTAATGTTTAAACCCTTGGCGAAATCAAAAATATAATATAAATCCTTACAATGAAAATAGTGGTCAAGTATTGATATGTTGATTGGTAAACAAATTTTTTTAGTAAAATGAAATATAAAATGAAATTGTATAATAATTAAATAGATGTTGGGGCTGATTATTAAAATTGTTCTAAATATTAACTTCAATTATCACTTTAAACCATATAATAGGATGTTTTTTTCCTGGTATTCCACTCAAGTCAACAATAGGATCTGCCCAACTGAAACTCATATCCAGGGATAATAACCCAAACATATTCTAGAATATCCTAAGACCTGGATTTCATTCTCTGTGATATTACCACCACAATTGGATAATGACTATATGTTTTTAACTCACTTTAATTACCCATTACAATATAATTTACCTTTCAGTTTCTTAGAACCATCAACCTAGTGGACAATGTAAATATATAAAGATCAATAAAATAACAATAAAGTGAAGCATAAACTAAATCTTATCCCATTTTTTATCACTATAATAAATAATGATAAAATATCTTACAACAACTTCATCTATTATACATCTCTATAGAATTTAATTACCACTAAATTTGGTTTGTCCTGATTCTACAAAAATCTACGACACTATTCATTTTCCCAATCAAAAATATACTATAGAAGTTATAATTACGGATTTTTATCATTTCTATCCCAACATCATCAACCATTATATAAAATAATAAATAATTTCATGGGACCCATATCACAATATCTAAATCTAAAAGTTGTATTTGTGAATCTATGACCACAAGTAGTCTAGTACAGACCTCAAAATAACACTTGAAAATGAGAAAAACAACATGAACCATTATATTAAAAGACTAGGTACCCATCTTCATATTATACTCATACTAATATTTATATTGAATTTATAATAATTATATATTCCCAAGTCGATGAATAGTCTTGAACTGAATGAGAAGATTCACAGCGCATCCTATGTAGAGACCCCTCATCTTGAAACTAATAATTGATGCACTACATACATCCTTTTTAGTTTATTTAATATCTTTTTAACCACATAAAAATAAATTATGATAAAATTAATTGACTAATTTTAACTATAATTCATAATACATACCCATACTGTGTTACCATGACTCTATTATACTACCCTAATCACAAAAGATTCATTATTTTGTAATCAACCACGTGTATAACTATAATTGATATAATCTCGATTGTATAAATTATATAATTCATAACAAATTAATTATCATTTTTAAATATACTTAAGAAGGAATTTAAAATTCTAACTCAAAGCTTAGAATAGAAGATATAAATTCAAAATACATTGAAACATTTATCTGTCACTCTATAAGAAATTAATACCACCATGTATAAAGACTATTGTTGATATATTATTAGGTATTATAACATTAATTATCTATATTTATGAAATATCATATCATCTAATATCATTATTTCATATCACTGTCACAACCACTAATTTATAAAGTAACCACCCCATCATAGTAAACAATATCTACTATATCCTTCAAAAATTCTCAATCGCAATTTCATATAATATGATAAGGAAATCCATAGATATTCACTTTATATGGTTCATGTATACTATCTAAAAAACTAATAAATCATGAAAATTTTAACTTAGAAAATCATGAATAATTCTACCTGATTTATATTACTTTCCTTTATAAAACTATATTTTATACTATAGTCTCATAAATGCATCATAAATATGATTTATACTCTATGATTTTTCATCATATTATAATGTTTTGAAATTCCATTATCATAAATACTTTAACATGAGTTCCATAGTAAATTATTGTCTAATATATCTCAAAGAATCCTCACGTGTTCTTAACTCCAAACTCCAACCCAAAACATTGATAACAATATGTAATTTTCCAACATTATAGTATGTGAACACCCCAACTATTACTTTAACGGGATTTAATATATAGACATGTGGTAAATATTCTATAAAACCCAGATATTTTAGAATATATCCTTAAATAAATTGTAAGTGCTAGGTGTCCGGTTTTACATGCAACCTTGAGTCTATATAAACTGAAATGTAGTCAATGTTATAATCTTGTCGTTATATTTCATGTATGAATAATAATAATTAATTTTTTAAATTTGTGTATAACTTTTATAAATAATGAAAACTTATTTATTAATTTATAAAAAAAATTAAATTTTTAATAAAATCATTTTATGCTTTAAAAGTGTGTTTTCTTTAAAAATGGGTTTTATATTATTTTATATGAACGGACATTAAAATTAATTTCAACCATTTTTATAACTCATATTTTTTAAAATAAATATTATTTTTTAAATTATGATGTCAATATTATCTGAGGATGAATTTTTATGATTTCATAAAAAGTATTATTTTTAATTGAATGGGGATAATACCATTTTTTGTAAAATTTGTCAATTATATTAAAGTAAAAATACCATTATGTATTACTTAATATATTAAATTAAAAAACTTACTTTTATTATAAATCATTTAATCAATTAAATATTAATATTCATTATCCATGATTTTCTATAAGTTTATTTTTGGGTTTAAAAACACATTTTTCAAAAAATTTTGTTATGCATGCAATGTGTTTTTTCATAAATAAATTTAATTAATCATTATTGACTAATTAAATAAATAAAATTATATATTATATATTAATTCATATATTTATACATTAATTTAATGGTTTTTATGATTAAATTAAATTAAGTAAGTTATTTTTATACTAAAAGTGTAATTTTTCTAAAACGGGTTTTTGTTATGGGTTGCACGTTTATTTTAAATTTAATCATTACAACTATTGAAATTTAGTTGGGTAAAATTTATTCTATATTTTTAATAATTATAATTAATATTATAAAATAGTTTCACTTAATTATTTCCTATATAGAATAGTATAAAAAGAAAAAAATATATTAACACAGTTAGGCTTAAAACCGGTTTACTATGGTGGAACAAATTAATAAGGGTATGATTTCCAACCATACTTGTATAATTATTTATTTATGAATATATTTAAATCTTATAGTATAATACCATTAAATAATGGTAAATGTTTATCCACTTTCCTCAGAATGTTACCATATTTAATTGAAAAAATTTAGGAAATTCCATGTGGGTCCATACGCTCACCTTTGAAAGAGATCATGTGTCCCTCTATTATTCACACCATTTTAGCCTTATATATTTTCCACTAACTACTAAAAATCCTTCCTCAAATAATTACATTAATTATAGATCCTTTGTTCTTCTCTTCATACCAATCCTCCATGGCTTAAGGAGTAAGCCAAAGGGGGACTCTCAAGGAAGTGGTATAAATCTTAACCAATCTCTTTCAATTTTATTTCCTCTTCTACCATATCTAAACTTGTTATATAAAAAATAAAATTATTAATCTAGTATCATAAAAATATTTTGGAATTTTATGGTTATTTAATAACCATTTTCCACCAATTCCCCATGAAATGGGAAATAAAAGTATCGCTCATTCGTACATGAGGATTGCCGCCTCCACATAGTAATACAATTTATTTTCCATCAATATGTTTCCTAGTTAGTTATAAAGAACCATTTTATTTTGATATATTATATTTATAAACTAAATATTCTTCTATAATTATAATATATTATATATCATTATACCTTTTGATTCATTGGTGAAGGATAACGATGCCCATATGTAGGTGTAGACTACCACATCTAAAAAGAGATGTGATTTGCATATCAATTACAATTTATTAGAATAGAAAAAAGAATAAATTAATTGATATTATATTATATATATATTAATTATTCTTTAAATTTTAATTATCATTTAATTTTCATTCATTGCATGCATAAAAAGTTTTAATAATCAATTGTGCATATGTACAGACTGTTGTGTCCACGTAATGATGTAATACATTTTTCATCACTACTTTATATGAATGATTAAAATTATATATATAATTAATATATGTGGTATTTAAAAAATTATTAACATTACTAAGATGAATTAAACATGATCAAATTGAAATTCCTAAAACCATTGTACCAAAACATACATGAAAAATTAAGTAGTTAACACAAAAAAATGATGACTTTAATAGTGAATTATTAATAAAATGGTGTTAAAAAGTGATAAGTGGATTATATATATATATATATATATTATTTGTCTAAATATGGTAAATTTATTGAATTATAATAAATGTAAATTTTTTACATATTTGTTTAGAGAAGTTATGAATCAAGTCAGATATATTGAAAGGATTTCATCGCCATCTCTCTATATTGCGACATGTTTTAATGAAAAGCATAAATTTCTTATTTATATGGTGCATAAACAAAATAATAATAATTTATTTTGAAATACTATATGTTTTAATGAAATTTATTTATAGACCAATATTATTTTCAGTGCTTCCAATGACTATTTATTCAAAAATTACTAAAGTAAAAAAGATGCTTTGTCTCAATTTGGTTTCATTGAGACATGTTTGATTTTATAAACCTATCGAATTTTATGAGTTCTATATACTATACCATTGATATATTGAATCATTAATATACTTATATAAATGGTATTTAAATTTTAATTTGAATTTATTTATTTGATTGGGGTAATGACACAAATGTGACCACAACCATAATGGATTTATGCTATAATCTCATTTTTATCTTGATTTTTTATACATATAATTTTTGATGGTGAACTTAGATGATATATCTCACCCAAAATATTATATTTATTTTTCTCCTCTATTAATTTATAAATATTATAAGGTTTTATATCATTTTTATTTATTTTCTTACTCAAGGATCCAAACTAATATTTTTATGGAAAATTGATTTCATTTCTATCTTCATTAGGAAAATTGTCATCCATGTCCAAATTTTCATAAAAATGTTTTCAAATATATTTTAAATATTCTTCCAAGTCACTTTTATGCCCTTTTTAAATATTTTTTACCTTCTTTAACATAATTTTGAAAGGAATATTCATATAATTTTCAATATGTTGTAATTTTGACTTTTACAGAAAATGTAAAATGATTTTTTTAACGTACAATGCAAGAAAGAATTTCCAAAATAGTAGGAATACACATTTTTTAGAAGCATAATTTAAAAGTTTATTTATTATAATTCAAAGAAAAAATATTTATTATTTATTAAAATTTTATATTTTAAATAAATGATTTTAAAACCCCAAGGTTATTTTCTTCGAAAAATTTCATGGTGACCTTTTAGAGTTATTATCATCTATAAAGACATCCTTTGATATTTATTATGATTTATTGTGGATATAATCCTATTTTACAATATTTATTATTTCCTTGGATGGTTTGTTATTATGATAACTAAATTTTTATCAAACATGTATCCTCTCCCTGGGTTATGATATGATGAGATGATTATTATTTTATGATCTTATGGAACACATATATATAGTTTTCATTATGTAACATGTGGGCCCATAATTTTATATACCTCCAATGCATTGGGATGAGAAGGAAATATCCTAAGATAAAAAGGACTGGAATGGGGAGTGAATCAAATTCACTGATGCACTTTATCCTATAATATAGTTCTAGGATTGAAACATGACTAGGGAAATGATGGAATGGGGAGTGAACCCAATACACTATGTTAGTATTGGCAGTGATACATGACTAAAGAAATGATTTTCTAGGATCATGTGTATTCCAAAAACTTTTTCCTTGTGATTATCATATTTTATTATGGATTGTGATTGATTATTGGTTATTTTTCACTCCCATGTCTTAATTATTTTTTATTTTGATTGAAAAAAAATTATTCCATGATTCAGGTTTAAAGATAATTGACATATTGGGTATGAATATTATAGTCCATGATCATGTTCATATACCCTTACTCTTATATTATGCTCACTTATGATCCATTATTGATATCTACTTTGTAAAGACCCGTAAAATTCAAGAAAATTTTTTCATAATTTTCTTTAGGATTTTACAAGAACGCAGTTTCCGACGGCACGTGATTCCGAGGCCCAGTGAGCCCGGAATTTCTATCCGAAGTTTATCTTAGGTACGTTCAGTGAACGAACAAGCAGGTTTTTTCTAACTCTTGAACCGGTGCTCGGAATCGAATTCCGAGGGCACTGATGGAACCATAGCGCCGGTAATTTCTTAGGAACACCATTTCCGGAGTTGTGTTTACATGAGAGAAGTTGTTAATTTTTTGTGGAAAGTAAAAATAAAATTATGCATCAATTTTATTTTTACTCTAAGTGGACTAAGCTTTGGGGGTAAATAGGGAAAAACCACCCAACTTCCACTTGAAGGTAATGAAGGTGGTGGGGCCCACACGAACCCTACCCCTTCACCTTCTCTAACCTTCCACAACCTTTCATTAATTTTGAAAACTTGTGATAAATAATTATATAGATTAATTCAAACTTTTGATTTTCAAACCATATGTTGTGTTAATAAAATAAGTAAGGGACTTATTTTATTTTTGTTAGAGTCTTGTTTCTTTGAGAGTCTTTGGGAGAAAAGCTAAGAGCTTGAAGAACTTCTTCCTTTTCGGCGAAGAACGCAAAGAACGCCGGATTCATCGGAGATCGACGACGCGACGCCATCCCCGCGACGCGACTCTCTTCTTCCGCGACATCTTCTTCCGCAACGGTTATTTCCATGATGAACCTCCTTTCAAGCTACACTCAAGGTAGGGGATTTATTTATTTTGTTCGTGATTACTACCTTGACGTTCTTCGAGAAATTTGACCAATTGTTGTCGATTAAAGAGAGGGGTCCGGACCGCACAAACATGGCCGACCCTCCTCCCTTATCCATGTTGTTGTTTCTAATATGGATTGGAACGAGAATGGCGTGGTGCCGTCGCACCGCGCGGGATCGTACGGCAAGGAATGCGCGACAGTGTCGCGCCGCGCCGTGAAACCGAACAAGGTTGCGACGCCGTTGCGCCGCATCGGAGAAACATGAAGACACTGTGGCTGGAGAGGGGCCGCGGCGAAGGGGCGCGGCGCCGACGCGCGGCACCGGACGAACCATGGCCACGGCCGGTTCCGGGCCGCGGCGGAGCAGGGAGACCGGCGGCCGATTCCGGGCTACCGGTGTCGGAGCAGGGGGGACCGGTCGCCGCCGGTCTCGTGGCAGCGGATGCCGGCCAACCAAGCGGGTCGGCCGGTCAAGGAGAATCCGGGGTTACGAACCCCTGGCGGCCAGCTCAACGGCCCCCCTTAATGGGAGCCACGGTTACAAAAACCAGGGGGGCAGGCGCCCCCCCCCCCTCCAAATGGCTCGGCCGTTTGGCCGAGCGCCTGGCCAGCGCGCCCAGGCCGGGCCGCAACGGTCGGGCAGGGCCGCGCCGCGCCAGCCGGGCCGGACCGCACCCAAGCGGGCCCGACCTGGACCCGGTTTGGGTTGACCCAATTCGGGCCGACCCTAGGGGGATCGGGCCGGGTCGGACCGGGCCTGAACCCCTTAATACCGAATCTCTTCTGGTCGGACGCCCATAACTTGCGCTACGGGCCTCCGATCGACGCACCATCAGTTGCGATGCGATCCTTGTATTGAGACGGCCGTTCAGTATATCACACTCAAGGTTTTAGAATACTTTTGGTCCGGCCGAGTTGGTTCGTACACGAAACCAACCGGGGCCTCGGAGCGGAAACGCTCGTAACATGAGCTCCGGACGACCGGTTGACGTGCCGTCGACTTTGTTGGATTTCTCTTAGTGAGACGGATCTTTTGGCTTACTCTTCCTGAGGTTTGGATGCAGGTGGAGTAGGTCGGGTTGATTTTGACTTAAAAACCCACCGGGCACCTGGGATAAAAACGCCAATAACATCCAGACCGGGCGTACGATTGACGCGCCGACTGTGACGCTGAGTTCCTATTGACGATAAGGAACTTTTGGATACATCGACTCTGGAATTTGTGTCAGTTGATGTATCAGCCTCTCAGCTCATCGAGCGGACCCCCCCCCCCCCCCCCGAACGAGCTTGCTGTGTGCGGGAACCCTAGAGCTGGTTTGCGACTGTGACGACGACGACGACTGTACAGATATCCTCAATGGATTCGACGACAACGACTATAACACTCAGCGATCATACGTTGATTAGTGCTACCGATCCTGTGTGGGTTCGATCCTGTGTGGGTCACCGCTCAGCGGTTATGTGTGAGCCAGCGCCTACAGATCCTGTGTGGGTCCGATCCTGTGTGGGTCTTTGCGGGGGTTAGTTACCTATCGATCCTTTGTGGGTCAGATCCTTTGTGGGTCATTGTGGGGGTTATTACCTATCGATCCATTATGGGTCAGATCCTATGTGGGTCATTGTGGGGGTTAGTACCTATCGATCCTTTGTGGGTCAGATCCTATGTGGGTCATTGCGGGGGTTAGTACCTATCGATCCTTTGTGGGTCCGACGGCTTAAATGAATCAGTGGAATTATCTGATCATCTCTATCATCATATGAAGAAGTATACCTGTGTGAGATGAATCCTGTTTTGCTTTCCTATGTAGATTGTGTTGTGGTATCCTGTGTGGATTTATGTTTTCTTTCCTGTGTGAACTGGGTTGTACTTGGGCTCGGATGTTGGAGCCGAACGAGAATTGATGACTTAGGTATATGTATGGGCATATACCTAAGCAGTGTTGGATGTTAATTAATGATTGTATCTTTCCTTTTTGGATTATCCTTTGTGGATTCTGGGAGACATTCGGGGGACTCGGGGTCCCTACTGAGTAGCTTATACTCACCCCTGCATGTGTTATGCCCGCACTCTATGGTGTTTGTTTACTTTACAAAGGCAATGCCTTCCCTTTTTACCAGGAATTAAGCCTTGGTGCTAGTCGCCAGCCCCTGGCCTATGGAAGACGGGCTTGGGGTAGTCACGACAGAGGCCTCGAGGATGGGTCGTGACAAATTGGTATTAGAGGAGTTCGGTTCTACCGCAGAACTTGGGACTCTGATCTTCTTCTATGTGAAGCAATAGTTTTAAGCGTATTGGTTGTGGTAATCAGTTCAGGGAGTCCAGTGTTGGTGTGGCGGCTGACGTATCCGAACACCAGGACCCTGACTTCTGATTTCCGACTTAATGCATGAAAATATTGATTTCTTGTGTGTTTCAAGTTTTCTTTGTGATTACATTGTTTCAGCTCACCAGGTATACTATTCTGACCATGGCGCACCTATTTCCTTTTCAGGATGGCCCCACAACGGCAGCCATCTAGGGTTCTGAGAGTTGTGTGTGACGATAGCCCACCGAGCGATGAGGCCTCGGTACAAGACCCTTTGACAGCTGACGCACTGGCGGTACCTTTACCCACCAAGCCACCCATGCTACCAGCCCCAGCCGCTGACGATGCACGTCGCCTTAGTGCACTGCACGAGTTTCAGCGCCAGCGACCGCCTAGGATCTGTGGGGAGACGGACCCCCAGGCATCCGAGGACTGGATGGAGGCAGTGGTACGAGTTTTCAGGTTAGTGAGGACACCAACAGACCTCATGGTGATCCTCGCAGCAAGACTACTTCACGCGGCAGTGGGCCGATGGTGGAGCTAGATGCTCCAGGTGCACGACGAGGCATCTCTCCTATAGACGGACTTTGAGAGCCTCTTCTACTTGGTGTTCGTCCCAGCCACCCTCTGTGAGGTGCGCATACAGGAGCTTCTTCCGCTGTGGTAGGGCAGCTTGACGGTCGCCCAACACTCGATGAGATTTACCGATCTCTCGTGCTACTCGACAGACATGGTACGAGACCCATTCTTCTGGGCCCGGACCTTTGAGCACGGATTGAGACATGAGATCAGGGCATCGCTAATCTCTCTCAACATTCTGACCCATGCAGGAGTACTGGAGTGAGCCCTTTTGATCGATAGCTTCCTTGCTGAGCCTTCTTCAGCAGCGAGACCTACCGCAGGGCAGCAGGTAGCAGAGTCTTCTGTAGTAGGCAGTCGACGAATGACTCATAGTTCCAGGAAGACTATACCCTTAGACAGATGACCTCAGGACACTGGCTCAGCAGTGCGGGCCACACAGCGCGGAGCCAGTCTTTCGAGAGGCAGGCAGCGCTACTCATGCGGCGGGCAGGTCCACAGGGCTCGTGACTACCCGACCCGCCATGCCGAGGAGCAGTAGACGGTTGGGGGACCACCCAGGTAGAGGCAGAGGGTCGACCGTGGCGGTCCGCAGGGAGCAGGCGGACGAGGCAGAGGAGCGGGTCGAGCAACAGGTGGTGGGCGACGCTTTGAGGCTCTACCACCACCACCACCAGGAAGTCCACCCCGGCCACAGGGAGTTGGCGGGCAGAGACAGGCACAGCTCAAGGCAGCGGAGGCCTACGACCACGGCGCACCCGAGATGATTCGAGGTACTATATGTGTCTATTCCACCGTTGCTACAGTTATTATAGACACAATAGTGAGTCATTCTTTCATAGTCGCTGCCCTTGTTCAGAGCTCGGAGATTCCGACAGAGCCATTGCCTCGATCCTTACGGATATAGACTCTTATGAGAGTAGACTCGACGATTACGCACTGGTGCCGGCAGTGTGAGCTTACTCTAGGAGGCGAGAGCTTCAGCTGGGATCTTCTTGTAGCGGCGTCGAGGCCTTACGACGTCATCTTGGGCATGGATTGGTTATCAATAGTCCATGCTCAGATTGACTGTATTTGGTGCAAGGTGCGATGTGTACGCACCAACGGGAGCATGTTCATCTTCACCGGCGAGAAGGGAGCCTTCGCAGCACAGGATGGACTTCCGAAGAAGAGAGGACAACCCAACACTCATCAGTTGGATAGCCTCATCCTATGAGTAGTTGACGTGCAGAGTCATAGTTTTCTTGCAGTGGTGGATCAGTATGCGGATGTCTTTCCCGACGACGTTCCAGGACTACCTCCTTGTAGAGAGGTAGACTTTTATATTGACCTGTACCCCGGGACAGACCCTGGGGAGTCAGCACTCGTGGGACCGTAGATGGTCCAGGCCACAACAGAGAAGGTCTAGGTCATCCAAGAGCAGATGAGGATAGCTCAGAGCCGGCATAAGTCATATGCTGACAGGAGACGGAGGCCACTAGAGTTCGAGGATGGAGACCACGTCTTCTTGCATGTCTCACCTCGATGTGGATTATAGAGATTTGGTCGAGGCGACAAGTTGTCTCCATGCTTAATCGGACCATTCTAGGTCCTCAGCAAGATTGGCGAGGTGGCTTATCGCCTGGCTCTACCACCTCAGTTGCACTGGGTGCACGAAGTCTTCCACGTATCTCAGCTGAGGAGATACGTGCATGACCCGTCGCATATCATTGACCATGGGGAGCTAGACGTTGATGATAGGGAGACTTTTGCGGAGGTCCTGGTGGAGATCTAGGATTGACAGGAGCAGGTCCTACGTGGACGATCGATTCCTCTAGTGCGCATCAGATGGCAACATGGGAACCTCCAGGAGATTACTTGGGAGCAGGAGGCTCAGATGTGTACTCAGTACCCACATTTGTTTCCCTAGTTTTCGATTTATCTTTACGGGGACGTAAAGCCCTGAGGTGGGAGTAATATAAAGACCCGTAAAATTCAAGGAAATTTTTTCTTAATTTTCTTTGGAATTTTAGAAAAACAATGTTTCTGACGGGACATGATTCCGAGGCCCGGTGTGCCCGGAATTTCTATCTGAAGTTTATCTATGGTACGTTCAGTGAACGAATGAGCGGGTTTTTTCTAACTCTTGAAATAGTGCTCAGAATCGAATTATGAGGGCACCGATGGAACCGTAGCGCCGGTAATTGCTTAGGAACACCATTTCTGGAATTGCGTTTACACGAGAGAAGTTGTTAATTTTTTTTGGAAAGTAAAAATAAAATTATGCATCAATTTTATTTTTACTCTAAGTGGATTAATCATTGAGTGGAAGTTGGGGGAAACCACCCAACATCCATTTGGAGGTTATGAAGGTGGTGGGGCCCACACGAACCCTACCCCTTCACCTTCTCTAACCTTCTATAACCTTTCATTAATTTTGACAACTTGTGATAATTAATTATGTGGATTAATTCAAACTTTTGATTTTCAAGCCTTAAGTAGTGTTAATAAAATAAGTAAGGGACTTATTTTATTTTTGTTGGAGTCTTGTTTCTTTAAGAGTCTTTGGGAGAAAATCTAAGAGCTTGAAGAACATCTTCCTCTTTGGCGAAGAACGCGAAAAACGCCGGATTCCTCAGAGATCGACGACGCGACGCCGTCCCCGCGACGCGACTCTGTTCTTCTGCGACGTCTTCTTCCGTGACGGTTATTTCCGCGACGATCCTCTGTTCAAGCTACGCTCAAGGTAGGGGATTAATTTATTTTGTTAGCGATTACAACCTTGACGTTCTTCAAGAAATTTGACCAATTTTTATCGATTAACTAGAGGGGGCTGGACCGCACAAACACGGTCGAGCCTCCTCCCTTATCCATGTTGTTGTTTCTAATATGGATTGGAATGGGAATGGCGCGGTGCCATCGCACCGCACGAGATCATACGGCAAGGAATGAGTGGCGTCGTCGCGCCGCGCCGTTAAACCGAACAAGGTCGCGACGCCGTCGCGCCGCATCGGAGAAACCCGAAGACACCGCGGATGGAGCGGGGCCACGGTGAAGGGGTGCGGCGCCGATGCACCGCACCGGACGAACCAAGGTCGTGGCCGGTTCCGGGCCGCAGCGGAGCAGGGAGACCAACGACCAGTTTCGGGCCGCCGGTGTTGGAGCAGGGGGGACCGGTCATTACCGGTCCTGTGGCGGCGGAAGCCGGCCGGCCAAGCGGGCCGGCCGGTCATGGAGAATCCGGGGGTTACGAACCCCCAGCGGCCAGCTCAACGGCCCCCTTAATGGGGGTCGCGGTTACAAAAACCAGGGGGGCATGCGCCCCCCCCCCCCCCCCCCCACCCTCCAAACGGCTTGGCCGTTTGGCCGAGCGCCTGGCTAGCACGCCCAACGCACTGCGCCTGGGCCGGGCCGGGCCGGACCGCACCCAAGCGGGCCAGACCCGGACCCGGTTCGGGCCGACCCTAGGGGTATCGGGCCGGGTCGGACCGGGCCAGAACCCATTAATATCGAATCTCTTCCGGTCGGACGCCCATAACTTGTGTTATGGGACTCCGATCGACGCACCGTCAGTTGCGATGTGATCCGTGGATCGAGACGGTCGTTTTGGTATATCGCACTCAAGGTTTCAGAATACTTTGGGTTCGGCCAAGTTGGTTCGTACACGAAACCAACCGGGCCTTCGGAGCGGAAACGCTCGTAACTTGAGCTCCGGACGTCCGGTTGAAGTGCCGTCGACTTTGTTGGATTTCGCTTAGTGAGATGGATATTTTGGATTACTCCACCCGAGGTTTGGACGCAGGTGGAGTACGGTCGGGTTGATTTTGACTTAAAAACCAACCGGGCCCCTCGGACGAAAAAGCTAATAACTTCCAGACCAGGCGTCCGATTGACGCGCCGACTGTGACACTGTGTTCCTGTTGACGATACAGAACTTTTGGATACATCAACTCTGGACTTTTTGTAAGTTGATGTATCAGCCTCTCAGCTCATGGAGCGGACCCTCCCAAACGAGCTTGTTGTGTGCGGGAATCCTAGAGCTGGCTGCGTTTGCGACTGTGACGACGACGACGACTGTACAGAGATCCTCAGTGGATTCGACGGCGACAACTACAGCACTCAGCGATCCTATGTGGATCAGTGCTACCAATCCTATGTGGGTTTGATCCGGGGTGGGTCAGCGCTCAGCGATTCACTGTGAGCCAGTGCCTACAGATCCTGTGTGGGTCCGATCCTGTGTGGGTCTTTGGGGGGTTAGTTACCTATCGATCCTTTGTGGGTCAGATCCTTTGTGGGACATTGCGGGGGTTAGTACCTATCGATCCTTTGTGGGTCAGATCCTATGTGGGTCATTGCGGGGGTTAGTACCTATCGATCCTTTGTGGGTCAGATCCTATGTGGGTCATTACGGGGGTTAGTACCTATCGATCCTTTGTGAGTCTGACGGCTTAGATGAATCAGTGGCATTATCTGATCATCTATATCGTCATACGAAGAAGTATACCTATGTGAGCTGAATCCTATTTCGCTTTCCTATGTGAATTGTTTTGTGCAATCCTGTGTGGATTTACGTTTGATTTCCTGTGTGGACTAGGTTGTACTTGGGCTTGGATGTTGGAGCCGAACGAGAATTGATGACTTAGGTATATGTATGGGCATATACCTAAGCAGTGTCGGATGTTACTTCGTGATTGTATCTTTCTTTTGTGGATTATCCTTTGTGGATTCTGGGAGACCTTTGGGGTTCTCGGGGTCCCTACTGAGTAGCTTATACTCACCCCTGCACGGGCTATGCCTGCACTACGTTGTGTTGGTTGCAGACGATGGACAGCGCTGATCGTGGTTGAGGCTTGTGGAGCCGGACGGTACCTGGAGGTGGACCACTGGGTGGGACGTACTCAAAGCGGTCGACTGGACCTGAGGAGCAGTGGAGGCTATCTGTACCCACCCTTCCGGTGGGATTTACAGTGGACTGCTCGGCATTGCGACTTTACTTTTCAGTAGCTCTTTTTCCTTCCAGTTGTATTTTACTTTCAGTTTGGGTTTGTATACTGGCCCACTTACTTTTCCGCACATACTATTGTACTCAGTTTTACTTGGTGTTTACTTCTACTGCTTGCTTGCTCTGTGGTGTTTGTTAACTTTACAAAGGCAATGCCTTCTCTTTTTACCAGGAATTACGCCTTGGTGCTAGTCGCCAGCCCCTGGCCTATGGAAGGCGGGCTTGGGGTAGTCACAGCAAGGGCCCCGAGGACGGGTCGTGACATACTTTGTTTAAAATTGCAGATCATATGAGCTTTCCCTTTCTTAGGGTTCCCTTTCCCAGGTTATAAAGTAAGGTTTTAGGTATGAAATGTTTAACTATGGTGATAATTGCGAAGAAGGTAAGGGGAATTTATATATATAGTTTATGTATTAGTTGTTTATGTTTCCATGATTCCAAGGTCGCTAAACCCTTATGATTCTGACATGGATCATATTGATATGTAATGAATATTTTCTCAAAAAGATATATTATTTATGTATAATGTACCTAAAGGGGTAATAACTCCAAAAAGGGTTTTTCCGGTATATCTCCTCCATTATTCTGGTTAATAGTGAACATTCCCTTACTGAAAACATTGTTTGACACTCCCATGGGATATTCATAGGTTAAATAACATTTTCTTTATAATCTCTTACGAAGTATATGGATAGATAATGACTATGGATGACCGAGGTTAAATATAATGTGTCATAGGGTCAAAATATGGTTCCATGCTTCAAAAGTCCTATGAATGATTTTTCATGATTAGATTAGTTCTCTTTAATATTTCTCAGAAATTGGTTTTTGTTTTAGTATGGTGTTGGATCCAAGAGGAATTATGTTAACAATGAGTGTGATAGCCAATGCAATGATTTTACTAAAAAAACAAAATGAGGTAGGATACAGAATGTGAAACCTTATGAATTTTCCTAAGCATGAATCTCATTGTATGATTAACAACCTCATATAGGTGAGTTTTTTATTAAACAATGTAATAGAAAATGGAGTTTCCTGAAAATCATTGAGAAAATAGATTCAGCTTCATACATGTTGAGAATGTGTACAGAAATAGCTATGGAAATGTATTAAAATAACCCCAAGAAATTGTATGTTTACAAAAGGAGGATATTAGGTAAGTAATTATCTGGGAAAAATGAAAAATTTAATGGAATGAAATAAATTTCATCCTATGGTATCATTTATAGTTAAATGTATTATATGTGGGGATCTTTGGAATTACCTGATTCAATTCCCTACTCCAAAGGCTAACTACCAACCCAAGTAAAGGAATACTCTATTCCAATAATTATGTGGAATTATTATTGTCTTTATATATTGGAATTTTAGAATAATTTTCTATAAGTATATTCCTAATCATATTCTAGTTATAAGAATCATAAAACACTTAAGTATTATTATATTGTAGGTTTCCATTAATGTTTTACAAACATATATTAAATGGTAATGATAATATTGAAAAGTGATTTAGTGGTAAGGTGATATTTTTTGAAATCGCATGACTGGGGGATAGATAAACTTTAATTTATTCTTGTGGTTAAGATAATAATGTTTATTTGGGATAATGACATGATTGATTTCAATAATGAAAATTGCATAGTATTATTTTAGTTGAAATTGACTACTGAATTGATGAAAAAGATATTTATGTTTTATTTGATAATATTATTAAATTTTTTGAATTATGGAAGATAATAAATAGTCTATGATTTAATTTGGTAGATAAGTTTAGAGATGATGTTTTTATAATCATATATGTTTTCGTTCAGGTTTTACGGTAATTCTGTTTATTATATGAAATAAAAAACCTTTTTTATGAGAATATATGATCATTGTATTCATATATTTGGTATCTAACATTATTTTTCACATTATGTTATTTGGGTTGGAAAGTTAGGTTGATTTTGTAAATTTACGACCCTTTTCAATGTTTTATGGTCTTTAATGTGGTTAGATATGTTTTAAAATAGTTGTAACGTTAACTATTTATGGAATGGATTAAATTTAACCTTGGGTGATATTATTGAGGTTATTTAGATTAATATATTTTATTATCGTATAAAGAAATATCTATATAGGATTAGTGGTAAGAACCCCATAATACTACATGGAAAATGGGGGTTCAAAACCCATGGGGCGCAGGTACTGTAGTAGTACTGTAGCAGTGGTGGCACTTTTCATCAGTGGTACTGTAGCGGCGGCAGGGCACTGTAGCGGCGACGATACTGTGCGGTACTGTAGCAGCAGGTTACTATTCACAGAATGTGAATTGTCCTTTTAATCTGGGCCTACGAGCCATGTAATGGGCTACAAGCCCACTGGGTCTTCGGGCTATGTAACTGGTTTCCCTCTACCCAGTTAAAAGAGGTCTTTGCTTTGATTTAATAATAAAAATGAGGCTTCGGCCCCAACCTTTAAAATGATATCTATATTAGATAACATATTTTAACCATTTTTTGTTTTTTTGCATATAAATAGGATAAAGGAATAAATTTTCATTCATTTATGGATATTTTTATTCATTAAAAGGAAATTTTAGTTCTTCATGCATGAAAAATTCATATAGTACCTTCACTATTGGAATATAGATGGAAATTGGTACAAGTAAATTGAAACACACAACATAAGAAAAAAATTTCATTTATGGATTTAAAGAAATTAGTTAATTATATTTCAAAATATTCCACAGAAAAAGAGTACCTCAATTCAAGGAAAAATTATTTTCAAAATAATTTTTTTTATTTTTATAATTTTTTATTGGGAGTTGATTGTCTTTTCCACTCCTCAATAATATAATGTCTTCTAGAAATTAACTTTCTCATGACAATGACATCTATCTCTATATATTATTAATTATAAACATTATTTCTCCTATATTTTCATATTTCTACATCGCGCTAATGATTTCCTTTCCTGGGAATGAGATTATGTATTGTTTAAGGAAAGTATTATGTTTACCACTTCCATTTTTCTAATGAGGTTTTATTATTACTTTTTATTGTGTGTATTTAAAAAAATATTTCAATTATTGATCTTATTATTACTAAGATAATAATTGGGTGGGTGTGATATATTTAAATGGGAAGAATTTAACACCCTAATATTTTATAATAAAATTATCTTTAAATAAAATTTAATTTTTCAACACATTACAACATATACATCCTTATGTATATATGAACTAAAATATAGTAAAGTGTAACAATATAAATATAAAATTAATATTAATGACTATTAATAAAAACATTATGAAAAATAGTTATAAATTATTAAATTACGGAAAATGTATTTATTGATTATTTAAAAATAAGCACTCAATTTTAAATAAAATCATTAAATGCTTCAAAAATTTGTTTTCTTCAAAAATATTATTCATTATATTTTTTGCACATGGATGTTATAATTCATTTACCCTATTTTTATATATTATATTTTATGAATTCAATATCATTTGTGAAATCGAAAAGTCAATATTATCTTAGGGTGTGTTTTAAGGAATTTTCTAAAAATATTTGTGTTTCAATGAATGGGGAATAATATCAATTTTTGTAAAGACATTCATTTATTTTCAAAAAAATCCCATTATGATTTAAATTTTTTAATAATGTAAAATAATTCTTATTTAATTATAATTTTTTTAATTAATTACATATAATAAACATTATAATTGATTTCATTATGAGTTCATTTTTTGGCTTAAAAACGCATTTTTTAACTGTTTCTATTTCTACAATGTGTTTTTATCATAAAATTTTAAATTAATATTTATTTATTAATAGTTTTAAATAAATTTATTTATTATATATTAACATATTTATTTTAACATTCTATTTAACATTTTTACAATGAATGGAAATTATGTAAATTGTGTTTTATTCTTTAAGATTTATTTTTTTAAAATGGGTTTTTGTTGGGGGTTGCACACTTATTTAAAATTAAATTTTTCCTCTTAGGTAAATTGAATATACAAAAATGGATTCCATATTTTCAATCATAGTAATAAATATAATCTAATAGTTTCAATATATTTTTTTCATAGTGAATAGAAGAAACAGTAAAATTTTATTGTCAAAGTTAAAGCTAAAACAAGTTTACCAGGGGCCAAACCATAAATTAAGGGAAATATTGAAATTCAAAAATATCTAATTATTATTAGAATATATATTAACATTTTATATTCATAATTTTTAATACCTATCCATTTGGATCCACTTTCCTATGAATTTGACCTAATATAATTGAAATCTTTTAAGAAATTTTATGTGTGCCCCTGCCCTCACTTATAAAAGGATCCTTTCCTCCTCCATTATTCACACCATTTTAGCCAAATGTATCATAAGAAAGTGGATAAAAATACATCCTATAATATTTAACACCATCCTAGATCATATGTTCTTCTCTTAATACAATCCTTAATAAATTAAAATTTAAGTCAAAGGGGGTATCTCAAAGAAAAGGTATAAATCATAACAATGCTCTTTCAATTTAATTTATTCTTATAAATTATATAGATTTATTGTATACATAAAAACATGATGATTATAGTTTAAAAATATACTTAAAAGTTTTCATGATGATGTAACAACCATTTTTCACCAATTCTCAATCAAATAAGAAATAAAACTATTGCTCATGCGTACATGTGGACTACTGCCTCCACATAACGATACGATTCATTCTCCATCATAATATTTCATGGGTAGTTATAATGATGGATTTAATGTTTTTATATATTATTTATCACATAATTATTATCTTATAGTTAAAATATCCAATTTACATTCTTACCTTCAAATTCATTGGTAAAAAATAATGTTGCTTGTGCATCTGTGTGAACAACCAACATGATGAAGCGATGTGGTTTTTTATACTTAATGAATTTTTTGGATGGTAAAAACTATATATTAAATGAAAATATAATATATTTGTGGTATAAAAATGATTCTATAATGTTTTATTATAATTTAAATTTGTTTCATTTCATCCATTAGAAAAAGGAAACAACACTTGTGCATACGTATAGACTACCATCTCCATGTGGTGATGTAATTCATTTTGATCACCACTTTTTATGAATGGTTATAATTATGTATATAATGAATATATATAATATTTATATTATTATTAATATTATTTATATGATTTATCAATTGTAAATTTACAAGGACAATTATCGATGATCCAAAACACACATGCAAAGTGAAGTACTTAACACAAGAAATGATGACTTTAATACAGAATTGTTAATAAATAGATGTTGAAATGATATAATGATATAATATATATTATTATATGTATTAATATGTTTATATTATATAATTATAGTAAAAATAAATTTATTAAACATGATTTTAGTGCATTTACGAATCTAGTTGGATTTCAGGTATGGATTTCGTATGCATTTCAATTCATTGAGACAGGTTTTGATGTTATGAAAAAATATCTTATTTATGTGGAATATATATGGAAAAATAATTTATATTTTAATAATAAATTTTTAAAATCAATTTATTTATATAACCAAAACATTTTAACATATTGTTATTTCTTTGAATTCAAAATTTTCAAAAGTCGTAACGGTTCTTCAAATCAATTTTTGTTCAACAAGACATATTTAGTGGTTAAAAACAATATTATTTTATGGGGTGTTTATAATACCCCATTAATACGGTGTATCATGAATATAATTATGTTCATGGTATTAAAATTCTCAATTAAGTTATTTCTTTCATGGGGTTATGATTCAAAATTTACAATGGTAAGGGTTTTATGTTACAATTTCATTTTTAATGAGATTATTAATGATTAAATTTTACAATGATTAAATTTTATGAAATATCTCTAAAAAAATATTATATATTTTCTTATAATATGGTTTTTTGGATATTACATATTTTCAATTCATTTTTCACCCTTAAAGTACTCAAGTTACTGAAAAAATGTTTTAAAGAAACCCAAAAACATTTAATTCTTCATATATATTCAATTTTTTTTAATATTATCAATATATTATTTAAAGAAAATTGTTTAAATATATTGGATTATATTTAGATATTTTTAAATGCAACCTTTTTATCATTTTCCAAAAATTTCACTTTCACGTTTTAATTAAAAAGTGATAGAAATTTATGTTTTCATAAACACCACATGTGCAGATTTCCCCAAAATAATGCATATTACTTTCTTTTAAGATTAATTTATAAGTCTACATTATTATTTTAAAATAAAATAATATTAATAATTATAAATTTTTTAAATCATAAATAAGTGATTTCAAACTGAAAATGGTATTTTCTTCATGATATTACCTTGTGATCTTTTAAATGTATTATCATTTATAAAAAAATTATTTGATATTTCTTATGGTTTACTGGGTATATGATCAAATGCAAACATAATAATTCTTTCCTTATAAGTTTTATGATTATGATTATGAAATTGTTATGAAAATTGCATCCTTTCCATGGGTTATCATATGATGATATAATCATTGTTTTATGAAATTATGGAACACATATGTAAGGGTGGTCATAGAATTATACAATACTTGAATGAATTGGTTTAATAAGTATATCTCGTGACATAATAAAGACTTTAATGAGGAGTGAAAAATGTTCAGTAATGGAAATTTTCCGAAAAAGTTGTCTTAGGAATGAACCATGACTAAGGTAATAATGGAAAGGGGAGTGAAACCAATCTACTATGATAGTTTTGGTAGTGATACTTAACTAACCAAATGTTTTTATATACTTATTTTTATGTCACAAACATATGTCTTATGATTATTATATGTTATCATTTCTTAGGTCATATTATTTATGATTCCACACACATATGTATTATAACTTATGCCTTTTGATATACAAAACCTTATTCCATGATTCATGTTAAAAGATAATTGATTGATTGGGTATGATTATTGTAAGTCTTGATCATGTTCCCATACTCTTATTCATATGTTATAATCACTTATAATCATTGATTTATATCTCTTATGTTTATCCTTACTGAGAATTTAAGCTCAAAATTTCATATATTTACCTTCTTCATGTTATAAAGAAATTTTTTAAATGTGAAATAACTAAGAGGGTGATAGTTGTTAAAAAATGTAATGGAAAATGATAGAGATATTTTATGTACCAACTTTTTATGCATCTAAGATTCCAAAGCCCTTAATCATTTAAATATTGGGCATTGATCATATTGATTTGTAATGAATATTTTTTCTAATAAGATTTACTATTTATGTATGATAAGTTTTGGTCAATATAGTATCTGTACAAAATGATGGGTAGAATTTCCTATGGAAATAAAAGGTCACCTTATATCATTAAAAATAACATAAGATATACATCAAAAATTATATATAACACAATCATAGGTGTAAAAAATATATCTATAATTCAATGTAAGGTAATGAAATTTAATTTTATGTATAAGTAGAAAATCTTGACTAGTTGTATTAAAGAGTATTAATAACATAAATATGGTTATCATAATGAATCTCCAAGAATGTTTCTATCAAATAATCCTCCAAGCTCCATCATTTGAGGTCATCCACTATTGATATCATTTGTTTTTCATGGCCATAAGGGTGAAAAAAATCATGAACACATATATAGGGTTTAGGAAATCCCATATACATGACCATATCAATATTAGATGACTTTTAGAGAATATTACACTATATAAATTATAAAATATCTTTTAGGTTTTGAGTTTTACAGAGTTATGAAAAAAACTAACTAACAATACCCAAGTCTTTTTCAACTAACAGACATCTTTACCACAATATAAGTTACTACTTAATCCATAACAAGTCTTAAAAGTCTTCCACAAATTATTGAGACATGATACTTTTCTATACACAACATTTTTTTTAATTTTCTTCATAACCTATACAAATTGAAACATAAGAAATATTTTATCTTAGAAGCTCAATAACGGTTAAATAGTAAAATTAGAACATAATATGGGTAAGAAATATGGAATAACATATGTATATGAAAATAACAACAGGATGATAAGAACATGATGCATAACATGATCATAAATACATGATCCATAACATTTAAATGAGGCTACAATATACACCTGGGCCATTAATAAACAAATCACCAAATTTCATCACTAATGTTTCATTAAATCACATTACCATTATTTCTCCCCAAGGTATCATTAAACCATACAATTCATGCTTCCAAGGTATCATGAAATAGATGTTCCGAGTGTGGAGGAAGTACCTTGTATGGCATAACCAGCACATATTTTAGTATTAGTTTTAGAATAATCGTAATATTGCAAGAAAAATATCTCAATGACTAATGAAAACCAAGTATTACAAGACTAAAGAAAACAACATAACCATAAGATAAGTATCTTCACATATAATTTATAATTAAATTTCTAGAATATAAAGAATTACCTCAACTTGTAATTATCTTTTAATTGAGTATCTGGTTGACTATATCACATTGTACCATCATTTAACCACAGGATCCAAGTGTACAATCCCACTAATGATGATCTAAACATGCACTGTAATCTGTGAAATTCATTGTAGAATTGTGGGATCCTATCATGGATGATCTTGATTGCATGTTTTGTTCATGTTTGATCATATCATCATTCTTCTCAAGGGAGGAATAACTCTGGATGTTCTCTCAGTGGATTGAGATAGGAGGAAGAGAGAGAATATTCTAGATCCATAAATCTCTATATAGGTTTTATAAGTGTCTATATCTATCCATTGTGAAGAATAATAATAATGATGAAAGTTTTTATAATTTGATATATAGTATAGAAAGATTAGGGTTGTAAAAATTCAGAAAATCACCTCAGGAAAATTAATATTCTTAGTTGACCCTATGTCGATTAACAAAATTGCTATTATTATTAATATATTGACATGAAAAAAACAATAATAATATAAATAAGTATCATTTACACCATTTCTAATCAGTATTTTATGCTCAACCCTCTTTACATCATCTGCATTTACAAAACATTTAATAATGACTATTTATTTAATAAATAAATATCATTGCATTATTCCCAGATAAATATAAAAAATATAATATTCTTTTTACCTTGCAAAAAATATTATTATTATTTTGACCACTTATTCTTAAAAAAAATTGTGACAAAATTATTGAAGTCAGCCAAACCTGAATGAATATTATTTATTCCCCCATGTTAAATTCTATATTAGCATTTGACTGAGATTGTGGATACACACCATGTGTGACTCTCTCATCCTCTTACTTAGTGGCATAAGGAATAATCACAAAAATTTTAAGGTTATCATCTTAAAACACACAAAGGTTTTAATATAGAAATATGTTAATTTAATAATGAAATTGAACCTCCTATGAATACTTACCATGTAAAAAAATCCTTTTATAATGATATATCTAATAAAATAGGTTTCATGTGGGTGTTATCAGTATATATTCTTGAAGTATCAGTCATTGACATTATTGAAATGAAATCACACACCAAACACCAGGACCTTGGATTTATGAAGGTAGCTCCATTCCCATAAAAGGGAATTTGATATTAACTTTTTTCAATAGAAATATTGTATAAATAATCTCTCACATTATCAAGTAATGTAATATCACTCATGATGCACCCAACATATCTAAAACCACTAAGAACATATTTCATCATAGATTTCATTAATATATCAAACTAATCGAGTCATGATATCTGGTAATGATAATCATAAATTCCATGGATCAATCCATATGTCAATAGATGGGAATATAGAATGACACATGAAAATGTGAAATTCCTATTAACAGGACTATTCTCATAACCACGTATCTTAGATACTGCCAAGGAAGAACACAATGAGTATGTCTCTCAATGTCATACAAGCCACCTACCCTTGATAGCATGTATCTTATTTATCCAATTAGATAATATCATATGGTCATGGAACTGTATTCAATAATACTATTGTGGCGCCACCAGGTTCACATCATTGTGGGGATCTATTTTGACTTGTTAGTGAGACACATATCCTGGGGACATTCTCACATACAAATTTCATGAAAAGTAATAATCATGATGTGATAAGTAAATATAATTAATAAAAACCTATAATCAAATACATATAAAGTTAGTACTAGAGAACTAAATCCCATAGAGTCCCACTTCCACTAGATCCAACTTATAACAACAATTATTATACTAACTCTCACATGATACTCATGCCTCTGTAAATATTATGCCTTTATCAAGGAGTCCAACATTTCTTCCAATATGGATACTCTCATCATCATAACTTTATCTTATTGAGAACAATCCCACAAGAGATGAAACATCTAAATTATTTTATTTTTATTTTAGTATGTCCTCAGATATTTAGAAAGAACCAAATATATAGTGTTATGACAACAAAATGTGATATGATATTTAGTTCTATATACTACATCATGCTCTTTTAAATAAAATTTTAATCCAAAATACTTCATTGGTAGCATCATAAGATAAAATATACTAGGACTATTTCGTAGTATCAACAAGAACTACCTCCTTTGAAATCTTCCATCTCACTGATCCTCCATTTAGATAAAAAAACATATCCTAAATGTAACTTCAAATCATTCTAATCTAAATAAAAAACATCTATATAACCCTTGATGTAATGAGATTTATCTCTTATATACACTAGAAACAAATCCTTTTTTCACCTATGATTCTTAAGGATAACCTTCAAAATTTTCCAATGTTCTTCACATTTAACTACGTGATATATTCTTACCATTATCAACTTATAAGAATCCTAAAGCCTCCTATATAATAAATTATGGATCTTATCATAGAATTATATGTAATTTTACTCACTCTTTATCTTTACACCTATGTCTAGAGACACATATTCCAAGAATGTTGTACACGAGTTGACACTAAAACTTATCCCCTATAGGAATTTTTCATATTGAACCTATTTATAATTTGATCAATGTATGTAATTTGACATAGTTTAAGAAGTATCTTGGGACTATCAAGAATGATTTTGATCCCTAGAATTCATACTACTTCACCTTTGTCAATTATGGAGAATCACTTGTTCAACCATCACTTAACCTTTTTTAAAGATGGTATATCATAAACAATTAGTAATATATTATAACAACATAAAACATTAAAAACAATTTTACTACACTAAATCACATTTAAAAAATGTCTCACATTTTTAGAGGAAGCAAATTCTTTAATGGAAATAGAAAACTGAAAATTTGAAGAACATAATGATTTCCTAAATCTATAAGTGGATATTTTCAACTTTAAAACATTTTTAGAATTTATAAGACTAAAAACACATGTGTTTGGGTCATGTACACTTCCTCTTATTGATTCCCATTAAATAATTTAGTTTTTATATTTATTTTTCTAAATCTCATACACATAGTAAACTGTTATGGAAAGAAAAATTATTATGGATTTAAACATGGATACAGGAGAAAAGGTTTTATCATAGTCAGTGACTTAATTTTTCATGAAACTTTTGGTCACTAGCCATTATTTATAGTTATTTAATTTACCTTCCAAATACAATTTTATCTTAAATACCCATTTACACCCAATGGGTGGTTTTACTAGAACCTATACAAGGTTATGATATATGTAATTCATCTCAGAATTCATGGATTCTTTCGATATTGATGCTTGTGAGAACTCTACAAACTCTTTCTATGAGAAAGTTTGATTATTTTCAATTAATAGTTGGTCATCACAATTGTTGACTAGAACACCATATCTCTATGGTTCACTTGCCTCTTTATCACTCCAACACAGTATGTGTGTTTCAAGGAAAACTTCTTCCATGGGGAATTTTGGAATATTTCCATGTCCCAACTCTTATGTGTCTTTAGCATTAACCTTCTCAAAGTCCATAATTTTCCAACTATCCTCCATGAGGAAATTCTATAGATCAATAAATATGGTAGGTCGTGTGATATTTATTTTCTTTTCTGAACAGTGGTAAAGATAATATCCCCCGGTTTCTTTAGGATATTCTATAAAGATAAACTTCGTGTATGGGGTGATAGTTTGTTTCTTGATCTAGCCATAAAAATCTATCATAACCCCATGTTGAAATATTTGAAAAAATAGGTCTCATTATACTCTATAACATTAAGTTAATATCATTTGGTAAATTTGTTGGGACTTGGTTTAGTAAGTATGATGTCATAGGTAATTCATAACCCTAAAATGATAATTTAAGGCTTGTGTGACACATCATCGACCTTAACACATCTAATAGCGTCAGTTCCAATTTCAATAAAACCATTATATAGTGGTGTATATAGTATATTGATTTGAGATAAAATCCCCCTCTCCTATAAAAATTTCAAAAAGTCATGGTAAAGATATTCATCACCTCGATCTGATCAATGTTTCATTATTGTCTTACCAAGTTGATTCTCAATGTCATTTTTAACACTTTGAACTTATAGAAGGATTAATAATTGTACCTAATCAAGTTGATTTTGGAATACCTAATTAATTCATTGGAAAATTTAATACATTATGAGAATCCATCATGATATTACAATTGAATTGTTTTGCACACGTCATTGTATACCAATTCTAGAAGCTCTGTGGACCTTTCCCTTAACCATGAAATTGTAATTTGGTCATGTTTCCATTTACACAATTATGAAACATTTCAAGTGTATTAAGCCAAAAAAAAGTATAAACAACCATCCTTATTGTACTTCATCAAATGCTTCTTGTTTTCATGGATAATATGGGGATTCCACAACTGGGTGTTATTTGAGTTTCTTGTATTTATTTCATTATTTATATCAAATATGTGGTTTCTTAAATTTAATACATAAATTCTGTTTTTTATTATTCCAAGTAATATAATATGTTATCTTTATAAAATTAGTAACCCTTATTTCCAAATATGAAAATAAATCAATCCATATATATGAATGAAAAAATGATGTTCTTGGAAACACTAGGAATGTAATAAAAATTATTTAGAACTAAAATAAATCTTTCTAAAAATGTGGGATGGTATTCTCTAATGGATAGAGTAGTCATCATAGCTCCATTATAAATCTATAGATCTAGTTATCCTATTACAACATTCTGAAATATACATTATTCAAGTATTTAGATACAAATTTGATCCCCATGTGGAGTAGCTAATACCCAACTTACAGATATTGAAAGATTATATTCAACAACTAATGCACCTAAAGCTTCCCATTACTTTTTGGATGGGTTTAATTCCACTTATAGTGGCCCTAATTGACACATATATAACATATCTAATCCTAGTCATTTCCTTACTCCGGTATCTTATTCTTCATAGAAGTGTAGTATTTTGGAGCATTAAACAAGGAATAATTCTTTAGCCCCATTGGATTGTTCCTCCTATTATTATTAACCATATGGACCACATGTTTTCCACACCCCATATCATCATCAAATTGTAAAATAATAACAATAAGTTCTGATACTTTCTTCTTGTTATTTCTTGTAATATAATTCAAAATAAAACTGGATAATAATTTATTAGTGAAGAGAGAATGAGATTTATGCATTTCTCATCAAGGATCTTAATCCCCAATATGTTCGAGCACTAAATGTATCCAATCATCTTGACTACATGTTTCATATGTGTATATGACTCTAATAATTCACATGGACATTATATTAGAGATATCATACCACTCTAATATTTCTTTCTCATGAAAAAGATCCCAAAGGTGATAAACCAAGTTATACACGTATGTATCCTTATATTACTTTAGAATAACATTGAATATAGATGATAACATGAAACATTGGACACTAATTAAATCATCCACAAGATTCATATAGATTGATACTTCTTCCTCACAAGCCCCATTAGCATGTGACTTAGGAAGTGGGTTTTCCAACACATATAGTTTTAACTCATGGCATAGTACAATGTGTAATCACCTATAACCTTATAGGAAATTAAATCATGTGATAAGGTTATATTAATCTATTATGGATCACAGGGATATTTTTTATGTTTTTTATATTTTCAATATATAAAAATTATTTATAGTGATTATTAATTTCTTAATTACAAAAGAGGTTAAAAAAATTAAAATTTAATTAAATATATTTCCATTAATCTTCCTCTATTTTCTTAAATCCTAATAACCATCACCATTAGTTTAATAATATATTGTAACATAGATATTATATTAGAAATGATCGATATTCTCATTTTTATAAACCCATAATTGGGTCTAACATGTTATTTGAACAATTTTAGCTGGGAATAACATTCAAACTACACTAAATCACATTACCTTGATCTGTTGAGTGGACTCAAAAATCAAATAATATTTGATAAATATTTTTTTAGCCCTAGACTCTTATTTACACCAAGTCCTATTTTGGAAGTCAACACTTGATGTGATATATGTTAATACAACATAAAACTTTAAGCTAAAAGTTCAACATTAATTAAAAGCACCCCAACAAGGGTTAGCCATGAACTATAAACTATGATGTTGTCTCTAACATGAAGAATGGAAACCTATACCAACATAATATTTTAGTTGATGGATTCTTATTTTACCCATAAAATCCTATTTTATCATATCACATTCCTTTTTAATATTTAATAGATTTTACTTATGTGATTAACCATGTCTGATAAAATTTATGCATAGTATGGATTTTTTATTCCATATTTCATGCTTTTTAATTCATTTACTAAGTGACCACACAAAATCCACTATAAAAAGTAATTAACCATGAAACAAACAAAAATAAAATATGTGGAATTCTCATTACATTATCTAATGGTTAGTTTATCTAGAGGATGATTAACTAAAACTCATCCCTAGGAGAAATCACCTAGAACTATAGTTCTTTCCATGATTCTTCATTTCAAATTAGATTCTTTATATCTCCTTGATGGTTTTCACCATGCATATAGGACTCGGAACACCTCCTATCTTCTAGGAGCTCCATAATTAAATAATATTTTACTCACACTGAGCATAAGTGATCCCAGAGAATGAATAAAGAGTTTTAAATAAAAAAAATATAGGCATTCAAGCCCTTACATTATAATGGGAAGGGGTAACATGTTGGGAATAAATATTAATATAATAATATTAAATTAAAGGAAACCAATAACATAAAAGGATTTTTCTAATCTCATGATCATCTACACATCATGAAATAAGTATAAAATTTTAATATTATTTATCAATTACTTTGAATCATTCTTAAATTAAGACAATGAAACATGAACTAATCTATTTTATTTGATTTATTTTAATTACTTTTAAGAATCCTTACCTAACCATAATCTATAATTTTAAACAAAATTGATTTTACATAAAATTAATTAAGTCCACAAGTGTACTTGGAGGAAACTACATGTGATTATCCTAATATTTAATTTAGAAAAAGATTTAATATATAATTATCAAACCTAATATAGTGTACTTTCAAAAAAATGACACACAAAACACAAGTGAATGGGTTAGATTATATATTTATTTTCTCTTGGTAAAAAAACTGGACACATTATTTAATGCCCCGACCCTAGAAGCTAGGATATGGTGCATTATTTTAATACATTAGCATGATTACAAGGAATCAAGTCCTAAAGGACTGATTAGTTTAATAGACTTGCGAAATATATTATTTCCTTAAAAATTACATTACACATTCAAATATAGAAGAGAAAAAAAATACTTTGAAAAATCCATTATTCCCTTATCTTAAGCATGCATATCAATCATAATACACTTCTTTGAATCATAGGAAAACAAAACTTAAGAAAGGGGTGAGCTTAGATGCTCAGTAAGTGTAAAAAATTTAGCGGAAGTTATAAACTTTTATGTCATGATGTGTAATAAAAACAACATCCCTTTTAAACATAAACTTGAACATAATTTGGAAAAAATAAATCAAACATTACCATATAAACATGCACATGGATATTCTACTAGTTGAGTAATCACATGTAATAACTAATTTCATAACGACGGAATGCCTAATGTCGGACATCATAACCACATAGTCAAGGCCTCGTGCCAAGACTACAGATAAAAAAATTCAAGGCCTTATACCAAGACACTATTTTGTCTCATTAGACCTACCGATAAATTGAGGGACTATAGAGGGCCCCTTCCTTCACTTACTAAGTCCAATGCTTTCCTCATATAAAAAGGGTGGAACATAACATAAACATTCGTATTAAAACTAGCATACAAAATGCCAATACTTAAACCATAAACCATGACTAGTATAAAAACAAAACATCCATAGTCAAACATATCATAACTCATTAAATACAATATAAAACATTATATTATAATAAGTAAACCTCAATCATGAATAATATCCAGTAAAGGATGTTGTCATAGTTGAAAATGATCAGTAAAACTCTTTGAAAGAAATATACCTTTTTCATGAAATCATTTAAAAGTCACACAACTTAGAAAGTAATACATTTAAAATACATTATTGAATCAAATTTTCCTACACCACCTTGAAACATTGGAAAGGAATTAACATTTCAAAACATTCGCGTGCATATAAATAAATCCATAAAACTATTTTGAAAACATGTACATTATTTAGAATGATGTAAAAGAATAAATATTCAAACCATTTAAAATGATTTTTTAGTTAAATAGTCCCTTAAAAATAATCCTTTTGAAAATCCTTTTATCAAACATGGATATGGATAGTAAATATGTCCTAGTAAAAACATACACATAAATAATCTAGGATAATAATGAGATTGAGGAATTAACCCTTACCTATTACTTTCCTTTGGTTGGGGGTACGTCTAAACTATTGTATAATGACAATATTATGTTATTAAATTACAACATATCCATATTAATATTTATGATATCATACTTGATTCATTTATAAATTTATAATAACCATTTAATAATAATTTCCATGTTAAAAAAACATTTTAGGTAATAATCCCTTTCTTTGTCGTACGTGTTTTAACTTTTTATTCTTGATCGTATAACTTATTTCGTGATCTAATTGCATCCCGAATATGAAACATTATTTATGTATCATATATATTCAGAATATAAATATGTATACTAGATATATATATGAAATGGAAAACACCATTTACAGAGACGGTAGGCCGTACGTACCCATAAACGCTGCATCCCTTTTCATATCGTATTGAACGGAAGTAAGAGAATGAGATATATGTAAATATATATATATATATATATATTTCTAGTAGAATTATTATTTCATATATTACCTAATTGTTAATCATATATATTTTTATAATCATCATTGAATGGTGAATGTGGAAATGAATGTCATCATGTCGTGGAGACGGTAAGCCATATGTACACAAGAGCGACAATATAATTAAATTTATGGTGAAATGATTTGTAATTGGATGGTATATTATATATACACAATCATTAACATGTTATATTTATTATTTAAATCAATTATACTCAATATTATACCCATCCAAATAATGAATTTTTGAAAAACAAACTACACCACGACGTGGAGATGGTAAGGCATGCGTACTCATGTATGGTGACTTTGTCATTCATAGGATGGAGAAAATAATTAATATGGTTGAGAAATATTTATAATAACATCATAGTGTGTACAAGGTATTGTAGGTATTATTTTTTTGTGGAAACAATAAATAAAAATAAAGTAGAAGAAGAAAAGAACATTGAAAGAGTTGATGAAATAAATACCTCTTCTTCGGGTCATAATTTTTATTTGAACAAAATGGCTCCATAGGATGGAGTTATGATCAAAGTAAGTCCTCTAGGATGAATTGAAGGCAACTGGGAGGATATTTTAGTTGGTGTAGGCCAAGAAAAATGGCTTTTGAGGTGGGAATTTGAGAGAAGGGGAAATACCTTTTTATAAGAGAGGTGAGGAGCTCTTTTGGAAAAGCTTGAAATATTAATTTATTATAAAATAATTTTCGGTTTCTAATAGATCAAAATGGATTTATTTCTATTAAAAGGTGGTTATGGGTATAAATACTCTCAAACAATAGATTTTAGATATGTTTATGTCACCATATTGACCTTATCGTTTTTATTTAACCCTTAGTTAAATAGTTTAACTTTTACCATGTCTTCTTGTATTATTATAATAAATGGTCAATAAAATTACAATAAAATGACAAGAGAACCTAAAGTGTTTAATTAATGACATATATATCATTATATAAATACTTTGGCTGAACCCTATATTTTTAGGATTATTATATAATCTAATAAAATGTTATTTGTTTTATAAACTCATTTATGTTAATTTTGACAATATTTAGTGTTTGGTTTTTTTGAAATTCATAAAAATAAGAATAATTAGAAAAATAATAATTTAATCAACTATAAAAAGTAATATTAACCTAGAAAATTCTTGGAATTCATCAAAAGTCTCAATTTACATTTCTTTTAATATTTGTAACATCAATTAAATTAGTCTTTCATTGATAAGGTAATTAAATCATCATCATTGGGTCATAAATAACATTAATTATTTAATGTCTAAAAATTATAAATAAAATACCATGACATATTAAATAATTTTATCTTTCTAATAAATATATATATTCAAATTTATCTTATGTATAACACTATATTAAAAGTTGTTTAGTTATTAAAATTAGAATTTAACACTTGCAACTATTATTTAAATAATATTTAATAAATGTTCTAATATAATCCAAGTGGATAAAATAGGATCATATTATTGTCTTATGTTTTATTTTTTTTCTTAATATACTTATCCAATAGAATTATTATATGTGTTATGGTAATTATAATATCATTTTTACCTTTAATTGCCCTATTTACTCTTAACCGTGGTAAATAAAATTCAAAAGTTACTATTCAGAAAATATTATTCTCATCCTATTGAACCAAATTTTATCTACTTATTTAAAATTTGTCTCTTGGAATTTTGAAATTCAATTCATAGAAGCGGTAAAATTACATTTTATACAAATTTCCAAATGTGAATAAAATGTGAGTAAAAGACGTTAAATAGTTCAACAAATTTTTACATATCTAATCTTATTATAAAATGGCTAAAATGAATTAGATTGGACTAATATTGGAAATATGTAAATATTTTTACTTTAAAATAAATTTAAATTTAATTATTAATTATTTAAATAAAATTTTTGTTTTAAATAATAACGTAATGTTTTTAACAATTCATCCAAAATTGAATGTTTTCAAAAAAAATACCAAAAACATCACCATAAGATAATTTTGATATATAAAATTCAAAAATTATGTCCATTTTAACAAATTTGAAACATATAACTTTCATTAATTAATATAAAGTTAATTCGGATTGCCAATACCAGAAAGTGGGTTTTTAAGAAGTAACAACTACCAAAATATTGACTTGTGTTTATGTAAAATTTAAATATAAAATTAATTAAAATGACATAAATTATATTAAATGATAAAATTATAATCTAATTATACACTAAAACCACTCAAATTCATAATTTAACACTATAAATTATTTCAATTAAAAAAGTTGTTTTCCATTAAAATTTAGTATTTTTCACTATTAATCAAAATATGAAAGTTATCAGATAAGTACAAAAAACATATCCAAAAAAAAAATTTATGTCCTGATTATAAATAATATTTTAATTTAATTTAATTAAATATATAAAAGTGTAAAATATTGGATTTAAAATGGGTTTTCTTTTAAAAAGTGGAAAAACATCATTTTTGGAAAATAACTTCTTTTATCTGAAAAATTATACTTGATGTTATATTATGTCTATGAAACCCAAAATATGAATGTTAAAATTATATAGTATATATATATAATTAAAAATGTGGTTAATACTATTCAAAACCTCTTTTTAAACGACTAGATGATAGGTCATGATGCGCTTGAACTCGGTGTTGAATGTAGTGCAAGCTATTGAATTACTTTAAAGAGATAATGTACTATGATATATTGGGGTTTTACATTCTTCCATATTTCAATAAATTGTTTCCTCACAATTTGAAAATTTTATTCGAAAATAAAATGTTGAAAGTAGAAAATTTCTTTGTGGAAAACCTACATCAGAAATAGGGTTAATAAAATTTAGTTTTAATAAGATTGAAAGGGAAATGAAAAATTCACCACCAAATAAGGATTTCGAATATGAGAACATTGGCAGAAATTGGAGACAAACAATTAGATAGAAAACATAAATATTTATAGGGAGCGATTGAGGTCATCAATCACAAACAAGTGAACAATAAATGTATAGTTAAGGGCCTTAAAGACATAAATCTATAATGATTTAAAATATCATTGGTTCAACAAAAACAGAAGGTATTAGGTTAAAAAATTTTGTTTTATGTTCCTTTCCATAAATTTTAAGTGAAAAAAATAATACTTGACAAGTATAGTTCCCTCCTTTAACTAGTATCTTCCACAAACTCATCTATCACTCCAAAAGATAATAGAACTCAAAAATATATTATTTAACCTAATGTTATAGGGTTCTATACAAATGAATTTTTAATTCATATGTCAGACCATTTTTTAATAAAACAACATTATACAAATTAGAAAATCATGTAATCAAGTGGTAGTTGATGCACTCTTTTTGCCCTTTGGTTAGAGATTAAAGTCTCGTGGTCGGATGCGATGGGTTGTTATCCGACCTCCGGGTTGTCCTTTTTATGACATTCCAAAAAAACTCTTTATAAATGTTTTAAACATAAACAATAGTATCCAATGTCTAATATAATCCATTCCAACCATAGGACTGACCAAAATACTTGTGTCCAAAGTCACAGTCCAAAATTTATAAGGAAGGTCAACATAACATAATTAAGATCTCTTTTATCACATAATAACATGTGAATACCTTCATCGTGTATTCTATTGAAACATGGTAACAACCTAAATTCCATAAAACCTTACTGAATATGTCCATGCTCCCTTCTTCCTTCTATAAAACATAGAATACTAGATATACTCCTTAAATCCAAAAATATGGTAAACTCCAAAAATTATTGAATAAATAAACAATTAATTAGTTCGAAGGTAGTTAATAATATCCAAAATAATTTATCCAAACCAATCACCTATTATTACAAAATCACTACCTTAGTATTAGGACCATATTAAGGTTTATCTTTCACTAAACCATGTATTTTCCAAATCATTTAACCTAAAACTATGTCACTTTACATGGTACCATATAATCTCAAATCCATAATTGAAATATTATTGTAGTAGAATCCTTATTTATTTCCATAATTCATATAACCAGCACATCATTTATACAATACTCAAATGACATAATTCATTAATAAAAATATAAGAACACTAATTATTTATTTTTTTTCTATGGTGTTATCCTAACATGATATTTATCTAATAGTATCATTTGGGATATGCTCTGATTATTGGGCCATTGATTCGCGTAGTGTCCCAACTAATTTCAGATGAAGCATTGTACATTTCAAAAATTTTATTACCCTTAGAATCATGAACTTGGTGTCCTTTTTTCTTCACTTATAACATACTCCCATTCCCTTCAATAATTTACCATGGTGATTCCTTCCACAGTTAACACATGTGGGGAATTCTTTCTTTCCCTTCTTATTATTTTCCAACTTTTTCTCTGCCATACTCTTCTTCTTTTCCATACCTTAAAATCCATAAGACTCAGAGATTTCATTACTTTATTAACACATGATACTATTTCTTCATATCATGAGAATACGGGGGAGACTATAAATCTTATAAATGTTAGCTTAAGACTAAGAAATGATTGACCCTTCTTACTCTTTGGATCATGTGTATTGTTGGAGTTCTCATTCCTTTTACTAGGCACATTATCTAAATGATGACATACACTAGGTTAGATCTTATAATTATTTATAATCTAAAAACTAGAAAAATTGTCAACATGAATAGAATATTTTCTCACATCTAGTATCTTAAACATAAAAATGGTTTATTTTCTGAAATATTTATGATTAAATCCTCCATAAAGGTTTGAAAAGAAAATGTGAATAATGTTAAGAATATACCCTGGGAGTGTCAAACCAGGTGCACAGTAAGGCCAGTTGTAGTGTACTAGGATACCCCAGGTCAAGCCCAAAACTTTTTGTTGGATTTTTCACTCTTAGGTACATCTCTTCCAAAACCACATCCACTTATAGTATCCAGACATGGATTTATTTCTTGGAAAACCCACATAATATCCACATTACCGAAATTTTTGGATGGTCTTCTACACTATTCCCCAATGTCTATCTTTGTTAATTTTTCTTAATTAGATTTTATCTAAATCTAGTTTCCGAAGTTATTGCTAAACATTATCTGATACCAAGAGTAATGCCCCGACCCCAGAAGACCAGAGACAGTACATTATTTTAATACATTGGCATGATCATAAGGAATAAATTCCCATAGGACTGATCAGTTTAGCAGTCTTGGAAAATATATTACATACATGAAAGTCACATAACACATTCAGACATAAAACCCAAGATAAATAATCCTATGAGAACTCCATTATTCCACAAGCTTAACCCTGCATATCAATCATAATACACTTCTTAGAATCCTAGGAAAACAAAACATAATAAAGGGGTGAGATTAGATTCTCAGTAAGGGTATATAATTTAACGAAAGCTATAAACATTTAAGGAATGATGTGTAATAAAAAAACAGACTTTTTAAACATAAACATGAACCAAATTTGGAAAAAATAAATCAAACATTACCATATAAACATGCACATGGATATTCTACTACTCGAATAATTATATGTAGTGACTAATTTTATAACAAGTGAATGAAAAATATCAGACATCATAACTACATAGTTAAGTTCTCATGCCAAAACTCCAAATAAATATTTCGTCACGACCTTGTGCCATGACACTATTTTGTCTCTTGAGATCTACCAATGCATCGTGCAGCTATAGTGGGCCTCGACCATCACTCACTAAGTCCAATTCATTCCTCATATAAAAAGGGTGAAACATAACATAAACATTCGTATTAAAATGAGTATATGAAATTTCAATACATTAAACATAAACCATGAATTGTATAAAAATAACAAATCCATAGTCAAACATATCATAACTATTTCAATAAAATATAGAGTATTTTATTATAATAAATAAACTACAATCAAGAATAATATACAGTAAAGGATGTTGACATAGTTTAGAATGATTAGTAAAACTCTTTGAGTAAATATCCCTTTTTAATGAAATCATTTAAAAGTCACACAATTTAGGAAGGAATACATTTAAAATTCATTATTGAATCAAGTTGTCTCATTCCACTTTAAAACTGTTTAAAGGAATTAACATTTTATAACATTCATGTCCATATATATAAATCCTTAAACCATTTTGAAAACCTGAACATTAATGAGAATGATTTAGAAGAATAAATTTTTAAACCATTTAAAATGATGTTTTAGTTAAATAATAACATAAAAATAATCCTTTTGAAAATTCATTTATAAAACATCATCATGTATCATAATTATATCCCAGTAAAAACTTATAGATAAAAAATCATGGATAATAATGAGTTTGAGAAATTAACCCCTGCCTTGTACTTTCCCTTAGATGAGGGAAAGTTTAACCTCCTGTATAATGACCATAATATGTTATTAAACTATAAAAAAACCATATTAATATTTTTTATATCATAATTGATTCATTTATGGATTTATACTACCCATTTAATAATAATTTCAATGTTAAAATAACATTTTAGATAATAATCACTTTCTTTATCATACGTGTTTTACCTTGTTATTCTTGATTGTATCACATATATCATGATTTAATTGCTTCCATAATATAAAAAATTATATATGTATCATATATATTTGGAATATAAAAATTTATTACAGATAGATATATGAAATGGAAAACACCAATTATAGAGATGGTAGGTCGTATGTACGCATAAATGTTGTTTCCGTTATCATATCGTATTGAAAGGAAGTAAGAGAATGAGATATATGTATATATATATCAAATAGAATTATTATGTCGTATATTACATAATTATTAATATAATATTTTTTTATAATCATTGTTGAATGGTGAAAATGGAAATGAATATCATCACGTCGTAGAGACTGCAAGTCGTACGTACGCACGAGAGACGATGCCATTCTATTGATAGTAAAATCATATGTAATTGAATGGTATATTAAATATAAAAAATTATTACTATGTTATATTTATTATTTACACCATTTATACTCATTATTATACCCATACAAAAAATGATGTGTCGAATAACAAACTACACCACGATGTGAAGAAATTAGGCCATAAGTACGCACGTATGGTGACTTTTTCTTTCATCGGATAAATAAAATAATGAATATCTTTTAATGATATTAATAATTAAATTTCTGAATGTATAAGGTACTACAGTTGTTATTTTTTTATGGAAAAAAAGTAAAGAGGAAGTGTAAGAAAAAAAGAACATTGAAAGGGGTGATGAAATAATTACCTCTTCTTCGGGTTCTTCATTTTTATTTGAACAAAAGGGCTCCTTAGGTTGGCTTTCTGATCAATTTAAGGCCTCCGGGGTGAATTGAGGGTAGTTTGGAGGATATTTGAGAAGGTTTTGGAAGATCCAAATTTCTTTGGAGGTGTGAATTTGATATAAGGGGAAGTACTGTTTTATAAGACTGGTGAGGGGCTCTTTAGGAAAATCTTGAACTATAAATTTATTATAAATCCATTTTAAGTTTCTAATTGGAAAAAATGGATTTATTTAGAGTATAAGGTGGGTATTGGACTAAATCCTCTCAATAAATAGGTTTTGGAGAAATTTAGGTCACCGTATTTACCTAATATTTTTGATTTATCCATTAGTTAAATTGTTTAACTTTTACCACGTATTCTGTATTATTATAATACAAGGTTAATAAACTTACTATAAAAATCCATGATAAAATAAATTGGTTTATTAATTATATATCTATCATTATATAAGTCATTTGGATGAACCTTATATTTTTATGACTATTACAAAATTTAATAAAATAGTATTTTTTTAAAAACTCATTTATGTCAATTGTTACACTCTTTAGTATTTGGTTTTTTTGAAAGACATAAAAACATGAATAATTTGAACAAAATTCATGGAATAAACTCTAACATGTCAAATTAATCTATAAAATCTGTATACTGAATCAAAAGTCTCAATTTACTTTTATTTTAATATTTATAACATCAATTATTTTAGTCTTTCATTATTAAGGTAATTACTGCATCATCATTGTGTCATAAATAAGATTAATTATTTTATGTATAAAATTTATAAAAATGTATCATGTTGTATTAAATATTTTTGGATTTATAATGAATATTTATAGTATAATTTATCTTATGTATGACCCTATATTAAAACTGTTTTAGTTATTAAAAGTATAATTTAACACATTCAACTCTTCTTTAAATAAAATATAACAATGTCACATCAAATCCATGTGGATCCAAAAAGATTATATTATTGTCTTAAGGTTGATTTTGGTCAAAATTAAATTATCCAATAGAATTAAAAATGTGTTAGCGTACTTATAATATCAATTTTATATTTAATTACCCTATTTACTTTTAATCGTGGTAAATAAAATTCAAAAGTTACTATTCACCAAAAAAATCATTCTGCTCAACAACATTTTTCTTACAGATTTCAATCGTGTCAATTGGAGTTTTGAAATTCAATTTACATAAGTGGTAAAATTATATTTTATTAAAATAGGAAAATTTTCCTAGAGGGTGAGTGAAAGACGTTAAATAGTTCAATAAAATATTATATATCTAATATTATTATAAAATGACTCCAATGAATCACATTGTACTAATATATGTAGTATGTATATATTTTTTGAATTGAAATATATTTAAATAAAAATATGAACTATTTAAATAAAAATTTGATTTTAAACAATAACGCGGTGCTTTTCCTTATTCATCAAAAATTGAAAGTTTTTAGAAAAATACAAAAAATTTACCCTAAGCTAATTTTGATATTTAATATTCAAAAATTATTTCTATTTTACCAAATTTAAAACATTTAAGTTTCATTAATTTTTTTAAAATTAATTCATGTTGTCAATTCCAGAAAGCGAGTTTTTATGAAATAAAAACTATCTACAGATTCACTTGTCTTTCTGTCAAATTTAAATGTGAAATTATTTAAAATGACCTACATTATATAAAATGATAAAAATAGACTATAATTATACTTTAAAACCACTCAAATTTATAATTTAAAAATATAAATTATTTCCATTAAAAAAGTTTCTTTCAATTAAAATTTTGTATTTTTTCAATATTCATCAAAATATGAAAGTTATCAGAAGAGTACCAAAAACATATCCAAAAAAATTTTTATGTCCCTATTCTAAATTAAATTTTAATTTCATTAAATTTAATATATAAAAGTGTCAAATACAGGATTTAAAAATGTTTTTCCATTAAAAAGTAGAAAAACTCTATTTTTTAAAAATATTTCTTTTATCTGAAAAATCGAATTTGTTCTTATTTTATGTATAAGAAATAAAATATGAATGTTAAAATTATATAGGATATATATAAAATTCAAATTTTGTTTAATACTATTCATAATTTCTTTTTAAACGACAAGTTTGATAGGCCGTGATGCGCTTGAACATGGTGTTGTGTGTAGTGCAAGCTATTGAATTACTTTAAAGAGATAATGTACTATGAAATCATGGGGTGTTACACACTATATATAATATACTTCATAGATGCGTGTCATTGTACATGGCATGTAATATCTTATTCCCATTTAAATATAACATGCCTTTGGACTTGGACAAGTCCACAGTACATGTCATGTACTCTGAGTACATAGTATGTGTCAATGAGGTTATAGGGCTCATCAGTCCCAATTTTGTGTATTTTATAAATTGAATACTAGGACACCCCATATCCATAGCCATGAGGAATTAGGTACTACACATCATTTCAAATGGTTACCCAATTTCTAGTCCTTCAAGTCAAATTCTAGTCTGTCCAGATCAACATTTTGATCCAATTATTTTGGATCATATATTAGATTTAATTGGATCTATAAAACATTATCATGAGATTAATATGAAAAAAATAATAGATGATCTATATGTAGATAATATATGTTGTGTACTCTTTTTTTCTATGAAGAGTTTTATTACCTATTGTTGATGTTCTTCATATGTTTCTTCATTTTTTTCATCTTAGATATTTATAGGTAATGCTAGAGAGAATAAAGAAGGGAAGAGAAGATAATGTTGGATATTAAAATGAATTGATATATTTAAAATAAAATACAATTTTTTGCAGAAAAACCGGGAATAATAAATATTTATAAATTAAAAATGTGATTCCTCTGATACAACTTATGGGTTTTGGGCATAGTTTAAATCCCTTTTATTTCATGGACAACTCAACTTTTAGTCATTAATTATGAATAATATTTATTCCAAAACACAAATAATGTCATTAAAAATGATAACAATGTATTACATTAATAAATAATATGTTAGAACCAAAAGAGAAGTATATTGACATGAAATTTATATTTAATTTAGGATAAGATATAGAATTTTCTCAACTTGTCATTATCTCTTCATTGGGGGACTATTTGAAAATTTATCATCATAGAAACATTTTTTAGAAACATCATTTATTGATAATAACTTTAGAGGTGATCCACAGATGCACCAAAATCTCTGAATGTTGTCGTAGAATCGTTGGGTTCTAGCATGGTTGACCTGCTCTCTTGTGTTGTTCCTAGTTGAACACAACTGATTGTTTCTCTAAGGAGTAAAAAATCATATGGTAATCTCGATGGGTTGAGAGTCAAAAAGGAGAGATAATTATATCAATCTCTAAATGTATCTCTATAACATTAGATATTCTCTCTCTATTTGTTGTTTACAACAATAGTAAATATGAAAATTCATATAATTGGATATTTATGACGATAGGATTATGGTTGGTAAATGTCACAGAAGGCCTTACCATTATTAATATTCTTAGCTGACCTCATGTCCATTAACAATAATATTATTTTTATTAATCACATAACATGTAGAGAACTTTATGAATATAAATAATTATCATTTATAGAACTTCCAACTATATAATTATCCATATTCTGATTTCCCTCATATATACTTACCTGTACTTAAATATTATCTATTTATTTAATATATAAATATCAATGCATGATTCACCATTAAATATATTAAATATTATATTTTTAAAACCCCACTAACAAATATTTATAATTATTATTTAACTCGCTTATTCAATTGAATAACTTGTGATTAAATTATGGATACCAACCAAGATCGACTAAATATTATTTAGTACAGCTAGAAAAGTTTAATACTAGAAGTTACTAAAAATGTGGATACTCTTGGTGTATAATTATCTGGGCCTCTTTCTTATTATCATTAAGAATTACCTCCTAAAGATCAAGTTTGGTGTTTATAAAAACACCAAGGTAACCGCAAAGAAATAAGTTAATCTCACAATGACATTCAACCTCCTACAAAAACATACCACGTAATACAATACCTTAATTATGATATCTCATATAAAACATGTTTCAGGATGGTTTCATCACCCTATATACTCAATATCTATTTTATTAACTTTCTAATAATGAATTAACCCATTCAACACCATAGATGTGAATTTATGAAGGAATTTCCATTCCCATCAAAGGGACTAAGATATTAACTTATTTCAAGGTACATAAGGGAAAAATATTTCTCACATTATCCAATAATGAATTATCACTTGTGACACATAAAATGTATCTTACTTCACTGAGAACATATATCAACATGATTTTCATCAATACATCAAAGTACACAAGCCATAATATCTATTAGGGATAATCATAAAGATGAAGGATCAGTACAAACATACGAAGATAGGGAAATCCAATGAAACATAAAAATATAGATTTCTAATTAATTGTTCTATTCTTATAACCTCTTATCATAGATATTATTAATTAAAAACACCATGAAAATTTGTTTCAATATCTTATGAGCCTCCTACCCTTGATAGATTTTATCATCTGTGTCCCTCCAAATAATGTCACTCGACCGTTGAACTCTATTCAATAATAATATTATGGAACCTCTAGGTTCTCATCAAAGTGGTGAACTATTATTATCTATTAATGTGACATTCATTTTTAGGACATTATCACATAAAAATTTCATGTAGTTGAACAATCATGATTTGATCATAAAATATCATCAATAAAGAGAATATGTAATTGAGTACTTATAAAGTTGGAATTGGGGAACCAACTATAACATGAGCATGCCATCACAAAAG
Source organism: Viscum album (assembly GCA_963277665.1). Taxonomy (NCBI): domain Eukaryota; kingdom Viridiplantae; phylum Streptophyta; class Magnoliopsida; order Santalales; family Viscaceae; genus Viscum; species Viscum album. The sequence continues at coordinate 1,008,299,819 of OY728161.1, forward strand.
ATAAATTCATTACCCAATATATTGGAGTGATTTCAAGCTACACCATTCATGTTACCAAGTTCTTTCACCAGCGGTATCATAAAATATTACCAAGACATGATGGAAGTGCACCATGAAATTGTCATCTCTAGAGTTTAATTCATTACCCAATGAATTGTGGAACAATTAGGGTTAAAAATTTATATTACCTTGACTACACTCTAAGGTATCATAAAACATTTGTAATGAATGGTTTAAAGTTGTCATAATAGTATATTAAAGGAAATAATAAATGATACTACCATATATGAAAAAAATAGTTTTTTGGATCAATAATAATGTTTATTTGTAAAATAACAAATATCCATGACCATTTAAAACAATTTCTTTTTTAAAAAATGGAGAGTGATTATTTATTTGAGAAAACATAATGGATTAGAGATTAATTTTCCTTTAAAAAGTATAATATAGTGAAAATATGACTATACTCAGAAGGAAAACGTAAAAATAATATTTTAAAACCCTTTTTAGAATTATCCAAGAAGAAAATGTTACATACCACTTTAAAAAGTTATTCTAAAAAATAACAATGTAAATTTTGAAAACATTTACCATTGTAAAAGAGAAAACTATGATTTTCCATGAAAACATATAAAAGTTATTAAAATAAAATTGGGGTGAAATATAAAACATTTTATTTTGAATACATTGAAAAACGTCTTAATATTTTTAAATATCATTTTTTTAAGCCCACAACCTAAAAATAAGAGAACGAAAAATAAGGAGGTAAAATAAGATAACACATAATTAGGGTTCCAGTAATAAATTATAAAATTGTTGGGAAAAGAAAATCTTGAAAATGAGAGGAAACATTCATTAAAAAGATGTGAATTTTTCTAAAAATTATATTCTTTTTGATAATGTTTTTTACCAAGGAAAAAGATTCAAATTAAAAAAGATTTATCCCTAGATAGGAATATAAAGTACCCTGAAATAGAATTTTAGTATGGGAAAAAAATTTATATTAAAAAATAGTTCTATAATATGAAATATAACTTAAATAAATGATACTTTTAGTTATCATGTTCCCATTATAGCTTTAACTGCACGTGAAATGTAAGTGTAATAATGTAATGACCATGATTTAGATTTTTATACCAAATGAATTGAATTTTAAAATAAGTTCCTTCAGAAATTATCAAACCATATCAAAGATATGATTCTATAAAATATGAAATACGTTTTAGGAAATTAATCTTGATGAAAATAAACCCCTGAAACATAAAAATCATTCAAATTGAAAATTAATGGATGTTAGAATGCGGGATGGACTTATAAATACATTAACATTAATATATATTTCTTATAAAGTTAATACATGTACAATATAAAAACACACACAAAAAGAAATAAGTTGTGAATATGTATCATATCTCCGTAAAGTAAAATTGATATGAAAAAACCCTTACCTTAATTCATGAAATCCACTTATGTTCTTGAATATTATTTATAGGACTAGTTAGAATCGTTAATTTCCTTGGGGTCTATGAAAAGATTTTTTTATAAAAGTAAAACTATGATACTTAATTATTTAAAATTTAGTATTAGGAAAGTTCAAGTTTAATCTATAGAGATGGTGAAATTAGTCTGATCAGGATGTCAAAAAGATTTAATTTTCCTAGTTTGAATAAAGAGGTGATAAATGGTTGTTTTGATTTATTTTATGAAATCACAAATGAAAATTAAAGAGATTGATTGGTTGGTTGAAAACTGATTTTCAAATCATACTGGGGTTTTTTAATTTTAGGGTTCATGTGAAATTGGATTTTAGAAAAAATATGTTTTGGTGTTAGAATTAATATATGGTAGATCCAATAGTCATGGTATCTCCTCCTAAATGAAAAAATACCATGTTTCCATTGGTTTGATAATTTAGGGTTTCAACGAATCAAGTTTTTCTCAATAACATATTTAAAACTGACCTCGCCTATAGTTGATAATGATCATTTCATCTTTAGTGTTTTCGATTATTCAATTTTAATGTTTTTTATATACAAATTTCAATGGTCATGATAACATAAAAATAAATGGAATAGATGTTTATAATAGAATTACAATAAATAAAATACTTGAATAAAGTAAAATAAATAAATCCAATGAACCTTCCCTATTCTATTACATTATACTAGAACAAGGCTATTTTTCCCCTATTTCTATTTATGATAGGGTTATAGGGAAGAAGAGAAGAAAATTAAACCATAAATAAGTGGGAGATGAACATGGGGAGGACCCTTCACAAGGAAGATTCTCACTCCAAGATTTGGGCTCTGGAAAATCTAGATCTCTCCCATAGAATAAGGATAAATCACTATTTATAGGATTCATATGGGCTCTGTAATTAATGAATTCCATAAAGGAATGGTCTAACAGTGGTCTAGGGTGAATCTGACGTCAAAAATATTGTAAAAATTGAAGATTTTCATAATCTTCGCATCAAACTCCCATAAAAAAAATTACACCCCATGTAATTTAATTACACCACTTTTACTTTTGAATTATGTTTTTAATTGTTTCATCCCATGCCCTAATTTTCACCACATGCACCGGTACATGTTCGTGTAATGATCACACCATGTGTATTTCTATTTTTTTGCTCCAAAAGCCTCATTTTTTATTAGTTCTTTGGAATTTTTCCTTGGAAGTGCTCCAAGATCATCCTCAAGAAATATATTGTTTCCACCTCTTCCAAATATTCATTATATTCAGGAAAAAATAACAACATGACTTAAACCATTCATAATTTCGAAAGAATAATAATTTAAATAAATAACTAACAAAAATAAAATACTATAAAATATATGCATAGAGTATAGATATAAATTCTATATAAATATAATATTTATCATAATCACCCAAATTAAAACCATAATCATATATTTATCTACTTATAAACTTCATTTATAAATATTCTTTATTGGTATATTAGTTAGTTACTATCTATTTTTGATGTTGGGTGTGAGTAATATTCATCATTTTGTCCAAAATTCATAAGAGTGGTGTTTTTCTCCATTCATATCCAAAATAAAATCTTTTCCACACAATACAAGTAAATTTAACTTATTTTTCATAATTATTTATAATTTTATAGTTTCATTAAATAATCACATTAGTTATTATTTGTGATAATGAAGTTAGTGATGTTCTTGATTTTTTAATTTGTAATGAATGAATTGTTTTGTACTAATTAATTATTTATATTATTATATTACAATTCCAAAACCAAAAAAACATTATTTACATATTAATATCCAATATTAAGTTTGCAAATACGTACTTGATCAAAACTTTAGCATTTTTCATGTACATGGTTAAACTGAACCAACAAGAACATGTTATAATCTATGTATGAGTATGGCTATGAAATAAATCCTTTTATAATAACATTATTATAAAACCAATTATAATGAAATTTTTTTAAGGTGACTAACTAAAATATGGAGGATTTATAAGAAAATTTTAAATCAAAAAGAAGATTCGAATTATAAATAAATAATTTTTCCTCTTGGTATGTTTGATTTATGAGGTTGGTTTTTCTATGATCAATTATAGATAATAATTACATATATATTGTCTAATTTAAATTAAAAAATATAAATCATGAAATGAATAAAATTATTATTCAATAAAACTATTTCTGTGACCATATTTTTTATGTGGTGATGAAAAATGGGATATGCTTTTTGTAGAGGAATTACTTCATGCACACACAAGAGTAGCATTTTCACTTTTTGATTTAATTTGATGGTAATCGGTAATTTTAATGCCATCAATTTAATACAATTAAATTACATTATTTATAAAAATATAATTATATACATATGGTTATAATCGTTTTGTACTAGTTTATATGTAAAGTATAAATAAATAAATAATGTTATGGGTAATTAATAAATTGATATTTTTTATATTCTCTTGAGCTATCCTTTGGAATGGAAATATTGAGGAACTTTGTTTAGGTTGGAGGCATACAAAGTGTATAGGGAATCTAAAATAAGTGTCTTTGCTATATTCTAATGGTAACTTCAAACTATGTGTGTGGCTTGAAATCATTATAAGTGATATCCTTTTACTAACACAAAAGTGGAACAAATAATATGTTCTATGTTTCAAATTGATTTATAAAAATTCAAGGAAATAAGATTACCCATTTTTACAATTATTAATCTTCATTAAAATTTTATCATGGTAATTATTTTAATAATAAAAATAATATATGACTCTTATTTCCAAATTAATATTTCATAAATATGAATTTTTACACCATTTAATCAAATTTAATTTCTATATATTAGAATATTATCTTTTTAATTAAAACAAGTAATGCGTTGAAAAATTATTTTTTGTAGAAAAATGTCATTTCAATCATTAAGTGTTCTTAATATTATTTAACATTGATTTCCAATCAAATGAGAGTTAGTTTTATTTTTTATTTATATAAAAATCATATTAGGGTATTTATTTTAAATAAGATACATTAAATTTAAAACTACACAATATTTAGAAAATAATTCTTCCTTAAAAATAGTATTTTCATATGATCCAATTTCTAAATGTGATAAAATTCAAATTTAATATAAGAACACATAATGCATAACTCAGGATATATTTTCAAATTATTTATAACTTAATATCATAGGTTTGAATGAGAAAGAAATATTTTCCCTTAATTGTGTCATCAAATTTATCCCTTTTTCTCAAAAAGATTCTCTATGACCTCCCTTTCCTTATATAAAACATATCAGGGTTTCATTAAGATTTTCTTCTTATAGAACATTTGTTGTGTTTTCTTTTAACAAATTTTGGTATTTTTTGACAACTAACATTTATTGTTCTATAAAATTTTTGATATATAAGCAGTTGATATTGTTGGTTGATGGAAGTTTATGTTTGTCATAATCAGAGAAAGAAAGAAGATGTTGAGTTTGAAAGAATTTTCTGAGTTTGGTATATTTTTCTGAATGAAGAAGTCCTTTTGTTATGGAAGAGTTTTGAAAGAGGATGTTGTTGAAGAATGAAAACTATAAATATAGAATGTTTCTAAAACAATGTAAAAATAATAATTCGTTGCTTTTCTGATCAATATGTTCTAAAAGATCATTAAAACATTCATGACAATGACTTTTGAAGAAATGGTGGATAGGTCAAAAGAAATCAGAATCACATTTCTGATAATGAATCTCAATAAAATCAGAACATTTTTCCTAAAAAAAATCAGAACATGAATTATACACTACTCAGAACTTGAATTCTACAAAAACCATAACCTACATTCTACAAAAATTAGATCCTACATTTTTCACAAGTCAGAACTTGAATTCTGCACAAATCAGAACATTAATTATGTACAAATTGGAACCTCAATTCTGCATAAATCAGAACATGTTTCCTCAAAATATTGCTACTTTAATTCTATACAAATCATGACCAAAATTGTGTATAAATTAGATTTTGCATTCTATACAAGTCAGAACATTAATTCTGCACAAATCAGAACCTGAATTGTGCACAAATTAGAACCTAAATTCGTTACAAATCGAAACCTGAATTCTGAACAATTTGGATCCTAATTTCTATGAAAATTGGAACTTGTTTCCTAAGCATGTTTCTGAGGAAATCAAATCCACATTTTAGAGCATGTTTCTAAGAAAATTTGAACAATATTTTATAGCATGTTTCTGAGAAAAAATGAAAAAAATCATTTGAGCAAGTTTTTGAGAAAACCGAAACCAAAGTCCATCATTATCATATTGATAAGGATATGAAGAGTTCAATAATTGAATCTTGATTTTCATTTTTTCATAAAACCTGGAAAAATTTAAGGAGGTTTTAAGAAGTAAAATATTGAAAAATAATTGTGAGATATTTGTTGAGTTTATGAGATTTAATAAAGTGAGAAAGATGTCAAGTTTCCCAATTTTGTTTTTCATGTTTCCTATAAATGTTTTCTCATACCATTTTGTCATTTTTATCTTTCACAGAAGTGAAAAAGGTGGAATACTGAGGAATTAAAAGTGAAAATTTCTCACCAGATTGAATAATTTTTCATTGAATGTTTGAGAAGAGGAAAATTGGAACCACAAATACCGTAATGAGAAGATCGGACTCTGCCAAATCAGATAGAGGATTTGGACTAAGTATTTATGGATCATATTAAACAGTGTTTTTATTCATTTTTTTGGTTCAATTTTTATATAATAAAACATTACAAACTGATATAAGTAAGTAAAATATTTCTTAATGGGGGATAAAATGTGTCTAGAGGGAGTGTGCATAAGTTGTATTCACTTCTTCATTATAGTGGATTTCCATAGACCTACAGGGGGGTCTATGGAAAGAATGTAGTTTCTAAGATAGATTATAAACCTTATAAATTTTGTGTGCTTTATTTTCTATACTTTTGTTTCATCCATGAGTGCATTCTAAAATTATATAAGGAAAATAAATCTTAATAGGTTCCAAGGGTTACATTTTATAAGTTCTTGAAACATATAAAAATTTAACAACTGATTCCACCCCCCCCCCCACACACATTCTCAGTTTTTATTCGATCTGTGGAACGTTAATTGGTATCAGAGTGAGGTTTCCATGTTGAATCCTTATTATGGATAATATTAATTATGTCAACATTGGAGGAGCCCCGACATTCTATGTCAAAAATTATTATGGACGGAAAAAATTGGATGATCCCATATCTCCTATCTCTTGTTTTGGAAGTTGTTTATGCTACAAAAATTGGTTTTCCACCCTTTTAAAAAGACGCTCCTATGAAAATTGGTGATAATAGGTCTATAGAATTTGATGGAAAGGAAATTAATGCAATACTTATGTATTTATAAAATAATATTTATCAAAATTTAATGGGTCTCAAAACATAAAAAATGATGTGGGACATGATGGAATGTGTTTATTAATTGATTTTCAATGTAAAGGAAGAAAAGATACAAATATGGAATAATATGTATGAAGACATAATAATGAGAGATGATGAAACAATCGATAAATACTTAACTAGAGTTAATGAATTTTTTTGCAACATCATACGGTTTTGAGATTTCTTGGAATATTTTATTATTGTGAAGAAACTTATGAGAAACTTTCCAGATAGGTTCGATTCTAAAATTTCTACTTTATAAGATAAGGATTATTTATCACTTCATTAATTGATTAACTTTCTTATTACTTATGAAATGATAAAATCTCCAATCATTAAGAATAAAATGAAAGATTAAATGGTTTTTTGCATCCATGATAAAGATTAAAATGCATGAAGTTGATGAATATGATTCTTTTGAGTCTGATGATAAGGAGGATAAAGATTTAAATTATAAAATCATGTCACTCATATCCAAGAACAATTGACAAGGAAGAGGTAAGTATGGAGGAAGACTTCCCCTAAATTTTTTGAGTGTGGAGGTATAAAAAACCCATGAAGTTGATGAATCTGATTCTTGTGAGTCTGATGATAAAGAGGATGAATATTTGAATGATAAAATCATGTCACTCATATCTAAGTCCAATTTACGAGGAAGAGGAAAGTATGGAGGAATAATTCTCTTAAATTGTGTTAAGTTTGGAGGAATAATAAACTTTTCTATGAACTTACACATGATGAAAGTTGGAGAATATCAATATAATTCTAATCAAAACCTTCAATGAAAAAATTGGAACAAAAATGGAAAAGAAGAGAAGTCTTAAAAAATGAAGAAGATATTTTTCTAGAAGGAAAATAAGTATAAAGAGTTTAAAGTTTGAGTGAAACTCAACTGATAACGATTCTTCTGAAGATTAATGTTCAAAAAAATTAGGAACTCTCAATGAAAAAGTTGAGAAAAAAGACTCCTTAGAGAGTAAAGAAGGTGGTGAATAATTTTATAGAGAGTATCATCTCAGAACCGAAATTTATACTTGTCTTGAGAAAAAAAATCTCTCAAGAGATAAATTAGAGTAACTAAGAAATATCATGAGGGAGTTTTTGATGGAATAAAAGATGTCATCAATCAGGAGGATGAATACATTCAGAAGATTTTAATTTACAAATATAGAAATAATGAATAAAGGAAGGTTATTGAAGATATCTACAAGCAGATGAAAGTTTAATAAAAAGTGGTAAAAATGTTGAAATCAAAACATCTTGAGTCTGAAAATACCCAGAGTAAGATGGATGAAAAATTCAACAAATCAATAGAAGTAAAACCTGAGTCTTCTAAAATTGCTAAGAAGAATCATTATAAGAATTAGGTGAAATATTCTCTTACCATGAAAAATGTTTCATCTGCTTTATATAACATTGTAGGTTTTGGAAAAAGTTTTGGGAAATCCTAGGTGGAGAAAGGATGTGGGAAACCTATCAACTCTATAAAAGTTGAAAACTTTCTCAAAAGAAAAATTTTCCACATACTGAGTATGTTAGAGCTGAAAGAATTTACCGAACACAAAAAAAGTTTTAATAGTGAAAGATATTTCTTGAATAGAAAATCATGATTTGAATGCTATTGTTGGTAATACAGAATCTATGGTAATAGATCTAAAAAATTCTTCTATAACATATCTATACCTAGAATAAGGTTTTATAAAAGATGAATAAATAATGAATGAAGAATGATAAACTATCCTAACTCACAAAATTAAATGAAATGAGAATTCTGAAGATGTTAGAAACCTTCCAAAAAAATAAACAATTTGTATTTTTAGAAGATATTTTTAGAAGATGTGATCAGTCTAATCATCATGCTGAAAGTTTTATGAAACTCCTTTAAAAAAATTCATTATCATAGAAATGAAAAAGGGAACTAAATAGAATAAGGTTGATGAAAGAGATTTTTTTGTTGAGACAGCTTTAAAATCAAGAAAAGGGAACAAGCCATGGATACTCTATATATATTTTTCATCCCATATGACCAGCTATATAAAAAATTTAAAACATTATGAATGTCATGAAGGAGATAAATTACGTTTGGTAGTGATTGTTCTTTAAAAATTAGAGGAATTGGAATGGAGGAGATTGAAGATGAAAAAATAAAATCCACATAACTTCTACTTATTGATGTGTTAAAACATAACATACTTAGTGTAAGTTAACTCTATGATGATGGAAAAGATGTAATCTTCAGAAATGATTCTTTATCATCAAATGTGAAAAATATGGAAGCTTGATTACAAAAATATTATTAATCAATGGGAAACACATTTAAATTTGGGAACTCAATTACTCACGTTACTTGAGTGTGGAAGATGAAAATAAATTGTGGCACCAAAGACTCAGTAACTTTGGTCAAAAAAACATAAAAAATATTTCTAAATTTAATGTCGTTTGTAATTTTATAGGGATAAAAAAGAGATTAAGATTTTTTTCATTACTTGTCAGTAAGGAAAGATGACTAAAAAATACATAAAAGAGTTGAGATTCAATCTAGAAGACCACTTGATCTTATTCATTCCGATCTATGTGGGATGATGAGTCATTAATCAAAAAAATTGGACTCGTACTTTATCAATTTTATTTATTATTTCAATCTTATTAAAAACATCATATTCCTGAACCAAAATTTAGAGGCTATTAAAATGTTCAAATTCAATAGAAAAGATGTTGAGAAAGAATTAAGGGTTTCCATAATGAAGCTGAGAACTGATAATGGTACTGAATTCACAAACAATGCTATTGAATCATATCTAGGAAATAATTCTATCTAACATCAGTATAGTTATCCATATACTCTATCGTAAAATGGAATATTACAAAGGAATAATATAAGCTTGGTGGAAATGGGACCGTGGTATGTTTTTTGTCCATGAAGTCTGTTCGGGTTTCACCCCCTACTTCCCTTAAGAGGGGGATTATCTTATAATAAAAAATCTATGGATTTCGGGCCATTATATGGATGGTGGAAATGGGATGAAGTATATAAGTAGAATACCAACTTTCAAAAATATTTTGGACAGAAGCTGTTAGTACTTTTTTACATGTTCAAAATAGATGCTTGTTGACACTAGAGACCAATGTTTCTCCTTTTGAAATGTGGTGTAATAAAAAATATTCATTAAAATAAATGAAATTTTTTGGAAGTCTATGTTTTCTCCAAATTAAAAATAAAGATATTGGAAAGCTTGATGAGAAAGATGAGAAGGTAACTTTCATGGATTATTTACCAAATATAAGAATTTACAAATAAAGGGGAAAAAGTTTACAAAAGTTGGCTGAATCATATGATATATAGGTAATTGAAAACATAAGTTCTCGTTTAGAAGTTATTATGAATACTGAGGAGGATAAATCATGATTTCCCCCAAAATGTGAATGTAACTCAGATGAGTCACATGGTGAAGAAAGTGATGTTGGGAAAGAAACCGTGATATTTTATACCTTATGAAATCAGAAGGCTCCAGTTCAGATAAGAAGTAAGTTGAGATTAAAAAAGCATACTTCAATTATCTCAAAAGTTGAACTAAATTCAGTTTCAGAGACTACTAAACATAAACAATGTGTGGATACTATAAATAAATATTTGGATTATATTGATAAGAATGAAACATGGAAACTTTTTCCAAGTCCATTAAATAAAAATTTTATCTAAACCAAGTTGGTTTATGAAAACAAATAAAACAAGCATGGAGAGGTTTTATGATCCAAAGAAAGACTTTTTTTAAAGGATATGCACAGGTGTAAGGTGTGTATTTTGATGTAACCTTTTCCCTTGTTTAAAGGATAGAGATTATTCAATTGTTTTGGGAAGGGGATACTCATCATAATTACAAAGATTATCAGATGGATTTAAAGTTAGAGTTTTAAATGGTGAGATTGAGGAATAAGTTTACATTGAAAAACCTTTCATGTTTTTACTTGATGAGGATGAAAATAATGTTTTTAAATTGAATAAAGATTTGTATGGGATGAAATATGATCCATGTTCTTGGTATTTGAAGATAAAAATTTTATTGATAATGATTAATTTTTCTAAAGGAAAAGGTGATAGAAACTTGTATGTGAAATATTTTGACTCTAAAACATTAATTGTGATTGTTTATGTGGATGATATAATTTTCTCTAGGGATAAATAAATGTTCTGTGAAGATTTTTCTATGGATATGAATAATAACATTGAAATGTCAATGTAAGAAGAATTAAATTTATTTTTGTCTTACAAGTTCCACAAAAATAAAAATATATCTTTTTATCTCAACACAAGTATGCCAGGGAATTTTTATATATGTTTGGTATGGCTGAATCCAAATAATCTTTAACTCCAATTTTAGTGAGAACAATTTTGAGTAAAGATGAATATGGAATAATTGTGAATTATAAAGACTTTAGGAAGTTGATAGGATGTCCTCATTACCTTATTTATTCTAGGCCTGCTATTTTTTATATTATGAATATATGTTCCATGTATCAAATTAATCAAAAATATTCACATATATTGGCTATAAAGATGATTTTGATATATGTCAATAGAAAAACTTCACGTTGGTTATTATAAAAAAGAAACAATGAGGTAATTTTTTTTGGTTATATTGAAGCGGATTGGGCAAGACATTGTAATGATATAAATTCAACCTCAGTGGGAACATTTTTTTAGGTGAATGATGTGTCAGTTTTCACTCTAATAAATAAAGTTTTGTGACATTGAGCACAAAGAAATCTGAACATGTTGCATGAACTCAATCTTGAACTCAAGTGTTGTGGATGAAAGTTGAGTTGGATGATTTGAAATTAAATGTTTCCAAACTTTTGATGATACATTGTGATAATCATAGTGTAATTAATCATCTAATAAGCCTCTCTAACTTTCAACATCAAAACACATTGATATAACGTTTTACATTGTAAAATAGAATGTTTTCCCTAGAGATGTTTTTCTAAAATACATTTCAACAAAGTGTCAGATTGTTGACATCATTAAAAAAGTAATGTTGAGGGAATTTTTTTTGAATTGGGGCCACAACATCATGTTTAGCCTCCTATCATTTCTTTCTAAACCTCATAAGAAAAAACACCCATTTTTCTTTAGATTATGTGGAAATAGGGGGAGAGTACAAAATAACTTTTTTACTGTTTAAGAAGTTTTTTTCTTAGCATTAATTTTTTAATCATAAGTTGTGGTTATCATATAATCAGGGAGAGAAAAAGAAAATTCAGAAAAGAAAATACCATATTGATAGAATATGAAAATTGAGAAAAAGAAAAGACATGATTGAGAGAATAAGAAAAGAGAGAGGATATATCATTACAATGATGCAAAAATATTCTTTCCACTGAGGGATGAAATTATTTCAAAAAATATACTTTATCTATTAGTATGGTGTCATAGACATATCTTTGGATAAAGGTTATATTTTGATAAAAGTAAAAAAACATGGCTTTCTTGAAAAATATGAGTTGTGAAAAAATATGAGAGTTTTAAAAGTTGTTTACAACGGTTGTCAACAAATCCAAAGGGGGGATAAAGAACCTTTTTAGTGTTTTGTTTTAAAAATGTTCTGTAATTCTTGACAACTAGACTTTCTTATTAAATAATGTTTTTGATATTAATGAAGACGATGTTCTTGGTTTCTAGAAGTTTTTCTTTGTCATAATCAGAGAAAGAAAGATGTTGTTGAGTTTGAAAGAAGTTTCTGAGGTTGAAAGATGTTGCTAAATGAAGAAGTCCTTCTTTACAGAATAGATTTTAATGGGGATTTTGTTGAAGAATAAAAATTAATAAGTTGTAATTTTTTTTAACTCTATAAAGAAATCAAGTAATGATTTGCTGATCAAGAAGTTTTAAAAGATAATGAAAAATGTCATGAAAAAAATATTTTGAAGAAATGGTGGAAAGGTTTGAAGAAATCAAAATCTCTTTTATAAGCATGTTTCTGGAAAAAATAAAAACCAATTTCCTGAGGAAATATGAACCTGAATTCTGTAAAAATCAGAACCTGAATTATGGAAAAATCAGAACCGGCATTCTACACAAATTGGAACCTACATTCTGCACATATCAGATCCTAAATTATGCAAAAATCGGAATAAGAATTCTACAAAAATAAAAACCAGAATTATGTGCAAATCAAAACATTTTTTCTAAGAAAATCAGAACCTGAATTCTTCACAAATCAGAACATAAATTCTTCACATATTAGAACCTAAAGTCTACACAAAACAGAACCCGAATTCTTCACAAATCAAAACCTAAATTCTACACATATCAGAACCTGAATTCTGTATAAATCAGAACCTAAATTCTATACAAATCAGAACCATAATTCTATGAAAATTATAACCTGGATTCTAAAAAATTCAGAACAATATTTTTCTGTAAATAAGAACCTATTTTCTATGAAAGTTTCTTAGGAAAGTGGTATCAAAATTCTGAGCATGTTTCAGAGAAAATTTGAATAGAAATTCTTAGCATGTTTTTGACAAAACTGGAACCAAGGTCCATCATTATCGTACTGAGTTGCTTATAAATATTTTCCCACTTTTGTTTTTTGAGTTGCTTGTAAATATTTTCTCAAATAATTTATTCATTTGTGACATTCAAACACACACACAAATTAGAGCACTGGAGAATTAAATGTGAAAACTTCGGACCAGATTGAAGAAGTTTTCATTGAGTGTTTGAGTAGAGGAAAATCCGAACCATCTTTACCATAATCAGAAGACCAGACCCATCCAAATCAGACTGAAGATTTGTGGAGAAAATTCAAAAAAAATTATTCTATTGTTTGGAACAATTTTTCTATAAGGAAGCACTGTAAATTGAAGGGATTGAGTGTAATATTTATTATCGGTAGATTGAAGGTGTTTAACGGGAGTTGGCACAAGGTGCATTCACATCTTCATTATAGTGGATTTTCATATACATACGGGAGTGGCTATGGAAAGGATGTAGGTTCCCAGATTCTAGTTGAACGTTGTAAATATTGTTTTCTTTATATTCTATAATTTTATTGCTTTCATGATTAGTTGATAAAAGTATATAAGGCAATAAATCTTAACAGGTTTCAGGGGTTAGGTTTCTTAACGTATTGAAACATAGAGAAAATGAACAACTGATTCACCCCCCTACCCGCGGTTGTTATTTGATCCTTGGAACTTTACTTATTCATGAATATTCCCACATTTTTGAAATGAATGAAATTTAATCTTCTTTCATTTAATATTTTTCATTAATAATAATTCCATGAGACTCCATCACTGTATTCATTGGTTTTTTAGGGAATTCAACAATGTTCATAATCTTTTCCATAATTCTTGATATATTATTAGGCATAATTACAAGATTTCTCACTCCATCGATTATCTCTTTGATTTAATCATCGGAACAATATAAGAAATGTCCATATAATCCATTGATAATTTGATTCCTATTGGATTAATCGATTACTAAAACCGAAATGAGTTAACCTGAGTGATGGAGAATTAACACCAAAAAAAAATTCTTTTCAAATGATAGATTCCAACTCAAAATGTTTTAATATTCAAAACTAAAAATATCTTTCAGTTGGATATAAATTACACTCAATTTAATCATGTTTATTTTAGGTTTGGTTCTATGATAATCCTTAACATAATTACTTAATATTATAAATCCTTCATAATTTCATGTAAGGAGAAAGTAATTGACGCACACATATCCCCTAAGAGCTTTTAGCCAGCTGTGCAGCCTTAGGTCCAATCTTCAATCCCATAGTGAAGATTGAGACAATGCCTAATCATCCATTTTCAAGGTGATTACCCCTAAGTTCATATATTCCAAATCCATATACACATGCTAGTATAAAAATAGGTATGTAATTATCTTAAGAACCGCATAATATCCACTTTACCAAAATATTATGATTCTATCCTACACATAGGCTTATCCCAAAGACTTATTCCCTAAGGGTTTTCCCTAACATTCCATTATCTTAATCCATAAAATATTAAATATTTCAAAAACTAATTCAAATTTTTATCTATACCATTGTAATTATGATCATCCTTAACTTATCAACTATTAAAATGACCTCAACTAATATTTTAACATTTAAATGTTATCTAAACCCTGAAATAATGCTACCTATTATTTCATAAGGGAGTTATTGTATCATAATTTTATTACATACAATCCAAATACATTTTTGGTTTAGAGTTTTTGTGATATAGGATAAAATAATAACTAACTGAATATATTTCGTTCTCAACTAATAGAGATATTTTCTACTATATAAGCTACTACTTAATCCGTAAAATACTTTACTATCTCCCAAAAATTTTATTCACATGATACTCTTCCGAATACATCATACTTATTACTTATCTACATAAACTATGGAAATATAAACCTAAGAAAGGGGTTAGCTCATATTCTCTCTAAGGGGTAAAAAATGAAATTGGAACATAACATGGGTAAGACTTATGGGATGACATAATAATATGACCCTAATAATATAAAGACAAGAAAATGGAGAATATTTTAGTCATTATCTCATGAAAAATATCTTGGAAATGTGGCTATTACATAAGAATGGGACATTCATAAAAATATCACAAAGTTTCATCAATAAGGCGCCATAAAATCACTTTATCAAGGTTACTCACCAAGGTATCATAAAATTATACCAAGGTATTATACCAGGTTATCATGATCATTTCACATATATAGATTAACTATTTACCTAATTAATTGGAGTTTTTTTGGGGTTCACCCTTCATATAACCATTTTCTGTCACCATTTAATAATAAAATAATTCCAAGGCAAGAAAAAAAGATATTATGAGCATTTCATCTCTATATATTAATTCAATACCTTGTTATTTAGAGTGTTATTAGGGATAAACCTTCATATTTCCAATTTTTTTGACCAAGGTATCATAAAAATTTACAAAGGCATGCTTCTAATGTGTCATAATATTATACCATAATAATTAATAGAGCGTGTTCACATAGATGGCATATACATTTTTAGGAGTGTTAATAACACATCATTGAAAATAAGAAATATCATTTATCATTTATAAATATTTATTTTATAAAACTAAGAGAGTAATAATTTATTTTAGGAACAAAAAATTTGTAGATAAACTTTTATAAAAAAAATTAAAATATTATAGAAATATGTGTTCATATAGTAGAAAAATATAAAAAGATATTTTAGAGAAATATTTATCATTATTTTAAATGATAAGGTTATTGATAGCTTAAAAAATTATTTTAAAAGTGGTGGACTAAAAATTATGAAAGTACTCAAATTTGAAAAATAAACTTCAATTATAGATATTTGGGAATACATAAATCCATTTAAATGAAATGTTGATTGTAAAATAAAAATTTTATTTTGAAAGGATGGAAAACCTTTTAAATATTTTCATATATCCTTTTTGAAAATGAAAATCATAAAAATAGTAAAAAGAAATTAATTTTCAATTAAGTTGTAGAAAATACAGTGGTTACATGCGATAAAATATAATTTGGTTCCCAATTACAAAGGATAAATTTGGAAGGAAAGAAAAATATTGATAAATATGGGAGACCACCATTAAATAGGATAATAATTATTCTCAAAAATGATATAATTTTTGATAAATAATTTTATTATGGTTAAATATTTGAATTATAAATGAAATATCCCAATAGAGAAATATAAAATTCATTGAAATTAAAAATTAGTGTCAATGAAAACAATAATATAAGAAATAAGTTCATGTATGTGTGTTATAATTCAACGAAATGGTATTTTAATTTATTAAGATAACTTATGTCTTCATTAACACTTGAAATCGAAATCTGAATGAAGGGAAAAAAATTTATATCCCACAAAGTAAATATTAAAAAAAAATATGAAATTAATCAGGCCATATCAAGGATATAATGGTGGAAAATAATAAATGTCTCATGAAATTAAATTTAAGATAAAGAACCCCTTAAAACATCATAATCATTAAATATGAATATACATGGAAGGTATAACATTAAATGAATTTTTAAATACCTTATAGTTAATGAAAAAAATGTGTCAATAAAAATATGTGTCCATTATATGGATCACTAAAATGGAAGAAGTGTTTAATATGCATCATATCTCAAGGAGGAAAAATTATGTAACAAAAACTATTACAACAATTCTATACATCCACTAAATGACTTGACTATCCAATATAACAAAATAAATATCCTAATAACCTTTTTTTAACTTTTTTATATCTATTTAATTTATTTATAAGTATTGTCTACATGTATATAAGTTTGTTATTATCTATTTTTAATATCGGGAGTGAGTAATATTGATCATTTTGTTCTAGTTTCATAATAGTTATGTATTTCATCCTTAATCTCCCAAATTTCAAAATTCAAATATTATTATATTAATTATAATTTATTTTTATAAAAACTTACAATGTTATAATTTAATTTCATAATTATTTATATCGTTTTTCAAGATGTAAATGTTAGTTACGAGATTGTTATTGTAATTTCTAAGGAACATATGGTGTTTTCTTAATTAATGGGTAAAATTTTTATATTACCATTCTTGGACCTAAAAAATTAATATTAACTTATTAATATCCAATATTATGTTTTCAAATCCTTGTTTTATAGAAATTTATATCATTTTCCATGTAGGTGGTTAAAACGGATGACAAGAACATGTTACAATATTTGTGTGAGTATGGTTATAGAAGAGATTATTTTGTTCTAATATATGTTTCACCAAATTATAATTAAATTATTTAAATGTTATTAAGTTGACTAATAATAATTGTTAAGAGTTAAAATAATAAGGCAAATGAAAAATAAATTTACATTCATAAATAAATCACTTTTCATCTCTCTATGTTCGTATTGGGTGGATAGTTTTACAGTGACCTCTTGTTAAGAATATTACTTAAATAATTAATAATATAAATTCATAGAATTTAAATCAGGATACAAATATCATATTTGATTCATAAACCCATTTCAAGATCTGATATTGAAAGGTGGCGAAGAAAAATGATATGTGTTATTCATGAAGTCAGTACTCCACCCACACACTTGAGCAACTCATTCATATTTGGATTGAGCGGTAGGGGAATAGGTAAGGGCTAGACCATAAATATAAAAAAAAATTAGTATTTAATTTATAATAATTTAATTCTATATATATTTTTATAATTTTTTTATAGGAAGATGGATGAAAAGTATATTGAAATGAAGTTAAGGGTAACTAATACTTATGTTGACAATTTTTATCTTCACGCAAACTATCCTTAAGAAACAAAGAACATTAAGAACTTTATTTAGGATAGAGGATAACGAAAATTTACATGTGAGGAAGAAGAATTATTATTTTTAGTATTTCATGGAAATTTATAACTAGTTGTGTTTCTTGAAATTTGTGGAATTAAGCTCCTTTTATAGGTGAAAAAGTAGGACAAATATTTGGAAAAGAATGTTAAGTAAGAGGTAATAATAGAATTCTATAAGATTTATGTGAGTAAGGAGGAGAAATATTATGGAGATATATCGGTATTAATAGATAGCCTAAATATGGTATTCTAAAAGGTCTCTCTGTCTAATTGATTACTAAAATCCAAGACACATTAGATTGTTCATTTAAATAATTAATAATAATTATTAAATTTAACCGTAGTAAATATTATGTTACTTAAAATATAATATGACCCTTACTGCCAAATTTTGATTGATTGAGTCCTGATTTTAAATACATTTAATTTAATTCAATTTCAAAATATGATAAAATTATCTTCTAAATTAAATCTTATAATATGTTGAAAAACTATTTTTTTGAAAATGTGATTTCAGTCATTAAGTGTTCCTAATATTTTTTAAAGTTGTTAAAAAAATAAAATCATTGTTATTTCAATTATATATAAATTAACTTCATATTATATTATTTATTATAAAATTTATCTATTTAATTTAGATATAAGAAATATTTTAAAAAATATCAATCTTTAAAAAATAACGGTTTCACTATGGTAACTAATATTTTTCTGTGTAACATAAATTTTATTACTAAAAAGGATATTTACCTCAATACCTAATTTGAAAATTTTGATTACAAATATTCAAAACCATTTTCAGTGATTTTATCTCTAAAATTGATACAATTTTATCTTATTATAAGTGAGCATAATTTATAAAATCAATTTTATAAAACATATATCTTCTTAAGAATAAAATAAATTTACAACTCACCTATTAATAACTGATGGATTTATTATAACTTATTTTATTTTATATATTGTCAATAATTTCAATTTAAACTATTATTTAAACAAAATATAATAGTCCACATTGAGCATGAAAAGGCAATTTTTAAGAAAAATTATTTTTACATATAAATTGATTTTATTTTCTTTTTTATATTAATATAATTTTCATCAATGAATTAATATTAATAATGATGTTTATTTTAATTTCTACATATATTTACTAGTTTATTCATTTGTATTTTTACCATTGTATTCTATGAAAAAACATTAGGGGTTATATAATATATTATATTCATTTTATTTTAGTTTTTTATGTGAAGAAATATGTTTAACACATAATATTTGAATAGAAAATATATTTATTAAAATATTGGGGTGTTATAGGGGTGATAAATAAAACTCATTTTGGTTATCCCTAGTATTAATTTTACCCCCCAAATTATCTAGTATCTACTCCAACACCCTAACTATTTAGAAGCATGAATTCAATTATATTTTCATAGAACATCATATAGCTTAATTGTTTTAGGATATTTCAATAATTGAGGGAGGTAAGGGTTAATGTTTGAGGCTTCAGACTGGGTTTGAGATGAAATTATACTACAACCATAAGATGACACCACAACATGGGGAATTTTGGTGTTGGGATGTATATTAAAGATTAAATGTAGGTTTAGGTGGTCAGTTATTTTGTAATGGATAGTGGTTGTGCCATGGTTCTCTACATAGTAGAGGGTGTTAAGCCATAATGAATAAGGTCATTCAATAATGTGACCCTGAGTTGAGGTGATCATATTTTATATTTTTTCCCTATATCAGTTAATTTTGGTGTAAACAAAATATTCACATCACAATGTGAACATGGTCATGGAGTCACATTGTGACCCTTGTGGTCACACTATAATGGACCCACTATTAAATTTTTTTTAATTTTTTAATTAAATTTTCTTGTTAAGTAAAGCATAAAAATAAGTTTTTTATTCTCTCCCACTAAATTTTCATAGCCTTTATTAATATTTAATTGGCTTCATGGGATCACCGTAGGTAATTCTAGACATTCTCTTATGTTTCTTCTTTATTTTCCACTCCATTCCTTCCTTGTCTAGAGAAAATATCTAATCATAAGGATTATGTATGGTTTAAAAATTTCATATATATATGTCTGAATTATATGATTATTATTTATGGGTTGGTTCATGGTAAGTCTGGATATGTGGTACTTAAGACTTCCCATTAGTGTATATTAGTTCCTCACGTATCATGTTATATGTAAGAAGCACTATTATTGTGTGTATATCAAAACATTATTTTAATTTTTATTATTATTTTTCAATGGTGTAAATAACTTCAATTAGGGCTATGAGTTTCCTATATGGTTAGTTAATTAATAGCACGATTGTTCTTGACCATACACCTCATATAAAGCGTTATGAAAAGTTGGCCTAGATCCACATAGTGGTGTCTATGTTTAATATATGTGACATTAGGTTCTTTGTTTGGTCTCAAAGAAATTTTATTATGAAAATGAATCTTGATTGTATAATAGGATCATTGAAAATTATCCATAATTTTTGGTATTTCTTAACTTGTGATGTATTATTAACTTAGATGGGTGTTCTAGTGATAAACCATTGACATTATCTTATATAATGTCAATGATAAGTCATTATCCTTGATAAAAGTCGAAGTGGTGAATTTTTCACTAAAGGTATTTAGGTTAACAGTGCTTCATACACATGCTAATTTATATTTCTATTATAACTTCAACCTATGAGATTCGTATTAGTGTTTCATCTTCCACCTAGGTCATTAGTGTTGGTGGTGTATAAAAACATAATGATTTTTGTTGGTGATGAGACATTCATCGGGAAATTCATTGGGTTGGTATATCCTTTACCAAGGTTTTGTGTTTGGGTGACGGATAATTCACCTCAAGGATTTTCACCAATAGATTCCTCATTCACCATTATCATTTTATTGGTTATGTATCATTCACCTTGGAGTCATATGTTGATAATAAATTATTCTCCAAGTGATTCCATGTTCACCATTTTTGTTGGATTAGTGATGTGTTTCTCACCTTGGGGTTATATGGTGGTGATATAATGTTCACTCATTCATTCTTCATTCGTCATTTCTATTATATTGGTGAAGTATCATTCACTTTATGGTTTTTAGTGGTGATACCTCATTCACCAAGTAATTCCTCATTTTCTAGAGTTATTTTTAGAGTGATGCATTGTTCATCGATAGATTATATATTAGTGATGCATCATTCACTAGGAAATATGATATGGTGACATATCATTCACTTTGGAATTATGTGTTGTTTTTATATCATTGAAATGTAGGTTACAAGATAGTGATGTCTCGTTCTCCTAGAAATTTATCTGGTGATGCCTCGTTCACTTGGGGGGTGTGAGTATGGAGATAATGCATTCTCTTGGTTTTTGAGATAAGGATTGATATAACATTCTTACTATGGGTCTTTCCGTACTGTGGGTGTGTCATCCCATTATAGTAATGGTCAATGAATTTGGGGTCATTCATGGATTTACTACAAATAACTCCATGAAGTGATGGGTTTATTTTATTTTTTGTTTTATCATAATATCATATTGAGAATGAACCTTTATTTACAGTACTTATTTATTGACATTTTTGGTGGTGGAAATCTGAGTTATATGAACAACATGCATGAGCATCCTAGTGCACATGAAGATTTCAGGGTTTATGACATGATAAAGGGAAAGAGACATATATTGGATAGATAATGTGGAGTGGTATTGTCAAGGTAGAACCCAAGATTAGGCGTAGTGTTGGGTCCTATTCAAGGTTCCATATCCACACATTTCTATTATTTTGGGAATGTTTTATATGTTTGTACCATGGGTAATATCACTTTTGTTTTCTGATTATATGAAACACATGGTAGTCCAATTTTTTATAGAAATAGTCGTTTGTTAATCTATAGTTTTTTTAGATATGATTTTAATATTATTCCATACTATTGTAATGAATGCTTAATTATATTTCTTCCAATAATTTAGATGGTTATCGAATCCTAAGGTTATAGTATACCCCTTGGAATTTATCAACCCCCTCTAATATTTGGCATCCTCTATCGTACAAGGAGGCATACCCGAGGTCATGGGGTGCCTTTAATATCAGATCCATTTAGTTAGATCAAGAAATGGATGTTGCAATATGGTATTGGTTAATTGTTTTTAATTTAATTACTTTTAAAGAAACGGTGTATGGGATATGATGTTTTGGTAACTTGAGATAGGCCTTGTACTTAAGAGTAGCTAACTCATATATAGGTAATGTGTCAGTTATCGTGGATGATATTTTTGATTCATTTTTTGGATCGAATTATTTTGGCATTTATAAGACATGTCATGTCTGATTTAGGGTTTATTGTTTTACATTGGGAATAGACTGAAAAGAGAGTATGTGTTCATGAAACATATTTTTTAGGTAAGAAACACATGAAATTAATATAACTTTATGTTATTTTAAAACATATTGATAGTTTTCATGGGCCTTATGAATAATTTTTTTCATCCATATTTAGATTCATCCATGGTTATATTTACTAATAAAATTTTAGATCACTCTCAAAAGATATTAGATCGTGTTCGCAATATAGGTACATTGTTGAGAACACTGAGATAGAAATAGATATATTACATGCCCATAAATAGTTAGTTCCGGATTAAGGGGGTCTTTTTATTAAATAATGTGATATATGAGGTCAGGATATTATTGGATCTAGTGAAATTTAAGGTCATTTTTTCTTGTGAGAAACACAAGAATGTATTTTAATATATAATTCCATATACTTTTAGGAAAACTACTATAGATTCATTCAATAATTCTCGAGGTTAGAAAGGATGATGATAGATCTAACCAAGATGGGGACAAAGTTTTAGTGGGTATATTCTTATAAAATTTGATTTTATGGTATAAAAGGGTGGTTTATGTTTCACCAATATCAACTTTAAAAATATGGGTAAAAAAGTATCCATTTTATTGTGATATATCTACACTCAGTCTTGGAGCATTATTATACAAGATTGGAAGTAAGTAACTTATTCATCTAAAAAATGAGGATGCATGAAAATAAATACTTGATGCATGATTCGTAGCTAAATATGATGGTGTGTGGATGGAGGTATCGGAAACACTACATATTGGTAGAGAGGTTCATAGTGTATATAAACCATTAAACCCTAAGTTATATCTTCCGATTGTGTAACCTAATTCATTGAAAGAAAAAGCGGGTTGAGTATATTTAGTCATTAGACATAGATAAATGATATACCATTGAAAATATGAATGTTTTGGTCAATGATATTATTATAAATACTTATTTATATGATGTGAAATATGTTATCTGTGATTAGAAACTGATGAGCCACTTCCCCATGATGCTCCTCAATGTCCTAGAGTATTAGGTAAATGATGTTCTCACAAAATTCAGTGTTATCTACAAACTCTATGATAAAGTGAATGAGATTCACAAATATTATTTGGATTTATTTGTGATGAGGGTAAATATATATAGTGGGGTGTTTCAAATTGATTGATCCCTAAATATCTATGATATACATTACATAATAGTTCATGTGGTGGTCCCTATGATCTTGTGTATGGAGATAATTTGAGATCCACATACCACATGATAGTTTATTCACTAAATACATAAAAATATGTATCATGATATCCATAGGTAGTATTGGTATCTCATGATGAAGATGGATATTGTAGGGTTCATCTCAAGATGCTTCACCTAACAATAACTGAAGACTAATAATCAATTAACTATTGGACTTCTTCTACCTATTCATATTCCCGTGCTAAAAAGGAATGATGTGATGATGGACTTATTGATATTTTTTTCAAGGTCACCTCATGATATAAATGTTTCATTGGTTATTTTTGTCTAATTGAAAAAGGGCATAAATTTTCTACTAATTGTGGGGACCCACTTAATTAATGATTTGGGTCATATATATGTGTTAGGTTCCAAATGGTGTGCTAGGTATATCATATTATATTATAATACTCTCTTACCACCATTCATTTGGTTGGGGCTATAGATTGTGCTTGATTTCAAATTAAATTTGATCATGGTTAACCATCCTTAGAGAGAAGAGTAGTCAGAGAATAATATCTTGATATTAGAGAGAATTACTATAGAATGTGACCTCAATTTTATAGATTTTTGTGAAAATATATTTTCTATGATTAGGTTTTCCAATAAAAACATTTATCAATCATAAATTTAGATATCACCTTTAGATTCTTTATATAAGAAGTTATGTTAATATTTTTTATGATAGTTGAAGGTAGTGAAGTCTTCAATTTTTGGGTTATGTCTCATTCAAGAGATGTCAAAAAATATCTAACAAATTCAAATGTCTTTATCCACTACTTGGAGTTCGCATCGGTCATTATCCCACTAGTGACATCATCATAAATAATTTGAGGTTGGTCAATGATTATCCTTTTATGTGTCGCCTTGTTTAGGGTACCATCTAATTCAAATTCCAGGGAAGTTGGTTCCAAGGTTTGTATGGATTTTTTTTGGTTCATATGGTTAATTACATCACATACTAGTTTGTAATGTATCTAAGATATAATGTTATAATTGTTTTATTCGATGTATCTAAACATTAAAGATATTATCTTTTCACTTATCATGTGATCAGCATCAACAGTATCGAGTTGGAGGCTAATGTGCCATTCAAGGATTTATTGGTATATATTTTGGATTATAGTGAAAATATTATATATGGAAAGATGGTGCCTATGGTGTATGTGTAGTGATTTCATAAGTATATCAATGAGTAAACAAGGGAGTGGGTGGCTGATATATGAGCCCAATGGCTAGAGTTATTCTTTCGTGTGGTCAGATGTTGAAATATTGGGTGAAGATGATATATGGTGGGGGTGTCTTAATGCCACACATATATTAAAGCTTGAATTAATTTAAATTTTCATTAAAACTAAATTATTTGAATGTTTTTAGATGGTTGTATGAGTTTTTAAAGGCCATGGGTTGATTTTTGAGCATTCTTCCTTGGTTATTCAAGACGTTCTATAGTAAGTAGAATACCACACCATAGTATAGGGCATTATGGCATGGAATGGAATGTATACGATTTAATATGGGTGTAGAGGGATAGAAAAAACACAATGTATTTTAATTTCATCATGAATCCCTAACCTATAAATTCCAAAATTTTCTAGGTAGATCATTCTTTAATCTTTTCATTAAACCTCCTTGAGTTATGTTATTATTTGTTTAAGCCATGGCTTTTAGTCCATTATTGTGGTCTGATTGGTTCTTGCAGACCCCATGAATTTCATTCACGCCTGTAATGGTTTTCAATAGACCCCATGAATTTAATTCCTGACCTGAATGGTTCTGGATAGACCCCACGAATTTAACTCACCCTTAAATGGGCCCCACAAAACGAAAACTCACATAGTCAACCAGTTTCACATCATAAAATGATATTTTTTGGATTTTTTATCTAAGGTGATGGATAATTTGACGTATATTAGAACCATGGAATTCAAAACTTGTATTACCTACTCACATTAGGAATTAGCAATGCCTAACCTCCTTTTAAAACCCCCAATTCTTTTTTTCTAATTTTTTTGTGTATCTCTTAAATAGAAACCTTTGCATATACACCTGTAATAATTTATATTATAAACCAAAAGAATATTTCATTGGATTTTGGAATTATATATTGAGAGTTTAGAGTTAATCTTTAGAAAACATTCTCTTTCCCATCCCTGATCTGTTGGATTTCCTTTTGGGAATTTTAGTGTGGGTTAACTGAATAGAGTAAAGATCGCATATATTGTGTTAGAATAACATTCAGTCTTCATTGAAGGGATGGAACAAAGAACCTAGATATAAGTTAGATTATAGGATTTCCCTAAATCAACTATTCTTTTGAGGTGGGTGGTATAAATCCACTCCATCATGATTATTTTTGGATCCTCAAGTTTTTGTAACAAATACAAATGCATTTGCACAAGATTTTCATGATTTAATCTAAATGTTGGTTTACTAATCATGGGATATCCTATACTGAGACTTACCTTGGGTCTACTTGGGTATGTTGGCATTGATACCAGACTTGCAACCACTTGAGGGGTGTTCCAACCATTGAACCTACAATTAAATGGTATTTTAACATGGGAATTAGCTTACTTTAAGATTTTTATAATTTGTACATTTATAAACATGGTTCAATCACATAAATGATTACTAATTGGTATTTGATTAAATAAAAAAATTGTTTTGGAATGATAAATCTTATATGATTGATGTGTGCCCATATGTTAATTTGGATTTTCTTGTTACCTTTTTATGGATTCTAGATATGATGTAATACTTCTAGATCTTATACTGGTTATGTTTTAAAGATTATAGGGATTGATCCCAAATATATTGTGATGATAATAAGGTTATCCCTTGATATAGTATAATTCTTATTGGTCTTATCATGATTATGATGTAATGATTATAGGTTCTTTAGAGGTTATGTTGTATTTACTTGTGTTATATTCCCTAAGAAGTGTGGTGATGGTTAGCATGGTTTCACGATGTGATCAAAGACATTCTAAGATTTAGATTAATTAGGTCTTTACAACTCAAGCATATACCTAGAACTACATGGTTTGGAATGTTGGTTTAATACCAAAAATTTATTTATGATCTAATGTTTAAATTATTGTTCTACTGGATACCCTTATTATGGAAGATGGATATCATTATACACTATGGGTGTCTACTTATTGATTTATACTCACACCCTATTAGTGTGTCCTTGGTACCGGAGAAAATTTTATGGATAGATGTCTGGACAAGGAAAATGGTCCATTTGTTGATTGATTTATTATTAAATGTTATATAAATTCAATATAGTCTGATGTGGTGTTTAATATGAGGGTTTTTATATTGTACTATTTTTTATGTTTAGTATCTTACATGTACGAATTTCAGGATGTTATTTATTTCAATTCAACAAGATATTACATGATATTGACTATTATTTGGATTATTCATTTTTTTTAATTTATTCTACTTTTGTTCATGATTTATTATTTATTTTATTATTATAGTATTTCATATCTATATCATAGGGTACAGTCTCTTTATTATAATATGAAAACCCTCATTTCTTGTTAGAAGCCTCTAGAGTATGGGGTGGTATGCTTGAATTCTAGTAACCCACCCAGCTCAGCTATGTAAGGGAGTACCAGATTGGTCACATTAAAAAACTAATAGGTGGTGTTGTGTTAAAAAATAAAGGTTCATTCTATATCATTAACCTAATTTGGGGTGGTCATGTTTTTCAGTTCTTCCCTTGAGCAGTGCATTGCATCATGACCTGAAATGAAACAATACAATGTGAACATGAGCGGGGCATTGCGTTATGATCCATATGGCCATTAAAAAATACCCGCTTTCCCAATTTTCTTAATCATGTAATTAAAGGATTTAATTAACACATATAAATTGTTTCCCATTCTCTTAACCAGAATCCACACTGCCAAACACCCCTCCTCCTTAGTTCCTCCTCCCTTATCTTTTTATTTATCCATCATTCTTGGTTATATTGATGTGCCTTCAAACCCAAGGGATCTCATTAGGTGATTTTAACCAGCCCTTTTGTTTAATACTCATTTCTTTTATCATTTATTTATTCTAAATTGAAAATATCAAATATCATTTCTTATCAAAGGTTTTTTTATTATTCCTATTAAAGGCCTAATTTTTTTATTATTATCAATGGGAAAAGTAATGTTAACTCAAGGTAGTTGGTCCATAAAATTTTACATATATTTATTAGATTTTTTCTTGTGTTTTTTGATATGAATGAATCACCAAACATTTATTCATTACTAAAAATAATTTTCCAAATGATTATTGTTTTACCGTGCAATGAATAATGTATATCCAAGAAGTGAGTGGTTTTTATGAGGTGTTCATCAATACCATGGTCAATAATGACCATATGAATCATATAAAGTGGTATAGAAAGGATGGATGGATCCCAGTAGAGGATTCAAAACATAAAATTTGTGACCATAATAAATTAGTGTGGTGTTCTAAACCTTTACTTGTTCAAATAAAAATTGAGAGTGGGAGAGGATAAGTGTGAATAAGTGTTATCATGTGGTTTAGCTTAATTAGTGATGCACCATTCACATATATGGGTTATCAAGTGATAAATCATTCACATGATATTATATAGTGTCAATGATAAGTCATTCTCAATTATGGATGTCATGGTAGTGCACTGACCACATAGAGGATTTAGGTTAGTGTTATAACATCCATCTAAGAATTTATATTGGTGTTATATCATCCACCACGAGGATTAATATTGTTGGTGCATCATCCACCTATGGGATTCATATTGGTGGTGCATAATCTTCCTTCGGGATTGGTACTGATCGTACATTATACACCTGTAGATTTGGATTAGTGGTTAATTTTACTCCATAGAATCTATTGTGTTGGTATATCATTCACCTAGGAGTTGTGTTTTATATATGGATTGTTATATAAGAGTTAATTTGAAAGTGATATATCTTTTATCAATTAATTCATCATCATCTTCTATTATTGGATTAATAATGAAATTTTTACCTTAGAGTTGTTCGATAGTGATAAATCATTTAATAGACAATGTGATTTTAACCTATATTGTTGTATTATTGATGTATCATTAACCATAGGTTTTTTTATGGGGGATATATAATTCACCAATTGATACCTTTTTTCCAATTTTAGTGGGATTGGTGATGTATTATTCACCTTCGTTGTTTCTAGCAGTGATAGCTTAATCAATAAGAAATGCCTCATTATCCATTGGAGTTTGGATGATGATATATCCTTAACTAGGATATTATGTTTTGGTGATGCATAAACCATCGGTTATTATAAGATAGTGATGTATCATTCACAAAGAAATTATGTTATGGTAATGTATTTTTTTTTGTGGGGGTTACATGGTGGCGATGTCTTTTTGACTTGGGGATAAGTGTTGTGATGTGACACCCATTGAGGGGTATGATTATGGTGATGAATCATTCTCTTGGATTTTTATAAGAGGATCGATTGATTGTTCTTACTAAAGGTTGGTCTATCCTATGGGTGCATCATCCCATTCTAGAAATAAAAAATGTTTGTATAGTTTCATGTCAGTTGGTTATTTAGAAATACATGATATGATGAGTTTATTTTATTGTCTTATTTATCATCGTTTAAAATTATGAACAAACCTATATTTAATAGATTTATTTCATGAAAACATTTATGGTGTCCTAATTATTTTTACTCACACACTTCACGGTCATCTCATTTCATGTCATTATTTTAATATAAATGAAACGGGTAAGCGCAAGGGCCTTGAATTGTATGGATAACATAGAGTGGCATGGTCTGAGTAGGGTATAGGATCAAGTGGGGACTCAGTCATGTTCTCAAAGTCATATCCAGACCTATTTTATCTTTAAGACATGTTTTATATGATCAACCCATTGGTGATATCACATTTTGTGTTTAATTATTCAACACTATAGGAAATACTTTTTTATTGGATTTACTATTTATTTATCTGTGGTTATGTTTAGATGCATTTTCTATTTTATTTCATTATGTTGTGATGACCATTTACTGGTATTTCTTCAGTTGTTATTTACGGTTATCTAATCCTAAGGGTATATTCTCCCCATGTGTAGTTTATTGGCCCTCGTTACTATTTGGCAGCCACTTGTGTATAAGGATGCGTGTTTGATTTTATGTTTTATGAACCAAATCATTGTTGTTTCATCCAACTTAGTATAGGAAGTTACGTATTCATGAATTAATAGTAAATACAGTGTAGAAAAATCAACAACACAATATTCTATCTATCACGACCCGTCCTCGGGGCCCGTGCCGTGACTACCCCAAGCCCGCCTTCCATAGGCCAGGGGCTGGCGACCAGCACCAAGGCGTAAATCCCAACAAAAAGGGAAGTCATTGCCTTTGTAAAGTAAACAAGCACCACAGAGTAAGCAAGCGGAATAGTAAACACTAAGTAAAAACTGTACAAGCTGTGCTGAAAGTAAAAGGGGCCGGAAATACAAGCCCAACTGTAAAGTACAACTGAAAGGAAAAACAACAACTGAAAGGAAAAACTGCAGCGTCAAGCCGTCCTCTGGAAGTCCCACCTGAAAGGTGGGTACAGATAGCCTCCACTGCTCCTCGGGTCCACCTAACCGCTCCGAGTACGTCCTGCCCAGTGGTCCACCTCCAGGTACTGTCCTGCTCCGCACGCCTCCTCCACGATCAGCGCTGTCCGTCGTCTGCAACCAACACCACGAAGTGCGGGCATAGCCCGTGCAGGGGTGAGTATAAGCTACTCAGTAGGGACCCCGAGACCCCCGAAGGACTCCCGAAATCCACAAAGGATAAGCCACGAAGGAGAGATACAATCACGAAGTAACATCTGACACGGCTTAGGTATATTACCATACATATACATAAGTCATCAATTCCCCGATCGGCTCCAACGTCCGAGCCCTAGCACAACCCAGTCCACACAGGAGAGAAAAACGCATACCCACGCAGGATAGAACAACACAATCCACAAACGAGAGTAAACAGTAAATCCACACAGGATAGCTCAACACAATCCACAAAGGAGAGAAACACAAGATTCAGCTCACACATGTATACTTCTTCGGATGACGAAAAGATGATCTCTGATCCATATAAGTCGTCGGACCCACAAAGGATCGATAGGTAACTAATCTCTGCAGTGACCCACACAGGATCGGACCCACACAAGATCGGGCCCACGCAGGACCTGTAGGAGTTGGCTCACACAGAACCGTTGAGTGTTGACCCACACTGGATCGGATCCATACAGGATCGGGCCCACACAGGACCGGGCCCATGCATGACCTGTAGCACTGATCCACGTAGGATCGCTGAGTGCAGTAGTCGTCGCAGTCCACTGAGGATCTCTGCACAGTCATCGCCGCAGTCCACTGAGGATCTCTGCACGGTCGTCGTCGGAGTCCACAGAGGATCTCTGCACAGTCGTCGCCGTCGAGGAAGCAGTCGCAGCCAGCACTAGGGTTCCCGCACACAGCATGCTCGTTCGGGAGGGTCCGCTCCACGAGCCGAGAGGCTGATACATCAACTGTCACGATGTCCAGAGTTGATGTATCCAAAAGTTCCACATCGTCAACAGGAACTCAACGCAACAGACGGCGCGTCGATCGGACGCCCGGTCTGAGAGTTATTGGCTTTTTCGTCCCAGGGGCCCGGTTGGATTTTTAAGGACAAACCAACCCAACCGTACTCCACCTGCATCCAAACCTCGGGCGGAGGGTGCCAAAAGATCCGTCTCACAACGAGGAACTCAACAAAGCTGACGGTACGTCAATCAGACGTCCGTGGCTCAAGATATGAGCGTTTCCGCTTCAAGGGCCCGGTTGGTTTCGTGTACGAACCAACCCGGCCGAACTCAAAGTATTCCGAAACCTTGAGTGCGATATACCGAAACGACCGTCTCAATCCAAGGATCGTGTTGCCTCTGACGGCGGGTCGTTTGGAGGCACGTAGTTCAAGATACGTCCATTTGAACGAAGTCTGTCCGAAGACGGGGGGTCCGAGCCCGGGCCGACCCGGCCCGACCCCCCCTGGTTGGCCCGAACCGGGTCGGGTCTGACCCGGTTGGCCCGGCCCAGCCCGGCCAGGGCCGGCCCGGCTCGGCTCGGCCGAGCGGCCGACGCGGGGGAAAGCCGCCGCCCCGGTGGCCCGTTTTCCTTCCCGTCTGTGCCGTTGTTCCTCCCGGGTTCCGTTCTTTACTACGGGATCATCAAACACCCGTTGCGGCACGTTCCGTCGTCGCCCGCCAATTCCGCAAAACACGAAGAACGGCGGAGGGTTGCCGGGCCGTGTTCGTTTGACCCGCACCCTCCGCGTTAGATAATAAAAAAAACAACGGGAGAAATTGTTCAACACATGAACCGACAATTTTAATAAAATAAAATTGTTCATTTGAAACCGGCTCTTTGATTTTTAAAGAACGTTCACGGGAATATATGAGGGGTATTCCAAAATTATAAAATCCCTACCTCGTTGATCGTCGTGCGCGGGCGTTCTTCGCTGAAAAGCTCGTCGCGGAAGAGAGGGATCGTCGCGTCGTCGCGGGGAGGCGTCGCGCCGTCGCGGAATCCGGCGTTGAGTCGGCGAGCTGAACGGACCAAGAACAACAGATTTAAATTATAAATAATTAAATATGTGTTTAAAACCAAAAAGGAAGGAACCTTGTGAGGAAACCCGAAATCACTCACCTCAACGGTCGGTGATCGGAGATCGGGGCGGAGAAGGACGTCTCGGACGGAAGCGTCGTTGATTTCCGAGTTCGGCGTTCTTCGCGTTCTTCGCGTTCTTCGCGTTCTTCGCGAGGGAGAAGAAGAAACAAGGATCCTCTCAAATCTTCTCCAAAGATTTTGGGTTGGTCTTATTTTATTAATATGCCAACACACGAAAAAAGGTTAAGAAACGATTGAATTAATTCGTTGAATTAATTCAACGAAAAAAACAGGCCATTTAATTAACGAAATATACCACCCAATTAAATGGTCTGTTAAGAATTTAGAAAACGTGTCAGTTGACTTTCATTAAGACGGGTTTTCACGGGTGCGTTTCTTAGCGGAAAGAAACGGCGGGGCTCGTGTGGGCCCCACCTCACAAATATCCTACCAAGGGGGTAGGATATTTCTAGATAGCATCCTATCCGGTTCAACTCAGTTCAAGCCGCCTTTAAGTGGCTTCAAGTGGCTTAAGTGAAATAAAATAAAGTTGTCGCAAAATTATTTTATTTCTTAACTTTAAGCCCGAAAATTAAAAACCACACCCGAGCAAATGCAACTCCGGAAGAGGCGTTTCTAAGCGAAAACCGGCGCTTCGATTTCATTAGTGCCCTCAGAATTCGATTCTGGGCACCGTTTCAAAAGTTAGAAAAACTCGCTCGCCCGTTCACTGAACGTACCCGAGCAAATCTTCAGAAAATGATTCCGGGCACACCGGGCCTCGGAATCAGGTGCCGTCAGAAACTGCGCTCTTGTAAAATTCCAAAGAAAATTAAGAAAAAAAATTTCCTTGAAATTTATGGGTCTTTACATTACTCTCACCTCAGGACTTTACGTCCCCGTAAAGATACATCAAAAACTAGGGAAACAAATGTGGGTACTGAGCACGCATCTGAGCCTCCCGCTCCCAAGTGCTCTCCTGGAGGTTCCCGTGCTGCCATCTAATGTGCACAAGAGGAATTGATCGCCCATGTAGGACCCGCTCCTGTCGATCCTCTATCTCCCCTGGGACCTCCGCAAAAGTCGCTCCATCATCCACGTCTATCTCCCCATAGTCAATGATGTGTGTCGGGTCGTGCACGTATCTCCTCAACTGGGATACGTGGAAGACGCCGTGCACCCGGTGTAACTGAGGTGGAAGAGCCAGACGATAAGCCACCTCGCCAACCCTGCTGAGGACCTGGAAGGGTCCGATGAAGCGTGGAGACAACTTGCAGCCTCGTCCAAATCTCCTCAAACCACGTCGAGGTGAGACCCGCAAGAACACGTGGTCGCCATCCTCGAACTCTAGTGGCCTCCGCCTCCTGTCAGCATATTACTTCTGTCGGCTCTGTGCTGTCCTCATCCACTCCTGGATGACCTGGACCTTCTCTGTCGTGGCCCGGACCATCTCTGGTCCCACAAGTGCTGACTCCCCAGGGTCTGTCCAGCACAAGGGGATCTGCAAGGCCTGTCGTACAATGCCTCGTACGGTGCCATCCCGATGGTGGAGTGGTAGCTGTTGTTGTACGCAAACTCTACCAAGGGTAGGTGGTCCTCCCAGGTGCGACCAAAGTCGAGGACACATGCGCGGAGCATGTCCTCGAGAGTCTGAATAGTCCTCTCCGTCTGACCATCCGTCTGAGGGTGAAAGGCGGTGCTCAGACGTAGTCGCGTCCCGAACGCCTCCTGCATCCCCTTCCAAATCCGGGAAGTAAAACGAGCGTCCCGATCGGAGATGATAGCCGATGGCACACCGTGAAGTCGTACAATCTCCTGAATGTAGAGACGCCCCAAGCTCTCCACTGAGCCCTGCTCTCGGATGGGTAAGAAGTGTGTCGACATGGTGAGTCGGTCAACAATCACCCAAATGGAGTCGTGACCTCTGGAAGTGTGTGGAAGTCCAGTCACAAAGTCCATAGATATCCCATACCACATCCACTCCGGGACCTCCAAGGGCTGTACCAAGCCTGCTGGTACCTGATGCTCTGCCTTCACCTGCTGGCAGGTGAGGCACCGTGAAACGAACTCTGCCACAGCCTTCTTCATGCCCGGCCACCAGTGCTGTCGTCTGAGATCCTGGTACATCTTCACCACTCCAGGATGTACCACCAAAGGAGAAGAGTGATTCGCTCTCAGCACCTCCTCTCGTAAAGCGACTGGTACCAAGGTACGTCCTCTGAAAAGGACATCGTGCTCTGCTCCAAGGGAGAAACCATCAGGGGCTTGTCCCGAGGATATCTGTGCACGCCGTGTCTCACAGTCAACGTCCCCACGCTGTTCCTCTCTGACCCGCTGAAGAAGTGGAGGAGAGACTGTGAGAGACTGAAGGAAGGCTGCTCCGTCTCTATCCACAAAGGATATCTGCTAAGCGGCTAGCTGCTCTGTCGCCTCCTCAAGTAGCTGGATGCCCGTCCTCCTGCTGAGGGCATCAGCCACCACGTTCCCCTTCCTAGGAGTATAGACTATCTCAAAGTCATAGTCCTGGAGGAACTCGAGCCATCTCTGCTGTCTCAGGTTCAGGTCCTTCTGAGAGAAAATGTACCTGAGACTCTGGTGGTCAGAAAAGACTGTGAAGCGCTCGCCCATCAGATAGTGTCGCCATGTCTTTAGGGCAAAGACCACTGCTGCCAACTCCAAGTCATGGGTAGCATAGTTCTGCTCATGAGGCCTCAACTGAAGTGATCTGTAGGCAATCACGGCCCACACCTGCATCAGGACACACCCGAGTCCGGTCCCTGATGCATCGCAGTAGACTACGTATCCAACTCCCTCCTCAGGCAACCTCAAGATAGGTGCGCTGGTCAACCTCTGCCTCAGCTCCTGGAAGCTCTGCTGACATCTGTCTGACCACACGAAGGGTTTCCCCTTCTTCGTCAACGCTGAGAGTGGGGCCGCAACTCTGGAGAAGTCCGGAAAAAATCTCCGATAGTATCCGGCTAGGCCCAAGAAACTCCGCACCTCTGTCACGCTCTTCGGTGGCTCCCAAGCTAGCACTGCCTCGATCTTCGTGGGATCCACTGCAACTCCCGCCTCAGAAATGACGTGCCCCAAGAAGTGGACCTCACGTAACCAGAACTGACACTTCGAGAGCTTTCCATAAAGCTGGTGCTCTCGGAGTGTGTCTAGTACAACACGCAGGTGGTTGGCGTGCTCCTCCTCCGTCGTCGAGTACACCAAAATGTCGTCGATGAAGACCACGACAAATCGATTGAGGTATTCCTGGAAGATCATGTTCATGAGGCTCATGAACACTACTGGAGCGTTGGTCACACCGAAAGGCATAACCATGAACTCATAGTGGCCATACCGACACCTGAAGGCCGTCTTCTGCACATCCTCGTCTCGAACTCTAAGCTGATGATAGCCTGACCTGAGGTCTATCTTCGAGAACCACCGTGCTCCCTTGAGCTGGTCGAAGAGGTCATCAATCCTGGGTAGCGGATACTTGTTCCTCACTGTCACCTGATTCAGGTGACGATAATCGACACACAGTCGCAAGCTCCCATCCGCCTTCTTGACGAACATAATCGGGGAAGCCCAGGGCGAAACACTGGGTCGGGTGAACCCCTTGCCCTGCAAGTCCTCCAACTGTACCCGCAGCTCTCAAAGCTCAGCGGGG
Organism: Viscum album; assembly: GCA_963277665.1. Taxonomy (NCBI): domain Eukaryota; kingdom Viridiplantae; phylum Streptophyta; class Magnoliopsida; order Santalales; family Viscaceae; genus Viscum; species Viscum album. The sequence goes on from OY728161.1 coordinate 1,008,336,046, forward strand.
GCCATCCGATATACTGGAGTGGATATCGGGGCTGTCCCGGGGTACAGGTCAATATAAAAGTCTACCTCTCTGCGAGGAGGTAGTCCTGGAACGTCGTCGGGAAAGACGTCCGCGTACTGATCCACCACTGCAGGAAAACTGGGACTCCGCACGTCAACTGCTCCCAGGATGAGGCTATCCAACTGATGAGTGATGGGCTGACCTCTCCTCTGCATGAGTCCATCCTGTGCTGCTAAGGCTCCCTTCTCGCCGGTGAAGGTGAACATGATCCCGTCGGTGCGCACACATCGCACCTTGCGCCTAATGCAGTCAATCTGAGCATGGACCGTAGATAACCAATCCATGCCCAAGATGACGTCGTAAGGCCTCGACGCCGCTACAAGAAGATCCCAGCCGAAGCTCTCGCCTCCTAGAGTAAGCTCAAACATCCGGCACCAGTGCGTAATCGTCGAGTCTGCTCCCGTAGGAGTCTCTAGCCGTAAGGATCGAGCCAACGGCTCTTTCGGAATCTCCGAGCTCCGAACAAGGGCAGTGGCTATGAAAGAGTGACTCGCTCCTGTGTCTATCAGAACTACAGCATGGGTGGAATAGACACAGATCGTACCTCGAATCATCTCTGGTGCACCGTGGTCGTAGGCCTCTGCTGCCTGGAGCTGAGCCTGTCTCTGTCCGCCAGCTCCCTGTGGTCGGGGCAGGCCTCCTGGTGGTGGTGGTGGCAGAGCCTCAAAGCGTCGCCCACCACCTGCTGCTCGGCCAGCTCCTCTGCCTCATCCGCCTCCTCCCTGCGGACCGCCACGGTCGACCCTCTATCTCTGCCCAGGTGGTCCCTCCACCATCTGTTGACCCTCGGTACGACGGGTCGGGCAGTCACGAGCCATGTGGCCCCACCCGCCGCACTCGTAGCACTGCCTGCCTCTCGGAAGACTGGCTCCCGGCTGGGTGCCCTGCACTACTGGGCCAGTGTCCCGAGGTCGCCTGCCAGAAGGTCTCGTCCGCCTGGAACCCTGAGTCATCTGCTGGCTACCAGCTGCAGAAGACTCCGCTATCAGCCGCCCCGCGGTAGGTCTCGCTGTGGACTCAGCCAGGAAGCTCTCGATCAGGAGGGCTCGCTCCAGCACTCCTACCCGGGTCGGGATGCTGAGGGAGATCAGCGATGCCCTGATATCGTGTCTCAAACCCTGCTCGAAGGTCCGGGCCCGGAAAAAGGGGTCCCGTACCATGTCTGTCGAGTACCGAGAAATGTCGGTGAACCTCGCCGCGTACTGAGCGACCGTCAAGCTGCCCTGCCGCAGCTGAAGAAGCTCCTGGATGCGCACCGCACGGAGGGTGGCCGGGACGAACTCTGAGCGGAAGAGGCTCTCGAAGTCCGTCCAGATGAGGGTGGCCTCATCGTGTACCTGGAGCATCAGGCTCCACCAGCGTCTGGCTGCTGCGTGCAGTAGGCTCGCCGCGAGGATCACCATGAGGTCTGCTGGTATCCTCACTAGCCTGAAAACTTGGACGACCGCCTCCAGCCAGTCCTCGGCTGCATGGGGGTCCGACTCCCCACGGAACCTGGGTGGTCGCTGGCGCTGGAACTCGTGCAGAGCTCCGAGGCGTCGTGCGTCGTCAGCTTCCAGTGCTGGAAGCATCGGGGGCTCAGCGTGTAAAGGTACCGCCGGTGCCTCTGCTGTCAACGTGCCCTGTACCGAGGCCTCATCGCTCGGCGGGCTGTCGTCGCGCACTACTCTAGGAACCCTAGCTGGCTGCTGTCGTCGTGCCATCCTGAAAAGGAAACAAGTGCACCATGGTCAGAACAGTATACCTGGTGAGATGACACAAGTAATCACAAAGAAAACTTGAAACACACATGAAATCAATATTTTCATGCATTAAGTCGGAAACCAGAAGTCAGGGTCCTGGTGTATGGATACGTCGGCCGTCGCACCAACATTGGACTCCCTGGACTGATAACCATACTTAATACGCTAAACACTATTGCTTCACATAGAAGAAAGATCAGAGTCTGCGGTAGAACCGACCGCCTCTGATACCAATTTGTCACGACCCGTCCTCGGGGCCCGTGCCGTGACTACCCCAAGCCCGCCTTCCATAGGCCAGGGGCTGGCGACCAGCACCAAGGCGTAAATCCTAACAAAAAGGGAAGGCATTGCCTTTGAAAAGTAAACAAGCACCACAGAGTAAGCAAGCGGAATAGTAAACACTAAGTAAAAACTGTACAAGCTGTGCTGAAAGTAAGAGGGGCCGGAAATACAAGCCCAACTGTAAAGTACAACTGAAAGGAAAAACAGCAACTGAAAGAAAAAACTGCAGCGTCGAGCCGTCCTCTGGAAGTCCCACCTGAAGGGTGGGTACAGATAGCCTCCACTGCTCCTCGGGTCCACCTAACCGCTCCGAGTACGTCCCGCCCAGTGGTCCACCTCCAGGTACTGTCCTGCTCCGCACGCCTCCTCCACGATCAGTGCTGTCCGTCGTCTGCAACCAACACCACGAAGTGCGGGCATAGCCCGTGCAGGGGTGAGTATAAGCTACTCAGTAGGGACCCCGAGACCCCCGAAGGTCTCCCGAAATCCACAAAGGATAAGCCACGAAGGAGAGATACAATCACGAAGTAACATCTGACACGGCTTAGGTATATGCCCATACATATACCTAAGTCATCAATTCCCCGATCAGCTCCAATATCCGAGCCCTTGAACAACCCAGTCCACACAGGAGAGCAAAACGCATACCCACGCAAGATAGAACAACACAATCCACAAAGTAGAGTAAACAGTAAATCCACACAGGCTAGCTCAACAAAATCCACAAAGGAGAGAAACACAAGATTCATCTCACACAGTTATACTTCTTCGGATGACGAAAAGATGATCTCTGATCCATATAAGTCGTCGGACCCACGAAGGATCGATTGGTAACTAATCTCTGCAGTGACCCACACAGGATCGGACCCACACAGGATCGGGCCCACGCAGGACCTGTAGGAGTTGGCTCACACAAAACCGCTGAGTGTTGACCCACTGAGGATCGGATCCATACAGGATCGGGCCCACGCAGGACCGGGCCCACGCAGGACCTGTAGCACTGATCCACGTAGGATCGCTGAGTGCAGTAGTCGTCGCAGTCCGCTGAGGATCTCTGCACAGTCGTCGCCGCAGTCCACTGAGGATCTCTGCACGGTCGTCGTCGGAGTCCACATAGGATCTCTGCACAGTCGTCGCCGTCGAGGAAGCAGTCGCAGCCAGCACTAGGGTTCCCGCACACAACAAGCTCGTTCGGGAGGGTCCGCTCCACGAGCCGAGAGGCTGATACATCAAATGTCACGAAGTCCAGATTTGATGTATCCTAAAGTTCCGCATTGTCAACAGGAACTCAACGCAACAGACGGCGCATCGATCGGACGCCCGGTCTGAGAGTTATTGGATTTTTCGTCCCAGGGGCCCGGTTGGTTTTTTAAGGACAAACCAACCCAACCGTACTCCACCTGCGTCCAAACCTCGGGAGAAGGGTGCCAAAAGATCTGTCTCAAAAAGAGGAACTCAACAAAGCTCACGTCACGTCAATCGGACGTCCGTGGCTCAAGATATGAGTGTTTCCGCTTCGAGGGCCCGGTTGGTTTCGTGTACGAACCAACCCGGCCAAACTGAAAGTATTCCAAAACCTTGAGTGCGATATACTGAAACGACCGTCTCGATCCAAGGATCGCGTTGCCGCTGGCGGCGGGTCGTTTAGAGGCCCGATGTTCAAGATACGGCCATTTGAACGAAGTCTGTCCGAAGACGGGGGGGTCCGGGCCCGGGCCGACCCGGCCCAACCCCCCCTGGTTGGCCCGAACCTCGTCGGGTCCGACCCGGTTGGCCCGGTCCGACCCGGTTGGCCCGGTCCGGCCCGGCCAGGGCCGGTCCGGCTCGGCTCGGCCGAGCGGTCGAGTGGCCGACGCGGGGGAAAGCCGCCGCCCCGCGTGACACTCCCGCGACACCCGCGGGGTGCCGCGTGACAACCCCGCGGGGTGTCGTGTGACAACCCCGCGGCACCCGCGGGGTGTCGTGCTGGACACCCGCGACACCCACGGGGTGTCGTGCTGGACACCCGCGGCACCCTCGGGGTGTCGCGCTGGACACCCGCGGGGTGCCGCCGCCTCCAGCCGCCGGCGCCGCCGCGCCGGCGACCTGCGCCACCACCGGCTTCCGCGGGCCGCCGGAGTCGCTCCGGTGGCCCGTTTTCCTTCCCGTCTGCGCCGTTGTTCCTCCCGGGTTCCGTTCTTTACTGTGGGATCATCAAACACCCGTTGCAGCACGTTCCGTCGTCTCCCGCCAAATCCGCAAAACACGAAGAACGACGGAGGGTTGTCGGGCTGTGTTCGTTTGACCCGCACCCTCCGCGTTATATAATAAAAAAACAACGGGAGAAATTGTTCAACACATGAACCGAAAATTTTAATAAAATAAAATTGTTCATTTGAAACCGCCTCTTTAATTTTTTAAAGAACGTTCACGGGAATATAAGAGGGGTATTCCAAAATTATAAAATACCTACCTCGTTGATCGTCGCGCGCGGGCGTTCTTCGTGGAAAAGTTCGTCGCGAAAGAGAGGGATCGTCGCGTCGTCGCGGGGAGGCGTCGCGTCGTCGCGGAATCCGGCGTTGAGTCGGCGAGCTCAATGGACCAAGAACAACAGATTTAAATTCTAAATAATTAAATATGTGTTTAAAACCAAAAAGGAAGGAACCTTGTGAGGAAACCCAAAATCACTCACCTCAACGGTCAGTGATCGGAGATCGGGGCGGAGAAGGACGTCTCAGACGGAAGCGTCGTCGATTTCCGGGTTCGGCATTCTTCGCGTTCTTCGCGTTCTTCGCGTTCTTCGCGAGGGAGAAGAAGAAACAAGGATCCTTTCAAATCTTCTCCAAAGATTTTGGGTTGGTCTTATTTTATTAATATCCCAACACACGAAAACAGGTTAAGAAACGATTGAATTAATTCGTTGAATTAATTCAATGAAAGAAACAGGCCATTTAATTAACGAAATAAACTGCCCAATTAAATGGTCTGTTAAGAATTTAGAAAACGCGTCAGTTGACTTTCATTAAGACGGGTTTTCACGGGTGCGTTTGTTAGCGGAAAGAAACGGCGGGGCTCGTGCGGGCGCCACCTCACAAATATCCTACCAAGGGGGTAGGATATTTCTGGATAGCATCCTATCCAGTTCAACTCAGTTCAAGCCGCCTTTAAGTGGCTTCAAGTGGCTTCCAAGTGGCTTAACTGAAATAAAATAAAGTTGTCGCAAAATTATTTTATTTCTTAACTTTAAGCCCGAAAATTAAAAACCACACCCGAGCAAACGCAACTCCGGAAGAGGTGTTTCTAAGAGAAAACTGGCGCTGCGATTTCATTGGTGCCCTCAGAATTCGATTACGGTCACCGGTTCAAAAGATAGAAAAACTCGCTCGCCTGTTCACTGAACGTACCCGAGCAAATCTTGGGAAAATGATTCCGGGCACACCGGGCCTCGGAATCAGGTGCCGTCAAAAATTGCGCTCTTGTAAAATTCCAAAGAAAATTAAGAAAAAAAATTTCCTTGAAATTTACGGGTCTTTACACTATCATCAATTACAACACCATAAATTATCATCCCTTATCAATATACCAATAAATTATTTTCATCTTGCTCATAAAAAAAATTCGTACTTAAGTACAATATTTCCACACATCTATAAGAATAAAAAATGGATCCTATAGAATATGTCTTAATAGAGTGTCACCAAGTTCTCATATCTAAATATATTATACCTCTCATCATATAGGAGACCTAGTATATGAAAATATAAATTCATTCCCTCGATGTCTTAGAATTTGGACTTTATCCCTCGTATAGACATATTGTAGTCATGAAATATAACTAAAATCATTGAAATAATATTATTATATTACATACCTTAATAATTTATTCCTAATGATGATTCATTCTATATATTCCATGTTGATAATTTAGAGAATTACACATATCTACTAATCTCATCTCTGATATATTGTAAGAAAACAAACCTCACAGATGTCCTATTATATATCATGTCTACATCAAACCTAGTGTTATAGGTGAAAATGATAAATACTTACTGAATTATCTACTAACATATTCCCTGAGTTATGGAAGATAAAGAGTATAAACACTCTGGTAAATAATAATCTATGGAACCTCCATATATAATTAATAACCCACAACCAATTATTTTAGATTAATGGGAATAAATACATGTATAGGTTATTGGAAGTCCCATTATAGCATAGTGGGTGATATGGGTAAATGATATCATTAGAATATAAACTGAGTTATAGGAGGTATAGAAATTAAATTGTGGTAGTAGTATTTTTCTATATATACACACTAAACACTTAACTACAACACATGAAAAGAAGATGATTAGATAAATAAATCACTTCACTCAAATAAATGATCCTTCCAATAAAACATATAAGACTTTATACATAACAATTAATGATTTCATCACATCAATATTCATGAATCTACCTAGTAATGTAACATAGGAGTCTAATAAATTTTAAATTATACTTATTGGTTTATAAAGAACCTACCAAAATACACATTATCATAGGTCTTCTTTAGAACTAATATAATATTTCCATTATTCTTGTATTTAATCCAAATTTGTTTCTAAATGATTACACAATTTTAATTTATAAGGTTTATAACATCATGAATAATATCCTTTCAAGGAAACAATTTATTAATTGAAATACATCCAACTCCATCAAGAAGATACTTCATATTAAGGATGATATTAATTTTTCATTAACATTTCATAGTTTATTCCCATAAATGGATAACAACATTATTCATCTTTAATATCTTTTTATAATTTATTATCATAGTTCACAAAAATTTTAATTAATAATTTACATAACTATATATAGCAAATTTATGATAAATTCATAGTTTTTTCATCACAACAACCCATTAAATGTCTCAAATTTTCCTAATATAATTTCAAATCCTTATTGAATTTACTAATATTCCATACATAATTGACATTATCATGAATATTTACATAATTACATACTTATTTACTTAATAATAATATATAAAAACCTTAATTTTATTTTAATTATTTAAACCCTTTTTATCTATGTATTCCATCACATTAAATTTATATTATTATAATGAATTTCAAAAAATCCCCTTAGTATTTCCAAAAAAATTGAAAAATACATAGAAATTTTAATAAATAATTTACTTTATCATCAAAAGTATTTAACAATATCATAATTATTTTTTAGAAAATAATAATAAATTTATTCACTCATCATTTAGTAAACAATTCGCCATTATATTAAAATCAAGAACCTCATTTACTTCCCATGTTATCTCATTGAACTCTTAACTTCAACTACACAAGTCATATAATTATGTAATATTACCATTATCAATTAATAATATTTCATATAATTATATAAAAAATTTAACATTACTTTTTGAGTATTTCACTTTTTCAATTAGTATAGAGATCCATCGTTAAATTAATATTAAATGCTAGTGTAAAATAATTCCAACCCAACACTTAAATTTATTAAAGAAAAAATTATTTCTAATTAAATAATAATAATAAATCTTAAATTTAAACACTAATAAATTAATTAGTCAATAAAAAATATCTAATTTTACATGAATAATGTTTTATAATGGCATGGTTGTTAATGTGAGTATAGGGAAATTTTAATTTCAAGCATTTCATGCCTCATGTGCCCCTATATGTAGCCAACCCACTCTATCGACTAGGGGTGCCATATGGAAAGACCCGAATACCTACAACATGGATCATGTCCCAATAAAATCTAATTACTATATAAAATCCTCTTTTCCATCTCATAATATATCGAATAACCTTATATTTGAGTCTGATCATGGGCCATTTCCCTTCCCATTAGTGGTTTGGAAATGAGAGTTACTACCCAATTTCTTGGAACCCAAATCATGTAGTGTGGAGCCATGACTTTAAACCCTAAAATTTTATATGAAAGCTACTCCATAGTATAATATTATATCAAAAAATCATCATAATTTCACTATTTCCTCATGCACCATCATCTATCATCATTATCCATGGTGGAATTCTATACAGAGAAAATTCAATTGGCCACTGAATTTCACCAATAGTGTAGTGACATTGATTTTTCATTTAATTCTGAATAATATTTTGGAATAACTTTTCTTTATATTTGTTGGTCCATGTATTTCTAAAAGCATCATGTGTCATTTAAAAAATATTTAATATTTGAAAAATATTATTTCTATCTTATCCGTGAATGAATATTTAATATCTCCTAAACATATCCCTATATGAAAATTTTAATATCATTGTTATGTCTAAAATAGGGGGGTTTCTAAGGGTTATTTAATGTACATTCGGTTTTTTCGCCTAGATCAAATCATTTCAGGGCTATCAGTTATATACTTGAATGACCAAATTCTAACTGTCCTCTATAAATATGTTTTTATTCTCACTAATTTATATATTATCCATAATTTCGATGAAAACCTAGGTGATTTTGGTTGGATATATTTCAATAGGAACCATAAATAATCTAATTAATATATGGATTCCTGATTGATGCTCGAGCATCAGGGATGCACTAATGATATGGGTTATTAATATTGGATTCAATGCCTCATACTTGGTGATTTTCAAATTCAATTCATTATTAAATTAAATTTTAATGAAGGATTTTTGTGAATTTATGATTGAATTTTTTTTAAAATAAATATTATAAATTATCTTTCTTTTAATATAATCCATTCTCATATTCAATAATTCTCATTAAATTTTTATAAAATATGTTTGCAAATGATTTCGGCGTATTCTGGATAATGTTGGCCACTAAACATATTTTTTATCATTTATAATTCTCATTTATATCCAAAGATATTAATTACTAGGAATTATATTATTTTAAGGTTCAATTACATGGTTGGGATGGTGGAATAAATAGTGGGAAAAAGGTAAAAATGGTGTGGAGGAGTAGTGATGGAGGGATTGACAACGACATGGCATCAACCACAAAAGGGGAAGAGGAATCTTAGGTTCACCCATGAAAAAGAATATAGTCTTGATGGTTTTGGTTAACGTATTATTTTGAGTAATTAGGAAATATATGTAATAATAATTAAAGGGGATAATATGGTGATGGGATGTAGTGATAGACACATTGTGTGCCCATAGAAATGGCGGTGAAAATCATAAGTAGTTAAGGTTTCTATATTTGGATTTTTTGATCACCTGATATTTATTATGGAAGAAAAATAGTTTTTTACCATGAGTGATAAAAATGATTTCCCAAATCATATTAATATCTTATATTGGGTTAAATTAGACCAATTTACAAGTTTAACCAAGTTACATGACTTGGGATGTACAGAAATACATGCCTCATAGATTTGGTTTCCCCACGTATCATGTAGAAAAATGAACACATCATTTTTGAGCGAATGACATGAATCAAGACATTCATAGTACATGTACAAATATTACTAGAGTCATGAAAACCATGTAATTTCTTATAGAAAGATGTATAGGTTCACCCCATATAGAATCACAGTTGTACTAAATCCCGGGCCTCTAACCAAGGCTCACCCCCAAATATAGTTAATTATATATCATGTGTTTTGTGACCTTTTGGTGGTATTAATATATTATGAGCTCTCTTTCATAATCATACAAGTATGTAGACTATTATGATTATTTTTTACAAATAGAGTGTAATGGTATGATCCTTATAGTCATTATATACTATTTAAAAGGGTTCCATGGCGAACTGAACACCACAGCTCTTTATGGACGATGACATGTTTTACATGATGAATTTTGAGAAAAATAAGACTTCATGTACTTTCCCATATATTGGGGTATATTCCTTCATGAATGGTATTCAGTTAATCTTCAAGAATAATACTCATTATAAGGCATAATCCCTTATAAAAACATATGGATTCATTCAGCCACAATGTGTCGATGCGTGGTCCTACATCTTTTGATTTAGTACTATAGAGAAATTTTCCTCTTAAATATATTATTAAATGATTTTAACAAAAATATTTTATAAAAACAACCTCAGTTTATATAGTCCTAGAATATTTTGGAGATCTCATTCTTAAAACATTGACAAGAATCTAAAATAAAAAAATATATTTATTTTAATCTCTATAATGTGCTCCTAAATCCCTTTGAGATTCTAAAACTACATAGGAAAAATTGTAAAATACTTAAAAAATTGGGTGAGATATAATTTAATTAGTATGTCAGGTTGGATGGAATAAGTGAAGAGGAGGTATAAGAAGATTAGATTAAACGATGGTTTGGTTTAGAACAATACCTATTTGGATGTCCTCTGTAGAAAACCACATGAGACCCCTTAGTACGGTATTTTTGCATGATCAGAACTCAATGAACATGGAAAGAGGTTTGGGGATATATATATATATGTGTATAATATGGGAAAGATAAGAAGCTTCTAAAGTTTTGGAAGAAGGGTTTTTACTATTGGTATTAATAAGGGGCTGAGAGTAGTGTTTCGAATATAATATTGATTAGTTTATTATTTTTTATAATACTTCCATTAGTGTAGATTCATGTGCCTATATATAGTAATTTTTCATGTGGTTTTGAGATAAAGGTTTATCATATCATCCATGACTCACGATTCATATATTTAACATATAATATTAAATACAATATTTTATCATATTTCACTATTCATAAAAATTCATCTATTTTAGAAAAATAGAGAAAATTAACCCCTACCATTTATCAAAATGTAGATTAAAAATTTAAAATATATCTTATGAACATAATTTAATAAAAATATGGAAATTAATTTTTAGATAAAATCCTTAATTATTTTAAAAGTACCAATTTTCATATTATTATCAAATTTTTAACCACATGAAAATTTAATTATGCTCTCATGACATTATATTTTCATTTTAATGCAACATAATAATATTTTATAAACCCATTTTCCAAAAATATACACTTTTTTAAATTTTTAAATTTATCAATATATATATATATAACATATGTCATTTATCGAAATCCAAACACTTATTTAATCATTTTTAAAAAAAATTATCTATTTGTATCATGATACAAATTCTATATAACTTCATTTTACAAGGAAAAAAATTTATTTTATAATTACATTGTTGATGTAAAAAATATAACAACCATGTTTCTATTACTAAAGGACATATTATTTTTCTAATGGTCAGATTATTTGTCCATTAGATTGAATTTTAATGGTTATAAGGTTTCCCAAACGTCTAAAAATACCTTATATTTCATTCAATCCTAATTCACATTTAATTTCTCTCATGGTTATATGTATTTTAACATCAAAAATAAATATTTCTTTACTAATATTTTGTTTCATATCTAAAATGTTATTCATGAGTGTAATCATTCAAGGCAGTCGAGTATATCTAAATTTGTGTATTATAGTTATCTTATATTATATTTTTTATCCCATTGTGACACATTCAATTATTATGGATATATCTATTCTATAAATATAATTTTTAGGACAATATATTAAAATATTGTTGGTTTTTTCATTTAGTTCATATACAATATATAATACTACATTACTAAATATGACACATTTAAATAATCAGAAGTTAAATTACACTAATAAAACTTTGGGTCACTACAAACTTTACTCATAATAAATTTCAACCTCAAATTTTCATTTCACCCACTAATATGAAAAAAATGTGAGGGTGCTTATGTTTCATTTATTCCAATAGTTCCAATGTTTCCTCCTCCAAATTTTGTTTCCTCCATAGTAATTTGACTATGTGAGTAGTCTTGTTTCGTATAACTTTGTCTCAATAGTTCAACATCTTCACAAATTTATACACACAAAGGATATCAGGCTCCAAAAGTACCAACTTTTCATCTATTATATGGGAGGGGTCTAGTATATACTTCTCCAAGAGGGATACGTGGAACACATATTGTACTTGTGATAAGGTTTGTGGGAATTCAAACCGATTTTTCACAACATCGATGTGATCAAGAATCTAAAACGGGATGAGGTATTTTGGACATATATTTAATCTCATAAGAAGTCACATTAATCACATCCATTGAAATATACTCAGGAACACTGAATTTATAACACTAAACTCTAGGCCCCTCTGATGGTTACCATAAGAGGTCATTAATCAACTGTGGGTTTCCCTAATTTGTTGTTGAATAATCTTGAACATTTATATAATTTCCTTCAACATTTTAGTACATGGAATATTTCATTCACCAAATTCATCCCATCATGAAGGTTACATACATATCTTCCCATATAGGGATTTATATGAAGCCATTAAGAAGCTTCGGTAGATGTTATTATTTCATGAGAACTTGAGTAAAATAATATTTTGATGTCATGAAATTTTTAATTACCTTCATCAAGATCTCAACATGTCCTCAAGGGTCTAGATATTTTACTCATATTTTCTATCATTTTGGAGGTTATAAACTATACTTATGTTCAAATTATTATTTAGAGTATGGAAGTAATTTTCCAGAACATGTAGGTAAACCCTAGATCTCTATCATATACGATCAATAGTATTGTTCTATGAAGTCACACCACTCCCATAAATTATATTCCAAAAGGTTGATGGAGTGAGAAGTAATCTAAATTTGAAATTAAGGGTGAAGCCTTTGTAAGACGATCCAATTCAACCCATGTGACATTATTTTTTATAGATGTATTCAGATGACCTATAACAAAGTCTATGGTGATGTTTTACCATTTCCATATAGGTAATTATAATGGTTGCATAATTCCACTATATATTTTACTATATTCCTTCACTTTTTGTAATTTCAGGCACATTGATGTATATTCCAAAATATCCTTCTTGAAATTATCCCACCAATTATGCTCAGATACATCTATATGCACCCAAAGAGGATAGAGAAAATTGAGTTGTGTGCATCATTAAACAACTCCTTATTTATCTCATAGTTTTATGGTATACATAGTTGAGATTATAATCTTAAAAATCCTTATTAAGAAATTTTTAACTTCATGGATTTCCATTTTCCCATAACTTCTTATTTCTTCTCCACTTCAACATCATTCCTTTGAGAATCCTTTTTCTTCTTCAGAATGGATTTTTAAAAAATAAAATTTTTCTTGGTTGGAAGCTATTCATTCATTTATGACATTCATGTCCAACCTTAATAAGTCTAATAAGATGGGATCCTTATCAATTATCATCATTGATAGAGTTTTAGGATCCTTTATACTAAGAGCATCTTCCACTTTATCTGACATTCTAGTATGGTAATAGATTAAGTAGTCATTGTCCTTAATCTGATCAAAACATATTCAAAGGAGAATATTAATCTCATTATACGTGAATATATATCTTTTCTCTTATGATTCATAGATATTTTACATTTATACCAATTAATATAGTATTGAAAAATCTTTGAGGAGAACATCACTATAGTCATCTTCAGATCATGTATTTGATATTTTCCACATAAAAATTAAACTAACATGATATATAGCCTATCACTTCATCATTATGCATCAGTGTACATAAAAATACATTCATGGAAGCATCTTATAATACTCTTAAAATTCCCCACTTTAGGGGACTCTGAGTACTCATGTTTTGATAAACCTCTTTTTCAATTCCTCAAAGCACTCTCCACATTTATTGGTCCAAAAAAACATCACTTCCTTCCACATTAGTTCAGTTAGAGACTTTAAAAATTGAGAAAATTTTCTCACTAATCACCAATAATACCCAGTTATTCCATGGAAACTATAGACATTGGTTCTAGATTATTATTTGGGTCATTCCTCAACAACCATTTTCTTTTAAGGATCCATAGATATCCATTTTTGGTGATGACATGCCCTAATAGGGATACTTATTCTATCCAAAACTCACATTTACTATAACTTTCATATAAATTATCCTTTCATAATGTATTTATCATACTTTTCAAAGGCTCCTCAAGTACCTCATTGTTTTAGATTATATCAGGATATCATTTATAAAGAGTTCCAAAAAAATCAACGTAATAAATAAAGTCTAAGTTTATTAAGTTCAAGAGGATTTATAGATCACTATTGTGTCCAAAAAGAATCACTAAGAACTCATAGTTCCCATTCCTTATTCAAACTGTAGTATGGATAATATATTCTTTCTTCACTTTTAATCGGTGATATCTCAATCAAAGGTCCTCCTTAGAGAAATATTGTCATCCATGTAGCTAGTCAATCAATTTATAAATATGTGTTAAGGTATACAAGTTATTTAAAGTAAATTTTTAATTGAATGATAATCAATTAATTGGAACACTAAACTATCCTTATTATTGACATAGAGGACAAGAAGTCCCCATGTATAATAACTAAGGCATTTAGAACCCTAATCATGGTTATCTTTTGGTTAATTATTCAATTTTTCCAACTCAATGGTGTCAATTATATAGGGATTCTGGGATATTCTTGAAGATCTAAGTATAAGTTCAGTCGATATCTCAATATCATTCTCAAGATAGAAGTTGGGAAATACTTTAAGGAATACATCAATATATTCCCTCACCATGGGAATGTAATCAATGATTATTCTCTCCTGTGTCAATATAATTTGATCTAAATATTCTTTCTTATAATAAAATAATATCTATTCTTGAGAAGAATATTCCAAATTATTTTCTTCCATTACCTCAACCATGTATAGAATCAGCAGAAATATTGAGATATAGAGAGTTATTCTCCCCCCCTGACATTCTATATTAAATTTATATTATTACAAACAATAAATTCTAGATATAGAATCAAATTTCACTGAATGAAGTATGAAAAGATTTATTGTGAGGTTCAGTCGACACACAATGACTACGGGGATTTATATACATAGGATTTAATAATTTCCTCATTTTTTGTTCTCAAAGATATCTCAACCTTTATGTTAATGAGGTGTTGTTCGAATTGTTCTACAAAAAATTTTTGGTATAAAATAATGTGTAAAACAAGAATCAAATAATATATTACTCATTCTTGAATGAATAACTAGAATATATGGAACCACTTCATTATTAAGGTCTACCTCAGTAATTTTGATAGTAAAATCCCTTCATTACTCTCTAAACCTTGTATGTTGTTTTCATTGATTATCTCTGGAAACCACTTGATTAGATAATTGGAATTCATAGATTTTTTCGTCTTTCTATTGAAATACATGATTATAGGTTGAGTGATTATCAAAGAGTTGTTTTATTTTATCACATTACTGGGCATCTTCGTCTCCCTTTAGTATTGATTTTATTGATTCCCATATCTTTCACACATTAATCATCTCCACATTACATTGAGATAGTTCCTCGGATACTTCTTCCCAAACTTTTGGTACATTGTAAGTTGGTGTTTTTTTCTTCAATGGGATTTGTTAATTGAAACCCCCAAGTTAAATCCTAATTTAAAATTTTTATATCCAAATCCTTAGGACCACTAAGAATCACCAATCTCCATTTTTACCATAAGGGAAAATAGAAAATATATTCATAGTATTGAAGGTATTTAATTGATATATACATTCATATACTTAGATTTAATACACTAAATAAGTTTTTTACCTTAATTTTGGTGTTGATTACAATGTTAGAGGCATGTCGTACCATACTTGTAATATTTTCCGCATAAATTCCAATAGAATGATATTAATTTTTATTTATCACAAGGAACTTACTATCAATTTTATGATTAAGAGTTTGCAAGAAATTTTTATTGAAAAACATTTTCAGGAATCCTTCACATTCTATGGATTTATTTACTCTTTGGGATTTGTGTTATCAATTAGAGTAAACCACTAATTTGATTAACCCTCTATGTGATAAATGACTAATATGAATTTCTATTGTGTAAATAATTAGAGGATATTGAATATCTTCTAAAAGGAGTTAATCTATTTATTCATGATAAGTGGATAAAAATATCAAGCAAGGGTAAAAGGCCTTTGTCACACAATGGAATCAACCACAACATTATATTTCTAAGTAGAATAATGGTTTATCACATTATTCAAGCTATTATTCATAACATGAGTCAATGGAGAAAGTAATTTTATGAATTTATCACCTCGATCTCTAATTAGATTATGTATATCATTAATAAAATCATCACATTACCTACAACATTGGTTTTTGACATGATTCCTCTTTTTTCCCACCATTAACTAATATGCAGTAAAATTAGGGATTGAAATACTAGAACTAAAAAGAATATAAATTATGAAACTATGAACTTAAGAGGAATAATGAATAAATTACATGTATATCCAAACATATGAGTCTATAGGTTTCAATACTGGTAGTCTATGGTAATTTTAATATTAGTTTTTTCTAACCTAAAAAACTATTAAATTCTTTTATAATGGTTCATAAAGTGATTATGAATTTTCTAAAGAATATCTCAGAGAAGTTTCAAACCTAGTGTTTTTTAAGGAATTTTTTCATCCACCGGGTACAGGTCAAGTTAATACTCAATGATCAATTTCGAGGCTATTACCCCTTAGTACATATGTAATGGATCCAAATCCAGTTATAGAATCTATAAATGGATTTAATTCCTTATAAACCACTCACTATATACCTTACCATAATTTTATAATCATTTCCTTTACTTAGACTTATACCTATAGTTTTTATTAATTAATTCCTTTTCTAATCACCAAAAAAATATTTAGAACTCTCTATAACACCAATAAAAGTGACCCAATCCTCTTTAAAATTTTATTAAATGATTTTGAAAATATATATACAATAAAAAACGAAAAATGATCTAGAGGACTAGTGTATTTGGGTGACAAGGTTCATAAAAAATCAACATTAATATAAATTAAAAATATATATATTTGAATCTTAAAAATGTAGTCCAGAATTCCCCAAAGCCTCTATAACTACATGGGAAAACCTGGGGAATACCTAAACATAATGGGTTAGCTATAAATCCCAAAAGGGGAGTGGGAATGATAGTGGAGCATAACATAAAAGTCATATAACATAACATGAATGTGTAAAATCTAAGGAAAATGAATGATAACATGGGTGAATGACATAAATATAATTAAATCCTAAGATCATAGAATTATATAAATGTGTAAATAACATAAAACATGACATCTTATACATATGGAAAGACATCCTCTAGATACACCATAACATGGTTGATATACTCCAACAATGGATTATGTTTACTCCCTAATATCATTCATACCATCCCATAAGATGTAAAAATTGCCCAATACATTATAGTTATATCTAGTAACACTAATAATAAAATTAAAATTCATATTTTTTCCACAAAAGAAAACTAAACCTAATGTATAATGATAATAATTATATATGGAAATAAATTGGTTACATAATCAACTCATATAGCATAACTAAATGGAATATCATAATGGTATCTATCAAAGGAGTGATAAATTAATTATTGGATACTAAAAGGTGAAAATTAATAATAGTCCATGAAAAATGATTTCCAAGTGAAGTGAATATATAAAAAATAGTGGAGAAGTATTTTTAGTAATGTAAATTTTAATTAGGGTTTTCAGGAAAATGGTAAATAGTTTTTTAAGGGGGAAAGATAATATTAATTTACATAAACCATAAATAAACTAAAAACAGTTTCCATAATTAAATGATTAATTTTCAAAACTACATATGGTTTAAATCATTTTATGGAGTATTATTGTATATGAGGTAAGAAATAGAGAAGTTTCTGTTAATCAGGTTTTCCAAATAAGTAAAATTGCGAAGTAAACCTTAAAAATGTGTATATCCTCAAAACATTAATGTTAATAATATTTAGGTATATATTTAAGTGGAATAAATAAATAGAAATTAAATTAATACCTGAGATTAATAGCATGATTAAGTGAGTTTTGGAGGAAAATACATGACCCTATGTAAAGAATGGGGGTTCAGAAGTTCCATTAACTCTAGTCCAAATTGGTTCTACAAATTAACTTAACCACTTGAATAATCAAATTATAATTATTTAAGGCATTAATTCAAAAATTCTTGAAAATTTTGATTTATTATCAATATTTATTATTAGTTTAGAGTCATTTATTTGATATATCATTTCTCTTTATATTTTCCCAAGGTTGTTTGTTTCATTGTTCCAAGGTTGGATTAATTTTTGGGACTATAACTGTATAAGTAAAACAAAATTTTCTTAATGTCCTTAAATTTTTTAAATATACCCAAATATATATATATGAGTTCTGAAATGGGGTTGATTCATTTAGTATAAACATTATCATTATACGTTTAGTTTATTTATTTGGTTTTACCGACCATCATGAACTAGATTGATTTTATCTAATTCAATGATTGTAAATACATTATAGAAAATGAAATACGTAATAATATAATTATTATCGTCATCATTAACAATAATTATATTTTTATAACCATTCATGACTATGGTGGTGAAAATTGAAGTGTGTTGATCATGAAGGTGGTGAACTGACTATAATAAGAACATTGGTTTTCAATTTAGAGTAAAATGAAAAAATGAATGATAATTGATATTACATTAAAAAAAACATTATAGTGTATTTGTTATGCTATAGGAATTATTTCATGTTGGATAGATGAATTGGGTATGGGTAATATAAGAGATTATTAAAGGATGATTCAATTAAGAACATTACCTCTTTACATGTCCAATCTTGGAAGATAACTTAAGTCAACTTGGTATAGTCATTTGGTGATACCTGAACCCCATATATGTGGTGAGAGTTATAGGAATATATAATTATAGATAATTTTAAATATAATAAACTTAGAAAGGGTGGGGATAAGGGATATAGAGGAATGGTATTTATAAGGGGGGAAATGAGTGGGTTTTAATATAATATTCAATATTTTATTATTCATTCCAAAGAATACAAATAGTATTTCTTAATGTCACTATGTAAAATAATTAATTAATGTTAGTTTTATATAATCGTTTCTCATGTCATTCATGACCCACTAATTAATGTAGTTTACATATAATGTTCATTGCCGTATTTGTTTCATATTTCACTATTCAAAAAATTCTGACATTTTAAGAAAATACAAAAAATTCACCCTAACCATTTTCAAGAATGAAAAAATGAAATAATTTTTTTCAAATACAATTCAAAATTTTGGAAAATAAAATTTTAAACTAAGAAAAAATTTATTTTTAAAATACTAATTTTAATATTATGATCAATTTTCTGACCCTTCAAAAAATTATTAATGGTCTCATAAAATTATATTATCATTTTAATGAAATGTAAAATTATTTTAGAAACCCATTTTATAAAAATAAAATTTCTTTTATGTATTTATATTAATTATTAAAATTTATTTTAAACATGTGTTTTTATACAAATACTAAAAAGTTATTATATCATTTTAAAACATTTATTTATTTGTATCATGAGATAAATTTTATTTATTTTCTTTTTCTAAGATAACTAAATATTATTTTCCAATTACATAGGTGAGTTTATTATCTTAATGATCATGTTATTTTTCCTATTGATCATAATACTATTCCAATAGTCATATTACTATTCAATCTGACATATTTGTAAAGGTCAAAATGGTTCCTTACCTTTTATAAATACCTCATTTTTCATTTGTCCTTCATTTAAGTTTGTATTCTATAAATTATATATGTTTTTACATTTTTAAGATGATATTTCATTGATAATATTTAATTTCATTTATAAAATGTTGTTCATTAGTGCGATGATTCTAAGGGATCAAGCATATCTAAAATTTCAAATTATAATTATTTTATTTTCTATTTTTTATCCAATTATAACACTTTAAATTATTATTTATATATTTCTTCTTTACATGTATTGTTCAAGTCTATATAATAATTTGTTTATCAGGTATTGAATGTGCTTTATATAATATTGCATTACTAAATATGACATGTTTATATAATAAAAAGTGAAATTCCATTAATAAAATATTGGGTCATTATTAGTACCCCCCATGTTTCAAGGTGTTTCTATCCACAGGGATTGAGAACTTCCTTAATCAATAATTATACACCATAATGAGGCATGGCCCCCCAAAGTAGTTTCTAAAAGGTATCATAGAGAAATATATTAGTTGGGTAATATGGGAGATTTAGGTTCTATAGTATCAAGAACATATGGTCTACTCTATGATACAACCAAAATCTAGTATATACACTTGGGACTTGTTTATGATGTTGGTTTTCTAATACTTAAATCATATCTAATATTTTATATGTATTTTCCCCTATCATGGATTTGAGATGAATTATCTTTTTTGTTCCCCTTTTTTTTCAAGACATCATATTTTTTATTTTTATTCTCATCCATGAATGGGTTTCTTTCCTATATATATTTCATTTTTATAGATAAAACATAGTATGATGGTAACTTCCATGGATATGTATTTTGTGGAGTTATATCTTAGTCATCCTTGACTATGATTTTTTTTATTGGTTCTTGTGTTAAGATCTACTATGATGTAGAGTTTCCCTTTTTAAAAGATCAATTTCTATCTTTGTTTCTAAATGATGAACTATGTAATTACCATTTCAATTCTATCACTTCATTTTTCATACAATTACGGATTATTAGTGCATTTATCATTCATTCTATATCATATTTGGTCATTATTCTTATCTTTTCAATATAATAGTTTTTTTGTAGATATGAGGAATTTTTTAAATTTATTTGGGTAATGATTCCCATATGTGTAAAGTGTATTTTCTATGATAGTAATAAACACCTAAACTAGAGGAGGTGGGATATGGGTGGAACAATAATCTTTCTACAGACCCCAGTATGGTACCATTTGGTCAGGTCATATCTAACGGGAATCAATGTGGAACCATATTAGGGATGGAGTTTGGATTTTTTGATTCATGTAATATTTGGTTTGGGAACATAATTAACAGTCATTAATGGGTTTTATGTTTGAGTAATTAATAAGGGAGAATATCATTGGTTTGAGAAACAAATTCATCCTTTCATAAGGGCTCTGATAAAATGTTAGTCAACTAAAGACTATAAGCCATCAATTTAATGATATAAATGAGATTGAATATGATTCATATAAAATTATAGTTTTGATTTTAACCATGCCCTTCCTGAGTGATCTCAACTAGATATGATTTAATAACTATTTATTATTATTTTCAAATATAGTATTCCATCCTATAGATATCTAGTTTAGATATAGAGGCGGTGTTGTAATGAAATTATATAAATTATCCATCTTTGATTCATTAATAAGATAAGAAATGAGGCATGAGTTCCGGGACATGATCAAAAGGTATATATACCAATGAGTAGAGGTAAGATCCCCTATTAATTGGAAAAATGGAATACCCCTTGTATGGATAGATGGTAGTGACTAGAGTTCAAGATGAAAATACCCATATACTAAGTGAACATCAGGAATCCTAATGGAAAAAGGCGTTTAGTTTTTGAGGTGAGTAAGATCCTTAGGCCACACATAATTTTCTTGAGTTAGTGACTCATGTAGTTTATCAAGTTTATACACCCACAATCTAGATGATGGTGTTTTCAATATGTTTTCATTAATTTGTAGCTTTACATTGATATATGTTAACTACTCAAACTCACAATGACTCCACTATAACCAAGTAAAAGTATAATAACATTAAGGGATGAATAAGTTAATGAGTTTATATACCTTTAATAGGAAAGTATGTCTATGTCTGAGTATGCTTCACGGTCCAAAAACCACATAAGGTACTCAATAGACAAGATTCATGAAGGTTTTCGGTGAGATTGGAAGTTGGAGTGGGGATTTTAGAGGGAGTTTTGAGTTAGGATCATTTTTTTGTACATCCTCATTGATTTTATGGTTATTAATAATGCTTTGATAATCAATAGAAATCTATTGAAGTCATAGCTTGGAAATGATGAAAGTTTTGGTCTCTTTGAGGTAGATTCATCGGTATCAACCAGTCAGTTGTAGCCATATAGGTCTCATCGTTAGAGGAACTGGTAGATTTGATCACGAACTAATGGATCAACAATGGAGGGACCATGTAGGGGGTGAAAATATCCGGGAGAAGGTATTTGATACACATAAAAAATAAGAGT
This sequence comes from Viscum album, assembly GCA_963277665.1. NCBI lineage: Eukaryota > Viridiplantae > Streptophyta > Magnoliopsida > Santalales > Viscaceae > Viscum > Viscum album. The sequence continues at coordinate 1,008,358,249 of OY728161.1, forward strand.
ACATGTGTATTAAGATTATTCATTTTAGAGAAAACATGAGGGTAGCTAAAATGTCATGATGTATAGACCAAAACCCTAGAGATAATGATGATATAAAGGTCCTCATTTATGTGTATAATGTGGCACACCTGGAGAAGTTTTTCTTATACTTAAAAGGTGATACATTAAAATTTAGAGGTTGATGATTATTTGTTCCACTCCCACTACAACCATCTGGTATACCTTGTAAGGAATATGGGGTTTTTAACTAGGGTCCCATAAAATTTCATGTTATGGAGGGATATTATTAAATGAGGAATTATAATGGATAATTTATTATCTTTTTATAGGTGCAGTTTTTTCTAAGGATTTGAAATATTTATATGTATATATTCAAATCCAGGCGCTATGACGGCATGCGACTCTAAGGCCCAGGGTTCCCAAAATTATTTAAATAAAAATATTAAATATATTTTATATTATTTGTGAATATTTTCTTATATAAAATGGGATAAATATTAAATGGAATATTATATCAGAAATCTGATACCACAGAAGATTCTAGAACACAAGGTTTACACATGGTGCGACCACAAATGGTTAGGCGCAGGGCATTTGGATAAAAACATCCCTAGGCGGGTGCCTTTAGTTAAATAAATAATTAAATTATTTATTAATTAATTAACCTAATTTTTATTTTTTCTATAATTAATTCGTTATAAAAATTCTTCAGGTCCAGTCACATAAACCCTAGGGTAATCGATAGGTGTTCTTCATCCTTCAACTAGAAAATAAAAATTTAATGACGATGAGACTCCAGATAATGGAAGAACAAAATATTGTGATCACAATGGTTCCTAAAATTAATTGCTGGTTAGTTTATTTGATGAAGAAAAATATAAACCATGTATAACTCATCATTTAAAAATTTACTCATCATTTAAAAATTTATACCTCATTTGATTAAATTGATTGAGCATGATCATCCATTTCTTTGGTTAGTGCCAATTGCAAGACTATGCATTTTATCATATCCGTATTTAAATTTATTAATTTAATTTTTTCTCACCCAGTAAATCCCTAATAACATTCATTTCAAAATAATGCTTGGAAAATGAGGCTTTACCTTTTTTGGTTCTTTTCTCCCTTTGATTCTTAGCATTCTTCTCCATTGGCTTACGGGGCCATGGATCGATATTATATGGTGGTACCGAGCCCGATCAAACCTCTGGATTCACTATAGAATAACATGAGATCAACTGATCATAAAAAAGAGGTGAATACTGAGTATTTTCATATTTTAGGTGATGTATTTGATGAAACATAATCTGAATCAGATATTTCGGTCAATTAAATATGTGTGTGGTGCATGTGGGAAACCACTTACCAAACAGAAATCTGTTTTCATCCAAGAGACAGTCGAAAAAATTGAATCAAGGCTGTTTTCATAAATTTCAAGCGGTCTGGAGGAAAGATCGCATGCATCATACATGGATCTAGATACATGGCTGTATATTTGAGTTTTTGGAAAAATACTAACTACATGTCATTTATTCAGAAGAAAGAACATCATGTTACCCCTTGGTTGGAGAGACTTGGGTTTCAGGTGAGAAAAGTATCACATGCCATGTGGGACACCTACACACCATTTGAAAATTTTTCTAGTGATTGGGAATATACTCTGGGCGTACATGGTCATGGGAATGTCTAGGAACACATAGTGTTGTGAAGTACCCAAACATGGGTAGGATATACTTACACAGCCAAGGAGAATGGGAAGGACCATAGGTAGTTGAGGTGTGTTGTGTAGTCCATTGACACATCATGTATGGATACAAGGGCAGATATCCATGTACCTACAGGGGAACATCCAGGTGATTGATTGGGAAAAAACTCCATTTGGGTCCCCATAAATGTTGTGACACTTTGTTTCCTTTTGAGGAAATGTAAATCTCTCATATCTCCACCATTTGGACTCGTATTTTGGCATTAGAGTAGCATTATTGAGTGTTTTTTTAATTTAGAAAGTGATGGTGGACCCCAGAGTGTCTTATGAGATATGATGAGAGATATTTTTAGTCGGAAATTTCTTTATGTGATTCTCGATGAAAATAATGAGCAGGTAGGATGACCAGATGATTTAGGGAATCACCCCCTAGCTGGGTTGGGCATGAGTCCTCTGACAATATATAGAGTGGTTCCCTTTTATGAGAAAGGTAATGGTTCCTCTATTTACTCATAGTTTTTCACCCTCCAACTAAGATATGGCATGAATCCTCTACCTATCCACTGAGTTTCACCCTCCAGTGAATTAAGGGAATGGGTCCGCGACATCGAGAATGGAACCCTCCTACGGAGTCAGGGCATGGGTCCTTCATCTTATTTCTTAGTGGAAACCACCTCTTGTATGAGGTCATGGGTTATTGAATAATAGATTGAAACCCTCCAACAGGGCTGGGCTTGGGTCATCCAATGACCATTAGAGTGGCACCCTCCATCTGTGCTGGGCATGGGTCCTCTACCTATCTACTAAGTGGAAACCACCAACTATTCTAGGCATGGTTCTGCTAGCTATCTATTGAGTGGAACCCTTCTTTTGTAACAAGTAATGGGAAATCATGATAGATATTGTGGCCCCTAGACTACGAAATAGTGGTGAGGTGTGTCTTGACATAGATATTTCTATGGAAAGATGTGTGAGATGTTGGGAATTGTTGATGATCTTCTGGAATTGATGGCACCCTTTTTATGGGTCGGGGTGTGATATGGATATCCCTTTCTATCTCATTTGTTTTTATTTGTTTTGATCATATAAAAATATACATATATCTTTTTTCATTTTTAATCTCTTTATTTGGGTTTACATATCTATTTTCTATCTACACCTATCATGTTTCTTACTGATACCCCTTTATATTTTACAGAATCCTTCTGGGTATGTATATGCTCACCCTTAAAAGGGATTTTCCAGCACATGTTATGTCATATAATGATGACGGACAAATCGATGGTGACTACAATGAAGCTTAGGGATACTAGGTACATTGAACCTCATAAGGTGGTCGGATCTTGGAGATTAAAATTTGGTATCTCTCAGCACTTTTAAATTCCATATTTGTTAGGTTAGGACATATTTTTTCTTGGTCATGTATTTTTTCCCTTAACTTTCTGTTTTCACTAACATGCTCTTGTACACCCTAGTGTTTTTCATATGCATGGTTATATTATAGATATTGCATATTTTTATTTTTATTCCTGTGAATTTCTTCATTGACATAGTTGGGTGTGTGTATATAGGTACATTAATAAAATTCATCCCATGTTATATATTCTGTTCGATTCTAGTCGCTAGCCCCCAACCTCTTCAGGTGAACTTGTGGTAGTCGCTGCTTAAGCCATACTGGGTCGGGTCATGAAATATTGGTATCAGAGGAGGTTCAATACTTGGAATAGTGATTAAAGTAGTTACCTTATTGGGAATTGGTTGAGTTATAAGGAATAAGTTTCAAGATGTCTCAGGTTTGGATCTTAATATAGGGAACCCAGTGTTGGGTTGATGGACACCATATTCATTCACTAAATCCCTGACTACATTCTTGTCATCTCGGAATACTAAAACATTTATAGTAGGGATTACATGGTACATGTGTAATATAGTATTGAGTATTTGAACTATAATTATTGATTAGACTCCCCATTATATATATATATATATATATAAATATTCTTATCTAATCATGGTATGTCTTGATTATATTTTCATGATGCTACCACGATGACAGCAAACCAGGTTACGAGTTCTGGATCATGGCAATGATCCAATGAGTGATGAGGCCTCAGTTCAGGGTTCATACAATGAGAAAATACATACATTTGGATAGGTATTATAACCCCCAACTATCAAGTGTTATATAATACCTACATGGTGGCAAGAGGATACATGCATATTTAGCACTCTCCGTGAGATCCAATACAAGAGGTCGTTGAGGTTCCACAGCAAGCCAAGTCTCAAAGAAGCAAATGATTAGCTAGATGCAGTGACTTGTGTCTTCAAGTTCATATAGACACCAATTAATTAGGTTTTAGCAATGGTAGATATCCTTTCCCATGGAGCATCTGGTCACTGGTGGAGTCTTGTTACCCATATACATGATGATACGACACACTTGTGGACTAAATTCGAGTAGTTATTCTATGAGGATTACTACCCCTCTTGTTTTCACTTGGTATGGATTAAAAAGATTCTAGATCTATATTAGGGAGGGATGATAATGTCTAAATATTCTATCAAGTTCACAAACCTTATGATTTACTCTCCTAACATGATTCATGATGGCTACTTCCGAGCATGGAAGTTTGAGCAGGTTCTCTGTAGATATATTTGATCCTATGTAGAACCCTTGTACATTCCCACCTCTTCTAGGGTATTGGGGTCGGTGATGGAGATGGATATATTCCTAACATAAGGACTCTGGGAAGTATACTCGGCACTGGGAATTATAGAGCTGAGTCATCTTAGCATCTTGAAAACATTAGTTGACAAGATCTCAACATAGGAGATCATCCTTGGATCAGGATCGAGAACATGGTCAGGGGAATCATAGAGGGCAAAGGAATATAAAAAAGGATAGGTTCTACAATTGTGATGGGTTAGGTCACATTGTCTATGACTTACTGACTGGACATGTCGAGTAGTGCGGATAGATAGTAGACAGACAACCATGGTATAGGCAGTTCCATGATCAAAGATCTTCTATAAGAGGGAATGGAGCCCCTCAAGGAGGAATATATAGAAAATGAAAATTTGGATATCTAGTATGAGAATCTATGGGTGGTGGATGATGGTATTAGTTCCTTCTACCATAACCACTAGATGGCCCATGATAATCTTAGGGAGTAAGCAGTCAAGGCCACAGATAGCTGCAGGCATTGGAGTCGTATGAACCCATGGAACATGAAATGATTAAAGGTATTATATATGTTTATTATAGTCTTGAATCAGTATTAATAGACTCATGTTCAAGTAATTCATTCATATATTTATTACTGGTGAAAGATCTTGAGCTCCTAGTTGAGGCACTGTCCCAACAACTTTTTCTTGAGGTTTCTATGGGAACTTCTTATTCTTTATCATTTATATTCTAGTAGTATGGTACCTTGTTGGTGGAGAAAGGTTTTGATGGGACCATTTAGTCATCATGATGGAACCTTATGACATTATATTTGTTATGTATTGGTATTATGTGATCCAAGCCCATATTGAAAATCGCCATAGATGGGTCAAATTCCTTCGTACTGATGGGATAATATTATCCTTTGTGGGTGAGATGGATCTCATGGAGAGATGAGTAGGTTTCTCGAGTAGGAGGCTTCTGAATTTCAACGATAATTTGGATAGTTTTTTCCTTTGTGCATAAATCTCCATGGGCATATATATTGCTTTAATCAGGGAGTAGATATAAACATATTCACTGAGGATGTTTTGGGACTACCATTGAGGCGATTGATGGATTTTTTTTTCATCCAACATCCTAGGACTACTCTACTATATTCTTAAAAATATTGGATATCCACTACCGAGCTCTAAGAGCTTTGATTGTAGTTGGAGGACCTTTGAAGAAAGGGTTTAATCAGGCCTATAGTGCCCCCCTATCAACTCCAGTGTTGTTCATGAAATATTTTAATGGTATCTTGTAGCTTTTCATGGATTATAAATGCTTCAATTGGACAATTATAAAGAAAATGTATCCATTTATAAGGATTTACGACCTATTTGACCAGTTTTGAGGTGCCTGATAGTTCCCGAAGATCGATCCAAAGTCTATCTAAATCCTGTTGAGAGCTCATGAGGTTGATATTTTGAAGCTCTAATTTTGATATTGCTATAGAAAATTTGAGTTACTGGTAATAACCTTTTGTGTGATGAATTCCCCTTTTATTTTTATGGATATGATGAAGCAGATCTTCAATCCATACAATTAAAACTTTTTGTCTATCTTCATTGATGATATACTCATGTACATTACATAAGAGGAGGATAATTCATATCACTTAAGGATGGTCCTAGATTTTATTCAGGAGCACCAAATTTATGGTAAGATTTCAATGTTACCATTCTAGATTTATCGGATTCACATCATGGGAATTTTCATTTCATAGCATGGTTTAGTTATAGACACAGAAAAGATAGATGTAGTTCTTTCTTGGGATCCACCCAAGATCCTGTCAGTGGAGAATAGGTAATTTTCTCATAGGGGTACTACATGAGGTTTCTAGAAGTATTCTCTAGTATTTTATCCCCCTTTACCACACTAATGTGAAAAGGGAATCTATTTACCTAGAATAAGTAGTTCCATTCGGATCATGGGGATATTAGGATGAGTATAATGAGCTCTCACATGTTGAGACTACTAGAGGAGGGAGTTTAGTATGTAGAGTATTGTGATTCCTCACAAACTGGGCTCAGAAGCATCTTCGTGTCATTTTAGATAGTTATCACATATGTGGTGAGGCTGTTGAAACCTCATTAGAAAAACTACAAGACTCACAACCTAGAGCTGGTAGAGGTAGTATTTTCCATGAGTATATATAGGAACTGTTTTCTGGTATAGTAAATTGTGTTTATCTCTGACTATCAAAGTCTTGGGTATGTTTTCACACATATAGACTTGAACCTGATACATAGGAAGTGGTTGGAGTTCTTGTAGGACTATGAATTCAATATAGTCTATACTTTAGGGGAGTGTAGTTTGGAAAAATATTCCCTTATTAGGAAGTCTCATGCTCGTTTGGTGTAGGTGGCTTCAAAGTAGTTTGATTCCATTCAGCTAACCCTAGTTGAACAGGAGGGTGTAGATTTTCTTCATTCGATGGTGTGGACTCCTTATTCTCAAGCGTGTGAGAGAGTCTGGGTTGGGATAAGTTTACTATTAGGTATTTAGTGACCCAATATTATAAAAAGATTCACTAGAGGTTTTTTTAAGGATTTAATCACATCATCCATTTCTAAGGAGGGACAATGGTCCTAGTCACAATGCTGGAGTAGGCGACGAGAGAGTTCCAAACATATCATTTAGTTGTCAACCCCGATGTGTGGGAAATGTAAATAGACCTTCAGTTGATGTTTTGTTGTACATAATGGCATAGATCACGGATCAATTTTTCTCTTGGTCCCTCAACTATTATCAGGTGAAGACTGAGCACCAGGATCTGATAGGTTTTTGCAGCCCCTTTAGACTCCAACGTGAAACTGAGACAACATATCTAAGGAATCTGTAATAGGGATTCCACAGAAATCAAAGGGATATGATTCCATCTTGGTGACAATTAAATAACACATAAAATTTTTAAACATCCTTATAATTAGGTATTATAGTTTTTTGGAGACTTTCAGGAAGATGTATATATGGGATATTATTCTCCAACATGGGGAGACCTCGACTATTATGTCTGACTGTGATGTGAAGTTCATGTCACCGTTTTGGAGAGGATTGAATGAGGAATTTGGGACCTATTTGAGGATTAATGTATCCTTTAACCCCTAGATATATGGGAGCACAGAGTGTACTATCCAAGTGGTTCAGGATATGTTGAGGGATTTCATGGTAGACTTTACATAGATTTGGGAGGATCACTTTTCCTTGGTATAGTTTGTGTACAACAATTGATTCCTCCATACTATCAGCATGGAACCTTTTGAGGACCTATATGAAACACCCTTTAGGTCACCCTTGTATTGAATAGAGATTGGTGAGTCATATCTTGTGGGTCCAAAGATGTCACAGGTGACAATGGAGAAAGTCTAGGTCAAACATGACAAGATAAGGATAGCCCAGAGTAGGAAGAAACCTCATATAGATCGATATCATTGGATCATGGAGTTTGATAAGGGAGACCATGTTTTTCTAAGAGCCTCCCCATGATGATTACTTCAGAGTTTTTGTCTGGGCATAATGTTATCCCCAAGGTGAATCATTCCATTCAAGATCTTGAAAAAGGTTGGAAATTTTGCTTACCTCGATGCCCTTCCCCCATAACTAGAGTGGGTGTATGCCATCTTCCATGTTCCCCATCTAAGGATATTCATGCATGACCCCTCACATGGTATTGTATAGGGTCAGCTGAAATTCAAGGATGGAGCCTCTTTTGCAGAGTACTTAGTGTTAATCTAGGATTAATAGGAGACAACCCTGTGCAGATGGAATAACCCCTTGGTACGTGTGTTGGGAAATCATGGGATGATGTAGAAGAGCTCCTAGGAGTGGGATGACCAAATGAGGGATAAATATAACATTTTTTCTTCATTTTTTAATTTATGTGATGAAAATATTTATGGAGGGAATTATGTAGAGACTATTTTTTGGAATGGTAAGACATTGAACTATTCTATATATATTTTCAGATCCAGGCATTGGGATGGTGTGTGATTTTTAGCATCTGTGTTCCCAGAATTAATTTTATAAAAATATTAAAAGTATTTGATAATACATACACATTTCTTCTTCACTAAAATTGTAAAAAAACATAAATAGAATATCATATCATAAATAAAAAACTACAATTGTGTTTATAATGTAGGTTCTACCAAATTTGAATCCTAAAATGGGTCTTTACTGGGCTTTTGGATAAAAGTGGTTATGGGAATGTGTGTTTAGTTAAATAAATAATTATATTTATTTATTTATTTAATTAACTAAATTCTTATTTCATCAATAAGTAAACTTTGATAACTATTCTCTAGGTTAATCCACATAAACCCTGTGAGAATCGGTTGGTGTTCTTCCTCCTTCCATTAGAAAATCAAGATCCGATGACGACGACACTTCGGATCCAGAAAGATCAAGATAAAGAGAACACAATGATTCACCCTCTTCATTAGTGAGTGTTTTCTTCAGCGAAGAAAAATCCAAACTATGTATGGATCATCATTTGTGTATTTATACATTATTTGATTAAATGTAATGAGTAGGATCATCCCTTTCATTGATGTATACCAATCGCAAGACCTTTCCTCTACATGTGTATAGATTTAAATTGGTTTATTCAATTTTTTCTCATATTGGATATCCCTGATTATGTTAATTTATTATGAATTTTGGTATAATTATTGTTCACCATTATTTTGGTGTTTTTCTTGATTTGATTCTTCATGTTATTCTCCATTTGGAAATGGGGTTATGGATCAATATTTTTGGGTAGTACTGACCTGATTGGACCCCTATATTTTCAACAGAATCACATTTGAATAATGTAACATCGAATAAGGGTTGAATACTTAGGATTTTTGAGTTTCGAGTGATCTATTTGATGAAATGGGATCCAGATAATTGATGGTGGGTGAAATAATTTGGGTTCAGTGTGCGTGGGGAATGATAAAACAAATAAAAATCCTCTTCTAACCAACAGAAAACATAAAATGAAGAATCGATGTCATTTACTTTTATTTTTGGAGTCTTTGATGCGATATAAAAAAGTATCAAACTATTATTTGGATGTGTGTGTGCATATATAACTATTTGGAAAAATCATAACTATTCCATGGTAAAAAGAACATATGTGGTGTTACCATTCGGATACAACAGTTAGGGTTTCAGGTGAGAAAAGTATCACACATATTGAAGGACACCTACAGGTCGTGTGACTGCAGTTGAGGTGACTAAACATGTACATTGAGAGTAATCGATCATGGGAATGACCAAGAACAAGTTGTGTGTTGAAGTACTCTAACACAGGATGGATACATGGACACCACCAGGGAGCACGGGTAGGACCCCATGTGGTTGGGGCATGTCAGGTTATCCACCCACACACTGTGTATGACTACATAGGTAGCTAGTCTTGTGTCTTTATGGACACATCCAAGATATTGAGCAGGACCATACACTATGTGGTTCCCCTTACACATCGTGTACCCTTTCATCCCTTTCGACGAAACTTCAATCTCTTGTATCTCTTCCATTTTCACTAGGATTTTATTCCATGAGTTTCATATCCTTTATTTTTTCACATAGAAAATGATGGTGTTCTATGTAGTGAATTTTTATATATGATTTGAGATGTTCTGAGTGAGAAACTACTTTAGGTGATTCTCAATAATGGTTGTGATCAAGAAGCCTCACAATGGGATTTAGAGTGTCACCCTATAGATGGGATAAGCATGAGTAGACTACCTATCTATAGATTCCTACTCTCTTGTGGGTTAGGTCATGGGTACTCTATTTTAACTTAAAGTAGCATCCTCAGACTGGGATAAGGAATGGGTCCTCTACCTATCAACTAAGTGAAACCCTCCTATAGAGTCGGTGTATGGGTCCTCAACTATGAGAGTGGCACCCTCATCTGTTGTTAGTTAATGTTTCCTCTATCGTTTCTATTAGTGGAACCCTCCTATTGTATAAGGTCGTGTCTCCTTAAATAATAGAGTGGCACCCTTATACTGGGTTGGGCATGGGTCTTCCGTCTATCTACTGAGTGGAACCTTCTATATAGGCTAGTCATGGGTCCTCTATCTATCTATTGATTTTAACCCTCCTATTATACCATGGATCAGGTCTGCTACCTAGATACTTTGTCCCCTTGATAATTCACCATAGTGGTCAGGTGTGTCATGAACTAGATTTTTCTACGGATAGTCGAGTGAGATGCTAGGAAACATTTATGGACTTCCTGAACCGATGGCACTCTTTTCCTATGATGGGCTGGTAGGTGGAGATCTCTATCCCTCTCATTTAGGTTTATTTGTTTTGAGCATATATATATACATGTTTTTTGGAATTGTACTTTCTTCTTTCAGTTGAGACATCTATTGTCTCTTTATTTCTATACTTTCTCTTATTGTTCACCCGCTAACTTTTTGGGCATCCAACTGGGTATGTATGTACCCAAACCTACATGTCATTTTCCCACATGTTTCATCCCTTATGTAGATGATGGATAAAGAAGTAGTGAATAGAGAGTATCTTAGAGATACGGGGTGAATTGGACATTGTACGATGTTTGAAGAATATATATTAAGAACTAATCTCTCTCAGCACTTTTACATTCTAATTTTGTCATGTTGCGACAACATTATTGTTGGGAATGTATTTTTTCAATTTACATTCATTTTTTATTGTCTTACCCTTATAAACACTAAAGGTTTTTTATATGCAAGATCACATTCTAGATTTTTGATCCTTTTATTATTTTTTCTTTGGAACTTCTTCATTGTGATGGTTGGTTGTGTGCATATATGCCCATAAGGAAAATACCTCCCATGGTAGATATTACTTTTTTTTTGTCTCCATCCCCTATCCTATAGAGGTGGGATTGGGGTAGTGGCGGACTGATCCCCATTCGGTCAGGACATGACAATCTGTTTGTTCTCTACTTTGGAACTCTTAAATGTCCACACTAATGTGATACATTCTTTTCTTACTATATACTTTATCTAGGAGTTAGAAATAATAATAGATTCCTCATCCTAACCCATTGGTCAAAGAATCCTACTAGGTTTGATCACTACCTCACACACATCTTTAATTAATGTATTCTGACACTCAGCAATGAAATTTTTTTCCTAAGATCTCATTATCACAGTTATGGGACCCTATGATGTCACCTAGTGTAAGGATTAGATATTCATAGTTTGGGATATTGTCGATTATAATAATCAAACAGTGATATGTAGCAATGAATATGGGTATAGGTTCATCTTTACTAATGAGTGAATATGTCAAATGGTATAAGTAGGGCTAACCCTTAGGAACTCATAGACCATCATATTCCAGTTTTTGAGCTTGGCCATGTGTGTTATGGATTCTTAAAGGGATGAGTTTTTGTAGTTATAGACAATATAGATGTATTTACCAAGGACCTCAGAGGTTTTCCCATCATCATAAGATCTATTTCATTTACATGTACTATAGAAACATATCGATATGTTTCATAACATATTTTATAGCCTTTAATAAGATCAAGGAGATGACGGTGTAGTTGGAGGACCTTTTAGAGAATGAATTTATCAAGCCCAATGTGTCTAGCAGGTAGCTCCAATTTTGTTCTACAATAAACTAAATTGGGGTTTTAGGATTTATATAGACTATTTACACTTGAACAAAGTGACTGTAAATATTAGATTCCATATTAAAAATATCGGAAATATCTTTAAAAGGATAAAATTAAAAAAAGTTATTCTAGAAGATTGACCACTAGATATGATATAATTTTCCCCATGTTTTCAATGAGGATACCAATAAGATGATGTTTAGGTGTCTTTATAGTCATTATGTGTCCCTAGTGATGTATTTTGGTGTGATTAACACCCATGAAATATTCATGGGACTCATAAACTATATATTTCATCTATACATGGATTGGTATGTTCTAGTCTTCAATTTTGGTACGTTCATCTACTCCACGATCAAGGATGAGTGCACAAAGCACATGAGTATTGTCTTGGTCTGACTTTAACATGACCAAATCTTTGGTATGATCTTGAAGATTAAGTTCTATATTTGGGAATTTCATTTCATGGGGAATATGATCTTATAGGTTATAGTTATAGTTTACTATGTTATTTTAGATATACACCATCCTTAGTCTAGAAATTATTTACCATAGATTCATGGTGGAGATATTTAGTATTGCATCCCACATGACTACCTTTACCTAAATAAGGAATCCATTTGTATGGTATGAGAATTTTCAAAGACCATTCAAGTAGGTAAATAATAGGTGTATCAGTGCTCTTATTCTATGTTTTTTGGAGAAAAGAGTTGAGTATGTGGTGGCTTGTGATGTATTTAGAGATAATATCTGATGTATTATAATATAGATGAAGATTATTATTTCATAGAGATCTATGAAGTTAAAACCACACAATCATAACTATGTGAAACATGATTTGGTCATTTCTATAGTAGTACTCGATTTGATAACATCGAGGCACCACCTTCATATAGAGAAATTATGATTTACATGGATAAAAAAGTCTCATATATATATATATATATTCTCCATCTAAAAACATAACCTGAGGTAGAGGTTTAGGACAGATTCCTACAGAATTATGAGTTTGATATAGTCTATATGCCTGGAAAGGGTAACATGATGGCTAATTCCATAAGAACCAAATCATTTTATTACCTATTAATGGAGTACTTTGAGTTTTTAAAATAAATATAGTTAATTTTAATAGTGAAGGGAGACATTTTATACCATTTATAATCTGTATTTCCTCCCTAATATTATTTATTAGGTGAGGGATGACTTTATTTAAGACATTGACTATAAGTTTTTTATTTGAATATATAGTCTTAGTAGATTTTGTTACCATATTCTCTAAATAAATGGATCATGTCATCCTCTTCCAATGGAGGATAGTGGTTCCATTTGGTTTGTGTGACGAGGTGTTAAAGGACTTAAACACCACCCATTTGACTATGTATCTTTGTGTGATAAAGATGTATAAGGACCTTAGTCACTAGTTTTGTAAGTTAGACATGAATAAGGATATAGTGGAATCTGTATCATGGTGCCTCACTTGTTTGTAAGTGAAGACTTATCATCAGGATGCAACCAATTTTTTCAATTACATGAGGGTTTAGATTTGAATTAGGATAGTGAATCAATGGGTTTAATGATATAAATCTCATGATCAGTGATAGGCCTTGAAGATTCATGGGTGATCATCGACTGAGTAATAAAATCAGTTTATTTCTATCCTATAAAACAACATATTTTAGTTGAGAAATTTTTATGCATGTACACATAAAAACATATGGGTTTTAGGGTTCCCTCAATGATAAATTCACAATAATTATTTTGATTTTTACCTCAATAATAAGGGATCTTAAAATAGTAGTTTAAAACTTAGTTTCAAAAATTTGTAATATAATATCCTCAAATGGATGGCCTGATAAAGAAGAACATTTATGTTCTCAAAAATATATTAGGGGATTATGTATTAGATTTTAGTAGTATTTGGGATGATCATTTTTATTAGAATATTTTTAACATAACAATAGATACCACTCCACTATCGATATGTCACCATTTAAAACCTCATATGGGAGACCATGTAGGTTTCCCTGTGATGACCAAAGGTTTGTGAATCATTTTATGTAGGGTCTAAACTAGTTCAGTTGATGATGATGAAAGTATAAGTGATCCGATAGAGTATGAGGATATGATAGTGTGCTCAGGAGTCTTTCAAGGACCGAAGATGGAGGCCTATGGAGTTCGAGTAGGGAGATCATGTTTTTTGTAGGTATCTACCTGATGCAGCTCGATGATCTCTAAAATGGGTGGTAAACTATACCAATCGTTTATTACGATATTTCAGATCCTGTATAGGGTATAAAAGATTTATTACCACTTGATGTTACCCATATATTTGATTTAGGTTCATAACATATTTAACATATCATAGCTAAGGAGGTATGTGAATGATCTATTGAGCATTTTAAACAATAATGTGTCAGATTTAGATGATTAAACTGCATTTTCAGATACTCGAAGATGGTCAAGTAACAAAAAGAGCGGACCGTAAATTTGTGAGTGATATCACATATTCATTTCTTATGGAAGCATGATAATCTTTATGAAAACTCATAGGAGTGTCAGAATCATGTGAGATCTACATACCCTCACCACTTTGAGTATGTTTTCATTTTCAAGAAAAATTAGTTTGAAGGTGAGGGGGATTTAGTCACCAAAGTTTTTCATTTAATTCCTCTTTATATTTTTAAAAATATTTATAGAATTTTTTATGTGGTTGGTTTGTTTTTAGAAGATTCAGGTATCATCAAAAAATATTTAGTCTTTTAAAAAATATAGTTTAAACCAGGAATGTGTGAGTATGTAATATATATTAATAAAATATCCATATAAAAATTTTGACATCATAGTTATGCCTAATATAAGGTTTTTTTCTAAGAGTTCTATAATTTGTGTTTGGGGTTTATGCCTAAGTCATCCCATTCCTAGTATTTTTCAATTATGAACTTCAATAATGAAATAATAACCATCTCTTCAGTAAATATATCACTAATATATCTCTTTAAGAAATTTTCAATCATTTACACAATATCCTCGTTGATTGGGGTTTGGGATCCTAGATGATGAACCGCCAACACTATAAGGAAAAATTGGATTCAGATTTTTAACTCTAGCATCGGGGATTCTCCATTGAGATAAGAAATTTTTATTATGTTTTATGCCAAATTATTCATGATTTTTTATTTTAATTCATTACCAAATTAAATAGTACTTACCAATTATTGTGAATTTATGATTTTATTATATTAATTATGTTATATTTTTATTTTCCCTTTTTAATGTAATTTAATCCTTGATTCATATATTTTCACATTTTCATTAAGTATCATGTTCTTGAACATGTCTCTAGTGTCTAGAATCATTTAATCTAGAAAAAATGATCTTCAATCCTCCCTCTTTTCCTCTTCTTGTGACGTATATTGACTCTTAACCTTCATAATGGATGAAATATTGACAGTGATCGATCTAATAATGGAATATGAAGTGACACTGGTGAGGTATGGTAGTGAAAGGGGTGATAATGACAGTAAGGAATCAACCATCAAAGGTGAGGTAGAAGTCTATGTTCATTTTGTGTAGTGAGGGGTGGATGGTGATATTTTTGGAAATGGTTGTCATTAGAAAATCAAAAAAGGGAAGTGGTGGTCATTGAATGGGATGAATTGGAATCTAGATGTGTTATGAAACACTTTAGGTAGAGTTAGTGGTGGAAATTATAACAATGGAGGTGGAAATCATCAGTATCTGGGTTTTTTATATTTTTATTTGTGATCAAATGGAATGTGATTGGGTAACACACATAGTGTGTTCTGTTGAACAGTGAATAGGGATTTCTCATCCTCATTAAATATCACATGGTTTATATTATTGGACTATAAATCATTATTGATGAAATTAAATGAACTAGGATTTATAGTAGTGTGTTCTCATCTAATCTCGTATCCTCACACATTATGTTGGATAGTAAACATTTCATTTCTCATGGAAGGAAATGACTCAAGCAACAAGTAGAATGCACTCAATTATCACAAAATTCACACAAACTGTATATCTCTTAGTGATTCATCATATATATTGTTAACACATAGTAAAAAAATGATCCTCTTCCCAATGCTCCCATGTTGTGTCCAACATTGTATACGTGATGTATTTTTTTAACTTTTCGTGTAACACATATTTCCTCACCCTAGTGTCCAAATTGGACATTTAAATAGTCTATTCTAGGGTTTTTTTAGAATAGTGTTATATTATAATCCATAATATTATAAAATACCATTTGATATGTGTCTTAGGTGGCATAAGGATCTTAGATCGGTAGAGACAAAGACATGGTTTGGGGGAGGAACTCAAAATATATAGAGTGATTAGGTACTCCCCCATGTGTTGGAGATTTGTCCTTAATGCATAGAGTTCAGATAATTTACTATTGATAAACTCATGATAGGGTGTGGTACCCCCATATAATATATTAAGACATTAACCTCTCATTTTTTGGGCATGGTGATCTATTATTTATGTCATTAATCTCCCATGTATTAGAAAATGTTCTTCCCTTGGGGTCAGGTACTCCCCCAATAAATACATATTAGTAATTTATAAACCTTAATGGACATGTACTTCATGTTTTTTAAGTTTAAATTAGTTATAATGCGTCTTTAGTGTGATTTTATGTTTAATGATTGATATTTTGACACTATCCAAAACACCCATTTTGGTGCATGTTTATGGCATAGAGATGGTTGTTTTTCAAACAGAGACCATGGTGAGCTAGCATTTTTCAGAGTCCTAGTGATGTCAGGGTTTAAAATTCTCATTTTAGTGAGTTTACATGTTGCGGTGGAGGTATATAGCATATAGGTGAGTGTTTTGGTCAGTATAGTATTGATAGATTTTTTATGGAACCCTTATATGGAACAAGTAAGGGAAAATGATCATTTTAGGAGACATTGAGGCATTATTTCATGGTATAACAGTAATTTCATGGGTTTGTGTCATGGGGGTATGAAACATTGGTAGGGGTGGTTTATCCAAGTCATGGTGGTACTTTTATTAGATTTGTGGTTAAATTTTTAAAAACCAATTTCAAGGAGCAATATATCCCGGTAGAGGTCAACCATGTTTTAAAATATGGTAAATGGATATCATTTTCTGGGAATTAATGTCATTTTAAATTCCATTAAAGTCAAATATCTTTTAATTGACGTTAAAATGAATGTTTCAAGTATTATAAATTCCACAATGAGGGTATTTTGGGTAATCTTCTAAATTCAATGTTTTTTCATTCCTTGGTTCAAATTGTTTCTCTTCCTCAAACACTAATCTGATATAGGATTTATTTTTTACACTCCTTATATTCCCCCTTGTGTTTCAAAACCACTAAATTCATGATATTGAAAATTCTTTAATTTACAGTGACTTCCCTTTCCTCGTTTCTTGATTCACTTCCCTTCTCATTTTTTATACACATTTTTCAATGGAAGGATGGTTTAATCCATTTGGTTGCTTTTTATTTACTTTTCATGGGAGTTTTTATGTCAATAGGTCTTAAGAATGATTATTTCATGTTTGGTTGAGTTTTATCATCCGTTATTCTATAATATTTTATTACGTTCTTTGAAAATTTTATTAAGGAAAGGGATTTAAGATCTCTCTTAAGTTTTATTATTTGTGAATATAGAAACATCATTCCTACATTTTCAATATGTAAAAGGTTAAAATTAACCATTTATAGTTATTTATGTGAATTAAATAACTTGATGAAGAATATGTGGTTTTCATGTGTTTTATGAATTTCAATGATTTTCTAATGTATTTTTTCCTTATTATTTTATGGGTATTATAAACATAGATTTCATTATTTTAATTTATGAGCCTTATCACCATTATAATTAGAAGATCAAATAATGTTGTTAATGAAACATATTTAAGGAATTATATAATTATTGTTGTTCTTTTTTACACATTTGGTGCTAAACAGATAGGTATGTGATTAAAATAAGAATTTTTGATGTTTTTTTTGTAGTTTAATTATGTTTCACTCTGAGAATTGTTTTTAATACTAATATTATTTCCATTAATCTTCATTACAGTTACAATGGTCTTAGTTTTTTTCCATTGTAGATGGATTGGGATGATGACTTGTTTTTTAGTAGTAGATTGGCATGGTTGATGTTTGAAGGAACTGGTTGATACCGTGAAAATGGTGGTAGTGAGAAAGTGGTTACTGGCATTGTATTGTTTGGTGGTTTATGTGGTATTGAGAGAAATTATGGTGGTGTGATTATAATTTCTTAGAAATATACCTCTTAATGAATAGATGAAATTATGAGTGGTGATTGAATATGATGAAATGAGTAAAGGGGAAAGAATTAGTAATTAAATTGATGGGTAATTGTACTATGGTAATTGGGAATGGAAGTAAAAAAGTATTTTTTTATTAAATGTATTGACTTCATTTATAGCATAGAGAATGTAATGAAACTGGAAAAAATAAATACATAAATTGGTAATGATTTGATAAAACAGAGTGTTCTAGTTGTGGTATGGTTATCAGTTATGGTGGGGTTTTTAATCGATGAAATGGCTAGTCATATATGAAATAGTCGAATTATGGTAGTGGAGATAAATTGATTTTTGTAGTTCATCATAAAAAATTAATAGAATTATGTTCCAACACTTAGTGTATGCATGAGTGGTTTATTATTTCCTTTACTTTATCATTTTAATTATTATTCCCTACCACTCGAGTTATTTAATCGTACTTAAAATAATATTTGGTTTTGGGTTTTTGGGTGTTTTCCCTTATATAAATGATGGAGGTGAAATAAATGGCTGATTTCTCCCATTTCCCACACTCTCTTCAAAAAATACTATAGGACATGATGGCCTATGGTTATTATAAAAGGATTTGATACCCTGAGGTTGTTATATAATGATGTTGAGAAATTGATTTTGGTTTATGGTGGAGGGATTACATGGAAAGTGGAGGACAATAGGTAGATGCACATCCTTATCAGAATACACTATTATAATAAATCATGTGTGATGTGTGGTAGTGATGTGAATATATGGAATGTGTCTTGGTTTTCAGTATGATGTGTTTATAGATGTGAGGTATACAATTATTCCTATTATGTTTCTACATGGTTATGTGAATATATCGACATGGAATGAATGAGAGTGTTAGTATGTATTTCATTGGGGTTTGAGGGTGACTTGTTCAATAGGGAAGTGGTTCTAGTTTACATTATCTTATATTACTTTTATATTATGTTATTATATTTTCATAAGATATTAGGTGAGTGAAACATAATAATAATAGATTGTAGTTGACCTTGTATAGGTGGAAAATTGGTTCTTCTATTTTTTATTGAGGAATTAGTATGATTATTCCTTTTTACATGGAACATTAAACCGAGGATACTGCAAATTTTACTAATATTCTCACACCTATATGTATATCTGTGTGTGTGTGTGTTTGTGTACACAAGTTTTCATGATCAATTTAGTGATTAGGTCAGATATTAATAGCTTATAGAGTTCATGATCAATTAGGTTATCACTTTTATAAGACTTTCCTTTAGTATTTCATTTTTAAAAACTTCGGTTTAATATAGAATTTACATGAATTATAGGATGATTGGATATTTATATAATTTTATAGACATGATTGGTGGTTTTCTCATATGTTCCTTATATTTATGAGGGTAATTTCTCACATGTGTGTATTTTCATACCCTTTATGTTAATCACCAACTCATGCCCTATTGAAGGCAGGCATTGAGTGTTACCCTCATATTTACTTTTATCCTATAAGGGGTTCCAATTGGGGTGATCCATGGTAGAGTGGTATCAAATATATGAGTGAGAGTTAGGATGGAGTTCAAAGTTAATAAATAGTGAGGACCACATGGGTGAGGTAGGGAAATAGTATCAATCAAAAAAATAATGTAATGTAGTAAGGGATATTTTCAAGGAGGCAAAAATTTAGAGGTCCCTATGATCAGATGAAAATACCAAAATCTTACTGAACATACTAAGAAAGATGATACTGATTATGGAGTAGACACCAAAATGTGGTAAATTAATCCTTCTTGTTTGCAAATGTTATTGACTTTGGTTTTATCTCAGGAAGCTAAAATTAATCTATTTAACTAATATTAAATTATTTCTAGGTTTTTAGACATGGAAGATTCAATGATATTTGTTGTATAGAAGGTTAGTGGGCATTATACTCATGTAGTTCTGATTGGGAAGGTATAGTAGGATTATCTGATTAATCGTGAGAGGTTATTCTGTTGATGGGAAGGACCCTTAAAGAAAAACACTACTTGAGTTTTACCATCATATATTGTAAAATTAAGAGGGAATTTCCTCTCTTAAAGGGATAGAGAAATAGTTAGAGGATATTTAGATAGATTTCAGTCTGATATGTGAATTAAAGGATCATTTGATTACATTACCCATTAGTCAGTTCAGTGGAGATTCTCTTTTGTGTTGTTTTTTATTTTCAACCATGAGGAGTATGAGGTATCACAGGATGAGTTTATAAATAAGTTCCATTCTTATTTCCACTCATAAATGTTTAAGGAGGATGGAATTTATCTTTATTTAGTAGGGGATCTTGAGTTGTTGAAGTTTGGACTCATTTTAAGAACATTTTTAATTTATTCCCCAGTATTATCCCTTGTGAAGAATCTAGAGCACTATATTTTGAGGACTTTATGCATCCAGTGATCAAGCTTCAAATCACTAAATCCATGCTATCAACATATCTTGTGATGATGGAAAAGACCAATATGATTTTGAATTTTTTTCATATACTTAATCATATTTATAAGGATGTAAAAAAGTAAATTCTAGATGAGTAGGGTTGTATATAGTGGTTTTAGGTTTCTTTGAAGTTGACATTTTGAACATTGGGGACTTGGTCTCATCTATTTTTTTCTCACTACTCTATATTAGGTATTTATAAGGACTCAAACAATATTTTTAGTCCATTTTATTTTCATTATGGACATTATGGTCATTTTATATTCAAGTGCCTAACCATTCTTGGTTAACATAGCGTAGGAGGTTAGTTTTTTTTTTGCATCCCAGGTAGTAGTTTCTTCCTAGACCTCATCAATAGTATTCGGGTTCAGAAACCATTGAGAAATAGAAGGGATGTATAGTAAATATTCTGTGACCCAATGATTCATTCATACATCAAGACATTGGGACATGGTGGTGGTCATTGTTAGGGCCAGTATGGAATAGAAGTATGGAATGGTGAGTTTTATTCCATAGATTTCCCAGTTCCATGAGGGTAAGTATTTTTTTGAGGTACCAATTATCTATCGTAAATCATGGATTATTTATTGATTAATTTATTATTTCTCACACTACACGATAATTCTAATCTTAGTATAAATTCCAAAACATATTATAGATAGTATTTCAACACCCATGGTGTTATCTACACCGGTTGGAGGTTAGATTTATTTTTTTAGATATGTAAATATTGTGAAATTATGATGGGGAGAAATTATTCATTTGGAAATTTCTTCATTCTACCAATACAACCATACTATATCATCCCTGTCATATAATTTCTTTTGCCTATGAATATTATTATTGATTTCTTCTGAATGATATTTTTTCATTGATGTGGAATCTAAACATGAAGTGTTTATTAGTGAGTGGGGTTATCATATTAAAAGTAGATATATTGGTCATTAATTTTCATAGTGGAAAACATTGATGTTATGATTGGTATAATTATATATTTTGATATCCTCATGAGTTATTGAACATTTTTGAAATGTTTATCCTAATAATTTTAGCACTTAATCCTAGATGAGATATCATGTTTGGGAAGGCATTACAACCCAGTTACTCTTTTATTTTGCTGGATCTTTATCACCTGGAACCCAATGAGTTATGGTAAATATGGATTTAGATTGATAATATATTAAATAATGTCTTTATCTAATCAACTGTATCACCTTAGAGTGTCTTGGTATTATTCACCAATTAGAATGATGATAATTTATGGTCATTCATTGATGATGGTTGATTGAAGTAAGTGACAGGGAAAAAATTCTATCTTATCCTAAGTATTGATTATTTTTTTGATTTTATAATAGGTGATAGATGGTTCTCAAATATTTATCTGTAATTTGGATATAATTGGACAAGGGTAAAAGAGGAAAATATTCTAATGGATAACCTTTGTACTGTTTATGGACACTTTTAGTACATAGTTATACCATTTTATGTCACAAATACCCTATTCTTTTCATAGTTTCAACAAAATTAGTATATATGGGTTCTTGGATAAGTTTAGGGATGTTTTAATAAATAAAAACCTTATATATTTGAGATCAGAGGAGGATATAGTTGAGAATTTGATTACTATCTTGAAATTACGTCGGTAAAATATTCTCTATGGGATGTTTTCACGTGATTTTTTTAAGTGATAGGGATATTCACTTGATCATGTCATGTATCAACAAGGAATTGAGTTGAAAGCAAAAAATTATGAGGAATTTGTTTCTTGGTTAGATCCTAATAATGTTGCAAAGGTTTTCAATTCCTTCAGTCATTTGGGATATTATAGGAGGTTCATATCAAATTTCTTTCAGATCTCAACACCTATTATATATTATATTGTAAGACTAGAACATCATGTGGACAAATTAGTGTCAAGGGGAATTTGAATACTATAAGGGGAGTAAATTGGTGTTGTTTTCATTTCATTTCCAAAGTAGGTGTTATGTTTGAGGTCTTTTAAGACCCTTTTTATCTTGGATTGGGTTATGTATTTAAAAATAAGAGTGAGAGGATATTTTATAAGACATAATAATTATACAAACATGAATTTTACTATGATACCCATGATCTTTACTTGTAATAAATGGTGTTTTTTTTGAATCTATGGTTACATTTGTTCATTGGTGGGTTCTTATTGGTCTTAAATGATCATAAAAGTATGAGTTAAATCTTCTCTCAATGTTATTTTAATCATTGGTAGTGGTATTGGAGAGATCTCTTAAAATACTAAGACTTTGAGATTATATATACAACAGGGAAATGTAATTTAATAATTCATGTACTAAATAGGAAGTAGTTTTGCAATGATATTCCTGTTTATAGATATGTAAGGGTATTTATATAGGATATTATAGATTTATGACTTGATATGAATGGAGTTCGAGGAATGGGATTTTTTTATCAAATGATAGTAAATCCATCCATGTTTTATTAGGTTGAGGAGTCGTGTTTGGGGGATCTTGATATATATTTTTATTAAGATCGTGAAGTCAATAATAGTGTCATAGAATTGTGGTTGAATAGTTATTAGCATTAGGTGTTGTTATGGGAAAAGATCTTTTCCACATTAGAGGTGTTAGTGGTAGTTCTCTATGAGTTTAATATCTCTCCCTTAGTATTAAATCCTTTTATATCAAAGATGTATCTCGGTTTGAGGTATCAGATCTAGTGTCTAGGGATTAATAAGTAAATGTTTGACTTTATGTCTAGGAGTATGGTTTTTTAGGGGGTGAATGCTAAGTATCATGTTCCAGGTAGAATTATGTAGCCATTTAATATTCCTAATTGGAAGTATGAGACCATATTAATGCATTTTTCACCATTTTTCAGTAGTATCAATGAGAATGTAATTTTATATAGATGATTATCAATCTTTTAATGATGTTTCCCAATTTATTGGTGATCAAAGACTCAACATTAGTGGACACTCTGGAATGGTTTTATGTGGAGATCAGTATGTGTCTTCATAGGTTTATAAGGATGGTTATTTATTATCATGATCTTAATTTTACCTCATGAGTGTGAAAGGGTATTTAGCATAATTTTCTCTTCAAAATATACCTTATTTTTTGTAACAACTTCAAAAGTAAATTTATATGAAGTGGAATATCCAGAAGCTGGAGGATATGGTGTGTGTATGTGTTTTAGAATTTTTAGGTTAATGGGTGAAGCACCTAACATTGGTTGAGTTTCCCTATAAAAATAACTACCATTCCTCCAATAAAATGGTTCAATCTAAATACTTTTATAGGAATCCATTCATATCTCTATTGTGATGGACTGAGGTTAGAGAATCAAAACTTCTTGGACTATATTTTTGAAGAGCACAATCAATAAAGGCAAATTTATTAAATAATGGATGAAGGTTGTTCTAGATCATCAAAATTATTATAATGGCCCAATAAGTTATCCTATATAGTATTAGGTCTTTGACCATGTATCCTTGAATATTTCTGTTGATCTTGAAAATGAAATTATGTCTTATGTAATAAGATTTTTCCTTGATTTATTGGACCTTTGGTGGTGTTGAAGCATGTTTGTAAGGTGGAAAATAAATTTTCCTTGCCTCCTCATATAGATAATATTTATAATATATTCATGATTATTCCCATTCCATAAATTGGGTAATGTTGGATATTAAAGATTATGAAATGTTCAATGACTTCCCTATTTATATTCATGATTTTCAATATAATGTTTTGTGTATTTACTTCAATGTTTTGTTCTATATATTTAATATGCATACTGGTTTGGAGGAGTGTATGCAGTAAAGTGATTCATAGATGTATGATAATCAACTTATGTTGTTTGGAGTTTTTTTATTATTAAGATTGAGATGTTTGACTTTATTATAAGTAGGATTATATTTTTTTCCTTTTTAATGAGCACAATATTCCTAGGATCAAAAGGTTAATGTTTAATAAATATCATTTAGGTTGTTTTGGTCTTTCAAGAATATTTTTTGTCTTTCCAGTGCTGGTTTTGATTCAAAAAATTGATATTAATTTAAGAGGTATTTAATTTAAATTCACATACATCAATGCACATTTAATTTATGTTTGGGAGGCTTTAGTGGAGTGATAATGGGTTTTGGGTTGATCTGGTGGAGAATGTTTGATTTTTGTCCATCGGAGGTCGAAAATTCCCATCCTGGAGAGATTCAATTTCATAAGGATGGTCATTTCAAATCTATGACCATAATGGGAGGACATGTTTGAGATTCTTGGTGAATTCAGGTCATGAAACACACATTTAAATTATTTCACATGTCATAGTGGTGGTTTATTCCATATAAATGGGTGTTTTCTAGGATTATTTCATGTAAATTCTAAGTAGATTCCATGTATAAAATAAATAATAGATAAATAACTATTTTGATATTCATAGATTCATTATTCAATGTTTCTAGGAGTTATATGGTAGGTTTGGGTCATATAGGAACTATAATATTATCAATACAGTTTATCCATGCAATGGGGTTTCTTTAATAAGAGTTTGGTTTAGAGGCTAAAACACCCTTTTTATCAATGATATTTCATAGTGGAGTCTAATCTAGTTATTAAATTTGGAAAATTTTCTGTTATTTTTATGGTATTAATTCCATTTAAAATTCTATATAAAATTAATCTCTCTTTGACCAAGGCCGAAACATCTATTTTGAGACCCATGCATGCCATATTGGAGTTCACCATTGGAGGAAAGTCCATTATCAGCCTAAAAATTTTCCTTATCATTGATTTCAAATGAGTACTAAATGATCATAAAGGACATTAATATTTTTCATATCTAAAAAAATCTTGGATTAATTCAACATTTAGCAACACTCACTATAATATTTATAAAAGGAATATTTTATTATATCTATAACTAGTGATGATAAAGTATATATGTTATCAATACTATAAGAAACACTAATAAAAGAATTTCATATTAGCTACAGTGTGCTATTAAATTTAATAGCTCACTCTAGTAGTTCACATCAAACATAAGAAACAATTTATATTAAATCAAATAAAAATATTCATATATTAGAAAATATAGTCAAATTTTACCATCTATATATAAATATATCCAAATTAAGGAATTTCAATACAGTATAATTATATTGATGTTTCATTCACTTATGAAAAAAATAATTATAATCAATACAGAAAAAATTACTATCATAAGAGACTATAATCAATAGATAATCAAACCTCGTATCAAAATTGGTGAGTTACTACAATAAAAATAATAAGTCTTTTAGTAATACAATATGATGAAATAAAAATAAATTATAATTATAATGATATATAATCCATGATAAATTTTCATTTGAATAAAATAGTTTTTTTTATATGTCAAAAATCAATTAGTGATAATTTACATAGAGTCTAGTGATAATTTAAGAAAAGCTTCTTATTTTTTGAGTATGAATCAGGTTTGAATCTAGAATTTAAATTTAAAATTAAAAATGAACAATTTTAGTCAAAAGAGGGACACCACATATAATTAACCATGCCTTATTCAACAGATAATTACATGATTTTTTAAAAGGGTTGAACTTTCTTATATTTATATGAACTTTTTAATTTATAGTTTTAAATAATTTTCTAATGAAATTACATAATAAAGAAAATTGTTTCCCATAGAATAAACTTTTTCCAAAAAACATACATTTATGTATACACCCATGTTTCCCTTATGAAACTTACTTTTTTTAAGATGAGTCACCATAGAAAACTAATAAATTTTCTAAAACATTTACTCATCCTTATATCCTATGAAAATAATTTAAAAATTTGGGATTAGAAAAAAATCTCGGAAAGGGATATAAAAATAAAAGGAAATTTATTAGTCTAGTAAAAAAATGAAAACCCATGAAGATGTTAACCTTTTTTATAATTAACCATTAAGCACATAAATAAAACATTTCCCCATGTGAAAGTCAAAATTGGTTAAAATAAAAAATTCAAAACCCATTAGAAATCATTGAAAATCCATGATGGTATCCAAAGAAATATGGGAACTCATCATAAGATTCAATTGAAAAAAACCTTTCCCCTATAAACATTCCTTACCTAAAAAAATAAATTAATTTATATAAAAACTAATTCTTATAAGAATGATATAGGTATGTTGGACCATAATACTCATAAATTGTATCATAATAAGTAAAGAATACTTAATTCCATAAGATTTTTCAACCCAGTTATCTCCGCCATTTTTTCTTTTGAAGACAAAATCATTACCTAACACATTAGGGAGCTATATCAAAAATAACCATCATCATGAGCTATATAGGGCATTCCATTCATCATCTATAATGTTAAAGTATTACATTATGAACAAAACAAAATTAATACTTCATCTTTTTATCTTAAAACCCTTAATAAACTCATTTGAACCAAAAATCAAAACACATTTAATAATATAATCATGATGAAAAAAAATTGGTTTCCACGGAAGAGCTATTAAAATTATAAATTTAAATAATATTGAGATTAAACATCCCATTGAAATTAACTATGTAATTTTTTAAGGAATATTTATAATTAATATTTTCTATGATGTCAGTGAAAGTTGGTCAAGACGTATTGTTTAAAAAAAAATATTTTCACTTTGGTAAACAAAATATCAAATTTACCATTATGATAAATGTTTAAAATGATTTTTTTAATAATTATAATGAATGTAAAAGGAATTTGTAAAGGAAAATTAATAATCTTTTAATTTTAGATAAATATATTATTGAAATATTTAACAAATAATAGACATGTAAGATAATGAATTTAATACATTTTAGAACATATATTAAAGGAAAATCAATTTCCTTAAGTATTATCTAGCTTTATATGTACTATAAATAATGAATAATAATATTATATTGTATTTATAATTGATGAAGAATATATTTTTTCATTACATTATCATTATTCATTTTAGGTCATTTTTAACCTTTTTTTATTTAGTTACTAAAATCCTTAAGTTCACATTAGATGTTTCAGGGTCATTCGGTTTATAACCTCAAAACCACAACGGATCATTGATTGTGGTAAAAGAAGTTATGGGTCCATTGTATATATAATTTTAAAAAAATTATGATTGTAATATCAATACATTATATACACCATTATATCCAATAATGTGAGGAAAACAAGAAAAATAAACCATGTCGTTTCATGGAGATATTAGTTCAAACGTACTCATGGAAGGTATCTTCATTTTTATAATGTGTGGAATAGAATTAAATTAGAAAATATTTAAATTTTTAATATTATTAAAATGTTATAAATTTAGGATTAATTCATTATTCCCTTCTTTATGACCATACTTATAAGTTCAAAATGAAAAATGAATCACATCGCTTCAGGGAGGTTGTATTCCACGTGTATGCATGAGTGATATTATCAATTTACAATGAAGAGAAATGGTAAAAAAGATAAGTAACATATTAATTTTTTAGAAACTTATTTATTTCATAAATATCATTTATTTTTATTTTTTCTATCATTTTAATGACACATATGATCTGATTATGAAAAACTAACCAAATCACTTCATGAAGGTGGTAGTTCATACGAATGTGTGAGTAATGATTTAATTTACCATAACATGATTAATGTGGCAAAATTGTTTTTATAATAATTATAATAACATATAAGTTTATTTAATATAATTATGTTATCATTTCATCATGGTTAGAGAAGATTTTGAGTATGTATAAGAAGAAATAAACTTGAAATAGTTCGGTTATGACTTTTACCTTATCCATAGATATATCCCTTTGTCTTGCACCTTAATCCTTCTAGAATAAGTTTTATGATAAGTGCAGGAACTATAATATTTGGTCATGGATTTTATGTATATATTTAGGTAGGAACATTCTAAACAATAGTTCTAAAATTTGTGAGTAAGGTTGGATATTAGGTTCCCGTTTTAATGTGTGGGGAGTGGAACACTATTCATTTTTCTAAAAGATTAAATATTGTAAATTTTTAATCCTAGAAAAGTATCAAAAAAATATATAATTTATAAGATAATTTTATAAGGGTCAAAATATTTTCATCCAATAAGAATTAATAAAAGATTTTTTTCCTTATCACTTAATTTCTACATTAACTGGTTTTACCCTTTTTCATACTTATATGTTTTTACTATGGTTACTATTCATAATGAAAAAAAAATTAAAATAATTACTAAATTTTACCAACATGATTCCAAAGATTGAATATTTTTTTTCAATATATAATTCTTTTAATTTTTAGAGTGTACTTTTAATATAACTATGTAAAACATGAAAAAAATAGTTTTTAGATATTTGTATTTTTTAGCATAAGAATGAACTTATACTAAAATAAAATATATTGTTGATTACTGTATAATTATTCAGATTATGTTATGTAAAATGGATATTATTATTCATTAAAAAAATTAATTTATAGAATCATATAAATTAATTTATATAATAAATATTAATGACATTTTTTGGAACAAATAGCATTTTTCACTATTCACTCAAAAATAAATCTTGTCATAAAATCCCAAAAATTAATCCTAAGGTATATTTTATTTTTTTATTAAAAAAATTACTTCATTTTTATAAAATTAAATTTATAAAATCATGATATTTTTTTAAACCACATAATTAATGGGAAAAGAATTAGTTAAATAAAACTATTTCTTTTTCAAATGAAAACGTTTTTAAAATTATTTATAAAACAATGATGAATAAAAATCCATAAAAGAATAATGATATATCATAATATTTATTTATTTCTACGACTATGTGTGTTTTCACCTCCCCCCTAGAAAATTCCGTCATCTCTATTTTATTTATTACCTAAACAAGTTTAGGTGTTTTACCCCATAGCATTTTCTAATCTTTGTGTTGCATACATATTCATGGGAATATTACATAAAATCATTTCATGGTGAATTAAATTATTTCATAGTAAGTTATAATTATGATACCAAATATGAACCATATTTTTTTATAATGTTGATTCTCTTATTATACCACTTTTAGGGTGAAAATAAATGATGCATCAGGTATGTACCTTATTGGTTAATAAACATGAAACACATCATGTACCTGAGATAATCCCATAAGAAACACTATTGTGTAATAAAAATCGCACATTTTCAATAATTGGAAATGTAACAATAACCCACCACCTTAAATTTATATTATTTCCAAAAAACATAAAACTTTTTTGTAGATATACTTTAAGAAAAACAAGATCATCCACCCCATATAAAAGATCATTCCTCATGTGGCCTATATAACTCTTTTTCCTAGTCAAATAAACCCTCATGTGTGTCTGAATAATCATTAATTTCTCTACCATTTCTTTTTCCACTTTTGGTCCCAACAACATCCATTCACCATCTTCATCCCATCATGATGGAGTTCAACACCATTTTAAATTTAATGCCTCAAAATAAGGTAATTTGTATACTAGAATGAAAAATATTATTATAAGAAAAACTCTCTAATGAAGGATATTTATACTAACTTCAATTGTAATCAAAATATAAATACCAAGGAACATCTTCCAAAAAATTAATTGCTCATTTTGACTTTCCATCTGATTGAGGATGAAATGTTGTACTAAAATTTAATTTTGTACCCAAAAATTTTTGAAGTAATTTTTGAAAATTTGTGGTAAATGTGGGATCACGATCAGAAAAATAGAGAGAGTGACTCCATGAAATCTCATTATCTCTTTATGATAAATCTATCAAATTGATCCATGTAAGGACTCAATTTTTATCTCATGTATAGATGTAATGACCAAAGTATTTATAGAATAATACTTTTTCATATCTATTAATATTTATGAAAAGATATATTAATTTTATGTTAAAGAGGACAGTTTTTCCAATAGTGTACTCAACACGCCATAACATATTTTTTTGAAATCTTATGTTAAACACAACATTGAGTTATACCGAAAAATAGTATAATAATAATAATATTTTAAATAGTATTTAACACGTATTCGTTGTATTTCTGGGAATTAACATAACCTACCACATTATTATTAAACATATTTTTTAAATTTCATTAAATTTATCCAATAAATTTTATAGGCTTAAAATAAGAATGAATTCGATTTTAAGAATTAACTACTCTAATACTCTTTAAAAGGTCGATTTAATGACTCTTGATAGAGAACCCATTTTAAAACACTTTTTTGTCACTTTGTATATTCCATTTGACAATATAAACTTATTATTTATAATAGTGACCTTAAAATTTACTTTGGGTAAATTTTTGGTTTTTTTCTGATAATGTTCATTTTTTAATGAATAGTGAAAAATACTATATTTTAAGTCTAAACTATATTTTAACCTAATTTATTTATATGATTATATTGTCCTTATAATTGGTTTTAAAGTGTAATTATATTATATTTTAATAATTTAATCAAATTTCTTTCATTGGAAGAAATTTCACTTTGAAATTTGACAT
This sequence comes from Viscum album, assembly GCA_963277665.1. NCBI lineage: Eukaryota > Viridiplantae > Streptophyta > Magnoliopsida > Santalales > Viscaceae > Viscum > Viscum album. Next base: position 1,008,389,537 of record OY728161.1, read on the forward strand.
AAACACATGTTAATCTTTTCGTTGTTTTTACTTTTTAAAAACACGCTTTTTGGTTTTGAGAACTAGAATTAATTTTAAATTATTTTTTGCAACTAATGTGGTTTGAATTTGGAAAAATATATTCCATATTTGGAATCATAAGGTTTTAAATTGTATAAATAGATACCTTTTATTTTAAGCCATTATGAATAGTAACGTCATTAAATATTTTATTTACCATGGTTAAAGGGTAAATCTGGTAAATAAGGGTAAAAAAATTAATATTATAATATTATTAAATTAACCTAAGACTTTTCCTAAACATATTTAATGAGCTATTTCCGACCATGGGCATCTTTGGGACAATTTTAGGACCACATGGAGCCACTTGTGTGTGAAAATGACATTTAATTACTTTTAATTTAATGTTACGGAGAATATAACATAAACATGAATATTTTACTAAAACGATTTTTATATGGGGTTATATAAGTGATATATTCTAATATAAAAATTAATTATAAATATAAAAATGTATCCTACATCAGGGTATTTTATCTATAACTTTTAGACAATAAATAAATTTATTTATTTATGACACAATGGTGATGTAATAATTACCTTATTAATGAAATATTTAAGTAAATGATATTATAAATATTAAAATAAATTTATTTTGAAACTATTTATACCATAAATTAATTTTAGGGATGATTATGACTTGTTATATTTGATTTAATGAATCTTTTTTGAATTGATAAAGTTGTTATTTATTTTTAATAAAGTCATGATATAAATAGTATAAAAATTGACATAAATGAGTTTTTAAAATAAATACTATTTTATTAAATGATATGATAGTTCTAAAAATGTAATATTTGAAAAAATGACATATATAATGTTGTACATTTCATTAATTAACCACTTTAGGTTCTATTGGAATTTTATGGTAACTATATTAACAATATAGTATGAATATAAAAGAATACATGGTAATAGTTAAATTAGTTAACTAATGGTGAAAGTTAAATGATAAAGTACAATTTGAAATAAAAACTTGTCTAAAACTCATTTTCTAATAGGATATTTACCTACACTAATCATATATTCAAAATATATCACTTTTGTTTTAATATAATTTGAAAATCAATTAATAATAAAATAAAACATTCAAACATTCCTAAAGGGCCCCTCCTCCTGCTCATAAAAGGATATCACCTCTAACCCTTACTCACACCTCTCAAGCCCCCGTGTCCCATCCAAAATCTACCCAAATAAGCTCCCAAAATCCCTCACTTCCTTCTATAATCCTTACATTTGGCATAGGGAAATTAAAGAAGGCGTTTTATCTTAAATCAAAAGTAGATTTCTGATTTGAGGTCATGTCTTCTCTCAAGCTTCTTCCAATTATTTTCCATCTCCAACCACCTAAAATCTCATTATTAAATTATTTTATAATAACACCAGTATATTAAATATACTTGGTTGTTTTATGAAAATTATTCGATCCACACTAACACACACCTCCGTCTAATGGGTATAGAACATACTGTTTTTGTGGATGGAGAACGACTGCCTCACGAAACGATGATTGTTAAGTTATCTTGTACCACCTATTGTGGTGTCCATTATGATGTAAATGTAATTATATATGATAGATATGAAATTAAGTTTATCTATATTCTTCTTTAATTCTCATTTAAAACATACCTTTATTCTTTTCATGTTGTATAAATACGATAATTTCATTTGAGAAAGTGCGGACTACTGCCCCCTCAAAGTGATATGACTCCTTGATGCTATACATGGAACATATAAAGAATATATTTAATAAAATAATATATGATTTTATACTAGAATTATAATATAACTTTGTATCATATAGTTTTCATTCCTTTAAATATGAATACAAAATGAAAAAAGTTGTAATGCCCCGACCCCAGTTACCCAGAGTCGGTGCATTATTACATAACATTGGCATGATCACAAGAAAGATCAAATCTCGAAAGACCGATTGGTTTAGTATCCTTGGAAGCACTAGATATATTCACAAGTTTTACATTACATCATAAAATGAAAAACTACTACAACAACATAATGTTTCCACAATCCACACTATTAACCCCTCATAAAATCCCTGCAGGTCATTCATAACTTACTTCTTCACATCCTGGGAAAAATAAAACATAGAAAAGGGGTGAGCTCAAATGCCCAGTAAGGATAACAATATAGCGGAAACTTTCATAAATAAGAATAAACATTTAAGGCAATGTATAACTAAAACAAAAGCCTTTTAAATATTAACTTTCAACATGGTATGGCATAAATAAAATGAAATAATGTCATTTACTTATTCACAAGGATATTCTACTAATCGAATAATCACATGCAAAAATCAATAACCACTTTCATAATGTTGGAATGCATAATGCCAGACTATCATAACCACATAGCCAAGGCCTCGTGCCAAGACTACAAATAGGATTTTGTCAAGGCCTTGTGCCAAGAGACTAGTTTGTCTCATGAGACCTACCGATGCATCGAGGAGCTATAGCGGGCTCCACCCGTCACATATTAAGTCCAATGCATTCCCATATGAAAAGGTTTAAACATAACATAAACACTCATATTAAAACTAGCATATGAAATGTCAATACTTTCACCATAAACTATGAATGGTATAAAAATAGCACATCCACAGTCAAACATATCACAAAACCTTCAATACAATATAGAAGTTTTGTATCATAATAAATCAACTTCAAATAATCTTAAAATCCATCAAAGGATGTTGACATAGATGAAATCAAAATTCTTTTTAAAGAAATATCTCCTTTTATTTTGAAATAATTTAAGATCCATATAAAATAAAACATTTTCTTTGAAAATATTCTTATAAGCTTGTAAGGGAAGCTTTGAAGATTTTATAATGGCGGAAAATAGCCGCACCCGCCGTATAAGTTAAAAAAAATATTCTTACCTTAATTCTGTCGAAAAGGTTAAAAAGGACCTTGTTTTGAAAACGACCGAAAGATTCCTTTATAAACCAGTTATAAAAGTCAGAAAGGGTATAAATGACTTTAACTCATATTCTAGTAAATAGTAAAAATGTTTTGAAATGCATTTTTAAGAAACATGGATGTGGATGATAAAGAGATCCCAGTAGATTATTAAGTATAAACAACCTTGGATAATGAAGAGGTTGTAAACTAAACCCTTACCTTGTACTTTTCCTTGGTTGGGGTAGGTTAACCTCCTGTATAATGATGAAATAGTTGTTATTAAATTATACAAGAATCATATATAATAATATGATATCATATATGATCTTTTAACATTGATTTGTTAATAATATCTTAGAATTATCGTCGTTTCGGGAGTTAACTTACTCATTTTCTTTTATATGTTTTGTTACATAAGCCATGGTTGTTGTATCTTATTCATATCCAGAATGATATCTAGTCCTTAAACATCATTTTTAAATCATCAAATGATAATTATACTTGAATGGATACGATGGAGAATGAATCTCATCGCGTTCGTGGAGACGGTAGTCCGTACGTACGCACGAGCGACAATATCATTCTTTTGATATTAAAATAATATATAAATGGATGGTATATCATATATACAGAATCATTAACATGTTATATTTATTATTTACATGAGTTACACATCATTATTATACCCATCCAAATAATATTATATTGAATAACAATTACACCACGACGTGGAGACGGTAGTCCGTACGTACGCACGTATGGTGACATGTTATTCAAAGGGTGGATAGAATACTGAATATGGATGTACCATATTTATAATAACATCACAGTATATGTGAGATACTGGAGTTATTATTTTAGAATGGTAAGAACAAAGGAAGAAGAAGTGGAAGAAGAAATGAACTTGGAGAAGGGTGGTGAAATCATTACCTCTTCTTCGGGTTCTTCCTTTTGATTTGATCAAAAGGGCTCCTTAGGTTGGCTTTCTGATCAAACTAAGGCCTCTAGGTTGTAGTGAGGGATGTTGGGAGAGTATTTGTGTAGGGTTTGGCCGAACCAAAAGGCTTTGAAGGTGTGAAGAAATGAGAAGGAGGAGTGCCCTTTTATAAGAGGGGTGAGGGGCACCTTTGGAAAAGCTAGAAATATTAATTTATAATAAATTCATATTCGGTTTATAATGGCTCCAAAGCTTATTATTCAAAGTTTAAGGTGGGGATAGGTCGAAAACCACTCAACCAATAGAATTTAGACAGGTTTGTGTACTTATATTAACCTTATCTTTAAGTATTAACTCTAAGTTAATTAGTTTCACTTTTACAATGTCTCTTTGTATTTTTATATAATATGGTTAATAAACTTACTATATACATCCAAGAGACCCCCAAGTGGTACATTAATGATGAACCTATCATGATATAAGTCTCTTGGACGATCCTTATATTTTTAGGAATTTAATATCAATTAATAATATAATATTTGTTTTAAGAACTCTTTTATGTCAATTTTGACACTATTCAATAGTTGATTTTTGTGAAACACATAACAGATTTATTACTTCGAAAAAAGTCAATTAAATCAATCCTAATATATCATATTATCCTATAAAATTAGTTTAATTCATTAAAAGTTTCATATTATATTTATTTGGGTATTTATAATATCAATTATTTTAATTTTACACTATTATAGTAATTACTGCATCATCATTGTGTCATACATAAAATAAATTATTTAATGTCTAAAAATTATAAATAAAATATAATTATGTAGGAAATCTTTTTATATTTCTAATGAATATTTATAATCTAAAATCCAACATATATAACCCTATGTAACAATTGGTTTTCTAAAAGATATATGCTTGTGTCATTTTTGTATTCATTTTAACTTAATTAAAATAAAGTGTCATTATCACTTACAAGTGGATCCATGGGGTCCCAAAATAGACCCAATGATGCCCATGGTCGACCATGTATCAACCAATAGGGTTAAGACACGTTTTAGGGTAATTTAGTATTATTATAATATTATTCTTTAACCCTTATTTACCGGATTTACCCTTAACCATGGTAAATAAAATATTTACCGCAGTAATTATTCAAAATGTCTAAAAATAAGAGTTACCTATTTACACAATTTGAACATCCTGATTCCAAATATGGAATCCATTTTCCTAAATTCAAAACACAGAAGTGGCAGAAATTAATTTAAAATTAATTCCTGCTGTCAAAACAAAAAGCGTGTTTTTAAGAGATAATAACTATCAAAAGATTGACACTCGTTTATGTTCGGTTTAATTGTAAAATTATGTCCAATGACCAACATTATATTAAATGGTAAAAATATATTCTAAATATAATTTAAAACCACTCAAATTCATAATTTTTCACTATTAATTATTTTGATTAAAAAAGTTGTTTTTAATTAAAACTTAGTAATTTTCACTATTCATCAAAATATGAAAGTTATCCGAAATGTACCAAAATTTCACCTTAGGCTAAATTCGATATTCCGAATCCAAAAATGAAGTCCATTTTCAAATATAAAATATATATTTAATTTCAAAAAGTAGGTATTACTATTCATAAAGGCTAGTTTGATTAGTTATGGTGTGTTAGAACTCGGTGTTGCGTACAACACACGCTATCACATTATTCAAAGAGAAGCGTACCGTAGAAGCTTGGGGTGTTACATTCTCCCCTCCTTCAAATAATTGCGTCCTCGCAATTTGTAGGGTATTACTGCATAAAAAGACTCGGGTGGTTCTTCATCATAAGTTCCTCGGGTTCCCACGTTGCCTCTTCCATCTTATGGTTTCTCCACAAAACTTTTACCAGACGCGTCGTCCGGTTTCTCAGCACTTGTTCTCTCGTATCAAGAATCTTGACGGGCTCTTCGCAATAAGACAGATCGGGTTCCAGTTCTAATTCCTCATAGGTGAGTACATGCGTCGGATCAGGCGTGTATTTCCTCAATAGAGATACGTGGAACACATCGTGAACTTTGGAGAGACTTGGCGGCATTGCCAATCGGTAAGCTACAACCCCAATTCGTTCTAGAATTTCGAAAGGTCCGATGTACCTGGGACTCAATTTACCTTTCTTACCAAAACGTATGACTCCCTTCCACGGAGATACCTTCAGAAAAACATGATCACCGACTTGAAATTCCAAATCCTTCCTTCGATTATCGGCATAGCTCTTCTGCCTACTTTGAGCTGCTTTGATGTGATTTTGGATTACTTTCACCTTTTCCACCGTTTCCTCCACCAGTTCTGGGCCTACAAGTTTTCTTTCACCAACGTCATCCCAACAGGTTGGTGTACGACATCTCTTTCCGTATAACGCTTCATATGGTGCCATCTGAATACTCGAATGGAAGCTATTGTTATAGGAAAATTCTACCAAAGGTAAATATTGATCCCACATACCCTGAAAGTCAAGTGAGCAAGATCTCAACATGTCTTCTAAGGTTTGAATAGTCCGTTCTGATTGTCCGTCTGTCTGAGGGTGGTAAGCAGTGCTCAAATGAAGTTCAGTATCCAGGGATTTCTGAAGACTTTTCCAGAATCTTGAAGTAAAACGGGGATCACGATCAGAAACAATCGATAGGGGTACTCCATGAAGTCTCACAACTTCATTAATATATAGTCTTGCTAGACGTTCCAGGGGTAGATCTTCTCTTATAGCAAGAAAATGTGCTGTCTTGGTAAGACGATCAACAATAACCCATATTTCATCGTTCCTTCTAGGAGTCTTTGGTAGCCCCATGACAAAGTCCATCGTAACATTGTCCCATTTCCACTCCGGTATGGGAAGAGGTTGCATGACTCCTCCAGGTTGTTGCCTTCCAGCTTTCACTTATTGACAAACCATACATCTTGACACAAAATCAGAAATCTCCCTCTTCATGTTGTCCCACCAAAAATGTTCCTTCAAATCTCTATACATTTTGGTGCTCCCAGGGTGTATAGAGAAATTGGAACTATGAGCATCATCCAGCAATTCCCTTTTTAGATCAGGTATATTGGGAACACAAAGTCTCTTCCCGAATTTCAAAATTCCATCTTCATACACAAAGTCTCTCAATCTCCAATCATTCACAGCTTTAATCTTCTTTTGGAATTCTTCATCATCGGTCTGAGAACTCTTAATCCTTTCTAGTAAAGATGGTTTGGCAACCATTTGAAAAAGCATTAATGTTTCACCTTCCCTGGTTATTCCCATTTCCATCTTCACTAGATCCATGAAAATTGGATCCCTTTCAATTCTCATATTGTTCAAAACTCCATGGTCTTTTCTACTCAAAGCATCTGCCACCATGTTTTCCTTCCCTGGGTGGTAGTGTATCGTACAATCATAATCCTTGAGTAATTCAAGCCATCTCCTTTGCCTCATGTTGAGTTCTTTTTGTGAGAAAATATACTTCAAACTCTTGTGATCAGTATAAATCTCACATTTTTCACCATAGAGGTAGTGCCTTCATATATTCAAAGAAAAGATTACTGCTGCTAACTCGAGATCATGAGTAGGATAGTTTTGTTCATGAATTTTCAACTGTCGTGATGCATAGGCAATAACTCTATCATTCTGCATAAGGACACAGCCAAGTCCTTTCTTCGATGCATCACTATAAATAACGAACCCATCATTCCCCGATGGTAGAGTCAATATAGGAGCATTGACTAATCTTCTCTTCAGTTTTTCGAAACATTCTTCACACTCTTTTGTCCAAACAAATTTAACCCCTTTACGTGTGAGCTTTTTTAATGGGTTAGCCAATCGGGCAAAATTCTGGACGAAACGTCGATAATAACCTGCCAAACCAATAAATCTACGTACCTCAGTTATACTCGTAGGTGCTGGCCATTCTTGGATTGCCTTGGTATTAGAAGGATCAACAGAGATTCCATCTTTAGAGACAATATGGCCAAGAAAAGAAATCTCCTGAAGCCAGAATTCACACTTGCTAAACTTCCCATATAATTCATGCCTCCTCAGAGTCTTCAAGATAATGCGCAAGTGATTTTCATGATCTTCGTAGGTTTTGGAGTATACCAAGATATCCTCAATAAATACCACCAAAAATTCATCGAGATACTCCTTGAAAACTCTATTCATTAGATCAATGAATACAGAGGGTGCATTAGTCAATCCAAACGGCATTACAGTAAACTCGTAATGCCCGTACCTGGTTCGAAATGCTGTTTTCGGAATGTCTTCCTTCTTCACACACAACTGATGGTATCCAGATCGAAGGTCAATCTTTGAAAAGTATTGAGCTCCATGCAGTTGGTCAAATAAATCATCAATACGAGGTAGGGGATACTTGTTCTTTATCGTTATAGCATTGATCTCCATGTAGTCGATACATAACCTCATAGATCCATCTTTCTTTTTAACAAAAAGAAGAGGGGCTCCCCATGGAGAAACAATAGGGCGAATAAATCCCTTATTACTCAATTCCTCTAGTTGTTTCTTTAGTTCGACTAACTCTACAGTGGCCATTCTATAAGGGGTCTTCGATATAGGCCTTGATCCAGGAATCAAATCAATAGAAAACTCAACTTCTCGTTCTGGAGGATGTCCAGGTAAATATTCCGGAAATACATCTACAAATTCTTTCACAAAAGGTACATCCTCTATTTGAACATTCCTTTCCTCACCGACAGTTATTTCATTCTCTTCCTCCCCAATAATTGAATTAAGTTGAGCTACTGGGGGTGGATCTAAATAAGAATTAGGTGGTGACGATTCTGCTCTCAAAATAAGGTGCTCCTTATCATTATCATCAAGAATCGTAAACTCTTTCTTCTTACAATAAATCTTCGCATCATAGTCCGAAAGCCAGTCCATACCGAGGATTATATCAAACTCAATCATAGGTATGACGATGAAATCAGCAGATAAAGAAAATTTATGTGCTCTAATGGGGACTGATTCACAAAACTTTGTTGCAACGATACTTCCCTTAGGAGTTTTAACTGACAACTCCCTTATTAAATCAAATTGGAAATATCTAATTTTCTTAGCAAAATGGGAAGATATGAAACAATGCGATGATCCAGAATCAAATAATGCATTTTCTAAACTTGAAAAAACCATTAAATTACCTGCCACCACGTCTTTCGGAGCTTCTACCTCAGCAGTAGTGATAGCATAAGCCTGGCCTTGATCCCTTGACCTTTTCTGAGGTAAGTTCTCCTGACGCTTAGGACATGCATTTGCATAATGCCCCATCTCCCTGCAATTGTAGCACTGAACGTTGGTAGCTTCCTTCTTCCCTTTGCAATCATGAGCTTGGTGGCCTTTTTCACCACACTTGTAACAGACTCCCATTCCCTTCAAGCAAGTACCAGGATGTTTCTTCCCGCATTTACCACAAGATGGATATTCAACCTTTCCCTTCTTCCCCTTATTTCCATTCCCAGATTGATCAGCAGGTCTCTTCTTCTCTTGCTTTGCTTTAAAGTCATAAGACTTAGTGAATTCCTTTTCGGTCTTGATAGCACATGAGACAATGTCTTCGTACGATGAAAAGGATTGTGAGACTAATGCTCGATGGAGAAATGGTTTTAACCCATCAAAGAAACGATCAATCTTACTTCTTGGGTTACGAATATAATCACCAGCGTACCTCGCTAACCTTGTAAAGTTAGCCTCAGACTTTGTGACATTCTCATCCTCCTTTTGTCTCAGACTCAGAAATTGCCTTTCCATATCTACTCGATGGTCGCGAGGGAAGTATTTTTCTAAAAACAGATCTTTGAACTCCCTCCATTCCATATTTGATACTTCATCATCTTCCTTCGTATTTTGAATCAATGACCACCATTGATCAGCATCTCCAGTGAGGCGGTAAACTGCCATGATAACTTTTTCCCTTTCACTGCTCCCCAAAGCCTGAAATATTTTCTCTAGGGAAAATATCCATTGCTCAGCTACTAAGGGATTTGTATTCCCATTGAACGTTGGTGGTTGTTGCCTCATGAATCGATCTAACATTGATCCTCCACGCTGCGGATCAGGGTGCTCCATACGGGTAAGGTTATTATTCATAACCTGAGTAAGTTGTCCCAGTATGGTGATTAGCTGATCAGCACCAGTTGCATCACCAGCCCCACTATAATTATCTTGAGCAGGAGGGAAATCCCTACATGGAGTGAGTGCATTGATACGGTTTCCATTTCTTCCACTAGGCGCCATTTCTAAACAATGGCATAAACTAGATCAGTTTATGAATCAAAATACATAATCCCATACTTATAAAACACTTAACATAAATTGAACTATTTATGGATATAATCCATAATCATAAGAATGTTTTCTTTGAGGATGTATATACTCATAATCCCTTCAAAATTATTTGTAAAGAAAATGAGAGTTATCCTAAGCATATCCCCCGGGAGTGTCGTAACCAAGAGTGCAGCAAGGCCCGTTGTCGTGCACCAGTTCCCGTTCGAGTCTAGCTCAAAGCGGTGTTTTCGGGTTTTACCCCTAGGTACATCTGTGCCCGAGCCGCCTCTACCTGCTCGTATCCAGACAGGGATGTATTGCTTGGAAAACTCACAAAATCTCTACAATACCAAAATTCTAGGAAGTTCTTCTATACTAATCCTCAAAGTTCATCTTAGGTCTACGTGCTCTAATCAGAGTTTATCTAAATCTAGCTTCCAATGTTTGTACTAAACTTCCTCTGATACCAACTGTAACGCCCCGACCCCAGTTACCCAGAGTCGGTGCATTATTACATAACATTGGCATGATCACAAGAAAGATCAAATCTCGAAAGACCGATTGGTTTAGTAGCCTTGGAAACACTAGATATATTCACAAGTTTTACATTACATCATAAAATGAAAAACTACTACAACAACATAATGTTTCCACAATCCACATTATTAACCCCTCATAAAATCCCTGCAGGTCATTCATAACTTACTTCTTCACATCCTGGGAAAAATAAAACATAGAAAAGGGGTGAGCTCAAATGCCCAGTAAGGATAACAATATAGCGGAAACTTTCATAAATAAGAATAAACATTTAAGGAAATGTATAACTAAAACAAAATCCTTTTAAATATTAACTTTCAACATGGTATGGAATAAATAAAATGAAATAATGCCATTTACTTATTCACATGGATATTCTACTAATCGAATAATCACATGCAAAAATCAATAACCACTTTCATAATGTTGGAATGCATAATGCCAGACTATCATAACCACATAACCAAGGCCTCGTGCCAAGACTACAAATAGGATTTTGTCAAGGCTTGTGCCAAGACACTAGTTTGTCTCATGAGACCTACCGATGCATCGAGGAGCTATAGCGGGCTCCACCCGTCACATATTAAGTCCAATGCATTCCCATATGAAAAGGTTTAAACATAACATAAACACTCATATTAAAACTAGCATATGAAATGTCAATACTTTCACCATAAACTATGAATGGTATAAAAATAGCACATCCACAGTCAAACATATCACAAAACCTTCAATACAATATAGAAGTTTTGTATCATAATAAATCAACTTCAAATAATCTTAAAATCCATCAAAGGATGTTGACATAGATGAAATCAAAATTCTTTTTAAAGAAATATCTCCTTTTATTTTGAAATAATTTAATATCCATATAAAATAAAACATTTTCTTTGAAAATATTCTTATAAGCTTGTAAGGGAAGCTTCGAAGATTTTATAACGGCGGAAAATAGCCGCACCCGCCGTATAAGTTAAAAAAAAATATTCTTACCTTAATTCTGTCGAAAAGGTTAAAAAGGACCTTGTTTTGAAAACGACCAAAAGATTACTTTATAAAACACTTATAAAAGTCAAAAAGGGTATAAATGACTTTAACTCATATTCTAGTAAATAGTAAAAATGTTTTGAAATGCATTTTTAAGAAACATGGATGTGGATGATAAAGAGATCCCAGTAGATTATTACGTATAAACAACCTTGGATAATGAAGAGGTTGTAAAGTAAACCCTTACCTTGTACTTTTACTTGGTTGGGGTAGGTTAACCTCCTGTATAATGGTGAAATAGTTGTTATTAAATTATACAAGAATCATATATAATAATATGATATCATATATGATCTTTTAACATTGATTTGTTAATAATATCTTAGAATTATCGTCGTTTCGGGAGTTAACTTACTCATTTTATTTTATATGTTTTGTTACATAAGCCATGGTTTTTGTATCTTATTCATATCCAGAATGATATCTAGTCCTTAAACATCATTTTTAAATCATCAAATGATAATTATACTTGAATGGAAACGATGGAGAATGAATCTCATCGCGTTCGTGGCGACGGTAGTCCGTACGTATGCACGAGTGACAAAATCATTCTTTTGATATTAAAATAATATATAAATGGATGGTATATCATATATACAGAATCATTAACATGTTATATTTATTATTTACATGAGTTACACATCATTATTATACCCATCCAAATAATATTATATTGAATAACAATTACACCACGACGTGGAGACGGTAGTCCGTACGTACGCATGTATGGTGACATGTTATTCAAAGGGTGGATAGAATACTGAATATGGTTGTACCATATTTATAATAACATCACAGTATATGTGAGATACTGGAGTTATTATTTTAGAATGGTAAGAACAAAGGAAGAAGAAGTGGAAGAAGAAATGAACTTGGAGAAGGGTGGTGAAATCATTACCTCTTCTTCGGGTTCTTCCTTTTGATTTGATCAAAAGGGCTCCTTAGGTTGGCTTTCTGATCAAACTAAGGCCTCTAGGTTGTAGTGAGGGATGTTGGGAGAGTATTTGGGCAGAGTTTGGCCGAACCAAAAGGCTTTGAAGGTGTGAAAAATGAGAAGGAGGAGTGCCTTTTATAAGAGGGGTGAGGGGCACCTTTGGAAAAGCTAGAAATATTAATTTATAATAAATTCATATTCGGTTTATAATGGCTCCAAATCTTATTATTAAAAGTTTAAGGTGGGGATAAATCGAAAACCAATCAACCAATAGAATTTATATAGGTTTGGGTACTTATATTAACCTTATCTTTAAGTATTAACTCTAAGTTAATTAGTTTCACTTTTACAATGTCTCTTTGTATTTTTATATAATATGGTTAATAAACTTACTATATACATCCAAGAGACCCCCAAGTGGTACATTAATGATGAACCTATCATGATATAAGTCTCTTGGCCGAACCTTAGATTTTTAAGAATTTAATATCAATTAATAATATAATATTTGTTTTAAGAACTCTTTTATGTCAATTTTGACACTATTCAATAGTTGATTTTTGTGAAACTCATAACAGATTGATTACTTCGAACAAAGTCAATTAAATCAATCCTAATATATCATATTATCCTAGAAAATTAGTTTAATTCATTAAAAGTTTCATATTATATTTATTTGGGTATTTATAATATCAATTATTTTAATTTTTCACTATTATAGTAATTACTGCATCATCATTTTGTCATAAATAAAAAAAATTATTTAATGTCTAAAAATTATAAATAAAATAGCATTATGTAGGAAATCGTTTTATCTTTCTAATGAATATTTATAATCTAAAATCCAACATATATTACCCTATGTAACAATTGTTTTTCTAAAAGATATATGCTTGTGTCATTTTTGTATTCATTTTAACTTAATTAAAATAAAGTGTCATTATCACTTACAAGTGGATCCATGGGGTCCAAAAATAGACCCAAAGATGCCCATGGTCGACCATGTATCAACCAATAGGGTTAAGACACATTTTAGGGTAATTTAGTATTATTATAATATTATTTTTTAACCCTTATTTACCGGATTTACCCTTAACCATGGTAAATAAAATATTTACCGCAGTAATTATTCAAAATGTCTAAAAATAAGAGTTACCTATTTACACAATTTGAACATCCTGATTCCAAATATGGAATCCATTTTCCTAAATTCAAAACACAGAAGTGGTAGAAATTAATTTAAAATTAATTCCCGCTGTCAAAACAAAAAGCGTGTTTTTAAGAGATAATAACTATCAAAAGATTGACACTCGTTTATGTTCGGTTTAATTGTAAAATTATGTCCAATGACCAACATTATATTAAATGGTAAAAATATATTATAAATATACTTTAAAACCACTCAAATTAATAATTTATCACTATTAATTGTTTTGATTAAAAAAGTTGTTTTTAATTAAAACTTAGTAATTTTCACTATTCATCAAAATATGAAAGTTATCCGAAATGTACCAAAATTTCACCTTAGGCTAAATTCGATATTCCGAATCCAAAAATGAAGTCCATTTTCAAATATAAAATATATATTTAATTTCAAAAAGTAGGTATTACTATTCATAACGGCTAGTTTGATTAGTTATGGTGTGTTAGAACTCGGTGTTGCGTACAACACACGCTATCACATTATTCAAAGAGAAGCGTACCGTAGAAGCTTGGGGTGTTACAGAAGTGTTCATGCGTATGTATGGCTTATTGTATCCATGAACGTTGCATTTCATTTATTATATCCAAATGATACAGACTATTATAAATAAATATATACTACATATATATAATATATGTGATATCTAAATCATGAATATTATTCTGGAGATAGTGGAGTTTGAAAACATGGAAAATTTATAATTATAATAAATTCGTTTTTGACTCACATTCCTAACATCCACAAAATATCCGATATGAACTCAAATAATTAATTAATTGTTATAGAAAGGTAATAAGTGATATAAATGGAATAATAAACTTGAAAAATGTTCTGAATCAATTAGAAATTAACTTTTGTTTATTATTCAGGAAATTAAAGAACAAAAGAGTCAAGTCAGCCATTAGGTAAGGGACTTTATCTCAATCTTCTTTCATTGAGGCATATGTTGATTTATATACAAATTTCCTTTATATAGGGTATAAACTCATTTTAATTTCATTCGAATGGAATACTTTTTCTATCTAGATTTTTACTAAATGAACACGGGAATTTTTATTTTTATCCTATGTGGTGACAACAACCTTTCCTCTATCACGATCATTATTTGATATTTGGCAACCTTAACAAATTGTGATATTTTAAAATGGAAAATAAATACCATATACACTTTTTACATGTTTTAGTATTCAAAATATTTTTTAAAGTAGACTTACTATTCAATATCTTGAAATTATTTCTTATGGTTTCAAATGAAATTTTATGATTGAAATGTGGATATTTGCAATCTTTTATGTCTGTTGATTATATAATGGTATATAGAAATTTGACAGGTGGTTACAAGATAAACTATATGACGGGTGGTTATGTGATAAACCTGGGATGGGTGGTTACGTTATAACCTCTAATGCATTGTGTATGGAAGTCAGTCATATGTCTATTCCATTTGTAAGATTTTTTTGTGGAATTCTACTGTATGGTTATTCCATTTAAGTATGATTATGTCTTAAGTTTACCCTTATATGTTATGTGTGCTTTCTATGGGTTTTATGGTAATATTTTGGTTACAAAAGGGTATAAAATTAGCTTTTATTCCGTGAAAAGTATTTAATACTTCATAAAGGTGAAAAGTATTACTTATGATAAAGTATTCATGTTTTACATGTTGTTTTGAAAAACAAATAGATTTTTTTTTATCCCTTTTTTATATTTTTATGATCATCTAATATTTTTTAAATGTTTTTCATAGGACTTAAAGTGGAATAGGGTGAAGGATGGGATCAAGGAAAAGTCATGGCATTTAAAAGATGGACAAAAACATGTTTCATTGTTTTTAATAGTTTTTTATTTTATGAAAAAATGGATACTTAGTAGAAGTGTCTACATGTAATATTCATGTTGTTATGTATAAGTTATGGCCTAATTATCTAAATCTCTAAACTTGAAAAGATCCTCAATGTGAATTATTAACTTAGTTAAATATTTTTTAATGTTTAGGGTCAGGCCTTCATAATGGATCCTTTAAATTTCATTATAATTGTTTTTTTAGACCAAATATGAATGCATAATGAGGTTATAAAGGTTTCATTATTGTTCGGGTCTTCAGAGGATATAGAAACTTGGTTGGTGGACAAAAACATAGGGTCTCATGGTTAGAATAAACTGTGTGACCCATCCCATACGATCTCTACTAACCATGCAAGGATGGATGGTGGGGTGAAATAGGGTACACCGTTTTCCCTAACCGTGAACTAGGGGCAACAGACCCATGAAAAATGCCTACGGATTTATGAGATGAGATTTAGACGGTTGGCACACGATTTCCCAAACCATGTAGCCTAACAGTGTGGGTACCCCCTTAAACAGTGGTAGGTGCATGGTGACATAAATTTTTCCCAACTTTTCAGCCAAACCATACGACCCCTATCTCATGGGTATGTTTTCCAAAAAAACGTAAATAGTATTTTAAACGCTACCCTTTCCCCAATTTTTCTCATTATAGTAGATGAAGCTCCCATTTCTCCCTTTTTAAATATCTATATCCTCTTTTGATATATTTTTATCTCATTCATTCATCTGAAGTCCAATTTTCTTCTCATTCATCACATCGTATGTTCATCCATAAGCAATCGATTCCCTTTGAGTATTTATTCATTTCACTTCTCCATGATGGAGTTATTTAGGTGCAAGATCATATGCCCTATTTTTTGGGTTTGGATACATTGTTCATATTTCTTCTAATCCAATACAAACTAAAGGCTAACACTCGGTAATGATACTTCATATGTCCTTTAGGTAGGTGTTATGTGACTCATCCGTCAAGTTTAAATATATTATTTATTGTCCTAATGTGTGTGTGTGTAATGATTTTATTGGGAATAGCCTATTAAATTCATATTCCTTTCATAGAGTCATTAGAATCATAATATAAGACACTATTTATGTATGTTCTTCATCATTGGAGATTACATCCTCAACACCAACCACACCATGTAGGGTGTTTTCGTTAATTATACATTTAGTGGTTTGTTGTGTTAATATACTTCACCATTTGGTTGTGTAGTGGATTGACCCAATTAATGGTAATCACTTCCTTAATAAATTAATTATGACTTTTGATGGTTTTCCTTATGTATGATATTGTCACCTGAGCCTTTTAAGGTAAGTGTTTGAATGTAATTAATGGATCTTAATTATAAATGCTAAGTATATTATGTTTGTGACTGGGCCTTATAGAATTTGTTTAAATGAATTGGTTTCACATTCATTTTATACCTTTCCATGCATAATGGAAGGTAGTGGAGTGATCCTAATAAATTGATAAAGTCTTAAATGAACTAATAATTTCTTTCATTCCTAGTTACGCGATATCACACTAATGAAAGGAAATGGCTTAAACCAAATGATTTATTAAATTACATGATTATTACATAACACTAATTAAGGAATGAATTAAGTATAAGGTGCTTATTTTATATGGACCTGATTATCATTATAGGAGTGGTGAGACTCGAGTCAGCCTTGGATTCCTAAGGCAATTCCTTGAGAACTCATGGACACCATTCTGATTCATGAATATAGGTTGAAAAGGATGACACCGACCTTGGAAATTGATCCTTGTCTACTATTGGATGCCTAGTATGACACCATAGGATACCTATGCATCTATTATAGGATTCCTTGGAAACACTCCTTGGATATAGTGTGACGTCTATGGACATAAGGCGCTATGGATATACCCATTGGGCCAAGTCATTTATTAAACTATTTTACCTAATATGAATTCACTGGACTCAGTTAAATTTATATTACTGTGGAATGCCTTAGGTGATGCCCTTTTGATTACACGCAAAAAACATATAGGCATGATGATGGTTACTACTAAGTTGTCTCAAACCCTAAACTCAAGGATGTCATGTTTGTTACCTTAGATCCTCTTTCATTATTATTATCATCATGGATGCCTTGTTATACCTCACATAACATACTATACAAAATAGAACATAATTAATTAATTAAAATATTATAAATAAGCTTAGGATAAAATTGGTACTTGGTATTTAAATTTATGTACTAATTTACTTTTATATATTCATGTCTGTACAACTATTTCAGTTTATATTACAAGAAATGGTTGTTATAGATTCCATTGGGGGTGGCCTGCTGAGATTACTCCCACACCCTATTTTACCACTATTTTTACCCAAACATATTATCTGTATGAAGGTGTTTAAAAAGGTAATAATCCTACTTTGTATGCCTTAAATGTATTGATATCATTAGGGTGGATATTTGTAGAAGACGACCTAGTTGGAGCTCGGGATGACTGAATAGTTTTTGGAATTTTTTTCTTATTTTATATATCTTGTATTTAATGCTTCTAGGTATACATGTTTTCTATTTTTTAGATACATTACATATATTGTCATCATCTTTTTTATATTATTCATTTATTAGCTTTGAGTACTATTATTAGTTGCTTCTGTTGTTTTTTTTTTGCTTCTACTACTGTGGGTTAAAAGTCCAGTGTTACTGTCTTCTTTTTATATACTCTATATTTATCTTACTGATTAAACCATTTAAATATTATTATATTTATCATATTTTATCTACTCTATTAATTAGAGCATTTTATCCCCACAGACACATCCTAGGCCCTCCCAGTTAGTCGGCAACCACTATAATTCGGGGAGATGCGCTTGAGATCATGTGGACAAAAAGGCTCGGGGAACCTTTGAGTGGCACCCAGGTTTGAGACATCACAACCCAAGTAAATAATATATCAAATTTGAATAAAATGAACTAATTTAGTGAAATGTCCAGCAATAACTCAAATAGAATTATTACCTATAGATATCTTTGAAAATCCAAAAATGAATTATGTGGATATATTCTCCTATTTCCATTCAGGCACTATAAAATACTGAAGCATCCCCTCCAGTATATTTCACTCAAATTTAACCTATTTACAAGTCAAAAATTTCATGATAAGTTCAAAAATGTATTTCTTCATACATTTAAATACACAGTATTTATGAACATGTCTATACTTATTAGTACTATTATGATGAATGAAAAATAGGGAGCAATGGGATTCACATAACAATTCTATCAGCTACTGGGAATCACATGGACCACACAAACCCTATCCAAATCTTATAACACCTTATTTATCAATATTAACTCTGGAAACTAACCCTTCTTTTAAAATTAAAATATTTCATGAGAAACAAGATCTTATTTTCAATCTATCTTAATTATTTATGAAAAAGATGAATACACTGATACTGATGACAAAATAGAATTGGTTTCTACATGTAAAATTTCTAGGACAAGATTTACTAAATCATTTACTAAAATATCATATTTCAGTTGTAACATATCTAATGATGTATTATCATCTGACCTATAGTCATCAAATACATTGTATACTTTACTTGGATAATAATGAATTATGCAATCACAATCTATAATTAGTTATAACCATCTTATCTAAATAATTTTTAACTCTTATTAGGTGAATATATACTTTAAACTTTTATGATCATTATATATCACATTTCTCCACATATAAATACTTCCACCATTTTTTAAACTAGAAGATATTATAGCTGGATTAGGTCATTTGTAGGATAATTCTACTTATATGGATTTAATTGATGGGATATATACATGATAACTCTGTCATTCTATATCAATACATAACCACATCCCATCAAAGAATAATCACTATAAACAAACAATTCAAATTTTTAGTTTTCAAATCTAACACTAGAGCATTAACCAATATTTTTTCAATTATAAAAAATAATTCAGCACCATTCTTTATGAAGATGAATTTAACTCCTTTTTTAGTTAACCTAGTAAGTGATATAGATAACCATGGAATTTTTTCAAGAAACCATTAGTTGTAACCCTATAATCCAAGAAAACATTTTATCTCGGTGAAATAAATATGTTATAGAAAAAATTTACATTTTTTGAATTTTCTATAAAACTTATTTTCTTTTAATGTTGATAAAACAATCCATAGGTATTTTCAATTTTTCATATAAATTTTATAATAAACTAGTTTTTCATTAATGAATACCACCAAAAAAATTTCCAAATAATTATGTATATCACTATTCATCAAATCCATAATAACAATTGGTATATTTTAAAATTTTTGACACAATAATTTACTCATGTTTTATGGTTTAAGTGGTTTCTTGTATAACATGTTGGGTTATCGAATCCTGAGAGACCTAAGAAGAAACCTAAAGAAACATACATTATATGGGGGTGATTTGGATATAAAGTAAAAAAACATGTATTTAAATTGATTGGAAAAATAAATAGTCATAAAATACGTAATTTAATTCAATTTATGAGAATTATTTGATCCTAGGTTATTGATTGGTTTGGATTGGATGAATTTATTTTTAAATTATTTGAATTTCATTTAATCAAGATTAATTCATTCAATGAAAATAATATAACCTCATAACATACTGGTTTAATACCTTCTCATACATTTGAAATACCTATACAATTGGTGGATCATTTTCATGAGCACTCTTTGTTAAAGGATCTTATTACCACATAAAAATTTTGACAATAAAATTCAATATGGAAGAGGAAGAAAGAAAATAATTGAATGCAAATCTCAAAAAAAAGAGCTGATTAAGAATTATTAAAATAATAAATAACACCAAATACATACCATTATAATCCCTTGGATCAACCTATAAGATTTTTATCCCTCTAATGATGGAATTATATCAATTAAAGTAGATATTAGACTAATGATGGTGGAATTAAAGAAGAAAAACTGTGAAATAATGATCAATCCACCATTGTGTGAAGAATTTCACGAAGGATTATGTGAAGAGGTTCACTCCCTAAATAAATAGAATCAATTTTATATTTAAAAAAATAAAAATAATATAATAAAAGACTAAATTTTATTAATAATCTTTTTAAAATCAATAGACTTATATGTGAAAAAAAATCATGAATAAAAAATTCCAGTGTAATTGTACTATCAAAATAAAACATGAATCCCATAATTAATTCACTAAAAAACCTGATATGGGTATATAATGATCCTACAGTCTAGACCCTATCAACATATTCCATACCCTTTAATTAAGAGAGTCAAAATATGGTTGATAAATAAAAGGGAATTTAACTTTTAAATGTTCACCAAAAAATTAAAACCCGATTCATCCCCATTTTTGAAGGGAAAATATAGTATTGATTATGGAAAAATATTTGATTATTTTAGAAGATAAATATATTTTTCATGATTCCCTATAATATAATTAAAACATTCATTTCAATTGGTTCATCCACTTAGATGTTATGTTCGAAATGGTGACTAGATATTATGGGCCCTAAAAAATAGCCCATAATTTAATATTCGAGGTTAGATCCCTTGATCTTCTTGAAAAAAATTAATTATCTCTAGTAATTATTTAATTAAATTATCCTCATAATTTTATCTATATAAATTTCAAATTTTAGCTTCATTGGTCTTTAATTGCGGGTTCCATGTTTATTTGATGGGATTAAGACCCGTAATGCTTTGATCAGAAATCTTTGCATCCATAGAAGAATATTTTAATCTTCCATTATGATTCATAAATTTATCATAAAATAAAAAAATAACCTAAAAAATTATCAATAATAACCCAAAATATAAAATTCAAATAATTAGAATAATTTAATCCACTGTCATATAATTTATTGGGCCTAATTTTACAAACTCTAAACATGAATTGACCATGTTATGAGAAATTAAGTTAAATTTATAAAATTTACTAAAATATGTGTTTATGGACAATGAAACACTTGAATATTAAAATAAAATAAATGAATATTATCGCATTTTAGTTCCTAATCACTCCCCCTAACTTTATTTTTTCTAGTCTCAAGCAAAAATATTCTCCAAAATATTAAAATATATTCCATTTTTTAAAAATATGTAAACATGCAATTTCCACCAAATGATATCATGACAATAATGGAACCTATTAAAAAATTAAACACAATATAGGTTCAAAGGAATATCACAATACTATGTACATTACTCTTTTTTAATTCATTAACACATTTCATCCCATTTCAATTAAGCATGATGATGTATTGTGTATCTCAAAATGCATGGGGTCTATTTTCTTATTCAAGGGGAAATAAATGTAATCATTGGCTGGGAATCACATCAAACCACAACATGAGTATCCAATTTTTATCTTTTTTCTCTTTTTTTATTTTTATTTTTTTAGACACAATAGAGATGAAAAAACTAACTCTAGGAAAAAAAACTCTAGAGTCACAATCCCCAAGTGTCTAACTTCATACATATTGTCGATTTCATGTTCTAAAATAGATATTTAAATCCTAAATCTAGGAAATAAAACTATGGAGTCACTATCCTCAAGTGTTATATTCCACGTATATTTACAAAACATTTCTCTATGAATTAATTATTTTCAACATTGTTTGGATACTCAAATTAAACCAAATGCGACCCATTACCCAATTCTATAATGAAAGGTACCGAAGAACTCAAACTTAAACCCAAACTCCAAAATATGTGCATTGTAGCATTTTGATTAGAAGGGTGAAATTTTTAGATGTGAAAAATCACATAAAATAATATCACTTTCCAAAAACTATTATCATGAACTTAAACACTCATTAAAATAATAATCATGGTATTAAGAATCATTTTATATTCATCTTTAATGTTTTACAATGTACATTAACACATTCAAGTTTAATTAATTTATTTCCTTCCATGAAATCCTAGATCTTCATTTCACCGAACATAGAATGAAACTTCACTTGGTGTTAAAAGCGAAGAGAAGTGGGAGTTCATAATTTGGAATAAATAGGGGGAGAATGTGATTTGAAATGAATTCATGCTACAAAATCTCCTTGTTTAATGTTGATGACCCATCAAAATGCAATAGATCAATTTGGATTAATTTCACAACTAGACTCCTCAGAGATTGTTGATGGTAAGTTTGAATTCAAAAAGTCATGTGTTTCATTTGTAAATACTAAAATACATAAGCTGAAAAATATCACACAAAAGAAACATTAGACCATAGTGGAAACCCCAAGGAATTCCCTTATCCAAAAAAGTATAAAAACAATCTATTTATTTTGAAATTTCTGAATTTGAGTCAATGTATAGGTAAAATATGGATTTCCTCATAGAAATCACTTTTTAATGTCATTATATCAACTTGGATACTAAATATAACATTTTTTGTCTCGTTTATAGGTTATCTCAGCTAACTACCCCTTTGTTTCGTTTTTATTGAATTATTAAGTGATGGTTTTTAACCAATGACCACTAACATTGAAGATTTAACCACTGGTGGGGTGCTAATTTTCTACTTCCCCATAGGGGTACATATTAGGAACTATGTAAGGCCGTAACCATATCAACCTTAACATTATTGGGTGTAAATGATGTTTGAAACTATACAATAGAGAAAACATTCCTGGTTCAAAGTATTTCACTTTGAGATTCCAATATTTGTCAGATTGAACTCTAGCTTTATTGATCCTTGAATTTTTATAAGCCTCTATCCTAGGTTCCTCAATTTTTTTAATGTCTAATTTATTCTATTTTGTCCAATGAAATTTCAAAGTTCATTTTTTTTGATTTCTCAAAAGGCCTTATGCTCAATTTCAAATGGTAAATGGAAATATTTTTCATAAACCAACCTATATGGTTACATGCCTAGGATAGTTTCCAATATAGTAAGATATTCCCAAAGGGATTCCAAGAGTTTCATGAACCATTCTTTCCTTGATAGATTGATATCTTCTTCAATTATTTTTTTAATTTTAAGATTTTATAACTTACCTTGACCATTGGTTTGTGGATGTTAAGTAGTGGAATGTTTTAGATAATCCCATACTTAGACAAGTGTTCTGAAAATTTATGGTTACAAAAATGGGTTCCATAATCAATAATGATTTACCTAGGAGTAAAAAATATTAAAAATATGAGTTCTTTCAAAAATTAGATCCTAATTGGATGGTCATTAGAATTTTTGGGAATGTCATCAACCCATTTAGATAGGTAATAAATAGAAAATAGGATTTAGAGATATCACATATAGATTGGAAAGGGTCCTATGAAATCAATTCCCCAACTATCAAATATTTCAAAAACTAGAATCGGTGTAAGAGGCATTTTATATAATTTTTTTTGTGAATAATAATTAAAATTAGTGACGACTTTAGAAAACTTTTTATGAATCCTTGGTGATGTTATTCCAAAATAAACAACTTTGGATAAAAGTTTCCATTGTTTTCCTTGTAAAAATGTTTCATCCACATACCTCTTCTTGATAGAACTTAATAATAGACTCTTTCTCACACATGGGAACACATCTCCTAATGACTTTATCAGGAAAAAACATGAATATTTATTGATAATAAAACACATTGTGTATGATATCAGAAAGAGATTTTCTCTTATCTTGGGTCCCAAAAATTTTTGCAATGACAATTGTAACCAAGAGGTTTTCCTTGTTAGCATTCTATGGCCAATCAGAATCAAAATAGAGGTGATCATTGATAAATAAATCATACACAAAAAAGTGTATATGATTTGTCTTTGAATTACATCCCAGAGAGGGGATCACCTAAAAAAATTTCAATACTCTTTTTGTCCTTAATGGTTATATCAAACTCTTGAAGAAGAATGACCCACCTAATCAATCTAGCTTTGGAATGAGAGGTTATTTCTGAGATGAATGATCTACAATGAAAATGATGGTGGATCCTAGAAGATAGGACCAAATGTTTTTCTAAAGAAAAGAAAATAGAATGAAAATCATTCTCAGTAGTAGTGTTGTTGATATTTGTGTCACTTATCAAATTTATTGTGTAATCAGTGACGCATGGAGTTTTATCACAATGATCTCCTAAAACAACTCCTACAGTAAAGTCACTTGAATTACACATAAGTTTGAAAGTAATATTCTATTTGGTATATTTCATGTTATATGGAGAGATAAGAGAAGAATTAAGTTTTCATAATTATTCCTCACAAATTTCTGTCTTTAAAAATGAATGATTTTTCACAAGTAGAGAAAAAACTGTCCAGGAAATTGATCTAAACTACTAATGAGCCTTCTATAGAAACAATAATTTCTTAATAATTACTTCACTTACTAGATAGTTTTTGAAGAGTGACAGTGATGAATGATATCAACCTTATCTTTATCAACACCAATCCCTCTATTAGAGACCATATACACAAGAAAAAGTCCTTCTTTTACCATGAAATTTCATTTTTCCCAGTTTAGTTATTGTCCTAAAATATAGAAAAAAACAATTCAATTTTTTTCAATAATACCTCAAACATATCCCCCAATATGGATAATTAATCCATAAAGACCTATAAAAAATACCACACCATGTGAGAGATTATTACTAGCATACACCACTGGAAGGAACTGAGGGCATTACATAAACCAAAGGGAATACTCTTAAAATAAAATGTGCCAAAATGACATGTGAAGTTTGCTTTTTATTAATCTTATAATGAGGAAATAATTTTTTATATCCTAAAAATCCATCTATAAAGCATTAGAACTGATAACTCGCCACTCTCTATAGGATTTGATCAATACTGGGAAAAGGGAAATGGCCTTTCCAGGTACACAGTTTTAACTTCCCATAGTCAATATAGACTCTACATCCACTACTCACCATTTTAGGGAGAATTTCACCATCCTTATTGGTAATCATAGTGATTCCACTCTTATTTGAAACAAATTGAATTGGGTATACCCACTTACTCTCAACAATGGGATAGATGAAAATTACTTTAAAAAAAATTAGAATTTTATTCCTTAACACATCCATAAGATTGGGATGGAGCCTCTGCTGGGGTTGAAGGCATGGTTTGGATTTTGGTTCTAAAATAATCCCATGAGTTCCATTGAGTGGGCCACTCCCAAGAATAACAAACAATGTCAATATAGTATCTTTTTTTTCATTACCATGACATCCATAAGATTATTTTCTAAATTTGATTCAAGATAAGATGAAATAAAAATAGGGAAGGATTGATTTCCCATTAATAATTCATACTTGGGTGATGAAGGTGGGACCTTAATTCTATATTAAGTTCGATAACACATTCAAATAAAGGATGAGACTTCACACCAGAACTGGTTTCTTTTTCATAATTTATTGACACTATTGGTTAGTTTGGAATATAAGTTTCAACCACTACAGTGGCTAAATCTATAATAGGATGGGTATGAACTTGATATTTTTTATTTATCTATCAGTTTCGTTAATTAATGATCCAAAAGAATCATCAAAGGATCTCTCTGAAAGAGATTCAATCCAAGGATACAAATTTCCCTCATGTAAACAAAGCGAATCAATATCATCTTAATATAAACATCCTTCAAAAATTCCATGATTTTCCTCAAGTTCCCTACCAATAATACATATCCAATTGACCTCATGGATCTTTGAATCATCACCAAATGTATATTTTTTATTATAAATTTTTAGATTGAGGATCATGTTTCATAAGGTTATTATTATGTTTTCATTCCCAAATCGGATGAATGAGTTGATTGTTTCTATGAAGGGATGGCCAAGTATTATTTTTTTCTCCCAATGACAGCAGCTAGGGTGATTGTACTGAAAATTAAGTCTGTACGGTAAATTAAAATTTGAACATTCACCAAAAAATCATTTAATATCCCAATAGGAACTCAAACACTATGATCTGTAAGTTGGATTGTGAAATAACATGGTTGGATATCTTCAGGCCCTGATTAACAATAAATGGTATATATAATGAGGTTTACATGAGCTCCTAGATCACAACAGCCTTTGATAATTTTTATCTCTCCAAAATCAACATTGATGTATGGAAACCATGGGTCTTTCAACTTAGGTAGAATTATCCTTTCAATGGTGGTACTCACATTTGTATCTAAAAGGACTTGGTTTTGATGTGAAAATCTCCATATAAATGTCAAAAAGTCTTTTTGGTATTTTTGTAGGCTGGAATGGATTGGATTGCATCGATAAGGGGAATGTTCATCTTAACATGAGAGAGCATTTCCCTTAATGTTTTATTTAGTTCAGGTGTATATTTTTTTCTCATACATTGAGGAAAGGGAGAAGATTGTTTGATTATTTAGTGAGGTTGTGGTTATTTCAGATTTTTTTTGGATTTTTCAGAATCTAAGGGTAGTTATTCAACCTTTTCATGTGATATTGAATCTTTTTATGATTTTAGAATAATTTTTCATGTTTTTTCAATGGATCTCCCACTCATTAATATAATAATTTCTCTTTAGTTGTTCTTTAGAGGTTTGCATGTAATATGAGTCTCTCTTTAACGTACTATAAAAAGAAGCTCATCAGTGGAAGATTTTTTGTCAATTAGTGGAGATTTAAATGGACGTCAAATTTTATAGCAGTGGTTAATAAAAATAGTGTATATTAAACGATCACTAGTTGTTTAGTGATTGTTTTTTTATTTCACAAGAGTTTTCTTATATGTCGTTTTTGGAACATTTAGCTATTTTTTTATGTTTATTCAGCAGTGGTTCTTTTATTTTTTTTAAACATGTGGAATATAAATAAAATGAAATTAACCACTATTGAATGTATGAGAGATGGGTTGTTTTAGTAGTGGTTTATATTAACTACCACTAAAACATATTTTATTTAATGTGTTTAGCGGCGGTTTCTAAAAACCACCAATACTTTTTTTTAATTATTTAAAAATTAATAGACATACAATAGACTAAAACATGAATATATGATAGACCCATCATATATAAGTCATTAATCCAATATTATATGTGCAGACATTTATAATAATCATAACCATAATTTGAGTCAACTAATAAATATGTCAACCAATAACTTGTTTATCAATATATACATATTAAATATTTCCAACAATAATTTTTTCCTCATATACATCCATGCCACGACATCCACTGTATCTATCTACATACATGCCATCTCATCAACAAAAATAGACCATGTCATCTCATCAACTATAACAAAAAGAAAAAGTAAAACAAAAACTAAGAATAATGTTAGAATTTAATTAAAACCCAAAATAATGTCATGGATCAAAATGGTTAACCTCCTACCTACTATCTGCATCTTTCGTCTACAATGAAAAATATAAGATTCGAGAAAAGAAATGTGAAAGAAAATAGAAATATAATATATTCAGAATGTCTCCCATAAAATTTGATATTTTTTTAATCAAATAGAATGTGTTTTTATATAAAAAAATAATATATAATTTAAAACTTTTTGAAAACATAATCTTACCTATTTAAGATAAGATTTGATACTTAAAACTGAAAAGGGATAAGTAAATATTCTAATTTATTTTTAAAGTGACATGTTGGGAGCTTGAACTTGACTTAATAAAAACAATTTAATGCTTTGATATCACAACATGTTCTATATTTCAAAAGAAAAACAAAAATGGTTTCCCAAGGATTTAAAATCAATATGAGGTTGTTTTCTAGGTTTTTTACCATTACACGCATATTTTAGTGTTTTAAAACACTAAAAACACATTTATGGTCATCATGGGAAAACATTAATCCTAAATGATTTTTCATCAGTTCCATGTTTTCAAAAATAAATATACTATCAATTTCCTCTGATTTCAAGGTCATTTGGCATCATTTACAAGGGTTTGACCCCCCCCCCCTCCAACACTAGTTTTTAAAGTCTTTTGTACCTTTAAAAAGTGTTTACCGAGTAATTTCGACCACACCTCACATCACATTGATGTGTTATCTATTTGTAAACATTAAAAAAAATCATCGGTGGTTTCTCTAGAATTCAATTCAATTTAAAATCATTTGTTAATTTTTTTACCATTCGACACGTGTTTTTGTATTTTAAAACACTAAAAACAAGGTTACGACCATCCAACGAGTACCTTAATTCAGAATGAAGTGATTTTTATTCCTACACATCATAAATGAATTATGAGTCATTTTTATAAAGTATAAAAAAATTATGAATGTTTTTTCTTTATTTTGAGTAGGACAGCTGTCCTTTTTACAAAATATGATGTAAATTTTAAAGAAAAAGAACACACATGGAGCCATATTTGGAACATCGTGTGTTAGATTGAGTTTATATTTATTTATATACATCAAAAATGGTTTATGTATATTTATTCTAATGTATCAAAACAATCCAAATGTATTTTATTGGTTTTTAGTAGGCCATTTATCCTTTTCAATAAAATTGATGTTAATTTAAAATAAAAAAGATGCACTTGGAGTCATATTGAACATATCGTGTGTCAAATTGAGATACACATGATTCTAACAAATTTAAAATGGATTATATTTTTTTTTCTAATGTACCAATACAATTTGAATGTGTCTTATCAGTTCTGAGTAATCACTTCTCTTTTTTACTAAATTTTTATTTTAAACAGGAAACACACACTTTCACACAAACCGATCACATCATTTTTTGGTTCAACATGGGAAAAATTCTTACATCTCACAATTGACATAAAATTAAATGTAAAATTTTATCAGGAAAATATGAGCATGTTTTCTTAGTTTTCTATGAGTGACCCTTATTGAACTAAAATGTTGATTTTAAAATGATTACGGAAACATTGAGTCATACCATACACATAATATATTAGATTCAGGTGATGATGATTCCTACATATCAAAAACTACATAAATATCATTTTACTACAGTATAAAAATAATCCAAAATTGTTTTCTTTGTTTTTAGAAGGTCAGTTATCCTTTTTATTGAAATGTACGGCAATTTTAAATAAAAATACACACTTGAAGACATATCGGGAAAACCATGTATCATATTGAGGTTCACATGATTCTTACATGTCAAAAATAATATATGGATTGTTTTCCTAAAGTATTAAAATAATTAAAATGTGTTTTCTTGGTTTTAGGTTGGTCATATGGTGTTTTTACTAAAATTGATGTCAATTTTAAATAAAAAAACTCACTTTGAGTCGTACCGGTCACATTGTGCATCAGATTTAGGTGCGTAAAATTCCAAAAATTATAAAATAAATTATGGATCATTGTAATAAAGTTCAAAAATAATAGGAATATGATTTATTGGTTTTGAGTACATCAATTGTCTTTTTTACTAAATTTCCATTTTAAACTAGAAACACACATTTTGACATATAAATATCGCATTGTGTATCAATTTTACATGATACCAATTCCTATATATCAAAATTTATATGTGAAATTTTGGCCTAAATTATCAAGAAAACCCATGCATGTTTTCTTTTTTTCAATTAATGACACTTTTTGAACTAAAATATCATTTTTAAACTCATAGTGGACAATTTGAGTCATATTGGGAATAGAGTGTACCAGATTGTTGTGTGGATGGTTCCTACACATCAAAAATCAATTATAAATAATTCTCCTAAATTATCAAAACAATCAAAAAATATTTTAATTAGTTTTTAGTATGTTAGTTGTCCTTTTTAGTAAAATTAATGTAAAATTTAAATAAAAAATAAGAACATGGAGTCATACCGGTCACACTCTGTGTTATATTATGGTGTGGTTAATTCTTATTTATCCCAAAGTCTCAAAATAATTCTAACTATCAATGTTACCATAAATTCCATTATTTTTATTTCTAGAACTACCAACAATGCATATTGACTAGATGTAATTAGCCAAAAACTGTTCTCGTTGTTGAAATATAAAGGATAATATGATGTTCGTGTGCCCATCACATCATGAGTAGTCACCAAAACTGGCACATGAGCTTGCTCTACTCTTCTAACATTCACCATCTATAAAGATTTTTCAGATAATAAAATTATATCAATTTTTATTTTTTGTAGTTTGACAAAGAAGGGAAATGAAAATAGAAATCGTGGTAACATTGGAAGAAAGAAACATTTTATCACTTTAGTGCCTTACTGTAGATATTTGAAAGAAAAACATGATCCCAAAAAATCTATGAAAAAACCAAATAATTATTTGATAAAAATGATAAGGAAATTAACTTTCATGTAGTAGATAAAATGATGTGAAAATTAATTAATGAAGTTGTAGGAATTAACCTTTTCATTATGGTTGTATGAATTCTTGATTAATTTAATTTGTTTCCATTTTCTCAGTTGTAGGCTCGAAGTCCAATCTCTCACAACCATGAACATATTTACACAAACCACCCCAACTCAAACAAAAGATTCCACCAATATAAGAAAAAAATTATTATATGAGAAATAGAAAAAATAAATAAATTTAACAAAAATATTAAACAATACATTTTAGTACAAAAGAAACCCATTGAATTCCTAAAATATATCAAATATTTCTTCTGAAATTGAGAGTTGGAAGTATAAGTGTCTTTCTCAGAAAATAAAAAATTATCTGTTCTCAAATATTTACATATTACATTTTTTATTTTTATAGTGGTAACATGTTTTTACCTATATAAATTATGTTTTAATAAACATATAAAATTAACCCAAAACTAATTTTTTGTGTGTCCATCCTTCATTTTTATGATTTTAATACAGTGAAATTAATAATTATTGAAAAGAAGACATTTAAAATACAACATTTTATATATTGGAAAACTATTTTATGTAGAGAAATGATATTTTTCTATAATTTTTTTGTTATATTTTAATGCATTTATTATTATTAGAATTTTGATTAATATAATCATATATGTTTGAAAAAATATTTATAGATTCGTTATTTTAAATAGATCAATCTCATTTATCCGTTAAATGTTTCAAAACATTTATAAAACAATTCATAGAAACTAATATTTTTATCATTATCATTATCATGAAAATTAATCATAGTAATTATACATTTGTTATCAAAAATAAAATATAATTATTACATAATATGATAATATTGATCTAAAATAAAATGTATCAATTAGGGATTTATGTTCAATAGGTGAAGAAAACTATTTTTTTAATTTAATCGACTAAATCATTATATTTATTTATGTATTACGTATGTTTGAAAAATTATAATAAAGTGTTTTAAAAATTCAAAAAATTATATTTTTTGATTTATTGTATATTATTTTTTAATATAAAAATTCTTTAAAAAAATTGATCTAACTATCCACTATAGTAACTAGTATTTCCCCCTCATGCAATCACATGGGATTATATATTTTTTATTTTCAAAAATAATGTGTTTGGTATGAATTAAAAAATTAAATTTTAAAGAATTAATAAAACCATGAAATTAAAAGAATTTTAGTAAATATTGAATGAAATTATAAGATGAGTGAGTGAAAAATCCACAGTGAGTATATCTATGCATTTCTAATGTTATAAAAATCATGGAACCTTATAGTATCATGTATATAGGGGTTTTAAGATTAATTTTTTTTACTAAAATATATCAATAATGAATGATGATCATCAATTTTAAAAGCATGTAAAAAATATATTATTAAAATAAACTATAAGTAATTCACCTATAATATCATTTAAATATAAAAAAACTTATACAAAAAATGCAAGATCCTTGAAGAAGTAATAATAAGAACCCGAAAAAGGCCCCCTGAAGCATGAATTTTATCTCTTTTAGTTATACATGGAATTATCTAATAGGAAATACAATGGAATGTGTCTTTCAATACCATGTCCCTATATCACCAACAACCTATGTCTCAATCCAAAAAAAAATAATATCAAACAAAACAAATTGTTACTCAAAAATAAATTTTTCATATCAATGAAAAATTTCACAAGTAAAGATCAAATGAATTAAAGAAAGATATATATTGTTACAATAATTAAAATATTGATATATTAATGGTTCAAATGAAAATACAAGAATGTTTTTTACAATTAAAAAACTTTATAATTATGATAATTAAAGATTAATGTTACTACATAATAATTTTATCTCTATGTAATCTGATTACATTGTCAAATTATAAATATATTTCATTATTGACTATTCATGGTTGAATGAAACAAAAAAATTGTAAAATAATTAATCCATAGTATGCTCATGGGGTAATTTTGATCTTATAATTTAAAATTTAAATCTCATTTCATTATTTAATGGATGTATAGGGTATTTATGTAAGTAGTTAAACTTGTTACATTAAGATATTTCATGTATAATTTAATCTCAATTGTGGTCTTACACATTTATAAAAAACTATATAATTATTAAACTGATATGTTGTTATAGTAAAACAATGAAACACGCAACACAAACCACCTAGGTAACCAGAAAAACTACTTAAGTGTCATGTTGAAAGTTAAAAATGCTAAATTATTTTCATTTGTGTGGGGAGAATAAAATAAAAAATGAGAGAAAATGATGTTCCAAAAAGGATTAATTATTTTTATTTGAAGAATATATGATTTATTAAACATAATTTCCATTAACAATGAATGATAGTAATTTAGAGAAAGTCATGAGTTTCTTAAGTGGATTATTTTCATATTTTAATATAATTTAAATGATGTAAAACCTAATTAAATTATTGGATAACCTCGTCTATTTTTATATGAATCATTTTCTTGTTCAACAAATTGGTTCCATACTCTCCCATGTAAAATCCTCATAATATATAAATAATGTAACACCCCAAGATTTCATAGTGTGTTATTTCTTCAAAATAATTCAATAACTTGCACTACACGCAACACCGAGTTCAAGCGCACCATGACTTACCAAACAAGCCGTTAAAAAAAGGTTATGAATATTATTAACTAAATTTTAAACTTTATATAATCCTTATAATTTTAGAATCCATATTATGAGTTTCTTAGACATAATGTAAGAACAAATTCATCTTCAGTATTGTAGTTTTACCAACTTTTAATAGTG
This sequence comes from Viscum album, assembly GCA_963277665.1. Classification (NCBI taxonomy): domain Eukaryota; kingdom Viridiplantae; phylum Streptophyta; class Magnoliopsida; order Santalales; family Viscaceae; genus Viscum; species Viscum album. The sequence continues at coordinate 1,008,423,352 of OY728161.1, forward strand.
AACCCTTTTTAAATAAAATATTTTAAACTTTTTGACTAAATGGGGACATCAAAAAATTTAAAATAAAACATCTCAAGCTTCCACGGTACGCTTTCCTTTGAATAAAACAGTAGCGTGTGTTGTACGCGACTTCGAGTTTTAACACACACCACAACCGATCAAACTAGCCGTTATGAATAGTAATACTTAATTTTTTGAAATTATATATATTTTATATTTCAAAATGGACTTCATTTTTGGATTCGGAATATCAAATTTAGCTTAAGGTGAAATTTTGGTACTTTTCGGATAACTTTCATATTTTGATGAATAGTAAAAATTACTAAATTTTAATTAAAAACAACTTTTTTAATCAAAATAATTAATAGTGATAAATTATGAATTTGAGTGGTTTTAAAGTATATTTAGAATATATTTTTACCATTTAATATAATTTTGGTCATTGGACATAATTTTACAATTAAACCGAACATAAACAAGTGTCAATCTTTTGAAAGTTATTATCTCTTAAAAACACACTTTTTGTTTTGACAGCGGGAATTAATTTTAAATTAATTTCTGCCACTTCTGTGTTTTGAATTTAGAAAAATGGATTCCATAATTGGAATCAGGATGTTCAAATTGTGTAAATAGGTAACTTTTATTTTTAGACATTTTGAATAATTACTGCGGTAAATATTTTATTTACCATGGTTAAGGGTAAATCCTGTAAATAAGGGTGAAAAAATAATGTTATAATAATACTAAATTACCCTAAAACGTGTCTTACCCCTATTGGTTGATATATGGTCGACCATGGGCATCTTTGGGTCAATTTTGGGACCCCATTGATCCACTTGTAAGTGATAATGACACTTTATTTTAATTAAGTTAAAATGAATACAAAAATGGCATAAGCTTACATCTTTTAAAAGAACAATTTTTACATAGGGTTATACATGTTGGATTTTAGATTATAAATATTCATTAGAAATCTAAAACGATTTCCTACATAATGATATTTTATTTATAATTTTTAGACATCATATAATTTAAATTATTAATGACACAATAATGATGCAATGTTTACCTCATTAATAAATCATTTAAATAAATAAGATTATAATGATTAAAATATTATCTAAAACCTGTCCAATTATTATTGGTTGATGTTATTTAGAATATGAGTCATCTTATCGTCGACCTCAATGATTTTTGGACCATTATAAACCGAATATAATTATATTATAAAGTAATACTTTCACTCTTTCCTAAAGATCCCCTCCTCTCCCTTATAAAAGGAGACCACTTCTACTCATTCCTCACACCTCTCAAGCCACTTGGCTCGTCCAAACTCTGCCCAACTAAGCTCCCCACATCCCTCTACTCCTCCTTGAAGCTTCCCCTTAGGCAGAAATCATTTCAAGAAGTCCTTTGGTTCCAACCAAAGTGAGTTACCTAAATTAAAGGTAACATTTTCTCTTAAATTATTTTCAATTATTTTGCTTCTCCAACCCCCAAACTCTTTTTATTTCCTTTCTTTTGTAACAACACCAGTATCCACAATATACTAGGATGTTGTTATAAGAAGGATTAAAACTACACATTCACACAACTCCATCTAATGGATGATGAACATAATGTTTCTGTGGATGGCAAACTAACGCCTCACGAAACGATGATTGTTCAAATACATCTTACCGCCTATCATGGTGGCCATTAGGATGGCACTGTAATTAAATATGATATTAATGATATATATTTTATATATAAGCTTCTGTAATTCCATTTTATTTCATACAATTATTCATTTCATGTTGTATATACATACGATAATTTCATTTGAGGAAGTGCGGACTACCGCCCCCTTAAAATGATATGACTCGTTCATACCACACATGGAACGTATAAAGGATGGTGTTAATGAACTTAAGTAACATATATAGAATATTATATTTTACTGGAATAGTAATATACCTATGTATCATTTGGATTCGATTCTTTTAAAATAAAAATTAAATGGAAGTAGCATTCGTGCGTACGTACGGACTACCGTCTCCACGAACGCGATGTGATTCATTCTCCATCGTATCCATTCAAGTATAATTATCATTTGATGATTTAAAAATGATGTTTAAGGACTTGATACCATTCTGGATATGAATAATATACATCCCATTAATAACGAATATGGCTCACATAATAAAGAATATAAAGTAAAATGAACCCGTTAACACCTGAAATGACGATAATTCTAAGATATTATTAACAAATCAATGTTAAAAGATCATATATGATATCATATTAAAGTAACTGATTCTTTTATTATTCAATAACAATTATTTCACCATTATACAGGAGGTAAACCTACCATTGACCAAGGAAAAAGTACAAAGTAAGGGATTCTCTTATCTCACTTTCAATTCCGTGAGATTTCCATTGTTCGCTACTAAATTATTGAAAGTGGTGTATTGTGTACTTCCATTTGATATATATTCATGATTCACTTTATATTCATGTTATTATGTAAATCATTTGGTGGTTATTAACTTTTGGCCATGCGACTCAGTTGATTAACGTGGTAAGGGGTTTCTTGTCTCACTTTTAATTCCGTGAGAATTCCATTGATCACCACTTAATTATTGCATGTGGTGTATGTGTACTACCCATGATTGTATTAATTGTGTAATATAATTTATTTTATGGGTATTTACATCATCATGGTATGATCTTTCTTTCATGGGTGTTTGTTTCTTAAGTTACCTAATCAATAAGGGAATTTGAGATTTCAATTTCCACTCATTTGGCTTTACGCATATTTCATTGATTATATTACCCCAAGATTATGTGTGGAATAACTATTCATTTGATTATGTCATAATTTCCACTCCCCTTCCTGTGGATATACTTTTGATAGACATAATCACTCCATTGAAAATTCTCAAGTCATTGATATGAATTTGATAAGAGTAATTTTAACTCTTTCACCATTTGTTGAGTTAAACATCCAATTCGTTGGTGTTGTTTTTACAGGAATATGTGTGAATATACTTTGATTGTTTTACACTGAATATCCAATCATATTTAGTGTATTTATATTTTTCACACATAATTATGTTGTTGATTTATCCTTAACCTAAGGATATGGCCTTTATGAGAGATTTCATCTCAACTTACATTCCATTGAGACTTCTTTGTTGATATACAGCAAATCACTTTTATGTGGTGTATATAATGTACTTTGACATAGTATGTCATGAATTCCCTTTATTCTCATGATATTACAATGTTTTGATTACCTCAATTATTTTCATTCAAGTGTCTCTCTTTTGGTTGGAATCTCTAACCAAAATACCATTTTTAAATGTTTTAAAGACTTATTCATCTAAATCTTTCTCATTAATGTCCATGTTTTAAAAATGGTTTTAAGGATTTACTTATATGGACATTAAGGTTTAGAAATTAAAAATCCTTTTAAAATGTTTCAAAGTGGTATGGGACACTTTGATTCAAAAATCTATTTTTAAATGGCTTCTTGACAAATAGTGTGACTTTTAAATGTTTTCAAGAAAAGGGGGATATTTCTCTCAAATAGTTTTGATGATTATTTTCATCTATGTCAACATCCTTCATTATTAATGATTGAGGTTAATGTGATACAATACAATCTTCCATATTGTATCAAATGAGTTATATTTGACTGTGGATGTTCTATTTTTATACCATTCATGGTTTGTGGTTAAAGTATTGACATTTCGTATGCTAGTTTTAATACGAATGTTTATTTTATGCTTAAACCTATTCATATGAGGAATGCATTGGACTTAATAAGAGACGGGTGGAGCCCGCTATAGCTCCTCGATGCATCGGTAGGTCTCATGAGACAAACTAGTGTCTTGGCACAAGGCCTTGGCAAAATCTTATTTGTAGTCTTGGCACGAGGCCTTGGCTATGTGGTTATGATAGTCTGGCATTATGCATTCCATCATTATGAAAGTGGTTATTGATATTGCATGTGATCATTCGACTAGTAGAATATCCATGTGAGTAAGTAAATGGCATTATTTCATTTTATTTATGCCATACCATGTTGAAAGTTCAAGTTTCAAAGTCTTTTGTTTTAGTTATAAATTTCCTTAAGTGTTTATGATTATTTATGAAAGCTTCTGCTATAATGTTATCCTTACTGAGCATCCGAGCTCACCCCTTTCAATGTTTTATTTTTTTTTTCCAGGATTATGAAGAAGTAATTTATGAATGACCTGCAGGGATAGTATGAGGGGATATGAAGACAAAATGTTTTTTTTATGATGTAATGTAAAAATTTATGGATGTATCTAGTTATTCCAAGGCTACTAAACTAATCGGTCTTTCGAGACTTGATCTTTCTCATGATCATGCCAATGTTATGTAATAATGCACCGACTCTGGGTAACTAGGGTCGGGGCGTTACAGTTGGTATCAGAGGAAGTTTAGTACAAACCTTGGAAGCTATATTTAGATAAACTTAGATTAGAGCACGTAGACCTAAGACGAACTTTGAGGATTAGTATAGAAGAACTTCCTAGAATTTTGGTATTGTAATGATTTTGTGAGTTTTCCAAGCAATACATCCATGTCTGGATACGAGCAGGTAGAGGTGGCTCTGGCACAGATGTACCTAGGGGTAAAACCCGAAAACACCGCTTTGAGCTAGACTCGAACGGGAACTGGTACACGACAACAGGCCTTGCTGCACTCTTGGTTACGACACTCCCGGGGGATATGCTTTGGTAAATTCACAAGATTAGTATAAATCATTATTAAGCGAATACAAAAAAAATTCCCCTAAGAATATATGTTGGAAAATAGATAGTGGATAATGTAGATTTTAACATAGGGTAACCCAAGTTAGGATATATTGTTCAATTACAAGATTATCCTATTATGTCTTTTTTTATTCCTATTAGATAAGTATTCAAAAACCCTAATTGTATTTTATTTTGTTAGTTGAAACATGGAGGGAGCAAGATCACGAACAACTCTTCTCTCTCTTCCTGAAGAACTACTTACAATTATTATCCAGAAGTCATGCGCAGACGATGTTGAAACTTTTTCAAATGTCCAAGTTACATGCAAACAACTTTATGAGACATCCAATACCTCTAGAATTGCACGATTCTTTCAAGGATCAAGTACCGACTGTGGGATAATGTTGCGCTCTCAAATTTCTTACCACGCTAAGCGTGGGAAGTACCATCAAGGTCTTTTCAAATTATTCACTTTATCTCAAAATTACGATGCACTAAATGATTTTCTAGATGCTGCAGAAGAGGGAGACCTTCGAGCAGCCTATATGTATCAAATTATATATTTATGTCTTTTGGGATATACGAAAACTGATTTACCAAAACCTTATTTTGAAATATTTGAAGATGAATAAGTGAGAATTTTTCTAAAAAAACATGTTAAAGACGATGTCTCCAAATTATATATAAGAAATACCTATTTTTTATGATGCATCGATGCTTCCATCGATATAATCCAAAATGGATTAGGAGTTTTTGGGTAAAGGAAGTAGATGATTTGGAAAAATTCCTGAGGTACCATTGTGACACATGAACGCATTATACCAAAAGGAAAATCTGCCTAGTCTCTCCAGAGTTCATGTTGTGATCCACATATCTCTAGTGACAAAATACATGCCTGACCCAACGCATGTACTCACCTATGAAGAATTATAACTGGAACCAGATCTATCTTATTGTGGAGAGCCTATCAGAATTCTTCATACCAAAGATCAAGTGTTGAGAAACCGGATGACTCGTCTGGTAAAAGATCTATGGAGAAATCATAAGATAGAAGAGGCAATGTGGGAACCCGAGGAACATATGATGAAGAACCTATGTGGAAATAAATGGATGGTGAAATGTTTAAAAGTGTTAGTTCTCTTTATTGATGGGTTTACTTTGGAATAATTTTCTCTTGTATTTGTAACCCCTCAGTTTGCCATGAGAGAATGATATTTGAGGAATAATTGTCTCTTCTCTTGTGGATATAGGTATAAATAACCATTTGGTTTTATATGATCATTGGGGTTTGAGAAAAGGATAAGTTATTATAATTTGGGATGAAAATGCAAAGTATGATATAACATTTGTGGTTAAATTATGTTATTTTGAAAAATTTATCTCATTTTGGTAATATTATAGAATATAGTTTTTGAAAAAGGACAACACGTAGACCGTGTGACAACCCGTCGCGTCGGACAAAGCTGTGGGAATCGAACCCACAACAAAAGTGCGATTGGGATTTATCGCCTACCACTGGACTACGTGAAGTCCCTGGTTAGTATGACTATTTTTTTTGTTAAATGATTTTATTGATCAATAATAAGATGATTTGGGTTCTTATGTCTTATCAAATGAATACCCATGGTATAGGAAAATGATTTGGTGATTAAGTGATAAATGTTATTTTGGAAGATGTTCGTTTTGTTAGGAACACTATATGCCCAAGGAAAATAGAATACAATGAGGTTTCATTTGTAGAGTAATGGTGGATTTTTATCTACATTTTTATTATTGATTTATAGTGATTTGGGTTATTTATGGAAATGATTAACCTATAACAGAGAATATGTGATGATGTTAATTACTTTTAAGTATGTGACTTTAAGAGTATTTGATGTCATTTGGAGATACAATGTAACATGGGAGACTACATAATCAAATTCTTCTATGTTTTGGGTTTCAATATTAGTTTGGATTATATTAAATGATTTTTAAGGACAATTGGTTATTGAATGGTATCTATTTAACTTTGGGGTATTGTTGGTTTAATTTTAGAAATTAAGATTAGTGCATATTTATCTCAATGAATATCCTTTTGGGGGATCATTAGATCATTCACTAACCATTTTGGTTTTGATTAATCTTCAAAGACAATGTAAATATATGGTTTATCCTGCATGGATCATGTGATTCTATAGAAGTTTATTCTAGCTCTTCCAGTGTGACCAAGTCTTCTTGAATACTCATCGTTTAAAAAAAATTGAGTTAGTGGTGGAAATTTATTAAAGAATGAAAATCTACTTAAAATTTAAGTATATCTCATAATGTTCTTAGTCAATATCATAAATGAATTCCTCTTCCTTATATAATGTAACTTTAAAAAAAATGTTGTCCTAGATGGTACCTTAAATCATCACTAATTTATGGCTTTGGGATTGTTGGCCTTTTCATAGCCATGTTCTCTACCACTGTCCATCAGATAATTGATGGTTAGATTTCTCCTCCATATCCATATTTTCCTACATGGAACCCTAGTATGTGTTATTTTCGGTAATCTTCATACTTTCCACTCTTTATTTTAAATAGAGGCCTCATTAATTCATTTTTCGATGTGGGATTTCAACTAAGATATTTTGAAATGTCAAAAATGTGTGATCCCAATACCCTATATTTTGTTGAACCGATGGTACTTCAAATCATCATAGATTGATGAGTTTAAGGACCTTAATTTTATACTTGTTTGTGATTGATGACCTCAACCACTACCTATAAATATTTACGTTTTTCCTCCAATTATATGTCTCTAATTGCCACCAATGTTCTCCTAATCGAGATCATAATTTGGTGGTGACCCTTTCATTTCTCTTTTCCTCATATTAAGACTAAATTTTAGTAAACCAATTTCCGATGTGGGTTTTCCCACAAATATATTTTTTATTTTCAACCTTTTATTTTCGAAGAACAATTTCAAATTGCGAGGACGCAATTTATTGAAGGAGGGGAGAATGTAAAACCCCAAGAATTCATAGTGTGTTATTTCTTCAAAATAATTCAATAACTTGCACTACACGCAACACCGAGTTCAAGCGCACCATGACTTACCAAACAAGCCGTTCAAAAAAGTTTATGAATAGTATTAACTAAATTTTAAACTTTATATAATCCTTATAATTTTAGAATCCATATTATGAGTTTCTTAGACATAATGTAAGAACAAATTCATCTTCAGTATTGTAGTTTTACCAACTTTTAATAGTGAACCCTTTTTAAATAAAATATTTTAAACTTTTTGACTAAATGGGGACATCAAAAAATTTAAAATAAAACATCCCAAGCTTCCACGGTACGCTTTCCTTTGAATAAAACAGTAGCGTGTGTTGTACGCAACTTCGAGTTTTAACACACACCACAACCGATCAAACTAGCCGTTATGAATAGTAATACTTAATTTTTTGAAATTATATATATTTTATATTTCAAAATGGACTTCATTTTTGGATTCGTAATATCAAATTTAGCCTAAGGTGAAATTTTGGTACTTTTCGGATAACTTTCATATTTTGATGAATAGTAAAAATTACTAAATTTTAATTAAAAACAACTTTTTTAATCAAAATAATTAATAGTGATAAATTATGAATTTGAGTGGTTTTAAAGTATATTTAGAATATATTTTTACCATTTAATATAATTTTGGTCATTGGACATAATTTTACAATTAAACCGAACATAAACAAGTGTCAATCTTTTGATAGTTATTATCTCTTAAAAACACGCTTTTTGTTTTGACAGCGGGAATTAATTTTAAATTAATTTCGGCCACTTCTGTGTTTTGAATTTAGAAAAATGGATTCCATATTTGGAATCAGGATGTTCAAATTGTGTAAATAGGTAACTTTTATTTTTAGACATTTTGAATAATTACTGCGGTAAATATTTTATTTACCATGGTTAAGGGTAAATCCGGTAAATAAGGGTTAAAAAATAATATTATAATAATACTAAATTACCCTAAAACGTGTCTTAACCCTATTGGTTGATACATGGTCGACCATGGGAATCTTTGGGTCAATTTTGGGACCCCATTGATCCACTTGTAAGTGATAATGACACTTTATTTTAATTAAGTTAAAATGAATACAAAAATGGCATAAGCTTACATCTTTTAAAAGAACAATTTTTACATAGAATTATACATGTTGGATTTTCGATTATAAATATTCATTAGAAATCTAAAACGATTTCCTACATAATGATATTTTATTTATAATTTTTAGACATCAAATAATTTAAATTATTAATGACACAATAATTATGCAATGTTTACCTCATTAATAAATCATTTAAATAAATAAGATTATAATGATTAAAATATTATCTAAAACCTGTCCAATTCTTATTGTTTGATGTTATTTAGAATATGAGTCATCTTATATTCGACCTCAATGATTTTTGGACCATTATAAACCGAATATAATTATATTATAAAGTAATACTTTCACTCTTTCCTAAAGAGCCCCTCCTCTCCCTTATAAAAGGAGACCACTTCTACTCGTTCCTCACACCTCTCAACCCACTTGGCTCGTCCAAACTCTGCCCAACTAAGCTCCCCACATCCCTCTCCTCCTCCTTGAAGCTTCCCCTTAGGCATAAAGCATTTCAAGAAGTCCTTTGGTTCCAACCAAAGTGAGTTACCTAAATTAAAGGTAACATTTTCTCTTAAATTATTTTAAATTATTTTGCTTCTCCAACCCCCAAACTCTTTTTATTTCCTTTCTTTTGTAACAACACCAGTATTAAAAATATACTAGGATGTTGTTATAAGAAGGATTCAAACTACACATTCACACAACTCCATCTAATGGATGATGAACATAATGTTTCTGTGGATGGAAAACTAACGCCTCACGAAACGATGATTGTTCAAATACATCTTACCGCCTCTCATGGTGGCCATTAGGATGGCACTGTAATTAAATATGATATTAATGATATATATTTTATATATAATCTTCTGTAATTCCATTTTATTTCATAAAATTATTCGTTTCATGTTGTATATACATACGATAATTTCAATTGAGGAAGTGCGGACTACCGCCCCCTTAAAATGATATGACTCGTTCATACCACACATGGAACGTATAAAGGATCGTGTTAATGAACTTAAGTAACATATATAGAATATTATATTTTACTGGAATAGTAATATACCTATGTATCATTTGGATTCGATTCTTTTAAAATAAAAATTAAATGGAAGTAGCATTCGTGCGTACGTACGGACTACCGTCTCCACGAACGCGATGTGATTCATTCTCCATCATATCCATTCAAGTATAATTATCATTTGATGATTTAAAAATGATGTTTAAGGACTTGATACCATTCTGGATATGAATAATATACATCCCATTAATAACGAATATGGCTCACATAACAAAGAATATAAAGTAAAATGAACCCATTAACACCTGAAATGACGATAATTCTAAGATATTATTAACAAATCAATGTTAAAAGATCATATATGATATCATATTAAAGTAACTGATTATTGTATTATTCAATAACAATTATTTCACCATTATACAGGAGGTAAACCTACCATCGACCAAGGAAAAAGTACAAAGTAAGGGATTCTCTTATCTCACTTTCAATTCCGTGAGATTTCCATTGTTCGCTACTAAATTATTGAAAGTGGTGTATTGTGTACTTCCATTTGATATATATTCATGATTCACTTTATATTCATGTTATTCTGTAAATCATTTGGTGGTTATTAACTTTTGGCCATGCGACTCAGTTGATTAACATGGTAAGGGGTTTCTTGTCTCACTTTTAATTCCGTGAGAATTCCATTGATCACCACTTAATTATTGCATGTGGTGTATTTGTACTACCCATGATTGTATTCATTGTGTAATATAATTTATTTTATGGGTATTTACATCATCATGGTATGATCTTTATTTCATGGGTGTTTGTTTCTTAAGTTACCTAATCAATAAGGGAATTTGAGATTTCAATTTCCACTCATTTGGCTTTACGCATATTTCATTGATTATATTACCCCAAGATTATGTGTGGAATCACTATTCATTTTATTATGTCATAATTTCCACTCCCCTTCCTGTGGATATACTTTTGATACACATAATCACTCCATTGAAAATTCTCAAGTCATTGATATGAATTTGATAAGAGTAATTTTAACTCTTTCGCCATTTGTTGAGTTAAACATCCAATTCGTTGGTGTTGTTTTTACAGGAATATGTGTGAATATACTTTGATTGTTTTACACTGAATATCCAATCATATTTAGTGTATTTATATTTTTCACACATAATTATGTTGTTGATTTATCCTTAACCTAAGGATATGGCCTTTATGAGAGATTTCATCTCAACTTACATTCCATTGAGACTTCTTTGTTGATATACACCAAATCACTTTTATGTGGTGTATATAATATACTTTGACATAGTATGTCATGAATTACCTTTATTCTCATGATATTACAAAGTTTTGATTACCTCAATTATTTTCATTCAAGTGTCTCTCTTTTGGTTAGAATCTCTAACTAAAATACCATTTTTAAATGTTTTAAAGACTTATTCATCTAAATCTTTCTCATTAATGTCCATGTTTTAAAAATGGTTTTAAGTATTTACTTATATGGACATTAATGTTTAGAAATTAAAAATCCTTTTAAAAGGTTTCAAAGTGGTATGGGACACTTTGATTCAAAAATCTATTTTTAAATGGCTTCTTGACAAATAGTGTGACTTTTAAATGTTTTCAAGAAAAGGGGGATATTTCTCTCAAATAGTTTTGATGATTATTTTCATCTATGTCAACATCCTTCATTATTCATGATTGAGGTTAATGTGATACAATACAATCTTCCATATTGTATCAAATGAGTTATATTTGACTGTGGATGTTCTATTTTTATACCATTCATGGTTTGTGGTTAAATTATTGACATTTCGTGTGCTAGTTTTAATACGAATGTTTATTTTATGCTTAAACCTATTGATATGAGGAATGAATTGGACTTAATAAGTGACGGGTGGAGCCCGCTATAGCTCCTCGATGCATCGGTAGGTCTCATGAGACAAACTAGTGTCTTGGCACAAGGCCTTGGCAAAATCTTATTTGTAGTCTTGGCACGAGGCCTTGGCTATGTGGTTATGATAGTCTGGAATTATGCATTCCATCATTATGAAAGTGGTTATTGATATTGCATGTGATCATTCGACTAGTAGAATATCCATGTGAGTAAGTAAATGGCATTATTTCATTTTATTTATGCCATACCATGTTGAAAGTTCAAGTTTCAAAGGCTTTTGTTTTAGTTATAAATTGCCTTAAGTGTTTATGATTATTTATGAAAGCTTCTGCTATAATGTTATCCTTACTGAGCATCCGAGCTCACCCGTTTCAATGTTTTTTTTTTCAGGATTATGAAGAAGTAATTTATGAATGACCTGCAGGGATAGTATGAGGGGATATGAAGACAAAATGTTTTTTTTATGATGTAATGTAAAAATTTATGGATGTATCTAGTTATTCCAAGGCTACTAAACTAATCGGTCTTTCGAGACTTGATCTTTCTCATGATCATGCCAATGTTATGTAATAATGCACCGACTCTGGGTAACTAGGGTCGGGGCGTTACAAATAAACTACAGAATTATTAAAAAAAAATTATTAATTAGAAATTTCATAATCCAAAAGTAAAATAATGAGTTATTACACAATAAATAAATCATAATGTATAATTATATAACATCAACAAACATTCATCGAATTGAAGCATATGTATTTCATTACTTTTTACAAAAAAATACATTGTGATTACACAATAATGATAATGGGATCAAACTATAATAAATAGATTATAAAGAATCTATTATCATATTAAAATTAGAAACATAATAATCAAATATAAGATATAGAGTTATTTAATAGATATTAATTAATATATATGGGTTCAAACCTTAAGTGGGGGTCTGTGTTTCCACTGATGAGGGTATCTGAGCTAGGGAAAGGTAGGTTAGATAAGGGGTCTTCATCGCAGTCAAGGAGGGGAACTAAATTGGGGTAAGGTAGGTAAGAGGGGTGGGTTTTCATTATCGATGAGGAGGGAAATAGTGAGTCGGTGAGAGGGAAGTCGCAGGGGGTGGGATGTAGGGATCGGGTTCAGAAGAGGGTTTCACAGTGTTCAGGGTGTCCTGCAAGAATGTAAGAGGTATGTTGGAGGGGTGGTGGGAAGGGGGATTCATCAGGTTGGGGTCACCATTGTGGAATATAGAGGAGGGTGATAGGGGATGGAGGGGAGGAAATGGGTCGGGGTTGCATATAGGGAGTGGGAGAGGGGGGAAAATTAGGGTTATTTTAAAACCCATAGAGGCTGTTTAATTAAAATTGCTTATAATTGTTAAAATAATAAAAATATTTCTATAGTTTTGAGAAACCGATGATATATTAATTTTTTTAAATATTTGATTCATGGTGGTTACTAGAACCACTACTAATAAACCACTACAAAACAGTGTTTTTAGTGAGATTAGGGATGTGATAGTGTTATTAGGCATGGGTTCCTTGACAATTTTGATGGTTTAAATTAATTATTAAGTGATGATACTTATGTGTTCATTTTCTCCATTTGTTTTATATCTATTAAAGGATTGGGAGAGGTACATATTGGGAAGGGGCTTGTGCTGGTCAGTTTACCCCAGGAGGATACTTTGGTTATTGGATTGGATATTTAATGGGTTGTTAGATGGGTTGTTACTATTGGGTAGAAGGATTTTGTTAATGTACTATTTATAGTAAGAACTGGTTATGGGTGTGAAAATTATTTTATGGGTCAAGGTTGGGAAATTGTTGTTGTGTATGTTGTTGGTTTTCCTTCCAACGGAAGCCTGGATAGTCATTCTACCATGTATTGAAATTGTTTTGGTACTCTGGATTTTGAATGTTCCACAAATTTAAGTCTAACGGTGGTCCTCCTAAAATAACATCCTTTATATAAATAATGGTTGGGAATTTATCGATCTTGTGGTCATGTTTGTCACAAAATATGCAAATAGACTCAACAATTTGGATTTCATGGACCTTCCTAATATTGATCTCCTCGACCTTCCTAATGAGTGGACAAAGTTTTTCTCTAATGTTTTCCTCTTCTATAATTTTTTTCATTTCACTAGATTTGGGTGTCCTCTCATATTAAGGTGATGTTTCCCATTTTTAGATCTGTTTAGCCAAATTCTCCAAATACTCATAAGCATCATTTGAGGATTTATTTTTGAATGTTTTACTACATATCTATTTAATAAATTGTTTTTACCAAGATCAAACCCTTCATTGAAAATTCTCACTTGTTTTAGGATTTTGAAATGATGTTTTGGTACAATGTTTAATGTTTTTTTGAACTATTACCAGGTTTCATAGAATGTTTCTCCCACTTTTCTAAAAAATAATTGAATAACGTTTTGAGTGAAATAGTTTTGTGAATGGGGAAGTATTATTTATAAAATTACCATTATAGTCGGTCTTAAGAGTGAATGACTACCAGTATCAAATTATATAACCAACTATTTTATTGATACTTCAGAGAAAAATCAATGAGTACCATTTTAGCTAAATCAACTTGATTCGGAGGTCACATGGTTTCCATAATCTCATTGAATTATATAACATGAAGTTAAGACAAATCATAATCCATCCCATGAATGGTTGAAAGTGTTGGGACCACTTTGTGTATGAAGATTATATTTGTTGTCAACAGTTTTCAATGTCAGTCAAAATGAAGCAGGATATGAAGAGGGAATCCAAAGTTAATGGAGATCGGCTGAAGTGAGGTTTTCTGGAGGATTTGTTTGGATTCATAGCATTGGATTCCATGTTTGGGAAATTCCCTATGTCATTAAAACTCAGATGATTGTTGAGCTGATCCTAAATTCAAAGAACATGTATCAAAGGTGGTACATTTTCTACAACAATAAAGAATAGTGATTCAAACCAGTCGGTGCTTTGATGATATGTATTTCACAAATATCATAAGTTAGGAGAACATGTTATGCAAGCCTTACGATGGAAAAAGGTTGAAATTATGATGCCAGTCATATACAATTTTTATTGGAAGGAATCATGCTACTGGAAGATAGGAAAGTTTTGGTACATTCCCTTGTAACTATGATGATGCTTTGTGGAATTTTATTTCAAAAATATCATAAGTTTGTAGAACTTTTGATGCAAGCCTTATGAAGGATAGGGTAATTAATGATGTGTTTTTGGAAAGTCATTTTTCAAGATCATCACATCAAAATATGACAAAGGAAATAAAGAGGCGTGCAAGTTAAAGCTTTGCGCACAAGTATAAGAAATGCGCAAGTGAGACACACAAGTATATGTGGATTGCAAATGTATGTTGCACGCAAGTCATATTTTAACATCAACATATCAAAATATGAAAAATTAAAGAAAGTGTCATACTAGTGATGGAAGGGCGTGCAAGTGCTGAAATGGCGCGCAAGTGCTGGAAAGGCGCACAAGTGCTGGAGCAGCACGCAAGTGCTGGAGCGGCGCGCAAGTGAGAGAGTAGTGCGCAAGTGCTGGAGCGGCACACAAGTTCTGGAGTGGTGCACAAGTGTTAGTGGTGCGCAAGTGTAGGTTGCATGCAAGTCACCAAAATGTCTATAAATAGATGACTAGCCTCCTCATTTTTAAGGCTCAGCACCTAATAAAAAATTTCATCTCTGATCGCGCAATTCATAGAAATTGGCTCGAAAAATGGTGTGACGTGCAAGCTGAAGTGGTGTGCAAGATGAGGGTTACTTATAAGGCACCCAAGTAGGGTGGCGTGCAAGTAAGGTGGTGTGCAATTAGGGTGACGTGCAAGCAGAGGTGGTGCACAATTTGTCAGTGGCGCACAAGCAAGGAGCTGTCTTCAAGAAGTGTGTTGTGTGGAAGCCAAAAGTGGAGAAAAAGTTGTGATCTATGCACAATAGTGGACCACAAGTAGTTAGTGGAGTGCAATCAGATAGTAGCGCAAGCTAAGTGGTGTGCTAGTAGGTGGTGCGCAAGCAGGTGATGTGCAGGCTAAGTGGCGTGCAAACATGTGGTGCGCAAGTAGGGAGGTGCGCAAAAAGGGACGCACGCAAGCAAGGAGTGATGCGCAAGCAGTTTGCATAAGGAGAAATTTTTACCCATTCTATTTTGAAAAATCATAAAAAACACCCTAACCTAGTGTAAGAGGAAGAAATAAGAAGAACAGAAGAAGTGGTTATGTGTTAGTTCTCACACAAGAAGAAGAAGAAGAAGAGGTGAATGCATGATTCCATGCATGCATATACACACATGGAGTAACTCAAATAAAGAATCAAAAAAAGTGTGTGCACGCGTGAGAAATAAAGGGTGAAATATCATTTCATAAATAATAACTACACCAAAAAGGATGAGAAGAGAAGAAGAAGAAGGAAAATAGTTCAACTACATGCCATATGCATGATCACATGAATTTGCGAAAAAGAGGAGAACTCACTCTGATGATGCCAGGTAAGCTAATATTTATTACCTGAATAATCACATTGGAATATGTGATTCTTTTTAAGAAAGACTAAGAAGTGTTAGTGCATTCTATTATTTCACTAAATAAGAAGAAGAAGTCCTAGTGTAGGTGGTTTTTCACTAGTAAAGAAGAAAAAAAGAAGACAATTAGAATTTCTCGCCTACTGATTTGCAAGTATTCAAGTGAAGATAATTAAAGAAGATCAAGAGTAGAACCTACCTTTTGAAGAAGGAATAAGAATTTCTTCATAGGCAGTATAAAGAACCAGCTAGAGGCTGCATGTTGGACTAGGTTGTCCCCATCCTAGGAAGATTGGATTGTTTCCCTTCCCCTTCCAATGTGTAGGGACTCAAACTGGGTAGAGGATTATTTTCCTAGCCACTCCACTGTAATTTCATATCACATAATAGTGTACAATCCATGCACTAGTCATATCCAGGCATGGAAAGGATGTACCTACTCTTATTGATTGGAGAACCATGTAAAAATATCATTGGCATATTTTTATTGCTTTTTATTATTTCATGCGATGAGGAAAAGAGAATAAGAGAATCAAGATCCTAACAGGTCAAGAGGTGAAGGGATAAAAGTTTTAATTGGTTTAAAAATTCCCCCACACTGATTCACTCCCCCCCCCCCCCCTCTCAGTTTTAGGTATATCCCAAACTGTTCCTTTCAATTGGTATCAGAGGGAAATGTTCACCTCTTTTGGATTCTCTACAGTGGAGCTGTTCTCTTTTGAATACTTGAGATCCTTTCTTGAGTTAACAATGAAGAGAAGTGTTGGTGAAGATTCAGTTATCTATTATCAGAAGGATATATATACCAAGACCATGATGAACATGAAAAAAGAAATAGAAGAGAAAGTTTGAAAAGAATTCCCTCTTATCTAAAGAAGAGGAAGCATCTTGTTCTCCATATCTAGCTGACATTAAAGACACACCCAACATGGAAAGTATTGAGAAGGTGGGTCAATTACCCACTAAGAAGATGGAAAACCTTCCAACCTCAACTAATCAGGAGGTCTATGTTAGTACATATAAAAATTATTCACTTGATGAAAATGCTGGCACAAGTGATGATGATCAATCTACATCACCTCAAGGAATATCAGTTGATAGATTAAGAATGATTCTGCAAGGTATTACTAAAGAGAGTATGTCCCTAGTTTGTGGAGTATTTCAATACATGCAAGAAAATATCACTCATCTTGAAGAAGAAACAGATTTTTCGGAGAAAGGATTACAAGAAAACATTGTTTAATGCCTAAAGCTCTCCAGAAAAGTTGGATCCTTTGAAGAAACAAAGAGGGAATTTGAATTATATTCTTAAAAGTGGTTCAATGATGTTGAATAAAGAGAAGGAGTCAAAAAGACTCTATAAAAGTAGATCCATGCACTTGAAGATGAGCTAAAAAGGTGCAATGATGTCATTAAGGTATATTTGGATGAAAACTCCAAAAAGATCCAAGAACTTTACACTTTGTTTCAAAACAATGTAAAGATGCATGAAGAAGAAGTTGAAATATTAAAGAAGGCCTATGAAGAAAAGATGACAATTATTGAACATTAGGAAGTCATCCTCAATATGATATGTCTAGAATTGGAATCTGATTTGATCAATATTGTGAAGACACATATTGAGTCTCCCCAAAAGAAGGAAATAGTTGTTGCCAGTACTCAATTCCTACTGGAGTATTCTACTATCAAAGGACCTCCAACATGTGATAAGAAGATCATGGCTTCACTCATTGATCTATCACAAGCAGTTGAGAAAGTAAAGGCACTATCCATACCAACTTGTACTAATATTTCTAAAAACAATTCTATAAAAATTTCAGGAATGAATAACAATTCTAAACAAGTATGGATGAAGAAGAATGAGAAGAAACCTAGAAACTTTGATATGTGGATAAGGGAAAGAGTGGAAGATAGATCCCCACACAAAACACAAAAATTCAAGAAAAAAATTCAGTAACCTTATAAGGAAGATGGGAAGAAGTCAAGGTTTGTTAGTCATTGATGGTACTGTAATAAATTTGGGCATTGTGCACTAGATTGTTGGTACAACCCCTTAAATGTAAAATGACAGAAATAGCCCACCACAAGGGGGATAAATCCAAATAAGAAGAAGCAACATCCATAGATCCAGAAACATCTATATACTGAAAATAGAATTGCAATGTTAGATAACATATGTGATGTATGCAATGGGAGTGGTCATATGAATGGTGCAAGTTCATTTCAATAGGTACCCAAAACTGATAAGAAAATAAGACCATAGAAGTAGGGTGAGAATGAATAAGTATCCTTGGGATGAAATCAAATGAATAATGTGAAAAAAAAATTCTCCCAATAAGATTTAAAAAAGGAAAGATGAGAAGCCTATGGATTCTAAATCCCAGAAGGTGACGGTTGGTACATCCAAAAGAAATACAAAGAAGGAAGTAACTTAGAAGAAGCCATGTAGACGATCCAATCTTGACGCCTCGGTCCCTAATTATATTTTGGTGGTTTGCCCAGAATATTTGAAATAACAAGAAAGTTGGAAGATGCATAGGCTAAGACTTGTGATGAAATCAAAAAGAAGATTATACATGAAGAAAAAGGATTTTTGTGTGTGAGCTACAACAAGGATGGTCTTATTGTTAGAAAGTGATTTGAATTTATTCCATCCAAACAATAATTCAGGAAGAGGATGTATAACGAACCATACTTTACATACATTGTTAATACTTCAAAATTGAAGCATACTTATTACAGCATATAATAAAACCACGAAAGGACCGTATAGGTATAGTGTCTTTAGAAACTGGGAATCATAAACAACTGGTTCATAAAGCATCAACTTTGCCTCCCACTTATTTCATCATATCTAGAGTCCCTTTTTGGCATATCCTACTTAATAACCTTCTTCTTGACCTGGGGAAAGAAAACATACAAAAGGGTGAGCTCAAATTCTCATTAAGGGTAAACAAAAGAAAGATCATTCACATTGTATACATAAGCACATAACTTTTGGAAATCTTACCCTGCAAAAGAGATCATAATTTCATAACATGGGATAAATCATGGCAGTGAAATGTAATCACAATAATCATAACTTAAAACATGAAACTTTGTGGCATACCCACATAATCATAGAGAATCATTTCTTGTTAGTCAAGACTCATTGCCAAGACTATCTTAGTGGACAAAGTCCCTTTCTGAACCGAGTCACCCTCGTTTCAGTCCTGTTTCGCTGAACCGGTATAACCTATCGTTCCAGCCATGTCTATCTCATGAGATATAAAATCTTTACCCAATGCATTGGAGGGAGATATAGGTCCCACCCATCTCATAATGATACCATTCTTATGTGTGCCACAAAATCATAAACCATACATCATTGCATAACCCATGTAATAAAAATGGGAATCTTAAACATCATGACATCATAAAACAATTCATATACGATAAAGGAATTCATAATAATAATTCCATCACAACATAATCAAATCAATGTAATAATAGGGATAAAAACAGAACCCTTTATTATCTTAGATGGAAAATAATTTTGATAAAACACTTGAACTTCATTTTTGAGGAAAATATCCTTTCTACTTCAAAAACACTTTTCCTTTCTTAACATGTCATAAAATTATAAACTAAAAGAAGTTGATTAAAAATAAACTTGAAAACATGTAAAGGAAGCTTCTTGGAAATAATGTTTTAAAAATCCATTCATGTCGTATAAGTTAAAAAAAACATTCTTATCGTATTTTTGTCGGAAAAGTCAAAAAGTACCTCGTAAGAAAAACGACAAAAGATTCCTTTCATATCTTTTACTAAAAACTCACCGAAGGGTAAAATTGGATTTAAAAAATTGTAGGAGGATGGAAATAATATTACATATCGAGGAAACATGGATGTGAATGATAAAATACACCCCAGTAAATACCAAAGTATAAACAATCTCGGATAAAAATGAGATTGTGATATTTCCCTTACCTTAGGTCTGACTTGCTTTGTAAGTGTCTGAACCTCCTGTATAATGATTTAAATAATGTTATTGACTTATTCCAGAATCATACTTATTTTTTATGATATCATTTATGGTCATATTCTTAGCTTCTCAGTAGTAATATTTCATTGCTACTTGTTATTCGGGTGTTTATAACTTTTTGTTCTTATGCGTGTTTTGTTGAATAAATTCTTATTCTTATCTTTAGGTTATAGATACCTAATTTCCAGAATGGTATTAGTTTAATATATATCATATTCATTCATTCAATTCATTTATATAATCATTATGAAATTAAGATCATGTAGAACGAGTCGCATCACATCGTGGAGACGGTATTCCGTACGTACGCACGAGTGATGATATCATTCCTATGATCGTGGAATTGTATTGGAGTGTATGTATACTATTTCAGAATCAGTATAAATTTATAATAGTCATATATAGTCATTATATACACCATTATACCCATCCAAGTAAGGTGGTGGTGGAAAATAGATTACACCACGGCGTGGAGACGGTATTCCGTACGTACGCACGCGCGGTGATTTATTTTTCCGTAGGATGGATAGATGGTGAAATAGAGTTGTTTCATACTTATAATAACATATCAGTATATTAGTGATACTGACATTATTACTTCATAATGAAACAACCTAAGATGAAGAAGTGGAAGAAGAAATAAAGATGAAAGAATCGGTAATCGGCTTTACCTCTTCTTTGAAGTGCTTCTTTGAGACCTCCTTTTAGGGCACTAAAATGGGTCTTTGAAGAAGACCAGAACCTCTAGGATGTCTCTAGGGAAGTGTAGAGGAGAAAGTGGCAGGGGTTGGCCGAGATTGAAGGCTCAATGTGGTGTGAGGAAGAGGGGGAGGAGGTTCTCTTTTATAAGGGAGGAGAGGGGCACCTTAGGATTATCTCAAAATATTATTTTATATTAAAGTCAAAATCGGTTTATAATGGTTCCAAAGGGTATTATTTCAAAGGTAAAGTGGGGATGGGTCGAAATCCTATCAACCAATAGGATTTATACAAGTTTAGGTTATTATTTTAACCTTATCAATTAGATTTAACTCTAAGTTAAATAATTTAACTTTTACCGTGCCTTTTTGTTTTCTTACACTATATGGTTAATACACTTACTATAACATGCCAAACGAACCCCAAGTTGTTTATTATTAATATATATATATATCCTTATCTAAGTCATTTGGACGAACCTTAGATTTTTAGGAATAAAATAACAATTAATAATATAATATTTGATTTAAAAACTATTTTGTGTCAATTTTGACACTATTTGATATATGATTTTTGTGAAAGTCATAACAGAATTATATGTTCGAACCAAGTTGATTAAATCAACACTAATATATCATAGTAACCTAGAAAATTAGTGGAATTCATAAAAAGTATCAAATTACATTTATTTGGGTATTTATAACATCAATTATGTTAACATTTCCTTAAAAGGGTAATTACTGCATCATCGTTGTGTCATAAATAAATTAATTTATTTAAAGTCTAAAAATTATAAAATATCATTATGTAGGAAATATTTTTAGCTTTCTAATGAATATTTATAATCGAATTTATCTTATGTATAAACCCATATTAAAAATGTTTTAGTTATTAAACTTTGATTTTAACTATTTTAATTATTCATTAAATAAAAGAATATTAAATGTCATAATCTAATCCAAGTGGACCTAAATGGTCATATTATATTCATAAGGTTGTTTTTGGTCGAATTTCACTTATCCAATAGAATTAGGACATGTGTTAGGGTAATAGTAATATCATATTTACCCTTAGTTACCCTATTTACTATTAACCGCGGTAAAAAAAAGTAAAAAGTTACTATTCACCAAAAATTATTTTCATCTCATTGAACCACATTTTAGTCCTTGATATTAATCGTGTCTCTCAGATTTTCGAAATTCCATTCACAGAAGCGGTAAAATTATGTTTTATGAAAAATTCAGTTTTTTAACTACTACTTAGTGGTTTCACTATTCATCAAAAATTGAAAGTTTTCAGAAAAATACCAAGATTTCACCCTAGGCTAATTTCGATATTCTGAATCCAAAAATGAAGTCCATTTTGAAAAATAAAAATTTATAAAATTTCAAAAAGTGGTTATTACTATTCATAATGGCTAGTTTTAATAATATTTTAATAGCATATCGTTGTTTTGTGAAACTCGGTATTGCATACGACGCAAGCTATCGAGGAAGGTCGTGATTTTGTGTAAAGCAACCCAAGTAAGTATTGTGTAGAAAAAGATTCCTTTGATGATTTATATAACATAAAAGTCTCGGGTGTTACATTCTACCCCCCTTAAAATGAATTTCGCCCTCGAAATTCGTCACTTTGTAACAAACAGATGAGGATACCTCTCCCTCATCATATCCTCAAGCTCCCATGTAGCCTCTTCTAATTGGTGGTTCCTCCATAAAACTTTCACCAATCGAGTGGTCTTGCTTCGTAGGACTTTTTCGCTACGATCCAGAATCTCTATCGGTTGTTCTTCATAAGAAAGATCTTGCTCCAGCGGTACAACTTCTGAGCTGAGTACATGTGAAGGATCAGGTATGTACTTTCTCAGGAGAGATACATGGAACACATCGTAAACTTGAGAGAGATTCGGTGGAAGCACCAATCGGTAAGCTACCTTCCCAACACGATCCAGTATTTCGAAAGGACCGATATATCTAGGGCTCAACTTCCCCTTCTTTCCAAATCTTATAATCCTCTTCTAGGGAGATATTCATAAGAACACTTTATCACCCACTTCAAACTCTAGGTCTTTTCTTCGGTTGTCGGCATAACTTTTCTGTCGACTCTGAGCTGCTCTTATATGTTTCGGAATAGATCTGACCATTTTTGCCATTTCATCCACGAGATCAGGTCCTAATAGATTTCTTTCCCCAACTTCATCCCAGCAAGTTGGAGTCCTGCATTTCCTTCCATAGAGAGCTTCATAAGAAGCCATCTGAATACTGGAGTGAAAGCTATTATTATAAGAAAATTCCACCAAAGGTAGGTGTTGATCCCAACAACCTTTGAAATCCATAGAGCATGCTCTCAACATATCTTCTAGGGTTTGAATTGTTCTCTCAGACTGACCGTCTGTATGAGGATGATAAGCAGTGCTGAAATTCAACTCTGTATCTAGAGTATGATGAAGACTTCGCCAGAACTTTG
This sequence comes from Viscum album, assembly GCA_963277665.1. Lineage (NCBI taxonomy): Eukaryota > Viridiplantae > Streptophyta > Magnoliopsida > Santalales > Viscaceae > Viscum > Viscum album. The sequence goes on from OY728161.1 coordinate 1,008,446,893, forward strand.
AGGTAAATATCGGATCCCGATCAGATATAATAGAAAGTGGTACTCCATGCAATCTTACCACTTCCTTTACATATATCCTGGAAAGCTGATCCAGAGAGAAATCCTCTCTAATAGCAATGAAGTGTGCAGACTTTGTAAGACGATCAACTATGACCCAGATAGCATTATTGCCTTTCGATGTTTTAGGAAGTCCTATGTCAAAGTCCATGGTGATGTTTTCCCATTTCCATTCGGGTATGGGTAATGGTTGTAACATCCCCTTAGACTTCTGTCTCTCAGCTTTATCTTATTGACAAACCAAGCATCGAGAGACATATTCAGCAACATCTCTTTTCATTCCTTCCCACCAGAAGTACTCTTTCAGGTCCCTATACATATTCGTGCTTCCAGGATGAATAGAGAATGAAGAACTATGAGCCTCATCCAGCAGCTCCTTCTTTAATTCAGGGATGGGAGGAACACAAACCCGATTCCTGAACTTTATTATCCCATCACAATCAAGGTTGAATTCAGGAAAATTTCTCACCTTCTTTTGTAACTCGACATCTTCTTTTTGTGCCTCTTTAATCTTCACATGTATAGAGGGTTGAACATTCATTTGAGAAAGATAATATTTTTCCCCTTTCATTATAATTCCAAGATCCATCCTTTGTAAATCCATAAATATTGGATCTTTTGTGATCCTCATCATGGATAAACTAGCATGGTCTTGTCGACTTAATGCATCTGCCACCTTGTTTGCTTTCCCAGGGTGGTAATGGATTGACCATTCATAATCCTTAATCAGCTCCAACCAACTTCATTGATGCATATTCAGCTCCTTTTGTGTGAAAATATACTTTAAACTTTTATGATCAGTATAAATATCACACCTTTCACCATAAAGGTAATTCCTCCAAATCTTTAATGCAAAGATTACCGCAGCTAACTCCAAATCATGTGTTGGGTAATTTTGCTCATGGATTTTCAACTATCGTGAGGCATAAGCTATCACCATATCATTTTTCATAAGAACACACCCCAATCCCTTCTTGGATGCATCACTGTAGATCACAAACCTTTCTCCACTACAGGGCAGTGTGAGCACAGGTGCACTGGATAACCTTCTTTTCAACTCCTTGAAATTTTCTTCACATTCTTCCATCCAGACAAACTTAACTCCTTTCCGAGTCAACTTGGTGAGTGGATTAGATAATCCTGAAAAATCTTTCACAAAATGTCGATAATATCCAGCCAAACCAAGAAAACTTCGGATCTGAGTTACTGTTGTTGGTCTCAACCATCTTTCAATAACCTCTATTTTTTCTGGATCCATAGATATCCCATCTTTTGAGATTATGTGACCCAAAAAATGCAACTTTTTGAAGCCAAAATTCACACTTGGTAAATTTGGCATAAAGCTTCTCCTTTCTCGGGGTATTCAATATAATTCTCAAGTGATCTTCATGTTCATACTTGCTCTTTGAATAGACAAGAATATCGTCTATAAAGACTACCACAAATTGATCAAGATAGTCTCTAAAGAATCTATTCATTAGATCCATGAAGATAGAAGGGGAATTAGTAAGACCAAATGGCATCACTATAAATTCATAGTGTCCATACCTTGTATGGAAAGCCATCATTGGTATATCCTCCCTTTTGACCCTTAATTGATGATACCCTGAATGAAGATCAATCTTGGAAAAGTATTGAGCTCCGCGTAGTTGGTCAAATAAGTCATCAATGCGTGGGAGAGGATATTTGTTCTTGATAGTGATCTTGTTAAGTTCTTGATAATCAATGCAAAGTCTCATTGATCCATCTTTCTTCTTAACAAATAGAATAGGTGCTCCCCATGTTGACGCACTAGGGAGTATGAATCCCTTATCAAGATTCTCTTGGAGTTGCTTCTTCAATTCCTGCAACTCAATTGGGTCCATTCTATAAGGAGTCTTTGAAATAGGCAAAGAACCTGGTACGAGTTCTATTGAGAACTCAACTTCACGATTTGGTGGAAGTCCTGGTAATTCCTCCGGAAAGACATCATCAAACTCCCGTACAATGGGAATATTCTTAATCGTGAGTTTCTCGCCAACCATTTTAGATAAATAACCTTCATTTAGTGGAATCAAGACCCATAAGATGGATGAAATTTCCACTGGAAGGTTATGTTCATCCTTGCATTGATAGACGATCATAGATTGATCTGGAATATGAAATGTGACTTCCCTTATTTGGCAATTGATATGAGATCCATATAAAGAAAGCCAATCCATGCCAAGAATCACATCAAATTCCACTATAGGAAGGATCACAAGATTTGCAGGAAGCACTTTCCCACAAACTTTGATCGGAGAAGAATTATAAACTTTTGATGCGACTGTTGTGCCATTATGTGTTGTCACAGCTAACTCAACATCTAATTGTTGATGTAATACGGTGATACCCTTAGAAAATTCTTCAGAAATAAAAGAGTGGGTGGATCTAGAATGAAATAAAACATTTGCTACTTTAGAGTGGATGGTAAGTGTACCTTTCACCACATCGTTATCGTACTCCACATCGCTGATAGAAATTGCATGTGACTTTCCTTTGTATTTAGCCTTAAGTGTTTGTTGACATCGAACATCATCATCAACCCTTGGATTAGGGCATTTATTGGCATAATGACCCATCTCCTTTCACTTGAAACATTGAAGTGTAGTAGGTTCATTCTGTGTATCCCTTCCTTTGTTTGCATCATTAGACATCTTCTTCCCATCATCGTGGCATTCAAATGCCCGATGACCTTCCTTTCCACATTTGAAACATTTACTTGTCACTTTAATACAACTCCCTCCATGTTTCTTTCCACACTTTGAGCATAAGGGAAAGCTCATCTTCTTTTCAGTGTGCTCTTTAGATTTTCATTTGAATTCCATTTTCCTCTTCTTATCAAACCCATATGACTGATGGGTTACTCCAATCTCCATCTCGACTTTGAGAACACATCGAACGATTTCCTCGTAGCTATTGAAGTCCCTTATGGATAATGCCCTTCGAAGACTTGGTTTTAATCCACTAAAGAACCGATCGATCTTACTCTCAGTTTGGATAATAATACCAGAAGCGTAACTTGCAAGTCTTGTAAAATTTGCTTCATAGGTACCAACAGATTCATCATCCTTTTGCTTCAGTTCAAGAAACTCTTTCTCCATCTTGGTTCGGAGAATACGAGGGAAGTACTTATTGAAAAATAAGTTCTTGAACTCGTCCCATTCCATGGACTCAATTTCATCTCTTTGCCTTGTATTCTTAATAAGATTCCACCATTGATCAGCATCTCCTTCCAAACGATACACTGCTAGGATGACTTTATCATGTTCAGAACATTGAAGAACTGAAAATATATTTTCAGTAATACTAATCCATTGTTCAGTAACTAATGGATCAGTAGACCCGCTGAAAGAAGGTGGACGCTGCCTCATGAAGGATTCAACAGAATGTTGCTCCTTCCTTTGCTCGTTTAGAAGTCCTACATGATTCATAGCTTGAGAAAGTTGTGTGAGCATTTCTACAAGATTTTGCATTCCATCTCCCATAACGTTTGGTTGCTCAGGGGGACAATCATTGCATTGCCCGTCGCATTCCGCATTAACACGATTCCTTCGGGTTCCAGCCATTGACTACAACCAAGAAGAATAGTGTGAGAAACACTAATTATAATAGGAAAATCACATAATCAAGAATAAAATTTTCACGCTTAAGGTCGTATCCTAGGTTATTCATGGCCATTTCTAAAACACTAAGATTATGTTCTATGCTTAGACTTATCCTTAGGGTTCTTACTAAGGCTTTCACTTCCTAGTTTCCAAAGGTTGACTATACCTTTCATCTGATACCAACTATAACGTCCCATACTTTACATACATTGTTAATAATTCAAAATTGAAGCATACTTATTACAAAATATAATAAAACCACGAAAGGACAGTATAGGTATAGTGTCTTTAGAAACTGGGAAACATAAACAACTGGTTCATAAAGCATCAACTTTGCCTCCCACTTATTTCATCATATCTAGAGTCCCTTTTTGGCATATCCTACTTAATAACCTTCTTCCTGACCTGGGGAAAGAAAACATACAAAAGGGTGAGCTCAAATGCTCAGTAAGGGTAAACAAAAGAAAGATCAATCACATTGTATACCTAAGCACATAACTTTTTGAAATCTTACCCTGCAAAAGAGATCATAATTTCATAACATGGGATAAATCATGGCAGTGAAATGTAATCACAATAATCATAACGTAAAACATGAAACTTTGTGGCATACGCACATAATCATAGAGAATCATTTCTTGTTAGTCAAGAATCATTTCCAAGACTATCTTAGTGGACAAAGTCCCTTTCTGAACCGAGTCACCCTCATTTCAGTCCTGTTTCACTGAACCGGTATAACCTACCATTCCAGCCATGTCTATCTCAAGAGATATAAAATCTTTACCCAATGAATTGGAGGGAGATATAGGTCCCACCCATCTCATAATGATACCATTCTTATGTGTTCCACAAAATCATAAACCATACATCATTGCATAACCCATGTAATAAAAATGGGAATCTTAAACATCATGACATCATAAAACAATTCATATACGATAAAGGAATTCATAAAAATAATTCCATCACAACATAATCAAATCAATGTAATAATAGGGATAAAAACAGAACCCTTTATTATCTTAGATGGAAAATAATTTTGATAAAACACTTGAACTTCATTCTTGAGGAAAATATCCTTTCTACTTCAAAAACACTTTTCCTTTATTAACATGTCATAAAATTATTAACTAAAAGAAGTTGATTAAAAATAAACTTGAAAACCTGTAAAGGAAGCTTCTTGGAAATAATGTTTTAAAAATCAATTCATGTTGTATAAGTTAAAAAAAACATTCTTCTCATATTTTTGTCGGAAAAGTCAAAAAGTACCTCGTACGAAAAACGACAAAAGATTCCTTTCATATCTTTTACTAAAAACTCACCGAAGGGTAAAATTGGATTTAAACAATTTTAGGAGGATGGAAATAATATTACATATCGAGGAAACGTGTATGTGGATGATAAAATACACCACAGTAAATACCAAAGTATAAACAATCTCGGATAAAAATGAGATTGTGATATTTCCCTTACCTTAGGTCCGACTTGCTTTGTAAGTGTCTGAACCTCCTGTATAATGATTTAAATAATGTTATTGACTTATTCCAGAATCATACTTATTTTTATGATATCATATATGGTCATATTCTTAGCTTCTCAGTAGTAATATTTCATTGCTACTTGTTATTCGGGTGTTTATAACTTTTTGTTCTTATGCGTGTTTTGTCGAATAAATTCTTATTCTTATCTTTAGGTTATAGATACCTAATTTCCAGAATGGTATTAGTGTAATATATATCATATTCATTCATTCAATTCATTCATATAATCATTATGAAATGAAGATCATGTAGAACGAGTCGCATCACATCGTGGAGACGGTATTCCGTACGTACGCACGAGTGATGATATCATTCCTATGATCGTGGAATTGTATTGGAGTGTATGTATACTATTTCAGAATCAGTATCACTTTATAATAGTTATATATAGTCATTATATACACCATTATACCCATCCAAGTAAGGTGGTGGTGGAAAATAGATTACACCACGGCGTGGAGAAGGTATTCCGTACGTACGCACGCGCGGTGATTTCTTTTTCCGTAGGATGGATAGATGGTGAAATAGGGTTGTTTCATACTTATAATAACATATCAGTATATGAGTGATACTGACATTATTACTTCATAATGAAACAACCTAATAAGAAGAAGTGGAAGAATAAATAAAGATGAAAGAATCGGTAATGGGCTTTACCTCTTCTTTGAAGTGCTTCTTTGAGACCTCCTTTTAGGGCACTAAAATGGGTCTTTGAAGAATACCAGAACCTCTAGGATGTCTCTAGAAAAGTGGAGAGGGGAAAGTAGAAGGGGTTGGCCGAGCTTGAAGGCTAAATGTGGTGTGAGGAAGAGGGGGAGGAGGTGCCCTTTTATAAGGGAGGAGGGGGGCACCTTAGGAATATCTCAAAATATTATTTTATATTAAAGTCAAAATCGGTTTATAATGGTTCCAAAGGGTATTATTTCGAAGGAAATGTGGGTATGGGTCGAAATATTATCAAACAATAGGATTTAGACAAGTTTAGGTTATTATTTTAACCTTATCAATTAGATTTAACTCTAAGTTAAATAATTTAACTTTTATCGTGTCTTTTTGTTTTCTTACACTATATGGTTAATACACTTACTATAACATGCCAAACGAACCCCAAGTTGTTTATTATTAATATATATATCCTTATCTAAGTCATTTGGCCGAACCTTAGATTTTTAGGAATAAAATAACAATTAATAATATAATATTTGATTTAAAAACTATTTTGTGTCAATTTTGACACTATTTGATATATGATTTTAGTGAAAGTCGTAACAGAATTATATGTTCGAACCAAGCTGATTAAATCAACACTAATATATCATAGTAACCTAGAAAATTAGTGGAATTCATAAAAAGTCTCAAATTACATTTATTTGGGTATTTATAACATCAATTATGTTAACATTTCCTTAAAAGGGTAATTACTGCATCATCGTTGTGTCATAAATAAATTAATGTATTTAAAGTCTAAAAATTATAAAATATCATTATGTAGGAAATCTTTTTAGCTTTATAATGAATATTTATAATCTAATTTATCTTATGTATAAACCCATATTAAAAATGTTTTAGTTATTAAACATTGATTTTAACTATTTTAACTAATCATTAAATAAAATAATATTAAATGTCATAATCTAATCCAAGTGGACCTAAATGGTCATATTATATTCATAAGGTTGTTTTTGGTCGAATTACACTTATCCAATAGAATTAGTACATGTGTTAGGGTAATAGTAATATCATATTTACCCTTAGTTACCCTATTTACTATTAACCGCGGTAAAAAAAAGTAAAAAGTTACTATTCACCAAAAATTATTTACATCTCATTGAACCACATTTTAGTCCTTCATATTAACCGTGTCTCTCGGATTTTCGAAATTCCATTCATAGAAGCGGTAAAATTATGTTTTATTAAAAATTCAGTTTTTTAACTACCACTTAGTGGTTTCAAAATTCATCAAAAATTGAAAGTTTTCAGAAATATACCAAAATTTCACCCTAGGCTAATTTCGATATTCTGAATCCAAAAATGAAGTCCATTTTGAAAAATAAAAATTTATAAAATTTCAAAAAGTGGTTATTACTATTCATAACGGCTAGTTTTAATAATATTTTAATAGCATATCGTTGTTTAGTGAAACTCGGTATTGCGTACGACGCAAGCTATCGAGGAAGGTCGCGATTTCGTGTAAATCAAGCCAAGCAAGTATTGTGTAGAAAAAGATTCCTTTGATGATTTATATAACATAAAAGTCTCAGGTGTTACAGGATGAAAGTTGCACCGAGGGATTCTAGTTTTTGGAAAGCTCTTGGAAAAAGCCGATTCACACACAAATATATGGAAGAAGTAGTGAGATCCATACAGCCACATAAAAAATTAAAGATAAAATGTAAAAGTGTGAGAAGTGGAGTAAATGGAGCATCTTGGTTGAGAAAATAATCTCATCCTTCCAGATCACAATGAAGAAGCGTGGAAGATCCACCTTATTTCCTTAAATCATTAAGTATTGTATTTGTTCTTATCATACAGGGAATTGATGGTGAAGCAAGATCTCAGTGGGTGATCCTAATAATTAATGGTGAGAAGTGTTCCCTTGAGGGGGAGATACATGAAAAAGCTTCCAGAGTCATTATCTCAATCAGTATTAACATCTGTTGGTATAAAACTCAATTACTCTGAAGTATTTCTAAAGTTCATGTCACTGGAAATGGTATATTGTTTCTAAATATATCACCCATGGTTACTCAAAATAAATATCATTATACATATGGAGGATAACAAAGTTATTTAGTGGAATAAGAAGAATGAAAGTGATCCAAGGCCACTTATCCGGCCAATTTCACATGAATGTTTTTTATATGTTTGTTGAAGTGATTGAAGGAATTTCAGGTTGATTATTTCATATCAGATTCAATATATTCGTCCTGGAATAAAATTGTAAAACCATTGAAGAAAAGTGGTTGAGCTCTCATCTCATGAGGTGTCATATTCAGTGGGAAATGGGAAGATTTTTTGTCTAAATAAAATCCTCTTGTTTTCTACACCGAGCATTTCTCAAGTATACTTAGATGAAATTATTGATGGAACATTGCTTAAATATGAAATGATACCCTATCTACCATGAACTTTGTATTTCTTGTCAATAAGCGAGAGAGAAATGAAATGAATGTCTAGGGGAGAGACATAAGTAAAGGGGAGAGATAATATTCTCATTCTGACATTGACACATTCATCTAAGGATATTTTAAGGTATTCATAACAAAATACAAAGGGGGATTGTTGGGACTGCTTTGTGTATGAAGATTGTATTTGTTGTCAACAGTTGTCAATGTCGGTCAAAATGAATCAGGATATGATGAATGAATCCAAAGTTAATAGAGATCAGCTGAAGTGAGGATGTCTGGATAATTTTTTTGGATTCATAGCATTAGAAGCCACACATGGGAAATTCCCAATTTTTTTACAATTCAGATGATTGTTGAGTTGATCCAATGTTCAAAGCACGTGTATCAAAGGTGATACATTTTCCACAATAATGATGAATGGTGATTCAAACCATAAGATTCATTGCTGATATGTATTTCACAAATATAATAAGTTATGATAACTTGTGATGCAAGCCTTATGATGGAAAGGGGAGAAATGATGATGTCAGTCATATACAATTTTGATTGGAAGGAATGATGCTGCTAGAAGATAGGGAGGTTTCAGTACTTTTCATTGTAACTATGGCGATGCTTTGTTGATTTGTATTTCACAAATATCATAAGTTTGGAGAACTTGTGATGCAAGCCTTATGAATTATAGGGAGAGTAAAGATGTGTTTTTGGCAAGTCATATTTCAAGATCATCACATCAAAATATGACAAAGGAAATAAAGAGGCATGCAAGTTAAAGTTTGGCGTGCAAGTCAAAAAGTGATGTGCGAGAATAAGCAACACGCAAATGAGATACACAAGTATATGTATCATGTAACTGTATGATGCGCGCAAGTAATATATCAACATAATCATATCAAAATATAACAAAGGAAATAATGTTTCGCGCTTGTGATGGAAGGGCGCGCAAGTGTTGTAATGGTGCGAAAGTGCTGGAGCGGCGGGCAAGTGTTGGAGCGGCGTAGAAGTGCCGGATCGGCGCTCAAGTGCTGGAGTGGTGTGCAAGTGCTGGAGCGGCGCACAAGTGCTGGAGTGGCGTGAAAGTGCGGGAGCGACGCACAAGTATAGTAGCGGCACACAAATTCTAGAGCAGCAAGCAAGTGTCGGTGGTGCGCAAGTGTAGGTGGAATGCAAGTAACCAAAATTCCTATAAATAGAAGTCTAGCCTCCTCATTTTAAGGCTCAACACTTAAGAAAAAAATCTGAGCTCTGATCGTACAAGTTGTAGAAAGTGGCTCTCAAACTGAAGTGGTGTGCAAGCTGAAGTGGCGCTCAATCTGAGGGTTATTTTTAAGGCGTGCAAGTAGGGTGGTTCACAATTAGCGTGGCACGAAAGAAGGGTGGCGTGAAAGCACAGGTGGCGCGCAAGTTGTCAGATGTGTGCTAGAAGGGAGGTGTCTTCAAGAAGTGTGTTGTGTGGAAGCCAAAAGTGGCGCGCAAGTTGTGAGTTGTGCACAATAGTGGTGCACAAGTAGTTAGTGGCGTGTTAGAACGTAGGCACACAAGCTGAGTGGCGTGCAAGCAGGTGGCGCCCAAGCAGGTGGTGCGCAAGCTGAGTAGCATGCAAAAAGGTGGTGCGCAAGCAGGGAGGCACACAATTAGGGAGTGGCGCACAAGCAGTTACCACAGGGAGACGGTTTCACCCATTCAGTTTCGAAGAAACATACAAAAACACCCTAACCTAGTGCAAGAGGAAGAAATAGGAATAAGAGAATAAGAGGCTATGTGTGGGATCTCACATAAGAAGAAGAAGAATATGTGAATGAATGATTCCATGCATGCACATGCACACATGGAGTAACTCAAATAAATAATCAAAACAAGTGTGTGCATGTGTGAGAAAGAGTGGTTGCAATATAATTTCATTAATAATAACTTTACCAGGAAGAGGAGAAGAGAAGAAGGAGGAAAACAGTTCAACAACATGCCATATGCATGATCACATGCATTTGTGAACAAGATAAGAACTCACTCTGATGATGCCAAGTAATCCGATCTTCATTTCCTGAATAATCACATTGATATATGTGAATCTTTCTAAGAAAGAAGAATAAGTGTTAGTTCATTCTGTTATTTCACTAAAGAAGAAGAAGAAGTCCTAGTGCAGCTGGTTTTACACTAGTGAAAAAGAAAAGAAGAAGACAAGAAGAATTTCTTGCCTACTGCTTTTTAAGTAATCAAGTAAAGAACATTGAAGAAGATCAAGAGCAGAACCTACCTTTTGCATAAGGAAGAAAACTATCTTCATAGGTAGTATAAAGAACTAGCTAGAGGCTGCAAGTTATACTAGGTTGTCACCGGCCCAGGAAGATTAGATTGTTTTCCTTCCCCCTCCAAAGTGTAGGAACTCACACTGGATAGAGTATTGTTTTCCTAGACACTCCACTGTAATTTCATATCACATCATAGTGGAGAATCCATGCACTCATCATATCCATTCCTATCAAGGACGTAGCTACTCTTATTGAGTGGTGAACCTTGTAAAAATATCATGTGCATATTTTTACTAATTTCTATTATTTCATGCGACATGGAAAATAGAATAATAGAATCAAGATCCTAATAGGTCAAGAGGTACAGGGATTAATATTGGAGTTGGTTTAAAAATTCATCAACACCGATTCACCCCCCCTCTCGGTGTTAGGTATATACCAAAATTTTACTCTCCGAAAGGTGGTTCAATACAAGGATTTTGAAAATATATCGATCATATGATATGGCAGAATTTCAACTTCATGAGGGTGCATTGGTCCAGGAAGGTGTGTGGTTGTTGTTCGTGGTCTTATCTACAACAATTCCCATGTTAGGGTCTTTATCATTTTAGTTTCCATTTGGGTTCTATCCCTAAATTTTTATTTGGTTTTGTAAAATATCATCCATTGTAATGAACATAATTTTAGAATAAAATGTCTTAACAAGACTAGGATATATGTGATAGATTCCCCTATATTCAATAGACTCTTCACCCCTCACATTCTCTAACCTAACTAAATGGTTTGAGTTGTCACGAGTGAAGGTAGACATTCATAGGTGGACATGTAAAAAGATAAGAGAAATTAGGGTGATATTAGCGAAATGGGGGATAATAGAATGATTTTCTAATATGAATTCCTTGTGTCCCATGAAGAAAGTTCCAAAATATGGTGACACCAAAATTTACTCAATTTTTATGGTTTATAAGGTTTCTTTTAGAACAACTTGGTTTATTGAATCCTCAAAGACCTAAAGAGAAACCGAATGAAGCATAAATTCTATAGGAGTGATTTGCATATGAAGTGTAAAAGTTGGGTTTGAATTGATTGGATAACTATAGAGTTTTAAAGACTTAATTTATGTTAACTTAAGATATGGGTTGATCCTAGGATATCTCTTTGGGTATATTGGAAGAATTCATTTTTCAATTATTTCAATTTCATTTACTCGAGATGAATTCATTCAATGATATAAATATAAATTCATCACATACTAGTTTAATAGTTTCTCACACACTTTATAATCACCTATACACATTTAGAATCATTTTCATGAGTACTCCATGCAAAATTATCTTATTATCACATTAAAATTGTGGCACTAAAATCCAATAATAAAGAGGAACAATAAAAATCATTGAATGAAAATTTCAAAAAAATAATTGATTAAAAACAATTGAATTGAGAAATAAAATATAATACATTCCTTTATACTCCATCAGATCAATCCATAAAAGTTTTATCCATCCATTGATGTTATTCTATCCATGGAAGTAGGACATAAACCATTGAGGGAGTAATTGAAGAAGAAAAAAGGGCTATAATGATCACTCCACCATTGTGTGAAGAATTTTCCAAAAAGAGTTTTTAAGTAGATTATATCCCTAAGTAAATGGTATCAAAATGATATTAAAAATAATAAAATAATATAATAATAATAATAATGTTTCTTAATAATATTGGGTGAATCAAACAATTTATATGTGAAAAACAGATGCCTGAATACAAAATGGAAGCATAATAATAAAATTGAAAGAAAATATGAATCTCCAAATTCCTTCACCGGCACCACCTTAAATAGGAATATTTGGATCCTAGGGTTTATAAACCATCAATAAATATTTTTACCATTAATTAGGAGTGTCAAAAGGTGGGTGATAAATCAAAGGAAATTTTACTTTTCAATGTGGACAAGAAAATTCAAATCAGATGCATCCCCATTTTTGATGTGAAAATATTGCAATGAATGTGGAAGAATATTTTATAGTCTAAGAAGATAAATATATTCATATTTGTTTTCTCTAATGTATTTAAAAATTTCATTGAAATTAGATCATCCATTTGGATGTTATGCTCGAAATGGTGGGATGAATTTATGTGCTCTAAAATATGGCACATAATTTAATCCTCAAGTTGGGCTCCCTGTATCTCCTTAAAAACACAATAATTAACACTTTTCACAATTGAAATAAATTATTCCAATAATTTTTTCTATATGAATGTAAAATTCTAGTTTCATTGGTCTTTAATTATGGGCTTCACTCTATTTTGATGGTCAAATTCACATAATGTTTTGACCAAAAATTTCCGCAACTGTGGAAAAAATGTCAGTGTTCCCATTGGATTCATCCATTAATACTAAAAGAAATCATGTTCCACACAAATTGATAAATAATATCCCAAAATATATAATTTTTTAATTAAACTGATTTAATAAATATTCATATGATTTATTGGGACTAATTCTACACACTCAAAACATGAATTGAACATGTGATGAGAAATAAAGTTCAATTTATCAAATGCACTACAATTTCTAATTATGGAAATTGAAACACGTAGATATTAAAATATAATTTTTGAATATTATACTATTTTAGAGGATAATCATTAACCTTAATATCATAACCACAAAATCATAATGACCATAACTAGTTTTGAGTGTTTTCTATGGAATATCATCTTCTTTTACCATTAATTAGTGATTACTGGACCAAAAATCAACCTTCATTTAATATTGTGAACCCTAAAGCTGATACCATTATATTTTATTGTGTATAATCTAGAATAGTATTATAAAAATATTTTTACACTAATTTATGATAATGGTATTTATGATTCCCACTTTTAGTAACTAACTTTGTACATGCATTAGCATAATAACCTAACTTATTGCAACTAAATCATCTGAATGTTGGATTGTTGTATGTTCTCCCAATACTCGAATGATTAGAACTCTTTTAAATATATTAAAAACTCAAATTAATTATCTTACCACATAATTAATACTTTTCCAATCCAACTAACCATTATTTAAAATGTATTTTACACATTTAGAAAATTTGGGGCATACCTTTATATTTTTTGGTTGACTGCTTGTTCATTGAGTTCCACCTTGACCGCTTCTCTATTTTTTTTCATAATGTATATATCTATCAGAAAAAATTATTTAAAATTTCTTATACAGAATAAAAACTTCTTCATAAATTTTAAATTCATGGAGGATAATTCTTTTAGTTGAGTTTTTTTTAAACTAATGTAAAATCAATCACATTTACTCTCTCATTCTAGAAAAATATTTGGGGCATACCTGGAAAATCCAGTAAACGTTTACTCATAAGTGACATGAAGAATTCCTACTATGGTGTGTGAAAAACCATTATTACTTATGTATAGTCTATGGGTATACCCATAGGTTTTCACTGAAGGAGGAGTGCACAGAAAATAAGGTTTTCACTTTTTTTGATATTCTGTAATGATGGTTTTAATTAATTTTGAGAAACTTAGAGGAGGAAGTAGTTTGATTTAATTGATTTAAAACAATTTATAAAGGTTGTGACCTGTGTATTTTTGGATAGACCTACTATCATGAAATCATAGTTTCAAAATATCACCTATTTTTCTCCTACAAGCTGTTAAGAGAGATATTCATCTACTGATTCCTCTCTCCCCCTTGTTCAAATGGTTATGAGGAGAATATTTCTATCTGAAATCTCAGTTCATATACCCTCTATCTTGTGTCCATTGAACTATAGAGGGTTAACTTGATAAAATTAGGAAATCAATAGCTAGGTATTATTTTTCCCTAATAAACCAATAGTTCCAATATTAAATTTCACACATGTATAGAAGATCATCGAGTACTCACCATCCAACCCTAATTTGTTTCACTGTATGCAAAAAATAATTGTGTGGAGTTATAAATGGATCATTGACTGAAGAAATTTAAATTAATATAATCAAAATGTAATGAAAAAACATTTTTAATTAAAAACTAAAATTACTAATTGAAAATAGATATCGAAAGAATAAATTATTTTATTTACTTAAATCATAGAAACTCAAGAAGATCAGATAGTTTGAGCCTCACCCTTTCCCAATCTCTCACAGAAACAACTACTCCATAGACTGGGAAGTTGTGTTTATTAGAGAGATGTTAGAAATTTCATGAAATAAATAAAATAAAAGGATAACATAGAAATAAATCTGTCGTTGTTTTTCATCCAGAGCTTCTCTTACTGATCAATTGTCTATAAAACCCTTGTGCCTCCTATTTGGAGGCATGTAAGAGTCTTTGGGGAATATTTATTGGAACATTAATAGGTATACACTCAAAATAGGTCATCCTGGGATGTTTAAAATATTTTTACACCCACAATTCATCAAAAATAAGTGTTTCTCAGATGTGTCCGACAACTTCACATCATGAATAATATTCCCCATATCTTATGTGCGGGATAAGACATCTTATTTCTAAAAGTTTTCAAATTACTAATGGTGGATTCATAATCTATATAATATAGGGACCAAATTTTAACAGCTTATTTCATGTTTGTATTCCTTCAATTTACAAATCATTAATAACTTACATGAAAAGTAAAGTCAGTTTTCAGCACTTTTCACTTCAAATCATACTGGTTCATATTTGTTTATATTTGGAAATGGTCTCTGATTTTTCATTGAGTTTTCTGCATCTTCAATCTATCATTAGGGATATCGTGTGGCACTAAACCATATATAGTTGTGGTGTGAAGTGTTTTTATCTCACCATATTCTTCTATTTGTAATAATTTTTTTTATCAAAATTAATACCCCACCACAAAACATAAAAACAATAAAAATTTACAAGTATAAATAATTAATTTTAAAAAATAGTCCATTTTTATATCCAAAAAGTAATGAATGAAAGGGTTCTATCAAGGTATCCAAGTGTTCATCCATTTTCATCAACTATAGAAATTTTTTTTCTATTCTACGACGAAACACTTTTTTAAAATATTTCTCTAGAAAAAATTATTTAAATCCTTTCTACTCAATGGAATAAATATAATATTTTTTGTTAAAATTTTTAATAAAATAACACCATATCTTTACTTGAACTTGAAAACAATAAATAAAAAGAGAAACCTTTTAATGTTCCATAAATCCAAAAACTTTAAATATATTCATCAGATCAATGATTCATCCTTCATCTTTTAGTGGGTTAGAAGATCAACTAAAATTCAGAATGTGTTGTACCACGAAATGCTCCATTATAAACAAGTTCATATATGGAGAATTAAATCACTCTATTTTATGGGTATCATAATTAATTTACTACATAAACTATGTCAATAATACAAATAAAAATATCAGTTTTAAATATTTTAGGTTATTTATTTGAAAGAATATTGTCCTCTTCATGAATTTTTACTTCTTCTTCCCTATTTTCTTTGTGAAAAACGATTCTAAATATACATTGATTTTACGAGGAAACATGGAAATCATAAAAATATATCTCATTATATTTTCAAACTAACTTATATTATTTTTAATGTATCTTTTAACATTTTACTCACCTCTAAAGGTATATACACCTTTTCTATGATACCAACTATAATGACTTGTTATTTATTCAGCCCATAATTACATTATTTATAACAAGTGTTACACTTTCTTACATTTTTGTGATCTTTTTGTTATAGTGTATTAGAGAATAAAGGTAATAAAATTACATAATAAAGTGCACAATTTCACATAGCAATACTGTTTTACACCAAAATAGATCTTTAATTTTACACCAATATTTGATTCAATACCCATTTTCTTCATTTAATATGATCCACCATAGTGGAATATTAACCTTCATGAAATTTCTACTAATTATATGATTATATAAAAAATATTATAAAATGTGGGATAAGAAAAACAAATCTAAGTGAGTTATATAAAAATAATGTAATCACAGTAGTCTAGTGAAAAATATAAAAACTCATAAAGACTTTTACCTTTTTCACAATGAACCTATGATCACATAAATAAAACATTTCCACATGTGAAAATCAATTTTTCTCAAATAGAATACTTAAAACCCATTAAAAATAAATTAAAATCCATGAAGGTTATATTAATAATGTTGGAACTCCTAAATACATTCCTTTTAAAAACAAACCTTTCAATATTACACTTAGAATACCTCATGAAATCAAAGTATTTCAATAAAATTCAATTTCATGCAAGCATAAAGTAGGTGTCTTGGAGCATCATATTCAAAAGTTGTGTTAAATCATGATTAACATGTGTTATAAAATTTAAATATTGGTTACTTCTATAGGATTAACCTACATAGTTATCTCCCATATTTTTCACCTTCAAGGACTAAATCATTACCAAATAAATTGGACATCTATATCGTGATCACCCATCATCATGAGATTTATCGGTCCAACATATCATAATATAAAATTATAAAGTATCATATAATGAAAAAAAATTAATAATTAAATTTTTTATTATAATATATTTGAAAAAATCATTTCAACCCATAATCAAAACACTTTCAATTATCTCATATTGAAGAGAAAAATTATTTCACATAAAAAAACATCCTAAAAATTTAGTATTCGAAATTTTTTGGAAAAAGATTTTATTTTAAAATTTCCATGTAAAATTTTAAATTAATATTCATAGAAAATAATTTTTTTGATGATAGAATAATTCATTAAAGTTGTATAATTTTAAAAAATCATTCTTTTATGCTTTGGTAAAAAAAAATCAAAATGACCAGTACGGTAAATGATTAAAAGATTAATTTTTAAAATTTTTTGAGAAAATTTTAAATCAGATTAATATTACATTTAAATGCCTTTAAATTATAAATAATAATTTTCTTGAATATTTTAAAATATAATGGATATTGAGGGAAAGGGAATAAAACATATAACAAATATGTTCAATAAAAAACCATTAACTTAAGTCTCAACAAGCATTATACATTATCTGACTCCAAAATCCTAAAATTATATTAGTTTTATACTTTATTAATAATCATTTCAAGATCATTCCAATATCATTATTCATTTTATTTCCTTTATTACCATGTTTTATATAGTTATTAAAATTGTTAAGTTATCGTTTGACGTTTTGATGTTGTCATGTTTATAACATCAAAAACACATCAGTGTATTGAACGTGGTTAAAAGGTTTATGGTTCCATTATATATATGAAACTAAAAATGTTACGTTTATAATATTTATATATTAGATACATTTTTAAATCCAACTATTTTTGGAATCTATGAAATATGATCCACATCGTTTCATGAAGATTATTGTCTAACACCCAGAGTATTTATGCATTATTTTTATTCAAATAAATTACATTCATTTATGGAATTAATTTCACAGTTCAAAAATTAATCTTTTGATACATTAAAAACTTGTTTTAGATTTTGGTACATGCAATACCGAGTTCCACTGATAGATTGTATTACACCCAAGACTGAGTTTTACTAAATTACAATATTTTATTAATATTCTTATTAAATTATTATTATAGTTATCACCTGACCATTGAAATGGAGGGTATTATAATTATTATCTAACTTGTGAAAAATTGGTTTATTTATGTTTATAAATTTAATTATTTTAAAACCAATTAATTATAAATGAAAGTACTATTTTAAAATAAAGAATTTCCTTTTCTTAAAAACAATTTTCTTATGCATAAACATGTCTTATCTCAATAAACTAAAAACCCACTTTTGATTAATTATTTTAATTAAATATATATATTATTTATTAAATAGACTATTTAACCTTTTTCTTATGTGATTTCTACACAAGATATAAGAATAAATCTTATTTTACAAAGAAATAGATGTTTCTGTCTAAAATACAGTTTTTCAAATTTTTAAAGTTGTACATAATTTAAAAACAAATTTTTACACTTTTATAAATTATATTTTTTTACAAACCAAATAATTTTTGAAATTTTAATTCCAAATTTATTTCAGGGTGACTTTTCTGGTATTTTTCTGAAAAGCATAATTGTTTTTATAAACAGTGAAACACACTGAATTTTAACACAAAACTACCTTTTTTTTCAAATTAATTATATAGTAAAATTATATTCTAAGTTAGTGTTGAAGTATAATTATATAAATTATAAATATATTAATCCAATTAAGGTAATTTTATTATATTTAATAGTGAAATGTTATATAAAAACCTTATGAACTTTTAAACATTTTCATTAAAAAAAACTATTTTCTCATCACGTTTGTGGGATTAATTTTAATTAAATTTTTCAATAATGTGAATGTAATTAAAAATGAATCAAAATTTTGAATAAAAATAATTTATATAATCTAATAAGGGTAGTTATTTTTTTACCATAATTATTATTGAATTTTTTTAAAATTTATTAATTCGTTAAAGTTAAAATGGGGATTTTCAGCTTACTTGCTTCAGTATTAAAATCAATTTTTCAAATACATAGGATTTTTATCCAATTATTTGGAATTAATATTAATAATTAGTGTGTATAAATTATATAATTAATCACATTTTAATTATAATATTAATAGATTAATTTCCTAGGTAAACAAAAATATACAAGTCTCCTTGGTAAAATGAAAAATAATAAAATTCAGTCATATTAAAGACTAAGGAATATTATAAAAAAATGTATTTATTTTATATTTTGGAAGTATTTTTCAACCAATTAATCCCTTACCCACATTATTTTTCAATTTTAGAGTCATATTAGGTAATTGATTCCTCCCAGTAGTGAATATGTTTTGGTATTGAAAACAATGTCACTCCTCAATTAGAAAAGGTCATTCACTCTCCCCAAATCTTCAAACCTACATTTCCATAAATCTTGACCAAACCCTAACAAAATAACCTATTAAATTCCCTCATAACTCCCTATAAACCGCATTTTTTTATAAATCCATCCAAGAAATTCCTTTCATGCAAACCAAAAGTTTTGACCCTATGAATAGGTAACATTCACTAGTGAATGTATTTGTTTTATTTCTTCCCCCAAACCCTTAAATTATTTTTATATCATAATTATATAATAACATAATTACCTTGAATATAAAAATAATTTATTATATAAAGTATACTACCTAAAAACACACACACATCCATCAAAAAGGATATGAAATCATCGTTTGTGTGTACGACGGACTACCGCCTCACGAACTAATATCATTTTTTCCATTACAACCTTCCAAGGTTGGGAATAATGATATAAATAATATTTATATATGATATTTATGATGTTATTATGATTTTATAAATATAATATAACACATATAATCATGATTTCCTTTTTTTGGGAATACGGCAACATCGTTCTTGTGTATAGTAGACAGCCGCCTCGCGAAGCCTTGTTATTAATTAACACTTAACATGTAATTAGTTATTGATGGGTTTAATTAAAATATTTGACATATATAACACAAAAATTATAATTTTATGATAATATATATATATATAATTCAATTTTATTTCATTCAATACGATTATAAAATGAAAATAATGATCATGCGTACGTACGGCCTACCATCTCCATAAACGGTGTATTTCATTTCCTATCATTAAAGTGTATGGTTTAATATAAATAAATATATACTCAATATATATGACATTTATATCAGGTTAATAATTCATTATATTATTAAATATTGATATAATTATGAGCACCAAGGATAACAAGTTAAAATATGTACAAAAAACAAAGCGGTTATTAACGAAAACATAACTTTAACAAAGATTTATTTATAAAATGTTAATATAAATTCATAATTAAATAATATATGGTATTATATATATTAATATGGTTATTTAATAGATTTATAATAAACTTCTATTGATTATACAGTAGTATTGAATGAGTACAATGACATT
The DNA here is from genome assembly GCA_963277665.1 of Viscum album. Classification (NCBI taxonomy): domain Eukaryota; kingdom Viridiplantae; phylum Streptophyta; class Magnoliopsida; order Santalales; family Viscaceae; genus Viscum; species Viscum album. The sequence goes on from OY728161.1 coordinate 1,008,467,430, forward strand.
CAAGACTCAAGGTAAGGGATTTCCTTCTCACATTAATTTTCCATAACACACATGTTATGTTCACAGTCTATTTATAGTATTTGGTGTGCATAATACCCATATATGTATTTTATGATCATTATAATGATAATTATTTTTATTTAAATATTCATTTTATTATCTCTCTTACATGGGTTTTATGGTTAAAACATTACCAAGGCTATAAGGGGGGCTTGGTCACAATTTTTGGTCTTTCAGACGTATGTTATGTTATGCACCTATATTTTTTCAAGAGGTGTATATACAAGACATTTGACATGTAATATCTAGAATTTTTTATCCCCATGGTATTTTAATTTTAATTTTATGTTATTTTTTCTTAGTATTTACGATTCAATGTTTTCAAGTTGTAATATTTTATTGCTACAATCTCATTTTTTATTGGGATTATTTCGGATTATACTTCCATTAAAGAAATATTGTGATCCATATCTCAATAATTCCAAAGAATTATCTTATCCTATGGAAACTAATGTTATATTCATGTAATGGTACTATTTTTACACTATTTGGTACTTAGGATAATTAAGATATTTTCTTTAGTAAAATCTAACATTATTTCTCTCTTTTATCAGAATTATTATCTATTAAAAAAATTATTTTAAAAAAAATAATATTTTAATAATATTTTAATTTTATTTTCAAGGAAATATATTTTACAAAAAATATTTTCTAAAACTTTTTTAAAATGGTTTTCAAATCTCCCTTTATATTTTATATGTTTTTTTCTAAAAATATGTTTTCAAAATATTTTATTATTTATAAAGTGTATTCCAAAGAGAAAATGATAGTTTCCTCAAAAAATTTTATAAAATATTTTTAAATATTACTATATAATTTTACAAAGTGGTTTTCCATAGAAAATGATTTTGGAAATGTTTAATGTCTTAAAAAATTGATTTTTCAAGACAAGTTATTTTCCTTATGAAATTCTTTAAGTGGTCATTCAAAATCCTTCTCCATCTAAGATGCCATACTTGGATAAATTTTATACTTTAATATTGGTATAATCCAATGAAACCATTTATATTATTTCATTGAATGTATATTTTAAAGATGAAAATTCTTTTACAAAACCTATTTATCTTCCATGGTTTATACCATGATAAAATTCATATAAAACTAACTTCTTTCAGGAGTTATTTTATGATTATAAGATTATGAAAATTGACACTTTTATATAGGTTATAATGTGATTAAATTGTAAAGACCTGTAAATTTCAAGGAAATTCTTTTTCTTAATTTTCTTTGGAATTTTACAAGAGCACAGTTTCTGACGGCACCTGATTCCGAGGCCCAGTGTGCCCGGAATCATTTTCCGAAGTTTGGATTGGGTACGTTCAGTGAACGGACGAGTGGGTTTTTCTAACTTTTGAACCGTTGCTCGAAATCGAATTCTGAGGGCACCGATGGAATCGCAGCGCCGATACTTGCTTAGAAACACCTCTTCCGGAGTTGTGTTTTCTCGGGTGTGGTTATTTAATTTTTCGGCTTGAAGTTAAGAAATAAAATAATTGTATGACAAACATTATTTTATTTCACTTAAGACACTTGGAAGCCACTTGAAAGCCACTTAAAGCAGATTAAGCTGAGTTGATGCGGATAGGGTGCTATCCAGAAATATCCTACCCTCTTGGTAGGATATTTGTGAGGTGGGGCCCGCACGAGCCCACCGTTTCTTTCCGCTAAGTAACGCACCCGCGAAAACCCCTCATTATGAAGTCAACTGACGCATTTTCTTAATTTCTTAATGCACCAATTAATTGGGCGGTTATTTTCATTGAATTAATTCTACGAATTAATGGGTCGTTACTTATCTCTTTTTTCGTTTCTTAACCGGTTTGAATCTGTTGTCGTATTAATAAAATAAGACCAACGCCACATCTTGAGTATTACATGTTGGGAGGCTTTTGACAGAATTCTTGTGCCTTCACCCTTATTCGCGAAGAACGCGAAGAACGCGAAGTACGACGGCCTCCGACGAAGAACGCCGAACCTGCAGAAATCGAAGACGCGACGCCGTGTGCCGCAACGCCAACGTTACCTCTCCCGCAACGTTCTTCGGCGACGTTCCTTCCCCCGCGAAATTTTTTTTGATCATCTGTTTGAGGTAAGAGATTTCGGGTTTCTTTTAAAACTCCTTTGTGGTTTTCAACAACGCATGGATTTAATTATTATTAATTAAATCTATTTGTTCTTGAACCTCGAGTTTGTCGACGCAACGCCGTGTTCCGCGACGACGCGACGCATTCCGCAACGCGACGATCACCTCCTTCCGCGACGAACAATTCCGCGAAGAACGCGCGTGCAACACTTGACGAGGTAGGGGTTTATTTGAATGTTTTACTTTTCCCGTGAACGTTTCTTTTAAATTAAAGAACTGGTTTCAGAAGAACAATTTTAATTTATTAAAATTGTTGTTTCATGTGTTGAATTAATTATCCCGACTTTAATTATCTAACGCGGCGGGTGCGGGCCAAACGAACACGGCCCGACAACCCCCCGCGGAAGCTACCGGCGGCGCGGGTCGCCGGCGTAGTGGCGGCGGCCAATGGACCCAAGGCTGTGCGGGCCCGGCCCACACGCACGGGGCGCGGTGACATGCTGCGTCCGCTGATCCATCGCGGCCCCGCGCGGGGCCGCGGCACCTCCAACCCGCGGCGGCAGCGCCCCACGGCTTCCGCCCTGCTCGGCCGAGCCGAGCCGGACCGGCCGGCCCAGCCGGGCCGCGCCCTTGCCTGACCGGACTGGGTCCGGCTGGGTTGGATCGGGTCGGGTGACCCGGTTCGGCCGACCCAGGGGGGGGTCGGCCCGGGCCCAGACCCCCGTCTTCGTACCATTTTCGGTCTTTTGCCCGTAACTTGAGCTACAGGCCTCCGAACGATGCCCCGTCAGCGTAAATACGATCCTTGGATCGAGACGGTCGTTTCGGTATATCACAAACAAGGTTTTGGAATACATTGTGTTCGGCCGGGGTGGTTCGTACACGAAACCAACCGGGCCCTCGGAGCGGAAATGCTCATATCTTGAGTTACGGACGTCCGATTGACGTGCCGTCGGCTTCGTTGATTTCCTCTACGTGAGAAGGATCTTTTGGCATACTCCGCCTAAGATTTGGACGTAGGTGGAGTATAGTCGGGTTGGTTTTTCCTTAAAAACCAACCGGGCCCCTGGGACGAAAAGGCCAATAACTCTCAGACCGGGCATCCGATTGACGCGCCGTCTACGACGTTGAGTTCCTGTTGACGATACGGAACCTTTGGATACATCAACTTCGTACTTTTTGTCAGTTGATGTATCAGCCTCTCGGCTCGTGGAGCGGACCCTCCCGAACGAGCTTGCTGTGTGCGGGAACTCTAGAGCTGGCTGCGACTGCTACTGCGACGACGACTGTGGAGAGATCCTCAGTAGACTGCGACGACGACTGTGCAGAGATCCTTAGTGGACTACGACGACGACTGTGCAGGGAACCTCAGTGGACTGCGATGACTACTACACTCAGCGATCCTACGTGGATCAGTGCTACAGGTCCTGTGTGGGCCCGATCCTGTGTGGGTCCAATCCTGTGTGGGTCAGCGCTCAACAGTTCTGTGTGAGCCAGCCCCTACAGGTCCTGTGTGGGACCGATCCAGTGTGGGTCTTTGCGGGGGTTAGTACCTATCGATCCTTTGTGAGTCCGATGACTTAGATGGATCAGTGATCATCATTATCGTCATTTCGAAGAAGTATACATGTGTGAGCTGAATCTTGTGTTACTCTCCTTTGTGAATTGTGTTGAACTATCCTGTGTGGATTTACTGTTTACTCTCCTTTGTGGATTGTGTTGAGCTATCCTGTGTGGGTATATATTTTCTTTCCTGTGTGGACTGGGTTGTGCTTGGGCTCGGACATTGGACCCGAACGAGGATTGATGACTTAGGTATATGTATGGGCATATACCTAAGCCGTGTCGGATGTTACTTCGTGTTTGTATCTTTCCTTTGTCGATTATCCTTTGTGGATTTCGAGAGACCTTAGGGGGTCTCGGGGTCCCTACTGAGTAGCTTATACTCACCCCTGCACGGGCTATGCCCGCACTTTGTTGTGTTGTATGCATATGACGGACAACGCTGATCGTGGTGGAGGCTTGCGGAGTAGGACGGTACCTGTAGGTGGACCACTGGGCGGGACGCACTCGGAGCGGTCCGGTGGACCCGAGGAGCAGCAGAGTCTATCTGTACCCACCCTTCAGGTGGGACTTCAAGAGGATGGCTCGACACTGCAGCTTTTCTTTTCAGTTGTTGTTTTTCCCTTTTAGTTGTTCTTTACAGTTGGGCTTGTGTTTCCGACCCCCTTTTACTTTCAGCACAGCTTGTTATAGTTTTTACTTAGTGTTTACTTTTCCACTTGCTTACTCTGTGGTGCTTGTTTACTATTCAAAGGCAATGAATTCCCTTTTTCTGGGATTTACACCTTGGTGCTAGTCGCCAGCCCCTGGCCTATGGAAGGCGGGCTTGGGGTAGTCACTGCACGGGCCCCGAGGATGGGTCGTGACAAATTGGTATCAGAGGTGGTCGGTTCTACCACAGACTCTGATCTTTCTTCTATGTGAGGCAATAGTGTTTAGTGTATTGAGTGTGGTTATCAGTCCAGGGAGTCCAGTGTTGGTGTGGCAGCCGACGTATCCGTACACCAGGACCCTGACTTCTGATTTCCAACTTAATGCACGAAAACATTGATTGCTTCTGTGTTTCAAGTTTTCTTCGTGATTACTTGTGTCAGCTCACCAAGTATACTGTTCTGACCATGGCGCACTTGTTTCCTTTTCAGGATGGCCCCACGATGGCAGCCAGCTAGGGTTCCGAGAGTAGAGCATGACGACAGCCCGCCGAGCGACGAGGCCACGGTACAGGGCCCTTTGACGGCGGAGGCACCGGCGGTACCTCTACCTACTGAGCCCCCGATGCAACCAGCGCCGACTGCTGACGATGCACGTCACCTCGGAGCTCTACACGAGTTCCAGCACTAGCGACCACCCAGGTTTCATGGGGAGACGGACCCCCAGGCAGCCGAGGACTGGCTGGAGGCAGTCGTCCGAGTTTTCAGGCTACTGAGGACACCAGCAGACCTCATGGTGATCCTCGCGGCGAGCCTACTGTGCACAGCAGCAGGACGATGGTGGAGCTTGATGCTCCAGGTATACGATGAGGCGTCTCTTCTCTGGATGGACTTCGAGAGCCTTTTCTGCTCAGAGTTCGTCCTGGCCACCCTCCGTGTGGTGCGCATCCAAAATCTTCTTCAGCTGCGGCAGGGCAGCTTGACGGTCGCCCAGTACGCGGCGAGGTTCACCGATCTTTCTCGCTACTCGACCGACATGGTACGGGACCCCTTCTTCCGGGCCCAGACCTTTGAGCAGGGTTTGAGACATGAGATCAGGGCATCGCTGATCTCCCTCAACATCCCGACCCAGGCAGGAGTATTGGAGAAAGCCCTTCTGATCGAGAGCTTTCTTGCTGAGTCTACTTCAGCAGCGAGACCCACCGCAGGGCGGTAGGTAGCGGAGTTTTCGGCAGCAGGTAGCCGACGGATGACTCAGGGTTCCAGGCAGACCAGACCCTCTCGTAGATGACCTCGGGACACTGGCTCAGCAGTGCGGGGCACACAGTGCGGAGCCAGTCTTCCGAGAGGCGGGCAGTGCTACGCCTGCGGCGGGCAGGGCCACATGGCTCGTGACTGCCCGACCCGCCGTACCGACGAGCAGCAGACGGTGGAGGGGCCACCCAGGCAGAGGCAGAGGGTCGACCGTGGCGGTCCGCAGGGAGGAGGCGGACGAGGCATAGAAGCTAGCCGAGCAGCAGGTGGTGGGCGACGCTTTGAGGCTCTACCACCACCACCACCGGGAAGTCTGCCCCGACCATAGGGAGCTGAAGGGCAGAGACAGGCACAGCTCCAGGCAGTGGAGGCCTACGACCACGGCGCGCCAGAGATGATTCAAGGTATGATCTGTGTCTATTCCACCCTTGCTGCAGTTCTTATAGACACAGGAGAAAGTCACTCTTTCATAGCTGTTGCCCTTGTTTAGAGCTCGGAGATTCCGGGAGAGCCGTTGGCTCGATCCTTATGGCTAGAGACCCCTACGGGAGCGGACTCGACGATTACGAACTGGTGCCGGTAGTGTGATCTTACTCTAGGAGGCGAGAGCTTCGGCTGGGATCTTCTTGTAGCGGCTTCGAGGCCTTACGACGTCATCTTGGGCATGGATTGGTTATCTACAGTCCATGCACAGATTGACTGTATTAGGCGCAGGGTGCGATGTGTACGCACCGACGGGAGCAGGTTCACCTTCACCAGCGAGAAGGGATCCTTTGCAGCACAAGAGGGACTCTCGCAGAGGAGGGGATAGCCCATCACTCATCAGTTGGCTAGCCTCATCCTTGGAGCAGTTGACGTGCAGAGTCCTAGTTTTCCTGCATTGGTGGATCAGTATGCGGACGTCTTCCCCGACGACGTTCCAGGGCAACCTCCTCGCAGAGAGGTAGACTTTTATATTGATCTGTACCCCGAGACAGCCCTGATATCTACTCCAGCATATCGGATGGCCCCCGCTGAGCTTCGAGAGCTACGGGTACAGTTGGAGGACTTGCAGGGCAAGGGGTTCACCCGACCCAGTGTTTCACCCTGGGCTTCCCCGATATTGTTCGCAAAGAAGGCGGATTGGAGCTTGCGACTGTGTGTCTACTATCATCACCAGAACCAGGTGACAGTGAGGAAAAAGTATCCGCTACTGAGGATTGATGACCTCTTCGATCAGCTCAAGGGAGCACGGTGGTTCTCGAAGATAGACCTCAGGTCAGGCTATCATCTACTCAGAGTTCGAGACAAGGACGTGCAGAAGACGGCCTTCAGGTGTCGGTATGGCCAATATGAGTTCTTGGTTATGCCTTTCGGCGTAACCAACACGCCATCAGTGTTCATGATCCTCATGAACAGGATCTTCCAGCCATACCTCGATCGATTTGTCGTGGTCTTCATTGACGACATTTTGATATACTCGACCACGGAGGAGGAGCACGCCTACCACTTGCGGGTTGTACTAGACACACTCCGAGAGCACCAGCTTTATGGAAAGCTCTCAAAGTGCCAGTTCTGGTTACGTGAGGTCCACTTCTTGGGGCACGTCATTTCAGAGGCGGGAGTTGCAGTGGATCCCGCGAAGATCGAGGCAGTGCTAGCTTGGGAGCCACCCAGGAGCGTGACGGAGGTGCGGAGTTTCTTGGGTCTAGCCGGATACTATCGGAGATTTGTTCCAGACTTCTCCAGAGTTGCGGCACCACTCTCAGCTTTGACAAAGAAGGGGAAACCCTTTGTGTGGTCAGAAAGATGTCAGCAGAGCTTTCATGAGCTGAGACAGAGATTGACCAGCGCACCTATCTTGAGGTTGCCTGAGGAGGGAGTTGGATACATAGTCTACTGCGATGCATCAGGGACCGGACTCGGGTGTGTCCTGATGTAGGATCGGGCTGTGATTGCCTATGGGACACGTCAGTTGAGGCCACATGAGCAGAACTATGCTACCCATGACCTGGAGTTAGCAGTAGTGGTCTTCGCTCTGAAGACATGGCGGCACTATCTGATGGGTGAGCGCTTTACAGTCTTTTCTGACCACCAGAGTCTCCGGTACATCTTCTCGCAGAAGGACCTGAACCTGAGACAGCGGCGATGGCTCGAGTTCCTCCAGGACTATGACTTTGAGATAGTCTATACTCCTGGGAAGGGGAACGTGGTAGCTGATTCCCTCAGCAGGAGGATGGGCATCCAGCTACTTGAGGAGGCGACAGAGCAGCTAGCCGCTTTGCAGATATCCTTCGTGGATAGAGATGGAGCAGCCTTCCTTCAGTCTCTCACAGTCACTCCTCCACTACTGCAGTGGATCAGAGAGGCACAACGTGAGGACGCTGACTGTGAGACACGACGTGTACAGATATCCTCGGGACAGGCACCTGATGGTTTCTGCCTTGGAGCAGAGCACGACGTCCTTTTCAGAGGACGTACCTTGGTACCCGTCGCTTTACGAGAGGAGGTGCTGAGAGAGTTTCACACTTCTTCTTTGGAGGTACATCCTGGAGTGGCGAAGATGTACCAGGATGTCAGACGACAGCACTGGTGGCCGGGCATGAAGAAGGGTGTGGCAGAGTTCGTTTCTCGATGCCTCACCTACCAGCAGGTGAAGGCAGAACATCAGGTACCAGCAGGCTTGGTACAGCCCTTGGAGGTCCCGGAGTGGAAGTGGGATGACATATCTATGGACTTCGTGACTGGACTTCCACACACTTCCAGAGTTCACGACTCCATTTGGGTGATTTTCGACCGACTCACCAAGTCGGCACAGTTCTTACCCATCAGAGAGCAGGGCTCAGTGGAGAGCATGGGGCACCTCTACGTTCAGGAGATTGTAAAGCTTCACGGTGTGCCATCGTCTATCGTCTCCGATCGGGATGATCGATTTACTTCCCAGCATTGGAAGGGGTTGCAGGAGGCGTTCGGGACGCGGCTACGTCTGAGCACCGCCTTTCACCCTCAGACGGATGGTCATACGGAGAGGACCATTCAGAATCTCGAGTACATGCTCCGCGCATGTGTCCTCGACTTTGGTCGCAGCTTGGAGGACCACCTACCCTTGGTGGAGTTCACGTACAACAACAGCTACCACTCCACTATCGGGATGACACCATACGAGGCGTTGTATGGCAGACCTTGCAGATCTCCTTTGTGCTGGACAGACCCTGGGGAGTCAGCACTTGTGGGACCAGAGATGGTCCGAGCCACGACAGAGAAGGTCCAGGTCATCCAGGAGCGGATGAGGACAGCTCAGAGCCGGCAGAAGTCTTATGCTAACAGGAGGCGGAGGCCACTAGAGTTCGAGTATGGCGACCACGTCTTCTTGCGTGTCTCACCTCGACGTGGATTACAGAGATTTGGCCGAGGCGACAAGTTGTCTCCACGCTTCATCGTACCATTCCAGGTCATCAGCAGGATTGGCGAGGTGGCATATCGCCTGGCTCTACCACCTCAGTTGCACCGGGTGCACGACGTCTTCCACGTATCTCAGCTGAGGAGATACGTGCACGACCCGACGCACATCATTGACCATGGGGAGCTAGACGTGGATGATGGGGAGTCTTTTGCGGAGGTCCCAGTGGAGATCGAGGATCGAAAGGAGCGGGTCCTACGTGGACGATCGATGCCTCTAGTGCGCATCAGATGGCAACACGAGAACCTCCAGGAGAGCACTTGGGAGCGGGAGGCTCAGATGCGTGCTCAGTACCCACATTTGTTTTCCTAGTTTATGATGTATCTTTACGGGGACGTAAAGCCCTGAGGTGGGAGTAATGTAAAGACACGTAAATTTCAAGGAAATTTTTTTTCTTAATTTTCTTTGGAATTTTACAAGAGCGCAGTTTTTGACGGCACCTGATTCTGAGGCCCGGTGTGCCCGGAATCATTTTCCGAAGTTTGGCTCAGGTACGTTTAGTGAACGGACGAGTGGGTTTTTCTAACTTTTGAACCGGTGCTCGGAATCGAATTCTGAGGGCACCGATGGAATCACAGCGCTGGTACTTTCTTAGAAACTCCTCTTCCGGAGTTGCGTTTTCTCGGGTGTGGTTTTTTAATTTTCGGGCTTGAAGTTAAGAAATAAAATAATTGTATGACAAACTTTATTTTATTTCACTTAAGCCACTTGGAAGCCACTTGAATGCCACTTAAAGCAGCTTAAGCTGAGTTGATGCGGATAGGGTGCTATCCATAAATATCTTACCCTCTTGGTAGGATATTTGTGAGGTGGGGGCCGCACGAGCCCACCGTTTCTTTTCGCTAAGTAACGCACCCATGAAAACCTGTCATTATGAAAGTCAACTGATGCGTTTTCTTAATTTCTTAACAAACCAATTAATTGGGTGGTTTATTTCATTGAATTAATTCTACAAATTAAGGGGTCGTTACTTATCTCTTTTTTCGTTTCTTAACCGGTTTGAATCCGTTGGCGTATTAATAAAATAAGACCAACGCCACATCTTGAGGATTACACGTTGGGAGGCTTTTGACAGAATTCTTGTGCCTTCACCCTTCTTCGCGAAGAACACAAAGAACGCGAAGAATGCGAAGAAAGCCAGACTCCGACGAAGAATGCCGAAACCGTGGAAATTGACGACGCGATGTCGTGTGCCGCGATGCCAATGTTTCCTCTCCCGCAACGTTCTTTGGCGACGTTCCTTCCTCCGCAACAAAAATCCTCGATCATCTGTTTGAGGTAAGAGATTTAGGGTTTCATTTAAAACTCCTTTGTGGTTTTTAACAACGCATGGATTCAATTATTGTTAATTAAATCTATTTTTTCTTGAACCTCGGAGTTTGTCGACGCAGCGCCGTGTTCCGCAATGACGTGACGCCTTCCGCAACGCGACGATCGCCTCCTTCCGCGACGAACAATTCCGCGAAGAACGCGCGTGCGACACTTGATGAGGTAGGGGTTTATTTGAATGTTTTATTTTTCCCATGAACGTTTCTTTTAAATTAAAGAACCAGTTTCATAAGAACAATTTTAATTTATTAAAATTGTTGTTTCATGTGTTGAATTAATTCTCCCAACTGTTATTATCTAACGCGGAGGGTGCGACCCAAACGAACACGGCCCGACAACCCTCCGTCGTTCTTCGTGGTTGTGCGGATTTGGCGGGTGATGGAAAAATGTGACGCAAGGGTGATTTGATGATCCCACAGGGAAGAACATAACCCGGGAGGAACAGCGGTGCAGACAGGAAAGAAAACGGACCACCGGAGCAACTCCAGTGGCCCGCGAAAGCTACCGGCAGCGCGGGTTGCCGGCGTGGTGGCGGCAGCCAACGAACCCGCGGCCGCGCGAGTCCGGCTCGCACGCACGGGACGCGGTGGCATGCCGCGTCCACTGATCCATCGTGGCCACGCACGGGGCCGCGGAACCTCCTACCCGCGGGGGCAGCGCCCCGCGGCTTCCGCCCTGCTCGGCCGCTCGGTCGAGCCGAGCCGGACCGGCCGGCCGAGCCGAGCCGGCCGAGCCGGATTGCGCCCTGGCCCGGCCAGACTGGGTACGGCCGGGTTGGACCGGGTTGGGCGACCCGGTTCGGCCGACCCAGGGGGGGTCGGACCGGGTCGGCCCAGGCCCAGACCCCCGTCTTCGGACCGTTTTCAGTCATTTTCCCGTAACTTGAGCTACGGGCCTCCGAACAACGCGCCGTTAATGGAAATGTGATCCTTGGATAGACGCGGTCGTTTCAGTATATTGCACTCAAGGTTTCGGAATACTTTGAGTTCAGACGGGTTGGTTCGTACACGAAACCAACCGGGCCCTCGGAGCGGAAACGCTCATATCTTGAGTTACGGATGTCTGATTGACGTGTCGTCGGCTTCGTTGATTTGCTCTATGTGAGATGGATCTTTTGGCATACTATGCCCGAGGTTTGGATGTAGGTGGAGTACGGTCGGGTTGGTTTTTCCTTAAAAACCAACCGGGCCCCTGGGACGAAAAATCCAATAACTCTCAGACCGAGCGTCCGATGGACGCGCCGTCTACGATGTTGAGTTCCTGTTGACGATACGGAACTTTTGGATACATCAACTTCGGATTTGTGTCAGTTGATGTATCAGCCTCTCGGCTCGTGGAGCGGACCCTCCCGAACGAGCTTGCTGTGTGCGGGAACCCTAGAGGTGGCTGCGACTGCTACTGCGACGACGACTGTCCAGAGATCCTCAGTGGACTGCGACGATGACTCTGCAGAGATCCTTAGTGGACTCTGACGATGACTGTGCAGGGATCCTCAGTGGATTGCGACGCTTACTGCACTCAACGATCCTACGTGGATCAGTGCTACAGGTCCTGTGTGGGCCCGATCCTATGTGGGTCTGATCCTGTGTGGGTCAGTGCTCAGCGGTTCTGTGTGATCCAGCGCGTACAGGTCCTGTGTGGGCCCGATCCTGTGTGGGTCTTTGTGGGGGTTAGTACCTATCGATCCTTTGTGGGTCCGACGACTTATATGGATCACTGATCATCTTTATCATCATTTCGAATAAGTATACCTATGTGAGCTGAATCTTGTGTTATCTCCTTTGTGGATTGTGTTGAACTATCCTGTGTGGATTTACTGTTTACTCCCCTTTGTGGATTGTGTTGAGCTATCCTGTGTGGGTATACGTCTGCTTTCCTGTGTGTACTGGTTTGTGCTTGGGCTCGGACGTTGGAGCCGAACGGGGATTGATGACTTAGGTATATGTAAGGGCATATACCTAAGCTGTGTCGGATGTTACTTCATCTTTGCATCTTTCCTTTGTGGATTATCCTTTGTGGATTTAGGGAGACCTTTGGGGGTCTCTGGGTCCCTACTGAGTAGCTTATACTCACCCCAGCACGGTCTATGCCCACACGTCGTTGTGTTGGATGGAGACGACGGACAGTGCTGATCGTGGTGGAGGCTTGTGGAGTAGGACGATACCTGGAGGTGGACCACTGGGCGGGAAACACTCAGAGCGGTCAGGTGAACCCGAGGAGTAGTGGAGGCTATCTGTACCCACCCTTCAGGTGGGACTTCCAGAGGACGGCTCGACGCTGCGGCTTTTCTTTTCAGTTGTTGTTTTCCCTTTCAGTTTTACTTTACAGTTGGGATTGTATTTCCAGCCCACTTTTACTTTCAGCACAGCTTGTTACAGTTTTCACTTAGTGTTTACTTTTCTGCTTGCTTACTTTGTGGTGCTTGTTTACTATTCAATGGCAATGCCTTCCCTTTTTCTGGGATTTACGCCTTGGTGCTAGTCGTCAGCTCATGGCCTATGGAAGGCAGGCTTGGGGTAGTCACGGCACGGGCCCCGAGGATGGGTCATGACATAAATGGTTACGATACCCATTTCCATTAATGGGTTATAATATGATTTTTTTTAAACCCATCTATTTTTATGGTTCGTGATATGATGAATTAATTACTATCTTCTGGAAAATGTATTTATGATTTCATTATCTGATGGGTGTGACCTATATATCCCTAAAATTCATTGGGTAAAATTTAATATCTGATGAGATTTACATGGTTATAATGGGGAGTGAAATTAATTCTATAAGAGAATCTTTCTACTATGATGCTCTTGGGAGTGTACCATGACTACTAATATGGTCTTGGAAGTGAAACTTGACTACTAAGATAGTTTGGGGACTGAACTCATTACATTATGATATCCTTGTAAGTGAACCTTGACTACTATTTAAATCCTTTCATATGTTTAAGTGACTGCCAAAATTCCATGCCTTATTCCTATGTTATGATCTTACGGATTTTGATCACTATTACCCTATGATTCAAGTCTTATTATCTTTAAATATTTATTCCATGACACAAGTTTATGATCTTTGATATGAAGGGTATGAGCTTAAAATGTTCTGATCGTGTTATAATACTCTTGTGTTCATGTTTTTCTTACATGCCTCCTTTATTTATCCATTCTAAGAATATAAACTCACACTTTATTATGCTTCCTTTACCAAGGTTATGAAGAAAAGTTTTATGTAGGATTATTAAATGGGAAGATATTTGCGGGAAACATTAAATGACTTCCCCCAAGTTATAAAATTGTGTTCCATGTTTCCAAATACACTAATCTATGATGGTCCTCGGGCATTAGCTTTTTTATTGCGATGAATATTAGTCTAAAATTATATAGTATTCATCTTTGAGAATCCTGTAATGCTATACATGGTATCAATGGAATGATTTAGTTAAACTTTAGAAACTAGGACGAGGAAAATATAGTGATATCCGAAGGGATATTTACCAAGATATGTCTAGGTGTATATCTAAGGATAAGTCTAAGGGTGAGTTATAATTTAGGAAATGTCCATCAATATTGGTAAAGGAAAGAGAAATTGGTTTCATATAAATAAATTAATATCTATATACTAAAAGTGGTTGTGGCTTTGGCATGGATCTGCATAGTGTTAAGAAACCTGAAAACAGTGTATTGAGCTAGAATAGATCTGGAACTAGTGCATGAAAATGGGCCTTGATGTAGACCAGGTTTGAAACTCCTTGGGATATTCATTTAAAATTCATAAACTATTTATGAACCATCCTGAAATATTTGAATAGAATATAACAATGAAAAAACTAGGATAAACCTAACGTATCATATATTATGTAATAGGGTCTTGTGATTTATAAATCTTATGAGTAACTATTCGTAATTATTTTATTTTCCTCTATGATTAGTGTTTATTATACTATTATTTTTGGTTTTAATCAATGGTAGGAACTAGAAATAACTGGATTAATATAAAATGTGATAGAAAACTTGTTGATGAGAAGGAAAATGGGATGTTGACTGGAGAGGAGGTCATTGTGATTAATCCAAATCAGTTTTCATAGAAAATGATTAACATTTTATACCTTAACCAAATCCTAGACTCGAAGAAAAATATAAGTAAATAGTTTTCTATGAGTTAGGGTAGTGGATACCATGGAATAAAGATGATTCAGTTTCTTATGTGTTAAGAATTTGGGAAGAAAACCCTAGGTGAATGCCTTAAAGGAATGAGAAGACGTTTTGAATATGGAAAAGAACACAAAGTAAGTAACTGCAAATGAAAAATAAAAACTTCAGTTAATACACTGGATGGTAATAATCTACTCTCTAACATACCATTAATATTGAATTATTTAAATGCGAAAAGTATGAGAATTATGAAAATTGATGTCCAAATTGGAAATATTGTGAAGAGAATCAGTAAGGTGGTGCAAGTAATGGTTATATTACTGATGATGAAGTGACTACAAATGGTATATGAAAGGAAATAGGAATTGGGGAATAAGATGATGAATCCAAGTTAATGTATCAAGGTAGTTGTGGAATAATTTAGGCTTTATTGTATTTTAATAAAAAAAATTATGAAATATATAAGGATTTTTTATGGAATATTGGCATTATATATTTTAAAGAATGTCTTAAATGGTACTTGTAGATTTAAAAAATTGATATTTTTATTAAGGGAATATGACCCTTAATATATATCATATTTTGAGATAATGATGTTATGATAAAGAGATGTTTGATGTGAATAAATTAAATGGGATATTAAAGATTACCTTGGAATTGATTAATAATTTTCTTACAAAGTGGTTCATGCCATCATGGATAGAGTTTGAAATATTTAACAATTTAAAGAATATATCCAATAATTTATATTTCATGTAAGGAATAAGGAATCGTGAACTTTTTCTATATGTTTTTATGGTAATTTAGGTTATTACCATGTTTCAAGAGAATACATGATGAAGTTGTTCATATGTTTCATATGTGGCAGTTAAGCGATACTTTATGATATAAGGGGATTAATGTAAAACTAATTTCGAGATATTTAGTGGTAATTATTCTAAATTTTTGGATTTTCATACATATCAAGGTTCAAAAGGATAACCATTTTTCAAATTGTTTATATTGAAATTTGAATGCAGTTTTAGAGATTAATGTATTATTTTTCATGTGAATATTTATGAATATTAGATAACTCGTGCTAGTTATTTTTCATTGAAGATAACTAAATATAGATGCAATAAATTATCCTTCTACCTATGAATATTATGATTCGTTAGGTCTTAAAGGATAAAAAATTCACTCTCATTTCCTCGAGTAAGAGATGAAGTTGAAATTGATCAAGGAACAACCAAAGGGTGAGATTGTGAAAATAAAATGGAATTAAACTAAGTATATATCCTTGTGAGAATTCATCAAATTTAGGAAAGGGATCTTGAAACAAAATATTTATCCTAATACATTCATTTCCAATGAATCAAGTGGTCCCTTAAATAATCACATATTTAGGGTTTTTTGGTTTTTAACATTTTCTAGATCCACCACTTTCTTATGATCAGTGATCTTTATCAATCTCTTTAATTATTTATAATTTTCTTCCATGTCTAAATCATCACCTCCCATCCATGTTCTCTTGTGTGGAAACCTCATTATTAGTTACTTTGGGTAACTATTATGTTTCCAAAATTCTATCCTTATAGTAAGTTTAGTATTAATTTTTAAAATGTGTTTTTATATCAAAGGAACTTTAAAGTACTAAAATTTCGACGACGTGTATGAATTTAGAGGGAGAAATTCATTTTAAAGGGGGTAGAGTATAACACTGTGTGTTTTTATAAATTATTAATTTTGAATAAATTAAAACTAATTTATTGATTGAATTGAAAGAAATGCCAATTTAATATTTTTGTATATGAAATACAGTTTATCTTACAGTACACACAAAACAAAGTTCCTTTTATTTCTAATAGTACACACAAGAACTATTTTTATTGACGTAAAATATACAATTAATATTATTATAAAAATATTATTATAGTCATCACCTAAACATTGGAATGGAAGTTATGAAAAAGAATAACTAGATTATTAAAATTTGTTTTATTCATATTTATAAACTTAATTCTTTGGTAACTAAATAATTTTAAATTAATGTAATAACTATTTGAAAATAAGGAATTTTTTTTCTAAAAACTATATTTTTATGGAAAAAAAATGTTTTATCATAATAAATTAAAGAAAAAAATTTTATGAATTATTTTAATGAAAATTATTTATTATATATTCAAAAAATTATTTAAAATTCATATTTTTTTGTTATAAAAGAGATAAGAATAAATTAAAGTTTATGCATATAAATATTTATTTTTCTAAAATTTGGTTTTACTGCCTTTTAATGGACCACTAGTATTAAAACTAAATTTTGAAAGTTTTATAAATTATAATTGAAAAGTAAGCTTAATTTTTTGAAATCAAAAGCTAACAAAAATCTTAAAGTGAATTTTTGGTATTCTTTCTGAAAAGAATCATTTTTGATGAATAGTAAAAACACTAAAGTTTCACTAAAAATGCATTTTGTAAAAATTATTTATATAGTTAAATTATATTTTAATTTGGTTTTAAACTATAATTATAACCAATGAAAATATATTAATACAATCTAGGTCATTAGAATCAATTTTATATTTAAATTGGATATAAAAACATTGTTAACTATTGAACATTTGCATTTAAAAAAACATGCTTCTTCGTCATGTCTGTGAGTTTAATTTTAAATTAAATTATTCCACTTATATGAAAGAAATTTTAAAAAATGGATTATATATTAATAATAAAAATAATTTATATTATCTAATAATGTCTAATTAATTTTTTATCACAATGAATTGTGAAAATAGTTTAAAGTAATTTACGTGATTAAGTTTAAATTGATGTTTTAGGCATTACTTGTGTTTGTATTAATATTAGTTTTACACACACATAGTATTGTTATTGTTATAATTTGTAGGTATAAATTATCTAATGAATATTTTTTTAGTTATAATATCAATTGATTAGTTATCTATGTTAATAAAAAGATTTAACCCACCATGTTAAAAACTATAAAGATAAAATTGAGTAAACAAAAAATATATTGAATAAATTGATAAAAATATGTATTTATTTATTTTATTGAAGATATTTACAAAACAAGTAATCATTACACACCATTATTCTTCTATTTTGGAGGCACATTAGTTAAGGGAAACCTCCCAATAGTGAATAATTTTGGGTATTTACAAGAATGTCATTCATCCTCTACTATAAAAGTCCATTCACTCTCCATAATTATTTACGCCTAGAAATCCATTTGGAATAACAAAAACCTACCAAAATAACTTCCCAAAATTACTTCCCTAACCCTATAATAATTAATTTCAGAATAAGTCCAACTAAATAATTAATTTGTTGCAAACCAAAGGTAGATATCTGAAGAAGAGGAAATGTTCATCAACAAATGTTTTTTATTCCTTCCTCAAACTCATACAATTATTTTTATATAATTATTATATTATTACCATGGTATATTTTATATAAAGGGTTGTTTTTATTTTAATGATACTACCTACAACAATACACACTTCCATCAACTGGGTTATGAAATTATTATTTGTGTGTATGGTGGACTACCACCCTGGGAACTGATGTCGTTCATTTTTTCTTTACCACCTTTCAAGGTTGTAAATAATTATGTAAATACAATTTATATATAATATTAATTATTTTTATTATTTTATTATGATTTTTTAATTCTTAAATAATATATACCTTTATGTATTCCATTTTTTGGGAATAGGATAATATTTTCCATGTGTAAAAAATACAATCGCCTCACAAAGAGATGAGACTGTTCCATACTTTAAATGGAATGAATTAAGGACGGGTTTAATATACACATGTGATATATATAAAATAAAAATTCTATTGTTATGACAATATATATATGTATATATATTTAATTTACTTTTATTTCATTCAATATGACAATAAATAGGAAATGTTGTTCATGCATACGTACGGCCTATCATCTGAATGAACAGTGTATTTCATTTTATATCACTAAATATTATGGGTTAATATAAATATATATAATGAATATATTTCATTTTTATATACTATTTATCATTTTTTGGATTATTAAATCATGATCTATGTAATAGGACCAAGAATAAAAATTTAAAATAGGTAAGAAAAACAAAGCAGTTATTACCCGAAACATAATATTAACATTGAATTGTTAATAAAAAGGTAATATAACATCATAAATAAATAATATATGGTATTATATATATATTAATGTGGTAATATGATAGATTTATACTAAAATTATATTTATTATACAGGAGTATTGATTGAGTATGATGAGATTCAAGACTTAATGTTCAGGATTTTCGTCTCACTTTCATTTTCCATAAGACACAATCCATGTTCACCACATATTTGTTGTATGTGGTGTGTATATTTACCAAGGATTTATTTTATTAATACTATAGTAATAATTATTTGGATTTAAATATTCATGTTAGGATATCTTTTTCATGGGTTTTATGGTTAAAACATTACCAATTCGGTAAAGGGGTTTTGTCACAATTTTCCTTCTTCGAGGAATACGTTATGTTATGAGTCTACATTATTTTATGAGGAGTGTATGTGAACCATTTGATATATAATATTATGATTTTTTTATCCTCATGATACTTTAAATTTTATTTTATGTTATTACTTCATGGTATTTTTTATTCAATGATACCGAAGTGGTAAGAGTTTATTTCTATAATATTATCTTTTATTAGGATAGTTTATTATTATTCCTTCATAAATTGAATTTTACGATCCATATCTTAATAATTCATAAGAATTTTATTCTCCTAATTTTATTCATGATACAATCCAGTAATGGCATGATTTTTACACTCTTTATTATCTAATATAATTAATAAAGTATTTTAAAGAAAATATGACCTTATTCCTCTCTTTGGTCGGAAATATATTTTATTCAAACATATGTTTTCTAAAAATGTTTTTAAAAATGGTTTTAAATTAATTTTTTTTCACATTTTCAAGTTAATTTATTTTAAAAATGTTTTATGTTTTAAAAATTGGTTAAAATAGTTTTCAAATATTCCTTTATATGTTTTAAATGTTATTTTGAAAGAAAAAGGTTTTTCATAATATTTTATGGTTTAAAAATAATTATTCAAACTGGAAAAGATATTTTAAAAGAAATATTATTTTCATTAATAATTGATCCAAGTGATCATTCATAATCCTTCTCCATATCAGATTAAATCCTTTGATATAGTTTATTATTTATTAGGGATATGATCCATGAACACCATTATTGTTATTTCTCTTAATTTTTTAAGATTAATATGAAAAATTACATATGAAACACATTTCTCTCCCAAGGGTTATATCATGTTGAAATGCTTTTGAAAAACACTTCATTTCATGGGTTATTTTATGATTAAATAATTATTAAACCTATATATCTTTCACATGATATGATATAATGAAAGGTTTATGATTCCCATTTCATTTCATGGGTTTTGATATAATTTTTATGAAACCCATCTCTTTTTATGGGTCCTGATATGATGAATTGTTTGTTATCCTATCCCACATGTAAGTATGATTTTATTATGTGATGTGTGGGACATATATCTCCCTCCAATGAATTTGGTAAAGATTTGTATATCATGAGATATACATGGATATATTGGGGATTGAACCTAGTTCAATAAGAAACATTATATACTATGATGGTATTGGGAGGGAACCTGGACTAATAAGATGGTCTTGGGAGTGATCCTTGGATACTAAGATGGTCTGAGGAGTGAACTCATTACACTTAGATAGCCTTGGTAGTGAGCCATGAATTCTGTGTAAATAATTTCTTATAATCTTTTTCTACCACAATTCCATGTCATATTCCTATGTTATGCTCTCAAGGCTTAAGGTCTCGATTCTCTAATAATTCATGTCTCATGATATGCCAATATTAATTCCATGACACATTTGTATGATCTTTTATGTGCATGGTATGATCATAAAATGTTATAATCATATTCCCATACCCTTATATTCATGTTATATTTACATATCTCCTTCATTTAACCTTATTGAGCATCTGATCTCACCCTTTCTTAGGTTATTTTTTCCATCTTTATGAAGAACAATTTTATGTATGAGTACTAAATGTGAATATATTTGAGGGAAAATTGAAAATATTTCACCAAGTTATAAGATTATGTTCCATGTTTAAAAAAATACTGAGAAACTATTACAATCCTAGGTATGTACTTTTTTAATGTGATGAATATTAATATAAAATGATGTAATATTCATGTATATGAAGCATGGGTCTCTATAGGTTATCTTTAAATATGTATGAATAACATTTTCATTTTTATAATAAGAAGAAATAAAGTAATGTAAATAATATTTAATATTTAAAAAATCTGAAATATGATATACCTATCATATTTACACTTTAGTTTCAACATTATAAACAAACTTGTAATGTGAAAATGAAAAATACATCACATAATTTTATGAAGGTGATATTCCATACATACATATGAGAGACATAATAAATTTAAAATAGATTAAAAGGACATGAATTTAAGTAATATATTGAATTTATAGACTCATAGTTATGCCATCAATATCATATATATTCATTTTTAAATAATTTTAACCATCTATATGATCTAGAAAAATGAAACACATCACTTTGTGTATATGGTAATCGTCATGTACTATTATCAATTATATTTATTTCACTTAAGATAAAAAAGGATATAATAATTGTTTCTAAAATAATCACAATAAACTTTTAGTATTTTTAATATACTGATGTTTTTATTTCATCTTGTTTTTAGAAGATTTCAATGAGGAAGAAAAATAAATAAACTTGAAATAGGTTAGTTTGGAATTATAACTTTTTCAAAAATATCTCCTTTTTTCTTAAATAATAATTCTTAAAGGATTTTACTTTTGATAATAATATGACCTATAGGATATAGAGTGGTATGTTGGAGAGATTTTTTGGTAGGTATTGGATGAACTAGAGTGCTCAAATGGTGTGAGGAAGGGTGGATAGGATGGTCCCTTTTATAATTGAGGGGAGTACGACCCTTCTAATTATCACCAAAATTAAAATATTATAAACTTATAATCAATTAAAAGTGTATCCAAAACAATCCAATTTAAAATACAAGGTTATAAGGGTAACAATATCCTTATCAAAAATGAAATTGAACACATTACAAAATTGAAACATATTCAATAAAATTATTAAATCTATTTTTCATTATTTAATTTGTATAAGTGTAATAAATTACTTTTAATATAATTTTTTAAAACTAAATAAAAAATAGTTTTTGTAAAATTACTTTTTTTCATAAAAATAAACTTATATAAAAATAAAATATTATAGCGATACTATGGAATTATTTATATAATTTTTAATCATATGGATCATATGTGTAATGACTCGCTAAATATATTTGTCTTAGGAGTACAACGAGTCATTACTTGGCCTTAAGAGATATCCCCAAGATGCCAGAGGCTAGAAATAAATTCCAAAGGGTTTGAAAACAGGAGGGGGATGGTTTACCATTTATGAAATAAACCACTAACCAAACAAACCATAACCAAATATCTCACTATATGATGCACAAATAAATTCAAGACAACACAACTACATTATTCTTACCAAACCACTTTCTAAGTGTGAAATAATAGAAGACCAAAACAGTATTAGATTAAATGGTAGATAAACAACTAAAGACTCTAAACAGACCACGAAACTCTATTCTTCTCAATGTCCATTCTATAATATCACCAAACATCCCATGTATCATGAAGTGGTTCTAAGATCCTGTGCTACATTACCATTTCCCCTATCCCGAAAGATAGCATCTGAAAAATAACTAAATTTAAAAAGCATAGTGAGTATAAAACTCAGTAGGTTTTCCCCAATGAATTCCATACTCACACCACTTGGATAGAAGAGTTACCAACATTTATATAAAATAATTTATATAAAACAATTTCTCAAAATGGTTTATAACTAAATATGAACATTTTTCCAAATCCATATGTAACCAACAGAATACAAGTGCAATTGAAACCAATTTTCCAACCAATTATTTTTCCAAAAAAATAAATGAACATGATTTAAAACCATTTCCCAGTGTTCCTTTTAGCGAATCCAATCTATTCCACACATCCAAACAATCAACCATGAATGCTTTGTTATGACAGTTCCATACTCATGAGCGGTTTCTCGTTAATCTACCAAGTCTTCACAAGGTAATTATATCCCATGTTCTATTAACGCTTTGTCACTTAGCATATGTTCATATTTTAACCAAGCCCCATATATGCAATATGATCCCAAACAAGAAGTATGCCCAAGGATCATTCCAAAAAAACATTTTAATAAAACAACCTTTTATTGAAAAACATTTCTCATCAAACCCATTTCAAAACCATACCATTTCAATAAAAACCCCTTTTTATTGAAAAACTATGTCCCATCAAACCATTTAAAAATTCTAGCAAGACCATAATTTAAAATTACCACCTTAAATTCAAGGAACTAAATCACTTTTCACAACAATTCACCAAAATCACACAATTTCTTTAGAACCATAAATCATCACTAAAGAATATTTATTCAATGCTTTTCAAAATCAATTTCATTCAAAAAAACAATTTGAACCTTAGTAAGAGGAGTCAAAAGAGAATCCACCTTCCTCAACGGTTTGGATGAAACATGACAAAAGGAGAAGAATGCTCAAGAAAACTGGGTTGATTCTTTACAGAACCACCTTAGATCTCTTCTAATAGAAAGATCAAGACCAAATATCAAATTATTTGGAATATAGAAACATATATCTACCCATAAAATATGTTTATATGGGAAACCAATAAGATAGGGGAAGTAGATCTAGGTAAATATAAGAAACTGATTAAAAACAATGAAGAATGATCACATGCCTTAAGAATCTAGCTTCAAATCCCCAAGGGAAGCATTTGGATTTATATCTAATCGCTTAAGAGAGGTACTCTTATCTTTAAAGAAGATAAATACTGAGTTAGGGCCACATAGGATCTAAATAGAGTATTTTAAAGAAAAAAATATGTGAGGTCCACTTTTTTATTATCTCACTTTAACCATGTGAATGGTTAGACAAACCATGGGCTAATCGTGCATTAGTTACTGTCTAGAAAGATCCTCGCATGGACTCTTGACACAGTCTCCTTAACCATTTGCACACTGTATCAAAGCTCTCTACCTCAAACTAGCTATTGTGCATGGTTTCTTCTAGGATTTACGCAATATTTGGATAAACAGTGTGCTGGCTATGAGCCTCTCCTTTATCCCCAATACGTATTGAAAGTTCACAAAACTATTACCACTTTCCCCCTTATAATTTATATCCATAAAAACCCAATCAAATGGTAATGTAATAGAATCTAGGGGTACTACATTCTCCCAACCATTTTTATTTACACCCCTATAATGAAGAAAACCATACTTTTCCTAAAAGTGTTTCATCCATTTCTCTTTCATTTCCTTTTCATGTTCCCAATTCTCTTCCTAAATCTGACCATGCTGCCACAAAACCCACACTAGACTGATGATTTTTCCATGAAAGACTTTCTCTTGCCTATACACTATCTATACTAGGATATGTACCAATATAGCATCCAGCTCTAGGAAAACGTGATCACATCTTATCCCATGGTCAGGATTATGCTGATACTTTTTCAACCGACATACTTGGAACACATTATGCACCAAACTGAACCCTGGTGGCTATGCCAACCGATATTTCACCTCACCATAATGTTCCAGTATATCAAAAGGGACAATTTCTTGGTTAGATAACTTTATCTAATTCCCAATATAATGATGTCCAATCCTTGGAGAGGTCCTTAAGAACAAATGATCACTCACGAAAAATGACAACGGCTGTCAACGACGACATGAAAAAGATTTCTGACAACTCTTAGCTATCCCCATCCTATTTATAATTGGCTGAATCTTCTCTATTGTTTCTTGGACAAGGCTAGGCCTGACTAGTGAATTTTTTCCGCTTTCCACCCATCATAGTATAGAATGATAAGGAAGCTCACACAATTCTTCAAATGAAGTAATACTTACTGAGGTAGGATAGATTTTATTATACGAGAAATCCACTAAGGTAAAGTGATCCTACCATGAGCAACCAAAATCCATTATAGAATCCTATAACATGTCTTCCAACATTTTTATAATCCATTTGTATTTCACATCCATCTAAGGATGATACATCGTGCTCATATTCAATTGAGTTCCAAGGGATTTATATAAGGATTTAAAAAAACAAGATGTGATCATCAGATCTCTATCTGAGACTATTGAAACTAGTACACCATTCGTTATTACCACTTCATGGATTTAGATTTTAGATAGGTCCTTTACCATATGAGTTTCAGGAATTGGAATGAAATGGGCTGACATTGTAAGACGATCCACTATTAGACATATGGAATCGTGTTTGCAGACCATTCTTGGGAGACCTATAACATAATCCATAGATACATACTCCAATTTACACCTTAATATATGTAAAGACTGCAACGTACCCATTATTCTATGATTATCCAATTTAACCTATTGAAAATTTAAGCACTGCAAGACAAACACATCCACCTTCCTTTTCAAGCCACTCCACAAAAATTGTGCTTTCAACACCTTACCCATATTTTATGTTCCTAGATGTTTATCCCATCTCAATTGGTCATAAGAATGAAGCATTTATTCAAGATAATCCATAGATAAAACCATTTGATCTCTAAAACACAAAATTGAACTCCCATCAATTTTCCAAACCTCAATGGTCTCCCCACCATTGAGTTTTGAACTCATAAACTGGAATTCTCCATCAAATGTTTGTACCTCTTTGATCATCTTTACCAAAACAGAAACAAGCATAGCTAAAAATAAAACCACAACATCACCTTGGTCTTCACATTCCACAAGCATGTCGACTAAGACTGACATCAACTGTCATTTATCTAAATCATCATCTGCAAATTTAGCATATGACATTCTGATCAATGCATATGCAACAGAGTTCCATTTTCCCAGTGTATACATCAAGTCAAATTCAAACATTTGTAGATACTTCACCCATATACTTTTCCTTATATTTAAATGTCATTGTGAGAAAAAGTGTTCTAAGATTTTGTGGCTTGTGAACACAAAACAATTGTTCACCAAAGAGAGAATTATGCCAAGTCAAGGAATGAATGGTTGCTAATAATTCCAAGTCATGTGTTGCGTAATTATTCTCATGGACTCTCCACTACCTTGAACCATAAGACACAACATGGTCTCCTTCACAACATGGTCTCCTTGCGTAAGAACACAACCCAATCCCGATCTTGAAGAATCACAATACACTACATATCCTTGTCTTGATTCTAGAAAAATCAATATAGGTGCTGATGTAAGATGAAGTTTAGTTCCTGGAATGACTTACGACATTTCTCTATCCCTTGGAATGGAGCATTATTCTTTGTCAAAGATATCATTAGCAAGTATATCCATGAGAATTCATGCACAAAGTGTTAGTAATAACCATATAGACCCAGAAAACTCTATATCTCAATGAAATTCTTCAGTGGTTTCCATGAGATCACAGCTTCTGTCTTTTCAAGATCCACTGAAATACCTTTTCCGGAAATCACATGGCTAAAAAAGTGTACTTCCTGTATCCAAAATAACACAAGGACAGTTTGATATAAAAATGGTGATCTCTCATGATATGTAACACTATCTCTAGTTGTTCTTAATGCTCATAACTTGTCTTTTAATACACCAATTTATCATCTACAAACAGTACAAAAATAGAGTCTAGATATTACTGAAATATCTGATTCATCATATCCATGAAGACAGATGGTGCATTAGTGAGACCTAAAGGCATCACTACATATTTTTAGTGTCCATATCAGCATATGAAATCTATCTTTGTAATATCTACCTTCATAACTATCAATTGATGATATCCTGATCACAATTCAATTTTAGAGAATCACTAAGCTCCTCTAAATTGATCAAACATATAATCAATGCATGGAAGTGTATACTGATTCTTTATCATAACTTAGTTAAGTTTGTGATAATCAACGTACAGCTGAAGAGTTCTGTCATCTTTCAAAATGAATAAGACCGAGGCTACCCATAGAGATTCACTTGGCCAAATGAAACCCTTTCTTTCCAGCACCTCCAATTACACTTTCAATCCACTAACTTTGTTGGTTCCATCCTATAAGATGGAATGGAAATAGTAATGATCCTAAAAAGGTGATCAATAGTAAACTCTATTTACCTTATAGATGGTAACCCTGATAATTTCTTGGGGATGATATCTGGAAATTGATCCACCACTGCTTGAAAACTGACATCTTGGGTCACTTCTATAGATTCCAAAGTCACCGCTGCAAACTGGTAAGAGGTTATTCCCACCACTAGTGCAAAAAATCTAGTTGCACCCTTCTTCACAACCTTCTATCCTTTGAAGAGATGCTCGATACCATTATCAGTCATGAAACAAACTATCCTCCTATAATAGTCGATGTGAGACTTAAATATTTTCATCCAATCCAATCCTAGGATTAAATTATAGATATACATCCCCAACATTGATAAGTTCCATTTAAGCTCACCTCCATCAACCGTTATAGTGCACTCTCTACAAAAAAGGCTTGACATTATCTCTCACTGAGAAGAGTTTGAAGTTTTATCATAGAGGGAATCATTTAAACTTTTAAAATATAAGTTCAAGAACATGAGAAGAAATGAATGAATGTGATGAGATGATATCAAACTGTAATCGCATGAAGGTAGAATTCAAAAGAATCGTATATCTCACCATAGAGGGTCAAACCTAGTCATCCTCAATCATCTTCTCAGCTCCATATAGTTTCATCACAGCTGCACTATTCTCTTTGTTGTCTTGTTGATATTTCCCTTGTTGAGGAGTTATGGTATTCCAAGAATCACAATATCTGTCTTTTCTCTACTGATGAGACTGATTTTTCTAGCCTCTTCCTATCAAAGCATACGATGCCTGTGATGCCTGAGAAGTTTCTTGAGTACCCAACCTCATAGAACTAAAAAAAATCGCTTAAGGTGACCCATCCTGTTGCAATTATGAAATTATATTGGTGGTTCAATACACTCCCACTTTATGTGGTCAAAGGAACCACATTGGTATCATCCCGCTTGGATCTTTGGTTATGGAGGAAGATTTACTGATCCAGCTATCAGATTCTTATTCTCACTCCCACCTTTGAAATAGGTATCTTTATTTCGCATTTCTCCCAGTATTGGGGTATCTGAGATTTCCAGTAAGGATCATCACACTTCCTCCTCCCATATCTCTTGATATTTCTCGCTTAACCACCATTGCTCTATTCTCTATATCTATATAACCATTAATACATAGATCCACAATCTTTGATCAAACTTCGTTCCATAGCACAGATTTTAATATGAATGCCTCTTGGGACTCACATGCCAAAACTTTTGGTGAAAAGCATACAAAATTCATGAATTTAGTCATATGATCTGATACAGAGAGATTCTCTTAATTCAGGAAAAATATTTATGACATCTTCTGGATCTTGAATCTATGAGGATAGAATGGTTTACTAAAATATTTGTCAAAATCCTACCAAGTTAGGCCTTGATTCACTTTAGCATGAAATACTAGTCTGCACCACTCGCATTCAAGATCCTCGATAGTATATATCGCTATCTTGACATTTAGCTCCACTAGTGTGCTGATGAACTCAAAGATATTATTCGTCCAACTGAGCCACTCGTCCACCTTCTCAGGTTCAAAATCACCCCAGAATATGAGTTGATTCAGGTTCATGAACTGGATTGAATGGTCCACATTCCTTGTCTAATCCCTCTAGTTCCTAAGGTCGACAGCCTAAAACACATGTGCAATGCTCTAAACTAGCACTTAGTCCACTTGTGCATTAGGCGCAACCATGTTCTGTACAACTTATATCAGTTGTTTTCTATGATGCCTACCGAGTACCATATTCTAAACAAACAAAAAACTCCATAAGTCTCACTCTCTCACAACTGATGTTTTAGTATTTCAAATTCTATCACATCAATTATCACAACATTGTTTTCAAAAAACAACCTTTTTCACGTTCAATTTTTTTTTATAAAATCAATTATTTATTTTTAAAATCTAACCATTTTCAAAATTCAATAACCATCACCTTTTTCAAAATCACTTCCCTAAAAATCAATTTCATACTCTTTCTAAAATCAAAACTTTTACTGAAATAAATCATTACTCTAAATAATTTATACACTCCTAGTGGGAATTCATTCCTCTAATTCATGGCATGCTTGTCTCATTTTAAAAACCCATGAATATGAGATTTCAAAATCCTAGAAATGTCTTCAAACACTTATGTACCCAACTCCCCAGTAACATGATGTTCAAAATAAAAGGGTTAGCTATATCCTTTTATAATATTAATTTCATGTTCAGAAAATCGTACTTCTTTCTAAGACTCCAACCAAAGGAATATACAAGAAGTAATTTCAACTCCAAGACCAAGAACACTGAAAACTACTTGTTTGGAAAAGACCGGCCAATCTGATGCCATTTCTAAAGATCTGATAATTCTCATTGTCTTGAGAGTACAACGAGTCGTTAAATGGCCTTAAGAGACATCCCCATTATTCCAAAGGATGTTAATAAATTTCAAAGGGTTTCAAATATAATTGGGGGACGATTTTACCTTTAATAAATAAACCACTAACTGAACAAACCATAACCAAACACCTCTCTATGTGATGCAGGAACAAAAGAGAGATAACTCAACTACATTATTCATATCAACCCATTTTCAAAGTGTTCAAGAGCGGAAGGCCAAACAAGTATTAGAGTATATATTGGATAAACAACTAAAGACTCCAATAAGACCATAAGACTCCATGATCCCCTTGATCCATGCTCCAAGATTACCAAACAACTCATGTGTCACAAAGTGGTGCTAAAAACGTTTGATATGTTACTTTTTTTCCTCTCCCGGAAGATAACATCTAAAAAACCCCAAACTACCAAAGAAAGGGTGAGTATAAAACACACTAGGATTTCCCCAATGTAATCCCTACTCACATCACATGGATAGAAGAGTTAGCAACATTTATGTAAAATGATTTCTCAATATGGTTTATAATTAAATATAAACAAGTTTCCAAAACCATTTTCATCCAATAGCAAAAAAGTTAAATTGAAACCAATTTTGTAAAAAATTATTTTTCTTGAAAAATAATTAAAAAAATCTTAAAACCATTTATCAAGGTTCCTTTTAGCATACCTAATCCATTCTGTACATCTAAAAAATCAACCATTCATCCTTTGTTATGACAGTTTCATACCCATGAGTGGTTTCTCATCGATCAACCAAGTCATCGTAAGGTAATTATATGCTATGTTATAGTAACCCTTTGGAACCGAGCACAATTTCATATTTTCACATAACTCCGTAGATGCAATATAATCTCACAAACTGGGTATTCCTAAGGATCATGCCAAAAAAACCTTTTCAATAAGAACGATTTTTTTATTGAAAACCAGTTATCTTCAAACCCTTTCCAGAACCAAACCATTTCAATAAAACACCATTTTTATTGAGAAAAATACCATAAAACCATTTATAAATTATAAAAAGTACATAATTTAGAATTATCAATTTAAATTCAAGGAACTAAATCACTTTACACAACAATCCATTAAGATCACACAATTTCTTTAAAACTATAAATCATCACTAAATAAAATTAATTCCATTATTTTGACAATAAATTTCATTCAAATAAACTAATTTGAAACTAAGACAATCAATTCTAGAAATATGAGTTAAGAGAGAATCCACCTACCTCAATGATTTTGACAAAACTTTACAATATAGGAAGAACGCTCTAGGAAAACTGGTTGATTCTTCATGGAATCTCCTTAGATATCTTCTCCTAGCAAGATCAAGACCAAATATAAACTTATTTGGCATACATAGTCATATATATACCCATAAAATTTGTATATCTGGTAATCCTAGAAGATAAGTTAAGTAGATCTAAGTAGATTTAGTAAACAGATCAAGAATGATGAAGAACTATCACATATTTCAGAAATCAATCTTCAAATCACTAAGGAAAGCCTTAATGTTGACTTCAAATCACTTCTGAGACAATCTTTTATCTTAAAGGAAGAGAAATCTGGAGTTATGGTTCCATAGGAGAAAAAATGTGTATGTTTTGATTAAAAATTGTTTGAGATCCACTTTTTTTTATCTCACTTTAACGATGCACGTAATTATTTTGTACAGTTAGACAAACGGTGCACCAATTGTGTGTTAGTTGCTGTCTAGACCTCACATGGATTCCTCGTATGGTTTCCTTAACCGTGTGCACACTGTGCTGAAGCTCTCTGCCTCAAACCTACTATTGCGCACGGTTTCTACAAGTTATTTCTGAACGGTTTGGTTAAATTGTTCACAACTCGTGCGCCTCTACATTATCCCCAAAAACTTATTGAAAGTTCAACAAACTCTCCTAACTTTTCTCCTTATAATTTATGTCCATAAAAACACAAATAAATGGTTCCATACAAGAAACTAGGGGTACTAAAATATGTTACTTTAAGAAAATCCATAAAAATATTCCTTTCAAATTACTTGATTTAACAAATACAAATGACAGTTTAAAAAAATAGAATTTTTTTCCATTTACTCAAAAATTAATCTTTTCATAATAATCATCCTAAAATTTATGAGGTATGTTGATTCCAAAAATAAAGTTTAAAGCCCCAAAATTTAATTGTTTAAATTATATATGTTACTACTCATGTCAATAAAGTGAACCTGTCTTTTTGTGATCCTACCATATTAAAATTCCAAGGCAGAGTAAGGCTTGGCCAGTAGTAGTGTCCGGATGGGTATCCTTTTTGGAATATTCTCATGAAGTGTGTGAGTGATGAAAAAGAATACTAAAAATAAAATGTGTCATCCTATGGGTATATTCATTAGTCTGATATTCCATTTAGGAATGTGAGTGAGCCCCAAGGAGGGGACAACAAGTGTCTATGGGGTAATTGGTGGTTCCTAGAGGCCCAGTACCCGATAGCAATATTAAAAAGGTGGGTTCCTATATCTTCAGTGGAGCCTAGTTTTTATAGTTTTATTGGAGTGGTGCCCATACAAAAGTATAGTGGCACTACCTAGGAAGGAATTTAGGGTCTATAATAAGGGTGTTGTGATCTAGGGGGGTATGGATAATGTAACACCCAGAATGTTGAAAGGTGAAGAGAATAAATGTTACTAACTAGGTATACAAGGTGAACTTTTATTGTGATACTTCTAGATTAAAATTCAAGAGTTATGTGATGCTTTACCTCGATTAGTGTTAGGATGGGTGACCTTTTTTGAACATTTTCAGTGTCTGTGTAAGTGAGGAAAAACCACACTAAAAATAACATGAGTTAGCCTATGAGGTTAGTCATTAGTTTGATGATTTGTTCGGGCACATGGACAGGCCCCAGGGTGGGGACATCACATGTCTGTAGGGAAGGTGGTGAGACCTCGAAGGCCAAGACCCAATGGTCATATTAAAATGGAAATGTTTTCATGTTTTTAGTTGGACACATTTTTTTCATTAATTATATTTTTTCAAATTGAATTTATAAAATCAATACATTTAACTTTTAAATAAAAAAATATTTTGTAGAAAAACAATATAGTTAAATAAAGTTGTTTCATTTGTGGCTAGAAAAATTTATAAAATTGTTTATAAAATTAAGATTAATATAAGTTCATAAAATTAATACCTATAAATCATAATATTAATTTATTTCTTGGATTACCTTGGTTGCAACACCACATGTAGGAATTACATATGGTTAATTATTACATGTCATGAATGAGTCATTGGATATTTTCCAGAAATATAATAATGATTCAACTTGTTTTCTTGGTTTTTAGTATGTAATGTCTATTATGAACTAAAATTTCAGATTTAAATTCAAACCAAACACTTTGATTCATGATAGACAAATTTTATTTTAAAATGATATATGGTTAATTTCAACATGATGAAATTAAATTATTGAGATTTTTTATAGAGTTTCATGATAATATGAGAGTGTTTTATTTGTTTTGAGTATGTGATGTGTGTTTTTTACTACTTTAATTCTTAAATAGAAAAATAATTCTTTGGTCGTTCTCACTCCAATGAACTTCCAAATGAAATAATAATGTTCTTAAATGTAAAAATTGAATCATTGATAATTTTTATAAATATTCATCGAAATTGAAATACATTTTTGTAGATTTGAGTATGTGACATTCATTTTCAACTCAAATATCACTTTTAAATTAAAACCCATGAACTTTTAATCACACTAGATACACCACATGTCGGAATAACATGTGGTGAATTCCTATTTGTTAAAAATGAATCATTGATTATTTTGATAAATTATCTTGATAAGAGTGTGTTTGGTCACTTTTGAGTATATACCAAATCTTTTGAACTAAAATCTCAATTTTAAATTAAAAACACAAATTTTTAGTCATACTGGAAACATCACATTTCAAAAGGATTTGTAGTGAATTAAGAAATGTCACAAAAGAATCATTTAAAATATCCTAAAGTATTA
The DNA here is from genome assembly GCA_963277665.1 of Viscum album. Taxonomy (NCBI): domain Eukaryota; kingdom Viridiplantae; phylum Streptophyta; class Magnoliopsida; order Santalales; family Viscaceae; genus Viscum; species Viscum album. The sequence goes on from OY728161.1 coordinate 1,008,500,630, forward strand.
GAGAAACCCAGGTGTATTTGATCAATTTTTAGTATGTGGCATAAATTTTGAATTAAAATGTCACTTTTAAATTGAAAAAATGCACTATTAGTCATATTGACCATAATTAATATCCTAATGACATGTAGTTACATGAAAATAAATTAATCATTTATAGTTTTGGTAGAGTTTAATGACAATCCTATAACATTTTTTGTATGTAATGTGCAATTTGGACTACTTTAATGATTAAAATATAAAAATACTCTTGATAATTCTAATTAAAATTCACGTTGGAATGATGTGAGTTTTTTATTAATGTTAAAAAAATAATAATTTGTTATTTAACTAAATATTCAAAATAATATGAGTTCATTTACTTGGTTTTGAGTATCTGATTCCAATTTTGAACATAAATGTGACTTTTAAATTTAAAACATGCACATTAATAAATGTAAATGTCACAGTAGAAAGATTTTTAGTTTTTTATTTAAGGTTATAAACATGTCACTACCCATTTCTAATGTTTTATGATAATACAATAACAATTTCTTGGTTTTGAGTATTTGGTGCATGTTTTGAATTGAAATGTGACATTAAAATTATAAACAAATTATTTCAATCATAACAGCCACACTTTGTGCTACAATGACATTTAATTAATTCATATAGGTCAAAAAATGAATCATTGATATTTTTTTAAACAATCATGATAATTTTATTTTATTTTTTGGTTAATTTTGAGTATTTGACACATGTTTTGAACCAAAAAAATAATTTTAAACTGAAAATAATCATATTTAGTAACACTAACCACACTCCATGTCAAAATGATGTGTGGTTAATTGTTATAATTTAAAATTAAATGATTGTAAATTTTAATAAAGTCTAATGAATTTAAGTTTGTGTTTGCTCAGTTTTAAGTTTATTTTGAACTAAAATGGAACACTTAAATGGAAATCATATGCTTTTGTTCATATCATCCACACCTAAGGTAATGATGTGCAGTTAATTACTACAAAATAAAAAATGAAACATTGATCATTTTCATAGGTTCTCATAATAATTATTGTCCGTTTTTTCAATTTTGAGTATGTGATGCAACTTTTGAACAACTTAAATGTTTAAAATTGCAAAAACACATTTTTTATAATTCCAAATCCAATGTGTATTTGAATTATGTGAAGTTTTTTATTAAAATAAAAAATGAATCATGAATAATTGTAGTAAAGTTTCATGATAATATGACCATTGTTTCTTGTTTTTGAGTATGTGGTTTATATTTTGAATTAAAATTTCACTTTTAAATTAAGAAAAACAAATTTTCACTTAAATTGGACACATAATATGGTGGAATGATGTATTGTTAATTCTTATAGGTAAGAAATGAATCATTGATCATTTTCATAAATAATAAAAACAATTTGAGCATGTCTTGGAATGTTTTAAGTTTGAAACACACATTTTGAACTAAATTGTCAGTTTTAATTTGAAAACATGCACTTTTAATCATATTAGCCAAATTATGTATCAAAATGAATTTTATTTAATTCATAATTTTCAAAAACAAATCATTGATGTTTTTAGTAAAATATCCTTAAAACACCTCCATCTTTTTATAGTTTTGAGTTTTTAAAGTGGATTTTTGATCTAAAATGTAATATTTTGTTGGAAAGCACACACTTTTAAACATGTTATCCACACCATCTGTCAAAATGATGTGACATTAATTCCTTCATACAAAAAATGAATCATTGATAATTTTATAACAAAATTAAACAAGGTAAAATTTTTATTTCATTTTTAGCAAGGTACATGCGTTCTGAACTACTTAAATGCTTAAAATAGAAGAATTCAATTTAAGTCTTTAAAACTCCAATGCATATCAGATTAAATTATGTTTTTTATAATGGTCAATAATGAATCATTGATTTTTTACAAATTTTTAATGATAATTTGATTATATTTTCAGAGTTTTCATAACATGATTTGGTTTAAAATTTCTATTTTAAATTAAAAAAATCACTTTAATTCATACCTGTCACATCGTGTTCCAGAATGATAGGATATTAATTATTATGGTTCCCCAATGAATCACTTATCATTTTAATATAGTATCATGATAATAATATTATGGTTGGTTGTTTTGAGTATGAAAAGGCTTTTTTGAACTAAAATGTCAAGATTCAATTAAAAACATGCACTTTTATTCATATCAATCACACCACATATTAGAGTAACATGTTGTTAATTATGGCATTTATAAAATAAATAATTGGTCACTTTCTTAATGTATCATGATTATTTTAAAGTTTTTAACAGATTTTGAATATATGACAAGTTTTTTGAATATAAATGTCAATTTTAGATTGAAAATCGAAACTTTTAGTTATACTAGACACACAACCTATCAGGATGATTCCCGATTAATTTACTACATGTCAAAAATGATTCATTAATAATTGTTATGTATATTTAGAAAAATTCTCCCATATTTATTTGGTTTTGAGTATGTAACATGTGTTTTAAGATACTATGATTCTTAAAACAGAAGAATACATTATTGTTTATTCTCACTAAAATGAATATTATAATTATTATCAATTTATTCATAAAGATCAAAAATAAATCATTTGTTATTTTTAAAATTATTTTTAAAAAAGTGACTCTGCTTAAAATTTTTTCAACATGTGATGAATGTTTTAAACTAAAATAACACTTTTAAATTTAAAACACACACTTTCCATATTGCAGGTCACACTATGTATAGAAATGAAATGTGGTTAATTTCTACATGTCACAAATGAAACATGGATCATTTTCATATAGTTTCATGATAATCATATTATTTTTTCAAAATTTTGAGTATCTCATATATGTTATGAACTTCTTTAACACTTATGAATAATAAATACTCTTAATGTAATTTATACTTCAATATGAATTGTATTGAAGTGAAGTTTTTCATAAAGGTCACAAAATAACCATCGGTAATTTTACAAATTTATCATAATAATATGAGTGTTTTTTTCAGTTTTCAGTATGTAACAAATGTTTTGTAAATAAAATATCAATTTTATATTGGAAAAAAGTATATTCAGTAGGTATAACTAAAATAAAAATATAATTATGGATAAAAATATTTTAAATAATTATGTTGTGGAATTGAAAATCTTAAAAAGATTAATAACTTTTTTGGTAACTACATAATTGTAATATAAAAATCTGGAAAAAATCCCATCATTAAAATTATTATATAAATAATAGATAAATAGTTAGAAATAAATATTATATTAATGTTCCTAATGTATGATCATATAGTTGAGTTTCCTAACCAATAATCTTGGTATCATCTTCCCAATGACTCACTATTAATTTTTATCAAATCTAACCTCCACACCAAGAAACTTGAGTTTTTTTTATAAAAACAAGACTCCTCATTATAATAATTATCATCAATGAAATATATGAAAGGTTTTGTGTAACATTGTGTTTCTATTTTTGGGTACTCTGCCACCCCTTTTTTTATCTTACTTTAGTTTTGTTTCATGTTAGGTTTTTTCAGTAAGAAATTTGAATTTTTTGGAATTTTTTGTGTTGTGCATGGTTGGTGCATGGCTTTCCCAAACCATGCACCCAACCAAGGAAAACCATACTAACCCAAATACTTGGAGTTGGTACGGTTGATTCATGGTTTGAAAAACCATTAACCCGCCTCGTATAAATCCTACACCCCATTAAAGGGGTGCATGGTTAGGGCACATGATTTAACAAATTGTCCATCCCTTCCAAGTTAACGACAAACACAACCTTTTTATTTCAAAAAAAAAATTAAAAATTACTAAACCTCTATTTCTATCACCCACATGACCATAAATAGTGATTGGATAAATTCCTAGGTCTATATAGATCACAAGAGACCATTTTGGATCCTCCAAACCCATTCTAAGGTAGATCGAAGCTTAGAGAAGGTCATTCGACACGACTCTGGAAAGAGTTCTTCTTCTGTTATTTATCTCCTTCTGTCTATATCTTTCATCATAAGGGTGTATCTAAATTAATTTTCTATATCATCAAACAAGGTTTAATTCCTATATCTCTATTTCTGATTTTCTTAATTGGAAATTCCTATTGTGAGCATTATGATATGTGATCTTCATGAAAAAGGTAGATGTTTTCATTAAGATTTTCAATTTTATAATCCATTGATTTGTTTAATTTAAATTCAATTCAATTCAATTGAATTATAAAAAACCAACTCGATTTGAATTGGGATTTGAATTGATTCGGCATTGATTTTGGGGAAGGCCACCCAATTCAAGTGGAATTTGAAATAGGGGTGTGATTTAGAATTGATGGAATTTATGAAAATTGATTTTTTAAATCTATTATGAGAAAAATTCATTAAATTTAATCGATAGAAAACTAGGATTGGTTTTATCATGGAAAATAAGTTAACTAATTAAAACCCTATGTTTTGATTTTTATAGTGAAAATGGCATCTTAAAACTAAAATGGGGAAATTGTATTTTCAGCATTTTCAATATAATATTCCCATTATGGATTGATTGATTGAGTACAAGATATCTAGGTAGTTAGTTTGTCATTTGGGGCAAGCATTATAATGATGGGAAATCCCAAGCAACAGGATTATGCTTTACAACTCTAATAAAAACCTAGATTATTAGATCATATCTGTAGTGGGATATTGATCGATCCTTCTTGGCCAATGTCTGAGGAATGTGATTTCACATTGTCATGATCACCAATATGAGATGTGTGAGGATCCCATGGTTTGGAACTGTCATATCTTTTAGAATATGACCATATTTATTACTGTGTAATTTTAATATCTATGTTATTATTTGTAAAACTTATTTACTCATTCCTAGTGATTTATATATAATTTTTTATAAAAAAAGTTTACTTAATAAATTTTTTGAAATATTTCCATCAATTTAAATTAAAATCAATTTTTATATAAAATTGGGCTGCCATGCCTAGTAAATTTGAAACATTGAAGCAAGATTTTATTTACTACTTATGGAATCTTACTATGGAACACTTGGTGAGGCCCAAATAGGATTTTATCTCACACCCAACATCTTCTTTAGGGAGTGTGTGTATTTCTTTCTATCAGGTTTTCATAAAGGTGAAATGCCACATAGATGTGTTTGTGGTTTTTGGTCCTTAGGGGCTTGAAGTGTTGTGTCCATTAGGACATGGTTTTTTTTTATCTTGTTCTAATGGTAATTTGGTGATATAATATTTGGTTTTTTTATAAACCTATTTGACTTTTGGTATTGTAACCTTTGGGATTTATCTTTGCAAATACTTACTTGTTTTTAATCTCTCAATATTCATATGGAAAAACCATTGACCATGATATCTTTTATGATATCGTGTTCGAGTCACCAACAAATAATAACTAAGAAATACCATCATTCTTTAGCAGTTTCAGCCCAGGTATCAGGGTACCTGGGTATCCAAGATAGTTAGTTCCATAATGGTATTAAAGGGAGGTTGGGTTTTTTATTGATTTATACCCAGAACTCATCCGGTACGTATTCCTTTTTACGACATGTAACCATCTGAAATGAATGATTTTAAGACTCAATTATATGATCTTTTAGATAATGGATTCATATACTCTAGTGTGTCACCTTGGATGGTGGATTTTCTTTTTTTTATATGAAATATGATGGTTTCCTTCACCTTTTTATTGATTACCAAAAACGTAATCTAGTTTTGGTAAATAAAAAGTATCCACTTACAATGATTGATAATCTATTTTACCCGATGAAAGGGTCTAAGGTATTTTCAAAGATTTTTCTTTGACCTGGTTATCACCAATTAAGAACAAAATAATCTGAGATTCATAAAACCACCTTGTAGAGCAGGTATATCCATTACAAGTACCTTTTAATTCCATTTGGTCTAACTAATTCTCATATAGTATTTATGGATTTGGTGACAAGATCTTCCATGGTTATCTTGATACATTCCTAGGATTTTTTTGGATGACATACTTATTTACTTTAAGTCAGATGAAGATCATGTACGTCATCTGAGATTTGTTCTGGAATTGTTGAGAAATAACCAACATTAGGCCAAACTTTTGAAATTTGGTTTCTAGATTCTAAAAGTGAAGTTATTGTGAAATGTGGTGTTGGAATATGATATTTCATTTCATCCTGAGAAGGTGAAATCTATTATGACATGGGAACAAATGTGGAATGTATTTGAGATTTATAGATTCTTGGGCACGGTTGTGTATTACTGTCGGTTTTTAAAGAATGTCTCAAATTTGGATTCTCTAATGACCACTCTCACTCATATGGGATTGAAGTTCCATTAGGATGAAAAATGTTAGAATTATTTTGATGATATTAAACATCCTTTGAATACTATGTTGTTATTGAATCTTACTGAGGTTATCAAGGGATATGGGGCCCATTTTAATGCATCAATTTCATTTTTGGGGTGTGTTATTATACAGGGTGATCACGTCATTACCAATGGCTCTTTAAAACATATACCAAACTAGAATAATTAACTAACTCGGGATCTTGAACTCATAGTTGTGATGCATGCGCTTAAGATTTTGCATCATTAAAATTTTAGATAAAGGTCTACCATGTTTTCGTACCACAAGATCATGAGTTATATCTTATCTAAAAAATAATTGATTCACCACCAAAGGAATTGGGTAGAATACCTAATGTATTTTGAATTTGAAATTTCTTATAACTTTAGGAAGGGGAATTTTGTTGCATATACTTTAAGTAGGAAACCTCATACCCATGCAGTGAAAGAATCATAAGAAGAGTGGAACTTGATGACTCTTTTTTCACAGTTTCATACTAGAGTTTGGGAAATTGGGAATGAGTTTGTCTTGGATTGTGTTAAGTTGACCTCTACTCTTCTAGATATTCATCTTCAACAAAATATGATTGATGATGAATTTAGTTGTTTTAGGAACCATCTTTATAGTAGGGATATCATTTCTGAGTGGTCATTCTCCATAGAGGGTATTCTAAATTTTGAAATCATTTTATTGTTACATTAGTAGTGAGAAATGTTGTGATGGGGGGTTTATATATTTCCCAATGGGAAATGAACCCTAGAATATGGTCAATGTCATGCGACATCGATTACATTGTCTAGGTATAAGATGAGGAAACACTAATTTTGTCTCTTGTTATTATACATGCCAAAAGGGAAAGCCCAAACACTAAATACCTTCAGGTATACTTTATACACTTTTAGTGCCAACTTGAAAGTGGGATGAGATCACTATGGACATTGTGGTTGGGATTCTGTATACCGAAAGAAAGAAAAATATATTTTGGGTTTTGATCAGTAGGCTGATGAAATATTCTCATTTTATACCCATTTGTAATACAACAAAATTTTAGGAGTTTAAAAATATCTATTTGAAATATATTATTCATTTACGTAGAGTTAAATCTATAATAGTATCTGATAGAGATCCTCATTTTTATTCTTTCTTTTGGAGATTCCTTCAGGAGACAATGGGAACTGAAGTACATTTGAGTATGGAATATCACATGAAAATGGATTTCTAGATAGATATGCCTATATAGATACTTCATAATATGCTTCATGTCTTCATCCTTGATTTTAGTGGTTCTTGGGATGAATATTTTTTACTTGTTGATTTTTCTTGTAAAAATAGTTTCTAGTCGACAATCAGAATGACACCTTTTGAGGACATGTATGGTTGTCCATTTAAATCTATGTCATGTTAGTCGGAGACTGGTGAATGTTCCTCGGTTGAATTGATCTTGGTTCAAGAGAAGGCATCAAAGTTTCAGTTGATTCATTAGATAATGTATAAGGAATATAGATAGTATAAATATTATGTTGATTTTCACCATAAACCATTGGAATTTTTAATTTTTTATCAGGTCTTCTTCAAATTTTTACCTAGTTTGGGTCACCGATGGATTAGGAGGAAAGGTAATATTTTTACTAATTTTGTGGAACCTTTTGAGGTTGTTGAGTGGTTTGGGAAATTAGATTACCATTTATCACTTCCATTATAGTTGACATCGATAAATAATGTGTTTCATTTATCGTAGCTTCAAAAGAATCTTTCTAATACATCTCATGTTATGAGATAGAGTGATCTTGGCATTAAGCTTTATTTTTCAACAATTGAGAATATAGTCAAGATAGTTGATTCTAAAACCAATGTACTTCATGGGAGGATGACACCGTTGGTTTATGTTCTATATCATTATGATTCTATTACTCATGATACTTGGTAGAGAGAGAGACACTAATGTTAGATCAATGTCCACTTCTTTTTGAGATGGTGACTTCTTGATTGGATTTATTGGGATATTAAGTTTCTATGGTGGGGATGTTTTAACATCTTGTTACTATATCTAGGTACTCATTGTCCCCCCTTTTCTATAATTATTTAATTTTGGTTTGTCTTGGGTTGTTTTGAAAATAAATTTGGAATATTTTGTATTTTTTGGAATATGCACGATTGGCACACGTTTTTCACAAACTATGTACCCACCTAAGAAAAAACGTGCAGACCTATACAGTGTGATTTTTCTTAGTTGAAACAGGGATTGAAAAATTATTATCCCTCTTATTAATAATCTCGTTCCCTATTAATGTGGATAATGATTATGGAATACAGTTTGACAGACCATGCGGCCCTGCTGAGCTAACCATGCATGCAGAATTTTTAATTTCCAAAAAAATAAATTAAAATATTTTGAACCCCTATTTTATCACTCGTACAACCCTAAAATGGGATTTAATGAAATACCATGTCTTCTGAGCAACCAAGAACCCATTTTGGATTCTGGAAAAAAAATAGGTGGATCAAATCATGGGGAAAGTTGTTTGATTCCACTACGATAAGAGTTCTTCTACTATTCCTTCTCTCCCACATTCATTATCTCTCCTCCTTAGGGTTTCTTAGATAATATTATTGTTGAGGGATCTAAGATAAATTGTTTTGGATATTGAATATATGTTTGACTATTTGATCACTATTTCCAACATTCTTTATTGGAAATTACCATTGCGGGCACTCTGATACATGATCTTCATGTCTAAGGTGAGTTGTTACATTTTGATTTTCCTTGCAATAAGACCTTGATTTTATTAATTTAGATTAAATTTATTTCAATTTAATTAGGAAAACCCAAATCAATGTGAATTTGTATTTCAATTAATTTCTCATGGATCCCAATTCTGATGGAATTGGAAATTGGGGTGTGATTTAGAATTGATGGAATTTATGAAAAATAATTTGTGAAATTTATTTTTTAAAAAATTGACAGAATTGATTTGATAGAATACTATGGTTGTTTTTATCTTGTAAAATTAATTAATTGATTAAAAACCTATGTGTTGGATTTTAAAGTGAAAATAGAATATTGAAACTTAAAATAGAGAAATTGTATGTTAAAAAGTTTTAAAATACTTTTCCAATTGTTGATTGATTATTTCAACATAAGCGAGCCTAGGTAGTTAGTGGTTTATTTGGGGAAAACATTTTGGAGGGGAATTCCTTAGAAATGGATTTGTGCTTTACAACTCTAAAAAACATAGTTGGAATATTTTATCCCTAGTGGGATATTCAGGAGTCCTCTTTGGTTAGTGACTAACGGATGTCCGTGCACATTTTCACGTTCATCGATATGATATGTGTGAGGATCCCATATCGTGGAACTATCGTACCTTTTGATAGATGACCATGTTGTTCATTGTGTTATTTTTATACATATTCTATTATTTCTAAAACTGATTTACACATGTCTAGTGATTTATATAAAAAGTTTTATATAAAATTTTTACTTGATCCGTTGTTTGAAATATTTTCATCCATTGAAATGAAATGAATGATTTTATAAAACATGAAATTGTTATACCATTACTATTTTTTTGAAAATTGTTAGAATTTTTTGGTAAAATTATTATCACATCTCACTAGGAAACACATGGTGAGACCTTACTGGGATTTTGTCTAACTTCTTACCTATTCCTTCGGAAATATTTAGATTTCTTTTTACCATGTTCAAGAAAAGGGAATGAGACACTTCGATATAGTGGTTATTGTTGATCCTTTGGGGATCAAATTGAAGTATCTATTGGTAATTGGGTTGTTTATATTATTCTTCTAGTGCTTTGGTTATATAATATTTGGGTTTTTTATATACCTATCATACTTATAGTACTTTCTCCTTTTGGAGTTTTCTTTGACCATAATGACTTGATTTTGTTCTTCTCTTTTTCATGTGGAAAAATTCTTCCCTGTTTTATCTTTTATGATTCCAAGTGCTAGTTTCCAACTTAAGTGGATTGGGAACTCCCTTTTGGCTAGGTTGTTATTGGATTTGTTATTAGGGTACCAAGGTATATGGGATGATTTGTGACTTTTTACCCTACTTTTGATTATTGATAATTTTTATATATAAGAAATGTTTTCATATAAAATTGAACTCTAATTCCTTTTTGTGGTGGTTTTATTTGACAAAAAATAATATATGGTATTTGATAAAAAAAATTCACCACCTTATATATACACTTTTCTTCCATCAATTTTATTTTAATTTGATGATGCATTCAATATTTTAGGTCATCAAACAAGAATTTCATACATGTATCCAACCTAAATTTTAATAATAATAAAATTAAAATATAATAATAGTAAATAAATATGTTATCAATAAATACCATTTTAATATTTTTCCTTCTCAGAGTGAGTACCAACTTTAGGTGGAGAAGGAGTTGTATGTATCACAAGTTATAAATAGAAATTAGAATGCCTAATATTTTAATTAAATGTATATAATTTAAATAGAACACATATTATATATATAAATTTTAGTAAATATTATTCCTTTATTTTACAATATTTTATTTTTCATATATATATCAATAGATTGTGTGTGTGTTTATAAAGCATGTGTTGGTTTAAAATACAATTTTTTCTTACTGGTCACAAATGAATCAACATCTGTTGACCTAGACATTTAAATAGTCGGTGAATATTGTTAATAAAAAATAATTTATGAGAAATTTATGAATGAAAAATATGTATACATTATAGGAAACTACGACTCCATGATGTTTTCAATCATTTAAACACCATGTAAGATTCCTACTAATTCCAAAAAAAATCTATCTTATTATCCGAATATGTTTTTCTTCTAAATTCTTCATGTTATGAGAAAAATATACATATATGAAAAAGAAATAAATATTTACAATGAAATTTAAGTTACTATTCAAAGTAACTCTTCGGGGATCCTAGTTTTTCGATTGAATATGATATATTTTATAATTTTTAAAATGTAAAACCCATAATTACTTTCAACATTTGGTTCGAGGTATTCTAAAAAAATGATAAGTATAATTAATTTGAAATGATATATGTTTGTAGAATGAAAATTTATTTTATATAACTTAATACATATAAAATTATAGAAAACAATATGATTTTATGTGGAATGAATATCCTCTTACCATATTCTTCTTCGTAATAAGATACTTCCCTATCATAAAAAAATATTTTTGTAACATTTTATAAAACATTTTATTTGAATATTGTTAAAAAACATCGAATATAGTGTATTAAAATTTTATAAGAGATCTCATTTTCAGTATATTTATTTGATATCTATTCTTTATAACAAAAAATATATCATCTCACTATCTAAATTGATCAAAATGAGCATATGGTGATTCATGAAAATTTTAAAAATATCCTAGGCATAAATGAAATTTAATTTAATAAATTTAATGTAAATATTTTTACCATTTTATAGTAGGTATTAAAATAGTTTTTCATGTGTTATCCACTTTTCAAACACTTAAACTACTTCTAATTATATACTAATAATTACGTTTTATTCTATTGATAGTAATTGTGTGTAAGTGATATGAGGACTGAGGAATAAAAACAGAATTCTAAAAGTTTTTACCAAAACATAGTTGTGATATATACATCTATAGAAAAAAGGAAAACTATTAAATTATAATAACAAATTTACATAAATTACTAGAAATATATATTATGAAACTGTAACTCATCTATACATTCACAACCAATACTCATAACCATTCATGCTTGTGGATTTCATTTATAATCTCAATACTAATAATGTCATGGCTGGTTATTCCATACATTTTATCATCAAATTCAATACCCACAGTATCTTAATTTTTCAAAAGTGTATCTGTTAGTCTGGAATTTGATTACATCATTGAGGTGGTTGGAGTGAACCATTGAACTCTATTATTTTATGAATTATTCCCTTCAAAATCAACCAATTGAACCTATAAAGGTTCTAAATCTATTCAACATAATCTATCAACATTAATCATATTTGAAAATAAATAATTATCAAATCACACAATATTTAGAATCATTAGATAACCATTTCTACTCCTTATCATGTTAGTTAGTCCCCCCAATATAGATTCTCCACTATTTATCGAACATCTGACAAAATTAAATCCATTGTGTTCTCCGTACATATAGAGTATGCTAATAGATAAAATTATTCTATAAATGTGACCTGATAAATAAAAAACCTCTCACTATATTTGGTTTCTCTTATACCACGTGGAAAGTATGGATTAGTAAATATGCACATGTACCTCCTCAAGAACATAAACAACACTACTGGTCTTAAAACATCCTCTAGAGCTTGAGTGGTCTATTTCAATATCAGCTTCACAAATACAAATGTACTTGGAAGAAAATTGGCTTTGGTTTTTTCCAATCTATTCTCGATACAAGGTGAATCAATCTCTCTATATGTTCTTATTCTCATTGATACTCCATAACACACCAACTTTTTCCTTTTTTTAAATATCTCGCTAGTATAGGTCTTGGTCATCCTATGTTAAATAGAGAAACACAATTACAATTAAATTATCCACATGTCATCACATTATATGTCATCAAATAAGCCTCTCTAGTCTCCTTAATAACATCCCAATGATTCCATAACCATATTCGAAAATAATTTTCTTGTGGTTTATTTCACTATGCTTTATATCATGAATTAATTCTTAATTAATTCACCTTACGAACCACTAAAAAACTATTCTAATATCTACAAGAATCATAGAAAAAAATTTCTTCCTTTATTGTTGAATTATTGAATAATTTTTCATGCATCATCATAATCAAATCCTCTGTATTTGGTGCATCTACTACTAAGAAACCAACCATTACAAATTTCTCACCAAAACAATGAAATGATTAAAGTAATTTCAAAACAAAACACCCTTATAAATTCCATGATTAATATAATTTTGTCAATTTTTTCTTTCAGTATAGGAACACAAAACACTAAAAATATACTTACCAGACCATGGGTAGAACTATGACCATTTTAGGCTCATTGTGTCTTATATGTGAAACCTCAACTCAACACACCCAATTACATGGTGTTATGAAAAAACCTATGCCTTTTCTCCATTAATACTTTTATATCCATGGTGTGGTCACCACATTTATACCACAATGACCATATTGTTCTTCAATACATTCTATGTCTTCCCTCTGAATATTTTTTTCTTCCTCATGTTGCACAGGGAAACTCGTCAACCACCCCTCCCAGTAAGATGACATGGTATTGGATTTTATATCCATCCCTTCAACCATAGCCACCCTAGACTTATTTGTTCCCATTTTTTTGGCTTTTTTCTATTGCAATGATTCTATAGAACACCACCATGGGGGCCTCCACATTTTTTACTCTTCCATATTGTCAATGAAAGTAATTTTTACACCAAAAGGCCTTATTAAAGGTTGTACCCGGCTCCATCCTTACTCCTTCAAAAGAAATTGTCATCATCTAATATCTTCTCAAATTCATAATAAATACAACTAATCCAATGGTCCCAATAGTATCTATTTGAATTTGTAATATTAATAAATTTGGAAAATTGATTTGTATGTAAATATATTCTCATAGTATTTTTTTGATCCAATAGCTGATTGTTTATATTATCATAACATGACCTTATATTTATTTTTTTCATTATATACATCATTTTAAACCTTTTTTATTCATTATAAAATTCTTTTCATGTAAAATAAATTGGAATTGGAATTCCCCTTTATCATCATGTTTCTTTATAATATTAACTAACCTGGCTAAAAAAGTTCGAATGGGAAGTTTTATTTGTTTATATAAAGATCATCAAGAGGGGTAGGTATATTAGTGCTCATCCCATAATCTATATAAATAAAAATTATTAAATTACCATTTCGAATTTTTTTATTATGCAATATATCAACTTATATATTGTAAATTGAACCTATCTAAACAAGGAAATGAGTGTGTTTTGTTAGATATAAATCACAATTAACTTCACCTTATAATATTTTAATATAACAAATGCATCAATTTTTTGTTTCATAATTTGATAAATTATAATGAAGCACTAGATTACCTCTAGTATGGAAGGCCTTTAAAGATAATAACTCGCCAGAAAAATAGGGGTGTGTGTCTCACCATAGTGTGGTTGCTATTTTTCTATCTCTTATCACTGATCCCTTTAAAGGGTGTGGTCTATTATTTCTCTCCGATAATTTATATCTTTCTTTATAGAATCAATTTCTCCCCTTTGCACTATTATTTCCTTATTTCTATGTACATGTGATTTTTCTATCCATAAGTATTTTAATGGAAGGATTCCAAAACCTTGACCTCAAACATGAACATGTTATTCTTAATGATTCAAATCCATTGAAATTACAAGTTATTTATCTATAGTAGATAACACATATTTTGTCTAAATTATATAAAAATATAGATAACTAATTAGTTATTATTAAGTAATCATATATAAAAGTGGATTAAATTTATATTATTCCACACTTACACATGATTCTGATTATTTCTTTGTGTTTTATTCTATTATTTACCCTTTTTTATTTCCAAAAACCTTCTTCTATAGTACATGATGTGGGATATAAATCACTTGATATTTTGATTGATCAATCCCTATATAAACATAGAAATATAATTTTTTTATTATTTTATATCCCATAACACTTCCAATATATATTTAAACTATATTCCTTATGTTTTTCAAGTTAAGAATACCACATCCTTTCTTTATGGTATGTTTCTGGCAGTTTTGATGCATATTTTTTCTATACTCTATTACTATTTTATAAACTAATAATTTTGAATGCATATATGTTATAAATGTAATGTAAAGTACCATAATATCAACTAAAATATACAATAAATTCCTCCTTATCTCAATAGAAAATGAAAACATCATCACTCTCTTGGTTTAGGATATTTTTGTATAAATTTTGTGGATTTGTTTTGAATTTCCCCTTATTATATGAAAGATGATGTTTGCAAACTTTTTTTTTAAAATTTTCTACCACTTTTTCCAACTACCAATAGAATTAATTTCATCCTACAATATTCTAATATAAATGTACTCTATGAGGGATAATCAAGACTAAATCAGCATTTCAACATTTTATTTTTTAATAAAATAGAATAAATTTATTATAATGTTACCCTAATGTATTTCCCAATTATTACCTTATATATTGGAAAAAAATTATTCCACATATCAATATCAATCATCACACGTATTCAAGTATCAACCACAATGTATCTAATGAAATTTACGTGATTAGGCTAATGGGTTGACCTTATTGATTTCATCCAACCTTGAACTTTTGAACTTTACCTATTGGCTTAGTAACTTCTGTTAATATCATCATGTTATTCCACTCTTATATTTCTTCATACTTATACATTTTTCCATTATCTAGACTCTAGGTTAATACTATAATGTAGCATATTTCTCACCTTTACATAGTTTCTCACTTTAAAAAATTTCATATTATAACATTTTCTCAATTTAAAAATCATTATTATATTATTCCTCAATAATGGTTGAGTTAATAAGTGAAGAATCAATTATCTGCATGACTAGCTAAAAAAATAATTTAGAAAATATAATTATTGTATTGAACATATAATATCTTCAAAAAACACACTTTATATAAAGAATATAATCAAATTTATTTAACTAATTAAATGAACTCATTTTTTCATTTAGAGGTTTAAGTTATTAGGCCCCTATATTAGGTATCCAAAACCTCTCCTTGAAGTCCCCTATGATATACAATACACCATTAATATTGTGACTACCAGTAAATGATTTTGAGACTCAATGAAAGGATATTCTTTAATATAATTTTCATTTGATTCTGTTGTTTTTTAGCCACAACTAAATTAGCTGATTAATGTTTTTTGAAGGATCAATAGAATATAATACGTGAATTACCTATAATTCCATTATGAATAGTTCGTCCTTATACCCTTCCTTACTATAATACACTTTAATATACCCAAATTCCATGATTTTAACTATACTCTTATTATTATCCAATTTTCATTGAAAAATATTCACGTGGAATATTCTATAGTCCAACTATCATATTTTCTAATGATTCCAATGTATTTAATACTCTCATAAGTTAGATATATATCCTTCTTAGTAGATATATGCATCCTTTCCTCCATAAGGACATATCTACTATTTTTAATTATAGTATATTCATCATTTTTTATATAAAAATACTATTAATTATTAAACCTTTTAAAGATAAAATAGGTATAGTTGGTCCTCTAGACAGCCATAAATATCATTATGAAATTGAATTCAAAATTTTAGATAATTTCTCAATAATAGAGTATCAAAACCACCTTTTAGATATTTGATTATGTGTATTTGATTTTCATCATTCATACCTCGATGGATTAAAATTTCTAATAAGTACCCTTTGAGTTCCAATATATGGTACAACCTCTATAATATTATATAAAACATAAAGGTGATCCTTTTACACTTTGTGATAATAATTGTGACAACCTCTCCTCCTAGAGCCTCTTGTGACAATCTTTTCCAAGGCCAATTCTATCCAAATTGGATGGGTATTCAGTATATAATCCAACATATTATTCAATATAATATCACTATATTATACAACCATTTTAATGACTTTAATTTTATAAAATTCCGCTTCAAAATAAATATAAACCATTAAATAGTGTACATTCATCTATAATATACATAACAACATAGTCAAATAACTCTCACCAAATGAATCATTATATCAAAGGATTCTAGTGGGAAGAACATCTCCCATTCATATAATATGATAAAATTTTCCTTTTCCATAATTGTAAACATCATCATGTCTAAAACATTCTCAGATATATTTTTGAAAAAGAATAAAATATTTATTAATGTGTGGAGAAATATTTTTTTCAGAATACAACACATATTCATATGCATTAAATATTGCATCAAAACATTGAAATCCTGATATTTTAATCCCTTTCAATTCAATTTAGTCGTCAAAGTAATATTATTAATATTTTATGAATATTCCATTAGAACATTTACACCATTTATGAATTTTAAAAACTAAAATTTCTCTTACCTAAAATGGATGTGGTCCATTATAGAAATAATATTTTATCTTTTATCCTTTATTGGTGCCAACTCATCCCCTATCCTCATATCATCTACATCCAACCTAACCTTGATGCCATATTTTTTCCCTAGTCCATTTACCAATGCTCAAATGGCATTATCACCTATATTTATTTTTACATGCATGACATCAAAGTTTTTCTTAAAGACCAATCATTTAAAGGATTGGAAAATAATTTTAGAAAAGTTGGTTTCCAAAAAAATTTAATGATTATTGTATATTAGGTTGAGGTTAGAGTTTATTTAATATGGGGGAGGCCATTATCATCACTTCCTCAAAAGCACTGATATTGTATTACTTTATCACCACTAAAAATCATAGCATTGGTAAATGAATATTTTAACCTTTCTTTTTTAAATTCTAATAAAATTTAAGATTGATCAGTGAGAAAGATAGCATTAATAAAAATTAAATACACATAAAAAATATGGTCTTGGATGACCAAGGTGTTTAGAAATCGGTTCCAAAATATGTGACCAGCTTTTATAACCAATCAACCAATGAGATCATCTGATTTACATGCAAACATTTTGTTTATGAATATATTTTATATAGATATATTATTAATTTATATTCACTAAAATATATATACATATCTAGGTAAATATGAAAAATTATTTACATTTAAATTATTCTGAAAAATATATAAAAAATATTATATATATTTACACTATTTATATATTGTAAATTATATTTAAATTATTTATATATTATTAATTTCATATATAACACATTAATTATTATTAATTATATCAATGTATAAATATTTTTCACAATATAGAATTAATTACATAAATGTATTATTATATATAAAAATAATAACAATTTTATTCAAATTTGAAAAAAATTACAATATATTACAAAATAAATAAATATATATATATATATATATGTGTGTGTTATAAATAATTATTTACAATATTAATATATAATTAATTATATTAAAAAAACTACTAATTATAATAATGAAAGAATATCTTTTACACTATTTTATTAATTAATAAATATATAATTATATTTAATAACTATATTCACAAATATTAATAATTATATTTACATATAAAAAAGTAAAATATATTTCTAATTAAATATAAGAACTAAATATATATCAATGGTGTGGAAAAATAATATTCATTACTATTCTTTTTTGAAATGTTATATATATTTTTAAAAAAAATAGTTATAAATGAAATAAAATTTTATTATTAGTATTTATATAAAAATATACTATTGACATTTAAAAAATATAAATTGGTAATAATAAGATCAAGAAACAATATTATTATTATTTATATTATAAATTATTTATATAATTATATTAATAAAATTGAAATAAAATTATTCATAATATTTTAAAATTTTATATACAAATATTATTAATAACATAAAAAACAAATATTTTTTTGAACAAATTGAAATTTTATTCTATATGAGAAAAAATAAGCAAAAAGACCCAATGAAAAGAAAAGTCACAATGAGTGATAAGTCAAAACCACTAAAAAAACAATGATCCCACACACAAACAACACCACTGCCATAACTAACCAATGCCCCTACAATAGTCATCCATTATTAGGAAGGGATAAAAAGGAATTTTCAAATATTAGGTTGGGGATGATATTAAATAAGAAGAATTAGTAAAAAAAATTATATATACGTTTCTAAAATTTATATCTTTATTAAATTTATTAATACATGAAAAAAATAAAAGTATATTTTAAATTAATGATCTTATATATACAATTAGGTGTATATATGTATTACATATGTATATATATAATATTTATTTAAATATTTTTTCTTTTCATATATATTAAAAAGAAATATAATTTCATATATTGATATAGGTTATATTATAATAATAAATTTACTCAATGATATATGTAATGTATATATATATATATGAACACTCGCATAAAGATATACATATATATATGAGACATATTAAGGATTATATACTAAGTTATGGTAAAATCGTATATCTTTATGAGTGGATATATCTATATATATTATATATATATTCCTAAATTTATTATTTTATATAAGAAACTCTTTATCAATGTTATGATTAACACTGATAGATTTCGATTTTTATTATTGATAAAAGAGGCAATGAAAAATGTCACTTTTTTATTATTAAAACAGGCACTAATAATAAACTATTTTTATCACTTATTATATTAAACATTGATAAAGGTTTCTAATATCAGTGCTTAGTAAAATTACTGATAATGTTCATTTTTGTTTATTCATGTTTTAGCAATAGTGGTTCCCTTGAGTCTTCTTATAAATTCATAGTTTTTCTCTACCTTGGTTCTAATTTCTTCTCTTATTTAAGCCCTATTCATCCCTATTCATTCTTGAGGTTATCCTTAGATACCCTCTTACAAATATAAAACTATTTATTCATAATATTGATCTATCTTTTTTTTAGATTTCCTTATTTCTTATCTATTCTCTATTCTATTCCCTCTCATTTATTCTTTTTTCTCACAATTCTATGGAAGAAGTATTGCTTCAATTTGGTCAATGGTATCCTTCGATAAATTTATATAGAAGTCTCTTGGTCATTATGATGACCATGCTGGTTTTAAATCCACTCAGTGGGGCACTTGAAGTTTATTGTCATTCAGAAGGACATGGATTATTTCAGAGTTGGGATCAAACCCACAGATGGTCTACCTTCATATCCTTTGTTTAGAAAAGGAATCAGAACCCACGTTGTTCGAGTAAGGGATTATGATGTTTATGATTGATGGCTTAATGAAGAATGTCATAATTACTTTTACACTCAAAGCTCATGTTAGTCATGCTCGGTGTGAGAAACAAGAGGTATTGGAAAAAATCAGACAATTTTTCCATGAAAGACACAAATAAATAATGTGGGGCTTATGTATGTATGACTTCCTAGGTAAATAAAGATTAGGATTTACTTCAGGGAAGAAATCTAGGAACATGGTCCATAAAGGTATATGTGCTTCATGGAGATTTGAATACTCTAATTTGGGGCTTACTCCTGAAAAGGAGGCCCAAATTAGGGGAGGACTTATGATTGGGTTTTACTCCTGAGAAGGAATCTTAGATCAAAGGTAAATTAGGACTGGTTAAGAGAAATTAAGACTGGGTCTTACTCCTGATAAGGAGGCCCAGGTTAAGGGACTTGAAAAATTAAGGTACATGGGGCTTACTCCTACAAAGGATGCCCATATTTGAGAATTATGACTGGGGCTTATTCCTGAAAAGGAGGCCTAGGTTAAGAATTATTACTGGGGATTATTCCTAAAAAGGAGGCCTAGGTTAAGAATTATGACTGGGGATTATTCCTGAAAAGGAGGCCCAGGTTAATGAGTTCTCTCATCTTAAAGGATGAGGTTGAATGATTGAAATCTCAATCTTTAGTGACATAAAGATGTGTAAATCACTTGGTTTTGAGAGATATTCCACAGAATTCCTTTCAGATAAGGAAGTCAAATCAAGAAATAATTCCATAAATGGATTTGAAGAGTGTCTTGAAGACTGAATCTTGAATAGGAGAGGTGTAATGGCATAAGAGGGGTGAAATGGGCAAGAAGGGAACCCAAAAAGGAAGGGGCGCGCAAGTCCTGGTATGCGCGCAGGTACTGTGTGGATGCGCAAGTCCTGGTCGTGTAGGTATACCTGTGCGACACATGGGTACTTGCGTGACGGTTAACCAATAGGGTAATACTTGAGCGACTCTTGGTTAAAAGCCTTTAGAATCATCATGAGGTTCTTCCAGAAGAGTGGCGTGCAAGTTCTATTGAAGGAGTTAGGCGGCGTGCAAGTGTGGCCAGTTCCCTTTAGGGCTAGCCACTCAGGCGCGCAAGTGTTGATGAGTTTCAACACTTAGGCATTCCTCCCCCTCTTTATATCTTCCGTTCTAGGTAAGAAATTACATTAGAAGTGTTTTGGAAGCTTTGAAAAGAGACTAGGGCGTCGGGATCACAAATATGAGTTTCTGGAAAAATTCCTCCCCGGAAATGGGGGGCCCACAAGGTCTATTTATAGGCTACAGAAGATCTCGGGCGGTTATCACTTAGGGTGCGCAAGTGTACTTGCGCGACCATTGCGGCGCGCAAGTGTACTTGCGTGACCATCATAGAACTTGCGCGACCCTTGTACAATATTTTTCATACTCCTTTGTCAATTTTTTTGTCCAAATGTTGAATCACTTTGAGCTAAGATAATCCAGTTTTCCAATATTTAGACTCTGTGACGAAACAAGCATCAACAGGGACCAAAATGGCATTTGGGACTATGGACTTTTGAGTCTTTTATTGAGTCTTCTAGTCTTTAATTTTTTTATTACTTATAAGATGAAATTTACTTACATTCTATCACCTCATTACACTTTTCGTTTATTAATTATTGGATTATTCAGTAGGATTTTATTGTTAGTTTTATGATGTGTTGTATGGTTTCCATTGTTTCAATAATATGATATTTATTTATTATTATTGGTATTTGAATTTTTTTTGTATTGTAACTCTGTAAGTATGGGTTATAATATCCCTCCTACACAAGTCTGTAGCCTTTGGCGTAGGGGGAGGCAAGCTTGAGGTCTCATAACCATCCTGTTTCGGCCACATGAGAGAGTCTCAGATAGGGTTATGTTACAAAGTGTTCTAAAGGGTACATGTTTTTTCATTTATTTACCATTTAGTAAAGGTATAAAGAATACTAGGATGTGTTGGGACTTGGTAATGATTTTATACATGGGAGTATCTAACCCATTTATGGGGGAAAATTTGAGTTCCCAGGGGTGGATTGTTGTTTATACTGTGTTCTTGTTACATTTTATGTTATTTCACACTAAGTGATTCACATTTTGTGTGAGGTTATGGTTTTATGATATTATTGGTTTTTTAGATTTTTAATCGTGGCCCATAATGGAATGGGATGAGTATTAATGTATTCTAATAGGCACATTAGGATATATATTAACATGAATTTTTCATGATATGGACATATTTATTTTCATTTGATATATAAATTCATGTTGAACTATGATATTAGATATCTTTTATACCTAATAAATGAAATAAATGAACTATTATATCATTTTAAAACACCTATAATCCATTTTTATACATACCAAGATTTAGTGGCTCTCTTTTTTTGTCACCTATTGAGGTTGACTTTGTTATAGCTAGTCTTCTAAGTGGAGTTTTTGTCTTATAGATAAAATGTGTCCTCATCGTCTTTGAGTTGAGCTTCATGAGAGTGGAAATCAACTCTCTCCAAACATAGTTGAACTAGAGCTTCCTGTAGTTCCTGAGGATCATATGGATTTTTAGCTTTTCAAAAACTTCCTAGGGGCTATGCGATCCATGGAGAGGGATAATTTTTCATTTATCCATCAATGTATTAGGTGATGATAGAGTTTCAGCTGCATCATCCACCAAATTTTTTTGGGGATGGAGGCCCCCAGGAAGTTGAGTTCTAGATCAAGTCAGTCCAGACAATCTTTAAGCATCTGGAGATAGCTGTAGATGGGAGGGTGAATCTTGGTGCATATATTCTTCATGGGCCAGACAAGAATTGGTGGGACATTCTATAGACGGTAGGGTAGAATGATGATTTATCTTGGAAGGGATTTAAGATGAAGTTACAGATCTATGCCACTCTTGAGACATTTAGGGTTGAGTAATTCTCTGAGTTTATGAACTTTACACAAGAGGGAATGTTAGTATTGGACTATGATGATGTTTCCACCTACCTATAGTTCCTTGCACCATCTTTTTAAACTGATGAGATCACATGGGAGAGATGTTTTAGGATTGTCTTCACTGTGATATCAGGTTGCTGGTGAATGTTTTTATTCTGAAATATTTTTCATATGTGATAAATCATGCACTAGTCATGGAAGGGAGTTTGAGAAACTCCCAAATAAGTGTCTAGGTTGTTTTAGTCGGGAAAAATTTAAACTCTCCTACTAGTGGAAAGAATCATTGTAAGGATATTTTTCACCAAGGAAGTGGTGTTCGGAGTATTTAGGGAATTGGGTATCCTTCTCAGGGTTGTGTTTTGTTGTAGTTCTATTAGTGTGGTATGATGGGACTGAAATGGCCTCAGTGTCCATACTCTTCCATGGAGTGTCATTCATATGGAATATTAGTCCACCTATAGAGGCTTTGTAGGGGCATATAGTAGTAGAGTGGTGGAATGGTAATAGTATAGATACTAAGGTCTGGGAAGGACTCAGATACTTCTCAGTAGGATGGAAGCTAAAGTTCCATGGGACATTATGGTCAAGGCATGGGGTGTGGTACCCTAGTGTAGAAAAGGTAGTACTGTAAAACCCCAAGCTTCCACGGTACGTTTCAATTCGAATAATGCAATAGCGTGTGTTGTACGCAACATCGAGCTCTAACACACACCACAACGAATTAAACTAGCCGTTGTGAATAGTAATACCTACTTTTTGAAATTTTATAAATTTTATTTATCCAAATGGACTTCATTTTTGGATTCGGAATATCGAAATTAGCCGATGTTGAATTTTTGGTATTTTTCTGAGAACTTCTATTTTTTATGAATAGTGAAAAATACTTAAAAACAACTTTTTTAATCAAAATAATTTATAGTGGTAAATTATACTATTTAGTGGTTTTAAAGTATAATTAGAATATATTTTTACTATTTTATCCAATGGTGGTCATTAGAATTAATTTAACATTGAAATTGGACATAAACAATTGCCAATCTTTTGATATAAATTGTTTCTTAAAAACACGCTATTTGTTGTAACAGCGGGAATTAATTATAAAATTAATTAATGCAACTTATATGTTCGTAATTTTTTAAAATAGTCATCATTTTTTAATTCGGAATATCAATTATAGCTTAGGGTGAAATTTTGGCCTTATTCTGAAAAACTTCAATTTTTGATGAATAGTGAAACCACTAAGTGGTTGTTAAAAACTGATTTTTTCGTTAAAATGAAATATTACCACTTCTGTGATTTGATTTTCAAAAATCCAACATACATGGTTGTCATTAAGAAGTAAAATGTGGTTCAATGAGATTAAAATAATTTTTGGTGAATAGTAACTTTTAAGTTCTTAATCGCGATTAGAGGTAATTAGTGTAGTTTAAGGTACAAATAATGTTTTAATAATATGAGATGAGCATGAAACTTGTCCTACTCCTATTGGATGAGTCATGGCCGACCAAGACAACCAATGGGTCATCTTGGGGACCCCATGGAGCCACTTTGGTTGGAAAATGACATTAATATATATTTATTTAATGTTAAAATTAAATTGACACAAACATGAGTTGTTTTATTAAAACAGTTTTTAAGTGGGGTTACACAAGTCCAAATTTTGACTATAAATATTCATTAGAAATCTAAAAAGATTTCCTACATCATAGTATTTTTTTTATAATTTTTATACATTATATAAATTAAATTATTTATGACATAATTATGATGCAGCGATGACCTCAGTATTTAACGATTTAAATAAAATGAGAAGATAATGCAAAATCCAAGGCTTACACTTGTCCAAAGCCTGTTGGATGAGGATATTTCTAACCCTTATCACCTTATCCACGAATTATATCAGTGTGGGAACTTTAAAATCCGAAAAGAATTGTGTAATAATGTAACATTTCAATCTTTCCAAAAGAGCCCCTCCTCTCCACTTATAAAAGGCCCCCACCTCTCCCACCTCATTTACACTTTCAAGCAATTTGGCTCGGCCAATCTCTGCCCAAATACTCTCCCAACTTCCCCCTCTTACTCCTAGAAGCCTCACTTTGGGAAGAACTCTTCCCAAGGAAGCCTTTGGCTCAAATCAAAAAGAGTTACCCGATTTTGAGGTAATGTCTTCTCTAATGTTGTTTTGTTTTATTTTTCTTCTCCAACCCCCTAAACTCTTTTTATTCATTTATTTTGTAACAACACCAGTATCCTCAATATACTAGGATGTTGTTATAAGAAGGATTCGAGCTACACTTACACACACCTACATCTAATGGTTGAAGAACATACGGTTTCTGTGGATGGCTAATTTCTGCCTCGTGAAACGATGATTGTTCAACACTCATATAACACCTTCAAAGGTGGCCATTAAGATGTCACTATTTCTATATATGATATATAATATGTTTATGTTTTACTTATGCTCTTGTATTTCTCATTTATAGCATACTTTATGATTTCCATTATGGGTAAAACGCGATAATTTCATTTTAGGAAGTGCGGACTACCGCCCCCTCAAAGTGATTTGAATCGTTAATGCCATATGTGGGATGTATAAAGGATGGAGTAAATGGTATTATATACTATATTATACTGGAATTATATTATAAATTTATATCATTATGATTTTGTTCCATTAAATTTGAAATTGAAATGAAAGTAGCGTTCATGCGTACGTACGGCTTACCGTCTCCATGAACGGTGCATTTCATTTCTTACCTCTAAATGTTACGTAATATTATAAATGAATGTATATAATGGATATATAAGATATATATGACATATAAATCATGAATATAATTCTATAGATAATGGATATTCTACCACATAAACAACTTGTAATTATAAGAAGTTTATTGTTGACTCAAGTACCAAAGATCGACAAAACGACCGTTATTAACTTAAATAATTACATAATGTTCATAACATGGTAATTAGTGATATAAAAGGAATAATGAATATGAAAAAGGTTCTTAATTAAATATAAATTAACTCTAGTTTATTATTCAAGAGGTTAAAGAACGGTCGAGTCACGACAGGACGCAAGGTAAGGGAACTTTTTAACCCAATTTTCACTCTTTGGGTTAATTTCCTAATTTCAAATTATGTCATGATATTATTATGTCCTATGTTGTATTTGTACATTATTTATGTGTACTTATAGTGAATACACATTATAAATGTACTTTATTTAAAAAATGATCTTTTTAAGGACTTCGTCTCAATCCCCTTTCATTGAGGCATATTTGGTTTTATACAAAACTTTCTTTTATACGGTGTATAAACCCCTTTGACTTTTACGTTTATTCAAAAGGAATCTTTTTATACGAAGCGTTTTACTAAACGACAAAAAGGGAATGTTTTTCTTTCCGTACTTATGCGGCGACAACGACTTCTCCGCCGTCGTGACCATTACTTGAGTTACGGCTTCCTCTACAAGCCATCATTTTTTTTAATGAAAAATAAATACCAAGTTTTAACTTTCTTTTATTTTGGTATTGAAAATGGTTTTGAAAGCGTTTTTATTATATCAATGTGTTGTATTTATATCTTGTGATTGAAATGTGGAAATTTTATGTTTCCTTTATGCATGTTTTATGTGATACAATTATGTTATGGTTTATGATATGTTTAAACCTATTCATATGAGGAATGCATTGGACTTAATAAGTGACGGGTGGAGCCCGCTATAGCGCCTCGATGCATCGGCAGGTCTCATGAGACAAACTAGTGTCTTAGCACAAGGCCTTGACAAAATCATATTTGTGGTCTTGGCACGAGGCCTTGGCTACGTGGTTATGATAGTCTGGCATTATGCATTCCATCATTATGAAAGTGGTTATTGATATTGCATGTGATTATTCGACCAGTAGAATATCCATGTGAAGAAGTAAATGGCATTATCTCATTTTACTTTTTCCATATTATGTTGAAGTTCATGTTTAAAAGTCTTTTGTTTTAGTTATACATTGCCTTAAATGTTAATGTTTATTTATGAAATCTTCCGCATTATTGTTATCCTTACTGAGCATCTGAGCTCACCCCTTTCAATGTTTTAATATTTTCCAGGACGTGAAGAAGTATTTTATGAATGACCTTCATGGATAGTCAGAAGTGGATATGAGTGTGGACTATGGAGACTTTGTTATTGTAGTTTTTCACTTTATGATGTAATGTAACGTTTACGAATGTATATAGTGTTTCCAAGGCCACTAAACTATTCGGTCTTTCGGGACTTGATCTTTTGTGATCATGCCAATGTTAAGATGTAATGCACCGACTCTGGGTAGCTGGGGTCGGGGTGTTACAGTTGGTATCAGAGGCAGTTTAGTACTAACCTTGGAAGCTAGATTTAGAAAAACTCTGATTAGAGCACATAGCCCAAAGATAGACTTTGAGGATTAGTATAGAAGAAATTCCTAGAATTTTGTTATTGTAGAGATTTTGTGAGTTTTCTGAGCAATACATCCCTGTCTGGATACGAGCAGGTAGAGGCAGCTCTGGCACAGATGTACCTAGGGGTAAAACCTGAAAACACCGCTTTGAGCTAGACTCGAACGGGAACTGCTGCACAACAACGGGCCTTGCTGCACTCTTGGTTACGACACTCCCGGGGGATATTCTTATGATAATTCTCATTTTCTTTACAAACCACTATGAAGGGTTATGAGTATATACTTCCTCAAAGAAAACATTTTTATGGATTATATCCGTAAATAGTTCAATTTATGTTAAGTATTTTATAAGTATGGAATTATGTATTTTGATTCATAAAATAATCTAGTTTATGGCATTGTTTATAAATGGCACCTAGTGGAAGGAATGGAAACTGTATCAATGCACGCACTCCGTGTACGGATTGCCCTCCTGCTCAAGATAATTATTGTGGGTCTGGAGATACAACTGGTGCTGATCAACTTATTACCATACTGGGACAACTCACTCCGGTTATGAATAATAACCTTACTCGTATGGAGCACCCTGATCCGTAATGTGGAGGATCAATGTTAGACCGCTTCATGAGGCAATAGCCACCAACATTTAAGGGGGGTACAAATCCGTTAGTAGCTGAGCAATGGATAAACTCCTTAGATAAAATATTCCATGCCTTGGGGAGTAGCGAAAGGGAGAAGGTTGTCATGGAAGTTTACTGCCTCACTGGAGATGTCGATCAGTGGTGGTCGCTGATTCAAAACACAAATGAAGATGATGACATATCGAATATGGAATGGAGGGAGTTCAAAGAGATTTTCTTAGAAAAATACTTTCCTCGTGACCATCGAGCAAATATGGAAAGGAAATTTCTGAGTCTGAGACAAAAGGAGGATGAGAATGTCGCAAAGTATGAGGCCAACTTTACAAGGTTAGCAAGGTATGCTGCAGATTATATACGTAACCCAAGAGGTAAGATTGATCGTTTCTTTGATGGGTTAAAACCATTTCTCCGTCGAGCTTTAGTATCACAATCTTTCTCAACATACGAAGATATTGTCTCATGTGCTATCAAGACAGAAAAGGAATTCTCTACGTCTTATGACAACAAAGTAAAGCAAGAGAAGAAGAGAACGGTGGAACAAGAGACAGATAAAGGGAAAAAGGGAAAGAAGGATTTTCCATTATGTGATAATTGTGGGAAGAATCACCCTGGTACGTGCCTAAAAGGAATGGGAGTTTGTTATAAATGTGGAGAAAAGGGTCACCAGGCTCGTGATTGCAAGGGAAAGAAAGAGGATATCAAAGTTGAATGCTACAATTGTAGAGAAATGGGGCATTATGAAAATGAATGTCCTAAGCGTCAAGGAAACTTACCTCAGAAAAGGCCAAGGGATAAAGGCCAATCTTATGCTGTGACTACAGTTGAAGCGGAATAATTAATGTATTGGTGCTTTTGGACTCAAGGATTATATTCTGGTTATAAGAATAATGTGATATATATAAAGATTGTACTGCATTACTTGTTGATTTCAGTAAGGTTTTAATATGATGAAGGTAATTATATTTTTAGTATGTGACAATAATAGAAACTTTACTTTGTTTGGGGAATCTGATAAATTGATTTTGGAATTAAGAGACCTTTTAGAGAAAGTCTGGACAGAGGTATTTTGGATAACTATAATGGTTGGAGTGGATTAAGTTGATCTTTGTATAGTATTGTTTAAGGTTAAAAAAATTATGAAGATTATTTTTGGAATATTATGATACTATAGTTTTAGGAAAAGGACAACCTGCAAGGTGGGGAATAACCCGTCTCGTCGGACAAAGCTGCAGGAATCGAACCCACAACCATAGTGCGACAAGACTTTATTTCCTACCACTAGCCTACAGGAAGTCCCTGGTTATTACAAAATAGTTTTACTAATATAAATGGTATGTGTTAACATTTGGAACCTTATACAATTAGGATAAATAGAATATTTTTGAGTTCCGTTACCATTTGGAGTAAAAGTTGGGTTTGTGGTAAAAATTTATTAACGAATGAAAGTATACATAACAAGTATGTTTATTCCCTTACGTTCTTAGTAAATCTCCTAAATAAATTCCTCAACATTATAAAAGGTAACTTAAAACAAAAATGTTGTCGGTTAACTTTTCCAACTGGGGATTCAATGACCGTTTAACCAATCACAAGTTTGTGATTTTCTTGTGGTTAAACTTTCTCCTAATCCTGTTTTCTATAACTCTCCATCAGACCTTGATGGTTTGTTTCTCCTCCATATCCACATTTTCATAGAATCCTAGAATGGGCTATATCGGGTGACCTTTGTACTTATCTTTCTTTCTTTTAATATTATATATTTATTAACCTTATTTCCGATGTGGGTTTTCCTCAAAGGTATTTTCTCTTTTCAACCTTTTATTTTCAAAGAAAATTTTCAAATTGCGAGGACGCAATTTATTGAAGGAGGGGAGAATGTAACACCCCAAGCTTCCACGGTACGTTTCACTTCGAATAATGCAATAGCGTGCGTTGTACGCAACCTCGAGCTCTAACACACACCACAACGAATTAAACTAGCCGTTGTGAATAGTAATACCTACTTTTTGAAATTTTATAAATTTTATTTATCCAAATGGACTTCATTTTTGGATTCGGAATATCGAAATTTGCCGATGTTGAATTTTTGGTATTTTTCTGAGAACTTCTATTTTTTATGAATAGTGAAAAATACTTAAAAACAACTTTTTTAATCAAAATAATTTATAGTGATAAATTATACTATTTACTGGTTTTAAAGTATAATTAGAATATATTTTTACCATTTTATCCAATGGTGGTCATTAGAATTAATTTAACATTGAAATTGGACATAAACAATTGCCAATCTTTTGATATAAATTGTTTCTTAAAAACAAGCTATTTGTTGTAACAGCGGGAATTAATTATAAAATTAATTAATTCAACTTATATTTTTGGAATTTTTTAAAATAGACATCATTTTTTAATTCGGAATATCAATTATAGCTTAGGGTGAAATTTTGGCCTTATTCTGAAAAACTTCAATTTTTGATGAATAGTGAAACCACTAAGTGGTTGTTAAAAACTGATTTTTTCGTTAAAATGAAATATTACCACTTCTGTGATTTGATTTTCAAAAATCCGACATACATGGTTGTCATTAAGAAGTAAAATGTGGTTCAATGAGATTAAAATAATTTTTGGTGAATAGTAACTTTTAAGTTCTTAATCGCGATTAGAGGTAATTAGTGTAGTTTAAGGTACAAATAATGTTTTAATAATATGAGATGAGCATGACACTTGTCCTAATACTATTGGATGAGTCATGGCCGACCAAGACAACCCATGTGTCAACTTGGGGACCCCAGGGAGCCACTTTGGTTGGAAAATGACATTAATATATATTTATTTAATGTTAAAATTAAATTGACACAAACATGAGTTGTTTTATTAAAACAGTTTTTAAGTGGGGTTACACAAGTCAAAATTTTGACTATAAATATTCATTAGAAATCTAAAAATATTTCCTACATCATAGTATTTTTTTTATAATTTTTATACATTATATAAATTTAATTATTAATGACATAATTATGATGCAGCAATGACCTCATTATTTAACGATTTAAATAAAATGAGAAGATAATGCAAAATCCAAGGCTTACACTTGTCCAAAGCCTATTGGATGAGGAGATTTCGAACCCTTATCACATTAGCCACGAATTATATCAGTGTGGGACCTTTAGAATCCGAAAAGCATTGTGTAATAATGTAACATTTCAATCTTTCCAAAAGAGCCCCTCCTCTCCACTTATAAAAGGCCCCCACGTCTCCCACCTCATTTAAACTATCAAGCCATTTGGCTCGGCCAACCTCTGCCCAAATACTCTCGCAACTTCCCCCTCTTACTCCTAGAAGCCTCACTTTGGGCAGAACTCTTCCCAAGGAAGCCTTTGGCTCAAATCAAAAAGAGTTACCCGATTTTGAGGTAATGTCTTCTCTAATGTTGTTTTGTTTTATTTTTCTTCTCCAACCCACTAAAATCTTTTTATTCATTTCTTTTGTAACAAAACCAGTATCCTCAATATACTAGGATGTTTTTATAAGAAGGATTCGAGCTACACTTACACACACCTACATCTAATGGTTAAAGAACATACAGTTTCTGTGGATGGCTAATTTCTGCCTCACGAAACGATGATTGTTCAACACTCATATAACACCTTCAAAGGTGGCCATTAAGATGTAACTATTTTTATATATGATATATAATATGTTTATGTTTTACTTATGCTTCTGTATTTCTCATTTATAGCATACTTTATGATTTCCATTATGGGTAAAACGCCATAATTTCATTTTAGGAAGTGCGGACTACCGCCCCCTCAAAGTGAATTGAATCATTAATGCCATATGTGGGATGTATAAAGGATGGAGTAAATGGTATTATACACTATATTATACTGGAATTATATTATACATTTATATAATTATGATTTCGTTCCATTAAATATGAAATTGAAATGAAAGTAGCGTTCATGCGTACGTACGGCTTACCGTCTCCATGAACGGTGCATTTCATTTCTTACCTCTAAATGTTACGTAATATTATAAATGAATGTATATAATGGATATATAAGATATATATGACATCTAAATCATGAATATAATTATGGAGATAATGGATATTCTACCACATAAACAACTTGTCATTATAAGAAGTTTATTGTTGACTCAAGTACCAAAGATCGACAAAACGGCCATTATTAACTTAAATAATTACATAATGTTCATAACATGGTAATTAGTGATATAAAAGGAATAATGAACATGAAAAAGGTTCTTAAGTAAATATAAATTAACTCTAGTTTATTATTCAGGAGGTTAAAGAACGGTCGAGTCAGGACAGGACGCAAGGTAAGGGAACTTCTTAACCCAATTTTCACTCTTTGGGTTAATTTCCTACATTCAAATTATGTCATGATATTATTATGTCCTATATTGTATTTGTACATTATTTATGTGTACTTATAGTGAATACACATTATAGATGTGCTTTATTTAAAAAATGATCTTTTTAAGGACTTCGTCTTAATCCCCTTTTATTGAGGCATATTTGGTTTTATACAAAACTTTCTTTTATACGGTGTATAAACCCCTTTGACTTTTATGTTTATTCAAAAAGAATATTTTTATACGAAGAGTTTTACTAAACGACAAAAAGGAAATGTTTTTCTTTCCGTACTTATGCGGCGACAACGACTTCCCCGCCGCCGTGACCATTATTTGAGTTTCGGCTTCCTCTACAAGCCATCATTTTTTTTAATGAAAAATAAATACAAAGTTTTAACTTTCTTTTATTTTGGTATTGAAAATGGTTTTGAAAGCGTTTTTATTATATCAATGTGTTGTATTTATATCTTGTGATTGAAATGTGGAAATGTTATGTTTCCTTTATGCATGTTTTATGTGATACGATTATGTTATGGTTTATGATATGTTTAAACCTATTCATATGAGGAATGCATTGGACTTAATAAGTGACGGGTGGAGCCCGCTATAGCTCCTCGATGCATCGGCAGGTCTCATGAGACAAACTAGTGTCTTGGCACGAGGCCTTGAAAAAATCTTATTTGTGGTCTTGGCATGAGGCCTTGGCTACGTGGTTATGATAGTCTGGCATTATGCATTCCATCATTATGAAAGTGGTTATTGATATTGCATGTGATTATTCGACCAGTAGAATATCCATGTGAAGAAGTAAATGGCATTATATCAATTTACTTTTGCCATATTATGTTGAAGTTCATGTTTAAAAGGCTTTTGTTTTAGTTATACATTGCCTTAAATGTTAATGTTTATTTATGAAAGCTTCCGCATTATTGTTATCCTTACTAAGCATCTGAGCTCACCCCTTTCAATGTTTTAATATTTTCCAGGATGTGAAGAAGTATTTTATGAATGACCTGCATGGATAGTCAGAAGTGGATATGAGTGTGGACTATGGAGACTTTGTTATTGTAGTTTTTTACTTTATGATTTAATGTAACGTTTACGAATGTATCTAGTTTTTCCAAGGCTACTAAACTAATCTGTCTTTCGGGACTTGATCTTTTGTGATCATGCCAATGTTACGAAGTAATGCACCGACTCTGGGTAGCTGGGGTCGGGGCGTTACAAGTACCAAGAATAGGGTATAGCTCAGGGGATTCTGTCTTGAGCCCAGGGTAGATGGACGAGACAACCACATGTTATATGGACTAATCTAACTAATGTTGATGTAGGACCGTCTACTGTCAGATGTATGATTATTTTATCATCTACCCCTTATTATTATTTTACAGGGGAATCATAGTACATTTTTTCTGCTCTTTCTTTAAACGGTTTTTGATTTTGTGTGGAAATCATAGATAGTGTTTTAAGCATTGATACACCATTGGGAGTTCGATCATATAATGTAAAATGCATCAAATCATGTTATCTAGATATTGTTGGTTATCATTTATTTTGGGAAATCTTCATACTAGAAACGATAGGCTTTGACTTTATTCTTATTATGTATTTTTAAGTTCTATACTAGGCTCATCTCAATTTTTAGAAAATTAGAATTACATTTTTATCTCTAAAATGAGGAAGTTATTATCACCAGGGGGAGTGGAGTCTTGAGGCTTGTCATACAGGGCTAATTCATTGAAGATCAGATTTTATCGTGGCACAAATAGCCAGCCTTGATCTAGATGGTAGTGGAATATAGTAGGATTCTTCTCCTATTATGGTAGACCATTTTTAGGATGTTTTTTCTGATGAGTTCTATGGCTTACCTCATTAGTAAGAGATTTATTTTTTATCATGATTGTGCTGGGAGTATATCCATTTTCTATTTAGCCTTAAAAAATGGAACTAGAATTGCTTTTGAAGTTGAAAGTTTAGTTGGAAGATATTGAAGATAAAGGTTTCATATGGATTATTACATATCCTTGGGGCTCTCCAGTTCTCTTCTCCATGAAGGGTGATTGTACTTTGTTCTAGTTTCTGTACAATCAAAGATTTAACTAGAAGATGGTGAAGAACAGGTATCCTCTTTCATGAATTGATTATCTTTTTGATTAGATAAGGGCTGATAATATCTTCTTCAAGATTGAAATTAGATATGGATACTGTCATTCTACAGTGAGACCCTCAGACATGGATCATACAGATTTTAGGAATAGATGTTCCTTTTATTATTTTATAGAGATTCTATTTGGGTTTACCAATGAACCAAAGGTATTCATGGCCTTGATGAATCTGGTCTTCCATTCCTTTCAGGGATAGTTTGTGGTGGTTTTTTTATGAAATCTAACTGAAATATCATTCAGAAAATGATCATGCTAAATATATTGATATCATCTTGAGTACATTTAGAGACCATCAGATTTATTCCAATCTAACAAAATATTGTTTCTAAAATGATAAAGTGCACTTATTGGCCCTTCCCATCTTATAGGCATGAGTTTTAGTTGACCAAGATAATGTTTCAGCCATGATATCTTGGAATTATCCCAATAATTTCATCAAGATTCAAGTCTTTCTGGGTTTATCATGTTATTATCATCACTTTATCAAGGGATTTTTCCATTTGGAGATGCCAATGTCAAGCGTGACCAAGAAATAAGTGAAGATTTTTTGATGAGAAGATTAAGAAATATTTATTATGGTGATGAAAGGTTGACTGACCTTAGTATATATCCTCACATTACCTATATAATTAAATCATATTCCATGTATTGTGATTCATCTGAAGTTAGAATTGGGTCAATTCTAATGTAGAAGGATCGGGTGGTTTTTTATGGCTCCAGACAGCTGAGATCACATGAGATAAATTATCCTAATCATGATTTGGATTTAACAACAGTGGTACATTACCTTAGATATTGCTGAAATTATCTCATGGGTGGGAGGTTTAATGTATACACAGACTACAAGAGCCTCAGTTATATCATTTATCAATGGGACGAGAACCTTCTATAGAGGAGGTGGGTTGAGTATTTGTAGTCTTTTAACATTGAGTTGGCTTATACCCCAAGTAAGGGAAACATCATTGTTGATTAATTGATCTAAAAGAGAATCTAGAAGCAGTAAAAGATACTTCAGATGAGTGGGGGATAATGACCTCATTTTCATATATGAATCTAGATGTTCATGAGTCTCAGGTATGAGTAGCTCTGACTTCCCCATTTTTTATAACTATAATTTTGGACCTCATAAAGACTGAGAACTTATCTGATCTAGATGGATTATATCTAAGATACATCTTATATATTGGGGACACACCATTAGCATAGTCTCTTAAAAGTGTCAATTTTCTTATTTTCCATGGCCAATTATGGGTGCTTATTGGATTTTCTAAGGATTTGAAGAGATATTTTAATGCTTCTTGATGGTTGGTATATCTTATTTTGACAAAGATGTAACATGATCTCCGTAGATAGTCTTGGTGGTTTGGAATGAAGAAGGATGTAACATGATTTATGGTAAGATTTATCACTTGTTAGTTGGTGAAACATGATAATTAGAGGGTGGATAGAATTTTGTAGCCTTTTCCCATTCTTGAGTGGATATAGGATGATGTAAAAATGAAATTTTTGTATATTACTTTCTAGGAAAACCATAATAATGGTGTTGTATAGTTGATTGTGGATCAACTGATGAAGGTATCCCACTTCTTGCCTATCAAGGAAACCCTCACGGTTGATGATATATAAATTCCTTACATACATAAGGTTGTTTGGATGCATGTTGTTCTAATGAGTATTGTTTCAGATATAGATCCTCCTTTCACATCATGTTTCTAGTAGGTTCTTCAAAAGGATTTGGGATCACAGGTTCTTTTGAGCATGAACTATCATCCTTAGACTGATGATCAATTTAAGAGGACTATTTAGGTTTTGGAGGATATGTTACGAGCCTATGTTTTAGATTTTGGTGGTTTATAGGAGAATCATATAGAACTCAGGAAGTTTTTATATAATAACATATTCCATGACTCAACATATATGGTGCCTTCTGATGTTTTGTATGGTTGGTTGTGTCATTCACCTCTCTTTTTTGTTGGAGGTTGGAGATTCAATTATTTTTTGACCTAGTCTCTTATAGGAGATGTCCAAATAGGTTCACTTTTTCAGGATATGGTTGGTGACCACACATAGTTGGTAGAAATCAATTTTGAAACATCATAGATGACCTCTGGAGTTCATGTTTGGTTATCGTGTTTTCCTTTGAGTGTCACCTAGTTTGGGGTAGCATCATATCAGTACATAGTAAAATATAGATCCTAGGTTTTTTGGGTCATTTTAGATTCAGGACAGGGTCTGTCCAGTGGCATAAGAACTATCCCTTCTAAAGTTCTACAGTTCCAAGCATTATTTT
The DNA here is from genome assembly GCA_963277665.1 of Viscum album. Taxonomy (NCBI): domain Eukaryota; kingdom Viridiplantae; phylum Streptophyta; class Magnoliopsida; order Santalales; family Viscaceae; genus Viscum; species Viscum album. The sequence goes on from OY728161.1 coordinate 1,008,537,752, forward strand.
TTTACATTTCATAGATTCTGATATACAATTCAAACCTTTCTAACATGATACATGTAGTAGACAAAAAGCTTAGTATTGATTCTTCCTATGAGGAACATCTAATATGAATTGTGGACTTTTGTTAAAAGTATCTCTGGTGTAGGGTGATTCATTCGGTTTGAGTGCAGTGGAATCATGGGAGAGTTCAATAAGAGACCTAGGAGAGGTAGTGAGATATGTTAACATAGTGTCTATATTTTTTCTCCAAGACCACCTAGTGATTCTTGGAGAAGCTCGGAGATGATCTATAAAATGGTGTGGAGGATATAAGATCCCATATTTTTTTAGGTATGTACCTATTAGAGTTCTTCGTTTAGGTCTCAGTTCCAATATATTTTTTGGATAAGTTGATCCTTTGTTGGGGAAAATGACTTAACATTCAGGGATTTTAATTTTTGAATAAAATCATACTTGGGTTGTGAGGAAACATGAGAAAATGGGAGAGGATCGATGTAGGGATTCATTCAAGATTTCTATTCGAATTAATGGATTCAAGGTATAAATGGGTTGAGTTTTAAAAAGGGTTCTTGGTATATTGATAATCCCGAAGGGTATTTTAGTTTATTATAAAAACATCGGCTGAAAAACAATTTCCATGACTATTACACATTGTGTAACTATAATACATGCAATGTAAATGTTTCTAGACACATATCCTAAATGGTTGCAGGTCATGAACTGGTTTATGACAAGAAATCAAAACACATCATGTAATTATATTAAATTTCATGTAATGTTCGATTATAAAAAATAAAAATATGAGGTGATGGGTTTTTTGGAATATCCCTCTAAAATGAATTTGATGACGTGTAACTATATTACATGTTGTGTAATTCCCCAACCTACAATTTTTATTTCTGTTGTGTAGTTGATTTTTATTTCCAACTCACACAAAACCACTTCCTCTCAACCTAGGGTGACCTTCTAGGAAATTTTAGAAGCCTTCTCCCCCATACGGACATCCAAATCACACATCTGGTCCCCCAAAAGTGGGTTTTCTTTAGTTTTCCTATTCTCTTTAGTTTCTATCTAATCATTATTGTCTAATCTATGGACCATATATGTTGTTACTTTTGATCTTGATTGGTTATGATCTAGTAACCTTTTTACGATCATCCGAACCTTTATTCTTGTTGTTGAATCATGTTGGAATCGTTGGTTGATCATCAGTTAATGTTAGGGGTCTAAAACATAACCTTATAGTTTGATAACTATTTATTATATGAAATATTTCAATTTATCCTACACATGTATGCCTCAATTGATTAAATTATGAATTGTATTATTTCATTTAGTACCATTAGATCCAAATGGTTATTGAACTGGCTTGTTACTATTGTTTAGGTGAGCGAACCTTTGAATAAATGAAATTACTATTGTATTAAAGTGTTTTTATCATGACATAGATTTTGGGTGATATATTGATATAGTTTCACCTTGAATTAACTTTTTTATAGAGATAACTATCATGTTATTAGTTATAATCAATTGATATATGAAATGTGTAATTGAAAAATAAATGGCAATTTTAAAAATTAATCATTGATCCTGATGATGTGATATTTTAATAACATTTATGTTATGACATTTTTTGTGATTAAATTCATAATTATTATATGATTTTTTGGCCGATTTATAAATGATTATATAGTAGGATATTCTTATTGATGCATATTGAAATGATTATATACTTAGTTATACGCTAAGACATGTTGAAATTCTTAAATGGTGGGTTAGGCCTAGTGACATTTATTAAAATACTTATATACCAGTATTAGGCCTATTAAATGCTGAAATTATTTTCTAATGGGATCATCCCTAAATGATTGATTTTAAGGCTTATATTATGGGTTCTGACTTAGATAAGTGTAATTTATACCCTGGTTATAAGGTTATGGTGGGAAAGGTTGTGAGACATGCTCAGAAACATTAGTTCATGGCACTAAGGAAGGTTATGTTTTACCATGGTTATATGGTTATGGTTGGAATGGTTGTGATAAATTATTAGAAGCATTCCATAATGGATCCAAATCAGGATGGATTGGTATTGATTTAACTGTTTAATTAATTAATACACTTGTTTATTTCATTATTTTATATACTTATTAACAAACTGGTTATGCTAAAACATGGTGGTGTCATCCTATAAATAATACACATACCCTATTTGAGACTCAGTTTTGTACCCAAGAAGATTATATGGATGTAGGTTTTGACAAGAGAAAGGTACCTTGTTGTTGATTGTTTTCTTGTAAGATGGTTTGGAGTTTGGAGATGGGGCCGAAAAGGGTTTTGAGATCAGGGCCTTTTGAGTCTTTTATTGGGTCTTGTATTATTTTATTTTTTATCACTTAAAGAATGAAATTTGGTAATATTATATCACATTATTCTATTATTATTTATTTTATTATTTATTTGTCTTTAATTTTTGTTTTGTTCTATATTGTATTGTTTCTATTGTTTCTACATTAGGATATTAATTTATTATTATTGGTATTGGAATGGTCCCCTATATTGTAACTATGTAACTAGGTCTATTGTCACCCCACTATACTTATCACATTTCCATTGCTAGTCAACAGCCTCTATCATGTGGGGATATTCTCTTGAGGTCTCATAACCAACCCATTTCATCCATGTGAGAGGGTGGAGGAATGGGGGACATCACAATGTGTGTCGGGAGAACCACTCTTGTCTAATAACATTATTTTTAATAAATTTTTAACTTATCACTATAAAAATAATCAACAAAATTAATAACCATATCAATTTATGAATAAATCATCCATTAGGGCCAGTCATATTAAGTTATTTATAGCTTTTTCTAATTTAATATACTTTAAATTAACATTGTGTACACTGAACTCAAAATTTCATGGACTAATGACATGTTTTGTTTGACATATGGATTACATGGATTATTAAATCCACTAATACATGTATTTTTATGAAATATTGAACCTCCAATCACTGATAATTGATAATTATTAGAACCCTAGTTAAGGCATGTATTAAATCCAAAACAACTAGCAATTTTGATCGAAATTAGCTTGTGAACTAGATCTTAATTTAATGTAATATATCTCAAAGCTCAAGGTTATCATAATATTAAGTCCCTGATAATAAATTCACCCCAAGTCAAGGATTAACAACCACACACCAAGTTCCATAAATTCTTACAATGGCATAAAGTGACTCTTCCTTCATAAATTATTCCCCACTTCTTGAATAGCCTCTATCCAAAAAAAACATTTGTGTTATTTTTTAATTCATAATTAAATAACCCCATGAGTATTAGGAAAGGTTAAGAAAATTATAAACTTACCCATTATTCCAAATACCTGACCAACTCATGATCCAATACTTTTATGAGGTTGTGATGGTTATAGAGTGAACTTTCGTCGATGCCAGAAGTGGTGGTGATCTAGTTGAAAAAAATCCTACAGCTTCATGAGATATAGTAAGTAACATTCCCAAAAACATGATGTAATTACATACTCAAGTGAATTATCAAGTCAGGAAAGTGAATGATAAATAATCCATAGACCCCAATAATATAACTATGGAGATGAGTGAGCTTACTGATCTTATTCCAGAAGTTGTTATTGATTCCAAAGCTCCAACCTCATCTTTTCTACCATATATGTTCCTTATACCTATCAAAAAAATTGGAGTATTCAGCTCACCTACTCATCCAACTAATAAATTTAAATAAATATAAGAAGATCCATCATAGTATTATAGTACAGTGAAGATAAACATAGAATTTTCACACAGTAACGCTAACCCTCAACCACTAGGTTACTTCATTAGGAACTCCAAATAATCTAAATATGATCCCTTCTCTTATACCTATAACCTAGGATGGGAGGAATATCCAAGCCTACGTTTTGGTAATACCCTCTCTTATCCCCATCAACTCCCTCCTCAAAATCTAAACAAATTCTAATATGGTCAAAGTGGGAGTAACATTTGTAAACCTTATCCATTTGTTCCTCAATACCGAATGTGAAATCCTCTACCTCATGGTTTCCGCTATCCAAGTGAGCCTTCTCAATTCCCAACCCAAAAAATTTATTTCATAAGAACCCCAATCAAGGAAATCCCAATTTGGGAAATGCCTCTTATTCTAAGAAACTGTGGGAATGTGTGGTGGAATATCTTACCTCATTTACTTTTTCTTTACTAAAAATCATTGAAACCCAAAATTTTTCAACTTACATTCCACCTAATCTAGTAATAACAATCCAATTCTTCCAAAATCCAAGTTCAACGATTTCTCTACCCTAAGGGTAATGTAGGCGCAATTACACTAAGATCCAGAAAAAATTCCATGCCTCATGATGAATCCTCTAAAACAACTCTGAATATTGAGATAGAAAAGGAGAAAATCGAAAATATATAAAAATAACATGAATCCACTCCCTCGCCTCCTTCCATCCCTCTATTCAATCGAATCCATTTTCATTAATCCAACTCTAAGCCCAATAATGCCTTTGAACCTAAATATAATATTCTTGATATGTTTATATGTGTTAAATTTAACATTCCCCTCTTAGATTATATCAAAAATTATATTATGTATGAAATTTTTCTAAAATAATTATGAACCTATAAGTGACATTGTAGGAACATTGAAAAAGTTTCAATCCAATAGTCCATACCCATGAAGTGAAAAGATCCTTGTACATTAATGGTTACATACCAAATCAAGAGTTACATCTTTGATGATATACTCATAAACTTGGGATCCTAGATACATTTCATGCTCAAATCCATCTTCTACAACCTTGGTTTATGCATCTTGAACCCAATGAGTGTAGTTATCAAGTTAGAAAATCAAAGAACTACCAGTCTTGAGGAAATAGTAAAGGATTCCTCATTTGGGTCAAGGATATTTTTTTCCAGTTGATTACTATGTCCTTGACATGGAAAGTGAGGTGTCTTCATCTCAATCTCTATTAATTCTAGGAAATGAAATTCTTATGACAGCTATAACTAAAATTTATGTTCATGTGGTCATTTTTTCCAAGTAATTTGGGGACCACCTAGATACATTAAATATTTTTCAACCTATATCATTCCTATCAGAGCTCAATCTGAATTCTCAATCCATGATGATATGGACACTTCTAATTGTGGATTTAACCCTATTCCATCATGTTATTCCGGTTATAATAATAGAGGAGTTTGAGAAATTTTCACCACGATTAAACAATTAATAAATGGAGAATTTTATGTTGGATTTTCATTTATAAACTTCATCAATATAAAGAATCTTGAAAAATATTTGGAATCTCATCTCACCTTTGATCTATACTCCTCTAACTTGGGTAGTATTGAGGAAAATAATACAACCCCTACTGGAAACCCATCATCTCTTCCAAAATTGTTCATCCCAAAAATTAAAGATTAAGTTTATCTAAAACCTATTCCTTGAAACCTTAAATATGCATTATTTTCCATGATCACTCTTACCTTATCATTATATATACTTCACTCACTAAAACTAACACATTGAAATGTGATCAGGTCTTAAAATAAAACAAAAAGGCATTAGGTTGGACTATAGATGATATATGAGACATTAACCCTATCCCATACATGAATCACATCCATCTATAAGAATAATCCAAACTATTCAATACACCTAAAATAATACTCAATCCACTCATAATTTCATAGTTATAGAAGTGATTAACTAGCTTAATTTTGTTGGTTTTACCAACCAAACATCCAATAGTGAATGGTTCAGTTTGATTTAGTAGTTCCTAAGAAGGGTGTGATAATTATTGTCACAAATGAACATGATTAAGTGGTCTCAATGAGAGTGAAAAACAAATTGAATTTATCTATAAATTATTGTAAATTGAATTATGAAAAACTAATAGATCACTATCAAATTATTTTTCATGATCAAATTATAGAAAAAATATCTTGAATGTAACATTATTTTATTTTTTATGGATACACTATCTATGTCCAAATCTCAGTCACATCCCAAGACCAAGAAAATAATACATTCACTTACCACTTTTGAACATACACATATAGGATAATGTTATATTTCTATTTCAATTACCATTTTACATTCCAAAGGTATATAATGAGTATCCTTTTTGAATTCATTAAGCATTTCACAAAGTTCTTCATAGATAACTCTACCATTTATGGGGATCCATTTTAGTCTTTCTATCATTCACACTCTATAGTCCTAAATTTTTTTTGCAAATATAACATTATGATTAGTTTTGAGAAATGTCACTTGATGTTTAACAGTGGTATTGTTCGAGGACAAATAATTTCTCAAGAGGGTATTGATGTAAATTCAAATAATATAGAGGTGATCTAATCACTTCTTGAACCCACATTTGTTTGATAAATATGATCATTCCATGGTTTTCCATATCTTTATCATTTATTCATCTATAAATACAGAAATATCCATCCCCCCACCCAATCCCTATGCTTCCTTAAAATGAGGTTACAATATATTTTGAAAATGATTGCAATAGATCCTTTATTAGAATTAAGAATGTTCTTATATCTACCTCGATAATTCAACACCTAGATTGGTCCTCACCATTTAAATTATTGTGTGATTATTCTATTAAGTTCATTAGTTTTATACATTGTCATAAAAGAGAAACAAATTATCATGAAATCTATTATACCATAAAAATAAAGGTTGAAACTCAATCTCATTGCACTATTCAAGAAAAAAGAACATTTAGTTTTGGTTTTTTTTTATATAAATTTTTTATTTTTATTTTAGGTTCCAAAATAATCATCATTAATGAACATTAAACATCCAATATATTACTCAATAAATGTGGTTTTAAACCTAGGCTAATAAGATAGATCCTAATACTATAATAGGTTGACCTTGAGATAAACGATAATCCTAGAAAAGAAAACCCTATGGACAATCATCTTAGTAGAACTTTTAATTATTCTCATTATAAGATATTTGATTCTAAATTTCACACTAAAAACAAATATTATCTCAATCCAAAGTTACCTTGGTATGTACCCTTTTTAAATTATAAGGTTTATGGTTTTTTTCCTGAAACATTTTTTAAAACAGTAAAAAATAAAGCTGAAAACTGAGTCAAAATATTTTTTTGTAAAGATAATAAACTTTAAAAAATTTGGGATGACATGGTGATTAGAAGATGTGTTTATGGAGATGAATATTTATCAATCTTGTAATTCTGTCACTCAATGAACATATATGTCCACTTTGGATGAAATAAGAAACTACCAAAAAGACATAGACTATATTATTTTGTAATTAACCCTTCAAGGAATCACACGAGTTTTTAAATTAGATCCAACTTGAAAAAAATTTGGAACAATTTAAAAAAGATATTAAATTACCCAAATGCCCTCAATATTCTATGAGATCTTCGATGTCTGGGGAATAAAATTCATGGGACCCCTTCTCTATTGTAATGGATTTCCTAAAAATATTTTTACATTTGACTATGTTTCTCAATGGGTTGAGACCAAACCCACTAAAAAATATGAAGCACATACTATTAGTGAGATCCTCCAAACCCACATATTCCATCTATTTGGAACTCCACGTCCCTTGGTTAGAGACATAAGAACACACTTCTATAATCATACCATTGATTCTCTTTTAAAAAACATGGGGTTACTCATCAAACATAAAATTTGTATCAAACCCAAACAAATGGAATGGATAAACAATCCAACAGAGAAGTGAACAGAGTTATTGAGATAATTATTAATCCCATGAGAAAAGTGTGGTTTGATAGTAATTTTTAATTGCTCTGGGTTTATCAATATACATATAAGTCACCGATTATGTAGTCTCGTATAAGGCTAGTTTTAGGTAAATTGTGTCATTTTAATATTAAAATACAACTTTAGTAATTTTGGGCTATGAAAACTTTTAATTTTGATTGTGAAAAATATAGGGAATAGTGATTGTTGCAATTGAATGTACTAGAGCAGCTTCAAATTGATTGCTACGAAAATTATAATATATATAAATAAAATCCCTAAGGAACTCCATGACATAAAAATTTTGAGAAAGGTATTTCCTGATAGTGAAAAGGAAATTCTCTTCAATTGTCGATTTCATATTCACCTAGGAAAGATTAATTCTCTTTGGGATGGTCCTTTTATTGTAACTAATTTTTACCCATTTGTTTTGTTTTAACTACAAGAACATTATTCCAAAATTAAATTTATGGTTAATGGGAATCATTCAAAGCATCCCCTTTAGAGTAAAAAGGCCACATGGCCCACATCGACTTCCATCATATTCTCAACAGCTAGAGTAGACCCATCATTGGATAGAGATAGAGACCCATCAAATCTAAATTAGGGAGAACCTATTTCCCTTTAACTCCATATCCCTTTATTTCCCATCCTTTAATTTCTATCTCATTATATATAATTATTCTTCATGCTCTCTTATTCTCAGAATCTTTCTCATTTTTTCACTTTCTTTATCCAACATTTTATGTTTTTTATGGGAATTTTGTTTAGAAAAAAACAAAAAAACTAAAAAAAGGATCCATAATTACTCATCATCCAATTTTAAATGTTTTTCAGCCATACTGGGGATTCCAAATATGATTTTTCATCTCAAAAATCATGTATTTTCATCATGAACAAGGATAAACAATTCTTTTTATGACTAATATTTTTTGAATGCCAAATTTTTTATTTTTAAAAAATATTCTCCCCCAAATATGAAGAAGAATATCATATTTCATTCCAAGTTCACTTTTGACCATCATTTTAGATTGAATGTTTTTCACCCCTGGATTCTGATTCTTGAGTTGTGGACCTTTGAGCTAAATATCCTATATTGGTTTTATTAATATGATATGGGCATTTTATAAACCATATGGGAATCCAAATATCCAAATATCCTCACATTTACCATACATGTATCCTCCTTTTTAAATCCCATTAATGCCAACGATAACCCCCTTTTTGATAGCCATATTTTCAATTCAAAAACTTTGTCCCACCCAACATCTATATTTCTTTTCATGTCATGATGTATTGAAATTTAGTGTGGGGGGATGGATTTAATTTTGAGCATACTTTCATTTATTTGGAATGTGTCATCATGTGGCTGAGGGAAAGTATGCATTTAAGAGTGGGGGTAAGGTTTTATTATTTTACGTTTGGTAATGGATTTATGTTAATGTCATTTTACAAAAATGTTGAAAATTTTCCAAAAAATGAAAACAAAAATTTGGAAAAACAATAAAAAATAAAAATGGTTGTCTATTGGGAAGGAAAAAACACTCTTACTCCACCATTGAACTTATAATAAGTATTATATTTTTGTTTCATGAGGTGATAAAACCCTAGCTGAGAGATGAGTGTGTCATTTTTTCAAAGTGAAACATATGAAAAAAAATAACACTTGCATCGTGTTTTCTTAAGTCATTGGGATAATTTTTATTTTTTTATGTATTTCCATTTAAATACTCTTCCATAATTTCCACAATATATTTATCTATTTTATTTATTGAAAAATTATTACCCTATAAAAATGGGTTTCTATTTACTTCCTCATCTCATTTCATAAATTATGAATTTATTTTTCTATGTTTTTTATTTCCACCTTTTTCATTTTCTTGGAAATTATACTAAAACTGTCTCATAGCCACTAAAAACCTAGTAAAAATACATATTTATTTATATTTAATTTACAAAAGAGAAACAAATATGACATATATTACAAAATTTATGATTTTCATTTTTGGTTGGTTAATGAATGGACTTCCTTCAAAAAATTTACATTATGTTTGAGAACAGTGTGTTTTTGAGTTCCCATATTTTCTAACTCAGATTTTAAATATGAAAAATGATTTTTTTTACACATGAATGCATTAATAAATAGTTGTGAAATTATTTATGGATGAGTGAAAAAGTAGTGACCTCCCCTGATTGGTTAAAAAAATTAATATTTTTGGTGAGTGAAAATGATTTTATTATGTTTTTTTATTGTTGTACATGATGATATTTACAAGCCTAAGTGTGGGGGAGTAAATGTTATTGATTTTTTATAATTTTTATTTACTATATTTATGAATTTTCAAGTAAAATTACATTATTGATGTGAAATTCCCATGTTTCAATATAAAATATAATTTGTGATCATTTATTGAATTTGTCGAGATTCAATTTAGTTTAGTATTTTAATCATAAATCTCACTCTACATATAAAAATTATATTATCCCTATTTTTTATGGTTCCTTATTCCAATTACTAAAAATATATAAAATGGATGTTTTCACCATTATTTCATCTAAAATGCCATATGGACCACCCAAGAAGGTCCCTTAAATCTATGGAGAAAACTAGACTAGCCACGATGATTGAATTTATGGGCTCAATAAAGAAGTCCAAATTTGATGAAACTCCAAAATAAATTATTTGATATTCAAAAACATCTTGTATAAAAAAATTATGCACCAAATAAACCAATAAATGGCATGATTGATGAATTAAATTTCAACCCATAATTATTTTTAATATTTGAGAACATACCTAAATTCTTGACTTTTTCCCTATAAACTCATCCAATTGTGATAAAATTGTGTGGGTGTAAGATAAAGAGGTATATAAAATAAATTTTATAATATTTTAATTTGGTTTTGTTGCATACTCGTATACATAAATGCCTTCAATTTGGGACATGGAGAACCTGAAGACAAAACTAGATATCAGCAAATGCATTCGTAAATTAATTGTATCTTTGGATCCAAAATTTAAATGGATTAAAAAATTAAAGGGTATACTTTCTGAATTCATATATACATCTTATAAAAAGAATAAATTTCTAAATTTTTATTTCATCATGGTAAAATGGTCGAGCCAACTTGAAGATATGTTTTGGAGGGAAAACAATTCCCCACATTGGTTTATAAATACATTCCCCTCTTCTACTTACAAGAGGATAGAATTTCATCATCTTGGATGATGTATTTGCATGAAGAAAGGATTTACAATGTCATGGGAGGAACTATAAAACTCAATTTTATAATTTATATAACATTCATCCACTCTTTGTTTTCATTTTTTATTCCGCTCTCTTACATTTCTAATCTCATAAGTTTATGGGTTTATCTATTTTTTTAATATTAATTAAAGTCTCTTAATCTTATCTAATTATCATCAATAATATTTAATATATTATTACTGTTATCAATAAAATTTAAATTAATTTTTAAACTCTGTCCACTTTCACATTCTCATTCAATCCAAAGTATTTGTTTATGACCCTTCATAGTTCATGTGTGTTCGGTGAACTAATATTATCTTTTCTCATTATTTTTTTTTAATCTTTTTAGAATATCACAATATACATAATAAACCATATTACTAAACATAAAAATAGATGAACAAATAATCGATTGTGGTGAGTCCTAAATTAGGATTTTAAGTAATTGAGAACTTTTTCTCATTTTATTTTCTTTGAATGGATATTGTTTTGGTTTAACTAAAAATGACATGGAATAGTGAAATGTTTGGTTTATAATGTAGATTACCTAGATTATTGGAACCAAAATTACACATGGTTTAATTAAATATTTAACCTTCCATAAATGATGATGGGTATTTATTAGAACCTAGTTCTGGCTTGGACTAAATCCAAAATAATTGATAATTCTCATCGAAATCGTATCATGAAGTGGATGATAATTTAATGAAATGTATTATAAAGCTCAAGGATATAATTATATTAACCCCCCCCCCCCCAATAATTAAAACAAACCAATATTTATCAAATTGATAAATTAAACATAAACCAAACATAAATTTATAATACCTCTTTCAATAAACACCCTCATTACAAAGACAAAACAAACATAGTTGACTCAAAAATATTGTTCCATCACTGATGATTCATCACAAGTGAAACTATAAGGATTATAGCAGAGCACAATATATTTGAATAGTCGATAGGAAACAATAATCTATGGTTTAATTTCTAGTTGTGATCACATAAATAAATTCATTTGCAATAATACAAGATAAAACTAAAATAAATCGGATTGTGCATAAAATTTATCAAAGACATCGTTAATGAATTAAGTAAATATAATCCATATTATCATGAATGTAATAAAGATAAAAATGGGAAATTTTTGTATAAATATAAAAAAACCCCAATAAAATATACTATGTTTGTATGTATTTCCACTACTTAAGATGAAATCAAACCGTAAATCAAATTACTTGATAGGCCCATGTTAGGGTTCTTTCAATAATGGGGGAATTTATCTTGATTTTTAAGTTGACTTAAATTTAGTTCAAATCAGGTTTTGAACTACCAAGTGGGACATGGTCTAAATATGATGTAGGATTTGATGAAATATTTATTCATTATTTAGATATTGTGGATTCCACTAAACAAATCAAGGAGTTATGAGTTAATATAGATTTCAAATTATTCCTAATTAATACTCTTCAAATGACTTTTCATTCCCAAGTATGGGTTATGATAAGGAGAATATGGTACCTATTCACTAAAATTTCCATGAAATGGGATATTTTGAAACCAAGTATTATGGATATTGGGTTTCAATAAAATATTTGGAGATTAATAAATTTGATATTTATTATCTAAACTTTATAAATGAGATAAAGTATTAAAATCATGAAGATCCTAATTATATAAATAAAAACCCACATGAAACTGAATATATCAACATGATTTATAAAAGATAAGGATAACATTCTCACTAAAACCAATTTTTAATAATAGAAAAGGTTCCCATACATTGTTCTTTTCCAATAAAAGAAATTATATCGGCTTAAAAACACTATTCCTAAAGCACCAAGAAAAGAGGCTTGTAGAGATGTAATATCTCTTTACATGAAACAAATAGATGATACCACTGATGATTAATGTTTCATAATATCATCCATATACAATAATATTCTTTATGAAACATCAGGATATGGATGCATATAGAATCAGGACTCGCCTTTATGATATATTACAAGAGAATGTGGGACAAGATAGATTTTAGATCTCCAATGCATTGTTCAAGTGAAAACATAGAGAGTTAGAACTAGATGTGCCTCTTGTAGTCAAGATGATTATATACATAGATCACTTAAAAAAAATTCATTTAAGATCCTATGTTAGCTTCACATAGATATAATCATTTTCTAACTACTTAAAGCCTACTCCAGATTCATTGTGAATTAAAACATGAGCAATAGCGAGAAGGCTCTTTCAAAACTTCTTACTCTCATTATACAAGTTCATAAAGACATCGGGTGTGAATAAATTATGGTCCTTATGATGAACACAGAAATAAATAATAAATAAAATGGTACCAACACTCATTCTAAGTATAAGGTTCCTAATCACCCTCCTTCCAAGAAGAAAAAGCCACAAATTTTAGAAAAGGAAAAAAACATAGTATGTTTTTCATGATACAAGATGGGCAGCTAGAAAAAGAAATTCACCCATAAGAATGGAAAAGATAAATATAATTTTTATCAAGATAGATATTTATATTATCTATATATTGGTTATTATATACACATTTTACTGCTCACATTAGAATCCAAATATAGGAACTGGGTATATTTCAAAATATTGATAGAGGAGAGGTGAATCTTTGAGCATCCAATGGGGTAAGACTTCCTAATTTAGCTCTATAATACTACCACATTCTATTTACAACTATAAGGATTTGGGTTTTAAAGAACTATTATTTTGTTTCAAGAGTTCATAATAGCGTCATCTATGTTTATTTAATTGATATGTATTGATTTATTTTCAAATTTGAAAACAAATAATGATCCTTTTAAAAAGGAAACATTTGTTATGTTATAGTATATCTAAATATAAAGTTTTATGTATTAATTTATGGAAAAAATGTATTTTAAATAGATATAAAAACATGTTTTCCTAACTCATATAACACCCAGTTATGGATCACCATCTTAGTCACATAAAAGAAAAGTGTTTTAAAAAACACTTTCAAGATTGTTATTTAGACTCTTTTTAACTATAACAACTTGAAATATATCATGCTTTTTTACAAATATGTGTAACAAAACCACCATTCATTAGATGATGTGAAAGGTTTGTGGGGATTCTAATATGGGTCCAAACTTATGTGTGGGTACGTTTTCTAGAAAAATCCAGAGGTGGATATTCTTACCTAATAAATTTTACTAATAAGATGAGTAGATGTGGCTATGTTGACATAAGGAGTTATAAGTCGAAGTACTTTTATAAATTCAAATAATTAAAGAATGAAGTAGTGTATAATTTTTATAATAAGATAAATAATATTTGATTTGATCGAGGTGGTGAATATCTTAACTAGTGGTGTATCGACTTTCTATGTAAATTTGGGATTATATCTCAATTCAATCAACCTTATACACCATAGTGGAATGGGGTTAGTGAAATAAGGAATCATACCTTACTAGGAATGATGAGTTAGATAAAGATTAATATATATATCTTCCATTATCCTTTTGTGGATATCAAATACACACTACATCTTTTATACTAAACTGAGTAACAAAAACTGAAAAATATAATTACCTTTTGAGATATGGGGTGGAAAGAAACCCATTTTATTGCATCCTCATGCATAAGGATGCAAGGTTTTTATTAAATACAAATTATGAAACAAATTGAAAACATAAGTAATAAAGTGTATATTTATCGGGAATCCTAAGGAAATAAGGGGAACTATCTATACAACCCCTCAGATAAAAAGGTGATTGTCACAAGAAAATCCATTTCTATTGAGAGGGATAAAATCTTATATAAGGATAGTGGGGGTGATAAAGACTATAATAAATTTGTGTCTCAAGATAAAAAAGAGTTGCGTATTCAATAGATTACATAGGTCCCCATACAAAAGGTCTTCCCTAAATCACAAGAACTATATAGAAGCACCATAGATGTAAGTTATATGAAGATATTTGGTTTTCTAGTCACCAATGATGATGCCTCATTTTTTATTGAAAATGATTATACTCTTTCCTATAAGAAAGAAGTATAGAGGCCAAAATATGTAAGATGTCATGAATCAATGAAATATATGATGATTATACTTATCATAACCAACTTTGGGTTTTGTTCGATCCATTAGTGGATGTAAAACCGTTGGATATAAATAGGTATTTTTGATAGAGATGGAAATGGAATGTAAAGTGAATACCTATAAGGCATATATAGTGGGAAAATGGTTTAAACTACATTATTGAATTGAAAATGATGAAACATATTCTCTAATTTTCATGATTAAATCAATCATAACTATACTTTCTATAATAGATTTCTATGACTATGATATTTAGGTAGATAGATGAAAAAACTATTCTTTAATGGAACATTCACTTAGATGAACCTATAAAAGAGTTTAGTTTCATTAAGAATGAATGTGATATTTACATTTACTAGAGGTTTAGTGTGAGTGAATTTATTATCCTAGTAGTATATGTTGATGACATATAACTTATTTTAAATGATATACCAATTTTATAGTCAGTTAAGTATTGGTTAAAAAAGTTCTTTGTGAAGGATATGGGTGGAGTAACCTATATTCTAGGGGTCATGGTCATTCATGATTGATCTAATATTTTTCTTCAAATATATTAAGGCACATACATTTACCAAATAAAAAATATATTTAGTATTATATAGTCTAATTGAGGATTAGTTCTAGTGTCACATGGTATACATATTTCCATGTAAATTTAATCTCTGACATAATATGGGAGAGAGAGAATGAGTAAGATATCATACACTTATATGATAGAAAAAATGATATATATTTTATTTATTAAAAGTGATGTAATAATCTGAAATAACAAGAACAAATAGATCAAGGGGAGAAAAAATTATAAACTTAGAGCTTCTTCTTTTACTACATCTGCACATTCTAGGGAAAAGATCCCAAACTGGAAAATAAGATAAGATGTCCAACATGATTATCCATAGAAGAAAAGGAATAAACTAATTATTCCCCTTCAAAAAGAGTTTGAGATACATACATATGGTCATTCAAAAGGATCTTTATCCTTCAGATGATACAACTGATGTTTTGTGGAATAGAGCATTGTTTTTTTAGGGACCTAAAAATGATCAGGAATTTTTTCTCCATAGACTCTAGATTCATATCATGGTCCGTCACAATATTTATTACATTGAGAATAGTATTTTTATCTTCCATTAGGGATTCCTCGTATCCATAGTTATCTAAGAATGAAATTACAATATATCCCTCACCATCATGCACCAGGCCACCTCCACGCATATGACCATTTTTACAGGCACCACTACTTTTCAATTTCATTCCATGCGAAGGAGGGCTCCATTTAATCCAGCATCCCTAGTTCACTGACCTCTGATGAAATGTGTTATAAAATCTACAAGACAATAGTCTCTTCACTAATAGAGAATTTTTATAGAGATGAAGGAGAGGGAACAGCTGGGCCTCTTAAATAGCATGATTTCAAACTCAGAGCGAACTGTGAGCTGTGAAAATTCTCAATTCTGGATGTTTTCCTAGAACACCACATACTCCGACAACCCATAGCTAAGAGTATGGATCTATCATTCTTCTCATTATTATTATTCTATGATCTATTGAACCAAATTTAGATAAAGACGTCATATTTACCACTTTGAAAATCAAAATCAAAAAACTCACCAAGACTCCTCTATGTTGTATGCTCCCATCCACTACGAAAGAAGAGATGAATAGTGGTTTCCTTATTTATCTCCAAAAATTAGTGGCACTTGGAAATGGGTTGAATACCTTCCCATTTTATCTCATTGTCAGTTGGGATTTCATGTGATCTTATGTTTGAAATCATGAAACAATATTTAGCAGGTATTTCATGACACCACAAGATATCGCCCCACTCGTCCCTAATGATATGACCATGATACTGTGAATGGTAATACTTCATGTTGACGACGCTTGTAGGGGAGTAGGTGTGAAACATTTTTTTATCCTCATTATTCAATTTCATTCTATTTAATATTTCTCATAATTGCATGTTAAGTGTATCCTTGGTGAGCACCAGATACATACTAGCTTCGTTGAAGGCCATGTTAAGATTGGGGGAGCCCAAGAATCCCAAAGTCAAACCTGGCCAATCATGGTTCCAAAAGATTATGTCTCCATAACCAATTATCCAATGAGCATGATGGTGAAGGACCTATGCATGGCCTTGAATGTTTTTCCATAGCCATGTAGACCGGTCATTTGGAACCTCCAAAATATACCCACACTTTTGATCGATGAAATTCCCCATAAAGATCTACCCTCCAAAGTATCCCAGGCTAACTTTGGTTGCATGAAATTCATATATTCTTTCACATTTATCACATTGATACCCCCCCCTCGCCTCAATTTATTTTTCCAATAATTCCCATGGGGTCCAGTGGCACCATTCCTCCTCATTCACATACCATATAAACATTGAAAAAATATTATCTATTCTTCTAATTACTGTTTTAGGAACGCATAAGGTTGATAAGATATGTATATGGATGGATTCCAGGATATATTTCACCAAGGTAATGTGGACCCCAAATGACAGAAAAAGATTTTTCCAATTGATTATCCAACTATAAATATTGCCTAAAATCCCCAAAAAATTATGAATACAAATACGAACCGATGTAATTGGGTCACCCATGTAATCCATTAGTAAATGGATCCTTGAAATATCAAGTGCATTCTCAATAAATCCACTCATTTTATAAAGGAAGAAAGTAGAGATATAAACATTGCATTCTATATGTTGATGATCTTCCCACCCCACTTACTATATTCATCAAGAACTTTATTGAGGTTCAAACAAGACCTTCAACTCACATTAGTAAAAATACGAATATTATTATGAAAACTTATGTGAGATATACCAATTTTTTGTGCACTATACTGGTAAGGGAAGATAGATCCATCCCTCATAATTATTATTAGGATCATTCTAATATCATATTGGCCCAAAATAAATATTTTTGGTGATAATAATTCATATGGAGATTCCCCCTGACTACTTTAATGAAGCCACAAAGTTTCTCATTAAAGTGACAGAGAACCATGTGGAGCTAGAACTTCTATAGAGAAGATCAATCACCCACATGAAAAAACATAGGGCATAGATCACCCTGATAATAAATCTCCACTCAACTATTTCATAATATTTGTCCACATTCACTTCTATAGAAACATTGGAGGAGGGAGTTTTGATGTTAAAGTCTCCAATCATTTCTTAAGCCAGCCTAATTGCTTAAAAAATTTATCTACCATGGATAAACCAATGAATCTCCTCTTATATCATTTTATGAAATTGTTTTAGAAGTCTTCTATTTATTTTTCCATTCCATTGATCACATTAAGTATATACCAAGATTATCTAGGTGAGAAAAATCATTCTACTATTAAAGTTTATCCTTAAGTACCTAAGAAGAACTAATAATATATTCTTGGCGTATACAAAAGATGATGAGTTGGTAATTATGTTTTATACCAATGTTATATTTTAACAAGATCATAATTATCCAAATTCATATTCAGACCATGTATTTAGTCTCAACAGAAGATTTGTGAGCTAGAAGAGTTCAAGGTGTCCATTTGTAGCTGATTTTATAGTAGAGTCTAAGTATATAATGGCTTCTAAAGAAGTAAAATAACCTATTTGTATATGAAAAAAAATTCCAGGGATTGATGCATTTTCTAGAAATAAAAATTATATCATGTTGTACTGTGATTATATAGTTGTGGAGACTAACATAAAAGATCCAAGGTCACACTAATGGATAAAGCACATACTACGAAAATTTCACCTCTTGAGGGATTTTACTCAGAGGGGTGAAGTTAAGATGTGACATTTTTCTATATAATAGAATATGGTGGACCTCTTGATTAATGCTTTATCTCAGTAGAAGCATGAGTATCATGTGAGACTTAGAATACTTAAGGATGTTAGATGTTAATTCTTATGTATGTGGGAGTGTGTAATATTTGGTGACATAGAACCAACTTCTATAAACTTTTTAATTGTCTATATTAATTATCTTGAATATTAATAAATTTTTTATCAAAACATGATTTATCATATACATGAAGTAGTATGTGAAAATGTCCTAAGAGTAACAGTCACACTAAAAGGTTATAGTAGTTTCCTACTATGATGATAATCTAGAAGTGAAATGATAGCATTATTAAATATATATACTATATCAAAATGATTTCATATGACGGGATTTAAATAATACAAGCTATCAGGGGTGGTGAATCATATTAAATTTATGAACTTACTCATATTGTACTCCCTTGGTAATTTCAATTACAGATGATTATGAGAACCCAACTTGGAAGTAGGAAATCCACATTTATATGGGTCATTGTATGTTCCTATCTTTGTATGTGTGTAATTATAATTATACACTGAATTTATTATTAATTTATATCATTAGAAATATACTTTGATGTTTTTATAAAAAATTGTGATGACATATATTCTCAGTGATGTAGGATGTGTTGGGTTCATCATGAGTGATATTATATTAATGAATAATGTGAGAAAGGTTTTTTACCTTATGTTCTTTAGTAAAATTTTATATCTTAGACCTAATTATCGGAGTGGAATAGCCAAAATAAATCCATGGATATGGTGTTATATTAATAGGTTCATTTCTATAAAGTTAAATAAAGATACATCGATCACATTGGAAGATGACATGGGCATGCAACCCGCTTGATAAGAGATATCACGATTATGGGATTATATTGCACAATATGTGTTTGAATGTTTCTGTATTTCTTTAAAACATTAAATTATTTCTCTATGAAAGCATTGGCATGTTTCTAGATGTTAGCCTTGGACTTTTGGTGGCTCTTACTAATGCAAGTGAGAGAAATTCTTAGAGGGTCACATGATAAGTGTGCCTAGAACCTCTATTAAATATTATTATTATTTAACATCTAGAATAAATATTATTCTTGTGTATGGCTTAATAATTATTCAAGTTTTCTTGATTTCATATATTTAACCACTAATTATTCGATCAAATATTTGTTATCTAAATATTTAATAAAACTTAATTTTTTATTTATTAAAGATAATATTTATTTATTTATTAGTGAAAAATAAAAATATATTTATTTATTAAATAAATAATTATTATTTAAGGACTAATAAATACTGTGGAGGAAAGGAGGACCAAGTTTAACTGGTTTGCAGAGAAATAATATATACTAACAATTATTTGAATAAAATTATAAGTAATTTAAACAATAAATAATATTTAATTAACCAGTAAGTTTTGTACATGTAAAAAATAATAATATTATTATTATTATTGGTACATGGGTTTTGGGAGAGACTGAAAAAATAATAAGGGCATATGTGAAATTATAATTTTCTAACCCAAGAACTATTAAATCCTAATTATATAATTTCAAACACCAAGCTATATCTATTTTTTTGTTTCCACTAGTAGAAATAGGGTCTTTAGTGTCGGTTTTTTAACATCGATGTTTTATAAACCAACATTAAAAGTGATGTGGTTAACTTTTGACATTATTTTTTTATAAATCCAACCTTAAAAGTAATTCAAAATACTTTTTAACATTATTTTTATAAAACAAAATGTTATAGTTATTTTAAAATAACTTTTACCATCGATTTTATAAAACAATAATGTTAAGAAATTTTAAAAAAAACCTGGAACCCTAAAACCCTCATTTCATTTTCAATCAAAACCAATCCTCTTAGCCAATGATAGAACCTGATGGCACCCTATGACCTTCAAAGATGCTCAATCTTGTTTTGCAGTTGATTTTCATAATATTTTCAAATTGTCTTGCCTTAATCTCTCATCCATAATCCTTATTTCATGATCCTCAAGCTATCTTAGTTGAACCATAGTTTTGGTTAAATTTTTTATTGGTTCATTTTTTTACTTCATTTATTCAGTCATTTTTCTTTAATCTTGAAGTGTAAAAACTATTATCACAAACTTAGACTGAGATTGTATAAATTTGGGAGAAATTTTTAATTATCAACATCCAAATTTGGTAATTTTTTTAGGATAAATAAATTATCTACTAGTAATAAAATTTATTCATCTATTAATTTTTTTAAAATTAATTTTATTATCAATTATAATTTTTCTTGTTAAAATTTTATTTTGTTTTATAATTTTTTTATTATTATAAATTATTTGTCAATATATTTTAAAATTTTATATATTTTTTGAATTTATAATTGATTGTATTTATAAATTTTTTATTGTTATAATTTTTTGATGGTTGAAATAAGTTTTTTGTACTTTTTTATATATAAATTCTTTTTTTGATATAATTACATTTTATTAAAAAATAAATTTATTTATTTGTAAATTTTTTTAAGATAAATTATATGTTGAAAAAGTTATGCATGTTGAAATTCTATGTTTTTGTATATGTTTAATTTTAGTTCCACTAGGCAAGATACCCTAAGATGGTGGTTAATTAGGGTATGATAGATTAAAAAAATTAAAAAGTAAATAAAATTATTGGACAAAACATTCTTTATCTCCTTCCCATTACAGATTATAAACAAATATTAAAGCATGAACAAGCCACAACAATTTTAGTTGGTTCACCTTCATTGGGCTACATCCAAGGATCATACATTAGTAATGCGCCGATGTACCAAATCCAGTAAAACTGCACTACTATTTACAATGTTCAGAGCGGACTCCGTGTCCCTCCAAGTTTATAACCCCTCACAATATTAAAGCTCACTACTCTATCAATTGAAGTGTGCTCAATACTTCTTCAGAAGATCCAATAATAGTTTAGAGACTTGTAGTTCCCTTCATTATCACAGATTAATGCATCTTTCTCTTTATTTATATGCTCTGTTGAACTTCCACTTTCATTCACTGGTGAATACAACTTTACCATGGGTGTACCGGGAAATCTTCTAATTTTCTCACAACCCTAGAATGACTGTCACACTTCTCCAAGCATGGCGCACAAGTTTCACCAAACCAATTTTGCGACACTCCCTTCCTTAACTCAAAACTTGGGTGACTCACACCCTTCTACACCCAAACTAATATTGGCACACAACTATCAACTTGTGCGCAACTTATGAATATATTTGTACTTGCGCGTCCAAACCTACTAGTGCTTCTGGAGCTCAAATTCTCTGTAAGTGTTCAGATTAATTCCAAATTAGGAGGGTTAACTCTCTATGTATAGTCATTTTTGGAACCCTGAGTGCCACGTTCAAGTTTCCTCCTAGCACGCAAGTCCTACCACATGAGCCTCTGTCACCCAAGTCACCTTGCACGTCCAAACCAACACATGGGTGCCCCTATTTCCTTTTCTATATTTTAATGTTTTGATCTTGAAAAACTAATGGAGTTCAACTTTCCAAGCCTCCAAAAAACTGGTACTCAAGTAACTTTTCCAAAAACACTTTTCTGCATTTTTCGACTTTGAGGGCCAAATATTTGGCAAACACTGGAAAATGGTTCCACCTTGTATGTCCTCTTTTTGTACCACCTCTAGATCATCCATTCCTTTTTCAAGGTTCTTATATCAATCATTTATTGTATAAAACAACTCTTGAACTTGAAAACCTACCATTTAACCCCCATTTTTTTTAAAAAATTAACATCATGGTCTCCTTTGTCAACAAACATAACATAGATGCCTGCTTTTCCAACAAACACAATCACCACAAAAATGCTTAAATGATACCTTGAGGGATTTTTTCACAACATTTAATCCCATGTATTAAAAAATTTCATTGATATGTTTTGATAATTATGGATATTTATTTGTTATGAAAAAATAGTTATCAATAATTTATTTATTTTATTACATGTTTTTATGTTTAAATTATATCTATTTGTATATATATTTTCAAATGTTTACGTGTTTTAATATATTCAACTTTTATATTTTGGGAACATAATTAGATATATTAATGAATAACCACACATGAATTTTAAAATAGGGTTGATTCTTTCTTATAATTTTCAAAATGAAATACTCAAAAAAGATATTATCTTTTTAATCGATTCATGAAGTATTTGAATTTGAGAAAGTTAAATTTTATATCAATCAGGGATCATCTAATTTTTAATAGTTTTAGTCATAATTATACATTCTCAATATTTCATGGTGAAATAAAAAAAACATAAACATCTAATTTTGTTGAAAATATATAGTATGAGACATAGGATCATATTGAAGAAATAATTTTTGACATAATCATTTAAACCATATAAAAAATAGCAAACATTAGATGATTTTATGGATATTCTCAGAGAAATTTATTCTTAGGTTTTACTAAATTTATATCATTATTATTAGTTTTGAGATTAGATAACTTGGAATAAAGAAATTGGTGGAGTACTAAATTTTTCTCTGAATTTATTAAACTCTTAAAAGTTCCACTTCTACAAGGAAACATGCTTCCACATTCCAATTATGATACAAATAAAATATTATGCCCCTTGGAATTAGGGTATATAAATATACATGATTTACCCAAGGATATTATTTTGAATAAGAAGGAATATTAATGTTTATCAAAATGTCCAAAATGTTGGACATCGTGATATAATATGGAAGAAAAATTCAACTTCAATTCATTCTTAGGTACTAGGATAAAACCTCCTAAAGTAATTTGGAACCTTGCAATAATTCGTCATTTGAACCATATATTTGAAAATTGACATGATACAAAAGGTTAATATAGAATATAGATGAGTATATCTATAATGGAAACTTACATAACCCAGATTATTCACCCAAGATTAAGATATTTGATAAAATATTTCCTGATTTTGGAAGTGAATAATGAAATTTTAGAATGAGATTATAAATAGATGGAATAAATCCATATTAGTTCTTTAGTATACAAAACAGTTCGTCGCCTATTTTATTGGTATTTTACAACTTTTCCCCATAGATATGTATGAAGAAAAAAAATTATGATGAGCTTGATTATCTCTAGACCAAAAAGTCTAGGAAATGAAATTGATGTGTATCTTTCACCATTGATTGAGGATTTGAAACTTAAATGGGAGAAAAGTGTTAAAAAAATTATGCATATTATAAAGAGACTTTTATTTTTCATGCTATGATAACGTTCACTATAAATGAATTTCTTAAAAATAGAAACTTATCTTGATACAGTGTTAAGGAATATAAATCTTGTCCAATTTTTGAAGAATATACATTATATTATCAATTTTTTAACAGAATAATGACAGTGTACATGGTATGTTAATTGTTTTTTGAATTCATCATCCTAACCATAGATTCAAAAAAAGGCATTTAATGTTTTATTGGAATATAATCTCACCCCAAAACCATTTTCAACTGAATAATGTTACCACATGGTGAAAAATATTGATTTCACTTTTGGAAAGAAAAAAAAGTTATCATCATCAAATATATATCTAGATTAAATATTATTTCTTATTTTAAAAACCTTATTGGATATTTTTAGTGATAAGACACAATATTAACATTATGAATGTTCAGAAAAACATATGTGATGGTTTTATTGGTACTTTGTTAGACATAAAATGAAAGATTTAAAATGGATTTCATTCAAGATTGGACCTGATATCCATGGGAATATGTTTGGAATTAGCTCCCACTATGAAAGTAAATATAACATATTTACCTCTATCTTATCACACATTAAGTAAGGGTGAGAAGTTGTATTTTTTCATTTTTTTCATGGTATTAAAGTACCAATTAGATATTCCTAAAATGTGATGAATTTGGAGTCATTGAAGGATTTTAAATTAATAGGTATAAAATATCATGAATTTCATGTATTAAAAAAATGGCTACCAGTGTCACTACATCATATGTTTTTGATGACTTTTAGAATAAATATCTTCCGGTTATGTTCTTTTTTCAATTCCATTCATAGTAAAGTCATTAATCCCTATTTTTTATTTGTGATGGAGAATAAAGTTGTACTCAATATTTTTCAACTAGAAATGTATTTATTAGCAAAATTTCATGATATAATGGTTCATCTGATGATTAATTTAGTTCATTAAATAAGAATAAATTTATTTACATTGGATGTGTTATTTATAAAGGTATAAAAAATTTTAAGGGATATATTAAAAATAAACATCAATAGGAGGCCTATATTGTTCAAAAATATGTATTAGAAAAGGTTATTGGGTAATTTCCTAATTATTTTTAAGAAATGGATTGTCTTGGTATCCCCATATATTATTCCCCAGCCTTAAACATTACATAAAATTGAATTAAATTAATAATTAACATTGAGGATATTTTTAGAATTAGAGCTTTAGAGAATTAGGTCATAACATATACATAACAACATGAACATTAGAAGTAGACACTTCTACTCAATATCTATTTTTCGCATAAAACAAAAACTCTTAAAAAATAAACATGTTTAGTTCTATGTTTTAGACAGCATGACATTTTATGGATACCATCCTTGACCAAACTCATTTTTATGTCCTGTGAAAAACATATCAAAACATAGAATGAGCATAAAAAGCTCAATAAGGGATACATAAAGAAGGAAAACTAGTAGTTTTTCAAACCAACATGTAAACCATTAAAATTTATCACAAAGTAATACTTTTAACCATTGATAAGTAGAAAAAAAAATTCACTGAATATAAGCTCCTTGGTTACCCTTTTGTAACCAAAATATTACCATAAATCCTATTGAAAGAAATGTATCCTATAAAGGCAACTTGGGACATAAACATACTTAAATGGGATAATCATACGGTCGACTTCGACACATATCACTAAATGGAATAGTCGTACGGGAGACTTCCATACCACATTCATTGAAGGTTATAACGTAACCACTCATCCATGGTTTATCATAGAACCACCCATCATTTGGTTTATCAAATAGCCACCATTCATTGATTTATCATGTAACCACCTATCAAATATAAAAGTACCATTATTTAATCATAACACATAAAATATTTCAAATATCATCATTTCACTTATAACATTTCATTTCAAATCCCAAGAAGCAATTTCAAGATATTAAAATACTCTATCCATTTCAAAAACCATTTTCAATACAAAAATATGTATAAATGGAATAAGGTATTTATTTTACTTTTAAAAATATTAAGTCTTATAGAGGAATCCAAATAACGATTATGGCGGTGGAGAGGTCATTGTCGCCTCATACGTTAAAAACATTCCTTTGGTCATTTAGTAAAACATTTTGTAGAAACAAAAATCTATTTGAATGAATGTAAAATTCAATGTGGTTTATTATAATCATTGTAAAATAGGGTCGTGTATAAACCAAGATATGCCTCAATGAAAGGAGAATTAGACGAAGTCCCTTACCTCATGTCCGACTTGACTCGTTCGTTCTTTAATTTCTTGAATAACAAAATTAAGTTAATTTCTACTTGATTTAGAACCTTTTTCAAGTTTATTATTCCTTTTATATCACTTATTAACACATTATAAAAATAACATAATTATTAATGATCATATCGGATGTTTTGTTGATATTCGGTAGGTTAGTCAAAAATGAACTTGTTATAATTACAAATTATCCATGTGGTCAAAATTCTATTATCTCAAGAATCATATTCATGATTTAAATATAATATATATATATAGTATATATTTATTTAGATACAGTATATATTTATTTATAATATCCCTTAACATTTGGAGATAAGAAATGAAATGCATCGTTCATTAAGACGGTAAGTCGTATTTACGCATGAAAGATGTTTTCATTTATATTTCATATTTAAAGGAATTAAAAAAAATCACACGTATGTATATTATAATTAAAATATCATATCATATTTTATATACACTACATAATTTCATTAAATCCATCTTTTATAAATTCCATATATGGCATTAACGATTCATATCACTTTGAGGGGGTGATAGTCCGCACTTCCTCAAATGAAATTATCGTATTTTCCCATTATGGAAAAAATAAAGGTATCCTATAAATGAAAAATACAGTAGAATAGATAAAATATAAATATAATATATATCACATTTAAATACAGGTACATCATAATGGATACCATGATATGTAAGAACCCAGTTTTTGCTACAAAAGACTTTGGAATATTCTTGATGATATTCCAGAGTAGCACCTTCGGACGGCGTGCGATCCCGAGCCCCAGAGTGGCTGGAATTAAATTTTCAGTGCGTTCACACTGGAAACGCTAAATAAAAGGGGTAACTCCTAAATGGAGTTCCGGATCAGGCATCCGAGTGTACGGATGGGTCCGAAATGGGTTGTTTACCCTAGGAACGAAATAAAACTTGTCGGTGCGGGACGTTTGGACCCCTCGCCCGCTTCTGGAATGTTAAACGGATAAATTAATTAATTTATTTATTCGTTTATTGGGGAAACGCTAGTATATCTTAAATGGGGGCTCGGATTGGGAAACCGAGGGCACCGTTGTTTTTGGAATGTGCCTTTTACCCTAGGAGGGGTATAAGTTTCGCGGGCGCGGGCCGTTTGTGAAAAATGGCCCCAGGGGCGTTTTCGTAATTTAGAGGCTTCGAACGTTAAATTTTATAACTTTTGAACGGGGTCTTGGATTAAAATTATGATACTGCCGTTGTGCTCGGGAGGTTTTGTTTACCCTAGGGGAGGCTTAATCCCGACCCCGCCAGGAGTTTGGGTTCGGGCCGTCGGGCGGGTGGTTAAGTGTTTTCTATTTAAACACTTAACCCACCCCCTCTCCTCTCCCTTTTCTCCCTAGCGCCAGTAGCTCCCAACGACGGAGGAAGCTCCTCCTAACCTCTTCCTCTCTGTCAAGGCAGCGGCATGGCGGTAGATCCCTCGCGGCGAAGCATCGGGCAACGCCCACGAGGTAGGGTTTTGTATTTGCGTTTTAATTCACGAACCACCCTTTGAACCCCAATTTTAGCGTCGATTTGTTGTTTTCTCTTTGAGAAAATTCCTTGGTCGCGTAGCACACATTTTATTCTTTCAATCTCTTCTTTCGGAATTAAAATCCGAGCTCAGAGGAGGCCAGGGTTGATCGTCAAAGGTTGCGGGTTTTTGGAGGGGTTCTCGGGTGTTCCGGCGGGTAGGCACGGCGGCGGAGCGGCTCCAGGCGGCAGCGCGGTGAGCCGGACGGTGGCAGAGCGGCTCCAGGCTGTGGTCCATCTTGGCAGCGGGGTGGCACGGCGGAGGCGCCTGCGGTCGGCGGGGTCTTGGGCGGAGCCGACGTAGCGCGAAGAGAAAAGGGGGGTCGCGGGGTGCGCGACCCCGCATGCGGCGTGACCGCGACCCGCATGTCGCTGCGGGGAGAGGAGACCGTCCGTCAAGGCTGGTCAGTGTCGGTGGAGATAGGCCGCGGCCAGCTGGCCGCGGCGGACCGAACCAGACCCGCGGTCGGGCCGCGGGCCGGCTGTGGGCGGACCGGCCGGACCGGGCCGGTCCGGCCCAAGGGAATTTCCCCTTTCGAATTTCCGACGCCCGTAGCTTTCGCTACGGGCGTCCATTTTACGTGTTGTCAGCGGAAGCGCGGACCTTGCGTCGAGGGAAATGTTTTTAGATGGTTTCGAAAATTTTTAATTCCCGAAACGAGGGGTCACGGAGGCGCGACGTGTCTTTAAATGGATGAGCGTTTTTCCTGAGATTTTTGTATTGGACGGCGTGGACTCGTCCGATGTCCGATTTAATCGCCGTCAGTGGCGTTGGAACCCTAGCGTCGAGGCGGAGGTTTCTAGGGTGGTTTCGGGCGTTGAATCCGAAGTTGAGGTGTGGGCCCCACGGCCCGTCTTTTGAGCTGCGTGCATCTTTTAGCGACTTTTTCCTCGGACGTCCGTTTGGGGCGTGCGAGCAGTCGATGTTGGGTGTTTTTCCGAGGGCATCGCATTGGCGCAGTTTTCCCGGTCTAATTCTGCACGATGGTGCGGGCCCCGTGAGGGTCGTTTCGGGAGTTGACGGTGATTTCCAGCTTTATCACCGGGCGACCGTTTTGGACAAGTGGATAGTCCATCTTATGTGATTTTTCGAGAGGATCGCAATGGTGTGATCCGTTCATTGAGTTTCGGGACCAGGATGTGGGTCCCACGTGGCACCGCTCGTGTGCGGTGCGCCGGGATGCACCTTTCTCTCCGGATATCTGTTTCACTCAAGTGAGTAGCGCTTTTAACGTGTTATCCCGAGGGGATCACAATGGTGCGATGTGCCCGACTTATTTTGGGGCCGAGGCTCGGGATCACGGGACGCCGTTCGGGTGAGAGGCGGTATTGGTGACTTTCCCGTCGGATATCCGTTTGAGGCGAGCAAGTAGTCTATCTCGCGTGTTTTTCCTCGAGGATCATAACGGTGCGATTCGTTGGGTTGTGCGGATCCTCTTGCGTGATCTTGTTAAATGTAGAGCAAGAGAGGTGCTCTAGTGGTGGTTCGCCCTACTTTGTCTGTAGCGGACCCTTGGCGCGTGATCGCGCACTCTTGGGAGAGTGATACAAATGGTTCACGAGATGTGGTTGGTCGTGCCTGGGCCTTTGAGGTGGAGTTGTTATGTCACGCCTTCACGTTGACGCTGGGTGCCGTGTGCACGATTGCCTTTGGGCTGGAATGAGGTATACTCCAAGAGTATACAGGAGTGCTTGGAGGTACGTGTGGTTGTTTGTACCTGAGGATGTTTGTGCGCTCAGTTGGGGTTGACTTGGGGCCACACGTCGTGTTAGACCCACGTGCGTGCCGTGATATGCTTTACGTACTTTGACCTCTCGCGATGTAGAGGGTCCCTCTGTGCTCGTTTGTTTGACCAGCAGGGTGGAGTTTTCCCCTAGCTTTGTGCTCGTCTGTTTGAGCAGTAGGGCAGAGTTTTCCCTGGCCTGGTGCTCTTTTGTCTGACCAGTAGGGTTGAGCGGTCTCCCCCTGGCCTTGTTCTCGATGGTTTGGCCGGCATAGATGGTTTGGTTCCTCTGCTTC
The DNA here is from genome assembly GCA_963277665.1 of Viscum album. Classification (NCBI taxonomy): domain Eukaryota; kingdom Viridiplantae; phylum Streptophyta; class Magnoliopsida; order Santalales; family Viscaceae; genus Viscum; species Viscum album. The sequence continues at coordinate 1,008,567,780 of OY728161.1, forward strand.
TTCGGCTGTGAGGGGTTTCGGTACTGTGCACTTTCACCGGACTGCGACACCGTCTACGACTATGGGTGTTCGTACAACGTGGGTGTTTTCCCCACTTTCTGGGATGAAATGTCTCGGTCCGCTTCGACAGTTACTCAGCAGATTGGAGCAGGATCTCCTTGTGAGTTCTGGGGAGTTTCTCTCGTTGCTCCATGTTCCCTGGTAGAGCTTGTGGTTTCGGTGTGACCAACACTTTACGAGGGCACCGATCCTCTACCCAGGAGGTTGTTTCCAGCAGGGCTGAGGTTGTTCCCGTAGGGTTGAGGTTGTTTCCAGCAGGGCTGAGGTTGTTCCAGCAGGGATGAGGTTGTTCGAGCAGGGCTGAGGTTGTTCCAGCAGGGATGAGGTTGTTCCAACAGGGCTGCGGTTGTCTCCAGTAGGGCTGAGGTTGTTTTTAGCAGGGCTGAGGTTGTATCGAGAAGGGCTCGTCAGTGGGTTACATCCAGCAGGGATGGCCAGTATAGTGGTGTTCACCGAGCAGTACCATCCAGCAGGGATGGCCAGAGTAGTGTCGGGCTTACCTCCAGCGGGGCTGGGCAGTGGTCCCCGATGCGGGGCTTACCTCCAGCGGGGTTGGGCAGTGGTCCCCGATGCCGGGCTTACCTCCAGATGGGTTGGACGGTGGTCCCCGATATCGGGATTACCTCCAGCTGGGCTGGGCAGTGGTCCCCGATGCTGGTCTTACCTCCATCTGGGCTGGGAAGTGGTCCCCAATGCCGGGTTACCTCCAGTTGGGCTGGGCAGTGGTACCGTCGCCGACTTTAGCCTGGTCACCCTCCAATGGATTACCCTGTTACGGGACTGGGCAGTGTGGCACCCATCAACTTTCCAGGTCTCCCTGTAGTGGGAACCCGTTGACTTCTAGGGATCCTCTAGCGGGGCTGGGCAGGGGGTCGCCTGTCGACTTTGAGCAGACTTCTCGACTGTAGGGCAGTGACGTGGTGTGGTTTGACGTTCCCGCGGAACTGTCAAGTACGAGGAGCGCTTTCCCCAACCGAGACGCATCCTTGTGACGTGACCTAAAACTGTGCGGGCGAGTCAGTGTCGCCCAAAGCGGATAGTGTCGAGGTGTGGTGATTGATCCCCTTGGCTTGCGGTTCGGGGCAGACGTGTGGGATGCTAGGCATCGATGGGGTTACTTCTGGGACTGTTGGCTACTCTTTCTTGGGCTGAGCTACGGGATGGAGATCCCCTTACGACATTGTTCGGGCTTCTTGTTGAGCATATAGACTTGTATATACCTTGTTCCTGCACCCACTCCTTGGGTTTTGGCTACTCTCCATCCAGGAGAGGCGAAGATGCGTGGGGTATGCCACGTGCTTTCCGTGTCTAGCTTCTCGTGGTTGGATGAGTCTACTCTCCTGCTATAGGCAGCGAAAGATCGACGAGAAGTTCATCTTCTCACCGTTCCTAGCTCCTTTTGTTAGGACGAGTCTTCCACCTTTCTCTTGTTGGGTTGAGTTGGACTCTTTACTGTACTCTTACTGCACTTTCAGTTGTACTCCTCTACTTTTCTGTTCGCTCTACTGCTCACCCTTCGGTACCTCCTTTTGTTGCTCCATCGAGCCTTCGGGTTATCCTACTGAGTATTTTTATACTCACCCCTTCTTGGGCTTTGCTCGCACTTGGTGTGCCCTTGCAGAAGACGGACAGGTGGAGCGTGACTTCAATGGAGCGTAGGAGCTTGGGAGCTTGGACCGCGTGCGGTGGTCTTGGCCGGGTTCCAGGTGAGAGACCCGTCAGCAGTTTCTTTTGTTTTCCTGTTGCCGGGTTGTGGCACTTTTTGGTTGGGCGCGTGTTTTGCCCCTTTTCTTTTCACCTTGTACTTTTTACTGTTTATAGGTCGATGCACATCTGTGGTTTATATATGTAGCATTTGTTCTTTTTACTCTGCTTGTTCTTTCTTTACTCTGCACTTTTGCATTGAGTGTGTTGCGTGTGTGTGTACAGGTTCTTAGGCAAAGGCCTCCCCGAGTAATTGTGCCTTCGGCGTTGGTCGCCAGCCCCTGGCCTATGGAGGTGGGCCTGGGGTAGTTGCAGCTCGATCCCGGGTAGGGTCGGGTCGTAACAAAGTGGTATCAAAGGTGGTTCGTTCCTTGGGACGCTGTTCGGACGTCCCTAAAAGAGGAATTGGTTGGGATTTAGGGCAACAGTGTTAACGTGTCTCGAGAGCGGCTCTCAGGCCAGGGAGTCTAGTGATGCTGCAGTGGCCGACGTATCCATTCACCAGGACCTTGATAACCCGCTTGTCAACTCGGCATGCTGAGACACTTGTTGCAGGGAAAATTTGTTTGTGCATCAAATAGGACTGAGTCTTGACTGTCCTTCTTGAGTCACCTCCCCATCGTTGTTGTTATTGGTATATACATATATGCTCATCTAACCGCGGCACTCCTTGATAATTTTCAGGATGTCTCCGCGAGGACAGTCAGCCAGGATACCAGCTCTGGTTCGTGACGACGATCATGTGAGCTACGAGGCCACAGTCCAAGACCCATCATGTGAGCCCCTTTCTCCGGGTGGGCCGGTAGCAGCACCCCCACCTGTTGAGCAGCAGGCAGTTTCAGCAGAGTAGGCTGAGCTTGAGCGCAGGTTGAGCGCGTTCCGTGAGTTCCAGCGGTAGAGACCGCTGAGGTTCAGTGGTGAGCCAGACCCTCAGGCAGCAGAGGATTGGATTGAGGCAGTGGTTCGCCTTTTCAGGCTTGTGCAGACGTCGACAGATCAGAGAGTGGCTTTGGCAGCCACCCTTTTTCGTGGAGCATCTCGGCATTGGTGGAGTCTGGTGACTCAGTTTCTTGATGAGTCGTCGCTTTTGTTGGATGAATTTCAGTTTTTGCTCCATAAGGAGTTTTTCCCCTCCTGCTTGCGCTCCGTTCGGATTCAGGAGCTCCTGCAGTTTCAGCAGGGAGGGAAGACAGTGGTCGAGTATGCGGCTAGCTTTGCAGACCGTGCACGCTTTTTCCCGGACTTGGTCTGTGACGACAACCTCCGAGCGCAGAAGTTTGAGTAGGGTCTCCACCGAGAGATTCGTGTTGTCATAGTACCCTTGGGAATTTCCACATATATCGGGGTTCTAGAGCTGGCGCTGGTGAAAGAGGGCTTCCTGTCGCATTTTGGAGTTGGTGGTGGCAGCAGACACGTTGGGGCCGAGACGTCTGCCATAGCTAGTGGGCGTCGGAAAGCAGGACCTCGACGCAGGTGTTTTTCTGACAACCGGACTCAGGGGCATTGTCGTACACCACAGTGGCGTCGGAGGGCACCAGTGCTGCCCAGAGAGAGTCGGTGTTTTGCCTGTAACGGGCGAGGTCACTTGGTACGAGACTGCCCGAACCAAGTTGTTGGGAGCTTCGGGCAGGCAGCAGGTGCACCACCATGACAGAGGCATCGCCGTGATCAGAGTAGTACCCAGAGATGTGGTGCTAGTAGAGGAGAGAGAGGAGCTGGTAGTGGGGGACGATGTTACGAGGTCTTCCCATCACCACTAGGGGGTCCACGTCAGGCTCCGGGAGCTGACAGTTGGGACCGCGGGCAGCCGTGAGCTTTGGATGTCTACGATCCTGCAGAGCATGAGGAGATAAGAGGTATGCTCTACAGCTCTTCTACCTTTTTGTAGTAGAATTGTTAGACTCTGTGTGTGATCTGATTTCCTCCGTACTACTTGTTTGATGTGTTACCTAGGTGATGCAGGGCGTCAGGTGTGACCCTGTGTTGGTAAGGAAAACGGCATGAGACCTTTTCCTTTAGTCGATGGTGTTGACTCTTTCACCTTTTGAGCGTTTAAGAGACCATCGACTGTGGAACCTTGCGTGACCAGATATCCTTGGGTGTTTCACCATATGGATATTCTGAAGGAGGGAATCAATGGGCCTTATTCCAGGTGCGGGCGGTGATTCCAGTCGCAGCGTGCGACATAGAGGTTTGACCGGGGAGGTGAGCTACCCCTGAGGGCCTTCGGGCCGTGTGAGACCGTGCAAAGGGATGGTGAGGTACCCTACCACCTTTCCCTAACCCCAAAGTCTGGAGTGGGTGAACGACGTCGGCAAGGGCTGACCTCGCGTGAATAGGTCAATCCTTTCGTCCGTGTGCGGTGACGCAGAGCTGTGTGTGGGTTCTTCTGGGTATGGGAAAGCCAGGTGTGGGATTATTACCCTGTGTTGCTCCCTAGTTTTGCTTTTCGGGGACGAAAATCTTGAAGGAGGGAATGATTTAAGAACCTAGTTTTTTCTACAAAAGACTTTGGAATATTCTTGATGATATTCCAGAGTAGCGCCTTCGGACAGCGTGCGATTCCGAGCCCCGAAGTGGCCGGAATTAAATTTTCAGTGCATTCACACTGGAAACGCTAAATAAAAGAGGTAACTCCTAAACAGAGTTCCAGATCAGGCATCCGAGTGTACGTATGGGTCCGTAATGGTGTTCTTACCCTAGCAACGACATAAAACTTGTCGGCGCGGGACGTTTGGACCCCTCGCCAGCTTCTGGAATGTTAAATGGATAAATTAATTAATTAATTTATTCATTTATTGGAGAAACTCTATTATCTCTTAAACGGTGGCTCAGATTGGGAAACCGATGGCACCGTTGTGTTCGGAATGTGCTGTTTACCCTAGTAGGGGTATAAGTTCCGCGGGCGCGGGTTGTTTGTGAAAAATGGCCCCAGGGGCGTTTTCGTAATTTAGAGGCTTCGGACGTTAAATTTTATAACTTTTGAACGGGGTCTCGGATTAAAATTCCGAGACCTCCGTTGTTCTCGGGAGGTTTTTTTTACCCTAGGGGAGGCTTAATCCCGACCCCTCCAGGAGTTTGGGTTCGGGCCGTCGGGCGGGTGGTTAAGTGTTTTCTATTTAAACACTTAACCGACCCCCTCTCCTCTCCCTTTTCTCCCTGGCCCCAGCAGCTCCCAACGATGTAGGAATCTCCTCCTCACCTCCTCCTCTCCGGAAAGGCCGCGGCATGGAAGCAGATCCCTCGCGGTGAAGCTTCGGGCAACGCCCACGAGGTAGGGTTGTGTATTTGCGTTTTAATTCCCGAACACCCTTTGAACCCCAATTTTAGCGTCGATTTGTTGTTTTCTCTTCGAGAAAATTCCTAGGTCGTGTATCACACATTTTATTATTTAAATCGCTTCTTTCAGAATTAAAATCTGAGCTCGGAGGAGGCTGGGGTTGATCGTCGAAGGTTGCGGGTTTTTGGAGGGGTTCTCGGGTGTTCTGGCGGGTAAGCACGGCGGCGGAGTGGCTCCAGGCGGCGGCGCGGTGAGCCGGACGGTGGCGGAGCGGCTCCAGGTGGTGGTCCGTCTCGGCAGCGGGGCGGCACAAAGGAGGCGGCTGCGGTCGGCGGGGTCTCGGGTGGCGCCGGTGTAGCGCGAAGAGGGAAGGGGGGTCGCGGGGTGCGCGACCCCGCGTGCGGCGCGAACGCGACCCGCTTGTCGCGGGTCGCTGCGGGGAGAGGAGACCAGCCGTCAAGGCCGGACGGTGTCGGTGGAGACAGGACGCGGCCAGCGGGTCGCGGCGGACCGAACCAGACCCACGGCCGGGCCGCGGGCCGGCTGTGGGCGGACCGGCCGGACCTGGCCGGTCCGGCCCAAGGGAATTTCCCCTTTGGAAATTCCGACGCCCGTAGCTTTCGCTACAGGCGTCCGTTTTGCGCGCCGTCAGTGGCAGCGTGGACCTTGCGTCGAGAGGAATGTTTTGAGATGGTTTCGGGAATTTTTACATCCCGAAACGAGGGGTCGCGTAGGCACGACGTGTCTCTAAATGGACGAGCGTTTTTCCCGAGATTCTTGTATTGGACGGCACGGACGGGTCCAACGTCCGATTTAAGTTCCGTTAGTGGCGTTGGAACCCTGGAATCAAGGCGGAGGTTTCCAGTGTGGTTTTGGGCGTTGCAGCCGGAGTTGAGGTGTGGGCCCCACGGCCCGTCTTTTGAGATGCATGCAGCTTTTAGCGACTTTTTCCTCGGACGTCTGTTCGGGGCATGCGAGCAGTCGATGTTGGGTGTTTTTCTGAGGGCATCGCGTTGGCGCAGAATGCTCGCTATAATTCCGCACGATGGTGCGGGACCCGCGAGGGCCGTTTCGGGAGTTGATAGTGATTTCCAGCTTTATCACCGGGCGACCGTTTTGGACAATTGGATAGTCCATCTTGTGTGCTTTTTCGAGAGGATCGCAATGGTACGATCCGTTCATTGAGTTTCGGGACCGGGATGTGGGTCCCACGTGGCACCGCTCCTGTGTGGTGCGCCGGGATGCACCTTTTTCTCCGGATATCTGTTGCACTCAAGTGAGTAGCGCTTTTGACGTGTTATCCCAGGGGGATCACAATGGTGCGATGCGCCCGACTGATTTCGGGGCCGAGGCTCGGGATCACGAGACGTCGTTCGGGTGAGAGGCGGTGTTGGTGACTTTCCCGTCGGATATCCGTTTGAGGTGAGTAAGTAGTCGATCTCTCGTGTTTTTCCACGAGGATCATAACGGTGTGATCCATATGGTTGTGTGGAGCCTCTTGCCTGATCTTGTTAAATGTGGAGCAAGAGAGGTGCTCTAGTGGTGGTTCGCCCTACTTTGTCTGTAGCGGACCCTTGGTGCGTGATCGCGCACTTTTGGGAGAGCGATACGAATGGTTCACGATATGTGGTTGGCCGTGCCTGGGCCTTTTAGGTGGAGTTGTTACGTCATGCCTTCGTGTTGAAGATGGGTGCCGTGTGCACGATAGCCTTTGGGCTGGAATGAGGTATACTCCGGGAGTATACGGGAGCGCTTGGAGGTACATGTTGTTGTTTGTACCTGAGGATGTTTGTGCACTCAGTTGGGGTTGACTTGGGTCCACACATCGTGTGGGCCCCACGTGCGTGTCGTTATCTTCTTTACGTACTTTGACCTCTCGCGACGTAGAGGGTCCCTCTGGGCTCGTTTGTTTGACAAGCAGGGTGGAGTTTTCCCCTGGATTTGTGCTCGTCTGTTTGACCAGCAGGGCGGAGTTTCCCCTGGCCTGGTGCTCTTTTGTCTGACCAGTAGGGTTGAGCGGTCTCCCCCTGGCCTTGTTCTCGATGGTTTGGCCGGCAAAGATGGTTTTGTTCCTCTGCTTCTTCGGCTGTGAGGGGTTTCTGTACTGTTCCCTTTCACCGGACTGCGACACCGTCTGCGACTACGGGTGTTCGTACAGCGTGGGTGTTTTCCCCACTTTCTAGGATGAGATGTCTCGGTCCTCTTCGATAGTGACTCAGCGGATTCGAGTGGGATCTCCTTGTGAGGCCTGGGGAGTTTCTCCTATTGCTCTGTGTTCTCTGGTAGAGCTTGTGGTTTCGGTGTGACCAACACTTTATGCGGGCACCGATCCTCTACCCAGGAGGTTGTTTCCAGCAGGGCTGAGGTTGTTCCAGCAGGGTTGAGGGTGTTTCCAGCAGGGTTGTGGTTGTTCCAGCAGGGCTGAGGTTGTTCCAGCAGGGCTGAGGTTGTTCCAGCAGGGTTGAGGTTGTTTCCAACATGGCTGAGGTTGTTTCTAGCTGGGCTGAGGCTGTATCGAGCAGGGCTCGCCAGTGGGTTACCATCCAGCAGGGATGGCTAGTACAGTGGTGTTCACCGAGCAGTACCATCCAGAAGGGATGGCCAGAGCAGTGTCGGGCTTACCTCCAGCGGGGCTGGGAAGTGGTCCCCGATGTCGGGCTTACCTCCAGCGGGGCTGGGCAGTGGTCCCCGATGTCGGGCTTATCATTAGCTGGGCTGGGCAGTGGTCCCCGATGCCAGGATTACCTCCAACTGGGCTGGGCAGTGGTCCCCAATGCTGGGCTTACCTCCAGCTGGGCAGGGCAGTGGTCCCCGATGCTGGGTTGCCTCCAGTTGGGCTGGGTAGTGGTCCCATCACCGACTTTAGTCGGGTCGCCCTCCAGTGGATTACCTTGTTACGAGACTGGGCAGTGTGGCACCCGTCGACATTCCAGGTCTCCCTGTAGTGGGAACCCATTGACTTCCAGGGATCCCCCAGCGGGGTTGGGCAGGGGGTTTCCTGTCGACTTTGAGCAGACTTCTTGACTGCGGGGCAATGACGTGGTGTGGTTTGGCGTTCCCCCAGAACTCTCAAGTACGAGGAGCGCTTTCCCCCTCTGAGACGTGTCCTTGTGACGCGACCTAAAACCATGTGGGCGAGTCAGTGCCGCCCAAAGCGGATAGTGTCGAGGTGTGGTGATTGAGCCCCTTGGCTTGCAGTTCAGGGCAGACGTGCGGGATGTTGGGCATCAATGGTGTTACTTCTGGGACTGTTGGCTACTCTTTCTTGGGCTGAGCTACAGGATCGAGATCCCCTTACGACGTTGTTTGAGCTTCTTGTTGAGCATATAGACTTGTATATACCTTGTTCCTGCACCCACTCCTTGGGTTTTGGCTACTCTCCTTCCAGGAGAGGCGAAGACACGTGGGGTATGCCACGTGCTTTCCGTGTCTAGCTTCTCGTGGTTGGATGAGTCTACTCTCCTGCTATAGGTAGTGAAAGATCGACGAGAAGTGCATCTTCTCACAGTTCCTAGTTCCTTGTGTTAGGAAGAGTCTTCCACCTTTCTCATGTTGGGTTGAGCTGGACTCTTTACTGTACTCTTACTGCACTTCCAGTTGTACTCCTCTACTTTTCTGTTCGCTCTACTACTCACCCTTCGGTACCTCCTTTTGTTGCTCCCTCGAGCCTTCGGGGTATCCTACTGAGTATTTTTATACTCAGCCCTACTTGGGCTTTGCCCGCACTTGGTGTGCCTTTGCAGACGACGGACAGGTGGAGCGTGACTTCAGTGGAGCGTAGGAGCTTGGGAGCTTGGACCGCGTGCGGTGGTTGTGGCGGGGTTCCAGGTGGGAGACCCGTCAGCAGTTTTTTTGTTTACCTGTTGCCGGGTTGTGGCACTTTTTGTTTGGGCGCGTGTTTTGCCCCTTTTCTTTTCAGCTAGTACTTTGTACTGTTTAGAGGTCGATGCACATCTGTGGTTTATATATGTAGCAGTTGTTCTTTTTTACTCTTCTTGTTCTTTCTTTACTCTGCACTTTTGCATTGAGTGTGCTGCGTGTGTCTGTACAGGTGCTTAGGCAAAGCCCTCCCCGAGTTATTGTGCCTTCGGTGCTGGTTGCCAGCCTCTGGCCTATGGAGGCGGGCCTGGGGTAGTTGCGGCTCGAGCCCGGGTAGGGTCGGGTCGTGACATGATAGGTTGTAGGTAAAAATTGAATAATCATCGTTTAGTGAGGTAGTAGTTCACCGTACACAGAAACTGTATGTTCATATCCATTACATGGAGGTGTGTGTACGTGTAGTTATAATATTTTTGATAAAAATATACTAGTTTTTGAAGACCCTGATTATATTACAAATTAATTTAATAAATAGAGTTTAGGGGGTTGGTGAAAGAAAATAAATGAAAGAAGCTTGAGAGAAGACATTACCTGAAATCGGGTAACTCCTTTTGATTTAAGCTAAAAGGGTTTCTTGAATTGACTTATACCCAAGATAAGGCTTATTGGAGTAATATAGAGATGTTGGGAGCTTATTTGGGATGATTTTGGACTAGACAAGGGACTTGATAGGTGTGATTAAGGGGTTCGAGGTGGTGGCCTTTTATAAGAGGGAGGAGGGATACTTTAGGAATGTCCTGTAAGATTATTTTTTTATAAACTAGATATAGATTTTCAAAAGGTTCTAAACTCATTTAATTAAAATATAATATTATTATTGTTAGAAATAACCTTAACCAATTGGTTTCAGACAAATTTTGGTTTCGAATTTAACCTTATCATTTATCTTTAACCCTCATTTAACTAATTTAACTTTTACCATTTCTTCGTGTATATTCATACTATATAGTTAATATAGTATCCATAAAATGACAATAGAACCTCAAGTAGTTATTTAATCGTGTTTAAAACATTATATAAGTTATTTGGTAGAATCTTATATATTTTGGACTATTATATCATTTAATAAAATATTATTTGTTTTAAAACTCATTTATGCCATTTTTTATACTATTCATATCATGATTTTTTTAAAATCATTACTTGATTATTTAAAAAAACATCATTAATTAAAATATAACAATTTTTAATCATTCGTAAAATTCATGTATGGAATAAGAAGTTTCAAAATAATTTTTTTTTAATTTTTATAATCTCATTTATTTAAATCATTCAATAATAAAGTAATCAATACATCATCATATAGTTATTTATATGATGTCTAAATATTATAAATAAAATACCATGATGTAGGAATTTTTTTTATATTTATAATGAATATTTATAATCCAATATATCACTCACATAACTCCATATAAAAATTGTTTCAGAAAAAGATACATTTTTAGGCTATATTTTCTTTAACTTTAAATTAAAAGTAATTAAATGTCCTTTTCACGCACAATTGGATCCATGGGGTCTAAAAATAGACCCAAGGATTCCCATGGTCATAAATATCTCATCTAATAGGGTTAAGACATGTGTTAGGCTAGTTTAATATTTTTATAATATTATTTTTTACTCTTATTTACCAGATTTACCCTTTAACCATGATAAATAAAATATTTATTGAAGTTACTATTCATAATGTCTAAAAATTAAATGTACCTATTTAAACATTTTGGACCTCATAATTCAAAATATGGAATACATTTTTTAATATTAAAAACACAAAAGTGTAATAAGATAATTTAAAATTAATTCTCACTGTCAAAAGCAAAAAGCGGGTTTTAAAGAAATAATAACTATCAAAAGTTTAACAAGTGTTTATGTCTAATTAAAAAATAAAATTAATTACAATAACCAAAATTTGATTAAATTTTAAAAACATAATATAAGTACACTTTAAAAAAATTAAAAAGATAATCTGACCATATAAATATATCAGATGAAAATACAGTTTTGACTTAAAATGGAGAAATTTTCACTATTCATTAAAAAATATCTTTATCATAAAAATACCAAAAAAATACGCAAAGTAAATTTTGATATCCCTATTCTAATGAATAGTTTTTTAAAAAATTTAAAATATAAATGTGATAAAAACTAGATTTAAAAAGGGTTCTCCCTCAAAAGGTGACAAAACTACCTTTTAAAAATATTAAAGTATTTATGATTAAAATTGGATTCATTCTCATTCTAAGACTCTAAATTTTATTGTATAAATGTAAAAACATTTAACAAACTTGTTTAATCATAAAATGTTCAGTTCTATTCATTCTCACAAATAAAAATTCAAGGAATTAACTACCATTTAAAAATAGTAATATTATATTATTATTATTATTTTCAGTATGACTCAGCCTTGTGTGAAACATAAGATTTTAGAGAAACCCATTGTTGTGTGTCGGTTATGCCACCGAACATAGAATCACTTTTAAAGTAAAATTAATATTTAATTCAAAAAAATTTAAAAATTTAAAAATTTCATATTCTTTATTTACTAGGGATGTTACACTATATCTCAACATTTGATAATTTATAGTGAAGGTAGATGGATTCATGGCTTAAAGTCAAATAAAATTCCATGTGATGAAGTGATTCAGACATATTTATACATTTTGAACAACATAGATGAGGTTCAACCATATATACCTTCACAACTTGTTGGATTAAAGGTCTGATATATAAAAACAAATGAAATGTAGTTGATGATTGAGCATAAAAAATATATTTTTTTCATGGTTTAATAAAAAATTCAACACATTTTTATCTACATCAGAAAAATTAAAATAGTTGGAAGTGGTGATATCTCATAATTTGATCACATGGTCTTGTTTTGACATTAATAGTTACAAATTTTACATAAAAATTTTAGATCACAAGAGTATTGTTCAAAATAATAGGATAGTGGTCATCACTAAAGCACAACATTTTTTGAGTTCATAAGATATAAACCATATTTCTACATCAATGACTTATTTTGGAGTTATTGAGGATATATAGTAAATTTATTATAAAAAAATTCAAGTAATATTTTTTAATTATATCTAGATTGATTGTGATCATGGTGTGAAACTTGATGATTATGGATTTACACTTGTTGATCTGAAAATATTTATTTACATAGAGGAACCATTTATCATGGTGAAACATGAAATGAAAATATTTTCGTCAATCATCCATCAAATGATCAGTGGTCCGTCATTTTTTAAGAAAAATTAATTCATTTGGTTGATGATGATTATGATGATGTGGTGGATTATTGTGATTTTTGTTTATCTATTATCTAATTTCTCGATTGATAAGGATGATTATAATGAATACATTGTAAATATTGTTTTAAATAATCATGATGAAGTTATATGGGAAAACACTAAATTACTCTCCTAATTACTCAGATAAATATTTATAATCTATCTTTCATTATCGATATCCAAATTTTCTAATTTATTTTTTCTTCAATTTTTTCCAATATATTTTTTTCTTTATAATGTATTTTGGTTTTTTTGTAAGTTTTTTTCCATTTTAATTTTTTTTATTGTATAGATTTTTTTTAATAAAATTTATGCATGTTTTATTATCTATTTTTTAATGTGATTATTTTTTTCTCTTCAATCTTGCAGTGTTTACCTTGTTTACACTAATTTAAAGTGATCTAAATGGAATTTAGGATCTATTTACATAAAAATTTTGAAAGCTATTTTTTTATTTCTGAATATAAATTAATTATCTTTCAGTTATAAATTATATACATTGAATGATTTTTTTATAAATTTTATTATCAATTAAAGAAGTTGTTATTTTTTTTAATATTATGAATTTTTATTAATATAAATATTTTTTGTATATAAATTGTTTTTGGTTGTAACTATTTTTATTTATAATTTTTTTATTTATATATATTTATGTTATAATCTGTTTTGTTGTTTAAATCATTTTTTCTTCAATTTTTTTCATTTATAAATTTTTTTCTGTCAATTATGAACGATCAAATTTTTATTTTTTATAGTTATTTAGTTTTAATTAAATACAGGAACACATAATTTTATTGAGGTAGAATACATATTTCTAAATGAAAGACCCTAATATAGGAGAACCACGGTATGTAGATTTTTTTCATTTAAAAATATATTTATATTAATTAAATCATTTAATGAAATTAAACTTATAATTCTTAAAATTATTTTTATCTCTTCTTCTTCTCTAAATAGGATGGTACCTAAAGATGGTAGGCATGAGATTAAATTTTTACCAAACTTTCACTTGCTCATGGAGAGAAAGGGGTGATAATTAACATTAGTGAGAATGACTTCCCAACTAGCTCAAATGCCACATAGTTTAGCACTTAACTAGTTATATAAATTCATTGTAGGATAAGTATTGTATACCCTAGTTGGAGGATCACCTAAAAGTGTGTGAAATATATTTTATAGGAGTCACAAACAACAAAAGTTTTAAACTTATATATTTAGTTTTTTGAATGGTTTAAATATTATACATTTCTTAACGTTATATTTATTCATCTACGGTTGGTATTTTACTTTGAAGAGAAAAAAGTAATTAAAATAAATTGTATATCCATAATGGAAAAATATAGAGATATTTTAGTACAAATTTGAGTTAAACATATATTTTTGGGAGTAAAATTGATAAATATCCTTTTTCTTAAGTATGTTTTAATAGATAGAGAGTCATGGAAGAAGTTTGTCTCTAGTCAACAGGAGGAATCTTTTATGGTATGTTTTTTTTCTCTAAAAATTTTATTTTTAAAATTTATTTTTATTACATTATAACTTCTTTATATTTTCTTATTTAATATTCCACCATGAACGCTCACCAACTGACATTGTCTCACTATTTAAACCCTCACACCCTTAGTGCGACATCGATGTGGGAATAATATAAGGAAGAAGTATATTCCATGAAGGCTAAGTTCTAACACTTGAATGATTCAATTGAGGATTTGATTAAATCATATGCATTGGATATACTTGAAAAATTTACAAGAGAGACACAACCTGTACAGCCTTCCTACCCAAATCTTACACCTCATTCATCCCCAACTGAGTATTGTGAGTTACATGCTAGAGGTCCTCATGTAAATATTATAACATATAGAAATGTACATCATCTGGGGGATTATATACATCATCATCTTATTCATTGAGTTAAGGTAAGAGTATCAGTGTATGATATTATTGATCCAACAACATCATAATCAATTCCTTCTAAGGAGGTGTCTAGTGTTAGGGGGAGTATTAGTAATTTTTTACATTGGCTAGCTAATCATTATCATCAACTGTTCTATAAGTTATGAATTAGATTTCATTTTTTATTTATCATTAAATTGATAATTACTTATAATTTTTTATTACACATATCTTATATATGAGTATCTAAAATCGAATGAATTTCTATAAAGGAATAGAAAATTTTGAGTTATAACACATTCAAATATCCTCAAGATGTTGATTCAGTAACATAGGCATCATGTGTTTTTCCTATATTAAAAAATTATTACAGTTTTTTATGATTTATGATATGTTTTTAGGACATTATATTTTAAATATTTTAAAAACTGACACCATGTCAGTTTTGATGGGTGATCATCTTAGTGTATATATGTTGCAGTTGTTTTCCAACTGAGTAAATTTCAATTTTTAGTTTATTTTCATTAAATAATGTTATTTTATATTAAATTAATTAATAAAATATATAATCAGGTATCTAAAAATTAATTTAATCCAGTAAAATTTCACTTATGTTTATAGTTTCATCAAACCATAATAAATTTCAACAAAAGTTAAATATTTGAACCAAGAACCCAAAATTGAATATTTATCTATAAGATTCAAAAATATGGCGATCACTTATTGCTTTTTTCTATTCCCGGATTAGTAAAAAAACATATAATCTAGAAACACTATTAATTATGTCGTTATTAATTCTTAGTATAATATATTTTGGTGGAAATTGGATTTTAAGTGTATTTTTTCCCAAAGAATGAAGACCATTTATGTTATGCTATTTTTTTGGTGGTGTTTGAAGAATATTTAAAAATTTATTAACGAAGTAGGTATTATTTCATGATTTTAGTTCCTTAATATTAATTTATTTTATTTTAAAGAGGTATTAATAATTAATATTTGAAATAAAATGGGTTAAGGATTTTGTTCAAGAGGGGTCATTGTCCAATAGTGGAACCATAATAAGTTGATTATGTGAAAGATCATGTATGTAACAGATATATCAGTGAATATTTGGTTTTTCATACATATATTCCATTTTTAATTTTAAAATATTATTATAGGAATGTAGTTTCATAATCAAAAATGATTTTTGAAATTTTATATTATGTGTTACGATTCATTTATGAGATAGTCCTAACAAAAACAATAATAGAATTTAAAAAGTTTACAATCATTAAAGCACTTAATATTTAAATATATATGTTGTGTTTTCAATTTGTAACACATTATTTTTTAGGTTTATTAGGATGTCTATTTGTATACATCCGACTACTAGAAGTATCTCAAAAATTTGTTTGTACAATATTTTACATTGAATAATTTAAATATTTTGTTTCATTTAAGAGTGTATTTGTAAAAACTCTTGTCAAAGTTCCCAATATGTTTTTTCTTCATTTTTTTATTTTTGTTGGGTATTTTATTGACTTATTTCTGCAGTTTGGGTTTTTAGGTGTGATATTATGTAATTTTGTAATATTTTTAGAAAAAATATACTTTCAACGTCATTTTTTTATAAAACCGACACCGAAATTCCTCTTGTACATCGACATACTTCCAATATCATTTTTTTATAAAACCAACATCAAAAGTCCTCTATTTACCATCCTCTGTAAGGGTTTTTAAATTAATTTCATAAAAAATAACATATACACATACATATATTAATTTTTATATATTAATGTTGGTTATAAATTGTGGGTGAATGTTAAAAACCCAATTTTAATAGTTTTTTTCCACTAGTGTGTGCACAATAATATCCAGAGAATCCTTTCAAGACCCAGATTGAACCTCTAGAATAATTCTCTTTGGATCATAGAGTGATCAACTTCAATCAACCCTTCCAATTTTGAATATAATAAGTATAGTCTTTGGATTATATTCTCATGACAATCAAACATAAATACAGTAATCATTAGGAACTCTCGGATAAGAACTCGTGGATCTATATGGCTATGCTTGGAGGTTTATAGTGAATGTGTGGATTGAAATTGGTGGGCATCTATACTTTATTCATACTAAACAACAATGGAAAAATTTAGATACATTGTAAAGATTCATCAATGAAAAAATAATTCATCACAAGTGAATTATTTGACTATTTAAATTAATTATAAAATATTATGGGATGATCCTATGTTTTTCGTTCTGAAGAATTTTCATTAATTGATCCTTGAATTCATTATATTTTACAATACATTATAAATCATTTACATATAATAATAATCATCATATATTATGAAAAAAGTCCAATATTTTAATGATCAAAGTTCTCGTCCACTACTCCTAGAACCACCAGAGACTATTTGAGGGAATCAATATCACCTCATAGAAATACTCAACATTGTGTTACATTTACAATTTTTTATAACATTAACATATGAAATGGAATCACCATACTGATGAATCCCAGAAGAAAATCTTGAGAGATAATCTTTGGGATAATCCCACCTCATATAATAGATTAAGAGTATATAGGGATGATAATATAGCCTAATGGAATGACCCAAGGAAGCACTGCATGAAATACTTACCCATAGATATTCCTTGAATTACATTGAAATATTAATATATCCATACAAAGGAAACTCACACAATAATTTACTACCCTTGATCTATGGTCATTGAGCGGTTCTGGAACTAGGGGAGTCACCATTAGGACCTCAGGAACACCTCCCTGTTGTCAGAAGTTTCTGACTAGTAATGGGGTCCTAGTTTAGTACTATGGAGACTATACCCACATATTAGAGTGTGAAATATTATAAAAAGAAACCAAAAAATATCCAATATAATAAGAATCATAGTGAATATAATTAACAAACATAAACACAATAATAATGAAATGAAAAAGCATGCAGTGAAACAGACTCATAACAATTCCAGAAAACCGAAAATGATTACCCATTAGGCCAATCACATATAGAAAATAATTAAATGAAATTAATACAAGTATTAGAGGGTATTTTACATCCCTGAGCCTCAACTTGTTCCAATCTCCTAGTACCATTAGTTTTTCCCCACTTAATCATGCTAATTGGGCCTTTACCCAACCTAAACCTGTGAATAGTCAAATTTACTCAGGTACCCAAGTGTCATGGCCACCCAATATGGGTGTGGGTAAAAATTAGTATGGAATAACTATTTTAGTGACATACATAACCAGTAAAATCATTGTAAATATTTGACATTATCTACTGAATATATCAATAACCACAGTACATAAGAATAAATAAATAGCCATTTTTGACGTATGGGTTCTAACATAAAACCAAATATCAACACAAACCTAATTTGGTTATTGTGGGTGTGTCTTAGAGAACATTAGCAAATCATTCTTACCAACATCAGGATAATGGATGATTCTTAGGAGTAATTCCTATGAATCCCAAATCATCCATGATCCGAAAACATGGAAAATTTCCAAGGCATTCCAAATCAAATTTCCTATAATCTGATTCCAAGGAACATGTCCAAGTAATTCTAACTCAAATAAATATACTTGATAGATGATTCTTCAGACCATGTATGAGGAAATACAAACCATTCCTATAGAATACTTGGGAGATTCACATCCCTAGTCCATGATTCCAAGGATCACTTACATAGTAATCCAAACCAATGTATATGTCTCGGTGAAATGTACATCCCACCATACATCAGTGCATCTTAGTGGGCAGTGTGACCCTCCCAAAAATTCTCATGCAACATATCTTGATGGGGTTGACCACTAGTCTGAACTCATCCCAAAAACCAAATTTATCCTCTCTAGGGAATGACCTATCACTATCACACCCATAATAGTATCAAACAACAATTACAGTTATAAGATAAAACCTATAATCATCACTAACCATTTCCCAATATGCACGCACTCATTATATCCAAAATCTCATTGGAGATCCTATTGGCGTACCCTTGGTCTCATCTCAATTAAAACAACCTTTGGTTTTCTGATCCAATATTCTTCAATCAAGTTCTATCCCATGAATCTAATTTAATCACATTCTACATCCTATTCATCATCATTGAATTTCCTCACTAACCTCATACGGAAAGCCTCCCAATAATCAAACTGGATATATTGCACAAATATCAACTCAATACACAAGTCCCACTAGGTCAATCCGCACACCCAAACAATCTATAAAATTTTACAGGGCTTACCCACCCTAATAATTAAAATCTTCGTGGGGGTGAACACTCACCCAATTAGTCATCTCACTAGCTAATGGATATGTGAAATCTCAGTGTTCCACTAAGCCCAACCAATTTCTTTAATTCCCATATCATAACATCCCACTACAGAAAGGTCACTAGAGAACCTATACTAATGGAAACTATGTTTACATAACCCAATTACACCCCTTAAGGGATCCATATCTCTAAATACACACAAATGAAATCAGAGGATCAACCATTAGTGGTCGGAAAAATCAAGCCAGTTCATATGGGTCTATTTTGGCCCATAACACTTTATTCAGTCCATAGGAATTGCATTTTAAATTTAATAATTACTTTAAAAAAGGGGGTTTGGTCACCCATGTTAGTGAGACGACATATGACATGCATGAATTAACAAAAATCATAATACTAAGGGTTATGGATTATGGACCGTGAACCTCAATCAAGAATTCAAATCCTTTCTAATTCTCCAACTGAAATCTCTATCCAAGCCAATCCATGGTCCAACCAATCATCACCCATCACAACGAGGCCCGATCTCAATCCATATCACCCAAATTAATTAATTATATCAATATTAAATCATTACATAATTTACACAACAAGGAATAATGTTGAAAAAAAATCATTGATTACTCTTACAATGTAGAAACCACAAGCAATAGGGTTCGGTCCACTCATGACACACCCATCGACCTAAAAAATCCACTAAAAACATTCCTCGTAACAAATGTTGAATGGTTTCTTTATCTAATCCTCTTGAGACCTCCTCTATAGGCTGCATACCAAATACCAATCAAGAGAAGTAATTTCCCTATGCTTTAGTCAAATAATTCATCTGAAACCCCTGATATTTGGACTAAAGTAAAATAGGATGGAAGGAGGTATAACAAAAATAAGATATGAGGATATAATTTCAAGAATCATGTGAAAAAACACTCTGAATCGATGGGAAGGGGGAAGGGGATTCGGTCTCCCTCGGTTTTTGTGTCCATCTAAGAGGATGAACTCAAAGGGTTTCTAATTTAGAAACTCCCTCGACACATATATTTTAAAACCCATCATTTATGTTCAACAAAATGAACATGAGGTTTCTTCCATGAATATTTTGGGTAGTATATCATCCCCCTTGATTCCTTGTTCACACCATGAAGGCACCCCATAAATTTTATTAATAGTGTAAGTGTCCCATTCACTTTGTGAATGGAATGCACGTACACTTTTTAGTAACCCAAGAAACATATCATTTTTT
Source organism: Viscum album (assembly GCA_963277665.1). Lineage (NCBI taxonomy): Eukaryota > Viridiplantae > Streptophyta > Magnoliopsida > Santalales > Viscaceae > Viscum > Viscum album. Next base: position 1,008,587,425 of record OY728161.1, read on the forward strand.
GAATTCCTCCCAAGAACCCATAAAACCTATAATCCTCATACAACATCTAAAAACACCATTTAATGACATTAAAATTGGAAAATCTCATTTTGAGTCTTGTTCAACAATATAAACCATCCACCAAAAAAAGATAAAATTTCCACTAAATTTAATAACCTCAAAAATGAATGAGGTTTAAAAACATCCCACCTTAGTTCTTATCATCCCTAAAAAGTCTCATTGACCATTCAAAAAATAAACTTGACCTATCTTGTTCATCGAATCACACTCATTTCACTAACACAAATCCAAACATAAGGTTCACTATTCATCTAAAATCGAGCAACCTCTTGATACCATCACTACAACATCATGATGGAACTCACTCATGTATATCAAACCCAAGACACCATTATCTCATTAATCAATTAATCTCTAATCTTATGGTGCATCCCACTATAACACTTAACTAATAAAGCTCAATTCATGAGACCTAGTGATCCCCATCATTGATATTATCGACCCAAGTTCATTATCTACAGTCCAACAACCCACTAAATGTGGTTTCTATATCACTACACCTGATTATGAATGAAAACCCCAGTCAAAAGTTTGTAGTACCTCTCATATATGATTCTAAACCAAATCATATGAGTCTCCCCAATCATGCATCAGGACCTCATACATCGGCCATTCATTAAAACAACTCAACCAAACATCATAATACCCCCATCATACCAAATACAACATATCCTGAAAAAAGATACCAACTTTCCTTCCTTCCCAAGGCATTTTTTCAACAGACAACAACATTACGTTTCACCACATGATTCACCCATGATTCACTGATAGTGGTTTACCCCCTGACTCTGGTCATGAATCATGGTTCAACCCATGAACCATGTCACTAGTCATCGTGCATGTCATGAACAACATAATGAAACACATATATCCTCATGAATCATGAAAATAATTGCGGTTCACCCCACCAATCTCCCATGTACCACATCAAGATCATCCTGAGCCTGATGTCAGATCATGTACTCTATCCAATACCTCCTTTTAATCCCAAATATAGTATTTAACATTGGACTAGATAATTAAAATTAATTATCACATTGGTGTTCAAACACCGTCTCAGTCATCTATTAACTGATCTCAACATCCACATCTGCATTAACATTGGGTTATTCATATGTAAATCACGCTCTTTTCATTTTCACATGTAATGATGTTATCTGAATATCCCACTAATTCCCAAGAAACAACATTAAATACCAAAATCTATTGACTCCCAACTCATGGTAACATCATCCTCAAGCCTCAAGAAAAATTATATATAATGAGGGTCACACCCTCCAATGTCCAATGGTTCAATCCGCACCATATTACTTACCTTATACCACTCCTAGATCATAGCCTCGATATATCCCATCATCACACATGTTTCTCCACTCCCAATCTATTCCCATATCATATTAGGAAACATCTTTCTATGATCAATTCTCAAATCAATTGTTTCATTTCTCCATAACCCATTTAAGGTGTCTCTACTACCATAATGGGATAGTTCCCTTTTCATCAAAACTATCAAGAAATCATGCCTAAACCATTTCATAAGTTCTACTGGTCATTAACCAATAAATTATAGCTCATCAATTTCATAACTCAAATAGAATCATACATAATCATCATTTATAACCCCGATCTCATCTGAATTTAGTGGGTGTATGCTTTCATACCACTCAGTAATACACCCAAACTCATACTCCAATGAGATTTATATCATCAATACTGGTCTCAAGTGCTTAAACTAGTGACCATTATCCACTATATATGAATACCATCTTATTAGAAACACCATTGGAACTTCTCTTTAAAATCAAGGTAATTTACCTTGGGCTTGTTCTATCACTCAATTTCCTGTCAACCAATGTCATCTCAAAATTAAAATCATCTACCCATTCTCTCACTGTGACATCAAAAACATAACCCAAAAATATAGAACGAGGTATCTTACTAATACGGATCTCAAATTTCCACTTCGATACCAAAATAATTAGAAATTGAGGTTTTTTCATCATGAAAAACCTAGGGATAATCATACATATACAGTATACAATATAACCTCTTATTCACTAATCACAAGGTAAGATATATAATAATACATTCCACATTCAAAATATCTAAAGAATCACCATAAATACAACAAAAATTTAGTACCATATCCCATGCATCCATCTCAAACCTAATGTATCTACCCATGATTCCAGTAACTAAGTCACCCACAAATTTGGGCTAGCATTTTCTCTCAGGTTAAACTTATATCTCAACCCATGTCATTCATAGCAGTCAGTTCAACTAACCTAATCCATATCTTAAAACACTCGGAACTCCCACATAACTCATTGGTTATAACTCCTAGGTAAAACCTCTTTATTATCTCTTAAAAATCCAATAGAAACTCAAAAACCAAACCACCCACTATAGGGTTCTCACATATATGAATTTGACCTCACACATCAAGTCATCATCCTACTAGGGAATTAATTCTCACCAGGAATATTCATATGAAACAACCCCCTCAACAATCATGATCTGAGGATGATCCTCACCAGGCCTCTATTCATAGGATCCCCCCCTCAAGGATCATAATATCATCAACATATTTATAATGGAATCTCCTCACTTTGATTTGTGTTAAGTATCCCATATCCTTATTCATAGGTAAAAAAGAATACCACCAATAATCTATATTATAAAATGTAATAGAGGTTATTGTTGAAACTTTAAATAATTGAACCTATTTTCCCTTTTATCAACTAGTATGAAGACCACCTCTAAGGGATCCTTCTATAGTATATCATATTTTGGTACTGACATAATATGTATCACAACACCCCTATTACTCTAAGGGACTACATAGATGTCATTATCAAGAATATCATCGTAGATACACACGACCAATCATCATAACAAAATTATACTATGGTTCAACTAAGTATAATGTCACTATAATGATATATATAAAAACACTATATAAGATTTTATCGGTATTTCAAATAGATGAACCACATAATTAGTGATATCAATCATAATTAATACATGTATTTTCTTTAAATCCTATATGCCAAATATGATATTTGTACACGATGTCTTTCCAATGGGCCATGATCCAAAAATAAAATAAAAAATAAATCACAAATCTCAAAACTCATATGTGTCAAACTAGGTGAAAATATTCTGAATATAAAAATGAGACCAATAATTGAAATATCATATCCATGATAACCAAAAATTCCAAATCGAATAAATGTTTTTGATGCACCAATTTGACATCTATCACATGCTCTAACACTTTCCTTTGTTATAAATCTACCATCTCCCCAATTAGTAATAAATATGAAACAATGATACATTTTTTTATATCAGTTACATAGAAGCTTTGATGCCACATGGTAACACATTTTCCTTGGTCTGCATCCACAAAGTAATTCCTGAACTAGGGGAGTCACCACTAGGACCATAGAAAGACCTCCTCTTATACCAGAGGCTTCTGACTAGTAATGGGATCTAGGGTAGTACCATGGGGAGACTATACCCCCATATTAAAGTGTGAAATAATATAAAGATAAACTAAAAATAATTTATTATAATAACCATTAGAGTATGTAGAAGTAATAAAAATAATATTAATAATGACAATATATAAAAGCATGGAGATATGAAAACACACAGTCACTCCGACACACAGAACTTGATCACCCACTAGTCTCATCACATATACAAAATAAATAAATGAAATGAATAAATTTACCATAGTCTCTAGTATATCCCTGAGTCTAACCTCATCTAAATATGTGAGTCCCATCCAAGATATCCCTCAAGATAAAGATAATATGGGCCTCTACCCAACTTGAACCTGAAAATATAGGGATATTCCCAAATACTTAGGTTTCATGTCCTCCTAAAAAGTATTTGAGTAAATGTAAGTTGGGGTTTCTCTTGTTCTCCAGAGCTATCGATTGATATATGGACAAGAGTTGGTTGATATTCCTTTTAAACATTTTATACTTTATAAAAAAATTATCAAAGTATCATTTATACAAGAACAATAATAGATAAATTTGAGCAGGGTGTTCAAACAGATATGAGATAGAATAAAAAATAAATAACAAGAACACCATGTTTTATATAGTTGTTTGGTTCATAGTGAACCTACATCTACACTTCAGTCCCCTCTAACGTAGTGAGAGGGCCAGTACTCAACAAAAAAAATCTATTATTGGTGAAGATTCGTCCTAGTCAATTATAGTAATGACTAAACCTTTCTTAAATTTATGAGAAATAAAAAAACCCTAGTCTAATCTAAGGACAAAACAAACCTATAAATTCCTTTTATGAAGGAGAAATGATAACCTAAGTGATCCTGCAATTTGTTCATGTGATCATAATCACACAATTTCTCTTTAATGGAGGTATAACCATATGTTTACTATGAATTATAGACACTTCCACACAAAAAAATAAAACTAAATCAATAACTGAAAGATGGTTATAGATAAGGCCAGTGTGGAGAAGTGATATTTGACCCTTCATGAGCTGATGTAGTGTAAGGCCCTAGCCTTAAACCTTACTTAATCTTGAGTTATTACAAGATTACACATTGAGGATCTTTCCGGGTTTAGAGTTTTAGAGAATTAGATCATAAAACTTTCATTACATTCCATGTAAAAACAAAGTGGTTACATAAAGATAGTATTCTTCTTTCCCATCAATGGAAATATATTTAAAATAAAACATGGATTCTTTCTTGACACTTCTTTGACACTATCATCATATCATGTACCTTTCCCTTGACCTGTGAAAAACATTTTAATAAAACTTGGTATGAGCATAAAAAACTCATTAAGGGATATACAAATATGGAAAGGAAACATGGGTACATATATACATAAGAATGAAATCACACTTTACCCATAAAACATAAGCACTTAAACATACCTCATCAAATCATGAATAAATCATAGAAATCATAAGACATAAAGGTAACTTGAGGCATTCATAACATTCTTACGTAGGGAGTAACCCTCTTGGTTACGTTTGGAATACCGATCACAGTATATTCCCTAAATCTCTTCGGAGAAACCTTAACGTTTCACTCCTTCACGTTACCCAATACATTGGAGAGCTATATCAGGCTCACCCACTCTTAGTTTATCACGGAACCACCCATCTTCATAATAATGCCCAAGAACCTCAACATAATCGTATCACATAAAACATGCATAAAGGAAACATAACATTTCCACCTTTCAATCAGAAGATATCAATACAACACATTGATATAAAAACATTATGAAAACCATTTTCAATACCAAAATAAAAGAAAATTAAAACATGGTATTTATTTTTTTAAAAAAAGAAGGTATGGCTTGTAAAGGAATCCAAAACTCAAATAACGGTCACGGCGGCAGAGAAGTCGTTGTCGCCGCATACGTACGAAAAAAACATTCCCTTTTGTCGCTTCATATAAAAAAGATTCCTTTTGGATAAATTTAAAAGTCAAAGGGGTTTGTACACCGTATAAAAGAAGGTTGTGTATAAAACAAAATATGCCTCAATGAAAGGAGATTGAGACGAAGTCCCATACGTCGGGTCCGACTTGACTCGATCGTTCTTTAATGTCCTGAATAATAAACTTGAGTTAATTTCTACTTCTTTAAGAAACTTTTTCAAGTTCATTATTCCTTTTATATCACTTATTTCCATGTCATGAACACTATGTAATTATTTAAGTTAATAACGGTCATTTTAACGATCATTGGTACTTGAGTCAAAAATAAACCCTTTATAATTACAAGTTGTTCATGTTTCCATTATATCTAGAATGGTATTCATGATGTAGATATCATATATGTCATATATATCCAGTACATGCATACATTTATAATATTACATAATCATTTAGAGGTAAGAAATGAAATGCACCGTTCTTGGAGACGGTAAGCCGTACGTACGCATGAACGCTACTTTCATTTCTATTTCGTATTTTATTGAATGGAATCCTAATGATATAAAGTTATATTATAATTCAAGTATAATATAATATATAATATCATAGTTCCATCCTTTATACGTCCCACATATGGTATTTAACGAATCAAATCACTTTGAGGGGGAGGTAGTCCGCACTTCCTTAAATGAAGATATCGCGTTTACCCATAATGGAAACCATAAAGGTATAACCAAAATGAATAATACAGAATTTTAAGGAAAACATAAACATATTATATATCATATATAAATATAGTGACATCTTAATGGCCACCTTTGAAGGTGTTAAAAGAATGTTGAACAATCATCGTTTCGGGAGGCATAAATTCACCATCCATGGAAACAGTATGTCCATTAACCATTAGATGTAGGTTTGTGTAAGTGTAGCAAGAATACTTCTTATAAAAACATCCTAGTATATTGAAGATACTGGAGTTGTTACAAAAGAAATGAATAAAAATATTTTAGGGGGTTGGAGAAGCAAAATAAAACAAAAGGATTCAAGTGAAGACATTACCTTAAAATCGGGTAACTCCCTTTTGTTTGAGCTCAAAGGCTTCCTTGGGAAGACTTACGCCCAAAGTGAGGCTTCAAGGAGTAAGAGAGATAATTTGAGAGACAAAATGGGCAGGGGTTGGCCGAGCCAAAGGTTTTGGGAGTGTGGGTATAGAGGTAAAGGTGGGGGCCTTTTATAAGAGGAGAGGAGGGGCACTCTTGGAATGTAAAGATAAGTTACTTTATTTTAGAATGAGTTTCGGATTCAAAAGGTCCCACATAGATATAATTCGAGGATAAGGTGATAAGGGTTCGAAATACACTCATAAAATTGGTTTTGGACATGTGTAGGTCTTATATTTTACATTATCTTTCCATTTTATTTAAATCGTTAAATAATGATGTCATCGTTGCATCATCATGATGTCATAAATAATTTAATTTATTTAATGTCTAAAAATTATAAAAAAATTCTATGATGTAGGATATTTTTCTAGCATTCCAATTACTATTTAAAATCAAAAATATTATCTTTATATCCCCATGTAAATTTTTTTTTAGTAAAATAACTCATGTTTGTGTCATTTTTACTTTAACATTAAATAAAAACTTATTTATGTCATTTCCCAACCAAAGTGGCTCCATGGGGTCCAAAAGTTCACCCATGTCTTGTCTTGGTCGGCCATGACACATCCAATAAGGGTAGGACATGTGTCTATGTCATTTCATTTTATTAAAACATTATTCTTACCTTAAACTACACTAATTACCTTTAATCGCGATTAAAAACTTAATAAGTTACTATTCACCAAAAAATTATTATAATCTCATTGAACCAAATTTTACTTCTTAATGACAACCATGTATGTAGGATTTTTGAAATTCAAAACACAAAGATGGCAAAATTTCATTTAAACGAAAAATCAGTTTTTATAAGTACCACTTAGTGGTTTCACTATTCATCAAAAATCGAAGTTTTTCAGAAAAATACCAAAAATTCACCCGAAGCTATATTTGATATTCCTAATTCAAAAATGAAGTCTATTTTACAAAATTAAAAACATATAATTCACCTTAATTAATTTAATAATTATTTCCCGCTGTCATGACAAATAGCGTGTTTTTATGAAACAATAAGTATCAAAAGATTGACACCAGTTTAAGTCCAATTTCAAAGTGAAATTGATTCCAATGAACACCATTGGATTAAATGGTAAAAATATATTCTAATTTCACTTTAAAACCAATTCAAAATATAATCTAATCATATAAATAAATTAGATTAAAAAGTAGTTTTGATGTAAAATGCAGTATTTTTCACTCTTCATAAAAAAATGAACATTTTCAGAAAAATACCAAAAAATCACACAAAGTAAATTTTGATGTCCCAATCATAAAGAATAAGTTTATTTTAACAAACATAGCTTATAAAATTGTCAAAATATAGATTTAAAAATGGTTTTCCATCAAAAGGCAGTAAAACAATCTTTTAAAAATATTAGTGTATTCCATGCTTAAGATTGTATTTATTTTCATTTTAAGCCTCTAAAACACTATCTAATTAATTAATAGACATAGATAAAAATATATATTATTCATTACTTACTTGGGATGTTACATTCTTCCCCCCTTTAGAAAATTGCATCCCCGCAATATATTTACTTATCAAATAAATGGGGGTACTTATCCCTCATTGCATTTTCAGATTCCCATGTTGCCTCTTCCATCATGTGGTTTTTCCATAAAACCTTTACCTGCTTAATCACCTTATTCCATAACACTTGCTCCCAGTGGTCAAAAATCTGGACCTATTGTTCCTCATAAGATAGGTTCTCTTCCAGTTGAACTACCTCTGGACTCAAAACAGGAGATGGATCTGGTATATACTTTCTCAACATCGAAACATGAAAAAAAGTGTGTACCTGAGATAAACTCGGAGGTAAAGCCACCCGGTATGCAACTGATCCAACTCTCTCCAGAATTTCATATGGTCCAATAAACCTTGGACTCAGCTTTCCTTTCTTACCAAATCGCATCACACTTTTCCATGGTGATACTTTGAGAAAAACATGATCACCTACCTCAAAAGAGAGATCCTTCCTCCTGTTGTCCGCATAACTCTTCTGCCTGCTCTGAGCTGTTCTCATATGTTTCTGAATCAGCTGAACTTTTTCTGCCATCTCTTATACCAATTCTGGTCCCATCAACTTCCTTTCACCCACTTCATCCCAGAAAGCTGTAGTTCGACACCGCCTCCCATATAATGCATGAAATGGTGCCATCTGTATACTGGAATGAAAACTGTTATTATATGAAAATTCAACCAAAGAAAGATGTTGGTCCCAACTTCCCTGATAATACATAGATCAAGAAAGTAGCATATCCTCCAATGTTTGAATTGTTCGTTCTGACTGCCCATCTGATTGAGAATGAAAAGTTGTACTAAAATTTAATTCAGTACCCAATGACTTCTGAAGGCCTTTCCAAAAGTTAGAAGTGAAACTGGGATCATGATCAGATACAATGGAGAGAGGAACTCCCTGTAACCTCACTATCTCTTTAAGATACAAACGGGAAAGTTGATCTAGGGAAAAAGTATCTCGTATAGCAAGGAAATGAGCAGATTTAGTCAAGCGATCAACAATAACCCAGATTGCATTATTACCTCGAGATGTCTTCGGTAATCCCACAAAAAAGTCCATGGATATATTCTCCCATTTCCACTCTGGCACTGGTAAAGGCTGAAGCATCCCTTTCGGTAACTTCCGCTCTGCTTTAACCTGTTGACATGTCAAACACTTCACAGTAAAATCAGCAATATCTCTTTTCATTCCATCCCACCAGTAATACTCCCGCAGATCTCTATACATCTTAGTACTGCCAGGATGAACTGAAAACGGAGAACTATGAGCTCCGCATAACAACCCTTTCTTCAACTGTGAATCACAAGGCACACATAATCTCTTCCCAAATCTCAAAACACAATCACTATCAATGTTCAATTCAGGCAACATACCTTTCTGAACCAGCTCTACCTTTTTCTGCAACTCACTGTCTTGCTTCTGTGCTTGCTTGATTCTATCTGATAGAGATAATCTCACTGATACCTGAAACAAAACAAAAGAACTTCCTACACCAACAAATTATATGCCAAAGTTCATCAAATCCTTAACCAAAGGATCATGTTCCAAACGCAACATTTCTAATGAAGCATTACTTTTTCGACTCAAAGCATCATCCACTTTATTTTCTTTACTCGGATGGTAATGAATTGTGAAATCATAATCCTTGATTAATTCTAGTCATCTCCTATGTCTCATTTTCAATTCTTTCTGAGTGAATATATGCTTTAAAATTTTGTGATCGGTATATATTTCACACTTTACTCCATACAAATGATGCCTCCAAAGTTTTAAAGCAAAAACAACAGCAGCTAATTCCAAATCATGTGTAGGGTAATTTACCTCATGTGTTTTCAACTGCCGTGTAGCATAAGCAATTACCTGATCATTCTGCATTAGGGTGAAACCAAGTCCTTTCAATGAAGCATCATTGTATATAACAAACTCACCATTCCTGGAAGGTAGTGCCAACACTGGAGCATTCACCAATCTTATTTTTAATTCCTGAAAACAATCATCACATTCTTTTGTCCAGATAAACTTAACACCCTTCCGAGTTAGCTTAGTCATTGGACTAGATAACCATGAAAAATTTCTAACAAACCTTCGGTAATATCCTGCCAAACCAAGGATGCTACGAATCTCAGTTACATTTGTGGGTCTTGGCCAGTCTTCCACAACTTTTGTTTTTGCAGGATCAACAGTTATCCCATCTTTAGAAACAATGTGACCAAGGAAAGAAATTTGTTGCAACCAAAACTCACACTTTCTAAATTTCCCATTCAATTTCTTTTCTTTTATGGTTTGCAAGATAACTCTTAAATATCTTTCATGCTCTTATTTACTTTTAGAAAACACCAAAATATCATCAATAAAACCCACCATAAACTTATCCAAGAACTCATGGAAAATTTTATTCATTAAGTCCATGAATACAGCAGGTGCATTGGTTATCCCAAAAGGTATTACTACAAATTCATAGTGGCCATATCTTGTACGGAACGTGGTCTTCGGAACATCTTCTTCCTTTACCTTCAGCTAATGGTACCCCGATCTCAAGTCAATATTTGAAAAATACTGAGCTCCCTGGAGCTGATCAAACAAATCATCGATATGAGGCAAAGGATATTTGTTCTTAACAGTGATATTATTCAAGGCTCTATAATCAATGCAAAGTCTCATTAAACCATCTTTCTTTTTAATAAACAAGACAGGAGCACCCCATGGTGATGTGCTTGGTCGAATGAAACCTTTCTCTAATAAATCTTTCAATTGCTCCTTCAACTCTAAAAGTTCAATTTGAGCCATTCGATAAGGGGGTTTTGAAATTGGTTTAGCATCAGGAACTAAGTCAACAGTAAATTCAACTTCCCGATCTGGTATTATTCAAGGAAACTCATCAGGAAAAACATCAGGATACTCATTTACCACTGGCACATCATTAATCTGAACAGTTCCTTTATTTTCAATGATGTGTACAAGGTAACATTCCTTTCCATATTTTACAAGTTTCTCGGCCTCTTGATAAATTATCAACAGTAAGGGTTCATTCTTGTACACAAACTTAAAGTATTTCTGAAAAGAAACTTCTTTAGCTCTACAGTCAATCTTAGCATGGCAAATAGAGAGCCAATCCATACCCAGGATAACATCAAACTCTACTAGAGGTAGAACAATAAGGTTTTCAAGTAGGTTCTTTCCACAGATAAGGATAGGAAGATTCTTATAAATTCTTTTTGCCTCAACATTCCCCCAGGTGTTTTTACCAAAATTTCAGGAGTCATTTCTTGAGATGGTATTCCCATTTTACTAGAAAAGGTTTCAGAGATGAAAGAATGTGTAGACCCCGAATCAAACAACACACTGGCATAATCTGAAAAAACAAAAAAAGTACCTGATACAACTTCATTTGATGGACCGACATCTACTAAAGTAGTCTCAAAGGCTTTCACCACCCCTTTCTGATTGTAGTCTAACTGCTTCCCATCACCCATGCTCTTTGTCGGACACTCATTTGCATAGTGACCCATCTCATTGCACTTATAATATTTCACTAACTGTAAATCAGATTTGGTCTTACCTTCACCTTGATCTTTTTCGGTGCCATCATGAGCCTTATGTCCCATCTTACCACATCGGTAGAACTTTCCATAATTCATAAGACATTCCCCAGCATGCCTTTTTCCACATTTATCACAAACTGGAAACATAGATTTCTTACCATCAGACTTTTTTGAAGAATTATTACCTTTCTCCTGCCACCTCGTTCTCTTCTTCTGTTGGCTGTTATAGAACACTTGGTCATTGGCAAACTCCATTTCCACCTTCTCAGCACATCGAATAAGATTTTCATAACTTTTAAACTCACGAGAAGCTAATTCCCATCGATATTTTGGCTTTAATCCTGAGTAAAAATGATTGATTTTACTATCAAGGTCTCGGATAAAATTTGGAGCATACCTTGCCAATCGAGTGAAACATTCTTCATAGGTAGCCACTGAGTCTTCCTCTTGCCTAATTACAAGAATTTCTTTTCCATCCTAAGTCGAACAGCCTTAGGAAAATACTTCTCAAGAAACATACCTTTGAATTCATCCCAGTCGAGAGCATCAATCTCATCAGCATCCCTAATATTTTTAACCATCGACCAACACTGATCTGCTTCACCCTCCAAATGGTAAATAGCAAGACTAACCTTTTGATTGTATGAACACCCCATGACATCAAAAATCTTCTCCAGTGCTTTAATCCACCCTTCAGCTATCACAGGGTCAGATGATCCTCTAAATGATGGGGCATGTTGCCTCATGAAATGTTCCACCATTGACATGTTCCTATGCGGTTGATCTGGCTGATCTCATGCGTGGATACCACAACCATTTATCGCTTGAGTCAACTGCGCCATTACTACAACAAACTGTTCAGTTCCAATTCCGACCATCTCAAGATGATGATTCGGAAGGTTATTTCTTTCTGTATGCCTTCCTAGCACTGCTTCCTTGTTTCCTCTATGGAAAACCATTCTGAACAAACATGTCTTAAATGAAGCAACATGGTAATCTTCAAATGCTATATCATTTCAAAAAAAAATATTTTTGGATAATCATTTAATAGAATTCTAAATCCTAAAGTTATCTAAACCGACCTCTGATACCAATTATAAGGCCCTAGCCTTAAACCTTACTTAATCTTGAGTTATTACAAGATTACACATTGAGGATCTTTTCGGGTTTAGAGTTTTAGAGAATTAGATCATAAAACATGCATTACATTCCACGAAAAAACAAAGTGGTTACATAAAGATAGTATTCTTCATTCCCATCAATGGAAACATATTTAAAATAAAACATGGATTCTTTCTTGACACTTCCTTGACACTATCATCATATCATGTACCTTTCCCTTGACCTGTGAAAAACATTTTAAAAAAACTTTGGATGAGCATAAAAAGCTCAGTAAGGGATATAAAAATATGGAAAGGAAACATGGGTACATATATACATAAGAATGAAATCATACTTTACCCATAAAACATAAGCACTCAAACATACCTCATCAAATCATGAATAAATCATAGAAATCATAAGACATAAAGGTAACTTGAGGCATTCATAACATTCTTACGTAGAGAGTAACCCTCTTGGTTACGTTTGGAATACCTATCATAGTATATTCCCTAAATCTATTCGGAGAAACCATAACGTTTCACTCCTTCACGTTACCCAATGCATTGGAGAGCTATATCGTACTCACCCGCCCTTAGTTTATCACGGAACCACTCGTCTTCATAATAATTCCCAAGAACCTCAACATAATCGTATCACATAAAACATGCATAAAGGAAACATAACATTTCCACCTTTCAATCACAAGATATCAATACAACACATTGATATAAAAACATTATGAAAACCATTTTCAAAACCAAAATAAAAGAAAATTAAAACATGGTATTTATTTATCTTTTAAAAAGAAGGTATGGCTTGTAAAGGAAGCCGAAACTCAAATAACGGTCACGACGGCGGAGAAGTCGTTGTCGACGCATACGTACGACAAAAACATTCCCTTTTGTCGCTTCGTATAAAAAATATTCCTTTTGGATAAACGTAAAAGTCAAAGGGGTTTATACACCATATAAAAGAAGGTTGTGTATAAAACAAAATATGCCTCAATGAAAGGAGATTGAGACGAAGTCCCATACCTCGGGTCCGACTTGACTCGATCGTTCTTTAATGTCCTAAATAATAAAGTTGAGTTAATTTATACTTCTTTAAGAACCTTTTTCAAGTTCATTATTCCTTTTATATCACTTATTGCCATGTCATGAACACTATGTAATTATTTAAGTTAATAACGGTTGTTTTAACGATCATTGGTACTTGAGTCAAAAATAAACCCTTTATAATTACAAGTTGTTCATGTATCCATTATATCCAGATTGTTATTCATGATGTAGATATCATATATGTCATATATATCCAGTACATGCATGCATTTATAATATTACATAATCATTTAGAGGTAAGAAATGAAATGCACCGTTCTTGGAGACGGTAAGCCGTACGTACGCATGAACGCTACTTTCATTTCTATTTCGTATTTTATAGAATGTATTCATAATGATATAAAGGTATATTATAATTCCAGTATAATATCATATATAATATCATAGTTACATCCTTTATACGTCCCACATATGGTATTTAACGAATCAAATCACTTTGAGGGGGCGGTAGTCCGCACTTCCTTAAATGAAGATATCGTGTTTACCCATAATGGAAACCATAAAGGTATAACCAAAATGAAAAATACAGAATCTTAAGGAAAACAAAAAAATATTATATATAATATATAAATATAGTGACATCTTAATGGAAACTTTTGAAGGTGTTAAAAGAATGTTGAACAATCATCGTTTCGGGAGGCATAAATTCACCATCCACGGAAACAGTATGTCCATTAACCATTAAATATAGGTGTGTGTAAGTGTAGCTAGAATCCTTCTTATAACAACATCCTAGTATATTTAATATACTGGATTTGTTACAAAAGAAATGAATAAAAAGAGTTTAGGGGGTTGGAGAAGCAAAATAAAACAATAGGACTCAAGTGAAGACATTACCTTAAAATCAGGTAACTCCCTTTGGTTTGAGCTCAAAGGATTCCTTGAGAAGACTTATTCCCAAAGTGAGGCTTCAAGGAGTAATAGAGGGAAGTGGAGAGACAAAATGGGCAGGGTTTGGCAGAGCCAAAGGCTTTGGGAGTGTGGTTAAGGAGGTAGAGGTGGGGGCCTTTTATAAGAAGAGAGGAGGGGCACTCTTGGAAAGTAAAGATAAGTTTCTTTATTTTAAAATGCGTTTCGGATTTAAAAGGTCCCACATTGATATAATTCGAGGATAAGGTGATAAGGGTTCTAAATAAACTAATACAATTGGTTTTGTCCATGTCTAGGTTTTAGATTTTACATTATCTTTCCATTTTATTTAAATCGTTAAATAATGAGGTCATCGCTGCATCATCATGATGTCATAAATAATTTAATTTATTTAGTGTCTAAAAATTATAAAAAAAATACTATGATGTAGGAAATATTTTTATCTTTCCAATGAATATTTATAATCAAAAATCTGATCTTTATAACCACATGTAAATTTTTTTAGTAAAATAACTCATGTTTGTGTCATTTTTACTTTAACATTAAATAAAAAGTTATTTATGTCATTTCCCTACCAAAGTGGCTCCATGGGGTCCACAAGTTGACCCATGGATTGTCTCGGTCGGAAATGACACATCCAATAAGGTTAGGACATGTGTCTATGTCATTTCATTTTATTAAAACATTATTCTTACCTTAAACTACACTAATTACCTCTAATCGCGATTAAAAACTTAATAAGTTACTATTCGCCAAAAAATTATTAAAATCTCATTGAACCACATTTTACTTCTTAATGACAACCATTTATGTTGGATTTTTGAAATTCAAAACACAAATATGGCAAAATTTCATTTAAACGAAAAATCAGTTTTTATAAGTACCACTTAGTGGTTTCACTATTCATAAAAAATCGATGTTTTTCAAAAAAATACCAAAAATTCACCCTAATCTATATTTGATATTCCGAATTAAAAAATGAATTCTATTTTAAAAAATTCAAAACATATAATTAAAATTAATTAATTTAATAATTAATTCCCACTGTCATGACAAATAGCGTGTTTTTATGAAACAATAAGTATTAAAAGATTGACATCAGTTTAAGTCCAATTTCAAAGTGAAATTGATTCCAATGACCACCATTGGATTAAATGGTAAAAATATATTTTAATTTCACTTTAAAACCAATTCAAAATATAATATAATAATATAAATAAATTAGATTAAAAATAAGTTTTGATGTAAAATGCAGTATTTTTCACTATTCATAAAAAAATGAACATTGTCATAAAAATACCAAAAATTCACACAAAGTAAATTTTGATGTCCCAATCCTAAAGAATAGGTTTATTTTGACAAACATAGCATATAAAATTGTCAAAAGATAGATTTAACAAAGTAAATTTTGATGTCCCAATCCTAAAGAATAAGTTTATTTTGACAAACATAGCTTATAAAATTGTCAAAAGATAGATTTAAAAATGGTTTTCCATCAAAAGGCAGTAAAACAATCTTTTAAAAAATATTAGTGTATTCCATGCTTAAGATTGTATTTATTTTTATTTTAAGCCTCTAGAACACTATCTAATTAATTAATAGACATAGATTAATATATCTATTATTCATTACTTACTTGGGATGTTACATGTAGAATAAGGAAACTTTGAGCAACCAGCAATGCCTCCGCAAATCATCAGAGTGAAATTTTATAATGTTTTCTCGCTGGCGGAATGGACCGAAGGCCTTCATTTTTTTATTGATTTTTGATAACCCACCTTTAAAGGGATGAGGGGGAACCCTTACAAGGCCCGTAGGCTCAGAGATTACAAGGCCCATAGGCTTAGGAGATTACATGACCCAAAGGTCTTAATGAATTCAACCAGACTATCTACAAGGAACTGCCCCTCCCCAGCATCTACATCCTGATAGTATATCTCCACCTTTGCATGGCCATCTGGCTAGGCTTCCCGTGCAAGCACAGAATGGTACCGATGGCAAAGCCATACCCTCTCATTCTGACAATCCATTTGGTTCTGCTCTGGTGAGTGCACCTGCTTTGAATCCTCATTTAGGGATTCTTCTTTTTTTAGTGTGTTTGGGGAAACTACATGTGTCCCGAAGGCCTTGAGGTGGCCCAATGGCCTTAAAGGTGTCCCGAAATCCCTACTGACCTGAAGTCCTGGGTGGCCCGAAAGCCTTATGGACTCCAATCCCAAACTGGTGGCCCAAAGTGAATAGTTATAGCTACTACATTACTAAATAGTACCTGCTACAGTTCTGCTACAGTACCTGCACAGTGTACATTGATGATACAGTTCCTGGTACAGTACTGCTATAGTACCTGGAAATTTACCTCTACCTGGTTTTGAACCTGGGTCTTGTGGATGCACTTAAAAATACCTCACCAACTGGGCTGAGGTTTCCTATTTATTCAATATATATTAAAAACCACTAGTTAGAAATAAATATGGGAACATATTATCATTTACTTTTTTGAAGAATCGTGATCAAATTAAATAATTTATTCATATTATTTATTTGGTTGATAGATGACTACTATATCTAATCAAGGAGGTTTCACAACTGCTAAAATAGAGTTATGATTCCATTTAAGCAGTGGTGTGCTACCATTGGAATAAAGTGATACAAAATTTGAGTGATGTTATATTTCTTCTTTCCTATGTAATAGCTTCTATAGAAGTCCCACACTATATAAAGGTAATAGATAAATTATATAACTTGTGTAAGGATAAAATGAATGTTCATAGGTAGTGCTAGGTTAAGATGTATGATGTATAAAGGGTCTTATATAGCTCCTATAAGGGTACCATTGAAATGTTACTTGCTGGGGATGAGTAGTTCCAAGTTGTCTTGTCTGGGTGATTCCCTCTAAGACATGCGGGTCATGTAATTGTATCTGAGCCTTCAGGCCTTGTTAGGGTTCCACTTCATCCCTTGAAAGGTGCATTATCAAAAATAATTAAAAATGAAAGCCTTTGGGCCATTCCAACTATATAAAGGTAAATAGATGATATCATGCATTGTGTAAAGGTTACCTAAAATTGATATAACAATCATATGGGTAAAATAAAAATTCAATAGCATACATAAAGGTAAAATAGAAACTCATATAATGGTAAGAATGGAATTTTCAAAGCTTTGTAAGGGTATGATTAAACTTATATATGCTTCATAAAGTAAAGTAGAAAATTATATATAATGTATATAGTTATAAGAAGTCATGTAAAATAGTATACATAAATTTATAAGCATAGTGCACTGGTAGAATAGAATTTATGTGTGGTTAAATAGTAAATTCAAATTCTTGTGTAGGGTAATATGAAACGTATAATTCTTACATAAAGGTAATAACTAATTTATAAAACATGTTTCAGGGTAAAGAAAAATTAAAACATGTTATATAAGGGTAAAACCAAGACACAAAGGTCACGTAAGTTTAAATAAAATAATTTGAAAATTAATTTTTCAAAATAATTAAACAAAACATATAAATAATAATAAGAATAATGAGAATAAATTATAAATAATTAAATAACAATTAAATTAAATAAAAATAACAATTATCTAAAAAAATCCACATAATATAAGAAAATATTCTAAAAAAATTAAAAAAAAGATATTTATATGATTTAGGAAATTAAAACAAATACATATGATAAAAATATATCTACAATATGTCTCAAAATAAAACATTAATTATGTTAACAAATAATTCAATATAAATTAAGTAAAAATAATAATACAAATTTTAATATGAATTCAAAACAAATGGGAAAAATAATATTCCAATAAATAAATAATAAAATTTGAGGAGGTTTTCTATTTATCAAAACAATAAAATTCAATTTAAAAAAACCTCCACACTAACAACCTATCCCTTTTTGTTAATTGAAATCTTTAAATTTAAATTCAAAAACTCCAAAAAATTATCCCCCATTTTAAAATTTATCAAAAAGAGCCAAAAATATTTTTTAAAACAAAATATTCCCTACTTAAAATTCAATATTCTCATCCAGTAACTCCAATTAGAAATAATTAATCAATATTGACTAAGAATGAATATTTTTCACATTAATTATGTCAAATACATCAAAGAGAAAGATATATTCAAAATTAGAAGTCATATCAACCAATTACTAGACATGAACATGCTTATATAAAACAAGGTAAACAATAGAGGATCAACAATCTATATCCAAAACTCCCTCAAAACATAATGATTTAAAGAGACAGTTATAAAACTCAAATTCAAAATTAAAATTGAAAACGTATTGTAAGAATATATTTCAATAAATTTAAAATGTTCAAAAATTTATAACTTAAAGTAAAACTCCAACTAAATTGATGCAATTAACCATAATACATGAATAAAATAATAAAAAAACTTTAAGCATATATGCTCCCCCTGAACTAATTTATCTCCAAAAAAGTAACTTTAAATATATTTGGATTCAATTAAAAATCTAATAAAATTTCACTAAACTATAACAACAAATAAGAATATTCTCATAAAAATATAAAAATCCATTTTATTATACCATATTTTATAAAAAAGATAGAAAATGCAAGATGGCCAAAATAAAAATACATACCTAATCTTGTAGACCATCTTGGGACCTATTAAGTTTGAATATGAACATTTGGGAACCCATACTATACAAGGGTTAGTTCTATTAACCTTTAAATATTAAACTGAAATAGATACCTTCTTGTGTCCTAATGTTTGGAAATGATTTAAATTGGAATAATAGTCTTAGTATACAAATGTTCCACACTTAAAATAAGTAACATTATAACCTTTTACATTAGTAACATTTATCAATATGTTTTTATATATCTTATGAATCATCTTATTATAAAAAAGCTAGATTTTTCATTATTTAGTATATTCATGGAAATAATATTATCAAATTGTCCATGAAATATAAAAATGTAGACAATATTCCTTTCAAATTAGATATTTTCTTCCTATGTTATTTTATCCCTTTTTTATAATTTTATAAATCTATCAAAACTTTATCAATAGAGCATGAATCTAAAATCCTTATATTGTTATTTTATTCTTTTTTCTTTTTGGATTCTTTCTCATCATTTTAAATTTCATCTAAAATCAATTTGAATCCCCTTTCTTGATTTTCATTATTCTTAAAAATACAATTTTTATTTCTTTCATTATCATTTTTTAACATCACATTTTATTTTTTAAATAATAGTCATCTCATTACAATTAGAACATAAAGAGTATTTTTTAAAATTCTTCTTCTCTTTAACTAGTATTTTATTTTATGTTTTCAACATTTCATATTTCCCATTAATTTTTTAAAACAACTCTATAGATTTTAAATCACCCTCCTATAATAATTCATTTGCATTTTTTATTTTTTATAACCAATACTTTCATATTATGTTTCATCACATGGAATTGAATACATCCCAAAAATTACTTCATTATCAGAATTTTTAGTAACATAATCAGGAATTGGTAATGGTATAAAGAATTATTCATTTTATTCAACATGTGTATCCATTAAAGAAATATTACATGTTTTCTTATCACTATCTGATTCCTCACTTCTCGAATCAGACTCCTCAATACAACACCATCTATAATAATAAGTTTAATTCATGTCCTTCTTGTATAGCTTGTCTTTCTAATTATTTAATTTTGGAAAATTGGATTTTATGTGTCCCATATTCCGATGTTCATATATTTATAGTTGTGGAGAAATTTTTTATTTAATTTACTTACCTTTCCTTCAGAATCTCCAATTATAAATTTTTTGATCATCCTTACTTTTAAATTTTTTTCTTCTTCATAGGGTCTTTAAAAAATTTAGAAAGTTGATTCAAATAATTATCATTTTCACTACTAGAGGATCCTACACTTTCATTATAAGAGTCATATGAAATATAAATTGAATATTTAAATTCTTCTCTAATATTTTTTCAACAATTTCCCTATCATTTTTCTTCAACTCAAGCTTATATTGAATAAGAGATCCAATAAGTTCATCCATATTATATTGAGATAAATCATTGATTTATTTTGTTATAACCGTATTTAAGATCCATTTATTCGTTAGTTTTCTAAATATTCTCTTACTAAGCACTTTGTTATTTATTGTATCCCTTAGAATATCTATACCATTAAAAAAACATAGTGAGTTAGTTGTACATATCACTGATGTTCTCATGATCATATATTATGAATTCTAGAAAATATGAATGATTTATTCTTAATTTGGTTATCTAAAATTTATTATTATTATAATGAGTGACTTTTAAATTAAAATAAATGTTATAAGTAGTTTTTCATGCTGAAATATACCTATAAATGTTTCTAATTAAATAACAATAAAATAAATTCATGAATTTATATTTTAATAAATACATGGTACCATCAATATTTGTTAGTATATCCAAATATACTTTTGGGAATTTTTAAAGTTTAATAATGATAGTATAATATTCAATACCAATATTTTTATTAAAAAATACCTCCATAAAATCTTTAAAATGTTTATAATCACTTCCATCAAAGTGATGTTGTCTTAGAAGACATATGAATTCAGTTTCCTAGTTGAAAAAATGGTCTTTACATAGAATTTTAGGTCGAGGAAAGTGTTAGTACAATAAATATAATAAAATAAATAATTAACTTATCAAAAGTAAACATATTTTAGATCATCAACTATCTCTTAAGGAACCTCCTATGATACCATTTTTGATCTAGTGTTATCGATGGAATGATTGACCAGATGGAAGTGGATAGTAAATTTACACATTTCAGAGATAATAAAAAATTATCATATTGTTATTTACACAAACACAATAATAGAAAAATGTGATTATGTGTTCAAATATATAATAGGTAGAATAAAAATATAAGAACAGGAATGATGGTTTTTTTATAGCAGTGGGTTCACATTGAACCAACGTCTACTCTTATATCCACTCTAATTTTGTGAGAGGACTGGTACTCACTGAAACAAACAAGTCTTTTAAATATTCAGTCTCAACCAAGTCTATTATATGATTAAAAATACCATTTCTAATGTTTTTAGGAATAAGAATAACCCATTATATTATAAGTAAATACCAAACATGTCAATGCCTTTTGCAAAGGGGAAAGCATAACCTAAGTGATCCTTCTTTTTGGTTAGGTGAGCATAATAAAATACTACCTTTTGAAAGGAGTTATAACCATGTGTAAACTATGAATTACTTAAACATACATAGAAAAATAAAACAAACAAGACAACTGAAATATGTCTATGAAGAAGGCTAGTGTGGAGTAGTGATCTTTGGCTCACCGAGAAGTGATATAGAATAAGGAATGTTTGGGCAACCAAAAATGCCTCAAAAGTCACCATAGTGAAATTATTTAACCTTATGTCTCTTTTTTTCACCATTCACTTATTTTCCTTGACCCATATTTTTAAATGAATTTTTCAACAGATATTTTTTACTAAAAATTATGAAAACTATCTCCACATGGTTGTATCCTATTTCTTCAACATATTTTTAAAACAAACTGTTAGGGAAAAAAATAGAAAAATATCATTGTAAACTATAATTTTATGTATTATGCTAAAGTACAACAATTTATTACTAGGATTCATTAAATTGACATAATACTACTACCATTGATTAGGTAAGTCTTAATGTCTCTAGAATTAACATTGAAGTAGTGTTGCTGCTTTTGAGTGGTATGTTGTTTCTACCATTCAGAGGAACTTTTTCAAGGGAAGTCTCATGCTACATATAGGTAATATATAAATTCTATACCCTGTGTAAGGGTAAAATTAATTTTTAATAGGCTATGTTAGGGTAAGGTTTACACTGTTTAAGGGTACATATATTGATCATATAAGGGTGGCCTTGAAATGCAACTGGCTGTATATAGGTAAACATATGACTAATGAGTTGTATAAAGGTAACAAAAAATTGACATATCATGCGTAATGGTAGAATAAAAATCCAATATCATGCATAAATTTAAAATAGAAACTCACATAAAGGTAATAATGGAATGTTTAAAGGTTGATAGGGGTAAGCATCAATTTATATATGTTACAAAAATATAACTAGAAAAAGTAAATATTTTGTGTGTGTGTAAAAGTAAATAGAATATTATAAGCACTATTTAAAGAAGGAATATAATTAATGAAATGGAAAATAGTAAATTCTAAAACTCATGTAGGGGTAAAAATAAATTCTCATGGCTTATATAAAGGTAAAAATGATTTCTAGAACATGTGTAAGGGTAATGAAAAATTAAAACACATTATATAAGGGTAAAACTGAGATATATAGGATACATAAAGGTAAATAAAATTATTATAAAATTATTTTCTCACAATATTTAAACAAATAAATTATAAATAATAGTAAGAATAATATGAAAAAATGATGAACAATTTAAGAACAATTAGATTAAAAAAATATTATAATAAATAATAAATCATTATTTAGTAAAATATCTACACCATATAATAAATAATGCTAAAAAACTTTAACTCATGATATTTATATGATTTATAAAATTAAAAAAATACATATAATAAAAATATATATATAATATAAATCAAAATAAAAAATTAATTCCATTAATAAAATAATTAAACCTAACTTAATTGAAATAAATAATCAAATAATTCAAACATAAGTTAATAATAAATTCACAAAATAATATTACAATAATTAAATTATTAAATAAGAGTTTGTTTTCAATTGATCAAAAACCTCAATTTCCCAAAATCTCAACAACAACAAGTATGTGATGTAATTGGGCCTACCAATATTTGTCCCACAATAAATTCCTAAGAGAAAATATTATGCAATAAGAATCAACCATGATACAAATCCAAGGAACATAACCAAGGTATTATTACTGAAATATTGGGGATTTAAATCCATGGAGAATGTCTAAGGAATTAAAACTCTAATACCCAATAAGTTGAATCCAATGAATGTTTCAAATTCAGTAAAACTAGAATAACCCTGCTCAACAGCATATTTCCAAAATCATGTACTAGGATATCCAAACCACACCCAAATTCAACTTGGGAGGGTCACATCCAATGTCCCTGATTCCATGGAGAATTTACAAGGAAATTAGACTATTTTTTTTCTTCGTGGACTATATATCCTACCAGATATATGTACATATCAATGGTCTATGAATAATCCCACAAAATCTTAGGCAATGTATCTTAAAAGGGTCAACTTTCTATCGTATCTCATCCAAAAATCTAAGGTAAAAAACACTAGTGCATGAAATATCACTCTTACAACCATAAAAAATCATACATTAATTAAATTTCTAATGTTACAATCATAATCATTACTACACATTTATTAATATAAACTCCCTTTCTAAGGTTAAAATCTCACTACGGCACCCACTGGGGTACCCTGGGTCTCATCCTAGTTAACACACCCAACATGTGTTCCTCTATACTATTTATGTCACTCGATTCCAACCCCTTCACTCAAATGGATTAACTTCCCTTTTCCTGATCATCATTGTCATAAGGCACCATTTTCCTCATAAGGAAATCCTTTTTAGCGTCACACTAGTGAGATAGCATAAAGCACATCTCAAAACCAAAATCTTACTAGGTGGTCCCCAACACCCAATGAATCCAAAAACTTATATAGGGTCTACCCACCTAGGTAATCACAATATTAGTATGGGAGTAAATATATTCACATGTTCATTTAACTAGCCAAAAGTTGTAAAGAAATTTAATATTTCATTAAGGCCTACTTGGGCGACTCATTCTCGTCCTATCACATCCCACTACTTGGAGGTCACCAGGGAAACTATATTAAGGGCCATTATGATTAGATAAACCAATTAAACCCCTCAATGGGTCAATGTATCTCAACACACAAAAATATAATCAAGTCCACAACCATTATTAGCCCAAGAATTCAAGATAATGCACATGGGCTTTTCATGTTACTAAGCATTATTCATCACATAGGCATATCATTTTAAATTAAACTATTCTTTTAAATAAAAAGGGTCGGTCACCATAAGTGATGAGATCACATATCACATGAATGCATCAAAAAATGAATGATACCACTAAAGTATAGATAGGTACCACCTAACTAAATCAAGAAGCAAAAAAAATTAATTTGTCGCTATTTTTCCCAAGACCATTCAAGGTCTAACCCGCCATCAATCATCTCTATTATATCCTATCTTGTCAATATAATAACAATTAATAAATAATATCAATATTAATTCATTTCATGATTTATCCAATTGGTAATTATGTCAAAAAAACTAATTGGGTGCTCATGTTTCAATGAAACCGCAACATATGGGGTGCAGTCAACTCCTAATGCATCCCAAGGCATCAAAACATAAATTTTTTAATTTTTAATACCAATTTAACATCTAATTTAACCCAAATTCAGTCAAAACCCTAAAAATCCATGAAATAACTTACCTCATGATAAACTCTGAACATAATCTTGATTTATTCCTATTGAGATCTCTTCTATAGGTTGTATGTAACAAATCCCCATAAAGAATGAAAATTTCAAAATACTCTAGTGAAATCATTCATCTAAAACCCTAGACATTCAGACTAAAATAAAATTATAGATAAGTAAAAATAAAAAAGATAAGGTATGAGGATGTCATGGTAATAATCATATAATGAAATTCTTTGAAATCACTCAGATTTGAGGGGAAGGGGTAGAAGTGGTTTTGGTCTCCCTTTGTTAACATGGTCATATTAAAGGATGGCCCCGAGGGGTTTCTAATTATGGAAATCCCTCATTCCCTTTCTTTAAAAACTTGAACTGCATGTTTCACAGTGTGAATAGGAGGTTCGTACTATGAATCCTTCAAGTAGTATCTCATTTCTCCTATTCCCATACGTATTCCCGGGTGGAACAATTGAGTCAATAAGTGTCTTTATGACTCTTCCATTCCTTCATATTTTAAAAATCACAAACACATTTCCTTAAAGAAAATTATCTTTCCCTGAGAAATATTTTCTTATGGAAAATTGAATTTCTCTAAAAAATATTTTTTGACTTCTTATGGTTTTCATTTTATTATCTAGTGTTTTCCTAAACCAAGACTAACATTTCTCCGGAAGTCAAAAAATAAGATCGTTATCTAACATAGAACGTTATAGATTCCTAGAATCTGATTTCTTCAAAATTTTGATTCTGATTTCTTTTGAAATCAGATTCCGATTTCTTCTGAAATCATACTTTGATTACTCCATAAATCAGACTATGATTTATCCTGAAATCCGACTCTAATTTCTTCTAAAATAAGACTCTGATTTCATCTGAAATCAAACTCAGGTTTCTACAGAAATTAGACTCCCATTTCTCCTGAACTCAAACTCTAATTTCTTCTGATATCCAACTCTGATTTCTTCATAAATAAAATTATGAATTCATCATATATCTGATTTTTATTTCCTCAATATTCATATTCTGAATTCCTCATAATTTAGACTCTGAATTCCTTTCACCTAGAATATGATCGATCATATTTTTTAGACTCTGATTATCACTTTCTAAAGAATATGATTAAATTATTTTTTTAGTTACCTCATATCCTTAAAGTAATATTTCATTTTATCAGATCCTAAAAAAAGATAATGTTTCTTATGATTAAAAAATGTTTTCGGTAAATTTTTATGCTTCTTATAAATGATTATTTTTCCCATGTTTTCTTACAAGAAACGATGTCGTACAATATATTTCTAACTAAATATTTGTTGAGTGACACGTGTACAGGTCCCTCTGATATTTAATAAAAAATATGGCCATTAGAGGAGGAGCTGAACGTCTGGATTTTTTCCCTATAAATACCAATTCTTTTGAACAAGCCAAAAATGAACAGAATATGCATCTATAGATTACATGTTGTGATGTTGTGAAGTGATTTATAAAGAGAGACTCTCATGACCTGTGCAAATGATGTAAACAAGATTTTCAAGCTATGAACATGTTTCTCAGCCTGCCTAGTGTGATTTGTATTATTTCTGAACAATTGAGGTCTTTCGGGGATATGAATATAGAGTTTATTACTACCTTAAGGTTTGAGGGCTTGTAGGGATAACAAGATAGACTTTGATACTCTTATAAAGGGCTTACCCTTGTCTAGGTAAGACAGAATTTATTGAAATTATAAATCAAGTGACCTTTATCCAAGGATGTTGGATACCCTTCTCTTTGGGTTAAAAGAGTTCTTATACTTGTTTACTTTCCTTTGTTACATGTTTTTAATTCCGATGCATTTTTGTTAAAGAAATAAAGTATGACTTTATTATACTTTATTATAATTTAATTCTCTGATAAATAATATTATATACACTTCCATGTAGAATCCTCCATTAAGTAAACTTTTCTTAAGTTTTCTTATCAGATCTGTTTTATAATATCCTAAGAAAGTTAGTTTGTAAGTTAATAACTATAGAGGGTTTCTGAATACATATTGTTTAACTTTTTAAACATATATTTTCTTAAGGATAAAAAATAATGGTTGAAAACCTGTAATTCACCCCCCCCCCCCCCCACACATGTAATTGAGCATCTACATCTATATTTTGATCCTATAATTGGTATCAAAGGAGGTCCCAGAAATACTTATATTTACATATAAGTTTTCTTGGTCAACTTTACTTGTTAAAGTTCTTCATGATGGTTTTCTTTGTTTATAGAATTTTACTACTAATATGTTTTTTGGAAAATATATTTTTTATTTTCTTATAATATGAAAGGAATGAAAGTTAGTTTTATAGATAATCTAAATCCTGCCAGACAACCAATAGTTTATGGAAATGACTATGAATTTTGGAGACACCAAATGAACACCTTTTTTATTAACAGTGAATTAGAAAACTTTTTAATTCTCACTGGAGATTATAAGATACTTTAAAAGAAAGCATTAACCTTCACAATTCAAGAGAAATAAGAATATAAACTAAACTAAAAGGTATTAAATAATCTTTCATGTCCCATGACCAAGAATATAAACAGACAAATATCCTCATCTGAAGCTACAAATAACATCTCGAAAAATTTTGAAGTTATACACATAGGAACATGAAAATTGATAGAAATAAGAAGAGTTATGTTAAGAGATGGATGTCATGGATTTTTATTTTTTTATGGAGAACCAGTTTAAAAATTTCAACAAAGATTTTTTACTATCATAAATAGTTTCAATATTTGGGTGATAAAGGACTTGATGATGAAATACATGTGGATAATATAATTGATATCATGCCCAATGAGTGGGAATCTAAAAGAATTATGATTGATGAAAATAGGAAAGTATCTAACGTAACTCTTGATGAGTTATTTGGGACTCTTCTTAAGAATAAAACAAGAATGAAGAGATATGTAGAGATCAATAAGAAAAATAATGGTAATGGAAGTGTTTATTTTACTACTATATATAAATCCAAGACTCCTGAAATATTTACTAGATCAAAATCTAAGACAGATGTTGTAATATCTTATTCAAGTGACAGTGATCAATATGAGAATAAATTTTCCAATCTTTCTGAAAGTATGAATAATATTTTTGGAAAAAAATATTTTCAATAAATATATAAGAAGAAAGATAGAAAGGATATGAATTATTCATAAGTGACTTGTTATGAATGCAATAGGGATGGACATATCAGACCTGATTTTCCTATGCTCAAGAGAAAATACGGAAAGGATAAGAATTATAAAATAAACAAAAAGAATTACTAAAAATCTATGGCTAATAATGTTTTGAAAGATAGGGACACCTGGAGTTCTAGTGGTGGTGAATCTTTAGATTAATCCTCAGAATATGAATCTTCTAGTCAGAAGAATATTGGTCTCATAGCTATATTGCCTATTGAAAATAATTTTCTTGTGGATAAGGTGCACAATGTTGAATCCTTAAAAAACATTTCTTTAAATACTAATTTTCCTAATGAAGAATGTTATGAATCTTTGGATGAAGAATATTCTTCATCGAAAGATAATACCTTACCTTCATTTAAAGAAGTCTCTATATTTTCTAAATTACATGAGAATGATAATTTTAAGATGAAAAAAAAAGTTAGAGAATGAAAATTCTAGAATTTATGTTTTAACAAAAGAATTATCCTATCTTTTTAAAGATATTGATAATAAAATTCATTATTTTGATAATATTTTCAAAAACCTTACGGAATTTAATTCGGAGAAGGAAAAACATTCTAAGGATCTTGAAAATTTTGTTTCCAAGAAAAATATTTTAAAGACTAACTCAAACTCTAAGACTAATGACTATGAGGATAAGAATTTATTTATTACACTAAAATCTAACATATTTTCCTTAATGAAACATTTATCAAATTTTAATTAATGAATTATAGAATTTGATAAAATTTATTCACAACTTCATCCTCTTTGGAATAGTTTTGGATTTGGTTATACTCATTGAAAACTAGTTTTTATTCGCAACTATTTTATCCCCCCAATTACTTATTTTTTCATTAAGTGTCAATGTGGTGGACATTGGGAGAAAAAATTTTCTTTTAATGATACAAAATCCTTAGTTTTCATAAATCATACTTTTCTAAGAAAATGTGGATACCTAAAATTTCACTTTCTAACAATTACTGATCCAAGAATGTTTGGATTCAAAAATTTATGACTATTTTATTTCCAAGAAAAAAATGATATACCAAGAGTAATAAATGGTATATGGATATTGGATTTTCCCAACACATGACTGGTAACAAAAACATATTTGAAATGATTATCAAGAAAAAATGTGGGAAAGTAACATTCGGAGATAATGCTCAGGGAGAAATTGTTGATAATGTAACATTGTTTTTCTAGGAAATGCTTTAATTTCAACTGTTTTATTTTCTAATGGTCGTAATCACCACCTTAAAAGCATAAAACAGTTATTTTATAAAGTTTTCCATGTGAATTTTAGGAATGTTAAATGTACCATACAAAATTCCAAGGAAGAGTGCATTCTCTCTACATATAGGCATGAGAATGTTTATACACTGAAATTATAAGACCTTAGGAGCAAAGACCTACAATGCCTTAGTGAAATAAAAGATTATTATTGGATATGGAATAGAAGACTAGGATATTGTAACCTTTAGGAACCTAAGTAAAATCTCAAAAAAATACTTTTTAACGATCTACCAGAGTATAGATTTGATTCTCTAAATTTTATTGATATTTTTCAATATGGAAAGAAACATAAGACATGATTTAAATAAATTAGTGATGTCACAGCTTCTAGTGCATTACATCTAGTGCATATGGATATTTTTAGTCTAACACAAACTAGAAGTATTGGAGAAAAATGCAATGTATTTATTTTAGTTGATGATTACACTAGATTTACTCAGGTCTAATTTCTAGCAAATAAATTTGAAACATTTTCTTATTTTAAATATTTTTCTACCAAAGTTATAAATGAAAACAATATTCCACTCATAACTATTAAAAGAGATCATGGGGTAGAATTTAAAAATACATATTTTGAAACTTTTTGTAGTAAGAAAGAATTACTCATGACTTCTTAGCTCCAAGAACTCCTCAACAAAATGGTGTTATTTAAATGAAAGAAAATATATTCTTAAAGATATAATAATAACCATGTTGAGTGAATATTCTATTATTAAAAACTTTTGGGCTGAAGCTCTTAGTACTTCTTATTATACTATAAATCAAGTTTTAATCATATCTTTTCTTAATAAAAAACCTTAAGAATTGTGGACTGGTCGAAAACCTAATGTTTTTTACTTCAAAGAATTTGGATGTAAGTTATTCATATTGAATAAAAAATATAAATTACATAAATTCACACCCATATCTGATGAAGGAATTTTCTTAGGCTACCCCATTACCTCTAAGGCTTATAGATGTTTTAACAAAAAATATTGTACTATTGAAGAAATGGTACATGTTAAATTTGATGAAACTGATCCTTTTGTTTTTAAACAACCCCAAAATAAATCTTAAGATGTGTTTTTAGAAACTGATTATCAACCTTTGCTGGAAGATTATTTTAATAAGAAAAATACTCAAAAACAATTCTAAAGTATTTACCCCCAAAAATATTATTTAACTTATGTTGATTAACAGGTTTTAAAAAACTCAAATCAGTTGTTCTAAAGAATCATCCTAGTGATGGTATCATTAGTAATATAAATAAATTGGTAAGGAATATAAGTTCCTTAATAAATGAAGAAAAACATCTATATTTTCTTACCCAATTATAACTTAAAATCACTGATTAAGCTTTTGGTCATTATGATTGGATTAAATCCATGCAAGATGAACTAAATGAATTCGAAAGAAACAAAGTCTGGACCTTGGTTCAAATACCTAAAGAAACATCTATAATTGGAGTAAATTGGGTCTTCAAAAATAAATGTTATAAAAATGGAATCATTATAAGAAATAAAGAAATATTAGTTTCTAAAGTCTATAATAAACAAGAAAAAATTTATTATGAAGAAACCTACGCTCCACTAGCAAGCCTTGAATGTTTTCAAATTCTCTTAGCCTTTGCATCATTATTTAATTTCAAACCTTTTCAGGTTGACGTGAAGTGTGCATTCCTTAATGGATATGTTCCAAAGGAAATTTATGTTGAACAATCTCTTAGTTTTGAAGACACCAAACATCCTGAATATGTTTTCAAAATTTCCAAATCTTTATATAGACTTAAGAAATCCCCTAGAGCTTAGTATGACAGACTTACAAGATTTTTGTTACAAAACAATTATATTAATAGAACTGTTAATCCAAACCTCTTTATAAAGTAAGATAATAAAAAATTATTTTCCAAATTTATGTTGATGAAATTATATTCGTATCAACTTAGAAATCTTTAACTGATTCATCTTTGAATCTTATGAAATCTGAGTTTGAAATGAGTATGATGGGTGTGTTAACATTTTTCCATAGTTTTAAAATTTCTCAAAAAATAGAAGAAATCTATATATCTCAACATTAGTATATTAAATATCTTCTTAGGAATTATGGATATGACAACACTAAAAGTATAAGTACTCCAATTGGTACCACAAATTCTCTTGATCTCGATGAAGCTGTGAAACCAGTAGATCAAACATCTTTTAGAGGTATGAAATGAATTTTATTTTACTTAATAGATATTGGTCTAGACCTAATGTTTTTAGTATGATTATATGGAATATATTAATATAATACAAAATAATTTCATTTAAAATCAGTTAAAACAATTTTTTGTTATTTAAAGGTAACCATGGATTTAGGTCTTTTCTATTTTTCTGGAAATGATTTTGTTTTAAAAAAAAACCGAATGTTGACTTTGGTTGATGTATACTGGATAGGAAAATTAAATTTGGAACTTATCATTTCTTAATAGATTTATTTCTTTCTTGGTTATGAAAAAATCAACACTCGGTATCACTTTCCACTACTGAAGCTGAATATGTAGCAGCTGAAAGCTGTTGTGCTCAAGTGTTGTGGAAGCAACGCACACGCATAGATTTTGGAATGAGTTTTGCCAAAACACATATAATGTTAGATAATAATAGTTTCATTTAAATAATAAAAAACCTTCCACATCACTTTCATGCAAATCACATATACATTAGGCATCACTTTCTTAAGGATCACACTCTTAAAAGAGATATTAATCTTTAATTTATCGAAATGCAAGATCAAATTACTGATATTTAAAAAAAAATCTTCACCATATGATAGATTTTAATACTTTAAAACAAATTTAAGAATGATAATCATAAGTTAATAGTCCATATAAACTTTTTGTTGAAACTTATCTCCTCACATTAAGATACTCTTTTTCATTGGGGGGTACATATGTTTGAGCTTTTATATTTCCTTAAATTTTTCAAAACCTAAAAATTCTTCCTAAATTTATTTTTTGGAAAATCAAATTTTCTTTTCATTATATAATTTTTTGTACCTAATTTATTTAAGAGGAACCTTATAAATATAGATAGTTATTTCAGATCAATCTGGAAGGTATGTTTCTTTACTGAAATCTTCATAATTGCATTTTTTTACTTGTTTCTATTTCTATCTAGTTTTACGAAAACTTTATCCGATTCAATTTACTTAAATATGATTTTTTCTTAAAACCTCAAAAGATTAGAACCTATAAATCCTTACTCAGTATTGATATCAAATATCAGATTTGATCAAGAGAATCTGAATCGTTGGATTGATTTTTGAATTTGAACCATCACTGTGAATCCTATATAACGTTTCCCCAATTCACATCCCACATCGGTTGTCTCATTGTTTTTGCACTGAAGCTTTTCTTCCCTTCAATGATACCATTAATTTTTCTATGTTTCCTTATACTAGGAATTTCAGTTCTTGTTTCTTCAAAAAATTTGA
The DNA here is from genome assembly GCA_963277665.1 of Viscum album. Taxonomy (NCBI): domain Eukaryota; kingdom Viridiplantae; phylum Streptophyta; class Magnoliopsida; order Santalales; family Viscaceae; genus Viscum; species Viscum album. Next base: position 1,008,620,653 of record OY728161.1, read on the forward strand.
TGGCCTCCCACAAAGAACTCAAGGATTGATTAATTTACTTAGAACGGTTTGTGGGCCCAAATTTCATTCTCAAGTATGATTGTTTGATTTCAAAATTGATAAATAAAAATGGATGGGAAAGCCTTTGTGTTGCCAAACCAACGAATTAGGATCCAGTTTATCCTAATATCCTTATATAATTTTATCATATAGTCAGTTTTTATGAACAAGAAGGAAGAGAACTGTTTTCATTCAAGATTTATGGAAAGACTTACTCTTTATCTTTCAACAAGACAGCAAGCTTTATGGATATACCTTATCAAGCAGAGGCTATATTTTTTCACACAAGTTTCCATACAAGGAAGGTAATTTTTAGATGGTTAAGTAAATTTAGTTCCTTATGCTTAAAGGAGTTAAGTCACCCAAGATCAATCATCTTTCAACCAACATGAGATTGGTTGATCTGCGGGTGCAAGTTTTTTGCATTCCAAGAAAGGGAGGCAAGGATTACCTTAAGAAATGGGATATCTTCATTATGGATTTATTGGTGAATCTATGGAAGATAAACCTCATCAAGTAAATTATCTTCACCCACAAAAATTTCAAGAATGGCACCCTCATGTCTCAGATAATAATGTATCCATAAATCTTTTTGAATATTATTTTCCATGACAAGAATCATTTAAAATTCCATACAGCTCAAAACCCAGAGTTTTCAAAATAATTTTTTTGATTGATGATGCTCTAAGAATAATGAATATTGGTTTTAGTATTAAGTCTGGAGAGTTATTTGATCTTCCTGGTAGTGGTGTTCAAGCTGCCAGTAAGAAAGATGAACCAGGAGAAAGTTCCAAGAAAACCCCAAAAAAATAAAATATAAAGAATCAGAACCTCAAGATAAAGTACTAGCTCTGGAAACAGTATCCTCTCCACACAAGATGAAAAGGAAAAAGAAATTTATTAATGATGTGGTAGCCAAGTCGAGATAAAAAAAAGAAAATTAAGGAAGGATACATTTTTTTTGTCAGATCCTGCTGAGGGTAATGCCTTAAAGTTTCAGTCAACTAAAGATCTTGATAAGCCAGAAAAAGATAAAAAGTTAAAGAAGAATATGTATGAAGAAGAGATTGTTCATGATTTTCCTAGAGGTACAGAGAAGGCATCTGAACAAGTTTAGGTACCAGAATCCTTCTTACAATAATGAGTCCCAATAGAAAATCTAGGTACAGATAACAAAAAGAAGGTTTAAAATCTTGAACCCATTTTTTAAGAAGAAAAAGTGCAATAAGAAGAAGAAGAAGAAGAATTATATGAAGAGGAAGAGGAAGAGAAAAGTGTTGGTGTAATCAAAATAGTTTAAGAATATCATGAGAATGATATTCTTTCAGAAAAGTTGTCATCATAACCTCCTAAGTTGAATCAATTAAGGTAATCTCATAAGGGAAAGATGATGATTCTCAGGATGAGGTTGATAAACCTTTACATGATGAAATTGGTAATCATTATTTTATTCATCCTGACTAAAAAAAGGAATTTTTTTTAAAAAGGTGCTATTAAAGAAGTTGATGATGATATAATAATTCATGTTTCTGATAGAGATCATGAAGCTCAGAAATTTGAGAAGGTAATCTATAAAGTTGAGAAAGGTAATAATGTTTTTTTTGATCTACTGAAGAAAAAAATACAAGAAAGATGATATTGGAACATCTAAGGGAAAAGAACATGGTCAAGGTAAAGTTTCCACATCAGAAAAAGAATCTTCTTCAGAACCATCATCTTCCTTAGGAAAATAATATTTTTTTATGTTCTTGAATAAACTTTGGAATACCATTCCTCTATTTCTATGTATTGATTCTAGGTTCCAACTACTTAAAAAAACAATCAATTAGAAGTTATATTCAATAATAATTCTTAAGGAAATTTTTTTCAAATTTGAAGCTGATTTTAATACATTTAAAATTGGTTATGATGCTCATAGGAGATCTTGAAAAGAGATAACCAAGTTGTCTAAGTTAGTGATTTATGATCCTAAAATCATGGATGATTTCAATGATTCAGTAAAGGACGACTTTGATAATCCATATGACACAATCAAGAAGCTTAAAAAACCTTTTAGAGAAGCATAATCAAGAGAAAGCTACCCGGATCCAAGAATATAAAAAACTCAATAGAAAGGTGAACTTTGTTGCTTTAAATTTGAAAAGGTAAAGGGAACTCACGGAAGACATGGTAAAAAAACAAAGAGCAATAAGAGGGGAAAAGAACTCAAGGTGAAATTCTTAAGTCTCAAAAATAAATAATCAAAGTTATTGAAAATAAATATCGGGATCAGGATCAGTTGATCAAGAATATTGGAGATGATCATAAAGAGTTGAAGAAGTTTGAGGCTACCCTAAATAAAATCATTCCCAAAGAGAAAAAGGATGGATGATTTTTTAAATTCGATCATTTTTTGTATTTTTCCTTATTAAAATTTTTGTCAAATTAATAAAAAAATTTATCTTTCCATATATTTTTTTGTATATTCCTAACCATTCAGGTATAATTTTTTTTAACTCCATTCCTTTTTGAAAATTTCAAAGGGGGAGAAAATAATAATAAAAAAGAATATTAAGAAAGGATATTTCCATGTAAGGGGGAGATTACTTGAAGAAGATATTCTTAAGAAAGATAAGGTAACTTCTCGAAGAAAGACAATAATATGATCCTTAAGGATTTCAAAACCTAAGGGGGAGTTGTTCGTATTCATTATGGGTCATAAGAAAAGTAAATGGGGATAAAAATTTCTTTTAATGTTAAAAAAGTAAAAAATTTATTCCTTGTATTATTTTACAAAAAGTTGTTTTTGACTTTCAAAAAATAGGATATTGTTGAGTTAATAATCATCTTTATGACTTTTTCATAACTTCATGTTTTGAAAATCACAAACACATTTTCTTAAAGAAAGTTATCATTATCTAAGAAATATTTTCTTAATGAAAATTTACTTTCTCTAAAAAAAAATTTCTAACTTCATGTGGGTTTAATTGTCTTTTCTAGTGTTTTCCTAAGCCAAGAATAACCATTTTTCGTAAGAACAAAAATTGGATCTTTATTTATCATAGAACCTTACAGTTTCTTAGAATCTAATTTCATCATATATGAGAATCTGATTTTTTTATGAAATAAGTCTCTGATTTCTTCTAAAATAAAACACAGATTTCTTCTAAAATCAGACATTGATTTTTCTTGAAATCATACTCCAATTTATCCATAAATTAGACTTCAACTTCTTATAAAATCAGACTCTGATTTATCCTCAAATCAGGCACTGATTTCTTCTAGATCCAGACTTTGAATTCTCCTGAAATCATACTCCGATTTCTTCTGAAATTAGACACTGATTTATTCTGAAAGAAGACTATGATTTCCCCAGAAATCATACCTTGATTTATCCTAAAATCCGACTCTGATTTCTTCTGAAATCAGACTCTAAATTCTTCACAAATTAGATTCTAAATTCATCACAAATAGGATTTTGAATTCCTCAAAATTCAGATTCTGAATTCCTCCGAATTCAAACTCAAAATTCCTTTTACTTAGAATCAGATTGATCATATTTTTTAGAATCTGATTCTCACTTTCTTAAGAATATAATTAAAATATTTTCTTACAGTTATCTCATTTCCTTCATGTAACATTTTATTTTATCAGATCCTAAAACTTTTTAATGTTTCTTAAGCTTAAAAAATGTTTTCCTTATGTTTTTATGTTTCTTACACATGATAATTTTTCCCATGTTTTATTAAATGAAATTATCTCATACAAACAATTTATAACTAATTGGTTGATAAGTGACATGTGTACCGGTCCCTCCAAGATTTGTGGAAAAATATGATCATTAAAGGAGGAGCTGACCATTGGATGTTTTCGCCTATAAATACCCAGTAATTAAAATGATCAAAAGATGAACTGAAAACATATCTAGGGATTCCATGTTGGGATGTTGTGATGTGATTTCTAGAGATAGATACACTCATGCTTTGTATGAATGTTGTTAACAACTTTTTAAAGTTGTGAATGACTAGTTCAGCCTACCTAGTATGATTTTAATTTTTGATAATCAATTTAGGGGTGTTACGGATAGTAAGATAAAGGTTCCAACTACCTTAAATTTTGAGCACTTTCTGGGATAGCAAGACAAAATCAGATACTCTTATTGAGGGATTAAATTGTTGTGGGTTTAATAGACTTTCTTGAAATTATAAATCAAGGGTCCATTATCCATGGTTTTTTGGATAACCTATTATTTGTGTTAAAATATTTATTATACTTATTTACTTTTGTATATTAAAAGTTTTTAATTCTACAACATTATTGTTAAAGAAATAAATTATAACTTTCTTATACTTTCTTATACTTGTATACTCTGATAAATAAGATTATATACGCTTTAAGATAGAATCCTTTTGTAAGTAAACATGTCATAATTTTTCTTATTAGATCCAATTTATGAGATCCTAATAAAGTTAGTTTCTTAGTTAGGAACTAAAGACGGTTTCTGAATCCTTCTTGTTTAACTTTGTTAAGCATAGATTTTCTTAAGGATAAAAAATAATTTTTATAAACCTAGATTTCACCCCCACCCCCACCCCCCACACACACCCTCTAGTAATTGAAAATCTAAATCTATATTTTGATCCTACTAGAACCCCATGAATGTCATTCATGGTGTGAATGGCCAATCCATGCTGTAAATTTCTTTCAACTTCACCTTTTAGTATCCCAGACCACCTATCCCATATCTGAATTCCACAAAAAAAACCCATGAAACCTACGAAGCCTCAATCAACGTCCCAAAAATATAGTTTAAAGATCTTAAAACTCTCATAATAAAATTCTGAGTCTCAGTTCTCAAAATGAACCACATTCAAAACCTCAAATTCAAATTTCTACTATATTTCTCAACTTGAAAAGGTGTTGGGTTTCACACACTATATGTTACATCTCAAATATATCCTCAAAACCCAAATCACATTAAAGACTATATCCATAGCTCTCTATATTGTAATGATCAACATTGGGGGAAGTTTGACCATTACAAAAATATAGTCTAAGAATCCAACATAACATTAAGCTAAACCCCAACAGTATATATAGATGTTATTGTATCCTCAATAATCAATATTTTACACATTCACAAGGGAATAGTACCACACATTAAATCTATTCATGTAATAATCCAACCAGTAAATCACTACATATAGGCCTTATATTGAATTGTCTAGTCATTGTAAAATTAATTGGTCATCACATCCTACCTATAATTCCACAAACATCATATAAGCCTCTTGATCCTTCCTTTAACACTCTAGAAGGGAGAATTAGATTTTACAAGTTGAATATAATCCATATAAGATGAATAAGTACCTTGGGAATTGTTGAAAAAAATGTAAACATGTTTTCAAGAACAATTCATGGGGACCCAAAGCGTATTCTCTCAAATTGTCTAACCAAATTAGGTAATAGGCCCATGAACCTAACCAAGTATAAAAAGATCTATGAGAGAGGGGGAATAAGAGGATTGTAGTTCAGGGTAATGAAATCAATGAAGATGAAAGTCTATTGATATATGGAGTCATCTCTATAATATTCCAATGTCATCTAACATTGATCTAACAATCTAATGAAGAATGGAAAATGGGGATTACTATTTTTGGAGGAGGAAAAAATAGAGAGGTCACCAAATAGATCCTGGATTGATTACAAAAATTGACACATAGAGGGATAAGAGCATATGATATAGAGGAGGATTGATCAAATCAAATTATACTTTCATGAGTGATTTAATCTATAGTATCACATCAATATTTAGGGGAGAAGGACAGAGTCCTCAAATGATACTAATATTTCTTTTCCCCTTTCTCTTTTACTTTTTTATATGAATGTGTGTGTCTCAGGTTATTCTTTACTAATACATTAGAGTTTGTTTTTAATTGATTTTCCAACTATTAATATACTATGATTTTTTATTTTGTTTTTTTTCCTAATTTATCAATGCCTTCTATGATGGATTTTTCAGGGTTACACTTTGAATGTGAGTGGAGTATCATTATTGGGAGGTCACAAACTAAATTGTTATCTAAACAACTATTTTTATAAAAAAAATTAATGTGTAGGATAAAATTGGGAAAGGAACCTGCACTTATAATATTAGGTAAAACCTTATTTTACTTATTAAATGATTAACAAAAACACTAATGAGTGATTGAAAAACTGAATATGTGAACCAAAATCTGAGGAAGAAGTTGGTAGCTTAACACATATAACTAAAAACTCATTTACTTTAATGGGAAGTGTTAGAACACCATATAGGTACCTATTATTGGAGTTAGTTCCCTATAAACAACTTTTTTTTAACATTATGAAATCTTGAATTCGTAGTTGTTAATATTAATAAACTTTTTATCACATCATCATTATTCTTGTGCATGGAAAAGTATTTGATAATGTCCTAAGATTTGTTGTTGTGATGAAAGGTCATAGTAGTTCACTACAACGATGAAAACCCAGAAGTTCCATGAAAGTGTTCCGAAAATATTTTTTCAATAGACAAATGGTATCATTTGAGGGAAACAAATAATACATGCTATTAGGGGTAGAGACTTAATGGACTTTGAGGAACCTTCTTATGGTGTACACCCTCGGTAATATACAGAGTAATATATTATGGGAACTAGACCCGCCTGTAGAAAATCCACATTTATAATTGTCATTGGATGTTCCTATAAGTGAATGTAAATATTGATCCTTGTAATTTAATATTATTATTAACAAGTATTATTAGTCATGTACATTGATATATTGAAGAAAAATATGATGACATATGTTCGCGGTGAGGTAGAATATGTTGGCTGCATCTTGAGTAATATTTCATTAATGAATAATGAGTGAAAGTATCTGTAGATTATATTCTTTAACAAAAGTTTCTATCTTAGGCCCATTTATATAAATAATATATCCTAAATCAATCCATTTCCATAGTGTTCTACATGAATGTTTTATTTCTAAAAATTTAAAGAAAGAGTCATCGAGCACATAGGTTTTTAGAAACAGCACACAACCATCTTGATTATAGATTTTATGATAATGGGATTATGTTACACAGTGAGCATCTATATGAGGTATTATTTCATTGAGGCATAAAATTCTTTCTATATGGGTGATTTGTTGTGTTTCTAGATGTTAACCTTTGACTTTATGTTGTCTCACCTAATGACATAGAGAAATAGTCCTAAAGGGTTACACAATAAGTTTATCTAGAATCTTAGTTAAGTAATATATTAGTATTTATTATTTAACATGTTGAATAAATATAATTCTCACATGTGGTTTAATAATTTTTCATGTTTTCCTGATCTCATATATTCCTTCACCAATAATTTGAGAGAATATTATGGGAGCATAATATTTAATAAATATTTGTTTTCTATTTACTAGATATAATATTTATTTATTCATTATTGAATAATGCAATGATATTTATTTATTAAAGAAATAGTAATTTTCCAAGTCATGATAAATGTTTTAGAGGAATAGAAAACCAAGTTTATAGGACCAGTAAGAAATAATATATATTGAATATTATTTGAATAAATAATATTTAATTTTAATTTCAGAGTTTAGCTCATGTCAAGAAATAATAATATTATTATTATTATAGGCATGAGGTTCCATAGAGATTAAATAAATGTTAGGGGAAAATTTGTCATTATTTATTTCGGACCCCAGCAGTATATAAATCCAATTATTTTATTTTTCAAGGGAGCCAATTCATTTGTTTTGTTGAGTATAATGAATCTGGAGAAATCCCATGAAGTCCTAGAGATATCTACTATCCACGAATTGTCCCAATAATGGAGATAAATATTCCTCCATATTTCACTCATGAGTCTAGAGAGATCAAGGAGAATGCTTTGCAAGTGATTCTCATGGTGATTAAAGGCGAACAACATAAGTGATAGGATCTTCCGTGCTAGCACCTGAAAATTCCTATGATGATGTTTGGGTATATAATGACCAAGGCTTGACATACATGGCATTAAATTAATTTTTAGGAACACTCAATACATAAAAAACAAACACCCAATGACCGTATTATTTTAGTGTCTTTGGAAACTCGAAACATAATCTTCTATTCATGGTGAAAGATATTCAACATCTCCCATTAAGAACTTTCCCTTTTGTTTTCTTACCTAAAACAATTCTTTAAATCATATGGAATCAAAACATATAAAGGGTGAGCTAAAATTCTAATTAAGGGTAAGCATTGAGAAAATAAAAAATATATATAAATTTTATCTTAAAAACATGAACATAAAGTTTAAATATCAAAATCCTGATTTTTGAAATAAATCATAGCATAACCCATGAAATAAAAATGGGATTCTTAAACATCACGCTATCATAACATAATCCATATAAGATAAAAGGACATCATAAAAATAATTCCTTCATAACATAATCCAATAAAAGTAATAATAGTTATAGAAACATAACTCTATGTCATCTTAGATGGAAAATAATTATGATAAAACACTTGAACTTAGTTCTTGAGGAAAATATCATTTCTTCTTCAAACACGTTTTCTTTTTTCAATATGTCATGAAATTTTAAAATAAAAGAAGTTAATTGAAAATAAATGTGGAAACTTATAAATGAATATTCATGTAAATAATTCCCTATGAAAGAATAAAAATCCGTTCAAGTCGTATAAGTTAAAAAACATTCTCCTGATAATTTTACCAGAAAAGCCAAAAAGTATCTCGTATTGAAAACGATAAAATATTCCTTTCATATATTTTATTAAAAATTTAACAATGGGTAAAACTGGATTTAAAAAATTATAGGAGGATATAAATAATAGTACATATTTAGGAAACATTGACGTGAAGATAAATATTCCCCAGTAAATACTTAAGTGTAAAGAATCTCGGATAAAAATGAGATTGCAAAATTTTCCCTTACCTTAGGTCCGATATGCTTTGTGCGTATCCAAAATGCTTGTACAAATATTTAAATAATTTTATTGAATTATTCCAGAATCATAGTCATTTTAATGATATCATATATGGTCATATTTTTATTTGTTTATTAGTAACATTTCATTGTTACTCATTATTCGGTTGTTAACTGCTTTATGTTCTTATGCATGTTTTATCGAATAAATTATTATTCCTCTTTTTATGTTAGAGTTATATCATTTAAATAATGTTATTATTATTATATATATCATATTTAATCATTAAATTAATTTATATAATCATTCTTCATTGATGATCTGGAAGAACGAATCGCATCACATCGTGGAGACGGTAGGCCATATGTACGCACGAGCAACGATATAATTCCCATGATTGTGGAATTGTAGTGAATTGTAAGGTGTATAATATTTCATAATAATTATTAATTTAAAATAATAATATATTTATATTTATTCCATCATTATACACATCCAGGTATGTTGGTGATGAAAAACAGATTACACCACGGCGTGGAGACGGTAGGTCGTACGTACGCACACGTTGTGATTTCATTTTTCATGGGGTGGATAGAAAATTTAATATGGTTATTTTATATTGATAATAACATATCAGTATACAATTTATAATATAGTTATTATTTAGAAATTAGACAACTCATATAGTTGAAGTAGAAGAAGAAAGAATTTTGAAAGAATTGGTAAAGGATGTTACATCTTCTTCGACGTGCCTCTTCTAAACATCCTCTTAGGGCACTAAAGATGGTCTTTGAAGATAACCAGGAAATATAGTATGTTTCTAGGTAATTTTAGAAGGGAAATGGGTAGGTTTTGGCCGAGTTTTAAAGATCTAAATGGAGTGAAGAGAAGAGGGAGGAGGTGCCCTTTTATAAGAGAGGAGAGGGGCACTTTTGGAATCCTCCAAAATATTAATTTATAATAAACTAAAACCTCACCTAAAAACCTCAAAAAATGACCCAAATTTAAATATGATATGATATGAGGCTGTAATATCATCAACCAATAAAATTTAGACATGTTTTAAATTTATTTTAAACCTTATTATTTGTATTTTTCCTTATTTAATCTATTTAATTTTATTTGTGGTAATAATATTCTAAATTTTAAATGGTTATAAATACTTCTTTATGTGCTATGAATTGTTCATAATTAGATAAATTATTTCATTTTAGACCATATAATTTTAAATTTATAATTTTTAAATATTTTTGTGATTTTAAAACAATTTAATAATATGTTAATTTTATAAAATATCAATAGTGTCAATTTTGACACTATTCACTTATTTTAATTTAAATAAAATACACACGGAGGTTATATTTGAAAAAATATATTTAATAGATTCTTAACATGTAATATTCATCTAGAATATTCTTGGAGAACATTAATAAGTTAATATAATATTTATTTTAATATGTGTAAGACCATTTATTTGATATTTCTCTTAATAAAATAATTACTACAACATTTTTGTATAATTAATTAATATACGTATTTTTTCATAAAAATTAAAAATAAAATACTATGATAAATAAGAATCTAATAGCTTTCATAATTATACTTTTAGTCAAATCTATTTTCTAAAATCCGCATCATTTAAAATTTTATATTTATTAAATTATGAAGGTGACAACTTTGAAATCATTTAAAACAAATTATATAAGTGTCACAATCACTTTTATAAGGCTTTAAATGATCAAAAAGTGGACCCTTGAATACTTATGGTTTATATATACTCGAAAAATAAGTTTTGATCAAGTTTTTATCCCTTTTATGGATATTATTATTTTAATAAAAACTATATTATTTATTTTTCACTAAATAAATAATTTCTGCACCATTAATGTATAAGCTATTAAGATAATTATATATTTTAAAAAAATTAAAAATCAATTACCGTGATAAATAAAAACATTTTATATTTTAAATTTGTATTTATAATCAAATTTATATTTTTTATAACTTTATATTAAAACTACTTTAATTATTAAAGTTTGAGTGAGACATATTTCACTTTCTATTATATAAAATAAATTAAATGTCTCAATCTCATTAAAGTGGGTTCCAATAGATACCATTTATACCCAAGAATATTTTAGGATGAAATATAATCTTTCAATTATATTAATACAAGTGTTAGGATAATTTTATAATAGTATTTTTACCCTTAATTACCCGATTTACCTTTAACTATGGTAAATAAAATTTACCGTATTTACAATTCTTAATTCCAAAAAATAAAAGTAGCCTATTAACATAATTTGGAATTAATAATTCCAAATATGGAATCCATTTTTCCAAATTCAAGACACAGAAGTTGCAGTAATTAATTTAAAATTAATCTCGTTGTTAGGAAAATGGGTTTTAAAAGCTAAAACATTACAAAAGATTGAAATGTTTTTACCTATGAATTCAATGTAAAATTAGTGATAATGACATACATTATATTAAATGTTAAAAATATATTATATTTATACTTTAAATCCATTAACTAATATAATTTAACAATATAAATTATCTCGATGAAAAAAGTTTTTTTTGTAAAATTTAGCGTATTTTTACTATTCATCAAAATATTAAAGTTATCAGAAAAATATGAAAAATTTATCAAAAGTAAATTTTTATATAAGGATTTTGTTCTCATAACATGTTCTAGAAAATGTTTAAGATTAATGATAATGTTTTAAAATTAAAAATTTGGTTAATATTATTCATAACGACTTGATCATAATAATATTATAATAATATACCGTTGTTTAGTGAAACTTGGTATCGCATACCATGTAAGCTATCGATGAAGGTCACTCTTACATGTAACTCAAGACAAGTCATTGTTACGTGCAGCGAAAGATTCCTTTGGTGTTTTTTATAACATAATCAAAACAAATTTCATTTATACATTGAACAAAATCTATACTCAATGTGGTGTATAATAATTTCTACCAAATGAACTTGAAATTGTGTGTAACACAAGCCAAGAATAGTATTGTGTATACTGCAAGATAAAACAATGTTGCATATAGTGAAAGAAAATCTTGGTGTAACATACAACAGAAGATATCAAAGAAATTAAAAGTAATATATCTCATAAAATCTTAGGGTGTTACAGGAGATTTTTGAAACATATGTGGACCATCGCTAAAGGGGGTCTACTCTTGATTATTACAATTGAAAGATGGAATAATGTAGTTCCATTTTCAGATCCATCCACATAGAAATAATTTATCAAAACCTAAATCTTTAAATTTTTTAAATTAATTATAAATAACATGTGATGATTTTGTGTTCTAATTTTAGTCTTTTATCCTTTTATGTATTATTTTACTAAATTCCATTAATCATGGAATTTATCATTGTGTAAATCTTGGATTGATCATTGATAATGAAAAAATAAAAGTTTGGAATGACCTATCACATGCTTCCACTTTTAATGTAACCTTAATTTATTATTAGAGGGGTCACATAAATATTTAGAATTATTTAAATATCATTGATTGATTTAAGCATAAGTTATTGGTTTTCAATTACTGTTTAATTGTTCTTTAATCTAAATTGTGATATTGTTTTTTCTTCCTCTTATTTTATCATAAATAAGATCGAAATGATTAATTTTACTAATGAAATAAATTCAAAAAACTCATCCAGGTGTGTCGAAGAATCTCGCCAGATAACACAGGAGTGCACACCATGTAACCCAAAGTTATAGGTCTTGTACTAGTGTTTAATAAACCAATAATTATTTAGGAATTAATTTAAGGAATTTTCATTTATTATATGTGATATATTTAAATATACACCATGTGTTGACAAGGCTAGCCAAGCACATGATCAGCAGGAGTACACACTATGTAACTGACATATGTGGCATGATGTCCTTTAGTCTTAGATGGTCAGTGTATCTTCTTTTATAACCTACATGACTGGTTACCATGTAACTTGAATACCACAAACCATGTATCCCATGCGCATTCCATGTACTCCAATATTTTCCATGGCACGATTACACACTGAGTCCCTAGGCGTGTGTCTTGGATACATGGTAATAATAGTACACATTGTCTAGCTATCTTGTACATTCCATGTAATTATACAAAAATTATCATAATTAAAATTAATTTATTATACTATGTAAAATTTATCAACATGTTATTTTTTGTGGTAATTAAGTTGATATGACATACCACATGATGGGTTTTAAAATATATATATATATATATATATAAAGGTTTAATTAATTTTTGTATAATGTTCTAACATGTATATCATGTATAAGTCATATTACAGTATTTAATCAATGTGCATTGAATCAATACATGTAAAAGAAAAATCATGTAATCCATGTAATCATTAGGTTGATAGTACATATCATGAAAGTAAATGATAAGTCATGTATGCTATATGTCACAAGAGTGTACATTATATGATTATAATACATATTGGGTAGTTTGGATGAGTACTCACAGTGTTTCATCCCAGGTACATTAATTTACATAATTAATTTAAAATAAATTTATTTAATTTGTTAAAAATTATGACAAATGAGAATATCTTGAAAATTTAGATGATAATTAAGATAAAACTAATTGATTCATTAAGAAGATAATTAATTTATTTGGGAATGATTTATCTTCAATGGTAATGATTAATAATTGAATACAAATTTTATTAAATTTTTAATTAATTTCATGAATATATATGTTCATGAGCTTAAACCAGAGCTTTGTATGTGATTGGTTTCTTTTAATTAATTTTTGAATTAAATTATTATCCTACATTCCATATCTCCTATTATTATGTAAGGGCATGTGTGCCAATGGTTTATTTTATGTAAACTTCTTCCCCTAACTAGTGTGTGAGTAAAAGCATATTTAATGGAAGGAAATACCAAGAAAGTAGAGGTGATTCATGTTTGGAGATGATCTGAAACCAATCCAAAAGAGATGTAGAGGTGTATAGGTAGAAAAATGCTACACGAATCATAAATGGTTCAAGGTGGTCTTACCCTAGGAATATTATTAGTTTTTAATATTCTTGATAAACTAACTATTTGTATAATCTCATAATCACAACACTTTATTATTTTATTTCAATCATGTTTCATGGATATTTTATTATAGATTTTTTCTTCGATCACATGAAGTAATTAATTTACAATAATTCAAGATAAAACTAAAATAAATTGGCTTGTGCATAAATATTATCTAATACGTGGTTAATCACTTGAGTAAATCTACTTAACATTAATAATAATTTAATAAAGATAATAATATTTAATTTACGCATAAAAGATAAAATCCATCAATTCTAAATATTAAGTTAGCATAGTCTTCCCCTTCTTTATTTAAAATCTAATCATAGTTCAAAGTTTGTGACAAGCCAAATGTTGGGGTGATTTTAATTATCACAGAATTCTAACAAGATTTTTTGGGTTGAATTAAATTAGTTCACATGAAGGGTTGACTTCCAAAGAAGGACTTTGTATAACTAATAACAAAGGGTTGTGGAAATCCAATTTATGGATTTCAGGATTGGGGAGTCCACTCAATATATCAAGGAACTATGAGTTAATATATTTGGTATTTGGAATGAAAACCTAAAACCCTTCAAATTTTTTGTCAACCAAAGTAGGGGTAATGAGAAGGGTAATATGGATCCTTTACACTAGAACTTACAAGAAAGAGGATATTCTAAATCCAATGGAGAAGACTATGGGGATTTGATAAAATAGTGGGATATTAATAAAAAAATATTTTTTTGATAGTTTTATTAGATAAAGTAATAAAATCCTACAAATCTAATTTTTAGAAACAACAATAAAATAACTTCAAACATATCAATATGATTCATACTTGAGAAGGGTAACCTTATCCCTATCACAAATTTCGAATAGTGGTAAAGGTACTTGTGTGTTATTTTATGCTATGAAAGGAAATTTTCTATGATAAAATAACTTATTCATAATTTTTTTAGTAATGAGGCTATTGAGGACGAGTTGTCTCTCTATGAGAAACATTTGATCATATAAACAAATATTAAATGAGTCATGCTATAGAATTTATTTCAGAGATCACAATGATGATTTTCTAGAGGGGTAACATGGTAAATGTGGTCATTCCATAGCTCTTGAGGGAGAAATGCAGGGACTCAGTGAAGCTATTGAAATTGCTTGAAAAAGAAACTAGAACTCTATCTGGTTTGAAAGTGATTCAACCACAATTTTTCAAGTAGTTTGGTTGGGTTAGATTCACCTTTCTTATAAGCTCACAACTAAATGGAAAAAGTACCTTGGCACGCTTACTTCAATGAACTTCATCATCACACACATCTATCATGAATCAAATCAACATTGCTAACAGTATTGCTAACAAAGGTTCCTATAAAGGTAATTTCATTCACTACTCCAACATACCATGTGAGTTGATGACTACTATTCAACGTGATAACTGTGAATTTCCCACCATCTGTCTCTTGTAACTCTGCTTTTAATTATTTTAATCCTTACTGCTTGCTTTTCTAAAAAATGTTATCATCTATAACAAATGAGATTTTTAATCAGCATGAGGAAATGGATGTGTATATCATGATGTATCACCTTTGAGATCAAAATCAAGAGAAGGAAATAAAAGAAAGATATGAGAAATCCAATTCTATGTTTACAACTAATTTGGGAGAGTTGGAACAATCTGTTCCTCATGTAGTCAAGTTGACTAGGTATAGTTAATGCTTAACAATCTTAGGGATTAAATTCCCCAATTAGTATCACTCATATCTCATACATTCCACACTACCTGAGTCCTTCTCAAGTATTATTGTCTATTATAACCTGATTAATAATGAGAACAGTATTTCATAACTTCTTAATTTGATTATCTAGGTGGATTAGGACATGGAGTGTGACCAACCCACGTTCCTTATGGTGAATAAGAATAAGAAGAACAAGGATAAGGGGCACAATACATATAATGAGTTTAATCTCTCGAGAACCATCCTTATAAGAAGAGGAAGATCCAAATGCTAATAAAGGAAAAGGAGGAAGTACGTTTTTCGTGGGGAAATCAAGGAAACTGTATTAATAGCAGTACCTAGAAGTAAGGTTAAGCTAAAGGTGTGTTCATTATATATTGTTATCTTTAAATATCTACACATTGAGAATTAGATATAGCTTATGGTGCTCATATTTGTATTTAAATGTAGGAACCATGTATATTCTGAAATATTGCTAGAGGAGAGGTTGATTTGTGAGCTACCAATGGTGGGAGGATGGATTATCTATCCATTGGTGACTAACACATTTCATTTACAACTGGAATGATATTTGTTTTAATATATGTTATTATGTACCAACTGTTACCATGAACATAATTTTCATTTCATGCCTACATGCAGATGGTTTTATTTTTAAGTTTGGTAATAAAAGTTCTTTCTTTTATAAATAAAACATATATTATGGTATGGTACATTTATGTAATGGTATTTATGTATTCAATTTCCGAAACCAAGTATTATCAATAGATAACGAATCATGTGCACATGTGTCATGTAACACACAACTATGGAATCACCATCTTGGTCATGTAAACGAGAACTGTTTGAAAATTCTCTATCAATATGGCTACTTAAATTCATATAATATAAAACCACTATAAATATGTAATGCTTGTTTACAAGGAAAAATGACTGAACCTCTATTCAGTGGACAGGGTGAAAGGGTGCAGGGCTTTTATGATTGATACACACTGATGTGTGTATACCATTTATAAAAAAAAATATAGACGTGGGTATTATTACTTTGTAACTTTTACTGATGAATTGAGTAGAGATGGCTATGTCTAATTGATGAGGCACAAGTCTGAGTCCTTTGAAAAATTCAAAGAAATCAAGAATGAAGTGTAGAATCAACTTGAATTAATATTAAGACGCTTCGATCGGATTGTAGTTGTGAATATATTAACTAAGAGATTGTGGAATTTTTATAGGAATTCAGGATTCTATCTCAAATCACTTCACCTTACACACCATAGTGGAATGGTGTTAGTGAAAGGATGAATCATACCTTATTAGACAGCGTTTGGTCGATGATGAGTCATGTGAATCTTCCATTATACATTTGGGGATACGCATTACAAACTACATCATACACACTAAAGTGAGAACCAACTAAAATTAAAATGGAGGTTTCTTTGATTTATATAATGGAAGTAAACCCATTTTTTCACAAACATATGTATGGGGTTATGAGGAATTTATTAATGCATTATCAGATAAAAAACCATTACCCTAGAGGAAAAGTGTATTTTTATAAGGTATCCTAAGGAAACAAATGGATACTACCTATAGAACCCCTCATATAAAAAAGATATTTTCACGAGACAATATTTCATTCTTGATAGGGAGAATATCTTCAAAAAGAATAGTGGGAGAAAGAATAAATTCCATAAATTTCAAGATCAATATACACAAGACTTGGTAATGGAATATATTACATAGGTCCCCTCTTATGAAGTAGTACCTGAAACAAAAGTACTATGCATAATCATAGAATAGGTAAGAGAACAAGAGAGATATGGTTTTATAGTCACAAAATGTGGTGACACATTATTGGTTGAAAATGATTAAACTATCTCGTATGAAGTGGAAATAGAGATCTCAAAAGCTTCAAAATAGAAGAAGACTTGACTTATGAAATGGATTCCATGTATTTGAACCAAGTTTGGGTTCTGTTCAATGTTCTGGTTGATGTAGAGCTCATATGGTGAAAATGGGTATTCAATAGAAAACTACACATGGAAGGTAAATTAAATACATAAAAATAAAGGCTAGTGGATGAAGGTTTTAGACAACATTAAGAGATTTACAAGGATGAAACCCTTTCACGAGTATCCATGTTTAAATCCATTACAATTCTACTTTTTATAATAGCTTACTATAACGATGAAATTTTGTAGATAGATTTAAAAAAACATTCTAGGATGGGAACCTTCAAGAAGATATCTATTTGACAAAACTAAAAGGTTTTTTGACTCCAGGTGATGCCAAAAATATTTTCAATTTGTTCGAATCCATTTTTGGATTGAATTAAGCATCTAGTTCATGGAACATTCCATTTGATGAAGCAATAATATAATTTAGTTTCATTAAGAATGAATGTAAGCCACTTTTTTAAAAAAGGTTTAGTTGGAATTCAGACATTATCCTAGTAGAGTATGTTGATGACATATTATGTATTGGACATGATATACAAGTCTTATAGTCTCTTAATGACGGGTGAAATAAGTGTTTCTCCATGAACGGATTAGGTGAAGCATATAAGATCTTAGACTTCATGGAAGTATATCATTATTTAAATTGTTGTTTAAATCTACAAAAAAAATTAATGGAATATCTTTTAGATGTATGTAGAGGATTGGGGGTTTCCTTGGGGGTCAAGACATGAAATATAGAAGAAAATGATTATCTTGTGTATGTTTCATGGTTGGCTCATGGTTAGTGTAAACCATGAAATGGGGAAATCCAAACCATAAAAACTTGGAAAAAGGCATTTTAGATGGTTGGAACAAGAATTTTCAAACAGTGTGAGATCCCCATGAAACTATACATCTTCGACCCCCTGTAAAGTGGTTGGCACATAGTTGGGTAAATTGTGCATCCAAATTGTGTGCCCCATTAAAAAGTGAGAATTTATCTTATTTACCCTCGAGATTTTATGTTCCTTCCCCAATTTTCTACCCATTTATTCCTCCTCTAGTCCTAGTGATGAACCAAACTCCTCCAATATTCCCAGGTTTTAATATCCTTGGTTTCTAGGCTGTTTGTAGTTTCGTTTGTTAAAAATCTATGATCTAGGTAAGTTCAATGCTCCTCTTTATTCTAATTTCCATACTAGGGATTCAAAAAAATTTATTCTTATTCTGAAGTCCTAAAACCCTCTTTTTCCAGTAGATTCTAGGTTGTGGATTGAAGGGGTTCTTGAATCCAAATCTAGGGCTAAGGTTAATCATGTGTTCGTATTTGGAATTGAGGTAGGGGGTCTATAAGTCATATCCAATACTCTCATTTTTGACATGTGCATGTGTGGTTGATTTAATGGTTCCCTTTTATTGTGAATTTGATACCTTTGGTGGGATTTCAAAAAGTAGTTTTCTAATTGATAAATTAAACCACTCATGATCTACATAGGATTCATTCAGAGTGACTATACTAGTTTAGGGGAACCCATGTGGTGTTCCAACATTCCTAAAAATAGAACATGGTAATGTAAAGCATTAAATTGACTTGTGTTAAATTAGATCCCATGACGAACTTATTGTTATGCTAGGTTAAATCATATAGATTCACTAATATTAGTTGTGTCTAGTTGTTGGAAATGGAATAAGGTATTGTTTGGTATAATGTGAAAAAGGATTAAATGGATTAATGGGAATGTGTCAAATGGATTATGAGTTTTTTATGGAAATACATTAATATACTAATGAATATGAAATGATAAATGTGTTAAATTGGATAATGTATGGTAA
Organism: Viscum album; assembly: GCA_963277665.1. NCBI lineage: Eukaryota > Viridiplantae > Streptophyta > Magnoliopsida > Santalales > Viscaceae > Viscum > Viscum album. The sequence continues at coordinate 1,008,640,186 of OY728161.1, forward strand.
TTATTGAATATACATAGTGGGTTGAGGCATGGGAAAGGTAAATGGGTTAAATAGTCTATGTAACATAATTGGTAAATGTGCCAATGGGTTAAGTCTTGATGTTAAATTCACATGTTCAATGATTATGATATATAAATGTTATGATTACTGATTGTATATAGTTTTTGATATGGTATATGTGGTAAGTGGATAAATAAGACTATGTAAAGGATTGGATGGTGTGGGGTATTGGAATTTAGGATCCATGCCCATGGGTCAGGTTCAACTGAGGCTCTAAACCCCATCCCATAATGCAAGGGTTAGGGAAGGGGAATGTGTCTTTATGCCCCTAAAAGATGAATTTGATGAGACAACCAAGACCGAGGCTCCAAGGTAAGATTGATGTAAATTTTTATTAGATTTTTATCCCTAGAAAGATACGGAACTTTCGTTATCCCCATATTCTTAGTAATTGACTTGCTTAAGTTGTTTGGTAAATGATGTAGATTCCTAACCCTTGGAAGAGGTGATGAAAATGTACTAAGTGAAAAAAATGGTTAAAGTGAACATTTTTATCTAATGGTACCCGAGTTTTTTTTTACCTTGTAATTTATTTATTTATTACATGCACTATCTATTTAGACTTTATATGTTTTTGGACACCATTGGTGGTCGCCACCTGAGTTGTACTAACACCCTGTTCAGGCAGTCATTGGGTACCCAAGAATATTTCATTGTTTCATAGAGGAAAAGGGTAGTTGGACTATTCTTATATTTGATTTGGTATTGGGATTTGCATGAATGGGGATCTGGACTTAGATTCAAGACCCATTTAGGGGATTCCTCTATGTTAATTTATCTTGGTTTTTCTTTCATTTTGGTACTGTTAGCATTACATGACATGTTTATTGTTGGTTGTAGTTTGTACCGTGTTTAGGAAACAGTTAGTAATGAATGTTCCTAGTTTATTATCTAGTGTTTCCATTATTCCACATGTTTTCTATTGTGGTTACTCTATTAAAAGAGTGTATAGTCTCCCCTCATGATCCATTAGACCCTCGCCTATATTCCTAAACTTATGGCGTATGGGGAGGTGATCCTGAGGTCACCTGAAGAATTAGATCGAGGAACCGGTATAGTGGATTTGGGATTGGGGATGTTACAAAGTGTTATTATAATGGTTCTTTTATGTGGTCTTAATATTTGGGATGGTAGAAAAAAGTTTGGTAATTTTAGGGCCTTTGAAATGATCTATTTTATCGGAGTAGTTAAGAAATGCATGAGGTAAACCCATAGTTTATAGGGTATGGATTGTTGTTCTTGATGTGTGTTGTTATAATTGAATGATATTTCACCATTTTGTGATGTAATTATTATGTGATGTTACTATTTTGGGATATTTTTATTGTGGTTGTAATGTCATGAGGTATTGAATTCATGAATCATTATATGAAATTAGGTATCTTGGTGGAATGCATCATGATGGGCATATATGGGATAAATGAATGGGACATGAATGGTAGGATTCATCTTACTTCTTGAAAATTTTAAATAAATAAATGTTTTATGAAGATGATATAAATGGTTAAATATAAAGGATGTTAAGGCATGGTTAAATAATTATGCTTAATGAAGGGGTGTAGATGAGTTAAAATGTTGGTTATAATGAGTTTTGAATACGTTAAAATGTTAGTTGTAACAAACCTTAAAGATAAAAATGTCCCTAAAGAAGAATGTTTTTTGTTGTGAAAGTAGAAATGGTTTTAAAAGAGTGTCTAATTAAAGACCTATGACTATTTAGGTTGGTTTTCCTTATGTTAAACATGACATGTGGTAGGGATGTTATAGGTTAGTGTTCTAGATGTGATGATGTATATTGAGATTCTGTATTTGAAATTGAATTTTTATGGCTAGGGGAGAGTATTATTTTACATGAACTCTGAATCCTTTATGTCATGTTTCCTAATAATTGTGTTTGGAATTGTTTAAAAATGAAACCATGATGATGTGTACTAGTTGTGAGACAAGAGGATATCACCACGAATTCTCCTCTAGTGTTGGAGCAAGGAAATCCATTGTTCCAAGATAACCTAGGATGGAATCAGTTCCATGAGAAATTCAATCATTTTTTCTAAATGATGGAAAGGGACCTAGGGTGGGTCATGCCATGTATGTTTGATCTAGTTATGGGGTTTCAGTTACAACACCCTCCAATATTTTCTAGAGAGGGTGGACCTGAGGTAGCATAGTTCCCAATAGAGTCTTTACAGATGATCTTGGATTATTTGGAGACTCATAATAATAATAGATTAAAGTTGGTAATATATATGTTGTGGGGATCAGTGAAGCACTGGTCGGATATCTTGGTTTAGAATCAGTAAGATGATGTTATTCTATGTAAGGTCTTCTAAAAAATTATTTTGGAACACTTCTATATGATGAATTTGATATCTAGTGGGTTATAGAATTTATAAAGTTTACCCATGGAAAAATTTCTGTGATGGATTATTTAGGCCATTTCACAAATGTGTAATAATTTGTTCTACCAATGGTAGGTGTTGAGGTCGTGACATCAAGACATTTCTTGAATGGGATTAGACATGATATTAAGTCTTAGTTGAACATATTATACTTAAAGTGGTTTGTAGAAGTGGTGGATCATGAGATTTTTTTATAAGGGAACATAAAAGAAGATCCAGGCATGTGGTTTGTGGTTCCAGTTGGATGAACATGTTGTGAAAATTTTCAGGGTAGGAAGCATCATTTCAGAAACTATCACAATGGTAAAAGTTCAAAAACTGGTCTGAAGAGAGGGCCAACCCATCAGAGTGGTGACCAAGTGTTTTTCTATCAGTGTGGCTGGTCGGGGTACATGTGTGGCCAGTGACCCTAACCACCAGTTGAGTGAGAACCATGTAGTAGAATGGGGCATGTGCATATGTTCTATAAGAACCATCAATGGTTGTTCATGGATTGAGGATTGAGGTTTATTCCATGTGAAGGCAAGTGATTGAATACCGCTTCTCAAGTAGGTCGTCAGAGTTTAACTGGATGTATTGGTAGAGGTGGAGGATGTGGTACTCTGAGGTTATAGTGTCCATATCAACAGGGTAGTACAGTATCAGGAACTCATAATGAGGCCTAGGGTAGAGGGGAAGGTCAACTTTATGTAGTTTAGTCTACACCTAGAGGTGGTGAGGTTGGACCATCTACTATTCCAGGTCTGATCCTTGTAGCTTCCACGCTCTCTAGTACTTTATTTGACATAGGTGCCTCGAATTCTTTTGTTTCTGCTACGTTTTTTGTTATGTTGGGTCTAGCGGTGGAATTTTCTAGTGGAGTTACTTCAATTTTTACACCATTAGGTGTGAGAACAGACAATATCTGGAACATTAAGGGGTATTCTCTTATAGTTGGTGGGTACCATTTCTTATGGGACTTATTTGTGCGTGTGATTTCGGATTTTTATTTGATTTTAGGTATGGACTGGCTAGTGTTGTACCAATCCAATATTGATTGTTACCTCTTTAGGGTAACATTTACGTATCTTTGGGGAGACATGTATTTCCATCATGGTGAGTGGGATGATCGAGCAGGATGTGTAGGACCAGTTCTCTAGTAGATGGGTGAACTCACAGCCCCTGAGTGATGATGGGGGAGTAGAGCAGCTTTTCATTCCTCCAATAGTGGATCAGTTACAGGATGTGTTTCATAAGAATTTCATGGGGATAACACCTGAAAGGGAAGTTTAGTTCATTTTAGGGTTTCTACATGGAGAAAAACTAGTCTTCATTCCACTGTATAGAATGGAACCGGAAAAAATTCAGGAGCACAAAACTCAATTGGAGGAACTTGAGAACCAGGGGTTCATTCATCTGAGTATATCACCATGGGGATCTTTAGTGTTTTCATCTAAGAAAGATGATGGATCATTGTGATTATGTGTATATTATAGGAATCTGAATTAGATGATGGTTAAGAAATGATACCAACTTCCTCGAGTAGATAATCTTTTTGACCAACTAAGAGGTGACTCTGTGTTCTCCAAGATTGATTTGAGATCAAGGAATCATCATCTATGGGTGATCCCTTCTAATATAGCACATATTACATTCAAGATCATTTATTGGTTGTATGAATTTTTTATGCTTTTTGGCTTCACCAATTCACTGACATTGTTTATGGACCTAATGAAACAAATATTTCACCCTTAACTTGATCAATTCATAGTTTTCATTGTTGATGACATCTTGGTGTCCTCTAAGACTAATAAAAATCATTCCAAATATATTTAAATCCTTTTGAGTATACTTATAGAGAATATTCTATAATTCAAGATATCCAAATGTGATTTCTATGTTGATAGGGTTCATTTATTTGGGCACATCATCTCAAAGGAACGCATCTCAGTGGACTCGGAGAAAGTGAAGACATTTGTTTCTTGGGAGCAGCCCAAGAATTGTTCTGATGTCCGACGTTTTCGAGGATTGTCCAGATATTAACAAAGGTTTATTCAAGAATTTTTTCATCTAGAAGAACCACCTTCAGGTTTAATCGTGAATGAAATCAAGTTTTAATGGCCCGAAGCATGTGAGAATTGTTAACAAGAGTAAAAGATGTGATTTAAAACTACACTAATTATGATCTTACCTAAGCCATGTGTTGGTAAAAAATCCCTTAAGAAATACTCTTGGTAGGTTTTGGGTGTGACTGTGTTTTTTTTTTAAATACATATGATTGTTAATGAGTATGGTTGATGTTGTAGAAGTAGGTTTTTTAAGGTGGTGTAGTTTCCCAGTGTTTTCCAAAAATTTTGGGCCTCAAATTGGAGAGTTTACTTTTTGGAAAATTAGAGATTTTGGTAAAGGGTAGAAATTTTCACGATATATAAAGGATAGTACACATACCATGAAATATATTTCACAGATCATGATTGGTAGTACGCGGAACAATGAAGGAAGTCAGAAAATGAAGTGGACCGCATCCAAGAATAGTTCACGCGGAGAAAACAGTTCTTGATGAAGGCTTGTTGTATGTGGAAGTCTTGCAGTATGTCGGATGGATATTCATTCATGGAAATGAGTCAGTGATATGAGAATACACAAAAGGGAATCATTGTTTAAAATTAGATGGTTATTTGGGTTTCCGTGAAGAAATAGAGGCAGTACACAGGCCACATAGGGAAACTGTTCATGGAAGGAGTATCACGAGGTGGAGATTTGGGAAATATCAAATTAGAAGATTTTGAAGATATATTTTCCTATAAAAGGAGCCAAAATCCCCTCATTAATATAGGGATATTTTAAAAAAACATCTTTGCTCTGTGAATTTGGTTAAGTTTGAAGGTAGTTCGCGAGGAAGAATTTTGTGAAGGCTGAAGCAATTAGCGGAAGCGATTCCGTGAATGGGTGTTTGCGGAGAATTGTAGTCTACAAATTAAGAAGATAGTCGACGAATGAAGAAGTCCCTGAAATAAGTAATTATGCTTAACATGAAGTGGTACTCAGAATTAGTATTTGGAAGTGGTATGTAGAAGCAATACAAGGAGGTGGTTCATAAAGGCGGTACGTGGAGGTGGTACACGTTGGAAGAAGAATAGGCAGTTTGCAGAATAACTGGCCTACGAAGCATATGTGCTATGTAGTTCATGGAAGATAAATTATGTCTGCATAGGGATTTAGGAAGTATAAAAATTAACTAGAAAAGTTCTCAAAAGCAATGTCTGTTAACCTAACAGTGAGTGGAAAAGTGTATTTCATCTATGATTAAAAATGGGACTTTAACAGAGCATTTACCTATAGTTGAGGATGTGTTCTTTCATAAAAATGAAGGGGCCTACAAGTCTATAAACTGTAATTGTATCCCTTACATGTGTAGTGAGTGAAGGAAGAGGAAGATAATGGTCCTTTCCACTAATAGTGAGCCCGAGAAGGAGACATAGGGAGTGAAGCTAGGGAATGTAGTGAGAAGACCCTAAATCTTGTAAAGGCAGTGAGCCTGGGCATAGAAGTGATCTATCCTAAACCTTCTAATTAGTAAGTAGATTTAGTAGCTTTAGTACAATAGAAGGTTTCCATTTTATGCTCATTAGATGTATCCCAGTAAAGGTGGACCAAGTAAAATTGATGTGTCATGTGCATGATTTCATTTTTATTCATATATTTCTATGGGAGAATGAGATAAGTGTTTTGTTTAATTATGAAACAAGATCCGAAGGGGTAGCTGTTTTAATATTTCATACCCAAATTCACCCCACTCTCGGAGTATTTGACCTAGTAGACCTAACAATTGGTATCATAGGTAATGTTGAAAAGTTCTGGGTTCTCTCTCAGTATAACAAATGGAGGTGGTCAATCACAAAGGTATTCTGATATTCAATAGAAACAATTTTCAACTGTGGAAGAATCGGATGTAGCACTACTTCTGATCATTAGTAATTGATTTCTTAAGAGCAGCTATGCATGGAATATCAGCTGATATCAATAGTGGTGATTTATCAGAAGCTAAAAGAAGAGAATTGGAAGTTGATTCCAAAGGGATCAATGCTTTAGGGGGATTCATATCAAATGAAATTTATATGAAGGTATGTAATTTAAAACATCACATGCTATGTGGGAAAATCTATTGAATATCAATGAAATAGATTCGAGGGTTAGAGAGGAAACGTTGCAGATTTTTTGGAACATGTATGAAGATCTGAGAATGAACCCAAATGAATCTGTTGATACTTTCTTTAACAATGTTAATTTTTTAGAGGAATACATTTTTGGTATTGGATAAGTCATTAATGATATAAATATTGTGAAGCATGTCTTAAGAAAACTTCAACCTTAGTTTAATCTGGAAGTTTAGGTATTAAAATATAAAGATACAAAGGAGATGACATTGGATAATTGGCATTGTACCCTTATTTCATGTGAAATGAGAAATGATGATAAATTTTTTTTGGAAGAGGGGATGTCTAAATATGTGGTATTCAAGGCCATGAAGAAGCTCTATATTGAATATATTCAAGAGTAAGATTATTTGGATGATTTCATGTAATTTCTCTTTTCAAATCCATAAAGAGGAAGACAAAATATGAAAGGTAAACTTCCACTTTCATGATTCCGATGTGAAAATATTGGACATTTTATAGTAAAGTGACCTAAGAAGTTTGAATATGACAATAAATAAAATGATGAAATTCCACAAAATAATTATTCATTAAATGTGAAAGGTAAGAGAAGTGATAATAAAAAGTTCTTCAAGAAGAAGAATATGCTTTAAAAGGAAGAATAAATTTCATAAGAATTTGAGGCAAAAGAGTTTGAGGACTACAAGAATCATGAGGAAGAATCATGGGTGGAATTTATCAGAAATTCTATATCAAAAGAAGAAAGTTACAATTATGAAGGAAAATTTGAAGGAATAGCTGACCATCATGCTTAATTTGATGCTACTCTTTAAGACCTAGATGTTTGTAGAGACAAAACAAATAATTCTAACAAAGTGGTTCATGATGAAAAAATATATATGTAATATTAGGAAGAGGAGAAGTCTATGATTAATGGAGAAATTGAAAAAAAAATTCTTCAATACCAAAAAGATCAAAAAAAGTTGGTTGAGAACAAACTTAGAATTAAAGAATAGAAAAGAGAGATTGACAGTTTGATGTAACTAGAAAAGATAAAATCAAACGTATCAAAGAACATGAAGATGAAGTCATCGTTCTGTGATTAAGTGTTGAATATCAAGAAAAAATTGTTTACTCTAGGTACGACATCAGGAAAGAAAACCATACAGACAACATATATGATAAAATTTGATCATATTTGTCCAGCAGAACAGAAGCAGTAGTCAAATAAAAATGGTAAGGTTGGAATAGGTCTTGATAAAAAATTGAAAGAAGTAACTATTAAAGTTAGACAACAAGAACCCACTCCATGATTGAAAATTTATTTGGGTATGAAGCCGGATCAGAAGATTCATAGAACACAAGGGACAACCAGTGGTGCCATATTTCCACATAGGAATGTACCCTATATAAGATTTTATTTTTTTTTGAAATACGGGACACTCAAAAAGTCATTATTCCATAAGAAATATGTATTGAAGGTAACACAACCAATAGATTCATTCATACATAGCTCAATTTTCTAAGTCATCCTTTGATGGTCACTATTACAGCTATAGAGGATTCAGACACATGATAATATATTTCTCATCAACAATGCAAAGGAATGTACCAAAGAAAACTGAGGTTGGTAATAAGTAGTATAAAAAATGTATCATCAAATGAGATGAAAAAAATGATTGTAACCTTTATAAGATGAAGTCGATCCATCATATTCTAAGGAATTTCAAGTGTATCAATCTATACCGGGTATGAAGTCGGAAATATGGATCAAAAAGAACATATCTGAGTAGGATGTGGTTTTAGATATTACATTAAAGGCATCAAATCACCCAAGGATGTATATCATTAACAATGGATTCACCTCCCATATGATAATTAATAAGGATTTGGTGATAGGAAACATATACGATAAATAATGTATCATAATAATTGGTAACGATGAAGGGTTTAAAATTATTTGATCTACGAAAGAAAATTTTGGGGGGAAAGACATAAGACGTGTATATATCTTAGTTATTGAAGGTATTACTCACAACTTATTAAGTGTAAGTCAATTATGTGACTCAGGACATGCCATAATCTTTTCATAAAAATTGTGTGTCTTCAAGGAAAAAGTTGGTGTTGTTATATTGTATAGAAAGCGTACAAAATAGAATATCTACCTAGTGAGTGGAGAATAATATATGTGATTTCACTATAATGAAGAATAAAATAAGTCATGCTATAAATGTATTGGCCATGTGATCCAAACAACCTTGGATGATCTGGTGAAATATAATGTTGCTCAATATCTCCCTAGATTATCATATTCTCATACACATATGTGTGATGCCAACCAATAAGGGAAGATCATTCGAAAGACATATAAGAAAAAAGAGAAAAGGTTAACAAGATTGATTGAGTTTGTCCATGTTGATGTGTTCAGAACAATCTCAACACAATCTCTTAATGGGAGGAGATATTTTGTACACTTCATTGATGATTATAGTAGATCGACATGGGTATAAATCATTACCCACAAGTTTGAGGTATTCAGTTGAATAACAAGATATTGATGGGAAGTTGAAAATATTCTAGGCCATAAAATTTGGAAGATCTGAAGTGATAATAGAATAGAATTCAAAATATCCAAGTGGATGATTATCTTGAGAAACATGGGATAAGGCGACAATTTTTAGCAGTAACTCCACAGTGGAATGTTGTAGTTGATATAATAAATCAGATTATCAATTATATGGAAAGAATAATGCTCATTGTGAAACACCTTCTAGAAAATTTTTGGAAAGAAGCAGTGATGACAGTAGTCTACAATTCAATTGGAGTGTAGTTATGTCTGAAAGAATATAAGACTCCATATGAGCTATGGCATGGAAATAAGTCATTATAAATTTACTTTAGAGTCTTTGTAAGTAAGGGTTTCATTCTTAATAAGTAGAAACCTAGGAAGTTTGAATCTCTTGGAGATGAAGATATATTACTTGGATATTCAAAGAAAATAAAGGCATAAAAATTCTCCAACAAGAAGCTCAGAAAGGTAGTTGAAAGTTATGATGTAACCATAGTAGAGAATGAGAAGAATATTCAGAAAATACATTATCAGTCTCAAGAGGATAGTGATGAATAAATAATAAAATCAGGGTATTCTACAGTTCTAGAGGTTTAATCAAAATAATATTCAGATGATTAAAAAGATGATAACAATTTTTTACCTATACAGCAACAGAATATGATAGCCAAAATCAATAGACAGAACATAATTTGTGATTATACAGTTCCAGTACTGAAAAAGATGATAAAGACTCTATAGTAAGCATCAAAATTGTCATAGGTAGAGACTAAATGTTTTTATGAAGTAGCTAGTGATGAAAATAGGATTTAGACTATGAATGAAGATATCGACCAAAATTGGGAATAATCATACATGGGATATTTTTTTAGGCCAATAGATTAAAAAATAGTTGGGAAAAAATAGTTCTATCACAAAACAAATGAATGAAGATGGTGTTGTGATTCGAAACAATGCATGACTAGTGTAAAAAATGTGCTCCCAGATAGAGGGTATCTATGTTGATGAAAAATTTGCACATATTTCAAGGATACAGACAATTCATTGATTCATGTCCATAAAAGTGAAAAGAGAGTTCAAGGTTTTCCATATGTACATCAAATTCACATTTTTGAATAGGTTTCTTTAAGAATAAGTTTATACTGAGAAGCTAGATGGTTTTCTCATTCATGAAAATGTGAATAGAGTTTTTTGGATGAAGAAAGATTTATATGGTTTGAAGCAAGCACCAAGAGAATAATATTCAAGGCTATATCAGTTTCTTAAAAATATAAGTTTTCAACATGATGGAGTTGATTACAGTATATATGTCAACAATGACCTTAATCAAAGGGTGATGGTGTTGGTATATGTTGGTGACATAATCCTTGGAGGACCAGATGAATCACAATGTTGACAGTCTTCCAAATTCATGAAAAGTGGGTTTGAAATGTCTATGATTGGTGAACAAACATTTTTCTTTGGATTACATGTAACACAATGAAAGAATGGGTATATTTATTTTTCAATATAAATATTCCAAGTAAGATTTGAGTAGGTTTGGAATGGATTATTATATGGAGATACAGAATTTGGTGGATACCCAAATGAAACTGTCTCATGATGATGAAGTAAAAGTGGTCAATGTCATAGAATAAAGGAATATTATTAGAATTTAGTTGTATTTAATAGAAACATGTCAAGATATTGTTTTTTCCACAATTCAATCAGCATGATATCGAAGTAATCCCATGTAAATTCACTCTCTTACAGTAAAAAATAATACTTCGGTATATCAATGGCATCGAGGATTTTGGTTTGATGTAAAATTATAAATATCTGAAAGATTTATTGGGATATCTAGATATATATGAGGCCGGTTTAGAAAATGATAGAAATTAAACATCATGTGGTACATTTAATCATAGTGGTTTTTTTATTTCTTGTCTTAGCAAGAAACAAGATTGTATCTCATTGAGCACTGTAGAAGTTGAATATATTGCAGATAATCAAACAAACACATATTTATTGTGGATGAATTAGCATCATGATGGTGGATCAAGTTCTTTTGAAGTTGGAGTATGTGCTTGTAGAATAATACGTTGCGGACATTATGAAAAAGGACTTGCCCAAATAATCTTTTGAAATTCATTGATTGGCTCTGAGAGTTTATTTAACTCCCCATACTTGACAAATTGTATATCCCCCCCTTCCTGAGGTATGGTGTATTTTTTCCTAAAGTTCTAATCTGTGTTCTTTACCCTATTGCAAACCTCAAAGAAATGACCATTGGGTTTTTTGAAAAATGGGGAGAAATTGTGGCTATAAAAGGGGAGAAACTATCTTAATCAAGAAACCGGTTGAATGTTAGTGTGTGCACTGTGTAGGGAAATGGTTTATAGAAGGAGCAGTATGCAGTGGAGATTTGGTAAATCATAGATTAGATGATTTTGTGAATCTTTTTTCTATATAAAGAGCATTAATCCCATCATTAAGATAAAGTGATTTTCATAAGAAATCATCTTTGCTCAGGGAATTTGGCTATGTTCGAGGAAGGATTATATGAAGAGTGAAGTAGTTGACAGAAGTGATCTGGTAAAAGGGTGTCTCCAGAGAATTGTAGTTTGTAAAGTAAGTGGAAGAGGTGCACGGAATTGGTGCATGTAATCTGTTCCCAGAAGTAACATGTGGAAGTGGTGTGTGCAAGCGGTGGTTGGAATTGGCGATTCATAGAGGCGGTACACAGAGGCATTACATGACGGAAAAAGTGGAGTCAGTTCATAGAATAAGTGGTTCGTGAACCATATGTGCTACGCAGTTCTTGGAAGAGAAAGTAAGTTCACAGAGGGCTTGAGTAAGTATGCAGATTCACTAGAACTGTTTGCGAAAGAAATCTCATCTAGCCTAACAGTATGCAAAAAAGTGTATTTCATCTATGGGTGAAAAGGAGACTTCAACATAGCATCTTTCTATTGTTTATTTTTCATTATTTCATACAAATTAAGGGACCTACAATTCTATAAACATTTTTAGGATCCCTTCCAAGAGAAGCGAGCAAAGTATGAGGAAAACGGTGATCCTTTACCCCGGTACTGATTCAAAGAAAGAGACATAGGGAGTGACCCTGGGGAATACAGTGATCATACCATAAATCTTGTAAAGGCAGTGAGCATGGGAATAGAAGTTATCTTTCCTGAACCTTCTAATTGGTAGTGAGATATAGTGGATTTGGTACATTGGCACATCCTCATTGTATGCCCATTGGGCAGAACCCAGTGAGGGTAAACCAAGTAAAATCACTATGTCGTGTGCATTATTCTATTTCTATTCATATATTTCTATGGTAGAAAGAGAGAACTGTGTTTTGTTTAATGATGAAACATGATCTAAAGGGGGAGAAGTTTTAATATTTCATACCCTGATTCACCCCCCTCTCAGTTTATTTGACCTAGTGGGCCTAACACTAGGTAAAAAGTATACCTTGTTTTTTAATGCGCGTGGGATTAGTCTTAGGGTGGTGTTAATTTAGGGTGATTGGGTTTTGTTGTATGGGTCATGACAGTTGAGTCATCATGAAATAAATTTCCCAACACATGATCCTGAATTATAAGAGGTGGTTCATTCTCGTAAATGATGGTGGCATTACTTATTGGGAGAATATTTTACTATGTATAATGATCATAAAATAATTATATAAACGTTTTCTTAGAATGATATGAATTTTCATCAGTGAATATGGGCTCAATACATGAAATAATTTGTCTTTGATCTAGTTTACACCCCAGTAAATACAAACAGTGTTGCAGATGCTTTGAGTCAGATGACTCAAATATAGGCAGTTCAGTCATCAATTTTGGAATGGAATATGATATATTTGTTTATAGAGATGCATCTTGAGGTGCAGGATGGCCAAGGATAGATAAACCTTTAATCATTGGTAGTTGATTCCGTGCTTCTGATCTAGATTAAGTAAAGGCAGTATGAAGATCCAAAAGTTTTGGATTTAACAAAAATTCGTAAAGGTGGGGAATCTCTTTCTAGTTGGACCATTAGAGATGATGGGATCATTTATATTTTAGGCTATGTGGTTGTTCTAATAGGTATGTGAGAAGAGTTTATGTGAGATTTTCTTACATCGAAGTGGGAAGTGCATCCTAGTTTTACCAAAATGTATTTTGATCTTCATAGGCTGTATTTTTTTCCATGGATGGATAAAGAGGTTATAGGTTTCATGGTGTGATGCCTTAATTTTCATCAAGTTAAGGTATAGAATCAGTAGTCGAGGGGTTTTTTCATGCATTTTCCATTCTGAAATGGAATTAGTATGAAGTGATGATGTATTTTATCATAGGTATTCTGAGGAATCCTCAAAATAATGACGTGATCTGGGTGGTTGTGGATCGATTGAAAAAGTTGGATCATTTCATTACAATTCAAGATACTTTCTCTAGAGATCAGTTGGGTGAATTGTATGTTTGAGAGGTAGTGTGGTGATAAGGGGATATTTGAGATTTTATAGAGGATCAGACTAGTGGTGTACCTATTGGATATTCCACAGCGATATAGTGGTGTGTATGATGTTTTTCATGTGTCACAGCTTTGGTAGTATCACCCTGACCCATATCATGTTTTTTATATTGATGATTTTTAGCTTGAGGATGATGCATCTTTTAAGGATCATCTGGTTAATATTTTGGATCATTGTGAGAAAGTATTTGAGGGAAAGATTGTGCCTTCGGTTCATGTTTTTTAGTAGCATGGTAATGTATTGGAAGTAATTTTAGAGAGATAGTAAGATGTGTGGTCACATTTTCCTCATCTCATGCATGTTTCATGGTTGGTTCATGGTTAGTGTAAACCACGAAAGGGGGAAATCCAAACCATGCAACCTTGGATATAGGAATTTCAAATTATTGGGTCATGGTTGGTCAAAATGTGTGATATCCCTAGATAACTATGTGACTTGGACCCCTCCTAGATAGATATTGGTTCATAGTTGACACATGGTTTGGAAATCCATGTAGCCAAACCTTACACCCCATTGAAAACTGAGAATTTATCATTTTTCCCCTTGGATATAGGAATTTCAAATTATTGGGTCATGGTTGGTCAAAATGTTTGATATCCCTTGATAACTATGTGACTTAGACCCCTCTTAGATAGATATTGGTTCATAGTTGACACGTGGTTTGGAAAACCATGTAGCCAAACCTTGCACCCCATTGAAAACTGAGAATTTATCATTTTTCCCCCACAAGAATTTAATATCCTCACCATATTTTATCACAATTTCTTCCTCCCCCATACCTAGTTATGAACCAAACTCTCCAATCTTCCCAGGGGTCGATCACCTTTGATTCTAGGACATTTTGGTTGTGTATAGTTGTTTTAAATGGAATAGGGGATTGTTTAGAATAATTTGAAAATTGGTTAAATGGATTAATGTGAATGTTTCAAATTGATTATGAATTTGTGATGGAAATGCATTAATAGATTAAGGCATATGAAATGATAAATGTGTTAAATGGGATAATGTATGGAAATTTTTTAATATACTTATTGGGTTGAGGAATGGGAAAGGTAAATGTGTCAAAGGGGATAAGTAATGTAATGGGTAAATGTTGTAATGGGTAAAGTCTTGATGTTAAATTCACATGTTTAATAATTATGATATGTGAATTTTATGTTTATTTTTTGTGCATAGTTTTTGATATGGTATATGTGTTAAATGGATAAATAATATTGTGGACATGGCTTAGAATTTGTGGGGAGTTGTACTTGAGGATCTATTCCCACATTTTGGGTCAGACTAAGGCTCCAAACCCCGCCCCATAATGCATGGGTATGGTAAGGGGACTGAGGCTCTATGCCCCTAACAAATAACTTTGATGAGACCACCTGGACCGAGGTTCTAAGGTAAGTGTGATGTAAATTTTTAAGAAATTTTTATCTCTAGAGAGATAGGGAACTTGATTTATTCCCTTATGCTTAGTAATTTACCAGCTTAATCCATTTTGTATATAATGTAAATTCCCAACCCATGAAACAAGTGATGATAATGGACTAATTGAAAAAAATGTTTAAAGTGAAAAATGTTATCTAATGGAACATGAGATATATTTTGTTTACCTTTTAATTTATTTAGTTGTTGCATGTTCTATCTTTTTATACAGGATATTTTTTAGACAATATTGGTTGTGGACTACTGAGTTGTACTTACACCATGCTTGGGTCATCGTTGGGTACCAGAGCATATTTCATGGTTACTAGTCAGGATAAGGGAAAAGCTGACATGCTAGGGAGTTGAGTTGGGATTAGGATGTGCATGAATGAGGATGCAGACATGGAGTTAGGAACCATTTTAAAGATTCATATGTTTCTATTTATTTTTTGTTTTCTTTAACTCTGTCTCTATTAACATGAATTAAAATATTTATTGTTGGCTATGGTTTGTACCCTATTTTAGAAACAATTAGTAATGAAAGTCATGAGTTTATTATTTAATGTTTTCTATATTTCACATGTTTCCTTTTATGGATACTCTCGTAAAATAGGTTTTAGTCTCCCCACATGATCCATTATACCGTTACCGCTAGTCAGAAAACTCTAGCATACGGGGAGGCACAGTTGAGTTTATGTGGTGACCCAAATCAAGGCACTGGTTTAGTGAATTCTGGGTTGGGGACTTTACAAAGCATCCAATATTCTTGGGATAAAGATAATTTGTGATAGATACAATAGAATTCTTAGCTAAATCAAAGTAAATACATTAACCAGATAATAAAGAGATTTAGTTTCGAACAATCCAAGAGAGGATTGGTTTCAGATTCACATTCTACATTTCTTTCTAAGAAAATTTTTCCTCTGAAACAAAAGGAGAAAGATAGAATGAGTATCATATCATACGCTTCAATGATAGGATCAATCGTGTATTCCATGTTATATAATAGACATGATGTATTCTATGAATTGATCAGGGTAGTCAGATATCAATAAAATATAGTAGAACAACATTGGTATTTTATTAAGGATATCCCCTTGTATCTGAGAATAAATAATGATATGTTCTCGGTGTATGGAGGAGAAGAGGATCTAGTAATCGGGGGTTATATAGATGAAAGTTTTAAAATATTTCAAAATGATCTAAAGACACATCCATTATATTTTTTATATCTCAACAGCAGATCTGTAAGCTGGAAGAGTTCAAAGAAGATAGATTTCACTAATTCTACAGTGGATTCTGAGTATAGAGTGGCTTTTGATGCATCCAAGGAATCCATTTGGATATGAAAATTTGTCTATGAGATTTAAGTGATTCCTAGAATTAAGGACACTACCACATTATATTGTGATAATACTATAGTGGTGGCTCTTGCAAAAGATCCAATCTCACACCAACAGACATAGCATCTACTCCAGATGTATCCCCTGTTCAGAGATTTTTCATATAAGCATGAAGTTAAAGTAAGTAGATTTCCCACAAAATAAAATGTGTAATACACCTTGAATAAATTATTATCTTAGCATAAGAATTAGTTTCATGTGAGATATAGTAGACTAAAGGCTATTAGAAGTTGGCACCAGTGGAAGTGGGAGTCTTTTGGAGTTATTCCCTATAACCAAGTTCTATGTACTATATGATAACATAAATTCATTGTTTTGAATATTTATAAACTTCTTATCACATCCTGATTTTTCTTCTACATGACATAGTATGTGATAATGTCCTAAGAGTATATTTTGTACTTAAAGGTCGTAGTTATTTCCTCTTATGATGAGAACCCAGAAGTGCCCTGGAATTACTCCTAAAATATATGTTCTATAACTGAATAATATAATTTTAGGGACAAAAATGATATAGGATATCTAGGGTGGACACTCATTGGAGTTTGAGGTGTCTTCTCATGGTGTACTCCCTTTGTAATATTTATGGTAGAATATTATGAGAACTAGACCCACCAGTATAAAATCAATATGTATATGTTTCATTGGATGTTCCTATCTAAAGAAATGTGTATTGATCCATAAACTTTAAAATTATTATTAATGATTATTATAAGTCACATGCTTTGATGTGTTTATGAAAACCATGATGACATATGTTTGCGGCGAGGTAAGATGTGTTGGGTGTGTCACAAGTAATATTACATTAATGAGTAATGTGAGAAATGATTTTCCCCCTCTGTTTTTTATAGAAGTTTTTTTCTTAGGACATTTGATGGAAATTATATAGCCTAAATAAATCCATGGCCATGGTTCTCTATATGAAAGTTCAATTTCCAAAAATTCAAAGAAAGAGACATCGAGCACATAGCCTGATAGCACCAACATACAACATCGATGATTATAGATAATGTGATAAAGGGATTGTGTTACATGGTGAGCGTCCATATGAGGTATTATGTCATTACAACATTAACTTCTTTTTCTATGGGTGCCATGGTGTGTTGTTATATTCTAACCTCGGACATTAGGATATTTCGCTTAATGCCACTGAGATAGATACCTAGAGGGTCACACACTAAGTGTATCCAAAATCACAATTAAAAATATATTATTAGTTACTATTTAACAAGTTGAGTAAATATTATTCCCACATGTAGTTTAATAATTATTCATGTTTTATTAATTTCATATATTTCATTACCATTTATTTGAGAGAATATTATGTGATCAAAATATTAAATAAATATCTATTTTCTATTTAGTGAATATAATAATTATTTATTTATTGGTGAATAATGTAGTGATATTTTATTATTAAATAAATAGTCACTATTCAAGACCTGTAAACATTTTCGCGGAATGGACGACCAAGTTTATAGGTGCTGTGAAAAAAATAATATATATTTAATATTATTAGAATAAATAATATAAATAATATTTAATTTTAATTCACGAGTTTAGTGCTTATCGGGAAATAATATTATTATTTTTATAATATAGACGGGGTTTTGTAGGGATGAAATAGATATTAAATGGAATTTGTGAAATTATTTATTTCTAACCCTAGGGGTATATAATCCAAATTAAATTATTTTTCAAGAGATCCAATTCATTTTTTTAGTTGTTCACAAAGAATCTATAGAATCCTCTCAAATCCCTAGAGAGATTCATTCACCAAGAACACTCCCAAGAATGGAGAGTGATACTACTATATCTTCCACTCATGATTCAAAGGGATCACAGACTCCACGTTGCAAGTGATTATCATGGAGATCAAAATTAAATGGCATAAGTGATAGGATCTGTCGTGCTAGCACTTAGATATTTCTACATTGACATTTAGATATTTTACAAACATGTGTGGATCACCACTAGAGGAATCTTCTCTTGATTCGAAAAAAATGAGCGTACAATGTAGATTCATTGTCAAATCCATCAATGAAGAATGATTTTTTTACAAGGAAATTCTTTAAATTTATTAAATTAATTATAAATTATTCATGATGATATGGTGCTTTGGTTCCATCGTTTTATCTATTGTTTGTATTCTTTGATTTAATTTTGTTGATCATGGTGTTTATCATTGTGTAAATATCAGGTTGATCACCGACCACGAAAAAAAGTTTGGAATAACCAATCACATGCTTTTAATGTGCCCAGAACCTTTAACTACACTCCCATTAATAAAGCATATAAATTCACTCAACAGATAATCTCTAGTTAGTTAGTTTTGTTGCTCAAAATGTTTTCATGATCAGTGTGTGCCTCATGCGAATTAGGATGATTTCTATTCTCCTTTCAAGTAATTTTACACTCTAGTGATGGTAAATTACTTAGTTATAAACTCTTATTTAGGACCATTACCTTTCTAATTTTACACTTATCTTCTCCCAATACACATCCATAACTATTTTTGTTATTTTTTTCACAACACTCAACTAGAATCAATAGTAAATCACTTGTACCTATGGGGGGAAATGACCTGGAACTTACCAGTATTGAGCGACGATGACCCTATTCACCTATATGGGAGTGTATAGTTTCATAAATATGCATTTAAATTCAATAAATTATCTATCAATAAAATGATTAAATATACCCAACTCAAGCTCATTTTCACAAGTCATCACCCACCTATACATATTAACATCATAATGTATAGAATTTATTCCTCTAAAAATTAATTTCATCACCTAATTTTGACTCCTGTTTATTAAAACACTTCAATTACTTAGTGTAGGGAAGTATACTTTCCATATTAGTATATCCATCCACCTAATGTACAAGTTGATCAAATAAACACCTCCAAAATTCTACTAAAAAGAATCACCAAAAAGCTCTATTTCCCAATATCATCACACTAAAAAACAACGGAGAAATATCACACCACTTTTAATTTATTTTGAATATATATATAATTTAGTCATCATTGACTTTTTTTCATTAAATATTTCATAAATATCATAGAAATATGGGTTTTACCCATCATCTCTTTATTATAAAAAATAATATCAAAGAGGTCTTTCATTTTTATCCTACCTCCTTCAATCATTGTATAAAATGTATAATAGTTTATTAGGACCATTATCACTACATCTAAAGTCTATAGTCATAACAAATTACATTTGACCAAAATATATCTTCTCATAACCATAGTATAAAAATTAATAAGATTAGAGTGAAAATAAAAATAATATTTCAAATATCATCACTCATATTCTTATAATACTCATAAAAATCATCATGGTGCATTCTAAAAACCTCCCCAATCCCAAAACAATATACAGTCTCAGATTTAATGAGAACAATCATAGCACATATTTTGTGAAGTCCCCTTATCTATAAATTTATAATAACTTCACTACTTACTTCCCATTTAGATAATTTCATATATAAATTAACTACATATAATTCCATTATAAGAAATGAATCTAGATTATTTTAATGACATTACAGAACAATATACATATAAAAATTAAAAATTGATTTCACTATGATATTTTGATCATAAAAAAATTATCATTTCATAATAAACCATACGCGACTCTCTAATTGGTGAAAAATAAATTATATAAAATTTCATCTTTATATAAAAGTCCAAATAATTTTAAAATATCATAAAGAATGAATTTAAAATTTAAAATCAACTCATAACGACAAATAGAATGAAATTTTGAAAAAAAATATGGATTTATCTATCATTATGAAATAAATTGATGCTAATATATAACAATTCCATAAATTCTAGGCCTAATGGAAGTGACTTGATTGGCATGGACAATTCGGTTTTTATTTTTAATTTAAAAATAATCATTGTCGCATATAAAATATAATGTCATATTAAATAAAAATAATAGATTACATGACTAAAGAAATCACCAAAGCCAAAATAAGTGGATCATTAAATTTAATTTATAATTAATATATGAGCATATATAGAATTACCTCAACTTAAAATTATCTCTTCATTGATTATTTACTTGACTAGATATCATGGAACCATCATTGTGATGTAGGGTCTAAGGAAAAATCCCTCTAGATGTGATCCAAATGTGAACCACAATATTCATACATCATCATGGAATTTTTGGGTTCTAACATGGTTGATTATGATCAATTTCATTGTTTTTGGTTGACTGTGGTAGAATTCTTCCTGAAGGAGGAAGAACTCTTGATGTTCTCTAGACGAATTAAGAGATAATGATGATATTTTGGTTTCTTAGATCTCTATATATCTCTCTAAGTCTTTAAAAAGGATCTCTCTATCTGTTGGGAACAACAAAATTCAACATAAAAAGTGATATAAATGGAGATTTATTATGGAAGGTTTAGGGTTGTAAATTTTAACACAACCCATTTTCCAATAATAAAATTCCTAGTTGACCCCATATCTAAAAATAATACTATAAATATTATTATTATTTTCTTGACATGTGAAATAGGTTAATAATATATTAAAAAATGTTATATATACCATTTTTAGTTGGATAGTTAAACTAGGTTTTATTATCATCCTGTGTATTTACCAAACCTTGAATAATGTCTACTTATTTAATAAAAAAATATCACTTCATTATTCATCGATAAATATAATAAATATTATATTCACAAATAATTTGAAAATAAATATTTATTATTGTTATTTAACTCATTAATTATTTCGTATAAATAGTGATTAAATCATGGAAATTAAGAAAACTTGAATAAATATTTTTTATTCTAACTTGTTAAATTCAATACTTCAATTTAACTTAGATTGTAGATACACTTACTATGTGGCCCTCATGGCCTCTTTCTTAGTGGAATTATGAATCACTGCATAAATTCCATTTTTAGCATCTAGAAACATACCAAGGAACAAATATAGAAAGAATTTAATATTGCAACATTCGTTATTCTCCTATAAACAGTTACCTGGGTAATATAATCCCTTTGTCATGATATCTCAAATCGACCAAGTTGCATGCTAAATCATCAACCTATGTGCTCGATCTCTATTTCTTTGATTTTAAGAAAACTAAATCACCCATAGAACACCATTCCCATGGATTTATTCATAAATTTCCATTCTCATTAAATGGCCTAACATATCAACTTCAATCAAGGGATATAATGGATAAATCCTTTCACTCATTATCCATTAAATTAGTATCACTTGTAACATACCCAATATATCTTTCCTCGCTATGAACACATGTCATCAGGGTTTTCATCAATATACCAAATTTTGTGAGTTGGGATATACATAAATGATAATATTAAAGTATAAGGATCAATACACATGTCGATAGATAGCCTGAATGGCCTGAAGGACTTCATTTTTATTGATTTTCAATATCCCCCTTTCAAGGGTTAAAGGGGAACCCTTACAAGGACTATATTCTTAGAGATTACATGGCTTGTAGGATTAAGAGATTACATGACACAAAGGTCTTAGGGAATTCAACCAGACTATCTATAAGTAAGTGCCCCTCCCCAGCATCTTCATCATGATTGTATCTCTCCACCTTCGCATGGTCGTCTGGCTAGGCTTCCCATGCTAGCACAGGCTGGTCCCAATGGCATTGCCATACCCTCTCATTTTGACAAATCCATTTGGCTCTACTCTGGTGAGTGCACCTGCTCTAAATCCTCTTCTAGGGTTGCTCCTTTTTTGTAGTGTGTCTAGGGAAACTGCATGTGGCCTGAAGGCCTTGAGGTGGCCCGAAGGCCTTAAAGGTGGCCTGAAATCCCTACTGACCTGAAGGCCTGGGCGGCCTGAAAGACTTAAGAACTCCAAGCCCAAACTGGTGGCTCAAGGTGAATAGTTCCAGCTACTACAGTACTGAATAGTACCTGCTACAGTAACTTCTACAGTTTCTCTTGCAGTACCTACACAGTGTACAGTTCTGCTATAGTACCTGTACCATGTACAGTTCTGCTCCAGTACCTTCATCGTGTACAGTACTGCAACAGTAACCTACAAATATTCCTATACCTGGTTTTTAAACCTGGGTCTTGTGGATGTACTTAAGGATACCTCACCAATTGGGATGAGGCTCATGTGTACATGTCTGTAGATATGAACATCCAATGACACATCAACGTGGATTTCCTTTGGGAGGGTCAGTTCTTAAAACATATTATCTTAGAGATTACCAATCAAGAACCCCTTGAGAAGATATATCAATGTCTTGTAATCCTCCTACCCCTAATTTACTATATCATTTGTCTCCCATTAGACCATACCATCCATCCATATAATGATATTCAAGAATATTAAAGTGGAACCTCTAGGTTCTCATCATAGTGTGAAAATGTTATGACATTTAAGTGAAATATATACTCTTGGGACATTACCACATGAAAATGTCATGTAGTAGAACAATGATTATTTGATAAGGAAATCTAATTAACAATTAAAACTTGTAATATAGTGCCAATAAATTCTGCATTAAGACAACAGTTCTAGTAGACTCACACTTACACTAGAGACAACAGAGAACTAATTTTTGTCCCCTATCTCCCATATGATAATTATTAATCTCCTGAGGCAGATCCTCTGTCAAGGTTCCCACCATGATTTCCTTCTATTGATACTTTAATCACCCTAAATTTACTTCATTGAGAAAAATTCCTCAAGATATGAAGCCTCATAATTATTTTATTTGTCCTATGACGTGACATTAGCTCTTTGGAGAGGGTCGCCACTATGGTGTTATCATAGTAATCTATGATAGCTTCTTAACTAGTAGGTACCACATTATGATCTTATATAAAGTTTTAAATCCAAATTTCTTCCTTGGATACATTGAAAGTCACAATATACTTGGTCAATACAGTATAATTGATGTTGGATTCTTTGAACTCTTCCATCTCACATCTCCTCCTTAGAGACAAAATACATATAATGACTTTGAATTCAAATATTTCAAACCAATATAGAATCTAGGATCTTTATAAACCCTCATAAAAATTTCTTCATCACCTCCGCACACCAAGAACATATAGTTAGTTCACCTCAGATACTTAAGGGTAGCCTTAACAGAAATCCAATGTTGTTCACCTAGATATATTTAATATCATCCTACAATGATTTAAACATAAGAAACATCAATCCTTTTATAAAACATGATATATATGATAGGTCATATTGTATAATTTAACACCTCGGGATTTGATAGTATGTTATCTTTTTAAAGTAATTTGATAGCTTGCACTACACGCAATACCGAGTTCAAGCGCAACACAACCTATCAAACTAGTCGTTTAAAAAGAATCTATGAATATTATTCACCAATTTTATAATTTTATGTATATCTTATATAATTTTAACATTCATCTTTTCAGTTTCATAGAAATAATATAAGGACAAATTCAATTTTTCAGATAAAAGATGTATTTTTCAAAAAATGTAGTTTTCATCCTTTTAATGGTGAACCCATTTTAAATCCAATATTTGAAACTTTTATGTATTAAATTTGAAAAAATATAATTCTTCTTTAGAATAGGGACATAAAAATATATTTTGGATAAATTTTTTGTATTTTTCTGATCACTTTTAATTTTTGTTGAATACTGAAAAACACTAGGTTGTGGATAAAAAGCGACTTTTTCATTCAAATTATTATTTTGAATTAAAAATTTATCTTAAATTAAAAATAAATAAATAGTACATATATTAGTATAATTTAATTCATTGAATTCATTTTACAACAACATTAGACAAGTGAAATTTTATTGAACTTTTTTAACGTCTTTTAACCACCTTCTACCCACATTTGAAAATTTGCATAAAACGTAATTTTACCACTTCTTTGAATTGAATTTAAAATATTATATAGACACAGTTGTTATCATTAAGTAAAATTTGATTCAATGGGATGAAAATAATTTTTGGTTAATAGTAACTTTTGAATTTTATTTACCACGGTTAAAAGTAAATTGGGTAGCTAAATGTAGTAAAGATATTATAATTACCCTAAAACATGTCCTAATTCTATTGGATAAGTGTATTTTGACCACAATAAACCTTAGGAAAAAAATATGATCCCTTTTTATACAATTTAATTAGATTATGACATTTATTATATTTTATTTAAAGCAGATTTAAAAGTGTTAAATTAAAATTTTAATAACTAACACATTTTTAATATAGGGTTATTCATAAGATAAATTCCAATATAAATATTCAACAGAAATATAAAAATATATAATCCATAATGGTATTTTATTTATAAATTTTAGACATTAAATAAATAAATTTATTTATGACACAACGATGATGTAGTAATTACATTATTAATGAAAGACTAAACTAATTGATGTTATAAAAATTAAAATAAATGTAAATTGAATATTTTGATGCCATAAACGAATTTTATAGGTTAATATAACATTTTAGTGTTTGTTAAATGTATATTTTCAATGAAATAATATTTTTATGATTTTCCCAAAAACCAAATACTAAATAGTGTCAAAATTAACATAAATGTGATTTTAAAACAAATAATATTTTATTAAATTATATAATAGACCTAAAAATATGATATATAGCCAAAGAATGTATATAATGATATATATGTCATTAATTAACCACTTGGGGATCTATTTGAATTTTATAGTAAGTTTACTAACCATGTACTATAATAATACAAGAATACATGGTAAAAGTTAAACTATTTTACTAAGAGTTAAATCTAAAAGAAAAGTTTAATAATGTGAATTAACTTGCCTAAAACCTATTGGTTGAGAGGTTTTAGGCCCATCACCGCATTATCCTAGAAATAAATCCATTTTGAGCTATTATAGACTGAAAATTATTTTATAACAAATTAATATTTCAATCTTTTCCTAAAGTGCCCCTGACCTCCCTTATAAAAGGGTTCTTCCCCTTCTCACAAGTTGACACCTCCAAATCCATTGGGATCGGTCAAAACCTGATAAAACCACCTCCCAAATACCCTATATGAAACCTAAAGGCCGTAATTTTATCATAAATACAACCTAAGGATCCTTTTTTCAAATCAAAAAGAAGAACCCAAAGAAGTGGTAATTATTTCATCACCACGTTCAGAGATCTTTTCTTCTTCCACTTCCTCTTTCTTTTTTGTTTCCATACTAAAATAATATCTCTATTACCTACTACATAATGAGATTTTTTTATAAATATGGTACAACCATATTCATTATTCTACCCATCCTATGAATGACAAAGTCATCATACCTGTGTACGCAAGGCTTACAGTGTCTACGTCGTGGTGTAGTTTGTGATTCAACACTTAATTATTTGGATGGGTATAATGATGATTATAATTGATGTAAATAACAAATATAACCTATTAATGATTCTGTATATATAATATAACATCCAATTAAACACTGTTTCACCATCAATAGAATGATATTGTTGCTCATGTGTATGTATGACTTACCATCTCCATGACGCTATGAGATTCATCTTCAATGATCACCCTTCAATAATTTTTTTTATATAAAAATATATATATTGAAAAATTATGAGGTATATGAACAATATCTATACTAAAATAATATATATTTATGTAGATAAATATAAGTCGTTTACTTTCATACTATATGATAAGAAAACAGAAACAGCGTTCATGTGTACGTATGGACTACTGTCTCCATGACTGTGTTTCCATTTCATATATCTATCAATTATAAATATTTATATTTTAAATATATATGATAAATAAATAATTTTTCATATTCTACAAGTATTTAAATCATGATATAAGTGATACAATTAGGAATAAAAAGTTAAAACACGTAAACGATTATTACCCAAAATGTTACTTTAAAATGGAAATTATTATTAAATGGGTCGTATAAAGTAATAAATGAATCATATTTGATATAATAAATATTAATATGGTTATGGTATAATTTAATAACATACTATGGTCCTTATATAAGAGTTTAAATGTACCTTCGACTAAAGGAAAGTACAAGGTAAGTGTCAATTCCTCAATCTCATTATTATCTGAGATTGTTTATGTGTATGTTTTTACTGGGATATATTTATTATCAATGTCCATGTTTCAAAAAAGAGTTTTCAAAAGGATTATTTTTAATAGAATATTTAACTAAAACATAATTTTAAGTGGTTTAAATATTTATTATTCTAAACCATTCACATTAATGTCCATGTTTTCAAAATGGTTTTAAGGATTTATTTATATGGACATGAATGTTTTAAAATGTTAATTACATTCAAAAGTTTCAATGTGGTATGGGAAACTTTGATTCAAAAATGTATTTTAAATGTATTCTTTTCAAAATTTTGTGACTTTTAAATGATTTCATGAAAAATGGATATTTTTCTCAAAGATTTTTACTGCTCATTTTCAACCATGACAACATCCTTTACTTGATATTATTCATGATTGAGGTTTATTTCTTATAATACAAAGATATTTACTGTATTTAATGAATTATAATATGTTTGAATATGGATGTCCTATTTTTTTAACATTCATGGTTTACGGGTAAAGTATTTACATTTCACATGCTAGTTTTAATATGAAAGTTTATGTTATGTTTCACCCTTTTCATTTGAGGAATGAATTGGACTTAGTAAGTGATTGAAGGGGCCTTATATATCCCCAATATGCATTAGTAGGTCTCATTTGAAAAATTAGTGTCTTCTCATAAGGCTTTGACAAAAAGAAAAATTAGTCTTGGCACGAGGCCTTGACTATGTGGTTATGATGTCTGGTATTATGCATTCCCTCATTATGAAATTAGTTATTTCATGTGATTATTCGACTAGTGGAATATCCATGTGCATGTTTATATGGTATTATTTGATTTATTATTTCCATATTATGTTGATGAAATTTTTTTAAAAGGCTGATATTTTTATTACACATCTTTTTCTAAACTTTTATAGATTTCTCTAAATTATTTACCCTTATTCAGCATCTGAGCTCATCCCTTTCTTATGTGTTTTTCGATAGGATTCCAAGAAGTGTAATATGATCGATATGAAGGGTTAATCTAGGGGAATAATGGCTTTCTCATAAGATTATTTATATTGTGTTTTATTTTTTAATGTGTAATGTAACATTCATGTAAGTAATCTATTTTCCATTACTGCTAAACTGGTCGGTCCTTCGAGACTTGATTCCTAATAATCATGAAAATGTATTAAAATAATGCACTAGCTCCAGGCTTCTGGGGTAGACACTTTATAGTTAGTATCAAAGGAAGTTTAGAAACAACCTTATATATATATTTTGATAAAATATGATTAGAAAAAACTACTCTAAGATATACATTGAGGATTAGTATAGAATAACATCCAAATATTTTGGTAATATAGATATTATGTCTATTTTCCAAGAAATAAATCCCTATCTGGATACTATAAGTGGATGTGGTTTTGGAACAGATGTACCTTGGATTGAAAAATCTAACAAGGAGTTTCGAGCTTGAGCAGTGGTATCCTGGAACATGAAAACGGGCCATATTGCGAACCTAGTTTGGTGATCCTAGGGGATACGCTTAAAACAATTCACATTTTCTTTATAAAACATTATGAAGGATATATGAGTAAATATTTTGGAAAAGAAATCAATGTTATGATTATGAGACTAGATGTGTGTAAATATCCAATTAATGCGGAGAATTTTTATTGTTTTTGGATTATATGTTATGATATGACCTAACCTAGTGTATTTAATTCTTTAGAAATGGTGCCCAGTAGAAGGAGTGAGAACTCGACCAATATTCATGATCCAAAGAGTAATAATAATCTTATCTTCCATGGTCTTAATCCAATATTTATAAGGTAAATATCCTCCCATGTATTATAATCATATGAAGAAATGGTATCATGTGTTAATAAGAAAATTAATGAATTATCTGAGTCATATGGCTTTTAAGGGAAGCAAGATAAGAAGAGGATGGTAGAGAAAAATATAGATAAAGGGAAGAACGAAAAGAAGGATTATTCCACATGTGATAACTGTAGAAAGATTCACCTTAGTAAATGCTTGAAGGGAATGGGAGTTTTTTATAAGTGCGGTGAAAAAGGACACCAAGTATGTGATCTCAATGGTAAGAAAAATGTTTCCTATTAACAATGCTTCATCTGCAAGGAGTTGGGACACCACGTGAATATAGGTCCCAATCATCAGAGTGTACCCAAAATAATGCTTTTAAATAATAATCAAGTTATGATACTAACACGGATAAAGAGGAAGGATTAGTGTTCTTATGTTGTTATTAAATAATTATGTCATTTGATTTTTGTATCAATGATGTACTATTTATATGAATTATGGAAATACATAAGGATTGTACTATATTACTATTCAATTGGGGATTTGATAATTTGTGGTACTAATAAAAGTGACTCAGTAACAAGTTAATCTTTTTGGAAAATATTTGGTTGAGGGAAAAATTAACCTTAAAATAGCCCTGAAGTTTAGGTAATGATTTTTGAATAAGAGATAATATATTTGGACAAAGTATATTAGATATTATTGACTACTTAGGAAATAATTAATGGTGTCTTTATTCCATCATTGTTAGAGTTTACAACATTTATGGATTTAAGGAGTATATCTGGAATTCTATGTTTTATAGAAGGAATAAGGAATAATGAACATATTAAATATGGTCTTTTGGTAATTCATTTTATTACTATTGGGAAAAAATCCCTCAAGGTAACATTGTAGTATTTTTTGGATTGATTGTGTTTTTTGACAAAGCAAGTCTCCATGGATAATTGTTGAGTTCATGACAATTTGTTGACAATCCTTGTTGACAAAAAACGATGACAAAGGAAAGGACGATCTGGAGGTGGTACAAAAGAGCAGTACAAGGTGGCGCTGTTTCCCAGTGTTTCCAAAATTTTTGGGGTCCAAAATTTGGAGTTTGGTGAGAATCGAAAAAATAGGATTTCCATGAAGATCATAATTTAACATCAAAAAGGCATGAATTTTGCGAAGATAGGATGCAAGGTTTGGAAATCGCGAAGACCAGAACAATGGAGGCGGTGAGTCTTCATGATTACAACAAGATTCGCGAATGGCAGAGGCTGAAGAGCATCGTGGTGATGAATTACTTTGCAAGGGAGCTTCACGGCGATGAAGGGCATTGTGAGGGAGCTTCGCGGAGAAGGCGCGAAGGAATTAACAGAATGCTTCGAGATTACGACGAGCACTACGATCGGAAAATTTCCTTGGTGCTTCGTGATTTGGACAGAATTCCGCCGGAAAATTAGGAGCTTCACGATTTGAGATGACATGGAATTGACTTTGCACGGAAAGTTCGAGGGTCGGTGGAATCACCTATAAGTAGAGGTCGACCCACTCTTCAGACAAAATATTTTTCTCTCATATTGCGAAGGTGGTTCGCGGAGCCAGTGTGCTTCGCGAAAGAGGTGCTTCGCGGCGGCTATTGTAGCTACACGAATGTTGTGAGCTTTGCGTTGGCTCAGAGAGCTTCGCGAGGGAATTTGCTCTGCAATGGCTTGAGCTTCGAGGGATTGCTTCGTGAGGGAGCTTCGCAAAAAGGCAGGAGCTTCGCGAAGGCTTGTTTGAGCTTCGCGAAATTGGAAGCCTAGCGAAGTAGGGTGCTTTGCGAAGGGGTTTCCAAAGTGAATTGCCCAGTGGTTAAGAGGCAAAGTGGTATTCATCAGTGGATGAAAGGTGGACTATAACAGAGCATCTATCAAAAGTTGAAGATGCATTATTTCATGAAAATAAAGAGACGTACAGGTCTATAAACTTTGAGTGGATCCCTTCCAAGAGCAGTGAGCATAGGAAGAGGAAGAAGGTGATCCTCTCCACCGGCAGTGAGCCAGAGAGAGAGAAATAGGGAGTGACCCTTGGAAAAGTAGTGAGCTGACCCTAAACCTTGCAAAGGCAGTGAGCCTGGGACATAGTGACTGTACCCGAACTTTGTAATCCACAGCTACTGAATTATAGTGGGATTTGGTACGACCGGAAACCTGTCGGCATATGCTCCTTGGACGTAGCCCTTATCGATGAACCAAGTAAAATTGTTGTGTCTTGTGTTTTCTTTACATTCTGTTTATATTGTGCAGTAGGAAAGAGAGAGAAGAGTGTTTTTCTTAACAACGAAACAAGATCAGAATGGGCATTAATTCTAAATTAGTCATACCCTGATTCACCCCCCCCCCTCTCAGGGTATTCAGCCTTGTGGACCTAACAATTACCATGTCTAAAGAGAATACACAATGAAGGTATTCACGTGTATGTTGTGTGACCTTCCTTATAAATTTTGGACTGTAAGTTTGGACTGAAGTATTTTGGATAAGTCTACAGGTTGGAATGGATTAATTTTTGACATTTTATAATATTGTTTAAGGTTAAATCATTTCATAAAATTAATTTTGGATTGTTATAAAAAGGACAACCCATAGATCGAGTGACAACCTGCCCCATCCGACAAGGCCGCAAGACGTGAACCTGCAACCGAAGGGAGACAAGGGTACATAACCTACCACTGGCCTATGTGATGTCCTGGTTTGTATAATGTAGTTTTTCTTAAATGGTATGATATATTAATTATAAATATTTTTTTTAAACCCTATAATATTAGTTTTAATATAATATTGTTGAGTTCTATTATCTTTTGGAGAGAAAGATGAGTTTGTGGTAGAAATTAGTTAATGGATGGAAATCTAATTATCAAGTATTTTTTTTTCTTATTCGATGAATAAATTAATTCTTAAAAATTAGGTAAAGGATGTAAAAACCATAAATGTGTTATCCTAATACCATATGTTTTGTTGAACCGATGATATTTTAAATCATCGTAGATTTAAGGCTTTGAGGCCCTCAATTTTCCATTTATTGTTCACTTGTTTGTGATTGATGACCGAAATCACTCCCTATAAACATTTAAATTTTTCCTCCTATAAATTTTCTATAATTTAAACCAATTTTCTCTTATTAGAAACCCTAATTTGGTGGGGACTTTTTCATTTCCCTTTTCCTCTAATTAAGACTAAATTTTTCTAACCCTGTTTATGATGTGGGTTAACCACAAAGGTATTTTCTATTTTCAACCTTTTATTTTCAAAGAGCAATTTCAAATTCTGAGGATTCAATTTATTGAAGGAGGGGAGAATGTAACACGCCAATATTTCATAGTACGTTGTCTCTTTAAAGTAATTCAATAGATTACGCTACATGCAACACCGAGTTCAAGCGTATCACGACCTATCAAACTAGTCATTTAAAAAGAAGTTATGAATATAATTAACCGCATTTTTTAATTTTATATATTTCCTGTATAATTTTAACATTATTATTTTGAGTTTCATAGACATAAAATAAGGAGGAATTGAATTTTTCAGATAAAGGAAATATTTTTCAAAAAATGTAGTTTTTACACCTTTTAATGGAGAACCTATTTTAAATCAAATGTTTG
The DNA here is from genome assembly GCA_963277665.1 of Viscum album. Classification (NCBI taxonomy): domain Eukaryota; kingdom Viridiplantae; phylum Streptophyta; class Magnoliopsida; order Santalales; family Viscaceae; genus Viscum; species Viscum album. The sequence continues at coordinate 1,008,672,186 of OY728161.1, forward strand.
ACACTTTTATATATTAAATTTGAGAAAATAAAATTCATATTTATAATTGGGACATAAAAAATTAGTACGGATAAATTTTCTGTGTTTTTCTAATAACTTTCAATTTTAGATGAATAGTGAAAAAAGCGTTGTAGATAAAAACCGACTTTTTAATTTAAATAATTATTTTTATTTAGAAACTTTTCTTAAATTAAAAATAAATACGTAATACATATATTATTCCAATGTAATTCATTGGATTCATTTTATTATAAGACTAGACATATAAAATTTTCTTGACCTTTTTTAACACCTTTTACCCACCTTCAAGCCACATTTTCCAATTTTCATAAAACATAATTTTACCGCTTCTATGAATTGAATTTAAAAAATCTGACATACATGGTTGTCATCATTAAGTAAAATATGATTCAGTAGGTTGAAAATAATTTTTTGTGAATAGTACCTTCTGAATTTTATTTACCATGATTAAAATTAAATAGAGTAATTAACGGTAAAAATGATATAATAATTACCCTAAAATGAGTACTAATAATATTGGATAAGGTTATTTCGACAAAAATAAACCTTAGGACTGAAATATTATCCTTTTTCATCCACTTGGATTAGATTAGGACATTTATTATATTTTATTTAAAGAGTAGTTAGAAGTATTAAATTCAAATTTCAATAACTAACACATTTTTAATATAGGTTAATTCATAAGAAAAATTCGACTATAAATATTAATTATAAATATAAGAAACATTTCCTACATCATACTATTTTATTTATAATTTTTAGATATTAAACAATAAAATGTATTTATTACAGAATGATGATGCAGTAATTACCTTATTAATGAAAGACTTAAATAATTAATGTTGTAAAAACTAAAATAAAATTTAATAGAAACTTTATATTCCATAAATGAATTTTATATTTTAATATGAAATTTTATTTTTGATTCAATGTATTTTTTTCGAATAAATAATATTTTATGACTTTCACAAAAACCAAATACTAAATATTGTCAAAATTGACATAAATGAGCTTTTAAAACAAATACTATTTTACTAAATTATATAATAGTTCTAAAAATATAACGATCTGCAAAAGGACTTATATAATTATATATATATCATTAATTAACCACTTGGGGTTCTCTTGGAATTTTAATGTAATTTTACTAACAATGTATTATAATAATACAATAAGACAAGGTAAAAGATAAACTATTTTACTAAGAGTAAAATCTAAAAGATAAGGTTAATATGGTCACCTAAACTTGTCTAAAACTTGTTGTTTGATAATTTTTTGACCCATCCCACCTTATCAATGAAATAAATATATTTTAATATATTATAAATCTAAAATGATTTTATAATAAATTGATATGTCAAGCTTTTCCTAAAGTGCCCCTCGCCTCCCTTATAAAAGGGTACTTTCACTTATCTCAAATTCACACCTACTAATCCATTTGTCATGGCCAAACCCTGATCAAATCTCCTCAAAACTACCCTCAATTCAACCTAGAGTCCTTACATTGATCATAAATCCAACCTATGGATCCCTTTTGTTCAAATCAAAAGGAAGAACCCGAAGAAGAGGTAATTATTTTATCACCTCTTTGTCATTTTTTTTCTCCTAACACTTCCTCTTTCTTTGTTGTTTCCATACTAGAATAATAACTCCAGTACCGTATACATACATAGATATTATTATAAATATAGTACAATTATATTCATTATTCTATACATCCTATGAATGAAAAAGTCACCATATGTGGGTACGTACGGCTTACCGTCTCCACATTGTGGTGTAGTCCGTTATTCGATACTTAATTATTTATATGTGTACAATAATGAGTGTAATTTATGTAAATAATAAATATAACATGTTAATAATTTCTTATATATAATATAACATCCAATAAAATACTCTTTCACCATCAATGGAATGATATTGTTTCTCGTGCGTACGTACAGCTTATCTTCTCCACGACTGTAGTCCATACGTACACATGAACGTTATTTCCATTTCATATATCTATATATTATACATATTTATATTCTGAATATATATGATATATAAATAATTTTTTATATTATGGAAGTATATAAATCACAGTCTAAGTGATAAAATCAAGAATAACAAGTTAAAACATGTAGCCGATTATTACCAAAAATGTTATTTTAAGATATAAATTATTATTAAATGGGTAGTATAAAGAAATAAATGAATAATATATGATATAATAAATATTAATATGGTTCTGTTATAATTTAATAACATACTATGGTAATTATATAGGAGGTTAAATGTACCCTCGGCTAAAGGAAAGTACAAGGTAAGTGTTAACTCCTCAATCTCATTATTATCCGAGACTTTTATATGTATGTTTTTACTAGGACATATTTATTATCCATGTCCATGTTTCATAAAATATTTTTCAGAAGGTTTGTTTTTAATAGACTCTTTAACTAAAATATAATTTTAAATGGATTAAATATTTATTCTTCTTAATCATTCTCATTAATGTCCATGTTTTCAAAATGGTTTTAAGGGATTATTTATATGGGCATGAATGTTTTAAAATAATAATTCCATTCAAATGTTTCAAAGTGGTATGGGAAACTTTGATTCAAAAATATATTTTAAATGTATTCCTTTATAAATTGTGTGACTTTTAAATGAATTCATGAAAAAGGAATATTTCTCTCCAAGAGTTTTACTGATCATTTTCAACTATGTCAACGTCCTTTACTATATATTATTCATGATTGAGGTTTATTCATTATAATACAATGTTCTATACTATATTGAATTAGTTATGATATTTTTGACTATGGATGTACAGTTTTTATACCATTCATGGTTTACGGTTAAAGTATTGACATTTCATATGTTAGTTTTAATATGAATGTTTATGTTATGTTTCACCCTTTTCATATAAGGAATGCATTGGACTTTGTAAGTGACAGGCAGGGCCCACTATATTCCTTTGATGCATTGGTAGGTCTCATGAGACTACTTAGAGTCTCGGAACAAGGCCTTGACAAAATTTTTATTTGTAGTCTTGCAACAAGGCCTAGACTATATGGTTATGATGTCTGGCATTATGCATTCCCTCGTTATGAAATTCGTTATTACATGTGATTATACGACTAGTAGAATATACATGGGCATTTTTATATGGAAATTTTTGATTTATTCTTGAAATATTATGCTGATGAAATTGTTTTAAAATGATGTTGTTTTTATTACACATCTTGCCTTAAATTATTATATCTTCCACTAAATTATTTACACATACTGAGTATCTGAGATCACCACTTTCTTTTGTTTTGGTTTCATAGGATTACGATATGTGTATTATGATTGATATGAAAGGTTAAGCTATGTGAATAATGGCATTATCAAATGATCTTTTATGTTGTGTTTTATGTTTGAATGTGTAATGTAACATTCATGTATGTAATAGATTTTCCAATACTGCTAAACTGGTCGGTCCTTCGGGACTTGATTCCTTATAATCTTGCCAATGTATTAAAAAAATTCATTGGCTCTAAGATTCTGGGGTTGGGGTGTTACATATAAACTTATGGTATCTTAATCATTCTCTTTATTTACTCTTGGGTTTGTGGTCACAATTTTCTTGGAAACAGTTACACTATGTGACACTAAAAATAAACCCCTATTGGATTGTTCCATACTAAACCACTTCAATATATAGGCAATGTATGAACATTGACTTAGTCCAATTAGTCTCTTAGATCTATCACGTATGATCTTGATCCATATAATATATGTTATTTAACCTAAGTATTTCGTGGATAATCACTTTCCCTACCATTCCTTAACCTCTTATAAGGATACTACATCATTTTCAATTATAAGGACACTACCATATATGTTAATATGTCATTATGATATACTAATATTAAAATTAATGTATTCCCACTAAATTTCTTGTAAAAAATTGGTTCACATTAATTCTTAGTAAAACCAAATTCTTTTATGGATCCATAAAATTAAATGATCCAAAAATTGGATGGTTTATTTAATACATATATGGATATCTACAAATTCCAAAAAATTATCATTATCTGGAGTGATAAATGATTATGGTTGTGTCATATAAACATCCACATTAAGTTTCCTATTAAGGAAGGTATTTTTGACATCCATATCCTAAATATCATAGTTATGGTAACCTTCTACTGAAATAATAATTTTTATGGATTTAAACTTGTAAACTAGATAAAAGGATTCATCATAGTCAATATCTTAACACTATCACAACACTTTATCCATTATTCATGCTTTATAGTTATTTATTTCACCTTCCATGTTATGGTTTCTCTTGAATACCCATTTACACACAATGGAATTTACTTCCACTAGAAGATAAATTAGAACCCAAAATAGGTAATCATACACGGAATCCATATTAGAATTCATGGATTCTTTTCATCCTATAGTTTCTGAGATCTCTATTACATCCTTATAGCATAGATGGTTATTATTTTAAACCAAAAATAATTATTCATCATTAGTGACTAGAAAAACATATCACTTTGGTTCTCTTACCTATAAAGCACCCCTATATAGGAGTTGTGTTTTAGGAATAAATTATTCAATATGGACGTATGGAATTTGTTCATGTACCGACTCTTATGCATCTTGATAATAAACATAATTGATGTTAATATTTCACCCACTATCCTAATTGAGTATGTATTACATATCTATAAATAAAACCTATATTGTGATAGTTACTTTCTTATCTGAAGGATTATATAGATAGTACCCCCTTGTTTCCTTTGGATTTTCTATAAAGATACAGTTTATGCCACATGGTTCTAGTTTATTGCTTGATCTATGCTTAGAAAACACCTCTCAACCACATGAACCAACATGTGACAAAATAGGTTTCCTTACACTCTATAACTCCAAGGGGGTATATTTTGCTTATTGGTTGCAACTCAATTTATTAAGTACAATTTGGTGTATAAATAATATCCTTGAAAGAATAATAGAAATCTTGTGAGACTCATTATTGACCTTATCATGTCTAATAGGGTGCATTTTCTCCTTTCACTAACATCATTATACTATGGTGTATATGGTGGAGTAAGTTGATATAAAATCTCACAATCTTACAGAAATTCGATAAAATATTTGTTAAGATATTCACCAAATCGATATGATCAATGTTTCTTTATCTTCTTACCAAGAATATTCTCAAATATATTATTTAACTCCTTAAACATATCCAAGGATTTGGGTTATACCGCATAAAGTAGACATAACCAAAAAAACTCATGTCATTGGTAAAAGTCATAAAGTATGTGAATCCATATCTATATTCTACATGAAAAGTTCTACACACATCAGTGTGTAATAATTCTAGAATATTTATGGCCTTTTCACCATGACCTTCCAATGTTTGTTTGGTCACGTTACCGTGTAAAAAATCATAACATCTTTCATGTGTATTAATCTCAAAAGAGTATAAATAACCATCTTGATAGATCTTTGTCAAGAGATTATAGTTTTTATGAACAATGCAATGATACATGTAAATACCGAAGCTTTATGTACATGGATATTACACTATTTTTGCAGAATAATTAATATATGACACAAAAAACCCCTAAATATTTTATTATTTTAGTGCCTTTGGAAACTAGAAAACATAAAAAAAAAAACTAGTTCCCAAAACATCTGCGTCGTCTCTTTCTTCATCCTTCATAATTAGAACTGCTTTTTGACACATCTTACTTAATACCCATTTTCAAATCCTGGGGGGAAAGAAACCTGAAAAGGGGTGAGATCAAATGCTATGTAAGGTTAATCATGTAAAATATATTACAATACATAAATTCAAGACTTTGAAAACAAAAACATAAAGTTTAAATATCAAAAACTTGAGTCATGAATTAAGTCTTGCCAGTACGTAAGGTATATATCATAAAGGAACTATGACCATGATAAAATGTCATTGGCATAAAACATGGAGTTGTAGAAAAAAATAAGCACATAATATGATTTTTGTAGTACCCAATGAATTGTTTCCAAGACCATCATAGTAGAAAAGGTCTATTACTGAACTGGGTTTACTAGCCGTTCTATCCATGTATTACTGAACCAGGTTTACATGCCATTCCAGAATAGTATTACTGAACCAGGTTTACTTTCTATCCAGTCATTCCTATCTCAGGGGATATAAATATTTTCCCAATGAATTTTAGGGAGATATAGGTCCCACCCATATCATAATGAAATCATTCTTACATGTTCCATAAAAACATAAATCATTTGTTATAGCATAACCCATGAAATAAAATGGGTTTCTTAAACATCCCTCCATCAAAACATAATCCATATAAAATATCATTCCATCATTAACATAATAAAATCATAGAAATAATAGGGACAGAGATATAACCATATTTAAATAGCATCATCTTAGATAGAAAATAATTTTGATAAAACACTCAAACATAATTATTAAAGAAAATATCATTTATTCCTCAAAAACGTTTTCTTTTTTCAAAATGTCGTGAAATTATAAAAGAAATGATTTTATTTCAAAAAAAACATGAAATTTTTTAAAGTAGTCATCATGGAAATAAGGCATTATGAATATGTAAAAATCCATTTGTGCCGTATAATTTAAAAAAACATTATCCTCGTACTTTTTTCGGAAAATTCAAAAAAGTTCCTCGTATCGAATAACAAAAAAAATATCCATTTCATATCATGTAGTAAAAAATCACCAATGAGAAAAGTTGAATTTAAAAAATTTCATAATAATATAAATAATATTACATATTTAGGGAACAAGGATGTGGATGATAAATATATCACAGTAAATAATTACGTATAGAAATATCAGATAATAATGAGATTACAAAATTAACCCTTACTTTAGGTCCGATATGATTCTTATGTATTAAAACCTTATGTATAATGATTTAAATAATATTATTGATTTATTCCATAATCATATTATTTTTTATGATAACATAAATCATCATATTATCATCTGTTCGTTAGTAAAATTTCATTATCACTCGTTATTCGGATATTAACTACTTTATGTTCTTATGCATGTTTTGTTAGATAAGTCAATGTTCCACTAATATGGTTATAGTTATATCATTTAAATAATGATATTATTATAATATATATAATATTTATTAATTCCATTCATGTTTATAATCATGGTTTAATGAAGATCGTGTAGAATGAATCGCATTGCATAGTGGAGACGATAGGCCATATATACGCACGAGCAACGATATCATTTATCTAATTGTTAAACTGTATATAATCGGATGGTATATTAATTACATAGAAAAATTGACATGTTATATTCATTATTTAAATCTGTTATACTCATTATTATAACCATCCAAATTAAGTATAGTTGAATAAAAAATTACACCACGGCGTAGAGATAGTAGGTTGTACATACATACGGATAGTGATATTGTTATTCGTATGATGAATAAAAGGAGGTATAAGGTTGTCCCATAATTATAATAACATATAATAATGTAGATGATACTGTATTTTTTAATTTAGTATGTAAACAACATAATAATTGGTAGTAGTAGAAGAAAAGAATTTTGAAATAGGTGATAGAACAATTACATTTTTTCGAGTATCTCCTTTTGATTTGCACAAAAGGTCTTATTAGGATGGATTTATTCCCAAAGTGTGTCCTATAGGATGAAGTGATGGAATTTGGGAGTTGAAATTCGTAGGTTTTGGCCGAGAAAAGGGCTTTATAGGTGTGATTAAGAGATAAGGATATGTCCCCGTTTATAAGAGAGGGGAGGGGTACCATTAGAAATACCAAAACTATTAAATTAGAATAAATTAATTTTTAAGTTAAAATTCCATGAAAGATGATTATTTAAAATAAAGATGATTATGGGTCTAAATACTCTAAACCAATAAAATTTATATATTTTTTGATTTTTTTAAACTTGACATTTTGATTTATCCTTATTTAATCTATTTAAATTTAATTGTGGTAATAATATTATAAATATTAAAATGTTATAAATATTTACTTATGTGTTGTAAATTTTTCATAATTGGATACTTTATGAAATTTAATACCTTATAATTTTCACTAAGTAATTTTTAAATTTTTTTGTGATTTTAATATAATTTTATATTATGTTATTTTTATAAAATATCAATAGTGTCAATTTTTATATTATTCATTGATTTAAATTTAAATAAAAACCACATAGAAGATAAATTCAATCCAAAATGGTTAATACACTCATAACATGTAATATTCACCTATAAAAGTATTTTATCACATTAATTATTTCATATTATATTTCTTTTAATATTTTTAAAACCTTTAATTTGATATTTCTATTAATAAAATAATTTCTACATCACTATTGTTTCATCATTATTGGTAATTATTTAGTCTCTAAAAATTATATAATAAATTAAAATGATGTATATAATTTCTTTATATCTCTGGAGACTATTTATTTTTTATGTTTTATCAATTTTATCACTACATTAAAATTATTATACTTATAATATATAAGAGAGTAATATGTTGTCACTTTCTATTGTTTTTATTATAATTACATCACTTTCACGGAAAAAAGTCTATTAAATGACTAAATTACAAAAATTAGGTGATATGGGTCAACCTTTATTCATCCAATAGTATTTTTCAGGTGTTATGGTAATTTTTGACTCTTTATCATAATGTTTGTTACCCTAATTTACATGATTTTCCTTTAACAATGGTAAAAATAAATAAAAGTAACACATTAACATAATTTGGAACTACTGATTCCAAATATGGAATACATTTTTTGAAATTAAAAACAAAAAAATTGTATTAACTAATTTAAAATTAATTATCGTTGTCAAAACCAAAAAACAGGTTTTTAAAAAGTACAAACTATCAAAAGATTGATATGTGTTTATGTATAATTTAAATATGAAATTACCTATAATGAAAAAAATTAGATTAAATGATAAAAAAACTATTCAATTACACTTTAAAATAAATTAAAAAGGTAATCTAACTATATAAATAAATTAGATAAAAAGGCAGTTTTGAATTAAAATGTAGCATTTTTCACTATTCATTAAAATATGAACTTCATCAAAACAATACCAAAATTTCAACCAAGGTAAATTTTTATATCCCTATTCCAAATAAGAAGTTTATTATGTAAAAAAATTTATAAAATTTTAAATAACTATATTTAAAAAGGGTTCTCCATCAAAATGTTGTAAAACTTTTTTATTTGAAAAATCCTTCTTTTACCCAAAAAAATGGAATTTGTTATTATATCATATATATAAAACATATATGATTAATTTAAAATATTACATTAAAAATATTACATATATATTTCACTAATAAAATCCATAAAGAGTGATTTTATTATTTTATAGAATAACTTATTTTCATTTAAATAGTTTCTTTAGAATAAAGTTAATATAATTCATACCCGCCACTATAATGGCTAGGTTATAATATTAATTTATCACTTATAATATGATTTGATTGAAATAAATTCTTTCAAAATAACATGATATTTTGTTTCACAAAATCCAAGAATAGTGTTGTGTATACCGCAAGCTAATACAGAGTTGCATATAGCGCAAACTATTCTTGGTGTAGCATACAACACAAGACATCAAAGAAACTAAAAGGAATATATCTCATAAAATCCATGTTTGTTACATTATACCCCCCTTAAAATTAATTTCTCCCACAAAATTCATCAAGGTAACAATTGGTTTATTACTTGAAATTTTCTTTCATATAAACCCACATCATAAAAAGGAATAATAAAACGTCATTTTAAAAAAGGAAAGTTATAAACATAACAGTTACCCAAAGTAACTCATCACTCGGCTTCCACATAGGATAAAATAGGTGGGAAGTGAAAAAATGGATATAAAAGAAAAATACTTCCATCAATTTCAGATGGATAGTGATATAGAACAAGGTTTGGAGGAAGTTAACAACTAGAAATCCATAAATCTTCGATGATTTAAGGGACTATTTGATTCATTGGATAAGAAGTTACTAAGATAAAAAAAAAATTCAGGATCCTTTCCCTAAATATGAATAATTTTTCATGAGAATAAATATTTACTTGATTTAGGTAAAATCTCATCGTTTTTCGTTCCATTAAAAATTTCCACATCATCACTTATTTAAATAAATAAAGTTGAATTTTTATTTCTTGAAGTGTTAGAAAATCATGTGATAGAATGATAAGTCATTCCATACGTCTCAAAAAAAAAGTTTATCATAGTTAATAAAATATTCCTTAGCCCACTTATAGTGATATAATACATTAACCTATAAAACTTCAACCAGAATATAACTTATAATATCTATAAATGGTTAACAATAAAATCCTTTCAAAAACTGAAAATATAAAACTTTGTAAAGAGGTGAACTAAATAAACTTAACATTTATCTATCATATATCATAAGGAAGTTCTTAGTTGTCATATTCCAGACATGTGAATACCTTAATCATATATTCTATTGAAAGATGATTACAATTATAATTACTATAGACCCTTATTGAAAACATGCATTCTGTCAAAATTAACTCTTTCCACGCACCAAAAATACTAAAAAATATATATACTCAAAGCATGATATCACTTTTTCTTTATATCATTCATAAGGTAATTAATACTATCAAACTTCTCATTATCTCTTTATCCCTTTATTATGTGCATATCATGCGATTTTCAAAAATATTTTATTCACTTTTTTATGGTTACCGGTACCGTATACTTATGGAAAACCACAATGTACCAATACATAGATATTAAAATATTCCATAATACTATAAAAGATATTATAAAACACTATTTTTGGTATCCCATTACACAAAAACATAATCATTACACCACTTCATTATCATATTCAACATCTCCAATAGTGATTACATGTGATTTGCCTTTGTCTTTGGCCTTAAGAGGTTGTTTACATCAATAATCATCCAAAACCCTTGGATTATGGAATTTGTTAGCATAATGACCCATTTCCTTTCACTTGTAGCATAGAAGTTTGGGTGTTCGTTTCTTTGTAGTTTTTTCTCTACTCACATAATTATCAACCATTTTCCCATTACATTGGCACTCAACTACTCTATGACCTTCTTTTCCACACATAAAACATTTTCTAGTACCTTTAAGACAATATCCACCATGCTTCATTCCACATTTTGAGCATAAAGAAACATTCATATTCTTTTCACCATTGCTTTGAGATTTTCCCTTGAACTCTATCTTCCATTTCTTGTTAAGACCATGATATTGATACGTAACACCAACTTCCATTTCTACCATGATAGCACAACACACAATCTATTCATAGATACTAAAGTCTTTTATAGCCAATTCACTTCAAAAACTTGGTTTTAAGCCACTAAAGAATCGATCAACTTTACTTTCAGGTTGAATGATAAATCCATAATCATACCTTTCAAGTCTTGTCAAATTTTTCATGTATGTACCAACGGATTCATTAGACTTTTTCTTAAGATCAAGGAACTCATTTTCCATATTTGTTCAAAGAATGCAAGGAAAGGACTTATTGAAAAATAAGTTCTTGAACTCCTCTCATTCAATGGATTCAATTCAATCTTGATACCTTGTATTCTTAATTAGAGTCCACCACTAGTCTGTTATGACTTTTAAATGATAAATAAAAAAATGACTCTTTAATTTCCAAAACAGGGTAGGATGGAAAATATATTTTCAATGGTACTGATCCATTTTTCAACAACAAGCAGATTAGAATACCCACAGAAATAAGGTGGGTGTTGCCTCTTGAAGGACTCAACAGAAGGTTGTTCCCTTCTCTGCTCATTTGGATGTCCAGAATGATTCATTGCTTGTGTAAGTATAGGAATAATGTTTTTCATTCGATCTCCCATAACATTTAGTTTATCAGGAGGACAATCATTGTGTTTCCCAGTGCATTGATCATTAACATGGTTCCTCAGGGTTCTAGACTTTATCTAAAACCCAAAAAGAATATTGACCATAAATGGGGGAGGGGAAAACAACATAATCAAGGGGGAAATCATACTATGAAAATGACATAATCAAGGGGGGGTACTTTTAATATCTAACATATTAGGTTTAATCCTAGGTTATTCGGGATCGTTACCATAAATCTAGGAATGTAACCTATAGTTGTACTTACCCTTAAGAACCTACCTAGGCATAACTTAGAAATATCTCTAGGGATATCACTAATGTTTTCCCATATTTGTTTCCAAAGGTTAACTAAACCTTCACTCTGATACAAACTGTAAAGACTCAAGATTGATGTACAAGGAAATTACATTACTTTTGTGGAATACTCAATACATGACACAAACATATGCCAAAATACCTTATTAGTTTAGTGCCTTTAGAAATTGGAAAACATAAGCAACTGGTTCATAAGACATATACATCATCTCCTACTTTATCCTTCATAACTAGAACCCCTTTTTGACACAACTTACTTAATACCGTTCTTCAAATCCTGGAGGAAAAGAAACACGAAAAAGGGTGAGAACAAATGGTTAGTAAGGGTAATCATAGAAAATATCTTTAAAAACATAAACATAAGAATGTAATAACCTAAACATAAAGTTTAAATATCTAAATCTTGAATCATGAAATAAATGTTGGTAGTACGTAATCCATAGATCAAAAAGGAACATTAACCAAGAATAGAAAGAATTGGCATAAAACATGGAATTGTGGAAAACAAATAAGCATATAATATGATTTCTATAGTAGCCTAGGCATTGATTCCAAGACCATAATAGTGTACAAAGTCTGTTATTTAAACGGGTTTACTTGTCATTCAAGCCATGTATTACTGAATCGGGTTTACTTTCCATACCAAGCTAGTACTACAGAACCGGGTTAACTTTTCAATCCAGAAATATTTATATCATGAGATATAAATATTTACCAAATGAATTGGAGGAACATATAGGTATGAATCATCTCATAATGAAATCATTCTTACATTATCCACAAAAACATAAATCATTCAACATTTAATAACTCATGAAATAAAATGGGTTTCTTAAACATCACTTCGTCATTACATAATCCATATAAAATATAGTTTCATCATTAACACAATCATATTATAGTAATAATAGGGACATAAACATAACTCTATCTTAAGATCATCATCATAGATAGAAAATAATTTTGATAAAACACTCATACTGAATTCTTGAAGAAAATATCCTTTCTTCTTCAAAAATGTTTTCTTTTCTAAAAATGCCACATAATTTTAAAAAAACTAATTTATTTGAAAATAACTTGAAATAATATAAATTAAGCTTCATGAAAATAATTATTTATAAAGACATAAAAATCCTTTCATGTTGTATAAGTTAAAAAACATTATCCTCGTACTTTTTCTGGAAAAGTCAAAAAGTACCTCCTTTCAAATAACGAAAAAATATCCCTTTCATACTATTTAGTAAAAATTCACCAGTGGGTAAAATTGACATTAAAATTTTTTAGATGAATATAAATATTATTAAATATTTCGGAAACATGTATTTGGATGATAAATATACCCTAGTAAATAATTACATATAAACAATCTCGGATAATAATGAGATTGCAAAATTAACACTTACCTTAAGTCTGACATTCTTTGTATGTATCTAAAATTCCTATATTATGATTTAAATAATTTTATTAACTTATTATAGAATCATATTCATTTCTACGATATCATACATGATCATATTATCATCTATTTTTTAGTAACATTTCATTGTTACCCGTTATTCAGATATTAACTACTCTATGTTCTTATGCATGTTTTGTCAGATAAGTTCATGTTATATTTATTTTTTTATAATTATATCATTTATATAATGATATTAGTATAATATATATAATATTTATTCATTCCATTCATTATATAATCATGTTTTATTGAATATCATGTAGAATGAATCGCAACACATAGTGGAGACGGTAGGTCGTACGTACGCACGAGCAACGATATCATTAACTTAATAGTTAAAAGTAATATAATTGGATTGTATATTAATTTTAAAGAATAATTATCATTTTATATTAATGATTTAAATTCTTTATACTCATAATTATACCCATCCAAATTAATTGTTGTTGAATAGAAAATTACCCCACGACATGGAGACGGTAAGTCGTACGTACGCACGTTTGGTGATATTTTTATTCATAGGATGGATAAGAGGAGGTATAAGGTTTTCCCATAATATAATGGAATCTAATAATGTATAAGATAATGGATTTATTAATTTATTATGTAAACAATATAAGAATAGGAAGTAAAGAAGAAAATAATTTTTAAAGAGGTGATAAAAGAATTGCCTTTTTCGAGTACCTATTTTTGATTTTCACAAAAGGTCTCCTTAAGATGGATTTATTCCCAATGTGTGGACTCTATGATGAATTTAGGGAAATATTTAGAGTAAATCAATAGGTTTTGGTTATTAAAATGGGATTTATATGTGTGATTAAAAGATAAGGATAGGTGTCCTTTTATAAGAGAGGGGAGGGTCACCTTTAGAAACAAAAAAACTATTAAATTAATATAAATAAATTTTTAAATTAAAACGAAAAAAGTATATTATTTCTAAGATAAGATTAGTATGGGTCTAAACCATCTCAACCAATAAAATTTATATATGTTTTAATTTTATTTTAAACCTTATCATTTTGATTTATCCTTATTTTATCTATTTAGTTATAATTATGGTAATAACATTATAAATATTAAATGGATATAAATGTTTACTTATGTGTTGTCAATTGTCCATAATTGGATACTTTACGAAATTTTAGACCTTATAATTTTCACTTTGTAATTTGTAAATTTTTTTGTGATGTTTAAATAATTTAATAATACATTATTTTTATAAAATATCAATAGTGTCAATTTTAACACTACTTATTTATTTAACTTTAAATAAAATCCACAAATAATATAAATTCAAAAAAAATTAGTACACTCATAACATCTCACCTTCACTAATAAAATTCTTGGATCAAATTAATTAGTTCATATTATATTTATTTTAATTTTTTTAAAATTATTTGTTTGATATTTCTATTAATAAAATAATTTCCACATCACTACTATGTAATCATTAATGGTAATTATTTAATATCTAAAAAATCAAAATAAATTCACATGATATAGAAAATTTCACTATATCTCTTAAAACTATGTATTTTTGAAGTTTTATAAAGTTTATCAATACATTAAAATTATTATACTTATAAGAGATAACATAGTGACATGTTGTCACTTTATTTTGTTATAAATATAATTACTTCACTTTCGCATAAAAAATTTGATTAAATGAGTTAATTATGAACCATAGGTGATGTGAGTATAATGGTTAAAAGAAATATAATTGGATTGTATATTAATTATAAAGAATAATTATCATGTTATATTAATTGTTTACATCTTTATACTCATCATTTGGACCCACTTATTGAAAATATGGAATCCATTTTTCAAATTTCAAAACAAAAAAGTTTCATTAATTTATATAAAATTAATTATCATTGTCAAAATTAGAAAGCAGTTTTTTAAGAAGTAAAAATTATCAAAATATTTACATGTGTTTTTCTAAAATTTAAATGTAAAATTACTTCCAATCACTAAAATTGGATTAAGTGATAAAAAAATAATCCAATTATACTTTAAACCCAATTATAAAGATAATATAACTATATAAATAAGTTAGAAAAAAATATGTTTTGAATTAAAATGCAGTATTTTCACTATTCATTAGAATATAAGTTTAATCAGAAAAATACCAATATTTAAAACAAGATAAATTTTTATGTCCTACTTCCAAATAATAATTTTATTATGTCAAATAAAACTTATCAAATTGTCAAAACTAGATTTAAAATGGATTCTCCATTAAAAGGAAGTAAAACTATATTTTGTTTTTGGAAAAATACTTCTTTTATCTAAAAAATTGAATTTTTTATTATATAATATCTAGGAAATATATAATATGGATTTAAAACATTACATTGAATATATTACATATATATTTCACTAATAAAATCCAGAAATAGTGATTTTATAATTTTATAGACTCAATTATTTTCATTTAAATAGATCTTATAGAAAAAAGTTAATACCATTAATACCCACCATTATAATGACTAGGTTATATTTTTTAGTTATCACTTATAATCCGCCATATGTGAAATGAATTCTATCAAAAGAACTTGAAATTGTGTGTAACACAAGACAAAAAAAGTGATGTGTATACTGCAAGCTAATACGGTGTTATGTATAGCGCATATTAATCTTAGTGTAGTGTAAAACACAAGACATCAAAGAAATTAAAAAGAATATATCTCATAAAATCTAGGGTTGTAACAATTCCAAAATTGGGTGTTATATGAGTCATGTGTATTAACTTTTTTATCAATACCCAAAATTTGGTTTTCATAATTCAATACATAAAGTCCATTATTTAACAATTCCATACCATAACATAATTTATCTTTATAAAAGTGGAAACTCTTATTTCCAAATATAAAAATAAATCCATCCATATCTAAGAAAGAAAAAAAATTATGTTCTTAGTAACACTTTCCACATAATAAAAAATATTTAAAAATAAAATAACTCAGTTTGGAAAAATGATATGGTAGTCGCCAATGGCTAGAGAAGCAAACCACACTCTATTGTCTACCCGTATATCCAAATCCCCTCATTTAAAATTTTTAAATCTACTCGGTTCCACTATTTGGAGAAAAAATTTGTAACCATATTCATTATATAGTACCCAACTTGTGGTCATAGAAAGAATACATTGGATAATTAATGAACCTAAAACATCCCCTTACATCTCTAACTCAGTGAAATTCCTCTTCCCGTGACCCTACATTCCACATGCAAAGAATAATGCATCTTTTTCCACTCCTTGTCTGTGGATCTTATTCCTCTTATAAGGAAACTTCTCTAGAACATTATACATTTAATGAGTCTTTAACCCATTTTACTGCTTCCACCTCTTCTAATTTACCATAAGGACTTAGGTTCATCACTCCCCATGTGTTTATCAACTTGGTGAAAATAGTAATAAGTTTAGAAGGTGAATTATCACTATTTATCACAGTATAATTAACTATAAAATAGGGAAAAAATATGTAGTGAGGAAGAAAAACATTTATATGTAGCTCAACAAGGATCTTAACCCCTAAAATGTTCAAGTGCTGAATATATCCAATCATCATGACTATAGGTAGACCAATAAGAACCAAATATCCAACTTTTCATGTAAATGGTGCATTAGAGATATGATACCTCTATGATATCACCTTCTCTTAAAAGAGATCTCTAAGTTGATAAACGATGTTATATGCATCCATATCCTCATATTCCTTTAGAATCTCATTAAGAAATAGAGGATAAAATAAAACATTGGGAATCCATTACATCATCCACAAGCTTCCAATAGAGAGATATGTATTCCTAACTATCCTATTTGGAAATAGACATGCGAAGTGGGTTTTCTAGCATGTATAAGTTTTGTTCATGGTGTAGTATAACACATAAGTGGCTATATAATTCTTAGAAATTCGTACCAATGAAAATGTTATCCTTCACTAGTTTAAATTCCAGTGATATTTTTGAATTCATTTCATTTTCCATTTCAATGAATTAAGAGCTGATGATTAGTACTTTCTTCATTACAAAACAACATAAAAGAATTAAATTAAATTAAAGTTCATTAATCTCCCACTATTTTTAAAAAAAAAATATCCCTTGCCATTAGTTTTGGAATAAGTTTTTAATTAGATATTCTAGTGGAAAGTATCCATATTCCACTTCTCCTAACCCAAACATGGTCTAGAGAAGTTTTATAAATTGTTTTAGGTTGGACCAAATTTCCAAATAATTAAATCACAATTCTGTGATCCATTTAGTGGACTCCCCGATTGTAAAATCTTGGTTAAAGATCTCCTAAACCCTTTTCCTCTTAGTTACACCAAGTTCTACTTAGGTAGTAAACCCTTTATGTGATCCAATTTAATTCAACCTAAAACATGAATTTACAAGTACCACTATAATTGAAATCACCCCAACATGGGTTGGTCAATAACTTGAAATCTAAGGTCCAATCTAACTTAAGTAGTAGAAGGAAATTCTTAATTAAAATTTTAGTTGAGGTTTCTTTATACTTTCTGTTTAAAAGAACAATTTGTATTTATCACATTCCTTGTTAATTTTTATGTAAATTTTACTTAAGTGATTAACCATGACCTATAAAAATTATGCATTATCCTATTATATTTTTATTCTATCTTGCATGCTTGTTAAATAATTTATTAAGTGATCACGCATCATCCAAAAGAATAAAAATTTAACCAAGAAATTGATATAAATAAAATATATGTGTCATGATCAAGAGATTCTTTTATGGTTAGTTTATCTAACATGTGATAAGATAACCCTTGGACCAAGGGAAAACACCTTTAACCATAGCTCGGTTCATATTGTAGAATTCTAACTTAGCTCCTATGTATCATATCTGTTGGTTTTATCTCAACACTAGGACTTGTACTACCTCTTATCTCTAGGGAGATTAATCCTTCCCTAAGATTTTACTCAAAATAATGTGAGGGTATCTAATGGATTGGATAAATGGGTTTACACAAAACAAAACCACAGGAACATGGGATCATACATAATAATGGGATGGGATGACACACAGTCCATAAACATTAATTTAATCATAATCAATTGAAAAAACCAATCACATACATAGGGTTGTTCTAATATCATGATAATCTAAATATCATGAAGTGAACAAATATTTTAAATCTAGTTTATTAATTACTACAGTTTTTTAATTAATATAAAACTCCATGAATTAATTCAATTTATTCAATTTATTCAATTTATTTGAATTCCATCTAAACACCCTTAAATTACCATCTTCCATATTTTTAAACAAAATTAATTTCATTTTAAATTAATGAAGTGCATAAGTGTACTTAGAGGCAATAAGGTGTGTTTGTCCAAAATTTTAACATAAAAATTAATTCAATATTTAATTATCAGTCCTATGAAATGGCATGTAATATCAAATTAATGACACACGAATCGCTTTGGAATAGTTTTAATTATATATTAGATTCTTTTCTCCATATAAAATTGAGAAAACTATTTATATAACAATACATGGCATGTTGTATTTTACATATAATTTACTATCTTCTTCCTATGTCTGCACCACATGCCTAAGGGTTGGATGTGTTGCATGAAACAGATGAGTCCAAGGAACATGAAGTTTGGTACATATTACACTACATGTGACCTTGGATTTTCATGGAATGTCAGAACCTATGTCATGTATATAATACATGATACACTAGGAAACACCACATTCTTATCCATGAGTAAACAGGGGCCACACATTATATACAGTGTTTACACGACATGTAGTTCTTCAATCCATGTTCCAGTCTATCCCGATTTCCACATCGGTCCACTTTTTTCTGATCTTGCATCCAACTTCATCATATAATTCTAATATTATCATGATATTTGGATGTGAAAACAATAATACATGGTATGTGTGTAAGAAATAAAGGTATTGTACTCTAGTTTTTTCTGATAAGAACCTTTGACACCTCTAGATGGTGTTTCTCAATTTTTTCTACATTTTTTTAATCTTAATAGTTTTCTGGTCATGTGAGATATAACTAAGAATGGAAGAGACAATGATGTTTGTATATTAAAAAAAGTTGATATGATTAACAAAAAATGAAAATACATTAAAACAATCAATAAATAAAAAAATTATAAATTAAACATGTGACCCCTCTGATACAACTTGTATCTTCCATTTGTAGTGCAAGTTCCTTGATTGGAATGGAAAAATTATTTTTTAGTCTTAATTTATGAAACTTAATTCTTGAACATGACAAATAAAGTGATGTATAATGAAAATTTTAGATTACATGACTAAATAAATCACTAAAACCAGATGAAGATGATCTTCACATATAGTTTATAATTAACTTATCATAAGATAATGAATTAACTCAACTTGTAATTCACTCTTCATTGATTATCCAATTGAATATATTTCATTAAATCATCATTTATCTATAAAATCCAAGGGTAGAATCCATCTAGCGGTGATCCACATGTGCACCACAATCAAAAATGTTATTGTAGAATTTTCAAGTGTTATCTTGGCCAATTCGGATTGCTTGCATTATTTTTGGTTGATCACAATGGAATTATTTTTTAGAGATAAATAACTCTTGATGTTCTATTGATGGAAAAATAGAGGTAGAAGATAGGGTGAGTTTTACGATCTTTATATCTCACACCATACCTTGATAGAGTCTATATATATTCATTGTTCACAACAAGAATCATTATATAGAGTGATATAATTAGTTATTTACTATGTTAGGTTTAGGGTTAGAAATTTTCACACAACCCCTTTCCCAATAACATCATTATTAGCTGACCCAATGTCAATTAATAATAATATAAATTTTATTATTAGTTTATTAACATGTGAAATTTTTTTTGAATATATTAAATAAATATTATTTACACCATTTCCAGATATACCATTAAACACGTTTCTCTGTTCCTCCTTAGTATTTACCAAACCTGTATTATATATTTATTTAATAAACAAATAACACTATATTATTCATCAATAAATATAATTTGTATTATATTCACCAATCCTTTGAAAATAAATTATTATTATTATTTAACTCACTTATTTTTTCAAATAACTTGTGATTAAATATTTCAAATCCACCAAGTCTAAATACAGATTAATTATAGGAACTTTTTAAACTCAATACATGAGTTTGACTAAGATTGTGGATACACATAGTGTGTGACCCTGTATACCTATTTCTTTGTGACATTAGGCACAACTACCAAAACTCCAAAGTTAGAATCTTGAAACACAATAAGGAACCCATAGAAAAATATGTTAACATTTCAATATCATTCATCATCCTACAAACACTTACCTATTTAATATAATTCCTTTATCAAGATATCTCAAATCAAGAAGTTTTTGTGCTGTTTCCATGATCCCATGTTCTCGATGTCTCTTTCTTTGACTTTTTGAAACATTATTCTCACATTGAACACCATGTCCATAGATTTATTTAGACAGTTCTGTTACTATTAAGGGTCTTAAGATATGAACTTCCATCAAGGGAAAAAAATAGATAAATCCTTCCTCACATGATCAATTAATGCAATATCAGTTGTGAAATACACAACAAATCATACCTCACCCCATACACATGTCATCATATATTTTTCAATACATCAAAGTATGTGATTAATTATATTCATATATGATAATCATAAAGTCTGAGGATTAATACTCACTTCTGTAGAGAGAAACATTCAGTGACATTCAAAATTTGATTTCCTATTAGTGGGTTTATTCACATAGCCTCCTATCATAGTGATTATCAAGCGCAAACACCATGAGGTGTCTCAATGTCTTATGATCCTGCTACCCATGATAGTATATATAATCTTCATCCTATTCGACAATATCATCAAGCCATAAATCTATATTCATAAATATTATTTTGTCACCTCCTGTTTCTCATCATAGTAGGGAACTATTATGACCTTTCAGTGCATCATATACTAATTATGACCTTTCATGCAACTGAAATATCATTATGTGATAATGAAACTAAATTAATAATGAAATAGGAAGTCAAGTACTAAGAATTTGGTTCTATGGAACCAAATATAACAAAGACTACTATATGAGTTTTCTTGGGTACTTTTGAATTTTTTTATCTAAAGCTATAACACACCATATCATCTTTTAGATATTTCTCAACTCACCATCACAACCATTAATGTTCAATGAAACATCTATATCTCATCAAAAAAAATTACACTATCTCTATGAAAACATATCAATCTTGAGATCATGTAATATGACTTGGATATCGATAGATCTTCCATCCATTTTGTTTATACAAATTATCCCAAAACAAATAAATCGAACAAACATAAAATCACTTAATCATGTCCTGATTCTATATGAAGCCTTTTACCATCCATTAAAACTCGATACCACATACTAATGTCTCAATCATGAATAATTAAAAATATTCAGGCTTATAAATATATCATTTTCCCACAACCATTGAAAATTACCCAATCATAACAACATGAACAAGATATCTTTAGTAAAATTTAGTACAAACTATCTAAACCAATCATCATGTGTTATAAACTCCATATTCTTACCTAATGCTCTCAATAAAATCTATTATATCTCATCATTATAGTAAGTGAACTCCCTAAGACTCACTCTAATAGGACCAATTCTAATGACTAATGACGAGTCATACACACAAAATGATAAGAGGCATAACCTCTAGATATAATATGTTTCCTATTATAATTCAATTACATCCACCGTAATATAAAGAAACCATCAAAAATGAAACATAAAACATACATTTATATATAATTAACATCTCTATAATACAAATTTAGGTAAAGAAATTTTACACTATATACAAGAAACACATCCTCAATAGATGTAAGAATGAGTACTAACAACTCAAATGTGATTAATATAATGAAACTCTACACAAGAAACTACCACATATACTTCCTCTCTTAAGCCACTAAGATCATCCTCTATCTATATATTCTCATTTTCATAAACCTAGTAGAAAACAATATATTATTTTACATGTAGTGAAAATCAATAATACTCAGTACGTTCATCTTAAGAAATGATTCGACCATAATAACATCTAGAATCTTTATGATTCAATAATAAATAAGGTTTAGAAAAACTAAAATCTAAAGGAATCATTATCAACCATAACACTAGTCATGATTAACCCCTTTCAATCTACTCAAATCTCATAATCATCATGATCATTAAATAACAACATTTTCTTATGTATAATATATACAAGCTTCTTTGAGAATAAAAAGGGCCATGTAGACTATGTCCAACTAGATTGTAAACAAGATTTCATGGATCAATTAGTATCCCTCTCAATAGATAGGGTCCATATATATAATCATATCTATATGTTCCCAATAAATCTAAGACTTTAGATCTCTTCCACCTCACATTTGTATGGAAGTTTTGAAATAGAGATAACATCTTTAAAATAATAAAATTATATCACATACCTTTTTAGTTTTTCGTCAATGATAATTTAACCTGTATGAACTATCCTAATATGGAGAAACTCTTTTTAAATATATGAATGTTATATAAATCTTTAAAAAAATATTACATTAATTAACTTGAAGGATCTTTTTAGGTTTAGTGTCTTGGAAATTAGGTACATATTACATGAATTACATAAGGATAAAATAAAACAAAACCTTAATTTAATCCACTTTATATACATATTTATAGGTTCTTCATAGGTTACTCTTACTGTGTCTCATATCCTGAGGACATACATCAAATAAAGGGGTGTTAATAATCCCAATAAAAAATTAAACAATGGAAACACAAAGCATGTGAGCTAGAAGAATATGAATAACTCATGAACATATGAATATGAATCATATCATAAAATAAATAGCATGAATCATAACATTTAAATGTGGATACAATATAAAAATAGTACATTCATAATCATATCACCAAGGTTTGTCACTAATATGTCATAAATTATAATTACTAAGGTTATTCACCAAGGAATCATTAGAATGTCATCCCTAGAGATTAATTCTTTACCCAATGCATTGGAGTGCTATCAGGGATCACCCTTCATACGTATTAAATCATTTTATCTAGATTTATCATAAAGGAAATCATTTCATAAACAAACCATGGAAATAAATAACGAAATTCTTATAAAAATCATTGCGTACAAAGTGATTAAAAGTTTGGAACAAAACATAAAATTAACATAAGAAAAAGGAATATGGGTTTCATATATGTATATCCTAGGATAAATAAGATAATTTTACATCTAGTAGAATTACCATAATAATGTAAGTGGTTTGGGTATTCACAATATGAAAATAGTACACCAAAAAGAGAAAAATGCATGAAATCATTGTGATAGAAAAACGGTATGAAACATGAATTACCGGAAAACAATAATGAGAGTTATTTGAGGTATCACATTGGAAAACACCATTTTGTTATTATAGGAATGAAAAAAATGGAATTAATAAAAAGAAAAAATATATAAACTTAGAAGATACATAATAAGGGTGTACTTGAATGAAAAAAAGGGGAGGAGACAGATTCATTTACCTTGAATAGTTTCTTCCTAAATCATGGAGGGGACAACCCTAGGACCTTGGAGACAACTTGTGGAAACATTTGAGGGACTACTTGTGAGATAAAAAGAGTATAAATCCAAGAAAGTTTAATTTTTTTTGAATGTTCGGTGTGAATGGGGTATTTATACTTGAGGAGGGGTGTCTTTAATTGAATAGAAATGATTATTTTGTATTTATGGATAACCACTATTTGGTGGCATTAATTCCAAACATTTTCATCAGAAAATAATGTTTTAAAGGATGGTTTAGTTCATTAAAAACATCAAACACTAAATTAATATTATATTTTTTAGTTATTTTAAGCTTTTACCTCTTAACATTAATCCGCTACAATATTTTACCTATAACCTCGTAACTCTTTTTTAACCACAGTAAATTTTTTATGACTAAGAATGAAATTGACCTTATTGCATAATTTGGACATTCTTATTCCAAATATGTATTCCCATTTAGTTAATTCAATTTAAAAAAGTGGTAAAAATAAATTCTAATGTGATACATGTATAACTCATAAAAAAATTTGTTTTATGGTTAAAATCAAGGTTTTCAAAAGTAATAACCTCGTGTTCTTAAATGTAACGCATTTTTCTATATGATTTTCAATAAATAATTTATAATTAATAATAGTTATTAAATCATTTTAAATCATTTTTATATCCTAATTATATGATAAGATTTATCATATTTCATAAAAATAATATTTTCACATTTTAACACAAAAATCAACTTTTTAAAAAATTGCTATAAATTATCCCTAAGAGAATTTTGATGTGATGACCTGAAAAAAGTATTTTTTATAAGAATATTAATCTAAATATTATAATTTTATTTTAAATAAAAACTGTATTGATTGAATTTTAACCATATTTATGACATAAATAACTTTTTGACCATTATAAAAATTAATTAGGATTTATCAAATTTATATTATCATATAAAAGTGTTTTATAAGATAATGTAATGAAAAAAAATATTTAAAGCATATAAGTTGATAATATTACATAACTTTAATGGAAATTAAATATTTATATGGTTTCTATAAAATAATCAAAATCATAGCTTTATTCGACCACTAATAATTATATTGAACAATCATCTTCTTAATTAATTATCTTAATTTCCACTTGTCTTATTAGCCAATGATCCTCTTTTGGAAAGTTCATATATACCTATAAATACACTATAATTATTATAATTCATTGTTCAATTCAATTCTATTATTGTTCTATATCATTTTCAGAATGAATATTGTATTATTAACTCTCTATTTCTTTGTTATAGCACTATTCATGGGTGGGATGATTCTAAGGGATTAGGGTGACCCAAATTTTTACATTTTACATTATTTATTCTCTATTATTATTCCCATTATAATATTTGGATTAATAATAGGAACTATTTTAGACTAAATTTAATCTTCTTAAATAAAGGATGCGGTGTTTTTAGTTTTTTAGTAAGTTTTTTCTATACTTTTATTATTCCAGGTTATAAAATTTTATATCATTATATGATTTAAAAAGTTGTTATGAAATATACAAGTCATTATGTGTTCTTAGATTTGTAAAACATATTAAAAAGTTATTGAGAGGAAAGATATCCACTAATAAAATAAGTACATTTTTTGAGTTGTTATATTCTTCAGCCATAAAGAAATTATATCCTCAAAATTTTCTCTTGTTCATTGATACCTTTAATTCAAAAGATCATGGCCTTCTTCAACATTGTTGATATTTAATATATATTTCTATAAAAATTCCACAAATGTTAAATTACATGGTTGTACTTCCTTTCCTTAAATAGATGATAGAATTGAGCCTTTGAAATCATATCGAAAAAATAATAATGATTGATGAAATTAACAGGTTCTTGATAGATCAAACCATTTCTTTCAGGGGAGTTGAATATTTAAAACACTTTTAAACTCTTTCAAACTATCCATTCAAAAAATATTGATGATTAAATCTTTTTGGAAGGGATAATAATGTTGTACATGATATCTTTCTTACCATATGACATGTGTCCTATTGAAAAGGAAAAGTTAAAACATAAAATTAATTATATATAACTAAATTATAACATGTCTAAAAATCACACATATTTCTATCCATTGAATAAAAAGAAAACAAAATGAATAAGGATACTTTTAATAATAACCACAACAAAATTCCACTAAAGGATGTATAATATTATTTGCAATAGTTGCATTCCCATAAACATTAACTTATGATAAAACAGTTCTAAAATTTTTCCATTGATGAACTCAATTTTTTTTGGGGTGTCACTTGATAATTTTAGAAAAATATCTCACATTAACTAGACTCACAATAGGAGAAATATATCTCTAGATTAGTGGGTCATAATCCTCGTAGGGTAGTCCCAATATATTTCCCTTGGTTTTGAGATTGCATGTTCCTATCAGCCTTATTAGCCATTGAAATTGGGAATTGAATTTTATAGTTCCGAATTTCCTCACTTCGACGAAAAAAAACTATTAATAGGGACTTAGGTTGAACAATTTTATCCTCCTTTATCATCAGATCTGGAAAATGATTGAAAATTTAACCAAGCTTTCCACACCTCAAGCATTGAACTTAAAGATAAGAATGAACCATATTCCATTTTTCATTAGTGTTGAGAAGTTTATTATTCACCTCAATATGATATTTTTGAGCTATATGGCCATCTCTTCTACACATGTATCACTTTTCACTTCCTTGTAAACAATTCCCCAAATTTTTTTTCCCGCATTGTTGCATGTGGGGTGTTGTACATCATTATTGTTCATATTCTTCACAAAAATAATTTCCAAACATATCCTCTTTTTTATGTTTAGAAACTTATCCATATTCAAGTTGATAATCATAATACATTATAACTAGTTTGACATAAATAGGAGATTCTTTACTTCATCTCCCCCTGTTTTGGGAATTCTATCATAACCTATTTCATTACATCTATTGTATGCATGAATCCTTATATTTTTTACATTTTTATTTCAATAAGGAGAAAACATAAGTGATATATTCTTTAATATTGAAATTCCTATAATAAAAATTCTAAAGGAAATATTTATCTTAAAATTTTCTAATATCAAGATTTTAGGATGATATACTTTAATATTTGTAAACTTTTTACACTATCATTATATCATTACTAATTATTTGTATAATCTTGTGACTAACCAAATCAAATCCCCTAGGAGTGTCAAACTAGGTGTACAGTAAGGCCCAGTGTCATATATAAGTTCCCAATCAAGACTATCTCAATGTGGTGTTTTTGGGTGTTACCCATAGGTGCATCTATTCTATATCTACATTTATTTTTAGTATCTAGATAGGGATGTATTTTCTTAGAAACCACTTACATAATACTCACCAAAATACCAGGATGTTTTCCTATATTCAGAATCATCCTTATGTTTTTACTAATGTTTCTAATCCTAATTTTCACAAATAACTAAATCATCCTTTAATACCAATTATAGTTACTCACATTTTAATTACGTGACTTTTACATAAATCCTTAAAAAATATTACATTAATGAAATCAAAGTATATTTTAAGGTTTAGTGTCTTGAAAATTAATTACATATTTCTTCAAATACATAAGGATAAAATATAAAACATTCTTTTAAGAAACTTTTATATATCTTTATAGGCTCTTACTAAGTGACTCTTACTGTATCTTAAATCTTGGGGACATACATCAAATAATGGGGTGAGCAAAAATCCCATCAAGGGAATAAAAAAAGGAAACACTTGGTATATGAGAAAAAGGCATATGAATAAAGAATGGTAAAATTATTATGAGGAATATCACAAAATAAATAACATTAATCATAACATATAAATATGGATATAACATAAAAATTAGATATTTATAAGCATATTACCAAGTATTTTCACCATGGTGTCATAAATCATAATTACTACGGTTATTCACCAAGGTATCATATGTATATCATCTATAGAGATTAATTATTTATCCAATGAATTATATCACTATCAAGGTGAACTATTCATATTTATTAGATCATGTGTGCCATATAGAGCACAAAGTAAATTACTTCTTTAATTACCCATGGAAATAAATAATGTGTTTCATATAAAAATCATTATGGACAATGTGCTTAAAATTTTTTATCAAAACATAACATTAAACCATGAAAATGGAATATGGGTTTCATATATTCAAATCTTTGAATCAATAATATATTTTTACATATAGGCGAATTTCTATGGAAATTGAAGAGGTTTTGGGATTCACAATATGAAAACATTTCATGAAAATGAAAAAATTTCATGAAATGATTTTGGCAGAATAACGGTATCTAGCATGGATTACTATAAAATCATAATGAGAGATATTAATGGTATCCCATTGGTAAAGCACCATTTTGGTAGTATAGGTAATAAAAAAATATAATGAATAAAAAAGATAATATGGACAAATAGAATACACGTAATTAGGATATACTTGAATGAAAAAAGGAGAGGAGCAGGATTCACTTACCTTGAAGAGTTTCTTCCTAAATCATGGAGGGGAAAACCCTATGAATTTGGAGACAACTTCGAGAAAACTTGGAGGGGATATTTGTTTGGTTAAAATATCATAACTTATTGGATTTTGAAATTGGAGTGTAGAGTGATTGTGGGAAGGGGGTATCTATACTTGAGGAGGGGTGGCTTTAAGTGAATTAAAATGATTATTTTGTATTTAACGCTTACCACTATTGGGTGGAATTAATTTCAATAATTTTTGTTGAAAATTAATGTTTTACAGATTTTTTTATTTATATAATACATTTAATTTTTTAATTTTTATATATGTTTAGATTTTACTTTTTAACTTCTAGTTACTATATTATTCTACATATACCATGGTAACTCGTTTTTTACCATGGTAACTTTTTTATGTCTAAAAATAAAATTCACCATATTACCTAATTTTTAAATTTTGATTCCAAATATGAAATCTACTTTTCATAATTCAATTTAAAAAAGTGGTAAAAATAAATTCAAATGTGATACGTGTATAACTCATAAAAATAGTTCTTTAAAAGGTTAAAATCAAGGTCCTCAAAAATGTTAAGCATATATTTCTAAATGTAACACATTAGGTACTCTATGGTTACTTAAATATTTTTCAACTAATAATAGGGATTAAATAATTTAAAATCACGTTCATATCCTAATTATATTATAATATTAATCATATTTCTTAAAAATAATATCTTAACTTTTTAAGCAAAAAATTCAACTTTTTATAAAATTACCAAAAATTCACCCTAATCTAATTCCAATGTGATGAATGAAAAAAAGAAATTATTTTATAAAAATAGTACTATAAATATGATAATATTTTATTTTAAATAAAAATTCTCATTTATTTAATATTTTCATTTTTATGACATAAAGAAATTCTAGTCCATTAAAAAAATTACTTAGGATTTACCTAATTTATATTATCATATAAAAGTTTTTTATAAGATAATTTCAAGAAAATAAAATTTATTTAAAACATATAAATTTATCATATTACTTAATTTTAATGTAAAATAAATTTTAATATTGTTTCTATAAAATAATTCCAATGGTCATTTTATCGCGCCAACAACAATAATATTGACCAACCGTCTTCTTAATTATTTGTTGTAATTACCACCGGTCGTATTATCCAACACTCATATTGATGAATGGCCACATATCCCTATTAATACACTATCATTCTTACACTTCATCATTCACTTTGATTCTATCAAGTATCTATATCGTTTGCAAAATGAATATTGTATTACTAACTCTCTGTTTCTTTGTTATTGCACTATTCTTGGATGTCATGAATCTAGGTGGTCGAGGTGGCCCATATTTTTATATTTTATTTAATATGTTATTTATTATTCTTCCCATTATAATATTTAGATTAATTATATAAATTGTTTTATACTGAAAGTAATGTTCTTAAATAAGGGAATAGAGTGTTGTTAATTTTCTAGTATGTTTTTCTATCCTTTTTCTATTATTAGTTATAAAATCTCATCTCAACCAATGATGTAAAATTTTATTATAAAATATTAAATTTTTTCAATGTTATTCCATTTTCAAAACAAAATTAAATGTTTTTTGGAGGAAAGATATCCATTAATAAAATAAGAATGTTTTCAAGGTTGTTACACCTAAGATGCTGGAGGAATACGCATATCTATTCATCTCTCACCATATATTATATAGGAATAAAAATATTTATATATCTTCATTTAAATATCAAGTCTTTCTCAAAACCAATGTTTCATGTAAAAGGAATAAATACTCTATACATTTTCATCCACCTCGATCTTGGAGTTCTGAGAGAGAGTGTGTAATTACTCAAGTGAATAAATTTCTATCATAATATCATGTATCACTAATAACCACTTACCTAGTATTATGGTCGAATATGAATAAATACACATATAGGTCATTGTCATATCCTACCCTAAGTAGTGGGTGAGAATTTTAAATGAAACCATCATACCCTAACCTGTGGCAGAGGGGGTGTCAAGGAAGACCAAATTGTGCTCTTTTCTTCAATATTATTGGGCCAAAAAATTCATTCAGAGGTGATTTTTTTAAAATTTAACGATAGTTTAAACCACCAAAATATGATTCATAATGATTTTTCAAAACCACTGTGTATTCTAGTTTCGAATATTAGTTCACGACACTTTTAAAAAAAATCTATGCGAATCATTTCATGAAATGTTTTAATGATTAATGATATTTTTATTTTTAATTATATTAATGATAATATAAATAAAAAATAATTAACAGTAGTTTTAAATTTTTTTAAATAAATTAATAAAATATTTTTAAAAAATAGCAGTGTTGGGCCTTCTCGGTCCGGACCCAACTAAAGCATGGCTAGACCGAGGTCAGACCCACAAGGTCAGGTTATGTCTTTCCCAACCCACCAAGATCATCCTAGCACCACCCAACACTAGACCACACCAACTATTCCCTATCCCAAAACACCCCATCCCACCCAAACCTACCCAAAAAAAATAAACATATATATGTGTAGGGTGAGATTTAAAAAACATTCCACTTGATTGTTTTGAAAGGCCTTTACCACTCCACCAAAGTCTTCATGTGATGACTAAATATAGATTAATATACCTATATATATATACAGATAAACACATGTAAATATATATATATCTGTAAAAATATTTATTCATACTTTATTAATATATATATATATAAACATAATTACATATAAAATTACATAAATATAGTTCTGTATAAATTTATAAACGTATGAATATATATATAAATATAGCTAAATTTACATAAATGTATATAAGTACATATATATATATATATAAACATTAAGATATATATATTTGTGTGTGTGTGTGTGTCTATATTGATCTAATATATATAAATATAGATAAAAATTAATATCCCTAAAAATATATAATTATAAATAAATATACAAAAATATATATATAAATATGTATATATATATAATTATCTTTTTTTAATATATATAGTAACATAATATATATGTATATATATATAAAATATGCATAAATATACATAAATACATATAAATATATATAACTATGAATAAATTTAGATAAATATATATAAATACATACACATATATGTACTTGAATATAATTATATATAAATATAAATATATAAACACATGTAAATATACATATATATATATATACTTATAAATATCTACATATATCAACATAATATATATATGTGTGTGTGTGTGTGAATATGTATATATATATATAAATATACAAAAATACATATAAATATCTAAAATTTTGTATAAATATAAATAAAATTAAACATATGTCTATATATATCAATGTGTGTGTTTGTGTGTAGATATGCACACTTAGATATACATAAAAACATATAAATAAATATACGTAAATTGATACATACACACATACACATATAAATATCTATAAATATACACACAAGCACAAAAATTTTCACTCGGAATTCCCAACCATAAGGAATTTCCATGTTCGGCCAGGATTAACCAAGTATTATATCCAAATCTAGGCCTTGGAATTCCTTTAAGAGAAGAACATGGGATTAACCGAACCAAGGAAATGCAATCCTTGACACATGTGACACACCAGAAAAACAAATCATCAAAAGAGGAAAGACCACAACAAATTCAAGACCATCATATCAAATAGATTGTAAACATAAGGAATAAATCCATACCCCACCCAAAAAGGACAAATAGAACCTCTAAAATGAAGTGGAAACACCATTGAAAGATCTAAAATTAGGGAACATTAACTTAAATCTCGGTTTTTCATGCCTTTTATGCCTCTTTTAATGGATAAAAATGGCGAATGGGGAACCCCTCATATAAGTCATTATAAATCTTGTTTTAAATTTTGATTTCATAGTCTATGGATCTCAAACAAACATACGGATCAAAAGTTATGATCATTTGAAGTTGAAATCTTATTTTCAACATCTCTTAAAACATTGATAAATTTTTCATTATTAATTATTATCAAACTTTTAACAAATATAATCAAATTTTATTTCATAAGATTTTATTTTCTAGGTTATGCAGAAAAAATAGATACCCAAGTCAAAAGTTGTGGTAACATGAAAATGAAACTGATATTTAACTTCTCTTATAACATTAGCAAAGTAAGGAAGTTTTGGTGATGGTTTTTGTGTGTGTGTGTGTGTGCTTATATGTAAACATACATATATATACATAAATAATTAATAATTAATAATTATCAAATTTTAATTAAGAATTAGTAAATAATTTATAATTATGAAATAATTAATAATTAATTTCCTTTTTAAATAATAAATAACTAATAATTATAAATAATTAATACATAATTTAACTTTTAAAATATAATTATTAATCATTAATTATTTATTATTGACATGTAATTAAAATTTAAACTAATTATTTTTATTTTTAATTAATAAAATTAATTTGACAGTTTTTTTTTAATTCCACTTAAATTATCTAAATAAAATCAAATAAAATTTTATATTTAGGAAATATTTTACCTTTATCTAAATGGTGAAGATTTTAACATCTACTAAAAAATAAAAATTAATCATTTAGTGATATTTTTGAAAATCACTTCTAAATTTTGTTCTTCTTCTAGTGTTTACACAAATCACAAGATTATTGTACATGCCAAGAAGATGAGTATAAAATGTAATTACTTAACTGAAATCATGGATCCCACCTATTTTTTATGTTATAATTTCTACATAAGAAACGTGGATTCCATTACATCATTGTTCAGGAATATTCATATTCTTAGCTCTGTGTAATCCAATAAGTATTAAATAATTATAATTGTATTGTGTATCACATCAAAAAAAGTCCACCTTATCATAAAGATTCCACAGTACCGACAAAATATTCATATCATTCCCATATTTAATCTAAACCATTGTCAAAATAATTACACCACCTTAATTTATAATGTTCATAAGATCATCCATCAACATATTTTCGAGAATTAAAAGCCATCAATTTAAGTCCTCATAAGTCCATAATAAATAAATTTTATCTTAAAGATTATATTTATTTTCCTTTAATAAGCTCACAGTTTCTTTCCTTTAATGTCTTACAATAATGGCCATATTTACCAAATTTCCATAATAAATTATCTTTATTTATATTAATTTTTTTAAAATTTATATTATTATATATAGGTTAATTAAGATATATTCATTGGTTTTCCACCTCCTTAACACATTCAGTATCTCTATGCATTCTTACAAAAAAATTATAATGAGTTAATTAAATCATTTTCAATACATTATTTTCATTATCATGAATATTTAAGTAATTCCCTCTTTATTTCCCATAATAATAAAACATAACCTTTTTAATTCCCTCTTCATCATTTAAACTATTAGCTTCAATATAATACATCATATCAAATTCACTTAATCATAATGAATTTTATAAAATCATTTTAGTGCTTCTAATATATTATCAGGAAAATATTGGTAATTTTAATGAATACTTTCCTTTATCATCAATATTAATTAATCATATCATTATAGTTTTTAGAATATTAACATAGATTAATTCACTCTTCCTTGATTAAAAAATAATCATCAAGTTTATATCAATCATATCATTTATTAAGCATTTTATCTCATTAATTTATTAATTTATACTTCTACGATCATCTAATTATGAAATATTATTATAATATAATAATAATATTTTACATAATTATCTCAAAAAAATTTACCACCCCCATTTAAGTAGTTCACTTTATCAAATATTGTCCATATGATTTATTAAATTAATTCATAATGTTTGGGTATAATAATATCAAATCAAAAATTAAATTTAACAAATATATAGATATTAGTAATTTAATAACAATAATTTTCTTAATTTACAACACTGATAACATAGTTTATAAATCAAGAATCTTTAATTTGACCCAAAATGTATTAAATTAGGTTTAGGGTGATGATAAGAACCCAAAAAAAAGCAATACCAAAATTTCATTCTACATGCATCATAATGCTTAGCCTACCCTCTATTCCAACTAGGGGTTCCACATGGAACACCTCATTTTCATACCATATCCCTTACATCCCACTCAGTTTTGAACCCTATGTGTATGGACCCAGAAATTTCAAGGATTTTTTTTTCTTAAATACTTTGAAATTTCACAAGTCTGTGGCTTCTGAAGGCACTTGATTCCAAGGCCCGGTGTGTCCGGAATCAATTTCCAAAGTTTATCTCATGTATGTTTAGTAAACGAATGAGTGGGTTTTTCTATCTTTGGAACTGGTGCTCAGAATTTAAATCTGAGGGCACCGATGAACTCTCAGCGCCGGTAATTACTTAAGGGGACCTTTACCGCAGTTGCGTTTTAAGTGGGATGAGAATTGTTTTTTGGGGTTTAATTAAAGAAGTAAATAAAATTGTTTGTACAATATTATTCTATATCTAAGGAGGTTAATTCCTCCCATGGGAAGTTATTGGTGGGGCCCACACCCACCCAACTTCCCATGTGTGGATAATTGAAAGGTGGGGCCCACATGATCCCCAACCTTTCTCCTCCCCGTAAACACCTTAACCCTCTTTAAACCCCCCATTAAACTCCCATGTTAATGTTGAAAACTCTCCCATTTATGAGACCTCTCACCTCCTCCTCTCTCCCTCATTAACTTTTTCCAACACACCTTATTTAATTAATGGAACCTATTCAATTAATTAATGAAGAGATTCAAATTTTGAATGGCTTGGAAAGTTTAATTAAAATAAGGTGAAACCTTATTTTAATTGGGTTTGCACTTGTTTTGTTGGGGTAAACTTCTTGAGGGAGAGATATTGTGAAGAAAGAATAGAATTTCTCCTTTGTCGAAGAACAACGTCTCCTCCCACGAAGAACAAAAATGCACCTTCCATTCTCTTCTCCGCGACAAGAGAGGAGACGTTGCTTCCTCCTCAGGCGCACTCTGACGATGTCCACGAATACTCACCTCGCGGCGCCGTCTTCTGCGACACCGACATTCGTCATCAATTTTTGAGGTAGGGGGTTTAATTAATTTAATTAAAATAAATTACTCCCTCATTCTCATTGTATTAAAGTGAATACCTTGGCCTATTTCTACCGCTTACGCGGAGGGCGCGGGCCGAACAAACACGGCCTGACGACCCTCCATTGTAACTTATTTATTATTCTTAGAATCAGAAACTGAATGCAGAAAAGGCACGACGCCATCGCGTCGTGCTGGGTAAGTGGCGAAGGAAGTCGGCGTCGTCGCGCCGGCTGTGCGGGAGGAACCGCAGCCCGCAACGCGGGTCGCTTCGGCGGAAGAACCAGCTGGCTCGTCGGCCAGCCGAGCGAATGGAAGCCGCGGCGCAAAAAATGCGCCGCGCTGGATAACTGGCCCGCCCGTTGGCCAGCCGGGTGGAGCCGGACAATGGCGTTAGGAGAGAGCCGCTTCGAAGAAATCTGCGGCCCGTTGTGCGGGCCGCGTGCTCCAGAAGCCCAGCCGGCCTAGCCGGCCAGTTTGGGAAGGGTGGCACCACTTGGCGCCTCCAGTTCGGACTGTCGGGGGGTCGCACCCCCCTCGGAACCACTCGGCCTTCGGGCCAACCCGCTCAACCAGCCGACCAAGCCATCCGGGCCGCGCACCCAGCTGGGCCGCACTGGGTCGGGCCGAGCCGGGATATGCCAGGCTGGGCCGGGCCGCGCCCCGCCGGGCCGGGCCGAACCATTCGGGCCAAGCTGAGTTTTTCCTTCAGACCGGTCTGACACCCCTTTCGTGTCACACCCGTCAAACTAGTTTAACCCGACCCATCGGCCGACTGGGCTAAATGGGTCGGGCCTGTTATTCACATAGACGTGAATAACATCAAGACCGCGCGTCCGATCGACGCGTTTTCTGTAGCACTGGGACTCTTTGGACAAGATGGTCCTTTTGTAAAACTCTATGTGAGTTTTTCACAACTTTGATAAACATCCAAGTTTGCAACGAGCATATTTCCAACCGGGCCCCTGGAACAGAAAAGCCAATATCTCTCAGACCATGCGACCGTTTGACGCACCGTCTGTCGCGTTTGGTTCCTTTTGAAGAGATAACTTCGGGATACATCAACTCTGACTTAGTTACAGTTGATGTATCAACCCCTTTTATTCGTGGGGTGGACCCTCCCGGAATTGAGTACGTTGTGTGCGGGAACCCTAGAGCTGGCTGCGACTGCGACGACGAACACGACTGTACTTGGATCCTACGTGGGTTCGGCGGCGAGGAAGACTGTAATTGGATCCTCCGTGGTTTCGGTAGCGATGACGACTGTACTTGGATCCTATGTGGGTTCGATATCGAGGGTTTCTGTACTTGGATCCTACGTGGGTTCGGCAGTGACGACTTCTGTACTTGGATCCTACGTGGGTTCGGTAGAGGAGATGATTCAAAGGCTCCATCTAGTCATCTCCACCCATCTTCGTGAGTAGTGTACCTGTGTGAGATGAGTCTTGACTTTCCATCATTATCATTAGTATGATTGACTTCTTTCCTGTGTGGACTGGTTGTGCTTGGGCTCGGAAGTTGGATCTGTGCTGAGATTGATGACTTAGGTATATGTATGGGCATATACCTAAGTAGAGTTGGTTGATACTTCATGTTTGTATCTTTCCATTGTGGTTTATCCTTTTTGGATTCTCGGAGACCTTCGGGGGTCTCGGGGTCCCTACTGAGTATCGTTATACTCACCCCTACATGGGCATTTCCCGCACTACGCTATGTTGGTTACAGATGACGGACAACACTGATCGTGGTCGAGGCATGTGGATCTGAAAAGTATCCAGAGGTGGACCACCTGGCAGGATGTACACGAAGTGGACGGACAGACCCGAGGTACCAAGAGACAATTTGTACCCACCCATCCGGTGGGATTCCCGGAGGACAACTCGGTGGTTGCTGGTTTACTTTTCATCTCTTGTACTTTCTTTCTCAGTTTTACTATACTTTTAGTTGGGTTTGTATTCTGGTCCATTTACTTTCCAGCACTTACTTTTTTACTCAGTTTACTTTGTGTTTACTCCATCTAGCGTACTATGTTGTGTTTGTTTACTTATATAAAGGAAATACCTTCACTTTTATCGGGATTTACGCATGTGGTGCTAGTCGCTAGTCTCTGGCCTATGGAAGGTGGGTTTGGGGTAGTCACAGCACAGGCCCCGAGGACGGGTCGTGACCAATTGGTATCAGAGGAGTCGGTTCTACCACAGAACTCAGGACACTAATAATTTCTTCTCTATGAAGAAATAGTTTTAAGAATATTGAATGTGGCTTTCAGTCCAGGGAGTCCAGTGTTGGTGCGGCGGCCGACGTATCCATACACCAGGACCCTGATTTTGTATTTCTGACTCAGTGCTCGAAAACACTGATTGCATGTGTGTTTCAAAAGTTTTCTTTGTGATTACTTTGTGTCAGCTCACCAGGTATACTATACTAACCGGTGCGCACCTGTTTCTTCTATGGATGGCCCCACGAAAGCAGCCAGCTAGGGTTCCTAGTTAAGTGTGGGATGGCAGCTCACCGAGCGACGAGTCCTCGGTGCAGGGCCCCATTACAGCGGAGGCACCAGCGGTACCACTACTCGATGGGCCACCGATACCACCAGCCCCAGAAACGAAGAGTGCACGCTGCATGAGTGCATTACACGAGTTTCCGCGACAGAGGCCGCCCAGGTTCCGTAAAGAGATGGATCTTTATACAGAAGAGGATTGGCTGGAGACTATCGTCAGAGTCTTCAGATTGGTAGGGACACCATCAAACCTTATGGTGATCCTTGTCACAAGTCTCCTACACGCAGCAGCCAGTAGATGGTGGAGCATGATGCTCCAGGTGCACGACGAGTCATCTCTAATTTGGACGGACTTCGAGAGCCTCTTCCGCTCAGAGTTTTTTCCAACAACCCTTTGTGCGGTGCACATCCAGAAGTTACTACAGCTACAGCAGTGCATCATTACAGTAGCCCAGTACTCAGCGAGATTTACCGACCTCTCGCGCTACTCCATGGACATGGTACGAGACCCATTATTCTGGACCCAGACCTTCGAGCAGGGACTGAGGAATGATATCAGGTCTTCAATGATCTCCATCAGCATTTCAATGAAGGCAGGAATATTGGAGAGGGCTCTTCTTGTGGAGAGATTTCTTGCTGAGCCTAAGGCAGCAGCGATCCCTACCACAGGGCAACACATAG
This sequence comes from Viscum album, assembly GCA_963277665.1. NCBI lineage: Eukaryota > Viridiplantae > Streptophyta > Magnoliopsida > Santalales > Viscaceae > Viscum > Viscum album. The sequence continues at coordinate 1,008,711,319 of OY728161.1, forward strand.
CGGAGTATTCTGCAGCCGGCAGTAGACAAATGTCGCAGAGGTCCAAGAGTACCAGTCCATCAGGTGGTCAACCTCAGGATACTGGTTCGGATGTGCGGGGCACACGCAGCAGAGCCATTCATACGAGAGACAGGCAGTGCAATGCATGCGGTGGGAAGGGCCACATGGCTCGTGACTTCCTGACCCGCCATGAAGAGGAGCAGCAAACAGTAGAGGTACCTCCCAGGAAGAGGCATAGGTTTGACCGTGGCCGTCTGTAGGGAGCAGGTAGACAAGGCAGAGGATATGGCCGAGCAGCAGGTGGTGGACGATGCTTCGAGACTCTACCACCACCACTAGGAGGTCCACCCTGACCATAGGGAGCTAGAAGACAAGGGCAGACTCAGCTCCAGGCAGTCGAGGCCTACGACCATGGCGCACCTGTGATGATTCTAAGTATTATCTGTGTCTACTCCACCCCTGCTTCAGTTTTTATAGACACAGGAGCGAGTCATTATTTCATTACTGCTACCCTTGTACGGAGCATGGAGATTTCGACGAAGTCGTTGGCTCGATCCTTACAACTAGAGACTCCTACAGGAGAAAACTCAACGATTACGCATCGGTGCCAGCGGTGTGAGCTTACTCTAGGAGATGAGAGCTTTGGTTGGGATCTTCTTGCAGCGGCGTCGAGGCCTTATGACGACATCTTGGGCATGGATTGGTTATCTACAATCCATACTCATATCGATTGTATTAGGTTCAAAGTGCGGTGTGTCCAGATAGATGGGAGCAGGTTCACATTCACCGGCAATAAGGGAGCCTTTGCAGCGCAGGATTGAATTATGCAGAGGAGAGGGAAGCCGATCACCCATCAGTTGGCTAGTCTCTTCCTAGGAGCATTTTATGTGCGGAGTCCTATTTTTCCTGTTGCGGTGGATCAGTATGCGGACATTTTTTCTGACGACATTCCAGGACTACCTCCACGCAGAGAGGTAGACTTCTACATTGACCTATACCCCGGGACAGCACCGATATCTACTCAAGCATATCGGATGGCTCCTACCGAGCTTCGTGAGCTGCAGGTACAGCTGAAGGATTTGCAGGGAAAGGTATTCATCTGACCTAGTGTTTCACCCTGGGTTTCTCCGATTTTATTCACCAAGAAGGTGGATGGGAGCTTACAACTATGTGTCGACTACTGTCGCCTAAATCAGGTGACCATAAAGAACAAGTACCCACTCTTGAGGATTGACGGCCTCTTTGATCATCTCAAAGGAGCACGATGGTTCTCAAAGATAGAACTCGGATCAGGCTATCATCAGCTCAGATTTCGAGATGAGGATGTTCAGAAGATGGTCTTCAGGTGTCGGTATGGCCACTACGAGTTCTTGGTTATGACCTTCGGTGTAACCAATAAACCAGCAGTGTTCATGAGTCTCATGAACAGAATCTTCCATACATACATCGATCGTTTTTTCATAGTCTTCATCGATGACATACTGATTTACTCGACTACTGAAGAGGAGCACGCCTACCACTTACGGGTTGTAGTAGACACACTTCAAGAGAACCAGCTTTATAGTAAGCTCTTGAAGTTCCTGTTCTGGATTCGAGAGGTTCACTTCTTGTGGAACGTCATCTCAGAGGCGGGAGTTGTTGTGGATCCTGCAAAGATCGAGGCATTACTTTCTTGAGAGCAACCCAGGAGCGTGATAGAGGTGTGGAGTTTCCTAGGTCTTGATGGGTACTATCAGAGATTTGGGCCAGACTTCTCCAGAGTTGCAACAGCGCTTTCAGCTTTGACGAAGAAGGGGAAACCCTTTGTGTGGTAAGATAGAAGTCAGCAGAGCTTTCAGGAGATGAGGCAGAGATTGACCAGTGCACCCATCTTGAGGCTACCGAAGGAGGGCATAGGGTATGTAGTTTATTTCGATGCATCAAGGACCGGACTCGGGTGTGTCCTGATGTAGGAGCGGGCAGTGATCGCCTATAGTTAACGACAGTTGAGGTAGCACGAGCAGAACTACGCTACCCATGACTTGGAGTTAGCAGCAGTGGTCTTCTCCTTGAATATGTGCAGGAAAAATCTGATGGGCGAGCGCTTTATAGTCCACTCCGACCACTAGAATCTCATGTACATCTTCTCGTAGAAGGACCTGAACCTGAGACGGCGGTGATGTCTCGAGTTCCTCCAGGACTATGACTTTGATATATTCTATACTCCTGGGAAGGGGAGTATTGTGGATGATTCTCTCAGCAGGAGATCGGGCATTCAACTACTTGGAGAGGCGACAGAGCTGTTAGCCTCTTTGCAGATATCCTTCGTGAATAGAGATGGGGCAGCCTTTCTACAGTCTCTCACAGTCACTCCTCCACTACTTCAGTGGGTCAGGGAGGCACAGCATGGGGACGTTGATTGTGAGACGCGACGTGCTCAGATTTCCACAGGGCAGGCGCTTGATGGATTTTCTAAAGGAGGAGAGCATGTCATTCTCTTCATGGGACGTACCATGGTACCAGTTTCACAACAGGAAGAATTTTTGAGGGATTTTCAAACTTCCCCTCTAGCGGTACATCCTTGAGTGGAGAAGATGTACCAGGACCTCAGATGGAAGCACTAGTGGATGGGTATGAAGAAGGTTGTAGCAGAGTTCGTTTCACGATGCCTCAATTTCCAGTAAGTGAAGGTGGATCACCAGGTACCAGCAGGCTTGGTACAACCCTTAGAGGTTCTGGAGTGGAAGTGGTACAGGATTTCCATTGATTTCCTGATGGGATTTCCACGAACTTCTAGAGGACACGACTCTATCTGGGTGATCGTAGATCGACTCACCAAGTCGGACCACTTCCTACCGATCATAGAGCATGGATCAGTAGAGTGCTTGGGACGCATCTACGTTCAGGAGATCCTATGGCTCCATGGTGTGCCATCATCTATTGTCTCCGATCGAGATGCTCGCTTTACTTCCTAGCTTTGGAAGGGGTTGCAGGAGGCTTTTGGGATGCAGCTACACTTGAGCACCGCCTTTCATCCTCAAACGGATGGCCAGAAGGAGAGGACCATTCAAACACTCGAGGATATTCTCCGTTCATGTGTCCTTGACTTTGGTCATAGCTGGGAGGATCACCTGCCCTTGGTGGAGTTTGTGTACAAAAACAGCTACCACTCCACCATCGGGATGGCACTATATGAGTCATAGTACGGCCGACCTTACATGTCACCTCTATGCTGGACTGACCCTGGGGAGTCAGCACTCGTAGTACCAGAGATGGTTTAGGCTACGACGGAGAAGGTGCGGATCATCAATGAGCGGATGAGTACTGCACAGAGCAGACAGAAGTCATATGCTGCTAGGAGGCAGAGACCACTGGAGTTCGAGGATGATGACCATGTTTTCTTACGGGTCTCACCTCGATGTGGATTGCGGAGATTTGGTCGGGGTAGCAAGTTATCTCCATGCTTCATCGGAAAATTCCAAGTCCTCATTAGGGTAGGCGAGGTGGCTTACTGCCTATCCCTTCCACCCCAATTGCACCGGATGCACGACGTCGTCAACGTATCTCGGCTGAGGAGATACGTGCATGACCCGACTCACATCATTGATCATGGGGAGCTGGACATCAATGATGGGGCGACATTTGTGGAGGTCCTGGTGGTGATCGAGGATTGACAGGAGTGGGTCCTACATGGAAGGTTGATTCCTCTTATGCGCATTCTTTGGCAGCACGAGAACCTCCAAGAGAGCACATGGGAGCAGGAGTCTCAATTTCATTCTCAGTAACCTTATTTGTTCCCCAAGTTTATGTTGTAGCTTTATGGGGACGTAAAGCCCTAAGGTGTGAGTAATTTAAAGACCCTGAAATTTCAAGGAAATTTTTTTTCTTAAATATTCTAGAATTTTACGAGTTTGTGGGTTCTAACAGCACTTGATTACGAGACCCAGTGTGCCCGGAATCAATTTCTGAAGTTTAGCTCGGGTGCGTTCAGTAAAGGAACGAGCGGGTTTTTCTATCTTTTAACCCAATGCTCGGAATTGAAATCTAAGGGCACTGATGAACTTGCAGCGCTGGTAATTTCTTAAGGTCACCTTTACCGTAGTTTCGTTTTTTGCGGGTTGAGAATTGTTATTTGGGGTTTAATTTAAGAAGTAAATAAAATTGTTTTTACAATTTTATTCTATATCTAAAGAGGTTAATTACTCCCATGGGAAGTCATTGGTGGGGACCACACCCACCCAACTTCCCATGTGTGGATAACTGAAATGTGCGGCCCCCAAGATCCCCAACCTTTCAGCTCCCCCTAAACTCCTTAACCCTTTGTAAACCCCCCATTAAACTCTCATGTTAATGTTGAAAACTCTCCCATTTATGAGACATCTCACCTACTCCTGTCTCCCTATTTAAATTTTGCAAACATAACTTATTTAATTAATGGAACCTATTCAATTAATTAATGAAGAGATTCAACTTTTGAATGGCTTGGAAAGTTAAATTAAAAGAAGGTGAAACCTTATTTTAATCGGGCTGGCACTTGTTTTGTTGGGGGAAACTTCTTGAGAGAGAGCTTTTGTGAAGAAATAGGGGAATTTCTCCTTTTTCTAATAATGACATCTCCTTCCACAAAGAATGACAATGCACCTTCCATTCTCTTCTCCGCGACAAGAGAGAAGATGCTGCTTCCTCCTTGGGCGCACTCTGACGACGTCCACGAATCCTCACCTCGCGATGCCTTCTTCCGCGACGCCGACATTCATCATCAATTGTTGAGGTAGGGGGTTTAATTAATTTATTTAAAATAAATTACTCCCTCATTCTCGTTGTCTTCAAGTGAATACCTTGGCCTATTGCTACCGCTTACGCGGAGGGCGTGGGCCGAACAAACACGTCATGATGACCCTCTGTTTGAACTTTTATTATTCATAGAATATGAAACCGAAGGCGAAGGAGGCACGACGCTGTCGCGCCGTGCCGGGTACGCGGTGAAGGAATCCGGCAGCGTTGCACCGGATGTGCGAGAGGAACCGCGGCCCACAACGCGGGCGGCTTCTGGGAAAGAACCGGTCGGCCCGCTGGCCGGCCGGACGACGGGAAGTCGCGGTACTAGGAGGGCACCACGTTGGAAAACTGGCCGACCCATCGGCCCGCCAGGCAGAGCCGAAACGCGGCGCTAGGAGGGCGACGCGCTGAAGAAATCTATGGCCCGCTATGGGGGCTGCGTGCGCCAGAAGTCCGGTCGGCCTAGATAGCCGGTTTGGGAAGGTCGGCGCTGCTTGGCGCCGCCGGTTCGGATAGTCGGGGGTCGCACCCCCCTCAAAATCGCTCGACTATCCCACCAAGCTAGCCGGGTCATGCGCACTACCGGGTTGCACCGGACCGGGCCGCACCGGGCCGGGCCACGCCGGTCCGGCACGCGTCGGGCCGGGCCGCACCACTTCGGGTCAGGTCGCGCCCTTCAGGTCGAGCTGTGTTTTTTCTTCAGACTGGTCTGACACCCCTGTCGGTTTGGACCCGTCAAACTAGGTTAACCTGACTTATCGGTCCACTGGGCTAAATGGGTCGGGCCCTTATTTCACTTAAACTTGAATAACTTAAAGACCGCACCTCCGATCGACGCCCCGTCTGCAGCACTGGTACTCTTTCAATGAGACGGTACTTTTGCGATACTATAACTGATTTTTGGATAGCTTTGGTAAATGATTGGGTTTGGAATGAGAATATTTCCAACCGGGCCCCTAGAACGGAAAAGCAAATATCTCTCAGATCAGGCGTCCATTTGACATGTCGTCTGTCGCGTTGGGTTCCTTTTGATGAGACGGAACTTCAAGATAAATCAACTCAGGACTTCGTGACAGTTGATGTATCAACCCCTTTTACCCGTTGGGCGGACCCTCCCAGAATCGAGTACGTTGTGTGCGGGGAACCCTAGAGTTGGCTGCGACTGCGAGGAATGTACTTAGATCCTATGTGGATTCGGTAGCGAGGACGAATGTACTTGGATCCTTTATGGGTTCGGCAGCGATGATGACTGTACTTGGATCCTACATGGGTTCAACAGCGATGGTTACTATACTTGGATCCTATGTGGGTTCAGCAGCAACGACTTCTGTAATTGGATCCTTCGTGGGTTCATGGAGAGGAGATGATTCAGATGCTATATCTAATTATCTCCACCCCCCTTCGTGAGTAGTATACATGTGTGAGCTAAGTCTTGACTTTCAATCATTATCATTGGTATGATTTACTTCTTTCCTGTGTGGACTGGTTGTGCTTGGTCTCGGAAGTTTGAGTCGTACTATGATTGATGACTTAGGTATATGTATGGGAATATAACTAAGTAGAGTTGGTTGATACTTCGTGTTGGTATCTTTCCGTTGTGGTTTAACCTTTTTGGATTCTGGGAGACCTTCAGGGGTCTCGGGGTCCCAACTGTGTATCGTTATACTCACCCCTACACGGGCATTTCCCACACTACGTTGTGTTGGTTGCAGATGACAGAAAACACTGATCGTGGTCGAGGCTTGTGGAGGTGGATAGTATCCGGAGGCGGACCACCTGGAGGGACGTACATAGAGCGGGCGGACAGACCCAACGTATCGACGAGACTATTTGTACCCACCCTTCATGTGGGATTCCCTGAGAAAGACTTGGTGGTTACTGCTTTACTTTTCAGATGTTGTACTTTCTTTCTCAGTTGTACTGTACTTTCAGTTGGGTTTGTATTCTGGCCCATTTACTTTCCAGCACTTACTTTTGTACTCATCTTACTTTGTGTTTACTTCAGATTGTGTACTCTATTTTGTTTGTTTACTTATATAAAGGCAACGCCTTCCCTTTTATCGGGATTTACACCTTTGGTGCTAGTCACCAGCCCCTGGCCAATGGAAGGCGGGCATGGGGTAGTCACGGCACGGGCCCCGAGGATGGGTCGTGACACTATGTGTCCCCCTTTTGGTTATTTAGTCTTATATCAAACACCCTCCTTACATTACCTAGCTAGATTTGTGCTACTTCCCATATAGAGACTTACCCATATGGGTTACTTCCTAATCATGAAGATCACACAGTCAAGAAGAGTTTAAGACACTTCATATAGAACCTCATCTGAACCCCCTACATGGCTTTGTGAAAGCCATCCCACCAATATATTATCCATTGGATAATCCTTATCATTCTTTCATATCCTTGTTACATCATCTCCAATCATCTCTATCCACAGTATAATTCTAGATATATAAAGTTTCTTTTAGCCCTAAAATTTTTCTATAAGGATATTCATACTCACTGAAATGAAAATAGGGTCTCTTTGTCCTTAAATTCACTCTTTTATTATTATAAAATTAATAAATAAGGTGTAATTATATAAAACTTATCTCTAAATTTTTAGTTAAATGATCAATTTAATCAATGTGATTCTAATTCCATAAGCTTCTTATATCCATGATATTTTTATTGACAAGTTATTTATATCAAGATTCTAATAGCTTCAAATTTTTCTCAATTTTATCAAAATAAGTCCTAAAAAAATTATATAATATTTCTTGATATCTATTCACCAAATTTCAAAAAATAAAAGTTCATTGGATTTTTTTCAATATGCATAATGTATTCAAAAATCATATAGCTTTATTTAATCATTAGATCTCTTACATTAATGTGATAAGGTTTGATCACAATAAATTATCTCTAAAGAATCTGGTGATCTTTGACATGTGTTTTGGAGATTTTTGTGCCACTAGGGTTAGTCAAAAAGTAGTATTATGATCTATAGGTATTCATATAAATTTAATTGTTAGGATATTAAATTCTTAGATAAAAGTTTACATAGTCATAACTTTTCCCTATAATATCTCAACAAATATAATTCTATTTTCTAAAAAATATATATTATTGGAATTTTAAACAAATAAGAGTTAACATATATCAATTTCATTCCTATAATTGATCACTAAAAGATAAAATTTTAATATAAATTTAAAGGTTTTATAGTTTTTCATATATTAATTTTGAAGTCAAATAACCTTATCTTAGTCTTACAAATTATGCATTCTTTAAAATAGCATCTCCCTATAGTTGTCATGGCCATATTAATAAAATATATAAAAAACTATACCCCCTCTCAAACCCTCTAAAAGATATATTTATAATTTATTTTTAGGTTAAAAATAATATTTTAAACCAATATTGTTAATTTAGACTCTCTATACTAAAAAAATTAATTTAAAACATAGATAGAAAATTACCAAAATACTGACCTAAAGGAATCATCCCATTTATTTAAATGTGTGTTAATAAAAACCTTCAAACAAAAATAGGTTCATAATTTCAAGTATGGGTAAAATAATTCACATTATAAAAATAATAATAGTATAATTTTAACCCTATTTAATCCCTCAGAAACCATGGAAATCCTATTATGTGAGCCACGTTGAAAATATATTTTCTTTTTCCTACCCATATCATTGTACTTTTCCGGATTATGAGTGGAATAAGTGTGGGATAATTTCATTATTAATGATAATATTTGGTTATATATATATATATTAATGGGAGAGTGTGAGTAGTTATCATTGGTAGTGGGAAAAAGTTTCACATGTTGTTTTATGTTATAATTTTTTGGAATGTCTCAAAAAATTAATAATATAAGGATAATAATTCATTGCTTTTACTATTTTGATTTTTGAATCTATGAAATTAAAATAAAAATAGTTGATATTATTGAAACTTTTGTAAAGGGTAATGAGTGGGGAATTATCATAGAGTTTGAATTATGAATAGAGAACTCTACTTTATGATCAAATCTTTCCCATTTATATTTTTTTAGTTTTTAATATTAATATCCACTAACCCTTAACCTCAGAAATACCCTATCAAATCCATCTTGATCAGTATATAATTTTTCATTTGAAGTAGGTATTTAGTTGCATGGAGAACATATGGTTAGAAGGAGAATAATTTAGGAATGATGTAAACTCTAAACAAATAATCCTTTGTGATAAGTGAAATGATTTATTAAATGGAAATTATTAGGTAATCATGAATGTTAATGAAAAGTTTAAAAATGTTAGTGTAAGAAAATAGTATTTAGTGAATTTGAGTAATGTAAAAAGGAATTATTTAGGACTCTAGTTTGTATGAGTTTTTTTATTCTATCAATTTTCAGCCAAAGTTTTCTATTTATTAGCCTAATAAGTTGAATTTTTCTCAATCAGACTATGATTTCTATATAATTTAATTTTGAAATTTTGTTTAAGGATATATAAAATTTCAAGTATTGAAGGATTTTATAACCTATTTTTTAATATATATATTTAACCTAAATTTCATTGATAAATAAGATTAATATTTATTAATAATTTTTGTTTTAAATGAATTATGGCATGATATAGCATGAGGCTCAATTTAGTAAACTTTGGAGGCTGATGAATGATAAAAGTAAAAACAACTCCATTAATAAATTTTAGTACACAGGTTTATTTTGGAAACTTAAATCTATAGATAATAAAATAATATTATAGAATAAAGAAAAACTATCACATTATAGTTCCCACGTGAGTTAAAAATTGTACAGTTGAAATATAAAATAAAATGCCATTATGGAATAATGATTATTGTGTTAATATTATGAAAGATTTAAATTAAAGGATATAATATTTAATACCTAATATGGAGTAATTGGTAGAGTTATGTTGTAATAATTATGCCACAATACATTAATTATTATGACATAACAAGTTAAAAGATGAAGAAATTTTTATGGAGTGATCTAGAATAATAATGGGACCATGTTCTATATTGAAGTGGATATTTTTAGATAGATTTAGTGATTCATAAATATTATTTCACAACCAATTTAATGATATGATGTAATAATGGAAGATATATATTTTCAAAAGGATCAATAAGAGGTTCTCAATGAAGGAAAGATAACTATAGAAAATTAGATTCACTCATTACACCATGATTTTATTTATTGTGTTTTTTAAGTATTTCTAGTCCTAGATAAAATTTTACTACTTTTCACTCTCTATATAGAGTTATGGAATTTGAAATTATATTCTATAATACTTGGATTAATTTTTTATAGTTAGTGAATAATATTTATTTTCTTTAATACTTATTTGATTCATTCTTGATTTTCATGTTTTTCAATTAAATAAAGGTTATTTATTCATTAGAAACTCAGTATTTAGAAATACTGATTGAGTAATAAACTTAAGGGATAGTGAATTGTGAGTATAGGTATGGATATATAATTTAAGATTGAATTTTCTTTTTAATAGTTTGATTTAGTTTAGTATTTCATTGTGATAATTATATATACTTTATTCTAAACTGATTCTTTGAGAATCATATTAATAAAGGAGGCACACTGATATGGTAGAGAATAATTTTAGTAATGATGATATCCTTGATACTTTTTTCATATAATATAGGTAATTAATGAATCTTGGTTAATGTGTATTCTTCTATTCATGAATAATTGAAATAGTTAAGATACCATGGGTTGAAATTGGTCTCATGAACACTGATTACATGATGATCCTTGCAACTTATTTAATAATTATTATTCACAAGTGAATAAAATCATATTTCTAGTTAAATATTAATTTGAAATAAAATAATTATTCTCCATTTGCTATAAGTAGTTAAGTATTGGGAGGTTTTCCTTTTTATTTTTTCATTATATACTTATTATAGATATTCATAGACATAATAAATGATACCTTCGAATAAATAAATATCATTCATATTTTTTATTCCCTATGGGATCTATCATGGTCATAATCTACACCACACCTTATTAGTTTTTGTTTTAGGATTCAATAAATAGAAATTTTAAACTTTTATGTTTGTGAGAATTGAAGATTCTAAAGCATAGTAGAAGCGTTTAGGACCATTCTCAAAAAAAAATCATTAGTTTTTATTGATAATTATAAGGAACTTTATAACTCAAACCTAATAATATTTATAGAGAGGTTATTTTAACATATAATTTATAATTAATTTATAATAATAATTAACTTTTCCTAATAATAATTTCATCATTGATGATCAAATTGGTATTCTCCCATAAATCATCATTATAGTAAATATTATAAGAAACAATAACTCTAATAGTATCAATACTCGCTCCATAAATCTTGAACATCATAATTGGTGTTCTAGGTGCGATCATGAAGGAACCAAATGCCTTGCATCTTTCACCATTTATTACAAAAAGAAGTCTTTTGGTCTTGAAAGAATTATGCTCTAGTTCTCTCTTTCTTGAGAGGGAGTAAGAATGTGATCCATCAGTATTTTTAAGATTTTTTTAGGTTCTCTTGGTCTTGAGAGGATTCTCTATAGAGAATTAATTATTCCGAAAAATTCTCAAATTCCTAGAAATGATATTATCAAGAATATATACATAGGTTTAAATAATTAAAATTTTCATAGAGGCCCATTATCTAATTATTTATTATAATTAAACCCCATGGTAAATATTATTATTATTATTATATTCCATGACTTACACTAACTCATGGATATTTAAATATCATTTTTTAAATAAATATATCAATATTTAATTAAAAGATATTCAATTGAATATAACAATTCCTTTGGTCCCTTAACTCGACCCATCAATCCTCGTCATTTATCAAGCCTGTAATTATAAATATTTATTCAACATAAATATCATTATATTTTTCATTCATTAAACAAATATATAAATATTATTTTCACTAACTAATGAATAAGAACTTATTGATATTCAACTCACATATATTCTAAACTAAAATAACTAGTGGTTTTATTTTTACGATCAACATAACATGATTAATTATTATTATATTAATTAAGAATAATATTTATTCTTAATGTTAACTTTAAATAGAATTTCACTGAGATTCTAGATACATTTATTATGTGACACTCTAGAATTCTTTCATAGCGTCATTAGGATCACTTTCCTAAAGACCAAGACTGATGTTTAGAAACACATTAAAGCATCCATTGACAAAGAAGTTAATATCACAATGTCAAAAACCTCATACAAATTATTATTGTGTAACATAATCCATTTTTCTCTATATCTAAACAAGCAGGTTGCATACTTGTTTCATCAACCTGTATACTTGATTTATATTTACATGAATCACTTAAATAAACTCATTTATGAACTATCATGTAATTTTACTTAATCATATTGTTCCATTTCAATAAAATGGCATGAGATATTTAAATTTATTAACCTTTAAGGGAAAAATCCTTTCTTGAAATATTTAGTCATTGTCATAGCGTTTATGATTCAACCAACGTATCGTACATTATCTCAGTCATATGTCATCATTTTTTTGACAATATATCAAAGTACATGATTTGTGATATACTTTAATAATAATCTCAATTTTAAGGTCCATTTTACAAGTATAGGTATAATAATATCCAATAACACATATAACATATGGAATTCATATTCACTAGTCTATCCTCATAACCTCCCTTATTAGATATTACTATGTGAAAACTAAATGAAAAGAAGTATCAATATCATATTATAACTCAACACTTAATTGTAAAACATCATTTATGTACCATCAGATAGATTTCCTCTATACTATAAGAAATTTTTTTAAGAATATTTTCTTGTCACTTAATGGTTTTTATTATAAAGTATAGCTATAATAACCTTTCAATGTGAAAATTTCTCTAAGTATATTATAAAATTAATTTTACACATAAGAACACACAACATATAATAAAATATTTATTAATATAAAGTATAAACTTTTTTAGTTATAGGGAACCAACTCTAAAAAACCCCCACTTGTACTAATGGAAACTTTTAAAAAATTATAGTTTACTAGATCTCGTATAATATTTATTCTTCTACTAAAATAAGTATTTGTTAAATCGGTCCTCCAAATTCACTTATATGAAAACTCTACCTATTAAGGCCTTAATCCTTTGAGAAAAATCCCTGAAGAGATGATACCAAAATAATATTTTCTTTTTCCATTAATGTGATATTGGATCCTTAACTAGGACTAACACTACAATATTATCACAATATAGTGTGATAATATCGTTACTCATAGGAACCACATCAGGATCCTAGATGAAGTTAAATATTTAAACAACTTATTTAACTATATAAAATGATTCAATATACTCAAACACTACAATATAATTAACAACCACTGGTGTCTTAGAACGTTTCCAACTCATAGCTCCTCTATTTAGGTAGAACACATATCCATACTATGATTTTTGGTTATTCTGATCTATCTGGAAACTAGAATATATGAATGTTCTGATGACTACTTCCTCGTCTCCTTTATAGACCAAGAATATATCCTTTATACACGTCAGGTACTTTGGGAAAATATTTCATCCATCCAATGTAGTCCACATACGTCTGCTTGATATTTTTCTAAGAGGATCAAGATATAAAAAACATTAAGACTGATACATAGTATGGTATACAAGATACATCCTATCATCTATTTTTAAAAGATCCTACTCATTATATTTTTGTATCCAACTATATTTGAGGACATATTTTCTTATATTGATGAATATCATGTGACACTAGAAACAATCCACTCTCGGATTGTTCGATACAAAATTTATTCAATTTCTTTTCAATTTATCTACATTGACTTAGTTTAGGGAGTCTCTTATAACTATCACAAATAATATTAATAAATATAATGTATGGTTTTTCACATAATTCTTTCCCATCAATAATATCTCATAAACATATACTTCTATAAAATCAATTGAACTCCCACAAAACCACTTGTACACATAGAGCTCATGTTCATTATTTATGAAACCAAACTATCTTATAGATTCATCAAAATTAATTTTCCATAATCTTGATACATGTTTCAACCCATAAATGGATATATGTAACTTTCACACCTTATTGGTATCCTTTGGAGTCATAAACCCTTTTAGTTGTGTCATAAATTAATCTTCCAGGAGGCTTCCATTAAGTAAGTTTTTTTGATCCATTTTCCACATCTCATAATTATGAAAAGTGGTTATGGAAAGTGTAATTCTGATGTATTTCAACAAAGATACCAGTAAAAGGTTTTCTTGATATTATATACCTTGATAAAGCTTAAACCCTTTAGTTAATAGATGTGTCATATAGGTATTGACTTTACAATCCATGTATATATTCTTATTGAATACCTATTTTTACCCAGTGGGTTTAACATAAACAAGAAGATCTACCAAAACATATCCTTGGTTTTGGTACATGGAATCCATTTCAGAATTCATGGATTCTTTCAACTGTGCAAATTTTGAACTTTTTACTACTTTCTTGTAGAATAGTGGTTCATCATTATCAAATAATATTGTGCCGTCACAACTGGTGAATAGAAAACCATATCCATTGGGTTCTATAGCCTCTTTCATGCTTCTATATAGTACTTTTGTCTCTGGAAAAACTTCTTCGACTTGGATTTGAAGAATTTTATCTTATGGGAACTCTTGTGTATATTTATCCTTGAATTAATGGAATTATATCTTGATCCCACAATATCTTTTGGATATATTATCCCTCTATAGAAATATGGATTTTATTACCAAAATATTTTATTTATAATGGATTGATAATTTAATATCGAATTTTTTCTTTGGAATATCCTGTAAAGATATACTTTATGCCTCATGATGCAAGTTTATTTCCAGTGATAGCCCTAAAAATTTTTCATATCCCCATATATATATGTGTGTGTGATAGAAAAATTTCTTCCCACTCCATAACTCAAATTGAATTCAACTTTCTTCTTTAGTTAGTAGTCAATTTATCATTTAAAAAAAGTTTGGTTCAAAATTTCACTAATACCATTACATTATGGGGAATTATGATGTAAACGTTAAGATAAGATACCAAATTTCCTTAGATAATTGATGAACTATTGGTTAATATACTTATTTTAACGGTCTAAGTGAACTTTCTTTATCTTCTTACCATGTTGAGTCACTAATTCATTCTTGTATTCCTTAAATTTTTCAAAGGATTCATACTTCTAACTTATTAAATATAAAAATACATACCTCTTAAAATCATTATTAAAAGTTATGATGTAACAGTATCCCCCTATATATTTCTCAAGAAATGTTCCATACACATTTATATTAACTAATGACACCATGTACTAACCCCCACACAGTGTGTCACGGTTACCATGGTCTGCACTTGTGTGGTTGAACAAGGCTACATGACATGTACTTTTCTACTACACAATGTCTATCTTTCTCTTATAGATAGAATACGTTTCACATATGGATAAAATATTTCAGCATTCTTCAGCAATTCCTGGAATTTTCTTTTGTCATTTTAAACTAAATTATCATGTTACCTCAACTTTCATATTAAAGGATTAGAAATTATAAATTAACACTTATAAACAAATATGAGAATGGAAAAAAAATATTTAATAATTATAAATTAAAATATGACTTCTCTAATACCACAAAAAGGATCTAAGGCATAGAAGAAGTGGTTAGGACCATTTCAAAAAATGTTTTTTATTAGTTTTAATGGATAAATATAAATAACTTGATGAATGAAGCCCAAGAATATTTATATATATGATATTTTTAGATTTAATTTATAATTAATTTGTAAAAATTATTTCCTAAAATATATAAGTCATTATTCATTGATGATCAATTTAGTATCCACTCTTGAATTGTTATTATGGTAAATAATATGAACTATAATTCCTCTAGAAGTATTCACACATGCTCTACAAATCTCATTACATCATCGTGGGTATTCTTAGTGCTAGCACAGAGGAACCAAATGACTTGTTTCATTCATCATTGATCACAAAAAGAAGTATTTTTTAAAAAAGAAATATTCTCTAGTTCTCTCATTTTTTAGAGGAAGGAGAAATATGATCTCTCAATATTATTAAGACATTTCCTGAGAGGTTATTTTGGTCTTGAGATGATTCACTTGATAGAATTCATTTCTTACAATATTTATCACAAACCAAGAAATGATATAATTGGAAATGTATACTAAGGTTTAAATGATTAAAAATTATACAATGTCATTTTATCTTATTGTCTACTCTAAGTAAACTCCATTTCAAATAATAATATTAATATTATTGTTATATTTCATGATGTGCACTAAATAATAGATATTTAAATGTCATTAGTTAAATAAATAATACAAAATTTATTTAAATGATGTTAAAAATATATATCATTTACTCATTCTCTTAACTCATCCTATCAATCTTCTTTAAAATTTATCTAATCTTGAATAATAAATATATATTCTAAATAAATATCATTATATTATCCATTGAATCAATAAATATCACATTCAATGACTTTTAAATAAATATTTATTAATATTAGACTCACATATATTCTAAACTCAAATATCTGGTGATTAATTTTAATGATGAAATTAATATAAATAAATATCATTACAAAAACATAAAAAATTATTTATTCTTATTATTAAATTAAAATATAATTTATCTGGGATTTTGGATACACTTAGTGTGTAACCGTGAAAACCGCTTTCTCAGTGGAATTAGGCAAACATGACTAAAGTACAAGATTGAAATCTTGCAACATATCAAGTACCCCATAGAAAAATAGGTTAATTTCACAATGATAACAACCTCAAATGAATACTTACTATATAATATAATTTTTTCATCTCCATATTTCATTATGTGGGTTAAATACTTGAGTTATCAACCTATATGTTTGATTTATATTTCTTTGACTCTAGGAAATGAACTCATCAATTAAATATCATGGACATGGATTAAATCAAATAGTTGTATTTAAATAAAAGGGCCTAGTATATCTTCTTATATTAACTTATAAGGGAAAAATATTTTCTTAACTTATTCAATCAATGTCAAACAACTTATGACAAACTGAACGTATCTAACCTTGTTGTGATCATACTCCATCGTGGGTTTCTTCATTTCTTAAAAGTATATGATTCAAGTTATATATTAATAATTTTTTCAAGTATAATGACCAATAAACACATCCATGTATAGAAATATTCAATGATAAATATAACATTTGTTGTTATATTGGTGGTTTTTTTATAAACTCACTTCTTGGATATTACCATGGGTAAATTTCATAAGAATAAGTATTTATGTATTTTAATACCCCAACAAATGATTTTTAAACATCATATATTTTTTATCAAATATATCTAATATACACTATGGTATATATGTTTAATAATATTTTCATATCACTTCAAGGACATAATTATATCAAGGAACTTGTATAACATTTTGATGGAAAAAATACTCCAAGTAAATTATCACATTAATGTTATAAAAAATAAAAATAATCATATAATAATTTGTTTTTAATATTTTGTTGATTTAAAATAAAAAATTAGTTGGTTTCAGGGAACAAACTCAAACAAATTAATGAAGCCTTGTATCCCAATTCATAATGTCACAAACTAGTTGGTCATGACTACTGCTTATATCTTGGAGGTATAATGTTTGAGTCTCTTTGTACATGTGTGTTTTGTTATTTATTTCTTCCCAAATGTACCCAATAAATTAAAGAATTTATCTATTGGTTAGGAACTATGTGAATTTTATTATTATTTTAGTCACCACACAAATTATGAGAAAATAAATATTTAGAACTTCGAATTTAGAAAATAATATAACACTCACTACTTTGCACCAAGATCTAATATATATATCTCTACATGGAAATAAAGGAGAGATTCCTAAATAGATAAATAAATTTTTAAGAAATCATATTTTTTGTGTCAAAATTTATTCTCATATAGAAAATATAGAATAATAGGTTTCCCACTAAGGGCTGATTAAAGATTACCAATGTGAATATCACTTCTAAATGTCATCTCTGTAAAGATAATATGGAATACTCCTAGAATTTTTTATTCCATTTTAAATTATCAATAAGTATTTGGTTTTATATTGGTGGTATCTTTGTATGTAATGTGATGACTGCTAAATATCTACTTGATTTTAAAAATGGTCACCTTGATATCCAATTCGGTAAGAATATTTATAATCTCATGTTTCTTACAATTGATTCTATATTTACATATCAATTTTCAATAAAAAATGGTATGGTATTTGATGGAAATGTTTCCAATATTAATAATTTTCTTACTAATCTACATAGGAAAATTTAAATAGCTACGCAAGTTTAAAAGGAATTTATGTTTAACACCATGAATTAATTTCTCATTACTCATTCATTAGGTCTTAAATACATTCAATGTAAAATTATTTCATACAAATATATTAGATGGATGACTGTGATAGGACCTTATATGAATGTTAACATCGATAAAGCTACGTTTGGTCATTTAGGCATTTCAGGATATGGTGGGAGTTTCAAAATCTATTAAAGATTTATAAAGTTTCATTTTACCAATATAATAGGAACAACTATGATATTAAAGTATAATTCATTACAGTGACTCAATAAATGAGGTATTCTAAAATTCATTATTAGAACAATCTATATAGATTTATATTGACTTAATGTTTTTTGTCCACTTTATTAATCAACAATCAAAAAATGTCCCCAGGATACTTTATGTTGAATGGATGGAATGTTTAATCACTATGAAAGGATTACAAGTGATTGTTTCTCATATATACAAGGAGGGTAACTAGATACTAGATACACTTGAAAAGAAGGAAGTTGGAACCACATAATCCTATTGATCCTTTATCCTCAATGATGGTATCTTATATTTTCATATTTCAGATGTAAGGGATGATACAAAAAAAAATTTAATTCACCTCTATAAGAATGTTTATTTTTTTTATTAAATAAATGAGTTTGGGACTTATCTCATCACCCAAAATTTTTTAATAATTATTATCATTATTAGTTCATATGGGTTTAAGGAATTGGAAAAAACACTTATAGGTCTATAGTATTATAATTTAAAATAAAAGGTAATAAAATGTTGGGCAGTGTGGGGATAAAGATTCCAATGGGTCAAGTTTCCAAATATTTAAGATAAATTAATCTTAACTAATTTATTTTTATGAATCTTGAACTTGTTTATAACATACATATTATATAAACTCATTATCTTAACATTTCTCTATTATCTTTTGAAATTTATGTTTAAGTATTCTAACCCATTTTAGTACTCATTTATAATATTATGGTATGAAAATTAATTTATAACTCTAAAATGAACAGATCTAAAATTAAATAAATATGTTTTATGATTTTATCATAATTTTAAAATATTTATTTAAATAATTAATATTAATTATTTTAATTGGATTTCTGTTAAGAATTAACTTATAGATCATAGGGTGCGAATGATACGCAATTACTTATAAGGTACTCAGACTTGGTTCAAAGAAAATTTTAATTTGACTCGGTTTTTTCAATTTTGGCGATGTAATATGGGCCTTAGGATATGTAATTTATTGCACTTTGGTCATGTAAGGGTTCCCCCACAATTCATTTAAAAATTTGGATTATCCAAAAATAAATTGTAATTATAATTATATTTTTTCAAGGTGATCTCAATCTTGAGATACTTGAGCATTAACTCTCAAGTCATTTTGGAGTATTTAAGTACCTTAATCAAGTAGCTCATGAGTCTAAATTATTCCCTATTTTAACATATTATTTTCTATATATATATATATATATAATTTTGAGATTGAGCCTCAATATTCAGTGAAAAATAAAGTTTTAGTAGTCAATCTATGCTAAATATTTTAATCAAATTTATGATAAAGTATTTTAATTTAGTGTAATCATTCTTAATTGAGTAACATGATCAAAATCAAGTGTTTTAATAGTTTTATCGGATTTACATGGATCAATTATAGTTCTATATAAATATAATATAAGTTGAACATAAAATAAATAAATAATTTTTATAAATTAAATTTTATTTAAAAATATATATTTAATAAATCTATAATAATTAATTTAATTGGTTTTGAGCTTAAGTTATCTAGGGTATATCTAACCCAAAACTAAAAAATAGTAAGGTTACACTAAAATATTGTATCTTCTATTAAATTATCTTCAACTCATTACTCTATTTTAACACTAAAAAAATATTCTTCAATTTTTATTTTTTAATAAAAAAAATAAAAAAATTAATTAAAGGAATAATAAATAGTAAAAGGTGATAATAAAAAACTTATATCATATGAAAAATAAATGACATATTTGGTATTGTAAAGTTTGATGTAATATAAATGTCATAGGTTTTGATGTTAGGTTGGAGATGTCTCCAATCATTATTTTGTTATTTTCATGATAATATAGTATAGGTCAGAAATTATTTCAATCCACTATAAAAACGTCATTTTTTTATTACATGGATTTTTAATTAGATTCCTTACAACATATAGTGACTTTATAAATACTAAAAAAGTATTTTATCACTAGTTTTTATGTTTTGATAATGCAATAACTAATAAAATTCAATGGAATGTATCAATACTAATTTTAGCAATGATAAAAGTAGGACTTTAGTAATGCTAAATTCTAGCGATGATGAAATAGTATATTAGTAGTTGTGGTTTATTATAGAATAAAAGGAAAACCTTAGCAATCAATGTAAAATAAAAAAGAATAATTTAGATTATAAAATTTAAATATTTTTATATACTATATAATATATGTACATTGTGTCATTTCAGTAAATATAGATTTATATTCCAGTATTTAAATACAATTACTTTAAATATTACAATTATGGAAAACACTTACAAACAAAAAAAAATACAACCAATACCAAAAGAAACTAACTCATATGAGACCTTCTCTAAGGATCAGCCCAACCACGTACCAAATAAGTGTGTAAATTTAATATAAGTAATTATTATTTAGATAATACTATATAAATTAATAAAAACAAATTTCAAATGTAATATTATAAAATACATGAAAACTTTTAGTAATTCATAGTATATTTTTTCATGGGATATTATATACAGTTAAAAAATAATAACATAATACATTAAAAATAGCACAAAGTAATATATAAAAATCATAACAAAGACTTATTATAGTAAAAAAACCACTTTTAATAATTCTGAATAGATCAAAAATTAGATTGACATGTGATTTTTTTAACAAGTCACAAATAAAGAAACATATCCTAAATTTCTTGGATAATATAAACTACTATGTTCCATTTTGATTCTTTGAAATATGTTTGTAAAATAGAAAATATATTTAATTCTGAAAAACATATAAGATCATTAATGACATATTGCATATTTTTCACTAACATGGAGTTTTTTTATATAGGTGGCATATTATTTAATAACTTTTGTGTTGAACCAAAGGTATTTGAATTGTATATGTTGTAAATATTGGGTCAATATGAATGGGAAATTATAGGAAGAGATAATGTGAAGAATAATGCAGAATCAATATTCTTTATATCAGTTTTTATGATTGGGGTACTATTCTTGATGTCCAAAACATGTGCTAAAGGAGTTTTGTGTGAACACTTTTTTCATAACAAGTAGAGGAATATATAAGAAGAATGGTTTAATGAATAACATGAAAAATATTTATTTCATGATTATTTGTAAAGAGGTGAAGACATTTTAGGAGTCCTTGGTGTTATATTTCTTACTTTGAATAATTCTATGTATCTTTTGATGGTGGGACTTTATCAAAAACATCCAACTGCACAATCCAAAGGGCTTCCTCGATCAAACGTTTTGTGGGAGAAAGATCAACCACAAGGGGGTGTTATCCCAAGTAGCTCTCATGGTAGAAGGTGAGGATTCATAGTACTAATAGGGAGCATATGGCTGAAGTGAAGCAAAGTGGGCGCATAGCGCCTATAGGATTCCACATTGGTGGAATGCGTAGGGAAAAGTAGCATGGACCACCCCATATGGTGTGTGTGAATTACATATGTGTGTCGACCCTAGAGTCATCTTGAGTGTCAGTATGAATAGAATTAAATATAAATAAGTACCATATCATTTTAAGGTTCAGTGGGGGACAAAGAGTGCATGGGAAAATTTTACCCATTCTAAAATATTATAGATATAAGGAGATTCATATGATATATTTATTTCTGGTTTTTCAATCAAGAAAACAATTCCATATTCAAACTCAACTATTTCCTAATGGTTTAATGTCCATTGTGTTTCATGTTTGAAGATCTACTAATAAAACTTGAGGTCTCTAAGGTTGTTCCAAGTAAAATATTTTGAGCGGATGATGCTTAGAACAACCAAGCTTGCATGAATCATTTTTTGGATATAATTAATGTCTAAAGATGAAATGAATATATAGAAGTTTTTTCATTTGATTAATTATTTATTTATTTCATCTAATAAAAATAGTATAGAATTAAATTATTCTCATATATACATAAGGAATCATCTAATAAGAAAAATTCTTTTTTGGAATCACATGAAAATGTAACCCGTGTTTAATATTTAAGTGTTGGAACCTTGGGGATATTAATATCATCCATGAATCATCATGATTTTTAATAGAATCTATATGGAATTAAGATGGAGCTAATGTGGTGAGACTCAGATATAAATACATATCATCCATGGATGAGTAGAGGATGTTTTCATAAAAATATCCTTGAGGATCTCATTCTCCAAAGTAAAATAGTACACCAAAAAAATTTTGTTTTGTGAAGAGGAAACCCATGCCTGAAACAGTCACACGAAGAAGAACATCATCTATATATACCATTAGGTGAAGGTTCTTACCCTTATGAGAATATACTTACCCTTATGAGAATGTGCTTACCCTTATGAAAAGTGGTTTGAGACACTGCCTACCTTTACATGAAGTGGGTTGAGACACTGCCTACCCTTATGCAAAGTGGGTTGAGATACAACTTACACTTACTTGAAGTGGATTGAGGCACTTCTTAACCTTACATAAAGGGGATTAAGGAACCTCAAAGAATATTTTTTTCATGAAGTGGAAGGAGGAATAGGTGTTGGGTATTCTTCTTTACACTAAAGGGAACTATTTTTGTAGTTTATAGATTATATACATACTATCCTGAAGTAGTTAATGTATGTAATCACTAATTATATGAACTTGCATTGAGAACCCAATCCTTTACATACAAACATGTTTAATATGAGTAAATGGTGAATAAAGTGAAACATATATGATATAGAACATAAAATAAAAGGACAATATTTCATGTTCTAGGGTTTTTTGTATTTGAGTTAAGAATTTTAAAAGATATTGAATTGTGTTATGAATTTTTAACCCAGTGTAAAAGAATATTGAAGATATATTTTACATCACTTTCACACGTTATGTGAGGTTGGGAATTCATTAGTAATTAGGAAGAATTTTCTAAGCATTGTTGCACTAAGTAAAATGCTCATATACTCATGATCAGAATTATTAAGTAAGATCAAAAAACACGATTAGTGGTTTTTGAAGGTACTTGAAGTAATACATGAGTGAAAAATATCTAATAAAATTTTAGAGGATAAACAATATGAATAAAGAAGATAAATTTATACTGTAGATTTAGAATTGAGAAATAGAAGGTTGTGTAATGCAGTATAAATATCCTCCTATGTGGACTTAAGAGCAGGACAGTGTAAACTCTGATAAAACTGTGTGAATTTATATAAATATCTTCTTGTGTGAATTTACTATATGAAGGTTAGTGTGGACTCTGGTAAAATTGTGTGATGTAGTATAAATGTCCTTCTATGTGGAATCAAGATTTAAGATATAGTGTGATTCTGTATTGACCATTGCAATTGATAAAAATATTATATTGTAGAATCCTTGTTGGGGATTTAACTAACATGTTAAGGTGTAGGTATTTGTACCAAAACTTTTAAATACCATGTCTTGTGCTCCCTATTAGAATTTTTGTTTATAAGGTAATATTATGAGATATAACTTAATGTATTGAAAGTTAGAGAGTTTGAATTCAATAGAAAATAATTCATAAAGAATAAACCACTAATTCACCATCCCACCACCCCACACCCAATCATTAATCCATCCGAGTGTTTTATAGTTGGTATCAGATTCTAGTTCACTCTAAATATCCATGTTTTCTATTGTGAAGTATATAATTCAATAAAATGACAGATCTGTATAGGATAGAGAAAAAGGGAGTTATTTTATATTATAATAATATCTTGATTTATTTAAAGACTTATAATAATAGAAATAAAATATAAGAAAGGAAGCTGAAGAATAATTTTACAGTAATTGAGGAGACACCAGTAAAAAATGTAATCCAATTGGTATATGTTTCAATAATTCTCTTGATTGTTATTATTCTAAAAAATCCTGATCTGGATATGTTGATGATGTATCAATTAGTTATATTCATTATAAATTCAATGAAAATTTGAATAAATTTCCAAAATATGCTTTTATTTGTATTGTTGAAGTTATAAAGAGTCTTTAGAATGTGATGTTATAGTAGGAATAAGAGTCTAATTTTGTTGAAGAGGCACTAAATAAATGGTAGGAATATTTGACACTCTCACAAAACTTGTGAAATAAAAGTATGAAATAATTTTTCTTTGTAGTGAAATCTATTTTGAATCCATTGAAAATTTTCAAATAAATTTTTGTGAGAAATATTCTGTTGCGATATTTTCTGTAGATTATTCCCAAGCACTTGAAAATTTACACAGAGATTCTATGGTTTTCGAATCTTTATTATTAGAGGATAAAGAAAACAGGGTAAAGGATCTTTATATTTATTACAATAATCAAGAAAAATAAATGAATAAAAAATAAATTGACAAAATAGGGATTGGGGAGATAAGAAAATATTGGTTGAGGATGATAAGAACTCCTTTAACATGAAGTTTTTAGAGCTGGAGATGAGACTGAATAATTATGAATCACCATAAGTTAGAACTTCACATATTACTAGAAAATATATGCAATAACACTAGTTTACATTGATATTCATGACTCTATGAAAATCATGATATCATATTCTAATAAAATTGAAACATCCTCCAATAATAAGGTATCCCATAGCCTAGAAACTATATTATGTAGTAATTATGTATCAATTGTTGGAACAGATTTTAAACCAAATTCTCAGAAATTATGGATGGTGAAAAATACTAATAATATCACAACATCAATGGTGGATGATAAAAGATATATAAATATTTATTCCCAAATAATTATCCAAAATATTGGTGATTCCACTCAAAAATATAAATATTAACAATCTAGGAATTCTTGAAAACAATATAAAAAAATAAGAGAAGAATATATATAGGATATTGTTGGTGTTTCTAGAAGTTTGGGCACAACTCATTAGAACGTTAGAATAACATTACAATACATGAAAACAATATAATGTCTACATTTTGGGTGAGAAAGTGTGATCATAATATCGTAGAATAAAATCCACAGAAAATGAACTTGTCTACAAAGAATATATTTGAATGCTTTGATAATTTATGTGATAACTACAATAGAAGTGGTCATTATTATGATTAATTTTGGTAAATAAAAATCAGGAAAAAATCATATGATATTTTAAAGACAGTACCACAACAAAAATGGAGGTGAGTAAGAAAATAAGGTGACAAGTAATCCTTAGGATGTCAACAAAAGAATAAAATATTAAAATAAACCTTTTCCAAGAAGATAAGTGAGATATCCTCTCTTATATGAAAGGGAGAAATAAATATTTCTATAAAATCACTGCTCTCTAAGAAAGATAAGGATTAGATTGAATAATTATAGAAAACAATTGTGTCTATAAATAATGAATATCAAAGTGGAAGATTCAAGTTTAGAGGTTTTGTGGGTGATGTCAACAGTATGGGAATAATTCATACACTTACTGATATAACATGTAATTTCTAGGAAATAGTCATAAACCAAGGGGAATTCAAAGTGATAATATGAGAATATATTATTGAAGAAAGTATTTTGTGATAAGAAATTCATAAAAGCTACGAGGTAAAAATATATAAGAAGTCTTAGAAAAATTTTGTGGAATATGTAATATAGAGGGTCACATGGTTGAGAATTTCAAGAGAACACTGACAGGACATATTCCCTATGTTATGAAGTGGAAGAGTCTTAAATAAAAAAAATTGTGTAAATTCATGTGAATATTATATAAGATATAGAATTTTAGGAAATAAATCATACTTTTTTTCCAAATAAATTGTATTTGGATAAAAATTGATGGAAGATGAAAAACTTTCAAAAGTGAAAGTAAATAAAGTGGTTTCAAAATTTAAGTTGGAAAAAGGCATTCCATACAAAGAGGAAACTCAATGGAAGAAATAATATAATAAAAACACAAGACTAAAAATAGAAATAAGAGTCCAAATATATATACCCACACTCATATATGAAGAAAGTAATGCACTAGGTTGAGAAGAAACTCTCTACCTGAATGTTACACCTGAAGAATAGAATGGTTCCTCCTTATTCCCTTATATATATATATATATCTCGGTGTGTGTCTGTGTGTGTGTTTTATTAACATACAAGAAATTGATGAAAATTTATGAATCCATTTAGGGGTATAATTTATGAGTTGAAGATAATAAATCTTCACTACATAGTGAATGTGGAATTTATAAACATCTTTATAAAATTAAAATATACAGTAAGATAATCACTCTCATTGATATACTTTTAATGGATTAATAATAATTCTAGAGGAGGGGTTGGTATTGAACCAAGATAGAGGAGATATATATTGTTGACCTAAAATTTAGTATGTGTTTGTTAAAGTGTGTATAAGATTTATTATATCATTGATAAATTTGATTACTTCCAACCCCTAAATGAGAATTCACAATTTTTAAGCATTATTTCACATCATGGTACTTTATAGATAGCTTAGACAACCTGGGTTATATCTCTCTTTTTTTATAAATTGGTTTATACCATTTAGACTTATAATTGATTAAAAAAAGAATCTTTACTAAAGATTACCATGTGATATCATCCCTCTCTCGGTGTTATTCAAGAAAAAATTGTATAAGGTTGGATATCATGTTTTGGGTAAAATTATGAGATAATAATACCCCCACTTAAGGTTCAATATTTGATAGAGGTTATAATAATAGATAAATTTAAGAATCTTAGAGAATTAATATTATCCATATCAATTTTGACAATTAGTGAGTTGTTCTTAAAGTCCAGAACATGTGCTAATGGAGTTTGATGTGAGAACTTTCCTCTTAATATATTGAGGAATGTAGAAGAAGAAGAATTTAATGAAGACACTAAAAAATATTATTTGGAAAAATGATTTTTGGTGAGGTAAAGACATATGAGGAAGGTTTAGTTTTATATTTCCTACTTTGAATAATTATAAGTATCTTTTTATGGTGTTACATTATAAAAAAAATTGGCCAACCACACAAGTCAAAGGCCCAGCTCAATCAACCTAATTAAGGGAGAAATATAGACCACAAGAGAGATCCAACATAAGTAGATTTCATGGAGGTGGTTGAAGATTCATAGTACCCATAAGGAGTGAATAGGTGAAGTTCTTCAAATTAGGTAAGCATAGTGGGTACATAGTTCCTTCTCTCATTCCCCAACATCGAATGTCATATGCTCTCATCCTGTCTATACATATCACATCACACTACCCTCAATCCATGACGTGGTTCGGGATACATCCCTACCTACCCCACCCTCACAAGGTCTATAATATGGTGCTACTGTCAGTAATAAAAACATCATAACTCGCTTAAATACTTCATTTCCATCACATAACATCTCACTCAATGATACACGGACCATCAAAACAAATATCACCACATAACCAGAGCAGTAGGGTATCATAAAAGTGATGGAAATAAACATCATTCCCTTTTACATCCATGAATGACCCCCACCACATATCACATTACATCAATACTTGGTAATATCCAACACAAACCTATATCATCACTACTATTGGAGTATGAGTGGGGATGAGGGGGAATCTAGCCATCTATATCACTCCCATCATGGATATTTAAAAAAATACCCAAAAGCAAAAACCTTTGGTCTTGGTAAGGTTATCCAACTCAGGTGTAGAATAGATAAAAATAACATAAAATACATGATATATTGATATCACATAATAAAAAACATATGGGTTTACATCAATGGAACTAGTATACACCACCACACCACCACTTCTCGACGCATCTTCCATTACAACCATTACCACCATTATAGGCATCACACCACATAAGCCATACAAACCATCTTGAAATTACATATTTCACTATTTTATAGATTTAACAAGTTTACACCAACTCTCATTTACTAATCCAATTAATTTCAATAATACACAGCCCATTCATTTTAGGATGAAATTAATTTTTCCAATTACCATGAAAAAAAATCAATCCATTCTTATTCACTTACCAGTCCATGAAATTTCATTTTAGCAATACAATTTATTCCATGGATAACAGGAAAATAACAAAACCACACAAAATAACATATATAGCAACCCAGGATTCACATACATGGATATTACATCATTTTATATGAATATTCAGTATATTTCAAAATCACATTATTGAGGACTATAATATTTTCGTGTCTTTGGAATATTAGAATGTAATCTTATAACTTGGTAATGAATATTCAATGTTTTCCAAAAAGATATTATCATTTAGTACTCTTACTTAAAACATTTATCCATAACCTAGGGAAAGGAAACATAAGAAAGTGTGAGATCAGATACTCAGTAAGGGTAAATAAAGGAGATACGTACGCATAACATGAACATAAGGGAATAAGAACATGAGCATAAAATTTAATGATAATACCATGCATATCAAAGATCATACACATGAGTCATGGAAAAAATATTGGTATATCAAAATACATTAATCATAAGGGAATCAATAACATAATTCATGAGAGCATAACATAGGAAAAAGACATAGAATTATGGCAGACACATAAACATATGATATGATTTCCTTAGTAGTCAAGGGTCACTTAGAAGAATATCTTAGTGAAATGGTTTCAATCCAAAAACCATCTTAGTAGTCAAGGTTCAATTCCAAGACCATGTTAATAGTCTATCTTTACTTCTAAGACCATATTTGTTGTTAAGGTTCACTTAGAATACCATATTAGTGTACAAAGTCTCGTACCAAACCGGGTCCAGTCCCCACTAAATCCATTTCTATCTCAGGAGATATAAATATCTACTTAATTCATTGGAGAGAGATATAGTTCCCACGCATCACATAATTAAATCATACTGATGTGTATTACAGGATAATAAAACATTCATCATATCATGAACCATAAATAGATATGGATTTCATAAACATCATATCATAACTCATGAAATGAAATTGGTATAAAAAATATTTAATCATATCATAAAATATATAAAAGATACTTTTTTTAAAATCATTTCATCATATAATAACCCATGAAATAAATCAGGTTTCATAACACTTTTTTTATGGTATAAACCAAGGAAAATGAACAGGTTTCAAAATAAATTTTTATCTTAAACATAAAACATTAAAATAGATAATAATAATGGTGTCCTTGGACCATATTCCAATTAAGTAATAAACTATATCAAGGTAATTCATCTTATACTGAGAAGGATTTTTAAACATCACTTGGAGAATTTATTAATGAAAATAACATATCTTTGAAAATCTTCTTTTTTAAGACATAAAAAAATTTCAAAATCCCTTTCTTCAAAAATAAATTTGAAAACCTATGATGTAATATTTAAAATTAATTTAACACATTTATTAAATAAAATAAACTTACCACTTTGAAAATTTCTTTTTAAATCATAAGAAATTTTGAAAACCTTTTTCTTTGAAAATAACCATGAAATTTTATAAAGGAATCCTTGGAAGCCATTTAAATAACATTTTTTAAAACATGAAACATTTTTAAAATATTTTTAATCTAAAATAATCCTAAAATATAATTTAAAAATATTTAAAACATTTTTATAAAACATGTTTTTTTAGTAAAATCGATTTTCAACTCAAGAGAGAAATAAGGTTAGATTTTCTGAAAAACATTATTATAATTATCTTAAGTACCAAAGAGTGGGAAAATTGTACAATTAATTTAATATATCATTAATAAACATATTTAAAGAAAATTAATATGAATTATTGAGATATTTATCGTAATATTTCAGCAATGGAATCTTAATTTTCACAAATCCTGATAAATGATGTGATTGTAGCAATAAACTATTACTAATTTGGTAACTTTGGATCAAAATCCACATGAAATAGTAACATTAAATGAATATTAAAATATCATTAAAAGAATTATATTAATTATATAACATGTAAATTGGTAATTATACACACCTTGAAAAATAATATAGGTTCATAACATAACATGTGTCTCAAATATGGGAAATTGAGACAAAATTCTCTTACCACTTTGGTAACTTTGAAACCATAAACCCATGAAATAAAGATCCTAAAATGGATGCATAAATACAAAAAAAAATTAATCATAAGAATCATAAATTACATTCATGTTCATTTTATACACCACGTATTAAAAATATGCGGTGAATATATCATGTGTCTCACAAATGTAAAAACTGATCTGTAAATACTAAACCTTATGTCTTGACACTCGTCATACTTGTTCAAAACTCCAATATAATAAATATAATTTTATTATAAATATATCACATAACAATATTGATATATATATATATAATACCATATATTATTTATTAATAACTTTATATTACCCATTTATCAATAATTCCATGTTAAAGTAATGTTTTGGGTAATAATAACTTTGTATTTTCATACATGTTTTGAATTTTTATTCTTGGTTCTCTTACTAAGATCATGATTTCATAATATATAAAATTCTAACCATGTTTTAAATATAACATGTGTTTATTATTTATGTATTTATATTTTCACATAAAATTTAGTGATAGGAAATGAAATACATTGTTCATGGAGACTGTAGGTCGTACGTAGGAATGGATGTTGTTTCCATGTTCTTATCATATTGAAAGAAATAATAATAAATGATATACATGTATATATATATATATATATTATAATACCATTATTATATTTATGTTATATATATTACATATTTTTAATAAACATAGCCTTAATATATTCCATGTAAAGTGTGAATGACTCACATCACATCACGAGGCGGTAGTCTTCCATAAATAAGAACGATGCTATCGTATTCCCAAAAAATTAAAAACATTAATTTTTGTGTTATATTATAATTAAAAAATCTTAATAACATCATAAATATAATAAATATCATATATAATCCGTATTTACATTGTTATGTTCATCCTTGAAAGGTGGTAATGGAAAAATGAACGCCATCAGTTCACAAGGCGGTAATTTGTCATATATATAAATGATGATTTCGTAACCCATTTGATGGAAGTGTGTGTAGTTTTAGATATTATATTTAACATAACAACATATTATTATATTTAATGTAACTATTTTATTATGTAAACTTGATATAAAGATAATTGGATGGGTTTGAGAAGAAATAAAACAAAAACCTTTGTTGATGAACATTACCTCTTCTTTGGGTATCTCCTTTTAGTTTTCAACAAAGGACCTGATTGTTTGGATTTATGACCTAATTACAGATTATATGATGTGATTAGGTACTTTAGGAAGTAAGTTTTCCAGGATTTAGTCGATCTAAATGGTTTGAGTGCTTTGTAGAAGTGGGGAGAGTGAATGCCCTTTTATAAGGGAGGAGGAATAGAATTCACATAAATACATAAAAGTATTCACTGTGGGTTGGTCTCACTTACCTAATGTTAAAAATAATATAACCAAAATGTATGGTAGTGAATAATGGGTCAACAAATACCTCCAAAACAAAAAATAAATACATTTTTTAGCAATTTAATCCTTATTATTTAAGTTCACCCAATTTTTTCATTATAATTTTTATCAAGGTGACTTGTATCTTTTTATTTATCTAGATAATTTATCCATTAATAATATAATTAAAAAGTTATTTATCAGATAATTTATACCCAATTATTTTAAATATTATATCCAATTCATTAAATAAAAATCTTACATGTGTGTAAAATTAATTTTAATACAAACACAAGTAATGTGCAAAACACCATTTTAGCCATAATTGGGTTAATTAATTTTTAATTTTCTCACTAATAATTATGGTAATAATTTAAGTTCAACTTATTATATAATATAAATTATTATTATTCAAAATATTGAATCCATTTTTTTAAATTAAATTCACATAATTGGATTAATATAATTTAGAATTAATCCCATAAAAGGGACGAGAAAACAGGTTTCTAAAGTGGAAATGTTCAAAAAAATTACTATGTTTTTATATCTAAATTTAATATAAAATATATTAAAATAAACTTATTTTAATTTAAAAACAATTCAATATATAATTTAACATTATAAATTCTTTCTATGAAAAGTCAGTTTTTAACTAAAATTCTGTATTTATCACTTTTCATCAAAAAATGAATCTTCTTATAAAAAAACACAAAATTCAACCTCAACTTATTTTGATGTTATTATTTCAAAAATAAAGTTTATTTTGTAAAATATAGTTTAAAAAATGGTAAAAGTTTAGTTTTAAAATAAGTATTCTATTAAAATTCAATCAAACTACCTTTTAGAAAAATATATCTTTTTATGAATAAAATTGGATATCTTCTTATCTCTTATCTAGAAAACACATATTATAAATGTAAAATATTTGATTGAATATATAATATATAATTTTAAATAAAATCATTCCTCAAAATTTTTTGTTTAGTTTATTGAGATAAAACAATTTTGTGCATAAAAAAATAGTTTTTCATAAAATGAATTTCATTATTTTCAAATTGTTCTTACTTTCTTTTATAATTAGTTGGTTGAAAAAGAATTAATTTTATAACATTTTATAAAAAAATGCTAATAATTTAGTTAATATTTTTCAAACCCTCCATTCCAATGCTTTAGTGATAACTACAATAATATTTTAATAATATTCTAAATAGTATATTGGAATTTGGTAAAACGTGGTGTTTCATGTAACACAAACCATCGAAAGAACTAAAAAATAATATACCACAATAAAAAACTAATGTTGCATATACCTCAAACTAAAATAAGTTTTTCATATAATGCATGTTTAACATGGTGTTGCATATAAATCAATCTTAACTTGGTGTAGCATGAAATTAAAGCCATCAAAGGATTTTATTTTGTTAAAAAAATTAATTCATAAAAACTCGGGGTGTTAAATTCTACCTCCCTTAAAATTAATTTCACCGTTGAAATTTTTCTGGGTTATTAAAGGTTTAATACTTGAATTTTACTTTCATAGTAACCCAAATCATAAAAATGAATACTAAAACATCCTTTGACAAAGGAAAGTTGTAAATATAACAATTACCCAATGTAACTCAAAAATAGGTTTCCACATAGGAGAACATAGGTGGGAAGTGAATATTTATATATGTAAAAAAAGGGTAAATAATTTTAGATATTGATGAAGATCATTGATCATAATAAACTGGGTGATCTTGAAAAAGTTAACAAAACCATAACCCAAATATGTATGAAAAGGTCATTGATATCATCAAAAATGATAATAACATGACAAAATTTTATTTTAAGACCCATTTTATAATGTTGAATAATTTTCACAAGAAGATATACTTACTTGATTTCATTCTATTTCATAAGCACAATATCATCAATCGATTTTACCTTTATCAATTTTCATTTCATCTCTTACTCCAAAAAAATGAAGGTGAATTTTTTCTGTTTGAAGCCTTAATGGATTATAAGATCCATGAATAGAATGATAATCTAATCCATATATATTTAGTTACCATCACATAAAAATGGTTATCAAAGGGTTTATAATATGCATAAATCCTCATATGAATAGATAATACTTTAACTTGTAAAACCACTTCTGTAGCTTAAATTAAACCATTCCATAAATGGTTACCATTTTAACCCCTATAAATTTAAAAATTTATAAAAAATATTGCTAAATTTATCAAAATAAACTAGACATTAATCCCACACATATCATAAAGTAGTTCTTGATTGTCACATTCCAAACATGTGAACAAATTCATTATATATTCTCTTAAAACATGGTAAAAACCAGAATTATCATAAACCATATTGAAAAAAACATGATTATTCATTCTTTAAAAAGAACAGATATTGTTGGATATATTCTATAAATCAAAAATATGTTATAAACTCTATCCATGATAACATAAACAACTTTTTCAACAAATCATTAATCTATTCCAAAGTAATCAGTACTATACAATTTACTTTTTTCTAATCCAATATCTCTTTATCCAAATTAAACACCATTTTCTCAACATATATAAAATATTAAGGGGTGCCTTCATATAATCAAAATATAACCTTGCAATTAAATAAGTATTATTTACATATTCATTCAAATCCTTGATGAAAAACTTATACTAAAAAATCCTTATATATTTCTCAATTCATAATTATTGAATAAAAGTAATTAAATACTTAAATCCTTTCACTTAATTGATTAGCATGGAAAAGGTCCTTCCTTATTCTAGAAGTAGATTCTTGGGTAGGGGAATTAGGTTGGGCAAACCCCATTTTCTCCACAGATAATACATTGAACTCCTCAACAATTTTTCCCACTATGACCCCATTTTCTACATATATAACATCCTCCCCTAAATTTGAGATATTCATTTATGATTTTATTCCCACATTCTTGATAAATAGTAATTCAAGTCTTCTTTTCTCTAGATTAATTACCACTTGAAATTTCATAAAATTCAATCTCCCTATTATTTGATGTGTTAATAAGCTCACGAAAGTTCATGTTTTCAATCATATATCATGATAACTGATTAGGAATAATAAAAATATCTTCATATCCAGTCATCATCAAATTTCTTTACTCATAGCCACTAAATTATTCATCAGATGAAATTTTCACATTATTCTTTATGGCTATGGACATTGACTAAAACCAAAAAGAATATTTTGAGCAACACAAACATAGTGGAAAACCACATCATCATGAAGTATTACTGATAGGGTTTCTAAGTCATGAAATCTTATTCTTTAATCTAGGACACCATAGGTATATCCTAGGTTATTCATGGTCATATTATATTTAAATATTTCATGATGATTTGTAAATATTTTTTATATTTACAAATCATTTCTCATGTGAGTGTAAAATTAGGTGTGCAGCCAGGCCTGTTTTCATACACCAGTTCGTGGTTGAGTCTAGTTCAATATGGTGTTTTATGGGTTTTTACCCCTAGGTAAATATATTCCAGATCCACGTCTGGTTGTAGTATCTACACCAGGATGTGTTTCTTGTAAAACCCATGCTCAATCCATTACCAAAATTCCTGTACATTTTCTGATACTTTAACTCATCCTCAGACTTACCATTAGATACATCCCTATACATATCCTTGGAAATATACCTATGGGTCTCACTAAAGTTTTCTCATCCTTATTTCCAGAGTTTAACTAAATCTTTCATTTGATTCCAACTATAGCGACCCAAGCTTCTCGTAAATGGATATTACATCATTTTGGATGAATATTCATCGCATTACAAAAGTACATGCCCAAGTACCAAAATAGTTTAGTGTATTTGGAAACTTGGAATGCAACATTCTAACTTGGTGAAAGATATTCTATCTTTCCTAAAATGATATTCCCATTTATTACACCAACTTATCTCTATTATTCATAACCAAGTAAAAGGAAGCATAAGAAAGTGTGAGCTCAGATTCTCAATAAGGGTAAAAAAAGGATATATATAAGCATAACATGAACATAGGGTATGAGAACTTGATAACAAAATTGGAGTATCATACTAAGAATATCAAAGATCATACACATGATTCATGGCATAAAAATTGTCAAATCAAAAGACATGAATCATAATGGAATTGAGATCATAATCCGTGAGAGCATAACATAGGAATAAGACATGGAATTGTGGAAAACACATAAAAATATGAAATAATTTTAATAGTAGTTAAGGATCACTACCAAGGCATATTATTTTAATGGGTTCACTCCCCAAACCGTATTACTAATCAAGGTTCACTCCCAATACTATCATAGTAGCAACGTTTCACTCCCAATACCATCTTAGTAGTAAAGGTCCACTCCCAAGACTATCATAGTGGACAAAGTACCTTACATAACAAGGTTCACTTTTCATTCCATAAATTTCTATCTTATGATATATTAATCTTTACCAAATGAATTGGTGGGAGATATAAGTCCCACCCATCACATAATCAAATCATACATACGTGTGGTACATGATAAAAAAACATTCTTCAAATCATGACCCATAAAAATAAATTGGTATACTAAAAATCATATAATAACCCATAAAAATAATGGGCATCATACACATATAATCATATCATAATATTTGGAAAAGATTTAGGTTTCATAATCATTTCCTCATGAAATAACCCATGAATGGAAGCATATTTCATATGTGTTTTATCATGGTATAACCTGTGGAAGAGAAATGGGTTTCATAAATAAATTGTCATATTAAACATAAACCATTAAAATAAATAATTATAATCATTTCTTGGGATCATATTACTATTAAATAAAAAAAAATATCAAAGGAAGTCATTTTATATGTAGAAGGATTTTTAAATATCAATTGAAGCATTTCTTAAGGAAAAATAACATTTCTTTAAAAATAATTTTTTTAAGGCATAAAAAATTTTGAAATCATTTTCTTTGAAAAAAAACCATTGAAAAATTATGAATTAATATATAAAAAAATTAAAACATTTCTTTAGGAAAATATCCTTTCCAATTTAAAAAACTCTTTTAAAATCAAAAAACATTTTTAGAACCTCTTTCTTTTAAAATAACCTTCAAAACATATAAAAGAGAACATGAGAACTATTTTAAAAAAAAATTAAAAAATAAAACATTTTTAAAATAATTTTTATTGAAAATATCTAAAAATATAATTTAAAACATTTTCTAAAATATTTTTATAAAATATTGTTTTTGAATAAAACATATTTCTGAAATAAGTAAGAAATAACATTGGATTTCTGAAAAATATTTTATTAATAATCTTAAGTGAAAATAGTAAAAAATGGTACCATTAATTGAATATATCATGAATAACCATATTATAATAAAATTAATGAGAATTATTTATATATGGATCATAATATTTCATCAATGGAAACATAATCCTAAACAGTCGTGATAAACGATGAGATTGTAGCAAACAAAATAGTACCACTTTGGTAACTTTGAATAAAAATTCCAATGAAATAATCACATTAAATGAAGCTTAAAATATCAAGAAAATAAGAATATTCATTATATAATAAGTCAAATATGCAATATATACACCTCATAAAATAATATAGGTGCATAACATAACATGTGTCTCAATGAAGAAAAATTGAGACAAAATTATCTGACCACATTTGTGACATTGAAACCATAACACCATGAAAGATAGATCCTAAAATGGATGTATAAATAAAAAAATAATTATATGAATCATAAATTACATTCATGGTCTGTATATACACCACATAGAAGAAATAAGGGGTGAATATATCATGTGTTTCACAAAAGTAAAAAGAGAGACGTAAATCCCTTACCTTAAGTATTGTTACTCATCGTACTTGTTCAAATATCCCATGTAATAAATATAAGTTTATTGTAAAAATATCACAGAACCATATTCATATATATATTACCATGTATTATTTACTTATGACTTTATACTGCCCTTTTATTAATAATTCCATGTTAAAGTTATGTTCTGAATAATAACCGCTTTGTTTTTTCGTACATGTTTTGACTTATAATTCTTGGTGATATTACTTAGATAATGATTTCATCATATACATAATGACAAACATGATATAAATATCCTATATATTAATTGTATATTTATTTATATTAACCCATAAAATTTAGAGATAGGAAATGAAATACATCGTTCATGGAGACAGCATCTCGTAAGTACGGATGAACGTTGTTTCCAATTTCTTATCTTATTGATAGAATGAAAAATAAATGATTTATATATATATATATATTATCATACCAATATCATTTTTATTTTATATATATCACATATGACTATTAAACTCATCCTTAATACATTCCATGGAAAGTGTGAACAATCACATCGCTTCGAGAGGCAATAGTCCTCCGTACACACAAATGATGTTATAGTATTCCCACAAAATTTAAAGCATGAATGTATGAATTATATAACAATTATAAAATCAAAATAACGTCCTAAAAGTTATAAATATTGTATATAAATAGTACTTCTATCATTATGTCAATCCTTGAATGGTGGTAATGGAAAAACAAACAACATCGGTTCGCGAGGCGGTAGTTCATCGTACACATGAATGATGATTTCGTAACCCATTTGATGGAATTTTATATGGTTTTAGCTATTAAACTTAACATAAAACATATTAATACATTAAATACACTTGTTTTATTATATAATGTCTATATATAAATAATTTAAAGGGTTTAAGGAAGAAAGAAAACAAAAACATTCATTGATAAAAGTTACCTCTTCTCCAGGTATCTTCTTCTGGTATTCATCAAAGGAAT
The DNA here is from genome assembly GCA_963277665.1 of Viscum album. Classification (NCBI taxonomy): domain Eukaryota; kingdom Viridiplantae; phylum Streptophyta; class Magnoliopsida; order Santalales; family Viscaceae; genus Viscum; species Viscum album. The sequence goes on from OY728161.1 coordinate 1,008,749,955, forward strand.
TCCTTGGTTGTATTTAAGATAAAACTAAGACTTCCAAGATAAGATTAGGGAATTTGGGAAGTTATTTTTTAAGTTTTTTGTTCATCCAAATTTCTTGAGAGTTGTGAAGAAATGGGAAGAGTGGAGGACCTTTTATAATGGAGGAGTAGTGGCATTATTTTAAATACCCTAAAGTATTCACAATTGGGAGGTCTCACTTACCTCATGTTCCTAAGAAATAAAATAATAATGTATTAAAGTGATTAATTGTCCAATAAATATCTAAAAATGTGAAATAAATACATTTTTTATCAACTCATTCCTTAGTGTTTAAGTTTACTAAATTTTATCATTAGAGTTTTTATGAAGGTGACCTATAAATTTTTATTTACATAGGTAATTTATATTTTAATATTATTATTAAAAATATATATATTAAATAATTTATATAAATTGATTATAAAGATTAAGAAAAATGTATTGAATAAAAATCATATGTGTGTGTATAATTAATTTTAATACAAACACATGTAATGTGAAAAACAATATTTTAACATTAATTGTGTTAATTAATTTTAACCATTTTCACTAAAAATTATGGTAAAAATTTATTTTGACCATAAAAGATAGTATAACTTTTTTTATTCAAAATATGGAATTCATTTTTACCAATTCCATTCACTGAAGTGTCATAATTTAATTCTAAATTAATCCCACTTATGGGACAGGAAAGCAGACTTTTAAAGTGAAAATATTAAAAAATTTACTAAGTTTTTATATCAAAATTTAATATAAAAAAGATTACAATGACCTATATTGAATTAATATATATATATATATAATTGAACTAATTTTACCTTAAAATCAATTAAAAATATAATTTAACATTATAAATTATATATAAGAAAAGTCATTTTTCAATTAAAATTCAGCACTCTTCACGATTCATCAAAAAATGAAATTCACACAATAAAACCAAAAATTCACCCTAAGAAAATTTTTTAATTACACTTTCAAAAATAAATTTTAATTTTTCAAATATAATTTATAAAAGTTTCAACATATAGTTTTAAAATAATTGTTCCATTAGAAGTCAATAAAATTTACTTTTATAAAAACAAATCTTTTTATGCATAAAACTGAATTTATTATTATCTCTTGGATAGAAAACACATAAGATGGATGTTAAATAGTTGATTGAATACATAATATATAAATTTCATTAAAAAAATTTAGCAAAACTATTTTTTTTAATTTATTGAGATAAAACATGTTTGTGTATAGAAATATAGTTTTTTAGAAAAGGAATTTATTTATTTTCAAATATTTCATACTTTAATATATAATTAATTGGTTGTCAAAGAATTAATTTTATAATAATTAATAAAAAATATATTATAACTTATATAATCTATCTCATACCATCCATTCCAATGGTTAGGTAAAAACTATAATAATATTTTAATATTATTATTAATAGTATATTTTAGTTTAGTAAAACTCTGTCTTATATGAAATGTAAGCTATTGAAGAAACTTGGTATATTGTGTAATAGTAGAAAAACATTGTTTTGTTTGTACCATAAGTTAAACTCAGTGTTGCGTGTACTACAAGATTAGTGTTGTGTTTCGTATAAAGCAATATTAACTTTGTGTAGTGTGTAATTCAAGCCATCAAATAATTTTAATTTATTCAAAAAATAGTCATTCATAAAAACTCGGGGTGTTACAACATATTATACATCTCACACCATCCATCAACATAACACCACATCATCAAATCTATATCATCACAAAAACCACCCATATCAACCACTGCACAACACAACCACCAAACAATTCCACCACTGCACGTCACTTCCACTGCACATTAGTACCATCGTTTAGCCAACAACATCCCATCCCATGCCAACACCATCACATTACTACCCAACACATTTCACAACCCATTTTGTCACCACCATCACCACATAACAACACAGACCACACAAGGAAAACACATCAAGAAAAACTACAAAAGGCATCACATCCTGGCGTCCAAAATTTATATTCAAGGGCTTACATCACGTTACTTATATACTTATCAAGGGTATTATCACACAAACCAAATTCACATGGGAAAAAGTTCATTATATATTTGTATGTTCTTATATTTTTATTTGGGGTGTGATCAAAAAAAAATTAAAAAGGGTCTCATTGTAATATCAATTATATCATAAACAAGGCTACTAATATGCATTATTTTCAGAAATGCCAACAAGAATGCATAACACATCAACCATAACAACAAATTCATAAAATAATGTGATTTTTCCTCATAAAAATTAATTTAATATTATCAAATTAATTATATATATTAATATAAACCTTAATATCCACCCAATGGAACATAAAATCACATAATCACCACACATGTACCAAAGACTGAGAGAAAACAAGGATCCCCTACCTCAAAGAAGATTTTTGATTCACTCCACACCATAAGGTGAATTAAAAACAACATGGAAACCACAAACATGCTAGTAAAATTAAAACAAACTTGAATCACAGTAAGGGATCATCAAAATGAATCACCAACACACCCTAAACCAAAACAACATCACCGTTGAGAATCCCAAAAATAAAAACCCTAGGAAGTAATGGGATTAAGGAAAGAACTCACCTTGAACTTCTAATGATCAACCCCCTGAACCCAAGGATCAAAGTAGAAGGAAAGTTCTTGAAATATCCTCCAAAATCAGCAATGTTTCACCCAAAAATATAGATAAAAAGGAGTGTAATGAGGCATCACGATAGAAAATCACACATATAAATAGGCTAAAACTCACCTCATTCACATATTGAATTCCATATTTATGACATGAATTCTAATTAATCTGAGAAATTTAAGTAGTGAAATAGATTTAAGCTATGAGTTTCTCAAAACCAAAACTTCTTCTAAATTTTATGATGCCTTAACCCGATTTAATCCACATCGTGAATCCCACATTCATGCTATGAATTTATTTCATGTATGACACCTCACATGCATCTAATCAGTGAATCACCATCCTCATATGTTGTGAATCACAAAATTACATAATGAATTCATCTTTCACATTTTGAAACACTAGCTACAGCACACCTATAGTTCTAGCCTCCTCTAAACCCTCTTTGATCCTCCTTCAAACACCTCCAAACAAAAACATTCACAAAACAACTCATACAACTACACTACCCTCCCTCATCAGGAACAACACTAAATTATTTCATACTAGAAACAAATTATCCCTAATTCCACATAAACATCGACACAATCATCTAATCCTACACATATTCCAATACATCATCTGTCAAAACCAACACATAACATTACCCCAAGTGCACAAATCAAGTAAATTCCACCTTACACATCAAGATGTTATCTGATTAAGGTAAAACTCACTCTACCACATGGTTTTAAGATGTGTCACAATATAACATGTCTTTATTAGTAAATAGTTTTCCATTATCCATATTCTATATGTTTTAAGACATTCCATATCATTAAGGAAAATCACATATCATAAACAAACAAGATTTAAATAATATGCGAACAAATAAAATAAATGATAAGGAAAAACTAAAAACAGTTCTGTGTACTAGGCTTGAATTTATATATTAAACTCTCAAGTACTCACCTATAGTCCACCATGGTACCATAGCACAAAAATAAGGAGGATCGTTCATTAAGGTTTAAATTTATATAAATGATCATATAACTATATTGATCGCTCCAGGAACATTGCATCAACCTCGATATCTACATCTCCCAAATCAATGGTGTGGGAGTAATCATAAAGAAACCTATGAAGCTAGGACTCATGAAAGAAATTTTGGATCTTTTCCAGATATGGTGGAAGTTGAAACTGATACTCCACTACACAAACATGCCCTAGCACCTTGAACAACCCAACAAATTGATGTGAGATCTTACACACCCAACTAAACCTCTTCTACAAGCATTAATGGGAGACTCTCAATAGAAAATGGTCTCTGACCTTGAACTCCAAGGGCCTACACCTATGATCAACATAGTCCTTCTGAAGGCACTACACCACCCTTATATTCTCTTGGAATAACTGGATATTTTCGTTCATTATTTTCACCATATTAGGACCAAGAACTACTAACTTCCCAACCATCATCCACACAATAAAGAATGAAAGGGCTTCCCATACAACACCTTAAATGAATCCATGCAAATGGATAGGTGAAATTTGTTGTTGTATGAAAATTTGACCAAAGGAAGGTTCCCTACCCACGATCCACTTAAGTCCATATCTCAAGATCACAACATATTCTCTAGAATCAAGATTATCCACTCCATATACCCATCTATCTGAGTATAGAAAACAATACTAAAATAAAACTGGGAAATAAAGGAATAATTTAATCCCATTCAAACCCACATGGTAAAAAGAGGATCTCAATCAGAGATAATGGTCCTCAATACCCCATGAATCCTAATTTTATCATCCACATACAAAATTACCAAGACATACATGGTACTCAACTCAAGAATCGCCATAAAATGTACTGACATCATCAGTTGGTCCACTATCACCCTAACTACATCACATCCACCCTAATCCCAGAGTAACCCAATTAAAAAATACATCAATATTCCGTCCCATTTTCACATGGTAACACCCAAGGGATGCAATATACCTCGAGGAACTTGGTATTCTATTTTCACCTTATGAAAAAATAGAAACTTGGCCTCAAACTCCATCATTTGACCATCCATTTAGAGTATCACCCCAGCCAACATGATCACGCATCACCTCTACTTATGAGTCTCCCCATTAAGACTCCTTCACCCACTAGATCAAAGATGAATTCAAAGTCATTTGATGAATTCAACCTCGTTCACCACTCTCGCTCAAGTAAATATTCATCACTATAAGATCCTCTATCCCTTTATAAATATAAATAGAATCACAAACCATATCTTCTTAGGACTTATGAATCAGCACATTGGAAACAAAATTCTCATTTATTAGGATATAAAATATCTCAAAATTGTAATCCTAAATAATATCTATCCACATTCACTGAATTATATTCAAATCCCACTAAGCAAATTTATATTTCATGGTATTTTGGTACATAAAAACCAAAAAGTTCTCACTGATGAGGTATTACCACCCCATATTCCGCCACTTGCTCCAAATAATGGCTGGCATAATTAAACTCATTGGGATGTAACTTCTTGTACTTATAAGATATTACATCCATCTGCTATATCAAGACACATCTCAAGACAATAAGGGAATCAAAACAAAAAACCTCCAACATAATACCCAATTTAAGAAACCAAAACACTAGAGAACTATCCAACTTCTCTATTGGGTAACTAAACTTTTCCTAGTATAGATTATTCCACACAAATTTCTGGTCCTTCCTAGTTAATGTTATTAGTGGGGGTGAAACCTGAGAGAAATCAGACACAAACCTCTAATAATATCCATCTGTACTAAGAAAATTGTTAACATCTTTAACATTCATGGATGCTTACCAAGAAACAACTACCTCTATCATAAAACGATCTATATTCACATTCTAATGAGACACCACATTCCTAAAAAAGTACACCTATCACTTCCCAAACAAACATTAGGATATATTTTGATAGAGATGGCGGTGTTGAAGGACCTATAAGCAAAATATGAGATGCTCTCCATTCCCCTACTATGAATTATTTTAAATAAAGATATAATTGATGAACATACTAATGAACATATCCAAGAACTCATGGAATATAGATATCATGGTCCCCAAGAACATAGATGGTGTGTTCATGACATCGAATGGTATGACTATGAACTCAAAGGGAGAATACATGCATCTAAAGGTACTCTTTGGAATATCCTCAATTTCAGACTTTTCTAGTGATATAAAAATAGTAATTCAACCTTTGAAAACCAATTTTATCCCCTCATATGATCAAGAAGATCATTAATCTTCATAAGGGTTTAACAGTTCTTGACCACTACCATATGTAACCTATGGAAGTCTATTCATAACCACAGACTATCATCCTAATTCTTGAAGAACAACACTATAGATTTCTAAGGAGACACACTCAACCTATTCAAACTACTATTCATAAGATCATACACCTATAACCTCAACTCTCATAGCTACTTAAGCACCATTTGATAGGGATCCATCAAAATTAGAGAAGCACCCAGATTGATCCTTATCCCATTGTGGAAATTATATCATGGTTTTAGTTTCACAACATCATCTGAGAAAACATCAAGGAACTTATATATAAACCTGGAAAAAACCTCTACTAAATATTCCATTGATATCTTCTCCAAACTAAGAAAAAAGGGGTTCCACTTTCCTAACACTTATCTAATAACCCTGCTCTCAAAGAAAGACCACTCATTGGCCCTCCACATTGGAAAAAACTCTACTTTAGAAGTAGTGGATGACTACATGCATGTAATATATCCAATACATTCCAAGGATAAAATTTTATGGTTGTATTTCTATCAAGAAGAAATCTAACACTAACTGGTGCCACCCCATCATAAGCTTATATCCCTAAAACACATTAAAAAAGCATCCTAACCTAGAACTAGCATAGATAACACCAAGAGAACTGGAAGCCTCTCCAAATCCAGTCCCATGTCACAGACCAAAGTAGGAAAAAAATGATTTGAGACATATAAATCAAACAAGTCATAAATAAGAGTATATGATAAACTACCCATACCTCTGACAACCTCTATCCCATCTAGTGTTTCTTCCTCCAACTCATTCATATTCTCATACCCATATCCTCTACCTATATATTCCGAGAATCCCTGAATATAGTCTAGACTAGGTCCCTATAGAAGGGTCCCATCATGAGGCTTCCTCCTTCCATCGACATCTACCCTTGGCTACCAAACAAGCACTGGAAATGCCTGTCATTGAAAATACCTTAGAGTAAACTACTACAGCTGCCGAAAATGGGCCTGAATTCCCATATGAGACTGGTCCCCCTAAGAAATCAAACACTAATATCAGTGGTGACCACATCCCCTACAAACATATCATTAAAATAATAAGTCATCGGTAGATGATCGGAACCCACCTACTAGGGAAGGACAATAAAAAGTCAAATATGGTTCGCTCCCCACTGGACGAAACTCTGACTTCCCAAATTTTTGTGTCCCAAATCCTATAGCTATACTTCTAGAGACACCTTTTTTCCACATTTTAGATTCTCAAATATCAAGTAAATAATTTGTTTAATAACATAAATCTTCTTTTCCACCTCTAAGTATGTAATAAGCCTAAACAGAGTGACTTCATACTTGATCACTAGGCATAAATCCTCCTCTAGACATCATTCTTTGGACTCCTCATCTAGAAAGACATATGGGGAGAAGTAGAATAAAACCTTGAACATGACCATAACCTACTAAAAACTCAATCTCCCTTACTTAAGGGAGAGTAACGTCCACTTATTTACTGTATTTTTTATCAATAACATGAATTCAAAATGAAACTCCTTCAGAAATTATGTCCATAACACATTTTCCTCGTAATGATCACAAAGATGCAGTTCCCTTCTTTGATACACTACTCCGCAAAACTAACTAACTTTCAGTGGCACTCATAACTCAAGATGGTCCAAAATCAGAAAAAAAAAAGTGATCTTGAGTTAGTCTAACTATCATTCTATCTCCAACTCAAAAAATCTCCCCTCATAATTCCTATAACTCTATCACTGAAAGGTGTAAAAATCAATCCTTCATGCATCATCCTACTATATTAGTTTGATCCTCCAAAAATCAACTGGATTAACCTATTAAAACTCAATTTCCTAAGCTGATCATGGAAGATGACTAGGATCCATTCCTTAAAATCAAGGAGGAAAACTAATCCCAATATTATGTAATTTTATCAATGTTTATTAAATTCATTCTTTTATTTAATTAACTTCTCTCAATATTCCAATTCATACATTAATACAATAAATCATGATTCATGTTCCTCTCCTAGGTATCTAACTTTCAAGAGGGTCCACCTCACTTAGTCATTTGATGAATATAGTGTCCTAGCATCAAATCATGGGGCAGGCTAAAATCATGTTTCCTAGATGGTCCCCCAAGCCCATGTCACATATCAAGTTCAACCGTTGTTGTTTCCCTACCATCCCATGATGTCCTCATAGTTCCGAACTCAAAATGTCACCATATCAATCAACCAAAATCCCTTTAATACCACTATTTCATAAACCCCTCCATATAATGGTACCCCTCCTAGGATATTAATTAATAAATAGAAATAATGAACCCCAAGTCCCACCTTTAGTAGGCTCCGAGTTAGAAACAAGCATAGAGGGTATAAAAATATCACATATAGAAGCAATTACCCTCATATAATAATATAGGATCAAATGATATGATAAAAACCACAAAAAAAATACATCATATAAAATAAAAGTAAACTCTAAAATATCCCAAAATGCATGAATAATTTTAATATATATAACAAAATTCTCAAATTAAATACCAAAAGACATGTCCTACAATAACAACTCAATAGCATCTCCAAAACCCAAGAATTAAATGTCCATCTCGATCCCAAAATTCCTCCTAAAAACCTGAAAAACATTTTATATACATAGCATGAGAATACAAATATACTCAATATGATCATACCTAATGTCTCTATGGAACATGTGAAAAGATAATGCTAATGTGATAGTGAATAAATATCATAACCTTTAAGCAACTAAAGAGGTCAACTAACTAATCCCAACCTCAACATAGATCTCTCCCCAAATCGCACATCCAATATAGTAATAATATTCCAAAAACATAAACAAAGGTACCCCATTTATGATTCCACAATAATTATCTACTCTCACACCCCAAAATTGTATGTATTATACTCTCATCCCTTCAAAAAATATAACATCTCATAACCATCCATCTCTAATGTGGATTGAGACATAGCCCCACCTACCCTGTCCTCAAAAGTTCTAGAATTTGGTACTAGAATCACTCATCATCACACTACATATCTCCCAAATATACTTATTCCATCACATAAAATCTCTTAGGGAGACACTTGGTATATCACAACACATCTCACAACATAACCATAGTAGTTGGGTATCAAGAATGTGAACGATATCAACCTCATAACCTACTCCTACCACACATGACCCCCACCACATATCATATGACATCACTATTAGGTAATCTCCAACACCAACATGTATCAACATTGTAGCTAAAGGAAGATAAGGGAAGAAGGGGTAGCTATCCATTTATATCACCACTATCCTAGATATTGGTGAAACACCCAGAACCAAAAAGATTTGGGTGTTGGTAAGATTATCCAAATTAGGTTGTGTGTGTATAAAAATAAAATAAAATACATGATATATTGATAACACAAAATATCCAACCTATGGGTTCACGTCAAATTCACTAGTATACACCACCAAACCACCACTGCCCCACACATCAACCATCATAGTTGTTTCCACCACTATATGTAACACACCACACAACCACCACACTATCCACACAATCCCTACTATAATTATAAATTTCACTTTTTTATATATTTAATTATTTTCCACTAAGTCCCATTTACAAGTCCATTCCATTTCACATTCACATAGAAAATTCATTTAATTATAAAATTAAATTATCCAATTACCACATAATAAAACCAGAGTATTCTTATTCATTTACCAACCCATAACATTTCATTTTTTTGAATGTAATTTATTTCATGGATAACTAAGAAGCTAACACAACCACACCATAGAACAGTTCACCCATATCACACAAACCATTACCACAATACCACATCATCCAATCCATCTCATCACAATAACCACCCATCCAAACCACTGCACCACACAACAAAACCACTTTACATCCCCTCCACTGCAAATCACTACCATCACACAACCACCCACATCGCATTCCAAACCCAAACCATCACATTGCTAACCCACACATTTCACAAACCATTCGATCACCATCATCCTTACACAACATCCCACAGCACACATAGAAAACACAACAAGCACAACCACACAAGGAATCACTTTCTAGATTCCATAATTTATATTCAAGGGCTTAAATCACTTTACATTTTTATTTAACATGGGTATTCTCAAAAAAACATATTTCCATGGGAAACCAATTTTATATCCATATATACATTATTATCCTTTTATTTGGGGGTGATAAAAAAATATTATAGTAAGGGTCTCATAATCATATCAACTATAGCACCAGCAATTCTCCCAATAGTTGTGATTTTCATAAATCTCAATGTGCATGCATAACACATCAATAATAACATTAAACTAGTAAAATTATGAAATTTATCCCCATTCCCATCAAATTTAGGTTATATAATTTGTTAACTTTATTAATTTGACCCTTAATATCCACCCAATGGAAGCTAAAATCATGAAAACCCCACATATGCATATAAAATAGGGAGAGAATGGGGATCTACTACCTCAAAGAATCTTTTTTATTCAATACACACTATAAGGAAAAGGAGAAACATAACAGAAACCAAAACCATGCTAGGAAACCTCAGACCAACCTAGTAACACCAATATATCATCAAAACACTACCCAAATACTCCCCAAACCAAGAAAAATCACGATTGAGAATCCCTACTAAACCCCTCACTTATAAATGGGTTACAATTCACTTCATTCATGTCATGAGTTCCATATTAGTGATGTGAATTCATATGAAGCTGAGAAATTTAAGCTGTTAAATAGGTTTAAGATGTGAGTTTCTCAATACTTATAATTATACCAAAATTCATGGCACCACAACCAGATTTAATTCATGTCAAAAATCAAACTTTCACATTATGAATTCATTTCACACAGGAATCCTCACCTGCATCAAATTCATGAATCACCATAATAACATGTCATGAATCAGAGACTCATATTATGAATTCATGCTTCATGTCATGACCCACCTTTTGTAGTACACCTGCATCTTTGACCCCCTTAGACCCTCCTTGAGCCACTTCTAAACACCTCTAACTTACTAAACTAGAAAAATAATGATCTAATAAGGGATGGACCATCACATTTTGAAGGTTTTATGTGGGGCACAGAGTACATGGGAATTGTTCATCCATGTTAAAACATTATAGATATAAAGAGATCCATTTGATCTATTTATTTTGGGTTTTTTGATCAAGACAGTGGTGTCATCTTCAACCTCAGCTCTCTCCCAAGGTTTTCACATGAACCATAGATAATGATCAAACCTCTATTGATAGAAGCTAAGGTTTCCATGGTTATTCTAAGGTAATATTTTGAGTTGATTATGCTAAGAAGATTCATGCATGAATTAGTTTAAATAAATATCTACTGACCAAGGACGGTATGATGATAAAGTAGGTTTTTCGTGTAAATAATCCATGAATAATTTAGGCTTATAAAAATGATAGAGCATGTGATTATTCTCATATTCATGTGAGGCCACATCATATAAAAAATATTCCATATTTTTTTGTATAACATTATATGGTGGTCCACCTCAAATTTTTAAATGTCAGGATATTTGAGGATATTAATATTATCCTTGACCTAGTATGATTTATGAGAGATTCTACATAGCATAAATATCAGATCTAAGGTTGTGAGGATCAACTATAGAATGAGATCATCCATGGATAGGAGATTTTGTTGTTATTCAAATATCCCTAAGTAACTGATTTTCTATAGTGAAATATAGCACCAAAAAACTTTTGTTTTTTGAAGAGGAAACTCATGCTCGACATGGTCATGTGAATAAGAAGATCATGCATACATACCCTTATGATAAGATGTTTACCCTTATGTGAATGTGATTTCGTTTATGTGAAGGTTCCTACCCTTATGTGAAGTGGGTTGAGACATTGTTTACCCTTACATGAAGTGGGTTTAGACACTTCTTACCCTTACAAAAGGTGGGTTGAGACACTACTTCCCCTTAAATGAAACATATTGAGACACTGCTTTCCCTTACATAAAAGGGATAGAGGAACTGAGAAGAATATTACTTCTATGAAGAGAAAGGAGGAAGAGGCTTCGGGTAATGTTGTTTACACAACAGGTAACAATATAGATAGTGCATACATTTTTCATGAACTTTCCTAAAGAAATTCATGCAAGTGATCACTGATTATATGAACATTCATTGAGAACCCAATCTGTTACATACAACCATGTTTAATTTAATCCAAGGGAGCAAAAAATGAAACATATGTGAGTGATAAAATAAAATAATAAGATAATATTTCATGTTCTTGGTTTTGGTTTTGGTGAATTTAAGATGAGAACTATAGAGAGAGATAGATTGAATTGTATTGTGAAAATATAACCTTGAATTAAATAATCTTGAAGAAATTGAGTACATAATTTTTACATATTAATTGAATTCGGGACTTCATCAGACAAAAGGAATAACTGTATAAGCATTGTTGCACTGAGAAAACTGATCATATATAGGTGATCAGAATTATATAGCAAGACTGAAAAGCCTGATCATTGTCTATTAAAGGTACTTGAAGTTGTACATGAGAAAACTAGATCCATTACACCAATGGAAGAAGATCACAATAGTGGGAATAGTAATTTATACTATAGGTTCATCAATTAGAAGTGGAATAATTTATGATGCGGTATAAAGATCCTCCTATGTGGACTTAGGAGTAAAATGTTGTTGTGGACTCTCATAATATTGTGTGAAGTGGTATAAAGATACTATTGTGTGACTCAAGATTGTGATGGATAGTTTAGAATCTGGTAATAGTTTATTAAGAAGTCTAAATATCCACCTATTTATAGCAAAGAGGTAAGAAATAGTGTGACTCTGTATCATCAATTGTAATCGATAACAAGATTCTAGTGAATAATTTTGTCATGGAATAATTATGGTCAATCGCCTCCTCCACCATCACGGCAGACGAGTCCTGGCCCTCTGCTCACCGACAGCGCACAGAGGCGCGCCATACTTCCTTCAGGGCCAGACGGTGACAGCCATTCCAATGACAATCACGAATTTGTATCACGGCCTCCTCTTGCGGCGTTCATTGGCACACGCCTTTTTCATAGTCGGACGGTGTCTCCGTGCTGGCGGTATTCCACAGAGAATGCAAGGCTATAGAAAATTAGTGAAGGGTTTGGGTTGGGTTCGTTTAGCTCACGCCCTCAGTGTTAGCTCTTAAATAAAATGAAGGATAAAGGGGTTCAATAAATTCAATTGAATTTAAAACAATAATCAAAACCCCTACAAAGATACCCCACAACAACCTCCCGCAAAAATGAATGAATCACGGACCAACCCATTAGTCGGTTAGTACGCGCTCTTCATATTATTCAAGAACGGGGAAGAGTAAATCATTTAAAATGCATAAAATTATAAACCCACTACCTCAAAAAAATGGTGAGCGCGCGTTTGTGGAAGCGGTTCGGTGTTCACCATCTTTCGAAACTAGCTTCCAACGGCGCCGCTTCTGTGTCGATCTTTGGTTCACGGTTCGGTGACTCCCATCACCTCCTGCTGGAATCAACTCCATCCTCTAAGTGTTTGGTGTCTTGACAGTTTAACAGCACTTCGCTGCTTGGTGAAGTTGTGTCGATACACCTCCCAAAGCTTCATATAAATAGGATAGGGGAGGGTAAGTAATGACATGGGGAATTAATGGGGGATCACTAATTAGGAACATTCCTAATTCCCCAACGACATCGTTACTTAATATTTACTGGTCAATCCATTTAATTGATTTAAACATTGTTGGTCCCACACTCTACTTTTCCATTTGAGGATATGATAGAAAATAAAATAATAAAGTTATTTTATTTTATTTCTTTTAAAAGGTCACAAAACCTAACTTTTTCTTTTGACATACAGATGTCAAAGTAAAGTCTCCCTTAAGGGAATACCAGTGTTGTGGATTCAATGATTCCCTCATATTTTTAATTAGAAAATCTGTTCAAAACATAGAAAATGTGGCCCATAGGTTTAATGAAGGTACCTTAAAAAAAATTCAGAATTCTATTTCGAGCACACCTGTATTTGGAATCAAGCGCCGTCAATTTTCAAAGACACCTAATAATCCAAAATAATTTAAAAAATATTATATATAATTTCCGGGTCTTTACATGTAAGGTTTCCTACATAAAATAATAAGGTTAATTTATTCAAAAAATTTAAGAATGACTATAAAGGTGGAGGTTAATATTAAATAAAATTATTTTAATATGGGATTTTTGAGATACACATGTGCTTATGGGAGATAGATATTCTCAACTAAGATTAATGACTTATATTAATGATCTAATGGAGTCACTAATGATATGTTGTATATCTTATAAATCGATATTATCAATATATGCATGATAAATTTGACATGTTTTTTTATATTAAAATATGGGATCGTCAAGAGTTGATAAGTAAAGAGCAGGGTTACTCTTTAACATGGGGATCTATTTTGGAACTAATTCAATAAAATTATATTATTATATATAAAGTGATCATGGAAGGAGTTTTTAGGTTTTCTAGGGATATCAAATATGTTTTTTTATTTTATCACATTATTTGATAAATCATGGTGAATAAGAAATATATGATTAAAATTTTTCATGGGGACTGATGATAATGAAGATTTTTTTTGACTAATTTTGATAATTAAGGGAGTCTATATTGTTCACTTGAATTATTTTTCATCTTGGGATATATATTTATCATTAAAACTCATCAAAATATTTTAACTTTGATTTTATTTAATAAATTTCTAATGGGAATGAGTTGGGTTACCAAATCATGACTCATTCAGTTTAAAAAAAATGTTAACATTTAAAAAGAGTTTTATATGGGATATTCCAATAATGTGTTGTTTATGACTCAAAAAAATACATCATATACTTATATTTTATAGTTTCCTATGTATAGTAATATTATTCATACATCCTAGTGACTGACTAAGATATTTTTTTGTGATATGAAAATGTCAATTAGATGATGTAATAAGAGTGATTAAGTATAAAGCTGAAGATTGAAATTTGTGTTTGATTTGATTCAAAGGAATTATGTTGAACATTGAATTAACTTATATATTTTTGAGAATAAAGTAGATGGAATAGAGGTTATCACTTGATTAAAATTAGGGGGATTTGGTGCTGATGAAAATCATGGTGTCATATGGTATATATTATGTAATAATTTATTTTTGAGGATATTATTGAAAAATTATCATAGATGCATCATAGAATAATAGGTAATGAGCAATTCCATAATGAGAAATAAAAATCCCACAAAAATAATTAATAATTTTTTAATAATTTATTATTATTCTATTACTTTTTCATGATGACTTGGAGTGTGACAAATTTGGAAGAAATACTTTCAATGTAATGTGTTTATTACACCATAATAGAATGTTTTGATCTGTGTTAAAGAATTCATGACATTTTGAAATATTGAAGTGGGATAGAGTTGAGATCAATGTATTATAGTCCATTAATGTTAAAAAGTAATATTTAAGTTCAAAGTGTTATGGTGTTATATATTATATTATATTGTAATTTCATGTCATGGTTTGGGCTAGTTGGAATTGTTTTTTAGATTCATAGTAAATATTTGTCAATAAAAATTTATGTTATACTAATATTTATTGTTCCATTTTTTTTAAATTATATCAAAATTCTTAAATTATAAAATTTTGATGAAACTAATAGATTTAAAATCTAATTAATAACATCAAAAAATATCAATGTAAGACCATAAAGATTTTTAAAATTTATATAAGGTTTATATCATATAAAAAATTTGTTTTTTGAGGATAATTATCTCACTCTAATGTTTGAGATATCTATTAGGAATTAATGGATCTGGTTAAGTATTTTAAAGAGGATAATAATTTATTTTATCTTATATTTTGGTTTCTATGTTTGAGAATACAATATATGATAATGTGTACTATTATTTCATGATTTAGTTAATTCTGTAAAAATATATTTTTGAATTTTAAATTTTTCTATATTCATTGAGAACCATTTTTGGTATTTTTTTGTTTCTACTTAGACATATATTGATATGTAATATATGTATTTTCTAAATAAACCAAGATAAATTCATCCATGATTCATGGATAAATCATGATCAATAATAAAGGTTTTTAGAAATAAAATTTCTTTATTTAGAGCGGATATTTCTATAACAAATTGTGTAGATACTTGATTAAAAAATGTGATATTGTCATCCAAACTGGATAGGCTTGAGAAAAGAATAGTGAACTCAATATCCATTGGATTAATGTAATTTGGGAACATTGATGATGAATATTTACGCAAGTGAGCTTTC
This sequence comes from Viscum album, assembly GCA_963277665.1. Taxonomy (NCBI): domain Eukaryota; kingdom Viridiplantae; phylum Streptophyta; class Magnoliopsida; order Santalales; family Viscaceae; genus Viscum; species Viscum album. The sequence continues at coordinate 1,008,766,313 of OY728161.1, forward strand.
ATTGTTTATATTACTCTCTTATATTTATTCTACAATATGTCTAGGTGTCTAGAATTATCTTCTTACTCGAACTATTTTTTCCATTGATAATTAAATGTAAGAATATGATGTAGTATCGTAATCATTTAACACAAATCAAGTATCCACTTGATAACTAGTGTGTGAAACTTATAATCAATTTTTTTTATATAATTTATTTGTTTATTTATCTCTTATCATCATCATCGTTATGATTTTTTTAATACTTATTTTATTTTATAACTAACAATTAATATGGGTATTATTTTTCAATATTGACAAAAGTTAAAATTATACATAGAACACTACTCCACCTTAGTGTTTGAGTTTATCTCAATTGGGACTCTAAATATTTTTAGTAAGAGGGTTTAAAAATAAGAATGTCTAATAAATTTTTCTTATTTTATAATTATATTTTATTTTATAGAGAATAAATAAATTAGTGTGGTGTGAAAAATAGGGATCTAAAAATTTTATGTCTTATAGTTTGTGAAATTATTGAGGCTATTTTAGTCTTTTTGATTATGAGGGGTGGAATGATAAATGTAATGAACCAAAATTTTGAGTAATATTCGTTTCCTGAATTTGTGTGTTATTTTATACACAAAAAACTATATCTTTTAATTAATGAAGTGAGTATAATTAAAATGATATTGTTGGGTTTCAACTATTATAGGACCATGGGTCAATATGACCACTGGAAACTATAATCTTAACGTTACGATTATTGTTTGTAAATACAAGTGGTCGTTATAGATTAATACAGATAGAGGATTTGATAGCCTAATCCAGTAGACTCAGGCCATATGAATCCCATGTTTCAGAGATTGGGAAGGAATTTGTGTCACTAGATTTTCTCTAGAATAATCCCAAGATGAGATTTAACATGTGAATATCGAACGTAATCGCCTATGGGAGAAGTTCAAGTTTATAGAAATCACCACTCGGGCAATGTTTTCTAAGACACCCCAAGATTATATCACTATTGCACATTTGTCTCTTAGGTCCTATGTAGGTTTTATAAGGGTATATTTAATGAAGCCTTAGTTAGTTAGTGTAATCCTTTTGTATAAATAAAATTGTTATTTCTTATTATGGAAAAATTTGTCAATTTCAAATGTCTGGATAAATATAGGATGAATTTATATAAGTTATGTATTAATAGTAATTTTTTAAAGAAAAGTGTATTTTAAAATATTTTTTGCATAATTTAAATAAATAATAATGTTAAATGATTTTCAACAAATAGTTTTCTACAGTTGTGATCAGTAATAAATTTAGAGTCTAAAAGATAAAATTAATGTTTATTCAATAGTAAAGTATGAGTAGTAATATTAACCTTATTAATAGTAATGTGACCAATGGAATACTAACCTCACTTAATAAAGTATAAATAAAATTTAGGCATCTTGATTAGGTAATTTTATATAATTGTAGAAGTAAATAACTACTTTAGAAATTATTAGTTAAGTATTAGTTATTTTTCAGGTAAATAGTGTTTTTACTTAAAAATTAAATAACTCATAATTATAAAATTATTTTCATAAAATGGAATTCATTTTTGAATTAATAGCATTGATATTAGGTTAGGATAAATTTATGGGATTTTTTAAAAATGTTTCGTTTTTTGATGAATAGTTAAAATACAGTTTTGAGTTTCTGTGTGTTTAATGTAATAATTAATGATGTAACAGTGATTTAATAATTCTGGTAGACTTTTCAATAGTAAGATATGTTATTTGGTGTCCCAAGTGGCCAATACCCTGGGAAAATACCTTGGTCAAGCCCATGGGTTTGCAAATACCACTAATGAGGTGTCCCTTGGAAATTAATAAAATATTCCCTCACTTTTGCTAATAAATACCAACCTATTCCCTCATTACCTTCATTAAAATTTCCTCCTCAACAAATCTCAGATATTTTTACCTCCCAATTAGTCCTCCCAAGGTTCCCTCAAGCCCACCAAGTTCCCAACCTTTGATATTTTGAAGTTACTCTTCGTGGTAATGGAACCTTTCACCCTCCTCTTTTAAGTCGTGACTTCCTTTATGTTATGTCTTATAGTTTCCATCTCATTATGTTGGGGTATGTCATTCTATTCCCCTATTTCTTTCCATTTTGTTTCCAAATTATTAGAGACACTTTCCACTCTAATCAACTTATTTTTCGGAATTTTAAGCAATGTCGTTAGGCTGCCGAATATTTCGTAAAAGAAATCACATCTTCTCTTTTCTTTCATTTTTCCTTTTCATATGGTATTTCATTCAAATATCCATATCATTATATTATTTATTTTTTTATTCTATAACCATATTTTATTATGAGTTTTCTATGAGGGGGAAACCCCTGTCATATCTCTTATTAATGTTCTCTAAAACTATGTTATAAAGACGTTATGTTGTAGAATTTTTGTCTCAAAATATCTCTTTTTTTCACAAGAAATTATCTTATTTTATTTATGTGAATAACAAACCAATTTCATTTCTAGGGCTATTAATAATGACATAAAATTGATATATTTTATTCTATAATTTACATACATATAACCCTCACTCCATTTCCATGTGTTATAAATGACGTTATTATCATATTTTTAGCACTTTCTAAAACGTCACAATTCTGATATGAAACCCATTTTTTTATTCTATTGAGTTATTTATGAAATTCTTGATTATTATATATGTGTATCACATAAAAATAAATACATATCAAGGGTGATCCTTTATATATCTCCAATGCATTGGGTAAAAATTTAATCTCTAGAGATGACAAGTTTTACGATACCTTGGTGAATAACCTTGGTAATTTTTATGAAACCTTGGGGATGGACCTTTGTGATATGTTTAGGAATGTCTAAATTAAATTTTTTAGCCAAATTTTCATGTTATTATTTTTGTTATTATTTCTATGATATTCCTCTTTATCATTACATTATGATATCCCTCATGTTTTTATTGATATCACTCAAGATCACATATAAACTGTTTCACTGGTTTTCCATATTGGGCATTCTGCTCACCCTTTCCTTTGCTGTATGCCTCCAGGTTATGAGATGCAGTAATTGTACATTGGATGAACTTATTATGAAGCCTTACAAGTTTAGTAGACTAATTTTTTATGTATATTGTTCTTTATTTCTAATACATTGGACTTTAAAGATCCTCTATTTTTAAAATGAAAAGAAAAGTTATGAAATAAAATGGTCATATTCCATAGTTAGTATCAAAAGATAGTTTAGTTATTTGTAGAAATTAGGAAATAAAAATGTTAGGATGAAACCTATATAAAATTTTAAATATAGGAAAATATTATGGTATTTTGGTGAAATATTAATTAAGTGGTTTTCAAAAAAATAAATCCTCGTAGGGATACGAACAAGTGGATGTGGCTTTGGCACAGATATACCTAGGAGTGAAAACTCTGACAAGGGGTTTTGGGATTGACCCGAGGTATCCTGGTACACGAGAATGGGCCCTACTGCACTCCTGGTTTGACACTCCCAGGGGATATTTTTGGTTAATCACAATCTTTTCATGAATTATTATGAATGATTTATAGAGAAATGTAATAAATTTTATAGAATACTATGTTTAAGAAACAAATTTATGAAATAAAAATCCCAATAGTTAAAAGATTCATAAATGAAATAAGCTTCTTACTAATGTTTTATTCTTCAAGAAAATGGAAATCAATATGAGGAACCATGAAAATAGTAACCGCAATGGACCATGTGCAGATGGCCCTTCGATAGAAGATGAAATGTAAACTTTCATGAGAATGATGAAACAGCTAACTCAAGTTTTGGGAAATAACTTAAATCAAGCTGAGAGACTGATCTCACCGCAAAGGGAACATCATTCTTTTGAGTCCTTTATGCGTCAACGACCACCAAACTTTAGTGGATCTGTTGACCCATTGATTGTTGAATAGTGGATCAGTGCTATTGAGAAAATATTTTATGTGATCCACTATTTGGAACAAGAGAAGGTTCCCCTAGTTGTTTACCGCTTAGAGGGAGAATCTGATCAGTGGTGGGAGCTTGTTAAAAATGGGAGGCCAAAAGTGGAGTTTGAAGCCATGGAGTGTGAAGAGTTTAGACGTATCTCCTTTAATAAATATTTCCCTCATTCTATGAGAATAAAAATGGAGAAGGAATTTCTCATGCTGAATCCGAAGGAGAATTAATTTGTGAGAATCTACGAGATGAAATTCAAAAGGCCTTCACGTTACACCTCTATAATTTTTAGGGATCCAAATTGGAAGGTTGATAGATTCTTTGGTGGAATGATACCTCATCTGCAGAAGAATATATCCAACTAAGACTATGACAACTATGAAGAAATCGTTCAGAGTGCAATGAAAGTAAAACTGAATTTTGGTAAAACGTAGTGGTATCATAAATCCAATGACAAGAAAAGAGATCGCAATAGTGGGAAAGGTAATTTATTCTATAGGTTCATCAATTAGAAATAGAAAACTTTATGATGTAGTATAAAGATCCTCATATGTAGAATTAGGAGTAAAAGGTCATTGTGGACTCTCATAATATAGTGTGAAGTGCTATAAGGGGATATAAATATTTTTCAATTTAATTTTAGGGAGATATAGGTCCCACCCATATCATAATGAAATCATTCTTACATGTGCCATAAAAACATAAATCATTTATCATAGTATAACCCATGGAATAAAATGGGTTTCTTAAACATCACTCCATCAAAACATAATCCATATAAAATATCATTCCATCATTAACATAATAAAATCAAAGAAATAATAGGGATAGAAACATAACCCTATTTAAATAACATCATCTTAGATAAAAAATAATTTTGATAAAACACTCAAACATAATTATTAAGGAAAATATCATTTCTTCTTCAAAAACGTTTTATTTTTTCAAAATGTCACGAAATTATAAAAGAAAATATTTTATTTCAAAACAAACATGAAATTTTTTAAAGTAGTCATCATGGAAATAAGACATAAATGAGCTTTTAAAACAAATATTATTTTACTAAATTATATAATAGTCCTAAAAATCTAAGGATCTGAAAAAGGACTTATATAATTATATATATATAATTAATTAACCACTTGGGGTTCTCTTGGAATTTAATAGTAATTTTACTAACAATGTATTATAATAATACAAGAAGACAAGGTAAAAGATAAACTATTTTACTAAGAGTTAAATCTAAAAGATAAGGTTAATATGGTGACCTAAACTTGTCTAAAACCTGTTGTTTGATAGTTTTTTGACCCATCCCACCTTATCAATGAAATAAATATATTTTGATATATTAGAAACCTAATATTATTTTATAATAAATTGATATTTCAAGCTTTTCCTAAAGTGCCCCTCACCACCCTTATAAAAGGGTACTTTCACTTATCTCAAATTCACACCTACAAATCAATTTGGCTCGGCCAAACCCTGATCCAATCTCCTCAAAACTACCCTCAATTAAACCTAGAGTCCTTACATTGATCATAAATCCAACCTATGGATCCCTTTTGTTCAGATCAAAAGGAAGAACCCGAAGAAGAGGTAATTATTTTATCACCTCTTTATCAGTTTTTTTCTCCTTCCACTTCCTCTTTCTTTGTTGTTTCCATACAAGAATAATAACTCCAGTACCGTATACATACATATCTATTATTATAAATATAGTACAATGATATTCATTATTCTATACATCCTATGAATGAAAAAGTCGCCATATGTGGGTACGTACGTCTTACCGTCTCCACATCGTGGTGTAGTTTGTTATTCGACGCTTAATTATTTATATGTGTATAATAATGAGTGTAATTTATGTAAATAATAAATATAACATGTTAATAATTTCTTATATATAATATAACATCCAATAAAATACTCTTTCACCATCAATGGAATGATATTGTTGCTCGTGCGTACGTACGGCTTATATTCTCCACGACTATAGTCCATACGTATACATGAATGTTATTTCCATTTCATATATCTATATATTATACATATTTATATTCTGAATATATATGGTATATAAATCATGTTTTATATTATGTAAGTATATAAATCACAGTCTAAGTGATAAAATCAAGAATAACAAGTTAAAACATGTAGCCGATTATTACCTAAAATGTTATTTTAAGATAGAAATTATTATTAAATGGGTAGTATAAAGAAATAAATGAATAATATATGATATAATAAATATTAATATGGTTATGTTATAATTTAATAACATACTATGGTAATTATATAGGAGGTTAAATGTACCCTCGGCTAAAGGAAAGTACAAGGTAAGGGTTAACTCCTCAATCTCATTATTATCCGAGACTTTTATATGTATGTTTTTACTAGGAAATATTTATTATCCATGTCCATGTTTCATAAAATATTTTTCAAAAGGTTTGTTTTTAATAGAATCTTTATCTAAAATATAATTTTAAATTGTTTAAATATTTATTCTTCTTAATCATTCTCATTAATGTCCATGTTTTTAAAATGGTTTTAAGGGATTATTTATATGGGCATGAATGTTTTAAAATATTAATTCCATTCAAATGTTTCAAAGTGGTATGGGAAACATTGATTCAAAAATATATTTTAAATGTATTCCTTTATAAATTGTGTGACTTTTAAATGATTTCATGAAAAAGGTATATTTCTCTCCAAGAGTTTTACTGATCATTTTCAACTATGTCAACATCCTTTACTGTATAGTATTCATGATTGAGATTTATTCATTATAATACAATGTTCTATACTATATTGAATTAGTTATGATATGTTTGACTATGGATGTACTGTTTTTATACCATTCATGGTTTACGGTTAATGTATTGACATTTCATATGTTAGTTTTAATATGAATGTTTTTGTTATGTTTCACCCTTTTCATATAAGTAATTCATTGGACGTTGTAAGTGCCAGGTGGGGCCCACTATATTCCCTTGATGCATTGGTAGGTATCATGAGACTAATTAGAGTCTCGGAACAAGGCCTTGACAATTGCAACAAGGCCTAGACTATGTGGTTTTGATGTCTGGCATTACGCATTCCCTCATTATGAAATTCATTATTACATGTGATTATTTGACTAGTAGAATATACATGGGCATTTTTATATGGAAATGTTTGAATTATTCTTGAAATATTATGCTGATGAAATTGTTTTAAAATGATTTTGTTTTTATTACACATCTTGCCTTAAATTATTATATCTTCCACTAAATTATTTACCCTTACTGAGCATCTGAGATCACCACTTTCTTATGTTTTGTTTTCATAGGATTACGAGATGTGTATTATGATTGATATGCAAGGTTAAGCTACATGAATAATGGCATTATCAAATGGTCTTTTATGTTGTGTTTTATGTTTGAATGTGTAATGTAACATTCATGTATGTAATATATTTTCCAATACTACTAAACTGGTCGGTCGTTCGGGACTTGATTCCTTATAATCTTTCCAATGTATTAAAAAAATTCATTGGATCTAGGATTCTGGGGTTCGGGTGTTACATATAAACTTATGGTATCTTAATCATTCTTTTTATTTACTCTTGGGTTTGTGGTCACAATTTTCTTGGAAACATTTACACTATGTGACACTAAAAATAATCCCCTATTGGATTATTCCATACTAAACCACTTCAATATATAGGCAATATATGAACATTGACTTAGTCCAATTAGTCTCTTAGATCTATCACGTATGATCTTGATCCCTATAATATAGGTTATTTAACCTAATTATTTCATGGATAATCACTTTCCCAACCATTCCTTAACCTCTTATAAGGATACTACAACATTTTCAAATATAATGACACTACCATGTATGTTAAAATGTCATTATGATATACTAATATTAAAATTAATGTATTCCCACTAAATTGCGTGTAAAAAAATGGTTCACATTAATTCTTAGTAAAACCAAATTCTTTTATGGATCCATCAAAGTAAATGATCCACAAATTGGATGGTTTATTTAATACATATATGGATATCTACAACTTCCAAAAAATTAGCATTATCTGGAGTCATAAATGATTATGGTTGTGTCATATAAACATCCACATGAAGTTTCATATTAAGGAAGGTATTTTTGACATCCATATCCTAAATATCATAGTCATGGTAACCTTCTACTGAAATAATAATTTTTATGGAATTAAAATTGTAAACTAGATAAAAGGATTCATCATAGTCAATATCTTGACACTATCACAACACTTTATCCATTATTCATGCTTTATAGTTATTTATTTCACCTTCCATGTTATGGTTTCTCTTGAATACCAATTTAATCACAGTGGAATTTACTTCAACTAGAAGATCAATTAGAACCCAAAATAGGTAATCATACACAGAATCCATATTAGAATTCATGGCTTCTTTTCATCCTATAGTTTCTGAGATCTCTATTACATCCTTATAGCATATATGGTTATTATTTTAAACCAAAAATAATTCTTCATCATTACTGACTAGAAAAACATATCACTTTGGTTCTCTTACCTATCAAGCACCCCTATATAGGAGTTGTGTTTTAGGAATAAATTATTCAATAGGGACGTATGGAATTTGTTCATGTACCGACTATTATTCATCTTGAGAATAAACATAATTGATGTCAATATTTCACCCACTATCCTAATTGAGTATGTATTACATATCAATAAATACAACCTATATTGTGATAGTTACTTTCTTATCTGAAGGATTATATAGATAGTATCCCCTTGTTTCCTTTGGATTTCCTATAAAGATACAGTTTGTGCCACATGGTTCTAGTTTATTGCTTGATCTATGATTATAAAACACCACTCAACCACATGAACCAACATGTGACAAAATAGGTTTCCTTCCACTCTATAACTCCAAGGGGGTATATTTTGCTTATTGGTTGTTACTCAATTTATTAAGTACAATTTGGTGTATAAATAATATCCTTGAAAGAATAATAGAAATCTTCTGAGACTCATTATTGACCTTACCATGTCTAATAGGGTAAATTTTCTCCTTTCACTAACATCATTATTCTATGGTGTATATGGTGGATTATGTTGACATAAAATCTCATAATCCTATAGAAATTCAATAAAATATTTGTTAAGATATTCACCACATCGATATGATCAATTTTTATTTATCTTCTTACCAAGAAGATTCTAAAATATATTATTTAACTCCTTAAACATATAAAAGGATTTGGGTTATACAGCATAAAGTAGACATAACCAAAAAACACATTTCATTGGTAAAAGTCATAAAGTATGTGAATCCATATCTAGATTATACATGAAAAGTTCTACACACATCAGTGTGTAATAATTCTAGAATATTTATGGCATTTTTACCATGACCGTCCAATGGTTGTTTGGTCACCTTACCGTGTAAAAAATCATAACATATTTCATGTGGATTAATCTCAAAAGAGTATAAATAACCATCTTGATAGAGATTTGTCAAGAGATTATAGTTTTTATGAACAATACAATGATACATGTAAATACCAAAGCTTTATGTACATGGATGTTACACTATTTTTGCAGAATAATTAATAAATGACACAAAAAAACTCCCAAATATTTTATTATTTTAGTTCCTTTGGAAACTAGAAAACATAAAAAAAACTAGTTCCAAAAACATCTGTATCGTCTCTTTCTTCATCCTTCATAACTAGAACCTCTTTTTTACACATCTTACTTAATACCCATTTTCAAATCCTGGGGGGAAAGAAACATGAAAAGGGGTGAGATCAAATGCAATGTAAGGTTAATCATGTAAAATATATTATAATACATAAATACAAGACTTTGAAAACAAAAACATAAGGATTAAATATCAAAATCTTGAGTCATGAATTAAGTCTTGGCAGTACGTAAGGTATATATCATAAAGGAACATTGACCATGATAAAATGTCATTAGCATAAAACATGGAATTGTAGAAAAAAATAAGTACATAATATTATTTTCATAGTACCCAAGTAATTTTTTCCAAGACCATCATATTAGAAAAAGTATATTACTGAACTGGGTTTGCTTGTCGTTCCATCCATGTATTACTGAACCAGGTTTACATGCCATTCCAGAACAGTATTACTGAACCAGGTTTACTTTCTATCCAGTCATTCCTATCTCAGGGGATATAAATATTTTCCCAATGAATTTTAGGGAGATATAGGTCCCACCAATATCATAATGAAATCATTCTTACATGTGCCATAAAAACATAAATTATTTATCATAGCATAACCCATGAAATAAAATGGGTTTCTTAAACATCACTCCATCAAAACATAATCCATATAAAATATCATTCCATCATTAACATAATAAAATCACAGAAATAATACGGATAGAAACATAACCCTATTTAAATATCATCATCTTAGATAGAAAATAATTTTAATAAAACACTCAAACATAATTATTAAGGAAAATATCATTTCTTCCTCAAAAACGTTTTCTTTTTTCAAAATGTCACGAAATTATAAAAGAAAATACTTTATTTCAAAAAAAACATGAAATTGTTTAAAGTAGTCATCATGGAAATAAGGCATTATGAATATGTAAAAATCTTTTTGTTCCGTATAATTTAAAAGAACATTATCCTCGTACTTTTTTCAGAAAATTCAAAAAAGTACCTCGTATCGAATAACAAAATAAATATCCATTTCATATCATGTAGTAAAAAATCACCAATGAGAAAAGTTGAATTTAAAAAATTGCATAATAATATAAATAATATTACATATTTAGGGAACATGGATGTGGATGATAAATATATCACAGTAAATAATTACGTATAGACAATATCAGATAATAATGAGATTACAAAATTAACCCTTACTTTAGTTCCGATATGATTCGTATGTATTAAAACCTTATGTATAATGATTTAAATAATAAAATTGATTTATTCCATAATCATATTATTTTTTATGATAACATAAATCATCATATTATCATCTTTTTGTTAGTAAAATTTCATTGTCACTCGTCATTCGGATATTAACTACATTATGTTCTTACGCATGTTTTGTCAGATAAGTTCATGTTCCACTAATATGGTTATAGTTATATCATTTAAATAATGATATTATTATAATATATATAATATTTATTAATTCCATTCATGTATATAATCATGGTATAATGAAGATCATGTAGAATGAATCGCATTGCATAGTGGAGACGGTAGGCCATATATACGCACGAGCGACGATATCATTTTCCTAATGGTTAAAGTGTATATAATCGGATGGTATATTAATTACATAGAAAAATTGTCATGTTATATTCATTATTTAAATCTGTTATACTCATCATTATAACCATCCAAATTAAGTATAGTTGAATAACAAATTACACCATGGCGTAGAGACAGTAGGTTGTACAAACATATGGATAGTGATATTGTTATTCGTATGATGAATAAAAGGAGGTATAAGGTTGTCCCAAAATTATAATAACGTATAATAATGTAGATGATACTGTATTTTTTAATTTAGTATGGAAACAACATAATAATTGGTAGTAGTATAAGAAAAGAATTTTGAAAGAGGTGACAGAACAATTACATTTTTTCGAGTATCTCCTTTTGATTTGCACAAAAGGTCTTATTAGGATGGATTTATTCCCAAAGCTTGTCCTATATAATGAAGTGAGGGAATTTGGGACTTGAAATTCGTAGGTTTTGGCTGAGAAAAGGGCTTTATAGGTGTGATTAAGAGATAAGGATATGCCCCCGTTTATAAGAGAGGGGAGGGGTACCTTTAGAAATACCAAAACTATTAAATTAGAATAAATTAATTTTTAAGTTAAAATTTCATGAAAGTTGATTATTTAAAATAAAGATGATTATGGGTCTAAATACTCTAAACCAATAAAATTTATATATGTTTTGATTTTTTTTAACCTTATCATTTTGATTTATCCTTATTTAATCTATTTAAATTTAATTATGGTAAAAATATTATAAATATTAAAATGTTATAAATATTTACTTATGTGTTGTAAATTTTTCATAATTGGATACTTTATGAAATTTAATACCTTATAATTTTCAATAAGTAATTTTTTAATTTTTTTGTGATTTCAATATAATTTTTATATTATGTTATTTTTATAAAATATCAATAGTGTCAATTTTGATATTATTCACTGATTTGACTTTAAATAAAATCCATACAGAAGATAAATTCAATACAAAATATTTAATACACTCATAATATCTCATATTCACCTATAAAAGTATTTTATCACATTAATTATTTCATATTATATTTCTTTTAATATTTTTAAAACCTTTAATTTGATATTTCTATTAATAAAATAATTTCTACATCACTATTGTTTCATCATTAATGTTAATTATTTAGTCTCTAAAAATTCTATAATAAATTAAAATGATGTATATAATTTATTTAGATCTCTGGAGACTATTTATGTTTTATGTTTTATCAATTTTATCACTACATTAAAATTATTATACCTATAATATATAAGAGAGTAATATGTTGTCACTTTCTATTGTTTTTATTATAATTACATCACTTTCATGGAAAAAAGTCTATTAAATGAGTAAATTACAATAATTAGGTGATATGGGTCAACCTCTATTCATCCAATAGTATTTTTTCAGGTGTTATGGAAATTTTTGACTCTTTATCATATTTTCTGTTACCCTAATTTACATGATTTTCCTTTAACAATGGTAAATAAAAATTATTGTAGTTATTATTCATAAAATAAAAATAAATAAAAGTAACACATTAACATAATTTGAACCTACTTATTCCAAATATGGAATCCATTTTTCAAAATTAAAAACAAAAAAGTTGTATTAACTAATTTAAAATTAATTATCGTTGTCAAAACCAAAAAGCGGGTTTTTAAAAAGTACGAACTATCAAAAGATTGATATGTGTTTATGTATAATTTAAATATGAAATTACATCTAATGAAAAAAATTAGATTAAATGATACAAAACAATTCAATTACACTTTAAAATAAATTAAAAAGATAATCTAACTATATAAATAAATTAGATAAAATGGCAGTTTTGAATTAAAATGTAGTATTTTTCACTATTAATTAAAATATGAACTTCCTCAAAAAAATACCAAAATTTCAACCAAGGTAAATTTTTATGTCCCTTTTCCAAATAAGAAGTTTATTATGTAAAAAATAACTTATAAAATTTTAAATAACTACATTTAAAAAGGGTTCTCCATCAAAATGTTGTAAAACTATTTTTTTTTTTTTTGAAAAATCCTTCTTTTACCCAAAAAAATGGAATTTGTTATTATATCATATATAGAAAACATATATGATTAATTTAAAATATTACATTAAAAATATTACATATATATTTCACTAATAAAATCCATAAAGAGTGATTTTATTATATTATAGAATAACTTATTTTTATTTAAATAGTTTTTTAGAATAATGTTCATATTATTCATACCCCCCACTATAGTGGCTAAGTTATAATATTAATTTATCAATTATAATAGGCTTTTATTGAAATAAATTCTTTCAAAATAACATGAGGTTTTGTTTCACAAAATCCAAGAATAGTGTTGTGTATGCCGCAAGCTAATACGGAGTTGCATATAGCGCAAACTATTCTTGGTGTAGCGTACAACACAAGACATCAAAGAAACTAAAAGGAATATATCTCATAAAATCCATGGTTGTTACATTATACCCCCCTTAAAATTAATTTCTCCCATAAAATTCATCAAGGAAACAATTGGTTTATTACTTGAAATTTTCTTTCATATAAACCCACATCATAAAAAGGAATACTAAAACTTCATTTTAAAAAAGGAAAGTTATAAACATAACAGTTACCCAAAGTAACTAATCACTCGGCTTCCACATAGGATAACATAGGTGGTAAGTGAAAACATTGATATAGAAGAAAAATATTTCCATCAATTTCAGATGGATAGTGATATAGAACAAGGTTTGGAGGAAGTTAACAACTAGAAATCCATAAATCTTCGATGATTTAAGGGACTATATGATTAATTGGATAAGAATTTACTAAGATAAAAAAATTATTTTCAGGATCCTTTCCCTAAATATGAAGAATTTTTCATGAGAATAAAAATTTACTTGATTTTGGTAAAATCTCATCATTTTTTGTGCCTTGCAAAATTTCCACATCATCACTTATTTAAATAAATGAAGTTGAATTTTTAATTCTTAAAGTGTTATAAAATCATGTGATAGAATGATAAGTCATTCGATACGTCTCAAAAAAAAGTTTATCATAGCTAATAAAATATTCATTAGTCCAATTATAGTGATATAATACATTAACCTATAAAACTTCAACCAGAATATAACTTATTCTATCCATAAATGGTTAACAATACAATCCGTTCAAAAACTGAAAATATAAAACATTGTAAAGAGGTGAACTAAATCAACTTAACATTTATCTATCATATATCATAAGGTAGTTCATAGTTGTCACATTCCAGACATGTGAATACCTTAATCATATATTCTATTGAATGATGATAACAATTATAATTACAATAGACCCTTATTGAAAACATGCATTCTTTCAAAATTAACTCTTTCCACACACCAAAAATACTAAAAAATCTATATACTCAAATCATGATATCACTTTTTCATTATATCATTCATGAGGTAATTAATACTATCAAACTTCTCATTATCTATTTATACCTTTATTATGCGCATATCATGCGATTTTCAAAAATATTTTACTCACTTTTTTATGGTTACCGGTACCGTATACTTATGGAAAACCAAAATGTACCAATACATAGATATTATAATATTCCATAATACAGTAAAAGATATTATAAAACACTATTTTTGGTATCCCATTACATAAACACTTAATCATTACACCACTTCATTATCATACTCAACATCTCCAATAATGATTACAAGTGATTTGCCTTTATCTTTGGCCTTAAGAGGTTGTTTACATCAATAATCATCCAAAACCCTTGGATTATGGCATTGGTTAGCATAATGACCCATTTCCTTTCACTTTTAGCATTGAAGTGTGGGTGTTCCGTTCTTTTTAGTTTTTTCTCTACTCACATAATTATCAACCATTTTCTAATTACATTGGCACTCAACTACTCTATGACCTTCTTTTCCACACTTAAAACATTTTATAGTCCCTTTAAGACAATATCCACCATGCTTCATTCCACATTTTGAGCATAAAGAAACATTCATCTTATTTTCATCATTGCTTTGAGATTTTCCCTTAAACTCTATATTCCATTTCTTATTAAGACCATGAGATTGATACGTAACACCAACTTCCATTTCTACCATGATAGCACAACACACAATCTATTCATAGCTACTAAAGTCTTTTATAGACAATGCACTTCAAAAACATGGTTTTAAGCCACTAAAGAATCGATCAACTTTACTTTTAGTTTGAATGATAAATCCATAATCATGCCTTCCAAGTATTGTAAAATTTTTCATGTATGTACCAACGGATTCATTAGCCTTTTTCTTAAGATCAAGGAACTCATTTTCCATATTTGTTCAAAGAATGCAAGGAAATAACTTATTGAAAAATAAGTTCTTGAACTCATCTCATTCAATGGATTCAATTCAATCTTGATACCTTTTATTCTTAATTAGAGTCCACCACTAGTCTGTTATGACTTTTAAATGATAAATAAGAAAAGTCACTCTTTCATGTCCAAAACAGGGTTGGATGGAAAATATATTTTCAATGGTACTGATCCATTGTTCAGTAACAAGTGGATTAGAATACCCACATAAATAAGGTGGACGTTGCCACATGAAGGACTCAACAAAATTTTGTTCCCTTCTATGCTCATTTGGAAGTCCAGAATGATTTATTGCTTGTGTAAGTATAGGAATAATGTTTTTCATTCGATCTCCCATAATATTTAGTTGATCAGGAGGACAATCATTGTGTTTCCCAGTGTATTGATCGTTAACATGGTTCCTCTGGGTTCTATCCTTTATCTAAAACCCAAAAAGAATATTGAACATAAATGGGGGAGGGAAAAACAACATAATCAAGGTGGGAAATCATACTATGAAAATGACATAATCAAGGGGGGTACTTTTAATATCTAACATATTAGGTTTAATCCTAGGTTATTCGGGATCGTTACCATAAATCTAGGAATGTAACCTACAGTTAGACTTACCCTTACGGACCTCCCTAGACATAACTTAGAAATATCTCTATGGATCTCACTAATGTTTTCCCATATTTGTTTCCAAAGGTTAACTAAACCTTCGCTCTGATACCAACTGTAAAGAGTCAAGCTTGATGTACAAGGAAATTACATTAATTTTGGGGAATACTCAGTACATGACCCAAACATATGCCAAAATACCTTATTAGTTTAGTGCCTTTAGAAATTGTAAAACATAATCAACTTGTTCATAAAACATATACATCATCTCCTGCTTTATCCTTCATAACTAGAACCCCTTTTTGACACAACATACTTAATACCGTTCTTCAAATCCTGGAGGAAAAGAAACACGAAAAAGGGTGAGCTCAAATGGTTAGTACGGGTAATCATAGAAAATATCTTACAAAACATAAACATAAGAATGTAAGAACCTAAACATAAAGTTTAAATATCTAAATCTTGAATCATGAAATAAATTTTGGTAGTACGTAAGGCATATATCAAAAAGGAACGTTAACCATGAGTACAAAGCATTGGCATAAAACATGGAATTGTGGAAAATAAATAAGCATATAATATGATTTCTATAGTAGCCTAGGCATTGATTCCCAGACCATCATAGTGGACAAAGTCTGTTATTAAACGGGTTTACTTGTCGTTCAAGCCATGTATTACTGAACCGGGTTTACTTTCCATTCCAAGCTAGTACTACAGAACCGGGTTAACTTTTCATTCCATAAATATTTATATCATCAGATATAAATATTTACCAAATGAATTGGAGGGAGATATAGGTATAAATCATCTCCTAATGAAATCATTCTTACATTATCCACAAAAACATAAATCATTCAACATTTAATAACTCATGAAATAAAATGGGTTTCTTAAACATCACTCCATCATTACATAATCCATATAAAATATAATTTCATCATTAACACAATCATATTATAGTAATAATAGGTACTTAAACATAACCATATCTTAATATCATCATCATATATAGAAAATAATTTTGAGAAAACACTCTAACTTAATTCTTGAGGAAAATATCCTTTTTTCTTCAAAAATGTTTTCTTTTCTAAAAATGCCACCTAATTTTTAAAGAAACTAATTTATTTGAAAATAACATGAAATAATTTAAATTAAGATTCATGAAAATAAGGCTTTATAAAGGCATAAAAATCCTTTCATGTTGTATAAGTTAAAAAACATTATCCTCGTACTTTTTCTGGAAAATTCAAAAAGTACCTCCTTTCGAATAACGAAAAAATATCCCTTTCATACTATTTAGTAAAAATTCACCAATGGGTAAAATTGACATTAAAAATTTTTAGATGAATAAAAATAGTATTACATATTTAGGAAACATGGATGTGGATGATAAATATACCCTAATAAATAATTACATATAAACAATCTTGGATAATAATGAGATTGCAAAATTAACACTTACCTTAAGTCTGACATGATTTGTATGTATCTAAAATTACTATATAATGATTTAAATAATTTTATTGACTTATTATATAATCATATTCATTTTTATGATATCATACTTGATCATATTATCATCTATTTTTTAGTAACATTTCATTGTTACCCGTTATTCAGATATTAACTACTTTATGTTCTTATGCAAGTTTTGTCAGATAAGTTCATGTTACATTTATTTTGCTATACTTATATCATTTATAGAATGATATTAGAATAATATATATCATATTGATTCATTACATTCATTATATAATCATGGTTTATTGAATATCATGTAGAATGAATCGCAACACATAGTGGAGATGGTAGGTTGTACGTACGCACGAGAAACGATATCATTAACTTAATGGTTAAAAGTAATATAATTGGACTGTATATTAATTTTAAAGAATAATTATCATTTTATATTAATTTTTTACATCCTTTATACTCATCGTTATACCCATCCAAATTAATTTTTGTTGAATAGAAAATTACACCACGACATGGAGACGGTAAGTTGTACGTACGCACGTTTGGTGATATTTTTATTTGTAGGATGGATAAGAGGAGGTATAAGGTTGTCCCATAATATAATGGAATCTAATAATGTATAAGATACTGGATTTATTAATTTATTATGTAAACAATATAAGAATAGTAAGTAAAGAAGAAAATAATTTTTAAAGAGGTGATAAAAGAATTACCTTTTTTGAGTATCTCTTTTTGATTTTCACAAAAGGACTCCTTAAGATGGATTTATTCCCAATGTGTGGACTCTATGATGAATTTAGGGAAATATTTAGAGTAAATCGGTAGGTTTTGGTTATTAAAATGGGCTTTATATGTGTGATTAAAAGAGAAGGATAGGTTTCCTTTTATAAGAGAGGGGAGGGTCACCTTTAGAAAAAAACTATTAAATTAATATAAATAAATTTTTAAATTAAAAGGAAAAAAAGTATATTATTTCTAAGATAAGATTATTATGGTTCTAAACCATCTCAACCAATAAACATATATATGTTTTAATTATATTTTAAACCTTATCATTTTGATTTATCCTTACTTTATCTAATTAGTTATAATTATGGTAATAACATTCTAAATATTAAATGGATATAAATGTTTACTTATGTGTTGTCAATTATCCATAATTGGATACTTTATGAAATTTTAGACCTTATAATTTTCACTTTGTAATTTGTAAATATTTTTGTGATGTTTAAATAATTTAATAATACATTATTTTTATAAAATATCAATATTGTCAATTTTAATACTATTTATTTATTTAACTTTAAAAAAATCCACACATAAGATAAATTCAAAAAAAATTAGTACACTCATAACATCTCACCTTCACTAATAAAATTCTTGGATCAAATTAATTAGTTCATATTATATTTATTTTAATTTTTTTAAAATCATTTGTTTGATATTTCTATTAATAAAATAATTTCCACATCACTACTATGTAATCATTAATGGTAATTATTTAATATCTAAAAAATCAAAATAAATTCACATGATATAGATAATTTCACTATATCTCTTAAAACATTGTATTTTTGAAGTTTTATAAAGTTTATCAATACATTAAAATTATTATACTTATTAGAGATAAGGGAGTGACATGTTGTCACTTTATTTTGTTATAAATATAATTACTTCACTTTAGCAGAAACAATTAGATTAAATGAGTTAATTATAAACCATAGGTGATGTGAGTATAATGGTTAAAATAAATATAATTGGATTGTATATTAATTATGAAGAATAATTATCATGTTATATTAATTGTTTACATCCTTTATACTCATTATTTGGACCCACTTATTGCAAATATGGAATCCATTTTTCAAATTTCAAAACAAAAAAGTTTCATTAATTTTTTTAAAATTAATTCTCATTGTCAAAACTAGAAAGCAGTTTTTTAAGAAGTAAAAATTATCAAAATATTTACATGTGTTTTTGTAAAATTTAAATGTAAAATTACTTCCAATCACTAAAATTGGATTAAGTGATAAAAAAATAATCCAATTATACTTTAAACCCAATTATAAAGATAATATAACTATATAAATAAGTTAGAAAAAAAATATGTTTTGAATTAAAATGTAGTATTTTCACTATTCATTAAAATATAAATTTAATCAGAAAAATACCAAAATTTAAAACAAGATAAATTTTTATGTCCTGCTTCCAAATAAGAATTTTATTATGTCAAATAAAACTTATAAAATTTTCAAAACTAGATTTAAAATGGATTCTCCATTAAAAGGAAGTAAAACTATATTTTGTTTTTGGAAAAATACTTCTTTTATCTGAAAATTGAATTGATTATTATATAATATCTAGGAAATATATAATATGGATTTAAAACATTACATTGAATATATTAGATATATATTTCACTAATAAAATCCAAAAATAGTGATTTTATAATTTTATAGACTCAATTATTTTCATTTAAATAGATCTTCTAGAAAAACTTTAATACCATTAATACCCATCATTATAATGACTAGGTTATAATTTTTAGTTATCAATTATAATCTTTCATATGTGAAATGAATTCTATCAAAAGAACTTGAAATTGTTTGTAACACAAGCCAAAAAAAGTGTTGTGTATACTACAAGCTAATACGGTGTTATGTATAGCGCATGTTAATCTTGGTGTAGTGTACAACACAAGACATCAATGAAATTAAAAAGAATATATCTCATAAAATCTAGGGTTGTAACAATGCCAAAATTGGGTGTTATATGAGTCATGTGTATTGACTTTTTTATCAATACCCAAAATTTGGTTTTCATAGTTCAATACATAAAGGCCATTATTTAACAATTCCATACCATAACATAAGTTATCTTTATAAAAGTAGAAACTCTTACTTCCAAATATAAAAATAAATCCATCCATATCTAAGAAAGAAAAAAAAATTATGTTCTTAGTTACACTTTACACATAATAAAAAATATTTAAAAATAAAATAACTTAGTTTGGAAAAATGATATGGTAGTCACCAATGGCTAGAGAAGCAAACCACACTCTATTGTCTACTCGTATATCCAAATCACCTCATTTATAATTTTGAAACCTACTCGGTTCCACTATTTGGAGAAAAAATTTGTAACCATATTCATTATATAGTACCCGACTTGTGGTCGTAGAAATATTACATTGGATAATTAATGAACCTAAAACTTCCCCTTACATCTCTAACACAGTGAAATTACTCTTCCAGTGACCCTACATTCCACATGAAAAGAATAATGCATCTTTTTCCACTCCTTGTTTATGGATCTTCTTCTTTTGTAAGGAAAGTTCTCTAGAAAATTATACATTTAATGAGTCTTTAACCCATTTTACTACTTCCACCTCTTCTTATTTACCATAAGGACTTGGGTTCATCACTCCCCATGTGTTTATCAACTTGGTGAAATAGTAATAAGTTTAGAAGGTGAATTATCACTATTGATCATAGTATAATTAACTATAAAATAGGAAAAAAAATATGTAGTGAGGAAGAAAAATATTTATATGTAGCTCATTAAGGATCTTAACCCCTAAAATGTTCAAGTGCTGAATATATCCAATCATCATGACTATAGGTAGACCAACAAGAACCAAATCTCCAATTTTTCATGTAAATGGTGCATTAGAGATATGATACCACTATGATATCACCTTCTCTTAAAAGAGATCTCAAAGTTGATAAACGATGGTATATGATTCCATATCCTCATATTACTTTAGAATCTCATTAAGAAATAGAGGATAAAATAAAACATTGGGAATACATTACATCATCCACAAGCTTCCAATAGAGAGATATGTATTCCTAACTTTCCTATTTGGAAATAGACATGCGAAGTGGGTTTTCTAGCATGTATAATTTTTGTTCATGGTGTAGTATAACACATAAGTGGCTATATAATTCTTAGAAATTCGTACCAATGAGAAGGTTATCCTTCACTAGTTTAAATTCCAGTGATATTTTTGAATTCATTTAATTTTCCATTTCAATGAATTAAGTGCTGATGATTAGTACTTTCTTGATTACAAAACAACATAAAAGAATTAAATTAAATTAAAGTTCATTAATCTCCCACTATTTTTAAAAAAACAAATATCCCTTGCCGTTAGTTTTGGAATAAGTTCTTAATTAGATATTCTAGTAGAAAGTATCCATATTCCACTTCTCCTAACCCAAACAAGGGCTAGAAAAGTTATAAAAATTGTTTTAGGTAGGATCAAATTTCCAAATAATTAAATCACAATTCCGTGATCCATTTAGTGGACTCCCTGATCCTAAAATCTTGGTTAAAGATCTCTTAAACCCTATTCCTCTTAGTTACCCCATGTTCTACTTAGGTAGTTAACCCTTTATGTGAACCAATTTAATTCAACCTAAAACATGAATTTACAAGTTCCACTATAATTGAAATCACCCCAACATAGGTTGGTCAATAACTTTGAACTCTAAGGTCAAATCTAACTTAAGTAGTAGAAGGAAATTCTTAATTAAAATTTTAGTTGAGGTTTATTTATACTTTATGTTTAAAAGACCAATTTGTATTTATCACATTCCTTGTTAATTTTTAAGTAAATTTTACTTAAGTGATTAACCATGACCTATAAAAATTATGCATTATCCTATTATATTTTTATTCTATCTTGCATGCTTGTTAAATAATTTATTAAGTGATCATGCATCATCCAAAAGCATAATAATTTAACCATGAAATTGATATAAATAAAATATATGTGGCATGATCAAGAGATTATATTATGGTTAGTTTATCTGACATGTGATAAGATAACCCTTAGACCAAGGGAAAACACCTTTAACCATAGCTCAGTTCGTATTGTAGAATTCTAACTTAGCTCCTATGTATCGTCTCTGTTGGTTTCATCTCAACACTTGGACTTGTACTACCTCTTATCTATAGGGAGATTCATCCTTCCCTAAGGTTTTACTCAAAATATTGTGATTGTATCTGATGGATTGGATAAAGGGGTTTACATAAAACAAAACCACAGGCACATGGGATCATACATAATAATGGGATGGGATGACACACAGTCCATCAATATTAATTTAATCATAATCAATTGAAAAAACCAATCACATACATAGGTTTGTTCTAATATCATGATAATCTAAATATCATGAAGTGAACAAATATTTTCAATCTAGTTTATTAATTACTACAATTTTTTTAATTAATATAAAACTCCATGAATTAATTCAATTTATTCAATTTATTCAATTTATTTGAATTCCATCTAAACAACCTTAAATTACCATCTTCTATAATTTTAAACAAAATTAATTTCATTTTAAATTAATGAAGTGCATAAGTTTACTTAGAGGCAATAAGGTGTTTTTGTCCAAAATTTTAACATAAAAATTAATTCAATATTTAATTATCAATCCTATGAAATGGCATGTAATATCAAATGAATGACACATGAATCAATTTGGAATAGGTTTAATTATATATTAGATTATTCTCTACATATAAAATTGAGAAAACTATTTATATAACAATACATGGCATGTACAATTTTACATATAATTTACTATCTTCTTTCTATGTCTGCACCAAATGCCTAAGGGTTGGATGTGTTGCATGAAACAGATGAGTTCAAGGAACATGGAGTTTGGTACATATTACACTACATGTGACCTTGGATTTTCAGGGCATGTCAGAACCTATGTCATGTATATAATACATGATACACAACGAAATCCCACATTCTCATCCCTGAGTAAACAAAGGCCACACATCATATACAGTGTTTACATGACATGTAGTTCTTCAATCCATGTTCCAGTCTATCCATATTTAAACATAGATCCACTTTTTTCTGATCTTAGATCCAACTTCATCATATAATTCTAACATTATCATGAGATTTGGATGTGAAAACAACAATACATTGTATGTGTGTAAGAAATAAAGGTATTTTACACTAGTTTTTTCTGATAAGAACCTTTGACACCTCTAGATGGTGTTTCTTAAATTTTTCTACATTTTTTAATCTTAACAGTTTACTGGTCATGTGAGATATAACTAATAATGGAAGAGACAATGATGTTTCTATATTAAAAAAAGTTGATATGATTAACAGAAAATGAAAATACATGAAAACAATCAATAAATAAAAAAAATTATAAATTAAACATGTGACCCCTCGGATACAACTTGTATCTTCCATTCGTAGTGTAAGTTCCTTGATTGGAATGGAAAAATTATATTTTATTCATAATTTATGAAACTTAATTATTCAACATGACAAATAAAGTGATGTATAATGAAAATTTTAGATTACATGACTAAATAAATCACTAAAACCATATGAAGATGATCTTCACATGTAGTTTATAATTAACTTATCATAAGATAATGAATTACCTCAACTTGTAATTCACCCTTCATTGATGATCCAATTGAATATATTTCATTAAATCATCATTTCTCTATAGAATCCAAGGGTAGAATCCATCTAGCAGTGATCCACATGTGCACCACAATAAAAAATGCTATTATGGAATTTTCAAGTGTTATCTTGGCCAATTCTGATTACTTGCATTATTTTTGGTTGATCACAATGGAATTATTTTTTAGGGATAAATAACTCTCGATGTTATATTGATGCAAAAATAGAGGGAGAAGATAGAGTGAGTTGTAAGATCTTTATATCTCACTCTATACCTTGATAAAGTCTATCTCTATTCATTGTTCACAACAAGAATCATTATGTAGAGTGATATAATTGGATATTTACTATGGTAGGTTTAGGGTTAGAAATTTTCACACAACCCCTTTCCCAATAACATCATTATTAGCTGACCCAATGTCAAAATAATAATAATATAAATTTTATTATTAGTTTATTAACATGTGAAAAACTTTATGAATATATTAAATAAATATTATTTATACCATTTCCAGATATACCATTAAACACGTTTCTCTGGTCCTCCTCAGTATTTACCAAACCTTTATTATATATTTATTTAATAAACAAATAACACTATATTATTCATCGATAAATATAATTTATATTATATTCACAAATCCTTTAAAAATAAATTATTGTTATTATTTAACTCACTTATTATTTCAAATAACTGGTGATTAAATATTTCAAATCCACCAAGTCTAAATACATATTAATTATAGTAACTTTTTAAATTAAATACATGAGTTTGACTAAGATTGTGGATACACATAGTGTGTGACCCTGTATTCCTATTTCTTTGTGACATTAGGAACAACTACCAAAACTCCAAAGTTAGAATCTGGAAACACACTAAGGAACCCATAGAGAAAGATGTTAACGTTTCAATATCATTAATCATCCTACAAACACTTACCTATTTAATATAATTCCTTTATCAAGATATCTCAAATCAAGACGTTTTTGTGCTGTTTCCATGATCCCATGTTCCTGATGTCTCTTTCTTTGACTTTTTGAAACATTATTCTCACATTGAACACCATATCCATAGATTTATTTAGACAGTTCTGTTACTATTAAAAGTCTTAAGATATGAACTTCCATTAAGGGAAAAAATAGATAAATCCTTCCTCACCTGATCAATTAATGCAATATCATTTGTGAAATACACAACAAATCATACCTCACCCCATACACATGTCATCATATCTTTTTCAATACATCAAATTATATGATTAATGATATTCATAAATGATAATAATAAAGTCTGAGGATTAATACTCACATCTGTATAGAGAAACATCCAGTGACATTGAAAATTTGATTTCCTATTAGTGGGTTTATTCACATAGCCTCCAATCATAGAGATTATCAAGCGCAAACACCATGAGGTGTCTCAATGTCTTATGATCCTGCTACCCATGATAGTATATATAATCTGCATCCTATTCGACAATATCATCTAGCCATAAATCTATATTCATAAATATTATTGTGTCACCTCCATGTTCTCATCATAGTAGGGAACTATTATAACCTTTCAGTGCATCATATACTCTTGGGAAATTGGTACATGAAAATATCATGAAACTGAAATATCATTATGTGATAATGAAAATTAATTAATAATGAAATAGGAAGTCAAGTACTAAGAAATTTGGTTCTATGGAACTAAATATAACAAAGACTACTATATGAGTTTTCTTGGGTACTCTTGAATTTTTTATCTAAAGATATAACACACCGTATCATCTTCTAGCTATTTATCAACTCACCATCACAACCATTAATGTTCAATGAAACATCTATATCTCATCAAAAAAAATTAAATTGTCTCTATGAAAACATATCAATCTTGAGATCATGTAATATGAGTTGGATATCGATAGATCTTCAATCCATTTTGTTTATACAAATTATCCCAAAACAAATAAATCAAACAAACATAAAATCACTTAATCATGTCCTGATTCTATATGATGCCTTTTACCATCCTTTAAAACTAGATACCACATACTAAGGTCTCAATCATGAATAATTAATAAGATTTAGGCTTATAAATATATCAGTTTCCCACAACAACTCAAAATTACCCAATCATGACAACATGAACAAGATATCTTTAGTAAAATTCAGTACAAACTATCTAAACCAATCATCATGTGTTATAAACTCGATATTCTTACCTAATGATCACATTAAAATCTATTATATCTCATCATCATAGTAAGTGAACTCCCTAAGACTCACTCTAATATGACCAAGTCTAATGACTAATGACGAGTCATACACACAAAATGATAAGAGGAATAACCTCTAGATATAATGGGTTTCATATTATAATTCAATTAAATCCACCATAATATAAATAAAGCATCAAAAATGAAACATAAAACATACATTTATATATAATTAACATCTCTATAATACAAATTTAGGTGAAGAAATTTTACACTATCTCATCCACCTCACATTTGTATGGAAGTTTTGAAATAGAGATAACATCTTTAAAATAATAAAATTATATCACATACATTTTTAGTTTTTCGTGAATGATAATTTAACATGTATGAACTATCCTGATATGGAGAAACTCTTTTTAAATATATGAATTTTATATAAATCCTTAATAAAATATTACATTAATTAACTTGAAGGATCTTTTTAGGTTTAGTGTCTTGGAAATTAGGTACATATTACATGAATTACATAATGATAAAATAAAACAAAACCTTAACTTAATCCACTTTATATACATATTTATAGGTTCTTCCTAGTTTACTCTTACTGTGTCTCATATCCTGAGGACATACATCAAATAAAGGGGTGTTAATAATCCCAATAAAAAATTAAACAATGGAAACACAAAGCATGTGAGCTAGAAGAATATTAATAACTCATGAACATATGAATATGAATCATATAATAAAATAAATATCATGAATCATAACATTTAAATTTGGATACAATATAAAAATAGTACATTCATAATCATATCACCAAGGTTTGTCACTAATGTGTCATAAATTATAATTACTAAGGTTATTCACCAAGGAATCATAAGAATGTCATCCCTAGAGATTAATTCTTTACCCAATGCATTAGAGTGCTATCAGGGATCACCCTTTATATGTATTAAATCATTTTATCTACATTGATTATAAAGGAAATAATTTCATAAACAAACAATGGAAATAAATAACGAAATTCTTATTAAAATCATTGCGTAAAAACTGATTAAAAGTTTTGAACAAAACATAAAATTAACACAAGAAAAGGGAATATGGGTTTCATATATGTATATCCCAGAATAAATAAGATAAGTTTACATCTAGTAGAATTACCATATTAATGGAAGAGGTTTGGGTATTCACAATATGAAAATAGTACACCAAAAAGAGAAAAATGCATGAAATCATTGCGATAGAAAAACGGTATGAAACATGAATTACGGGAAAACAATAATGAGAGGTATTTGAGTAATCCCATTGGTAAAACACCATTTTGTTATTATAGGAATGAAAAAAATGGAATTAATAAAAAGAAAAAATCTATAAACTTAGAAGATACATAATAAGGGTGTACTTGAATGAAAAAAAGGAGAGGAGGCAGATTCCTTTACCTTGAATAGTTTCTTCCTAAATCATGGAGGGGACAAACCTAGGTCCTTGGAGACAACTTGTGGAAACATTTGAGGGACTACTTGTGAGATAAAAAGAGTATAAATTCAAGAATGTTTAATTTTTTTTGAAAGTTCGGTGGGAATGAGGTATTTATACTTGAGGAGGGGTGGCTTTAAGTGAATAAAAATGATTATTTTGTATTTATGGATAACCACTACTGGGTGGCATTAATTCCAAATATTTTAATCAAAATATAATGTTTTAAAGGATGTTTTACTTCATTAAAAACATCAAACACTAATTTAATATTATATTTTTTAGTTATTTTAAGCTTTTACCTCTTAATTGTAATCCACTGCATTATTTTACATATAACCTTGTAACTCTTTTTTTACCATAGTAAATTTTTTATGACTAAGAATGAAATTGAACTTATTGCATAATTTGGACCTTCTTATTCCAAATATGTATTCTCATTTAGTTAATTCAATTTAAAAAAGTGGTAAAAATAAATTCTAATGTTATACATGTATAACTCATAAAAAAAATTTGTTCTATGGTTAAAATCAAGGCTTTCAAAAGTAATAACCTCATGTTCTTAAATGTAACGCATTTTTCACTATGATTTTCAATAAATAATTTTTAATTAATAATAGGTATTAAATAGTTTTAAATCATTTTTATATCCTAATTATATCATAAGTTTTATCATATTTCAAAAAAATAATATTTTCACATTTTAACACAAAAGTAAACTTTTTATAAAATTACTATAAATTATCCCAAAGAAAATTTTGATGTGATGACCTGAAAAATGTATTTTTTTTATAATAATATTAATATAAATATTATAATTTTATTTTAAATAAAAACTGTATTTATTGAAGTTTAACCATATTTATGGCATAAATAACTTTTTGACCATTATAAAAATTAATTAGGACTTATCAAATTTATATTATCATATAAAAGTGTTTTATAAGATAATGTAATGAAAAAAATATTTAAAGCATGTAAGTTTATAATATTACATAATTTTAATGGAAATTAAATATTTATATAGTTTCTATAAAATAATCAAAATCGTAGCTTTATTGGACCTCTAATAATAATATTGAACAATCATCTTCTTAATTAATTATCATAATTTCCACTGGTCTTATTAGCCAATGATCCTCTTTTGGAAAGTTCATATATACCTATAAATACACTATAATTCTTATAATTCATTGTTCACTTCAATTCTATTAAGGTTCTATATCATTTTCAGAATGAATATTGTATTATTAACTCTCTATTTCTTTGTTATATCACTATTCAGGGGAGGGATGATTCTAAGGGATTAGGGTGACCCAAATTTTTACATTTTACATTATTTATTCTCTATTAGTATTCTCATTATAATATTTGGATTAATAATAGGAACTATTTTAGACTAAATTTAATCTTCTTAAATAAAGGATGAAGTGTTTTTAGTTTTCTAGTAAGTTTTTTCTGTACTTTTATTATTCCTGGTTATAAAATTTTATCTCATTATATGATGTAAAAAGTTTTTATGAAATATAAAAGTCATTATTTGTTCCTCCATTTGTAAAACATATTAAAAATTTATTGAGAGAAAAGAGATCCACTAATAAAATAAGTACATTTTTTGAGTTCTTATATTCTTTAACCATGAAGAAATTATATCCTCAAAATTTTCTCTTGTTCATCGATACCTTTAATTCAAAAGATCAGGGCCTTCTTCAACATTGTTGATATTTAATATATCTTTCTATAATAAGTCCACAAATGTTAAATTGCATGGTTGTACTTCCTTTCCTTAAATAGATGATATAATTGAGCCTTTGAAATCATATCGCAAAAATAATAATGATAGATGAAATTAACAGGTTCTTGATAGATCAAACCATTGATTTTAGGGGAGTTTAATATTTAAAACACTTTTGAACTCTTTCAAACTATCCATTCAAAAAATATTGATGATTAAATATTTTTGGAAGGGACAATAATGTTGTACATGATTTCTTTCTTACCATATGACACGTGTCCTATTGAAAAGGAAAAGTTAAAACATAAAATTAATTATATATAACTAAATTATAACATGTCTAAAAATCACACATATTTATATCCATTGAATAAAAAGAAAAACAAAAAAAATGAATAAGGATAATTTTAATAATAATAACAACAAAATTCCACTAAAGGATGTAAAATATTATTTGTAATAGTTGCATTCACATAAACATTAACTTATGATAAAACAGTTCTAAAAGTTTTCCATTGATGAACTCAATTCATTTTGGGGTGTTACTTGATAATTTTAGAAAAATATCTCACATAAACTAGACTCACAATAAGAGAAATATATCTCTAGAGTAGTGGGTCATAATCTTCATAGGGTAGTCCCAATATAGTTCCCTCGGTTTTGAGATTGCATGTTCCTATCATCCTTATTAGCCATTGAAATTGGGAATTGAATTTTATAGTTCCCAATTTCCTCACTTCGATGCAAAAGAACTATTAATAGGGACTTAGGATGAACAATTTTATCCTCCTTTATCATCAGATCTGTAAAATGATTGAAAAATTAACCAAGCTTTCCACACCTCAAGCGTTGAACTTAAAGATTAGAATGAACCATATTCCATTTTTCATTAGTGTTGAGAAGTTGATAATTCACCTCAATATGATATTTTTTAGCTATATGGCCATCTCTTCTACACATGTATCACTTTTCACTTCCTTGAAAACAATTCCCAAAAAAAATTTCCCGCATTGTTGCATGTGGGGTGTTGTACATTATTGTTGTTCATATTCTTCACAAAAAGAATTTCCAAACATATCCTCTTTTTTATGTTTAAAAACTTATCCATATTCAAGTTGATAATAATAATACATTATAACTAGTTTGACATAAACAAGAGATTCTTTACTCCATATCCCCCCATATTGGGAAGTCTATCATAACCTACTTCATTACATTTGTTGTTTGCATGAATCCTTATATTTTTTCCATTTTTATTTCAATAAGGAGAAAACATAAGTGATATATTATTTAATATTGTGATTCCTATAATAAAAATTCTAAAGGAAATATTTATCATAAAATTTTCTAATATGAAGATTTTAGGATGATATACTTCAATATTGGTAAATGTTTTACATTATCATTATATTATTACTAATGCTTTGTATAATCTTGTGACTAACCAAATCATATCCCCTAGGAGTGTCAAACCAGGTGTACAGTAAGGCCCAGTGTCATATATAACTTCCCAATCAAGACTATCTTAGTGTGGTGTTTTTTGGTGTTACCCCTAGGTGCATCTATTCTAGATCTACATTTATTTTTAGTATCTAGATAGGGATGTATTTTCTTAGAAACCACTTACATAATACTCAACAAAATTCCAGGATGTTTTCCTATATTCAGATTCATCCTTATGTTTTTACTAATGTTTCTAATCCTAATTTTCACAAATAACTAAATCATCCTGTAATACAAATTATAGTTACTCACATTTTAATTACATGACTTTTACATAAATCCTTAAAAAATATTACATTAATGAACTCAAAGTATATTTTAAGGTATAGTGTCTTGAAAATTAAGTACATATTTTTTGAATTACATAAGAATAAAATATAAAACATTCTTTTAAGAAACTTCTATATATCTTAATAGGCTCTTACTAAGTGACTATTACTGTATCTTAAATCTTGAGGACATACATCAAATAATGGGGTGAGCATAAAGCCCATCAAGGGAATAAAAAAAAGGAAAAACTTGGTATATAAGAAAAAGGCATATGAATAAGGAATGGTAAAATGATTATGAGGAATATCACAAAATAAATAACATTAATAATAACATATAAATATGGATATAACATAAAAATTAGATATTCATAAGCATATTACCAAGGATTTTCACCATGGTGTCATAAATCATAATTACTAAGGTTATTCACCAAGGTATCATATGTATATCATCTATAGAGATTAATTATTTATCCAATGAATTATATCACTATCAAGGTGAACTATTCATATTTATTAGATCATGTGTTCCATATAGAGCACAAAGTAAATTTCTTCATTAATTACCCATGGAAATAAATAATGTGTTTCATATAAAAATCATTATGGACAATGTGCTTAAAAGTTTTGATCAAAACATAACTCTAAACCAGGAAAAGGGAATATGGATTTCATATATGCATATCCTAGAATAAATAATATATTTTAACATCTAGGCGAATTTCTATGGAAATTGAAGAGGTTTTGGGATTCACAATATGAAAACATTTCATGAAAATGAGAAAATTTCAGGAAATGATTTTGGCAGAATAACGGTATCCAACATGGATTACTATAAAATCATAATGAGATATATTAATGGTATCCCATTGGTAAATCACTATTTTGGTAATATAGGTAATAAAAAAAGATAATGAATAAGAAAGACAATATGGACAAATAGAATACACATAATTAGGATGTACTTGAATGAAAAAAGGAGAGGAGCAGGATTCACTTACCTTAAAGAGTTTCTTCCTAAATCATGGAGGGGAAAACCTATGACTTTGGAGACAACTTGGAGAAACCTTGGAGGGGATATTTTTTAGGTTAAAAGATCATAACTTATTGGATTTTGAAATTGGAGTGTAGAGTGATTGTGGGAAGGGGGTATTTATACATGAGGAGGGGTGGCTTTAAGTGAATTAAAATGATTATTTTGTATTTAAGGCTTACCACTATTGGGTGGAATTAATTTCAATAATTTTGGTTGAAATTTAATGTTTTACAGATTTTTTTATTTCTATAATACATTTAATTTTTTAATTTTTATGTATGTTTAGATTTTACTTTTTAACTTTAAGTTGCTATATTATTCAACATATATCGTGGTAACTCTTTTTTTACTATGGTAAATTTTTTTATGTCTAAAAATAAAAATCACCATATTACCTAATTTTTAAATTTTAATTCCAAATTTGAAGTCTACTTTACTTAATTTAATTTAAAAAAGTGGTAAAAATAAATTCAAATGTGATACGTGTATAACTCATAAAAATAGTTCCTTAAAATGTTAAAATCAAGGTCCTCAAAAATGCTAACCATATGTTTCTAACTGTAACACATTATGTACTCTATGGTTACTTAAATATTTTTCAACTAATAATAGGGATTAAATAATTTAAAATCATGTTCATATCCTAATTATATTATAATATTAATCATATCTCTTAAAAATATTATCTTAACTTTTTAACCAAAAAATAAACTTTTTATAAAATTACAAAAAATTCACCCTAATCTAATTCCAACGTGATGAAATGAAAAAAAAATTATTTTATAAAAATAGTACTATAAATATGATAATATTTTATTTTAAGTAAAAATCATCATTTATTAAATATTGTCATTTTTATGACATAAAGAAATTCTTGGCCATTAAAAAAATTACTTAGGATTTACCTAATTTATATTATCATATAAAAGTGTTTTATAAGATAATTTCAAGAAAATAAAATTTATTTAAAACATATAAATTTATCATATTAAAAAATTTTAATGTAAATTAAATATTAATATTGTTTCTATAAAATAATTCCAATGGTCATTTTATCACGCCAAAAACAATAATATTGACCAACCGTCTTCTTAATTATTTTTTGTAATTCCCACCGGTCGTATTATCCAACACTCCTATTGATGAATGGCCAAATATCCCTATTAATACACTATCATTCTTAAACTTCATCATTCACTTCGATTCTATCAATTATCTATATCATTTTCATAATGAATATTGTATTACTAACTCTCTGTTTCTTTGTTATAGCACTATTCCTGGATGTCATGAATCTTGGTGGTCGAGGTGGCCCATGTTTTTATATTTTATTTAATCTGTTATTTATTATTCTTCCCATTATAATATTTGTATTAATTATATAAATTGTTTTATACTGAAAGTAGTGTTCTTAAATAAGGGAATAGAGTGTTGTTAATTTTCTAGTATGTTTTTCTATCCTTTTACTATTATTAGTTATAAAATCTCATCTCAACCTATAATGTAATATTTTATTATGAAATATTAAATTTTTTCAATGTTATTCTATTTTCAAAACATATTTAAAAGTTGTTGGGAGGAAAGAGATCCATTAATAAAATAAGAATGTTTTCAAGGTTTTTACACCTAAGATGCTGGCGGAATACACATATATATTCATATCTCACCAGAGATTATATAGGAATAAAAATATTTATATATCTTCATTTAAATATAAAGTCTTTCTCAAAACCAATGTTTCATGTAAAAGGAATAAATACTCTATACATTTTTATCCACCTCGATCTTGGAGTTCTGAGAGAGAGTGTGTAATTACTCAAGTGAATAATTTTCTATCATAATATCATGTATCACTAATAACAACTTACCTATTATTATGGTTGAATATGAATAAATACACATATAGGTCATTGTCATATCCTACCCTGAGTAGTGGGTGATAATTTTAAATGAAACCATCATACCCTAACCTGTGGCAGAGGGGGTGTCAAGGAAGACCCCATGGTGCTCTTTTCTTCAATATTATTGTGCCAAAAAATTCATTTAGAGGTGATTTTTTTTAAATTTAACGGTAATTTAAACCACCAAAATATGATTCATAATGATTTTTCAAAACCACTGTGTATTCTAGTTTTGAATATTATTTCATGACACATTTAAAAAAAACTATTCAAATGATCTCATGAAAATTTTTAATGATTACAGATTTTTTTATTTTTAATTATTTTAATGAAAATAAAAATAAAAGTTAATTGACAGTAGTTTTAAATTTTTTTAAAAAAATTAATAAAATATTTTTAAAAAATATCTCTGTTGGGAATTCTCGGTTCGGACCCAACTAAAGCATGGCTAGACCGAGGTCAGACCCACAATGTCAGGTTAGGTCTTTCCTAACCCACCAAGATCATCCTAGCACCACCCAACACTAGACCACACCAACTATTCCCTATCCCACCACACCCCATCCCACCCAAACCTACCCAGAAAAATTAAACATATTTATGTGTAGGGTGAGATTTAAACAACATTCCTCTTGATTGTTTTGAAAAGCCTTTACCACTCCACCAAAGTCTTCATGTTATGACTAAATATAGATTAATATACCTATATATATACAGATAAACACATGTAAATACATATATATCTGTACAAATATTTATTCATACATTATTAATATATATATATATAAACATAATTACATATAAAATTACATAAATATAGTTCTGTATAAATTTATAAACATATGAATATATATATAAATATAGGTAAATTTACACAAATGTATATAATCACATATATATATATATATAAGCATTAAGATATATATATATTTGTGTGTGTGTGTGTGTGTGTCTATATTGATCTAATATATATAAATATAGATAAAAATTAATATCCCTAAAAAAATATAATTATAAATAAATATACATAAATATATATATAAATATGTATATATAAATAATTATCTTTTTTTAATATATATACCTTCATAATATATATGTATATATAAATATAATATGCATAAATATACATAAACACATATAAATATATATAACTATGAATAAATTTAGATAAATATATATAAATACATACACATATATGTACTTGAATATAATTATATATAAATATAAATATATAAACACATGTAAATATACGTATATATATACTTATAAATATCTACATATATCAACATAATATATATATGTGTGTGTGTGTGTGTGTGAATATGTATATGTATATAAATATACAAAAATACATAT
Source organism: Viscum album (assembly GCA_963277665.1). NCBI lineage: Eukaryota > Viridiplantae > Streptophyta > Magnoliopsida > Santalales > Viscaceae > Viscum > Viscum album. Next base: position 1,008,801,958 of record OY728161.1, read on the forward strand.
AAATATCTAAAATTTTGTATAAATATAAATAAATTTACACATATGTGTATATATATCAATGTGTGTGTTTGTGTGTAGATATGTACACTTAGATATACATAAAAACATATAAATAAATATAGGTAAATTGATACACACACACATACACATATAAATATCTATAAATATACACACAAGCACATAAATGTTCACTCGGAATTCCCTACCATAAGGAACTTCCATGTCCGTCCAGGATTAACCAAGTATTATATCCAAATCTAGGCCTTGGAATTCCTTTAAGAGAAGAACATGGTATTAACCGAACCAACGCAATGCAATCCTTGACACATGTGACACACCAGAAAAAGAAATCATCAAAATAGGAAAGACCACAACAAATTCAAGACCATCATATCAAATAGATTGTAAACATAAAGAATAAATCCATACCCCACCCAAAAAGGACAAATAAAACCTCTTAAATGAAGTGGAAACACCATTGAAAGATCTAAAATTAGGGAACGTTAACTTAAATCTCGGTTTTTCATGCCTTTTATGCCTCTTTTAATGGATAAAACTGGGGAATGGGGAACCCCTTATATAAGTCATCATAAATCTTGTTGTAAATTTTGATTTCATAGTCTACAGATCTCAAACGAACATATGGATCAAAAGTTATGATCATTTGAAGTTGAAATTTTATTTTCAACATCTCTTAAAATATTGATAAATTTTTCTTTATTAATTATTACCAAAAGTTTAACAAATATAATCAAATTTTATTTCATAAGATTTTAATTATTAGGTTATGGAGAAGAAATAGATACCCAAGTCAAATGTTGTCGTAATATGAAAATGAAACTGATATTTAACTTCTCTAATAACATTAGCTAAGTAAGGAAGTTTTGGTGATGGTTTTAGTGTGTGTGTGTGTGCTTATATATAAACATACATATATATACATAAATAATTAATAATTAATAATTATCGACTTATAATTAAGAATAAGTAAATAATTAATAATTATGAAATAATTAATAATTAATTTACTTATTAAATAATAAATAACTAATAATTATAAATAATTAATACATAATTTAACTTTTAAAATATAATTATTAGTCATTAATTATTTATTATTGGCAAGTAATTAAAATTAAAATTAATTATTATTATTTTTAATGAATAAAATTAATTTGACAGTTGTTTTTTAATTCCACTTAAATTAACTACATAAAATCAAATAAAATTTTATATTTAGGAAATATTTTACCTTTATCTAAATGGTGAAGATTTTAACATCCACTAAAAAATAAAAATTAATCATTTAGTGATATTTTTGAAAATCACTTCTAAATTTTGTTTTTCTTCTAGTGTTTACACAAATCACAAGATTATTGTACATGCCAAGAATATGAGTATAAAATGTAATTACTTAACTTAAATCATGGATCCCACCTATTTTTCATGTAAGAATTTCTACATAAGAAACGTGGATTCTATTATATCATTGTTCAGGAATATTCATATTCTTAGCTCTGTGTAGTCCAATAATTATTAAATAATAATAATTGTATTATGTATCACATCAAAAAAAGTCCACCTTATCATAAGGATTCCATAGTACCGACAAAATATTCATATCATTCCCATATTTAATCTAAACCATTGTCTAAATAATTACACCGCCTTAATTTACAATGTTCATAACATCATCCATCGACATATTTCTGATAATTAAAAGCCATTAATTTAATTCCTCACGAGTCCATCACAAATAAATTTTATCTTAAAGATGATATTTATTTACCTTTAATAAGCTCATAGTTTCTTTTCTTTAATGTCTTACAATAATGGCCATATTTACCAAACTTCCATAATAAATTATCTTTATTTATATTACTTTTTTTAAAATTGATATTATTATATATAGGTTAATTAAGATATATTCATTGGTTTTCCACCTCCTTAACATATTCAATATCTCTATGCATCCTTAAAAAAATTTATAATTAGTTAATTAACTCATTTTCAATACATTATTTTCATTATCATGAATATTTAAGTAATTCCCTCTTTATTTCCCATAATAATAAAACATAACCTTTTTAATTCCCTCTTCATCATTTAAACTATTTCTTCAATATAATACATCACATCAAATTCACTTAATCATAATGAATTTTATAAAATCATTTTAGTGCTTATGATATATTATTATGAAAATATTGGTAATTTCAATGAATACTTTCCTTTATCATCAATATTAATTAATCATATCATTATAGTTTTTAGAATATTAACATAGATTAATTCACTCTTCCTTGATTAAAAAAATAATCATCAAGTTTAGATCAAGAATATCATTTATTAAGAATTTTATCTCATTAGTTTATTAATTTATACTTCTACGATCATCTAATTATGAAATATTATTATAATATAATAATAATATTTTACATAATTATCTCAAAAAAAATTTACCACCCCCATTTAAGTAGTTCACTTTACCAAATATTGTCGATATGATTTATTAAATTAATTCATAATGTTTGGGTATAATAATATCAACTCAAAAATTAAATTTAACAAATATATAAATATTAGTAATTTAATAACAATAATTTTCATAATTTACAACACTAATAACATAGTTTATAAATCAAGAATCTTTAATTTGACCCAAATTGTATTAAATTAGGTTTAGGGTGATGATAAGAACCCAAAAAAATCGATACCAAAATTGCATTCTACATGCATCATAATGCTTAGCCTACCCTCTATTCCAACTGGGGGTTCCACATGGAACCCCTCATGTTCATACCATATCCCTTACATCCCACTCAGTTTTGAACCCTATGTGTAAAGACCCAGAAATTTCAAGGAATTTTTTTTCTTAAATACTTTGAATTTTTACGAGTCTGTGGATTCTGACGGCACTTGATTCTGAGGCTCGGTGTGTCCGGAATCAATTTCCGAAGTTTAGCTTGGGTATATTTAGTAAAAGAACAAGTGGGTTTTTCTATCTTTGGAACTGGTGCTTGGAATTGAAATCTGAGGGTACCGATGAACTCGTAGCGCTGGTAATTACTTAAGGGGACCTTTACCGTAGTTTCGTTTTAAGTGGGTTGAGAATTTTTATTTGGGGTTTAATTAAAGAAGTAAATAAAATTGTTTGTAAAATATTATTCTATATCTAAGGAGGTTAATTCCTCCCATGGGAAGTTATTGGTGGGGCCCACACCCACCCAACTTCCCATGTGTGGATAATTGAAAGGTGGGGCCCACATGAGTCCCAACCTTTCACCTCCTCCTAAACTCCTTAACCCTCTTTAAACCCCCCATTAAACTCCCATGTTAATGTTGACAACTCTCCCATTTATGAGACCTCTCACCTCCTCCTCTCTCCCCCTTTAAATTTTTCCAACACACCTTATTTAATTAATGGAACCTATTAAATTAATTAATGAAGAGATTCAAATTTTGAATGGCTTGGCAAGTTTAATTAAAATAAGATGAAACCTTATTTTAATTGGGTTGGCACTTGTTTTTTTGGGGGAAACTTCTTGAGAGAGAGATATTGTGAAGAAAGAATAGAATTTCTCCTTTGTCGAAGAACAATGTCTCCTTCCACGAAGAACAACACTGCATCTTCCATTCTCTTCTCCGCGACAAGAGAGGAGATGCTGCTTCCTCCTCGGGCGCACTCTGACGACGTCCACGAATACTCACCTCGCGATGTCGTCTTCCTCGACGCCGACATTCGTCATCAATTGTTGAGGTAGGGGGTTTAATTAATTTATTTAAAATAAATTACTCCCTCATTCTCATTGTATTAAAGTGAATACCTAGGCCTATTTCTACAGTTTACGTAGAGGGCGTGGGCCGAACAAACACGGCCTGATGACCCTCCATTGTAACTTATTCATTATTCTTAGAATCGGAAACCAAATGCAGAAAAGGCATGACGCCATCGCGTTGTGTCAGGATGCGGAGAAGGAAGTCGGCGCCATCGTGTCGGCTGTGCGGGAGGAACCGGGGCCTGCAACGCGGGCCGCTTCGGCGAAAGAACCGGCTGGCCCGTCGGCCGGTCGAGTGAAGGGAAGTCGCGGCACAAAAAATGTGCCGCGCTGGATAACTCGCCGGCCCGGTGGCCAGCCGGGCGGAGCCGGACCGTGGTGCTAGGAGAGCGCCGCGTTAAAGAAATCGGTGGCCCATTGTGCGGGCCGTGTGTTCCAGAAGGTCGGTCGGCCTAGCCAGCTAGTTTGGGAAGGGTGGCACCGCTTGGCGCCTCCGGTTCGGACTATTGGGGGGTCGCGCCCCCCTCGGAACCGCTCGGCCTTCGGTCTGAGCCGCTCGGCGAGCCGACCAAGCCAGCTGGGCCGCGCGCCCCGCCGGGACGCGCGGAGACGGGATATGTCAGGCCGGGCCGGGCCGCACCATTCGGGTCGAGCAGTGTTTTTCCTTCAGACCGATCTGACACCACTGTTGGGTTAGACCCGTCAAACTAGGTTAACCCGACCCATCAGCCCACTGGGCTAAACAAGTCGGGCCCGTTATTCACATAGACGTGAATAACTTAAAGACCGCGTGTCCGATCGACGCGATGTCTGTAGCACTGGGACTCTTTCGACGAGACGGTCCTTTTGTGAAACTCCAAGTGAGTTTTGCACAGCTTTGGTAAACAGCCGGGTTTGAAATGAGATTATTTCCAACTGGGGCCCTGGAACAGAAAAGCCAATATCTCTCAGATCAGGCGACCGTTTGACGCATCGTATGTCACCTTGGGTTCCTTTTGAAGAGACGGAACTTCAGGATACATCAACTCTGACTTCATTGCAGTTGATGTATCAACCCCTTTTACTCATGGAGCAGACCCTCCCGGAATCGAGTACGTTGTGTGCAAGAACCCTAGAGCTGGCTGCGACTGCGACGACGAACATGACTGTACTTGAATCCTACGTTGGTTTGGCGATGAGGAAGACTGTAATTGGATCCTCTGTGGTTTCAGCAGCGATGAAAACTGTACTTGGATCCTATGTGGGTTCGATAGCGAGGGTTACTGTACTTGGATCCTACATGGGTTCGGCAGCGACGACTTCTGTACTTGGATCCTAAATGGGTTTGGTAGAGGAGATGATTCAGAGGCTCCATCTAATCATCTCCACCCCTCTTCGTGAGTAGTATACCTATGTGAGCTGAGTCTTGACTTTCAATCATTATCATTGGTATGATTTACTTCTTTCCTATGTGGACTGGTTGTTCTTGGGCTCGGAAGTTGGATCTGTGCTGCGATTGATGACTTAGGTATATGTATGGGCATATACCTAAGTAGAGTTGTTTGATAATTCGTGTTTGTATCTTTCCTTTGTGGTTTAACATTTTTGGATTCTGGTAGACCTTCGGGGGTCTTGGGGTCCATACTAAGTATCGTTATACTCACCCCTACATGGGCATTGCCCGCACTATGTTGTGTTGGTTACAGATGACGGACAGTACTGATCGTGGTCGAGGCTTGTGGAGTTGGACAGTATACGGATTTGGACCACCTGGTGGGACGTACACGAAGTGGACAGACAGACCCGAGGTACCGAGATACAATCTGTACCCACCCATCTGGTGGGATTCCTGGAGGACGACTTGATGGTTGCTGTTTTACCTGCCAGCTCTTGTACTTTCTTTCTCAGTTGTATTGTACTTTTAGTTGGGTTTGTAATCTGGACCATTTACTTTTTAGCGCTTACTTTTGTACTCAGTTTACTTTGTGTTTATTCCAGCTTGCATACTCTATTGTGTTTGTTTACTTATATAATGACAATGCCTTCCCTTTTATCAGGATTTACGCCTTTGGTGCTAGTCACCAGCCCCTGGCCTATGGAATATGGGCTTTGGGTAGTCACAGCACGGGCCCCGAGTACAGGTTGTGACAAATTAGTATCAGAGGAGTCAGTTCTACCACTGAACTCAAGACTCTAATAGTTTCTTCTCTATGAATAAATAGTGTTAAGAATATTGAATGAGGTTTTCAGTCCAGGGAGTCCATTGTTGGTGCGGCGGCTGACGTATCCATACCCCAGGACCCTGACTTCGGATTTCTGACTCAGTGCTTGAAAACACTGATTGCATGTGTGTTTCAAAAGTTTTCTTTGTGATTAATTTGTGTCAGCTCACCGGGTATACTGTACTAACCGTGGCGCACCTCTTTCTTCTCAGGATGGCCCCACGAAGGCAACCAGCTAGGGTTCCTAGTTACGTGTGGTATGGAAGCTCACCGAGCGACGAGGACTCGGTGCAGGTCCCCATTATAGTGGAGGCACCAGCGGTAACCTTACCCGCTGGGCCACTGATACCACCGGCCCCAGAAGCAGAGAGTGCACGCCGCATGAGTGCATTGCATGAGTTTCTACGACAGAGGCCGCCCAGGTTCCGCAGGGAGACGGATCCTTATGAAAAAGAGGATTGGATGGAGGCTATCGTAAGAGTCTTCATATTGGTAGGGACACCAGCAGACCATATGGTGATCCTTGTCACAAGTCTCCTACATGCAGCAGCCGGTAGATGGTGGAGCCTGATGCTCCAGGTGCACGAAGAGTCATCTCTACTTTGGACGGACTTCGAGAGCCTTTTCCGCTCAGAGTTTGTTCCAACCAACCTTCGTGCGGTGCACATCCAGAAGTTACTACAGCTACTGTAGGGAATAATTACAGTAGCCTAGTACTCGGTGAGATTTACCGACCTCCCGCGCTACTCCACATACATGGTATGAGACCCATTCTTCCGGACCCGGACCTTCGAGCAGAGACTAAGGCATGATATCAGGGCTTCAATGATCTCCCTCAGCATTCCGACGCATGTAGGAGAATTGGAGCGAGCTCTTCTTATGGAGAGCTTTCTTGCTGAGCCTAAGGCAGCAGCGAGCCCTACCGCAGGGCAACACATAGCGGAGTGTTCTCCAGCCGGCAGTAGACAGATTTCGCAGAGGTCCAAGAGGACCAGGCCATCAGGTGGGCGACCTCAGGATACTGGTTCAGATGTGTGGGGAACACGCAGCAAAGCCAGTCATACGAGAGGTAGGCAGTGCTATGCATGCGGCGGGAAGGGGCACATGGCTCATGACTTCCCGACCCGCCATGCAGAGGAGCAGCAAACAGTAGAAGGACCTCCCAGGAAGAGGCATAGGTTCGATCGTGGCAGTCCGCAGGGAAAAGGCAGACGGGGCAGAGGATATGGCCGAGCAGCAGGTGGTGGATGACGCTTCGAGACTCTACCACCACCACTAGGAGGTCCACCCCAGCCATAGGGAGCAAGCAGATAGGGGAAGACTCAGTTCCAGGTAGTCGAGGCCTACGACCATGGCACACCTGAGATGATTCGATGTACTATCTGTGTCTACTCCACCATTGTTTCAGTTCTTATAGACATAGGAGAGAGTCATTATTTCATTACTACTGCTCTTGTACGGAGCTTGGAGATTTCTACGGAGTCGTTGGCTCAATCCTTACGACTAGAGACTCCTACGGAAGCAGACTCGATGATTACACACTGGTGCCGGCGGTGTGATCTTACTCTGGGAGGCGAGAGCTTCGGTTGGGATCTTCTTGTAGCGGCATCGAGGCCTTATGATGTCATCTTGGGCATGGATTGGTTATATATAGTCCATGCTCATATCGATTGTATTAGGTGCAAAGTGTGGTGTGTCTGCACAGATGGGAGCAGGTTCACATTTACCGGCAAGAAGGGATCCTTTCCAGCGTAGCATGGAATTATGCAGAGGAGAGGGAAGCCAATCACCCATCAGTTGGGTAGTCTCATCCTAGGAACAGTTTATGTGTGGAGTCTGAGTTTTCCTGTTGTGGTGGATCAGTATGCTGACATTTTTCATGACGACATTCCAGGCCTACCTCCTCGAAGAGAGGTAGACTTCTACATTGACCTATACCCCGGGACAGTACCGATATCTACTCCAGCATATCAGATGGCTCCCGCCGAGCTTCGTGAGCTGCGGGTACAGCTGAAGGATTTGCAGGGAAATGGATTCATCCAACCCAGTGTTTCACCTTGCGCTTCTCCGATTTTATTCACCAAGAAGGCGTATGGGATCTTATGACTATGTGTCGACTACCGTCGCCTAAATCAGGTGAACGTAAAGAACAAGTACCCACTCCCGAGGATTGACGACCTCTTTGATAATCTCAAGTGAGCACGACGGTTCTCAAAGATAGACCTCGGTTCAGGCTATCATCAACTCAGAGTTCGAGATGAAGATGTTCAGAGGACGGCCTTCTGGTGTCGGTATGGCCACTACGAGTTCTTGGTTATGCCCTTCGGTGTAACCAATACACCAGTAGGGTTCATGAGTCTCATGAAAAGGATATTCCGGCCTTACCTCGATCATTTTGTCATAGTCTTCATCGATGACATACAGATTTACTCGACTACTAAGGAGGAGCACGCCTACCACTTACGGGTTGCAGTAGACACACTTTGAGAGAACCAGCTTTATGGTAAGCTCTCAAAGTTCCAGTTCTTTATTCAAGAAGTTCACTTCTTGGGGAACGTCATCTCGGAGGCAGGAGTTGTTGTGGATCCTACGAAGATCGGGGTAGTACTTTCTTGGGAGAAACCCAGGAGTGTGAGGGAGGTGTGGAGTTTTCTAGGCATGGCTGGGTACTATCGGAGATTTGGTCCAGACTTCTCCAGAGTTGCAACATCGCTTTCAGATTTTACGAAGAAGGGGAAACCCTTCATGTGGTCAGATAGAAGTCAGTAGAGCTTTCATAAGATGAGGCAGAGATTGACCAGTGTGCCCATCTTGAGGCTACCAGAGGAGGGTGTAGGGTATGTAGTTTACTGCGATTCATCAGGGACTGGACTCGGGTGTGTTCTGATGTAGGAGCGGGCAGTGATCTCCTATGGTTCATGATAGTTGATGCAACATGAGAAAAACTACGCTACCCATGACCTGGAGTTAGCAGCAGTGGTCTTTGCCTTGAATATGTGGAGGCACAATCTGATAGGCGAGCGCTTTACAGTCTACTCCAACCACCAGAATCTCAGGTATATCTTCTTGTAGAAGGACCTGAACCTGAGAAAGTGGTGATCTCTCGAGTTCCTCCAAGACTATGACTTTGAGATATTCTATACTCTTGGGAAGGGGAGCATTGTGGCTGATGCTCTCAGTAGGAGATCGAGCATTCAACTACTTGGAGAGGCGACAGAGCAGTTAGCCGCTTTGCAGATATCCTTCGTGAATAGAGATGGGGAAGCCTTTCTACAGTCTCTCATAGTCACTCCTCCACTACTTCAGTGGTTCAGGGAGGAACATCATGGGGACGTTGATTGTGAGACACGACGTGCTCAGATTTCCACAGGGCAGGCGCTTGGTGGATTTTCTAAAGGAGGAGAGCACGACATCCTCTTCAGGGGACGTACCATGGTACCAATTGCACTGCAGGAGGAAGTGTTGAGGGAGTTTCACACTTTCCCTCTAGCGGTACATCCTTGAGTGGCGAAGATGTACCAAGACCTCAGATAGAAGCACTAGTGGTTGGGTATGAAGAAGGTTATAGCAGAGTTTGTTACACGATTCCTCACATTCCATTAAGTGAATGCGGAGCACCAGGTACCAGCAGGCTTGGTACAACCCTTAGAGGTTCTGGAGTGGAAGTGGTACGGGATATCCATTGATTTCGTGATGGGTTTCCCACGAACTTCCAGAGTACACGACTCCATCTGGGTGATCGTAGACCGACTCACCAAGTCGGTCCACTTCCTACTGATCAGAGAGCATGGCTCAGTAGAGTGCTTTGGACACATCTACGTTCAGGAGATCGTATGGCTCCATGGTGTGCCATCATCTATTATCTCCGATTGAGATGATCTCTTTACTTCCTAGCTTTGGAAGGGGTTGCAGGAGGCTTTTGGGATGAAACTATGCTTGAGCACCGCCTTTCATCCTCAGACGGATGGCCAGACAGAGAGGACCATTCAAACACTCGACGATATGCTTTATTCATGTGTCCTTGACTTTGGTCGTAGCTGGTAGATTCACCTACCCTTGGTGGAGTTTTCATACAACAATAGCTACCACTCCACCATCGGGATGGCACCATATGAGGCACAGTACGGCTGACCTTACAGATCACCTCTATGCTGGACTGACCCTGGGGAGTCAGCACTCATAGTACCAGAGATGGTTCAGGCTACGACGGATAAGGTTCAGATCATCCAGGAGCGGATGAGTACTTCACAAAGCAGACAGAAGTCCTATGCTGCTAGGAGGCAGAGACCACTGGAGTTTGAGGATGATGACTGTGTTTTCTTACGGGTCTCACCTCAATGTGGATTACGGAGATTTGGCCGGGGCAGCAAGTTATCTCTGCGCTTCATCGGACCATTCCAGGTCCTCAGCAGGGTAGGCGAGGTGGCTTACCGTCTGGCCCTTCCACCCCAGTTGCACCTGGTGCACGACATCTTCAATGCATCTCAGCTGAGGAGATACGTGCACGACCTGACTCACATCATTGATCATGGGGAGATCGACATCGATGATGGGGCGACATTTGGGGAGGTCTTGGTGGTGATCGAGGATTGACAGGATTGGGTCCTAAGTGGAAGGTTGATTCCTCTTGTACGCATTCTTTGGCAGCACGAGAACCTCCAGGAGAGCACTTGGGAGCGGGAGTCTCAAATGCATTCTCAGTACCCTTATTTGTTCCCCTAGTTTATGTTGTAGCTTTACGGGGACGTAAAGCCCTAAGGTGGGAGTAATTTGAAGACCCTGAAATTTCAAGGAAATTTTTTTTCTTAAATATTCTGTAATTTTACGAGTTTGTGGATTCTGACGGCACTTGATTCCGAGACCCGGTGTGCCCAGAATCAATTTATGAAGTTTAGCTCGGGTATGTTCAGTAAAGGAACGAGCGGGTTTTTAAATCTTTTAAACCAATGCTCGGAATTGAAATCTGAGGGCACTGATGAACTCGCAGTGCTGGTAATTGCTTAAGGGGAGCTTTACCGTAGTTTCGTTTTATGTGGGTTGAGAATTGTTATTTGGGGTTTAATTAAAGAAGTAAATAAAATTGTTTGAACAATTTTATTCTATATCTAAAGAGGTTAATTACTCCCATGGGAATACATTGGTGGGGACCACACCCACCCAACTTCCCATGTGTGGATAACTGAAATGTGCATCCCACACGATCGCCAATCTTTTAGCTCCCCCTAAACTCCTTAACCCTCTATAAACCCCCCATTAAACTCCCATGTTAATGTTGAAAACTCTCTCATTTACGAGACACCTCACCTCCTCCTCTCTCCCTCTTTAACTTTTTCCAACACACCTTATTTAATTAATGGTACCTATTCAATTAATTAATGAAGAGATTCAAATTTTGAATGGCTTGTCAAGTTAAATTAAAATAAGGTGAAACCTTATTTTAATTGGGTTGGCACTTGTTTTGTTGGGGGAAACTTATTGAGAGAGAGCTTTTGTGAAGAAACAGGGGAATTTCTCCTTTGTCGAAGAATGACGTCTCCTTCCACGAAGAATGACAATGCACCTTCCATTCTCTTCTCCACAACAAGAGAGGAGACGCCGCTTCCTCCTTGGGCACACTCTAACGACGTCCCCGAATCCTCACCTCGCGACGCCTTCTTTCGCGACGTCGACGTTCTTCATCAATTTTTGAGGTAGGGGGTTTAATTAATTTATTCAAAATAAATTACTCCCTTGTTCTTGTTGTCTTCAATTGAATACCATGGCCTATTGCTGCCGCTTATGCGGAGGTCGTGGGCCGAAGAAACACGGCATGATGACCCTCCATTTGAACTTATTTATTATTCTTAGAATTAGAAACTGAAGGCTATGGAGGCCCGACGCTGTCGCGCCGTGTCGGGTACGTGGCGAAGGAATCTGGCGGCGTCGCGCCGGCTGTGTGGGAGGAACCGCGGCCTGCAACGCGGGCTAATTCAGTAGAAGAACCGGCCGGCCCGTTGGCCGGCCGGGTGATGGGAAGTCGCGGCACTAGGAGGGCACCGCGTTGGAAAACCGGCCGGCCCATCGCCCCGTCGGGCGGAGCCGAACTGCGACGCTAGGAGGGTATCGCGCTGAAGAAATCTACGGCCCGCCATGGGGGTTGCATGTGCCAGAAGTCCAGACGACCTAGACAGTCGGTTTGGGAAGGCCGGCGCCACTTGGCGTCGCCGGTTCGGAGTGTCGGGGGGCCGTGCCCCCCTCGAAATCGCTTGACCATCCCACCAAGACAGCCGGGTCGCGCGCACTGCCGGCTTGCGCCGGACCGGGCCGGGACGCGCCACTTCAGGTCGGGCCGCACCCTTCGGGTCGATCTGCGTTTTTCCTTCGGACTGGTCTGACACCCCTGTCGGGTCGGACCCATCAAACTAGGTTAACCCGACCCGTCGTCCCACTGGGCTCAATGGGTCGGGCCCGTATTTCACTTAAACGTGAATAACTTAAAGACCACGCGTCTGATCGACGCGCCGTCTGCAGCACTAGGATTCTTTCGATGAGGCAGTCCTTTTGTGATACTCTAAGTGAGTTTTGGATAGCTTTGGTAAATAGTCGGGTTTGCAATGAGCATATTTCCAACCGGGACCCTAGAACGGAAAATCCAATATCTCTCAGACCAGGCGTCTGTTAGACGTGTCGTCTGTCATGTTGGGTTCCTTTTGATGAGACAGAACTTCAAGATAAATCAACTCAGGACTTCATGAAAGTTGATGTATTGACCCCTTTTACTCATGGGGTGGACCCTCCCGGAATCGAGTACGTTGTGTGAGGGAACCCTAGAGCTGGCTGCGACTGCGATGACTGTACTTGGATCCTATGTGGGTTCGGCAGCGAGGACGACTGTACTTGGATCCACTGTGGGTTCGGCAGCGATGATGACTATACTTGGATCCTACGTGGGTTTGAAAGCGATGGTTACTATACTTGGATCCTACGTGGGTTCGGCAGCGACGACTTCTGTACTTGGATCCTTCGTGGGTTCGGCATAGGAGATGATTCAGAGGCTACATCTAGTCATCTCCAGCCATCTTCGTGAGTAGTATACATGTGTGAGCTGAGTCTTGACTTTCAATCATTATCATTGGTATGATTGACTTATTTCTTGTGTGGACTGGTTGTGCTTGATCTCGGAAGTTTGAGTCATACTAATATTGATGACTTAGGTATATGTATGGGCATATACCTAAGTAGAGTTGGTTGATACTTCATGTTTGTATCTTTCCTTTGTGGTTTAACCTTTTTTGGATTCTGGGAGACCTTCAGGGGTCTCGGGGTCCCTACTGCGTATTGTTATACTCACCCCTGCACAGGCATTTCCCACACTACGTTGTGTTGGTTGCAGACGACGAACAGCACTGATCGTGGTCAAGGCTTGTGGAGGTGGACAGTATCCGAAGGTGGACCTCCTGGCAGGACGTACACAGAGCAGACGGATATACCCAAGGTACCGATGAGACTATCTATACCCACCCTTCATGTGGGATTCCCTAAGGACGACTTGGTGGTTGCTGCTTTACTTTTCAGCTATTGTACTTTCTTTCTCAGTTGTACTGTACTTTCAGTTGGGTTTGTATTCTGGCCCATTTACTTTCCAACACTTACTTTTGTACTCAGATTACATTGTGTTTACTTCAGATTGCATACTCTGTTGTGGTTGTTTACTTATATAAAGGAAACTCCTTCCCTTTTATCAGGATTTACGCCTTTGGTGCTAGTCGCCAGCCCCTGGCCTACAGAAGGCAGGCTTGGGGTAGTCACGGCACGGGCCCCGAGGATGGGTCGTGACACTATGTGTCCCCCTTTTGGTAATCTAGTCTTAGATCAAACACCCTCCTTACATTAACTAGATAGATTTGTGCTACTTCCCATATATATACTTACCCATATGGGTTACTTCCTAATCATGAAGATCACACAGTCAAGAGGAGTTTAAGACACTTCATATAGAACCTCATCTGAACCCCCTACATGGCTATGTGAAACCCATCCCACAAATATATTATCCATTGGATAATCCTTATCATTCTTTCATATCCTTATTACATAATCTCCAATAATCTTTATCCACAGTAGAATTCTTGAGATAGAAAGTTTCTTTTATCCCTAAAATTTTACTATAAGGATATTCTTACTCAATGAAATGAAAATAGGGTCTCTTTTTCCCTAAATTCACTCTTTTATTATTATAAAATGAATAAATAAGGTGTAATTATATAAAACTTATCTCTAAATTTTTAGTTAAATGATCAATTTAATCAATGTGATTCTAATTCCATAAGCCTCTTATATCCATGATATTTTCATTGACATGTTATTTATATCAAGATTCTAATAGATACAAATTTTTCTCAATTTTATCAAAATAAGTCCTAAAAAAATTATATAATATTTCTTGATATCTATTCATAAAATTTCAAAAAATAAAAGTTCAATGTATTTTTTTCAACATGCATAATGTATTCAAAAATCATAGAGCTTTATTTAATCATTAGATCTCTTACATTAAAGAGATAAGTTTTGATTACAATAAATTATCTCTAAAGAATCTGGTGATCTTTGACATGTGTTTTGGAGATTTTTGTGCCACTAGGTTTAGTCAAAAGGTATTATTATGATCTATAGGTATTCATCTAAATTTAATTGTTAGGATATTAAATTCTTAGAGATAATTTTACATAGTCATAACTTTTCCCTATAATATCTCAACAAATATAATTCAATTTTCTAAAAAATATATATCATTGGAATTTTAAATAAATAAGAGTTAACATATATCAATTTAATTCCTATAATTGATCACTAAAAGGTAAAATTTGAAGATAAATTTAAAGGTTTTATAGTTTTTCATATATTAATGTTGAAGTCAAACAAACTTATCTTAGTCTTACAAATTATGGATTCTTTAAAATAGCATCTCCCTATAGTTGTCATGGCCATATTAATAAAATATCTAAAAAACTATACACCCTCTCAAACCCTCTAAAAGATATATTTATAATTTATTTTTAGGTTAAAAATAATATTTTAAACCAATATTGTTAATTTAGACTCTTTATACTAAAACCATTAATTTAAAACATAGATAGAAATTTACGAAAATACTGACCCAAAGGAATCATCCCATTTATTTAAATTTGTGTTAATAAAAACCTTCAAACAAAAACAGGTTCATAATTTCAAGTATGGGTAAAATAATTCACATAATAAAAATAATAATAGTATAATTTTACCCCTATTTAATCCCTCAGAAACCATGGAAATCCTATTATGTGAGCCACGTTGAAAATATATTTTCTTTTTCCTACCAATATCATTGTACTTTTCAGAATTATGTGTGGAATAAGTGTGGGAGAATTTATTTCCTAATGATAATATTTGGTTTTATATATATATATATATTAATGGGAGAGTGTGAGTAGTTGTCATTGGTAGTGGGATAAAGGTTCACAAGTTGTTTTATATTATAATTTCTTGGAATCTCTCAAAAAATTAATAATATAAGGATAATAATTCATTTCTTTTACTATTTTGATATTTGAATCTATAAAATGAAAATAAAAATAGTTGATATGAGTGAAACTTTTGTAAAGGGTAATGAGTGTGGAATTATCATAGAGTTTGAATTATGAATAGAGAACTCTACTTTATGATCAAATCCTTCCCATTTATATTTTTTTTGTTCTTCAAATTAATATCCACTAAACCTTAACCTCAGAAATACCCTATCAAAATCCATCTTGATCAGTATATAATTTTTCATTTGAAGTAGGTATTTAGATGCATAGAGAACATATGGTTAGAAGGAGAATACTTTAGAAATGATGTAAACTCTAAACAAATAATCCTTTGTGATAAGTTAAATGATTTATTAAATGGAAATTATTAGGTAATCATGAATGTAAATGAAAAGTTTAAAAATGTTAGTGTAAGAAAATAGTATTTAGTGAATTTGAGTAATGTAAAAAATAATTATTTAGGACTCTAGTTTGTATGAGTTTTTTTATTCTATCAATTTTTAGCCAAATTTTTCTATTTATTAGCCTAATAAGTTGAATATTTCTCAATCAGACTATGATTTCTATATAATTTAATTTTGAAATTATGTTTAAGGATATGTAAAATTTCAAGTATTGAAGTATTTTATAACCTAATTTTTAATATATATATTTAACCTAAATTGCATTGATAAATAAGATTAATATTTATTAATAATTTTTGTTTTAATTGAATTATGGAATGATAAAGCATGAGGCTCAATTTAGTAAACTTTGGAGGTTGATGAGTGATAAAAGTAAAAAACAACTCCATTAATAAATTTTAGTACACAAGTTTATTTTGGAAACTTAAATTTAGAGATAATAAAATAATATTATAGAATAAATAAAAATTATCACATTATAGTTCCCACGTGAGTTAGAAATTGTACAGTTGAAAAATAAAATAGAATGCCATTATGGAATAATGATCATTGTGTTAATATTATGAAAGATTTAAATTGAAGGATCTAATATTCAATACCTAATATGGAGTAATTGGTAGAGTTATTTTGTAATAATAATTCCACAATACATTAACTATTATGACATAACCAGTTAAAAGATGAAGAAATTTTGATGGAGTGATCTAGAATAATAATGGGACCATGTTCTATATTAAAGTGGATATTTTTAGATAGATTTAGTGATTCATAAATATTATTTCACAACCATTTTAATGATATGATTTAATAATGGAAGATATATATTTTCAAAAGGATCAATAAGAGGTTCTCAATGAAATAAAGATAACTATATAAAATTAGATTCACTCATTGCACCATGATTTTATTTATTGTGTTTTTTTAAGTATTTATAGTCCTAGATAAAATTTTACCGCTTTTTACTTTCTATATAGAGTTATGGAATTTTAAATTATAATCTATAATACTTGGATTAATTTTTTATATTGAGTGAATAATATTTATTATCTTTCATACTTATTGGATTCATTCTTGATTTTCATGTTTTTCAATTAATTAAAGATTATTTATTCATTGGAAACTCAGTATTTAGAAATATTGATTGAGTAATAAACTTAAGGGATAGTGAATTGTGAGTAGAGGTATGGATATATAATTTAATATTGAATTTTCTTTTTAATATTTTAATTTAGTTTAGTATTTCATTGTGATAATTATATATACTTCATTCAAAACTGATTCTTTGAGAATCATATTAATAAAGGAGGCAAACCGATATGGTAGAGAATTATTTTAGTAATGATGATATCCTTTATACTTTTTTCGTATAATATAGGTAATTAATGAATCTTGGTTAAATTGTATTCTTCTATTCATAAATAATTGAAATAGTTAAGATAGCATGGGTTGAAATTGGTCTCATGAACACTGGTTACAAGATTATCCTTGCAACTTATTTAATAATTATTATTCACAAGTGAATAAAATCATATTTATAGTCAAATAGTAATTTGAAATAAAATAATTATTCTCCATTTGTTATAAGTAGTTAAGTATTGGGAGGTTTTCCTTTCTATTTTTTCATTATATACTTATTATAGATATCCATAGACATAATAAATGATACCTTTGAATAAATAAATGTCATTCATATTTTTTATTCCCTATGGGATCTATCTTGGGAATAATCTACACCACACCTTATTAGATTTAGTTTTAGGATTCAATAAATAGAAATTTTAAAATTTTATGTTTGTGAGAATTGAAGGTTCCAAAGCATAGTAGAAGAATTTAGGACCATGCGCAACAATTTTTTTCATTAGTTTTTATTGATAAATATAAGGAACTTTATAATTCAAACCTAATAATATTTATAGAGGATATTTTAACATATAATTTATAATTAATTTATAATAATAATTAACTTTTCTTAATAATAATTTCATCATTGATGATCAAATTGGTATTCTCCCATGAATCATAATTATAGTAAATATTACAAGAAACCATAACTCTAATAGTATCTACACTCGCTCCATAAATCTTGAACATCATCATTGGTGTTCTAGGTGTGATCATGAAGGAACAAAATGCCTTGCATCATTCACCATTTATTACAACAAGAAGTCTTTTGGTCTTGAAAGAATTATGCTCTAGTTCTCTCTTTCTTGAGAGGGAGTAGGAATGTGATCCATCAGTATTTTTAAGATTTTTTTAGGTTCTCTTGGTCTTGAGAAGATTTTCTTGAGAGAATTAATTATTCTTAAAAATTCTCAAATTCTTAGAAATGATATTATCAAGAATATAAACATAGGTTTAAATAATTAAAAATTTCATAGAGGCACATTATCTAATTATTTATTATAATTAAACCTCATGGTAAATTTTATTATTATTATTATATTCCATGACTTATGCTAACTCATGGATATTTAAATATCATTTTTTAAATGAATATATCAATATTTAATTAAAATATATTAAATTGAATATAACAATTCCTTTGGTCCCTTAACTTGACCCATAAATCCTCATCATTTTTCAAGCCTTGAATGATAAATATTTATTCAACATAAATATCATTATATTTTTCATTCATTAAACAAATATATAAATATTATTTTCACTAACTAATGAATAAATACCTATTTATATTCAACTCACATATATTATAAACTAAAATAACTAGTGGTTGTATTTTTACGATCAACTTAACATGATTAATTATTATTATATTAATTAAGAATAATATTTATTCTTAATGTTAACTTCAAATAGAATTTAACTGAGATTCTAGATACATTTATTATGTGACACTCTAGGATTATTTCATAGTGGCATTAGGAGAGCTTTCCTAAAGACCAAGATTGGTGTTTAAAAACACATTAAAGCATCCATTGACAAAGAAGTTAATGTCACAATGACAAAAACCTCATACAAATTATTATTTTGTAATATAATCTATTTTTTTCTATATCTAAACAATCGGGTTGCATACTTCTTTCATCAACCTATATACTTGATTTATATTTACATGAAACACTTAAATAAACTCATTTATGAACTATCATGGAATTTTACTTAATCATATTGTTCCATTTCAATAAAATGGCATGAGATATTTAAATTTATTAACCTTTAAGGGAAAAATCCTTTCTTGAAATATTTAATCATTGTCATATCATTTATGATTCAACCAACGTATACTAAATTATCTCAGTCATATGTCATCATTTTTTTGAAAATATATCAAAGTACATGATTTGTGATATACTTTAATAATAATCTCAATTTTAAGTACTATTTACAAGTATAGGTATAGGAATATCCAATAACATATATAACATATGGAATTCATATTCACTAGTCTATCCTCATAACCTCCTTTATTGGATATTACTATGTGAAAAATAAATGAAAAGAAGTATCAATATCATATTATAACTCAACACTTAATTTTAAAACATCATCTATGTACTATCAGATAGATTTCCTCTATACTATAAGAAATTTGTTTAAGAATATTTTCTTGTCACTTAATGGTTTTTATTATAAAGGATAGCTATAATAACCTTTCAATGTGAAAATTTCTCTAATTATATTATCAAAATAATTTTACACAAAAGTACACACAACATATAATAAAATATTTATTAATATAAAGTATAAATTTTTTTAGTTATAGGGAACCAACTCTAAAAAACTCCCACTTGTACTATTGAAATTTTCTAAAAAATTATAGTTTACTGGATCTCGCATGATATTATTTCTTCTACTAAGATAAGTATTTATTAAATGGGTCCTATAAATTCACTTATATAAAAACTCTACCTATTAAGACCTTAAACCTTTGAGAAAAATCCCTGAAGAGATGATACCAAAAAAATATTTTCTTTTTCCATTATTGTGATATTGGATCCTTAACTAGGACTAACACTACAATATTATCACAATATAGTGTGATAATATCTTCACTCATAGAAACCAAATCAAGATCCTATATGAAGTTAAATATTTAAACTACTTCTTTAACTATATAAAATGACTCAATATACTCAAACACTACAATATAATTAACAACCACTGGTGTCTTAGAACTTTTCCAACTCATAGCTCCTCTATTTAGGTAGAACACATATCCATACTATGATTTTTGGTTATTCTGATCTATCTAGACACTGGAATCTATGAATATTCTAATGACTATTTCCTCATCTCCTTTATAGACCAATAATATATCCTTTATACACGTCAGGTACTTTGGAAAAATATTTCATCCATCCAATGTAGTCCACATACGTCTACTTGATATTTTTCTAAGAGGATCAAGATATAAAAAACATTAAGACTGATACATAGTATCGTATACAAGATACATCCTATCATATATTTTTAAAAGATCCTACTCATTATATTTTTGTATCCAACTATATTTGAGGGCATATTTTCTTATATTGATGAATATCATGTGACACTAGAAACAATCCACTATCGGATTGTTAAATACAAAATTAATTCAATTACTTTTCAATGTATCTAAATTGACTTAGTTTAGGGAGTCTTTTATATCTATAACAAATAATATTAATAAATATAATGTATGGTGTTTCACATAATTATTTTTTAGAGAGGAATTTTTTAATCATGTATTAACTAACTATAATTATGGCATCTCATTTCCCATCAATAATATGTCATAAACTTATACTTCTATAAAAAAAACTGAACTCCCACAAAACCACTTGTACACATAGAGATCATGTTAATTATTTATGTAACCAAACTATCTTATAGATTCATCAAAATTAATTTTCCATAATCTTGATACATTTTTCAACCCATAAATGGATATATGTAACTTTCACACCTTATTGGTGTCCTTTGGAGTCATAAACCCTTTTAGTTGTGTCATAAATTAATCTTCCAGGAGGCTTCCATTAAGTAAGTTTTTTTGATCCATTTTCCACATCTCATAATTATGAAAAGTGGTTATGGAATGTGTAATTCTGATGTATTTCAACAAAGATATGAGTAAAAAGGTTTCTTGATATTATATACCTTGATAAATCTTAAACCATTTAGTTAATAGATGTGTTATATAGGTATTGCCTTTAAAATCCATGTATATATTTTTATTGAATACATATTTTTACCCAGTGGGTTTAACATAAACAATAAGATCTACCAAAACATATCCTTGGTTTTGGTACATGGAATCCATTTCAGAATTCATGGATTCTTTCAACTGTGAAAATTTTGAACTTTTTACTACTTTATTGTAGAATAGTGGTCCATCATTATCAACTAATATTGTGTCATCACAACTGGTGAATAGAAAACCATATCCATTGGGTTCTATAGCCTCTTTCATGCTTCTATATAGTACTTTTGACTTTGGAGAAACTTCTTCGACTTGGATTTGTGGAATTTTATATTATAGGAACTCTTGTGTATATTTATCCTTGAATTAATGGAATTATATCTTGATCCCACTATATCTTTTGGATATATTATCCCTCTCTAGAAATATGGATTTTCTTACCAAAAAAAATTTATTTATAATGGATTGATAATTTAATATCGAATTTTTTATTTGGAATATCCTATAAAGATATACTTTATGCCTCATGACGCAAGTTTATTTCCAGTGATAGCCCTAAAAATATTTTCATATCCCCATATATATATGTGTGTGTGATAGAAAAATTTCTTCCCACTCCATAACTCAAATTGAATTCAACTTTTTTCTTTAGTTAGCAATCAATTTATCATGTTAAAAAAAGTTTGGTTCCAAATTTCACTAATACCATTACATTATGGTGAATTATGATGTACAAGTTAAGAAAAGATCCCAAATTCCCATAAATAATTGATGAAATATTGGTTAATATACTCCTTTTAATGGTATAAGTGAACTTACTTTATCTTTTTACCATGTTGAGTCACTAATTCATTCTTTTATTCCTTAAATTTTTCAAAGGATTCATACTTCTAACTTATTAAGTATAAAGTTGCATACCACTTAAAATCATTATTAAAATTTATGATGTAACAGTATCCCCCGATATATTTTTCAATAAATGTTCCATAAACATTTATATTGATTAATTCAAGAATATCATTGTACCTATCAACATTTTATCTAACTAGATCTTTGATAATTTTATTATAAAAACAAGAGTGGCATATATCCGGAGGTTTTAGCTCAAAAAAATATTAATAACCTTCTTTATATATATTTTTCAAATGTGTTTCAATTATATGACCAAGTTGGTGATGTCATAATTCGATGTGATATGATTCATGTGAACTTGATTCGTTATCAACTTCAAACACTTGATTTTCATATTCTATTATGTAAAGACCATTATTCATATGTTACATCCCATTAAAAATGTTATCTTTGTAAAATTATAAAATCTTATTTTGAAACATAAAAATAAATCCATCTATGTCTAAAAAGGAATGAATATGATTTTTTTCACGCTGGGCACATAATAACAATTCATTAAAACTAGAATGAATTATGTCAACAATGTGAGATGGTAGTTTCAAATATATAGCTTAAATAGTCTTGATCATGTGGAAACTCAAATATCTACCTCACCTCTATTAATATTCCATAATATACTTGGTTCTTGTATCTGGATATAAATTTTAGTACCATAAGTTGTATCCAATACCTAATTTTTGTAAATATAGAGATTAAATTTGATTAAAATGCACCAAAAGCTTCACCATTCTTCTCCACTAAGTGTAATTCTTCTTCAAATTTCCTTTATTTCCATAATCAAAAAAATACTAAAAAATCCTTATCTTACCACTTAATGATTAACCTCTTGTAATGGTTGTGAAATGGTTCCTTATACGTGATATTAGTCTTTGGAATTTTGGAATTTCCCTTCCTCTTATTCACTATAAGTACAAAAAAAATTCCTGCTTCATATCCTTATCATCATTGAGAATTAATCTCAATAGATCAGGGATAATCTTCACTATACTTTTTATATTAAAATTAATAATAAAACATGAGAATCTCCAAATAAATGAAGAAATCATGAGGTACATGCATAATTCCTTGGGTAGCTTGAAACCCAAAATTTCCAAATTCTTAATGTAGCCAATCATCTTGACTATATGATGTATTCCTTGTTACCCTTATCTAATATTACATATAAATAGTGCCTTAGATATCACATACCAATCTTATTTTGATTTATATTGATAAAGATAATAGACATGATACAATATAGTGTATTCATCCATGTCTTCATGAAGCTTCTAGATCTCACTAGTCATGGATGATAATTAAAGGGATTGGTCATAAAATGAATCATCCTTGTGTTTCCATAAGATATAATGATCCACCTCACTTTCCACCTTAGAGGGATTAGTAGGAACTAGGGACTCTAATATGTAAAACTTTTTATCTTGGAATAGTATCATGTAAAAGCACTTGTACCTCTCCTTGTAGTTAAAATCAGTCGGGAGATTGTCTTTCCCCAATATAGATTGGAGGGATAATTTTGTGGTCGATTGACATTCCATTTTCTATGATAAATAAATAAACATATATTTTACTAATTCATTGTAATTAAAAGGGGTGATGTAATAAATTTTTGTTTTATTAGTATCCTACTATTTCATTAGAACCCATTAGTATTCACCATTTTATCAAGAATAACATGTCACATGGATATTCTACTGGTAAGGATCCAGATTCCCCTTCTCAAAAGTTAGACTTAGACCTGATAAATTTCTCAAATATATTTAGTTAGATGGTCTTGATAACTATATTAACTCATAGTTTCATGATTTTTTGAGTGAATTACCCAATCCTAAAATCCTAGACTCAGGTTTCCTCAATGATTTCTTCCAAGTAACACTAATTATTTCTAACGAAATCAACCTTTTATGTAAACTAAGTTAAGTTTTCCCAAAAAAATTGTTATAACTCCCCAATAATTTAAATCACATTAACTCGGTCTAAATAATACATTTAAACTAATATTTTATTCTAAATAAAGTTATGGAAAGTGATATCTAACTTAATATTTTCCTCTAGAGGTTTTTTGAATCTTTATGCATAAATAATATTCATTTTATCCTTTTCATGCAAGTTAATATTATTTATATTTTTCATATTTAATAATATATTTTTATTTTATTTTATATTAGAATGGTTTTTATTTTATTTACTTTATATGATCACATATATGCATCAAATAAACTATATTTCTCATAAATAAATAATTTTACACGAATAGAAAAATAAAATAATCGTATGATACGATCATGAACATTAAACTATTGGTTGGTTTATCGAGTGGATGACAAACCAATCTTTAACCTAGTGGAAGTATCTCATTGAGACCAAGAATTTTCTTAAGTTGTGTCACTTTTCCTTTAACCTGTGTATCTTCTTGGTCAATTTTACCTTGGTTCAGGTTTTTAATATTCTCTTCATTGTAGGAGATCCATAATTTATATATACTTACTCACTTGTGTGAAAGGGGAACCATAGGTTATAGGGTTACATAAATAAATTGTCGCTATGCATGGCCATACATAATAAGGGAAGAAGTAATTATATATAGATCATAACATTTAATTTAATAATAAATTTATCATAAAAACTCAAGTAATAATTAATTAAATTAAATATGTTATTTATTAGGATTATTTTTTGACTTTCTTTAATTCATTTCAATATGTTATTTATTAAGATAAATTTCTTGAATTAGAAATTATTATTATTATTATTAATTTATTTATTTATTTACCATAATTAATAATTAAACAATCCATGAGATTCCCATCCTATGTAATTTTAAATAAATAAAATTATTTAATTTTAATTAAAAATTATTAATTACATAGTGTGTACTGGTGATGGAACAGTATGTACCCTTTTACGCCTTCTTAAATATATTTTTGGAATTTAACTATACATGGTTTATACTATCACACATAATAGTTTGTGACTAATGATATGTATAGACTTTGTCATGCACTTTGTATTTACATAGCATGCATTCTTGCATAATGTGTCATGATATTACACAGTGTGTTGTTTCTGGGGATAATCCATCTAGTCTACATAGTTTATTTGACCACATGACATTCTTTTGATACATATGGTTTTTACTGATGGTGATAATAGTGTAGTATATGGTATTCATGGATACCATACATATCGTGTAGTAATATAATAACATGTAAAGTAACTATTAATGCATTTAATTCTACAGGACATTCCAAAAATCACTTGATGTGTACTTGGTGCGGGAAAACCCCATCACACAATATACACATCCATCTACATACCATATATTTTGATTTCACTTTAACTAGTTTTTTACCTGTGTGTTTAACTCACATGATACCCTTTTCTTGGAATTTACCTTTCACGTGTTGTCTTAAAATACACAGCATGTACAACTATTTATATGATATGTAATTGTTTTATTCCCATCCGTACTACACGCCTAAGGAAACGGTCTGTATCTTGTATAGATTATCATGTGATACATGGTGTTTATATCCAACTTTATACTATATAATTCTTCTGATACCATGTTATAGGACTAGTTTTCAATACACGATGTGTCTTTAAATTGCATGTAACAAACTTTGACTAAACAGATTTCTTGAATTACACAGATTCAAAACCATGTGGGGTTAGAGGATGTGTACACTAGCTATACATCGTGTTCTCCCCAACCAGTTGTGTTCTAACAAGAATTATACACATGAAATTTAATGACACCATGTACTAACCCCCAAACAGTGTGTCACAGTTACCATAGTCTGCACTTGTGTGGTTGAACAAGGTTACGTGACATGTACCTTTCTATTACACAATGTCTATCTTTCTATTATAGATAGAATACTTTTCACATATGGATAAAATATTTCAGCATTCTTCATCAATTCTTGGATTTTCCTTTTTCATTTGAAACTAAATGATCCTGTAACCTCAACTTTCATATTAAAGGATTAAAAATTAGAAATTAACACTTATAAACAAATATGAAAATGGAAAAAATAGTTAATAATTATAAATTAATATATGACTTCTCTAATACCACAAAAAGGATCTAAGGAATAGAAGAAGTGGCTAGGACCATTTCAAATAATGTTTTTATTAGTTTTAATGGATAAATCTAAAGAACTTGATGAATGAAACCCAATAATATTTATATATATGATATTTTTAGATTTAATTTATAATTAATTTATAAAAAATATTTCCTAAAATATATAAGTCATTATTCATTGATGATCAATTTAATATCCACTCTTGAATTATTATTATGGTAAATAATCTGAACTATAATTCCTCTAGAAGTATTCACACGTGCTCTACAAATCTCATTACATCATCGTGGGTATTCTTAGTGCTAGAACAGAGAAACCGAATGACTTGTTTCATTCATCATTGTTCATAAAACGAAGTATTTTTTAAAAAAGAACTATTATCTGGTTATCTCATTTTTTAGAGGAAGGAGAAATATGATATCTCAATACTATTAAGACATTTCCTGAGAGGTTATTTTGGTCTTGAGATGATTCACTTGATAGAATTCATTTTTTAAAATATTTATCACAAACCAAGAAATGATATAATTGGGAATGTATACTAAGGTTTAAATGACTAAAAATTATACAAAGTAATTTTATCTTATTGTCTACTCTAAGTAAACTCCATTTCAAATAATAATATTAATATTATTGTTATATTTCATGATGTGCACAAACTCATAGATATATAAATATTATTAGTTAAATAAATAATAAAAAGTTTTATTTAAATGATATTAAAAATATATATCATTTACTCATTCTCTTAACTCATCCTATCAATATTCTTTAAAATTTATTGAATCTTGAATAACAAATATATATTCTAAATAAATATCATTATATTATCCATTGAATCAATAAATATCACATTCACTGACTTTTAAATAAATATTTATAAATATTAGACTCACATATATTCTAAACTCAAATATCTAGTGATTAATTTTAATGATAAAATTAATATAAATAACTATCATTACACAAACTTAAAAAATTATTTATTCTTATTATTAAATTAAAATATAATTTAACTGGGATTCTTGATACACTTAGTGTGTAACCCTGAAAACCGCTTTCTCAGCCGAATTAGGAAAACATGACTAAAGTATAATATTGAAGTCTTGCAATATATCAAGTAACCCATAGAAAAATAAGTTAATTTCACAATAATAATAACCTCAAATGAATACTTACTATATTATATAATTTTTTCATCTCCATATTTCCTTATGTGGGTTAAATACTTGAGTTATCAACCTATATGTTTGATTTATATTTCTTTGACTCTATGAAATGAACTCATCAATTAAATATCATGGACCTAGATTAAATCAAATAGTCGTATTTAAATAAAAGGTCCTGGTATATCTTATTATATTAACTTATAAGGGAAAAATATTTTCTTAACTTATTCAATCAATGTCAAACCACTTATGACAAACTGAACGTATCTAACCTCGTTGTGATCATGCTCCATCGTGGGATTCTTCATTTCTTAAAAGTATATGATTCAAGTTATATATTAATAATTTTTCCAAGTCTAATGACTAATAAACACATCCATGGATAGAAATATTCAATGATAAATATAACATTTGTTGTTATATTGGTGGTTTTTTTTCATAAACTCACTTCTTGGATATTACCATGGGTAAATTTCATAAGAATAAGTATTTATGTCTTTTAATACCCTAACAAATGATTGTTAAACATCATCTATTTTCGATAAAATAGATATAATATATACCATGTTATATATGTTTAATAATATTTTCATATCACTTCAAGGACCTCATTATATCAGGGAACTTGTATAACCTTTTGATGGAAAAAATACTCCAAGTAAATTATCACATTAATTTTATAAAAAAGAAAATCAGAATGTGATAATTTGTTTTTAATATTTTGGTAATTTAAAATAAAAAATTATTTGGTTTCAGGGAACAAACTCAAACAAATTAATGAAGACCTTTATCCCAATTCATAATGTCACAAACTAGTTGGTCATGACTATTGCTTATATATTGGAGGTATCATGTTTTATTCTCTTTGTACATGTGTGTTTTGTAATTTATTTCTTCCCAAATGTACCCAATAAATTGAATAATTTATCTATTGGTTAGGAACTATGTGAATTTTATTATTATTTTATTCACCACACAAATTATGAGAAAATAAATATTTGGAACTTCGAATTTAGAAAATAATATATCACTTACTACTTTGCACCAAGATATAATATATATATCTACATGGAAATAAATGAGAGATTCCTAAATAGATAAATAAATTTTTAAGAAATCATATTTTTTGTGTCAAAATTCATTCTCATATGGATAATATAGAATAATAGGTTTCCCTCTAAGGGCCGATTGAATATTACCAATGTGAATATCACTTTTAAATGTCATCTCTGTAAAGATAATATGGAATACTGCTAGAATGTTTTATTCCATTTTTAATTATCAATAAGTATTTGGTTTTATATTAGTGATATCTTTATATGGAATGTGATGACTACTAAATATCTACTTGATTTTAAAAATGGTCACCTTGATATCCAATTAAGTAAGAATATTTATAATCTCATGTTTCTTACAATTCATTCAACATTTACATATCAATTTTCAATAAAAATGGTATGGTATTTGATGGAAATGTTTCCAATATTAATAATTTTCTTATTAATCTATATAAGAAAATTTAAATAGCTATGCAAGTTTAAAAGGAATTTATGTTTAACACCATGAATTAATTTCTCATTACTCATCCATTAGGTCTTAAATACATTCAATGTAAAATTATTTCATACAAATATATTAGATGGATGGTTGCGATAGGACCTTATATGAATGTTAACATCGATAAAGCTACGTTTGGTCATTTAGGCATTTCTGGATATGGTGGGAGTTTCAAAATCTATTAAAGATTTATAAAGTTTCATTTTACCAATATAATAGGAACAACTATTATATTAAAGTATAATTATTTATAGTGACTCAATAAATGAGGTATGCTAAAATTCACCATTAGAACAATCTATATAGATTGATATTGACTTAATTTTTTTGGTCCACTTTATTAATCAAGAATCAAAAAATGTCCCCTGGATACTTTATGTTGAATGGATGGAATGTTTAAGCACTATGAAAGGATTACAAGTGATTGTTTCTCATATATACAAGGATGGGAACTAGATACTAGATACACATGAAAAAAAGGAAGTTGGAACCATGGAATCATATTGATCCTTTATCCTCCATGATGGTATCTTATATTTTCATATTTCATATGTAATGGGTGATACAAAATATTATTTAATTCACCTCTATAAGAATGTTTATTTTTTTTATTAAATAAATGAGTATGGGACTTATCTCATCACCCAAAAATTTATAATAATTATTATCATTATTAGTTCATATGGGTTTAAGGAAGTGGAAAAAAACATCTATAGGACTATAGTATTATAATTTAAAATAAAAGGTGCTAAAATGTTGGGGAGTGTGGGGATAAAGATTCCAATGGGTCAAGTTTCCAAATATTTAAGATAAATTAATCTTAACCAATTTATTTTTATGAATCCTGAACTTGTTTATAACATACAAATTTTATAAAATCATTATCTTAACATTTCTCTATTATCTTTTGAAATTTATGTTTAGGTATTCTAACCCATTTTAGTACTAATTTATAATATTATGTTATTAAAATTAATTTATAACTCTAAAATGAACAGATCTAAAATTTAATAAATATGTTTTATGATTTTGTCATAATTTTAAAATATTTATTTAAAGAATTAATATTAATTATTTTAATTGGATTTATATTCATAATTAACTTATAAATCTTAGGGTGTGAATGATATGCTATTACTTGTAAGGTACTCAGACTTGCTTCAAAGAAAATTTAAATTTGACTCAATTTTTTCAATTTTTGTGATGTAATATGGGCCTTAGGATATGTAATTTATAGAACTTTGGTCATGTAAGGGTTCCCCAACAATTCATTTAAAAAGTGGGATTATCCAAAAATAAATTATAATTATAATTATATTTTTTTCAAGGTGATCTAAATATTGAGATACTTGAGCATTAACTCTCAAGTCATTTTGGAGTATTTAAGACCTTAATCGAGTAGCTCATGAGTCTAAATTATTCAATATTTTAAAATATTATTTTCTATATATATATATATATAATTTTGAGATTGAGCCTCAATATTCAGTGAAAAATAATGTTTTAATAGTCAATCTATGCTAAATATTTTAATCAAATTTATGATAAAGTATTTTAATTAATTGTAATCATACTTAATTGAGTAACATGATCAAAATCAAGTGTTTTAGTAGTTTTCTTGGATTTACATGGATCAATTATAGATCTATATAAATAAAATATAAGTTGAACATAAAATAAATAAATAATTTTTGTAAATTAAATGTTATTTAAAAAAAATATATTTAATAAATCTATAATATTTAATTTAATTGGGTTTGAGCTTAAGTTATCTAGGGTATATCTAACCCAAAACTAAAAAAATATTAAGGTTACACTAAAATATTGTATCTTATATTAAATTATCTTCAACTCAAAACTCTATTTTAACACTAAAAAAAATATTCTTGAATTTTTATTTTTTAATATAAAAAAAATTAAAGAAATAATAAACAGTAAAAGGTGATAATAACAAACTTATATCGTATGAAAAATAAATGACATATTTGGTATTGTAAAGTTTGATGTAATATAAATATCATAGGTTTAGATGTTAGGTTGGAGATGTCTCCAAGATTTATTTTGTTATTTTCATGATAATATAGTATTGGTTAGACATTATTTCAATCCACTATAAAAACGTTATTTTTTTATTACAGGGATTTTGAATTAGATTCCTTACAACATATAGTGACTTTATCAGTACTAAAAAAGTTTTTTATCACTATTTTTTAAGTTTTGATAATGCAATAACAAATAAAATTCAATGGAATGTATCGATACTAATTTTAGCAATGATAAAAGTAGGTCTTTATTAATGCTAAATTTCAGCGATGATGAAATAGTATATTAGTTATTGTGGTTTATTATAGAATAAAAGGAAAACCTTATCAATCAATGTAAAATAAAAAAGAATAATTTAGATTATAAAATTTAAATATTTTTATATACTATATAATATATGTACATTGTGTCATTTCAGTAAATATAGATTTATATTCTAGTATTTAAATACAATTACTTTAAAAATTACAATTATGGAAAACACTTACAAATAAATAAAATACAACCAATACCAAAAGAAACTAACTCATGAGACCTTCTCTAAGGATCAGCCCAACCACGTACCAAATAAGTGTGTACATTTAATATAAGTAATTATTATTTAGATAATACAATGTAAATTAATAAAAACAAATTTCAAATGTAATATTATATAATACATGATAAATTTTTGTAATTCATAGTATATTTTTTCATGGCATATTATGTACAGTTAAAAAATAATAACATAATACATTAATAATATCACAAAGTAATATATAAAAATCATGAAAAAAACTTATTATAGTAAAAACTCCACTTTTAATAATTCTGAATAGATCCAAAATTAGATTGACATGTGATTTTTTTTAACAAGTCACAAATAAAAAAAACATATCCTAAATTTCTTGGATAATCTAAACTAGTATGTTCCATTTTTATTTTTTGAAATATGTTTGTAAAATAGAAAATATATTTAATTCCGAAAAACATATAAGATCATTAATGACATATTGCATATTTTTCACTAACATGGAGTTATTTTTATATAGGTGGCATATTATTTAATAACTTTTGTGTTGAACCAAAGGTATTTGAATTGTATATGTTGTAAATAATGGGTCAATATGAATGGGAGATTAAAAGAAGAGATAAAGTGAAGAATAATGGAGAATCAATATTCTTTATATCAGTTTTGATGATTGGGGTACTATTCATGATGTCCAAAACATGTGCTAAAAGAGTTTTGTGTGAACACTTTTTTCATAACAAGTAGAGGAATATATAAGAAGAATGATTTAATGAATACCATGAAAAATATTTATTTCATGGTTAGTTGTAAAGAGGTCAAGAAATTTTAGGAGGGCTGGTGTTATATTTCTTACTTTGAATAATTCTACATATCTTTTGATGGTGGGACTTTATCAAAAACATCCAACTACACAATCCAAAGGGCTTCCTCGATCAAACTTTTTCTTGGAGAAAGATCAACCACAAGGGGGTGTTATCCCAAGTAGCTCTTATAGTAGCAGGTGAGGATGCATAGTACTGATAGGGAGCATATGGCTGAAGTGAATCATAGTGGGCGCATAGCGCCTATAGGATTCCACATTGGTGGAATGTGTAGGGAAAAGTAGCATGGACCACCCCATATGGTGTGTGTGAATTACAAATGTGTGTCGACCCTAGAGTCATCTTGAGTGTCATCAGGAATATAATTCATTACAAATAAGTACCATATCATTTTAAGGTTCGTTGGGGGACAAAGAGTGCATGGGAAAATTTCACCCATTCTAAAATATTATAGATATAAGGAGATTCATTTGATATATTTATTTCTGGTTTTTCGATTAAGGAAACAATTCCATATTCAAACTCAACTATTTAATAATGGTTTAACATGCATTTTGTTTCATGGTTGAAGCTCTACTAATAAAACTTGAGGTCTCTAAGGTTGTTCCAAGTAAAATATTTTGAGCGGATGATTCTTAGAACCACCAATATTGCATGAATAATTGTTTGGATATAATTAATGTCTAAAGATGATATGAATATATAGAAGTTTTTCATGTGATTAATTATTTATTTATTTCATCTAATAAAAATATCATAGAATTAATTTATTCTCATATACACATAAGGAATCATCTAATAAGAAAAATTCTTTTTTGGAATCACATGAAAATGTAACCTATGTTTAATATTTAAGTGTTGGTACCTTGGGGATATTAATATCATACAAGAATCATCATTATTTTTAATAGATTCTATATGGAATTAAGATGGATCTAATGTGGTGAGACTCAGATATAAAGTCATATCATCCATGGATGAGGAGAGGATGTTTTCATAAAAATATCCTTGAGGATCTCATTCTCCAAAGTAATATAGTACACCAGAAAAATTTTGTTTTTTGAAGAGGAAACCCATGCCTGAAACAGTCACACGAAGAAGAACATCATCTATATATACCATTAGGTGAAGGTTCTTACCCTTATGAGAATGTACTTACCCTTATGAGAATGTTCTTACCCTTATTAAAAGTGTTTTGAGACACTGTTTACCTTTACATGAAGTGGGTTGAGACACTGCCTACCCTTATGAAAAGTGGGTTGAGATACAACTTACACTTATGTGAAGTGGATTGAGGAACTTCTTACCCTTACAGAAAGGGGATTAAGGAACCTCAAAGCATATTTTTTTCATGAAGTGGAAGGAGGAATAGGTGTTGGGTATTCTTGTTTACAAAAAAGGGAACTATTTTTGTATTTCATATATTATATACATACTATCCTGAAGTAGTTAATGTATGTAATCCCTAATTATATTAACTTTCATTGAGAACCCAATCCTTTACATACAAACATGTTTAATATGAGTAAATGGAGAATAAAGTGAAACATACATGAGATATAACATAAAATAAAAGGACAATTTTTCATGTTCTTGGGTTTTTTGTATTTGAGTTAAGAATTTTAAAAGATATTGAATTGTGTTATGAAATTTTAACCCAGTGTAAAAGAATATTGAAGATATTTTGTAAATCACTTTCACATGTTATGTGAGGTTTGGAATTCATCAGGCATTAGGAATAATTTTCTAATCATTTTTGCACTAAGGAAAATGATCATACACTCATGATCAGAATTATTAAGTAAGATCAAAAAACATGATCAGTGGCTTTTGAATATACTTGAAGTAATAAATGAGTGAAAAATATCCAATAAAATTTTAGAGGATAAACACTATGAATAAAGAACATAAATTTATACTATAGATTTATCATTGAAAAATAGAAGGTTGTATAATGCAGTATAAATATCCTCCTATGTGGACTTAAGAGAAGGACAGTGTAGACTCTGATAAAAATGTGTGAAGTAGTATAAAGATCTTCTTGTGTGAATTAACTATATGAAGGTTATTGTGGACTCTGGTAAAATTGTGTGATGTAGTATAAATGTCCTTCTATGTGGAATCAAGAGTTAATATATAGTGTGATTCTATATTGACTATTTTAATTGATAATAATATTATTTTGTAGAACCCATGTTGGGGATTTAACTAAAATGTTAAGGTGTAGGTATTTGTACCAAAACTTTTAAATACCATGTGTTGTGCTCTCAATTAGAATTTCTGTTTATAAGGTAATATTATTATATATAACTTAATGTATTGAAAGTTCAAGAGTTTGAATTCAAGAGAAAATAATTCATAAAGAATAAACCACTAATTCACCATCCCCCACCCCACACCCAATCATTAATCCATCCTAGTGTTTTATAGTTGGTATCGGATTCTAGTTCACTCTAAATATCCATGTTTTCTATTATGAAGTATAAAATTCAATAAACTGACATATCTGTATAGGATAGAGAAAAAGGGAGTTATTCTATATTATAATAATATCTTGATTTATTTAAAGACTTATAATAATAGAAATAAAATATAAGAAAGGAAGCTGAAGAATAATTTTAAAGTAAATGAGGAGACACCAGTAAAAAAGGTAATCAAATTGGTATATGTTTCAATAATTCTCTTGATTGTGATTATTCTAAAAAATCCTGATCCGGATATGATGATGATGTATCAATTAGTTATATTCATTATAAATTCAATGTAAATTTGAATAAATTTCCAAAATATTCTTTTATTTGTATTTTTTAAGTTATCAAGAGTCTTTATAATATGATGTTATAGTAGGAATAAGAGTCTAATTTTGTTGAAGAGGCACTAAATAAATGGTAGGAATATTTGACACTCTCACAAAACTTGTGAAATAAAATTATGAAATAATTTTTCTTTGTAGTGAAAGCTATTTTGAATCCATTGAATATTTTCAAATAAATTTTTTTGAGAAATATTCCTTTGCGATAGTTTCTGTAGATTTTTCCCAAGAACTTGAAAATTTACACCGAGTTTCTATGGTTTTCGAAGCTTTATAATTAAAGGATAAAGAAAACAGGGTAAAGGATCTTGATATTTATTACAATAATCAAGAAAAGTAAATGAATAAAAAATAAATTGACAAAAGAGGGATTGGGGAGATAAGATAATATTGGTTGAGGATGATAAGAACTCCTTTAACATGAAGTGTTTAGAGCTGGAGATGAGACTGAATAATTATGAATCGCCATAAGTTATAACTTCACATATTACTAGAAAAATATATGCAATAACACTAGTTTACATTGATATTCATGACTCTATGAAAATCATGATATCATATTCTAATAAAATGGAAACATCCTCCAATAATATGGTATCCCATAGCCCAGAAACTATATTATGTAGTAATGATGTTTCAATTGTTGGAACAGGTTTTAAACCAAATTCTCAGAAATTATGGATGGTGAAAAATACTAATAATATCACAACATCAATGGTGGATGATAAAAGATATATAAATATTTATTCCCAAATAATTATCCAAAATATTGGTGATTCCATATAAAAATAGAAATATTAACAATCTGGGAATTCTTGAAAACAATATAAAAAAATAAGAGAAGAATATATATAGGATATTGTTGGTGTTTCTAGAAGTTTGGGCACAATTCATTAGAATGTTAGAATAACATTACAATACATGAAAACAATATAATGCCTATATTTTGGGTGAGAAAGTGTGATCATAATAACGTAGAATAAAATCCACATAAAATGAACTTTTCTACAAAGAACATATTTGAATGCTTTGATAATTTATGTGATAACTATAATAGAAGTGGTCATTATTATGATGATTTTTGGTAAATAAAAATCAGGAAAAAATAATATGATAATGTAAAGACAATAGCACAACAAAAATGGAGGTGAGTAAGAAAATAAGGTGACAAGTAATCCTTAGGATGTCAATAAAAGAATAAAATATTAAAATAAACCATTTCCAAGAAGATAAGTGAGATATCCTCTCTTTTGTAAAAGGGAGAAATAAATATTTCTATAAAATCACTGCCCTCTAATAAAGATAAGGATTATATTGAATTATTATAGAAACAAAATGTGTCTATAAATAATGAATATCAAAGTGGAAGATTCAAGTTTAGAGGTTTTTGTGGGTGATGTCAAAAGTATGGGAATAATTCATACTCTTACTGGTATAACATGTAATTTCTAGTAAATAGTCATAAACCAAGGGGAATTAAAAGTGATAATATGAGAATATATCATTGAACAAAGTATTTTGTGATAAGAAATTCTTAAAAGCTACCAAGTAAAAATATATATGAAGTCTGAGAAATATTTTTTGGAATATGTTAGATAGAGGGTCACATGGTTGAGAATTTCAAGACAAGACTGACATGACATATTCCCTATGTTATGAAATGGAAGAGTCCTAAATAAAAAAATTGTGTAAATTCATGTGAAGATTATATAAGATATAGAATTTTAGGAAATAGATCATACTTTTTTTCCAAATAAATTGTATTTGGATAAAAATTGATGGAAGATGAAAAACTTTCAAAAGTGAAAGTAAATAAAGTGGCTTCAAAATTTAAGTTGGAAAAAGGTATTACATACAAAGAGGAAACTCAATGGAAGAAATAATATAATAAAAAAAGACTAAAAATAGAAATAAGAGTCCAAATTTTACACCACTACCACCATTATAGGCATCACACCACACAAGCCACACAAACCATCTTTAAATTACATATTTCAATATTTTATAGATTTAAAAATTTTACACCAACTCTCATTTACTAATCCATTTAATTTCAGTTTTACACAGCCCATTCATTTTATGATGAAATTAATTTTTCCAATTACCATGAAACAAAATCGGTCTATTCTTTTTCACTTACCAGTCCATGAAATTTCATTTTAGAATTACCATTTATTCCATGGATAACAGAAAAATAACAAAACCACACCAGATAAAATATATAGAAACCCAGTATTCACATACATGGATATTACATCATTTTATATGAATATTCAGTATATTTCAAAATCACATTATTGAGGACTATAATATTTTCATGTCTTTGGAATCTTAGAATGTAATCTTATAACTTGGTAAAGAATATTAAATGTTTTCCACAAAGATATTATCATTTAGTACTCCTACTTAAAACATTTATTCATAACCTAGGGTAGGGAAACATAAGAAAGTGTGAGCTCAGATACTCAGTAAGGGTAAATAAAGGAGATACATACACATAACATGATCATAAGGGAATAAGAACATGAGCATAACATTTAAAGATAATACCATGCATATCAAAGATCATACACATTAGTCATGGAAAAAATATTGGTATATCAAAACACATTAATCATAAGGTAATCTAGAACATAATTCATGAGAGCATAACATAGGAACAAGACATGGAATTATGGCAGACACATAAACATATGATATGATTTCCATAGTAGTCAAGGGTCACTTAGAAGGATATCTTAGTGAAATGGGTTTAATCCAAAAACCATCTTAGTAGTCAAGGTTCAATTCCAAGACCATGTTAATAGTCAATCTTTACTTCTAAGACCATATTTGTTGTTAAGGTTCACTCAGAAGACCATATTAGTGGACAAAGTCCCGTACCAAACTGGGTTCAGTCCCCATTAAATCCATTTCTATCTCATGAGATATAAATATCTACTGAATTCATTGGAGAGAGATATAGTTCCCATGCATCACAACTTTAAATCATACTGATGTGTGTTATCGGATAATAAAACATTCATCATATCATGAACCATAAATAGAGATGGATTTCATAAACATCATATCATAACTCATGAAATGAAATTGGTATAAAAAATATTTAATCATATCATAAAATATATAAAACAGACATTTTTTAAAGTCATTTCATCATATAATAACCCATGAAAGAAATCAGGTTTCATAAGCATTTTTTTATGGTATAAACCAAGGAAAATGAACAGGTTTCAAAATCAATTTTTATCTTAAACATAAAACATTAAAATAAATAATAATAATGGTGTCCTTTGAGCATATTCCAATTAATTAATAAACTATATCAAGGTACTTCATCTTATATTGAGAATGATTTTTAAACATCACTTTGAGAATTTATTAAAAAAAACAACATATCATCAAAAATCTTCTTTTTTAAGACATAAAAAATTTTCAAAATCCCTTTCTTTGAAAATAAATTTTAAAACCTATGATGTAATATTTAAAAATAATTTAAAACATTTATTAAATAAAATAAACTTACCACTTTGAAAAATTCTTTTTAAATCATAAGAAATTTTGAAAACCTTTTTCTTTGAAAATAACCATGAAAACTTATAAAGGAATCCTTGGAAGCCATTTTCAAAACATTTTTTAAAACATGAAACATTTTTAAAATATTTTTAATCTAAAATAATCCTAAAATATAATTTAAAAATATTTAAAAAGTTTTTATAAAACATTTTTTTCAGTAAAATCGATTTTCAACTCAAGAGAGAAATAAGGTTAGATTTTCTGAAAAACATTATTCAAATTATCTTAAGTAACAAATAGTGGGAAAATTGTACCATTAATTTAATATATCATTAATAAACATATTTTAAGAAAATTAATATTAATTATTGAGATATGGATCGTAATATTTCATCAATGGAATCTTAATGTTCACAAATCCTGATAAATGATGTGACTGTAGCAATAAACTATTACTAATTTGGTAACTTTGAATCAAAATGCTCATAAAATAGTAACATTAAATGAATATTAAAATATCATTAAAAGAAATATATTAATTATATAACATGTAAATTTGGAATTATACACACTTTGTAAAATAATATAGGTGCATAACATAACATGTGTCTCAAAGATGGAAAATTGAGACAAAATTCTCTTACCACTTTGGTAACCTTGAAACCATAACCCCATGAAATATAGATCCTAAAATGGATGAATAAATACCAAAAAAATTAATCATAAGAATCATAAATTACATTAATGTTCATTTTATAAACAACGTATAAAAAATATGCGGTGAATATATCATGTGTCTCACAAATGTAAAAACTGATATGTAAATACCAAACCTTATGTCTTGACACTCATCATACTTGTTAAAAACTCCAATATAATAAATATAATTTTATTATAAATATATCACATAACAATATTGATATATATATATAATACCATATATTATTTATTAATAACTTTATATTACCCATTTATCAATAATTCCATGTTAAAGTTATGTTTTGGGTAATAATAACATTGTTTTTTCATATATGTTTTGAATTTTTATTCTTGGTTCTCTTACTAAGATCATTATTTCATAATATATAAAATTATAACCATGTTATAAATATAACATGTATTTATTATTTATGTATTTATATTTTCACATAAAATTTAGTGATAGGAAATTAAATACATTGTTCATGTAGACGGTAGGTCGTACGTAGGGAAGGATGTTGTTTCCATGTTCTTATCATATTGAAAGAAATAAAAATAAATGATATACATGTATATATATATATTATCATACCATTATTATATTTATGTTATATATATTACATATTTATATTAAACATAGCCTTAATATATTCCATGAAAAGTGTGAATGACTCACATCACATCACGAGGCGGTAGTCTGCCATACATAAGAACGATGCTATCGTATTCCCAAAAAAAGAAAAACATTAATTTATGTGTTATATTATAATTAAAAAATCTTAATAACATCATAAATATAATAAATATCATATATAATCAGTATTTACATTACTATGTTCTGCCTTGAAAGGTGGTAATGGAAAAATGAACGCCATCAGTTCACAAGGCGGTAATCTTCCATATATATAAACGATGATTTCTTAACCCATTTGATGGAAGTGTGTTTAGTTTTAGATATTAGATTTAACATAACAACATATTATTATATGTAATGTAATTATTATTTTATATAAACTTGATATAAAGATAATTGGATGGGTTTGAGACGAAATAAAACAAAAACCTTTGTTGATGAACATTACCACTTTTTTGGGTATCTCCTTTTAGTTTTCAACAAAGGACCTGTTTGTTTGGATTTATGACCTAATTAAGGATTCTATGATGAGATTAGGTATTTTAGGAAGTAATTTTTCCATGATTTAGTCGATCTAAATGGTTTGAGTGTTGTGTAAAAGTGGGGAGAGTGAATGCCCTTTTATAAGGGAAGAGGAATAGAATTCCCAGAAATACACAAAAGTATTCACTATTGGGTGGTCTCACTTACCTAATGTTAAAAAATAATATAACCAAAATGTATGGTAGTGAATAATGGGTCAACAAATACCTACACAACAAAAAACAAATTCATTCTTTATCAATTTAATCCTTATTATTTAAGTTCACCTGATTTTCTCATTATAATTTTTATCAAGGTGACTTGTATCTTTTTATTTATCTAGCGAATTTATCCATTAATATTATAACTAAAAGGATATTTATCAGATAATTTATACCCAATTATTTTAAATATTAAATCCAATTCATTAAATAAAAATATTATGTGTGTGTAAAATTAATTTTAATACAAACACAAGTAATGTGAAAAACACCATTTTAACCTTAATTACGTTAATTAATTTTGACTTTTCTCACTAATCATTATGGTAATAATTTAAGTTCAACTTATTATATAATATAAATTATTATTATTCAAAATCTTGAATCCATTTTTTTAAATTAAATTCATATAATTGGATGAATATAATTTAGAATTAATCCCATAAAATGGATGAGAAAGCGGGTTTTTAAAGTGGAAATGTTCAAAAAATTTACTAAATTTTTATATCTAAATTTAATATAAAATATATTAAAATATAATAATATTAATTTAAAACCAATTCAATATATAATTTAATATTATAAATTCTTTCTATGAAAAATCGGTTTTTAATTAAAATTATGTATTTATCACTTTTCATCACAAATGAATCATCTTATAGAAAACCAAAAAATTCAACAATAACTTATTTTGATGTTATTATTTCAAAAATAAAGTTTATTTTGTAAAATATAATTTAAAAAACGGTAAAAGTTTAGTTTTAAAATTAGTATTCTATTAAAAGTCAGTCGCACTACCTTTTAGAAAAATATATCTTTTTATGAATAAAATTGGATATTTTCTTATCTCTTATCTAGAAAACACATAATATGAATTTTAAATAGTTGATTGAATATATAATATATAATTTTAAATAAAATCATTCATCAAAAGTTTTTGTTTAATTTATTGAGATAAAACAATTTTGTGCATAAAAAAATAGTTTTTCATAAAATGAATTTCATTATTTTCATATTGTTCTTACCTTCTTTTATAATTAATTGGTTGAAAAAGAATTAATTTTATAACATTTTATAAAACAAATGCTAATAATTTAGTTAATATTTTTCAAACCCTCCATTCCAATGATTTAGTGATAACTACAATAATATTTTAATAATATTCTAAATATTATATTGGAATTCGGTAAAACTTGGTGTTGCATGTAACACAAGCCATCGAAAGGATAAAAAAATAATATAACACAATAAAAAATTAATGTTGCATATACCGCAAGCTAAAATAAGTTTTTCATATAATGCATGTTTAACATGGTGTTGTGTATAAATCAATCTTAACTTGGTGTAGCATGAAATTAAATCCACCAAAGAATTTTATTTTCCTAAAAAAATTAATTCATAAAAACTCGGGGTGTTAAATTCTACCTCCCTTAAAATAAATTTCACCTTCGAAATTTTTCTGGGTTATTAAAGGTTTAATACTTGAATTTTACTTTCATAGTAACCCAAATCATAAAAATGAATACTAAAACATCCTTTGACAAAGGAAAGTTATAAATATAACAATTACCCAACGTAACTCAAAAATAGGTTTCCACATAAGAGAACATAGGTGGGAAGTGAATATTTATACTTGTAAAAACAGAGTAAATAATTTTATATATTGATGAAGATCATTGATCATAAGAAAGTGGGTGATCTTGAAAAGGTTAACAACCACAAAACCATAACCCAAATATGTATGAAAAGGTCTTTTATATCATCAAAAATGATAATAACATGACAAAATTTTATTTTAAGACCCATTTCATAATGTTGAATAATTTTCAAAAGAAGATATACTTACTTGATTTCATTATATTTCATAAGCACAATATCATCGATCGATTTTACCTTTATCAATTTTCATTTCATCTCTTACTACAAAAAAATGAAGGTGAATTTTTTCTACCTGAAGCCTTAATGGATTATAAGATCCATGAATAGAATGATAATCTAATCCATATATATTTAGTTATCATCACATAAAAATGGTTATCAAAGGTTTTATAATATGCATAAATCCTCCTATGAAGAGATAATACTATAACCTGTAAAACCACTTCTGTAGTTTAAATTAAACCATTCCATAAATGGTTACCATTTTAACCCCTATAAATTTAAAAATTTATAACAAATATTACTAAATTTCTCAAAATCAACTAGATATTAATCCCACATATATCATAAAGTAGTTCTTGATTGTCACATACCAAACATGTGAACAAATTCATTATACATTCTCTTAAAACATGGTAAAAACCAGAATTACTATAAACCATATTGGAAAAAACATGATTATTCATTCTTTAAAAAGAATAGATATTGTTGGATATATTATATAAATCAAAAATATGTTATAAACTCTGTCCATGATAACATAAACAACTTTTTCAACAAATCATTAATCTATTCCAAGGTAATCAGTACTATACTATTTACTTTTTTCTGATCCAATATCTCTTTATCCAAATTAAACACCATTTTATCAACATATATAAAATATTAAGGGGTACCTTCATATAATCAAAATATCACCTTGCCATTAAATAATTATTATTTACATATTCATTCAAATCCGTGATGAAAAACTTATACTAAAAAATC
Source organism: Viscum album (assembly GCA_963277665.1). Taxonomy (NCBI): domain Eukaryota; kingdom Viridiplantae; phylum Streptophyta; class Magnoliopsida; order Santalales; family Viscaceae; genus Viscum; species Viscum album. The sequence goes on from OY728161.1 coordinate 1,008,845,178, forward strand.
CTTATATTTTTCTCAATTCCAAATTATTGAATAAAAATACATAAATACGTAAATCCTTTCACTTCATTGATTGGCATGGAAAAGTTCCTTCCTTATTCTAGAAGTAAATTATTGGGTAGGGGCATTGGGTTGGTAAAAACCCATGTTCTCCACAGATAATACATTGATCTTCTCAATAATTTTTCCCACTATGACCCCATTTTCTACATATATAACATCTTCCCCTAAATTTGATATATTCATTTATGATTTTATTCCTACATTCCTGATAAATAGTAATGCAAGTCTTCTTTCCTCTAGATTAATTACCACTTAAAATTTCCTAAAATTCAATCTCCCTCTTATTTGATGTGTTAATAAGCTCACGAAAGTTCATGTTTTCAATCATATATCGTGATAACTGATTAGGAACAATCACAATATCTTCATATCCAGTCATCATCAAATTTCGTTACTCATTGACACTAAATTATTCATCATATCCAATTTTCACATGATTCTTTATGGCTCTGGAAATTGACTAAAACCAAAAAGAATAGTTTGAGCAACACAAACATAGTGAAAAACCACATAATCATGAAGTATTACTGATAGGGTTTCTAAATCATGAAATCTTATTCTTTAATCTATGAAACCACAGGTATATCCTAGGTTATTCATGTTCATCTTATATTTAAATCTTTCATGACAATTCGTAAATATTTTTTATATTTACAAATCATTTCTCATGTGAGTGTCAAATTAGGTGTGCAGCCAGACCTGTTTTCATACACCAGTTCGTGGTTGAGTCTAGCTCAATATGGTGTTTTGTGGGTTTTTACCCCTGGGTAAATATATTCTAGATCCACATCTGGTTGTAGTATCTAGACCAGGATGTGTTTCTTGTAAAACACACGCTCAATCCATTACCAAAATTCCGGAACGTTTTTTGATACTTTAACTCATCCTAAAACTTACCCTTAGATACATCCCTATACATATCCTTGGAAATATACCTATGGGTCTCACTAAAGTTTTATCATCCTTATTTACAAAGTTTAACTAAATCTTTCATTTGATACCAACTATAGTGACCCAAGCTTCTCGTAAATGGATATTACATCATTTTGGATGAATATTCATCGCATTACAAAAGTATATGCCCAAGTACCAAAATAGTTTAGTGTATTTGGAAACTTGGAATGCAACATTCTAACTTGGTGAAAGATATTCTATCTTTCCTACAATGATCTTCCCATTTACTACACCAACTTATCTCCATTATTCATAACCTATTAAAAGGAAGCATAAGAAAGTGTGAGCTCAGATTCTCAATAAGGGTAAAAAAAAGGAGATATATAAGCATAACATGAACATAAGGTATGAGAACTTGACAATAAAATTTGAGTATCATACCAGGAATATCAAAGATCATACACATGATTCATGGCATAAAAATTGGCAAAACATAAGACATGAATCATAATGGAATTGAGATCATAATCCACGAGAGCATAACATAGGAATAAGACATGGAATTGTGGAAAACACATAAACATATGAAATAATTTTAATAGTAGTTAAGGAACACTATGAAGGCTTATTATTTGAATGGGTTCACTCCCCAAACCGTATTACTAATCAAGGTTCACTCCCAATACCATCATAGTAGCAAAGTTTCACTCCCAATACCATCTTAGTAGTAAAAGTCCACTCCCAAGACTATCATAGTGGACAAAGTACCTTACATAACTAGGTTCACTTTTCATTCCATAAATTTCTATATTATGATATATGAATCTTTACCAAATGAATTTTTGGGAGATATAGGTCCCACACATCACATAATCAAATCATACATACGTGTGGTACATGATAAAAAACATTCTTCAATTGTGAACCATAAAAATATATTGGTATACTAAAAATCATATAATAACCCATGAAAATAATGTGTATCATACACATATAATCATATCATAATATGTGGAAGAGATTTAGGTTTCATAATCATTTCCTCATGAAATAACCCATGAAAGGAAGTAGATTTAATATGTGTTTTATTATGGTATAACCTATGGAAGAGAAATGGGTTTCATAAATAAATTTTCATATTAAACATAAACCATTAAAATAAATAATTATAATCATTTATTGGGATCATATTACTGTTAAATAATAAACTATATCAAAGGAAGTCATTTTATATGTACAAGGATTTTTAAATATCAATTGAAGCATTTCTTAAGGAAAAATAACATTTCTTTAAAAAAAATTTAAGGAATAAAAAAATTTTGAAATCATTTTCTTTGAAAAAAACCATTGAAAAATTATGAAGTAATATTTAAAAAAAATTAAAACATTTCTTTAGGAAAATATCCTTTCTAATTTAAAAAACTCTTCTAAAATCAAAAAACATTTTTAGAACCTCTTTTTTTTAAAATGACCTTTAAAATATATAAAAGAAAACATGAGAACTATTTTTAAAAATATTTAAAAAAGTAAAAAAAAAATTAAAATAATTTATATTGAAAATTATCTAAAAATATAATTTAAAAACATTTTCTAAAACATTTTTATAAAATATTGTTTTTTAAAAAAAATCATATTTCTGAAATAAGTATGAAATAACATTGGATTTCTGAAAAATATTTTATTAATTATCTTATGTAAAAATAGTAAAAACTTGTACCATTACTTAAATATATCATGAATAACCATAGTATAATAAAATTAATGAGAATTATTTATATATGGATCATAATATTTCATCAATGGAAATATAATCATAAACAGTCTTGATAAACGATGAGATTGTAGCAAAAAAATAGTACCACATTGGTAACTTTGAATAAAAATTACAATGAAATAATCACATTAAAAGAAGATTAAAATATCAATAAAATAAGAATATTCATGATATAATAAGTCAAATATTCAATATATACACCTCATAAAATAATATAGGTGCATAACATAACATGTGTCTCAATGAAGACAAATTGAGACAAAATAATCTTACCACCTTAGTAACATTGAAACCATAACACCATAAAAGATAGATCCTAAAATGGATGTATAAATAAAAAAATAATTATAAGAATCATAAATTACATTCATGGTCAGTATATACACCACATAGAAGAAATAAGGGGTTAATATATCATGTGTCTCACAAAAGTAAAAAGAGAGACGTAAATCTCTTACCCTAAGTATTGGTACTCATCGTACTTGTTAAAATATCCCATGTAATAAATATAAGTTTATTGTAAAAATATCACAGAACCATATTCATATATATATATATATTACCATGTATTATTTACTTATGACTTTATACTGCCCTTTTATTAATAATTCCATGTTAAAGTTATGTTTTGAATAATAACCGCTTTGTTTTTTCGTACATGTTTTGACTTCTAATTCTTGGTGATATTACTTAGATATTGATTTGATCATATACAGAATGACAACCATGATATAAATATCCTATATATTCGTTGTATATTTATTTATATTAACCCATAAAATTTAGTAATAGGAAATTAAATACACCATTCCTGGAGACAGCATCTCGTACGTACGGATGAACGTTGTTTCCAATTTCTTATCTTATTGATAGAATGAAAAGTAAATGATTTATATATATATATTATCATACCAATATCATTTTTATTTTATATATATCACATATGACTATTAAAATCATCCTTAATACATTCCATGGAAAGTGTGAACAATCACATCGCTTCGAGAGGCAATAGTCCTTCGTACACACAAATGATGTTATAGTATTCCCACAAAATTTAAAGCATGAATGTATGAATTATATAACAATTATAAAATCAAAATAACGTCCTAAAAGTTATAAATATCATATATAAATAGTATTTCTATCATTATGTCCATCCTCAAAAGGTGGTAATGGAAAAACGAACAACATCGGTTCGCGAGGCGGTAGTTTGTCGTACACATGAATGATGATTTCGTAACCCATTTGATGGAATTTTATATGGTTTTAGGTATTAAAATTAAGATAAAAAACATATTAATACATTAAATACACTTATTTTATTATATAATAACAATATAAAAATAATTTAAAGGATTTAATGAAGAAAGAAATCGAAAAGATTCATTGATGAACGTTACCTCTTCTTCAGGTATCTCCTTCTGGTTTTCACCAAAGGACTTCCTTGGTTGTATTTAAGATAAAACTAAGACTTCCAAGATAAGATTAGGGAATTTGAGAAGTTATTTGTTAAGTTTTTTTTTCATCCAAATGGCTTGAGAGTTGTGAAGAAATGGGAAGAGTGAAGGACCTTTTATAATGGAGGAGGAGTGGCATTCTTTTAAATACCCAAAAGTATTCATAATTGGGAGGTTTCACTTACCTCATGTGCCTAAGAAATAAAATAATAATGTATTAAAGTGATTAATTGTTCTATAAATATCTAAAAATTTTAAATAAATACATTTTTTATCAACGCATTCCTTGGTGTTTAAGTTTACTAAATTTTATCATTACAGTTTTTACGAAGGTGACCTATAAATTTTTATTTGCATAGGTAATTTATCTTTTAATATTATAATTAAAAAGATATATATTAAATAATTTATATAAATTTATTATAAATATTAAGTAAAATTTATTAAATAAAAATCATATGTGTGTGTATAATTGATTTTAATACAAACACATGTAATGTGAAAAACACTATTTTAACATTAATTGTGTTAATTAATTTTAACCATTTCCACTAAACATTATGGTAAAAATTTATTTTGACCTTACAAGATAATATAATTTTTTTTATTCAAAATATGGAATTCATTTTTACCAATTCCATTGACTGAAGTGTCATAATTTAATTCTAAATTAATCCCACTTATGGGACGGGAAAGCGGATTTTTAAAGTGAAAATATTCAAAAGTTTACTAAGTTTTTATATCAAAATTTAATATAAAAAAAATTACAATGACCTATATTGAATTAATATAAATATATATATAAATAAACTAATTTTACCTTAAAATAAATTTAAAATATAATTTAAAATTATGAATTATATATATGAAGAGTCATTTTTCATTTAAAATTCAGTGCTTTTCACTATTCATCAAAAAATGAAATTCACATAATAAAACCAAAAATTCACCCAAAGAAAATTTTTGAATTAAAATTTCAAAAATAAATTTTAATTTTTCAAATATAATTTATAAAAGTTTCAACATATAGTTTTAAAATAATTTTTCCATTAGAAGTCAATAAAATTTACTTTTAGAAAAACAAATGTTTTTATGCGTAAAATTGAATTTATTATTATCTCTTGGATAGAAAACACATAAGATGAATGTTAAATAGTTGATTGAATACATAATATATAAATTTCATTAAAATCATTCATCAAAACTATTTTTTTAATTTATTGAGATAAAACATGTTTGTGTATAGAAATATAGTTATTTAGAAAAAGAATTTATTTATTTTCAAATAGTTCATACTTTAATTTGTAATTAATCGGTTGTCAAAGAATTAATTTTATAAGAATTAATAAAACAAAATTTCATAATTTATTTAATCCTTCTCATACCATCCATTCTAATGGTTAGGTAAAAACTATAATAATATTTTAATATTATTATTAATAGTATATTTTAGTTTAGTAAAACTCTATCTTATATGAAATGTAAGCTATTGAAGAAACTTGGTATATTGTGTAATAGTAGAAAAACATAGTTTTGTTTGTACCATAAGCTAAACTCAGTGTTGCGTGTACTGCAAGATTAGTTTTGTGTTTCTTATAAAGCAATACTAACTTTGTGTAGTGTGTAATTCAAGCCATCAAATAATTTTAATTTATTCAAAAAATAGTAATTCATAAAAACTCGGGGTGTTACAACATATTATACATCTCACACCATCCATCACCATAACACCACATCATCAAATCTATATCATCACAAAAACCACCCATATCAACCATTGCACAACACAACCACCACACAATTCCACCACTGCACGTCACTTCCACTGCACATTAGTACCATCGTTTAGCCAACAACATCACATCCCATGCCCACACCATCGCATCACTACCCAACACATTTCACACCCCATTTGTTCACCACCATCACCACATAACAACACATAACACACAAGGAAAACACATCAAGAACAATTACAAAAGGCATCACATCCTGGCGTCCAAAATTTATATTCAAGGGCTTACATCACGTTACTTATATACTCATCAAGGGTATTATCACACAAACCAAATTCACAAGGGAAAAAATTCATTATATATATGTATGTTATTATATTTTTATTTGGGGTGTGATCAAACAAACATTTTATAAAGGGTCTCATTATCATATCAATTATATCATAAACAAGGCTACCAACATGCATGATTTTCAGAAATGCCAACAAGCATGCATAACACATCAACAATAACAACAAATTCATAAAATAATGTTATTTTTCACCATACACATTAATTTAATATTATCCAATTAATTATATATATTAATATAAACCTTAATATCCACCCAATGGAACACAAAATCATATAATCACCACACATGAACCTAAGACTGAGAGAAGACTAGGATCCCCTACCTCCAAGAAGATTTCTGATTCACTCCATGCCATAAGGTGAATTATAAACAACATGGAAACCAAAAACATGCTAGTAAAATTAAAACTAACTTGAATCACAGTAAGGGGTCATCAAAATGAATCACCAACACACCCTAAACCAAAACAACATCACCGTTGAGAATCCCAAAAATAAAAACCCTAGTAAGTAATGGGATTAAGGAAAGAACTCACCTTGAACTTCTAATGATCAACCCCCAGAACCCAAGGATCAAAGTAGAAGGAAAGTTCTTGAAATATCCTCCAAAATCAGCAAGGTTTCACCCAAAAATATAGATAAAAAGGAGTGTAATGAGGCATCACTACTGAAAATCACACTTATAAATAGGCTAAAACTCACCTCATTCACATCTTGAATTCCATATTCATGACATGAATTATCATTCATCTGATAAATTTAAGTAGTGAAATAGATTTAAGCTATGATTTTCTCAAAACCAAAACTTCTTCTAAATTTTATGATGCCTTAACCTGATTTAATCCACATCTTGAATCCCACATTCATGCTATGAATATATTTCATGTATGAAACCTCACATGCATCTAATTAGTGAATCACCATCCTCATATGTTTTGAATCACAAACTTACATAATGAATTCATCTTTCACATTGTGAAACACTAGCTACAACACACCTTTAGTTCAAGCCTTTTCTAAACCCTCCTTGATCCTCCTCCGAACACCTCCAGCTTCCCAAGATAGAAAAGTAATAGGTTGAGAAGGCATAAACTATTACATTTGACACCTCCAAAATAATTATCATCTATGATAATAAGCCTAACATAAGTAAAATTGCTGGTATTAACAACTACTCCATGAGATACCTCTTAGGGTCCTCGTTACACCCAAAACACTACCACCATCCAAACACACCAAACAAAAACATTCACAAAACAACTCAGACAACTACACTACCCACCCTCATCAGGAACAACACTACATTATTTCATACTAGAAACAATTTATCCCTAATTCCACATAAATATCTACACAATCATCTAATCCTACACATATTCCAATACATCATCTATCAAAACCAACACATAACATTACCCCAAGTGCAAAAATCAAGTAAATTCCACCTTTCACATCAAGATGTTATCCAATTAAGGTAAAACTCACTCTACCACATGGTTTTAAGATGTGTCACAATATAACATATCTTTATTAAGAAATAGTTTTCTATTCTCCATATTCTATATGTTTTAACACATTCCATGTCATTAAGGAAAATCACATATCATTAACCAACAAGACTTAAATAATATGTGAAAAAATATAATAAATGATAAGGAAAAACTAAAAACAATTCTATGTACTAGGATTTAATTTATATATTAAACTCTCAAGTACTCTCCTCTAGTCCACCATGGCACCATAACACACAAATAAGGGGGATCGTTCATTAAGGTTTAAATTTATCTAAATAATCCTATAACTCTATTGATAGCTCCAGGAACATTGCATCAACCTCGATATCTGCATATCCCAAATCAATGGTGTGGGAGTAATCATGAAGAAACCTATGAAGCAAGGACTCATGAAAGAAATTTTGGATCTTTTCCAGACATGGTGGAAGTTTAAACTGATACTCCACCACACCAACATGCCCCATCACCTTGATCGGCCCAACAAATTGGTGTGAGATCTTACTCACCCAACTAAACCTCTTCTACAAACATCAATGGGAGACTCTCAATAGAAAATGGTCTCTAACCTTGAACTCCAAGGGCCTACACCTATGATCAACATAGTCCTTCTGAAGGCACTAAACCACCCTTATCTTCTCTTGGAATAAATGGATCTTTTCGTTCATGCTTTTCACCACATTAGGACTAAGAACTACTAACTTCCCAACCATCATCCACACAATAAAGAATGAAAGGGCTACCCATACAACACCTTAAATGAATCCATGAAAAACGATAGGTGAAATTTGTTGTTGTATGAAAATTTGACCAAAGGAAGGTTCCCTACCCACGATCCACTTAAGTCCATGTCCCAAGCTCACAACATATCTTCTAGAATCAAGATGATCCACTCCATATGCCCATCTATCTTAGTATAAAAAACAATACTAAAATAAAACTGGGAAATAAAGGAATAATTTAATCCCATTCAGACCCACATGGTAAAAGGAGGATCTCAATCAGAGATAATGGTCTTTAATAGCCCATGAATCCTAATTTTATCATCCACATACAACATTACCAATACATACATGGTACTCAACTCAAGGATCACCATAAAATGTACTGAGATCATCAGTTGGTCCACTATCACCCTAACTACATCACATCCACCCTAATCCCAAAGTAACCCAATTAAAAAATACATCAATATTCCGTCCCATTTTCACATGGTAACACCCAAGGGATGCAATATACCTCGAGGAACTTGGTGTTCTATTTTCACCTTATGAAAAACTAGAAACTTAGCCTCAAACTCCATCATTTGACCATCCATTTGGAGTATCACCCCAGCCCACATGATCACGCATCACCTCTACTTTTGAGTCTCCCCATTAAGACTCCTCCACCCGCTATATCAAAGATGAATTCAAAGTCATTTGATGAATTCAACCTCATTCACCACTCTCCCTCAAGTAAAGATTCATCACTATAAGATCCTCTATCCCTTTACAAATATCAATAGAATCACAAACCATATCTTATTAGGACTTATGAATCAGCACATTGGAAACAAAATTCTCATTTATTAGGATATAAAATATCTCAAAATTGTAATCCTAAATAATATCTATCCACCTTCACTGGATTATATTCAAATCTCACTAATAAAATTAATATTTCATGGTATTTTGGTACGTAAAAACCAAAAAGTTCTCACTGATGAGGTACTACCACCACAGATTCTGCCAGTTGCTCCAAATAATGGGTGGCATAATTAAACTCATTGGGATGTAACTTCTTGTACTTATAAGATATTACATCCATATACTATATCAAGACACATCCCAATCCCATAAGTGAATCAAAACAAAAAACATCCAACATAATACCCAATTTAAGAAACCAAAACACTAGAGAACTATCCAACTTCTCTATTGGGTAACTAAACTTTTCCTAGTATAGATCAATATTCACATTCTAATGAGACACAACATGACTAAAAAAGTACACCTATCACTTCCCAAACATACATTAGGAAATATTTTGATAGATATGGTGGTGTTGAAGGACCTATAAGGAAAATATGATATTCTCTCTATTCCCCTACTATGAATTATATTAAATAAAGATATAATTGATGAAAATACTAATGAACATATCCAAGAACTCATGGAATATAGATTTCATGGTCCCCAAGAACATAGCTGGTGTGTTCGTGACATCGAATGGTATGACCATGAAGTCAGAGTGAGAATACTTGCATCTAAAGGTACACTTTGGAACATCCTCAATTTCAAACTTGTCTGGTGAGATAAAAATAGTAATTCAACCTTTGAAAACCAATTTTATCCTCTCATATGATCAAGAAGATCATTGATCCTCAGAAGGGTTTAACAGTTCTTGACCACTACCATATATAACCTATGGAAGTCTATTCATAACCACAGACTATCATCCTACTTCTTGAAGAACAACACTATAGATTTCTAAGGAGACACACTCAACCTACTCAAACTTCTATTCATAAGATCATACACCTATAACCTCAACTCTCATAGATACTTAGGCACCATTTTATAGGGATCCATCGAAATCAGAGAAGCACCCAGTTTGATCCTCATCCCAATCTAGACATTATATCATGGGTTTAGTTTCACAACCTCATCTGAGAAAACATCAAAGAACTTATATATAAACCTGAAAAAACCTCTACTAAATATTCCATTGATATCTTCTCCAAACTAAGAAAAAAGGGGGTTCCACTTTCCTACTACTTATCTAATAACCCTGCTCTCAAAGAAAGACCACTCATTGGCCCTCCACATTGGAAAAGAATATCCTTTAGAAGTAGTGGATGACTACATGCATGTAATATATCCAATACATTACAAGGATAACATTTTATAGTTGCATGTCTATCAAGAAGAAATCTAACACTAACTGGTGTCACCCCATAATAAGCTTACATCTCAAAAACACATTAAAAAAAGAATCCTAACCTAGAACTAGCATAGATAACACCAAGAGAATCGGAAGCCTCTCCAAATCCAGTCCCATGTCACAGACCAAAGTAGGAAGAAAAATGATTTGAGACATATAAATCAAACAAGTCATAAATAAGAGTATATGATACACTACCCATACTTCTGACAACCTCTATCCCATTTAGTGTTGCTTCCTCCAACTCATTCATATTATCATACCCATATCCTCTGCCTATCTATTACGGGACTCCCTGAATATATTCTAGACTAGGTCCCTATAGAAGGGTCCCATCATGAGGCTTCCCCCTTCCATCGACATCTACCCTTGTCTACCGAACAAGAACTGGAAATGTCTGTCATTGAAAATACCTTAGATGAAACTACTACTACTGCCGAAAATGGGCCTGAATTCCCATATGAGACTGGGCCCCCTAATAAATCAAACAATAATATCAGTGGTGACCAAATCCCCTAAAAACATATCATTAAAATAATAAGTCATCGGTAGATGATCGGAACCCACCTACCTGGGAAGGATGAGAAAAAGTCAAATATGGTTGGCTCCCCACTGGACGAAACTCTGACTTCCCAAATTTTTGTGTCCCACATCCTAGAGCTAAACTTCTCGAGACACCTTTCTTCCACACTTTAGATGCTCAGATATCAACTAAATCATTTGTTTAATAACATACATTTTCTTTTCCACCTCTGAGTTTGTAATAAGCCTAAATAGAGTAACTTCATACTTGATCACTGGGCATAAAGCCTCCTGTAGACATCATTATTTGGACTCATAATCTAGAAAGACATGTGGGGAGAAGTAAAATAGGACCTTGAACTTGATCATAACCTACTAAAAACTCAATCTCCTTTACTTAAGGGAGAGTAACTCCCACTTCTTTACTGCCTTTTTTATCAATAACATGAATTCCAAATGAAACTCCTTCAGAAATTATGTCTATAACACATTTTTCTCACAATGATCAAAAAGATGCAGTTTCCTTCATTGATACACTACTCCGCAAAACTAACTAACTTTCAGTGGCACCCATAACTCAAGATGATCCAAAATCAGAAGAAAAAAAGTGATCTTGAGTTAGTCTAACTATCATTCTATGTATAACTCCAAAAATCTCCCCTCATAATTCCTATAACTCTATCACTTAAAGGTGTAAAAATCAATCTTTCATGCATCATCCTACTCTATCAGTTTGATCCTCCAAAAATCAATTGGATTAACCTATTAAAAATCAATTTCCAAAGCTGATCATGGACGATGACTAGGATCTATTCCTTAAAATCAAGGTTGAAAACTAAGCCCGATATTATGTAATTTTATCAATGTTTATTAAATTTATTCTTTTATTTAATTAACTTCCCTCAATCTTCCAATTCATACATTAATACAATAAATCATGATTCATGTTCCTCTCCTAGGTATCTAACTTACAAGAGGGTACGCCTCACTTAGTCATTTGATGAATATAGAGTCCTAGCATCAAATCATGGGGTAGGCTAAAATCATGTTTCCTAGATGGTCCCCCAAGCCCATGTCACATATCAAGTTCAACCAGTGTTGTTTCCCTACCATCCCATGAAGTCCTCATAGTTCCTAACTCAAAATGTCACCATATCAATCAACAAAAATCCCTTTAATACCACTATTTCATAAACCCCTCCATATAATGGTACCCCTACTAGGATATTAATTAATAAAGAGAAATAATGAACCTCAAGTCCCATCTTTAGTAGGCTCCGAGTTAGAAACAATCATAGAGGGTATAAAAATATCACATATAGAAGGAATTACCCTCATATAATAATATAGGATCAAATGATATGATAAAAACCACAAAAAATCCATCATATAAAATAAAATTAAACTCTAAAATATCCCAAAATGTATAAATAATTTCAATATATATAACAAAATTCTCTAATTAAATACCAAAAGACATGTCCTACAATAACAACTCAATAGCATCTCCAAAATCAAAGAATTCAATGTCCATCTCGATCCCAAAATTCCTCCTAAAAACCTGAAAAACAATTTATATACATAGCATGAGAATACAAATATACTCAATATGATCATACCTAATGTCTCTATGGAACATGTGAAAAGATAATGCTAATGTGATAGTGAATAAATATCATAACCTATAAGCAACTAAAGAGGACAACTAACTAATCCCAACCTCAACATGGATCTCTCCCCAAATCGCACATCCAATATAGTAATATAATTCCAAAAACATAAACAAAGTTACCCTATTTATGATTCCCCACTAATTATCTACTCTCACACCCCAAAATTTCATGTATTATACTCTCATCACTTCCAAAAATATAACATCTCATAACCATCCTTCTCTAATGTGGATTGAGACATAGCCCCACCTACCCTGTCGTCAAAAGTTCTAGAATTTGGTACTATAATCACTCATCATCACACTACATATCTCCCAAATATACTTAGTCCGTCACATTAAATCTCTTAGGGAGACACTTGGTATATCACAACACATCTCACAACATAACCACAGTAGTTGGGTATCAAGAATGTGAAGGATATCAACCTTATAACCTACTCCTACCACAAATGACCCCCACCACATGTCATATGACATCACTATTAGGTAATCTCCAACACCAACATGTATCAACATTGTAGCTAATGGAAGAGAAGGGAAGAAGGGGTAGCTATCCATTTATATCACCACTATCCTAGATATTGGTGAAACACCCAGAACCAAAAAGATTTGGGTGTTGGTAAGATTATCCAAATTAGGTTGTGCGTGTATAAAAATAAAATAAAATACATGATATATTGATAACACAAAATATACAACCTATGGGTTCACGTCAAATTCACTAGTATACACCACCAAACCACCACTGCTTCAAACATCAACCATCATAGTTGTTTCCACCACTATATGTAACACACCACACAACCACCACACAAGCCACACAATCCCTACTATAATTATAAATTTCACTATTTTATATATTTAATTATTTTCCACTAAGTCCCATTTACAATTCCATTCGATTTCACTTTCATATATAATATTCATTTAATTATAAAATTAAATTATCTAATTACCACATAATAAAACCATAGTATTCTTATTCATTTACCAACCCATAACATTTCATTTTTTTCAATGTAATTTATTTCATGGATAACTAAGAAGCTAACACAACCACACCATAGAACAGTTCACCCATATCACACAAACCATTACCACAATACCACATCATCCAAACCATCTCATCACAATATCCACCCATCCCAACCACTGCACCACACAACACAACCACTTTACATCACCGCCACTGCAAATCACTACCATCACACAACCACCCACATCACATTCCAAACCAAAACCATAACATTGCTACCCAACACATTTCACAAACCATTCGATCACCATAATCCTTACACAACATCCCACAACACACATAGAAAACACAACAAGCACAACCACACAAGGAATCACTTTCTAGATTCCATAATTTATATTCAAGGGCTTACATCACATTACATTTTTATTTAACATGGGTATTCTCAAAAAAATAATATTTCCATGGGAAACCAATTTTATATCCATATATACATTATTAGCCTTTTATTTGGGGGTGATAAAAAATATTATAGTAAGGGTCTCATAATCATATCAACTATAGCACAAGCAATTCTCCCAATAGTTGTCATTTTCATCAATCTCAACGTTCATGCATAATACATCAATAATAACATTAAACAAGTAAAATTATAAAATTTATCCCCATTCCCATCAAATTTAGGTTATATAATTTGTTAACTTTATTAATTTGACCCTTAATATCCACCCAATGGAAGGTAAAATCATGAAATCCCCACATATCCATATAAAATAGGGAGATAATGGGGATATACTAACTCAAAGAATATTTTTTATTCAATACACACTATAAGGAAAAGGAGAAACATAACAGAAACCAAAACCATGCTACGAAACCTCAGACCAACCTAGTAATATCAATTGATCATCAAAACACTACCCAAATACTCCCCAAACCAATAAAAAATCACCATTGAGAATCCCTACTAAACCCCACACTTATAAATGGGTTAAAATACACTTCATTCATGTCATGAGTTCCACATTAGTGATGTGAATTCATATGAAGCTAAGAAATTTAAGCTGTGAAATAGGTTTAAGATGTGAGTTTCTCAATACTTATACTTATACCAAAATTCATGGCACCACAACCAGATTTAATTCATGTCAAAAATCCAACTTTAAAGTAATTAATTTATTTCACACAGGAATCCTCACCTTCATCTAATTCATGAATCACCATAATAACATGCCATGAATCAGAAACTCATATTATGAATTCATGTTTCACGTCATGACCTGCCTGTTGTAGTACACCTACATCTTTGACCCCCTTAGACCCCTCCTTGAGCCTCTTATAAACACCTCTAACTTACTAAACTAGAAAATTAATGATCTGATAAGGAATGGACCATCACATTTTGAAGGTTTTATGTGGGGCACGGAGTACATGGGAATTGTTCATCCATGTTAAAACATTATAGATATAAAAAGATCCATTTGATCTATTTATTTTGGGTTTTTTGATCAAGACAGTGGTGTCATCTTCAACCTCAGCTCTCTCCCAAGGTTTTCACATGAACCATAGCTAATGATCAAACCTCTAATGATAGAACCTAAGGTTTCCATGGTTTTCCTAAGGTAATATTTTGAGGTGATGATGATAAGAATATTCATGCATGAATTAGTTTAAATAAAGAACTACTGACCAAGGACGGTATGATGATAAAATAGGTTGTTCGTGTAAATAATTCATGAATAAGTTAGGCTTATAAAAATTATGGAGCATGTGATTATTCTCATATTCATGTGAGGCCACATCATATAAAAACTATTCCATATTTTTTTGTCTAACAGTATAAGGTGGTCCACCTCAAATTTTTAAATGTTAGGATATTTGAGGATATTAATATTATCCTTGACCTAGTATGATTTATGGGAGATTCTAAACAGCATAAATATCAGATCTAAGGTTGTGAGGATCAACTATAAAATGAGATCATCCATGGATCGGAGATTTTGTTGTTATTCAAATATCCCTATGTATCTGATTTTCTATAGTGAAATATAGAACCAAAAAACATTTGTTTTTTGAAGAGGAAACTCATGCTTGACATGGTCATGTGAATAAGAAGATCATGCATACATACCCTTATGATAAGATGTTTACCCTTATGTGAATGTGATTTCCCTTATGTGAAGGTTCCTACCCTTATTTGAAGTGGGTTGAGACATTGATTACCCTTACATGAAGTGGGTTGAGACACTTCTTACCCTTACAAAAGGTGGGTTGAGACACTACTTCCCCTTAAATGAAACCTATTGAGACACTGCTTTCCCTTACATAAAATGGATAGAGGAACTGAGAAGAATATTGCATCTATGAAGAGAAAGGAGGAAGAGGCTTCGGGTATTATTGTTTACACGACAGGTAACTATATAGATAGTGCATACATTTTTCACGTACTTTCCTAAAGAAATGCATGCATGTGATCACCAATTATATGAACATTCATTGAGAACCCAATCTGTTACATACAACCATGTTAAATTTAATCCAAGGGAGCACAAAATGAAACATATGTGAGTGAAAAAATAAAGTAATAAGATAATATTTCATGTTCTTTATTTTGGTTTTGGTGCATTTAAGGTGAGAACTATAGAGAGAGATAGATTGAATTGTATTGTGAAAATATAACCTTGAATTAAATAATCTTGAAGAAATTGAGTACATAATTTTCACATATTAATAGAATTCATGACTTCATCAAACAGATGGTATAACTGTATGAGCATTGTTGCACTGAGAAAACTTATCATATATAGGTGATCATAATTATTTAGCAAGACTGAAAAACCTGATCATTGTCTATTGAAAATACTTGAAGTTGTACATGAGAAAACTAGATCCATTACACCAATGGAAGAATATCACAATAGTGGGGAAAGTTATTTATACTATAGGGTCATCAATTAGAAGTGGAATAATTTATGATGCAGTATAAAGATCCTCCTATGTGGACTTAGGAGTAAAAGGTCGTTGTGGACTCTCATAATATTGTGTGAAGTGGTATAAAGATACTATTGTGTGACTCAAGATTGTGATGGATAGTTTAGAATCTGGTAACAATTTATTAAGAAGTCTAAATATCCACCTATGTATAGCCAATAGGTAAGAAATAGTGTGACTCTGTATCATCAATTTTAATCGATAACAAGATTCTAGTGAATAATTCTAGTCAAGGGATATAAAAAACATAGAAAAAGGTGGGACTTTGTACCAAACCTTATAAATAATATTTGTTATTATATCTCTTAGTATTTATTCATATGGGGTGAGATTGTGAAGTATCAATAAATAGATCATGAACCTTTACAAGTTCAACTGGTTTAATTCAAGAGAAAATAATTTGTAAAAATTAAACCACCATTTCACCACCCCTCACCCTCTTAGTGATCAATCTGGCCTGGTGTTCTACATGTTTTCGTCAATTTTTCTGCGAATTTATTTTTTCTTACTCAGATTTTTTCATTTGAAATATATTTATAGAACTCAAATTAATTTTAATAGTAAAAAATGCACTTTTTATCATTCTAAAACAATAACATGTCATTTTAGCATAGGATTTTTTCCTATAGTTCACAAATTAATCAATGATCATTATTTTAAATTTTTATAACATTTGGATTTCGATCACTTAGTTTTGATCATTTGAAGAGCACTTATAGAACTGAAAAATAAACTTTTTATCGTTTTGATCACATCACAAACTAAATTGATGTGTAGGTTTTTTCTATAGGTTATAAATGAATAAAGGGTCTTTTCCTTAAATTTTTATGATGTTGTGAGATTGTTTAATGAGTTATTAACATTAAATACATATTTATAGAATTGAAAAAACCTTTAATAGTAAAGTCACACTTTTTTTCATTCCAAAAAAATCACATTATATTGAAATAATGTTTTTTTCTATGGTTCATAAATGAACCAATGATCATCATCCTAAATTTTTATGACATTTGGATATCAATCGCTCAATTATAGTCATTTGAGGAATGTGTACTTTTAATCATTATGATCACGTTGTACATTGTATTGGTGTATGGGTATTCCTATAAGTCATAAATGAATCAAAGATCATTTTCCCAAAAAAAATTAAATAATTCGGGTTTTTTGACATAGTTTAAATCATTTTACACATATTTACACACCTTGAAAGGCTTTTATTAGTAAAACACACTTTCTATCATTCTAGAAAAATTTAAATCTAGTTGAGTGTATTTTTTTATCCTACATTTCAAAAGTGAATCAATAGTAGTTTTTTCATGACCCATCCCCTGAGGCCCTTGTCGTGACTACCTCAAGCCCACCTTCCATAGGCCAGGAGCTGGTGACTAGCACCGAAAAGGCATATCCCTATAACGGGAAGGAATTTCATTTAAACCTGTACAAACACACATAGTAGAATGCAAAAAGATGAAATCACAAAGTAAATTGTTGTAGTAAGGAGTGTTGAAAGTAAAAGGGGTTGGAAAACAAGTCCACCTGGAAAAGTACAAGTACAACTGAAAAGTAAAAAATAGTTGAAAGGTGAAAAGGAGTTCATGGATCTTCCGCCACGGATCCTACCTAAAGGGTAGGTAAATCTCACGATTAGTAGTCCTTATGTCACATCACGCCAAATGGTCCACCTCCGAGAACCGTCCAGTCGAGGCTCCCTTAGCTTCAATCAATGTTTTATGTCGTCTGCACAAGACACAATAAGGTGTGGGCGAATCCCGTGTAGGGGTGAGTATAACGATACTCAGTAGGGACCCCGAGTCCCCCTAGGTCTCCTAAAGTTCCAAAAAGAAAAAATCACAAAGCAAGACATCAACTCTACTTAGGTATATTCCCATACATATACCTAAGTCATCAAGATATACTCGTCCCATATATGAGGGAACAATATCACAAAGGTAACACCACGAAGGTAAAAGTACCACACAGGTAACACCACAAAGGTAAAATTACCACACAGGTAATGCCACAAAGATATCACCTTGAAGGTAAAAGTACCATGTAGGTATCACCATGAAGATATCACCACAAAGGTAAAAATACCACATAGGTATAACCATGAAGGTAAAATTATCACACAGGTAAAAGACTTTGTTCAAATAGGGTGTCATCTCAAACCAGGTTTTTCAGTTAATTATAGAAGTACAGATGATTAATCGCAAATATAGATCATCTTATTCTATCAAGAGGCATTACTGCTGACCATACAGAGTCTAAACCACATAGGATCAAAAGATACTAACCCCTGCAATGATGCACACAAGATCTGACCCACCCAGATTTGATTGGTAACTTACCCCCGCTGACCCACACAAGATTTGACCCACACAGGATTGGTATGCGCTGACCCACACAGGATCGCTGAGCACTGACCCACACAAGATCTATCCCACTCAGGATCGGTATGCACTGAACCACATAGGATAACTGTGTGCTGACCCACACAGGATATGACCCACACTGGATCGGTATGCGCTGACCCACACATGATCGGTATATGCTGA
The DNA here is from genome assembly GCA_963277665.1 of Viscum album. Lineage (NCBI taxonomy): Eukaryota > Viridiplantae > Streptophyta > Magnoliopsida > Santalales > Viscaceae > Viscum > Viscum album. Next base: position 1,008,864,611 of record OY728161.1, read on the forward strand.
CCAACACAGAATCGCAGAGTGCTGACCTTCGTATGATCTATCTCGAACCTCCGCCTCACTTCCAGCAATTGAATTCCCCAAACCTAGTGCGCTCGAGTTACATAGAATCTACCCTCAAGATTTCAGTCAGGCATCGACCACCACTAAACTCTACAAAGGAGTAACACAAAGGACCTCCATGTTGTAAGGGTTCCAACGGGATAGACAGTGCGTCAATCGGACGCCCAGTCTTTGAGTTATAAGCATTTTAGCTCCGGTTGCCCAGTTGGATTTGGGTTTGATCCAAACCAGCCATACTCCAACTATATCCAAATCTCAAGTGGAGTAATTCCAAAAGGACCGTCTCAATCCAAGGATCCCAAAATTATAGACATTTTCTCAAACAGATGTTTGGTTATCAAGATATGGCCCTTTAAGTGTTTCTGGGCCCGATTCCTGTCCCACCCGGTCGGACTGACCTGAAACGACTCGACCCGACCCGGTCGGGGATGGGCCATGCAGGCTCGTCCCACTAGGACAAGGGTCGTCCTAACCCACAAGGGGTGGCCCGCAAAGGGCGGCCCTCAAGAGGTGGCCCAGCCTGAATAGGGCGTGGATTGCAAGATGGTGGCCTGGTAGAGAGGCAGCCCGGTAGGAAGGTGGCCCGGTAGGGTGGCGGCCCAGCCGTAGGGGAGCGCGGACCGGCCTGAGGTAGGGCGCAGTCTGGTCCATGGTAGAGCACGACCTACTATGGGGTTCACCCTAGCAAGTGTGGGGGGTGTGACCCCCCTGTCTATCTAACTACCAAACGGCCCAAAGGTCATTTAGTTTGAGAACCGATGGTGCCACGTGGGTGCCGCCCGAATTCCGTGGAACCAGCCGGAGGCGTGGGGTCAGCCTCTTCCGCTTCTTTGGTCATGACTTCTTGTATGTCGGTGGCACGCTGGTTGCGCTGCCTCGCCTTCCACAGTCGGCTAAAGTTTCAGTCGCCTCCTCCGCCATCATGGCAGATGAGTTGTGGCCCTCTTCTCACCGGTGGCGCACAGAGGTGTGTCATACTTCCTTCAGGGCCAGACGGTGACGGCCATTCCGATGACCATCACGGATTTGTATCACGGCCTCCTCTTACGGCGTTCATTGGCACACACCATTTTCATAGTCGGACGGTGTCGCCGTGCTTGCGGAATTCCATAGAGAACGCAAGGCTCTAGAAAAGTAGTGAAGGGTTTGGGTCGGGTTCGTTAGGCCTGTGCCCTCAATTTTATCTCTTAAATAAGATGAAGGATAAAGGGGTTTAATAAATTCACTTGAATTTAAAACAATAATCAAAACCCCTTCAAAGATACCCCACAACAACCTCCCGCAAAAATGAATGAATCACGGATCAACCCGTTAGTCGGTTAGTACGCGTTCTTCATATTATTCAAGAATGGGGAAGAGTAAATCATTTAAAATGCATAAAATTATAAACCCACTACCTCAAAAAAAATGGTGAACGCGCATTTGTGGAAGCGGGTTGTTGTTCACCGTCTTTCGCAACTAGCTTCCAATGGCGCCGCTTGTATGTCGATCTTTGGTTCATGGTTCGGTGACTCCCATCACCTCCTGCTGGAACCGACTCCATCCTCTAATTTTTTGGCATCTTGATAGTTTAACAGCACTTCGCTTCTTGGTGAAGTTGTGTCGATACACCTCCCAAAGCTTCATATAAATAAGAGAGGGGAGGGTAAGTAATGACATGGGGAATTAATGGGGGATCACTAATTAGGAACCCTCCTAATTCCCCAATGACGTCGTTACTTAATATTTACTGGTCAATCCATTTAATTTCTTTACACATTTTTGGTCCCACACTCTACTTTTCCATTGGAGTATATGATAGAAAATAAAATAATAAAGTTATTTTATTTTATTTCTTTTAAAAAGTCACAAAACATAACTTTTTCTTTTGACATACTGCTGTCAAAGTAAAGTCTCCATTAAGTGAATACCAGTGTTGTGGATTCAATGATTCCATCATATTTTTAATTAGAGCATCGGTTCAAAACATAGAAAATTTTTCCCATGGGTTTACTGAAGGTACCTTAAAAAAGTTCAGAATTCTGTTCCGAGCACACCGGTCCTTGGAATCAAGCACCGTCAATTTTCAAAGACTCATAATAATCCCAAATAATTTAAAAAATATTATATATAATTTTCAGGTCTTTACATGTAAGGTTTCCTACATAAACTAATAAGGTTAATTTCTTCAAAAAAATTAAAAATTACTATTTAGGTGGAGGTTAATATTAAATAAAATTATTTTAATATGGGATTTTTGAGAAACACATGTGCTTATGGGAGATAGATATTATCAACTAAGATTAATAACTTATATTAATGATCCAATGGAGTCACTAATGATATGTTGTATATCTTATCAATCGATATTATCAATATATGCATGATAAATTTGACATTTTTTTTATATTAAAATATGGGATCATCAAGAGTTGATAAGTAAAGAGCAGGGTTACTCTTTAACATGGGGATCTATTTTGGAAGTAATTAAATAAAATTATATTATTATATTTAAAGTGATCATGGAAGGAGTTTTTAGGTTTTATAGGGATATCAAATATGTTGTTTTATTTTATCACATTATTTGATAAATCATGGTGAATAAGAAATATATGATTAAAATTTTTCATGGGGACTGGTGATAATGAAGATTTTTTTTGACTAATTATGATAATTAAGGAAGTCTATATTGTTCACTTGAATTATTTTTCATCTTGGGATATATATTTATCATTAAAACTCAACAAAATATTTTAACTTTGATTTTATTTAATAAATTTCTAATGGGAATGAGTTGGGTGACCAAATCATGACTCATTCAGTTTAAAAAAATTAACATTTAAAAAGAGTTTTATATGGGATATTCTAATAATGTGTAGTTTATGACTCAAAAAAATACTTCATATACTTATATTTTATAGTTTCCTATGTATAGTAATATTATTCATACATCCTAGTGACTGACTAAGATATTTTTATGTGATATGAAAGTGTCAATTAGATGATGTAATAAGAGTGATTAAGTATAAAGTTGAAGATGGAAATTTGTGTTTGATTTGATTCAAATGCATTATGTTGAACATTGAATTAACTTATAGATTTTTGAGAATAAAGTAGATGGAATAGAGGCTATCACTTGATTAAAATTAGGGGGATTTGGTGCTGATGAAAATCATGGTGTAATATGGTATATATTATGAAATAATTTATTTTTGAGGATATTATTAAAAACTTATCATAGATGCATCATAGAATATTAGGTAATGAGCTATTCCATAATGAGAAATAAAAATCCCACAAAAATAATTAATAATTTTTTAATAATTTATTATTATTATACTACTTTTTCATGATGACTTGGAGTGTGACAAATTTGGAACATATACTTTCAATGTAATGTTTTTATTACACCATAATAGAATGTTTTGATCTGTGTTAAGGAATTCATGAAATTTTGGAATATTGAAGTGGGATAGAGTTGAGATCAATGTATTATAGTCCATTAATGTTAAAAAGTAATATTTAAGTTCAAAGTGTTGTGGTGTTATATATTATATTATATTGTAATTTCATGTCATGTCATGGTTTGGGCTAGTTGGAATAGTTTTTTAGATTCATAGTAAATATTTATCAATAAAAATTTATGTTATACTAATATTTATTCTTCCATTTTCTTCAAATTATATCAAAATTCTTAAATTATAAAATTTTTATGCAACTAATAGAGTTAAAATCTAATTAATAGAATCAAAAAATATCAATGTAACACCATAACAATTTTTCAAATTTATATAAGGTTTATATCATATAAAAAATTTGTTTTTTGATGATAATTATCTCACTATAATGTTTGAGAAATCTATTAGGACTTAATGGATCTGGTTAAGTATTTCAAAGAGGATAATAAATTATTTTATCTTATATTTTGGTGTCTATGTTTGAGAATACAATATATGATAATGTGTACTATTACTTCATGATTTAGTTAATTATATAAAAATCTATATTTGAATTTTAAATTTTTCTATATTCATTGAGAACCATTTTTTGTATTGTTTTGTTTCTACTTAGATATATTTTGATATATAATATATGTATTTTCTAAATAAACCAAGATAAAGTCATCCACAATTCATGGATAAATCATGATCAATAATACAGTTTTTTAGAAATAAAATTTCTTTATTTAGAGATGATATTTCTATAACAAATTGTGTAGATACTTGATGAAAAAATGTGATATTTTCATCCAAACTGGATAGGCTTGAGAAAAGAATAGTGAACTCAATATCCATTGGATTAATGTAATTTGGGAACATTGATGATGAATATTTATGCAAGTGATCTTTCATTGTTTCTATTACTCTCTTATATTTATTCTACAATACGTCTAGGTGTCTAGAATTATCTTCTTACTTGAACTATTTTTTTCATTGATAATTAAATGTAAGCATATGATGTAGGATCGTAATCATTTAACACAAATCAAGTATGCACTTTATAACTAGTGTGTGAAACCTGTAATCAATTTTTTTTATATAATTTATTTGTTTATTTATCTCTTATCATCACCATCGTTATGATTTTTTTAATAATTATTTTATTTTATAACTAACTATTAATATGGGTATGATTTTTCAATATTGATAAAAGTTAAAATTATAATTAGAACACTAATCCATCTTAGTGTTTGAGTTTATCTCAATTGGGACTCTAAATATTTTTAGTAAGAGGGTTTAAAAATAAGAATGTCTAATAAAGTTTTCTTATTTTATAATTATGGTTTATTTTATAGAGAATAAATAAATTAATGGGGTGTGAAAAATAGGGATCTAAAAATTTTATGTCTTATAGTTTGTGAAATTATTGAGGCTATTTTAGTCTTTTTGATAATGAGGGGTGGAATGATAAATGTAACGAACCAAACTTTTGAGTAATATTCGTTTCCTGAATTTGTGTGTTATTTTATACACAAAGAAAATATATCTTTTAATTAATGAAGTGAGTATAATTAAAATGATACTGTTGGGTTTCAACTATTATAAGACCATGGGTCAATATGACCACTGGAAACTATAATCTTAATGTTACGATTATTGTTTATAAATACAAGTGGTCATGGTAGATTAATACAGATAGAGGATTTGATGGCCTAATCTAGTAGACTCGGGCCATATGAATCCCATCTTTTAGAGCTTGGTAAGGAATTTGTGTCACTAGATTTTCTCTAGACTAATCCCAAGATGAGATTTAACATGTAAAGCTTGAACGTAATCGCCTATGGGAGAAGTTCAATTTTATAAAAATCACCACTCGGGAAATGTTGTCTAAGCCACCCCAAGATTATATCACTATTGCACATCTGACTCTTAGGTCCTATGTAGGTTTTACAAGGGTATATGTAATGAAGCCTTAGTTAATTTGTGTAATCCTTTTGTATGAATAAAATTGTTATTTCTTATTATGGTAAAATTTTTCAATTTCAAATGTCTGGATAAATATAGGATGAATTTATAGAAGTTATGTATTAATAGTAATTTTTAAAAAAAAGGGTATTTTAAAATATTTTTTTCATACTTTAAATAAATAAAAATGTGAAATGATTTTCAAAAAATAGTTTTCTATAGTTGTGATGAGTAATAAATTTAGAGTCTAAAAAGATAAAATTAATGTTTAGTCAATAGTAAAGTATGAGTAGTAATATTAACCTTATGAATAGTAATTTGTCCAATTGAATACTAACCTCACTTAATAAAGTATAAATAAAATTTAGGCATCTTGATTAGGTAATTTTATATAATAGTAGAAGTAAATAACTACTTTAGAAATTATTAGTTAAGTATTAGTTATTTTTTCAGGTAAATAGTGTTTTTACTTAAAAATTAAATAACTCTTAATTATAAAATTATTTTCATAAAATAGAATTCATTTTTGAATTCATAGCATTGATATTAGGTTAGGATAAATTTATGGTATTTTTTTAAAATGTTTCATTTTTTGATGAATAGTTAAAATACAGTTTTGAGTTTCTATGTGTTTAATGGAATAATTAATGATGAAACAATGATTTAGTAATTCTAGTAGACTTTTCAATAGTAATATATGTTGTTTTGTGTCTCAAGTGTCCAATACCCTGGGAAAATACCTTGATCAAGCCCATGGTTTTGCAAATACCACTCATGAGGTGTCCCTTGGAAATTAATAAAATATTCCCTCACTTTTTCTAATAAAAACCAACCCATTCCCTCATTACCTTCATTAAAATTTCCTCCTCAACAAATCTCGGGTCTTTTTACCTCCCAAGGAGTCATACCCAGGTTCCCTCAGGCCCACCAAGTTCCCAACCTTTGATATTTTTAAGTTACTCTTCGAGGTAAGGGAACCTTTCACCCTCCTCTTTTAAGTCCTGACTTCCTTTATGTTATGTCTTATAGTTTCCATCTCATTATGTTGGGGTATGTCATTCTATGTCCCTATTTCTTTCCATTTTGTTTCCAAATTATTTGAGACACTTTCCACTCTCATCAACTTATTTTTCGGAATTTTAAGCAACGTCGTTAGGCTGCCGAATTTTTCGTAAAAGAAATTACATCTTCTATTTTCTTTCATTTTTTCTTTTCATATGGTATGTCATTAAAATATACATACCATTATCTTATTTATTTTTTATTATATAACCATATTGTATTATGAGTTGTCTATGATGGGGTGACCTCTGTCATATCTCTTATTAATGTTCTCTAAAACTATGTTATAAAGACGTTATGTTGTAGAATTTTTGTCTCAAAATATCTCTATTTTTCTCAAGAAATTATCTTATTTTATTAATGTGAATAAAAAATATATTTCATTTCTAGGGTTATTCATCATGACATAAAATTGATATATTTTATTCTGTAATTTACATACATATAACCCTCACTCCATTTCCATGTGTTATAAATGACGTAATGATCATATTTTTAAGCACTTTCTAAAACGTCACAATTCTGATATGAACCCAATTTTTTATTCTATTGAGTTATTTATGAAATGTTTGATTATTATATATGTGTATCACATGAAAATAAATACATATCAAGGGTGATCCTTTATATATCTCCAATGCATTGGGTAAAAATTTAATCTCTAGAGATGATAATTTTTACGATACCTTGGTGAATAACCTTGGTAATTTTTATGAAACCTTGGTGATGGACCTTTGTGATATGTTTAGGAATGTCTAAATTAAACTTTGTAGCCAAATTTTAAAGTTATTATTTTTGTTATTATTTCTATGATATTCCTCTTTATCATTACATTATGATATCCCTCATGTTTTTATTGATATCACTCAAGATCACATATAAACTGTTTCACTCGTTTTCCATATTGGGCATTCTGCTCACCCTTTCCTTTGATGTATGTCTCCAAGTTATGAGATGGAGTAATTTTACTTTGGATGAACTTATTATGAAGCCTTACAAGTTTAGTAGACTAATTTTTTATGTATATTGTTCTTGATTTCTAATACACTGGACTTTAAAGATCCTCTATTTTTAAAATGAAACGAAAAGTTATGAAATAAAATGGTTAGATTCCATAGTTAGTATCAAAAGATAATTTAGTTATTTGTAGAAATTAGGCAATAAAAATGTTAGGACGAAACCTATATAAAATTTTAAATATAGGAAAACATTATGGTATTTTGGTGAAGTATTAATTAAGTGGTTTTCGAAAAAATAAATCCTCATATGGATACGAACAAGTGGATGTGGCTTTGGCATAGATATACCAAGTAGTGAAAACTCTGACAAGGAGTTTTGGGATTGACCTGAGGTATCCTGGTACACGAGAATGGGCCCTGCTGCACTCCTGGTTTGACAATCCCTGGGGATATTTTTGGTTAATCACAATATTTTTATGAATTATTATGAAGGATTTATAGATAAATATAATAAATTTTATAGAGTACTATGTTTAAGAATAAATTTTAAGAAATAAAAATCCAAATAGTTAAAAGATTCATAAATGAAATAAGCCTCTTACCAATGTTTTATTCTTCAACAAAATGGAAAGCAATAGGACGAACCATGAAAATAGTGACCGCAATGGACCATGTGCTGATGGCCCTTCGATAGAAGATGTAATGTAAAGTTTCATGAGAATGATGAAACAACTAACTCAAGTTATGGGAAAAAACGTAAATCAAGCTGATAGACTGATCTCACCGCAAAGGGAACATCATTATTTTGAGTCCTTTATGCGACAACGACCACCAAACTTTAGTGGATCTATTGACCCATTGATTACTGAATAGTGGATCAGTGCTATTGAGAAAATATTTTCTATGATCCACTGTTTCGAACAACAGAAGGTCCCCCTAGTTGTTTACCGATTAGAGGGAGAAGTTGATCAGTGGTGGGAGCTTGTTAAAACTGGGAGGCCAAAAGTGGAGGTTGAAGACATGGAGTGTGAAGAGTTTAGACGTATCTTCTTAAATAAATATTTCCCTCATTATATGAGAATAAAAATGGAGAATGAATTTCTCAAGCTGAATCCGAAGGAGAATGAATTTGTGAGAATCTACAAGATGAAATTCAAAAGGCCTTCACGTTACACCTCTATAATTTTCAGGGATCCAAATTGGAAGGTTGATAGATTCTTTGGTGTAATGATACCTCATCTTCAGTAGAATCTATCCAACTAAGACTATGAAAACTATGAAGAAATCGTTCATAGTGCAATGAAAGTCAAACTGAATTTTGGTAAGACGTAGTCGTATCATAAATCCAATGGCAAGAAAAGAGATCACAATAGTGGGAAAGGTAATTTATTCTATAGGGTCATCAATTAGAAATAGAAAATTTTATGATGTAGTATAAAGATCCTCATATGTTGACTTAGGAGTAAAAGGTCATTGTGGACTCTCATAATATAGTGTGAAGTGGTATAAGGATCCTATTGTGAGACTCAAGAGTGTCAAGTCTAGTTTAGAATCTGGTAAAAGTTTATGAAGAAGTCTAACGATCCGACTATGTATAGTCAAAAGGTAATAAATAGTGTGACTCTGTATTGTAAATTGTAATTGATAACAAGATTCTAGTGAATAATTCTGGTTGTGGGATCTAAAACACGGAAAAGGGTGGGACTTTGTACCAAACCTTATAAATAACATTTTTTATTATATCTCTTAGTATTTATTCATATGGTGTGAGACTGTGAGGTGTCACTAAATGGATTAAGAACCTTAACAAGTTCAACTGGTTTAATTCAAAAGAAAATAATTTGTAAAAATTAAACCACTGTTTCACCCCCCCCCCCCCCCCCCTCTTAGTGATCAATCTGTCCTGGGGTTCTGCACATTTTCATCAATTTTTCTAAGAATTTAGGTTTTCTTAGTCAGATTTTATCATTTGACATGTATTTATAGAACCCGAATTAATTTTAATAGTAAAAAATCAGTTTTTATCATTCTAAACAAATCACATATCAATTTAGCATATGATTTTTTCCTATAGTTTACAAAATAATCAACAATCATTATTTTAAATTTTTATAACATTTAGATTTCGATCACTTAGTTTTGATCCTTTGAAGAGAACTTATAGAACTGAAAAATGAACTTTTAATCATTTTGATCATATCACAAACTAAATTTATGTGTAGGTTTTTTGGATAGGTTATAAATGAATAAAAGATCTATGACTTAAAGTTGTATGATATTGTGATATTTTTTCATGAGTTATTAATATCAAATTCATATTTATATAATTGAAAAAAACTTTAATTGTAAAATCACACTTTTTTTCATTCCAAATAAGTCACATTATATTGACATAATGTTTTTTCTTATGGTTCATAAATGAACCAATGATCATCATCCTAAATTTTTATGACATTTGGATATCAATTTCTCAATTCTAATCATTTGAGGAATGTATACTTTTAAGCATTATGATCACATTCTACATTGTATTGGTGTATTATAATCCTATAAGTCATAAATGAATCAAAGATTATTTTCCCATAAAAATAAAATAATTCAAGTATTTTTACACAGTTTAAATCATTTTACACATATTTATACACCTAGAAAATCTTGTAATAGTAAAATACACTTTGTATCATTCTAGAAAATCTAAAGCTAGTTTAGTGTATTGTTTTATCCTACATTTACAAATTGAATCAATAATTGTTTTGTCACGACCCATACCCCAGGGCCCATGCCGTGACTACCCCAAGACCACCTTCCATAGGCCTGGGGCTGGAAAATAGCACCGGAAAGGCATGTCCCTATAACGGGAAGGCATTGCCTTTAAACCTGTACAACACACAGAGTAGAACGCAACAAGATGCAACCATGAAGTAAACTATTGTAGTAAATAGTGATGAAAGTAAAAGGAGCCAGAATACAAGCCCAACTAGAAAAGTACGAGTACAACTGAAAAGTACAAAATAGCTTAAAGGTGAAAAGTAGCTCTTGGATCCTCCACCACGGATCCTACCTGAAGGGTAGTTATAAATCACGATCAACAGTCCATGTGTCACGTCATGCCAAAACTTCCACCTCTGAGCACCATCCAATCCTGGCTCCCTCAGCCTCGATCAATTTTGTACGTCATCTACACAATACACAACAAGGTGCAGGCTAAGCCTGTGCAGGGGTGAGTATAACTATACTGAGTAGGGACCCCGAGACCCCGTAGGTCTCATAAAGTTCCACAAAGGAAAAACCGCAAAGCAATAAATAAACTCTACTTAGATATATTCTCATATATATACCTATGTTATCAAGATATACTCATCTCATACATGAGGGAAGAATATCACAAAGGTAACCCTATGAAGGTAACACCACGAAGGTAAAAGTACCACATAGGTAACACCACAAAGACAACACCACGAAGGTAAAAGTACCACACAGGTAACACCATGAAGATATCACCTCAAAGGTAAAAGTACCACAGAGGTATCACTATGATGATATCACCACGAAGGTAAAAGTACCACACATGTATCACCATGAAGATATCCCAACGAAGGTAAAAGTACAACACAAGTAAAAGACTTAGTTCAAACAGACTCTCAGCTAAAACCAGGTTTTTCAGTGAAGTATAGAAGTACAGATGATTAGTCACAAAGCTAGATCATCTTATTCTTTCAAGAGGCACTGCTTGTAACCATACGAAGTCTGGCCGATATAGGATCGATAGGTATTAACCCCCGTAATGATCCACATAGGATCTGACCCACCTAGAGTCGATAGGTAACTAACCCCTGCTGACCCACACAGGATCTGACCCAAATAGGATCGGTATGCGTTTTCACACACAGGATCGATAAGTGCTGACCCACACAGGATCGCTGAGCACTGATCCACACAGGATTTGAACCACACATGATCGGTATACGCTAACCCACATAGGATCTCTGAGTGCTGACCCACAAAGGATATGACCCATAGAGAATCGGTATGCGCTGAATCACACAGGATCGTTGAGTGCTGACCTCCGTATGATCTGTCTCGAACCTCTCCCTCCCTGCCAGCTACTAGATTCCTTGCACTGAGTGTGCTCAAGTTCTGTATAATCTTCTCTCAAGATATCGGTCATCCCTCAACCTCCACTAAGCTCTAAAAAAGAGTAACACAAAGTAACTCCATGTCGTAAGGGTTCCAACATGACAGACGGTGCGTCAATCGGACGCCAGGTCTGTGAGTTGTAAGTGTTTTAGCTCTGGGGGCCCTGTTGGATTTCGGTTCGATCCCACCGAGCCATACTACAACTGCATCCAAATATCAAATGTATTAATACCAAAAGAACCATTTTGATCCAAGTATCCCAACTCCATAGAATATTTTTCAAACGGACATCTGGTTCTCAAGATATGGCCATTTAAGTGTTTCTGGGCCCAGTTGGGCCCGGTTCCTGTCTGACCTGGTCAGACCAACCCGACCCGACCCGGTCTCGGATCGTCCATAGTGGGCTCGGCCCATCCCGCAAGGGGGTGGCTCGGCCCTTATATGGTGTGGACCATGAGGGTGCGGCCCAGAAAGGCGGCGGCCCGGCCACGGTGGAGTGCAGATGGCCTGAGGTGGTGCGCGGTTCGGTCTGATGTAGAGCGTAGACTGCTGGGGGTCCGCCCTAGCCTGGGCGGGGGGTGTGATCCCCCAGTCTCCCAAAATTTCGAATGGGCCAAAGTCTGTTTGGTTTGAGAAGCGGCGGCGCCACGTGGGCACCGCCGAACCCGCCGGAGGTGCGGGTTCTGCCTTCGTCGCGGCTTTGGCCCCGGGTTCTTATCTGCTGGCAGTGCGCTGGTCGGGCTGCCTCATGTATGCCAGTGGTGTGTTGATCGTGCTACCTCTCCTTCCATCACTGTCTGAAGTATCATCCGCCTCCTCCATCCGCTGTGGCTAACGATCCGTGGCCCTCTGCTCACCGACAGTGCATGAAGGCGTGCCATAATTCCTTCACGGTCGGTCGGTGCCAGTCGTTCTGATGACTGCTGAGACTCTATGTCGAGGCCTCCTATTGTGGCATGCATCAGTTCACAACTTCTTCATAGCTGGATGGTGTCACCACCCTGGCAGTATTCCACAGATAACGCAAGTGTGTAGCAAAGTATTTGACGGTTCGGGTTGGGTTCTTTAGGACCATGCCCTCCACGTTAGGTCGTAAACAAGAGGGGGATAAAGGGGTTCAATAAATTCACTTGAATTTAAAAAAAGAATCAAAACCCTGAAAAAGATACCCCGCAACAACCTCCCACAAAAACAAATGAATCACGGATCAACATGTTAGCCGGTTTGTCCACGTTCTTCGTATTATTCTAGAACGGGGAAGAGGAAAATCATTTAAAATTCTTAGATGAATAAACCCCCTACCTCAAGAACGATGGTGGAATCAAGCCAGTGTTCACCGTCCTCCGCAACTATCTTCCAATGGATCCGCTCATACATCGATCTTCAGTTAGTGGTTTGGTGTCTCTCGTCGCCTCTTACTGGAACCATCTCAATCCTCTAAGGGTTTGGCGTCTCGACACTTTACCATCACTTCACTTCTTAGTGAAGCTGAGTCGATACCCATCCCCAAGCTCCATATAAATAGTAGAGGGGGAGGGTAAGTAATGACGTGGGGAATTAATTGGGGCTCATTAATTAGGAACCCTCTTAATTCCCCAATTATGTTGTTGATTAATATTGATAGGTCAATCCATTTAATATCTTGACACATCACTGGTCACACACTTCGCTTGTCCGTTGGGGGATATGAAAGAAAATAAAATAATAAACTAATTTTTTTATTTCTTTTAAAAAGTCACAAAACTAAAATTTTTCTCCAGACCTACTGAGATCAAAGTAAAGTCTCCCTTAATCGAATCACGGTGCTGAAGATTCAATAGTGCCCTCAGATTCTTAATTATATCACTAGTTCAAAAATTAGAAAATGCCACTCGTGCGTTTATTGAACGTACCTTAAAAAAGTTTAATAAATTAATAAAATTCACCCTCGACCCATGCCAGTTAGTGTTAGGCTCCACCTAAGGAGAACACTCCCCAACTAACTCAAAGGTACTCTCAGATTTTCAATAAGATTTACTATTTAGAAGTTATGGATTTAGCAATAAAATAATTGTCACTTAATTATTTTATTTACGATCAAAAACTAACTTTAACTTGTGGCCCACACCGACCAATGTTTGTATCTTCTTAAAGAAATAATTTCGTCATGAGTTCAGCAGTGGTATCGTATTTTTAATCTGAGTCACCAGTCGTGAGTTAGAAGCATTTGAAAAATAAAATAACTTTATTTAATTATTTTCTTTACGATTATTCCATTTTCGAGTTTTCTCACCGGAGGCCTGCACCGACTAAACTTAAGTCGCACCTAGGGTAAACCTACTATACTGAATGAAACGGTTCCCTTAGATTTATGATCTGTGAAACCATTTAAGATTTATTCCACTTTTTCAGGAAAACTGCTTACGCACGCTAAATAAAGCATAACAAAACTTTGACAGATCATTTCGGGCACTCTGGGCCTCGGAATCGCGCGCCGTCAGATTTCGCAGTCTCAAAATAATTCCATGTAATTAAAAAAAATATGTAAATTCTGGGACATTGAATGTTTTACTAATTTTCTATGGAATTTGGATGTCTCTCTTTCAATTTCTGTCATTTCTGAAACATGTATAGAACTTAAAAATTCAATTTTAGTAATTATAGTTACATTTCACATTTAATTGATGTGCGAGTCTTTCCTATATTACATAAATAAACCAAGGATTTTTTTTCTAAATTGTTATGATATTATGAGATTGTTTCATGAGTTATTAGAATTAGATGCATATTTATAGAACAATAAATGCATTTAATCATAAAAACACACTTTTATTCATTCTAAAAAATCATATGTTGGTTAAACATGCAGTTTTACCTATAGTTAAAAAATGAATTAAATTTCATTATCATAAGTTTGTATGTGTTCAAATACCATTTTCTCATATTTGATTATTTTAGGAACATGTATAGAGCATAAAAAAACATTTAACAATTATTATCACAACACACATCAGATTCATGAGCAATTTCTTCCTACAGTTCTTAAATAAATCAAGGATTAATTTCCTTAGTTTTTTCAATAATTAAAGTTTTTTTACTCATATTATATAATTTGAAATATATTCATTGAACTAGAAAGTAATTTTATAGTAAAAACACTTTGTATAATTTAATACAAATAAAAGTTTGATTTAACGTATGGTTTTTTCCTATAGTTCTCAAATAAAGAAATGAAAATTGTCCTAAATTTTTATGAAACTGAAGTTTTTCTCATATATTTTTTATCATTTTTGGAATATGTATAGAACATAAAAATGAACATTTAATAATTCCAATCATGTCACACATTATATTGATGTATAAGATTTTCCTAAAGGTCAGGAATGAATCAAAGGTCATTATTCTAATGTTTTATGATAATAAAAGCTTATTTCATGAGTTATTAACATCAGACACATATCTATATAACTCAAAAGACTTTTAATAATAAAAATCACTTTTTATAATTCTAATAAAATCACAAATAAGCTTAAATTTTGGTTTCTTCCTACATTTCATATATGATTCAATAAATATTTTCTTAAATTTCAATCACTTTAGATCATTTAAGGAATTTGTAAAAAATAAAATTCATTTTAATAATTTTAGTCACATTTCACAACATATAAATTTGTGAGTTTTTCTATAGGTCATAAATTAATCAAATATATTCTAAAGTTTCATATTAATATGATCTTGTTTCATGAGTTATTAATGTCATGAGAATATTTATTAAACTAAAAAATACTCTTAATTATTAATTAATACTTTTTATATAAATTCACTCAAAAACTTGATAAGATAATGCTCCTCAATATTCACAATCTTCCTATACAAAATTTCATAATTCCTATATTTTCCTCTCATCATGTGAATAAAAATAAACTAGTTCTTTTGGGGTGTATTTATATATAAAGGAATAGTAAATATGGTTATCATTGATGATCATTATTATCAACAAAGGATAATGGGTAAGAACAACCTCAAGTGACAAATCCCCTAATGTTTCACTATTATTTAACCAATAAAAATTGTTTTAAATACATAATTCAACTATTTTACTATCTTTATTGTTTATATAAAGTATTAATTTAGGCCATAAAACTAAAAGGGAGGTGTATGGGTGCAAGAAGAAAAATAAAATGAATTATAAAGTTTTTGAATATTGATATTGAAAAAAATACTTGAAGTAAAATTTATAAATAAAAAATTACATACGTGGTAGGAAACCACCTATTAATGATGTCTGTAAACATTCTAACACAATATAAGATGCCTACTCATATCTAAACAAATATATTCTTCATCTAAATATAAATACTTTTTATAGTACTCATATTACTATAAATATATATATATATATAGTTAATAAATATTTTCAATGAATTTTTATTTACTCTCAAAAATACCACTTCGAGGAAGTGAGTTTATGGATCAAATATGACATATTTCATAAATTTACGTATATAATAACCATAACCATACCCATTAATTTGTTTTTTACCCTAAAAAAATTGAGAAATATAAGTAATTTATAATGATATATGTTTTGAAAGTTAAATCATATTATATATACCTTAATACGTATCTAGTTATATAAATCCATAGGTTTTTTATGTGAATTGAATACCCTTATACTAAATTTTTATGATAAATAAACCCTACGTTATCATAAAATAATCTTATAAAAACATGTTATAAAACATGTTATTAAAATATTTTAAAAAAATGAATATAGTGTATTAAAAATTGATTAGGGGCATTATGTGTGATTGATTTATTAGAGATCCATGTATTGGATTCATAAAATATATCATCAAACTATCCAAATATATGTTAATGAGAATCTAATGATTCCTAAAAAATTAAAAAATAATAATAATTAATTAATAAGGGAAATTATATTATATTTTATAAAATTATAGTATATCTTTATATCTCAATGGTAGATAAGTTTATCATGTGTTATATTTTTCAAACATTTCAGCTACTCAGTGTGCTCGTGATCGAATTTCGTCTTGATCTATTGATTTTTTATGAGTACAAGTGAAATGATGACTTGAAATACAAATTAACTTTCAAAAGGTTTTCACTTTATGTAGTACTAATAAATATGTATATATAAATATGAGTAGTATTAAATTATAATATGAATAGTGAATCAATAATTGGATATATGAATTATAAAAATGAGCCCCATATATACAGTCACAACCAAGGATCATCATCATTCATGCTTTATAATTTCATTTACACTTTCAAAGCCAATAATTTCGTAAGTTATTATTCCATATACTTTAAATTGAAATTCAATTTTAGTAGTTTATTTATTTTGTAACATTGTATCTATCCAAAATAGTAATGTTTATAAATGTTTCAGATCAGTTTAGGGGGTCAAGGTATCCCCAAAAGAATTTTTTAATCCAATAGTAGGCCTTTTAGATTATCTTGAACTAAATTTATATTTACCATTCAATCATTAAATACATTAGTTTATACTTATAATGTTCATCTACTTGGTGAACTCGACCCTAAAATTTATTAATGAAAATTAAAGTGTTGAAGTAATGACATAAAAATATGTGGCACATAAAACACCACCAATTAGGAAAGTGGAAAAACAATGCCACACAAAAACACATTTTTTCCCTGAAACCCCATTCATCACGGCTCGTAGACCTATTTTAGGACCAACAACCCAAATAAAAAGACCCAAAGGCTTAGAGACACCTTCACTGACTGAGGCAGCCATGATAACAGCCAGAAAATTACAACCCAAATGACCTCACACACCTAACTAAATTAATGAGGTTGGATAACATCACACCACCCAAGGTCATCATGGATGAGGTTCTGACAGTTGATAACTTCCAACAAGACATTCACCTAAGGAAGTTCTCATGAAATTCAGCATTGTCGCCAGTACGAATGTGGTCATCCTTGATGTCCATTATTGGAGGTGCCAGAATACACATCATCAGTGGGAGAAACACATTGTTAGTGTCCCATACCACTAATAGCCTATGGTTCCTGATAAAGTCACGTGATGGAATCCCATGCCATCATTTTTCATCCAGCAGCCTCTAGTGTCACCATCAACCAAAACAAAATTCCCAAGTGAGAACAAACCAAATGAGAGCGGCCCAAACCCCATGTAAGTCCAAAACCCATCCGAGATACAAAAAACCATCCCATGATCAAAAAGCATGTCCTTAATGGTCGGCACATCCCTTCCCCCACCATGTGGCCAAGGTCACATACCAAGGTCACATCCCAAGGTCAACAAGTATTCTTCTTAAGGCTCTCTTGAGATTTCTACATATCTTCACCCTACATCCTACCAGATGAGTATATTCTCTCATCCACCTCACATCCTGAGTAATCACTGGCCTATCTTTATGTATAAAAACTACCATCATTTAGTCATGGTCCACCGCATATATCCAAGATCACCATGTTAGGCCAGCATCATCAGCGTACAATATTCCTATAGTCGACCGACACCATCAGGAACCCAAAAACACAATCGCCTTGGATATAATAGAAAAAATTCACCATCGTGATTAGGCTACCCACATGGATACCATATCCACAAAACTCTAGAAAAATAATCTCCACTGTCAGGCAGGATCACCATAGAAGCCAGCCAGCACCTGAAAAACATCAATTGAAAGCATCATCCTCACTCTCTACCCTGATCAACTACAACGCCTCTAACCTATCCAATATATAGCATGTATATGTGCCATATTTTAATGATTATGTTCCCTAATACCTACATCTTGAAATCTCTGATATTCTACAATCCTTGATCAACCCCTAAATTTGTTGTTGAGAATATCACTATTTGTTTCACGCATCGAGAAAGAAGCATCGTACTCTGAAAAATGACATCCCAATCGTTGTTGTATGGAGAACACCATGATAAAACATCCCCACAACCCCTATTAACTAAAATATCCTTAAGTAGATCAAATTGATTGTGTGGGTAGGTTACCATTTGGTAGTTATTTACTATGTAGGATATCACCATGGATATTATACATTGTACCTCTCACAAAAAGGTAATGAGTTGGTGTGGATAAATATAAATCAAAATAAATTTCACCTTATAATATTTTAATATAATAAAGGTATAAAAAAATTATGTTTTACAATTAGTGTCAACTATTATAAAAAAATTTATTACTATGGGTTAGCTAGGCCTTTTAGGGGAATAGTTAGCCTCACAATAAGGGGTGTGTGTCTCTTTATAGTGTGGTTATTTTTGTGCTAATTTTTCTCATTGATCCTTTCAAAGGATATGAAATATTATTTTGTTTGGTATTTAATCAGTCTATTATAGATTTGTTTTGTTCCATAATTTCATTCATTTCTTTGTTTTCACGTACATGTGTTTGTGCTTTCCCAAAGTATTATCACAGTGAAACTCTAAAAAACTACAACTATAACATGATCACACTTATCTACACACTTCAAATCTACTAAAATAAATTTTTATTTAGATATGGTATATAATGTATCTTGTTTCAAAATCAGATAAAAATATATGAAACTATGTAACCATTTTTATAAAATAATATATTAAAGAATAGTAAATTTCAATTATGTCCTAATTAAACATGAAACCTATAAGTTATATGTATTTTCATATAATATTTTTCACTTTTTATGTTCATTATATTCCATACATATCACATTTTTGGGTTTCATATGGGTCTAATAACACCTATTAGAGGCAGTAGAAGCAATTTAGAAACTCAAACCAAGATCTTCGTGCTAGATTATAGAAATCATGCATTAAACTGAATTGAGTAAAACTGTAAATTGTGTGTAACTTATAATTAAGGGCTAACAGATTTCCTTTTATCTTCATCAAATGAGTTTGATGTAGATTACTAGAATGGAAATCAAAGGACTCCTACCTCCAGAGGTTTCCAAGTGTTGAGACTAAATCACTCAATGCTTGAGCAGGACTCTCCAACCACCATGGGATGCCAGTTTATTATCTTACAAAGGTGATAGGATAAAAGATCATTGGGTTTATGAGATTCATAGTAAATATAATTATAATATACCACCCCATCTATGGAATGGAATTGGGATTTATAAAGCCCTTGAGTACACTCCTTGAGTGTTGTTTCCTTTACTCATGTGTTAAAATTCATGAGACAATTATTTGTCTATCTCATGCATCTCATGAAACAATGAATGAAACATCATTAAATTTCATCTTATTAAATTATTATTAATCACATATAGTGTGGTAATTATTCACTCAAATGTTTTATATAATATATCACCCCTCCTCATTGTCTTGATAAGATGTGGTGGCGGTACTAGTTCTTACGTGACATCATCAAGACACCAAAGGCTGTAAATAAATGTTAAGGGCCTCAAAACATTTGGGGCACGATTTTCCCTTTTGAAAGATAAAATATCCAAGATATATAAATAATAACAAACCAAACCTCTATATGATATAAGATTAAAAAATAAAACTCAAAACATAACTAAACCAATAAACAATATCATAGTACAAGCAGAAACCAAAAGATATACTCAAAGAGAACCAAAAGACCACAATAATAAAAAATCTTCATCAACATCAACCAGTAACACCCAACACAATACAAGATCCACTCCATATTACATTCCCATGTTATCAAGAAGTATCACTAAATAATTGATATAACTTTCCTTTACATGTGTCTCGATAGAAAACATCTGAAAACGTACAACAATGCCAAAGCAAGGTGTGATTCAAAACTGAGTAGGATTTCCCCAGCAACTTACCAACTCACTCCACTCGGACAAAACTTGTTATAATAATGTATATAAAATAGCTATAAGTAGTAAAAATAGTGTATATCAATGTCATAAAACAATTTTCCATGGAATTAAATGAAACAAGACTTCCATACTGTTTCTCAATTCATTTTTCATACCCACAACCATGTTCCCACACACACACCATGCATGCCTATGTGACATCTACATACTCATGAGTGGTATCTCATAGATCCACCAAGTCATCATAAGGTGACCAATAACAAGTTCCCCAATGTAACACAACACTTCCACAGGTTCACGTCTAATGGAAATGAACACATACCAACCTTGTATACCAAATACCCATGCCAAAACATTCTATATAAAACCATTACATTATTTAAATCATTTCAAAAAAAAATTACATGCATAAAAACCATAATTTTAGAATCAAAATTTTAAAATTATGAAACAAAGGGATTCTTTAAAATCCAACCAATTCCCCACAATTTTCAAAATCCAAATCCAATCATTATTTCCACTAAGAATTACACAGTGATTTCACTACAATTTCAATCAAAAAAATTAATTAAAACTAAGAATTCAAGTTCTAAATTAAGTGGGGTTAAGATAGAATCCACATACCAAACAATGGTTTTTAAAAACAAATAAAGGAATAAAGAAACTCTTTATCTTCCATTGTATATATTTTCCTTCAATCAAGCCAATCATAATACCTCAAGATTACTATAATAGAACATGGATAAATCCACCATAGATTATATAGATGATTATAAGAGAGAGATGTAGAGAGTAAGACTAGATATAATAATAATGGTGAAGAATTATTTATTACCAAAGAATATATGCCTCCAAAAAACTTTGATTCACCTAACAATCACTTCTGGATCAAAAGGAAATGTCTCTCAAGCATTGGGAGAAAAAGGAATTCTACTTATAGAGAGAATAGGATATAATAGGGGGTTCAAAGGCTTAATTTGGATTATATAAACATTTTAAAGAGTTCCAACTATACTTCATATGGTTAGGCCGCCTAGATTAGAAATCTATACACCAACAATGCGGTGTTATTATCCTGAAGCCACATAACACATGGTTAGTTTACATGGTTAGACAAACCGTGTGCCAACCATGTATTTATATCTATTTTAAGAATCATGGTTTTCCTTGGTCACTTACATGGTTTGGAGAAACGATGTTCTAACCATGTTTTGGCCTAGTTCACAAGTTATCCCCTTGTACATTTTCTTAGATATGGCTCACGGTTTCTGCCAACCATGAACAAACCATGCACCTACATAACAGACTCAAAAACATTAAAAAAACCCTCATAACCTCTAGAAACGTGGCCCTAAAATTATATAAAATCAAAATAAACAAATAAAGGGTCATGTGACTAAAAAATTGGGTGATACATTCTCCCCACTGTTAGCCTTTCTGTCCCTTGAAAGTAGAGAACTCCCATTTCCCTATAAGAGTTTGGGCCACTGCTCTAACATTTACTTTTATTACTCTCATTTTTGTTCCAAAATCTGACCATGGTTCCATATAACTCACACTAGACTGATTTTTTCCCATAAAATATCTTCTCTTGTCTATCCACAATCCATAATAGCAGATGAATCAACATAGCATCCAACTCTAGTTCAATGCAATCCCATAAAATTGTATGGTTAGGATCAGGTTGGTAATTCTTTAACTAAGATACATAGAACATATTATGCACTGAACTAAACCTTGGTGGAAAATCCAAGTGATATTCCACCTCACCAACTCATTAAAGTATCTAAAATGGCTTATGCATTAAGGTTAAGACTTTCCCTACTTACCAAAACAACGATTCCCAAGACTTGGAGTGATTCTCAAAAACACAAGATCACACATCTTAAATTTAAAAAAAAAGTCATTTATGATTATCCACATAATATTTATGACGAATCTAAGTCATTTCCATCATATTTGTAATCAACTGAATATTATTTATTATTTATTGCACAAGTCTTGGTCCAATTAGTGAAGCATCACATATTTCCACCCAAAAAAGTCCATAACAACAAAAAATCCCATATAATTCTTCATAATAATACATATGTATTGAGGCATGACAACTTTTATTGTATGAGAACTCCAATAATAGAAACATCTATTACCAAGAACCACCAAGATCCATTACATGATCCCTTAGCATGTCCTTCAACATTTGGGTTCTCCCTTCATACTATCCATCGGTTTGAGGATTAAAATATGTACGAATAGTCAAATGTGTTACAAGGTATTACTTTAAGGAGTAAAAAAATTGAGAAGTAAACTTGGGGTCTCAATCAGATACAATCTAAATTATAACCCCATGTTTCTTTACCACTTCTTGAATGTAGATATTGGATAATTCTTCCAATGTATTAGTTTCATGGATAGGGATTAAGTGAACCGACATTGTGAGTCGATTTATAATCACCTATATGGAATTGTGTTTCCTAAAAATCCTTGGTAGACCGATTATAAAATACATGGCTATCTACTTTCATTTCCACATCAGAATTGAAAAATTTTGTAACATACTTGTTGGCCATTAATGCTTCACCTTTACCTGCTGAAAGGTGAGGTATCGAGAGAAATATTTCTCTGCGTATCTTTTCATCAAAATCCACAAAATTTCATTCAATTATCTATACATATTCTATATTACCATATGAATAGACCATCGCAAATAGTAGTAGTCATTAAGAATATTTTCCGGATAATCAAAATATGTGACCATTCAATCTCTAAACTGAAACATTGAACACTATGTGAGCTTCCATCCCTAAATGGTCTCCCAACCATTGAGCTTTAACCCCATATTAACTATTTAATATAGAAAGAAAACTAAAACACCACCCTAGAACAAGCATTCTAGATTCATACCCCCTAGGACTAACATTATTTTCCACTAGTCTGAATCCTCTTTATCTAATTAAGCATATGAGTTCCTACTCAATGCATTCACTATAGAATTAAATTTACCTCATGTGTACATAAATTTGAATTCAAACATATTCATATACTCCATCCATCTACACTAACTTAAAATAATATCTCTGTGACAAAATTTTTTTCAAACTACTATGATTCATAAACACTATAAATTTCTCACTAAAGAGATAATAACACTTATTCATTAAAGTTTGGATCATAGTAGCTAGTTACAAATCATGGATTTGGATGTTCTTATCATGAATCTGTAATTTCTGTGAGCCATAAAGAATAACAGTATTCCCTTACATGAGTACGCATCCCAACCCTAATCCTAATGCATCATAATAGACTATATAGACCTATCCAAACTATGGAAACTTTTGTATAGGAGTTGATGTAAGTCTAACCTTAATTTATTTAAATAGTTCTTGAAATTCATCATTACCTAGGAAAAGAACTCATTTTCATAAAATCTATCATCGGTGAGACCAAACATGAAAAATCACATTCAAAACATATGTAGTGTCTTTTGAGGCCAAGGAAACTCCGTATATCAAAGACATTCTTCAATGATTTCTAAGAGATAACAGATTTTATATTTTCAAAGTCTATAGAAACACCTATTTAAAAAATGAAATGGCCCAAGAAACATACCTATTATATCTAGAAATCACACTCTAATAACTTGAAATACGGACAAAGTTCCCGTAAGATACCCAACACTATATCAAAGTACTATTCCTGGTCCATGTTTTTTCAAGATTGTGCTAGTATAGCATCAAAAAATACTATTATAAAGTAATCCAAATACCTCTAAAATATTTGATTCATCAATACCATAAATATATTTGGTTCATTCATTAGACCAAAAGGAATAATAAAAAATTCATAGTTTTCATATCTACTATGAAAGATGTCTTTCGAATATCCTCTTTCCAAACAATAACTAGTGATATCCCAAATCAAATTCAATTTTAGAGTAACAACGGGATACCCTAAATTGATCAAAAAATCATCAATTAATGGAAGATGATATCAATTATTTATCATATATTGGTTAATATTATGATAACTCGCAAAAATTATAAGAGTTCCATCCACCTTTTTCACAAAAAGAACCAGTGATGCCCACAGAGACGAGCTTGGTTGAATGAACGCGTTACTTTCTAACTCTTCCAACTAAACTTGAAATTCCTACATTTCTGTCATCACCATTTGATAAAATAGAAGTTAAATATTAATAGTTCCCATTTGGATATCAATCATAAACTTTAATTCTCTTTTTGGTGGAAATCATGAGAAATTTTGAGTACAAATATTAGGAAATTGGTCAAAGTTAGTTGGAAAATCTATATTATCAATATTATCCATATATGAAAGGTTAATCACTAAAAAATGATAATATATGGTTCTTAACACTAGGTACAAAGTATTACTCTTCCTACCTTTATATCACAATTTCTTCTAAAGATAATATTGACACCATCCATAGATGTGAAACAAACCTTTCAGGCATACCGTCAATGTGGGCCTTAAATGATATAACCTGATCTATACCTAGAATTAAGTCATATAAATCAATATCTAGAACAAATAAATACCAAATCAACTCAACCCCATCAATATTCATAAAAAAATATTTACATGTAAAGGCTCAATATTCTTTTTGTCTAAGAGGAGTTTGAAGTTTCTACATATAAGGCATCATTCCAATATGTAAACCCATATGATCAATAGTAAGAGAATAATTAAATTAGTGGTATATTCCCATTTCAAACTAATCTTATATAATGTTAGAATTTAAAATAATCATACCTCTCATCATCAAATAATAAGATTGAATATCCATGATCACTTGCTCAACTCTGTACAATTTCTTACTTACTTCATTTTTCTCTTGTCTACCCTGTTGAGATTACAATAGTTGAGGAGTCATGGTGTTCCAAGAATTATCTTGGATCACTAAATTATGATGAAAGGGATTATTTTTCATTGATAATCCCATTTAATCATATATTTCTTGGGAATCATGATATGTGTCTCTAGAACTAGACCTTGGAGCTTTGTGACAATAGGGCTGAAGTTATTCCTTTAGGTTTCAATTATAACATGTTATACGTGATTCCAAACAATCTCACTTCATATGGTCATAAGTATTGCAATAAAAACATAAAATCTTACTTTTTGGTCTATGGGGAATGTTTATTGATCCCATGGTCCGATTCTGAGGTATACCACCACTCTAGAAGTAGGTGTCCCTCTTCAAATTATTCCAATTAGAGTTATTACCTATTTATATAGGAAACAATATGATCTATGCAACTGTATTTATTAAAATATACTTTTATTTCACTATATCTATATTCACCACCTCTATATAATCCGTTATACAATTCATGGAAATATTTTAAGGAATATCCTGCCTTAATCCAGACTCAAAAATGCATGCCTTTAAGGATGCACTTCCATAACTACTAGAGAAAAGATGACTAAATTAATAAATTTAACTGCATACTCTATCATTATGAGGTTCTCTACTTCAAACTGAATAATTTTTTTTCTAGTAATCTCAGAGGTGTAAGGATATAATTTCCTATTAAACAATTACTCAAAATTCTCCCATGTCAGGTATTTGTCTAATTTATCCTAAAATTCTAATTAACACCATTGGAATTCCAAATCCTCAAACATATATGTTTTTAAATTTACTTTAAAATCTACCAGTGTCCCAAGGAAATCTAAGACTCAATTCATTTGATTTAAAAATACTTCTTCTTTTTTTCGGTTTGGAATCCCCCTGAAAGATGGGTGGATTCTTCTTTTGGAACTGAACTGAATGATCCACTTTATGAGGTTCATCCTTCTTATTACCCTTATTTATAGACTTAAAAGACTGGAAAATTCTTTACACTAGCTCTTGTTTGACCTATGTATCTTGTCCAACCATATTTTCAGTAGACTCCTCTTGTTTATTTCTAGGATGCATACCTAGTTCCATTCACTATTACCACAAGAAAAATCCATTTTGTCTCACTAATTAGAAACTAAAGTCCTAACAATTATAATTTACCACATCAACACATATCCCAAACATATATTTACACAATTCAATTATCATCAACGTATTAAAAAAAATTAAACCACTACAACCATGCATTTTAAAATCAACCATTTCTCACAATTTTCTAAAATCGACATTTTTTTATCCACTTAATAAACCACTAAACTTATAAATAACAATACAGCCACATTGGGATGTCTTAATATTAATACATGTCATGAAAAAACTATCGGCTAAACCCATGACAATGAGGTGACACTACCTATAAGTGTCCTAAAACTCTTATGAACGAAAACACCCTAATAGCTAGAAGTTGAGAATAAAAAGTTTTGCTTCATCTTTTTTCTGCTATACTTTTCAAGTTTAGATGATCCAATCTTCTTAAAAATCTCCTAATGATAAACTGATACTATTTCCAACTCTATCATCGAACATGTTGTTACCATTTGTCTCAAAATTAAAGTTGGATCATCCAAAATAGATATCGTTTTTAACATCCATCCACTACTCATTAGCGTAACAATGGGTTGTCGTACTATTGGTTCTTAGGTGACATTCCCAAGACACCAAAGGTTGGAAATAATTTACAATTTCCTCAACAACATCTGGGTGATGATTTTCTCTTTTTAAAGATAAAACATCTAAACTATAAAAAAATAATCAACCAAACCTCAATATGATGAATGAGTATAAAATACAACTCAAAACATAACCAAACAAATAAATCAAATCATAGTACAAGTGGAAACCTAAATATATACTCAAAGAGAACCAAAAAACCACTAAAATAAAAACTCACAAGTGACATAAACTAGAAACACTCAACCCACTCAAAGATCCACTCCACTTGTCATGCCTATGGTATCAATAAGCAACACTAAATAAGTTAGATACCTTTCCTTTACATGGTTCAAGAGACATGAAACTTGAAAATGAACAATAGTTCCCAAGAAGGGGGTGAGTCTAAACTCAATAAGTCACCCCCAACAACTTACCAATTCTTTCCAATAGGACAAAAACTGTTATAAAAATTTACATAAAATAGTTTTTAGTAAAAACAATTTATATTAAATTCATAAAACAATTTTCCAGGGAGAGAAATAAAACAAGCCTTTTAAATTATTTCTCAGTTCATTTGGAATAACCATAACCATGTCTCCACACACACACACCATGCATGATTAGTTGAAAGTTCCATACTCATGAGCGATCTCACTTTAATCCATCAATTCACCATAAGGTGAACAATACCAGGTAACATAATGGCACATGACCCTTCAACAATGTCACCTCTATTGAAAATAAACATTCACCAACCATGTATGCCAAACCATTCAATGTTAAACCGTTATATTATTTAAATCATTTCAATCAACAATTTCCATGAATCAAAAGAAAACCACGATTTTAAAATAAATATTTTTAAAATTTTAAACCAAATGGATTTTTTGAAATCCGATCAATTTCCTAAATTTTTCCAAAGCCAAAACCAATAAATATTTCCACTAAGAATCTCACAAGTATATCAGTACAATTTCAATTAAAATATTTAATTAAAACTAATCCATTAAGTTATAAATAAAGTAGATTCAAGAGATAATCCACCAACCTCATAATGGTTGATTAAAATGAAGAATAGTAAGATAAAACTATAGATCTGGACTTGGAACTCATTTTATTTAATCAAAACAATCACAATCCATCAATACTACCATCATAGAACATGAATCTCTCCACCGCATATTAGCTATATGATTTCAAGATAGAGAGAGAGAGAGAATAGATCTAAGAATAATAGTGAAAATGATGACTTAAAGATAAATCTCGGCCTCCAATGAACTTTGATTTACCTAAGAATCACTTCTGGATCAAAATAAATGCATCACAAGCAATAGGAGAAAATTGAATTTGGGTTATGGAGAGAATAAGGGATTAGAGGGGATTTGAAGGCTTAATTCGGAATAAATCCACATTTTAAGGAGGTCCAACTTTACACCACATGGTTTGGCCACACATTTTGAAAAACCATATGCCAACTATATAGTGCTACTTTCTTAAGGCCACGCATCATATGGTTGGCTCACATGGTTAGAAAAATCATTCATTAAATGTGCACTTACCTCTATTTTAAGAAGCATGGTTTCTCCTAGGCACTCAAGCGGTTTTTCCAAACCATGTTCCAACCATGTGCCTACCCAGTGCTCATTGTTTCCCCTTTCATAGTTTCCTAGAGATTTAGAATAGTTATTACTAACTATATACCTTCAAAAAGGCCTTAAAAACATGCCAAAACCCATTGAAACCTCCTAGAACATAACCTGAACATTATATCACCTCAAAATAAATGAATAAATGGTAATGTACCTGAAACTGGGGGTGCTACATTAACACTTACTATTAGGATCCCAATGTATTAAGCTTAATATAAATTGAGAAAATGTATTCTCAATATATTCATCTCATACATATCAAAATAAATTGGTGATAGTGTACTCTTAAGACCTTTCTTAAGGATACATTGGCAACTACTTGTTTTCAAGTAAGGCTTAATGATATATTAGAATTCACATATCTCAATTCTTGTATCTAAGGATATGTTAGTGAATCTGTATCCTCAACCCTAGGTTTTGGGTTAAATAATCTCCTTCAATATCTCACTTCCCCTAAATCCTAAAAGACTTTGTTCCATTTCACCTTATATTGTATCATATACAATAACTCATGAAAAAATATCCTAAAATCGTTTGTTTGTAAATTTATCATTAACTTCATCATGTATCACATTATATTTAATACCCTATGAATACTAATCAAAAACTCTTTTAGGTTAACTCTAAAATTCTTTTAGAGATACTCGTCGAGTTAAAGGCAATCCCTATTCAGTCAACCATAAAGTGTGACCCCATGGGACCTTATAGAATTGAAAATAATTATAAATAAATGAATCCATAGATTTAATCAAATATAATCCTCTAAAAAGGAATCAATTCTACTCAAGATATAAATGGATATGGAGTAAACTCCATAAAACATAAATATCTATATACTTGTGTACACTGTATCTATATCTTACTAGTATTAATTCTCATAAATTTTCATTAAAAAAGACATCAAGTGACTCTGGGACACATAGTACGTCAATCTCAAATATCCTACTCACATGATCTCGAATATATGAATATAGGATAACTTGTTCGATGAATACATCACATTTTATTTATATTTATGGATGATAACATAGCATGTCCCTTATTCGAATAGATAATAACATCATATGTACTATATAGGTGCTGCCTCACACTCCCTAGTCTATCTCAATCAAGATCCCAAATGTCATACTCATTATATAAGAAGGAGAATATCATCTTAGTAGAGCTCCAACGGAAGACACATTCAACAACATACACAACCGCCCATGATTAACTAAGATTTAATGGCTTATATTGGAAAGGTATTGAAGAATGAAGGTTCTAATGCTAGGTAT
Organism: Viscum album; assembly: GCA_963277665.1. Lineage (NCBI taxonomy): Eukaryota > Viridiplantae > Streptophyta > Magnoliopsida > Santalales > Viscaceae > Viscum > Viscum album. The sequence continues at coordinate 1,008,894,524 of OY728161.1, forward strand.
ATCTCCAACATTATGTAATGGGGACTCCGATTTGATCCATTCACCCGTATTATACTAAATATATAGTTTATGACACTCCATGTTGTATACCTATTGGGTCATCCAACACAAAAAAAACAATCGTTATATCTCATGAACATATTTTGTATCTCATACAATATTCCCACTCATGCCAACAATAACACTTCACCATAACCTATAACACCATGTGATTAAAATTATTTAGGGATAACAAAAAATGGTACTTTTAGAGGTTAATTATCATTACATTTCATGAAATGTATATCAATATATATATATTTATACATTCAATGTGAAAGAATAATAAAATAGAGGTTTCCTTTTATATCGTATATTTTATTCTCTTAAAACTATTTTAAGAATACTTAACAAAATCCTACATAAGATATGACTACTATATCACGTATAATATACTGGTAATTTATCCTTATGTATACTACACTTTTTGGGATTTTTTTAATTTATTATATTTATATATAATTCATACCACATTATGATGTGACCACCTGATAAAACCCTCCCACTAAACTCTAGTGAGTAATATCTATGAAGAAATAAAGTTCGAAAAATAGTTAGATTTAGGAATCATGTTCCTAATGTTCAAATCCTTGAATATATAAAAACTTATTAACACCACAACATAAAATGTTATGAAGTTAAATGCTTTTGACTTATGAGAACTCTTTATAAGTTTAACATCATCATCCTTGAAATATTTTTCCATCAAAATGTTTCCTAGAAATAATTTATCTATTTACACTATTACTTAACAACAAATCTTAAACTCATTTAGGATAAAGTGACATTCATTTTTTGTTGTATTTATATGTAACTCTTTACATTTTTACCACCAGACACTAAAATTATTTTAGGATATTAAATGAAATTTACCTTTTTATCAAACTAGAATAATCCTTCTAGGAAATAGTAATATTCACTTTTTGCAGTAACTAAGTATAACATTTACAATTTTCTTTACCATCACATATCCAAAGCTTCTTAAAATATTAAGTGAAAATGAACTTGATATTTAGACTAGTGTATTATTTTATTTGTTAACTTTGAATATCTATATGTTCAAGCATACTCCAACTAGCCTCCTAGAAACTGTATTCTCTTTATAATATCATGTTACGATACATACACTTCTTTTTGTTTAGGAAATAAGTCTTATTTAATTTTATTAGGAATATTTAACAAATATAATATTGTTTCCATATCATATATGGTATTCTATGTTTTTAAATAATTTTTCTCTTAAATATGAATTTATTAAAATATACCATTGATCGGTGGTCAGAACACATTCCATTATATTTTAATAAATAAGAAGATAAACACTTTATCTTGGATAATAAAATATCATTGTCTGCTTTATAAACATTTTATAAAATCAAACGAATCATATATCATGTGTATATAATTAATCAAATCATTTTATCATAATAAATCTTTATTAATGAATAAATTATATTTTCACATAAGATAAATGATATAAAGATATGAATCATATGCATGGATATATTTGAGATTGACCACTTCTTTTAAATTCAAATTATTTATGGGAAAACTATTTTCTTCATCACTTGAGTGAAAACTACAATCTTTGTCAATTTTTCCTTTATTTTAAACTCTTATATTTTCTAAATGTATGTAATGTACACAGTTATTATTATATACTCTTAAAACCAAGGTATTGGTTCCCATAGCACTGATACCTGACATAGAAATTCTATAGAGTTTCTAAAAATCCTTCTATTATCTTTAAAAAATCCATCTTATGTAATTATTTCTCCTTCTTAGTGATTTTACACTTAGGTTTCAATGACATTATTAGTCTACTTGAAGAATAATTTTTTTAATCTCCAACTAAATTGAAATCTACTAGTTAGAACTTTTACCCCCTTGTATTATCTCTACAATATAAGAATATAGAAATCACATGCCTTGTTTATCTATTATCAACACTTGAGAATATCTGGTAAAAATTTATTAAATACATTTATTTTTTTTTTAAAAATTCCAAATATGACAATAGAATTAATTTATTAACCATAACAAGTCTTAAAAAAACCTTTAGTATCATTAGAATACTCAACCATATTGTGTATCATACCCAATCATATTGAGTATATGAGACTAAAATTCCTTAAGTTAGTTAGCATATAATACCTTTGAAAACTTAGTGAATCATTTATGCTTCTTGTAGCATCTAGATTCACATGTTTAACAACTTTAACATTTGTTTGTTCGGGAAGGTATTTCTATAATACATATAATTTTATCCTTAAGAACTTTTCTTAAGTTACCTTTCTAAGGGTTTTCTTACATTAAGCTTCTCTTTCCTATAGTATTAATATCAAAACTAAGTTTCAGGATGATGATGTTGTTATATACAATAGAAGAATTTATGAGATGATTTTCATTTCCTTTACTATTTAATAAATAATTTTATTAAAATGGATCCAACTAAAATAATAACCCCTTTTGATTTCACCATACCTATTAGTGGACAAAGAACCATATCTCATCATGACTTACATTGGGCATCACATAAATAAACCCTGAAAATATATGATAAAAAACTATTTTCAATCTTATCATATATGAATCTTAGATAGGTGAGTGGATAACTCTTTATCTAAATCAATAATATGGATTCACACGACATGATTCCTATAGTGTTTTAATATTTAGGGATTCCCGGTTAAGTGTAACCCAAATCAAATTCCAAGAAAAAGGAACCTATAATTTAGCACCATCTCATTATTTTATTTCCCTACATATGATAGTCCATGAAAACGTATAAATTAGGGTAATCTATACTAAATCATCTAGGTCTTAACTAGTGACACTTTGAAAGGAATATAGAACTTAGTAATTTGAATGGGATTTAATATCACCCTCTTATCTCACATTATTTTATTTATGTATGAATTCTTCTATTGATTTTAATTTGGAATCATATTCCTTATGTAACGCCCTGATCCCAGTTACCCAAAGTCATTTCATTATTACATAACATTGTCATGATCACAAAAGATCAAGTCTCGAAATACTGATTAGTTTAGTATCCATGGAAACACTAGAGACATTCATAAGGTTTACATTACATCATAAAATAGAAAACTACAACAACATTATTTCCTTAGAAAACAATGAGATCCCATAAACTATCCCTGAAAGTCACTCATAACATTCTTCTTTGCATCCTGGGAAAAATAAAACATAGAAAGGGGTGAGCTCAGATGCTCAGTAAGGATAAGAATACAGAGGAAACTTTCATAAATAAGTATAACCATTTAAGGCAATGTATAACTAAAATAAAATCCTTTTAAACTTGAACTTCATCATAATATGGAAAAAATAAAATGAACTAATTCCATTTACTTATTCACATGAAAAAAATTTTATTAAATTATACAAGAATTATATACACTAATATGATATCATATATGATCTTTTAATATTTCTTTGTTAATACTATTCATAATCGCTTTTGAATAGCTATTTAGGTAAGTCATGGTGCGCTAGAACTAAGTGTTTCTTGTAGTGAAAGTTATTAGATTACTTTGAATAAATAACGTACTATTAAATCTTGGGGTGTTACATTCTTCCCTCCTTAAATAAATTGTGTCCTCGCAATTTTAAATTGTTCTTTGAAAATAAAAGGTTCAAAATAGAAAATAATTTTGTGGGAAAACCCACATCAGAAATTGGGTTAATAAAATTTATTCATAATAAGAGGAAAAGGGTAATGAAAAAGTAACCATCAAATTATGATCTCACTTAAGAGAGCATTGGTGGAAATTAGAGACACATAATTGGAGAAAAATGTAAATATTTATAGGGAGTAATTGAGGTCATCAGTCACAAACAATTGTAGAATTGAGGGCCTCAAAGTCATCAAAATATGATGATTTAAAATATCATTGGTTCCACAAAACATAAGGTATTAAGATAACACATTTTTAGTTTTAATATCCCTTACCTAAATTTTAAGAATTAATTTATTCACAGAATAAGAGAAGAAAAAAATATATACTTGACAAGAAGAGTTCCATACTTTAACTAATTTTTGCCACAAACTCATATTTCACTCTAAAAGATAATAGAACTAAAAAATATTCTATTTATCCTATTCGTATAGGGTTAAAAAAATGAATTTCTAATTCATCTACCAGACCCTTAAAAAACTAAATTATTCAATCCAGGACATCACATGGGTCAGTGGTAGGTGATACACCCTTGTCGACCTTCGGTTGCGAGTTCAAGTCGTGCGGCCATGCCGGATGCGACGGGTTGCTGCCCAACCTCCAAGTTGTCTTTTTTATGGAAATCCAAAAATAATATCAAACTAGACTTATCCAAAATACTTCTGTCCAAACTCACAGTCCAAAATTTATAGGGAAGTTAAACACAATGAAGATTGTTTTTTCCACGTAATAACATGTGAACACCTTCATCATGTATTCTTTTAAAACACTACAATATCCTGAATTACCATAAAACCTTATTGATTATATTCATCTTCCCTTATTCATTATAGAATACTAGATATACTTCTTCTATCCAAAAATTTTGTAAACTCAAACAAGGATGGAATATACAAATCATTAATCAGTTTCAAGGTAGTCAAAAATATCCAATATAATTTATCCAAATCAAACATCTATTATTCCAAAATCACTAACTTAGTATCATAACCATATTATGGTTTATCTTTCTCTCAACCATATATTTTCCAAAAATTTAACCTGCTATTGAGTCACTTTTCTTGGTTCCACATAATCTCAAGTCCTTAATGAAATAGTACTGCAGTACAATCCTTATATACTCCAAAATTATTATAACCAGTACAGCGTTGATACAACACTCAAATGACATAATTCTTTAATAACAACATAAGAACTCTAATCATTCCTCCTCATCTATGGTAGTATCATAACTTGATTTTTATCCAATAGCATCATTTGGGGCATACTCTAATGATTTGGACATTGGTTTACGTAGTGTCCCAACTCCTTGCAGATTAAGCATTGTATATTTGAAACCTTTTTCCTACCCTTGCAGTCACGTACATGGTGTCCTTTTTCTCCACACTTATAACAAACTCTCATTCCCTTCAGGAACGTTCCAGGCAGTTTCTTTCCACATTTATCACATATGAGAAAATTCTTCTTTTCCCTCTTCCCTTTATCCATCTTTCTCTCTTTCATCCTTTTCTTCTCTTGCTTCCCTTCAAATCCATAGGACTCAGATAATTATTTACTTATCTTTTTAACACATGATATTATTTCTTCATATGTTGGGAATACATGGGATACAATTTCTCTTCTAAATTTTGGCTTAATATCATGAAATATATGATCCTTCTTAATCTTTGGATCATACGTATTACTGGAGTTCACATTCCTTCTACTGGGTGCCATTTATATACAATGGAATACACTATGTCAGTTTATGAATTGCAATGAATAATTCAAAACTTGTAAAATACCTAACGTAGACTGAACAGTTTATGGATATAATCCATAATCATAAAAATGTTTTCTTTGAGAAGTATATACTCATAAACCCTTCATAATGGTTGGTAAAGAAAATGAGAATTATCCTTAGCATATCCCCCGGGAGTGTTGTAACCAAGAGTGCAGCAAGGCCCGTTTTCATGCACCAGTTCATGTTCAAGTCTAGCTCAAAGCGGTGTTTTTGGGTTTTACCCCTAGGTACATCTGTGCCAGAGCCGCCTCTACCTAGTCATATCCAGATAGGGATGTATTGCCCGAAAAACTCACAAAATCTTTACATTACCAAAATTCTAGGAAGTTCTTCTATACTAATACTCAAATTCTGTCTTACGGTAATGTGATGTAATCAGAGTTTATCTAAATCTAGATTCCAAGGTTTGTACTAAACTTTCTTTGATACCAATTATAATGCCCCGACCCCGGTTACCTAGAGTCGGTGCATTATTACATAACATTGGCATGATCACAAAAGATAAAGTCTCAAAAGACCGATTAGTTTAGTAGCCTTAGAAACACTAGATACATTCATAAGGTTTACATTACATCCTAAAATGGAAAACTACAATAACATTGTTTCCATAGACAACAATGAGATCCCATACACTATCCCTGAAAGTCAGTCATAACATTATTCTTCGCATCCTGGGAAATATAAAACATAGAAAGGTGTTATCTCAAATGCTCAGTGAGGATAACAATATAGCAGAAACTTTCATAAATAAGCATAAACATTTAAGGAAATGTACAACTAAAGCAAAAGCCTTTTAAAATTGAACTTCAACATAATATGGAAAAAATAAAATGAAATATTTCCATTTACTTATTCACATGAAATAATTGTTATTAAATTATACAAGAATCATGTACACTAATATGATATCATATATGATCTTTTAACATTTCTTTTTTAATGTTATTCATAACTGCTTTTGAACGGCTATTTAGATAAGTCGTGGTGTGCAAGAACTCGGTGTTGCATGTAGTGAAAGTTATTGGATTACTTTGAATAAATAACATACTATGAAATCTTGGGGTGTTAAACCTTCCACTAAATCAAAAGGTTCAAAATATATTTATGTGTAACTTTTTAAATGGAACACAATTTTGTGTCACTCACTCAAAAATAAAATCCGAATATATTCATACATATCCAAATACATCTTATAAAAAAGTCACATGGACTCTTCATGTAAAATTTTAGAATTATATGACATTAAAAATATCAATATGATTATTTCTAGAGAGACAGATAGCCAACCATCACCTTTCTAGAATAAGGCATAGCCTCCAGGCTTGTGGGAAGTCTAACCTCAATTTACTCTCCCCAAGAAGACTTTATTCAAGAGATAATCCAATCCAGCTTGACTCTAAAACCTTGTATTTATAAATTATATTAAATAATAAAATCCAAGTTAATAACTTTAGTTACAAACCAAAGTCATGGTAGTTGAAAACTAAATATTTTTTTGTTATTATTATTATATAATTCAAGGCTTGACAATTTATAAGATCATTTTAACAACTTAAAATAAACAATACACATATTTATAATATAAAAAATTTATAAAAATGAATAACATTGGGAATAAATCTTAAATAAATTAAAGTTTCATATATTTAAACAAGAAATAAATATTTATGAACAATCCATAAATAAATCTTAACTGTAAAAAATTAATAATTTATCTTATAATTTGGACAACGCATAATGTTGAATATAAACACTTTATATTCATTTCATAATATGAACTCTATGTATTATTAATTATATGGAATTTACTTTAGATACATGATATTTCATGAAATATAAAGATTTTATATTTCAATCTATATTATATAAAAGTTTTACATAATCAAGATATCATATACTTATTTATTTAACCCTTTATCAAATTTATCATCAAAATTCTTTTTTCTGGTCTAAATAATATCCCAAATAAGGCCCTTAATCTTAACAAATAAAATTAAGTATTATGAAAAAATCATAATCTTAAAATATAAAAAAAAATTATATTTTTTGCCTTATTTTATAATTTATAACCACTTTATAAATTCTAATTATAAAATGAAAAATTTATATAAAAACTAAAATTTATACCATATAATATAGTAAAAAGTATTTTTTTAATATTAACATTTAATATTAGGAATATTTATTAATATATGTTTCATAAACATTTATAAATTAATTATAAAATCTATATAATTAATTAATTTTTAAAAATGTATAAACTAGTAAATAGGCCAAAAATAACTTTATCATTATTTATAAACAATTTATAAATATTATAATTTTGAACATTAGATTAAGTTATCAAATAAATGTAATATTGATTTATAAGTTGATATTACATTATTACATAACATAATATCAGGCTTTGAGTCGAGATTACTTTTATTTTATAACATAGTGTTAGGAGAAGCATCGTACATTATTTTCTCTTACAATGTGATGTTAATAATTGAATTTATGATACTCTATTTTAGTGGTGAGGGATATAGGTCGTGTTATCATATAACATATGTTTCACCTTAAAGTTCATATTATATTATTTTTATAATGTAATATTGAGACTTGATATGGATTAAATTATAAAATTATCAAAATATGAGAGACTCTCTTGTGAATATTTTGTTGTGTAATGTAGTGTTAAGGTCTTTTATCACATGTTTCGTTATCGGATAATCATAACTTCAAGGTCTCTATAAATTATGTTAATGCTTAACATATTACCAAGTTGTAGTACCTCACACTAGGTTATCACAATGTAATCTCATTCTAACTATTCTTAATTTAAACACATGATTTCATGAATATCAATAACATGGAATGATCTGATAACATTTTTGGTTTTCATAGGGGTTTAATAACACTTATTAGAGGTAGTATAAGCTATTTTGAAACACAAACCAAGATATCCATGCTAGATTATAGAAATAATGAATAATTCTATAAATAGTGTGTAACTATCAAAAAAGATCCAGTAATTTTATTTTTATATTTTTCAAATGAGTTTAATAAAAATCACAAGATTTGAAATCAAAGGACTCCCTCCTCAAAAGGTATCCACGGTTTGCGCCTGCATCACTCAATGTTTGAGCGGGAGTTTCCAACCACCATGGCATGCTAATTTATCATCATGAAAAGGTGTTAGGGTATAAATATTTTATTTTTATAGATTATTTACTAAAATTATGGTAATATCACACCCCTTCCATTACATGGTAGTGTGATTTATAAAGCCCCCGAGGAAGCTCCTCTGGTATTGTCTCATTTACTCATGCATTATAATTCATGAGTAAATGATCCAACCAACTAATGAATCTCATGAATTAATGAATGAAATTCCCTTAAATTTCATTTTATGAAATTATTCTTAATGATATACAATATTGGAATGATTCACTCAAATATAAACACTTCACATTCATCCACCACTATAGTAACCCCATGATACTTTGAGACAATGTATTCTAAAAATATGCATCTCATGAATATAAAAAAAATTGGTGATAATGTACTCATAAGACCCTTAATAATAAATAAGAATCTATATTTTCTCAAGTTACAACTAATTATATGTTAATGATAATTTATCCTAAATATTTTAATTATGGATACATTAGTGGATACATGTCTGCAAGACAACGCTTTAGTGCATATCACATATTTCACAAATTATGTGGGATGGACATGGTTAGAGATTTTTATTGATAAATATTCATTAAAAATATAAATATAATTATTGTAATAACCTTGACCTTCTTTTTAGGTATGTTTTCCTTTTCTGGTCATTTTTGAGAAAAAGAGGAAATTCTGGAAATTATTGAACTACACATCGTGTACTTTATGAGTACATGCCATGTACTCAGTTACTATAGGTAGCTAGGTATTGGCCATGTATTGGCCATGCACAAAGCCGTGTGGGGTGACCTAGAGGTCGCCTAAAGTGGAGTACAGAAGTAGTGAGTACACACCGTGTACTTTATTTTTTTTATTAAACGCACTGGGGTCGTGTCTAATCGCCAAAACGCTCTCCTTCTAGGTATAGCTCGACCGAGATCTCCATATAGTCACAGATCTTCAACTAACCCTCGAGCGAGCATCTATCCTCCAAATCTAACATCGTCGGTTGCATTGGAATTTCATCGGTGAGTTATATTTTCTCCTAGATCCCCATCTTCTGATTTTTTCTCTCTCGTGAGATATCGTGGGTTAAACGTTTTAGAAGTTTTTGTTGATATTCAGCATTCCAAGGTGAATCAAGCATCGAGGTTTACATATAGATATCTTCCAACATAGAGGTAGGTGGTTTTTTCCTTTTTGTTGAAAGTCTTAGTATTATGTGCAATTTTGACCAATACTCTTGAACAGGGTATTGCGTATTTACCGTTTTACCACTATTGATTTCCTTACATGATTGTATGCTTGTGTAGAGATTAATTGTCTATCAATAGGGTTGATTTATATGATTTGGATGTGTTTCCCATGCATGTTCTGTTTACAACCATTGGTCTTCTTAGCCTGTTTGGCCGCCTTGCCTGTTTTCCATGCCTAGTGTTGTAGGGTGGAGAGTTTGTATTCTGACATTCCTGTTATTCTATAGACTAGTTAGCCAAGTAGTTTTGTAGGTTTACTTTAGACATATTTCATTGCTATGCTCATTGACCTACATAGGGCCGTGAGAACCTAGTGTGGTAGACTATAAGGGGAATTGACTGAGTGATCATATTCAGAGAGTCTGTGAGCACTTTAGGCTATAAGGGGGATTGACTAAGTGAGATTCCTCAAAGAGCCTAGGACCACTTGGGGCTATAAGGGGAATTGACCAAGTGAGATTCCTCATAGATTCCTTGAATTCTTTAGACTATAAGGGAAATTCACCATGTGAGCTTCCTCAGAGAGTCTTTGAATTACTTGAACGACTTTAGGCTATAAGGGGAATTGACCGAGTGAGTTTTCTTAGAGAGTCCTTGACCTTGGGGATATAAGGGGAATTGACCATGTGAGCTTCCTCAGAGATTTATTGACTACCTTAGACTATAAGGGTAATTTATTGTGTGAGATTCCTCAGAGAGACTTGTTTTACCTATGACTATAATGGGAATTAACTGTGAGTGCTTCCTCAGAGAGTCTATTTATATATATTCTTGTGACAGATTCAGAGGGGTTAGACTGAGTGTACTACCTAGAGGGTTGCTTTTACTTGTTAGGTAGGACCATAGAGGATGGGATGTGAGTAATTCCCAAAGGTTAACGTATTTTTGTTTAGCTTCTTGTTTAGTTTTTCTTAATATTGAAACTGTGGATTGTTTACTGCGGAGTACTTTCATGTTTACTACTTTCTGTACTTTTACCTATCATATATTCACTGACTGTTAAGCATAGATCTTCGGGTGGTTTCCTACTGGGATTTAGTCTCACACCCAATTTGGGTCATGATTTTTGGCCCAAACAGATTATATTGCTACAGGTATAGATAAGGGCAAGCGCCTCTCTCTTTCAAGTACTTGATTTGTTGTGGAGATGGAGAGCATGAGACCATGCTTAGACTTTCAATGTTGAGGAGCTGTTTATCTGTTTATTTTTTACTTTGGTTTAGTAATGTTTTTATTACAGCATTGAGATCTATTTGGATGCTTTCCTAGACACATGTTATCATTCATCATTTATATATGTGCTTCAGTTGTTTGTTATTCGAGTCTTCTTCTATTCCTGTTGTTGGTATTTTCACAGCTTCCGCTATTGTGTATTTGTTTCCCTTCCACTATGTTACTCTACCAATGAAGGAATAGTTTCCCCACTATCACACCCAATGCCCTTGGTGCTAGTCGGCAGCCTCTGGCATTTGGGGAAATGCGCTTTAGGCTAAGTGACCAACTGGGTACGGGGTGCCTCTGGGTGTCTTCTGGAACCAGGATGTTACAAAGTGGTATCAGTGGAATTATTTTTTCTTGACTTACTATTTAGATCCTTTAGTTAGAGATAGGATAGAATAGGTACTTGGTAATAAGTTGTGCCCAGGAGTAGCTAACCCATGTACAGGGAAAACCAATCTACCTCTTTTAATGCAATTTTTCTAGTTTTTCAAATTTACGGTTGACTTTATTTTCACCGTTGGGTGATTCATGGGTTTTGAGCTATTACTGTTAATATTATTGAGGTTATATTTTTGTCGCAACCTGGTGAGATGAGGGTGTTCCATCTCATGCATCATATAGGCACTTTCTAGAAATCACACGTCATGCATTGTTTCCATGAAATCTAGGATGCATCAGAGATTTCATGTTGTTGTGATAGATATTATATAAAATATGAATGTTGTTGTGATATATGCCTTGATAAAAATACCGGTTATTTGATAGGGTATTTTTTGTGTAAGGTTTTGTTTTAATGAATTCCAAACTTTGGTTCTTGAGCTATTAAGGGCCCTCATAGACCAGAATTTTGTGGATCATTGCATTGTTTTCCTTGTTATAACATGTGTAAGATGCCAAAATTTGATGTGCGGGGAGTATGGGCCCTCATGGATCGGAATTTGGAACTTTGATGTTAATTTCAGTGTTTTCTAGGATCCAAGGTAGTTTTTCAGGATTACTGTCTGGAAAAAACCCAGAATACACGCCGTGTAGTTTTGACTACATGCCATGTGTTCTTCTGTTCGGGAAGAAACTTTTTTTCTTAAGTACACGTCTTGTACTTTATATACACGTCTGGTAGTCTCTAACAATGTCATAGGCCATGTGGGCAGAGACACATGATGGGGAAAGTCTGGTGGGAACATGCCATGTACTAGTTGAACATGTCGTGTAGTGTTGACCATGTGTCCACCCATGTAAATAGCAACACGGACGGATAAACCTTAAGCCATACAAGCCGTGTCAGGATCAAACACATCGTGTAGTTCAACCCTGGTACCCGGCCATGTCACTAATAATACAGGTCAGTGTTATCCTTTCATGAACATTCCATGTCTGAATTGAACACACCGTGAAGTATGAGTTGTGTGTCAGGATGTTTCACTAACAACATGGGCCAGGTGAATCTTGTCTAGTACACGCCGTGTCTACCTTGAACATGTCGTGTAGTCTTGTCTTAGGAGAACCATGTGGCTTAACTGTGTAAAAGGACTCGGGTAGAGAAAGAGGATTCAAGTACACTCCATGTGTTAAGAAAACCTGCCATGTGTTTGGGGTGTTACACGGCTAGTTTTAGGCAAGAGTACATGCCTATGTAAATGACTTAATGGAACACACCGTGTAGGAATTGTACATGTTGTGTAGTCATGTTTTGTAAAACTTGAGTGCTTTCTTTCTCCTGTTCCCTTCTTACACATATGGTTTTCAGTCCTTGATAATATTTTTTTAAGGTGTGCGCTTAACCTTGCAGAGTCATGCCACTGAGACGTCCTCCGGTTGTACACCAGTTTCCAGGCAGTGATTAGACACCAGACATGGTTGATCAGGGACTCCCAACGGATCCTCCAGTTGTGTCATCCTTGACAGAATCCATTTTACCTAAAAAAGGTGTTGATTCACAGTTCAGGGAGGGATTTTGATGATGATGTAGTTCTTTCAGGGAGCGTCGCCTCCTGCCCCGTCGATGGTAGAATTGACACGGGTCTTTCAGCAACAGCATCCTTCCACTTTCTCAGGGGATGGAGAACCCCAGGCTATAGATTCATGTATAGAAGTCACACTGATGATTTTTAAGCATCTAGAGATACCTCCAGAGAAGTGGGTGAATCTCTCTACCTACATTCTTTGAGACTCTTCCAAGAGGTGGTGGGATGTGATCTCATAGGTGGGGTGCCAGCAAGATAAGGCTTGGGATGAGTTTCAGTGCATCTTCTAAAATTAATTCTATCTATAGACCTTGAGGGATGATCGATCCAGAGATTTCATGATTCTGGAGTAGGGTACTCTTACTGTTATGGAGTATTCCTCTCGATTCACAGATCTGTGGTGCTTCACGCCTATTCTAGGAGGTGATGAGTTGTTCCTTACACTAAAGTTTGAGGATGGTCTAAGGAACGACATCCGATCTCAGGTGAACATCTTCAGGTTGACTTCGATATCCTCTATCGTCAACCAGGTTCTGATTATAGAGCATAACTTCAAGGATTATGGAGCTATGAGCCAGGGAATTTCGGCATCCAGAGTTAGTATTCCTCCTACAGATAGCAGGAAGCGTCGTAGGGAGACTGCATGAGGAGATCAGAGTAGGCAAGATGCATCTTCTGGTAGCTAGGTGGTGTGATACCAGTGTAGGAAGATCAGTCATACGAGGCCAAATTACCTGAGATACCCAGTGGAGTTCTGATCTTGCGGCAATATGGGTCACCTTTAGCACTTATGTTAGATCTTCTCACCAGCGGCTGGTGATAGGGGTTCTTCTATTACTCCATGTTTAGGAGCAGTGCCACCAGTTTCTCACCACTCAGGGAACTGGAGTTCTTCTTGCCATTCAGGCCAAGGTGGAGGTCGTGGTCATGGTGGTCAGTCACTGGGATTTCAGCGAAATCAGGGTGGATCAGCTCAGAGTGGTCAGGCAGGGTCACAGGGCCACGGTGCAGGCCAAACGTTTGCAGTGGAGCAGACCCAGTAGGAGCAGGATCCCAGACCCTCTACAATTCAAGGTACGATCTTAGTAGCCTCAGTTTTAGCTTCTGATCTTTTCGATATAGGGGCTTCCCATAGCTTTATATCTGCTGCTGTTGTGTAGATCCTTGGTCTCTACATCTTTTCCTCTGTCGATATCATGACGCTAGATAATCCGTTGGGGACTAGAGCGGTTAGTGTATGTCTGTGAAAGGAGTTCCCTCTAGAGGTTGGTGGGTGTCACTTCCTATGGGACCTCTATGTCCTAGAGATGACCTGTTATGATGCCATTCTCAGGATGGATAGGTTTGTTACATTCTAGGCAGTTTTCGACTGTTATCGCTGCATGGTGAGTTTCACGTCACCAGAAGGTGAATTTTTTATTCATAAGGGTGAATGGGATGTCCAGGCGAGCAAAGTGGGACCCGAGCATCATGGGTTGGGAGGATTTACAGCCTAGATTGATATTCTATATCTGTATGATCAGGGGACTTCACAGTTAGACTCTCCTCCAGTGGTGGATCATTTCAGAGATGTATTTCTAGAGCACTTTTCAAGTTTTCCTACAGAGAATGATGTATACTTTTATTTTGAGCTTGATCCAGGAGTAGAACCGGTTTCCATTCCTCCTTATAAGATGGCTACACCTGAGTTTCAGGAGCTCAAGAAGTAGTTGGAGGAGTTGTAGGAAAAGGGTTTCATCCAACCCAGTACTTCTCCTTGGAGTTATCCTATCCAGTTTTTGAAAAATGTCGACGGTACCCTCAGGCTTTGTGTGTATTATCATAATTTTAACCAGCTGATGGTCAAGAACCGATATCCCTTTCCTAGGATTGATGATATTTTTGATCATCTTAGAGGATCTTGGGTGTTCTCAAAGATTTACTTGAGGTCCTCTTACCATCAGTTGCACATTATACCATCAGATATACCTCTTACAGCCTTCCGGAGTAGGTATGGTCTATACAAGTATGTGGTTATGTCATTCTGTCTCACGAATGCACCTGCAGTTTTCATGGCATGATCAGTGGATTATTGGTGATGGGACGATAAACTTTTGGAGCACCAACTAGTCAGGGAATATCCTTGGTTTTCAGAGCTGCCTAATTCCAACCTTTTCTTTCTCGCAGGACACTTCTTTCCTGGCCTTCACCCAAGATGTTTTCCCCCTCTCAACTGGATCTATTCAACCGTATTAAGATCACAAATGACCTAGACTGGCTGGTGATCATGGGCTCCCAGTCTAGCTACTTCTCAGCAAAGGCTTATCGTCGGGTTCTTCATACCAACGAAGGTCATGTTTCATGGGGATGTTTCCTTTGGTGTACTGATATCCCGGAAAAGTTTAACTTCCTCATTTGGAGGCTTCATAATCATGTGCTGCCCACGGATGATGAGGTGCGTCGAAGAGGTATTTCCTTTGCCTCCAAATGAATATGTTGTATCGATCCAAAGGAGGAGATGATAGAGCACCTATTCTTTGAGGGAGAATGGGTGGCCAGCATCTGGAGCATTTTTAGTGACTTCTCAGGGTGCAATGTATAGGTACTCTCCAAGGATGCCTTCCTCCAGGCATGGTTCTTCGGCTCGGCAGACTGTGTGCATGAGTAGAGGGCTCGATCTGTGGCGTTTTCCGTAGGCTGATGGATTTTATGGGATTCTCGTAATAGGGCCAGGCATGAGGGGTGCTCCAGCTACTGCACATCGCTGAGGGTTAGGGAAAAGGCCCTGGCATTGGAACTCTCACTGCTGCTCAAGCGGGGCGGTCTGGCCCATTCTCTTCGGCGCTTCATGGCTAGTAGTAGGATTCTTTTTTCCTCCTCAAGGGGGCCTTCCCAAGGCAATTGGGTCTGATGGAACCCTCCTGGTTCAGGCCTCAATTTGAATGTTGACAGCTCATGTATGAATGGATGCATGAGGGATGGGGGTGTGGTTCTCAATATGCAGGGTTTTGTTGTCTTGGCCATCAGTTGGTGGTTTGGTCTAGGTAATTCCCACATGGATGAATCATCCTCTCTTTTCATAGGGCTAGAGGTGTGTTGTTCCCTCAGTTTCATCATTCAGCATGTGGAAACTGATTCCATGACTCTTCTCAGATCTATTGAAGGTACCTCAACTACTCCATGGGCTATAACTTACCTGATATGCAACTACAAGGGGCTTCTTCATGATGAAATTAGTCTTAATCACACTTGGAGAGAATTCAATAAGGTTTCAGATTTCCTTGCATCATGGGATTCTCCTGCCAACCCCCATCTTATTTTTAGCAGCATTGGTTCTATCCCCCCTCAGTGTGTTAGCATGGTCCATTATTATTCCTTAGGCTTGCATTATTTTAGACCTCCTTGATTATGTTCGGGTCATGGCCCTCTCTTTTTATTTCTTAATAAAAAATAACAAATGTTGGATGGATGGAAGAACTGAGGGTTATATCAACATTTGGATTCCTTCGTTGTGGTTTTTGTGGATGATATCTTGGTGTACTCTCACACTAGAAACGACCATGCTACCCATCTTGAGATCATTTTGAGTACACTGAGAGAGCATCAGTTATATGATAAACTCTCAAAATGCCACTTTTGGATGGATTTGATTCACTTTTTGGGTCATGTTATCTCAGATACAGTAGTATAAGTAGACCGAGAGAAAGTGAGAGAAGTAGTTTCTTGAGAGCATCCGAAGAACATATTTGAGTTCCGAAGTTTTCTAGGGCTGGATGGATACTAAAGGCGTTTCCTACCATAATTTTCATTCTTAGCGGCACCACTGACGGGTTTTACTAAGAAGGGTTTGATGTTCTTATGGTCAGATTCTTGTAAGTCAGCCTTTCAGGAGATGAAAGGGAGGTTGACTTCAGCACCGATACAAGTCTTGCTAGAGCCGGGCAATAGCTATACTATTTACTGTGAAGCATCGGGTATGGGGCTGGGAGCTGTGCTTATGCCGGGATATGGGGTCGTTGCGTACGGGTCTCGGCAGTTGAAGCCACATGAGAGGAATTACCCAATGCACGATCTCGAGTTGGCGGCAGTTGTTCATGCCTTGCACTTTTTGAGACATTATCTTATGGGAGAGAATTTTTTGGTTTTCACGGACCACAAGAGTTTGAAGTACATTTTCACTCAGCATGACCTAAATTTGTGACAGTGAAGGTGGGTTGAGTACCGTCAGTCCTTTGACTTTGAGATTTCCTAGATGCCTGGGAAAGGAAAAGACGTGGCCGATGCATTGAGAAGGACTCAAATACAAGTAGTTTAAGAATCCATTAGTGAGTGGTAGCTTATGGATCTGTTCACTAATATGCATTTGGAAGTGCACGACAGTCAGGGGCAGACGTTTCTTTCTTCTATAGTTGTTACCTCTACTCTTCTTGATCAAGTACGAATGAGGCAGCTATCAGATTCAAAAGGACTTGTTCTACGAGAGAGTGTGTCAGGAGAGGACCCTATTCCTGGATGGACAATAAGCAGAGATGAGATCTTGCATTTCCGGGGGTGTGTATGGGTGCCAGTAGATATACGTGAGGAGCTGATGTAGGATTTTCATTCCTCAGTTTGGGCAGTTCATCCTAGTGTCACCAAGATGTATCGTGATATACATCGTCAGTATTGGTGTCCAATTTTGAAGAGGGATGTTGCTAGTTTCTTCAGGATGTGTTCCACCTGTCATTAGGTGAAGGCGGCACATCAGCGGCCAGCAGGTCTTTTACAGTAGTAACCATTCTTGATTGGAAGTGGAACAACGTTGTGATGGATTTCATAACAGGGTTGCCAAGGTCTCCTCAAGGGAATGATGCATTTTGGGTTGTCATTGACAGGCTTACAAAGGTCTCTCACTTCTTACTGATCAAGGAGACCTTCAGTGTTGATGAGCTTGGACAGTTGTACATCCGAGAGATTGTATGTCTATATGGAGTTCCACACTCCATTGTTTCAGACAGGGATTCTTGTTTTACTTCTCGAGTCTAGTAGGGGCTTTAGAAGGATTTGGGTACACAGTTACTTTTGAGTACTTCTTACCACCCCCAAACAGATGGCCAATCCGATTGTACAATTTAGGTGCTTGAGGACAAGATCCGAGCATGCGTTATGGATTTTAGAGGTTCTTGGGAGATGCATATACCTCTTGTGGAGTTTTCCTACAAAAATAGTTTTCAAGAAACTATTCATATGGCACCTTATGAGGCTTTGTACGTAGGCCATTCCAATCAACCTTTTGTTTAAGGGAGGAAGGAGAGGTAGCTTTGTTGGGACCTCATCTTTTTCAAGAGACCACAGAGCAGATAGAGTTGATTCGGAAGAGGATGGTTAATGCACATTCTCGATAGAAGTCTTATGTTGATCAGCAGAGACAACATCTGGAGTTCGACATCGGGGATCAGGTTTTCCTATGTGTCACACAGAGGTTGGGACACAGAAGAATTATGAGATAGGGTAATATCTCACTAAGTTACGTTGGACCATTTGAGGTTTTGGAGGGAGTTGGGTCAGTTGCCTATCGGTTGCAGTTACCCCAGAGGTACCGGGCTATGCACAACATTTTTCACATTTCCAAGCTCTGACATTACTTTTCAGACCCATCACATGTCTTTCAACCTGAGGAGGTTGAGCTCGTAGAGAATGCGTCATTTGAGGAGCATCCTATCCATATTGTTGATTGCAGTACAAAGGTTCTCTGTAGTCAGTATGTTCCTTTGGTACGAGTGTTATGGCAGCAAGGGCGGGTACAGGACGAGACTTGGGAGATGGAGGCCGATGTACGAGCATAGTGGCAGGAAATATTCGATGTTTCTTCTTCTATGCCACTCAAGGGAAATTCAGGGATCAATTTCATTAAGGGGGGAAGTTTGTAAGAACCTGGACCTTCTTTTCAAGTATGTTATCCTTTTCTGGTCATTTTTGAGAAAAAGAGTAAATTTTGGGAATTTTCGAAGTACACGCCATGTACTTTATGAGTAAACGTCGTGTACTTGGTTACCGCATGTAGCCGGCTGCTGGCCGTGTAGCGGCCATGCACACGGCCGTGTGGGGTGACCTGGAGGCCACCTAAAGTGGATTATGGAAACGGTGAGTACACGCTATGTACTTCAAAAGTACACGTTGTGTACTTTCTTTTTTTCATTAAATGCACTGGTGTCACGTCTAATCGCCAAAAAGCTCTCCTTCTAGATCTCGTTCGACTGAGAGCTCTGTATGGCCACAGATCTTCAACTAACCCCCGATCGATCGTCCGTCCTCTGAATTGAACACTTTCAGTTGAGTTGGAATCGCATCAGTGAGTTCTCTTTTCTCCTAGAGCCCCATCTTCGGATTTCTCCTCTCTCATGAGATATTGTGGGTTGAACGTTTTAGACGTTTTTGTGGATCTTTGGCATTCCAAGGTGATTCATGCCTCGAGGTTCACATATATCGATATTTCAACTCCTAGGTAGGTGGTTTGTGCCTTCCCATTGAAAGTATTTGAGTATTATGTGCAATTTTGACCAATACCCTTGAACGGGGTATTGTGTGTTTACCATTTTACCCCTATTGATTTCCCACCATGCTTGTATGATTTTGTAAAGATTAATTGGTTATGAATAGGGTTGATTTATATTATTTGGATGTGTTTCTCATGCATGTTATGTTTACGACCATTGGTCTTCTTAGCATGTTTCTCTGCCTTTCCTTTTTTCCATGCCTAGTGTTGTAGGGTGGAGAGTTTGTATTCGGACATGCTTGTTATATTGTAGACTGGTTATCCAAGTAGTTCTGTAGCTTTACTTTGGCCATATTTCATTTTTATGCTCGTTGACCTACACAGATCCATGAGATCCTGGTGTGGTAGACTATAAGGGGAATTGACCGAGTGAGCTTCCTTAGATAGTCTCTGAGCACTTTAGGCTATAAAGGGGATTGACTGAGTGATATTCCTCAAAGGGCCTAGGACCACTTGGGGATATAAGGGGAATTGACCCAGTGAGCTTCCTCATAAATTCCTTGACTGCTTTAGACTGTAAGTGTAATTGACAGTGTGAGCTTCCGCATAGAGTCTTTGAATTACTTGAATGACTTTGGGCTATAAGGGGAATTGACCGAGTGAGCTTCCTCATAGAGTCATTGACCTTGGGGCTATAAGGGGGATTGACCATGTGAGCTTCCTCACAGAGTCCTTGACTACCTTAGACTATAAGGGGAATTCACTGTGTGAGCTTCCTCAGAGAGTCTTGTTTTACCTATGACTATAAGGGGAATTGACTGTGAGTGCTTCCTCAGAGAGTCTATTTATATATATTCTTGTGATAGAACCAGAGGGGTTAGACTGAGTGTAATGCCCAGAGGGTTGCTTGTACTTGTTAGGTAGGATCAGAGGGGATGGGTTGTGAGTACCTCTCAGAGGGTTACCTTTTTGTGTTTAGCTGCATGTTTAGTTGTTGCTTAATATTGAAACTATGGATTGTTTGCTGCTGAGTACATTTTTGTTTACTGCTTTCTGTACTTTTACCTGCCATATATTCACTGACTGTTAGGCACAGTTCTTCGGGTGGTTTCTTAGTGGGATTTAGTCTCACACCCTATTTGGGGCATTCTTTTGGGCCCAAACAGATTATATTGTTGTAGTTATAGATAAGGGAAATTACCCTTCTACTTCAGTTACTTGATTTGATGTGGAGCTGGAGAGCATAGGACCAGGCTTAGACTTGCGAAGCTGAGCAGCTTTTTATCTATTTCTTTTGTACTTTGGTTTAGTAATGTTTTTATTCCAGCATTGAGATCTGTTTGGAGGCTTTCCTAGACACATGTTACCATGCATCATTTATATATGTGCTTCAGTTGTTTGTTATTCTAGTCATCCGCTATTACTATTGTTGGTATATTCACTGCTTCTGCTATTGTGTATTTGTTTCCCTTCCACTGTGTTACTCTGCCAATGAGGGCATAGTTTCCCCATTATCACACACAATGCCCTCGCTGCTAGTCGATAGCCTCTAGCGCTCGGGGAATTATGCTTGGGGTCATGTGACCAACCGGGTATGGGGCACCTCTGGGTGGCTTCTCGAACCGGGACATTACAATTATATTTTTTTTATATCACATCAATGTTTTAATATAAAATTAAACTATATACTCTATATTTTTCAAGTGAAGTATACCCCATCCTTACTTTAAGCTAGGGGTACAGTGGTTTCAATGCATATTGTTTATTTTTTGTCTCCTTTATTGTTTTATATATTGAAAATTATAAAGTAAAGTATTTTATACAGGTAATTTTAAATAAAATAAAATCAATTATAATGTACCTTAAATGCCTAAGCATCTTGACAGGAAATGAAAGCATACCAAGTTTCATGGATAATTATGTTTTCATATAAATATAGAGAGGGGGGATTGTTATTTCTATCAACATACTTAAGAAATATTTTGTTATGAAGCATTTAAAATTATCTATGAATAATTATAGAAGCAATTAATATGAATTAAATCCTATAATCTTCTAACATAAATGTAATATATAATAAATAATGATGATAAAAATCAATGTCTTTCTATTTTATTTGTTATAATAATATAAAAAGTATATTAGAATGTTACCTCAATGTCTTCCTAAATTATTGCCTCTAATTTTTCCACAATAATATTCTATGTTTCTATAATAATTGTCATGTGAATTCGGGAACCGATCTGAAAGTAACTAATGAAAATAGACTTTTTTACTTTAATAGATTGGTCATGTGCATTCCATCCAACCTTGAATTTCTGACTTATACTTATCACCATAATATCTTTTTCAAACACCAAGATGTGACATCACTCGTGTAAATTTTCAACCTTATTTTTCCCCTATTTCACACCTCTAGGTTTTTTTTCACTTTCACCACGTTTAACACCTTCATGTTTTTTCCCACCTTTAGTATATTTCTCACCTTCTAACAATTTCGTAATTTTGAAATAATTGTTATGTTTCTCTTCAATATTGGTAGTGTTAGTAAATGTAGAATCTATTATTTCCATGACTATTTATAAAAATAATTTTAAATATGTAAACATAATATTGAACACATAATATATTAATAAAACACATTTCATATGAAAAAACAAATTAAAGACATTAAACATGTTTACTAAACTTCTTTCCATTTCTTTAAAGGATAAAGGGATTTATCCACTCTATCAAGTATTCAAATTCCCTCCCTATGGTCCCCTATGACATACAAGACACGGTCTGTAATGGGACCACCATGATTTCAATGTATCGATGATTAGATTACCCATAATATAATTTTCATTCAATTTTATAGTTTTTTAGTCATTTATAAGCTAACTTATAGATTTTTATTTACAAGATTCAATGCATAAAATACTACTAATGGTGATATTATAATGGTTTCATCCTTGTACACTTCCTTACTAAAATTCACTTTCCCAAATCCCAATTCCTTGACTATAACTATACTCTAATAATCAAATAATTTTCATTAACAATTCAGCACCTAAAATATCATATAATCCATCTCACATATATTTTTATTGATTCCAAAGTATAAAATATTCATATAAATTATATTTTTATCCTAGGTACAAGATAAATACATCATTTCTGCCAAAATTTTAACTCTTCTACTTTGCATCATATTACATTCATCATGTTCCTTAATATAAAATATATAAATATTAATTGTGTAACCATTATAAGATAATTCATGTACAATTGGTCCTATAGATAACCAATCAATCCTTCTAGAAATTGAATTTGTATTTGTATATAATTACTTAAAAATATGGTATCAAAACAACCATATAAATTTTTGATTATGTTCAAATTATTAATCATTTATCTTTAAGTTTTAGAATATGGAACAACCTCAGTATTATTATGTAAAAAATAATGGATAGCATGATTCCAATATGTGATATTTATTAAGACATCATCTCTTCTTGAAATTCCTTCACTCTCAAGGTTCCCACTGTGATGAGATTTTTTTAGTCAAATGATATACATACTGGATAGATATTTAGTATTGAATTCAAGGCATTCTTCAATCATATACCACGCCATAATAAAGTATTCTGGGTGAAATTTATTTTTGATTTACACTTTCAAAATATTTATATATCATTCAATGGGGTGCATCCATCTATAATTTAAATAACCATATAGTTTGATTTCTCTTATGAATTGAACCATCAAGTAAACCATTATATAAAATAATAGTGGTGGGAATAATATACTAAATTCACATAATATGATATAAATTTCATTTTACATAGATGGAAACATCATTAGGTGTACAAATCTACAAGATATATCTTTGAAAAAGAAACAAATCTTGGTTATTGTGTGTCAAAAAAAATTAGGAAACATGAAACATAATTCTAAAGTCATTAAATATTTCATGTAAATGTAAAAATTAGGTGGTTTTAATTCCTTTAACTTTATTTCATTCATTGATAAAATATTGTTGATATTTTTTAAATTCCCCTATAGAACCATTACACCATTTAAGAAGTTACAAAATTTAAATAATTCAATATTGGAAAAAATTTGAGCCACTGGAGGAAAAAAAAATTCTTTAATCTTTCATTGATAATAACTCTTCCCTTATCCGTGTATCAATATTTTATAACCTAGACTTGATATAATATTTTTTTTATTGGTGCATTTATTAATTTACCAATGACACTGTCATATATATGTTTTCTATATGCATGACATTAATAAGATTTCTAACATACAAATAATTCTAATATGATAATTATAATAAAACAATTATATTTTTCTTATCAATTTTAATAAAGTTTTTCAAAAAAGGATTGACAAAAATGATGACAATATCCATTACTTTCTCAAATTGTTCATCACTTATTAATATATAAGGTGTCCAACCTTCTTATAATATCCCAATGAATTTTTTTTCAAGGTTCTATATTTAAATATTTAGGGTAAAATTTTATAATTACCAAAAAACATTATCTTCATTAAATGTTTTAACCTCACTAAACATGCACTTTATATTAGAAATACACCAACTACCAATTACCCCAATTTATCCATTAGATTATAACATACAGTATAAATAGATTCTCTAGATGGACTCTCTTTATCATTATTTACAAAAAATAAGAATACCCCACGACCTTCTCACTACACTAGGTCAACATTGCGCACACTCAATAAAAACTCATAAATCTCACAAAACATTGAAGAAAAAAATATTAAAGGAAAAAAGGACACTTGGATATACATGGTTTAAATGTGAGTCTAATATCTGTAGGAAAAAAATTACTTCTTTTCTATTACAATCATAAGTTATATATATATATTATAATCACCATGACTATTCAAGCACATAGATCACTAATAATCAAGTAATCATATAATCATGTGAATGTTGTTCCATCCACTAATATAGTGGGTCCCATTTATCCAGCCGGTTTCACAA
The DNA here is from genome assembly GCA_963277665.1 of Viscum album. Taxonomy (NCBI): domain Eukaryota; kingdom Viridiplantae; phylum Streptophyta; class Magnoliopsida; order Santalales; family Viscaceae; genus Viscum; species Viscum album. The sequence goes on from OY728161.1 coordinate 1,008,919,094, forward strand.
CCTTTTGGAATTTATGGGGGTCTCGTAGTTTTCTTGGGTGACCTTCGATCTCATGTAGCATTACTTGTATCGACATCCATCCAAAAATAAATGAACAAGTTACTCTTGTATCACATCCTTTTTCATAAAAAATACTGGGATAGATCCAGTGTAATTTCCATTGAACTATCTTTTGGTGAACTAGCCACTATAGTCATCATTAGAAGATACCATCTTTTAAATTACTAGACCCTATTGAAGATCCTACTATAGCATTCTGAATTATAAATACTACTCTATCATCTTAAGTATTCCATTATAATAGATTGAATTAGAATGTTAAATAGACTTTAAATTCCTAATAATATTCCACTTGAATGTTATTATAAGGAAACCATGGAAACTATCCAACATGTTATCATAAGAAATAATCTTCAATAATTATAACAATCGGTGCTCTCCATTAAATTCCATTAACCTATGTATTACTAAGGCACATTGTTGCCTCAGACATTATTAGACTAAAGTATTGGTGAACATATATTTTCGATTCTTATTTCTTGATTTCTTCCACAAATCAATCACTTTTTTATCTATCAAATTTAGAATTAATAGATATTTTATGTCATAATGTTTCATAATTCCATGAAACACTATATTTCAAGCTAAGTGAATTTTACTAGAAATATCACAAAACAACACTCCATCAACCGGGAATCTTCTAAGTTCCTACATCAAACACACTAACCATATCATTTTCCTTCACTATTTCATTACTTCCAAGTAATCTTCTTTTATTGTGGATAAAGTAATAACTGATTACCAAAAAACATCCACCCAACTATCATTCCTCTATAGGTGAACACAAATATTTTGGTGATCTTATAGGTGTCAATATCCCTAGAAAACGCTGTCTTGAATTAACCTTACAATGAATAGTAAACACTAAATCATAAGGATGTATATTTTGATCCCTTAAACTATCTAATGATACAGTTCACAGACTCCCAGTGTTCCCTACCTAGATTGTACATGAAACAACTCACCACTTCCACTACAAATGAAATTCATAATTGAGTACATATCATGGTGTACATTATGCTACCTACCATGGATGAAAATGAAATTTTCACCATATATAAGGCCACATTTTCCATTTTAGGAATCTTTTCCTTGGATAACTTGAAATGTTCTTCCAATAGAGTTGATACCTTATTGAATCTACACATACCAAAATTCTCTATTATCTTATGAATGTAGTCCCTTTGAGATATAAATAAATTTACATCTTCCATGTCTCTCTGAATTTTCATTCCCAAAATCTTTTTGTTTAGACTTATGTTTTTATCTCAATTTTCTTGAAAACTAACAATTTAACTAATAAATCCTTATAATTTCCTACACGTAGAAATATATCATCCATATATATAAGAATTGGGATGTAACTTCTTCCATCCCACACCTTTTATTTGAAATAGTGATCCACATTATACTAAGTGAAACCTTCCATATCCATTAAAGCATAAATTTTTTTATTCCACTATCTTGGAACCTACTTCAAACCATAGAAGATTATCTTCAATTTTCACACCAATTCTTCAATCTGAAAATCTTCAAAACTCACTACTTACATCATGTAAATTTCTTCTTCTAAGTAACCATGAATAATGTCTATATTTACAAACATCTACACTAAGTGAATATTGTCATAAGCCACTAGTATTATCACCATCTTAATGATATAATTTTTAATTTTTGATGATAAATTTTTGGGTAATTTAATTCATTTCTTATATTTAAATACCATAACTAATATCCATGCCTTGTATCTATTACTTTCATTGGATTCATCCTTCAAATGAAACACATGCTTCTTCTTAAGTTCTTTTTCCCTTTTAGTAAGATAGTCAGATCTCATTTTTCATTGGATTATAATGAAAAAAATTCTTTTTCTATTGATGAATCTCACTTTTTATAATCACTCAGATTGGTAAACTCTTTTGGGAATATAGGTTCTCTCATATCTATTAGAAGTAATAAGTTTATTTCATACCTAAATATTTATTTTAGCCACCTACCATAGAATACCTTCATAATTGAACTTCTGAACCTTATCTTTCTAGATCTATGATTTATAGTGCTCTATTTTCTAGAGAATGATATTCTAATACAATAAATTCTTGTGATTTCCCCCAAGATTTATCAATACTAGAGTATTTTGGAATATCTTTTCACTTATAGACTTCTAGTGTAGCCTTATGAAATCTCAAGAACTTGTTCCCTTTCAGTATTACCACTCAGATTAATTTTCACTTGATCAATTGATTATCTACATTCAAATTTCACTTCATCCAATTAATATTACTTCTATTTCATCTTCTTATTTAAGAGAAGACCTCAACTCCTAATGAATTGTCACTTGTTATCATTACAAAACTAGAATCCAATTTTTTTTCTCATTCCCCTATAAGGAAACATATCTTATACATGTCCCTGAGTTTATCTTGGTCCTTGGTATCGTTATGTGTATAAGTGATGTTCCAAAAAAATTGACATGGAAAACTTGTAATTTTTTTTAGATTATAGTTGTTTCAAAAGTTCTTATCCCGCTATAGATTATATATTCTATTGACAAAGTATATTTTTGTGTTGATTTCCTCTACCCAAATTTACTTGGTAATCTATGAGTGAATATACATGCTTTGTGCCTTCTCTAATAATTTCTAGTTCATTCACTCTACCAAACTATTTTGTTGATATATATAGGGAAAATATTTCTCCATCCTGATCCCCTCCTTCCAATAGAAGTTATGGATGTATCTTCCACTATATTCACCACTATTTTTGAATCTTAGGCATTTTAACATCTGAAAGTTTAACTCTCTACCATAGAATCTCATTGAATAAATTTTTTGAATATATCAAACTTATTGTTCATAAATTAATCCCATACTTTCAACATCACATCAATAATGAAAGTCTAAAAGTAAAGTGACCCACCATGAAATTTTAATAAGAAAAGTCTCCAAATGTATGAGTGAACCAATTATAATATCTAGTATTGGGGATGTATTTTTTTTAAGTTGAAATACACACTCTTCTTCTTCTCAAGTATACAAATATCATAACTTTTTATTTTTGTGTGATTGAGATTTAGTACACAATTTTCCACTATAACCTTCATGTTCTTCTCACAAAGAAGTTAGAGTCAACAATGCCACAACTAGGAACTATCACAAGTTATTTATCCTGCAAATTTCACTCCATTTGATCTTACATATAGATAAAGGGTCCCATATTTCCTCATTCCACCACCATTGATATTCGAGTCACTTTTCAAAATTCATTGGTGAAACTAGAATCATAGCCTACCTCATATATCTAACCTATTGAAATTATGTTATTTCATAGTCCTAAGATGTGTTTGAATTATTTAAATCCTAAGAAGCTTTCATTCTTTATTAGGATGTTGAAATTTTCTTTTCACATGAATTCAAAATATTAATTATATAAAAAATACAATTTTATAAACATCACAAATACATAGCTGTCCATACACCTTTTCTTTTTCATAGACTGAAATTTTTCTTTTGAGTTAACCACCCATGACTCCACTAGAACATTGACACTCTAAATAAATTTGCTACTTCCCTTAACAATAATAACAAAATTTGAACTTTCAAAAGATATCATTCATTTAGTTTCCTTGTTACTCTTGCAGTCCTTCTTGAAGTTTCATCACTTTACACGTAGTCAAGATGTAGGATTAGTTATATACAATTTACAATGGCTTCTCTCTCATTACTTATCTTCTAGTATTCTGTAAATTCTTCATTAAAGTGAGTGGCCCCTTCCTTTTATATCAAGATTGGTTTTGAAATTTTCTAGAATATCTCTCCATTTAAGTTATTTATTAAGGATTAAGTTCCTGAAATCCTAAAAAAATAAAGTTTTTCAGAAGAATTTCTAACAATCATTTCAATTTCATCTCATAACTATAACCATGATGACAGAAGTAGAAGATAATATACATCATCCTCAAACTTCATCATTATTGATTTCAATTACCCTCAGTTAAAAGTGGGAAAAAAACTTCCCAAACCAAACAAAAATGAATTTAAATAATGTTATTTATTCTTATGATATTTTCTTTTCTTCATATGCCAAATGAAACCACACATGTTATACTGAACCACTCCTATTTTAAATAATATATTCCAATGGTCCTAAGGCCTTCATTTTTTATTTATTTTTGATAATCCACCTCTAAAGGGGTGAGTTGGAACCCTTACAAGGCCTGTAGGCGTAAGTATTACATGGATCATAGGCCTTAGAAAAATTCATTGCCTGTAGGCTTCAAAAATTAAATATAACCCGGACTAACTACTTGGAACTACTCCTCCCAAGCATCTTCATCATGAAATCATCTCTCCACCTTCGCATGGTTGTTCAACTAGGATTTACCATGCATGCATAGGCCTATCTCGATGGTAGGTGTCATACCAAGCCAAATTATCAACCAATATCTATAAAATACCATGGATCCATATCTAGGATGTTATCATAAAAAATATGTTAATCCCCAATATGAACCAAACCAACCCAAAAATGAATGGTTTATAAATTTTATAATATGAACCAAATCATTATTAAATGGTTTTTTATGTATAAAATTAAAACTAAAATTTTTTCCTTGTTTGGTTTTTATTCAAAACCAAACCAAACAATCTGCATCCACCCCTACCTTGGGTATTATTGAATTTAGTCATGTGAACTTCTATAGGTATACCTTATGATAGAATCGTTTTGAACAAAATCTATATCATGAACACTTTCTTAAGTGTCCTTGTCTTCTTGTGCATGTATTCTAGGGACTTCTTCAACTCCAATGTGGTCTCCAATTACCATATATTAAAGGTAATGTTATAAGCTAATGAAATCCTCACCAATCCAATATTTTTCTTATCCATCCATTCCCATTCTACCTAATTCAAATTTTATGGATTGACTCTAGCCAAAATTTCATCCAAATCCTTTAAAATAAGATATTCCAATATCTGTATTATTCATAACCTGAAATTTTTTTCCACTGAACTTATCTATCCAGACCTTACCTTTATCTCATTCTATACCTTTAAACAACTATAAACTCCCACATAAATCAAAATAACATCAAGTAAATAGAGTGATAAATACCTAAATATTCTTTTAGTGTGTTGATGAGTGATCTTAGAAGAACAACAAGATCTGATACCACTTATTGAGAAATCTTAAAAATTCCAATTATTAGAATTTATCCACCATATGATACCACGCAGTGGAAAAAATAATCTAGGCGGACTCCCTTGATGTTGATATACTACAAGATAGGAAGAAATCACACTATACTCACTGTACTAATTCAACCTTGTACACACTCAACAAAAACTTACAAGTCACATGTAACATTCATGTAAAAATATCAAATTAAGAAAAACACACGGATTTACATGGTTCGTATGTGACTCCTACATCTATGGGATAAATAATATATCATTTCCATTGAAATAATAAGTTATAAGTAGATTACAGTCACTATGAATTTTCATCCATGGAGATCACTAATCTTAAAGTAATATTGTTACATGTGTTCATGTTCTCCCACCCACTAATATAGTGGGTCCCAATCAGTTAAATAGTTCTACCACCTTCTATAATTCATAAGGATCCCACTATTTTCCTTGGTTTCCTTGTTTCTCCAATACAATTTTTCCAATTGAAATCCAACCACTGTTAGATGAATAAGTTACTCACATATCCCATCTATTATTATAAAACCTACTAGGATGACCCCAATTTAACTTCCATTGAACTATATTTTGATGAACTTTACACTAAATTTATTATTGGTATATAAAATCTTCTAAATTTCAGGACCCTTATAAAGATCCCCCTATCATTTCCTATAACATCACAGCCAAGCTATTTTCTACATTATATCCTTCTTGTAGACTGAATTGACATTTAAAACAGTTTTCACATTCCTAACACTTTCTTCACATATGGGACACTCTAATATTCATTTATTATTGTATTGTTATATATTTACATAAACAGGAAATTCATTTATCATCCTAAATAGCATGGACTAATTTCAACACTTCATTTATTATATATTCATACATATTGAAACTTTATCCCCAAAAAAATTTAAATATTAAATTAATGGAGCTAAATAAATAACAATATCATTACCATTCTATTTTGGTCCTAAAATAAGAAAATATGGAATATTTTTCTTCCACTTTATGCATCAAAATGGTAAAAAGTTATAATTTACCAACATAATCATCCATGTATGATGATTTTTTTTTTATAAAAAAATGAGTCATGTTGTCTATAGATAACATAAGTTGGAGGTTTCTTGAATCGTTTAAAATTTCAAGATACTCATTATCAATTTTCTTCTATTAAGTAAAGTCCATTGGGTGAAGAATTATTCCATCTTGAATTATTTTATATATGTCCCATATTAATTAACTTATAGTATTCTCACTTCCATATAGATATCTAAACCTTAGATTGATTGGAAAGTACCATATAAATTTCTAAGAACTTGATTCATCATTCTTGTATTGAGTCACGTCATACATAGGAATTGTTTAACTGATACATAATCCTTATGAAGTAATATACTAACATTTATATGACCATGTATTCTTTCATAGGTTATACTCATTGAACATAAATTTTGTTAAGCATCATATGTTCATCAAGTAAGATCATTACCTTTTGTAAAAATATTATTCAAGAAAAAAGTAGTTCAGTAAAGCTGGTTTCACTCCATATATTTCCAACTTTCAAATTATTTAATTTTATTATGGTTGAAAATATTATATATTTAGAATAAATGGAATACCATGACATATTTTCAAAATTATTTAAATTCTAAAATAGCTTTATAAAATTTTTAAGGTTATATTCAACCATAATTTCTATTTCCTCAATATGATCTATATCATCCTTTACAACTATAATGATATCATAAAATCTATAAACTGAACTGTTATACAAGTTACTAGATACATTTAGTCTTTCCACATGTTTATTCTAACATTAATAACTTTAATTTATTTTGTTACAAATCAAGTGTTATTCAAACTCATATAGAAAAATTATTATTAAATATAAAAACTTAAAAACTTAAAAATAATTTGAGAATGATCTTTTTCACACTCTTTTATAAACATGTTGAACTCTTTAACTCCATAATCATACACTTTTTTCACAATATTTGAATATTTTATTCATGTTATTTATATTTGGTTCAATAGTATTCATATTTCACAAAAAACTAGTTATTAATAATGAATGCATTACTGTATCATTTTTACATATATAATATATATAAATTATAAAAGCAAAATATATATTATTAAATCTAATATATATACATATATAAACTATACAAATTAATACATATGAACTCTATTTTTTGTACATATATAAAGTACGCATAAAAATTATAAATAAATTTAAACTTATTATAAACAATACCCATTAAGTATATTGTACTATATCAAGTACAAAACAAATAATATAATAATATAAAATTATATTTTACATAATTTTTAATCATTTTAAAAACTGAGATTCCCCAGCCCCGCACTACTTAATCTGGTTCTAAAAACATATTATTTTAAAACCATATTTGATAATAATTGAAGTATCCAAAACTTAACCATCCATAATTATAGTATCAATAACCATTATTGAATCACTTAAATATCTTAGAGGTTGTAGATTTAGAGTTTTAGAGAATTTGGAAACAACTCTTTCATTTAAAAACATATACCAAATGGACATTTTTTCCAATAAACTGGAAATTAATTATATTATAATAATTCTTAAATATATCTCACAAAATTCTTCACGTGTGATAACCTTATAAATATATCATACATAACATTTTTTTCATAGCCTAGGGAAATAAAAATATATGAAGGGTAAGCTCAAACTCTTAGAAAAGGTAAATATAATTGATAACAATCAAAGATCACAAGTGATCATAAGATGAGAATGTGGGTATATGAACATAAAATTGGTTCTTGGTCATAACATAAAGATATCATACCCAAAAAATATATAACATAAATCATGCTTTATAGAATAACAATTTGATATAAAATAATACTAGAGTAAAGTGAGTGTGAAAACATGATTCAATAATTATAATCCATGAAAACATAACATAGTCATTTTTTATAACATATAAATGTAGTATAATAATAAGAATACTAAATAAAAACATATTTAAAATAGTAAACCATAATCATTTTCACACAAAAAGTTGTGAGTATAGCTAATCACAATCATGCCCAACCATAAAATTGTGATCATAGCTAACTGAAATCATACTCATGTGTAAATTTATAAACATAACTAACCACAATCATGTCCATGTATAAAATTATTATCTCATGAGATATAAATTTTTCCTAATTAATTGGAGGTATATAATAAACCCACCCATCACATAATAATAAACTATACATATGTGTGTCATATGAACATAAAAATAGTCAGAAATCCATCATAACTTAATTAACCCATCAGAAAGAAATGAGTTTCATGAAAACTTACACCTTACAGGATAATAATACATATAAAGAAATAAAGTGTGTGGTTTCATTAGATCATATCACTAGTGAATCATAAAAATCATTAAAGTATTTTGATATAGATTAAAAACCCTATTATAATAACATTAGAAAGTTTCTATTAAAAACAAGAAGAAATATCCTTTTCTTTTGATAACTTTATTTTAAAAATAAAAATTAAAAAAACAATGGGAATATAAGTTACCTAGTAAAACGATGAAAAATTTAATATGAATATTAATTAAGAAAAATAGTTATAAAATAAGGAAAATTAATTCATATAAAAAATGGTAAATATGATATTATTTTTACACTTTTGTAAATAAGTCCAAAATAAACCATGCAGAAAATATTTAAAATATTATATATAAAACTTTTAAAATAAAGTTAAATATGGTATAAAATTAACTTAAATAAACCTTTATGTATATAGAAGAAAATTCTTGAAAAATTATAAATAATATGGACATGAAAGAGAGAGATTCCTGACTAAAAATAAGAGATGAGGTTAGCTACACTTAAGAACATCCTTTTGGTAAAATTATGAACCAAAGGTAAGTGAAATGGTAAAAAAATGTGTTGAACATTTAAATAAACATATTAGAATAAAATATATTGGATTTTAAAGATAAACGTCATATAATTCCTTTAAATATAAATTTAGACAACAACAATCCTGAGTTCAAAGTGAGATTGGAAAAGATTCCCTTATGGTTTTGGTTTCTTTTAAATAAAAACCTCTTAAAAGAGAAAACATTTAATTAATTTTTAAATTCATTAAATTCCATGGAAATTGTGATGGGTTTTATATAAAACACACAAAATAAATAAGGTGGTGAATATATAACATTTCTCAATAAAAGGAAATTTAGAAGAGAAAACCCTTACAAACAAAGTTGGGTATAAACTGTAAATCTGCAAGAAAGAAAAACAAACCATAAATTTATTATAAAATAAAGAAAAATAGTAAGCTAAAAATTCAATAACTTTAATTTAAGTCATATAAAATAAAATATATAATTGAAGGACCATATTTATAATGAGTGGAGACTTGGAAAAGTAACCTTAAAAAATAATGTAGCATGTAAAGTGGGAATATAAAAAGGAATAATTCTGTGAAAGAAATGTAAATACAAATATAAAAAGTAGAAATACAACATAAAAAATCATAGGTTATGATTTAAACAATCTTATAGTAACAAAATAAATAATGGAAAGATATATCTCAAAAAAGGAAATTTACATAATAATTCCCCTACGACTTAGTATTATATGGAACAAAAGAACATGAAATAGTCTTTTAAATCACATGAAGAAAATATGATTTATGATAAAGGAATTCAATTGATATTAAATTCATCATGTAAAATAATAATAGGTGCATAATTTGAAATATATCTCAATGAATTGAAATTGTGGCAATGAACCCTTATCTCGGACGTGTACTTGGTCAGTCACATTCTATATCCTGAATAAAAATCATAGAATCATTAACCACATATTTAATAAACTTATTTATATTTATTAAATTTTATATTAATCTTTTATATTCATTTATTACATAGTTATTACTTGTTTTTAGTTAGTATTTACCATTGGTGTTTGAAGTTTTAATTGTTCCCTGTCAATTTTTTTATAACATTTTTAGTTATCATTCCATGTTCACGAGTTAATTGTATCCAAAATAGTCAAGTTACTAGAATATAAGTTCTATAATGAGTTATGAAGTTCTAGGTTAATTCTATAGGAGATCCAAGTATAGTTTCTCCAGAATGAAATCCATAATATTATTTTTTTGAAAATTATTAATGAAATTTAGTATATCAATAATGATTTAAATCCTAATATTACCATTATAGAACCAAATAAAAAAATTGATTAATTTTTAATATCATATCTTACTAGTAATTACTTTCTCAGAATAATCCATGATAAAATTTATAGCATCATTCATATAGGTGTTCAAACTAACCTAATTAAGAACATATTACAATCAATTGATGAGTATGATTATAAAGTAATTTTATTATAATTTCATCATTATATAAGAATTGTGATATTATTTAGATGTTATTAAAGATATAAATAATAATTTAGAAGAGGTGGATGAATAAAATAAGTGAAAAATAGGTATAATAAGTTATTAATTACAAAGAATAAATTGTATCTCCTCTTGGAACCCTTCTTGGTTTTAATGGAATGTGGGTAATCTATAGGAACCATAATTTTAAGAAAATGTGGGAGGTATATTAGAGATGTAAATGTGTTATATTATTGGAAGAATTTATAATTTTAGGTATTAATATATGGCCTTAAAAATTAAAAAATCTTTAATTAAGTCAATAATTCACATTGATTGCCTTTTCAGGTTTATATTTTTAGATAATTAGGCCATAACTATTACATAACAAATCATCTATTACAAGTTGACACTTATACTCGCTATAAATTTTTTTCATAATATAAAACATTTTAAAATAAAACATGATTTCTCTTCTTGATAAAAATCTTCATGACTTCTTATTTTCTCTTACCCATACTTATACCGTATGGAAAACATTTTAGAAACTTTATATGAGTACAAAATTAATATTAAGTTATATAAAATAAATAATGAAACCATTAGTCCATGAATATTTTTATCTCAAGAAAACATTTTCACAAAATCATACTTTTCACCCATAAAACATACGTCATGAAATCATAAGATTTTCTATAATACTTCTTCCTAATCATAAATCATAAATGAAACGTGTGGAATCTATATCATACATATATTATATATTTCACAACTACATAGGGAGTATCCTTCAAGGTTGTGTATGGAATACGCATCACAATATATTCCCTAAATCTCTTCAGAGAAACCTTATCATTTAACTCTGTCTCGCTACCCAATTCATTGAAGAGCTATCACAGACTCACCTGACCACATTTTATCATGGAGCCACCCATATACATTATTTATTCCCTAGAACCATATCATAAAAAAAACACATAAAACAAGCATAAATGAAAAATAACATTTCCACTTTGAAATCACATTTCATTTTGAAAAATTCACCCACTCATAAATGAAAACACTTTATTTAAAAATAAAATTATAAAATTTAAAAAGTAAACATCAAAACATTAAAGTTATATAAAAGTGATAAATTAAATTCATGGTGTATATGTTAAATAAAACATTCCAAGTTATTGATATAATCAGTCCATTCTTAAAACATAATTAAAACATTTAAAAAAATTGAATCAAAGTGTCCCATACCACTTTGAAAATTTTTTAAAGGATTTAAAATTTTAAAAAATTCAAGTCTATATAAATAAATCCATAAAAACCACTTTTAAACCATGGTCATTAAATAGCAGTAATTATAATATTAAATTTTTAAAACATTTAAAATGATGTTTTTGTTAAAGAGTCCCTTAAAAAGATCATTTTGTCAATAAAATATATAGATTATGTATATTTCACTATAAATACACATAAATATATAATAAATATAAGATATGATATCCAAAATTCATTTCCCAAATAATCATTGCTTTACATAAGCAATAAGTATAAGTTTAACCCAGAGAACGGAAATTAGGTTAAGAAATTCCCTTACCAAATTCGTATCAATGAAGTAAGAATTTATCAATGGGGTGATTATGTGTATCAAAATTATATATAAAAAATATTAAGTTTAAATGAAACATAAACCAATAAAAAGGTATTCCACACATAATATTTGCATAATAAAATCAACGATGTAGACGTATAACCCAATGAATAGAAATTGAGTTAAAAAACCCTTAACAATTTAGTAACAAATGAATTGGAAAACCAAAAGGTGATAATCCTTAAATAAAACATTTAAATACCATTAATATAATATAATTCATTACATTATATGTCAATATTTCATTATTTACCCCGTATGTAGGAAATTAGGTGCACAACAATTAAGTATTCCTCATGGACTGAAAATGATACAAGAGTCCCTTATCTCAAGTCTCACTCGTCTCATATGTTCCTTTTTCTTCCTGAATAATAAACTTAGGTTAATTTATAATTCCTTGAGAAAATTTTTAAGTTTATTATTAATTTTATATCAAATATTACCATGATATAAAAATTACATAATTATTTATGTTTATATTGGATGTTTTGTCGATATTCGGTACTTGAGTCGAAAATGAACTTGGTATGATGTCAACAGTCCATGTGGTCATAATTTCATCATACCCATAATATAGAACATGATATAAATATCTCATATATTCATTATATAATTATTTATAATAATATTTTCAATATAAACTAAAAAAACAATCATGGAGACGGTAGGTCGTACATACGCATGAACACTATTTTCGTTTTTCCTGTCGTATTGAAAGAACGAATTTAAGTGAAATGTATATAAATATGTATAATTATATAATATAATTATAGTGGAATTAATATTTTATTTATATCATATAATTTTTCTAAAAAAGTCTTAGTAAATTCCATGTGATATGTTAATTAATCTCATTATTTTGAGAAGGCGGTAGTCCGCACGTCCCGAAATGAAGTTATCAGATAACAAAAATATAGAAAGAATGAAAGTATGTTTAATATAACTTTTACAGAATATGAAATATTTTATAATATAAATATTTAAATATTATTTAACCATAAAAATAGGTTTAATACCAACCATGAATGCGGTAATGAAAAATGAACAAAACTTTATTCACAGAGGTGAATAACTGACATGAATTGGATAATAATTTCATTTCATTGAATAAGAGGAGGTAAGAAATTAAATGTGAATGAGATAATAAATTATAAAAAAAAATCCAGTATTTAAATTATTCTATATTTATCATAAATTTGTGTATGAAGGAGGTGATAATAAGGTAGAAAAAGAAAAGAAATTAAGAGAGGTTCTTTGGGAAAATTACCTTATGAATATATACTCTTTGAAAGACCCTTTAGGACCTTAAATTTGCTATTTCGATGATACCAGAAGCAATTGGATGTGAGGAGAGTTAGTATGAGAGGTTTTGAAAGATATTTGATAAGATAAAAGGCTTTACGGATCAAAAATGGGAGGAAGAGTGGTATTTATACTTGAGGAGAGGTGGGTTCAAGTGATTTGTTTATTAATTATCTTATATTAAAATCCAACCATGTAGTGGTGGAATTAAATTCCACAACTTTGGCTTGTAATTAATTTTTCATAAAATAGTTATTGTAAATACACACCTCAAATACTGATTAAATTTTTTAGTTTTTAGGTAGGTTAAGTTTTTAACTTTTAATTTTAACCCTAGTCCAAAATTTACTTTTATTATGGGAAATATTTTTTTACCATGGTACATTTTTAATATCTAAAAATTAAATTGATCTTACAACCTAATTTGGACCTTATTATTTAAAATATGGAATAAATTTTACCTAATTAAATTCAGATAATTTCAAAATTTTAATTTAAAACTAACTCCACAAACAAGACTAAAAAGAAAGTTTTTGAAGTGAAATGTTCAAATGTTTGAAATGTTTTTATATCTATTTTAAACTTTAAATTGTTTAAAATGAATTAAATTAGATTAAATTATAAAAACATAATATAATTATACTTTAAATCCAATTAAAATGACAACATAACTTTATAAATAAATTACATGAAAAAACAATTTTGAGTTAAAATGAAGTACTTTTTATTATTCATTAAAAAATGAATATTAGTAGAAAAAACCCAAAAACATCCAAAGTAAAAAAAATCCCAAATTCCAGACAAGAATTTTTTTTCAAATAGAACTTATAAAAGTGTCAAAAATATTATTTAAAATAGATTCTTCATCAAAAGGAGGCAAAACTTCATTTTTTTGATAAATACATATTTTATCCAAAAAATGAATTTGTTCTTAGGTCATGTCTAAAAAACATATAAGATGAATATTAAACATTAAATTGAGTATATAACATATATATTTAATTAATAAAACAAAACAAGAGTGATTTTATTACTTTATAAACTCACTTATTTTCATTTAAATATTTTTTCTTATAAAAACATTTCCTTTTATTTAAAAAGGGTTTTATATTCATTTATAATTAATTATGCACCAAAGAATTAATTATAAACATGTGTAAACCAATTTTTTATAATTCAGTTTATTATATTCATTAACTTTATTCTAATAGCTAGGTTAAAATTGTAACATTTAAATACTAATATTTAGTTGTTTCTTTAAGCCTGATGTAGCATATCATATACATTATCAAACATGGTGTTTTTTTCTTAAAACTATGGATGTTACATCCTACCCCATTAAATAAATTTCATCCTTGTAATTTTAATTTGGGATTTTTAAATAAGTTATGAATATTCAAAATACCTTTATTTTAATCCCACATTGGAAAAATGATTAATAAAACTACCACTTAAAAAAAGAGAAGTGTGAACATCACCTAAGATAACAAATACTAGGGTTCCATATAGAAAAACATGGATACGAAAGAGAAAAATAACTATCAAGTTTTTATAGATAGTGATAATAAACATTTTCAGGAGAAATTTAACAATCAAAAAACCATAAATTTGTCATTGGTTAAAAGTTTGTTTATTTCTCATTATGTAAAGAAATCGGATAACATTTTTATTTTAGGATCCCTTTCATATAATTGAAGAGTTTTATTACTACCTGGACAAAGGTCATAAGGAAATATACTTACTATATAAGTAGAGTTTCATCATTTAATTAATTTCTACCACAAACTCATTTTTTACCAAATGATGAGTATTCAAGATGACTTGGTCACACCTGAAGCACTAGAATCAACTTCTAGAGAATCAAATAATCCAAAAAATATTAAATATCTATTTCTCATCTATTGAAACATTAACAAAAAGACAAAATTTTTAGTACTTGAGACGTTAAATCCAAAAAATAATAAACCATTGTATGAAGAAAACTACTTTTAATATCCAAGATTCAATTGTAATCCCCAAAACCTCAACATATACCATCCAATAAATAAACATCATTAAAATCCCTAAAAAATAATCCAAACTAAGTTTGATACCTAAAACTCATAATAATTTTATTACATAGACTTCCAAGATAAATTTTAACATTTATCTCCAAATAACATTGATCACTCTCAATGTCTCATACCAAAAATGTCATTTCCAAATTCATATATTCTCCTAGATAGGTTAATCATTTCCATAAATAACCCGAATCACCATAAGTCCATAATAAAAACATAGATTCTTCCGAAGTAAAATTCAACCATTACTCATAGAAGGGTATCCATTTGATCAAACATAAGTTCCCAAACTTAACTTATTCATATTACATCAACTTATTTAATTAAAAAAGAAAAAGTCATACTAACTTAGTAATTCACATAGGCATGTGGTATGGGATAAAGCCTTATCGCACATCGGTTATGGGTTTTATTCTTACAGTATTGTCTAACATGACAGTTCTTCACACAGTTTGTGTGTTATCCTTTTCTCAAAATTATATATTTCTTATAACATTACCAAAATGATATAAAATCCTAAAAAATAACCATAACAAATTTTAACCTAAAATGTTATTTCATACCTTTCATTTACATCCCAACATATAACTACTTCAATATCATAATTCCTAAAGTCTTATATATAGTTAAATTTTTCATATCATCTCCAAATAATTTTATAAAACTATTCCAAAAAGAAATAATGATGTACCCTAGTCATGGTGTCCACCGGGTTTCATCATTATTTTTTCATGTATATAGAAGTTCCATGCATTACAATAATTATTTGGAGATTTTTCAAAACCACTTGCTTCTTTCATCCAAATACACCTTGTATAACTTGGTTCATATGGTTTTTTATTAAAAAATTAGAAAATAACCATGTATGACATATAATTTCAAAACATAAGATGAAACTTTATTTTTATAAACCATTTAGACAGAGTTTAACTTGAAACTTTCAATCAATTGTCCTTTTAAAACTCCATAAGTATGTACTGAAAGACTATGTTTTAAAATCAAGTGTAAATAGGTTTCTTAAGGGTATCCTTCTTTAACAGTTTTTTCAAAATCATAATATGCTTCAAAATCTTGTGATAAGGTAAAATATCTAAAAATCATTGATAATATTTATATTTTCTAAAAATATGAGAATATTGAGAAAATAATATTTGATTAAAAAAACACATGATCCATGATAGTATCGAGATATAGGTGAGGTTTTTGATATCTCAAACAACTATTTTCAAGCGAATTGTATGTTAGAAAACGTTTCAGAATCATCTGAACATGACATTGTAATAATTATTACAAGCAAGTCACTAGGAAGATATAGAAATGTTGTTTGAGATCCCCATACATCCAATTGTAGCTGAATTTCCTCGATCTAAAAAAGTTATAGAACAAGGATTTATCTAAAAGAATAGACATAGAAACTTACCATATGTTTAACCAAAACTCCTAATCCCTAAATTTGTATAAACCTTTCCTCTGATACCAACTATAAGGACAAGACCTTAAACATTACATAATATTGATTTAAATAAATAATTAACATTTTGGATCTTTTTACATTTATAGTTTTAGATAATTATTCAATAAATATTAAATAACAACTCAAATATTACAATTTTACACTTCTACTCACTATCCATTTTTTTATAACATAAAACATGATTTCACTTCTTGATAAAAATCCTCTTAACTTCTTATTTTATATTACCCATCCTTATACCCTATGAAAAAAAATTTAAAAAACTTGGTATGGACATAAAAATCTAAGTAAGGTATATAAATAAGGAATGAAACCATTAGTCCGTGAATATTTTAAACTCAAGAAAACATTTTTCACAAAATCATATTTTTCACCCATAAAACATACCTCATGAAATTATAATATTTTTTTAAAATAATTATTAGTAATCATAAATAATAAATTTAACTTTTGAAATCCATATCATGATTTCATTATAGCTTTCACAACTATATAGAGAGTAACCTCCAGGGTTATGTATGGAATACCCATCACAGTATATTCCCTAAATCTCTTAGGAGAAACCTTATCGTTTAACTCCTTCTCATTACCCAATGCATTATAGAGATATCATGGGATCACCCTAAATTGTATTATCATGGAACCATCCATATAAAAAATTAATTCCCAAGAACCATATCATAATCATAACACATAAAAAATCATAAAGGAAAAATAACATTTCCACTTTCGAATCACATTTCATTTTTTACAATTTCGTGCACTCATAAATGAAAATACTTTATTTGAAAATAAAAGTGTAAAGTTCAACGTAAACATAAAAACATATAAGGAATATAAAATAAATAAATTCATTTTATGGCGTATATGATAAATAAAACATTCCAAGTTATTGAAATAATTAATCCATTTTTAAAACATAATTTAAACATTTGAAAGGGATATTTTTTATTCAAAGTGTCCCATACCACTTTGATAACTTTTTATTGGATTTAACATTTTAAAAAATTCATGTACATATAAATAAATCCATAAAACCCATTTTTATAATATGGACATGAAATGGAAGGATTTAGAATATTAATTCTTTAAAACATTTAAAATGATTTCTTCGCTAAAGAGTCCCTTACAAAGATCATTTTGTTAATAAAATAGATATATTGTGTTTTTTAACTATAAATCCATATAAATCAAGTTTAAATACAATTTATGATATCCAAAATTATTTTCCCACAAGATCATAGCATGAGATAATCAATAAGTAGAAGTTTAACCTAGATAATGGAAATTGGGTTAAGAAATTCCCTTACCAAGTTCGTATCAATGACATAAGAATTTATCGATGGGGTGATTATGTGTAAAAAAATTATATCCACAGAAATTTAAGTGTAAATAAAACATAAACCAACAAAAATTGATTCCACAATTAATCTTGTCATAATAAAATTGAATAAGTATATGTATAACCCAATTAATGGAAATTGAGTTATAGAATCCCTTACCAATGTAGTAACAAATGAATTAGAAAAACCAAAGGTAATAATCCTTAAAAAACATTTAAATACTATGAATATAATATAATTCATTATATTATATGTCAATGTGTCATTATGTAGCCCATATATAATAAATTAGGTGCACAAAAATTAATTATGCCTCACAGAATGAAAAGGAGATAAGAATTCCTTATCTTGAGTCCCACTTATCTCGTATGTTCCTTGTTCTTCTGGAATAATAAACATAGATTAATTTATAATTAATTGAGAAAATTCTTAATTTTATTATTAATTTTATATCACTTCTTACCATTTTATAACAACTATATAATAATTTTACATTTATGTCGGACTTTTTGTCGATATTCGGTACTTGAATCAAAAATGAACTTGGTATGATGTCAATAGTGCATGTGGTCATAATTTCATCATATCCAAAATATAAAACATGATATAACTATATTATATATTAATTATATAAGTATTTATAATAATAATTTGAAGAAAAAATGAAACACCATTCATGGAGATGGTAGGTTGTACGTACGGATGAACGCTATTTTCACTAAAAATACTTAATAAATTCCATGTGATGCGTGAACGAATCACATAATTTTGAGAAGGTGGTAGTCCATACTTCCCCAAATGAAGTTATCGTATAACAACAATATGGAATGTATAAAGATGTGTTAAATTTAACCATTAAAAAATATGAAATATGTTATAATATAAATATTTAAATATTACTTATCCTGAACAATAATTTTAATACCATCCATGAATGCGGTAATGGAAAAGGAATAAAACTTTATTCTCAGAGGTGATTAACTGACATAACTTGGATAATAATTTTGTTTCATTGAATTAGAGAAGCTGAGAAATGAAAAGGGTATAATATATTCCATTATAAAAATAAAACTCTAGAATATACATGATTTTGGAGTTATCATTCATTTATTGATGAAGGAGGTGAGAATAAATTAGAAGAAAAAAAAGAAATTAAGAGAGGTGCTTTGAGATAATTACCTCTTGAATATCTCCTCCCTGAAAGACCTTTGAGAACCTTGGATTTGGTATTTTGGTGAGACCACTATCACTTGGATGTGATTATATTGGGTAGGAGAGTTTTGGGTAGATATTTTATGATCTAAAAGGATTTGTGGTTCTAAAATGGGAGGTGGAGTGGTGGTATTTATACTTGAGGAGAGGAGGGTTCAAGTGATTAATTTATTAATTATCCTATATTAAAAGCCAACCATATAGAGGTGGAATTAAATTTCAATAATTTGGATTTTAATTAATGTTTTATAGGATGGTTAGGGTCCGTAAACAACACTCTTTAAATTTTTTAGTTTTTAGGTAGATTAAGTTTTAAACTTTTAATTTTAACCCTTGTAAAAAATTTACTTTTATTACGGTAAATAATTTTTTACCACGGTAAATTTTTAACACCAAAAAATGAAATTGACCTCACAACATATTTTTGAACTTATAATTAAAAATACATAATCCATTTTTCCTAATTCAATTCATGTAATTGTAAAAATTATATTTAAAACTAATTCTGTAAACAAGACTAAAAAGTGGGTTTTTAAATTGAAACGTTTAGATGTTTGAAATGTTTTTATATCTATTTTCAAATTAAAATTGATTACAATTATTTAAATTTAATTAAATGATAAAAAATTAATATAATTATACTTTAAAACCAATTAAAAATAAAATAAAACTTTATAAATAAATTAGATAAAAAAGCAGTTTTGAGTTAAAATGTTGTATTTTTCATTATTCGTTAAAAATGAATATTATCAGAAAAATGCCAACAAATTATCCAAAGTAAAATTTTGTTGCCATATTCCAAATAAGACGTTTATTTTTTCCAATATAAATTATAATAGTGTCAAAATGATATTTTAAATGGGTTCTCCATCGAAAGGCGGTGAAACCTCATTTTTTCGAGAAATACTTCTCTTATCTAAAAAATTAAATTTGTTCTTATGTCATGTATAGAAAAAATATAATATAAATATTAAAAATCACATTGACTATATTACATGTGTATTTAATTAACAAAAATCAAAAAATAGTGATTTTATTACTTTATAAACTCAATTATTTGCATTTAAATAGTATTTTTTAGAAAATATTTCATTTTATTTTAAAAGGGATTTATATTAATTTATAATTAATTGTACACCAAATAATTAATTATAAACATTTGTAAACAATTTTTTTTAAATTAGTTAATGATATTAATTCCCTCCATTCCAACATCTAGGTTAAAATGGTAACATTTAAATAATAATATTTTGTTGTTCGTTTCAGCTCGATGTAGTGTATCATGTCCGCTATCGAACATAGTGTTTATTTATTAAAACTTAGGATGTTACATTAGGTGTGTAATTTAAGGGGTGGTGGATGGGTCCTTTTATAAGTGACTGGGGTTTTATTTTTTGTAAACACTTGTTACTTAATATAAAAATATAAGTAATTTTCAAACAAAGTGGATCCAAATTTGATAGAAAATAAAGATAAGATGATAGGAGTTGATAAATCCCCCATAAAATCATTTAAAGATAATTTTTATGATATTTTAGGTCTTTAACCCTTTATTTAACACCTCTGCCTCATTTAAGATATTACCATAATCACTAAATTTTACCTCTCTAACTTATTTATGTGACATAAGATCAAATTGAACATATAACTTATTTTTTATTATGATAATTGCAAATAAAAATTCATTTTATTGAATTTAATTTCTAGAGCTGATAGAAATTAACTTTAATATAATTAAGTAAAACATAATATAATAATTTTAAAATAAAATTAAGAAAAAAAATACTTATTTATACCAAATATTATAAATACTTATAAAATCCTCAAACCCACACTTCTATATTAGGTGCTTAAAACAAAATATTTACATTCCTGGATCTGATACTATCAATTTTACTCAATTTAAACCATCAAAAACTTACAAAATCAAATTAAAATATTTTATCATTTACATACCCAAATTCATTTTAGGCTTAGAGTTTTATAAAATAAGGAAAAACTCTTATAAAGAATAATTCATTACCTTAAAAGAGTAAATTTTTTCACTGCTCTTAGATTTTATTATTCCACATTATGCCTTTATTAATCCTTCTATATATATATTAAATAATTAATTTCTTCATAACCTAGGTAAAATAAATATAGGAAGGGTGGCACAAATTATCAGTATGGGTAAGCATAAGCATTGATAATTGAATTTCATCAGTGATCATAATATGGTCAAAAAGATATGATAATAAAATAAAATTACATGATCATAATATAATAGTATTCATACCCATAAAATGTGGATCATAAATCATGAAACATGGTATAGAGATTTAATAAAATAAAAGAGTCAAATTAGTCAATAATCATGAGCCATGTGAAAATAATTCTTCAACAAAGGATACATTAAAACTTGATGGAAGCATAAACAAAACTTATTGGTCACTTGGAATATAATTTTAAAATCACTCTTATAATAACTCTTTTAAATGGAAAAACCTACCTTGTAAATTCCAATAATCACTTATGAGAAACCTATAACTGGATAACTATGTCCCTTTACCCAATGCATTGGACTATTATATCGGGTTCACCCATCTGTGGTTTATAATATAACAAATGATTGTTGGTTTATAATAGAACCACTAATCATCATAAACAATTAATAAAAACCATAAAATGAATAAAGAACATAGATCTCTCATTTCATCACAAAACTCATATAAATAACCATTATTACTTTTACAACATGATTAACCCATGGTTTCATGAAAATATCTTATAAAAATCCATAATCCATCCAAATAAATAATTATGATGGTCTCATTACAACATATCCCAAGGGGATAATAATTAACACCAAGGGTTGTTCCTGTATAGATATACCATTAAAATATCTCTAAAAAAATTCGTGAAGAAAATACCCTTTCCAATTTGAAAACTGCTTTTAAAAACTAAAAATTCACAAAATATTGTGAAAAATATATTAATTTTAAATAAACTAGGAAGCTTATAAAGGAATATTAAAATCAAATAATTTTTATGAATGTGGTAAAATTATTTCATGTCGTAAATGTTAAAAAAAATTAAAACATTTCTAAATAGAGTCAAAGGTGACCCTTAAATAAAAAATTAATAAAAATACTTTTAAAAAATTCTAAAATAAGTTCAAAGATCATGTAAAATATTATTAGGAAATAATTTATTTTTTTAAATGAACATTCTTGAAAAAAAAATTAAAAAACATGGATATGGAAGAGAAATATTCTCGATCTAAAAGAAGGTAGAAGATCGGTATCACTTACAAACAACTTTCTTTATTTTTCTTTGTTAAATAAGGGAAAAAATTGAAACTAAAAATTTAACCCACATTCATAAATAGAGTATTATAAAATATATTTGGCTTAATAAAATGAGATCAGATGATTTCCCCCAAAGGAACCTTGAACATAAACAATCCCAAAAGAATTGTGATCACAACATAAAACCTTTACCTCTTTGGTAATTTTTGAAATAAAAAAAATCATTGAAAGAAATAATATGATATGGATATATAAATACCATGGATTAAATTAATTAATATTTAAAAAATCATTCATGGATTTTTAATTAAACCATTCAAATAAATCATGGTGCGTGATATAAAATATATCTTAAGATAATGAGATTGAGACAATTAAAACCCTTGAAAAGATAATAAATTTTGAAGTCATAATTAATCCATGGAGTGAATATGTGAAAATATTTAAATCCAGATAAAATAAGTTTAAAAAAATCATAAACCAATTTATATATCAGTTCATACAAAATCATAGTATAACAAATTCAATAAAGAAGTGATTAACCCAATGAATGGAAATTGAGTTAAGAAAACAAATACCACTTGTAAACATTCAAGTAAAATCCACTTGGATTAAATAATTTGAGTTATAACATAAAATACCATTAAATATGAATGATTAATGATATAAAATTTAAAAGTTATATTATATACACCATATAAAATAAATTATATTCATAACATTAAAATATACCTCAATGAAGGTAAATTGAGATGAAATCTCTTACCTTGAGTCTGTATATTCCATGTATGTCCTTTCACTCATATATAATAAAATAATATAAATTATCTAATTATTTAATGAAATTTTATAATATTGTTAATTTATCATTGAAACTTTTTCTTCATTTATTTCTATGAAATATTTAATTACTTAAATAGTTAAGTTTGTGTCGTGTATTTTGAGGACATTCGGTGCATAATTTCAAAAACAACTTTAGTATGATGATTGTGATCAATTATATATTTGGAAAATAGTATAAAGAATAATAATTATGAAATAAATTTAATTTTTATACAATAATTTTAATTTTAAGACCAACCCAACAAACCTTTTATGAAAAATGAATTACATTACAATTACAGAGATGGTAGGTCATACATACACATGAGTAACATTTACACTTTTCGATGAACATGAATGAAAGAATGTAAGTATTAATTTATATTTAGATAATTATAATTATGTCCTTGATATCATATTATATCTTTAAATACACCTATATATACCATCGGTGTGCGGTGGTGATGAAAAATGAATCGCATCGCTTCATAAAGGTGGTAATATACACGTACGCACGAACGACGTAATCATTTTGTAATAGATGAAAATATAAGAAAATATATGATAAATTATATTTTTATAATTAAAATTATTTAATTAGTTTTATATATATACATTAAATATATCATTATATCCATCCATAAGAGTTTGTGATGGAAAATGAATTATATTGGTACATGAGGTGGTAGTCTGCCATACACACGAAAGATGGTTTCATTTCCCATTTGATGGAAGAAGGAGATGGATACAGGTTATGGAAATAATATAACAAAATAAAATTATATTTAAGATACTTAGTTTATTATTTCATCATTCTTGAAAGATATTTCAAGGAGTTACAATAATAAATAAACAAAAACACTTGGTTAAAAGTTATTGATCTCTTACGGACAACAACATTATATTTACACATTAATCCATATAAGATTGTGATAGAGCTAATATTTTCCACATTTTTTTATAAATTTAAATTTTTTTTAACCCTAAAAACTTATGAATTTAAGCTTATATGGATCAATTTTATATTTATGATGCATTTTGAGCAAAATTGTGAAAAGTGCTTAATTCTAGATTTCTGACAGATTTTTATCACAAGGGTATTTTCGTCATTTACATAAAAATATAATTCCAAATTGAGTCTTTATTTTTTTGAAATATTTTATATATTTAATTAAACTTTTTCTTTAGGACTAGGGTCTGATTTTATCATCTAGAAGAATCTAAAATTCATCAAAGTTTGGTAATTTTTCGGGCGGACAGCGTGGACACCACCACCGTAACAGAAGCATAACTCGCTCTAAACACCTAAAATTGAGGTTATTCTACCTGTAATGGAACTAGACTCAAAGGAACGTTTTTATAATAAATTTCTTGGAGTTTTGGGCCCATAAATGTAGCCTTTGAATGAAATATTTTGAAGGAAGTTTCCTAGAACCTTCATCTATAGAAAGTAACAGTTAATAAAAATTCATAACTCCTACATCATGTGGCCAATTAAGATTCAATTTGTAGAATGAGTGAAAGATACATTTATTAAAAAAAATATAAAGGATAAAATGTGTGAAGAGTTCATTTATTTGGGTTAAAACATGTCAATTATCAGAGGACAAATTCTAGCTATAAAAGAAAGGGAGTTCCTCCCTCTCAAATCATTCAATTCCATCACCACGCCATCTGGGGCACCAAGGAGAAAAGGTCAATGGCCATTTTTTATTTATATTTTATTTTATTTTTATTTTTTGTTTTATTTTCTCATGTAATGCATTCATATTTTTTATATTAAAGTTTTTTCCTTTCCTTCTTCCATCTTTCTTTCTCTTCCAACTCTAATTCTCATTCTCTATCATCAATATTTCCATAATTATCTCTTTTTAATTTACCATGGAAATTGAATAACTAGAATATTGAACTTGGTAGAGGTTTCACGGTGTTCTTTCATATTGTGCTTCAATTCAAAATGTTTTAAATATATTTGTGGTGGATGTGAGGGTAATGTACGGGTGCGGAGGTCGTCCACCACGGTATTATTTTCAATTCCATTTCTTTTCCTTGATTAATCATTTTTTCTCCATTATCATAGGAAAACCCTTAATATGGTGGAGTTGTGGTTTCCATAAGGGTTGAAATGGAATACAGTGGAGCCGTGTCTTTTAGGAATAACATTCTCAGTTGAGGTGTTATCCTATTTTACTATTAGAGGAGGTGTGTTTTGGTGTGTTAGACACATTATAAAATCGCACACTTAATAAGTAAAAGAAAATTAATTTAATAATGAGGTTTCACTAAATTAATTATCAAATTGAATATAAACAATAATTAAATAATTAATAGACTTGTGTTATCAAACCCTCAACCAAGACCTTTGTATCTAATTTCTATTTTTTCAACATCTTCATTTAGATTTAAATTTTTTATTTCATTGTTTTAATTGAAATTTTTCCAAAACCCTTAAAAACATTGTTTTAAATAAATAAATAAATAATAAAAATTATTTATAATAGGTGAACTAGAATAAGTGATTGAACCTACTGCAACACTCCTCAAGTGAGATGGCCTTGGTCAGCCACTATGATCTATTAGGAATATAAATGTGTTTTTTCCATACCCTGTGATAGGCATGCGTCAAAACTAGCACCATTAATGGGGAGCTAAAAATTTATTTCAATCACTTTTTCTAGATTCTCATTTTTTTAAATATTTTTCATTCCTTAAAAATAAAAAAAAACATTTTCCATGATATATTAAAATTCAAATTATTATGTATTGAATAATCACTCAGAGGTGCTGTAAGAAGAAACAGATTACACTGATGAGGCCCTCCAGCAAAGGGAAGATGATATAATGATAAGGGTAAAACATAAGGAAAGAGTAATGGCAGCATGGATCTCACTGGAGCATTTAATGGTCATGGCCGATGAACTACAAACTGACATTAAAAGATTCTAGTCCAAGAAGGAAGTACCACTTGTATTCCTGGATTTCAATGAGGAGATCCATGAAGTTAAAGCCAAACTCGAGGTAGAGGATCCCAACTGCTTACCTCTATCCTACAGGAGGTACTTTCCACTGAAGAAAAGACTCAATCTGAACCAACTTAGGGAGATGAAACATTTAGGAACTCCAACTCATTATATTTTATTGAAACTAATTTGAGTATAAATCCCAATCGTTTTGAATTTTCATAATCATATCACTCTTATTATACCCTAGATATTGAAGAGAAAAAATAAATTTCACCTCTTGAGTAAAACCTAGAGCTCCTATAAGACTTTGAATATTTATTAGAGGGAGTAAAATAAGATAAATAGAAAGTTTCACAAGTAGAAACAAATAAGGAAGAGGTTCTATACTTTATCCTACCCTCTCCATGAAAGATGTACCACATTGTAAAGGGAGAAGATCTGGTGTACTCTATCCATGGAGTTCTCCTCAATGAGAACAAAGAACTACAAGATGGTAAAATCCACATGTGGTGGTTCAAGTCAAAGAAGCTTCATCCACTATCAGACTTTGGATAACAGCTCGTACTACCCACTAGAGGTAGTAAAAATTCAGGGCTTACTTGGGGGATCATACCAAGATTTATCTTTAAATTTTTTATAGGAATTTAAATTTAAATTCCTATTTTTAGATTAGTTCATCATGTGGCCCACTCCCTCTTTTTATTTTGAGCTTAAATGAAATGATACTTGTGATTAATTAAGTAATTTTATTTTGTAGGATCGTGATGGAAGAAGGAGGCCCCAAATATTAGAGGAAGAGGACCAAATATTTATTTAAAAATGGATTTCACTTTTAATTTTTAGCTTTCAAACTCCTTATATTTTTGTCCAAATCATGATTTGACCTTTAAAGATAAAATTTCATTCCCACACTTGAATTCATGTTTTACTCGACTTATCTGGGATATATGAGTTTCTTAGGCATCCAGTGATTCCATGTTTTAGATTTTAATGTTGAAGAAAATTGAGTGAGTAAAATGGAAAATTTAATGATAAAAATGAATCATGCGTATTTAAATGAGGAATCATGATTTTAGGGAATTAGTTGATTCATGTAAATGAAGTTTTCCTACCATTTTTCATGCTTTAAATTTCTTAAATTCATGAAAATAGTTTTGTTATTATTAATCATGCGTTGAGTGATTATTCAATATTATATTCCCATTTTTTAGGGGATTTCTAGACTAAATGCTTCCTATTTTATCTTGAGAATATTTCTTGAGTGATCTTGGGACATGTCACTGACCAGAACATGCATTTGAACTTGTGAAAGTGATGAATATGAAAAAACATATTTAAATTTATTGAGGTGTATTTTGAGAATCCATATTCCATAAAATACCACATTTTACATCAATCCTTCTTTTATCCCATAGATACCATGAATGACCTTTATAGGAATAATCTATGTTTTAAGAAATTTTTATCCATTCATACCATACTCTTGGTATTAGCATGATATTTTAAATTTTAAGTGTGGGGGTAAAGGGAATTATGGTAAAAGGGATTGTATACATTGTAAGGAAGAAGTGTGGGGGTGCTATATTGGGTAATTAAAAAGGTCATTTGATACATTCATTTTACTCTTTATTTCTTTTCTCCTCTTGAATGAAAAAAATAAAAAATAAAGAAACAAAAAAATTTTGTGATTTGGGAAGACCAAAAATAACCCTTTTCAAGATTGATGATATTTTAATCATATGTGGTCAGGTGATGGATGTTAGGTTTGACGTAATCATTACTTTATAGAAAAGAAAAAACGTACAAAATTAAAAAAAAATAAAAAAAAATCAATAGGGTGCAAAAATCATTCAATGTGATTTACTTTGAGCATTACCTTACTTTGACTTTTGGTGGAAGTAGGTGTTTATAAATTTAAGAAGAAAATTTCATTACACTTTCCCTTTTTTTATCATGTTTTGTACTTAATAAATAAACCTTCTCCTTGAGCCTTAATTTTTAAAGCATTAAAGCCTACCAACCTTAAGTTTCAAAGTCATTCGAACCTTTATTGCAAGTCCTCATAATTTTATACTCCTTTTTACATTACAAAGTGTAGAGAGTAGTTAATTTACAATAAAATGGATAAGGAGAATGTTCTCATGATATGAGCATAACTCCACTTGAATTTTATTATGCTTGATGAGAGAACAAACTGAAAAGTGAGGTAGATCGTGATTTGTAATGTTTAATAATAATAAACTGAGGACCATGAATGAATGAAAGGAGAAGTTCCATAATTTTTTAAAAGGGGAAAGTAAATTACATTAATTAATTTTTTATTTGAAAAATAAAAAATTAAATTGATATATCATGTGGAATTTTGAAATTTGGATCTAACATTGAATTTTTTTGATTTTATTACTTTCGAATTTGAATATTAGTAACATTGGTGCCCTTTGAAATTTAATGTTGAGATTTTATGCTTTAGGGGAAGCATGGTTTAAGTGTGGGGTAATTGGTAGATCTAATATTTTATACATTTTTTATATGTATTTTTATTCTTTTAACCCTTCCAAATTATTAATTTAAGCTTATATGGATCAATTATGAACTTATGATGTGTTTTGAGAAAAATTGTGAAAAATGATTAATTCGGGATTTTTGATATATTTTTACCACAAGGGTATTTTGGTCATTTAATTAAAAATATAATTCTAAATTGGGTGATTTGTTTTTTTTTTCAAATACTTCATTTATTTCCTTCAGCTTTTTCTTCATAACCAGGGGATGATTAGATCATCTAGAGGCCCTAAAAATTCATTAAAGTTGGAAAATTTTCTGGGTAGACAGCATGGACCCCACTGCCATAATGGATTCACAACTCGGTCTAAACACCTCCAATTGAGCCGATTACACCTGTAATGGAATGATAAATCACAGGAATGTTTTTAAAATAAAGTTCATGGATTTATGAGCTCATAAAGGTGTACTTGGAATGGAATATTTTTAAGGAAGCTGCCTAGAACCTTCTTCTAGAGAAAGTAACAGTCAATAAAAATTTATAACTCTTACATTTGATGGCCATTAAAGCTGAAATTTAGAGGGTGAATGATAATAAATTTATGAACAACTTTTATGAAGGTTGAAATGTGTGAAGAGGTCATTTGTTGGGGCTACAACCCATCAACTTTTGGAGGATAAATTCTACCTATAAAAGGAGGTGAGTTACTCCCTCACAAATCATTTCATTCCATCCCACACCATATGGGGCAACAAGTAGAGGAGGCTAATGTCCATTCAGGATTTATCTTATCTTTTATTTTTATTTTTATTTTTATTTTTATTTTTTTTTCTTTTCTCATGTAATGAATACTTATTTTTTAAATTAAAGTGTTTCCCTTTCCTTCTTCCATCCTTCTTTCTCTTCTAAATATAATTCTCATTCTCGCTCTTCCATATTTCCATCGTGATATCTTTTCAGTTTTCCATGGAAAATGACTAACATGAGGCATGGCCCTATGGGAGGTTTTGTGGTTTTATTTGTTATTTCTCTTAAAACCAAGATTTTTTAAATCTATTTGTGGTAGATGTGAGGGTAATTCACGGGTACAAGAGTCATCCACCATGGCATTATTTTCAATTACATTTATTTTTCTTGATTAATCTTTTTTCCGTAGTTCTCTTAAGAAAACCATTCATACGATGGAGTTGGGTTTCTATAAGGATTTAAACTATATATGGTGGAGTTGTGTCTTTTTGGAATAACATTCTCAGTTGAGGTGTTATCCTATTTAACTTTTGGAGGAGATGTGGTTTGGTGTGCCAGATGCAAGCTAAAATCAAACACTCAATAAATCAAATAAAATTAATTCATTAATGAGGAATCACTAAATGAATTATCAAATTTAATTTAAATAATAAATAAATAATGAATAAACTTGTGTTATCAAACCCTGTACTAAGACCTTTCTATCTAATCTTCATTTTGTATGCATCTACATTTACATTTGAATTTTTTATTTTATTATTTTAATTAAATGTTTTCCAAAACCCTTAAAAACTTTTTTTTAATAAATAAATAAATAATAATTAGAATAGGTGAACTAGAATAAGTGGTTGAACCAACTGTAATGCTCTTTATGTGATATAACCCTGGCCATCCACTTTGATGCATTATGAATATAAATTTGTTTTTCTCTGCCCTATGAGAGGTGTGCATCAAAACTGGAACCGTTGCTATGGAAATAAAAAGTTATTTTAGTCACTTTTTCTAAATTCACATTTTTTAAAATAAGTTTCATTCCTTAAAAAAATTAAAAAAAACACTTTTTCTATGATGTATTTGAATTCAAATTATTATGCATGGAATAATTACTCAGAGGTGTTGGAAGAGGAAACAGAATACACTAACGAGGCCCTCCAACAAAGGGCTGATACTCTAATGAAAAGGGTCAAACATAATGAAATATTAATTGAAACATGGATCTCACTTAAATATTTGATCGTCATGGAGTATGAGCTCCAAACTGACATTCAAAGATTCAAGGACAAGAAGGAAGTACCACTGGTCTTCCCATATTTCACTAAAGACATCCATGAAGTTAAATCCAAACTCTCAGTGGAGGATCCCAACTGCCTACCTCCATCTAGTGATAATAAACTCTAAGAGGAACTTTCCACCAAAGAAAAGATTCAATCCAAACCACCTTCGTGGGATGATACATCCATGAACTACAACTCATTTTATTTTATTGAAACTAATTTGAGTATAACTCCCATTTATTTAGAATTTTCATAATTGGATGACTCTTATTATACCCTCGTGGATGAAGAGAAAAAATAAATTGCACATGTTGAGTGAAACCTAGATCTCCCAGAATACATTGAATATTCACTAGAGGGAGTTCAAGAAGAGAAATAGGATGTTTCACAAGTAGAAAAAAAAGGAGGAGGAGGTTCCATACTTCATCCTAACCTCTCCATGAAATATGTACCAAATTGTGAAGGGGGGGAATCTGGTTTACTCTATCCATGGAGTTATCCTCAAAAAGAACAAAGAACAACAATTTGAGAAAAAACACATGTGGTGGTTCAAGTCAAAGAAGCTTCATCCACCATCAGACTTTGGATAATATCTGGTACTACCCACTGAAGGCAATAAAAATTAAGGGCCCACTTAGGGGATTATACTGAGATATATCTTTAAATTATTTCTAGAAATTTCAATATCAATTTCCTTTTTTAGATTAGTCCAGCATGTGGCCCACTTCCTCTTTTTATTTTGATCTTAAATGAAACTATCCTTGTGATTAATTGAGTAATTTTGTTTTTTAGGATCATGATGGCAGAAGGAATCCCAAACATTGTTGGAATAGTACTAAACCTTTATTTTAAAAAGGATTTTACTTTGAATTTTTAACTTTTAAACTCCTTACATTTTTGTGAAAATCATGATTTTATCTATAAATATAAAATTGCATACCCACACTTGAATTCATGTTTTAATTGACTTATATAGAATAAATGAGTTTCTTAGGGATTTAGTGATTACATGTTTTAGATTTCAATATTGATGATATTGACTTATTAAAATGTAAAATTGAATGATTAAAATGAATCATGTATATTTAAATGAGGACTCCTGATTTGAGGGAATTAGTTAATTCATGTAAATGAAATTTCACTAGCATTTTTAATATTTTAAATTTCTAAAATTCATGTCAATTAATTATTTATTATTAATAATGCCTAGAGATATTTCCTAATATTATACTCCCTTTACTGAGAGTATTTATAGAACAAATACTTCCAATTTTATCTTTGGAGTGATCTTGGGACATGTAACCGACCAGAACATGCATTTGAACTTGTCAAAGCTATGAATATGAAAAAAATATTAAAATTATTGAGGTGTATTTTGTGAATCCTTATTCTATAAAATACCACCTTTTATATCAATCCTTATTTTATCCCACAGATTCCATGAATTACCTTTAAAGGAATGAGCTAGGTTTTAAGCCATTTTAATCCATTCCTACAATACTCTTGGTATTTGCATGATATTTTAAAGTTGAAGTGTGGGGGTAAAGGGAATCATGGTGGAAGGAATGATATAAATTGTAAGGAAGAAGTGTGTGCCTACTATATTGGGTAATGCAAAAGGTCGTTTGATACATTCATTGTACTCTTTTTTTATTTCCCCCTCTTGAATTAAAAAAATACAAAACAAAAAAACAAAAAAAATGGGTTCTAATTTTAGAAAACCAAAAATCGTCATTTTTCAGACCAATGATGTTCTAATTGTATGTGGTTATGTGATGAATGTGAGGTTTGATCTAATCATTACTTAATTACAAAATTAAAAAAAATTAAAAAATAATCAAGATGGTGCACAAATCATTCATTATATATTACTTTGATCATGACCATTATTTGACTTTTGGTGAAAGTTGGTGTTGCTACATTGAAGAGGAAAATTTCATTAGACTTTTACTTTTGATATCATGCATTTTACTTAAGAGATAAACCTTCTCCTTGAGCATTAATTTTTAAAGCATAAAATCCTACCAACCTTAAGCCTCAGAGTCATTCAAACCTTTATTAGAGGTCCTCAAAAATTTGTGTGCCTTTCTCCTTTACAAAGTAGAGAAATTAGTTAATTTACAATACTATATATAAGGATAATGTTCTCATGATATGAGAATAACTACACTTTAATTTTATCATGAGTGATAAGAGAAAAAATTGAAATTTGAGGCAGATCATGATTTGGCATGTTTAATAATAATGAATTGAGGAGTTTTAATAAATGAAAAGAGAAGTTCCATAATTTTTCAAAAAGGAAAAAGTAGAATACATGAATTAATTTTTTTTTTGAAAAATAAAAAATTAAATTTATACTTAATGTAGATTTTCTAAAATTTTATTTGACACTAAATTTTTTTTTATTTTATTACTTTGGAATTTGAATATTAGTAACATCGGTGCCCTTCTAAATTTAATTATGAGATTTTATTCTTGAGGGAAATCATGGTTTAAGTCTGGTGGAATTGATATACATAATATTTTCAAAAAAAATTATATGAATTTTAATTGTTTTAACCCTCCCAATTTATCAATTTAATCTTATGTGGTTTGATTTTCGATTTATTGTGTGTTTTGAGAAAAATCGGGAAAAGTGCTTAATTCTGGGTTTTTGAAAGATTTTTACCACAACGTTATTTTGGTCATTTACT
The DNA here is from genome assembly GCA_963277665.1 of Viscum album. Lineage (NCBI taxonomy): Eukaryota > Viridiplantae > Streptophyta > Magnoliopsida > Santalales > Viscaceae > Viscum > Viscum album. The sequence goes on from OY728161.1 coordinate 1,008,953,060, forward strand.
TAGAAATCTAATTATAAATTTATTGATTCGTTTTTTATCAAAATCATTGATTTATTTCCTTCAGCTTTTTCTTTAGGACCAGGGGTTGATTAGAACATCTAGTGGCCCGAAAAAATTATTGATCTTAGGAAATTTTCCAGGCGGACAGCAAGGACCCCACCACCAAAATGGAATAAAAACTAGGTATAAACACCTCCAATTTAGTTGATTACACTTGTAATGGAATAATAACTAATATGCACATTTTTACAAGAACTTTCATAGAGTTATGATCTCAGGGAGGTGGCCTTTGAATGAAATATTTTGAAGGAAGCTTCCTAAAACCTTCATCCAGAGAAAGTAATAATCAATAAAAAATTCATAACTCCTACATCTAATGGACAATTAATCTGAAATTTAGATTTTCAATGAAAATAAATTTATGAAAAACTTTTATGAAGGGTAAAATTCATGAAGATGTCACTTATTAGGGCTACAACGCATCAACTTTCAGAGGATAAATTCTACCTATAAAAGGAGGGGTGTTCCTCCCTCTCAAATCATTCCATTCCATCCCCACACTATCTGGGGAACCAAGGAGAGGAGGCCAATGTCCATTTAGGATTTCTTTTTTCTTTTTTTCTTTTTTTTTATTTTCTCATGTAATGAATTTATATTTTTTATATTAAAGTGTTTTTATTTCCTTCTTCCATCCTTCTTTCTCTTCCAACTCTAATTCTCATTCTCTCTCATCAATTTTTTCATCATGAACTCTTTTCACTTTTCCATTTAAAATGACTAACCAGAGGCAGGGCCCTGTGGGAGGTTTTGTGGTGTTATTTGTTATTGAACTTTAATTCAAAAAAAATATTAATCTATTTGGGGTGTATGTGAGGGTAATGCATGGGTGTGGAAGACTTCCACCATAGAATTATTTTCAATTCCATTTCTTTTACCTAACTAATCAATTTTCCTTCCTTATCTTAGGAAAACCCTTCATAAGGTGGTTTTGGGGTTTCCATAAGGGTTGAAATGGTATACGGTGGACCTCTGTCTTTTAGAAATAACATTCTCAGTTGTAGAGTTATCATATTTAACTATTGGAAGAGGTGTGGTTTGGTGTTATAGACACATGCTAAAATCACACACTTGATAAATCAAATAAAGGCAATTCATTAATATGGTTTCACTAAATTAAATATCAAATTTAATTTAAACAATAATTAAATAATGAATATACTCGTGTTATCAAACCCTGGACCAAAACCTCTCTATCTAATCTGTATTTTGTCTGCATGTACATTTAGTTTTGAATTATTTATTTCATTATTTTAATTTCCACTTTTTTAAAACCCTCAAATAAATAAATAAAGAAAAAAATTAGAATATGTGAACTTCAATTAGTCATTGAACTGGCTAGAGTGCTCCTTAATTGAGATGACCCTGGTCAACTACTATTCTGCATTAGGAATATAAATTTGTTTTTTCCACTCCCTACAACAGGGGTGCGTCAAAACTGGCACCGTTGTTAGGGAGCTAAAAATTCATTTCAATCACTTTTTCTAAATTCACATTTTTGAAAATATTTTTCATTCTATAAAAAAATTTACAAAAAATAGTTTTTCCATGATGTATTCAAATTCCAATTATTATGCATGGAATATTTAGTTAGAGGTATATGAAGAAGAAATAGACTACACAAAGGAGGCCCTCTAACAAAGGGTTGATTTTCTAATGATAAGGGTCAAACATAACAAAAGAGGAATGGAAACATGGATCTCACTTGAATATCTCATTGTCATGGTCTATGAACTCCAAACTGACATTCAACGAATCAAGGCCAAGAAGGAAGTACCACTAGTCTTCCCAGATTTCACTAAAGACATCCATGAAGTTAAATCAAAACTTGAGGTGGAGGATCCCAACTACCTACCTCCATCTAGTGATAATAATCTCAAAGAGTAAAAATCTACCAAAGAAAATATTTGAGCAAAAACACCTCAGGGAGATGATACATTCATGAACCCCAAATCATTTTATTTAATTGAAACCAATTTGAGTATAACTCCCAATTGTTTTGAATTTTCAGAATTGGATCACTCATATTATACCTTGGAGGATGAATAGAAAAAAAATCACTTGTTGAGTAAAACCTAGAGCTCCCAGAAGACATTAAATATTTACTAGAGGGAGTACAAGAATTTAAAGAGGACGTTGCATAGGTAGAAATAAAAAAGGATGAGGTTTCATAATTCATACTACCCTCACCAGGAAATATGTATCACTTTGTGAATCGGTCTGATCTGGTGTACTTTATCCATGGATTTATACTAAACAAGAACAAATAACTATAAGATGGTAGAAGACATGTGTGGTGGTTCAAGTCAAAGAAGCTTCATCCACTATCAGACTCTGGATAACAGTTGGTACTTCCCACTAGAGGAAGTAAAAATTCATAGCCCACTTAGGGGATTATACCAAGATTTTTCTTTAAATGATTTCTAGGAATTTAAATTTTGATTTCCATTTTTATATTAGTCAATCATGCATCAAACTTCTTCTTTACATTTTGAGTTTAAATTAAATGGTATTTGTGACTAATTGAGTAATTTTCTTTTGTAAGATCATGATGGAAGATGGAAGACCCAAATATTGGAGGAAGAGGACTGAAGATTTATTTCAAATAGGATTTCCCAATTATTTTTTAACTTTTAAACTCCTTATATTTTTTTCTAAATCATGATTTTAGATTTAAATATAAAATTTAATGTCCACACTTGAATTCATGTTTTACACGAGTAATCTAAGAGACATGAGTTTATTAGGGATAAAGTGATTCCATGTTTAAGATTTCAGTTTTGATGATATTTATGAGTAAAATGTAAAATCAAATGATTAAAATGAAACATGTATATCTAAATGATGACTCATGATGTGAGGGAATTAGTTGATTCATGTAAATGTAATTTTCCTACCATTTTTCATACTTTAAATTTCTGAAATTCATATAAATTGATTTTATGTTATTAATCATTTCTTGAGTGATCGTTCAATATTATATTCCCATTTTTTAGAGGATTTATAGACCAAATAATTCCTATTTTATCATGAGCATATTTCTTGAGTGATCTTGGGACATGTCTTTGATCAGAACGTGCATTTGAACTTGTCAAAGCCATGACTATGTAAAAACATATTTAAAGTTATTGAGGTGTCTTTTAAGAAGCTCTATTTCATTAAATACCACCTTTTTCATCAATCCTTATTTTATCCCATAGAGATCATGAATGACCTTTATAGGAATAAGCTATGTTTTAAGAAGTTTTTATCCATTACTGTCATACTCTTGGTATTTTCAAGATGTTTTAATGTTGTAGTGTGGGGGTAAAGATAATTATGGAGAAAGGGATGATATAGATTTTAAGTAAGAAGTGTGGGGGTGCTTTATTGGGTAATTAAAAAGTTCATTTGATACATTAATTTTACTCTTTATTTCTTTTCCCCTATTGAATGAAAAAAATACAAAATAAAAAAAAAGGTTATGATTTGGGAAAACCAAAAATAACCATTTTCTAGACCAAATATCATCTAATTATATGTGTTTAGGTGATGGATGTGAGGTTTTATCTAATAATCTCTTTATAAAAAACAAAAAAAAATTACAAAAGTAAAAAAAAAAATTAAAAAGATCAAGAGGGTGCACAAATCATTCATTATGCTTTACTTTGATCATGATCTTACTTTCAGTTTTGGTGGAAGTGGTTGTTTCTAAATTTAATATGAAAATTTCATTACACTTTTACTTGTGATATCATACATTATAATTAAGAGATAAACCTCCTCCTTGAGCCTTAATTTTTAAAGCATCAAATCTTACCAAACATAAGTCTAAGAGTCATTCCAACCTTTATTGCAAGTCCTCGTAATTTGTTGTGCCTTTTGTCTTTACAAAGTAGGGAAGTTAGTTTGTTTTCAATACTATGTATAAGAATCATGTTCTCATGATATGATCATAACCATATTTTAATTGTATCATGAGTGATGACAGAAAAAAAATGAAAAGTGAGTTAGATCATGATTTGGCATGTCTAATAATAATGAATTGAGGTGCTTGAATGAATAAAAGGATAAGTTCCACCATTTTTCAAAAGGGAAAAAGTAAAATTCATGAATTAATTATTTCTTTTAAAAATTATAAATTAAAGTTATACTTCCTATGGATTTTTGAAAATTGGATTTGACATTGATTTTTTTTTATTTTATTACTTTGGAATTTAAATATTATTAACATTGGTGTCCTTTTAAATTTAATGTTGAGATTTTAGGATTGAGGGAAAGCATTATTTAAGTTTGGGGGAATTGATATAGCTAATATTTTCCAAATTTTTTATATGCATTTTAATTTTTTAACCATACCAATTTATCAATTTAAGCTTATATAGATCAATTTTGTATTTATGATTTGTTTTGATCAAAATCATGAAAAGTTCTTAAATCTGAATTTTGTACAGATTTTTACCACAATGATATTTTGGTCATTTATTTAAAAATATAATTTTAAATTGAGTGATTTGTTTTTTTTTTTCTGAAATCCTTGATTTATTCCCTTCACATTTTCTTCAAAACCTGGGGCGGATTATATCATCTAGTGGCCCTAAAAATTCAATGAAGTTGGGAAATTTTCCGGGCATATAGCGTGGACCCCACCACTATAACAGAAGCACAAATCAGTTTAAACACCTCTAATTGAGGTGATTACACCTGTAATGTTACTAGAAATTATAGGGACATTTTTTAAATAAATTTCATGGACTTATGATCTCATAAATGTGTCCTTTTAACGAAATATTTTTATGAAATCTTCCTGGAAACTTCATCCAAAGAAAGTAATAGTCAATAAAAAATTCATAACTCCTACATCTTATGGCCAATTAAGCTGAAAATTAGAGGGAGAATGAAAATAAATTTATGAAAAACGTTTATGAAGTTTTAAATGCTAAAATATTACATTTATTAGGGCTAAAACATGTCAACTTTCGAAGGATAAATTCTTCCTATAAAAGAAGAGGCGTTCTTCCCTATCAAATCATTCCATTCCATCCCCTCACTATCTGGGGAACCAAGGAGAGGGGGCCAATGGACATTTAGGATTTATCTTTTCCTTAATTTTATTTTTATTTTCTCATGTAAATAATTTATATTTTTTATATTAATATGTTTCCATTTCCTTTTTCAATCCTTCTTTCTCTTCCAACTCTAATTCTCATTCTCTCTCTTCCATCTTTCCATCATGATCTCTTTTCACTTTTCCATGGAAAATGACTAACCCGAGGCATGGCCCTATGGGATGTTTTGTGGTGTTATTTTTTATTTTTACTTAATTAAAAATGTTTTAAATATATGTGTGGTGGATGTGAGGGTCATGAAAGGGTGCGGCGGTCGTCCACCGCAACATTTTTTTAAATTCCATTTTTTTCCTTGATTAATAATTTTTCTCCAATATCTTATAAAAACCATCATATGGTGGAGTCTGGGTTTCCATAAGGGTTGAAATAGTATATAGTGGAGTTGGGTTTTTAGGAATAACATTCTCAATTGAGGTGTTATCGTATTTCACTATTGGAGGAGGTGTTATTTGGTGTGTCAGATGCATGCTAAAATCACACACTCAATCAATCAAATAAAAGTAATTCATTAATGAGGTTTCACTAAATGAATTATCAAATTAAATTTAAATAATAATTAAATACTGAAAAATTTTGTGTTATCAAACCCTGGACCAAGATCTTTCTATCTAATCTTTGTTTTGTTTATATATGCATTTAGATTTAAATTCTTCATTTCATTATTTTAATTGTTTGTCTTCCAAAACCCATAAAAACATCATTTTCAATAAATAAATAAATAAACCAAAAATATTTAGAATAGGTGAAAAAGAATAAGTGATGGAACCAACTCCAACGCTTCTCAAGAGAGATAACCATAGTCATCCATTGTGTTGTATTAGCAATATAAATTTGATTTTTCCACGCCCTATGACAGGTGTGTGTTAGGTTGGTATTCTGAAAAAAAAATATCAATATTACATATTTAGTGACTCTATAATGGTATTTTTATTGGTATTGATAATTCTAGAGTTCTAAAATGTGTGGAGAAGAGAGGAGAGTAGGTTCCCTTTTATAAGTGAGGGTAGGGGCACTTTTAGAATTACATAAAGTATTAAATAAATATAAATTAGTTTCCAAGGAAAAGTGGAACTAAATTTATATATTTAGAATATATAAGTATTATGAGTCTAAATCCTCTCATACAATAAAATTTGGATAAGATTGGGTGATCTTTTTACCCTTATATCTTAGTTTTTACCCCAATTAACCCTTTTGACGATTACCGCGATGTCAAAGTTTTTTAATCTTTAGGGATCAAGAAAGTTACTATAAAAGGAAATTTGAATTATAAATGGACTATGGTTGATATTTTAAACCATATTCCATTCAATTTTATAAATATATTATTTTAATGAATTTTAAATCATTTAAAAAAATAATATTTATTCTAAAATATCATTAATGATATTTTTTAAACTATTTAATTACATTGAATTTAAAGTCATAAAGATAAAAATATAATTAAAATATATAATTTTAAAATATATTTAATATGTTATATATATATATAATTTTTATGGACATTATAAATCACCAAAAAAATTACTTTTAGAGTTTTTCAAATCATTTACTTGATTTTTCTACTACTAACACGGGAACTATGTCGGCATTGTGTAAGCATTTAAGGTTATTCTTTCATCACTAAAAATTAAAAATAAATTACTATCATAAAAAATATTATTATTAAAATAAATTTTAATATTATTTCACAACTTATTTTTATCCTTATGTGAATAGATGAGTGAAATTTAAAAGCATGAGAGTGAAATTTTGTATTTTTCTTTACTTAAAATAATATACGAGTCATTTTCAAATAAAAATGGAAAAAATTGAAAAAAATTAGATTATTTAATTATTATGTTCAAACCAAAATCATAAAATAGATTAAATTCAATTATTATAGTTTTTTTATTCCTTATCATATTATTTTTAACTTTAATTACACGGTTTCTCCATAACATTGGAGACAAATATTTATCACGTATACTATTCATAATAAACAAATATAAAAAAATATCAATAAAATTTATACCTCATTATTATGAATATGTAATCAGTTTTTCAATATTCAATTTTTAGAAGTGTTAAAAAATAATTTCAGATAAAAAATCAAAATGCAAAGAAAACTGTTTTTTTGGAAAAATGTATTTTTAAACCCAAAAAATGAACTTATACCAAAATCAAGAGTAATGATAAATACTATGTAATTAATTAGAATATTTATAATTGAATAATACTTTTTTTACTTTAATATAAAATGGTACTTTTAAATTACATTATTTAATGAAACAAAATTATAGTTTTACAAAAATCAGTATTTTCACTATTCACTGAAAAATCTATCTTTTCATAAAAATAAAAAAATAACTTTAAGATAATTTTGACACACTAAATTAAAAAATTTATATCATTTTTATCAAGTTAAATTTAAACATTTGTATATTATATTTTATATAAAATCATATAATATATGAAACCCTAATTTGGATAGAAATAAAGCTTTTCCCTTTTAAGAGAAAAATTACTTAATGTTATTATAATGAATATATATAAAAAATACAATTCATGAATATTAAAAAGTCATTAAATTAATTTAATATTAATAATAATTATTGGTTATATTCTTCACCCCTTTTGGAAATTTTTTCCTTGTAATTTTATCTCGTGGCTGATAGAAAGGGTTCAAAACATTTCCAAAATCAATTCCAAGGAGTATAAGATAAAAAATATAGATATTAAAGGAAAATACTTTTAAATATTTAAAAATATATTTTTTGAGAACCCTCATTGTAAAAATGTATAATAAAAATTCGTTTTTAAAATAGAGAAAGGGAAATATGAAGGTTATTTGGAATAACACATAACTAGATTTACAAATAAGAGAATATTAGTGGGAAGTAAAAATATGGACATGGAGGGAAAAATTAATGTAAAAATAATTATGGATTGTGATATAGAGTATTAAGAATAAGAAATTTAATGACCATAGAAAATTTAATGACCAGGAAAACCTTAAACCAATGATGTGTGAAAAATACCATCAAGTCATTAGAAATAATGCAATAGGATAACATTTTTATTTCAAGATTGTTTTATTAAAGTTGAGGAATTAGTTTAATATCTAGACTAAGAAAATAAGGAAATATACTTACATGATTTTATTCAAATCCCTAAATGAAATTTCAACCTTTGGTTTCATGTTTCAAATAGTTTCCACCTTTATCTCTTCTTTTACTCTAAATGATGTGTATGAATATTTAATTCTTGAAGCACTATAATCAAATTATGATTGACCATGAGGTATATGAAAGGATGAAAATATATTCTTCAAGTATTTACTAAAACTAAAATTTTTATAACATGGTAAGAAAATACCCAAAATTAATAAATTTTTATATGAATAAATAATACATTAATATCTTAAATTCAACAATAAAACCCAAAGATCAAATTAAATCATTCAACAAATAATTAACCCTATATCCTAATTAACCTCAATAACCTCAAAATTAAAGAATTTTTTAACCTCAAAAATTTTCTCATAACTTTCATAATATATACCCAAAAATGTAATATCATTCTTCTGAAATAATCCTTCAGGTTAAACATAAGGGTTACCCACACCTCAACCCAATAAAATGTCTATAAAATATCATTTGTCACCGTAAAATCATATCACATAAAATATAAAAGGGGGTGTCTATGTCTTTGAACTTATTATCAACCATAGACTTCTAAACCCTTGATGGTATTCATTACTCTTAAGTTAACCTCACACTAAAACATCATAATCTCCAAATTTATCTAAATCCACCTCTGATACCAACTATAATGGTCTTGGAACCGCACTTTCGGATCTGGTGCTTAAAATATAATATTTAAATATTTGGATTTATTACCAATAAATTTTACCCAATTTAAACCATCCAAAAATTGCAACATAAAAAAGGAAGTATTTTATCAATTATATACCCAAGTACCATTTAGGTTTATATTTTTATATAATTATAACAAACTCTTACATAATATTACTCATGTACTTAAAAGAGTAGTTTTTTACACTACTCGTAGATTTTCTTATTCAAAATTATTACTTTATCATCTCTCACATGGAATACTTATAAATATATCTTAAATAAAATATTTCTTCATAGCTTGGGGAAAAGAAAAATAGGAAGGGTGAGCTGAAATACTTAGTAAGGGTAAACATATGCATTAAAAATTAAATGTCATCATTGAGCATAGGATGATCATAAAGGTATAATTACATAATCAAAGTACAATAACATAAGATAAGATAATTCAAAGCCATAAAATGTGGATCACAAATCATGAATCATGTTATATTACTTTAACATAAAAAATATTTATATAAGTCAAAAATCATGATCCAGGTCAAAATGATCCTTGTAAAAAGGATACATTACAACTTTATGCATTAATAAAGAAAACTTATAAGTAAATTGAAACATCATTTCTATATCACTTTTATAATCACCATAATAAATGTAATAACCTACCTATAAAATTACAATAATAACTTAGGAGAAACCTAACTCTATCTCTGTTCCATATGAATTGGAGATCTATATCGAGCTCACCCATCCTTGGTTTATAATGAAACCAACTATCCTTAGTTTATAATAGAAGAAAAAATAATCATAAAAATTTCCAAGGAACCATAAAATGAATAAATTATGTAGATCTCACATTTCATCATAAAACTCATAGAAACAACCATTATTCCTTTAATGACTTGATTAACACATTGAAAAAAAAAGTTCCATGAAAATATCTTTGAAACAATCATAATCCATCCAAAGAAAGAATTAGGATGGTATAATTACAATATATCCCTAGTGTAGTATAAGTAACATCAAGGGTTTTTTGTGAATAGAAATACCATTAAAATATCATTAAAAATATTCTTGAGAAAAATACCTTTTCCACTTTGAAAATAACTTTTAAAAGAAAAAATTACAAAATATTGTGAAAATAATTTCATTTAAAAATAAACTTGTTAATTTATAAATAATTATTCAAGAAATAATGGTCATATTGGTTTGAAAATCCATTCATTTCCTAAATTATAAAAATAAAAATTCTTTTTAAACTTTTTTAAAGAGAGTTAAAAGTTACCCATATAGAAAATGTTAAGAAACTTACTTTTAAAATATTTTAAAAGAAGTTCAAATTCCTTTTAAAATAGATTTAGGAAATCATTTATATTTAGAAAATATAATTCTTTAAAAGAAATTATAAACATGGATATGAAAGAGAAAGATTTTTAATCTATAAGAATATATAAGATCGGTATCAATTACAAAAAACTTTCTTTATTTTTCTTTATTAAATAAGAGATGAAATGGAAAATAAAAATTTAAAACACATTCATAACTATATAAGACTAAAAGATATGTTTTTCAAGAAAATAAGATCATATGAATTCTCCCAAAGGAACCTTTAACATAAACAATCCTGACAAGAAATTATATTGTAACATAAAACCATTACCACTTTGGTAACTTTAAAAACAAAAATTCATTAAAATAAATAGTATGATATGTATCTATAAACCACTTACCACTTGGTAATATTCAAGTAAAATTCATTTGGATGAAATAATTTGATTTGTAATTTAAAATAACATTAAGCATAAATAATTCATAATATATAATGAAAACTAGTAAGTATACTCACCATATAAAATAAATTATATGTATAACATTAAAATGTTCCTCAATAGAGGGAACTTGAGATGAAATTCCTTACCTCGAGTCTAGACTTTCCATATATGTCCGTTAAATAATGTATGATAATATTATATAAATTATTTACTTATTTAATAATCTTTTACAGGTGATTAGTCACTAAAATTGGATAATATTAATTGTTAATATATTTATATTCATTTTTCCAAAGACCATAAACATTGTTTTTAGTGCATTACATAAATAGAACTTCATTTCTCATCTTAAATGTAATTTATGTTTAAAATGAAAATTTGGGATCAATCATTAATATGTTTGTGCACAACAATATATTCATTTTCTAAATTTGAAATTTTGGGATATTATTTATCACTTTGTTTGGAACATTTTATCTTTTAGGTCTGATGGATGAATCCCAAGGGAAGATGTAGAATTTTTCGCCCGAATGTAGAAATTTGCTGGAGAAAGCATAATGGGCCTAAGGCTCATCAAACAAATGTGGGGCCCACAAACCAAACCCAATGAAGCTAAAATTTATAAAGTATAAAGATAAAAACATGAGGATCATTTTATTAAACTGTTTCTGGAGCTAATTATGAATTGTTCATGATGAGAAAGGGATCTGAAGTTGAGATTTAAATGGTGGACCCGGCATTAATGCACATAAAACCATCCCACCATTTAGACCATAACTTCTAAACTACTAATCCAAATTTCATGAAAGTTTTAAATATTATAGAGGACACATGGAAGAAGATATTTGTCTTCTACGACCATTGATTATTCTGCCTCCTTAAATTCAAAATTCATACATCAAAATGGTGGATGAATCTTGACGAAATTTCCAGGTCAACTTCGAAACGTCAAAATCCCTTAATTTTCTCACCTTCCTTTTGACTCTCTAAATTAATGGGGATGGAATTTATTATGGTGGGTGTCTATAAGGATCCTAATATTCCTATATAATGATCTGGTGGTAATGTAATTATCATCTATCATTTTTCTTTGAATCCTTGTTTTTCTTTCAATTGTAATTTCCTGCTTTTATTTTGTAATGGCATCGTTAATTTCTCTAATGTAAGTTTTTCATTCACGTTTAGTATTTTAATAAAATTTATTATTATTCAATTTTTCTTTTCCTTTTCTTCACATTTTGATACAGTTGAATCAAGGTGTGAATTTACTCACACAAACACTCATGAATTCAATCACACAACGGTGGAGTGTTCATTTTGATTAATGTTTTTCTTCTTCAATCCCGCTTCTTTAAGTCGACTACCCACTTCCATTGATAGAATAGCATCAATGGAGGGCTAACCTGTTATGAGTTGATCCTATTGAGTCGCATGGGGAGGATTGAATGCTATTTTATGTTCTTAAATTCTTAAATCTGTTCTTCATTTTAATAGTTCCTTTGTTTGATTTATTTTCTTCTTTGTCTTCACTAACTTTAAACAACGACACATTTTGAGTGCTAGTATGATCCAATTCCTTGGAGTGATCATTTAATTGATCCTATAAATGAATTGGTGATTATCCTTGAAATTTGTTATGGATTAAATCGTAGAATGATATTGAGGGATTATTTCATTTAATGGATACCTCTTGAACCGATGAATAGAAAATCAAATGAAAAACAAATACAACCAATCAATCCCAAGAGACAACCTAGGATCAACTCACCTTAATTAGTTGTTTTAATTCAAGTAATTTTATTGGTCTTGTTCTTTAAATTAAATCAATATTTATTCAAATCAATCAACACCATAGTTGTCCACTTTATAGCCAATCCTGTATCTAATCAAAGTGTCTCAAGGTTTCTTCTTCGGTCCCTGTGGATTCGACCCCTACCTGTACTACAACGACCGCATACCTGTAGGGTAAATTTGGGCGCAACCACCAGGTTTATTAATTTATCATTAAACTATTTTTATCATTTATTTCAATGACATATTTAATTAAATAATCAATTAAGTCCATGTTGTGTATTTTGAGGACATTATGTTCATAGTTTCAAAATCTTTGGTTTGTAGACCATGGTGAATGATATATTTTATTAATCAAATATATAATAATAATAATGAAATAATTATAATTTTTATAAATAATTATACTTTTAAAACTAACCATTAAATATTTTTATGAAAAATGAATCACATTACAAGCATGCAGACAGTAGGTCATACGTACGCATGAGTAACATTTCCATTTTTTAATGTACATGAAAGAAATAAGGTAAGTATTATTTTAACTTTAAAATGATTATTATGTCATTAAAATATAATTATATCTTTAAATATACTTATATATACCATCCATGTGATTTAGTGATGAAAAACGAATTTCATCGCTTCATGGAGGTGGTAATCCACACGTACGCACGAACGACATTATCATTTTTTAATGGATGAAAATGTAAAAACATATACGGTAAATTAGATTTATAAGATTATAATTATATCATTAATATAATATATATATATATATACACATTTAATCCATCATTATAAACATTCATGAGATTTTTTATGGAAAATGAATTACATTGGTACGCGAGGCGGTAGTCCACCGTACAAAAGAATGATGGTTTTATTTCCCATTTGATAGAATAAATAGATGGGTATAGGTTATGTCATTAAAATAATAACATAAAATTAAATTTAATATATTTATGTTATTATTTTACCATTTTTTAATAAGATTTAATGAAGTTAGAATAAGAAATAAAACGAAGATGCTTTATTACAATCTATACCACTTCTTCACAAAACCTCATTTATTTTACACATTAATCCCTATAAGGTTGTTATTATAGCCACAATAATACCTATATTACATGGTTAGGGATTATATTAATGGATTTTGGCAGGTATAGGATGATATAGAGTGCTAAAAATGTGTGAGTAAGAGAGGAAAGGAGGTTCCATTTTATAGGTGAGGGGAAGTGCACTATTAGAATTACTTAAAGTATTAAATTAATATAAATCAATTTTGAATAAATCGTTGAACCAATTTGTTATATTTAAAATATAGTATGATTATTATTCAATATAATATCATAAAATAAAATTTTAACAGGTTTAATTGATGCTCTCACCCTTATCTCTTTGTTTTAACCCCTCGTTAACCCTTTTGATGACTACCGTGGTACCAAATTTTTATACTCTTTAGGCTTCAAGAAAGTTACTATAAAATGGAAAGTGAACCATAAATAGACCATGGTTTAAATTTTCACAGATATCCCCTTAAATTTTAAAAATATATTATTTTTATTAATTTTAAAACATTTAATAAAAATTTTCTTCTTATAAAATTTCATTAATGTCGTTTTTTAAACTATACATTTACATTGAATTTAAAGTCATAAATATGATAATGGAATTAAAATAAAGAATTTAAAAACATCCCTAATATGTTATTTATATATCTATGAAAAAAATTTAACACTATAAATCACCCAAACAAATTTATTATTATAATTTTTAAAATCATTTACTTGATTTTTCTACGGTTTGCACAAACACTATATTGGCATTGCGTAAACATTTAAGGTTATTATTTTATCACTAAAAACTGAAAATAAATTACCATAATAAAAATAATTTCATTATGCTTAGAATAAATTTTAGTATTCTTTTGAAACTTATATTTATCATTTTGTGAACATATAAGAACAATTTAAAAGCAAGAGAGTGGCATTTTCAATTCTTCTTTACTGAAAATAATATCAAACTCATTTTCAAAGAGAAATGGAATAAAATTGCCAAAAATAGAATATTGTATGGAGATGGTATAAACCCACTAATAAAATATGTTAAATTAAAGTTTTATTCTTATTTTTAGTCCTTATCATACAATATTTGACCTTAATTACATGATGTTCACTTACCGATGTGACAAATATTTACCAGACTTACTATTCTTAATGACCAAAAATAAAAAGGGAACTATTTACCAAATTTAGACCTCCTAATTCTAAATATTGAATTTATTTTTCAAGATTAAATTTTTAAAATTAGGATAAATTAGTTTAATAAAAAACACAAAACACAATGAAAGATAATTTTTTTTAGAAAAAATGTTTTTTTAAGACCAAAAAATAAACTATATCAAAATCAGGTATAAAGATGAATTATATGTACTTAATTAAATTATTATAATTAAATGATACTTATTTTACATTAATATAAAATGTTACTTTAAAATTAATTTATTTAATAAAAATAAGTGATAGTTTTACAAAATTTGGTATTTTTCATCATTCACTAAAAAATCAATCTTTTAAAAAAAATCTCAAAATTTCCCCATGATCTATTTTTTATATAATGAATTTAGAAATTATATCCTTTTATTAAATTAAAATTCAAAAAAATTATAAATTATTTTTAAAATAAAACCATATAATTCATGAAAACCCAATTTAGTTAGAAATTAATATTTTTACTTTTGACCAAAAAATTACCTAATATTATTATAAGGAAAATAACCCTATAAAATACAATTCAAGAATATAAAAAAGTATTAAAATTAGTTTAATTTTAAACATTATTGGTTTGTTATAATAGTATTACTACCTATGGTTTTTATTGGTTTAGGATTGAATAAATATGGTTTATCTGACTTTAAAACCAATCCAAAACCGAATGACATCCTGTTAATACTTAATTGAATGAAAATGTCCAAAAATAGTTTTTTATTAGAATAAAATATTTATTAGGTTTCAAAATATCACATATAGGTTTCAAAATTCAACATATTATTTTTAAATGTATTATTTCAATCCTTAAAACTTATTTAGTTGAGAAAAAGGATTAATGAATTTTTAAATCATGATTATATCATTTGAATGTCATAATAGTTACGATATTTATAAAAAATGCATTCTTTTACTATTACCCAAAAATAAACCTTTTTAGAAAAATCCCAAAAAATCACTCTAAGATAATTTTGACATTTTTAATAAAAAATAAAATTAATTTCATCAAATTAAAATTCTAAAATTTAGTAATTTAACTTTTAAATGAAAACATAAAATATAATGAAAATAATTTTTATTTTTAAAATGAATTTTTAAACTTTAGGTGTTATTAATATTATTATATATCAATTACCTATAAAATGAGTGTTAATTTATTTATTTTCACATTGAAAAAATTTCATAGAATAATCCTTTAAAAGTAACTGAATTCATCTTAAATAAAAAATACCTCACACTTTAAAAAATAGTTATTTGAAAAAAAAATATGCATTTAAACATTAAATGACTTTAATCATATCTCATTAAAATTTATTATTTATCAATTTAATTGTATTATAACATATAAAATCCTTATTTAAAAACAATAATAATATATAAGAAATTAAAATGCTTCTTTTATAATAAATAATTTTAATTAAGTGTTATCTTTTAATTTACTTGAGGTTTTACTCTTCTTAAAATTTCCTTAATGATGTTTTACATTGTATTATCATAATTTATTAATTTCTATCTAACATTATAATAAAATATATCATTTTTCATTTTGGTTTGGTCTTGCATGTGGTACAAGCTATTCAACATAGTATTTTCTAAAGGAAATATACCTACTAAAATCTCATGGTGTTACAAAAGCCTATTAGGATATTATTTATATATATATATATATATTTACTTATTTATTTATAAGATAAAAAATATTAGGATAATATATTTACTAATATATATTTATATGTATATATGCATATAAATTTACACACATAGACACAAACATATAAATGCATAGGTATAAATATTTATTTGTGTGTGTGCATGTATAAAATTGTATATTATATATACATATATAAATATATATATGAATATATGTGTATATATGTAAACTAATTAAACATTTGTGTGCATAAAAGTGTGTGTGTGTGTGTGAATATATGATGAATATATATATATATATAATTTTTACACACATATACACACACACATACATATATATATACAATATGACAAAAAAAGTCATTTAGTAATGGTTTTTTAGTGTTTAAAGGCAGTTTAAACTATCAGGAAAAAAATTACATGAATTCCTATGTCGAGAATTATTTCATGGCACTTTTAAAAAATATTTTTTAATTATTCTTGGATGAATTTTCAGCAGTGGTTTTAAATGTCTAGCGGTTATTTTCTATTTTTTATTTGTTTAAAGAACATTTAAAAAAATTATTGAGTGGTGGTTTTAAAAGTCACCACTAATTATTTTGTGATGGTTGTTCTTTATTTATTTATTTTAAATATGTTTTTTTATTTAATATTTACTACTTATTTATTACTATGGAATTATCTATATATATGTCTATAGTGATATTTTAACCTCTTAAGTCTTGGTTAATCTATAAAGTCTTTACCACTCCATCAAGTCCTTCATGTAGTGACTAAACAGACAATAATATACTTGTATATATACGGATTAATATAGGTAAATAAATATATATGTATATATATATTCATAATTTATAGAGTCATATATATATAGATATAAATGTAATTATATATAAATTTTTATAAATATTGTTATATATAAATTTATAAATATATGAAAATAGATATAAATATATATTATATACATATAAATTTACATAAATGTATATAAACACACCCACACACTTATATAATTATATATATATATATATAAATAGATATACACACATATAAATATATGTGAATATATATATACATAAAGATGTATAAATATATATAAATGTATATAAATACACATAAATAGATATAAATATAAATAAATTTACAAATATATATATATATATATAATTAAATATAATTTCATATAAACATAAATATATATAAACACATATAAATATTAAAATATATATAATGATATATACCATCATAACATATATAAATACATATAAATATATATCAATACAGATAAATACATATTAATATCTACAAATATGTATAAATATAAATAAATTTACATAAATATATAATTATCTATATATATAAACACATATAAATAAATAAAAACTCTAGAATTCCCCAATTTGGGATATTAAGTTGGTCATTTATGGGGAAAAATGAGCCCTACACTATTGGTGGGTGGTAAGAGTTCGGTGCCACATTGCGATCAAGCAGAATAACATGGATCAATAAGTATGAGGTGTGGTGTGGTAGCACACAAGCACCATCGAGTGGGAAGCTCAAAAGAGAGTTAGGTGTGTCAGCTCCCAACAACTGACCCTCAACCCACATGGATTTATAATGTGGGATGGGGGTACCCATTCATGCAGTGATATAGATGGAACGATATGATGAAGGATAGCATCATGACGTATGGGAACGATGTGATAAATATGGTGCGGTGCATTTTGGTTTTAAGCTAGTGGTGCGGCACAACTAGGGGGAGTGTGGTGTGAAGTTTGGTGTCATGGCATGGTGAATGATTACTTTTTGGCCATTATTGTTGGTTACAAATGCAGTGAAAGTGCATATTGGGTCTATAGACAACTTGGATTTTATTAGATTCAAAGGATCATCCATAATGTACATGAAATGAATGTCATGTACAACAAAAGTTTTTCTAAATTATATTGAAAATGATTTCATTATAACCAAGAGAGAGGATCTTTTCATGTTAATTTATAATTAATTTAAAACATAAGAAGAAAGATTATCTTGGTCTTGAGATGTTTCTTGATTGATGGTTTTGATCATTCAAACATGATTAGTTTATAGTCATTTTTTCATAATGAACCAAAGTATATTCCATCTAGAAATGATCCATATGTGTTCCTTCAATCTCTGAATAACTCTGAAGAAACATTCGGTGTTAGCGTAGCCGATTGATAATTTTACATTGTTTAACTTGATTGCTTCACATTCCTTCTGGATTCAAGGAATCTCACTTGTTCTTCTCATTCTTGAAAGGAATAGATTAGGGGAGTAAATTGAGTGTAATGTTGTGCATAATGATTAACCACTTCCAAAATGACACAGAAATATATTTAAATTCCTAAGGATAAGTTTTAATATTTAATTAATTACACAAAAGCTCATTAATAATATATTAAACACAATAGGAACCTCATACTATATAATATAATAATATTATTATTTTATTTCATCATCCTCTACATTTATTTAACTCTCAAATAAATAAATATCATTCATTCAACGAAATATAAAAAATATTCTATTTACAATTTGGTTAAAAAATATTTATTTAACATTTGTGTGATGAAATAAATTATTTATTGATGAATAAATAATTATTCATTACCATAAGAATAAAAAGATATAAATAAATAATATATATTCATAAAATCAGACAATTGCCTTTAAAATAAATATTTATTTAATATTTTCAATTGATTAATAAATTTAAAATAAATACTACTTAATTTTATAGAGAATAATATTCATTCCAATTGCTAAATAAATAATATTTAACTGACATCAAAGTAAATACTTTGTGTGTGGCCCACTTGGCCTCTTCCTCAATGACATTACATGGTCTTGCCTAAAGTTAAATATTTCTATTTAGAAATGGGTCATGACCCCTATAGAGGAATAATATATTTTTCAATGACAACAACCAGAGATGAATGTTCATTGTATAATATAATCTCTTTGTCATGATATATCATCAAGAAGGTTACACATTTGTATCATCAACCCATATGCTTGATATATATTTCTTTTACTATCTTAAATGAACTTGTTAATACACCATGGCCATTAAATTTAATTTAACAGTTCTATTCCAATCAAAGGGTTGATATATCATCTTCCATAATGATGGAAAGGAAAAACCTTCTTTGAATTATTCATTAATAACATATCATTTGTGATCCACCTAATGTACCCTACTTCCCACAAATATATGGTGTATTATTTTGTTTAGTACATCAAAGTACATGAGTCATTACATGAACTAATAATAATATTAAATTATAAGTATTATTATATATACTCATAGAAATTAATCTCCAAATACACATAATCAAGTTGATTTCCTATAGGCAGTTCTTTTCTCATAATCTCACATCTCAGAGATTACCAAGTGTAAAATTCATGATATGAAATCCCATCCACTTATGAGTACTCACACCTGATAGTAAACATATTATGTGTCTGATCATAAAATTTTATCCCATTTTAGGATAATATTTAAGAATATCATCATGGAATTTCAAGGTTCTTATTATTGTGGTGAACTGTTATGAACTTTTCAATGCGATAGATACTCTAAAAAATTATTACATTAATGTCACTATTAGAACCCATAATTGTGTACAATCACTTTTCCATCAATGATTTGATGAGTCTGAAGCTTGTAAAAAATAATATTGATATACTTTTTATGGGGGGCTTGGAATAATCATTCTTGAAGAAAAATTCTTAGGCTTGGGATTAATTTTAGAAGGGAACACAACTTAACCCTTATTTTATCCATTTTACTTAGATGTTTATTCGATGATCATATCCAAAAAAAAATGGTCCTCCAAGCTAACCAGTCAGCCATCCCAACCAAGGCACATGCAAAAATCACCTCAATCGTGCTAGGAATCCATTGCAGCTATCCAGTGGAGAAATAAGAGCATGGTTAAGAATAGTGCTCATGGAGAGTGTGGATGGTGTATGGAGGTGGTGCTTAGGTGGTCCACACAATGCCATCACATGACTGGTGAGGGCGTGGGTGCAAGTGTTGTGGGTCCTGACCCTGTTTTCATCTCGAAGGATGGACAACATGCTAAATATTATTAATCTCTCTCAAAACCTATGAAAAATTGAAATGGTATGGCATATAGGGTGTGGTATTGTTCATTTTTAAAACATATTTATATAACGTATGTCACGTGATCAAGATGATATGAGCCATCCGATCTCACCTTTTATCTTCTTGAATCTCCTTCTCATATACCATACTATTTGACACTACTGGTTTGATACCATGTGCCACACCCAGCTCCCGCTCTACCCTGATTCTTGAAGACCACCCCATCATCCTTCTCCAATGATCAAACAATGAAGAAGGATACGTGATCAATGTCCAAGATCCAGGAATGAAACTTCATTTCACATTCATGACTTTTTTTAAAGAAACCAGATCCATTTCATGAGTCCAATCAGTCAATCCATGTAAATCCATCATGATAGGTTTTGAAGATAATATGATCAAATTAGTGATGATCATGCAAAGTAATTATGACATCACATAGCTTACATGAAACTAAATTTATGTTTTCAGTGCATCAAGGTTTCATATTTTATATAAATCCAATGGAAATTTGATCATCTGGAAACTATGGTAACACATTATCAATAAAGGGATCATGAAAAGTGATTGTGCAATCGAGTTATTATCCCAATGACACATGAAATTTCTAGGATAGGGAAGACACGTTCACTTCATGTTTGCTTCTAATACTAAATCACTTGACCTTTGATGAAGTGATAATCCACCTAAGTATCATGTGATCACATAAATCAGGATCATGTAAAGTCGATCATGTCAATCCCACTATAAATCCATTGTAAGAAGCACTATGAATCATGTCATAAAATAGTGATTATCAGGATAGGTAATGTGGATATCATTAAATCTTTACATAAAAAATAGTTTATCTTCCTCATCCTGATTGGCCTCTTCCGTTGGAATTTTTATTTTTATTTTAATGCATGAATCTTCAATTTTTTTCACAATAAAATTACATACGATCACGTGAATCCTCTGAAGTGATATTTTAAAGACCTTAGTGGTTTTCTATTAAGCCTTTTCATGAACAAATAGTGATCATGATACACCCTTGAAGAATTTATGTGAATTTGAGACATTTATCAAGAACATAATCATTTTAAGCCTTTATGATATCATATATACATCGTGTGATTTCAATCAGTAAAATCTCTCCACCACCTTTAGTCGATACACACAGCACCCTCGCCCTGAAAAGAGGTACAACCTTTGGCCGACCTCTGCCTATATAACACCCTACTCTCCTTAAAAGATACACATGAGAGAGGGGGGTATTGAGACAAGGATACATGAAAGAAAGTAATGGAGGAGAATAGCAGGCTTCTTTAATATAAATCCTTCAGGTTACTACAAGATCTTTCCGCGAGAACCCCTCACATGATTCCTTTGAGGTTACGTGATTACATGATGATATAAACATCATGTGATTTTATCATGTGACCATCTATTATGAAATTAATGTGTAATACATGCACTTATTTTTCGTAAAATATTAATATGAAGAACCCTCGGTGTCACTGTGCATCTTCTTTTCCATACAAAGTAATCCCTCAGTCATGCAGGCACCCCGAGACATGTATGTGGACCTAGAAATCTCTACCATGACATGTAATTCCTTCACGGACCATCGTCCATGAAATGTGGGCACTCGTGGTCATGCATACCTATCTTACAAACACTCCTTATCATGTGGCCTTGACATGTAAATCATTTCCCATGCGGTCATGGTATGATCCCCTTGGACATGCAATCTTAACCATTGGACATGCTTTTGAGACCTCATCACATGACTCTCTTAGGATCATGTAATTGCATGACTTCTCACTGGTCTTATGATTCCATCATGTGGCATCCCTATGGCATGTCATCCTTGATCATGTGACACCCTTGGATATGTCTGTGTTGATCGCAAGAAAAAAATATCAAAAAATTCAATTTGATTATGCAAATAAATCCCATTCAAGTCATCTTGATAATGCGAATTCATCTCAAACAAGTAATTTTCATCATGAAAAAGACCTTTTACATGCCTAATTTTATCATGAGAGGAACCTTGGACATGTTCTCTTTGATCATGTGAAGTATATTGGGCGTGTCTTCTTAGATCACAAGAAAGGCCCTTGACATGTCAACTTTTATAATGTGAAGTACCCTGGACATATCAGCTTCAATCATGAAAAGCACCTTGGACATGTCAACTTCGATCACACAAAAAACTAGAGACATGTCAGACAGACATCCTTGGACATGTCTACAATGTCAGGTAGACACCATAGGACATTTTAGGTCATCACCCTATCTATGTCAAATAGAAACCCAGGACATATCAGCTAGACAATCAAGGCATGTAAAATAGAAACCCAAGACATGTCAAGTATAAAATCAGGAAATGTTGGGTATACACTCAGGAAATGTTAGGAAGACACCCTGGACATGTCAAATGAACACCCTGGGACATGTCAACCTTGTCTAAAAGGAACACTTGAACATACACCATGTAAACACCTGACCATGAGCCTTCAACTGAGTCCCCTATTTTTAAGGGGAGTTTTCTTAAGGGTATAGTGTTAAACACTCATGAAATCCTATTTGTTTCATGATCTCATATGGACCCTCGTGTCATACCAAACATATTCAAAAGAACTTACATAGTCATTATATCCCTTTATCTGTCATATTATAGAGAATAAATATGTAACATGGGAATCCATCCTGGTATAAGACCCTAACTTTCCTGGACCTCAGGTATAATAATAATCCCTTGGAGTGTAATAACCTATCTCAACCCATCAGTGGGTCGGGCATAACTGAACTATGAGAACTCTAATTACTATCCAAATAGAATATATGGGATTCCTTTCTAAGGCTTGATCTTCAATAAGAATACACCCAGGTGTAAGTCCCTCCATATCCCAAATATTCCTAACTATTAGGACTGGATCCTCCCTTAAGTCTACCATCCTTCCTCATACATCAGAATATGAGAAGTGTGTTATACAAAGGAATACTTTTAAGTGTAATCCCTCACCATTCTGTCAAGTACCTCAAACCCTTGATCAGGTTAGGGATGAACTAAACTATGATAACTCTAATACCTATTATAAAAATGATACAACGGATTTCTTCCTAAGTCTAATGCTCTATAACATATTCTCCATGATACTAGTAATCATACCTCCCTAAGGTAAACATTAATTTGTAAGCTGTGTACAAATTTTCTCTCATACGATGTGTCCAATATCCCACTATCTCTTGTTTCTCACACTATGTATGACTCATGTGGGATTAGATATTATTAATTATTATACCAATAGAATGATGAGGATGAACCTAGGGTGGGCCCTTCATTGGAATGTAAACCCAATTACATATCATATTCATTCAAAGGATCATACTTTTGATGAGGAAATTCAAGGTTTCCTTACATTCATAATTCCCACTCAAGGCCTCTATCATCTTATCTTTTATGACACAGATGCCCATAACACGAAAAATATGGAATCTGATTCCTGCCATAGTAGGATATGTTGGACGCCTCCTCAAGGCTCAATCCCTATATTAACATACTTGCTAAATTATGTTTAACTAAAATGTATATTCATATCATATGACCTTAAATTATGTCAAAAACACTATATGCATTTTGATTATTATTCTCATATGATACATAGGAATCCTCATAGAGGTTCAATCCTATTTCCAAGATACTAATAATCTACCAAGTTGTAAATAATCTCTAGAGAGACTGAACATGGATATAAACTAATTGATCATAAATAAATAAAAGAATAATTGATAAATTGTGACACACATAGTTTTTTCCATCAACACATGGTCTTTATTAAGTAATTTTCATGGGGGTAACCAGTCCCATATTGAAGATTGGGAAGGATTTCATGAACATACATAAAATCTATAATTGAGACCCAAAATCAAAAATAATTCCCCCTAAAAGGGTGAAATGAGATCACCCTCCCATCCAATGGACCAATGTGAGATTCTAATAATAATTTAGTTTGAAATCCCAATTGACCACCTACCTTTGGAAAGAAGTTTTGTGCCTTGTCATGGATGCTGGAACTGCTGGGAGTTTATATTAGAGAAAAAAGGGTAAACTAGACAAAAATGACTATAAATCCACCCTCTATCACCCACAAATTACTTTTGGGTGAAAACATACACTATTGTTGGGAAACAAAATGGTGAACCCAACATGAAATCCTTTAACTATGCCATCCCTTTCAAAGGTTAAAAAGGATGGACTTCACAATTCTTGTCAGGCAATTTTGTTCTAAATTTTTTGGGAAATAAATGGTAAACCTGATGTGAAATCTTTTAAATATGATGAAACTTTCATAAAATAAGGGAAAAACTCTTTACCCTTTTACTATGAAAGTAATAGATCAAACATGTACTATTATATATAATTCTACACTAATAAGGTGTCTTGTTTCCTCTATAGGAAATTTGAGACTCCTTATAATCTAAATAGAATCATTGAATATTCCAATAGATTATAAGTTCTATGTAAAAGTTTTTGATTCCTACATAACACTTAAAGTTTCTGTGAAAAATGAGCTGACATACCAATCATGTGCATCGTCTACCATATAAGCCTTGGACCCGATACCCTGACGTAAATTGTCACAAAATAAACACCTCCAATTCCATTTGGTGAATTTCTTAATCAAAGATTACCACCTCAATGGATCTATCCCTACTTTGGAGGTAACTTATCAAATCCTTCAAAGGAAAAATAACCACAGTTCAACTTTCCCACAATAGGTTATAGAAGAGGAAGTGTCCCTTATTTCCACATTCAGTCAATTAGGGAGCCTATCCAAAGAGAATAGTAAGACATACCTTCCCTACCTCAGGGAGGTATATGAGGACTATCACCATGTCAACTCAGCCACTAAGGAGATACCTAGAAGGGAACTTATCCATTCTAGTCATTATCATTAATATATGACCACAATTTCATAGAGATCTACAAAGGAAGATGTGATTACCCCAACAATCAAAATTGGGTCATTGAGTAATAGAGACTACTTTGGGTATCCAAACAATGAAACTATAGAGTAAGATTATATCCATGTTACCTCTAATGTACCTAATCCAACCGGTGTATTCTGATAGTGGCCCAAAATTAATCCCACATCCTTACTATTCAGGAGCCTCAAACATCATCACAGTTAGCCTTGATGAATGTGGAATCCTAAGGAGAATCCTATCCCCCTGGGATGAGGTAATTTTTATCATTTTTAACCCTGGTATTTTCTTTAATATGGTTGTCAACCCACCAAATGGTACAATGGGTGTCAAACCGCCAAATGGCACAGTGGGTGTCGAACCACCGAACATAATAATGGGCTCCACCCCACCGAAATAAATCCTCATTGTATGAAGATGTAATTTTTTGTTATACTAATGTAGTCAACTTAACAAATCTATTATCCTATAATTAATATGCCTCTAAGTGTGAGTTCCCCATACCTAACAATGGAGCTGGAGATTGAGGATGTAGAAGCTGAGTATATGAGGGATGGTGCAGACATGGTCAAACTCAGTATTTCAATCACATCCCCATGGAAGCCATATATATATCCAAGACCCATAGGAAAGAACTCTAGAAATCCCAACATAAGAATGGATATTCCTTATATACCCCTAGTAGTAGTTTTATGTCTAATAATTTTACACGACTGACTAGTGGGGGTGAAATTGTTTTATCAGCCCATACAAAGGGGAAGGTCAGTGGGACCTACACCACTTGTAGTAGATGGTCATTTGACCTATGAACAAGCACCATGCCCATCCACCTCAAACACCTCAACTCCTGATCCATGTAATAGGGATAAACCAAAACTTGGGAATCACATAACTCTGGAAAAAAAGTATGATATCCTGAAATAGTTGTAATTTGTTCCAAAAAACTCTCAATATTGTATCCTCTACATCTTTCAAATGAACTCAAAGAGTCACTCATAAATTCCCTTCAAATACCATGGGAGTTCAACACAAAATTTTTTTTATCCTAGGTTTATTTTGTGGAGTCTATTCGATCAGAATGTCATGTCACCATCTCGTTCACATAACAGGATCAGGAATAAGTAATCCAGGGAAATATTATACCCCTATATATTTTAGTAAAAATTGATAATGTTAACATCCGAAAGGGCTCTGGTTGAAAATGGTTCTGATATCAACCACATCATGATTCAGACCATCCAATATTTGGGATATAGAAAGGGGGACTTATCTCCAACAAATCTAACAATTCAAGGGTATAATAAGGGTGAGAAAGGGCCTCTCAAGAAAATCAATCTCAAGGATTAGTTTTGGGATTTATCATTTAATGTTGAGTTCATGGTTATCAGCAAGACACAACATATAATTTATTTCTTGGAAGACCTTGGCTTCATAGCCATGTAATGGTACCTTAAACATTTCATAAATTCTTGAAATACTCCACTGGTGGGAAGGTTGGCATACTACATGGTGATAATTCCCCCTTGGTGTCTTATAAATCCATATATGCTGAGTAAAACTTCTACAAGAAGGAATTAAAATAACCAATGAAGGAAGATGATATGAAAGTTTCATCCCACAATGTATTGGGGACTACCCTCGTGAATCCCTAGAGTATGATCAACAATAATTATGTGCTACCCATATACATGATTGAGGTAATAGACGTAATCCAAGTAAGCTATCACGAACTGAAAACTTCATTGAATCATATCCAAGTGATAAGAGTCGCATCCATTAAAGTGTATTTTAAAAAACTGGATTAGTCTAATGCTCTATAAGGATATGATATTTCCCTCACACCATTATCAAAAATTGATTATTCCCCCAAGACATTCTCTGCAACTTAGGATGTCCAAGCTCCTCATTCCCTCAGTGGAAGTATAAAAGAAAACAAGCATCCCCAAAATCTCTCTATGATGAATCTGGAATTTCAGGATGACAATGTATCTTCACATTTCATATCATACCTTGAAAGTGATATATATTCCCTCATATTAACCACCATGTCTGAAAATGACTCCACAGACTCAAAGATGGAATAATAAGGGATGGTCTAAGGAACTCCTCTCTCGTATTTCAGGAAGGAATCTCAGCCACCATTGATGAGCTTAGGTATGTGAATTCAAGAAAAAAAGGAGACCCACAACCTACATTGATTAGTGTCTCCGTACCTCTTGAGAATCAATAGATTTATATTGAATTTATAAAGCAACATCGATATGTGTTCACTTCTAATTATACTGAAATTTTTCGGCTGAACCCTGATGTGGCTACGTATCACCTATACTTACCCAATAGCCATCAAGGTTTGAAGAAGGTGGCTAGGATGATTCACCCATATCATGCTACAAATATAGAATTGGAAGGTGAAAATTTGATCAAATCCAAAAAAAATTAAGAAGTGAAATACCCAAAATGCCTCCCCCACATTCACCCCATAAAGAAAAAAATGGGAATATCATGTTTTGCATCAACTTAAGAGACCTTAATAGAGATTACTCAAAGGATGATTTCACATTTCCGATCAAATAAATTTTGATAAATGAAACTACTATCTTAAAATCCCTTTCCTTTATGGATGGGTTTTCAAGGTATAATCAGATAAATAAATCCCCTGTAGAAGAGTAAGACACCACCTTTAGAGAACCATAGGGGAATTATTGTTATCAGGTCATTCCCTTTAGATTAAAAACACTGAATCTACTTACTAATTCACCATGAATCATATATTTAATCCATTATTGGGACAAATAGTATAATTTTATTTTGATTAACTAATATTCAAATATCGATAGTGAGGTGATCACCTCACGGATCTTAAAATAATATTCAGTAAGTTTTGACATCACAGTTTGAAGATGAATCCTCTAAAGTTTGATTTCAGAGTACTATTAGGGAAATTCCTTGGCTTTTTGTTATGACACCATGACATCATGGTCAATCTAAAAGAGACTAGTGCGGTCCTAGAAATTTCACCCCTTGGAATCTAAAATAACTGAAGGGGGGTACTAGGAAACCTCACTTACATTTGGTGTTTCATAGCTAACCTAGCTGGAAAATACCGACCCTTCACCAAGTTAATGAAGAAGGGAGTTTCTTACTGATGGGATAAGGACTACCAAGAATCCTTTTGGAATATAAAGTTTTACTTGTTGCACCCACCTATATTGATGATTCTAGTAAATGGAAATTTGCTTATCTTATATGTGTCTTCCATCGAACGATCGCTTGGCGCTCTCATCACATAGAAAAATGATGTGAGGAATGAAAATAGCCTCTACTATCTCAATCAAATGATACAGGGTATTGAGACCTAGTATTATGATATCAAGAACTGCCTCACACTCATATTTGTAGTGAAAAAGATGATACAGTACTCGCAGCATCATAAATTCCACTTGGTATCTTGTATTTAACTTCCCAAGTACATATTTAGATGCCTTATGTTAGCTGAGTTTTTGGGTTAATGGGTAGTTATTCCACAAAAATATGACATCTATTTCATGTCACAAAGAATAGTTAAAGGGTAGGCCCTAGCTAATTTCCTAATAGAACATACCGCCTCCTAAAGCACACCAGTGGACACTGAACTTCTAGATGAAGAGGTTTTCTATTCCCATGGCACTACCCAAATATGGGATGTCACAAACCAAGTCGGGATATCATCCAACCCAACACCCAACCCGGTCTGCAACAAGGCCTAAAGGGAATTCCAGATCACCATAGGCTAGAAACTAGTGTTGGACATCAAAAGTAAATAGATAGGAACAATTTGTCCCATAAAACAAAGGCAAACAATAAATAAAAACTGAAAAATATAAATAAAATCTACAAGCATCAAGAAAAATAAAATTGCACATACCTCCATGTGACCCTACGGGTCACCACTGACCTCAAACCAATGTTTCCCTATGGTGACCGAATCCAAGAATGAAACAACACCAAAATCTAAAAACAAAGATAAAATTATAGGTGTGAGTATTAAAACTCAGTGGGCTTTCCCAATTAATCTATTCCCATATTAATTTCCTTTAAACAAAAGAATCGTCAATTTTAGATTTGAACCACAATATATAAAACATAGGTTTTTACTCATGTTCATTTTAAAGTAAATAAATCACAATCCATTACCCACATAATTTTAAAATAATCCACCTTTCATAAATGAAAATTCTATTATTATGGAAAAGGGAAAGGTGACCAAATGGAAAATGTTCATTCTTCATTTAAGGGGAAAATAAATGGAAAACATTCATTCTTTAAAAACATTTTTCTTGAAACATCTTTAAGAAAAACTACACATTCTATATTTACTAAGAAAACACCATGAATAAATAGTACAGACTATGATCACACAATGAGGGAAATGGGATAAAAATACTAGTTCTAGAGAAAACATTGGAATACCTAGGAACTCAGAGGAAAACCAGAACATACTATACATGGGACGCATCCCGAAGGCAGGCCCTACCTGATGACATCATAACTCCCAAACGCCTGATCGTCTCCCTACCTGTCCTGACCAAGGGGCCCAATCCATAGAAATAACAAAAAAAATATCCCCTTATATGGACCACTAGCTAGTGTGTAAAATAAAATAGTGCAGCAATCGTTCTTATAAATCCTCTTATCTATGATAGGTTATCATGTCATGTTCATAAAGGGGTGTGCCAAACAAAGCTAAGAAACAAATCATAAATATAATTTATCAAAAAATCCACAAAAACTATCACCACCCAAGAAATCCCAAATAATAGTCCCTTACCATAAAACCATTATTGCATAATAAAAGTCCCAAACTAAGGACACTCCCATATCTTCATCAACCAATAAGGCAGAAGACTATTTTTAAGAAGGGTTTTCCAACAAAACCATTTCAAAAGTACCAATCGGGCCTAACATATCCTTCATATGTTAAACCATTTATTAAATAATCATATACACACCACTTTGAAAATCAGAAATATACTTAGAAACCCATATAAGTAAACCAAATCATCACTTTAAATTCAAAACACACTAATAAGTGCCAATCAGGCATTTCATTATACACTTGTCTTCTAAAACACAATTAAATCATTACATATAACATAATACAAGAGGGAAATAACTTTATTTCAAGTCAAACAATTATTATAAAAACTATACATCACTAATTAATATGGAAACTAGTAGATAAAAACAAGCAATCAATAGTTCTTAGAATTTAAAGTTCAATGTATAGGGGGAACTATCGCAAAAAAGGAAGTGGAGAAAATCAAACACTTAGGCACTCTAAAAATTAGGCGGAGACCACTTGAAACTATCCCATACTCGTACACTCATACACCACTATATATATATCCTTTAGTACAAGGAATGAATTCTTCATGCATGAGGGAATACTCCTGAGGGATATATATATATATATATATATATATATACATATATATATACATATATATATATATATATATATTGATACATACCTATGTATGTGTGTGCACCCCACCAAGAGTCCACCAAACATCCTACAAACCATTCCTATGTGCCCTAAATCATTAAAGGGACCCATAATAATGGTGTAAAATTAAACAATTGAAGAAAAACCGTACCCTGATCAGTGTCAGCAAGCTGAGACATGCCAATTCACTTTGTCTTCAACAGAGGATTCCGAAATACGAATGAGTTTGACTCGAGAGACCTTCTACATAACCTAACGATGGAAGAAAAAAACGGATCAACCCCAACCTATGGTTTTGGATGAGTCACACTGGGTGATAGGAGACCCAAAAACGATTGAAGAGAAGGAGGAGAAGGAGGGAAAAAGACTTACCTTGAATATTTGGGGAGGATTTATGAAGAAATGGTCTTGAATCGGCCAATGGAAGAGGGAGCCAGAGTGGGGGTCTGTCATGTGTCAAAGGAGAAGAGGAGGGGGAAGTCATGTGATGTAAGGAGAATGGGAGAAAGAAGAAAGGAAAAACTAAGAAAAATAAAAAAATAAAAATTAATTAAAATAAAAATAAAATAAAAATTCGATTTTTAGAATTTTGGTCAACCCACACAATTTACCAAACCGTTCCATAACCATGCACTGGACACTGCCTAGACTAGGCACCCTCACATGGTTACCCGTAGGCAGATGCATGGTTGATAAAACTATGCTCCAACCATGATAAATGGAACTATCCTAATGGAATACCCTCAAACATGGTTGATGCATGGTTACTCCTAACCATGCGTAACCCATCCACAGGACCCCTCCTTGCTTAAAAATTTTAAAATTTAACCCAGACTAGCCCGAAATAAAAAAGTGAGGATTAAAATAATTAAATTTTTGAGGTTGGGGTGTGACAATTCTCCCGAGTATGAAAACTTTATTCCCCCAAAAAGTCACCCAACCGAGTGATACACAAAACTCAAATCCATGCTCGATCAAAACCGAGAGAATCCATGAACCTTAGGGTGTCACCTTTCACTCCACAAGTTACACCCAACCGATCAATAATATACCATAGTACAAGAATGAGGTAAGAACATGAGGGGGTTCTCCCCACCACAAGAACTCAACTAGTATCAACCAGCTTAGACAATCCTTGTAAATTATAAAACTGGACAACTCTAGAAATACCAATGCGAACCGAAACGAGATCCCCCAACACGGACCAACTGTGGAATCTCCCACACATACCAAACCCTACCACAAGGGGGCCCCAAATAAAACCCCTAAGTAAGAATCAAAATAAACCCTGATTTTTCACCTCTATAGGAATCAAGCATCACCAAGATGATCAAAACTTAAAGCTAAACTTGGCCCATGAAAAGAACACTTTTAAAGTGTTCGCAACCATGAGGCACGATTACTACAATGGAGGTTCATAAGGATACAAGGTCACCAAACCTTTCACATACAAAAAATAACTTTCAAAAAAAATATTACAATGAGGAAACGAGGCTTATAATCCTTTTACAAAAAAAACCTTCAAAGATAAAGATTCTATAATGGAGACTTAAATTGTTCATTCCAGCACCGAAGACAAAATATAGACCAAGGCTTTTCATTCCCCTGGTGATTTTAGGACTGTGCACAAGCTTCACTCTAAGGCATGTGGTTGGAGCCCTGATGACTGAAGCATCTCCAGCCTCACAGTCAGGTGTAAACATCCTTTGATCTAAACTTCTTCTTCAAGAGATTCCTCCTACAAAACTTTTCCATGTGACCCAGACAGTCACAATGGTGACATGATTTAAAACGATTGCAATAGGACGACATTGAATGCTTGAACTGGCCAATTTGGTGGAAAACAACTGAACAGTCTAAATAACTGGAGATCAGATCCAACAAGGGAGACCTTTTAAAAATAGGCTCCTCTAGAACAGACCTCTCTCTAGATAGGGAGCCATCATGAGAAACAAGAGACACTGAATTACCAACTACCCACTCTCCAGAAACCAACTCAGTTAAAAACACTTCATCCACCAACTTCCCAAACTAATCTTCTGATAATAACTCTAAAGAAAAGGAAACTAACTCCTTAATATAGTCTACATCAGCCTTCATCATCCACTGACCTTTCTAATTGCTCATGATATGCATCACATTTTTCTCCTTTACATCCGCAGGCACACATCACTAAATGAAATTAGTCTTAAACACTCCCAATGACACCCCAATTTGCAATGATGCTGGGATGACCACCCTACACCTGTTCAAAGTCAGACTTCCAAAAAAATCAAAACAACTTGAACCCTCACCACTTTGGGAGTTCCTGAAAACACTTTCGACTTCCTTGAGCCACTACATTACCTATAACAAACCTCAATCACCATTGAAAATGGGAAACAACTAAAACGAAATCAATCCTGCCACTCCACTAGGATTATGGTTAAGACCAAAGATTGAAGGACCCAATAATCATCTAGGACCTTTCTGGGAGTCATAATCTAAATAAAAAATAATACAAAATCGAATCAACAGCCAACTAAATCTCTGCCAAAAGGAAATATCCAACCAAATTCCAAGCTCATAGACCAACATATAATAAACCAAATCGAAGTTGAGTCAAATATCAACCAAAATAAAACCACAAGAACGTCACAAAACAAGCCAATAATAATCTCTTGAAAATCACCATATTCCAAATTCACCCACTTTCAAATTTAATCCCCCTTTAAATCTAAATTCATTTTCCATTTCAAAAATTATTCCAACACATCTTCTTAAAAATTCAAAACACCATCACATTGTTTCCTTAAAACCACAAATCTATTTAGAAAAGAAGTCTATTTTTATCAAAAACCCATTTTCCTTTTCTAAAACAACTTTTAAAAAACAAATCAATCTTTGATTTTAAAATACTCACCCATAGTATTCTATGAACCATCACATATGTGTTTGTCCCCACTTCCCCTTATATCATCCACACATATATTCCAACATGCATCCTCCCTAAACACGTGCACATATGTGAATGTACATAAGGAACACCAAGGGTCACACAAACCCTTTCTCCATCAAAACCAAATATTTCCAACTTAATTATCATTTCACATTTTATAAAAAATTCAAAATCAAAAACAGTTTCCCTTTCATTCTCAAAACAACCCAAGGTTTCCATTTTTGAAATCCAACCTTTGTAAATCAAGCCTCATTTCATAACTCAAGAAAACACACCTAAAATAGTTTAAATTCACACTAACCAAAAACAAGACTTTCACTGAATCACCTAGATGAGGAGCTAGTGGTAATTCCTAACCCAGCTTCATGGTTTAGCAGACCATTCTCCAAGCAAGCACCAACCACTAGGAGTGTCTCAAACCATACACTCGGGATCTACATGGGTCGATACTCCATGAATGTCCGCAGTGAATCATCGGCTCACTACCTTGGTCATACCCCATCAACACAAACCAAAACCAAAGACTCAAATCCCATACTGCCCCTGGAAACTCAAGGATTATAATGATAAATATTTTGTGTCGCTCTTCCTGCACCTACATCCAGAGTCCCAAAAGTCTAAGTCTACAACTACCTGAGAAACCAAATAACTAAGAACCTGGATCTGATACCATTTTTTCACAAACCAAGTCAAGATATCATCCAACCTGACACTCGACCTGGTCTACAATAAGGCCCAAAGGGTGTTCCTGATCCCCACAAGATGGAAACTAGTGTCGAGAATCAAAAGTAAACAGATAAGAATAATTTGGACCATAAACCAAATACAGATAATAAATACAAAATAAAAAACAAAAATTAAATCTAGAAGCGGAAAGAAAAATAAAATTTCACATACCTCCATGTGACTCTACGGGTCATCAAAAACCTCAAACCAACATCGCACTATAGCGACTGAATCTGAGCAAGAAGTAGGACCCGAAGCTACAAAAAAATATAAAACTATAGGAATGAGTATTAAAACTCAGTAGGCTTTCCCAAATAATCTATTACCATGTGTATTTACTTTAAAGAAATGAATCAACGATTTCAGGTTTGAACCAAAATATATAAAACATATTTTTTTACTCATGTTCATTTTAAAGTAAACAAATCACGGTCCATTGCCCTTAAAATTTTCAATCAAGCCACCTTTCATAAAGGAAAAAATGATTTCTTAGGGAAAAGGTAAAGGAGACAAAATGGTAAATGTTCATTTTTAATTCAAGGGGAAAAGATAGGGAAAACATGCATTCTTTTAAAACATATTTCTTGAGACATTTTTAAGAAAAACCATAGCTTCTATATTTACCAAGAAAACACCATGAACCAATAGTAGAGACTATGATCACACAGTGTGGGAAATGGGCTAACAATACTAGTTCCAAATAAAACACGAGAATACCTAGGATCTCAAAGGAAAACCAAAACATACTATACATATGACCCATCCCCAAGGAATTACCTACCTAATGATATCATAATGCCCAAACGGCCGATCATCACCCTACCTGGCCTAACAGAGGGGCCCAATCCTATAGAAATAAAAAAAATCCCCCTGCTATGGGACACTAGCTAGTGCATAAACTAAACTAGTGCAGCAATCATTATCATAAATCCTCATAGTTATTCTAGGTTACCATATCATTTTCACAAATGGGTGTTCCAAACAAAGATAAGAAACAAACCATACATATAATCCATCACAAAATCCACAAAACTCAAAACCACCCCATCCACCCCGAAAAATAGTCCCTTTCCTTTAAACCATTATTTCACAAGGGAAGTCCCAAACTAATGACACACGTATCTTCATCAACCAACAAGGTAGGAGACTCAATATTAGGAGAGTTTTCCAAAAAAATAATTTCAAAAGTACCAATCGGGCCTCACATAACCTTCACATGTTAAACCATTTCTTAAAGAACCATATGCATATCACTTTGAAAGCAAAAAAACTACTTGGAAACCCATTTAAGATAACCAAATCATCACTTTAAATTCAAAACACACTAATAAGAGAACACTAGGAATTCCATCATACACTTGGTGTGAAAAACATAATTAAACCATTTCATACAACAAAATACAAGAGGGAAACTACTTTATTTCAATTAAAAAAATTATTCTAAAAACTATACATCACTAATTAATATGGAAACTAGGTGAAAAAAATAAGAAATAAATAATTCTTTGAATTTAAAGGTTAATGCATAGGAGGACCTACCTCTAAAAGGGAAGCGGAGAAAATTGAACACTTAGGCACTCGACAAATTGGGTGGAGACCACTCAAAACTGCCCCGCACTCGCACTCACATACACCATTATATATATATCCTTTATTCCAAGGCATGTATTCCTAAAATCATGAGGGAATACACCTGAGGGATATATATATATACATGCCTATGTATGTGCTTGCACACCACCAAGGGGCCACTGAACATCTTAAAAACCATTCCTATGTACCATAAATCACCAAAGGGACCCAAAATAAAGGTGAAAAAAATTAAAAAATAGAAGAAAACCTTTACCCCCAATGTTTTCAGAAATCCGAGACATGCCAATCCCCTTCGCCTTCGGGGGTGGATGTCAGAATACGAACAAGGTCGACCCGAGAGACCTTCTGCATAACCTAACTATGGAATAAACCAACAAAAATCAGATTAACCCCAACCTAAGGTTTTTTACGAGTCACGTCAAGTGATGAGAGACCCAAAAATGGTTGAATCGAAGGAGGATAAGGAAGGATAAGGACTTACCTCGAAGATCCGGGGAGAATTCATGAAGAAATGGCCTTGAATAGGCCAACAAAAGAGGGAACCAGAGGGGGGTCCATCACACATCAAAGGAGAAGGGGATGGGGGAGTCGCATGATGAAAGGATACAGGGAGAATTAAGAGAGGTGAAAATAAGAAAAACAAAAAAGGAAGAAAAGAAAAGAAAAATATATAAAAAATTGGTTTTTAAAATTCAGGGCAACCCGCACAGTTTGCACACTGTTTACCAAACCATGCGCTAATCATGCTCTAGCCACTACCTTGACTAGGCACCCTCACACAGTTACCTGTAGGAAGATTCATGGTTGAGAAAACCATGCTCCAACTGTGCCAAATGGCACTGTCCCGATGACAGAAACTCACACACGGTCGCTGTATGGTTACTCCTAATCATTCGCAACCCATGCGCAGGACCCCTCCTTGAAAATTTTAAAATTTAATAGAGACTGGCCCAAAATCAAAATATGGGATAAAAATAATTAAAATAATTAAAATAATTAAAATTTTGAGGTTGGGGTGTGACATGGGAGATGTATTTTGATGATGCCTCCTGAAGCCCTATTAATAAGAGAATGGAAAACCCGAAGCTTAACCAGTTCGATCTATGTATTTTATTTGTTTCCCCGAACAAATAAATTTTTCCATACTCTTTCTCACTATCAAAAGGCTACACTAATAATGAGTCAAAATAACAATCCCTCATTGTTAGCATGGAACTAGCCCTATAACTGTAGATTGCCAACCTAGACATCAAAGGGTATTCAAATCTAGTTATCAAAAAAATCATATATTAATATTCCATCGAGAATGAATAATTAAAATATATCATATATTAAATAATAGATTTAATGGAAGAATTACCTTTTGAATAAACATTGCATTACATACCTCGATCACAAAATTCTTATGTTGACACACTGGCTGATGCATCCACAATCCTGGTCAACTCCGATCAAGATGAAGTGTTTTTTCACATCATGCACTAAAGGGATGTATCATCATTCATCATTTGTGACATGGAGGAAATCAATCAGGCCAACAATATCCTAGAGAAGGTGAACCAAAATCTACCCCTGTATGGATGGAGCTCGTAGTCGATTATCTCCAAAATAAGACCCTCTTGTTAGATTGAGTTGAAAGGGAATAGAATCGACTTCAATCAGTGAACATTACCCTTAGATATGGGAAAAATAGAAAACATACCTCTACAAGTGAGGATTTTATAGATTTATCCTCCAATTAATATAAAAAAGAGAGATTCCCTCCATCATGAAAGAAGTCCATACAGGATCCTATGGCACTCATCAGACTCTCCCACCAAATTATGAGGCTTGGTTACTACTGGAAAACAATGATACAAGACTGTGTGTAATTCTCCAGGAAATGTCATGCATGAAAAATTCCTGAAAACTTCATCCATCAACCCCCAGAGTTTCTATATACATCTAAATATTCTTGTCCATTTTCTATATAGTGAAAGGATGTTGTGGGTCCATATCCCCTAGTTATAGCTAAGTATTTTGAATACATACTTACTACTACTGACTTCTTTTCCAAATGGGATGAGGAAATACCCCTCAAGGAATTCGGGATGAACAATATCATCAATCGCGTGAAGTCTAACATCATCACTAGATTCGATGTCACTTACATGATATTTACAGACAATGGCGGAATTAAATAAATAATACCAGGAGTACAACATCAAATCAAACCATTAATCCCACTACCATGCAGTGGAAAATGTAAAAATAGAGTTCTTAAATAAGACTCTATTAAATATACTCCAAAAAATAGTGGACAAAGACAATAATTCCTATTCATACAAGCTCTTTCATGCTTTATAGTCCTATCGTACCACCAAATGTGCTACTATACAAGTGACTCCATATTCATTGGTGTACATAACAAAATTAGTATTACACGTTAAAGTCTAGTTTCCCTCACTTTGAATAAAAATTTGTGGTAAAATCTTAGTCAATGAGAAATCACAAAGTGGATGGATGATTTTTAATGACTCAATGAGAAAAGGTTGTGTACACTAGAAAACCTTTAAGTTCATTAAAATTATATCGTGTGAGCCTTTAATAAAAAGCTTCACCTTCGCTTGTTCCTTCAAGGAGAACTGGTATTGTATCTCAGAACCCTAATGATACTAGGAATAAAACCTCCAAATCTAGAACCCAAGTAGGAGGGCCTTACATCATACATAATGTCTATTCTAATAGATCTTACTCATTGGATATTATCGATGGAGAATGCGTTACACCCCCCCCCCCCCACCACCACCACCACCAATGAAAGTTTTATTAAGAAGTAATTTTTATAGGTGTTTTAAATCATCCTTAGTCCTAGAATCAAGACTTTTAACTACATGACATTCCATGTCTTTGAAGCAAGACATTAAACTGTAATGCATCCCAAGTCCTAGTAGCAAGACATTAAATTACATGGAATCCCAAGTCCTGGTAGTAATAATTTAAACTAAAATTGAATCCCAAGTCATAGTAGTAAGACTCTAAACTTCATGGTAGACCAAATCCAGAAAGAATGACTTTAAAATGAATTTCATCCCAAGTCCTGGTAGCAAGAATTTAAACTGTGCGGCATCCCAATTCCTAGTAGTAAGACATTAAATTTCATGGAATTCCAAGTCCTGGAAGCAATACTTTAAATGACATGGCATCCTAAGTCCTAGAATAAATACTTTAAATTGTATATCATCTTTCTTCCTTAACACCTGACATTAAATTGTGCCAAATAAGTAATCACCACATGAAGTTGAACTTTAAAGAAGATGTCATCACCGCATGACATCAAACTGCATGAAAAATGTTACTTCATGGATGGTTCACTGCACATGAGTGAGATTTGTGTGAAAAGAATGAATTACTCCCATACCTTTTTGTGATTCATATCCGCATAGAAAATTTTCTCATTAAATAACTATGTGTGGCTTTATTCCTACTATCACAAGAAATTTAATGACGCCCATATCTCAAATTTTGGGTCCATATGCAATATAAATGGAAACAATATACCCATTTACATATGGGTTAGAACTATATAGAGATTTTTATATTCAAGAACTATGTGTGGCTTGATTTATACTATCACATGATACATAGTGACACCCAGATCTCAAATCCTAGGTCCAACTGCAATATAAACAAAAACAATTTCCCCTCTACCGATGGTTCATACCAGTATGGAGATTGTTTTATTCGATAACTATGTTTGGTTTTACTACTACTATCACAGGATATGTAGCGATGCCCAAATCTCAAATCCTGGGTCTAGCCACGATATAAATAGAAACAATTCCCCCTATTCATATGGGTTAGACCTGTGTGGAGAGTTTTTTATTCAAGAACTGCATGTGGGTAGATTCTTATTTAAATAGGATATATAATGACACCCAGATCTCCAATACTAGTTCCATCCATAACATATAGAATGATAAAAATTCACCCCATACCTGCATATGGGATGGACCTATGTAGGGAACTATTTAAGAACTATGTGTGTCTTGATGCCTACCATCAGAAGATACAAAGTGATTGTTGGATCCTCTATTACAGGCACATCCATGAATTATCATCACTCCCAATCATATCCTTCCATGAGAGTTAGACCGAGGTAGAGTTCATAGTCCACAAAAAATTTTGAACACCCCCATATATCCCTTATCACATACTCTTATGCATCTTAATCAACTGCCCAGTTATCCCATGTTTCTCAAACCAAGCAAGGCTCATGTGATCTTAGGGAACCTAAAAATACACTTTTTCTAATGTGAATGAGTCATGTATTGGATATTTAACCATGTTCTAGTTTCATGGTATTAAACTATATAACCATTTTTAAGTCACATGACATTAAACTACACAAAAATTTCCTATTCTTATGAAATTAAACTTCACTAAAAGTGGTCTTCATCTCAAATAGATCGCCCCCCCTGATGAATGTGTATTAAATAATTTCATGTTTTGTCCCTTTACCCCAAAAATGTGTTCAATACAAGTTGGAGGAGCCTTTAGGGTTCTCAAACCTTTCTTTAATCTTATGTTCTCTATGAATCATCTTCATATCTTCAATATCTGAGTTGATTCCAACCAGTTCCTCGAATTCATGTCATTATCTTTGAACCCCACGGAACTTGGGATCCATTTATCCTAGTTCTCCCCATGGTAAATTGGTAATAGGGAATGGATGATCTAAAGGGACCCTGCTAATATTTTCTAGTGACTAAAACACTGACTAAGATTATGTTCCTAGAGGATGTTTGGTCCCATATGAGAGGTTCCCCTTAAACCCATGAGCTATTTTCCTAACTGTGTGGAATATGGGATTCTGCCATTATCAATGGTTGACTTATACCCACCAATTTGCACCACTATTTAGCTCAGATATTCTTGGGTTATTATTTATACTCCCCATAAACCAATTATTCAAGAGGATTCATATATCCTCAATTTTACTCATCTACGCATCATACCCATTGTCAAACCAATAATATGTCATAGCATTCTTATACATTTTTATTTCAAGATATGTATACCTCATGAAGACCTAACTTATTTAAGATTTGAAATCCCTTTGGAGGCCACCTTTTCAAACATCACACCCCAGATATATATCATCCATTTTCCCCAAATCCAAGAGGGATCAAGAATGACCCAATGGTTTATGACTTCATATTCCAATTCATGGAAGAAATAATCTAAACAAGATGAAATTTATATAAAAACTATATATGGTTTGATTCTTATTACCACAGGATATGAAGTGAAACCTGAACCTCAAATCCTAGGTCCTTCCGTGATAGAAAGGGTAAAAATTTCACCTTAAATTGCATATGGTTCAGACCTACGCAAGGTATTATCTAAAAAATAACAGTGTATATCTTGATTCCCATACTATGGGATATGTAGTGATTCTTGGATCCTCCATTTCAGATCCACCATAAAATCCTCATCACTTCCGACTATGTCCCTTGATGAGAACCAAGTTTGATTGGGTACCCCTGCTAATACCAAAAATGTGAGTACCCCCACATATTATCTGTCATGCACTCTTAAATGGATCAATCAAATGTCTAGTTGTCTCTTGTTTCTCATGTTGATCATGACTCATGTGAGCTTAGGGAACCTAGAAATCCACCCTGAACAGCATGATTGAGGTTTGTTTTATCCAAATATAGGGAACCATGTGCTAGTCTCATGATGTTAAACTATATAACAACATCCTAGTCTCATGATGTTAAACTACATGACAATAGGTTTTTACATTGAAAATAAAATCCCCTCTAATGATTTTGTATTCAATAATTTCATGTCTTACCCCTTCACCTTGAAAATGTGTTCAACACATGCTGGTGTATCCTTTAAGGCTCTTAAACCCTTCTTGAATATTAAATTCTCCATGAACCAACTTCATATCTTCGATATATGATTTGATACAAACTAATTCCTTGAGTTTATATCCTTCTCTTAGAACCCCATGGACCTTGGGATACCTTTATTCTAGTTATCCCCTATAGAAAAATAGTAATCGGAGATGTCTAATTCAAAGGGACACTACTAGGATTCACTGGTGAATGACACAATGCAAAATAGATTATGCCTAGATATTGTTTGGTCCTAGAGAAGAGGGCCCCCCTTAAACCTTGAAGTTATTTTCCTAACTAAGTGGAATATGGGATTCTACCATTATAAATGGTTGACATGTACCCACCTATTTCCACCTATAGTTAACTTATATATTCTTCGGTTATGATTTACACCTTTCATAACCAAATTATTTAGGCAGATTCAAATACTCTTGATGTTACACATATGTGCATCATACCCATTTCCAACGCAAGATTATGACATCATATCCTTATGCCCTTCCATTTTGGGGTATGAATATTTCATGAAGATAAAATTTCTCTGACTTATTCACTACTCTCGGTGATATATCCTAGTTATATGACATTAAATTGCATGACATATGGTCTATCCTGCAAGACCTAAAATTTATTAGATCAGGCCATCTTATCCATGAATCTGTGATAAGGATAAATTTTTCAATGCCATACCATAATGAAATGTGGAAATTACATATCTATATGTATTATTCTAGTCTATGTAGAGGACCCATTAGCTAACCATGATGATGAGACTCACTAAGGGAGGAAAATAGAATTCCCTACTCCCCTGCATACAAGTCAAATCTACATAGAGGGATCTCCTTAAAGGAGAAGATTATGGAATTATTCCTTCCCTTACAATATTCATAGACAAATCTATATAAGACCAGACATAAAAAATTTCATATACCTCTATTTAAAGGGGTCTAATTCATATAGACTCACTCTACATACGTACGAGTCAGATCTATGCATAGTTTGCTTGCTCATGAGATAAATCTATGAAAGAAGGGATCTAGCATATGGATACTCATCAATAAATATATTCATGGATAAAAGTTTTTTCCTACAAATAAATCCCCATGACCAGTGTGATTTTTCCCTGAGTATATCTTACATAATTTCACATCCATCCCTATTTCCTTATCACTTTATGCTAAACTTCAATGAAGACATCCTCTTCGCATGAAGTTAAACTGCATGAAAAATGTTTCCACATTGCATGACATTAAATTTGGAATATCATATCCCATTATCACTCCTTGTGAAAGGGATACAAGATCCTAACACTGGTTAACCAAATTTTTGGGTGATTCCACTATCTTTATAAGCACCAAAATACATAAATTACACTTCATTTCCTAATCACCTAGAGTTTCTGTAAACCTTCCATAGCCGT
Source organism: Viscum album (assembly GCA_963277665.1). Taxonomy (NCBI): domain Eukaryota; kingdom Viridiplantae; phylum Streptophyta; class Magnoliopsida; order Santalales; family Viscaceae; genus Viscum; species Viscum album. Next base: position 1,008,996,703 of record OY728161.1, read on the forward strand.
TAGAAAGGAGAAAAGATCCATTTTTTGACCATGTAAGAGATGGATTTGTATAAGGGCCTTAGACCCATCAACCAGAGGCATCTTTTCTCTATAATGATGGCCTTATGATCCTTGTGATCCCTGACATTGTCATAATGGAACTCATCACCATAGAGTGATTCATGATCATTTCAGCATAACTATCTCATACCATTACTCATGACCTAAGATCCTAGATCCATGATTTACAAAACTCTCATTTTCTTCTCAAAAGGATATTGGAGTACTCTTGACCTTAGTAATCCTAATTAGGTTATTGACTAACACTCCCCTCAAACTAGGTCCACGTGAATCATGACCTTAAACTACATGTACTTTGGTCAATGTTGTACTACCTTAAACTTTATACTTTGATGGTCTAATTCACAATACCCTAAAATACTAGTGAAATAAAAAAAACTTATCAAGATGAAAACCCAAAAAGGGTGGCCTGAGAAAAAAATTCAACACTATGCTTGATAAACACTTCATATCTAGAGTTTACGAAAAAGTTAGAGCATAAATAAAAAGGCACAAATCTCATGGGGATTATCCTGTGGCCCTAGTAAAAGTTGATCTAAACTCACTGGACCCCCTGGTCCAAGAAAAAATTATATCAATGATTCATCACATCTCCTCACTATGCTAATGTGTTCATTAGGTAGTGACACAACGTTTAGGGTGCTCGAACCCTTCTTGAATATTACATTTTCCATAAACCACCTTCATGTCTTTGAATTCTAAGCTAACACAACCAATTCCTTGAGTTTATAACCTTCTCCAGGAACCCCATAGCCTCGTGTTATTTCTCATGGTTATCCCATATAGAAAGATAGTAACAAATACATATTGGTTCAAAGGGATCCTACTATGATTTTCTGGTGAATGAAATAATTCTAAAGATCTTGTTCCTAGAGGATGTGTTGGATTAATAGGACAATCCCCCTTAAAACCAGTAGTTATTATCCTTACTATATGGAATATGGGTTTCCTCTATTATAAATGGTGGACCTGTACCCAATATTTTCCACCTCTGGTTAACTAAGATGTTATTATACCATGATTTACAATCCTCATAACTAGACTATTCAAGTGGATTTGACATCCTTGACATTATTTCATTGTGTATTATACCTTTTCTCAAATAAGGAATGTGATATTCCTTATTGATCCTTTTGATAGACCACACAACATGACTCAAAACCACATAGAGAAGGGCCTAATCTTCCCAACCAAAACTAAACTTCCCTAGGGTACCAAAACCCTTCTTGGATAACTATTTTCTCTATATCCAACTTCATTGTCTAGATGTCTTAATATTCACAAATCTTCCACAACCCCTGGAAAGAAGCAAGGACCCCTATACTTAACCATGCACATAATCCATATAGGCTCATCTATAAGGTCCTTTGACCCATCAACTAGAGGCATCTCCTCTTTGTAGGAAAGAACCTCCAATTCTTGTGAGCCCCAGTAACACCGCAGCAGAACCCAACACCTTAGGGTGTTTTGCAACCATCCCTAGCATGTCTTTCACATTAAATACTCACCATTTCAAGCTCCTATACATGTGATTTACACAGCCCATATTCCAAATATCCAAGTAGAATTCACATCCCTAATATTTCACCATACATTAAATTGAATCTTGGTAAGGATGCAAGGTTTTACAACCTATCAGGGATATTCAACCTTCGTGATTTCTAAAATAATGTAGGGTGCCAGAACCCTTCATGAAAATTCATTCTAAATAATATCAATTAATAATTAAGGGTTTCAAATCCCTTCATGGTCACTCATTACTCATAATCCCATCATGTATGCAGGGTTCTCGAACCCTTCATGAATACACATCCTTTATTACCAACAATAGAAGGTCCGAGATAGATGACACTAAACTATAGTAGTAGATGGTCTGAGATAAAATACCTTAAATTACATAAATAGATGGTCCGATATAGAATACACTAAACTAAATAAATATATGGTCCAAGATATAAGACACTAAACTACAACAATAGATGGTCTAAGCTAGAAGACTTGAAACTATATTAATATATGGTCTGATCTAAAAAAACCTAAACTGTAGCAACAGTCTGGTCTATAAGACCTTAAGCAGGTAGTTTAAAGATACACAATACTCACTAGGTTGAAAACCCAAAAATGGAACCTTGGTAAAAAGTTGAGTATATGCTCGCTGGACATACACTTTGTGTGATCAAGAAACTGTTGAGAAATTATGAAATGAAAAAGGCACAAAACTTGTTAGGTGGACAACCCATAAAGGGAAACCTTAGAAAAATCCAATTCCAAAACCACTAATATTTCCCCGTATGAAACTTAGAAAAAATTTATGGTAATATAAAACAAAAAATATACAATTATTGTAGGGACCATTATTTTTTCATTTCAAAAATCAAGTTATGCTTGCTAGGTCCACTGACCTAGGAAAAAATTAGAGTGTATATTTATTTCTTGGGACCCATCTTAGGATACATAGTCACATCAAGTCATGAAACTACACAAGACTAGGTCCATACTATAGGACCTTAAACTTCTAAGACTGGTCCACTCTACGTGTCTTGATATGTGGCATGAGAGTTAGATCCATGAAATTTCCCCACTAAAACATGGGTCTCTACCCATGATTCTATCCCAAAGTGATGAAATTACCATCCCTACGTATGAGATAGATCTACGTATGATATTTTATCATAAAGTTATTTATACATGAACTAATTTCCCATATTCATTAGCTTGGTCTTTATAGGATTCTTCCATCTCAAAACTAAATACGGCTTGAGTCCCATCCCCATGGGATATGTAGCGATGTCCAAGTCTGTTCCTTTAGATCTAACCACAAGTTCATTTCCAACCAATCCCTTTTCCGTCCTAGAATTTATACACATTCAAATTTTAGGATATTCATACACCAAGCCAAGGATAATCTTTATATTGGATTCATCCAAGTAATCAAGGTTAAGATTCTCCTCTTGATACCACCTGAAATACCTCATTCAAAAAACTCTTAAAAAATCCTATCATAGGGATCAATATAAAATCCGGTTAGATGTTTAAATGTATAGAAAAGTGATCTAAATTCACCTTAGAATCATATTATTTTAATTCTGAATGAATCTAATTCTAGGGGGAATTTTATTGGAACCCATAATTGTGTTTTCAGTACTTTTTCATCAGGGATTTGAGGAGTGTGAAGCCAATACAAGATAATATTGATATACTTTGTATGGGGGAATTTGAAGCAGCGTCCTTGAAGAATAAGGCTTGGTATTGGGCTTTATTTTATAAGAGAACACATCTTGGAGCTTATTTTATCTATTTTACTTAGATGTTTATTCTAATACCTTAGCCAAAAAATTGACCAACCAAGACAACCAGTTGGAAAACTGAACCAGGGCACATCCGAGAGTCACCTCACTCATGCCTAGGAGATAGCACAGTGAACAATATGAGTGGTGAGAGTGTGGGTGATAACACATGGCACATTTTGGTGGTGCCTAGGTAGGCTGCGCAATGGCATGCATGGCTAGTGAGGGCATGGGGGAAAGTGTTGTGGGTGTCGACCCCACTATCATCTAAATAGATGGATGAAACAATGAATATTATTAAGCGCTCTTCAAACCAATGAAAAATCAATGTGGGAAGGGACATAGGGTCTGGTGCTGTTCATACTTTAAAACATACATATATAACATATTCCACCCAATCAGAAAAATATGAGTCGTTCGAACTCACCCCAAATCATCTTCAACCCCCTACTCATCCACCATACTCCCCAACACCATTGGTTCAACACCATGAGTCGCACCAAGTTCCCACTCAACCCCAGTACTCGAAAACCACCATGTCATCCTTCTCCAGCAGTCAAACTGAGACAAAAGAGACATGATTGTCATCCCAGAACTGGTCATTTGAATTTGTTTCACATTCATTACTTATTTTAGAGAAACTAAATCTATCACATGAGGTAAACCATGAAAGTAATGTGAATATATCATGAGAGGTTTTGAAGATCATGTGATCAAAGTAGTGAGGATCATGTGAAGAAATTTTAACATCATATAGATCGTATGAAAATCAAATTATGTTTTCAACACATGAAGGTTTCTTCTTTTATATAAAGCCTTTGTCCAATTGATCATCTATAAACCATGGTAACATGTGATCAATCAAGGTATCATGTGAATCAATCTTGTGATCATGTTATTATCCTAAGGATGCATGAAGTTTTTGGGACTACGAAGATTCATGCACTGTATGTTTGTTTCCAATGTTGAAGCACTCTACCTTTTATTAAGTGACTATCCACCTGAGTATCACATGATCATGTGAAGAATGATTATATGAATTCGATCATGAAAATATATCTATAAATACATCGCAAGAAACACTATCAAGAATGAAAAAAAAAAGTTGATGATTAGGTGAGTCAATACGGGCATCACAAAGACTTCGTCTGAAAAGTAGTGTATCTTCCCTATCACAATAGGCCTCTACCTTTGGAATTTTTATTTATTATTTTCATATGTAAATCCTTCAATAGGTTGTCCATTTACATGTAATACGATTACGTGAGTCCTCTAAAGTGATCTTGCAAATCCCTCAATGGTTTTCCAGCATGCCTTCACATGAAAAAAAAAGTGATTAGGAAATTAACATGAAGCTTTCAAGTTAATTATTTGCATATTTCAAACACATGATCATGTGAATCCTTTATATGATTTCATGTACATAATGTGATGTCGATCAGGTGAAGCTCTACACCACTTTAAGTTGATACATGTGGCATCCTTACTATGAAAATGGCACCACCATTGTCTGACCTCCAACTATATAAACCCATGCTCCCCTTAAAAAAACTCATAAGAGGAGGGGGAGAGGGAGATAAGGATATGTGTAGTTTTATAATAGAGGAGAAGCATGGTCTTATTTTAAATAAATCCTCCAAGTAACCATGAGATCCCCCCACAAGATCCCCTCGCATGATTCCTTTGAGTTTATGTGATTTCATAATGATATGAACATCATGATATGCTCTCATGAGAGCCTCTATTATGAAATGCATGTGTAAGACTCTGATGTGTGATTCTTTATCATGCAATATTAATAGGCAGAACCCTCAATCTCAGGGAACCTCTACTTTTCTATATAGTGTAATACCTCTGTCATGACGGCACCCCTTAACATGTATGTGTCCCTAGATGAGTATACTATTACATGCAATTCCCCCATAGATATTTGGTTGTGAAATTTGGGAAATTTTAGTCCTTTGCCATTTCATGCAAACACTCATTGGAATGTTTCCTTGACCTATAAAGTGTTAACCATGTGGTCATGGAATGATCCCCTTGGACATAAAAACTCAACCCTTATAAATGATCATGAGACCCCATCACGTGACTCTCTTATGATTATATAATCACATGACTTCTCACTAGTCTTATGATTCTATCATGTGTAATACCCCTAACATGTATTCCTTAATCATGTGACACCCTTAGACATGTATGTGTTTATCACATGAAGGAAATCATGTAAAAGTCAGTTTGATCATACAAAGAAATCCCAGACAAGTCATATTGATCACCGAAAGAAATATTATAAAATACATCTTGATCACATGAATGCATCTTGAAAATTTCAGTTTGATCATGAAAAATGCCATGGACATGTTTTCTTGGATCATTTGAAGCACTTTGGACATGTATGGTTTGATCATGTGAAGCACCTTGGACATGTCAACCTGGATCACGCAAAAGGCCTTGTACATGTCCACATAGATTGTGTGAATCATATTGTACATGATAGCTTCAATCATGTGAAGCAACTTGTATATGTAATATTTTATCATTTGAAGCACCTGATACATATTAGGAAGACACCCTTGTACATGTCTCTGATGTCAGACAAACACCACATGACATGTTAGGATGACACCCCAGCCATGTCAGATATTCACCCAAAACATGTCTAGAAGACAATCAAGAAATGTTAGAAAGACACCCAAGACATGTCAGGAAGACAATAAGGACATGTCGGGAAGAAACTTAGGATGAGTTAGGAAGACACCCTATACATGTTAGGAGGACACCCTAGGATATGTCAACCTTGTCCGATAGACACACTTGTACATAAACCATGTAAAATCCCATCCATGATCCTTCAATTGAGTCCCAACTTTATAAGGAGAGTGTCCTTAATGGGTTAGAGTTACACAGTCATGTGACCCTATATATTTTATGCTCTCGGTCGGGCCCTCATGTTGTACTAAACATATTCAGTAGACCTTCCTTGGTCATTATATCTCTTTATATTTCAGAGGATAGAATATGAATATGTAACATGGTCATCCATCTAGGTATAATACTATAACTTTCTTGGACCTCAAGGATAATAATAATACCTTTGAGTGTAATCAACTATCCCACTCCATCATTAGTTTAGGAATAAATGAACTATGAGAACTCTGATTCCTATCCAAACATGATAGGTTGGATGTCTTCCTGTGGCTCGAGTTCTGATGGGTATCCACCCTGGGGTAAGTCCATCCATATCCCAAATGTTCTTAACTCATGGGACTTGATCTTCCCATAACTCTACCATCCTTCTTTATTAACAAGTGGATAAGAAGTGGGCTTATACACAGGCATCCTTTTAAGTATAATCCCATACTATTCTTTCAAGTACCTCAAACCCATCAGTGGGTTAGGGAAAACTAAACTATAAGAACTATGATTACTATTATAAATAAGATACATATGAAACCAAATTAAGTAATGATATCCATACCATATTATTTATTAGACTGGTAATCATACCTCTCTAAGGGTAACTTTAATGTTTAAGAATTGTACAAATTTCCTCTCATGTGATGTCTCCATCCATACACTATCTCTTGTTTCGCATACAGATCATGACTCATGTGTACTTAGAGATTATAAATGATTGTACCAACAGTATGATGAGGATTCCCCTAGTGTGGTCCCTTCATTAGTATGTAAGCCCGATTACACCTCATCTTTACTCAAAGTTTAATACTCCTGATGAGGCGATTCAGGGAAGCCTTGCATGCATAAGTCCCACTCAAGGCCTATATTTTTTCATCTTTTATGATGAAGACACCCATAATAAAAACTAAGTGGACTCTGATTTCAATCTTAACAGGTTATATAGGGTGCATCCTCATGGATTTATCCCTATATTAACATCCTTTATGCATGACATTAAAATAAAAGGTATAGTCCTATTATATGAACTTAAACTATGTCAAACGAACTAAATGGGTTTTGATTCCTATTCTCACAGGATATGTAGGACACCATATAGTGGTTAAATCTTGTATCCAATACACCAATAACCTATCTGGATGGAAATAAACTCCAAATATCGTGAACATGGATATAAACTAAATAATTATAAATGAAGAAGAGATTAATGGAGAACCTATGACACTCACAATTGTTCCCATAAACACATGGTCTTGATCAAGTCATTGGACTAGGGGTAACCAGTCTCGTATTGGGGATTGGGAAGTATTTTATGAACATATCTTAAATTTATAAGAGAGTCTCTAAATATGAACTAATTTCTCCCAAAAGGGTGAAATGATCATAACATTTCATCCTCTTAACCAATATGAGTTCCTAAGTGTCATTGGGTTCAAAACCCCAATTGACCATCTGCCTTTAGAAAGCATGTTTGTTCCTTGTCGTGGATTTGGGAATCGTTGGGAGTTTCTGTTAGATAAAAATGGTGAACTAGATGCAAACAATTATGAAACTATACTAAATCACCCACAACTCAGTGTCATGTGAAACCATCCACTTTTTTCAAGAAATATTCACATATAGAAATAAAAAAATATAATAATATTTTTATTAATATTCACTTATTAGAATGTATATATGCAATCTAAAGTTAAAAATAGTTGTTTCGAGGAAATAAACTCCAATAGACTCCCACTTGGACTAGAGAAAACTACTAAAATATTTCAATCCTCTATATCTCACATGATGATCATGTTTCTATTGAGTTAAGTATTTAATTAAAGGATCTGCCACATTTTTTCTATAGAAACTCTATTTACTACAACATATACTTTTTGAGAAAAATCATTCAAGAGATGATATTTCATAAGTATGTATTTTTTCCACTGATGTGATATTGTATCCTTTTTAAGAGTCATTTTTATAGTATTTTCACAATAGAGTGTGATAAGGTCTTTGTTATTAGGTACCATGTCAAGATCTTGGATGAAGTTTCATATCCAAACCACTAATTTATATTCCTTAAAAGACACAATATACTCAGAATCCATTATAGAATTAGTGACCACAACTTACTTTGAGATCTTCTGGCACATACAACCTCCTTTGAAAGTGAATATGTATCTCGACTATGATTTCAAATCATTTTGATCTATTTAGAAACTGTCATCTACATATACCATGGTAACTAGATCCTTATCTCTTTCATAGACCAGAAACATATCCTTAGTATGGCTAAGATACTTGAGTATAGTCTTGACAACCATCCAATGGCATTCACCTAGGTAATATTGATATCTTCCTATCATGATTAAGGTGTAGACAATATCTAGCCTAGTAATATCATAGAATACATGACTTGTCCAATAATTGATGCGTGTGGAGTATTTTTCATCCCCTTTCACTCATCATGTGTCTGAGGATACATTTTCTTAGAAAGATGAATTCTATTTGATACTGGAAAAAATCTCATCTTGGATTGTTCTATACTGAATATCTTCAGTATCCTATCAATGTATGTACTTTGACCTAGTACAAGAAGCCTCTTGAATCTATCATGATAAATCTTGATTCCAATAATATATGATGTTTCAACTAAGTACTTCGTATAAAATAAAGTTTCTAACCAGGCCTAAATGTACTGTAATACTATTATTTAATTTTTGATAAGAAGTATATCATCTATATACCCTATTAGTAAAACGATCACACTATCACTAAACTACTTATAGATACATGTCTCACATTTTCTCTTTGTAAAACCAAATTCTATTATGGATTCATAAAACTGAATTTTCTATGACTTTGATGCTTTATTTAATCCAAAAATAGATCTATACAACTTACATACATTGTTAACATCCTTTGAAGTCACAGACCCTTCTATTTGTGTTATATAGACATCTTCCTAAAGGTTCCTGTTAAGGAAAGTTGTTTTGACATCCATCTATAAAATAACATATTCATGGTAAACTTCTTTGGAAAGTAGAATTATTATATAATTTAGCATAGAAATAGGTAAAAAATCGCGGTCTATTTCTTGATTATTTTTAAACCCTTTTTACAACCATTCATACTTTATAGGTGCCGACTTGTCCATCTATGTCCAATTTCTTTCTAAATATCCATTTATAACCAAAGGGATTTATATACACTAAAGGATTTACCAAAATACCAATAGAATTTTAGTACATGTAATCCATTTAATAATTCATACCTTCTTGACACTTGGAAAATTCTATGCCACTTATTACTTCCTTATAGGTTACATGTTCATTATTAATAACTAATAATGAGTCACCATTATCTGGGACTAAAAAACCATATCATTTAGGCTTTGTAAACTCTCTTGTACTTATACACAACACTTTTGTATTTGAAATATATTCCATGGAGATTTTTGGAATATGTTCATATATCAACTCTTACATATATTGGTCCAGGACTCCATCGAAGTCTACCTTGCTCCCACTATCACTTTTAGAGATGTTCTCCCTCTTAAGGAATATGGAATGTCTTGCTAATATTTCCCTTTTATCTGAGAGGTCGTATAGGTAATATCTCATTATTTACTTAGGGTATCCTATAAAGGTATACATTTTTCCTTTAGGTAAAAATATGTTACCTAAATAGGCCTTAACAAATACTTTTCAACCCCACACATATAAATTCAACAACACTGATTTCATTTCACATCAAAGTTCATATGAAATATCATTTGTTTCTTTAATTAGAAGATGGTTTTTTATATGTGATGCACATGATCCTTATCCCAATTGGTGAGGTATCCTTAAGTGCATCCACAAGACCCAAGTTCAAAACCAGGAGGAGGAATATTTCCAAGGGGGTATTGTAGCAGTACTATAGCAGGTATTTGTAGCAAGAACTATAATAGTACTATAGAAGTTACTGTAGCAGGTAATGTTTGGTAATGTAGCTGCCATAACTATTCACCTTAGGCCACTGGTTTGGGCTTGGAGTCCTTAAGGACTTCAGGCCACCTAGGCCTTTAGGTCAAGAGGACCTTCAGGTCACCTTTAAGGCCTTCGGGCCACCTTAAGGCCTTCGGGCCACATGCAGTTTCCCAAGACAGACTCTAAAAAAAGGTGCAGTCCCAGAGGATGATTCAGAGTAGGCTCACTCACTAGAGCAGAACCAATGGATTTGGAATAATGAGAGGGTATGGCTATTCCATCAGGACCAGTCTGTGCTTGCACGGGAAGCTTATCCAGACGTCCATGCAAAGGTGGATAGCTACCATCACGATGCAGATGTTAGGGAGGGGCAGTTTCTTGTAGTTATAGTCTAGTTGAATTTTCTAAGACCATCAGGTCATGTGATGTATCTTAAGCCTATGGTCCATGTAATCACTAAGCCTACGGGCCTTATTAGTGTTCCCCCTCATCCCTTGAAAGGGGGTTTATCAAAAATCAATAAAAATGAAGGCCTTCAGGCCATTCAGGATCGGGCGGTGGGTTTTTTATATGTGATTTTATATGTAATGTATATCCTAAAAAGGATAATAGAAGACTCGTATAAATCATTATTGTTCTCTCCATGTCTAACATGGTGCGGTTCCTCATTTTACTTACATCATTATATTATGGTGTTTAAGGTATAATGAGCTGAGATAAAATCTCAAAAAATAATCAATAAAGTCTTGATTAAGATATTTTATTCTACTTTTATATTGGTGTTTCTTAATCTTATTACCAAGATAGTTATCAAATTCATTATTACATTACTTGAATCTATAAAAGTAATTTGACTTATACCACATTAATTTAGAATATCCATATCTATTAAAGTCTCCAATTAAAGTTATGAAGTATTAGTACCCACCCCAGGTTTTGATTGGAAATGGTTCACATTAATCAATATAAACCAACTCAAGAAGCTCTATATCCCTTTCACCTTTTTAACTAAATGGGTATTTGATCATTTTTCCTTGAAAACATGTGTGTCATACACCAATTGGTTTTAGTTTAAATGAATATTAATATCCATCTTGGTGTAATATAGTCAAGAACTATTTGTTTATATGGACTAGCTGATTATGACATAGTCGGTTATGGTATATGTCATGTGAACTATTTTCGTTATCAATTTCCATTACTTGGTTCATGTAATCTAACATAAAAATATTATTATTTAAATATTCCATACAATAAAAATTTATTTCTTTGTAAAAAAATCAATACTTATTTCCAAATTTGAAAATTAATCCATATATATCAAGTATAGACACTAAAATAATATTTTTGTTTACTGAGGGAACATGATAACAATATTTCATAATCAAGATCATTCTAGTCAGCAACATGTAGTGGTAATCTTTAATAGCCACAACAGAAAATTTGGATTTATTATTTTCTCATAGATCCACCTTACCAGGTGTAATTTTTGAAATATACTTGGTTCCTATATTTGAATACATATGAAAGCACTTATTTCTATATCTAATTCCCAATTTTTAGAAACACAGTGGTTGAACTCAATAAAAAATGCACCCAAATCTTACCCTTTCTTCTTTTCTTGGGTAAAGTTGTATTCCAATACCCCTTCTTTCCACATGCAAAACAAATAGAATCATGTTCCCTTGTTTTCCCCTTAATCCTCCTCTTCATGAAAATGTGTTGTGTAGAATATTTACACTTTGAGTTGGTCTTAGATCTCTTTTCCTATACTTTCTTTCTATTCACCATAAGGACCAAAGTATTTTAATGCTTTGTATCCTTATAATATTAGATAAGTAGAGTAAAGAGATCTAAGAGATACTTCTCTATATTATTCATATTAAAATTTAAAACAAAATTGGAGAATATCTAAGGGAGTGGTGAAAGAATTAGATTTTTGTGCAATTAATCAGGTATCATGAAACTTAGAACCTCTATTCACTTAATGTAGCCAATAATTTTGATTATGTGAGTCTCAGATGGTGAACCTTCTCCAATTTTTCCCATGAAGATCACCTTAGATATATCATACAATTAATGTATGTATCCCTCTTAATAAAGATCATGGAAGAGGTGGATCATTCTATATTCATTCATGTCTTATATACATGGAAGGAAATAATGTTTGGGAACAACATGGAAATGTTTACAGGTAGGGTGATCTTATGATATGGATAGGCAACAACCTCGGGATGAGAAATGACCTCGGGGGAGCGACACTGTCACAGGCTGGTGATGATTTCTTAAGTAAGGGATGGTCAGTTCCCTGTGAATCAAGTTTGGGATGTTTTGAGATGATTCCTCATTTTTTCAAGGAGGTGATGGGTTTGACTAATGATGGTGATGGCGATTTTATTGGTGATTTTTGGGACACTACTCAGATTCTAGTGGTTAATTTGGGCTCTATCTTTGGACCAATTGATCATGAATTTGTGGGGGTCTTTGGGCCCTTTTATTGTTTTTTTGGGTCTTGGCTTTAAGTTTTCATGTTTGTTGGAACTTATTGTGCCACATGTCTTGTGATGTTGTATTTCACTACATTTCTATTTTATTAAATAATTTTCTGTACTAAGCATGCTTAAGTCCTGAACTTTCCTGGTATCTAGGTAGGTGATATTTCCAACTCAAAAATAGTATTTCCTTGATCTTTTGAGTGGAATCCCCAATCTAGAAATCATGACCCATATTTCCTCAACACTTTTATTGGAAAAACTAAGGCCATTAAACCCAATACTTGGTAAATTTAACCCACTGTCTTAGTTAATACGTCTTGAGAATTAAAATCACCCCAACAAAGGCTAAACCGATACATTAACTATGGGTTTATCTTAATTTATATAATTAAAGGCTATGTTTAACTTAATATTTGATAGAGGTTTTTTTTTATTTTTTTATGCACAAATTTTTCTTATTTTATCCTTTATATGTATCTTTAATATTAAATGTATTTTAATTAAGTGATTAATCATGTGATGATAAAATATTTATGCATAATCCTTTTATTTTGATTCTATATTTTCATATTAATACATTTATTTATGTGATCGTGGTCTTGAATCCATAAAATAAATCATGCATCAAAAAAATAAAAAATAATAAAATGTGGCATGATCATGAGATTTAACTAGTGGTTTATTTATTGAGAAAATAACAAACAAACCATTGACCCTAGAGGAAAAACTCCTTGAACTGTTCTTGGCTTGAGTTGCAGCAATCCTCTTATTTCATGTGTGTGTCCCGAGTTTGATTTCATCTAAAATCCATATTGAACCAGCTTCATGTGCTTTGGATCTCTATCCTTACAATGCATTTACTTCATGCCTATCTTAAGGTAACTATAAGGGGGTTTATATAAAATAAATCATGGGCACGAAGGCCCATACATAATAAGGAGGGAGAGAAGACTCATGGTCGATCAATTTAAATTAATAATAATTGAAAAAACCCATAAAATGATCAAATTAAAATAAACCACACACATACATAGGCCAATATTATCTCCTGATCATTCACTTTTTCAACAATTATGAATTTAATATAACTAGATAGCATTTATTTTGATTTGTTCTTTTATTAAGATAAAATGCATGTGAATTAATCTAATTAATTAATTCTTTCATTTTATTTTAATATACATCTAATATTCCATAGATATACCCATAAATTGTGATTTTAAATAATTTAAATTAATTAATTTTATTTAAAATTTAATAAAATAAGTACAGAAATTGTACTTAGAAGCAACTTGGAAAGTACTTGTTCGAACTACTCAAGTTGTATTGAGATCGTATAAAATCAACTCATATGGGATATAGCATTAATTTTTTATCACGTAATTACATAGTGTGTATGAGTCAATAAATGGAACACGGAACACATATCAATTAACTTATAATGTACTTATTTTAATGTGCATGGAGTAGACAATATATTATGACTATGCACAATATGCAGTTCCTAATTTTATACATAAATTAATTAAGAAGTTAATATCATGTAAAACCTATCATATCATGTATACAGTTCAATAAATTAAACAAAAAACACATAATGATGAGATTTATGGAGTAATAAGTTAATTTTAAAATTTTCCATGTAAACGGGTTGGGTACATGGTGTCTCTAACGACCCGAACTATTATAAATGAAATTTCCTTTTTGATTTAATTAAATTTATTATTTTGTAAAATGGTTATATAAAACACATTGAATTCCTTGGTTTTATGTTTTTTTATTTAAAATACTATTATTAATATTGATCTTTGTTAATATAGTCGTTGAGAAGTGATCACGTGATTAGTATAAATATAGGGCTTTAACAAATGCAATTGACTCAGACAAAGGAAATGATGGCCTCAACAAGTATAATCTTTCCTTATAAAGTTCATTTATCAGATATTACAAGGGAGATAGAATCTATGGGCTTTCCCTTAACCAATCCCATGATGAGATCCAGTGATTTAATTATGATCAAGATTTTTTACAAGATAAGTTAAAGCCCATCGAGGTCACAACCCAAACCATGTTCGTTGAACAGCCCCATGATAATCTCACCATCACAAAACTTACTATTAGGGTGTACACTGGTGTAATAAATGGATATGTATCAAGACCTTAATAATTTGAATATATTATATAATAATATATTTTTAAATTTTAATTATTTTTTTTAAATGATTCTTGTTTTGATTCAATTAAACAGAAATTGTATTTTTAGTTAATATTCAAATTCAATTAAGGGGTTTATTTTGATGAATTAATGGATTTTTGAAATAAATAGTATCTTAATAAAATATTATTATTAAATAAGGATTATTAATTATAAATTCTTGCGTAATTTTTATGAAGTGAAATGTACTTTTTATAAGGGTTAACAAATTGTTATTATCAAAAAATCCAAAATTTTATAATAAATGTTGGATCTTATTTTAAAAGTAAAAATTAATATATTTATAAAATTATTCATATAAAATTAATAATATTTTTTTAATCATAACAACAAAATTATCTAACAATTAATTTTTCATATTTTTCTGAGATAGTCGAATTTTCAGGTAAAAATTAAATACCGTATAAATATAATGTGTGTTTTATGACATCATAATGACCCAGAAATGAAGTAATAAATAATATAATGGGTATTATCTACCCAATATATGTTTTTTCAATAAAATAATTTGATTTTAATATAATTTTATTATTTTTAAAATGCTATTATGAATCCTCCAAAATGTATAATATATTTTATGATTTTAAATTCATTTCTTGAATAATGTGACTCACCACCACATAAGAAAGACTAATATTTTTAAAATATTCAGACCTTTTCTAAATAAAATAAGGAAATTATCCCCTATTTGGAAAAAATGGGCAAAACCCATGAGAATGTTTATGTTTTTTAATATTTAATTATATAGATTACAAAACCTAAGTTTGTGAAATATTAAAGAATTACCCTTTCATTTCCTTTATAAACCCACCCAATATCTCACTTATATTCACTAAAAATATTTGGATAATATCCTTACTTTTTACCCCCTCTCTATAATCCTTATAAGGCACCCCAACCTCTCAATAATCCCCTCTTCAAGATTTTGAAGTTACATAGTCAAGTAAGGGTTCCTTCCTTTTTCATTTTTATCCCAGTTTCCTTATATTGTTACACCCATTTACTTTCAATTAAAAATGATGGAGTATGTTTAAAAAGCTCTCCCATACTGACCTTATTATTTTTAAATGATGATATACCCATTTATATCTCATTAATCCCTCCCATATACACTCGTTACCATGCTGAAATTTCATAAGAAATATTCCATTCCTCCTCTTTCTTCAAGTTTCTTTAGTATGTTATGCCTTCTATTTCAAAATTTCTTATGTTGGAACATGTATTTATATGACTCTATTACTGTATATTTCATGTGTATATGATGAGATACCTCTTTCTCTCTCATCAACTCTTTTTATGAATTTTTATGTCACACTGTTCGGCTACCGAAAGTGCACTGTGAATTTCCATTCCAAAACAATCATGTGGTGAATACCGTACCCATTATCTATCAAGGGTGTTCACTTTTATTAACATATTCCTTTTTATTAAGTACTTAAATTTATTTATTCCATACCCCTTGATCATGGAATAAATTATTATGATGAATGAATCCATGTTTTATGATCTATGTGGCACACTTAATCATGAGAATGAAATGAAAGTAACAGGTGTGCTCGTAATTATATAGTGATCTAATGCGTTGGGGAATTTTTAGTATCATGATACATCATGTTGGGATAGGTGTTTACCTAATTTGTTTATGGGACTTTTTCCACTGTGTTGTCTTGGCAGTTTATCCTTGACCTACGATGTAGTGTTTTAAGTTGTTTCCATATTTCCATGTTATTAATATCATGTTATATCATGCTTTATGATTCATGTTATTTTATGCCTAATTGATATTCCTTTCCTATATCATTTTATTTTATGCCTCATGTTATTATATTCATGATATACTATGTTTACTCCCTTACTCGTGCTTTATATCTCACCCTTTTATTATGTATTTTTCCCCAGGATATCCCATGTAGTTTTAAGCTCGATCATGTTAAAAAGTTTTCAATAAAGATGTTGTATTTCATGTTTTAAGTTGTTATGTAATGTTCCTAATTTCCCAATACACTATACTTATAAATATTTTGATTTTTTTAAGTGTGATTTTATGTAATTAAATCATGTATGAGTGCAATAAAAAAATAGGGTTGTTATAGTTGGTATTATATGAAAGTTTAGTTATTTTTGGGATTAGGATTACAAAACTATAGTGAAAGCCATGGGGATAAGACTAATTATAATAAAAACATCCCTAAATTTTATTTATTATATATTAAGTGGTTTATCAAGAAAATATATCCCTGTCTAGATACGAACAAGTGGATGTGGCTCTGGCACATATTTATCTAGGGGTAAAACCCAAAAACACCACTTTGGGGTAGAATTGAAGGGGAACTAGGGCACAATAATGGGTCTTTCTGCACTCCTAGTTTGAAAATCCTGGGGGATATGCTTTGGTAAATTCATAAGTTTAGTGAGAACCATTATTAAGGTAAAAAAACCCCATAAGAATATATGTTAGGAAATAGATCATCGATAACTTGGATTAAATCATACAAATTCATAAGTTAAGGAAATTAATGTAATTTATAAGTTATCCATTTAATTTCATTGGATTCCCCTTTATGTGTTTAATATTTTAAAATACTTACCCCTAATTTTTCTTTTATTCTAGAAAATGGTTGGTAATAAGAGGAATTAGGCTAACAACTGATGTGAAGATCAATGTAATGACTGCCCTAAGGAGATGCCCAATCCAATGGGAGTGAGAATCGAAAACATTGTCATGATACTCTCTCAGTTGACTCAGTCTTTGAATATAAATCTGGATCGAGAGAAACTTTTAACCTCTCTAAGAAATAACAAGTTTTCATTGAGAGATTCATGAGACAAAGGCCTCTAACAGTCAGTGGATCATCTGATCCCTCAATCACCAAAAAATGGATCAACTCCTTTGTGATGATCTTCTCCATATTTCAATGCTTTAAACAAGATAAGTTTCTTCTGGCTGCTTATCATATGTAGGTTTAAGCTGATCAATGGTGTACATTGATCAAAAATACTAATACTAATGAAGAGATCGAGTATATGGGATTAAAGGATTTCCAGAAAAAAAAATTGATAAATATTTTCTTCTCACCCTACAACTTAAGATAGAAATGGATTTCCTTAATCTCAAGCAAAAAAGAAGATGAATCCATCAGAGCGTATGAGGAAAACTTCACATGGTTTACATGATATTCCTTAGGCTTTTTTGTTACCCCTGAAATGAAAGGTTGGACGCTTCTTTGGTGGGATAAAACCTAGCCTATGGAAATCCCTGGTGATTCATGACTTTGATAGTTATGAGGAAATTGGCTGATGTGCCCTCAAAGTCGAAATAGAGATTGGTGAATCTCAGGGGTATCATAGGGATAAGAAGAAGAAGGTAGAGACAAATTCTAGTGGTCTGATATAGGGATCTAATAGTACCAAGAAATTTCAACATCCTACTTTCCAAAGGTGCCGAAAGAATGACCCTAGAAACTTCTTGAAGGGGATTAGGAAATGATTTAGCTTTAGGAAGAAAGGGAGCCTAGCTAGTGATTTCTAGAAATAAAAAACCACTACTACGACGGAGGAAATGAATTCTCTAGTAAACCCTTAGTGCATTTTTCATTTCTATAACTATAAATAAATAGGGAATTTCTAAAACCAATGCACTAAGCTAAGGATTTTTGGATGTAACCAACAACCTCTGAGGTAGCAAGGGAGAGATTTCTCCATCATAACTACTGAAGTGAATCCCAAAAACAAAGTGGTGATAGGTAAGCTATTTATGCATTCAAGAATAGAAAACATATTTTTTTATTTTGGTTCAATGCATTCCTTCATATCCTGAAAGTTTAGTAGAACTATTAAATCATCATCATAGTGCTCGGAAGTAGAGTTATCAGTGAAAATGGAAAGTGTTGAAATTATTTCATCCCAAGTATATAACTCCTCCCCTATCACAATTTGTGGGATGAACTTCCCAATGAACTTTTTCAAACTCCATTTTGTTAAATTTGATGAAATTATAGGCATGGATTCGCTTTCACTATATAAATCCAACATAAATTTCTACGAGAAGGAAATAACTCTTCGTATTGCGAATCATCCACTAATTCTGTACAAATGTAAGGAGATAGATGAATCTTATTTAGAACCATAATATCAAACATGGATATTATTTCCCTGTGAGAAATCATATCTAGCTCAAATGATTGACCCTAAAGAAATAATCATCCTTGAATACATGCTGATTGTGAGGGAATATGCAAATGTTTTTTCCGATGAATTTCTTGGTCTTACTCCTAGCCGAGAGGTTGAATTTTCAATCAAGCTCATGTCTGGATAATTACCATTATACAAGAATTTTTATAGAATGTTTGTTGTTGAACTTGAGGATCTGAAGAAACAACAACAGAAGAGTCTGGATGAAGTTTTCATATGCCCAAGTGCTTCACCTTGAGGTGAATCATTCCTCTTCATTAAGAACAATGATGGGTCAATGCACCTTTGAATTAATTATCATGAGGTAAAAAATATCATGATAAATAAAAAATATCCTCTACCATGGATTTATGACCTATTCGATTAGCTATGTGGTTCACAATACTTTTCCAAGGTGGATCTGCAGTCATGATATTACCAAGTTAGGGTGAAGAAGAAGAATATCCCCAAAACTTCTTTTCATACAAGGTACAGACACTATAAATTCATAGTAATGTCTTTTGGATTTACTAATGTTATATAAATATTCATGGACTTGATGAATATAGTTTTTAGAGATTACCTCAATAAATTTTTGGTAGCCTTTATTAATTATATTCTAACATACTCCAAAAGTAAGAAGGAGTATGAAGATCATTTAAGTACTATGCTAAAGACCTTTTGAAAGTAAAATCTTTATGAAAAGTACAGTAAATGCGAGTTCTGGTTGAAGGAAGTCTCTTTCTTGGGACATATCATCACAAGAAATGGGATATATCTGGACCCTTCAAAGACAGAGGTAATTGAAGGATGGCTGAGGCCAACATCTATGACAGATATCTGTAGTTTCCTTGGATTGGATAGGTATTATCATCGATTTGTAAGAAATTTATCACGATTTTCAAACCCCCTAATTAAGATAAATTGGAATGGAGTCAAGTTTGCTTGGAATAATGAATGATAAGAGAGATTTAAAGATTTTAAAAGGAGGCTTATCATTGCACTTGTGCTCAAACTACCCACAAGAGGAGACCTTTTTTTGGTATTCAATGATGCTTTAAAGAAGGTTTTGGGATGTGTGTTGACGTAAAATGAAAAATTCATTTCCTACGCTTCAAGGTAGTTTAAATTTCATGAGCATAACTATCCAACACATGATCTAGAGTTGGCTAAAGTGATCTTCACTTTGAAATTTTGGTGACATTACCTCTTTGGGGAGAAGTGTGAAATATATACAGATCACAAAAGCCAAAAGTATATATTCACATAGAAAGAGTTGAATAATCACAAACGAAGATGTTTAGAGCTGATCAAAGACTATGATTTCTCAATTCACTACCATATGGGGAAAGAAAATAAAGTGGCAGATGATCTAAGTATAAAGGATCCAACAACTCTTTCATTAATGAGAATTGAGAAGGATCTGGTATTCTCAGACTTGAAGAGTATGGACATGGGAATCATAAAGGAAGGAATGTCATCAATCCTTTCAAAAATGATTTCTCAACCATATCTTTTAGAGAGGTTAAAGGATGCTCAAAGAGATAGTGTGACAATTTAAAAGAAAGTTGAAACTATAAGAAAAGGGAAATCCTAAAAATTTGATGTTAATGATGATGGTGTTGTAATATTTGGTTCAAGACTATTTGTACTATTAAATCCTAAGTTAAAGAAGGATTTGTTGGATGATTCACATAGATCAACCTTATTTATCCATCCTGGAAGCACAAAGATGTATCGATATATCCGAGAACACTATTGGTGGGATGATATGAAGAGGTAGATTGTAGAATATACTTCAATATGTATTGTATTTTAGAAATTGAAGGCAGAAAGGAAAAAATATAATGGGATGATGAAACCATTACCTGTACCTATATGGAAATGGGAAGACATCACCATGGACTTTATCACCAGGCTTCCTAAGACATCTAGAGGAAACAATTCTATTTGGGTTGTGGTGTATCATCTTACAAATACTACACACTTCATTGTGATTCGAGAGGATTTTTCATTAGATCAACTTGCATAGATATACATGAGAGAAGTGATGAGGCTACATGGTGTACCACTATCGATTGTATCTGATCGAGATCCAAGGTTCGCCTATATGTTTTGGAAGATTGTCCAACATGCTCTGAATACTGATTTAAACTTCAGCATGGCCTATCACCCTCAAACCGATGGACAATCTGAGTGGACTGTCTCGACACTTGAGGAATGTTGAGAGCATGCTAAATGGACATCAAAGGAGGATGGGGTCAACATCTTCCTTTGGTTGAGTCCTCTTACAACAACAGTTTCCAATCAAGAATCCAAATGTCTCCCTATGAATACCTTTATGGGAAGAGGTGAAAACCACCTACATGTTGGTTTGAAGTTGGGGAATGAAAACTGTTAGTCTTAAAATGGTCAAGTAAATGGTGGAGAAGGTTAAGACCATTCAACAGCCACTAGTGCAAAAAACGTTTAACACATCATAGTTTTTCACGTTGGTTCTATATAACCAACATGCAAAGATGGGAAAATTGGTTTATCACATCGGTTATTTTATAAATGATGTAAAAAATACCGATATTAGATTTATCACATCAGTTGTTTTATAAACGATGTGAAAGATCGAATATGGGTGCTTTATCACGTCAGTTATTTTATAGCCGATGTGATAAATCAAATCTCGGCGATTTATCACATCGTTTATAAAATAACTGACATGATAAAGGATTTTATATGTCATTTATTAAATAATCGACGTTATAAACATAAAAAAACAATTTATCACATCCTTTATTAAATAATTTACATGATAAATATTTTAAATGATTTATCGTGCCCCGTATTCTGCCATTCTGTTTTCTTCGATTGGGCGAACTGTGACTTGTCTCTCTCACGTGGAAAACCTAGAAAGGATTCTTCAAATTTGTTCCCTCCAACCTCATTTTTCTAGCATTATTCCTCATCTTTATTATTACCAGATCTATCGGGTCGACTCGCAACACTAAAGTAAACCTCACACGCCTCAGTTTCATTTTTTATTTTTTACGATGC